>CM022302.1:401118951-406144497 GCA_011799875.1 Thinopyrum elongatum | reverse complement strand
CACCCTCGGCACTCGATAGTAACGCTTGCAGTGTCGTTACAACTAAGGGGGGTGATGTGCGGTTGTCGGGTCTGTCTTCAATCCCGTTGATCGGGGTCTGACGATCCAGCGCGGCAGTCGGATAAGTGGGGTCACTGATAGGTCTCTACCAGCCTAGACTAAATAGTTAAGGATATGCAGGTAATTATCAACAGCAGGTTACAATGAATAGGCTATGCATCAGAATAGGAAACAGCAGCAGCAGCAAGCAATTCTAATGCAAGATGAGAAATAGAATGGGACTATCGGGATGATCAAAAAGGGGGGGCTTCCTGGTTGCTCCGCGGCAAGGCAAGGTTTGTCAGTGGTGTCTTCGGGCTCGGAGCTCGGCGGTCCTGGGGACGACGCGGTGGGTGTCGGGTCTAACGAGAGAGAAGAGGGGAGGAAACAGTATAAATACACAGCAAATCATGATCAACGCAAAGTACGGCTGACAATATGCAGTGCCGGGTGTGTGTTCTAACGAGTGGTTGCCCGTCACCGAGGAAGGAGGAATCCATCCGGAATTTTTCCCGGTTCCGACATTTGTCAGACAGATGACCGGAGGGGGACGGTTGCACGTTCGGATAGTTAGGGACGCGTGACGAACGAACGGAGCGGTATTCGAATTCGTCTCGTCGTTCTGAGCAACTTTCAGTACAAAGTTTTTCCATCGCAGTTACGGATTATTTAAAATGATTTTCTAAGTTTTTATTAATTTCTGGAATTTAATTAATTATTTAAATTAACATATCCAAAACAGTAAATGATGACGTCAGCAGACATCATGCTGACGTCAGCAGTCATTAGGGTTAGTTAAGTTAACTAATTAATTAGTCTAATTAAACAGGATTAATTAACTTAATTAATTTACTAATTAATTAATTAACTATTATTTTATTTATTTATTATTTATTTATTATATTATATATATTTTTACAGAGGCTGGCCCACTGGTCAGTGGCAAGCAGGACATGTCCGGCTGTGCCCGTTTGGGCACCGGACAGTCCCGGTCGCGCAGTGGGACCGGGTGACGGGGGGGGAGGAGGTGGAGCGTGGGGGAAGGGGGGGGCGGGGGGAGGAAGGGGAGCGGGGAGAGGTGGCAAGGGGGGGGCACCGGCGGAGCGGGGTGGCGGGCGGCGAGCCCGAGATGAAGAGAGCGGCTGAGCAAGGGGCCGTGGGAAGAGGCGATGAGGGGGAAGGCCTGGGGTGGTGCGCGGGAGCCCGGGCGAGTGGTGGGCGCGGGCGGCGGCCGGTGACCAAGCGCAAGGGGGGGGGCGAGCAGAGGCCGGGGCGGGGAAAGCTCACGTAGGGGGAGGCCGAGTCGGGGCGGGATCGGCGTGGAGGCGGAGAGGGAGACGAGGCAGACCGGCGTGGCGGCGGGGGCGGCCGCCGGGTCGGGGGCGCGCCGGGGCGACGCGGGTGCCGGGCGCGACGGGGCGCAGAGCGGCGCCGGAGCGGCACGGCGAGGGGGCGGCAGCGAGGTCGGGGAGGAGCAGGCGGTGACGGAGCGGGGCGGCACCGGGGACGAAGCAGCGGCGGCGGCGGCGGGGAGCCGCGGTGAGGGGGAGAGACGAGGGGGGGGGGGGGAAGTGGGGATCGGGGTTAGGGTTTGCGGGGGTGAGGGATAAGGAGGAGTGGGGGGGTGGGGCCGGCCTGGCATTGGCTGGGCCGAGGCCCGGAGGAGGGGGCCTTTTTATTTTTTTTCTTTTGCTTCTTTCTTTTTTTTTTCTTAATTCATATATCTCTGTTAGTAAATAGTTAGGCCCCAAACAGAATTTTGTAAAAGGGAGACCTAGTCCATAAATACCAGTGCTTTATTCCCTAACACCTAAAATTAGTTTGGGCAAAACATCATTCATACTTAAGTTAGATTTAATAAATGGTTATTAAATATTGTTTTTCGCTGTTGAAGATGTTTGAGTCACTTACCCAACTCCAATGATGTTGGTTTCAATTTGAGAATGTCTCTGATTTATTTGCTATTTAATGAACAATTTAGTTTCTATGTTGGACAACTTTTATTTTCCACTTTCATTTAATTTGAATTTGAGGTTAGGAGTGTAAATGCATATGATGTTATGATGATCATGCACTGATAATTTTGCTGACTTGGCATTATCAAATGGGATTACTGTGGCTAACCTCTAGGGGTGTTACAAATCTCCTCTACTAACAAGAATTCTCGTCCCGAGAATTAGAGGTAGAAGGAAAAGTTCGGGGTATTCCGCACGAAGATTACCCGCGTTCCCAAGTGGCTTCATCTTCAGTATGATGACCACTGCACTTTAGGAACTTGGTAACCTTCTGACGGGTCCGACGTTCGCTTCATCGAGAATGCGGATCGGATGCTCCTTATAAGATAGGTCATCTTGCAATTCGAGCACCTCGTGATCCACAACTCGTGTGGAGATTCCTTGAAGCATTGACGAAGTTGCGACACATGGAAGACGTCGTGGATATGAGAGAATTGCGGCGGCAATTCCAATTTATACGCCACCTGTCCACGCTTGCAACAATGCGGGAAAGGCCAATATAGCGTGGAGCTAGCTTGCCTTGATTCCAAACGGTGAGTGCCTTTCATAGGAGTGACACGAAGATAAGCCTGATCACCAGGTTGATAAGTCAAACCCCCGTTTGCGATCATAATTGCTCTTCTGGGTCCTGAGCCGCCTTGAGATTTCCGGACAATACGAACTGTTCTTCGGCGTGTTGAATAAAATCGACCCACGAGCGGTCGTTCCCCAGTTTCTGACCATTCAGAGGGGTCGACACTTACGTCCATGTAGTACTTCGAAGGGGGCCATTTCAAGCTGGCTTGATAGCTGTTGTTATAAGAGAAACTCAGCATACGGAAGAGATTTTCCCATTCTTGCCGAAAGAAATAACACAAGCCCGAAGCATGTCTTCAAGCACTTGATTGACTCGTTTCGACTGGCCTTGGGATTGGGTGGGGTGATAGCTGAACTCCAGGTAATATGAGTTCCCATAGCTGTTTGGAACTTTCCCAGAATTTGGAAGTGAAAAGACTACCACGTCCGAACTGATCTCCTTCGGAATACCGTTGGGTGAAACAATTCTGGAGATATACAACTGCTAACTGACTAGCAGATGATAGTCTCTTTGACAGGCAGAAAGGTGTGCAACTTTAGAGAGCTGGTCGACGACGACAAGAATAGCATCGTGACCCTTTGTTGACCTGGAAGTCCTGTAACGAAATCCATCTGAACCTATATCCCATTTCCATAGGAATAGGAAGTGGTTGCAGAATTCCAGCTGGCTTCTGATGTTCTGCTTTAACGCGTCGACACACATCACATCAGCAACATATCGAGCAATGTCCTGCTTTCATTTAGACCACCAGTACCTTTGACGGAGATCACGATACATCTTGGTGCTACCCGGATGAATAGACAATGGTGTGTCATGTGCCTCCTTCATGACTTTGTCAGTCATGAGTTCGAAACGAGGTACGAACATGCGATTTCTGAATACAAGGTTCCATCTTCAGACAGCGAGAAATCCCTGTATTTACAAGGTGAAGGTCTTTCTTCATCAGATCAATTTCAGCATCTTTAGCTTGACATCCTTAACGGCTTCTCAAGATCTGGTTGTATCACAAGGTTATTAAGAGAACCCTGTGGAACTACAACAGATTCAGCTTGCACAATTCTTCAAAAAGACGAGGGTGAGCTCGCCTAACCATGAGGTTGTCGCAATAGGACTTGCGGCTTAAGGCATCAGCCATCACGTTAGCCTTGCCAGGGGTATAAGAAATACCAATCATAGTCCCGCAATGGCCTCCATCCATCTTTGCTGACGGAGGTTCAGGGATGGTTGAGTAAACAAGTACTTCAGACTTTATGATCCGTGTATATCTCGCAACGATTACCGAGAAGGTAATGTCGCCACAACTGCAATGCATAGATCACAGCAGCTAGTTCTAGATCATGTACCGGATAATTCTCTTCATGTGGGCGCACAGCGAGAGCCATAGGCAATCACCTTACGTCTTGCATTAGGACACACCCTAATCTTCCCGGGATGCATCACAATAAATCACGAAGCCTTTGTGGGGTTCTGGAGGAGACAGTACTGGGGCAGATGTCAACTTGTCTTGTGTCTGGAAACTTTCCTGACATTTGTTGTCCATTTAAACTAACGCCCTTGTGAAGCAGATCAGTTAAAGGCTTAGCAATCTTAGAAAAGTTCTCAACAAATCGACGACAATAGCTTCAAGCCGAGAAAACTTCTCACTTGCTTGACGTTCTTTGGAGGAGTCCAGTCCAGAATAGCCTGAACTTGTTCTGGGTTAACGGAATGCCATCTTTGGAAATCACATGACCAAGGTAGGTTACTTCAGAAAGCCAGAATTCACATTTGGAGTATTTGGCATACAACTGGTGTTCTCGGAGCCTTCCCGAAAAGACGGAGGTGTTCGGCATGTTCTTCCTTATTCTTTGAATAGACCAGAATATCATCTAGATAAACCACGACAAATTTGTCGAGGTAATCCATGAAGATGTAATTCATCAGAGGGAGAAGGTGGCTGGAGCATTTGTTAAGCCAATGACATGACATGTTACTCATAAGAACTAGCGAGTAACAAATGCAGTCTTCGGAATATCCTCTTCACGAACACGGATCTGATGGTATCCCAATCTCAAATCAAGCTTAGAGAATATGGGAACCAGCAAGTTGATCATACAAATCATTGATCCGGGGAAGCGGATATTTATTCTGAATTGTTGCTTGTGTTGGAGGTCGGTAATCCTGAACCAATCGGTTAGTTCCATCCTTCTTCTAACGAAGAGTGAAGGTGCTCCCCAAGCAGAGGAACTGGGGGGATGAAACCTTTCTTAAGTGAGTGTCGATTTTCTCCTTAAGTTCAAGAAGGTGAGGTGATGCGGAGGCATCTTATAAGGACGCTTCGCAATAGGAGTTGTGCCAGGCTCTCAAGTCGATGACGAACTCAACAGCTCTAGCAGGGGGTATTCCTGGAAGTTCTTCTGGAAATACATCTTGAAAATCACGAACAACTGGAACATTGTCGATGCCTTCAAGAGGTGAAGCGTTCAATGCATTCAGAACATATATCTGGCTCTCAGCATTGAGCTATTCGGCTGAGTATTTGACTATCTGGCCAGAAGGGTTGTGTGAGCTGGACTGTCTTAGTAGCACAGTCAATCAAAGCATTATGGGCTGTCAACCAGTCCATACCGAGAATAATGTCTATGTCGGAAGGTCCAAGTACAATGAGAGAAACCGGAAAAAGTAGACCTCCAATCTCTATGTGGTTGTGAGGGCTTAGCATTGTGGTTTGCCACTTGGATCTCGGGGACTGAACCATTAGAGGAGTGGGTAATTCTTCCAAGTATAACTCATGTGACTGAGCAAATTGTTGGGACCCAAAGCATGCGATGCTCCTGAATCGAAGAGAACAGAGGCTGGTTACTGAATTCACAGGGAGTGTTCCCAGCACGATAGTGGTTCTTCTGAGCCTTTTCAGCATTAAGTGATTGGCATAGCCAAGTACAACAGCAGACGGTATGGTATTACGGTTTCTGAATCGGCGGTTTCGACATCCCTTCTTACGACCATTAGAGGACGTGGCGCAACTTGATGAGAATCCATAGCATTAGCGCGTCCATCATGAACCGTAAGCTGTCTCGGCGGTGAAGGCAGACGAGGTGACAAATAAGACGGTCTTGGTGTTGGAGCGGTCGGTGATGACATTGTGTGGGATCCAGACTCGAGTTTCTGAACAGGCTGACCCGAGATGAGCCAGCTCCATGAGTGCGCTTGAGCGACTCCTGTACTCAGTCAGAGCTGTTTCAATTTGGAATGATTTGTGACAAGCGTTGCGAACTCTGAGCAATCAGGACAGCACAAGTGCAAGTTTTATATCCGTACGCAGTCCTTCATGGAATTTCTCGCTTGTTAGAGTGTCAGTGGTCGACGTCATCCGCAGCATAGCGGGATAATTCCAGGAATTTCCTCTGATATACATCCACCGTCATTGTGCCCTGTGAGAGTTTACGGAACTCTGCTTCTTCTGGTCCATCAGACCTTGAGGAATGTAACGTGCATGAAAAGCTGACTGAAATTCCTGCCAAGTGGTTACAGTGTCTGCAGGCAACATAGCCTTGTGGCTTTCCCACCATTGAGCAGCTGGGCCCTTCAGGTGGAATGTCGCAAAGGTGACGTAACTGTCAGGGGCAACATTAGCTGACTCCATCTCAAACAGGATGTCACGAAGCCAATCATCAGCATCCATGGGATTGGTGGAGTTGCGGAAAACGGATGGATTGAGGCGCACAAATTCTGGCAGAGTTATTGGAGCATTCTGTTGCTGAGCATTCTGAGTTGGAATTGAGCCAATACTCCGGTCATAAACTGACGGTTAAGCTCAAACTGCTGACGGTTGAGTTCAAACTGCTGCATCATTGCGGCAATATAGGGTGGAGGTGGTGGATCGTCAGCCATCCTGCCAATCAATAGGGGCAGTTTAGCAAGAATACAGAGACTGCATGTGTAATGAGTTATTCAGGACATAACACGAGAGATGAACAGGAAGGGCATTAGAGTCAAATAGTATGTCGTTGAAAGACATACCAATCCATTCACAGAGTCAGGTACATGCGGACAACACAACGGCGCAAATTTGAAGCTAGACATGCTAGGCGGCGTACAGGCACGCGGTAGGGGAGTACACAACGAGACATAGCAA
This sequence comes from Thinopyrum elongatum, assembly GCA_011799875.1. Taxonomy (NCBI): domain Eukaryota; kingdom Viridiplantae; phylum Streptophyta; class Magnoliopsida; order Poales; family Poaceae; genus Thinopyrum; species Thinopyrum elongatum. Next base: position 406,137,749 of record CM022302.1, on the reverse strand, counting down.
AGGCTACATCAATGTCGGAGAAAACTGACGGAGCGAGGAATCTGCAAGTGACAACACAGGGTGCCCTCGATAAAAGGATCCTGTAAGCAGAACCTGGCCCAAAATTTGAAGCAAGGGGGATATTTTCAGAACCCGGGTGACGTGAGCACGAGAGCCTAATGTGGAGTTAGAAAATTTAACCCGAGTAGAAGAGAGATCCGAGGCCCAGAGTAAAGGCCGAGGAGTAAAAGATCCTAATACCACCCAATTGGCGACGTGGGCCCGTAAGCACACAAACCAAGTTAGTAAAATAGTTTTGGACCACTAGACTCAACTCGGCCAAGGAGTTGGAAAGGGGGTTCCTACAGTCAGTCGGCTCTGATACCAACTTGTGACGCCCCCGGCCCAATCGTGCACTAATCATACACGCAAATGCACACGATCAAGCCTAAGACTCACGGGAAGTATCACAACACAACTCTAAAACATAAATAAAGTCATACAAGCTTTATATTACAAGCCAGGGGCCTCGAGGGCTCGAATACATAAGCTTGCAAACAAGCGTCAGCGGAGCATCAGATATCTATGTACAGATATGAAACAGAAACAGAAAGGCCTTTAGAAAGGCGCGGGCAAAATAAAACATATGATCGAAAGGCGTAGGCCTCCTGCTTGGGACCCTCCGATTCCTACTCCTGGTCGTCAGTCAACTCATAGAGAATCCATCCTCTGGGTAGTAGTAGTAGCGATCATCGGCAGGGCAGCTGTCTCAGGGGCTCTATCATCTTGGTCACGACAAACTGATATGGGGAGAAAGGAAAACAAAGCAACCGTGAGTACTCAGAAGTACTCAGCAGCAAGGATCTACACTACATATGCAACATTCAAGGGGAGGCTGTATATGTGGACTGGGCTGCAGAAATGCAAGAATAGAGAGAAGGCCTAGTCCTATCGAAGACTAGCATCTTCAGAGGTCTTGCAGCAGTAGAAGAGAGAGACAGTACAATATAATGTAGTAGTATCATTAAGTCTCAACCTCACCCAGAGATCCTTTCTCGACTCCCTGCGAGAAAGCAATCCCAGAGCCATACAGTCATCAACCTCGTCCGAGATCCCTTCTCGACTCCCTGCGAGAAGCAATCCCAGAGCCATAGTATCCAAGTATCCAGTTCTAAATTGATCAATCAGGATACAACTCCAGTGTCCGTTACCGTAGGACAGGCTATCTGATAGAAGTATTCTTCCCTGCAGGGGTGCACCAACTTACCCAAAACGCTCGATTAACTCCGCGGACACACTTTCTTGGGTCATGCCGGCCTCGGTCAACGACACACGCGCAGCCCTACCTAAAGCTCAGCGAGAGGTCCCCGCCGGTCTACATCCTAAGCACTCAGGGTCTTGGGCCATCGCCCTGTGCACTCCGGGTCGTTGTGTTCAGGTGGATACCAGCACCGCTCGGAGGGTCGGTACGACCGACCGTGCCACAATGCTGAACTGGACGTCTGACAGAACTGTCGGCTAATGCTACGAGCAGAAGCCCATACTATGCCCACGTGATGGTTAGTGCTATCAACCAGAGGCCTGCTCGGATCAAATATCCAATCGCTAGGACTAGGGGCTGCGGTAACGAGCAGAGACTCACGAAAGATGTGACCCCGTCGCCCCGTCTCGAGGACTTGCGGCAAGGGTAAGAATGCCCGGTGCGCCTCGTATTCACCACTCGGGCACCACACAGGCACCCGTCTTCACAACACTCGCCTCTCAGGCGCACGCGGGTACCCCTCAGGGCCGACCCGCCTATCCAAGGAACAGTGTAAAGTCCAAGTATCCGTGTGTCCATAACATAGGGGAATCCGCGGTATCACCCTCGTTGGATTCGTACTCGATGTGTCTGTCAAGGTGAACTCGGAGGATTCACCCTCGATGGGTTCACACTTGATGGTGTTGCACGACAGCGTCGTTACCAGGAAGTGGCGAAGGAGGAATCACCCTCGATGACCACGACCGAATAGCTACTCTACAGAGTTAACATCAGAAGTGCTACATGAGGTTTCACCCTCGCACTCGATAGTAACGCTGCAGTGTCGTTACAACTAAGGGGGGGTGTGTGCGGTGTCGGGTCCTGGTCTTCAATCCCGTTGATCGGGTCTTCTGACGTATCCAGCGCGGCAGTCGGGATAAGTGGGGTCACTGATAGGTCTCTACCCAGCCTAGACTAAACAGTTTAGGATATGCAGGTAATTATCAACAACAGGTTACAATGAACAGGCTATGCATCAGAATAGGTAAAGCAGCAGCAGCAACAATTCTAATGCAAGCATGAGAAATAGAATGGGCGATATCGGGATGATCAAAAAGGGGGCTTGCCTGGTTGCTCGGCGGCAAGGGCAAGGTTGTCAGTGGGTGTCTTCGGGCTCCGGAGCTGCGTCGGTCTCGGGGACGAGTCGGTGTCGGGTTTCGTAACAAAGAGAAGAGGGGGGGAGGAAACAGTATAAATACACAGCCAAATCATGAGCAACACAAAGTAGGCATGACAATATGCAGTGCCTGGTGTGTTCTAACGTGTGGTTGCACGTCACCGAGGAAGGAGGAATCATCGGAATGTTTTCCCGGTTCCGGACATTTGTCAGACAGATGACCGGAGGGGAACGGTTGCACGTTCGGATAGTTAGGGACGCGTGACGGACGAACGGAGCGCGTATTCGAATTCGTCTTGTCGTTCTGAGCAACTCTCATGTACAAAGTTTTTCCATTAGAGTTACGGTTATTTAAAATGATTTTCTAAAGTTTTTATTAATTTCTGGAATTTAATTAATTATTTTAAATTAACATTATCCAGAATAGTAATGATGACGTCAGCATGACATCATGCTGACATCAGCAGTCATTAGGGTTAGTTAAGTTAACTAATTAATTAGTCTAATTAAACAGGATTAATTAACTTAATTAATTTACTTATTAATTAACTATTTATTTATTTTATTAATTATTATTTATTTTATTATATTTATTAATTTTTTTTTTACAGAGGCTGGCCCACTGGTCAGTGGCACAGCCGGACATGTCCGGGCTATGCCCGTTTGGGCACCGGACATGTCCGGTGCGCATACGGGCGCAGCAGCGGGTGGGCCAGCGGGTGAGGCGGGGGGGGGGCGCGGGCGGGCGGCGGGCGGGCGGCGGGGAGAGGGGGGGCCGCGGGGCGGGTGGGGCGTGGAGCGGGCGCGGGGGGGAGCAGCGAGAGGCTGGGGGGGGCTGAGCAAGGGCGTGGGAGAGAGGGGACGAGCGGGCGGCTTGGGCGTGGTCGCGGCGGAGCCCGGGGCGTGGTGGGCCTGGGCGGCGGCCGGTGACCAAGGCGCAAGGGGGGGCGAGAGCAGAGGCGGCGGCCGGGAAAGCTCACGTAGGGGGAGGCCGAGTCGGGGCGAGGGATCGGCGGGAGGCGGAGAGGGAGACGAGGCAGACCGGCTGGCGGCGGGGGGGGTGGGGGGGCGGTGGCGGGGGCGGCCTGGGGGCGGGAGGCGGGGAGCGGCACGGCGAGGGCGGGGCAGCGAGGTGGGGAGGAGCAGGCGGTGACGGAGCGGGGCGGCACCGGGGACGAAGGGGGGCGGGGCGGGGAGCCGCGGTGAGGGGGAGAGAGAGGGGGGGGGGGAGTGGGATCGGGGTTAGGGTTTGCGGGGGTGAGGGGATAAGGAGGAGTGGGGGGGTGGGCCGGCCTGGATGTGGCTGGGCCGAGGCCCGGGAGGAGGGGGCCTTTATATTTTTTTCTTTTGCTTTCTTTCTTTTTCTTTTTCTTAATTCATATCTCTGTTTAGTAAATAGTTAGGCCCCAAACCGAATTTTGTAAAAAGGGAGACCTAGTCCATAAATACCAGTGCTTTATTCTCCTACACATAAAATTAGTTTGGGCAAAACATCATTTCATACTTAGTTAGATTTAATAAATGGTTATTAAATATGTTTTTAGTCGCTGTTTGAAGATGTTTGAGTCACTTACCCAACTCCAATGATGTGGTTTCAATTTTAGAATTGTCTCTGATTTATTTGTTATTTAATGAACAATTTAGTTCTATGTTGGACAACTTTTATTTTCCACTTTCATTTTAATTTGAATTTGAGGTTAGGAGTTGAAATGCAATATGATGTTAATGATGATCATGCACTGATAATCATGCTGACTTGGCATTATCAAAATGGGATTACTGTGGCTAACCACAGGGGGTGTTACAAGCGGTGTCCTCACCTAGTGACAGAATAGGGTAGCGAGGCACTCATGTATGGTGTATTAAGGATAAAAAGATGGGGTCTTTCCTACATGAATAGATCTTGTCTACATCATGTCATCGTTCTTATTGCATTACTCCATTTCTCCATGAACTTAATACACTAGATGCATGTGGATAATGGTTGATGTGTGGAGTAATAGTAGTAGATGCAGGCAGGAGTCAGTCTACTAATCTTGGATGTGATGCCTATATACATGATCATTGCCTTGGATATCGTCATAATTATTTGCTCTTTTATAATTGCCCAACAGTAATTGTTTACCCACCGCATGCTATTTTATCGAGAAAAGCCACTAGTGAAATCTACGGCCCCCGGGTCTATGTTCTATCATATTGTTTTCAGATCTATTATTCCAAAAACAAAAATACCTTGCTATACTTTTCTTTATTTATTATTTTGTGTTTTTGCAAGATCTATTTATCCAATCTCATACAATTTAATCATCTTTTTATCGTGGAGGGATTGACAACCCCTTACGTGTTGGGTTGCAAGTATTTGTTCTTGTGTGCAGGTACCATTTAATAGTGTTGCTTGGTTGTCTTACTGGATTGATACCTTGGTTATAACAGAGGGAAATACTTACGTTGCTGTGCTGCATCACCCTTCCTCTTCAAGGGAAAAACCAACGCATAACAAGCAATCAGTTAGCACTGCTGAGAGATTGCACTAGTGAAAGTATGAACCCTAGTCCTTGTTTCTAAGTATTGCAATACCGTTTGTGCTTCGTTTTATCAATTGCTACCATGCTGTTTTTTATTTTTATATTAAAAAAACTATATCTACTATCCATACTACACTTGTATCACCATCTTTCGCTGAACTAGTGCACCTATACAATTTTCCATTGTATTGGGTGTGTTGGGGACACAAGAGATTTCTTGTATTTGATTGCAGGGTTGTTTGAGAGGGACCATCTTCATCCTACGCCTTCCACGTATTGATAAACCTTAGGCCATCCACTTGAGGGAAAATTGCTACTGTCCTACAAAACTCTGCGCTTGGAGGCCAACATGAGTCACAAGAATAAGTTGTGTAGTAGACACTAGTTGCCCCCCAACTAGCGCTATTTTTTTAAAGAAGAGAGAGAGGCAAGAAAGGAAGAGGCGCGGAGCGCTCGTTCCCACCCACTGGTCTAACCCCCCTTAAACCCAAATACCATCGCACTTACCCAGGGACCGTGCACACTGGACCCCAAGCCTACAGTTGCGACCCGATGCGGCAGCAACCAAGTGGAACCTTCCCCCCGCCCCCACGTATAACAACTCCCCCTCATACCCTGATAGAAACGCATTACCCCACTAAAGGGCTAACGTTGGAGGCGCCGAGACGCGAGAGGAAGAAAATCAGTGAACTCCCTAACCCGCTCGATCCTCTGTGAGCCGAAATAAGGAAAGATTTTGAAGAGTAATATGAAAAACACTCAATCCATGGGAAAATTTTAGCAATTAACAACGCTTATGACCATCCACCAAATCCCGTATATAATTCCAGTACGTTCTCCAACGTATCTATAATTTTTGATGTTCCATGCTATTTAGTATCAATCTTGGATGTGATATAATAGATTTGCAAGCAATTTAATCACTTTTTTGGGACTAACCCCTACTAAACTTAAGTGCCCGGCAAGGTTGATGTAGAGCCCCTCTGTGATTGATTCCCTCCGGCAGAGTGCCAGAAAGGGTCCCCAGATGGGATCTTTCGAGAACAGAGGCTTGCGGCGGCGGAAAAAGAATTTCTTGGACTCCCCTATTGATTTTCTGATTTTGGGGAATTTATAGAGGCGGAGTTAGATCAAACGGAGGCTTGTGGGCCCCACAAGGTACCAGGGCGCGCCCTGGTGCCTTGTGGGCTACTGCTTCATCTTCTCATCCCCTCCCGAAGCTTCCAGGGTCTCTTATCGCCAGAAAAAAATCTCCAAAAAGTTTCGTGCCATTTGGACTTCGTTTGGTATTGATATTCTGCCAAGTAAAAAACAAGCCAAAAATGTCAACTGGCACTAGGCACTAAGTTAGTAGGTTAGTCCCAAAAAGTGATATAAAGTTGCTTGCAAATATATATAAAACATCCAAGATTGATACTATAATAGCATGGAACAATCAAAAATTATAGATACGTTGGAGACGTATCTGGAATCAAGAGGGATTTGTGGATGGTCAACTTGTTAATGCTAAAATTTCCATGGATGATGTGTTTCATATTATCTTTAAAAAGCCTCCCGATAAAAACATATCTTTAAATGATAAGAAGAAAGATGACAACACCTAAAACTATGCATTATGCCTAGCTAGAGGCGTAAAAAAATAGCGCTAGTTGGGGGGCAACTAGTGTCTACTACACAACTTATTCTTGTGACTCATGTTGGGCCTCCAAGCGCAGAGTTTTGTAGGACAGTAGCAATTTTCCCTCAAGTGGATGGCCTAAGGTTTATCAATACGTGGAAGGCGTAGGATGAAGATGGTCCCTCTCAAACAACCCTGCAATCAAATACAAGAAATCTCTTGTGTCCCCAACACACCCAATACAATGGAAAATTGTATAGGTGCACTAGTTCAGCGAAGAGATGGTGATACAAGTGTAGTATGGATAGTAGATATAGGTTTTTTTAATATAAAAATAAAAAAACAGCATGGTAGCAAGTGATAAAACGAAGCACAAACGGTATTGCAATACTTAGAAACAAGGACTAGGGTTCATACTTTCACTAGTGCAATCTCTCAGCAGTGCTAACTGATTGCTTGTATATGCGTTGGTTTTTCCCTTGAAGAGGAAAGGGTGATGCAGCACAGCAACGTAAGTATTTCCCTCTGTTATGAAACCAAGGTTATCAATCCAGTAAGACAACCAAGCAACACTATGTAAATGGTACCTGCACACAAAGAACAAATACTTGCAACCCAACACGTAAGAGGGGTTGTCAATCCCTCCACGATAAAAAGATAGATTAAATTGTATGAGATTGGATAAATAGATCTTGCAAAAACACAAAATAAAATAAATAAAGAAAAAGTATAGCAAGGTATTTTTGTTTTTTGGAATAATAGATCTGAAAACAATATGATAGAACATAGACCCGGGGGCCGTAGATTTCACTAGTGGCTTTTCTCGATAAAATAGCATGCGGTGGGTAAACAAATTACTGTTGGGCAATTGATAAAAGAGCAAATAATTATGACGATATCCAAGGCAATGATCATGTATATAGGCATCACATCCAAGATTAGTAGACTGACTCCTGCCTGCATCTACTACTATTACTCCACACATCAACCATTATCCAGCATGCATCTAGTGTATTAAGTTCATGGAGAAATGGAGTAATGCAATAAGAACGATGACATGATGTAGACAAGATCTATTCATGTAGGAATAGACCCCATCTTTTTATCCTTAATAGCAACCATACATGAGTGCCTCGCTACCCCTTCTGTCACTAGGTGAGGACACCGCTGTAACACCCCCTGTGGTTAGCCACAGTAATCCCATTTTGATAATGCCAAGTCAGCATGATTATCAGTGCATGATCATCATTAACATCATATTGCATTTCAACTCCTAACCTCAAATTCAAATTTAAATGAAAGTGGAAAATAAAAGTTGTCCAACATAGAAACTAAATTGTTCATTAAATAACAAATAAATCAGAGACAATTCTAAAATTGAAACCAACATCATTGGAGTTGGGTAAGTGACTCAAACATCTTCAAACAGCGACTAAAAACAATATTTAATAACCATTTATTAAATCTAACTTAAGTATGAAATGATGTTTTGCCCAAACTAATTTTAGGTGTTAGGGAATAAAGCACTGGTATTTATGGACTAGGTCTCCCTTTTTACAAAATTCGGTTTGGGGCCTAACTATTTACTAAACAGAGATATATGAATTAAGAAAAAGAAAAAGAAAGAAAGCAAAAGAAAAAAATATAAAGGCCCCTCCTCCGGGCCTCGGCCCAGCCACATGCCAGGCCGGCCCACCCCCCCACTCCTCCTTATCCCCTCACCCCGCAAAACCCTAACCCCGATCCCACTCCCCCCCCCCCTCCCTCTCTCCCCCTCACCCGCGGTCCCCGCCGCCGCCGCCGCTTCGTCCCCGGTGCCGCCCCGCTCCGTCACCGCCTGCTCCTCCCCGACCTCGCTGCCCCGCCCCTCGCGTGCCGCTCCGGCGCCGGCCTTGCGCCCAGGCGCCCGCGTCGCCCGGCGCGCCCGACCCGGCGGCAGCCCCCGCCGCCACGGCCGGTTGCCTCGTCTCCCTCTCCGCCTCCACGCCGATCCCGCCCCGACTCGGCCTCCCCCTACGTGAGCTTTCCCCGCCGCCGCCTCTGCTCGCCCCCCCTTGCGCCTTGGTCACCGGCCGCCGCCCAGGCCCACCACGCGCCCGGGCTCGCGCGCGACCACGCCCAGGCCGGCCCCGCTCGTCGCCTCTGCCCACGCCCGCTGCTGCAGCCGCGCGCGCAGCTCTGCTGCCCCGGCTCCACCGCGCCGCCGCTCGCCGTCCGACGGGCCACCGCGCCCGGCCGCCCCTGCCCCGCCCGCGATCGCCTCCCGCCCGCGCGCGGCCCTGCGCACGCCGGCGCCCGTCGCCGCCTCACCCGCTGGCCGCACCCGTGCGCCCGTATGCGCACCGGACATGTCCGGTGCCCAAACGGGCATAGCCCGGACATGTCCGGCTGTGCCACTGACCAGTGGGCCAGCCTCTGTAAAAAAAAAATATAAATAAATAAATAATAAAATAAATAAATAATTAATAAAATAAATAAATAGTTAATTAATAAGTAAATTAATTAAGTTAATTAATCCTGTTTAATTAGACTAATTAATTAGTTAACTTAACTAACCCTAATGACTGCTGATGTCAGCATGATGTCATGCTGACGTCATCATTTACTATTCTGGATAATGTTAATTTAAATAATTAATTAAATTCCAGAAATTAATAAAAACTTTAGAAAATCATTTTAAATAATCCGTAACTCTAATGGAAAAACTTTGTACATGAGAGTTGCTCAGAACGACAAGACGAATTCGAATACGCGCTCCGTTCGTCCGTCACGCGTCCCTAACTATCCGAACGTGCAACCGTTCCCCTCCGGTCATCTGTCTGACAAATGTCCGGAACCGGGAAAACATTCCCGGATGGATTCCTCCTTCCTCGGTGACGTGCAACCACACGTTAGAACACACCAGGCACTGCATATTGTCATGCCGTACTTTGTGTTGCTCATGATTTGCTGTGTATTTATACTGTTTCCTCCCCCTCTTCTCTTTTGTTAGACCCCGACACCGACGTCGTCCCCGAGACCGACGCAGCTCCGGAGCCCGAAGACACCACTGACAACCTTGCCCTTGCCGCCGAGCAACCAGGCAAGCCCCCCTTTTTGATCATCCCGATATCGCCCATTCTATTTCTCATGCTTGCATTAGAATTGTTGCTGCTGCTGCTTTACCTATTCTGATGCATAGCCTGTTCATTGTAACCTGTTGTTGATAATTACCTGCATATCCTAAACTGTTTAGTCTAGGCTGGGTAGAGACCTATCAGTGACCCCACTTATCCCGACTGCCGCGCTGGATCGTCAGAAGACCCGATCAACGGGATTGAAGACCAGGACCCGACACCGCACATCACCCCCCTTAGTTGTAACGACACTGCAGCGTTACTATCGAGTGCCGAGGGTGAAACCTCATGTAGCACTTCTGATGTTAACTCTGTAGAGTAGCTATTCGGTCGTGGTCATCGAGGGTGATTCCTCCTTCGCCACTTCCGGTAACGACGCTGTCGTGCAACACATCAAGTGTGAACCCATCGAGGGTGAATCCTCCGAGTTCACCTTGACAGACACATCGAGTACGAATCCAACGAGGGTGATACCTCGGATTCCCCTGATGTTATGGACACACGGATACTTGGACTTTACACTGTTCCTTGGATAGGCGGGTCGGCCCTGAGGGGTACCCGCGTGCGCCTGAGAGGCGAGTGTTGTGAAGACGGGTGCCTGTGTGGTGCCCGAGTGGTGAATACGAGGCGCGACCGGGCATTCTTAACCCTTGCCGCAAGTCCTCGAGACGGGGCGACGGGGTCACATCTTTCGTGAGTCTCTGCTCGTTACCGCAAGCCCCTAGTCCTAGCGATTTGGATATTTGATCCGAGCAGGCCTCTGGTCTGATAGCACTAACCATCACGTGGGCATAGTATGGGCGTTCTGCATCGTAGCATTAGCCGACAGTTCTGTCAGACGTCCAGTTCAGCATTGTGGCACGGTCGGATCGTACCGACCCTCCGAGGCGGTGCTGGTATCCACCCTGAACACAACGACCCGGAGTGCACAGGGCGATGGCCCAAGACCCCTGAGTGCTTAGGATGTAGACCGGCGGGGACCTCTCTGCTGAGCTTTAGGTAGGGCTGCGGTGTGTCGTTTGACCGAGGCCGGGCATGACCCAAGAAAGTGTGTCCGGCCGGAGTTAATCGAGCGTGTTGGGTAAGTTGGTGCACCCCTGCAGGGAAGAATACTTCTATCGATAGCCTGTCCTACGGTAACGGACACTCGGAGTTGTATCCTGATTGATACAATTTAGAACTGGATACTTGGATACTATGGCTCTGGGATTGCTTCTCGCAGGGAGTCGAGAAGGGATCTCCGGACGAGGTTGATGACTGTATGGCTCTGGGATTGCTTTCTCGCAGGGAGTCGAGAAAGGATCTCTGGGTGAGGTTGAGACTTAATGATACTACTACATTATATTGTACTGTTCTACTCTCTTCTACTGCTGCAAGACCTCTGAAGATGCTAGTCTTCGATAGGACTAGGCCTTCTCTCTATTCTTGCATTTCTGCAGCCCAGTCCACATATACAGCCTCCCCTTGAAAATGTTGCATATGTAGTGTAGATCCTTGCTTGCTGAGTACTTCTGAGTACTCACGGTTGCTTTGTTTTCCTTTTCTCCCCATATCAGTTTGTCGTGACCAAGATGATAGAGCCCCTGAGACAGCTGCCCTGCCGATGATCGCTACTACTACTACCCAGAGGATGGATTCTGCTATGAGTTGACTGACGACCAGGAGTAGGATCGGAGGGTCCCAAGCAGGAGGCCTACGCCTTTCGATCATAGTGTTTTATTTTGCCCCGCCTTTCTAAAGGCCTTTCTGTTTCTGTTTCATATCTGTACATAGATATCTGATGCTTCCGCTGACGCTTGTTTGCAAGCTTATGTATTCGAGCCCTCGAGGCCCCTGGCTTGTAATATAAAGCTTGTATGACTTTATTTATGTTTTAGAGTTGTGTTGTGATATCTTCCCGTGAGTCCTTAGGCTTGATCGTGTGCATTTGCGTGTATGATTAGTGCACGATTGGGCCGGGGGCGTCACAAGTTGGTATCAGAGCCGACTGACTGTAGGAACCCCCTTTCCAACTCCTTGGCCGAAGTTGAGTCTAGTGGTCCAAAACTATTTTACTAACTTGGTTGTGTGGCTTACGGGCCCACGTCGCCAATTGGGTGGTATTAGGATCTTTTACTCCTCGGCCTTTACTCTGGGCCTCTGATCTCTCTTCTACTCGGGTTAAAATTTTACTAACTCCAACATTAGGCTCTCGTGCTCACGTCCACCCGGAGTTCTGAAAATATCCCCCCTTGCTTCAAGATTTTGGGCCAGGTTCTGCTTACAGGATCCTTTTATCGAGGGCACCCTGTGTTGTCACTTGCAGATTCCTCGCTCCGTCAGTTTTCTCCGACATTGATGTAGCCTTTGCTATGTCTCGTTGTGTACTCCCCTACCGCGTGCCTGTACGCCGCCTAGCATGTCTAGCTTCTAAATTTGCGCCGTTGTGTTGTCCGCATGTACCTGACTCTGTGAATGGATTGGTATGTCTTTCAACGACTACTATTTGACATCTAATGCCCTTCCTGTTCATCTCTCGTGTTATGTCCTGAATAACTCATTACACATGCAGTCTTTCTTGCTAAACTGCCCCTATTGATTTGGCAGGATGGCTGACGATCCACCACCTCCACCCTATATTGCCGCAATGATGCAGCAGTTTGAACTCAACCGTCAGCAGTTTGAGCTTAACCGTCAGTTTATGACCGGAGTATTGGCTCAATTCCCAACTCAGAATGCTCAGCAACAGAATGCTCCAATAACTCTGCCAGAATTTGTGCGCCTCAATCCATCCGTTTTCCGCAACTCCACCAATCCCATGGATGCTGATGATTGGCTTCGTGACATCCTGTTTGAGATGGAGTCAGCTAATGTTGCCCCTGACAGTTACGTCACCTTTGCGACATTCCACCTGAAGGGCCCAGCTGCTCAATGGTGGGAAAGCCACAAGGCTATGTTGCCTGCAGACACTGTAACCACTTGGCAGGAATTTCAGTCAGCTTTTCATGCACGTTACATTCCTCAAGGTCTGATGGACCAGAAGAAGCAGGAGTTCCGTAAACTCTCACAGGGCACAATGACGGTGGATGTATATCAGAGGAAATTCCTTGAATTATCCCGCTATGCTGCGGATGACGTCGACACTGACACTCTCAAGCAGGAGAAATTCCATGAAGGACTGCGTACGGATATAAAACTTGCACTTGCTGTCCATGATTGCTCAGAGTTCGCAACGCTTGTCAGCAAATCATTCCAAATTGAAACAGCTCTGACTGAGTACCAGGAGTCGCTCAAGCGCACTCATGGAGCTGGCTCATCCTCGGGTCAGCCTGTTCAGAAACGTCGAGTCTGGATCCCACACAATGTTCATCACCGACCTGCTCCAACACCAAGACCGTCTTATGTTGCACCTCGTCTGCCTTCACCGCCGAGACAGCTTACGGTTCATGATGGACCGCCTAATGCTATGGATTCTCATCAAGTTGCGCCACGTCCTCCTAATGGTCGTAAGAAGGGATGTCGAAACCGCCGATTCAGAAACCGTAATACCATACCGTCTGCTGTTGTACTTGGCTATGCCAATCACGTTAATGCTGAAAAGGCTCAGAAGGAACCGACTATCGTGCTGGGAACACTCCCTGTGAATTCAGTACCAGCCTCTGTTCTCTTCGATTCAGGAGCATCGCATGCTTTTGTGTCCCAACAATTTGCTCAGTCACATGAGTTATACTTGGAAGAATTACCCACTCCTCTAATGGTTCAGTCCCCGAGATCCAAGTGGCAAACCACAATGCTAAGCCCTCACAACCACATAGAGATTGGAGGTCTACTTTTTCCGGTTTCTCTCATTGTACTTGGACCTTCCGACATAGACATTATTCTCGGTATGGACTGGTTGACAGCCCATAATGCTTTGATTGACTGTGCTACTAAGACAGTCCAGCTCACACACCCTTCTGGCCAGATAGTCAAATACTCAGCCCGAATAGCTCAAGATGCTGAGAGCCAGATATATGTTCTGAATGCATTGAACGCTTCACCTCTTGAAGGCATCGACAATGTTCCAGTTGTTCGTGATTTTCAAGATGTATTTCCAGAAGAACTTCCAGGAATACCCCCTGCTAGAGCTGTTGAGTTCGTCATCGACTTGAAGCCTGGCACAACTCCTATTGCGAAGCGTCCTTATAAGATGCCTCCGCATCACCTTCTTGAACTTAAGGAGGAAATCGACACGTCACTTAAGAAAGGTTTCATCCGCCCCAGTTCCTCTGCTTGGGGAGCACCTTCACTCTTCGTTAAGAAGAAGGATGGAACTAACCGATTGGTTCAGGATTACCGACCTATCAACCAAGCAACAATTCAGAATAAATATCCGCTTCCCCGGATCAATGATTTGTATGATCAACTTGCTGGTTCCTCAGTATTCTCTAAGCTTGATTTGAGATTGGGATACCATCAGATCCGTGTTCGTGAAGAGGATATTCCGAAGACTGCATTTGTTACTCGCTATGGTTCTTATGAGTACACTGTCATGTCATTTGGCTTAACAAATGCTCCAGCCACATTCTCCCGTCTGATGAATTACATCTTCATGGATTACCTCGACAAATTTGTCGTGGTTTATCTAGATGATATTCTGGTCTATTCAAAGAATAAGGAAGAACATGCCGAACACCTCCGTCTTGTACTGGGAAGGCTCCGAGAACACCAGTTGTATGCCAAATACTCCAAATGTGAATTCTGGCTTTCTGAAGTAACCTACCTTGGTCATGTGATTTCCAAAGATGGCATTGCCGTTAACCCAGAACAAGTTCAGGCTATTCTGGACTGGACTCCTCCAAAGAACGTCAAGCAAGTGAGAAGTTTTCTCGGCCTTGCAAGCTATTGTCGTCGATTTGTTGAGAACTTTTCTAAGATTGCTAAGCCTTTAACTGATCTGCTTCACAAGGGCGTTAAGTTTGAATGGACAGACAAATGTCAGGAAAGTTTCCAGACACTCAAAGACAAGTTGACATCTGCCCCAGTACTGTCTCCTCCAGATACCCACAAAGGCTTCGTGATTTATTGTGATGCATCCCGTGAAGGATTAGGGTGTGTCCTAATGCAAGAGCGTAAGGTGATTGCCTATGGCTCTCGTCAGTTGCGCCCACATGAAGAGAATTATCCGGTACATGATCTAGAACTAGCTGCTGTGATCTATGCATTGCAGTTGTGGCGACATTACCTTCTCGGTAATCGTTGCGAGATATACACGGATCATAAAAGTCTGAAGTACTTGTTTACTCAACCATCCCTGAACCTCCGTCAGCAAAGATGGATGGAGGCCATTGCGGACTATGATTTGGGTATTTCTTATACCCCTGGCAAGGCTAACGTGATGGCTGATGCCTTAAGCCGCAAGTCCTATTGCGACAACCTCATGGTTAGGCGAGCTCAACCTCGTCTTTTTGAAGAATTGTGCAAGCTGAATCTGTGTATTGTTCCACAGGGTTCTCTTAATAACCTTGTGATACAACCAGATCTTGAGAAAGCCGTTAAGGATGTGCAAGCTAAAGATGCTGAAATTGATCTGATGAAGAAAGACCTTCACCTTGTAAAGTACAGGGATTTCTCGCTGTCTGAAGATGGAACCTTGTATTTCAGAAATCGCATTGTCGTACCTCGTTTCGAACTCATGACTGACAAAGTCATGAAGGAGGCACATGACACACCATTGTCTATTCATCCGGGTAGCACCAAGATGTATCGTGATCTCCGTCAAAGGTACTGGTGGTCTAGAATGAAGCAGGACATTGCTCGATATGTTGCTGAATGTGATGTGTGTCGACGCGTTAAAGCAGAACATCAGAAGCCAGCTGGAATTCTGCAACCACTTCCTATTCCTCTATGGAAATGGGATAAGGTTCAGATGGATTTCGTTACAGGACTTCCCAGGTCACAGAAGGGTCACGATGCTATTCTTGTCGTCGTCGACCAGCTCTCTAAAGTTGCACACTTTCTGCCTGTCAAAGAGACTATCACTGCTAGTCAGTTAGCAGAGTTGTATATCTCCAGAATTGTTTCACTCCACGGTATTCCGAAGGAGATCAGTTCGGACCGTGGTAGTCTTTTCACTTCCAAATTCTGGGAAAGTTTCCAAACAGCTATGGGAACTCATATTACCTGGAGTTCAGCTTATCACCCCCAATCCCAAGGCCAAGTCGAACGAGTCAATCAAGTGCTTGAAGACATGCTTCGGGCTTGTGTTATTTCTTTCGGCAAGAAGTGGGAAGAATCTCTTCCGTATGCTGAGTTCTCTTATAACAACAGCTATCAAGCCAGCTTGAAAATGGCCCCCTTCGAAGTACTACATGGACGTAAGTGTCGAACCCCTCTGAATTGGTCAGAAACTGGGGAACGACCGCTCGTGGGTCCGGATATTATTCAACACGCCGAAGAACAAGTTCGTATTGTCCGGGAAAATCTCAAGGCGGCTCAGGACCGCCAGAAGAGCAATTATGATCGCAAACGATGGGGTTTGACTTATCAACCTGGTGATCAGGCTTATCTTCGTGTCACTCCTATGAAAGGCACTCACCGTTTTGGAATCAAGGGCAAGCTAGCTCCACGCTATATTGGTCCTTTCCGCATTGTTGCAAGGCGTGGACAGGTGGCGTATAAATTGGAATTGCCGCCGCAATTCTCTCATATCCACGACGTCTTCCATGTGTCGCAACTTCGTCAATGCTTCAAGGAATCTCCACACCGAGTTGTGGATCACGAGGTGCTCGAATTGCAAGATGACCTATCTTATAAGGAGCATCCGATCCGCATTCTCGATGAAGCTGAACGTCGGACCCGTCAGAAGGTTACCAAGTTCCTCAAAGTGCAGTGGTCAAATCATACTGAAGATGAAGCCACTTGGGAACGCGAGGATAATCTTCGTGCGGAATACCCCGAACTTTTTCCTTCTACCTCTTAATTCTCGGGACGAGAATTCTTGTTAGTAGAGGAGATTTGTAACACCCCTAGAGGTTAGCCACAGTAATCCCATTTTGATAATGCCAAGTCAGCAAGATTATCAGTGCATGATCATCATTAACATCATATTGCATTTCAACTCCTAACCTCAAATTCAAATTTAAATGAAAGTGGAAAATAAAAGTTGTCCAACATAGAAACTAAATTGTTCATTAAATAGCAAATAAATCAGAGACAATTCTCAAATTGAAACCAACATCATTGGAGTTGGGTAAGTGACTCAAACATCTTCAAACAGCGACTAAAAACAATATTTAATAACCATTTATTAAATCTAACTTAAGTATGAAATGATGTTTTGCCCAAACTAATTTTAGGTGTTAGGGAATAAAGCACTGGTATTTATGGACTAGGTCTCCCTTTTTACAAAATTCTGTTTGGGGCCTAACTATTTACTAAACAGAGATATATGAATTAAGAAAAAGAAAAAGAAAGAAAGCAAAAGAAAAAAAATAAAAAGGCCCCCTCCTCCCGACAGCCTCCCCTTGAAAATGTGCATTGTAGTGTAGATCCTTGCTTGCTGAGTACTTCTGAGTACTCACGGTTGCTTTGTTTTCCTTTTCTCCCCCATATCGTTTGTCGTGACCAAGATATAGAGCCCCTGAGACAGCTGCCCTGCCGATGACGCTACTACTACTACCCAGAGGATGGATTCTGCTATGAGTTTGACTGACGACCAGGAGTAGATCGGAGGGTCCCAAGAGGAGGCCTACGCCTTTCGATCATAGTGTTTTATTTTGCCCCGCCTTTCTAAGGCCTTTCTGTTTCTGTTTCATACTGTACATAGATATCTGATGCTTCCGCTGAGCTTGTTGCAAGCTTATGTATTCGAGCCCTCGAGGCCCCTGGCTTGTATATAAAGCTTGTATGACTTTATTTATGTTTTAGAGTTGTGTTGTGTATCTTCCCGTGAGTCCTAGGCTTGATCGTGTGCATTTGCGTGTATGATTAGTGCGATTGGGCCGGGGGCGTCACAAGTTGGTATCAGAGCCGACTGACTGTAGGAACCCCCTTTCCAACTCCTTGGCCAGTTGAGTCTAGTGGTCCAAAACTATTTTACTAACTTGGTTTGTGGCTTACGGGCCCACGTCGCCAATTGGGTGGTATTAGGATCTTTTACTCCTCGGCCTTTACTCTGGGCCTCTGATCTCTCTTCTACTCGGGTTAAAATTTTACTAACTCCAACATTAGGCTCTCGTGCTCACGTCCACCCGGAGTTCTGAAAATATCCCCCTTGCTTCAGATTTTGGGCCAGGTTCTGCTTACAGGATCCTTTTATCGAGGGCACCCTGTGTTGTCACTTGCAGATTCCTCGCTCCGTCAGTTTTCTCTCGACATTGATGTAGCCTTTGCTATGTCTCGTTGTGTACTCCCCTACCGCGTGCCTGTACGCCGCCTAGCATGTCAGCTTCTAAATTTGCGCCGTTGTGTTGTCCGCATGTACCTGACTCTGTGAATGATTGGTATGTCTTTCAACGACTACTATTTGACATCTAATGCCCTTCCTGTTCATCATCTCGTGTTATGTCCTGAATAACTCATTACACATGCATCTTCTTGCTAAACTGCCCCATTGATTTGGCAGATGGCTGACTATCCCCACCTCCACCCTATATGTGCCGCAATGATGCACAGTTTGAACTCAACCGTCAGCAGTTTGAGCTTAACCGTCAGTTATGACCGGAGTATTGGCTCAATTCCAACTCAGAATGCTCAGCAACAAATGCTCCAATAACTCTGCCAGAATTTGTGCGCCTCAATCCATCCGTTTTTCCGCAACTCCACACTCCCATGGATGCTGATGATTGGCTTCGTGACATCCTGTTTGAGATGGAGTCAGCTAATGTTGCCCCTGACAGTTACGTCACCTTTGCGACATTCCACCTGAAGGGCCCAGCTGCTCATGGTGGAAAGCCACAAGGCTATGTTTGCCTGCAGACACTGTAACCACTTGGCAGGAATTTCAGTCAGCTTTTCATGCACGTTACATTCCTCAAGGTCTGATGGACCAGAAGAAGCAGGAGTTCCGTAAACTCTCACAGGGCACAATGACGGTGGATGTATATCAGGAAATTCCTTGAATTATCCCGCTATGCTGCGGATGACGTCGACACTGACACTCTCAAGCAGGAAAATTCCATGAAGGACTGCGTACGGATATAAACTTGCACTGCTGTCCATGATTGCTCAGAGTTCGCAACGCTTGTCAGCAAATCTTCCAAATTGAAACAGCTCTGACGAGTACCAGGAGTCGCTCAAGCGCACTCATGGAGCTGGCTCATCCTCGGTCAGCCTGTTCAGAAACGTCGAGTCTGGATCCCACACATGTTCATCACCGACCTGCTCCAACACCAAGACCGTCTATTTTGCACACCTCGTCTGCCTTCACCGCCGAGACAGCTTACGGTTCATGATGGACCGCCTAATGCTATGGATTCTCATCAGTTGCGCCACGTCCTCCTAATGGTCGTAGAAGGGTGTCGAAACCAGCCGATTCAGAAACCGTAATACCATACCGTCTGCTGTTGTACTTGGCTATGCCAATCACGTTAATGCTGAAAAGGCTCCGAAGGAACCGACTATCGTGCTGGGAACACTCCTGTGAATTCAGTACCCACCTCGTTCTCTTCGATTCAGGAGCATCGCATGCTTTGTGTCCCAACAATTTGCTCAGTCACATGAGTTATACTTGGAAGAATTACCCACTCCTCTAATGGTTCAGTCCCCGAGATCCAAGTGGCAAACCACAATGCTAACCCTCACAACCACATAGAGATTGGAGGTCTACTTTTTCCGGTTTCTCTCATTGTACTTGGACCTTCCGACATAGACATTATTCTCGGTATGGACTGGTTGACAGCCCATAATGCTTTGATTGACTGTGCTACTAAGACAGTCCAGCTCACACACACCCTTCTGGCCAGATAGTCAAATACTCAGCCCGAATAGCTCAAGATGCTGAGAGCCAGATATATTTTCTGAATGCATTGAACGCTTCACCTCTTGAAGGCATCGACAATGTTCCAGTTGTTCGTGATTTTCAAGATGTATTTCCAGAAGAACTTCCAGGAATACCCCCTGCTAGAGCTGTTGAGTTCGTCATCGACTTGAGCCTGGCACAACTCCTATTGCGAAGCGTCCTTATAAGATGCCTCCGCTCACACCTTCTTGAACTTAAGGAGGAAATCGACACGTCACTTAAGAAAGTTTTCATCCGCCCCAGTTCCTCTGCTTGGGGAGCACCTTCACTCTTCGTTAAGAAGAAGGATGGAACTAACCGATTGGTTCAGGATTACCGACCTATCAACCAAGCACCAATTCAGAATAAATATCCGCTTCCCCGGATCAATGATTTGTATGATCAACTTGCTGGTTCCTCAGTTTCTCTAAGCTTGATTTGAGATTGGGATACATCAGATCCGTGTTCGTGAAGGATATTCCGAAGACTGCATTTGTTACTCGCTATGGTTCTTATGAGTACACTGTCATGTCATTTGGCTTAACAAATGCTCCAGCCACATTCTCCCGTCTGATGAATTACATCTTCATGGATTACCTCGACAAATTTGTCGTGGTTTATCTAGATGATTTCTGGTCTATTCAAAGAATAAGGAAGAACATGCGAACACCTCCGTCTTGTACTGGGAAGGCTCCGAGAACACCAGTTGTATGCCAAATACTCCAAATGTGAATTCTGGCTTTCTGAAGTAACCTACCTTGGTCATGTGATTTCCAAAGATGGCATTGCCGTTAACCCAGAACAAGTTCAGGCTATTCTGGACTGGACTCCTCCAAAGAACGTCAAGCAAGTGAGAAGTTTTCTCGCCTTGCAAGCTATTGTCGTCGATTTGTTGAGAACTTTTCTAAGATTGCTAAGCCTTTAACTGATCTGCTTCACAAGGGCGTTAAGTTTGAATGGACGACAAATGTCAGGAAAGTTTCCAGACACTCAAAATACAAGTTTGACCCCTTGCGCCTTGGTCACCGGCCGCCGCCCGCGCCCACCACGCGCCCGGGCTCGCGCGCGACCACGCCCAGGCCGGCCCCGCTCGTCGCCTCTGCCCACGCCCGCTGCTGCAGCCGCGCGCGCAGCTCTGCTGCCCCGGCTCCACCGCGCCGCCGCTCGCCGTCCGACGGGCCACCGCGCCCGGCCGCCCCTGCCCCGCCCGCGCTCGCCTCCCGCCCGCGCGCGGCCCCGCGCACGCCGGCACCCGTCGCCGCCTCACCCGTGCGCCCGTATGCGCACCGGACATGTCCGGTGCCCAAACGGGCACAGCCCGGACATGTCCTGCTGTGCCACTGACCAGTGGGCCAGCCTCTGTAAAAATATATATATATATAAATAAATAAATAATAAAATAAATAAATAAATAGTTAATTAATTAATTAGTAAATTAATTAAGTTAATTAATCCTGTTTAATTAGACTAATTAATTAGTTAACTTAACTAACCCTAATGACTGCTGACGTCAGCATGATGTCATGCTGACGTCATCATTTACTGTTTTGGATAATGTTAATTTAAATAATTAATTAAATTCCAGAAATTAATAAAAACTTTAGAAAATCATTTTAAATAATCCGTAACTCCGATGGAAAAACTTTGTACATGAAAGTTGCTCAGAACGACGAGACGAATTCGAATACGCGCTCCGTTCGTTCGTCACGCGTCCCTAACTATCCGAACGTGCAACCGTTCCCCTCCGGTCATCTGTCTGACAAATGTCCGGAACCGGGAAAAAATTCCCGGATGGATTCCTCCTTCCTCGGTGACGTGCAACCACACGTTAGAACACACCCGGCACTGCATATTGTCATGCCGTACTTTGCGTTGCTCATGATTTGCTGTGTATTTATACTGTTTCCTCCCCCTCTTCTCTCTCGTTAGACCCCGACACCGACGTCGTCCCCGAGACCGACGCAGCTCCGGAGCCCGAAGACACCACTGACAACCTTGCCCTTGCCGCCGAGCAACCAGGCAAGCCCCCCTTTTTGATCATCCCGATATCGCCCATTCTATTTCTCATGCTTGCATTAGAATTGCTGCTGCTGCTGCTGCTTTCCTATTCTGATGCATAGCCTATTCATTGTAACCTGCTGTTGATAATTACCTGCATATCCTAAACTATTTAGTCTAGGCTGGGTAGAGACCTATCAGTGACCCCACTTATCCCGACTGCCGCGCTGGATCGTCAGAAGACCCGATCAACGGGATTGAAGACCAGGACCCGACACCGCACATCACCCCCCTTAGTTGTAACGACACTGCAGCGTTACTATCGAGTGCCGAGGGTGAAACCTCATGTAGCACTTCTGATGTTAACTCTGTAGAGTAGCTATTCGGTCGTGGTCATCGAGGGTGATTCCTCCTTCGCCACTTCCGGTAACGACGCTGTCGTGCAACACATCAAGTGTGAACCCATCGAGGGTGAATCCTCCGAGTTCACCTTGACAGACACATCGAGTAGGAATCCAACGAGGGTGATACCTCAGATTCCCCTGATGTTATGGACACACGGATACTTGGACTTTACACTGTTCCTTGGATAGGCGGGTCGGCCCTGAGGGGTACCCGCGTGCGCCTGAGAGGCGAGTGTTGTGAAGACGGGTGCCTGTGTGGTGCCCGAGTGGTGAATACGAGGCGCGGCCGGGCATTCTTAACCCTTGCCGCAAGTCCTCGAGACGGGGCAACGGGGTCACATCTTTCGTGAGTCTCTGCTCGTTACCGCAAGCCCCTAGTCCTAGCGATTTGGATATTTGATCCGAGCAGGCCTCTAGTCTGATAGCACTAACCATCACGTGGGCATAGTATGGGCGTTCTGCATCGTAGCATCAGCCGACAGTTCTGTCAGACGTCCAGTTCAGCATTGTGGCACGGTCGGATCGTACCGACCCTCCGAGGCGGTGCTGGTATCCACCCTGCACACAACGACCCGGAGTGCACAGGGCGATGGCCCAAGACCCCTGAGTGCTTAGGATGTAGACCGGCGGGGACCTCTCTGCTGAGCTTTAGGTAGGGCTGCGGTGTGTCGTTTGACTGAGGCCGGGCATGACCCAGGAAAGTGTGTCCGGCCGGAGTTAATCGAGCGTGTTGGGTAAGTTGGTGCACCCCTGCAGGGAAGAATACTTCTATCGATAGCCTGTCCTACGGTAACGGACACTCGGAGTTGTATCCTGATTGATACAATTTAGAACTGGATACTTGGATACTATGGCTCTAGGATTGCTTCTCGCAGGGAGTCGAGAAGGGATCTCCGGACGAGGTTGATGACTGTATGGCTCTGGGATTGCTTTCTCGCAGGGAGTCGAGAAAGGATCTCTGGGTGAGGTTGAGACTTAATGATACTACTACATTATATTGTACTGTTCTACTCTCTTCTACTGCTGCAAGACCTCTGAAGATGTTAGTCTTCGATAGGACTAGGCCTTCTCTCTATTCTTGCATTTCTGCAGCCCAGTCCACATATACAGCCTCCCCTTGAAAATGTTGCATATGTAGTGTAGATCCTTGCTTGCTGAGTACTTCTGAGTACTCACGGTTGCTTTGTTTTCCTTTTCTCCCCATATCAGTTTGTCGTGACCAAGATGACGGAGCCCCTGAGACAGCTGCCCTGCCGATGATCGCTACTACTACTACCCAGAGGATGGATTCTGCTATGAGTTGACTGACGACCAGGAGTAGGATCGGAGGGTCCCAGGCAGGAGGCCTACGCCTTTCGATCGTAGTGTTTTATTTTGCCCCGCCTTTCTAAAGGCCTTTCTGTTTCTGTTTCATATCTGTACATAGATATCTGATGCTTCCGCTGATGCTTGTTCGCAAGCTTATGTATTCGAACCCTCGAGGCCCCTGGCTTGTAATATAAAGCTTGTATGACTTTATTTATGTTTTAGAGTTGTGTTGTGGTATCTTCCCGTGAGTCCTTAGGCTTGATCGTGTGCATTTGCGTGTATGATTAGTGCATGATTGGGCCGGGGGCGTCACAACCGCAAGATAGAACCCATCACAAAGCACCTCTTCCCATTGCAAGAAAAATCAATCTAGTTGGCCAAACCAAACCAAAGTTTCGAAGAAGAAATATGAGGCTATAATAATCTTGCATATAAGAGATTAAAGAAAGTCTGTGGTGAACTACTCACGTATCATCGGAGGAGCACCAATGAGGATGATGAACCCCTCCGTGATCGTGTTCCCCTCCGGCAAGGTGCCGGAATAGGGCTCTAGATTGGATCTTGCGGTTCTGGAACTTGCGGCGGCTGGAATTGTGTTTCATCGACTCCCCTAGGGTTTTTGGAATATTTGGGGATTTATAGAGCTAAGAGGCGGTGGAGGAGACTCTCGTGGGCCCCATCACTCATCTGGGCGCGCCAGGTGCCTCTGGCGCGCCCTGGTGGGTGGTGGGCCCCATGGACCTCCCCTCTGGTACTTTCTTGGCTCCCAAGTTCTCTTCTGGTCCAAAAAAATCTCCAAAAAGTTTCGTGGCATTTGGACTTCGTTTGGTAGTGATATTCTGCGAAGTAAAAACAAGCAAAAAACAGCAAGTGGCACTGGGCACTATGTCAATAGGTTAGTCCCAAAAAATGATATAAAGTTGCTATAAAATGGTTGTAAAACATCCAAGAATGATAATATAATAGCATGGAACAATAAAAAAATTTAGATACGTTGGAGACGTATCAGCATCCCCAAGCTTAATTCCTGCTCGTCCTTGAGTAGGTAAATGATAAAAACATTTTTTTTTATGTGGAACGCTGCCTAACATGTTCATCACATATTCTTTCTTTTGCAGCATGGACATTTGGACTTTTAGATGATTCAAAGCAATAGTCTATATTTGACATGAAGACTTTAATACTCAAGCATATCAACAAGCAGCCATGTCTTTCAAAATATCAACACTAAAGAAAGTTATCCCTAGCCCATCATGCTCAATCATTGATCCATTCATGAAACACACTCGAATATTAGCTACATCCAATGCAAAAGTATGATCATAGTGCTCCCTAGTTGGTGCTTTATAAGAGAAGATGGAGACTCAAATAAAAATAAAAATTGCATAAAGTAAATAGATAGGCCATTCGCAGAGGGAAGCAGAGATTTGTAGAGGTGCCAGAGCTCAAAGCTTAAATTGAGAGATAAAAATATTTTGAGAGGCATGCTTTTCCCGTCAACGAAAACTACCGAGAATTCCCAATACTTTCCATGCTAGATACATCATAGGCGGTTCCCAAACATAAAATAAAGTTTATTCCTTTTTCCACCATTCTTTCACAATCCATGGCTAGCCGTATCCACGGGTGCCTTCCATACCAAGACTTTCCAAGGAATTTATTATTTGACAACATAAAGTAAATTTCTTTTTCATTTCGGGACTACGCATCCCTAATACCGCCACACTCTCGTGCAATGACAAGTGAATAAACACTCATCTTGCGAATAACACATCTAGCATGGAAAAATATTGGACACCCCCTGCCGCTTCATGAGCGGTACGGGCACACAAAAAAGAAATTCATTTTAAAAATTAGAGTTGGCACATACAAATTTACTTGGAACGGCACGAAAATACCGCATATAGGTAGGTATGGTGGACTCATATGGCAAAACTTGGTTTAAGGATTTTGGATGCACAAGTAGTATTTCTACTTAGTACAAGTGGAGGCTAGCAAAAAGATTGAGAAGCAACCAGCCAAGAAACAAAAATTCTCATAAACGAGCATTAAGCATAACTAACACCGAATAATGCACCACAAGTAGGATATAATTTCATTGCATAACTATTGACTTTCATGCTTGCATAGGGAATCACAAACCTTAACATTAATATTCTTACTAAAGCATAATTACTCACTAACATGACTCACATATTACTATCATCATATCTCAAAACTATTACAAAGAATCAAGTTTATTTTGTCCAATGATCTTCATGAAAGTTTTTATTATATCCTTCTTGAATATCTATCACTTTGGGACTAATTTCATATATCACCATTGCTTATAACAAGCTCAAACAAATTTAAGTGAAGAACATGAGCATAAAATTTGTTCTTTCTCTCAAAATAATATAAGTGAAGCATGAGAGAATTTCTTCAAAAATTTACTAACTCTCAAATAAATCTAAGTGAAGCATGAGAGTATTTCTTCAAAAATCAAAGCCCCACCGTGCTCAAAAAGATATAAGTGAAGCACTAGAGCAATTCCATAGCTCAAAAAAATTAAGTGAAGCACATAGAGCAATTCTAACAAATCATAGCATCATTATGGCTTTCTCAAATAGGTGTGTCCAGCAAGGATGATTGTGACAAACTAAAAAGCAAAACAAGCAAAGACTCATATAGTACAAGACGCTCCAAGCAAAACTCATGATATGTGACGAATAAAAATATAGCTCCAAGTAAAATTACTGATGGTCATTAGAAGAAAGAGGGGATGCCTTCCGGGGCATCCCCAAGCTTAGTTTCTTGGCTCTCCTTGAATATTACCTTGGGGTGCCATGGGGCATTCCCAAGCTTAGGATCTTTTCACTCCTTATTCCTTCATCCATCGTGATATCACCCAAAACTTGAAAACTTCAATCACACAAAACTTAACAAAACCTTCATGAGATTCGTTAGTATAAGAAAACCAATCTCTACTTTAAGTACTGTTGAAAATCCATTCATATTTTGTTATTGCATTATTCCTACTGTATTCTAAATTTACCATGGCTTATACCCCCCGATCACAAGCATAGATTCATCAAAATAAGCACACAATGCAACGAAAACAGAATCTATTAAAAACAGAACAGTCTATAAAGACACGAATTTTACTCATATTTATCTAACTCGAAAAATTCTGAAAAATTAGGAAAGCGTAGGAAATTGGTATATAAATCTTGTGAAAAAAATTCAGAGGTTTTCGTTGCACATGTGAATTTTAATAATTATGCTACTGGACGCAAAAGTTTCTGTTTTCTACCAAGATCAAATCAACTATCACCCAACATAATCCCAAAAGCTTTACTTGGCACAAACACTAATTAAAACATAAAAAACACAATCATAACAGTAGCATAATTATGCAAACACTCAAGAACAGAAAGAAAAAGGCAAAAATAAATATTATTCATTGGGTTGCCTCCCAACAAGCGCTATCATTTTATGCCCCTAGCTAGGCATAATGCATAGATTCAAGTATTGTCTTCTTTCTCCTTATTTTCTATAGGTGTGTTTTTATCAGGAGGTTTCTCAAATATAACTTGAAACACATTGTCCATAGAAATTTTAACATTATCAAGTTGTCCATCTTTGTACCCCCTTTGATTCCCGGCTACAATCCAAGAATATTGTTGATTAACATCATTAAAAACTTGTTGGATTACATCCAAAACGGGAATTTCCTTTTTAAGGTTCTCATCAAAAATTTGATTATTTCCAAGCAAATGCCTTAGCACATAATCACTATTGTAAAGGATCTCATCTATTACCGGTTTTTCATGGTTCATTCCATAAAAATAAAAAAAATCCCTAGCCTCCCATACTATGTGATCAAATTCATTCATAAGAACGACGGAGGCTATCTGTTTAGCTTTCGGATCCTTTATAACGGGTAGCTAATAAAACAATCTTTGCAAGATAGGATGAGTACAAATAAATTTATTTTCAAGTTTCAGAACTAGTGCTGAAATAGCTTCCGCATAAGTTTTAGTTCTTTTAAGTATAGGATCGTCATCACAAGTCAAAGTTCCAACACAATTGAAGAATTCTTGGATAGTTTCTTTTCCTATAACATTCCCTTGTGCCAAAACAAAAGTTTTAGCATCCATTTTACCAGAACATTCAACTTTAGGAGTTCTGCCATCATCTACTTCTCCTACCAAAGTCACTCAGGATGACAGGTTCAAAGGGTCAAGCAAGCAAGCAAGACATCTAGCGAGAAAAAGGCAAATAAAAAGGCAAATATTTTTGTGCTTTTCGTAAAAATGTTTTAGAAGTGGGGGAGATTAAAACAAGAGGCAAATGGCAAATAATGTAAATTGCAAGGAGATGAGATTTGTGATTAGGAACCTGATAGATGTTGATGATGTCTTCCCGGCAACGGCGCCAGAAATTCTTCCTCATTGCTTGTATCTGCATTGGTTTTTCCCTTGAAGAGGAAAGGCTGATGCAGCACAGCAACAATAAGTATTTCCCTCAGTTATGAAACCAAGGTTATCAATCCAATAGGAGAACCAAGCAACACTATGTAAACGGTACCCGCACACAAAGAACAAATACTTGCAACCCAACGCGTAAGAGGGGTTGTCAATCCCTCCACGGTAAAAAGATAGATTAAATTGTATGAGATTGGATAAATAGATCTTGCAAAAACACAAAATAAAATAAAGAAAGAAAAAGTGCAACAAGGTATTTTTGGTTTTTTGGAATAATAGATCTGAAAACAATATGATAGAAAATAGACCCGGGGGACGTAGATTTCACTAGTGGCTTCTCTCGAGAAAATAGCATATGATGGGTAAACAAATTACTATTGAGTAATTGATAGAAGAGCAAATAATTATGACGATATCCAAGGCAATGATCACGTATATAAGCGTCACGTCCAAGATTAGTAGACCGACTCATGCCTGCATCTACTACTATTACTCCACACATCGACCGCTATCCAGCATGCATCTAGTGTATTAAGTTCATGGAGAAACAGAGTAATGCAATAAGAACGATGACATGATGTAGACAAGATCTATTCATGTAGGAATAGACCCCATCTTTTTATCCTTAATAGCAACGATGCATGTGTGCCTCGCTACCCCTTCTGCGACTGGGTGAGGACACCGCAAGATCGAACCCATCACAAAGCACCTCTTCCCATTGCAAGAAAAATCAATCTAGTTGGTCGAACCAAACCAAAGTTTCAAAGAAGAAATACGAGGCTATAATAATCATGCATATAAGATATCAAAGAAGACTCAAATAATATTCATGGATAGATCTGATCATAAACTCACAATTCATCGGATCCCAACAAACACACCGCAAAAAGTCATTACATCAAATAGATCTCCAAGAACATCGAGGAGAACATTGTATTGAGAATTAAAAAGAGAGAAGAAGCCATCTAGCTACTTCCTACGGACCCGTAGGTCTGTGGTGAACTAATCACGTATCATCGGAGGAGCACCAATGAGGATGATCAACCCCTCCGTGATCGTGTTCCCCTCCGGCAAGGTGCCGGAATAGGGCTCTAGATTGGATCTCGTGGTTCTGGAACTTGTGG
This sequence comes from Thinopyrum elongatum, assembly GCA_011799875.1. Classification (NCBI taxonomy): domain Eukaryota; kingdom Viridiplantae; phylum Streptophyta; class Magnoliopsida; order Poales; family Poaceae; genus Thinopyrum; species Thinopyrum elongatum. The sequence goes on along the minus strand of CM022302.1, from coordinate 406,108,836 downwards.
CGGCTGGAATTGTCTTTCGTCGACTCCCCTAGGGTTTCTGGAATATTTGGGGATTTATAGAGCTGAGAGTCGGTGGAGGAGACTCCCATGGGCCCCACCACCCATATGGGCACGCCAGGGGCCTCTAGCGCGCCCTGGTGGGTGGTGGGACCCATGGGCCACCCCTCTGGTACTTTCTTGGCTCCCAAGTTGTCTTCTGGTCCAAAAAAATCTCCAAAAAGTTTCGTGGCATTTGGACTTTGTTTGGTACTGATATTCTACGAAGTAAAAAACAAGCAAAAAACAGCAACTGGCACTGGGCACTATGTCAATAGGTTAGTCCCAAAAAATGATATAAAGTTGCTATAAAATGATTGTAAAAAATCCAATAATGATAATATAAAAGTATGGAACAATAAAAAATTATAGATACGTTGGAGACGTATCACTAACATGGTTGAATCATATAACAATCCCTCAACGTGCGACAAAGAATCACTCCAAAGTTCTTATCTAGCGGAGAACATAAGATGAAATTGTTTGTAGGGTACGAAACCACCTCAAAGTTATCCATTCCGATCAATCTATTGAGCTATTCCTATAAGTATCACAAATAGCCCTAGAGTTCATACTAAGATAACACCATATGATACGCATCAGCCAACTCTAATGTCACCTAGATACTCCAATGTCACCACAAGTATCTGTGAGTTGATTATTCGATACGCATCAAACAACTTCATATTCATAATTATCAATCCAACACAAAGAACTTCAATGAGTGCCCCAAGATTTCTACCAGAGAAAGTAAGACGAAAACGTGCATCAACCCCTATGCATAGATTACCCCAATGTCACCTCGGGAATCCGCGAGTTGAGTGAAAAAACATATATCAAGTGAATCAATATAATATCCCATTGTCACCACGGGTATTCATATGCAAGACATACATCAAGTGTTCTCAAATCCATAAAAGTATTCAATCCGATAATAGTGAAACCTCAAAGGTAAAAACTCAATTCATCACAACAAGATAGAGAGGGGAAAAACCATATGATCCAACTATATTAACAAAGCCCGCGGTACATCAAGATTGCGCCAAATGAAGAACACGAGAGAGAGATCAAACACATAGCTACTAGTACATACCCTCAGCCCCGAGGGTGAACTACTCCCTCCTCGTCATGGAGACCACCAGGATGATGAAGATGGCCTTCGGTGATGATTTCCCCCTCCGACAGGGTGCTGGAACAGGGCTCTAGATGAGATCGTGGAGGTACAGAGGCTTGCGGCGGCGGAGTCAAAATTCTAGGGTTATTTCTGAGGGTTTCTGTATTTATAGGAATTTTTGGCGTCGATCTCACGTCAGGAGGTGCCATAGGGGGCACACAAGGCACCAGGGCACGCCCAGGTGGCTTGTGGGGCCCCTGTGGGTCATCTGGTGCTCGCCTGAAGCTTCCTGGGTCTCTTATGTTCTAGAAAAAATCGTCAAAAAGTTTCACTGTATTTGGACTTTATTTTATAGGGATTTTTTGAAAAACCAAAAACAAGCAGAAAACAATAACTCGCACTTGGCACTAGGTCAATATGTTAGTCCATGAAAATCATATAAAATCCATATAAAAGTGCACCAAAATTATACAAAAACTATAATAAACATGGCATGGACACTTCATAAATAATAGATAAGTTGAAGACGTATCAGCAACCCAATAGTTATCTTTAATGTTCTTCTTATTTATTTTTTTTGAGTGTGCACACAATTATGCTACTATTATGGTTGTGTTTTTCTGTTTTAATTAGTGTTTGTGCCAAGTAAAGCCTTTGGGATGATTTGGATGATAATGATTTGATTCTATGTAAAAACAGAAACTTTTGTGCCCAGTACTGGAATTCTCTAAATTCACTGGAACGTGGAAAAATTCTAAATATTTTACACATGATTTATATACAAATTTCCCACGCCTCCTAATGTTTCAGAATTTTTGCAGTTACAGAAGTATAGTCATAATTCAGGTTACAACAGACTGTTTTGTTTTTGACAGATTCTATTTTCGTTGCATTGTTTGTTGTTTGATGAATCTACGGATTGTATCGGGGGTATAAGCCATGGAGAAGTTAGAATATAGTAGTATAATGCAATAATAAAATATGAATTGGTTGACAAGGGTACCTAAAGTTTGTGATTTTGTTATTATACTAACGGATCTCACGAAGGTTTTGTTGAGTTTTGTGTGCTGAATTTTTTAAGTTTTGAGTGAGACCATGATGGATGAAGGAATAAGGAGTGTCAAGAGCCTAAGCTTGGGGATGCTCGAGGCACCCCGAGGTAATATTCAAGGACTTCCAAGCATCTAAGCTTGGCGATGCCCCGGAAGGCATCCCCTCTTTCTTCTACCAACCATCGGTAATTTTACTTGGAGCTATATTTTTATTCATCACATGATATGAGTGTTTCTTGGAGCATCATGTATTATATGAGTCTTTGCTTTGTTTGCTTTTTAGTTTGTCACAATCATCTTTACTGGACACACCTTTGAGAGATACACACATTTATCGTGATTTGTTAGAATACTCTATGTGCTTCACTTATATCTTTTGAGCTAGGCACTTGCTCTAGTACTTCACTTATATCTTTTTCAGATTGGCAGTGATTATATTTTGAGGAAACACATGCACTCAATTATCATATAGTCTTCTATGATTCCTAGTACTCAAAGCATATTTTTAGAACAAATAGCATCCATCAAACACAGAGAAAGATAGGGGCTTAATGTTTCGCTTCCCAACTGAAGGAAATATGACCTAGAGGCAATAATAAAGTTGTTATTTTATATTTCCTTATTCATGATAAAGGTTTATTATTCATGCTAGAATTGTATTGATCGGAAACTTAAATACATGTGTGAATACATAAACAAATATTGTGTCCCTAGTAAGCCTCTACTAGACTAGCTCGTTGATCAAAGATGGTTAAGGTTTCCTAACCATAGACATGTGTTGTCATTTGATAACGGGATCACATCATTAGGAGAATGATGTGATGGACAAGACCCATTCGTTAGCTTAGCATATTGATCGTTCAGTTTATTGCTATTGCTTTCTTCATGTCAAATACATATTCCTTTGACTATGAGATTATGCAACTCCCGGATACCGGAGGAATACCTTGTGTGCTATCAAACATCACAACATAACTGGGTGATCATAAAGATGCTCTACAGGTATCTCCGAAGGTGTTTGTTGAGTTGGCATAGATCGAGCTTAGGATTTGTCACTCCGAGTATCGGAGAGGTATCTCTGAGCCCTCTCGGTAATACACATCATAAGCTTGCAAGCAAATGACTAAGGAGTTAGTTATGAGGTGATGTATTACGGAATGAGTAAAGAGACTTGCCGGTAACAAGATTGAACTAGGTATAGAGATACCGACGATCGAATCTCGGGCAAGTAACATACCGATGGACAAAGGGAATTACGTATGTTGTCATAAGGTTCGACCGATAAAGATCTTCGTAGAATATGTAGGAGCCAATATGGGCATCCAGGTTCTGCTATTGGTTATTGACAGGAGAGGTGTCTCGGTCATGTCTACATAGTTCTCGAACCCGTAGGGTCCGCACGCTTAACGTTCGTTGACGATATAGTGTTATATGAGTTGTATGATTTGGTGACCGAATGTTGTTTGGAGTCCCGGATGAGATCACGGACATGACGAGGAGTCTCTAAATGGTTGAGAGGTAAAGATTGATATATAGGACGATGGTATTCGGACACCAAAATAGTTTCGGAGTGCACCGGGTAGTCATCGGGTCACCGGAAGGGGTTCCGGACACCCCCGGTAAGTGTATGGGCTTAATGGGCCAAAGGAGGGGACAGACCAGCCCACTAGGGGGCTGGTGCACCCCTCTACATGGCCGGCCGGCCCTAGGGGAAGGAAAGGGGAGGGGTGGCCCCTCCTGCCTTTCCCTCCTCGTGAGAGAAAGGAAAGGGGGGGGGTACCTCCTCCTCTTGCCTTCCTCCCGCACTCATATATGGAAGGGGGGGCACGGCTTTGGGAAGTCCCCAAGTAGGATTCAACCCTACTTGGGGCGCCTCTTGGCCTGGCCCCTCCTGCCTTTCCCTCCTCGTGAGAGAAAGGAAAAGGGGGAGGTACCTCCTCCTCTTGCCTTCCTCCCGCACTAATATATGGAAGGGGGGGCACGGCTTTGGGAAGTCCCCAAGTAGGATTCAGCCCTACTTGGGGTGCCCTTTGGCCTCTCCCCTCTCCCCCCCACCTATATATATGTGGGAGGGGGCGCCACACATAACGACAACAATTGTTTTGGCCATGTGCGGCGCCCCCTCCCCTCCACCGTTTACACCCTCGGTCATATTTTCGTAGTGCTTAGGCGAAGCCCTGCGTAGATAACTTCACCATCACCGTCACCATGCCATCGTGCTGCCGGAACTCATCCACTACTTCGCCGTCTTGCTGGATCAACAAGGCGAGGACGTCACCGAGCTGAATGTGTGCTGAACGCGGAGGTGCCGTACGTTCGGTACTTGATCGGTTGGAGCGCGAAGAAGTTCGACTACATCAAACGCGTTAATAAATGCTTCCGCTTACGGTCTATGAGGGTACGTAGACATGCTCTCCCCCTCGTTGCTATGCATCTCCATGGATAGATCTTGCGTGTGCGTAGAAATTTTTTGTTTTCCATGCATCGTTTCCCAATAGTGGCATCATGAGCCAAGTCTATGCGTAGATGATATGCACGAGTAGAACACAAAGAGTTGTGGGCGGTGATCATCATACTTCTTACCACCAACGTCTTATTTTGATTCGGCGGTATTGTAAGATGAAGCGGCCCGGACCAAGCTTACATGTCCACGTACATGAGACCGGTTCCACCGACAGACATGCAACTAGTTTTGCATAAAGGTGGCTGGCGGGTGTCTGTTTCTCCTACTTTAGTTGAATCGAATTTGACTGCGGCCGGTCCTTGAAGAAGGTTAAAACAGCAAACTTGATAAATCACCGTTGTGGTTTTTGCCGTAGTTAAGAACGGTTCTTGCTAGAAGCCCATAGCAGCCACGTAAAACTTGCAACGACAAAGTAGAGGACGTCTAACTTGTTTTTGCAGGGCATGTTGTGATGTGATATGGTCAAGACGTGATGTGATATACGTTGTTGTATGAGATGATCATGTTTTGTAATATCGACAACCGGCAGGAGCCTTAGGGTTGTCTCCTAATTATTGTATGAAATGCAATCGCCATGTAATTGCTTTACTTTATCGCTATGCGTTAGCAATAGTTGTAGAAGCAATAGTTAGCGAGACGACCCCGACGCAATGATGGAGATCAAGGTGTCGAGCCAGTGACGATGGATATCATGACGATGCTTTGGAGATGGAGATCCAAAGCACAAGATGATGATGGCCATATCATGTCACATATTTTGATTGCATGTGATGTTTATCCTTTATGCATCTTATTTTGCTTAGAACGACGGTAGCATTATAAGATGATCCCTTCACTAAATTTCAAGATAAAAGTGTTCTCCCTGAGTATGCACCATTGCCAAAGTTCATCGTTTTGAAGCACCTCGTGATGATCGGATGTGATAGACTCTACGTTCACATACAATGGGTGTAAGACAGTTTTGCACATGCAGAATACTTGTGTTAAACATGACGAACCTAGCATGTACAGACATGGTCTCGGAACACTTGAGACCGAAAGGTCAAACGTGAGTCATATAGTAGATATGATCAACATAGAGATGTTCACCATTGATGAATACCCCATCTCACGTGATGATCGGACATGGGTTAGTTGATTTGGATCATGTATCACTTAGATAACTTGTGGGATGTTAATTTAAGTGGGAGTTCATTAGTAATTTGATTAATTGAACTTAAATTTATCATGAACTTAGTCTTAATAGTTTTTGCACAACTATGTTGTAGATCAATAGCTCGCAATATAGCTCCCCTATGTTTTGATATGTTCCTAGAGAAAACTAAGTTGAAAGATGATAGTAGAATGATGCGGACTGGGTCCGTGGTCTGAGGATTATCCTCATTGCTGCACAGAAGAATTATGTCCTTGATGCATTGCTAGGTGACAGACCTATTGCAGGAGCAGATCCAGACGTTATGAACATTTGGCAAGCTCGATATGATGACTACTTAATAGTTTAGTGCGCCATGCTTTACGGCTTAGAACCGGGACTTCAAAACGTTTTGAACGCCACGGAGCATATGAGATGTTCCAAGAGCTGAAATTGGTATTTCAGACTCATGCCCATGTCGAGAGGTATGAGACCTCTGACAAGTACTTTGCCTACAAGATGGAGGAGAATAGCTCAGCCAATGAGCATGTGCTCAGAATGTCTGGGTACTGCAATCGCTTGAATCAAGTGGGAGTCAATCTTCCAGATAAGATAGTGATTGACAGAGTTCTCTAGTCACTATCACCAAGCTACTAGAACTTCGTGATGAACTATAATATGCAAGGGATGACGAAAATGATTCCCGAGCTCTTCGCGATGCTGAAATCGGCGAACGTAGAAATTAAGAAAGAGTATCATGTGTTGATGGTTAACAAGACCACTAGTTTCAAGAAAATGGGCAAGGGAAAGAAAGGGAACTTCAAGAAGAATGGCAAGCAAGTTTCTGCTCCCGTGAAGAAGCCCAAAGCTAAACCCAAGCCTGAAACTAAGTGCTTCTACTGCAAAGGAAATGGTCACTAGAAGCGGAACTGCCCCAAATACTTGGAGGATAAGAAGGATGGCAAAGTGAATAGAGGTATATTTGATATACATGTTATTGATGTGTACTTCACTAGTTTTCGTAGTAACCCCTGGGTATTTGATACCGGTTCAGTTGCTAAGATTAGTAACTCGAAACAGGAGTTGCAGAATAAACAGAGACTAGTTAAGGATGAGGTGACGATGTGTGTCGAAAGTGATTCCAAGGTTGATACGATCATCATCGCGCACTCCCTCTACCTTCGGGATTAGTGTTGAACCTAAATAAATGTTATTTGGTGTTTGCGTTGAGCATGAATTTGACTGGATCATGTTTATTGCAATACGGTTATTCATTTAAGTCAGAGAATAATTGTTGTTCTGTTTACATGAATAAAACCTTCTATGGTCATACACCCAATGTGAATGGTTTATTGAATCTCGATCGTAGTGATACACATATACATAATATTGATGCCAAAAGATGCAAAGTTGATAATGATAGTGCAACATTCATGTGGCACTGCCGTTTAGGTCATATTGGTGTAAAGCGCATGAAGAAACTCCATGCGGATGGACTTTTGGAATCACTTGATTATGAATCATTTGATACTTGCGAACCATGCCTCATGGGCAAGATGACTAAAACTCCGTTCTCCGGAACAATGGAGCGAGCTAATGACTTATTGGAAATAATACATACCGATGTATGCGGTCCGATGAGTATTGAGGCACACGGCGGGTATCGTTATTTTCTAACCTTCACAGATGATTTGAGTAGGTATGGGTATATCTACTTGATGAAATACAAGTCTGAAACATTTGAAAAGTTCGAAGGATTTCAGAGTAAAGTGGAGAATCATCGTAACAAGAAAATAAAGTTTCTACGATTTGATCGCAGAGGCGAATATTTGAGTTACGAGTTTGGCCTTCATTTAAAACAATGTGGAATTGTTTCACAACTCACGCCACCTGGAACACCATAGCGTAATGGCGTGTCCGAACGTCGTAACCGTACTTTATTAGATATGGTGTGTTCTATGATGTCTCTTATCGATTTACCACTATCGTTTTGGGGTTATGCATTAGAGACAGCCGCATTCACGTTAAATAGGGCACCGTCTAAATCCGTTGAGATGACACCGTATGAACTGTGGTTTGGCATGAAACCTAAGCTGTCATTTCTTAAAAGTTTGGGGATGCGACACTGATGTCAAAATGCTTCAGCCTGATAAGCTCGAACTCAAAGCGGAGAAATGCATCTTCATATGATACCCAAAAGAAACTATTGGGTATACCTTCTACCACAGATCCGAAGGCAAGATCTTTGTTGCTAAGAATGGGTCCTTTCTAGAGAAGGAGTTTCTCTCGAAAGAAGTGAGTGGGAGGAAAGTAGAACTTGATGAGGTAACTGTACCTTCTCTAGAATTGGAGAGTAGCACATTAGAGAAATCCGTTCCCGTGATGCCTGCACCAACTAGAGAGGAAGCTAGTGATGATGATCATGAAACTTCGGATCAAGTTACTACTGAACCTTGTAGGTCGAACAGAGCATGTTCCGCACCAGAGTGGTACAGTAATCCTGTCCTAGAAGTCATGTTATTAGACCATGGCAAACCTATGAACTATGAAGAAGCTATGATGAGCCCAGATTCCGATAAATGGCTTAAGGCCATGAAATCTCTGATAGGATCCATGTATGAGAACAAAGTGTGGACTTTAGTGGACTTGCCCGATGATCGGCAAGCCATAGAAAATAAATGGATCTTCAAGAAGAATACTGACGCTGATGGTAATGTTACTGTCTACAAAGCTCGACTTGTTGCGAAAGGTTTTTGACAAGTTCAAGGGGTTGACTATGATGAGACTTTCTCACCCGTAGCGATGCTTAGGTCTGTCCGAATCATGTTAGCAATTGCCGCATTTTATGAAATCTGACAAATGGGCGTCAAAACTGCATTCCTTAATGGATTTCTTAAAGAAGAGTTGTATATGATGCAACCAGAAGGTTTTGTCGATCCTAAAGGTGCTGACAAAGTGTGCAAGCTCCAGCGATCCATCTATGGACTGGTGCAAGCATCTCAGAGTTGGAATATACGCTTTGATGATGTGATCAAAGCATATGGTTTTATACAGACTTACGGTGAAGCCTGTATTTACAAGAAAGTGAGTGGGAGCTCTGTAGCATTTCTAATATTATATGTGGATGACATATTGTAGATTGGAAATGATATAGAATTTCTGGATAGCATAAAAGGATATTTGAATAAGAATTTTTCAATGAAAGACCTCGGTGAAGCTACTTACGTATTGAGCATCAAGATCTGTAGGGATAGATCAAGACGTTTAATAGGACTTTCACAAAGCACATACCTTGACAAAGTTTTGAAGAAGTTCAAAATAGATCAGTCCAAGAAAGGGTTCTTGCCTGTGTTGCAAGGTGTGAAGTTGAGTAAGACTCAAAACCCGACCACGGCAGAAGATAGAGAGAGAATGAAAGTCATTCCCTATGCCTCAGCCATAGGTTCTATAAAGTATGCCATGCTGTGTACCATACCTGTTGTGTACCTTGCCATGAGTTTGGCAAGGGGGTACAATAGTGATCTAGGAGTAGATCACTGGGCAACGGTCAAAATTATCCTTAGGTACCTTAAAGAGGACTAAGGAAATGTTTCTTGGTTATGGAGGTGATAAAGAGTTCATCATAAAGAGTTGCGTCGATGCAAGCTTTAACGCCGATCTAGATAACTCTAAGTCTCAATCTGGATACGTATTGAAAGTGGGAGCAATTAGCTAGAGTAGCTTCATACAGAGCTTTGTAGACATAGAAATTTGCAAAATTCATACAGATCTGAATGTGACAGACCCGTTGACTAAACTTCTCACAAGCAAAACATGATCACACCTTAGTTCTCTCTTTGGTTGTTAATCACATGGCGATGTGAACTAGATTATTGACTCTAGTAAACTCTTTGGGTGTTGGTCACATGGCGATGTGAACTATGGGCGTTAAATCACATGGTGATGTGAACTAGATTATTGACTCTAGTGCAAGTGGGAGACAGAAGGAAATATGCCCTAGAGGCAATAATAAAGTTGTTATTTTATATTTCCTTATTCATGATAAAGGTTTATTATTCATGCTAGAATTGTATTGATCGAAAACTTAAATACATGTGTGAATACATAAACAAATACCGTGTCCCTAGTAAGCCTCTACTAGACTAGCTCGTTGATCAAAGATGGTTAAGGTTTCCTAACCATAGACATGTGTTGTCATTTGATAACGGGATCACATCATTAGGAGAATGATGTGATGGACAAGACCCATTCGTTAGCTTAGCATATTGATTGTTCAGTTTATTGTTATTGCTTTCTTCATGTCAAATACATATTCCTTCGACTATGAGATTATGCAACTCCCGGATACCGGAGGAATACCTTGTGTGCTATCAAATATCACAACGTAACTAGGTGATCATAAAGATGCTCTACAGGTATCTCTGAAGGTGTTTGTTGAGTTGGCATAGATCGAGATTAGGATTTGTCACTCCGAGTATCGGAGAGGTATCTCTGGGCCCTCTTGGTAATACACATCATAAGCTTGCAAGCAAATGACTAAGGAGTTAGTTACAAGGTGATGTATTATGGAACGAGTAAAGAGACATGCCGGTAATGAGATTGAACTAGGTATAGAGATACCGACGATCGAATCACACGCAAGTAACATACCGATGGACAAAGGGAATTACGTATGTTGTCATAAGGTTCGATCGATAAAGATCTTCATAGAATATGTAGGATCCAATATGGGCATCCAGGTTCCGCTATTGGTTATTGACCGGAGAGGTGTCTCGGTCATGTCTACATAGTTCTCGAACCCATAGGGTCCGCACGCTTAACGTTCGTTGACGATATAGTGTTATATGAGTTATATGATTTGGTGACCGAATGTTGTTCGGAGTCCCGGATGAGATCACGGACATGACGAGGAGTCTCAAAATGGTCTAGAGGTAAAGATTGATATATAGGACGATGGTATTCGGACACCGGAATAGTTCGGAGTACACCGGGTAGTCATCGGGTCACCGGAAGGGGTTCCGGACACCCCCGGTAAGTGTATGGGCTTAATGGGCCAAAGGAGAGGAGAGACCAGCCCACTAGGGGCTGGTGCACCCCTCTACATGGCCGGCCGGCCCTAGGGGAAGGAAAGCGGAGGGGTGGCCCCTCCTGCCTTTCCCTCCTCATGAGAGAAAGGAATGGGGGGCACCTCCTCCTCTTGCCTTCCTCCCTCACTCATATATGGAAGGGGGGCGGCTTTGGGAAGTCCCCAAGTAGGATTCGACCCTACTTGGGGCGCCCCTTGGCCTCTCCCCTCTCCCTCCCCCCCCCCCCCCCCACCTATATATATGTGGGAGGGGGGCGCCACACATAACGACAACAATTGTTTTAGCCGTGTGCGCCCCCCCCCCCTCCACCGTTTACACCCTCGGTCATATTTTCGTAGTGCTTAGGCGAAGCCCTGCGGAGATAACTTCACCATCACCGTCACCATGCCGTCTACTACCGGAACTCATCCACTACTTCGTCGTCTTGCTGGATCAAGAAGGCGAGGACGTCACCGAGCTGAACGTGTGCTGAACGCGGAGGTGCCGTATGTTCGGTACTTGACCGGTTGGAGCGCGAAGAAGTTCGACTACATCAACCGCGTTAACAAACGCTTCCGCTTACGGTCTACGAGGGTACGTAGACACACTCTCCCCCTTGTTGCTATGCATCTCCAAGGATAGATCTTGCGTGTGCGTAGAATTTTTTTTGTTTTCCATGCAATGTTTCCCAACACCAACTCATTTATCATAGAGATAATTGTCAACAATAATAATTCATGATCAAATATATTTGAGTGGCCATATGTGCATGAATCTTTCCCCACCACATGATGCTTTCCAACTAAAGAATAATTGAGGTTGAGATGAGAAGTAATACTATTGACTCTTGCATAAAAGTAAATACATAAAGTAAAAGATAGGCCCTTCGCAGAGGGAAATAGAGGTTGTCATGCGCTTTTTATTTTTGGATGTGCAAGCCCTTAATGCAAAGGAACGTCATGTTATATTGCCCCTTGTGATAGCAACCATTATTATGCAGTCCGTTGCTTTTATTTCTTTACCATCACAGGTTCGTACAACGCTTATTTTCCCTTGCAATAAAAGATCATACATATTTTAGGAGCAATTTTTATTGCTTTTTGCACCGGTGACAACTTACTTGAAGGATATTATTCAATCCATAAGTAGATATGGTGGACACTCATGGCAACATACTGGGTTTAAGGGTTTTTGGATGCACAATTAGTATCTCTACTTAGTACGGATTTTTGGCTAGCAAAAGATTCTAAACAAGCACCAGATGTTGGAGGATCCATAACAATATAACTTCGATGCAAATATAACCAAACATAACTCATTACGTTGTCTTCCTTGTCCAACTTCAATTAATTTGCTCAAGTTTGAAAATAATTAATGGGTATTCACAATCATAAAAGATGTCCAAGATAATATATTTATATGTGAAAGTTCTCTTCATTATACTAATCATTCATGAATTACTTGTATGACCAATATTGTGATTGTCAAGCTTCAATAGATTTTGCTTTCGAAACCCAATGTGAAATTACTACTAGGCTTGATAAAAGCATATGGAGCACATATAATTTCAACTTCATGATATTCAATTCATTCAACAATTTACTCATAGGATAATAAGTGAAGCACAAGAGTAAATGACAAACTACTCCAAAAAGATATAGGTGAAGATCAAATGAGTAGTTAAGTAAATAGGTAGCTATGTGAGGACTCTCTCTCATTTAAAATTTCAGATCTTAAGTATTTTATTCAAACAACAAAGGAAACAAAATGAAATGACATTCCAAGAACAACACATCTCATGTGAAGAAGCAAAAACTTAGGCTCAACCAAAACTGACCGATAGTTGTTGAAGAAGAAAGGTGGGATGCCTACCGAGGCATCCCGAAGCTTAGATGCTTGAGACTTATTGAAATATTAACTTGGGATGCCTTGGGAATCCCTAAGCTTGAGCTTTTGTGTCTCCTTAATTCCTCTCATATCACGGTTTCCCTAAATCTCAAACACTTCATCCACACAAAACTCAACAAGAACTCGTGAGATAAGTTAGTATAAATCAATGCAAAACCTTATCATTCTCTACTATAACAAATCACTAAAATTACAATTTAACATTGCATACTAAATTCCTTTGCATATTTAATACTCCCATCCTCTAATAGAATCATTAAACAAGCAAACATATGCAAACAATGAAACATAACAGCAATTTGTCTAAATAAAACAGTTTGTAAAGGATGAAGCAAGATCAATATTTATTTAACTCCAAAAAATCTGAAAATTTACCAAAGTGTATAAAATTTATCATAACTTACTGTATCAAAAATTCAAGATTTTATCACATTCTGACTTTTCTTAAGAATTCAAAAAATAAACAGCAAACTTCCTATTTTGAAATAGCAACTCATATACTTACAAACTAAGCATGATGAAGCACTACTGCAGGTTGGTCCAAACGCGATAGTCCAATCAGAGGCCCTTCGATGAAACTGTGTGCGATGCATTAATCACAAATGGTGATGTAATAAAACCGTCAAAAAAGATACAAAATATTTGCGATGGCGGTGACATCAAACACGATTCAGATTAGAGTTGCGTGTGCGATGCTTGGCAAATGCTTAATCCAGCAGAACTGTTTGCGATGAGGCAGAACAACAGAAATGGGCAGTCAGATGAGGGTGTGTGTGATATACGGCATACAATTCACTAGGATGAACTGTGTGTGATTAGGCAACACAATAGAAACGGTCAGCCAGATCAAGGTGTGTGCGATGGAGGGCATACAGTTCACTCGGATGAACTGTTTGCGATGAGCCAAGACAACAGAAATAGTTCAACTGAACAAGATGTGTGTGATACGCTGCAAACAGGTCCGTAATCAGAAATGTGTGCGAAGACCAATAATAACACAGACGATTGCTGCTGATAAGCCGTGTGGTTTGCACTGTCTACAGTAGAATAACACACACACACACACACACACACATATATATATATAACTGAAATAAACATCCAATTACATAAGTGACTATACAGATCATTCACACACACCTCAATAAACAATTGCATGCATTCTAAACTAGGAGAAACGATCATCTAGTCATCTACTTCTTGTGACGCTCCCGCCACTGCTCTTTGGGTCGATCCCTCGTCCGGGACAGAAAGAAGACACTTCCTCATGTCAACGATCCGCCTGTATATCTCGTAGCTTGTGTACACGTCCTTGGCCGCGTACTTGACATGTTCTTCATCAAGTCTCTGATGCCAAACACTATGCCAGGCATTTTTGTCCTTCTTGCTCTCATCCTTCATCTTCATGTAGTAGGGGTCGATCATGGCCGAGGCGAGGTCAACCAGGGAGTTATGTTTGTTGTTGTCACTACCCTAGACCTTGTAGTGGTCATGGATGTTGACAAGATTCTGGCAGGTCAATCCCGAAACCTTGAGCGTGTTTAGATCATTGGTGGTCTCCACAGTAGTGAAACTATAATCAGAGCTGTTGATAAACCTGGAGAAATGCTCGCAAGGCCTTGTGGCCAGGTGGTAGTGGTAGACGAGGACGTCATGTCGCACGCACAACTGGGCGATGGCAACCTTCTGATCGTACCCGGCACGACCGCTTGTGAACTCGAGGTCGAAGCTGACCACTTGGTACTTGTCCTCAGCAAGCAACTGCTCCGTAGTTTGGATGGAGCTCTCCACCAAGACCGGCTCGTTCGTGTACACCACCGAGAGGGCCTTCCCCCTCACGTGGGTGTCCACTACGTGATGCGTGGTGAATTTCCCCCCGTTGTCATCGTCGGCCGCTGGGAGCGCCATTGGAGCCACGGGGAGCGCCATTGGAACCACTGGATGTCCTCTCTGTATGTGTCGTCGTGGGTGTGCTTATTGTGTCGTGTGGCGCGAGAGATGAAGGTAAATGGCCGCAGGAATAAATGGGGGCCGGGCGGCCTGGATTCTCGGCGCGTCCGCATGGCAGTTTTTGCAGCGCGTAACTGCATCGTGGCACCGCGCCCGGCACAACCGCATGCATAATGGCAGTACGAACGTACGTGATCATGCGCCGGCCCCAAACACTGGCAGCGCGCGTGGAGGGACAAGAGCAGAGCACCTGGAGGGACGCGAGAGCAGAGCGCGCGCGGCGGGATGCAAGCAAAGCATGCCGCGTCCGCCTCAACCACGAGCAACCAGACGCATAGAGCAGTTGAACACGCAGGGAATGGTCGTCTACAAGCCGGCCAGTAGTTGCGACGCTGCGTAGAGAGCGACCGTGTGCTACTACCTCTGTCTTGGTCTATTAGTCCCCTTTATATTCTGTGCCATATTCTGACCTTAAATTTAACTAACAAAATGTTAATGCATGTTATAAAAATTATATAATTGGAAACTATGTTCAAATACAAATCCAACGATATAATCTTTGGCGACATGCATTCGTATTTTAGTAGTTAAATCTCTAGTCAAAATTTGGCAGCAAAATAAAAAGATGACTTATAAACCAGGACGGGGGTAGTAGGTAATTAAATCGCAAATGTTTTTTTTATTAACCGTATGTGTACGTGTCCTTTCATCCTCCTCTCACACGTCTTGTCACCCCGCTGTCGCAGACGGCTTCGAGCGCAAGCTTGAGCAGTGCGCGGGGGCGTTCTTTTGGTCAAACGGTGGCTCGAAGTGGCGCCAATGAATCATCGGTGAGCCCGTTCCCGCGCAACCGCGTAGGTTCCCACGCAAGCTTCCCGACTGACTCGGTGAAATCCTCCAAAATCCCAATGCTTACCGGCCTGCTATATAAACCCTCACGGCCGGCGAGTCCTGCGTCGCATTTTCCCCTCCCTCCCTGTAGCTTATCTCGTCTGCTTCTCCCACAATCACCAAAGGTACTGGTCCGTCGTCGTTGCTCAGCCACTCCACCGTCATCAGAGGACAGCTCCAGCTGGGAGGCTACACCGCGGCGGTGGCGCAGTCCCCGGCGTAGTGTAGTGCGCGTGGCGTCCCTGTTGGGTGTGTGCGGAACACCCACCACACGCTCCGCCGCCACTGCCCGTCAGCAGCTGTTGCCGGCTGCTGTTGCCGCCACCCCACCGTCTGCCATCGTGGCCGCCACACCACCGTCGAAAGCCAGGGCCATCGCCCGCTCCGCCGCCGCGGCCCGAAGGCGGGAGGTGGCCGTCGTGGCCGCCAACCCACTGTCGGCCACCGTGGCCATCACCCGCTCCGCCACCGTGGCCCGAAGGCGGGAGGTGGTGGTCGTGGCCGCCACCCCATCATCGGCCGCTGTGGCCGCCAGCCCACCATCAACCGTCGGGGTCATCACCCGCCCCGCCACCGCCGCCCGAAGGCGGGAGGCAGTGGTGGAGGCCCGCACGTGCGTCAGCAACCTTGCGCGCTACATCGAGCATGCAAAGAGCCTTACCGCCATCGTGGCCGCAGCACACGCCGCCACAGAGGCGAGGAATCAGGAGATCTACGAGGAGTCCCGCCGCTTCGAGAGGAGTCGTCTGGAGTGGCAGAGGGCGTTCGAGGTGAGTGTCGCTGAAGGTGCAACTGCGGCAGGCACCGTAGTGCAGTTGTCCAGCTCATCGGTAGGCTCCTCATCCTCTGCCTCTTACTAAGCACGCTCGGCAGAGGAGAGGCTGCCGGAAGTAGTACAAGGCCCCTCTGTAGTAGTAGTATTTAGGGGCTATTTTGTTCAGTTCATCTGACTATAGATGTGGTTGAACTGTACTACGTAATTAAAATTAGCTAGTATATATAGTTGAACTAGCTATTTCAGTACGTGGTTGGTAACAATTGGGGAAAAGTTTGGTTGGTTCAGCTGTCAAGTTGAACTATTTGTATAAAGAACGACTGCTTAATCTATGAATGAAATTTATGCTTACTGAATTTCAGTTGCAAAATTAGATAGTGCTAGTGATTTTTAGCTGCATATTTTGACAAATGGCAGGGTTACAAGGTTGACAAAGGGCAATGTTACTAGATCAACAAATGTCAATCATTCCAGTTTGACAAATGGCAATATAACCAATATGACAGATGAAAATCTGTCAAATTGTCTATACGTGGTTGCACACGGATCATCCGAAAAAACCGTTTGCATTGAAGGGATGTACAAATCCTGCGTGCCAGATTTTCTCTTGGCTTAGCGGCGAAGTCTCGCTTTGCATACCGTATTCAATCTGAACCGTTTGCGTTGAAGAGATGCACAAATCCTGCGCGGCGAATTTTCCCTTGGCTTACTGGGGAAGACCATAGCTCTCACTTTGCATACGGGTGTTCTATCTAAAACATTTGCGATGAAGAGCTGCACAAATCCTGCTCGGCACATTTTCCCTTGGCTTACTGGGGAAGCTATCGGCTTGCATACGGGTGTTCTATCTAAAATGTTTGCGATCAAGAGCTGCACAAATCCTGCTCGGCACATTTTCCCTTGGCTTCCTGGGGAACCTGTCGGTTTGCATACGGGTGTTCTATCTAAAACGTTTGCGATGAGTGTTTTATATTTAAAAACCGTTGACATTTTTTTAAAGAAAATCGTTTGATAAGTCTGTACATTCAGAGAGAAAAACGCAAGTTCGTTCAAAGCATATCTTTCATTCAGTCACACTGCGAATTTATATTCATATGATCGAGATACAGTATTAAACCCAAAAAAATAATTCCGGCGGCGGCGGAGGCGGCGTGCCGCGCCGGCGTTGTCGTTGTCGTCCTCCGGGTCGCCGTTGTTGAAGTCTTCAAGGCAGCACAGAATGTTCTTCACTTGGAAATCAAACATCATGTCGTCACGCTATCGACGGGCGGGGCGCGGGAGGATGGCAACTCGCGGCGCTGCGAGGTAGCGGTCGACGGCGGCATCCCATGCCACTGAGGGGGGCGCGCGCAAGGGCACAGGTGTGGTGGGTGCAGGCAAACGCACGGGGACCGGCACCACGGTGGGTGCAAGGGCGCGCACGGGCACGGGCACGAGCACTGGCGCTGGCATGTACACGAGCTCGTGCGGGTCCGCGGAGACCTCGCTGACGCCCGCGGCTTCTAGCTCTGCGATAGTGCTCGGTGACCTACCCGTCAATGCTACGGGGATGGTCGCTGGCGCGGGCGCGGGGATGGGAGCTGGGACGCGCGCGGGGGCAACAACCGCCGCAGCCAGCTCGTTCAGGGCCATGTCCATGAGGCCCCATTCCTCCTTATTTTCTATCTCGTCCGGCTCGGAGTGAACTTCACCAAACTGGAAGACTAGTGGCGGATGATCCTTCTGCGCCATGGCATTGGTGGAGGTCTGCGGGAGGGGAATGGGAGGCGAACAATAAGGTCGCCTGTATTAAACAGCGGCTCGGGCGCCATTAATGGAGAGGATGCAAGCAAGGTGGGCGGCCATGGAAGTCAAAGGGCTCGCTTCCTAGTGAGCCTGCACAGCGTACAGCTCGCACGCTTCCCGGTGAGCCTGCGCATTGGAGGACAGCTTGCATGCCTCTCGGTCAGCCTGCGCAGCGGACTGCGCTCACACGCCTCCCGTTCAGTCAAGCAGTTGTACGCACGGCACCTCCTAGCCATTAAAAGAGAAAGAATGACACGTGGCGTCACGTGAATGGTTAACAGAACGTACACAATTTAATTATACAAAATGTTTGAGATGTTAAAGTGGCACCTATTTGTTTCAAAATGCCTTTGTTGGCTACTATTCGAGTGCGGCTTCTCTCAAAATGGACACGAAAAATACCACAGCATGTCGGGTGCCATTCCATGATAGCATGCCAAGTTTCATGAATTTCAGACGAGTTTTGGATTTACTAGAATTTAAAAACAAAGTATCTCAACGTTTTGCCGGCAATCAACAGTGCCCTGGTGTTTGAAATTCATTCCCATTTTTTGCATGGGACCTAAGCATGCACCCAAGGACACACATTTGATATGTCAACCCATTTTTCTGCACTGGAGCATGTGCATGTAGTTCAAATTTGAATTATGCACATAAAATGCCTAGAAAACTCAGTTAATGTATAAAACTGTCCAAACGAACCCCGAAATTTCAAATTTTAACACGACACTCCTGTGGCTCTATGTTGCCGCTAGGAAAAAAATACAAAACAGGAAGAGGCAACGAATATCGTTTCATCCACCAAGGAGGCACATTCCCTACCGGAACCATGAGGCTTGTTGTTAGAAGTTCTGGTATGTGAGAAGCTTATACCCAAACCTGCCCCAAATGGGATAAATTTTTTACCACACCATGTGGATGCCGTTCCATGATTGCATGCCAAGTTTCATGAATTTCAGACGAGTTTTGGATTTACTAGAATTTAAAAACCATGTATCTCAATGTTTGCGGCCGAGTGACGGTGGCAAGGTGTTTGACATTCATTCCCATTTCTTGCATGGGACATAAGCATGCAACCAAAGACACATATTTGATTTTTCAACCAATTTATATGCACTGGAGCATGTGCCTGTAGTTCAAATTTGAATTATGCACATAAATGCATAGAAAACTCAGTTAATGTATAAAAATGTCCAAACGAACAACGAAAAATCCCAAAAATTGACACAACACTCCTGTCATTCTATGTTGACACTAGAAAAATTTGAAAGCAAGAAAAGACAATGGATATCGTTTCGTCCACAAATGTGGCACGTTCCCTACCGAAACCATCGGGCTTGTTGTGAGAAGCTCTGGTTTGTGAGAAGCTTATACCCAAACCTGCCCCAAATGGGACAATATTTTTACCATGACATGTTGATGCCATTCCATGATATCATGTCAAGTTTCATGAATTTCATATGAGTTTTTGATTTACTAGAATTTTCAAACCATGTATCTCAATGTTAGCGGCCGAGCGACAGTGTCAAGGTGTTTGATATTCATTCTCATTTCTTGCATGTGACCTAAGCATGCAATCAAGGACACATATTTGATTTTTCAACCCATTTTTATGCACTGGAGCATGTGCGTGTAGTTCAATTTTGAATTATGCATATAAATGCCTAGAAAACTCAGTTACGTATAAAAATGTCCAAACGAACCCCGAAAAATTCCAAAATTTAACACGACACTCGTGTTGTTCTATGTTGACACTAGAAAAAAAATTGAAAGCAAGAAGAGGCGACGAATATCGTTTGTCCACAAAGGTGACAGGTTACCCTACCGGAACCATGAGGCTTCTTGTGAGAAGCTCTTATTTGTGAGAAGCTTATACCATAACCTACCCCAAATGGGACAATATTTTTTACCACAGCATGTTGATGCCATTCCATGATAGCATGCCAAGGTTCATGAATTTCGGATGAGTTTTAGATTTACTAGAATTACAAAAGCAAGTACCTCAACGTTTGCCGTAGAGCCACGGTGCCGTGGTGTTTGAAATTCATCCCCATTTCTTGCATGGGACATAAGCATCAACCCATGGACACATATATAATTTTACAACCCATTTTGGTGCAACAGTGCATGTGCATGTAGTTTAATTTTGAATTGTGCACCTGAAATGCCTAGAAAACCAAGTTAATGTATAAAAATGTCCAAACGAACCCTGAATAATTCCAATTTTTTTGACAACACACCTATAGTTGCATGTTCACTGCAGATAAAAGTTCTAGCAATTCAAACACCCTCCTTTGCCGCTGTGACCCCATTATGTAATTCAAATCAAGACGAAAAATCAAGTAGATCGCACATAGTTTATTATCACCAACCGTGTGAGATGCAGCAAAAAATATCTTGGAGCACCGTCAGAGTATAGTAAGCATATGGCTTATGCGAGAAGGTGTGTCAGCTACAGTCCATAGCCGGCGTGTCAAGCACAATAGCTCGCTCCCCAAATATCATTTCACTGTTCAATCGTCGCCGGATAAAGATGGGGAAGTGGACCCACGTCGTGAGGGCAACTTCGGCGGCCCACTCTGGCGAGAGCGCGGCCGCAGCCGCCATGCGCGTGCTAACAAGCTGCGTGAGCGCGGCCACAATCTGCGATCGGGCAGCCAAGGCAGCCCAAATGGCCGATGTTGCTTCTCAGGTGGTGGCAGCAACATCTGCCTCGGGGATAGCAACTGGCGATAGTGGCACAGCAGTTGTTCGTTCCGCAGCGGCGGCCTTAGCCCTGATGGAGGCCGCCCATGACCATGTTGAGACCGCCCACGCCCAGCTCGTGGCAGTCACCGCACAAATCGAATGAAGCTTCTCCGACAACGGTCGGCAACCCACGGCCGAAGAGTTGGCAATCGCCGAGAGCGTTCGAGCAGCCGTCCGATCCTTCGTGGAATACCTTGCCACGATGGAGCCCGTCCAAGCCCAGATCACGGCCGCCAACGCCCAGCTCGTGGCGGCCTTTTCCAAAGAGATGGCAGACGCGGATGGCGAGATGCTTGCCGAGTATGGTGCGATTGATGCCATGGAGTCCCTTCCCTAGGAGATCATCGAGCGCAAGCTGGACATGAAGGAGGCGGCGGAGATCGACGAGCGCCAGCCGGAGTAGTACTCTTTGTTTAATTTAGAGCGCTAGTCTTTAATTTGTTAGGTTAATGTTTAGGTTAGCTAGCTCTGTTTAATTGCTGAACTTGCTCGATTAAGAAGAGTGGGTGTGCTGTAGGCTCCTTTGTGTACCCAAATTATGCAATGACATGGATGACCACTGTAACAAGGGATATTCGGACCAAAATTTGCACATTCAAACTCATCACACACGGGGTAAGCTATATGAATCGTTTGTGATGTTCACACATCGTACACAGTGCTGAATAAGGGACCGTGTTTGATGACACTTTGCGCGTCAGTTTTTTCGCTGCACCGATCCAAAATTTTTGGCTTCCATGGAAATATCTACCTCCCCGCCCCCTCCCCTTACCAAAAGCCACATTTCCCCTGTTTCTACCTTCCTTTCCAAGTTGAAACCTTCACTCCTTGCTTGCAGCGCCGCCTCCTCGCCGGTGACCCTCCTTCACGCTGCTCGGCCTCGTCGATCCAGGCAGGTAATCCACACCCAACCCCCATCCTCCTCCTCCTTCCACATCCCACATGCCCCGACCGCCGGCGCGACACCTTCCACCCAAATCACCGACCCCTCCCCAAATAAGCACCGCCCTAAGCCATGGTGCATGCAGTATAGCCAGGAGCTTAAGGAGCATTTGGCAGAGGAGAAGCAAATCGCAGTCGCACGCGCGGATGAGGTCGTGGTGGCTGCCATTCGTGCCGACCCCCAGATCTTGGAGGAGCACCTCACCGTCGAGGCCACCGTCGACGCCTCGCGGGCCGACGCCGCGACGCGTTTGGCTGCTTTAAACGACAGCTCCTGGCATTTTCTCGAGGCCACCGTCGGTGCCTTCGACGAAGACTACTAGGTGTTTTCTCAGCGTGCCCGTGCTTACCTTAACTCAAGAGCCGGCAGGTTGGTCCCCGGAGCAGCTCAGGCAACTCACCACTATGACAAGGGCACCCATGATGTGGAGGCCTCGCCCTCTTCCATGTCCAAGGAGCCAATCATCATCGATATCTCCGACGATGAGGAGTATCTTGTCTTATTAGCTCACTATAAGGACCTATGGTCAGTTTGCTAGCTACGTTGGTTAAGCATGCTCGGTTTACCCATTGCATGTGCTGCTCCTGCCTTTTCTTAACAAATTCTAGTGAATTGTCCTATCTACTTTTACCATGCAATATGTTGCTCTAGTGTATATGTTCTATATGTCGTGCAATGTGGTGCTCACTTATTAACTGTTTAGTTATTTAGTTGTCGTGTTCAGTTAACTGTTTGGTTCAATTCTACAAATGTGATGTTCAATTCTTCAGGGTGCAATTTTGTATTGTCTTCCATGTGAGAAATAAATCGAATTTATCTATTCAAAATACATGAGAAACAAATACAATTGCTATATTTCCAAGTTGTCAAGCATGCTTGGTTTGGTTAACTGTCTGATCTTCTAGTATGTTATATATTGTGCAATGTGGTGCTCAGTTAACGTTTGGTTCATTTGTTGTGGTGTTTAGTTAACTATTTGGTTCAATTCTGCAATGCAATATTCAATTGTTGTGGGTGCATTTTGTTATTGTATACCATGTGAGAAATAAATATATTTTGGCTGTACTAAATACATGAGAAACAAATACAATTGCTATATTTCCAAGTTGTTAAGCATGCTTGGTTTGGTTAACTGTCTGATCTTCTATTAGGAGTATGTTATATTGTGTAATGTGGTGCTCAGTTAATGTTTGGTTCATTTGTTGCGGTGTTTAGTTAACTGCTTGGTTCAATTCTACAATGCGATGTCCAATTGTCGTGGGTAGAATTTTGTATTGTTGTGCATGTGAGGAATAAATCGAATTTGGCTGCACTTAATACATGAGAAACATATACAATTGCTATATTTCCTAGTTCTTAATCATGCTTGGTTTAGATAAATGGGTTTTCCATGTGGCTCAAATTAATCTGATGAATCTGCAATGTGCTTATTTTTTATCAACATATTTTACTGATAGCATGCGAACCCTCACTTAACCTGATCACTAACTACCTTATATGTGTTGCAGGGAAACAATGGGAAGCACTGAGGTTTACAATCGAGGTTTGCACATGCATGGTCCTTTGTCTAATAGCACATTATTGTGCAACTGCAGGGACCATTCTAATATTTAGGTTTTTTACAATTTGGTCTTGCACATGTAGGTCCTGCTGTCAGAGGTTTTGACCCACTGTTTAACCCTTTTTGCATATGGAGAAATGAGTTGTCCATGAATATCAGTCAAGTCAAGAAACTAAGAAAGATTGTTAGGATAAAGAAATTAGCGACAAAAAACAACAAGATCTTTGTCTTCACAATGAAGAAGACATCAGTTCACTACAGGATGGTACTAACTATTATACCTTGGTTTTTTTATTCCTTTGCCCCATTTCCAATCTAGAGAAGATATTTATGCACATCCTTGTTTTCAGGCCTTTTCAAAGTAGTTCACTGATGATTACCTCTCAAACCACCTGTATGGTCAGGAGGCGAGGAAGGTGTTCATACAACACCCACGGTTCAATATTGAAGTGTTCTTGAAGAGGACGAAGGATGGACGGTCAATCATCCACATGCACTGGCCTAAAGTTGCAAAGACCTTCAACATCAATGAAGGCTCAATATTCGCCTTCCGCTTCAGTAGTTTTCCAGATGAGATTCATATGTCTATGTACCGTCTATGATGCTAATTTCGAAAGGTTATAGATGTTGCATGTGAAACTTGGTGCTGGTGCAGTTGTGTAATGGGGTAGCTGAGTGCTGAAGCTATATGATGTTGTACTTTGATGTATTTCAATTATAAAATCCTGCTTCCTTAATACCAAAATGAAATATATTATGTGCTTAATATGAAATGTCAATTAGATTAATAAATGTATTATTAATAATAGGACAATTAGCCTGCTAATGGCCAATTAGCCTGCTAATTGGGTTTTTCTATTGCAAACGGTTATTGAGAAAACACCGTGGGCGATGACCTCAGACAACGCACACAGTTTCTAGGAATAAAACGTGTTGGATCAATGAACAATCACACACAACTTCCTCTTGAAAATTATTTGCGTTAGGCCACCTTGCATAAACGTTTACCACATAAAAAGTGTGTGTGATGGACAGCATATGCCACACAGTTTCTTCTACGCACCGTGTGTTATGCATTCAATAACGCAAACGATAAAATTATTAATATCGTCTGCAATGACAACGCTATCACAAATAATTTAATGGGGAAAATTGTGTGTGATGTACCTGCGAACGGAAATGTTTTCCTTGGAGTGACTGTGTGGGATGTATATACGAACGGAAATGTACTTCTTGGATTGACTGCGTGGGATGTACATACTAACGGAAATGTATTCCTTGGATTGGCTGTGTGGAATGTACATACGAACGGAAACGTTTAGCCGGGACCGACTCTGTGGGATGTACTTACGACTGGAAACGATTTGGCATGTATAATTGTATTTTTTAGCACAACTGTACGTATAATCGTATTTGACCGCTCGCCCGTTGCACACGACCTCATTTTGCCGAGCGTGTGTGACCGGAGGGCCTATCCCCGACGGTTTCTGGGTCGTGTGGGAAGAAACCCCCCATCGCACACACTCACTTGGCGACGGTTCTAAATGCCGTCGCGGAAAGGGGTTAAAAACCATTTGTATAGCACCTCGATGTACCAGTGAAGGCTATCCTTGACACTTTTTATTTAAATAAAAGGTACAAAACCTTATTATAAATAACAGCAAGCAAATCCAATTAAAATAAAATGATGCTCCAAGCAAAGCACATATCATGTGACGAATAAAAATATAGTCCCACGTGAGGTTACCGATAATGTTGAAGACGAAAGAGGGGATGCCTTCCAGGGCATCCCCAAGCTTAGTTGCTTGGGTATTCCTTGAATATTACCTTGGAGTGCCTTGGGCATCCCCAAGCTTAGGGTATTTCCACTCCTTGTTCTCCTCATATCAATGTCTCACCCAAAACTTGAAAACTTCAATCACACAAAACTTAACGGAACTTCGTGAGACGCGTCAGTATAATAAAACAAATCATTCACTTGGGTACTGTCAAGACAAGATTCATAATTGTTTCCACATAATTCCTATTGTACTATATCATTTCCATAATTTATATTGACCATTATAAGCCATAGAAACTATAAAACAAGCAAACTATGCATCAAAAACAGAATTTGTCAAATATAGAATAGTATGTAAAGATCTGAATAATGACTATACTTATGTAACTCCAAAAATTCAGAAGAATTAGGACAATGTGAGAAATTTTTATATAAATTATGTGTAAAAAATTTAGATCCAAATAACGTTCCAGTGAATTTTAAAAATTTCTGGACTGGGCGCAAAAGTTTCTGTTTTTGCACAGAATCAAGTCAACTATCATCCACACTATCCCAAAGGCTTTACTTGGCACTTTATTGTAACAAAAGATATAAAACATGATTATTACAGTATCTTAATCATGTGAACACACAAAAACAATAGGTAGAAATATTGGGTTGTCTCCCAACAAGCGTTTTTCTTTAATGCCTTTTTAGCTAGGCATGATGATTTCAATGATGCTCACATAGAAGTAAAGAATTAAAACACAAAGAGAGCATCATGAATCACATGGCAAGCACATTTAAGTCTAACCCACTTCCTATGCATTGGGATTTTGTGAGCAAACAATTTATGGGAGCAAGAATCAACTAGCATAGGAAGGCAAAACAAGCATAACTTCAAAACTTTCAACATAAAGAGAGGAAACTTGATATTATTAAAATATAAATTAACATATGTTCCTCTCTCATAATAATTTTTAGTAGCATCATGAAGAAATTCAACAATATAACTATCACATAAAGCATTCTTTTCATGATCCACAAGCATAGAAATTTGTTCACTCTTCTTATAAGCAATTCTCTTCTCATTCATAATAATGGGAGTATCATATGAAACTCGAATACTATAAATTGTTTCCACATTAAAAGAGTAATGTTCAGTAAAAGGATATTCATAATTATGATAAGTTTATAAATATAATCATCACTACTTTTTATAACATAAGTATCATCACAATAATCATCAGAAGTAGGAGGCATGCAATCATCATAACAAATTTGATCCTTCAAAGTAGGGGGGCTAAAAAGATCATCTTCATTAAGCATAGCATCCCCAAGCTTGGGACAAACATTAATTGCAGCAAATAAATTCTCAAACATGTCATTCTCATCAAACATAGCATCCCCAAGCTTGTGGTTTTGCATATCATTAGCACAATCACTCTCATCATTAATAGTATGAATAGCACCAATAGTATAACAATTACTATCATCATAATTTTCCAAGTTTGTGACAATTTTTTTCCAAGATTATAAGAAGTATCATTATTTTCCCAATCATAATCATCACAACGAGTAATAGGCATAACAAAAAATCATCCTCAATAGTTCCTTCGGACATTGTGCCATAGGACAAAGAAGCAATATCATCATCAAGTATATCATCTTCCACAATTATATTTGATTCATCCTCATGTGGTACAACAAGAAGGGGAGAAACATTATTTGGGAGAGACACCTTTTTACACCATAATGGGAGCAACATTTTCGTTTTTTGGTTGGTCGCTTCTCAATCTATTTGCTAGCCTCCATTTGTACTAAGCGGGAATGCTGCTTGTGCATCCAATTCCTTAAACCTAAAGTTGTGCCATATGAGTCCACTATACCTACCTACATGCAGTATTTACATGCCATTCCAACTAAATTTGCATGTGCCAACTCTAATCATTCAAAATAATTCTCTGTTTTGTGTGCCCGTACTGCTCATGAAGCGACAAGGGGTGGCCAATATCTTTCATGCTAGGCGGGTTATTCTCACGATGAGTGTTTATTCACTTGTGATTGCATGAGAAAGTGGCAGGTAATAGGGATGCCCGGTTCCATAATGAATCAAAATAATAATAAATTCCTTGGAAAGTTGAAAGTTTGGAAGGCACCCAGGGATACGGATAGCCATGGATTGTGAAAGAATAGTGGAAAGGAAATGAACTTTATTTTCTGTTTGGGAATGACCTATAATGTGTCTAGCATGGAAGATGTTGGGAACCCTCGGTCGTGACGTTGACAGGAAAAGCATGCCTCTCAAAATAATTTTATCTCTTTATTTTAAGCTTTGAGCTCTAGCACCTCTGCAAATCTCTGCTTCCCTCTGCGAAGGGCCTATCTATTTTACTTTTATGCAATTTTTATTTCTATTTTGAGTCTTCACCTTCTCTTATAAGCACAAATTGAAGAGCACTATTTTCATACTTGTGCATTGGGTGTAGTTAATATTGAGTATGTTTCATGAATGGATCAATGATTGAGCATGACGGGCTAGGGATAACTTTCTTTAGTGTTGATATTTTGAAAGACATGATTATTTGTTGGTATGCTTGAGTATTTATATCTTTATGTCAAACTATAGACTATTGTTTTGAATCATTCGAATCTCAATATTCATGCCACAAAAGAAAGGTTACATGATGAATATGATAGGAAGCATTCTACATCAAAAATTCTGTTTTTATCATTTACCTACTCGAGGACGAGCAAGAATAAAGCTTGGGGATGCTTGATACGTCTCCAACATACCTATAATTTTTTATTGTTCCATGCTACTATAGTATCAATCTTGGATATTTTATATACAATTATATGCAATATTATATCATTTTTTTGGGACTAACCTATTAACTTAGTGCCAAATGCCAGTTGCTGTTTTTTTGCCTGTTTTATGTTTTTCGGAAAATCAATACCAAACGAACTCCAAATGCCATGAAACTTTTTAATGATTTTTTTCTGGATAAAAGAGACCCTGGAAGCTTCGGCGCACCCTGGTGGCTTGTGGGGCCCACGTTCAGCTATTTGACCTAATTCCGCCTCTATAAATTCTCTAAAATCAGGAAACCAACAGCGAGCCACCCAAAATACTTTTTCCGCCGCCGCAAGCTTCTGTTCTTGAGAGATCCCATCTGGGGTTTTTTCTAGCACTCTGCCAGAGGGGGAATCGACCACGGAGGGGTTCTACAGCAACCTTGCTGCCCCTCCGATGATGTGTGAGTAGTTTACCACAGACCTACGGGTCCATAGTTAGTAGCTAGATGGCTTCTTCTCCCTCTTTGATCTTCAATACAATGTTCTCCTTGATGTTCTTGGAGATCTATTCGATGTAATCACTTTTTGCGGTGTGCTTGTTGGGATCCGATGAATTGTGAGTTTATGATCAGATTATCTGAGAATATTATTTGAGTCTTCTCTGAACTCTTTTATGCATGATTATTATAGGTTTGTATTTCTCTCCGATCTATTGATTTGGTTTGGCCAACTAGATTGATTTTTCTTGCAATGGGAGAGGTGCTTTGTGATGGGTTCGATCTTGCGGTGCTCAATCCCAGTGAAAGAAAGGGGCATGACACGTATTTGTATCGTTGCCATTAAGGATAAAAAGATGAGGTTTATTCATATTAATTGAGTTTACTTTGTCTACATCATGTCATCTTGCTTAAGGCGTTACTCCTTTCTTTATGAACTTAATACTCTAGATGCATGCTGGATAGTAGTTGATGTGTGGAGTAATAGTAGTAGATGGATGCAGGCAGGAGTCCGTCTACTTGTCTCGGACATGATGCCTATATACATGATCATTGCCTTAGATATCGTCATGATTATTCGCTTTTCTATCAATTGCCCAACAGTAATTTGTTTACCCACCGTATGCTATTTTCAAGAGAGAAGCCTCTAGTGAAAACTATGGCCCCCGAGTCTATCTAAACCATATATTAAAATCCAAAAATATATTGCTGCACTTTTTATCATCTTGTTTTATTTTGTGTTTTATTTATCTATCTATCACTACGAGATTTGATCCTTGCAATTAACAGCCAAGGGATTGACAATCCCTTGTTTGTGTTGGGAGCAAGTATTTGTTATTTTGTGTGTAGGTACTGCTAACGAGTTGTTGCGTGATTCTCCTACTGGATTGATAACCTTGGTTTCTAACTGAGGGAAATACTTATCTCTACTGTACTGCATCATCCTCTCCTCTTTGGGGAAATCCCAACGCAGCTCACAAGTAGCAGGGGAGACGGTGTACTACGATCCGGACATGGAGATGCTCAACATCATCCACAATGGAAGCAAGGAAGGAGGAGCAGGCTATGAGGACGGGCAGGTGGATGACTCGGATCCCACCCAGTCCGGCAACTACCACCAGCAGTCCTACACCTGGATGGACACGCAGCAGTCCTACACCCAAACCGGCATGGATACACAGCAACAACAGCATTGGGCCGCCCAATAGCAGAAGCCGAAGGGAGAGGAGGAGGAGGAGGAGGACGGGGAGGAAGGCGAGGACGATGATTCGGCTGATACAGTCGGAGATCCGAAGAAGAAGGGTAGATGAG
This sequence comes from Thinopyrum elongatum, assembly GCA_011799875.1. Lineage (NCBI taxonomy): Eukaryota > Viridiplantae > Streptophyta > Magnoliopsida > Poales > Poaceae > Thinopyrum > Thinopyrum elongatum. The sequence continues at coordinate 406,079,045 of CM022302.1, read as the reverse complement.
AAAGCTTCAACATGCGGGAGGACGAGTTGTTGTGCGATGCATGGTTGGCCACAAGCCTTGATCCTCTCCATGACACGGAGCAAAAGGGCACAATCTTTTGTAACAACATTCACATATGGTTCCATGAACCGAAGCATTTCGTGCCCTAATCCAACGCGCTCATCCGCAACCGTGAACGGAAGTCCCTCAACCATCGGTGCTACACCATCTAAGAGGCCGTGTCCAAGTATTGCAGGCACTTGAAGCATCTCATCGCACGGTGGCCTAGCGGTGCACAAATCACCGAGCAAGTAAGTTGATCACTAGCCGGACATGCATTCTTTTGTTGCTCACTTGTCGGATATGCATAGTTTTGGTGATCACTAGTGGGAGATGCATAGTTTTGTTGATCACTAGCCGGACATGCATTTGTTTTGTTACTCACTAGCCGTATATGCATTGTTTTGTAGCCTTCTGGTGCTTGTTTGATGTACAAGAAGTTGGAGAAGAAAACTTCACCGTCGTGCATTATTGGTTGAAATTGAATGGGTAATCGAAGTGAAACATTTTCATAGCCAAGTCCGCTACTCAGGCCAACGAGGAAGAAACAGGTGACCCTACCGACCCAACCCAAGAACCGCCGAAGAAGGTTAGAAGAAATTTATGGGGTAAGAAGTGGGAGGAGGAGAGGGCGAAGCGAGAAGGTGCGGCGACCAAGATGATGGAGAGGTTCGAGGACATCTTGCCGAAGAAGGAGGAGGCATGCGTGAAGCGCTTGGACCTCAAGGAGGAGAAAAAGGCGGAGACGTTCAAATTATTGATGGAGGTGACAGACAAGAAGCTCAAGCTCGAAGAGAGGCAGACCATGATCGAAGAGAGGAAGGCCGCGCTAGATGAAAAGAAGTTAAAGATCGCCGTCAATGCGGAGGACGACAAGATGTTGGCATTGAATGTGTTCGCTTTGGATGCCGACGCAGGAATGATCGTGCAATCCGTCCGCTACCAGATGTTGCAGCGACAGAAAGATCAGTTGGCGGTGGAGATTGAGGACACGGCGGAGGCGGCGGAGGAGGCGGAGGCTGTCTACGCGGCAGCGACGGCACCTTGATCATGGAGCAAGCGGCTGGAATTGCCGATCCGGCAGGGCAAAAAATTGCACGGACTGCCGAACTGGTGTTCTTTTGGATCCGGGCATGTAAAAACTAAGCATACACTTTCCGGTTGTGATCGGGCATGTGATCTGGCGCTGGTGTGATCTCAGGCACTTTGTTGGTCGGACTAAATTTAAATTTGAAAGTGCCCTTTACTAGCGGACTTATACAGGATAGCATTGGATCGCGGCCTCTCGCATCCATGTACGTGGACTGGTCACTGTCCAGGACGGATGCGGGAGAAAATTTACTGGTCATCGTTGGAGATGCCCTTATACATAACCAAAGAGAAAACAATTGTTTAACTTGACAAAGAAAAACCGCGCGGCAAAGCGCGCGTTTGGTTCTAGTACTCCCTCCGGCCCTTTTTAGTTCGCATATAAAATTTGTGTGAAGTCAAACCTTGTAAACTTTGATCAAGTTTATAGAAAAAAATACCAACATTTAGAATGTGAAATCAACAATATTAGATGCATCATGACTTTAGTTTTCATATTGTATAAATTTAGCATTGTAGATGCTAATATTTTTTTCGTATAAATACGGTCAAACTTTGCGAAGTTGGACTTCAGCTAATTCTTATATGCAGAGTAAAAAGGACTGCAGTGAGTATGTACATACTTTTTTTGTGTGAATTAGTATATACATAATCTGACACAACGATTTGGCGTACAAGAAAACGACTTAAGTCAACGCAGCGATGTTGTGTGGTTCAATTAGAGAAAAGTTCGGCTCAATCACCCTAGCGTCTATCGTTGCATCGTACCGATGAAGTTAGTAGTACTTGGCAGGAGTAGTTGTACGTGTACGTAGCATGCCTAGACGCAGCTCGATGCCCTCCGGTGCGCCGCCGGCCTTGGCCATCCGTGCACATCATCGGCCACTTTTGCTAGCTGCTCGCGGTCGCTCTCGCAGGCGCCGCCTGCCGCCAGCTCCGTCCTCTGCCCCGGAACCACCTTCGCGTCGAGCTCCTCCATCAGCTCGGCGAACCGCAGATCCCCGGGTGCGACGGCGGCGCCGGCCAGGACGGCGGCCCTGGCGGAGCCGTAGCGCTCGAGGTTGATGCACGCGCGGGCTTTCCGGAGGTAGGCCCTGTGCATCGTGGGGTCGAGGTCGGCGGCCCTGGTGACGTCGGCGGCCGCGGCGGCGAAGTTGCCCGCCCTGATGAGCGCCTGCGCTCGCTCGGCGTAGAGCGCCGCGGTCTGCGGGCCGTCGTGGATCGCCTCCGTGAACAGCTGCGCCGCCGCTTCAGCCTGACCGACGTCCATGGATTGATGGATTGATTAATCGCTTTGTGTCTTTCCTCTTTCGCTTTGGAGACTGATGATGCGCGCGCCAGCGGCGAACTTATTTGTTCTGATTATATAAGACCAGCAGCAGGATCTTTCACGTACGCCGACGGCCGTGGTACGCGTTCTTGTCAAGGATTTATGTAGAATTGAAAATAATTGCCCTAAGTTGAGTATGTCTTGCCGTGCAGAGAATTTTCCATAAGTAATAATACCGCACCGACTTAAAATCCACTAAATTTGAGACGCAATCCGGGAGGACTTTTGGAGTATTTAAGGATTAGCCTTACAGGTCATATTTTCCTTTACGGTAATGATATATAGCGAACGTTCGCTGGGAGTGAGAGCCCAACGAACGCCCCCAGGGCCACACAGTTCAGATTCAAAGAATGATAGTCATCTCCTGCCGGTTCCTTAAAAAAAACAGTTATTGACAAAAATTACACTAAAAGTAAAGAACTGTCATGCTTTTTCTGAAAACTGTCCCCACTCCAACACTAAAAATGCCATCCCACGTGTTAGCAAATGCCATGCGTAGCGAACTATGCTGGGATTCGTGTCCTTCCTTTAAAACTTTGAATAGTATAAGAGCGGCTATTCTTCACCCAAACTCATCTACACTCATGCATGAACAGTAAATTCAAAAGAAATAGTAAAAGAATTCAAAAAAAAATTGTTTTTTGGCAACCAAAATGCTCATGTGAACAAGGTGCGTGCAAAATTTTATGGTGTTTGGACATTTGAGCAACTCATGCCAAAAAAATTGTCAAAATTCAGGTGTCTGAGAAACTATTAAAAAGAACACTATTCAAAGCCAGTTTTATTTTTTACAAGAGCTCCTTGGATGTCCAAACATCATGAAATTTTGCATGCGCCTTGCGCACATAAGGATCTTGGATGTTTTTTTATTTTTTTACAATTTATTTTTGAATTTACTATTCACCAGGTGTAGATGAGCTGGGCCACCGTTTTGAATTATCGCTATAGCTATATCTATATACCAATATGAAAGACCCTAAGGGGCAAATCCAACTAATCTCGGCCATCAAATAAGGTCAATTGAACGACCTACATTGCTCCAACGATGAGGGCTCAACATGTTTAGCGCACAATTAATATCATGTCAAATATCAACGTATGCATTAGTCACATAATTAACACACAAATAATATCTTTTCTGTAATTAATACACTTTCTAATATCAACATGAATTGCATGTATACATTTACTACTAGTAGTAATGTTAAGTGGAAGTCCTTTCCAACTCGGAGTGTTTTTGTCGTGGGGAGACGAATTATTGACAATGTCCTTATATTGCGTATGAGTGTGTACATAAATTAAAAATAAAGGAGCAGGCCAAACATGTTTATGTGCAATTAAATTGGATATGCACAAGGCCTATGATCGTGTTGCACGTGTCTTCTTATGTAATGTGATGCGATAAACTGGGGTTTCATGACCAATTTATAGAGATGATGATGGCTTGTGTTAGCTCTGTGAGATATGAGGTGAGATATAATTCTCAAGATATTGATCCTCTCCCCCTACTAGAGGAATTAGGTAAGGAGATCCGCTCTTTCCCTACCTTTTCCTCCTATGTGTAGAAGAGTTTTCTCGTATGTTGCGGTATGAAGAAGTTGATGGCATTGAGGGAATTCAAGTGTCCAGAAATGAACCATCAGTATCACACATTTTATTTGTTGATGACTCTTTAATTCTTATGAGTGCAGATGTTTAAATGTAGTTTCCTCACAACAAATTCTAAATACCTACGTCAAAGTTTGGATCAGTTTGGAAAAATCAAGTATATTTTTCAGCCCCAATACTAATGCCAATCTAGAGCTGAGATTTGTCGACAATTACATATTGATACTGAGGCTCTTTCTGAAAAATACCTTGGGCTTCCTGCTATGGTGGAACCAGATAGGAGTGATTGTTTGAGACACTTTATCGAAAGAATCAAACAGAGAATCAAGGGTGGATGGAAAAACAATTATCTACTAGAGGTAAAGAAATTTTGCTAAAAGGCGGTAGCCTAAGCTATCCCAGTTTTTTATATGTTGTTTTTTGTTTGCCATAAGGGATTTGTAAGGAGATTGTTGATATAATTGCCCAGATTTGTTCGGGTGTGATGATGAGAGTAAAAAGATGCATTGGTACTCTTGGTGGAAACTATGTGATCCAAAATGTGAAGGGGTATGGGATTCTGGGATCTTCACTCTTTCAATCTCGCAATGTTGTCAAAGAAATGTTGGAGATTGATTACTAATCCAGACTCTCTTTCTGCTGAAATGCTAAAAGCTAAATATTATCCTAATGGAATCCTATTGCAGGCAAGTTTTAAAGAATGGTTCACCTTTTGCATGGCACAGTATAATGAAGGGGCTAGAAACGTTTAAACGTGGATACATCTAGAAAATTAGTATAGGAGAGGATTTTATTGTCTAGAACGATCCATGGATACCATCCAACCCGGATAGAAAGGTTATAACTCCCCACGTCCATATTATTTTAAACAAGGTCAATGGCCTCATTGATCCAATCTCTGGCTCGTGGGAAGAAGAACTCATCAGGCAAGTCTTTAATCCAGTGGGACTATGAACTATTAGGCCTTCGAGGACTTCATGAATCCTTCAGTACTGGATTAGCTAGGGATGTCTGACATTCCCTCATTAGCAAGATTAGTGGATCGATCTTGATCGGCTATCATGGAACATCTCCTACTTCTTCAAGTAAATCCTTCAGTACTCTGCCCGAGCTAAGCCTTGATTGTAAAGCAAGTTCTGGCCACAAGATGCTGGTGCTTATGGTGGATCCGTCACAGAATTATACACAATGAATCTCACCCTCCATCTTATAGATGGCCTTTGTTTGTCCTAGCTATTGCTAATATTTTCTACTTCCTCCGTTCCCGAAATATAAGTCTTTGTAGAGATTTCACTATGGACTACATGTCACACCTGCACCTGCAAGTGCCATGGTGGACTAGAAACCAATAGGGAGGCCAGGGCCAAGTCATCGAGGGGCCAAGTCAGCAGTGGGCCCTAGGCGTCGAGTGGGTTATATGCCAGCCCCTGCGTGGGCGAGAAGGGCATGCGTAGCGTGTGATCACTTTCTGTATCTCTGAACTCTGAAACTTCCTCTCGAAGTAAAGCTCACCTCCTTCCTCCTGATCTCATCCCCTTTCCCGCGATCTGATCCCCATCGGGTCATCACAATTGGTATTCAGAGCCATCTTCGATTCCGGCCAAAAAAAATTCCACTGTTTCCGCCCGCGACTGATCTGTAACATCCACTGCTCTGGGTGTTGATTTGCTCCGGTAGATCGACGCAAAATCCCAAGCAGGGTTAGATCGACCGAGCAGGATCACGGCGTCGTCGTCCAAGCCTTCTGCGCAGACCAAGCATATCCTCCTCGCCATGTCGGAGTCATCAGAGGAACTCAAGTCCATGCTCTCGTCCTTGCTCACACGCTTCGACGAGAGCAAGCTCGCCGGCGACAAGCACTTGGAGGCGCAGATTGCCTTCAACGAGCAGGTCTCCGCAGATCTCGCACACCTGCGCCGCCAAGTGGATTTGACGCAGGCCGACGTCGACGAGGTACGCCAGCAGCGCGAGACAGCACCACCGCCGCCCGCTACCTCGCCGAACGGCCGCCACCCAAGTACGCCGTGGGGCGGCCGACATACTGGCTCTTCATCTACGCCGGTGGAACAGCACCTGGGACCAGGACCGCACGCACCGCCGCCTCGCCTCGTCAACAATGGACCACCCCTTCTTCCTCTCCGACCCATCGGCGGCTGCGTCGACGACCCCCAGACCGGCGCACTCGCTGCGGCAGGTCACGCCACAGACGCGCCGCGGCACGAGGAGTACTTCACCAAGCCGCCCAAGCACGACTTCCCAAGGTTCGACGGCTCAGCCCCGTACCTGTGGATCGATCGCTGCGTCGCCTACTTCGAGTTGTACCGCGTGCCACCGCACAACTGGGTGACCACGGCGACGCTGTACATTGAAGGACAGGCGGCCCACTGGCTTCAAGCGTATCGCCAAGCACACCGAGCGCTCGGGTGGGACGCCTTTTGTGCTGCGATCCGTGAAGAATTTGGGGCGGACGAGTTCGAGCTGGAGATGCATCAGCTGCTTCAACTACGACAAACCGGGACGGTGGCAGAGTACCGAGCAGCATTTGAGGCACACATGTACCATCTGCTCGCCCTCGGCGCATCCTTGAGCCCGTGTTTCTTCGTCACACAATTCCTCCTGGGGCTGCGTGATGATCTGCGCGCCGCCGTGCGACTCCAGGCACCGACAAGCATCACTCGCGCCTCGGTTCTAGCCAGGATTCAAGAGGAGGAGAACGACGTTCGCCGACCACGTCCACGGCTGATACCTGCGGGGCGACCACCGTCGCTACCTGCCGCAATTCCTCCTCGACCACCGGCAGCGGCTCGGCCACCCAACGACGAGTTCGTGCGCGAGCGCCAACTCCGAGACTTCCGGTGCACCAACGGACTCTGTTTCAAGTGCGGCGACCGCTACTCCCGCGAGCATCGTTGCAAGCAGCAGACGCAGCTGCTCACCATCCACGTCGGCGAGTACGGCGAGGTTCTCACAGATGATGCAGTGCACGCGCTGGATCTCTTGGATGAGCCTGCACCAGAGCAGCCTACTCCGGAGTGATGCCTCCTCTCCACACACGCGGTCTCTGGAGGGGAGTCGCCACGCACCATCCATCTCCGAGCCATGGTGGGAAATCAAGTGATGTTGCTGCTCGTGGACTTGGGCAGCACGCACAGTTTCATCTCTCAGGCGTTCGCCGACCGAATCAAGGCCAAGAGCACGCTGTTGCCACCCGTTGAGGTACACGTCGCCAACGGGGAGCGGCTGGTTTGCGACAGCATGGTTACCGGTGTCCAATGGTGGTGTCAGGGACACACATTCACTACAGACATGCGGCAACTCGCCCTCGGGGCATACGACGGGGTGCTGGGCATGGATTGGCTCGAGAAGAACAGTCCCATGAACTATCACTGGCTGGAGAAGACCATCTCCTTCGAGAACCAGGGCGCGACCGTGACGCTCCAAGGCATTCGACCCAAGGGCTCCTCTACCATCGACTCCATCGAGCCGGACCAGTTCGCCAAGTGGCACGCCGGCAACGACATATGGTACATGGCGGTCGTGGACTGGCGCACGCCGAGCGCGGACAAGGACAAGCCCCCGCCGCCAGCCGTGCAAGCTGTGCTCGACGACTACGCCGACGTGTTTGGCGACCCCAAGAAATTGCCGCCGCATCGGCAGTACGACCATGCGGTCACCCTGGTGGACGGCGCACCACCGGCGAACGGTCGCCCGTACCGCTACTCGCCGTTGCAAAAGGATGAGATCGAGCGCCAAGTCGAGGAGATGCTCCAATCTGGGGTCATCACCCACAATGTGAGCCCGTTCGCCGCACCCGTCTTGCTCGTCAAGAAGAAGGACGGCACCTGGCGTTTCTGCATCGACTACAGACGGCTCAACGACATCACCATCAAGAATCAATTTCCCTTCCCGATTGTCGATGAGCTACTCGACGAACTCGCCGGCGCCGCCTACTTCTTCAAACTCGACCTCCGCGCCGGCTACCACCAGATTCACATGCGCGAGGAAGATGAACACAAGACGGCGTTCAAAACCCATCACGGGCACTTCCAATTCCGCGTCATGCCGTTCGGGCTGACCAATGCGCCGGTGACCTTTCAGTGATTGATGAACGCGATCTTCGGCAAGCATGCGCGCAAGTTCGTCATCATCTTCCTCGACGACATCTTGGTGTTCAGTGGCATACTCGAGGAGCACGTCGAACACCTGCGGCAAGTTTTTGAGCTCCTCCGACAACGCGAGCTCTTCGTCAAGGCCTCCAAATGCTCCTTCGCGCAAGACAGCATCGAGTACCTCGGCCACATCATTTCCAAGGAGGGAGTGGCCACCGACGCGGACAAAACTCAGGCGATGTTGAAGTGGCCGACACCGACGACGGCTACCGAACTCCGCGGGTTCCTCGGCCTCACCGGTTACTACCGGAAGTTCGTGGCGCGCTACGGCATCATCGCCAAGCCGCTCACCAACTTGCTCACCAAGAAAGGCTTCGAGTGGACGGAACAGGCACAGACCGCGTTCGATTTGCTCAAGTGCGCCATGGCGAGCACGCCGGTCCTCGCGCTGCCCGACTTCGACAAACCATTCATCGTCGAGACCGACGCCTGCGACACAGGCATCGGGGCGGTGCTGGTTCAGGAAGGGCACCCAGTGGCGTACTTTAGCAAGGCCTTGGGCGTCCGCAATCAGAAGCTGTCAGCGTACGAGAAGGAATTTTCGGCGGAGATGATGGCCGTCGAGAAGTGGCGCGCCTACCTCCAGCGCGGGCCATTCACCATCCTTACAGATCACAAGAGCCTGTCCAACTTGGGGGATCAACAACTGGAAACGGACCTGCAGCGCAAGGCTATGTCCAAGCTCGTCGGGCTGCAGTTCACGTTTCAGTATAGGCGTGGAGCGGAGAATGGCGCGGCAGACGCGCTCTCGCGAGTGGGAGTTGCCCTGAGCGTGGCCGCGCTCTCCCTCTGCCAGCCAGCCTGGGTCCAAGAGGTGGCCAATTCGTACGCGACTGACACCATCGCTCAAGAAATACTGTCCCTCCTCGCCATCCGCAACCCAGACAAGGAGGGGTTCGAGCTCCACAAGGGGCTGATTCGCCGTGGTGACCGTCTCTGGATCGGCAGCAACACGGCGCTCCACACCAAGCTCATCAGCGCCTTCCACAACAGCGCAGTGGGCGGCCACTCCGGCATCACCGCCACGCACCAGCGCGTCAAGAAGCTCTTCGTCTGGCCCAGACAAGAGCGCGACGTGGACGACTACGTCAAGCAGTGCCTGGTGCGCCAACAGGCAAAGCACGAGCACTGCCGGCCGGCCGGCATGTTGGCTCCCCTGCCCATACCCACAACACCGTGGCAGGAGCTGACGATGGATTTCGTCGAGGGGTTGCCCACGTCTGAAGGCTACGACTCCATCATGGTGGTGGTGGATCGTCTCACCAAGTTTGCCCACTTCATCCCCCTTCATCATCCCTTCAACGCCACCAAGGTAGCACGCGCATTCTGGGACAACGTCGTCAAGTTCCACGGCGTGCCCAATTCGATCTTCTCCGATCGCGACCGCGTCTTCACCAGCGCGCTCTGGCGTGAACTGTTCGCGGCCGCGGGCACCAAGCTGCTATACTCCACGGCATATCACCCCCAGACGGACGGCCAAAGCGAGCGGGTCAACCAGTGCATGGAGATGTACCTGCGTTGTGCGTGTAACACCCCATGTCATTAGCCACAGTAATCACTTTTGATAATGACAAGTCAGCTAGATCAACAGTGCCTAACCATCATTTGCATCATATTGCATTTCAACTCCTAATTCAAACTTCAATTAAATTCAAAGTGGAAAATAAAAGTTGTTCAAACCAGAAACTAAAATGTTCATTAAATAGCAAATAAGTCAGAGGCAATTATAAAATTGTAACCAATCTTGTTGAAATTGGATAAGTGACTCAAACAGCCTCAAACAGTGGCTAAAAACAATATTTAATAACCTTTTTATTAATCCAAAATTAATATGAAATGGTAAATACCCCAAACTAATTTTTGGTGATAGGATATGTTGCACTGTGATTTATGGACCAGGTAACATATTTTACAAAATTCATTTGGGTGCCAAACTTTTTGCAAGGCAGAAAAGAAAAAGAAAACAAAATAAGGAAAATTAGAAAAGGCCTAAAGAGTTACTGTGCATTTAAGCCTGCGCTACAGTGGCCGGCCCAGCCCAACAGCCGGGTCGTCTCCTGTAGGAGATATGCCCTAGAGGCAATAATAAATGTTATTATTTATCTCCGTGTTCATAATTAGGTTTATGTTCCATGCTATAACTGCTGTGGTTCCCGAGCCCGTATATCCATAAAGGCTCTGGGAAAAACCCATGTGCACGTGTGGAATAATAAACGGTAAAATGTATTCCTAGTCATGCCTCTAAGACTAGCTCAAGTGTTGCATGATGATTATGTTTTCCCAATCATAGGCATGTCTATGCCAGCAACTTTGAGGGCACAAATGTTAGAAGAACATTTGTTTTGAATCGACCCGATTGATGTTATGCTATGAGATACATTCGTCATGAGTTAATGGTTAATAACACAGAGATAGTTTACGTTTGCATGATTCCTCAGACCATGAGAGTATCGAGTTTCTTCATGCTTGATTCATGAACTTTGGGGTTTGTTAAACGTCATCCGTAAATGGATGGCTATTACGGCGGCTTACGGGTTCATGGGAAAGTATGTCAAGTAACTTGATAGCTCAAGATTGGGATTTGCTCCTCCGACGATGGAGAGATATCTCTGGGCCCTCTCGGTGTTACGGTATCCATCATCGTCTGGCCAGACACTTTGTGATTTGATCACGGGGATGCCGGAACACGGTAACGAGAAAAGAGAACAATACCGGTAACGAGGTAACTAGCATAGTGGACAAGTTGTTGATCCACAGGAATGCCAACATGTCTCACCTCGGGTATTTGTAACATATCGCGAAGCAACAGGAATAGCACACGACAACTGGAGGTTCACTCGAATATTCATTCGTGTGGGTATAGGGGTCAATATGGGTGTCCACGGCTCCGATGTTGATCATTGATCGGAAGGGGTTCCGTGTCATGTCTATACTTCACCGAACCTATAGGGTCACACGCTTAAGGGTCATCTATCTGCTGAATACTAGACAGGGAGTCTGAGAGAAAATCACCGAAAAAGTTTCGGACACCGAAAAAGTTTCGGACAGCGGAAAAGTTCCGCAGAGAGAGGTCACCGGATGAGTTCTGGTGAAACTGAAAAGTTGTTTCAGAGGATACCATAAAGTCAAATTGGTTTCGGCACATGCCCGATAATTCTTGGAGGGTGCCTGAATCATTCTGGAAACTTTTGGGAATTTTCTGGAAGAAAAACCGGAAATGTTCCGGAGCTGCCGGAACCACTTCAGATGCTTTTCGCAGATGAAAATCACTAATCTGGAATTGTTCCAGAATGCATTGAAAATTATTTTAGTGGGTACTGGAAATGTTCTAAGCCCACATAAATATTTTCAGTTCGAACGGACGCTGAAAAATGTCGTCATGAATAGTGAAAGTGCTTTTTGGGAATTTTTATGGAAAGCACCTTTTTGGAAATTCCAAAAGGGCCTTCTAGAAGGGGAAGGAGGGCATGGCACCTCATGGGGGGGTCCCCCCCCCAAGGGTGGCCGGCCAAGGAGGTGGAGCACCATGGTGCTCCACATGGCACTCCCATATGGCATATTCCCTTTTGGAAAGGGATATTCCAAGGGCACTTTGGGGTTTTTGTGTGACAATTTTACCCCTTGGCTTGCCTATATATAGGAGTGATCTTGGCAGCCATTTCCTCATCCCTTGCTCTCATACACATGCCAAGATGTTATCTGGCTTCTCTCTCCCTCCCACGAAAAGAGTTTCGTAGAGCCGAAAGGCTGTCTGGGTTCCGGCAGGAACTAGTTCTGGACGGCGAAGCCCTGCCGGATAGCTGACACCGTATGTGTGCAACTCTGTAGAGAGGTCGTAGTTTCGATCTTAGTGCCCGAGGGGCTGTTTGAGAGTGCCTCCCGAAGGGCTGTCCAAGTGGCGGTCCGAGTTCTGTGAGTCCTCCCGAAGGGCTGTCCGAGTGACCGCTCGAGTTTCGAAGGTCCTCCCGAAGGGCTGTCCGCGACACCGTCCGGGGGACTGTTCGACCGCCTCCCGGAGGGCTGTCCGAAGGGAAGATGAGGGTATACATCCTCGCGGTTGGGAGGTTGTAAATCCTAGCTGCGGGGATCTGCACCAACGATCGTCATCGACTCTACTTCCGCTGCGCTACGAGTCGGTAACGAAAATGATCAAACCTTGTATGCAGTCTCCATAGTGGTCCTGGGCTGGTGCGTAGGTCGGAAAATTTTTGTTTTCTGCTGCGTTCCCCTACAGTGGTATCAGAGCCGTGCTATGCGTAGATGCAGGTTGCGATCTAGAATACATAGAGATGTATGGGTGTTGCACAATATAATTAGGTAGTAGATGAGTTCTATTACTGAAAATTATTTGTGCGGGTAGCAGATGAAATCTGTTACCCGATGTTCTTGTTACTTCCCTAGAATTTGCATATTTCTGATCTTGATAACAGTATGGTGGAGTTTCAAAGTTCTGGCAATCCGCGATCCTGATTGATCAACGAAGTGCTAACAGTTCATTGAATTCCACCGTAGTTAAAAGGAAAGATGAAATTTCGCAGACAAAAGGGCAATGCAGATATGATCTGCACGGGGGTCATGCGTATGACGAAGTTTAGTATGGGGCTCGAGATTTTATTATCTCGGTTTTCATACACCCTGGAAAGTTAATCTAGCGACTTGAATTATCATACTTGATGATGGACGTTGGTAGTTTCGGTTTGTTTCGAAACCTTAGAAGCCACGTAAAAACAAGTTTTTGCATGAACCGATTAGAGGCATCTAACTTGGTTTTGCAGGAGGGTTTGCATGTGCATATGATGTGGTATAGGAGTGCTCATATTTAATTTGATTATGTATGAGATGACTATATGATGTAAATTGATTAACATGACCTGTGTGTCATGATTCGGCATGATGGCTGGAGCCATATGATTGCACTTTAAATGACCTGCGTGTCAAACTTGTTGTAATGCATTATTTTATTAGCTATAGAGATAGCAATATTATCTGGTGCATCGACAAGGTGGTGGCAATCTTCGTGAAGGTGAACACCGACGCGAATGCCGAAGACGAAGAAATACAAGACTTCTCCGTCAGAAAGGGCTATACCATATCATGCTATTATGAATTACCTGAGATGTTTATCCCTTATGATGCACCCTTTTTGATTGCGCGGTAGTCGCTTTTGTTAGGGTGATCTCTCACAAAAATATCAAGTAGTTAGTGTTCTCCCAAGTGTAGCACCGTCACGGCACCTAACTTTTCGGGGCATCACATGGACACATGGGTGCGAACGATTAGGGAAGTGTGAGGCGGGTGAGTTGAGACCTCGCAGCAAGATCACTTGGTTGTCTTGACGTTCTGGAGGAGCGTCCTGAGCTCGGAACACGCCCATCGAAAGATGAACAAGAGTCACATAGAGATGTGATTGGCAAGTTGGCCTACCGATTGCAATTTTCGTCACTTGAGATGGACACATCCTTGGCGTTAAATTGTAATATGGATCTTGAATCGCTCACAATCAATTATGAGAGATATTGATTTGAGTGGGAGCGCACTGTTGAATTAACTTGTTTAATTCTCAGTGCAATTAATTATGAACACTGTCTAAGTGTGGTTTGCTAATAGTTGTAGAATAATGGCTCGCGTTTCCACCTTCCCTATTAAAATTGAATAGCTGTTAAATATCTGGTTAAAACTTTACGGTTGGTAACGCAATGTGAGGATTGTCTGTAGGGTAACGCAGCAGAAAACAAAAATTTCTGACCTACGCACCAGCCCAGGACCACTATGGAGACTGCATACAAGGTTTGATCATTTTCGTTACCGACTCGTAGCGCAGCGGAAGTAAAGTCGATGACGATCGGCGGTGCAGATCCCCGCAGCTAGGATTTACAACCTCCCAACCGCGAGGATGTATACCCTCGTCTTCCCTTCGGACAGCCCTCCGGGAGGCGGTCGAACAGTCCCCCGGACGATGTCGCGGACAGCCCTTCGGGAGGACCTTCGAAACTCGAACGGTCACTCGGACAGCCCTTCTGGAGGACTCACAGAACTCGGACCGCCACTTGGACAGCCCTTCGGGAGGCACTCTCAAACAGCCCCTCGGGCACTAAGATCGAAACTACGACCTCTCTACAGAGTTGCACACATACGGTGTCAGCTATCCGGCAGGGCTTCGCCGTCCAGAACTAGTTCCCACCGGAACCCAGACAGCCTTTCGGCTCTACGAAACTATTTCGCTGGGAGGGAGAGAGAATGCCAGATCATGCATGGCTTGTGTGAGAGCTAAGGATGGGGAAATGGCTGCCAAGATCACTCCTATATATAGGCTAGCCAAGGGGTAAAATTGTCACACAAAAACCCCAAAGTGCCCTTGGAATATCCCTTTCCAAAAGGGAATATGCCATATGGGAGTGCCATGTGGAGCACCATGGTGCTCCACCTCCTTGGCCGGCCACCCTTGGGGGGGGACCCCCCCCATGAGGTGCCATGCCCTCCTTCCCCTTCTAGAAGGCCCTTTTGGAATTTCCAAAAAGGTGCTTTCCATAAAATTCCCAAAAAGCACTTTCACTATTCACGACGACATTTTTCAGCGTCCGTTCGAACTGAAAATATTTATGTGGGCTTACAACATTTCCAGTACCCACTAAAATAATTTTCAATGCGTTCTGGAACAATTCCAGTTTAGTGATTTCATCTGCGAAAAGCATCTGAAGCGGTTCCGGCAGCCCCGGAACATTTCCGGTTTTTCTTCCAGAAAATTCCCAGAAGTTTCCAGAATGATTCTGGTATCCTCCAAGAATTATCAGGCATGTGCCGAAACCATTTTGACTTAATGGTATCCCCTGAAACAACTTTTCAGTTTCACCGGAACTCATCCGGTGACCTCTCTCTGCGGAACTTTTCCGCTGTCCGAAACTTTTTCGGTGATTTTCTCTCAGACTCCCTGTCTAGTATTCAACAGATAGATGACCCTTAAGCGTGTGACCCTATAGGTTCGGTGAAGTATAGACATGACACGGAACCCCTTTCGATCAATGATCAACATCGGAGCCGTGGACACCCATATTGACCCCTATACCCACACGAATGAATATTCGAGTGAACCTCCAGTTGCCGTGTGCTATTCCTGTTGCTTCGTGATATGTTACAAATACCCGAGGTGAGACATGTTGGCATTCCCGTGGATCAACACTTGTCCACTATGCTAGTTACCTCGTTACCGGTATTGTTCTCTTTTCTCGTTACCATGTTCCGGCATCCCCGTGATCAAATCACAAAGTGTCTGGCCAGACGATGATGGATACCGTAACACCGAGAGGGCCCAGAGATATCTCTCCATCGTCGGAGGAGCAAATCCCAATCTTGAGCTATCAAGTTACTTGACATACTTTCCCATGAACCCGTAAGCCGCCGTAATAGCCATCCATTTACGGATGACGTTTAACAAACCCCAAAGTTCATGAATCAAGCATGAAGAAACTCGATACTCTCATGGTCTGAGGAATCATGCAAACGTAAACTATCTCTGTGTTATTAACCATTAACTCATGACGAATGTATCTCATAGCATAACATCAATCGGGTCGATTCAAAACAAATGTTCTTCTAACATTTGTGCCCTCAAAGTTGCTGGCATAGACATGCCTATGATTGGGAAAACATAATCATCATGCAACACTTGAGCTAGTCTTAGAGGCATGACTAGGAATACATTTTACCGTTTATTATTCCACACGTGCACATGGGTTTTCCCCAGAGCCTTTATGGATATACGGGCTCGGGAACCACAGCAGTTATAGCATGGAACATAAACCTAATTATGAACACGGAGATAAATAATAACATTTATTATTGCCTCTAGGGCATATCTCCTACAGACTCCCACTTGCACTAGAGTCAATAATCTAGTTAATGCTAATGCACTTTACACCTGTGGCACACCGGTGTAAATATGCTTCGCTTGTGGTATAGCCTGATGTCCAACGGATCTGACGACTTCAGCTCCGTGTGTATCTTTGCATATCCTCACATTTTCACGCTTTCACAAAATTCATATTTTGTGTGGACTTGGCTTTGTATGTATGTGAATCACAGGTCGAACCTGGATTCCTCAGACTGAGTTACGGAGCAACTACCTGCAGTAGTTGTAGGGTAACGCAGCAGAAAACAAAAATTTTCCGCCCTACGCACCAGCCCAGGACCACTATGGAGACTGCATACATGGTTTGATCATTTTCGTTACCGACTCGTAGCGCAGCGGAAGTAGAGTCGATGACGATCGGCGGTGCAGATCCCCGCAGCTAGGATTTACAACCTCCCAACCGCGAGGATGTATACCCTCGTCTTCCCTTCGGACAGCCCTCCGGGAGGCGGTCGAACAGTCCACCGGACGATGTCACGGACAGCCCTTCGGGAGGACCTTCGAAAACCGAACGGTCACTCGGACAGCCCTTCAGGAGGACTCACAGAACTCGGACCGTCACTTGGACAGCCCTTCGGGAGGCACTCTCGAACAGCCCCTCGGGCACTAAGATCGAAACTACGACCTCTCTACAGAGTTGCACACATACGGTGTCACCTATCCGGCAGGGCTTCGCCGTCCAGAACTAGTTCCTGCCGGAACCCAGACAGCCTTTCGGCTCTACGAAACTCTTTTCGTGGGAGGGAGAGAGAAGCCAGATAACATCTTGGCATGTGTATGAGAGCAAGGGATGGGGAGAATGGCAGCCCCTTCTCCTCCTTTTATAGGCCAAGGCAAGGGGTGGGGTGGGATGTTGAAATACCAAAATACCCAAGCTTCATGTCACACATGAAAGGGCATAATGGTAACACAAGGGGGGCACCAAGGGGACACCACCATGGCAGCCCTTGGGCCGGCCCACACCTTGTCTCCCCATGGGGGGGGGGGCCGCCCCAACAAGCCACCAACATGTCTCCATGAAACATGCATGCTCCCTAGACAAAAAGCCACCAAACATGCAACCCCCGATTCGTGGGATCTTGTCCCCTAGCGCTGAGACAAGATGTTTTCCGCGAAACTTTTTCTGAAAAATTCCAGAAGGTCCCAGAACATTTCCGGCACCCTCTAAAATTATTCTGGGCATGATCCGAAACATTTTCGGTGCGGTGGTTTTCATCAGCGGAAAGCATTAACAGCGGTTACGGCAGTTTCGGAACATTTCCGGTTTTTCTCTCCGAAAATTCCCAGAAGTTCCCAGACCAATTCTGGCATCCTCTGAAAATTTCCAGGCGGTGCCGAAACCCTTTTTGACCAAATAATATATTCCGAAACAACTTTTCGGTTTTACCGAAACTCTTTCGGTGTTCTCTCTCTCGGAACTCTTCCGTTGTCTCCGAAACATTTTCGGTGACTTTCTCTCAGACTCCCTGTCTAGCGTTCAACAGATAGATGACCCTTAAGCGTGTGACCCTATAGGTTCGGTGAAGTATAGACATGACACGGAACCCCTTCCGGTCAATGATCAACATCGGAGCCGTGGACACCCATATTGACCCCTATACCCACACGAATGAATATTCGAGTGAACCTCCAGTTGCCGTGTGCTATTCCTGTTGCTTCACGATATGTTACAAATACCCGAGGTTAGACATGTTGGCATCCCCGTGGATCAACAACTTGTCCACTATGCCAGTTACCCCGTTATCGGTATTTGTTCTCTTTTCTCGTTACCGTGTTCCGGCATCCCCGTGATCAAATCACAAAGTGTCTGGCCAGACGATGATGGATACCGTAACACCGAGAGGGCCCAAAGATATCTCTCCATCGTCGGAGGAGCAAATCCCAATCTTGAGCTATCAAGTTACTTGACACACTTTTCCATGAACCCGTAAGCCGCCGTAATAGCCACCCATTTACGGATGACGTTTAACAAACCCCAAAGTTCATGAAGCAAGCATGAAGAAACTCGATACTCTCATGGTCTGAGGAATCATGCAAACGTTAGCCATCTCTGTGTTATAAACCATTAACTTGTGACGAATGTATCTCATAGCATAACATCAATCGGGTCGATTCAACACAAATGTTCTTCTAACATTGTGCCCTCAAAGTTGCTGGCATAGACATGCCCATGATCAGGAAAACAGAACCATCATGCAACACTTGAGCCAGTCATAGAGGCTTGACTAGGAATACATTTTACCGTTTATTATTCCACACGTGCATATGAGTCTTCCTCCGAGCCTCGTGGTTATTGCAGACTCGAGAACCATAACAGTTATAGCATGGAACATAAACATAATAATGAGCATGGAGATAAATAATAACATTTATTATTGCCTCTAGGGCATATCTCCTACACTAAGAAGGAAACTATAACAATAGGTCCTCCGGCCAGGTGTGCTAGGCATGACATCACCTTACTGGGTTATATAAAGACTGTAGGAGATATGCCCTAGAGGCAATAATAAATGTTATTGATTATCTCCCTGTTCATAATTAGGTTTATGTTCCATGCTATAACTGCTATGGTTCTCGAGTCTGCAAATAAAACGAGGCTCGGAGGAAGACTCATATGCACGTGTGGAATAATAAACGATAAAATGTATTCCTAGTCAAGCCTCTATGACTGGCTCAAGTATTGCATGATGATCCTGTTCTCCTGATCATGGACATGACTATGCCAGCAATTTTGAGGGCACAATGTTAGCAGAACATTTGTGTTGAATCGACCCGATTGATGTTATGCTATGAGATTCTTTCGTCACAAGTTAATGGTTAATAACACAGAGATGGTTAATGTTTGCATGATTCCTTAGACCATGAGAGTATCGAGTTTCTTCATGCTTGCTTCATGAACTTTGGGGTTTGTTAAACGTCATCCGTAAATGGGTGGCTATTACGGCGGCTTACGGGTTCATGGAAAAGTGTGTCAAGTAACTTGATAGCTCAAGATTGGGATTTGCTCCTCCGGCGATGGAGAGATATCTCTGGGCCCTCTCGGTGTTACGGTATCCATCATCGTCTGGCCAGACACTTTGTGATTTGATCACGGGGATGCCAGAACACGGTAACGAGAAAAGAGAACAATACCGGTAACGAGGTAACTAGCATAGTGGACAAGTTGTTGATCCACGGGAATGCCAACATGTCTCACCTCGGGTATTTGTAACATATCGCGAAGCAACAGGAATAGCACACGACAACTGGAGGTTCACTCGAATATTCATTCGTGTGGGTATAGGGGTCAATATGGGTGTCCACGGCTCCGATGTTGATCATTGATCGGAAGGGGTTCCGTGTCATGTCTATACTTCACCGAACCTATAGGGTCACACGCTTAAGGGTCATCTATCTGCTGAATACTAGACAGGGAGTCTGAGAGAAAATCACCGAAAAAGTTTCGGACACCGAAAAAGTTTCGGACAGCGGAAAAGTTCCGCAGAGAGAGGTCACCGGATGAGTTCTGGTGAAACTGAAAAGTTGTTTCAGAGGATACCATAAAGTCAAATTGGTTTCGGCACATCCCCGATAATTCTTGGAGGGTGCCTGAATCATTCTGGAAACTTTTGGGAATTTTCTGGAAGAAAAACCGGAAATGTTCCGGAGCTGCCGGAACCACTTCAGATGCTTTTCGCAGATGAAAATCACTAATCTGGAATTGTTCCAGAATGCGTTGAAAATTATTTTAGTGGGTACTGGAAATGTTCTAAGCCCACATAAATATTTTCAGTTCGAACGGACGCTGAAAAATGTCGTCATGAATAGTGAAAGTGCTTTTTGGGAATTTTTATGGAAAGCACCTTTTTGGAAATTCCAAAAGGGCCTTCTAGAAGGGGAAGGAGGGCATGGCACCTCATGGGGGGGTCCCCCCCCCCCAAGGGTGGCCGGCCAAGGAGGTGGAGCACCATGGTGCTCCACATGGCACTCCCATATGGCATATTCCCTTTTGGAAAGGGATATTCCAAGGGCACTTTGGGGTTTTTGTGTGACAATTTTACCCCTTGGCTTGCCTATATATAGGAGTGATCTTGGCAGCCATTTCCTCATCCCTTGCTCTCATACACATGCCAAGATGTTATCTGGCTTCTCTCTCCCTCCCACGAAAAGAGTTTCGTAGAGCCGAAAGGCTGTCTGGGTTCCGGCAGGAACTAGTTCTGGACGGCGAAGCCCTGCCGGATAGCTGACACCGTATGTGTGCAACTCTGTAGAGAGGTCGTAGTTTCGATCTCAGTGCCCGAGGGGCTGTTTGAGAGTGCCTCCCGAAGGGCTGTCCAAGTGGCGGTCCGAGTTCTGTGAGTCCTCCCGAAGGGCTGTCCGAGTGACCGTTCGAGTTTCGAAGGTCCTCCCGAAGGGCTGTCCGCGACATCGTCCGGGGGACTGTTCGACCGCCTCCCGGAGGGCTGTCCGAAGGGAAGACGAGGGTATACATCCTCGCGGTTGGGAGGTTGTAAATCCTAGCTGCGGGGATCTGCACCGCCGATCGTCATCGACTTTACTTCCGCTGCGCTACGAGTCGGTAACGAAAATGATCAAACCTTGTATGCAGTCTCCATAGTGGTCCTGGGCTGGTGCGTAGGCCGGAAAATTTTCGTTTTCTGCTGCGTTACCCTACATCTCCCCCCTCGCGCACGCATCAGCGCGCGCGTGCATCCGACCGGCGCTCGTCGCCGTGTCGTCGATCCCACAGCTCCCCGTCGCCTATATGGCCGCGCCCGATCGCCTCGCCCTCTCCCCGAACCCTAGCGCGCCCACATTTTCCCCCTCGTCCCCTCCTCTGCTCGTGCGGGAGCTCGACCGAAACCTCCCGTCGTCGCCACCGTCGATCCCGCGGCCGCCGTGCCCCGTTCATCGCTCCGCCATGTCCTACGGCCTCGTCGTCGTCATCTACATCGCCTGACGTCGCGCATTGGAGCTCGTCGCCGCTGCTTCGACCTCCCCGACCTCTTCTTCCCCGCGCGGTCGTCTTCGTCTCCGGCGCCGATTCGCCTCCGTCGAGCCATCCCCAAGCTCGCTGCCAGTCCCCTACGACCCACTGTGAGCCCACGCTCCTCCTTCCCCTCTTCATTCGCTCGCACCCCGTTGCTGCCGCTGCCACCACCGGCCGAAGCTAGCTCCGCCGCGTAGATCGCCGTCGTCGCACTAGGCGCTGTCATGCTCGCCCGAGGCCATGAGCTTGCTCAGGGCAGCCCGGTGAAGCCATCTGTGCCGTTAGATGCCCTCCCCGTAGCCTCTTTCGCCGATCTCGCCCTTGGCCGAACTCCGGCGACCGCCACGGTGCTCGCCGCCGTCATTTTAGTGCGTCTCCGATCGGGCCACGGCCACCACGCGATGCGCCTCTCCGCGCTCGTTCGATTCGGCCCGTCCGCGCTCGTTCTGGTGGTCGGGGGATGAAATCCGACCCCCCCCTCCCGATCGCTCCGCCGCTGGGCCACTGACTGTGGGGCCCCGCGGGCCCCTTTGACCCCGTTGACCTGGGTCAACGCCGACGTGGCTGCCCCTGTGTCTATGACATGCGGGCCCCACCATAATAAACGAATAAAAATAAATAGATAAGCTGTTAATTAATTAGTCAGTTAATTAAGACACTAAACGCCCACTGACTACTGGGGCCCACCCGCTAACTAACCTAATTTAGTTAGTCTAACCCCTCTGTTAGTGCCCCTGTCAATGACATGTGGGTCCCACTGGACCCACCTGTCTGGTTTGACTGGTCAAGCGACCAGTTGACCCGCCGACGTCACTCTGATATCATGCTTGCGTCATCATACACTATTCTGGATAATACGAATTTAAATAAATAAATAAATTCCAGAAAATGATTAAAACTTTAGAAAATCGTATAAAATAATCCGTAACTCCGATGAAAATAATTTATACATGAAAGTTGCTCAGAATTTCGATACGAATCTGAATACGCTCTCCGTATTCCTGTCAGATGCCCCTAGCTAGATGAACATGGAACTTTTAGACCGATTTCAATAAATGAATAGTGCTCAATTTTAATAAAATAAATCCAAATAAATTCCTAAATTAACTAAATCATTTAGTTAGGCAGTAGAACACCCCGGCATATCATTTAGGCATGTCATACATATTGTTTGCATTTTTGCCGTGAATTTACTGTTTCTTCCCCCCTCCTTCTCTCTCGATAGACGCCGAGACCGACGCCGTTGCAGCTGAGTACGACTACGCTACAGACGAGCAGCCCGTTGACGACCCCTCTTTCTTGCCAGAGCAACCAGGCAAGCCCCTCCCCCCCTGAGCATCCAGATATCGCCCATTCCATTTCTCATGCTTGCATTAGATTTTGCTACTGTTAATGTTTGCTCCTATTCTGATGAATAGCCTGCTTTTGTAACCTGTTTAATGCTACCCTACCTGCCTATGTTAAACTGCTTAGTATAGGTTGGTAGTGAACCATCAGTGACCCCATCACCTTACCCTTGTTGCCCCTGCTTGATCATCGACGACTCGATCAATGTGATCGTCGACCAGAGACCGACACATCACTTCACCCCCCTTAGTTGTATGACTCTGCATAGTTACTATCGAGTGCCGAGGGTGATACCTCGTAACGCACTCCTGATGAATACTCTGCAGTGTAGTTGTTCGGTCGTGGTCATCGAGGGTGATTCCTCCTTCTCCACTTCCGATACGACTCTGTCGTGCAACCCCTCAGAGGGAACCTCGAGGGTGATGCCTCCTACGTTCACCCTGATGATTTCATCGAGTGGAATTCGCCGAGGGTGATTCCTCGGGTTTTCCCCCTTGGTGTTATGACCACACAGTTACTTTGACCTTTGTCACAGGCGGGTCGACCCTGATGGGTAACCGCAGGGGATCTATGATGTCGGGTGTGCCGGAAGGGCACTCGAGTGTGATATTGTGGCGGAGCTTCAGAAACTCTGATTGTCTCCGCGTGTTATTAAATGAGCCTATTGGATTTGAGTATTTGATCTGAGTGGGTCGACGTGCCCTATACGCACTACCACCACGCGGGATTATGGTTTATGGGGCCCTCTACGTCGTACGTTTCTCCCGAAAGCTCTTCAGACGTCACGGTTCACCATGCGGGCTGATCGCTGGGAATGGGCTGGATACTTCACTGACGAGTTCAGTGTCGCGCCTGCACCCCGGCCAGCCACGCAACGCGTAGGGTGCCCAGGGCGATGGCCCAAGACCTCTGGGTGCATAGGTTAGTCCGGCGTGCTGACCTCTCTGCTGAGCCTAAGTAGGGCGCTGCTTCGTGTTGATCTCCCGAGGCCGGGCATTACCCAGCAAGTGTGTCCGGCCAGAGGTGATCGAGCGTGTTGGGTAACAGTAGTGCACCCCTGCAGGGAAGAATAATCTATCGATAGCCGGTCCTACGGTAAAGGACGTTCAGTTTGTTTATCCCGATCTACTACTTGAACTGGATACTTGTTTACTTAATTGAAGCTTCGGGATCGCTTTCTCGCAAGGAGTCGAGGAAGGATCTTTAAGCTGTACTTCAACATGTTTGCTTAATAAAATGCTATTTTACTCTCTTCTATTGCTGCAACATGGTGGCTTCGTGAAGATGTTTGAAGGTGCTAGTCTTCGATAGGACTATGCCTTCTCTCTATTCTGGCATCTCTGCAGCCCAGTCCACATATACAGCCTTTTCCTCTTTGATAATGTTGCATATGTAGTGTAGATCCTTGCTTGCTGAGTACTTCGGATGAGTACTCACGGTTGCTTTGTTACTTCTTTTTCCCCATATCCCACTTTTATGATTCATCAGACGATGGAGCCCCGGAGCTAGATGCCACCACAGGAGTTTACTACCAGAAGGGTCCAGACGGTACTTACTACTGGATCGAGCCAGCCGACCAGGAGTAGGATCGGAGGCTCTCAGGCAGGAGGCCTACGCCTTTCGATCTAGAGTCGTTTGTGCTAGCCTTCTTAAGGCAAAACTTGTCTAACTATGTCTGTACATATTATTTGTATGACTGACTCATGTATTCGGATCTTCGTGATCCCTGGTCTGTAACATTGTGGATCTCCATTTATTTGTGTTAGAGTTGTGTTGTGATATCTTCCCGTGAGTCGCTGTGCTTGATCGTGCATGTTTGCGTGTATGATTAGTGCACGATTGAGTCGGGGGCGTCACAGTGCGATCCACGACGACCCTCATCACTGGCGCCGTTGGCTTCCGACGGCGGAGTTCTGGTACAACTCTTCCTTCCACGCGTCCATTAACTGTACCCCGTTCAAGGCACTCTACGTCGTCGAGCCCAACTTGGGGGCTACGGCGCTCTGGGACGACAAGATGGCCCCTGTCCTCGACACCGAGCAATGGGACTGGGGCGCACACACCACACGCCTCCGTGAGCAGCTTCTTCGAGCTCAGCGCCGTTTCAAGAAGAAGGCGGACCGCCATCGCACAGAGCGTCGATTCGAGGTTGGCGAAGAGGTGCTGCTCAAGCTTCAACCGTACGCCCAGTCCTCCGTCGTCAATCGACCCTGCGCCAAGCTCGCCTACAAGTTCTTCGGCCCTTTCAAGGTGGACGCCAAGATCGGACCACTCGCCTACAGGTTCACGCTGCCGCCGGACAGCCGCATCCACAACGTCTTCCACGTCTCCCAGCTGAAGCCGTACACACCCAACTACACCCCTGTCTTCGCGGAGCTGCCCAGGCCGCCGGACCTGACACTGGTCGAGACGGCGCCCGAAGAGATCCTGGACAGACGCATGGTCAAGCGAGGCGACACGGCATTGGTGCAGCTGCAAGTTCGCTGGTCCTCATCTTCGCCCTCCGCCACGACATGGGAGGACTACGACACCCTCAGGCTCCGTTTTCCGACCGCGGCAATTTGGCAAGGGGCGGCCGGAGCGCCAGGTGACGCTCCTTCTGAAGGGGAGGGAAATGTCACACCTGCACCTGCAAGTGCCACGGTGGACTAGAGGAACCAATAGGGAGGCCAGGGACAAGTCATCGAGGGGCCAAGTCAGCAGTGGGCCCTAGGCGTCGAGTGGGTTATATGCCAGCCCCTGCGTGGGCGAGAAGGGCATGCGTAGCGTGTGATCACTTTCTGTATCTCTGAACTCTGAACCTTCCTCTCGAAGTAAAGCTCACCTCCTTCCTCCTGATCTCATCCCCTTTCCCCTAGTGCGATCTGATCCCCATCGGGTCGTCACACTACATAGGGAGCAAAATGAATGAATCTACATTCTAAAATGCATCTATATACATCCGTATGTGGTCCATAATAAAATCTCTACAAAGACTTATATTTAGAAACGTAGGGAGTACAAAGTCCTTCCCCCCCCCCCCCCCCCCCCCCCCCCCCCCCCCCCCCCCCCCCCCCCACACACCGTAGTCTATAATGTTTAATATCGATGCAACCTACTGCGATGATGAATGAGGTGGGTGCAACGGCGGCCGACTTAAGAGATGAGAAAGGTAAGAAAATGCTGCTATTTGCAAGGTCACCCCTTTTGCTACAGACGTGATTACCACTGAGGCGATGGCTACGAGAGATGGACTGAATTTCGCAAATTTTCTGGGGTTTAGTTGGGTGGAGGCAGAATCCGATTCCCCAAACTTAATAGATTTCTGCACTGGGCAATCAAGATGGTGGGGTGTGGCATTGACATTCTTTGCAGAGCGTGTGGACATTACTTCTTTGATTGGTAAGGTCACCTTTAAACATTATTTTTCGTTCGGCTAATCAAGAGGCGCATGTGCTAGCTAATTATTGTTATTGCAATAAGATCTCTGTTACTTGTACTGATGAGCCACCTGAATCTAGTCAATCTAGTCAGTAAGCTCGTGGAAAATGTAATGATGTTATGAGATCAATAAACCTAGCCATGATGGTTTTCCCTCAAAAAAAGTAAAAGTCCTTTTCAAACTCAGGCAACCTCTCTTGGCTCAAATAATAGATACATTCATCTTTTCAAACAACAGGATGCTGGTACGATATAGTTGAACTATATACTGTACACGCCAAGAACTCCACATCAGCAGTTCAGTACTAGTACAATCAAATGGGCTTATAGCTTCTACAGACGAACTAGGAGAAATGGCGTATGAGTTAAGCGCTAGACAGCTGCAAAACTAGCGGAATCATCAATTACACATCCTACCATGTCATGCACAAGCTTGTCCTGCTTCATCGGACTTCTTCATGGACCTACTCAACTGAAACACTGGATGCCTGCAGAGTCTGCCTACCCCTTTCCTAAATTTGAATCTGTCAAACAAACCTTCCACACTGTCATTGCTGAATTTATTTCCAGAACTGCTGTCATCTTGGCTACTACTAAAATCACTGTCCACAGGAGAAAATTCGTTACTATATTTGTCATGGGTTGTACCGGTGTCATACTTCTTGGGTTCTCCAATACTGGCTTGCGCGTCCTGGTGAAGCGCTTGTTCTACGCTGAAGAGAAAGTGGTCAAGAGTAGCCCCACTAATCATGGGGCGTTCGACATTTTCCCGACTTGAACAATTTAAGGGGTTGTCCAAATGATTTAATGCCTGAGGTGCATCTTTGTCACTCGGGGAACCAGAGCTGGAGGTGAATCCCCTTGTTGCGGCAGCTGCCTCCTCCCTCTCTTTGACAGTCTTCACAATCAATGTCTTCAAAAAATTCATCACTTGAACTGCATGTATCAAAGCAGTTAAGGGATCGGCCATCTGAAAGAGAGAGAGAATATATGATAAGGGGTAAGTCACATGGTTAGGCTGCGAATCTGAAAATGTGTATGTCGAGAATATGAATAAGCTTCCTAATAACCTGAGTCATGTTTGGCGCGAAAACCATAGCAACGTTGCGAGCATTCATCTTGTTGTAGTTTTCATGCTCCACAACATCTGCCATCAGATTAATGGCCCAATCCAGTAATGCTGCTTCCACTGGAGGTACAATACTCGCAACACGAGAACACTCTTCTTCAGTGTTGCAATGCATCACTTGTTCTGGAGTCAATGAGTCTAATACTCCACTTGGAAGTTCTCGGAACCATGCCTACAAATCAGCAGCCATATTAAATGTGAAGCAACTGATAAACAAAAGGGAAAATTAAAAAAAAAGTCATTTCCCTATAGATTTCTTCAAAGTAAATTTGTTCAAAGAAAGTTTATGCATTGTATCACTGTGCATATTGATTCTTGACTACACCTGAACTCTCATATTGGAAGGCTCTCTACATGTTCAGATTACATAAAAAATGATCCAGTTCAAGACAGTCAAAATTGCGGAAACAAGAATATTGTCCTTAGGCATGGAAGACCTACGTTCCATCTAAAAAAAATTGAAGGTAAACAAAGAAACGTTGGTAATGGTAAAACAAAATGTTCAGTGCACCTTTATAAGGCCTGCAAGACAATGCAAGTCAACTCCATCTGGAACAACACCTCTATTTAGTTGCTCCCTGACATGCTGTTCCTGTCTATTGTCAGCATTTATTCTGAAGACCCCTTCAGCCTAGCAAAACAAGACAAATATTTTTATAACTTGAGTATCGCAAAATTATTTGAAAACTTTTCTCATTATCCTTGGGTTTACCTGAAGGCCCCCAAGTAAATATAGCTTCCTTTGCATGGTCAATAGTATTGTTGGTACACTGTTTCCTCTTTTATCAAACGAGCATTGCATGGACGTAGGTGAAACTCCAAATACACTTACACTGCAGAGAAATATATTTAGTAAACGTAAACTGTGTTACAGTTCAATAGATATAACAAACATTTAACTACGGTATGGTCCAATGTTCTAACAAACATTAACTTAACTGGAGGTTGAATGTGTTAAACTCGTATTTATTTATTTGAACAAGGTGTTGAACACATATAATTCCTCAAAATTTGAAAGGTATATACTACAACAGATACAATGGTGCCAGGACAATGGAACTTGTAGGTGGTGAGTAAGGGCATTTCTAACCGATCCCCTATATATAACGGAGGATCCGGCGGAGTAAACCTTTAGTGGAGTATTTTTACTCCACTAAGTTTTCGCCGGACCTAGTCGATCCCTTATATATAACGGAGTAAAAACCAAATTTGCATAAAGTTCAACATAGATTCGATTTAAACAACCAAAATTTGACATAATGTACATATACTCAACCGAAATTTGCATAAAGTTCAACATAGATTCTACTTAAATTAAACTTCGGCTTAAACTCAACGTAAACATAAACTCTAATCACTCTTATAGAGTGCTATCCATTTGGCCTGCGTCATATCACCGATCTTTTGGTCCGGCCTTGTGTCGTCGTCGCTGTAGTCGGGGAAGATGCGGCGCCATTCTTCAACGTCGATCTCCTCCTCCTCGTCGGAGAGGATAACGACCGCCCCGTCCACCGCCTCGTCGGCGAATCATTTCCGCTCTACCTCCTCCAACTTGGGGCTGCCGTCGAGTACAAGGCGGACCTCCGACGCGAGGCGCTCCCTCGCCTCCCGGTCCTCCCTGGCCACCGACGCGGTCATCGTTCCTGGCAGCAGCGGCTGGAGCTCGACGGGCGCCATCCCGAACGGGAAGTTGAGGCGCGCCGCGGAGCCGTGCAGCCGGACATCCCACCGGGCGTACTCGAGCGTGGCGAGTTCGGCCGTGTGGAAGGACCCGAGCCAATGGCATTGGTGGGTCTCTCTGTCCGTGATCTCCGCCACCCAAGTCCCCCACCCTCGCTGTCGGACGCCGTGGTACTTCCTCTGCGGATGCCGCGGCGCAGGGAGGTCGGGGAAGCCGGAGAGGCGGCATCGTCATGGCGGCAGGAGCGGCTGCTTGAGGAGGATCCAGCGAAGGACGCGCGGATCCACGCTATGGATCGGCGGCGGGGACCTACACCGCGTCCGGCCGTGAGGGGGGCGACGGGGAATGGTGGAGGGGAGGGGGAAGGAGACGCGCCGGCGACGGGAAGGGGGAAGGAGGAGAGGCGGAGGAGGCGAAGAGAGTGAAGATTTTTTTACTCCACCGCCGAGCGGTGGAGTAAATATAGGCAGGGGATGCAGCCCGGAGGATAATTTTCCTCCTCTACCAGCGATTGGGGTTCGATTAGGTGCCCGTTAGAGTAAACCCGACTTTTTACTCTAACGCTGGATAGGGGTTCGGTTAGAAATGCCGTAAGGGCATCTCCAAAGCCGGACACTCCTAACTCTCATCTTCACCTCGTTCTCAAATCCAAATATTTCAGAGACTCCTCCACTTGGGCAGCAAGCTCTAACTTCCCTAAATCTGCTTTTTGGGCATCAATTTTAAAAATGCTCCCCAAACTAAAGGCTCATTCCTTTTATCATATTACACAGGGTAATATTTCGTTATGGAGCACCCCTTGGTGCACTCATTGGGCCTTGATGTATGACCACCTTATCATTCAGCCACCAAACTACATCTATCCGGCCAAAGTGGCTTGACCTTTGGCTCCCCAACCAGAAATCTTGGAATGAACCCCTCATTCACCAGCTTTTCTCTGAACCCGTTGCATCAGCCATCATTCAAACTCCGATTCTCCAGGATGATGGGCCTGACATTCTATGCTGGGATCTTACTCCTAATGGTAAATGCAATTCAAAAAGTACGTACAAGATTTGTTTGCAGGATATGCAGGTTTTACCAGCCAATCAACCAACTCAGATTTCCCAACAAACAAAAAGCATACTTCGGCAGGTTTGGAAAGACAGATCCATTCCCCCAAGAATCAAAACTTTTGCTTGGAGATTAATTAGGAAAGCACTTCCAACAGGTATGAGAGCTAGCAGATTATCTGTACATATTAGTCAAACCTGTTGCAGATGTGATCAACCTGAAGATGAATTTCATCTATTCTTTCTCTGCCCTTTTGTTAGAGCAGCTTGGTATTCTTCCCCTTGGTTTTTAAAGACAGATGTTCTTGTGCAGGGCCATGACACCATTCAATCTT
This sequence comes from Thinopyrum elongatum, assembly GCA_011799875.1. Lineage (NCBI taxonomy): Eukaryota > Viridiplantae > Streptophyta > Magnoliopsida > Poales > Poaceae > Thinopyrum > Thinopyrum elongatum. The sequence continues at coordinate 406,048,971 of CM022302.1, read as the reverse complement.
TATTACAGCACATATTATCTATGAATCATCCTTATGCTTCTATGCAAAATGTTTTAACCTTTTTGTGGTGTACATGGAAGGCCAGGAACGATTGTCTTTTTCAGAGAAAGAACAGGGTTCCTTATCAGGTGCATCAAATGGAGGCAGCAATTACTCTATCAATAAAATGGGAACAACAGCAAAGCATCACTCCTTTGGGGGTGCAGGATCAGTTAGTTCGTTTAAAACATGGATGGCCAGATCAAGGTGCTACTCTCTCTTCTGATCTCCTCTGTGCAGGTCCAAGAATCTTCTCTGATGCTACTTGGAAGCATCAATCCATATTAGCTCATTCTCAGCAGGCAACAGGAATTGGTGTCTTCCTTGATCTTCCTGGTGGCGAAGTCAACAATAAGATCATGATACAGGCGTCCACACGACAAACCACCTCTCCTTTGATAGCAGAGGCGTCTGCTCTTAACTTTGCAGCAAGGGTGGCCAAGCAACTAAATATACAGGGTGCAACCTTCTTCACTGACAATCTCACTCTCGCCAAAGCTGCTGCTGCTAGGAACATTACTTCTCCTAATGTTAGATGGGACATTAGGCATCAATTGGCGGTCTTCTTTTGCAACACCATCAAAATAAATTCTTCTGTTTATCATGTTAAGAGAGACCTTAATGGTGTTGCGCACGATTGTGCTCATCAGGCTCTTTCTTCTGCTGGGGAGCCTGTCTTTGCGTGCAATAACCAGGCTCATAGGCAATCTGCCTGTAGTTTTCTTTCTCTTTTGCATCAGTTAGATTGCCAAGATTATGTAATTCATGCTGTCACATGTACTTGAGCCCGGTTTGGAATGAATCAGTTGGCGCTTTGTGCGCTTTCCCCTTTTTCAAAAAAAAAAAAAAAAATCGGTTCGGACCGTCTCCGACGCCTGAAATCCCACAAACCGTCCTCAAACTGGGGGAGCCCCCATTGGCTCAACCACTGGGATAAGATTTAAGCCAAGCCAATCTAAAGGCTCAACAGACTAACAGCTACTACTCCGTGCTCAGTTTTTCTTAGTTAGGTGGACCAATTAGCTGGGCATCACGTGACTAATTAATTCAAAAATGAGAAATGGAAACAACCTCCAAATTCAGCTTATAATAATCCACAAAAGCAACGCCGTAAATTCTGCAGGGCCGGAATCCGAAGCACAGAGACCAGCCACGAAAATCATCTGCAAATCTACGGAACGCAAGACGCACTGGTGAAACACAGGCGGCGGAGCGGCGGGCTGACCTGGCGCTGGGCGCGGGGCGCGGCACCTCGGGCTCGAGGTCGGCCGGGAGGCCGAGGAAGCCGACGAAACGGTCGAAGGTGACGTGGGAGACGTGGCGCACCTCCGTGGGCTGCCCTATCTGCATCCCCGCAGCCGCGGTACCGGCACCTTCCGCGGCGCGCACGCTGCTGCACAGCAGCAGCGACCTCCGCAGCGCCGCCGCCACCATATCCACCACGGAAACCCCTCCCCTCGCCGCCGGCAGTGTCAGCGGCGACGCAACCGGCACCTCTTCCTCCTCCTCCTCCTCGGTGTCAGAGCAGCAGGGGAGGGGGATTTGGCGGGCGAAGCGGATCCGGGACGGCACCATGTTGGAACTAAATAAGATGGCTACCGAAGAGAAGAATCCCAACTCCTACGCGAGAAGCAAAGGGGATAGGATTGGGAGAGTGGGAGGTGGGAGAGGAGTGGGGCAGCGAGCGGCTCCAGCGTGGCGTTATGTTTAGCGGGGGACGACTGCCACGCTGGTTTGCCGGTTTGCTCAACCGCCCCTTGTACACTTCGCTGGCTCGAGCTTTGGCTGTTAGCTCGCGTTTACCGTCGAGCTGCCATCGCCTGCGCTGCGTCATGTGATTTTCGGATCTTTCGGTTCAGTTGCCACGGCTCCTGGTTAGTTTCGGTTTTGAAAATTCAGTAGCGGGGAAGTTGAGGATGCATCGTGTTATTAATTTTGATTGATGAACAATGGCGGCGGGGCGAGCCACGGCTACAGCCTGGATCGCAGAGCAAAGAGTGGCACCGGTACAGCAGGCATGCTGCATAGTTTTTTTTTTTTTTTGAGAAAGGCTTGCTGTATACTCGGTATTTTTTGCTTTTTCCACAACATGCATGCAAATAGGGACGAAAAATAGATAATGTCATCGGAAATCTTTTGGGTTTTTCAAACTTTAAAATGTTTTTATCTCTTAAATGAAAATTCTGATTGAAAATCTGTTTTCACCATTAAATCCGTTGTGACAAGGACTTCAAAACTAGATCTCATATTGATATGTTTCGACAATATTTTTTGCCGGTCAAAAGTTGCCATGTCTATTGACATAAATTGCTATGGTGTTTACACTGAAGTTGCCATGATATGTTTCAACTATTTTTTCTTCTACGTTTAAAATAAATTTTGACATGCTATAAAAAAGGAAATTAAGAAATTAAACTTGCCATGGTGAATTACTAAAATTTGCGATGATCTATAAAATAATTTTGACATGGTTCATAATTAAAAAAAATCCGTCGTCAATTACTTTAAAAATGCATGGTCAATTACTCAAATTTGCCATGAACCAGAAACTAAAATTGTCATGGTGAATTACTTAAATTTGCCATGATACATGCACTAAAATTTGCCATGGTTCATACAAAAAATAATTTTCATGGTCAAAATACTAGAATTGCCATGGTCAAAATACTAAAATTGTCATGATCTATAAACTAAAATTGCCATGATGAATTACTAAATTTGCCATGATCCATGAATTAAATTTGTCGTGGTTAATTACTAAAAATTGCCATGGTCTGTTAACAAAATTTGGCATGAAAAATAGTTGAAATACAATGGTAGCTTTAAATATAGAAGAAAAAAAGATAAAACATATCATGGCAACTTCAGTGTAACAGCATGGCAACTTTTGACCCAAAAAATGTCGTCGAAACATATCAATATGAGATCTAGTTTTGAAGATCTCGTCGAGACGGATTTAATGATGAAAACGGATTTTTAATCAGATTTATTATTTAAGAGATAAAACATTTTTAAGTCTGAAAAACCAAAAAGATTCCGCTGATGTCATCCGTTTGATGTGGCAAAATGGATAGTAATGAAGGAGTTTGGACCATGTTATTTTGTGCCACATGTGTGGCACTTATCATTTGGGTTTGCTAAATCACGGATATCTGTTTGTGAGCTTGCTGAGCCCTGAATTTGCAAGGGTAATTAAAGGAGCTCTTCCTTCATGGACGCAAATACACATGGAGCAACGAGAGAGATCAGGACACCCTCACCAAGATTGACCGCGTTGGTCTCGGTTGGTTGGGAGTTGGGAGTACCCAAACTGCATGCTGCAAGCGTTGTCCACCGACATCTCAAATCATTGCCCTTTGCATCTTGCGTTGGAGGACCACATACTCACATCTTTGAGATCTTCTGGACCAAGATTGATGGATTTGAGGACGCGGTGAGGGAGGCTTGGAGGTGTGATCCAGGCATCACGGACCCTTTCAAGCGATTGGATGAACTGTTCAGGAACACGGCCAAATTTCTCATGGCTTGGGGACAGAGGAAGATTGGGAAATGTCAAGATCCAGATGGCGATCGCGAGGCTGGTCATTAAGCTCTTTGACATGGCTATGGAGGAGAGGGTACTATCAGTGAAGGAGAGATGTCTCCGAGGTACGCTCAAAAAGACGTTGTCGGGCTTGGCCTCTCTCGAACGAACGATTGTGAGGCAATGTTCACGCATCAAATGGCTGAAAGAGGGCGATGTAAACTCAAAAAAAAATCAACTATTTGCAAGGAAGGCCAAGAACTACATACCGGCGATTTCGTATAGAGGCCAAATCATCACCGACTAGCGGGGGAAAGAAGCTCATCAGGCTTATGAGGAGTTGCTGGGAAGATCCCGAGCGAGATAATTCACACTGGATCACAATACCTGAATATTTAACCCATTGACCTTTCGGACCATGATGCCCTATTTTTAGAAGAGAAAATTTGGGAGGTCATCAAAGCCATGCCGGTGGATAGGGCGCCTGGGCCAGATGGATTCATTGGGCTTTTCTTTCACAAAGCATGGGCCATAATCAAAAGGGACGTAGTTGCTGCGATCCACAAGTTTCTGTTAGGCAATGGGAGAGGGTTTGGCAGACTGAATAAGGCATTGATCAGGATCATTCCAAAAACATCGGATGCATCGGAGATTGGTGACTTTAGACCGATTAGTTTGCTCCATAGTATACCCAAGATAGGTGCTAAACTACTTGTTGTCAAACTAAACGGACGTATGGGAGAGCTGGTGCACACGAACCAATCGGCATTCATTAAAGGCCGAAACATACATGACAATTTCATGTTAGTGCGCCAAGTGGCGAGGAATTCACACAAAGAGGAAAGCAAAAGGTGTACTAGTCATGGTGGATATCTCGCAAGCATTTGATTAACTTTCTTGGCCTTTCCTCTTTGAAGTGCTACGTGCGAAAGGTTTTTATTCGAGATGGCGAGCGCTCATCGCCACGCTGCTATCCTCGGCTAGCTCAAGAGTGATTGTCAATGGTAGTATGGGTGAGAAGATTATGCATGCATGTGGACTAAGGCAAGGGGACCCAATTTCGCCACTACTGTTCGTGATTGCGATGGACGCTCTGTTGGCCCTTATCATCCATGCACAGCAGATGGGAATGCTTAGCCCGATGCCTAGATGCTCTTCGCTGCAATGACTCTCGATCTACGCTGACGATGTAGTGCTCTTCATCAGGCTGACATACTTGGATCTAGCTTTTGTGAAGGAAGTGATGCACATCTTTGGGGAGGCGTCGGGACTGAAAATCAACTATCAAATGTCTTCCGCGATTCTGACCAGACCTAGCGAGGGAGATGCAGAGCGAGTGGCCGCGACCCTTCCTTGGAGGATTCAGTGCTTCCCGCGCAAGTACCTAGGGCTCCAGCTTTCGATTAAACAACTCACTTGTAACCAGTCGCAGCCGATGGTGAGACGCGGTGCTGAACTTCCTGCCAGGATGGATGAGAGGTATGATTACTAGGCTGGACAGGCTGATTTTGGTCAACAATGTGGTAAGGGCTAGGCCTATTGACCATTTGATTGTGGCTGATTTATCGAAGTTGGCGCTAGCTAGCATTGACACAGGGTGCAAAGCATTCGTCTAGGCTGGAACAGAGGACATACATGGTGGCAAGTGCCTGGTTGCATGGAAACGTGTATGTCGGCCGAAGGAGCTGGGGGATTGGGCGTCATTGATTTACGCACGCAAGGCATCACTCTCCGACTCAGATGGGAATGGCTCAGGCGTACTGATAGCTCCAAACCATGGCACGGACTGGCCATGCCGGTCGACAAGGATATGCAGGTTGTGTTTGCCAGTTTGGTTCACTGGAAGCTTGGAGATGGGAATCGCGTGCTGTTTTGGAAAGATAGATGGATCGAGGGGCTCCGGATCGCTGAGATTGCGCCGCTCGTGGTTGGAAGTCAGAACCCAGATGGTGAATAGAAGAGTGGCGCGAGAGGGTCTTCTCTTAAGCAATTGGATAAACAATATCTGTTGGGGAACGTTGCATGGAAAACAAAAAAAATCTATGCACACGCAAGATCTATCTATGGAGATGCATAGCAACGAGAGGGGAGAGTGTGTCTACGTACCCTCGTAGACCGTAAGCGAAAGCGTTTAGTAGCACGGTTGATGTAGTCGAACTTCTTCGCGATCCAACCGATCAAGTACGGAACATACGACACCTCCGCATTCAGCACACGTTCAGCTCAGTGACGTCCTCGCCTTCTTGATCCAACAAGACGGGCGAAGTAGTAGATGAGTTCTGGCAGCACGACGGCGTGGTGACGGTGGTACTGATGCTATCTCCGCAGGGCTTCGCCTAAGCACTACGAAAATATGACCGAGGGACGGAAGTGTGGAGAGGGGCGCCGCACACGGCTAAGAGATTGTCGTGGTCTTGTGTGACGCCCCCTCCCTCATATATATAGGTGGGGGCAGAGGGGAGGCAGCCAGGAGGCGCCCCCAAGGAGGCTGAATCCTCCTTGGGCTCCTGCCCTAGTCGCGCCCCCCCTTCCTTATTTGTGCGCGGGAGGAAGGCAGGGGGAGGTTGCGCCCCCCCCCCCCTCTTTCCTTTCTCTCACGAGGAGGGAAAGGCAGGAGGGGCCAACCCTCCCCCTTTCCTTCCCCTAGAGCCAGCGGCCAGGGAGAGGGGCGCACCAGCCCCTTGTGGGCTGGTGTGTTTCCCCCTTTGGCCCATTAAGCCCATATAGCCTCCCGGGGTTTCCCGGAACCCCTTCCGGTGATCCGATGAATACCCGGTACCCCCGAAACTCTTTCGGTGTCTAAACATCATCGTCCTATATATCAATCTTTACCTCCAGACTATTCTGGAGCTCCTCGTCATGTCCGTGATCTCATCCGGGACTCCGAATAACATTCGGTCACCAAATCACATAACTCATATAACACTATATCGTCAACGAACGTTAAGCGTGCAGACCCCAAGGGTTCGAGAACTATGTAGACATGACCGAGACACCTTTCCGGTCAATAACCAATAGCGGAACCTGGATGCCCATATTAGTTCCTACATATTCTACGAAGATCTTTATCGGTCGAACCTTATGACAACATATGTAATTACCTTTGTCTATCGGTATGTTACTTGCCCGAGATTCGATCGTCGGTATCTTCATACCTAGTTCAATCTCGTTACCGGCAAGTCTCTTTACTCGTTCTGTAATACATCATCTCGTAACTAACTCCTTAGTCACTTTGCTTGCAAGCTCCTTGTGATGTGTATTACCGAGAGGGCCCAGAGATACCTCTCCGATACACGGAGTGGCAAATCCTAATCTCGATCCATGCCAACTCAACAGACACCTTCGGAGATACCTATAGAGCATCTTTATGATCACCCAGTTACGTTGTGACGTTTGATAGCACACAAGGTATTCTTCCGGTATCTGGGAGTTGCATGATCTCATAGTCGAAGGAATATGTATTTGACATTAAGAAAGCAATAGCAATAAACTGAACGATCATATGCTAAGCTAACAGATGGGTCTTGTCCATCACATCATTCTCCTAATGATGTGATCCCGTTATCAAGTGACAACACATGTCTATGGTTAGGAAACCTTAACCATCTTTGATCAACGAGCTAGTCTAGTAGAGGCTTACTAGGGACACGGTATTTGTTTATGTATCCACACATGTATTTAAGTTTCCAATCAATACAATTCTAGCATGAATAATAAACCTTTATCATGAATAAGGAAATATAAAATAACAACTTTATTACTGCCTCTAGGGCATATTTTCTTCAGTCTCCCACTTGCACTAGAGTCAATAATCTAGATTACATTGTAATGAATCTAACACCCATGGAGTCTTGGTGCTGATCATGTTTTGCTCGCGGAAGAGGCTTAGTCGACGGGTCTGCTACATTCAGATCCGTATGTATTTTGCAAATCTCTATGTCTCCATCCTTGACCTTTTCACGAATGGAATTGAAGCGTCTCTTGATGTGTTTGGTTCTCTTGTGAAACCTGGATTCCTTCGCCAAGGCAATTGCTCCAGTGTTGTCATAAAAGATTTTCATTGGACCCGATGCACTGGGTATTACACCCAGATCGGATATGAACTCCTTCATCTAGACTCCTTCATGCGCTGCTTCTGAAGTAGCTATGTACTCCGCTTCACACGTAGATCCCGCCACGTCACTCTGCTTGGAACTGCACCAACTGATAGCTCCACCATTCAATATAAATACGTATCCGGTTTGTGACTTAGAGTCATCTGGATCTGTGTCGAAGCTAGCATCGACGTGTAACACCCCTATGTAATTGCCACTGTGATCAGCTGCTAATAATGCCAAGTCATTTCATTTGCAGTGCTTAAACATAGTGATTAATCAAACAATTCAACTCCATTCTGAAATATCAACTCAAATTCATAAAGTGAAATATGAAGTTGTTCACACACTGTTGGGAAAATGTTCATCAATTGGCAAATAATCCAGGAACATTTGTAAAACCCTCTTCAATAAAGTTGGAGTTAGTTAAATGACTCAAACAACTTGAAACAGTACCAAAACAGCACTATATAACTCATTTAAAATAATATCAAATCCAAAAGAATTCCAACTTTGCCCAAACTAATTTTTGGTGAAAGGAAATATTGCATTGCAATATTTGGGTCAACTCTCATACTTTACAAAAATGCAAAAGTGCCCTAACTAAATCAAAACAGAAAAGAATAAAAGAAAAAGAGAAACAGAAAAATAAAAACGAGGCACTGTGCACTGGGCCTTAGTGCACAGTGCCCCGAACCCCGGCCCAGCAGGCCCACCTCATCTCTCTCCCTCGCGCTGTCGTCCTCCCGCTGACCGAGCCCGCGCGCGCCGTCGGCGCGGCGACACCTCGACGCCCACCGACGAAACAGGAGTTGGAGAGGATACGGAGGAGCCGAGCCGTCCCCCCTGGCTTCCCCTGTCACTCTCCCTCTCTCTATCTCGCTCGCCCTGCTCCTCCTTTCTCTCTCAGATCCGCCGGCCGAGCGCAGTCGCCGCCGCGCGACGTTCCTAGCCGCGGCCACCGCTACTTCCACGTCGCCTCCTCGAGTCCAATAGCTCCGCCGTCGACTGCAGCGTCGAGTGGTGTTGCTTGGAGGAGCTGGGACCCCCTGCATCAAGCGCATCGTCCTCGTCTTCTTCCTCTCGGTCTCCAGCGATCTCCTCCAACTCCGGCGACGTCTGCTGCTACTAAGCTGTCAATGGCCTTCCGTGGCCGCTAGGTGAGCAGCAGCTCCTCTCCATTCACCTCTGGCCGCTCCAGATGGCCCGTGAGCGCGGATCCACCATAGCCCGAACCCGACGCCGCGGACCTCGTCGCCGACGAGGCTCCGGTGACCAAAAGGTCACGGGCGTGCGTCTGTTAGGTTGGCCGCATTGCGTAGAGCGCGCCTAGCTACTCCGTTCAAGCGTCCGCGCACTGCAACCTCGATTCCATCAAGCTCCTAAATGCGCCGCCGCCTTTGCTCGTCGCCGGTGACATTTCCGGCCGAGTCCGGCCCGGCCGAGTCCGGCCAGACCTCCGCCACCAAACGACGCGGCGCGTTCGACTCGTTCGAACGCGCCCTCGCGCGCGCAAAATGGATGCCCGTAGGCGAAATCCGATGAGGCCCGAGGCCTCCGCCGCGTTCTGGCATCGCCGCCGGTGAGCCGCCGATCACCGGCCGACGTGGCACACCTGGGGCCACTCCTAGGTCACTGCCAGTGGGCCCCGCGGGCCCAGTTGACCCAGCTGACTGGTCAACTGTGCTGACTGGGCAAAGCCCAGTCACTGACCAGTGGGCCCGCACGCTTAATTAACTAAATAGGATTTTAAAAATAAATCTAAATATTAATCTCTCACTGACAGATGGGCCCCACTCACTAATTAACCTGCTAATTAAACTAATCCACTGTTAGTCTAAACAGAGACTGACATGTGGGTCCCACTGGACCCCACATGTCAGGATTGACTCTGGTCAGTGCCTGTTGACCGCTGACATCACAGTGACATCATGCTGATGTCATAATTTGTTTTTCTGTTAATAAAATTAATTGCAGAAATTCAATTAAACTTTGAAAATTAATAACTTTTAAACCGTAGCTTGGATTGAAAAAGTTAAAACATGAAAGTTGCTCAGAACGACGAGGCGAGTCTAATCGTGCCGTCTGTTTCTTTATCGGAACCTCCTACATAGGAGAACTCGTAACTCCGGGCCCGAATCCGGCAGATGAATAGTGCACACACACCGGTTAATAAATCCCAGATTAATTCTAAAAATAACTAAAATTACTTAGAGGCATATTTAGGCAACCCTGCACTGCATCATAGCATCGCACGCACTGTGTTGCATCTGTTTGCATTATATTTACTTGTTTCCTCCCCCTCTTCTCTTTCGGTAGACCCCGACGTTGCCGTAGCTCCTGAGGCAGACGTCGCTCCGGAGTACGACTACGTCCCCGACGACCCTGCCCTTGCCGTCGAGCAGACAGGCAAGCACCCCCATTTTGAACATGCCTATATCGCCTATTCTCTTCTCTCTTATGCTTGCATTAGAACTGCTACTGCTACTGTTTTCCTATATCTGCTGCATAGCCTGATTATTGTAACCTGCCTTGCTACCTTGCTGGTTATCCTAGACTGTTTAGAATAGGCTGGGTAGAGACCCGACAGAGACCCCCACTTGATCCCGACTGCTCCGCTGGATATCTGAAGACCCGATCATCGGGATTGAAGACCAGACACTGGCACCGCACATCACTTCCCCCTTTAGTTGCCGACACTACTGGGTTACCGTCGAGTGCCGAGGGTGATACCTCGTTAGCACTTCTGATGATAACCTTGTAGGTTAGTTAATCGGTCGTGGTAAGCGAGGGTGATTCCTCCTACACCACCCCCGATAACAGCATCGTCGCGCAACGCTTCAAGTGTGGACCTCGAGGGTGATTCCTCCTTCGTTCACCTTGACTATAACATCAGGTGGGATCCCATCGAGGGTGATTCCTCAGGGTTCCCTTGGTGTCAGACACACAGATACAGTTGCTGATTTGACTTGCACTAAACCATGTTACTAAAGACGGGTCGGCCCTGAGGGGTACCCGCGCGAGCTTAATGCGAAGTGAGGTGGAGTCGGGTTGACCTGGATGGTGCCCGCGAGATAACACGAGGCGTGGCCGGGCATTCCTAGCCCTTGCCGCAAGTCCTCGAGACGGGGCGACGGGGTCACATCGATCGTGAGTCTCTGCTCGTTTCCGCGCGCTCCTAAACCACTTAACGGTTTGGATATTTGATCCGAGGGGCCTCTGGCCCGATAGCACTAACCATCACGTGGGCATAGTATGGGCATTCTGCGTCGTATACTTCAGCCGGAGCTTAATGGACGTCAGCGACTGAGCGGCGCGCGCTGAATTGGACTGGTAAAGCAACTGCACTTGTATAAGGGGTTGCTAGGTCTGCTTTCAGCCGCGTACGCAACGTGCAGGAGTTCCCGGGGCGAAGGCCCAAGACCCCTGGGCGCATAGGTTTAGTCCGGCGTGCTGACCTCTCTGTTAGGTATTCGGTCGGGTTGCGGCGTATCGTGTGGCCGAGGCCGGGCATGACCCAGTACAGTGTGTCCGGCCGGAGTTAAGCGAGCGTGGTGGGTAACTTGGTGCACCCCTGCAGGGAAGAAACTTCTATCGATAGCCTGTCCTACGGTAACGGACACTCGGAGTTGTATCCCGATCGGTACAACTAGAACTTGAGATGAGAACTGGATAGTACGGCTCTGGGATTGCTTTCTCGCAGGGAGTCGAGGAAGAATCTCTGGCCGAGGATGATGACATTACTGCTATAATTTACATTATGTTAATCTGCTCTCTTCTAATGCTGCGAGACCGTTGAAGATGCTGAAGATGCTAGTCTTCGATAGGACTAGGCTTTCCCCCTCTATTCTGGCATTTCTGCAGCCCAGTCCACCTATACAGCCCCCTTTGAAAATGTTGCATATGTAGTGTAGATCCTTGCTTGCTGAGTACTTCGGATGAGTACTCACGTTTGCTTTACTTTCTTTTTCCCCCATATCCACTTGATGCCACCAGACGATGGAGCCCCTGAGCCAGATGCCCCCGTCGACGACCAGTACTACTACCCGCCTGGCGAGTACTACTACTACGAGGAGCTGACTGACGACCAGGAGTAGGATCGGAGGGTCCAGGGCAGGAGGCCTACGCCTTTCGATAGTAGTATTTTATTTTACCCCGCCTCTGTGAAGGCTTACCTCTCTCTCTTTGTAATATATCTGTATCCAGATATCTGACGCTTCCGCTGACACTTGTATGCCATCGAGCTATGTATTCGAGCCCTCGAGGCCCTGGCTTGTAATATTAAGCTTGTATGAATTTATTTATGTTTTAGAGTTGTGTTGTGATATCTTCAAGTGAGTCCTTAGGCTTGATCGTGTGCAATTGCGTGTATGGTTAGTGCACGATTAAGCCGGGGTCGTCACACGACGTTACCATTTACGACGAGCTCTTCGTCACCTCCATAAATGAGAAACATATCCTTGGTCCTTTTCAGGTACTTCAGGATGTTCTTGACCGCTGTCCAGTGATCCACGTACTCCTGGATTACTTTGGTACCTCCCTGCCAAACTTATGGCAAGGCACACATCAGGTCTGGTACACAACATAGCATACATGATAGAACCTATGGCTGAGGCATAGGGAATGACTTTCATTTTCTCTCTATCTTCTGCAATGGTCGGGCTTTGAGTCTGACTCAATTTCACACCTTGTAACACAGGCAAGAACCCTTTCTTTGACTGATCCATTTTGAACTTCTTCAAACTTTGTCAAGGTATGTGCTTTGTGAAAGTCCTATTAAGCGTCTCGATCTATCCCTATAGATCTTGATGCCCAATATATAGCAGCTTCACCAAGGTCTTTCATTGAAAAATTCTTATTCAAGTATCCTTTTATGCTATCCAGAAATTCTATATCATTTCCAATCAACAATATGTCATCCACATATAATATCAGAAATGCTACAGAGTTCCCACTCACTTTCTTGTAAATACAGGCTTCACCGTAAGTCTGTATAAAACCATATGCTTTGATCACCTCATCAAAGCGTATATTCCAACTCCGAGATGCTTGCACCAGTCCATAGATGGATCGCTAGAGCTTGCACACTTTGTTAGCACCTTTAGGATTGACAAAACCTTATGGTTGCATCATATACAACTCTTCTTTAAGAAATCCATTAAGGAATGCAGTTTTGATGTCCATTTGCCAGATTTTATAATTATAAAATGCGGCAGTTGCTAACATGATTCGGACAGACTTAAGCATCGCTACGGGTGAGAAAGTCTCGTCGTAGTCAACTCCTTGAACTTGTCGAAAACCTTTTGCGACAAGTCGAGCTTTGTAGACAGTAACATTACCATCAGCGTCAGTCTTCTTCTTGAAGATCCATTTATTCTCAATGGCTTACCGATCATCGGGCAAGTCCACCAAAGTCCACACTTTGTTCTCATACATGGATCCTATCTCAGATTTCATGGCCTCAAGCCATTTATCGAAATCTGGGCTCATCATAGCTTCTTCATAGTTCGTAGGTTCGTCATGGTCTAATAACATAAGTTTCAAGACAGGATTACCGTACCACTCTGGTGAGGAACGTGCTCTGGTCGACCTACGAGGTCCAGTAGTAATTTGATCTGAAGTTTCATGATCATCATCATTAGCTTCTTCTCTAGTTGGTGTAGGCATCACAGGAACGGTTTTCTCTGATGTGCTACTTTCCAATTTGAGAGAAGGTACAATTACCTCATCAAGTTCTACTTTCCTCCCACTCACTTCTTTCGAGAGAAACTCCTTCTCTAGAAAGGATCCATTCTTGGCAACAAAGATCTTGCCTTCGGATCTGTGGTAGAAGGTGTACCCAATAGTTTCCTTAGGGTGTCCTATGAAGACGCACTTCTCCAATTTAGGTTCGAGCTTATCAGGCTGAAGCCTTTTGACATAAGCGTCGCATCCCCAAACTTTAAGAAACAACAGCTTCTGTTTCTTGCCAAACCACGGTTCATATGGTGTCGTCTCAACGGATTTAGACGGTGCCCTATTTAACGTGAATGCGGCTGTCTCTAATGCATAACCCCAAAACGATAGTGGTAAATCGGTAAGAGACATCATAGAGCGCACCATATCTAATAAAGTACGGTTACGACGTTCGGACACACCATTACGTTGTGGTGTTCCAGGTGGTGTGAGTTGTGAAACAATTCCACATTGTTTTAAATGAAGGCCAATCTCGTAACTCAAATATTCGCTTCCACGATCAGATCATAGAAACTTTATTATCTTGTTACGATGATTCTCCACTTCACTCTGAAATTCTTTGAACTTTTCAAATGTTTCAGACTTGTGTTTCATCAAGTAGATATACCCATACCTACTCAAATCATCTGTGAAGGTCAGAAAATAACGATACCCGCCGCGTGCCTCAACACTCATCGGACCGCATACATCGGTATGTATTATTTCCAATAAGTCATTAGCTCGCTCCATTGTTCTGGAGAACGGAGTTTTAGTCATCTTGCCCATGAGGCATGGTTCGCAAGTATCAAATGATTCATAATCAAGTGATTCTAAAAGTTCATCCGCATGGAGTTTCTTCATGCGCTTTACACCAATATGACCTAAACGGCAGTGCCACAAGTATGTTGCACTATCATTATCAACTTTGCATCTTTTGGCATCCATATTATGAATATGTGTATCACTACGATCGAGATTCAACAAGAATAGACCATTCATTAAGGTTGCATGACCATAAAATATATTACTCATATAAATAGAACAACCATTATTCTCCGATTTAAATGAATAACCATCTCGCAATAAACAAGATCCAGATATAATGTTCATGCTCAACGCTGGCATCAAATAACAATTATTGAGGTCTAAAACTAATCTCGAAGGTAGATGTAGAGGTAGCGTGCCGACGGCGATCACATCGACCTTGGAACCATTCCCGGCGTGCATCGTCATCTCATCCTTAGCCAATCTTTGTTTATTCCGCAGCTCTTGTTTCGAGTTACAAATATGAGCAACCGAACCAGTATCAAATACCCAGGCGCTACTACGAGAATTAGTAAGGTACACATCAATAACATGTATATCAAATATACCTTTGTTCACTTTGCCATCCTTCTTATCCGCCAAGTATTTGGGGCAGTTCCGCTTCCAGTGACCATTCCCTTTGCAGTAGAAGCACTCAGTTTCAGGCTTGGGTCCAGCTTTGGGCTTCTTCCTGGGAGTGGCAACTTGCTTGCCATTCTTCTTGAAGTTCCATTTCTTTCCTTTGCCCTTTTTCTTGAAACTAGTGGTCTTGTTAACCATCAACACTTGATGCTCCTTCTTGATTTCTACCTCCGCGGCCTTAAGCATTGCGAAGAGCTCGGGAATCATTTTCGTCATCCCTTGCATATTATAGTTCATCACGAAGCCTTTGTAGCTTGGTGGCAGTGATTGAAGAACTCTGTCAATAACACTATCAACTGGAAGTTCAACTCCCAGCTGAGTCAAGTGGTTATGATACCCAGACATTTTGAGTATGTGTTCACTAACAGAACTATTCTCCTCCATCTTGCAGCTATAGAACTTGTTGGAGACTTCATATCTCTCAACCCGGGCATTAGCTTGAAATATCAACTTCAGCTCTTGGAACATCTCATATGCTCCATGATGTTCAAAACGTCTTTGAAGTCCCGGTTCTAAGCCGTAAAGCATGGCACACTGAACTATCGAGTAGTCATCAGATCGAGCCTGCCAGGCATTCATAACATCTGCATCAGCTCCTACAACAGGTTTATCACCTAGCGGTGCATCGAGGACATAATTCTTCTGTGCAGCAATGAGGATAATCCTCAAGTTACGGACCCAGTCCGTGTAGTTGCTACCATCGTCTTTCAATTTAGCTTTCTCTAGGAACGCATTAAAATTCAAGGGAACGGTAGCACGGGCCATTGATCTACAACATAGATTTGCAAAAACTATTAGGACTAAGTTCATGATAAATTTTAGTTCAAATAATCAAAGTACTAATGAACTCCCACTTAAATCAACATCCCTCAAGTTGTCTAAGTGATACATGATCCAAATCAACTAACCCATGTCCGATCATCACGTGAGATGGGGTAGTCTTCAATGGTGAACATCTGCATGTCAATTATATCTACTATATGACTCACGTTCGACCTTTCGATCTCTAGTGTTCCGAGACCATGTTTGTACATGCTAGGCTCGTCAAGTTTAACCCAAGTATTCTGCATTTGCAAAACTGTCTTACACCCGTTGTATGTGAACGTAGAGTCTATCACACCTGATCATCACGAGGTGCTTCGAAACGATGAACTTTGGCAACGGTGCATACTCGGGGAGAACACTTTTATCTTGAAATTTAGTGAAGGGGTCATCTTATAATGCTACCGTCGTTCGAAGCAAAATAAGATGCATAAAGGATAAACATCACATGCAATCAAAATATGTGACATGATATGGCCATCATCATCTTGTGCTTTTGATCTCCATCTCCAAAGCATCGTCATGATCTCCATCGTCACCGACTCGACACCTTGATCTCCATCGTTGCGTCGGGGTCGTCTCGCCAACTATTGCTTCTACAACTATTGCTAACGCATAGCGATAAAGTAAAGCAATTACATGGCGTTTGCATTTCATACAATAATCAAGAGACAACCCTAAGGCTCCTGCCGGTTGTCGATATTACAAAACATGATCATCTCATACAACAACGTATATCACATCATGTCTTGACCATATCACATCACAGCATGCCCTGCAAAAACAAGTTAGACGTCCTCTACTTTGTTGTTGCAAGTTTTACATGGCTGCTACAGGCTTCTAGCAAGAACCGTTCTTAACTACGCAAAAACCACAACGGTGATTTATCAAGTTTGTTATTTTAACCTTCTTCAAGGACCGGCCGTAGTCAAATTCGATTCAACTAAAGTAGGAGAAACAGACACCCGCCAACCACCTTTATGCAAAACAAGTTGCATGTCAGTCAGTGGAATCGGTCTCATGGAAACGTGTATGTCATGGAACCAGCCCCATTCTTCTAGGCTGGAACAGAGGAGGTACATGGTGGCAACATCCTGGTTGCATGGAAACGTGTATGTCGGCCGAAGGAGCTGGGGGGATTGGGCGTCATTGATTTACGCACGCAAGGCATCACTCTCCGACTCATATGGGAATGGCTCAGGCGTACTGATAGCTCCAAACCATGGCACGGACTGGCCATGTCGGTCGACAAGGATATGCAGGCTGTGTTTGTCAGTTTGGTTCACTAGAAGCTTGGAGATGGGAATCGTGTGCTGTTTTGGAAAGATAGATGGATCGAGGGGCTCCGGATCGCTGAGATTGCGCCACTCGTGGTTGGAAGTCAGAACCCAGATGGTGAATAGAAGAGTGGCGCGAGAGGGTCTTCTCTCAAGCAATTGGATAAACAATATCTATTGGGGAACGTTGCATGGAAAACAAAAAAAAATATACGCACACCCAAGAACTATCTATGGAGATGCATAGCAACGAGAGGGGAGAGTGCGTCTACGTACCCTCGTAGACCGTAAGCAGAAGCGTTTAGTAGCACGATTGATGTAATCGAACTTCTTCGCGATCCAACCGATCAAGTACCAAACGTACGACACCTCCCCGTTCAGCACACGTTCAGCTCGGTGACGTCCTCGCCTTCTTGATCCAGCCAGACGGGCGAAGTAGTAGATGAGTTCCGGCAGCACGACGGCGTGATGACAGTGGTGGTGATGCTATCTTCGCAGGGCTTCACCTAAGCACTACAAAAATATGACCGAGGGACAAAACTGTGGAGAGGGGCACCGCACACGGCTAAGAGATTGTCGCGGTCTTGTGTGGCGCCCCCTCCCACATATATATAGGTGGGGGCAGAGGGGAGGCGCCCCCAAGGAGGCCGATTCCTCCTTGGGCTCTTGCCCTAGCCGCCACCCCCCTTCCTTATTTGTGCGCGGGAGGAAGGCAGGGGGAGGTGGCGCTCCCACCCCTTTCCTTTCTCTCATGAGGAGGGAAAGGCAGGAGGGGCCAACCCTCCCCCTTTCCTTCCCCTAGGGCCGGCGGCCAGGGAGAGGGGTGCACCAGCCCCTTGTGGGCTGGTGTGTTCCCCCCTTTGGCCCATTAAGCCCATATAGCCTCCCGGGGCTTCCCGGAACCCCTTCCGGTGATTCGATGAATACCCGGTATCCCCGAAACTCTTTCGGTGTCCAAACATCATCGTCCTATATATCAATCTTTACCTCCGGACTATTTCGGAGCTCCTTGTCATGTCCGTGATCTCATCCGGGACTCCGAACAACGTTCGGTCACCAAATCACATAACTCATATAACACTATATCGTCAACGAACGTTAAGCATGCGGACCCTACGGGTTCGAGAACTATGTAGACATGACCGAGACACCTCTCCGGTCAATAACCAATAGCGGAATCTGGATGCCCATATTGGTTCCTACATATTCTACGAAGATCTTTATCGGTCGAACCTTATGACAACATACGTAATTCCCTTTGTCTATCGGTATGTTACTTGCTCGAGATTCGATCGTCGGTATCTTCATACCTAGTTCAATCTCGTTACCGGCAAGTCTCTTTACTCGTTCCATAATACATCATCTCGTAACTAACTCCTTAGTCACTTTGCTTGCAAGCTTCTTGTGATGTGTATTACCGAGAGGGCCCAAAGATACCTCTCCGATACATGGAGTGACAAATCCTAATCTCGATCCATGCCAACTCAACAGACACCTTCGGAGATACCTGTAGAGCATCTTTATGATCACCCAGTTACGTTGTAACGTTTGATAGCACACAAGATATTCCTCTATTATCCGGTAGTTCCATGATCTCATAGTCGAAGGAATATGTATTTGACATTAAGAAAACAATAGCAATAAACTAAATGATCAATAAATTATAAAGGATTACTCTGATCAACATCAAGATAATATAATTTTCTTCAGAGTAGTTTAGCTTATTCTCCCTCACCTCATATACTAATACTTAATTGGAACATAAGACAAGGATTCACTACAAACATTTAATTAGGATAGCACAATATAGTCCAAAGACCATAAAAAGTACTACCGTAGTGCAGTGTAATGGATATCAAGCTAAAATCGAGCGAGCTTGTATTACCTCAAGATCGGCTCGCTTCTCGGTTGAGACACACAAAAACGTTCATACTTGGCTCATTTCTTTTTGAGTCGACCTCGAAGGGCTCGTGAGCCTTGACCTCTTCTTGTAGCCCTATACCCATGTGATTCGGCTGATGAAGACGACCCACTATGGGTTAACTTTTCCTCTCTGTAGAAGACTAAGAATAGGCCGTGCAACACAATTGCATTGATCGGTGCACTGGGCATGTATATATGATGTACAAGCTGGGGCCACAACCTCAACTATACAGGAGAACTAGGAGATGGGTCCAAGACACAATATACATGCACACAATAGATTCAACGCTCTTTAATAGGCAGCGTCAGCCTCTTTGTCATCGCTAGTGTGTCCCATACTTGCATGTCATCACAATATGCAGTCATAACTACATTTTTAGTCTTTGACCTAGATTTTTCTCCAATAATGAGTGCAAATCCATAGTCTCATTTTCCTGGGAGTATCTAATCCAGCAGAATGTAGTTCTGGACTATAATGTTTCAGGTCCAATTTGAAATTTTGTTGAGAATCAAACAAAATGGAAGCTTTTAGAAACAAGGCAAAAAAATCGCACATTCCCCGTTTTACCCGTTCTTTTAGTTGGAAAACCTATCAGTCAATTCACACAGGAAAAAATCTTAAGAATTCAAATTCACCGTATTCTTATATGAAAATGGACCAAAGAGCCCTAATCTGTTATTCTTATATGAGAAGTCGGATTCAAGTGGGCATCAATTCATTTGGATATTTTGTACTAGTAGGGTTTTCCATGCCGTTGAGCCACACTGACTGCACTTGGTCGATGCCGGTGTGGATATCGGCAGAGTAGAGACGGACACTGCGCAGGTGAAGGACCACGGACGGTGGTGGTACCAAGCGACCAACGGATTAATCAGTGCACGCTCATAGTCGTTTTGCAGTGGGAGTACTGAGTACTGACTATTGGGTAGGATACCAGCTAAAAGTTGATTAACTAACATGCTTTTAGTCCGTTGTCCCAGGACAGTTCTTTGGGTTAATTGTGTGCATTCGGTGTTGTAGTTGTCTACCTGAAAAAGATGAAGGAAAGGACAGCGCGTCATACTCGGCTCTCCATTTCCGTGAGACCGGAGAGGGCAGATGCACCTTTCTGCGTGCACGTGCATGTACCATATTTGTCATCGAACGGTAGGTCGTGGGTTGTCCGTCGTGACATGACCAGCCGCGAGGACGAGATACTTGGATTCAGAACACGTTAGATTCCGCGACCCTGTCCTTCACGTGGGGCTAGTGCCGTCAGCCTTTGTTCTTGTCGCGAGCTCCTCTTGGAATATGTTCTCCTACACATATGTACAGTGCGGGAATGGTGGATTGGAGTTTCCCCAATGGGTCTCAGGCCCCATTGCACCCGAATTGGACTTTTTAGAAAATTTAAAGAGTAAACAATTCCGGAAACTTTTTGAAATCATCATGAACGGTAGCGGACTCACGGCTCCTCTCGCGACCGCGTCGGCCCCGCGGGCGACCGGCCGCACATCGACCTCCCCCTCCACGAGCCCTCCTCTTCCCTTCCTCCCCGCCGCCGTTGTTGGCGCCCGCGGCCGCTGGTGGCGGCGGCCCCCTGACCGTCCCCTCCCGGTGGCTCTCCGACGCGGGCGGGCGGCTGGACGGTGTCGTCGTCGTTGGCGGCGCGGGGTGGCGCAGCGGCGCGACCAGGCGGCAGCGCTCGGCCCAGATCTGGGCCCTACGGGCCCCATCTGGGCCTGGGCGGGCCGGCGTCCGGGCGGGTCTGCGGCGTGACTTCCGGGAGGCGGGGGAGCGGCGATGAGCGGCTGGGTGGTGGCGGCGCCGACGCCAGCCTGCTGCAGCGTGGCTGGCGGGGCTTAGCGGGCCCGTTTCGGGCCTGGCCTGGCCAGGGGTGGCCTGGTATGCCCCGCTGCCGTGTCCGGTCGGCTACCGCGACGGTGCCGAAGGCGCGGGCCTCTCGCACGACGGCGGTGGAGGTGGTTCCCTCCCGCTCGGCCTTGGTGCTGCTGTTCCCATCGCTTGGCACTTCTCTCCGGTCTTCTTGGCCTCGTGTTGGTGCTCGCAGTAAGACAACGTGGGTGGCGGCGCAACCGCGATGGCGCATGGTGTTGGGCGGTGGTTTGGCTGGTTAGCTCCGGTTGGGCGATGGGGTTTGGAGTGCGGGAGAAATCCTTGTTGGTTCGTCCGACTCCGATGCGGTGACACTGTCAGGTGCCACCATTCCTTCTTGGAGGGTGTTGGTGGTAGCCATCCCTCACTTCCCTCTGCATGCCGGGGGAAACCCCAGGACTCGTCCGGGCAGCAGCGTCGTCGGCGTCTCATCCCTTCTTGAAGTGCTGCTTGGTGCGCGGCAGATCGGAGCCTCGGGCTGTGGTGGTTTGTCTCCGGAGGGCGCATCGGTGGCGGGTCATCCACGCTTTGTCGAGCTGCGTTGTTGGCATTTGTTTCTTCTTTTGGGGGGGGGGGGGGGGCTTGATGTGCTGCTCGCCCCAACAATACTATGTGTACGGTGTTGATTGCTTTAAAATACAAAGCGGGGGGAACCATTTTTTGGTAAATCATCATGAACGAAGATACCATGAACAATATCCATAGTACGGTGAACAATATTCGTAGTAAGATAGTTTATGCTTGTCTTGTGAGTGTATCATAGGTTAGCTATGTTGATGAAGGTCATCGTCATGCGAACCATCTGTGTTTTTGTATGGTTCATGTCGTTTGTAATAATAATACAAGAGCAAACTATATTTATAAGTATGCAACATTAAAAAAAGTCATTGAATTGCCTATATGCTAGCTATGAATTGTCTATATTATTGTAATTTATCTTTGCAAAATGGTCGTTCAATTGCCAACCAATGTAAAATAATTGCTTTGTGGTCAATTAGCATATAAACATATTCGTTTAGGCCCCAGGGCATTATAGACAATTCACAGTCAAATCTACACTTCCATAGTTGTCTCATCCAAACAACTTTCAACTTTTCCACAGTTCTCTGCTCACATCAACTTTTTCACAGCTGACGACTGACAACAGCTTTTTCAGAATCCACAACCAACCAAACACACCCTTAGTATCCAAGCCATATTTGGTTTGTAGCCTAAGGTTGCCACATCTAATCTTAGCATGCCACAAAGTCTTAGAGCAACTCTAACATAGTCACCATAACTTCGATCACCATTCATCGTATGGAGTATGTTTCATATGAATACGAAGACTGCCCAGGCGGCGCGCAAACACAAAGTCGTCATATGCAGCCTCCATATCTTTTATTTTCAGTTTTTTTGTCACATCAATTTAAAAATCCGCACACACAATTTCAGGGGTTGAAAACTAATCAGAGGTAATATTGCCTTACAAAGTGGTTAAATAGGGTAGAAAAGTCGATTAGCGACTTTGTTTTACTAAACTGATGACTTTTTACGGCTTAGGAGAAGCACTAGTTGTTCCCCACCATGACGATGTTGAATGCAGTGCATGGGGCACATGCATATGCGATGAGTCACCTCGTCGTTTAGGCAAGGAGGTGTGACAGTCAACGACCTCGCCTTCATCCCGTTCCTGATGCTCGTCGTCGTCGAGGTCGGGAAGACACAATATGTCACGACATGTATCGGTCAAGGACGCCATATCCATGTCAAGTTTGCGCCATCTGTTGCACTCCCTCTCCTACACCATGTCTGTCTGCTTCTCATCGTAATGGACCAGACGATGCGTTCCCTCTTGGCCCGCAACGCCTTCCCGACGGCGGTATGCTCGAAGATTTCGCCGGGGCGGACGACAGAGGCCAGGGCCTCATAGTGCTATCCCAATTATCCAACACCATTGATAGCAATTTCTCAAGTGGATGGTTTATGAATCACGTTCCCGGGATTTGTAAATAATTGTCTCGATGAATTCATATTAAAATGAATAAAAAGAAGAAGCGAATGTATATCTGACAAAAAAGGAAAAGATGTTGACAGGAGTTGGTGAATTAATATTGCATCGGTGAATTCATATTCAAGGGAATAAAAAAAAGTGAATGCATATCCGAGGGAAAAGAAAAATATGTTTTCACCAGAGTGGGATTTGAAACCTCATAGTGCTATCCCAATTATCCAACACCATTGGTAACAATGTCTCAACTCTCAAGTGGATGGTTTATGAATCATGCTCCCGAGATTTGTAAATAATTGCATCGGTGAATTCATATTCAAATGAATAAAAAGAAGAAGTGAATGTATATCCGCAGAAAAGGAAAAGATATTGACCAGAGTGGATTTACGAATCAAGTTCCTGATACTTTGTAAAATATTGCATCGGTGAATTTTCATATTCATCAAGTGAATGCATATCCGAGAGAAAAGAAAAATATGTTTTGACCAGAGTGGGATTTGAACCAATGTTTTAAATAGCGGGCTATGGAAAATAGCGGCGGGCCTCAAAATCAGCTGTAGCGGAGCTATAGCTGGCTATAGCAGGCTATAGCGGGCTATTTGTGAAGGCGGCCATTTAGCGGCACTCTGCTGAAAAGGCTATAGCAGAATATAGCGGAGCTATAACCGGCTATTTAAAACTATGATTTGAACCCACGCCCTTTCGGACCAGGGGAAAGTATCATGTGCTCCAAAGCTTGATGTACTCCCGGTGCTCCAAAGTCAAAAAACAATTCTGAAATGTTTCAAAAAATTTCAAAAACTATCTTCACCGTATCATTGCTTCCTCTACTCTTTGTTCTTTTTCTACATTTATCGTATATCAATAATCGTGCTAGCCATCGATCTGCCCTTCAGCACTCACCTATTGCTTGTCGTCTGACATCAACATGTACTAAATCTACGACAATTAATTTTGATCCGAGGGAGTATTACTTCTACAGAGAGACATTTTTTCTTTGATAGCCAAGCATCGGCAACATGCTAGTTTTTGCTACATCGACTAAAAAGAAATTGGTTGCTCAGTAATGGAAAACGCGGAAAGTCGATACTACAAACAAACTCCTATGCACAGACTGCTTATCCTTGGTGCACACGATTCATTCTTCAACGACTGATCGTTCTACTCTTGGTGCAGTAGTTTCTGTTATTAAAATTGCAGCTAGTGCCTTTAATTCGGTGATCTTCAAACACATCCATTGTTGAGTAAGCAGTAACTGAACTTAGGTACAGACAAATCCATCTTCTAAAAAAAAAATGCATTTTGAACGTGTTTTAGAATGTCAGAAATGACTAAACAAAATTTTACACATACATCTTCGTAGAATATGTGTGCGGCAAAAGTTTTTACGAATAAATGTCTTTTTATTTTGCCTCTGCAGAAAAGGCAAACATCAGTGCTTCTAAATAGCGTTTCACGACACATTTTGTTGTCTTTTTGCACATGCCAAAAAATTTTGTTTTTGACGAAACTTCTTGGGTGCACATAAAACACAGAGATGTACGCATGCAACTTTTTTTCAGATTTTTTTGGCATTTAGAAATGTGTTTTTTGAAGCGGTCTCACATGTACTTGCATATATATATATATATATATATATATATATATATATATATATATATATATATATATATATATATATATATATATATATTGTTGCTCATTTGTTAGCTAGAGCTTGTATGTATTCATGTTTTCTATTCTTTTGTCCTGGATTGCATATGGGAAACTCTTGGTAATCTCCACTACTATTAAACAATCAAACAAAAACTTTCTTACGTGCACCCACAATTAACCCCACAACACCGCACAAACCAATCAACACCGCATGATTAGGCCCACAAATATCATTCTAACAGTCATCCTTGATCTAATAGCTCTATGGTGCGAACTTAGCAATTTGCAATGACTGACCGTACTCCACCATCCCGTAAGCCTTGCCTCGAACTACCAGTCCCACGTCCCCTGCAATCATGCACCCGCATCCGCAACCCCTCCTCCAATCACGCAAGGCACACAGAAAAAAGAGGAAACTGATCCCCTCCGCACAGACTGCCCCATCTCGGGCGCCCTTGACGGGTGTCTCTTCTGCCCAACCCTCCCTCTGGTGCCCTGCTCCACTCTCAACAGGCTAGTGTAACGCCCAGATAATTAAGCTACAGTAACCCTCTACTAATGATGCCATGTCACCATGATTACTGTTGTTAATCTCGCGATGATTCAATCCCATTCGAATTCAAAATTCAAAATCAAGTCAAACAATAAAAGTTTTCAAATACTAAAACTAAAATGTTCTGGATGTGACAAATAAATCATAAGTAAATATAGTGAAGAAACCACATTTTTATAAAATGCTTAACTGCTCTAAAATAAGTAAAACAGCAGCAAAAACAATTAATTAAATGCCTTTTATAAAGTTATAAAAATAAAAACTAATATTTGGAGTGCCAACATTTTTGTGGCAATGACCTAAATTGAAATACTAAATTAGGTGCAAGAAATATATTTTATAAAACTAAAATATATAAAAGAAAAATGAAAACAGAAAGAAATAAAAGGTAAAACAGAAAAGACAAAAGAAAACAAAAAAAATAAAAAGGGGAAAAGCCTGGCACTGTGCACTTGGGCCCAAGTGCACAGCACTAGGCCCATCCCACCAACACCATCGTTGTCCTCCCCTGTTCACCAGGGGAGCGGTGGCTGCCGGGCGCCTGTCGACGCCGCAGATCTCCATGCGACGGGCATCCAGCCCCCTCCCGGCGCCCTACTCGACCCCCTCGCCCCCTCGCAACCGTAGACCCGCTCACTCCCCCCTCGCCCCGATCTCTCCTCCCTCACGCCGCTTCGAGCGCCTCCGTCATCGTTGCCTCCTTGCCGGCGCGGCCACCGGCTACGTCTCGTCGGGCCACCGCGTCCAGAAGAACCGCCGGCCTCGACTGCTTCGACTCTGGTCCTCAATTCGAGCTCGGCGGCGCTACGAGGACGACAGCGAGCTCGTCTTCTCCCTCTGCTCCGCCGTCGCCATCGCCGGGATTCACGCCGCCCCGAGCACCTCGATCCTTCCCCGGGCCTTCTCTGCAACGACCGTGAGCTCACCTCCGATTCCCCCCTCTCTCTGCCCTCGCGTACGCTCGCTAGCTGGACCCCCGCCATAGACGAGCTCGCCGCCGTCGAGCTCATCGCAGACGCGCGCTCAGGCCACCGCGCTCATCCCTAGGCAGCGCATCGAGCTCCTGGTGCTCCCAGGAGCCCGACAAGCTCACCCCCGCGTCCTCCCGAGCCCCCTAGCCACCTGCTCGACCTCACCCGAGCTCCACCGCCGCCTACGTCGTAGCTCTGGCCATCTCCGGCCACTCTCGGCACGCACAGCTGGCACCAGACAACGCGCAACGTCGCCCCAGTGCCGTAGGTGCTCTCCGCCGCTCAATTGGTCGCCGGAGGGCGGATTCCGACGAGGCCTGAGGTGCGCCGCCGCTGTTTTAGCTCACTGGAGCAACTCCGGCGTGGCCCGCCGTCGTGGCCAGGACGGGGCCACCCTGGGTCACTGACCAGTGGCCCCAGGGGCCCGGCCCGGCCCTGTTGACCGAAGTCAACGCTGACTGGGCAGCCCCCAGTCGCTGACAGATGGGGCCCACCCCCTAATTATGAGTTAAATTAATTAAAGTTAATTAGCTAAACTAAGTAGGCACTGACATGTGGCCCCCTATCCTTAGTTAACTAATTTGGATTAGTTTAAAACGTTGTTAAGGCCCACTGTCAATGACAGGTGGGTCCCAGGCGTCAGTTTCACCAGTCAACAGCCCTATTGACTGCTGACGTCATGCTGATGCAGTAGATGAATTTTTGAGTTAAATTAAATCTGTTAATTCCAAAAATGAATTAAAACTTTGAAAATTAATATAAAATAAACCGTATCTCGGATGAAAATACTTTATACATGAAAGTTGCTCAGAAAAACATGACGAATCCGAATACGCTCTCCGTTCGTCTACCACACGTCCCTAGCATAGCGCACATGGAACCGCCCCCCTCCGTTTCATCTGTCCAAAAATGCCTAACACCGGGAATACTTTCCCGGATGTTTTCCCCCTTCGCCAGTACCACCTAGTACTGCGTTAGGTCACCCCTAGCACCGCCTATTGCCATGTTATGCTTTGTGATGCTTTGATTGCTCTGTTATTTATTGTGTTCCCCCTCCGTTACTTCTTTCTGGTAGACCCCAAAACCGCTGCCGATACCCCCGTGATCGACTACATTGACGACGACCCCTCCTTCTTGCCAGAGCAACCAGGCAAGCAAAACCCCCTTGATCATCCCGATACCGCCTACTCCTTCTCTCTACTGCTTGCATTAGAGTAGTGTAGCAGTTACTGTTTATCGATTAATCCTATTCTGTTGCATAGCCTGCCCTTGTTACTACTGTTGGTCCCTTTACCTGCAATCCTAAAATGCTTAGTATAGGATGCTAGTATTCCATCAGTGGCCCTACATTCTTGTCCGTCTGCCATGCTATACTATCGGGCCGTGATCATGTTGGGTGTTGATCACGGGTATATACATACATACATATTATACTTGATACATGTTGTTACTAAAGTCGGGTCGGCTCGTAGAGTACCCGCGAGTGATTCATGAATGTGGGGGCTGAAGGGACAGGTGGTTCCATCCAGGCAGTGGTGGACCTGGGTTCCCGACGCCCCCCCCCCGAGTGATACTTTGTGGCGGAGCGACAGGGCAGGTTGAGACCACCCAGGAGAGAGGTGGGCCTGGTCCCTGGTCGTTGTCCGCGGTTATTTCATAATAACACGCTTGACGAGTTTTGGATATTTGATCCGAGTTGGTCTTTTGGCCTATACGCACTAACCAACTACGCGGGGACAGTTATGGGCACTCGGCGTCGTAGTATCAGCCGAAGCTTTCCAGACGTCAGCGACTGAGCGGCACGCGCCCGGGTGGTCCGCGTAAAGCAACTGCCTTTGTAATGGTGGTTGCCAGGACTGATCCCGCCCGCCCTTGTAACGTGCAGGAGTGCAACGAGCGATGGGCCCAAGACCCCTGCGCGCTTAGGATTTAAACCGGCGTGCTGGCCTCTCTGTTGAGCCTAGGTAGGGCTGCGACGTGTTGATCTTCCGAGGCTGGGCATGAACCAGGAAACTGTACCCGGCCAGAGTAATCAAGCATGTTGGGCAATGTGGTGCACCCCTGCAGGGAAGTTGATCTATTCGAATAGCCGTGTCCATGGTAACAGGATGACTTGGAGTTGTATTCCGACCTCTGACAACTAGAACTGGAAACTTAATAAAACACACCCCTTACAAGTTCCAGATACAACTCGGTGATCGCTCTTCCACAGGGCAACAAGGAGAGGATCGCCGGGTAGGATGTATGCTATACGATGAAACTTGATACTATACTTGCTACTCTCTTCTATATGCTTTAAGATGGAGGCTGCCAGAAGCGTAGTCTTCAATAGGACTAGCTTCTCCCCCTCTTATTCTGGCATTCTGCAGTTTAGTCCATAGATACTACCCCTTTCATTGATACCGATGCATATGTAGTTTAGATTTGATGTCAGTCTTGCGAGTACTTTGGATGAGTACTCACGGTTGCTTCGCTACTTCTTTTTCCCCTATTCTCGGTTTTTGCGATCATATGATGGAGTCCAGGAGCCAGAGGATCCCGAGGATGATTCTACGTGGATTTCGACTTCGAGGAGTAGTTAGGAGGTCCTAGGTAGGAGGCCTCACCTTTTCGATCGTTGCTACTTTTGTGCTAGCCTTCTTAAGGCAAACTTGTTTAACTTATGTCTGTACTCAGATATTGTTGCTTTCGCTGACTTGTTTGTTTTCGAGCTAATGTATTTGAGCCCTCGAGGCCCCTGGCTTGTAATATAAAGCTTGTATTATTTTAATTTGTGTCTAGAGTTGTGTTGTGATATCTTCCCGTGAGTCCCTAATCTTGATCGTACACATTTGCGTGTATGATTAGTGTACGATTGAATTGGGGGCGTCACAGCTAGCGCCAGCCAAAGGTTGTGCTTCGGCTAGAGCAGTTGCCCAGGCGCAGGTGAGCGATGCGGTTAACGCGGGGCGGCGGCGGCAGCTCGATGCAGGGAACAGTGATGGCCAAGACATGCACTCCGGCGAGGCTGGCGTGGATCTAGCGGCAGGCAGCCGGATGGGGTCGACGAAGGGCGGCGCCGGCGAGTCGAAGGAATGGCAGTGGTGACTGAGCTCCTCCATGGCCTGTTGCGTTTCCAGGGAGAGAGATAGAGAGAGCTTTGAAGGTGAGGAGATAGAAAAGCACATAAGGAAGGGAGAGGAGGAAGGGAAGGGGCGCGGCAGCCTCGACGGTGAACCTCCGGTGGCGACGGTCTCCGGCGAGAGGCAGCGCACGGCGCCGGCGCGAGCCTATGGGGCGGCAGCGGCTTGGAGCTGCGGGGCATCAGGCATTTTGGATACGTTTGGATGGCACGCCAAAAATTATGCATATTGGGTATGTATGGATCGCTATCAAACCTGGCCTTACAAAATATTGGCATGACCTATCCTACTGTTGGCTATGTCTGAAGTATTACGTACCAAATCAATTATTCTTTGAGTTTTGAGGCCATCCTGCAGGTAGAACCATAAGAAGAAGATTGGTCCTCTGATCCCTGTAGGCCTTCAACACCCATTTAGGAATTATAGGATACACTGGCTATGTTTTGTTTACCAGCTGCTGGAGTTAATTCCAAAAGTCTAGTATCTGCATGCTATACATTTTTCATCCTCCTGGTCCCAGCAGCTCCTCGACGTCTGTGTCCGCTTCTTCCAAGGTTCGTCTTGGTTCGAGCCATATAAGCCCATGGATCAACCCGACGGTGCTGAATCTGAAGCACTGGATAGGGAGACGCCCCTTCGTATACGCCTGGATGCGATGCACCACCAGAGACAGAGTATTATGACCTATCCCATGAGTTTGGCGTGAAGATGCTGCACCCGGCCAGGGACGACCAACTGCAGGTGTTCTCGGTGAGGTTCAACGAGGTCTTTGGCAAATGCCAGGGCCTAGGCAATGTCTGCTTCCTACATGGCATCTCGACGCAGAATAGGAGGGTATGATATTTTTTGACAGAGACTTGTTGTTGGGTTGCCTGGGAATGAATCAATGAAGATGGCATCGTGGCTCAGTTTTGTTTCGTGTATTTCAGCTTTGTGTAGCAATGATGTTTTCTGAAGGATCCATCAGGGATAGGATGGCTCGGCTTAAAGGTGGAAGGCTCCCTTTGTCAGATGTTTTAAGGTATGGTGGATGTCTCCACATTTTTGTACATATTTGATGTTCTGAATACTGATTGTTGGTCGTATTATCATAAGGATGCATTTTTCTGCAAATGCAAATATATCCATTTTTAGATAAGAGTCACCTACGCATGCAGTTTGCAACTTTCTACTGCCCCACTCCCCTGCTGGACCACCGCCACCACCACGTTGAGGCCCTCACCACCAAGCGACATGCTCTCCCGTGATCTAGCTTCTTCAATACACGCTTCTCTGAATTTCTACAAGCTAAATTAGTACATGCTTCTCTAAATGTTGGCCTGCCAATTGGTATTGGATTCTTGTATGTTATGATTTGCCCAATCTGCTCTTCCTACACCCATGGATAGGGCAAGAAAAGTAATTAGAAAGCATGAAAGATGCCAATCAATACTTTCTGCTGGATATATCAATTGTTGTAGCTCTTCCTATAGCCAAGCGCCACATTCTAATTCTGAAGGCTCCGGTTGGAATTCTGTTCCATTCATACGTTGAAATTTAGCGTTTTAGTTCAAAATTTAGAAACTGGATTCTGTGTACAGTTATTCTCATGTCCATCATATGAACTCTGCGTGTGTACTTCTTCTCATGTTGAATTGATGTGTGATAATGGGTCTATGCATTTTCAACCGCCTTGCATTTTCTTCATGATTTGGTGCATGCACATGTAATTTGTAACAAACTAATTCATATTTTCGTCGAGGTTGAATCATTTGCTTCTTTTATAATGGTCGGAGATGTGGTGTAGGAGGATCAGCAGAATGACAAACGTGCCAGCGAGTCCCGAGCGCGGTGGCCCGTGCAACATGAAGAAGACTTTAGGATCGAAAGTAGGTCTAGAGGGGGGTGATTAGACTACTTGACCAAATAAAAATCTAGCCTTTTCCCAATTTTAAGTCTTGGCAGATTTTAGCAACTTAGCACAAGTCAAGCAATCAACCTACACATGCAATTCTAAGAGTGTAGCAGTGGAAAGTAAAACATTGCATATGAAGGTAAAGGGAAGGGTTTGGAGAAGGCAAACGCAATGTAGACACGAAGATTTTTGGCGTGGTTCCGATAGGTGGTGCTATCGTACATCCACGTTGATGGAGACTTCAACCCACGAAGGGTAACGGTTGCGCGAGTCCACGGAGGGCTCCACCCACGAACGGTCCACGAAGAAGCAACCTTGTCTATCCCACCATGGCCATCGCCCACGAAGGACTTGCCTCACTCGGGTAGATCTTCACGAAGTAGGCGATCTCCTTGCCCTTACATACTCCTTAGTTCAACTCCACAATCTTGTCGGAGGCTCCCAAGTGACACCTAACCAATCTAGGAGACATCACTCTCCAAAAGGTAATAAATGGTGTGTTGATGATGAACTCCTTGCTCTTGTGCTTCA
This sequence comes from Thinopyrum elongatum, assembly GCA_011799875.1. Classification (NCBI taxonomy): domain Eukaryota; kingdom Viridiplantae; phylum Streptophyta; class Magnoliopsida; order Poales; family Poaceae; genus Thinopyrum; species Thinopyrum elongatum. The sequence continues at coordinate 406,017,539 of CM022302.1, read as the reverse complement.
AATGATAGTCTCCCCAACACTCAACTCTCTCTCACAGATTTGGATATGGTGGAAAGATGATTTGAGTGGAAAGCAACTTAGGGAAGGCTAGAGATCAAGATTCTTGTGGTAGGAATGGAATGTCTTGATCTCAACACATGAGTAGGTGGTTCTCTCTCAGAAAAAGAGTAGTGGAAGTGTAGGCTCGTTCTGATGGCTCTCTCTTGAATAGAGAAGGGGGTGGAGGGGTATATATAGCCTCCACACAAAATCCAACCTTTACACACATTTGACTCAACTCGGTCAGACCGAATGGAAGAACTCGGTGAGACCGATTCAATTCAAAATGTGAACATTAGGAATCTCGGTGGGACCGATATGATCAACTCGGTGGGACCGATGTGCTAGGGTTAGGGCAAAACCCCATCTCGGTGTGACCGATTGCATGAACTCGGTGAGACCGATTTCAGCAATGAGCAAACAGAGAGTTGGTCAGGCAAGCTCGGTGGGACCGATCGCTCCTTTCGGTAAGACCGAAACGTTACGAAAGGGAAACAGAGAGTTTGCATTGTGAACTCGGTGGGACCGATCGCTCATTTCGGTGAGACCAAAACGTTACGAAGGGGAACAGAGAGTTTGCAATCCCATCTCGGTGAGACCGAAATCCCTATCGGTGAGACCGACATCCCTATCGGTGAGACCGAACTGATTAGGGTTTCTGGCAGTGGCTATGTCAAAGGAACTCGGTGGCGCCGGATAGATCAAATCGGTGGGGCCGAGTTTGACTTTAGGTTTAGGACATATATGGATTTGAGAAAGTGGTTGAGGGTTTTGGAGCATATCACTAAGCATTTTGAGCAAGTAGACCATTAAGCAACACCTCATCCCCTTTTAATAGTATTGCCTTTTCCTATGGACTCAATGTGATCTTGGATCACTAAAATAGAAATGTAGAGTCTTGAGCTTGTGCCAATCTTTATCCTTAGCATTTTGAGGGGTCCACATCTCTAGTCCATGTGCCATGCCAATCATTGAACTTTCTGAAATATCTAACTTGAAAGGATATTAGTTCAATGAGCTATATGTTGTTATGAATTACCAAAACCACCCGGGGATAGTTGCACTTTCAATCTCCCCCTTTTTGGTAATTGATGACAACATATAGATCAAAGCTTCGACAAATGATAATATGAATGAAATATATCGTCGCTTTGAGAAGTATGTGATCAGCAAGAGCTCCCCCTAAATTTGTGCATTATTTAAAATTTGCTTTTGAATGCAAATGCACAATCGATTAGGATCATGGGTTACTCTTCCATGTCACATACATCTTGGTGGAGCGCTCAAAATGATAGAATGTAAAGCATATGCACTCATCACCAAGGGAAACATAATTGATCATACACAAGTATTATAGATAGCATCATTCAAGCACACATTAAAGCATAATGATCAACCACATGATCATAAGTGTATCTCACACACAAGCACAAATAATGTAGCAACCAAACGAACAAATATCAAGTAGCAAGAGAGGCAAACAAAAGCAAAACACTCTCTCTCTCTCGAAGCCTAAGATCTATACACTTTCTCCCCCTTTGGCAACAAGTTACCAAAAAGCTCGAAAATGCATAGTGCTATTCGGCACTCTAGGCATGATCTCCGGGAGCTCCTGAAGTGGTCTTCGGGCTGGTGGCTCCGATGTGCGTAGATGGTGTTGAGAGGAGTCCGTCTGCAAAGGCTTCTGCTGATGTCTGAGGAGCTGGAGGAGTTGCAACTGAAGGTGCAACAGTGGCAGTTGCTGCAGGTGCTGAAGCTGTAGCTCTGGAATCTGTGACAACTGGCTCTGCTGTAGACCTTTGTGCTCTTGGCACTCTGTGAAATGCATCTGTGGTGACTCTTCCTCTCCTGTCCTCTGCCTCTTCTTGAAGTTGCTCAACTGTGGTTTGGATCTCTGTGACCTTCAAGTCTAGATCATAAAATTTTGTTTCAATGATCCTCTCAAGACTTTCTTGGTTTTGAGTCAGGGTGGCTAGTCCTTTCTCAATCCTCATTGTAGACTCAAGCAGATAAGTGAGCTAATCTTGCTTGGTCTTGAGATTCACAGCTGATACATCTGGCATCTTGGAAGTCTTTGTTGCCTTAGCTTGCTCTCGCTTCTCCTGAGCCTCTACAGATGTAGGATGTGATGCATCCATGACAACAACATTGTCCTCAAAGTCTGGCCTCAGGGGAAGGTGTTCTCTGTCCAGTAGATATGTGCCTGTTCCCATCTTGGAGTTGATGAGCATCTGAATGTGTGGGGCATATCCACATGACCTCTTCTGATCAGCAGCAGTTCTCTTGATGGTTTCAACAATCAAAGTCATCACTTTGAACTTCTCTGGCACATCAAACATATGCAGCAGGTTTATTGAGTGACCTCTAATCATCCTGTCATCTCTTGACTTGGGCAACAAAGTGTACCTCGGTATGGTGTTGATAGTGGTAAGTCCTGACAGCAGATAGTAGATGGATCCAAATCTGTGAGTTGCCAATGCAGCATCTGGAATTTCCTTGTACATGTGAGCCATGGAGTTATGATCTTTCCTGGGCTTGGCATAGACATCTGTGTCATCTTCACCTTCTTCAGGGGCATTGATCAACTTGGCCCATTCTGCAATAGATGATTGGTATCTTGTGCCTTCAGTCATCCAGACTATCTTGCCATCCGGATAGAAGTGTGCAGTTGAATAAAATTGCATGACCATCTCATCATTCCATTTAGTCAGCTTCTGACCAACAAACTTGTCAACCTCATTCATCCTGAAACTCTCATGGACTCCAGGGAAGTAATCTTCATTGTCATCAATGAATTTCCAGTCAACCCATCTTATGTCACTGACTATGGGCTTCTTGTCCAAAAGAACTGTCTTATAGAAGTCTTGCTGCTCCTTGGTGTGAAATCTGTAGTCCACAGCTGTCCTTCTCCTCACAGCATATGGGTCTGTCTGTCTCCACAGTCTGAGACCTGCATCCTTTCTCAGCTTCATGTTTTCAGCTATGGGATGATTGTCATCATGATCTGGAATTTTTGGTTTGAGCTTCCTGAGCACTTGCTGCTCCTCATACTCTTGAACTTCAGGCACTGGGGCCTTGTTCTTTTCAGCAGTTGGGATGTTTCTGGTGGATCTCTTGGGTGCTGTAGGCTTTGGGGCTTGAGCTTGGGCAGATGGCTTTGGAGCTGTCTTGGGCTTAGATGAAGCAGCCCCAGACTTGATTGCATCTCCCATAAGCTTCTGAGACTTTGGTGCTGGCTCAACAACTTCTTCCTCATCATCTTCATCTGGATCTTTCATCAATGATGAGCTGCCAATAACTCTGGCCGTGGTCTTCTTGACCCTTTCCTTCCTTTTCTTTCCTCCAGCAACCTCTTCTTCTCTTGGTTTAGCAGTGAACTCTCCATAGTTTCCTTAGTGGAGGCTCTGGCTTTTGACATAGGCACTCTCTTGGCAGGAACTTTCTTCTTCATGCCAGGCTTGATGGCAGCAGCAGCAGCAGCATACTCCTTCTTGACTACCTTCTTCTTTGAGGTGACCTCCTCATCAACCACAAAGTCCTCATCTTCAGAATCTGAGGTTCTCTTCTTCCTTTGCCTAGTTGCAGCCTTAGGCAAGTTGCTTGGGGTGCTTCTGCTACCCTCATCATAACTGCTATTGGAGGGACTAGTGCCCTCACTGAGATTTGCTTGCTCCTCTGACCTGTTCTGGCTGTCACTGTTGTCTGACATGGCTGACACTGACCCTGTGAATAGATAGGTATAGGCAGAGTAGATGAGCATCACAAAGTACAGCTATTTTGGCAAAAAGTTTGACTCAAAAACTTAATTTTAGTTTTCTGCAGAAAGCATTTCGGAGCTACCGATATGACTAACTCGGTGACACCGAAGCAACTTTGGAGTCTAAACAGGCAGTTTCGGTCAGACCGAGACGCAGTTCGGTGACTTCGATATGCTAGGGTTTCACAGAGAAAGTAAACTCGGTCACACCGATTCGTACACTTCGGTCAGACCGAGTAGTACATGTGCAATGGCCTGGGCCAAATCGGTGAGACCGAATACTTCAAATCGGTCGGTCCGAGATGAGTTCGGCGGAAACCAAACCCTAAGTTTTTGTATCAAAACTAATCTAGAGGAAGTTTTCGTTGGATAGGATGATCTCAATCGTGGCTAGAAGCATGGCATTAACCTTTGTGCAAGAGTCGGAGTTAAGGAATACACAAAGGGATCGAGTCCGTACCCTAACTTGGCGGCAGACTCGCTACGGCGACAACGGCGGCGAAGAATCCCATTGACGGCGGCGGAGACCAGCAGCAGGAGGGCGCTGGCGACGACGGCGATGATCCGGAGACCAAGGGGGCGGCAAAGCTGGGCAGGCGCGGTTGGGAGTTTGAAGGAATTTCCAAATTTCAACCCGCGGATATATATACCCAGTCACTGTCGGTGTGACCGAGTGGAACGACTCGGTGGCACCGAGATGCAGAATCGTAAGCGGTTACTGCAACTCGGTGTGACCGAACTATTCTAATCGGTTGCACCGAGGTGAAAACCTAGATCAACCCAATGATTTCGGTGAGACAGAGATGGATGAATCGGTCAGACCGAAAGCCATTAAGAGGTTTTGGAAGTTTAAGCCCTTGACGGATCGGTGGCTCCGAGTGCTCCTCACCCGGAGGGTCCGAATTCGACTTGATCAAACTTTGTGATGTAGCATGAATAGAGTTTGAGACGAGAAAAGCATAGATAGCTAGAGGGAGTACTTAGGCATTCTTGTCCATCCATTTGGCAAAAAGAAAAACCAATCAATCAAAACAACAAATGGATGTCCTCGAATGGAGAAAATTATGCAACCAACATGCTCACACAATAAGATAGCAAATGAAATATGTGGCAAAGCATGCACAAACACTCTAGCATCTAACAAGCAATTGGCGATGACTAGGTCATCTATATATGAGTATATTGACTTAGGAGTCAAATGAGAACATTTGATCATAGGTCATACTCATCGTTTAAGCACAAGTGGGGTTACCATTTTTACATAAAGCATTGTTGCGTTCACACCATTAGAGTTGCTTTAGCTCAATTCTTAGAGTAAAGCTCCCCCTAGATGTGATATCCCCCCTAAGAGGGATGAACTAACCTTGGGTTTTGTCGATGATGACTTCATGTAGATGTTGAAGATGTGGATGCTCAATGTTGATGTAGATCATTTGGAGCAATCCATTGGAGTGAGTTGCACTTTCAATACCTACATGGGTTAGTCCCACAAGGAACACACAAGGATATCCATAAACATAGAGTGAAATACACATATGATGTTGTCCATGAAAGCATTAGGTTACCTTGTCCCTTGTCTTACCAACAAGAGGGTTTGTGACTCCTTGAACTAGTGCAAGATATGGAAGTTGATTGCACTTGTCCTTGCCAAACTGAATATGAGTGAAGTATATTGGTGGAGTCACCCTCAAGAACTCTCTAGTTCTTCTTCTTTGGGACCCACATCAACTTGATGGGGATCCTTGGAGTTGTAGTCGTACTTGATTAAGTGGAACTTGATGTAGTCTTGGGAACCCACTTGACCAAGGCCTTTGGAGCTTCTTCAAATGAGTCAATCTCCTCTTGAAGCTTGTCCTTGCCTTTTAACTTGTGGTCTTGTGGTGGAAGATCATCTTGAGCTTGTGTTCCATCAAAAGAAGTGGGGTCATACTTCTCTTGTTGAGGAACAAACTTCGTCTTGGGGTATTGATCTTCTTCCCACTCAACTCCATTGGCATTGAACTTGCGCTCAAAACCAACACCTTGATTCTTCCGGTGCCTTCCTTGCTTGCGTACAATCTCCTCAAATTGCTTACTTCCAGCAAGGCTCTTGTAAACACCTTTATCTATAATTCCCTTCAATAAGCTATTTTCTTGCTCAAGTGTAACTTGGCTAAGAGAATCATTAGTGGAATCAAGCGAACTACTAGAAGCAACAATATTGGATTTAACATGATTATTGTTACTACTAGAAGAAGAATCTTTCTTGTTCTTGTTGCTAGATTTTACTTGTGGCATGTAAGTAGACAAGAGTAAACGCTTGGCAATGTAAGAAGAACTTTTCTTACGAAGATCATCATTGATTGCTTTTAAGAACCCATGCTCTTGCTCTAGATTGAGCTTTCCAAAGCGTATCTTCTCATGAGTCTTTAAAAGCTCTCGATGATCCTCTAAGGTAGTTTCATGAGCTAACTTAAGAGTGTTTAATTCTTTAGTTAGACGCTCAATCTCCTTCTTATCATTGTCATTCGTTTCATCTTGATTAGTATGATTAATAGCAATTTCATCATAGTTTTCATCACTAGAGTTGTCAACAAGTAAATCATCATCACCTAGCAAATCATCTTCATCACTATTGAAATCAACATACTCGGGGTGTGATACCTTGGGGCCTTTAGCCATGAGGCATCTTCCAATTCCTTTATTTGGTGAGTCAAATATGTCGTAGGAGTTGGATGACACAAGTGCAAGACCGGCAACACCTTCATCTTGAGTATATTCGGAGTCGGAGTGATAACTTCTCTCGGAGTGGTTGTCGGAGTCAGAACCGGATACCCATTCACCAACATGAGCTTGATGTCTTCGTCTTGTGTAGCCCTTTGATGACTTGTCCTTCCTTTCCGAATCCTTGCTTCTGCGAGAGGGTCTTAGTTCATAACGATCATCTCTACTCCTTCTCTCTCTTGGAGGTGATTCCTCTCTTTTACTTCTCCTTTTAGGTGAGTCTTCTCTTATTTTGTAGGGAGCCGTACACTCGTTGGAGTAGTGTCCGGGTCTTCCACAATTGTAGCAATTTCGTTCACGACTAGAAGATCTCTTGTCATAGTAGGACCTTGACTTGGAACTTCTCTCTTTGCTTCTACTCTTGTAGAACTTGTTGAAGTTCTTCACCATTAGGTTCAATTCTTCATTGAAGGCTTGTTTCTCACTTGATGTTGTGGGAGCATCACATGAAGCTTTGTAAGCACCACTAGACTTGTTGTGAAGCTCTTCCCTATCCTTAAGTGACATCTCATGAGCAACAATTCTACCAATGACTTCCGTTGGCTTGAGATCTTTGTAATTGGGCATCATTTGGATCAAAGTGCACACGGAATCATATTTTCTATCCAAGGCTCTTAGGATCTTCTTGATGATGAATCTGTCGGTCATCTCTTCACTTCCTAAGCCGGCAATCTCATTTGTGATGAGAGCAAGCCTAGAATACATTTCAGCGACTCCTTCACCATCCTTCATTTTGAACTTGTCAAGTTGACTTTGAAGCACATCCAATTTGGATTCCTTGACGGACTCGTTACCTTCGTGCATATCAACCAAAGTATCCCAAATTTCCTTTTCATTCTCAAGGCGGCTGATTTTGTTGAATTCTTCGGGGCACAATCCGTTGAAGAGGATATCGCAAGCTTGAGCGTTGTATTGCAACATCTTCAATTCTTCCGTGGTTGATTCATGATTTGGTTCTCTTCCATCTTCGAAGAATTCACCTTGCAAACCAATACACATAATAGCCCAAACGGCGGGGTTATGTCCAAGAATATGCATTTTCATCTTATGCTTCCAACTAGCAAAATTAGTATCATCAAAGCAAGGACCTCTACGGTGGTAATTTCCCTCGCTAGACGCCATACTCTCCTAGATTATGAAACCAAGGCTATGATCACCAAAGCTATGGAAATCAAGGCAATTGGAGACCAAAGCTCTGATACCACTTGTAGGATCGAAAGTAGGTCTAGAGGGGGGTGATTAGACTACTTGACCAAATAAAAATCTAGCCTTTTCCCAATTTTAAGTCTTGGCAGATTTTAGCAACTTAGCACAGGTCAAGCAATCAACCTACACATGCAATTCTAAGAGTGTAGCAGCGAAAAGTAAAACATTGCATATGAAGGTAAAGGGAAGGGTTTGGAGAAGGCAAACGCAATGTAGACACGAAGATTTTTGGCGTGGTTTCGATAGGTGGTGCTATCGTACATCCACGTTGATGGAGACTTCAACCCATGAAGGGTAATGGTTGCGCGAGTCCACGGAGGGCTCCACCCACGAAGGGTCCACGAAGAAGCAACCTTGTCTATCCCACCATGGCCATCGCCCACGAAGGACTTGCCTCACTCGGGTAGATCTGCACGAAGTAGGCGATCTCCTTGCCCTTACATACTCCTTGGTTCAACTCCACAATCTTGTCGGAGGCTCCCAAGTGACACCTAACCAATCTAGGAGACACCACTCTCCAAAAGGTAATAAATGGTATGTTGATGATGAACTCCTTGCTCTTGTGCTTCAAATGATAGTCTCCCCAACACTCAACTCTCTCTCCCAGATTTGGATATGGTGGAAAGATGATTTGAGTGGAAAGCAACTTGGGGAAGGCTAGAGATCAAGATTCTTGTGGTAGGAATGGAATGTCTTGATCTCAACACATGAGTAGGTGGTTCTCTATCAGAAAATGAGTAGTGGAAGTGTAGGCTCGTTCTGATGGCTCTCTCTTGAATAGAGAAGGGGGTGGAGGGGTATATATAGCCTCCACATAAAATCCAACCGTTACACACATTTGACTCAACTCGGTCAGACCGAATGGAAGAACTCGGTGAGACCGATTCAATTCAAAATGTGAACGTTAGGAATCTCGGTGGGACCGATATGATCAACTCGGTGGGACCGATGTGCTAGGGTTAGGGAAAAACCTCATCTCGGTGTGACCGATTGCATGAACTCGGTGAGACCGATTTCAACAATGAGCAAACAGAGAGTTGGTCAGGCAAGCTCGGTGGGACCGATCGCTCCTTTCGGTAAGACCGAAACGTTACGAAAGGGAAACAGAGAGTTTGCATTGCGAACTCGGTGGGACCGATCGCTTATTTCGGTGAGACCGAAACGTTACGAAGGGAAACAGAGAGTTTGCAATCCCATCTCGGTGAGACCAAAATCCCTACCAGTGAGACCGAACTGATTAGGGTTTCTGGCAGTGGCTATGTCAAAGGAACTCGGTGGCGCCGGATAGATCAAATCGGTGGGGCCGAGTTTGACTTTAGGTTTAGGACATATATGGATTTGAGAAAGTGGTTGAGGGTTTTGGAGCATATCACTAAGCATTTTGAGCAATTAGACCATTAAGCAACACCTCATCCCCTTTTAATAGTATTGCCTTTTCCTATGGACTCAATGTGATCTTGGATCACTAAAATAGAAATGTAGTCTTGAGCTTGTGCCAATCTTTGTCCTTAGCATTTTGAGGGGTCCACATCTCTAGTCCATGTGCCATGCCAATCATTGAACTTTCTGAAATATCTAACTTGAAAGGATATTAGTTCAATGAGCTATATGTTGTTATGAATTACCAAAACCACCCGGGGATAGTTGCACTTTCAAAGACCATCCAGACAAAGGGCAGGTACACAAATAGCCAAAACGCAAGGAGACGTGCAGGTATGCGTTTCCGAGTTATCTCTTTTAGCACTAGCGATTAAATGGTCTGTAGCTGGTCAGGCGTGCTTGCCTAAAATGTACTTTGGTAGTTGCTAGAGCCATGCTAGCTTCATATGTTGTTCTTGCAGCCTCAACTAGCTAATTTTATTTAAAGCAGATGTTGTTCTATCCTTCCAATTACTGTTATTCAGATCTTTTTTGTTGTCATTTAGAGTACAAATGTTATGAGAATTTCAGGAATTTTGATTTTATTTTCAGAAAAGCCTACTTTAAAGCTGTGTAAATCCATTATTTCCTTTGAGTTTGCCGTGGAGGTGAGTTGGGAACCTTTTTTTTAACTTGGTGGATGCATTGTTGTAGTGACGGAGACTTGCCTGAATGTTGTTTTCCTCCGCGTGAAGTGCTTAGAATTTTTAAAGGCGTCAACAAGTCCCGAAGGAGATTGACAAGGTGCAGGCAAGACCTCTAATCTCAAGTTCATTGATGTCTTTTTCTGTCTGAACATTTTCTTATTTGGAGTTGCAGCTGATATATGGTGTATCAACCGAATTGGCTTACGATGTATTGTAGTTGGTTTGGTTGCATCAACCAACAAGGCTTATTATGTATTGCAGTACGTTTGGTACCATCAGCCGACTGGCCAGTTGGAAAACCAGCGGGGTAGACATGTATGTGAGCTCCCCTCGCATTCAGAGTTTAGAGCTTGATGAGCAATATTGTGTGAGCTTGTTGATGATCTGCTATTTTTCACAAAATTGGGACATGTCGGATGGTCAATGTGAGGTTCTCTATGTAGAAAATTCCTCATTTGCCCGTTCTGATAGTATGATGGATTTTATTGATAAGAACCTACAGTTTGGATTTTATTGATAAGAACCTACAGTTTCTTTGGTATGTTTGGGTTAGGAGTTCCGTATATATGCGCCAAGAAAGCATGTAGGGAAATCATGATATGCTTTTTTTTGCAGTGCCAACACTGAAAATGTAAAGTGTGTCGTGCATGACTTTTATATGTGTTTTAGGATTTGGAGGATAGCTCTATAAACAAAAGTCCTTATTCTGCACTTCTCTGCTTTGCTTGGCAGGAATTCTTGTTGGAAAGAGTGAAGGCATGGTTTGGATGACATTATCCTCAATGGGCCGGAGATAGCGGCGATCATTGATCAGAGATATATAAATGTTGATACTTGATTTTCTCACCTGGCATCTTCTCACTTCTGTGAAAGACACTTGATTTTCTCATAGTAATAGTTATTTATTATTGTTGATACATAAATGGTTACTTACTGAATGGTACTTGTATGTGTGTATGGAGAATGGCGATTAACCTTTTAAATAATCCATTGTCCAACAAGGTGATTCTAATTTCTGATTAGATTATACTATAACAATATGATTTGCAAAAATTCAAATGGTTGTATATTTGACACATACTGCAATGGCCGAAGATCGCCTGGATATTTTGTTCAAATCCTGAAATTCTTTTACAGGAGATTATAATCATTTGGGCTCTATGCACTGAGAAAGTGTGCATTTAGATAAGAGATTATATAATTAATGCAAAGATGTGCGATATTTGTTTCAACAAGAATGTTGGTCATGAAGAATGATAATCAAATTATTTGTATGAGTCAAGAATTAGGTATTATGCACTTTGTATGAAATTTCAAAATTTTCAAGAAATCTATCTATATTTTGTTAGAATTTCTCGTGTTTGATACTTGCGTTGCACGTGCATGATTACTGGTGTTGTTGAGCAATCAATAAAGCCGACGTTATCTCCCTCTAAAAATGGGAAAAACTCCTGTGCTACGAGAAAAGTATCACACGAACTCGTATCGAGAAGTAATTGAAAACTCCTGTGCTCAGCCAGGTTGGCTCGTGTTCGTCGAGTTTCTGCATGCGGCGGTGGCAAGTCCGTTCCTGGTAGTGTGTGCATGGTCTATTTCTGCCCGGTGGCGCTGGTAGGCCTCGGATCCAGTTGGTGGAAGACTCGGCTTTGGATGAAAATCCTGCATTGATCTGGTCAGTGCCGACGGTAACGGTGTCTACAGATGTCGTCTTCCTCCTTGGAGGTACCGCCATGGAGCTTGTTTTGCTCTTCGTACCTCATAGCTTGTGGTCTCCGGGTGAAAACCTAAGATTTGGCTATGCCAGATGGGGTAACGGTGTTGTCCTCGACATCATTCCATCCTTGAAGGCGTTACCTTGGAGAACCAACGATGGTTTCCATTGGTGTGCATGGCTTGTTCGGTGGAGTTTAAGTTTGTAGTGATGCCGGCATTTTTGCTTTTTTTCTTTTTCTTTTTTGCACTAGCCCTTGCTGTGCTTTTCTGCTCGGAGGGTTATTGTATCAATGAATTTGGCAGCTCTACTGCCAACGTTAAAAAAAAAAGAAGTAACTGAATACTCCTTCGTCTTTGTGTAATTGATCCTCTTTCTCCGTCTCACACCCCCCGCGCCCGCGCCCGAAGTTCCCCCAATGCCGCCGCCGCCGCCGCCGCCACCGACCTCGCTCTCGCCATCCTCCCCCACGCCTTCAACCGCATCATCCCCATCCCCGCGCCAGATCGCCGCCCTCGTGCTTAACCACCCGTCGTCCAACCTCACCACCGCATCGGCCCGCTCCCTCTCGGCGTCCCTCCTCGCCGTCGCCCCGGCCCTCCCGACGCCCGTCGCCAACTGCGTCCTCAAGCTCCTCTGGCACCACGCGCCGCGCGCGCTCCTCTTCTTCCACTCGCTCCTCCACCTCCCCGCCCGCGCGCACGCCGTCTCCCCCTGCACCATCGACCTCGCGCTCGACCTCTCGGCGCGCCTCCGCCACCCCCGCCAGCTCACCAACTCCATCCTCGCGCTCTTCCCGCGCCTCCGCCTGCCCTTCACCCCGCGCACGTTCCCCATCCTCTTCGAGCGCTTCGCGGCGTCGCAGCGCCGGCCCGACATCGCCGTCCGCCTCTTCCTCTCACTCCACCGCTCCCACCGCGTCGTGCAGGATCTCCCCCTCTTCAACTCCCTCCTCGACGCGCTCGGGAAGTCGCGCCATGCCAGCAAGGCCGCCTCCCTCGTCCGCGCTCTCGAGCGGCGCTTCCCGCCGGACGTTGTCACGTACAACACCCTCGCTGACGGATGGTGCCGCGTCAAGGACACATCCCGCGCGCTCGACTTGCTGCGGCAGATGGCCGAGTCCGGCATTACACCCACGAAGACAACCTATAATGTCATCCTCAAAGGCTTCTTCCGTGCTGGGCAGATACAGCACGCATGGAACTTCTTCCTCCAAATGAAGAAGAGGGGGGCCAAGGACGAGAGCTGTAAGCCGGACATCGTATCGTACACTACCATCATTCATGGGCTGGGTGTTGCTGGGCAGCTAGACAAAGCTCGCAAACTGTTCGATGAAATGTCTAAAGAAGGTTGCACGCCGTCAGTGGCAACTTACAATGCGCTTATCCAGGTGATATGTAAGAAGGGAAATGTGGAGGATGCAGTCACAGTGTTTGATGATATGGTTCGACAGGATTATGTGCCAAATGTGGTCACCTATACCGTCTTGATTCGAGGTCTCTGCCATGCTGGGAAGATTGACCGGGCTATGAAGCTCATGGAGAGAATGAAAGACGAAGGCTGTGAGCCAGTCGTTCAGACATACAATGTTCTAATAAGATATTCATTTGAGGAAGGGGAGATCGAGAAGGCCTTGTGTTTGTTCGAGAGGATGAGTAAAGGAGAGGACTGCCTGCCTAACCAAGATACATACAATATCATAATAAGTGCAATGTTTGTGCGCAAGAGGGCTGAGGACATGGCAACGGCGGCGAGGATGGTAATGGAGATGGTGGAGAGAGGCTACTTGCCTAGAAGGTTCATGCTCAACCGCGTTCTGAATGGGTTGATGTTGACAGGGAATCAGCAAATTTCTAGAGATCTGTTGAGAATGCAAGAGAAATATAGACGCCTGCGACGAGAAATAAGATTGTGATTGCCATTTGAGTTCTACAATGGCATAAGGATACAATGTTTTGCGCATCTTGAGGCTTGGGTATAGAAGTATGGTGCAACCCTCGTGCCTAGCAGTTCATACTTGATACTCCTGTGGTGGTGTTATGATCAGTCTGATGTTTCAGGGACACTTGATTATTGGTATGTGTTCTGAACATGTCCATGGAGTTTGCTCTGTTGTCTGTGCATATCTGATTAGCAGTTTAAGTATTTTTGTTTTGAGCTTGTGTTTTAGCTCTTTTGTTAACTGCATGTTCTATTTGTAATTGCGAAGGATCAAACTGCAAAGGTATGCCGATCACTATCCACTGTCTCGTTGTAATGTGGTATATAGTTACTAGGATCTGTAGTAGTAGGATGCTGCAAGTGTTTCTCTAGAAGTAAGGTAAGGTCTGCTCATGCTTTACGCTACTAATCAATGATACTCTTAGATGCCAAACACATCACGAAGCTATGAGACTCTTAGTCACCAGATTGTGCATGGAGGGAGACTGTATTAATTGCCCAAGTACTTGCAACAAGAAAAAAAGCTAACGGTGACTTTTAGTTGTATTGTGTCAGAGGCAACTTTTGAGTTGTGCTTGAAATTTCTCATTGTTAAAAAGAGTTTGTGGTATGCTGTGTGGAATCTGTACTGTTGTTTTTTGGTAAATGTTATGGGTTGAATATGGATGGCGCAAACACAAATAATAAGTAAAATATTTATTTTGTTTTATTTCTTCTTTACAGGTTTTGCAGGTGCTGTATATCTAGCAAAGCAGTGTTGTCTTTATTGACCTGACTGTGTGAGCGAACATACTGCCAGACGCCAAGACGGTAGGTTCTCTGTTGTTCAAGATAAACATACTTATTTTGGTGTTTTCTCCATAGTTTTAGTGTCGGGCTTTCACATATATGTGTGCTGATTCATTCTAGCTGTCGCGAGCAATAAATTCCTTTCTGAAACTAGTTTGATGGCTAGTCTCATGTAGTTGTGTGTACTACTATTCTGGCTGTAAGAAGTGACAAGCAGTATTGATTTGTGACTCTTATCGTATTCTTTAGACTAAGTCAGAAGCAAACATATCATGGGCAGATAAACGTTGATGTTCGTATCAACTATCAAGAGAGGGTACATGACCTTTAGTCCGTCCTCCAACATAACATTTCCCACATGAGTGCAATGCCTGCAATATACACAAGCCTTATAAAAGATGACATACATTCATTTTCTGGTTTACTAGCAGTATCGGGAGATTTGATACACGGAATTTATGGAAAGAATATACTGAAATCTTCTTTGATTTCCTTCCGATGGGTGATCTTAGTTTACCACCAATGTATTTAGCAGGAGTCCCTGAACTCTTGTTTGCCATTCTTCTCTCGCGCCCATTGGTGGCTTGGTACACATTTTCTATTAAATTCTCTTTCCTGCCTTTTTGTGCATCCAAAACCTTCGCATCCAGACATTGTGAGAAACCTACAATGCAAAGACTCTTAGACCCTTGCATGACGAGTAGATTGAACTATGCATGTGTCAAAAGAACTAGCGAGCGACTCAGGCTCACCTGCTTTTAGCTCGGATCATGAAAGTAGAGAGCCAGAGCTGAGCAACCTTTTCAACTCTGTACGTTAAAGAGCCAAGTTCAAGCAGCCTTCGAATTTTCATTAGCTTGCTAAGGGTCAATTTATATTAGAAAATTACCAGTCCGCAACTAATATTTTGACAGTTGACAACCTAATAACTACGCAAGGCTTTGTTGGACCATGTCCATGCCAAAAGGCCGTACCTGACTTATGTGCATATTTATTTGACTCTGGAATTTGTACAAGGTTGGTCTACAAATTGTTGGCCATGGGTTGTCTGATAATTTCCAGTGGTTTTGCTGGTTCTTAGGGCATGTACAATGGTGCTATCTTAGGAGTGACACGTAGGATAAATGATGAGGTGGAGGAGAGAGAACTCATAAGAAAAGGCTTGTCTTCTCTTATTTAAGAGAAGACAAGAGATGATCTCTTAGCACGATATGTCTCACCACATTTTTAGGAATGGCTAATTATTGAAGATAAGGCTAAGAGATGACCCATTGTAGATATCTTTTTTGTCATCTCTAAATTACATGCAAAACTTAAGATAAGACTATCTTATCAACCATTGTACATGCCCTTAGTCGCATGAGGTTTTCTTATATCTAAGTCGATTTCTGAAAAGTGCAATTTCTGTTTAGTGCAAAGTGCAACTTGCACTTTTTTAGAGAAGGTTTTTGAATAAAAGTGCAATTAATATTATTTCTGAACTGAAGCTGTACTTTTCATAATCGACTTAGACGTAAGAGTCTCAGTTTACTTATTTATAAATGGATCAGAGCATCTCTAGCAAATCCTGTAAAACGCGGTACCGCAAATTTCGTTTAAGGGATCCTGTAAAATGATTTTGCAGTACCGCGGAAGACACGACAGAGCAGATCCTGTATACAATACTACATAATTTAAACTTAGACTTCGCACCACCATAGTTCACCAGAGTTCATCACACATTCAAACACAAGAACTTAAAAACATAGTAGATAAACCTAATCTAAACTACTCTAGGGCTTGACATTGAGATAGTACTCGGTCGCGGAGTTGGAGAGAGTACACCAGCTGGTACTCCTCTTTGGCCGCCTTGAGCCGCGCGGCGGCACCTTCTTCCGGCCACGACCGCCTCCTTCGCCTCGAGGAGCTCGAACTCCGCCTCGCGGAAACGTTTGGTGGTCGGCCAAAGGATGTCCCCGATCTCGTCGAACTTCCTCCACGCCCTCCGGCCGCTGCTGCGGGAGAGGGCGTTGCGCTCCCTCGCCTGCTTGGAGCGCCATTCCTCGATCGGGGGGCGGATGGAGCTGCCGGCCTCATCGTTGTGGTGGGCCCGCTTGTGCGGCGGTGAGCCGCCACGGCCACCACGCCCGCGACCTCCGCTCGACATGGATCTACTCGAAAATGGCCTCTGCACGCTAGAAACGGTCGCCGGAGAGGGTGGATTTGTCGCCGGAGCGGGGGTGGGGGGAGGAGGGGGGGGTGCGGCGGAGGCGGGCACGGGATATGCTGGATAGGAACCCTAAATCGGCCAGGATCCAGTATATTTTTTACGGGCCGGGCTTTATTTACCGGATCTGCTCGGGCCGAAATTTTACCTTTCCCTGTAAATCGGCCGGAATTATAAGGGCCGGCGAGCTTATACAGGATCTGCTAGAGATGCTCTCAAATCTCTAGAATGTATGCTGTAGCACAAATAGTATTTATACTCCTTGGGTACATTTAGGACATCTTTGCTGCCTACATCGATTCCTTAACCAAGCTTGGGATACATCTAAGGCGTGCATAGTTGTCTGCACCGATTCCCCACCCTGGTCGGCTTAGGCCCTTTAGGTTGTCTGCATCAAATTGTCTCTGATGACCTCTTTTCGTGGGTGGTGAGTCTACCTATGAAGTGATACTCCAATTTATCCAAATCTCTAGCTCCACTTTCTCAAGAAAATCAACAGAAAGCCTAAATTGTCTATCATACGGCATCACGGCATCACAAATTGAACTAAGCTATACATGTGACTGTTAAGCTTCATGCACTAGTCAACACAACCAAAAGTCCGAATTGATGGAAAGGGCTAGGCAATCCGCATATACATTTCAATACCCCCTCTCACGTGTGACGCGGAAAGCCAACACGTGGATAGACTCAGAGGTATGGCTCAAGAGACCTATACGTAGACACAAAGGGGGCAACATCAAGTTTTAGATAAATTGCGAAAGCCAGGACTTGAACTCAAGACCTTAGCTCTGATACATTGGGACAGAAAAATATACTAAACTTCCCTTCACTCACCAATTGTCCAGAGCTTGCACAATATTCATCCAATACCTGTCTCAACAAGGTTGCATTATTCATATCTGCTTTCAGAAGGATTAAGGAATCAACAGAGAATAATACATGAGAGACTAATGGTGCATTTCTGCACACCCGAACACCTTCAATGCCACGAACCTCCTCTTTATGAGCCAAAGCACTAGATAAACTCTTTGCACACATAAGAAATAAATATGGTGATAAGGGGTCCCCTTGTCGGAGCCCCCTTTAGGGTTAAATCCTTCTGTTTCTTGATCATTATACTTCACTTTGTATTTTACAGAAGTAACACCAGTCATTAAAAGCTCCACAAACCCAGTTTGAAAACCCAATTTTTCCATCATCCTCTCCAAGAATTTCCATTCCACGGTCATAAGCTTTATGCACATCAAGCTTTACAACACAATACCCCTCTTTGCCTTTCCTTTTATTTTTATTGTATGAATGCATTCATAGGCTAATAAGATATTATCCGTAATAAGTCGGCTTGGAACAAAAGCACTTTGAACCGGTGCAATAATTTTATCAAGGCAAAGTTTAAGACGAGAAGCTACCATTTTAGATATCACCTTATACAACACATTGCAAAGACTTATTCACATGTATTGGGTAATTCTTCCCGGGTTCTCCACCTTTGGAAAAGGACGATGACCATGTTATTCCATCCTTCTGGAATAGCTTTGTTATTGATAGCATTCAGAACTTCAGAAATTAGAACATCACCCAAGATCAAGTCAACATTTCTTAAAGAAGATAGCATGTAACCCGTCCATACCCGGAGCTTTCATATCACCAATGGAGAAAGGTTTCTTCTTTACCTCTCTTGGAGTATATGGTTTCACTAAGCTTTGTTCATTTGTACCGTCATCCTCGGCTTAACCTTTTCAATCGAACTTGGGTCCGGTTCATCTATCTCTGTAGAGAAAATACCTGCAAAACAATCATTTTTTTCGCGCACGCAAAGCTTGACGGCTGCCGTCGCATCCCTTCGTGCAAAATAATCATATACGAGGGGATTTAGATATGTAGTACCCTCCCACCATACGACTTGATCATCTTGTAACTTGTTTATACGGTTCTTTAGCCTACGAGCTGAAGCAAACTTTTGGAAATATGTCGTATTCTTGTCAATTTATCCGGCTTCTTTGGGCCCAATGAATCTCCTCTATCTACAGCAATTGTTCCAGCTCATCCGCAAGTTCTCTCTGCCTAGTAACGTTTTCCTGAGATAGCACATCTCTAACACTTGCTCTAGTTCTCTATGCACTTTCTTAATTTTCTTTTATGATTTTTCAGAACCGTCTTGTCCCACCGATGGAGTTGTTCATGAACACATGCTAGTCTGCCAGCCAGCCCAGTGTTCTGAACATCCGGCCGTGAGGACTGCCAAGTTTCTTCGACCACGTCTCGGAATATCTGCTCCCTTAGCCAGTGTGCCTCAAACTGGAGAACCGACTTGCCCAACGATTCCTAGGCCACTTCCTCATGCAAGCACATAAGTATTGGTCTATGATCCGATTTGTTATAAAGTGTTCCAGAATAGCGCTAGGAACATCAGATTCCATCCATCATTTATCAGAACTCGATCTAATCTCTCTTTGATCAAAGCTCTATGCCACCTAAATTTGTCCCCCGGTAAAACCATGGTCAGATAAGTTACTGTCTTCTCTGAAAGCCATCGACGACACACCATTCAAGGTGTCAACAAGTATTATGGTGTGTATTCACAAATGAACCGATGGCCAAGTGACATGGCACTCCAAGAGCTCATAAGTTTTGCTTAGTATTGCTCTATTTGTTGGTCAAATGATTATTTTGCTCTGTTATGCAACCTGTTGATCATGTCAATGTATTCCTTTGCTAGTCCGGTCGGGTGTTCGCGTTGTACCACAAGAAAGAGGGCAAGCCACTGAAGATGCTCAATTGTTGGTGCAAGTTGAATGGGCAAAGCAAGTGGAGCCACACTGCTAATTCCATCAAACCGCTGACGTCGGAGGGGAAGAAGTTGATTAGTTGGACAAGGAAGACCGCGAAGAAGCGAGAAGAGGCGGTGTCCAAGATGATGGACAAGTTCAAGGACATCATGACGAAGGAGGAGACATATCTCAAATCCAATGAGCTTAAGAAGAGAAAAAAAGGCGGAGAGAATTATGCAATCATGGAAATACTAAAGAAGAAGATGGAGCTTGAGGAGAGGAAGCTTGCGGTCAAACAAACACGCGAGGACCAAAATTTCTTGTACGTGAAAGCCTGCAACTTGGATCCTGATGTGGTCAAGTTTGTTCATGAATCGTGTGGCGGCATCTACGCACACTATGCACAAAAGGGAGGTGGAAAAGAGGCCAAAAATTGAGTCATTCGCTTTTGCTAGTGGTTCGATGGTTGTACATTTTTTTTTGAAGATATGATGTTTTCACTGTTAGTTGCATTTGTTTTTAATTATTTAAATCTCTACTCCTAAAGGAGGAGTCTGCGGTCGTGATGGTGGGTTTGGTATCGTTCGTTCGCCTTCGTCGTTTGTTCGGTCCCACCTCAATATTCGCGTATCTCCCGTTTCTGTTTTTCCGTCGATCAAATCAGCGATAGGGGCCCCCCTCAAAGGAAAATAAATGCTCCAGCCCTTTTCCCGAGCGATTGACCTCTTAGAGGAAGAGGCCTTCGGGGTAATTTGATTATGTTTTCATGGATATCCAGTAATTTCATGTCTTGTTTCACGAAGTGTGCTCTTCAATCTTCTCAAGCTGATAAATTAGATGTTGGTTTCTTCATCTCTAAAATCAGCACTATCTAATAATAAATATCTCAAATTTTTGCAGGTAGAATTAGTGCTTTCACAACACTCAGCGGCAGCTAAAGCTGTAGTTTTTCGTGTACCAGATAATCGGATTTGGTGTGCAAAACAATTCTTTTGTGCTATTAGAGTGCTCCACAATTGGTAAGAACCTAAGTGGAACTTACATGTAGCAATATAAACATATTCGGATTTGGTGTTTCTTTGATGATATTGTCGGAATATTTATCATTCTTCATATATTCCGTGGAAGCCTCACCATATAAGGGCGATGAGGGGAAAGAACTGGTCGGGGTGAAAGTTGGTTCTGTGCATCAAGGATTGGAGGTTGTGAGATTTTCAAGAGGTGATAGGGGATAATTAGTTATTGTGGCTTAACATATAGTAGTTGAAGATGAGTACAAGCATAAGCTCGTTGACAATCTGTAGAGCATGAGACACATATACTTTTGCAATCTTATTCATTATCTAATATAAGAGGATCAACTATGTATTTTGTTCTTCTCAATGTTGACAAGGATGATTTTGTCATTGTTGTATACATACATATACTTCATGAAGCTACATGAATGCTTGATGCTCGGTTCAAGACTTCTAGAGTAAAAGTGTGTCTCAATTTTGCATCTTTAGCTGTCCAAATAAAACCATCGATGATTAATAGGATTTATGGACATCACGTTGGAGCTTAGTACGCTTGAAGCCGTTGACGTTTATCAAGATGAGCTTGAAAACACCTGGCGGAGAGGTCGAGGTTAACGGGTTCGAGTGCGGGGTGAGCGGGGTGACCAACATCGGAGATGGTGGTGGGGCTTAGAGGGGTGGCTCAGGGTTGCGGCGGCGAGCGGGCCAGTGGCAACAGACGATTAGGAAGGTGGAGGTGGTCAGGTTGATGGGTGCGCAGGGTCACAAGCGTTGCACATGGTGTCCGGGTTTAAATGAATGGCCGAGGGTGCCGGCAGCTTGGACGAGACGGTGGCGACGAACGATTAGGCTACTTGAGGTGGGCGGGGTGACGGGCGTGCAGGGCCATTAGCATCGAAAATGGTGGTGGGGTTTAGAGCGATGGCCGGGGGTGGCAGTGCCTTGGGGGGCAACCAGTGGCGGGCGATTAGACAGATAGAGGTGGCCGGTCGACGAGATGGGGGAAGAAGGCAATGTTGGGAGGAAAACATTAGTGCTATATGCCAATTGCAACTACATAATGCAATATTTCGTTTGCATAAATTATCCCCAACAACCATTGAATGAGAAGAAATATGTGCAATCATGTTAGAGATCTATTTGAGTGGATGGAGGGGGGGGGGGGTTGTAGGTCATGAGTCCATTCACTTCTATCACCAACTTAATCATTTCTTTAATTCATTTACATGCATTGCCACCTTAGCAACATATTTTATGTTTATTATCGCCCGTAGCAACACACGGGCATTTAACTAGTGTATCATTGAATTTGACAAAGAGAGGAGGCCGGGCAAATGGAGAAAATTGTGAGGGATAGCATTGAATGATGTCCGTCCGATCGGATGTTCGTAGACTTCTCTGTGAACATTTGGTGACGTATATTTCATGAAGGCCATTGAAGATGCCCTAGGAGCCAAATATTGGAGGTAGCCTATGGGACTCATTTGGAACAATAGGTAGTGAGGGCATATGCACTGCCGTCCATCGAAACGAATACCTTGGACAACTTATAGGGCGGCGGCCATCCAACTCTATACATCACAAGACGCGCGGCGCGCGAGGATACTCTCGTTCGCACCTGCCAGCGGTTCACCCAGCCAATAGAAGGGTCGGACGAGTCACCAGTCATGGAAGCGAAAAAACAACTGCGCGGTCAAAATAAACAATGCAGATCGAACGTCTGAGACGAGTTTTGATCCAGATCCAATGGCCAACGAAGCTCCATTCCAGGGGAGCCCTGGGAGGCCGAGTTGGGTAGCCTTCTTATAGGTTAGAATATGTCCGTCCCTGTTTTTATGCTATATTTGAAGCATTTAAAATAACTAAAACAAAACCATCCTTCATCCATAATCATGTTGTGCAAATATTTCAATGCAACAAATTCAAATATAAATATTACAATCCATGGACACAATGTGCAGGAATGAAGTGGACCTGGGTGGTGGCCGGACCAGGGTTGGAAGTGAAGTGTAGGCAACTCGGCTGACGCCCGTGTGGCACGACAAAGGTCCGGCAAGGCCTGGGCGGCGCAATCGGTAGTACAACGACGACGGTGGTCCTAGACTATGCAGATACGCAACAAAGGCGGAGGGACAAAGTGAGAAAAGCGGGGCTCCAGATGAGGTTTTTGTGTGGGCCAGAGGGCGGGAGTCCGATGTGGCGGCTGTCTAGATGTCTACAAAACTTTCCAGGTTTATTTTTGGTTTGCAGGAATTTGGACGTGTGGATTGGTCCACATATGTTTGATGGGCAATGTGGAAGGGCATATAGGATGCGTTTGGTTGCCTGCATTGATTTCTCCCCCTTTGCATCTATGACTCACATGGCTCTGGCTAAGGTAACGCGGGCAGAAAATCATGTTTTGCAAATTGTTTTGTTGCCTGCATATTGCCTCCCCTGCATCAAGGCAACAATTTATGCCTTGTGTTTGGTTGCCTGTGTATGAGTGTTCTGATGCAAAGCACGTTGTTTGGTTGCACACATAGACTGCTCTAGTAACCTTGTGCCCTACATGATGAGCTTACCATCTATCGTCCTAGCAAGTGCTCACTTCATTACATATAATCACAATGATTACATGAGTAAAACAACACCAGAATCACGACGAACTGAACGACGATGATAAAGTTCTTCAGCCCACACAACCTACTATCTTATCTTAAACCCCCTTGAAGGTAACAACCTTGGGAACTTGTTCATTGTTGGTGTTCTATTTTTCGAGCAGGTATCAATGGTAGTCATCCTCTGCCCGCCGTCTATTCTTAAACCCTTCTAGACAGGAGCTGCCTCGGTAACCCTTGACTTGTCCATTGCATGTTGCCCATGAACCGTATACTCCTGGAACCCTAACTTTGTAGACAACATACCACTTCACCTGCAGATTGACAAGAGAGCAACAATTCAAGCCACAAAGCAAATGAACACAACATGTGGAAGAGAAACAACATAGGCATACATGATCACATATGGCAACACAAGTTCATCCTAACTACTATGGTGTCATCCTACCACCACATCCAAAAGAGGGTGTTATCCTACCACCGCAAGTTCTCCATCAGTGTGAGGGGTTATTATATACCACCTCATCAAAACATGCAGTCCAGCATCAAGAGTTTTTCAAGCCCTAGATACGACAAAATGTACATTGTCATCGTCATCTTCATCGTCGATTATCATGCACGTTGTGGCCACCACCACCAGAAACAATTCTAAAAGTAGTGCTTGCCTAGCCAGGTCCTCAACCAGAGCACCCTATGGGCGTTTGTAATGGCAATGAACCCAACAAACTGAGCCTTGTTGTCCAGTAGGTGGCTAAGAGCAACCATCAGAGCCTCCTGACTAAAGCCACCTTGCCCCATGACGACGTTGTATAGCTTAGGGTGGACGTCGATTAACTTGCTCTCCCTAATGGTGATTGCCACCTCCTTCATAGCCTCGGTCATGCTGGTAAACACGGTCAACTCCTCCTCCATCAAGCCAGCCCTCTTCCTTTTCTTATCGAGCACAAGAACATGATCAACAACCTTCTTAGGAACATCAACATTGATGGTGTCTGCTCCTGGGTGTCTGTCCACTCTGGCATAGGCGAATCGAGCAGCTGACCAGGGCCCATGGCATGCTTGCATGTAGCCAGCCCATAGGAGAAGATCTGTTGCGTGTAGTTTTGGATGGGGATGTTGAGGTACTCAACGTCCTTGGGGTGGTCCTAATTTAGAAGTGAAGCGATGTTAGTTGTGATCGACACGATCAAGGTGCTAAACTAGTGTATAAAGTGGTATGTGAGCTAAGCATGGTGTGGCCTTGGTAGTGCTCGGACTCCAACAGAATCATGAAGGTGTTTGTTGGGCAAAATAAGCCGCGGCTCTGGCTCGGACGCGTCGAGCGCGTGTATGAGCGCGCGCTGGGCGTGTCGGATGCGTCGGGTCCGTGGCACCGGTGTGCGTGTGTGCGTGCGTGTGGTGCACGGGGGTGCCCGTGTAGGAGTACACCGTAGGCGTGTGTGCATGTGCGTTCTGTTGGCGATATTAGGGGGTGCGTGGAGTTGGTCCAAGGCAGGCTCGCCACGACCCGGACGTGTGCGTGCATGTCGCGGGCGTGGGCAGAGCGGGCCGGACCGGGCGCTCGGCGTGGACTGGGGCGTGGGGTACGTGCCCTGACGTGGCCCAGGATATAAGAACCCCCTGTATACATTGTAACAGAAGCGGCTCGAATTCGTGCTTGAGGAAAACATCCGTAGTTGCGGGGGCGGCGTTCGTGCGCTGGGAACCTACCGTGTCCAGTGAGCTCTCTCTGATCTCCTTTCCTCTTCTCCTGTCGTTCGAGCGCAGCGAGAGAGAGAAAGCTAAGCAGCAGAGAGAGAGAGAGAGAGAGCTAGGGCTAGGGTGGAGGGTAGACACCAACAATTGGTATCAGAGCCTCGTTGCGGGAGGTGATCGCCGGCGATGTCGATCGTGCCGCACGCCGGCGGGTCGGGGAGCTCGCTGCCGATGTCCGTTCGGATGCTCACTGGTGAGAACTACACCACGTGGGCAATCAAGGTGGAGGCAAACCTGGATGCAGCCGAGCTATTGGAGGCGGTGGTGCCGGCAGAAGACGCGGTGGCGGCGGTGATCGCCAAGAAGGACAAGCTGGCGTGGGCGTACCTTCTCGGCGCGCTCGCCGAGGACCTCCTGATGTAGGTCTCGTCCAAGAAGACGACAGCGGAGGTGTGGAGCAGTCTCAAGGCGCGTTTTTTCGGAGCTGACCGCGTCAGGGCGGCGCGACTGGCCACACTCCGAAGCGACTTCGAGCGGCTGCGGATGGAAGACGGCGAGGCACTGGATGTTTTCGCCGGCAAGATCAGCGGCATGGCGGCATGCTATGCTGGGCTCGGGTCGAAGCTGGATGACTCGGCGATGGTGAATAAGCTCCTGGACTCCGCCCTGGACCGCCTGTATGCCGCCATCGCCGGGATGGAGCAGTTCTACGACGTGGAAACGATGCCGTTCGAGGAAGCTCTTGGGCGTCTCAAGGCGTTCGAGGAGAGGACGAGGCGGCGTGTGTAGGCTGGCGGCGAGCGGGCGGATGGCCAGTTGATGTACACGGCGGCACAGTGGCAGGCGCGGTATCGATGACAGGGCGGTGGCGGCTTCAACGACCGCGACGACGACGGCGCGGCGAGCATGGCATCGGGCGGCGGAAGCAAGCCGCGCGGACGCTGCTACAGATGTGGTGAGCGCGGCCACTTCAAACACGAGTGCCCCAAGTTGCGGACGGAGCCGGCGGCGGAACGGGCACTGCTGGCAGATGTCGGCGTTGAGGACGACGGCCTCCTCTGAGCCACAGCTTAGGGGGTGAGTGTTGGAAAAAATAAGCCGCGACTCCGGCTCGGACGCGTCGAGCGCGTATATGGGCGCGCGCTGGGCGTGTCGGACGCGTCGGGTCTGTGGCACAGGTGTGCGTGTGTGCGTGCGTGTGGTGCACGGGGGTGCCCGTGTAGGAGTACACCGTATGCGTGCGTGTGTGTGCGTTCTGCTGGCGAGATTAGGGGGTGCGTGGAGTTGGTCCAAGGCGGGCTCGCCATGACCCGGACGTGTGCGTGCATGTCGCGGGCGCGGGCAGAGCGGGCCGGACCGGGTGCTCGGCGTGGACTCAGGCGTGGGGTACGTGCCCTGACGTGGCCCAGGGTATAAGAACCCCCTGTATGCGTTGTAACAGAAGCGGCTCGAGTTCGTGCATGAGGAAAACAGCCGTAGTTGCGGCGGCGGCGTTCATGCGCCGGGAAACCTACTGTGTCCAGTGAGCTCTCTTTGATCTCCTTTCCTCTTCTCCTGTCGTTCGAGCGTAGTGAGATAGAGCAAGCTAAGCAGCAGAGAGAGAGAGAGCTAGGGATAGGGTTTAGGGTAGACACCAACAGTGTCCTGATCCCATTGTGCGCCACTAAGGTATCTCAGTTTGGTCACTCGGATCCATCTGGCTCTCTACTTCCTGAGGTGGTTGTAGACCTGGGTGTAACACCCCTAGCATCACACTACAGTAATTCCTTATGATCAGTGCCAAGTAATCATCATTTGCATTTCCTGATCACAGTGTTCAAACACCACAATTCAAATTTCTCCCTGAAATCAATTCAAATTCAATTGCAAAATAAAGTTGCACCAAAATTTCTGAAAAATAGTTCACCATGTTGCAAATAATCTCAAGGCAATTATAAAATTGGAACCAACCTTACCAAATTTCCCAGAATGCCCCTTGATTTTATTCATCCGAAGTACTCAGCAAGCAAGGATCTACACTACATATGCAACATTTTCAAAGGAGGCTGTATACGTGGACTGGGCTGCAGAAATGCCAGAGTAGAGGGGAAAAGCCTAGTCCTATTGAAGACTAGCATCTTCAAGCATCTTCATCAATCTTGCAGCATAAGAAGAGTGCAGGATAACATAATGTAAAGTAGTAGTAATGTTATCAACCTCGGCCAGAGATTCTTCCTCGACTCCCTGCGAGAAAGCAATCCCAGAGCCGTACTATCCAGTTCTCATCTCAGTTCTAGTTGTACCGATCGGGATACAACTCCGAGTGTCCGTTACCGTAGGACAGGCTATCGATAGATTAATTCTTCCCTGCAGGGGTGCACCAAGTTACCCACCACGCTCGCTTAACTCCGGCCGGACACACTTTACTGGGTCATGCCCGGCCTCGGCTAAGCAACACGCCGCAACCTGACCAAATACTTAACAGAGAGGTCAGCACGCTGGACTAACCTATGCCCCCAGGGGTCTTGGGCCATCGCCCCGGACGCTCCTGCACGTTGCGTACACTGCCGGTGAGCAGACCTAGCAACCCCTTATACAAGTGCGGTTGCGTTCCTAGTCTAACCCAGCGTGTGCCGCTCAGTTGCTGACGTCTATTAAGCTTCGGCTGAAGTATACGACGCAGAACGCCCATACTATGCCCACGTGATGGTTAGTGCTATCAGGCCAGAGGCCCCTCAGATCAAATATCCAAACCATTTAGTGGTTTAGGAGCGCACGGTAACGAGCAGAGACTCACGATCGATGTGACCCCGTCGCCCCGTCTCGAGGACTTGCGGCAAGGGCTAAGAGTGCCCGGCCACGCCTCGTAGTTATCTCGCGGGCACCTCTCAGGTTAACCCGACTCCACATCACTTCGCATTCATGCTCGCGCGGGTACCCCTCAGGGCTGACCCGTCTTTAATATCATGGTTCAGTGTTCAGTCATAGTAACCAAAGTCTCAGTGTGTCTGACACCAAGGGGGAACCCTGAGGAATCACCCTCGATGGAATCCCACTCGATGATATCATCAAGGTGAACGAAGGAGGAATCACCCTCGGGGACCACACTTGAACAGTTGCACGACGGCATCGGTATCGGGGGTGGTGTAGGAGGAATCACCCTCGCTTACCACGACCGATTAACTAACCTACAAGGTTATCATCAGAAGTGCTGACGAGGTATCACCCTCGGCACTCGATAGTAACCCAGTAGTGTCGAGCAATTTAAGGGGGAAGTGACGTGCGGTGCCAGGGTCTGATCTTCGATCCCGTTGCTCGGGTCTTCTGAGAGTCCAGCGGGGCAGTCGAGATATAGTGGGGT
This sequence comes from Thinopyrum elongatum, assembly GCA_011799875.1. Classification (NCBI taxonomy): domain Eukaryota; kingdom Viridiplantae; phylum Streptophyta; class Magnoliopsida; order Poales; family Poaceae; genus Thinopyrum; species Thinopyrum elongatum. Next base: position 405,989,636 of record CM022302.1, on the reverse strand, counting down.
CTCTGATGGTCTCTACCCAACCTATTCTAAACAATTTAGGATAACAGGAAGGTATGAACAACAGGTAGCAAGTAAACAGGCTATGCGGCAGATATAGGACAACAGTAGCAACAGTAACTTCTAATGCAAGCATAAGAGAGAAGAGAGTGGGCGATATCGGAATGCTCAAAATGGGGGTGCTTGCCTGTCTGCTCGACGGCAAGGGCAGGGTCGTCGGGGACGTAGTCGCACTCTGGAGCGGCGTCTGCCTCAAGAGCTATGTCGACGTCGGGGTCTACCGAGAGAGAAGAGGGGGGGAGGAAACAAGTAAATACAATGCAATCAAATGCAACACTGGGCATGCTACGACTATGATGCAGAGCAGGGTTGCCTAAATATGCATCTAAGTCATTTTAATTATTTTTAGGATTATCGCGGGATTTATTACCCGGTATGTGTGCACTATTTATCTACCAGAACCGGGCTCAAAGTTACGGGTTCTCCTACGTAGGAGGTTCCGACAAGGAAACAGACGGCACGATCAGACTCGTCTCGTCGTTCTGAGCAACTTTCATGTTTTAAGTTTTTCGATCCGAGCTACGGTTTAAAAGTTATTAATTTTCGAAATTTAAATGATTTTCTGGAATTATTTTTATTAACAGAAAAGGAAATTATGGCGTCAGCATGAGGTAATGCTGACATCAGCAAGTCAACAGGTTGGCTGACCAGTCAAACCTGACATGTGGATCCAGTGGGACCCACATGTCAGCCTCTGCTGAGACTAACATTTAGTTAATCTAATTAACAGGGTTAATTAGGGGGCGGGCCCCACATGTCAGTGAGTCATTAGTCTAATTAATTGATTTTCACTTATTTAAAATGTTATTAGGTTAATTATCCGCGGGGGCCCACATGTTAGTGGCTGGGCTGCCTAGTCAGCGCAGTTGACTAGGTCAACCCAGTCAAATGGGGCCCTCGGGCCCGCTGGTCAGCGACCCTGGGGATGGCCCCAGGTGTGCCAGCTCAGCGGCGGCCGGCGGCTGGACGCAGGCATCGAGAAAACACGGAGGAGGCTCGGGACCTCGCCGGAATTTGTCTACAAACCACCAAAAGGCTCGGGGCCGGGCGCGTTCGAACGGCCACTCGACGGTGCGTCGAGTGGTGGCGGTGGCGGGGCCGGAAACGGCGTGTAACGTCGGCGGCGAGCTTTGCGGCGGGCGCCGGAGTTCGGGCGGAGAAGGAATCGACGAAGCAGTGCGCCGTAGCTCGAGTTAGTGGGCTAGTCATGCTCTACGCGTGCGGACGAAGCTGTTGGGCTCGCGCCCGTGTCCAAATGGTCACCGGAGCCTCGTCGGTGACGAGGTCCGCGGCGTCGGGCTTGGGTTCACGTGGAGAAGCGGCTAGCGCGTGCGTGCGGAGCAACAGAGGGACGAGGAGTGAGGAGTAGCTCACAGCAGAGGCGCACGGTGGCCCGGTGACAGCTTTGGAGCAGCAGAGGCGTCACCGGTGGGGAGAGAGATCTCCGGTGGCCGGGGAAGAAGATGACGCGTTCGGGGCGATGCCGCGCTCCTCAGCTCCCTCTCGTTGCACCAGATGACGTGGTCGTCCACGGTGCTCCTCCCAGGCACACTCAGGCGACACGGGGAGGCCGATGGCCACGGCGAGCAGCAAGACGCGGCGATGGCGGCGTCCGGGGATGGATCTGAGGGGAAAAGTGGGGCGAAGCAGGCGAGGGAGAGAGGGGGAGAGTGATGGAGGAGGTCCAGGGGGAGTGCTCGACTCAGCCTTATCCCCTCCGCGGCCCTGTAGTGTCGGCGGGCGCCGGCGTGTCGCCGTGCGAGCGGCGCACGCGCGCGCGGCCATGGCGCAGCCGACACGGGGAGGAGGGAGAAGGTAATGGGCCAGTTGGGCCGCGGCCGGGGCACTGTGCACATAGGCCCAGTGCACAGTGCCTCATTTTATTTTTCTGTTTTTGTTTTCTATTTTTCTTTTATTTCTTTTCTGTTTGGAAATAGTGAGGCCATTTGTGCTCTTTTGTAAAATATGGAACTTGGCTCAAATATTGCAATGTAATATTACCTTTCACCAAAAATTGGTTTGAGCAAAGTTGGGCTTCATTTGAAATTGATATGATTCTAAATGTATTATATATTGCTGTATTGGTGCTGTTCCATATTGTTTGAATCATTTAATTAATCCAAGTATTACTGGTGATATTTTTATGAATGCTTCTGGAATATTTTCTATTTAGTGAACATTTTTGCAGCAATGTTTGAGCAAATTTATTTTGCACTTTTGAATTTGAGTTGAATTTCAAAATGGAGTTGAATTGCTTTGGTTAACCACTATGTTTAAGCACTGCAAATGATATGACCTGGCATTATTAGTAGCTTATCATAGTGGTAGTTACACAGGGGTGTTACAAGTTCTCCTCCTCTAAAAGAAATTCTCGTCCGGAGAATTTAGGAGGTGGAAGGAAAGAGGTCGAGATATTCTTCCCGGAGATGATCCTCGCGTTCCCAAGTGGCTTCATCTTCAGTGTGATTCGACCACTGCACTTTCAGGAACTTGATCATCTTCTGACGAGTTCGACGTTCAGCTTCTTCAAGGATGCGGATCGGATGCTCCTTATAAGATAAGTCATCTTGCAATTCAAGCATCTCATGATCCACTGCGCGGTGCGGAGATTCCTTGAAGCATTTACGAAGTTGCGACACGTGGAAGACATCGTGAATATGAGAGAATTGCGGTGGCAACTCCAATTTATATGCCACCTGTCCACGTCTGGCAACTATGCGAAAGGGACCAATATAGCGAGGAGCTAGCTTGCCCTTGATTCCAAAACGATGGGTGCCCTTCATAGGAGTGACACGCAGATAAGCTTGATCACCCGGTTGATAAGTCAGACCCCATCGCTTGCGATCGTAATTGCTCTTCTGGTGGTCCTGAGCTGGCTTGAGATTTTCTCGGACAATTCTGACTTGTTCTTCAGCATTTTGAATAATGTCCGGTCCAACGAGTGGCCGTTCCCCAGTTTCTGACCAATTCAGAGGGGTTCGACACTTACGTCCATAAAGCACTTCAAAGGGGGCCATTTTCAAGCTGGCTTGATAGCTGTTATTATAAGAGAATTCGGCAAACGGAAGAGATTCTTCCCACTTCTTATCGAATGATATAACACAAGCGTGAAGCATATCTTCAAGCACTTGATTTACTCGCTCGACTTGGCCTTGGGACTGAGGATGATAAGCTGAACTCCATGTAATGTGAGTCCCCATAGCTTCTTGGAAACTTTCCTAGAACTTGGACGTGAAAAGTCTGCCATGGTCCGAACTGATCTCCTTCGGAATACCGTGGAGTGAAATGATTCTCGAGATATACAGCTCCGCTAGCTGGCTAGCAGTGATAGTCTCCTTAACAGGTAGGAAATGAGCAACCTTGGAAAGTTGATCGACGACGACAAGAATAGCATCGTGACCTTTCTGAGACTTAGGAAGACCAGTAATGAAATCCATCTGCACTTTATCCCTCTTCCACAAAGGAATAGGGAGTGGTTGAAGAATTCCAGCAGGCTTCTGATGTTCTGCCTTCACGCGACGGCATACGTCACATTCAGCAACACAATGAGCAATGTCCTGCTTCATTTTAGACCACCAGTACCTTTGACGAAGATCCCGATACATCTTGGTGCTACCCGGATGGATAGACAGCGGTGTATCATGAGCCTCCTTCATGACCTTGTCAGTCATAAGCTCGAAGCGAGGTACTACGATGCGGTCTCTGAAATATAATGTTCCATCTTTAGCAACCGAGAAATCCCTGTACTTATCAAGGTGAAGCTCCTTCTTCATCAAGTTAATTTTAGCATCTTTGGCTTGCGCTTCCTTAACATCCTTTTGAAGGTCTGGCTGTACCACAAGGTTATTAAGAGAACCCTGGGGAACAATTCCCAGATTCAGCTGACTCAATTCTGCGTAAAGACGAGGTTGAGCTCGCCTAACCATGAGGTTGTTGCAATATGACTTGCGGCTCAGGGCATCAGCCATCACGTTAGCCTTGCCAGGGGTATATGAAATACCGCAGTCATAGTCCGTAATTGTTTCTAACCATCGTTGCTGTCGGAGATTAAGATCCGGTTGAGTGAACAAATATTTCAGACTCTGATGATCGGTATAGATCTCACACCGATTACCAAGAAGGTAATGTCGCCATAACTTTAATGCATAGATCACTACAGCAAGTTCAAGATCATGCACTGGATAATTTTCTTCATGTGGACGCAATTGACGTGAAGCATACGCAATTACTCTTCGTTCTTGCATTAGGACACAGCCTAATCCCTGACGAGAGGCGTCGCATTATATGACAAAGTCCTTGCGAGAATCAGGAGGAGCAAGCACTGGAGCAAAAGTAAGCTTGTCCTTGAGGGTCTGGAAACTTTCCTGACACTTGTCTGTCCACTCAAACTTAACGCCTTTGTGGAGCAGATTAGTCAAGGGCTTGGCGATATTGGAGAAGTTCTCGACGAATCGACGTCAATAACTGGCTAGACTGAGGAAGCTTCGGACTTGCTTGGCATTCTTCGGAGGAGTCCAGTCAAGGATAGCCTGAACACGCTCCGGGTTAACGGCAATACCGTCCTTGGAAATGACATGCCCAAGGTAGGTCACTTCAGAAAGCCAGAATTCACATTTAGAGTACTTGGCATACAACTGGTGCTCTCGAAGCCTCTCCAGAACAAGGCGAAGATGTTCGGCATGTTTTTCCTTATTCTTCGAATATACCAGAATATCATCCAGATATACCACGACGAACTTGTCGAGGTAATCCATGAATATATAATTCATCAGACGGGAGAACGTAGCTGGAGCATTCGTTAGGCCAAATGACATGACGGTGTATTCATAGGAGCCATAACGAGTAACGAATGCAGTCTTTGGAATATCCTCTTCGCGGACACGGATCTGGTGATAACCCAACCTCAAGTCGAGTTTAGAGAACACCGAAGATCCAGCAAGTTGATCATATAAGTCATTGATCTGGGGAAGGGGATATTTATTCTGAATGGTTGCCTGGTTGATAGGACGGTAATCTTGGACCAACCTATTCGTGCCGTCTTTCTTCTTGACAAAGAGAGACGGTGCTCCCCAGGCAGAGGAACTAGGACGGATGAAGCCCTTCTTAAGTGATTTATCGATTTCTTCCTTAAGCTCAAGAAGGTGGTGCGGAGGCATCTTGTAAGGGCGCTTCGCAATAGGAGTGGTGCCAGGCTTCAAGTCGATGACGAACTCGACAGCTCTAGCAGGGGGTATTCCTGGAAGTTCTTCTGGAAAGACATCCTGGAATTTGCAGACAACTGGGACGTTTTCGATCCCCTCAAGTGGAGAAGCGTTCAATGCATTTAAGGCATAAATTTGAGCCTCGACGTTCTGAGTGATATGAGCATGATAATTCACTAGCTCATTTGACGATGAGAAGTATAACAGATCTCGAAGAGAAAGGTTAAACAAAACAATGGAAAGGAAAATGATTATCAGACTAATAAGATCAATGACAGGGAAATCGCACTGAATCCAGCTCTCCGGATGGATGGAATTTACGAGATCCTAAGTGTCGGTGTTAGTAATTTTATTAAACCCAAATAGAAGAGAGATTAGAGTCCCGGAGTAAAGGTCAAGGAATAAAAGATCGTAGTACCACCCAGTTGGCGACGTGGGCCCGTAAGCCACACAACCAAGTTAGTAAAACCGTTTTTTGGTTTCTAGACTCAACTTCGGCCAAGGAGTTGGATAGGGGGATTCCTAGAGGTAGTCGGCTCTGATACCAACCTGTGACGACCCCGGCTTAATCGTGCACTAACCATACACGCAAATGCACACGATCAAGCCTAAGGACTCACTTGAAGATATCACAACACAACTCTAAAACATAAATAAAGTCATACAAGCTTAATATTACAAGCCAGGGCCTCGAGGGCAAGAATACATAGCTCGATGGCATACAAGTGTCAGCGGAAGCATCAGATATCTGGGTACAGATATATTACATAAATGAAGATAAGCCTTTAAAAGGCGGGGCAAAATAAAACTCTACGATCGAAAGGCATAGGCCTCCTGCCTAGGACCCTCCGAATCCTACTCCTGGTTGTCTGTCGGCTCCTCGTAGTAGTACTCGCCGGGAGGGTAGTAGTAGTAGCCGTAGTCGTCGACGGGGGCAGCTATCTCAGGGGCTCCGTCATCTGGCGGCGTCAATTGGATATGGGGAGAAAAAGAAAATAAAGCAAACGTGAGTACTCATCCGAAGTACTCAGCAAGCAAGGATCTACACTACATATGCAACATTTTCAAAGGAGGCTGTATATGTGGACTGGGCTGCAGAAATGCCAGAGTAGAGGGGAAAAGCCTAGTCCTATCGAAGACTAGCATCTTCAAGCATCTTCATCAATCTTGCAGCATAAGAAGAGTGCAGGATAACATAATGTAAAGTAGCAGTAATGTTATCAACCTCGGCCAGAGATTCTTCCTCGACTCCCTGCGAGAAAGCAATCCCAGAGCCGTACTATCCAGTTCTCATCTCAGTTCTAGTTGTACCGACCGGGATACAACTCCGAGTGTCCGTTACCGTAGGACAGGCTATCGATAGATTAATTCTTCCCTACAGGGGTGCACCAAGTTACCCACCACGCTCGCTTAACTCCGGCCGGACACACTTTACTGGGTCATGCCCGGCCTCGGCTAAGCAACACGCCGCAACCCGACCAAATACTTAACAGAGAGGTCAGCACGCCGGACTAACCTATGCCCCCAGGGGTCTTGGGCCATCGCCCCGGACGCTCCTGCACGTTGCGTACACCGCCGGTGAGCAGACCTAGCAACCCCTTATACAAGTGCGGTTGCATTTCCAGTCCAACCCAGAGTGTGCCGCTCAGTTGCTGACGTCTATTAAGCTTCGACTGAAGTATACGATGCAGAACGCCCATACTATGCCCATGTGATGGTTAGTGCTATCAGGCCAGAGGCCCCTCGGATCAAATATCCAAACCGTTTAGTGGTTTAGGAGCGCGCGGTAACGAGCAGAGACTCACGATCGATGTGACCCCGTCGCCCCGTCTCGAGGACTTACGGCAAGGGCTAAGAGTGCCCGACCATGCCTCGTAGTTATCTCGCGGGCACCTCTCAGGTTAACCCGACTCCACATCACTTCGCATTCATGCTCGCGCGGGTACCCCTCAGGGCCGACCCGTCTTTAATATCATGGTTCAGTGTTCAGTCATAGTAACCAAAGTCTCAGTGTGTCTGACACCAAGGGGGAACCCTGAGGAATCACCCTCGATGGAATGCCACTCGATGATATCATCAAGGTGAACGAAGGAGGAATCACCCTCGGGGACCACACTTGAACAGTTGCACGACGGCGTCGGTATCGGGGGTGGTGTAGGAGGAATCACCCTCGCTTACCACGACCGATTAACTAACCTACAAGGTTATCATCAGAAGTGCTGACGAGGTATCACCCTCGGCACTCGATAGTAACCCAGTAGTGTCGAGCAATTTAAGGGGGAAGTGACATGCGGTGCCAGGGTCTGATCTTCGATCCCGTTGCTCGGGTCTTCTGAGAGTCCAGCGGGGCAGTCGAGATATAGTGGGGTCTCTGATGGTCTCTACCCAACCTATTCTAAACAATTTAGGATAACAGGAAGGTATGAACAGCACGTTGCAAGTAAACAGGCTATGCAGCAGATATAGGACAACAGTAGCAGCAGTAACTTCTAATGCAAGCATAAGAGAGAAGAGAGTGGGCGATATCGGAATGCTCAAAATGGGGGTGCTTGCCTGTCTGCTCGACTGCAAGGACAGGGTCGTCGGGGACGTAGTCGCACTCCGGAGCGGTATCTGCCTCAGGAGCTACATCGACATCGGGGTCTACCGAGAGAGAAGAGGGGGGAGGAAACAAGTAAATACAATGCAATCACATGCAACACTGGGCATGCTACGACTATGATGCAGAGTAGGGTTGCCTAAATATGCATCTAAGTCATTTTAATTATTTTTAGGATTATCGCGGGATTTATTACCCGGTGTGTGTGCACTATTCATCTACCGGAACCGAGCTCAAAGTTACGTGTTCTCCTATGTACGAGGTTCCGACAAGGAAACAGACGGTATGATCAGACTCGTCTCGTCGTTCTGAGCAACTTTCATGTTTTAAGTTTTTTGATACGAGCTACGGTTTAAAAGTTATTAATTTTCAAAGTTTAAATGATTTTCTGGAATTATTTTTATTAACAGAAAAGGAAATTATGACGTCAGCATGAGGTAATCCTGACATCAGCAAGTCAACAGGTCGGCTGACCATTCAAACCTGACATGTGGGTCCAGTGGGACCCACATGTCAGCCTCTGCTGAGACTAACATTTAGTTAATCTAATTAACATGGTTAATTAGGGGGCGGGCCCCACATGTCAGTGAGTCATTAGTCTAATTAATTGATTTTTACTTATTTAAAATGTTATTAGGTTAATTATCCGTGGGGGCCCACATGTCAGTGGCTGGGCTGCCCAGTCAGCGCAGTTGACTGTGTCAACACAGTCAACTAGAGCCCTCGGGCCCGCTGGTCAGCGACCCTGGGGATGGCCCCAGGTGTGCCAGCTCAGCGGCGGCCGGCGGCTGGACGCCGGCATCAAGAAAACACGGAGGAGGCTCAGGACCTCACCGGAATTCGTCTACAAACCACCAAATGGCTCGGGGCCGGGCGCGTTCGAACGGCCACTCGACGGCGTGTCGAGTGGTGGCGGTGGCGGGGCCGGAAACGGCGAGTAACGTCGGCGGCGAGCTTCGCGGCGGGCGCCGGAGTTCGGGCGGAGAAGGAATAGACGAAGCAGTGCACCGTAGCTCGAGTTCGTGGGCTAGTCATGCTCTACGCGTGCGGACGAAGCTGTTGGGCTCACGCCCGTGACCAAATGGTCACCGGAGCCTCGTCGGCGACGAGGTCCACGACGTCCGGCTTGGGTTCACGTGGAGAAGCATCTAGCGCGTGCGTACGGAGCAACAGAGGGACGAGGAGTGAGGAGTAGCTCACAGCAGAGGCGCACGGTGGCCCGGTGACAGCTTTGGAGCAGCAGAGGCGTCGCCGGCGGGGAGAGAGATCTCCGGTGGCCGGGGAAGAAGATGACGCGTTCAGGGCGATGCCGCGCTCCTCAGCTCCCTCTCGTTGCACTAGATGATGTGGTCGTCCACGGTGCTCCTCCCAGGCACACTCAGGCGACACGGGGAGGCCGGTGGCCACGGCGAGCAGCAAGACGCGGCGATGGCGGCGTCCGGGGATGGATCTGAGGGGAAAAGTGGGGCGAAGCAGGCGAGGGAGAGAGGGGGAGAGTGATGGAGGAGGTCCAGGGGGAGTGCTCGACTCAGCCTTATCCCCTCCGTGGCCCTGTAGTGTCGCCGTGCGAGCGGCGCACACGCACGCGGCCATGGCGCAGCCGACACGGGGAGGAGGGAGAAGGTAATGGGCCAGTTGGGCCGCGGCCGGGGCACTGTGCACTTAGGCCCAGTGCACAGTGCCTCGTTTTATTTTTCTGTTTCTGTTTTCTATTTTTCTTTTATTTCTTTTCTGTTTGGAAATAGTGAGGCCATTTGTGCTCTTTTGTAAAATATGGAACTTGGCTCAAATATTGCAATGTAATATTACCTTTCACCAAAAATTGGTTTGAGCAAAGTTGGGCTTCATTTGAAATTGATATGATTTTAAATGTATTATATATTGCTGTATTGGTGCTGTTCCATATTGTTTGAATCATTTAATTAATCCAAGTATTACTGGTGATATTTTTATGAATGCTTCTTGAATATTTTCTATTTAGTGAACATTTTTGCAACAATGTTTGAGCAAATTTATTTTGCACTTTTGAATTTGAGTTGAATTGCTTTGGTTAACCACTATGTTTAAGCACTGCAAATGATATGACCTGGCATTATTAGCAGCTGATCACAGTGGTAGTTACACAGGGGTGTTACAGGGAATATCACAGGAACTACATAACTCCTTATGAGTTCTTTATCAAACTACTATTGATCACCCATTCCAATATCCCTGGGTTCTGAGTTGTTGGTCACTCGGAGACACCGGTAAGTGAATCGATTCCGCACCCCGATTTGATAACTCTAAGTAATTCTCATCGCTTACGGGTTTAACAATCCTTCAAGTCGTTCCTAGCCCGATCGGCTATATCACTATCGAGCTAATTTTAACTGTGCTACCTGGTTCTATTGCCCGGAGCAACTTCCGGCAATGAGCTAAGCTTACGTCAATCTTCCCCATCTTATCATTTCACCTCAAACAACAAGCTTGACTTTGAGCTTGTGTCAAATCTGTGGATTCTCATAACCTTTCACTTCATCCTTCCTTTTGCTTGATGTCGTCGCTGCTCGATGGCATCTTCATAGAGTCTCTCGACAAAATTTGTCGTGATCACCATCAACACTTTGGCTTCTTCAGAGATATCAATTGAATTCATGGCTAGAAATACCATCCCTGCCCCTCGATGATTTGTGATATCATCGATGACATCCTTGACTTTCTTCCAACATAAGACCTGGTCGTGTTTGGTTATTCTTTACGTTCCGAGATAATCTTGGAAGTATTCCTTTGTAACTTTTGTGATCTTCAGATCCATCTTTTATCCGAAACACCATGTTATTGCTACCTCGAAGCATGACTGTGGTATTCCGAATATCAACAAGAACATTTGAGGCACATTGACAAAAGTTTCTTGACCTATTATCCAAACACCGATGTTCGGGTAAACATCATGAATTTTTCCTCGCCCCTTTCAATTAAGCGCTTTTGAACTTGCTGTCCCATCATGTATATCATGCTCCGCCTTTCATTCAGAAGAATATACTCCTAATTCTTGTGAATAAACACATTTTCCTTTCCATTGTTTTGTTTAACCTTTCTTATGGTCGATATGATCTAAGCAGTAATAATCTCCTGCTTATGTAAACACCTCGGTCTACAACTCTGTCGAAGAGACCCTGTTACTAGTGTTGATGACATTCCGGTAACCACCGACGGACGAGAACTTTGCCTATTGGTCCGCCTCGTTCAACGAGCAGGAAAATGGTTCTCTTCGTCCCTCGCCCTTGGTACCAATCTTGTCACTGACATAATTGACAGACTATCCTCTGACTTACCTTGTTGTCGTGACCGGTAAGATGGCACCATTTCCCCCCACTCTCGATCGACACCCCGACAGTTCCACAGGATCGGAACCTGACTCTCTTGTACATCCTTGATTCTGAAGTATCATATGCTCTTGGCTTTGTGTGTTATCACGAGCTACCCTCCGAGAGATGATCTATTCCCGATGCTCTGAACCCCCCTTCTCACACTCTGTTCAGGTATCGATCGTATCTCCATTCGCTTGAAACTTCTTAATTTGATCTCGATGTTTTCTTAAGTTTCAGCTCGAGAGATACTTCCTGTCGCATTCCCTGAATAGTTCCCCAGATAATCAATCCTACAAAGATCAGTTCTCCCGAAGTTACCCTTCACTTCTCCACTTAAATCTCGGGACGAGATTTCTTGTAGTGGAGGCGATTTGTAACACCCCCAGCATCACACTACAGTAATTCCTTATGATCAGTGCCAAGTCATCATCATTTGCATTTCCTGATCACAGTGTTCAAACACCACAATTCAAATTTCTCCCTAAAATCAATTCAAATTCAATTGCAAAATAAAGTTGCACCAAAATTTCTGAAAAATAGTTCACCATGTTGCAAATAATCTCAAGGCAATTATAAAATTGGAACCAACCTTACAAAATTTCCCAGAATGCCCCTGGATTTTATTTTGGTGGTCCAGCAGCATTTATCTTGCCTTATTCAATTTACAAAATTACCTAGCCACTTCCAATTGCCTTGAAACATTTTGTGACAGTAACAAAATTCACAAAGTATTTATGTGGCCTAGTCCCACATTTATCAAAAGTGTTTTGGCAGCCCTAATTATTTCTATACAGCTTCTGTTAATAAATAAAAAGAAAAGCAGAAAAATAGAAAAGGGCATAGGCTTACCTGGCACTGGGCCGAAGCCACAGTGCGGCCCAGGTAGCCCAGAAGGCCTCCCCCCACCTATCTCGCCTCGGTGTCGTCCTCCCCATGGTCGACCGCGCTCGCGCCGGCCATCGCTCGACACCGCGACGCAGCGGGCGCCGCGAGGGGATAAGGCCGCCCCGTTCTTCCCCCTTGGACCCCCCTGCTCACTCTCCCCCACTCCTCCTCGCTCCCCATCGCCTTATCCCTCGCCTCGCCCCCTTCCCTTTTCTGTGAGGCTGAACGAGCCGTCGCCGCCGCTCGACATTACCGCGGTCACCGACCACCTCGAGCCTCTCCAGGTTGTCTGGGAGCGCCGCCGCCGTCTACCTCAACTTCATCGACCACCAGACCAAGCCGGGACCCCCTAGATCACCGGCATCGGCCCCTTCTTCAACCTCTCTGTCGCCGGCGATCTCCGACGACTGCGGCCTCCCTCTGCGCTACCGTTCACCGAGGGGCCTCCATGAGCCCGCGCGGTGAGCTCCGCTTCCCCCCACACCATTTTCCCCTTTGTTCCCGCGCCCAGCCGAGCTCCTGCTGCTGCCGTACTTCGGTTGCCGCCGACGAGCTCATCGCCGTAGCTCCCTTCGTTATCACGGCCACCTGAGCGCGTCGTTGTGCTCAGGGCACCACTAGGGTGAGGCCGGTGCCCTCCGTGAAACCTTTCGAGCCGTGCATCGCCGTAACCATAGCACACCCGAGAACGCCGCCGCGGCGCCTCGTCGTCCGGCCAATTCCGGCCATCCCCGCGGTCTCGTGATAGCTTATTTGGACGCGGCGTTCGTCGCTCGTTTGAACGCAAGTCGCGGCGCGCGAAATGGAGCCTCGTAGCGAAAGCCCGACGCACTCCGGCGAAGGACCGCCGCGAACGCGCTCGCCGGAGCTTCTCCGGCGGCGCCGCTGACCTGGCAGGCGTGGGGCCCACCCCAGTGAGGCTGCCAGTGGGTCCCCTGGCCCTGGGTTGACTTTGTTGACCGGGTCAACGCCATTACTGTTCACATAGAGACGCTGACGTGTGGGCCTCCCTACGCTAATTAAACTAATTAGGATTTTAAACTAATCTGTTAATTAAGTTAGACACTGCCAGGTGGGTCCCGCTAGTTAATTAGGTTAGTTAGTTAAATTAACCATTGCTAATTAGTCCAGTCACTGACCAGTGGGACCCACTGGACCCACTGGTCAGGTTTAACTAGTCAGCGGGTCTGTTGACCTGCTGATGTCATGCTGACACTTTGCTCACATCATAATTCATTTTCAATAATTCTGTTAATTTAAGTAAATTCCAGAAAATCAATTAAATCTTTGAAAATTAATAACTTTTAAACCGTAGCTCGGATTGAAAAACTTAAAACATGAAAGTTGCTCAGAACGACGAGACGAATCTGATCTTGTCATTTGTTTCAATGCCGGAACCCCCTACATAGGAGAACCCGTAACTTTTAGTCTGATTCCGGTAGATGAATAGTGCATACCTACCGGTTAATAAATCCAACTTCAATCCTAAAATAACTAGAATGACTTAGACATATCTTTAGGCAACCCTGCACTGCATTGTAGCATAGCATGCCCCGTGTTGCATTTGATTGCATTATGTTTACCTGTTTCCTCCCCCTTTTCTCTCTCGATTAGACCCCGATGTTGACGTAGCTCCTGAGGCAGACGTCACTCCGGAGTACAACTACGTCCCCGATGACCAGCCACTTGCCCCAGAGCTTGCAGGCAAGCACCCCCCTTTTTGAGCATTTTGATATCGCCCACTCTCTTCTCTCTTATGCTTGCATTAGAAGTTACTGCTGTTACTGTATCCTATATCTGCTGCATAGCCTGTTTACTTGTAACCTGCTGTTGATAATTACCTGTTATCCTAAACGGCTTAGAATAGGTTGGGTAGAGACCATCAGAGACCCCACTTAACCCGACTGCCCCGCTGGATGATCAGAAGACCCGAGCAACGGGATTGAAGACCAGGGCCCGACACCACACGTCACTTCCCCCCCTTAGTTGCCGACACTACTGGGTTACTATCGGGTGCCGAAGGTGATACCTCGTCAGCACTTCTGATGATAACCTTGTAGGTTAGTTAATCGGTCGTGGTAAGCGAGGGTGATTCCTCCTACACCACCCCCGATAACGACGACGTCGTGCAACTCCTCAAGAGTGGACCTCAAGGGTGATTCCTCCTCCGTTCACCTTGACTGTTATGTCAGGTGGGGATCCAACGAGGGTGATGCCTCGGATTCCTTCTTGATACGGTAGCCACACGGAAGACCTACATTACTGTTATTACTGTTCATACTGGATAAAGACGGGTCAGCACTGAGGGGTACCCGCGCGAGCTTACTAGCGAGTATTGTGGAGTCGGGTGGACCTGGATGGTGCCCGAGGGTTGAACACGAGGCGTGGCCGAGCATTCCTCGCCCTTGCCGCAAGTCCTCGAGACGGGGCGACGGGGTCACATCTTTCGTGAGCCTCTGCTTGTTTCCGCACTATCAACACACTAACGGTTTGGATATTTGATCCGAGGGGCCTCTGGCCTGATAGCACTAACCATCACGTGGGCATAGTATGGGCGTTCTGCGTCATATACTTCAGCCGGAGCTTAATGGATGTCAGCGCCTGAGCGGCGCGCGCCGAGTTGGACTGGTTACGCAACTGCGCTTGTATTAAGGGGTTGCTAGGTCTGCTCTCGGCCGCCTGACGCAACGTGCAGGAGTTCCTGGGGCGATGGCCCAAGACCCCTGGGGGCATAGGTTTAGTCCGGTGTGCTGACCTCTCTGTTAAGTATTTGGTTGGGTTGCGGCGTATCGTTTGGCCGAGGCCGGGCATGACCCAGAAAAGTGTGTCCGGCCGGAGTTAATCGAGCGTGGTGGGTAACTTGGTGCACCCCTGCAGGGAAGAAAACATCTATCGATAGCCTGTCCTACCGTAACGGACACTCGGAGTTGTATCCCGATCGGTACAACTAGAACTGGTGACTTGAGATGGAATGGATAGTATGGCTCTGGGATTGCTTTCTTGCAGGGAGTCGAGGAAGAATCTCTGGCCGAGGTTGATGATACTACTGCTACTTTACATTATGTTAATCTGCACTCTTCTAATGCTGCAAGACTGATGAAGATGATTGAAGATGCTAGTCTTCGATAGGACTAGGCTTTCCCCCTCTATTCTGGCATTTCTGCAGCCCAGTCCACATATACAGCCCCCTTTGAAAATGTTGCATATGTAGTGTAGATCCTTGCTTGGTGAGTACTTCGGATGAGTACTCACGTTTGCTTTATTTTCTTTTTCTCCCCATATCCAATTGACGCCACCAGTCGACGGAGCCCCTGAGATAGCAGCCCCCGTCGACGACTACGGCTACTACTACTACCCTCCAGGCAAGTACTACTATGAGGAGCCGACAGACGACCAGGAGTAGGATTCGGAGGGTCCTAGGCAGGAGGCCTACGCCTTTCGATCGTAGTATTTTATTTTGTCCCCGCCTTCATAAAGGCTTATCTCTGTTTCTGTAATATATCTGTACCCAGATATCTGATGCTTCTGCTGACACTTGGATGCCATCGAGCTATGTATTCGAGCCCTCGAGGCCCTGGCTTGTAATATAAAGCTTGTATGACTTTATTTATGTTTTAGAGTTGTGTTGTGATATCTTCAAGTGAGTCCTTAGGCTTGATCGTGTGCATTATTGTGTATGGTTAGTGCACGATTAAGCCGGGGTCGTCACATGGGTCGAGGTCACCTCTTGGCCATAGAAGTCGAAGATCTACTTCGCAACATTGTTCATGTGCACCTCCTTCAAGACATTGTGAATCCTCCCCCATTGGACATTGTGAATCCTCCCCCATTGGATATGATCTCCCACATCTTGTTAAGCATGAAGGTGGACATAAAAGGCAACTACTTCATTGTGTTCCCCTTGCCAGAGACCTTCTCCTTCCCAGCCTTCATGGCCGTCTTATGTGCAGCAATAGTTGCAGCATTAGGCATGGCCATCAGAAATGAGGGCTGAACAGGCACCTCGAACACCTCTGAACCCCGAAGTATCTCCTTGGACTGGGAGTCCTCGACATAGGACGACATACACTAGCCGGACAGAACAATGGCCTGACTAAACTCTTGGATGCTCATGTTCTACTATGGTTAGGATCAGTACTAGTGACACAACACTACACAATTAACTTGACCACCACAACTACACATTGAACACTGGCCAAGTTCAGAGCACAGTTCATACCACATGCACACAAGAGTGCTACCAATGAGTTCGAAGCATTAAACTCAACTACCACAACTACATATCGACCATACTATTATCATACCTTAATGCACATGTTCAGATTTACATGGTGACCAGATCTACGATAGTATCATCGGAGCCGAACTAAAAAATACCATGAAATCGGACTACCAAACCCTACTGTCCTAGCAATCCATCACCAGATCGACACTCTGCAATGCTACCAATGCTCATAGATCTACCCCTATCACATGCTCGCAGATCAAAGCTCAACAAGTAGGGAGGGGGGTGACAGAACTTGCAACCATCAAGGAGTAGGGAGTCGATGTGGAAGTCGTCGTAGAAGAGGAGGATGACGAAGCGCTGTCGTCGTCCAGTGCCTTCTGGAGAAGATGCGTTGCTTACCTACTGGTCGTCGACGAAATCGCCCGGGACAAAGAGGGCGTGGGGGAGATGGTGGCAAGGAATCAGCAGGAGGGCGAAGTCGTCGGGGGCTAAGCGTCCGATTCGGCGGGAGGTGACCCAATTCCTCGTGCCGCTTTTTTGGCTCACACGCGCGAGCTCGCGCCACCCCCTCCTCTCCTCTGTATGCCGCAAGCCTGGTTAGGAGAAAACAGCTGATTCAACCGTTCCAACTGGGCTGACTGCGAGGTGCTTTAAGAAGCATGCGATATGAGCCAAACAGTGAAAAGAGAAACTAAACGGGCCAAATTTGCACCAAGCAGGGGGATTTTATATTGGCTCTTTTGCTTAGTACATAATCATGTATGGAACAACTTTGACTAGAAATCCCCACCGCTCGCCGATGCGCCTTGCTCTCGTGCCACACCCCATTGCTCGCCGCCGCTGCCCCCACCTCAGATCCCCGCCCTCGCCGCCGCCACTACCACCGCGCCCACCCCTAGCCACCTCTTAGCTCCGCCGCTCGCCCGCCCCCATGCCGCACTCCATCAGATCTATGGGGATTCCGCTTGGGGAGGGGAGAGGATTCCGGATGCCGCTGCCGTTTGTCTACTAGGCGTTCCCAGAGATGCTGTAGCCCATCGATGCGGTCTCGCCGGAGGTCCTGAGGGAGACAAGGGGGAGGAGATGGAGGGAGCGGGCAGAACGGATCCACGACGATGCCCTCTCCTGGACACTGTGTGTTCGGGAGTGGAGGGAATCGGAGGAGGAGGTGGAGGAGAGCTCAGATCCGTTCTCGATTTCTCGTCAGCGAGCGCTGTCGTACAAGGCGCACGCAGACCGGGAGCTGCTGAATCTGGCCCGGAGGATCTACTTCAAAAGGGAATTGGGGAGAGAAGCGTAGGATGCCACACCCGTCAGAGCCACCGATTGCGTTCGTCAACTGGGCAAAGCAAGAGGGGAAATCAGAGGATCCAGATCGGGCTGCTCGATGGGAGTGTCTGACAGGCCTGATGCCTACCAGGATGCCTCCAGAATCAGAGCAGGTGGATCCCCTGCCCCATCTGTCGCCAGCCCCAGGTACAGATTGACAGAGTCGCTGCTCACCGAAGTTGTGGGTGCTGCGCCTGGGTTGACGGAATTTGGGCGTAGAAACTCGAAGAGTGCTGAATGCTCTGTTGGAGAGGAATTTTTCGATCATCTAGTGGAAAACATCTGGAGGCAACCGTGCAGAAGGGGATCACTGTCTCACCATTGCAGCGTCTCCGCCTACCACAAGCACCACTCCTGTGTGCACCGGGGGGAGTGGGACGCCAGTGAGCAGCATCTGAGGCAGCCATTGCATAACCTGTTCTCCAGTGTGCTTGCTGCACACGACGAGTAAATGGTTCCTGTGGGAGTGGCTTCGCTTGGGAATGTTGATGGACCTGCCTTGTTGGTGATGCAGAGAGAGGGCGGGTTCAGCTTCGTGCAGAAAGAAAAACGCGCCAAAAAAGCTTGCCCCAAAAGCGCTGACGATGGCGCCAACATGGACGAGCTCCTACCTTGCTGCCATGGTGACTGGGCAGAGGAATTCCACAGACAGCTCTGGGCCCCTATTAATACGTATGGGTCGGCAAACCCTAATCCCAACTCTTCCTCCTTCCTCCTCCTCAAGCCCGCCGTCGCCACCACACAATCCACCATGGGAGATACCGGGTGTCGTGGTTTTGTCACGGCAGATGCCCTTGTGAAAGGACTTAGGTGTGGAGCCATCGCAACGTAGGTTAGCTTAAAGGGGTTGAGCGGGACGAGAGAGATGAGTTTAACTAGGTTCGGCCCCTCACCAACGAGGTAAAAGCCTACATCCTGCTTTGTGTTGTATTGATTGAGTATCGATTACAAGGGAGCGGAATCGCTTAACCTAGCTATCAATTGATTGTAACTTGAGTTAACCCGCCGCAGGGTCTCGCCTTTATATACACATGTCGAGGCCCTAGGCTTACAAGAGTCCAAGTCGGATCATACAATGTGATCGACCCGGGTTCTAAGTCGCCTTGCCTTGCTAGGCAAGTCGCCATCAGGCGGCTCACACCTCCGGGTTATGACACCATCGCCTGGTCTTGGGCCTTCAACATGCCCGCCTTGTGAGCCGCCTCCAATCTTCATATCTCCTCTTCTTGGGCCTACTTAGGCTTTCACTATTGAGTCACCAACAGTGTAACCCAGCCCCTTGTGGGCGGGTCACACCGCGGGGTTATATCCCCAACATTAGGCCCCAGATTGATTTGAACTTGTTGATGTCAATCTTCATCCTCTGGTTGGCGAGTCTTCTTCAATTCTTGTAAAACTTGACCTTGAATAGATCTTCACAACCCGCCATAAGAAAAAGATGATGTCATATTATTAAATTAGGAAGAATCATCATAACGTCACAACGGATCTTTGCATTAACCAGCCATTCCAAAAATCGAGGCACCTCTTTTGGTGAGATAATTATCACGCCTCCTCGATCTCCGCGCATGCCATTTCACTGTTCCATCTCTTCCTTATAAATAGGGACAGGGGGCCTTCCTGTTTACTTTTTACTCCCATCATCTCTGCCTCTTCTTCTTCCTTGAGACCTCAGCCGCGACCGGAGCTCCGCCGCGCCAGTCGAGCTTCACCAATAACTCCGTGAAAGGCCGCTGCATCAACCTGTTCGGACCAAAGATCCGTGGCGCTCGCCCGCTCTTCAGCAACACCAACAGGTATCGTTCTTCTCTTTCCTTAGATCCACATTAGGTCACCCTAGTTCATCGAGTTCATCGGCGTTCATCTGAGTTCATCCAGTTTGCGTATAAGAACCCATACTTCAATCAAAAATGATATTGGAACAGCGCGGTAGCAGTTTCTGCCTTTTATCTTATATCTAGAATAAACTCCTTTCTTTTTCAGAATCAGTATGCACCTTGCTAGTTCTTCCACTGTTGTGCCCTAGATTTAACATTTATTCATCTTTTCTGAGCCGTTGTAGATCTGTAAATATAGCTGTAGATTGCAAAAGCTGTTTATCCACACTTAGCAAAAATCCAGCAACCTTGGATCCATAGACAATTGACCCACCCTTCACTCTTCGGGTGGCTTAACATTGAATTTGTAACCCGCCAAGAATTTCCAAAGTAGCTTATCTCAATTAACCCGCCATTATTTACTGCAGCTTATAATCCTGCCTTATTTGTAATTTACTTTCGTACCTTTAGGCTACTCAATATGACTATCTGCAACTGGGAGCGCTCTCTGGTTACCAAAGAAATCCTCAATGATTACGTAGGCCAAGGCCTATTAGTGACTCAGCAGGAAATTGGATGGCGGGTTAGCAAAGGAGAGACAATCCCCACTCCCGCTGAAGGGGAAATTGTAGTCTTCACTGATCATATACTCAGGGGTTTTACCCTGCCCGGGTCTAAGTTTTTTCGGGACCTCCTCCACTACTTCAACTTGCATCCTCAAGATATAGGCCCAAACTCTGTATCCAACATTTGCCACTTCCAAATCTTTTGGGAGGCTTACCTGCAAATAGAACCTACTGTTGCCCTCTTTAAAGAGTTCTTTTATATAAATCGCCAGACTGAATGCCAGAATGGCCCAAGCCAAGAATTAGGTGGAGTCTCTATTCAGAGACGGAGAGACAACAGCTTCCCTTCCACAATATTGCCAAGCCACCCCAAAGGATGGGTGACCACTTGGTTTTATTGCAAAAACACAGCTCTAGCAACTGAGAATCCCCTGCCTGGTTTTAGAGCCGAGAGTCTTCCAGCGGATTTTGACCCGCCAAGTAAAATTATCCCAGAAGAACATGCGGAAGCCTTCCCATTTCTATCCAAGGCTAAAGCTTTATTGGCCCATGGGTTAATTGGAGTTGATCTGACCCGGTGTTGGGTCTCCTGGAAAATACTCATCCTAAGCCGTCGTCCTAGCTTGATGTGTGAGTATTCTAGCGAGCCAAACAATCCTCAACGGTACACTAAAGACAACTTTACAGCTAAAGAAGACTTTAAAACTGTGAGAACCTTACTTGGTGAGTCTCAAGAAAACTGCAACAAAGTTGGCTCGCCGCCATTCTTTAAACAAAATCCAGCTCCACCTGTAAGTGTTTGTTTGTATCTGGCTCAATATGTTTTAAATCCATGTCATGCCTTACTTACCCAATCTTTTCTGCACTTATACAGGCCGACTCCGCTTTCTGGACCTAGAAACCAAAAACTGTTGTGGCCAAAACTCGGGCCAACAAGAAATTAAAGAAGAATAAGACGGTTACCATTACTGAGCCAGCTGCCGTGGGCAAGTCAGCAGATGTTGAAAATCAATCAGAGGTAGAACTTGACTCGCTTGGCCGACTCTTTATTGAACTAGCTGACACTCTTTCCTCACAGGAAGAGGCTGCTACAAGCCTGGCAGAAGATACCGAGGTAATTTCCATTTCATCCGGTTCAGACTCCACCCCTTCAAAGAAAGCACGGCGGGTTGTCCGGAAAGTAAAATTTTCTCACCCAGATGCTCACTTAGATCCACAATTTATTTTGAAGAAGGCTCAATATGACGCGAGACGTCAAACACTGAGTGGTGGCTCAGGCGAATTATTGGCCGGGTTAAGCAATGAGCCTTCTACTCATAAACGGCCAGCTGAGGTACCACATAGCCCAACTTTGCTTTTACCCAAAGTTGGTCTTATAAGACATCCTCTTAATTTCTCTGACCCTGATTATCAGGAATCGCCACCTTCTTCGGGCGACTCAACCGGAGCCCAACTTCCTCCTTTTGTTGTTGCCCATGTGTAAGTACTTCCATCTGTATATAAAGACCCTGTAGCTATATACTCACAAACATTTATATGCTTGTCACAGGGGCAAAGCAAAAGCGGGTAAGAAACAAAAGGTGGGCGGCTCCTCCGAAGACCCCAAGGGTTCTGGGCTAGAGAAGCAAACGCCGGAGAATCCTGAGGCCCCCATCCAAGACCCCGAAGAGCCTGTCAATGACCCGCCACCACAAATTGATGCTACGGTCCTTGAACCAATGGATACTGAGATTAACCCGGCTGCCCATCATGATCCGCCAAGTCCTAAGCCGCCCAGTCCTGCCAAGTTCACTGATAAGAGTCCTGCCGCTACTGATGTTGACGACATCACTGTTACCGGGTCAGCTTTTAAGCCGCCCGAGGTCTCCAGAGTCCTAGCCAAGCACTCGGCCAAAGAAGAAACGCCTTCGCTAGAGAAAAGCAAGGCTAAGTTGGACTTGGAAGACTATTCATCTTATAGTGCAAGTGAAATCCACGCAGGCTACCTAAGCCGCCTCCATACAAGCCGTGACATGGAGGCCGGCTTAGTAAATCTGATGAAGGAAAGATATGAGGTATGTCTTTAACCCCTTTCCACCTTAGTACATATACATACTTATATAGCCGCCAAGTCTTAAGTATAGGAAAAGACATTGAGTAAGCTTGAGACTTCATGTAAATCTTCCAAAATGTAACCCCCAAGGGCCGGCTTGTCTTGAAAAGATGAGCCGGGTCTTTATACTATTGTTAAAGCCAAACATGTAGCCCCCAAGGGCCGGCTTGTCTTGAAAAGATGAGCCGGGTCTTACAATCATTGCTAAGAACCAAATCCGTATCCCCCAAGGGCCGGCTTATCTGAATAAGATGAGCCGGGTCTTATAGATTGAAATGATGTACATTAGCCCCCAAGTGCCAAGTGTATTGCTTGCAATGCGATTGGAACTTGAACCATTGCACCATAGTAACCCTGTTCATTGTGTTGTAACCACTGTATCAATCTCTTATTTGAAGAAGCTTTGAACCTGAAAGAGGCGCAGCTTGGTGACTTAATGAAGAATATAGAACTTCAACAAGCTGAAACTATCAAATCTGAGTCAAAGTTGAAAACTTCATTGGAAGAACTTTGAAAAAATCAAGGCAGGCTTTGACGCTGAAAGAACCGCCTGGGAGACTGGCAAGGATGCACTGTTGAAGAGAGCGGAAGAAGCTGAGAAGCAACTTAAGCCAGTTACTGATGAGCTTGCTGGCTTAAAAAAACATATATCCCAAATGACAGCCGCCATCTTTGGTAAGTTAAAACTTGTATTCAGTTGCAGCTAATCATACATCAATTGAAATGTTGTGACCCGCCTGGCGACTCAAAACACATGACTGCTGAATTTGACTGACTTGCTTTACAATTTATATGACAGGTGCCAGGAGCGCCAATCTTGGTCAAAACATGCTTTTGAAACTCAAAGCCGTCTACTCATTAACATAGCAACTTTATGCTGGGAGTCTGCGAACCCTTGTGGCTGTATCAAATTTCAAGAAACCTCCAACTGCTATCAAGACTGTGCTGGAACATCTGTCAACCGTGCCATCGCAGATTGAAGAAATAAAGCTATCAGCTGCCCGCGCAGGAGCCCTTAATGCTTTGAGCGGGGCTAAAGCCTGGCAATCAGAACTAGACCCGGCAGAAATGGCCAGTGGGTGTCCTGACTTCAATGCTGATGGCTCGGTTTTCCAAGCAGAAGACTTTGCCAAATATGCTAGGGAGATGCGGCCTCTAGCATGTCAACTTGCGCAGGAGGTTGATCTATCCAAATATCAGGCGGCTTATGACAGCAACAACACCAAGATCAAGCCGCCATCTCATGAAATTATGGATTTAACTCCTCCCAGGCATAAGCACGACTTTGCCCATGATCTTGATCCTTCGCTTATCTTTAATGATGAAGCTACCTTCGATGCTTTAACTGGCATTGACTGGACATCGGCTACTCTCCAGATGGTAGACGAGGGAGAGCCGGCACGGGGTGACCCGGAGGCTTCTACCTCAAGGCGCCAGGACGACAATAACCCGCCAGGCCAGAACCCGGATGGCGCTGACGCCGGCTTAACGGAGTAATTTTAAGTCCAGAAACACTTGGTCAGAAAACCTTTTGGGCTCAGCTGTTGCCATGTAATAGCTTTAGCGGAGAACAATTAACTGTGCTGTCATGCCTTCGTGCATGTTATCTCAACTTTTGATCCAGCAGATAAACTCTGTTATATGCTTGATTTGATCATATATGTGAGCCGTGCAATGACTCTACTTTCACCTGAGGTCTTGTATACTCTGCAAAAGACCAATCAACATGTGTGTTGGCGACTTAAAGTCAAAAACCAGGGCGGGTGAAAAACCCACAGACTTGCAGTCTTATACAGTTAATGAGAAAATTATAAACATGGCTATTAAACCAAAATAAACATACTGGCGACTTAAAGTCAAAAGCCAGGGCGGGTGACAACCCGAAATACTCAAACATGACCAACATAACCCGGAACCTGCAAGACCTGGGGATTCATAACTTTGCACAAAAACAAAAAAATTGAGGACATAAAAATGTCTAGAAAACCAAAAACAGAGAATATGCAAATCTCAAATATTTGTTAAGCCGACTTGTAAGGCATGACCAAAAAAGGTTTGGCTACACAGGCCAAGTATTTGCTTTCAAGACCGCATAGCCATTTTATCCTGTAAGCCAGTTCTCCCATGACATAAATCCGTCATTTTAACTTTTAACAAGTTCAGGGTCTTAAAAAAGATTTACTGTTAAGAGTACGACGGGCCATATAGTGGAGTAACAGTAAACAGACATGTGAGTTTATCCTAGCTCTCTGTAAGCCGGCTCTCTCGTGACAAAAGCCGTCGTTTCAACCTTAACAAGTTCAGGGTCTTAAAAAAGATTGACTGTTAAGAGTTCGGCGGGTCACGTGGCGGAGTAGCAAGTTGCAAACAGGCAGGTTTAACCCATAATGTGGCGTCTCATGCCGGTCAAGAGGGTATGAAAGCTAAACCTGGTGGGTTGGAAGCCCCCAAGTGACCTTATGATCAATTAATAAAGTCTCGTATGCAAAGAAATGAAATGACAGAGGCCCCGTATTTCAGGGATGCCGGCTTTATTATATTGATCATAAAAGATATATATATATATATATATATATATATATATATATATATATATATATATATATATATATATATATATATATATACATTGACAAATGTATTTACAAGGACGAGAGCCAGTGGCTCAAGTGTAGTAAGGCTGAAGATGAGCGATGTTCCACGGCTTGTTGGTCTCCTCCTCCGAGGTGCGTGACTTGTTGCGCTCTCGTATATCAATGAGGTAATATGACCCGTTGTTAAGGTTCTTGCTGATCACAAAAGGTTCTTCCCAAGGTGGTGATAGCTTATGCAAGCCTGTCTGATCTTGAATTAGTCGGAGCACCAAGTCGCCTTCTTGAAACGTCCGGGTCTTAACTCTACGGCTATGATAGCGATGTAGGTCTTGTTGATAAATCACCGAACAAGCCGCTGCAAGATCATGTTCGTCATCCAACACATCCAGTGCGTTCTGGCGTGCCGTCTCATTATCAGCTTCAACATAAGCCGCTACCCTGGGCGAGCCATGACGGATATCACTTGGGAGAACCGCCTCCGCACCGTAAACCAGAAAGAAATGTATAGCCTGTTGATCTGTTAGGGGTGGTTATGATACTCCAAAGAACTAAAGGAAGCTCCTCAACCCAACAATCCGGCGTTCTTTCCAAAGGAACCATAAGCCGGGGCTTGATCCCTCTCAAGATTTCTTGATTAGCTCGCTCTGCTTGACCATTAGACTGTGGATGAGCCACCGAAGACACATCAATACAGACGCGTTCTCTTTGACATAACGTTTTCATAGCACCCTTAGATAGATTAGTACCATTATCATTGATGATACTATGGGGATATCCAAAATGAAAGATCAGCTTCTTGACAAACTGAACTGCAGTCGCCGCCTCACAATTGCTAACCGGCTCTGCCTCAACCCACTTGGTAAACTTGTCAACCGCCACCAAAAGGTGGGTCTTCTTATCCTTAGACCTCTTGAACGGTACAACCATATCAAGCCCCCAAACTACAAACGGTCAAGTTATTGGGATCATCCGCAACTCTTGAGCCGGCACATGAGCCTGTCTTGCAAATTTCTCACACCCGTCGCACTTGCTAACAATGTCCTCTGCATCAGCATGAGCCGTCAACCAATAAAACCCATGACGAAAAGCTTTAGCCACCAAAGACTTATAGCCGGCATGATGACCACAATCACCTTCATGAACCTCTCGTAAGATCTCACGGCCCTCCTCAGGAGAAACACAACGTTGGAATACGCCTGTCACACTACATCGGTGTAACTCGCCATTGATGATAGTCATAGATTTAGACCTCCTGGTTATCTGTCATGCCAAAGTTTCATCCTCAGGTAACTCGCCCTGGGTCATATAGGCCAGATAAGGCAATGTCCAGTCTGGAGTAGCATGAAGAGCCGCCACCAACTGCGCCTCCGGGTCAGGGACAGCAAGGTCTTCTTCAGACGGTAACTTGACCGAAGGATTGTGTAATACATCAAGAAACACATTAGGAGGCACCGGCTTACGTTGAGACCCAAGCCGGCTTAAGGCATCAGCCACCTCATTTTTCCGTCGATCAAGGTGATCCACCTGATAACCCTTAAAGTGACCGGCAATATTGTCAACCGCCCAGCGATAAGCCAGCATGAGCGGGTCTTTAGAGTCCCACTTGCCTGATACTTGCTGAGCCACAAGGTCTGAGTCGCCCAAGCACCTGACCCGGCTTAAATTAATCTCTTTAGCCATACGAAGGCCATGGAGTAAAGCTTCATACTCAACTGCATTGTTAGTACATGGAAACATTAGCCTTAAAACATAACAAAATTTGTCACCTCGTGGGGAAGTCAAAATAACTCCAGCCCCGAGCCTTCCAACTGCCTGGACCCATCAAAGTGGATTGTCCAATATGTGTTGTCAGGCTTCTCCTCAGGTGTCTGCAACTCTGTCCAATCATTGATGAAATCCACCAAAGCTTGAGACTTGATGGCTGTTCTTGGCACATACTTCAAATTATGAGGCCCAAGCTCAATTGCCCACTTAGCAACCCGGCCCGTGGCTTCTCTATTTTGAATAATATCTCCTAAAGGAGCAGAGCTGACCATAGTAATAGGATGTCCCAGAAAGTAATGCTTCAGCTTACGACTCACCATTTACACCCCAAACACCAGTTTCTGCCAATGTGGATATCGTTGCTTAGAATCAGTCAACACCTCACTGACATAATAAGTCGACCGCTGAACTGGGTACTCCTTACCTGCCTCCTTACGTTCCACAACAATTGCTACGCTGACTGCCCTGTTATTAGCATGCCACGTACAGGAGCAAAGGCTCTTTTTTGATTGGGGCAGCAAGGATGGGCGGCTCAGCTAATTGTTTCTTGAGCGCCTCCAAAGCTTCATTAGCAGCAACACTCCAGACAAAGTGATCTGTCTTCTTCATCATCTGGTATAAAAGGTATTGCCTTCTCCCCTAGGCGACTTATAAACCGGCTCAAAGCCGCAATACGACCAGCCAAACGTTGGACGTGATTGACACATGCCATCTTAGAAAGCGATGTGATTGCCTTTATTTTCTCTGGGTTAGCTTCAATACCCCATTCTGAGACCAGAAACCCCAACAGTTTACCTGCAGGCACACCAAAGACACACTTGGCCGGGTGAAGCATCATTTTATAGGCCCGGAGATTGTCAAAAGTTTCCTTCAGATCATCCAGGAGAGTCTCTTTCTTCCTAGACTTAACCACAATATCATCCACATAAGCATGAACATTGCGCCCAATTTGACTGTGAAAACAATTCTGAACACAGCGTTGATAAGTCGCCTAGGCACTCTTGAGCCCAAAAGGCATAGAAACATAGCAGAAAGCTCCAAAAGGCGTGATGAAAGCCGTCTTCTCTTGGTCTTTAACTGCCATCTTGATCTGATGATAACCAGAATAAGCATCCAGGAAGCATAAGCTCTCACAACCCGCCGTTGCATAAATAATCTGGTCGATATGGGGGAGAGCAAACAAATCAGCTGGACAAGCTTTGTTAAGATCTGTGTAATCAACACACATAGTGTGCTCAGCGAATTCTCTCGGTACACCCGGCATGTCAGAAGGTTTCCATGCAAAGATGCCCGGTTTCGATGAGCGCGCTTTCCTATTTAGGATGCATATTAGCCCCCACAGTGAACTGCTAAGATGAGTCGCCAGGGACAAAATAAACTTGCTTGGTATCATCAGCTGACTTAAACTTCAACAAAGGGTCTTGCTCAGTAGTGGGCTTCTTTAATGGGGTCATATCAGCCGGGTCAACATTACCTTTATAAAACTTAAGCTCTTCCGTAGCACAGGCTTATTTAGCATAAGCTGCGTCGCCCTCCTCGCACTCCAAAGCAATCTTCCGATCCCCATGAACCGTAATTGTCCCATTTGGCCCTGGCATCTTCAACTGTAAGTAGATATAACAAGGACGAGCCATAAACCGGGCACAAGCCGGCCACCCAAACAGAGCATGGTATGGACTCTTAATCTTGACCACTTCGAACCACAAGGTCTCTGCCCTGTAATTATGGTCATCACCAAAGGCCAGTTCCAACGATATCTTTCCCATAGGATAAGCCGACTTGCCAGGCACCACGCCATGAAAACTATAGAGGATGGCTTGAGGTGCTTGTCCGTCAAATTCATACGGCGGAAAGTGTCATAATATAATATGTTGATACTGCCGCCGCCATCCATGAGCACCTTTGTGAACTTATAACCGCCCACTTGAGGGGCTACCACCAATGCCAGATGACCCGGATTCTCAACCCGGGGCGGGTGATCCTCCCGACTCCATGTGATCAGGTACTCTGACCTTCGTAAGTATTGGGGTACTGCCGGCTCAACAACATTGACCGCACGCCTATGAACCTTCTGATCTCGCTTGCAGAGACTTGTAGTGAAAACATGATACTGACCTCCATTAAGCTGCTTTGGATTCCTCTGATATCCTGACTGATTATGCTGCTGCTGATTGCCCCGACCAGATTGTTGATTATGACCACCATGGTTACCCTGACCTTGATAGCCAGAATTTGAGCCACCACCACCAAAGCCGGACACCTGGGAGCCAGATCCTGAGCCGCCAGGCGGCCCATTATTATTACCATGATTCTGATTAAGGCTGTAGTTCCTGTACTCTCGCATGGTGAAGCAATCCTTACAGGCGTGGGTAGCCGGCTTATTTGGCAGACTATGTTTCGGGCAAGGGTCATTGAGCATTGCTTCAAGGTTAAAAGACTTTCCTCCAAAGGACGGCTTACCATTACCGTTTCGGCGCTGATTTTTATATCCAGCGTTGGTGTTAGCCACTAGATCTGACCAGCCATCCGGGTGTCTGCACTTGCCACCATTACCCTGGTTGTTGCCATTATGCCCTGCCACATTCTGCTGCTGACCCTTACCATTGCCACTCTTTTTGCCTTTGTTAGATATCTCGTCATCAGATCCAGGGTTTTTGGTATTATCAGAGTCTGCATACTTAATGAGAGCTGCCATGAGCTCACCCATGTCATTGCAATGACGCTTAAGCCGCCCAAGCTTCTGCTTAAGGGGGACAAAGTGACAGTTCTTTTCCAAGATCAGAACCGCCTGACCCGCCGCAATGCTATCTGATGAGTGCATAATAGCCGAGACCCGCCAGACCCAGTGGTTGGCCGACTCATCCTCACGCTGCACGCAGTGATCCAAGTCAACAATTGTCAGGGGCTGTTTGCATGTCCCTTGAAAGTTCTTGATAAACCGCGCCTTCAACTCTACCCATGAGTTGATGGAATTAGGAGGCAACCCTTTTAACCATGTGCGAGCTGGCCCATCTAACATCATGCTAAAATATTTGGCACAGACCGCATCATTGACATCCAACATCTCCATGGCTAACTCATAACTCTCAATCCAACCCTGTGGAGGGAGATCAGCTGTATAATTAGGCACCTTGCGAAGGCCCTTGAAATCCTTAGGCAGACGTTCATTGCGCAAGGCCGGTACTAAACAGGGCACTCCAACCATTCTGGAGATCGTCCCAGCCCCCACTAATGCTGAAGGGATCACTGGAGGCTGCTGATAAGCCCCCTGCTGAGCCGCCGCTGCCGCCTCACGACGAGCCCTGGTTTCATCCACAATTGCCTGAGCATTGACCAACAGGTTGTCATCATGGGGCGGGTTACGACACCGTTCACTGCTGGAAACCGCGGGCGACTCAATGCGCCGGCTGTAACTTCGACTTGGGTGAGGGGTTGAATGCACACAATAGCGGCTGTAAGAATAAGCTGCCTGCTGTACCACGGCCGTCTGCAAGAGCTCAACTGCATTCCGGGTCTCCATCGCAGCTGGTGACTCGTCGTCAATCGGAATAGCCGCCAGCCGCGTAGCTGCCGCTAACATGTTATCCACCGGGTTAGAAAAGTGCCCTGGCGATGGTGTCGTAAAACATTGAGGCGGCGTTTGATTGGGGGGTGGGTTAGGTGCCCGCTCCTCCCTCCGTGCCGGCTCAGGCTGGCGATGTTGAGCCGCCACCCAACTTCCTAGCACAACCGGGTTTAACTGAGGATTCACCCTTCCAGCTAGAGTACTTGGACCTGCCCCTGGTGTATTAAACAGATTCATGGGCTCATAATGTAAAGGCAGGCGGGTCTGGTGCCTCCTACGAAGAACCGCATTAGAAGCATCCTGATCCAGACTCAAACGCCAAGCTTCTGTCCTTACATGCTCTTACTCAGCCACAATCTGAGCCCGTTCCGCTGCCATCTTGGTATTCTCTGCATTGATATCCTCCTGGGCCTTAGTGATCTCCGCCTGAATCTTTACAATCTCCGCATTGCATTCTGCTTGATTCGCCAGAGTCACCTCTATTGCTAGCAAAGTCGTTAAAGCGCCCAAGAGATCTGACAAACCTTGAGCCGGAGGCCTCTCCGAGCCGCCAACACCAGCTGCAGCCACCGAACCAGATGTCATCGCTGCAGTTGTTGATGAATTGTGAGCCGGCCCTGTACCAGCCATGAAAATAGCAGCCCTATATGACGGCTCATTGGAGTCCGGAATACTATCGCCATCGGAACAGCCTCCAAGCCCACCATCTGGAAGTTGATAGATTGACTCCGTCTCTCCGGTCAAGGACTCATCACCTAAATAGATGAGAGTCTCTCCTCCGGATACATAATCCTCTGCAAGGTCCGCTCCATGTGTGAAACCAACGAAGACTCGCTTCCGGCGGGGTTGAACCCGGGCAGGTTGCGTGCGCCGAGCCGACTCGATGAAGTCGATGGAGGTGTCCGGCTCAGGCTCTGATCCGCCGATCTTGCCGATGAAGACATGAATCCCACCGAAGGGGACCCGGTACCCGTACTCGATTGAGTCGGCCTCGGGGCCCCAGCCAGCTTCATCGATGTAGAGCTTGCTGCGGCGACTCTTGGTCATCGTGCCAACGGCGTATCCCTCGATCCCTGGGAAAGAGCCCTTCAAGAACTCGAAACCACCGTGCGCTGGCCCCCCGATGGGCGCCAACTATCATCGTTTTGTCACGGCAGATGCCCTTGTGAAAGGACTTAGGTGTGGAGCCATCGCAACGTAGGTTAGCTTAAAGGGGTTGAGCAGGACGAGAGACACGAGTTTACCCAGGTTCGGCCCCTCACCAACGAGGTAAAAGCCTACGTCTTGCTTTGTGTTGTATTGATTGAGTATTGATTACAAGGGAGCAGAATCGCTTAACCTAGCTATCGATTGATTGTAACTTGAGTTAACCCGCCGCAGGGTCTCGCCTTTATATACACAGGTCGAGGCCCTGGGCTTACAAGAGTCCAAGCCGGATCATACAACGTGACCGACCCGGGTTCTAAGTCGCCTTGTCTTGCTAGGCAAGTTGCCATCAGGCGGCTCACACCTCCGGGTTATGACACCATCGCCTGGTCTTGGGCCTTCAACATGCCCGCCTTGTGAGTCGCCTCCAGTCTTCATATCTCCTCTTCTTGGGCCTACTTAGACTTTCACTATTGAGTCACCAACAGTGTAACCCGACCCCTCCTGGGCGGGTCACACCACGGGGTTATATCCCCAACACCGGGCGAGGGCGCGGGAGAGGCAAGAACACAGGGGGCGAGGGGAGAGCATGGGGGCTTGACAGCAAGATCAGTCGATGCAACCGCAGATGGGACCGCCACAACAATTTTTTGGGTATGGATTTCAGGGAGCTCCACCTCCATGGGGCTTCCCAGGGCAGTTCCCACCTGCTTACCACTAGCAGCAATGGGGCGGGCCGCAACAACAGTGGTTCGCTCCCCCGCCTCCACTTCTTGGTCCGCAGCAAGGTCAAGGCTCTGGAGGCTCTGCAGATGCAAATCCTGCCGCATCCAGGAGTCAAGTCAGCAATAGATCTCAAAACAAGAACTCACAGAAGAAGAAACAAGATCAAGCTGCTAAGGTTCCTCTAGTCTCAAACTTTGGTCTGATGTCTTACCTAGATGTGGTCTGCTATAATTGTGGTGATCCTGGACGTCATGTGGACAAATGTGGGAAGCCAAAAAATTGTTTCATCTGCAAAATGGTTACCCACAAGGTTGACAACTGCCCTGTCAGGAAGAAGCCCCATACCTCTGCTAGATATGTTGGCAGTGTTGCCCCTGGTCTTGGGTATTACCATGTAGATGAAACAGATGTCAATGCTCAACACTTGGGGGCTCTGAATAATGTTGGTATTGTGCTTGTGGAATCTGGTGAAGTCACTAAATAGGAGCTAGCCAGTGAATTTGCAGATATCTACAAGACAAATTGGCCATGGCCTATCAATGCTTTGGATGAGTGGTCTTACCTAGTAAAATTCCCCCTGAGATTGATGTGGTTCAGGTAGCTGGTTACCCCTATTTTGGTCTCAAGAAAGATAATGTCATTGTCAATGTGGAAGTCTAGACAGGCAATGTTGAGGCTGAAGATGATCTCCAGGAGGTTTGGATCAAAATCAGGAAGATGAACCCTAAATGGTGTGAATGGTCTATGCTGGACCAGATTACCTCTACCCTAGGTGTACTAATTGATGTGGATTGGCAACACAACTTCAGGTCTTTCTATGAGACAGTCAGGGTGAAAATTGTCTGTAAAGACCCTTCAAAAATCCCAAAGGAAAGGGTGTTTGGGATCCATGGCAAGATCTACAAGTTGCTTATTGAGGTTGAGCCCCTCATACCTCCCACAGATCCAGTCACCTCCACCAATCCTTCCCCTGGCACCCAACCTTCCATGGAGACTGATCATAGAGACCACACTTCTGAAGATGCTGGTTCCAACAGAGGCTCTAGAACTGGGTCTGATCATGGTTCTGGCACTGGCTCTGGAACTACCAATCCTAGATCTCAGTCCATTGGCCACAATCACATGATGGGAGAAGTTACCCCAACTTCCCTTTTAAAGCCACAACAACTAGATTCTCAATATTCAGGCAAGATCAGTAACTTGGAAAAAATACTTAACTCAGTCCAAGGAGATGCTGTGGGATTGAATTTGCTCAGAGAGATGGAGCTCATGGATGATGATGATACAATTTCTGAAATGGAACCTGAAGAAATGCATGAGGATGATCAGGTGCCTCCTGTTGTTGGGATAGCTACCAATGCTACCAGCTCAGAAGACCATTATGACACTGAATTCCCCAAGCTCCCTCAGCCCAAAAACCAGAGTAAATGGGGCCCTGTCCAAGCTTGCAGGATGAGCTCTAGGCTTGCTGGTGACAATAGAACCATTATTGAGAAAGCTCAGCAATTCAAAGAGGTTCAGAACCTGGAAGTTCCTAAGGATAACAGTAAGAAAGCCCCCTCTTTCTCTCTTTTCAATGAACCTTCTTTTATTTCTGTTGCTACTAGTATTGGAGTAGAGTTGGATAGGATAGATAATGCTAAAAGTTCCAATGTTTCTTTAAGTACTGATAAGACCCAGGACAGGACTGTGGGGACTGTTCCTAGATCTAACCTAGTTAGTGTTAACCCTAGTGAAATGCCTCCTGATTCTCCTGCTAGTTACAATGAGGGACTCTGGTCCCTCATTTGCAAACATAGACGGGGCAAGCACCCCATGAACAGATATGCATCATGAACGCTCTATTCTGGAATGTGAGGGGCATAGCTGCCCCAGGCAGGAAAACTCTTATTATTGACACCATAAATAAGACTCATGCTACTGTGTTAGGTTTCCAGGAAACTAAAAAATAGAATTCTCTAGCTCCTATCTTAAATCTTTAGTAGGGACTAGAGAATTTTCTTGGCATCACCTCCCATCTAAGGGCTCTGCTGGTGGCATCCTAATGGGGGTGGACCTAGAAGTTTTTGAGGTCATTTCCTGATCCCACCTAGATTCTTCTGTTAGTTGTTTAGTCAAGACTAAATCTAATGGACATATCTTTAGATTGATCACTGTTTATGGCTCTTCCTATGTTGAAGGAAAAGAGGCCTTAATTTCTGAGCTCCACTCTCTCTTTGTGGATGTAGATACCCCTACCCTTATTGGTGGGGACTTTAATCTGGTTAGGAGCTCTAGTGATAAAAGCAATGGTGTGATTAATCATAAGTGGAGTGATAACTTCAATGCCTGGATTGGGATCTGGAGCCTTCTAGAAATTAAACAGTCCAGTAGGAAATTCACTTGGGCTAATAACCAAGTGGACCTAATCATGTCTACTATTGATAGACTTTTCTGTGACACTAACTTAGATAGAATGTTTCCTTTGTCCTCTTGCAAAGCATTACCTAGATGTGGTAGTGACCATACTCCTATCCTATGGGATTCTGGAGTGAACCAAACCCCTAGGAAAAGTAGTTTTAAATTTGAGAAATGGTGGCTCCTGAGGGAGGATTTCTCTGACCTGGTCAAAAAGATCTGGGCAGAACCCACAGGGGCTACCTCTCTCTTAGAAAATTGGCAAATAAAAATTAGAAGATTTAGAAAGGCCACAAAACGATGAAGTACTAATGAGGAAGCTAATCTCAGGAGATACAAGAGGATTCTCCTGCAAGATTTTGATGCTCTAGATATTAAGTCAGAGACTTCTGACCTTTCTGAATCTGAGCTAACCAAAATGAATTTCATTCATGGTGAGCTCAAGAAAATTTGGCTCAAAAAGGAGACCAAAGCTAGGCAAAAGTCTAGAGATAGGGACATTAAAGAGGGAGATAGAAATACTGCCTATTTCCATGCAGTAGCTAACCAAAGGAGGAGGAAAACTCTTATCCACTCCTTAGATGGTCCCCATGGTCTTGTTACTGATATAGGAGATATGCTAGGAATTGCTAGTGATTTCTATAAAAACCTCTTCAAGAAGGAGGAATGTTCTGTGTTTAACCTGAGCCCTAATTTTTTCTCTGAGACAGAAAAAGTTTCTGCTGAGGAGAATTCCTTGCTAGAAGCCCCTTTCTCTGAGAAAGAGATCAAATTAGCTGTCTTTGGATCTTACCCAGATGGGGCCCCAGGCCCTGATGGATTCCTTTCCTGTTTTATCAGCACTTTTGGGAGCTCATTAAGGCAGACTTGGTGCCCATGTTCCAGCTTTTCCATAAAGGAGAACTAGACATATATAGACTTAATTTTGCCATGCTCTCTCTCATTCCTAAAGAAGCAGATGCTACTTCTATGAAGAAGTTTAGGCCTATCAGTCTTATTAACTGCAGTTTCAAAAAAAAATCTAAGGTCCTCACCAATAGATTTTCTGTGGTTCTGCAAAGATTGATTGCTAGTAATCAATCTGCTTTTCTCAAAGGTAGATTCATCCTAGAAAGTGTGGTCACTGCCCATGAGGTGTTGCACTCAGTTCATTCTGGTAAGGAAGAAGGCCTTGTCCTCAAATTAGACTATGAGAAAGCCTTTGATAATGTGGATCTGAGCTTCCTGATCAAGCTGCTTAAGCTTAGAGGGTTTGGGGATAGATGGACTCAGTGGATCCACCAGCTTACTCATGGGGGATCAGTGGGTGTTAAGCTGAATAATGTAGAAAGTGACTTTTTCCTCACTGGGAAAGGGCTGAGGCAGGGGGATCCCATCTCTCCTCTCCTATTCAAATTAGTGGTAGATGTTCTTACTAAGATGTTAGCCAAAGCTGCTGCCCAAAGGCTGATTGAGTTGCTCTGCCCTGCAGTCTGCTCTGGGGGTATCATCTGCCTTCAATATGCAGATGATACCATCCTGTTCCTTGACAAAAACCCCACCCATGCTAGGAACCTCAAGATTGTCTTGACCTGCTTTGAACAGGTCTCTGGTATGAGGATCAACTACTCTAAGAGTGAACTCATCCCCATTAACATTGAGGGACCTGAGTTTGAAGAGTATCTCTCCATACTAGATTGTAGTGGAGGGACCTTCCCCATTAAATACCTAGGCATCCCTCTACACCATGACAAATTAAGAAGAGAGGATATCCAGCCTCTGCTGGATATAATTCTTAAAAGAATTGCTGGATGGAGAGGAAAGCTCCTATCCTACAAAGGCAGACTGGTTCTGATCCAGGCCTGCCTTGCCAGCATCCCTGTCTATCTCCTCTTCTTCTTTAAATTCCCTAAATGGGCCATTCATATGATCAACTCCCAAATGGCTAACTGTCTGTGGAATGACTTTGAAGGACATAGGAAACTGCATTTAGCTAACTGGGGGATGGTCCCTATGAAGAAAGATTTTGGGGGCCTTGGCATTCCCAACCTCCAAGAGATCAATATCTGTCTACTGGGCTCCTGGATTAAAAGATATTATGAAGGAGATGGGAAACCCTAGAAACAGATTATTGACCATAAATATATGGCTGGGAGGCCTAACCTCTTTGCTCCTTCCCCCACCCAAAACTGCTCCAAGTTCTGGAAAGGGATTAACTCCATTACTCAAACCTTGAAGTTTGGGCATAGGTGGAAAATTGGGCTAGGTGATAGAGTTAGATTTTGGGAGGACACCTGGTTTGGTACTTCCCCCTTAGCAGTCCAATTTTGGCCTGTCTACTCTATTTGCAATGAGCAAACTAAATGTGTCAATGAGGTTTGGGATGGGCATCAATTGAAACTCACCTTCAGGAGGATCTTTGATGACAAAATGATGGAACAATGGTACCAGTTAGTAGAAATTGCTGGAAGTATTGGACTGTCCCCTGAACCTGATGCTCTGATATGACAGATGGATAGCAAAGGCGAATACTCTTCCAGTTCACTTTACCATGTGATCAACTTTGGAGGGATCCAACCTATGTTTATCCCTGCAGTGTGGAAACTTAGGGTTCCTCCCAAAATTCATGTCTTTCTCTGGCTGCTTGCCAACAACAAGCTTATGACTAGAGATAACCTAAGAAAGAGACATATCATTAAACAACCTGATTGTGTTTATTGTTCTGATCAAGAATCCATTAGGCACCTGTTCTTTGACTGTATTGTGGCTAAGAACTTGTGGGCTTTCATTAATGAGCAATTTGATGTTCAGATGGGAGCTGACTTTGAGTCTGTTGCTAGATTTTGGATTTCTAACAACAAAAACTCTGCCTTGAATACTGTTAGTTCAGTTGTACTATGGTGCCTTTGAAAAAAAAAGAAATTCTATGATCTTCAATAACACTACTTGGATCTCTGTTAACCAGGTGTTGAGATCGATCTTGAATACAGTGAGAAACTGTGTCATTCTTTCCCCAGATCTGCGCAAGGAAAGACTGATGGTCTTTGCGGCACAACTGGCGAATTTCCTTCAGAAACCTATGCTGACCAAGAGTGGCTGATCTCCCACAACACGCTGGTGTTCGAGCCATGGAGGAATCTCAAGATCTCTGAAGATGATGAAAGCTTCTCATCTCCCAACAAGAGAGACCCCCGTGGCAAGACGACAGTGGCCAGCCCAGTATCAACCCTTATCACTTGCTGGTCTCCAGGCTGCGGCAGCACCACCCATGAAGACACAGAGGGCTTTGCAGGGAGGCATCTGCATCCTGTAGAGGTTTCCTACGTCGCAGCGTGCTCGGTGCCCCCCGGAGAGAGATGTTTTGTAATAGGGCTTCTAGTGATCAGTTTGCTATTCCTCCTGTTTTTTACTTTCTGTTCTTGAACTGTTCCTCTCAGTGAGCTGATGTATGGATTTTTCGATAAAGGGTGATTTTTATTGACTCGTAGTAAAGCATCGAGTGATACAATTACAATGAGCGACACCCGGCCTCTGCATAGCTAGGATGCACACAGCCAACACAATTACAATGAGCGACACCCGGCCTCTGCATAGCAAGGAGCTAAATCATACTAGACCAAAGCTATACCTAGGCAGAGAGAAAAAGGAAAAAACAGTCCCAAAGCGATAAGAACAGCGACTAGCATGCACATCGACAACCCTTGGCTTTAACTATCTCATGAAAACATACAGACTACGAGAGAGGTTCTTCAAAAACGACGCCTCCAAGAAGGGAACGACACACAAGTGACGCCGTCGCCGGATCCAACACCCAAAGGTCGGATCGAGGATTTTCACCCTGAAGATCAAGTCCAAGCAAACTCCAAGCAATGCCTTCACCAGAGTAACGACGCTTAAAACGCCGCCATTGCCAGGTATAGCCAATAAGATGCCAGACCTAGGGTTTTCACCCCGGAGCTCAAGACCGGGTACTCGAAAAGCACCACCCAATCGGATTCATATGCTATCTCCTCCACTTGCCATGATCCCAGTTGTTGCAAACATGCATAAACTTGACGACATATGAGCAGCACGTACCATTGACGAGGAAGAAAGGTCACCGGCAGCACGGTTAACATTTGAGGAAGCATAGGCTTTCCTACACCCCCTTATCTAGCCATTCATTTCTGCATCGCGATTCGTGCGAGCACTTTTCTCTTTTTTGTTTCTTCCAAAGAAAACAACATATGAACTTCAAACTTTGGGGAACAACAAAACATTCTAACAAGAATGTGGGAAAAAACTTTCAGATTTTTCGGTCTGACATAAAAAAAATCACATTTTGTATATTTATGTCAGACCGAAAAATCTGAAAGTTTTTTCCCACATTCTTGTTAGAATGTTTTGTTGTTTCCCAAAGTTTGAGGTTCATATGTTGTTTTATTTGAAAGAAACAAAAAAGAGAAAATTTCATATAGTAAATTTGTTGTATAACGTAGATCTCAAAGCAATAATGAAGGGTGATGATAAGAGGTGTCCAGAAACCTTTGCTTTCTAAATCCGCGTCCCCGGCAGCACCGAAATCCCAAGGGGATGCTCCGGACGCCATGCACCGTCTCCGAGTGGCAGTCAATGGCTTATCATTATTAGACGACACCACCATGCGCCGCCACAAGCTTCGTCGTCATCGACGTCAAAGTCGTCATGGCCAGATCCATGGCGCCACGCCGCCATCCCGGCTGCGCGGGCGACATCAACAACAACCCGCTGCATGTGTACCGCCACATCCCATCATGCCCCTGCACCAAAGAGGCGCCCAGGAGCAGCGCCGGCCCCAGGGAGCCGACTCTCGAGGACGGGAGGTGTGGTAGTGGCAACTCCCTTTCCTCCGTGTTGCAGCGCTTGCAGCCTGTGATGCCGACGGCGCTAGGGAGGGGGAGGGTCACGTACACGTTGCAGCAAGCCAGCCATCTACCGGATCAACGTCGCCGTCGCAACAACCACCTCCGCTGCTTCAGGTTGCCGGCCGTGCAGAGCCATACGCCACCCATCACGCCTCAGGAACGGATCCCCGCCGCCGCCGCTAGCCGCGCGGGCAAGCTCGAGCTTGCCGCCGGCGGCGGCGAGGGGCTGGCGCACACAGAGGAGGGCCCTGGAAAAATGGATCCTATCGCCTCCCGTGTCGCCCACACGGACGACGCGGGGCCGTTCCGTTTTTCAGATGTATTGCTGATGTATGGATTATTTGTCTGGGGTTTCATTCGAGCAATGGAACCAAGGAGGGCCTCCCTGTTCTTCTAAATTTTTTTTTGCACCAAGCAGGTCTGGTTAACGGTAATGCAGGTAACCCGCTGGAGATGCCATGAATGCCAAAAGAACATGAGATCCTGCCGTGCCAAATGCTGGATGTCCCAGTTCTTATCCCGTTATCCGAAGGCCAGTACAAATCAGGGATTCACCAATGGCCGTTCCCATGCGGCAAAGGGAGCAAGACGGTGCGGCGCGGCACTCTGCGTTGGGCCGCGGGGCCACTGCGCCACGCCAAGGCCAGAGTGCAGCATCCAATGCCTCACTCTGCCCGAGCCACCGTCTTCTGACACAGGTCAGTGCATGCAAAGCTACAGCCCTGCGGACTGTCCCCGAGCGGAGCCCCAGAAGAAACCACTCCCCCCGGTCACCCCGCCACCGCGGCACGACCCCCACAACCCAACACGATGAGAAAAATAATCGCCTGCCTGTCACACATACTATGTGTCACAGGCGCACGCACAGCAACCAGCAAGGGACGCATGCCATCGAACTCAGCAGGTTTATAGTTTGAAAAGCTGCCCAAGAAAAAGTTACACGACGCGACAAAATCCCTGCGGATTTCGTTTCTGCACGAATTTGCCCCACGCCCACGCGCCATGACGGACGGACGGACGCGGTGTGGATGGGACGAGGCCGCCCTCGGCCTCAGGTGGCGCGCGCGGCGGCGCTGTGGGTGGCGTGGAGGATGCCGGCGGGGGAGAAGCCGATGCCGCGGGGCGGGGCGGTGGTGGTGCTGCCGCTGTGCGCCGGGGCTGCGGGGGCTCCTTCCACAGGCTTTCTTGAACGGCCGCGGCCCCGGTGGACGTGCCGCTCGCAGTACTTGTGCCCCTGCACCACGTCGCGGGAGCACCGCCACTTCTTGCCGTCCGTGCGGCGGCACCGCCCGGGCTCCGGCTCCATGCTGCTCCGGTAGTCGAAGCACAGGCTCCCCAGCCCAATCACTGCCATTCAAAAGATGACGAACGGCTCATCCAACAATCCACCGACATTACAGGATGTCGAGGTGGCATAGGAAACGTACGGGAGGGGAAGCGGTGCGGGCCGAAGGAGGAGGCGGCGACGCTCTTCCAGATGGGCAGCACGAGGTGCACCGGCACGGGCGCCCCCGCCGCGAAGTAGCGGTAGATGAGCACCTGGTGCTCCAGCTCCTGCTGCTGCATGAACGTTAGCGCCGATTTCGCCGCCGCCGCGGCCGCCCGTGCTTCGAAGGCTTGCTGCTCGCCACGGCTATCGCCGCCGAGCCCCAGGCCGAGGCCAAGACCCAGCGGCGACGAGACCGCCATCATCACCGTCCCTACAAGGCGACAACAAGACATCGAACAACTCAACATCTTCAGGTGAACACAAGCCGCTTGCTCTTACAGCTTTCCTGGTGTGGCTGCACGTACCGGCGTTCTCGTCGGCGGAGGAGAGGCGGGGCAGCTTGGACGGCGGCTGCAGCGAGTCGGCTTCTTTCTCGTCGGCCATGAGGAGATTCCGGCGTGCGCCTTGTTGCTTTCGAAGTCTAAGGAGGGAGAGT
Source organism: Thinopyrum elongatum (assembly GCA_011799875.1). Classification (NCBI taxonomy): domain Eukaryota; kingdom Viridiplantae; phylum Streptophyta; class Magnoliopsida; order Poales; family Poaceae; genus Thinopyrum; species Thinopyrum elongatum. Next base: position 405,948,533 of record CM022302.1, on the reverse strand, counting down.
TCTTGACTCTTGAGACGGTGCGAGAAGGGTCAGTGCATTTGTCAGAAGAAGTGTGACGCAGTGTGGATATATTCATGCGTGATGGCTGGTCGCTCGGTAAGTTCTGTGCTCAGGCAACGGTAACTGTCAAACTGGCGGGACGCAGAGGGCGTAGAACTGTGGTGGACGCGCGTGAGCGCGAAGCTGGCACGGCATGGCGGGGGCCCTGGTGCCGCGGCGCAGGGAGACGACACGCGTGTTTTTTTAGCCCGTATGCTCGTGTTTGGCATTCATTTCAGCGTTGGACGGGCACCGCCGCGTGACTTCGTGAAAATGAGGTGCCCACGTCAGCTGCTCGTGGGTGTGGCCAAGAAGACCACCTCCACAAACGTCCCGACCGCGCTGTCCAAGCGTAGTTTGTCATCAATCATCATTTTACATCAGTGGACGTACCAGTCGGTCCAGTCCCGTGTTTGTTTCCCGGCAAGGGGGGTTTTACGGGGTCCGGATTGCCGCAACTCTGACGCCCCCGGCCACTCAAAACCATGTCCGGACATTTTGTTGCTACTATGATACTATGATAACTACTCCATCTTGAAGAAGCATGTCATAGTAAGAATTGGATTCTCTGGTTAACAAAAGTGCAGGGCTGCATTGCGGATGCTTGTATATGGTATGACTACAGATTCATGGGGCGAGTACCTCCTGGATGTCTGAGAGCACATGCATAGACATCATGGTCAGATTTGCTATTGCGATGTTCGATGTGTTTGGACATGAGTACTTGAGAGAACCAACTATCACAGACACCGAAAAGGCTCATGGCACTTTCGGAAGCAAGAGGATGGCCCGGGATGCTCGGATCTCTTGATTGCATGCACCGGAGATGTGAGAACTGCCCAAAAGATCTTCAAGGACAATATTAGTGCCATGTTAAGAAGCTCACTATCATTTTTGAAATAGTTGGATCATAGAACCTCTTGATTTGCCGCCTTCTTTCACATGCCCGGGTCTCGCAATGACATCAGTGTTGTTAGGGCATATTTCTCCCTTAGTGGTTTTGGTGATTGATGACAATGCTTTTGCGGATTAATCGTGTGCATTGAGCATTCTAGATAATCTATCTTATAGCACAAGACGATTGGAACCCCTCTGAAGGTTTATAAAGATGGTGTTTTTCTTGCGTTTCTTTTTCGGTGGACTTGAATCATAGGAATACCGTACTATTAAGAGGGGGTCCGCTTCGGAAAGGTTTGGGTGGAATCATCACGTACATTATCTCTGCACCCTCGTTTTTTCCCGACAATTGAGCTTGTTCTTCCTTGTGTTTGAACCTTGCCAAAACAGACTAAGCAGTAGTACCAATGTGCAGTATGGCTCCTACTTCCGCTTAATTTATTGGTTCTGTAAACGGGCGGTAGTGGAGCGGCAGTTAGCCACAGTGGTATTACGGGGCTAACTGGCTCTCAACTACCGTGGGTTTACGAGACACCCATCAGTTAAGCGGAAGTACCGCCGCTAGCCACGGTAGTACCGCTCCAGCGAAACTACCGCTGGCTAGTACCGCGGCGTGTACCGCTTATTTTTCTATTCTGGAATGGTTCTGTCCCTTGGGTGGAAGTAGGGCGGCATTTCGTGGCGGAAGTACCGCTCCTAGCGGCACTACCGTCCTGCTCACCCCTACTACCGCCAATATCAGCTGCTATTCATCTCCACGCGGTAGTACCACTGGAGGGCGTGGTAGTACCGCTCAGGCGGCACTACCGTTCTCCTGGCCTGCTCAGAATGAACTAGGTAGCCGGCACTTCCGTGCCAGCGGAAGTACCGCTCATCCGAGTGGTACTACCGCTTATGTGCGGGCTGTGGGAGCATAACGGTTGGATCCTTCTTCCCACTATAAAAGGGAGTCATCTTTCTTCTAGTTGACTACCTCTTCCACCCCCAAGCTCCATTGTTGCTCACAAGCTCATTCTTGCCCGATCTCTCTCCCTAGCCAATCAAACTTGTTGATTCTTTAGGGATTGCTTGAGAAGGCCTAGATCTACACTTCCACCAATAGAAATTTGATTCCCCCCACTAATCCCTTACGGATCTTGTTACTCTTGGGTGTTTGAGCACCCTAGACGGTTGAGGTCACTTTGGAGCCACATTCTATTGTGGTGAAGTTTCGTGGTGTTGTTGGGAGCCTCCAATTCGGTCGTGGAGAGAGCCCCAACCTTGTTTGTAAAGGTCCGGTTGCCGCCTTCAAGGGCATCACTAGTGGAATCACGGCATCTCGCATTGTGTGAGGATGCGAGGAGAATACGGTGGCCCTAGTGGCTTCTTGGGGAGCATTGTGCCTCCACACCGCTCCAACGGAGACGTACTTCCTCTCAAAGGGAAGGAACTTCGGTAACACATCCTCGTCTCCACCGTCTCCACTTGTGGTTATCTCTTACCTTTACTTCGTGCAAGCTTTACGTGTTGTGTATCCTTTACTTGCTTGTGTTGCTAGCATCATATAGGTTGTTCACCTAGTTGCATATCTTACCTATTTGTTGCTAATCCTATTTTGTTAAGAAAAGTTAAAAATTGGTAGTTGCCTATTCACCCCCTCTCTAGTCAACCATATCGATACTTTCAATTGGTATCCCAGCCTCATCTCTTTATTAAGGGTTTCACCACCCGAAGAGTATGGTTGACATCGGGGAGGAAGTGCCTGAGGCCGTGGAGTTGACTTCGATCACACGGACGACTTAAATGAAGCTATGGCTTCACTTAAGACGTCTATGATGACCGAAGTCAAGTCCATGCTTAAAGAATTGCTTGAGGGGTTGAAATCAACTCCCGATCCATTGCTTGTGGTTAATCCCACCGCATCGGAGTCGGAGGCCAATTCCGGCAAGGAAGCGGCTAAAGGTACTCAAACTTCTTCCCCTCATATCAAGAATGGGACGGGAACCTTTGTCTCGGTTCCCCCTCCCCCAGTCTATGGAGGACCGGTCCCTACACCGCATATTAACAACCTTGGTCCTCCTCCTAAGCTTGTAAAAGGTGATTTTGCTAATTGGTTTTTTTCGTATCAAGTCTCATTTGAATCACAGCTCAGCAAATCTTTGGAGAATCATCGAGCAAGGTTTCTACCCGCATGATCCAAACAATTTCACCCCAAGAGAAGAGGCGGACAATCAATACAATCACTCTGCCTTGTTCATCCTTCAAGCCGCGGTTCCTCCCGAAGATCTATCTCACTTGCGCCCCTTCATTCGTGCAAAGGATTGTTGGGAACACATCATATCTTTGTACAAGGGGAGCTCAAGCATCCAACAATCCAACTTTGAAGTGGTCCTTGGTGAGGCCGATGAATTTGTGATGCTAGAAGATGAGGATTCGCGTGATCTCTACCGGAGGGTGACAACTCTTGCGGTTGCTCTCCAAGACCATGGGAGAAAGGAGACGGATGACAATTGGATCAAGCGCAAGTTTCTCAAGGCCATCATGCCATTCAACAAGGCCGTGTCCTCCGTGATTCGTCAAAGGCCGGATTTCCATACCTTGTGTTCAAGTGAAGTGTTGGATGAGTTTATTGCCATGAACATCATGAACAAGACCGTCGACAATGCTCTCGCCCGTGTCCGGTTAAATAAAGCCTCTCCCACCCTTGCCTTGAAGGCCAAGGCCATTCCGGAAGAAGAAGAGGAGGAAGAAGAAGAGGGTTGCCTCGAAGACACCAAACATACTTACCACGAGCACATGGCTCTTGCTTCAAGGCAATTTTGGGGCAACAAGAGAAACTTAAGGCCAAACTTATCCAAGAACAATTCAAGTGGGTCAAAGAACAAGCAACGAGTGAGGACGTGCTACAATTGCGGCAATGTGAGTCACTTTGTGGTGGATTGTCCTTATGAGAAGAGGGAAGACAACGGTGGCAAACTCATTCGGAAAGACAAAGCCAAGTCCTTCCCAAACAATAACAACTTCACCAAGAAGATACCTTCAAAGGGTTTGGTGGCACATGAATAATACCCCTCTGATGATGATGATGAAGATACAAGTAGTGAAGGAATAGCAACGGCGACCGTGGCCATTGCCACCTCTTCCCCCTCCAATGTGTCTCTCTTCGGTGCCCCCAACGAGAACCTCATTGCCAAGTGCCTAATGGCCAGAGGTATCAATAAGGTAACCCTCAACATCAAAACCACCATCACTACTACGCCTTCGTTGTTAGATTGTGTAGATGAGAGTGAGGTGGTGAAAGTTGATGAGAATGGGTTTGACAAATTCTTGAGTAAGCTCAATGGTGAATCCAAGAAACACTTTGTTGCTCTCTTGGAACAACTTGGTGAGGCCAATGATATCATTGAGTCTCATGAGGATATGATCTCCAAGTTGGAGGGGCATAATCGTGATTATGCCGATGAGATTGCGGATCTTTCCATTGCTCTAGAGGAAGAGCGAGGTCTTCATTTGACTCTTAATGAGTCACACAACGTTGATCATGCTAAATTGCAAAAAGATCTTGATCATGTTATTGTTCTTACTCGTGTGCTTAAATCCTAGAAAGTTGCACTTGGGGTTGTCCATGATAGACTCAAGGAAGAGTTTGACACACTTGACAAGGCTCACAAGGTCTTGAAGGGTGTTCATATACCTCTCTCAAGGAGTCTCATGATCAACTCCAAGTGAAGCTGACCAAGGAGATTTCCACATGTCCTTCTTTCGTTCTAATTGATAATGCCCATGCTACTAACCCTTGTTGTGAGCATGTGCATCTTGTGGAGGAAAATACCAAGTTGAAAGAGCAACTTGAGAAGGGCCTTGTAACATGCATACAAGGCGAGAAGAACCTAAATGACCTTTTGATTGTGGGAAAGGAAGGACTTGGGTTTGTACCCAAGTCTAAGAAGAAGAACAAGACCAAGCAACCTATCCCGCTTAAGGAAGCCTTTGTCAAGGCGGGTGAGGGAACTCATGAGAAGAAGAAGAACAAGGAAGTGGGTGGTAATGCCAAGAAGGGCAAAACCGCCCCTACCAACAAAGCCGACGACTTTAACCCTTCATATGTGTTGTGCCGTGCTAGTGATGGGCATGTTTATGTCAAATTTGTTGGTTCTTCTTATGAGTACATTGAATGGTCTATTTGGGTTCCTAAGACCCTTGTTGCTAACCTCAAAGGACCCATTAAGAAATGGGTACCTAAATCCAAGCATTGATCTCTTGTAGGAGTTTGCTTCCGGTGGAGTGTCATGGTTGCTTGATAGTGGAGCAACAAATCATATATGACCGGGAGCAAGGACTTGGTGATGGACGTTCATCCTATTCCATCCATGCCAACTCATGTCCAATTTGGTGATGCTTCAACATCTAAGGTATTGGGTCTTGGCAAGGTGGTCATCTCTCAAGATTTATCTATTGAGAAGGTCATGCTTGTTGAGTCCCTTGCATACAATTTACTTTCCGTTCGTCAACTTGCACTCATGGGCTTTGCAACGTTCTTTGATCTTGATATTGTGGCCCTTTTGTGGAGCAAGACTCTTAAAGTAGCCTTTGTTGGGCATGTCGAGAACGGTCTCTATGTGGTTAATTAACTTTTCGGAGCGACCCACTAAGACCGCGACGTGCCTAATGGCTAAAGTTGATGTGGGATGGCTTTGGCATCGCCGACTAGCCCATGTCAATATGAGATCTTTGCAAAGTCTCCTCAAAGGGGATTACGTCCGTGGACTAACAAATGTGAGCTTTGCCAAAGATCGTGCTTGCAGTGCTTGTATTGAAGGAAAGTTACATGAGACGACTCACCGACCCACGACTATCATATACTCGAAGAGGCCCTTGGAGCTCCTTCACATGGATCTCTTTGGTCCTCCATCCTTTGTAGTCTTGGGGGGAGAAAGTATTGCTTGGTGATTGCGGATGATTTCTCAAGATACACATGGGTGTACTTCTTCAAGAGGAAGAGCGAGACCCAAAAAACCGTCATCGACTTTTCTAATGAAGCTCAACGTCAACATGAAGTAAAGATATTGATGATTAGAAGTGACAACGGCACCGAGTTCAAGAACTACACCTTGGATGAGTTCCTTAGTGATGAGGGGATCAAGCACCAATATGCCGCACCCTATACCCCTCAACAAAATGGTGTGGCAGAGAGGAAGAACCGGACGTTGATGGACGCGGCAAGGACCATGATGGCAGAATTCAAATCTCCGCATAACTTTTGGATCGAAGCCATCAACACCGCATGTCATGCATCCCATCGGCTCTACCTCTGCAAAGGCTTGAACAAGACTCCATACGAGATACTTACCGGTAACAAGCTCAACCTCAAGTACTTCCGGGTGTTCGGTTGTAAGTGTTTCATTCTCAAGAAAGGTGTTCGTTTGTCTAAATTTGAACCTAGAGCTCAAGAGGGCATATTTGTTAGTTATGCTACAAACTCTCATGCTTACCGTGTCCTCAACAAGTCCAATGGACTCATTGAGGAGACGTGTAACGCAGAGTTTGATGAAAATAATGGCTCCCAAGTGGAGCAAACTGGTCTTTGTGATGCAGGTGATGAAATTCCTCCCCAAGCCATAAGAAGAATGGGGTTGGTCAAATACTCCCAATTGAGGAACCCCTTGTGGCCGAAGGAGAAGGACAAAGCTCTACTCAAGTGGAGCCATCGCCAACACTAGACCCACACGCTTCCGAAGAACAAAGTGAAGGCCCTCAACCAAATGAACTAGATCAAGGGCAAGATCAACCTCATGAAGATGGTGATGCACAAAATGATGCCCAAGATCAAGTTCATGACTCCGAGCAAGTTCAAGATCAAGCTCAAGCTGATGATCAAGAGCAAGCTCAAGACAGTGCTCAAGATGATCAAGATAATGGTCCTCAAATGCGCATTGAGGAACTTTTGGAGCGTCGTGCCGCCAAGGTGGCTTCCAAGCTCAAGCATCAACAACATGTCATGGAGAATGTGCTTGGAAGCTTGAGAAAAGGGGTAAGTACACATAGACAATTGTCAAATTTTGTGAGCATCACGCGTTTGTCTCGTGTGTTGAACCCCAAAAGGTACATGAGGCGCTCGATGATGTGGATTGGCTTGAGGACATGCATGATGAACTCAACAACTTCGAGCGCAACCAAGTTTGGGAATTAGTGCCAAGGCCAACGGAGGAACACAATGTCATTGGGACCAAATGGATCTTCAAGAACAAGCAAGATGCGAACGGTGTGGTGGTTCGAAACAAGGCAAGATTGGCGGCACAAGGCTACTCCCAAGTTGAGGGTATCGACAATGGTGAAACCTTTGCCCCCGTTGCTCGTCTTGAATCTATTTGCATGTTGCTTGCATATGCATCTCATCATGATTTTAAGTTGCAAAAAATAGATGTGAAGAGTGCATTTCTTAATGGTCCTTTGAATGAGTTGGTATATGTCAAACAATCCCCGGGATTCGAGGATCCCAAGCTCCCCAATCATGTATACAAATTCAAGAAGGTGCTCTATGGCCTTAAACAAGCCCCACGCGCGTGGTATGAGCACCTTACCGAGTTGTTGCAAGATCGTGGGTTTGAAATTGGGAAAATTGATCCCACTCTTTTTACTAAGAAGGTCAAAGGGGATTTGTTCATATGCCAACTATATGTTGATGATATTATATTTGGTTCTCCTAACAAATCTTTCAATGATGAGTTTGCCGCACTAATGACCGAGAAGTTTGAGATGTCTATGATGGGAGAGTTGAAGTTCTTTCTTGGGTTCGAAGTCAAGCAAAGAAGAGAAGGAACCTTCATCAACCAAGACAAGTATACCCAAGACATGCTCAAGAGATTCAAACTAGATGATGTCAAGCCGGTCAAGTTTCCTAGGCCTATAAAATGCAAGCTTGACATTGATCCCAATGGTAAAGCGGTGGATCAAAAGGTATATCGCTCCATGATTGGATCCTTGCTTTACCTTTGTGCATCTAGACCGGATATTATGTTGAGTGTGGGGATGTGTGGAAGGTTCCAAGCCGCACCTAAGGAAAGTCACTATGTGGCGGTCAAGCGAATCTTTCGATATTTGGCTCATACCCCAAACTTTGGCCTATGGTACCCCAAAGGAGCAAGCTTTGATCTCATGGGCTATTCGGACTCAGATTGGGCGGGAGATGTTGTGGATAGAAAGTCCACTTCCGGAGGGTGCCAATTCCTTGGTCGCTCTTTGGTAAGTTGGTCTTCAAAGAAGCAAAATTGTGTGTCTCTCTCTTCCACCGAGGCCGAGTATGTTTCTGCCGCAAGTTGTTGTGCACAATTGCTATGTATGAGGCAAACTTTAAAGGATTACGGTGTCACTTGTGATAAAGTGCCTCTTCTATGTGACAACGAAAGTGCAATCAAGATTTCCTGCAACCCGGTACTTCATAGCAAGACGAAGCACATTGAGATTCGTTATCATTTCATCCGGGAGCATATCAAGCGTGGGGAGATTGACATTATCTATGTCAACACTCAAGAGCAACTAGCGGACATTTTCACGAAGCCCTTGGATGAAGCAAGATTTTGCGAGTTAAGGAATGAGCTAAATATCATTGATTCGTGCAATGTGGCTTGAAGCTAGGCACAACCCTCCAAATTCTCCATAGTGTCTTGTTCTGGTTGTAGGCATGGACATAGGGGGAGTGTTGTTCTCTCAATGAACTCTCCCTCCCCCCATTATGCATAAATTGACCAAGTCTTTCACATTAGCCATTTTTATGATACTTGTGCTTCAAATATGAGTTTTGGCCATGGACCCAAGGTTAAAATCTTTGCGGTGCCAAACCAATTAACTCAAACATAGGTGACTTAGGTCACCGCCCTCTCTTTGAGAGGTGTGTTTCCTTTAGGTTTGAGGTGTGCTTTCTTTGCCTTGGCTTTCGGTTGTTGGATGACTCCAAGTGTGCTCTCTTTTTCTTTGGCTTTTGACCTTGGAGTATTCCTTCCCATGTGATGTGTTTTATTTTCTCCAACCTAAGCCTTCCCTTACCTCAACCTCTCATACATTGCATAGGCCCATTTTCTCTCTTTGTTCAAGTGCAGTTTTTTGGGTGCGGGCAGTACTACTGCTGGTAGGCACGGTACTACCGCGTAGGCCGGCGGTACTGCCGCTGAGTGCAGTACATTGACCCCCTGTTAACGCACTGAGGCGGAACTATCGCTCGGGGGTACGGAACTACCGCTGCGCCCCGTAGTACTACCGCTTCGAGGACTCGGGTGGGGGTTAAGTACTGGGCACGGGGAGTTCCAACTCCCCCATACCCATTCACTTCTCCTCTCCCCAAGTTCTCCCTCTCAAGCGACCTGAAACTGCTCTGGAGGCCGGCTCCGGCTCTCCGAATCCGTGCCGTCTTCTCCGTTTCCGTCCGGTGGGATCGATCCCCACCTTCTCATCTTACCATGGATACCGGTATTGCCCTCGTTCTCCTCTTCTACGGTTTTATTTTTTGAATCTTGGTTCTAGGGCAATGCATGTGGTATTCGTAGATTTTTGGCTAAATCTAGGAATGAGTAGGATACAAGATGACTGCTAGATAGGAGTATAGTAGTCTTTGCAAAGTTTTTGCAAATCCACGTCACCGGTACTACCGGATCCACTCCGCGGAAGTCTTCCCTTCGGTTGGGTGGTACTGCCGCTTGTATACGAATGGTACTACAGCTTGCAGCGGTACTACCGCTCGTGTTAAGCGGTACTACCGCTTGTATTTTGGCGGTACAACCATGGTTGGGCACGGTATTACCGCTGTGATCTGGATTTTCAGAAATTTTGCACCTTCTTCTATTCTCATTTTATATCCTTTGGCTTATGCATTGGCTTTACACCTGCTTTTCCCTCGGTCTATGTTGTTGGGTTCCAAGTGATGGTAGCTCTCATCCTCATCAGTCCCGCCGCAAGAATCCAGAGTGCCAGGGTGGTTCCAAGTGCTTCCGTACCACAGATGGCACTCCTGCTAGTTCCAGTGGTCCTCCCAGGAGGAAAATCAAGACAACATCCAGCAAGCCAAAGGAGAAGGAGAAGTACACTCCTCCTGATGAGATGTCTGCAAAGGAGTTTGAGGAGTTACGCATTCGCAACCCGTATCGGCGCCCTGAGGATGCAACTTTTGTTGGGCGCCCCTTCTGGAACAAGGAGCAGTCTTTGATCTATCTGGACATTCTGAAGGCGAAGAAGAACTTGTTTGCCAATGTCAAGTCCATTGATGTCACTCGTATGGAGAAGGACCCTACATACTTTGGTGAGGCACTGGCTCTATGTCAGCAATGGGGGCTCATCCCCTTCATCACTTACAACAAGGACTATGATCCTGAGATAGTGGCTCAATTCTATGCCACGGTTCACTTTCATGCCAATGAGAAGATATCTATGTCATGGATGATCGGTGGGCGACGGTTCAGGGTTGATTGGAAGGACTTCATGGATTGCTTGGGTGTTGTTGATGAGGGAGAAGAAACTCCAGTTGGTCTCCATCCTCACAGTGAAGGTCCTCCTACTCACAAGTCCAAGCTTATCCAGTACTCCAGGACCGTGAAGACACTCAAGGGAGCTACTCTCACGGAGCTCATTCCTTTTTTTGGACATCATGCATCGTTTCTTCCGTAACACTTTTTTCCCTCGCATTGGGAACTTGGATATGGTGCACTCTTATCTGGTGGATCTTCTGTTGATGTGCATCAAGGAGCAGGGCAAAAATTCTGTTTTGGACATTTCCCACATCATGTGGCGTGAGCTTAGGTCTGCAGTTCTTGATCGGAAGGTGCCCATCTATGGCCGTTATCTTTTCAAGTTGATTGAGGTGAACTGGGCTGCTGAGTATCCAGGAGAGGCTCTTCCTACTAAGCACATGGTCTCTCATCCAGTTCTGGATAAATGGGGGACTGCGCCTGCTGGCCCCGGAGAGGAGATTGCTCCCACTGACCCACATGATAAGCAGGAGCCTGACTACGAGTTTGTTCCTTCTCCAGAGAAGGTGCCATCTTGGGCATCTAAGCTCAAGTCAAAGATGAAGAAGCTTTTCTGCATAGAGGCCAAGGGTCAGTACAGGGCACATGTGGCTAAGAAGGCTGCTCGCACTCGCCATAAGACTATGATGAGAGCCCTCGGTAAGGAGATCGCTAGTGGCTCGAAGGAGTGGCTTATAGATGAGGAGGTTTGGGTCTCTCAGCACTGCAAGTTGTGAGACTCAGAGACAGAGCATCAGCATGCAGTAGCAGCAGAGGAGTCTGAGGAGCACGAGGAGTCCGAGGATGAGGAGGACTCAGTTGGGCATGAGGTGTATTGATGAGCTGGCGCTTTACCATCACCTTGGTCGTGTCTAGTACTCTTTGTCCTTTTGGTGTCTCGATGCCAAAGGGGGAGAGAGTTTAGGGATTTGCCGAGTCACGAGTGTGTCTTGTTTGTTGTTGTTTCCATTCTCTCGTGAACTCTTTATCGTCGTTTGGTTTGCTTTTCGTTCGAGTGTGGAACCTATCATATGGTGTGAGACATATGCTACCTTATCCTATCGTATCTTTATGTCTACATATTAGATTGTGAGATGTTATCTATCTTATGCCCTATCTTTATGCTCACATGCTAATCACTTGCATCCGTGCTTTATCCTCTCATATTATTGTTGCAAGTATTGCCAGTCTATAAAATATAGGGGGAGTGTTGATCCTAGTGTGTGGGCTTTGCATTCCAAAAGCATACCCATATAGTGCACACATCTAGGGGGAGCTCGTCTATATTTTGTAGATGTTGGGTTTGCAGGTTATGTTATCTCTCTTCTATGCAAATCCCGTATTGTCATCAATCCCCCCAAAAGGGGGAGATTGTTAGGCCATATTTCTCCCTTAGTGGTTTTGGTGATTGATGACAATGCATTTGCGGACTAATCGTGTGCATTGAGCATTTCAGATAATCTATCTTATAGCACAAGATGATTGGAACCCCTCTGAAGATTTATAAAGACGGTGTTTTTCTTGCGTTTCTTTTTTGGTGGACTTGAGCTGTAGGAACACCGTACTATTAAGAGGGGGTCCGCTTCGGAAAGGTTTGGGTGGAATCATCACGTACACTATCTCTGCACCCTTGTTCTTTCCCGACAATTGAGCTTGTTCTTCCTTGTGTTTGAACCTTGCCAAAACAGACTAAGCGATAGTACCGCTCTGTGCAACAACAGTACAGCTCCAGCGGTACTACCGCTGTGCAGTACGGCTCCTACTTCCGCCTAATTTATTGGTTCTATAACCGGGCGGTAGTGGAGCGGCAGTTAGCCATGGTAGTGGAGCGGCAGTTAGTCACGGTAGTACCACTCCTGTGGTACTATGGGGCTAACTGGCTCTCAACTACCGTGGGTTTACGAGACACCCATCAGTTAAGCGGAAGTACCGCCGCTAGCCATGGTAGTACCGCTCCAGCAGAACTACCGCTGGCTAGTACCACGGCGTTTACCGCTTATTTTCTGTTCTGGAAGCCCTTGGGCGGAAGTAGGGCGGTGGTTCATGGCGGAAGTACCGCTCCTAGCGGCACTACCCTCCTGCTCACCCCTACTACCGCCAGTATCGGCTGCTATTCATCTCCACGTGGTAGTAACGCTGGAGGGCGCGGTACTACCGCGCAGTCAGGCGGCACTACCGTTCTCCTGACCTGCTCGAAATGAACTACGTAGCCGGCACTTTCGTGCCAGCGGAAGTACCGCTCATCCGAGCGGTACTACCGCTTATGTGCGGGATGTGGGAGCATAACGGTTGAATCCTTTTTCCTACTATAAAAGGGAGTCACCTTTCTTCTACTTGACTAGTTCTTCCACCCCCAAGATCCATTGTTGCTCACAAGATCATTCTTGCCCGATCTCTCTCCCTAGCCAATCAAACTTGTTGATTCTTTAGGGATTGCTTGAGAAGGCCTAGATCTACACATCCACCAAGAGAAATTTGATTCCCCCCACTAATCCCTTGCGGATCTTGTTACTCTTGGGTGTTTGAGCACCCTAGACGGTTGAGGTCACTTCGAAGCCACATTCCATTGTGGTGAAGCTTTGTGGTGTTGTTGGGAGCCTCCAATTCGGTTGTGGAGAGAGCCCCAACCTTGTTTGTAAAGGTCCGGTTGCCGCCTTCAAGGGCACCACTAGTGGAATCACGACATCTCGCATTGTGTGAGGACATGAGGAGAATATGGTGGCCCTAGTGGCTTCTTGGGGAGCATTGTGCCTCCACACCGCTCCAACGGAGACGTACTTCCTCTCAAAGGGAAGGAACTTCGGTAACATATCCTCGTCTCCACCGTCTCCACTTGTGATTATCTCTTCCCTTTACTTCATGCAAGCTTTACGTGTTGTGTATCCTTTGCTTGCTTGTGTTGCTAGCATCATATAGGTTGCTCACCTAGTTGCATATCTAAACAACCTATTTGTTGCTAATCCTATTTTGTTAAGAAAAGTTAAAAATTGGTAGTTGCCTATTCACCCCCCTCTAGTCAACCATATCGATCCTTTCAAATGTGCTGCAACAGTATCCATTGTTTGCTAGGTTGACTGAAGGACAAGCTCTTCCTTGCAACTATACTATCAATGAGCATGAGTACAACATGGGCTACTATGTGGTTGACGGTATATATCCTCTGTGGGCTACCTTCGAAAATATCATCTCTGAGTCAGTTGGTTAGGAAAGATCCCACTTTGCCCAAAGACAAGGAGCTAAAAAGGATGTGGAGAGGGCATTTGGAGTGCTGTAAGCCCATTTTGCTGTTGTTCATGGACCTACTGAACAATGAGATCTGGAGACCTTGTGGGAGGTGATGACATGTTGTGTGATCATGCACAACATGATCGTGAAGGACGACTGAGGGAGTCATGGACTAAGGGGTCCTCGGGGCAACAGCCCATTATACATGGGCCGGACTGGTGGAGCCGTATAGTGACAGGAGATCTATGAAGTCGTGGTGTGCCCTCCAAGTCAAGAAGGCGCAGGATCTCTTTAAACCCTTATTGTAATCTATCTTTGGCAACCCTAACCCTGCCGGTGTCGATATAAACCGAGGGTTTTTAGTCTTAGGGCTAGAGCTACATTCGTCACCTCATTTCCTTAGGGTTTAGCTCATGCTGATCTCGAGGTAGATCTACTCTGTAAACCACATTATACATCCAATACAATCAAGCAGGACGTAGGGTATTACCTCTTCGAGAGGGCCTGAACCTGGGTAAACGCTGTGTTTGTCGTCCCTTGTTCCCGATCGATCCTAGATCCACACCTCCGGACCCCCTACCCCGAGGTCTGCCGGTTTTGACACCGACATTGGTGCTTTCATTGAGAGTTCCGCTGTAGGGTCGCCCAAAGGATCGATGGCTCGCCTGATCATAGGAGAGGGCATCGGATCCGGGGACTTCTTCGTCCCCGGACAACTCTTCGCGTTTGGCAGCATCGTGCTGCACGCGGACCCAACTAGCCATCTGGGTCAGGTCGACGCCTTCGCCCCCGGACACCGGATTAGATTCGGTGGTCTAGAATACGTTGCGGACGCACGGGGCGATCTGGTTTTCACCGGATTCACTTCCCCCTCCCGCGCCCTCGCCACGCCTGCTCTGGAGTTCCTTTCTGATCCGATCGGCAGATCGGCCTCGCCAGCGTCAAGCCAAGAGAGCTCCGCTTCGAGCAGGGGCCAAACTCCGCTTCCGTCCGGACACGTCATGACTGCGGAAGACCTATCCTCGACCTTTGAGGTAGAATCAGGAGGCAGAGGCCAAGAGTCTATCTCGGCCGAACCTTCTTTTCTCAACGCTCGCCTGGCCTTGAGCCCTTACGACAAAGCGGCAGCTAACGGCCAGGGGTCACCCCCAGCCCAAAGCAGCTCGATCTCGAACCCCGACGGGGAAGCCACAAGCAAGGACCAAAGCCCGTCCTTGACCTCTAGTGACGACCCGGACCCCTTCAAGGATCCGGCCCCGCATCCCGAGCTCAGCACGGCCAGCGGAAACCAAGGACAGGCCAGGGCATTGATCGCCCCCACGCCGTTACAACAGAATTCGGCTCGGAGCCCTCAGGCTCGGCGACCCTCGCAATGTTGAATGAGACGCTGGACCGAATTCAGAACATGACCATCCAGGAGGACCTGCCCTCCGCCTTCAATCATCAACCCTTCAAGCCGTACCATAGGGAATTTTGCATCCCACCCACCACCCACTTAGTAGCCACTATCGACGATTTAACCGATATGCTAGACTACAATTCGGAAAATACTGAATACATGGACGAGGAGGGCGGACCCACAGTCAATACTGACATCGCCCCCCTCGTCACCGGTCGCTGGTCGGCCACATCCACCTACAATATTTACATGGTGGACACCCCCCAGGACGGTGATGGCACTCTTGATCAGGACCAGGGCAAGCCCAGAGATGAGCCGCCCAAATGCCGAAAACAGCTCCGTCGATCAAAGCCATGTCGAAGCCATGCGAGCAACATGGACTCTGCGGAGAACGGCACCGTAAATAATACGGATGACCTCGCCGGACACGCAGCCCTCGAACATCATCAGGATGACCCCGCGGGGCAGGAGGACCCGCTCAATTCAGAAAACCCCGATGACTCCGAGGATAGCAACTACCTCCCACTCTTTGAAGAGGAGGTCAGTCTTGGAGAGGATGATTTCATCGTCCCCGAAGACCCTCTGGAGCAGGAATGGTTCAAACGGAGGCTTTTAGTCACCGCCCGCAGCCTAAAGAAACAAAAACGCAAAATCAAAGCCGAACAGCACACCCTCAACGATCGATGGACTAAAGTCCTAGCTGCCGAAGAAGGGTATGGCCGCGAACAGCCAACCAAAAGTTATCCCAAGCGAAGACTCCTGCCACAGTTCGACGACGAGGCCGTAGAGCCCACACGCCCGATATACACAAGCGCTGAACAGCTGGACCTCCCCCCTAGAGGGCGGGACAGGGAAGCTGACGAGGCCGAACACCCAGCCGTCCCACCTCGCCATCACGGCAAGGACCAAGTGCGGCCCACTTACGAGTACGACCTCCGCCATGACCTAGACGCTCGAGGAGGCCGTACCAGGTCCATCTACGGACCCAAAGAAGACCTGCCCGCTTATTGGGAAGGATACTACGATCGGCTAAAATGAAACGATAGAATCCGGGAGCAGCAGCAGATTCGGAGGGCCGAAGACCTCCGATGCGATGTAGCCCGAGTTCGGGGCGCCGCACACCCTTTGTGCTTCATAGAGAGGGTAATGCAACACCAATTCCCGGAAGGCTTCAAGCCTATGAACATTGAATCATATGACGGAACCACAGATCCAGCCGTATGGATAGAGGATTTCCTCCTCCACATTCACATGGCACGTGGAGATGACCTCCACGCCATCAAATATTTGCCGCTAAAGCTTAAAGGTCCAGCTCGACAATGGTTGAACAGCCTTCCCGAAGACTCTATAAGCTGCTGGGAAGAGCTCGAGGATGCTTTCTGAGCAAACTTTCAGGGCACCTATGTCCGGCCTCCGGATGCTAACGACCTAAATTGCATCACACAACAACCCGGAGAATCTGCCCGACAATTTTGGAACCGATTCCTGACCAAGAAAAACCAGATCATCGACTGTCCGGATGCCGAAGCCTTGGCTGCCTTCAAGCATAGTGTCAAGGACGAATGGCTCGTACGGCAGCTTGGCCAGGACAAACCAAGAACTATGGCAGCCCTTACTTCCCTCATGACCCGCTTTTGCGCAGGCGAAGACAGTTGGCTTGCTCGCAAAAACACCAACCCAGACATGCCCGGTACCTCTGAGGTTCGGGACGGAAATGGAAAGCCCAACACAACAAGAATAAACGTCGCCATAATGATGAAGAGGGCGAGGATACGGCAGTAAATGCCGGATTCCGAAACCAGAAGTCCGGACCCCGAAAAAAGCCCCTAAAGGCAACAGTGACGGCCCGTCTAGACTGGATACAATTCTGGACATGCCCTGTCTGATCCACGACACGTCGGTGAAGCCTGCCAACCACTCCAACCGAAATTGTTGGGTGATCAAACAGGCCGGCAAGCTCACAGCCGAAGACTCGGGCAAAAGCCCACGAAGCGAGGACGATGATGAGCCCCGCAGGCCAAACAGTGGAGGCCAGAAACCCTTCCCTTCCAAGGTCAAGACGATAAACATGATCTACACAACCGACATACCGAAGAAGGAGAGGAAGCGAGCGCTACGAGACGTATATTCTGTGGAGCCAGTAGCGCCGAAGTTCAATCCATGGTTAGCCTGTCCGATCACGTTCGATCGCAGGGACCATCCAACCAGCATACGCCATGGAAGGTCTGTAGCCTTAGTGCTCGACCCTATCATCGATGGATTCCACCTCACTAGAGTCCTCATGGATGGAGGTAGCAGCCTCAATCTGATAGACGAAGATACAGTGAGGAAAATGCGGATCGATCCATCAAGGATCAAACCCAGTAACACCACTTTTAAGGGAGTCATTCCGGGAGTAGAGGCCCACTGCACAGGCACCATGATGCTTGAAGTAGTGTTCGGATCTTCGGATAACTTCCGAAGCGAGGACTTGATCTTCGACATAGCACCTTTTCGCAGCGGCTATCACGCCCTACTTGGCCGAACATCACTCGCCAAATTCAATGCCGTCCCGCATTACGCGTACCTCAAGTTGAAGATGCCTGGTCCCTCAGGCGTCATTACTATCAACGGCAACACAGAACGCTCACTTCAAACCGAAGAGCACACTGCGACCCTAGTAGTCGAAGACTACACTGGCCCATATAGGTCCGGATGCCGACCCGCCGTAAAGGCCGGCGACAATAGTAAACGGGTTTGAACCCGTTCATCGTCATGGGAACCCGCATGTGTTCGCCGCAAATAGGGATACGCTCCCCACGACACGCCCACATTCTTCACGCTCCACGTGCCTCGTCAGCACAACTTCACACTCAAAATACCATGGGCAGCCGTGAGGCGTACATTAATGAATCCGAAGTGCATGTTCGGTTAAACCGAACTTCAGAATTACTTCGTCTTCGGACGACCCGGGGACCAATTCCGGATAACCCCAAGCATAAAGCTTCATCGGCAGGGTCCTCACCCATCAAGGTCTCATCGAAGGTCCCAACCCCCACCTATCAGAAGCAAAGGCGCAGACGTGCAGCAGGGCACAGTGAAGGCTTCAACTCACGCATCAAGGCCCTGCGTCAACCTTTACTCTGTAAACTTTATTTTTCTTTCGCAAGTACTGCCTTCGCAGTTTGAATTGTACGGATAGACGTCCCGAGCTTACGAGAAATAATAAAAATACCCTTTATGGTGTTTGGATATCCGCATCCTGCGATTTGTCTATTCCCTTTCTGATTTCTCCCCTCGCTATTCGAACAGCCCGGCATGAAAATACATTAACTAGTCAAGAGTTTGATTTATATATCAGCTCAATATCTTCAAGTCCGGCACCGCTTTTCGCTAGGTGTTCGGTGTCTCGGATATTGCATTATATGCATCAAGTTCCGAACCATATCTTAGGTCAATAGTTGGGTTGGCCGGCTCCTGTGCTTGCCCCTTATGTTCCGCACGTTCGGCTAAGAGGGCAAAGGGAGAACCCCTGCGATTGTACTTCTAGCTCGCCCGGTCAAGTACCTCAGGAGGAGAAAACTGAAAACTGACCGTCATGGTAAGTGCGAACTGATCAGCGATCCGACGACGAGGTTCGACTCCAAAAATTGTTGGCGATTTCGCCGTGTCACACGAAGGGTTCGTCTTAACACAAACCACGTGATCGAAAAGGGCAGGTTTTGATCCCCAAGTACATCACAATACACCAGGGGCTAGTCTCTAGTCCCCACCGTCAAGCTCCTACAGTTAAGTGAAAGCAATAAAACCGAATAGCCCGATTGGCTGGTTTCGCTCCTGCACTACCGCCTCCGGGTACCAAGACGTTGGCTAAGGGTAACAGTGCAGAGACGAAACACCCCTCGTGATATTCACTTGGGGGCTGAAGCCGATGACTGGTAGCTTTCAGAATAAACATACGGCCGCACAGGAGTCAAAATTAAATCATGACAATATAAAGCAAGTCAGGCAGATGCATTATAAAGCATAAGATCCGCTTAATACAAAATTAATACAATCACTCAAGCACTACATCTTTCGAACACTGGCCCTCTATCACCCGCGCGCCTTTCATCACCTTTGCAAAGTACTGCTCAGGGCAGCGATGCTCCTTTCCCTTGGGCGGAGAACCAGTGGCCATTTCCATTGGATTAATCCTCGGCCAATGCACCATGGTCTTCGCGAATGCAAGCCTTGCCCCCTCAACGCACGCTGACCGCTTTACGGCGTCAATCTGGAGCGGCGCCTCCCGCAGCTTCTGCACAAAGCCGAAGTAGTTGTCCGGAAGGGGCTCGGCAAGCCACAGGCTGACACAGAGGTCCTTCACAGCCAGCTCGGACATCCGATGCATCTCCATCAGCTGCTTCATTTGATCACTAAGGAGGGGAGGACGCTCGGAATCAGAAAACTGTGACCAGAAGAGCCGCTGCATGGAGTCCTCCTCGAGGGTGGCATAGTGCCTCGCTGCAGCCGCCACATTCTTCGGAAGTTCAGCGAAGACGCCTGCGGAGCGCCAGACCCGCGTCAGCAAGGCGAACCTATTGCCTCCGAACACACTCTGCAGTAAGTATTTCTTACCATTTGCAATTTGCGCGGCTTGGCGGAGCTCCTCCTGGACACCTCGCGCATCAGTCCTCGCCTCCTGGAGCTCCTTCTCCACCTTGGATAGACGGGAGGACTGCTCCTCCTACCCCTTCTCAAGGGCCTCCAGCTTCTCGGCGGCATCCAGGAGCTCCACTTGGACTTCGGTCACTCGAGCCTCGTGCTGCTCAGCAGCAAGCTTGGCCCTCTCAAGCTCGGCCACCGCCTTCTCAGCGGCCGTCATCTTCGTGGCCGCGTCGGCCTTGGCTTTCTTTAGGGCCACCCTCAAGCCCTCAACCTCGGCGGCAGCAGCTACAGGATCGTCAAGATAAAGGGTTAGCATACAGTCCGGATCGTCAATATCCGGCTTCAAGCAAAGTACACATCTTCTCACAGGACTTACCTTGCGCCTCGTCAAGCCGTTTGTTGACAAGGTCAAGCTCTTCATCGGAAAGCTTGAGCTTCCAATCCATCTCCTCTAACGCCGCGACATTAGCTGCCGTGGCCACGAAAGAAGCCTGCATCAGCAAAACAAATGTTGACATCATTAATCAGCCTACCGAATTTGATCCTTTGCAGTTTTCTTCGAAGTCCTTGCAGAGTCTTGGGGGCTGCTATGTATACGGCCTACCCAAACTAACAATTACAACCACATTATGAGGAAAGAGCATTACTTGACTTACCTCAAAGCCTGTTAGAAGGCCTTGGACAACGTCGTTCAGTCCGGATTGGACGGACCGAACACCCTGCATAACCGCACTCATGAGAATGCGGTGCTAGTCAATGATGGCGGAGTTGTTCACCAGCTCCTCCAGCACGTCTGGCCAGCCAGCCGCCACCCATGTGGAGGTGTTTGGCGCTGATGTTGGCTCCCCGGCCCCTTCCCCGCTGGGAGGAGCCTGGGCCGTCAAAGGCCTTGGGGGCTCGGGAGTGGTTGACGGATGGGGTCCGGATGGTCCGGACTCCTTTCCCGCGTCAGCCAGGAGGGATGCTCCCTCCTGGTCTTCGGTGACCGAGGTGTTAACCTCGGCCATTACGACATCAGCCTCTCCCCCTGTGTTCGGAGGAGGAGGAGTCCTTTGGGATCGCACCTCCTCAACCTCTTCGGGGGTCAGGGGAGGCGCGGAATGCGCCATAGACCCACTGTCCGCCAGTTTGGCGGGCGGAGACGCCCCCTCCGAAGTCTGCTCGGTGGGGCGTTCGTGTGGGGGGCTGCAATTCAGAAGGGTTAGCCTTCAACTAAAATGAATTACTGAAAACAGGATGGCCAAAAATACCAACGCCTTACCTGCTGGCTGGGGGCTTGACCCTGGGTCCCTTATGTGGGATCTCCTCGGACGCCTCGGACTCCTTGTCGGAGTCCGAGCTGTCGGACAGGACCATCTTAGGCCGGCATCGTCTCTTCGAGGCCGGAGAAGGTTGCACCTCCACGACGTCCTCAGACACCGCCCTCTTTTTGGAGCGCGAGGAGGCGCTTTCCTCCTTGTCCTCATCTTCGTCCCCATCCTGCACGGATGAGGCCGCAGCATCTCCGGACCGGTTGCCTGGACGAACCCTGCGGCGGAGGCCCTCCCTGGCCTCTGATACTTCTTTTTTCTTGCCCTTCTTGACGGGCGCCTTATAAGGCACTACGACCAGCAGCTTTTCCAGCTGCTCTGATCAGGGCTCTTCCGGTAGTGGCGTCGGACCGCTGATCTTCTTGGCCTTGGCAAGCCAGCCCTGTAAAATCCACATAACCAAGTCAGGCCGAACCAAACGCGATATGAATATCCGAATACTCCTCAAAGAAAAGCGCCGCTCACCTCCTTTGGAGGGTTCACGACATCGAGGCCGATGTCCTTCCCCTCGACCGGCCACTCCTTCTGGGGCTGGAACAATTGGCCCCATATTTTGTCAGGAGTTGTGCCATAGAGGTATCGCACGGTGGCCGGATCCTCGGGCTCATGCTCCCACATAGGCTTGGCCCTCTCCTGGCAAGGGAGGAGCCGACGTTGGAGCATGATCTAGACCACGTCGACCAGCTTCGCGCCCGTCTCTATTATGTTGTCGACGTGTTTCTGCAACGCCTTCGTGTGAGCAACACACCCCCAGTCCGGGCTCTTGGTGGTCCATGAGGCCAATCTGGTAGGGGGTCCAGACCTGAATGCAGGGGCCGCTCCCCAGGCGGCCTCCCTCGGCTCGGTGATGTAAAACCACTCCTTTTGACACATCCGGACGGTGTTGACGAAGTGGCCATCCGGCCACTAGACCCGCGTCAGTTTACTAATCATGGCCCCTCCACTGTCCGCATGCTCACCGCCAACCACCTTGGGCTTGACATTGAACACCTTCAGCCATAAACCGAAGTGCGGCTAAACTCGAAGGAGCGCTTCACAGAAGACAATGATGGTCGAGATGTGGAGGAGGGAATTGGGGGCTAGATCATGAAAATCTGCCCCGTAGAAGAACATCAGCCCCCGCACAAAGGGGTGTAGGGGAAATCCTAGCCGCCTAAGGAAATGGGCAAGAAACACGACCCTCTCGGGCGTGTGGTTGATCTGGCCCTCTTCGGGGGCCCGATGAGCAACGTCGGCCGGCAAATATCCGGCCTGCTTCAGCCGCACGATGTCATCATCGGTGACGAAGGAGGCTTCCCACTTCCCGTTGGCGCTCGAGCTTGCCATGGTCGAAGGAGACGGGACATGGTTTGCTGTGGAAGCATAGGAAAGGGGCGCTGGAGCTCTGAGGATCTGCGTGAGCGGGAGGTGGAAGAAGGCGTGGGTTGCTGATTGTGATAGCTCTCCCTTTATAGACTATTGGTAGGACTGGGATTCCTTTTTCCACGCCATTGGCTTCTCCACTTCCCGATATGCCCGTGACGTTATGTGCGGGGAGGAGAATCGAAATCACTAACCATATCCCCCGAAAAGCGGGACACGGTCTCCACCTCGAGGGGACGTGCCAAACGTGGCTTCGACCTCGAGCCGCGCTTCGAGAAATAGTAACTACTCGACGTTATGGCCGAAAGCGACTCTTCGTTGGAGGAGAAAAAGTTGTCAGATGAAGGCACCATTTACACTTGAACGGTGTTTGTTTATTATTGCCTTCGGTGTTAAGTAAAACTGCGTTTCAGATCCCGGACATCACTTGGTTCCGAATATGGGTAAAACATACTGAAGAACTCGCCTCGCAAGCCGAATACTGGTCGGGTGAGTGGATGCCTGATACAAGCCTTGGCGTTGGAGGCAAGTTCGGGGGCTACTAAGGGAGTCATGGACTAAGGGGTCCTCGGGGTGACGGCCCATTATACATGGGCCGGACTGGTGGAGCCATATTGTGACATGAGATCTATGAAGCTGTGGTGTGCCCTCCAAGTCAAGAAGGCACAGGATCTCTTTAAACCCTTATTGTAATCTATCTTCAGCAACCCTAACCCTACCGGTGTCAATATAAACCGAGGGTTTTTAGTCTTCGGGCTAGAGCTACATTCATCACCTCATCTCCTTAGGGTTTAGCTCATGCTGATCTCGAGGTAGATCTACTATGTAGACCACATTATACATCCAATACAATCAAGCAGGACGTAGGGTATTACCTCTTCGAGAGGGTCTGAACCTGGGTAAACACTGTGTTCGTCGTCCCTTGTTCCCCATCGATCCTAGATCCACAGCTCGAGACCCCCTACCCTGAGGTCTGCCAGTTTTGACACCGACAACAAGGGTGAAGATGTTGCCGGAGGTCTGGAATTTGAATACATAGGTGATCCTATCCAAATTCTATAACAGAATCCGGTCATGTTTGATGAGTTTGTCCAAATGCATCAACAAATTCGACATCGAGTAACTCATGAGCAGCTCAAGGAAGATTTGATTGAGCATCTATGGGCACGTAAAGGGGACAACTAGAACATATGTGCGGGTTGAATTCAAGTTTGAACTAAATTTCAAAACTTAGTTGGATTGTAATATTTAAATTAGAACTAATGCCAAATTTGAATATTTTCACTTTATCGAAGATCTGATATGCTATTATGTTGTGATATGCTATTATTTTAAGCTCTCAGACTTAAAAAAAAAGAGGTGGGCGTCTAAGGGACATAGTTGGATGGCTGGCTCCCGTACCACTGTTCATGGACGAGTCCGTACCAGTCCGCGGACAAATACACTTTCCATTCTGGAGATCAACATTGGAGATGAACTTAGAGCAACTTCTTGTAGTTGTTATATTGCTGGCATCCATAACATATATGTAATGCGCTTGATAATGGTTTGAAGGCTACGGAGATTGTGTAAACATGAAATTATCATAATGTGACCTCTTTATTTTCCCTGCAAGTAGGACTCACATGTCATTGGATTCTTTTTAGCCTATTTGTAACAATTTGGATCAAATAATTCAATAATTCAACAAATATTATTAGAAATCATTGATCTAAATACAACAAATAATCCAATCAAATTTTTTATCCAAGTAAAAGCAAATAAAGTTTAAAGTAATTTAAACACATTATCTCTCAACTAGCTGTTAATGATGCATAATGAGACACTCCTTCACCTGATAATGGGAGGCCCATTCATCAATATTTCAGTATGCCTTAAGAAATGCTTGAATGCGGCATGTGTGCGTGTGAGGCCTGACAGTTGTGCAAATATCTTCACACTCAATGGGGCCTGACATATCCCTATCATCTTATATGATCATGTTGTGTATGATCACACAACATTTCATGGTACTTGCCAAGACACAAGAGGCTACTTGTATCTTTGGTTGAAGGGTAGCTTGAGAGCGGAATATTGTGATCATACGTCTTATAAGGATTGATACACATTATGTCATCCACTTTGCGAGATGTTGTTGTTGTCCTACGACCATATGCGCTTTGAGACCCAATAAATTCTATAAGAATAGAAGTGTGTAAAGACATCAAACATCTATATATTTGTATGTGATCAATGGTTGAAGGTGGGAGGAAAGCGATGGTTGGGGATGCCATTGTAGGACACAAAGTTTGGAGGGTGTCCACAGACAAATAGGGGTTATCTGTTGTGAGCTAGCATTGGAGATGCCCTCAAATCAAAACCCATATTTATTCATGGACACATCCAAACAAGGCGTGGTTGGGGTCAACACGGAAACCTTGGCGCAGTTCGGGTTAACATGGTGGGAAGTTCAGACACGTCTAGTCTGCACCACTTCTCCACTAGAAATGGACTAGGTTTGGGCCTCCACGAACACGCCGGACATTTGGGCCAGGTTTGAGCAAGCCAGTTGGGTGGGTGTTTGTTGTCCGGACCGTGTTTGGACTATCCAGACGGACAAATGGGCCAAGAGTAAGGGACCCCTTTAGAGATACCTTTACTACTCCATTTGTTCCAAAATAAGAACTATATTTAAAAATAAGTCAAAATTATAAACTTTGTTCAAGTTTATAGAAAATTTTGTCAACATATGAAATTCCAAATAGTACCATTAGATTCATCATGGATATATTTTCATATGACATATATTCAATGATGTAGATATAGATAGACCCGGTCATTTACTAGGCCAAGCCGGGTTTCAGGTCTGGCTTGAGAAAGCCCAATATGAAAATCTCAAGCTATGGTCGGCCCGGCCTGACACACATGAACAATGGCCATTTCAATTACAATAATCATTTTTTGGATATAAAAATAATATATTATACCTATTTTCTGAATAAAACATGAGATTTTCATTACTTCGAGCATCGGAAGTTAGGTCATGGTCCTCCAAGTGCAGGCAGCCAAGCAACTTAGGCACCTACAGGTTTGTAAGCAGCGCACTGGATCTGGTGGATTAGCTAAGGATTCGAATTTCGAATTTGGGGAACTAGGTTTGTAGCTGGCCACCCATCCACCCTCACAGCTACACGATTACAACCGGCCGAAGCCATCGTCCAAGTCCAAGCCGATAAAAAAGAGAAAGAAACAATTGTCTATTCTAGTGACCATTAACACAGTTAACTGGCGTGTTGGTAGTCCGATAGCCAATGTGGTGGGTTGATCTTGCGCTTGGGCCATTGGGCCGATCCATCTGCTTGCTTGATTCTTCCAGTGTCATATTCTTTGCTTTTCGGATATGCTACAGGTCCTTGTGTGACACCCCAATTTTTGGCCCTTTTATTTCTTTTTGTTTCCTTTGGATTTTGTTTTGCATTTCTTTTTGAATTGGTTCTATGAATTTAAACCTTGGGAAGATCACCTCTCTTTTTCCTCCCAATTGGATCCTTGCTCTCACATCCTTCCCTATGCAATGGCATCTCTGAAAGAACATGTGGTGCCCCCATGTGTGGTTTTGGTAATTGATGACATTCTCTATGGACTAATGGTTGCCTTGAGTTATATTTGAAGGATTTGTCCATATGCATTTCTTGAAGTCCATGTGTTGGTTTCAAGGAGTTTATGTGTTGACCAAAGTGCTATTCAAGGAAGTATCCAAAGATTGGTCATGTAGAAGACATAATACAAGGTTGATCAAGACTAAGTCAAAGTGTGAATCAAGTTGATCAACACACAAAGCATACAAGATGTACCGAGAGGGATCATGTGATCCCATGGTATGGTAAGCATTGCCCATGATGCTTTATGCACTAACCCATGGTCTATGTGAGTGTTCTATGTGGGGTTAGGTATGTTTCCATGGGCTTACGTCAAGAGGAAGATCTCATACAACCCATGGAGGATGACATCAAGTGGTGATCATCATTAAGATTGCGGTGTGCAAGTTCAAGTGGAGCATTGATGGCTCGTGTCCGCGTCAGTATTTTCCCCGAAGAGGAAGGGATGATGCAGCACAGCTACGGTAGGTATTTCCCTCAGTAATGAGACCAAGGTTATCGAACCAGTAGGAGAACAACGCAACACTATGCAAATGGTACCTGCACACAAAGAACAAATACTTGCAACCCGACGCGTAAGAGGGGTTGTCAATCCCTCCCGAGTAAAATATAGATAAATTTGTAGTAGATTGGATAAATAGATCTCGCGAAAACGCGAATAAAATAAATAACAAAAAATTGTAGCAAGGTATTTTTGGTTTTTTGGAATAATAGATCTAAAAAAAAGAGGCAAATAATAGATCGAAAAGCAAATATGATAAAGAATAGACCTGGGGGCCGTAGATTTCACTAGTGGCTTCTCTCGAGAAAAATAGCATACGGCAGGTAAACAAATTACTGTTGTGCAATTGATAGAACTTCAAATAATTATGATGATATCCAGGCAATGATCATTATATAGGCATCACGTCCAAGATTAGTAGACCGACTCCTGTCTGCATCTACTACTCTTACTCCACACATTGACCGCTATCCAGCATGCATCTAGTGTATTAAGTTCATGGAGAAACGGAGTAATGCAATAAGAACGATGACATGATGTAGACAAGATCTATTCATGTAGGAATAGACCCTATCTTGTTATCCTTAATAGCAACGATACATACGTGTCATGTCCCCTTCTCTCACAAGGATTGAGCACCATAAGATCGAACCCATCACAAAGCACCTCTTCCCATGGCAAGAAAAATCGATCTAGTCGGCCTAACTAAACCAAAGATTCGAATAAGAAATACGAGGCTATAAGCAATCATGCATATAAGAGATCAAAACTCAAATAACTTTCATGGATAAAATAGATCTGATCATAAACTCAAAGTTTATTGGATCCCAACAAACACACCACAAAAAGAGTTACATTAAATAAATCTCCAAGAGACCATTGTATTGAGAATCAAAAGAGAGGGAGGAAGCCATCTAGCTACTAAATACGGACCTGTAGGTCTACAATGAACTACTCACGCATCATCGGAGAGGCACCAATGAGGATGATGAACCCCTCTGTGATGGTGTCTAGATTGTATCTGGTGGTTCTGGAACTTGCGGCAGCTGGAATTGTGTTTCATCGACTCCCCTAGGGTTTTTGGATTTTCGGGGTATTTATAGAGCAAAGAGGCGGCGCTGGAGGCCACCGAGGTGGGCACAACCCACCAGGGCGCGCCTGGGCCCCCAGGCGCGCCCAGGTGGGTTGTGCCCCCCTCGGGGCACCCCTCTGGTACTTCTTCGGCCCAAGTTGTTCGTTCTGGTCCAGAAAAAAATCTCCAAAAAGTTTCACTGTGTTTGGACTCCGTTTGGTATTGATTTTCTGCGAAGTAAAAAACAAGCAAAAAACAGCAACTGGCACTGGGCACTATGTCAATAGGTTATTCCCAAAAAATGATATAAAGTTGCTATAAAATGATTGTAAACCATCCAAGAATGATAATATAACAGCATGGAACAAGCAAAAATTATAGATACGTTGGAGACGTATCAGCATCCCCAAGCTTAATTCCTACTCGTTCTCGAGTAGGTAAATGATAAAAACAGAATTTTTGATGTGGAATGCTGCCTAACATGTTCATCACATATTCCTTTCTTTGTAGCATGGACATTTGGACTTTTATATGATTCAAAGCAATAGTCTAGTTTTGACATGAAGATTTTAATACTCAAGCATATCAACAAGCAACCATGTCTTTCAAAATATCAACACTAAAGCAAGTTATCCCTAGCCCATTATGCTCAATCATTGATCCATTCATGAAACACACTCGCATATTAGCTATACCCAATGCTCAAGTACGATCATAGTGCCCCTTAGTTGGTGCTTTATAAGAGAAGATGGAGAATCAAATAAAAATAAAAATTGCATAAAGTAAATAGAAAGGCCCTTCGCAGAGGGAAGTAGGGATTTGTAGAGGTGCCAGAGGTCAAAGCGAAAAAGATAGGGATAAAACATTTTGGGTGGCATGCTTTTCCTGTCAACGAAAATGATCGAGTTGTTCCCAATACTTTCCATGCTAGATATATCATAGGCAGTTCCCAAACAGAAAATAAAGTTTATTCCTTTTTCCACCATACTTTCACATTCCACGGCTAGCCGTATCCACGGGTGCCGTCCATACCAACACTTTCCAAGGAATTTATTATTTGACAACATAAAGTAAATTCATTTTTCATTTCGGGACTGGGAATCCCTAATACCTTTGCCGTACCCTCGTGCAATGACAAGTGAATAAATACTCATCTTGAGAATAACACATCTAGCATGGAAAAATATCAGCCACCCCCTACCGTTTCATGAGCGGTACGAACACACAAAAAGGAAAATTATTTTGAAAATTAGAGATGGCACATACAAATTTGCTTAGAACGGCACGGAAATACCGCATATAGGTAGGTAAGTGGACTCATATGGCAAAACTGGTTTTAAGGGTTTTGGATGCACAAGTAGTAATCCTACTTAGTACAAGGTGAAGGCTAGCAAAAAGGATTGAGAAGCATCCAACCAAGAAATGAAAAATCTCATAAGCGAGCATTAAGCATAACTAACACTGAATAATGCACCACTAGTAGGATGTAATTTCATTGCATAACTATTGACTTTCGTGCTTTCATAGGGAATCACAAACCTTAACACCAATATTCTTACTAAAGCATAATTACTCATCAACATGACTCACATATTATATCATCATATCGCAAAACTATTACAAAGAATCAAGTTTATTTTGTCCAATGATCTTCATGAAAGTTTTTATTATATCTCTCTTGAATATCTATCACTTTGGGACTAGTTTCATATGTTGCTTTTGATAGCTCAAACAAATCTAAGTGAAGAACATGAGCATAGAAAATTTCTTCTCTCAAAATAATATAAGTGAAGCATGAGAGAATTTCTTCAAAAATTACTAACTCTCAAATAAATCTAAGTGATGCATGAGCATTTCTTCAAAAATATTAAAGCACACCGTGCTCAAAAAGATATAAGTGAAGCACTAGAGCAATTCCATAGCTCAAAATTTTTAAGTGAAGCACATAGAGCAATTCTATTAAATCATAGTATAATTTTGGCTCTCTCAAATAGGTGTGTCCAGCAAGGATAAATGACACAAACTAAAAATCAAAACAAGCAAAGACTCATATAATACAAGACGCTCCAAGCAAAACTCATGATATGTAACGAATAAAAATATAGCTCCAAGTAAAATACCGATGGTCGTTAGAAGAAAGAGGGGATGCCACTCGGGGGGGGGGGGGGAGGGCATCCCCATGCTTAGTTGCTTGTTTATATTTGGATAATATCTTGGGATGCCATGGGGCATCCCCAAGCTTAGGCTCTTCTTACTTCTTATTCCTTCATCCACCGTGATCTCACCCAAAACTTGAAAACTTCAATCACACAAAACTCAACAAAACCTTCGTGATATCCGTTAGTATAACAAAGCAAATCACTACTCTAAGTACTGTTGCAAACCCATTCATATTTTATTATTGCATTATATCTACTGTATTCTAACTTTGCTATGGCTCATACCCCCCGATACAACCCATGGATTCATCAAAATAAGCACACAATGCAATGAAAACAGAATCTGTCAAAAACAGAACAGTCTATAGCAATCTGAAAACTTCGTATATTTCTGTAACTCCAAAAATTCTGAAAAATTAGCACGATGTAGGAAATTTGTATAGAAATCTTGTGTAAAAAATTAAGAAGCTTTCGTCACTTCTGTGATTTTTCAAAATTGTTTTACTGGACACAAAAGTTTATGTTTTCCAACAAGATCAAATCAACTATCACCCAACATGATCCCAAAGGCTTTGCTTGGCCCAAACACTAATTTAAACATAAAAAACACAATAATTACAGAGGCATAATTGTGCAAACACTCAAGAACAGAAAGAAAAACACAAAAAAAAAATTATTCATTGGGTTGCCTCCCAACAAGCGCTATCGTTTTACGCCCCTAGCTAGGCATAAAGCATAGATTCAAGTGTTACATCTTTCTTCTTATTTTCCGTAGATGTGTTTTTATCAGGAGGTTTTGAAAAAATGACTTGAAACACATTATCCATAGAAATTTTAGCATTATCAAGTTGCCCATCTTTGTATCCCGTTTGATTTCCAGCAACAATCCAAGAATATCGTTGATTAACATCATTGAAAACTTGTTGGATTATATCTAAAGCGGGGATTTCCTTTTTAAGATTCTCATAAAAAATTTGATTATTACCAAGCAAATGTCTTAACATGTAATCACTATTGTAAAGGATCTCATCTATTACTAGTTTTTGATGGCTCATACCATAAAAATCAAAGATTTCCCTAGCTTCCTGTATTATGTAATCAAATTCATTCATAAGAACTTGGGTAGCTATCTTTTTAGCTTTAGGATCTTTTATGGATGGTAGCTCATAAAAAAATCTTTGCAAGGTAGGATGGGTATGGATAAATCTATTTTCAAGTTTCAGAACTAGTGCTGATATAGCTTCCGCATAAGATTTTATTCTTTTAAGTATAGGAGCATCATCAAGAGTCAAATTCCCAACACAATTGAAAAATTCTTGGATATGTTCTTTTCCCATAACATTCCCTTGCCCCAAAACAAAAGTTTTGGCATCTAGATTACCAGATCGTCCAATTTTAGGAGTCAAGCCATCATCTATTTCTACCATACCAAAGTCACTCATGATGACAAGTTCAAGCAAATAGGAGATCTAACGAGAAAACGGCGAACGAAAAAGGGGGCGAATAAAACGGCAATTTTTTATGAAGTGGGGGAGATGAAAATGAGAGTGATACGTCTCCAACGTATCTATAATTTTTGATTGTTCCATGCTATTATATTATCTGTTTTGGATGTTTTATATGCTATTTTATATTATTTTTGGGACTAACTATTAACCTAGAGCCCAGTGCCAGTTTCTGTTTTTTCCTTGTTTTTTAGCTTCGTGGGAAAGGAATACCAAACGGAGTCCAAACGGAATAAAACCTTCGCGATGATTTTTCTTGGACCAGAAGACACCCAGGAGACTTGGAGATGAAGTCGAAGGAGCCACAAGGCGGCCACAAGGGTGGAGGGCGCGCCCAGGGGGTAGGGCGCGCCCCCCTGCCTTGTGGGCCCCCCGTGACTCCCCTGACCTAATTCTTTCGCCTATATATTCACATATGTTCCCAAACCACCAGAGGCATCCACAAAAAGACTTTTCCACCGCCGCAACCTTCTGTACCCATGAGATCCCATCTAGGGACCTTTTCCGGCACCCTGCCGGAGGGGGATTCGATCACGGAGGGCTTCTACATCAACCCTATTGCCCTTCCGATGAAGCGTGAGTAGTTTACCTCAGACCTACGGGTCCATAGCTAGTAGCTAGAAGGCTTCTTATCTCTCTTTGATTCTCAATATAATGTTCTCCTTGATGTTCTTGGAGATCTATCCGATGTAATATTCTTTTGCGGTGTGTTTGTCGAGATCCGATGAATTGTGGATTTATGATCAGCTTATCTATGAATATTATTTGAATCTTCTCTGAATTCTTATATGCATGATTTGATATCTTTGTAATTCTCTTCGAACTATCGGTTTGGTTTGGCCAACTAGATTGGTTTTTCTTGCAATGGGAGAAGTGCTTAGCTTTGGGTTCAATCTTGCGATGTCCTTTCCCAGTGTAGGGGCAGCAAGGCACGTATTGTATTGTTGCCATCGAGGATAAAAAGATGGGGTTTACATCATATTGCTTGAGTTTGTTCCTCTACATCATGTCATCTTCCTTAATGCGTTACTCTTTTCTTCATGAACTTAATACTCTAGATGCAGGCAGGAGTCGGTCGATGTGTGGAGTAATAGTAGTAGATGCAGAATCATTTCGGTCTACTTGACACGGACGTGATGCCTATATTTCATAATCATTGCCTTGGATATCGTCATAACTCTGCGCTTTTCTATCAATTGCTCGACAGTAATTTGTTCACCCACCGTATTATTTGCTATCTTGAGAGAAGCCTCTAGTGAAACCTATGGCCCCGGGTCTATTTTCCATCATATTACTTTCCGATCTACTATTTTGCAATATTTTATTTTTCAGATCTATAAACCAAAAACCCTAAAAATATTTACTTTATCTTTTGTTTAGTTTTATCTATCTCTATCAGATCTCACTTTTGCAAGTAACCGTGAAGGGATTGACAACCCCTTTATCGCGTTGGGTGCAAGTTGTTTGATTGTTTATGCAGGTGCTAGGTGATTTGTGCGTTGTCTCCTACTGGATTGATACCTTGGTTCTCTAACTGAGGGAAATACTTATCTCTACTTTGCTGCATCACCCTTTCCTCTTCAAGGGAAAAACCAACGCAAGCTCAAGAAGAAGCAGAGAGGCAAATGGAAAATAATGTAAATTGCAAGGAGATGAGATTTGTGATTAGGAACCTGATAGATGTTGATGATGTTTCCCCGGCAACGGTGCCAGAAATCCTTTCTGGATGGCTCGTGTCCGCGTCAGTATTTTCCCCGAAGAGGAAGGGATGATGCAGCACAACTACGGTAGGTATTTCCCTCAGTGATGAGACCAAGGTTATCGAACTAGTAGGAGAACCACGCAACACTATGTAAACGGTATCTGCACACAAAGAACAAATACTTGCAACCCGACGCGTAAGAGGGGTTGTCAATCCCTCCCGGGTAAAAGATAGATAAATTTGTAGTAGATTGGATAAATAGATCTCGCGGAAATGCGAAATAAAATAAATAACAAAAAATTGCATCAAGGTATTTTTGGGTTTTTGGAAAAATAGATCTGAAAATAACAGAGGCAAATAATAGATCGGAAACCAAATATGATAAAGAATAGACCCGAGGGCCGTAGATTTCACTAGTGGCTTCTCTCGAGAAAAATAGCATACGGCGGGTAAACAAATTACTGTTGGGTAATTGATAGAACTTTAAATAATTATGACGATATCCAAGCAATGATCATTATATAGGCATCACGTCCAAGATTAGTAGACCGACTCCTGCCTGCATCTACTACTATTACTCCACACATCGACCGCTATCCAGCATGCATCTAGTGTATCAAGTTCATGGAGAAATGGAGTAATGCAATAAGAACGATGACATGATGTAGACAAGATCTATTCATGTAGGAATAGACCCCATCTTGTTATCCTTAATAGCAACGATACATACGTGTCATGTCCCCTTTTGTCACTGGGATTGAGCACCGTAAGATCGAACCCATCACAAAGGACCTCTTCCCATGGCAAGAAAAATCGATCTAGTCGGTCTATGTGAGTGTTCTATGTGGGGTTAGGTATGTTTCCATGGGCTTACGTCAAGAGGAAGATCTCATACAACCCATGGAGGATGACATCAAGTGGTGATCATCATTAAGATTGCGGTGTGCAAGTTCAAGTGGAGCATTGATGGCTCGTGTCCGCGTCAGTATTTTCCCCGAAGAGGAAGGGATGATGCAGCACAGCTACGGTAGGTATTTCCCTCAGTAATGAGACCAAGGTTATCGAACCAGTAGGAGAACCATGCAACACTATGCAAATGGTACCTGCACACAAAGAACAAATACTTGCAACCCGACGCGTAAGAGGGGTTGTCAATCCCTCCCGGGTAAAATATAGATAAATTTGTAGTAGATTGGATAAATAGATCTCGCGAAAACGCGAATAAAATAAATAACAAAAAATTGTAGCAAGGTATTTTTGGGTTTTTGGAATAATAGATCTAAAAAAAAGAGGCAAATAATAGATCGGAAAGCAAATATGATAAAGAATAGACCTGGGGGCCGTAGATTTCACTAGTGGCTTCTCTCGAGAAAAATAGCATACGGCAGGTAAACAAATTACTGTTGTGCAATTGATAGAACTTCAAATAATTATGACGATATCTAGGCAATGATCATTATATAGGCATCACGTCCAAGATTAGTAGACCGACTCCTGTCTGCATCTACTACTCTTACTCCACACATTGACCGCTATCCAGCATGCATCTAGTGTATTAAGTTCATGGAGAAACGGAGTAATGCAATAAGAACGATGACATGATGTAGACAAGATCTATTCATGTAGGAATAGACCCTATCTTGTTATCCTTAATAGCAACGATACATACGTGTCATGTCCCCTTCTCTCACAAGGATTGAGCACCATAAGATCGAACCCATCACAAAGCACCTCTTCCCATGGCAAGAAAAATCGATCTAGTCGGCCTAACTAAACCAAAGATTCGAATAAGAAATACGAGGCTATAAGCAATCATGCATATAAGAGATCAAAACTCAAATAACTTTCATGGATAAAATAGATCTGATCATAAACTCAAAGTTCATCGGATCCCAACAAACACACCGCAAAAAGAGTTACATCAAATAGATCTCCAAGAGACCATTGTATTGAGAATCAAAAGAGAGAGAGGAAGCCATCTAGCTACTAATATAACTACGGACCCGTAGGTCTACAATGAACTACTCACGCATCATCGGATAGGCACCAATGAGGATGTTGAACCCCTCCGTGATGGTGCCTAGATTGGACCTGGTGGTTCTGGAACTTGCGACGGCTGGAATTGTGTTTCGTCAACTCCCCTAGGGTTTTTGGATTTTTGGGGTATTTATAGAGCAAAGAGGCGGTGCGGGAGGCCACCGAGGTGGGCACAACCCACCAGGGCGCGCCAGGGCCCCCAGGCGCTCCCATGTGGGTTGTGCCCCCTCGGGGCACCCCTTTGGTACTTCTTCGTCCCAAGTTGTTCCTTCTGGTCCAGAAAAAATCTCCAAAAAGTTTCGCTGCATTTGGACTCCGTTTGGTATTGATTTTCTGCTGAGTAAAAAACAAGCAAAAAACAGCAACTGGCACTGGGCACTATGTCAATAGGTTAGTCCCAAAAAATGATATAAAGTTGCTATAAAATGATTGTAAAACATCCAAGAATGATAATATAACAACATGGAACAAGCAAAAATTATAGATACATTGGAGACGTATCAAGCATCACGAAGAGATCAGGCTTGATGCTTGCCCTCCATTGTGGTGACAATGGACTTGTGAAGATTTGCCGAAGAGTGGCTCACCCATAGTGGAGTATGGGGGAGCAATCTACTAGTCTTCATCGAGCCAGTGCAATCAAGAAAGGTGGTCCAACTTGAGGAAGTCAAGATCGTCATCATCCAGCTCAAGTGGACTATGTGCAAGGCAAAGGTTTGCCCTTGATAGGTTCTCTATTTTACCGGTCTCATGGTGGTAGTTGGGAGACCGGGTTGTAGGATCGATTGCCGTAGTATCAAGGGGGGCTCTCAAGTTGGTAGCTTGATCATATCGTTCATAGAGAGCTCAAATCATTGCATCCTTGGATCATCTTTCTTGGTTCTTATTTGGTGTTTCTCTTTGTGAGTTTTAGAGCTTATGGTCATCTTCATGACAAGCTTGAGTTCATAAAAAACGGAGTTTATATGCATCTTCTATGATGTTTTCATGTTGGAGTTTTTGCCGGTTCTTCATTCATAGAGGTTTCACATCTCTATTTCATAGGCATATCGCTGTTGGATAGTATTTGTCATTATCCATCCAACAACCTTGAGCTTGCTCATTTCGGAGCTCATTTGCAGAAGTTATGGCAGTTCAGGATTTTGTATCCATTTGTTTGCTTGGGCTATTTTGAAGCTCACTAGCGGTAGTACTGCCCTGGACAGCGGTAGTACCGCTTGGCGGTACTTCCGTGGTTACAGTGCCATCGGCACTACCGCTTGTTTTTGAGCTTCTGGACTCGTTTTCGCTTCGACGGCAGTGGGGCGGAAGTTGGGCATGGTAGTACCGCACTTGCCCAGTGGTAGTACCACTTCGCGGTACTTCCGCTGACCAACTACCATCATACTACCGCTTATCTTCTTGCTTTTTTAGTCCCTCGCAGGCTCCACGGTAGTAGAGCGGTAGTAGGGCGCGGTAGTACCACTGTATGTAGTACTACTGTGCTACCCTCCCTCTACTGCCGCTAGTTCTCTGTGTCCGGATACACTAAGCGGTAGTACCGCTTGTGAGGACGGTAGTACCGCTCTGGTGGCACTACCGTGCCTGGACTTGTGTTCTCTCAGTGCTACACCTGGAACTACCGCCCCAAGTGGTAGTACCGCTCCTCTGAGCAGTAGTACCGCTTGTGTGCGGGCTGGAGGCATAACGATTGGATTTGGGGGTGCCTATAAAAAGGGGTCTTCTTCCCCAATGGTTCTAATCCTTCTAGCTCATGTTCTTCCCCCATTGTTGACCTTCTTTGAGCTTGCTATCTCTCAATCCCTCCAATGATTCTTGCTAGTTATTGAGGGAAAAGAGAGAGGAGACCGAGATCCTCTATGTGAGGGGAACCCCTTGGATCTAGATCTTGGAGTTCTTGGTGTTCTCCTTCTTGTTCTTCCTCTCATATTTCTCCATAGCTTTCGTTGCTTTGGTGGAATTTGAGAGTGAGGGACTTGGGCACTCCGTGTGCCCTTGCCATTGCATTTGGTGCATCTGTTTGAGTTCTCCATGGTGATATGTGGAGGTGAAAGTTGAGAAGCTTATTACTCTTGGGTGCTTGGTACCCTAGAGCTTGTTCCTCTTGGGTGCTTGGGCGCCCTAGACGGTTGGTGGTGCCTCAGAGCTCAATCATTGTGGCGTAAAGCTCTGGGCAAGCATCGGGGTCTCCAATTAGGTTGTGGAGATCGCCCCGAGCAATTTGTACGGGTTTCGGTGACCGCCCCAAGGGTTTCCAAAGTGTACGGGTTCGGTGATCGCCCCCAAGGGTTGCCATTTGTACGGGTTCGGTGACCGTGATAACCCACAAGTATAGGGGATCGTTTGTAGCCTTCTTCGATAAATAAGAGTGTCGAACGCAACGAGGAGCTAAAGGTAGAACAAATATTCCCTCAAGTTCTATCGACCACTGGTACAACTCTACGCACACTCGACGTCTGCTTTACCTAAAATAAGTATGAAACTATTTTGCAAGAATAAAACTATGAGTACTTTGTGAGAATAAAACTATGAATAAATTGCAAGGTAATAAAAGTGGATAGCTTTTGTCAACAAGGAAGTCATTTGTCCCTAGGCAATCGATAACAAGACCGGTAATCATTCTTGCAATTTTACATGAGGGAGAGGCATGAGCTAACATACTTTCTCTACTTGGATCATATGCACTTATGATTGGACCCCTAGCAAGCATACGCAACTACTAAAGATCATTAAGGTCGTGAAACCCAACCATAGCATTAAGTATCAAGTCCTCTTTACTCCCATACGCCATAACCCACTTATCCGCGTTTAGGCTGCTGTCACCCCCGCAACACCGACAATAAACAAACCATGAACATATTGCAACACCCTACAGTGAGGATCCCTCACATTTGCACGAGACGGAGGGCACCGTAGGACAGCACCATAAATAAAATATACAATCATACCAACCAAGATCACGATTAACCCATAGAACAAAACGGATCTACTCAAACATCATAGGATAACCATAGATCATTGGGAAATAATATATGGAGTTCAGCACCATGTTTAAGTAGATATTACAGCGGGGAGAAGGGGTGTTACACCGCTGCATAGAGGGGGAGAGAGTTGGTGTTGACGGTAGCAAGATTGTTGATGTAGATCGCCGTCACGATCCTTGCCCCGGCGGCGTTCCGGTGCCACCGGGAGAGAGGGGCAGAGAGCCCCCCTCCTTCTTCTTCTTCCTTGGCCTCCCCCTAGATGGGAGGAGAGTTCCCCCTATGGTCCATGGCCTCCATGGTGGCAGAGGGGCGGGAGCCCCTCCGAGATTGGATCTCCCTCTCTGTTCTCTTCTGTTTTGCGCTCCCCAGATCTGGCCGAAAACCGTTTCTTATATTCCCGGAGATCCGTAACTCCGATTGCGCTGAGATTTTAACATGATTTTTTTTCGGATATAAGCTTCCTTGCGCCCAAAGTAGAGCTCCAACCGACATCCAAGGAGGGCACAACCCACCAGGGCATGCCTGGCCCCTAGGGCGCGCCCTGGTGTCTTGTGGGGGCTGTGGGCCCCCATTTGCGTTGATTCCAAGTCCCAAAAATCACATATATTCCAAAATAATTCTCTGTAAATTTTTATCGCGTTTGGACTTTGTTTGATATGGATTTTCTGTGAAACAAAAAATATGCAACAAACAGGAACTGGCACTGGACATTGAATCAATAGCTTAGTCCAATAAATCATATAAAATGTTGCCAAAAATATGTGAAAGTTGTATAATATTGGCATGAAACAATCAAAAATTATAGATACGACAGAGACGTATCATCAGCCTCTCCTCTTGCTCCGAACCATTTTCTTAATGAAAGTGCATTCCAGGAATACGCCTTCGATGTCACCCTCTCTGAGGTTTTTCTGAAAATCAATTTAATTCATTTTAAAACCAGATTTGACCATAATTTTGACCATGAACATCTCCCAAACCATAAGTCCAAATGAGTTGATTCTTTTTGCAATATTTTTCTTTTGAGCTCCTTTATTTTCTGGTATAGTTTGGTATTTTTCTATTCTGCCTAGAATTTCTGGACAGAAGAATTTGCTCCATGTGTTATTTACAAATGCTTTCAAAATTATTTTCCAGAGTGATTTGAGTTGTTTGGTGAAGACCAGGAATATTCCAACTCTCCCTTGGCGAAAGGCAAGCCACAGCCTCCATTTGCATGATTGCAATGCAATGCCATGGTTTAATATAATAAAACTTGATTAAAATTTGTATTATTAAAAATAATTTATTCATGGCAAAACTTGGAGTGTTAGGTGACTTGCTACTTCCTTGATGATGCTTGGATTCTTTATGACTAATACCTTGCAAGTTTTAGAGTGCCATGTCACCATTGGATTATTAGGAATAAACTTTATATTCCATCTTAATCATATTGGATATTATATATTGGACTATTATTTGATTTGATGCTATCATATTGGTTGATCTATAGCTAACAATCTTGATATTCTGATTGGACCAGTAATGTCATTTATCTTGGATCCATCATGATCATATTTAATATTATGCCTATAAAGTTTATATTAATGATATGACTATGCTATTCTTGGATTATCAGCTGGATATTGCTATAACTTGGATCACCGGTTTATATATGAATAGTAGTTTAGTACTTCTTGAGCTTGCGTTGATTTTTTCCTTGAAGAGGAAAGGGTGATGCAGCAAAGTAGAGATAAGTATTTCCCTCAGTTAAGAACCAAGGTATCAATCCAGTAGGAGGCACAAGCAAGTCCCCAATAGATGCACCTGCACAAACTAACAAACACTTGCACACAACGCGAAAAAGGGGTTGTCAATCCCTTCATGGTCACTAGCAAGAGTGAGATTTGATAGAGATAGGTATAAAAGTTAAGTAAAAGTGTAAAATAAAGTAAATATAAATAAATTGCAGCAAGGTATTTTTGGGTTTTTGGTTTTATAGATCTGAAAATAATATGATAAGAAATAGATCCGGGGGCCATAGGTTTCACTAGAGGCTTCTCTCTTAACGAAAGCATACGGTGGGTAAACAAATTACTGTTGAGCAATTGATAGAAAAGCGCATAGTTATGATGATATCTAAGGCAATGATCATGAATATAGGCATCACGTCCATGGCCAGTAGACCGACTCCTGCTTGCATTTACTACTATTACTCCACACATCGACCGCTATCCAGCATGCATCTAGTGTATTAAGTTAACAAGAACGGAGTAACTGTAAGTGCATCTAGTGCCCCTTAGTGATTTTGGTGTATTGAAGACTTATAGGTTAAGGTACTAATGCGTTTGTGAGTGTACACAGGTCTATAAGTCTATGAGGAGTTTGTTATTTACGATGAATGTCGACCCCTAAAAATGAATGTCTTCAACTGAAGACTTTGGTTTTCTTGAAGACTTTGAAAGTGAAGAAATTGGTGTGACCCCGAAGACTTGATATTCATGCGAGGATTATGAAGTGTGAAGACTTTTGTTTTTGTAGTTTCATTTTCTTCTTCTTGAGTCATAGGAAACACCGTACTGTTAAAGGGGGTCGAGGTAAATCTAAGGAAAAGTTTCCAAGTGATGCTCAACTCAAAATCCTACACCTACCCAATCCTTTCGAGTGAAGCCATTGGAAATCTCATACAGTTTAGTCATGTTCTTTAGTGACAAATACGAAGTTCTTCTGTTCTCTGAGGAATTTGTACTGACTGAGGAGTTAGGAATTCGCCAGTGCGGATTGCCTACAAGTGAGGAACATGATAGCCCTGAGGAATTTGATACTCAAATATCTGACCGTTGCTGTGCTGCGCGCCAGCTGTCCAAATATCCTACCCACCTAACGGTCATATCATTGAAGGGCATTTATGTCTTATCATGTCGGGCTGCTCCCTAGGCTATAAATAGCCGCCCCCTTCAACCACTAGCTGGTTGGCTGCTCCGAGAAATAGATTGACACTTGTCATTTAGAGCATCCCATCCTCCGAGGACTTTGAGCGAAAATCATCAAGTGAGGAAAAACCCAAAAACCCAAACACCTACAAACCCAAAGTGATTGAGCATCACTGAAGAGATTGTTCCTGTGTGGAACCGACGCTTGTTACCTTTGAGGACTGTGCATCCTCCAGACGGTTAGGCGTCATGGTCTAGAGCATCCAAGAGGAAATTGTGGATTGCCGAGTGACCGAGTATGTGAAGGTTTGGAAGTCACCTGAAGACTTACCACGAGTGATTGGGCGAGGTCTGTGTGACCTTAGCTCAA
Source organism: Thinopyrum elongatum (assembly GCA_011799875.1). Taxonomy (NCBI): domain Eukaryota; kingdom Viridiplantae; phylum Streptophyta; class Magnoliopsida; order Poales; family Poaceae; genus Thinopyrum; species Thinopyrum elongatum. The sequence continues at coordinate 405,907,321 of CM022302.1, read as the reverse complement.
GGAGAATATGGTGAGGACTGTGTGTCCGGGACTGTGTGTCCTCAGGTTTAAATACCTAGCCGCTCTAACCAGACGTACAACTGTCACAACAGTTGGAACTGGTCTACCAAATCATTGTCTTCACCGAGCTACTGGTTCTATTTCCTCAACCCTTTCATTTCCTCGCATACTTGCTATGTATTTGATCATTACTGTTTGAAGACTTTGGCTAAAGACTTTCTCAATTTCCTCAGTTCAATTTCTTCAGTTAGTTTGTCTTCAGCCTGCTTATCCTGTGTTTACGCTACTCGTACTCTGTGCTTGTTTTCATCTCATCATGATGACTGTGCTACTGCTCTGTTATGCTTGCATCTGAGTACTTATTCCGCTGCTAAGTAGTTCGTCGCTTAGGAATTTCCTCACCTTGAAATTCCTCAGTGACGAATTTGTAAAAATCGCCTATTCACCCCCCCTCTAGTCGATATAACGCACTTTCAATTGGTATCAGAGCAAGGTACTCCCTTGTTCTGTGTGATTTTGGTTTAACCACCTGGAGTTTTAGTTATGTCGACTGCAGGCATGATCAAGGTATCGGCTGGGTGTCCTACCTTCAATGGGACGGACTACCCCTACTGGAAGAACAAGATGCGCATGCATCTTGAGGCAATTGACAACGATCTCTGGTACGTTGTGGAAAATGGCGTTCCCTCTGTCACTCCTTCCGTAAACGCTGCTGATGTGAAGAGATTCAAGCAACTCGACTCTCAAGCGAAGAATATCATATGTGGCCATCTGAGCAAAGGGCAGTATGGTAGAGTGAGTGCTTTGGAGACAGCTAAGCTTATCTGGGATAGGCTGTCCAAGGTCAACGAAGGAGTCTCAACTCAACGTGACTCTCGAGTTGACGTTCTTCGCAATCTCTTCAACCGCTTCAAAAGACTCAACAACGAAAATGTTCAGCAAACCTTTGATCACCTCACTGACATTTCAAACGAGCTTCAAGCACTGGGTGCCACTGACATCACCGACCATGAGGTGGTGAAGAAATTGCTGAGGTCACTCGATTCTTCATTCGATACACTGGCACTGATGATTCAAGAACGTGGTGACTACAAGTCACTTGATCCTGCTGACATTCTTGAGAGGCTGAACACTCATGAATTCCAACTAGCTGAGAAGAGAGATCTCTACGGACCAAGCTATGGTAGATCTCGTGCACTGAAGGTCAAGGCAGTCTCTGAATCTGAAGATGAAGATTCTGGTAGCAGCCTTGGTGATCCTGAAGAACTGAGTCAGGAGCTAGCAATGCTCGTGAGGAAATTCCAGAAGTTCTCTAGACGTGGCCGATTTGGAAAATCCTCAAGAGGTGATGACATGAAATCAGATTCCTCATCCCGTGACTACAAGAAGAGAACTTGCCATAAATGCAAGAAACCTGGTCACTACATTACTGATTGTCCTCAGTGGGAGAAGGAATCAAAGAAGAAGAAATACAAGGATGACAGTTCCGATGACTCAAAGAAGAAAAAGAAATCTTCAAAGTCCTCATCGTCAAAATCTTCAAAGTCTTCATCTCACAAGAAGAGCAGTTCCAAAAAGGCTCGGGCATTCATTGGCAAGGAAATGGACTCTGAAGCTGAAACTGAGGAACATGAGGAAGAGGAGGCATCTGAGGAGTCAGACTCTGGTGTGGCGAGCCTAGCCCTCGCTACTGCTTACGTTAGCAAGTCCATCTTCAACACTGAGGAAAATGGCTTCCCCAACACTGCTGATGACGGCAACAATGACTATGCTCCCACCTATTGCTTCATGGCAAAAGGTGCCAAGGTACTCAAATATCCCTCCTCTGAATCAAGTGAGGATGAATCTGATGATAACCTCAAACCCAGCTATTCCAAACTTGCTAATATTGCTGTTAAACAACAAAAGGCTTTGGAAAAGGTTCAAAATATGCTAGACAAAAGCGATGATCTGTTAGGTGAGGAAATGGATCGAACTCAAACACTGACTGATAATCTTCAGCAACTACAGTCTAAGTTTGACAACCTTCAAGGTCGTCATGAAACTCTCCTAGCCGATCATGAGAAGCTTTCTTATGAATTTCTTCAAAGAAAGCAAGATCTTGAGAAGCTAAGGGTGAGTCATGAAGATCTTCAGAAGGAAAATGATTCTTTGCTTGCTCAACAGATCAGTTCCGCTCAGGAAGAATTTATTCCACCATGCTTGAAATGCATTGAACGTGAAACTGCTAATTCTTCACCTGAATTTTCAAATGCTTCTATTGCTGCAAATTCTTCAACTATCTCTGTGGTCACAAATTCCTCATCTAAGGATACCACTAGTATCACTGACGAAAATGCAGGGTTGAAGGAATTGTATGTGACAGGCATGTACAAAAGCCTCAAAGGGCATCAGACTCTTTGTGATGTGCTCAAAAAGCAGATCTTGAACAGGAACCCTAGGAAAGAGGGTATTGCCTTTGAGAGGAAACTCAATGCTGATGGAACCTACTGGAAACCGGAGCAGTATCCCAAAACCTCATGGGTTGCTGCGAAGGGACCTCCCGTAGATCCATCCACTTTATCTGGCTTTACTTGTGAATCCTCATATTCATCTGATGAGTCATTTGACTCCAACTATAAACTGTTCAAAAATCAGAATGGTGAGGTATTTGCTAGATATGTTGGATCTAACTGCAGGAATGGTCCCCCTATGAAGAAAATCTGGGTTCCCAAAAGGTGCCTTGAAAATCTTCAGGTGAATGTCCTCATGACACCACCTGTGAAGAATAAGAACCCCAGATCAAATTCTTCATATGGACCAAAGTCTTCATATGGATCCAAGCCCTCTTATGGATCAAATTCCTCACATGGATCCAAGTCCTCACATGATCATCACCATGCTAACGCTTCTGTTTCGCAGGGAAAATCTAAGAGTTCTGATTATGTGCATTATTCTTCAAATCATTATATTCATAAGTCCTCGAAGAATTTCTCTGCTTACTCATATGTCTATGCTAATCCCTCTCCTGTGAAACGAAGCACTCTGGCCTCAATGCCACCTTTCTCTTATGGAGCTCACAGAATGATGAACTCTTTGCCACCCCTCCAGATGTGGGTGGTGAAGAAAAAGAACTAATCTCTTATGCAGGGTCAGGTCTCTAGACGAACTAAATTGTCTGAAGAATTTGCTGGAGACCTGAAATGCTTGAAAGGACGCAAGCTAATCATGAAGAAATGATTTATTCATTTCTCACGTCCTCACATTGCTATATATATACATATGTTGCTTTAATTGATGAAATATGTCTGATGAATTTGATGTCATATTCTTCACTCTGAAGTATATGAGTTCGTAAGATGCACTAATTCATCTGCAGGATGATTTACCCAAAGCTACTGAGTGGGTCCTCGATAGTGGATGTACAAATCACATGACCGGTGACAAGAGCTTACTGATGAACACTCCTTTATCTCCATCACACTTGAAGCATATCACCTACGCTGACAAAGGCAAAAGCAAGGTATTGGGTCTAGGTAGGGTTGCAATCTCAAAGGATCGACACATGGATAAAGTCATGCTTGTCGAGTCCCTCGGATTCAACCTCATGTCTGTCTCAATGCTTTGTGATCTTGATATGGTTGTTGTCTTTGGCAAATATCGTTGCTTAGTGCTCATGGAATCTGACAATTCCAAAGTCTTCGAAGGTTTTAGGAGAGGAGACTTGTATATTGTTGATTTCTCTGCAGGACCACAGCCTGCCACTTGTCTACTTGCTAAAGCTTCAGAAGGCTGGCTATGGCATCGACGACTGGGTCATGCTGGCATGAGGAACTTACACACGCTCGTGAAGAAAAAGCACGTCATTGGCATCGAGGGTGTCAAATTCCTCAAAGATCATCTTTGTGGGGCTTGTGAGGCTGGAAAGATGACCAGAGCCAAGCACCCCTCGAAGACTATCATGACTACTTCTCGTCCTTTTGAATTGCTTCATATGGATCTCTTTGGCCCTACTCATTATGCCACACTAACAAATGCAGCATCTCTATATGGCTTTGTCATTGTTGATGACTATTCTCGTTACACATGGGTGCATGTCATTACTTACAAAACTGAAGTGCAGGAAGTCTTCAGACGATTTTCCTCAAGGGCTTCGATGAATTTCGGCGTGAAGATCAAGCATATACGTAGTGACAATGGGACTGAGTTCAAGAATACTGGTCTTGATGACTATCTCGATGAACTTGGTATTACTCATGAGCTATCTGCCCCATACACTCCTCAGCAGAATGGCGTTGTGGAGCGCAAGAACAGGACTCTTGTTGAGATGGCTCGCACCATGCTTGATGAATACAAGACACCTCATCACTTCTGGCCTGAGGCAATTGATACTGCATGCCACATCATCAACAGGGTATATCTTCACAAATTCTTCAAGAAGACCTCATATGAACTCCTCACTGACAAGAAACCCAATGTGAGTTATTTCAAAGTCTTCGGTGCTAAATGCTAGATTAGAGATCCACATCACAATTCTAAACTTGCACCGAAAGCACATGAAGGTTTTATGCTTGGTTATGGAAAGGACTCGCACAGCTACAGGGTCTTCAATACCTATCACAACAAGGTTGTTGAAACTGTAGATGTGCGGTTCGATGAAACTAACGGCTCGCAAAGAGAGCACCTACCTCCTGTGCTAGATGAAAAGACGCCTGAGGAAACCATCAAGTTCAAAGCTACTGAGGATGTCATTCCTACTGAAGAATCTGCTGAAGAAATTATTCTAGAACATGAAGAACAGCATGCTGGCACATCTGAAGAAAATGGCTCTGAAGAAAATGCTGAGCCAAGTCAAAGTCGTCAACCTGCTCATCCCCGCGTTGCAAATGAAGTACTGATTGAGAGAATCATCAACGACATCAATGCACCAGGTCCTCTGACTCGCTCAAAAGCTTCACATTTATCTAACTTGAAGACTTTGACTGAAGACTTTCTCAATTTCCTTAGTTCAATTTCTTCAGTCAGTTTGTCTTCAGCCTGCTTATCCTGTGTTTATGCTTCTTGTACTCTGTGCTTGTTTTCATTTCATCATGATGACTGTGCTACTGCTCTGTTATGCTTACATCTGAGTACTTATTCCGCTGCTAAGTAGTTCGTCGCTTAGGAATTTCCTCACCTTGAAATTCCTTAGTGACGAATTTGTAAAAATCACCTATTCACCCCCCCTCTAGTCGATATAACGCACTTTCAATTGGTATCAGAGCAAGGTACTCCCTTGTTCTGTGTGATTTTGGTTTAACCACCTGGAGTTTTAGTTATGTCGACTGCAGGCATGATCAAGGCCTCAGTTGGGTGTCCTACCTTCGATGGGACGGACTACCCCTACTGGAAGAACAAGATGCGCATGCATCTTGAGGCAATTGACAACGATCTCTGGTATGTTGTGGAAAAGGGTGTTCCCTCTGTCACTCCTTCCGTAAACGCTGCTGATGTGAAGAGATTCAAGCAACTCGACTCTCAAGCGAAGAATATCATATGTGGCCATCTGAGCAAAGGGCAGTATGGCAGAGTGAGTGCTTTGGAGACAGCTAAGCTTATCTGGGATAGGCTGTCCAAGGTCAACGAAGGAGTCTCAACTCAACGTGACTCTCGAGTTGACATTCTTCGCAATCTCTTCAACCGCTTCAAAAGACTCGACAACGAAAATGTTCAGCAAACCTTTGATCGCCTCACTGACATTTCAAACGAGCTTCAAGCACTGGGTGCCACTGACATCACCGACCATGAGGTGGTGAAGAAATTGCTGAGGTCACTCGATTCTTCATTCGATACACTGGCACTGATGATTCAAGAACGTGGAGACTACAAGTCACTTGATCTTGCTGATATCCTCGAGAGGCTAAATACTCATGAATTCCAACTAGCTGAGAAGAGAGATCTCTACGGACCGAGCTATGGTAGATCTCGTGCACTGAAAGCCAAGGCAGTCTCTGAATCTGAAGATGAAGATTCTGGTAGCAGCCTTGGTGATCCTGAAGAACTGAGTCAGGAGCTAGCAATGCTCGTGAGGAAATTCCAGAAGTTCTCTAGACGTGGCCGATTTGGAAAATCCTCAAGAGGTGATGACATGAAATCAGATTCCTCATCCCGTGATTACAAGAAGAGAACTTGCCATAAATGCAAGAAACCTGGTCACTACATTACTGATTGTCCTCAGTGGGAGAAGGAATCAAAGAAGAAGAAATACAAGGATGATAGTTCAGATGACTCTAAGAAGAAGAAGAAATCTTCAAAGTCCTCATCGTCAAGATCTTCAAAGTCTTCATCTCACAAGAAGAGCAGCTCCAAGAAAGCTCGGGCATTCATTGGCAAGGAAATGGACTCTGAAGCTGAATCTGAGGAACATGAGGAAGAGGAGGCATCTGAGGAGTCAGACTCTGGTGTGGCGAGCCTAGCCCTCGCTACTGCCTACGTTAGCAAGTCCATCTTCAACACTGAGGAAAATGGCTTCCCCAACACTGCTGATGACGGCAACGATGACTATGCTCCCACCTACTGCTTCATGGCAAAAGGTGCCAAGGATGATTTACCCAAAGCTACTGAGTGGGTCCTCGATAGTGGATGTACAAATCACATGACCGGTGACAAGAGCTTACTGATGAACACTCCTTTATCTCCATCACACTTGAAGCATATCACCTACGCTGACAAAGGCAAAAGCAAGGTATTGGGTCTAGGTAGGGTTGCAATCTCAAAGGATCGACACATGGATAAAGTCATGCTTGTCGAGTCCCTCGGATTCAACCTCATGTCTGTCTCAATGCTTTGTGATCTTGATATGGTTGTTGTCTTTGGCAAATATCATTGCTTAGTGCTCATGGAATCTGACAATTCCAAAGTCTTCGAAGGCTTTAGGAGAGGAGACTTGTATATTGTTGATTTCTCTGCAGGACCACAGCCTGCCACTTGTCTACTTGCTAAAGCTTCAGAAGGCTGGCTATGGCATCGACGACTGGGTCATGCTGGCATGAGGAACTTACACACGCTCGTGAAGAAAAAGCACGTCATTGGCATCGAGGGTGTCAAATTCCCCAAAGATCATCTTTGTGGGGCTTGTGAGGCTGGAAAGATGACCAGAGCCAAGCACCCCTCGAAGACTATCATGACTACTTCTCGTCCTTTTGAATTGCTTCATATGGATCTCTTTGGCCCTACTCATTATGCCACACTAACAAATGCAGCATCTCTATATGGCTTAGTCATTGTTCATGACTATTCTCGTTACACATGGGTGCATGTCATTACTTACAAAACTGAAGTGCAGGAAGTCTTCAGACGATTTTCCTCAAGGGCTTCGACGAATTTCGGTGTGAAGATCAAGCATATACGTAGTGACAATGGGACCGAGTTCAAGAATACTGGTCTTGATGACTATCTCGATGAACTTGGTATTACTCATGAGCTATCTGCCCCATACATTCCTCAGCAGAATGCGCGTTGTGGAGCGCAAGAACAGGACTCTTGTTGAGATGGCTCGCACCATGCTTGATGAATAAAAGACACCTCGTCACTTCTGGCCTGAGGCAATTGATACTGCATGCCACATCATCAACAGGGTATATCTTCACAAATTCTTCAAGAAGACCTCATATGAACTCCTCACTGACAAGAAACCCAATGTGAGTTATTTCAAAGTCTTCGGTGCTAAATGTTGGATTAGAGATCCTCATCACAATTCTAAATTGTTTTATGCTTGGTTACGGAAAGGACTCGCACACCTACAGGGTCTTCAACACCTATCACAACAAGGTTGTTGAAACTATAGATGTGCGGTTCGATGAGACTAACGGCTCGCAAAGAGAGCACCTACCTCCTGTGCTAGATGAAAAGATGGCTGAGGAAACCATCAAGTTCAAAGCTACTGAGGATGTCATTCCTACTGAAGAATCCGCTGAAGAAATCATTCCAGAACATGAAGAACAGCATGCTGGCGCACCTGAAGAAAATGGCTCTGAAGAAAATGCTGAGCCAAATCAAAGTCGTCAACCTGCTCATCCTCGCGTTGCAAATGAAGTACAGATTGAGAGAATCATCAACGACATCAACGCACCAGGTCCTCTCACTCGCTCAAAAGCTTCACATTTGTCTAACTTTTGTGGGCATTTTGCTTTCGTCTCTATCACAGAGCCCACCAAAGTTGATGAGGCATTTCTGGAGCCTGAATGGATTCAAGCGATGCAAGAGGAATTACATCAATTCAAGCTGAACAATGTGTGGGAGCTTGTCAAGCGACCGGACCCATGCAAGCACAATATCATCGGTACCAAATGGATCTACCGCAACAAGCAAGATGAAAATGGCCTAGTGGTGAGGAACAAGGCTCGTCTTGTGGCTCAAGGCTACACACAGGTTGAAGGAATTGATTTCGATGAAACTTTTGCACCTGTTGCTAGACTTGAGGCTATTCGCATATTGCTTGCTTATGCTAACCATCATAATATCATCTTATATAAAATGGATGTGAAAAGTGCATTCCTCAATGGTAAGCTTGAGGAAGAAGTATATGTTGCTCAACCCCCATGTTTTGAAGATCCTAAGCATCCTGACAAAGTCTTCAGACTCAATAAGGCCCTCTATGGCCTCAAGTAGGCCCCTCGGGCGTGGTATGATACTTTGAAGGAATTCCTCATGAAGAAAGGCTTCAAACCCGGTTCACTCGACCCAACTCTTTTCACCAAAACCTATGATGATGAATTATTCGTGTGCCAAATATATGTTGATGATATTATCTTTGGCTGTACTAACCAACATTACAGTGACGAATTTGCTTACATGATGAGTGAGGAATATCAAATGTCCATGATGGGAGAATTGAAATTCTTCTTAGGTCTTCAAATTCGTCAACAACGCAATGGCATCTTCATTTCTCAAGAGAAATACCTCAAGGACGTTCTGAGGAAATTCGGTATGCAAGAATGCAGAGGCGTCAAAATCCCTATGCCCACAAATGGCCATCTATGCACTGATGAAAATGGAATAGACTTCGATCAAAAGGTATACCGCTCCATGATTGGCTCTTTGTTGTACCTATGTGCATCTAGGCCGGATATTATGCTTAGTGTTTGCATGTGTGCCCGTTTTCAAGCTACACCGAAGGAATCACACCATAAGGCTGTGAAACATATTCTTCGATATCTAGCTCACACTCCAACACTTGGATTATGGTATCCCAAGGGCTCGGCTTTTGATCTCATTGGATATTCTGACTCTGACTATGCTGGTGATCGTGTGGACCGCAAGTCAACATCAGGCACATGCCATTTCCTCGGACGATCCTTAGTATGTTGGTCCTCGAAGAAGCAGAACTGCGTATCACTCTCTACTGCTGAAGCTGAGTATATTGCTGCTGGTTCTTGCTGTGCTCAATTGCTATGGATGAAGCAAACCCTCAAGGACTACGGCATCAATGTGAAGAATGTGCCACTCTACTGCGACAACGAGAGTGCCATCAAAATTGCTCATAACCTAGTTCAGCACTCGAAGACAAAGCACATCGAGATTCGTCATCATTTTCTTCGAGATCATGTGTTGAAGGGTGACATCTCTATTGATCCCGTGAAGTCTGAAGAACAGCTAGCGGATATCTTCACAAAGCCCTTGGATGAGAAGAGATTTAGCAAATTGCGGTGTGAGCTAAATATCTTAGAATCTTCGAATGTCCTTTGAAAAGGACACACATCCTAACACTTATGCAAATTGATGACTTAGGTGTGCAACACACGAAGAAATGTTTTTCTTCAATCAATGAAGACTAACCCTCTAAGTGTGAAGAAATTAATGAAGAATTTGATTCTCAGAGCCCTACGACAATTGTACGCGGTGTCTGAAATCATCATTCTTACACGGTGGGTCACGCCACCATAAAAAGTTGAAAATCTTCAAAATTTGAGTTTTTCATCATTGTGCAAATTCTTCAACTTTGCAAAATCTTCACTCTTTCCGACTGTGTTCTTTATTGACTATATATATATTTGAGTTTTATGTCCTCTACAGCATTCACTTATTGCTAATTCTTCAAGTTGTTTTTCTTCTAAGTGAATGTGATCGGACCCGTTCCCCCTCTATGCTAAACTCAATCCAGTCCGTTCACAAATTCTTCATGTGCGTTCTATTTGAAACCTGTTCAAAGTCTTCACTGTGTCCTTGACAGCTGAAGAATTTGCGAACGAAACATTAAAATATTCTTATCTAGTGCCCCTTAGTGATTTTGGTGTATTGAAAACTTATAGGTTAAGGGACTAATGCGTTTGTGAGTGTACACAGGTCTATAAGTCTATGAGGAGTTTGTTATTTACGATGAATGTCGACCCCTAAAAATGAATGTCTTCAACTGAAGACTTTGGTTTTCTTAAAGATTTTGAAAGTGAAGAAATTGGTGTGACCCCGAAGACTTGGTATTCATGCGAGGATTATGAAGCGTGAAGACTTTTGTTTTTGTAGTTTCATTTTCTTCTTCTTGAGTCATAGGAAACACCGTACTGTTAAAGGGGGTCGAGGTAAATCTAAGGAAAAGTTTCCAAGTGATGCTCAACTCAAAATCCTACACCTACCCAATCCTTTCGAGTGAAGCCATTGGAAATCTCATACAGTTTAGTCACATTCTTCAGTGACAGAGACGAAGTTCTTCTGTTCTCTGAGGAATTTGTTCTGACTGAGGAGTTAGGAATTCGCCAGTGCGGATTGCCTACAAGTGAGGAACATGATAGCCCTGAGGAATTTGATACTCAAATATCTGACCGTTGCTGTGCTGCGCGCCAGCTGTCCAAATATCCTACCCACCTAACGGTCATATCATTGAAGGGCATTTATGTCTTATCATGTCGGGCTGCTCCCTAGGCTATAAATAGCCGCCCCCTTCAACCACTAGCTGGTTGGCTGCTCCGAGAAATAGATTGACACTTGTCATTTAGAGCATCCCATCCTCCGAGGACTTTGAGCGAAAATCATCAAGTGAGGAAAAACCCAAAAACCCAAACACCTACAAACCCAAAGTGATTGAGCATCACTGAAGAGATTGTTCCTGTGTGGAACCGACGCTTGTTACCTTTGAGGACTGTGCATCCTCCAGACGGTTAGGCGTCATGGTCTAGAGCATCCAAGAGGAAATTGTGGATTGCCGAGTGACCGAGTATGTGAAGGTTTGGAAGTCACCTGAAGACTTACCACGAGTGATTGGGCGAGGTCTGTGTGACCTTAGCTCAAGGAGAATATGGTGAGGACTGTGTGTCCTCAGGTTTAAATACCTAGCCGCTCTAACCAGACGTACAACTGTCATAGCAGTTGGAACTGGTCTACCAAATCATTGTCTTCACCGAGCTACTGGTTCTATTTCCTCAACCCTTTCATTTCCTCGCATACTTGCTATGTATTTGATCATTACTGTTTGAAGACTTTGACTGAAGACTTTCTCAATTTTCTCAGTTCAATTTCTTCAGTCAGTTTGTCTTCAGCCTGCTTATCCTGTGTTTATGCTACTCGTACTCTGTGCTTGTTTTCATCTCATCATGATGACTGTGCTACTGCTCTGTTATACTTGCATCTGAGTACTTATTCCGCTGCTAAGTAGTTCGTCGCTTAGGAATTTCCTCACCTTGAAATTCCTCAGTGACGAATTTGTAAAAATCGCCTATTCACCCCCCCTCTAGTCGATATAACGCACTTTCAGTAACACCTTAAGCAAGATGACATGATGTAGAGGAATAGATCCAATCAATATGGTAAAAAAAACATCTTTTTATCCTTAGAGCATCTCCAATAGATGATGTATATTTTGGTGGTCCAAACCGGTGATGGTCCAAATTTGGAGCACCAAAAAGTGCTTTTTACATCTCCGAAAAAGGCTCAACTCCAACAGATGGTCCAAAACGGAGATGTAAATAAAAGAGCAACTCCAACAGATGGTCCAAAACGAAGATGTAAAATTCTGAAAACGACCAACTACTACTTCATCTCAACATAGTTCAAACATGGATGACATAAATTTAAACTAGCAGAACTACTCGTCATCCGAGGGCATCCAGTACGACTCTTCGGAGTCATCCGAGAGCCCCCAGAACTCCTCGTCCTCCTCCTCCAACAATGAATTGATGGGGATCACCGTCGAGGGGCCGGCCTCGTCCTCCTTCTTCACCTCCTCCTTCTTCTTCTTCTCCTCGACATCACGCTTCCAGTAGAACTCCTGTTCGGCCTGGACGTACTCGAGATGCTCCCACGCAAACCGAGCCATCACCGCCTCGTCGCTCTTGCCGGGAGTGATGACAACCGCCGGTCTCTTCTTCTTCTTCTTCGCCGGTATAACCTCCATCCGGATGCCCTGTGGCACGAGCCACTCCGCCTCCACCTGGGTCTCGATCTCCGGGAAGTTGAGGTCCGTCTTCGGCCGTCCAGCACGCCACACCGCCACATCGTAGGCACGCATGGCCTCATCAGTGGTGGGATACGTGCCGAGCCACCAATGCCACCCGATGTCGGAGAACTCCACTCCGAAGTTCCCGGAGGGCTTCACCTCACGCCGAAGAAACCCGACTTTCCCATCGACGTCTTCTTCAGCGCCATCGGGGAGCGGGCGATGGCCGAGCAGGGAGCGAGTCAGGGCGGCGGCCGAGCGAGTCGGGGTCGCGGCCAAGCAGGGAGCGGGGCGGCGCGGAGGCGTGCGGCGCGGGGCGGCGGCGTGCGGCGCGGGGCGGAGGCGTGCGGCGCGGGGCGGAGGCGGACGAAGCGGGACGGCGGCGTGCAGTGCGGGCGAGGGCGGGCGGCGGCGTGCGGTGCGGGCGGGGGCGGGCGGAAGCCGGAGCGGATGCGGAGGCAGCCAGAGAGGAGGGCGGACGCAATGCGGCGGCTGGCAGCGGCCCAGGCGGTGTGGAATCGGCGGCGGGGGGATGGATCTACGGCGGGGCGGCGCAGGGGAGAGCTGTAGCGGGGTGGCGGCCGAGCGGGCAGCTGCGGCGGGGCGGCGGCGGGCGGGAAGAAGAAGGGGGGAAAGGAAATGAAGAGCGGTTGGGCGTTGCCGCGCGGCCACAGTTTTTACATCTCCTGCCTCCGGAGATGTAAATTTGCACCGCGAGGTGTTGAATTTTACATCACCGGGAGGCGGAGATGTATTTTTTTTTTACATATGGACCATCTGTTGGAGCAGCCTTTTTTGCTCTCGAAGCTCCAAAAGTTGGTTATTTTTACATATGGACCGTCTATTGGAGATGCTCTTAATGGCAACAATACAAATATGTGTCTCGCTACCCCTACTGTCACTGGGTGAGGACACCGCAACATTGAACCCATCACAAAGCACCTCTCCCATTGCAAGAAAAACCAATCTAGTTGGCCAAACCAAATCGATAGATCGGAGAGAAATACAAAGCTATCTTAATCATGCATAAAAGAGTTCAGAGAAGACTCAAATAATATTCATAGATAATCTGATCATAAATCCAAAATTCATCAGATCTCAACAAACACACCGCAAAAGAAGATTACATCGAATAGATCTCCAAGAACATCGAGGAGAACATGGTATTGAAGATCAAAGAGAGAGAAGAAGCCATCTAGCTACTAGCTATGGACCCATAGGTCTGTGGTAAACTACTCACACATCATTGGAAGGGCAACAAGGTTGGTGTAGAGGCCTTCTGTTATCGAATCCCCGTCCGGCGGAGTGCCGGAAAAGGCCCCAAGATGGGATCTCATGAGAACAGAAGCTTGTGGCGGCGGAAAAGTATTTTTGGTGTGCCCTCTAACTTAAGGGGAATATTTGGGTATTTATAGAGCAGAAATTAGGGTTAGAAGAGCCACGGGGGGCCCACAAGCCTAGGGGCGCGCCCCTAGGGCTTGTGGCCCGCTCGTGGGTCTTTTGGCCTCTTCCCGAAGCTTCGTGGTTGCCTTCTGGTCCAAGAAAAATCCTCAAAAAATTTGGTTCCGTTTGGTATTGATTTTCTGTAAAAGACAAAAACAAGGAAAAACAGCAACTGGCACTAGGCACTACGCTAATAGGTTAGTCCCAAAAATGATATAAAATAGCATATTAATGCATATAAAACATTCAAGATGGATAATATAATAGCATGGAACAATCAAAAATTATAGATACATTGGAGGCGTATCAAGCATTCCCAAGCTTAATTCCTGCTTGTCCTTGAGTAGGTAAATGATAAAAATAGAATTTTTGATGTGGAATGCTACCTAACATGTTTATCAAGTAATCTTTCTTATTGTGGCATGAATATTCAGATCCATAAGATTCAAAACAAAAGTTTAATATTGACATAAAAACAATAATACTTCAAGCATACTAATAAAGCAATCATGGCTTTTCACAATATCATGGCTAAAGAAAGTTATCCCTACAAAATCATATAGTCTTGTCATGCTCTATCTTCATCACACAAAGTATTTATCATGCACAACTCTGATGACAAGCCAAGCAATTGTTTCATGCTTTTGACGTTCTAAAGCTTTTTCAACTTTCACACAATACATGAGCGTGAGCCATGGATATAGCACTATGGGTGGAATAGAAGGTGGTAGTAGACAAAAAAGGAGAAAGAAATTCTCACACCAACTAGGTAAATTGATAGGCTATGGAGATGCCCATCAATTGATATTGGTCCAAGTGAGTAGGGATTGCCATGCAACGGATGCACTAGAGCTATAAGTGTATGAAAGCTCGAAAGAAAACTAAGTGGGTGTGCATCCAACTTGCTTGCTCATGAAGACCTAGGGCAATTTGAGGAAGCCCATCATTGGAATATACAAGCCAAGTTCTATAATGAAAAATTCCCACTAGTAATATATGAAAGTGATAACATAGGAGACTCTCTATCATGAAGAACATGGTGATACTTTAAAGCACAAGTGTGGAAAAAGGATAGTAACATTGTCCCTTCTCTCTTTTTCTCTAATTTTTTTCTTTTCTTTTTTTCTTTTGGGATCTTTGGCCTCTGTTTTTTTCTCCTTTATTTTATTTTATTTTATTTTTCATCTGGAGTCTCATCCCGACTTGTGGGGGAATCATAGCCTCCATCATTCTTTCCTCACATGGGACAATGCTCTAATAATGATGATCATCACACTTTTATTTACTTACAACTCAAGAATTACAACTTGATACTAGAACAAAAATATGACTCTATATGAATGCCTCCGGCGGTGTACCGGGATGTCCAATGATCTAGCATGACATGTATAAAAAATATGAACAGTGGCCAAGCCACAAATATTATGCCAACTATATGATCACGCAAAGCAATATGACAATGATGGTATGTGTCATAATAAACGGAACGGTGGAAGTTGCATGGCAATATATCTTGGAATGGCTATGGAAATGCCATAATAGGTAGGTATGGTGGCTGTTTTGAGGAAGGGTACATGGTGGGTTTAATGCACTGGCGAAAATTGCGCGGTACTAGAAAGGCTAGCAAAGGTGGAAGGGTGAGAGTGCGTATAATCCA
This sequence comes from Thinopyrum elongatum, assembly GCA_011799875.1. NCBI lineage: Eukaryota > Viridiplantae > Streptophyta > Magnoliopsida > Poales > Poaceae > Thinopyrum > Thinopyrum elongatum. The sequence continues at coordinate 405,891,836 of CM022302.1, read as the reverse complement.
TGGACTCAACATTAGTCATAAAGAACTCACATACTTATTGCAAACAATTATTAGCCCTCGAAATAAAGTACTAATATGCATGCTCCTAGGGGGATAGATTGGTAGGAAAAGACCATCGCTCGTCCCCGACCGCCACTCATAAGGAAGAAAATCAAAAATAAATCATGCTCCAACTTTATCACATAACGAAAGAACATACGTGCATGCTTCGGGAATCACAAACCTTAACACAAGTATTTCTATCAACCAACAATTACCAACTCGCATGACTCTAATATCACCATTTTTATATCTCAAAACAGTTTTATTTCTATCAAACTTCTCATATATTCAATGATCTACATGAAAGTTTATATTATATCCCTCTTGAATAGCCAACATATTAGGACCAAATTCACAACCTAAGCAAATTGCCATACTATTTTTAAGACTCTCAAAATAATATATGTTAAGCATGAGAGTTCATCAATTTCTTCAAAATAAAACCACTGTCGTGCTCTAAAAAGATATAAGTGAAGCACAAGAGCAACTACCTAGCCTAAAAGATATAAGTGAAGCACATAGAGTATTCTAATAAATTCACGATTAATGTGTGTCCCTCTCAAAAGGTGTGTACAGCAAGGATGATTGTGGCAAACTAAAAAGAAAAGACTCATATAATACAAGATGCTCCAAACAAAACACATATCATGTGGTGAATAAAAATATAGCCTCAAGTAATTTTACCAATGGATTGAAGACAAAAGAGGGGATGCCATACTGGGCATCCTGATACGTCTCCAACGTACCTATAATTTATGAAGTATTCATGATGTTATATTATCATTCTTAGATGTTTTACAATCATTTTATAGCAACTTTATATCATTTTTTGGGACTAACCTATTGACATAGTGCCCAGTGCCAGTTGCTGTTTTTTGCTTGTTTTTTACATCGCAGAAAATCAATACCAAACAATCGGAAAGAATAACTTGGTGTTATTTTAGTACGAACTCTTGGATAGATCGATCGGAAAGAATAGCTACAAACAATTTCTTCTTATGTTCTCCGCTAGATAAGAAGTTTGGAGTGATTCTTCATCACACTTTGAGGGATGGTTATATGATCCAATTAGATTAGCATTGTTGAGAGATTACACCAGCGAAAGTACGGACCCTAGGCCTCATTTTCAAGCATTGCAATACCGTTTGTGCTCCGTTTTATCAATTGCTACCTTGCTATTTTTTATTGTTCCTATTACAAAAATCAATATCTACTATCATTACTATGCTTGTATCACCATCTCTTCGCCGAACTAGTGCACCTATATAAATTACCATTGTATTTGGTGTATTGGGGACACAAGATACTTTTTATTATTTGGTTGCAGGGTTGTTTGAGAGAGACCATCTTCATCCTACGCCTCCCACGGATTGATAAACCTTAGGTCATCCACTTGAGGGAAATTTGCTACTGTCCTACAAAACTCTGCGCTTGGAGGCCCAACACGAGTCTACAAGAACAAGTTGTGTAGTAGACATCAAGCTCTTTTCTGGCGCCGTTGCCGGGGAGGTGAGTGCTTGAAGGTATATCTTTAGATCTTGCAATTGAATCTTTTAGTTTCTTGTTTTATCACTAGTTTGGTTTATAAAAATAAAACTAAAAAAATGGAATTGAGGTGGCCTCATATTATTCGTCTTTATCATGTCTTTCTTGAAAATGATGAAAAAGAAAATTGTGCCCAATTGATAGAAGAAGAATTCAATAAAATATTTGGCATAAATGATGAGCATGATTGCAATGTTGTTAGTATGAATTCTTTGAATATCGAAAATGCTAATGATGATTGCACTAGTCATGAAAAAAATGTTTCTTATAAGCATGTCAAATTTTGTGGAGTGGAAAGACTTTGTGAAGACATGCCTTATAGGGATGATAGATTTTGCAAGAAGCATAAACATGATAGAACCAATTTTTTACTCAAGGTGATAGATAAATTTGCTACAAAATTATGCTCTCTTTATCCTATTACTTGTGAACTTTGCAATAAAGTTGGTCACCTTAATTTCCAATGCATGCTTTTTCATGATCGAATCGTGTCCAAATATTGCAATAACTTGATCACCCTTGAACTTTATAATGAACTTTGTTTATTTTTGGGGTGTGAAGAATTGTCACATAAAAATGGTTGGTTTGAAGCATTCATATTCACAGACCACGCAGAAACTAATTTGAAAGAAATCCATATGTTTTGCATGGTAAATTGCAATGAGAATGCTTATATTGCCAACTATAGAAAGATGGGAAAACCAATAGAATATAAAAGGAGTACTAATGAAAGGGTAAAGATCTCTACTTTCCCTCCTATTGTCTCTCATGATGAAAAGGTGACGAGAAGGAGCTCCCTATTCAGCCAATGTCATCAATAAGAAGCTCGGAAAAATTAATTAAACCCACACATTATGTGGTGAAGAAGAAGAAAAGAAGAAAGAGAAGAGGTAAAAAAGTATCGCTCCCAAATAATGTTGCTCCTATTATAGTTGTGCCTCATGAAAATGAATCAAAAATAATTATGTAAGATGATGCACTTGATGATGATATTGCTTCTTTGTCTTATGGCACAATGTCCGAAAGAACTATTGATGATGATTTTGTTATGCCTATTGCTTGTTGTGATGATTATGATTGGGAAGATAATGATACTTCTTATAATCTTGAAAATCTTTTTGGCACGAACTTGAGAAATTATGATGATAATAATTGTTATTCTATTGGTGCTATTCATACTATTAATGATGAGAGTGATTATGCTTATGATATGCCAAGCCACAAGCTTGGGGATGCTATGTTTGATGATAATGACATGTTTGAGAATTTATTTGCTGCAATTAATGTTTGTCCCAAGCTTGGGGATGATATGCTCAATGAAGATGATCTTTTTAGGCCCCCTACTTTGAATGATCAAATTTGCTATGATGATTGCATGCCTCCTATCTATGATAAGAACAAAGTTGCTACTTATGATGATTATTGTGATGATACTTATGTTATAAAAAGTAGTGATAATTATTGTCATAATTTTGAATATCCTTTTACTGAACATTACTCTTTTAATGTGGAAACAATTTATAGTATTCGAGTTTCATATGATACTCCCACTATTGTGAATGAGAATAAAATTGCTTATATGGAGAGTAATAAATTTTCTATGCTTTTGGATCATGAAAAGAATGCTTTATGTTATGGTTATATTGATGAATCTATTCATTATGCTACTGAAAATTATTATGAGAGAGGAACTTATGATTCATGATGCTCTTGTTATGTTTCAATTCTTATCTTTTATGCGAACATCATTGAAATCATCATGCCTAGCTAAAAAGGCATTAAAGAAAATCGCTTGTTGGGAGACAACCCAACACTTTTACCTACTATTTGTGTGTGTTCAAATGATTAGGCTACTGTATTAATCATGTTTTATAGGCTTTGTTTCAATAAAGTGCCAAGTAAAGCCTTTGGGATAGTGTGGATGATAGTTGACTTGATTCTGTGCAAAAATAGAAACTTTTGCGTCCAGTCCAGAAATTCCTGTATTTTACTAAAACGTGGAAAATTCTAATTTTTTTACAGTTCATGGGTATACAAATTTTCTACGTTTTCCTAAATTTTCCGAATTTTTGGAGTTAAAAATTATGAACATAATTCAGATCTTTATGTACTGTTCTGTTTTTGACAGATTCTGTTTTCAATGCATAGTTTGCTTGTTTTATGGTTTCCATGGCTTATATTGCTTAATATGAGTTGTGTAAACTGTAGAGTGCAGTAGTAATTATGTGGAAACAATTATGAATCTTATCTTGACAGTACCAAAGTGAATGATTTGTCTTTATTATACTAATGCATCTCACGAAGTTCCGTTAAGTTTTGTGTGATTGAAGTTTTCAAGTTTTGGGTGAGATAACGATATGAGGAGAATAAGGAGTGACAAGACCCTAAGCTTGGGGATGCCCAAGTCACCCCCAAGGCAACATTCAAGGAAGATCCAAGCAACTAAACTTGGGGATGCCCCGGAAGGCATCCCCTCTTTCGTCTTCAACATTATCGGTAACCTCACTTGGAGCTATATTTTCATTCATCACATGATATGAGTTTTGCTTGGAGAGTCATTTTATTTTATTAGTATCTTCTTTCTTTTATTTATAATAATGTTTTGCATCTCTTACTTCAATAAAAGTGGCAAGGATAGCCTTTACCATGCTTATTTTGCAAGTATATGAGTTGCTGTTTCAAAACAGAAAGTTTATCGCTGTTGCAATAATTCTCCAGAAAAGTCAGAATACGATAAAATGTTGAAACTTTTTCCACAATAAGATCTGATTAATTTTCTACAGTTTGGTAAATTTTCATAATTTTTAGAGTTAGGTAAGTATGAGTACAATTGCACTCTTTACAGACTGTTCTGTTTAGGCAGATTGCTGTTATGTTTGCATATGTTTGCTTGTTTAATGATTCTATTTGAGGATAGGAGTATTAAATATGCAGAGGCATTTAGTATGCAATGTTAAATTATAATTTTAGTGATTTGCTACAGTAGATAATGATAAGGTTATGCATTGATTTATTCTAACTTATCTCACGAGTTCTTGTTGAGTTTTGTGTGGATGAAGTTTTTAAGATTTAGGGAAACCGTGATATAAAAGGAATTAAGGAGACACATAAGGACAAGCTTGGGGATGCCCAAGGCACCCCAAGTTAATATTCCAAGAAGTCTCAAGCATCTAAGCTTGGGGATGCCCCGGTATGCATCCCACCTTTCTTCATCAACAATTATCGGTTAGCCTCGGTTGAACCTAAGTTTTTGCTTCTTCACATGATGTGTGCTATTCTTGGAATGTCATTTTATTTTGTTTTGCTTGCTGTTTTAATAAAATACTGAGATCTGAAAGTTTTAAATAAGAGAGAGTCCTCATTTAGCTACCCATTTACTTAACTACTCATTTGATCTTCACTTGTATCTTTTTGGAGTAGTTTGTCATTTACTCTCGTGCTTCACTTAAATTTATTTGAGAGCTTGTTAGCAGCAATGGTAATACATAAATTTAGTCCCAAAGTAATGGATATTCAAGAAGGATATAATAAAAACTTTCATGTAGATCACTGGATATGATAAGTTTGATTCCTTGCAATAGTTTTGCGATATGGAGATAATAATATGTGAGTCATGTTGGTGAGTAATTATGCTTTAGTAAGAATATTGGTGTTAAGGTTTGTGATTCCCTATGCAAGCACGAAAGTCAATAATTATGCAAAGAAATTACATCCTACTTGTGGTGCATTATTCGGTGTTAGTTATGCTTAATGCTCGTTTATGAGAATTTTCGTTTCTTGGTTGGTTGCTTCTAAATCTTTTTGCTAGCTTCCATTTGTACTAAGTGGGAATACTACTTATGCATCCAAATTCTTAAACCCAAAGTTGTGCCAAATGAGTCCACCATACCTACCTATATGCGGTATTTCCATGCCGTTCTAAGCAAATTTGTATGTGCCATCTCTAATTTTCAAAATAATTTCCTTTTTGTGTACTCGTACCACTCATGAAGCGGCAGGGGGTGGCCAATATTTTCCATGCTAGATGTGTTATTCTCAAGATGAGTGTTTATTCACTTGTCATTGCACGAGAGTACAACAAAGGTATTAGGAATGCCCAGTCCCGAAATGAAAAATGAATTTACTTTATGTTGTCAAATAATAAATTCCTTGGAAAGTGTTGGTATGGAGGGCACCCGTGGATACGGCTAGCCATGGATTGTGAAAGAATGGTGGAAAAAGGAATAAACTTTATTTTCTGTTTGGGAACCGCCTATGATATATCTAGCATGGAAAGTGTTGGGAATTACTCGGTCGTTTTCGTTGACGGGAAAAGTATGCCTCTCAAAAATTTTATCTCTCAATTTAAGCTTTGAGCTCTAGCACCTCTACAAATCCCTACTTCCCTCTGCAAATGGCCTATCTATTTACTTTATGCAATTTTTTTATTTGAGTCTCCATCTTCTCTTATAAAGCACCAACTAAGGGGCACTATGATCGTACTTGAGCATTGGATGTAGCTAATATTCGAGTGTGTCTCATGAATGGATCAATGATTGAGCATGATGGGCTAGGGATAACTTTCTTTAGTGTTGATGTCCTCATGTCAAATTATAGACTATTGCTTTGAATCATTCAAGTCCAAATGTCCATGCTACAAAATAAAGATTATATGATGAATATGATAGGTAGCTTTCCACAACAAAAATTCCGTTTTCAATTGCTACTTTATCATAATAAGTTTTATGAGAAAGAGTTGCCGTTATGATGCTAGGAAAAGTTATTGAAATTATCATTGATCAAACTTATGCACTTTGCTAGCAGTCACACTTCATAAATTATTTCTTTTATCATTTACCTACTCGAGGACGAGTAGGAATTAAGCTTGGGGATGCTGATACGTCCCCAATGTACCTATAATTTATGAAGTATTCATGTTGTTATATTATCATTCTTAGATGTTTTACAATCATTTTATAGCAACTTTATATTATTTTTTGGGACTAACCTATTGACATAGTGCCTAGTGCCAGTTGACGTTTTTTGCTTGTTTTTTACATCGCAAAAAATCAATACCAAACGGAGCCCAGACGCAGCAAAACATTTTGGAGATTTTTTCTGGACCAGAAGACACCCGGTGGGCCAAAGAAGTACCAGAGGGGAGCACAACCCACCAGGGCGCGCCTGGAGGCCCAGGCGCGCCCAGGTGGGTTGTGCCCACCTCGGTGGCCTCCCGCACCGCCTCTTTGCCCTATAAATTGCCAAATATTCCAAAAACCCTCGGGGTAACCCTAGATCAGAAGTTCCGCTGCCGCAAGCCTCTGTACCCACGAAAAACCAATCTAGACCCCGTTCTGGCACCCTGCCGGAGGGGGAGATCATCACCGGAGGCCATCTTCATCATCCCTATGGCCACCATGATGAGGAGGGAGTAGTCCACCCTCGGGGCTGAGGGCTTGTACCAGTAGCTATGTGTTTAGTCTCTCTCTCTCTCTCTCTCTCGTGTTCTTGAGATGGCACGATCTTGATGTATCGTGGGCTTTGTTAATATAGTTGGATCATATGGTGTTTTCCCCTCTCTATCTTGTTGTGATGAATTGAGTTTTCCCTTTGAGATTTTATTTTTATCGAATTGAATACTTTTATGGATTTGAGAGCACTTGATATATGTCTTGCATATGAATACCCGTGGTGACAATGGGGTATTATATTGATTCAATTGAGATATGTTTTGGCACTCAACTCGCGGATTCCCGAGGTGACATTGGGGTAATCTATGCATAGGGGTTGATGCATGTTCTCGTCTTTTGTTTCTCCGGTAGAAATCTTGGGGCACTCTTTGAGGTTCTTTGTGTTGGATTGAGTATTATGAATTTGAATTTGCTTTGGTGTTATTTTAGTACGAACTCTTGATAGATCGATCGGAAAGAATAACTTGGTGTTATTTTAGTACGAACTCTTGATAGATCGATCGGAAAGAATAACTTGGTGTTATTTTAGTACGAACTCTTGGATAGATCGATCGGAAAGAATAGCTACAAACAATTTCTTCTTATGTTCTCCGCTAGATAAGAACTTTGGAGTGATTCTTCATCGCACTTTGAGGGATGGTTATATGATCCAATTAGATTAGCATTGTTGAGAGATTGCACTAGCGAAAGTACGGACCCTAGGCCTCATTTTCAAGCATTGCAATACCATTTCTGCTCTGTTTTATCAATTGCTACCTTGCTGTTTTTTATTGTTCCTATTACAAAAATCAATATCTACTATCATTACTACGCTTGTATCACCATCTCTTCGCCGAACTAGTGCACCTATACAAATTACCATTGTATTTGGTGTGTTGGGGACACAAGAGACTTTTTATAATTTGGTTGCAGGGTTGTTTGAGAGAGACCATCTTCATCCTATGCCTCCCACGGATTGACAAACCTTAGGTCATCCACTTGAGGGAAATTTGCTACTGTCCTACAAAACTCTGCGGTTGGAGGCCCAACACGAGTCTACAAGAACAAGTTGTGTAGTAGACATCACATCCCCAAGCTTATATGCTTGGTTGTCCTTGAATATTATCTTGGGGTGCCTTGGGAATCCCCAATCTTAGGCTCTTGCCACTCCTTATTCTGTAGTCCATCAAAACTTTACTCAAAACTTGAAAACTTCACAACACAATACTCAACATAAAACTCGTGAGATCCGTTAGTATAATAAAAGCAAAGCACCACTTAGGTACTATTGTGAACTCATTCTAATTTTACATTGGTGTTATATCTACTGTATTCTAACTTCTCCATGGTTCATACCCCCCGATACTACCCATAGATTCATCAAAATAAGCAACCAACACATAGAAAACAGAATCTGTCAAAAACAGAACAGTATGCGAAGACCTAAATATTACTCATACTTATGTAACTCCAAAAATTCTGAAAAATTAGGACAACATAGGAAATTTGTATATAAATCTTGTGTAAAAAATTTAGAACCATAACACGTTCTTGTGAATTTTAACAATTCTGCTACTGGACGCAAAAGTTTCTGTTTTTCAGCAAAATCGAATCAATTATCACCATAGATCATCCCAAAGGTCTTACTTGGCTCAAATACTAATTAAAACACTAAAACACAATTACTACAGAATTAATATTGTGTATTTATTCAAGAACAGAAGCAAAAACAAAAAAACACAAAATAAAATTGGGTTGCCTCCCAACAAGCGCTATTGTTTAATGCCTCTAGCTAGGCATATTGCATAGATCTAGGTATTGTAATCTTTGGTATTTAATCCATAAGTAGCCCTCATAATAGATTCATATGGTAACCTAATTTTATTTCTTGGAAAGTGTTCCATGCCCTTCCTTAACGGAAATTTAAATCTAATATTTCCTTCTTTCATATCAATAATTGCGCCAATCGTTCCAAGGAAAGGTCTACCAAGAATAATAGGGCATGTAGGATTGCAATCTATATCAAGCACAATAAAATCTATCGGCACATAATTCCTATTTGCAACAATAATAACATCATTAATCCTTCCCATAGGTTTCTTAATAGTGGAATCCGCTAGATGCAAATTCAAAGAACAATCATCAAATTTGTGGAAACCTAGCACATCACATAGAGTTTTTGGAATAGTGGAAACACTAGCACCCAAATCACACAAAGCATTGCACTCATAATCTTTAATCTTAATCTTAATAGTAGGTTCCCATTCGTCATAAATCTTTCTAGGGATCGAAACCTCCAACTCAAGTTTTTCTTCAAACAATTTCATCATAGCATCAACGATATGTTTAGTAAAAGCTTTATTTTGATTATAAGCATGAGGTGAATTAAGCATGGATTGCAACAAGGAAATAGAATCAATCAAAGAACAATTATCATAATTAAAGTCCTTGAAATCCAAAAGAGTGGGTTCATCACTACTTAAAGTTTTGACCTCGCCATTTCCACTTTTATCAATTTGTTCATTAAGATCTTCACCCTCCAAATTATTTGGACGCCTTCTAGCTAAAGTTGACTCATCTCCAGTCTCTTCTTTATCAAGTTTTATATTAGCAAACAAAGATTCAATAGGAGTCACACCAATCACTTTAAGATCTTCATCATTATTCAAGGACTCTGTTTTAGCGGCCATCTTATTTATCAACATAGTTTGCTTGTCGGAAATTTGGCCTACTAAATTTTCAATATGAATAAATTGAGCTTTAAGACCAACAACTTCCTTATTAACATCATCAAGCTCTTTATTAATATACTCAATCATAGTATTTTGTTCCTTAAGTTCGTTCCTAAAGAAACTATTATGCTCAAATTGTAAAGACATGAAGCTTTTTGTATTGTTTTCAATTTCCTCCAACTTTCTATAGTAAAGATCAAGACTCTTGGGTTGAGACATGAAGGCAAGTAAGCAATCTAGCACACAAGCAAACGAAAAGACGAATGGAAAGAAGGCGAATAAAAAGGCAAATATTTTTGCATTTTTTCTGAAAACGTTTTAGAAGTGGGGGAGAGGAAAACGAGAGGCAAATGGCAAATAATGTAAGTGCAAGAGATGAGAGTTTATGATAGGTACTTGGTAGGCTTGATGTAGAACCTCCCCGGCAACGGCACCAGAAATTCTTCCTGCTACTTCTTGAGCTTGCGTTGATTTTTCCCTTGAAGAGGAAAGGGTGATGCAGCAAAGTAGAGATAAGTATTTCCCTCAGTTAAGAACCAAGGTACCAAACCAGTAGGAGTCGCAAGCAAGTCCCCAATAGATGCACCTGCATAAACTAACAAACACTTGCACACAACGCGAAAAAGGGGTTGTCAATCCCTTCACGGTCACTAGCAAGAGTGAGATCTGATAGAGATAGGTATAAAAGATAAGTAAAAGTGTAAAATAAAGTAAATATAAATAAATTGCAGCAAGGTATTTTTGGGTTTTTGGTTTTATAGATCTGAAAAATAATATGATAGGAAATAGATCCGGGGCCATAGGTTTCACTAGAGGCTTCTCTCTTAAAGAAAGCATACAATGGGTAAACAAATTACTGTTGAGCAATTGATAGAAAAGCGCATAGTTATGACGATATCTAAGGCAATGATCATGAATATAGGCATCACGTCCGTGACAAGTAGACCGACTCCTGGCTGCATCTACTACTACTACTCCACACATCGACCGCTATCCAGCATCCATCTAGTGTATTAAGTTAATAAGAACGGGGTAACGCCTTAAGCAAGATGACATGATGTAGAGGGATAGATCCAATCAATATGGTAAAAAAACATCTTTTTATCCTTAATGACAACAATACAAATACGTGCCTCGCTACCCCTACTGTCACTGGGTGAGGACAGTGCAAGATTGAACCCATCACGAAGCACCTCTCCTATTGCAAGAAAAACCAATCTAGTTGGCCAAACCAAATCGGTAGATCGGAGAGAAATACAAAGCTATCTTAATCATGCATAAAAGAGTTCAAAGAAGACTCAAATAATATTCATAGATAATCTGATCATAAATCCACAATTCATCGGATCTCAACAAACGCACCGCAAAAGAAGATTACATCGAATAGATCTCCAAGAACATCGAGGAGAACATTGTATTGAAGATCAAAGAGAGAGAAGAAGCCATCTAGCTACTAGCTATGGACCCGTAGGTCTGTGGTAAACTACTCACACATCATCAGAAGGGCAGCAAGGTTGGTGTAGAGGCCCTCCGTGATCGAATCCCCCTCCGACGGAGTGCCCAAAAAGGCCCCAAGATGGGATCTCACGAGATTAGGGTTAGAAGAGCCACGGGGGGCCCACAAGCCTAGGGGGCGCGCCCTCCTGGGGCGCGCCCCTAGGGCTTTTGGCCCCCTCGTGGGTATTTTGGCCTCTTCCCGAAGCTTCATGATTGTCTTCTGGTCCAAGAAAAATCCTCAAAATGTTTTGTTCCGTTTGGTATTGATTTTCTGTAAAAGACAAAAACAAGGAAAAAACAGCAACTGGCACTGGGCACTAATTTAATAGGTTAGTCCCAAAAATGACATAAAATAGCATATTAATGCATATAAAACATTCAAGATGGATAATATAATAGCATGGAACAATCAAAAATTATAGATACATTGGAGACGTATCATAGTGATTGGAGAGATATATCTTGGGGATAAATTCAATCATTTCGTTGATCAAGTGCCACTGAATCGAGCTCACCAGTGCAGCCACATTTTCCTAGATGGGGAGGCCCTCATTCGGTCTACTGTCATGCCTCTCGCCGATGCCTCCAATGAGGAAAGGTTATGTCTGCATGCTACTCTGATCAAGTAGGCGGCAATAACCTTGTGCGCCCAAGTTGTATAGTACCAGGGGTCCCCGTTAGGGGCTAGTTTAGTTTGGCCAAGGTGGTGGCGGATGTCATGCGGTGACATCGGGGACTGATACATCTCCAATGTATCTATAATTTATGAAGTATTCATGCCATGTTTATTATAGTTTTATATGGTTTTGGTGCACTTTTATATTATTTTTATGGACTAACTTATTAATCTAGTGCCCAGTGCCAGTTCCTGTTTTTTGCATGTTTTTTGTTTCACAGAATTACCATACCAAATGAAGTCCAAACACGATAAACATTTATGGAGATTTATTTTGGAATATATGTGATTTTTGGGAGGAAGAATCAATGCAAGACGGTGCTCGAGGGCCCCACGAGGCACCAGGGTGCGCCCACCCCCTGGGCGCGCCTTGGTGGCCGGTGGGCCCCTCGTAGGTCGGTTGATGCCCTTCTTTCGCTGCAAGAAAGATAATATCCAGAAAAAAAAATTGTGTTAAAATTTCAGCCCAGTCGAAGTTACGGATCTCCGGGATTTTAAGAAACGGTTTTCGGCCAGAAACGGGGTCGCAGAAACAGAAGGCAACAGAGAGATCCAATCTAGGGGAGAGCTCCCTCTCCCCCGCGGAGGGCCAAGGAAGGATAAGACGGAGGGCCCCCCTTCCCCTCTCCTCCGGTGGCGCTGGAACTCTGCCGGGGACATCTCCTCCATCACCATCACCACCAACTTCTCCTTCGTTCGCATGGTGATGTGTGAGTAGTTCACCCCTGAGGCTGAGGGTATGTACTAGTAGCTATGTGTTTGATCTCCCTCTCTCTCGTGTTCTTGATTTGGCATGATCTTGATGTACCGCGAGCTTTGTTAATATAGTTGGATCATATGGTGTTTCTTCCTCTCTATCTTGTTGTGATGAATTGAGTTTTTACCTTTGAGGTTTCACTATTATCGGATTGAATACTTTTATGGATTTGAGAACACTTGATGTATGTCTTGCATATGGATACCCGTGGTGACAATGGGTGTTCTATTGATTCACTTGATGTATGTTTTGGCACTCAACTCATCGATTCCCGAGGTGACATTGGGGTAATCTATGCATAGGGGTTGATGCGTGTTTTCGTCCTACTTTCTCTGGTAGAAATCTTGGGGCACTCTTTGAAGTTCTTGGTGTTGAATTGAATATTATGAATCTGAAGTTGTTTGATGCATATCGAATAATCAACTCATGGATACTTGTGGTGACATTGGAGTATCTAGGTGACATTAGAGTTGGTTGATGCGTATCATATGGTGTTATTTTAGTACAAACTCTAGGGTTGTTTGTGACACTTATAGGAATAGCTCAATAGATTGATTTGAAAAGATAACTTTGAGGTGGTTTTGTACCCTACAACACTTTCATCTTATGTTCTCCGCTTGATAAGAACTTTGGAGTGATTCTTTGTCGCACGTTGAGGGATTGTTATATGATTCAATTATGTTAGCATTGTTGAGAGATTGCACTAGTGAAAGTATGAACCCTAGGCCTTGTTTTCAAGCATTGCAATACCATTTGTGCTCCGTTTTATCACTTGCTACCTTGTTGTTCTTTTTTATTTTCACATTACAAAAACCTATATCTACTATCCATAGTACACTTGTATCACCATCTCTTCACCGACCTAGTGCACCTATACAATTTGCCATTGTATTGGGTGTGTTGGGGACATAAGAGATTTCTTGTATTTGGTTGCCGGGTTGTTTGAGAGAGATCATCTTCATCCTACGCCCCCCACAGATTGATAAACCTTAGGTCATCCACTTGAGGGAAATTTGCAATTGTCCTACAAAACTCTGCGCTTGGAGGCCCAACATGAGTCTACAAGAATAAAGTTGCGTAGTAGACGTCAGGGACACCCATGGCATGACCCAGATTGGTGTGTGTCAGAGTGTCCGGGAGAGTGTCATGCAATCGATTGGTTTTGTTGGAACATTGTTGGTCCACCCGAATGGGAATATGTAATAAAGTACGAGGCCATGAGTTCCATGGTGTGGGTACAGTGCGCTAACCTCTGCTGAGTGTGCAATCTATCCGATAGCCGCGTCCTCGAATGGACACAGTTCATACTAGGTCGCACTATTCGATCAACACTTACGATGACGGAATAACTTATATTTATATGTGAGTAAGTAACAGTTTGGCAGGAAGTCGATGATGATATTGGGATGATCTTGAGGATGATCATTGGATGGTTATGCGATCACACGGTGATCATGAGGATGCATTACTTGGCCGGATAGGCAAGAGTGAGATGGTCCATGTGACCTTAAACGGTGGTTTACCTCTATTTCCAACTCTTCAGCATCGTGATTACTATTTACTTTCACCAGCAAAATAGTTGTTAATAATTTAACCTGTAATGCTATGATGTTGTCTTGCTTTGATGCTTTTGGTTGGTGTTAGCTTGTGAGTACATTCAAAGTACTCACTTGGCGTGTCATGCCACATTGCAGGTATTGTTGTGATTGCTTGTTTGTCGAGGATCTCGAGTCTGCGAGCTAGGCCGTGTCCCAGCCAGTGTTCCTTTGGAGTGGAGTCCATCATCGTCATCGTTGTTCTACTGCTAGGTGTTTTTTCGCTACTTCGAGTTGTTCTGCTGCTAGCATAGAGCTATTCTCAGCAGGCGTAGTGTTGTTGTGCTCCTGTAACCTTTGTAATATCTAGAACTCTTGTACCCTATTGGTTGTAATAAAGAGCTATTTTGTTCTATGCCAAGCAGTGCCGTATTCCAGAAGACCCTATGTCTAGGCTGGAATACAAGGTGTTCCGGCTCCTCTGAGCCGGGGTGCCACACCTTGATCGCCTGTCGCTTGCTCCGACTGAATCGCAGGTTCGGTGCCATTCCTTGGGATGCTGGCATCCCCCTCCCTTGTGAACTAGCTTGAACCCACACCGGGGAAAGAGAGAATTGTTGCTTTAATGAATCCAAATCTTCCCATGTTGCGGCGTCAGGCGAGCTCCCGCTCTAGAGAATCAAGCCCTACGCCACTATCTTGTGTCCGGACTGACGAAAGCGGCGGTCTGTGGCACCCCGATAGAGGGCCAACGCACGCCAGTCCCAGGATAAGACCTGACGCACGTCAAAGACATGATACAGCAATTCCAGGCACAAAATGGCTTTATTATATTAAATGGAGTATTACAATACTGTTGCTTACAACAATATTACATAGCTCCAAGGCTAACTAAGATGGCAGCGAAGGTCTTGGCTCAGCGGTGACATCGTCTATGGCTGGGCTCCATAACTCACAGGACTGGCTGGGTTACGATCTAGCACGACGAATCTTCTCCTGCAACTGGCCACGTGCAAGGCCAGGTGAGTACTTTGAATGTACTCGCAAGACAACCAAATACATAGCATCCAAACAAGCAGATGACAAAGCCAACCCTATGCTATGCAAGAATTTATTCTAAACATGGCATGGAATTAACAGGAAATCATGAATCAAGCATAGCATAGCATACCTATCTAGCATTATTAATCATCATGTCGTAGCAAAATTATCTGGCATGTTTAAACATCCAGCAGCATTAATCATCAAGATATAACGGGGTTATCTTAGCAAAGTAACTACTGAAGTAAAGTACAGTAAAGTAAAGCATGCATCAAGTAAATAGTCCATATTCCGAATATCTCATGATCCAATCTGAACCTGATCCAAATCCAAGTCTTTCGGTCATCTGACCATCTCCTCCATAGCCATCTCATGGCTAACATACCATACTCCTGACAACATCTGCTGTCCATGCAGGACGGGTTCTTCCACCATCATTATCATCATTACGGTTGATCGCCTAACGAGGTCTGGACGGGCTGTCCAATACCGTGGACATGGCTATTCGAATAGATTTAACACTCTGCAGAGGTTGTACACTTTACCCGCACCACGGAACTCATGGCCTCGTACTCCCATTCGGGTGGACCAACGACGTTCCGACGAAACCTGTCTGACCCGTGACTCTTCCATCGTACCACCGACCATCACACTCCTTCTTGGAGTCAAGCCCTGGGTGGCCCCGTGTCACCTCGTGACACCCTGCCACCGTCGTGGCCAAACTAAACTGTCCCAAACGGGGACGAGTACCCAAACAACTCAACTGGGCTCACAGGGTTATCGCCGCCTACCGGGCCAGGGCAGCACGCACGCATAACCCTCCCTCTTTGGAGGTACCGGTGAAAGAGCACGCGATCAGACCAAGTCAAGGCCGTCCCATACCGGCAAATGTGGTTGCACGGATAAGCCCGGACAGGTGACTCTGATCAACCGACTGGGTTTATCAATATATCTCCATCATCCCACCATTACCTTAACAATTATAAGTGTGAACAGCCACTTAACATCAGCATAGCAGAATCATTACAACGTTGACAAACATGGCAAGATATCAGATCATGGTACTCACATGATAACGGTATCCAAAATAGTGTTACTAGCATGGCAGGGCATGGCATGGAAACAAGGCATGATGAAACGTAATGCTAACATCTAAAACAGATGACATAACAGGTGTATGCAAGTGCAGGCTAACAGGTGATACAGATGTACTACAATGAACACACAGGGTGCAAGCAAAGTCATCACGCAAGTCCGGAGCTCATGGAAGAGGTTGGCTTGCCTGGGGTAGAGGAATACACCGGGTGGAAGTGCAATAACACTCCGGGAAGATTTGCCGAAAAGTTTCCCTCTCGGAGGGGCTGATTGAAGGGCAAGGGCAAAATGGTCATTTTTATAGTGTGAAAACATTATGAAAAGGACGGCATCGGAACGGGCTCGACGATCTGAAGACGTGGGCGTTGGTTTTACCTCGATCGGAGTTACGGTCGCGGAGAAACGGCCGTTCGTTCGTTAAGCGATAAAACAGACAAAATCTGTCCATTTCAGTGCTTAACGGACGAACGTTCACTATTTAATGGATTCGGCCGCCGGCTGGAAAAAGTGAAAGCGCCTTTCCAGAAATACGCCTTCGCTAATTGAAAACGTCTTCTGCGAAGTACGTTTCCACTTAACCGGCTGGGCTCGGGTTGACTTCTCTCTCTCTCGATGACGTGCGGGCCCGGTCCTGTCTCTCTCTTTCCCTGGACCATCTCCTTCCCTGACGGAGCAGAGGCAGGGGCGAGCCGGTCGCCGGCCTGGCCGCCGCCTCACCGCCCTAGGGGCCTGCCGTAGAGCGCGTGAGCTCCGCCAGAACTGGTGCAGCACACCGCGCTCGGGGAAGGTCGCGGCCTCGCCTAGGGTGTCCTATAGCGCTCTCGCTACTAGCAGAGCCGCGGCGGCCGTCGGGCAGCAGAGATGCCACTCCGGTGGTGCTTCCCGGTGAATAACGAGGGCGGCGGCGGCTCAGCAGATCCCAAGGGTGGCCGAGGACAGGGATGGAGAGGAGGGGGAGCGCCATGGCAGTGGTAGCCGAGGGAATCGAGCGGTGGCAGAAAGCGGCCATGGGCGAGGCGAGCTCGGGGAGCTCAAATGGGAGGACTAGGAGGGGCTGGGGCTACTGGTGGAGAGGAGGAGGGGCTCGGGCACTCCTTATATAGTCGCGGGGAGGAGCTACGCGACGGCGGACGGAGTTTCCAGAGTCATGACGAGGACCGGCGAAGAACCGATGTCGGCAGAGGCACTACGAGCTTCGAGACGAGGCGGAGAGGACTCTAGATGATGCATGAATGCAGTGGGCAGCTCGTCAGTACGCCCGGACGAGCTAGAACCCGCTGGAATCGGCCTCCCGACATGTACGACGCACAGTGCATGCAGTTGGCATGTTCTACCGACGGTCACCGCGTGGCCAAGGCGATGCCACGCTGCACTTCGTGCCAAACCATGTCTAGGCTATTCACCGTCCTACTCTGAGTTGACCTATGCAGCTGAATGACCTGAGAGAGGTCTGAGGTGACTGCACCATGGTCAAACAGTTGCTAACAGCGACCTGTTTGTGCTGTGGTGTGGCCACCATAGTGCTCACCTTGGCTGGATCTTGGGCATGAGCTAATCATACACTAAGATGAACACGGGCACAAAGTTTCAGCACAAATGGATAACTCCAACTGGTACTTCCTTTGTAACCATGCACTCTGGCCAGAAATGAAGATGATGAAGTAGGGGTGAAATGGATGAATGGATTTGAATGATTTTTGGTATAGAGTGATGATTTGGTCATAGTAACTGTCTGGAAAAGTTCCAGCTCAAATTGATCAACTATGAGGGTACTTCCTTCACAGAGATGCAATCTGAACAGAAACTTAGATAATTTACTGAGGAAGATTGGCTAGATGGAATGAGCTGATTTTTGGTATCCAGGGGTAATATATCATAATGAATCACCCTGCAAAATTTCAGCCCAAGGAGATCAACGAATCAAGCACTTCCCTTGCAAACTGAAAATCTGGACAGAATTTGCAAAGTGGTGTTGTGCTCAAAATTTAATGGGTGGAACTTGAGATCTTGATGGAAATGGTGAATATAGGGGTAGGACAAGCTCCACAAATTATTTGGGATTTTTCCCAACTACCAAAATGGTAGTTCCTTTGGAAAGGCCCCAAATTGATATATTGGCTTTAAATAGGAAAATGCAATTTCCCCTATTTAATTATGGCCAATATTTTTATGAGAGCTCAATATGATCACAAAGAATATCTCCACAAGTTTTCATGATCTTTGGAGATGGATAGATATTATTCTGGATTTAATTCCTCAGAAAGGAAGAAAAATGAATTAATTCTAGATGAGAAATATTGCATATGACTTGGCAATATTTTTGCACATCTCGGGTTTATGAGTGAAGGATGATCTCCGGAAATTTTGGGAGGACCAACTGAGCAAGAAAAATGATAGTTCCTTTGTAAACGCAAAGGCAGGATTTCCAGTTCCGATATTTTGGAACTAGGGATTGAATGAGGTTCGGGGTTTACAGACGGGAACTTGACTGGCACAGGAGCATGGAAAATTCATGGAGAGATTGAGGATTGTCTGAATTCACCTGGTCACTCACCAGATTCCAGAGGAAAAATTCGGGAGAGAAAAGCTAGGAAGGAATAACAGCACAAAAATCGATAACCCGATTTTTGGGGTGTTACACGGTCCAAAACTTGCACTGACACCTGCAATAACGTTGTAGGAGAAGGTAATTGAGCTTGTATTGCAGTTGAGGGAGGAACGAAGCGCTTGAGCTGGGAGGCATGAAACACTGGGTGAATGCGACTATTGGTTGGTAATTCCAGTTTGTGGGCCACCTCTCCAATTTTCTCAATGATCTTGTAAGTCCCAAAGAACTTGAATGATAGTTTATGATTAGCTCGTCTGACGACCGAAGATTGCACATATGGTTGCAGTTTGAGGAAAACCAGATCATTGAAAGCAAACACTCTTTCAGTGCGTTTCTTATCAACCTGGTGCTTCATCCTCTGTTGTACCGTGAACAAATGCTGCCTGGCTGAATCTAGCACCCACTGCGTGGAATCTAACCTAGACTGAATATCCGCAGGAGCAATTGTGTCAAAAGCAGAAATCCCAAAGTAGCAAAGTGTTTGACCATAGATGATTTCGAAGGGAGATTTATTCAGAGCAGAGTGCCAATTGTTATTGTACCAGAACTCACAAAGGGATAACCACTTACTCCATTTAGCAGGATGAGCACTGATAAAACACCTCAAGAAACACTCAATCTGTTGATTTACACGTTCATTCTGGCCATCAGTCTTAGGGTGATAGGTTGTACTCATGTTTAACTCTGCACCAGTCTTGGAAATAAGCAGTTTCCACAAGGTTCTTGTGAACACAGGCTCTCTATCACAGATAATCAAGCTGGGCATACCATGCAACTTATAGACATTGTCAAGAAAAAGTTTAGCAACTTTTTGAGCATTAAAGGGATGTGTGAGGGGCATGAAATGGCCATACTTGGAGAACTTGTCAATAACCACCAAGATGCAGTTATACTGAAATGTAGGAAGCCCATAAATAAAGTCCATGGACACTGTGTCCCAAGCTTTCTTAGGAACTGGCGGGGGGGGGGGGGGGGGGGCAATCAGCCAGGGTACTGCACCCTCTCAAGTTTAGCTTGCTGGCACACCAGACAGGAGTGCACTTGAGACTTAATAAAGCTTTTCATGCCTTGCCACCTGAAGAGAGAGAGAGAGAGAGAAACCTCTTGTATGTAACAGGGAAACCAGAGTGACCACCCACTTGGCTTGCATGTAAGACAGCAAAAATCTTGAGGTGCAGAGAAGGATCTTGGCCCACCCAGATGCAATTTTTATATCTAAGGAGCCCCTGATGGAGAGAGAAGTGTGGTTTATAAACATGATCAATAGCTAGCTGCTGTAAGATAACTTGAACTCTAGTGTCCCCAGTGTAACTAGTGATAATTTCCTGCAACCAGGAAGGTTGAGCACATGAGATCTGGTAAAGGCGATCACCATCAGGAGGCCTTCTGGACAATGCATCAGCAGCAGTATTGGTGTTTCCTTGTTTGTACTGAATTGTGTAGTTCAAGCCCAACAATTTAGTTAAACATTTCTATTGCCAAGGGGTATGGAGTCTTTGATCCTGCAGATGAGCCAAACGCTTTTGATCAGTTTTGATAGTAATCTGCTTGACTTGCAAGTAAGGCCTCCATTCATCCACTGCTAACAGAATAGCTAAATATTCCTTCTCATATATTGATAAACCCCTGTTCTTAGGCCCCAGAGCTTTACTAACAAAGGCCAATGGGTGTCCCTGTTGCATCAAAACAGCCCCAATTCCATAGTCAGCATCAGTTTCTATAGTGAATGGTTTGGAAAAATCAGGAATAGCCAAGACAGGAGCAGAAGTGAGGGCTTGTTTTAGCACAACAAAGGATTCCTCAATGACACTAGTCCAAATAAAGGGCACTCCCTTTTTGAGTAGTCCAGTGAGTGGTTTTGCAATTATTCCATAATGCTTGATAAATTTTCTGTAATACCCACTCAGGCCAAGGAAACCTCTAACTTCTTTCACATTAGTAGGAGTAGGTCACTCTTGTACAACCACAATCTTACCAGGATCTATTGGCACTCCTTTAGCAGAAATAATATGGCCCAGATATGCAATTTCCTGCTGAGCGAACGCACATTTGGACATTTTGACCTTCCATTCCTTTTCCTTCAAAATTGTTAGTACTTGAGTAACATGGACTAAATGCCCTTTCAATGTTTTACTGAAGACCAATATATCATCAAAGAAACACAACACACACTTCCTAAGGAGGGGAGACAGATCAAAATTCATTGTCCCTTGGAATGTGCCATGTGCTCCATGTGACACCCTGATTCTGGCAACTTTCTATTTTCAAACCTTTCTTGGCTTTATTTGAAATTTGAATGGTTTTTGAACCTTTTCATTTGGTCTTGGAAACTTTTGAATCTTTTCCAAGTAATCCAAAGCCTCATCACCTTGCCAAAACCCTGCCAAGTACCTCTAGGACCCAAATCCCTATTTAAATCTTTTCCAATAACTCATTTTCTTTATTTGGGAATTTAGGTCATCACTATGGGTTGTGAAGCAACCTATAGTTTGGATGGCCAAAAAATCCTCAAATAATTCTCTAAAATTTCTTGGATCATATCTTGTCACAATATCCAAAAATATTTCATGGCCTAGTTCAAATATTTTGCAAAACAAATCAGTTTTGTTCCTGGACAGTCTGAACCCTTGTGAAGGAAGTGCATGCTAGGTTTATCCAAATGCTCTGAAATTTTTGTGGCATGAGGACAACTACAAATGACTTCCCTCCACCAAATTTCAGCCTCAGGAGATCATCCAAGTGAGAGGTACTTCAACATTTAGTTTCTGGACCAGAATTGTAAGTTACACATGAAGTGCATTCAAACCTCAACCAAACCTCCTCAAACTTGACCAGTTTGGAGTCCTTCCAACGAGGATCACTCCAGACAATATTTTTGGCTCCATCCCTAGCTCTCCACCTCTCCAGATCCCTCTCTAGTTCACTGTCAGAAACTGTTGTTGATTCTACCCTTCATCTCAGACAGAACCAAGCCAAACCATGGGTGCAGATGAAGTGAGTGAACGAGGGTCGACATGTTGGACAGGTTTTGCCAGGCTTGCGTGGCCTCCTGGTGGCAAGCACCGTGGTGAGCACGGCTATGGCACGTCAGTCGCCTCGCTCTGGACGCCGCCAGGCTCGGGTCACGTCGGAGCGGGACGCCCCCGTAGCCGTACCGTGTCCGAGCATGCTGACATCATCCCCAGTTGCCACGCAGGCCTTCCCGACCCTTCGCCCTCGCCGGAGAAGCTCTCGGCAGCCGCCACGCCCGCGAGCACTGTGCCGCCCGTGCAACCACAGTTGCGGCGCCGCTCGTCTTCTTCTCCCCGAGCCGTCTCATCGCGCATTCAATGCCGCTACTCTCTCCCATCTTCTCGCTGCTAGCAGCCAGCCAGCGAGGTGTCCTTCCACCGGTGACGTGTCCCGCTTCCCGCCGTGTCCAGAGAGATCGCCGCACCCCTCCTCCCGGCTATAAATAGCCATGCCCGGCCTCGCCGAGCACTTCACCGCTCTCCCTCTCTCTCAAATCGACTCCCAATAGCAAGAGCCAAGGCCGAGAGGCCCTCTGGCCTCGAGCTCCGCCGGAGTTCCTCCGCCGCCCTCCCTCAGCCGACAGCCACCACCACTCCTTCCCCGCCTCGCCTGAGACCACCGTAGCACTCAGCAAGTTCCACTGATCCTCCTAGAACTCTCGCCTAGTCGTTTTGCTGCCGAATCGAGCCTCTCCGTCGATCACCGAAGCGCCCGTCCGCTGGAGAAGAAGGGGGCCGCGCCATCCGGCCATCTCCAGAGGAGCTACGGGTATGAGGAGGATCGTCGTTGAGTGCCCGTTCAATCCCCGTCGTTTCCCTGCCCAACCGCCGTCGCTATCGCCGGTAAGTAGCAACGGTGAGCCACCCCTCTCTCTGCTTCTCGCTCTCTTTCTGTTTAAATTGAGCCGGCCCCACCTGTCAGCGACCGCAGCTGTGTGCGCGAAGGGGTAAGTGGAGACGCCCGTGAGGTTTACGCCTTCGACGTGGCCCTCCACTGGTTTTTCTGGTTTTTTCCAATTTCATTTATTTAAACAGTTTTGACCAGCAGATTTGACCACTAATAACTTTTTATTAAAAGCTCCAAATCACCTGATTCTTTTTGCATTGTGTTGGTATTAAACTCCTTTATTTTCTAACCAAGTTTGGCATTTTTCCAATACTCACAGAATTGTTGGTGAATAAAAAGGCTTTATGTGACATTTTTCTTTGCCATTTAAAAATGTTTTCAGCAGGAGATTCTTGTGGATTTGAAGACCAGGAGTATTTGAACAACCCAACTGATCAAGGCAAGCCAGGACATCCATATTATGAAGCATTTCATAGCATTGCATAATTCATATTCATTTCTTGCATTTAATAGATAAATCAAGTGAAGTATTTAAATGCCTATTGTTGACAACTTAAATTAATATGATGAATGACCATGATTGCTAAGTGGAACTTAGTTGGTTGATCAAGAGTCACCTGTCCGGGCTTACCTGTGCAGCCACAGTTGCCGGTATGGGATGGCCTTGACTTGGTCTGGCTCCGTGCTCTTTCACCGGTACCTCCAGACAGGGAGGGTTATGCGTGCATGCTGCCCTAATCAGGCAGACGGCGATAACCTGTGAGCCCAGTTGAGTTTTGTGCCGGCGTCCCCGTTTGGGACAGTTTAGTTGGGCCACGACGGTGGCAGGTGTCACGAGGTGACACGGGGCCACCCAAGGCTTGACTCCGAGGGAGTGTGATTGCCAGTGGTACGATGGGAGAGTCACGAGTCAGGCGGGTTTCGTTGAAGCAACGCTGGTCCACCCGAATGGGATCACGAGGTCAGGTGCTCCATGGTGTGGGTAAAGTGCGCAACTTCTGCAGAGTGTAAAATCTATTCGAATAGCCGCGTCCACGGTATTGGACAACCCGTCCAGACCTCTCTAGGTGATCAACCGTAATAACCATAGTAATGATGGAAGTACTTGCCTTATGAGCGGAAGTACTCATTGGCATCGAGTATTCCGAGGTTTGTGAAACAACCCGGATATGAGTAAGTTAATAACAATAAGTGAATCATTTAAGACTTAACATGTTGATTGCCATGCTATTATTTGCTGCATACTTGGTTGTCATGTGCTTGCGAGTACATTCAAAGTACTCACCTGGCGTATCATGCCAGATGCAGGAGAAGACTAAGACGGAGGTCTCGAAGGTCTGTGTTGTGATGACTAGGATGTGTCCTCAGCAGTGTCCCTGTGGATGGAGTTACTATCATGTTCCGCTACGCAGTAGTCGTTCGCTGTAGTATCCTGCAGTAATACCGAGGCCCTGATATATTAGATAAATAATGTAGATATTGTCATAGCACTAGATGTGCTTTTGGCCTCGATGATCATGTAATATATATAAGCTTGTACTCGACTATTATCAATAAAAGTTCAGCTATGTTCTGTTCCAAGTTGTTGTGTGTTTCCAGAAGACATGATCTCTGGGTTGGAAACACTGGTAAACCGGTTCTCTGAGCCGGGGTGCCACAACACTTGGTATCAGAGCCGTGCTGACTGTAGGACACCCTAGGTAACCCGCACTAGGACTGCGATTAGCATAGGACTTTGAGTGTGCATCCTGCTTGTTGCATTTGATTGTTGCATGCCATGCCTCATGCATCATAATTCATTATGTTACTAACCCTTGGCATTGTGAGTGTAGATGGCACCTATTCCATATAACTTTCATCATGAGCCAGAACCCCACACTTTTCTAGCTCTGCTTCATAGCGTCTGGCTTCGGCTGTATCCCAACGGTGATGACCCGGTGTACCAGGTGTTTCAGGAGCAGTTGGGCGAGTCAGTATATGAGTACCATGCAGTGGCTTACCTGACCGCGACTTCGGATATTGGAAACTATTCTCGCTCTTCCAAGGGCGGAGTGGCTTCTACTCCGGAGCTGGTGATCCAGTTTGCTGTCATGGAGGCTATTACTGACTTGCGCTTCCACGAGGCCGAGATGCAGACCCATCCAGGTGTCTTCCACTATCCCACCCTGTCGCCTACGACAGGGCGAGTCCTTTTCTCACCTGTTGACCCGGCGAGTGATCGTGCGGCTGGTGTTTTGTTTCTCTACCTGAACGCCAGTTACCGTATGATCATTTCCTTGGCTGAGGAGCTGTGTCGTGTTCAGGGGGCACTTGCAGCAGTGACTCCAGCACCTCCTCCTCCTGTAGTTCCACCTAGGTATCCACCACCAGTTCCACCTCCGCGTGTGCTTGATACCCCTTTTGGTTCTTCTGGGCCATCAGGCTTATCGTCTGGTAGCCGACTTGAGACCTCAGCTGAGTGGGCCTCACTCTTAGCCACTCCTGCTCCACCGAGGCTGAGGCGACGTGCTCTTTCTCCCGCAGAAGGAGAGCCGTCTCAGCAGCGATGTCGCATCTCCTTTGACCCGATGACTCACATCATCAGTTCTGATTCTGACTCAGGATCTGACGACGAGGACTCTTCAGATGGGCAGTGTTCGTGTCATCGACGCCACTAGACTAGAGCTTGAGTAGTAATGCACGCATCTTTGCATATGTCAACTGTCGTATGAGCAGTCTAGCCATGATATTCCCCTACTAGCTTGCCATGTATGATGTTGGGTCATCTTGTATAATTATGTTGTTCTCTTTATTTGCCTTTTTCATGAATTTTCTCTGGTGTCATATTACTGTATTTCTCCTTATGGATGTTGCTCATCGATTCGGTATTTGCCATGGGAACAAAAATTAGGATGAAGAAAGGAAGTAGCAGTCAAGGCGGTGATGGAAACCCCGTCCGTCGCTCCGCCAGGCAGGCAGGGCAACCGCCCGAAGACTTACCACCACCACTACCTCAAGCACCAACCACAGATCAAATAATGAGAATGTTTGAGGAAAAGAGAAACCAAGACCTCATGGAATTTCTCAAGAGTATGCAGACAATAGTAGGTCAGAACAATGGCAATGGGGTGCATTCCAAACTGTCTGACTTCCAGCGCACAAAACCACCCAGCTTTGGTCAGGCTGTGGATGCTATTGAGGCTGATGACTGGTTAAGAACCATGGAAAAGAAATTGGACATCGCTCATTGTGAAGAAGCAGATAAAGTCCCATTTGTCACCCATTATCTCGAAGGCCCGGCAGCCATATGGTGGGACAACACCAAGTTAATGTGGCCTACTGGAGAAGAGATTTCCTGGGAGAAATTCAAAGAGTTGTTTCGCAAGTATCATATCCCCACGGGTATCATGAAAGTGAAGCAGAGAGAATTCCTGGCCCTCACACAAGGAAACATGTCTGTGGGAGAATACCTAAACAGGTTCAACAACTTGGCCCGGTACTCTCCTCATGTTGTGGCTACCGAAGAGAGGAAAATAGACCGGTTCCTCGGAGGACTTAACCACGCCCTTCGATGTCAGCTATGCATGTTGGACTTCCCCGATTTCCAGACCTTGGTGGATAAGGCCTTCATCACCGAACGAGAGCACAAGTCTAGGAATGATGATCATAAGAGGAAGTTTGAGCCCAAGAAGGACAACAGGGAGCCATATGCGCAAAAGCTGCGCAGTTGGCAGTCAGGGCCATCTGAGAACAAACCTGTGTGGAACAATGGTGGCAACAACAGCAAGCCAGGCAACCAGAGCAAGACCTTCAGCAAGCAGCCAGTCATAGAGGGCTGCCGCCGCAACAACACCTGTTTCACTTGTGGCCAGAGTGGACACTACGCCAAGCAGTGCCCTACTAATAACGGGAAGCAATCAGATGACCACAAGCCACAAGTCAATCACCTTGGACGCCGCCCCAACCATAACTTCATCCACGGATGTGTCCACCACATCTCTGCCGAAGAAGTCTGTGAAGCTCCAGACATTGTCCTTGGTATGTTTTCTGTCAATAACATACCTGCAGTAATTTTATTTGATTCTGGGGCTTCCCACTCATTTATTTCACGAAGTTTTGCCACCTTGCACAAATTTTCTCCTTCACTTTTGGACAAAATTATGGTGGTACAATCCCCTGGCTCTATGCTCAGAACAAATATAATATACAAGGGTCTGGAAATCTCAATCCATGGAGTTAAATTCCCAGCTACCCTTGTTGCCATTGAATCCCCAGGACTGGACATAATACTAGGGATGGACTGGTTGGCACCGCACCAAGTGTGTATCAACTGCGCCACCAGAACGGTGACATTGGTGAACCCCGCTGGACAAACCGTCCAATTTCTAGCCAGCAGAATGATAACAAGAAAGGGCGCGGCATACCAGACCACTGTTACAGATATGAACCTGATCCCGGTAGTCTGCGAGTTCCCGGATGTGTTCCCTGAAGAATTACCAGGGATGCCACCCGACCGAGAATTGGAGTTCGCCATTGAAGTAATTCCTGGTACAGCTCCAATATACAAGAAATATTATCGTATGCCAGGCCTAGAGCTGGCAGAGCTAAAGAAGCAGTTAGACGAGTTGCTACAGAAAGGATACATTCGTCCAAGCATCTCGCCATGGGGGTCACCAGTATTATTTGTTAAGAAGAAGGATGGAAGTCTACGAATGTGCGTAGACTATCGCCAGCTTAACGAGGTCACTATCAAGAACAAGTACCCGCCCCCTCGAATTGATGACTTATTCGACCAGTTGAATGGAGCACGGGTATTCTCTAAGATCGACCTCAGAACGGGATATCATCAACTGAAAATCCAAAAGGAGGATATCCCCAAGACAGCGTTCACCACTCGATATGGACTATATGAATTTAT
This sequence comes from Thinopyrum elongatum, assembly GCA_011799875.1. Lineage (NCBI taxonomy): Eukaryota > Viridiplantae > Streptophyta > Magnoliopsida > Poales > Poaceae > Thinopyrum > Thinopyrum elongatum. Next base: position 405,864,124 of record CM022302.1, on the reverse strand, counting down.
AGTTATGGTGTTTGGATTGACCAACGCTCCAGCCTACTTCATGAGTATGATGAACAAAGTCTTTATGGACTTTCTAGACAAGTTTGTAGTGGTGTTCATTGACGACATACTGATATATTCTAAGGATGAAGAGGAGCATAAGCAACATCTCAGAGCTGTCTTGGAAAGGTTGAGAACCCATCGCTTATATGCCAAGTTCAGTAAGTGCGAATTTTGGCTGAAAGAGGTGGGATTCCTTGGACATATTCTGTCAGAGAAAGGAATAGTTGTTGATCCCAGTAAGGTTACTGCGGTCTTGAACTGGAAGACACCAGCCACAGTGACCAAAGTCTGTAGTTTCCTGGGCTTGGCAGGCTACTACCGTCGCTTCATTGAAGGCTTTTCTAAGATAGCCAAGCCACTGATGGAATTGTTGAAAAAGAACCAAAGGTTTATCTGGACAGCCGAGTGCGACAGCAGTTTCTAGGAGTTAAAGATGAGGCTAACCACAGCCCCTATCTTAGTCCTCCCAGACATTCACAAGAGTTTTGACATATACTGCGATGCATCCAGGTGTGGAATCGGATGCGTGCTAATGCAAGAGGGGAAGGTTGTAGCTTATGCATCACGACAGCTACGACCTCATGAGGAGAACTATCCCACACATGACTTGGAGCTAGCTGCTGTGGTTCATGCCCTGAAGATTTGGAGGCATTATCTTATTGGACAACGATGTGAAATATACACAGACCATAAGAGTCTCAAGTATATTTTCACTCAACCCGATCTGAACCTCAGGCAGCGAAGATGGCTTGAGCTAGTCAAGGACTATGATGTTGGAATAAACTATCATCCAGGGAAAGCGAATGTGGTCGCTGACGCCCTGAGCAGGAAACAAGCCGCTGTGAATGCACTAGTTGAGGGTATGCATCCGAGCTTACAAGAAGAGTTTGTCAAGCTCAATATGGTGCTATGCGGCCCAATGACCCCGGACATGTTGGAAATTACTCCAACCCTCATGGAGGAAATCAAGGAAGCACAGAAGTCAGATGAAGAAATTCGGGAGATCAAGGAGTTAATTCATCAAGGGAAGGCCAAGTCCTTCCGTGTAGATGAACAGGGTACCGTGTGGTTCAAGAAACGAATTTGTGTACCGGATCAGAACAACTTGAGGCAACAAATACTCAAGGAAGCACATGAGTCCGCATATTCGATCCACCCGGGAGGTACCAAGATGTATCAGGACTTGAGAGAAACTTTTTGGTGGTCTGGAATGCGGAAAGATATAGCATACTATGTCGCCTGTTGTGACATTTGCAACAAGGTCAAAGCAGAGCATCAGAAACCGGCTGGGCTACTGCAACCTTTACCCGTGCCCCAGTGGAAGTGGGACGACATATGTATGGATTTTATTGTGGGACTGCCCAAGTCCACTAGAGGCAATGATGCTATTTGGGTCATTGTAGACATACTCACGAAGGTGGCTCACTTTATCCCAGTAAAGACCACTTTCAACGCAAATCAGCTGGCACAACTCTACATGTCCCAGATAGTCAGTCTGCACGGAGTACCCAAGTCTATCACTTCAGATAGGGGTTCCCTATTTACCTCAGCATTCTGGCTACGGCTACATCAAGCTTTGGGAACCATGCTGAAACACAGCACAGCGTACCATCCGCAGACGGATGGACAGACCGAGCGAGTAAACCAAATATTAGAGGATATGCTTCGACCATGTGCTCTCTCCCATGGACCTAAATGGGAGGATAGTCTGCCGTACACTGAATTCTCCTACAACAACAGCTATCAGGCAAGTCTCAAGATGTCGCCTTTTGAGGCATTGTACGGACGGATGTGCCGCACACCGCTGAACTGGTCCCAAACAGGAGATAGTCACATCTTTGGCACGGACTTAATGCTCGAGGCCGAGAGGCAAGTCAAGGATATTCAGGAACGTCTTCGAGCAGCCAAGTCCCGACAGAAGAGTTATTACGACCCAAAGCACCGAGAAGTAACTTTCGAGCCTGGAGACTATGCTTACTTGCGAGTAACCCCTATGAGGGGAGTAAAGAGGTTTGGCACCCGAGGAAAGTTGGCCCCAAGATACATCGGTCCCTTTCCAGTGATTGCTAGGAAGGGTAGAGTCGCATATCAGTTGAAATTGCCACCAACATTGTCAGACGTTCATGATGTCTTTCACATCTCACAGTTAAGGAAATGCATTGCACCCCCAGCCAAGCAAGCGGATATGAGTGAATTAGAATTGGCTAATGATTTGACTTATGAAGAGAAACCTATCAAGATTTTGGATGTGATGGAAAGAACCACTAGAAGTAAGGTGATAAGATTTTATAAGGTGTTGTGGGAGCACCACACCGAGGAAGAGGCCACTTGGGAAAGAGAAGATTTTCTGAGACCCGCATATCCATATTTGTTCCCTGAGCAACCGAATCTCGAGGACGAGATTCATCCTAAGGGGGGTAGGTTTGTGACACCCTGATTCTGGCAACTTTTTCTTTTCAAACCTTTCTTGGCTTTATTTGAAATTTGAATGGTTTTTGAACCTTTTCATTTGGTCTTGGAAACTTTTGAATCTTTTCCAAGTAATCCAAAGCCTCATTACCTTGCCAAAACCCTGCCAAGTACCTCTAGGACCCAAATCCCTATTTAAATCTTTTCCAATAACTCATTTTCTTTATTTGGGAATTTAGGTCATCACTATGGGTTGTGAAGCAACCTATAGTTTGTATGGCCAAAAAATTCTCAAATAATTCTCTAAAATTCCTTGGATCATATCTTGTCACAATATCCAAAAATATTTCATGGCCTAGTTCAAATACTTTGCAAAACAATTCAGTTTTGTTCCTGGACAGTCTGAACCCTTGTGAAGGAAGTGCATGCTAGGTTTATCCAAATGCTCTGAAATTTTTGTGGCATGAGGACAACTACAAATGACTTCCCTCCACCAAGTTTTAGCCTCAGGAGATCATCCAAGTGAGAGGTACTTCAACATTTAGTTTCTGGACCAGAATTGTAAGTTACACATGAACTGCATTCAAACCTCAACCAAACCTCCTCAAACTTGACCAGTTTGGAGTCCTTCCAACGAGGATCACTCCAGACAATCTTTTTGGCTCCATCCCTAGCTCTCCACCTCTCCAGATCCCTCTCTAGTTCACTGTCAGAAACTGTTGTTGATTCTACCCTTCATCTCAGACAGAACCAAGCCAAACCATGGGTGCAGATGAAGTGAGTGAACGAGGGTCGACATGTTGGACAGGTTTTGCCAGGCTTGCGTGGCCTCCTGGTGGCAAGCACCGTGGTGAGCACGGCTATGGCACGTCAGTCGCCTCGCTCTAGACGCCGCCAGGCTCGGGTCACGTCGGAGCGGGACGCCCGCGTAGCCGTACCGTGTCCGAGCATGCTGACATCATCCCCAGTTGCCACACAGGCCTTCCCGACCCTTCGCCCTCGCCGGAGAAGCTCTCGGCAGCCGCCACGCCCGCGAGCACTGTGCCGCCCGTGCAGCCACAGTTGCGGCGCCGCTCGTCTTCTTCTCCCCGAGTCGTCTCATCGCGCATTCAATGCCGCTACTCTCTCCCATCTTCTCGCTGCTAGCAGCCAGCCAGCGAGGTGTCCTTCCACCGGTGACGTGTCCCGCTTCCCGCCGTGTCCAGAGAGATCGCCGCACCCCTCCTCCCGGCTATAAATAGCCATGCCCGGCCTCGCCGAGCACTTCACCGCTCTCCCTCTCTCTCAAATCGACTCCCAATAGCAAGAGCCAAGGCCGAGAGGCCCTCTGGCCTCGAGCTCCGCTGGAGTTCCTCCGCCGCCCTCTCTCAGCCGACAGCCACCACCACTCCTTCCCCGCCTCGCCTGAGACCACCGTAGCACTCAGCAAGTTCCACTGATCCTCCTAGAACTCTCGCCTAGTCGTTTTGCTGCCGAATCGAGCCTCTCCGTCGATCACCGAAGCACCCGTCTGCCAGAGAAGAAGGGGGCCGCGTCGTCCGGCCATCTCCAGAGGAGCTACGGGTACGAGGAGGACCGTCGTTGAGTGCCCGTTCAATCCCCATCGTCTCCCCACCCAACCGCTGTCGCTATCGCCGGCAAGCAGCGCCGGTGAGCCACCCTTCTCTCTGCTTCTCACTGTCTTTCTGTTTAAATCAAGCCGGCCCCACCTGTCAGTGACCGCGGCTGTGTGCGCGAAAGGGTAAGTGGAGACGCCCGCGAGGTTTACGCCTTTGACGTGGCCCTCCACTGGTTTTTCTGGTTTTTTCCAATTTCATTTATTTAAACAGTTTTGACCAGTAGATTTGACCACTAATAACTTTTTATTAAAAGCTCCAAATCACCTGATTCTTTTTGCATTGTGTTGGTATTAAACTCCTTTATTTTCTAACCAAGTTTGGCATTTTTCCAATACTCACAGAATTGTTGGTGAATAAAAAGGCTTTATGTGACATTTTCCTTTGCCATTTAAAAATGTTTTCAGAAGGAGATTCTTGTGGATTTGAAGACCAGGAGTATTTGAACAACCCAACTGATCAAGGCAAGCCAGGACATCCATATTATGAAGCATTTCATAGCATTGCATAATTCATATTCATTTCTTGCATTTAATAGATAAATCAAGTGAAGTATTTAGATGCCTATTGTTGACAACTTAAATTGATATGATGAATGACCATGATTGCTAAGTGGAACTTAGTTGGTTGATCAAGAGTCACCTGTCCGGGCTTACCCGTGCAACCACATTTGCCGGTATGGGATGGCCTTGACTTGGTCTGGCTCCGTGCTCTTTCACCGGTACCTCCAGACAAGGAGGGTTATGCGTGCGTGCTGCCCTGATCAGGCAGACGGTGATAACCCTGTGAGCCCAGTTGAGTTTTGTGCCGGCGTCCCCATTTGGGACAGTTTAGTTGGGCCACGACGGTGGCAGGTGTCACGAGGTGACACGGGGCCACCCAAGGCTTGACTCCGAGGGAGTGTGATTGCCGGTGGTACGATGGGAGAGTCACGAGTCAGGCGGGTTTCGTTGAAGCAACGCTAGTCCACCCAAATGGGATCACGAGGTCAGGTGCTCCATGGTGTGGGTAAAGTGCGCAACCTCTGCAGAGTGTAAAATCTATTCGAATAGCCGCGTCCACGGTATTGGACAGCCCGTCCAGACCTCTCTAGGTGATCAACCGTAATAACCATAGTAATGATGAAAGTACTTGCCTTATGAGCGGAAGTACTCGTTGGCATCGAGTATTCCGAGGTTTGTGAAACAACCCGGATATGAGTAAGTTAATAACAGTAAGTGAATCATTTAAGACTTAACATGCTGATTGCCATGCTATTATTTGCTGCATACTTGGTTGTCATGTGCTTGCGAGTACATTCAAAGTACTCACCTAGCGTATCATGTCAGATGCAGGAGAAGACTAAGTGGGAGGTCTCGAAGGTCTGTGTTGCGATGACTAGGATGTGTCCTCAGCAGTGTCCCTGTGGATGGAGTTACTATCATGTTCCGCTACGCAGTAGTCTTTCGCTGTAGTATCCCGCAGTAATACCGAGGCCCTGATATGTTAGATAAATAATGTAGATACTATCATAGCACTAGATGTGCTTTTGGCCTCGATGATCATGTAATATATATAAGCTTGTACTCGACTATTATCAATAGAAGTTTAGCTATGTTCTGTTCTAAGTTGTTGTGTGTTTCCAGAAGACATGATCTCTGGGTTGGAAACACTGGTAAACCGGTTCTGTGAGCCGGGGTGCCACACTCCAGTCAAGCCAGAAGCTAGAACAGTAAACTATGGCCATGGTGTGTTTGGAATGCAGTTTTATATTCTTCACCTGGTGCCAACCTAATCTGATGGAAACCAGCTTTCAAATCCATTTTAGTAAACCAGCAAGCACCTGCTAACTCATTAATCATAGGCAAAGGATATTTGCTTTTAAGAGTGATAGCATTCAGATGCCTTAAATCAACTACAAGTCTCCAAGTACCTTCCTCTTCTTTCTTGACCATCAAAATAGGTGAAGAAAATGGGCTTTTGTTGTATCTGATCATGCCTAGAGACAGGAGCTCTTGAATTTGCTTCTCTAATTCATCCTTGAGTTGTGGAGTAATCCTATAAGGTCTGATAGACACTGACCTAGCACCAGGTATGAGGGGAATATGGTGGTCTTGCATTCTTCTAGGAGGAAGGCCAGTGGGGCTCTGAAACACTATAGGAAACTTGTCCAACACTGCTTGCATTTCAGGGCAAACTAAAGTATCATCTGCAGAACACTGAATAACAAATAGAGCAATCACTGTAAGAGAAAATTCAGAAGATAACAAGCCTTGTAAAGTGACTGTGCGCCCCTGCTTTTGGAATGACATCCATTTCTAAACCCAGTCAATTTGCATTGGACTATGTTGTGCTAACCAATCAAGACCCAAAATCCCGTCATAAGTTGACAATGGCAGCAATCGAAAGTCTGAAGAAAACTAAGTGTCACAGCAACTCCATTGACACTGTTGCGACATCTGGGAACACTGCAAAGAAGCACCACCAGCTACAGTGACTGACACAGCAATAGTATCTTGCACATCAGCTAACAAGGGAGCAAAAGAATTGTCTATAAAGGAGTGAGTACTGCAGAAGTCCACTAGGAAGATTAAGGTATAATTATGCAACTGGATTTCCAACTGGAGAGAAGGAGCATTAGGGTCCTTGCCCATTGCAGCAGCTGACAGTCTCATACTATGAACAAAGATTCTTTTAGAATCAGAAGTATCAGACTAAAGAGGCTCCATAGACTTCACATGACCGATGAGCTCCTGAACAAAGTGTAACTGCAGAGTAGATTTGCAAACATGATCTCGAGAGCACTTTTCACCACAGACAAAACAAAGCCCATTAGACTTGCGATATGCGCGCAGAGCAGACCACTTGTCATCAGACGATAATGGCTTCAGAGATTCAGAAGGACTCTTATCGTCAGTAACACGGGGATTTGGAGGAAGAGGAAGTGGAAACGGACCAGACCGTTGTCCCACTGTGGAGTTGAGTGGCGTCACACCTTCACCAAGCTCTTCGTACAACAAGGCCAGATCATAAGCCGAGTCCAGGTCCTTGGGTTTCTGAAGAGCAACTGCAACGCGAACACCAGGTTTAAGACCATCCAGAAGCTGAGTGGTATGATGCAAATGATTAGGCGCCTCTTCATATGCTGATAACTGATCATAGAGGTTAGCAAAACAATCCACATAATCAACAACAGTGCTAGTTTGGGAGATATAGAATAATTGACCAGCGTCTGGTGTTGATTTCGGCCAAAATGACTCTGCAAGCTACAACAAAATTCAGACCATGAGGCTTGGGGACATCTGCGTTGCACGGATTCCAACCAACGAGCAGCTGCCCCTTTGAATTGGAATGTCGCCAACGAGACCCATCTGTGCTGGCGAGTACACCGGAGCTTGAACTGATCTTCGCAACGGGACTGCCACGACCGCAGATATGCTCCATCGAACCGAGGTAGATCCACTCGAACACCAAATGAGAACACATCAGCAGGATCGGAAGAACCCACATCACACCCAGAAGGAGAACGAGCAGGAAAACTGGAATCACACGCACCTCTGACCGGAGGAGGGACATAAGTGTTATGTGCTTCCCCCGGTGTTCTTGGTTGATGCCGATGGAGTCGAAGGTAGTGCCGCGACCACTCCCAGCGAGTCGTGATAACGAGGTCTCCGTGCGCCCTGGCAGTTCCTTCTTTAACTCACCGCGGATGCTCTCAAGCTCGAGCGCGAACTCATCTGGCACGCCATTGACCCGCGCCGCCAGCAAGCTATCAAGCATGGCAGTGTTGGCCTGGATGAGCTTGTCGATCGCTTGGAGTAGATTCTCACCGTGATCCTTGAAACGTTGGTCCAGATCGGCGGTGAAATCCGCCCGCAGAAGCGCATACACGCCGCGCCCTTCCTCGGACAACTTGTCCATCGCCTCCGCTCGCCGCCGATCACGCCACCGCATCCCGTGATGGTGCCGCGACAACTCCAGGACCACTGAATCTGGTACCAACTGTAAGCAGCACATTGGATCTGGTGGCTTAGCTAGGGATTCAAATTTCGAATTTGGGGAATTAGGTTTGTAGCTGGCCGCCCATCCACCCTCACAGCTACACGATTACAACCGGCCGAAGCCGTCGTCCAAGTCCAAGCCGATAAAAAAGAGAAAGAAGCAACCATCTATTTAAACTAGTGACCGTTAACATAGTTAACGGGCCTCCTGGTAGTCCGATAGCCAACGCGCTGGGTTGGTCTCGCACCTGGGCCACCAGGTCGGCCCATCTGCTAGCTTGATTCTTCCCGCGCCGTCTTTGCTTGTGGAATCTCCTACGGGGCGCTTGTCGCTTGCTCCGACTGAACCGCAGGTTCAGTGCCATTCCTTGGGACACTGATAAGGTTGCTAGCTTCTCGGTGCCGACAAAGCTAATGGGACACTATATTTGATCCTCCTACGCAACAACTATTCCTACAGCTGACTAATGGATGCATGCACAGGCCCAAATGTCGACAGTCAATACCATCCCATGTTGGCTCAGTTTCTTTTTCGCAGAGATGGGTGGAGATTGTCATGAACCTTGCCAGCTTGGTTTCTTTTTCTGTCTTGTTTAATGGGAAGAAGCTGGATCAGTTTAGACCAAGCAGAGGTATCCGCCAGGGAGATCCGATCTCCCCTTACCTGTTTTTGTTGGCAGCGGAGGGTCTTTCAGGCCTGTTAAAAAATTTGAGTGAGTCATCTCAACAGGGTGGAATACAAGTGGCGCCCACGACACCACCCGTTAATCACCTTCTTTTCGCAGATGATAGCCTGCTATTCTTCAAAGCCACAGGTGGAGGGGCGACTGAGGTATCAGACCTTTTGGATAGATATTGTGAAGCTTTAGGACAGAGAATAAATTCTTTAAAATCATCGATCTTTTTCAGCAAGGGGTGTCCTGGTAATATCAAAGAAGAGATCAAAGGGATTTTGAATGTGCCAAAGGAGACCTTGAATGAAAAGTACCTGGATATGCCATCAGACATAGGTACTTCAAAATTTGGGACTTTCAAATACTTAAAGGATAGATTGTGGAGTAATGTGAAGGGATGGATAGAGAAATCTTTATCATTTGCAGGCAAAGAGGTGTTAGTAAAGTCTGTAGCACAAGCAGTGACAGTGTTTTCTATGTCTTGTTTCAAACTCCCAAGAGGCCTCTGCGAACACCTCAACAAGTTAATCAGACAATTTTGATGGGGAAGTAAGGAAGGAAAGAGGAAACCGGCATGGGTGTTTTGGCAGTCTATGACCCAGCCGAAACATATGGGAGGGCTTGGGTTCCATGATTTCGAACTCTTCAATTTAGCCTTATTAGCCAAGCAGTCTTGGAGGCTTTTGCAGCAACCTGAATCCTTGTGTGGGCAGATTTGAGAGCAATTTACTTTCCTCAAGGATCAATCTTGACTGCTAAGCTGGGTAGCCGACCATCCCAGGTTTGGCGCGCTGTCCTGGAAGGGCGTGATGTACTGCGCCAAGGTTTGATCAAACGCATCGGTGACGGGACAACGACAAGTATCTGGGCAGAAAATTGGATCCCAAGAAAGGCAACAATGAGACCTATTGCCTGTCTAGCGGCCAACCCACCGACTATGGTCACTGAACTAATTGATAGAAATAATGCAACATGGAAGAGGGAGGTTCTGGATCAATGCTTCGTGGCGGCCGATGCCAATGTAATTCTGGGAATCCCGCTATGCACAAGTCGGATGACTGATTTCTGGGCTTGGAACTTTCAGCGGAATGGTGTTTTCTCAGTGCGATCAGCTTACCGCATGTTGGTGGAAAGAAAGCGTAGAAGAGAAAACTGGCTTGAAGGGAATGCGGGGACTTCTGACTTTGAGACAGAAGCTAAATCTTGGACTACTCTTTGGTTGGTCCAAGTGCCTGGGAAGATCCAAAACTTCTTGTGGAGACTAGCGAAACACTCGATCCCCACTGAGGATGTACGACATAAACGAAACATGGCCGATGGGGACAAGTGTCAGTTATGTGGGATGCAATATTCGTGGAGGCATTCTCTTATGGATTGTACAATCGCTCGGTGTGTCTGGGCGTTGGGCGATGATGATGTGGCTGATTATGTTCAAGCATCAAGGAACCCTAATGCAAGGCAGTGGCTATTCACATTACTTGATGACCTACCGCATGCGAGCATGATTAAACTTGTAGTCACGATGTGGGCTACATGGGTGGCTCGACGTAAAGCAATACATGAAGGGATCCTTCAAAGTTCACACGCAACTCATGCTTTTGTTGAAAGTTTTATTTCTGAACTTAATGCCCTTCAGCTGCCGGTGACTGAGAAGCGAGGAGTGCATGAACTACCAGTGCAAAGGGGTCCAAACATATGGAAAGCTCCACCCCCCGGAGTGGCAAAACTTCATGTTGATGGGGTCGCTCACGGAATGTGGTAAGGGGAGCAGCCGCAGCAATTTGCAGAGACCATATGGGACAGTTATTGGGCTCATCGGCTATGAGTTTTGGAGATATAAGTGATTCACCTACGTTGGAGGCGCTTGCTTGCCACGAAGCTCTAGCCCTAGCGCTTGATTTATCTTTGAATCAAGTCATCATTGCATCTGATTGCAAAACAGTAGTGGGGGAGATAAAGGAAGGAACTGAAGGAGCTTATAGCGCTATCATAAAGGAGATTATCGAGCGATCGAAGGCCTTCATCAGCTGCGAGTTCATTTTTGAAGGACGTCATTTAAATTTTGATGCACACAATTTAGCTAAATTTTCATCTTCTTTAGATGTTGGGCGCCATTTGTGGCTGGGGAGTCCCCATGACCCTTTTATTATTCCTGTAAATCGTACTCCAAGTTAATAAAGCTGGTTTACCACTAAAAAAAATCCCATGTTGGCAAAAACTTCAGGCCTCCTTTGTTCATAGGATATTCCTATATCATAGGAATAAAAAACCATAGAAATTGAGAAAGACATGTCATTTGATGCATAGGATAGAATAAGAGTCCATTCCTACAGGGCTTCAAAGCATCTTTTTTTTCCCTACAAAATTCTTATCCTCTAGAATTCCTACAAAATTCGTATGAACCAAAGGAGGCCTCAATTTATTAGGAACGAACTAGCAGGCAACAACATATTGCAGGGTCCAAAGAATTCTCCTACTGAACTTTATAAAAATGATATACTCCAGTCATGTGATACAATACAACAGAGGAACTTGCTCCTCACTTGGTCCATCTCCCACCGTATTAATAGGATACAATAGTAACACCATGTAGAGTGTTCTGTGTAACAATCTGATAATGACAATGGGTGTGACTTCCTACGAGAAACTATCTTCTGCAACAACAATGCCTGCACGCGGACAGGGACGGAATAAAACACCATGCATGCTTATTGGATTAGCACCCGAGAGCGATATAAATGTATGTCGAACAAATAACATCAACATAAGGCTCTGTGCAGACTGCTCCATTTGGTCAAGCCTTGGTCTTCTGATTTGGTTTGAACACGTTTTTGATCAGCGACTCCTTGATTGACAAAAGTTCTGGGAACTCCGTCTTCAATTTAACCGTGTCAAGTTCATTGTTGCTCCTCGGTGCTACTATGACCTTGGCTTGCTCCTCCAAGTTGAAATTCTTCCAGGAGAAGTTTGGGTCAATGTAATCTCTGTACATCTCCAGTATCTCATTGTGGCTCACCACACCAGGATTAGTGAAGTTCCAGATTCCAGTGAGGTTTCTCTTCGCCATCTCGATTGAGATGGGAAGAAGTTCATCCAATATTGTCATTGAATTTGGGATATCCACAACCTTGTCATACCGGGTGATCTTTGTGATGAAATTGCGAGGATTGGACAGATCAGATGAAATAGGCATCCTTACACGAAGGGTGCACACGTTTTCGTAGTTTTTCAGCAGTTCCTCAACCTATTAGAGGTAAATGTTAGCTTCACTGTGAAATACTTCTTCTAATAACATAATTAAAAGTAGCAAACTATCATGAAAATAATGGTAATGCGCACACATACGAACAATGGCACAATTAACCGGGTATATTTTCACCAAAATCTGCTCTCTATGAGATTAAATCAGGTGTTCTTTTGAGTCGTAGATTTGCCTAATCGAGCTTTGTCTATGTAGAAACTTTTCGTTATCATAAATACCTATGATCATTTCAATATTCAATGGATAGTAAGTTCAGCATTTTAAGGTCCAACGCTAACTTCTTTGGAAGTAAGACCTATTGGTAAATCATGATGATTAATCGAGGATGAATTTGGCTAAGTAGAAATGTAGAATATTAACAGGCTTTTCATGTTACGGTTGATGCCAAATAAGAAAAATTAGGATGGCTAATGCAATGGCCATATATTGTATAGTTATCACTCTTTTCAAAAATTTGCATCTACATGACATTTTTTTTTTCAAATTTTGAATATGTTTTTGAAGGGTTTTGTTATTTGTACGATGATTGAGAAATAAGGTATAATTAGGTTAGACTTCATGATTCGTTCGTGTGCATAAGTGATGAAACTCTCGATTTTAAACTATGAAGTCTAACCGGTGCAATTTTAATTGTTTTGAACTAATTGTTATGCACCCATGTGACACCAAAAGACATCATCTCTGAAAAACATACTGTCCGTTTATCATATGAACCATTCTCCCACTTCCAGTTAGTTCCTTTAATGTCAAAGGTATCTTAATAATTGTCCTCTGTGAATATCACCTGTAGAGTTATATAACGTTATATATGTATATGTCACCACATAATTTTAGCCACTCTATCAAAACAAAATGAACGATCCTCTCGTCCATATGAAGATGTAGCACAAAAGAAAACACTGAAAGAAAGCAACATGAAAGAAACAGGGTTTTTTGAATAATATCTACAATTGCGTGCCTACAGCTGTTCAGTTCTTTCCTAAGTTCCAGAACATTGCACACTATTTTCTGATTGTGCACAGGGCATCCCGATCACGGAACCAGTCTATCCAAACGATGTACATTCATACTTGAACTGCTTATATTTTCTGTGGCACTGTCAAGTAAAAGATAAGGAATCCAATTTGACAAGGGTCCTGCTAACAAGGTCATCTTTTGCTTTCAAAATAAGCACCTGCTTTCCAAGATAGGTGCTCATGGCATTCAGGCAGTTGACAGAAGACATACTTGACAACAAACTCTTGGACAATAAACACACTTCCGTACTGCAATTAATTACCTACAGGCTAAAATCACATCGCAAACAACAAAGTATGAGGTTATGCCCAATAACTAGACTCTAGCTTGGGCCTAACATCACTCTTTTCGTTGGTTGGGCCTAACATCACTCATTTCGTTACTATCATGTACAATTTCCGCCGAGCGTAAACATTCGGTTGGTTCATTTTTTATTGCAATTTTTTCTTTTATCCAACCAGGGTAGCAGTAGCACAACAGACCCTTCTCCATAAAATATGCTACTATATCAGATCATGTTGGTTTTGAGTGTATTGTACTTAAATTGCGACTCAAGAATTTAAACGACAAATTTACAACACCGATATAGCAAACATTCTAAAATAAGATGAAATGACTTCGGCAACAATCACCTAAGCACAGAACATGACTAAGATCTAATAACAGAAATAATCAATGCAGGATGTTTACACGATGGAAATTGCTAATTACTTTGCATAATCAAAATTGGTAAAGCTCTGGGAAGTGGGCTGTACAAATTCAAAGAAGCATGCAATTATCAATACACCAAACCAGTGTGCATGGATGGGGGAAACCAATTAGAGTACTCCGACAATTCAATGAGACCCCATAACTTGCTCCCATAAGTAAGCATGATTTCGTTGACTTTATTTAAATTAAGGTCAACCCAAGCTAACACCATGATCAGCATCTTCAATGTGAAGATGACAGAGAAATTAGGGGTATTCAGCAAATCACGCCGGATCTAACCAAACGATGGTCAATGCAAATTACCAAATCCCTCTTAAGGCCTTCTTAACTACATACAGATCAATGGAATCTCAATCACTGGCTAGCCACATTTCCCTCCATGATCACACCCCTCATTTCAAAGTTTCAGCGTGCAATCAGGCAATGTTGACATTATAAATCGAGCAAAGCGGTTCCGATCTATTTCCACTTTGCCATTCTAGAGAGAATTCTTCGGACAACCGGAGCTTAAAGCAAGGGAGAATGGGTACATGGCATACCATGGCCTTGGTTTTGGAGTAGAACGATCCAACGAAGTTGGGGGTGTCCTCCTCCTTGAACCCGACCCCCGAGCCGAGCGGGTGGCCCGCGTCGTACTCGAAGATGCAGCCCGTGGCGTAGTTGATGAGCACGAGGCCCCGGGCGCGGCAGACGTCGGCGAGCGTGAGCGTGCCGCAGACGTTGGCGCGGATAGTCTCGACGCGGTGGGTCTCGCACCAGTCGACGTTGGGGCGGCCGGTGACGCCCGCGGCATTGAAGACGTGGGTGGGCGCGACCTCGTCGATGTCAGCCTCGAGCTGGGCGCGGTTCTCGAGCCGGCCGGCGCCGTAGGCGAAGGGGATGCCCTGCGCGGTGCAGAGCTTGCCGAGGAGGCCCCCGATCCAGCCGGTGCGGCCGTAGATGAGGAACTTGAGCGCCGGCGGCGAGGAGCCGTTGGTGGAGGCCGCCATGGCGAATCGGCGAGATCCGGGAGGGGAGTGGAAATGGGGGAGTGGTGGCGAGATCGAGATGGAGACGAGATTGGGGCGGGATTATAATAGGGAGGCGGGCTGATATTCTCTGTCCCCGCGGGTGATCCCGGGTGACGGAGCACCGACGGTGACGCTGCAGCGCTGTCCGGTCCACCGTGATCCCTACTGGTTTGTGCATTCGCTTCGCATTGCAAGGGGGAATGCCATCCACCGACGACGACAGGCTGTTTGAGTGAGTTAAACTGCTAATTAAGCTTCTTCGGTTTTTATATTGCCCACGTGATTTTGTGGTTGGAGGGGAGGCCTAAAGGGCGCGGATCCCTACTTTAGGCCAGACGTGTCCAGACGTCTCGAATTGAGAGGTGGAGTAGCGAGTTCGGACATCCGTCATAAATCCCTAATTTAGGCCAGACGTGTTCGGCCATCTTAAATCAAAGGGTGAAGTACTAGAAGAGTTTGCACAACCATCACAGATCCCTACTTTAGGCCTTACATATCCGTCCATCTAAAATCAAGGGGCGGAGTAGGGGAATTCGAATAGCCGCCATGTTGTCCCGGATGTCCGGCCCCACATCGCTTTTTAACTGGTCCTTCCCTACTCACTCTCCCTTCACTCCACTTCAAAAACTGTAGCCGCTACCCCCGTTGCCCATTGCATCGTCACCACCTGCCACCCCACCATGATGGACAAGAAGATGACGAAGGAAGAGCGCGAGTAGCCGGATGATGTGGTATCTCGGTAGCTATTGCTCTGACGTGCTACAACACTATCGCGATGACGGATCCGACGAGAGCTGGGGCTCCAATCTGTGCTGAAGTGGAGACACATCGCCGTCACGTCGTCAGGGCCCTCGTCCTTCATTGCATCGTCTGTCGCCAAGAAGGATCATGCCGATGAAGAGGACAACGGATTCAATCTCAACTGGGACTAGCTCCTGAAGGAGAAGGATGAGACCTGCCGCCCTGCTCCTCATAGACCGTTTTCAAGTATGAGCCGCAGCTCCAAGAGGCGTCTTGGGCATATGTCCTCGATCAGAGGCCTAAGGGCGCGGACCCTAACTTTAGGGCGGACATGTTCGAATGTCCCAAATCCTCCAGACTAGCCCTAAATGAATGGGTGAAATAAAGGAGTATGGACGTTCGCTATGTTGGCACGACAGCCTGGCCTCGCATCGCTTTTTAACCGGTCCCTTCCTCACTCAGAGCATCTCTAGCAGATCTCGTAAAAGTTTGCCCTATAAATTCATTTTAGGGGATACCGTAAAACGTTTTTACAATGTTTTTTACAGGATTACGTGTGTGTCGGCAGAACAGATCCTGTATAAATCATTTTAAGTTCAATGTGAAGCCCAATAGTCAGTAGTAGAATTTATAATAAGGTCCCTGCAAAATAGCATAAAGCCCCCTACAAGCAAAATAAATATTGCAATTGGGTCCTTCGCCTCTGCCGGCACACATGGCTCTCCACCGGCGAACACTCACGCACTGCAGGCGCTGGCCAAGTCCACTCTCCTGGGCGGTCGTGTTACTCTGCCTCCACGCCCTCTTCCTCCCGATGCCCCGCCTCCTCCTGCTCACGACGCTGAGCAGGGGAAGGTCCCCCAATGAGACGAGCACCGGCGT
The DNA here is from genome assembly GCA_011799875.1 of Thinopyrum elongatum. NCBI lineage: Eukaryota > Viridiplantae > Streptophyta > Magnoliopsida > Poales > Poaceae > Thinopyrum > Thinopyrum elongatum. The sequence goes on along the minus strand of CM022302.1, from coordinate 405,847,780 downwards.
GAGCAAGCTCGGGTTCCTCGGCGGGTTGAGCACCGGCGCAGAGCAGGCTCAGGTTCCCCGGTAGGCCGAGCACGCTGCCCTGTCCAGCCTTCCCCGGGACGCCGCCCATCGCGCACGGGATGCCGCCCATGCACGCTTTTGCTGCTCGCGAGATGCAGGAGGAGGTCTCCAAGTAGGCGCCAACGAACATTTGTGACGGTGTTCTAGACTAGGGGGTCCCGGCCTAGCAGGTCTAGTACATGGGCCAGACTGATGGCCCGTTGATGAGGAAGGACTCCGAAGGTCTCTAACCTGTGGCGTAAGCATATCGGGCTTCACCGAGGACTTGGTGTGCACTCCAAGTATATCTATTAGGTTCGGCATGTAACCCCTAGATGGCAACCGACCATGTGTAACCCTAGATACCCCCGGTGCCTATATAAACCGGAGGGTTTAGTCTGTAGAGACACGTCGATTATCATCACCATTAGCTTTAGGGTTCATCCCACAACTTACGATCTCGAGGTAGATCAACTCTGTACTTTGATACAGCCACGATATAAACAAGAGCAGGACGTAGAGTTTCACCTCCTCAAGAGGGCCCGAACCTGGGTAAAAACACAGTGTCCCTTGTCTCCTGTTACCCATCGATCTGATCTCATAGCTCGGGCCCCCCTACCCGAGGTCTGCCAGTTTTGACACCGACATTGGTGCTTTCACTAAGAGCTCATTGTTGGGTCGCCAAGGATTGATGGCTCGCTTGTAGATTGATAGCAGTATTGGCTGTGGTGACATCTTCGTCCGTGGCCAGCTCTTCGCCTTTGGCAGCACCGTGCTGCACACTAATCTGTCGGCCACTTGGGCCGTGTTGAGAATTTCGCCCCAAACCAGGTCGTGATGTTCGGAAGCTTGGAGTACATCATTGACGCCCGAGGTGATCTAGTCCTCTCGGGACGGATCTCAGATCAACTCAAAGATCCCTCCAGCGTAGGAACTCCAAAACAGATTTCCGACCTGATCCTCGAATCCGACCTCCCAATGGAGCCAACCCCGGAGATAGATCTGGTGATCACTGTCGGTGTCAAAACCGGCGGATCTCGAGTAGTGGGTCTCGGGCTGTGGATCTTGGATCAATGGGGAACAAGGGACGAAGGACATGATGTTTACCCAGGTTCGGGAGCTCTTTAAGAGGTAAAACCCTACGTCCTGCTTCATTATATTGAAGTGTGTAGGATGATTATAGAGTCGATCTACCACGAGATCAGATGAACTAAACCCTAGGCGAGTAGGATGATGGTTGTTGTTCTAGCCTCTACGGACTAAACCCTCTGGTTTATATAGACACCAGGGGTACTAGGGTTACATATGGTCGGTTACAACAAGGGGATAAACATGCGAATCTTCTATCTTGACTTGGAGGACACACCAAGACTTCGAGGGTTTACTGTCGGGACACGGAGTCGCCTTATAGCTCGACCTTGTGATAGTCATATAGCGGCCCACCTGTCCGGCCCATAAGAGGTAGGCCAGTAGCCCGAGGACCCCCTAGTCCAGGACTCCCTCAGTAGCCCCTGAACTAGCCTCCAACACCGGCGCCTCATAACTCCCGCACCTGCAGTCTCCGGCTTGCGGGCGAATTCTTCTCCCCCTGTGTGTTCAGAGTAATCTCCCTTGGCCGAGCCTCTAAAAGCTACTCGGCCAAATTCGACTATGTGCTCAATTAAGTTGTATCCGGAATTCGAATTATTGATTTTACTTAGCCTCGAAGGCCAACCGCTCAAGTGTGAATAGTGCCTTCGCCTGGCAACTTTTGGCAAAAGGTCGCGGCCGGTCACAAATGACGAACCGTTGCGAGCACTAGATGCACGGTTCGAGGCAGCTCCTCCATTGGCACGTCTCATCAATGTGGGGATCGTGCCCTGCCTTTTAAGGGATATGATCAATGATCTTGGTTATCCCATTCGCGCTTAATGTCATGATTATATTGGGAAGTGGCGAGGCCTGCGGCGCAGTAAAAGGACCTTTGGTATTACAACAGCTTATAAAAGGGAAACGGCCACCGCTATCGGTGTACGCCTTCTCCCTCCTCTCGCCATCACTTTCCCAATCTACAGAGCTCCAGCGCCCCAAACCACCTCTCCTCAAGCACTTCTTCCCAGCCACTCCCCTAATTCGAGCATGGTAGGATCTGGTGCTAGGGGCAAGCGGGAGGCCTCCATCGTCACCAACGACGACATCGAGGACCTAAAGCGTGCCGGCTACCTCTCAGCCAACGTCGCCCATCGGGCTCCAGAGGAGGGCCAGGTCATCCCTACGCCCCAACCCGGCGAGAGGGTGGTGTTCGTCCCCCACTTTGTCCGGGGACTGGGCTTCCCGCTCCACCCCTTCGTCAGGGGATTGATGTTCTTCTACGGGCTAGACTTTCACGATCTAGCCCCGAATTCCTTTCTTCACATCTCGACCTTTATCGTCGTTTGCGAGGCCTTTCTTCAGATTCAGCCACACTTCGGCTTGTGGCTGAAAGTCTTCAACATCAAGCCGAAGATCGTCGAAGGCCAGCAGGCGGACTGTGGGGGAGCGATTGTTAGCAAGCTCGCCCGGGTCGAGTGGCCGGAGGGCACCTTCATAGATACTGTCAAAGTCTGGTAGAAGGAGTGGTTCTACATCACAGAGCCACGTGATGCGGCCTGGGCGGCGGCTCCCGAATTCAGATCTGGACCCCCCACGAGGCTAACCTCATGGACCAAGAAGGGCCTTGACTGGGGGTCACCCACAGAGGTGGAATTGCTGCAGAAGCGCATCGTCAGCATGAAAAAGGCGGGCGCCATGCTGACGAATGTGATTCAAGTGATGCTCTGCTGCCGCCGCCTCCCTTGCCAGCAAGGGGACGCCCCAATGTGGGCTTACAATCCCGAAGACCCTATCACCATGCTCCATTTCTACGACACCACCCACGACAAGTTGTGGAAGGTGTTGTTCAAGCCTCAGAAGGAGTGGCCGGCCAAGGAGGAGGACATTGGCCTCGACGCCACACATCCTCCTAGAGAGGTAATGAAGTTTTATCCTTTTATGTTCGGATATCTATCTTTTAACAAGGGATCTGACTCTTACTTCCCCACATTCACATGGGTGGCTCCAAAAGGCCGCACGGATCGACAGTCCGGCCCCGCTGCCCGAAGACCCCAGGTCAGCCCCGCTAGAGGAGATGCTGACCGTGGCGCCGTACAAGGCACCAGAGAAGAAAGAGAAGAAGAAGAAGAACGAAACCAGGGAAGGCCTCTGTCCAAGAGTACATCCGGACACTAATTCTGGGGACACCCAAGCTCCCTCCGCTCATGAGGGGGAGTAGGATGAGGACGAGGAGGAGAGCGTCTCTGTCGGGGTACGACACCTATGGGATCCCGAGAGACCCCTTTACGATTCGGCGGGGGGAGAGGTATACGCAAAGAGCAGAACCAGTGATCGACGCGGGAAGCTTTTACCCAGGTTCGGGCCGCTGATCAGCGTGAAACCCTACTCCTGCTTTGTGTTCTTATTGATGTTCTTGAGCCCAGCCTTCAGGAGCGCTCGCGATGAACAGTACGTTCAAAGAGCAGCTACGCATGCAGAATGGGCCAGAAATTCTCCTCCCCTGTCGCAGTTGCCTTGGGCCTCCTTTTATATGCTCAAAGGGGTCTCCACAGTGGCAAAATGTACATACATTGAGGTGTAAAGTAGCTACAGGGTATCATACCTAACCCCTGACGGATTAGGACAAGCGCATTTAATGCACCGTGAGGTGTCCGTTTAGGTGTCCTCACTTTCTTAGGGATAGAAAAAGGGGCCATCCCATCAGCACCGCTTAAGCTCTCCTCCACTGGCGCGTTGCCACGCATCCATGGAAGGAGCCAGAATGTCAGACTCGTTGCTGTGCCGAAGCGGTGGCACAGTGGCAGAATCTTGCCGGGCGCCCAGTCTTGCCGGGCGCCAGGGCTTGCCGGGTGCCAAGCTTTGCCGGGAACCAAGCCTTGCCGGGCGCCGAGGCCTGCCGGGCTCCACAAGCCATCCCGGCAAGGATCTTACCGGGGAAGCTGGCCTTCGATTACCAGCTTTGCTTATCTGCTGATCCTCAGATCTCTGACTTGACGATTTCCTTGATGACTTGAATCAACCTCGAGCTGATCCCGGCAAGCCTTGCCGCGAGGACGGCTACAACTACCCGTGCACAAGTACGGGGTACTAGTGGCCCAATACTTAGTACACCGACAGGTGCCCCCGGGCCTAGGCCATACACGAGTGCGAGGCGTTGTTGGGCTAGGCCCAAACAGTGCACGGGCACGCGTGGCAGGGAATCAATCTATTCGTGAATATCTCGTTTTACTGTGCCCCCCACTATGCGCACGGAGCGCGCGACGTGGGAAGCGTGCCAAAAAGGCTGCAAACTGTTTCGCGCCCATAGAGGCGCATTCATACTGGGGGATAAACAAGGCGGCCCTGCTCCTTCCCCATAAAAAGGAGAAGTCGTGGAGGCGCAAACCTATTCACCCCCCTCTTCTTCCCAATCTAGCCATCGCCATCGCCTTCCTCTGCTCGAGCTCAGAGCGAGACCTTTTTTCTCTTCTGCCCGCTGCTCCCGCGCTCGCTCCGCCCTCCGGCTTCCATCTCCACAGTCGCCATGCCGCCCAAGGCCAGCAAAGGCAAGGGCACGGACAAGGAGGCGAAAGCCAAAGTTCCGGAGAGCGAACTGGTGAAGATGCGGAAGAGGCTCGTCGTCTTCCCTCCGACGCTCGATGCCGAAACTTTGAAGGGGCGATACCAATGCATGTGGGCGAAGGGAACACAAGCTCACCCCGCCACACGCGTAATCCCAGGTGCTTGTTCCAAAGGCGGATCGAACAGATACCCCTTCTTCACTGCGTATTTTTATTGCGGGCTCTGTCCACCCTTTTCCGATTTCTTCAACCACATCATGTACACATACGGCTTCCGCCTTCTTGATTTCACGCCGAATGCCGTATTTTGCATGTCCATCTTTGCTCACCTTTGTGAGAATTTCGCTGGCGTGATCCCCAATTCTGCTCTTTTCCGCCACTATTTCTATCCTCGAATCCAAAAAGGAGAGGCCCTCTCTGGATCTATTGCTTGGATTCCAAGGGCTTGGAACAAAGAGATATACCTAGATGGGGTTTACCGCGAAAAGTGGGACGAGTGGCGGGCCGAATGGTGCTGGATCCAGGAAGCAGATCCTCATCCTTTTTGCCATCCCCGGCGACAGAGGGTGGTCCGCGGTAAGGATTGGGGCGATCTCGCCGCAGAAGACGAGAAGCTCACAATCGCTACTACCAGGATCCTCCGCTTGAAGGCTGCCGGGCTGACAATGGAGATGATCGGCTTCGACTTCCTCTGCCGCCGCATCGCCCCTCCGCAGAATAGGGGGAGGCCAGTCTGGGAGTACAAGAACGCAGCAGATGTCATGAGGCTGCGCCCCGGGCTGAACAATAACCTGACTTCCATGCAGCTTGGCGCTCTCCGCCAAAAGTTGTTCCAGCGCGAAGACAAGCACCGGCTGCCGGCAAGGATCGTCCCCTTGTGCAACAACTCTGCATTGGGGTCGATCATTGCCTTCTTGCCGATGTTCAACGCCCACGGCCTTGACCCGACCTGGGTCGAGCCAAGCGAGGAAGAAGCGCAGAAATTCTTCGACAATCTGACGGAGAAGCCTGTCCGGCAAGAGTCAGATCTTATCCGCGCCACCACTGATCAGGAGGTAGCATACATCGCTACCAGAGTGGAGGAAGCGAATCTTGCCGCGGAGGCCGGCAGCGTTGGCTTCACAGAGTGGGAAGCCAGCGATGCAGAGGTGGTAGTGGAGGCAAAACCTGCCGAGGAGAATAAGGTTGCCGGGGAAGAAGGCGGCGCAGTCGCTGAGAACTCATCCGGCGAAGACACGGCCGAAGAGGAGACGCGAGAAGAGCCCTCGCCCCCGAAGAAGACAAAGCGTGTCCTTCGGAAAGCCGCATCAGGCGTCCCGGCAAGCCAGCCTACATCGAGCGGCAACTCCCCCGGCAAGAAAGTGGCCGGCAAGACCGGACAGCGGCAGGGGGCCCGTCAACAGCCCGCGCGGCGCGCGAGAACCACACCAACGACCACCGCCGGAGCGGCAGGAGGGTCTCGCGCAACCGTGCCGGAGGCTGCCCCGGCGCCTGCCACAGCCAAGCGGCCTAGGACCCCTCCACCGCCTCCCCACTCAGACATCGCAACGGAGGTCGACTTCGACATCTCCGGCTTCAGTCCAGAGCGGGAGGAAGAAGAGTGAGTATCTGCCACAGCTTCCACCTTCCAATCTGCATCAATCTTACTGACTTGCTTGTATTGTTTCTGCAGTGACACAGAAACTTTGCTGGAGAGGATGGCGAAGAGGTTAAGGACTTCTACTGGCGACGAGCCCCCGGCAGGCTCCAGTAGCGTGCCAGAAACCGTCATTGTGAGCCCGGAGCCTAGTCCTCAACGCAGCCTCCAGTGCAGCCCCCAGCACAGCCCCCAGCGTAAGTTCGTTGTCCCTTTTTCTGTTGGCTGGTGCCGAGGCTTTCATTCTTGTCGCTGATGTCTTTGGGTTTGCAGGAGAAGAACGGCAACAAGGAGAAGATAGCCCCATTGTGCCTCCTTCATCGACCGCTCCGCCCACAAGCACATCCCCGGCAAGAGATCCTGCCGACAAGCACGGACTCCGGCAACCCACCCCCGGCAACCGGAGTTGCCGGGAGAGGCGAAGCCACTTCTCGACAGCCCGACGCAGGTATCGATCGCCTCAGAGTGCTAGTTATTCTTTTCCTCTTACTTCTTTATCTTTAGTCACTTCAAAATCCAAAAACTCGATCTTATTCTGTCCTCCTCCTTCGCCCTCCAGAGTTCTCCGCGACGGAACACATGGACGTCGACGCCGTCATCGAGGAGACCGCCAGGGATGCCGCCGCCGAAGCGGACAGGATCACTGCCAGCGAGGCCACCAAGGATGACGTTGCCAGGGCTGGTGATGCTCTCGACGGGGAGGCCGCCAAGATAGCACAAGAGGAAATCGCCAAAGAACCTGCTGAAGAGGGTGACAGGGAGGCTGGGGACCATACTGACAGCATTCCTGCCACAGGAGCGCCAGGCGCTGCATCGGCCACAGAGCCCCCTGTTACTGGCGAGGCGGCCACTGAAGACCAGCCATCAACATCTGAAGAGCCCTCATCCAGCAAGTGTCTCAAGGTTGGCAAAAATCTATTCATCAACTTGCCAGGGACGGCAAGCACAGAGGCACCAGCCGAAGGAGAAATTTTCGAGGAGATTATTGCCGCTGCCGGGCTTGAAGTTGTTGACGATCCCAGTGCTAGCAGCGGCAAGTCTGAAGAGGATCAGCTCCTTCAGGCCATGGGCGAGAACTTCCGCAAACTCCAGGCTCTCCATCGTGCCCGAAAAGAGAAGGCGGACTCCAGAATGGCAGTTGTCGAGGCAGCCGAAGCGGATTTTCAAAGGCGCGTCGCACAAATGCAAATCTGGCACGCCGAGGCCCTTCAAGAGCTGGTTGCCGGCCGAGAACAAGTGAGCCAGCAGTGGAATGAGGTCCTCCTGAAGCAATCCGATATGGAGAAGGCGCATGATGAAGCTGCTCAAAGGATTGCCGCCAAAGATGCCCTCCTGACTGGGCGCCGCATTGCTCTTGATGCTCATGAAGAAGATCTCACCGCACGTGAGCAGGCGCTCGCCGCCAAGCTTCGTAGCAAGGATGAAGACATTGAAAATCTCGTCGCGCGGCGGACCCAGGAGCTAGAGCAGAAGCACAAGGAGGCGCTCGAAGCTCTAACTGTCAGTCACGCCAGCAAGCTCAAGGAGGCCGTCGATGCTGCCGAAGCTGCAGAGGCCGCCAAGAACGAGCTGAGCGACAAAGTGAAGAGGCTGGAGACAGATCTCGACGAGCACGGCAAGGAGCTCTCGACGCTCAAGGGGGACAGGGAAAAAACCGTCCACTCCTTGGCGGAGATGCAAGTCGCCCTGTCCGACAAGACCAAGCAGCTCTCCTCTGCGGCTGATAATATTGCGGTTCTGGAGCTAAAGCTGACCACGCTGCAGAAATCTCTCGAGACCGGCAGGGCTCGTGAGAAGGCTCTACTCAAGGATCTCCAAGGAGAGAGGAACCTGCTCAAGAGTGCTGCCGCCGCCCAGAACGAGTACGAGAAGGGAGTGGAGATCTGGACTGGTCGTCTCATTGCTGCCGCGGAGAAGCTTACCGCAGAACTGTCAACCATGGGCTTGTCGAACTTCAGATATTCTTCCGAGGAAAGAATATCCCCAAGCGCCAGATTGACGATGTTCTTTGAAAGCATCATCAACGCGTTGAGGGCGCTCCAGTCTAGCCGGGCGACCCAACTGGCGAACGAGACTCGCCGGCTTTGCCGGGCCGTCCTTCGCAAGGTGCTCCTCAAGGTGGTGCACAGCAATCCCGGCATCGACCTCTCCAGCGCACTCGGCCACCTGCCAAAGGATGCAAATGTTGAGGCGCTTGAGAAGTGCATCGCGCCAATCCTCGAGAAGGTGGACTCCATCAAAAGGATCGAAGGCCAGCGCAGGGATTGAGTGCTTCTCTTTTATTCTTGCCGCCATCATCTCATGTAAAAGACAATTAAGTCTCAAGTTAGAACTGCGGCAACTTATGGATGCAATATAATTTGACTATGTTTAGGCTCATGCTAGCTACTTTCCTTGTCCGATTCCTTTATGTATGGAGTTCATCCTACGCTTACTGAAAAACTTGCCGGCGCGCAACCTGCCGCGAGCGCTGGGTGCGGGACTTCAGCGGCCTGCCAGAGGCGCCGCGGCCGGCAAGACTCCTTGGCGTTCTCAGTGCAGCCACTTAAATCGTTGAGCGGACTCGAAACAAAATAAGGACGCAACTGATTACAACAAGGGTTCCTTCGCATGCAGATTTCCCATACAAGAGTCGGAATCGTCCAAGGAAATAACTTGGCATTAAAAGAAAAACTTGCTCTAAGTTTTTAGGACTTAGCTTTCTGGCTTTGTTCTTCCTCCGGCAAGCGTCGATTCCGAACGTCACCAACTGGTACCCTTCCCCCCCGGCAAATGTGCACGCGAGGAATCCTTCTGTCTTTTGAGAAAAAGAAAGAAGAGAAAATAAAGGGATGAAACCTTGGCGGTTCGTTAGAACTTACCGGGATCAGGTGTCATACAACATCTTAGACAAACATGCATATATGAATGTGAACATGAGAATCAATAAGGGAATGTACAACACTTAAATTTATTCATCTGTGCTCAGGATCTGCGCCTGGCTTTGTACAAAGGATCACATGCCTTTCCGGCAAGACTTGTACAAAAAGGTGGTTGCCGGGAGCCCCCGGCAACCGCGCCTTATGGATAGAACTTGCGAAGATGTTCGATATTCCAGGAATTACTCACTGGAACGCCATCTTCGGTCTCCAGGAGGACAGCGCCAGGCCTGGTGACTCGTACTACCCAATAAGGGCCTTCCCACTTTGGCGTCAACTTGTTTGAATTCTTGGCGGACTGAATCCGTCGAAGAACAAGGTCGCCTTCCTCAAGGCTTCGGGCATGAACTTTGCGGCTATGATAGCGACGCAAAGCTTGCTGGTAGCGTGCAGCTCGCACAGCATCCTGAAGACGATTCTCCTCAAGGAGCACAGCGTCATCTTGCCGCAGTTGCTCTTGCTCGAGCTCATCATAAGCGAGCACTCGAGGAGATCCGTATATGAGTTCCGTGGTGAGAACTGCTTCCGCTCCATAGACCAGAGCGAAGGGCGTCTGGCCGGTGGCTCGATTTGGTGTCGTTCTGATTGACCAAAGAACCGCCGGCAACTCATCAATCCAGCGTCTTCCGCACTTTTTCAACCTGTCAAAAGTTCTGGTCCTGAGACCGCGCAGCACTTCAGCATTGGCCCTCTCCGCTTGGCCGTTGCTTCTCGGGTGAGCAACAGAGGCAAAACAAATCTTGCCGCCAAGGTCTTGGACGTACTGCATGAAGGTGTGACTTGTGAACTGCGTGCCGTTGTCGGTGATGATCCTGTTCGGCACACCGAAACGGCAAACAATTCCTCTGAAGAACTTGACAGCCGACTGCGCTGTCACCTTCCTCACCGCTTTCACCTCCGGCCACTTTGTGAACTTGTCGATAGCAACGTACAAGTACTCAAAGCCCCCGGTAGCACGGGGAAAGGGGCCCAGTATGTCGAGCCCCCAGACCGAAAATGGCCAGGAGAGAGGGATTGTCTGAAGAGCTTGAGCTGGCTGATGTAATTTCTTCGAATGAAACTGGCACGCTTCACACCTGGTTACTAGTGCAGTCGCATCCTGGAGGGCGGTAGGCCAAAAGAAACCTTGCCGGAATGCTTTTCCGGCAAACGTTCTTGATCCTATGTGAGAACCACATATGCCCCCATGTATCTCTGCCAACAGCTCTAGTCCATCCTCCCGAGGAATGCACTTCAATTTCACACCGTTTGGTCTTTTTCTGTACAGGACATCATCGACGAACTTGTACATGACAGACCGACGGGCTACTCTCTCCGCTTCTTCCTGTTCCTCAGGGAGCTCACCTGTCTGAAGGAAATGGACGATGGGCTGCGCCCATGCTGGAGCCTGAGGCTCGACAGCTAGGACTAAAGGCATCTCCTCTGCCGGGGGTACATTTGTCTCGACAGCAAGGGCCTGAGGCCCTGCCGGAGCCTGTTGTTCCCCGGCAGGCGTGTCGATCCCGGCAACTTCCTTGCCGGCGGCTCCGGGGAGCTCTGTCGGGAAGTACTGGCCAGAGTTCAACTTTCTTCTCTTTTCTTGCCGCATCGATGGCGCCACGGATGGTTGAGTCAATTGGAGCACAAAAGTTCCTGGTTCCATAGGCAACTTGAGGGCAGCACGCTTTGACAGGTCGTCGGCAACACTGTTCTCGGCACGAGGGACATGCTCCATTTGGAGACCGTCAAAGCGTTCTTCCAATTTCCTCACTTCATCTACGTAGGCTTGCATCAATGGGCTTTGATAGTTCTTATTGACCTGCCTGACGACAAGCTCTGAATCGCCTTTGATGACGAGCTTTCTGATACCAAGGTCTGCCGCGATCCTGAGACCGGCAAGCAAACCCTCGTATTCTGCAGTGTTGTTGGTTGAACTCTCCCGGGGAAAGTGCATTTGGACTACGTACTTGAGGTGCTCCCCGGTGGGTGCGACAAGCAGCACGCCAGCACCAGCGCCTTGCAGCGAAAAAGCCCCGTCAAAGTACATAACCCATTGCTGATCGATTTCCTTGCCGGGGAGAATTGTTTCTTGAACTTCTTCGTCTGGCGTCGAGGTCCATTCTGCAATGAACTCCACCAAGGCCCTGCTCTGAATTGTGGAAGTGCTTTCAAACTTAAGACCGAAGCTGGACAGCTCTAACGCCCACTCCACGATCCTGCCGGTTGCCTCCGGATTTTGCAAAATCCGTTGCAATGGAAAGCGAGTGATGACGGTGATCTCATGTGCTTGAAAATAATGGCGCAGCTTTCTCGAGGCCATAAGGAGGCCGAAAAGCAACTTCTGCACACCAGAATATCTTGACCTAGCTCCTTGTAACAGAGAGCTAACAAAATAAACTGGGCGCTGCACCACCTTCTTCTTCTGCACAAGTTCTTCTGTTTGCGCAGATCATGTCTTGCCGGGATCAACCCTTGCCGGGAAAGATCTTGCCGCGTCACTTGGCGGTCCTGCCGCTGATGTTGCCTCCTCATCAGCTTCTCTCTGCGCCACCAGCGCAGCACTAACCACTTGATTTGTTGCCGTCAGATACAGTAGCAACGGTTCTTGTGGTTTAGGTGCGACTAGCGTCGGCGGAGAAGAAAGGTATTTCTTCAAATCTTGCAGCGCCGCCTCCGCTTCCGGAGTCCATTTCATTGGATCTGCCTTCTTCAAAATTTTGAAGAAGGGCAGGGCGCGCTCAGTAGATTTGGAAATAAACCTGCTTAGAGCAGCAACACAGCCGGCAAGACGACGCACATCCTTGACGCGTCTCGGCGCTTCAATTTGCTCAATGGCTTTGATCTTGTCGGGGTTCGCTTCGATTCCCCGGCAAGATACAAAGAATCCGAGGAGCTTGCCGGAAGGAACACCGAACACGCACTTCTCAGGATTGAGCTTCAAGTTGATCTTGCGCAAGTTTGCAAACGTTTCTTCTAAGTCTTGAATGAGCGTCGCTTTATCCTTAGTTTTGACCACTATATCATCCATATATGCCTCCATATTTCTATGGAGTTGTGGCTCAAAACCAATCTGGATTGCTCTGGCGAATGTTGAACCAGCACTTTTCAACCCGAAAGGCATCCGTATAAAACAATACGTACCACATGGGGTGATAAAGGCGGTCTTCTCTTCATCCTCCTTTGCCATAAAAATCTGATGATACCCTGAATAGGCATCAAGGAAGGACACGAGATCACAACCAGCGGTGGCATCCACAATCTGGTCGATGTGCGGCAAGGGAAAAGGATCTTTTGGACAAGCTTTATTGATATCTGTATAGTCGATACAAAGCCTCCATTTCCCATTCGCTTTCCGCACTACAACCGGATTGGCCAACCAGGTTGGATGAAGCACTCCTTTGACCAGTCCTGCCGCCTCCAGTTTCTTAATTTCTTCGGCAATGAATTCTTGCCGCTCCAAAGCCTGTTTCCTCACCCTTTGCTTGACGGGCCGCGCATGAGGATAGACAGCAAGGTGGTGCTCAATCACTTTCCTGGGAACGCCGGGGATGTCAGACGGTTGCCACGCAAACACGTCGACATTCGCCCGCAGGAAAGCAACGAGCGCGCTTTCCTATTTGTCATTTAGGGTGGAACTTATGGTGAAAGCTCCCCCCGTTCCGTCCTCCCTGGCCGGCACCTTCTTGGTTTCCGGCGGGGCGGCCTTGGACTTCTTGTTCTTGCCGGTGGAACTCTCTGGTACGTCCTCGACGGAAGCGCAGCACTTCGAGGAGGTGCGCTTGCTGGAGTTTGCGCCAAGGTTCCTGCCGGTCTTCTTCTTCCCCTCGGGAGTTCCAGCGGCAGGAGCAGATGCCTTGATGGCAGGTGCTGCAACTGCTTCCCGGTAAAGTTGGTCGGCACAGATGAGCGCATCCTTCTTATCGGAATGGATAGTGATGACGCTCAACGGCCCGGGTATCTTCAAAACATTGTAGGCGTAGTGTGATGCCGCCATAAACTTAGCCAGCGCTGGCCGACCAAGGATCCCATTGTATGACATGGGGATCTTAGCGACATCAAACACCACCTTTTCGGTCCTGAAGTTAAACTCGCTGCCAAATGTTACCGGCAGCGTGATCTTGCCCTTAGGCTGTGTTCTTCTCGGGTTGATCCCTTGAAACGTACCCGTTTCCTCGAGCTCTTCGTCGGGAATCTGAAGCTTTGTGAGCACATTTGGTGAGATTAAGTTTAGGCCGGCCCCGCCGTCAACTAACATCTTCGTCACCTTGAGGTTGCGAATTGTTGGGGAAACCAATAATGGCAAACACCCGACCGCAGTTGTGTGATCAGGGTGATCCTCGGCGTCAAAGATGATAGGCGTGCTGGACCACTTCAGAGGCCTACATGCATCGGGGGATGGCTCTGCCGCATTAACCTCCCGCATCCACTGTTTAAGTTGGCGGTGGGAAGAATGCAGCGAGGCACCCCCATCAATGCACATAGCCTCCGTAGCCTTCTGGAATTCCTGCTCACTGGACTCGTCATCTTCCTCATCATCATCTCCTTCTTTATCTCGGCCCCGAGCGGGCCGATCCTTCTGTTGCTTGGCCTTGCCGCGGCGACCCCCTCGGCCACCGCGTTTCTTGCCGGACCCCTCAGCACCATCTTGGGCCTTCTCCTTGTCTCGCCTCTCGTATTCGGCCTTCTGCTTCTCGGCAAGCTGCTCAACTTATCGGCAGTTCTGGAGATCGTGGCCCTTAGTGCGATGGATCTTGCAATACTGCTTGCCGGAGTTCTCCGACTTGTCGGCAGCCGCCAAGGCCTGACAGGAAGGGCACCCGGCAAGATCCTTGCCGGGGTCGCCAACCTTGGCCTTCTTGGCGGTGCTATGGTTGCCGGATTCCTCGACGGCAAGTACGGCCTTGCCTCCGCGCTTCCTGTTTCGCCGCTGGCCTTTCCTTGACGGAGCCGCGGCATCTTCTTCTTCTGAGTCGCCTGCCGCACCAACAGCCTCACCGGGGAGTTTCCTCCCCTCTTCAGCTCGAGCGCACTTGTCGGCCAAAGTGTAAAGCTCGGCAATACTCCTGACTTTGTTCATTGCCAGCTCTTCCCGCATCCTGCGGTTACACATGTTCTGATGGAACGCGCTAATGACAGCGGCAGGATGAACGTCAGGAATATTGTACTGCACCCGGCTGAATCTCTGCATAAACTTGCGCAGGGACTCGCCCTCCTTCTGAGGGATGATGTGCAAATCACTTTCTTGGCCAGGAGCTTGGTGGCCTCCAACAAAGGCGCCAACAAACTGATGGCACAGATCCGACCAGGAAGAAATAGAATCCTCCGGCAGATGCATCAACCATGACCTGACGTTGGGTTTGAGCACCAACGGGAAGTAGTTGGCAAGTATCTTGTCATCTCGGCCCCCGGCAGCTTGCACCACAATGGTGTAGATGCTCAGGAACTCCGAGGGATGAGTCTTGCCGTCATATTTCTCCGGGACCTCTGGCTTGAAGGTTCGGAGATTGGGCCACTGGACTTGCCGCAGCTCACGGGTAAACGCTGGAGGTCCTACCTCGTAAGGCAAGTCTCCTACGTTCCCTGGCGCGGGCTCGTCGACAACCGGCCCCGCGCGCTTATCAGACCAATAGCGCGCTTCCCGTCGCCGCTCGATGGTTGTTCGAGCGTCCTCCTTGCCTCGTTCCTGGAGAACCAGACGCTGATCACAGCGCATCCGTGGATCGGACGATGCCGTGGAAACTTCTTCATGGCGGTCGACTTGCTGAGTTGTCAGCCGCTGCTGACGCCGCGGAGGAGAGTGCACTGTAGTTGCACCACCTCCGGTTTTCTCTACACCGGCTCGCGTCGGATCGATGGGCCTCCGCTGAGAGGGCCCTGCCTCTTGCGGTCCATCCTTGTTAGCGAAGCCGATAAGGCTTTGGATAGTAGCTCGCCACTCCTCCATCTTCTCCGGGGCGGGAGGAAAATCGAGGAGCAGCTGTGCACGTGCCAAGGCTTCCGCTGGCATAGGTGGCGGCGACAAGTGCGAGGTACGTGAGGTGCTCTAACTCCTAACTAAGTTAGAAGGAGCACCGCCACGGTCACGCGACCGTGCACCACCTTCGCCGGCAGCTCGGTGTGCATGCTGGTCCCGCGCATCTTGGGATCTATGCGCAGAAACCTTTTCGTGGGGACGCCCCGAACCACCAGCGCCATGATGTCGATCATCTCGCACGACCTGGGTAGGTCGCGAGGCTTGCGCCGGCGTGGGAGCTCCAGCAGGCGCCCTTCGATCCCTAGGGTTAGTTGTGCCACCCGTAGGCAACACAGCACCATCTCTAGATCCAGCGGCGCGCAAGTTACCACTGCCACTGCGAACAATACCGCTCGCTTGGCTTGGGTCACCAGAACGCCGCGGGGGTTCTAGTCCTCTTCCTTCTGCACCCACACCATCGCCTGTCTGCGAAGGCGCAAGCAAAGCGGACCCGGACGGTTGTGCTGTCGCAGCGTTCTTCTTCTTGGGCGGCATGATGATGAAGATGATGAAGGAACTAGGGCGTCTACCACCAGATCAGGTTCACGCAACCTTCAATCCCCCTCCCTGGCGCGCCAAAGATGTCGGGGTAGGACACCTATGGGATCCCGAGAGACCCCTTTACGATTCGGCGGGGGGAGAGGTATACCCAAAGAGCAGAACCAGTGATCGACGCAGGAAGCTTTTACCCAGGTTCGGGCCGCTGATCAGCGTGAAACCCTACTCCTGCTTTGTGTTCTTATTGATGTTCTTGAGCCCAGCCTTCAGGAGCGCTCGCGATGAACAGTACGTTCAAAGAGCAGCTACGCATACAGAATGGGCCAGAAATTCTCCTCCCCTGTAGTAGTTGCCTTGGGCCTCCTTTTATATGCTCAAAGGGGTCTCCATAGTGGCAAAATGTACATACATTGAGGTGTAAAGTAGCTACAGGGTATCATACCTAACCTCTGACGGATTAGGACAAGCGCATTTAATGCACCGTGAGGTGTCCGTTTAGGTGTCCTCACTTTCTTGGGGATGGAAAAAGGGGCCATCCCATCAGCACCGCTTAAGCTCTCCTCCACTGGCGTGTTGCCACGCATCCATGGAAGGAGCCAGAATGTCAGACTCGTTGCTGTGCCGAAGCGGTGGCACAGTGGCAGAATCTTGCCGGGCGCCCAGTCTTGCCGGGCGCCAAGCTTTGCCGGGAACCAAGCCTTGCCGGGCGCCGAGGCCTGCCGGGCTCCACGAGCCATCCCGGCAAGGATCTTGCCGGGGAAGCTGGCCTTCGATTACCAGCTTTACTTATCTGCTGATCCTCAGATCTCTGACTTGACGATTTCCTTGATGACTTGAATCAACCTCGAGCTGATCCCGGCAAGCCTTGCCGCGAGGACGGCTACAACTGCCCGTGCACAAGTACGGGGGTACTAGTGGCCCAATACTTAGTACACCGATAGTCTCCTCCCGCACGAGGAAGAGGGCGGCGGCGGATGACTCCGAGGAGGAGCAACCTCCCCATGCCCCGAAAAAGCAGTGCAGGCCCAAGTTGGTCCTGCCTGATGACAGCTCGGATTCTGATGAGGAGTCTACAACGTCCGAAGAGGTTCCGAAGAGGAACCCCAGGGTCAAGCCCCCCGCCGAAAGGTACGAATCCAGACGATTACTTAGGCACTTCTTTCATTAGTCCATTACTGATAGTATATGAGCATTTCATGCTACAGCCCACTGCGCGACCTCCCCACTAATCAAGTCTCAGAGGGGACTTCTCCGCCAGCTGAACTGGCGGAGAGTGGGACTGCGTCGCGTTCTATGCCTCCTAGTGAACAGGGGGGGACATCATGGCCGAGGTTAACACCTCGGTTACCAAAGACCAGGAGGGAAGATCCCTCCTAGTGAACAGGGGGGGAGCTTGGTCAATCCGAGCCCTCCCGAAAGACGATTTTGGAGCCCCCAAGGCCTGAGGAGGCGTCAATTCCGCCCTCCACCGAAGGGGGAGCCGAGGCCCCACCGCCAGCGCCGAACACTGGAGATCGGGTTGTGGCTGGGTGGCTGGATGTGATGGAGGAGGCTATGAACAGCTCCTCCGTCGTTGCGGAACACCGCACCCTGATGGGCGTGGTTTTTGCAAAGTATTCGGTCCGTCAACAGCAGATTGAAGGAAGCCTTTAGTGGCCTCCTGATGGGCTTCGAGGTAAGCCATGTAATATTCTTTCCGTAGAGTGGATTTTATGAACAATGTTTCAGCAGTCCTTGTATATAGCAGCCCCCGAGGCTCTGTCAGGATTGAAAAACCTGGCGGAGGGTCGAAAATCAATGAATCAGGAGTCTGAATGATGCGATCATTTTGTTATTGTAGGCCTCGTCTTTGGCGGCGGCTGCCAATGCCGCGGAGCTGGCCGAAATGAATCGGAAGCTCCATAGATCCG
This sequence comes from Thinopyrum elongatum, assembly GCA_011799875.1. NCBI lineage: Eukaryota > Viridiplantae > Streptophyta > Magnoliopsida > Poales > Poaceae > Thinopyrum > Thinopyrum elongatum. The sequence continues at coordinate 405,830,156 of CM022302.1, read as the reverse complement.
ATAAGGAGCTCGACCTCGTCAACAAGCGGTTTGAAGAAGCACAAGGTTAGTCCGGTTGAGACTTAGTGATTTGTATTTTCCTTGTCGAGCAAGGTATTTGGGGTTATCCCTGAGCAAGGATTGCTTAATTATGATTGCAACTATCGCCGCGGAGGTCGAGGGCCTCAGGGCTGAGCTGAAGAAGGCCAAGGAAGAAGCGGCCGAACAGAAGGAGGTAGCTGAGCTAGCGGCCGCTGAACTCAAGACGGTGAAAACCGTTAGTGAGAAGCATGAGGCCCGAGTGGCCGAAGTGCAGCAGGAGCTCAAGGATGCCGTCACTAAATGTGAGGACCTTGAGTAGAAGAATAAAGGTCAAGCCACCGAGATATCCAAGGTGAAGTAGGAGATCCAGGAGGCGAGGACGGAGACTTGGGGCATCCGAGAAGAGCTCCGTCAAGTAAAGCAAATTGCAGATGGTAAGCCATACTTACTATAGAGTGTCTTTAGCGGCCACAGGTTCGCATTGCTCACATGAGTCTGGCGTTCCTCAGGCGCATTTGCGGAGCTCCCGAGGAGTGCGGTGGATGCGGCAAGGCATTACGCAGCACGGGAGGGTGATGTCGAGCACAGGCTATTCTGGGCGCAGTTCCAGGCGCTCGAACACCCTCCCCTCCTGAGTAATCAAATGAAGTAGCTTATGGAGCTACACCGGATGGCGGGGCCAACCATGAAGGACCTTTGTGTCCGGTTGTGGCCTTCAGAGCCAATGCCGAGTGGCTACTTCGGCCTGGTGCAGAAGTTATGCGACGTTGCTTCCCGGGTTGATGTTGTTAAGCGCTCCGTGTGCATCGAGGGAGCTCGGATGGCCTTCGCGAAGACCATGGTGCACTGGCCCAAGATCAAGCCAGTCGAGATGGCCACCGGTCCCCCGTCTGCTGGAAAGGAACACCGACGCCCCGAGCAGTATTTCCCCATCGTGATGGATGATGCTCGGGCGATAGAGGACCACTGTCCGAAAAATGCAATCCCTGAATGAGCGTACTATCGTGTGTTGAATGACAATTGGACCTTTTGCTCGATAATGCGGCTGTTTTGTATGGTTTATCATACTTGTATCTTTTGTGATTTTATTTTGACTCCTGTGCGGCCGTTTTTAATCTAAAAGCTACCAGTCACCGGCTTCAGCCCCCATGTAGATGCTACGAGGGGTGTTTCGTCCTCCGCACTGTGACCCTTAGCCGGCGTCTTGGTGCCCAAAGGCAATAGTGCATGAGGAAAACAAGGCAATCGGACTATCCGGTTTTATTACCTCTACTTAGCCATAGGAGCTTGACTGCGGGGGCTAGTGACTAGCCCCTAGTGTTTTGTGATGTTCGGGAGAGCCCAGGTATATACCTTTATCATGCGGTTTGTGCAAAGACAAACCCTTCATATAACACGGGGTAATCGCCATCGATTTTTAGTTTGACACTTGCCATCGGATCGCCGACCAGTTCTCGCTTATTATGACAGTCAGTTTTCGGCTTTCTCCACTGAGGTACTTAACCGGGTTAGCCAGAAGTACAATCGCAGTGGTTCTCCCTTTACCTTCTTAGCCGAACGTGCGGAACGTAAGAAGGTAAGCACAGGCGCCGGGCAACCCAACTATTGACCCAAGACATAATTGGGAACCGATTCATATAATGCAATATCCGAGACGCCGAACACATAGAGAAAAGATAGTGCCGGACTTGATGCATAGGGCGAGTGTTACAATCGAGCCCCGGTCTATTAGCTGATTGCATCTTAGAGAAAATGTGTGCCGAACTAATTTATGGCGGCGTCGAAAGAGCAGGAAAAAAGGGTGCAATATAAATGACTGCAAGGGGACCGTAAAAGGTGATCTTTATTTCCAATGAGCTCATGACGCCTAGCCGTACAATTCGAATTGCCGAAGCAACTATTACAGGTACTTTGTAAGAAACAAAGTTTTACAGATGAAAGGTTTACACAGGACCTTGATGCGTGGGTTGATGCCCCTACTATGCCCTACTACACTTCTGCGCCTTTACTTCTATTAGGAAGAAGAACTTCGTGTGGGGGGGGGGGGGTGATAATCGGCCGACTGGCCCTTGACAAAGAGTCTTGAGAAGTCGTCGTGTTGTTCTAGCTTAATGCCGGACAAGTCCTAGATGGTACCTGTTGGCGTCCGAAGACGTGTGCGACCATAGCTCGGTTGATCCGGACACTTGCCGTTTAGTTTGATTGGGCCCCACAGCTGCCCATGGTATTTTGAGCGTGAAATTATGCTTGCGAGGCACGTAATGTGCGACTGGGGTGGGCATGCTGTGGGGGGCATATCCCTATTTACGTCGAGCGTAGGGAGGCTCCCTGAATGGAGACAGGGCTCGGGGCCCGTTTACTTGCCTCTCGTGCCTTGACGGCGGGTTGGTACTTCAGCCCCTCGACACCGGTTTGGTCTTCGGCTGCCACAGTTGCTATATGTTCCTCGGTCCAGAGTGAGCACTTCGTATTGCCATTGACCGTGATGACGCCCTTGGGTCCGGGCATCTTTAACTTTAGGTATGCATAGTGGGGGACAACGTTGAAACGAGAAAACGTTGTTTGGCCAAGGAGTGCGTGATAGCCCCTGCGAAAAGGGACAATGTCGAAGATGAAGTCTTCACTGCAGAAGTTGTCCGGCGAGCCGAACAACACTTCCAAGGTCAGGGTGCCCGAGCAGCGGGCTTCCACGCCTGGGATTACCCCTTTAAAGGTAGTGTTACTGGGTTTGATCCTTGATGGGTCGATACCCATTTTCCTTACTATATCTAAATAAATCAGATTGAGGCTACTGCCTCCGTCCATGAGGACTCTAGTGAGGTGATACCTATCGATAATGGGGTCAAGAACCAGGGCCGCCGACCCTCCATGACGGATACTGGTCGGATGGTCCCTGCAGTCGAAAGTGATCGGGCATGCTGACCATGGGTTAAATTTCGGGGCTACAGGCTCTATGGCGTAGACGTCCCGAAGTGTGCGTTTCCTCTCCTTCTCGGGTATATGAGTAGCGTAGATCATATTCACCCTATTTATCTTAGGAGGGAATTGTTTCTGGCCCCTGTTGCTCGGCTTGTGAGGTTCCTCGTCGTCCTCGCTGCGGGGGCTTTTGCATGTGTCCTCGGCTGTGAGTTTGCCAGCCTGTTTGATCACCCAACAATTACGATTGGTGTGGTTGGCGGGCTTGTCAGAGGTGCCGTGGATCTGGTAGGGCCTGTCCAAGATTATGTCCAACTTGGTGGGTCCATTCTGGTTCCCTTTGGAGGGCTTCTTCTGTGGTCCTGATTTAGAGTTGCGGAATCCGGCATTCACTGCCATATCCTTGGCTTCACCGCCATTGTGACGACGCTTGTTTCTGTTGCGTCGTGGTTTCCTGTTTCCGTGCTGGACTTCCGAGGTACCGGGGTCTTCGGGGTTGGTGCTTCGATGAGCCAACCAGCTGTCTTCTCCCGCGTAAAAGCGGGTCATGAGTGAGTTGAGAGCCGACATCGTCCTCGGCTTGTCTTGGCCGAGCTGTCGGGCTAGCCATTCATCCCGGATGCTATGCTTAAATGCGGCTATAGCTTCGGCGTCGGGACAATCGATGATCTGGTTCTTTTTAGTCAAAAACCGATTCCAAAATTGCAGGCTGACTCACCGGGCTATTGGACCACATGGCTTAGGTCATCGGCGTCCGGAGGCCGAACATAGGTGCCTTGAAAGTTAGCTCGGAAGGCATCCTCGAGCTCTTCCCAACTCCCTATGGAGTTTTTAGGGAGGCTGTTCAACCAATGCCTGGCCGGTCCTTTGAGCTTTAATGACAGATATTTTATGGCGTGGAGGTCATCTCCTCGGGCCATATGAATGTGGAGAAGAAAATCTTTGATCCACACGGTCGGGTCTGTAGTCCCGTCGTATTGTTCGATGTTTACGGGTTTAAACCCTTTGGGGAACTGATGCCGCATCACCTCATCCGTGAAGCACATCGGGTGAGCGGCGCCCCTAACCCGGGCTACGTCGCGCCGGAGATCGGCGACCATCTCGGCCCGGTGCTGCTCTCGAACTCTATCGTTTCAGTCGCACCAAGCTTGGTATCCGTCCCATCCAGCCGGGGCGTACTCTCGAGATCCGTAGATGGATCTTGTCTGTCCTTCTCTAATGGCCAGGTCATGACGGAGATCATATTGGTATTCTGGTTGTGCTGCCTCCTTGCCTTTATGGTGAGGGTGAGCGGGTGGGTATTCGACCTCTCCGACCGGCCAGTCCCTTCCTTGAGGGGGGCAGTCAGGCTGGTCTGCCTGGGTATATCTTGGTGGTGCAGGCGCAAGGGCCTCATCGTCAAATTGCGGCAGCAATTTCCACTTCAGCTGCTAGGACTTTTGTCCATCTGTCGTTGAGGGCATCTTGTTCGGCTTTTATTTGTTGCTGCTTCTTCTTCAAGCTTCGTGCGGTGGCAATAAGTTGCCGTTTAAACCGCTCTTGTCTAGTGGATCCTTGGGGACGATGAAATCCTCAGCTCCAAGGATAACCTCCTCCCCAGAGAGGGGGAGGTAGTTACTGTCCTTGGAGTCATTGAGGTCCTCGGTATTAAACTGATCCTCGTGCTCCTCCAAGTTGTCAGGCTGTTGTTCGGCGGCAGCGGGGTCGCCGAGGTCTTCCATATTGTCCGGGGTGTCGTCTTCTCCGGTGCCCGTGTTGCTTTCCCTACCTCGACACCCCTTGGATCATCGGCGTTGTCTCCGGCGTTTGGGCGGCTCTTCGCCGGGCTTGTTGCTGTCTCTCCCGGGGGTGCCGTCACTGTTATTAGCGCCATTGTCGTTGTCCTTGGGGGTGTCCACCATGTAAACATCATAGGTGGAGGTGGTCGTCCATCGGCCGATGAAGGAAGGGGCAGTGTCAGCGTGGGCCATGGCTTTGATATCTTCGTCCATGTCGTCGGCCTCCTCAGAGGCATAGTCTAGCATGTCGGTTAAGTCCTCGACAGTGGCTACCAAGTGGGTGGTGGGTGGGATGTAAAATTCCCTGTGGCCAGCCTCAAGGCCCCGCGGGGCGTAGGTCGAGGATGGGCCATCCGTGATAGTCATCCTCTGGATCCGATCTAGCGCCTCGTTTAACAAGGCAAGACTAGCCGGATCAGCGCATGAGATTTCTTCGGAGTCAACCTCCAAAGTGATGGTGAGGTGGGGGTGAGTCCGGCTAGGGCTGACTCCCGGTCTTCGGACGCCGAACTTGCATCAAGGCTCAAAGCCAGGTCCGCGGTAAGGAGGGTGAGTCCAGACGGGGTTGACTCTCGGTCTTCGGACACGATGGTCACATCTAGGCTCGAAGCCGGATGCGGGGTGAGAGCCGATCCAGAGATCAAATCGGAAAGAGGTCCCAAAGTCGATGCTTCAGGGTCTATGGGCGCCTCAGATAAGGCTGAGAAGCCGGCGAATATCAGATCACCGTGATTGTCAGCGATGTACTCTAGGTTATCGAACCTGATCCGGTACTCAGGGGCGAAACTGTTAACCTGGTCTAGATGACCGGTTGAATCGGCATGTAGAACAATACTGCCGAATGCGAAAAGCTGGCCGGGGATGAAGATGTCCCCGGTGTTGATGCCGTCTCTGATGATCAGGCGAGCCATCGATCCTTCGACGATCCAACAGTGGAACTCTCAATGAAAGTACCAATGTTGGTGTCAAAACCGGTAGATCTCGGGTAGGGGGTCCCGAGCTGTGGATCTTGGATCAATGGGGAACAAGGGACGAAGGACATGATGTTTACCCAGGTTCGACCCCTCTTTAAGAGGTAAAATGTCAGGACCCCGATCCTAAGTCACACCGATCTAGCTTGTAACACATCATATCACTTTGCGGCCTCACGTATGGTATTCCCACGGCTGCAGCCTTACCTTGGCCGGGACCGTTTGCGCCTTTTGGCTCACGTATATGATTGTGTCACTAGCATCCATATGACATAGAACCCGGGCCGACATGACTATTCGTAAACCCAAGGTCGCACAAACTTACAGGGATAGGCATACATGACCCAGCAATGCACGTGTCAGTCAGTAGCGGGTATAACCGGGCTGTAGCAAGCTATCAGGACTCCGGTAAACACCGCGTGCCATTTCCCCAAAGGGACAGACACAGGAGCAAAGAAGGACACATGCCGTTCAATCCATGTGTTCCGGATGGAAGCACTAGGAGGCATTTCCCCATAAGGAAGGCTACCAAGGATAAACAACTAGGTGTCGGATCCCACACATACCAAAGCATTTCAATAATACACACACAATATGCTCGATATGTGTAGATACAACATGGCATCACAACATAAATCTATGACTCAAAGTATTTATTTGAAAGGCTCCGAAGAGCCATACATAGTATGATATTACAAACATGGGTCTCATGACCCAACATCCAGAGTCATACAAGCAGCATGCGGAAGCATATCCTGTCTGAGTACACACAACTACAAAAGAAAAAGACTGAGAAGCCTGACTATCTACAAGACCCTCCATAGGAGCCAGACCTCTGTCTGGGATCCCAAGCTAATCGTTGAAGCCACGAAGAACTACTAGTGAGATTGAAGTCTCTCTGCAAAAATATAAATTAAGCAAACGTGAGTACAAATGTTCTCAGCAAGAATTACATCAGAACTAGCTACATATGCATCAGTATCAACAAGGGGGTTGTGGAGTTTAACTGCAGCAAGCCAGCTTTGACTCAGTGGCTAACCTGTATTACGTCTACCAGCATTTCTTTGAGGTGGCGCACATGAGTCCACATATTCACCACATCAATACACCACTATGGATCCGCTCCCGTCTCCCTACGAGAAGGCCATCCATAGCACTCATGCTTATCTTGCGCATTTTAGAGTATCCACTTCCAACTTGTCTATGAACAATGTAAGCTTTCCAAGTAGTCCATATCCGCGGACACGGTTATTCGAATATATCATTCATAACCCTGCAGGGGTGTACTTCTTCACACACGCTCTCACCACTTATCGCCGTTTACATGACATGTACTCGGCAACCTTCAAGCGTAAGCCCAGCGAGGGTGTCGGCCACAACCTGACTAACCCCACAAGACTCTAGTCCAGGTTTATCGCCTATTTGAGTTCCATCCGCAAGGAAGTCCGACTGAGGTTTCCACTACGGCCCCAAACGATGTGTGCAGGGTTCCCAAGCCCACCTTGCCGGATGGTACTACGCTTGGTACACCGTGCCATGGTGCCTAGTCTATCCCAAGCCCACTTGTACCGGGTGCCACTTGGTAGACTAATAGCACTACCTACAAACACCAGAAACTAGTTGCAACTCCTAGACAGAGATCGAGGTAGTTAATAAGCCGAGAGGGGTCGAGTTACCGAAACCCAATGTGTGGTAGTAACTTTCTTGGATCACAAACACAGAACTCAGTTCCTAAGGACGGTCCCAATGAGACAACACACCATGTACTCCTACATGGCCTCTCATCGCTACCTTTACCAAATTGTGTTCACACACTTAGCTCCCAACATCAGAACATGATCACACCATTCCAATTCATTCCCAGATGAATCAGACCTGACACAACTCTAAGCAATAGCACGCATAACAAACATGCATGAATGAGTAGGAACATCATGGCTCAAACAACTCCTACTCATGCTAGTGGGTTTCAACTATTTACTGTGGCAAAGACAGGTCATGCAGAGGAGTGGGTTCAACTACCGCAACATGTAACAGTTGAATCGTTGTTGTCCTAATGCAGTAAAAGCGAGCAGGAGCAAGAGAGTGGGATTGTATCGGAGTGGTCAAGGGGGTTTTGCTTGCTTGGCACTTCTGAAGATAGTACTTCTCTTCATCAGTGACAACGATCACAACGCCGAAAACATCGACTCTCGAGAAGGAACAACACCGACTAGCAGAGAAGGAACACAATTCAATGCAATGCACAACCAAATGAATGGCATGACATGTTAAGGTACTGAATTGACCTAATGCAATGGTTAGCCATATTAATTGAAGTGGAATTCAAACAAGATCAAATTCCAACTCCAAATGTTATTTCAAAGATTGCCCTAATCATCATTTGTCCTAATCAGTGAGGTTAAGTTGTTCAGACATGCATGATCATGGCGTAAACAGATTGTTCATATTTTTCTGATCATTTTTCATAAATAAATTATTTAATTCTGAGCTACGGTTGAATTTCTATGAATTTTAGAAGTTTTAGGCATTTTTCTGAGATTAATAAATCAGTTAGACTTATTTAAATCCCAGAAAAGCTATTATGACGTCATCACTACATCAGTGACACTTCAGCATGTCAACAGACTTGACAGGGTCAAACCTGATGTGTGGGGTCCACACGTCAGTGGCCCAGTGCTGGCTGTTAATTAAACCGCTTAATTAGGGCGCTAGGGCCCACGTTTTAGTGGCTGTGGGGTTGGTTAGCAGGGTTATTAGCGTGTGGTTAGCCGCTAATGACGGTGCCACATCGGCTTCGCCGGAGTTCGGCCGGTGGCGACCAAAACTGACAACGGAGACGCCGCGGGAAGGCGCTACAGGGGACGGTTTCGGCCGCGGTTTGCGGCTACATGTAGCTGGAAGTGCGGCACAGCCAGAGGTGGGCTCTGGGTGACCGAGGGTGGTCTGCAGCAGCGGCGGGATGGATTTTGCGGCATCCGGAGCATGGCGAGTATGGCGCGGTTGCTGCAGTGCGAGGCAAAACGAGGTGGGATGCTCGTTCGGTTGCTGACGATGCCAGGAACACATACACATGCTCGGACGTGAGCTCTGGGTGCCGTGGCCATGGTGGCGAGGAGCCACGGCGGTGGGAGGCTCACGAGATGGCAGGGATCCTAGCTAGAGGATGAGCGCAACGACGGGGAAAAGGGCGAACGACAGAGGGGCTCACAGTGATGTCGAATAGGAGGTCAGCGAGCTCGGGGAGGTCCTGGTGGCGTCGAATCGATCGGAGGCGAGCTCGGGTGCTTGAGGTTGACGACGAGGCGGAGATGATGCTGCGGTGCGCCCGGCGTCGTGTGGGTCGGTGGAGATGAAGAGGAAGACGCGGCGGTTCTTCTGGAAGCATCGGCGAGGCGAGGGGTGGATGATGGCCGCGGTGGTGCTCATCGGCGCTCTCGGGTGCTCGTGGCCGATCGCGAGAAAGGAGCAGAGGAGGGGGAGGGGGTCCAGGGAGGGAGAGGAGAGGTGCAGGGGGCCGTGGCGATGCCAGAGACGTCTAGAGCGACGAGGGGGCACGCACGCAGGGTCGTGCTGGCCTGATGCGTTGTGGGCACACGCCCTCCTACCTACTCGCAGGATGTTGAAGACGGCTGGCGGTTGGGCTCGGGTGGGCTGGCTGCTGCTGGGCCTCTGAGGTAAGTGGGCTGCCAGGTTAGTTTTTCTCTTTTCCTATTTTCTGTTTTCTGCTTTTTGTTTTATTTGGTTTGATTTGATTTGAAACATCAAATCATTTATAACTTCCTGTAAATTCTTATGTGAGCACAGGGAACTAGTCCAAGGTCACAAGCAAACTTACAAAATATTTGAACTTTATTTCTTATGTAACAGAAATAAATCCAACTCAAATATGCTATTGATTTAAATCCAAAGTCCCAAAAATAAATCTTAAAAAATGTTCATTATTTTTGGCCTGGACCAAAACCCTTGCCAAAAATATCAAACATTAATGAAGGCATCTTGGGTACAGAGAATGCAATTTTCAGGGTTCTTGCCCTTCTTTTAAAATAATTCTATTGAGGCTTTTGGAAATTCCCTCAATTCAACTTTCTTGAATTTAGATATGATGTATGAATGCTCACTCATGCAACTAATTACAAGCAATAATTCTAGGGCTGTGACATAAAACCCTATGTCCTGCTTGATTATATTGAAGTGTATAGGATGATTACAAAGTCGATCTACCACGAGATCAGATGAACTAAACCCTAGGTGAGTGGCATGATGGTTGTTGTTCTAGCCTCTACGGATTAAACACTCTGGTTTATATAGACACCAGGGGTACTAGGGTTGCATATGGTCGGTTACAACAAGGGGATAAATATGCCGAATCTTCTATCTTGACTTGGAGGACACACCAAGACTTCGAGGGTTTATTGTCCGGACACGGAGTCACCTTATAGCTCGGCCTTGTGATAGTCATATAGCGGCACACCTATCCGGCCCATAAGAGGTAGGCCGGCAGCCCGAGGACCCCCTAGTCCAGGACTCCCTCAGTCACCACGTTCGATCTAAACCCTGCCTCCTCGGATGACGACTTTGAGCCGAACCCATATTCGGACCTGGCAGCACTCTCTGATACATCTTCTCCGCCCGTCGACAAGGGGTCCACCCTGAGCGATCGAGATAACGGGCCTGTGTCAAGCGGCCCGAACAAACTGTTTCAGATCAGCCTGGCTTACAGCCAGATTCTGGATACTGAGGAGCTCTTGCAGATAAATGAGGTATTGATCGGATCCAATGTCTGGCGATCTCATCCGCCGTTTAAGATCAGATTGCATGTAAAGCCGATGACCGGGAAATTTTCATCCCGCCCACCACCCACCTAGTCGTCACGGTCGAAGACCTAACCGATGCGCTTGACTACGGCTCTGACGAAGCCACTAACATGGAGGAAGATGTCCACGGCGACACTGGAGCAAACCCACCCGTGGTCATATCCCGTACAGGGAATGGGGCCGCAATGTCTACCTTTGACGTTTACATGGTCGACACCCCTAAGGATAATTCTAAGGAGAAACCTAAGGCAAACCCTAAGCGTCGTCGCCCTAAGAGGCGAACGAAGGGAACAACGGAAGTAGAAGTACGACCAAAACCACAGGTGCCGCCAATAACGGTGTTGCCCCCGACGCTGCTGAGAACCCGGGTGATGACGATCAAGCCTCGCCCGCCAACAGAATGGGCCCGTGGGGACACGTGCGGAGGATGACCCCGAGGATATAGGCTCCACGTGTCCCAGCTATCCGGCCCCACATCGCTTTTTAACTGGTCCTTCCCTACTCACTCTCCCTTCACTCCACTTCAAAAACTCTAGACGCTACCACCATTGCCCATTACACCATCACCGCTTGCCGCCCACCCACGATGGACAAGATGACGAAGGGAGAGTATGAGTAGCGGGTTGATGTGGTATCTTGTTAGCTATTGCTCTGACGTGCTATAACCCTATCATGATGACGGATCCGGCAAGAGCTGGGGCTCCAATCCATGCTAAAGCGGAGACACGTCGCCGCCATGTCGTCAGGGCCCTCGTCCTCCACTGCACTGTCTATCGTCAAGAAGGATAGCGCCGATGAAGTGGACAATGGATCCGGTGTCAACTGGGACTAGCTCCTACAGGAGAAGGATGACCTATCGCCCCGCTCCTCATAGATCATTTTCGAGTACGAGCAGCAGCTCCAAGAGGCGTCTTGGGCATATGTCCTCGACCAGAGGCCTAAGGGCGCGGACCCCTACATTAGGCCAAACATGTTCGAATGTCCCAAATCCTCCTGAAAGGATCGAGAAGAGGGGTCTAGAGGGGGGTGATTAGACCCTCAACAAGTGAAAGTGGCAATTTTTATGTTGTTCAAGTTAAGGTGGAGTTTTAGCACAAGTTTAAGCATTCACAATACATTTCAAGCAAGCATGGTAAGAGTATATGCAGTGGAAAGAGTAAAGCATGCTATTTGCAAGAATGCAAAGGGATGGGATTGGAGTGTGCAAATGCAATTGAAGACATGGAGATTTTTGGCGTGGTTCCGATAGGTGGTGCTATCGTACATCCACCTTGATGGAGACTTCAACCCACGAAGGGTAACGGTTGCGCAAGTCCATGGAGGGCTCCACCCACGAAGGGTCCACGAAGAAGCAACCTTGTCTATCCCACCATGGCCATCGCACACGAAGGACTTGCCTCACTCGGGTAGATCTTCATGAAGTAGGCGATCTCCTTGCCCTTACAAACTTCTTGGTTCAACTCCACAATCTTGTCGGAGGCTCCCAAGTGACACCTGACCAATCTAGGAGACACCACTCTCCAAAAGGTAATAGATGGTGTGTTGATAATGAACTCCTTGCTCTTGTGCTTCAAATGATAGTCTCCCCAACACTTAACTCTCTCTCACAGATTTGGATATGGTGGAAAGATGATTTGAGTGGAAAACAACTTGGGAAGGCTAGAAATCAAGATTCTTGTGGTAGGATTGGTATATCTTGATCTCAACACATGAGTAGGTGGTTCTCTCTCAGAAAATCTATGCTGGAAGTGTAGGCACGTTCTGATGGCTCTCTCACAAATGGAGAAGGAGGTGGAGGCGTATATATAGCCTCCACACAAAATCCAACCATTACACGCATTTGACCCAACTCGGTCAGACCGAATAGAAGAACTCGGTGAGACCGATTTAGTTCAAAATGTGAACGTTAGGAATCTCGGTGGGACCGACTAGAACAACTCGGTGGGGCCGATGTGCTAGGGCTTAGGGCAAACATCAACTCGGTGGTGCCGTTTGCATCAACTCGGTGAGACCGAAGTGAAGCAAAAGACACCAGAGGGAATGTCAAGCCAACTCGGTGAGACCGACTGCACTGACTCGGTAGGACCAAAAGAGTGCAACAAGTCACAGGGAGTTTGCAAGGCCATCTCGGTGAGACCGAGATCCGTATCGGTGTGACCGAACTGTTAGGGTTTCTGGTAGTGGCTATGTCATATGAACTCGGTGGCTCCGGATAGGATGATTCGGTGGGGCCAAGTTTGAGTTTGGGTTTTGGACATATTTGGAATGAGAAAGTGGTTGAGGGTATTTGGTGCAATATCACTAAGCACTTTGAGCAAGCAAGCCATTAAGCAACACCTCATCCCCTTTTAATAGTATTGGCTTTCCTATGGACTCAATGTGATCTTGGATCACTAAAAGTAAAAAAGAAGAGTCTTGAGCTTTTGCCAATATGTGTCCTTAGCATTTTGAAGGGGTTCCACATCCTCTTGTCCTTTCCACGCCACTGTTGATTGTTGAACTTGTCTGAAATAAACTAGATAAAAGCATTAGTCCAACAAGAGATATGTTGACATTAATTACCAAAATCACCCTGGGAGCACCTGTGCTTTCAATCTCCTCCTTTTTGGTAATTGATGACAACATACATCAAAGCTTTAGGTAAATGATATGAAGAGTAGCAGGTAAAGCTTTGGAGAGATATCTAACATGCATAAGCTCCCCCTACATGTATGCAATCATGTGAAGATAGAATATACTAACATGTGAATGCATTAGCATGATAGAGCAAGCACAGAGTTACATGTATCTTGGCTATATGCATCAGAGCAAATGATATGATTTGGAAATGTACCTTCATGTTTATGAATCCCTCTTACAAACAATATGTGCAACAGCAAGAGATCATCATGCACATGAGTGTGATGCATATACTTACCTTGTGGTCTTGAGCTGGCTTTGGAAAAAGTGGACTTGAGAAAACAGGGTTAAATAACACAAGATCACTCTAAGTAAAGCAGTTTTAAGGAACCACAAGAATACCAAGACTGGGATGACATGTAAGAGCATCTCCAACAGCTGCCCTATTTTAGGGCAGCAGCCACTTTTTTGATTTTTAGAGGGCAAAAACCTCCTCCAACAGCTGCCCAAAAAATGGATTTGGACCAAAACAGTTATTGGACAGCCCAAAAACAGGGCACTAGGTGATGTATATTTGCGGCAGCAGTGCTACTGCCCAAAAAAGCTATCGACTGCCCGCAGCCCTCCAACAGCCTCCTTTCCTTCCCGCGCTCGGCCGCCGCCCCACCTCCCCTTCCCGCGCTCGGCCGCCGCCCCACCCCCCCTCCCGCGCGCCATGGATTGGCCCTTCGAGGAAACCGCCGACCTCGCCGCCGACGCCGCAGACGATCCCGCGTCGTCTCGTTCCGCCGCCTCGAAGGCCACTGCACGCCGCGCCGTCTTCGCGCCGCCACGCCCCGCCGGAGAAGGTGACAATGCCGGTCAGAAGCCCAAGGCGGCACGGAAGCCTCGCGACAAGCGACCGCCACAGGACCCCTCCCTGCCGACGGCGGCGCGGACCAAGAAGGCCAAGGCGACCGTGACGGCTGCGGCGGCATCTCCGGCGGCGGTCGGCGTTGCTTTTGTCCCTCGTCTCCCTGCCCCTCCCCCGACCGTGACGGCGACGACTGATGAAGAGGAGCAGGCGTCCCCCGTCTCCGCGGCCACAGACGCCCACGACCCGCTCGACGATATGTCTGAAAGGTAAAGGAAAAAAATTCTACCTCATTTTTTTGCATTTGTTCAATGCAATAGTTGATATGCTATAGTTAAATGCAAAATTGATGCTTGAATAGAAGATTTGTCCAATGCAATAGTTGAATTTGTCAAATTCAATGAAAATTTTCAAATTGTGACATGTTGAATAATTCATATGTAGTGTCGACGACGATACATTCTTGCACACCATGCGTGTGTCGACCCAAGATGTTGAAGTTGACGTTGACCTACCCTCACAAGAATACGCCAACTTGTATGATGAAGATCCAAATCTTGACATGTACGAGGAGGAGTTCATTGATGCAACTCCAAAAGGAGGAAGATTGCCAAACTATACACAAGATGAAGATGTTTTGATTTGTGTGGCATGGAAAAAAAATTAGCCTTGATCCCACGGTCGGAGTTGAGCAACCTATGGCTACATATTGGGTACGAATTAAAGAGTACTTTGATGAGCACAACACAAGTGGCTACGACCGAACGGATGCTTCCCTCCAACATCGATGGTCAACAATACAAACCGATTGCCAAAAGTGGTCTTCTTGTTTGACACACGTCAAGCACATTAACCCAAGTGGTTGTAGTGCTTTCGACAAGGTGTTTCTTTGCTCAACATTCATCAAGTTTTCTATGCCCCAACTATTTTTCTTGGACTAATTGACTAACTTCTTTTCTTGTTTGTGTTTTGTAGCTCAACCTTGCCCAAGGCTTGTATAGGACTAGAGGAAAAAAAGGAGAGAAGAAGAAGAAGAAAGGAAAGCCCTTCACATTGCATCATTGTTGGAAAGAACTTCAACATGAAGAGAAGTGGAAGACCCGTCAAGTGTACGAAATTCCCAATAAGAAGAAAACCAAAAGCTCAAGTGGAAAAGCAACAATTGTAGATTGTGATTATGAAGATGCTTCAAGTGATGAAGATGGTGATGGAAGCCGCACTACCAACTCCCTTGCCGGTTCAAGAAAGGTTGATGGACGGAAGTATGCAAAGGAGAACAAAGGAAAAAAGGCCGTGGAAATCGAGATGAAGGCATCTTTGGATGCAATAGTAAATTCAAGAAAAGAATATGCGGAGGAAAGAAGGGCCATGAAGCTCAAGGAAATGGAGGAGAGGGCGGCGGCCGAGGAGAGGAGGGCGGCGGCCGAGGAGAGGATGACCTTGGTTGAGGAGAGAAAGATTGTGAACGCGGAGAATAGGTTGGCCATGGAACAAGAGCAAAAAATGATGTTCATGGACACAAGTGGATTCGATGAGAGACAAAAGGCATACGTGGACCTTTGCCGTGACCAAGTGCTTGCAATGAAAATGAACATGATGGGAGCTATGGGTACCATGGGTGGCGGCATGGGAGGTGCTATGGGTGTCATGGGTATGGGTGCTATGGGTGGCGTCATGGGAAGGGGCTTCGGAGGCGGTTTGGGAGGAGGGATGGGTGGATTTATGGGAACCATGGGAGGCGGCATGGGAGGATTGTTGGGAGGAATGATGGGTGGTATGGGTGGTGGTGCCATGGGTGGAGGTGCCATCGGTGATGGTGCCATGGGTGGAGGTGCCATGGGTGGAGGTGCCATCGGTGGTGGTGCCATGGGTGGAGGTGCCATGGGCTTAAGAGGTGATGCTACCGTGCGTGACAAAGATGCCGACGTTACAAGCAATGGAGGCAATGCAAGCATGAGTGCCAATGGAGGCGAGAGTTGAGGCTATGTTTATGTTCATCATGCACTTCATACTATGCTCTTTTGTTTGTGTTGATCATCATGCACTTTGATCAAGCACGATGTACTTTGTCCTATGCGCTTTTGTTTATGTTGATCATGCACTTTGATTTGGGTTTGAAATTCGTATGTCTATTTGAACTTTGTATGTCAATTTGAAGCTCAATATGAATTTGCGATGATGTACTATATTGAATATGATTGTGTGTTGATTCGGCAATGTTGGAGATGCTCAAATTGTAGCAAAAATATACCTTGCGGCTGCTGTTTTTGGGCGGCTGCTGGAGCAGCCATGCCCAAAAATAGGGCAGCTGCTGGAGACGGCCATTTTCGTGCCCAAAAAAAGTGACTTTTTTGTGCCTTATATTTTACTCCGAGCCGTTTTTGCTGCCCTAAAATAGGGCAGCTATTGGAGATGCTCTAATGGGTGAGTATTGAGTACTTCATTTAGATATAGACAAGTCCCCAAAGATTTAAAGATGTGTAATGAATTCCAAAGATTTGTCTCCCCTTAGACATGATTTATTTCTCCCCCTAAATCTGATATTGGATAATGGGAGAAGATAGGGTGATTTAAAATCAGAACAAAATAGGGTAATATCAGCCAAAATCAGAGCAACAAGTATTTTTAATAGCAATGGCTAAGATCAAACATATTGACATGTCTTTCCCCTCTTAAAGACATGTGACTTCTCTCCTCTTTGTTAACAAGCATCTATAGAAGAGCTTAGACGTGAACATATGATAAGCTTTGATGTGCTCTCTCTCCCCCTTTGACATCAATTTCCAAGAAGGGCACTTCTGGAGCATGAGTCAAGTAGGTGTGGTCCTTGAGAGTCACTACAAAGCAGTGGGTAGCTGATGATGCTTATAGAGGGAAGAATCATTGAGTGGAGCTGACGAAAATAGGCAATAAGAAATGGCAAAATATTTTCTCAGAGTTGAAATCGGTGACGCCGATTTGTTTTCCGTCGGTGACACCAAGATAGCAGACTCATGGAAGGTCCCGATCGGTGTGACCAAAGCAGTCCATGTCGGTTGTACCGATGAACTTGCTACAAGGAGACCTTGTATTTCGGTTGAGCCGATTGGTTTGGATCGGAGGGATCGAGTTCAACCCAGAGTAAAGATTTTGTCAACTCAGCTCACTAGGCAAATGAAATATCACAAGGATTTGCAAGGAATTAACAGAAGGATTTGCAATGAATTAAACACAGAAATAAAAAGATCTAGATGAAGTTTTTGTTTTATTTTAGAGAGACAAGAAAATTATGCAAATGGAAAAATCAATTAAGCAAAAGAACACTAGGGAACTTCATCTAGGAAAGGGGTCGGCGACAAAGTCACATATGTTAGAGTATATTGACTTAGGAGTCAAGTGAGGTCACTTGATCATAGGTCATACTCATCGTTTAAGCTCAAAATGGGATTACCATTTTTCGTTTAAGCATTTTGATGTTTTCACACCTTGTTGAGTTGCTTTAGCTCATGAATTGGAGCAAATCTTCTCTAAGGTGGGATTACATACCTTGGGTTGTGGTGTTGATCTTGATCATGTAGTTGAACTTGTGTTGGATGCTCAAGATTGATGTTGTCCATCAAGAGTTGGGAGCACCATTAGTAGTTTGAGTTCATCTTCCTACATGGGTTAGTATTGCAAGGAAGAGCACTTGTGTAACCAAAATGACAATCATGATACTTGATACAAATTGAAATTTGATATATTGAAATAGTCAAAGGATATGTTGAGTGAGTTCATGCTTCCTTGTTTTCAACAACCACATCATAGGGACTTGGTGATGTAGAGATTGCTCAAAATGTGAGTGGCTTGCAATCTCATAGATTTGGGTTCATCCAAGTACCTAAAAGGGTTAGATAACATGCAAGGGTACAAGTATAGATCCAAGACATATGATCATCATCATAAGAGAGGTATCAAGGATTAGTCATAAGAAGGCTCATGCCTTGCATGTATCCAAATGGAGTTTCTACTCCAAGTTTGAGGCATCAATGATGTTCAATTCACCTCTCAAATGGAAAAATACTTTCTCATCAAGCAGTTTGGTGAATATATCCGCCAATTGCTTATCGGTATGAACATGCTTAAGATTGATGTCTCCTTTAGCAACATGATCCCGAATGAAACGATGACGAACTTCAATATGCTTAGTTCGAGAATGTTGCATGGGATTGTGAGCAATCTTAATAGCACTTTCATTATCGCAAAGCAATGGAACATGTTTCACATGTATCCCATAATCCTTAAGGGTTTGGGTCATCCAAAGTAATTGAGCACAACATGATCCGGCGGCAATGTATTCTGCTTCGGCAGTGGATAAGGATACCGAGTTTTGTTTCTTGGAGGACCAAGACACAAGGGATCTACCAAGAAATTGACAAGTACCCAAAGTGGACTTTCTATCAACCTTGTCACCGGCATAGTCCGAATCGGAGTAGCCAACAAGATCAAAAGATGACCTCTTAGGGTACCAAATGCCAAATTTTGGTGTATGAATTAAGTATCTCACTATCCTTTTCATGGCCTTAAGATGACATTCTTTAGGGGCCGCTTGATATCGTGCACACATGCACACACTTAGCATAATATCGGGACGGGAGGCACATAGATATAACAATGAACCAATCATAGAGCGGTAAACCTTTTGGTCAACCAGTTTGCCATCCTTAGTCAAGTCAAGATGTCCACTAGTAGGCATGGGTGTTTTCATACCTTTGCTTTCTTGCATGTTGAACTTCTTGAAAAGATCCTTGGTATACTTTGTTTGAGAAACAAAGGTACCTTCCTTAGTTTGCTTGATTTGCAATCCAAGGAAAAATTTGAGTTCACTCATCATAGACATCTCAAACTTCTCCGACATTAGCCTTCCAAACTTTTCACTAAAATGGGGGTTAGTAGAACCAAATATAATATCATCCACATAAATTTGGCACACAAATAATTCACCATTAACCCTTTTAGTAAAAAGTGTAGAATCGATCTTCCCAATTTCAAAGCCTTTTTCAATAAGAAACTTGGTCAAGCACTTATACCATGCTCTAGGAGCTTGTTTAAGACCATAAAAAGCTTTGTGAAGTTTGTAGACATGATTAGGTTTCTTGGGATTGACAAAGCCAGGTGGTTGTTTAACATATACTTCCTCCTTAGTTTCTCCATTGAGAAAAGCACTTTTAATGTCCATTTGGTATAAAGTGATATCATGGTGATTGGCATAAGCAAGTAAGATGCGTATGGACTCAAGTCTAGCAACGGGGGCATATGTCTCACCATAGTCCATACCTTCGACTTGAGTGTAGCCTTGAGCGACGAGATGGGCCTTGTTGCATACAACTTGTCCATCTTCATCTTGCTTATTTTGAAACACCCATTTGGTTCCAATGACATTGTGCTTGTCGTCGGGCTTCTCAACCAATGTCCACACTTGATTCCTCTCAAAGTTGTGTAACTCTTCGTGCATAGCGTTCATCCAATCCGGATCCTCAAGGGCTTCTTCTACCTTCATAGGTTCAACACTAGAAATGAATGAGTAGTGTTCACAAAAGTTAGCCAAACGAGTTTTAGAGCGAGTGATTCTCCCGGTTTGAATAACATTGAAGATTTGTTTGACGGGATGGTCTCTTGTGACTCTTGCTCTAACTCGTGAGAGCTTTTTTTGGGTTGGGGTGGAACATCCTCTTCATTTTCTTCTTCTCCTTCATTATTGTTGGCGTTGTCGTTCTCTTGTGGAGGTGGAGAGGGAGGTCGAGGTGGTTCATCTTGTTGCACTTCCTCATCTCCTCCGTCTTGACGTGTTCCACTTGTGGATGCCTCCAAGTCAACTTGTGGTTCACCTTGATGTGAAGTTGAGGCTTCCACTTGAACGGAAGAGGTACTCTCCTTCACCTCCATTGTATGAATCTTGCCAATAGATAAATCTTGAATTGCTTCCGAAGGATCTTTGTCTCCTACAACAATTGGCAATTGCTCTACTTGCGAGCCGTTAGATTCATCAAACTTCACATCTACCATCTCTTCTACCTTTCGGGTGAAATTGTTGTAGACACGGTATGTGTGAGAGTTCGAGCCATAACCGAGTAGAAAACCTTCATGAGATTTAGGAGCAAATTTCGAACGACGATGCTTATCAAGAATGTAACACTTTGAGCCAAATACTCAAAAGTATCCAACTTGGGGTTTGTTACTGGTGAGAAGCTCGTATGCCGTCTTGCCAATAAGCTTGTGAAGATATAGTCGATTCATTGCATGACAAGCTATCTCAACCGCTTCTGTCCAAAAGTGTCTTGGCGTCTTGTATTCATCAAGCATCATTCTTGCCATCTCAATAAGTGTTCAGTTCTTCCTCTCAACAACTCCATTTTGTTGAGGCATGTACGTAGTCGAGAACTCATGTGAAATACCTTCTTCGTTAAGAAAGGTATCCACATTGGCGTTCTTGAACTCCGTTCCATTGTCACTTCGAACCTTCTTGATCTTCACTTCAAATTTATTTTGGGCCTTCCTAGCGAAGTTTTTGAAGATCTTTTGGACCTGTGATTTATCATCAAGAAAGAACACCCACGTAAATCTTGAAAAATCGTCAACAATGACCAATCCGAATGAGTTACAACCGAGACTCTTGTAGGCGTTGGGACCAAAAAGATCCATGTGAAGTAGCTCAAGCGGTCTTCTCGTGGTCATGATGTTCTTCACGAGATGACTTCCTCCAACCTGTTTTCCTGCTTGACAAGCACTGCAAAGTCTATCCTTGTCAAATATGACCTCTTTAACACCAAGGATATGATCACCTTTAATAAGCTTATCAAGATTTCGCATGCCCACGTGACCTAACCTTCTATGCCATAACCAACCTTTAGAAGATTTAGCAATTAAGCAAGTACGAGGTTGAGCTCTCTTAGTGAAATCAACAATGTATAGATCACCTCTACGAATACCGGTAAAGACCATATTATGATTATCTCTTCGAAAAACTTGACAATCTACTTCAGTAAATAGAACATTGAAACCGAAGTCGGCTAGTCTAGATACGGAAAGTAAATTGTAGCCAAGAGATTCAACGAGCATGACGTTTTGGATAGAGATATCATTGGAAATGGCCACCTTACCAAGTCCAAGTACCTTACCCTTGGAGTTATCTCCAAAAGTGACATACTTGCGTGGACCGTCATTCTTTGCAAGCTCATGGAACATGTCCTTGTCTCCGGTCATATGATCCGTACATCCACTATCAAGAACCCATTCCTTTCCTCTGGCCATGTAACCACGAAGTTTAGCCATAAGACCAAAGTGTCTCATCGACTCATCAAGATCAAAGTCACTATCATCGTCCTCATCATAATATCCATGTTAAACATCATCATGTGAATGATCATCACCTAGAGAGAGTGATTCATTAGATTTATGACCATGACAATGTGCATGTTTATGAATTCTAATAACTTGAGAGATGATGCTACTAATGACTCCAACATCTCCTTTGGCACACATAAGATCACGGAGCTCAAATAGACAATCATCAAATTTAGGATCACTAGGATTCATTTTATGAAAAGCAATGGACTTTTGAAGAATCTCATCTAGATTTTTCAAGGAATAGTTTGGAAAGCGCTCCTGAAGATATTTCCATATAGTAAAAGCACGTTCAAATGTAGGCAAGCATACAAGCAAATTTCTAGGCAATCCTCTAATGATGAGATCAATAGTTCTAAGATTGCGAGTCATGTCAAGATACTCATCGGGGGTAGGATGCAAGGGATCAATGGGGGCACACAAGGGCTAGTAATATACTTGTTCAAATCATATTCATTGAAAATCTCAAGCATCTCATTCTTCCAAGAATTGTAGAACTCTCCATCAAGCATAGGCACTCTATGTCTAATACTCCCAATCATAGACTCATACATCTTCCTCCAATGGTGACTAAACCAAAGCAATGGAGACCAAAGCTCTGATACCAATTGAAAGGATCGAGAAGAGGGGTCTAGATGGGGTGATTAGACCCTCAATAAGTGAAAGTGGCAATTTTTATGTGTTCAAGTTAAGGTGGAGTTTTAGCACAAGTTTAAGCATTCACAATACATTTCAAGCAAGCATGGCAAGAGTATATGCAGCGGAAAGAGTAAAGCATGCTATTTGCAAGAATGTAAAGGGATGGGATTGGAGTGTGCAAATGCAATTGAAGACATGGAGATTTTTGGCGTGGTTCCGATAGGTGGTGCTATCGTACATCCACGTTGATGGAGACTTCAACCCACAAATGGTAACAGTTGCGTGAGTCCACGGAGGGCTCCACCCATGAAGGGTCCACGAAGAAGCAACCTTGTCTATCCCACCATGGCCATCACCCACGAAGGACTTGCCTCACTCGGGTAGATCTTCACGAAGTAGGCGATCTCCTTGCCCTTACAAACTTCTTGGTTCAACTCCACAATCTTGTCGGAGGCTCCCAAGTGACACCTAACCAATATAGGAGACACCACTCTCCAAAAGGTAATAGATGGTGTGTTGATGATGAACTCCTTGCTCTTGTGCTTCAAATGATAGTCTTCCCAACACTCAACTCTCTCTCTCAGATTTGGATATGGTGGGAAGATGATTTGAGTGGAAAGCAACTTGGGGAAGGCTAGAAATCAAGATTCTTGCCAAACAACAGTTCATACGGTGTCGTCTCAACGGATTTAGACGGTGCCCTATTTAACGTGAATGCAGTTGTCTCTAATGCATAACCCCAAAATGATAGTGGTAAATTGGTAAGAGACATCATAGATCGCGCCATATCTAATAAAGTACGGTTACGACGTTCGGACACACCATTACGCTTTGGTATTCCAGGTGGCGTGAGTTGTGAAACTATTCCACATTGTTTTAAATGAAGGCCAAACTCGTAACTCAAATATTCGCCTCCGCGATCAGATCGTACAAACTTTATTTTCTTGTTATGATGATTCTCCACTTCACTCTGAAATTCTTTGAACTTTTCAAATGTTTCAGACTTGTGTTTCATTAAGTAGATATACCCATATCTGCTCAAATCATCTGTCAAGGTCAGAAAATAACGATACCCACCGCGTGCCTCAACACTCATCGGACTGCATACATTGGTATGTATTATTTCCAATAAGTCATTAACTCGCTCCATTGTTCCGGAGAACGGAGTTTTAGTCATCTTGCCCATGAGGCATGGTTCACAAGTATCAAATGATTCATAATCAAGTGATTCCAAAAGCCCATCTGCATGGAGTTTCTTCATGCGCTTTATACCAATATGACCTAAACGGCAGTGCCACAAATATGTTGCACTATCATTATCAACTTTGCATCTTTTGGCATCAATATTATGAATATGTGTATCACTACAATCGAGATTCAACAAAAATAGACCACTCTTCAAGGGTGCATGACCATAAAAGATATTACTCATATAAATAGAACAACCATTATTCTCTGATTTAAATGAATAACCGTCTCGCACTAAAAAAGATCCAGATATAATGTTCATGCTCAACGCTGGCACCAAATAACAATTATTCAGGTCTAAAACTAATCCTGAAGGTAGATGTAGAGGAAGCGTGCTGACGGCGATCACATCGACCTTGGAACCATTCCCGACGCGCATCGTCACCTCGTCCTTAGCCAATCTTCATTTAATCTGTAGCTCCTGTTTCGAGTTACAAATATGAGCAACTGAACCAGTATCAAATACCCAGGCGCTACTACGGGCATTAGTAAGGTACACATCAATAACATGTATATCAAATATACCTTTGTTCACTTTGCCATCCTTCTTATCCGCCAAATACTTGGGGCAATTCCGCTTCCAGTGACCAGTCCCTTTGCAGTAGAAGCACTCAGTTTCAGGCTTGGGTCCAGCTTTGGGTTTCTTCCTGGGAGTGGCAACTTGCTTGCCATTCTTCTTGAAGTTCCCTTTCTTTCCCTTGCCCTTTTTCTTGAAACTAGTGGTCTTGTTAACCATCAACACTTGATGCTCCTTCTTGATTTCTACCTCCGCATCCTTAAGCATTGCGAAGAGCTCGGGAATTTTTTTGTTCATCCCTTGCATATTATAGTTCATCACAAAGCCTTTGTAGCTTGGTGGTAGTGATTGAAGAACTCTGTCAATGACACAATCAACTGGATGATCAACTCCCAGCTGAGTTAAGTGATTATATTACCCAGACATTTTGAGTATGTGTTCACTGACAGAACTGTTCTCCTCCATCTTGCAGCTATAGAACTTGTTGGAGACTTCATATCTCTCAACCCGGGCATTTGCTTGAAATATTAACTTCAACTCTTGGAACATCTCATATGCTCCATGACGTTCAAAACATCTTTGAAGTCCCGGTTCTAAGCCGTAAAGCATGGCACACTGAACTATAGAGTAGTCATCAGACCGCGTCTGCCAGACATTCAAAGCTTCTATATTAGTGGGAGGGGGCTTGTCACCTAGTGGTGCATCAAGGACATAATTCTTTTATGCAGCAATGAGGATAATCCTCAAGTTATGGACCCAGTCCGTGTAGTTGCTACCATCATCTTTCAACTTAGCTTTCTCTAGGAACGCATTAAAATTCAGGGGAACGGTAGCACGGGCCATTGATCTACAACATAGATATGCAAATACTATCAGAACTAAGTTCATGATAAATTAAGTTCAATTAATCAAATTACTTAAGAACTCCCACTTAAACAGACATCCCTCAAGTCATCTAAGTGATACGTGATCCAAATCAACTAACCCATGTCCGATCATCACGTGAGATGGGATAGTCATCAATGGTGAACATCTCTATGTTGATCATATCTACCATATGATTCACGTTCGACCTTTCGGTCTCCAGTGTTCCAAGGCCATGTCTGTACATGCTAGGCTCGTCAAGTTTAACCCAAGTATTCCGCATGTGCAAAACTATCTTGCACCCGTTGTATGTGAACGTAGAGTCTATCACACCCGATCATCGCGTGGTGTCTCAACACGACGAACTGTAGCAATGGTGCATACTCAGGGAGAACACTTTTATCTTGAAATTAAGTGAAGGGGTCATCTTATAATGCTACCATCGTTCTAAGCAAAATAAGATGCATAAAGGATAAACATCACATGCAATCAAAAAAATATGTGACATGATATGGCCATCATCTTGTGCTTTTGATCTCCATCTCCAAAGCATCATCATGATCTCCATTGTCACCGGCTCGACACCTTGATCTCCATCGTTGCGTCGTGGTCGTCTCGCCAACTATTGCTTCTACAACTATCGCTAACGCATAGTGATAAAGTAAAGCAATTACATGGCGTTTGCATTTCATACAATAAAGCGACAACCATAAGGCTCCTGCCAGTTGCCGATAACTTACAAAACATGATCATCTCATACAACAACGTATATCACATCATGTCTTGACCATATCACATCACAACATGCCCTGCAAAAACAAGTTAGACATCCTCTACCTTGTTGTTGCAAGTTTTACGTGGCTGCTATGGGCTTCTAGCATGAACCGTTCTTACCTACGGCAAAAACCACAATGGTGATTCGTCAAGTTTGTTGTTTTAACCTTCTTCAAGGACCGGCCGCAGTCAAATTTGATTCAACCAAAGTAGGAGAAACAGACACCCGCCAACCACCTTTATGCAAAACTAGTTGCATGTCTGTCGGTGGAACCAGTCTCATGTACGTGGACATGTAAGGTTGGTCCGGGCCGCTTCATCCCACAATACCGCCGAATCAAAATAAGATGCTGGTGGTAAGCAGTATGACTATCACCGCCCACAACTCTTTGTGTTCTACTCGTGCATATCATCTACGCATAAACCTGGCTCATGATGCCACTGTTGGGAATCGTTGCATGGAAAACAAAAAAAATTCTACGCACACGCAATGATCTATCCATGGAGATGCATAGCAACAAGGGGGAGAGTGTGTCTACGTACCCTCGTAGACCGTAAGCGGAAGCGTTTCACAACGCGGTTGATGTAGTCGAACTTCTTCTCATGTCAACCGATCAAGTACCGAACGCACGGCACCTCCGTGTTCTGCACACGTTCAGCCCGGTGACGTCCCTCGCCTTCTTGATCCAGCAAGTTGTTGAGGTAGTAGATCAGTTCCGTTAGCATGACGGTGTGGTGACGGTGATGGTGAAGTGATCCTCGCAGGGCTTCGCCTGAGCACTACGAAGATATGACCGGGGGTGTAAACGGTGGAGGGGGACGCCGCACATGGCTAACAATTGATCTGGTGTGTGCTAGGCGCCCCCCTCCCACATATATATAGGTGGGAGGGCGAGGGGAGAGGCCAGGAGACACCCCAAGTAGGACCGAATCCTACTTGGGCTCCTCCCTAGCCGCGCGCCCCCCCCTGCCATATCTGCTGGAGGGGGAAGGAAAGAGGAGGGGGGAGAGAAGGAAGGGGGAGGCCGAATCCCCCCCCTTTCCTTTCTCTTCCCCTCTTTCATTCTCCTCCTGGTTCGGCCCATATGGGGGGCGCACCAGCCCCTTGTGGCTGGTGTGTTTCCCCTCTTGGCCCATAAGGCCCATATCTTTTGCCGGGGGTGCCCGGAACCCCTTCCGGTGACCCGATAAGTACCCGGTACCCACCGAAACACTTCCGGTTTCTGAATACTATCGTCCTATATATGAATCTTTACCTCTCGACCATTTCGAGACTCCTCGTCATGTCCATGATCTCATCCGGGACTCCGAACAACATTCGGTCACCAAAACACATAACTCATATAATACTATATCGTCATCGAACGTTAAGCGTGCGGACCCTACGGGTTCGAGAACTATGTAGACATGACCGAGACACCTCTTCGGTCAATAACCAATAGCGGAACCTGGATGCTCATATTGGCTCCTACATATTCTACGAAGATCTTTATCGATCGAACCGTTATGACAACATACGTAATTCCCTTTGTCCATCGGTATGTTACTTGCCCGAGATTCGATCGTCAGTATCTTCATACCTAGTTCAATCTCGTTACCGGCAAGTCTCTTTACTCGTTCCATAATACATCACCTCGTGACCAACTCCTTAGTCGTTTGCTTGCAAGCATATGATGTGTATTACAGAGAGGGCCCAGAGATACCTCTCCGAAACTCGAAGTGACAAATCCTAATCTCGATCTATGCCAACTCAACAAATACCTTTGGAGATACCTGTAGAGCATCTTTACAATCACCCAGTTATGTTGTGACGTTTGATAGCACACAAGGCACTCCTCCGGTATCCGGGAGTTGCATAATCTCATAGTCGAAGGAATATGTATTTGACATGAAGAAAGCAATAGCAATAAAATTGAACGATTATTATGCTAAGCTAACGGATGGGTCTTGTCCATCATATCATTCTCCTAATGATGTGATCCCATTATCAAATGACAACTCATGTCCATGGTCAGGAAACCTTAACCATCTTTGATCAACGAGCTAGTCTAGTAGAGGCTTACTAGGGACACGGTGTTTTGTCTATGTATTCACACATGTATTATGGTTTCCGATCAATACAATTCTAGCATGAATAATAAACCTTTATCATGAGTAAGGAAGTATAAAATAACAACTTTATTATTGCCTCTAGGGCATATCTCCTTCATCCTTAGCATTTTGAAGGGGTTCCACATCCTCTTGTCCTTTCCATGCCACTGTTGATTGTTGAACTTCTCTGAAATAAACTAGCTAAAAGCATTAGTCCAACAAGAGATATGTTGACATTAATTACCAAAATCACCCAGGGAGCACTTGTGCTTTCACCTCCAGACCATCCCTAAATGAAAGGGTGAAATAGAGGAGTATGGACGTTCGCCATGTTGGCACGACAACCTTGCCTCGCATCGCTTTTTAACCAGTCCCTTCCTCACTCAGAGCATCTCTAGCAGATCCCGTAAAAGTTCGTCCTATAAAATCGTTTTAGGGGATACTATAAAACGTTTTTACAACATTTTCACGGGACGACATGTGTGTTGGCAGAACAGATCCCGTATAAATCGTTTCAGGTCCTATGTGGAGCTCACTAGTCACTAGTAGAATTTACAGTAAGGTCCCTACAAAATAGCATAAAGCCCCCTACAAGCAAAATAAAGATTGCAATTGGGTCCTTCACCTCTGCTGGCACGCATGGCTCTCCACCGGTGAACACTCACGCACCACAGTAGCTGGCAAAGTCCACTCTCCTGGGTGGTCATGTCCCTTCGCCTCGCCCTCTTCCTCCCGGTGCCCCGCCTCCTGCTCCCGAGCTCCTGCTCGTGGCGCTGAGCTGGGGAAGGTCCCCTGGTGGGACGAGGACTGGCGCGGAGCAGGGAAGGTCCCCTGATGGGACAAGCACCAGTGCGGAGCAGGCTCGGGTTCTTCGATGGGATGAGCACCGGCGCAGAGCAGGCCCAGGTTCCCCGACGAGTCGAGCACACTGCCCCTGTCTAGCCCCGCCCAGGGACACCGCCCATGCGTGCTCCCTGCTCGCGAGATGCAGGAGGAGGACTCCAAGTATGCGTCAGCGAACCTCTGGCTGCTCATGGTCCTCTGGTTGGCCACCGCTTCTTTTTCATTTGGCCGGAATCGAGCTCGGGAGGCGGCGGCGCCGGTGACGCTAGCTGCGACGGAAGCGGTTGGGGCTGAAACTTCCCTCCCACCAAGTCATCTGAGGGATAGAGGAAACTATAAAATGAGGAGCGAATCTTGAAAATATGGTGGCCGGAGGCCGAAATATATAGCTCCCCTCGATCTTTTTACGAGACGGACCATTTTACAAGACCTGGTTTAGACGGGTTTTTTTGTCCGATCCCGTAAAATGACGGTTATTTTACAGTTCGGGTGTTTTACAGGATCAGCTAGAGATGCTCTCACCCTCACTCCACTCCTTCTCAAAACCATAGTCAACACCCGCCACGATGCACAAGAAGATGACGGTGGAGGAGCGCGAGCAGCTGTATAATGTGGTATCTTGGTGGCTACTACTCCGACATGTCACAGCCCTGTCGTAACAACAAATCCGATCTGAGCTGGGGCTCCAACGCCACGACGTGGAGACAAGTCACTGCCACGCTCGCCTGGTCGCCACGCCACACTGCCACACGTTCACTGGTACAGCGAGGTGCTATACAAATGGTTTTTAACCCCTTTCGGCGACGGTGTTTTGAACCGTCGCCAAGTGAGTGATTGCGATAGGGGGGTCCTTCCCACACAACCCAGAAACCATCGGGGATAGGCCCTCCAGTCACACATGCTCGGCAAAGTGAGGTCGTGTGCGACGGGCGAGCGATCAAATACGGTTGTATGTACAGTTGTGCTAAAAAAATACAATTATACAGGCCAAATTGTTTCCGGTCGTAAGTACATCCCACACAGTCAGTCCCGGCTAAATATTTCCGTTCGTATGTACATTGCACACAGTCAATCCAAGGAGTACGTTTCCGTTAGTATGTACATCCCACACAGTTAATCCAAGAAGTACGTTTTCGTTCGTATATACATCTCACATAGTCACTCCAAGGAAAACGTTTCCGTTCGCAGTTGCATCACACACAATTTTCCCCACTAAATCGTTTGTGATAGTGTTGCCATTACACACGATATTAACAATTTTATCATTTGCATTATTGAATGCATCACACACGGTGCGTAGAAGAAACTGTGTGGCAAAGGCTGTCCATGACACACACTTTTTATGTGGTAAATGTTTGCGCAAGGTGGCCTAACGCAAACAGTTTTCAAGAGGATGTCGTGTGTGATTGTTCATTGATCCAACACGGTTTATTCCTAGAAACTATGTACGTTGCCTGAGGTCCTCGCCCATGGTGTTTTCTCAATAACCGTTTGCAATAGAAAAACCCAATTAGCAGGCTAATTGGCCATTAGCAGGCTAATTTTCCTATTATTAATAATCTATTTATTAATCTAATTGACATTTCATATTAAGCACACAATATATTTCATTTCCATATTAAGGAAGCAGGATTTCATAATTGAAATACATCAGAGTACAACATCATATAGCTTTAGCACTCAGCTACCCCATTACACAACTGCACCAGCACCAAGTTTCACATGCAACATCTACAACCTTTCGAAATTAGCATCATAGACGGAACATAGACAGATGAATCTCATCTGGAAAACTGCTGAAGCGGAAGGCAAATATTGAGCCTTCATTGATGTTGAAGGTCTTTGCAACTTTAGGCCAGTGCCTGTGGATGATTGACTGTCCATCCTTCGTCCTCTTCAGGAACACTTCAATATTGAACCGTGGGTGTTGTATGAATACCTTCCTCGCCTCCTGACCATACAGGTGGTTTGAGAGGTAATCATCAGTGAACTGCTTTGGAAAGGCCTGAAAACAAGGACGTGCATAAATATCTTCTCTATATTGGAAATGGGGCAGAGGAATAAAAAAGGCAAGGTATAATAGTTAGTACCATCCTGTAGTGAACTGATGTCTTCTTCATTGTGCAGACAAAGATCTTGTTGTTTTTTGTCGCTAATTTCTTTATCCTAACAATCTTTCTGAGTTTCTTGACTTGACTGATATTCATGGACAACTCATTTCCCCATATGCAAAAAGGGTCAAATAGTGGGTCAAAACCTCTGACAGCAGGGCCTACATGTGCAAGACCAAATTGTTAAAAACCTATATATTAGAATGGTTCCTGCAATTGCACAATAATGTGCTATTAGACAAAGGACCATGCATATGCAAACTTCGATTGTAAACCTCAGTGCTTCCCATTGTTTCCCTACAACACATATAAGGTAGTTAGTGATCAGGTTAAGAGGGTTCGCATGCTATTAGTAAAATATGTTGATGAAAAATAAGCACATTGCAGATTCATCAGATTAATTCAAGCCACATGGAAAACCCATTTATCCAAACCAAGCATGATTAAGAACTAGGAAATATAGCAATTGTATATGTTTCTCATGTATTAAGTGCAGCCAAATTCAATTTATTCCTCACATGCACAACAATACAAAATTTTACCCATGACAATTGGACATCGCATTGGAGAATTGAACCAAGCAGTTAACTAAACACCACAACAAATGAACCAAACATTAACTGAGCACCACATTGCACAATATAACATACTCCTAATAGAAGATCAGACAGTTAACCAAACCAAGCATGCTTAACAACTTGGAAATATAGCAATTGTATTTGTTTCTCATGTACTTAGTATAGCCAAATTCGATTTATTTCTCACATGATATACAATAACAGAATGCACCCACAACAATTGAACATCACATTGCAGAATTGAACCAAATAGTTAACTAAACACCGCAACAAATGAACCAAACGTCAACTAAGCACCACATTGCACAATGTGTAACATACTAGAAGATCAGACAGTTAACCAAACCAAGCATGCTTGACAACTTGGAAATATAGCAATTGTATTTATTTCTCATGTATTTTATAAAGATAAATTCGATTTATTTCTCACATGTAAGATAATACAAAATTGCACCCTGAAGAATTGAACATCACATTTGCAGAATTGAATCAAACAGTTAACTGAACACGACAACTAATTAACCAAACAGTTAATAAGTGAGCACCACATTGCACGACATATAGAACATATACACTAGAGCAACAGATTGCATGGTAAAAGTAGATAGCACAATTCACTAGAATTTATTAACGAAAGGCAGGAGCAGCACATGCAACGGGTAAAGCGAGCATGCTTAACCGGCGTAGCAAGCAAACTGAACATGGGTCCTTATAGTGAGCTAATAAGACAAGCTACTCCTCATCGTCGGAGATATCGATGATGATTGGCTCCTTGGACATGGAAGAAGGCGAGGCCTCCACATCGTGGGTGCCCTCGTCGTAGTGGTGAGTTGCTTGAGCCGCTCCGGGCACCAACCTGCTGGCTCTCGAGTTGAGGTAAGCACGTGCACACTGAGAAAACACCTCGTAGTCTTCGTCGAAGGCACCGAGGGTGGCCTTGAGAAAACGCCATGAACTGTCATGTAAAGCAGCCAACCACGTCGCGGCGTCGGCGCATGAGGCGTCAACGGTGGCCTCAATGGTGAGGTGCTCCTCCAAGATCTGGGGGTCAGCACGAATGGCAGCCATCGCGACCTCATCCGCGTGTGCGGCCGTGATTTGCTTCTCTGCTGTCAAATGCTCCTTGAGCTCCTGGCTATACTGCATGCACCATGGCTTAGGGCGGCGCTTATTTGGTGGAGGGGTCGGTGATTTGGGCGGAAGGTGTCGCGCCGACGATCGAGGCATGTGGGATGTGGAAGGAGGATGAGGATGGGGGTTGGGTGTGGATTACCTGCCTGGATAGACGAGGCCGAGCAGCGTGAAGGAGGGTCGCCGGCGAGGAGGCGGCGCTGCAAGCAAGGAGTGAAGGTTTCAACTTGGAAAGGAAGGCGGAAACAAGGGAAATGTGGATTTTGGTAAGGGGAGGGGGCGGGGAGCTAGATATTTCCACGGAAGCCAAAATTTTTGAATCGGTTCAGTGAAAAAACTCGCGCGCAAAGTGTCATCAGACACGGTCCCTTATTCAGCACTGTGTACGATATGTGAACATCACAAATGATTCATATAGCTTAACCCGTGCGTGATGAGTTTGAACGTGAAAAATTTTGGTTCGAATTTCCCTGGTTATCCATGTCATCCACGTCATTGCATAATTTGGGTAACAAAGGAGACTACAGCACACCCACACTTCTTAATCGAGCAAGTTCAGCAATTAAACAGAGCTAGCTGACCTAAACATTACTCTAACAAATTAAAGACTGGCGCTCTTAATTAAACAAAACAAAGAGTACCACTACGGCTAGTGCTCGTCGATCTCCACCGCCTCCTCCATGTCCAGCTCATGCCCGACGATCTCCTGGGGAAGGGGCTCCATGGCATCCATCGCACCATACTCGGCAAGCATCTCGCCATCCGCATCCGCCATATCTTTGGAATAGGCCGCCACGAGCTGGGCGTGGGCGGCCGTGATCTGGGGTTGGGCGGGCTCCGTCGTGGCAAGGTATGCCACGCAGGAACGGACGGCTGCTCGAACGCTCTCGACGATTGCCAACTCTTCGGCCGTGGGTTGCCGACCATTGTCGGAGAAGCTTCGTTCGATTTGTGCGGTGACCGCCATGAGCTGGGCGTGGGTGGCCTCGACATGGTCATGGGCGGCCTCGACATGGTCATGGGCGGCCTCCATCAGGGCTAAGGCCGCCGCTGCGGAACGGATAGCTGCTATGCCGCTCTCACCAGTTGCTATCCCTGAGGCAGATGTTGCTGCCGCCACATGAGAAGCAACAGCGGCCGTTTGGGCTGCCTTGGCCGCCCAGTCGCAGATTGCGGCCGCGCTCATGAAGCTTGTTAGCATGTGTCTGGCGGCCGCGGCCACGCTCTCGCCGGAGTGGGCCGTCGAAGTTGCCCTCACGAAGCGGGTCCACGTCCCCATCTTTCACCGGCATCGATTGAACAGTGAAATGATATTTGGGGAGCGAGCTAGTGTGCTTGACACGCTGGTTGTGGGGCTGTAGCCGACGCACCTTCTCGCGTAAGCCGTATGCGTACTATACTCCGACGGTGCTCCAAGATATTTTGTGCTGCATCTGACACGGTTGGTAATAATAAACTATGTGTGATCTACTTGATTTTTTGTCTTGATTTGAATTACATAATGGGGTCACAACTGCAAAGGATGGTGTTTGAATTTGTAGAACTTTTATCTGTAGTGAACATGCAACTATAGGTGTGTCGTCAAAAAAATTGGAATTATTCAGGGTTCGTTTGGACATTTTTATACATTAACTTGGTTTTCTAGGCATTTCAAGTGCACAATTCAAAATTAAACTACATGCACATGCTCCGGTGCACCAAAATGGGCTGTAAAATGATATATGTGTCCATGGGTTGATGCTTATGTCCCATGCAAGAAATGGGGATGAATTTCAAACACCACGACACCGTGGCTCTCCGGCAAACGTTGAGGTGCTTGCTTTTGTAATTCTAGTAAATCCAAAACTCATCTGAAATTCATGAACCTTGGCATGCTATCATCGAATGGCATCAACATGCTGGGGTAAAAAATATTGTCCCATTTGGGGTAGGTTATGGTATAAGCTTCTCACAAACCAGAGCTTCTCACAAGAAGCCTCATGGTTCCGGTAGGGAAACGTGTCACCTTTGTGGACGAAACGATATCCGTTGCCTCTTCTTGCTTTCAAAACATTTCTAGTGTCATCGTAGAACAACAGGAGTGTTGTGTCATTTTTTGGGATTTTTCGTGGTTTGCTTCGACATTTTTATACATTAACTGAGTTTTCTATGCATTTATGTGCATAATTCAAATTTGAACTACATGCACATGCTCCAGTGCATATAAACGGGTTGAAAAATCAAATGTGTGTCCTTGGTTGCAACCTTAGGTCCCATGCAAGAAATGGGAATGAATGTCAAACACCTTTGCCACCGTCGCTCGGCCGCTAACATTGAGATACATGGTTTTGAAATTCTAGTAAATCGAAAACTTGTCTGAAATTCAGGAAACTTGACATGCTATCATGGAACGGCATCAACATGCAGTGGTAAAAATATTGTCCCATTTGGGGCAGGTTGGGGTATAAGCTTCTCACAAACCAGAGCTTCTCGCAACAAGCCTCATGGTTACGGTAGGGAACGTTTCACCTTTTCTGGACGAAACGATATCCGTTGCCTCTTCTTGATTTCAATTTTTTCTCTAGTGTCAACATAGAACAACAGGAGTGTTGTGTTAAATTTTGGAATTTTTCGGGGTTTGTTTGGACATTTTTATACATTAATTGAGTTTTCAATGCATTTATGTGCATAATTCAAATTTGAACTACAGGCACATGCTCTAATGCATATAATTTGGATGAAAAATCAAATATGTGTCCTTGGTTGCATGCTTAGGTCCCATGCAAGAAATGGGAATGGATGTCAAACACCCTGCCACTATCGCTCGGCCGCAAACATTGAGATACATGGTTTTTAAATTCTAGTAAATCCAAAACTCGTCTGAAATTCATGAAACTTGGCATGCTATCATGGAGTGGCATCAACATGCCGTGGTAAAAAAATTTGTCCCATTTGGGGCAGGTTTCGGTATAAACTTCTTAGAAACCAGAGCTTCTTACAACAAGCCTGATGGTTTCGGTAGGGAACGTGCCACCTTTGGGGACGAAACGATATCCGTTGCCTCTTATTGCTTTCAAATTTTTTCTAGTGTCAACATAGAACAACAGGAGTGTTGTGTTAAATTTTGGAATTTTTCGGGGTTCGTTTGGACATTTTTATACATTAACAGGGTTTTCTAGGCATTTTATGTGCACAATTCAAATTTGAACTACATGCACATGCTCCAGGGCATATAAATTGGTTGACAAATCAAATCTGTGTCCTTGGGTGCATGCTTAGGTCCCATGCAAGAAATGAGAATGAATTTCAAACACCAGGGCACTATTGATTGCCGGCAAAACGTTGAGGTACTTTGTTTTTAAATTCTAGTAAATCCAAAACTCGTCTGAAATTCATGAAACTTGGCATGCTATCATGGAATGGCACCCGACATGTTGTGCTATTTTTCTTGTCCATTTTGAGAGAAGGCGCACTCGAATAACAGCCAACAAAGGCATTTTGAAACAAATAGCTGCCACTGTAACATCTCAAACGTTTTGTATAAATTAAATCATGCGTGTTCTGTTAACCATTCATGTGACGCCACGCCTCACTCTTTTAATGGCTAGGAGGTGCTGTGCGGATAGGTGCTTGACTAAAAGGGAGGCGTGCGAGCTGTACTCCAATGCGCAGTCTCACCGGGAAGCATGCGAGCTGTACGCCACGCAGGCTCACTGGGAAGCGAGCCCTTTGACTTCCATGGCCGCCCGCCTTGCTCGCATCCTCTCCATTAATGGCGCCCAAGCCGCAGTTTAATACGGTTTTTAAATATAAAACACTCATCGCAAACGTTTTAGTTAGAACACCCGTATGCAAACCGACAACTTCCCCAGGAAGCCAAGCAAAAATGTGAAGAGTAGGATTTGTGCAGCTCTTGGTCGCAAACGTTTTAGATAGAACACCCGTATGTAAACCGACAGCTTCCCCAGTAAGCCAAGGGAAATTGTGCCGAGCAGGATTTGTGCAGCTCTTTATCGCAAACGTTTTAGATAGAACACTTGTATGCAAAGTGAGAGCTATGGTCTTCCGCAGTAAGCCAAGGGAAAATTCGCCGCGCAGGATTTGTGTATCTCTTCAACGCAAATGGTTCAGATTGAATAAGTTATGCAAAGCGAGACTTCGGCGCTAAGCCAAGAGAAAATCTGGCAAGCAGGATTTGTACCCCCCTTCAACGCAAACGGTTTTTTCGGATGACTGGTGTGCAACCACGTACAGACAATTTGGTAAAATTTGCATCTGTCATATTGGGTATATTGCCATTTGTCAAACTGGAAAGATTGACATTTGTTGATCTAGTAACATTGCCATTTGTCAACCTTGTAACACTGCCATTTGTCAAAATATGCAGCTAAAAATCACTAACACTATCTAAGTTTTGCAACTAAAATTCAGTATTAAGCATAGATTTCATTCATAGATTAAGCAGTCGTTCTTTATACAAACAGTTCAACTCGACCGCTGAACCGACCAAACTTTTCCCCAATTGTTGCCAACCACGTACTGAAATAGCTAGTTCAACTATATATACTAGCTAATTTTAAGTACGTTGTACAGTTCCACCATATCTATAGTCAGATGAACTGAAAAAAATAGCCCCTAAATACTACTACTACGGAGGGGCTTTGTACTACTTCCGGCAGCCTCTCCTCTGTCGAGCACGCTCAGTAAGAGAAAGAGGAGGAGGAGCCTACCGACGAGCTGGACAACTGCAATACGGTGCCTGCCGCTGCTGCACCTTCAGCGACGCTCACCTCGAACACCGTCTGCCGCTCCAGACGACCCATCTCGAAGCGGCGGGACTGCTCATAGATCTCCTGATCCCTCACCTCTGCGTCGGCGTGTGCTGCGGCCACGACTGCAGTAAGGCTCTTTGCGTGCTCGATGAGGCGCTCCTCCTCCTCCCGCAGGAATTCGATGTAGCGCGCAAGGTCACTCACGCACGTGCGAGCCTCCACCTCCGCCTCCCGCCTTCGGGCGGCGGTGGCGGAGTGAGTGATGACCCCGGCGGTCGACGGTGGGCTGGCGGCCACGGCGGCCGACGATGGGGTGGTGGCCACGACCACCACCTCCCGCCTTCGGGCCGTGGTGGCGGAGCGGGTGATGGCCATGGTGGCCGGCAGTGGGGTGGCGGCCACGACGGCCACCTCCCGCCTTCGGGCCGCAGCGGCGGAGCGGACGATGGCCCTGGCTTTCGACGGTGGTGTGGCGGCCACGGCGGCATACGGTGGTGTGGCGACAATGGCGGCCGGCAACAGATGCCGACGGGCAGCGGCGACGGAGCGTGTGGTGGGTGTTCCGCGCACACCCAACAGGGACGCCACGCGCACTACACTACGCCGGGGACTGGGCCGCCACCGTGGTGTAGCCTCCCAGCTGGAGCTGTCCTCTGATGACGGCGGAGTGGCTGAGCGACGACGACGGACCGGTGCCATTGGCGATTGTGGGAGAAGCAGACGAGATAAGCTACAGGGAGGGAGGGGAAAATGCGACGCAGGACTCGCCGGCCGTGAGGGTTTATATAGTAGGCTGGTAAGCATTGGGATTTTGGGGGATTTCACCGAGTCGGGCGGGAAGCTTGCGCGGGAACCTGCGCAGTTGCGCGGGAACGAGCTCACCACCGTTTGGCCAAAAGAACGCCCCGCGCGCTGCTGAAGCTTGCGCTCGAAGCCGTCTGCGGCAGCAGGGTGACAAGACGTGCGAGAGGAGGACGAAAGGACACGTACACATACGGTTAATAAAAAATGTTTGCGATTTAATTACCTACTATACCCCCGTCCTGGTTTATAAGTAGGATTTAACTAATAAAATACGAATGCATGTCGCCAAAGATTATATCGTTGGATTCGTATTTGAACATAGTTTCCAATTATATAATTTTTATAACATGCATTAACATTTTGTTGGTTAAATTTAAGGGCAAAGTATGGCATAGAATATAAAGGGGACTAATAGACCAAGACGGAGGTAGTAGCACACGACCGCTCTCTACGCAGTGACGCAACTGCCGGCCGGCTTGTAGGCGATCATTCCTTGCGTGTTCAACTGCTCTATGCATGTGGTTGCTCGCGGTTGAGGCGACCGCGGCGCGCTCTACTCGCGTCCCGACACGCGTACTCTGCTCTCGCGTCCCTCCGGGCGCTCTGCCCTCCTCCCTCCACGAGCGCTCTGCTCTCGTGTCCCTTCGGGCGCTCTACTCTCACGTCCCTCCGGCGCACAATCACGTACGATCGTGCTGCCATTATGCATGCGGTTGCACCGGGCGCGGCGCGACGATGCAGTTACCCGCTGCAAAAACTGCCATGCGGACGCGCCGAGAATCCAGGCCGCCGGCCCCCATTTATTCCTGCTGTGACGCCCCGGGCTCAATCGTGCACTAATCATACACGCAAATGCACACGATCAAGCCTAAGGACTCACAGGAAGATATCACAACACAACTCTAAAACATAAATAAAGTCATACAAGCTTTATATTACAAGCCAGGGGCCTCGAGGGCTCGAATACATAAGCTTGCAAACAAGCGTCAGCGGAAGCATCAGATATCTGAGTACAGATATGAAACAGAAACAGATAAGCCTTTAGAAAGGCGGGGCAAAAGAAAACACTGCGATCGAAAGGCGCAGGCCTCCTGCCTGGGAACCTCCGAACCTACTCCTGGTCGTCGGCCAACTCGTAGTAGTATCCACCCTCAGGGTAGTAGTAGCGATCGTCGACGTGGGTAGCTGTCTCAGGGGCTCCGTCATCTGGTCGCATCAAAGGGATATGGGGGAAAAAAGAAAGAAAGCAAAGCAACCGTGAGTACTCATCCGAAGTACTCAGCAAGCAAGGATCTACACTACATATGCAACATTATCAAAGGAAGGCTATATATGTGGACTGGGCTGCAGAAATGCTAGAATAGAGAGGAAGGCCTAGTCCTATCGAAGACTAGCATCTTCAGCGGTCTTGCAGCAATAGAAGAGAGTAGAACAGAACAATATAATATAGCACTATCATTAAGTCTCAACCTCACCCAGAGATCCTTTCTCGACTCCCTGCGAGAAAGCAATCCCAGAGCCATACAGTCATCAACCTCGTCCTGAGATCCCTTCTCGACTCCCTGCTGTAACACCCCTGTGTAACTACCACAGTGATCAACTGCTAATATTGCCAAGTCATACCATTTGCAGTGCCAAGTCACATGGGTTAAGGATCCAATTCAAATTCAATTATGGAAATCAACTCAAATTCAAAAGTGCAAGATAAGTTTGCTCAAGCACCTTTGGAAAAATGTTCACTAATTAGCAAATATTCCAAGAGCACACATAAAAATAACACCAGTAGCACTTGGACTAATTAAATGACTTAAACAAATTGAAACAGCACCAAAACAGCAATATTAAATCCAATTAAAATTATTTCAATTTAAAATGGAATACAAATCTGTCCAAACCAGTTTTGGTGAAGGGTAATATTGCATTACATTATTTGGGCCAAGTCCTACATTTTACAAAAGTGCAAAGGTGCCCTAATTAAATCAAAACAGAAAAGAATAAAGGAAAAAGAGAAACAGAAACAAAGAAATAAAAACGAGGCACTATGCACTAGGCCTTAGTGCACAGTGCCCCGAACCCTGGCCCAGCAGGCCCACCTCACCTCTCTCCCTCGCGCTGTCGCCCTCCCGATGGCCGAGCCCGCGCGGCGCCGACACGTCGCCGCCACCGACGGAACAGGGGCGAGGAGGGGATAAGGCCGAGGCCAGTACCTCCTCCCTGTCCTCCTCGACCACTCCTCCCCTCTCCCCTTGCTCTTCCCCTCAGGTTCTCGACGCCGCCCGACTCGGTCGCCGTCGCGCCCCTGCCCGCAGACGCGGCCACCGTTCCCCATTCGCTTCGCCGAGACATCCTGCGGCTCCGCCTCGCTCCTCTGCTTTGTCTACACCTCGACATCGAGCTCGGGGAGGACCGCACGGACGGGATCGACCTCGGCCTCTTCTTCTCTGTCGCCGGCGATTCCCGTCGACCCCGAGCCCCCTGCTGCTACTAAGCCATCGAAGGCTTTTCATAGCCGCTAAGTGAGCTCTGTCTTTTCCCCTATTTTCTCCCTCGCGTATTTGGATGCCTCCGATGAGCTGCCACCATAGCCGTGCTCCGACCGCCGCCACGTTAGCCATTGCCGTGCTCCCGAGCTCCGGTAGCTCGAGCCAGGGGCGCCAACGCGCTCCTGGGGGTCCGTCGCTTCTTCCTAGCTAGATAGCATGCGCGAAAGCGCCGCGCAGCCGCGGTCCCGTTCGGTCCCAAACTCCGGCGCCCGCCCCGCTGCTCGCCGCCGTCGATCTAGCTCACCTCCGGTCGGTCCAAGGCCACCAGTCGACGCGGCACTCTTCCAGCTTTCGAAAGCAGCCGACCGCGCGCGAAATGGTGCACTATAGCGCATATCCGACGCACTCCGGCGAGGAACCGCCGCGGAAACGGTCGCCGGAGCAACTCCGG
Organism: Thinopyrum elongatum; assembly: GCA_011799875.1. Taxonomy (NCBI): domain Eukaryota; kingdom Viridiplantae; phylum Streptophyta; class Magnoliopsida; order Poales; family Poaceae; genus Thinopyrum; species Thinopyrum elongatum. Next base: position 405,789,534 of record CM022302.1, on the reverse strand, counting down.
CGCCGTCCGCTGACCTGGCCGCCACGTACACCCGTCTGGGTCGCTGGCCGGTGGGCCCCGCTGCCCCATTGACCGCGTTGACGGTGGTCAATCTGCGGCACTGTTCCCCTGTGTGGCTGACATGTGGGCCCCTGTTGGGTTAATCACTAATCACACTTAATTACTTAATCTGATAATTAGCTCAGTCACTGACAGAGGGGGTCCACTCTCTAATTAACCCACTGTTTATTTTATACAAACTCTAAATGGGCCTCTGAGTATGACATGTGGGTCCCATAGGACCCACATATCAGGTTTGACCTGTACAGCCGCTGTTGACTTGCTGATGTCAGCATGACATCATGCTGACATCATAATTCCTTTTGTGTTAAAATAAATAAATTTCAGAAAATCATTTAAACTTCAAAAATTAATAACTTTTAAACCGTAGCTCGGATCGAAAATTTAAAACATGAAAGTTGCTCAGAACGACGAGACGAGTCTGATCGTGCCATCTGTTTCCATGTCGGAACCTCCTACGTAGAAGAACTCGTAACCCCGAGCCCGAATCCGGCAGATGAATAGTACACACACCGATTAATGAATTCCAGAATAATCATAAAATTAACTAAAATGACTTAGATGCATATCTAGGCTACCCTGCACTACTTAATAGCATCGCACGCACTCTGTTGCATCTGATTGCATTATATTTACTTGTTTCCTCCCCCTCCTCTCTTTCGGTAGACCCCGACGTTGCCGTAGCTCCTGAGGCAGACGCCGCTCCGGACTTGTCCCGACTGATTAGATAGGATGGGTAGAGCCTGATCAGAGACCCACTTGTCCCGACTGCCCCCCTGGACTCTCAGAAGACCCGAGCAATGGGATTGAAGATTAGAACCTGGCACCGCACGTCACTTCCCCTAAGATGCTCGACACTACTGGGTTACTATCGAGTGCCGAGGGTGATACCTCGTCAGCACTTATGATGATAACCTTGTAGGTTAGTTAATCGGTCGTGGTAAGCGAGGGTGATTCCTCCTACACCACCCCCGATACCGACGCTGTCGTGCAATCTCTCAAGTGTGGACCTCGAGGGTGATTCCTCCTTCGTTCACCTTGATGATAACATCGAGCGGGAATTCCATCGAGGGTGATTCCTCAGGGTTCCCTTCGGTGTCAGACACACAGCTACCTTGGATATTATGACTTGACTATGAACCATGATACTAAAGACGGGTCGGCCCTGAGGGGTACCCGCGCGAGCATGAATGCGAAGTGATGTGGACTCGGGTTGACCTGAGAGGTGCCCGCGAGATAACTATGAGGCGTGTCCGGGCATTCTTAGCCCTTGCCGCAAGTCCTCGAGACGGGGCGATGGGGTCACATCGATCGTGAGTCTCTGCTCGTTACCGCGCGCTCCTAATCCACCACGGTTTGGATATTTGATCCGAGGGGCCTCTGGCCCGATAGCACTAACCATCACGTGGGCATAGTATGGGCGTTCTGTGTCGTATACTTCAGCCGGAGCTTAATTGACGTCAGCAAGGAGCGGCGCGCGCTAAATTGGACTGGGAACGCAATCGCGCTTGTATAAGGGGTTGCTAGGTCTGCTTTCAGCCGCGTTCGCAACGCATAGGAGCGTCCGGGGTGATGGTCCAAGACCCCTGGGGGCATAGGTTAGTCCGGCGTGCTGACCTCTCTTTAGAGCCCAGGTCGGGTTGCGGCGTGTTGCTTAGCCGAGGCCGGGCATGACCCAGAAAAGTGTGTCCGGCCGGAGTTAAGCGAGCATGGTGGGTAAGTTGGTGCACCCCTGCAGGGAAGAAACTTCTATCGATAGCCTGTCCTACGGTAACGGACACTCGGAGTTGTATCCCGATCGGTACAACTAGAACTTGAGATGAGAACTGGATAGTACGGCTCTGGGATTGCTTTCTCGCACGGAGTCGAGAAAGGATCTCAGGTCGAGGTTGATGATACTACTACTACTTTACTTTATGCTATTCTGCACTCTTCTAATGCTGCAAGACTGCTGAAGATGCTGAAGATGCTAGTCTTCGATAGGACTAGGCTTTCCCCCTCTATTCTGGCATTTCTGCAGCCCAGTCCACATATACAGCCTCCTTTTGACAATGTTGCATATGTAGTGTAGATCCTTGCTTGCAGAGTACTTCGGATGAGTACTCACGTTTGCTTTACTTTCCTTTTCCCCCATATCCTTTTGATGCCACCAGACGACGGAGCCCCTGAGCCAGTTGCCCCCGCCGACGGCTACTACTACTAACCGCCCGGCGAGTACTACTACTACGAGGAGCCGACTGACGACCAGGAGTAGGATCGGAGGGTCCAGGGCAGGAGGCCTACGCCTTTCGATCGTAGTATTTTATTTTGCCCCGCCTCTGTGAAGGCCTATCTCTCTCTCTGTAATATATCTGTACTCAGATATCTGATGCTTCCGCTGACGCTTGTATGCCATTCGAGCTATGTATTCGAGCCCTCGAGGCCCTGGCTTGTAATATAAAGCTTGTATGACTTTATTTATGTTTTAGAGTTGTGTTGTGATATCTTCAAGTGAGTCCTTAGGCTTGATCGTGCGCATTTGCGTGTATGATTAGTGCATGATTAAGCTGGGGTCATCACAGGTTGGTATCAGAGCCGACTGCCTCTAGGTATCCCCCTTTCCAACTCCTTGGCCGAAGTTGAGTCTAGACGTCAAAAACTGTTTTACTAACTTGGCTGTGTGGCTTACGGGCCCATGTCGCCAATTGGGTGGTAATAGGATCTTTTATTCCTCGTCTATACTCTGGGACTCTGATCTCTCTTCTATTCGGGTTTAATAAAATTTACTAACACCGACACTTATGATCTCGTAAATTCTATCCACTCGGAGAGCTGGATTCAGTGCGATTTCCCTGTCTTTGATCTGATTAGTCTGATAATCATTTCCTTTCCATTGTTTTGGTTAAACTTTCCACTCGAGATCTGTTATGTTTCTCGTCGTCGAATGACAATCTTGAATCTTCTTATTTCAGATGGACCGTCTGTTTCCACCTCGCCCTGCGACACAGCTTGTGCTTCGCACCTGTGCTCGAGACATCCCTGGGTTTCCAGCTGTTCTGATCGCCCTCTTGATCAGGCTGGGATACCGCTGGTGCCCCGAGTACATATTCTACGAGGTTTATCATGAGTTCAACCAGGAGCAGTACTATGGTAATGTTCGCATCTACGATCAACAGGATGACTCAGACACTGAGCTACACCATTTTCACGGTATCGGCGTGACGATTGAGATGGCAGTCCATGATGCCGCCTACTCTGCTGTCGCACGTCTTCGAGGACAGTTCAGTGCTGACTTGGATGTCTCTGAGTATCGGTATATTCCGTACACCCCTGTTGGAGATGCTTCTGGATTCTACACAGCTGTCTGTGCCCCTTACGAGCCTCGTCGCTACGATCAGCGAGTTCTGATTCACTATACTCAGGCTCTGGATCGCATGGTTCGCGCTCTTGCTGTCAAGTTGTTCGCCACTCGAGCACGACTCTATGAGGCTATGACGCAGCTGTTACCAGCAATTCATACAAGGATACACCCGGAGCACATTCTTTACCCTAGCAGGACCGAGATGCCATCAGGGATCGATTGGCCTGCTGTGGGAGGTCACACGCCTGCACGTGGACCTCTTCTTACAGTTCGAGACCGGGTTCTGCATCAGAGTGCACATGGAGCACAGGATCCTTCTGAGACAAATGTCCGTCGTCCGCACTTGCAGCTACCCCGTCTCAGTGGTTTTCTCCGACGTTGATGTAGCCTTTGCTATGTCTCGTTGTGTACTTCCTTACCGCGTGCCTGCGTGCCGCCTAGCATGTCTAGCTTTTGAATTTGCGCCGTTATGCTGCCCGAATGTAACCGACGCTGTATGGATCTGTATGACTTAATGACTACTATTAAGCATCTGCTGTACTATTTAAATTCCGTCACGTTACATCATGCATGACGCTTAACACTCGCATTGGCTTCTGCTAAACTACCCCTGTCGATTTAGCAGGATGGCTGACAACAATCCACCTCCGCCGCCGCCACCTGACTATATGGCTGCGATGATGCAACAGTTCGAACTCAACCACCAATTCATGACGGGGATTATGCAGCAATTCCCCCGTCCCAATGCCGACCAGCCGCTACCTTCCATCACCTTGCCAGAATTTATGCGACTTAACCCGTCGTTCTTTCGCAACACAGTCAATCCACTGGATGCTGATGATTGGCTGCGTGACATCTCCCATGAGATGGAGTCTGCTGGTGTCGCCCAGGTCAACTATGTCACCTTTGCAACATACCTTCTGAAGGGTCCCGCATCACAGTGGTGGGCCACTCATCGACAGACTCTACCACCTGGTACCGTCGTCACCTGGGCTGAATTCAAGATTGCTTTCCGTGCCCGCTATATTCCTCAAGCTGTCATAGCTCGGAAGAAGGCCGAGTTCCGCAGTCTCGTTCAGGGCAACAAGTCTATGGAAGTATATCAGCGCGAGTTTCTGGACTTGTCTCACTACGCTGAAGAGGACGTTCCCACTGATGAACGAAGGCAGGAGAAATTCCGCGAAGGGCTGCACCATGACATTCAGTTAGCCCTGCTTGTTCAAGACTACCCTGATTTCGCCACCTTGGTGAATAAGGCTATTATGGTCGAGACTGGATTGAAGAAGCACAAGGAAGCTACCCGATGCACTCGTGAGACGGGCTCATCTTCGGGCTCGTCCTCCCAGAAGCGCCGCATTTGGATACCATAGAGCATGTATCGTCCAGCAGCACCAGTGCACAGGCCCTCTTATGCTGCACCACGTCTGCCTCCTCCACCGCCGAGGCAGCCTCTGCAAGCTCCAGCACCTCGAGCCCCTGCACCACGTCCTGACAATGGACTCTGCTTCAAGTGTGGCCAGCCAGGTCACTGTGCCAGAGACTACTCACAGAGTCAGAATCAGCTAGCTCTTCCTTCTGCTGGCCGTGGTAATGGCCGTGGGAATTCTCAGCCTCGCTACAGCAATGCCAGACCTTCTTATGGTCGTGTGCAGAACTACCATGTCAACATGGCTGAAGCTCAAGACCAACCTGAAACCGTGATGGGTACACTCCTTGTTAATTCAGTACCTGCATCTGTTTTATTTGATTCAGGAGCATCGCATACATTCATGTCAGAGCATTTTGCATTCTTACATGGCATTAAGTATGAAAACTTGCAACAACCGCTAGCAGTAAACACCCCCGCGGGTCAGTGCCAAGCCTCCATGTTTTGCCCCGAAGTCACTGTGGTGATTGAGGAGAGGAACTTTCAGGCCTTCCCCATTATCCTGAGAAATTCTGGGGTTGATCTTATTCTGGGAATGGATTGGTTGAAGGCTCATTATGCCTCGATCAACTGTGCAACTAAGGTTGTACACCTCTTGCACCCATCTAACGAGATAGTAAATTATCAAGCTCACCTCACCAAGAACGCTGAGGCTCAGATTTATGCCTTGAACGCGTTGAACGCTTCTCCACTTGAGGGGATCGAGAACATCCCAGTTGTCTGTGACTTCCCGGATGTTTTTCCAGAAGAACTTCCAGGAATACCCCCTGCTAGAGCTGTCGAGTTCGTCATTGACTTGAAGCCTGGCACCACTCCTATTGCGAAGCGTCCCTACAAGATACTTGTAACACCCCTGTGTAACTACCACTGTGATCAACTGCTAATATTGCCAAGTCATACCATTTGCAGAGCCAAGTCACATGGGTTAAGGATCCAATTCAAATTCAATTATGGAAATCAACTCAAATTCAAAAGTGCAAAATAAGTTTGCTCAAGCACCTTTGGAAAAATGTTCACTAATTAGCAAATATTCCAAGAGCACACATAAAAATAACACCAGTAGCACTTGGACTAATTAAATGACTTAAACAAATTGAAACAGCACCAAAACAGCAATATTAAATCCAATTAAAATTATTTCAATTTAAAATGGAATCCAAATCTGTCCAAACCAGTTTTGGTGAAGGGTAATATTGCATTACATTATTTGGGCCAAGTCCTACATTTTACAAAAGTGCAAAGGTGCCCTAATTAAATCAAAACAGAAAAGAATAAAGGAAAAAGAGAAACAGAAACAGAGAAATAAAAACGAGGCACTGTGCACTGGGCCTTACTGCACAGTGCCCCGAACCCCGGCCCAGCAGGCCCACCTCACCTCTCTCCCTCGCGCTGTCGCCCTCGCGCTGGCCGAGCCCGCGCGCGCCGGCGCGGCGCCGACACTTCGCCGCCACCGACGGAACAGGGGCGAGGAGGGGATAAGGCCGAGGCCAGTACCTCCTCCCTGTCCTCCTTGACCACTCCTTCCCTCTCCCCTCGCTCTTCCCCTCAGGTTCTTGATGCCGCCCGACTCGGTCGCCGTCGCGCCCCTGCCAGCAGACGTGGCCACCGTTCCCCATTCGCTTCACCGAGACGTCCTGCGGCTCCGCCTCGCTCCTCTGCTTCATCTACACCTCGACATCGAGCTCGGGGAGGACTGCACGGACGGGATCGACCTCGGCCACTTCTTCTCTGTCACCGGCGATTCCCGTCGACCCCGAGCCCCCTGCTGCTACTAAGCCATCGAAGGCTTTTCATAGCCGCTAGCTGAGCTTCGTCCTTTCCCCTGTTTTCTCCCCCGCGTATTTGGACGCCTCCGACGAGCTGCCACCGTAGCCGTGCTCCGACCGCCGCCGCGTTAGCCATTGCCATGCTCCCGAGCTCCGGCAGCTCGAGCCAGGGGCGCCAACACGCTCCTGGGGGTCCGCCGCTTCTTCCTAGCTAGTTAGCATGCGCGAAAGCGCCGCGCAGCCGCGGTCCCGTTCGGTCCTGAACTCCGGCGCCCGCCCTGCTGCTCGCCGTCGTCGATCTAGCTCACCTCCGGTCGGTCCAAGGCCACCAGTCGACGCGGCACTCTTCCAGCTTTCGAAAGCAGCCGACCGCGCGTGAAATGGTGCACTATAGCGCATATCCGACGCACTCCGGCGAGGAACCGCTGCGGAAACGGTCGCCGGAGCAACTCCGGCGCTGTCCGCTGTCCTGGCCACCACGTAGACCCGTCTGGGTCGCTGGCCGGTGGGCCCCGCTGCCCCGTTGACCGCGTTGACGGTGGTCAACGCGCGGCACTGTTCCCCTGTGTGGCTGACATGTGGGCCCCTGTTGGGTTAATCACTAATCACACTTAATTAATGAATCTGATAATTAGCTCAGTCACTGACAGAGGGGGTCCACTCTCTAATTAACCCACTGTTTATTTTATACAAACTCTAAATGGGCCTCTGAGTATGACATGTGGGTCCCATAGGACCCACATGTCAGGTTTGACCTGTACAGCCGCTGTTGACTTGCTGATGTCAGCATGACATCATGCTGACGTCATAATTCCTTTTCTGTTAAAATAAATAAATTTCAGAAAATCATTTAAACTTCGAAAATTAATAACTTTTAAACCGTAGCTCGGATCGAAAAAGTTAAAACATGAAAGTTGCTCAGAACGACGAGACGAGTCTGATTGTGCCGTCTGTTTCCATGTCGGAACCTCCTACGTAGAAGAACTCGTAACCCCGAGCCCGAATCCGGCAGATGAATAGTACACACACCGGTTAATGAATTCCAGAATAATCCTAAAATTAACTAAAATGACTTAGATGCATATCTAGGCTACCCTGCACTGCATCATAGCATCGCACGCACTGTGTTGCATCTGATTGCAATATATTTACTTGTTTCCTCCCCCTCCTCTCTTTCGGTAGACCCCGACATTGCCGTAGCTACTGAGGCAGACGCCGCTCCGGAGTACGACTACGTCCCCGACGACCCTACCCTTACCGTCGAGCAGACACGCAAGCACCCCCATTTTGAGCATTCCGATATCACCTATTCTCTTCCCTCTTATGCTTGCATTATATGTTACTGCTGCTGTTACCATCCTATATCTGTTGCATAGCCTGTTTAATTGTAGCCTACTGTTGATACCTGCCTGTATCCTAAACTGTTTAGATAGGATGGGTAGAGCCTGATCAGAGACCCACTTGTCCCGACTGCCCCGCTGGACTCTCAGAAGACCCGGGCAACGAGATTGAATATTAGAACCTGGCACCGCACGTCACTTCCCCTAAGATGCTCGACACTACTGGGTTACTATCGAGTGCCAAGGGTGATACCTCGTCAGCACTTATGATGATAACCTTGTAGGTTAGTTAATCGGTCGTGGTAAGCGAGGGTGATTCCTCCTACACCACCCCCGATACCGACGCCGTCGTGCAATCTCTCAAGTGTGGACCTCGAGGGTGATTCCTCCTTCGTTCACCTTGATGATAACATCGAGCGGGAATTCCATCGAGGGTGATTCCTCAGGGTTCCCTTCGGTGTCAGACACACAGCTACCTTGGATATTATGACTTGACTATGAACCATGATACTAAAGATGGGTCGGCCCTGAGGGGTACCCGCGCGAGCATGAATGCGAAGTGATGTGGAGTCGGGTTGACTTGAGAGGTGCCCGCGAGATAACTACGAGGCGTGGCCGGGCATTCTTAGCCCTTGCCGCAAGTCCTCGAGACGGGGCGACTGGGTCACATCGATCGTGAGTCTCTGCTCGTTACCGCGCGCTCCTAATCCACCACGGTTTGGATATTTGATCCGAGGGGCCTCTGGCCCGATAGCACTAACCATCACGTGGGCATAGTATGGGCGTTCTGCGTCGTATACTTCAGGCGGAGCTTAATTGACGTCAGCAAGGAGCGGCGCGCGCTGAATTGGACTGGGAATGCAATCGCGCTTGTATAAGGGGTTGCTAGGTCTGCTTTCAGCCGCGTTCGCAACGCATAGGAGCGTCCGGGGTGATGGTCCAAGACCCCTGGGGGCATAGGTTAGTCCGGCGTGCTGACCTCTCTTTAGAGCCCAGGTCGGGTTGCGGCGTGTTGCTTAGCCGAGGCCGGGCATGACCCAGAAAAGTGTGTCCGGCCGGAGTTAAGCGAGCGTGGTGGGTAAGTTGGTGCACCCCTGCAGGGAAGAAACTTCTATCGATAGCCTGTCCTACGGTAACGGACACTCGGAGTTGTAGCCCGATCGGTACAACTAGAACTTGAGATGAGAACTGGATAGTACGGCTCTGGGATTGCTTTCTCGCAGGGAGTCGAGAAAGGATCTCAGGTCGAGGTTGATGATACTACTACTACTTTACTTTATGCTATTCTGCACTCTTCTAATGCTGCAAGACTGCTGAAGATGCTGAAGATGCTAGTCTTCGATAGGACTAGGCTTTCCCCCTCTATTCTGGCATTTCTGCAGCCCAGTCCACATATACAGCCTCCTTTTGACAATGTTGCATATGTAGTGTAGATCCTTGCTTGCAGAGTACTTCGGATGAGTACTCACGTTTGCTTTACTTTCCTTTTCCCCCATATCCTTTTGATGCCACCAGACGACGGAGCCCCTGAGCCAGTTGCCCCCGCCGACGGCTACTACTACTAACCGCCCGGCGAGTACTACTACTACGAGGAGCCGACTGACGACCAGGAGTAGGATCGGAGGGTCCAGGGCAGGAGGCCTACGCCTTTCGATCGTAGTATTTTATTTTGCCCCGCCTCTGTGAAGGCCTATCTCTCTCTCTGTAATATATTTGTACTCAAATATCTGATGCTTCCGCTGACGCTTGTATGTCATTCGAGCTATGTATTCGAGCCCTCGAGGCCCTGGCTTGTAATATAAAGCCTGTATGACTTTATTTATGTTTTAGAGTTGTGTTGTGATATCTTCAAGTGAGTCCTTAGGCTTGATCGTGTGCATTTGCGTGTATGATTAGTGCATGATTAAGTCGGGGTCATCACAGGTTGGTATCAGAGCCGACTGCCTCTAGGTATCCCCCTTTCCAACTCCTTGGCCGAAGTTGAGTCTAGACGTCAAAAACTGTTTTACTAACTTGGCTGTGTGGCTTACGGGCCCATGTCGCCAATTGGGTGGTAATAGGATCTTTTATTCCTCGTCTATACTCTGGGACTCTGATCTCTCTTCTATTCGGGTTTAATAAAATTTACTAACACCGACACTTAGGATCTCGTAAATTCTATCCACTCGGAGAGCTGGATTCAGTGCGATTTCCCTGTCTTTGATCTGATTAGTCTGATAATCATTTCCTTTCCATTGTTTTGGTTAAACTTTCCATTCGAGATCTGTTATGTTTCTCGTCGTCGAATGACAATCTTGAATCTTCTTATTTTAGATGGATCGTCTGTTTCCACCTCGCCCTGCGACACAGCTTGTGCTTCGCACCTGTGCTCGAGACATCCCTGGGTTTCCAGCTGTTCTGATCGCCCTCTTGATCAGGCTGGGATACCGCTGGTGCCCCGAGTACATATTCTACGAGGTTTATCATGAGTTCAACCAGGAGCAGTACTATGGTAATGTTCGCATCTACGATCAACAGGATGACTCAGACACTGAGCTACACCGTTTTCACGGTATCGGCGTGACGATTGAGATGGCAGTCCATGATGCCGCCAACTCTGCTGTCGCACGTCTTCGAGGACAGTTCAGTGCTGACTTGGATGTCTCTGAGTATCGGTATATTCTGTACGCCCCTGTTGGAGATGCTTCTGGATTCTACACAGCTGTCTGTGCCCCTTACGAGCCTCGTCGCTACGATCAGCGAGTTCTGATTCACTATACTCAGGCTCTGGATCGCATGGTTCGCGCTCTTGCTGTCGAGTTGTTCGCCACTCGAGCACGACTCTATGAGGCTATGACGCAGCTGTTATCAGCAATTCATACAGGGATACACCCGGAGCACATTCTTTACCCTAGCAGGACCGAGATGCCATCAGGGATCGATTGGCCTGCTGTGGGAGGTCACACGCCTGCACGTGGACCTCTTCTTACAGTTCGAGACCGGGTTCTGCATCAGAGTGCACATGGAGCACAGGATCCTTCTGAGACAAACGTCCGTCGTCCGCACTTGCAGCTACCCCGTCTCAGTGGTTTTCTCCGACGTTGATGTAGCCTTTGCTATGTCTCGTTGTGTAATTCCTTACCACGTGCCTGCGTGCCGCCTAGCATGTATAGCTTTTGAATTTGCGCCGTGATGTTGCCCGAATGTAACCGACGCTGTATGGATCTGTATGACTTAATGACTACTATTAAGCATCTGCTGTACTATTTAAATTCCGTCACGTTACATCATGCATGACGCTTAACACTCGCATTGGCTTCTGCTAAACTACCCCTGTCGATTTAGCAGGATGGCTGACAACAATCCACCTCCGCCGCCGCCACTTGACTATATGGCTGCGATGATGCAACAGTTCAAACTCAACCACCAATTCATGACGGGGATTATGCAGCAATTCCCCCGTCCCAATGCCGACCAACCGCTACCTTCCATCACCTTGCCAGAATTTATGCGACTTAACCCGTCGTTCTTTCGCAACACAGTCAATCCACTGGATGCTGATGATTGGCTGCGTGACATCTCCCATGAGATGGAGTCTGCTGGTGTCGCCCAGGTCAACTATGTCACCTTTGCAACATACCTTCTGAAGGGTCCCGCATCACAGTGGTGGGCCACTCATCGACAGACTCTACCACCTGGTACCGTCGTCACCTGGGCTGAATTCAAGATTGCTTTCCGTGCCCGCTATATTCCTCAAGCTGTCATAGCTCGGAAGAAGGCCGAGTTCCGCAGTCTCGTTCAGGACAACAAGTCTGTGGAAGTATATCAGCGCGAGTTTCTGGACTTGTCTCGCTACGCTGAAGAGGACGTTCCCACTGATGAACGAAGGCAGGAGAAATTCCGCGAAGGGCTGCACCATGACATTCAGTTAGCCGTACTTGTTCAAGACTACCCTGATTTCGCCACCTTGGTGAATAAGGCTATTATGGTCGAGACTGGATTGAAGAAGCACAAGGAAGCTACCCGACGCATTCGTGAGACGGGCTCATCTTCGGGCTCGTCCTCCCAGAAGCGTCGCATTTGGATACCACAGAGCATCTATCATCCAGCAACACCAGTGCACAGGCCCTCTTATGCTGCACCACGTCTGCCTCCTCCACCGCCGAGGCAGCCTCTGCAAGCTCCAGCACCTCGAGCCCCTGCACCACGTCCTGACAATGGACTCTGCTTCAAGTGTGGCCAGCCAGGTCACTGTGCCAGAGACTACTCACAGAGTCAGAATCAGCTAGCTCTTCCTTCTGCTGGCCGTGGTAATGGCCGTGGGAATTCTCAGCCTCGCTACAGCAATGCCAGACCTTCTTATGGTCGTGTGCAGAACTACCATGTCAACATGGCTGAAGCTCAAGACCAACCTGAAACCGTGATGGGTACACTCCTTGTTAATTCAGTACCTGCATCTGTTTTATTTGATTCAGGAGCATCGCATACATTCATGTCAGAGCATTTTGCATTCTTACATGGCATTAAGTATGAAAACTTGCAACAACCGCTAGCAGTAAACACCCCCGCGGGTCAGTGCCAAGCCTCCATGTTTTGCCCCGAAGTCACTGTGGTGATTGAGGAGAGGAACTTTCAGGCCTTCCCCATTATCCTGAGAAATTCTGGGGTTGATCTTATTCTGGGAATGGATTGGTTGAAGGCTCATTATGCCTCGATCAACTGTGCAACTAAGGTTGTACACCTCTTGCACCCATCTAACGAGATAGTAAATTATCAAGCTCACCTCACCAAGAACGCTGAGGCTCAGATTTATGCCTTGAACGCGTTGAACGCTTCTCCACTTGAGGGGATCGAGAACATCCCAGTTGTCTGTGACTTCCCGGATGTTTTTCCAGAAGAACTTCCAGGAATACCCCCTGCTAGAGCTGTCGAGTTCGTCATTGACTTGAAGCCTGGCACCACTCCTATTGCGAAGCGTCCCTACAAGATACTTGTAACACCCCTGTGTAACTACCACTGTGATCAACTGCTAATATTGCCAAGTCATACCATTTGCAGAGCCAAGTCACATGGGTTAAGGATCCAATTCAAATTCAATTATGGAAATCAACTCAAATTCAAAAGTGCAAAATAAGTTTGCTCAAGCACCTTTGGAAAAATGTTCACTAATTAGCAAATATTCCAAGAGCACACATAAAAATAACACCAGTAGCACTTGGACTAATTAAATGACTTAAACAAATTGAAACAGCACCAAAACAGCAATATTAAATCCAATTAAAATTATTTCAATTTAAAATGGAATCCAAATCTGTCCAAACCAGTTTTGGTGAAGGGTAATATTGCATTACATTATTTGGGCCAAGTCCTACATTTTACAAAAGTGCAAAGGTGCCCTAATTAAATCAAAACAGAAAAGAATAAAGGAAAAAGAGAAACAGAAACAGAGAAATAAAAACGAGGCACTGTGCACTGGGCCTTAGTGCACAGTGCGCCGAACCCCGGCCCAGCAGGCCCACCTCACCTCTCTCCCTCGCGCTGTCGCCCTCGCGCTGGCCGAGCCCGCGCGCGCCGGCGCGGCGCCGACACATCGCCGCCACCGACGGAACAGGGGCGAGGAGGGGATAAGGCCGAGGCCAGTACCTCCTCCCTGTCCTCCTCGACCACTCCTTCCCTCTCCCCTCGCTCTTCCCCTCAGGTTCTTGATGCCGCCCGACTCGGTCGCCGTCGCGCCCCTGCCAGCAGACGCGGCCACCGTTCCCCATTCGCTTCACCGAGACGTCCTGCGGCTCCGCCTCGCTCCTCTGCTTCATCTACACCTCGACATCGAGCTCGGGGAGGACTGCACGGACGGGATCGACCTCGGCCTCTTCTTCTCTGTCACCGGCGATTCCCGTCGACCCCGAGCCCCCTGCTGCTACTAAGCCATCGAAGGCTTTTCATAGCCGCTAGCTGAGCTTCGTCCTTTCCCCTGTTTTCTCCCTCGCGTATTTGGACGCCTCCGACGAGCTGCCACCGTAGCCGTGCTCCGACCGCCGCCGCGTTAGCCATTGCCATGCTCCCGAGCTCCGGCAGCTCGAGCCAGGGGCGCCAACACGCTCCTGGGGGTCCGCCGCTTCTTCCTAGCTAGTTAGCATGCGCGAAAGCGCCGCGCAGCCGCGGTCCCGTTCGGTCCTGAACTCCGGCGCCCGCCCTGCTGCTCGCCGTCGTCGATCTAGCTCACCTCCGGTCGGTCCAAGGCCACCAGTCGACGCGGCACTCTTCCAGCTTTCGAAAGCAGCCGACCGCGCGCGAAATGGTGCACTATAGCGCATATCCGACGCACTCCGGCGAGGAACCGCTGCGGAAACGGTCGCCGGAGCAACTCCGGCGCTGTCCGCTGTCCTGGCCACCACGTAGACCCGTCTGGGTCGCTGGCCGGTGGGCCCCGCTGCCCCGTTGACCGTGTTGACGGTGGTCAACGCGCGGCACTGTTCCCCTGTGTGGCTGACATGTGGGCCCCTGTTGGGTTAATCACTAATCACACTTAATTAATGAATCTGATAATTAGCTCAGTCACTGACAGAGGGGGTCCACTCTCTAATTAACCCACTGTTTATTTTATACAAACTCTAAATGGGCCTCTGAGTATGACATGTGGGTCCCATAGGACCCACATGTCAGGTTTGACCTGTACAGCCGCTGTTGACTTGCTGATGTCAGCATGACATCATGCTGACGTCATAATTCCTTTTCTGTTAAAATAAATAAATTTCAGAAAATCATTTAAACTTCGAAAATTAATAACTTTTAAACCGTAGCTCGGATCGAAAAAGTTAAAACATGAAAGTTGCTCAGAACGACGAGACGAGTCTGATCGTGCCGTCTGTTTCCATGTCGGAACCTCCTACGTAGAAGAACTCGTAACCCCGAGCCCGAATCCGGTAGATGAATAGTACACACACCGGTTAATGAAATCCAGAATAATCCTAAAATTAACTAAAATGACTTAGATGCATATCTAGGCTACCCTGCACTGCATCATAGCATCGCACGCACTGTGTTGCATCTGATTGCATTATATTTACTTGTTTCCTCCCCTCCTCTCTTTCGGTAGACCCCGACGTTGCCGTAGCTCCTGAGGCAGACGCCGCTCCGGAGTACGACTACGTCCCCGACGACCCTACCCTTGCCGTTGAGCAGACAGGCAAGCACCCCCATTTTGAGCATTCCGATATCACCTATTCTCTTCCCTCTTATGCTTGCATTATATGTTACTGCTGCTGTTACCATCCTATATCTGTTGCATAGCCTGTTTAATTATAGCCTACTGTTGATACCTGCCTGTATCCTAAACTATTTAGATAGGATAGGTAGAGCCTGATCAGAGACCCACTTGTCCCGACTGCCCCGCTGGACTCTCAGAAGACCCGAGCAATGGGATTGAAGATTAGAACCTGGCACCGCATGTCACTTCCCCTAAGATGCTCGACACTACTGGGTTACTATCGAGTGCCAAGGGTGATACCTCGTCAGCACTTATGATGATAACCTTGTAGGTTAGTTAATCGATCATGGTAAGCGAGGGTGATTCCTCCTACACCACCCCCGATACCGATGCCGTCGTGCAATCTCTCAAGTGTGGACCTCGAGGGTGATTCCTCCTTCGCTCACCTTGATGATAACATCGAGCGGGAATTCCATCGAGGGTGATTCCTCAGGGTTCCCTTCGGTGTCAGACACACAGCTACCTTGGATATTATGACTTGACTATGAACCATGATACTAAAGACGGGTCGGCCCTGAGGGGTACCCGCGCGAGCATGAATGCGAAGTGATGTGGAGTCGGGTTGACCTGAGAGGTGCCCGTGAGATAACTACGAGGCATGGCCAGGCATTCTTAGCCCTTGCCGCAAGTCCTCGAGACGGGGCGACGGGGTCACATCGATCATGAGTCTCTGCTCGTTACCGCGCGCTCCTAATCCACCATGGTTTGGATATTTGATCCGAGGGGCCTCTGGCCCGATAGCACTAACCATCACGTGGGCATAGTATGGGCGTTCTGCGTCGTATACTTCAGCTGGAGCTTAATTGACGTCAGCAAGGAGCGGCGCGCGCTGAATTGGACTGGGAACGCAATCGCGCTTGTATAAGGGGTTGCTAGGTCTGCTTTCAGCCGCGTTCGCAACGCATAGGAGCGTCCGGGGTGATGGTCCAAGACCCCTGGGGGCATAGGTTAGTCCGGCGTGCTGACCTCTCTTTAGAGCCCAGGTCGGGTTGCGGCGTGTTGCTTAGCCGAGGCCGGGCATGACCCAGAAAAGTGTGTCCGACCGGAGTTAAGCTAGCATGGTGGGTAAGTTGGTGCACCCCTGCAGGGAAGAAACTTCTATCGATAGCCTGTCCTACGGTAACGGACACTCGGAGTTGTATCCCGATCGGTACAACTAGAACTTGAGATGAGAACTGGATAGTACGGCTCTGGGATTGCTTTCTCGCAGGGAGTCGAGAAAGGATCTCAGGTCGAGGTTGATGATACTACTACTACTTTACTTTATGCTATTCTGCACTCTTCTAATGCTGCAAGACTGCTGAAGATGCTAGTCTTCGATAGGACTAGGCTTTCCCCCTCTATTCTGGCATTTCTGCAGCCCAATCCACATATACAGCCTCCTTTTGACAATGTTGCATATGTAGTGTAGATCCTTGCTTGCTGAGTACTTCGGATGAGTACTCACGTTTGCTTTACTTTCCTTTTCCCCCATATCCTTTTGATGCCACCAGATGACGGAGCCCCTGAGCCAGTTGCCCCCGCCGACGGCTACTACTACTACCCGCCCGGCGAGTACTACTACTACGAGGAGCCGACTGATGACCGGGAGTAGGATCGGAGGGTCCAGGGCAGGAGGCCTACGCCTTTCGATCGTAGTATTTTATTTTGCCCCGCCTCTGTGAAGGCCTATCTCTCTCTCTGTAATATATCTGTACTCAGATATCTGATGCTTCCGCTGACGATTGTATACCATTCGAGCTATGTATTCGAGCCCTCGAGGCCCTGGCTTGTAATATAAAGCTTGTATGACTTTATTTATGTTTTAGAGTTGTGTTGTGATATCTTCAAGTGAGTCCTTAGGCTTGATCGTGCGCATTTGCGTGTATGATTAGTGCATGATTAAGCCGGGGTCGTCACACCTACGAGAAGCAATCCCAGAGCCATATATCCAGGTCTCATCTCAAGTTCTAGCTGTATCGATCGGGATACAACACCGAGTGTCCTTTACCGTAGGACCGGCTATCGATAGTAGTTTTCTTCCCTGCAGGGGTGCACCAACTTACCCACCACACTCGCTTAACTCCGACCGGTCACACTTTCCTAGGTCATGCCCGGCCTCGGCCAAACGACACACCGCAACCCTACCTACAGCTCAGCAGAGAGGTACCCGTCGGTCTACATCCTAAGCGCAAGGGGGTCTTGGCCATCGCCCCTCGCCCTCTGGGTCGTTGCGTGCCGGGCGAACCAGGCTCCACCCCTCAGGATGGTGCCGGCCCAGCCCGGCTGCAGTGCTGAACTGGACGTCTGACAGAGCTTTCGGCTGATGCTATGATGCAGAACGCCCATACTATGCCCACGTGATGGTTAGTGCTATCAGGCCAGAGGCCCTCTCTGATCAAATATCCAAATCATTAGTTTACTAGGGGCTTGCGGTAATGAGCAGAGACTCACGAAAGATGTGACCCCATCGCCCCGTCTCGAGGACTTGCGGCAAGGGCTAAGAATGCCCGGCCACGCCTCGTATTCATCACTCGGGCACCATACAGGCAACCCGTCTTCACAACACTTGCCACTTAGGCGCACGCGGGTACCCCTCAGGGTCGACCCGCCTTTCCAAGTAACAGTGTAAGGTCCAAGTATCCGTGTGTCCACAACATCAAGGGAATCCGAGGTATCACCCTCATTGGATTCCTACTCGATGTAACCGTCAAGGTGAACTCGGAGGAATCACCCTCGCTGGGTTCACACTTGAGGTGTTGTACGACGGCGTCGTTATCGGAAGTGGTGAAGGAGGAATCACCCTCGATGACCACGACCGAATAGCTACTCTACAGAGTTAACATCAGAAGTGCTACAAGAGGTTTCACCCTCGGCACTCGATAGTAACGCTGCAGTGTCGTTACAACTAAGGGGTGGTGATGTGCGGTGCCGGGGCCTGGTCTTCAATCCCGTTGATTGGGTCTTCGGATAATCCAGCGGGGCAGTCGGGACTAGCGGGGTCACTGATAGGTCTCTACCCAGCCTATACTAAGCAGTTTAGGATATGCAGGTAATTATCAACAGCAGGTTACAATAAACAGGCTATGCATCAGAATAGGTAAAGCAATAGCAGCAGCAGTTCTAATGCAAGTATGAGAGAGAAAGAATAGGTGATATCGGTATGCTCAAAGGGGGGGTGCTCGCCTGGTTGCTCGGCAGCAAAGGCAAGATCATCAGTAATGTAGCCAATCACCGGAGCTGTGTCGGTCTCGGGGACGACGTCGGGGTCTAACGAGAGAGAAGAGGGGGAGGAAACAGTATAAATACACAGTGAACAAGTGCAGCACAAAGCATAACATGGCAATACACGGTGACAGAGGTGATCTGACGCAGTGCGGGTGATACTGGCGAAGGGGGGATTCATCCGGGAAAGTATTCCCGGTTCCGAACAAATGTCAGACAGGTGACCGAAGGGGGAATGTCCCATGTTCAGGTAGTTAGAGACGTGTGACGGACGAACGGGTCGCGTATTCGGATTCGTCTCGAAATTCTGAGCAACTTTCATGTACAAAGTTTTTCGATCTGAGCTACGGATTATTTTATATGATTTTCGAAGGTTTTTATTAATTTCTGGAATTTATTCAATTATTTAAATTCAAATTATCCAAAACTGTGTATGCTGACATCAGCATGACGTCAGCAGACTATTAGGGTTAATTAGGGTTTGATTAATTCACTTAATTATAGATTAATTAGATTAACTAATTAATTAGTTTAATTAAACAGAGTTAATTAAGTTAATTAATTAATTACTTAATTATTTTAATTCCTTTTTTTAACAGTGGGCGCGGGCCCCACCGGTCAGTGGCAGAGCCGCAGCTGGGCGTTCGGGCGCTCGCGCGCGGCCACCAGAGGGCGGCGGCGAGCACGACGAGGCCGGGGAGGGCGAGGCAAGCGGTGAGGCGGGGCGCGGCGGGCGAGTGCGGCGCAGGCGAGGCCGTGGCACGGCGGGCGAGCACGGGCGGCGGGGCGCGGGACGGCGCGGGGTGGCGAGGCGGCAGGAGGAGGCCACGGGCGCGGCGAGCGCGGCGAGGCGCGGTCCGGGACGCGGCGAGCGCGGGCGGCGCGCGAGCGGGCGACGGCGGCGGGACGGGCGCGCGCGGCGACCAGAGAGAGGGGGGGCCGAGGCAAGTGAGAGTGGGGGAAGGCTCATGGGCGCGCAGGGGAACGGGGGTCAGCGAGGCTCGAGGACGACGTCGGGGAGGCGGTCAGGGACGGCGGCGACGGCGAACGGCGACGGCGGCGGGCGCCGGGGAGAGAGCGAGGGGATCGGGGGAGTAGGGGATTAGGGTTAGGGTTTGACTGGGGCGGGCGTTATAGGCCAGTGGGGGGGGCGCGGGAGTGGGCCGGCCTGGCTGGGCCGAGGCCCAGTTGGGCCGAGGGGGGGGTTTGTTTTATTTTTGTTTCTCTTTTATCTTTACTGTTTTTCTGTTTTGCCTTTTGTTTTTTTTATTTCAAAACACTTTTGTAAAATATGGAACTTGCCCATATAATATCAGTGCATTATTAGTCAATGCTAGAAATTGGTTTGGTGTCCATATCTTTTTATTTGGATTTTATTTAATTGAAAAAGGATTAAATAGTGCTATTTTGCTGCTGTTTCTTGTTGTTTGAGTCCTTTTACAATTCCAATAAATGTTGCAATCATTTTTATGAATGCTATGGGAATATTTGCAACATGATGCACATTTTTTTTTCCAATTTGAACAACTTTTAGTTTCACTTAAGTTTGTATTTCCATTTGAATTTGAATTTGAAAAGAGGTATGATCCCAATGATGATTAAGCATTGTTAATCATGGTGACTTGGCATTATCAAAGGGGGATTACTGTAACTAACCTCTGGGGGTGTTACACCACGCCTCGTATTCATCACTCGGGCACCATAGAGGCAACCCGTCTTCACAACACTCGCCACTTAGGCGCACGCGGGTACCCCTCAGGGTCGACCCGCCTTTCCAAGTAACAGTGTAAGGTCCAAGTATCTGTGTGTCCACAACATCAAGGGAATCCGAGGTATCACCCTCATTGGATTCCTACTCGATGTAACCGTCAAGGTGAACTCGGAGGAATCACCCTCGCTGGGTTCACACTTGAGGTGTTGTACGACGGCGTCGTTATCGGAAGTGGTGAAGGAGGAATCACCCTCGATGACCACGACCGAATAGCTACTCTACAGAGTTAACATCAGAAGTGCTACAAGAGGTTTCACCCTCGGCACTCGATAGTAACGCTGCAGTGTCGTTACAACTAAGGGGTGGTGATGTGCGGTGCCGGGGCCTGGTCTTCAATCCCGTTGATCGGGTCTTCGGATAATCCAGCGGGGCAGTCGGGACTAGCGGGGTCACTGATAGGTCTCTACCCAGCCTATACTAAGCAGTTTAGGATATGCAGGTAATTATCAACAGCAGGTTACAATAAACAGGCTATGCATCAGAATAGGTAAAGCAATAGCAGCAGCAGTTCTAATGCAAGCATGAGAGAGAAAGAATAAGCGATATCGGTATGCTCAAAGGGGGGGTGCTCGCCTGGTTGCTCGGCAGCAAAGGCAAGATCGTCAGTAATGTAGCCAATCACCGGAGCTGTGTCGGTCTCGGGGACGACGTCGGGGTCTAACGAGAGAGAAGAGGGGGAGGAAACAGTATAAATACACAGCGAACAAGTGCAGCACAAAGCATAACATGGCAATACGCGGTGACAGAGGTGATCTGACGCAGTGCCGGGTGATACTGGCGAATGGGGGGATTCATTCGGGAAAGTATTCCCGGTTCCGAACAAATGTCGGACAGGTGAGCGAAGGGGGAATGTCCCATGTTCACGTAGTTAGAGACGTGTGACGGACGAACGGATCGTGTATTCAGATTCGTCTCGAAATTCTGAGCAACTTTCATGTACAAAGTTTTTCGATCTGAGCTACAGATTATTTTATATGATTTTCTAAGGTTTTTATTAATTTCTGGAATTTATTCAATTATTTAAATTCGAATTATCCAAAACTGTGTATGCTGACGTCAGCATGACATCAGCATGAGGTCAGCAGACTGTTAGGGTTAATTAGGGTTTGATTAATTCACTTAATTATAGATTAACTAATTAATTAGTTTAATTAAACAGAGTTAATTAAGTTAATTAATTATTTTAATTCCTTTTTTTAACAGTGGGCGCGGGCCCCACCGATCAGTGGCAGAGCCGCAGCTGGGTGTTCGGGCGCTCGCGCACATGCGCGCACGGCCACCAGAGGGCGGCGGCGGGCACGATGAGGCCGGGGAGGGCGAGGCAAGCGGCGAGGCGGGCGAGCGCGGCGCCGGCGAGGCCGGGGCACGGCGGGCGAGCACGGGCGGCGGGGCGCAGGACGGCGCAGGGTGGCGAGGCGGCAGGAGGAGGCGCGGTGCGGGACGCGGCGAGGTACGGCGAGCGCGGGCGGCGCGCGAGCGGGCGACGACGGCGGGACGGGCGCGCGCGGCGACCAGAGAGAGGGGGGGCCGAGGCAAGCGAGAGAGGGGGAAGGCTCACGGGCGCGCAGGGGAACGCGGGTCGGCGAGGTTCGAGGACGACGTCGGGGAGGCGGTCGGGGACGGCGGCGACGGCGAACGGCGACGGCGGCGGGCGCCGGGGAGAGAGCGAGGGGATCGGGGGAGTGGGGGATTAGGGTTAGGGTTTGACTGGGGCGGGCCTTATAGGCCAGTGGGTGGGGCACGTGAGTGGGCCGGCCTTGCTAGGCCGAGGCCCAGTTGGGCCGAGGGGGGGGGGGGGTTGTTTTATTTTTGTTTCTCTTTTATCTTTACTGTTTTTCGGTGTTGCCCTTTTGTTTTTTTATTTCAAAACACTTTTGTAAAATATGGAACTTGCCCATATAATATCAGTGCATTATTAGTCACTGCTAGAAATCGGTTTGGTGTCCATATCTTTTTATTTGGATTTTATTTAATTGAAAAAGGATTAAATAGTGCTATTTTGCTGCTGTTTCTTGTTGTTTGAGTCCTTTTACAATTCCAATAAATGTTGCAATCATTTTTATGAATGCTATGGGAATATTTGCAACATGATGCACATTTTTGTTTTCCAATTTGAACAACTTTTAGTTTCACTTAAGTTTGTATTTCCATTTGAATTTGAATTTGAAAAGAGGTATGATCCCAATGATGATTAAGCATTGTTAATCATGGTGACTTGGCATTATCAAAGGGGGATTACTGTAACTAACCTCTGGGGGTGTTACACCTGCGGCCATTTACCTTCATCTCTCGCGCCACACGACACAATAAGCACACCCACGACGACACATATAGAGAGGACATCCAGCGGTTCCAATGGCGCTCCCCGTGGCTCCAATGGCGCTCCCAGCGGCCGACGACGACAACGGAGGGCAGTTCATCACACATCACATAGTGGACACTCACGTGAGGGGGAAGGCCCTCTCGGTCGTGTACACGAACGAGCCAGTCTCGGTGGAGAGCTCCATCCAAACTATGGAGCAGTTGCTTGCTGAGGACAAGTACCAAGTGGTCGGCTTCGACCTCGAGTACACCATCGGTCGTGCCGGGCACGATCAGAAGGTTGCCGTCGCCCAGTTGTGCGTGCGACATGACGTCCTCGTCTACCACTACCACCTGGCCACAAGGCCTTGTGAGCGTTTCTCCAGGTTTATCAACAGCTCCGACTATAGTTTCGCTACGGTGGACACCACCAACGATCTAAAAGCGCTCAAGGTTTCGGGCTTGAAATGCCAGAATCTTGTCAACATCCAGGACCACTACAAGGTCTGGGGCAGCGACAACAAGAAACAGAACTCCCTGGTTGACCTCGCCTCGGCCATCATCGACCCCTGCTACATGAAGAT
This sequence comes from Thinopyrum elongatum, assembly GCA_011799875.1. Lineage (NCBI taxonomy): Eukaryota > Viridiplantae > Streptophyta > Magnoliopsida > Poales > Poaceae > Thinopyrum > Thinopyrum elongatum. The sequence continues at coordinate 405,766,496 of CM022302.1, read as the reverse complement.
GAAGGATGAGAGCAAGAAGGACAAGAACGCCTGGCACAGTGTCTGGCATGCGAGACTGGATGAACAACACGTCAAGTACACGGCCAAGGACGCATACACAAGCTACGAGATGTACATCCGGATCATTGACATGAGGGAGTGTCTTCTTCCTGCCCCAGACGAGGGATCGAGCCACAAAGCAGTGGCGGGAGCATCACAAGAAGTAGATGACTAGACGATCATTTCTCCTAGTTTAGAATGCATGCAATTGTTTATTGAGGTGTGTGCGAATGATCCGTATAGTCACTTATGTAATTGGATGTTTATTTCAGTTATATATATACATGTTATTCTTCTGTAGACAGAGCAAATCACACGGCTTATTAGCAGCTCTGTGTTATTATTGGTCTTCGCACACATTTCTGATTACGGACCTGCTTGCCGCGTATCACACACATCTTGTTCAGTTGAACCGTTTCTATTGTGTTGCCTAATCACACACAATTCATCCTAGTGAAATGTATGCCGTATATCGCACACACCTTGATCTGGCTGACCATTTCTATTGTGTTGCCTAATCACACAGTTCATCCTAGTGAACTGTATGCCGTATATCGCACACGCCCTCATCTGGCAGCCCGTTTCTGTTGTTCTGCCTCATCGCAAATAGTTCTTCTGGATTGACCGTTTGCCACGCATCGCACACACAACTCTAAATTGAACCATGTTGGATGTCACCGCCATTGCAAACGTTTTGCATCTTTTTTGACGGTTTTATTAGAGCACCGTTTGTGATTAATGCATCGCACACAGTTTCGTCAAAGGGTCTCTGATCATAATGTCGCGTTAGCAGCATCCTGTAGTAGTGGTTGCCAGGGCCATCATCCTCCATCACGTTGTCTGTCATCACAGAGGAGCCTGTTGATGCAGAGGATAACAGATCCGGCATCAACTGGGGCTAGCTCCTGCGGGACGATGATGAACCACCGCTTCGTCCCTCTGAAGGCCATTTCCGAGTCCGAGCTGCAGCTCCAGGAAGCGTTCCGAGCATCCGTCCTTGATCAGGGGGCCACCACGGGCGTTGTTCCCGCCGCCTCACCATCAAGGTGACAAAGAGCGGCCGATGCCACCCCCTCCTGCGTACTTTGTTAAATTTTGTCTAAATTTCTTGTTTGGAATCCTTAAATTTGGGAGTTTTTAGAGCTACCATTGAATGAATGGTGTTTGTCCCACTGTTCGCGGACAAATAGAGGCGTTTGTTGATGTTTGGCGTTGGAGATGCCGGAATGGGACCTCAAGCATTTTTGTAATTACAATGAGCAATCGCGATCCAGCTCCTGTCACACAAACTTCTTTCCCCCACACCTTCCAATTTCTCACTCCCAACGCCACTCATTCGGATTATATGATACAAAAAATATATTGTTGAATTTATATTTGAAAGAGCTTTTTCGTATTATAATTGTTGTGAAATATAGTCTATATTTTATTAGTTCAATTTATGATCAAACTTTAGCCTCAAATAAGAGGGGATCCAATAAAACTAGACGAAGGTAGTACTATGCATTACGAAAATAGTATTATACACTAATATTACTTCCTCTCCCTCTGTACCTAAATATAAGTTGGTAGGCTACCAAAATGGCTTATATTTAGATACGGAGGGAGCACATGTATCATAGTATGATATGATACTCATAAGAGATTAGATCGATTCGGCTCGTTAATAAAATATGTACTCCACTCGCATCACTTAACTCGCCAGAAAAATTGTTTAGGTACTTACACAGGTGATCAGCTCATTATGCATACATTAATCCTTTTTCTTGCGTAAGCGTGCATCTTAGAATAAATAGCACGGACTTATCTATAGAATTGTGAAGATGCCAATAACTACCCAAAATGCATGAATGCCCATGAACATCCGTGCAAACAAGTAAACAAACAGTCATCCCAACATAACAAGTCAATCTTCACTCCTTTCCCCTTTGGCAATAGAGAGTTAACAGTTTCTCCTTCCCTTTGGATGTCGTCGTGATGGTAATCTCCTCCTCCATTAGCTACTCCAACAACTAGAGGAGGAGGGGTGGGCTCCCGTTTCTCTTCCGGTTGGTCCATAGGGTGTAGGGTCGTGTCTTCTTCCAGTAGCGCCCATTTGGTGAGGTTGGTGATGCATTGAATAAGGTTACTCCAGTATCTCCCTCACCACGACTATGTTCAACTCAGCGTCGCCGATGGCCTCGTCTGCTCATTGTTTATTCAGAGCAGTGGGCGTTACGTTTCATATTTCTAGGGGTTGTCGCCTCTCGTAGCGTCGCCGATAAGTGGGACTAGTTGGTGCTGGAGCAAAGTTGTTGGCCTGGCGGCAGTGAATTTGGCCTTCTTCCCCAACAACGATGGCGGGATGTGTTCGATCCAGATCCAGATCGACACGGGGGACATCCTCGGCTGACAAGCCATCTCGCCATGTGCTTGTTCTGCGGGCCTGGTGTTCTGCTCGCATTGCTTTTAAGGTTATGGCTTTGGCCTTGATTTTGGTTTGATGGTGTCCAACCTTTTGGCCTGGTGAGCATCTCAATGGCGGTTTTCATATTTGGTTGTTTGCATTTATAGGGACCCTGAGGGACTCATTTGTAGTATTCTTTTTGTGGGATTCTTTCTACGAAGTTTCTTGGACACTTGTAATGTCCTGATCTTTTTGGAGGTTTCCGCATGTGTGTAGTTGTATTCTGCTTTATTGACTAATATAATGTGCGCGGTTCTCTAAAAAACATAACAATTAGAGAAATCTAAGGTCAAACGAGTGAAACAAGATTTGTTTAAGTTGTCTTATTAACTAGTTAAACTTCAATTCGACTCGACCAATTAGAAGGTGAGTTCAAGCCATGTAATGAGTTATCGTTTAGCTCACAAGTTCGAGTTTTCTTCCATTGATTCCATTTTACTACCATATCACCCTCATTTTCTATCTTATCACCTACTCCCTCCGGTCCTTTTTAGTTCGCATATAAGATTTTTCTTAAGTCAAACCTCGTAAACTTTGATCAAGTTAATAGAAAAAATACCAACATTTGGAATGTGAAATCAACAACAATAGATGCGTCATGACTTTAGTTTTCATATTGTATAAATTTAGCATTGTAGATGTTAATATATTTTTCATATAAATATGGTCAAACTTTACAAAGTTTGACTTCAAACAATTCTTATATGCACAGTAAAAAGGACTAGAGGAAGTACACACAATCGTCTTCTCTATCTCCTCTGTTTGTTCTCCTCTCCTCCTTATCCATCGCCTTCGCTATTAGATATGGCCATCTACCGCCACTAGTGTTGAGAAGGGGGCGACGCTACTCAGTGAGGCCATCTCTCTAACCTTAGGGTCGTTGATGTTACTCATCTTGGTTAATGAGCTTTCATGGATGACCTAATGTTTTCAAGCTCATTGGTCAACCTCCTTTAACGCCCCCTTCCCTCCCCCTCTTTCTCCTTTTTGCTCTACCTTCCTATAGGTGACACATCAACCACCGACCAAGTGTTTGCTCCCTAATATGGTGGAGAAAATGTTCTGAGAATGAACTTTTTCATCCCTAGGATATAGGATAAATGACCTTCGTGATCATCTTTACAAGCTTTTCATGCCCCACTAAAATTGGGTCTGCTGGCATTTTCACTTCTTGTGTAGATTTTCCCTTCTCTTTTTTGAGCTTTATTATAATGTGTCTTGGTGGAAAGATAAGCCTCTACTATGCTATAGATTGGGCCTCACAGTCATGAGATTAAGGATACAAAAAAATAGAAAAATATAGGATTTGTAATGTGGTGGCCACTTGGATTCTAAATGTTTTAAAAAGGAGGAATACCCAGGCCTCTGCATCAAGCGATGCACACAACCATTTATTTAAATGAATAGAGCATCAAGGTATGAGTATCATCTCAGGTACATAAATAAAATCGTAGAAGTATGTAACAACAACAACAACAACATTAAGCCTTTAGTCCAAGAAAAGTTGGGGTAGGCTAGAGGTGAAACCCATTAGATCTCGCGACCAACTCATGGTTATGGCACATGGATAGCAAGCTTCCACGCGCCCCTGTCCATAGCTAGTTCTTTGGTGATACTCCAGTCCTTCAGATCCCTCTTTACGGACTCGTCCCATGTCAAATTCGGTCTACCCCGACCTCTCTTGACATTACCCGCATGCTTTAGCCGTCCGCTATGCACTGGAGCTTCTGGAGGCCAACGTTGAATATGCCCAAACCATCTCAGGCGATGTTGGACAAGCTTCTCTTCAATTGGTGCTACCCCAACTCTATCACGTATATCATCATTCCGGAAGTATGTAATAACCATAATAGGCAGAAATAGGACAAAGTGCCTAAACACATATCCTATTATTGGATCATCATCCAAACCGGTTGTGTAGCTTGTGCTACCGTCTTCCATCGGTTGCACCAAAAGGCCATAAGCTCCCTCACTTCTGCATGGTGTAGTAATGACCACGTACTGATCCATCAAACACCCGGTAGATAACATGCAAAAAGTTTGTTATATTTGTCTTGTTAAATACAACGTCACTCTCACAGTTCCAAAATAGCTCAAAGTAATAAACAACTCACATGAAAATCCGTGCCGATGTATTAGGCTCAACTCCATCTAACTAGTTACCGAATAGATTGGAGATACTATTATTAGGTGGAGCAACATTAAAGGACACATGTATTGTTTGCCAGAATAACTTGGCTAGTGGGCATATGAGAAATAGATGTTGAATCGTTTCCTCGTGATCACAAAAACAATATCGCTTACTCCCCTCCCACCTATGTTTTGCCAGATTGTTCTTAGTCAGAATCACTCCCTTATGCATAAATCATATAAGAATCTTGATTTTTAGAGGCACCTTTATTTTCCATATATGAATAGATCGGGGGATTGGTCCATTATTAATCATGTCCACACACATAGATTTGACTGAGAACACGCCTGAAACTGAAAGTTTCCATCGGAATACATCTGGCTCATTAGACAGGTTGACCTCCATCTACCTACGCACTATATGTAGCCATGTATCCCATCATTCCCTTACTAGTGTATGTCTGAACTGAATGTTTAAGGGAACCGAACCTAGTATTATACTTATAAATGTGTCTTTACGTGTACAATATTATCGTTGAATAATGTAAAGCTAGAGACATCTCCCTAGCTAAGTGTCCTCCCAGAATCTAGTTGTGCGCCCATTCCCAATGATAAATTTACTTGTGTTGAAGACAACGACCTTAGTTCCCATCAACCCCTTCCAAAAGGGAGAATCATTCGGCTGTGCCGTAACTTGTGCTAAGGTTTTAGAATGCAGATATTTGTCACGCAATAGTTGTTGCCACACCCCCTCCTCCTCTGAGGAGAGCCGATATAACCACTTTCTAAGTAGACATTTACTCTTTACTTCGGGATTTTCAATCCCCAAACCCCTTGGTCTTTAGGCCTACATAATATGTCCCACTTAGTCTACCTGTATTTTGTTTTATTCTCATCACTTTGCCAAAAAAAATTGCGATCGATAAAGTCCAATCTTTTTTGTGCCCCTATGGGTATTTCAAAGATAACATGGACATTGGCATGCTCGTACGAACATAATTAAATAAGAATGAGCTGACCCCCATAAGACATAAGTTTGCCCTTCTAACAACTTAGCTTCTTCTCAAATCGATCTTCAATGCATTTTCATTCTTTGTTGGTCAATTTTCGGTGATGAATTGGGATCCCAATATAACAAAAAGGTTGGGATCCAATTCCACAACCGAACTACTTTGTAGTTTCCTATTCCTCCTTAGTGCTCCCGAATAACAGTTCACTTTTATGAAAAAAATTAGCCTAGATAGTTGTTCAAAAAGACATAAAACCAGCTTCATATTTCTTGCTTTTGCCATGTCATGCTCCATGAAAATAATTGTATGATCAGCGTATTGTAGTATGGACACACCCCCATCCACGAGATGTGGGATGAGCCCTCCGACCTAGCCTTCCTCTTTGGCTCTACCAATGAGCACTGCCAACATATGTGTAACAATCTTGAACAGGATAGGAGATGTCGGATACCCCTGACGTAGTCCTTTTTGTGTCTGGAAATAATGACCTACATCATCATTTACCCTGATCCTGACACTGCCTCCTTATACAAAGGCTTCGATCTGCTTCCTCCAGGCCGATTTGAAACCCTTCATACACAGGGCCTGTTGCAGAAATGGCCACTTAACTTTATCATAAGCCTTCTCAAAATCCACTTTGAAGACAACTCCATCAAGTTTCTTGTAATGAATTTCATGTAAGGTTTCATGTAGAACGACAAAACCCTCTAGAATGTGGCGATGATGTCTACCACGCAAATTTATTCTTGTAGACTTTGTTGGACCTCCAAGCGTAGAGTTTTGTAGGAAGTAGCAATTTTTTCTCAAGTGGGTGACCTAAGATTTATTAATCCACGAGAGATGTAGGTGTAACACCCCCAGTGGTTAACTACAGTAATCCCGTTTTGATTATGCCAGGTCATCATGATCAACAGTGCTTAATCATCATTAGTATCATATCTCTTTTCAAATTCAAATTCAATTGAAAATTCAAACTGAAAGTGGAAAATAAAGGTTGTTCAAATCAGAATCTAAAAATGTTCATTAAATGACAAATATTCCAGAGACCATTCTAAAATTATAACCAATAATTAATAAATTAATTAGGTGGCTCTAACATTACCAAAACAGCAAGGATTAATACATTTTATTTAACACAAAATTTGTGTGAACCCCATTTGTCTCCAAACCAATTTTTGGTATTTTTAGATATTACATAGCATCTAATGGGCCAAGTCACTAATTTTGTAAAAATCATTTTGGGGCCTAACTATTTGCAAACAGGAAAAACAGAAAAGAAGAAAACGAAAAAAAAAGGAAAATCCCCCCCCCCACAGCCCAACTGGACCTTGGCCCAGCTCCCTCCCCCGGCCCACCTACTGGCCTATATGGCCCCTGCCTCCCCCCGAAACCCTATCCAACCCCTCGCACCCACCCCCCTCCCCCGATCCAGAACTGGATCAGGGCCGCGCCGACGCCGCCGCCCGCTGCCGTCGCCGGACCCCGCCATCGCCGTCGCCAAACGCCTCCCCGTCCTCCTCCCCGTCGGCTCCACCGAGCCTCGCCGCCCCTCGCCTCTGCTCCGGACGTGAGCCGCCCCCCCGCTCTCTCTTCCTCCCCCTCGCGCGGTCACCGCGTGCCGGGCCGGCCCGGCCGGCGCCCGCGTCGTCCCTCGCTCGCAGCACGGCCTCGCCCTCCCCCCCGACGCCTCCTCCCCTGTCTGCCGCCCATGCCGTCCTCCCTTCTTGTCTGTCTCTCTGGTCCCTCCTTCCTCCTCTTCTTGCCCATCCTTCATCATTCCCCTCAGCCACTGCGCTCATCGTGCTCCCGACCGGCTCGCCGTCGCCTGCGCTCGCCCGCGTGCGCGCGCTTCGGGCAACCGGACATGTCCGGCCCCGCGCAGCCGCGCCGCGGACACGTCCGGCCGGGCCACTGACAGAGGGGCCCCACCCCCACAGAACGTCTAGATAAAAAAAGAAAATAATATTATTAATTAATTAATGAATTAGTGAATTAATTAATTTAATTAATCCTGTTTAAGTTAATCTAATTAATTAGTTAATTCAATTAAACTGTAATTAGGTTAATTAACCCTAATTAATCTAAACAAAGAATGACAGGTGGGACCCACATGTCAGCTTGACCAAGTCAATGCACTGTTGACTGCTGACGTCATGCTGACGTAAGCATACACTGTTTCGGATAATTCTAATTTAGTTAATTAAATAAATTTAGAAAATGATTAAAACTTTAGAAAATCATATAAAATAAACCGTAGCTCGGATTAAAATAATTTGTACATGAAAGTTGCTCAGAACGACGAGACGAATCCGAATACGTGGACCGTTCGTCCGCCACACGTCCCTAACTATCCGAACATGGAACCGTTCCCCTTCGGTCATCTGTCTGACAAATGTCCGAAACCGGGAAAACATTCCCGGATGGATTCCTCCTTCCTCGGTGACGTGCAACCATACATTAGGACACACCCGGCATTGCATATTGTCATGTCGTACATTGTGTTGCTCTTGTTTGCGGTGTATTTATACTATTTCCTCCCCCTCTTCTCTCTCGTTAGACCCCGACGTCGTCCTCGAGACCGACGCAGCTCCGGAGACCGAAGACACCATTGACGACCTTGCCCTTGCCGCCGAGCAACCAGGCAAGCCCCCCCCTTTGATCATCCCGATATCGCCCATTCTATTTTCTCTTGCTTGCATTAGAATTGCTGCTACTACTGCTTTACCTATTCTGATGCATAGCCTGTTTATTGTAACCTACTATTGATACCTTACCTGCTTATCCTAAACTGCTTAGTATAGGCTGGGTAGAGACCTATCAGTGACCCCACTAGTCCCGACCGCCCCGCTGGATTATCCGAAGACCCGATCAACGGGATTGAAGACCAGGCCCCGGCACCGCACATCACCCCCTTAGTTGTAACGACACTGCAGCGTTACTATCGAGTGCCGAGGGTGATACCTCGTGTAGCACTTCTGATGTTAACTCTGTAGAGTAGCTATTCGGTCGTGGTCATCGAGGGTGATTCCTCCTTCACCGCTTTCGATAACGACGCCGTCGTACAACACCTCAAGTGTGAACCCATCGAGGCTGATTCCTCCGAGTTCACCTTGACGGATACATCGAGTAGGAATCCAACGAGGGTGATACCTCGGATTCCCCTGATGTTATGGACACACGGATACTTGGACTGTACTATTGTTACTTGGAAAAGCAGGTCGACCCTGAAGGGTACCCGCGTGTGATGTGAAGACGGGTTGCCTGTATGGTGCCCGAGTGATGGATACGAGGCGCGGCCGGGCATTCTTAACCCTTGCAGCAAGTCCTCGAGACGGGGCGACAGGGTCACATCTTTCGTGAGTCTCTGCTCGTTACCGCAAGCCCAAGGTACTAACGATTTGGATATTTGATCTGAGCAGGCCTCTGGCCTGACAGCACTAACCATCACGTGTTCATAGTATGGGCGTTCTGCATCGTAGCATCAGCCGACAGTTCTGTCAGACGTCCAGTTCAGCATTGTGGCACGGTCGGATCGTACCGACCCTCCGAGGCGGTGCTGGTATCCACCCTGCACACAACGACCCGGAGTGCATAGGGCGATGGCCCAAGACCCCTGAGTGCTTAGGATGTAGAGCGGCGGGGACCTCTCTGCTGAGCTGTAGGTAGGGCTGCGGTGTATCGTTTGGCCGAGGCCGGGCATGACCCAGGAAAGTGTGTCCGGCCGGAGTTAATCGAGCGTGTTGGGTAAGTTGGTGCACCTCTGCAAGGAAGAAAACTTCTATCGATAGCCGGTCCTACGATAAAGGACACTCGGAGTTGTATCCTGATTGATACAATTAGAACTGGATACTTGGATACTATGGCTCTGGGATTGCTTCTCGCAGGGAGTCGAGAAGGGATCTCAGGACGAGGTTGAAGACTGTATGGCTCTGGGATTGCTTTCTCGCAGGGAGTCGAGAAAGGATCTCTGGGTGAGGTTGAGACTTAATGATACTGCTACATTATATGGTACTGTCTACACTCTTCTAATGCTGCAAGACCTCTGAAGATGCTAGTCTTCGATAGGACGAGGCCTCCTCTCTATTCTGGCATTTCTGCAGCCCAGTCCACATATACAGCCATTCCTTGATAATGTTGCATATGTAGTGTAGATCCTTGCTTGCCGAGTACTTCGGAGTACTCACGGTTGCTTTGCTTTCTTTTTCTCCCCATATCAGTTTGTCGTGACCAGATGACGGAGCCCCCTGAGACAGCTGCCCCGTCGATCGACTACTACTACTACCCCGAGGATGGATACTACTACGAGCTTGCCGTCGACCAGGAGTAGGATCGGAGGGTCCCAGGCAGGAGGCCTGCGCCTTTCGATCGTAGTGTTTTATTTGTACTTCCGATATCTGATGCTTCCGCTGACGCTTGTATGCCATTGAGCTATGTATTCGAGCCCTCGAGGCCCTGGCTTGTAATATAAAGCTTGTATGACTTTATTTATGTTTTAGAGTTGTGTTGTGATATCTTCCCGTGAGTCCTTAGGCTTGATCATGTGCATTTGCGTGTATGATTAGTGCATGATTGAGCCGGGGGTGTCACAAGTTGGTATCAGAGCCGACTGCCTCTAGGAATCCCCCTTTCCAACTCCTTGGCCGAAGTTGAGTCTAGTGGTCTAAAAACTAATTTACTAAGTTGGCTGTGTGGCTTACGGGCCCACGTCGCCAATTGGGTGGTATTAGGATCTTTTATTCCTTATCTTTACTCTGGGACTCTGACCTCTCTTCTATTCGGGTTAAAATTTTACTAACTCCAACATTAGGTTCTCATGATCACATCCACCCGGTGTTCTGAAATCCCGCCCCCCTTCCTTCAAGATTGCAGGCCAGGTTCTGTTCGCAGGATCCTCTTATCGAGGGCACCCTGTTTTGTCACTTGCAGATTCCTCGCTCCAATAGTTTTCTCCGACGTTGATGTAGCTTTTGCTATGTCCCGTCGTGTACTTCCTTGTCGCGTGCCTGCGCGCCGCCTAGTTTGTCTAGCTGCATGCATTTCCGAACTCCTACCTCCGTTTGTGTCCAATTCCGTGCATCGTTCTGTATGTCTTTGATGACTACTAATATGCACCTAATGCCTTCTTGTTCATCACTCATGTTACATCGTGAATGACCTCTTACACATGCAATTTTTCTTGCTAAACTGCCCCTATTGATTTGGCAGGATGGCTGACGATCCCCCACCTCCACCTTATATTGCCAAAATGATGCAGCAGTTTGAATTGAACCGTCAGGTTATGACCGGGATATTGGCTCAGTTCCCAAACCAGAATGCTTATCAACAGCCTACCCCAATAACACTGCCAGAATTCATGCGCCTCAATCCGTCCACTTTTCGCAGCTCGACTGATCCAATGGATGCTGATGATTGGCTCCGTGACATTGCCTTCCAGATGAAGTCGGCCAATGTTATCCCTGACAGTTACGTCACCTATGCGACGTATCACCTGAGGGGATCAGCTGCTCAATGGTGGGAAAGCCACAAGGGTATGTTGCCTGCTGAAACTGTAACCACTTGGCAGGAATTCCAGTCAGCTTTTCGTGCACGGTACACTCCTCAAGGTCTGATGGACCAGAAGAAGCAGGAGTTCCGCAAACTCTCACAGGGCAAAATGGCTGTGGATGAATACCAGAGGAAATTTCTTGAATTGTCCCGCTATGCTGAAGATGACGTCTGCACTGACGCCCGCAAGCAGGAGAAATTTCGTGAAGGACTGCGTACGGATATAAACCTCGCACTTGTTGTCCTTGATTTTGCAGACTTCGCAACGCTTGTCAGCAAATCTTTCCAAGTTGAAACAGCTCTGACTGAGTACCAGGAGTCGCTCAAGCGTACTCAAGATGTTGGCTCATCCTCGAGTCAGCCAGTTCAGAAACGTCGAGTCTGGATTCCCCACAATGTTTACCACCGACCTGCTCCAACACCAAGGCCGTCATATGTTGCACCTCGTCTGCCTTCACCGCCGAGACAGCTAACGGTTCTTGATGGACCGCCTAATGCTATGGCTTCTCCTCAGGTTGCACCACGTCCTCCTAATGGTCGTAAGAAGAGTTGTCGAAACCGCCGATTCAGAAACCGTAATACCATATTGTCTGCTGTTGTACTTGGCCATGCCAATCACGTCAATGCTGAAAAGGCTCAGAAGGAACCGACTATCGTGCTGGGAACACTCTCTGTGAATTCAGAACCAGCCTCTGTTCTCTTTGATTCAGGAGCATCGCATGCTTTTGTTTCCCAACAATTTGCTCAGTCACATGAGTTATACCTCGAAGAATTACCTACTCCTCTAATGGTTCAGTCCCCGAGATCCAAGTGGCAAACCACAATGTTAAGCCCTCACAACCACATCGAGATTGGAGGTCTACTTTTTTCGGTTTCTCTCATTGTACTTGGACCTTCCGACATAGACATTATTCTCGGTATGGACTGGTTGACAGCCCATAATGCTTTGATTGATTGCGCTACTAAGACAGTCCAGCTCACACACCCTTCTGGTCAGGTGATCAAATACTCAGCCCGAATAGCTCATGATGCTGAGAACCAGATATATGTTCTGAATGCATTGAACGCTTCACCTCTTGAAGGCATCGAGAACGTTCCAGTTGTTCGTGATTTTCAAGATGTCTTTCCAGAAGAACTTCCAGGAATACCCCCTGCTAGAGCTGTCGAGTTTGTCATCGACTTGAAGCCTGGCACTACCCCTATTGCGAAGCGACCTTATAAGATGCCTCTGCACCGCCTTCTTGAACTTAAGGAGGAAATCGACACGTCACTTAAGAAGGGTTTCATCCGCCCCAGTTCCTCTGCTTGGGGAGCGCCTTCACTCTTTGTCAAGAAGAAGGATGGAACTAACCGATTGGTTCAGGATTACCGGCCCATTAACCAAGCAACAATTCAGAACAAATATCCGCTTCCACGGATCAATGATTTGTATGATCAACTTGCTGGATCATCGGTATTCTCTAAACTTGATTTGAGGTTGGGTTACCATCAGATCCGTGTTCGCGAAGAGGATATTCCCAAGACTGCATTTGTTACTCGTTATGGCTCCTACGAGTACACTGTCATGTCATTTGGCTTAACTAATGCTCCAGCCACATTCTCCCGTCTGATGAATTACATCTTCATGGATTATCTCGACAAATTTGTCGTGGTGTATCTAGATGATATTCTGGTCTATTCAAAGAATAAAGAAGAACATGTTGAACACCTCCGTCTGGTACTGGAAAGGCTCTGAGAACACCAGTTGTATGCCAAATACTCCAAATGTGAATTCTGGCTTTCTGAAGTAACTTACCTTGGTCTTGTGATTTCCAAGGATGGAATTGCCGTTAACCCAGAACGAGTTCAAGCTATTCTTGACTGGACTCCTCCGAAGAACGTCAAGCAAGTGAGAAGTTTTCTTGGCCTTGCAAGTTATTGCCGTCAATTTGTTGAGAATTTTTCTAAGATTGCTAAGCCCCTAACTGATCTGCTTCACAAGGGCGTTAAGTTCGAATGGACCGAAAAATGTCAGGAAAGCTTTCAAACACTCAAAGACAAGCTAACATCTGCCCCAGTACTTGCTCCTCCAGATTCTCGCAAAGACTTCGTGATTTATTGTGACGCATCCCGTGAAGGATTAGGCTGTGTCCTAATGCAAGAGAGTAAAGTGATTGCTTACGGCTCTGGACAGTTGCGTCCGCATGAAGAAAATTATCCGGTACATGATGTAGAACTGGCTGTTGTCATCTATGCACTGCAGTTGTGGCGACATTACCTCCTCGGTAATCGTTGCGAGATATACATGGATCATAAAAGTCTGAAGTACTTGTTCACTCAGCCATCTCTAAACCTCCGTCAGCAAAGATGGATGGAGGCCATTGCGGACTATGATTTGGGTATTTCCTATACCCCTAGCAAGGCTAACGTGATGGCTGATGCCTTAAGCCGCAAGTCCTATTGCGACAACCTCATGGTTAGGCGAGCTCAACCTCTTCTTTTTGAAGAACTGCGCAAGCTGAATCTCCGTATTGTCCCACAGGGTTCTCTTAATAACCTTTTGATACAACCAGATCTCAAGAAAGCTGTTAAGAATGCACAAGCTAAAGATGCGGAAGTTGATCTGATGAAGAAAAATCTTCACCTTGAAAAGTACAGGGATTTCTCGCTGTCTGAAGATGGAACCTTGTATTTCAGAAACTGCATTGTCGTACCTCGCTTCGAGCTTATGACCGACAAGGTCATGAAGGAGGCACATGATACCCCGCTGTCTATTCATCCGGGTAGCACCAAGATGTATTTTGATCTCCATCAAAGGTACTGGTGGTCTAGAATGAAGCAGGACATTGCTCGTTATGTTGCTGAATGTGATGTTTGCCGTCGCGTTAAAGCAAAACATCAAAAGCCTGCTGGAATTCTACAACCGTTACCTATTCCTTTATGGAAATGGGATAAAGTGCAAATGGATTTCATTACTGGCCTTCCCAGGTCACAGAAGGGTCACGATGCTATTCTTGTCGTCGTTGACCAACTCTCTAAGGTTGCACACTTTCTGCCTGTCAAAGAGACTATCACTGCTAGTCAGTTAGCAGAATTATATATCTCCAGAATTGTTTCACTCCATGGTATTCCGAAGGAGATTAGTTCGGACCATGGCGGCCTTTTCACTTCCAAGTTCTGGGAAAGTTTCCAAGAAGCTATGGGAACTCATATTACCTGGAGTTCAGCTTATCACCCCCAATCCCAAGGCCAAGTCGAGCGAGTCAATCAAGTGCTTGAAGACATGCTTCGGGCTTGTGTTATTTCTTTCGGCAAGAAGTGGGAAGAATCTCTCCCGTACGCCGAGTTCTCTTATAACAATAGCTATCAAGCCAGCTTGAAAATGGCCCCCTTCGAAGTACTATATGGACGTAAGTGTCGAACCCCTCTGAATTGGTCAGAAACTGGGGAACGACCGCTTGTGGGTCCGGATATTATTCAACACGCCGAAGAACAAGTCCGTATCATTCGAGAAAATCTCAAGGCGGCTCAGGACCGCCAGAAGAGCAACTACGATCGCAAACGATGGGGTTTGACTTATCAACCTGGTGATCAAGCTTATCTGCGTGTCACTCCTATGAAGGGCACACACCGTTTTGGAATCAAGGGCAAGCTAGCTCCACGCTACATTGGTCCTTTTCGCATTATTGCTAGACGTGGTCAGGTGGCATATAAATTGGAGTTGCCGCCGCAATTCTCTCATATCCACGACGTCTTCCATGTGTCGCAACTTCGTAAATGCTTCAAGGAATCTCCGCACCGCGTAGTGGATCACGAGATGCTCGAATTGCAAGATGATCTTTCTTATAAGCAGCATCCGATCCACATTCTCGATGAAGCTAAACGTCGGACCCGTCAGAAGGCTACCAAGTTCCTCAAAGTGCAGTGGTCAAATCATACTGAAGATGAAGCCACTTGGGAACGCGAGGATAATCTTCGTGCGGAATACCCCGAACTTTTTCCTTCTACCTCTTAATTCTCGGGACGAGAATTCTTGTTAGTGGAGGAGACTTGTAACACCCCCAGTGGTTAACTACAGTAATCCCCTTTTGATTATGCCAGGTCATCATGATCAACAGTGCTTAATCATCATTAGTATCATATCTCTTTTCAAATTCAAACTGAAAGTGGAAAACAAAGGTTGTTCAAATCATAATCTAAAAATGTTCATTAAATGACAAATATTCCAGAGACCATTCTAAAATTATAACCAATAATTAATAAATTAATTAGGTGGCTCTAACATTACCAAAACAGCAAGGATTAATACATTTTATTTAACACAAAATTTATGTGAACCCCATTTGTCTCCAAACCAATTTTTGGTAGTTGTAGATATTACATAGCATCTAATGGGCCAAGTCACTATTTTTGTAAAAATCATTTTGGGGCCTAACTATTTGCAAACAGGAAAAACAGAAAACAAAAAAAAAGAAACCCCCCCCGGCCCAACTGGGCCTTGGCTCAGCTCCCTCCCCCGGCCCACCTACTGGCCTATATGGCCCCTGCCTCCCCCCCGAAACCCTATCCAACCCCCTCGCATCCACCACCCTCCCCCGATCCAGAACTGGATCGGGGCCGCGCCAACGCCGCCGCCCGCTGCCGTCGTCGGACCCTGCCACCGCCGTCGCTGAACGCCTCCCCGTCCTCCTCCCCGTCGGCTCCACCGAGCCTCGCCGCCCCTCGCCTCTGCTCCGGATGTGAGCCGCCCTCCTCTCTCTCTTCCCCCCCTCGCCGTGGTCACCGCGTACCGGGCCCCGCCCCGGCCGCGCCCGCGTCGCCCCTCACCCGCGCCCCGGCCGCGCCCGCGTCGCCCCTCGCTCGCGCACGGCCTCGCCCTCCCCCCCGACGCCTCCTCCCCTGCTGCCACCCACGCCGCCGCCCTGCTCCGCTCGGCCGCGGCTGCCGCCTGCAGCTGCCCGCGCCACTCGTCGCGCTCCCGACCCGCTCGCCGTCGCCTGCGCTCGCCCGCGCGCGCGCGCTTCGGGCAACCGGACATGTCCGGCCCCGCATAGCCGCTCCGCGGACACGTCCGCCCGGGCCACTGACAGAGGGGCCCCACCCCCACAGAACGTCTAGATAAAAAAAAGAAAATAATAACAAAAATAATAAAATTATTAATTAATTAATTAATTAGTGAATTAATTAATTTAATTAATCCTGTTTAAGTTAATCTAATTAATTAGTTAATTCAATTAAACTGTAATTAGGTTAATTAACCCTAATTAATCTAAACAGAGAATGACAGGTGGGACCCACACGTCAGCTTGACCAAGTCAACGCACTGTTGACTGCTGACGTCATGCGGACGTCATGCTGACATCAGCATACACTGTTTCAGATAATTCTAATTTAGTTAATTAAATAAATTCAGAAAATGATTAAAACTTTAGAAAATCATATAAAATAAACCGTAGCTCGGATTAAAATAATTTGTACATGAAAGTTGCTCAGAACGACGAGACGAATCCGAATACGTGGACCGTTCGTCCGCCACACGTCCCTAACTATCCGAACATGGAACCGTTCCCCTCCGGTCATCTGTCTGACAAATGTCCGAAACCGGGAAAACATTCCCGGATGGATTCCTCCTTCCTCGGTGACGTGCAACCATACGTTAGGACACACCTGGAATTGCATATTGTCATGTCGTACATTGTGTTGCTCTTGTTTGCTGTGTATTTATACTGTTTCCTCCCCCTCTTCTCTCTCGTTAGACCCCGACGTCGTCCCCGAGACCGACGCAGCTCCGGAGACCGAAGACACCATTGACGACCTTGCCCTTGCCGCCGAGCAACCAGGCAAGCCCCCCCCTTTGATCATCCCGATATCGCCCATTCTATTTTCTCATGCTTGCATTAGAATTGCTGCTACTACTGCTTTACCTATTCTGATGCATAGCCTGTTTATTGTAACCTACTATTGATACCTTACCTGCTTATCCTAAACTGCTTAGTATAGGCTGGGTAGAGACCTATCAGTGACCCCACTAGTCCCGACCGCCCCGCTGGATTATCCGAAGACCCGATCAATGGGATTGAAGACCAGGCCCCGGCACCGCACATCACCCCCTTAGTTGTAACGACACTGCAGCGTTACTATCGAGTGCCGAGGGTGATACCTCGTGTAGCACTTCTGATGTTAACTCTGTAGAGTAGCTATTCGGTCGTGGTCATTGAGGGTGATTCCTCCTTCACCGCTTCCGATAACGACGCCGTCGTACAACACCTCAAGTGTGAACCCATCGAGGGTGATTCCTCCGAGTTCACCTTGACGGATACATCGAGTAGGAATCCAACGAGGGTGATACCTCGGATTCCCCTGATGTTATGGACACACGGATATTTGGACTGTACTATTGTTACTTGGAAAGGCGGGTCGACCCTGAAGGGTACCCGCGTGTGATGTGAAGACGGGTTGCCTGTATGGTGCCCGAGCGATGGATACGAGGCGCGGCCGGGCATTCTTAACCCTTGCAGCAAGTCCTCGAGACGGGGCGACGGGGTCACATCTTTCGTGAGTCTCTGCTCGTTACCGCAAGCCCAAGGTACTAACGATTTGGATATTTGATCCGAGCAGGCCTCTGGCCTGATAGCACTAACCATCATGTGGGCATAGTATGGGCGTTCTGCATCGTAGCATCAGCCGACAGTTCTGTCAGACGTCCAGTTCAGCATTGTGGCACGGTTGGATCGTACCGACCCTCCGAGGCGGTGCTGGTATCCACCCTGCACACAACGACCCGGAGTGCACAGGGCGATGGCCCAAGACCCCTGAGTGCTTAGGATGTAGACCGGCGGGGACCTCTCTGCTGAGCTGTAGGTAGGGCTGCAGTGTATCGTTTGGCCGAGGCCGGGCATGACCCAGGAAAGTGTGTCCGGCCAGAGTTAATCGAGCGTGTTGGGTAAGTTGGTGCACCCCTGCAGGGAAGAAAACTTCTATCGATAGCCGGTCCTACGATAAAGGACACTCGGAGTTGTATCCTGATTGATACAATTAGAACTGGATACTTGGATACTATGGCTCTGGGATTGCTTCTCGCAGGGAGTCGAGAAGGGATCTCAGGACGAGGTTGAAGACTGTATGGCTCTGGGATTGCTTTCTCGCAGGGAGTCGAGAAAGGATCTCTGGGTGAGGTTGAGACTTAATGATACTGCTATATTATATGGTACTGTCTACACTCTTCTAATGCTGCAAGACCTCTGAAAATGCTAGTCTTCGATAGGACTAGGTCTCCTCTCTATTCTGGCATTTCTGCAGCCCAGTCCACATATACAGCCATTCCTTGATAATGTTGCATATGTAGTGTAGATCCTTGCTTGCTGAGTACTTCGGAGTACTCGCGGTTGCTTTGCTTTCTTTTTCTCCCCATATCAGTTTGTCGTGACCAGATGACGGAGCCCCCTGAGACAGCTGCCCCGTTGATCTACTACTACTACTACCCCGAGGATGGATACTACTATGAGCTTGCCGTCGACCAGGAGTAGGATCGGAGGGTCCTAGGCAGGAGGCCTGCGCCTTTCGATCGTAGTGTTTTATTTTGCCCCGCCTTTCTAAAGGCCCTTCTGTTTCTCTTTTAATATCTGTACTCAGATATCTGATGCTTCCGCTGACGCTTGTATGCCATCGAGCTATGTATTCGAGCCCTCGAGGCCCTGGCTTGTAATATAAAGCTTGTAGGACTTTATTTATGTTTTAGAGTTGTGTTGTGATATCTTCCCGTGAGTCCTTAGGCTTGATCGTGTGCATTTGCGTGTATGATTAGTGCATGATTGAGCCGGGGGCGTCACAGTAGGATGAAGGTGGTTCTCTCTCAAACAACCCTGCAATGAAATGCAAGTGGTCTCTTGTGTCCGCAATGTAACACCCTGGATTTTGCCCATTTCTTTTTCTTTTGATTTTGATCTGGATCTGCTTTTCTGTGGCTTAGTGGTCTTGACACCTGGAGAGATCACCCTTGAATTCCTCTCCCAAGTGGCTTGTCAACCCCAAAACCATTCCAAGACCTTGTCACTTCCATCTTGGTTCAATCCCAATATTCTTTTCCTTGGGAATATTCCTTTTTCTTTTTAAGGAATAACCCTGTCTGCCCTGGGTTGTGAAGCAACTATATTTTATATTGCTTCATAATTACTGAGAATTTACCAGAGCATTCTCCTACCTATATAACACCTCTCCACCAAATTTGGGCTCATTCCATCTACCCAATAATTCCCTAGAATTTTCCTAATATTCTGTCCAGTGGGATGCTGTGTGAAGGAAGTACCATTTTGGTTTATCCAAATGGTATGAAATTTATACAGTGTCTTCATATGCCATAGTAACTAGCCTCCTCCAAATTTCAGCTCTATCCAAGTCAGTATGTGAGTGCCACATCAAGATCTGTTTTCTAGACCAGATTGGTCAGTTGCAAAGCAACTATGCTAAATACTTATCCAAATCCTCTCTAATTGCACAGGATTATAGTCCTTCTTAATCTAAACCTCCCAAACATCAGCTTTGGCCCTTATCGCCTCCCTGTTGATCACAGTTGAGCACTCAAGTTTGCTACAGCAAACTTCCAGTGAAGCCTCACATCTACTCTTGGTTTCTTTTGACGATCTATCACCTCAGAGGGACCCTTCCTTGGATGTATTTTGCGCCAGACAACATGCTGCATGCCAGGGTGCACCGCGTGCACCAGTTCACGCGGTGACCACGCGGCTGGCATGCCAGCCAGCACGCTCTGGCAGTTGGGCCCTCGGGGTCATCGGTTTCCTCCTCGCCCTCGACACCTAGCCATGTCTAGGAGCTTCTCCTCGTCGTCGTCCTTCTCCAGGACCCCTCTCCCCCTCCAGATTCTTCCTCCCCACGCCACGGCGATCGCCGCGCGCAGTACTGTACACCCGTGACCACCGTCGTCTTCTCCTGGTCTTGGCCATTTCCTCACTGTAATGTCGTGTCTAGCTGCCCTTCGTCAGGTCGGCGCCGTGCACATCCAAGGCCAGCTCGCCAAAAGCGCCAGTAAGGTGATAAGGCCGCCACGGCAGCTAAGCTCATCCGCTCGCCTCGGCCGGCTATAAAAGCCATGGCCGAGCCCCTCCCCGGGCATCCCCGAGCCCCTCAACCTCTTTCCCTCTCTCCCAGAGTCCTCCCTGACCCATCCAACCATCACCGGAGCTTCTCTTCGACCACCATTGCCACCATGGCCACCAGCGAACTCCTCTCAAATTCTCAGCGCATGAGCTCTCCCTCTCCATCCTGCCACCACCAGAAGAGCACCCAGGCGCCGGCGACCCTCCCCACCTTCTCTTTTCCTCACCGGAGTCACCGCGGCGCCGTGTCCATCTCCGCCCATCGGCGGTCTCCGTCGCACTCAGAGGAGCCCTCGTGCTCGGCTTCCCTGAGGCCCGTGCCCTGCCTGGATGGGTGCGGTGCCTCCTCTTGAAGCCGCCGGTGGCCTCGCTCGAGCCAGAGACCGCCGGAGCTGCCGTAGCCATCGGCGGCGTCTCTCTTCACCCGCTCTCTGCTACCTCGAGTTGCTGCCGTCCTGCTCTTCCCCGGCGCCAAATCTCCCTCTAGACAGGAGCGGCGCACCGCCCCGCACCCGCCGGCGTCCTCGCCGTCCGAAGAAGCCCGCCGGAGCCGCCCAGCCATCGCCGGCGTCGAGCCTCCTCTGCTCCTCCTCTATTTCAGTCGGGGATAGGGAGAGGAGGTAGAAGACGAGGCCAGGCGGGCCACGCATCGCCTCCCGACCCCACCTGTCAACGGCTGAGCGTTGACCCCGCCTCTGCCACGTCACGTAAGTGGAGACGCATTTCTCTGAATGCGCTTTCAGAACGTTGAAAGCGTATTTTCTTCTACTGCAGCTAAGTTTGCGTTTTCCTTTTCAGAAAACGTATTTCAGCCGAGTGCGCTTTCGGTTCAGCCCCCAGGGGCCTGTCTGTGAATATTTATTTTATAGATTAGTCCCTGTCCTTCAATCGGCTATATCTTTTCACCCGTAACTCCAAACGAGGTGATTCCAAAGCCCACGTCTTCGTCTCTTCGAGCCCGTCATGTTGGTACCATTTTCATAATGTTTTGACACAGTGGAAATGACCATTTTTGCCCTTGCCCGTAAACAGCCCCTCCGAGAGAGAACTGTTTCTGGCAGCTCTTTCCGCGGACTCTTCGCACTACCCCCCCCCCCCAAAAAAAAAAAAAAAATAAAAGAAAAAAAAAAAAAAAAAAAAAAAAAAAAAAGAAGAAAAAATAGAAAAAATAAAAGAAAAACAAAACACAAACAAAAGTAAAAAAAAAGTAGAAAAAAAGACAAAAAAAAAAAAAGAAAGAAGAACAAAGAAGAAAAAAAAAAAAGCAAAAAAAGACAAAAAAAAAAAAAAAAAAAAAAAAAAAAAAAAAAAAAAAAATATAAAAAAAAAAAAAAAAGGGGAAGGGAGAGGTGAACAGGGAGAAAAAAAAAAGGAAAATAAACAAAAAAAAAAAAAAACAAGAAAAAACAAAAAAAAAAAAACCCCCCCCCCCCCCCTCCCCACCCACCCCCCCCCCCCCCCCCCCGCGGTGATTTCGTCCACCCCAGGCAAGCCACAACAGCCACTTGCATGATGGATTTGCAGTAGCTATGGTTTCCTACCTGAATAGTTATTTAATGTGTGCATGTTAATATGTTTGAGGATACTGTATATGCTCATGTTTCATGCTTATCCTTATATTTTGTCCATGTGCATCTTGCTAGTTATCCAGTTTTCGTTAGTAGCATTATGCTCATGGTTAATATTTGCAGCAGTTCATGCTAAGATGATGACATGTCTGCATATTTCTTTATCATTTGTTATGGACATACTGAGGTTGTTCATGCTCACCGCTATGCCATGCTCATTTGCATTTAGCTGGTTAAATGCTTGCATGTTGTTGATGCTATGACTCAGATATTATGTTTCCCATCCCTGCGTAGGTTATATCATGTTCATATGCAATATGGTTTCATCATGTTATCGTGACTCAGCTCATTTACATTCAAGTTAAACCGGATGTTAATCGAACTTGAACACCTGTTGGCTGAGTCATAGTGCACCACCGAATCGAGCTCACCAGTGCAACCACACTTGCCTGGATGGGGAGGCCCTAATTCGGTCTATTGTCATGCCTCTCGCCGGTACCTCCAACCAGGGAAGGTTATGAGTGCGTGCTACCCTGGCCCGGTAGGCGTTTATAACCTTGTGAACCAAGTTTTGGTATTGAGCTCAGGTCCCCGTTTGGGACAGTTTGTTTGGCCACGACGGTGGCAGGTGTCAGAAGGACACAGGGGTCACCCATGACATAGCCCAAAGGGGAGTTTGTCGGAGTGGCTGGGAGAGTACCATGCAATAGATTGGGTTTTGTCGGAATGACGTTGGTCCTCCCGAATGGGAGCACGAGGCCATGCATTCCGTGGTGTGGGTACAGTGTACTAACCTCTACAGAGCGTATAATCTATTGATAGCCGCATCCTCGGTCATGGGCACAGTTCATAGTAGGACACACTATGGGTCAACAGTATAATAATCTTGCTTATAACAACCCGGTTCGATGAAAAAGAAGTTGGTTGATCTTTATGTGATCACGAGAGGATCACCATGGTATCGAGGATACCGATGTTGGTTGATCGTGATCACGAGAGGATCACCGTGGTATCATGGATACCGGATTTGGTTGATAGTGTTATGTGGTGATCTCGGGTAAAGACCAAGCTCCTTGTGATCATGTTATCACTACGGTATTGTAATACCAAGTTTGGTTGGTCCCGAGGTTATCATGTGGCACACGCGATGGTAAGTTCTTACATGTGGTGTTTACGAAGTAACCCCAGAACATAGTAAGTTGCATCATGATAGTTTTAACCTGTTGCATGTAGTGTCATCCTGCACATATGCCATGCCTATACTGTTCTAGCATCATCATGTTTATACCTGCTTAACCTGTAAATTCCATGATGTTGCTTGTCTTGATTGCTTTAGTTGCTGTGAGCTTGCGAGTACATTCAAAGTACTCACCTGGCGTGTCATGCCAGTTTGCAGGTCATGCCATGATTGCTTGTTTGTCAAGGATTCCGAGTTTGCGAGCTAGGATACGTGTTCCAGCCAGAGTCCCTGCGGAGTGGAGTCCATCACCGCCGTCGTTGTTCCGCTACCGAGAGTTACTCCGCTTCCTCAGGTTGTTCCTCTGTTAGCATAGAACTACCCCGGGTAGGCGTAGTATCGCCGTGCCGATGTAATCCATGTACCCTTGTAACCTTATCCATAGTAATAAAGAGCTGATTTGTTCTATGCCAACAGTGCCGTATTCCAGAAGACTTCTCTCTGGGCTGGAATACGGGGTGTTCCGGTCTTCTCTGAGCCGGGGTGCCACACCCAACATACCTAATACAATCGTCAGTTGTATGGGTGCACTAGTTCGGCGAAGAGATGATGGTAGATGTGTAATATGGATGGTAGAAATATATTTTTGTAACCTAAACAAATAAAAATAGCAAGGTAGCAAGTAACAAAAGTGAGTAAAAATGGTCTCAATGCTTGGAAACAAGGCCTAGGGTTCATACTTTCGCTAGTGCCAACTCTCAACATTATTAACATAATTAAACCACATGCTAATCCCTTAGAGTGCAGCAAATAATCACTCCAAAGTTTCTATTTCTATCGAGGAAGTAGGATGAAATTGCATATTGTCTTTCCAATCTTGATCTATTGAACCACCCACAAAGTGCCAGGACAATCCCAGAAATCGTACTACGACGGCACATATAATACTTATCGTTCAACCATTATGCTAAGAGTACTCTAATGTCACTATGGGTATCCGCAAGTTAATTACTAGACATGAATCATGTAATTTCAAATCCAAAGTATTCAATCCAACATAAAGAAACTTCAAAGAGCAAGACCCAATTCACAAAAAAAATAATAGAGTGAGATGAACATCATAAGATCCAACTTTATTGATAAAGCTCATGATACATCAAGATCGAATCCATCAAGGACATGAGAGAGAAAGAAATAGATCAAACACATAGCTACCGATACATACCCTTAGCCCCGAGGATGAACTACTCACACATCACCATGCATGAGAACGGAGGAGAAGTTGATGGTGACAGTGATGACAGAGATGTCCCCGGCAGTGTCTCGGTGCCGGAGGAGAGAGGGAAGGGGCAAGGCGTCAACTATATTTTTGGCAAGTCAAGTTTTTTTCCTGTTCTAAAAAAAAGTTTTTTGTTTCCTCGTCATTCTAGCAATAAAATAGGCACATTCTTGTAGCAAGTTTAGTACACCTTTTTTTTCCTGAAAAGGGGGAAGACCTAGGCCTCTGCAGCATCATGATGCACACAGCCAAAGCAGGTTTAGTACATAGATTCAGTTAACGCATCGACAAATCTCACAATAAGGTGCGGCATTGGCTTACACAATTTGTAAAACTTCATCAATTACAATTAGCATTCCACTCTGTATGGAGACTCCTAAAAGAATCCTGAAAGCAAATAGCAACTGCAGTACGCAGATAACAGGCTAGTGGTTATACCCCGCTACAGTTTTCTCGCTCCTCCTTCGATCAGCGTCCTCTCCTTTTCGATTTCGACTCCCATGTACCTGTCCGTAAGGTTACAAAGCACGGGCGCACATCAGTTGATCCATGGTGGCACGAACACTGCCAAAAATTACCGTGAAACGAGAGGAAACACTACCTGCCGAGCATCATGACGGTGGCCTGCGGGTTGGTCCCCGGCGAAGCATTGAACGTGGAGCCGTCGATGACGCGCAGCGCATCAATGCCGAGGACCCGGTAGTCGCGGTCGACGACTCTGCCGACCTGGCACCCGCCGTGGTAATGCCAGATGGTCATGACGGTGTCCCTGCAGAACCGCTCGAGCGCCGCGGGGTCGCTGCCGCCGCGCACGCGCATCAGGTTCGCCGGGAACTCCGCCGTGACGTTGAGCATCGCCGGGAACGCGAAGTTGGGGTACGCGAACCGGGAGAACGACCTGGAGCGGATGACCCGCTCGATGGCCTCGATGCCGGCGACGCAGCGCCGGAGGTCGTCCGGGTGGGCGAAGTAGTTGAACTGGACGATGGGGTTGTCGTCGGGGTCCAGGTTGCGGAGCGCGAGGCTGCCCGTCGACTGCGGGCCGAGGACCTTCTCCAGAATGAAGCCGCCGCGGAGCGCCGCGTCGGGCACCTGGCTCATGGCTTCCACGGCGCGCGCGATGGCCTCCGGTGTGCGCTGCTTCGGGGGCACCGTCGGGAGCTGCCCCGTCTGCGGAGAGAACATGCCGAAGACGCGGGCTTGTCGCGCGCCGTCGCCGCTGGAGGAGGCGGTGCGGGTGGTCCAGTCGGACCCGCTGGCGCCCTCGATGTAGCTGCCGAACCTGGTGATGCCGACGACCTGGATGAGCGACACCTCGACGGGCGACGGCGACGGCACGTAGATGGCGTTCATGGGGTTGTCGGACATGCCCTGCCCGACCCCGGGGTTGTCGACGACGACGTCGAGGCCGAACGACCGCAGGTGGTCGGAGGGCCCGACGCCGCTGAGCATCAGCAGCTGCGGGCTGCCCAGCGCCCCCGCCGACAGGATGATCTCGTTGGCGTCGCCCTGGTTGAGGTACGCCACGTGAACCATGCCCAGCGAGTCGCGGTACACCACGCCGCGCGCCACGGGCTTGGTCCCTGCAAACCAAAAAAAACTCGTTGGCGCCCGAACTCGTCGACCAAATCATTCGCGCCACGGCAATATTGCGCGACTTTATACCGTTAACGAGCTTAACGGTCGGTTGGCAGTGCAATCTTTAAACAAGACTATACCTTTGTAACTGAACAAGATCCTGGCCACTCGGGCCCGGAGGAGCACGTCGATCCCTTCGGGGCGCGCGTACTGCAGCAGGTCGGCCGCCGTGTGCCGCCGGCCGTCCGGGTCGAAGATGGACCCGCCGACCTTGGTGCCGGGGATGTGGTCGAACGTGAACCCGTTATCCGGCACCACCCCGGTCTCCAGCAGCCCGCGGCGCACCGCCGCCTGCCAGGGCCCCAGCTCCGGCTGGAACGCCACCACGTCCTCCACCCACCTGTAGGCGCTGAGCACCTCGCTGGCGTCCCAGCCGACGGCCCTCGCGTAGCCGGCGCCGGCGCGCGTGAAGAAGCCGGCGTTGAGGCAGCTGCCGCCGCCCAGCACCCGCGGCCGCGAGTTGATCACGCCGTCCTCGGACACGAACCGCTGCGACGGGGACGCCGCGGACGTGTCCGAGAGCACGTCCGAGAAGTGCGCCATGTTGAGCACGCGGTCGTCGTCGTATGGCGACCTGCCACGCTCCAGCAGCAGCACGCGGTAGCGCCTGGACAGCGTCGCCGCCAGCGGGCAGCCCGCCGTGCCGCCCCCGATGATGATGTAGTCGTAGTAGGTCACCGGCGGCGCGTGCATCGCCTCCCTCATGAACGTGTAGTTGACACCTCTCGCTGCCATGCACAGTCGCAGAATCAGCAACGCCACACAACGCAAATGCTCAATAATGCAACTGAAATGGGCAACGGAAGAAGATTGAGCACCTGGTTGAGAGACGGAGAGGAGTCCAAGCAAGATCGCGACGATGAAGAATGCCATAGCCTGTGACCTTGTGTCTGCCTGCGCTGAGAACTTCTGTGTCTGATGTGGCTGACTTGCAGTATCGGATGTCCTTTATATACTGCCATACTGGCCAAGCAATCCAAGTTTTCAAAAGAAACCGTTGTGTTGCATCTTGCATGGGTTGGTAGTTCCACGGCGTGGCACTAGGCGCATGCTAATGGAACAAGCCTGCGCTCTTGGTGCTCCGCAGCCTTTGCGTCGGCTAAATTTCTTCGACGGGTTCGGCTATGATACTCTGTCCCGTACTTATCTGCTATTACTACTACCGGCAAACAAACGCCAGGGTTTTGTGGAGAATGTATAGCTACTCCAATATACACCATCAGATTAACTCTTGAGAACTAACAAGATCATTTTTTATCAGGTAGTCTCTCCGTCCCAAAATAAGTAAAGCTAGTACAAAGTTGAGTCACTTATTTTGAGACAGAGGGAGTATTTTTGATCTTTTTTATCAGGTGGTATTGACCAAAGGTGAATATATATTCCCTAGAGAGGAAATAGGTGCTCGTTGTTGCACACGGTAGTCATAAAACAGTTTAACCAGTGTTTTCTCAAGAGAAAAGAAAAGGATGTGTTAACTTTGTGGATTTCTTAGCATGTGTTTGGTTGTCTAGAGTGAATAGTGCCTGCATTTCAGCCACATCTCACCAGAGTTTGGTTCAGCAAAAACATGCAACAAATCAATATCTGCATGTTGTTTAGTTGCCTGCATTGCATCAATGGTCACTTTAGGGCCGGCTGTTTGGTTGCCCGTATTTGTGCTTAAGGGGTGAGTAGATGCGACTCACAACTGTTTGGCTGCATACACGTTTGTGTTCTGCTCACTCCATTCAAATGAGGTGGCCTTACCACCACATTAGGCACAACAGCATGCAGAGCATTAACAACACATAAACTAGCAAGTAAAGAACAGCTAACAACAGATAAACAAGCAACTAAACAGGCATATTGCTAACAGGCATAATTTTAAAGACAACAGGGGCATCCCATGCCCCCTGCTTCACCACAGGGTGCTGAACCCTGGACAAAATAATAACAAGTTCACAGCAAGTTCTCCCATCACCGCAGCAAACTAACTACAAGTTCAGAGAACGAAAGCAAAGTCACCAATGCAGCTGTGCCTCCTGCAATGCACCCTGCACCCGATGGAGCTTTCGTGGTTGTAGATTTGGACCTTCAGGCCTAGGCCGAAGATGCGCAGCGCGACGAGGTCGCTGGGGACGATCCTATGGCGGTGGCAGAAGTACTGCCAGCCCCGGCCAAGCACCATCTATCCCTCGAAGTTTTGGACCTGAACCCAGAACTCGCACCACTTGTTCGTCGAGATCCTGACGATGCGCGGGAGCTTGACCGCCAGTCACTCCTTCATCACCTCCACGAACTTGGGAGGGATGACGAGCATGGCGAGATCCTCATCGCCCCTGATTTGCACGTAAAAGCAAAGCGGCTCTCGGGACCCCTCCTCGTGGCCGGTCCTAGGAGCTCGTCCCCTTGAACGTGGCAGGCTCATGAAGGCAACCCTGCCAGGCAGGTTCACCCTCTTGAGCCAGCGGTTCGTGGGGATGAAGTCCACGGTGGCCTCGGCGCCGGCGACGACATGGGCTCCTCCTCCAGCCCTGTCCCTGTTGGGGAACGTTGCATGGGAAACAAAAAATTTCCTATGCTCATCAAGATCAATCTAGGAGATGGACACCTACGAGAGGAGAGATTGGATCTACATACCCTTGTAGATCGCTAAGCGGAAGCGTATAACACGCGGTTGATGTAGTCGTACTCTTCGCGATTCGATCTCGATCCAATCCGATCTAGCGCCGAACGGACGGCACCTCCGCGTTCAGCACACGTACGGCTCGATTACGTCTCCTCCTTATTGATCCAACAAGCGAGGGGGAGAAGTAGATGGGATCTCAACCATGTGACGCCCCCGGCCCGATCGTGCACTAATCATACACGCAAATGCACACGATCAAGCCTAAGGACTCACGGGAAGATATCACAACACAACTCTAAAACATAAATAAAGTCATACAAGCTTTATATTACAAGCCAGGGCCTCGAGGGCTCGAATACATAAGCTTGCGAACAAGCGTCAGCGGAAGCATCAGATATCTGAGTACAGATATAAAAGAAAGTACAGAAAGGCCTTTAGAAAGGCGGGGCAAAATAAAACACTACGATCGAAAGGCGAAGGCCTCCTGCCTGGGACCCTCCGATCCTACTCCTGGTCGTCAGTCAACTCGTAGTAGTATCCATCCTCTGGGTAGTAGTAGTAGCGATCGTCGGGGCATCTGTCTCAGGGGGCTCCGTCCTCTGGTCACGTCAAACTGATATGGGGAGAAAAAGGAAAACAAAGCAACCGTGAGTACTCAGAAGTACTCAGCAAGCAAGGATCTACACTACATATGCAACATTTTCAAGGGGAGGTTGTATATGTGGACTGGGCTGCAGAAATGCCAGAATAGAGAGAAGGCCTAGTCCTATCGAAGACTAGCATCTTCAGCGGTCTTGCAGCAGTAGAAGAGAGTAGAACAATACCATATAATGTAGCAGTAATAATATCAACCTCACCCAGAGATCCTTTCTCGACTCCCTGCGAGAAAGCAATCCCAGAGCCATAAAGTCATCAAACCTCGTCCTGAGATCCCTTCTCGACTCCCTGCGAGAAGCAATCCCAGAGCCATATATATACAGGTCTCATCACAGGTATCCAGTTCTAAATTGTATCAATCAGGATACAACTCCGAGTGTCCTTTACCGTAGGACCGGCTATCGATAGAAATGTTCTTCCCTGCAGGGGTGCACCAACTTACCCAACACGCTCGATTAACTTCGGCCGGACACACTTTCCTGGGTCATGCCCGGCCTCGGCCAAACGACACATCGCAACCCTACCTACAGCTCAGCAGAGAGGTCCCCGCCGGTCTACATCCTAAGCGCAAGGGGGTCTTGGCCATCGCCCCTCGCCCTCCGGGTCGTTGCGTACATGGCCCAGATTCAAGCACCACCGAAATGGCGCCAATCACTCCATGCCGCACTGCTGAACTGGACGTCTGACAGGGCTTTCGGCTGATGCATACGATGCAGAACGCCCATACTATGCCCACGTGATGGTTAGTGCTATCAGGCCAGAGGCCTGCTCGGATCAAATATCCAAATCGTTAGGACTAGGGCTTGCGGTAACGAGCAGAGACTCACGAAAGATGTGACCCCGTCGCCCCGTCTTGAGGACTTGCGGCAAGGGTTAAGAATGCCCGGCCGCGCCTCGTATTCACCACTCGGGCACCACACTGGCAACCCGCCTTCACATCACACGCGGGTACCCCTCAGGGTCGACCCGCCTTTCCAAGTAACATTGTAAAGTCCAAGTATCCGTGTGTCCATAACATCAGGGAATCCGAGGTATCACCCTCATTGAATTCCCACTCGATGTATCCGTCAAGGTGAACTAGGAGGAATCACCCTCACTGGGTCCACACTTGAGGTGTTGTACGACAGCGTCGTTATCGGAAGCGGTGAAGGAGGAATCACCCTCGATGACCATGACCGAATAGCTACTCTACAGAGTTAACATCAGAAGTGCTACAAGAGGTTTCACCCTCGGCACTCGATAGTAACGCTGCAGTATCATTACAACTAAGGGGGGTGATGTGCGGTGTCGGGTCCTGGTCTTCAATCCCATTGATCGGGTCTTCTGACGATCCAGCGCGGCAGTCGGGATAAGTGGGGTCACTGATAGGTCTCTACCCAGCCTAGACTAAACAGTTTAGGATATGTAGGTAATTATCAACAGCAGGTTACAATGAACAGGCTATGCATCAGAATAGGTAAAGCAGCAGCAGCAGTAATTCTAATGCAAGCATGAGAGATTAGAATGGGCGATATCGGTATGCTCAAGGGAGGGGCTTGCCTGGTTGCTCGGCGGCAAGGGCAAGGTTGTCAATGCTGTCTTCGGTCTCCGGAGCTGCGTCGGGATCTATCGAGAGAGAAGAGGGGGAGGAAACAGTATAAATATAGAGCAAACATGAGCAACACAAAGTACGGCATGACAATATGCAGTGCCGGGTGTGTCCTAACGTATGGTTGCACGTCACTGAGGAAGGAGGGATCCATCCGGGAACGTTTTCCCGGTTCCGGACATTTGTCAGACAGATGACCGGAGGGGAACGGTTGCATGTTCTGATAGTTAGAGACATGTGACAGACGAACGGACCGCGTATTCAGATTCGTCTCGTCGTTCTGAGCAACTTTCATGTACAAAGTATTTTCATCTGAGCTACGGATTATTTTATATGATTTTCTAAAGTTTTTATTAATTTCTGGAATTTAATTAATTATTTAAATTAACATTATCCGAAACAGTGTCTTGCTGACGTCAGCATGACGTCAGGACCAGTGGGTCCCACCTGTCATAGGCTGTTAGGTTAATTAGTGATTAACTAATCAAATTACTGTTTAATTAACACTAACTACTTAATTAGATTAACCTAATCAGGATTAATTAACTTAATTAATTAACTATTTAATTATTTAATTAATTAATTTAATTATTTTTATTTTTATTTTCATTTTTTTTTCTAAAACGTTTTTGGGGCTGGGCCCCGTCTGTCAGCGGCACAGGGGGGGGCAGGGCCCACCGGTCAGTGGCACAGCCGGACATGTCCGGGTTGTGCCCGTTTGGGCACCGGACATATCCGTTGCGCATACGGGCGCACGGGTGCGGCCAGCGGGTGAGGCGGAGACGGGCGCCGGCGCGTGCGCGCGGGCGCGCGGCGGGGCGCGGCGACGGGCCGCAGAGCGGCAGCGCGGTGCGTGGGCGCGGGCTCGCCCGTGCGCGCGCGCGGCGAAGGGTGGGCGGCTCGGGGCGGAGCAGGGGACGAGGCGACGGGGAAGGGTGAGGCCGTGCGCGAGCGGGACTGGCGGCGACGTGCGGGCGCGGCGTCAGGGAGAGAGGAGAGGAGAGGGGCGCGGCTCACAGGGGGCCGGACGGGGATGATGGCGAGGCGAGGAAGCGACGGCGACGATGCGGCCGAGTCGGCGACGGCGTCGGGCAGCGGCGACGGGTGCGAGCGCTCGCTGAGGCGATTCGGGGAGGAGACGGGGAGGCGAGGTCCCGGCGACGGCGTCCGAGCGCGGGCGGCGAGGCGGAAGCGAGCGCGAGCAGCGGCGGGGAGCGCGGCGACGGGCGACGGGATCGGGGCGCCTCTGCCCCGGTCCGATCCAGGGGAGGGGGGTCGAGTGGAGGAGGCGGTAGGAGAGGCGACAGGCAAGGCAGATCGGCGCGGGGAGGCGGTCGGGGACGGCCGGCCGGCGACGGGCGCCGTGGCGGCGCGGGCGACGGGGTTCGATCCCGATCCAGAATTTCTGGATCGGGGGGGGAAGAGGAGCGAGGGGGGGATTAGGGTTTCGGGGTGAGGGGAGGGGGTTATAGGCCCGGGGTGGGCCGGCCTGGGTGGTGGCCTGGTGGCCAGCTGGGCCACGGCCCAGTTGGTCCGGGGGGGGCTTTTCCTTTTTACTTTTTTTTATATTATTTATTTTCCTTTTCTGTTTTCTCTTTTATTTTTATTCCAAAAGACTTTTGTAAAATTCGAGACTTGCTCCATTATTTACAGTGCATTATCTGTCACTGCTAGAAATTGGTTTGGGATCCATATCTTTTTGTTTGGATTTTATTTAAATTGAAAAAGGATTGAATAGTGCTATGTTGCTGCTGTTTCTAGTTGTTCGAGTCCTTTTACAATTCCAACTAATGTTGCAATCATTTTTATAAATGCTAGGGGAATATTTGCAACAAGATGCACATTTTAGTTTTCCAGTTTGAACAACTTTTATTTTCCACTTTAATTTAATTTGAATTTGAGTTAGAAGTTGAAATGCATTATGATGCAAATGATGATCATGCACTGTTAAACATGATGACATGGCATAATCAAAAGGGTGATTACTGTAGTTAACCACTGGGGGTGTTACAAATCTCCTCTACTAACAAGAATTCTCGTCCCGAGAATTAAGAAGTAGAAGGAAAAAGTTCGGGGTATTCCGCACGAAGATTATCCTCGCGTTCCCAAGTGGCTTCATCTTCAGTATGATTTGACCAATGCACTTTGAGGAACTTGGTAACCTTCTGACGGGTTCGACGTTCAGCTTCATCGAGAATGCGGATCGAATGCTCCTTATAAGATAGATCATCTTGCAATTCGAGCATCTCGTGATCCACAGCTCGGTGCGGAGATTCCTTGAAGCATTTACGAAGTTGCGACACATGAAAGACGTCGTGGATATGGGAGAATTGCGGCGGCAACTCCAGTTTATATGCCACCTGACCACGTCTAGCAATAATGCGGAAAGGACCAATGTAGCGTGGAGCTAACTTGCCCTTGATTCCAAAACGGTGAGTGCCCTTCATAGGGGTGACACGTAGATAAGCTTGATCACCAGGTTGATAAGTCAAACCCCATCGTTTGCGATCATAGTTGCTCTTCTGGCGGTCCTGAGCCGCCTTGAGATTTTCCCGGACAATTCGGACTTGTTCTTCGGCGTGTTGAATAATATCTGGACCCACGAGCGGTCGTTCCCCAGTTTCTGACCAATTCAGAGGGGTTCGACACTTACGTCCATAGAGAACTTCAAAGGGGGCCATTTTCAAGCTGGCTTGATAGCTGTTGTTATAGGAGAACTCGGCATATGGAAGAGATTCTTCCCACTTCTTGCCAAACGATATAACACAAGCTCGCAACATGTCTTCAAGCACTTGATTAACTCGTTCAACTTGGCCTTGGGATTGAGGATGATAAGCTGAACTCCAGGTAATATGAGTTCCCATAGCCTTTTGAAAACTTTCCCAGAAATGACCAGTGAATATGCTGCCACGGTCTGAACTGATCTCTTTCGGAATACCGTGGAGTGAAACAATTCTGGAGATATATAACTCTGCTAACTGACTAGCAGTGATCGTCTCCTTGACAGGCAGAAAGTGTGCAACTTTGGAGAGTTGGTCGACAACGACAAGAATAGCATCGTGACCCTTCTGTGACCTGGGAAGTCCTGTAACGAAATCCATCTGAACCTTATCCCATTTCCATAGAGGAATAGGAAGTGGTTGCAGAATTCCAGCTGGTTTCTGATGTTCTGCTTTAACGCGACGACACACATCACATTCAGCAACATATCGAGCAATGTCTTGCTTCATTCTAGACCACCAGTACCTTTGACGGAGATCACGATACATCTTGGTGCTACCCGGATGAATAGACAACGGGGTATCATGTGCCTCCTTCATGACTTTGTCAGTCATGAGTTCGAAACGAGGTACGACAATGCGGTTTCTGAAATACAAGGTTCCATCTTCAGACAGCGAGAAATCCCTGTACTTTACAAGGTGAAGGTCTTTCTTCATGAGGTCAATTTCAGCATCTTTAGCTTGCGCATTCTTAACAGCTTTCTCAAGATCTGGTTGTATCACAAGGTTATTTAGAGAGCCCTGTGGGACAATACGGAGATTCAGCTTGCATAGTTCTTCAAAAAGTCGAGGTTGAGCTCGCCTAACCATGAGGTTGTCGCAATAGGACTTGCGGCTTAAGGCATCAGCCATCACGTTAGCCTTGCCAGGGGTATAGGAAATACCCAAATCATAGTCCGCAATGGCCTCCATCCATCTTTGCTGACGGAGGTTTAGAGAAGGTTGAGTGAACAAGTACTTCAGACTTTTATGATCCGTGTATATCTCGCAACGATTACCGAGAAGGTAATGTCGCCACAACTGCAATGCATAGATCACAGCAGCTAGTTCTAGATCATGTACCGGATAATTCTCTTCATGTGGGCGCAACTGACGAGAGCCGTAAGCAATCACTTTACGCTCTTGCATTAGGACACAGCCTAATCCTTCACGGGATGCGTCACAATAAATCACAAAGTCTTTGCGGGTATCTGGAGGAGATAGTACTGGGGCAGATGTTAGCTTGTCTTTGAGTGTTTGAAAACTTTCCTGACATTTTTCTGCCCATTCAAACTTAACGCCCTTGTGAAGCAGATCAGTCAAAGGCTTAGCAATCTTTGAGAAATTCTCGACAAAACGACGGCAATAGCTTGCGAGGCCGAGAAAACTTCTGACTTGCTTGACATTCTTCGGAGGAGTCCAGTCAAGAATAGCCTGAACTCGTTCTGGGTTAACGGCAATGCCATCTTCGGAAATCACATGACCAAGATATGTCACTTCAGATAACCAGAACTCGCATTTGGAGTATTTGGCATACAACTGGTGCTCTCGGAGTCTTTCCAGTACTAGACGGAGGTGTTCGGCATGTTCTTTCTTATTCTTCGAATAAACCAGAATATCATCCAGATATACCACGACGAATTTATCGAGGTAATCCATGAAGATATAATTCATCAATCGGGAGAATGTGGTTGGAGCATTTGTTAAGCCAAATGACATTACAGTGTACTCATAAGAACCATAGCGAGTAACAAATGCAGTCTTCGGAATATCCTCTTCACGAACACGGATCTGATGGTAACCCAACCTCAAATCAAGTTTAGAGAATACCGATGATCCAGTAAGTTGGTCATACAAATCATTGATCCGAGGAAGCGGATATTTATTCTGAATGGTGGCTTGGTTAATGGGCCGATAATCCTGAACCAATCGGTTAGTTCCATCCTTCTTCTTAACGAAGAGTGAAGGTGCTCCCCAAGCAGAGGAACTGGGGCGGATGAAACCTTTCTTAAGTGACGTGTCGATTTCTTCCTTAAGCTCAAGAAGATGATGCGGAGGCATCTTATAAGGACGCTTCGCAATAGGAGTTGTGCCAGGCTTCAAGTCGATGACGAACTCAACAGCTCTAGCAGGCGGTATTCCTGGAAGTTCTTCTGGAAAGACATCTTGAAATTCACGAACAACTGGAACGTTCTCGATGCCTTCAAGAGGTGAAGCGTTCAGTGCATTTAGGACATATATCTGAGCTTTGGCGTCCTGCACTGTACGAGCGGAGTATCTGACAGTCTGACCGGAAGGGTGTGTGAGGCGGACTGCTTCAGTGGCACAGTCAATCAAAGCTTTATGAGGCTTCAACCAGTCCATACCCAGAATAATGTCAATGTTGGAGGTCTTAAGGGCAATGAGAGAAACGGGGAACATCAATCCTCCAATCACAATGTGATTACCGTGGCTTACCCTGGTAGTTTGCCAATTAGCCCCAGGTGAATGGATTACTAATGGGATGGACATCTCCTCGAAAAGTATATCATGGCTTCGCGCAAAACTTTCGGACATGAAGGAGTGCGATGCTCCCGAATCAAAGAGGACTGAAGCTGGGATTGAATTCACTAGAAGGGTGCCCATCACAATGCTGGGGTCCTGCCGAGCTTCTTCCATGTTGACTTGGTTGACATGAACACGTTGACTAGCAGGTAGTCTGGTTCCAACGTTCCTAGAAGGATGTTTTCGACGGCTCTTCCTGCAACCAGCAGAAGGACGTGGTGCATCCTGACGAAAAGCCATAGCATCAGGCGGTCCAGCATGGACCGATAGCTGTCTCGGCGGTGAAGGCAAACGAGGTGCAACATAGGACGGCCTTGGTGTTGGAGCAGGTCGGTGGTGTACATTATGCGGGATCCACACTCGACGCTTCTGAACAGGCTGACCCGAGGATGAGCCAGCCCCATGAGTGCGCTTGAGTGACTCCTGGTACTCAGTCAGAGCTGTTTCAACTTGGAAAGATTTGCTGACAAGCGTTGCGAAGTCTGTGAAATCATGGACAGCAAGTGCAAGTTTTATATCAGTACGTAGTCCTTCACGGAATGTCTCCTGCTTGCGTGTGTTGGTGTCGACGTCATCCGCAGCATAGCGGGACAATTCAAGAAATTTCCTCTGGTATTCATCCACAGCCATTTTGCCCTGTGAGAGTTTGCGGAACTCCTGCTTCTTCTGGTCGATCAGACCTTGAGGAATGTACCGTGCACGAAAGGCTGACTGAAATTCCTGCCAAGTGGTTACAGTTTTAGCAGGCAACATACCCTTGTGGCTTTCCCACCATTGAGCAGCTGATCCCCTCAGGTGATACGTCGCATAGGTGACGTAACTGTCAGGGATAACATTGGCTGACTTCATCTGGAAGGCAATGTCACGGAGCCAATCGTCAGCATCCATTGGATCAGTCGAGCTGCAAAAAGTGGACGGATTGAGGCGCACGAATTCTGACAGTGTTATTGGTGTAGGCTGCTGATGAGCATTCTGGTTTGGGAACTGAGCCAATATCCCAGTCATAACCTGACGGTTCAGTTCAAATTGCTGCATCATTGCGGCAATATAAGGTGGAGGTGGAGGATCGTCAGCCATCCTGCCAAATCAACAGGGGCAGTTTAGCAAGAAAACTGCAGGTGTATGGAATGATTCATGAAGTAACACGCACAACAGAAGGAAGTGCAATAGATACTTCATCATATTCGCACCAGACATTCGAATCCACACATAGCCTCGGTTAAAATCCGGCATTACGACAGCTGAAAGGGGAAGGCTAGACATCTAGGCGGCGCGCAGGCACGCGGTATGGAAGTACACAACGAGACATAGCAAAGGCTACTTCAACGTCGGAGAAAACTATTGGGGCGAGGAATCTGCAAGTGACAACACAGGGTGCCCTCGATAAAAGGATCCTGTAAGCAGAACCTGGCCCAAAATCTTGAAGCAAGGGGGGATATTTTCAGAACTTCGGGTGGACGTGAGCACGAGAGCCTAATGTTGGAGTTAGTAAAATTTTAACCCGAGTAGAAGAGAGATCAGAGGCCCAGAGTAAAGGTCGAGGAGTAAAAGATACTAATACCTCCCAATTGGCGACGTGGGCCCGTAAGCCACACAGCCAAGTTAGTAAAATAGTTTTTCGGTTTCTAGACTCAACTTCGGCCAAGGAGTTGGAAAGGGGGGCTCCTACAGGCAGTCGGCTCTGATACCAACTTGTGACGCCCCCGGCCCGATCGTGCACTAATCATACACGCAAATGCACACGATCAAGCCTAAGGACTCACGGGAAGATATCACAACACAACTCTAAAACATAAATAAAGTCATACAAGCTTTATATTACAAGCCAGGGCCTCGAGGGCTCGAATACATAAGCTTGCGAACAAGCGTCAGCGGAAGCATCAGATATCTGAGTACAGATATAAAAGAAAGTACAGAAAGGCCTTTAGAAAGGCGGGGCAAAATAAAACACTACGATCGAAAGGCGAAGGCCTCCTACCTGGGACCCTCCGATCCTACTCCTGGTCGTCAGTCAACTCGTAGTAGTATCCATCCTCTGGGTAGTAGTAGTAGCGATCGTCGGGGCATCTGTCTCAGGGGGCTCCGTCCTCTGGTCACGTCAAACTGATATGGGGAGAAAAAGGAAAACAAAGCAACCGTGAGTACTCAGAAGTACTCAGCAAGCAAGGATCTACACTACATATGCAACATTTTCAAAGGGAGGCTGTATATGTGGACTGGGCTGCAGAAATGCCAGAATAGAGAGAAGGCCTAGTCCTATCGAAGACTAGCATCTTCAGCGGTCTTGCAGCAGTAGAAGAGAGTAGAACAATACCATATAATGTAGCAGTAATAATATCAACCTCACCCAGAGATCCTTTCTCGACTCCCTGCGAGAAAGCAATCCCAGAGCCATAAAGTCATCAAACCTCATCCTGAGATCCCTTCTCGACTCCCTGCGAGAAGCAATCCCAGAGCCATATATACAGGTCTCATCACAGGTATCCAGTTCTAAATTGTATCAATCAGGATACAACTCCGAGTGTCCTTTACCGTAGGACCGGCTATCGATAGAAATGTTCTTCCCTGCAGGGGTGCACCAACTTACCCAACACGCTCGATTAACTTCGGCCGGACACACTTTCCTGGGTCATGCCCGGCCTCGGCCAAACGACACATCGCAACCCTACCTACAGCTCAGCAGAGAGGTCCCCGCCGGTCTACATCCTAAGCGCAAGGGGGTCTTGGCCATCGCCCCTCGCCCTCCGGGTCGTTGCGTACATGGCCCAGATCCAAGCACCACCGAAATGGCGCCAATCACTCCATGCCGCACTGCTGAACTGGACGTCTGACAGAGCTTTCGGCTGATGCATACGATGCAGAACGCCCATACTATGCCCACGTGATGGTTAGTGCTATCAGGCCAGAGGCCTGCTCGGATCAAATATCCAAATCGTTAGGACTAGGGCTTGCGGTAACGAGCAGAGACTCACGAAAGATGTGACCCCGTCGCCCCGTCTCGAGGACTTGCGGCAAGGGTTAAGAATGCCCGGCCGCGGCTCGTATTCACCACTCGGGCACCACACTGGCAACCCGCCTTCACATCACACGCGGGTACCCCTCAGGGTCGACCCGCCTTTCCAAGTAACATTGTAAAGTCCAAGTATCCGTGTGTCCATAACATCAGGGAATCCGAGGTATCACCCTCATTGAATTCCCACTCGATGTATCCGTCAAGGTGAACTAGGAGGAATCACCCTCACTGGGTCCACACTTGAGGTGTTGTACGACAGCGTCGTTATCGGAAGCGGTGAAGGAGGAATCACCCTCGATGACCATGACCGAATAGCTACTCTACAGAGTTAACATCAGAAGTGCTACAAGAGGTTTCACCCTCGGCACTCGATAGTAACGCTGCAGTGTCGTTACAACTAAGGGGGGTGATGTGCGGTGTCGGGTCCTGGTCTTCAATCCCATTGATCGGGTCTTCTGACGATCCAGCGCGGCAGTCGGGATAAGTGGGGTCACTGATAGGTCTCTACCCAGCCTAGACTAAACAGTTTAGGATATGTAGGTAATTATCAACAGCAGGTTACAATGAACAGGCTATGCATCAGAATAGGTAAAGCAGCAGCAGCAGTAATTCTAACGCAAGCATGAGAGATTAGAATGGGCGATATCGGTATGCTCAAGGGAGGGGCTTGCCTGGTTGCTCGGCGGCAAGGGCAAGGTTGTCAATGCTGTCTTCGGTCTCCGGAGCTGCGTCGGGATCTATCGAGAGAGAAGAGGGGGAGGAAACAGTATAAATATAGAGCAAACATGAGCAACACAAAGTACGGCATGACAATATGCAGTGCCGGGTGTGTCCTAACGTATGGTTGCACGTCACTGAGGAAGGAGGGATCCATCCGGGAACGTTTTCCCGGTTCCGGACATTTGTCAGACAGATGACCGGAGGGGAACGGTTGCATGTTCTGATAGTTAGAGACATGTGACAGACGAACGGACCGCGTATTCAGATTCGTCTCGTCGTTCTGAGCAACTTTCATGTACAAAGTATTTTCATCTGAGCTACGGATTATTTTATATGATTTTCTAAAGTTTTTATTAATTTCTGGAATTTAATTAATTATTTAAATTAACATTATCCGAAACAGTGTCTTGCTGACGTCAGCATGACGTCAGGACCAGTGGGTCCCACCTGTCATAGGCTGTTAGGTTAATTAGTGATTAACTAATTAAATTACTGTTTAATTAACACTAACTACTTAATTAAATTAACCTAATCAGGATTAATTAACTAATTAATTAATTAATTAGTTTAATTATTTTTATTTTTATTATATTATTTTTTTTTAATTCGTTCTGGGCCGTGGGCCCCCATGTCAGTGGGCTGGGCGGACATGTCCGCGGCGTGCACGTCTGGGCGCCGGACATGTCCGGAGCGTGCCCATTTGGGACCGGACATGTCCGGTGCCCAAATGGCAGCCACATCAGAGGTCCGCTCAAAACACCCGGCGGAAGAGGAAGCGGGGGGGGCCGAGTTGGGGGAGCGCGAGGCATGCGGTCTCTGAGGACGAGGTAATGACGGACCGAACCGGCGAGTACTTGGGTGGAAGAGGAGAGAGACGAGAAAGGGGCCGGGGACGGAACGAGAGACAAAGGAGGTAGAATGATCGCGATGGACAGAGGATAGGGGGAGACGCGTGTTGGAAGAGAGAAGGGGGGGGAGGCGTTTTGTGGAAAATGAAGGGGGGATGAAGGGGAGAGGAGGGATGGAAGTGAAGAAGGGGTTGTGAAGAAAGAAAAGAGGGAGAAGGAGAAAGGTAGTAGGACGGAGAGGAGAAAGGGGGTTGGCAAGGGAGCGTGGAGGAGGGAGGAATGTGGGGCGCGGGTGGGCGCGTAGGGCGTCAAGGGCGCGGACCGATGCGGCGGGGGAGCAGCGAGAGCGAGGCGCGAAAGGGAGGCAGAGCGCAGTCGGGTGCGCGAGCAGGCGAGGCGTCGCGGGAGGCGAGCGCGAGCGGGGTGAGGCCGGGCGGTGAGCGCGCTCGGGCGCGGTGCGGGTCGTGCCGACCGGAGGGAAAGAGGGGGAGCGCTCACAGAGGCGGCGAGGGTCAGGCAGAGTGCTCGACGGAGGTGGAGGCGAGGCTCGGCGGGGGCGGGGGCGGGTCGGGCGGCGGTGGGCGACGCGGTCGGCGCGGTGAGGGGCGCCGCCAAGCGCGGGCGGCGGTGAGGGAGGGAGAGGGGATCGGGGGGGGGGGGGAAGTGGGGGGGTTGGGCTAGGGTTACCGGGGGTGGGGGGGGTAGCCGGCTAGTAGGCGCCGGCTGGGACGGCCTGGGGCCCGGTGGCTTGGGGGCCGAGGCCCAGTCGGGGGGGGGGGGGGTTCGCCTTTCCTTTTTTTTTCTGTTTTTCTTTATTCCTTTTTCTGTTTTGTCTTTTATTTTTAGTCCAAAAGACTTTTGTAAAATATGAGACTTGCTCCATTATTTACAGTGTATTATTTGTCACTGCTAGAAATTGGTTTGGGGTCCATATCTTTTTGTTTGGATTTTATTTAAATTGAAAAAGGATTGAATAGTGCTATGTTGCTGCTGTTTCTAGTTGTTCGAGTCCTTTTACAATTTCAACTAATGTTGCAATCATTTTTACAAATGCTATGGGAATATTTGCAACATGAGGCACATTTTGGTTTTCCAGTTTGAACAACTTTTATTGCCCACTTTAGTTTAAATCTGAATTTTGACTTAGGAGTTGAAATGCAATATGATGCTACTGATGATCATGCACTGTTAAGCTTGCTGACATGTCATTATCAAAAGTGATTACTGTAGTTAACCACCGGGGGTGTTACAAACCAGCACGACGACGTGGTGGGGATGGTGGTGGAGCAATCCCAGTAGTGCTTCGCCAAGCTTCTCCGGAACTACGAACGAGGAAGAACGGGAGAGAAAGAAGGTCGTAGGGCGTGGGAATTATTGTGTCCAGCCCTTGCGCCTCCTCCCCACTATATATAGGGGTGTTGGAGGGCTGGAGGCGCAGCCCTAGCCCCTCCTCCAAGGAGGGGAGGTGGCCAAAGGGGGAGGAGTGCCCTCCAAGCCAAGTGGAGGGCCCTCCCCCTTAGGGTTTTCCTTCCCCTAGGCGGATGGGCCTTAGGGGGTTGGTGCACCTGGCCCAATAAGGCTAGGATGCCCCCTATAGCCCATGCACGCCCTAGATGCTTGAGGGACCCTTCCGGACTCCTTCAGAACCTTCTAGAACCTTCCAGAACCTTCCGAAAGCTTCCTGGTACAATACCGGTAATTAAAACCAGAAACTTTTCCGGTAGCCAAAATATGACTTCCCATATATAAATCTTTACCTTCGGACCATTCCGGAGCTCCTCGTGACGTCCGGATCTCATCCGAGACTCCGAACAACATTCGGTCACCAACGTGAATATCCCAATACTACTCTAGCGTCACCAAACGTTAAGCATGCGGACCCTACGGGTTCGAGAATAATGTAGACAGGACCGAGACATCTCTCCGGTCAATAACCAAAGTGGAACCTGGATGCCCGTATTGGTTCCTACATATTCCACGAAGATCTTTCATCGGTTGAACCACGATGTCGAGGATTCGGTTAATCCCGTATGCAATTCCCTTTGTCCAGCGATATGATACTTGCCCGAGATTCGATCGTCGGTATCTCCATACCTAGTTCAATCTCGTTACCGGCAAGTCTCTTTACTCGTTCCGTAATACAAGATCCCGTGAGTAACTCATTAGTCACATTGCTTGCAAGCTCTTTAAGATGTTGTATTATCGAGAGGGCCCAGAGATATCTCTCCGTCATACGGAGTGACAAATCCCAGTCTTGATCCGTGCAACCCAACAGACACCTTCGGAGATACCTGTAGAGCACCTTTATGATCACCCAGTTACGAAGTGATGTTTGATAGCACACAAGGCATTCCTCCGGTCTCCGAGAGTGGCATGATCTCATGGTCGAAGGAAACAGATACTTGACATGAAGAAAACGATAGCAATAAACTTGATACGATCATATGCTACGTGTATAGTTTGGGTCTTGTCCATCACATCATTCTCCTAATGAT
The DNA here is from genome assembly GCA_011799875.1 of Thinopyrum elongatum. NCBI lineage: Eukaryota > Viridiplantae > Streptophyta > Magnoliopsida > Poales > Poaceae > Thinopyrum > Thinopyrum elongatum. The sequence goes on along the minus strand of CM022302.1, from coordinate 405,723,341 downwards.
GTGATCCCATTATCAAATGATAACTCATGTCTATGGCTACGATACCACAGCCATCTTTGATCAACGAGCTAGTCCGGTAGAGGCTCACTAGGGACATGTTGTTGTCTATGTATCCACAAATGTATTTGAGTTTCCGGTCAATGCAATTATAGCATGGACAATAAACGATTATCATGAACAAGGAAATATAATAATAACCACTTTATTATTTCCTCTAGGGCATATTTCCAACAGTCTCCCACTTGCACTAGAGTCAATAATCTAGTATTACATGGTAATGAATCTAACACCCATAGAGTTCCGGTGTTGATCATGTTCCGTGGAAGAGGTTTAGTCAACGGATCTGCAACATTCAGATCCGTATGTACTTTGCAAATGTTTATGTCCTCCTCCTTGATCGCATCGCGGATGGAATTGAAGCGTCGCTTTATGTGTCTGGTCCTCTTGTGAAACCTTGGTTCCTTGGCCAGAGCAATGGCACCAGTGTTGTCACAGAACAGAGTCATTGGGTCCAGTGCACTGGGCACAGCTCCAAGATCTGTCATGAACTGCTTCATCCAGACACCTTCATTCACTGCCTTCGAGGCAGCTATGTACTCCGCTTTGCATGTAGAATTAGCTACCACGCTTTGCTTGGAACTGCACCAGCTTACTGCTCCCCCATTCAGAATATATACGTATCTAGTTTGAGACTTAGAGTTATCCGGATCAGTGTGAAAGCTTGCATCAACGTAACCCTTTGCGATGAGCTCTTGATCACATCCATAAACGAGAAACATTTCCTTAGTCCTTTTCAGGTACTTAAGGATATTCTTGACTGCTGTCCAGTGTTCCACTCCTGGATCACTTTGAAACCTTCCAGCCATACTTATGGCAAGGCTGACATCTGGTCATGTGCACAACATCGCATACATGATAGAGCCTATGGCAGAAGCATAGGGGATGACACTCATCTTTTCTCTATCCTCTGTAGTCGCTGGGAGCCATTCCGAGATATATTGCCATGCAACTTCCATCGTTCCGTTTTATTATGACACACACCATCATTGTCATATTGTTCTCATATGCATGAGGCATTCACATAGAGTCATATCTTTGTTCTAATATCGAGTTGTAATTCTTGAGTTGTAAGTAAATAAAAGTGTGATGATCATCATTATTAGAGCATTGTCCCATGTGAGGAAAGGATGATGGAGACTATGATTCCCCCACAAGTCGGGATGAGGCTCCGGACTTAAAAAAAGAGGCCAAAGAGCCCAAAATAAAAAAAAGAGGCCAAAAAAGAAAAAAAAATAAAAAATGAGAGAAAAAGAGAGAAGGGACAATGTTACTATCCTTTTTCCACACTTTTGCTTCAAAGTAGCACCATGTTCTTCATGATAGAAAGTCTCCTATTTTGTCACTTTCATATACTAGTGGAATTTTTCATTATAGAACTTGGCTTGTATATTCCAATGATGGGCTTCCTCAAAATTGCACTAGGTCTTCATGAGCAAGCAAGTTGGATGCACACCCACTTAGTTTTCTTTTGAGCTTTCATACACTTATAGCTCTAGTGCATCTGCTGCATGGCAATCCCTACTCACTCGCATCGATATCAATTGATGGGCATCTCCATAGCCTATTAATTGTATATTCCACCTATAGTGCTATATCCATGGCTCACGCTCATGTATTGCGTGAAAGTTGAAAAGGCTTTAGAACATTAAAAGTATGAAACAATTGCTTGGCTTGTCATCGGGGTTGTGCATGATAAATGCTTTGTGTGATGAAGATAGAGCATGACCAGACTATATGATTTTGTAGGGATAACTTTCTTTGGCCGTGGTATTTTGAAAAACTATGATTGCTTTATTAGTATGCTTGAAGTATTATTGTTTTTATGTCAATATTAAACTTTTTTTTTGAATCTTATGGATCTGAATATTCATACCACATAAAAGAAAATTACATTGATAAACATGTTAGGTAGCATTCCACATCAAAAATTCTGTTTTTATCATTTACCTACTCGAGGACGAGCAGGAATTAAGCTTGGGGATGCTTGATATGTCTCCAACGTATCTATAATTTTTTATTGTTCCATGCTATTATATTATCTATCTTGGATGTTTTATATGCATTTTGGTACTATTTTATATCATTTTTTGGGACTAACCTATTAACCTAGTGCCCAGTGCCAGTTGCTGTTTTTTCCCTACTTTTGACTTTTTCAGAAAGGAATATCAAACGGAGTCCAAACGGAATAAAACTTTACGGTGATTTTTCTTGGACCAGAAGAAACCCAGAAGACTTGGAGAAGAGTCCAGAAGCCCTACGAGGAGGCCACAAGCCGTAGGGGCATACCCTAGTGGGGCGCGCCCCCAGGGCTTGTGGGCCCCTCGTAGACCTCCTAACCCTAATTCCAGCACTACATATTCTCAAATATTCCCCCTATACCATAAGCATCCACAAAAACACTTTTCCGCCGCCGCAAGCTTCTATTCTCATGAGATCCCATCTTGGGGCCTTTTCTGGCAATCTGCCGGAGGGGGATTCGATCACGGAGGGCCTCTACATCAACCTTGCTGCCCTTCCAATGATGTGTGAGTAGTTTAGCACAGACCTACGGGTCCATAGCTAGTAGCTAGATGGCTTCTTCTCTCTCTTTGATCTTCAATACAAAGTTCTCCTCGATGTTCTTGGAGTTCTATCCGATGTAATCTTCTTTTGCGGTGTGTTTGTTGAGACACGATGAATTGTGGGTTTATGATCAGATTATCTATGAATATTATTTGAGTCTTCTCTGAACTCTTTTATGCATGATTTAAATAGCTTTGTATTTCTCTCCGATCTATTGATTTGGTTCGGCCAACTAGATTGATCTATCTTGCAATGGGAGAGGTGCTTTGTGATGGGTTCAATCTTGCGGTGCCCTCACCCAGTGACAGCAGGGGTAGCGAGGCACGTATTGTATTGTTGCCATTAAGGATAAAAAGATGGGGTTTATATCATATTGCTTGAGTTTACCCCTCTACATCATGTCATCTTGCTTAATGTGTTACTCTGTTCTTTTGAACTTAATACTCTAGATGCAGGCAGGAGTCGGTCGATGTGTGGAGTAATAGTAGTAGATGCAGAATCGTTTCGGTCTACTTGTCATGGATGTGATGCCTATATTCATGATCATTGCCTTAGATATCGTCATAACAGTGCGCTTTTCTATCAATTGCTCAATAGTAATTTGTTCACCCACCGTATGTTATCTTTCAAGAGAGAAGCCTCTAGTGAAACCTATGGCCCCCGGGTCTATTTTCCATCATATATTTTCAGATCTATAAAACCAAAAACCCAAAAATACCTTGCTGCAATTTATTTACTTTACTTTTATTTTACCTTTTATTTATCTTTTATATCCATCTCTATTAGATCTCACTCTTGCAAGTGACCGTGAAGGGATTGCCAACCCCTTTATCACGTTGGGTGCAAGTCTTTGTTAGTTTGTGCAGGTGCATCTATTGGGGACTTGCTTGTTCCTCCTACTGGATTGATACCTTGGTTCTCAAACTGAGGGAAATACTTATCTCTACTTTGCTACATCACCCTTTCCTCTTCAAGGGAAAAACCAACGCAAGCTCAAGAAGTAGCAAGCATCATACACGGTAAATAGAAAGATGAATGTCATCTGGGAAACTGCAGAAGCGGAAGGCGAATATTGAGCCTTCAGTGATGTTGAATGTCCTTGCAACTTTAGGCCAGTGGCTATGGATAATTGCCCGCCCAACCTTCATCCTCTTGAGGAAGACTTCAATATTGTACTGTGGGTGTTGAATGAATACCTTCCTCGCCTCTTGACCATGCAGGTGGTTTAAGAGGTAATCATCGGTGAACTGCTTTGGAAAGTACTGAAAACAAAGATATGCATAAATAGTTGTTATAGATTTTGAAATGGCACAAGGGAAAAAAACAAGGTAAAAGAGTTAGTACCATCCTAGAGTTGACTTATGCCTTCTTCATTGTGCAAACAAAGATCTTGCTGTTATTCATCACAAGTTTCTTTATCCTAACAATCTTTCTGAGTTTCTTGACTTGACTGATATTCATGGACATCTCATTTCCCCATATGCAAAATGGGTCGAACAGTGGGTCTAAGCCTTTTACAGCAGGACCTACATGTGCAAGACCAAATTTTAAAAACCTAAATATTAGAATGATTCCTGCAACTGCACAATAATGTGCTATTAGGGAGAGGACCATGCATGAGCAAACCTCAATGGTAAACCTCAGTGCCTCCCATTGTTTCCCTGCAACACATATATGGAAGATCTTGATCAGGTTAACTGAGAGTTGGCATACTATCAGCAGAATATGTTAATGAAAAATAAACAAATTCCAGATCCAACAGATTAACTCGAGCCGCATGGAAAAACCAGTTAACCTAACCAAGCATGCTAAACAACTTGGACATAGAGCAATTATATATGTTTATCGTGTATTGAGTACATCCAAATTTGATTTATTTCTCACATGCATAACAATACAAAATTGTACCCACAACAAATGAACATCAAATTGTAGAACTAAACCAAACATTTAGCTGGAGAGTAGAACAAATGAACCAAACAGTTAACTGAGCATGACATTGCAAAATAGAACATATACTAGAAGATAAGACAGTTCATGAAACCAATAATGCTTGAGAACTGCTAGGAAATGTAGCAATTGTTGGACCAAACTATTAACTGAACATTACATTTCAGAATATCAGATTGCATATTAACATTACAGAGGACAAATCACTAGAAGGCACGGACGGTGGCCTCGAGAAAACACCAAGAACTGTATTTTAAAGTAGACAACCGCGTGGCGGCGTCGACGGTGGCCTCAAAGATGAGGTGCTCCTCCAAGATCTGGCGGTCGGCACACATGGCAGCCATCGCGACCTCATCCGCGTGTGCGGCCGCGATTTGCTTCTCCGTTGCCAGATGCCACTGAGCTCCTCGCTATACTGCGTGCAAAATGGCTGTGGGCGGCGCTTAATTGGAGGATGGGACAGTGATTTGGGCAGAAGGTGTCGCACCGTTGGTCGGGGCATGTGGGATCAAGAAGAAGGAGGATGATGGGGGTGGGGTGTGTATTACCTGACCATATCGACGAGGCCGCGTGGCAAGAAGAAGGGTCGCCGGCGAGGAGGCGGTGCTGCAAGAAGAAGGGTCGCTAGCGAGGAGGCAGCGCTGCCAGTAAGCAGCAGTGCAGGTTTGAACTGGCAAAGCAAGGAGGAACAGTGGAAATGTGGCTTTTGGTCGAGGGGAGGGGGCGGGGAGCTAGATATTTCCGCGGTGGCAGAAAAATTTTGCTTGGTGCCACGAAAAACTGGCGCGCAAGTGTGGTTCAAGCGTGGGCGGTGCACTGTAGACGACAAAGCTTCCTGCGTAAGCCAGACAAGAGGGTGCGCCAAGATATTTTATAGGGATTTCTATTCCTATGCCCCTGGTTCCTTAGTTGTACTCATTCATCCCCACGCTCTTAACTTTTGCTCACTTTTCCCCACTCCGTTGTCCGAAACCCTCATAAATGGTCACAACTGTGGATGCCGTCGGGTCAATGCTTTGACCGTTAACACTGACGAGTGGGGCCGTGTCGGAACGGGTCCTCCTTTGACTGTTGTGACGTGTAGGGCCGCATTGAGATGGGCTTGTCTGAACCTTGAGCTCGAGCCACTACAGCACCGCGCCACTCCGCCCCCTCCGCCGTCGCTGTGCCCTCCACCCCCTAACCCTATTCCCCTACGTCGCCGTCGTGCCCTCCACCCTCTAACCCTATTCCCCTCCGCCACTGTCGTGCCCTCCACCCTCTAACCCCCATTCTGTCTCCGCCACCGTCGTGCAGCCTCCACCGCCGTCGTGCCCTCCAACGTCTAACCCGATTTTGCCTCCACCGCTGTCGTGCCCTCCGCCAGATCTACCCCCACATCCCCATCTGGATTAGGGGAGAGTTAAGCAGCGATGTCACGGAGCAGGCTCTCAAGCCCGTCGACCGTGGAGAGGATTGGGTTGAATCAGTGGCGGATAACTCATGGATTACACATGGGTAAGCGTCGATGCCTCTCTAATTGATTTATTGATTCCTAAATTCAGCCCTATTTGACCGCTAATCGCGTGAACCGATTTTTGCTGAATTGTTCCCGGCCTAACTGAAACCTTTATTTGAATCGAATAGGATTGATCCTGTGCTTGCTTTCCGGCTGGCGGTTAGGATGGAAGTTAGTGTGCTGCACGGTAGAAAACCACATATGATTACTGGATTTTTCTATCCGAAGGTGGTAGAAACAAGTATGTCATTCAAAGATTTGCTCACGGCGCTCCAAAATTCTTCATATGGGTGGAGCCCTGCCGATGTTGTTGAATTAAAAAAATTCAGCAGTACAGAGCAAAAATTTCTCCCACTAACTTGCGATGAGCATCTGGGATTGCTCTTTACTTTGAATGCTGAAAGCCGCTTCGGTAAAATCCTTATCGAGGTGCTTCAGCCACGCAATGAACGTGACAAGGGGAAGGGTGTTCAGAAATCTTCTGTCTCTGCTAATAGCGAGCGCCCCGGCACTCCTTGTAGGTCGAAACCAAGCAGAGCTAGTGGTTCTGAAAGTCACAATATGTCTGCTGCCGCTTCTTGTGCTGCTTCTCCTGTCGTAGCCGCAGCCGATGTAGAGCAAGATGCAGAGCCAGACGAAGAGGTGCCTCGAAATGATGATGAGGATGAGAATATGTTCCCTGATCTTGTAGATACTGTCAGTAAACAAGCAATGGAAGATGAATATCAGGAGGAACCTATCAGTCGTGCTAGATTTGATGACACTGACGATGAAGAGAGGCAGGAGAACATCGACAACTTAGTTTTAGATGAATTTGATGGTGAGGACATGCCAACAATTGAGTGGAACAGGGAAGATCCTCAGCTAGCTATCGGCACCATATTCCAGTCGATGGTGGACTGTCATAATGCAGTGACTACATACTGCATTCTCACTGAAAATACATATGTGATTGATAGGAGAAAGCCAACAAGGTTCACTGTTCATTGCCCATATGATAGGTGTAGATGGAGGTTGCATGCATCACATATGTTGAGGAGCAAGTTCATTCATGTTTGTGTATTTCAGTTTATACTGATTCATTTTATTTTTAGATCATTGTGTAATGTTTTCTTAACTATATTTTGTTTGGGTCCCATTTTGTTTCAGATAAAAAAGAACCCACACCAGCACACTTGTCCACCTGGAGGGGGAGGAGGGAAGCCTAAAACAAAGCTAGCAAAGACTAGGTGGGTGGCAGATGCAATTTTGGATCGGTTGAGAGAAACACCAACACTTGGTCCAACAACACTCCATGGGAAGCTATTCGAGAAGTACAAGATTGATATACCTTACATGAGGATTTTCTATGCTAAGGAAATGGCTCTTGACAGGATTAGTGGTCCTTGGAATGAGAGCTTTCAGTTGCTCTACACATTTAAATCTGAAGTGGAAGCTGCTAGTCCAGGGAGTGTTGTAGAGATTGACAAGCATACAGTTACATACAAAATAAAAGGGAAGTCATTTCAGAAGGAGTGCTTCAGGAGGGCTTTTGTTTGTTTCAAGGCTTGTTGGCAGGGGTTTCTTGATGGTTGCAGGCCCTATTTGCCTGTTGATGCAACTGCTTTGAATGGAAGGTGGAGAGGACAACTAGTGGCAGCTTCTGCAGTTGATGGACACAATTGGCTATTCCTAGTTGCTTTTGGTGTGGTGTCGGCAGAGTCTGAGGAAAGTTGGGTCTGGTTTCTGCAGCAGTTGCGCAGCCTTATAGGTACACCCCCAAGTTTAGCTATACACACAGATTCTTGCAAGGGTTTGGAGAGTGCAGTGGAAATTGTATTCCCTGGAGTGGAGCATAAGGAATGTATGCGACACCTAGCACAGAATTTCAGAAACAAATTCAAAGGTAAAGTTTATGATGAGAACTTATGGCCAGCATCATACACATGTAGTGAGAGGAAGCATGAGCATCATTTGAGAGTGTTGTATGCTCACAATCCTCTGGTGAAGGAGTACCTAGATGCACATCATGGAAAGTTGTGGTCAAGAAGCAAATTCAATGAAATCTGCAAAGTAGACTATGTGACCAGTAACCTGGCAGAGTGTTTTAATGCAAAGATCAAGTCATTGAAAGGGCTTCTGATATGGCAAAAAAATTATAAGATTCGGCAGCTGACCATGATAAATATGGCTCTTCACAAAAGAATTGCAGAAACGGAATATGTTGGCCATCTTATGCTCCCATCTCTTTTTAAGGCATTGCATGCCAAGACAAGAGGACTGAACATGAAATGCATTCGAGTAGCAACACACGAGGCTGAGGTAACATATACTGATAGTAAAAACAGGGAATGGAGATATCCAGTTAACCTAGCAACTATGGAATGCAGTTGTAGGCAATGGCAGCTCCGTGGGAAGCCATGCATACATGCCCTACATCTGATGACTGTTATAGGTGGTGAAGATGGTGAAGTTGATCAATACATCTCTAAATATTTTGCTGTTGCCAAATTCAGGGCTGCTTATGCTTCCAATGTGCCTGCACTCTTGGGAAAAGACCAATGGAACATAGTAGATCCAGGGTTCAAACTACATTCTCCTATACTAACTAGACCAAGGAAGAACAGGACCAGAAGAGGTGAAGAGGGTCGTGTAAAAAGACAGCATAAGTGCAAAAAATGTGGAACCCTAGGGCACATTGCTAGGCTATGTACCAATCCAGTGGATGCTTCATTTGGAGAAGAGGAACAATGGGCAGAAACAAATGCAGAGGAGAATGCATCATTAGAGCAGATTGAAGCTAATACAGAGGAGAATGAAGCAGCAAAGCAGATTGCAGCTAATGCAGAGGAGAATGAAGGAGCAAAGCATATTGCAGCTAATGCATAGGAGAATGAAACAACTGAATTAGCACTGCAGGCAGCTTGGTATGTGTGCAACAGCCTTCCCTTTTTTTGTGCATTTCTTCTCTTTTTATTGATGGCTTATAATCTTTTTCTGTTTGACCTAGCTCTAGGAAAATAAGAGGAAAAGGAGAGAAAAGGCCAAGAGAGAAAGAATTTGAAGAATATGAAGCCATGGCTTTTGAAGGTTTTGAACCCCGTCAACTGGCCAGTGGAAGTTCTTCGTCAGCACCTCGACATCCACCACCTGAAGTGAAGATCAAAAGGAAGAAGAGAAAGATGGATATCCCACCTAGGGAAACCAGGAGCAAGGCTGTTAAGCCGTCTCGGAACACAAGGAGCAAGGCAAAGATGTGAACTTCGAACATTGAATGCAAGTTGTAAACTTTGAAATTTAAGGATTTGTACTAAGGTTTCTGTGGTCAATTTGAACAACTGTAAAAACTTGTAAGGTTTAATAATGCTATTTGTACTTTGATGTAAAATTTGAGGCAAAATTTGAATTTGAACCAACACTTGAACTCCATTGCCCTATGGTGTGATGTTGCAATGTTTGCTAAACAATTATAAACGTTAGGTGATCAATCCGATCTCTTTTGCGTGGTAAAACTTATAGTCATGGGAAATGTGCTCCAAATGAGCTCCGAAGCTAGGGTAAACAGCCCCATTTGTAATCAAGTTTTTTTGGACCTACTCTAAATGAGCCAAATATTTTTTATTAACACCTATTCAATCTATATAGTGTAGATTTGAAGTCTCACTATTTATTGAATTAATCTTCATATTTTTACAAAAAGATTTGAAAAAATATGCTTTAATAGAAAACCATTAAAACACGTTTAAAATATGAAAATGGAAAACTAAGTTCAGATCCTTCTTATTCACTTTGAAGTGAAGCTTTGGTGATTTTTTTGATTTTATTTTATTTTTCAAAAACCTAAACCTTACCTCCTCTCCTTGAACTCTCTGCAATGTTGTACATGATAGCTCATATGTGTGAAGGTTTTTTCATGAAAATGTCCATAGAACAAGTTTATGATTTTTTGTTGGTAACATGTCACATAAGACAACATTGTACGCAGGTTTTATATTTTTTGATTTTTTTAAATTATTGGTGCTCATTTGACCACGATCGTGCCAGCTAGGGTTTTTTTGAAAATGTTCATAGACCAAGTTTAGCATTTTTTCCTCGTTAGTGTGTCTTATAAAACGATGAATGGCGAAGGTTTCATATTTTTTGGATTTTTTTAAATTAGTTATGCTCAGTTGAATATTGGTCAAACCATAGATAGCCCCGTTGAGCAACTCAAAACCCCTCTAAACCCTGCGGGGTTTTGCCTAACCCTAGCTCCGAACATCAGCCGTCCGATCATACCCTAGCGCCAAGCGACAGCCCTCAGATATGGTCTTCTAGAATGAATTCCGAGGCCAGACTGCGTGCAGGCTCCGCGCCGTTGGATCACATGGACGGCTCCGCATCATTGGATCCTTGGGCGATCCGTGAGAGGTTGGTTCTGCTCGCCCACCATTGCCTCCCCTTTCTTCTGCTTCTTCTTCTACGGCGACCAGAGGAGCCACTCGTCTACTTCTTCTTCTCCGGCGACTAGATATGTCGAGCTCCACTTCAGCCTCCCGCCCCTCGTGGCCCCAGTATGGTCCACTGCCCCTGAAGCGATGTCCTGACTACCCACGCACCGCGCCACTGAAAAGGTTGACTTCCAAGTAGGACAAGAATGGCAACTTTGGGCACGAGTTCGTGAAATGCGAGAGCAAGCCAGAGAGGTAGGTTAGATCTCATGATTTTTCTCCGATTTCTTTTTCTCTTTGCTTCTAATTCTTTTTCATTGGATCTGGGATTTAAGGTTCATGATTTTGTTTCAGATCGTGAAGAAATGCACACATTTTGAATGGCTAGATAACTATGTTCGGAGGCTTCAAAGGGTGGGCTTGCTTCAATTCAATGGAGCCGCAACCCGAGAGCTCAATCTACTGTCAGCCACGCGGAATTTGGTCTCTGAAAGTGCTCCTCCGACAGTTGGGGATGCGGATCTGAAGGGGGAATTAAAGAAGATGAAAAATAACTTGAGGCAGATGATTCAATTGAACAAGCAGGCGAATCTGATAGCTTTAGGATTTTATTTTTGTATAGTTTCTCTAGGATTTGCTTACTTGCTGGTCATCACTCGTTAGAGATGTTATTTGTGTCGTGTCATGTGCTCTAGGATTTGCTTAAGGGTTTGTGGATCATGTGCTCTCTATGTTGCTTAATTTGTGGATCAAGTCCTCTCTGTGTTGCTTAAACTATGTCTCTATCTCCATCTCTGAATATCTATAGGTGTTAGTTTTTGACACTTTCAGTTTCTTCAGTTTTGTCAGACAACACCGAGCGCAAGAGAAAAAAAAACGTAGTTCTTGGGCCCAAAATGAAACCAAGCTTTGGTTGGGCCGTCGCATTGTGTTGACTGTCGAAGGCCCACAAAGATAAAAGAGGCCTAGAAAATAGTGCATGCACTGGCTCTGTTTTTCCCCTGCTTTTTTGCTTGATTGTTTTGATTGCACCTACAGAGATTGCGTGCATGTTGGTTACATTACAAAAATAGGTTACATCATTTGAAATTACACAACAATTGATATTGCCACCAACAAGTCAACAATTAGCGTTTTGTTTCATACAATATGGCCACCAACAAGAAAAAAATGGACTACCCTTCAAAAATTATTTTCATCATGCCAAATGGCCACAAACTATTCAAAAATTAGCTTCTTTTTGTTCATACAATATAGGTATCCTACAATATATAGGGCCCCAATATATATGGCCACCAACAATTCAAAAAATTTAGCTTATTTTTCTTCTTCTTTTCAACATCAACATGGCTCATTTTTCTAGCTTTAGTTTCCTTTTTGACACCTTAACTAGTCCATTAGCCGCCCGTGCCAAAACTTGGAACCAATAAAACCTAAAATATAATGGCCAAAATTATTTTCATCATGCCAAATGGCCACAAACTATTCAAAAATTAGTTTCTTTTTGTTCATACAATATATAGGGCCACCAACAATTCAAAAAGTTTAGCTTTTTTCCTTCTTCTTTTCAACATCAACATGGCTCATTTTTCTAGCTTTAGTGTAACATCCCAAATTTTCAATTTGGAATGTTATACATAGGTCATCATATGCATGTCATATTTTATTTGCATTTCGTTTGTGATCCTAGAAATCTTAAGCAACTCAAGGACCCACGGAGAGAGTTGGGGATTTCATTTATTTTCATATTTGATTTTTTTCTCAAATTTGAAAAGAGGATCATTTTGGTTTTAATAATTTTTCTCTCCAAAATATTTCCAATATCAAAAATAAAAGAGAGGAGATAAAATGACTTCTCCAAAATAAAAGAAATATTGGAGGAAAAATGTTAAAATCAAATAAATATTTTATTTGGATTTTTATTGCTATTTTATTTGAATTAGGAAAAATATGCATTTTCTTGAAAGTGCATCTTAGGCCAAGAAAATGTTCACTTTGTTCTAAATATTTTATTTAGACGGTGAAAATTGTTTTTGGCATTTTTAGAATTTTCTTATATCTTATTAGAATTTTTCTTCGGCGGAATTTTATTTAAAAAAAAAACTTTTCGCCTGACTGGGCCGAAGGCCCAGCCGAGCCAGGCCGCGCCGCCTCCCATCGTCGTGCTCGCGATGGACTCAGGGAGTCCGACCCCGAGCCGCCGGCGTCGCCCCCTCCCGCAAGCCACACCGCCCCCCCCCCCCGGGCCTTTAAAGCCGGAGCCCCCCCTCTCCTCCACGCAGCCCCGCCGCCGCCGCCACCAGCAGCAGCAGCAGCCGCAGCCGCCACCGCCGCACGCGCTGCAGCCGCTGCCGCCGCTCCGCGCCGGACCCGCGCCGCCCGCGCCTCGCCTCGCCCAGCGCCGCCCTAGCCGCCGGAGCCGCCGCCGCACGCCCCGCCTCGCCAGAATCCGAGCCGCCGCCGTCGGATCTCGCCGTCCCGGTTTTTTTTCGGTTTTAGGTAAAAAACCGTCTCGGTTTTTTTAAAAAACCCTAGTTCGGTTTTTTTTTTAGATCGGTTCGGTTTTTCTTCGGTTTCGTTATTTAGCAAGCGCCCGCTCGTTAGTTCGTTCTAAACGAACGCGTTCGTCCGTTCGTCTCTGTTAGCGGACGTTCGTCCGATAGATTTTCCTTTTTATTTTCTTTTTCGGCCAGGGATCTATCCGTGATTATTTTCATCGCAGATTAGCCCCTGATCTTCAAACCCTCGCCGTTTCTAAACCGTTTGTCCAAATCCAGTGAAACCAACGCCAAAATCTTCGTATCGAGCCCCTCTTTCTGGTTAATTAACTTAAACATGATTTTGACAATTTAAAATTTGGTTTCAAGCAGTTTTGAATTCGAAGTTCTTTTGACCGTAGTTTCAGTTCCGTAGCTCCGATTCATTTGATTCTTTTTGCAAATCGAAACTTTTCAGTTGTACTTTCAGATTTGATCTTTCTCATTCGAGTTTTACCCTTGCATATATGCTTGAGTGCTTATGTATGCTATTGTTTGTTTGCGATAGAATTCCCGGAGTGCGAAGCGTGCTACTACGAGTCTCTAGGGTTTGCAGATCGTTAGCAAGGCAAGTAACACTTTGATCATATCCCTTCATTACCCAGGTTTTATGCACTAGTTACAATCCTCAAACACTGCATGATTAGGATGTGATTAACTTGTGGGTATTGGGAAGTAGATGATGAGGTAGAACCTATTGCCCTTTATTATCAAACCTTGGGAGTTACTTCTACGCTATGCTTATATTGCCATGCTATGCTAGTAGACGTGGATTGGGTTTGAGTGTATCCATGACAGATGTGAGATTGTTAATTAATGGTTAACTTAAGGTGGCTACATAAACACACATCTGGGTGGATTGGTTGCGGGCACCTGGGGATATACCAGTGCTGTCCATTTGGTTCGCCACCCAGGCTCAAAGGGATCATAAGATTATTCATGCTAGAAACTTCCGTGTGCAGCCACAAGCTATTATGGGCTCTAGCATAGTTGAGTATGTTGCATGACCTCTTCCAGTGGTAGGCTAGCAGATGTAGGGGATGTAGGTTGGTACTGTCTACCCAGGGTTAGAGTTAATGCTTCTGAAAGACTGTGTCTCGGTCATCCGTTTCTCAAACACCATGTAGTGCGAGAAATCCAATGGAGGAGATCGAGTCTTGTGGGGAAAAGTGCACAAATCTCTGCAGAGTGTACAAACTAATCATGATTAGCCGTGTCCCCGGTTATGGACATCTTGAGTATCTGGTTCTTGGATTATCATGTTGATCTCATCACTCTTAATTAATTTGATTGGGTTGTTAACTTTTAATTGGGATTGAGTTGGGGTTACCTTCTCAATGTTTTCAACAAACTCAGTGGTAAATAAAATATATTCCTTTGTTGTAGGGAAAAATTAGCTTTTCGCAAAAACATGTTAACCATAGAGCCTCCACCAGCCATATATGCATGTAGTGATAGCATTTATTTTGTTCATTGCTCTACTATGTTAATTTGCCAGCATATTCCATGTGCTGACCCGTTTCGGGCTGCAACATATCATGTTGCAGACTTTTCAGACGAAGAGTAAGGTGCGCTAGGTCGTTGTTGTGCACTCAGCTATGCCGTTGGAGTTGATGGACTCACTTACCTTCGATGTTTTCGCAGTTATCTTATTTAGATGGCCTTAAGCCATATTATTGTATTAAGTTCTCTTTTGAGACATTTGATGTAATAAGTGTGTGATTGCACTCTGTTATAAATCCTTCAAGTACTGTGTGTGTCAGCATTACCGATCCAGGGATGACACTTATGCATAGAGACTTCGATCCATTCGGGTCGGGTCGTTGCACACGCTGACTGTAAGACACGACCACTAAGAAAAGCCATAGGTCACTCTTCTCTACTCATTTCTGACTCTCTCCATCTTCTACTCTATAGATGACGGACTCAAGGAACAAGTTTGCACAACCGGATGAAGACACACCTTTTGGACGACACTTGAAGGAAGTTACTAGGTACCTGAACATCGGAATACCAAGTTTCACCGGGACCTACACCGCCACCTTACCAGAAGAGGAGCGTTGGATGATTCGAGTTCAAGTTCCAGGAAGGACATTCACGCCAATTATTGAGCCCATAGAGTTTTCCTTTGATGCACCAACCTGGAGTCTAGGAAAGAGCATGGCAGCCCACATCGCCATGGGACGCATCAGCGAAGTTTATCACGAGGATCTTAAGGACACCATCTACCAGATATGTGGGCGCCGAGATGAGCAATGGGAGATGATCAGCACCAGGAGGGACAGGTCCATTGCAGCTTTCATCCAGGAGTTAAACCAGCACATCCGTCGCCAGGAGAACCAAATGTGCGCAAGCATGATAGATTTGAAGAAGGTGATGACCCAGAACATGGAGCTAGAAGAGGAACTCAAGTCTACACGCGATGGATACGAGGAGGAAATCTCAACACTAGTGGAGAAGAATGATGACCTGAAGAGGAAGCTAGGAGTATTCATGGGAGACCCTGCGCCAGGAGGAGATGACGACCATCCCGACGACATTCATTCTGAAGACTACATCATCATCGACGACACCGACTCCGACCCCGACAGTAGTGATGATGATTATGAAGACGAAGCTGGAGCGGATATCATGGAGTCTTCCACCGATCAAAACTTCTAGATGACCACCATATTATCAGTAGTATTTTCCCCATGTATATAGTAATAGTCCAAGCACTTTTGTAACGGTAGTTAGATCGTTTGTATGCCTTGTTTGAATTGAGTGGTGTGTTATGAATGTGTTTGTCTCATGTGCATATGGGTAGTGCTTTCTCACTAGACCTCACTCTATTCTAATCTCTTCCCTCTAAACCCATCAGATGCCTTCGAGACGTGACCCCGGTTTTGTCTTCCCACCGGAGCTCACTCAGTTGATCCAACAACAGAATGCCCTGATGCAGCTACTAGTCCAGAACCAAGGCAACAACAACAACAACAACAACAACAACCCACCACCGCCACCCCCAGTTGACAACCTAGCCCGTTTCCTATGGTTGAATCCGCCGGTGTTTTCCAGTAGCACCGAGCTGATTATTGCTGATGACTGGCTACGCAGGATTGGAAGGGAGTTGACCACCGTAGGTTGCACAGATGCTGAGAAGGTGCATTTTGCCGCACATCAATTGGATGGACCCGCAGCCTCATGGTGGGAGAATTACACAGCCACTTTCCCCATAGCCAATGTCACTTGGGAGCAGTTTCAGCAAGCATTCCGCACTGCACATGTCTCGGCAGGAGCGATGAGCATGAAGAAGCGTGAGTTTCGCAACTTACGCCAGGGAAATCGTACTGTGGGGCAGTACGTGGATGAGTTCAGTAAGTTAGCTCGCTATGCCCCGGATGATGTGGCCACAGATGCCGCAAAGCAGGAGAAGTTTATGGAAGGGCTGAATGATGAGCTGAGTATGCAGTTGATGGTGGCAACATTTGCTAACTACCAGGAGTTGGTAGACAGGGCCCTTATGATTGAAGGGAAGCAGCAGCAAATTGAGAGCCGCAAAAGGAAGTATGGACAAGGGAAGTACAATTCAGGAGCTCAGCAGAAGCCTCATTTTACCCCGAACTCGGGAGGTTATACCCATAACCATGGAGGCCATACCCACAATGGAGGAAGCTCGCATAACCACAGTGGCCCCAAGAATGGAAACGGGAATGGAGCAGGCAGCAATCAGAACCGCTCTAACCCAGCCACACCCGCCAAGAAGGACCAAAGTCACATTACTTGTTTCAAGTGCGGGAAGACTGGACACTACGCCAATGAGTGCCCCGAGCCAAAGAATGGTAATGGCAATGGAAGCTCTGGGAAGAAGCCCAACCCTTTCAACAGGGGACAAGTGAACCACGTGAACGTGGAGGAGGTTGAAGAGTAGCCAGATGCAGTTATCGGTAAGTTTTTGGTTAAGTCATTTACCGCTCTCGTTCTTTTTGATACTGGTGCATCGCATTCATACATTTCAAAGGGATTTGTGGACAAGTTTAAGTTACCCACCTTAGCCCTTAGGTCACCCATGCTAGTAAGCTCACCAGGAGCAGAGTATATGGCCAGCCGATGGTGCGACCGGATACCCTTAACCATTGGTAGCCATGTTTTCCCCTCAAACCTAATAATTTTGGAGTCACAAGGATTGGATGTGATACTAGGCATGGATTGGCTATCGAAGTATGGAGGAAACATTGACTGCGCGAGTAGGTCAATTCTGCTCACCACCCCGGAGGGAAAAAGGATCAAGTATGTATCCAGGCATGCGCCAAAGAAGACACAAGTAAATTCCCTCTCAGGAGTTGTTCAGGAGGAAGTGCCTGTAGTGAAGGATTACCCGGATGTATTTCCAGAGGAACTACCAGGTATGCCGCCGGATCGAGACATTGAATTTTTGATAGAGCTGTTGCCCGGCACCGGGCCGATATCGAAAAGACCATACCGGATGCCCGCAAATGATTTGGAGGAAATTAAGAAGCAGATTAAGGAGTTATTGGAGAAAGGTTACATTCGACGAAGTTCATCACCATGGGGAGCCCCAGTGCTCTTGGTTGAGAAGAAGGATGGATCTTTGAGAATGGTTGTTGATTATCGGGCATTGAATGAAGTGACGATCAAGAACAAGTACCCACTACCAATGATCAACGATTTGTTTGACCAGATGCAAGGAGCTAAAGTATTCTCCAAGATCGATCTGCGATCAGGATACCACCAGCTGAAGATCCGAGAACAGGATATACCTAAGACAGCCTTTACCACGAGGTATGGGCTATATGAGTATACAGTTATGTCATTTGGATTGACTAACGCTCCTGCCTATTTCATGAGTATGATGAATAAGGTGTTCATGGAGTTCTTGGATAAGTTTGTTGTGGTGTTCGTTGATGATATCTTGGTATATTCGAAGAATGAAGAAGAACACAAGGAGCATTTGCGTCTAGTCCTCGAGAAGCTCAGGGAACATCAGCTATATGCCAAGTTCAGCAAATGCGAGTTTTGGTTGAAGGAGGTTGGATTCCTTGGACATGTTATATCAGGAGAAGGTATAGCAGTAGACCCTACCAAGGTTCAGTCTGTCACTGAGTGGTTGGCACCCACCTCAGTTGGAGAGATCCACAGCTTTCTTGGACTCGCGGGATATTACCGGAGATTCATTGAGAATTTTTCCAAGATTGCGAAGCCTATGACGGAGTTGTTGAAGAAGGACACCAAGTTCAAATGGACAGAGGAATGTGAGGCAAGTTTTCAGGAGCTGAAGAAACGTTTGGTTACATTCCCAGTGCTAATTCTACCGGATGTACGCAAGGATTTCCAAGTGTATTGCGATGCTTCTCGCTTAGGACTTGGAGGAGTACTTATGCAGGACGGAAGAGTTGTTTCGTATGCCTCACGTCAGCTTCGACCGCATGAGTTGAATTATGCCACGCATGATTTGGAGTTAGCAGCAGTAGTGCATGCACTCAAGACTTGGAGACACTTTCTTATTGGAAACCGTTGTGATGTGTACACGGACCACAAGAGCTTGAAGTACATCTTCACGCAAAAGGAGTTAAACCTCAGGCAGAGGAGATGGTTGGAGCTCATAAAAGATTATGACATGAAGCTGCATTATCATCCAGGAAAGGCCAATGTCGTAGCAGACGCTTTGAGCCGTAAGAGTTATGTCAATACCCTCGTAAGCGGAGGATTGCCAAAGGAGTTAGCCGAAGATCTCAGGGAGCTTTGTTTGGAGATAGTTCCTAGAGGTTTTGTTGCAGCATTAGAAGTTCAGTCAACATTATTGGGGAAGATTCGAGAAGCTCAGAAGGATGACAAAGAAATTGCCGAGATAAAGGAGAGGATGAGCAAAGGAAAATCCAAAGGTTTTCGTGAGGATGAGCACGACACCTTGTGGTTTGAGGACCGTGTTTATGTACCCAATAATGCAGAGATCAGGAAGTTAATACTTCAGGAGGCCCATGACTCGCCATACTCGATACACCCCGGAAACACCAAGATGTATTTGGATTTAAAGGAGCATTTCTGGTGGACAGGAATGAAGAAGGATATTGCCGAGTATGTAGCAGTATGTGATGTCTGTCAGAGAGTGAAGGTAGAACATCAGAAGCCAGCAGGATTACTGCAGCCTTTGCCGATACCCGAATGGAAGTGGGACA
Source organism: Thinopyrum elongatum (assembly GCA_011799875.1). Taxonomy (NCBI): domain Eukaryota; kingdom Viridiplantae; phylum Streptophyta; class Magnoliopsida; order Poales; family Poaceae; genus Thinopyrum; species Thinopyrum elongatum. Next base: position 405,704,149 of record CM022302.1, on the reverse strand, counting down.
ATCTTGGCATGGATTTTATCACCGGATTGCCCAGGACCCGATCAGGATATGATTCTATCTGGGTAGTAGTGGATCGTTTGACCAAAGTGGCTCACTTTATCCCAGTGAAAACCACCTATACGAGTGCGAAGTTGGCCAAGATATACATGACCAGGATCGTATGTCTGCATGGAGTTCTGAGGACCATCGTATCAGATAGAGGAACACAGTTCACTTCAAAGTTTTGGCACCAGCTGCACCAGACTTTGGGAACCAGGCTAGAGTTCAGTATAGCCTTTCATCCGCAGACCGATGGACAGACCGAGAGAGTCAACCAGATTCTGGAGGACATGTTGAGAGCTTGTGCGCTAGATTATGGATCTAGTTGGGATGACAATTTTGCCCTACGCGGATTTCTCATACAATAATAGCTACCAGGCCAGTTTGAAGATGGCACCTTTCGAAGCTTTGTATGGAAGGAGGTGTAGAACACCGTTGATGTGGGATGAAGTTGGAGACCGTCAGTTGTTTGGACCGAATTTGATCAAAGAGTCCGAAGAGAAGGTTAAGTTGATTCGAGATAGACTGAAGGTAGCTCAGTCCAGGCAAAAGAGTTATGCCGACACAAAACGCAAGGAGGTAGTCTACGAAATCGGAGACAGAGCATATCTTCGTGTGTCACCTCTGCGAGGAGTTAAACGTTTTGGAGTTAAGGGAAAGTTAGCCCCGAGATTTGTAGGACCATACCAAGTTTTGGAACGTATGGGAGAGGTAGCCTACAAGTTGGAGTTACCCGAAGGACTGTCCGGAGTTCATGATGTGTTACACGTTTCCCAGTTGAAGAAGTGTCATGCTGAGATGGCTGGTATCCCTCTGAGAGATACAGTGCCACTGGAAGCAATTCAGTTGGATAGTGATTTGACTTACGAGGAGAAACCTGTCAAGATCCTCGAGTTTGCCAGCCGAGTCACACGCAGCAAGGTTATCAAGTTTTGCAAAGTTCAGTGGAGCCACCATACCGAGGATGCAGCCACCTGGGAGCTAGAGGAAGACCTACGAAAAGACCACCCACACCTATTTTCTAGCCAACCCGAATCTCGAGGACGAGATTCATCTTAAGGGGGGTAGGTTTGTAACATCCCAAATTTTCAATTTGGAATGTTATACATAGGTCATCATATGCATGTCATATTTTATTTGCATTTCATTTGTGATCCTAGAAATCTTAAGCAACTCAAGGACCCACGGAGAGAGTTGGGGATTTCATTTATTTTCATATTTGAATTTTTCTCAAATTTGAAAAGAGGATCATTTTGGTTTTAATAATTTTTCTCTCCAAAATATTTCCAATATCAAAAATAAAAGAGAGGAGATAAAATGACTTCTCCAAAATAAAAAAAAATATTGGAGGAAAAATGTTAAAATCAAATAAATATTTTATTTGGATTTTTATTGCTATTTTATTTGAATTAGGAAAATATGCATTTTTTTTAAAGTGCATCTTAGGCCAAGAAAATGTTCACTTTGTTCTAAATATTTTATTTAGATGGTGAAAATTGTTTTTGGCATTTTTAGAATTTTTTTATATTTTCTTAGAATTTTTCTTCGGCGGAATTTTTTTATATCTTATTAGAATTTTCCTTCGGCGGAATTTTATTTAAAAAAAAACTTTTCGCCCGACTGGGCCGAAGGCCCAGCCGAGCCAGGCCGCGCCGCCTCCCGTCGTCGTGCTCGCGACGGACTCGAGGAGTCCGACCCCGAGCCGCCGGCGCCGCCCCCTCCCGCAAGCCACACCGCCCCCCCTCCCCGGGCCTTTAAAGCCGGAGCCCCGCCTCTCTTCCACCCAGCCCCGCCGCCGCCGCCACCAGCAGCAGCCGTTGCAGCCACCGCTGCCGCTCTGCGCCGGACCCGCGCCGCCCGCGCCTCGCCTCGCCCCGCGCCGCCCTAGCCGCCGGAGCCGCCGCCGCACGCCCCGCCTCACCGGAATCCGAGCCGCCGCCGTCGGATCTCGCCGTCCCGTTTTTTTTTCGGTTTTAGGTAAAAAACCGTCTCGGTTTTTTTTTAAACCCTAGTTTGGTTTTTTTATTTTATTAGATCGGTTCGGTTTTTCTTCGGTTTCGTTATTTAGCAAGCGCCCGCTCGTTAGTTCGTTCTAAACGAACGCGTTCGTCCGTTCGTCTCTGTTAGCGGACGTTCGTCCGATAGATTTTCCTTTTTATTTTCTTTTTCGGCCAGGGATCTATCCGTGATTATTTTTATCGCAGATTAGCCCCTGATCTTCAAACCCTCGCCGTTTCTAAACCGTTTGTCCAAATCCAGTGAAACCAACGCCAAAATCTTCGTCTCGAGCCCCTATTTCTGGTTAATGAACTTAAACATGATTTTGATAATTTAAAATTTGGTTTCAAGCAGTTTTGAATTCGAAGTTCTTTTGACCGTAGTTTCAATTCCGTAGATCCGATTCGTTTGATTCTTTTTGCAAATCGAAACTTTTCAGTTGTACTTTCAGATTTGATCTTTCTCATTCGAGTTTTACCCTTGCATCTATGCTTGAGTGCTTATGTATGCTATTGTTTGTTTGCGATAGAATTCCCAGAGTGCGAAGCATGCTACTACGAGTCTCTAGGGTTTGCAGATCGTCAGCAAGGCAAGTAACACTTTGATCATGTCCCTTCATTACCTAGGTTTTATGCATTAGTTACAATCCTCAAACACTGCATGATTAGGATGTGATTAACTTGTGGGTATTGGGAAGTAGATGATGAGGTAGAACCTATTGCCCTTTATTATCAAACCTTGGGAGTTACTTCTACGCTATGCTTATATTGCCATGCTATGCTAGTAAACGTGGATTGGGTTTGAGTATATCCATGACAGATGTGAGATTGTTAATTAATGGTTAACTTAAGGTGGCTACATAAACACACATCTGGGTGGATTGGTTGCGGGCACCTGGGGATATACCAGTGCTGTCCATTTGGTTCGCCACCCAGGCTCAAAGGGATCATAAGATTATTCATGCTAGAAACTTCCGTGTACAGCCACAAGCTATTATGGGCTCTAGCATAGTTGAGTATGTTGCATGACCTCTTCCAGTGGTAGGCTAGCAGATGTAGGGGATGTAGGTTGGTACTGTCTACCCAGGGTTAGAGTTAATGCTTCTGAAAGACTGTGTCTCGGTCATCCGTTTCTCAAACACCATGTAGTGCGAGAAATCCAACGGAGGAGATCGAGTCTTGTGGGAAAAAGTGCACAAACCTCTGCAGAGTGTACAAACTAATCATGATTAGCCGTGTCCCCGGTTATGGACATCTTGAGTATCTGGTTCTTGGATTATCATGTTGATCTCATCACTCTTAATTAATTTGATTGGGTTGTTAACTTTTAATTGGGATTGAGTTGGGGTTACCTTCTCAATGTTTTCAACAAACTCAGTAGTAAATAAAATATATTCCTTTGTTGTAGGGAAAAATTAGCTTTTCGCAAAAACATGTTAACCATAGAGCCTCCACCAGCCATATATGCATGTAGTGATAGCATTTATTTTGTTCATTGCTCTACTGTGTTAATTTGCCAGCATATTCCATGTGCTGACCCGTTTCGGGCTGCAACATATCATGTTGCAGACTTTTCAGACGAAGAGTAAGGTGCGCTAGGTCGTTGTCGTGCACTCAGCTATGTCGTTGGAGTTGATGGACTCACTTACCTTCGATGTTTTCACAGTTATCTTATTTAGATGGCCTTAAGCCATATTATTGTATTAAGTTCTCTTTTGAGACATTCGATGTAATAAGTGTGTGATTGCACTCTGTTATAAATCCTTCAAGTACTGTGTGTGTCAGCATTACCGATCCAGGGATGACACTTATGCACAGAGACTTCGATCCATTCGGGTCGGGTCGCTACATTTAGTTTCCTCAACTAGTCCATTAGTCGCACGTGCCAAAACTTGACCCTAAAGTATAAGGGTCAAAATACAAATATTACAGAACATGAATATAACAAGCCGAATGGGCTACCCTCCAACCATTTTTACTCCCTTTTTACAAGGCTAACCCCAAAACTTGGAGGGAGTGACATTTTTCCAGTTTTTTTAGAAAGTTTTTTTTTTTGAAATATCCAGTGCTTGCTGGTTTTCATTGAGGGATACACTTTCATTGATTTAGCAGAAGGAGAGGTTACAAAAAGGGGTATGTTGGAAGAGAGTTTACATGTAGCCGTCTAGGGCTCGGCTACGACACCATATAAAAGTAGCAAGCAAAACACAGATAACCAATGACATAGTAGCAAGCATAACATAGTTCTTACATAAAACATGATAGGGTTCCCAACCTTATATAACACGACAGAGATAAAAAGTTCACGGTACAACCAACGACATAATTAAGATAGAAATATATAAAAAGCCCTAACACCCTAGGGCAAGACAAGCTTCACGAGACCGGGCCTTCACCACCATCTTCACTGCGCCTCCTCTTCACTGCTCCTCCTCCATGCCGTCCTCGCCGAGGTAGTAGGGGAGGCTGTGCATACCGTTGCGGGTGGGGAAGATGCTATCGAAGTCCGTGAAGATGTTGTAGGTAGTGAATGCGATGAACTCGCACCCACACCAAAACACCTTGCCGAGGAGGTAGTACGCATCAAATCTGTTGGTGAAGTTGGAGATGAGCCCTATCGCCGGAGTGCTGGAGTTTGGACGCACCTCTTCTAGTCGGAACATCACCGGCGAGCCCGCCGGGAGGTGGGCGAAGCCCGCACCGAGGAACCACTGGGCAAACTCCTTTGCACCCCTCCAGCGTGAGATCGCCCACACGCGGAGCGTCGTCTCCACAACGACGCCGGTGGGGTACCGCCTCTCTGGCACGGTCGGTGGCAGCTGGAAGGTTGGGCCGTAGTACTGCATCCTCGTCTCGCTTCGAGAGTGCGCTGGATTTGGGTGAAGAAGAGAAGGGGGCGGCGCAATGGATGTGTGGAGAATAGGTGGAGGGGTGGGTGGTTTAAATAAGGGGAGTGGCACCGGCCGCGCTCTGGATTTGCTACGTTCAAAAGAGCCGCGTCGATCGATATGCCAATTTAATTGCCAACTGGTTTTAATTGTCATGCTGAATCGAGGCGAGTGGATCGACAAGGCTGAAACGATGCTCTAAATCGAGGAGACACGCGTGCGAGAAGAGATGAACCAGCGGCAGTGACCGTCGCTGCGGCCGTGGCGGCTCGCGTGCAATAAAGAGGCTCGGTCAGCGCATCGTGGCGGCGGGTATCGGCGCATGCAGGCAGGCTAGCTGGGTGCATGCATAGCATGCTTCTGTCGTGGCGGTGCGCAGGCCTTTCATGCAATGGCCCAACAGTCTGAAGAAGGGTTCCCTCTAAAGAAACCATGGCCCAACGGTCGAACAGCTCCACCGTCCGATGCGGCCCCAACGGGTGACACAGTCCAGTGCGGCCCCACTCGTCAGAGTTAACGGTCAAGGCATTGACCCGACGGCATCCACTATTTGTCACCATTTCTGAGGGTTTCGGACAAGAGAGTGGGAAAAAGTGAGCAAAAGTTAAGAGCGTGGGGATGAATGAGTATAGCTAGGGAACCAGGGGCACAGATGTAAAAAACCCTATTTTATATCGCATCCCACACGATTCTTGCTAGTAAACTATTTGTGGTGTACCTGATTTTTTCATTTTGATTTGAAAGACAAAATGGTGTTACGGAGGGAGAGGACGGTGTTTGAATTGCTAGAGCATTATTATGCAGTGAACATGCAACTATATGAGTATCGTGTTAAAATTTCGAATTATTCCGAGTTCGTTTGGCATTTTTTATACATTAATTGAGTTTCTAGGCATGTAATGTGCATAATTCAAAGTTGAACTATAAGCACATGCTCTAGTGCACCAAAGTTTGTTGAAAAATCACATGTGTGTCTTTGGGTCAATTTATAGGTCCCATGCAAGAAATGGGAGTGAAATTCAAACTTCTAGGCGTCATGACTCGGCCGGAAACTTTGAGAAGCTTGGTTTTAAAATTCCTCTAAATCCAAAACTCGCCTGAAAATCATGAAACTTGGCATGGTGTCATGACATGGCACCAACATGCCGTGGTAAAAAATTTGGCCGAATTGGGACAAGTTTTGGTATAAGCTTCTTGCAAACCGGAGCTTCTCTCGAGAAGGATCGTGGTTCCGAGAGGGAACGTGTCACCTTTGTGTGCGAAATAACATATGTTGTCCTACCCCCCTTTGATTTTTTTACAGAGGCAAAATAGAACTATATACGTTAATTGAGTTTTTGGGCATTTAATGTGCATAATTCAAATTTGAACTACAAGCACATGCTCCAGTGCACCAAAGTTGGTTGAAAAATCACATGTGTGTCTTTGGGTGAATTTATAGGTCCCATGCAAGAAATGAGAGTGAAATTCAAACATCTGGGCGTCATGGCTCGGTCGAAAACATTGAGAAGCTTGGTTTTTAAATTCCTGTAAATCCAAAACTCGTCTGAAAATCATGAAACTTGGCATGGTGTCATGACATGGCACCAACATGCTGTGGTAATTTTTTTGGCCGAATTGGGACAAGTTTTGGCATAAGCTTCTTGCAAACCGAAGCTTCTCTCAAGAAGGCTCGTGGTTCCGAGAGGGAACGTGTCACCTTTGTGTGCGAAATGACATACGCTGCCTCCCCCCTTGATTTTTTTACAGAGGCAACATAGAACTATATGAGTGTCGCGTTAAAATTTGGAATTATTCCGGGTTTATTTGGCCTTTTTTATACATTAATTGAGTTTCTGGGCATTTAATGTGCATAATTCAAATTTGAACTAAAAGCACATGCTCCAGTGCACCAAAGTTGGTTGAGAAATCACATGTGTGTCTTTGGGTGAATTTATAGGTCCCATGCAAGAAATGAGAATGAAATTCAAACATCTCAGCGTCGTGGCTCGGCTGAAAACATTGAGATGCTTTGTTTTTAAATTCCTATAAATCCAAAACTCGTCTGAAAATCATGAAACTTGGCATGGTGTCATGACATGGCACCAACATGCTGTGGTAAAAAATTTGGCCGAATTGAGAAGGTGCACACATTAACAACCAACAAAGTCATTTTGGAACAAGAGCTATCATGTTACAATTGGAAACACAAGTATTATTGAAACCATGGGTGTTGTACTAACCATTTACGTACCGCCACGCGTCCCCTTTTTATTGGCTATGAGGCGCCGCGCGGGGTAGCTATTTCAGTACGGGAGGTGTGCGAACAGACCGATGCGCATGCTTATCTGGAGGCCAGCCCTTTGACCTCCATCTGCCGCGCACCTCTCTCCCAACTTCTCAATTAATGGCGCCCGAGCCCATGATTATTTTATAGCCGCTTAATGGTGTGGCTATGTCTTACTTGACTGAGATTTAAGAGAAAAAAAGAAATCTGACAAGAAAATTTTGCACGGATCTTGATATAAGATCTGACGGACATATATAGCATCGACTGAGACTTAGCAAGACTGATATAAATATAACGAAGATGGCAATGGATAATAATTTTATAATTGTGTTACATATTTAGAAAGAAAATTAAAAATGCCAAATGCGGCAACGCCCGAAAGACACAAGGGCAAAATAATAAGGAAGACACCCCCGCAGAAAAGAAGAATAAGGACGACACAGACTAGTTCTGGCAATGAGCGGCGATGATCTCTTTCATGTCCTCAATACGTTGCTCGGTAGCAGCCACGGATTCCTCCACCAGCCTTTCGCGCTTGATGCAGAGCATGGCATTCTCGTCCATAAGTTTCTGGACGATGTCGCCCGTCCTCTTCAACAAGGCAGTGGTCTCCTCTTGTTGCTCCGCACTTCTGGCGATCTTCACCCTCAGCAGGTCGCGCTCGGTCCGGAGCTTCGCATTGTCCTCCCTTAGTCGCTGGATGACGCTGGTAGCATTTTTAAACGAGGCATTCATGTCGTCCTGCAACCTCGCCCAACCGGAGATCTGATCCATCAGGTTATGGAGCATCGCATGCATGCGCCTGTGAGAGTCCTCGCCTGCCCGCAAGTAATCTTCCCCGGCCACCGTGGCATCGGAGGACCTCTCTACAGCAGTCGCGGCACAGCAGGACATATTTGCCGCATCCGTGGTGCGGCCATACCAGTCCGCCACTTCGACAGCGCAGTGGGACCTTTGAGCTGCTACGGCGGCACGACGGGACATGTCGGCGGCTTTCGCCGCGAGGTAGGACATCTCTCTTGCTTCGGCTTCAATGCACGCCTCTCTCCCTGGTAATTTCTCGACCCAGAACTCACGCGGGCCATGGCAGAGGCAAGGAAGGACGAAGAAAGACTTGTTCGTCTGGTGAAGAGGAGGGCGATCGAGGAGGAATGTGCAGTCATCCTGGAGCACGTAGGTAGTATTTATAACCCCAGTAATACGCTGCTAAGTGGGAAACCGTTTAGGTTTTGATCGGTGTGAACAGGTTTTGATCGGCATGAACAGTAATTGTGAATGTGAAGGGAAGCAAGTTCAAAATTTATTGACGGTTCATATTTTGAAGTGCGGTACGATTCCCGGAAGGCGTAAAGTGGGCACGCGTTCTCGGACGCGTACATGGTGTTTGCACCATACGATGCACCGCAACCGGCGATGTCAGCACACGGCTTGTTCCATCAACCGTGCGCGCTCGTTATTACTATCACGCACGCTTCTTTTAATTAGAATGTGTGCCTGTCTAGCGCACACACCTTGATCTGTCTGACCTTTTTTGTTAGGCGTGGCTAATCGCAAACAGTTCATCTGTGTGAAGTGTATGCCGTATATCGCACACAGCTTGACCTGGCTGACCGTTTCTGTTGTTGTGCTCATCACACACAGTTCATTCGAGTGAACTATATGCCACTCATCACACACGCAACTATAATCTGAATCGTGTTTGATGTCTCCGTCATCGCAAACGTTTTGTATCTTTTTTGACGGTTTCTTTACATCACCGTTTGCGATTAATGCATCGCACACAGTTTCTTTGAAGGGTCTCTGATTGTAGTGTCGCGTTAGCAGCATCCTGCAGTAGTGTATACCCAATCGTCTCCTTTGGGAATCCTATGAAGACGCATTTGTCTGCTTTGGGTTCGAGTTTTTCTGGCTGAAGCCTTTTGACATAAGCATCGCAACCCCAAACCTTAAGAAATGACAACTTAGGTTTCTTGCCAAACCATAGTTCATACGGTGTCATCTCTACGGACTTAGATGGTGCCCTATTTAAAGTGAATGCAGCTATCTCTAATGCATAACCACAAAACAAGAGCGGCAGATCAGTAAGGGACATCATAGAACGCACTATATCCAATAAGGTATGATTACGACGTTCGGACACACCATTACGTTGTGGTGTTCCAGGCGGCGTCAGTTGTGAAACAATTCCACATTGTCTTAAGTGATTGCCAAACTCACAACTCAGATACTCTCCCCCTCGATCAGATCGTAGGAATTTAATCTTCTTGTACAATGATTCTCTACTTCACTCTGAAATTGCTTGAACTTTTCAAACGTTTCAGACTTATGCTTCATTAAGTAAATATACCCATATCTACTTAAATCATCGGTGAAGGTGCAAAAGTAATGATATCCACCGCACACATCAACACTCATCGGACTACACACATCAGTATGTATGATTTCCAACACGTCACTTGCCCGTTCCATTGTTTCGGAAAACTGGGTTTTAGTCATCTTTCCCATGAGGCATGGTTCGCATGTGTCAAGTGATTCAAAATCAAGTGACTCCAAAAGTCCATCAGCATGGAGTTTCTTCATGCACTTTACACCAATATGACCTAAGCGGTAGTGCCACAAGAAAGTGGTACTATCATTATCAACTCTATATCTTTTGGCATCAATGTTATGAGCATGTGTATCATCACTATCGAGATTCAACAAGAATAAACCCCTCACAATGGGTGCATGACCATAAAAGATATTACCCATATAAATAGAACAACCATTATTCTATAATTTAAATGAGTAACCGTCTCACATTAAACAAGATCCGGATATAATGTTCATGCTCAATGCAGGCACTAAATAACAATTATTCAGGTTTATCACTAGTCCTGATGGTAATCGAAGAGCGAGCGTGCAGACAGTGATCATATCAACCTTGGAACCATTTCCCACGCGCATCGTCACTTCGTCCTTCTCCAGCCTTCGTCTATTTCGTAGTTCCTGTTTAGAGTTGCAAATGTGAGCAACCGCACCGGTATCAAATACCCAGGCACTACAACGAGAGCTGGTAAGGTACACATCAATAACATGTATATCATATATACCTTTGTTGACGTTGGCCCCCTTCTTGTCGGCCAAATACTTGGGGCAATTCCCCTTCCAGTGGACAGTTCCTTGCAATATAAGCACTCACTTTCAGGCTTGGGTCCATCCTTGGGTTTCTTCACGGGAGGAGCAACTGCTTTGCCACCCTTCTTGAAGTTTCCCTTCTTTCCCTTGCCCTTCTTGAAACTAGTGGTCTTATTGACCATCAACATTTGATGCTCCTTCTGGATGTCTGACTCCGCGACTTTTAGCATCGCGAATATCTCGGAGACTGGCCTGTTCATCCCTTGCATGTTATAGTTCAACACAAATCTCTTGTAGCTAGATGGTAGCGATTGAAGAACTCTGTCAGTGACCACCTCAGGCGGGAGCTCAACTCCCAACTCAGCCAGACGGTTGTAATACCCAGACATTCTGAGTATGTGCTCACTGACGGAGCCGTTCTCCTCCATCTTGTAGGCATAGAACTTATCAGAGGTCTCATACCTCTCGATCTAGGCATTTTTCTCAAAAATAAACTTCAACTCCTGGAACATCTCATATGCTCCATGACGTTCAAAACGTCTTTGAAGTTCCGGTTCTAAGCCATACAACATGGCGCACTGAACTATTGAATAGTCATCAACACGCGACTGCCAGGCGTTCACAACGTCCAGAGTTGCTGGAGGGGGTGGCGCACCAAGCGGTGCATCAAGGACATAAGACTTTTGCGCAGCCGTGAGGATAATCCTCAGATTACGGGCCCAGTCCACAAAGTTGCTTCTATCACCTTTCAGCTTAGCTTTCTCTAGGAACGCATTGAAATTCAGGGGAGCTACTGCGCAAGCCATTGATCTACAACATAATTTGCAAAGACAACTTAGACTATTGTTCAAGATAATGAGTTTAATTAATCATATTATCTAAGAACTCCCACTCAAGTCAACATCCCTCCGGTTGTCCGAGTGTAACATGATCCAAATTCACCAACCCAAGTCCGATCATCACGTGAGATGAGGTGGTTTCAATGGTGAACATCTCCATGTTGATCATATCTACTATATGACTCATGTTCGACCTTTCGGTCTCTTGTGTTCTGAGGCCATGTCTGTACATGCTAGGCTCGTCAAGTTTAACCCAAGTGTTCCGCATGTGCAAAACTGGCTTGCACCCATTGTATGCGAACGTAGAGTCTATCATACCCGATCATCACGTGGTGCTTCGAAACGACGAACTTTCGCAACGGTGCATACTTGGGGAGAACACAATTTTATCTTGAATTTTTAGTGAGGGATCACCTTATAATGCTACCGTCGTCCTAAGCAAAATATGATGCATAAAAGGATTAACATCACATGCAAATCATAAGTGACATGATATGGCCATCATCTTGTGCTTTCGATCTCCATCTTCAAAGCACCGGCATGATCTCCATCGTCACCGGCATGACACCATGATCTCCAGCATCGTGTCACCATCGGGGTTGTCACGCCAACCATGCTTCTACAACTATTGCTACCGCTTAGCGATAAAGTAAAGCATTACATAGCGCTTAATGATTGACACGCAGGTTATACAAAAGTTAAAGACAACCCTATGGCTCCTGCCGGTTGCCGTATTCATCGACATGCAAGTCATGATAATTTATACAAAACATGATCATCTCATACATCAAATATACCTCATCATGTCTTTGGCCATATCATATCACAACATACCCTGCAAAAACAAGTTAGCCGTCCTCTACTTTGTTGTTGCATGTTTTACGTGGCTGCTATGGGTGACTAGTAAGAACCATTCTTACCTACGCAAAGCCACAACAGTGATATTCAAGTTGCTATTTAACCTTCTACAAGGACCGCCTTTGTCAAATCCGATTCAACTAAGGTGGGAGAGACAGACACCCGCCATCCATCTTTATGCAACAAGTTGCATGTCAGTCGATGGAACAGGTCTCATGTATGTGGACATGTAAAGTTGGTCCGGGCCGCTTCATCCCACAATACTGCTGAATCAAGAAAAGACCAAGGAAGGAAGCAATCTGAATATCAACGCCCACAAACTCCTTTGTGTTCTACTCGTGATGTCATCTACGCATAGACTTAGCTCATGATGCCACTATTGGGGAACGTTGCATGGGAAACAAAAAAATTCCTACGCTCACCAATATCAATCTAGTAGATGGACATCTACGAGAGGAGAGATTGGATCTACATACCCTTGTAGATCGCTAAGCGGAAGCGTATAACACGCAGTTGATGTAGTCGTACTCTTCGCGATCCGATCACGATCCAATCGGATCTAGCGACGAACGGACGGCACCTCCGCGTTCAGCACACGTACAGCTCGATGACATCTCCTCCTTCTTGATCCAGCAAGCGAGGGAGGAGAAGTAGATGGGATCTCAACCAGCACGACGGCATGGTGGAGATGGTGGTGGAGCAATCCCAGTACATTACTAGGGAAAACCTTATACACAGAACCTTAGCAGTAGCGCGGGATAAAAAGAGGCGCTATTGCTACTTATCCGTAGCGCGGGTCAAGACCAGGCGCTACTGCTATCGACCTAGCAGTAGCGCGACATGAAAAAAAATGCTACTACTAAAATTGCTCGACCGTTCCCGCCACGCTAGATTTAGCAGTAGCGCGCCTTAGATAACTGCGCTACTGCTAATTTAATATTAGTAGCATGTTTTTTGGGTAGGGCGCTACTGCTTAGTTTGAACCTGGCCACATGGCGGGCCCCACTTAGCAGTAGCGCCTCTCCCAGGGGTGTGCTACTGCTATCTTCTTAGCAGTAGCGTGTTTTACACCCAAGCGCTACTGCTAAACCGCAGCCACCACCTTTTTCCTCCCCCCTCCCCCTCCCCCATCCTCTCTTCCTTCACTTTCCCCTAGCTCCCACCTCCTCTCTCCCTCACTTTGCTTCTTCCTCACTACTTCTCCCCCCCATTACTCTCCTTCTTATACCTCTCTTTCTCTCTCCTTATTGCTCCTAGCTAACTACACCACCTCCATTAATGCATCTCCTTTGTCTTTTTCCTTCCCCCTCCACTAGTTGAACTTATCTCCTTCCCAAACTAGCTCGGTAGATCTAGCATTTAGTGAAGTGACCTATGTACCTCCGTAACTAGATCTAGCCTTGTCAAGAAGTAAGCTTTGTCCACTTTTGATCATTCCATAGGTGTGTGGCGACACCGATCGACATCATCATCACCGTGCTCGATCTCGAGATAGGTGATTAAAAATGTGTGCTTTTGCAAGAATGGAAATATGTGTATGTGTGCGATATGACATAATCAGGCGATATGATGGAAATTGTGTGTGTGTGGCATGAGTTGCCGCCGAATTGTGCTTGAGTTGCCTATGTTTTGCCGAAATGTCGATTTATTTCCGTTTCGGCGAATTTTGGGAAGGTCATGCCGAATTTTTGTATGATTTTGATGCATGGATGGATTTTTATAATCAATTTGTTTATTATTACTGTGCAGGTGTTCATGATGGTCAGTGGAATGATGGTGGAAAGGTGGTTGCGGTCGGCAGTGCAGGACATGAATGAAAATAACCGGACAGAGATTTTATGTCCATGTCGAAGATGCAAAGGAGAGTTTGGCTCGACCCCTATGAGGATGGTCGTGTGATGCCGCACCTGCTCATGACTGGTTTCATGGATGGCTATACTCGGTGGATAATTGAAGATGAGGATGATGATGATGAGGACGCCGACGGGGCAGACAATGATGACACGGGGCAAGACGAGGAGATGACCGATAATGGCGGCAGAGAAGGGGCCGGACATGGCAGCGGGGAAGAGGCCGGACATGGCGGCGGAGAAGAGGCCAGACATGGCGGCAGAGAAGGGGCCGAACATGGCGGCGGAGAAAACATGGACTCCACGCCGCAGACTTCATCGGTACTAAGTTCAATCATGCGGGACCCTCATGTTCAAGAACTGCTTCGCAAGGAGATGAGTATTGACAGAGCTGCTTCTAGAGAGGAGGCCAAGCTGCAGCAACTAGTGGTAGACTCGAACACTCCATTGTATGATGGTTGTGATCCCGAGGTGACCCGCTTGAGTTTCACGCTCGAATTTCTGAAGACGAAGGCTAAAAACAAATGGACCGACACTAGCCTCGATGAGCTTCTCAAGTACCTAACGGATGTTCTTCCCACAGGGAATCTATGTCCTACTAGTGTGGATGAGGCCAAGAAGATCGTGTGCCCTCTTGATCTGCCGCACGTTAGATACCATGCATGCATCAACGATTGCATAATTTATCGAAAGGAGCACGCGGAAAAAACCAGCTGTCTGGTGTGCAATGCTTCTCGATACAAGAAGGCCAGGAAGAAATCTCCCCAGAAAGTTGTATGGTACTTACCGATCACTCCCCGTCTGCAATGGTATTTTGTAGATCCCAAGGAAGCAAAGCTCATGCGTTGGCACGCGGAGAGGACAAAGCCCGACGATGGAGATGATCCAAAGCTAAGACACCTCGTGGATGGAAGCCAGTGGAGAGCGTTCAACGGCGAATATCGATATTTCACATGTGATGCAAGGAACATCGTGCTTGGCGCGTGTACCGATGGCATGAATCCGTTTGGCAACCAGAACACCAACCATAGCACATGGCCCATGTTTGTATGGATGTACAACATCCCCCCTGGTTGTGCATGAAGTCGAAGTACATACACATAAGCATGCTGATTCAAGGGCCAAAACAACCGGGAAATAATATTAATCTGTATCTGGGGCTACTTCAAGAGGAGTTAGACACGTTATGGAAAACACCGGCCAAGACATGGGACGCCAACAAAGGCGAGTATTTCTATATGAGAGCCGCGCTGATCACAACGGTGCACGACTATCTCGGTTAAGGATATGTCGCAGGCCAGGTGTGCCATGGATATTGCGGATGCATGCGGTGCATGGATGATACGATGTCTCAGCAGCCAACGTCAACGAAAGATGGCAGGTCTGGGAAAATCGTGTACATGGGGCATCGAAGATGGCTCAAGAAGGATGACCCGTGGAGAAACCGTGGAGATCTATTCAATGGTGAGGCTGAGCATCGAGGACCTCCACGTAAGCGGAGTGGCGCCAAAATCGATGAGCTGTTGAAAAACTGGGAACAGTGCCCCACGTCAGGAAATACGATGAAAAAGGAGCCAGAGCCGCTGCTGAAGGTATGGAAGATGAGGTCTGTTTTCTGGGACTTGGAGTACTGGCACAAACTCGACATGCCTCATTGCCTTGATCAAATGCATATCTATAAGAATGTCCTTGAGAGCTTGCTTACGACACTGATGAACATGCCGGATAAGACCAAGGATGGGCCGAAGGCAAGAAAAGACTTGCAAGATTTGAAAATCAGGGCAGATCTGCACATGCCGCCCCGTAAAAAGTCAGAGGAGACAGAGACGGAGGTACGGGAGAAGAAGGGCAAAAAAGTAAAGGAAGAGGATTATTGCCCCCCTTCTTGCTTCACCTTAAGTCCGGCTGAGATCGATCAATTCTTCAAGTGCCTTACCAGAATCAAAGTTAGTTCCTGTTACTGTGGTAAGATAAGCAGATATCTAGACACAAAGAAGAAAAGGTTCAGCGGGATGAAGTCCCATGACTATCATGTGATGATGACGCAGATACTACCAGTTGCCCTTAGAGGGATAATGGACAAGCACGTCCGTGACACGCTTATTGGTCTCTGCAACTTTTTCGACGTCATCTCTCGAAAGTCGATCAGTGTGAAGCAGCTCCGAAGGCTACAGGAAGAGATCATTGTGATACTAAATGAGCTAGAGATGTACTTAGCGCCCGTGTTCTTTGACGTCATGGTGCATCTGTGTGTCCATATTGTGGACGACATAATAGACCTGGGGCCGTCATTCCTGCACAACATTATGCCGTTCGAGAGGATGCATGGGGTCATCAAAGGATTCGTTCGTAACATGTCCCGTCCGGATGGAAGCATCGTCCAGGGCTATCTGACACAAGAGTGCATCTCTTTCTGCGAGAATTTTCTATATGGCGGAGATCGGCCTGATGTTGGTTTGCCCGTTAAGAAGCACCTTGGGAGGCTCGAAGGAGAAGGTCACTCCAACGGTCGCAGGGAACTGCATGTGGCCTACTCGAATCGACGCAACGACTTTGACATAGCAAACTTAGTAGTGCTGCATCACCTAGACGAGGTAGATCCTTTCGTGACACTGCACAAAGAAACCATCGCAAAGAAGTATCGTGACCGTGGGCTCTGCAGGACGGACGCCGAAGTTACTAGAGAGCACAACTCCACTTTCTTGCATTGGTTCAAACAACATATTCTTGCTAATCCCCCGGAAAAGGGCTCTAAGGACGGATTGCTCATATACGCCTTAGCACATGGCCCCGCGGCCAACCTCGTGACCTATCAAAAGTACGATATCAACGGATACATGTTCCACACGGAGGACAAAGATATGAACAGTGATTTTCAGAATTCAGGGGTGACGATGGAATGCATGACCGGCGACAACGGCGCAACTGAGAGATTCTACGGAAGGGTCGAGGAGATCTAGGAGCTTGACTACTCTGGACTGCACAGCGCGACGATGTTCCGTGTCAGATGGGCTAAGAATGTCGAAAGACAAAACCGGTATTTCACTACCATGACTATACCCGACACCAAGAGCGCTACCGTGAACGCCATCACAAAAAACAAGCCATGGGTACACGCTAAGCACGTGACACAATGCTTCTTCATAACCGACTCGAGCAATCCCAGCCGTGTTGTCGTGAGGAGAGGCAAAAGGAACATCATTGGAATGGATGGAGTCACCAACGAGGAAGACTATGACCAGTACGGCAACCCGATGAGGGAAGATGACGATGACGATGAAGTATACGTCAAAAGAAGAATTAATACTACATTACCTAAGAAAGATCGTACTCCATGGAAAAGGAAAAGTCACAATGAGGGGCTCAATTATTCGTTAACGAACAAGAAGGGAAAGAAGCTCACTCAAAAACAGAAACGTCGACGTTGAGAAACCATTATGGGTCAAATGATGCAATATATATGTTCCTATTTTGTATGCACACTTAACCGTTATGGGTCAAATGATGTAATATATATGTTCATATTTTGTATGCACACTTAACGGGTCAAATGATGTAATATATATGTTCCTATTTTGTATGCACACTTAACCGTTATGGGTCAAATGATACAATATATATCGCCTTAGTTATATACATTGTACCACCTTCCCTTTGTTCCGGCTCTCAAAAAAAAGGAAAAGAAAAGAAAAGAAAGCAAGCAAAAAAGAAAAGGAAAGAAAAGAAAGAAAGCAAAAAAGAAAAAGAAAATAGAAGAAACAAAATGGAAAAGAAAAGGAAAAAAAGTAAGCAAAACAGAAAAGGAAAAGAAAAAATGAAAACAATAGCAGGAGCGCTGGTTGAATAAAAGCGCTATAGCTACGTTATGTAGCAGTAGCGTTGTCCCAGAAGAGCGCTATAGCTACTTCATATAGTAGTAGCGCTGTCCTAGAAAACGCGCTATAGCTAACTTAGCTATAGCGCGCTTTCCAGAACAACGCTACTGCTATTTTCACATAACCCCCGTGCGGGCTTCCCTCCTCTGCTTCCTCCCCCAATCCCCCGACTCTCTTCTCCCCTCGTCGCCTGCCCTTGCCCTCGCCGGAGCCCGAGCGCCGACGCCGACCCCAATGTCGCACGCCTCCCTCGCCGTCGCCCGGCCCTGACCCCGACGCCGCGCGCCTCCTTCCTCGGCCCCGGCCCTGACCCCGACGCCGCGCGCCTCCTCCCTCGGCCCCGACCCCGACCCCGACGCCGCACGCCTCCGTCGCCGTCGCCCGGCCCCGGCCCCGACCCCAACGCGGCACGCCTCCCTCCTCTGCTTCCTCCCCTCCCTACCTCGGCCGTCGTCGGGCCTGCCTCCTCGCCCTGCACCCTCTGTAAGCCCCCCACCGCTCCTCTCTCTCTGCCATTAGGGTTCTAGCAAGGGTTCTTAGGTTAATTTACTTAGGTTTTAGTTAGGGCAGTAGGTTAATTAGGTTATCTATTTAGTTAGGGCAGTAGGTTAATTAGGTTCTTAGGTTAATTTACTTAGGTTTTAGTTATGGCAGTATGAAACCTAGGTTTTAGTTATGAACCCTAGGTAGTTATTTTTTTGTGGTGATGAATTTAGTCATGAACCCTAGCTAGGTATCAAATTTAGTTATGAATTTAACTAGGTAGAAATTTTATTCAAGGAATTTTTATTGGTATTTAGCTAGGTATCAAATTTTATTCAAGGAATTTTTATTGGTATTTAAAGAAAAAACAGAATTGTTGCTATTTGATTTTTTAGTTAAAGCTATTGTTGCTATATGAACCCTATATGATATGTGGACATGTGATTTGGACATGTGATATGTGGACATGTGATTTGGACATGTGATTCAAACAGGGCCGTGGTGGAACAACCCCCCACTAGCTAGCTTATATTTGAAGTGGACATGTGATATTTGGAAAATGATGGTTATGTGCAGGGTAAATGATCCGAGTGGCTTATGTTTCGTCGGAATGTTGATTCATTTCCGTTCCGGTGAATTTCAGGCGCTCGATATGTCCACTTTTTAGCAAAGGTCATGCCGAAATTTCCCGTGAATTTTGGCATGACTTGTGCTAGAAAGTAGGCATATCGAGTGCCGGGATTTGCTGTGATGGGAATGAAACGGCATTCCGGCAAACCATAGACTTTTTTATGTCATTTCTCATTTTATTATAGTTTAAGAATTAAACGAGGAGACTTAATCGTATGAAACATGTCGAACAATGAAGAAACCGGGCCTTCTGACCACGATGCAGACGAGATGGATTATGAGGGTGAACAATAGTACCTCGACTTTTTCTCTGCTAAGCACAGTCAAGGTTTGCAAGGCGGCCTCGATGATGGTACTGACGCCAACATCGACACCGACGGCGCCGGCATCGATGGCGGCGCCGAGACCGGCGGGGAAGGTACCGCCAGAGAAGGTACCGGCGCCGAAGCCGCTACCGAAAAGAAGAAGCAGAAGAAGCAGATGATACGAAAACCTAACAAACTCGGCATCGGACGACTGGTGATCACAAAGATGGCCCCTGGCAAGTTTGAGCCATTAGAGCCGGAAGAACCTCGCAAGTGCTACGGGAACCAAGTCGGAAGCATCCTATGGGAATGCGCGAGCATCAACGACGATGACTTAAGGGGTAAAGAACATTTGAAGCAGTTGCTCCTGACGAAGCTGCACAAGAGATTCAAGTTCCCCGACCGGGATGACGACATAGAACACCCGTGGGATGATCCGAAGATGAAAAAGATTAACAATCACGCCATGGGCATGTTCAGCAATGATTTGGCCTCCTGGAAAGGGAGGGTGAAATGAGCTATTGAGGCTGAGGAACCCCTGTCCAAGATTCTGGAGGAAAATCCGACACTTACGGAAGAGGAGTTCCAAAAGTTCAAGGACACTTGCGCTACCGAGGCAGCCAAGGCTAAGGCTACGAAATTCAAGAGCCTTCAGTAAAGGAACACGGGGAACCAACGCCTCGGAAGCTGTGGCTACCTTGGCAGAAGGCCCATATGGGATAAGGAGGACGCGGAACGTGAAGCCACGGGTCTCCCAGACCCCTTCGCGAAGTTCACCAACCCCTTGGAGCGTGACTTCATCAGGGCCCGCTACAAGTGGGACAAGGAAAAGAAGGTTTTTTACACGGACCTGATCACGAGGAAATTGATTAGAATACTGGTAATTATTCTTTTACCACCTTATATTTAGCTTCTGATCAAGTCGACTACACATTCATAAACGGTTCATGTTCCTTCTGCAGGACAAGCAACACCAGCTTGCAACCGAAAGCCAGTCTTCGTCGATGAGGCCCAAGTGGGACACCCCTCTCAACCGGGCCTTGAACAAACTTAAGGGACTCCCTTTGGACCAGCGGCCGCAATATGGACATGTGCACGGTGCCGGAGACGGCGCCACATGGAAAGTCTTTTACAACGAGGGCCCGGAGGCCAAGAAGCAGAAAAAGAAGTTCAGTCAGGCGGACATCGACGAGAAGGTGAAGCTTGCGTTCGAGAGAAAAGCAGCTGAGGACCCGAAAAAAGCAGCCGAGGAGAAAAATGAGTTGCTACAACAGGCAGTCGCTGCAGCTGTAGATGCCTGCAGAAATGATTTCGCTACTAACTTGATCCCGGCTATCATCAACTGGACGAAGGAAAATCCAGACAAGATGGTAGATGATTTCCCCATGCCCAGCTTCGTCGGGAGCAACTCGGTGAACAACACAACCGCACCATCACCTGCTCACGCAACCGCGCCTGCTCCCGCACCTGCACCCGCTCATAGCAGCCCGTCCTCAGTCTGTGGCGCGCTAGGCGGGCCTTCTTCTTTGGCTGAGCTCGACGCCCTCACGGTAATTACATGTCGCACCAACATATATCTAGAATATTCCGTTTTCGTTGCCTTTCGGATGTTTCACGCCGCAGACATGTCTTTGCAGGCCGACGAAACCCCGTGCACCATACTCTACTTGAGCAAAGGCTAGAAGGTGGACGTGGGAAAGGCGGTGATAACGAAGCCCTTGGAACTCACGTTCCACGGCCAACCGATGCCCGGTGGGCACTTCAGGGTTACCTTGTCGAGTGTGAAATCGGGGCACGAGGATTTGCCTCCTCCAGTACGGCTAGGGGGAGAGAACGATGAGACCCCGCCGCGGCTTGGAAAATGCAAGGGTTGGGTGCTGCTATGGCTGAAGAATCTTCTTCGTCTGGAGCCGGCCGAGAGCACACCAATAACCACACATCAGCAAGTAGGTATGAACACCACCACCCCGCCTACGCAATTACCAATGCTTGTAGTGTCGGGTGAGAGCGGCGGACGACGCGAGGAAGGGGGTACAATAGTGGCTGATGTAATCGCCCCCGTAGAACAAAGAATGGATGATGAGATGGACGAGGACCCTCTTCGGTTCCTCAATACAGGCGCCTATGACGATGACTTAGAATTGATGAGTCAGTCATATGACGACTCGGGCTATCAGCATGCTGATGAGGAGATGGATGATCTGCCCGGGCAGGAACATCCTAGCAGGGTTGATTGCAAGAAGTCTCTCTTCATGCAATCCTCACAGGACACTCCTGAAGATGCCGCCTCAACACAGGCTCAACTAGCCGAGGGTCGTACAGTGCTTAGCCCGACAACACTGGGGCAGGGGTTAAGGAAGGGTCTGGAAGGTCAGCCCAAGAAAAAGGACAGGAGGAGACCGGCGAAGAAAGACTCTGCTGCCTACAAACAAGCCAGAGCACATAGCAGCCAGACGGCTGATTTTGAAGAGCGTGTACCCGTCAAAGGTGCGGCCATGTTCCATGTCACGGGCGAGTCGATGCTACCGCCAAAACCGCTGGAGGCAATATCAGGGGATCTTAGGAGACTGCACGACCATGTGCTGTCGACTGAGAAAAGCCTACTAGCCTCGAAGGATCCAGGATATCCGACATATGCGGCTCGTGTGCCTGAGGAGAAGTGCTACATCGACACACGGCCCGCGGAGGTGTTCTTCCTGTGGTTTGAGCATATCTTCGAGATGTTTCTGACAAGGCGGCTTGATTTTACAATCGTCTGCCTTTTTGCGCTACATATGAGCTCTGTCATGAAGAGAGAAGAAGTCTCGCAAATCTGTGTGGCGGATCCATACTACATGCAAGAGTCCTTCTTGAGTCTCGGTGACTTTGAGCGTAAAACTGCTAGGGAGTACCTCGAAAACTTCATGGTACAGAATAAGGAACAGGAAATTGCCCTCCTGCCTTATCATCCAAAGTAAGTCAGTGCCGGACAACCCTTTCGTACATTTCAATCATTCCTTCTCGCTCATATGGAGAATAATTTGAGGTGTTCTTTTCCCCACAGCAACGGGCGCGCCATCCTTATCGTTCTTTACCCACGAGTCTCCTACGCCGTGTATTTCGACCCTACCAGAAACTATGAGAAGAAGGACTACACCCACGTAATGAATATTCTAGATGATGCGCTCCAAGGCTTCAGCTTGAGGGGTGGCCACCTGCAGATCAGGAAACAAAGGAACAAGAAGACGGGTTTCTCGCATAAAATTAACTTCTGCTGCATCCATGTCCCGAAACCAAGCAGGAACGATGGATTCTACCTCCTCCATCTCATGATGGAGTTTAGAAGGGATCACCAAAAGCTTCGCATGACAACCAGAAACGATGATCATATCCGCAAGTGGGTAGAATCTCAAGGAGAAGCGGATTATAAACTTAGAGATGACTTCTTTTGCATCCAGAGGGACATTGCGACGATCATCATGAAAGAAGTCGTCGAAGACAAGGGGATGTTCCACCACGTCCCTATATCGTGAGCTGACGTCCGAACTCGCATAGGCATGCAACGTCAGGACCTCACGTCGTTCAAGAAGCTAGGGTGCATCCTCGATGATACGGAAGGATGGAAGTTCTAGTGATTTATGACGCCGATGATGATGATATGTGTCGGTTGAACTTGTATACTTTCTGTAGCGATGAAACTTTGTGATGTCCACGGTCCCTGCCAAACTTGCATAACGCTACTTTGTTAATTTGGGTACGATGACCTGCATACCTCTAGTTAATTAGTTTGCGTACGATGAAACTGCGTTGATTATTTATGTTTACTATATGTTGCATCTACTTGCTAACCCTTTCTTTTTCGTGTTGCTCAAGTATATTTTGTTGCATATGATTGTACATTCTCTTGATGAAGATGCATCTCTAACAAGTACCTAGATTCTTGATGGCAAAGAAGCAGTGCTATGTCGTGTACAAAGGGAAGGTTCCGGGAGTGTACGACGAGTGGCCCGAGTGTCAGACGCAAGTGGAGGGGGGTCTCAGGCGCCAGCCATAAAGGCTTCAAAAGCAGACAAGAAGCAGAAGCTAGTTACTTGAGGTTCACGCTAGCGCGAGAGAGGACTCATAACCGCCGCCTCATGTACTGCATAGTTCCGCTCTCACTCATAGTGATAGCTCTTCTCGTGTATATCATTGTTTAGATGGATGATATTCGAGACTTTTATCGCTATTTTCGAGATGATGACGAGAGACCACTTTGTGTTGGATGATGATTATGATGATGACATGATTTGATGAGACTATTTGTATGTGTATGCTATGATTACATTTGTATGTGTATGATATGCTAGAGATTATTGTATAAAGCCTGTACAAATACAAAACAAATATGCAGAAAAAAAATCAGAAACTAATAAAACTAGCAGTAGCGAGGGGAATAAAGTTAGCAGCAGTGCGCACTTAGCAGTAGCGCGGCTTAATGTAAAGCGCTGCAGCTATTAGCAGCAGCGCGTTCCTGTAAAGCTCGCTACTGCTACCCATGTATAGCAGTAGCGCGGGTCAACACGCGCTACTGCTACAAGTTAGATGTAGCACCGTATCAGTAGCGCGGGCCCCTACGCTATTGATATGCCTAAAACCCACGCTACTGCTAGGCTTTTCCCTAGTAGTGGTAGGGCTTCGCCAAGCACCTCCGGAACTACGAATGAGGAAGAACGGGAGAGAGAGGAGGCCGCAGGGCGTGGGAATTATTGTGTCCAGCCCTTGCGCCTCCTCCCCACTATATATAGGGTTGTTGGAGGGCTGGGGGCGCAGCCCCAGCCCCTCCTTCAAGGAGGGGAGGCGGCCAAAGGGGGAGGAGTGCCCTCCAAGCCAAGTGGAGGGCCCTCCCCCTTAGGGTTTTCCTTCCCCTAGGCGGATGGGCCTTAGGGGGTTGGTGCGCCTGGCCCAATAAGGCTAGGACACCCCCCTACAGCCCATGCATGCCCTAGGTGCTGGAGAGACCCTTCTGGACTCCTCTAGAACCCTTCGAAACCTTCTAGAACCTTTCGGAAGCTTCCTGGTACAATACCGGTAAAACCCAAAACTTTTCCGGTAGCCAAAATATGACTTCCCATATATAAATCTTTACCTCCGGACCATTCCGGAGCTCCTCATGACGTCCGGGATCTTATCCGGGACTCCGAACAACATTCGGTCACCAACGTGAATATCCCAATACTACTCTAGCGTCACCGAACGTTAAGCATGCGGACCCTACGGGTTCGAGAATAATGTAGACATGACCAAGACACCTCTCCGATCAATAACCAAAGAGGAACCTGGATGCCATATTGGTTCCTACATATTCCATGAAGATCTTTCATCGGTTGAACCACGATGTCGAGGATTTGGTTAATCCCGTATGCAATTCCCTTTGTCCAGTGATATGATACTTGCCCGAGATTCGATCGTTAGTATCTCCATACCTAGTTCAATCTCGTTACCGGCAAGTCTCTTTACTCATTCCATAATACAAGATCCCGTGACTAACTCATTAGTCACATTGCTTGCAAGCTCTTTAAGATGTTGTATTACCGAGAGGGCCTAGAGATATCTCTCTGTCATACGGAGTGACAAGTCCCAGTCTTGATCCATGCAACCCAACAGACACCTTCGGAGATACCTGTAGAGCACTTTTATGATCACCCAGTTACGAAGTGACGTTTGATAGCACACAAGGCATTCCTCCGGTCTCCGGGAGTGGCATGATCTCATGGTCGAAGGAACAAATACTTGACATGAAGAAAACGATAGCAATAAACTTGATACGATCATATGCTACGTTTATAGTTTGGGTCTTGTCCGTCACATCATTCTCCTAATGATGTGATCCCATTATCAAATGACAACTCATGTCTATGGCTAGGAAACCACAGTCATGTTTTATCAATGAGCTAGTCCGGTAGAGGCTCACTAGGGACATGTTGTTGTCTATGTATCCACACATGTATTTGAGTTTTCGGTCAATACAATTATAGCATGGATAATAAACGATTATCATGAACAAGGAAATATAATAATAACCACTTTATTATTGCCTCTAGGGCATATTTCCAACAGTCCCACTCCGTCTTCATCACCTTGTCAGGTAAGATGATATGGATTAGTAACAGGGCATTGGCAGCATGCTACATTTGTACTAGTACCTAAAGTAGCAAACACATTGGTCCTACCTACCATGAAAACCATGCACGTAACAAAATCATGCAACATAGCATGCCCATTCCAGCACCAATCTAGCTAGCATGCCCATGAACCCAAAGCATGAACATCAAACACAGAACAAGCATCATGAACACCTATGTAGCTAACTAGCATCATGAACACTAAGCAGGAACATCAAAGACAACACAAATATAGCTAGCATGCCCATGAACCCTAAGCATGAACATCAAACACACACCAATCTAGATAACATGCACATGAACACTAAGCAGAACATCAAAGACAACACCAATATGGCTAGCATCATGAACACATTGTTGCACATGAGTACTAAGCATGAACATCAAACACAACACCTATCTACCATGCCCATGAACACATTGTACATCATGAGCACTAAGCACACACTAATCTTGCATGCCTATGAACACTACTAAGCATGCACATCAAACACAGAACAAGCATGAACACTACCCTGCCTATGAACAGTGCCGCGCAAGAAGGGATCGAATCCAATCGATTCATTGGCACACTAATGATGAAAACCCTAATCTACAAATCTACGAGTAGAGGGGAGATTTGGTTCTTACCGGAGCAGGTGGAGCTCGAGCGTACACCGGCCGGGGAGAAAAACCCGGTGGTAAGGAGATGGCGGGCGAAGAGGAGGAGGAGCCGCCAATGCCGACGGCCATCGGCATTGGCCCGGTGCTCGTGGCCACGCACGTGGTCGAGGAGGAGGGCGCCATCGTCCATCGGCCTGTCGTGCTGCCCGGAGAAAACCCTCGGATGGGGGTAAAACCCTCCCCCCACCCACAGCGGTTCCGAGCAGCGGTGCGGTGGACGCCTCCTCCGGCGGCGCCACCGAACCCAGGACCACGAGGTCCGAAAACGGCGGCGGAGCCGGAGCGGCCGGCACCGCATTGGCCGGACGAGGCGGCGTGGTGCAGAGAGGAGACGACACGCGCAGATCCTGCATGAGATCGACCTCAGAGTTCGCCAAGCCGGCAACCCACCGCTCGTGGATGCGGTTGTTGCCGGCGCTGATGGGGGTCAGCGGACGACGCGGCGGCAAGCGACTCATCGGAGGAGAGGAGTGGAAAGGAGAGCAACGGGCGGTGATAGGAGAGTGAGGAAGTGTGGTGTGAAAGGGAGTGGGCGGTGACACGAGAGAGGGGGGAGTTATGAGACGCCCCGTCTGTCTCCCGCGCTTCCCGAGACGTGCAACGAAGAGCCACGCGTGGCCATGCTCAGTTTGGCTGCAGAGAAACTACCGATTCGGCAGTAGCTCGCAGGCCTGGCCCGGGACTGCTTTAAGTTTCATGCGGGCCGAAACGTGGGTGCAGCCCAGGCAACCAAACAACTCATTTTCGTCTCGTGCGGGCCTGGTTGGCCCAAATGCGAGCAACCGAACATGTTCAGTGTTCGGAGTTGTCCCCCTCAATCCAGCCTTCCAAATACATCCAGCATATGCAACATGAGATAAACTACATAGATCATCAACATAGCAAACATAGAAAGAAACAGGCACAACAAAAAATTCACCACCAGACGTGGACAACCGGATCAAAAGAGGCAATTCAGCGCCGGACACTAGATATGCCAAGATTACAGCTACAGTAATGAACATTGTCAGCACCGATGAATAGTGCTACCGTGAACAAAGGAGGAGCAGCCACGCCCTAGGCCAAGGTCCCCGTTGCCTAGGGCCTGGCGCCGCCCCTAGGAGCCGGACTTCACCATATTTGCGTCGAGGCCTTGCCTTTGCGATCACCGGAGTGGCGGTAGTTGTCCTTCGCGTAGGCGTCCGTCGTCGGAGGGGCATCATCGTTGTCCGTGTTGTCGTGTCGCTGTCGTCAGAGTCAGAGGAGATGAAGCCCATGACGTGACCGGCGGCTCGGCTTTGCTCCTTCGCCAGTGGAAAGAGCATGCGTCGTCGTCCGCATTGCGGCGCTAAGCAACAAGGGACGACGTAGAGCTCAAGCTCCCGCCCCTATCCACGCACGATCATGCCAACATGATGCGGAGGGCAAGTTCCTCATCGTCCTTCGAGCAAATCGGGACGTCCCATTCAATGAGGTCCAAGTCGCTGGACATGACGGAGAGGGGCGGGGAGAGGAGGGGACAGGACAAAGAGGGGAGGGGAGGAAACGGGCAGTGGAGTGTGGACTGTCCGAGAGTGTTTGACCGGCGGTCTATGGTTTGCCCGAGGTGAGGATATTTGTGGGGTCGGGTGAGCTAGCGTGGATTGGTCTGACGTGGCGAATGCATCCGGGACTTCCCATATCCGCCCATATATGGGCTGAATACAGGGGCGCCGGTCATCCCGAACGTAAACGACCGATTTGAGGAGTCCGGTTGGGTCGCGATTTTTTGGCGAGTCATTGTCCGGGCTACCCGAACGTATACGTGCAAGAGTCCAGCTGTGGATGCTCTTATCTGTACGATAGTTCGCGCGATAGAGATAGCCAATAACTACGGCATGCTTTGTTACCATGGTGCGCATGCCCGGAGCAGGAGCCCCTATTTCGCGCGTAGGTCAGCCAGTAGCCACCAATCGCACACCCCCCCCCCCCCACACACACACACACCGTGCATTCTGGGCCGATCCATGTGGGGGCTAGGAGCTCCTGTCTTTTTTTTTAGAACTGTTCATGAATCTCGAATCGAAAAAATGACCGGGATTTCAAAAAAG
This sequence comes from Thinopyrum elongatum, assembly GCA_011799875.1. Classification (NCBI taxonomy): domain Eukaryota; kingdom Viridiplantae; phylum Streptophyta; class Magnoliopsida; order Poales; family Poaceae; genus Thinopyrum; species Thinopyrum elongatum. The sequence goes on along the minus strand of CM022302.1, from coordinate 405,676,124 downwards.
TTCTTAATTTCAAGAACTGTTCATGATTTGGAAAATGTTCATAATTCAAAAAAAAATCACGGATTTTAAAAATGTTCGCAAAGTCAAAAAATCATGAAATTAAAAAATTGTTCACAAAATTAAAAAAAAATGAGTGATTCAAAAAATGTTTGCTGATTCAATAAAATATTCATCAAAATAAAAAATGTTTGTGAGTTTAAAAAATAATTCGCTGATTCAATTTTTTTACACACTTTAAAAAAAGGTTCACAATTTTCAAAGATGTTTGTAAGTTTGTAGAAGACGTTTGTGATTTTAAAACATTTTCACAATTTCAGAAAATGTTAAGATTTAAAGAAATCATGAATTTGGAACGATGTTCGGAAAATGAAAAATAAAAAGATATAAAAAAGGAAAAATAAAAAGAAGACAAACATAAAAAATAAAGGAAAACGAACATGAGAAAAATAAAAATAGAAAACGAAATAAAAAAGAACAGAAAAAGAAAAGAAAAAACTAAAATGAGAAAACCAAAAGAAGAAAAACGGAAGAGGGAGCCTGCGCCACTTGGGCCGGCCCAAATTTACGTTGCGACCTAAGCGTTAAATAGGAACCGCCGCCAGGAGCGTGAGGAAAGAAAAGCCTAGCCACCGAAACGGTGTGGCTCTCTCCAAATATCCCAATCTTTACGTAGGAGTACTTTTTAGCTCTTCGCGTTGCCTTGTGCGAGTACCTTACACGATCTGGAGCACTGGATGGATCAGTACAGTTTTATTTATAACCGTGTGTCTGCTACAACATTAGCTAGCTTGGATACCACAAGCTTCCGTACACCACAAACGCAGCACCTCGCATTGGCAGCGACGGCCTAACATTTACAGCGACGCTGCAAAGCTTCGAACAGCAGCTCGGCCTCGCCGCGCATTGATCCATGCTTAACTTCATGTGCATCGAGGGGGCCCGTTTGTCAGTACAGGGTGTTGTAAGTGCCGAACGTCGCGGCGATGGAGGCTACGCAGATCACCAGGGACGGGAGCAGGGTGGCGTTCAGGAGCTGGCTCTGCCCCAGGTACCCCGCGGCGGTGATCGTCATGTCCGCGGCGACGCGGGCCAGCGTCCCGGCCTCCGTCGAGAGGAGCCCGCCGTTGTAGGTGCCCCGGGAGAGCCTCGACGACATCACCCGGGACAGGAGGGACAGGTTGACCCCTGCGATGTTCAGACATGGTCAGAAACGCAATGCAAGTTTCAGAAAAGGAAACGCTTCCTTCATACTTTGCGTTGGTGGTGGTGGACTGTTAGGTTCTTTACCTTCGAGCACCTCGGCGAATACGAACGTGATGAGAGCCGACACGACGTATTGCGCGACGCAGTAGCTGGAGCCGAAGTGGAAGCTCGAGGCGATGCCGATCAGGACCATGATCTCAGACACCACCAAGATTTGCCTTCAGATGGAGAAAGAAAAGAGATGTGAAACGGCCAGAGAACTGCAGTGGGAAGGAGAGGAGAATTGCTCTATAGCGTGCAGTGTGATGAAGCACACAAGTTACCTGTCCTGGAACAGATTGGTGATATAGCTTCCAACGATGACGTTGACCGGAAGAACCGTCAGCCCTAGAACAGCTAGAAAGATGGCCACCGTGCTCGTGGACCAGTTAAAATAGAACGTAGTGACAACACTAGACTCGGAGAGTAGAATCTCCATTGCAAACTTGAGCATGAAGTAGATCAATAACTGAACCTGATATATTTGTGAAGAGCATGTGTAAGAGTACATTCAACAACTACAAAAAAAAAAAGAGCACATTCAACAACTGCAAAAAGAGATCAGATTCAAGGGGTTAGGAGGAAACCTTCACAGATGGCGTGAGCAATCTGTATGCTGCGGCAATCGATGTTGCTGCTTTATGACTCTCTTTAGGGTCGTTTTCGTTGTTGTCTGCATTTTCATCCTGCCTCTCCTTTGCCTCTGTGAGCAAAGGCTGTGCTAAACCGCCCTCCAAATTATCATTTCGTCCATGGCCTATCACGGCAAAGAATTTAAGTCAATAAATGTATCCGCAGCCTAGGTTCCATGACCATGACAAGAGTTGCTTTTGAACAAAGCAAACGACGAGGATTACCGGAGTCAGATGACTGTGTGTTGACAGCATTGTCTTTAGCAAAGTGATCTGGCTCTTTGAATGAAATCCATAGCCAAATCAAATTACCAACCCAAGCAAGGCTCATGATCCACCCGGGCAAGGTGTTCTGATTAAAAGTTACTGCATAGATCTTAAATTCAGTCTGCAGCAAACCAGCCAGCGCAGGACCGCATGCCATTCCAAGCGCACTAGCACTGACGAACCCTGCAGAGGCTTTCAGCCGGATTTTGAGAGGCACACAGTCGCTGATATACCGACGGTTCACGGCTCTGGCAGAACCCAACCTGCACACAAATGTGGCCGAATTTGATCAATCAGATAAACATTTTAAACATGACAACAGTAAATTAGGGAACAGAAAGAAAATTCATACCCGCAGAGCAGCCGGCCAAGTATGAGAACAGTTAGGGAATTCAGATCATACGCCAAAGCGTACAGCAGGTTCCCGGAAAACAGCATGATGCTGCTGAATACGAGGGGCCTAAAGTATGACCTGTTGGACCAGGCACTGAAATATACTGAAGAGAACACTTGGGCAACTGCCATCGACCCGATAATCACACCGCAAACAGTCGCTGCGGCACCAAGGCTCACCGAATAGTCATCTGCAGTCGGCACGATGATGTATGTGTTCACCATGTAGAGGAATGTGTTCACTAGGTTGAGCATCAGCGACATGAAATGGTAGCTCTGGTCATCTACGAGATCTTCCGAGCTAGTTTGCATGTCTTCCGGAATGATCATTGCGTGTTGTCCTAGGAATGTAAGGAAGGTTGTGCTGTGCGTGAGTTTCTGTACTGAATTATTTATTTGTTCGATGACAGGGTCCTGCACGTAGAAAAGGAGTACAGATATTCATTTAGAAAATATATGAGAATCGCATTATCTGATTATGGAAGCAGCTGAGAACCTAGAAGATACCTTCAAGGTGATTGATGGATGATCATAGATGGATATAAAGCTTCCTTGGTGATCTTGCAGAGATGCAAGGTTACGTGTCAAAGCACCAGCAACAGCTACGATACCCTGCATTCAGAACTGCAACATAAGTGCAAAACATGATGACGAATACAAGGAATCAAGGCAGCCACCATAAAAGCAAATGCACCAAAGCCCACTTATGAATTGAAAATGCAATAAAGTGAAATTACCACTTGCTTGAAGATCGGCTGAAGCTGAGAATAAGGATGGTTTGCACGAGTCGAGACGTAATAATCTGTAAACCGATAGCCAAAGCGCTTATCGAACTTCTTAAGAATCTTCCGGATCCCAGTAGCATTCATATCAACAAATCTAAGGAGCTTCACAAGATCAAGCCCAACTTGCCTATACGCCTCTCGCACTTGAGAAACTTGTGATATATCGGAATGTTCTGTGAGTATGGCACGCTGTCGTCCCAATTTCTCGATCCTGCTAGCAAGATGACCTTGCTGTGTCAGTAGAAAGAGCACAACCTTTTCAATCTGCAATGAAGAAACTCACATGAATACAGATGGTGTGAGGCAAAAAAGAATAAACATTGATGGTTGAACGAATACATCAATAATAAAGCATCTGTACGAAATATGAATCTATCAGCAACTCAGCTCTGTTTTACCTGTTCGTCAAGCATCCTTGAGAACTCCTTAAGAACCTGTTCATGATTTCTTCCACCATCTTGAGTCTGCTGAACATACTGTTTTACCTTTTTCTTCATCATTTTATAATTAATATAGTATCTGGAAAAGTGAGCAAATGATTCATTAGATTCCAAATGGTCATTGAACAAGCTTATAATTTGATATTTTTTGTCAGCGCATATCTGCGTCGAGAAAACAGCGACACATAATTTATGCATATCTAACCAATTCAGTCATAACAGTAAAATGCCATGGAACTGAATTTTGGAGCAGCAAGGCAACATACTCTTTCCACTCTTCCAATTGATCCGACGCCAGTACCTTCCCGAAATTAACCATCTTGGTGTCTCGCTACCTGAAACTAAAAATTAACAAACCGTTAGCATAGCGATAGAGGCTAGAACCAATCAACTCAAGCACAATACTTCGATTTAGTCAACACTTTAGAATACCAGCCAGATAATTGGTTCAGATGCCAGAGTAAATTAAGAAAGACACACACCGCTAATATGTAGCTTTCAGCAAAAGATCTTAACGAGCTTGAGACAAAAAACTAATGCGCACACTAAGCGCCAAAGCCAGGCATGTCAGTGCGTACATGGACCAAAGACATAATAGCTTTTAATAAGTGGAGAACCTAAGATAATGTTAACATGCCTGGCAAAAGCTTGAGATGATGAGGCGCCGGTGCAGTTCTTCTCGTTGTTTTTATCGTGGAGTTTGCCTCATAGCCAGTGTGCTACAGGAAAGTGAACCATCAGGCCAGATGATGAGGAGCAAACGACCCAGAGAGGGTTGAGGGTCACACGTCAAGAAACATAAGTGTGCGCTAGCGGCGACCGTGGTGCTCTGCTTCTCTTGTCAGTATCCTACTTAAAATAAACCTTGGAAAGCACCGCTCAACTACTCAGGAGGACGGCCTATCACCGCCGTGGACCGTGGTGCTCCGGCGATCTTGGGGGCGATTGCTTGCCCAAATGCAGATGGTTCTTCTTCGGCGCTCGCATCGCGTCACCGGCCCGGCGAGACAGCGAGAGGGGATTCTGGCATCATCAATCGGGAAACGGGAAATGCATTCCGATTTCTTTTTTGTTTAAAAAAAAAAACTTCAGGCGAATCCAAAATTAAAGCCGACAGAGACACACCCAAGGAAACGAGTCTCTGATTCTCCTGAATTAAAATGTGTACTATTGTTATTTCTGTTTCGGACAAGGGGCTGGAAATCAGAACAGATTGGTTACCGCGTCCGCGTGTTCTTCGGCGGCTCCTCCCTTCCCTTGTTCGGCGAAGCAATCTCCTGAATTAGATGACCATCAACGAACCGATCGCGCCTGCAACACCGACAAATTGACCGCGCATTCAGAAAAGATTCAGCACGGGGCCTGCACGAACCGAAATCAAAAGACGAGGGAACAGATACGCTTAGGCGCGCGCACGTACCCACAGTGATCCCTTGCGAATGGGAGGCACCAGAAGGAGATGAGACGGCCGGGATGTTGGAAGAGGCCGGCGCAATGGTAATGGCGCGCGTATGTATACCAGTATTATGTGCGAATGCAATGGCTAGGTTCGGCTTTGGTCGGCCTCGGAGGTGCGAGGGAGAGAGGAAGGGGGAGGTATTTATAGCGGCGACGGTGGGGGAGGGGAGGGAGGGAGAGAGGACGGAGGAGTACATGGAGATGGAGGGGGGCGTCGCCGGGGATGTGGCCGGGGCGGGACAGGAGCGGGTTGGCTGCGGCCGGGACGTCGCCCTCGTGTCGCCGATGCCGACGTGGCGGATTCGACCGGGACGGGACGGCTCGCGGCCCCGTTTTGGCGTAGGGGAGATGGCCGTGGCTGTGGACAAAAACGCCTCTCGCCTCACTGCCCCTAGTTTTCTGCGTGGGGTAACTCGGCCCGGCCACTAATCTTTAGCTCAACTAGGTTTTTTTTCTTTCTATAAACCGTTATTTGATGATCAAAATAAAAGGATTTTTTTTACAAAATCAAAGGAGTTCTTTCCAGAAAAACTTTTAATATATTCATAGAAGTAACAGAAATTACATCCAGCTCCGTAGACCACCTAGTAACGACTAAAGCAATGTAGCAAGTCGAAGGCGCGTCATCATCATCATCCCTCTCTCATCGGAGCCGAGAAGACCTTGTTTTAGTAGACAAAAGGGAATTCGTCATGCTAAGACCCCACAAGACTAACACGCGAGAACAACACCCATCGCGAATGAAGAGAAGCGTAAATCAGAAAGATCCAACGTATAGACATATGCACGCAGACGAACGAAGAGCGGATCCATCGAAGACGAAATTCCACGCGCCCTGTGACGACGGTAGACACACCGCCGGGATGGGGACTAGGCAGGTGGGACCTTATTCCATCTTCAGAGAGCCGCCGTCGATTCACCTTTCTGAGCAGGACACAAACACTAACCAAACTATAAAAACATCTAAAAAACAGCCCTCCCGCCGGCAAGGGCCTAGATCCACCATGCCTCCATGGCCCGTAAAAGAGCCAAACCCGTATAATTCCGACGAGTATACGGGTTCAGCCCGTTTTTCTGGCCAGAATAGAAACTGCATCCGTGGCCCGGCCCGTAAATAATTTACCGCGGCCCGCAAAAACTCTCACCGCACCGATATATATATGCGGTTTCACCGCACGGATACGGGTCAAACCCTATCCGCCTCCGCCGCGATTCCCCTCCTCCTCTGCCCGATTTCTCGCCGCTAGCGAGGCGCAAAAAGCCATGGATGGCTATGCTAGCTCCGGGGATGAGGCGGAGCGCTGCCGCCGCGTGCAAGCGGGACGCGCGGAGGTGGCTCAACCGCGGTACCCGGCCGCCGCCGGCGTTCGACCCCCGCGAGCTGGAGGAGTTCGAGTGCAACCAAGCCCGCCGCCGCCACGCCTCCTACGGCTCCTCTGCCGCGGGAAGCTCGTCCGCGGGCGCCTCGAGCTCGCGGCTCACACCGGTGAAGAGAGAGTCGGAGGAGCTCGGGCCGCTCGCCGTCAAGCTCGAGGAGGACGCGCCGCCGCCGCCGCGTCGAGGCGCGATCGGCCCCGAGGACTACCTCCCCCCGGGGCAGGAGGAGCACCTCGTCGCGTCGTCCTGGAGCGGTCGGCGAGGGAGCAGGAGGAGGCCGAAGAGCGCCGCCGCCGCGAGCTCGAGTACGAGCAGATGTTCCTCCAGACGGGCGTCGCGGCGTCGTAGGCGCACGTGTCCAAGGAGGCGGACCTACGCTTCATGAAGGCGGAGCAGGCGAAGTTCTTCATCGACCTCGACTCCTCCGACTCCGATTGAGCGCCGCCGCTGGTCAGCTACCACACGAGCTCCAGTGAGCTTCATTTTGTCTAGTGCTGCGGTAGCGTAGGTCCGGCGTAGGTCCGGCGAGCTTTTATGTAATATATCTATGCTGTGTACGAACGATCTACCCCTATGTGAAGAAGAACGATCTATGCTCCGGCAAGCGATTGCTTAAATTTCTCACGCGAAACATGTTTTTTAAATTTTACGGTTTTGGATACGGTTTCTGATCTGCCGCGGCGATTTTGAGCCTGTATACACGCCCCCGCGCGAACTGTAAACGCAGTTTACAGTTTCGCAGAATAGGGGGTCTGCTAGAGATGCTCTAAGGCCACAGGAGGCGAGGCAGATCGACGGCGGCGCTGACGGGAGGCCGGAAACCCTAGCGCATGATCTCCCGAGAGCCGCGTATGAAAGGGTACGAGAGGACCGCAATTCTGTAAAATCTAAGGAGTTGCTTGGCCAATTATAAAAAAAATCAGATGAATTTAAACTTACAACATGCCCAAACCTAGCTAGCGTCTCTCAAGGCGCCACCTGCTGATGTTGTCCAAGCCTAGCGAGTGTTCACCATGTCGTCTCCCGGGCAGGTGGACCGGGGCGACACCCCCATGAAGATTTACCAATGGGCCACGTTTGTCGGACCCAGGAGCGCCAAGACAAGATGTTTCGAAAGACTTGGAGACTTGGCGCCTACTCCAAGACTTAGAGGTCGTCTACGCCATAGTCTCCTTAAACGTAACCGACATTTGTGTAAACCCTAGATACCCTTGGTGCCTATATAAACTAAGGGGTAGGGATCGTAGACGACACCTCATACACACACGAACTCGTGGTAGATCAACCTGCAACTTGTACTCCCTCGAAATCAAATACGATCAAACCAGGACGTAGGGTATTATCTATTTGAGAGAGATCGAACCTGGGTAAAATCATGTGTCGCTATTACCATTGCACCAAGGCTACTTGTTCGGGACCCTCTACCCAAGATCTGTTGGATTTGAATCCATCATTGGTGGCCCATGCAGGTCCCTTTGGGTAGTCGAAGTGATGCAATGGCGCTTATTATCGATGATCAGGGTAACGCTGGCACGACCTTGGCGCCGAAGCAACCTCTCGCCGATTCGAACAACCATCTAGGCTAGATCGAGACCTCAACCCACCATCGGGATGTCAAGCCCGACGGACGGGAACACACTGTCGTCTCCCGCTCGAGATGTTAGATCAGATCGAGGGGCGGCGGATCGCATGCGTCCAAACACCGATGTTAGATCATGCTTGGGACAAAAACTATGCCTCGTCAGATCAAGCTTGGGGCATGTCGTGAAACCTAGCAAATGCTAGTCGACCAAGCAAGGCCGGGCAGCCGCTTCAGAATGGGACTATACCGAAGTTTAATGCCTCGACCTGATAGTTATTGGGAGTTCCGAAAATGAAAATGCCTGGGCCTAACGGCGTGATCACAATAGATGGCGATCCCGATCGTTTATTTAAAGCCGAGGATAGGACTACAGCTTTGGCCATCGAGGCCGCATCCGAGGCCTTAGCGGCCAAGGAGTTATCCAAGCTACAGGCAATAGTCAATAGTGATGACGTTGTCCTTGCCAAACGCTCAAAATCAACATCTTTTAAACCAGCCGACCAGATCGTCAAGTTTTTTTTTTTTTGCGGGAAAACCAGATCGTCAAGTTCCAAGTTCATCCTGAGGGCCCGTCTAAGACTGTCTCTATTGGAACACGTCTGAATGCCATGCTAAACATGGCACTCCGAAACTTTTTTCGTGATTACTGGGATATATTCGACCGGCACCCTCTGATATGCCAGGCATCCCAAACACCCAAAATCAACCTCTTTCATCATGCAAATTATTGCTTCGTCGGGGTGCATGGTACTGGTCAGTGGTCATTGTTTTAAAATGGTTCAACAATTCTTATATTTCTTCGGTGATCATAGCTCCTGACACATGCAGAACTCCCTCCACTCTAAAAGGAAGTCCTATTATTTTTGTCTCAAGTTAAACGGTGTAAAGTCTGATCAAGCTTAAAAAATATATTTCAACAATAAAAAAATAAAATTATATAATGGACTTAGTATTGTAGTTATTGAAATTTTTTCCTACAAATTTGATCAAATTTTGCAGCATTTAACTTTAGAGAAAATTTATACGCCTTCTTTTTTTTGGAGTGTGGAGAGAGTAGTGTCCTTCTTCTCTACTAATAATAATACAAAGGAGCTGCCTAAAGTCAAATTTCTTGTGGGTGCCTAGCACTCTAGCAGGGCCTCTTTCAGACAAGTATGTGATTTCCAAACAAAGGAAGTCTGTGCACATGATGTGTAAAGCCGTTGAGCTTGGTGTGTTGCATGTGTTGCCTCCGCGCGCACAGTATTTTGACGTATGTGCACACGATGTCCTGCATTTGAGTCTTGTTGCCTAGTGAGGTTCTGTCTGGACCAGCTAAATTCGCTTTAGTTTTGGCTAGTGTGTGAACGATAATTACCCTAAAAACGTGGACTTGTTTTCTGATTCATTGGATCAGGAAGTTCTATTCGAATAATTTGGGTTTATTACAACAAATAACGTCCATGTTTTTTATATGGTACATACTATGAGAGTCTGATTTAATAGGAATGATAAACTATTCATATCAACAAATAGCGTCCATGTTTTTTGTGTGGTATGTACATTCTGAGAATAAGACGTCGACATGCCTCTTGCTCCCTTCAGGCCTTCACCAATCGTGTGACGTATATGGCGTTGTTGCCATTATTATTTTGAATCCTTTTCACGACTTCTTTCATCTCCAATCGCGTTGAATCCTTTTCACGCCCCGTACTTTCGTCAGTGTTGTTACCGAATAAACCGGAGAATATCCAAGATTCCATCGTGTCTCGTCGGCTTTCGGCTGTAGAGAATGCAACGACCGGTAAGACACGGACCTCTTATTATTGTTTTGTATCGTAGTCACCGGCAAAAGTTGTGGATGGCTTTTTTTTCTCCCCGAGCATTTCCAAAGGTGCGGTAGAACGTGCTAGTAAGCTACTGGTTCACTGCAAATATCTCAAAGACACTTAGAGATTGCGATGGATTATAATTATACAAGTAGTAGGTACTTCTAGTACGGTTATAATTCTACGTGGTCGGACAGCGACTCTACTAGCATAAACTTTGTGCCGCGTGCACTGAAGCATACGTACAAAAAACTGCATCCACTAAATTGCAATTTGATAAACAGTGTGAGTAGTAATTAATTCCTAGAGGACGAGCAATTTTGTGTACAAGTGTTTGCACGTGAAGTAAGCAGCATGGTTTGGATGACTTTTGGCTCGTGATTAACATGACGACTCTACAAGTTTTGCCCGGCTCGAGTGAGAGAGGGCAATAACCGCGATGCGCCTTCGGCTCTCTCCAATGCTTGTAGTTGTCGCTAGGGGGTATGTGGACCTGGATGTAATTTTTCTTACTTGTGGTGTTCTTTGTACTATCTTAACAGATGATGAATATATCAAAAGTTTTTCTTGCAAAAAAAAAAAAACTGACACGCGAGCTCTAGAACAAGTGGCGTGCGGCACCGTTGGCCGTTCGGAGGGGTTGGGGGAGGGGCGAAGAACCCTGGCCCCTATAAACCTAAAGTAATATCTATTTTTAAGATTTTATTACAGTGGTTTGGTTAATAGATTTGAGTGCTTTCCATAAAAAAACATGAGGGGCAAACACGATGTTAGGTACAAAAGCTGTGTCGCCCTCTAGGAATAGAATTTATCAGGTTGTGGCAAGTTTCATTGAGTTTTTTTTCTCAACTTTCAGTAATCAATTTTTCATGTCGACACAATAAAGGCCATTTTTACTTCATATGTATCTCAGCAAACTCCTCGGTACTTCTCGTGGCCTAGAATTGAGATTTGCCGGAACGATGGATGATGACAGAGATCTGCGTCCGCTGGTCACTAGGCAGCGGAGGTATCCTGCATCGGTAGAGACCTAGGACGGTTGCCCTTGCTCGTCCAATGTCAGATCCGCTACTACATACAGCAAGAAAAGTAATTTCGCTTACATGGAGAGAAGTTTTCCTTTTTGCGAATAAGGCTCTGGATTTATGTTAAAAGACTTCCAATGATACAATATATCCTGGAAAACAAGAAAACTACAACTAGGTCCTCAGAGAGCCAAACAAACTTAATCTTCAGCTCTAACAGAAGGTATGACACCGTTACCACAGCATTATTGAAGCCACCCAGACATTTTGTTCTGCGGCTGGGAAGTTGTCATGTGCTAGACCTTAGCCAAGGAGAAGAATTGACATCATTGAAGCCTTGTGTAGATCAGAAATCCTGAGGCTGAACCATCGCCTGAACACAACTTCGGCTAGCTTCGCAGTAGCGATGGAGATAACGTCATTGGCTACGTAAACAAAGTCTATTTCTGCTCCTTCAAATGTTGTTTGAGTTTATTTTTGCTCCATACACTCTAAAAACGACAAATTTGACAATTGACTACGAGCAACTGACAAATTTGTTCTCTCACTCCAATCAAACCAGTGTGAGCAATGATGCAGTGGTGATTTGCACACATAGTATACTGGTCGGCAAAAGAAAATTTAAAAAAACAAGTAAAACAAAGTAGACATTACAAAAAAAGGGACAGTGATAAAATAAATTAAAAAAATAGATATTCCAAACTCAAATTATTTTTGGATTTCTACAATAAGAAGGGGAAAATACAAATTTAGTGATACTATTTTTTTAGTTGTGGTGATACTATTGAAAGCAAAGAGATTTGAGGAAAAAAAATCACAAACGATGTATAAATATATCATGATAAAATATTTAACTTTCTAAAAATTTGTAGACAATTTTTTATATGTTTTCTTTGTACTAACTTTTTTTTCTTATTTATAAAATCAACGATTTTGAAAAATAAATCCTAACATTCTTATTGAGATCTTAGTTTTTTATCTTTAGGCATCTAGTAGTTTTTTTAGGCCACCATGCATGACACCACAATCAAGTAATCGGTTGTACAACTTGGACTACAGTCAAAGAACAAACTTACCCAATTTGGAATTTAGGGATCAAATTTGTCTAGATTTGAAATTGGGTACCTCGAGGAAGGACAAAAAGTCGGCATACGAGAGTTGGCGAGGGAGCACATTACACAATCTTAAAATAATAACGACAACAATGATATAGTTAATACCCTAAAAACAATAATATTGTTAAGATTCTTGAGAGAAAAAATTGCACGCATACATGTAACAACCGTTTATATACTTAAAATATTTGGTTAAGAACATGCATCCTTGCTCCCATGTGGAGACAACATAGAGGATCAAGGCCATTACCAAAAGTTCCTCCCAAGGATCCAATCATATTCGGTATTTGTTCCCTGCCTTTTCTCGCTAGGATCGAAAATCTTATATTTTCTGTATCCATATACCATTGAATCCTTGGGGTTCCAGAATCTTCTTATTTTACTAGTCTTTGAAAATGGAAAACCCTGAACCAAGAAGAGTTGGATATGTTATGTAGGGTATTTTTTTATTAAACATACAAACCCGGTGTACTAAATATTGCTATTTTTGCTACACATTTTTTTCTTATTCCTGTGAAAAAAGTAGCATGTTTTTTTCTAGAATTCATAATTTGTCATGAAAATGAGCATGCATGTGTTATACAACCTTATGTCCTCTAGTTTGATGTTTTTTCCTTCAAATAAAGACGCAGGCACGCAGCACAAAATCATCTTGCCATTTTTTTCACCGTTTGTCTTATCCTTAGACAGGTTGCTAAGAGCAAACACTTCACTATAATTTTCTTCAACGCCTCTTAATACTGAGGATAATATGGAGTGATTCCCCCACGTGCACGAAGAAACAAACACTATGTCGAAGAACCAACCATCGATTAGATGGCTAATATAGGTGGTTGTACCTCCAACCACTAAGGATCAAACCTCAAGTTCAATATCCTATCCTATGCGTCTCAATAAAATCAATTATATTCTTTTATGGTGGGCAATGTTTTCGCCGTCAACGAGGTGCAAATTTACTCTTTAGTAGACATTGTGTGACTGCATATGTGTTATATTAGATGGTAGGACAAAATATCAAACAATCTTGTCTCACGTGTCTTGCGTTTTGTCCTTGAGAACCCACTTGTGTGCCAAATTTGGCTACTCGGCCTTGTTTATTTTTGTCTTCCAGCAACTTGATACCTATGCCAGGTCATTGAAGATAATTGTATAGCTATGAACCTAGTATATATATGATATTGCAGCATATGTTTGCGAAGGAACACACTATAACCACACACCATAACAATTTTAAAGGACAAAGCTTGCCCAACCACTAGACATATATTATGAATTTATGGGTTAGTAGTGCTTTCACTCGCTGGTGTTCCAAATAGTATCACAGAAAAAACAAAACCTGCACGTAGACGTAGCTACTCCCTTCCTACACGGTCCAAATTTTAGTTTTCAGTGGCGAATCGTTTGGAGGTGCCACGCGAGCGTTGTCGTGCTATGTTGCACATGGGCCACTGTGCAACCCTCGATAAAGGCGAGGACTGCGCTAGAGCGCAGTGGTCGAGGCTGCCGGTGTGCACCTCGCCCACCCAGGTTCGATCCCCTCTGGGGACGAATTTTGGGCTGTCTCACCGGGGGTCTTTACCCCCTAATAAATTCAGCTGCCCCCGTGTGTGGTCAGCTGCTTGCGCCTCTCCCGCGTCTGATGTATAATGACTGTATTGCAATGTGGTGCCCGTTGCCGCAAGGCCCTGCCCTGTAGTTATATATGTACGTGGTATATAGTATGGGTCCGTCTATATCTCATCTAGATGTGAGATAATATCTCACATCTAACATGATGTCATCCTACATCAGTGCCAACTCACTCAAAACAAATCCCACCTTGTTCTTCGTCTTTAATTTTGTTTGTTTGTCTCTTTTTTTATCTATCCTCCGGTGTTCCTTGGACGGGCCTTATATGTTTTTTTCCTCGCTGTTGTTACCTATTATACATTTTGAACAAACACAACAAAGGCAAAACACACAGAGGCGATAAAAATGTTTTTGACAGCCAGATCTGGGCAGCACTTGTTCGTACGCGCGCACATGTATTCCTACGTGTACATGCACCTGTATTTGTACGCGTTGTCGAGTCTTTCTTCTGGGTGTCACATACACGCACATGGCCATGCTAGTTGCTTTCGTTCTCTATAGTTCAACCGTGCATGCATGAAGACAGGGTATATGCACTCGCTCACTCACCAATGCTAGCTAGCTAAGCTTCATATGTAATGCATCTCTGGGTCATCCTCGACGCGTACATGTACATGTACAAGATTGTATTGTCTACCATTGATCATTAATCAATAAAGTCCCTAGTATGTTTTGAAAAAATGTGTGCATGCATGAGCTAAAAGACATGCATGCTTTTTTTTATATACTACTACACTAATTTTATGTAAACCATTTACAAAAAAGTAAAATATGGAAATATGATCATGCATTGCATGAAGAAAATGCTCGAGTTGGAGGGTGAGCTTGCAAGTGACCAAAACACAACTACGAGCCCAATTGAGAGCCATGGGCAGACTTGCAACTGGGACAAAAACAACTACGTGGCCCAGTTGCGAGCTGAGCGTGGACTTGCAACTTGGAGGAAACACAACTACAAACCCAGTTGTGAGTCAGGGGTGGACTTGCAACTGAGACAAAAAAAAAGGGTCAGGCCTAGATTAGCCCAGTTGCGAGTTGACGGTGGGCTTGCAACTAGGGCACAAAAAAATATCGGGCCCAGTTGCGAGTTCATGGTGGACTTGCAATTGGGACAAAAAAACTCTGTGCCGTTGCGAGTTCAATTTTGGACTTGCAACAAGGATAAAAAAAGTTGGACCCTAGTTAGGAGTCGAGGGTTGACTTGCATCTGGGACAAAAAAAGTCGGGCCCTAGTTGCGAGTCGAGGGTGGACGTGCAATTGGGACCAAAAAAGCCAGACCCCAGTTACGAGTCGAGGGTTGACTTTCAAGTAAGACAAAAAATGATCGGGCCCCAGTTGCGAGTCGATGGTGCACTTGCAACTAAGATAAAAAAATATCATATCAGAGTTGCGAGTTGAGGGTGGACTTGCAACTGAGACATAAAAGGTCGGTCCCCAGTTCCGAGACGAGAGTGGACTTGCAATTGAGTCAAATAAAGGCTGGGCCGTAGTTGCGAGTCGAGGGTGGACTTGCAACTGTGACAGATAAAATGGTCGGGCCCTAATCGCGAGTTGAGGGTGGACTTGCAACTAGGACAAAAATGACTGGGCCCTAGTTGCGAGTCAAGGGTGGACTTGAAACTAGGACAAAAAAAGTCGGAGCCCCGTCGTGAGTCGGGGTGAACATGCATCTGGGACAAAAAAATGTCGGTCCTAGTTGCGAGTTGAGGATGGACTTGTAATTGGGACAAAAAAAGGTCGGTACAGAGTTGTGAGTCGAGAATGAACTTGCGACGGGGATAAAAAAAAGTCATGCCAGAGTTGCGAGTCGAGGAGGGACTTGCAAGTCAAAAAAATTATAAAAATTCAAAAATATAAAATGAAAAGGAAGAGAAAAATTAAAAAGTGAAAATAATAATAATAAAACATGAGTCCAATTTTTTCAGGATTTTGAAACAAAAAATTAAATAAAAAAGAATAGAAAAAGAAATAAAACAAACAAAGCAGCCCATCCAGCGCTGATGCACAACCCAAAATAACGAAATAAAGTGGACTGAGGCGGATAGGAAGATTGATTTAGGACGCACACGACAAGACAATGGGCTGACGTGCAAAAATCAAGATCAACTTTGTGCGAAAAATAAAGACAAACAGATCAGACAACTCTACACTTAGATGTGAGATAGCAATACTGTTTTTAAAAAGAAAAAAAATGTTTCAAACACTTGAGTATTTTGGAAAAAACACAAACATTTTTTTAACCTAAGCGCATTTTTTTAAAACATGAACTCAATTTGTTATTTTTGAACATTTTTTTAAAAACCCAACCAATGTTTGGAAAATGAAGAATTTTTCAAATTCCAAACACTTTTTAAAACAAATAAATGAATAAGAAAATAAAAACTAAAAAGTCAATATTTTGAAAAACGAAATAAGTAAAAAAGAAAGGAAAGCTAGTGAAGAAAAAGCGAAAAGGGAATAAACAAGGAAAAACTAGGAAGAAAAACGAAACAAACAAAATGGATCCTAGCAAAAATGAGTCGCCCTCATCCCTAAGTTGAGTATCGAGGGTCGACTTGCAACTGGGACAAAAAATGTTCGATCTCTCGGTTGCATATCGAGGAGGACTTGCAACTGGGACACAAAATGCCCCCCCCCCCCCACCCAATTGCATGTCATGGGTGTAGTTGGACTTGCAACTAAGACAAAAATGGGTTAAGCCCTAGTTGCATGTGGAGTATGAACTTGCAACTGGGATAGGAAAAAGGCGCCCCCAATTGCATGTCAGGGGTAAGGTTACAACTAGGACAAAAAAAGCTCAGCTCCCAGTTGCGAGTGGAGGGTGGACTTGTAATTAAGACAAAAAAAGGTCAGCCCCCGATTTTTTGAACACAGTACAGACGCAAAGCGCTCATATACACGCGCATACACTCACCCCTATGAACGCACACACGCACACCCTACCCCTATGAGCACCTCCGAAAGACTGAGCCGGCATATCATCTTGAAATTTACGAAGTCACCGTAGGCACCTCGTCGTCGACGGGAACGTCTCCTCCCACTGAATACGCATCACCGGAAATCCTGAAATAAATCCAGGAATAAATGCGAGCACCAGGACTTGAACCCTGGTGGGCTGGGGATACCACAGTCCCTCTAACCATCCAACCACAGCGAGTTGAGGATGAACTTGCAATTGGGACAAAAATAGGTCGGGTCGCAGTTGCGAGTCGGGGGGCGGATTGCAATTGGAACAAAAAAGGTAGGACCCCAATTTCGTGTCGATGGTGGACTTGTAATTGGGACAAAAAAGTCAGGACCTAGTTGCGAGTTGAGGATGAACTTGCAATTAGGACAAAAAGAAGGTCGAGCCCCAGTTGCGAGTCGAGGGTGGGATTGCAACTGAGACCAAAAAAAGATCAGACCCAGTTGTGAGTCGAGTGTGGACTTGCAACTGGAAAAAAGGTCGGGCCCAGTTGTGAGTCGGGGTGTACTTGCAACTAGGACAAAAAAAGGTCGGGACAAAAAAAGGTCACACCCCAGTTGCGAATCAAGGGTGGACTTGCAACTAGGATATGAAAAGTGTTGGGACCGAGTTGCGAGTCGATGGTTGACTTGCAACTAGGATATGAAAAGTGTTGGGCCCGAGTTGCGAGTCGAGGGCTGACTTGCAACTGAGATAAAAAAAAGGTCCAGCCCTAGTTCTGAGTCGAGGGTGGACTTGCAACTGGGCTAAAAATGTTGGACCCAGTTGCGAGTCGACGGTAGACTTGCAACTAGGACAAAATGTTGATCCCGGTTGTGAGTCGAGGTTGGACTATCAATTGGGAAAAAAGGTTGGGCCCCAGTTGGGAGTTGATGGTGAATTTGTAACTGAGGCAAAAAAATCGGGCCCCAATTGCGAGTCGAGGGTGGACTTGCAATTGAGACTAAGAATGATCGGGATCCAGTTGCGAGTCGAGGATGAACTTGCAATTGGGAAAAAGGTTGGGCCTCAGTTGCGAGTCAAAGGTGGACTTGCAGCTAAAAAAAAAGTTCTGGCCCCAGTTGCGACTCGAGGGTGCACTTACAACTGAGACAAAAAAATATCGAGTTCCAGTTGCGAGTCATGGATGGATTGCAACTAGGACCAAAGAATGTCGGGATCCAGTTACAAGTTAAGGGTTGACTTGCAACTGAGACAAGAAAAAAAGACAATCCCTGTTTGGTGGTGGACAGTTAAGTAACAGCGATGAAAAAAATCATGAATTAAAAAAATTAAAAAAGAGAACATAAAAGTAAAAAATAAATATTAAAACTTTATGAATTTGAAACAAATAAATAAAAAAGAAAAGACAAAAGAAACAAAAAATGTAAATCGAAAAAAATCACTTGCCAAACAGGGGGCTGACATACAGAATCGAGAGCTATATCGACTAAACAACACACACAACAAAAAGGCTGGATTTTAATATCAATAGAGTTAGTGTACGGAAATCTATTGAAACTCACCAGGATTTATAAAAAAAAACGCGCTACCCAGGAGAAGTGATGAGAGCATGCGGGTAATGGCTGGTACGTGTGAGGAAATGGGAAAACTGATGAGGATCAGTGAAGAAGAGGAATGGATACTACTCTAACAACTGCCCATGCGTGGCCGACACAGTCAAACACTCACTTTGCCGGGCTGCTGAATGCGGACTATGGACAAACAACGACCCGCTAGTTCAATATTGCGAAGAAAAAAACAATAACGGCCCGCCTCACCTTGCATGGACCTGAACACGGGCTGCCGTGCGACACAAACGCAATGCCAGCGAGCGCACAACAAGGCGAACAACCTACGTGAATCTTAAAAACAAACAAGATCCAACGGTTCCCAACTTAGATGTGAGATAACTATTTCACATCTAGATGTGAAATAGCAAACCTGATATAGTATATGTTTGTAGGTCTAGCTTGCGCACTAGGGGTTATGTGTGTGCGTGAGGTGTGAGTGTGGTGTGAGTTGGTGCGTGAGTTCAGATACTACAATTGTACTGTAGCCGAGAGGCTTCCGGAAAAAAAACCCCTCGATAAAGGTGATGGCTGCTAGCCTGCGACTACTGCAATCGTGTTTGGAATGTACCAAAGGATATTCTCTTGTTTTTACCATTTCTTTCCAGAGATCGTCCTCGTGGACAGCAAACCGCAGGAAGGATCAGCACAAAGTCGGACGCGAGAACCATTCAGCAGCCACTAGCCCCCCAAAGTATATTTCTCTGAAAACGAAAGTTGACAGGAATCTATGCATTGGATATCTATCACTAGCACTGCGCATCATATACAGTACAGTAGTACTACCTCAGTACGTCCTGATTTACTTAGTTCTCCTCGTATTTTAGGTCATATATTAATTATGATTTAACTAATAAAATATATGTTATACATAGTAAAAATATTATTATTAAAAACTACATTTAGATACAAATTTAACAACATAATTTTCAATGACGTATATTAATATTTTGCTAGTTAAATATTGGTTGAACTTTGACTTAAAATACGAGGACTTATAAACCAGGACGAAGGTACTATTTTTTTAAAAACAAAACCAAAAAAGATTGAGGAAGCAGTACGCTGACACATTCACCTCACAGTCACATATGACACGTCTTCCCTCGAAAAGGATTGGTGTCATCTCATGTTACTATTGCAACAACGCCAGCGCTGCACGCCTAGCTGCAAAGCTAATGGTGCTAGTTTGGGAGCTAGTAGTGTAGCTCTCTGCGGAAATTCCTGTCACTTGTTTTTGACGCAAGGGATTGTTAGCACACTCGTGATGTGACACCGCCTAAGAGCATCTACAGCCGGACCTCTTTAACCCATTTTATACGTTCGGATGGGCTGCCCGGTCATTGTTCGGTCACAATTTTTTGACACAGACGGCCTCTCAAACGACCCTCAAACGCCCGGGCTGACCGGCACCCCTCATGTCCAGCCCAAATATGAGACGGATATGAGGCGCTCGGGCACGCCCGCCACGTCGGCCCGGGCCCACGCTGGCTCACTCGGCCCCACATAAAATCCTTCTCATCCGTTCGCCGGACCAAACCCTAACCATTTCACTCCCCTGCCCTACACTCCCCATCCGCCACCCAACCTCGTCTCCGGCTCCTTCCGGTCGTCTCCGGCATGGCGGACAGCGGATCCGAGTCCTTCGCCTCCAGATCCGTCGACCCCGAGCTCATCCCGCGCGGCCCCGAGGAGGAGATGGCCGTCCGGCTTGCGCTCCGTCGCGCCCGCAAGGAGGCCCGTGGACGGCTGCGCTTGGACTCCATCCATCGGGAATCCATTGCGTCCGTCCAAATGGGGCATGGATCCGGCACAAGGCCGGCCATAGCTGCCTCGCCGGAGGCCGTGCGGTCCGTCTGGCGTCCGAACGCGCTGGCGGATGCGCAACCCCTCCTGTGGCGCGCCGATATTGGGGACGCACCATCGTCCCACGAGGCCATGGCATGGCGTGCACACCGTGCAAGGCACCGGGCACAGGAGGCGGCGGCAGCCCTCGCGGCGGCGGACGTCGGCGAGGCGGAGTCGCATTCTTCGGCGTCCGGTATGGCGCATCAGTCCGGGCGCCGCAACCGCATCGTTTTGGACGTCGGCAGCTCGTCCCCGGACGGATCCATCATCGATCTGACGTCCATCGGCATCGTTCGGGTTCCGGTCTCCAACGAGGAAGAGTAGGGCATGGGAGACGGCGAGGCCTTGAGTCCCGTGAGCCAGCTCGTGTCCCATGCCCTACCCTACCTTGCCGGGGACCAGCCCAACACTCTGAGGAGCGCAGCCGGCCGCCGGACATGGCTAGGGCGGAGCCGGGCGAGCGGGGAGCGGAACCGGATGAGCTCCGCGTAGATTAGGTTTCACGTTGCATGTAATAATATGGATTTGAGGTTTCTAATTTGAGGTATCCGAATGTGGAATATGTTTTTGAGGGGTGACCGGTCACTGTCAGCAACTACAACCAGGCGTCTTAAACCCGTTTTAAACGCCCAGGCGGACGGCCCAATCATTGACCGTTCACAAAAATTCGACCTAGACAGGTGCCTTAAACGAGTCTCAAACATCCGGACTGACCGGCACCCCTCATATCCAGCCTAAATATGGGGTGGATATGGGGCACCCGGGCGCGTCCGTCACGTCGGACTGACAATGGGGTCCCATGCGGAAACGGCTGGAAACTCGGCTGTCCGACGAACGTCTCCTCCGATGGGAGTGTGAACGTCACGTGGCGTCGCTCTGGCTCGCCGCCCGAGGCCAAATCCGGCTATTTAAGCCGGCCGGTGTCCCCCAACCCTAGCCCATCCACCTCTTCTCTCCTGCTCTGCCTTTCTTCCCACGCTCTCCGGCTTCGCCATGGTACGACAGAAGATAACCACGTACGCTATGCTCACACCGGAGCGTCGGTACCAGATCGAGCGGGAGATTCGGGCGAGGCGCGCCACGCGGGCCACCCGCATCGCTGTCGGGCTGCCTCCAAACTCGCCGGAGCCGGAGGAGGAGCATGCGGAGGAGGAGAAGGAGGGAGAGAAGAAGTAGCTGGTTCCGATGGAGGTGGTGGATCCGAAGAAGGACGAGGCGGAGTAGCCGGAGCAGGAGCTGGCGCCGGTTTCATGCTTCAACATGGAGGACACGGAGGCGGAGTTCGCCGTCACACAAGCGGACGAGATGGCGGAGTAGCAGGCCATCCCGGAGTCCATCCAGGATGAGGCCTATGTGAAGGCCAACCGACAGTTCATCCGACAGAAACGGGCGGCGACCAACGCGCTCTTCGACGAGGTTGAAGCGGAGCTGGATGCGGAGGTCGGTGCAGAGGAGCCGCAGGAGCCGGGCTGCAGCTGTCGCCCATGTACCTGAAGTCGGGCATGAAGATAGTGGACATCTCCGACGAGGACTAGAGTAGTTGATCTACGTAGTATGTGGATTTTTTTTTCTTTGCATGCTTTTGTATGGATTTAGATTTCTAGTATGAGATATCGAGATATAGATGAACAAATTTAAAGGTTGACCGGTCACTGCCGGCAGACATGCCTGTGGACTTTTGAGGTATCGGATTTGAATAGTCCGCTGTAGATGCTCTAACAAGAAAATACACACGCTCGCGCGGGTGGTGGTATCATTGCACAATGATAGAGTCTGCTGTCTGCCTTTTCTCGTCGTCCCCGTGCAGTCCCTTTCTAAGCTTTTCAATACGTAGCACACTTTCCACCAAGTGAGCTATGAACATGTGCACGCGATCGAACCGGCCAGAAGCATGCTTCTCCAGAATCAGCCATAGAGTCATGGTCCCATAATCTAGTGGCACAAATTACAATCACTAGTGGTTGGGGCGCACTCTTGATGCGCCATCTGAGAGGAAGTTGGGGCGGTGCCAGGTGGGGTGCACCCCTTCCACAGTCTTTTTTTATTCTTTGGGTTTGACTTTTTTATTTTTTTGGTTGTGCTTTCGGATACAAGTTTACCATATTTACATGAGATCAAGAAGAAAGTACAAAAAATGACAGTATAGATACTAATATCAGTCTAACAATATAGACACTAACAGTAATAGTATAGACACTAACAATCAATGATAACAGAGATAATAGTAATTCAAAAGGAACTGACGACAAGGTTTCCAAAATAGAGCATTGTACGGCACACATAGTTCAAACAGAGATAAGAAACACAGTGCGCAAGCCGTGGTCCTCGAACATGTAGTTCCCGCGCGGCAACTCTCAGTCGGCCGTCGTCCAGGTGGATCGTCAGCGACAACATGGGCAAGGCGCGGCCCGCCGCCCCGATGCTTCCAGAACGCCGCCGACGTCGATGGCGATGTGGTGGCCACGGATCTGGACGGAGAAGCGCCTAATGTAAAACACTCTTCCGTAAATTTTTGAGTTGGAGATAAAGAAACATGTGTAAACAAAACATATTGTCCTAAGCTTTAGCCCTTTGGGCGAATCCTTGATGGTATTGGCTCATAGGCTAAATTGTACTGCAGATTGATCAAAGTAATAGGAGCACATGACGTTCTTAAATTTTTAACTGCTTTGCCTCAATTCTCTTATTATGTATCTCCTACCAAGCATGGGACATCCAGTTTATATACTAAACTAATAAGATTGAATAATCCATAAAGTAGATGAATGGAAATGCAAGCAAGAGGGGAAACCCTGGAAATATGATTTGGCAGATGGAATAGGTGCATGATCCATACAATGAACAGCTAGGCGTGAGCCAAAAACAAGTTTTGTCCCTTATGTGGGTGCAGGCGCCGGGCATGCATATACTGAAAAGCGATAAAACTGGAGCATATCTGAAACCCATGATTCCTTTTAGATGATACCTTTGCATATAGTAGTGAAGCAAGCTCATAAAATTTGTATGGTTTGTGCAGGAAAAACATGCGACTGGAAAACAATATCATGTGGTTTACCTGCAAAATTATAACATGAGTTAGCTCCAAAGCATTGAAAATTTCAAAGCAATTTCCAGGCACAATTACTTCATTGTTGATAAAGGTCGGCCTCGATGAAACACCACGGTTTGATGATAATTTCCTAGTCCTTGCTTCCTTTGAGGTTTCCATTCTTAATGGTACTATTAAACAAGTGCGCAAATGCAGCTATCACTATCAGTATAAAAAGATTGGGATGATACAAAAGAACAGGAATACAAGAAATTAGCTACACACAGACATTCAGGTATTCAGACACAACATATGGATCTGAAAAATAATTCACCCAAACCTAAAAACTGGAGCATAAAACCTACAATTAATGAGATAAAAGTGGAGAAATGAAAACAACATTCTTCAAAAGGAAAATCATCTCAATTTCTAATAAATCATCGTTATTCAGGAAATAAATATATACAATGTATATATACCTACTTAATAAATATTTGAGCAATTGCAATACACTCAATTTGTTCTGCTTTGAAATGCACTGGTATGCTGAGAAAAAAAGTTGGTAGGTGACGGTTAGTAAAAATGGCCGAGACTGGAGATAGATGCACCAGAGTAAGACTTATATAGGTGTGAACATCAAACAAACATAGCTAATATCATGTAGTCATGCACAACTCGGTCCATTCCAAGATGCCTTATGGTGCTTAGAAATTACACATTCATCAAACAGATACAAAATAATGCAAGGCAGAACATGAGGTGATGATCACAGAACTTAACCTGAATAACTGAATCTAACATTTCATACATTATGCAATAACTCACACTACCAGATGGTAGTCTCCAACAAATTAAAACTGGTGCGCCATACCAAGAGGCCTTGTAGACAAAGCATATATATTGTTCAAAGCAAAGCATGGGGTAACATATTACTACTCAGCAGTCATCAAACTCAGGCACATGATTCAGGGAATCAATAAACAGTGGGGTGGCTCATAACTTGATGAAGCCAATGTCCTTGTCATTGGTGCGGAAGCAATGCCTGCAGCACACCCGTACTTCCGGATCAGGCCATGCGAGTTGCCGCAGACACGGGATACTCATTCATCAGATCGCACTCATGGAAATTCGAGAGTATATGAGAACAAACAATAATCAGAAACCAAGAGGGGCAGTGAATCCAGAGAAAGGCAATGGAGATGGGCATACCTTGGCGTGGCGGAACCCACAGTAGTAGCTGAAGGTGGCAGCCATAACACCAATGCAATACAGTCATAATAGTAACCATTTCGTTTGCAAGTCGACCCACCATCGTCATCGTCGACAGTGTTGACACGCTCGCACTTGTTGACCTATTCCCTGTATCTGCAGGAAAAAGAATTCAATCCTTAGTTCCAGGTCCGGATAAGCCTAACGTAGTTACACCAACTCTATAGAGTAAAGAGTTCTTCGTTGGATTCAAGTTACATATCAATAGGCTCAGTCAGCGCTGCACCAAAGAAAACAGACGACGAGTACAACATACTGAATACATGTAGCTCATCGAGGGTAAACCTCTACTTAAGACTATTCCATTTACATGACATAGTTATACACAAACTTCAACACATGTGGCTCAACAAAGTCTAACCTCTACAACACTATATTTCCTTTAAACGATATTTTTATACAGGTTCAGTTTTGAACTTATGATGATGTAGGTTTGTTTCAAGCAATCGAGTTAACTCAAGACTTGGACATGATAAAATAGGGAGCCACATGACCTGCCTTGCAGACATGATGGTGTGATTTAATGGCAACCAAGCAAGCATATAACTGTACATGATTACTACCTCGGCTCTGCTCCATTATGACCTAGTTGATTAGAGTGACTGAACACCCAAGAGTATATAAGACGGGCATGGATGTAGGAAATTTATGGATATGCTATACCCTGTTCCTAGAACTGTAACCATTAGGTTGAGAAGAAACAAAAACAATGAGATGTCTGGTGTGGAATTTCTAGCTGAGAATCAATCAGTACGACATCTGCATTAGGAAGTAAAATCTGCAGTTCTATGTATCATTTGGGCATACGTAAGCTTTCCTGGCAAAGGCTGTCCCTCATAAACTCATGTGATGAACTGAACTTTGATTACAGTTTAAGCTCAGCAATGTGTAGCAGTTACTAGACCAGCAGAAATGCATTACTGGCAATGTACATTCATAAAATAAATCAAAGATAAGGTCCAATCACATAAATCCGCAGAAATATAAAACCTACAGAAAGATATAAAAATAATAATTATCACACAACAGTTATGATCTATCTTTTTGAAAACAAAAATACATGGCTCATCTTATTTCCTCATATTTAGTACAGAACACGATGGGAGATAAATGAGCAGCACATCAACACAACAAGTGTCAAAATTATATTTATTGGATGCAAGTGAAACTAAAAGACATGGGCATGCATCGAAGTTGTTTGTTTGTTTACTGGACTTTAAAGCAACACAGATTATTTTGGTCAAATAGACAAACAGACAGATTTCTTGGATCTGAGGCTAGAGCAACGACCAAACAGACATCATATAAGCGACTAAATATATAACATTAGCAAGCTGCATAATATTTAACATGATAGAGTTAAATAAGAAAAATCTAAGGGAGCAAATGGTACCTAAATCACGCGGGCTTCCATTGGTGGAAAATTGCCGGTTATCAGCTATTTGTTTTGACACATTTCCAGGGAACTCTGTTTGTAACAGACATAGTAAGTTGAATCTATGCCCTTTACCTACAGCAAGTAAATATTGAAAATGACTCATAGAAAGGTATCCTCGTTGTTGCTTGTCCTTCTTGCTGTTGCTACTGGTTTTGGCCATAGAGGCATCGGAGTACAAAAATTTGGTAAGTAAAGGTGCAAGTGCTCCCTCAGATTACTTTCGACAGGAAACGGTTCATACAAGAACTGAAACAATCACAATAATGAGAGTTAAACTCAAGATGAATAAGCATCGGACTGTTTGTTATGTACACAAAGTTAACATGCCACCTTCTTATAAAAGCTCTGGTTCATGAACAAGAATAACAGCTTTCCCATTTTGGTCATACTGTAGTCGGCCTGCACGACCCATCATTGCAGAATATCTGTGATAACATAATCAACATATCTTTTTGTTTTCTCACCATAGTATTCAGTACCCTACAAAAGAATGGAGTAAGTGCTCAGATAAATGACCGTCGAAGATGAAGAAAATGTGAAGCGTCATGTCACCTTGATTATGAAAAGGTGAGATGGAAGATTGACACCCCAAGCCAGTGTGCTAGTGCATACCAATACCTGCCAAAACAATAAATTATGTTTACATTTTGCTCAACTATGTGACCAAGTTCAGATAAAATAGACTGCAATGACCATACTCAAGTGTAGCAAAGAACATGTTATCAATGAAGAGCACACCTGAATCTTGTTGTTTGAAAAGAGTTCCTCGACCAAGGATCTATCTCTAACATTTAGACCTCCATGATGCAGACCTATTCCAAACTGAGGCATGACTCAAATTGCTATCAGTGACTTGTGAAAGAATTATGTCTAGAGAGTTATCTGCCAGGCCGAGGAACTACGTTGGTTTCTCATCGGATGTTGCAAGCTGCAATATAGAGTAGGTGAGGGCAGAGGGAGGCTGCGCCCGCCGTCATGGCTCGGCGGGAAGCTCAGCAGTATATGCTGCAGGTGAGGAGGAACCAATGGGGGCTCTCGAGCTTCGTCTTTGTTTCCAGGGATAGGGTTGCTGTAGCTTGAGTCTGGTGATGATGGGACTTCGAATCCAACAACCTGCACCCCTTCCTGCACCCATATTATGTATGTTAACCACCCATCATCATAAATACAAACATGATAGAGACAGCAGTTTAGAAAAGAAAGAAAGCGGTCAATGTACTTACATGGTCATCACTGCCTTGTCGGTGGTCCATATTGCTGCAAGACTCTGTTCTGTTGCCTATCCTCATAAACGAGTATATGAAAAACGTTGGCGTGAGTAATTAATTTTAGTAGCTTGTGTGCAGTGCAAGTTGAAAAAAAAAACAAGAGCTGTCGTAGCTTACAGATAACAACTATAAATCACTTATAAGAATCATTCACTGAACGAAGTTTGCATATTTTGTATTTCTATCATGCACTACATGCAAAAGAAACTGTTGATTTTTGCATGAACCAAATGGATATGAGATACCATAGAAAACAAAAGCTAGCAGTAGACTAATTACACATTTAACCGATGGAATTTTCCCAGCAAGTAGATTTGTTATCAAACTGCTCTGCTCCAACAGAGAGTGAGAGAGCATGATGGTATGCTAAACGATTTCAGTATAACAAATGATTATACTGACAAAGTGGCAAAGATTTCAACTACATAAATGATTTCAAACAGAGTAGTTCGGCCTGAGGTAAATAGTTGCAACTACAACGGAATCAATGCAAGTCAACAGAAAATGAAACAAGACAAGAAGACAACTTGATTATTGTTGCAGCGAAAATAATTAACAATAAACTGTTAAAACTCACTCTTAACGATATTATTCATTCGGATATAAACTAAGAAAACTCCTAACTTCCACAGTGGCATGCCGCCTTATCAAACTCTTTTCCTCCTATCCTTACTGGCTTAGCATGGCATAGAGATATCTACCATAACCTATTTATTTTGTTGGTAAGAAAGCCAAACTTGCTATGAATATTTTTGCTCTGATCTGGTTCTGCAAACAACGAATCGATATCTTCATTGCATAATACTACATCCATCTGTGTTGAATTGTCCATTTCCTAATAAAAAAGATCACCGGTACTCCACGGTATCCTGAATATAATGTGCTATGTAAATAAAGGTGCATCCCACCACTCCACGCAGCCTGAATAGCTGTGCTCATTTGGCTTCCCAATTTCCCCACACCGTAGCTGCATAGCATAGCAGGTAGTTAGGCCTGTCGGATCAGAACAGACGACCAGATTGGTAGCATCAGCAGGTCATTTTGCTGCAGCTTCATGTCAAAGAAGCAGCAAGGACAAGTATTGTGGGAGCTCAACCCAGGGTTTTGGCTACAGTTTAATATTACAGGGGCTCGGAATTTTACTGCCAAATAGTTTCAAACAAATCAAGAAATTCAAAATCTTAAGTCAAGCAAGAACTTGAGGGCTTAACAGAAGAACAGAACAACACACCTGCTCCTTGGATTGACCCTTGAGGGTCTAAAAAGTTGATGCTACATTTATCATTATTATCATTATTACTACCAGTAGATGGGATCAAATATGCCAGCTTCAGAAATTGTGTTGCATACACACTGCTAGAGAAAAAACCGATGCGCAACTGGGATTCGAACCCGTGACCACTAACCACTTCGGTGTTAAACAGGGGCGGAGCCAGTTAAGGTCATGGGTACATATGTACATTATTTTTGGAAAAAAGAACTTAGAGCTCTGAGTTAACCCAATAATTATTTAGTAAAACATTAAGCTTCAAGGTACCTGTACACACAATCTACAAATCTTGATCCCGCCAATGGCGTTAAAACTGGCAACTTACCACCAGGTCAGCACATGAGATGTTTCCTAGTGTGATAACTTCTTTGATTCACATATTTATGAGTTAAACTTGAGTTTCGCGAAGATTTTAATGTTCATTGTCTCATCAGGGCACCAGGATTCCCCAGAATCTCAGCTGGTTACATGAATCCTGGCTCAAATGGGACAGCAGCGAATCGACCAAAGATTTAGGCCAAGTGTATCGATATTATCTCTTAGTTTAGTTTGATTTTAATTCAAGGTAATACCGAGACTCTGGAGGAGTCAAGCAGAAGTGTGAATCTTAGGTGAATGCAAGATCTTTTTGTGAGTCAAGGCTGAAGTCACAAGTATGGGAAGAAAGCCCAAATATGAGCAAATGTTGCATAATTTTGGGACTACAGCAAGGAGTTTAGCATGGTTACTGCATGGAATCATTTATTTTGATGTGCTAAGCTGCACCAGTCGCTCGATTTGTGGCACACGAGCATAAAGGCAAATAAAAGGAAACATGTCCAGATTTAGTAAGTTGTGTCAGCCAGTTATCATAATCAATGTTTCTAATATGATAAACACAGGAATGTGGGCTTAAGATGTACAATTTCCTTTCATTTGCACGTATGCTCATGCGACACAAATCCAGAATCAGATCCAAATTAACACATCGGAATAACTGAAACTGCCTGTGATATACTAATAACAGAGTAATAAAAGCAAAACTACCTGATATACAAAAAAAACTACCTTTGATGCTTTCTATCGATGTACAGAACTATCTCATCATATATAAAAACAGAAAAACTACCAGCGAACAACTTAAACAACATGTTAAAACCTACAAAGCCCGAATACACCAAAGTCTGCCATATCCCTTACAAAGCGCGTGGGATACGGCAACACGCCAAATTCGCCAGGGACGGGTAAACATACCCTGAGTATCCCCTGTTTTCCAAATTTAGAAAAAGAAAGAAATAGGTACATGGCACCAGTTTGCCGCGGATACGTTCAGGACACGGCAGAGGAAGCAGCCCAAAAAGCAATGCTTCTGAGTGGTCCACTGAATAGGCTTGACTCAGGAGATAACAAACAGGCTGTACTTTGATCTCACATCTCAAACATACTACTCCCTCCGCTAGTGTAAAAAGGGCTCTTATATTATGGGACAGAGGGGGTATAAGATAGTGGCCAGCTATATACTTGCTTAGTGACAGAAAAACAGAGCAGCATTCCACCTGAATTGGATCAAGATGAAAAGAAAAACAAGAATCACATATTAGGAAACTAAAACGTGAGTGTGTGTGTGTGTGTGTGTGTGTGTGAGAGAGAGAGAGAGAGAGTAACACCCCATGTATTAAGCTACAGTAATCACCTTTTTTATTATGCCATGTCATCATGATCAACAGTGCTTAATCATCATTAGTATCATATCTCTTTTCAAATTCAAATGGAAATTCAAACTAAAAGTAAAAATAAAAGTTGTTCAAATTTGAAAACAAAATTGTTCATCATGTTGCAAATATTCCCAAAGCATTTATAAAAATAATGGCAACATTAATTGAAATACTTAAGTGGCTCTATCAACCAAAACAGTACCAAAAAGCAGCATATTTAACCCTTTTTCAATTAAATAAAATAAAGATAAAATCATTTGTACTCCAAACCATTTTCTAACAATGTATAATATTGCACTGTAAATATTTGGGCAAGATTCATAAAATACAAAAGTCATTTGAAATAAAAATAAAAGACAAAACAGAAGCTGGAAAAAGGAAAAGAGAAAGAAAAGGAGAAAAGCTACTATGCACTTGAGCCCACCAGCTACAGTGGCGGCCCAGCCCAACTAGCCCCCTTCCCCTACCTCGCGCTGTTCACGCGCGCTCGCGGTGCACCCCCCCTTCCCTCGATCGACAGTGCGCCGGCGCCCGCCCGTCGAGGTAAAGCCGCAGGCTCCGCGCCCAACTAAGCCCCCCCCCCCCCTTGACCATTCGCTCGCTCTCCTACCCCTCTCCCCTACACCAGATCCCCATCGCCTGAGCGCTTGCGTCACCGCCGTCTGCCACCACCGCGGCGAGCGTCGTCCCCGTTTCCCTCCGACTAGACCGGAAGCTTCCCTGTGCTCGGCTACGTCATCTACGCCTGGGCGGACGAGCTCGAAGCCCCTGCATCGCCGCGCTCGACCCCGCCTTCCTCCTTCGATCGCCGGAGATTGCCGCTACCACGCCGTCGTCTCCGAGCTACCCCGAGCCCACTGCCTTCCCCTACAACTACGACGTGAGCACCGCGTCCCCCTCCCTCTCTTCCCTGCCCCTTTTCGTGGCCGTAGCCGTCCCGCTGCGTTGCCGTGCTCCGACCACCGCCATTGCCGTCGCCCGCGTGCCGTACGTGCTCTCGAGCCCCCGCGCGAGCCACTGGCGCGCTCCAGAGTGTGAGACGCGTCGAACCCGGCCCCCAGCTAACCCCCTAGCTCGCTCCCGCCTCGTTTCCAAATGGGGCCGAACGCCGGCGCCCGCCGCGGTCGATGCCGCCGTCGTCTCCGGCCACCTCCGGTCACGGGACCACCCGGGATGGATGCGGCTCGCTCTCCTCCGTCGAACCAGCCCAGCCACGGTGCAAATGGTCCCCTGTGGCCGAATTCCGGCCACGACCGAGGCTCGCCGCCGTGTACGGGCTCGCCGGAGCGCTCTCCGGCGGCCAGTCCGACGTGGCGCTAACCTGGCCGCCTCTGGGCCACTGACTGGTGGGCCCAGGGGCCCCCAGTTGACCCGTTGACCTCGTTCAACGCTGACTAGGCCAGTCCCAGCAGCTGACATGCGGGCCCCACCCGTAAAATGTTTTAAAATAAATAAATAAAATGTTTTAATTAAATAGATAATTAGTTAATTAAGTTAGTTAGTTAAACTAGTCCCTAATCAGACACTGACAGTAGCCCTCCATAATTAACCTAACTTAGTTAAATTAACACTAATTATGCCTCTGTCTCAATGACATATGGGCCCCACCTGTCAGGGTTGACTCTGGTCAGCTGGGTTGACCGCTGATGTCACCTCTATGTCATGCTGACGTCACCCCCATACTATTCTGGATAATGTTGTTTTAAATAATTAAATAATTCCAGAAATTAGTTTAAACTTTAGAAATTCATATAAAATAATCCGTAGCTCAGATCGAAAAACTTTGTACATGAAAGTTGCTCAGAATTTCGATACGAAGCTGAATACGCCCTTCGTATTCCTGTCAGATGCCCCTAGCTAGATGAACATGGAACTTTTTGCCTGATTTCGATAAATGAATAGTTCCTGGCTTTTATAAAATAAATCTAAACAAATTCCTAAAATAACTAAATGACTTAGACATGTCTTTAGGCAACCCTGCACTGCACGTTAGCATAGCCTGCTCCGTGTTGCTTATGTTTGCCGTGTATTCATTTGTTTCCTCCCCCTCTTCTCTCTCGTTAGACTCCGACGCAGTTCCCGGTACCGACGCAGCTCCGGAGCCCGACGCCACCGTTGACGACCTTGCCCTTGCCGCCGAGCAACCAGGCAAGCACCCCCCCTTGAGCATACCAATATCGCCTATTCTTTCTCTCTCATGCTTGCATTAGATTTGCTGCTGCTACTGCTTTACCTATTCTGATGCATAGCCTGTTTATTGTAACCTGCTATTGATACCTTACCTGCTTATCCTAAACTGCTTAGTATAGGCTGGGTAGAGACCTATCAGTGACCCCACTTATCCCGACTGCCCCGCTGGATTATCAGAAGACCCGATCAACGGGATGGAAGACCAGGCCCCGGCACCGCACATCACCCCCCTTAGTTGTAACGACACTGCAGCGTTACTATCGAGTGCCGAGGGTGAAACCTCTTGTAGCACTTCTGATGTTAACTCTGTAGAGTAGCTATTCGGTCGTGGACATCGAGGGTGATTCCTCCTTCCCCACTTCCGATAACGACGCTGTCGTGCAACACCTCAAGTGTGAACCCATCGAGGGTGATTCCTCTGAGTTCACCTTGACGGATACATCGAGTAGGAATCCAACGAGGGTGATACCTCGGATTCCCTTGATGTTATGGACACACGGATACTTGGACTGTACTATTGTTACTTGGAAAGGCGGGCCGACCTTGAGGGGTACCCGCGTGTGATGTGAAGACAGGTTGACCTGGATGGTGCCCGAGTGAGAATACGAGGCGTGGCCGGGCATTCTTAGCCCTTGCCGCAAGTCCTCGAGACGGGGCGACGAGGTCACATCGATCGTGAGTCTCTGCTCGTTACCGCACCCCCAAGGTACTAATGATTTGGATATTTGATTCGAGTGGGCCTCTGGCCCGATAGCACTAACCATCACGTGGGCATAGTATGGGCGTTCTGCATCGTATGCATCAGCCGAAAGCTCTGTCAGACGTCTAGTTCAGCAGTGCGGCATGGAGTGATTGGCGCCATTCACGACAGAGGTGGTGCTTGGATCTGAGCCATGTGCGCAACGACCCGGAGGGTGAGGGGCGATGGCCCAAGACTCCCGAGCGCTTAGGATGTAGACCGGCGGGGACCTCTCTGCTGAGCTTTAGGTAGGGCTGCGGTGTGTCGTTTGGCCAAGGTCGGGCATGACCCAGAAAGGTGTGTCCGGCCGGAGTTAAGCGAGCGTGGTGGGTAAGTTGGTGCACCCCTGCAGGGAAGAACTAATCTATGCATAGTCGGATCCTCGGTAACGGACACTCGGAGTTGTATCCCGATCGATACAACTAG
This sequence comes from Thinopyrum elongatum, assembly GCA_011799875.1. Lineage (NCBI taxonomy): Eukaryota > Viridiplantae > Streptophyta > Magnoliopsida > Poales > Poaceae > Thinopyrum > Thinopyrum elongatum. The sequence continues at coordinate 405,642,688 of CM022302.1, read as the reverse complement.
AATTGGATACTATGGCTCTGGGATTGCTTCTTGTAGGGAGTCGAGAAGGGATCTCTGGACGAGGTTGATGACTGTATGGCTCTGGGATTGCTTTCTCGCAGGGAGTCGAGAAAGGATCTCTGGGTGAGGTTGATACTTATTGATACTACTACTTTATACGGTACTAATCTACACTCTTCTAATGCTGCAAGACCTCTGAAGATGCTAGTCTTCGATAGGACTAGTCCTTCTCTTTATTCTGGCATTTCTGCAGCCCAGTCCACATATACAGCCTCCCCTTGATAATGTTGCATATGTAGTGTAGACCCTTGCTTGCTGAGTACTTCGGATGAGTACTCACGGTTGTTTTGCTTTCTTTTTCCCCCATATCCCTTTTGATGCAACCACATGACGGAGCCCCGGTTATACCGGCCCCGCCGACGATCGCTACTGCTACCTCGAGGTTGGATACTACTACGAGCTTGCCGAAGACCAGGAGTAGGTTCGGAGGGTCCCAGGCAGGAGGCCTGCGCCTTTCGATCGTAGTGTTTTTCTTTTGCCCCGCCTTTTAAGGGCCTATCTGTGTTTTCTTTTATATCTGTACTCAGATATCTGATGCTTCCGCTGACGCTTGTACGCAAGCTTATGTATTCGAGCCCTCGAGGCCCCTGGCTTGTAATATAAAGCTTGTATGACTTTATTTATGTTTTAGAGTTGTGTTGTGATATCTTCCCGTGAGTCCTTAGGCTTGATCATGCGCATTTGCATGTATGATTAGTGCACGATTGAGCCGGGGGCGTCGCAAGTTGGTATCAGAGCCGACTGACTGTAGGAACCCCCTTTCCAACTCCTTGGCCGAAGTTGAGTCTAGTGGTCCAAAAACTAATTTACTAACTTGGCTGTGTGGCTTACGGGCCCACGTCGCCAATTGGGTGGTATTAGGATCTTTTACTCCTCGATCTTTACTCTGTGACTCTGATCTCTCTCCTAGTCGGGTTAAAATTTTACTAACTCCAACATTAGGTTCTCGTGATCACATCCACCCAGTGTTCTGAAAATTTCCCTCCTTCCTTCAAGATTGCGGGCCAGGTTCTGCTTGCAGGATCCTCTTATCGAGGGCACCCTGTGTTGTCACTTGTAGATTCCTCGCCCCAGCAGTTTTCTCCGACGTGGATGTAGCCTTTGCTATGTCTCGTTGTGTGCTTCCTTACCGCGTGCCTGCGCGCCGCCTAGTTTGTCTAGCCGCGTGCATTTCCGAACTCCTGCCGTCGTTTGTGTCCAATTTCGTGCATCGTTCTATATGTCTTTAATGACTACTAATATGCACCTAATGCCTTCTTGTTCGTCACTCGTGTTACATCATGAATAACTCCATTCACATGCAGTTTTTCTTGCTAAACTGCCCCTGTTGACTTGGCAGGATGGCTGATGATCCCCCACCTCCACCTTATATTGCCGAAATGATGCAGCAGTTTGAACTGAACCATCAGGTTATGACCGGGATATTGGCTCAGTATCCAAACCAGAATGCTCATCAACAGCCTACCCCAATAACTCTGCCAGAATTCGTGCGCCTCAATCCGTCCACTTTTCGTAGCTCGACTGATCCAATGGATGTTGATGATTGGCTCCGTGACATTGCCTTCCAGATGAAGTCGGCCAATGTTATCCCTGACAGTTACGTCACCTATGCGACGTATCACCTGAGGGGATCAGCTGCTCAATGGTGGGAAAGCCACAAGGGTATGTTGCCTGCTGGAACAATAACCACTTGGCAGGAATTTCAGTCAGCTTTTCGTGCACGGTACATTCCTCAAGGTCTGATGGACCAGAAGAAGCGGGAGTTTCGCAAACTTACACAGGGCACGATGACTGTGGATGAATATCAGAGGAAATTTCTTGAATTGTCCTGCTATGCTGAAGATGACGTCTGCACTGACACACGCGAGCAGGAGAAATTCCGTGAAGGACTACGTATTGATATAAACCTTGCACTTGCTGTCCACGATTGCACAGACTTTGCAACACTTGTCAGCCAATCTTTCCAAGTTGAAACTGCTCTGACTAAGTACCAGGAGTCGCTCAAGCGCACTCGTGATGTTGGCTCGTCCTCGGGTCAGCCTGTTCAGAAACGTCGAGTGTGGATTCCGCACAATGTACATCATCGACCTGCTCCAACGCCCAGGCCGTCTTATGTTGCACCTCGTCTGCCTCTGCCACCGAGACAGTTAACGATTCAGGGTGGACAGTCCAATGTTGTGGCTCCATCCCATAATGATCAGAATGCATCTTGTCCTCTTGTTGGTCGTAAGAAGAGTTGTCGAAACCGCCGATTCAGAAACTGTAATATCATACCGTCTGCTGTTGTACTTGGCCATGCCAATCACGTCAATGCTGAAAAGGCTCAGAAGGAACCGACTATCGTGCTGGGAACACTCTCTCTGAATTCACTACCAGCCTCTGTTCTCTTTGATTCAGGAGCATCGCATGCTTTTGTATCCCAACAATTTGCTCAGTCACATGAGTTATACCTGGAAGAATTACCCACTCCTCTAATGGTTCAGTCCCCGAGATCCAAGTGGCAAACCACAATGCTAAGCCCTCACAACCACATCGAGATTGGAGGTCTACTTTTTCCGGTTTCTCTCATTGTACTTGAACATTCCGACATAGACATCATTCTCGGTATGGACTGGTTGACAGCCCATAATGCTTTGATTGATTGCGCTACTAAGACAGTCCAGCTAACTCACCCTTCTGGCCAGACAGTCAAATACTCAGCCCGAATAGCTCAGGATGCTGAGAACCAGATATATGCTCTGAATGCATTGAATGCTTCACCTCTTGAAGGCATCGAGAACATTCCAGTTGTTCGTGATTTTCAAGATGTCTTTCCAGAAGAACTTCCAGGAATACCCCCTGCTAGAGCTGTTGAGTTTGTCATCGACTTGAAACTAGGCACCATTTGACGCCCCCGGCCCAATCGTGCACTAATCATACACGCAAATGCACACGATCAAGCCTAAGGACTCACGGGAAGATATCACAACACAACTCTAAAACATAAATAAAGTCATACAAGCTTTATATTACAAGCCAGAGGCCTCAAGGGCTCGAATACATAAGCTTGCGTACAAGCGTCAGCGGAAGCATCAGATATCTGAGTACAGATATGAAACAGAAACAGAAAGGCCTTTAGAAAGGCGGGGCAAAATAAAACACTACGATCGAAAGGCGTAGGCCTCCTGCCTGGGACCCTCCGATCCTTCTCCTGGTCGACGGCAAGCTCGTAGTAGTATCCATCCTCGGGGGTAATAGTAGTAGTCGAACGACGGGGCATCTGTCTCAAGGGGCTCCGTCATCTTGGTCACGTCAAACTGATATGGGGAGAAAAGGAAAACAAAGCAACCGTGAGTACTCAGAAGTACTCAGCAAGCAAGGATCTACACTACATATGCAACATTTTCAAAGAGAGGCTGTATATGTGGACTGGGCTGCAGAAATGCCAGAATAGAGAGAAGGCCTAGTCCTATCGAAGACTAGCATCTTCAGAGGTCTTGCAGCAATAGAAGAGAGTAGCACAGTACGATATAATGTAGCAGTATCATTAAGTCTCAACCTCACCCAGAGATCCTTTCTCGACTCCCTGCGAGAAAGCAATCCCAGAGCCATACAGTCATCAACCTCGTCCTGAGATCCCTTCTCGACTCCCTGCGAGAAGCAATCCCAGAGCCATAGTATCCAAGTATCCAGTTCTAAATTGTATCAATCAGGATACAACTCTGAGTGTCCTTTACCGAAGGACCGGCTATCGATAGAAGTGTTCTTCCCTGCAGGGGTGCACCAACTTACCCACCACGCTCGCTTAACTCCGGCCGGACACACTTTTCCGGGTCATGCCCAGCCTCGGCCAAACGACACACCGCAACCCTACCTACAGCTCAGCAGAGAGGTCCCCGCCGGTCTACATCCTAAGCGCAAGGGGGTCTTGGCCATCGCCCCTCGCCCTCCGGGTCGTTGCGCACACGGTGAAGCCAGGCACCAACACTACAGGAAGGCGCCGGTCCGTCCGTGCCGCCATGCTGAACTAGACGTCTGACAGAGCTTTCGGCTGATGCATACGATGCAGAACGCCCATACTATGCCCACGTGATGGTTAGTGCTATCAGGCCAGAGGCCTGCTCGGATCAAATATCCAAATCGTTAGTACCTTGGGCTTGCGGTAACGAGCAGAGACTCACGAAAGATGTGACCCCGTCACCCCGTCTCGAGGAGTTGCTGCAAGGGTTAAGAATGCCCGGCCGCGCCTCGTATTCATCACTCGGGCACCATACAGGCAACCCGTCTTCACATCACACGCGGGTACCCCTCAGGGTCGACCCGCCTTTCCAAGTAACAATAGTACAGTCCAAGTATCCGTGTGTCCATAACATCAGGGGAATCCGAGGTATCACCCTCGTTGGATTCCTACTCGATGTATCCGTCAAGGTGAACTCGGAGGAATCACCCTCGCTGGGTTCACACTTGAGGTGTTGTACGATGGCGTCGTTATCGGAAGCGGTGAAGGAGGAATCACCCTCGATGACCACGACCGAATAGGTACTCTACAGAGTTAACATCAGAAGTGCTACACGAGGTATCACCCTCGGCACTCGATAGTAACGCTGCAGTGTCGTTACAACTAAGGGGGGGTGATGTGCGGTGCTGGGGCCTGGTCTTCAATCCCGTTGAACGGGTCTTCGGAAAATCCAGCGGGGCAGTCGGGATAAGTGGGGTCACTGATAGGTATCTACCCAGCCTATACTAAGCAATTTAGGATATGCAGGTAATTATCAACAGCAGGTTACAATAAACAGGCTATGCATCAGAATAGGTAAAGCAGTAGCAGCAGCAATTATAATGCAAGCATTAGAAAATAGAATGGGCGATATCGGGATGATCAAAAGGGGGGCTTGCCTGGTTGCTCGGCGGCAAGGGCAAGGTCGTCAATGGTGTCTTCGGTCTTCGGAGTTGCGTCGGTCTCGGGGACGACGTCGGTGTCGGAGTCTAACGAGAGAGAAGAGGGGGAGGAAACGGTATAAATACATAGCAAACAGTGCATGTCATGTCAATAAGCAGAGCTAGCGGTGTTCTATCGTAGGGCTAGGTAATACCGGCGAAAGAGAAAAACATCCGGAAAGTATTCCCGGTGTCCGGCATTTCGGACAGACGAAAAGAGGGAACGGTTGCATGTTCGGATAGTTAGGGACGTGTGACGGACGAACGGACCGCGACTTCGGATTCGTCTCGTCGTTCTGAGCAACTTTCATGTACAAAGTTTTTTGATCTGAGCTACGGATTATTTTATATGATTTTCTAAAGTTTTAATCATTTTCTGATTTTATTTCTATTATTATATTCAACATTATCCAGAACAGTAACTGATGACATCAGCATGACATCATGCTGATGTCAGCAGTCATTAGGGTTAGTTAAGTTAACTAATTAATTAGTCTAATTAGTTAATTAACTAATTAATTATTTACTTTAATTTAACAGATTTAATTAACTATTTAATTAACTATTTATTTATCTATTTTTTTTAATTCTTTTCTTTATCAGGTAGGGCTGTGGGCCCCACTGGTCAGTGGACCAGGGGCGGACATGTCCGGGGCATGCCCATTTGGGACCGGACATGTCCGGTGCCCAAAGGGCACGCACGCGCGGGCGGACGGGGACGGGCAGCGGGCAGCGCGAGGCAGCGCACGCGGGGCGGCGAGCGCGAGGCCGGAGCGGGCGGTGCGGCGCGGCAGGGGCAGCGGGGGCGAGCGGCGGTGGACGGGGGCGCGCAAGCGGCGGCAAGGGGGGACCGGGGCAGGGCAGCGGCGAGCGCCGAGCACGCAGGCAGGGCGCGGCCCAGGCGCCACCGGGCGCGGCAGGCGCGACGGGAGGGGCGGTGACCGCGGCAGGCAGGCGCGCGCGGGCGCGTCGTCCAGGCGGTGAGCGGGGGGGGGTGGCGGCGACCCGTGCTCAGGGGGGAGCGCGAGTGGGGGGAGGAAGCTCACGGAGAGTTTGGACGAGGAGGCGGCGAGGCGGGGCAGTCCGGCGCGGGGAGGCGTGCCGGGCGGCGTCGGCCGGGGCGCCGAGCTCCAGGCAGCGGCGGGCGCGGGCGCGTCGAGGAGGAGGCGGGGCGGGGCAGTCCGGCGAGGCGGTGAGGAGGCGGGGCGGCGACGTGCGGCAACGGCGGGGCGTCGGGCGGCGGCGCCGCGGGGACGAGAAGGGGGCGAGGGGAGTGGGGAGGGGATCGTAGGGAGTGGGGGGGGGAGCTGGTTGCGGGCTAGGGTTTCAGGGTCGACCGGGGTAGGTTATAGCGGCGGCTGGGCCGGTCTGGCGGCCTGGTGGCCAGCTGGGCCGTGGCCCAGCTGGGGGGGTTCTTTTGTTTTTTGTTTTTTTAGCTTTCTTTTGTCTTTTCTTTTTATTTATTCATACGTCTCTGTTTAGTAAATAGTTAGGCCTCAAAATGGTTTTTGTAAAACATAGCAATTATTCCAATAATTACTAGGCATCCTCTACTACTACCAAAAATTAGTTTGGAGTTAAATGGATCTCACACAATTTTTATAATAATTAAAATGCATTAATCCTAGCTGTTTTGGTAATGTTTGAGCCACCTAATTAATTTATTTATTGTTGGTTACAATTTTAGATTAGCCTCTGCAATATTTGCTATTTATTGAACATTTTAGTTTTTATGCTGGACAACTTTTATTTTCCACTTTCATTTAAATTTGGATTTTTACTTAGGAGTTGAAATGCAATATAATGCTAATGATGATCATGCACTGTTAAACATGATGACATGGCATAATCAAAAGGGTGATTACTGTAGTTAACCACTGGGGGTGTTACAAATCTCCTCCACTAACAAGAATTCTCGTCTCAAGAATTAAGAGGTAGAAGGAAAAAGTTTGGGGTATTCCGCACGAAGATTATCCTCGCGTTCCCAAGTGGCTTCATCTTCAGTATGATTTGACCACTGCACTTTGAGGAACTTGGTAACCTTCTGACGGGTCCGGCGTTCAGCTTCATCGAGAATGCGGATCGGATGCTCCTTATAAGAAAGATCATCATGCAATTCGAGCATTTCGTGATCCACAGCTCGGTGCGGAGATTCCTTGAAGCATTGACGAAGTTGCGACACATGGAAGACGTCGTGGATATGAGAGAATTGCGGCGGCAACTCCAATTTATATGCCACCTGACCACGTCTAGCAATAATGCGGAAAGGACCAATGTAGCGCGGAGCTAGCTTGCCCTTGATTCCAAAACGGTGAGTGCCCTTCATAGGAGTGACACGAAGATAAGCTTGATCACCAGGTTGATAAGTCAAACCCCATCGTTTGCGGTCGTAGTTGCTCTTCTGGTGGTCCTGAGCCGCCTTGAGATTTTCCCGGACAATACGAACTTGTTCTTCGGCGTGTTGAATAATATCCGGACCCACGAGCGGTCGTTCCTCAGTTTCTGACCAATTCAGAGGGGTTCGACACTTACGTCCATATAGAACTTCGAAGGGAGCCATTTTCAAACTGGCTTGATAGCTGTTGTTGTAAGAGAATTCGGCATATGGAAGAGATTCTTCCCACTTCTTACCAAAAGAAATAACACAAGCTCGAAGCATGTCTTCAAGCACTTGATTGACTCGCTCGACTTGGCCTTGGGATTGGGGGTGATAAGCTGAACTCCAGGTAATATGAGTTCCCATAGCTGTTTGGAAACTTTCCCAGAATTTGGAAGTGAAAAGACCGCCACGGTCCGAACTGATCTCCTTCGGAATACCATGGAGTGATACAATTCTAGAGATATACAACTCTGCTAACTGACTAGCAGTGATAGTCTCTTTGACGGGCAGAAAGTGTGCAACTTTAGAGAGTTGGTCGACGACGACAAGAATAGCATCGTGACCCTTCTGTGACCTGGGAAGTCCTGTAACGAAATCCATCTGAACCTTATCCCATTTCCATAGAGGAATAGGAAGTGGTTGCAGAATTCCAGCTGGTTTCTGATGTTCTACTTTAACGCGACGACACACATCACATTCAGCAACATATCGAGCAATATCCTGCTTCATTTTAGACCACCAGTACCTTTGACGGAGATCACGATACATCTTGGTGCTACCCGGATGAATAGACAGTGGGGTATCATGTGCCTCCTTCATGACCTTGTCAGTCATAAGTTCGAAGCGAGGTACCACAATGCGGTTTCTGAAATACAAGGTTCCATCTTCAGAAAGCGAGAAATCCCTGTACTTTTGAAGGTGAAGATTCTTCTTCATCAGATCAACTTCAGCATCTTTAGCTTGCGTATTCTTAATAGCTTTCTCAAGATCGGGTTGTATCACAAGGTTATTAAGAGAACCCTATGGGACAATACAGAGATTCAGCTTGCACAGTTCTTCAAAAAGACGAGGTCGTGCTTGCCTAACCATGAGGTTGTCGCAATAGGACTTGCGGCTTAAGGCATCAGCCATCACGTTAGCCTTGCCAGGGGTATAGGAAATACCCAAATCATAGTCCGCAATGGCCTTCATCCATCTTTGCTGACGGAGGTTTAGAGAAGGTTGAGTGAACAAGTACTTCAGACTTTTATGATCCGTGTATATCTCGCAACGATTACCGAGAAGGTAATGTCGCCACAACTGCAATGCATAGATGACAGCAGCTAGTTCTAGATCATGTACCGGATAATTCTCTTCATGTGGGCGCAACTGACGAGAGCCATAAGCAATCACTTTACACTCTTGCATTAGGACACAGCCTAATCCTTCACGGGATGCGTCACAATAAATCACAAAGTATTTGCGGGTATCTGGAGGAGATAGTACTAGGGCAGATGTCAGCTTGTCTTTGAGTGTCTGGAAACTTTCCTCACATTTTTCTGTCCATTCAAACTTAACGCCCTTGTGAAGCAGATCAGTCAAAGGCTTAGCAATCTTGGAAAAGTTCTCGACAAATCGACGGCAATAGCTTGCAAGGCCGAGAAAACTTCTGACTTGCTTGACATTCTTCGGAGGAGTCCAGTCAAGAATAGCCTGAACTCGTTCTGGGTTAACGACAATGCCATCTTTGGAAATCACATGACCAAGGTAAGTTACTTCAGAAAGCCAGAATTCACATTTGGAGTATTTGGCATACAACTGGTGTTCTCGGAGCCTTTCCAGTACAAGACGGAGGTGTTCGGCATGTTCTTCTTTATTCTTTGAATAGACCAGAATATCATCCAGATATACCACGACAAATTTGTCGAGGTAATCCATGAAGATGTAATTCATCAGACGGGAGAATGTGGCTGGAGCATTTGTTAAGCCAAATGACATGACGGTGTACTCGTAGGAGCCATAACGAGTAACAAATGCAGTCTTGGGAATATCCTCTTCACGAACACGGATCTGATGATAACCCAATCTCAAATCAAGCTTAGAGAATACTGAGGAACCGGCAAGTTGATCATACAAATCATTGATCCGGGGAAGCGGATATTTGTTCTGGATTGTGGCTTGGTTAATGGGCCGATAATCCTGAACCAAACGGTTAGTTCCATCCTTCTTCTTAACGAAGAGTGAAGGTGCTCCCCAAGCAGAGGAACTGGGGCGGATGAAACCTTTCTTAAGTGACGTGTCGATTTCTTCCTTAAGCTCGAGAAGATGATGCGGAGGCATCTTATAAGGACGCTTCGCAATAGGAGTTGTGCCAGGTTTCAAGTCGATGACAAACTCAACAGCTCTAGCAGGGGGTATTCCTGGAAGTTCTTCTGGAAAGACGTCTTGAAAATCACGAACAACTGGAACGTTCTCGATGCCTTCAAGAGGTGAAGCATTCAATGCATTCAGAACATATATCTGGCTTTCAGCATCCTGAGCTATTCGGGCTGAGTAATTAATCACCTGACCAGAAGGGTGTGTGAGCTGGACTGTCTTAGTAGCACAGTCAATCAAAGCATTATGGGCTGTCAACCAGTCCATACCGAGAATGATGTCTATGTCGAAAGGTCCAAGAGCAATAAGGGAAGCAGAGAACATCAACCCTTCAATTTTGATCTGATTGTTGTGACTTACCATCTTGGTTTGCCACCTGGAACGGGGAGTGATAATCTCTAATGGTGTGGGCAATAACTCTAGAGGTAGCTCATGTCGCTGAGCAAATTGTTGAGACACAAAGGAATGTGATGCCCCGAAATCAAAGAGAACAGAAGCTGCAACTGAATTAACTGACAGAGTTCCCATCACGATTTTTGGAGACTCACGAGCTTCTCCCATTTTGACGTGAGTAACCTGGCCTCGGTCCATAGCAGACATCCTGGCCTTACAATTTCTGCAACGATGGGTTCAATGGCCCTTCGGAGGACTATCAGGAGGTCGTGGTGCATCCTGAGGAGAAGCCATAACATTAGGCGGTCCATCATGAACCGTTAGCTGTCTCGGCGGTGAAGGCAGTCGAGGTGCAACATAAGACGGCCTTGGTGTTGGAGCAGGTTGATGATGAACATTGTGTGGGATCCAGACTCGACGTTTCTGAAGAGGCTGACCCGTGGTTGAGTCAGCTTCATGAGTGCGCTTGAGCGACTCCTGGTACTCAGTCAGAGCTGTTTCAACTTGGAAAGATTTGCTGACAAGCGTTGCGAAGTCTGTGAAATCATGGACAGCAAGTGCAAGTTTTATATCGGTACGCAGTCCTTCACGGAATTTCTCCTGCTTGCGTGTGTTGGTGTCGACGTCATCCGCAGCATAGCGGGACAATTCAAGAAATTTCCTCTGATATTCATCCACAGTCATTTTGCCATGTGAGAGTTTGCGGAACTCCTGCTTCTTCTGGTCCATCAGACCTTGAGGAATGTAACGTGCATGAAAAGCTGACTGAAATTCCTGCCAAGTGGTTACAGTCTCTGCAGGCAACATAGCCTTGTGGCTTTCCCACCATTGAGCAGCTGGGCCCTTCAAGTGGAATGTCGCAAAGGTGATGTAACTGTCAGGGGCAACATTAGCTGACTCCATCTCAAACAGGATGTCACGAAGCCAATCATCAGCATCCATAGGATTGGTGGAGTTGCGGAAAACGGACGGGTTGAGGCGCACAAATTCTAGCAGAGTTATTGGAGCATTCTGCTATTGAGCATTCTGATTTGGGAATTGAGCCATTAGTCCGGTCATAAAATGTTGCATCATTGCAGCAGTATAAAGTGGAGGTGGAGGATCATCAGCCATCCTGCCAAAACAACAGGGGCAGTTTAGCAAGTAAAACTGCAGGTGTATGGAATGATTCACGAAGCAACACGCACTACAGAAGGAAGTGCAATAGATTCTTCATCATATCCGCACCAGACATTCGAATCCACACTTAGCCTTGGTTACAATCCAGCAATACGATAGCTGAAAGGGGAGGGCTAGACATCTAGGCGGCGCGCAGGCACGCGGTAGGGAAGTACACAACGAGGCATAGCAAAGGCTACATCAACGTCGGAGAAAACTATTGGAGCGAGGAATCTGCAAGTGACAACACAGGGTGCCCTCGATAAGAGGATCCTGTAAGCAGAACCTGGCCCATAATCTCGAAGCAAGGGGGGATATTTCAGAACTCCGGGTGGATGTGATTACGAGAACCTAATGTTGGAGTTAGTAAAAAATTTAACCCGAATAGAAGAGAGATCCGAGTCCCAGAGTAAAGATCGAGGAGTAAAAGATCCTAATACCACCCAATTGGCGACGTGGGCCCGTAAGCCACACAGCCAAGTTAGTAAAACAGTTTTCGATTACTAGACTCAACTTCGGCCAAGGAGTTGGAAAGGGAGATTCCTACAGGCAGTCGGCTCTGATACCAACTTTTGACGCCCCTGGCCCAATCGTGCACTAATCATACACGCAAATGCACACGATCAAGCCTAAGGACTCACGGGAAGATACCACAACACAACTCTAAAACATAAATAAAGTCATACAAGCTTTATATTACAAGCCAGGGGCCTCGAGGGCTCGAATACATAAGCTTGCCTACAAGCGTCAGCGGAAGCATCAGATATCTGAGTACAGATATGAAACAGAAACAGAAAGGCCTTTAGAAAGGCGGGGCAAAATAAAACACTACGATCGACAGACGTAGGCCTCCTACCTGGGACCCTCCGATCCTTCTCCAGGTCGACGGCAAGCTCGTAGTAGTATCCATCCTCGGGGGTAATAGTAGTAGTCGAACGACGGGGCATCTGTCTCAAGGGGCTCCGTCATCTTGGTCACGTCAAACTGATATGGGGAGAAAAGGAAAACAAAGCAACCGTGAGTACTCAGAAGTACTCAGCAAGCAAGGATCTACACTACATATGCAACATTTTCAAAGAGAGGCTGTATATGTGGACTGGGCTGCAGAAATGCCAGAATAGAGAGAAGGCCTAGTCCCATCGAAGACTAGCATCTTCAGAGGTCTTGCAGCAATAGAAGAGAGTAGCACAGTACGATATAATGTAGCAGTATCATTAAGTCTCAACCTCACCCAGAGATCCTTTCTCGACTCCCTGCGAGAAAGCAATCCCAGAGCCATACAGTCATCAACCTCGTCCTGAGATCCCTTCTCGACTCCCTGCGAGAAGCAATCCCAGAGCCATAGTATCCAAGTATCCAGTTCTAAATTGTATCAATCAGGATACAACTCCGAGTGTCCTTTACCGTAGGACCGGCTATCGATAGAAGTGTTCTTCCCTGCAGGGGTGCACCAACTTACCCACCACGCTCGCTTAACTCCGGCCGGACACACTTTTTCGGGTCATGCCCAGCCTCGGCCAAACGACACACCGCAACCCTACCTACAGCTCAGCAGAGAGGTCCCCGCCGGTCTACATCCTAAGCGCAAGGGGGTCTTGGCCATCGCCCCTCGCCCACCGGGTCGTTGCGCACACGGTGAAGCCAGGCACCAACACTACAGGAAGGCGCCGGTCCGTCCATGCCGCCATGCTGAACTAGACGTCTGACAGAGCTTTCGGCTGATGCATACGATGCAGAACGCCCATACTATGCCCACGTGATGGTTAGTGCTATCAAGCCAGAGGCCTGCTCGGATCAAATATCCAAATCGTTAGTACCTTGGGCTTGCGGTAACGAGCAGAGACTCACGAAAGATGTGACCCCGTCGCCCCATCTCGAGGACTTGCTGCAAGGGTTAAGAATGCCCGGCCGCGCCTCGTATTCATCACTCGGGCACCATATAGGCAACCCGTCTTCACATCACACGCGGGTACCCCTCAGGGTCGACCCGCCTTTCCAAGTAACAATAGTACAGTCCAAGTATACGTGTGTCCATAACATCAGGGGAATCCGAGGTATCACCCTCGTTGGATTCCTACTCGATGTATCCGTCAAGGTGAACTCGGAGGAATCACCCTCGCTGGGTTCACACTTGAGGTGTTGTACGACGGCGTCGTTATCGGAAGCGGTGAAGGAGGAATCACCCTCGATGACCACAACCGAATAGCTACTCTACAGAGTTAACATCAGAAGTGCTACACGAGGTATCACCCTCGGCACTCGATAGTATCGCTGCAGTGTCGTTACAACGAAGGGGGGGTGATGTGCGGTGCCGGGGCCTGGTCTTCAATCCCGTTGAACGGGTCTTCGGAAAATCCAGCGGGGCAGTCGGGATAAGTGGGGTCACTGATAGGTATCTACCCAGCCTATACTAAGCAATTTAGGATATGCAGGTAATTATCAACAGCAGGTTACAATAAACATGCTATGCATCAGAATAGGTAAAGCAGTAGCAACAGCAATTATAATGCAAGCATGAGAAAATAGAATGGGCGATATCGGGATGATCAAAAGGGGGGCTTGCCTGGTTGCTCGGCGGCAAGGGCAAGGTCGTCAATGGTGTCTTCGGTCTCCGGAGTTGCGTCGGTCTCGGGGACGACGTCAGTGTCGGGGTCTAACGAGAGAGAAGAGGGGGAGGAAACGGTATAAATACATAGCAAACAGTGCATGTCATGTCAATAAGCAGAGCTAGCGGTGTTCTATCGTAGGGCTAGGTAATACCGGCGAAAGAGAAAAACATCCGGGAAAGTATTCCCGGTGTCCGGCATTTCGGACAGACGAAAAGAGGGAACGGTTGCATGTTCGGATAGTTAGGGACGTGTGACGGACGAACGGACCGCATGTTCGGATTCGTCTCATCGTTCTGAGCAACTTTCATGTACAAAGTTTTTTGATCTGAGCTACGGATTATTTTATATGATTTTCTAAAGTTTTAATCATTTTCTGATTTTATTTCTATTATTATATTCAACATTATCCAGAACAGTAACTGATGACATCAGCATGACATCATGCTGATGTCAGCAGTCATTAGGGTTAGTTAAGTTAACTAATTAATTAGTCTAATTAGTTAATTAACTAATTAATTATTTACTTTAATTTAACAGATTTAATTAACTATTTAATTAACTATTTATTTATCTATTTTTTTTAAAATTCTTTTTTTTATCAGGCAGGGCTGTGGGCCCCACTGGTCAGTGGACCAGGGGCGGACATGTCCGGGGCATGCCCATTTGGGACCGGACATGTCCGGTGCCCAAAGGGCACGCACGCGCGGGCGGACGGGGACGGGCAGCGGGCAGCGCACGCGGGGCGGCGAGCGCGAGGCCGGAGCGGGCGGCGCGGCGCGGCAGGGGCAGCGGGGGCGAGCGGCGGTGGACGGGGGCGCGCAAGCGGCGGCAAGGGGGGACCGGGGCAGGGCAGCGGCGAGCGCCGAGCACGCAGGCAGGGCATGGCCCAGGCGCCACCGGGCGCGGTAGGCGCGCCGGGAGGGGCGGTGTGACCGCTTGCGGTCCAGGCGCCTCTATCGTGCCTTCGTCCGTGTCGGTTATCTTTTTTTTTTCTTCACCTGCCATGTGGGAGTCGTCGTGGAGTGGGGAGGGGAAGCTCACGGAGGAGGTTGGACGAGGAGGCGGCGAGCGGGGCAGTCCGCGCGGTCGCGCCTGGCGCGTCGCCGGGCGCCGAGCTCCAGCAGCCGCCGCGCGTCAAGGAACAGCGGGGCAGTCCAGCGAGGCGGTGAGGAGGCGGGGCGGCGACGTGCGGCAACGGCGGGGTGTCGGGCGGTGGCGCCGCGGGGAAGAGAAGGGGGCGAGGGGAGTGGGGAGGGGATCATAGGGAGTGGGGGGGGAGCTGGTTGCGGGCTAGGGTTTCGGGGTCGACCGGGGTAGGTTATAGCGGCGGCTGGGCCGGTCTGGCGGCCTGGTGGCCAGCTGGGCCGTGGCCCAGCTGGGGGGTCCTTTTGTTTTGTTTTTTTTTGTTTTAGCTTTCTTTTGTCTTTTCTTTTTATTTATTCATACGTCTCTGTTTAGTAAATAGTTAGGCCTCAAAATGGTTTTTGTAAAACATAGCAATTGTTCCAATAATTACTAGGCATCCTCTACTACTACCAAAAATTAGTTTGGAGTTAAATGGATCTCACACAATTTTTATAATAATTAAAATGCATTAATCCTAGTTGTTTTGGTAATGTTTGAGCCACCTAATTAATTTATTTAGTGTTGGTTACAATTTTAGATTAGCCTCTGCAATATTTGCTATTTATTGAACATTTTAGTTTTTATGTTGGACAACTTTTATTTTCCACTTTCATTTAAATTTGGATTTTTACTTAGGAGTTGAAATGCAATATAATGCTAATGATGATCATGCACTATTAAACATGATGACATGGCATAATCAAAAGGGTGATTACTGTAGTTAACCACTGGGGGTGTTACACACCACTCCTATTGCGAAGCGTCCTTATAAAATGCCTACGCACCACCTTCTTGAACTTAAGGAAGAAATCGACAAGTCACTTAAAAAGGGTTTCATCCGCCCCAGTTCCTCTGCTTGGGGAGCACCTTCACTCTTCGTTAAGAAGAAGGATGGAACTAACCGATTGGTTCAGGATTATCGGCCCATTAACCAAGCCACAATTCAGAATAAATATCCGCTTCCTCGGATCAATGATTTGTATGATCAACTTGCTGGATCATCGGTGTTTTCTAAACTCGACTTGAGGTTGGGATATCATCAGATCCGTGTTCTTGAAGAGGATATTCCGAAGACTGCATTTGTTACTCGCTATGGCTCTTATGAGTACACTGTCATGTCATTTGGCTTAACAAATGCTCCAGCTACGTTTTCCCGCCTGATGAATTATATCTTCATGGATTACCTCGACAAGTTCGTCGTGGTTTATCTAGATGATATTCTGGTATATTCAAAGAATAAGGAAGAACATGCTGAACACCTCCGTCTTGTACTGGAAAGGCTCCGAGAACACCAGTTGTATGCCAAATACTCCAAATGTGAATTCTGGCTTTCTGAAGTAACTTACCTTGGTCATGTGATTTCCAAGGATGGAATTGCTGTTAACCCGGAACGAGTTCAGGCTATTCTTGATTGGACTCCTCCGAAGAACATCAAGCAACTGAGAAGTTTTCTTGGCCTTGCAAGCTATTGCCGCCGGTTTGTTGAGAATTTTTCTAAGATTGCTAAGCCTTTGACTGATCTGCTTCACAAGGACGTTAAGTTCGAATGGACAGACAAATGTCAGGAAAGTTTTCAAACACTCAAGGACAAGCTAACATCTGCCCCAGTACTTGCTCCTCCAGATTCACGCAAAGATTTTGTGATCTATTGTGACGCATCCCGTGAAGGATTAGGCTGTGTCCTAATGCAAGAGCGTAAAGTGATTGCCTATGGCTCTCGTTAGTTGCGCCCACATGAAGAGAATTATCCGGTACATGATCTAGAACTAGCTGTTGTCATCTATGCACTGCAGTTGTGGCGACATTACCTTCTCGGTAATCGTTGCGAGATCTACACTGATCATAAAAGTCTGAAGTACTTGTTCACTCAGCCATCTCTAAACCTCCATCAGCAAAGATGGATGGAGGCCATTGCGGACTATGATTTGGGTATTTCCTATACCCCTGGCAAGGCTAACGTGATGGTTGATGCCTTAAGCCGCAAGTCCTATTGCGACAACCTCATGGTTAGGCGAGCTCAACCTCGTCTTTTTGAAGAACTGCGCAAGCTGAATCTGCGTATTGTTCCACAGGGTTCTCTTAATAACCTTGTGATACAACCAGATCTCGAGAAAGCTGCTAAGAATGTGCAAGCTAAAGATGCTGAAATTGATGTGATGAAGAAAAATCTTCACCTTGAAAAGTACAGGGATTTCTCGCTGTCTGGAGATGGAACCTTGTATTTCAGAAACCGCATTGTGGTACCTCGCTTCGAGCTTATGACTGACAAAGTCATGAAGGAGGCACATGATACCCCACTGTCTATTCATCCGGGTAGCACCAAGATGTATCGTGATCTCCGTCAAAGGTACTGGTGGTCTAGAATGAAGCAGGACATTGCTCGCTATGTTGCTGAATGTGATGTGTGTCGTCGCGTTAAAGCAGAACATCAGAAGCCTGCTGGAATTCTGCAACCGTTGCCTATTCCTCTATGGAAATGGGATAAGGTTCAGATGGATTTCATTACAGGACTTCCCAGGTCACAGAAGGGTCATGATGCTATTCTTGTCGTCGTCGACCAACTTTCCAAAGTTGCACACTTTCTGCCTGTCAAGGAGACGATCACTGCTAGTCAGTTAGCAGAATTATATATCTCCAGAATTGTTTCACTCCACGTTATTCCGAAGGAGATCAGTTCGGACCGTGGCGGTCTTTTCACCTCAAAGTTCTGGGAAAGTTTCCAAAAAGCTATGGGAACTCACATTACTTGGAGTTCAACTTATCATCCCCAATCCCAAGGCCAAGTCGAGCGAGTCAATCAAGTGCTTGAAGACATGCTTCGGGCTTGTGTTATATCGTTCGGTAAGAAGTAGGAAGAATCTCTCCTGTATGCCGAGTTCTCTTATAACAACAACTATCAAGCCAGCTTGAAAATGGCCCCCTTCGAAGTACTATATGGACGTAAGTGTCGAACCCCTCTGAATTGGTCAGAAACTGGGGAACGACCGCTCGTGGATCCGGATATTATTCAACACGCCGAAGAGCAAGTCCGTATCATCCGTGAAAACCTCAAGGCGGCTCAGGACTGCTAGAAGAGCAACTATGATCGCAAAAGATGGGGTTTGACTTATCTACCTGGTGATCAAGCTTATCTGTGTGTCACCCCTATGAAGGGCACTCACTGTTTTGGAATCAAGGGCAAGTTAGCTCACGCTACATTGGTCCTTTCCGCATAATTGCTAGATGTGGTCAGGTGGCATATAAATTGGAGTTGCCGCCGCAATTCTCTCATATCCACGACGTCTTCCATGTGTCACAACTTCGTCGTTGCTTCAAGGAATCTCCGCACCGAGTAGTGGATCACGAGATGCTCGAATTGCAGGATGATCTTTCTTATAAGGAGCATCCGATCCGCATTCTCGATGAAGCTGAACGTCGGACCCGTCAAAAGGTTACCAAGTTCCTCAAAGTGCAGTGGTCAAATCATACTGAAGATGAAGCCACTTGGAAACGCGAGGAAAATCTTCGTGCGGAATACCCCGAACTTTTCCCTTCTACCTCTTAATTCTCGGGACGAGAATTCTTGTTAGTGGAGGAGATTTGTAACACCCCATGTATTAAGCTACAGTAATCACCTTTTTTATTATGCCATGTCATCATGATCAACAGTGCTTAATCATCATTAGTATCATATCTCTTTTCAAATTCAAATTCAAATGGAAATTCAAACTAAAAGTGAAAATAAAAGTTGTTCAAATTTGAAAACAAAATTGTTCATCATGTTGCAAATATTCCCAAAGCATTTATAAAAATAATGGCAACATTAATTGAAATACTTAAGTGGCTCTATCAACCAAATCAGTACCAAAAAGCAGCATATTTAACCCTTTTTCAATTAAATAAAATAAAGATAAAATCATTTGTACTCCAAACCATTTTCTAACAATGTATAATATTGCACTGTAAATATTTGGGCAAGATTCATAAAATACAAAAGTCATTTGAAATAAAAATAAAAGACAAAACAGAAGCTGGAAAAAGGAAAAGAGAAAGAAAAGGAGAAAAGCTACTATGCACTTGAGCCCACCAGCTACAGTGGCGGCCCAGCCCAACTAGCCCCCCTTCCCCTACCTCGCGCTGTTCACGCGCGCTCGCCGTGCACCCGGCCCCCTCCCCTTCCCTCGATCGACAGCGCGTCGGCGCCCGCCCATCGAGGTTAAAGCCACAGCTCCCGCGCCCCACTGAGCCCCCCCCCCTCGACCATTCGCTCGCTCTCCTACCCCTCTCCCCTACACCAGATCCCCATCGCCCGAGCACTTGCGTCGCCGCCGTCTGCCACCACCCGGCGAGCGTCGTCCCCGTTTCCCTCCGACCAGACCGGAAGCTTCCTCGTGCTCGGCTACGTCATCTACGCCTGGGCGGACGAGCTCGAAGCCCCTGCATCGCCGCGCTCGACCCCGCCTTCCTCCTTCGGTCGCCGGAGATTGCCGCTACCACGCCGTCGTCTCCGAGCTACCCCGAGCCCACTGCCTTCCCCTACAACTCCGACGTGAGCACCGCGCCCCCCTCCCTCTCTTCCCTGCCCCTTTTCGTGGCCGTAGCCATCCCGCCGCGTTGCCGTGCTCCGACCACCGCCATTGCCGCCGCCCGCGTGCCGTACATGCTCCTGAGCCCCCGCACGATCCACTGGCGCGCTCCAGAGCGTGAGACGCGTTGAACCCGGCCCCCAGCTAACCCCCTAGCTCGCTCCCGCCTCGTTTCCAAATGGGGCCGAACGCCGGCGCCCGCCGCGGTCGATGCCGCCGTCGTCTCCGGCCACCTCCGGTCACGGGACCACCCGGGATGGATGCGGCTCGCTCTCCTCCATCGAACCAGCCCAGCCACGGTGCAAATGATCCCCTATGGCCGAATTCCGGCCACGGCCGAGGCTCACCGGAGCGCTCTCCGGCGGCCGGTCCGACGTGGCGCTAACCTGGCCGCCTCTGGGCCACTGACTGGTGGGCCCAGGGGCCCCCAGTTGACCCGTTGACCTCGTTCAACGCTGACTGGGCCAGTCCCAGCAGCTGACATGCGGGCCCCACCCGTAAAACGTTTTAAAATAAATAAATAAAATGTTTTAATTAAATAGATAATTAGTTAATTAAGTTAGTTAGTTAAACTAGTCCCTAATCAGACACTGACAGTAGCCCCCCCTAATTAACCTAACTTAGTTAAATTAACACTAATTATGCCTCTGTCTCAATGACATATGGGCCCCACCTGTCAGGGTTGACTCTGGTCAGCTGGGTTGACCGCTGATGTCACCTCTACGTCATGCTGACGTCACCCCCGTACTGTTCTGGATAATGTTGTTTTAAATAATTAAATAATTCCAGAAATTAGTTTAAACTTTAGAAATTCATATAAAATAATCCGTAGCTTAGATCGAAAAACTTTGTACATGAAAGTTGCTCAGAATTTCGATACGAAGCTGAATACGCCCTCCGTATTCCTGTCAGATGCCCCTAGCTAGATGAACATGGAACTTTTTGCCTGATTTCGATAAATGAATAGTGTCTGGCTTTTATAAAATAAATCTAAACAAATTCCTAAAATAACTAAATGACTTAGACATGTCTTTAGGCAACCCTGCACTGTACGTTAGCATAGCCTGCTCCGTGTTGCTTATGTTTGCCGTGTATTCATTTGTTTCCTCCCCCTCTTCTCTCTCGTTAGACTCCGACGCAGTTCCCGGTACCGACGCAGCTCCGGAGCCCGACGCCACCGTTGACGACCTTGCCCTTGCCGCCGAGCAACCAGGCAAGCACCCTCCCTTTGAGCATACCGATATCGCCTATTCTTTCTCTCTCATGCTTGCATTAGATTTGCTGCTGCTACTGCTTTACCTATTCTGATGCATAGCCTATTTATTGTAACCTGCTATTGATGCCTTACCTGCTTATCCTAAACTGCTTAGTATAGGCTGGGTAGAGACCTATCAGTGACCCTACTTATCCCGACTGCCTCGCTGGATTATCAGAAGACCCGATCAACGGGATTAAAGACCAGGCCCCGGCACCGCACATCACCCCCCTTAGTTGTAACGACACTACAGCGTTACTATCGAGTGCCGAGGGTGAAACCTCTTGTAGCACTTCTGATGTTAACTCTGTAGAGTAGCTATTCGGTCGTGGACATCGAGGGTGATTCCTCCTTCCCCACTTCCGATAACGACGGTGTCGTGCAACACCTCAAGTGTGAACCCATCGAGGGTGATTCCTCCGAGTTCACCTTGACGGATACATCGAGTAGGAATCCAATGAGGGTGATACCTCGGATTCCCTTGATGTTATGGACATACGGATACTTGGACTGTACTATTGTTACTTGGAAAGGCGGGTCGACCTTGAGGGGTACCCGCGTGTGATGTGAAGACAGATTGACCTGGATGGTGCCCGAGTGAGAATACGAGGCGTGGCCGGGCATTCTTAGCCCTTGCCGCAAGTCCTCGAGACGGGGCAACGGGGTCACATCGATCGTGAGTCTCTGCTCGTTACCGCACCCCCAAGGTACTAACGATTTGGATATTTGATTCGAGTGGGCCTCTGGCCCGATAGCACTAACCATCACGTGGGCATAGTATGGGCGTTCTGCATCGTATGCATCAGCTGAAAGCTCTGTCAGACGTCCAGTTCAGCAGTGCGGCATGGAGTGATTGGCGCCATTCACGACAGAGGTGGTGCTTGGATCTGAGCCATGTGCGCAACGACCCGGAGGGCGAGGGGCGATGGCCCCAGACCCCCGAGCGCATAGGATGTAGACCGGCGGGGACCTCTCTGCTGAGCTTTAGGTAGGGCTGCGGTGTGTCGTTTGGCCGAGGTCGGGCATGACCCAGAAAGGTGTGTCCGGCCGGAGTTAAGCGAGCGTGCTGGGTAAGTTGGTGCACCCCTGCTGGGAAGAACTAATCTATGCATAGCCGGATCCTCGGTAATGGACACTCGGAGTTGTATCCCGATCGATACAACTAGAATTGGATACTATGGCTCTGGGATTGCTTCTCGCAGGGAGTCGAGAAGGGATCTCTGGATGAGGTTGATGACTGTATGGCTCTGGGATTGCTTTCTCGCAGGGAGTCGAGAAAGGATCTCTGGGTGAGGTTGATACTTATTGATACTACTACTTTATACGGTACTAATCTACACTCTTCTAATGCTGCAAGACCTCTGAAGATGCTAGTCTTCGATAGGACTAGTCATTCTCTCTATTCTGGCATTTCTGCAGCCCAGTCCACATATACAGCCTCCCCTTGATAATGTTGCATATGTAGTGTAGACCCTTGCTTGTTGAGTACTTCGGATGAGTACTCACGGTTGCTTTGCTTTCTTTTTCCCCCATATCCCTTTTGATGCAACCAGATGACGGAGCCCCGGTTACAGCGGCCCCGCCGACGATCGCTACTGCTACCTCGAGGTTGGATACTACTACGAGCTTGCCGAAGACCAGGAGTAGGTTCGGAGGGTCCCAGGCAGGAGGCCTGCGCCTTTCGATCGTAGTGTTTTTCTTTTGCCCCACCTTTTAAGGGCCTATCTGTGTTCTCTTTTATATCTGTACTCAGATATCTGATGCTTCCGCTGACGCTTGTACGCAAGCTTATGTATTCGAGCCCTCGAGGCCCCTGGCTTGTAATATAAAGCTTGTATGACTTTATTTATGTTTTAGAGTTGTGTTGTGATATCTTCCCGTGAGTCCTTAAGCTTGATCGTGCGCATTTGCGTGTATGATTAGTGCACGATTGAGCCGGGGGCGTCACAGAGAGAGAGAGAGAGAGAGAGAGAGAGAGAGAGAGAGAGATGAGCACCTAGTTCAGATTGTCTTGGGGTAGCCATCTGTTCACGGCATCCATGTGCATCTCGTTGGTGCTTGACCTTCTTGTCGCTGCTATAGTGCTACTGGTTTTGGCATCGGAGTGAGGGGAGAAAGAACGGGACGGACCCCAACAGAAGTCACCGATGGGCGTTCGCGGCTTGGCCTAGCCAGCCACCGCCACGTCTCCCCCTCCCTTCCCCTACGATGGCGTGCTCCCCGCTGGTTTCCTGTTCGGAGGTTCGCGGACGAGCGTCTCCGGTGGCCCTTCCCTTCCTTAAAGAGCCATGATGCTGCTCCTCCTTGTCCCTGTCGTTGCCCTCTCCTCCACTCAATGAGGCGTCTGCCGCCTGTCTTCGGCCTCCCTGCTCCACCCCCTTCCGTCTACACCCCCCGCCGTGCCGGCATCCAAAACGGCGCCCTGTGCCGGCAACAGTGGCGGCTAGGGTTAGCCACGGGGGCAGGAGGAGGAGGCGAGCGTCAAATCGAGTTGGTGGAGGAGATAGGACGGATCGAGGATAACACAAGAGGGCTGGGCGGAGCCGGAGACCGCCGGCAACGGCCGGAATCGGCCGGCGGCCGAGAGGTGGAGAGAGGTTCGAGAGAGCGCTTGAGAGAGAGAGAGGCGGGCGAGAGCGACGAGAGGATAGGCCGCGTTTGTTTTTTTTCCTGGCCAGTACACATCAGACTTTCGCTATTGGCCGTGCTGAACAGTATGCGCGATGATGTGGCACGCGCGAGGATGCGCCATTTGCGCGACGCGTAATGGATTTGATCGCCACAAAAGCTTTGCTTCATCGAGGACGTATCCTGTAAAACGCTTGAACTGGTGCACCAGATGCACCGATAGATATGGGCCATTGGATGAAGTATAAATGGACCAGATGTATCACAAGATGGGTCGCTCGTACATTTTACATCTTAGACCATGTAGAGTTGGTCAATTGCATGAAAAGTCCTAAATAAACCTGTCGTCTCTTTCCTTGCCTGCCTCCTGTACGGCTGTACCTCTTTCTGTACCAGGCCGATGAGCCACGAGCTTGGGTTCGTCAAGTTTGCTCGGTCGCGTCTCTCTCCACATCTCTACTTGACAACTCGACCTTCTACCCCCTCTCTCTTGTACGTAATTCCGGCGCCGTCAAAGCACTAGCACCCCTCCTCTCATGTGAAACGGCCGCGTCCAGCGAAGACGCCATTGCCGCCGGTGAGGGTGTAAATGTAGGGCCGCTATGTTGTAGCTTCGGGGATGACGGAACTACCAGTAATGTCATGCAATATGTAAAAATTGGGGAACACCAGTAACATGTGCTAGCTAGTGTGTTGCTGTTGTGCGCACCGTAGTTGTGTTCAGAACAGAATAGTGTTTTTTTTCGAGGATCAGAATAGTGTTTGTTATTATTCGTTTGTTCAGTGTTTCACTCACCATCACCGGAATGAAAAGATTGTTATAAGTTAACTAGTACTCCATCCGTTCCTAAATATAAGTCTTTTTAGAGATTTCAGGACCACGTAGCACAACTGGTCGTTAGGCTTTTCAACATGTTAAGCGAAAGATCAGTTCTACACCGAGGAAGATATGTGAACTGGCCACAAGGGAGAAGCTTCAGCAATTTTGACAGGGCCTATTGCTTGTTGGATTTCAAGTAAGTTGTTGGTGCCTTACTGCAGATAGACATTTAACAGCAAACAACTCTCGTGTTGAAACTCTTCAGTAGGTTGGAAAACTCAACATTTATAACCCGTATAATATTAGCTAGACTTCAAGGTCTGTTTTGCAAATGGACCAGCAGATCCCCTCATAGATGGATCTTGTCCCTTCTTTTGACATCCAATGGCCCATGAGCCATCGGTGCATTCGGTGCATGAGATCGCTGGTTGCACAAGATACGTTCTCTCATTTCATCTCCGGGTTGCCTTTGTATGCTCCGCTGAAATATAGTGGCTGCACGGCAGGTGATTTGAACTAGGAAACACTTCCTCCGTCAGCCACCAAGTTTAGAGCATAGATTGTACTACTAGTAAATCAGTCTGCTCTTTCCTCAAAAAAAAAAAAAAGTAAATCAGTCTGCTGCTCCCATGTACAACGCCCAAGACCATACAAGTTCAAGAGGCCTTGAGAAAACATTCGGGTGAACCTGGAATCCGGGTTGTCGTCTAGTGTTCATTACCTTCCCCACGTGCGTGCAATAATCAGCGGCTATGATGAAACGCGGGGAATTGTAGAATAGTTGCCAAATCGCCTCAAGAGCTCCTACATGACTGCATGAATTTGAAACCAAGCCCATGATGGCCTTTCACCAGATGGGCAAACTAGCTCTTCTGAGGTAAAGAGAACAGAAATGATCTTAGTATGGTAACAAACGGTTCAAACGGGTGTTCAAAAAAAGATCTGACGGCCACAAACGGTTCAAATGCGAAATCCGACGGCCAAAATCACTTGGGGCATGAAAGAGCTCGGTTTATGCTCAGTTCTACTATTCTATAAATTAGATCTCAGTATAAGGTGATTTAACTTTCCGTCCTGGAAACTCAAATATTGACCCTAGTTCTGATCGTGCCATCAAAATGTTAGAAATCACAACCAACTAGGCATTTGTTTTGCACCAAATTGACTTCCAGGAATGTGCATACAACAGGGCAATATAGGGTGAAGGCTTCACTCTACAGTGCTTCAAGAAGAAATACTATATTTAGTTATGAACACCCAATTATTATACAGCAAGAGGCATGCGTGAGTGAACGAACCCAACATATAACTAATCCAAAAAAGATGGCCGCGAGAAAATCTCAAGTTTCCCCAATCCAAATGCGGCCGAACAAAATCCTCATTAATACATCCTTCGAAGCTATCAGCACATCGGAGAAAAGCAATGAGACACTTTCATGTTCCGGTGCTTTGCAAATTACAAGGAATTATTCCCCCGGCATTGAACCCATTCCAGAACAAGACTAGCTTTTCATACTGATACTACATGGGCCCTCTGCATGTGTTCTAACTGCAAGCCGATCCAGCGGAGTCTCATATCCTTGGGAGAATAAATGCAGGATATAACTGAAAATTGAACTGATCGCCAACCACACCTCAACTCATTATGTGTATCCTTGAGAAATCCCGCATAACATACATTGGGAAACTAATCTAGAGTACACTATATCCATCAGGTTTGGGAGGCATCAATAATCCATTGCCAAACCTTCAGCTCACCGGTTCCATCCCCAGTGAAAAATAAACCACCAGGTCCAGTTTGTATTGCCCTAATTTCCTGCTTGGAGAATATTCTGCCCCTATCACTGAACCTATAAAACAAAGGAGAGTCACTTCAGAAAAACGTCAGAAGTAAAGAAAACAGAAATGATCTTAGTATGGTAACTTTCTTACGATGGCAGGTCATAGAGGCGGACAGTGTTGTCATTTAATGAACATACTAGCACAGGTTTTGATTGTGCATCAGGCATGCCAGTAAGAGCAAGTGCACCCTACAAATGGAACAAAGCAATCAGATCGTAGATACAGCAGAACATAATTCCCAAACTTTTGGTAAGGTAGATCATGCAAGAGAAGGAGCAATTCTTGAGAAAACAGAAGCTATTGTATTGTAACCTACACGTTGTGAATCAGATAACAAGCCACCATAGCTGCCTACTGGAAGGGATTAAAAGGTGCTAGGCACTCAGCAAGCGATTTGCAGCGCCTTGGTCACTTCACTGGCGCCTGGGCACCTTGGCGTTTGCCATGGCAACATCCCATTTGACCCACTAGCAGGCGTGGAAGAGAGATCGGAGTGAAAATAGTGCTAAGCAGCGTTTTGCCAGCCCCATGGTTGCTTTAAGTGGCGACGTCTGCCACGGTGACACCCCATTTGTCCCACTAGCAGGCGTGAATGAGAGATCAGAGTAAGAATAAGTGCTGAAGGGAGAGAACGCCCATCAGTGCACTATGGCCGAGCCCACAGCTGCTGCATTATCTGTGTAGGGTTTCCTCTGGCACTCCGTGAAAGCCACCACACATACAAACAGCACCAAGCAAGCACCAGCACTAATGTTGGTGCCAGCGACAACGACATCCTGCCGGAGACGACCACATCAAATCCCGCAAGCGATGCTGATCGCGATTCCTCACAGGAGTCGTCTATTTCTCGTCAGAGGTTGTTTTCTGGCCACAGGAACTCATTGGCTGCCTATAGCCAAGCCGCCAAAGCAGCGTATTTGGCTGCTGCCAAGCACTTTAGTGCATGTAGACGAGGGCATTACTAGTTACTACGCCTTTTTAGGGCTTGTTTGGTTGCACGGGATTCCTCGGGGATCCCCGTCAAAAACCTTGGAGTAGAGCCCACGTGACAAATTGGCCGGTGGAAAACTACCGAAGCATTTGGTTGCTTACCACCATGAATTCTCCGTCCCTATCCACGTCGTTTCCACGGGGAAATTTCCATGTCTCGAGGGTCCGGGAGGAAACCCTCGGCTCGTCCTCTCTCAAGAAGAAGAAATGACGGCGCAGCGTCTGCAGATTTCTCCGCCTAGCGACCAGCACCACCGCCTCCTTCTCTGGCGTCAACCCTCAACGATGCGCCTCCAAAATCACCTACCCCAAGTGACGGCCATGGCTGGGCGTCATCCTTCTCCTTCCCCGAAGATTCGATCCACCTCGGATCTACTGTCTCGTCCAGCGATGAGATGGCCAGGCGGTGTCGTCCTCCTCCTTCGACCAAGGTTGCTAGGTTAGCGCCTCCTCCTCCTACTGCTACATCTCGTTTCGCTTCTTCAGCTCGGGCCTTCATCATCCCGTGCCGATGAGATGACCTTCCTTTTCCCTTTCCCTTGGTGTCCAAACAGCAACCCGTGGTTGTGCGGGGATCCTAGGTGAGCATGGAAATCCCCCCTTAGGGGTTCATTGCCCAAGCCTTTTCATCCCCAACCACCAAATGAGCCCTTAAGGTTAGTCGACACTCTACAATTTCCTACCCCCTCCGTTCCAGAATTCTTGTCTTGGTTTTAGTTAACGGAGGGAGTACATACTAACTTCAGTTGATAGAATTAAAACAAACCTCAGCTTGTCACCACATTTCTATGTTATAACTTATAAGATTGATAATATTAATTTTCCTTTGCAACGAGAAAAATATTTCGTTAAGAAGAAAATTTGCATGCGAAAATGTTAGTAATTCTTGAGATCTAACGGATTTTCAATTACCTTCTACCAAATTTTGTGAGGATCACAAAGCATGACTTCGAAGACTTATTTGATGAACTCAGCAAGTAGCCAATGCTTGAACTTCAAAGGCTAAAATTGAGTACTGATTCAAACATCAAGCAAGCCAAACAATTGGGAGTTTGACACCCATCTGGTCGTTGAACATGAGATACAAAATCATTGCATAAATATTGCTCGGAGGCTCGAAGGAGTATCAATTACTCCTATCAAACAGGGCCATTAGCAAGAGTCGAACAGATCTTCTAACTGGAGAGATGTTTCGGAGGGAAATGTTCTGCTGAATGGCAATGATAACTACAAAAGGGGAAGATGGTACTCCCTCCGATCCATATTAATTGTCGCGGACTTAGTACAATAAAGTTGTACTAAGTCTGCGACAATTAATATGGATCTGAGGGAGTACTAAATGGTGGTTCAAAAATCTTGTAGGGGGGATTACCTTTGGAAAGAATTTTTCTGGCAGCTTTTCCAAAACAGAAACCCCTCAAGAAGCCTACTGAAACGGAAAAACTGGGAGAAGCAGGGCAAGTGCAGCCCAAATGTCATGCTTTGGAATCCTCAAATCACATGTATCTTGTTCTCATTTTCTTTCAGGTGGTGGCTAGGTGGAAGGTTACAAGAAACAATATGGTCAGTGAATACAACTTGAACTGCATGCAATCTGCAACTCTTTTGTAGGGCACTTCACTCAGTCCAGAAAAGGATCAAACTGGTACGAATCAGAGAAAGGTATCTACTGTTCTCAAACACACTCTTGATGAAGCTCTTAGGCATTTCAATGTCAGTGGCTACGAAGAAAGGTAAGCCTCTATGAAGATGTCTGCTGGCTAACTGAAGCTTCTTGTTTACGTAGTTCTTTCTTTTCAGGAGCAATAATCTCTTTGTCAAGGTAGTTTTTTGAAATCATCGTTCCTTCTCATTCATTGGTGGTAAGTGTTACTTCACTTACAAGCAAAGGAACAATAGATGCAGGAGGATCATCCATCCATACACTAGCCGGCGAGAACCTACCTAACCGAGCAAGTTCATGAGCAACAAATTTGCTTGTCTAAGGCAATGCGCAAACTGAATTTGTTGGAATTCACAAGCTATGTGGTAGCAGTCATCAAAGAACGCCGCGCCAACTCCAGCAAATCCAGCTCCATCCTTAAACGCCGAGATTACATCCAAGCTATCCAAGTTGACAATCAATCGATTACATCATAAGGATTGTGCTAGGTTCAGCCCATGCTTCATTGCTGTGACCTTGGCTGTTAGCACATCAGAGCACCATTTGATACGGCTGTCAGCAGCAGCTATAAATTTCCCCGAGCCATCACGAACAACAGCGCCAACAGCTCCTTGTGGTGTATCGGCGTCAAATGCCGCATCCACATTTGGTTTAACGAAATTTCTCAGGGTAGGTGTCCAGACACCCTGTTTAACAGCTGCTTTCGGTGAGTAGGCCGCTGCATAATGTGCAACCAATGATCTGACCACCATAGCTATCTGAGCCGGCATCTGAGTGGCCTCCCCATGTACCAGTTTCCTACACTCCCACCATAAATCCCATGACCCAACAGCAATAATTAGATCAAGTTTTCTGAGACCAAGAACTGGTGAGTGGAGCTTCTCCTGTTTAAGCAAGAATTCCAACACTGCTTGTCCAGCAAGGTCAACACCGCATGGATGATCAATCACGCCATCCAACCCGAGAGCTGCCCACATTTCCTTGGCAATAGTTCTTTCTTTTCAGGAGCAGTAATCTCTTTGTCAAGGTAGTTTATTTCTACCTGGGGTGTTGTTTTTTAGACCATACTTACTGAAACCAGATCACGAGCCTGGTATGAACCTGTTTGGGTTAATTCAATATAAATGACACTACTAACTATGCATATTTCAAGACCAAAATGTCCGCGTCTGCTCCTTTCTTCCCTTTCTCCAACCCTCACCTCATCGGCTCACTCTCATGGGCTCATGGTTGCCACCTGAGTGATGGCCAAGCCCATCACCACCAGCATGGACCATGCAGTTACGAAGCTCGCAGCAAGCCGCTGTTTTACCCATCGCCTATTATTTTCTATGGGTAGTTGCAACTCCCGTTTTACCTAGCCACACTGTGCGCCAGATCTGTTCATGCTTCACAGCCCAGCATGTCAGCTTCTACAGTTGGGCATGGACAGAAAGGACAGGCGGGAAGATGGAGAAGATACAGGAAGGATAGTAGGAAGGACGTCGAGCTTGCTAGAGCACTGCCACCGGTGGTGGGGAAGATAGGATGTGAGAGGAAAGAGGGAGTGGCAATTTAACTGAGAACAGAAGAAACATAAATTGGCATTTTAGCGTGTTCATACCAATTAATGGCATCCAAGTGCTTATTAGAAGTTGGCAATAATTTTTGTAGTGTCATTTTTCAAATAAGCTGAGTTGGAATACTCCCTCAAGCCCGGAGAACCATAGTGCGGCGACCAAGACGTCCCTTAAAACAAGGAGGGCGTTCAATTTTCAAGGGATTTATTGCTTGGGCGACTAATATATGAGGATTATCGAGCCGACTAATACACCCGACTGGAGGGAGTAGTATTTTATCGAATTAACCCTTGCTTCGAGGACCTTAGTTAAGTGCAATAGCTTGTATACCAACCAAATTGTGAATACAAAATTTTAAAAATAAAATAACAATATTATTGAACTTAACAGTCATTTGACCAGTTCACTCACTGGTCTGGTTCAAATATTCAAGTTCAATGGTAGACAAGTTGACATGGATTGATGTATGTAGATTTCTGACACCATATAGATGCTGAGCTTGCATGTGCAAAATTCTGAATATGTTTAGCATATGACGAGGAAATCCTAATAGTAAGTTCAAAGGAGTGTAAACAAGATCTTATAAGATTATTAATTGTACTGTATATTACTGAAACAGGACATAAATAAGAACAGCGCTACACACAAAAAAGGGCCAAGAAAGGATGAATCAGATGTTAACAGGAAAGGTTGTAACAAAACAAACTGCAATCGCACAACATGACAACTGTATAAGAGTGTCGGAGCACATACGTTCTCCTCTTTGTGTGTATATGTTACTTCCAAGTTTCCACTTTCTGTAGCCGCCCAGACCTAAGAAAAATAGAACTTAGAAGTATGAATTGTATTGAAAAGGACAAATGTGTAATAGGAATGTAAGAATTTGTAGAATCATTCAATAACAAGGGGACAAGGATAGAGACTAACTTTTATTGTTTGATCCAAAGAACAAGATAACAGAAACTGATCCCAGCATAGTAGAGACATAACTACATTCGTATGATCGGAAAGAGTCTGTATGCACTGCAACGTTGCCAGATCCCATACCTGAAATATTTGTCATTTTCTTAATATTATTTGTAGAATGGGAGTAAACCAAAGCGACAACATGTTCTGATCTTAATTGAACAATGTAATGCTAAAGTACCATCTGTCGCGTGAAGCAAAATAAGTCCAGGTGACTGAAAATCGTGCACATTAAAGAAAGAAGAGATACTTCATGTTGAATCAAGATTGGGGATACCAAAAGTACCGGGAAAAAATCAACAGCAACAGGGCAATAACGGAGTTCCCACAGCATCAGACACCATAAGTAAGTGTTACAGCAGTGAGGTATTTTATTTTATTTGTTGGGATTGGAGCCTTCCCACTAATGTAGATGACGTTTTTTTTTCGAAGTACTTGTTACAAATGTTCCACATGCCGGTTCAGATATCACCACAAAATGTGCATGTAAACTCACAGTAAGTTATTGAAGTGAACGGCCACTCTAAATTCTAAAGTTATATGTGATGCAGGACTGCAACACCCATAGTAACAGTGCCTAGCCTGATGCAGATTTGCACAAACATTAGATGCCAGCTTTGCTTGTATAGTTACATTTATTCTGACTACATAGTAGCACAAATCTCAGGCATCATCTGTTTTACATCTGACTCGTGACTCCAGACGAAGTGACGAACTAATTACCAATATGCCTACCTCTTAAATTAATGAGAACTGTCAGAAGTGTATAACTATGTGCAATACATGGGTCTACTTTGCTTGTGCATACTTCCATGATCAACCATTAGAAGAAACACAGAGGATAAAACAGATGTTGACCTAAAGAGATGGAAGTGTTACAAGCTAACAGAAATTCATGATCTGATGCATGCATCAAAGCCTACTCAATTAACTGTATCTAAGAATGTGTGAACAACAATGCACAAGTTCTCAGTCCTTACTCTAATGGTTTTATCCATTGAGCCAGAGTAAAGTCTCATGCCTCCTACTATTAACGAAACAACAGCAAGCTGGTGCCCGGTAAGAGAAGCAGCAGGCTCAAAACAATTTGTCACGGCGCTAAATCTCCATGCCAAAATCCTTCCATCCTGCACCAAGTGAAATACGAGAGAATGCATCATTAACGGAACTAATATTTGCCAAAACAAATGTTAGAGCCAAAGACAAGCCAAAAGGAATTTAGTTTACCTGTGTTGCAGCAAAGAGTAGCTCATTGCCAATTGCGAGTGCATAGACTTGTCCAGTCGGCCCGGTGAGGTTCATTTCTGCTTGAGTTTGCATATTCCAAACCTGCAGCAACAGTACATACAGTCAGACACACACGTGGAACAGCAATAGCATTAGGTTAAAATCCCAAATCTCAAGCACCATTTCCTACCTTGACAGCATCAGGTATTCCAACAAACAACCATGGCCCCTCGCTGATCATGCACCCAACCTCACCCCCCACGGGGAGGACACCAGCACACTATCACACACCATATAGAAAATAAAGGTACTGAAAACTGTCATACAGAACACACAATCCTTCCAAGGATACAATTCAATGATGCCTCAGCTACCTGTCCAGTTTGACAATCCCAAAGGCGCACTGTTCCATCCTTACTCCCAGAATACAGCTTGTCTGACCCAGCAGGCAGTGCGATCCCTGTCACAACCTGAAAGGACGCACAGCATTTGATCAGCGACGTTTTGAGTTTTACTAGACGGTCTTATCTGTAGATGAAGTACCTTCTCGTGGCCCTGGAGAGGGGTGAGCAGCGTGATGCTATTGCTCATGCAATATGTGTGCGGGTAGCGGCACTTCTCGCCGTAGGTGCAGTCTCCGGCGAGGAAGAACTTGCAGGGCCGGTCGGGCACCTTGTGCCTCACGCCACCGTCTGCACCTCCGGGGCCCCTCCCCCATTTGTTGAAGCCGCCGCCGCCGCGGCCCCCTCCTCCTGAGTTGGGGTTGCGCCAGACGTGCCCACCAGGGCCATCCCTTTGGTTCGGGCGCTTGGTGGTGGCCGCCTCAGGGAGCTCGCTGTGGAGGAAGGGGCAGGGGAAGCGATTGCATCGCCCAGCGCGCCAATGGATGCAGACCTTGGTAGAGGAAGACGAAGAGGCGGCGCCGGGCGCCGGTCCGAGGCGGTTGTGCACGCGCTTGTTGCCGAAGCGGCCGTCGGCCTCGAAGTCCATGGGCGTCGCCTAGGGTTTGTCGGGCACGGGAGGCGGCGCGGGCAGGGGAGGAAGTAGTCAGATAGTATTCGGGGTTTGACGGGAGCAGCGGCGGGGAGGTTGAATTTATTAAGGAAGTAGGGTCGCGTGGAAGCGACGCGGCGAGGGCTCGCCGGAATGGAGGGGGAGATCCGGATCGGAGCGGGGAGAGGAGGCGCTAACGGTGGCCCTGCTTTCCCTTGGTCGGGTTTAGCTCGCGGGTGGAAGGTTGGGCCGGCTCCGGTTAATACAACGTGGCCGGTGCCCCGCAGGCCGGCTGACGCCGACGAAGCGAACCGCCTGATGGAAATACATACACGGTTTCGTTATGCAAGTACGAAGGAAAAAAAAAGTTTCCTATTTTATACTCCCTTCGTTTCTATTTAGGAACGGAGGGAGTAGTATCAATACATACACGGTTTCGTTATGCAAGTACGAAGGACAAAAAAATTTCATATTTTATACTCCCTTCGTTTCTATTTAGGAACGGAGGGAGTAGTATCTTCTTCAGTACAGTGCAGATGCAGACGCTCATACATACACACATACACTCATCTTATAAACGCATGCATGCACACCCTACCTCTATGCAGAGGCGGATTTAGGCCTTAGGCAGCCCGAGCGGCTGCCTGGGGCGTGACCACGATTCACTTCGTTGGCTGTAGCTACACTACAGCACTGTAGCTACAGTGCTTCGAAGCTGGCCTGGGGCCCGCCGTTTTCCTAGGTCCACCACTGCCTCTATGAGCGGAAGGTCTGAAATAAATACAAGAAAATGCGAGCACCAGTGTAAGTTAGGACATGAACCTGATGGGCTGGAAATACCACTGTCCTTCTAACCATCCAGTCATACGTTGGTTCGCAAGGTTTCTAGTATCTAACTATTAGTTTATTTATAAAAAAAGTTATTCATGTTAGATATATAGCAATTTACCAAAAAGTTTAATCCAAAAATATTTAGATAAATCATGACGAACATAATAAGCACGATGATCGAATGAATAAAAATACTACTCAAACTAGACATGTAATTGAGTATTTATGATAACGGTAACATATGTAAATCAATTGCTAGAACGGAAGTTGCTGGAGCGATCCCTAATAAAACAGATAAGATGTGTTCACAATAGCATCAGAAGTCATGCCGCCAAGGAACTTATCGATGTCAGGGAAGTAGTCGTCGCACAAGACCTTTTTGAAAACTTGATTGCCTCATGTGGTGTGAAGCTGGGTGGAAAAGACATTAACAGCGTAAAGCTTTTGAACCAGGAGATACTCTTACGTGGTGTTGCAATTTTTTTATAAAGGGTGCTTTTATTAACTTAAATGTAGCATCAAGCAGATATAAAAAGCATGATGAGCAACACCTGGTCTCTGCATGGCTAAAATGCACACAGCCAAACACCAACAATCTGATAAAGTAAAAGATAAAACCCAACATCTTTGGCACCTATGTCAAAGAAAGTGGTGGACCGCTCCAGAGATTATGCTGCCACCCATATTGTACACTTAGAAGATGAAAAGAACCAAAACTAGCCCAATACAAAGAGTGGAACAGTCCAAGTCGGTTCAAATTGATCTACCACTAGTGAAATACATTTCAACTTTCCGGGTGTGACAAAAAGAAGGCAATGCATACACGTGGCATATGTTCTAGTCCGACTCGGTTCATTCACGAAACACATGCGCGTGCAAGGATGGCAATGAAGAAGGAGCGCATGGGTGTCCTCTTCTCAAGATCTTAGTGGTGTGTGGAGAAATTATGAAATAACCCCTCTGCCTCCAAAATGATCCTTGGAAAGCCCCGAAACTCACAAAAACTTACCAAAAGATCCTCGGGTGTTTCAAAATAGCACACATGCCCTTCCCCCCTAAAAACGTTGGGAATCCAAAAAATAGCAAGAAAATGCTAGAAAAATAAAAATAATGAAGGCAAGCTCAATAAAGTAAAATTAAAATACCAGGATGTTGAGAAATTGTGGCCGTCTCATTTGAACATTTTTTTTCTCCCTCTCTTGCAATGTTTCTTTTGCCCATCCTCGCCGGGAGATCCCTGGAAGCCCTGGAGATATCATGAAAAGTAGGGAAACTTCTCCGAAAAATGGAAGGAGACTTCTGGTGGTGTTTTCCCGGGGCCCTCCACCATCTCAAGGAACGAGCTCTTTCTTCGTCGACGACACTCGTACTACGCTCGTAGGAGCTGGATTTTCTTCACTAGACTGAAGCAACGTCAAGTACGGGTGCCAGGAATGTCCAGGACAGTAGCTAAGGATACCTCGGTGATCAAGGGGACTTGCAAAAAAGACTCACACACGCCCCCCAGACAAATCATCATGTCCTCCCTTTACAGAAACATATTGTTCAACATCCAAAGTGCCACGCAGCATGGCAGATTCAACAGTGTAGTGAATGTTGTAAAGATGGGGTTTTACATAATGCTCAATCTCAGGGGGGAAGGGGCGCTTAATGGTTCTGACATTTGAAAGGAGCCTAAGCACACTTGTTTGCTTTCGGAGGAGTTGTTGGGAGTCCCCCAAGTGTAAGGGTGAAGTGGCCCAGCGGCAAGTATTTCCCGCTGTTAGAGAACCAAGATTATCAATCTAGTAGGAGCTTCTCTCGGCGAACAAAGTAAGCATCACCTACACACAAAAGCATAATCAACTTGTCCCCAACACGGCAAGAGGGTTGTCAAACCCTTTGACTTGCTAGTCACAATATTGAACGCAAGTGATAGAGATAATTTGTAGAAAAGTAAAAAAAAAGATAACCGTAGCAATTGTGTAGAAGAATTCATTAATGGAGAATAGACCCCGGGGCCATAGATTCACTAGTGACATTTCTCTCAAAACAAGCAAATGGCATGGTAAACAAATTATAGTTGGGCAGCGATTAAATTGCAATATTTATGTTTATGACTATGACCATTCATGGTAGAATCTCATATAGGAATTGCGTCTGTGATAAGTAGACCATTAATCGAACTGCATCTACTACTAATACTCTGCAGCCCAAAACCGTTATCCATCATGCATCTCGGGTATTAAGTTTGCAAGAAACAAAGCATCGCAATAAGCAAGATAACATAATGTAGACAGTAAAACATCAATCAATATGATGAGACAACGTCGTTTTATCCTTAGTGTCAACAATACAATACATGTCTTGGCCCTTATTGTCACCGGGTTAGAGCACCGCAAGATTGAACCCACTACAAAGCACCACTCCCTCTGAAGAAAAACCCATCGAACTTGGCCCGAGAAGATAGATAGATCGTAGAGCATGCAAAGCTATTTAATTATATAGTAAGAAAACCTCAAAAGATTCAGTTAATTTTAATGAATAGTTTGATCATAAAGTGACAATTCATCATATCCCAACAAACACACCGCAGAAATACATCGAATTGATCCCGATCATGTGAGGCAGCTCATGGGAACATGGCGTTGAAGACCCAGAGGGAGAGAAAGAGAGAGAGAGAGAGCGAGAGAGAGAGGCTAAGGGAGAGAGAGAGCCTAAACACACTTGTTTGCTTTTAGAGGAGTTGTTGGGATTCCCCCAAGTGTAAGGGTGAAGTAGCGCAGCGGCAAGTATTTCCCGTCGTTAGAGAACCAAGATTACCAATCCAGTAGGAGCTTCTCCCAGCGAACAAAGTAAGCATCACCTACACACAAAAGCACAAACAACTTATCCCCAACAAGGCAAGAGGGTTGTCAAACCCTTTGACTTGCTAGTCACAAGATTAAACGCAAGTGATAGAGATAATTTGTAGAAAAGTAAAAAAAAAAGATAATAGTAGCAATTGTGTAGAAGAATTCATTAATGGAGAATAGACCCAAGGGCCATAGTTCACTAGTGACATTTCTATTAAAACAAGCAAATGGCATGGTAAACAAATTACAGTTTGAAAGCACAAGTGCTCCCTTGGTGATTTTGGTAATTAATGTCAACATATCTTTTGTTGGACTTATGGTTCTATCTAGTACATTTCAGATAAGTTCAACAATGGCATGGCAAGGACAAGAGGACGTGGAACCCCCTCAAAATGCTAAGGAAAAGGATTGGCAAAAGCTCAAGATTCTACATTTTGTTTAAGTGATCCAAGATCACATTGAGTCCATAGGAAAGCCAATACTATTAAAAGGGGATGAGGTTCCTTAATGATCTATTTGCTCAAAGTGCTTAGTGACATTGCTCCAAAACCCTCAGCCACTTTCTCTATCCAAATATGTCCAAACCCTAAAACTCCAACTTAGCCCCACCGATATTTCCTACCCGGAGCCACCGAGTTCATCTGGACTTAGCCACTGCCAAAACCCTAACAATTTGGATCCACCGATATGGATCTCAGTCCCACCGAGATAGCCTTGCCAGCTCTCTGTTGCTTGTTGCAATTATTTTGGTCCCACCAAGAATTGCAATCAGTCTCACTGAGATGGCTTGACTGATTCTTTGTTGCCTTATTGCTTCACTTCGGTCCCACCGAGATGATGTAATCGGTGCCACCGAGTTGAGGTTTTCCCTAAGCCCTTGTACATCAGTCCCTCCGAGTTGTTCCCGTCGGTCCCACCGAGATTCCTAACGTTCATATTTTTACACAGATCGGTATCACCGAGTTTTCTGACCGGTGCCACCGAGATGGGTCAAAAGTGTGTAACGGTTGGATTTTGTGTGGAGGCTATATATACCCCTCCACCCCTTCTTCCTCATTGAAGAGAGCCATCAGAATGTGCCTACACTTCCACCATTCATTTTCTGAGAGAGAACCACCTACTCATGTGTTGAGATCAAGTGTTTCCATTCCTACCATTTGAACCTTCATTTCTAGCCTTCCCCAAGTTGCTTTCCATTCAAATCCTTCTTCCACCATGGGCAAATCTGTGAGAGAGAGTTGAGTGTTGGGGAGACTATCATTTGAAGCACAAGAGCAAGGAGTTCATCATCAACACACCGTCTATTACCTTTTGGAGAGTGGTGTCTCCTAGATTGGTTAGGTGTCGCTTGGGAGCCTCCGACATGATGTGGAGTTGAACCAAGAAGTTTGTAAGGGCAAGGAGACCGCCTACCTCATGAAGATCTACCCGAGTGAGGCAAGTCATTCGTGGGCGATGGCCATGGTGGGATAGACAAGGTTGCTTCTTCGTGGACTCTTCATGGGTGGAGCCCTCCGTGGACTCGTGTAGCCGTTACCCTTCATGGGTTGAAGTCGCCATCAACGTGGATGTACGATAGCACCACCTATCGGTACCACGCCAAAAATTCTCCGCGTCTCCATTGCATTTGCACACTCCAATTCCATCCCTTTACATTCTTTGCACTTGCATGCTTTACTCTTTTCGCTGCTCATACTCTTGCTATGCTAGTGTAAAATGTATTGTGTGCCCATTAACATGTGCTAAACTCAACCTTAACTTGAAGAATCTAAAAACTGCCACTTTTACTTGTTAAGGGTCTAATCACCCCCCCCCCCTCTAAATCCCTCTTCTCAATCCTTTCAATTGGTATCAGAGCATTGGTCTCCATTGCTTTGGTTTAACCACCATTGGAGGAAGAGGATGAGTCTATGTTCAGGAGTATTAGACATAGAGTGCCTATTCTTGATGGGGAGTTTTATGGTTCTTGGAAAAATGAGATGGTTGAGATTTTCAATGAATATAATTTGAGCAAGTATGTTCTTAGCCCTTATGTGCCTCCCATTGATCCTTTGCATACTACCCCCGATGAGTATCTTGACATGGTTCGCAATCTTAGGACTGTTAATCTTATCATTAGAGGATTGCCTAGAAATGTGCTTGTTTGCTTGCAAAACTTTGAATGTGCATACACTATATGGAATTATATTGAGGAGCGCTTTCCAAATTATTCTTTGAAAAATCTGAATGAAATTCTTCAAAAGTCCATTGCTTTTTATAAGATGAAGCCTAGTGATCCCAAGTTTGATGAATGTCTATTTGAGCTCCGTGACCTTATGCGTGCCAAGGGTGATGTTGGAACCATTAGTACCATCATCACGGAGACAATTAGAATTCATAAACTTGCACATTGTCATGGTCATAAATCTAATGAATCACTTGATCTAGGTGATGATCACACGCATGACGATGATGATGATATTGAGCATGGTTATTATGATGAGGACGAAGAATTTGACATTGAATGTGAGAAGACTATGAGGAATCTTAGTCTCATGGTGAATCTTCGAAATTACATATCCAGAGGAAAAGAGTGGATTCTTGATAGTGGATGTACCGATCACATGACCGGAGATAAATACATGTTCCGTGAGCTTGCCAAAAATGATGGTCCACGCAAGTATGTAACTTTTGGAGACAACTCCAAGGGTAAGGTACTTGGCCTTGGTAAGGTGGCCATATCCAATGATAGCTTTATTCAAAATGTTATGCTCGTTGAATCTCTTGGTTACAATCTTCTTTCCGTATCTAGACTAGTCGACTTTGGTTTCAATGTTCTATTTACTGAAGTAGATTGTCAAGTGTTTCATCGAGATAATCATAATATGGTCTTTACCGGCATACGTAGAGGTGATCTATACATTGTTGATTTCACTAAGAGAGCCCAACCTCGTACTTGTTTAATTGCTAAATCTTCTAAAGGTTGGTTATGGCATAGAAGGTTAGGACATGTTGGCATGCGAAATCTTGATAAGCTCATTAAAGGTGATCATATCCTTGGTGTAAAGATGTTATATTTGACAAGGATAGACTTTGTAGTGCTTGCCAAGCAGGAAAACAAGTTGGAGGAAGTTATCCCGTAAAGAACATTATGACCACGAGGAGACCACTTGAGCTACTTCACATGGATATCTTCGGTCCCAGCGCTTATAAGAGCCTTGGTGGTAACTCTTTCGGTTTGGTCATTGTTGATATTTTTCCAGATTTACGTGGGTGTTCTTTCTTGATGACAAATCGCAAGTTCAAAAGATCTTCAAAAACTTCGCCAAGAAGGCCCAAAATCAATTTGAAGTGAAGATCAAGAAGGTTTGAAGCGATGATGGAACAGAGTTCAAGAACGCCAATGTGATACCTTTCTTGACGAAGAAGGCATTTCACATGAGCTCTCGGGTACGTACACACCTCAACAAATGGAGTTGTTGAGAGGAAGAACCGAACTCTTATTGAGATGGCAAGAATGATGCTTGATAAATACAAGACGCCAAGACACTTTTGGGAGGAAGCAGTTGAGACAGCTTGTCACACTACAAATCGACTATATTTTCAGAAGCTTCTCGGTAAAATGACATACAAGCTACTCACCGGTAACAAACCCCAAGTTGGATACTTTTGAGTATTTGGCTCAAAGTGATACATTCTTGATAAGCATCGTCGTTCAAAATTTGCTCCTAAATCTCATGAAGGTTTTCTACTCGGTTACGGCTCAAACTCTCACACTTACCGTGTCTACAACAATTCCACCCGAAAGGTTGAAGAGACGATAGATGTGAAGTTTGATGAATCTAATGGCTCGCAAGTAGAGCAACTGCCAATTGATGTAGGAGACAAAGACCCCTCGGAAGCAATTCAGGATTTGTCTATTGGCAAAATTCGCCCAACGGAGGTGAAGGAGAGTACTTCGTCCATTCAAGTGGAAGCCTCAACCTCACATCAAGGTGAACCACAAGTTGACATGGAGGCATCCACAAGTGGAACACGTCAAGACGAAGGAAATGAGGAAGTACAACAAGAAGATCCACCTCGACCTCCTTCTCCACCTCCACAAGCAAACAACGGCGCTACCAACAATGAAGAAGAAGAAGATGAGGAGGAGGATGTTCCACCACAACCCAAGCAAAAGCTCTCACAAGTTAGAGCAAGAGTCTCAAAGAATCGTCCCGGTGAACAAATCCTCGACGCCATCAATACCAGGAGAATCACTCACTCTAAAACTCGTTTGGCTAACTTTTGTGAACATTACTCATTCATTTCTAGCATTGAACCTATGAAGGTAGAAGAAGCCCTTGAGGATCCGGATTGGATAAATGCTATGCATGAAGAGCTCCACAACTTCGAGAGGAATCAAGTATGGACATTGGTTGAGAAGCCCTGCGGATGATCAAAACATCATTGGTACGAAATGGGTGTTCCGGAATAAGCAAGATGAGGATGGACAAGTAGTGCACAACAAGGCCCGTCTCGTTACCCAACGCTACACTCAAGTCGAAGGTATGGACTATGGTGAGACATATACCTCCGTTGCAAGGCTTGAGTCAATTCGCATTTTACTTGCTTATGCCAATCACCATGATATCACCTTATACCAAATGGATATTAAAAGTGCTTTTCTAAATGGTGAAATTGAGGAGGAAGTTTATGTTAAGCAACCTCCCAGCTTTGTTAATCCCAAGAAACCTAATCATGTTTACAAACTTCACAAAGCTCTTTATGGTCTTAAACAAGCCCCTAGAACTTGGTATAAATGCTTGACTAAGTTTCTTATTGAAAAAGGTTTTGAAATTCAAAAAATTGATTCTACTCTCTTCACTAAAAGGGTTAATGGAGAATTATTTGTGTGCCAAATCTATGTTGACGATATCATATTTGGTTCTACTAACCCTCATTTTAGTGAAAAGTTTGGAAGGTTAATGTCGGAGAAGTTTGAGATGTCTATGATGAGTGAACTTAAATTTTTCCTTGGCTTTCAAATCAAGCAAACTAAGGAAGGTACCTTTGTCTCACAAACAAAGTATACCAAGGATCTTTTCAAGAAGTTCAACATGCAAGAAAGCAAAGGTATGAAAACACCCATGCCTACTAGTGAACATCTTGACTTTACAAAGGATGGCAACCCGGTTGACCAAAAGGTTTACCGATCTATGATTGGTTCATTATTGTATCTTTGTGCCTCCCGTCCCGATATAATGCTAAGTGTGCTAAGTATTGCATGTGTGCATGATATCAAGCTGCTCCTAAAGAATGTCATCTTAAGGCCGTGAAAAGGATAGTGAGATACTTAATTCATACACCAAACTTTGGCATTTGGTACTGAAGGAAATATGCCCTAGAGGCAATAATAAAGTTGTTATTTTATATTTCCTTATTCATGATAAAGGTTTATTATTCATGCTAGAATTGTATTGACCGGAAACTTAAATACATGTGTGGATACATAAACAAATAGTGTGTCCCTAGTGAGCCTCTACTAAACTAGCTCGTTGATCAAAGATGGTTAATGTTTCCTAACCATAGACATGAGTTGTCATTTGATAACGGGATCACATCATTAGGAGAATGATGTGATGGACAAGACCCATCCATTAGCTTAGCATATGATCATTCAATTTATTGCTACTGCTTTCTTGAATGTCAAATACATGTTCCTTCGACCATGAGATCATGCAACTCCCGGATACCGAAGGAATACCTTGTGTGCTATCAAACATCACAACGTAACTGGGTGATCATAAAGATGCTCTACAGGTATCTCCGAAGGTGTTTGTTGAGTTGGCATGGATCGAGATTGGGATTTGTCGCTCCGAGTATCGGAGAGATATCTCTGGGCCCTCTCGGTAATACACATCATAATAAGCTTGCAAGCAAATGACTAAGGAGTTAGTTATGGGATGATGTATTACGGAACGAGTAAAGAGACTTGCCGGTAACGAGATTGAACTAGGTATGAAGATACCGACGATCGAATCTCGGGCAAGTAACGTACCGACAGACAAAGGGAACTACGTATGTTGTCATTACGGTTCGACCGATAAAGATCTTCGTAGAATATGTAGGAACCAATATGGGCATCCAAGTTCCGCTATTGGTTATTGACCAGAGAGGTGTCTCGGTCATGTCTACATAGTTCTCGAACCCGTAGGGTCCGCACGCTTAACGTTCGTTGACGATATAGTGTTATATGAGTTATGTGATTTGGTGACCGAATGTTTTTTGGAGTCTCGGATGAGATCACGGACATGATGAGGAGCTCTGGAATGGTCCAGAGGTAAAGATCGATATATAGGATGATGCTATTCGGACACCGGAAAGGTTTCGGAGTGAACCGGGTATTCATCGGATCACCGGAAGGGGTTCCGGGAGGCCCCGGGAGGTCTATGGGCCTAATGGGACAAGAGGAGGAACACACCAGCCCACAAGGGGCTGGTGCGCCCCCACCTCTAGGCCGCCGGCCCTAGAAAGGAAAAAGGGGAGGGCTAGGCCCTCCTGCCTTTCCCCTCCACATGAGGGAAAGGAAAGGGGGGGGGGGCACCTCCCCTCCTGCCTTCTCCCTGGCGCCAAACAAGGAAAGGGGGCGGCCAAGGGCAGGAGCCCAAGGTGGATTCGGCCACACTTGGGGCGCCCCTTGGCTGCCTCCCCTCTCCCCCACCTATATATATGTGGGAGGGGCGCCACACAACACCACGACAATCTCTTAGTTGTGTGTGGCGTCCCTCTCCACAGTTTCGTCCCTCGATCATATTTTCGTAGTGCTTAGGCGAAGCCCTGCGGAGATAGCATCACCACCACCGTCACCACACCGTCGTACTGCCAGAACTCGTCCACTACTTCACCATCTTGCTGGATCAAGACGGCGAGGACGTCACCGAGCTGAACGTGTGCTGAACGCGGAGGTGCCGTACGTTTGGTACTTGATCGGTTGGATCGCGAAGAAGTTTGACTACATCAACTACGTTACTAAACGCTTCCGCTTATGGTCTACGAGGGTACGTAGACACACTCTCCCCCTCGTTGCTATGCATCTCCATGGATAGATCTTGCATGTGCGTGGAATTTTTTTTGTTTTCCATGCAACGGTTACCAACAGTGGCATCCGAGCCAGGTCTATGCGTAGATGATATGCACGAGTAGAATACAAAGAGTTGTGGGCGGTGATGGTCATACTGCTTACCACCAACGTCTTATTTTGATTCAGCGGTATTGTAAGATGAAGCGGCCTGGACCAACCTTACATGTCCACGCAGATGAGACCGGTTCCACCGACTGACATGCAACTTTTTTTGCATAAAGGTGGCTGGCTGGTGTCTGTTTCTCCTACTTTAGTTGAATCGAATTTGACTATGGTCGGTCCTTGAAGAAGGTTAAAACAACAAACTTGATAAATCATCGTTGTGGTTTTTGCGTAGTTAAGAACGGTTCTTGCTAGAAGCTCGTAGCAGCCACGTAAAACTTGCAACAACAAAGTAGAGGACGTCTAACTTGTTTTTGCAGGGCATGTTGTGATGTG
The DNA here is from genome assembly GCA_011799875.1 of Thinopyrum elongatum. Taxonomy (NCBI): domain Eukaryota; kingdom Viridiplantae; phylum Streptophyta; class Magnoliopsida; order Poales; family Poaceae; genus Thinopyrum; species Thinopyrum elongatum. Next base: position 405,597,978 of record CM022302.1, on the reverse strand, counting down.
ATATGGTCAAGATATGATGTGATATATGTTGATGTATGAGATGATCATGTTTTGTAATATCGACAACCGGCAGGAGCCTTAGGGTTATCTCTTAATTACTGTACGAAATGCAAGCACCATGTAATTGCTTTACTTTATTGCTATGCGTTAGCAATAGTTGTAGAAGCAATAGTTGGCGAGATGACCCCGACGCAACGATGGAGATCAAGGTGTCGAGCCGGTGACGATGGAGATCATGACGATGCTTTGGAGATGGAGATCAAAAGCACAAGATGATGATGGCCATATCATGTCACATATTTTGACTGCATGTGATGTTTATCCTTTATGCATCTTATTTTGCTTAGAACGGCGCTAGCATTATACGATGATCCCTTCACTAAATTTCAAGATAAAAGTGTTCTCCCCGAGTATGCACCGTTGCCAAAGTTCGCCGTTTCGAAGCAACTCGTGATGATCGGGTGTGATAGACTCTACGTTCACATACAACGGGTGTAAGACAGTTTTGCACATGTAGAATACTTGGGTTAAACTTGACGAGCCTAGCATGTACAGACATGGTCTCGGAACACTGGAGACCGAAAGGTCGAACGTGAGTCATATAGTAGATATGATCAACATAGAGATGTTCACCATTGATGACTACCCCATCTCACATGATGATCGGACATGGGTTAGTTGATTTGGATCATGTATCACTTAGATAACTTGAGGGATGTTTATTTAAGTGGGAGTTCATTAGTAATTTGATTAATTGAACTTAATTTATCATGAACTTGGTCTTAATAGTTTTTGCAAATTATGTTGTAGATCAATAACTCGCGATGTAGCTCCCCTGTTTTTGATAGGTTCCTAGAGAAAACTAAGTTGAAAGATGATGGTAGCAATAATGCGGACTGGGTCCATGATCTGAGGATTATCCTCATTTCTGCACAGAAGAATTATGTCCTTGATGCACCGCTAGGTGACAGACCTATTGCAATAGCTGATGCAGACGTTATGAACATTTGGCAAAGCTCGATATGATAACTACTTGATAGTTTAGTGCGCCATGCTTTACGGCTTAGAATCGGGGTTCCAAAGATGTTTTGAACGCCATGGAACATGTGAGATGTTCCAAGAGCTGAAATTGGTATTTCAGGCTCATGCCCGTGTTAAGAGGTATGAGACCTCTGACAAATACTTTGCCTACAAGATGGAGGAGAATAGCTCAGCTAGTGAGCATGTGCTCAGAATGTCTGGGTACTACGATCGCTTGAATCAAGTGGGAGTTAATCTTCCATATAAGATAGTCATTGACAGAGTTCTCTAGTCACTATCACCAAGCTACTAGAGCTTCGTGATGAACTATAACATGCAAGGAATGACTAAAACGATTTCCGAGGTCTTCGCGATACTGAAATCAGCGGAGGTAGAAATCAAGAAGAAGCATCAAGTGTTGATGGTTAAACAAGACCACTAGTTTCAAGAAAAAGGGCAAAGGTAAGAAAGGGAACTTCAAGAAGAATGGCAAGCAAGTTGCTACTCCCGTGAAGAAGCCCAAAGCTGGACCCAGGCCTGAAACTGAGTGCTTCTACTGTGAAGGAAATGGTCACTGGAAGTGGAACTGCCCAAATACTTGGCGGATAAGAAGGATGGCAAAGTGAACAAAGCTATATTAGATATACATGTTATTGATGTGTACTTTACTAGTGTTCGTAGTAACCCCTGGGTATTTGATACCGTTTCAGTTGCTAAGATTAGTAACTCAAAACAGGAGTTGCAGAATAAACAAAGACTAGTTAAGGGCGAGGTGACGATGTGTGTTGGAAGTGATTCCAAGGTTGATACGATCACCATCGCACACTACCTCTACCTACGGGATTAGTGTTGAACCTAAATAAATGTTATTTGGTGTTTGCGTTGAGTGTGAATATGATTGGATCATGTTTATTGCAATACGGTTATTCATTTAAGTAAAAGAATAATTGTTGTTCTATTTACATGAATAAAACCTTCTATGGTCATAAACCCAATGTGAATGTTTATTGAATCTCGATCGTAGTGATACACATATTCATAATATTGATGCCAAAAGATGCAAAATTGATAATGATAGTGCAACATACTTGTGGCACTGTCGTTTAGGTCATATTGGTGTAAAGCGCATGAACAAACTCCATGCAGATGGACTTTTGGAGTCACTTGATTATGAATCATTTGATACTTGCGAACCATGCCTCATGGGTAAGATGACTAAAACTCCGTTCTCCGGAACAATGGAGCAAGCTAATGACTTATTGGAAATAATACATACCGATGTATACAGTCCGATGGGTATTGAGGCACGCGGCGGGTATCGTTATTTTCTGACCTTCACAGATGATTTGAGTAGGTATGGGTATATCACTTGATGAAACACAAGTCTGAAACATTTGAAAAGTTCAAAGAATTTCAGAGTGAAGTGGAGAATCATCGTAACGAGAAAATAAAGTTTCTACGATCTGATCACGGAGGCGAATATTTGAGTTACAAGTTTGGCCTTCATTTAAAACAACGTGGAATTGTTTCACAACTCACGCCACCTGGAACACCTCAAGCGTAATGGTGTGTCCGAACATCGTAACCGTACTTTATTAGATATGGTGCGTTCTATGATGTCTCTTACCATTTTGCCTTTATCATTTTGGGGTTATGCATTAAAGACAGCCGCATTCACGTTAAATAGGGCACCGTCTAAATCTGTTGAGACGACATCGTATGAACTATGGTTTGGCAAGAAACCTAAGCTGTCGTTTCTTAAAGTTTGGGGATACGACGCTTATGTCAAAAGGCTTCAGCCAGATAAGCTCGAACCTAAATCTGAGAAGTGCGTCTTCATAGGATACCCTAAGGAAACTATTGGGTACACCTTCTACCACAGATTCGAAGGCAAGATCTTTGTTGACAAGAATGGGTCCTTTCTAGAGAAGGAGTTTCTGTTGAAAGAAGTGAGTGGGAGGAAAGTAGAATTTGATGAGGTAATTGTACCTTCTCTCGAATTGTAAAGTAGCACATCAGAGAAAACCGTTCGCATGATGCCTACACCAACTAGAGAGGAAGCTAATGATGATGATCATGAAACTTCAGATCAAGTTACTACTGAACTTCGTAGGTCGACCAAAGCACGATCCGCACCAGAGTGGTACAGTAATCCTGTCCTGGAAGTCATGTTGTTGGACAACAGCGAACCTACGAACTATGAAGAAGCTATGATGAGCCCAGATTCCAATAAATGGCTTGAGGCCATGAAATCTGAGATAGGATCCATGTATGAGAACAAAGTGTGGACTTTGGTGGACTTGCCCGATGATCGGCAAGCCATTGAGAATAAATGGATCTTCAAGAGGAAGACAGACACTGATGGTAATATCACTGTCTATAAAGCTCAACTTGTCGCAAAAGTTTTTTGACAAGTTCAAGGGGTTGACTACGATGAGACTTTCTCACCCGTAGCGATGCTTAAGTCTGTCCGAATCATGTTAGCAATTGCCGCATTTTATAATTATGAAATCTGGCAAATGGACGTCAAAACTGCATTCCTGAATGGATTTCTTAAAGAAGAGTTGTATATGATGCAACCAGAAGGTTTTGTCAATCCTAAAGGTGCTAACAAAGTGTGCAAGCTCCAGTAATCCATCTATGGACTGGTGCAAGCATCTCGGAGTTGGAATATACGCTTTGATGAGGTGATCAAAGCATATGGTTTTATACAGACTTACGGTGAAGCCTGTATTTACAAGAAAGTGAGTGGGAGCTCTGTAGCATTTCTAATATTATATGTGGATGACATATTGCTGATTGGAAATGATATAGAATTTTTGGATAGCATAAAAGGATACTTGAATAAGAATTTTTCAATGAAAGACCTCGGTGAAGCTTCTTACATATTGGGCATCAAGATCTATAGAGATAGATCAAGATGCTTGATAAGACTTTCAATGAGTACATACCTTGACAAGATTTTGAAGGAGTTCAAAATGGATCAGTCAAAGAAGGAGTTCTTGCCTGTATTGTAAGGTGTGAAGTTGAGTAAGACTCAAGGCCCGACCACGGCAGAAGATAGAGATAGAATGAAAGTCATTCCCTATGCCTCAGCCATAGGTTCTATAAAGTATTCCATGCTGTGTACCAGACCTGTTGTGTGCCTTGCCAAGTCTGGCAAGGGGGTACCATAGTGATCCAGGAGTGGATCACTAGACAGCGGTCAAAATTATCCTTAGGTACCTAAAGAGGACTAAGGAAATGTTTCTCGGTTATGGAGATGATAAAGAGTTCATCGTAAAGGGTTACGTCGATGCAAGCTTTGACACCGATTCAGATGACTATGAGTCTCAATCTGGATACATATTGAAAGTGGGAGCAATTAGCTATAGTAGCTCCATGCAGAGCATTGTAGACATAGAAATTTGCAAAATACATACGGATCTGAATGTGGCAGACCCATTGACTAAACTTCTCTCAAGAAAAACATGATCACACCTTATACTCTTTGGGTGTTAATCACATGGCAATGTGAACTAGATTATTGACTCTAGTAAACTCTTTGGGTGTTGGTCACATGGCGATGTGAACTATGGGTGTTAATCACATGGCGATGTGAACTAGATTATTGACTCTAGTGCAAGTGGGAGACTGAAGGAAATATGCCCTAGAGGCAATAATAAAGTTGTTATTTTATATTTTCTTATTCATGATAAAGGTTTATTATTCATGCTAGAATTATATTGACCGAAAACTTAAATACATGTGTGGATACATAAACAAATACCGTGTCCCTAGTGAGCCTCTACTAGACTAGCTCATTGATCAAAGATGGTTAAGGTTTCCTAACCATAGACATGAGTTGTCATTTGATAATGGGATCACATCATTAGGAGAATGATGTGATGGACAAGACCCATCCGTTAGCTTAGCATATGATCGTTCAGTTTATTGCTACTGCTTTCTTGAATGTCAAATACATGTTCCTTCGACCATGAGATCATGCAACTCCCGGATACCTGAGGAATACCTTGTGTGCTATCAAACGTCACAACATAACTGGGTGATCATAAATATGCTCTATAGGTATCTCCGAAGGTGTTTGTTGAGTTGGCATGGATCAAGATTAGGATTTGTCGCTCCGAGTATCGGAGAGGTATCTCTGGGACCTCTCGGTAATACACATCATAATAAGCTTGCAAGCAAATGACTAAGGAGTTAGTTATGGGACGATGTATTACAGAACGAGTAAAGAGACTTGCCGGTAACGAGATTGAACTAGGTATGAAGATACCGACGATCGAATCTCGGGCAAGTAACGTACCGACAGACAAAGGGAATTACGTATGTTGTCATTACAGTTCGACCGATAAAGATCTTCATAGAATATGTAGGAACCAATATGGGCATCCAGGTTTTGCTATTGCTTATTGACCAGAGAGGTGTGTCGGTTATGTCTACATAGTTCTCGAACCTGTAGGGTCCGCATGCTTAACGTTCATTGATGATATAGTGTTATATGAGTTATGTGATTTGGTGACCGAATGTTGCTCAGAGTCCCAGATGAGATCACGGACATGACGAGGAGCTCCGGAATGGTTCGGCGGTAAAGATCGATATATAGGACGAAGCTATTCAGACACCGAAAAGGTTTCGGAGTGAACCGGGTATTCATCGGATCACCGGAAGGGGTTCCGGGAGGCCCCGGGAGGTCTATGGGTCTAATGGGCCAAGAGGAGGAACACAGCAGCCCACAAGGGGCTGGTGCGCCCCCACCTCTAGGCCGCTGGCCCTAGAAAGGAAAAAGGGGAGGGCTAGGCCCTCCTGCCTTTCCCTCCACATGAGGGAAAGGAAAGGGGGGCGCCTCCCCTCCTGCCTTCTCCCTGGCGCCAAACAAGGAGGGGGGGCGGCCAAGAGCAGGAGCCCAAGGTGGATTCAGCCACACTTGGAGCGCCCCTTGGCTGCCTCCCCTCTCCCCCACCTATATATATGTGGGAGGGGGCACCACACAACACCACGACAATCTCTTAGCCGTGTGCGGCGCCCCTCTCCACAGTTTCGTCCCTCAGTCATATTTTCGTAGTGCTTAGGCGAAGCCCTGCGGAGATAGCATCACCACCACCGTCACCATGCCGTCATGCTGCCGGAACTCATCCACTACTTCACCATCTTGCTGGATCAAGAAGGCGAGGACGTCACCGAGCTGAACGTGTGCTGAACGCGGAGGTGCCGTACATTCGGTACTTGATCAGTTGGCTCGCGAAGAAGTTCGACTACATCAACCGCGTTACTAAACGCTTCCGCTTATGGTCTACGAGGGTATGTAGACACGCTCTCCCCCTCGTTGCTATGCATCTCCATGGATAGATCTTGCGTGTGCGTAGAATTTTTTTTGTTTTCCATGCAACGTTTACCAACAGGTACCCTATAAGAGGTCATCTTTTGATCTTGTTGGCTATTCCGACTCGGACTATGCCGGTGACAAGGTTGATAGAATGTCCACTTCGGGTACATGTCAATTTCTTGGTAGATCCCTTGTCTCTTGGTCCTCCAAGAAACGAAATTCGGTATCCTTGTCCACCGCCGAAGCGGAATACATTGCCGCGGGATCATGTTGTGCTCACTTACTTTGGATGACTCAAACTCTCAAAGATTATGGGATACATGTGAGACATGTCCCATTGCTTTGTGACAATGAGAGTGCTATTAGGATTTCACACAATCCCATGCAACATTCTTGAACTAAGCATATTGAAGTTCGTCACCATTTCTTCGTGATCATGTTGCTAAAGGAGATATCAATCTTAAGCATGTTCATACTGACAAGCAATTGACGGATATCTTCACTAAACCGCTTGATGAAAAGATATTTTGTCGCTTGAGGAGTGAGTTGAATATCATTGATGCCACAAATTTGGAATAGAGATTCAATTTGGATACATCCAAGACATGAGCCTATATGACTAATCCTTGATATTTTTCTTATGATGATGATCATTTGTCTTAGATATATTTTCATCCTTGCATGTTATCTAACCCTTGTAGGTACTTGGATGAGCCTAAATCTATGAGATTGCAAATCACTCACATCTTGAGCAATTTCTACATCACCAAGTATCTATGCTTTGGTTGTTGAGATCAAGGAACAAGTCTACACTCAACATATCCTTTGACAATATCTATATGATGAATTTCACTCTTGTCAATTTGGATACACAAGAGTTATTCCTTGCAAGACTAACCCATGTAGGAAGATAACCTTCAAATTCATAGGGATGCTCCCAGCTCTTGATGGACCACATCAACATTGAGCATCCACCACAAGTTCAACTACATGATCAAGTTCAACAACAAACCCAAGGTATGTATTTTCCATCTTAGAGAAGCTTTGCTCCAAGCCATGAGTTAAAGCAACTCAACAAAATGTGAATACATTAAGACGCTTAAATGAAAAATGGCAACCCCATTTTGAGCTTAACGATGAGTATGCCCTGTGATCAAGTGATCTCACTTGACTCCTAAGTCAATATACTCTAACATAGGTGACTATGTCTCCAACCACCTCTAGATGAAGTTCTCTAGTGTTTCCTTTTTGTTAGTTGCATTTCTTTTGCATTTCTTATTGCTATTGTGTTTCTCTTTTAAATAAAAAAACTTCATCTAGATCTTGTCTATTTTTCTGTGATCTTTTCTATTTTCTCTGAGCAAATTCATTGCAGATTCTATCAAAATTCCTTGAAAATCCTTTGTGAAATTTCAATTGCAAGTGAGCTACATGACAAAATCTTTCCTCTGCATTGAACTCGGTCACACCGATCCAAGCCTATCGGCCAGACCGAAGCACAAATTCTACTTGTACACAATTCATCGGTTCTACCGAAACAGACTAACTCGGTCTCTCCGATATGCTCTGTCTGTGACTGCCTCATCTCGGAGTCACCGATTGATATAATTTGGCGCCGCCGATTTCACCGCTGAGCAAACATTTTTGCCATCTTAAAGTGTTTATTCTTATTAGCTCCACTCAATGATTCTTTTCCTCTACCTGCATCCTAAGCTACATTCTGCTTAATTGTGTCTCTCCAGGATCATACTCACTTGACTCATATCCATGAAAACCACCCTTCTTGGAAATTGATGTCAAAGGGGGGGGGAGAGAGCACATCAAAGCTTATCCTTACAAAACTCTTCTAAGAAAGGAAGAGAGATGCACTTTCATAAGAGGAGAGAATTTACATGTCTTTAAGAGGGGAAAGACATGTCAACTATTATTTGGTCATTTTGCTCTGAAAATCTATTTGAGATCTTGATAAGCCTTAGCTTGACTACTGCTTGCTCTGATTGTTTCTCACCCTACCTTCTCCCATTTCTAGTACTAGATTCAGGGGGAGAGGAAGTTCATGCTTAGGGGAGAACAATCCTTGGAATTTGTTGCAAATCCTTAATTCTTTGGGGACATGTCTATATTCAAATAAAGTACTCACTCTATGGTATTCACTATTACATGTCATCCCAATCTTGGTATTCTTGTGGATCGTGAAATCTTCCTTGTCCGAAGTTCTCTTGTGCTATTTAGCCTTGTTTTCCCAAGTTTGCTTCTTCAAGAGTCATTTCAAGGACCACAAGGTAAGTATATGCATCTCACTCATGTGCATGATGATCTCTTGCTTTTGCACATATTGTTTGCAAGAGGGAATCATAAACATGTAGGTACATCTCACATCACTTTCTGCTCTGATGCACATGACCAAGATACATGTAACTCATTACTTACTCTGTCATGTTGTGCATTCACATGCTGTTCAATTCTATCATTACATGAGTGCACACATGTAGGGGGAGCTCATGCAAGTTACATGTTCATCCAAAGCTTTAGTTACTACTCTTCACATTATTGACTTGAAGCTTTGATGTATGTTGTCATCAATTACCAAAAAGGGGGAGATTGAAAGCACAAGTGCTCCCTTGGTGATTTTGGTAATTAATGTCAACATATCTTTTGTTGGACTAATGGTTCTATCTAGTACATTTCAGATAAGTTCAATAATGGCATGGCATGGCAAGGACAAGAGGATGTGGACCCCCCCTCAAAATGCTAAGGAAAAGGATTGGCAAAAGGTCAAGACTCTACATTTTTCTTTAAGTGATCCAAGATCACATTGAGTCCATAGGAAAGCCAATACTATTAAAAGGGGATGAGGTGTTGCTTAATGATCTATTTGCTCAAAGTGCTTAGTGATATTGCTCCAAAACCCTCAGCCACTTTCTCTATCCAAATATGTCCAGACCCTAAAACTCCAACTCGGCCCCACCGATATTTCCTACCCGGAGCCACCGAGTTCATCTGGACTTAGCCACTCCCAAAACCCTAACAATTCGGATCCACCGATATGGATCTCGGTCCCACCAGGATGGCCTTGCCAGCTCTCTATTGTTTGTTGCAATTGTTTTGGTCCCACCGAGAATTGCAATCGGTCTCACCAAGATGGCTTGACTGATTCTTGCTACTTCTTGAGCTTGCATTGATTTTTCCCTTGAAGAGGAAAGGGTGATGTAGCAAAGTAGAGATAAGTATTTCCCTTAGTCTGAGAACCAAGGTATCAATCCAGTAGGATGAAAACAGAAGTCCCCAATAGATGCACCTACACAGACAAACAAATACTTGCACACAACGCGAAAAAGGGGTTGTCAATCCCTTCATGGTTACTTGCAAGGATGAGATCTGATAGAGATATGTATAAAAGATAAATAAAAGTGAAAAATAAATTAAAGGTAAATAAATTGCAGCAAGGTATTTTTGGGTTTTTGGTTTTATAGATCTAAAAATAATATGGTAAAAATAGACCCGGGGGCCATAGGTTTCACTAGAGGCTTCTCTCTTGATAGAACACATACGATGGGTAAACAAATTACTGTTGAGCAATTGATAGAAAAGCGCAAAGTTATGACGATATCTAAGGCAATGATCATGAATATAGGCATCATGTCCGTGACAAGTAGACTGACTCCTGCATGCATCTACTACTATTACTCCACACATCGACCGCTATCCAGCATGCATCTAGTGTATTAAGTTAACAAGAACGGAGTAACGCCTTAAGCAAGACAGCATGATATAGAGGGATAGATCCAATCAATATGGTAAAAATCCCATCTTTTTATCCTTAATGGCAACAATACAAATACGTGCCTCACTACCCCTTCTGTCACTGGGTGAGGACACCGCAAGATTGAACCCAAAACAAAGCACCTCGCCCATTGCAAGATAGATCAATCTAGTTGGCCAAACCAAATCAATAGATCGGAGAGAAATACAAAGCTATCTTAATCATGCATAAAAGAGTTTATAGAAGACTCAAATAATATTCATATATAATATGATCATAAATCCACAATTCATCGGATCTCAATAAACGCACCGCAAAAGAAGATTACATCGAATAGAACTCCAAGAACATCTAGGAGAACATTGTATTAAAGATCAAAGAGAGAGAAGAAGCCATCTATCTACTAGCTATGGACCCGTATGTCTGTGGTAAACTACTCACACATCATCGGAAGAGCAGCAAGGTTGGTGTAGAGGCCCTCCGTGATCGAATCCCCCTTCGGCGGAGTGCCAGAAAAGGCCCCAAGATGGGATCTCATGAGAACAGAAGCTTGCGGCGGCGGAAAAGTATTTTTGGTGTGCCCTCTTGTGTATGGGGAATATTTGGGTATTTATGGAGCTGGAATTAGGGTTAGGGGGGTCCTGAGAGGCCCACAAGCTTGGGGGGCACCCCCCTAGGGCGCGCCTCCAGGGCTTGTGGCCCTCTCGTGGCTCTTCTGGCCTCCTCTCGATGCTTCGTGGTTTTCTTCTGGTCCAAGAAAAATCATGAAAAAATTTCATTCCTTTTGGACTCCGTTTGGTATTGATTTTCTGTAGAAGACAAAAACAAGGAAAAAACAACAACTGGCACTGGGCACTAGGTTAATAGGTTGGTCCCAAAAACTGATACAAAATAGCAACATAATGCATATAAAACATCCAAGATGGATAATATAATAGCATGGAACAATAAAAAATTATAGATACGTTGGAGACGTATCAAACATCCCCAAGCTTAATTCCTGCTCGTCCTCGAGTAGGTAAATGATAAAAACAGAAATTTTGATGAGGAATGCTACCTAACATGTTTATCAATGTAATCTTTCTTTGTTTGGCATGAATATTCAGATGCATAAGATTCAAAACAAAAGTTAAATATTGACATAAAAACAATAATACTTCAAGCATACTAATAAAGCAATCATGTCTTGTCAAAATATCATGGCTAAAGAAAGTTATCCCTACAAAATCATATAATCTTGTCATGCTCTATCTTCATCACACAAAGTATTTATCATGCATAACCCCGATGACAAGACAAGCAATTGGTTCATACTTTTAATGTTCTCAAACTTTTTCAACTCTCACGCAATACATGAGCGTGAGACATGGATATAACACTATAGGTGGAATAGAATATGATGGTGGAGGTTGTGTGGAGAATACAAAAAAGGAGAAAGTCTCACATTGGCGAGGCTAATCAATAGGCTATGGAGATGCCCATCAATTGATGTCAATGCAAGGAGTAGGGATTGTAATGCAACAGATGCACTAGAGCTATATGTGTATGAAAGCTCAAAAGAAAACTAAGTGGGTGTGCATCCAAATCGCTTCCTCACGAAGACCTAGGGCAATTTGAGGAAGCCCATCATTGGAATATACAAGCCAAGTTCTATAATGAAAAATTCCCATTAGTAATATATGGAAGTGACAAAATATGAGACTCTCTATATGAAGAACATGGTGCTATTTGAAGCACAAGTGTGGAAAAAGGATAGTAACATTGCCCCTTCTCTCTTTTTCTCTCATTTTTATTATTTTATTTTATTTTCTCTTTTTTTTCTTTTAGGCTCTTTGGCCTCTCTTTTTTTTCTATTTTTTTTTTCTATTTTTCGTCTGGAGTCTCATCCCGACTTGTGGGGGAATCATAGTCTCCATCATCCTTTCCTCACATGGGACAATGCTCTAATAATGTTGATCGTCACACTTTTATTTACTTACAACTCGATATTAGAACAAAAATATGACTCTATATGAATGCCTCATGTATGATCATGTAAAGGAATATGACAATGATGTTGGAAATATGCCCTAGAGGCAATAATAAAGTGGTTATTATTATATTTCCTTGTTCATGATAATCGTTTATTATCCATGCTATAATTGTATTGATTGGAAACTCAAATACATGTGTGGATGCATAGACAACAACATGTCCCTAGTGAGCCTCTACCGGGCTAGCTCATTGATCAAAGATGGCTATGGTTTCCTAGTCATAGACATGAGTTGTCATTTGATAACGGGATCACATCATTAGGAGAATGATGTGATGGACAAGACCCAAACTATAAACGTAGCATATGATCGTATCAAGTTTATTGCTATCGTTTTTTGCATGTCAAGTATCTGTTCCTATGACCATGAGATCATGCAACTCACTGACACCGGGGGAGTACCTTGTGTGTATCAAACGTCACAATGTAACTGGGTGACTATAAAGATGCTCTACAGGTATCTCCGAGGGTGTCTGTTGAGTTGGCATGGATCAAGACCGGGATTTGTCACTCTGTATGACGGAGAGGTATCTCGGGGCCCTCTCGGTAATACAACATCACAAGAGGCTTGCAAGAATGTGACTAATGAGTTTGGTCACGAGATCTTGTATTACGGAACGAGTAAAGAGACTTGCCGGTAACGAGATTGAACTAGGTATGGAGATACCGACGATCGAATCTCGGGCAAGTAACATATCGCCGGACAAAAAGGGAATTGTATACAGGATTAACTGAATCCTTGACAGCATGGTTCAACTGATAAAGATCTTAGTGGAATATGTAGGAATCAATATGGGCATCCAGGTCCCGCTATTTCTTATTGACCGGAGAGGAGTCTCAGTCATGTCTACATGATTCTCGAACCCGTAGGGTCGCACGCTTAACGTTCGGTAGCGCTAGGGTAGAATTGAGATATTAATAGTGGAAAGTACGAAGGTTGTTCGGAGTCCCAGATGGTATCCGGGACATCACGAGGAGCTCCGGAATAGTCTGGAGGTAAAGATTCATATATGGAAAGTTGTTATCGGGGTTCCAAAAAAAGTTCGAGTTTTTTCGGTATTGTACCGGGAAGGTTCTAGAAGGTTCCGAAGTGGGCCCATCTACATGGGGGACCCACACTAACATGGGTAGTGGGGAAAGTCCTCACAACCCTGGTCTAGGCGCACCAAGATCCTCCCTTAAAAGGAATAGTATCATATCCCAAGGGGATAAGACCAGGATCCCTAAAAAAGGGGGATAGCGATCGGTGGGGAAGGAAAGGTGGGATTTCCTTCCTCCCCTTTGGGTAACAACCATAGGGCCTTGGAGGCCAAGCCACCAGCCCCCTCCATGCGTATATATAGGTGGGGAGGTGTTGAGGGCAGCCACCCTTCGACCCTTGCCCGTTACCTCTCCCAACTCCTCCCACGTTTCACCGGTACGCGCTTGGCGAAGCCCTGCCGGAATTACGCTGCCACCACCACCACCATACCATCGTGTTGGTCCCGATCTCATCTACCCCCCTCGCTCGCTTGCTGGATCAAGAAGGAGAGGATGTCGCTGAGCCGCACGTGTGCTAAACTCGGAGGTGCCGTCCGTTCAGCACTTGATCGGGAGTTCGTGGACGGATCGTGATTGGATCGCGAAGACGTTTGACTACATCAACCGCATTTCTTAACGCTTTTGCTTAGCGATCTACAAGGGTATGTAGATCCAATCTCTCCTCTTGTAGATGTGCATCTCCTAGATTGATCTTTGTGAGCATAGGAAAGTTTTTGTTTCCCATGCAACGTTCCACAACAAATGATGGTGTGTGTTATAATAAAACGGAACTGTGGAAGGTGCATGGTAATATATCTCGGAATGGCTATGGAAATGCCATAATAGGTAGGTATTGTGGCTGTTTTGAGGAAGATATAAGGTGGCTTATGTGTGAAAGAGCGTATCATATCACGGGGTTTGGATGCACCGGCGAAGTTTGCACCAACTCTCAAGGTGAGAAAGGGCAATGTACGGTACCGAAGAGGCTAGCAATGATGGAAGGGTGAGAGTGCGTATAATCCATGGACTCAACATTAGTCATAAAGAACTCACATACTTATTGCAAAAGTTTATTGGCCCTTGAAACAAAGTACTAATATGCATGCTCCTAGGGGGATAGATTGGTAGGAAAAGACCATCACTCGTCCCCGACCGCCACTCATAAGGAAGACAATAAAAAATAAATCATGCTCCAACTTCATCGCATAACGAGAGACCATACGTGCATGCTTCGGAAATCACAAACCTTAACACAAATATTATTACTAATCCATAATGACTTACTAGCATGACTCTAATATCACCATCTTCATATCTCAAAACAAATGCAAGGAATCAAACTTCTCATATATTCAATGATCTTCATGAAAGTTTTTATTATATCCCTCTTGAATACCCATCATATTTGGACTAAATTCATAAGCTAAGCAAATTGTCATACTATTTATAAGACTCCCAAAATAATATAAGTGAAGCATGAAAGTTCATTAATTTCTTCAAAATAAAACCACCGCCGTGCTCTAAAAATATATAAGTGAAGCACTAGAGCAACTACCTAGCTCAAAAGATATAAGTGAAGCACATATAGTATTCTAATAAATTCATGATTAATGTGTGTCCCTCTCAAAAGGTGTGTAAAAAAAGGATGATTGTGGCAAAATAAGAAGCAAGGAATCATATAATACAATACGCTCCAAGCAAAACACATATCATGTGGTGAATAAAAATATAGCCTCAATTAATTTTACCGATGGATTGAAGACAAAAGAGGGGATGCCATCCGGGGCATCCCCAAGCTTAGATGCTTGGTTGTCCTTGAATATTACCTTGGGGTGCCTTGGGCATCCCCAAGCTTAGGCTCTTGCCACTCCTTATTTCGTAGTCCATCAAAACTTCACCCAAAACTTGAAAACTTCACAACACAAAACTCAACAGAAAACTCGTGAGATCCGTCAGCGAAACAAAGCCAATAACCACCTTTAGGTACTGTTGTAAACTCATTCCAATTGGTGTTATATATAATGTATTCTAACTTCTCCATGGTTCATACCCCCCGATACTGCCCATAGATTCATCAAAATAAGCAAACAACACAATGAAAACAGAATCTGTCAAAAACAGAACAGTCTGTAGTAATCTGGACTTTAGCCAAACTTCTGTAATTCCAAAAATTCTGAAAAATTAGGAAAATGTACAAAATTTGTATATAAATCTTGTGTTAAAAATTCAGATCAAAATCACATTTCTGTGAATTTACAAAATTCCAGAACTGAGCGCAAAAGTTTCTATTTTTCAGCAGGATCAAATCAACTATCACCCAGATCATCCCAAAGGTCTTACTTGGCTCAAATACCAATTAAAACACTAAAACATAATAATTATAGAAGTAATATTTCATATTTATTGAAGAAAATAAGCAAAAACAAAAAGCACAAAATAAAATTGGGTTGCCTCCCAACAAGCGCTATTGTTTTACGCCCCTAGCTAGGCATATTGCATAGATCTAGGTATTGTAGTAGAAGTGAGGGAGATCATCCATGCTCATATCATATTCTCTCCTTTAAGCATCAAGATTTCTTTGTGGTAAGCAAAAATAATCAAAGGGGATAAATTTAATAGGGTACGGATCCATAAGATCATGTTTGGGAGGAATAGATTCCTCTTTTGGCCCTTTATATGTGATAATTATGTCTTCATTGTAAACGTTCCTTTGATTAAACTCCCTAAGTCTGTCCCTAAGCACAAAACCTAATCCATTATTTTTTATAGCGAAATTTTCATTGAGTTCATAAATCTTATCAATCAAAACATCGGTAGGAACCCTTTTTCTTAGGTTTTCATTATAAGCAGCATAATCCGGAGATTGTAATCTTCTTATTTCTTCTTGATTAAAAAGGATCTCCTCTATAGGAGGGCAACCATAATTTATATTGTAATGAGCAAATATTTCACGTGCCTCTTTCATAATATGCCAAAATTCATAAGCTAAAAATATAGTGGTGACACGCTTAACGGAAGGATCATGAATATTGGAAAATTCTAGGAGGAACCTTTGTATGCATGGATGCATGTGAACAAATTGTCTTTTGAATTCAACTATAAGAAAATATATTGCATCCGCAAGGCTAGAAGTTTTGTTAAGAATAGATCCCCCTAGCATAGGTAACGTACCGGCACAAGTAAAGAAATCTTGAATACCACCTTTTCCAATAATATTACCGCTACCTACACGGAGTTTTTTAGTGTGCGTGATAGTAGGTTCTTCTTCATGAGGATCATTATTAGCGGAATCATCAAATTTTCCCTCAAGACTATTACTATCTTTTTCAATGATAACCTCCCCAGATTCAAACATGATGGCACGAAAGCAATCTAGCACATAAGCAAAAAAAACAAATATTTTTGTATTTTTTTGAAAATGTTTTAGAAGTGGGGGAGATGAAAACGAGAGGCAAATGGTGAATAATGTAAGTGCAAGAGATGAGAGTTTATGATAGGTACTTGGTAGGCTTGATGTAGAACCTCCCCAGCAACGGCACCAGAAATTCTTCCTGCTACTTTTTGAGCTTGCGTTGATTTTTCACTTGAAGAGGAAAGGGTGATGCAGCAAAGTAGAGATAAGTATTTCCCTCAGTTTGAGAACCAAGGTATCAATCCATTAGTAGGAACACACAAGTCCCCAATAGATGCACCTACACAAACAAACAAACAAACAGATACTTGCACACAACGCGAAAAAGGGGTTGTCAATCCCTTCACGGTTACTTGCAAGGATGAGATCTGATAGAGATAGGTATAAAAGATAAATAAAAGTGCAAAATAAAGTAAAGGTAAATAAATTGCAACAAGGTATTTTTGGATTTTTGGTTTTATAGATCTGAAAATAACATTGTATTGAAGATCAAAGAGAGAGAAGAAGCCATCTAGCTACTAGCTATGGACCCGTAGGTCTGTGGTAAACAACTCACACATCATCGGAAGGGCAGCAAGGTTGATGTAGAGGCCCTTCGTGATCGAACCCCCCTCCGGCGGAGTGCCGGAAAAGGCCCCAAGATGGGATCTCACGAGAACAGAAGCTTGCGGCGGCGGAAAAGTATTTTTGGTGTGCCCTCTGGTGTACGGGGAATATTTGGGTATTTATGGAGTTGGAATTAGGGTTAGGGGAGTCCAGAGGGGCCCACAAGCTTGGGGGGCGCCCCCCTAGGGCGTGCCTCCAGGGCTTGTGGCCCTCACATGGCTCTTCTGGCCTCCTCCCGAAGCTTCGCGGTTGTCTTCTGGTCCAAGAAAAATCAGCAAAAAGTTTCGTTCCGTTTGGTATTGATTTTCTGTAAAAGACAAAAACAATGAAAAAACATCAACTCGAACTGGGCACTAGCTTAATAGGTGAGTCCCAAAAAATGATATAAAATAGCATCATAATGCATATAAAATATCCAAGATGGATAATATAATAGCATGGCACAATAAAAAAATATAGATACGTTGGAGACGTATCAATTCTCTGTTACCTTATTGCTTCAATTCAGTCCCACCGAGATGATGCAATCGATGCCACCGAGTTAAGGTTTGCCCTAAGCCCTTGCACATCGGTCCCTCCGAGTTGTTCCCGTCAGTCCCACCAAGATTCCTAACGTTCATATTTTTACACAGATCGGATCACCGAGTTTTCTGATTGATGCCACCGAGATGGGTCAAAAGTGTGTAATGGTTGGATTTTGTGTGGAGGCTATATATACCCTCCACCCCTTCTTCCTCATTGAAGAGAGCCATCAGAACGTGCCTACACTTCCACCATTCATTTTCTGAGAGAGAACCACATACTCATGTGTTGAGATCAAGTGTTTCCATTCCTACCATTTGAACCTTGATTTCTAGCCTTCCCCAAGTTGATTTCCACTCAAATCCTTCTTCCACCATAGCCAAATCTATGAGAGAGAGTTGAGTGTTGGGGAGACTATCATTTGAAGCACAAGAGGGGGGAGTTCATCATTAACACACCATCTATTACCTTTTGGAGAGTGGTGTCTCCTAGATTGGTTAGGTGTCACTTGGGAGCGTCCAACATGATGTGGAGTTGAACCAAGAAGTTTGTAAGGGCAAGGAGATCACCTACTTCATGAAGATCTACCCGTGTGAGCCAAGTCCTTCATGGGCGATGGCCATGGTGGGATAGACAAGGTTGCTTCTTCGTAGACCCTTCGTGGGTGGATGTGACGCCCCCGGCCCGATCGTGCACTAATCATACACGCAAATGCACACGATCAAGCCTAAGGACTCACGGGAAGATATCACAACACAACTCTAAAACATAAATAAAGTCATACAAGCTTTATATTACAAGCCAGGGGCCTCGAGGGCTCGAATACATAAGCTTGCGAACAAGCGTCAGCGGAAGCATCAGATATCTGAGTACAGATATGAAATAGAAACAGAAAGGCCTTTAGGAAGGCGGGGCAAAATAAAACACTACGATCGAAAGGCGAAGGCCTCCTGCCTGGGACCCTCCGATCCTACTCCTGGTCGTCAGTCAACTCGTAGTAGTATCCATCCTCTGGGTAGTAGTAGTAACGATCGTCGGGGCATCTGTCTCAGGGGGCTCCGTCCTCTGGTCACGTCAAACTGATATGGGGAGAAAAAGGAAAACAAAGCAACCGTGAGTACTCTGAAGTACTCAGCAAGCAAGGATCTACACTACATATGCAACATTATCAAGGGGAGGCGGTATATGTGGACTGGGCTGCAGAAATGCCAAAATAGAGAGAAGGCCTAGTCCTATCGAAGACTAGCATCTTCAGCGGTCTTGCAGCAGTAGAAGAGAGTAGAACAATACCATATAATGTAGCAGTAATAATATCAACCTCACCCAGAGATCCTTTCTCGACTCCCTGCGAGAAAGCAATCCCAGAGCCATACATTCATCAACCTCGTCCTGAGATCCCTTCTCGACTCCCTGCGAGAAGCAATCCCAGAGCCATATATACAGGTCTCATCACAGGTATCCAGTTCTTAATTGTATCAATCAGGATACAACTCCGAGTGTCCTTTACCGTAGGACCGGCTATCGATAGAAGTGTTCTTCCCTGCAGGGGTGCACCAACTTACCCAACACGCTCGATTAACTTCGGCCGGACACACTTTCCTGGGCCATGCCCGGCCTCGGCCAAACGACACATCGCAACCCTACCTACAACTCAGCAGAGAGGTCCCCGCCGGTCTACATCCTAAGCGCAAGGGGGTCTTGGCCATCGCCCCTCGCCCTCCGGGTCGTTGCGTACATGGCCCAGATCCAAGCACCACCGAAATGGCGCCAATCACTCCATGCCGCACTGCTGAACTGGACGTCTGACAGAGCTTTCGGCTGATGCATACGATGCAGAACGCCCATACTATGCCCACGTGATGGTTAGTGCTATCAGGCCAGAGGCCTGCTCGGATCAAATATCCAAATCGTTAGGACTAGGGCTTGCGGTAACGAGCAGAGACTCATGAAAGATGTGACCCCGTCGCCCCGTCTCGAGGACTTGCGGCAAGGGTTAAGAATGCCCGGCCGCGCCTCGTATTCACCACTCGGGCACCACACTGGCAACCCGCCTTCACATCACACGCGGGTACCCCTCAGGGTCGACCCGCCTTTCCAAGTAACATTGTAAGGTCCAAGTATCCGTGTGTCCATAACATCAGGGAATCCGAGGTATCACCCTCATTGAATTCCCACTCGATGTATCCGTCAAGGTGAACTAGGAGGAATCACCCTCACTGGGTCCACACTTGAGGTGTTGTAGGACAGCGTTCGTTATCGGAAGCGGTGAAGGAGGAATCACCCTCGATGACCACGACCGAATAGCTACTCTACAGAGTTAACATCAGAAGTGCTACAAGAGGTTTCACCCTCGGCACTCGATAGTAACGCTGCAGTGTCGTTACAACTAAGGGGGGTGATGTGCGGTGTCGGGTCCTGGTCTTCAATCCCATTGATCGGGTCTTCTGACGATCCAGCGCGGCAGTCGGGATAAGTGGGGTCACTGATAGGTCTCTACCCAGCCTAGACTAAACAGTTTAGGATATGTAGGTAATTATCAACAGCAGGTTACAATGAACAGGCTATGCATCAGAATAGGTAAAGCAGCAGCAGAAGTAACTCTAATGCAAGCATGAGAATATAGAATGGGCGATATCGGGATGATCAAAGGGGGGGGCTTTATTTTCTTTTGTTCTTTTTCTTTTTATAAATTCATATACCTCGGTTTAGTAAATAGTTAGGCCCCAAACCGAATTTTGTAAAAAGGGAGACCTAGTCCATAAATACCAGTGCTTTATTTCCTAAAACCTAAAATCAGTTTGGGCAAAACATCATTTCATACTTAAATTAGATTTAATAAATGGTTATTAAATATTGTTTTTAGTCGCTGTTTGAAGATGTTTGAGTCACTTACCCAACTCCAATGATGTTGGTTTCAATTTTAGAATTGTCTCTGATTTATTTGCTATTTAATGAACAATTTAGTTTCTATGTTGGACAACTTTTATTTTCCACTTTCATTTAAATTTGAATTTGAGGTTAGGAGTTGAAATGCAATATGATGTTAATGATGATCATGCACTGATAATCATGCTGACTTGGCATTATCAAAATGGGATTACTGTGGCTAACCACCGGGGGTGTTACAAATCTCCTCTACTAACAAGAATTCTCGTCCCGAGAATTAAGAAGTAGAAGGAAAAAGTTCGGGGTATTCCGCACGAAGATTATCCTCGCGTTCCCAAGTGGCTTCATTTTTAGTATGATTTGACCACTGCACTTTGAGGAACTTGGTAACCTTCTGACGGGTTCGACGTTCAGCTTCATCGAGAATGCGGATCGGATGTTCCTTATATGAAAGATCATCATGCAATTCGAGCATCTCGTGATCCACAGCTCGGTGCGGAGATTCCTTGAAGCATTTTCGAAGTTGCGACACATGGAAGACGTCGTGGATATGAGAGAATTGCGGAGGCAATTCCAATTTATACGCCACCTGTCCACGCCTAGCAACAATGCGGAAAGGACCAATGTAGCGCGGAGCTAACTTGCCCTTGATTCCAAAACGGTGAGTGCCTTTCATAGGTGTGACACGAAGATAAGCTTGATCACCAGGTTGATAAGTCAAACCCCATCGTTTGCGATCATAGTTGCTCTTCTGGCGGTCCTGAGCCGCCTTGAGATTTTCACGGACGATATGGACTTGTTCTTCGGCGTGTTGAATAATATCCGGTCCAACAAGAGGTCGTTCCCCAGTTTCTGACCAATTCAGAGGGGTTTGACACTTACGTCCATAGAGAACTTCAAAGGGGGCCATTTTCAGACTAGCTTGATAGCTGTTGTTATAAGAGAACTCGGCATATGGAAGAGATTCTTCCCACTTCTTGCCGAAAGAAACAACACAAGCTCGTAGCATGTCTTCAAGCACTTGATTGACTCGTTCAACTTGGCCTTGGGATTGAGGATGATAAGCTGAACTCCAGGTAATATGAGTTCCCATAGCCTTTTGGAAACTTTCCCAGAAATGACCAGTGAATATGCTGCCACGGTCTGAACTGATCTCTTTCGGAATACCGTGGAGTGAAACAATTCTGGAGATATATAACTCTGCTAACTGACTAGCAGTGATCGTCTCCTTGACAGGCAGAAAGTGTGCAACTTTGGAGAGTTGGTCGACAACGACAAGAATAGCATCGTGACCCTTCTGTGACCTGGGAAGTCCTGTAATGAAATCCATCTGAACCTTATCCCATTTCCATAAAGGAATAGGTAACGGTTGCAGAATTCCAGCAGGCTTCTGATGTTCTGCTTTAACGCGACGACACACATCACATTCAGCAACATAACGAGCAATGTCTTGCTTCATTCTGGACCACCAGTACCTTTGACGGAGATCACGATACATCTTGGTGCTACCCGGATGAATAGACAGCGGGGTATCATGTGCCTCCTTCATGACTTTGTCAGTCATAAGCTCGAAGCGAGGTACGACAATGCGGTCTCTGAAATACAAGGTTCCATCTTCAGACAGCGAGAAATCCCTGTACTTTACAAGGTGAAGGTCCTTCTTCATCAGATCAACTTCAGCATCTTTAGCTTGCGCATTCTTAACAGCTTTCTCAAGGTCTGGTTCAACAACCAAGGTTTTTAGGTATCCTTGGGGAACTATCTCGAGATTTAGCTTTCGAAGCTCTTCATACAGAAGTGGTTGCTGTAGCTGAACCTCAAGTTCGCAGCAATAGGATTTGCGGCTC
The DNA here is from genome assembly GCA_011799875.1 of Thinopyrum elongatum. Taxonomy (NCBI): domain Eukaryota; kingdom Viridiplantae; phylum Streptophyta; class Magnoliopsida; order Poales; family Poaceae; genus Thinopyrum; species Thinopyrum elongatum. The sequence continues at coordinate 405,575,544 of CM022302.1, read as the reverse complement.
AACGCATCAGCCATTACATTAGCCTTGCCAGGGGTATAAGAAATACCCAAGTCATAGTCCGCAATGGTCTCCATCCATCTTTGCTGACGGAGATTCAGAGATGGCTGAGTGAACAAGTACTTCAAACTTTTATGATCCGTGTAGATCTCGCAACGATTACCGAGGAGATAATGTCGCCACAACTGCAGTGCATAGATGACAGCAGCTAGTTCTAGATCATCTACCGGATAATTCTCTTCATGCGGTCGCAACTGACGAGAGCCATAGGCAATCACTTTACGCTCTTGCATTAGGATACAGCCTAATCCTTCACGGGATGCATCACAATAGATCACAAAGTCTTTGCGAGAATCTGGAGGAGCAAGTACTGGGGCAGACGTTAGCTTGTCTTTGAGTGTTTGAAAACTTTCCTGACATTTTTCTGTCCATTCAAACTTAACGCCCTTGTGAAGCAGATCAGTCAAAGGCTTAGCAATCTTAGAAAAATTCTCGACAAAACGACGGCAATAACTTGCAAGACCGAGAAAACTTCTCACTTGCTTGACGTTCTTCGGAGGAGTCCAGTCAAGTATAGCCTGAACTCGTTCTGGGTTAACGGCAATGCCATCTTTCGAAATCACATGGCCGAGATATGTCACTTCAGACAACCAGAATTCACATTTAGAATATTTGGCATACAGTTGGTGTTCTCGGAGCCTTTCCAGTACAAGACGGAGGTGTTCAGCATGTTCTTCCTTATTCTTTGAATAAACCAGAATATCATCTAGATATACCACGACGAACTTGTCGAGGTAATCCATGAAGATATAATTCATCAGACGGGAAAATGTGGCTGGAGCATTTGTTAAGCCAAATGACATTACAGTGTACTCATAAGAACCATAGCGAGTAACAAATGCAGTCTTCGGAATATCCTCTCCACGAACACGGATCTGATGGTAACCCAACCTCAAATCAAGTTTAGAGAATACCGATGATCCAGTAAGTTGATCATACAAATCATTGATCCGAGGAAGCGGATATTTATTCTGAATGGTGGCTTGGTTAATGGGCCGATAATCCTGAACCAATCGGTTAGTTCCATCCTTCTTCTTAACGAAGAGTGAAGGTGCTCCCCAAGCAGAGGAACTGGGGCGGATGAAACCTTTCTTAAGTGACGTGTCGATTTCTTCCTTAAGCTCGAGAAGATGGTGCGGAGGCATCTTATAAGGACGCTTCGCGATAGGTGTTGTGCCAGGCTTCAAGTCGATGACAAACTCAACAGCTCTAGCAGGGGGTATTCCTGGAAGTTCTTCTGGAAATACATCTTGAAATTCACGAACAACTGGAACGTTCTCGATGCCTTCAAGAGGTGAAGCGTTCAGTGCATTTAGGACATATATCTGAGCTTCGGCGTCCTGCACTGTACGAGCGGAGTATCTGACAGTCTGACCGGAAGGGTGTGTGAGGCGGACTGCTTCAGTGGCACAGTCAATCAAAGCTTTACGAGGCTTCAACCAGTCCATACCCAGAATAATGTCAATGTTGGAGGTCTTAAGGGCAATGAGAGAAACGGGGAACATCAATCCTCCAATCACAATGTGATTACCGTGGCTTACCCTGGTAGTTTGCCAATCAGCCCCAGGTGAATGGATTACTAATGGGATGGACATCTCCTCGAAAAGTATATCATGGCTTCGCGCAAAACTTTCGGACATGAAGGAGTGCGATGCTCCAGAATCAAAGAGGACTAAAGCTGGGATTGAATTCACTAGAAGGGTGCCCATCACAATGCTGGGGTCCTGCCGAGCTTCTTCCATGTTGACTTGGTTGACATGAACACGTTGACTAGCAGGTAGTCTGGTTCCAACGTTCCTAGAAGGATGTTTTCGACGGCTCTTCCTGCAACTAGCAGAAGGACGTGGTGCATCCTGACGAAAAACCATAGCATCAGGCGGTCCAGCATGGACCGATAGCTGTCTCGGCGGTGGAGGCAAACGAGGTGCAACATAGGACGGCCTTGGTGTTGGAGCAGGTCGGTGGTGTACATTATGCGGGATCCACACTCTACGCTTCTGAACAGGCTGACCCGAGGATGAGCCAGCTCCATGAGTGCGCTTGAGTGACTCCTGGTACTCAGTCAGAGCTGTTTCAACTTGGAAAGATTTGCTGACAAGCGTTGCGAAGTCTGTGAAATCATGGACAGCAAGTGCAAGTTTTATATCAGTACGTAGTCCTTCACGGAATGTCTCCTGCTTGCGTGTGTTGGTGTCGACGTCATCCGCAGCATAGCGGGACAATTCAAGAAATTTCCTCTGGTATTCATCCACAGCCATTTTGCCATGTGAGAGTTTGCGGAACTCCTGCTTCTTCTGGTCGATCAGACCTTGAGGAAGGTACCGTGCACGAAAAGTCGACTGAAATTCCTGCCAAGTGGTTACGATTTCAGCAGGCAACATACCCTTGTGGCTTTCCCACCATTGAGCAGCTGGGCCCTTTAGGTGGAATGTCGTGAAGGTGACGTAACTGTCAGGGGCAACATTAGCTGACTCCATTTCAAACAAGATATCACGAAGCCAATCATCAGCATCCATAGGATTGGTGGAGTTGCGGAAAACAGACGGATTGAGGCGCACGAATTCTGGCAGAGTTATTGGAGCAGTCTGTTGCTGAGCATTCTGGTTTGGAAGCTGAGCCAATACTCCGGTCATAAACTGACGGTTAAGCTCAAACTGCTGACGGTTGATTTCAAACTGCTGTATCATTGCGGCAATATAGGGTGGATGTGGAGGATCGTCAGCCATCCTGCCAAATCAACAGGGGCAATTTAGCTAGTAACTTGCAGGTGTATGGAATTATTTATGAAGTAACACGCACAACAGAAGGAAGTGCAAAAGATACTTCATCATATTCGCACCAGACATTCAAAGCCACACATAGTCTCGGTTAGCATCCGGCATTACGACAGTTGAAAAGGAAAAGGCTAGACATCTAGGCGGCGCGCAGGCACGCGATATGGGAGTACACAACGAGACATAGCAAAGGCTAGATCCACGTCGGAGAAAACTGTTGGAGCGAGGAATCTGCACGTGACAACACAGGGTGCCCTCGATAAGAGGATCCTGTAAGCAGAACCTGGCCCTCAATCTTGAAGCAAGGGGGAATATCTTCAGAACACCGGGTGGATGTGACCACGAGAACCTAATGTTGGAGTTAGTAAAATCATTTAACCCGAATAGAAGAGAGGTCAGAGTCCCAGAGTAAAGGTCGAGGAGTAAAAGATCCTAATACCACCCAATTGGCGACGTGGGCCCGTAAGCCACACAGCCAAGTTAGTAAAACAGTTTTCCGGTTTCTAGACTCAACTTCGGCCAAGGAGTTGGAAAGGGGGTTCCTACAGGCAGTCGGCTCTGATACCAACTTGTGACGCCCCCGGCCCGATCGTGCACTAATCATACACGCAAATGCACACGATCAAGCCTAAGGACTCACGGGAAGATATCACAACACAACTCTAAAACATAAATAAAGTCATACAAGCTTTATATTACAAGCCAGGGGCCTCGAGGGCTCGAATACATAAGCTTGCGAACAAGCGTCAGCGGAAGCATAAGATATCTGAGTACAGATATGAAATAGAAACAAAAAGGCCTTTAGGAAGGCGGGGCAAAATAAAACACTACGATCGAAAGGCGAAGGCCTCCTGCCTGGGACCCTCCGATCCTACTCCTGGTCGTCAGTCAACTCGTAGTAGTATCCATCCTCTGGGTAGTAGTAGTAACGATCGTCGGGGCATCTGTCTCAGGGGGCTCCGTCCTCTGGTCACGTCAAACTGATATGGGGAGAAAAAGGAAAACAAAGCAACCGTGAGTACTCTGAAGTACTCAGCAAGCAAGGATCTACACTACATATGCAACATTATCAAGGGGAGGCGGTATATGTGGACTGGGCTGCAGAAATGCCAGAATAGAGAGAAGGCCTAGTCCTATCGAAGACTAGCATCTTCAGCGGTCTTGCAGCAGTAGAAGAGAGTAGAACAATACCATATAATGTAGCAGTAATAATATCAACCTCACCCAGAGATCCTTTCTCGACTCCCTGCGAGAAAGCAATCCCAGAGCCATACATTCATCAACCTCGTCCTGAGATCCCTTCTCGACTCCCTGCGAGAAGCATCCGCGAGCCCTATCTACATGTATCACAGTATCCAGTTCTTAATTGTATCAATCAGGATACAACTCCGAGTGTCCTTTACCGTAGGGACCGGCTATCGATAGAAGTGTTCTTCCCTGCAGGGGTGCACCAACTTACCCAACACGCTCGATAACTTCGGCCGGACACACTTTCCTGGGCCATGCCCGGCCTCGGCCAAACGACACATCGCAAACCCACCTACAACTCAGCGAGAGGTCCCCGCCGGTCTACATCCTAAGCGCAAGGGGGTCTTGGCCATCCCCTCGCCCTCCGGCGTCGTTGCGTACATGGCCCAGTCCAAGCACCACCGAAATGGCGCCAATCACTCCATGCCGCACTGCTGAACTGGACGTCTGACAGAGCTTTCGGCTGATGCATACGATGCAGAACGCCCATACTATGCCCACGTGATGGTTAGTGCTATCAGGCCAGAGGCCTGCTCGGATCAATATCCAAATCGTTAGACTAGGGCTTGCGGTAACGAGCAGAGACTCACGAAAGATGTGACCCCGTCGCCCCGTCTCGAGGACTTGCGGCAAGGGTTAAGGATGCCCGCCGCGGCCTCGTATTCACCACTCGCACCACACTGGCAACCCGCTTCACATCACACGCGGGTACCCCTCAGTGTCGACCCGCCTTTCCAAGTAACATTGTAAGGTCCAAGTATCCGTGTGTCCATAACATCAGGGAATCCGAGGTATCACCCTCATTGAATTCCCACTCGATGTACCGTCAAGGTGAACTAGGAGGAATCACCTCACTGGGTCCACACTTGAGGTGTGTAGGACAGCGTCGTTATCGGAAACGTGTGAAGGAGGAATCACCCTCGATGACCACGACCGAATAGCTACTCTACAGAGTTAACTCAGAAGTGCTACAAGAGGTTTCACCCTCGGCACTCGATAGTAACGCTGCAGTGTCGTTCAAACTAAGGGGGGGTGATGTGCGGGTCGGGTCCTGGTCTTCAATCCCGTTGATCGGGTCTCTGACGATCCCGCGGCGGCAGTCGGATAAGTGGGGTCACTGATAGGTCTCTACCCGCCTAGACTAAACAGTTTAGGATATGTAGGTAATATCAACAAGGTTACAATGAACAGGCTTGCATCAGAATAGTAAAGCAGCAGCAGCAGTAATTCTAATGCAAGCATGGGGAAATTAGAATGGGCGATATCGATGATCAAGGAGGGGCTTGCCTGTTGCTCGGCGGCAAGGGCAAGGCGTCTATGGTGTCTTCGGGCTCCGAGCTGCGTCGGGCTCGGGGACGACGTCGGGGTCGGGGGCTATCGAGAGAAAGAGGGGGAGGAAACAGTATAATATATAGCAAACATGAGCATGACAAATACGATACACGGTGCTAGGGTAGTCTAACGCAGCATCACACTAACAGACGGAGCGGGAGAATATCTGACGATATTTCCCGGGTCTTTGGAATTATCGGACGAGGATAGAGGGGAACGGTTCAAGTTCGGATAGTTAGGGACGCGTGACGGACGAACGGACCGCGTATTCAGATTCGTCTCGTCGTTCTGAGCAACTTTCATGTACAAAGTTTTTCGATCTGAGTATACGGATTATTTATATGATTTTCTAAAGTTTTTATTAATTTCTGGAATTTAATTAATTATTTAAATTAACATTATCCGAACAGTGTCTTGCTGACGTCAGCATGACGTCAGGACCAGGGGTCCCACCTGTCATACTCCATTAGGCTAATTAGTGATTACTATTAATTAACATTAATAAACTAATTAATTAAATTAGACTAATCTAAACAGGGTTAATTAACTAATTAATTAACTAGTTTTTTTTATTTTTTTTTTTTTTATTTTTCGTTTTTAAGGCTGGGCCCCTTCGTCAGCGTCACAGGGGCACTGGGCCCCACCGGTCGTGCACAGGGCCACGGGCGGGCCACGGGGCGCGCGCGCGGCGCGTGCGCGGCGTGCGCGCGCGTGGAGTGCCAGCGGCGCGGCGTGGCGCGCGAGCGCAGGCAGGCGCGGGCGAGGCAACGGGCGATGGCGTGGCAAGAGCGGGCGGAGCAGCGACGCTAGGCGAGCGGGCGGCGCGCGGGCGGTCGGCAGCAGCGGCAGGCGGCGCGCGTAGCACATCAAGCGGGGTGGCCAGGCGCGGGCGGTGAGGCACGGCCAGAGGGCCGGCACGCGTCAGGCCGGTCGGCCGCGTGGTGCGCGGGCGACCGGCCGGGCAAGGCCGGGCCGCGCCCAGGCGTAGAGGCGGAGCGGGGCGAGGTGCGGCGCGGTGCGGGCTGCGTAGCGCGGCGGGTGACCGAGGGAGAGGGGGCGCCACCGGTGCTCACCGCGAGCTGTAGGGGGGGTGGCAGCGGTGCTCGAGCTCAGGGGGAGGACGGGGACGAGGTCGACGACGGAGAGGGGAGCGCGACGAGGTCCGGTGAGGGAGAGGACAGGAGGACGGGGCGGCGCGTCGGGCACGGGGTCGAGGTCGAGCGACGGGACGAGGAGGCCCGGCGGAAAGCGGCACTGGCAGGTGGCGTCGAGGCGCAGCGGCGATGGAAAGCGGGGCGGCGCGGTCGCCGGGGTCGCCGGCCCGATCCAGACGGATCGGTGTGAGGGAGTGGAGACCGAGGGGGTGGGGGAATGGGGTGTCGGTGGGCTAGGGTTACGGGGGTGAGGAATAAGGGGATGGGGTGGGCCGGCCAGGGGGGAATGGGGGCGCCTGGTTGGTGGCCTGGTGCCAGCTGGGCCACGGCCCAGTTGGTCCGGGGGGGGGGGGGGCTTTTCCTTTTCTTTTCTTTTCTCCTTTAGATTTATCCATACCCCTGTTTTGTAAATAGTTAGGGCTCAAATTGAATTTTGTAAAACATGTGACCTGGTCCATAAATACCAGTGCTTAATTCCCTAACACCTAAAATTAGTTTGGACAAAACATCATTTCATACTTAAATTAGATTTAATAAATGGTTATTAAATATTGCTTTTAGTCGCGGTTTGAAGATGTTTGAGTCACTTACCCAACTCCAATGATGTTGGTTTCAATTTTAGAATTGTCTCTGATTTATTTGCTATTTAATGAACAATTTAGTTTCTATGTTGGAAAACTTTTATTTTCCACTTTCATTTAAATTTGAATTTTGAGTTAGAAGCTGAAATGCATTATGATGCAAATGATGATCATGCACTGTTAATCATGCTGACGTGGCATAATCAAAATGGGATTACTGTAGTTAACCACCGGGGGTGTTACAGTGGAGCCCTCCGTGGACTCGCGTAGCCGTTACCCTTCGTGGGTTGAAGTCTCCATCAACGTGGATGTACGATAGCACCACCTATCGGTACCACGCCAAAAATTCTCCGCGTCTCCATTGCATTTGCACACTCCAATTCCATCCCTTTACATTCTTTGCACTTGCATGCTTTACTCTTTTCGCTGCTCATACTCTTGCTATGCTAGTGTAAAATGTATTGTGTGCCCATTAACATGTGCTAAACTCAACCTTAACTTGAATCTAAAAACTGCCACTTTTACTTGTTAAGGGTCTAATCACCCCCCTCCAGACCCCTCTTCTCGATCCTTTCACGGTTGGGCAGCGATTAAATTGCAATATTTTTGTTTATGACTATGACCATTCATGGTAGAATCTCATATAGGAATTACATCTATGATAAGTAGACCATTAATCGAACTGCATCTACTACTAATACTCTCCAGCCCAAAACCGTTATCCATCATGCATCTCGAGGTATTAAGTTTGCAAGATAACATAATGTAGACAGTAAAACATCAATCTATATGATGAGACAACATCGTTTTATCCTTAGTGTCAACAATACAATACATGTCTTGGCCCTTATTGTCACCGGGTTAGAGCACTGCAAGATTGAACCCACTACAAAGCACCACTTCCTCTGAAGAAAAACCCATCGAACTTGGCCAGAGAAGATAGATAGATCGGAGAGCATGCGAAGCTATTTAAATATATAGCAAGAAACCTCAAAAGATTCAATTAATTTTAATGAATAATCTGATCATAAAGTGACAATTCATCGTATCCAATTCATCATATCCCAACAAACACACCACAAACTTACATCGAATTGATCCCGATCATTTGAGGCAGCTCATGGGAACATGGTGTTGAAGACCTAGAGAGAGAGAGAGAGAGAGAGAGAGGGAGAGAGAGAGTCATCTAGCTACTACTATGGACCCTAAGGTCCTGATGGGACTACTCACACGTAGTCATGGAGGCAACAAGGTTGATGAGGAAGCCTCCGATAGTGGATTCCCACTCCAGCAGAGCTCTGGAACAGGCGTCCAGATTGGATCTTCGCGGAACAGGAACTTGTGGCGGCAGAAAAATTCTTATAAAAATATCTCGGAGGTTTTAGTATTTATAGGAATTTATGGCGGTGGAATGGGCGTAATGCGGTGGAATGGGCGTAAGGTGGTGTAGGTGGGCCCCACACAGCCTAGGGGTGTGCCGAGGGGGTTAGTGCGTGTTAGGTGGCCGTGTGGGCCCCATGTGGCTCCTCTCGATCTTCCCCGAAGTTTCCTGGGTCCTTCGCTGCCCGAAAAAAATCATATTAAATCGGCAAGTTGTTTTTACCTTTGTCGATATTGACTTCCTGCAACACCAAAAACATGCACAAAAATATGAACTAATACTGGGAACTAAATTAATAGTTAGTTGATACGTCTCTAATGTATCTATAATTTTTTATTGTTTCATGCTATTATACTATCAATCATGGATATTTTATATGCATTTTATGCTATTTTATATCATTTTTGGGAACTAACCTATTAACCCAGTTGTCGTTGTATTAAACATGGATGTGTAATACCCTGACCTATGCATAGACAAGTGACAGCTCCCCCACCGGACCAAAGTTTCCACTTAAGATTCCCAGATCAAAGAAACAACTCTTTGAGAGATCAAGGAGCGCATAAAGAAGACCAAGAAGTAGAATAAGATGATACGTCTCCAACGTATCTATAAGTTTTGATTGTTCCATGCTATTATATTATCAACCTTGGATGTTTTATATGCATTATTATGCTATTTTATATCATTTTTGGGACTAACTTATTAACCTAGTGCCTAGTGCCAGTTGTTGTTTTTCCTTGTTTTGTCTTTACAGAAAATCAATACCAAAAGGAACGAAACTTTTTGACGATTTTTCTTGGACCACAAGACACCCTGGAAGCTTCGCGAGGAGGCGAGAAGAGCCACGAGGGGGCGACAAGCTCGCGGGCGCGCCCTAGGGCGGGGGGCACCCCCAAGCTTGTGGGACCCCCGTGGCACTTCCAACCCTAAATTTTCTTCTATAAAAACCCAAATATTCCCCGTAGACCAGAGGGCACACCAAAAATACTTTTTTTGTCGCCGCAAGCTTCTGTCCTCGTGAGATCCCATCTTGGGGCCTTTTCCGGTACTTCGCCGGAGGGGGATTCGATCATGGAGGGCTTCTACATCAACCTTGCCGCCCTTCCGATGATGTGTGAGTAGTTTACCACAGACCTACTGCTCCACAGCTAGTAGCTAGATGGCTTCTTCTCTCTCTTTGATCTTCAATACAACTAGTGGACCCGTTGCGCCAAATGAGGCAGAGGCACGCTAAATCCATGTTCGCGATGAAAAAAATATCCATGGTTTAAGGGTTCAAGGTTTAGAGATGTATACACACATTCTAATTTGTTGGTATATAGTCCCATTTAAAACCATGGCATGTTAAAAATATGTGTATCCTTTTAGTACTTTTTGTCTGGGCAAATACGCACGTTAAAAATTTAGATGCTTACGTATAAAAAGAAACACATATTCCTGCATGCGATAAAAAACTAAAAAAAATACATACTCCGGTGCTAAAAAGTATATGTATATCTTATAGCATGTAGGAACCCTTTAAGGAGGCCTTTGTTTTTTTGAAAAGCTATTAACCTTTTATTGTTTTTGTGCGCAGAAAAGAAAAAACATTTCTGTTTGCTCAAATGCACTCATACGTATCTGAAAATGTACGCGCATGTAGCTCATCCGTTGCGCCAAATGGCAAAGAGACCTGTTGAATCCATGTGTGCATTGAAATAAAATCCTTGTTTTAGTTGGTTTAGTTGTGGACAAGCACATATGGTAACAAATTTACCCCCTCTATTTAATAAAAAAAGAATGGAGACTTGTTGTCTACAATGAGATGTACATACATAAACATTTAAATTTATCTTTGAGCCAAATGGCACAGAGCCCAATTTGCAACCATGGACACACATTAAAAATATTTACATTTTTTCAGCAACCTTATGTTTCAGCAAACGCAAAGGACATGTCAAACCCCAAGTGTTTTGAAAATATTTGACTTTGTTAGTAGAAGTAGGTTTTAGCAAGCACTTAGGGTACTAATTCGAACCCTTTAAGATGAAAAATGAAGGATAATTTATCTTTAAAAATATATATGAGCATGCATATTTTGTTATCTTATTCAGGTAACATAGAGCCAAATGGCACACGGTATATGACATACAACTTTACCGCAAAGATGCGACGCAATATCTTCCTTGACCTGATTATATTCAAGCACATTTGGAGATCAAACCCACAATTTACTAAGATATGGCTATCCAAACATGCAAACTGTGTCACCTCCCTGAATTGAAACCAAAAACACCTTTGCAACATGGCCTTTTACAATGTCTAGAAAAATTATTCAGAACTGCAACCAACCAAAGAGAACATTTGGAATATGAAAAAGAATTCAATTGAGTGGTCCATATGGCAGATCGAATCATAAAGATTATTACATTGATTCACATCAGCAAAGTCTGTGTAAACAAGGGTTCTGGATGTGTTATTTGATGAATAAAACAAAATCTACATGTGATTTGTACGCCAATTTTATTACATTGTTTTACAGCAGCAAGGCCCTGTAAAAACAGTGAATTCATGGTGTTCTAGTTGTGTGATTGGTATCTAACTAAGAAATATGTTGTCAGATTACCATGATAAATACAAAAGAAAAGTTCGGCTGAGAAGATGTGCTTCTCATGAAGATCTAACAAATGCCAACCAACTTGATGCTCCGTCCAAAAATATTATACTTTTTCATGATAAGCAGGTTATCGTGCACAAACAAGATAACTGATATTCCAACAAACAAGAGCTAGCTTTGAACTGCACAAGATCCCTGTAGTTCTCGTTTTGGTTGGAGGGCTGTCACAAGATCCCTGTAGTTTTGATTTTGGTTGCAAGGCTGTCAGACTCGTACTGATTTCACAAGTTCAGATATAGTAAAATTCATACTCATTCCAGAACATCTGAACTGCACATGATCCCTGTAGTTTTAGATCATATAGAAACAAAGCAAAACAGGATTATCCCTGAAAATGGAATACAGAAGGATCATTTTCCACATGATACAAGTACTATGCTTCTTATCAAATTAGCCCCAGTAAGTTCTAAGTTCACATGGTAGAGAAAAAGTTAATTTATCCTTTATCATACATATATCATGAAAATAATATTGTATATGCAATAGTCACTATGCTTTAAGTTAACATTTATCATTCATTAGAATAAAAGATTCACATATATTATCTTCATTAATGTTTCGTAACGGATTGCCAACTATGAATCGTTGTAAATAATTTGTAGGTATCAAAGAGGGTAAGTTGTACCACCGACTATCGAAATCACTTAAATGAGGTCGCCAAGGTGGAATTGTTGACTGTTTTGGAGAGAGAGACCGTTTTGCTGGGCTAAAAGCAGGTTGATGATAGGTGGAGGCATTGGGATTCTAGGAAGCACCACACCTACCAGTACACCTTTGGTATCTCCTCGGAGTTTGGCATTGCCATCATGGTCGCATCGGCAAAACTCGCAAGCCAGATTCCCTCTCTTGTAGTGACCTGTGGAACAAGCAACATATGTAAGCAATTCGTGGCAAACACACAAGCACACCCAAGCTAACTAATTAACTAACTAACTATACATGTGAGCAGTTTGTGTGCCGATGCACTGCATGGAAAGAAACTATCAGATTAGAACATGATTTTTGCACTCACCATAAGAAGCGAGATGAGTAGCAGAAGTAGATCCATGGTGTCTGTTGCTATATGATGTAGTAGCAAGTAGTGGTGGAGGGTCCTATTTATAGTCCAGATGGGTGCATGACAGATTATAGACTAATGTGTCAACCATAAACTACTATTTGCAAAAGCAAGGAACATAAACAATAGGATAAATTACTCTTTTCAAGTTCACAGCCATATTTTATTAGAAAGTACATTTCCTACGGACAAATGCATCTCAGGGAATCACAGTGAGAATAAAAGGCCTGGAGAAATGCAAAATGACAAAATTCAGACTTTGCATATAGAGAAACAGGAAAACATGAACCATCAATCATTCACCATAAGGGCAGCAGGAGGGCAGTAGCTGATCTGTAGTAGATGGTTACCAAACAATGCACATAAGGACAATCTCTGCAGAAATGATCAAATGATGAAAAAAACCAGAAATCTCCGAGTTCTAAGACCGCGCATCCTCCTCAAATCACGTAATGAAAATTCACTTGCAAGAGCAACCATTCATAATCCTTGAGTAGGAACAGGATGACACTAGGTTGCAATCAAGGACCACTGAGTTAACAATAAAAAATGAGTAAAAGAAATTGCATACTGAGAAAACCCAACAATTAGGCAATTCATTCCAAGACATGATAAATTCATAAGCCCAATTAGCATTATACCTCACAGCCGGAACAAGTGGTCGCAACACTTCTATATGCTGGCACAGAGCATCCAACTCTCAGTCCGCACCCTGCATCCACCCGAGAAGAACCAGGTCAAACAAACTGAGAGGGGGAAAAGAGAAAACTTCAAACAGGCTACAAGGGGATCATACCGATACGAGGAGCTGAGTATGGACTGGTTGAGTGCGAGCTCGTGCACTAGCTGCGGTCATCGTCGCCCACCCACTGAGGCCACCGTCCACTGGACTACCGTATGAGCCACCTATGGTGCTAGGCCGTAGTCGAGTCACAAAAGAGGGTGTCGAGCGGGGCCGTCGTTGTGTCACCTCGGGAGCATCAAGTGCCAGGTGAGACCAGACCCCGTGAGGTGTGCGCAGCTTGGAGCTCCGGGTAGCCGCTTCCCCACTGCCAACCTCGCTGCTCGTTAGCACGCCCTGTCAGCCTCCTGACCCTGCCCTGCTCGCCAGCCCTTGATGTGAAGAACCCGCTGCCCCTGATGTCCCGCGGCGACGACCTGCGCTGATCTAGAACCATCGCACACGGCGGCGCGAATCTAGATCATGCCGAAGCAGATGACGGAGCCAGCATATAAGGCCTCCATCTTCTGGCCTCACTCGCGTTGCTCCTCGGGAAACATTGTTGTGAGGAGGGGCGGCTAGAGGCCGGCGGCCGGATACAAGGCGGTGGAGGAGACGAAGCAGCGAGAAGGCGGATTGGTTGACGAGGAGGAAGGAGGTAGTGCGGGGCTCGGGATAGGAGGGGACACTGGCTGCGCTGCACGTTCTACGGTCTACGCTGCAGCGAGCACCCACACCCAGCTGCAGGACCTGGCATGGCGCACGGCACGACGCACGACCCAGCTCGCTCCAACCCAAGACGAGACTCAACGGCACGAACTGTAACAATCCAACCCACCGACATGTGGGACAAGCATCCAACTTAGCCCACCGATCATTGTGTATAAACGCAGCGGCGGGTGTGTACGCGGCAACACATCTCTCTCTCCCATATTCAAACCCCAGACAAGACACAGACGAGACGTAATTGCACGTCGTAGGATGAAAACTCAGTGGACCAAAACATGCCCGCCCACCGATGTGTGGGACCAGCATTCAGCACGGCCCACGTGTCAACGGGCGTCGTGCGGGTATGTAAGCGTCGGTCCACCCCTCTCTCTACTCTAGCCAACCACAGGCGAGACACAACTCCACATATCTCTCACACGAACGAAAACAAAGGCAAGGCACAGCCCGGTGGGACCAGTAGCCAACTCAGCCCACCAGTCATAGTGCAAAAAGGTAGTAGCGTGTGTGCACGCGTTAGTCCATGTCTTAACCACCGCAGGTGATGCACGTCCGCCTGTGCATGCTTTTTGACTTCCCATGCGTCCGCGCGCGTGGTTGGAGAGAGGGCTGAGCGCCGGGTGGGATCCCTTTCTTACCGTTTGTTCGTCTACTCCTCTACTGCCATACAGGCCCCGTGAAGTTTGGCCCATATGTCATTTGGCCTGGGTTATCTTTTCTGCGTGTTTCTTGACCTCCTAGGCATCCCACGCGCACTGTTTGGAAGGTCGCGCCTGCTCTCTTTCGCAGACATGAATCACGCCTCGCGCACGCGGCACATCAGGAAAGGGCCTCCGCGCACCCCAAAATGGCTCACCCAGCCAATCACCAGAGAGCACGAGCCCACCAGTCATTGGACTTCCGAAACAACAGCAAGGTCAAAATAAACTACGCAGATCCAACGTCGTAGAATTGTTTGAAGACTAGATTGACCCGATCTAACGGCTGAAAGTGGACCAAATCGGGGGAGCCTCCTAGAGCCAAGTTGGCTAGCATCCTTATAGGTTAGAATGTTCTCCTCGATGTTCTTGGAGAACTATTCGATGTAATCTTATTATGCGGTGCGTTTGTTGAGATCTGATGAATTGTGGGTTTATGATCATATTATCTATGAATATTAGTTGAGTCTTCTCTAAACTCTTTTATGCATGATTTATATAGCTTAGTATTTCTCTCCGATCTATTGATTTGGTTTGGCCAACTAGATTGATTTTTCTTGCAATGGGAGAGGTGCTTTGTAATGGGTTCAATCTTGCGGTGCTCAATCCCAGTGACAGAAATGGGCATGACACGTATTTGTATTGTTGCCATTAAGGATAAAAAGATGGGGTTTGTTCATATTGATTGGATCTATCCCTCTACATCATGTCATCTTGCTTAAGGCGTTACTCCGTTCTTATTAACTTAATACACTAGATGCATGCTAGATAGTGGTCGATGTGTGGAGTAATAGTAGTAGATGTAGGCAGGAGTCGGTCTACTTGTCTCGGACGTGATGCCTATATACTTGATCATTGCCTTGGATATCTTCATAACTATGCGCTTTTCTATCAACTGCTCAACAGTAATTTGTTTACCCACCGTATGCTTTCTTTCAAGAGAGAAGCCTCTAGTGAAAACTATGGCCCCCAGGTCTATCTTTTATCATATTATTTTCAGATCTATAAAATAAAAAACACAAAAATACCTTGCTGCAATTTATTTACTTTTATTTTATTTTGCACTTTTACTTATCTTTTATATCTATCACTATCAGATCTCATCCTTGCAAGTAACCATGAAGGGATTGACAACCCCTTTATCGCGTTGGCTGCAAGTATTTGTTTGTTTGTGTAGGTGCGATTATTTGAGACTTGTCTGTTCCTCCTACTGGGTTGATACATTGGTTCTCAACTGAGGGAAATACTTATCTCTACTTTGCTGCATCACCCTTTCCTCTTCAAGGGAAAAACCAACGTAAGCTCGAGAAGTAGCAGGAAGAATTTCTGGCACCGTTGCCGGGGAGGATCTACATTAAGCCTACCAAGTACCCATCATAAACTCTCATCTCTTGCATTTACTTTATTTTCCATTTGCCTCTCGTTTTCCTCTCCCCCCTTCTAAAACGTTTTCAAAAAATTACAAAAATATTTGCTTTTTATTTGCCTTCTTTCCGTTTGCCTTTATGTCTTACTTAGTTTGTTTGCTTGTTCGCTTGGCATAATTGTATGTTTATTCCAAATCAAAAGCGAAAAGTTTATGGATCCTCATCCACTTGCTAATCTTTTTAAAAGATCCAACTATGATGAACCAACTGCTAGTGAGTTGAGTGCACTAGATTATCTTTATAAAGTTTTACTTGAAATTCGTGAATCTGAAAATTGTGATGAAGTGCTGAAAGAGGAAATTTATGAAGTGATTCACGATAGCTCCTTGAATAAAAAGCATGATTGCAATGGTGTTATTATAAATTCTATTAATGTTGATTGTGCTAATAATATGCAAAACCCCAAGCTTGGGGATGCTAGTTTTGATATGTCCACTACTTATTGCAATGATCATGATTGGGGTGATTCTTCTTATGATCTTGAAAATTTATTTAAGCCTCATGATGAATATGTTTGCGATAATATTGAAAGTGGGTTTGGAAGAGTTCCAACTTTAGGTAATAATGATCCCACTACTTTGGAGAATGATCAATCTTATGAAATTTTTGATAAAAGTGGGCTTGGAGAGGTCATGACTTTATTTGATGGTAATCCTACTATTTTGGAAGAGTGCCAACTTTACATGCATGTGGATCATGTAGAGAATATGTGATGTGTTAGCTATATTGTTGAATTTGGATATGATCCCACATGTAATTATTATGAGAAAGGGGAATATGGTTGTAGAAATTTTCATGTTACTAAATTACCTCTTGTTATGTTGAGATTGTCAATGTTTTATTCTTCCCCCTTGAATATGCTAGTTTTTGCTTGCCTTGATAATTTGTTTGCTTATAAAATGCCTACGCATACGAAGCATGTTAGACTTAAATTTGTTTGTCACATGTTTTATGATGCTCTCTTTGTGTTTCAATTATTATCTTTCATGTGAGCATCATCGAAATCTCAAAGCCTAGCTTAATGGCTAAAAACAAAAGCGCTTATTGGGAGACAACCCAATATTTTTCTTTTCTATTTTCCAATAAATATACCATTATACTTCTGCTATGATGCAGTTTTAGTGTTTTAATTAGTGTTTGTGCCAAGTAGGACCTTTGGGATGATTTGGAAGATTGTTGATTTGATTCTGTGAAAAAACAAAAACTTTTATGTCCAGTAGCAGAATTGTTAAAATTTGCTGGAGCGTGATAAAATTCTGAATTTCTTTACACAAGATTGATATACAAACTTCCTACGTTGTCCTCATTTTTCAGAATTTTTGTAGTTACAGAAGTTTGGCTAATGTCCAGATTACTACAGATTGTTCTGTTTTTGACAGATTCTGTTTTCATTGTGTTGTTCGCTTATTTTGATGAATCTATGGGTTGTATCGGGGGGGGGGGGTATGAACCATGGTGAATTTAGAATACAGTAGATATAATGCAAATATAAAATTAGAATGAGTTTACAACAGTACGTAAAAGTGGCGATTTGCTTTATTATACTAACGGATCTCACGAGTTTTCTGTTGAGTTTTGTGTTGTGAAGTTTTCAAGTTTTGGGTGAAGTTTTGGTGGGCTAAGGAATAAGGAGTGGCAAGAGCCTAATCTTGGGGATGCCCATGGCACCCCAAGGTAATATTCAAGGACAACCAAGCGTCTAAGCTTGGGGGTGCCCTGGATGGCATCCCCTCTTTTGTCTATGATCCATCGGTAAATTACTTGAGGCTATATTTTTATTTACTACATGATATGTGTTTTGCTTGGAGCGTCATGTATTATATGAGTCTTTGCTTTATTTGCTTTGTAGTTTGCCACAATCATCCTTGCTAGACACACCTTTTGAGAGGGACACACATTAATCGTGATTTTATTAGAATACTCTTTGAGCTTCACTTATATCTTTTGAGCTAGGTAGTTGCTCTAGTGCTTCACTTATATCTTTTAAAGCACGGTGATGGCTATATTTTAAAGAAATTGATGAACTCTCATGCTTCACTTATATTATTTTGAGAGTCTTATAAATAGTATGGCAATTTGCTTGGGCTATGAATTTAGTCCTAATATGATGGGTATTCAAGAGGGATATAACAAAAACTTTCATGAAGATCATTGAATATATGAGAAGTTTGATTCCTTGCATTTGTTTTGAGATATAAAGATGGTAATATTAGAGTCATGCTAGTAGTAAATTGTGGTTTAGTAAGAATATTTGTGTTAAGGTTTGTGATTCCCGAAGCATACACGTATGGTCTCTCGTTATGCTATGAAATTGGAGCACAATTTATCCTTGATTGTCTTCCTTTGCGTGAAGGTCGGGGGCGCGCGATGGTTAACTCCTACCAACCTTCCCCCTAGGAGCATGCGTAGTAGTACTTTGCTTCGAGGGCTAATAAATTCTTGCAATAAGTATGTGAGTTCTTTATGATTAATGTTGAGTCCATGGATTATACGCACTCTTACGTTTCCGCATTTTGCTAGCCTCTTCAGTACCGTGCATTGCCCCTTCTCACCTTGAGTTGTGGTGCAAACTTCGCCGGTGCATCCAAACCCCGCGATATGATACACTCTATCACACATAAGCCTCCTTATATCTTCCTCAAAACAGCCACCATACCTACCTATTATGGCATTTCCATAGCCATTCTGAGATATATGGCCATGCAACTTCCACCGTTCCATTTTATTATGATACATATTATCGGTGCAACAAACCCTGGGTCTGTTGCGCAGACCGTGCACAGGCCCAAGATCGAGATTGCAATGTCCAAGACAAGGCCAAGGTAAAGAGATAAGCTCTTTGACAAATCAAAGGGCAAGTTGAGGAGACCAAGTCAAGCCAAGAAGCAAGACACCGCTAAGGGAAAAACCTCCCTTGCCGGGCAGGAGAGCCTGGCAAGGTCAAGGTTGCCCCGAAAGCAAAACCTCAAGGCTGCCCCGGCTGGCCTGCCGGGGGCATACGGACGCAAAACGCCCCGCCAAGGCTTCACCGCCCCACCTCACGACGATGCAAGTCACCGATCAGTGCGGTGTCAAGCCCCGAGATGACTAAGTGGCTGCCTTTTGCCACATGGCAGCCATTTCCTACAGGAATCACCTCCAAATGACACCCATCCTGCAACGTGTCATGCAGACAGGAGATAAGGTGGCCGAACAGCCCGGCAAGGCGTGCCGGGCAGGCCATGATGTGGCACTGAGCGGCGCATTTAATGCGGCTCTGTATGCAGAGGAGATATGATAGCACTGTTCGCTATCTAATCAGTACACAATGACTGATTTGCCACTGTGGTGACCCCTTAATCTATAAAAGGAGGCCCATGGCAACGATAGAAAGGATTCGGACCCCTGTATAGCCATACGCGCGTAGCTGCTCTCGCCCCGAGGCAACCCTGTCGGGCAAGAGCGCTGCGTTTCCACCACCATCCACCATCAATCCACCAAAGCAGGAGTAGGGTTTTATGCCTCGCGGCGGCCCGAACCTGGGTAAAAATTGCCCGTGTGATCTCTGTCGTGCTACGCTGCGCTCCTCCGCTCTTTATGCAATGCGCTCAGTCCCCCTGCCGAACCAAAAGGGGCCCTTGGCCCCATAGGTGGTCGTGGTTTCCCACGACATCTTTTGTGCGCCAGGTAGGGGGCTGCGCTTGCGCGAACCCGAGAAGTGTACGAAGCGTGTCATCTTCACCGCCATCTTCTTCGTCAGCGGCTCCATCGCCCATGGCGCCCAAGAAGAAGCCCGGCACCGCAGCTCATCCATCCACCTCGAAGGCCCCGCCACATGCGCCCGTCGATGCCGCGGGGGCTACGGGGACGCCTGGAAGTGTGGACGCTATGGGGGACGTGGTCGGCGCAGGCGCCGTCATTACCACCTCCCCTGCGGTCGAAGTAGGAGCAGGAGGCACCGGAGAAGGACATCACCAACTGCATTCCAGCGGCCACGTCCCACGAGGTACGGGAGGAGAGATCATTCCATCGGCACCTCCTCGTCCGGCCAAAGGGCACAGCTGCAGCAGGGGTACTCACTCCGGGGGGAATCGCAACTCCCCAACCGCTCCCGTCACGGGAGCGGCCGTAGAACATGCGCCACCCCCGAAACGAGCCGACCCAGCCGCTACGCCAAACAGAGCCGCTCGCCCTCGAGCGCCCCCACCTCGTCCACACGCCGCCCAGGCGGCTGACTCACGACGACGAGAGCACGACGCGACCGCTACCGGCACCGTCAGGAGCCGGGCGACGTTACGATCTTCATCGACATCCATGCCGAGCACCGCTTCGGAGGCCATGGCGCGAGCCCAGCTACTGTTGAAATTTCCGCCGGCAGCTGATCAGATGGATGAGTGGAGAGCCATCATTCAGAGTCTGATTGGCTTTGCCGAGGTGGGAGGATCGCAGCGGGCTGGCCCGCCACGACCTCCCCAGGCAGCGGTAACGGCCCACGCTGCTGGCCATACGGATGGGGCCACTCCTATGGTGTAGTCCCCTCCACGAGAGTCGCCGTGGGAGCCGCGCGACCAAGAACCTGACGACGTCTCGATGGCTTTGTCCAACCCTCGAGCGCGTCAAGGCCCACGGCGAGTCCTAGAAGACAGGCATAGGGAAGGCGCGCGTGTCGACACTGAGCGACACCGCGACACCCACCGCCAGTCCGACAGGCGCGATGGCCCCAACGTCGACGAGCCCACACTCACTGACGGCGGGTACTTGCCTTTCGAGGCTGGGTGCCCTGCCTTCACCCGCGAGCTGCGGCAAGTCCGTTGGCCGTCCACTCGCACGTTCAAGCCAGAGATACCAGAGAAGTATGACGGAAGACTGAACCCATCATAGTTCTTGAGCATCTACACCATCGCTGTTCAAGCTGCCGGGGGAAGAGATGAGAAGGTATTCGCCAACTACTTCCCTTTGGCACTCAAGCCAAATGTGAGGGCTTGGCTGATGCACCTACCGGAGAACTCCATTTCGACCTGGGCTGACCTGTGCCATGAGTTCGTTGGCACCTTCACAGGCGGCCATCAAGAACCAGGGCGGCCCAGCGACTTGTAGCTCCTCCCGCAGAAGGAAGGCGAGAGCCTGCGGAAATACATGTAGAGATTCAGCAGAGTCCACAGGAATATTCCTGACATCCACCCGACAGCTGTGATAGCTGCGTTCCAGTCCAACATGCGCAATCGTCGGATATGTTCCAAGATGAACGTTCGATTGCCCAAGACTGTGAAGGAGCTTTACACTCTGGTGGATAAGTGCGCTCGAATTGAAGAAGGAAGGAAGCTCTCCGGAGAGGAGGATGGCGTCGACATCGATTCAGAAGATGATGACGAGGCCACCAGTCAAAAGAAGAAGAACAGGAAGCGCAACAAAAGGCGCAAGGATAAGGCAGTAATGACCGTTGAGGGATCGGGCCTGCCTAGTACCGGCAAGAAAGTCAAGGCTGAGATACCCGGCAAGGAGGTTTCCACATGCACTGACTGCTGGGAAGCCGCGGCTGCCGAAAAGGCTGGGAAAGGCGATGGGCTGTATTACAAGATCCATCGGACCAAGGGCCACGATCTCCAAGAGTGTCATCAGGTTGAGCAGCTTGTCAAGAAGCAGAGGGCTGAATATGAAAAGCGTGATAAAGAGAAAGGTCAGAATGGCGCTGGCTGAAAGGGCCGGGGTGGCGGAGCAAGCCGCCCCGGCAAGGCTCCTCAGAATCAAGGGAAACCCACCAGAGGCCGTGAGAAGGGGGATTGCAACGATGAGAGTGATGGAGAAGATGAGGAGGAGACCAGCAAGCAGGAATTCCAAAAAGCCACTGATGCCCTATGCATTGACGGGGGTGCATCTTTGCACTCCTCTCACCGCTAACTTAAACGGTGGGCGCGTGAAGTCAATGCCGTGGAGCCAGCGGCAGACTCTTGAAGGCCGCTCAAGTGGTCCCGCACGCCCATCATCTTCGACGAAGAGGACCACCCTGACCGCACCACCACGGTAGGGTGCTTGCCGTTGTTGGTATCACCAACAATCCGCAACCTCAGAGTCACAAAGATGTTGGTTGACGGCGGGGCCGGGTTGAATCTGATTTCTTCAAAGGTCATCAGCAAACTCCAGATAGCAGAAGAAGAGCTCAAAGTTACTGGTACGTTTCAAGGGATCAACCCCGGCAGGAGTCGTCCTAAGGGGAAAATCACGTTACCGGTAACATTTGGGGGAGAGTTGAACTACCGGACTGAGAAGATCGTGTTTGATGTGGTTGACCTCCCCCTGCCATACAATGGAATCCTTGGTCGCCCAGCTTTGGCCAAGTTCATGGTGGCATCCCACTATGCCTACAACACCTTGAAGATGCCAGGGTTGGTGGGCGTCATTTCCATTCCATCAGACAAGAAGGACGCAATTATTTGCGTGGACAAGATGTATCGGGATGCAGTCGCAGCAGAGGCCACTGAAGCTGCAATCCCCGCCAAGGAAAGTAATGGAAAGAAGGAGGCTAACAGGAACGCCGACAAGGAATCCGGGAAGCATACCTCTTCGGGGTATGCTGCGCCTGTTGATGACTCGCCGGAGAGTTCCAATAGCAAGAGATCCAAGGCCTCTGCACCCGCTGTGAAACAGGTCCCGGCAGGGCTGGCTGGCGCCGGTGGTACTTTCACCATCAACGCCACCCTCGATGACAAATAGGAAAGCGTGTTCATTGCCTTCCTGTGGGCGAATGTCGATGTGTTTGCCTGGCAACCATCTAACATCCCCGGTGTTCCTAGGAAGGTAATCGAGCACCACCTTGCTGTCTGCCCACATGCCCGACCCGTCAAGCAGAAAGTCTGGAAGCAAGCTTTAGAGCGGCAACAGTTTATTGCCGAGGAGATCAAGAAACTTGAGGCAGCTGGTCTGGTTAGAGGAGTGTTACATCCAATGTGGTTAGCAAATTCAGTGGTGGTACGCAAGGCCAATGGGAAGTGGAGGCTGTGCATAGATTTTATGGATCTGAACAAGGCATGCCCGAAGGACCCATTCCCCTTGTCGCGCATCAACCAGATTGTGGATTCCACCTCCGGGTGTGACCGGCTTTCCTTCCTGGATGCCTACTCTGGATATCATCAGATCTTCATGTCCAAGGAAGACGAAGAGAAGAGCGCGTTCATCACCCCATGTGGCACATACTGCTTCGTGCGGATGCCTTTCGGGTTGAAGAGCGCCGGGTCTACTTTCGCAAGAGCAGTCCAGATTGGTTTTGAGTCACAGTTGCATAGGAACATTGAGGCCTACATGGACGATATTGTGGTCAAGACCAAGGACAGATCAACCCTCATCCAGGATTTGGAAGAGATGTTTGCTAATCTGCGCAAGATCAACTTGAAGCTAAATCCGGAGAAGTGTGTTTTTGGCGTTCCTTCCGGCAAGCTACTTGGCTTCTTTGTGTCCCACCGAGGGATAGAGGCCAACCCCGACAAGATCAAGGCTATCGAGCAGATTCAAGCACCCAAGACAGTCAAGGATGTGAGGCGTTTGACTGGATGTGTTGCCGCGCTCAGCAGGTTTATTTCCAAGTCTGCCGAGCGTGCCTTGCCGTTCTTCAAGGTTTTGAAAAAGGTAGGGCCCATGGAGTGGACCCCGGAAGCAGACGCCGCACTACAAGATTTGAAGGCCTACCTTTCCTCTGTGCCCACTTTGGTTGCTCCAAAACCTCAAGAGCCGTTGCTGCTATATTTGGCGACAACTAATCAAGTGGTTAGCGCAGCACTGGTGGCGCAGAGGGAAGTGGATGAAGCAGCAGACGCAGCAAGTGTCCCTTCCGGGGAAGAAAACGAACACACCCCAGCAGGGTCAGGAGCAGATCAAGGTAAAGAAGAGCAGAACAACGGAAGCAGTTCTCTGGTCACGGCAAAGAAGAAAGTGGTGCAACGCCCAGTATACTTCTTCAGCTCCCTGTCGCAGGGGGCTAGATCCACGTACTCTGGCGTGCAAAAATTGATCTTTGGCCTTATCATGGCCTCAAGGAAATTGTGCCACTACTTCCAAGCCCATGAGATCACAGTTGTCACCCGTTTCCCTTTGCAACGGATACTCCAAAACCCTGAGGCTATCGGTAGGATAGTGGAGTGGGCTTTGGAGTTAACCAGCTTTGGTTTGAAGTTTGAGAGCACATCAACCATTCAGAGCAGAGCATTGGCAGAGTTTACTGTAGAATGGACGCCAACTCCTGATGAAGAGGTATTGGAGACAGTTATCCCCGGCAAGGAAGCACCCCAAGAATGGATCATGTATTTCGATGGTGCCTTCTCCCTACAAGGTGCAGGGGCTGGCGTGCTTCTCGTTGCTCCCACCGGAGAGCACCTGAAGTACGTCGTCCAGATGCATTTTGGCCGGGAGGAAGCTACCAACAATACAACAGAGTATGAAGGGCTCCTTGCCGGGCTCAGGATTGCTACAGAACTGGGGATCAAGAAGCTGATCATCCATGGATATTCACAACTTGTAGTGAGACAAGTCAACAAGGATTACCAAAGTCCATTGATGGAGGCCTACGTTGAGGAAGTGAGAAAGTTGGAGGAGTGCTTTGACGGATTGCAAACAGAGCACGTACCCCGTGCGGAAAATAGCATCACTGATCATCTGTCAAAGCGCGTTGCACAGAAGCTCCCTGTGGAACCAGGAACTTTTGTTCTCCATCTGACTCAGCCCTCCGTATCCCCGGCAACAATGGCCAGAAAGAGGAGGAAACTGGACTCCGACAAGTTACTCCTGATAGAACCCCTCGAGGATCCCGACAGAAAGCTTGTCGGGCACAACTCCCCTTCGGTTGCTGAGCTACACCCTCCCGCCAGGCCACCGGTCCCCGCGGTCGAGGATCACACTCTCACGAACGAGGAGGTGCCGTTAGTCCTCATTGCCGAGCCACAGGCTCCGCCTTGGGCATGGCACATAGTCCATTTCCTCCAAACTAGAGAACTTCCCGAAGAGCAAGAAGAAGCTGAAAGAGTAGCCCGGAGGGCCAGTATGTATCAGTTCATTGATGACACGCTGTACATAAGGAGGCCCAACGGTGTGAAATTGAAGTGCTTTTTCCGGGAAGGAGGAAAGGAACTGCTGGCGGAGATTCACAATGGTATGTGCAGCTCCCACATTGGATCAAGGGCGTTGGTTGGGAAAGCTTTCCGATAAGGATTCTACTGACCCACCGCCCTCCAAGATGCGGTCGAGCTTGTCACCAAGTGTGAAGCCTGCCAGTTCCATTCCAAGAACATCCACCTGCCTGCCCAAGCTCTTCAGACAATCCCTTTGTCATGGCCATTTTCGGTCTGGGGGCTCGATATCCTCGGCCCTTTCCCCTGTGCTGCCGGGGGCTTTGAATTCTTGTTCGTTGCAATCGACAAGTTACAAAGTGGCCGGAAGTAGAGCCCGTGAGAAAGGTGACTGCTCAGCCAGCTATCAAGTTCTTGAAAGGATTGGTGTGTCGCTTTGGAGTTCCTACCCGGATCATCACTGACAATGGCACCCAATTCATGAGTCGCGCCTTCATGCAATACGTTCATGCCCTCAGAAGCAAAATCTCATTCGCCTCTGTGGCCCATCCAAGGAGCAACGAGCAAGCTGAGAGGGCAAACGCTGAAGTGTTGCGAGGACTCAAGACGAGAACTTTCGATAGGCTACAGAAGTGCGGCAGGCGATGGATCGATGAGCTGCCAGTGGTTCTTTGGTCCCTCAGAACGACACCAAATCGAGCTACCGGGCAGACTCCCTTCTCCCTAGTCTATGGGGCAGAAGCAGTTATCCCCACGGAACTCATTTAAGGGTCACCTCGAGTGCTTGCCTACGATGAAGTAGCGCAAGATCAGCACCGGCGTGACGACGCTGTGCTACTCGAGGAGAACCGTCTCCGGGCTGCTACGCGTGCCGCACGCTATCAGCAGGCCCTGCATCGCTATCACAGCCGCAGGGTTCATGCCCGGTGTTTTGAGGAAGGCAACCTTGTCCTTAGGCGCGTTCAGTCCGCCAAGGGTACAAACAAGTTGACGCCGAAGTGGGAAGGCCCTTACTAGGTAGGAAGAGTCACCAGACCTGCCGCAGTCCGTCTGGAGACCGGAGATGGCATTCAGTTGCAAAACTCATGGAACATTGAGCATCTCTGCAAGTTCTACCAGTAAGGCGCGGCTGTCAGGCCCTGCCCGGCAGCCACCCTTTTGTACAGGCCTTGCCTTTGTTGCATGTAACCCCTTGTACAAAGCCAGGCGCAGACCCTGAGCAACAGAGAAATAAATGAAGCGCTGGGGGGCCCCCGATAGATTGCATGCATGCATAAGCATATCATGAGCATTGCATGTTCATGTAGATAAGATCGCATGAGGCATCATTTTCATCTGCATTATACTGCAGGCTCCTACCATGGATTCGGTCCCGAAAAAGGAGAAGAGAAGACAAGCCTACATCGCGATCCCCGGCAAGCCCAAACAGATAAGTTCTCTCTCTTATCCATACGAGTTCTGTAAGTAAAGCTTGTGCATAAGAAAACCTCGCCGCTTTCAAGACTTAGGTGCTCCCGTCCTTTGACTCGAACGTTGCTTTGGTCAGGGAGGTTGTAGTGGCCTTTGGCGCGGAAGTTGGCGGGGGGCTGGTCCCTCTTCACGATTTGTGCCCGGCAGGCCCAGCCCCGCGGCAGCAACTAAAGGGTACCGGCAGGATAGCCTACCGGGGAAAAACTTGTTTACTTGAACGTAAAGAGGCATTCTCCCTCTGCCTGGACATGTTCCATGCACAAGTGCCCGGGAAGGTTTATCTTTTTCATTAATATGCTGATCAACAAGTACAGACCTTACAGAACACAAACATGGATAAAAGAGATTACATAATTTGAACTAAAGTTTGGCAAGTGCCTACATATTTTAGATTGAAAAAAGATAAGTGCCCCGTGTTGCCCCTCCCCTTCTAGGCACAGCGAAAGGAGGAGAAGAGGGCAAAAGCCCAGCCCGGCCTCGTCGGGTCTTCTGACGAAGAGCCTGGCGAGAGCGGGAGGGTGCGGGCGAAGGCGATGGTGAAGAGATCGGCGGAGACGACCCGTCAACCGCCACCACCAGGGCCAGCAGGACGCGGCAGGGTGAATGAAGCTGCAGCCCGCGAGGAAGCCTGCCGGGGTCCAGCTGGAAGGCTGCTTGAGGATCCAGGAGCGCCACCCCCACTCCTGCGTCCAACTCCCCGGCAAATCACCTTGCCGGGGAGGAGATGCCGGTGCAGATGACGGTGACGGTGTGGCTGGTGCTCAGTCGGAGTCAGAGTCGTCGCCCTCCCGGCCGACGCCGTCATCATCGCCGTCACTGTCCTCCTCGTCGCTATCGCTCGAGGAAGAGCTTTCGTCGTCGGTCGAGCTGTCCGCGCAGCACCCTAAACAAGCACCCGAGCTCCCGAAAACCTTGACGGAAAGGAAATTGGCCTCCATTAACTTGAACAGGAGGACGTGCCCTTCCGACAGGCTATGGGCGCGAGCAAAGGTCTTCCAGCCACGGCGAAAATACGTAACATGAGGGGCGGGGAAATCCACATCCACCCGTATGCTGCCATTCCCGCAGCCCCTCATGTGTAGTCTCAACGCACGCGGCTAATCGAGCTCCATCGCCCTTGCGAATGGGGTGGGGAGACGGAAGCGGCCGCGCGGGGGCTTATACAACCTGATGACGAACTCTAGAGGCTGGTCTCCAACGTGGCCTTCCATCAGGGGAGGGGCGGCCGGCGGGGGCGCAATCAGAGCGCCACCTCGTCCCCCTCGGCCCCGTGCGCCACGATGGCCTCGACCTCGTCCCCTCCCACCTCCCCTCGTCGCGGGCTCCGTCCCCGCGTCTTCAGAGGGAGGAGGGAGACGCTGTCGAGCAGAAGTTCTCGTCGCCACTTGGGGAGGACCGGACCCCCGACCTCTCACCA
This sequence comes from Thinopyrum elongatum, assembly GCA_011799875.1. NCBI lineage: Eukaryota > Viridiplantae > Streptophyta > Magnoliopsida > Poales > Poaceae > Thinopyrum > Thinopyrum elongatum. Next base: position 405,547,810 of record CM022302.1, on the reverse strand, counting down.
TGACAGACGTGGGCAGCTGCAGAAATGAAGAAGGAAGGAGGTGTGGAGGGACTTCTCACACCACACCCCCTTCTTATAGGCGGGCGTGGCAGGCGGATGGATTTTCTTCGTGGAGGTGGCCGCCCCGCTCAGCCAGTCCGGCTCCTCCTCGCCATCAACGGCTCGAAGAATCAAGGTCGACCCCCTGTGCCAATCCATGAGCCCTAGCTTTCTGCCATGGCACTCATTCCCGCACCCTCCGCATCCGCCACCAACCCTGCGCAATGCATGCTATACACATGGCAGAAGCACCTGGAGCGGGGGAGGATAGTGGGGTGGCAGTTACCACCCTGTGAACAAGGAAAGTGGGTAACTCCACACATCGTGGCCCATTATCTCCACTACTGCTGTTGGCATTACGCGACGGGCGGAAGAACCAAAACTGATCCGATCTCAGATTAATGAAGAAGCAAAGAAGATCTCAAAGGGCGAGCGACTATTTCCCCCTCGCCTGTGCACAAGTTAGGGCCTACCCCAACGACGCCCGGCAGCTCGTTCGGGCCAGGCCCGGGGGCTCCTGTCGGTGCAACAAACCCTGGGTCTGTTGCCCAGACCGTGCACATGCCCAAGATCGAGATTGCAACGTCCAAGACAAGGCCAAGGTAAAGAGATAAGCTCTTTGACAAATCAAAGGGCAAGTTTAGGAGACCAAGTCAAGCCAAGAAGCAAGACACCGCTAAGGGAAAAACCTCCCTTGCCGGGCAAGAGAGCCTGGCAAGGTCAAGGTTGCCCCGGAAGCAAAACCTCAAGGCCGCCCCGGCAGGCCTGCCGGGGGCATACAGAAGCAAAACGCCCCGCCAAGGCTTCACCGCCCCACCTCACAACGATGCAAGTGACCGATCAGTGCGGTGTCAAGCCCCGAGATGACTAAGTGTCTGCCTTTCGCCACATGGCAGCCATTTCCTACAGGAATCACTTCCAAATGACACCTGTCCTGCGACGTGTCATGCAGACAGGAGATAAGGTGGCCGAACAGCCCGGCAAGGCATGCCGGGAAGGCCATGATGTGACACTGAGCGACACATTTAATGCGTACTACTCTATCTGCAGAGGAGATATGATAGCACTGTTCGCTATCTAATCAGTACACAATGACTGATTTGCCACTGTGGTGACCCCTTAATCTATAAAAGGAGGCCCATGGCAACGATAGAAAGGATTCGGACCCCTGTACAGCCATACGCGCGTAGCTGCTCTCGCCCTGAGGCAACCCTGCCGGGTAAGAGCGCTGCGTTTCCACCACCATCCACCATCAATCCACCAAAGCAGGAGTAGGGTTTTACGCCTCGCGGCGGCCCGAACCTGGGTAAAAACTGCCCGTGTGATCTCTGTCGTGCTACGCTGCACTCCTCCGCTCTTTGTGCAATGCGCTCAGTCCCCCTGCCAAACCAAAAGGGGCCCTTGGCCCCATAGGTGGCCGTGGTTTCCCACGACACATATCATCATTGTCATATTGCTTTGCATGATCATATAGTTGACATAGTATTTGTGGCTTGGCCATCGTCCATATTTTTTATACATGTCATGCTAGATCATTGCACATCCCGGTACACCGCCGGAGGCATTCATATAGAGTCATATTTTTGTTCTAGTATCGAGTTGTAATTCTTGAGTTGTAAGTAAATAAAAGTGTGATTGTGCTGATTATCATTTTTAGAGCATTGTCCCATGTAAGGAAAGGATGATGGAGACTATGATTCCCCCACAAGTCGGGATGAGACTCCGGACGGAAACAAGAAAAAAAAGAGGCCAAAGTTCCCAACAAAAAAAAGATAAAAAAATAAAAAATGAGAGAAAAAGAGAGAAGGGACAATGTTATTATCCTTTTTCACACTTGTGCTTCAAAGTAGCACCATGTTCTTCATGACAGAGAGTCTCCTATTTTGTCACTTTCATATATTACTAGTGGGAATTTTTCATTATAGAACTTGGCTTGTATATTCCAATGATGGGCTTCCTCAAATGCCCGAGGTCTTCATGAGCAAGCAAGTTGGATGCACACCCACTTAGTTTTCTTTTTGAGCTTTCATACACTTATAGCTCTAGTGCATCCGTTGCATGGCAATCCCTACTCCTTGCATTGATATCAATTGATGGGCATCTCCATAGCCGTTGATTAGCCTCATCAATGTGACACTTTCTTCTTTTTTGTCTTCTCCACACAACATCCAACATTATTCTATTCCACCCATAGTGATATATCCATGGCTCACGCTCATGTATTGCGTGAGAGTTGAAAAAGCTGAAGCGCATTAAAAAAGTATGAACCAATTGCTTGACTTGTCATCGGGGTTGTGCATGATAAATACTTTGTGTTAAGAAGATGGAGCATGACAAGACTATATGATTTTGTAGGGATAACTTTCTTTAGCCATGATATTTTGAAAAGACATGATTGCTTTCTAGTATGCTTGAAGTATTATTGTTTTTATGTCAATATTAAACTTTTGTTTTGAATCTTATGGATCTGAATATTCATGCCACATAAAGAAAGATTACATGATAAACATGTTAGGTAGCATTCCACATCAAAAATTATGTTTTTATGATTTACCTACTCGAGGACGAGCAGGAATTAAGCTTGGGGATGCTTGATACGCCTCCAACGTATCTATAATTTTTTATTGTTCCATGCTATTATATTATCAACCTTGGATGTTTTATATGCATTATTATGCTATTCTATATCATTTTTTGGGACTAACTTATTAACCTAGTGCCCAGTGCCAGTTGCTATTTTTTTCTTGTTTTTGTCTTTAGAGAAAATCAATACCAAATGGAGTCCAAATGGAACGAAACTTTTTGACAATTTTTCTTGGACCACAAGACACCGTGGAAGCTTTGGGAGGAGGCCAGAAAAGCCACGAGGTGGGCACAAGCTCGGAGGGCGCGCCGTGCAAGCTTGTGGGCCCCCCATGGCACTTCCAACCCTAATTTTTATTCTATAAATACCCAAATATTCCCCATAGACCAGAGGGCACACCAAAAATGCTTTTCCACCGCCGCAAGCTTCTGTCCTCGTGAGATCCCATCTTGGGGCCTTTTCCGGTACTCCGCCGAAGGGGGATTCGATCATGGAGGGCTTCTACATCAACCTTGCTGCCCTTCCGATGATGTGTGAGTTGTTTACCACAGACCTACGGGTCCATAGCTAGTAGCTAGATGGCTTCTTCTCTCTCTTTGATCTTCAATACAATGTTATTTTCAGATCTATAAAACCAAAAATCCAAAAATACCTTGTTGCAATTTATTTACCTTTACTTTATTTTGCACTTTTATTTATCTTTTATACCTATCTCTATCAGATCTCATCCTTGCAAGTAACCGTGAAGGGATTGACAACCCCTTTTTCGCGTTGTGTGCAAGTATCTGTTTGTTTGTTTGTTTGTGTAGGTGCATCTATTGGGGATCGCACTGGCGTGAACCACAAAGGGGCCAAACCACCCCATAGATAGTCGATCCACACTGACATCTTTGGCGCGCCAGGTAGGGGATCGCACTGGCGTGAACCTAGATAGCAGATGGCGTGTCGACTTCATCGAGTTCTTCTTCATCATCTTCATAATCCATGGCGCCTAGGAAGAAGGGCCCCATGGCGACGAAGCCTTCCACATCCAAGCTCCCTTCGCATGCACCCGCGGGTGGCGCGAACGTCACGGTAGGCACGACCAGCGCAGGTGGCGTAGTCGATGTGCCTACTGCGGCGGGAACAGGTAGTGGAGGCGCTGGAGATGGTCACCTTCCATGACCCTTCGGCGATGACAGTAGCAATGGTGCAGGCTTCCGCCTCCCCAGCACCACGGCGAGCACGGCCGCCGGAGCAGCACAGTCCGGTCGGGCGCAAGCCGGGCCCCTCCCGCTGCAGCAACTACAGCAGCAGCGCGGGAGACAACGTCGAAACACACACCGCGCCCATCGCGAGATGGGCATGATGTGACCCCGAGCGGCATTGTTGATCATGCACAACAGCGCCCGCACGACATGACGCCTGTTGATCAAGTCCAAGATCCTCAGGCGCCGCTCCCGCCACCCCACCCCGCTGCCACACTCGTGGTGCGACGGCAAGATCGCAATGGCGCTCCTGCTGGCTCTGCTAGGAGTCAAGCGACGTCGTGTTCTTCGCGCTCCAACATGCCTTTGACGGCAACAGAGGCGGTGGCGCGAGCCCAAATGCTGCTGAACTTCCCTCCAACGACTGACAAGATGGATGAGTGGGGAGCCACCATCCAAAGTCTGATTGGATTCATGAAAGTAAACAGGTCCCAGTTGGCGAAGCCCTCACAGCGCCCGCAAATAGCATCGATAGCCCAGGCTGATGGCCATGTAGTAGGCAGTGCACCAATGGTGCAATCACCTCCACGGCATCAACCTCGGCAGCAACATCAGTGGACCCAATGGACTGCTGAGCCTGACGATGTCTCGATGGCCTCTTTAGATCCATGGACACAACAAGACCAGCGATAAGTACTGTTGGATAGGTGAGCTGAAGATGCTCGTACTACTATTTAGCATCGCCGGGAGGCACGTCGTCAATCCGGCGAGCATAATAGTCCAGTCGTTGATGAGCCAGCGCCCACTGTTGGTGGGTACCTACCTTACGAGGTTGGGTGCCTTGCTTTCACGCATGAGCTGCAGCAAGTTTGCTGGCCGTCCGTCCGAGCTTTCAAGCCCGAAGTGCCGGAAAAGTACGATGGCAAGCTGAACCCGGCAGAGTTCCTAGGGATCTATACCATTGCTGTGCAGGCTGCTGGGGGAAGGGATGAGAAAACCCTTGCCAATTATTTCCCATTGGTGCTCAAACCCAATGTGAGATCTTGGTTGATGAACTTGCCGGAGAACTCCATTTCTTCGTGGTCAGATCTATGAAATGAGTTCGTCGGTGCTTTCACCGAAGGCCAAAAATGTCCCGAACAACCCAGTGATTTGCAAGTGATCCCACAGAGAGAGGGAGAAGATTTGCGCAAGTATATCCAGAGATTCAGCTGTGTACATCATAGCATACCAGACATGCACCCTGCTGCTGTGATTGCCGCATTCCACACGAATGTGCGCAATCGCAAGATGCGGGAGAAGATGAACATTCGGTTGCCGAAGACCGTCAACGAGCTCTACACGTTGGCGGACAAGTGTGCATGCGCTGAGGAAGGAAGAAGGCTTCCTAGGGAAGAGGCCGGCGTCAAAGTCGACTCTGAGGACGATGATGCCGCCACCCCAAAGAAGAAAGGATGGAGGCGCAATAGGAAGCGCAAAGGCAAAGCAGTTAGGGATAATTAGATTTATGCCCCTAGTTGTGTCCCACTCGTCTGTTTTACCCCTAGTTCCCAAAAGTCACCGGTTCTGTCCAAGTCACTTTGCTCCTCTTATGCTTTTGCCCTTTGACCGTTTGACCGTCAGTTTGAAAACTTCATAACTAATTCATATTAAATCAGAAAAATGCAAATAACATACCAAAATGTTCGGAAAAACATCACCTATATGTGAGTGTCATTTGCATTCATGAAAAAAGTGTTGGAAAGTGCCCATCCGAGTTTTAGCTCTTATGCTACCACCATGAATAGTAAAGTTTAAAAAAGTTCAAAAAATTCAAAAAAAAATTGGTGGCAAAGAATGACAAATGTTTTAAGTGTCTGCCAAGTTTCATCAAGGAATAACATTCGTGGGTGCCGCGGCAAAAAAAACAATCAGCACTCCAAAATAGATTATTTTTTTGCCACGACTTCCACGAATGTCGTTCCCTGATGAAACTTGGCAAGCACTTAGAACATTTGTCGTTCTTTGCCACCATATTTTTTATAATTTTTTATAATTTTTTTTAGATTTTACTATTCATGGTGGTATCAAAAGAGCTAAAACTCGGATGTGCACTTTCCAACACTTTTTTCATGAATGCAAATGAAACTGACATATAGGTGATGTTTTTCTGAACATTTTGGTATCTTATTTGCATTTTTCTGATTTAGTATGAATTAGTTATGAAGTTTTCAAACTGACGGTCAAACGGTCAAAGGGCAAAAGCATAAGAGGAGCAAAGTGACTTGGACAGAACCGGTGACTTTTGGGAACTAGGGGTAAAACAGACGAGTGGGACACAACTAGGGGCATAAATCTAATTATCCCAAGCAGTTATGGCCATAGAAGGGTCGGGCAATTCTAGTCCCACCAAGAAAACCAAGACAAAGACCTCTGGCAAGGAAGCTGTTGCATGCGCTGATTGCCAGGTAGCTGCGGCGGGCGAGAAGGCCAACAAGTCTGATGGGCCGTATTGCAAGATCCACCGTACCGAGGGTCATGACCTCCAAGAGTGCCGTCAAGTTGAACAACTAGCCGAGAAACAGAAGGCTGAGTATGAAAAGCGCAACAAGGAGAAGGGCCAGGATGGTACAAGTGGGTCCAGCAAGAAGGGTCGCGGCGACCGAGGAGGGCACCGCGGTAAAACTAATCAACAAAAATAGAAGCATGTCGGGAGTAGAGAAAAGAAGGAAAATGAAGAGAGTGAACAAGAAGATGACGATGAATCCAGTGAGCATGAGTTCCAGAAGGCAATGGAGGCCATGAGCATTGATGGGGGTGCATCTTTTCATTCCTCCCACCGCCAGCTTAAACAGTGGGCGTGTGAGGTCAATGCGGCAGAGCCAACAGTAGATGCCCAAAAGCCCCTCAAGTGGTCTCACACACCTATCATTTTCGATGCTAAGGACCACCCTGATCGCACAACTGCGGTCGGGTGTTTGCCGTTGTTGGTTTCACCAATGATACGCAACCTCAAGGTCACGAAAGTGCTAGTTGACAGTGGGGTTGGCTTGAACTTGATCTCTCCTGAAGTGATCGAGAGGCTGCAAATTCCCGATGAAGAGCTCAAGAAAACCGAGACATTCCAAGGAATTAACCCGGGAAGGAGCCAGCCTAAGGGGAAGATCACGCTGCCAGTGACGTTTGGCGGGGAACTGAAGTATAGAACTGAGAAGATAGTGTTCGATGTTGTCAAGATCCCCTTGCCATTTAATAGAATTCTTGGCCACCCGACATTGGCTAAGTTCATGGCAGCATCTCATTATGCCTACAACACGCTGAAGATGCCAGGGCCTATGGGTGTCATTTCCATCAACTCTGACAAGAAGGACGCAGTCATATGTGTTGACAAGCTTTATAGAGATTTAATTGCAGTGGGGACCGTCAAGTCTAATAGCTCCTGCCAAGAAGAAGAAGAGCGAGAAGCCCGGTAAGACATCTAGCGAGAATTCCGGGAAGCGCGCCTCTTTGAAGTGCTACGCACCCGTTGAAGACTTGCCGGAGAGCTCTGCCGGGAAGAGATCCAAAGCTACTCCACCTGCAACAAATAAGGTGTCTGCAAAGGAGGACGACACTGGTGGCACCTTCACCATTAGTGCCACTCTTGACAGTAAATAGGAAAGCGCTCATTCCCTTCCTGCGGGCGAATGTAGATGTGTTTGCATGGCAACCATCTGACATCCCCGGTGTTCCCAGGGAGGTAATTGAGCACCACCTTGCTGTCTGTCCCCATGCTCGACCCGTCAAGTAGAATGTCAGGAAGCAAGCTTTGGAACATCAACAATTTATTGCTGAGGAAATCAAGAAACTTGAAGCAGCTGGTCTGGTTAGAGGAGTGCTACACCCAACTTGGTTGTCAAATCCAGTGGCTGTGCGCAGGGCAAATGGGAAGTGGAGACTTTGTATTGACTACACAGATCTCAATAAAGCATGTCCAAATGATCTTTTACCCTTGTCGCGTATCCATCAAATCGTAGACTCCACCGCTGGCTATGAGCTGCTCTCATTCCTTGATGCATATTCTGGATACCATCAGATATTCATGGCCTAGGAAGATGAGGAGAAAACCGCATTCATTACTCCATGTGGCACTTACTGCTTTGTGTGTATGCCTTTCGGGCTAAAGAGTGCTGGTTCAACATTTGCAAGGGCAGTCCAAATTGGTTTTGAGCCACAACTTCATAGGAACATAGAAGCTTATATGGATTATATAGTGGTCAAGACCAAGGACAAGTCAACCCTCATCCAAGATTTAGAAGAAACTTTTGCAAACTTGCGCAGAGTCAACATGAAGCTTAACCCCGAGAAGTGTGTGTTCGGTGTCCCATCTGGCAAACTCCTCGGGTTCTCTGTGTCTCAGCATGGGATAGAAGCAAATCCCTACAAGATCAAGGCCATTGAGCAAATCCAAGCACCCAAGACTGTCAAAGATGTGCGGCGTCTTGCCGGCTGTGTTGCTTCTTTGAGTAGTTTATTTCAAGGTCTTCCAAGTGCGCTCTACCATTTTTCAATATATTGAAAAAGGTAGGCCCAGTAAAATAGACTCTGGAAGTGGAGGCTGCGCTGCAAGATCTGAAAAGGTACCTATCCTTTGCGCCAACCTTAGTTGCACCTAGGCCACAGGAACTGTTGCTGCTATATTTAGCGGCAACAAACCAAGTGGTTATTGATGCACTAGTTGCACAAAGAGAAGCTAGCGACGAGGAAACAGCAGCGGCAAGTCCATCCCACGATAAGGTAGAATCCTTCCCGGCAAATTTCGATGCTCGCAAGGCAAAAATGGTGCAAGCAAGAGAAGTTGATCAATAGATAGTGCCAAAGAAGAAGGCGGTGCGGCGGCTAGTGTACTTTGTTAGTTCTCTCTTGTAGGAGGCTAGATAAAGGTACTCTGGTGTGCAGAAGCTGCTTTTGGCCTCCTCATGGCCTCGAGAAAGCTGCGCCACTACTTTCAAGTGCATGAGATCACTGTCGTCACTCGCTTCCCGTTGCAGCATATTTTGAGGAATCCAGAGGCAACCGACAGGATAGTGGAGTGGACATTAGAATTGTCAAGCTTTGCACTCAAGTTTGAGAGCACTTCGACCATTCAGAGTAGAGCATTAGCGGAATTCATTGCCGAATGGACGCCAATGCAGGATGAAGCAGTCAAGAGTTAACTCTCCCCTGCAAAGAGGCCGAAAAGGAATGGGTCATGTACTTTGACGGTGCCTTTTCGCTGCAAGGTGCCGACGCTGGAGTGCTGCTTGTCACACCCACTGGAGAGCACCTCAAGTATGTGATTCAAATACACTTTCCCAGGGAGAAGGCAACCAACAACACTGCTGAATATGAGGGGTTCCTTGCCGGCCTCAGGATTGCGGTGGAATTGGGAATCGGGAAGTTGATTGTTTGCGGAGATTCAGAGCTTGTTCTGAAGCAAGTAAATAAGGATTATCAGAGCCCGTTGATGGAAGACTACGTAGATGAAGTGAGGAAATTGGAGGAGCATTTTGATGGGTTGCAAACAAAGCACATCCCCCGTACAGAGAACAGCATTGCTGACCAGCTATCAAAGTGCGCTGCCCAAAAGCTACCTGTGGAACCAGGGACTTTTGTACTCCATTTGAACCAACCATCAGTTACTCTGTCAATGCGAGCCAAAAAGAGGAGGAAGTTGAGTACTGGCAAGTATTTTTCGGCAGAGCTTCCCAAAGCTGCCAACGAATATATTGCCAGGAATGGCAATGCGCTCGACGGTGAGCCGCAGTTCCACATAGAACCTCAAGTTCTTGTTGTTGAGTATGGCGCTCCCACGGCCGCAGGAATGCCTTTAGTCCTTGTCGTCGAGCCACAAGCTCCCGCGTGGGCACAACATATAGTTCAGTTTCTCCAAACAGGAGAGCTTTCCGATGAGCAATAACAAGCCGAGAAAGGAGCCCGTCAGTCAAGTATGTACTAGTTTGTGGACAACATTTTGTACAGAAAAAGACCAAATAGAGTGAAATTAAAGTGCATTTGCCGATAAGATGGAGTCAAGTTGTTGGCAGAGATACATGGAGGCATATGTGGATCTCACATAGGATCAAGAGCCCTTGTCGGGAAAGCTTTCCGGCAAGGTTTTTATGGGCCCACTGCCCTCCAGGATGCAACTAAGCTAGTAACAAGATGTGAAGCATGCCAGTTTCATTCGAAGAATATACACCAACCAGTGCAAGTTCTTCAAACAATCCCTCTCTCCTGGCCTTTTTCGGTCTGGGGGCTCAAAATCTTGGGGCCCTTTCTCTGCGCAACCCGGGGCTTTGAGTTCTTGTACGCTGCCATCAACAAGTTCATGAAGTGGCTTGAAGTAGAACCAGTGAGAAAGGTGACAACACAGTCGGCCATCAAGTTCTTGGACTAGTTTGCCGTTTTGGAGTTCCAAACAGAATTATTACCGACAACGGCACATAGTTCACGAGCCGCACCTTCATGCAGTACATCCAGAGCCTTCGTAGCAAGGTTTGCTTCGCCTCTTTTGCTCACCCAATAGGCAATGGACAAGCAGAAAGGATAAATGCTGAAGTGTTGTGCGGTATCAAGACAAGAACATTTGACAAGCTGCACAAGTGCGGGAGGCACTAGATTGATGAGTTACCGGTGGTTCTTTGGTCACTCAGAACAACACCAAATTGAGCTACTGGCCAGACACCCTTCTCCCTAGTTTATGATGCAGAAGCGGTGCTACCCATAGAACTCATATACGGGCACCTCAAGTGCTTGCCTATGACGAGGTACAGCAAGAGCAATTCCGGCATGACGATGCCGTGCTCCTTGAGAAAGATTGTCATCGGGCAGCTGTGCGAGCTGCACGCTACCAGCAAGCCTTACGCCGCTATCATAGCCACAAGGTTCATGCTCGAAGCCTTGAGGAAGGCGACCTTGTCCTTCAGCGCGTTCAGTCCACCAAGGGATCAAACACGTTGACGCCAAAGTGGGAAGGCCCTTATCGGGTAGCACGAGTCAGCAGACCAGGCGCAGTCCGTCTAGAGACCGAAGATGGCATTTAAATGCAAAAATCATCAAACATCGAGCATCTTCGCAAGTTCTATCCATAAGGCGTGGTTGCCGGGCCTTGCCCCGGCAGCTCCTTTTGTACAAGCTTTGTTTCAAAGACTTATAACCCTTTGTACAAAGCCAAGCACAGACCCTGTGCATATGTGAATAAAGCTAAGTGTTCCGCAAACTTTTATGCATATTTACTTATGTACTAATGCATAATATGATGTGATTACACTTTGTTTGAATGAAATGGCTAACATACCGCCAAGATCTCCACACTGTCTTTTCCTCTTCTTTCTTTTTCTATAAAGATAGAAGGATTCCTCGCTTACATGTTTCCCGGGGGGTATGATGGAGTACCATTTCAGATGGCGTTTGGCGTTCATTTCATTTCATACGATAAGAAGTATAGCAGAGAAAGATAAGTTGGAAAATAACCAAAAATTTCTTTGTTACATTTGGAATTTTTCCTTGTTTCGGATTTAGGCATGTATGAAAAACCTGCACGCGAGGGAACCTTGTCGTGTTTCATTCGCGCTCTTATCCTTGCCTCAAGTCCGCTCAATGGGATTATTTGCAGCTGCGTCGAGACCAACAAGTTGCCTTACCGGATACCTTACTTCTAGCAGGCTGCTAAGGACCAGTCCTTCAAAGCGCTCACGACAAGTATGCGTCCCGGCAAGTTTCCAAACTGCGTAGGGTATCGGATCCAAATCATACAAGGATAAATACAGACAAGGGAAATAATGCTTATTTATTTGAGAACGCCAAATATTACATATTTGTTGAAAAAGAAAAGTGCTCGTTAATGTTTTCTCTAGCTCTTTCTTTCCAGGGTTTACATCAAGTGCAAGCCATGGCAAAAGGGGCACCTAGGCAAAGCGCTCGTGGCAGACCTTTCTGCCGGTGTCCAGCTGCAGATGATGGTGCTGCCGGTGCTCACCTGGAGATGATGGTGTTGCCGGCGTTCAGCTGGAGTCCGAGTCGCCGTCTTCGGATTTGATGCTCGGGGACTCGGGTCGTCGTCTTCACCATCTCCCTCCTCGTCGCTGTCGCTCGAGGAGGAGCTTTCGCTGTTGCTTGAGCTCTCCGCGCAGCACTCCATGCGAGCGCCTGAAGCCCTGAAGAACTTCACAGAGAGTGTGTCGGACTCCACCAACTTGGAGTGGAGGAGGTGCCCCTCCACCAGATAGCGGGCACGAGCGAAGGATTTCCACCCACGGATGAGGTACATGACGCCATTGGCGGGGAACTCGACATTCACCCAAACGACGCCATTGCAGCAGCCATTCACATGCAACCACAGACCGAGCGGCTGGTCAATCTCCATTACCCTAGCAAAGGGATTAGGGAGCCATAGTCGGCTCCACGACGGATCGCGCAGCTCCACGACAAACTCAAGTGCCGTGTCCTCCATGTGGCCTTCTGCCGGGGGCGGACCGGCTGGGGGTGGAACGATGAGCGCACTACTCCGACCTCCCCGACCACGAGCGCCACGCCGTCCATGACCATGACCTACAACCCCGCCCATGCACTGGAGCTGGCCTCCGCGGCCGCGACCAAAGTAAGGGAATGCTGCCGTGGAGAAGCTCTTGCTGCGATGGCGGAAGCATGAGCTTGCCCTCTCCCTCTCGCCATAGTGGAAGCGGATGTTGGAAGAACGGAGGAGGAAGAGATGGATGAGCATCGCCTCCCTGCAGCCCCTGCTTTTTTATAGGGGAAGGCGCGAGGGCTGGCTCTCCACCATCATAGAGCAACCACCCCTCTCCACCAATCCCACGCCCTACATTCCTGGCAGGTGCATTACTCCATCAACCGCCCAGTCTCGCTAATCCGGCGTCCTGGCTCCTCTGATCAAAGCACTATCGCCACGACCACCCTTCTGCACCAATCCTACATCCTGCGCCTAATCCGCGTCATGGGGGGGGGGGCGCTGCAGTAAAAGGAGGGAGTGATGATAGAAATGGAAGTTACCTCAAGCCACGCGTGATCGTGGGCCTGCCCAGGCTGAGCCTGGTGGCAACCTGCATACACACATGCTCCTGGTTTCTGGCGCGAGCGATAAAGGCCGCCCAGGCGACGAGAATGCTAGAGGAAGGCTGGGGGCTAGCTCAAATTCAGACTAATGAAGAAGCAAAGAAGATTTCAAGACACAAACATCACTCTGGCAAGGTCAACACTGCTAGTCTGTGCATTGTTTGGGCCTCGCCCAATGATGCCCGGCAGGACGTGTGGCCTAGGCCCGGGGTCTCCTGTCGGTGTATTAAACATGGATGTGTAATACCCTGACTTATGCATAGACAAGTGACAACTCCCCCACCAGACCAAAGTTTCCACTTAAGATTCCCAGATCAAAGAAACAGATCTTTGAGAGATCAAGGAGCGCATCAAGAAGAACAAGAAGTAGAACAAGACAAGCATCAAGACAGAACACTAGAAGCAACCTTTGCTGGCAAGATCAAGACGACAAGGCAGAGGCCGGACAAGCCCCGTGGCTAACAAACCCCCTGCCAACTACCAGCGCTCCACCTCACCAGCCAGCTGGTCACTGATCGGTGAGGTGTCGAGCCCGCAGGCAGCAAGGTGGCGTTTAACGGCACGTGTCGGCATGCTGGAGAAAAGATTACCTTTATCGACACCCGTCCAAATGGTGTGTCAAGCTAATAGGAGTTAGCTGGGCAAGCGGTGCCGCATCTTGCCGAGGCTTCTCCTCCTCATGACACCTAGCGATACATTAAATGCTTTTTGTCCTAACTAGCAGAGTTAGGTATGATAGCACTATATGCTATCTAATCATTATGTAATGACTGTTTTGCCACTGCGGTAACCCCTTGAGCTATAAAAGGAGGGCCAGGGCAACCTTTACAAGGGTTCGAACCCGTTCAAACCCCACACACGTCTGCTCGTGTATCTGCCTTCTCCTAGCACCTTGCCGAGGGAGAGCGCTCTGTGTACTTGTGCTCCACAGATACGTCTCCAACATATCTATATTTTTTGATTGTCCCATGCTATTATATTATCAATCTTGGATGTTTTATATACATTTACTAGGAACTTTATATCATTTTTGGGACTAACCTATTGACATAGTGCCTAGTGCCAGTTGCTATTTTTTGCTTATTTTTTACTTTGCAGAATATCAATACAAATGAAGTCCAAATGCCACAAAACTTTTTGGAGATTTTTTTTCTGGCAGGAAGACACCCAGGAAGCTTCTGGAGGGCACGAGGGGACACTCATGGGGCCCACTAGGCACCAGGGCGCACCAGGGGCCTCCGGCGTGCCTTGGTGGGTAGTGGGGCCCACGGGCACCCCCTTGACCTACCTCCGCCTCTATAAATTCTCTAAAATCCTAAAAACCCCAGGGGAGTCGATGAAACACTTTTTCGGCCGTCGCAAGTTCTAGAACCACGAGATCCAATCTAGAGGCCTTTTTCGGCACTCTGCTTGAGGGGGCAACGATCACAGAGGGGTTCTTCATCTTCCTTTTTGCCCCACCGATGATGCATGAGTAGTTTACCATAGACCTATGGGTTCGTAGTTAGTAGCTAGATGGCTTCTTCTCTCTTTTTGATCTTCAATACAATGTTCTCCTCGATGTTCTTGGAGATCTATTTGATGTAACTCTTTTTTGCGGTGTGTTTGTTGGGACCCGATGAATTGTGAGTTTATGATCAGTTCTATCCATGAATATTATTTGAGTCTTTGCTGAATTCTTTTATGCATGATTGTTATAGCGTCATATTTCTTCTCTGATTTATTGGTTTGGTTTGGCCAACTAGATTGATTTATCTTGCCATGGGAAGAGGTGCTTTGTGATGGGTTCGATCTTGCGGTGCTCAATCTCAGTGACAGAAAGAGACATGACACGCATGTATCGTTGCTATTGACGGTAACAAGATGGGTTTTATTCATACGTGAGTTTATCTTGTCTACATCATGTCATTGTTCTTATTGCATTACTCCATTTTTCCATGAACTTAATACACTAGATGCATGCTGAATAGCGGTCGATGTGTGGAGTAATAGTAGTAGATGCAGGAGGAGTCAGTCTAGTAATCTTGTACGTGATGCCTATATACATGATCATTGCCTTGGATATCATCATAATTATTTGATTTTCTGTCAATTGCCCAACAGTAATTTGTTTACCCACCATATGCTATTTTCTCAAGAGAAGCCTCTAGTGAAAACTATGGCCCCCGGGTCTATTTCCTATCATATTAAAACCAAAAATACCTTGCTGCAATTTTCCCTTATTTATTTATTTTGTGTTTTAGTTAGATCTATTTATCAAATCTCATACAATTTAATCTATCTCAATAAGCATTGTTATACAAAATTTAACTTTATGGAAATTACAAAATCTATGGATGATTATACAATTTTTTTATGCGGGATTGAATTTTGTTTCTAGAGATCTTTTAGATTCCGCTGTGGGTGGTAACTTTATGGAAATTACTTTGGGTGGAGCTACTAACTTGCTTGATAATGTTATGGCTAATTATTCACAATGGCATACTAAAAGAGCACCTACTAGTAAAAAGGTGGATTCTGTTAAAGAAATTAGCACTTTGAGTGATAAAGTTGATGCTCTTATGAAATTGGTTCCTAGTAAAAATGCTCTTATTGATCCTAGTGATGTGCCTTTGTCTACTTTGATTTAGCAAAATAATGATCCCGTAGATGTAAATTTTGTCTCGCGAAACAATTTTAATAACAATGCTTATAGGGGTAATTTTAATCCTAGGCCTTTTCCTGGAAGTTCCTCTAATAATTATGGCAATTCCTATAATAATAATAGGGCGCCCTCTGATCTTGAAGTAATATTAAAGAATTTATTAATGCTTAAAAAGTTTTCAACACTCCGATAGAAGAAAAATTGAGCAAACTTGATGATATGTCTAGGAGCATCGATAGAATTACACATGATGTGGAAAATCTCAAGATTAAATTTTTTCCACCCAAGGTTCATATTAATGAATCAATTAAAGCTTTATATGTTTCTATAGATGAAAGTAAGAAAAGAACCGCTATGCTTAGAGCTAAAAGAGAATTTTTAGAAAGAGCGTTTTCGCCTGATTGCTTTCATAGTAATGATGAAGATGTTAAGATGATTGGTGTTTCTTCTATTGATTCCTTGTTTAGTAATATTAAACTTAATGATAAGAGGACTGAAGAAGAGTCAACTTTAGTTAGAAGGCGTACTCATAATTCGGAGGGTGAAAATCTTGTTGAAAAAATTGATAAAAGTGGGTTTGGAGAGGTAAAAACCTTAGCTAGTGATGTGCCCACTCCTTTGGATTACAAAGACTTTAATTATGATAGTTGCTCTTTGATTGAATGCATTTCTTTGTTACAATACATGATAAATTCACCCAATGCATATGAACAAAATAAACCTTTTACTAAACATATTGTAGAAGCAATGATGAAAGCTTTAGAAGAAAAGTTAGAATTAGAGATCTCAATTCCTAGAAAATTATATGATGAATGGGAACCCACCATTAAAGTCAAGATAAAAAATTATGAGTGCAATGCTTTATGTGATTTGGGTGCTAGTTTTTCCACAATTCCGAAATCTCTATGTGATGTGCTAGGTTTTACCAATATTGAGGAATGTTCTCTTAATTTGCACTTGGTGGATTCTACTATTAAAAAGCCTTTGGGAAGAATTAATGATGTTCTTATTCTTGCAAATAGGAATTATGTGCCCATAGATTTTATTGTTCTTGATATTGATTGCAACCCGTCTTGTCTCATAATACTTGGTAGACCGTTTTTATGAACTATAGGTGCCGTGATTGATATGAAAGAAGGGAATATTAAATTCTAGTTTCCATTAATAAAGGGTATGGAATGCTTCCCTAAACTAGAATTAAGCCACCATATGAGTCAATCATGAGGGAAACCTATGGAGCAAAAACCCAAGATGACAATACTTGAATCTATGCATTATGCCTAGCTAGGGGTTTAAAACAATAGCGCTTGTTGTGAGGCAACCCAATGAATAAAATATTTTTTTCACTTTTTATTTATGTTCTTGTGAGTTTACACAATTATGCTACTATTATGATTGTGAATGTTTTAATTAGTGTTTGTGCCAATTAAAGCCTTTAGGATCATGTTGGACGATAGTTGATTTGATCCTATTGGAAAACAGAAACTTTTACGTCCAGTAGCAGAATTGTTAAAATTCGCTGCACCGTGATAAAACTCTGAATGTTTTACACATGATTGATATACAAATTGCCCATGTTTTCCTAATTTTTCAGAATGTTTGGAGTTACAGAAGTATGGTCAAAGTTCAAATTACTATAGATTGTTCTGTTTTTGACATATTCTATTTTTGTTGCACTGTTTGCTTATTTTGATGACTCTATGGAGTGTATCAGGGGGTATAAGCCATGGTAAAGTTAGAATACAGTAGGTATAATGCAACAATAAAATATGAATGGGTTTGCAACAGTAGTTAAAGTGGTGATTTGCTTTATTATACTAACGGATCTCACGAAGGTTTTGTTAAGTTTTGTGTGATTGAAGTTTTCATGTTTTCGGTGAGATCATGATGGATGAAGGAATAAGGAGTGAAAAGAGCCTAAGCTTGGGGATGCCCATGGCACCCCAAGGTAATATTCAAGGAGTACCAAGCAACTAAGCTTGGGGATGCCCCGTGTTAGGACCGAGAGTATATCGACCAGAGGGGGGGGGGGTGAATGGGAGATTCAAAAATTCTTTCGAATGTTTTGAACTGATCCCAAACACAACAGTGGAATTAAAGATCGGTAGATTCGGGTGCGATCAAGCTCACTCCTGAGGAACAAAACCTTCAAGGTAAGACGCAATAATGATTCGAGCATAGGATACAACAGGGTTAACGATGACAATGGTAATACAACATGCCAACAGAACTAAAAACATGAAGAAGAATTGGAGCAGAGCTGTGATGGATAATTATGAAGGACAACAACAAAGGCTACGAATGACAATGAACTCTTCGAGAGATAAGTTGAACGGTAAGCAGCAGAGGGTAACAGATCAGATATCTATCATCACAGAACACATATAATGACTACCGAAAGTAATGCAGTGAAGAAAATAGAACCACCGGTGCTCGATGGCGACAGAAAGATTTGGTAGACCAATTCACCCTTCTGCCAAAGGGCTATGTCTGGTTGGAGGGGCTATGACTTAACACGGATGATAAACTTTTTCACCCTATTCTCCTTCAACATAGAGCTGATCAGACTCATGTTGATTTCACTCGTGGTAGATCCTTGTCGGCGATCTCCAAACCTTCGGTCGACCTTCGCGAACCACAATCACTCTTGGTTGCTGAAGATCTAGCTTGGTGAAGACAACGACTCTTCAACACTCGAGCCGAAACCTATCCGTCTAGAGAGTGCGCGGCTCTCAAGAGTAATAGGTACAAGAACTCTCACTCAGAACTACTGTGATGCTAAACCACTGTCTAAGTTTGGGCTCTTGATTTTTCTCTCGGTGGATCTTAAAATCAAATCACTCGGAGAGGGGTTGCTCAAATCAATCTTCTTAGAAATCTCAAGCGGAGCAGCCAACGGACAATGTTGGAGCGGGCTGGCTATTTATAGCCGCAGCCTTCCCGGATGGGAAATGACTAAATTAGACATCGGGATCAGCCAATGGCCGAAAGACACTAGTCCAACGGTCGGATTTGAGCACAATAGTAACATTGCTTGCAGAGCAAGTAATGCTAACTCCTTGGTCTGAGACAAATCTCTCGCAGCGAAGAAGATCACAGTCTCTTGCTGACAAGTATTTGCTCGGAACACAAAGAGATTTCTCTCGCAACTTTCATAGGTTTTGGCTAAGCATCACAACGGATCTAAGCATCGAGAACCTATACCCCTCTTAATAGTACGGAGGTCCTACGACTCAAATGAATGAAAGAAGAACAACAAAATGAATACTACATCTTCACTTTGTCTTCGACTTCCATCGCTGCAGTCAATTTCTTCGGACGACTATACCGAATCAAAAAGCTTTGCTTCAGCAGTAAACTGTCGAGGGGTCGATTTCTTCACATCAATCTTCTCAACTATATGACTTAAACAAATATAGCTCGTTCTTCTCTGCAACGCAGATATACCTCAGTGAAGTTCCTCGAACCTAGCACCGGAGACAACATTCTCTTCGGTTGTGTATGGACTATTTCTCTCTGTATGCACTAGCAAACAAATCAGTCCATACCCGTTTCTGTCAACAATCTCCAAAACACAAGGTAGGCAGATATTGCACCAACAATCTTGCCCTTTTTGGATGATTGTTGACAAAACAGATCACATCGAAGGATAGATAAATAATGGAATGTAATGCGAAGAATAATAGAAGATGAGAGATAAATACGAAGATAAAGTACTCTCCCCCTGAAGATATGCTTCAGAGCATGAAGGACCGGAGGGAGATGAGATTATTCTTCGTATAAGTGACATTGATTTATGAATTCATACTTGACTTTTTTTTTCAGTGCACTCGACGGTGTCTGGGGTGATACCTGTCACAAAATCTTCGAAGAGAATTAGATTTAAGATATGCTTAGAAAGATTTGTGACGAAGGATATAACATGAAGGTTTTCTCATAACACAATTTGAATCCACACGATATGTAGTTTTCCTGCATGTTAGATATTCGATATGATCAGAGCAAGAAAAAGTAAGAAAATGTTGCTCAGAGTGGATAGCTTCAGATGTGGTTTCCCTATGATACAGAAGATAATGAGAGAAATAATTGCGAGGGAAAAAACACTTTGTCAGTGAATCATATAGCCTTCATGACGTAAGGCATAAAAGCTTAGACTGACATTCTCTTCCTGCAAGGTTAGATAATGAAGGATAACAATCAGCGCATATTCAACCAAAACAGTTATAATTCATTTAGTATTCAAAGTACTTCTCGCCCATGTTATCATCACTTGATGATTTCCTGTTCTTCTTCAAGGAGCAAGCATTTTTCCCTGTAAGATAGATAATTATTGAGGGTAATCATTCAAGGGAAAAACACATTCGATGGTACCTGCAAACAGATAGTACGAAGAAAATAGCATTGCAGGAGGGGGGGGGGTTATTAATGTTACATGACGACCGAGTATTTCAACACCACAAGCGGTGCGATAAGTTCATGAAGCAAATTGTTTGAGGGAAAACCAAAAGCGAATGAAAACACCCTACAAGTACCCCGATAAACTATCACTCGATGTAATTCTCCCCCTTTTTGTCAACAAGTGTCAAAAAGGAATGAGAAAACATACGAGGAACTACTCCGTGGGAGAATCCTCAGAATTAGAATTAAAACCACTCGACGAATCAGAGTTTGAAGAGTGAGGAATGGTCGAGGCAGAATCAGGTGTGGCAGCTTGGGTTCTGAATGACTTGGAGCGATGAAGATCTGGCTTGAAAATGAGAGTACCGGCTGTATCTGCAATTTCATCATCATGACCGACAAACAACAGGTCTGTTTAAGCAGAATGTTGTGGGAGCACTGGAGTTTGCCTTAGGATGCGAGGAACAATGAGTATGTCCAGATAGTTATAATCCTTCATGATGCCCTTTTTAGCTAAATCCTTTCGAGAGTAATGCTTCCTTAATAGAGTCCATGAGCGCTTCTTTGCCTCCTCATGCATAAGAATTTGGCGAGTGTGATTATGAAGCAAATTCAGCTCAGTCATTAATGCCAGCTTTTCTTTCTATCCAGCTTAATGTGGCTTTCCAGTGTCTGCTGAGTGCGAATGCAGATCTCATGAAGAGATGGATTTTCCTCACGAGGGATTACAACCCTGGCCTTCTTGACCTTCAGTGCATTTTCAGACGCAGACGCAGTGGGACCAGTATCAACAGGTTCCTTTACCTTTCCAATATCCTTCACTATGCGCAGAGTATCACGAACTGGTGGCATGAATACCTTCGGAATGTAAGCCCAGAAGAATTTCTCATTGGTGAGCTGCTCGATCATGAACATGATCCATGGAGCATAAGGCTTCAATGACTGAGGGTTGTCAGCTGCACAAGCGAGATTTCGAATGAAAATGTCAGGAATATCAAACTTAATTCCTTGAGACATGGCCAGAAGTGCATTTCCCACAATGCCATTGATGGAATTAGGTCTGTTCGTTGGCGTGAGAGTATTGCACAGGATGTGAAATAGCACTTTGTTGTCATAGGCCAACTTCTTCAGATCAACATCAATGCATTCGTCACCAACCATGGTGGGATCCATCAGAATGTGGAGTTGTGCTTCGGACACTTCCCAGTAATGCAGCCTGTGCTCTCTATCCTTCTCAAACTCACATCGAGCAAGATTTATCATTGCCAAAAGCTGATATGTCGAACATTTGATCATTTCTCTGCCAGTCATCCATTCAAGAGTCCAGGAAGAGGTGTTTCCAAGTTCTCCTGTGATATATAGCGTGGCATAGAATTGAAGGATAATCTCTCTGTTCCAGCCATGATTGAAGCGCATGAATCCTTTCAGGAGGGCATGTTCAATATGCTTGATTGCATGGAGGAAGCAAGGCATTTCTTTGAGCTCAACGAAGTTTAATATCTTGTGATTGAAAATTCTGTTCTTGCCAAACAAGATCCGAGCATAATAGACAGCTTCTTCTTCAGTCCAAAACCTCGGTGACAGTGAAGTTCTTTCTCCTTCGTAAGGGCTGACCCCAAAGAATGCTAGCTTTGAGAAATGAAGCTATTCATTAAATGCAGGGCCATTGGGGCCGTACTCAGCTGGAAACAGCGGAAATGACTCCTGGGGATTTTTCCAATTTTCTTCATCACTAATTTCCATCGGCTGAACATCATCAGAAGCTGACACATTTTCATCGATTGGCTTTAATGGAGCAAGAGGCCTTTTTTGCTTTCTCTGGAGCTGATGGCATTGGAGCACTGGTCTGTCCTTCAATTTCCTTCGCTGGAACTCCTTCAGCGGCTTTCTTATTCTCAAGCACTAGGGCCTTTTCTTTCGGTGAACTCTCAACAGTAGGGGGCACGACCACTTCTTCAGTCACTTGGGTCACTACAGCTTCTCCTTCGGTCTGCTGAGGCAAAACTGGTGGTACATCTTGCTGAGGCAAAACTGGTGGTACAACTTGCTGAGGCAAAAATGGTGGTACAACTGTTTGTACTTCTTCGTGAACCATGGGATCTTCATCTTTCTTTTCTTCCTGTTCTGGCTGTGAAGCCAAAGAACCAGGAGCGAGATTGATACGTCTCCAACGTATCTATAATTTTTATTGTTCCATGCTGTTATATTATCATTCTTGAATGTTTTACAATCATTTTATAGCAACTTTATATCATTTTTTGGGACTAGCCTATTGACATAGTGCCCAGTGCCAGTTGCTGTTTTTGCTTGTTTTTTACTTCGTAGAAAATCATTACCAAACTGAGTCCAAACGTAGCGAAACTTTTTGTTGTTTTTTCTGGACCAGAAGACACCTGTTGGGCCAAAGAAGTACCAGAGGGGGGCTCCGAGGTGGGCACAACCCACCTGGGAGCGCCTGGGGGCCCAGGCATGCCCTGGTGGGTTGTGCCCACCTCAGCCGCCTCCCGCACCGCCTCTTTGCTCTATAAATACCCCGAAAATCCAAAAACCCTAGGGGAGTCGACGAAACACAATTCCAGCCACCGCAAGTTCCAGAAACCACATATCCAATCTAGACACCATCACGGAGGGGTTCATCATCCTCATTGGTGCCTCTCCGATGATGCGTGAGTAGTTCATTGTAGACCTACGGGTCCGTAGTTAGTAGCTAGATGGCTTCCTCTCTCTCTTTTGATTCTCAATACAATGGTCTCTTGGAGATCTATTTGATGTAACTCTTTTTGCGGTGTGTTTGTTGGGATCCGATGAACTTTGAGTTTATGATCAGATCTATCTTTTCATCCATGAAAGTTATTTGAGTTTCTTTGATCTCTTATATGCATGATTACTTATAGCCTCATATTTCTTCTTTGAATCTTTGGTTTAGTTAGGCCGACTAGATCGATTTTTCTTTAGGCCGACTAGATCGATTTTTCTTGCCATGGGAAGAGGTGCTTGTGATGGGTTCGATCTTACGGTGCTCAATCCCAGTGACAGAAGGGAAAATGACATGTATGTATCGTTGCTATTAAGGATAACAAGATGGGGTCTATTCCTACATGAATAGATCTTGTCTACATCATGTCATCGTTCTTATTGCATTACTCTGTTTCTCCATGAACTTAATACACTAGATGCATGCTGATAGCGGTCGATGTGTGGAGTAATAGTAGTAGATGCAGGCAGGAGTCGGTCTACTAATCTTGGACATGACGCCTATATAATGATCATTGCCTGGATATCGTCATAATTATTTGAAATTCTATCAATTGCCCAACAGTAATTTGTTTATCCATCGTATGCTATTTTCTCGAGAGAAGCCACTAGTGAAATCTACGGCCCCCAGGTCTATTTTTCCCATCATATATTTTCAGATCTATATTGCTATTTGCCTTTTTATTTATTTGCATCTTTTATTTTCAGATCTATATTTCCAAAAACCCAAAAATACCTTGCTGCACTTTATTTTATTCGTGTTTTATCGAGATCTATTTATCCAATCTATCACATTTAGTCTCCCGTCCACGTGACAATTTCTGGCATCGTTACCCGAAAGGGATGAACAACCCCTTTAACATGTCGGGTTGCAAGTATTTGTTCTTTGTGTGCAGGCACCGATTACATAGTGTTGCGTGGTTCTCCTACTGGTTCGATAACCTTGGTCTCATCACTGAGGGAAATACCTACCGTAGCTGTGCTGCATCATCCCTTCCTCTTTGGGGAAATACCAACGTAGTTCAACCCGCATCAAAAGAAATTTCTGGCGCTGTTGCCGGGGAGACATCATCAACATCTATCAGGGTCCTAATCGCAAATCTCATCTCCTTTCAATTTACATTATTTGCCATTTGCCTCTCATTTTCATCTCACCCACTTCACAAAAATATTTGCCTTTTTATTTGCCTTCTTTTTCGTTTGCCTTTTTCTCGTTCGATCTTTCGTTTGCTTGTGCTACCATGTGCCTTTTATTTGCTTGCATCTTCGCTTGATAAATATCTATTGATATGGATCCCCATCCACTTGCTAATCTTTTTAAAAGATCCAATCATGATGAACCAATTGCTAGTGAGTTGAGTACACTAGATTACCTTTATGAAGTTTTGCTTGAGATTCATGAATATGAAATTTGTGATCAAGAAATTTATGAAGTGATTCATGATAGCTCCTTGAATGAAAAGCATGATTGCAATGATTTTACTATAAATTCTATTAACGTCAATTGTGCTAATAATATGCAAAACCCCAAGCTTGGGGATGCTAATTTTGCTATGTCCACTACTTATTGCAATGATCATGATTGGGGTGATTCTTCTTATGATCTTGAAAAATTATTTAAGCCTCATGATGAATATGATATTGATAATAATGTTTGCAATAATATTGAAAGTGGGTTTGGAAGAGCGTCAACTTTACGTAAAAATCCCACATATTTGGAGAGTGTTCAATCTTATGAAATTTTTGATAAAAGTGGGCTTGGAGAGGTCATGACTTTATTTGATAATAATCCCACTATTTTGGAAGAGTGTCAACTTTGCATGCATGTGGATCATGTAGAGAATATTTTATGTGATAGTTATATTGTTGAATTTGAATATGATCCCACATGTAATTATTATGAGAGAGGAAAATATGGTTATAGAAATTTTCATGATTTTAAATTTCCTCTTGTTATGTTGAGATTGTCAATGTTTTATTCCTTTTCTTTGCATATGCTAGTTTTTGCTTGCCTTGATAATTTGTGTGCTTATAAAATACCTATGCATAGGAAGCATGTTAGACATAAATTTGTTTGTCACATGTTTTATGATGCTCTCTTTGTGCTTCAATTTTTTTCTTTCATGTGAGCATCATAAAAATTATTATGCCTAGCTAGGGGAATAAAACGATAGCACTTGTTGGGAGGCAACCCAATGAATGAAATTTATTTTTTTTCTTTTTCTTTCTGTTCTTGAGTGTTTGCACAATGATGCTACTGTTATGACTGTGTTTTTTGTGTTTTAATTATTGTTTGGGCCAAGCAAAGCCTTTGGGATCATGTTGGGCGATAGTTGATTTGATCTTGTTGGAAAACAGAAACTTTTGCATCCAGTAAAATAATGTTGAAAATTCACAGAAGCGACAGAAAATTATGAATGTTTTACACAAGATTGATATACAAATTGCCTACGTTGTCCTAATTTTTCAGAATTTTTGGAGTTACAGAAGTATACGAAGTATTCAGATTGCTATAGACTGTTCTGTTTTTGACAGATTCTGTTTTCTTTGCATTGTGTGCTTATTTTAATGAATCTATGGACTTTATCGGGGGGTATAAGCCATAGCAAAGTTGGAATACAGTATATATAATGCAAAAATAAAATATGAATGGGTTTGCAATAGTACTTAGAGTGGTGATTTGCTTTGTTATACTAACGGATCTCACGGAGGTTTTGTTGAGTTTTGTGTGATTGAAGTTTTCAAGTTTTGGGTGAGATCACGATGGATGAAGGAATAAGGAGTAAGAAGAGCTTAAGCTTGGGGATGCTACCACACCCCAAGGTAATATTCAAGGATGAACAAGAAACTAAGCTTGGGGATGCCCCCGAGTGGCATCCCCTCTTTCTTCTAACGACCATCGATATTTTACTTGGAACTATATTTTTATTCGTCACATATCATGAGTTTTGCTTGGAGCGTCTTGTATTATATGAGTCTTTGCTTGTTTTGCTTTTTAGTTTAAGTCAAGTATCCTTACTGAACACACCTATTTGAGAGAGCCAAAATTATGCCATGATTTGCTAGAATTGCTCTATGTGCTTCACTTAAATGTTTTTGAGCTAAGGAATTGCTCTAGTGCTTCGCTTATATCTTTTTTAGCATGGTGTGCTTTATTATTTTTGAAGAAATGCTCTCATACTTCACTTATATTTATTTGAGAGTTAGTAATTTTTTTAGAAAGTCTCTCATGCTTCACTTATATTATTTTGAGAGAAGAAAATTTTATGGTCATGTTCCTCACTTAGATTTGTTTGAGCTATCAAAAGCAACATATTAAATTAGTCCCAAAGTGATAGATATTCAAGAGGGATATAATAAAAACTTTCATGAAGATCATCGGACAAAATAAACTTGATTCTTTGTAATAGTTTTGAGGTATGATGATATAATATGTGAGTCATGTTGATGAGTAATTATGCTTTAGTAAGAATATTGATGTTAAGGTTTGTTATTCCCTACGCAAGCACAAAAGTCAATAGTTATGCAATGAAATTACATCCTACTTGTGGTGCATTATTCGGTGTTAGTTATGCTTAATGCTCGCTTATGAGATTTTTCGTTTCTTGGTTGGATGCTTCTCAATCTTTTGCTAGCCTTCACTTGTACTAAGTGGGATTACTACTTGTGCATCCAAAATCCTTAAACCATTTTTGCCATATGAGTCCACTATACCTACCTATATGCGGTATTCTTTTGCCGTTCTAAGCAAATTTGTATGTGCCATCTCTAATCTTCAAAATAAATTTCCTTTTTGTGTGCTCGTACCGCTCATGAAACGGTAGGGGGTGGCTGATATTTTTCCATGCTAGATGTGTTATTCTCAAGATGAGTGTTTATTCACTTATCATTGCACGAGAGTACGTCAAAGGTATTAGGGATGCCCAGTCCTGAAATGAAAAATAAATTTACTTTATGTTGTCAAACAATAAATTCCTTGGAAAGTGTTGGTATGGACGGCGCCCGTGGATTCGGTTAGCCGTGGAATGTGAAAGTATGGTGGAAAAAGGAATAAACTTTATTTTCTGTTTGGGAACCGCCTATGATATATCTAGCATGGAAAGTATTGGGAACTACTCGATCATTTTCGTTGACAGGAAAGGCATGCCACCCAAAATGTTTTATCTCCATCTTTTTCGCTTTGAGCTCTCGCACCTCTACAAATCCCTACTTCCCTCTGTGAAGGGCCTTTCTATTTACTTTATGCAATTTTTATTTTTATTTGAGTCTCCATCTTCTCTTATAAAGCACCAACTAAGGGGCACTATGATTGTACTTGAGCATTGGGTGTAGCTAATATGCGAGTGTGTTTCATGAATGGATCAATGATTGAGCATAATGGGCTAGGGATAACTTGCTTTAGTGTTGATATTTTGAAAGACATGGTTGCTTGTTGATATGCTTGAGTATTGAAGTCTTCATGTCAAAACTAGACTATTGCTTTGAATCATATAAAAGTCCAAATGTCCATGCTACAAAAGAAAAGAATATGTGGTGAACATGATAGGCAGCATTCCACATCAAAAATTCTGTTTTTATCATTTACCTACTCGAGGACGAGCAGGAATTAAGCTTGGGGATGCTGATACGTCTCCAACGTATCTATAATTTTTGATTGTTCCATGCTGTTATATTATCATTCTTGAATGGTTTACAATCATTTTATAGAAATTTTATATCATTTTTTGGGACTAACCTATTGACATAGTGCCCAGTGCCAGTTGCTGTTTTTTGCTTGTTTTTACTTCGCAGAAAATCATTACCAAACGGAGTCCAAACGCAGCTGTTGACACCAGATTTTGGCATGGTATGAAACATAATTAAGATGGCCTCATATGAAAAAATGTTCTACATGAATTGTTTTCATATCGTCAAATCGGTTGATTTTGATATACAAATCATTCCAATCCGAGTTCGTATGCAAAAGTTAGAGGCAACACTTTGCGGACCGGTCCTGAGTGAAAAAGTGACGCGAGGGACCAGACACCCACCTAGGTGGTGTCTGATGGGTCGCGTGAGTTATTCGGCCTTTGCCGGCTGAATGAAGCTTGCCGGCCGAGTAAAAGATTGCCGGCAAAATGAAAAGCTTGCCGGCATGGAAAGCTTGCCGGCACGAAAAGCTTGCCGGCGTGGAAGCTTGCCGGTGTGAATGCTTGCCGGGTGGAAACCTTGCCGGTGTGAATGCTTGCCGGGGTGGAAACTTTGCTGGTGTGAAAGCTTGCCGGGGTGGAAACCTTGCCGGTGTGGAAAGCTTGCCGGGGTGGAAACCTTGCCGGCGTGGAGAGCTTGCCGTAAAAAAGCTTGCCGGAAAAGTGGAAGCTGTCAAAGTCAATCCGACCAGAAGTTGGAGATGGGCTCGAAAGATTATTCAGATGACCTCGGATGGAAAAGTGTTCTACATGGAAGTTGCGCGTATCATCGAAACGGTCAACTTTACATTTGGAGTCATCATCATCGGAGATAGTATACAGCCTGCAAAGTTGTTACAAGACTCGGACAATTCAGAAAACTGCATAAAGTTGAATCCAACCCATAGTTAAAGATGGGCCCTAAAAGTCATAAAGACGGCCTTAAAAGGAGAAGTGGCCCGCGATGGGTTATGCATATCATCGAGGTGGACAAGTTTGATGTTGAACTCGACGCCATCTGAGTTAGTATGCGATTTCTACAGCCTATGCGAGAAGCAGGACAGAAGTATGGGACAGATTCGGGCTGAATCCGAGTTGGACTGAAACTAGAACTGTAGGACATGAATTGATGTAATTTTCTTGTAAGGAAAGCCTAGATGAATCCTTTACTTGTACGGGAAGTCCAGCCGCCTCTTATATATGTTGGGGGTGATGACCGATTGAACAACACACAATCGAACAAATCAATATACTACTTTTACCCCAGTTTTACATCTCTTCATTGTTCTTTCTCTCTCATTCTTCGTTCGTTCTTCATTGAAGGGCAGCGATCCTCGAGGCTCTAGGGGCGGGCGGACCGACCTAGGGCAGCCCATAGCTGCCGTGCGTCCAGACGGGGTCCCTCCCGGGCGCGTGGGGTTTCGGGTCCTGAAAAGCACCCGCCGGATTGCTTGCGTATCGTGCTTCCGGACGGGTCTCCTTCGAAGTGAGCTGTGATGCATCACCCCCGACGTCGAGGGTACACGGTGACGTGTTCATGTGCGAACAGCATCGAAACTTTTTGGTGATTTTTTCTGGACCAGAAGGCATCTGTTGGGCCAAAGAAGTACCAGAGGGGGGCTCCGAGGGGAGCACAACCCACCTGGGCGCGCCTGGGGGCCCAGGCGCGCCCTGGTGGGTTGTGCCCACCTCGGCCGCCTCCCGCACCACCTCTTTGCTCCATAAATATCCCGAAAATCCAAAAACCCTAGGGGAGTCGACGAAACACAATTCCAGCCGCCGCAAGTTCCAGAAACCACAGATCCAATCTAGACACCATCACGGAGGGGTTCATCATCCTCATTGGTGCCTCTCCGATGATGCGTGAGTAGTTCATTGTAGACCTACGGGTTCGTAGTTAGTAGCTAGATGGCTTCCTCTCTCTCTTTTGATTCTCAATACAATGGTCTCTTGGAGATCTATTTGATGTAACTCTTTTTGCGGTGTGTTTGTTGGGATCCGATGAACTTTGAGTTTATGATCAGATCTATCTTTTTATCCATGAAAGTTATTTGAGTTTCTTTGATCTCTTATATGCATGATTACTTATAGCCTCGTATTTCTTCTTCGAATCTTTGGTTTAGTTAGGCCGACTAGATCGATTTTTCTTGCCATGGGAAGAGGTGCTTTGTGATGGGTTCGATCTTACGGTGCTCAATCCCAGTGACAGAAGGGGAAATGACACGTATGTATCGTTGCTATTAAGGATAACAAGATGGGGGTCTATTCCTACATGAATAGATCTTGTCTACATCATGTCATCGTTCTTATTGCATTACTCCATTTCTCCATGAACTTAATACACTAGATGCATGCTGGATAGCGGTCGATGTGTGGAATAATAGTAGTAGATGCAGGCAGGAGTCGGTCTACTAATCTTGGATGTGATGCCTATATAATGATCATTGCCTGGATATCATCATAATTATTTGAAGTTCTATCAATTGCCCAACAGTAATTTGTTTACCCACCGTATGCTATTTTCTCGAGAGAGGCCACTAGTGAAATCTACGGCCCCCGGGTCTATTTTTCCCATCATATATTTTCAGATCTATATTGCTATTTTCCTTTTTATTTATTTGCATCTTTTATTTTCAGATCTATATTTTCAAAAACCCAAAAATACCTTGCTGCACTTTATTTTATTCGTGTTTTATCGAGATCTATTTATCCAATCTATCACATTTAGTCTCCCGTCCACGTGAGAATTTCTGGCACCGTTACCCGAAAGGGATTGACAACCCCTTTACCACGTCGGGTTGCAAGTATTTGTTCTTTTTGTGCAGGTACCGATTACACAGTGTTGCGTGGTTCTCCTACTGGTTCGATAACCTTGGTCTCATCACTGAGGGAAATACCTACCGTAGCTGTGCTGCATCATCCCTTCCTCTTTGGGGAAATACCGACGTAGTTCAACCCGCATCAGAGATCAACCTCCATCTGGGTAGGGGCACCAAATGAGGAGACCGGGGTGGTATTTCCTCAGGAAGCAACTTGCTCCCCCTCAACCTTATCATGCTCCTTGTTGGATGCGGAGGGCTCAACTTGCATTTCCTTCCGAGGCAATGGAGCTGCCTCCTCAACCACAATTTCTTCATCAACTCTCTCTTCAGGGGCTTGCTGTTCGGGCACGACATTCTCTTCATCAGAATTGTTCAGAAAGATATCCATCACATCTGTTTCTTGGGCAACAACTGGAGGAATAACTACTGGCTCAGCTTGCTGCCTGGTTTATTCCTTGGGAAGAGGGGATGGTGGTATCTGTTGTAGTGGGACACTTGAGTCAACAGGAGCATCAGTTGTTACAGATTGGATACGACAATCCTTGACAGCCTTCGACTTGCTGGCTCTTGATGGTGCTTTCTGACGCTTCTCTTCTCTTTCTCTTCGTTGAGCAAGATCTGCTTGACATTTAATTTCATCATTTCTTCGATCACAAAGCTGAGAAACATCCATCTTCAGCTTGGAGTGCCACTCAATCTTGTTGTTCCTCATAAAAGTGAGGGCTTTGGTAATCTCAAGAATCCCCTTGTTCATGCCTTTCCTTTCAGACTCAATTCTGGCATCCTTTCTCATTTGCTCAAGGATTTTCTTGTCCTCGATAGCTTGGTTTAGTTCCTTGCTAATCTCTCTCAGCTCCGCGAAGTGCTTTGCTACCATCTTGGTAACATCATCAGGCAGACCCATGCTGCTCAGATCAGTTGGTTTTGCATCATAGGAGGCACCTTCAATGATATCAAAAAATAAGATCAAAGTCATACTTCAGTTCCTCTGTGAAAGCAGGAACAATTGTCTTGCCCTTCTTGGCAGCAACAACAACTTTTCCATCGGGCAACAACTTTCCCTTCACCGCAGAAGCAGCAGAACCCGAAGGTTTATCTGATGCCACAGTAGCAAGCCTTGGTGATGATCTCAACGGAGGTGAAACTTTTGCTGGAGAGGGTGTTTGATACGACTTGTCAAGCAAGGCTCGTTGATAATACATGGGAATTTCATCAGCAACATCTTCATCGGAGGAATCAGATGAGGCAGATGCTACCTTCCTTGACTTTCTGGCAACAGATTTCTTCTTCGAAGCTCGAGGGGAAACAGACTTCCTCTTCTTCTTTTCCTTTTGGGCAGAGGCCCATTCCTTCTTCTCTTGCACATCTTGTTGAGTTAACGCAACATTTCTTTGTTCCACCTAATTTTTCTTCGAGGCCTTGGCTTCACGCTTGGCCTTGGCCTTTGCTCTCTTTTCCACCTCCTCGGGGAAATTAGCAATTGTCTTTAATGAATCAACATGAGCATTAGCGGGAGGAGCTGGCCTAACTTTCTCATCATCTTGACCTAGGCAGCCCTCTATGATGCAGTCATTCCAGGGTGGAGTGAATGCGAACAAGATCTGATATTTCCTTCGGACATTTTCATAGGTGAACCACTTCTTCGCTCAATGATGGCGAATTTTCTGCAGCCTGTTATTTCTTTCGCAGACAATCTTCTTCTTGACGATTCAGGCACGTCAAACTCATCATCATTTGTGAGGCAGAGATTTTGCCTTTTGAGATCACTTAGCCTTTGTGTGAGCATTTCAAGTTCTCTGGTGATGGTGTGTTGATTCTCAACATCTTCTTCTTCTTCAGAACTGCCATAGTGTGTGAGAATTTCTCCTTCACTTTCCGAAGAAGATTCTTGATTGATGTTTTCCATTCCATCTTTTCTTCATGAATCGACAGCAGTGTCATGACCTCAACATAGTGAAGCTCTTCATAGTCTGGTCTTTGTTTGATTTCAGCTACAATGGGATCGAAGGATTCATCAAGAGCGCTCAGCAGCTTGTTGACTATATCTCTATCGGTGATATTAGTTACTCCTCGCTGATGTAGTCTTTCGACAATGTTTGTCAGTCGATCAGTGAGTTCCAAAGCACTTTCTTTACGAAGACTTCTGAATCCAGTGAACATGGCACGAAGCATTTGAATGTGGGGATCTTATCTGGCAACAAATTCTTCATGAGCATTGTTGATGGCATCCGAAATTTGCTTTGCTGTATTGAGCCTTTGGAACCAAAAGAAAATGTCTTTTGATAGACTGCTACAGATGATATCTTTTGCTTGAGCATCCAATTGCAGATTTGCTTGATTATCGGGAGTCAGATCATTTTGTTGCTGAATGGTGTAGCCATCTTCCACAATCTGCCACAGATCATAGTTGACGTCTTGAATTCTGATTCTCATTCGTTCCTTCCAGTAGAGGTAATCATTTCCATCGCAGATAGGAAGTCGTTCAGAGTGCGAGGATCTACCTGCATGCGACATACTCAAAACTCCAAGGATGTTAGAACTTTAATAAACAGAGACAGGGAGTACCTGCTTTGATACCAATTGTTAGGACCAAGAGTATATCGACCAAAGGGGTGGTGAATGGGAGATTCAAAAATTCTTTCGAATGTTTTGAACTGATCCCAAACATAGCAGCGGAATTAAAGATTGGTAGATACGGGTGCAATCAAACTCGCTACTGAGGAGCAAAACCTTCAAGGTAAGATGCAATAATGATTCGAGCATAGGATACAACAGGCTTAACGATGACACTGGTAATACAACATGCCAACAAAACTAAAAACATGAAGAAGAACTGGAGCATAGCTGTGATAGATAATTATGAAGGACAACAACAAAGGCTACGAATGACAATGAACTCTGCGAGAGATAAGTTGAACGATAAGCAGCAGAGGGTAACCGATCAGATATATATCATCACAGACCACATATAATGACTACCGAAAGTAATGTAGTGAAGAAAATAGAACCAGTGGTGCTCGATGGCGACAGAAAGATTTGGTAGACCAGTTCACCCTTCTGCCAAAGAGCTACGTCTGGTTGGAGGGGATGTGACTTAACACGGAAGATAAACTCTCTTCACCCTATTCTCCTTCAACACAGAGCTGATCAGACTCAGGTTCATTTCACTCATGGTAGATCCTTGTCGGCGATGTCCAAACCTTCGGCCGACCTTCGCGAACCACAATATCTCTTGGTTGCCGAAGATCTAGCTCGGCGAAGACAACGACTCTGTTGGGAAACGTTGCATGGAAAACAAAAAAATTTCTACGCACACGCAATGATCTATCGATGGAGATGCATAGCAACAAAGGGGAGAGTGTGTCTACGTACCCTCGTAGACCATAAGAGGAAGCGTTTCACAACGCGGT
Source organism: Thinopyrum elongatum (assembly GCA_011799875.1). Taxonomy (NCBI): domain Eukaryota; kingdom Viridiplantae; phylum Streptophyta; class Magnoliopsida; order Poales; family Poaceae; genus Thinopyrum; species Thinopyrum elongatum. Next base: position 405,514,233 of record CM022302.1, on the reverse strand, counting down.
TGATGTAGTCGAACTTCTTCGCGCTTCAACCGATCAAGTACCGAACGCACGGCACCTCCGCGTTCTGCACACGTTCAGCTCGGTGACGTCCCTCGCCTTCTTGATCCAGCAAGACGTCGAGGTAGTAGATGAGTTCCGTCAGCACGACGGCATGGTGACGGTGATGGTGAAGTGATCTCCGCAGGGCTTCACCTAAGCACTACAAAAATATGACCGGAGGTGTAAATGGTGGAGGGGGGCGCAGCACACGGCTAAGCAATTTTCTGGGGTGTGCTAGGCGCCCCCCTCCCACATATATATAGGTGGGAGTGGAAGGGGAGAGGCCCAGGCGCGCCCTAGGGCTGGCCGCCGGCCCCCTAGGGGCCCTGCCTTGCCCTGCGCCCCCCTGCCATGTATTCCCAAGGGGGAAGGAAAGAGGGGGGGAGAGAGAAGGAAGTGGGAATCCTAATCCACACTTTCCTTTTCCTTCTCCTACTTAGGCCGGACCATATGGGGGGCGCACCAGCCCCTTGTGGCTGGTGCGTTTCCCCTCTTGGCCAATAAGGCCCATATCTTTTGTCGGGGGTGCCCGGAACCCCTTCCGGTGACCCGATAAGTACCCGGTACCCCCGAAACACTTCCGGTGTCCGAATACCGTCGTCCTATATATCAATCTTTACCTCTCGACCATTTAGAGACTCCTTGTCATGTCCGTGATCTCATCCGAGACTCCGAACAACATTCGGTCACCAAATCACATAACTCATATAATACTATATCATCAACGAACGTTAAGCGTGCGGACCCTACGGGTTCGAGAACTATGTAGACATGACCGAGACACCTCTCCGGTCAATAACCAATAGCGGAACCTAAATGCCCATATTGGCTCCTACATATTCTGCGAAGATCTTTATAGGTCGAACCATTATGACAACATACGTAATTCCCTTTGTCCATCGGTATGTTACTTGACCGAGATTCAATTGTCAGTATCTTCATACCTAGTTCAATCTCGCTACCGGCAAGTCTCTTTACTCGTTCCGTAATACATCACCTCGTGACTAACTCCTTAGTTTTTTGCTTGCAAGCTTATGATGTGTATTACCAAGAGGGCCCAGAGATACCTCTCCGATACTCAGAGTGAACAATCCTAATCTCGATCTATGCCAACTCAACAAACACCTTCAGAGATACCTATAGAGCATCTTTATAATCACCTAGTTACATTGTGACATTTGATAGCACACAAGGCATTCCTCCAGTATCCGGGAGTTGCATAATCTCATAGTCGAAGGAATATGTATTTGACATGAAGAAAGCAATAGCAATAAAACTGAACGATCATTATGCTAAGCTAACGGATGGGTCTTGTCCATCACATCATTCTCCTAATGATGTGATCTCGTTATCAAATGACAACTCATGTCCATGGTTAGGAAACCATAACCATCTTTGATCAACGAGCTAGTCAAGTAGAGGCTCACTAGGGACACGGTGTTTGTTTATGTATTCACAGATGTATTTAGGTTTTCGATCAATACAATTCTAGCATGAATAATAAACCTTTATCATGAATAAGGAAATATAAAATAACAATTTTAATATTGCCTCTAGGGCATATTTCCTTCAGTCTCCCACTTGCACTAGAGTCAATAATCTAGATTAGATAGTAATGAATCTAACACCCATGGAGTCTTGGTGCTGATCACGTTTTGCTCGTGGAAGAGGCTTAGTCAACGGGTCTGCTACATTCAGATCCGTATGTATCTTGCAAATTTCTATGTCTCCATCCTTGACTTGTTCACGAATGGAGTTGAAGAGTCTCTTGATGTGTTTGGTTCTCTTGTGAAACCTGGATTCTTTCGCCAAGGCAATTGCTCCAGTGTTGTCACAAAAGATTTTCATTGGATCCGATGCACTAGGTATTACACCCAGATCGGATATGAACTCCTTCATCCAGACTCCTTCATTTGCTGCTTCCGAAGCAGCTATGTACTCTGCTTCACACGTAGATCCCTCCATGACGCTCTGCTTGGAACTGCACCAACTGACAGCTCCACCATTCAATATAAATGCGTATCCGGTTTGTGACTTAGAGTCATCCGGATCAGTGTCAAAGCTAGCATCGACGTAACCATTTACGATGAGCTCTTTGTCACCTCCATAAACGAGAAACATATCCTTGGTCCTTTGCAGGTACTTCAGGATGTTCTTGACCGCTGTCAAGTGATCGACTCCTGGATTACTTTGGTACCTCCCTGCCAGACTTATGGCAAGGCACACATCAGGTCTGGTACATAGCATAGCATACATGATAGAACCTATGGCTGAGGCATAGGGAATGACTTTCATTTTCTCTCTATCTTCTGCAGTGGTCGGGCTTTGAGTCTGACTCAACTTCACACCTTGTAACACAGGCAAGAACCCTTTCTTTGACTGATCCATTTTGAACTTCTTCAAAACCTTATCAAGGTATGTGCTTTGTGAAAGTCCTATTAAGCGTCTCGATCTATCCCTATAGATCTTGATGCCCAATATATAATGTAATACCCCCAGAGGTTATGCCACAGTAATCACTTTTGATAATGACAAGTCAGCATGTTTAACAGTGCAGGATTGTCATTACCATCATATTGCATTTCAACTCCTAAGTCAAAATTCAAATTTAAATGAAAGTGGAAAATAAAAGTTGCTTAACATAGAAACTAAAATGTTCAATAGATAGCAAATATTCCAGAGACTGTTATAAAATTATAATCAACAATTAATAAATTAACTAAGTGACTCTAACATTAGGAAAACAGAGTTGGTTAATACCTTTTTATTTAAATAAAATCCAAATGAAATCATTTGTACTCCAAACCATTTTCTAACAATGTCTAATATTGCACTGTAAATATTTGGGCAAGTCTCATATTTTACAAAAGTGGTTTGAAATAAAAACAAAAGACAAAACAGAAAACAAAGGAGAAAACAGAAAAGAAAATAGAAAAAGGAAAAGGCCCAGGACAGCTGGGCCTAAGTCAGCCAGCCGGCCCAGCCTGCCTGGCACCGTCCCTTCCCCGCACTGCTTACCCCCCCACGCCCCGCTGTCGAGCGCTCTGCGTGCGCGCACGCCCCCGAGCCCGGCCCCCCTCCCTCGCTGCACGACAGCGCGTCGCCGCGCTCGCCGTGGTAAGAGGGCAGAGCCCCGTGCACCCCTGGCCCCCTGGCTCTCCCTCGCTCACTCCCTCTCGCTCTCCCTCGCCTCCCCATCTCACCCGAGCGCCACCGCCGACGCGCCGTCGTCACCACCGCGGCCACTGGCGTTCCCGAGCCCAACGGATGTGTCTGGGTGGTGCGCCGCCGACCGCCTCTTCCTCATCGATGGATGGCAAGAGCTGAGGTGCACCGGAACTCGCGGATTGAGCCGTCCCAGTATACGGCATCTCCGGCGATCACCGTCGAATTTGCCTCGTCTCTGCGCTACCGACCACCGAGGGCCTTCGTGTGCCGCGCTGTAAGCCCCAGCTCCTCCCTCTCACCCCTCGCTTAGCGCTAGGATGCGCTGCACCATCGTTTCCCCCTCGAGCCGAGCTCTCCTGCGCAAGGCTCGTCGCCGGCGATGCTCCGATGACCATATGGTCACGGGCTAGCGTCAGTTGGACTCCCCGCATCGCGTAGACACCATAGGAACTTAGCGCAACCCGTATAGCTCGTCGTAGCCCTGAATCCGATGGCGCCCGAGACTCGCCGTCCGCTGCGGTGCTCACCGGCGACGACTCCGGCTATCCCAGCTCCCGTGGCCACTGCCGTTCGACGCGGCGTGGAAAGGCCGTTCGGAAGTAGGAAATCGCGGCCATTTTGGTGCACCACAGGAGAATCCCGAGCTCGTCGGAGCTCATGGCCGCGTCCGGCGCTCGCCGGAGCACTCCGGTTCCGGCGTCCGACATGGCGCCGCGGGCCCCACCCCCCTGTGTCACTGACCAGTGGCCCCAGGGGCCCAAGCTGGCCCCATTGACCGAAATCAACGTTGACTGGGCAGCGCCCAGTCGCTGACAGATGGGGCCCACCCCCCCTAATTAACAAAATTAACTCAATTAATTTAATTAACCTATTTAGACACTAACAGGTGGGCCCAGACGCTTAATTAACTAAATTTAGTTTTAACCTAAACTCTGTTAGCCCCCTGAGTATGACATGTGGGTCCCACATGTCTAGTTTGACTCTGGTCAGCCAGAGTTGGCCTGCTGACATCAGCTTTACGTCACAATGACGTCACCCTGTACTGTTCTGGATAATGTTGAATTACATAAATAATTAAATTCTAGAAATTAATAAAAACTTTAGAAAATCATAGCTTTTAAACTGTAACTCCGATGAAAATAATTTATATATGAAAAATGCTCAGAATTTCGAGACAGATCCGAACGCGCTGTCCGTTCATCCGTCACACGTCCCTAGCTACCCGAACATGGAACCATTCCCCTCCGGTCATCTGTCTGACAAATGTCCGGAACCGGGAAAACATTCCCGGATGTTTTCCCTCTTCACCTAAACCGTGTAGCACCACGTCAGAACACCCCTAGCTCTGCGTAGTGTCATGACATGCTCTTGTTTGCTTTGTATTTACTATTTCTTCCCCCTCTTCTCTCTCGGTAGACCCTGACACCGACGTCGTCCCTGAGACCGACGCAACTCAGGAGCCCGACGCCGCCATTGACGACCTTGCCCTTGCCGCAAGTCCTCGAGACGGGGCGACGGGGTCACATCGATTGTGAGTCTCTGTTCGTTACCACACCCCAAAGTACTAATGGTTTGGATATGTGATCTGAGTGGGCCTCTGGCCCGATAGCACTAACCACCATGTGGGCATAGTATGGGCGTTCTGCATCGTAGTATCAGCCGACAGTTCTGTCAGACGTCCAGTTCAACATTGTGGCCGGGTCGGATCGTGCCGTTGGCACTGGTATCCACCCTGCTCGCAACGACCCAGAGTGCACAAGGTGATGGCCCAAGACCCCTGAGTGCTTAGGATGTAGACCGGTGGGGACCTCTCTGCTGAGCTCTAGATAGGGCTGCGGTGTGTCGTTTGGCCGAGGTCGGGCATGACCCGGAAAAGTGTGTCCGGCCGGAGTTAAGCGAGCGTGGTGGGTAAGTTGGTGCACCCCTGCAGGGAAGAACTAATCTATGCATAGCCGGATCCTCGGTAACGGACACTCGGAGTTGTATCCTGATTGATACAATTAGAACTGGATACTTGGATACTATGGCTCTGGGATTGCTTCTCACCGGGAGTCGAGAAGGGATCTGAGGACGAGGTTGATGACTGTATGGCTCTGGGATTGCTTTCTCGCAGGGAGTCGAGAAAGGATCTCTGGGTGAGGTTGATATCATTACTTCTACCTTATATTGTATTGTTCTACTCTCTTCTATTGCTGCAAGACCGCTGAAGATGCTAATCTTCGATAGGGCTAGGCCTTCTCTCTATTCTGGCATTTCTGCAGCCCAGTCCACATATACAGCCTTCCTTTGATAATGTTGCATATGTAGTGTAGATCCTTGCTTGCTGAGTACTTCGGATGAGTACTCACGGTTGCTTTGCTTTCTTTTTCCCCATATCCATTTGATGCGACCAGATGACGAAGCCCCGGATACAGCTGCCCACGTCGACGATCGCTACTACTACCCCGAGGGCGGATACTGCTTCGAACTTGCCATCAACCAGGAGTAGGTTCGGAGGGTCCCAGGCAGGAGGCCTACGCCTTTCGATCGTAGTGTTTTCTTTTGCCCCGCCTTCTAAGGGCTTTTCTGCATTTTCTTTTATATCTGTACTCAGATATCTGATGCTTCCGCTGACGCTTGTATGCGAGCTTATGTATTCGAGCCCTCGAGGCCCCTGGCTTGTAATATAAAGCTTGTATGACTTTATTTATGTTTTAGAGTTGTGTTGTGATATCTTCCCGTGAGTCCTTAGGCTTGATCGTGCGCATTTGCGTGTATGATTAGTGCACGATTGAGCCGGGGGCGTCACATATAAGCAGCTTCACCGAGGTATTTCATTGAAAAATGCTTATTCAAGTATCCTTTTATGCTATCCAGAAATTCTATATCATTTCCAATCAACAATATGTCATCCACATATAATATCAGAAATGCTACAGAGCTCCCACTCGCTTTCTTGTAAATACAGGCTTCACCGAAAGTCTGTATAAAGCCATATGCTTTGATCACCTCATCAAAGCGTATATTCCAACTCCGAGATGCTTGCACCAGTCCATAGATGGATCGCTGGAGCTTGCACACATTGTTAGCACCTTTAGGATCGATAAAACCTTCTGGTTGCATCATATACAACTCTTCTTTAAGAAATCCATTAAGGAATGCAGTTTTGACATCCATTTGCCAGATTTCATAATCATAAAATGTGGCAATTGCTAACATGATTCGGACAGACTTAAGCATCGCTACGGGTGAGAAAGTCTCATCGTAGTCAACCCCTTGAACTTGTCGAAAACCTTTTGCGACAAGTCGAGCTTTGTAGACAGTAACATTACCATCAGCGTCAGTCTTCTTCTTGAAGATCCATTTATTCTCTATGGCTTCGCTCATCGGGCAAGTCCACCAAAGTCCACACTTTGTTCTCATACATGGATCCTATCTCAGATTTCATGGCCTCAAGCCATCTGTCGAAATCTGGGCTCATCATAGCTTCTTCATAGTTCGTTGGTTCGCCTTGGTCTAATAACATGACTTCCAAAATAGGATTACCGTACCACTCTGGTGCGGATCATGCTCTGGTTGACCTACGAGGTTCAGTAGCAACTTGATCTGAAGTTTCATGATCATTATCATTTGCTTCCTCTCTAGTTGGTGTAGGCATCACGGGAACGGATTTCTCTGATGTGCTACTTTCCAATTCGAGAGAAGGTACGATTACCTCATCAAGTTCTACTTTCCTCCCACTCACTTCTTTTGAGAGAAACTCCTTCTCTAGAAAGGTTCCATTCTTGGCAACAAAGATATTGCCTTCGGATCTGTGGTAGAAGGTGTACCCAATTGTTTCTTTAGGGTATCCTATGAAGACGCACTTCTCCGATTTGGGTTCGAGCTTATCAGGCTGAAGCCTTTTGACATAAGTGTCGCAACCCCAAACTTTAAGAAATGACAGCTTAGGTTTCTTGCCAAACCATAGTTCATACGGTGTCGTCTCAACGGATTTAGACGGTGCCCTATTTAACGTGAATGCAGTTGTCTCTAATGCATAACCCCAAATCGATAGTGATAAATCGGTAAGAGACATCATAGATCGCACCATATCTAATAAAGTATGGTTACGACGTTCAGACACACCATTACGCTGTGGTGTTCCAGGTGGCGTGAGTTGTGAAACTATTCCACATTGTTTTAAATGAAAGGCCAAACTCGTAACTCAAATATTCGCCTCCGCGATCAGATCGTAGAAACTTTATTTTCATGTTACGATGATTCTCCACTTCACTCTGGAATTCTTTGAACTTTTCAAATGCTTAAGATTTGTGTTTCATTAAGTAGATATACCCATATCAGCTCAAATCATCTGTGAAGGTCAGAAAATAACGATACCTGCCGCGTGCCTCAACACTCATCGGACCGCATACATCGGTATGTATTATTTCCAATAAGTCATTAGCTCGCTCCATTGTTCCGGAGAACGGAGTTTTAGTCATCTTGCCCATGAGGCATGGTTCACAAGTATCAAATGATTCATAATCAAGTGATTCCAAAAGCCCATCTACATGGAGTTTCTTCATGCGCTTTACACCAATATGACCTAAATGGCAGTGCCACAAATATGTTGCACTATCATTATCAACTTTGCATCTTTTGGCATCAATATTATGAATATGTGTATCACTACAATCGAGATTCAACAAAAATAGACCACTCTTCAAGGGTGCATGACCATAAAAGATATTACTCATATAAATAGAACAAGCATTATTCTCTGATTTAAATGAATAATCGTCTCGCACTAAACATGATCCAGATATAATGTTCATGCTCAACGCTGGCACCAAATAACAATTATTCAGGTCTAAAACTAATCCCGAAGTTAGATGTAGAGGTAGCATGCCGGCGGCGATCACATCGACCTTGGAACCATTCCCGACGCGCATCGTCACCTTGTCCTTAGCTCATCTTTGTTTAATCCGTAGCTCCTGTTTCGAGTTACAAATATGAGCAACCGAACCAGTATCAAATACCCAGGCGCTACTACGAGCATTAGTAAGGTACACATCAATAACATGTATATCAAATATACCTTTGTTCACTTTGCCATCCTTCTTATCCGCCAAATACTTGGGGCAATTCCGCTTCTAGTGACCAGTTCCTTTGCAGTAGAAGCACTCAGTTTCAGGCTTGGGTCCAGCTTTGGGCTTCTTCCCGGGAGTGGCAACTTGCTTGCCATTCTTCTTGAAGTTCCCTTTATTTCCCTTGCCCTTTTTCTTGAAACTTGTGGTCTTGTTAACCATCAACACTTGATGCTCCTTCTTGATTTCTACCTCCGCGGCCTTAAGCATTGCGAAGAGCTCGGGAATTGTTTTGTTCATCCCTTGCATATTATAGTTCATCACGAAGCCTTTGTAGCTTGGTGGTAGTGATTGAACAACTCTGTCAATGACACAACCAACTGGAAGATTAACTCCCAGCTGAGTCAAGTGATTATAATACCCAGACATTTTGAGTATGTGTTCACTGACAGAACTGTTCTCCTCCATCTTGCAGCTATAGAACTTGTTGGAGACTTCATATCTCTCAACCCGGGCATTTTCTTGAAATATTAACTTCAACTCTTGGAACATCTCATATGCTCCATGCCGTTCAAAACGTCTTTGAAGTCCCGGTTCTAAGCCGTAAAGCATGGCACACTGAACTATAGAGTAGTCATCAGACCGCGTCTGCCAGACATTCAAAGCTTCTATATTAGTGGGAGGGGGCTTGTCACCTAGTGGTGCATCAAGGCAATAATTCTTTTATGCAGCAATGAGGATAATCCTCAAGTTATGGACCCAGTCCGTGTAGTTGCTACCATCATCTTTCAACTTAGCTTTCTCTAGGAACGCATTAAAATTCAGGGGAACGGTAGCACGGGCCATTGATCTACAACATAGATATGCAAATACTATCAGAACTAAGTTCATGATAAATTAAGTTCAATTAATCAAATTACTTAAGAACTCCCACTTAAACAGACATCCCTCAAGTCATCTAAGTGATACGTGATCCAAATCAACTAACCCATGTCCGATCATCACGTGAGATGGGATAGTCATCAATGGTGAACATCTCTATGTTGATCATATCTACCATATGATTCACGTTCGACCTTTCGGTCTCCAGTGTTCCAAGGCCATGTCTGTACATGCTAGGCTCGTCAAGTTTAACCCAAGTATTCCGCATGTGCAAAACTATCTTGCACCCGTTGTATGTGAACGTAGAGTCTATCACACCCGATCATCGCGTGGTGTCTCAACACGACGAACTGTAGCAATGGTGCATACTCAGGGAGAACACTTTTATCTTGAAATTAAGTGAAGGGGTCATCTTATAATGCTACCATCGTTCTAAGCAAAATAAGATGCATAAAGGATAAACATCACATGCAATCAAAAAAATATGTGACATGATATGGCCATCATCTTGTGCTTTTGATCTCCATCTCCAAAGCATCATCATGATCTCCATTGTCACCGGCTCGACACCTTGATCTCCATCGTTGCGTCGTGGTCGTCTCGCCAACTATTGCTTCTACAACTATCGCTAACGCATAGTGATAAAGTAAAGCAATTACATGGCGTTTGCATTTCATACAATAAAGCGACAACCATAAGGCTCCTGCCAGTTGCCGATAACTTACAAAACATGATCATCTCATACAACAACGTATATCACATCATGTCTTGACCATATCACATCACAACATGCCCTGCAAAAACAAGTTAGACATCCTCTACCTTGTTGTTGCAAGTTTTACGTGGCTGCTATGGGCTTCTAGCATGAACCGTTCTTACCTACGGCAAAAACCACAATGGTGATTCGTCAAGTTTGTTGTTTTAACCTTCTTCAAGGACCGGCCGCAGTCAAATTTGATTCAACCAAAGTAGGAGAAACAGACACCCGCCAACCACCTTTATGCAAAACTAGTTGCATGTCTGTCGGTGGAACCGGTCTCATGTACGTGGACATGTAAGGTTGGTCCGGGCCGCTTCATCCCACAATACCGCCGAATCAAAATAAGATGCTGGTGGTAAGCAGTATGACTATCACCGCCCACAACTCTTTGTGTTCTACTCGTGCATATCATCTACGCATAAACCTGGCTCATGATGCCACTGAACTATCGAGTAGTCATGGCACACTGAACTATCGAGTAGTCATCAGATCGAGTTTGCCAGACATTCAAAACATCAGCTTCTGCTCCTGTAGCAGGCCTTTCACCTAGCGGTGCATCAATGACATAATTCTTCTGTGTAGCAATGAGGATAATCCTCAAGTTACGGACCCAGTCCGTGTAGTTGTTACTATCATCTTTCAACTTAGCTTTCTCTAGGAATGCATTAAAATTCAAGGGAACGGTAGCACGGGCCATTGATCTACAACATAGATATGCAAATACTATGAGGACTAAGTTCATGATAAATTAAGTTCAATTAATCAAATTACTTAAGAACTCCCACTTAAATAAACATCCCTCAAGTCATCTAAGTGATACGCGATCCAAATCAACTAACCCATGTCCGATCATCACGTGAGATGGGGTAGTCATCAATGCTGAACATCTCTATGTTGATCATATCTACTATATGATTCACATTCGATCTTTCGATCTCTAGTGTTCCGAGGCCATGTCTGTACATGCTAGGCTCGTCAAGTTTAACCCAAGTATTCTGCATGTGCAAAACTGTCTTACACCCGTTGTATGTGAACGTAGAGTCTATCACACCCGATCATCACGTGGTGTCTCAACACGACGAACTGTAGCAACGGTGCATACTCAGGGAGAACACTTTTACCTTGAAATTTAGTGAAGGGATCATCTTATAATGCTACCGCCGTACTAAGCAAAATAAGATGCATAAAAGATAAACATCACATGCAATCAAAATATGTGACATGATATGGCCATCATCATCTCGTGCTTTTGATCTCCATCTCCAAAGCATCATCATGATCTTCATCGTCACCGGCTCGACACCTTGATCTCCATAGTTGCATCATGGTCATCTCGCCAACTATTGCTTCTACAACTATTGCTAACTCATAGCGATAAAGTAAAGCAATTACATGGCGTTTGCATTTCATACAATAAAGAGACAACCATAAGGCTCCTGCCGGTTGCCTGATATCTTACAAAACATGATCATCTCATACAATAACATATATCACATCATGTCTTGACCATATCACATCACAACATACCCTGCAAAAACAAGTTAGACGTCCTCTACTTTGTTGTTGCAAGTTTTACGTGGCTGCTACGGGTTTCTAGCAAGAACCGTTCTTACCTATGGCAAAAACCACAACGGTGATTCGTCAAGTTTGCTGTTTTAACCTTCTTCAAGGAACGGCCGTAGTCAAATTTGATTCAACTAAAGTAGGAGAAACAGACACCCGCCAGCCACCTTTATGCAAAACTAGTTGCATGTCAGTCGGTGGAACCGGTCTCATGTGTGTGGACATGTAAGGTTGGTCCGGGCCGCTTCATCCCACAATACCGCCGAATCAAAATAAGACATTGGTGGTAAGCAGTATGACTATCACCGCCCACAACTCTTTGTGTTCTACTCGTGCATATCATCTACGCATAGACCTGGCTCATGATGCCACTGTTGGGAAAGCGTGCATGGAAAACAAAAAAATTTCTATGCACACGCAATGATCTATCCATGGAGATGCATAGCAACAAGGGGGAGAGTGTGTCTATGTACCCTCGTAGACCGTAAGCGGAAGCGTTTCACAACGCGGTTGATGTAGTCGAACTTCTTCGCGCTTCAACCGATCAAGTACCGAACACACGGCACCTCCATGTTCTGCACACGTTCAGCTCAGTGACATCCCTCGCCTTCTTGATACAGCAAGATGTCGAGGTAGTAGATGAGTTCTGTCAGCACGACGGCATGGTAACGGTGAAGGTGAAGTGATCTCCGCAGGGCTTCGCCTAAGCACTACGAAAATATGACCGGAGGTGTAAACGGTGGAGGGGGCACCGCACACGGCTAGGCAATTGTATGGGGTGTGCTAGGCGCCCCCCTCCTTATATATATAGGTTGGATGGAGAGGGGAGAGGCCAAGGGGCGCCCCAAGTAGGTCCGAATCCTACTTGGGCTCCTGCCCTTGGCAATAATAAAACTGAACGATCATTATGCTAAGCTAACGGATGGGTCTTGTCCATCACATCATTCTCCTAATGATGTGATCCCATTATCAAACAACAACTCATGTCCATGGTTAGGAAACCTTAACCATCTTTGATCAACGAGCTAGTCAAGTAGAGGCTCACTAGGGACACGGTGTTTGTTTATGTATATACACATGTATTTAGGTTTCCGATCAATACAATTCTAGCATGAATAATAAACCTTTATCATGAATAAGGAAATATAAAATAACAACTTTATTATTGCCTCTAGGGCATATTTCCTTCAAGCACCCCCTTGACCTACCTCCACCTCTATAAATACTCTAAAATCCCAAAAACCCTAGGGGAGTCGACGAAAAACTTTTTCCGATGCCGCAAGTTCCAGAACCATGAGATCCAATCTAGAGGCCTTTTCCGGCACTCTGCCGGAGGGGGCAACGATCACGGAGGGGTTCTTCATCATCCTTGCCGCCCCTCCGATGATGCGTGAGTAGTTTACCATAGACCCACGGGTCCGTAGTTAGTATCTAGATGGCTTCTTCTCTCTTTTTGATCTTCAATACAATGTTCTCCTTGTTGTTCTTGGAGATCTATTTGATGTAACTCTTTTTTAGGTGTGTTTGTTGGGACCCGATGAATTATGAGTTTATGATCAGTTCTATCCATGAATATTATTTGAGTCTTTGCTGAAATCCTTTATGCATGATTGTTATAGCCTCATATTTCTTCTCTGATTTATTGGTTTGGTTTGGCCAACTAGATTGATTTATCTTGCCATGGGAAGAGGTGCTTTGTGATGAGTTCGATCTTGCGGTGCTCAATCTCAGTGACAGAAAGAGACATGACACGCATGTATCATTGCTATTAAGGGTAACAAGATGGGGTTTATTCATACGTGAGTTTATCTTGTCTACATCATGTCATGTTCTTATTGCATTACTCCTTTTTTCAATGAACTTAATACACTAGATGCATGCTGGATAGTGGTCGATGTGCGGAGCAATAGTAGTAGATGCAGGTAGGAGTCGGTCTACTAATCGAGCAATTTTAGTAATTAAACAGAGCCAGTTGTCCTAAACATTGCTCTAACAAACGACCAACATTAAAAACGAAGCCTAAGTACGCATAATTTTAACAAAGCCGCCGCCGCGCCGGCCTATGCATCGCTGGTGTGAGATGAGACATTGACGACTTGTCCTGGCGACATGGCGCCATTGGTGGACTCCGCGTCCCCCCTGCTGAAGTCGACCGCGTCCTCGTCCTCGTCCTCGGTGCCACCCTCAAGGTTGTAGTACTCATAGTAGTGGCTGCGCCAGAGCTCGCGTTGGTACTCCAACGCCGATTCCTCGACGGACAGACTCTTATCTATCTCGACCTCAGCCACGCGTAACTCCTCCTCCCGGCACTCCTCGATCTCCGCCGCCTCCTGCATCTCCAGCTCCCGCTCGGCGATCTCATGAGGAAGCAGGTGCTCCATGGCCACCGCCGCCTTTTCAGATGTGGGATGCATGCTGGATTCCAAGGTGGCCTGGAATATCTTGGCATGTGCGTCCTCGATCTTGGCGTGGATGGCCTCGACCCGGGCCAGGGCGACATCGGCGGCACGGACGGCAGCTCGAGCGCTCTCGGCGTTTGCAGCCACCGTCGCAACAGCAACTGTAGCTGCCCTGTCGGCTGCCGTAGACGCCCTCTCGGTGGATGCGGCCGCGCTCAATGCGGATGCGGCGGCACTCTCGGCGTAGGCGGCCGCACTCTCGGTGCAGGCGGCAGCGCTCGGGGAGGACGCGGCCACCGTACGGGCCCTCACGAAGTGTTTCCATGGTGTCATCTTTGCAAGAAGGGGTTGCGGCAATGGGGATCGGGATTCGTGGATTCGGGGATTGCCAGCACTGGAGCAGACGAGCCAGCGAAGCTTAAGGAGGAAGACTTAAATAGACCCATGATTTTTCATCGCAAATGGTTCCTACAAAAAAATTGTGTGTGATGTTGTTGATATTTTTTATTAGCTGTGAAAGACGAATTTGGAGTAAAGTGGCAACGGATGGTGTTTTAAATGTACGAGAAAATTTGTAGTACTAATACAACTGTCATGTCAAAATTTGGAAAATTTCAGGGGTCATTTGACCTTTTAAGACATTTAAATGATTTTCTAGCCATTTAATGACCGTAATTCAAATTTGAACTACATGTACATGCAACAGCTAACCATAATGGTTTGAAAAGTCATATTTGTGTACTTGTGTGCGAGTTAATTCCATGTGCAGTAAATTGGAAGGAATTTTCAAACATATTGGTCTCACGGCTATGACACAAAGCATGGAGTGCCATGGCATTTAAATTCCAAAAAATAAAAAAAAAATCAGAAACACATGAAACCTTGCTTGATGTAATCTCATGCCACCAAGATGATGTGGTAAAAAATTTGGCATGTTTGACAAAAGTTTGGACACACACCCCTCACAAACCGGAGCAACTCACTAGAAGGCTCGTGGTTCCGAGAGGGAACAATGCATGTTTGATGACAAACGGGAGATAGATTCCTCTTACGGCCTTCAAAATTTTCTACATTTAACATGCACTAATACAACTGTCATGTGAAAATTTGGAAAATTCTAGGGGTCATTTGACCTTTTAAAGACATTTAAGTGATTTTCTAGCCTTTTAATGACCGTAATTCAAATTTGAACTACATCTACATGCAACGGCTAACCATAACGGTTTGAAAAATCATATTTGTGTACTTGTGTGTGAGTTAATTCCATGTGCAGTAAATTAGAAGGAATTTTCAAACATATTGGTGTCACGGCCTACACACATGAATGGAGTGCCATGGCATTTAAATTCCAAAAAATTAAAAAATGATCAGAAAAACATGAAACCTTGCTTGACGTAATGTCATGCCACCAAGATGACGTGGTAAAAAAATTGGCCTGTTTGACGAAAGTTTGGACACACACCCCTCACAAACCGGAGCAACTCACTAGAAGGCTCTTGGTTCCGAGAGGGAACAATGCATGTTTGATGACGAACAGGAGATAGCTTCCTCTTATGGCCTTCAAATTTTTTCCACATTTAACGTGCACTAATACAACTGTCATGTGAAAATTTAAAAAATTCTAGGGGTCATTTGACCTTTTAAAGACATTTAAGTGATTTTCTAGCCATTTAATGACCGTAATTCAAATTTGAACTACATCTACATCCAACGGCTAAACATAACGGTTTGAAAAATCATATCTGTGTACTTGTGTGTGAGTTAATTCCATGTGCAGTAAATTGGAAGGAATTTTCAAACATATTGGTGTCACGGCCTAGACACATGAATGGAGTGCCATGGCATTTAAATTCCAGAAAATTAAAAAATGATCAGAAAAACATGAAACCTTGCTTGACGTAATGTCATGCCACCAAGATGACGTGGTAAAAAAATTGGCCTGTTTGACGAAAGTTTGGACACACACCCCTCACAAACCGGAGCAACTCACTAAAAGGCTCGTGGTTCCGAGAGGGAACAATGCATGTTTGATGACGAACAGGAGATAGCTTCCTCTTATGGCCTTCAAATTTTTTCCACATTTAACGTGCACTAATACAACTGTCATGTGAAAATTTAAAAAATTCTAGGGGTCATTTGGCCTTTTAAAGACATTTAAGTGATTTTCTAGCCATTTAATGACCGTAATTCAAATTTGAACTACATCTACATCCAACGGCTAAACATAACGGTTTGAAAAATCATATCTGTGTACTTGTGTGTGAGTTAATTCCATGTGCAGTAAATTGAAAGGAATTTTCAAACATATTGGTGTCACAGCCTGGACACATGCATGGAGTGCCATGCCATTTAAATTCCAAAAAATTAAAAAATGATCAGAAACACATGAAACCTTGCTTCACGTAATGTCATGCCACCAAGATGATTTGGTAAAAACATTGGCCTGTTTGGCGAAAGTTTGGACACACACCCCTCACAAACCGGAGCAACTCACTAGAAGGCTCGTGGTTCCGAGAGGGAACAATGCATGTTTGATGATGAATCGAGGATAGCTTCCTCTTATGGGCTTTAAAATGTTTCTACAGTTAACGTGCACTAATACAACTGTCATGTCAAAATTTAGAAAAGTTTAGGGGTCATTTGACCTTTTTAAGACATTTAAGTGATTTTCTAGCCATTTAATGACCGTAATCCAAATTTGAACTACATCTACATGCAGCGGCTAACCATAACGGTTTGAAAAAAAATTGTGTACTTGTGTGCGAGTTAATTCCATGTGCAGTAAATTGAAATGAATTTTCAAACATATTGGTGTCACGGCTTGGACACATGCATGGAGTGCCATGGCATTTAAATTCCAAAAAATTAAAAAATGATCAGACGATGTAAATATCTGGTGTTCAAAAAAGAGAATGTAAAGATCTGGCAAGACAACCGGGCCCCACATGATTGGCACTATATTTCGCGCCTCGAGGTTTGGAAGGTGAGCGGCGCGGGTTATTAATCAGACATGGTTCTGTATTAGAAACCGTCAGCTATTAAGTTCACACACGGCTTTTGCTACAAGAATCATGTGTAATTCAAACTACAGTACTCATAAATTCTGGCGACCGGCGTGTGTACTATTTCCGTCGATCTAGATTCCGATCGCCAATAAATACTACCTTGCTCACGTCGTCTCGCCTGCATTCTCATCTACATCCTCCCCTTGCTCGCCCTCTCTCTCTCTCTCTCAAATCTCTGCCATGGCGCCGCCGGTCTGCCCACGCGCCGACGAGGAGGCGCCGCCCCCCGAGGACGCTCAGTCGAAGAGCAACAACGAGGAGGACCCCTACGCGCTGCCGGACGAGGTTGCGCCGGACCCACCAACTTTGGAGTGGTTTTAGGGCCAATACAATCTTTGTCTCTGGAAATCACTGCCGCCGGCTGAGAAAGCCAGGCAAGTGGCGTTCAAGAAGGAGATGGCGGAGGAGGAAGCCAGGTACCAGGCGGCCTGTGAAGCCCGTGATGCCGCCTGAAAAAAGGAGGCGGTGAAGCTTGGGGGGGGGGGCGTCGTCGTGCGGAGGAGGTGTACGAAGACGGGTACTTCGCGAGGAAGGTCAAAGGCGCTAGGCGCCTCATCGCTGCATGGAGGTGGGCCATTAAGCTCCAGCATGCCACCGACGAGGAGCTCTGGTGGGCGCCCAACGAAATGGCAAGATCGTTCGCGCTCGTCCACCAGCAAGAGGCATATCGGTACGTCAAGCGCTGTGAGGCGGAGGAGGCGGAGTACTGCCTCCGCGCTCGGAAGACGCCGCGCACCAGGGAGCTGCTGGTGAGGGGCTGCCGGAATACTGCGCCCAGGAGGGATTATTAGTTTTTGTATTGTTTGTTTTCAATTTTATGCATTGTACCTAGTAGTTAAGTATCATCACGAACATGTGATCATATTATAAATATTCTGTGATGAACTAATGAATAATTAATATATATTATGAATTCTATTTTCTATCTGTTTTTGTATATTAATTTGTATCTAGCTGTTATCATCCACATATACATAATGGAAAGCATATACACACACATTGAAACAGAACATATAAGAACGGAAAACAGAGTACACACATTGAAACAGAGCAATATTATGATTGCTGTGAATACATAGCGATCCACGTCGAAATGACTCAACAAAATAAAATGCATCCATGAGACCATGACCAGTAGCCCTTGCCTACGGTAGCTCTTGGCTCTGCCTAAACTCGTGCAGGCGTTCGTCCAAGCGGCCGACACGCTCGCGGTACATCTGGAGCGCGATCTCGAGCTCCAAGTTGGCTATTTCATCAGAAATCACCAGCTCGAGGATGCGACGGCCATGTTCCTCTACTGCGCCCAGGTGGACACCTGGGCCAAGTAGGCGGTCGAGCCTAGCGACCAGCGCGTTGGCATCGAGCGGGCCACGGACAAGGCGAATGGCGCGACCCATGCAAATGGCACGGCGGGCGTCCGGTGAAAGTACGGCGCAGCCGGCCTCTGGTGCAAGTACGGCATAGACGGCCTCTGCCCACTCCTGGCGAGGAATGGGGGTACTAACAGGACGTGTACCCAGCTGCGACGCCCTGTCGACAGCAGGTAAGCGCCAATGGATCCGCTCTTGCTGTGCGGCGCGCCGCGCCTCTCGCTCTACGGCACTCCAATGGTCTCGCTGTGCGGCGAGCCGCAGCCTATCGGCGCGGACGTGCCTAGCTTGCTTTGCGGCGTGCCATCGATCATGTTGTGCGGCGAGCTACAGCCTCTCGACGCTGACATGCCTATCTTGATTCGCGGCGCTGAAGCGCCATGCGCCAAGGGTCTGCTCAACCCTGGCAATGACGCGCATCACGGCGTCGTCCATCACATTGCCGAGGAGCGCCTCAGCCTCAACGGGCCATGGCGCCTTCTCGTTTTCCTCGTCGAGGAGGTTGATGGCAGAGGCAGCGCTTTGGTGGGTTGGCATGCTTGGAAAAGGTGGATGTGCTACAGGCTGCACTTGTTGCCTCCGTGCGTCGCGAGCTGCTTAGGTTTATGCGCAATATCGCTGGGTGGCGGCGGGAAACCCGTGAGGAAATGGCGGGACATGGTGGCGTGTTCATAAAACACCATCAATTAATGGAAACTTAGCATAGAAGGAACATCGAGCTAGCACGACGCGTGCGGGCACATTGCTCGCCCAAGGCTATGATCCATATACTTGTGTGCCCAACAGAGCACACTATTCACAGTAAAGAATACTATTCCGTTTATCCTAGTAGAGCAGTGGCGGCAAGCGTCACAAGAAGTAGACGATGATCAGATGATCGTTTATCCTAGTTAATTATGCATGTAATAGTTTACTTTGGTGTGTGGAAATGTCATGTGTGTACTAGCCACCTATGTAATTGGATGTTTGCCGCGTATCACACACATCTTGTTTATGTGAAACGTTTCTGTTCTCATGGCTCAACACAAACAGTTTATCAGAATGAACTATATGACCTCCATTGCACACACCTTGATCTGGCTGAACCGTTTCTGTTGCGTTGCCTAATCAAAAATAGTTCATCCGAGTGAACCGTATGCCGTATATCGCACACACCTTGATCTGGCTTACCGTTTCTTTTGTGTTGCCTAATCACAAACAGTTCATCCGAGTGATTTGTATGCCGTATATCGCACACACCTTCATCTGGCTGCCTGTTTTTGTTGTTCCGCCTCATCACAAACAGTTTATCCGAGTGAACTGTATGCCGTATATCGCACACTCCTTCATCTGGCTGCCCGTTTCTGTTGTTCTGCCTCATCACAAACAGTTCATTGAACTGAACCGTATGCCCCGCATCGCACATGCAACTAAAATCTGAACCGTGTTTGACGTATCCTTCATCGCAAATGTTTTGCATCTTTTTTTATGGTTTTTTACATCACCGTTTGCGATTAATGCATCACACACAGTTTCGTCAAAGGGTCTTTAATCATAGTGTCGTGTTAGCAGCATCCTGCAGTAGTGATAAGATACACATGAAGCTTTCGGAGGAGACCAGACGCAAAGCGAGGAGATGGCAAGGCAACAGGCGTGCCCTGGGGGGTAGGCTTGCCCTGTTACCTTGTGGGCCCCATGTTGCTCCGTCTGACCTAATTCCACTTCTATAAATTCTCAAATATTGGGAAACCAACAGAGAGCCACCCAAAACACTTTTTACGCCGCCGCAAGCTTCTGTTCTTCCGTGATCCCATCTGGAGGCCTTTTTTGGTACTCTGCCAGAGGAAGAATCGATCACGGAGGGCTTCTACATCATCCTTGCTGCCTTCCGATGTTGCGTAAGTAGTTCACCACAGACCTATGGGTCCATAGCTAGTAGCTAGATGGCTTCTTCTCGCTCTTTGATCTTCAATACAATGTTCTCCTCGATCTTCTTGGAGTTCTATCCGATCTAATCTTCTTTTGCGATGTGTTTGTTGGGATCGAATGAATTGTGGGTTTATGATCAGATTATTCATTGAAACTAATTGAGTCTTTTCTGAACTTTATTATGCATGATTATGATAGCTTTGTATTTCTCTCCGATCTATCCATTTGGTTTGGCCAACTAGATTGATTTATCCTTAGTGTGAGAGGTGCTTTGTAATGGGTTCAATCTTGCATTGTCCTCAGCTCGTGACAGAAGGGGCAGCGGGGCACGTATTTGTATTGTTGCCATTAAGGATAAAATGATGGAGTTTATTCATATTGCCTGACTTTACTTTGTCTACATCATATCATCTTGCTTAAGGCGTTACTCTGTTTGTTATGAACTTAATACCATAGATGCATGCTGGATAGCGGTCGATTGGTGGAGTAATAGTAGTAGATGCAGGCAGGAGTCAGTCTACTTATCACGGACATGATGCCTATATATGTGACCATTGCCATGAATAACGTCATAACTATGCGCTTTTCTATCAATTGCCCAACAGTAATTTGTCTACCCACCGTATGCTATTGTTTCGAGAGAGAAGCCTCAGGTGAAAACTATGGCCCCCGGGACTACTTTAATCATATTAATAAAACCAAAAATACCTTGCTACAATTTTATAACTTTTATTTTACTTTTCTTTTTATCTATCTACCCATACAATATTTAATCCTTGCAAATAACGAGTTCAAGGGGATTGACAACCCTCTGACACGCGTTGGTTGCAAGTATTTGCTTTTGTGTGTGCAGGTGTTGTTCACTAGGGTTTGTGTGATTCTCCTATTGGTTCGATAACCTTGGTTCTCATTGAGGGAAATACTTATCTCTATTATATTGCTTCACCCTTCCTCTTCGGGGACAATCCCAACGCAGCTCACAAATAGCATTAGTCCATAAAATAATATAAGTTAGTATAAAAAGTATATAAAGGGGATAATATAATGCCATGGAACAGTAAAAAATTAAAGGCACATTTGAGACGTATCAACAATCAAGTCCCTTTTTAGTGCCTTGGTTCCTTAGGCAACCCTCCCAGCTCAATTGGTAGAACTCTCATTCTTTTCATTGAATAGCTTTTTGAAGTACGCTTACCGTCTATGTTTGATCTCCCCTCCCTTCACCAGAAACCGGTCTAATCCGTCTTGATACATTTGACTTGGCTGGCATCCATCATCTTCCTCTCTCGGATCTTTTCCATCTTATAGATTCGCCTTTTCCTTCCTTTGTGCTTAATCGCAGGTCGAGGTCCTCAAAAGCCCGACCCATTGCTTTGCTCATAGTTGGCTTTTGTAGTCTTCTTCGCCACCCTGTACTTCTCTACATTGTCTATACTGTTATCCAGGTGTACATGTGTGAAACAATCCTTTTTCTCCTTAATCGACTTTTGAACATTATCTTTCACCACCAGGTATCTTTAACTTCACTTCTACTCACCCTGGTCACCCCAAACTTCTTTGAAGCTACCTTCCGAACGCAATTCATTGATGTCTACTACGCAACCTTTCTTCTTGTAGACTCGTGTTGGGCCTTCAAGCACAGAGTTTTGTAGGACAGTAGCAATTTCCCCTCAAGTGGATGACCTAAGGTTTATCAATTCGTGGGAGGCGTAGGATGAAGATGGTCTCTCTCAAACAACCATGCAACCACATAACAAAGAGTCTCTTGTGTCCCCAACACACCCAATACAATGGTAAATTGTATAGGTGCACTAGTTCGGCGAAGAGATGGTGATACAAGTATAATATGGATAGTAGATATAGGTTTTTGTAATCTGAAAATATAAAAACAGCAAGGTAGCAAGTAACGAAAGTGAGTAAAAACGGTATTGCAATGCTTGAAAACAAGGCCTAGGGTTCATACTTTCACTAGCGCAAAATCTCTCAACAATGATAACATAATTGGATCATATAACAATCCCTCAATGTGCGACAAAGAATCACTCCAAAGTTTGTATCGGAGAATGTAGGAGGAAAACATGCATCAACCCCTATGCATAGATTACCCCAATGTCCCCTCGGGAATCCGTGAGTTGAGTGCCAAAACATACATCAAGTGAATCAATAGAACATCCCATTGTCACCACAGATATCCCATCGCAAGACATACATCAAGTGTTCTCAAATCCAATACTCAATCCAACATAACGAAACCTCAAAGAGCAAGACTCAACTCATCACAAGAAGGTAGAGGGGGAGAAACACATATGATCCAACTATAGTAACAAAGCTCGCAGTACATCAAGATCGTGCCAAATCAAGAACACGAGAGAGAGAGATCAAACACATAGCTACCGGTACATACCCTCAGCCCCGAGGGTGAACTACTCCCTCCTCGTCATGGAGACCGTCGGGATGATAAAGATGGCCACCGGTGATCGTTTCCCCCTCCGGTAGGGTGCCGAAATGGGCTCCCGATTGGTTTTTCGTGTCCACAGAGGCTTGCGGCGGCGGAACTTCCAATCTAGGGTTCTTTTTGGGGTTTTTCGTATTTATAAGAATTTTTGGCGTTGGAAACAAGTCAGGGGGGTGCCCGAGGGACCCACAAGCTCGGAGGGCACGCCCTAGGGGGGTGGGCGCCCCCAGGCTTGTGGCTTACTCGTCCACTTCCTGGCCCAGCTCCGGTGCTTCGGGGGTCTCTTTTGGTCCATAAAAAATCACCGTAAATTTTCAGCCCATTCCGAGAACTTTTATTTCTGCAAAAAAAACAACCCCATGGTAGTTCTGCTGAAAACAACGTCAGTCTGGGTTTGTTCTAATCAAATCATACCAAAATCATATAAAATTATTGTAAACATGGCATGAATACTTCATAAATTATAGATACGTTGGAGACGTATCAGTCATCATCTTCACACATATTATTTGCGTAACCTTGCTACTTGTGAGCTGCGTTGGGATTTCCCCGAAGAGGAGGGGATGATGCAGTACAATAGAGATAAGTATTTCCCTCAGTTATGAAACCAAGGTTATCAATCCAGTAGGAGAATCACACACCAACTCGTTAACACACCTGCACACAAAATAACAAATCCTTGCACCCAACGCGAACAAGGGGTTGTCAATCCCTTGACGGTTAATTGCAAGATTAAATTGTATGGTGATAGATAGACAGACCGAACAAAAATACAAAATAAAATAAATAAAGTGAAATTGCAGCAAGGTATTTTTAGGATTTTTAATATATGATAAAGGTAGACCCGGGGGCCATAGTTTTCACTAGAGGTTTCTCTCTTGAAAATAGCATATGGTGAGTAAACAAATTACTGTTGGGAAATTGATAGAAAAGCAAATAATCATGATGATATCCAAGGCAATGATCATGTATATAGGCATCATGTCCGAGACAAGTAGACTGAAACGATTCTGCATCTAATACTATTACTCCACACATCAACCGCTATCCAGCATGCATCTAGAGTATTAAGTTCATAAAGAACGGAGTAACACCTTAAGCAAGATGACATGATGTAGACAAAGTAAACTCACGCATGAATAAACCCCATATTTTTTTCTTTAATAGCAATGATACAATACGTGTCATGTCCCTTTCTGTCACTGGGATTGAGGACCGCAAGATCGAACCTATTACAAAGCACCTCTCCCATTGCAAGATAAATCAATCTAGTTGGACAAACCAAATCAATAGATAGGAGAGAAATACAAAGCTATAATAACCATGCATAAAAGAGTTCAGAGAAAACTCAAATAATATTCATGGATAATCTGATCATAAACTCACAATTCATCGGATCCCAACAAACACACCGCACAAAGTGATTACATTGGATAGAACTCCAAGAACATCGAGGAGAACATTGTATTGAAGATCAAATAGAGAGAAGAAGCCATCTAGCTACTAACTATGGGCCCGTAGGTCTGTGGTAAAATACTCATGTATCATCGGAAGGGCAGCAAGGTTCATGTAGAGCCCCTCCGTTATTGATTCCCCCTCCGACAAAGTGCCGAAAAAGGCCTCCAGATGGGATCTCTCGAGAACAGGAACTTGTGGCGGCGGAAAAAGTATTTCATGGACTCCTCTGTTAGTTTCTCGATTTTAGAGAATTTATAGAGGCGAAGTTAGGTCAAATGGAGCCACATGGGCCCCACGAGCCACCAGGGCGTGCCCAACCCCCTGGCGTGCCCTGGTGCCTTGTGGGCCACTGCTCCATCTTCTCGTCCCCTCCCGAAGCTTCCAGGGTCTCTTATGTCCAGAAAAAAATCTCCAAAAAATTTCGTGGCATTTAGACTTCGTTTGGTGCTGGTATTCTGAAAAACAATAAACAGGCAAAAAACAACTGGCACTGGGCACTAAGTTAATAGGTTAGTCGCAAAAAATGATATATATAATTGCTTGTAAGTGTATATAAAACATCCAAGATCGATACTATGATAGCATGGGACAATAAAAAATTATAGATATGTTATAGACGTATCAAGCATCCCCAAGCTTAATTCCTGCTCGTCCTCGAGTAGGTAAATGATAAAAACAATTTTTTTATGTGGAATGCTACCTATCATATTCATCATATAATTTTTTCTTTTGTAGCATGGACATTTGAACTTGAATGATTCAAAGCAATAGTCTATAGTTTGACATGAACACATAAATACTCAAGCATACTAACAACCAACCATGTATTTCAAAATATCAACGCTAAAGAAAGTTATCCCTAGCTCATTATGCTCAATCATTGATCTATGCATGAAACACACTCAATATTAGTTACACCCGATCCACAAGTATGACAATAGTGCTCTCTAGTTGGTGCTTTGCAAGAGAAGATGGAGACTCAAAATAAAAATAAAAATTGCATAAAAGTAAATAGATAGGCCCTTCGCAGAGGGAAGCAGAGATTTGTAGAGGTGCCAGAGCTCAAGGCTTAAATTAGAGAGATAAAATTATTTTGAAAGGCATGCTTTTCCTGTCAACGAAAACGACCGAGAATTCCCAATATCTTCCATGCTAGACACATTATAGGCGGTTCCCAAACAAAAAATAAAGTTTATTTCCTTTCCACCATTCTTTCACAATCCATGGCTAGCCGTATCCACGGGTGCCTTCAATACCAACACTTTTCAAGGAATTTATTATCATCATCATTTTTTTTTATTTCGGGATTGGGCATCTCTATCACCTGCCACTTTCTCGTGCAATTACAAGTGAATAAACACTCATCATGAGAATAACCCACCTAGCATGGAAAATATTGGCCACCCCCTGCCGCTTCATCAGCGGTACGGGCACACAAAATGGAAAATTATTTAAAAAAATTAAAGTTAGTACATGCAAATTTACTTGGGACGACATGGAAACACTGCATATAGGTTGGTATGGTGGACTCATTTGGCACAACTTTGGTTTAAGGAGTTGGATGCACAAGCAACATTCCTGCTTAGTACAAATGAAGGCTAGAAAATAGATTGAGAAGCGACCAACCAAAAAGCAAAAACGGTCATAAACATGCATTGAACATAACTAACACTGAATAATGCACCATAAGTAGGATATAATTTCGTTGCATAACTATTGACTTTACGTGCATGCATAGGGAATCACAAACCTTAACACCAATATTCTTACTAAGCCACAATTACTCGCTAACATGACTCACATATTATCATCTCCATATCGCAAAACTATTGTAAGGAATCAAACTTATCATATCCAATGATCTATCATGAAAGTTCTTATTATATCCCTCTTGAATATTCATCACTTTGGGACCAAATTCATATCTTGTGCAAATTACCATTACTATTATCAACTCTCAAAAAGATATAAGTGAAGCATGAGAGTGCAAATATTTCTTCAAAATTTAATCACCGCCGTGCTCAAAAATATATAAGTGAAGCACTAGAGCAACTGCCTAGCTCAAAAGATTTAAGTGAAGCACATAGAGTATTCTAACAAATCATGATAAATGTGTGGTTCTCTCAAATAGGTGTGTCCAGCAAAGATGATTGTGACAAACTAAAAAGCAAACAAAACAAAGACTCATATAATACACGACGCTCCAAGCAAAACTCATGATATGTGACGAATAAAAATATAGCTTCAAGTAAAATTACCGATGGTCGGTAGAAGAAAGAGGGGATGCCTTCCGGGGCATCCCCAAGCTTAGTTGCTTGGGAGTCCTTGAATATTACCTTTGGGGTGCCTCGGTCATCCCCAAGATTAGGCTCTTGCCACTCCTTATTCCTTCACCCATCGTGATCTCACCCAAAACTTGAAAACTTCAATCACACAAAACTCAAAAAAACCTTTGTGAGATCCTTAGTATAATAAAGTGAATCACTACTTTAAGTACTGTTGCAAACCCATTCATATTTTATTATTACATTATACCTACTGTATTCTAACTTTACCATGGCTTATACCCCCCGATACAATCCATAGATTCATCAAAACAAGCAAACAATGCAACGAAAACAGAATCTGTCAAAAACAGAATAATTTGTACTAATATGAACATTGACCATACTTCTGTAACTCCAAAAATTCCGAAACATTTGGACAACATAAGAAATTTGTATATCAATCATGTGTGAAAAATTCAGAATTTTATTCTGCTACTGGACACAAAAGTTCCTGTTTTTGCACAGGATCAAAGCAACTATCATCGAAATCATCCAAATGGCTTTACTTGGAAAAAACACTAATTTAAACACAAAAACACAACCATAACAGTAGCATAATTGTGTGCACACAAGAAAACAGAAAAATAAACACGAAAACTAAGATAACTATTGGGTTGCCTCCCAACTAGCGCTATTGTTTTACGCCCATAGCTAGGCATAATGCATAGGTTCAAGTATTGTCATCTTTCTTCTCCTTTCCTAAGGATGTGTTCTCATCAGGAGGCTTTTCAAAGATAATATGAAACACATCATCCATGGGAATTTTAGCATTACTAAGTTGACCATCTTTGAATCCCTCTTGATTCCCTTTTACAATCCAAGAATACTGTTTATTAATACCATTGAAAACTTGTTGGACTATGTTTAAGGGAGGGACCTCCTTTTTTGTATTCTCATGAAAAGTGTGATCATCGTGAAATAAATATCTCAACAAGTAATCACTATTGTATAAAATCTCATCTATCACTGGTTTTCACGGTTCATACCATAAAAATCAAAGATCTCTCTAGCTTCTCGCACTATGTAATCAAATTCATTCATGAGGATAAGGGTAGCTATCTTCTTAGCTCTAGGATTTTTAATAACTGGCAACTCATAAAACAATCTTTGCAAGGTAGGATGGGTACGGATAAATCTTCCCTCAAGTTTAAGAACAAGTGCAAAAATAGCTTCGGCATAATTTTTGGTTCTTTTAAGTATAGGAGCATCATCACAAGCCAAGGTTCCAATGCAATTAAAGAATTCTTGGATACCACTTTTTCCTATAACATTCCCTTGTCCCATCACAAAAGTTTTAGCATCAAGATTGGTAGAAATTTCAATTTTAGGGGTTTTACCATCCTCACTTCCCGCCATGCCAAAATCACCCATGATAGCAGTTTCAAACAAGCAACAAGCAAGAAAATAGGCAAAAAGTAAACAGAAAATATTTTTGTAATTTTTGTAGAACTTCTTAGAAGTGGGGGAGATGAAAACGAGAGGCAAATAGCAAATAATGTAAATGCAAGGAGATGAAAGTTTATGCGTAGGTACTTGATAGATGTTGATAATGTCTCCCCGGCAACGGCGCCAGAAATTCTTGCTACTACTTGTGAGCTCCGTTGGGATTTCCCCGAAGAAGAGGGGATGATGCAGTACAGTAAAGATAAGTATTTCCCTCAGTTATGAAACCAAGGTTATCAATCCAGTAGGAGAATCACACAACAACTCGTTAACAACATATACACACAAAATAACAAATCCTTGCACCCAACGCGAACAAGGGGTTGTCAATCCCTTGACGGTTAATTGCAGGATTAAATTGTATGGTGATAGATAGATAGATCGAACAAAAATACAAAATAAAATAAATAAAGTAAAATTGCAGCAAGGTATTTTTAGGATTTTTAATATATGATAAAGGTAGACCCCGGGGCCATAGTTTTCACTAGAGGCTTCTCTCTTGAAAATAGCATACGGTGGATAAATAAATTACTGTTGGGCAATTGATAGAAAAGAAAATAATCATGACGATATCCAAGGATCATGTATATAGGCATCACGTCTGAGACAAGTAGACTAAAACGATTCTGCATCTACTACTATTACTCCACACATCGACAGCTATCCAGCATGCATCTAGAGTATTAAGTTCATAAAGAACGGAGTAACGCCTTAAGCAAGATGACATGATGTAGACAAAGTAAACTCAGGCATGAATAAACCCCATCTTTTTATCCTTAATAGCAACATACAATACGTGTCATGTCTCTTTATGTCACTGGGATTGAGCACCGCAAGATCAAACCCATTACAAAGCACCTCTCCCATTGCAAGATAAATCAATCTAGTTGGCCAAACCAAATCGATAGATCGGAGAGAAATACGAAGCTATAATAATCATGCATAAAATAGTTCAGAGAAAACTCAAATAATATTCATGGATAATCTGATCATAAACTCATAATTCATAGGATCCCAACAAACACACCACAAAAAGTGATTAAATCAGATAGAACTCCAAGAACATCGAGGAGAACATTGTATTGAAGATCAAATAGAGAGAAGAAGCCATCTAGCTACTAAATATGGACCCCTAGGTCTGTGGTAAACTACTCACGCATCATCGGAAGGGCAGGAAGGTTGATGTAGACCCCCTCCGTGATTGATTCCCCCTCCGGCAAAGTGTCAGAAAATGCTTCCAGATGGGACCTCTCAAGAACAGAAATTGCGGTGGCGGAAAAAGTAATTTTTGTGGACTCCTCTGTTGGTTTTCCGATTTTAGAGAATTTATAGAGGCAGAGTTAGGTCAAACGGAGCCACATGGGCCCCACGAGCCGTCAGGGCACGCCCTACCCCCTAGGCGCGTCCTGATGCCTCGTGGGCCACTGCTCAATCTTCTCGTCCCCTCCCGAAGCTTCAAGGGTCTCTTTTGTCCAAAAAAATCTTCAAAAAGTTTCGTGGCATTTAGACTTCGTTTGGTACTGATATTCTGAAAAACCAAAAACAGGCAAAAAACAACAACTTGCACTGGACACTAAGTTAATAGGTTAGACCCAAAATATTATATATAATTGCTTGTAGGTGTATATAAAACATCCAATATTGATACTATAATAGCATGAAACAATAAAAAATATATTATAAATACGTTGGAGACGTATCAAACCTCCTTCCCCACCCAGGACCCTTCTCAATAAACCTGGCATTAAAAGTCGGAGCTGCATCCTCCTTGAGATTCCACCACTTCGTTCTGGCGACTTTGGTGTGCTTATCCTACTAGACATTAATCCAAAAGCAAAATTCAACCACCACAAGCTTATGTCGAGGGTCAACACTCTCTACAGGTATCACCTCACAATCTAGGCAAGCTTATGGTGTCCACTACTAAAATTCACTAGATGAAAATCTAGGCAATCTAGGCAAGATTATTGAGAAGATATATTGTCTTTTTTTCTAGAAGGAGAGATACAAGCAATCGGAAGAGGGAGACTTTCGTTTTTTCTGAAGGGCTGGAAAACGAATTAAAAGAAATGCACCTTACATTATAAAATTTTATTGTCAAAATAATAATAATAATACATATTATATAAAGGAACGGAGGGAGTAAAATAGATATACATACTTCTATAAAGGTTTTGCGTTCTTTCTCCAAAGAACAAATAGTATGTCTAACCGAAATACTCTGGTAAATAATGCATGTGCCAAACGTCTCATGGTTTTGCAAACACTGTAAAATACAATGGTTCTCACAAATTATGATGTAACAAAGCCAGAGGTTTAAAAACTGTGGATTTCGAATACTACAGTTTTACATATAGTAGTAATCTGCATCCAAATAGAGCCTAAGAGATAAGGTTTCCGAGGTCCATCGCACAGCCACAACCGCAAGCCGCACCGGGTCCCTCTTCTTCATCGGTGCAGCGGCGCAGACTCCAAATGGCAAGGCTGGGCGGTATCAACACCTCCGCGTGGAGCCTCCCAGGCCCAGCCCTGCAAAAACTCGCCAATCCCAGGAAACCATGCGCCTCCGGCTCACGGCCGAGACCTTTACATCCGCGACGCAGCGACAAGCACGCGGTCTCGGCAGCATCCACCGGCCAAGGCGAGCAGCAACCTGCGCCCGCCGTCGCGGCGCCGCGGGCTCGGCCCGATGCCGACACGTTCAGCGTCGAGTTCCTGACGCGCGACGGCTGCCGGCTCGGCATCTCCCGGTACCCAGACTTCGCTTACAACGCACAGGGCGGCCGCGGTGTGGGCGCAGGGCGTGGCGCGAGCGGCACGGCGGAGGCGGATGGCACGGTACTCGTCGATTTTGACGTGTCGAGCCTGTACATCCCGGCGATGTCCGGCGCCACCACTAGGTTCCTAGGGCTGCCGCTGCCGCCGTTCCTCAAGATCGACATCTTGCCCGAGGCTCTGGGCGGGAGCATCGATTGGACGACTGGTCAGGTAAGCTTTGCACTGCCCCTCTGCCGTCCTGCCTGCGTCCATGTGTTGTTACTTGTCACCACTTACCAGTCCTGATAAGAGATTTCTTTTTCGGGAGCGACGACCGAGAGATTTGGTAGTCTACAAGTGATCAGGGTTTTTATTTAGAACAAGTTCCTGCTTGGAATTTAAATGCTCACAGAAAATGATCATAAACTATGCATGCGTATGCACGTTTCAGGTCGACCTGAAGTTCAGGTCGAGGTTCAGTTTCTCGGTTGGGAGCATCTACCAAGCTCCGCCATTGTTCGTCGATACAACACTGACGTCTGAGGAGTCCAGTGGAGCCATAAGACGTGGGACTGGCGAAAGATTGGACGGTGGAGGGAGATGCAAGCTGGTCGGGGTGGCCGTCCTCAACCCCATCGATGACGAATTCATGAACACCTTCCTCAACCTGCCAACCGAGTGCATTGCTTATTTGAACGCCACCATCTCCATCGCCAGGGCCACCTGATCGTGCCTGTTTCGTGGTCTACAAATTTCGTGAAACACCTAAATCACAAAAAGGAACATCCTTGAGTCCTTGCTGCTCGGTGAATAATTAATTGTACGCACAATCTAAGTTCTTGTATATAAATTATTACATGCGCGTTGTAACGGGAACACATATTTTGCAAGTAGCAGGGAATAAAAACAACCTCGGACCCAAAACGCACCTATCGCTATTTTCCTCATCCCTGGCGGCTGTAACCCTAGCCGCCGCCAGGAGAGGCTGATCTTCCGGCGGCTCCCCTTCGCCGGTGACCTCGGTCGTCGGTGGTGAGGGGGGTCGCCGGATCCACGCGTGTGGATTGTTTTTATTCCCTAGTAGTCTAGGGTTTTAGGTTGTTCATCGTCTTTGCTTCGGCGGTGCCGATGACGGTGCTGAATAAAGATTTTTCGGATCCTTCCCTGACGGGGCCATCGGTCCTATGGTTGGGGATGAATTTGGAAACCAGTTTGTTCAAGCAAGGATGGCGTAGCGGCGACGGCATCCTCGTGGTGGACCTGTGTCCTCGGGCTCCGCCGTTGCGACGGCGTTTGCTTCAGCGTCGGCGCGGAGCTTGGAAGGTAGTCCAGGAGCGGATGCAGATTGTGGTCTGCATCACCGACATCTGGAAGACGGAACATGTGCTGGGCTCGTGGTTCGTGGATGGCAGGCATGGTTTCCTCCTTCGGCGTCTTAGTCATGGTGGGGTGCCAGATCTGGAGTTCGATGGCGTGTCCGGGGTGTTGCCCCGGTCTGATTCGTTCAACGACAAAGGCTTCACTTTTGGTGAGCCACCTTGGAGGTCCGCAAAGCTGCATATCAGCGATGGAGCCGCGTCCAGCTCGGGTGAGGAGGTGATTCGTCATTCTTTTCTTCGGTGGCTGCTGTGGTGGTGCCGGAGGCAAATGACGGGCGTTGGTGTCAAGCTCAGAGTTGTTCTGCTATCTTTTCAGTTTTGTCATGTCGGTCTTTACGTGATTTGTACTTTGTTCTTTATGATATGAATGAAACACTATTACCATGCAAAAAAAAAGCAGTCGTGATTTATCTACCGCTTTTCTTAAAACTAACTAGGATATGCGCCTGTGAGTTGCCATAGGGGCCAAATATTTTTTAACACAATAAAAGGACCATACGGGATAAATCTTGATGCAAAGCAAATAGACAAAATAAGATGGGCATGATAGGCGCCGGCGCGCCGGCCCAAATTTGGGCCAGTCGCATCCGGGACGTGCGATGACATCCCTTTTAACCGTCAGATACATGACCCTTTCGTCCCCACCACATTGTTTCCTTTTCTTTTTCCCTACAAATCATGGGAGCACGTACAGGGGCGTGAGAGCCGTGGACGGGCGACATGACCCTCCGCCGCTCGCCGGATCACCACTGCGCGCTGGATCACCGCCGCTCGCCACCTCTCTCCGCAGCTCGAGTTTGCCATCGTCACACGCCTTCCCCGTCCTTCCAACACCATCCCCCGCCGGATGCAGCTCTGCCAACCAACGGTTCCAGCAACTCACGCCGCCCAATATAGCACGGCGCCGCTGCCCCTGGCTCGTCGTCGTCGTGGACGTTGTTGACATACGAACACGTCACGTGTACCCTCGACGCCGGGGGTGATGCACCGCAGCTCACGTCGAAGGAGACCCGACCGACAGCGCGATACGCAAGACAGTCGACGGGCGCTTTTGAGACCCGAAACCCCACACGCCCGGGAGGGACCCCGTCAGGGAGTGCGGCGGCTATGGGCTGCCCTAGGGCGATTCGCTCGCCCCTAGAGCCTTGGGATTCACAGCTCTCAAACTCAAGGAACAGCGAAGAACGAGAGAGAAAAACGATGGAGGGATAAAACGTAGACTGAAAAAGTAGTATATTGATTTGTTCGATTGTGTGTTGTTTCAATCGGCCATCACCCCTAACATATATAAGAGGCGGCTGGACTTCCCGTACAAGTAAATGATTCATCTAGGCTTTCCTTACAAGAAAATTACATCAATTCACGTCCTACAGTTCTAGTCTCAGTCCAACTCGGATTTAGCCTGAATCTGTCCCATACTTCTATCCTGCTTCTTGCGCGGCCCGTAGAAATCGCATATTAACTCAGATGGAGTCGAGTTCAACATCAAACTTGTCCGCCTCGATGATCTGCATAATACAACGCGGGTCACTTCTCATTTTAAGGCCGTCTTTATGACTTTTAGGGCCCATCTTTAACTGTGGGTCGGATTGACTTTCACAGCTTCCACTTTTCCGGCAAGCTTTTTCCCGGCAAGGTTTCCATGCCGGCAAGTTTTCCACCCCGGCAAGCTTTCCACACCTGCAAGGTTTCCACACCGGCAAGGTTTCCACCCCGGCAAGCTTTCACACCGGCAAGGTTTCCACCCCGGCAAGGTTTCTACCCCGGCAAGGTTTCTACCCCGGCAAGCTATCACATCGGCAAGCTTCCACGCCGGCAAGCTTTCACACCGGCAAGATTTCCACCCCGGCAAGCTTTCACACCGGCAAGATTTCCATCCCGGCAAGCTTTCACACCGGCAAGCTTCCACGCCGGCAAGCTTTTCCTTTTGCTGACAAGCTTTTTACTCGGATTTCTCGACTGAAAATATAGCCTGATCTTGATTTGCTTCTCCAGGTCGCATACGACCTTGGATTGAGATGATTTATATATGAAAATCGATCGGCTCGACGAGACGAAGCTTTTCTCATGTTGAAGGTTTTTCTATTTGAGGTCATCTTAAATAAGTTCTTGACAGTGCCAAAATCTGGTGTCAACACATGCCCCCCTGTTTTTCGGCAAAGCTTGTGTGCCGAAAAATAATTTGTACCTTGTTTGTTTTAAGGACGATGTCAACACTCCACCGGCCATTTATTTTTCTCAGGACGATAATTATGTATCGGCCATGTTTGTGCTAAGGGCGATAATCATATATCGGCCATTGCCTACTTAGGCTTCTTGCCACACACTCGGGTGGTATTTCTTCAAGTACTTGCCATTGAGAGCTCGAGGTAACAGTGCCCCTTGTACGGATTCCACCAAATAAGAGTTTTCGGGAACTACTCTTGTAACCCTAAAAGGACCTTCCCAACTCGGAGACCACTTCCCGAATTTTCTATCTCTTGAACCAATCGGTAGAATCACTTTCCAGACGAGATCGCCAACTTGAAAATTCTTCAACTTAACTTTCTTATTGTAAGCTCTTGCTACCCTCAACTTGTCTCTCTCTATGGCCTTCAAAGCAACCAAACGTTTATCGGCAACCTCATCAATATTGTCCATCATCAAGTTATAAAAGTCTATTGCCGATAAATCATTTTTTTTGCTATTCTCAAAGCATTCAAATTTACTTCCACCGGTAAAACAGCCTCTTGACCATATACTAGCTCATATGGAGTCACCTTCGTAGCACCATGCCTTGAGATCCTATGTGCCCACAAAGCTTCAGACAACAACTCATGCCATCTTCTCGGATTGTCCTCAATCTTCTTCTTGATAAGCTTGATTAAAATTTTATTGCTGGACTCAGCTTGTCCATTAGCTTGGGCATAATACGGAGAGGAATTGAACAACTTTATGTTATAAGATTCGACAAATTCTCTGACTTGATGTGACATGAAAGATGAACCTTGATTTGTAGTTAACGTTCGAGGAATGCCGAATCTATGAATAATGTGCTCAGTTATGAATTGAATTACCTCTGTATGTGTCATGTTCTTGAGAGGTACTGCTTCAGACCATTTAGTGAAATAATCAGTTGCCACCAATACGAACCGATGCCCCTTTGAGGAAGATGGATGAATTTCTCCAATAAAGTCTAAACCCCATCCTCTGAAAGGCCACGGCTTGATAATAGGATGTAACATAGCAGCAGGAGCCAACTGAATATCACCAAATTTTTTACAAGCTTCACACCCCTTGTAATATCTGAAGCAATCTTTAATCATAGTCGGCCAATAAAACCCACCACGTCGCAATAACCATTTCATCTTGGGAGCCGACTGGTGAGTGCCACAGATGCCTTCATGTACCTCTCCCATAGCAACTCTTGCTTGGTCCTCATCCAAGCACTTTAAAAGAACATCATCAACTATTCGACGATAAAGGTCATCATCCCTCATCGTGTATTTAAAAGCCGTACGCCGAACAGCCCTGTCCACCCTTTCATTCGGATTACGCAAGTAATCAACAATGGGTTTCCTCCAGTCGGGATTTCCACCTGCACTAGATTGCTCATTAGTGGCCGAAGCAGTGAGCCCTGGTCCGGCCTCTCCTACATTGGCAAGACAAGACAT
The DNA here is from genome assembly GCA_011799875.1 of Thinopyrum elongatum. Lineage (NCBI taxonomy): Eukaryota > Viridiplantae > Streptophyta > Magnoliopsida > Poales > Poaceae > Thinopyrum > Thinopyrum elongatum. Next base: position 405,478,559 of record CM022302.1, on the reverse strand, counting down.
CGGCTTTTGAGAAATATGAAACATACCATGATCAACATGATAGCCGGATGCTTGTTGCGCCAACTCATTTGCTCTCCAATTGTCATGCCTAGATATATGAGCAATGCTAAAATGGTCCAAAGTAGAGATTATATCTAGACATTTATCAAGATAAACATTAAGTGATTCGTCCAAACACTGAAAGACTTTGGATATTTGCTGCACCACTAGTAACGAATCACCGTAAGCCTCAATATGTGTAACACCTATAGCAAGTAACATCTCTAGGCCGAATAATAATGCTTCATATTCGGCTTGATTGTTTGTGAAAAAGTATTCTAAGCAGCATGAGGCTTCAAAAATAGCACCATGAGGAGATATATAAACAATACCAACACCTTGGCCATTGCTACAAACTGAACCATCAAAATATAATCTCCAAGGTACTAATGAAACAAGATTTATATCAACATCATGCTTGTCATTAATCCGATGCTCAACAATAAAATTAGCAACGATTTGGCCTTTCATGGATTTTAGAGATTCATAAGCCAAATCATATTCAATCAAAGCATAAGCCCACTTGCCAATTCTACCACTAAGAATTGGCCTATGCAACATGTATTTAATGACATCGGTTTGACAAGCTACTATGCATTCACTCGGCACTAAATAATGTCTCAATTTTGTGCAAGCATAGGCATAGTTTTTCAATAAATGTATACCTTGTCTCGTTGTCCAATAAACGCCTGCTCAAATATGTAATAGCATGCTCTTTTCCTTCGGTTTCTTGAGTTAAAACAGCACCAATAACACCTTCTTCTGCTGCAATGTAAAGCTTAAAGGGTTCCCTATGCTTGGGCGCTTTCATCACTAGAGGAGTGCACAGTTCTTGATCATATCAAACGCCTCTTGCTGTTTTGCCCCCCAAGTGAAATCAACATCATTCTTTAACCGAAGGATAGGAGTAAATGCATCAACTTTCCCTGACATATTAGCTATGAACCTTCTCAAATAATTGACCTTGCCAAGGAACTTTTGCATATCTCTCTTGCATGTTGGAGCCTCCACATTCTGTATGGCCTCTATCTTTTTGGGATCAATCTCTATGCCATGTTCATGAATAATGAAACCCAAAAACTTTCCAGCCGACACGCCGAATGCACACTTCAAAGGATTCATCTTCGGTCCATATTTTTTCATTCTTTCAAAAGCTAAACGCAAATCGGCTAGATGAGATTCGAATGCATCTGATTTGACAACAATATCATCAATATAAACTTCAAGTATAACACCAAGTAAATCATGAAAAATTAAATTCATAGCCCTTTGATACGTGGTACCAACATTTTTTATCCAAAGGTCATCATTGTCCACTCAAATAAACCAAGGAAACCAGGACATCGAATAGCCGTTTTGGACATGTCCTCTTCGGCCATAAAAATCTGGTTATACCCCGCATTACCATCAAGAAAGCTAATGACCTTATGTCCAGAAGCATCATTAATAATCATATCGGCTATTGGCATGGGATACTCTGTGACGCCCCCGATTCAATCGTACACTAATCATGCACGCAAACGTGTACGATCAAGATCAGGGACTCACAGGAAGATATCACAACACAACTCTAAAACATAAATAAGTCATACAAGCATCATAATACAAGCCAGGGGCCACGAGGGCTCGAATACAAATGCTCGATCATAGACGAGTCAGCGGAAGCAACAATATCTGAGTACAGACATAGGTTAAACAAGGTGCCATAAGATGGCTAGCACAAACAGGGATACAACAGATCGAACAGGCGCAGGGCCTCCTGCCTGGGATCCTCCTAACTACTCCTGGTCGTCGGCGTCCTGGACGTAGTAGTAGGCTCCGCCCTGGTGGTAGTAGTCGTCGAAGGTGGCGTCTGGCTCCTGGGCTCCAGCATCTGGTTGCGACAACCAGCAAGAAGGGAAAGGGGGAAAGGAGGGGGAAAGCAACCGTGAGTACTCATCCAAAGTACTCGCAAGCAAGGATCTATACTACATATGCATGGTATATGTGTAAAGAGGCAATATTGGTGGACTGAACTGCAGAATGCCAGAATAAGAGGGGGATAGCTAGTCCTGTCGAAGACTACGCTTCTGGCAGCCTCCATCTTGAAGCAATAGAAGAGATTAGTTGGAAGTTAACCAAGCAACAACGTATAGCATAATCCTACCCGTCGATCCTCTCGTCGCCACCATGCGAGAGAGCGACCACCGGGTTATAACTGTCACTTGTAAGGGTGTGTTTTATTAAGTATCCATTTCTAGTTGTCATGAGGTCGGAATACAACTCCGGGTCGTCCTTTTACCGAGGGACACGGCTATTCGAATAGATAAACTTCCCTGCAGGGGTGCACCACATATTCCCCAACACGCTCGATCCCCTTTGGCCGGACACACTTTCCTGGGTCATGCCCGGCCTCGGAAGATCCACACGTCGCAGCCCCACCTAGGCTCAACAGAGAGGTCAGCACGCCGGACTAATCCTAGGCACCCTGGGGTCTGGGCCCATCGCCCAGTGCGCTCCTGCACGTTGCGTACGCGGCCGCGAGCAGACCTAGCAACCCACACGATCACGGCGGTTACGTTATCGCGGTCCAACACGGCGCGCGCCGCTCAGTCGCTGACGTCAAGAAGGCTTCAGCTGATACCACGACGCCGGGATACCCATAACTACTCCCGCGTAGTTGGTTAGTGCGTATAGGCCAGTGGCCAGACTCAGATCAAATATCCAATCTCGTTAAACGTGTTATTATGAGATCACCGCGGACGACGACCAGGGCCAGGCCCACCTCTCTCCTAGGTGGTCACAACCTGCCCTGCCGCTCCACAACAAAGAGTCACTTAGGGGGCCGTCGAGGAGGCCAATCCTTTCAGCCCCCATTCGTGAATCACCTGCGGGTGCTCCACGAGCCGACCCGACTTTAGTATCCATCTGATGTCACATGTAATAAGTAGTATACATATCTGCAATCGCCACCCGTGGCGAGCACGGTCCAATAATGTAGCATAGCAGACAAACGAGAATGTAGGGCCACTGATGACAAACTAGCATCCTACACTAGGCATTTAGGATTGCAGGTAAGGTATCAACAACAGTAGCAACAATGACAGGCTATGCAGCAGAATAGGATTAACCGAAAGCAGTAACAGGCTACACTACTCTAATGCAAGCAGTATAGAGAAGAATAGGCGATATCTGGTGATCAAGGGGGGGGCTTGCCTGGTTGCTCTGGCAAGTAGGGGTCGTCAACAACGTAGTCGGTCGGGGCACCAGCAGCTGCGTCGGTCTCGTAGTCTACCGAAGAGAAGAGGGGGAAGAAACAGTAAACACACGGCAATGATGCAACAGGGATGCATGACATGTCTAAACGCAGGGCCAGGGTGATATACAGCCTAACTAAGCGATTTAGTTAATTTAGGAATTTATTCGGATTTATTTAATTAGGGTTGGACACTATTCATTTATCGAAATCGGTCTAATTGTTCAACGTTCTCATAGTTGCGGGCATCTGACGGGAATACAGAGGGCGTATCCGGGTTCGTATCGTCGTTCTGAGCAAGTTTCATGTATAAAATATTTTCATCGGAGTTACGGTTTATTTAATATGATTTTCTAAAGTTTTTATTAATTTCTGAAATTTAATTAATTATTTAATTCAACATTATCCGAAACAGTGCTGATGATGACATCAGCCTGACCTCATGCTGATGTCAGCGGTTAATTAAGTTAGTTACTAATTACTGTTTAATTAACACTAATTAGTTAATTAGACTAACCTAATCAGGATTAACTAACTAATTAATTAACTAATTAATTAATTATTTTAATTATTTTAATTATTTATTTTTATTTCTTTCTTTTTCTTTTATTAAAACGTTCTGGGGGGGGCCCACTGGACAGTGGCACAGCCGGACTCGTCCGCGCTGTGCCCGTCCAGAGCCGGACACGTCCACGCGGTGGGGGTCAACGCGCGCGCGCGCACGGGCGAGCGGGCGGCGGCGCAGCAGAACCGCGCGGCCGGCGAGCGAGCCGGGCGTGGCGCGGGCGAGGTCAGCGCGCGGCTGCGGGGAGCCGGAGGCGAGCGGGGCGGCGCGGTGGCCGGAGCGGCAACGGGCGGCGGCGCGCGGTGCAGGGCGCGCGGAGGCGAGGCAGGGGCCGGAGCGGGCATGGGCGAGGCGCTGGCGACGGGGCTCGGCCGATGCGCGGCGCGGCAACAGCAGCAGGGGCGAGCGGGAGGAACGGCAGGCGCGCGCGCGCGTGCGGCTCGGGAGGGGCGAGCGCGGCGAGCGGCTGGAGCGGGCCAGGTGCGGGGCGACGACGGCGACAGAGAGAGAGAGGGAGGGCGTGGCCCTCACCGCGGGTGCAGGGTCAGGGCAATGGGCTCGAGGAGGCGGCCGGGGATGACGGCGACGGGGTCCGGCGAGGCGTCGGAGACGAGGCGGAGACGGGGCGTGGTCGGGCGCGTCGGGGCGAGCGCGCGGGGCTCGGGGAGGGAGACGGGGAGGCGGCGGTGTTGCGGCGTGGTCTGACGAGGGGAGGCGGCGACGGGGCGGCGGCGTCGAGCGGCGTCGGCGACGGGGCGGACGGGATCGGGGGATCCCGATCCAGATGGGGGGGGGGAGGAGAAAGCGAGGGGGGGGGTGGATGGGGGGGGGGATCGGGGGTTGGGCTAGGGTTTCGGGTGGGGGGTGGCCGGCTATGTAGGCGCCGGCTGGGCCGGCCTGCGGCCCGGTGGCTTGCTGGGCCGAGGCCCAGTCGGGGGGGGGGGGGGGGGTTCCTTTTTTTTTTTTATCATTTCTTGCTTTGTTTTATTTCCTTTCTTTACTGTTAATGTTTAGGCCCCAAATGGTTTTTGTAAAAAGTGTGACCTATTTCATAAATACCAGTGCATTATTCCTTAACACCTAAAATTAGTTTGGACAAAACATAATCCCATATTTATTTCAGATTTAATAAATGGTTATTAAATATTATCTTTATCCACTGTTTGAGGTTGTTCGAGTCACTTATCCAATTCCAATGATGTTGGTTTCAATTTAGAATAGCCTCTGGAATATTTGTTATTTACTGACATTTTAGTTTCTATGTTGGACAACTTTTATATTCCACTTTCATTTAAATTTGAATTTGACTTAGGAGTTGAAATGCAATATGATGCTAATGATGATTATGCATCTTAATCTGATGACATGGCCTCATCAAAAGGGTGATCACTGTAGCTTAATACAGGGGTGTTACAATCTCCTCATCTCACCACTACAAAAATCTCGTCCCGAGATTTAGGAGGTAGAAAGAAACAAAGCGGGGTATCATCGCGAAGACGATCCTCGCGTTCCCAAGTGGCTTCATCCTCAGAATGGTTTGACCACTGAACCTTGAGGAACTTGATAACCTTCTGGCGTGTGCGACGCTCGGCTTGATCGAGAATGCGGACCGGATGCTCTTTATAGAGAGGTCTTGTTGCAGTTCAAGCAATTCGTGATCTACTCCGCGGATAGGGCTTTGAAGCAGCGGCGGAGTTGTGATACGTGGAACACATCGTGAACCTGAGAAGGTTCGGTGGAAGTTCCAACTGATATGCCACTCTACCACGCCTTTCAAGAAACAGTGAAAGGACCAATATAGCGAGGAGCTAGCTTGCCCTTGATCCCGAATCGGTGTGTACCTTTCATCGGTGTGACTCGAAGATAGCCTTTTTCGCCAGGTTGATAGACCATATCTTTGTGTCTGCGGTCATACTGACTCTTTTGACGTGACTGAGCAGTCTTCAAATGCTCGCGGACAACGCGAACTTGATCTTCGGCAATTTGGATATATCCGGACCGAAGAGTGGACGTTCCCCAGTTTCTGACCAATTCAGAGGGGTTCGGCACTTTCGTCCGTACAATACTTCGAAGGGGCCATCTTCAGACTGGCTTGATAGCTGTTATTGTAGAGAAATTCGGCATATGGGAGAGATTCTTCCCATCTCCTTCCGAAGGATATGACACAAGCTCGAAGCATGTCTTCGAGAACTTGGTTGACTCGTTCAACTTGTCCTTGAGACTGAGGGTGAAAAGCGGTGCTGAAGGACAGATGAGTTCCCATAGCTTCTTGGAAACTTGCCCAGAATCTTGAAGTGAATAAGCTGCCACGGTCTGAACTGATAACCAGTGGAATCCGTGAAGTGAAACAATTCTGGACATGTAAGTTGCGAGCTGACTAGCAGTGATCGTCTCTTGACGGCTAGAAAGTGCAACTTTGGAAAGTCGGTCAATGACGACAAGAATAGCATCATTACCTTTCTGTGATTTGGGAAACCCCGTGATAAAGTCCATTTCAACATGGTCCCATTTCCATTCAGGAACAGCAATTGGTTGCAGAGTTCCGGCGGGCCTTTGATGTTCTGCTTTGACGCGACGGCAAACATCACATTCAGCAACATAGCGAGCAATGTCTTGCTTCATGTTTGACCACCAGAATCTTTGACGGATGTCTTGGTACATCTTGGTACTGCCGGGATGAATAGACAACGGAGTGTCGTGAGCTTCTTGCATGACCTCCTGAGTCATACCCAGGTTACCTTTAGAGGGGACCACTAGACGACTTTTAAAGAACAAGGTGCCAGTATCATCAATAGTGAAGAACGAAGGCCTTCCTTCAGCGAGATAGCGCTTAATCTTGTGGGCTTGAGAGTCATAACCCTGCAGCGCCTTGATGCTGTCCACGAGATCTGGTTTAGCAACCAGGGTATTAAGAGAACCCTGGGAAACAACGTGGAGGTTCATTTTGTACGAACCTTCAAGAGGGGGAGCGAGTGCTCCAGGAGGAACAATGTGGAGATTCAGTTTTCTGAATTCTTCAATAAGCGAAGGTTGAACTTCGTGAAACTGGAGGTGACTGCAATAAGACTTGCGGCTCAAGGCATCGGCCATTACATTAGCCTTGCCAGGGGTATAAGAAATACCCAAGTTAAAATCCGCTACGGTCTCCATCCATCTCTGTTGATGGAGGTTCAGGTCTGGCTGAGTGAACAGATACTTCAGACTTTGATGATCGGTGAAGATCTCGCAACGATTACCGAGAAGGTAATGTCGCCACTGTTTTAGTGCATGGATGACGGCAGCAAGCTCGAGGTCATGTACTGGGTAATTCTCTTCGTGCGGACGCAATTGACGCGAAGCATAAGCAATTACTCTGCGGTCTTGCATTAGGACACCGCCTAATCCTTGACGGGATGCATCACAATAGATGACAAAATCCTTCTGGGAATCAGGAGGGGCAAGCACTGGGGCAGAAGTCAGCTTGTCTTTGAGCGTCTGGAAACTTTCCTGACACTTTTCCGTCCAATCGAACTTGACGCCTTTATGAAGCAGGTTATTCAGGGGCTTGGCGATCTTGGAGAAGTTCTCGACAAATCGACGGCAATAGCTGGCGAGTCCGAGAAAACTTCGAACTTGCTTGACGTTCTTTGGAGGAGCCCAATCAAGAATAGCCTGAACTCACTCGGGGTTGACGGCAATACCATCCTTGGAGATGACATGCCCAAGGTATGTTACTTTGGGAAGCCAGAATTCACACTTGGAAAACTTAGCATATAGTTGATGCTCTCGAAGTTTTTCCAGAACAAGTCGAAGATGTTCAGCATGTTCCTCTTTGTTCTTGGAGTATACTAGGATATCATCCAGGTAAACCACGACGAACTTGTCAAGGTATTCCATGAATATATAATTCATCAGGCGGGAGAATGTGGCGGGAGCATTGGTTAAGCCGAATGACATGACAGTGTACTCGTATGAGCCATATCGAGTAACGAAGGCGGTCTTTGGGATATCCTCTTCACGAACACGGATCTGGTGGTAACCCAACCTTAAGTCGAGTTTAGAGAACACTGATGAACCAGCCAGTTGATCATACAGATCGTTTATCCGAGGAAGGGGATATTTGTTCTGGATAGTTGCTTGGTTGATAGGACGGTAATCTTGGACCAATCGGTTTGATCCATCCTTCTTCCTGACAAAGAGAGAAGGTGCTCCCCAAGCAGAGGAACTTGGGCGAATGAAACCCTTACGAAGTGAAGCGTCGATTTCCTCCTTAAGTTCAAGGAGTTCATGCGGCGGCATCTTGTAGGGTCGCTTGGCGATAGGAGTGGTGCCTGGTTTCAAGTCGATGACAAATTCGACAGCTCGAGCAGGGGGTATCCCTGGGAGTTCTTCTGGGAAAACATCTTGGAATTCGCGAACAACTGGAATGTTCTCGATTCCTTCAAGTGGTGATGCGTTTAACGCATTCAAGGCATAAAGCCTCGCCTCGGCATTTTGGATGATTTGAGCCTGGTAGCTTATTATTTCATCAGAAGGGTGTAGAAGATGGACGATCTTCGTGGCGCAAACTATAGAAGCAGTATGCGCTTTCAACCAATCCATTCCGAGAATGAGGTCGATACTACAAGACTTTAGTATGAAAGGGGAGGCATGAAACTCCAGCCCTTCAATTTCAACGGTGACGTCGTTGCTACCCATGGAGGTTTGACATTGACCCGCGGGGGTGTGTATTACTATTGCAGTGTTCATGACCTCACATTCAATGTCGTGTTTGTATGCAAATTCTTCGGACATGAATGAATGCGATGCTCCTGAATCAAATAAAACAGAAGCTGGTACTGAATTAACAAGGAGAGTACCCATCACGGTGGCAGGCTGGTCCTGAGCTTCATTGAAATCGGTGTGGTTGGCCTGAATACGCCCATAAGACTTGGCATTGTTGTTGCGAGGCTGATTGTTCCCACGGCCAGTTGCAGGAAGTGCCAGTTGGTTCTGGTTCTGAATGCAGTTCCTGGAAAAATGACCTGGCTGCCCACACTTGTAGCACAGACTATCATTGGGATTGGGAGCAGGAGCTCGGGGTGGTGGAGCTGGAAGTCCTGGCTGCCTAGGTGGTGGAGGCAGACGCGGTGCAGTATAGGACTGTCTTGGAGCAGGTGCAGCTGGACGGTACACGCTGTTTGGAATCCAGATCCGACGCTTCTGTGCAGGCTGGCTCGAAGATGAACCGGTGTCACGGTTGCGCCTAAGAGATCCCTGGTGTGCCTGCAGACCAGTCTCGACCTGGATAGCTTTGTTCACCAAGATGGAGAAATTATCAAATTCATGCACAAGGAGCGCTAGCTTGATGTCAGCTTGAAGTCCTTCGCGAAACCTTTCCTGACGGCGAGCATCAGTGGGAATGTCTTCTTCAGCATAGCGGGATAATTCCAGAAACTCCCGCTGATAAGCTTCCACTGTCTTATTGCCCTGGGTGAGGTTGCGGAACTCTTGCTTCTTCCGGTCCATGATTCCCTGAGGAATGAAACGGGCACGGAAGGCAGCTTGGAAATCCGGCCAAGTGATGACTGTGCCAGCTGGTTGAGTGCGCCTGTGGCTGTCCCACCATTGAGCAGCGGGGCCCTTGAGAAAGAAGGAGGCGAAGGTGACATAGTTTGCAGGGGCAACGCCACCAGATTCCAACTCATAGGTGATGTCGCGAAGCCAGTCATCTGCATCCAGGGGCTGAGTTGAGCCGCGGTAGACGGTTGGGTTGAGGCGCATAAAGTCCTGCAGGGTCCCTGGGCCTGGATACTGGTTCATATTGGGACGAGGAAACTGATCCATGATCCCTTGCATGAACTGACGTTGCAGTTCAAATTGCTGCATCATTCCAGCCATATAGTTCGGCGGTGGTGGATCGTTGGCACCACGGCCACGACCACGACCAGCGGGTCTAACCATCCTGCTAAATTACAACAGGGGGTAGTTTAGTAAAAGCAAGCGCGAGTGTTTAGTGACAAGCATGATGTAACTCGACAATAGTTTAAGCAGTGCATCAAATACATAAAAGTAGTCAATTAAGACATACATATACTTACACAAAGTCAGGTACATGCGGACAGCATAACGGCGCAATTTCATAAACTGGACATGCTAGGCGGCGCGCAGGCACGCGGTAAGGAAGTACACAACGAGACATAGCAAAGGCTACATCAACGTCGGGGAAAACTGGTGGGGCGAGGAATCTGCAAGTGACAACACAGGGTGCCCTCGATAAAAGGATCCTGTAAGCAGAACCTGGCCCACAATCTCGAAGCAAGGGGGGGAAATTTTCAGAACTCCGGTGGATGTGATCACGAGACCCTAAGTGTCGGCGTTAGTAAAATTCATTTAACCCGAGTAGAAGAGAGATCAGAGTCCCAGAGTATAGACGAGGAATAAAAGATCCTAATACCACCCAGTTGGCGACGTGGGCCCGTAAGCCACACAGCCAAGTTAGTAAAACGGTTTTCTTTGTCTAGACTCAACTTCGGCCAAGGAATTGGAAAGGGGGATTCCTACAGGCAGTCGGCTCTGATAACAACTTGTGACGCCCCCGATTCAATCGTACACTAATCATGCACGCAAACGTGTACGATCAAGATCAGGGACTCACGGGAAGATATCACAACACAACTCTAAAACATAAATAAGTCATACAAGCATCATAATACAAGCCAGGGGCCACGAGGGCTCGAATACAAATGCTCGATCATAGACGAGTCAGCGGAAGCAACAATATCTGAGTACAGACATAGGTTAAACAAGGTGCCATAAGATGGCTAGCACAAACAGGGATACAACAGATCGAACAGGCGCAGGGCCTCCTGCCTGGGATCCTCCTAACTACTCCTGGTCGTCGGCGTCCTGGACGTAGTAGTAGGCTCCGCCCTGGTGGTAGTAGTCGTCGAAGGTGGCGTCTGGCTCCTGGGCTCCAGCATCTGGTTGCGACAACCAGTAAGAAGGGAAAGGGGGAAAGGAGGGGGAAAGCAACCGTGAGTACTCATCCAAAGTACTCGCAAGCAAGGATCTATACTACATATGCATGGTATATGCGTAAAGAGGCAATATCGGTGGACTGAACTGCAGAATGCCAGAATAAGAGGGGGATAGCTAGTCCTGTCGAAGACTACGCTTCTGGCAGCCTCCATGTTGAAGCAATAGAAGAGAGTAGTTGGAAGTTAACCAAGCAACAACGTATAGCATAATCCTACCCGTCGATCCTCTCATCGCCACCATGCGAGAGAGCGACCACCGGGTTATAACTGTCACTTGTAAGGGTGTGTTTTATTAAGTATCCATTTCTAGTTGTCATGAGGTCGGAATACAACTCCGGGTTGTCCTTTTACCGAGGGACACGGCTATTCGAATAGATAAACTTCCCTGCAGGGGTGCACCACATATTCCCCAACACGCTCGATCCCCTTTGGCCGGACACACTTTCCTGGGTCATGCCCGGCCTCGGAAGATCCACACGTCGCAGCCCCACCTAGGCTCAACAGAGAGGTCAGCACGCCGGACTAATCCTAGGGACTCTGGGGTCTGGGCCCATCGCCCAGTGCGCTCCTGCACGTTGCGTACGCGGCCGCGAGCTGACCTAGCAACCCACACGATCACGGCGGTTACGTTATCGCGGTCCAACACGGCGCGCGCCGCTCAGTCGCTGACGTCAAGAAGGCTTCAGCTGATACCACGACGCCGGGATACCCATAACTACTCCCGCGTAGTTGGTTAGTGCGTATAGGCCAGTGGCCAGACTCAGATCAAATATCCAATCTCGTTAAACGTGTTATTATGAGATCACCGCGGACGACGACCAGGGCCAGGCCCACCTCTCTCCTATGTGGTCACAACCTGCCCTGCCGCTCCACAACAAAGAGTCACTTAGGGGGCCGTCGAGGAGGCCAATCCTTTCAGCCCCCATTCGTGAATCACCTGCGGGTGCTCCACGAGCCGACCCGACTTTAGTATCCATCTGATGTCACATGTAATAAGTAGTATACATATCCGCAATCGCCACCCGTGGCGAGCACGGTCCAATAATGTAGCATAGCAGACAAACGAGAATGTAGGGCCACTGATGACAAACTAGCATCCTACACTAGGCATTTAGGATTGCAGGTAATGTATCAACAACAGTAGCAACAATGACAGGCTATGCAGCAGAATAGGATTAACCGAAAGCAGTAACAGGCTACACTACTCTAATGTAAGCAGTATAGAGAAGAATAGGCGATATCTGGTGATCAAGGGGGGGGGCTTGCCTGGTTGCTCTGGCAAGTAGGGGTCGTCAACAACGTAGTCGGTCGGGGCACCAGCAGCTGCGTCGGTCTCGTAGTCTACCGAAGAGAAGAGGGGGAAGAAACAGTAAACACACGGCAATGATGCAACAGGGATGCATGACATGTCTAAACGCAGGGCCAGGGTGATATACAGCCTAACTAAGCGATTTAGTTAATTTAGGAATTTATTCGGATTTATTTAATTAGGGTTGGACACTATTCATTTATCGAAATCGGTCTAATTGTTCAACGTTCTCATAGTTGCGGGCGTCTGACGGGAATACAGAGGGCGTATCCGGGTTCGTATCGTCGTTCTGAGCAAGTTTCATGTATAAAATATTTTCATCGGAGTTACGGTTTATTTAATATGATTTTCTAAAGTTTTTATTAATTTCTGAAATTTAATTAATTATTTAATTCAACATTATCCGAAACAGTGCTGATGATGACATCAGCCTGACCTCATGCTGATGTCAGCGGTTAATTAAGTTAATTACTAATTACTGTTTAATTAACACTAGTTAGTTAATTAGACTAACCTAATCAGGATTAATTAACTAATTAATTAATTATTTTAATTATTTATTTTTATTTCTTTCTTTTTCTTTTATTAAAACGTTCTGGGGGGGGCCACTGGACAGTGGCACAGCCGGACTCGTCCGCGCTGTGCCCGTCCAGAGCCGGACACGTCCACGCGGTGGGGGTCAACGCGCGCGCGCGCACGGGCGAGCGGGCGGCGGCGCAGCAGAACCGCGCGGCCGGCGAGCGAGCCGGGCGTGGCGCGGGCGAGGTCAGCGCGCGGCTGCGGGGAGACAGAGGCGAGCGGGGCGGCGCGGTGGCCGGAGCGGCAACGGGCGGCGGCGCGCGGTGCAGGGCGCGCGGAGGCGAGGCAGGGGCCGGAGCGGGCATGGGCGAGGCGCTGGCGACGGGGCTCGGCCGATGCGCGGCGCGGCAACAGCAGCAGGGGCGAGCGGGAGGAACGGCAGGCGCGCGCGCGCGTGCGGCTCGGGAGGGGCGAGCGCGGCGAGCGGCTGGAGCGGGCCAGGTGCGGGGCGACGACGGCGACAGAGAGAGAGGGAGGGCGTGGCCCTCACCGCGGGTGCAGGGTCAGGGCAATGGGCTCGAGGAGGCGGCCGGGGATGACGGCGACGGGGTCCGGCGAGGCGTCGGAGACGAGGCGGAGACGGGGCGCGGTCGGGCGCGTCGGGGCGAGCGCGCGGGGCTCGGGGAGGAAGACGGGGAGGCGGCGGTGCTGCGGCGTGGTCTGACGAGGGGGAGGCGGCGACGGGGCGGCGGCGTCGAGCGGCGTCGGCGACGGGGCGGACGGGATCGGGGGATCCCGATCCAGATGGGGGGGGGGAGGAGAAAGCGAGGGGGGGGGGGGTGGATGGGGGGGGTCGGGGGTTGGGCTAGGGTTTCGGGTGGGGGGTGGCCGGCTATGTAGGCGCCGGCTGGGCCGGCCTGGCGGCCCGGTGGCTTGCTGGGCCGGCCCAGTCGGGGGGGGGGGGGGTTCCTTTTTTTTATCATTTCTTGCTTTGTTTTATTTCCTTTTCTGTACTGTTAAATGTTTAGGCCCCAAATGGTTTTTTAAAAAGTGTGACCTATTTCATAAATACCAGTGCATTATTCCTTAAACACCTAAAATTAGTTTGGACAAAACATAATTCCATATTTATTTCAGATTTAATAAATGGTTATTAAATATTATCTTTATCCACTGTTTGAGGTTGTTCGAGTCACTTATCCAATTCCAATGATGTTGGTTTCAATTTTAGAATAGCCTCTGGAATATTTGTTATTTATCTGACATTTTAGTTTCTATGTTGGACAACTTTTATATTCCACTTTCATTTAAATTTGAATTTGACTTAGGAGTTGAAATGCAATATGATGCTAATGATGATTATGCACTATTAATCATGATGACATGGCCTCATCAAAAGGGTGATCACTGTAGCTTAATACAGGGGGTGTTACATACTCATCTTTAGGTGTAGCTCTATTCAAATCTCTGAAATCAATGCACACCCTCAACTTGCCAGAGCGTTTCTTCTCTACTGGTACAATGTTAGAAATCCACTCGGCATACCTGCAAGGTCTAATAAAATTAGCTTTGAGCAAACGACCGATCTCTTCCTTGATCCGGTCATATGTTTTTGGATTAAACTTTCTGGCCGATTGCTTCTACGGTCTAAAACTAGCCTTTATAGGTAACCGATGCTCCACTAGCTCTCGGCTTAAACCTGGCATCTCATGATATTCCCATGCAAAGCAACAAACATATTCTTTCAAAAGCTCGATCAACTTAGCTTTATGATCAGCTCTTAAATTTTCATTTACAAATGTCGGCCTAGGAATTGAACCATCTCCTATGTCTATCTCTTCTAATGGATCGGCCGACGTAAAACCTTGTCCTAATTTAACCATATCATCTAACTCCTCTATAGATTCATACATATCGTTCTCATTGGACCGATATTCAACAAGAAGCTTTTGCAACCAATCTGAGTTAGAATCCATTTAAATACATCAAACCTTGGAGCCGATTACCACCAACCGGCTTTAAAGAAACGGGCATGAAACCACTTTTTGTGGCGCTAAGAAAATCAAATTATGATAAGTCGCGTCCCGTCAAGCAAGTATCATTGGGATGTTGCCAATCCACCGATGCATCAGCCAAAGCAACACAAGCCGAATTATCCGCATGAATGACCTCTACTTCATCATCCACCCATTGAATCAAAAACTGGTGCACAGTAGACGGCACACATTGGTTTGCATGAACCCAATCGCGGCCTAATATCACATTGTAGTTACCTTGCACCTCGGCGACAAAGAATGCTGTAGCCAAAGTTTTGCTTCTGACTGTAAGCTCCACATACATCACACCTTTGGCTTCAGTTTTCTCTTTGCCTTCAAATCCATTAAGCACCATGTTGGTCTTTATTAACTCTTCGTCACGCAGCCCCAATTTTTTGAAGACCGAATATGGCATAAGATTCCACAGCACCACCATCGACAAGCATTCTAGCAACCGACGATCCATTAATATGACCTTTAAGGAACAATGGCTTCAAGTGTGTCACCGGTTCTTTTGGCTTCTCGAATATAGCATTTTTAGGACCAAAATCTAGCTGAGCCACTTCCCCTTCTTCATCTATAGCACGAAATTCAGCGGGTACGTAATACACCATATTGATATCCAAACCGTCGCGGACCGGTGTAGGCTCATAATCCAACATATCATCTTCCTCCTCGGGTGTGTTCATCGGTTCTGAAATCTGTCCGAGCAAAGTGGAATCAATAGGTGTTGCGGACGACGTAATAGTGGTGGCATCGTCCTCCTTTGTTGGTGTAGGTGCTGTTGTGACAGATGTAGAAGCCACTGCACCTTGCATTTGTTTAGGCATCCATATTTGTTTTGTAGGTACCATGGGCCGAATGTCATTGAACAATTTATCTCTTTGCTTCTCGGCCTCCTGTTCTGCTATCTCTCGACTCCTCATGCGTTGTAGTCTCCTTTTTTGTGCCTTGGTCAAACCGAAAGGACACCACTTAGGCTGAGTATATTTTGGATCCCTCGACTTGGCCTTGCTTGTGCTAGCTTCATGATCATTAGCCATGGGACGTTGCTGGACAACAGCCACATCTTTATTGGAATCAGCCAATTTTTCAACAATAATCGGCTCTTTGATTGTCAATTCTTTAGTGCCTATCATAATAGTTTCAGCACTAGTATTCTTCTCCTTTTGCTTGCTAGGCTCTGAAATTTCTGCACTTGGTGATTTAGCACGCCACACTTGCCTGCCAACCCTTTTTTGATTATCTTGCATTGGCCGATTGACACCATTGTTCAAACGGCCTCGTGTGTGATAAGAAAGTCTCTCATGAACGGGCCTCCTTGGTTCTGCCAACCCGGATGAAAAGCATAAGGGGCCATTGGGGGCTGCCACCATCCTCCATTGAAGTCTCCCATGTAGTATGGCGCATAGGGGGGTGGCGGCATCCATGATCCTGGTGCCCACGACCCATATGGCCTTGCATGATGCTGAAATTCTTCCCGAAGAGGTGACCTTGAGCGCTTCAAATTTGATGACTGGTTAGAGCTAGAACCGGCCGCTTGACCGACATACTTGGACAATAACATATCAAAAGTTGGCTTGATTTTCTTGCGCTGCACTTTAGCTTCATTCGTCTTCCACTTGCCAACCTCTAGACTCTTGGGCTTAACAAATTTAACACGAGTATTTTCTTGCACTTGTGGTTGCCCCCCGAGTGCAGGATTCTTGATGGTGATTTTGATCACCTCCTTGCCATCGGGTTGCTTATCAAGCACAACCTGTCTCCCCAAGACCTTGTCGCCCTCCTTGCCTTTCCTGGGCTCACCAATAATGACATTAGCTTTATTAGCAGATTCTGCTACCTCCGGCCGAATGAGTAGCTTCTTCCCCTCCAACTCCATGGTATTCATTGGAAAGGGCTGTGTATCAACTTGCATCTCAGAAAAGTTCAATCGTCCGTCATTAATGGCCGATTGTATCTGTCGTCAAAAAACATTGCAATCGTTAGTAGCATGATAAAAAGAATTATGATACTTGCAATAAGCGCGCCGTTTTAGCTCTTCAAACGATGGTAAAGTATGAGATATTCTAATAATTCTGGCTTGCAGCAAAGCATCAAATATTTTATCACACTTGGCAATGTTAAAAGTAAACTTCATCTCCTCATCACGATTCTTATGAATCGGTTTCAGATCATTGCAAGTAAAGGGTTTGGCCTAAGATGGCCAAACAAATTCAGTAGCATAGATATCACCCTCATCGTCCGAGTGATCACTATCATATTCAACCATGTTCATCTTAGGATGATCAGCTTTATATCTATGCACTTCTTTGAGATCTTTGCTTCGGCTTTCGTGAGCCAAAGCCCTTTGTAAGACTTGGTTGATATTTAAGAACTCATAGCCTTCTAGCTTTTCTCTAATGGGAGTTCTCAAACCATTCAGCACTAGGTCTGACAAGTCTCTCTTGGTTATCACCAAACTATAACACCGGTTTTTTGTTTCTCTAAATCTCTTGACGTAATCAGAGACTGATTCATCATGCTTCTGTTTAACCGATGTTAGATGTGACAACTTGAGTTCATTGTCGCCGCTATAAAAGTGATCATGAAATTTCTGCTCTAGTTGCGACCAAACCCGAATGGAACCATGTGGTAAAGAAGAAAACCATGAAAATGCAGTACCAGTTAATGATAAAGGAAACAAATGCACTTTCAATTCATTTAGCGAGCCTGCCTCACCTAATTGTGCTAAATATTGACTAACATGCTCCCATGTGGTTTTTGTGCCTTCTCCGTTAAACTTAACAAAATCTGGAATTTTATATCACGGAGGGCACTGGATGGCATCAAAGTACTCGGGGTACGGCTTTTGGTAAATCCGATTCCGAGGCAACTCAACTCCAAAATTCTCTCTAAGCATCTTAGCCATCTCCTCTCTAAAATTAGCTAGGGCATCGTCTGTAGTAGACGATGAAGCTTGTTGCAGTGGCATAGGAGGAGTAGGACTACTAGCTGTAGGTAGGAATTGTGGCATGTATGCCGAACCATAGTTCGGTAGTGGCCGAGTGGTTGTACCTGTAGGTAGGGTTTGGTTCGGCATTGCCACCGAACCTGGCATGCTCATGATAGGATTAATAGGTGCAGCCACAATCTGATTGGTTTGGGTAGGATAATAAGTCATCGGCACGGGAGGCGCCGATGAAATAGGTAAAGCCAGATTAGGGTTTTGCACACTAGCAGCTATACCACCATTACCACTAGATGATTGAGATATATTCTTCTGAGCATTAGTATTTTCTAGGAAAGTTTGATAAACTAGATTGTTACCATCAGCAATACGACTCTCAACCTCAGCCCACAGCTCAGGAGAAAAGGCAGTACTTACAGAGGGTTTAACCTGCTCAGCTTGAAGAGGAGGGAACTTGATTTCTTCAATCGGAGTGATGTTGCCTTGGCGATCCTTCTTGAACTTTGCAAGGAACTCCTGCAAGTCCTTCTCCTTGCGCGCCTTCTTGTACTCCTCATAGACTTGGCGATGATCGGCCGATATCTCATCAAGACTGGGCTTAATGATGTTATCGGCTCTACCTCAGATGCCTTGGGAAGATCGTACATGGTGCATGATGATAATTGATCTTCAGTCCCCAGCGGAGTCGCCAAAAAGTGTGTTGACACACGAACATGTCACATGTACCCTCGACACCAGGGGTGATGCACCGCAGCTCACGTCGAAGGAGACCCGACCGACAGCGCGATATGCAAGACAGTCGGCGGGCACTTTTGAGACCCGAAACCCCACACGCCCGGGAGGGACCCCGTCAGGGAGTGCGGCGGCTATGGGCTGCCCTAGGTCGATTCGCTCACCCCTAGAGCCTTGGGATTCGCAGCTCTCAAACTCGAGGAACAGCGAAGAACGAGAGAGAAAAACGATAGAGGGATAAAACATAGACTGAAAAAGTAGTATATTGATTTGTTCGATTGTGTGTTGTTTCAATCGGCCGTCACCCCTAACATATATAAGAGGCGGCTGGACTTCCCGTACAAGTAAAGGATTCATCTAGGATTTCCTTACAAGAAAATTACATCAATTCATGTCCTACAGTTCTAGTCTCAGTCCAACTCGGATTCAACCCGAATCTGTCCCATACTTCTATCCTGCTTCTTGCGCGGGCCGTAGAAATCTCATATTAACTCGGATGGAGTCGAGTTCAACATTAAACTTGTCCACCTCGATGATCTGCATAATACAACGCGGGTCACTTCTCCTTTTAAGGCCGTCTTTATGACTTTTAGGGTCCATCTTTAACCGTGGATCGGATTGACTTTGACAGCTTCCACTTTTCCGGCAAGCTTTCCATGCCGGCAAGTTTTCCACCCCGGCAAGGTTTCCACACCGGCAAGGTTTCCACCCCGGCAAGCTTTCACACCGGCAAGGTTTCCACCCCGGCAAGGTTTCTATCCCGGCAAGCTTTCACATCGGCAAGCTTCCACGCCGGCAAGCTTTCACACCGGCAAGATTTCCACCCCGGCAAGCTTTCACACCGGAAAGATTTCCATCCCGGCAAGCTTTCACACCGGCAAGCTTCCACGCCGGCAAGCTTTTCCTTTTGCTGGCAAGCTTTTTACTCGGATTTCTTGACTGAAAATATAGCCTGATCTTGATTTGCCTCTCCAGGTCGCATACGACCTTGGATTGAGACGATTTATATATGAAAATCGATCGGCTCGACGAGACGAAGCTTTTCTCGTGTTGAAGGTTTTTCGACTTGAGGTCATCTTAAATAAGTTCTTCACCGTGCCAAAATCTAGTGTCAACAGACCTACACCATCGGATAGCAGCGAGAAAACACATCTCAGCATAAAAACGACTCAGGTGGTCAGTTGCAGCAAAATCAAAAACTGGATCCAGCAAAAAAATGCAGTTTCCAGCAAAATGACTTGAGCAACTAGCAAACCCAGTAAATGGCTTGAAGCAAAAAATTACCCTGATTCCAGCAAAAAATTACAAAGGTTCCAGCAAAAATAACCTAGGCAGCTCCCACGTCGTGTTGGTCCCATCGTCGGTTCCAGCAAAAAAATTGCATGGTTGTAGCAAAATCAACTCATGGTTCCAGAAAAAATACCTCTCCCCTGCCGCCCTCTGTTGGTTGTAGCACCGCAGATTGGTGGTTGTAGCTCCCCGGAGTGCCGGTTCCAGCAAACGGCGGCGTGCGACGGCAGCTCTGGAGCAGCCAATTCCAGCTCCCCGCGGTGCTGGTAGTAGCACCACACGATGCCGGTTGCAGCAGCACGCGAAGCCGGTCGCATCGCCGGTGTCCCCTGGCTCGCCATTCGTAGGGATGGTCGCCTGGGCGCAGCATCTGCGTCTCTGTCCCTTGCAGCACGCAACAGAATAAGAAGGGCTAATGAGGTGGGAGGGAGGAAGGAGAATGGAGGAGCTCGCATTGGATAAGAGGGTAATAGTGGGAGGGGAGCTCGCTGGAGAACCAAGCCGGCGGATCCAAAGAGCGGTGTTTCATCGATGGCTTGAGAGAGATGGGGAACGATGGGGGAGAGAAAAAGAAAAGAACGATGGAGGAAGAGATAAGAACGGAAGCCAGAGAGAAGTGCATGGCAGATTTAGACTGGGTCCACACGAGACGCGCGTCGCGCGAGACCGGCCCAAAACTTAGCCGGTCGTCTGGCTGTAAACGTTTACCAAATAAGATTATGTTTTGGTTTTTTTTTGCGGGTGAGATTATGTTTTGGTTACGATGAAGTACGAATTTTGCAACTGTTTCCTAAACTAATAATAAAGTAGGTATGTGCCAAATATTAATCTGCTTTATTCTATCAGAGATTAATTGATATGTATTAGCTTCTGGGCCATGAATTTATTGATATTACTGGCTTACCAAAGATGTCTGGCCGGTACCAGGTTTACCATAGGAAAACATTATTTGCAGACCGTGAATTTATTGCTATACCAAAGATTGATCTAGTTTTGGAGTTACGAAAGATTGGTTTGATGAAAACCAGAAGAGAATGAAAATCCATCGGTGCAAGATGGGAGGTTCGACAAAGGGGTGATGGGGAGAATTAATACTGAGTGAAAGATGGAACCTTATAGGTTTGTACAAGATGTGCCCGGGGAGTTGGAAGTAAACTTGTCGAGTTAGGGGTGGATGTTCTAGAGAGGGTGTCTAGATGAATCTATTGATTACGCTAATCGGTTGAAGCTATTATTCTGCATGCAGCAGCAGTACTGGACAAAAATGTTCAAAGGCACCGAGAAGGTTGAAAAACAGACAAACGAGTTTTTTTAGTGGAAATATTGGGGATTTGACTTAAGATATTGAAATAAGTTCATTAATTGACATTTTGCATGTGCCCCTTTTGACAGTAGGGTTGTCCTTAAAGCCAGTGTGGATTTTGAATCCACTTAAAGACTAGAAATTAAAAATTATAAGTTTGAAGAATCAAACACCTGAGAAGAAAAAAAGTAGGGAGCATCATAGGTATTTTCACTTAGTAAAACGGACAAACTTCCTGAAAAAAGACATGGCACTTACATATGTACTAGAAGGAAAAAACGTGCTTTGTCGCGCCGTTTTATTCTTGTCATTGTGCACGAATTCTTTTATCATTATATTTGTTAATAATGCCATCTTGCCACTGAATAGACCAATGAATGAAAATACAATCCATGATATACCAATAAGTTAGTATATCTAAGAAACAATGTCAGTCTAGTGTCACATACGAAAATTTATTTCATACATAACAAAAGATGCAACATAATAAATTGAAGAAAATAAATAATTGTCATGCACTTTGCACATTGTTATTTATTGGCAGGAAAAAGAATGCAACAAAACTATCCTATGTACAACAAATCTGTCCTAGCACATGGCATACATAGTATGCTCTGCATACTTTGTGGAGAACCTACGATGTATGCAATATAACTTTGGGAAACAGTATCTTGGTATTGTTTATCTCATTTCCTACTCACCTCTACTTGAGTCTTGTGATGGATAGGTAAAGCACCGCATCGAGCAACTCGCCATCGACATATACGACACTTCGAAGCAAGGACAAGGGACTACCTCAACGACAAGTTGGACGCACACATGGATGACATCCGACACGTGTTGGCCAACTACAAGCCTTCTTCCCCTTCGTCATCTTCACGGCGGAGACACTCAATTCGCACACCTTCGGAGCGGCCACACGATGCAAGTACCACGCGGCACCGTCCTCATCTTCGAGACGACCGCCAAGAAAACTGCAAGACACATGTGCATGAAGATGAAGAGCGACACCGACTACAAGTTCAAGCACGACAACATCACCACCAAGAGGACGCTATGGCTACCACCACCACTTCGGCATCTTCGCCAAGTGTTCTCAAGGCATCTTCACCTTTGGACGTACGGCATCTTCGCCTACTTCCCACGAGTACGCCTACTTCGACATCATCAAGTCCAAGGCGATCACCTACGAGTGAGGGAGACACTTCCATCTTCGGAAGCCCCTCAAGGAAGACAGCCGAGCATGGGAAATTCCCTTCGGTCATGGAGACGAGCTATGAGGTGCCACATCTTATGGGCCTCATACAAGACGGCGACAAGACGGTCGAGCAAGGGCCATCCCCTTCGACCATGGTGACGAGCTCAAACCTCTCCAACAACATGAAGATGGCGCCCCATTGGGACTCTTACTCCGAGTCGAGCTGTGACACCGCACATGAGACCTTATCTTTGGTCTCGGAGGAGAGTGATGATGTGCCATCTTCGGCCTTCATCCGAGCGACTTGTGCCACCATATTGAGAGTGAGAGTGTCTTCACCACTAGACCCATATATGATGAGCTGCCCTAATTCCCATGTGAGGAGAGCCACCACCACCACCACCACTTGAGTGATTTGAGTGACTCCACCATATGTGACATTGAGTGCACCTACCTTGAGGGAGTGAGTGAGGCACCACCACATAGAGAGAGTGAGGTAGTTGATAGGGCATATGAAGCCATTTCTATTTCTAACAACTCAACCTCTACCTCTTTTGTGTCTTCTCATTTGGTGCTAGGTCCTATATATGATGACGCGCCGATCCTCAACGACTTCGTCCTCCATTTGGACAAAACGATGGCCATGGTTGACTATGATGCACCCCCACATGGTTCCATCATGATGACGATGACCACGAGTTGGTTCTTACTACCTCACCTACACCACATGAGTGGAATGAGAAAGGTAACATAGGTGAAGGTGATGCTCTAGTCCCACTAGTGGACATTTTTGATATTGATTGTTTGCATGATGTTGATCCACATATTACCATGCTTCATGCTAGTATGATTTCCCCATGCGATGATTTACCCATTTATGATGAGTTTGATGATTGCCATGTGGAGTCTATTAGTTGTGATGCCATGTTACATAGGTATTCTTGTGATAATTCTCTTGGTCACATCATGTTTGACAATCCGCTTGACTTTTCATATGCTATGCATGAGATCACCCATATGTCATATTTGCAATCTCATCGTAGTGACTATGCATATGCCATTAGAATAAACCCAATTTGCACATACGGCATAGATGACAAACCCATGGTTATTGGCATTTGTTTTTCTTGTGATGATATTGATATGCTCCCGTTGCATCATTTATCTCATATGCCATGCCATGACCACCTAGCTTCGGACATGCATTGTTTGCCATGTTGTCCATATTCTCCATGTTATGCTTCCGCTATTGCACATGAGGAGACCCCCATAGTTTCCTCATACATATTAGGAGATTTTGATCCATCCCATGCATTAAATATTCCCAATATTTGTGTGCACCATATGCATCCCATGAATAAAAATGCTATTGTAGTGCCACACACTTGCTATAATTTGCGTCCTAATCATGTTGAACACAATAACTATCATTGCATGATGGATGACATGTTTCTCTACCGTGCCTCAAATTTCTTTGAGCGATGCTGATGACCCACAAGTATAGGGGATCGATCGTAGTCCTTTCGATAAGTAAAGGTGTCGAACCCAATGAGGAGCAGAAGGAAATGACAAGTGGTTTTCAGCAAGGTAATTTCTGCAAGCACTGAAATAGTCGGTAAAAGGTAGTTTGATAGCAAGATAATTTGTAACGAGTAAGTAACGATAACGGTAAATAAAGTGCAGCAAGGTATTCCAATCCTTTTGTGGCAAAGGACAGGCCAAAATGGTCTCTTATAATAAGCAAAGCATTCTTGAGGGTACACAGGAATTTCACTATGTCACTTTCATCATGTTGGTTTGATTCGTGTTCGCTACTCTGATAATTTGATATGTGGGTGGACCAGTGCTTAGATGATGTTCTTACTTGAACAAACCTCCTACTTATGATTAACCCCCTCGCAAGCATCCGCAACTACGATAAAAGTATTAAGATAAAATCTAACCATAGCATTAAACTTTTGGATCCAAATCGGTCCCTTACGAAGTAGCACATAAACTAGGGTTTAAGCTTCTGTCACTCTAGCAACCCATCATCTAATAACTACTCCACAATGCATTCCCTTAGGCCCAAATATGGTGAAGTGCCATGTAGTCGATGTTCACATGACACCACTAAAGTAATCACAACATACATATAATCAAAATATCGAACACATATCAAGTTCACATGATTACTTGCAACATGACTTCTCCCGTGACCTCAAGAACAAAAGTAACTACTCACAAATGATAATCATGCTCAAGATCCGAGGGGTATTAAATAGCATAATGGATCTGAACAAATAATCTTCCACCAAATAAACCATATAGTAATCAACTACAAGATGTAATCAACACTACTAGTCACCCACAGGTACCAATCTGAGGTTCCGGTACAAAGATTGAACACAAGAGATGAACTAGGGTTTGAGAGGAGATGGTGCTGTTGAAGATGTTGATGGAGATTGCCCTCCCAAAGATGAGAGAGTTGTTGGTGATGACGATGGCAATGATTTCCCCCTCCGAGAGGGAAGTTCCCCCGGCGGAATCGCTCCACCGGAGGGCAAAAGTGCTCCTGCCCAAGTTCCGCCTCGAGACGGCGTCGCTTCGTCCCGAAAGTCCCCTCCTGATTTTTTCTAAGTCAAAATGACCTATATACCAGAAGATGGGCATCGGAGGTGGGCTGGGCTGAGCACAACCCACCAGGGCGCGCCTGGGGGGCCTGGCGCGCCCTGGTGTCTTGTGCTCACCAGGTGGCCCCCTCCGGTAGTTATTTGCTCCAGTATTTTTTATATATTCCAAAATAATTCTCCGTAAATTTTCAGCTCATTTGGAGATGTGCAGAATAGGTAACTTTGACGTAGCTTTTTCAGGCCCAGAATTCCAGCTGTCGGCATTCTCCCTCTTTGTGTAAACCTTGCATATTATGAGAGAAAGGCATTAGAATTACTCCATAAAGCATTATTATGCATAAAAACATTATAAATAATAGTAGGAAAACATGATGAAAAATGGACGTATCAACTCCCCCAAGCTTAGACCTCGCTTGTCCTCAAGCGAAAAACCGAAATCGAAAAACATGCCCACATGCTTAGAGAGAGAGGTGTCGATAAAAACAAAATACGGACATAGAAGCATCATGCTTATTATTATAACAACAAAGAACTTTAACATAAAACTTTATCACACAACTTTTATCATATAACTTCTCATGGACAAGTAACAATTCATCACAACATTGAAGTATAAAGCATAAACCTTATTTTAAAACAACACACTATGTTCTCAGTCAACTTTGCAACTACAATTCATCATATTTTCAGGAAGGGTCACGTGTCGGAGCCTTTAGGCAAGTCCACATACTCAACCATCATTTAACCTTCTATGATTGCTAACACTCACAACTTACCCATGAACAAAAAGTTTCAACCGGACACATAGAAAGATAGGGGCTTATAGTTTCGCCTCCCAACGTATTCACCTTAGGGGTGATGTCAACAATAATAACTCATGCTCACTCATATCCAACTGGATATATGTGCCTAGATCTTTCCTCACTATATGATGCTTGCAAAAAGAGAAAAATAAAAGGAATAGGGAAGAATACTTTGACTCTTGCATAAAAGTAAATACAGAAAAGTAAAAGATAGGCCCTTCGCAAAGGGAAGCAGAGGTTGCCATGCGCTTTTTGTTTGTATTCCAAATCCCTTAATGCAAAAGAACGTCACATTGTATTGCCCCTTATGATAGCGACCTTTATTATGCAGTCTGTCGCTTTTATTATTTTGCCATCACAAGTTCGTACAACGCTCAATTTTCTCTTACACTAAATGATCCAACACATTTAGAAGCAATTTTTATTTCCTTATTGCACCGATGACAACTTACTTGAAGGATCTTACTTAATCCATAGGTAGGTATGGTGGACTCTCAAAATAAGATTTTGGGTTTGAGGGTTTTTGGATGCACAAGTAGTATCTCTACTTAGTGCGGAGTTTTTGGCTAGCAAAGATATTGAGCAAGCACCACATGTTGAAGGATCTATGACAATATAACTTCTATGTGAATATGAACAAACATAAGTCATTACGTTGTCTTCCTTGTCCAACATCAACAATTTTGACTTACAATATTTAATGGGGGCTCACAATCATAAAAGATGTCCAAGATAGTGTATTTGCATGTGAATCTTCTCTTCTCTTATTAATTCTTCATGAATTGCATCATTGACCAATGCTATGTTTGTCAATCTCCAACAAATTTTACCTCTTATACTTTTCCTTATGTGATGTCATTACTCACCATAAGATTAGCATATGATCTTTTTCATTTATTTTCCTTTCTTTTTATTAACACATAAAGTAAAGAAACAAAACTCAAACTACTCTTTATTATATAACTCGCACACGATTACATAGATAGATAGATCACTAAGCAAGCGCTCGAAAACATATCGAACTAAACTTTTATTCAACTAAATTATATGATAACTAAGGATCGAACTAAAATAGATAAAGGCAAAGATAGTGGTGGTGATACGATACCGGAGCACCTCCCCCAAGCTTAGCACAAGCCAAGGGGAGTGCCCATACCATGAACTCAATTCTCCTTTGGTGGGGAAGATGATGATGGTGGTGGTGTTGGAGTGGTAGCAAGCTTATCCTCCGGCTTCCATGGCAGCGGTTCACCATCATAAGAAGAAGCGCGAGTCTCACGAGTCCTGCAACTGGAAGCTAAACTCATACCTTTAAATCTTGCCTCATATTCAAAGACCTGATTTTGGAGATCATAGATTTGGCTTTGCAGAAAATTGATTTGCTCGTTGAGGGTGAAGACGATGTCCTTCATGGACCGGCCATCCACCTTGTGATCACGGGTGAAATCCGTAATCATGAGGTGATTGGCATTGAGTCCATGTTCCACCATATCCTTGGACTTGAAGACCTCCTACTCCATGGCTTCGAGCCTAGCCTCCACGGTTCCCGTCCTCTTGGGCCCTTGGACGTCCCGGATATGGAGCACCCCCTCACGCATCTCAATGGCTTGATGGTGCTGCATCACCTCCCGCAAATACGGGTTGATGACATTCTCGAAGAACTTGTCCTTGGAGAAGCTCGAAGCGGCCATGGCGATCTAGATCTGTCAGAAAACAGCAAGAAAGAAGAACAAAAGATTTCTCCGTGATACAGTGGTCAATACGTTCGGGGGGTATATAAAGATTTTTTATCTTGGAAACAAGCAAACGAGAGGAAAACAGAGTCGGGTAGGTTCCCGAGGTGGGCACAACCCACGTGGGCGCGCTAGGCAAGGCAGGCGCGCCCTGGTGTCTTGTGCCCTCCTCGGTTGCCTTCCTGGGTGCTTCTTATTTTCCTAATTTTTGTAATATTCCAAAACTGACAAAAAATTATTTTTGCAGATTTTTTGGAGTCCGTTTACTTACCGTATCACGTACCTCCTCTTTTTCAGGATTCTGGAGTGTTCCGGAAGGTTTCTTTTATGTGTTCCTCCGGTGTCATGGTTTGAATAATATTGCTTTCAGCATTAATAGGCGTACCTGAGATATAGTGTTTAATTCTTTGCCCATTGACCACCTTCGGGTTAGTATCTTTGGCATTATTAATCTTGATAGCTCCAGAGCGATAAACCTCTTCGCTAATATATGGTCCTTCCCATTTAGAGAGCAGTTTTCCTGCAAAGAATCTAAAACGAGAGTTGTATAAAAAAACATATTCTCCAACTTTGAATTCCCGCTTTTGGATCCTTTTGTCATGCCATCTTTTAATTTTTTCTTTAAATAATTTGGCATTTTCGTAAGCTTGGGCTCTCCATTCATCTAATGAGCTAATATCAAATAACCTCTTTTCACCGACAAGTTTGAAATCATAGTGTAACACCCCATGTCATTAGCCACAGTAATCACTTTTGATAATGACAAGTCAGCATGTTTAACAGTGCATAATCATCATTAGCATCATATTGCATTTCAACTCCTAACTCAAATTCAAATTTAAATGAAAGTGGAAAATAAAAGTTATCTAACATAGAAACTAAAATGTTCAATAAATAGCAAATATTGCAGAGACCATTCTAAAATTGTAACCAACAATAAATAAATTAATTAGGTGGCTCAAACTTTACCAAAACAGCTAGGATTAATACATTTTAATTATTATAAAAGTGGTGTGAGATCCATTTGACTCCAAACCAATTTTTGACAGTAGTAGAGGATGCCTAGTATTTATTGGAACAATTGCCATGTTCTACAAAAATCATTTTGAGGCCTAACTTTTTACTAAACAGGGAAATAAGAATAAATAAAAGAAAACAAGACAAAAAAAGAAGAAGAGAAAAACCCCCCGGCCCAACTGGGCCAAGGCCCAGCCGGCCGGCCCAGCACCCCACCCCCTTATCCCCTGGAGGCCGAACCCTACCCCCTCCCACCGACAGCCACTCCCCCACCCGAAAATATCTCTCTCCCTCTCTCCCGATTGGATCGGGATCGAGAGGAGAGGAGTCCGCCGCGCCGCGCGCTCGCCCTGCCCGCGCCCAACGCGCCACCGCCGCCGTCGCCTCTCTGCCACCACGCCGCCGTCCTCCCCCTCGAGCTCAAGCCCACTGCCCCGTGCCCTACAGCTCGCGGTGAGCTCCGGCCTCCGTCGCCCGCCCCCTCTCCTCTCGGTCACCGTCGCCTTCGCTCGCGCTCGCCACGGTCGTCGTGCGCCGGGCCGCGCCCCGGTCGTGTCCGCGTCGCCCCGCTCGCCTGCCGGCTCGCCTGCGCTGACCGCGCCCAGGCGCGCCTCGCAGCCACCCGCCGCCTGCCTCTGCGCCGCTCGCGCGCCCGGCACTGCCCCGCGTAGCCCCGCCGCCGTGACTCCCGCTCCGCTGCGGCCGAGCCGCCCTCTGCCGCGCCACCGCGCTCGCCCCGACCGGCTCCACTGCCTGCACAGGCCGGGTCGACGCCCACGCGCCCGCGCACGCGCTGCCGCACGTCGCCGCGCCCCTGCCGCCCACGCACACGCGCACAAGCGCCCGCGCCATCGCCTCGCCGCGCCCTGGTGCTGCTCGCCTCGCCCGCCAGCGCCCTCGGGCGCATACGGGTGCCCAGCGCCCGCTCCGGCGCCCGAACCCACTAAGGCCCTACGGGCCTATGACAGCACGGGCCCACGCCCAGAGAAAAACGAAAATAGAAAAACAAAGAAAATAAAAATAAAATAGAATTATTAAAATTATTAATTAATTAATAGATTAATTAATTAAGTTAATTAACCCTGTTTAGGTTAATCTAATTTAGTTAATTAGTTTAATTAAGTATTAATTAATTACTTAATCACTAATTAACTAACCAGTCTATGACAGGTGGGACCCACGTGTCAGGACGCCTGCTGATGTCATGCTGACGTCATGCTGATGTCAGCATAACACTGTTTCGGATAATGTTGATTTAAATAATTAATTAAATTCCAGAAATTAATAAAAACTTTAGAAAATCATATTAAATAATCCGTAACTCTGATGAAAATACTTTATACATGAAACTTGCTCAGAATTTCGATACAAACCCGATTACGCCCTCCGTATTCCCGTCAGATGCCTCTAGCTATAAGAACATTGAACTTTTAGACCGATTTCAATAAATGAATAGTGCCCAACTTTAATTAAATAAATCCGAATAAATTCCTAAATTAACTAAATCATTTAGTTAGGCAGTAGAACACCCCGGCATATCATTTAGGCATGTCATACATATTGTTTGCATTATTGCCGTGAATTTACTGTTTCCTCCCCCCTCCTTCTCTCTCGATAGACGCTGAGACTGACGACGTTGCCGTGAATGACTACTACGTCGATGACCCTTCTCTCTCGACACAGCTTCCAGGCAAGCCCCCCCCCCTTGACCAACCCGATATCGCCTATTCCTTCTCTCTACTGCTTGCATTAGAGTAGTGTAGCATGTTACTGCTTTCGGTTAATCCTATTCTGCTGCATAGCCTATCTTTGCTACTACTGTTGATACCTTACCTACAATCCTAAATGCTTAGTATAGGTTGCTAGAATTACATCAGTGGCCCTACACTCTTGTCCGTCTGCCATGCTATACTACTGGGCCGTGATCACTTCGGGAGGTGATCATGGGTTTATATTATATACTATTATATACTTAGGTTACTGTTAGGAGATGGGGGCTGAAGGGGCAGGTGGTTCCATCCAGGCAGAGGTGGGCCTATGTTCCCGACGGCCCCCGAGTGTTACTTTGTGGCAGAGCGACAGGGCAGGTTGTGACCACCTAGGAGACAGGTGGGCCTGGTCCTGGTCGGCGTCCGCGGTTACTTCAAATTAACACGCTTAACGAGATTTGGTATTTGATCTGAGTCTGGCTACGAGCCTATACGCACTAACCACCACGCGGGAACAGTTATGGGTACTCGACGTCGTGGTATCAGCCGAAGCCTCCTAGACGTCAGCGACTGAGCGGCGCGCGCCGGGTTGGACCGCGTAACGCGACTTCCTTTGTAATGGAGGTTGCTAGGTCTACTCTCCGGCCGCCCACGCAACATGCAGGTGTGCAATGGGCGATGGGCCCAGACCCCTGCGTGCATAGGATTTAGACCGGCGTGTTGACCTCTCTGTTAGGCCTAGGTAGGGCTGCGACGTGTTGATCTTCCGAGGCCGGGTATGACCCAGGAAAGTGTGCCCGGCCAGAGGGATCGAGCGTGTTGGGTAATGTGGTGCACCCCTGCAGGGAAGTTTATCTATTCGAATAGCCGTGTCCCTCGGTAAAAGGACGACCCAGAGTTGTACCTCGACCTTATGACAACTAGAACCGGATACTTAATAAAACACACCCTTTCAAGTGCCAGATACAACCCGGTGATCGCTCTCTCACAGGGTGACGAGGAGAGGATCGTCGGGTAGGATTATGCTATGCGATGATACTTGGTGAACTTACCAGCTACTCTCTTCTATATGCTTCAAGATGGAGGCTACCAGAAGCGTAGTCTTCGATAGGACTAGCTATCCCCCTCTTATTCTGGCATTCTGCAGTTCAGTCCACAGATACTACCATTTCATTGATACCCATTGCATATGTAGTGTAGATCCTTGCTTGCGAGTACTTTGGATGAGTACTCACGGTTGCTTTGCTCCCCCTTTTTCCCCTTTCTATACCCGGTTGTCGCAACCAGATGCTGGAGCCCAGGAGCTAGACGCCACCTTCGACGACCCCTACTACCCCGAGGGTGCCTACTACTACGTGCAGGCCGCCGCCGACGACCAGGAGTAGTTTAGGAGGATCCCAGGCAGGAGGCCTGCACCTCTTTCGATCTGTATCCCAGTTTGTGCTAGCCATCTTATGGAAACTTGTTTAACTTATGTCTGTACTCAGATATTGTTGCTTCCGCTGACTCGTCTATGATCGAGCACTTGTATTTGAGCCCTCGAGGCCCCTGGCTTGTATTATGATGCTTGTATGACTTATTTATTTCTTAGAGTTGTGTTGTGATATCTTCCCGTGAGTCCCTGATCTTGATCGTACACGTTTGCGTGTATGATTAGTGTACGATTGAATCGGGGGCGCCACAAGTTGGTATCAGAGCCAACTGCCTGTAGGAACCCCCCTTCCACACTCCTTGGCCGAAGTCGAGTCTAGACATTGCAAAACTTTTACTAACATGGCTGTGTGTCTTACGGGCCCACATCGCCATTGGGTGGTATTAGGATCTTTTATTCCTCGACCTATACTCTGGGATTCTGATCTCTCTTCTATTCGGGTTAAATGATTTTACTAATTATAACTCTAGGTTCTCGATACCACTTCCTGCCGGAGAGCCCCTTTATTCCAGATGATCGACTTCTTCACCAGGAGGTTCCGAAGATACTCTACGATGTTCTCTCGAGACTTGGTGCCATCGCTTTTGCAAATTCCCTACCGCCGTTATATCCTTACGGATAACTACATACACTTGCCACTCTTACATTCAATCCCCGTTGGTCTTGTTTTTGCAAGATGCCCCGAACTGGTTATCGTTGTTCGGACAATCCTTTGAGCTTACTGCCTTGCAGTTCTTACCTCATGAATACCTCCTACGGATAATTCCTCGCACTTACCGAGTATCCGTTCTTCCCCCTTTTGTTCATATGATTCACAAGATACATTGAAATACTATTCGATCACCCAAAAATCCGTAGCAGCTTATTGCTCTGCAAATACTTGTCTGCTTGCATTATGGATGCTTCCCATACGTCTGGCAATATTCATTAGTATCCCTTGACACCGTCATTTTGATATTATTGATTCAACATGAGTGCGAATGCACGCAATCAT
Source organism: Thinopyrum elongatum (assembly GCA_011799875.1). Lineage (NCBI taxonomy): Eukaryota > Viridiplantae > Streptophyta > Magnoliopsida > Poales > Poaceae > Thinopyrum > Thinopyrum elongatum. Next base: position 405,446,085 of record CM022302.1, on the reverse strand, counting down.
TAGTTGATCCTTTTAAATTATCTTTTCGGCTCAGGCATCATTTTAAACATGAGCTGGATCTCGACCAATCAAATTGCCATCGATTATTCCCCTAAGCCTACTCGACTTACCCATCCTTAATCAGAGCCCTTGCTCCTGATCTCTTGATTTGGAAATCATAAATTCCCTTGCATTGAACTTTGAGTTAGTCCGTTGTTTCTATAATCTGATCTCCTTGCCTTCTTTCTTCCTTTGGTTGAGTACCGATACTCACAACAGCTCCGTTGTGGACCGCCAGACCCATTGCTGGGTTAATATCCGATGATGTCATTCATATTCAATAACTCTAAGTAATTTTCGTTGCCTATGAGTTTAATGATCCTTCAAGCCATTCCTAGCCTGATCGATTATATAATTATCGTGCTAAATTTTAACTGTGCTACCTGGTCCTTCGTCCTGGAGCACAACATTTTGACGATGAGCTAAGCCTACGTCGATCTTCCTCGTCATATCATCTCGCCTTGAACAGCAAGCTTGATTTCGAGTTTGTGTCATACCCTTGGTTCCAATAACCTTTCGCTTCATCATTCCTTGGCTTGATGTCATCGCCGATCGATTACATCTTCTTGAAATCTCTCGACAAAATTTGTCATGATCATCATCAATATATTGACTTCTTCTAAAAATATCAATCGAATCCTTGATGAGAAATGCCACCCCTGCCCCTCGATGATTTGTGTTAATCGTTGACAACATTATTGCCTTCTCTTTAACACAAACTTGTTCATGTTATGGAGCTCCTTGCTATCCAGCTTATGTTATGTTCTACCATGGAGTATTATCATCTTGATGTCAAGAATGCTGTGAGAACTGCTCCCCTCTTAAGAATTCTTGGTATAGTGATACTTCTCACAATCACCATTCCTTCTTGGTCCCCGTGTTGATTCTAACCGGGATCCGAACAAGTGAACGGTGCTATTTGGATTCTGTACTAATAGCAACCCTATTGCTTTGAAGTTAATGATTGACAGTTCATTCTTAGACTTTCGGTTATTGATTCACCAATCTAACAATTGATCATGCTACCTAAGCACATATCTCGGGTGCACCGTTCAACCAATGTTTAATTGTGTATGTTTCCCTCGAGCATACATCATCATCTTCATCATATCATTTGATCTGACAAATGATATCTCCTTGTTGGCATAATTGTGGAAATCCATCTTATGGAAACCTCGATGAATTGTCGCTGAGTCCATCAGCCACCTCCTCATCCTCTCCTTGGTTTAATGATGAACTCTTGTTTCGGAACTTGCTTCCATAGTTCATTTCCCGAGAATCTTGCGATGTCATCTCATCAAATTGTGTTGCACCTTTTTCTTCTCAGGCGTCCTGAGTCTAAGGTATCCTGACACCAATCGGATCCGAGTCTCGGTCAGATATGATGGTTGGAACATATTTCCAAGAGTTATGACGCTGGTCTTTATATGACCCGGTAAGGTGATGTCATTCCTTGCCCACCTGGCCGGAGGACCTACTGCTATTGTTTCCTTTTTAGCAAGGTTAACCATTCTTCCATGAGGAAATTGTAAGACTTATTCTCGAGTTGCTCCTGAGGGATCCTTTGTGTATCCAAAGTCTGACCTTTGCTTGAAGACCATGTCGATGCTATTCAGAAGCATGACTGTGGTACTATAACATCATCAAAGGCATTGAAAGCGCAATGCTAAATGTTTCTTGATCAATTATCCAAACACCGTTGTATGGGTGCATATCATGATTCTTCTTACCCCTGTTAACTAAATGGCCATGCCTTTGATCTCCTGACACGTATGTCATGCCCTGCTTAACCTTGGGGAGAATATACTCCTAATAATTGTGTTTAAACAAATTTTCCTTTCCATTGGTTTGTTTAAACTGATAATCACATTTTTCTTTCCATTGGTTTGTTTAACCTTTCTTGTGATCTATAATATATGAGCAGAATTAAATCCCTGCTTAAGTAAGCACCTTGGTGTACCACTCTGTCAGCAAGACCCTGTTACTTTATGTTGATAACATTTCGGTAACCACCGATGGACGAGAACCTTGCCTATTGGTCCGCCTCGTTTCAACGAGCAGGAAAATGGTTCTCTTCGTTCCACGCCCTTGGTACCAACGTTGTTGCCAATATAACTGGCAGGCTATGCTCTGACCTGCCCTGCTATCATGACCGTGCAAGATGTCACTGCTCCTTCTACTTTCAACCCACATGGTGGGCCCATAACCCACAGGTCCACGGGATCGAAACCTGACTATTCTGTATAACCTTGATTCTGATGTGTCCTTTGCACTTGGCTCGTATGTAATTCACGAGCTAATTGATATACCATGTTTCATCCTGGTATCAAACACCATGTTATTCTCGTTGTTCAAGTCCCCATTTTAGCTTCTGTTCAGGTATCGAATGATTGCCTACCCGTTTGAAACTTTGGTACCATCGTTTATTGCACTCAACGAATTCATTGAATTACAACTCGTGGGGTACTTCGTGTATTTCCCATTGAGTTCACCGTGGAAGCCCAACTTGTGGAGATGCGTTCTTCCAAAGTTTTTCCCTTTGTCGCGTTCGTAGGACGATGGAGGTCCCGAAGAAAAGATGACGACTTGATCACGATGACTTGAAGCAGAGTAATGAAGACATCAATGGGAGGAATCTCTCCCGTATGCGGAGTTCTCTTATAATAATAGCTATCAAGCTAGTCTGAAGATGGCCCCCTTCGAAGTGTTATATGGACGAAAGTGCCGAACCCCTCTGAACTGGTCAGAAACTGGGGAACGTCCACTTTTCAGTCCGGATATTATCCAACACGCCGAAGAACAAGTCCGCATCATTTGTGAGAATCTCAAGACTGCCCAGTCACGTCAGAAGAGTCAGTATGACCGTCATCATAAAGACATGGTCTATCAACCTGGCGAAAAGGCTTATCTTCGAGTTACACCAATGAAGGGTGCTCACCGCTTTGGGATCAAGGGCAAGCTAGCTCCTAGCTATATTGGTCCATTCACTATTCTCGAAAAGCGTGGAAAAGTGGCATATCAACTGGAGCTTCCGCCGAACCTTTCTCAGGTTCACGATGTGTTCCACGTGTCACAACTCCGCCGCTGCTTCAAGGACCCAATCCGAGCAGTGGATCATGAAGTGCTCGAATTGCAACAGGACCTCTCCTATAAAGAGCATCCGGTCCGCATTCTCGACCAAGCTGAACGCCACACACGTCAGAAGGCAATCAAGTTCCTCAAGGTTCAGTGGTCAAATCATTCTGAAGATGAGGCCACTTGGGAACGCGAGGATCGTCTTCGAGAAGAATACCCCACTTTCTTTCAGTCTTCCTCTTAATTCTCGGGACGAGAATTCTTGATAGATGAGGAGAATTGTAACACCCCATGTCATTAGCCATAGTAATCACTTTTGATAATGACAAGTCAGCATGTTTAACAGTGCATAATCATCATTAGCATCATATTGCATTTCAACTCCTAACTCAAATTCAAATTTAAATGAAAGTGGAAAATAAAAGTTATCTAACATAGAAACTAAAATGTTCAATAAATAGCAAATATTGCAGAGACCATTCTAAAATTGTAACCAACAATAAATAAATTAATTAGGTGGCTCAAACTTTACCAAAGCAGCTAGGATTAATACATTTTAATTATTATAAAAGTGGTGTGAGATCCATTTGACTCCAAACCAATTTTTGACAGTAGTAGAGGATGCCTAGTATTTATTGGAACAATTGCCATGTTCTACAAAAATCATTTTGAGGCCTAACTTTTTACTAAACAGGGAAATAAGAATAAATAAAAGAAAAAGACAAAAAGAAAATAAGACAAAAAAAAGAAAAAGAGAAAAAAAAACCCGGCCCAACTGGGCCAAGGCCCAGCCGGCCGGCCCAGCACCCCACCCCCTTATCCCCTGGAGGCCGAACCCTACCCCCTCCCACCGACAGCCACCCCCCCCCGAAAATATCTCTCTCCCTCTCTCCCGATTGGATCGGGATTGAGAGGAAAGGAGCCCGCCGCGCCGCGCCGCGCGCTCGCCCTGCCCGCGCCCGACGCACCACCGCCGCCATCGCCTCTCCGCCACCACGCCACCGTCCTCCTCGTCCTTCCCCTCGAGCTCAAGCCCACTGCCCCGTGCCCTACAGCTCGCGGTGAGCTCCGGCCTCCGTCGCCCGCCCCCTCTCCTCTCGGTCACCGCCGCCTCCGCTCGCGCTCGCCACGGTCGCCGTGCGCCGGGCCGCGCCCCGGCCGCGTCCGCGTCGCCCCGCTCGCCCGCCGGCTCGCCTGCGCTGACCCCGCCCAGGCGCGCCTCGCAGCCAACCGCCGTCTGCCTCTGCGCCGCTCGCGCGCCCGGCACTGCCCCGCGTAGCCCCGCCGCCTGACTCCCGCTCCGCTGCTGCCGAGCCGCCCTCTGCCGCGCCACCGCGCTCGCCCCGACCGGCTCCACCGCCTGCACAGGCCGGGTCGACGCCCACGCGCCCGCGCACGCGCTGCCGCCCGTCGCCGCGCACCTGCCGCCCACGCGCCCGCGCGCACGCGCGCCGCGCCCGTCGCCCGCGCCATCGCCTCGGCGCGCCCTGGCGCTGCTCACCTCGCCCGCCAGCGCCCTCGGGCGCATACGGGTGCCCAGCGCCCGCTCCGGCGCCCGAACCCACTAAGGCCCTACGGGCCTATGACAGCACGGGCCCACGCCCAGAGAAAAACGAAAATAGAAAAACAAAGAATATAAAAATAGAAATAAAAATAAAATTGAATTATTAAAATTATTAATTAATTAAGTTAATTAACCCTGTTTAGGTTAATCTAATTTAGTTAATTAGTTTAATTAAGTATTAATTAATTACTTAATCACTAATTAACTAACCAGTCTATGACAGGTGGGACCCACGTGTCAGGACGCCTGCTGATGTCATGCTGATGTTAGCATAACACTGTTTCGGATAATGTTGATTTAAATAATTAATTAAATTCTAGAAATTAATAAAAACTTTAGAAAATCATATTAAATAATCCGTAACTCCGATGAAAATACTTTATACATGAAACTTGCTCAGAATTTCGATACGAACCCGAATACGCCCTCCGTATTCCCGTCAGATGCCTCTAGCTATAAGAACATTGAACTTTTAGACTAATTTCAATAAATGAATAGTGCCCAACTTTAATTAAATAAATCCGAATAAATTCCTAAATTAACTAAATCATTTAGTTAGGCAGTAGAACACCCCGGCATATCATTTAGGCATGTCATACATATTGTTTGCATTATTGCCGTGAATTTTCTGTTTCCTCCCCCCCTCCTTCTCTCTCGATAGAAGCTGAGACTAACGACGTTGCCATGAACGACTACTACGTCGACGACCCTTCTCTCTCGACACAGCTTCCAGGCAAGCCCCCCCCTTGATCAACCCGATATCGCCTATTCCTTCTCTCTACTGCTTGCATTAGAGTAGTGTAGCATGTTACTGCTTTCGGTTAATCCTATTATGCTGCATAGCCTATCTTTGCTACTACTGTTGATACCTTACCTGCAATCCTAAATGCTTAGTATAGGTTGCTAGAATTACATCAGTGGCCCTATACTCTTGTCCGTCTGCCATGCTATACTACTGGGCCGTGATCACTTCGGGAGGTGATCACGGGTTTATATTATATACTATTATATACTTAGGTTACTGTTCGGAGATGGGGGCTGAAGAGGCAGGTGGTTCCATCCAGGCAGAGGTGGGCCTAGGTTCCCGACGGCCCCCGAGTGTTACTTTGTGGCGGAGCGACAGGGCAGGTTGTGACCACCTAGGAGACAGGTGGGCCTGGTCCTGGTCGGCGTCCGCGGTTACTTCAAATTAACACGCTTAACGAGATTGGGTATTTGATCTGAGTCTGGCTACGAGCCTATACGCACTAACCACCACGCGGGAACAGTTATGGGTACTCGACATCGTCGTATCAGCCGAAGCTCCTAGACGTCAGCGACTGAGCGGCGCGCGCCGGGTTGGACCGCGTAACGCGACTTCCTTTGTAATGGAGGTTGCTAGGTCTGCTCTCCGGCCGCCCACGCAACGTGCATGTGTGCAATGGGTGATGGGCCCAGACCCCTGCGCGCATAGGATTTAGACCGGCGTGCTGACCTCTCTGTTAGGCCTAGGTAGGGCTGCGACGTGTTGATCTTCCGAGGCCGGGTATGACCCAGGAAAGTGTGCCCGGCCAGAGGGATCGAGCGTGTTGGGTAATGTGGTGCACCCCTGCAGGGAAGTTTATCTATTCGAATAGCCGTGTCCCTCGGTAAAAGGACGACCCAGAGTTGTACCTCGACCTTATGACAACTAGAACCGGATACTTAGTAAAACACACCCTTTCAAGTGCCAGATACAACCCGGTGATCGCTCTCTCACAGGGCGACGAGGAGAGGATCGTCGGGTAGGATTATGCTATGCGATGATACTTGGTGAACTTACCAGCTACTCTCTTCTATATGCTTCAAGATGGAGGCTACCAGAAGCATAGTCTTCGATAGGACTAGCTATCCCCCTCTTATTCTGGCATTCTGCAGTTCAGTCCACAGATACTACCATTTCATTGATACCCATTGCATATGTAGTGTAGATCCTTGCTTGCGAGTACTTTGGATGAGTACTCACGGTTGCTTTGCTCCCCCTTTTTCCCCTTTCTATACCCGGTTGTCGCAACCAGATGCTGGAGCCCAGGAGCCAGACGCCACCTTCGACGACCCCTACTACCCCGAGGGTGCCTACTACTACGTGCAGGCCGCCGCCGACGACCAGGAGTAGTTTAGGAGGATCCCAGGCAGGAGGCCTGCACCTCTTTCGATCTGTATCCCAATTTGTGCTAGCCATCTTATGGCAACTTGTTTAACTTATGTCTGTACTCAGATATTATTGCTTCCGCTGACTCGTCTATGATCGAGCACTTGTATTCGAGCCCTCGAGGCCCCTGGCTTGTATTATGATGCTTGTATGACTAATTTATTTCTTAGAGTTGTGTTGTGATATCTTCCCGTGAGTCCCTGATCTTGATCGTACACGTTTGCGTGTATGATTAGTGTACGATTGAATCGGGGGCGTCACACATAGTTAAGTTCTTTAATTGCCCAATAAGCGTTATGTTCTAACTCAAGAGGCAAATGACAAGCTTTTCCATAAACCATTTTATAGGGAGACATATTCATAGGATTTTTATATGTTGTTCTGTAGGCCCAAAGTGCATCATCCAATTTCTTAGACCAATTCTTTCGGAACCTATTAACAATTTTTTGTAATATTAGTTTTATTTCTCTATTGTTAAGTTCAACTTGACCACTATATTGAGGGTGACAGGGTGATGCAATTCTATGGTTAACATCATATTTAACAAGCATTTTACGAAAAGCACCATGAATAAAGTGTGAACCACCATCAGTCATTAAATATCTAGGGACTCCAAACCTTGGGAAAATAACTTCTTTAAGCATTTTAGTGAAAGTGTTATGATCAGCACTACTAGATGGAATAGCTTCTACGCACTTAGTAACATAATCAACAACAACCAAAATATGTGTATATCCATTAGAGGAAGGAAAAGGTCCCATATAATCAAAACCCCAAACATCAAATGGTTAAACAACAAGTGAATAATTCATAGGCATTTCTTGACGCTTACCTATATTACCAATTCTTTGATATTCGTCACAAGATAAAACAAACTTACGGGCATCCTTGAAGAGAGTAGGCTAATAAAAACCAGATTGCAATACCTTGTGAGCAGTTCTATCTCCCGCATGATGCCCTCCATAAGCTTCGGAGTGACATTTCCGTAGGATTTGTTCCTGTTCATGCTCAGGTACACAACGTCTAATAATACCATCTACTCCTTCTTTATAAAGATGTGGGTCATCCCAAAAGTATTGTCTTAAATCATAGAATATTTTTTCTTTTGTTGGTATGTGAAACTAGGTGGTATGTATTTAGCAACAATATAATTAGCATAGTCAGCATACCAAGGGGTATTATGAGAAACATTTATTGCAGCTAGTTGTTCATCAGGAAAGCTATCATCAATAGGTAGTGGGTCATCAAGAATATTCTCTAACCTAGAAAAGTTATCAGCTACGGGGTTCTCAGCCCCTTTTCTATCAGTAATATGTAAATCAAATTCTTGCAGCAAAAGAACCCACCTAATGAGTCTAGGCTTAGCATCTTTCTTTTCCATAAGATATTTAATAGCAGCATGATCAGTGTGAACAATTACTTTGGAATCAACAATGTAAGATCTAAATTTGTCACAAGCAAACACAACTGCTAAAAATTCTTTTTCAGTAGTAGCATAATTTCTTTGGGCACTGTCTAGAGTTTTGCTAGCATAATGAATAACATTCAATTTCTTATCAACTCTTTGTCCTAGAATAGCACCAACAGCATAATCACTAGCATTTCACATAATTTCGAAAGGCAAGTTCTAATCAGGTGGTTGAACAATAGGTGCAGAAGTTAATGCTTTCTTAAGTGTTTCAAAGGCTTCTACACAATCATCATAAAAAACAAATGGAACATCCTTTTGTAAAAGATTTGTAAGAGGCCTAGAAATTTTAGAGAAGTCTTTAATAAATCTCCTATAGAAACCAGCATGACCTAGGAAACTACGAATACCTTTAATATCCTTAGGACATGGCATTTTCTCAATTGCATCAACTTTAGCTTTATCCACCTCAATACCTCGTTCAGAAATTTTATGCCCCAAGACAATACCTTCATTAACCATAAAGTGGCACTTCTCCCAATTCAAGACAAGATTAGTTTGCTCACATCTCTGCAAAACTTGATCAAGGTTGCTTAAGCAATCATCAAAAGAAGATCCATAAACAGAAAAATCATCCATGAAAACCTCAACAATCTTTTCACAAAAATCAGAGAATATAGCAGTCATACATCTTTGAAAGGTAGCAGGTGCATTGCATAAACCAGAAGGCATACATCTTTGAAAGGTAGCAGGTGCATTGCATAAACCAGAAGGCGGTTTTCTCTTGATCAGGTTGTGAAACAGGTATTTGAGAGAAACCAGAATATCCATCAAGAAAGCAAAAGTGTGTGTGCTTAGATAGTCTTTCTAACATTTGACCAATAAAAGGCAGAGGGTAATGATCTTTTCTAGTTGCTTTATTTAACTTTCTGAAATCAATTACCATTCTATAGCCAGTAACAATTCTTTGTGGAATAAGTTCATTTTTATCATTAGGAACAACAGTAATACCTCCCTTCTTAGGAACACAATGAACGAGACTTACCCATCTACTATCAGCTATGGGATAGATTATACCTGCTTCCAGAAGTTTTAATATTTCAGTTCTTACCACTTCTTTCATCTTAGGATTCAAACATCGTTGATGATCAACAACAGGTTTAGCATCAGTTTCCATATTAATCTTGTGCTGATAGAGAGTGGGACTAATTCCCTTAAGATCATCAAGAGTATATCCAATGGCAGCACGGTACTTCCTCAGAATTTTCAATAATCTTTCTTCTTCATGTTCTGAAAGGTTAGCATTAATAATAACAGGATATATCTTTTTCTCATCAAGATAAGCATATTTCAAAGTGTCAGGCAATTGTTTTAATTCAAACACAGGATCACCCTTAGGTGGAGGAGGACCTCCTACTGTTTCAATAGGCAAATTGTGTTTGAGCAGGGGTCGTTGTTCAAAGAAAATTTTATCTATTTCATCTCTTTCATGCATATGCATATCATTTTCATGGTCTAGCAAATATTGTTCTAGTGGATCAGTAGGAGGCACATCAATAGAAGCAAGACGAATTATTTCATCCTTACTAGGTAATTCTTTCTTATGAGGTTGTCTGTTAAACTTGGAAAAATTAAACTCATGAGACTCATCACCAAAGCGAACACTGACAGTTTGTTTATGACAATCTATAGTAGCATTGACAGTGTTCAAGAAAGGTCTACCAAAGATAATGGGATAAAAGTCATCTTGTGGGGAACCAAGAACTAGAAAATCCATAGGGTATTTTATTTTCCCACACAAGACTTCAACATCTCTAACAATCCCAAGTAGTGTGATGGTGTCTCTATTAGCAAGTTTAATCGTAACATCTATGTCTTCTATTTCAGCGGGTCATATGTCATTCATAATTTCTTGGTATAAGGTAAAAGGAATAGCACTCACGCTAGCACCTAAGTCACATAAACCATGATAAAAATGATCTTCTATTTTAACTGAGACAACAGGCATGCCAACAACAGGTCTATGTTTATCTTTTTCAGCCGGTTTGGTAATTCTAGCAGCTTCATCGCAGAAGTAAATGACATGCCCATCAATATTTTCTACCAGGAGATCTTTAACCATAACAACACTAGGTTCTACTTTAATTTGTTCAGAAGGTTTAGGCGCTTTAATATTACTTTTGTGAACCACAGTTGAAACCTTAGCATGTTCCTTTATCCTAACAGGGAAAGGTGGTTTTTCAATATAAGCAGTGGGCACAACTGGATCAACATTGTAAATAATAGTTTCATCTTTAACTATGACCGGTTCTTTAATTTCTTCTTTAATAGGGGGATGATATTTAAACCACTTCTCTTTAGGGAGATCAACATGAGTAGCAAATGTTTCACAAAAAGAGGCTACTATCTCAGAGTCAAGTCCATATTTAGTGCTAAACTTCTGAAAAGCACCGGTATTCATAAAAGATTTAACACAATCAAACTTAAGCATAATACCTAACTCTTTACCTTCGTCGAGTTCCCAATCTTCAGAGTTGCATTTAATTCTTTCTAAAAGATCCCACCTGAATTCAATAGTCTTCTTCATAAAAGAACCAGTACAAGAAGTATCGAGCATGGATCGATCATCATGAGAAAGGCGAGCATAAAAATTCTGAATAATAATTTCTCTTGAGAGCTCATGATTGGGGCATGAATATAACATTGACTTAAGCCTCCCCCAAGCTAGAGCGATACTTTCTCCTTCACGAGGCCAAAAATTATATGTATAATTCCGATCACGATGAACTAGATGCATAGGATAATTTTTTTGGTGAAATTCCAATTTCAATCGATTCCAGTTCCAAGATCCAATATCATCGCATAGCCTATACCATGTCAATGCTTTTCCCTTCAAATATAAAGGGAAAACCTTCTTCTTAGCTTCATCTCCGGATAAACCTGCAAGCTTAAATAATCCACAAATTTCATCCACATATATCAAGTGCATATCAGGATGTTCAGTTCCATCTCCTGCATAAGGATTAGCTAGCAGTTGTTCTATCATACCCGAAGGAATTTCATAACCAATATTTTCAGTAGGTGCAGTAGGTTGAGGGGTAACTAATTGTGCTTCTGGTCGAGGTGAAGATACCTGAACAAACCCCTCAAATGATGGTTCTCCATAGTAACAAGTGACAATAAATTTCAGCACATAGTAATAATTTTTCCTTACCAATTTCTACTTACCAAGAGCGCTTCACTCCCCAGCAACGGTGCCAGAAAATAGCCTTGATGACCAAAAAGTATAGGAGATCAATCGTAGTCATTTCAATAAGTAAGAGTGTCGAACCCAACGAGGAGCAGAAGGAAATAACAAGTGGTTTTCAGCAAGGTAATTTCTGCAAGCACTGAAATAGTCGGTAAAAGGTAGTTTGATAGCAAGATAATTTGTAATGAGAAAGTAACAGAAATGATAAATAAAGTGCAGCAAGGTAGCCCAATCCTTTTGTGGCAAATGATAGTCCACTCTTATAATAACCAAAGCGTTCTTGAGGGTACACAGGAATTTCACTATGTCACTTTTATCATGTTGGTTTGGTTCGTGTTCGCTACTTTGATAATTTGATATGTGGGTGGACCGGTGCTTAGGTGATGTTCTTACTTGAACAAACCTTGTACTTATGATTAACCCCCTCGCAAGTATCCGCAACTACGAGAAAAGTATTAAGATAAAATCTAACCATAGCATTAAACTTTTGGATCCAAATCGGTCCCTTACGAAGTAGCACATAAACTAGGGTTTAAGCTTCTATCACTCTAGCAACCCATCATCTAATAACTACTCCACAATGCATTCCCTTATGCCCAAATATGGTGAAGTGCCATGTAGTCGACGTTCACATGACACCACTAAGGGAATCACAACATACATATCATCAAAATATCGAACACATATCAAGTTCACATAATTACTTGCAACATGACTTCTCCCGTGACCTCAAGAACAAAAGTAACTACTCACAAATGATAATCATGCTCAAGATCAGAGGGGTATTAAATAGCATAATGGATCTGAACATATAATCTTCCACCAAATAAACCATATAGTAATCAACTACAAGATGTAATCAACACTACTAGTCACCCACAGGTACCAATCTGAGGTTCCGACACAAAGATTGAACACAAGAGATGAACTAGGGTTTGAGAGGAGATGGTGCTGTTGAAGATGTTGATGGAGATTGCCCTCCCAAAGATGAGAGAGTTGTTGGTGATGACGATGGCGATGATTTCCCCCTCTGGGAGGGAAGTTCCGCCGACGGAATCGCTCCGCCGGAGGGCAAAAGTGCTCCTGCCCAAGTTCCACCTCGAGACGGCGGCGCTTCGTCCCGAAAGTCCCCTCCTGATTTTTTCTAGGTCAAAATGACCTATATACCAAAAGATGGGCACCTGAGGTGGGCTGGGCTGAGCACAACCCACCAGGGCGTCTGGGGGGCCTGGCGCGCCCTGGTGTCTTGTGCTCACCAGGTGGCCCCTCTCCGGTAGTTATTTGTGCCAGTATTTTTTATATATTCCAAAATAATTCTCCGTAAATTTTCAGCTCATTTGGAGATGTGCAGAATAGGTAACTCTGACGTAGCTTTTTCAGGCCCAGAATTCCAGCTGTCGGCATTCTCCCTCTTTGTGTAAACCTTGCATATTATGAGAGAAAAGGCATTAGAATTACACCATAAAGCATTATTATGCATAAAAAAATTATAAATAACAGTAGGAAAACATGATGCAAAATGGACGTATCATTGTCTTCTTCTAACTCACACATGCACATACACATCATGATGGATGATGTGTACATTTACAACGCACACACTTTCTTTGGTTTGTGTCTCTTTTGTGTAGGTACTCATGAAGACTCGTCAACTTCACAATCCCATGAGTTGACGAAACGAGCTCTATAGAGCAATGATGATTTGGGATCCCGTGGATTGTCCTTACCACCATTCCCTTCGTGCAAAGACTTCACACATTTCTTCTACATGACCCTCACATGGTTATGGGTTATCTACCACTTCTCACTTTATGCCCATATTGCCATGTTCACTTTGCATGATATGCACATTCCCATGCCTTTGCCATGCATTTGTGACCCGTGCCTTGCATCTCACATGACACTTGATTCTCATACTTGTATGTGTATTTGCAAGCTTGGTGGAGATATTGCTTGTTATTGCCATGTTCCTTTAATGGATTCCTCTAGTATGTTGCATCTTCGCGCTACTAGTTTGCATGCTATGATTGATATGCTTGCCTATGTTGCATCACCGATGATTCATACTTGCTCGTTTCATGCGGTTGATGGCATCCATTTCCATGCTTTGCACATGATTGCTATTACATGTTGTCATATGTCTCCATATGTTGCCTCTCTCATGCTAGATGATTTGTCATGTATTCCATTGTGTTGAGTGCCACAATATCTTCACCACACCCTATGCACGTTATGCTTGGATTGTCTTGCACTTGTCCCATGTGTTTAGACATCTCAATATATTTGGTGTTGTGAATGATTCCCATGCCTACCATAGACCGTTTGTTGAGCGCTTTATGCATACTTGCTATGACCTTGAGGTAGATGCTTGTTCACTTGTCACACATATTTGCATCTCGACCTTCCACTTGCATGCTTGTTTCCATGATGTACTTGATTGTGCTCAACTTATATGCTTACTTGCCATGCCACACTTCTTTGTCACACCTTATGGTATGCATGATGATGACACTTGTTGGGTGAATCACCTCTTGAATGCTTGGTTTTGCACTAACGCTAACCACATTTGTTTTTCCAAGTGTTTGTTGTCTTTGCTCCTTTTGAAGGAATCACATGATGGTGCGACATTGGAGAGTGCCCATTTCAAGCTACAAGATGATGGATGCTTGGTGATCGTCCACGTCTACACGGCGACATCATCTCTTTCCCATGGTGATTTGGTTTTCGATCCGAGGTCGGATCTTTCCCAAGGGGGAGGGGATGATGCGGAGCATCCTACAGACATCACCATGTCAAGAGTCCGGTTGGCAAGTGACACATGCGACATCTACTTCATGCATACAAAGGTGAATCCTCTCCTTTACACGTGTCCACTTGTACCCTTCGAGGATGGTATACTACTTGACATTGCTTCCATGTGCATTCATAGGTATTGTTGGAGCTTCACACATAGCGAGGGCGAGTTCATGCGGAAGAGTACAACTACACCATCTAGGAGGGAAGCTTCGAAGCAGAGAAGGAACTATCAAGAAGAAGGCGAGGTTCCACATGCGTTGATGGGTGTCCACGAGGCTGACAGCAAGCTTCAGGATACCCCGTGTGCACGGGCCCCTGGACCCCCGTGCACACGGGACCCCGTGCCCACGGTACAAGCCCGTGCGCACGGGCTACTGCGTCAGGTCTCTGGAGGCCCCGTGCACACGGGCTCCACTTACCCCGTGCGCATGGGGCCCCTGTAGGTTGCTGCGGGCTTTGCCCATGTAATCCCCATTTCGTCCCTCCTTACCCCTTCATGCCTTGGACCTATATATATTCCTCTCCCTCCTCCATTTATACTTAGCTAAGAATAGATCTAGACATTAGAGCTTAGCTCATGTACCTCCCCTTGTGGGATTCCTCTTGAGAGAGAGACACTCCATTGGAGTTCAAGGCCTCCATTGGAGAAGATCCCTAGGGATTCAAGACCTCCTTGTGGGAAGGATCTATCTAGATCATCAAGCCCTCATCTCCCTTTGGGATTTGAGATGAACTTTACCTTGTGATATTTTCCTCTTGTTGTTCTTGTACCTTTGTGGATCTTGTGTGGATGTGAGTCTAGTGGATGTGTGATTTGGGCTTGTTCTTGAGTGTTCCTCTTGTGTTTTCCCCTTTGTCTTTTTCTTGTTCTTGGGGATTTTCCCTCCAATTCATGAAAGATCTCCACTTAGGGTTCCACCCTACAATACAGTGATTCTTTGGAATCAAGTTAAAAGAACTATCATCTAGGTCTTCTACCGTGGGCGATGGGTTTTAGCCCTCCCCCTGCAAGAAAATGGACGTATGAGATCGTCTGGGAAGGAAGCAAGGATGACCTAGATTCTGATGCCCTGTGAAGTGTTTAGATAGGAGCGGACTACCAATCTAAATCAGGCTACCATGCAATTGCTAGCCTCAATCGATTGAGGGAGCTCCAATGCCTAGGGAAGTGTTTAGATAGCAGCGCACTACCAGTCAAAATCGGGCTACTACACACAATTGCTTGCCTGAATCGATTGAGGGAGCTCCAATGCCTAGGGAGCTTAGTGAATTTACTAACAGGGTTGGGCGCTTTGCGGCATTGTTGATGTTATTTGGTTTTCATATTTTTTGTACTCCCCCTGTTTAAAAAAAAAGGTGTATTAGCGTTTTAAAAAGTCAAACCTCTTTAAGTTCGAGCAAATTTATATAGATTGATATATCAGTATCCACAATATCAAATTGGTACCATTAGATTCATCATGAAATGAATTTTCATATTTTATTTATTTAGTATTGTGGATGACGATGTTTTTGTCTCTGAACTTGACCAAAGTTAAAAAAATGACTTTCCAAGCTAATACACCGTATATTTTGAAACAGGTAGAGTATTTGGTTTGGCGAGTAGGGGAGATGGTGAAGTGTGTTTTCTTTTTATTTATAATAATGCGGTGTTTTGGTTGGCCTTTCGCAGTATGATTCTGTGTTATCTAATAATCAATCCATACTTATGTGGGGAAATTTTCTGTGTCGTTGGCTGCATTTACTATATTGGTGCTACAATATCACATATTGGTTTTGTTTTTCTAGGTGGTGAGAGGGTGCGCGGGATTGATATCGTTGACCCCGGTCAAAATTGTGAACCAAACTTAAAATTGAATATATTGTGACCTAATTAAAATCGGGTGACCCAATTCTAAATTGGAGACCCGAATTGACAATGAGGCTTTAGAAAATAGATGATACCGGCGTGTTACGGCGGGAACTGGTTGTAATATATTCTAATGAGATTGGTTATATGGAGCATAAATATGGAAGTAATAATATCATGTGATTATTGTATAGTGTAATTTTTTTCATGCATGGTTGTGTATTGAGATAGACATTTTCCATGCATGCACGGCTGCATGTGCATTAAGTATGCTAGTTGGGTAGACATGCAATTAAGAAAGATGGAATAATAATTGATAGGTGACATATGTGGTGAGGTAGCATATTGCTACTTGTGAACTGCGTTGGGATTTCCCCGGAGAGGAGAGGATGATGCAGTACAGTAGAGATAAGTATTTCCCTCAGTTAAGAACCAAGGTTACCAATCCAGTAGAAGAACCAAGCAACAACTCGTTAGCAGCACCTACACACAAACAACAAATCCTTGCAACCCAACGCGAACAAGGGGTCATCAATCCCTCGATGGTTACGAGTAAGATTAAATTGTATGGTATTTGATAGATAGATCAGACAAAAATACAAAATAAAATAAATAAAATAAAAATGCAGCAAGGTATTTTTGGTTTTTATATATGATAAAAGATAGACCCGGGGGTCATAGTTTTCACTAGAGGCTTCTCTCTTGAAAATAGCATACAGTGGGTAAACAAATTACTGTTGGGCAATTGATAGAAAAGCAAATAATTATGATGATAATCAAGGCAATGATCATGTATATAGGTATCACGTCCGGGACAAGTAGACCGACTCCTGCCTGCATCTACTACTATTACTCCACACATTGACCGCTATCCAGCATGCATCTAGTGTATTAAGTTCATAAAAAAGGGAGTAACGCCTTAAGCAAGATGACATGATGTAGACAAGATAAACTCACGTATGAATAAACCCCATCTTTTTACCCTTAATAGCAACGATACAATACGTGTCATGTCCCCTTCTGTCACAGGGATTGAGCACCTCAGGATCAAACTCATTACAAAGCACCTCTCTCATTGCAAGAAAAATCAATCTAGTTGGCCAAACCAAATCAATAGAGCGGAGAGAAATACGATGCTATAACAATCATGCATAAAGGAGTTCAGAGAAAACTCAAATAATATTCATGGATAGATCTGATCATAAACTCACAATTCATCGGGTCCCAACAAACACCGCAAAAAGTGATTGCATCGGATAGAACTCCAAGAACATCGAGGATAACATTGCATTGAAGATCAAATAGAGAGAACAAGCCATCTAGTTACTAACTATGGACCCGTAGGTCTGTGGTAAACTACTCACGCGTCATCGGAAGGACAACAAGGATGATGTAGAGCCCCTCCGTGATCGAATCCCCCTCCGGCAGAGTGCCGAAAAAGGCCTCCAGGTTGGATCTATCAAGAACAGGAACTTGCGGCGGCGAAAAAAGTATTTCGTGAACTCCCCTGTTGGTTTCTAGATTTTAGAGAATTTATAGAGGCGAAGTTAGGTCAAACGAAGCCACGTGGGCCCCACAAGCCACCAGGGCGCGCCCCTCATGGGCCACTGCTCCATCTTCTCGTCCCCTTCCGAAGCTTCCAGGGTCTCTTATTGCCAGAAAAAAAATCTCCAAAAAGTTCGTGGTATTTGGACTTCGTTTGGTACTGATATTCTGAAAACCCAAAACAGGCAAAAAAATATTAACTGGCACTGGGCACTAAGTTAATAGGTTAGTCCCAAAAAATGATATATAATTGCTTGAAAGTGTATATAAAACATTCAAGATTGATACTATAATAGCATGGAACAATAAAAAATTATAGATACGTTGGAGACGTATCACATATGTCCATGTTGAGATGAATAAGATAATGGGGATCAACTTCTTATGTATACTAGATTAGGAAGCATAAATGATTGAAAGGGAAAATGGTGACCCAGCCAAAATCGGGTGACCCAATTTTAAATTGGAGACCTTAACTATCTATGAGGCTTTAAAGATTAGGGAGCATAAAGAATTGAACGAAAAAATATTGTTGACCCACTAAAAATGGGGTGACCCAATTTTAAACTGAAAACCTCAATCGACTAGGAGACCTTAAAAATTAGGGAGCATGGTGTATTAATAGATAGATAGATAGATAGATAGATAGATAGATAGATAGATAAGATTTATTGCTCTAATTGATAATTAAAATATCATTATATATGTTAGTAGTAGTATATTGAAACTGAAATTAAATCAGAAAAATAAAAAACTACACGTAAACTATTCACCCTTTTAACGACGGAGCACAATAGGAGAGCCTAAATGCACGCAAACCAACTTGTAGTTGTATAGTTCGGAGGACAGTGATATACCCAGCCTAACAGAGTTCAAGTCCTATACTTAGACACCGGTGCTCGCATTTTCTGAATTCATTTCAGATCTTCCGGCGATGTGCGTTCAGTGAGAAAAGACGTTCCCGTCGACTACGAAGGTGTCTGTGACGACTTTGTCAATCTCAAGATAATGTGCCGGCTCAATCTCTCGGAGGTGTTCATAGGGGTTGGATGTGCTGCATGCATTCATAGCGGTGAGTGTAAGTGCGCATGTATGAGCATCTGCGTTTGTACCGAGTTAAAAAAAACTAAATGCAGTTTCATTCCATAGGTCACATAAATGTGAGTATGAAATAAAGCGTTTTTTTAGCGTGAGCATAGGTAGCAAACCCTAGTACCACCTTGCATCTTTCTTGTTGTTGATGCTTGTTTTTCTTATATATGTTAATAATATAATATATAATAACGTATCATGATATTATTTTGAGAAAAACTCATTCTTATGAACGCACCGACATATTGAGTTGGTAGATCATAAGATTGACGAAGTTATTACAGACACCTCATTGTTGAGTATAATGTTTATTTAGAAAATATAGGATAGCGTACGATTTATTTTACCTTGTCTTGTACTCTAAGATGATCATGTACTCATATATATATGCCCACGAGGCTCAAGCAATAAACATTGATTTCACCAATCCCTCCCTACCCCTTTTAACATGGTATCAGCCTAACGGATCTAATCCTAGCCGCCACCCGCCGCTTCGGCCCCGTGCGCCGCCGCTGGGGCGGTTGGCTCCTTGACCGCCGCCGGGGGCCGCGCCGCCCGTACCTAGTGTTCGTCTACCGGCTGTTCTAGAGAGTCTTTTTCACAGTCCTTTGATATGGGTTTTTCTCTCTCTCGCCGGTCGCTTTGATCGGTGTTTACTTTTTGGTTTTCCGATCTAAGATCGGTTTGCGTTGCCCGCCACCGCTGTCGATCCCCGTGCGCCTCTACTTCAACACCAACGCGACCGGTCGGCTTCTTCACCGACCCAGCGGCCTCGCGCGACAGGCGGTCCCTCATGGCCATTATCCGCGCGTCTGTCCGCCTGTCGCCCTGCGAGCTGTCATCGCCCTACTTTGATCGGGACTCCTACATCACTACCCCGCCTTCGCCTCCGTCGCGTATGTACGGCCGCCTCCACACGGTGTTGCGTTCACCGCTGGGGCTGGCCGCTCGGGCGCCGCTGTGTTGGCCGCCCGGGCGCCGGCACTAACGCGCTCGTCCGCACGTCGTCAAACGCCGGCCGTCGTGGCCAGTTTCAGCTCGGACTCCGCCACCACCCCGCCTCCACTAAACGGCGTCCACGATCTCGTGCATGATCGGATTGATCACCGGCCTGTGTCGCGATCCGCTGCCGCCCGCGCCGGGCAACCGATCAGGCCCGCCGTTTGCGCGCGCCTCCGCAGATCCCATAAACATTGTCCCGAGTACAGTGCGCCCCTCCACCGATCAAGCATCGGGCTACCGCTGCGTCGCCCCATCGGGCCGCAGCGCCGCCACCCCGTGGTTCTCCCCATGGCTGCATCGCCCCGCGTGCTGTCACTGCGTCGCCCCTTTGGGTCGTAGTGTCGCGGCCCGCAGTCTACCGCACCCCCGAGGATGTCTGTTCCAGGCCGTCTCCGTGGCTGCACCGACCCTCGCGTTACCACTGCGTCGCCCCATCGGGCCATAGCGAGCGTGGCATGCGGTCTCCGCCGCCGCCCGAGGCCGTCCCCGCGGTTGCACCGTCCCGCGCTCCGCCGCTGCGCCGCCCCTTCGGGTCGTAGCGCCGCGGCCCGCGGTCACCGCGCTGCCCCGAGGTCTTCCCGCCGTTGCCCCGACTTGCTTGCTGCCGTTGCGTCGCCTCTTCGGGCCGTAGCATCGCGGCCCGCGGTCCACTCTGCCGTCCCAGCGCATCGACTTCCCGTGGTATGCGCCGTGCCACCTCCTTCGGCGGGAACACCACCGTCCGCGTCGGTCTTCGTCACATTGTCAGGTTCCTCGCCTACTTCGAGCACCGCCACCGCGCTCCTAACCTAGGCGCCGCCGCCGTCAGACCGCCACCGCCGCTCTTCTTCGGCCGCCGCCGCCGTCCGTCCACCCCCTTCGTCTTCGTCCAGCACCAACCCGTCACCAGCGTCGCCATCATCTTCCCCGACCACTACATCTACTCCGACCACCGTTGGTGACATCGGCCCCCACGCCGACTGGCGCCACAACCATCGTCGAGTCTGCTTCTCTGCTGGCCTCTCCGACTCCTCGACATGGCGTACAGCTCGTGCAGGTCCCTCGTCTACGCATGGCCGGTGCTGGCAACACCGATGCGTGCCTTCATCCACGACGTGTCCCCGGGCCTGGCAAGCCTGGTGCGGCGCTTCGTCAACTTCGTCTTCGTCCGTCTATGCATGCTCGGTGCTGGCAACACCGATGTGTGCCTTCGTCCATGATGTGTCCCCGGGCTTGACTAACCCGGCGCGACGCGTCGTCAACAAGGTCTTCCTCCCGGCGCACCACTACTTCGACACCATTGCGCCCATGACTAACTCGGCGCACCCTTGCGCCCGCGGATCCACGGCGACTTCCTCGACACCGGCCACCCCAACTCGACATCGATCACGGCGTTCTTCGCACGGCTACCTCGTCACGGCTACACCACCCACGCTCTCGGCTACCTCGACAAATGACACAAACGGCTACCGCCTTGCTTGAGCAACCTCGTCGGTTTCCACTGCAGTCACGACTTCCACGATGCATCGACCATTACGACTGTGGGGGGTGTCCGTCGGCTTACCTTCGGATTCTTCTCCAGTCTCACAGTTTGCGTCGCTACCGTTGTGACTGCGGGGGATGTTGAGTATAATGTTTATTTAGGAAACATAGGATAGCGTAGGATTTATACTACCTTGACTTGTACTCCAAGATGACCATGTAGTCCTATATATATGCCCATGAGGCTCAAGCAATAAACATCAATTCCACCAATCCGTCTCTATCCCTTTTAACACTCGTAATTGACGGACATGCTATACCACTAACAAAGTAGTGCTCGAAAACCTAGAATAAATTCAGGATTAGACCATCACAAGAAACCTAACATCTGACATATCCTCACTTCGACATTCTATTCTTATTTGGTTTTAAAATGCAAACTAAAGAGGCACTAAACTAGGTCAGACTCAATTTGTCAAACAGTCCAGGTGAGTTAGACTATAGTACTCTGGTGTCACGAACACCATGTGCGTGTTCCCCGCAAAAATATAAAAAAGAAGAACACCTTGTGTACGGCCGACACACACCGGTGGCTAGAAATTGTTGCAGCCATGCCGAAGCCTCTGATAGAGATGACTGGGTAAAAAAGGCAAGAGCTAAGTGAGCTGGCAAACCGCAATTGCTTTTGTTATGAACTAGCGGTCGAGACCGATCGAGGGAGCTTTCAGGCTTTCAGCCCCGCGCTAGCGAGTAGTGAGTGGTGACCGTTGAAGTGACCTCAACTGTGGTCTGTGCACCACTTTTTCTCCCGCGGCTTGCCAGCCTAGGTTTAGAAGCTTCGTTGACATCGTCAAAGCGAGTTTCTGGTAGATGTTAGCTCAAATCCACGACTCGGATATTTCCAGAACCCTCACAATCAGCAAACGTTCGTTGGGAGGCATGACAAATACAAACTGTTTTTATGGCAATTTTCTTTAATGAATATGAGAAATTCGTTCAGTTCATTCTTTTGCTAGAATTTGATGTGCTTTCAGAAGAAATTTGTCATCCCACCACAACTAATTGCCATAAAAATGTTCGTTTTGCCATGCCTTTCCGGAGAACGTCAACTCAGTAACATCCCCTGTTTCTAACGTACAGATGGATCCATGAGATTTGAAAATCATAGGGCTACTCAATTATTATAAATAAAAGTAAAATAAGTGTGTTATTTTCTTCCAAAAAATGGTACAGCTTTCCCATACTACCTCGGATCCATAATAAGTGTCGCATTTTTGAACTAACCCTAGTTCAAAACTACGACACTTATTTTGGATTGAAAGGAGTAATATTTAAACATGATTATACTTTCTAGCTTGGATTCATAAATGCCCATTCGGTGAAAGTGATACCCTGAATAGAGAAAATAACACAATTGCAAAGAAAGAAAGTATAATGAAAGAACACAAGGTATAGCTCAAAAGCGACGAGTAGCCAATATTTTTCTTAGCTGCATGTACTACCAGCAAACTCCAAAGATACTTTTTTTTTGTTTTTGCCGGAAAACTTCCAATCTATTCATCTTCAATCATGGTAGTACAACGAACACTAAAAATAATAAAAATTACATCCAGATTCGTAGACCACCTAGCGACGACTACAAGCACTGAAGCGAGCCGAAGGCGCGCCGCTGTCATCGCCCCGCCCTCGCCGGAGCCGGGCAAACCTTGTTGTAGTAGACAGTCGAAAAGTCGTCGTGCTAAGGCCCCATAGAACCAACGCAGCAGAACAGGAACCACCGCGGATGAAGTGTGTAGATCAAAAGGATCCAACCTAAAAACATACGAACAAAGACGAACGACGAACAGATCCGAGCAAATCCACCAAAGACAGATCCGCCGGAGACACACCTCCACATACCCACCGATGATGCTAAACGCATCACCGGAACGGGGGCTAGGCGGGGAGATCTTTATTCCATCTTCAGGGAGCTGCCGCCGTCTCGCCTTCCTGAGCAGGACACAAACCCTAGCAGAACTCGAAAAAAGATCTAAAAAAGGAGCCCTCCCACCGGCAAGGGCCGAGATCCACTCCGCCTCCATGGCCCACAGGCCACCAGAGACGGGATGGACCGGCGCCGGCGCCGGCGGGAAGCAGAAAACCCTAGATTTTTTGAGGCGGCGGTTGGCTGGTTTCTGGTTGCGTGGGCGTGTTGGATTTTACTAAGCCTGAAAGAAACTCCAAAGATACTGGAACCACGTCAAGATAGCATACACATCGCCATTTTCTAAAGTCAAAACTAGAATAATATTCCATCCATGATTTAATTTTGTTTGAACTTTACAAGTAATATTTCTATGTTTTCCCACAAAAAAAATATTTCTATGTTCTGGCATATATAGTAAAAGTAGGAAAAAACTAACGCCCACACGTGTGGCATCTTGCACATCGCCCACACGTCTCTTTTACCACTCATTTTGCCACATGTGAACAGATGTCATCAGCATGAATCTTTTTGATTTTTCGGCATAAAAATGTTTTATCTCCTAATTAAAAAATCGAATTAAAAATCCGTTTTCACCATTAAATCCGTCTCGACGAGATCTTCAAAACTAGACCCCATGTTAATATGTTTTCGACGAATTTTTTTTGCCCAAAAGTTGCCATGATGTTTACACTGTAATTGCCATAGTGCTTAAACTAAAGTTGCCATGTGGCAATTTCAGTTTGTAGAGCATGGCAATTTTAGTATTTTGATGATGGCAACTCCAGTACTTTGACCATGAAAATTATTTTTTGTATGAACCATGGCAATTTTAAGTGCATGTATTATGGCAATTTTAGTTTATGGTTCATGGCAAGTCTAGTTTCTTAATTCCCTGTTTTATAAATGTCAAAATTTACTTTTAAATGTAGAAGAAAATAGTTGAAACATATCATGGCAATTTCAGTGTAAACACCATGGCAATTCATGTGCAATAGACATGGCAACTTTTAACCTCAAAAAATTTTTGTCGAAAGATATTGATATGAGATCTAGTTTCGAAGATCTCATCGCGAGGGATTTAATGGTGAAAACGGATCTTCAATCGGATTTTTCATTTAAGAGATAAAACATTTTAAAAACTGAAAATTCAAAATGATTCACACATGCATGCATGCGGTGACATGGCGCAGTCTGTGTGTTATAGGGCGTGTGGGCGGGTTTCGCTCTCACCACACGTGTGGGCGTTAGCGTTGTCCTAAAAATATTACTAGTATCCAAACACCAAAAACTTATTATCATATTTTTTTGTAAAGGAGAGGGTGGGTTGTCAATAGAGGGCTGCTATAGGGACGACAGTATCCGGCCGATGTTTGGATGATGCTATGTATCCAACCATGTATGGGTATGAGCAGCGCTTATATAGCCGCTGGATCAGGAGTAGTGTGAAAATCGGCCGCCATGATGTCGAGTGCAGAGTAGTTTCATTGTCAATATTCGTTTGCACCACGCCCCAGAGTGTGTTCTTCGTTCTTCCAATCAACAGGGCAGGGTGTTGTTTCTCAATAAAACTCCCATTCTTTCGTAAAAAGATTGATATTACATATACTGCCCAATTGTCCATGGATTGCAAATGGAGACATACATATTCTAGTGGATTAGCATCAATCATATCTCATATATACCTTCACCCACCATTTGTGCCTCCCCAATTCAATCTCAGTGCCTATGTCAATGGTACATCGCTAGTAGAAAAACGAGCATTAGCAACGCCCCCGGGAAGCAGTTGTGACCCAACACAACAAAGTTGCCTGTAATATCACCATCAACGGCGGTTATTTGTCCTATACGAAGCACCGAAGGTGGGTAGAATTACGAAACCCCTTGAGTATATACTGGAGGTGGTTGGTAATTTGTAACTGCCTCTAGTCTCTCACTGTCGCAGGCAGTCTCGCTCGGGAAACCGCCTAATTTGTTTAACTACCTCGTGCGCCGCCTTTTCTTCCTCGTGTCTACATTCTCAGGAACAACCCCTTCATTTTTCCCTTCTCCGATCCACGGCAGTCAAGTGATGCTCCAACGAAAGGAGGCGACTCTTTGTTGTCGATCCACGGTGGCATACCCGCCCAACCGAGGAGGCGCGGTACCAGATCAAGTCTGACCACGCCATCGACCAAGGTCTCCACCATGGACCATCGGTACCAGATCCGATGGGCAGTGCTACGCCATCAAACAACGCGGATCGTATAAATTGAATGCCACCACCGCCCACCTTCATTGACTCCTCCCCAGGCAGACTCCGACACAGCGAGCTCCCAGTCCCCCTCTCCCCTGCGACTTAAGTATAATCTGCATGGAGGTGAAATCCCTAATTTTGACACAAGCATCGATTTGACAGAAGTGTCGAGTTCATAGTTATAGATAGATTCATCGCGACTTACATTGATAGAAACGAACTACCCTAATTACTTGCGTCCACGGCTATGGCCATCACGAAGGCGACACTTTGCTTCCGCGAAGGTGTGCAGACGGCAAGGGGTGCGGGCACAAGGTGGAGTCAGGCGTGTCGTCCCAGGACGACTATGCATCACCTGTGGGGAGAGGGGGTTTGGGCGCGGTCCCAAATCCGCTGATCCCTTTCCGCCTTGTGCCGTGTGATCTCGTTTGTTGCTTCGTCCCTAAATTTCCAGAAGGCCTTGTTGGGATCTGCTTGCTTCTCCATCTTCTCGGCAACTCCAAACCTAAAGATGAGCGGGCGCTCGTTCCACATTGCTATTGGAGACGAAGAGGGGATTTGGAGGCTCCAGTGACACAATGGATAGGGGATAGGGGTTCGCCAACAGTCTTCCATAGCCCGACACTGGCACCATTAATAGGGTAGTTGAGTAGGCGGGAGGCGGCAACCGGCGGGCGGCCATCAAGGGGCTCGCTTCCCGATGGTGCAGCGAAGTCAAGGTTGCATGGGAGGCAAAGAAAACTTCCATCACACATTGGAATTCCTGCCTTTTTTCATTAATATTAAAGGGTTATGTATAGGTGGTTATAGAAGAAAAAATAAAACAGAGCAGCAAGGCCTATCCAATGCCAGTTTTCTCTGACATGGTAATGGGAGAAAATATGCCCTAGAGGCAATAATAAATGTTATTATTTATTTTCGTGTTTGTAATTAATGTTTATTTTCTAGGCTACAATTGCAATGGTTCTCGAGTCTGCAATAACCACGAGGCTCGGAGGAAATCTCATGTGCATGTGTGGAATAATAAATGGTAAATACATTCCTAGTCTCGCCTCTAAGACTAGCTCAAGTTGCATCATGGTTATGTTTTTCTGATCATGCGCATAGTTAAAGTAACAAGGATGCCAACAACTTTAAGGACATATTGTTGGAAGAACACTTGTGTTGAATAGACCCAATCGACTAATATAGTATGAGATCACGTCATCATATAGTTATTAGTATAATCACATAGATGTTAAAGTATGTATAATTTCTTAGGCCATGAGAGTGTCGAGTACCTTCATACCATATATTGTACTTTGAGGTTCATCAACTGTCAACCGTAACAGGGTGATCATAACGACAACTTTCGGGTGCATAAAAAAAGTATGACAAGGTACTTGATAACTCGAGACTGGGATTTGCCTATTCAACAATGGAGATATATTCTTAGGGCCCTCTCGGTGTGATGGTATCCATCATCATCTGGCCAGACACAGAGTGACTTATTCACGGGGATGCCGGAATTCGGGAACGAGAAAATAGAACAAAACCAGTAACAAGGATAACAAGCATAGTGATCAAGTGTTGATTCATGGGGATGCCGATATATCTCACCTCAAGTTTTTTAAAGTACCGTGAAGCAAAATAAATAGCACACGAGAACAACAAATTCACTTGATATTTATTCGTGTGGGTGCAATGGTCGATATGGATGTCCACAATCCGCTATTGATCATTGAACCAGAAGGAGTTTCGGGTTCATGTTTACACATTACCGAACTTGTGGGTCACATTCTTAAGGTTCACTTATCTGTTGAGTACTAGATGAGTTAGGAGATAGTGGGAAATTCGCCGGAAAAGTTTTGGGAATATCAATAATGTTTCGGAAAGAGAACCGAAAGTGTTTCGGAGAAAACCAGAGAAGTTCTGAAAAAACAGGGAAGTCCCGAAAGACTGGAAAAATCACCGAAAAGTCATGGATTCTCCGGAACCTCCTAGAATAGTTTATAGGGCGTTGTGGGCTGCTCTTTTGGCCAAGTCCAAGAGGGGAGCAGCCACATGGGCCTAAAGGCCCAATAGTGGGGCGCCCCTCCCTTGGCTTGGAGGCAAGGACCCCTGGTGCGGCTAGGGTTTGAGGGGCCCCACTCCTTTTTGTGCGCCCTGAGGGGAGGAGGCAGCCCCTCCTCCAAGGTGGCCACCTCCTCCTGCACCTATAAATAGAGAGGGGCAATCCCTTCTAAACGCATCTCTAATCTTTGTGCGGATGCTGCCCCATCTTCTCATCTCTTCATGAAAATAGTTTCGCACCTCAAGGATGCTCCACCTCCTCTTCCAGTTCTCCGACGTTGCACTCGTTCTGGACGGCGAAGCTCAGGCACCGTACGTTCAAATTTTTGCACACATATTTCTCATCAATATCCTTGTGATGAGCCAACTTATCCTTCTTCACCATGAGGATTTCATCGAACACTCCCTTCTGACTAAAGTTCCAGAAACATTGATCCGTGGCCACATCACCATCCTAGCCACGGACATACGAATTCTCATTGTGAAACTCCCAGTAATCAGGCTTAGGCCACTTGTCCATTGACACATTGTCCGGGATCTCATCATCACCACCATGTTGCTTATCATCATCGTCACCCTGCTGACCGTTGGAAATATGCCATAGTGGCAATAATAAAGGATTATTTTATTTTTATGTTCGTAATTAATAGTTATATTTCTGTGAGAAAATATTTATAGCACGCTAATTGAGTCAGAAAAATATTTTACTTTACAGTTTAACTATCTATTTATAGCAATAGTTTATATACCGTGAGGCCAACAAAGTCACACATTAATTAACAAGTTTAGCTAAGGGTTCTGCTCCCAGCACTTGGCTAAATGACCTCGCCTCTGTACTGTAACTCTCACATATGCACTGAATGAAAATTGACATTGCTCTCACATTAGCTCTGCCGGGTATGACACGCTTTCAGAATAAAATATTCTTCTAGCATGTACTCGGTACGTGGTGTCAAAGTTGTGGCAATTAGAACATCTACATCCGGGCACCCCAAACTGACCTCAAACACCCGGGCGACTCGTCCGATCACTGACTGGTCATGATTTTTCGATTGAGATGGACGCCTCAAACGGGTCTCAAACGCCTGGACTGAGCGGCACCCCTCATATCCAGCCCAAATATGGGACGGATGTGGGGTGGCCCGGGCACGCCCGGGCGCGTCCGCCTGACAAGCCCGGCTCACCACCGACCCCACGGTTGTCCGATAAAAAAACCCATCCGGCTCATCGCTCCGAAACCCTAGCTCACTCACACTCTCCTCTCTCGCTCCGTCCTCTCCTCTCCCCGCACAAATTCCGATCGAATCCGGCGCAATGTCGAGCTCCGACAGCCGCTCTGACTCCGAGCTGGATCTGGACTATGAGCTTGCCCTCCGCATCGCCTTGGAGCGGTCCAAGGTGGAGACCGGGGGCAGCTCCGGATCTGCAGCGTCGCCGCAGACGCAGCTTCCCCGCCGGCGCAGCTCAGATGCCAGCGCTGGCCCCTCCCGGCCCGTGCGCAGTTTCGACATGCGGCCTACGCAATCCGCACCTCCCCTACGCCGTCCCCTGCCCCCGCTGGCTGCTGCTCCCCCACGTGGGCAGCAGTGGGTGCTTGTGCCCGCCCCGCCGGCCCGAACGCGCACGTCGGAATCAGAGGCGCGCACCGTCCACCCGAGAGGCAGCAGGAAAGGGAGAGGAAGGAGGCGGAGCAGTCCGTGCGCCGCCGCCGCGGGATGCAGGCAAAACCCGACGAGGACGTGCGGCGCCTCGAGTGGGTCTACCGCCGGTCGCTTACGACCACGGAGACGGACATGCGGCGGCTCCGTCGGAAGAACGCCAAGGCGCTCCGGATTGCCATTGAGCAGTTCGAGCGTGAGGCGGCGGAGGCAGCGGCAGAGGCGGCTCGGCTCGCGAAGCTCAAGCGGCAGCAGGACAGGGAGGTCCGGCGGTTGAAAGGGCGCATCATCCTCTCCGACCCCTCAGACGACGACGGCGACCACAGCTCCTCGTCCGATGACTCGGACGATCCGCCACCAGCCGCCGACGCCTACAGCTGCGCCGGCGACCGGAAGGGCAAAGGGCCGGCGAGGAAGTGGTGAAGCTCCGCCGTCTCCGTCTTCAATTTCAAGTTTTTAGTATTCTAATTTAAACTTGTCCGTCGTTTATATGAATTATGTGAACTTTGGCGATCTTTTGGACATTCATCGGTGATCTTTTGGTGATCGAAATGTGCATTTGTATGTCCGATTCTATATTTGTGTGATGATCTACATTGTTTTTTTCTATGTTGCATATTTAATATGGATATCAGATATCGGATATGAGATATACGGATGTGAACGACAGAATTTGAGAACTGCCCGATCAGTGCTCGTGGACGAGCCCAGGCGCGTCCGCGGGAGTTTGACGGCCCGGATTTGCAGATCACGGTTGTAAATGCTCTTACCCGGTGCTGCTGGCCACGCTGATCACGGCTTTCTGGGCGTCATCCTATATACATAAAAAGTTGATCCCCATTATCCTATTTATCTCAACATGCACACATGTCATCTCATCAAAGACCCACCACTACATGAATGAGAAAAAGTTTTCCATTATTAGTTGATCTCATGCACACCTTTTACCTCACCACACATATCACCTCATCATAGGTCCACTGAACATGCATGAAAAAAAGTTTTCCATTACGTTGTGCCACTTATATTAAAAAAAAATCTGACTACACAATAATCAAATCAAATATATAATATTTATTTTTACCTTTAGTTCATATATTATAAATTCAATGATGGATGCTTTATACAATCAAATCACTGAAATGTATTGTAATCGATTCCCACAGCAACGCGCGGGCTATTCTCTAGTTTTTTTAACAAGGCTAACCTCTTTCCATTGCATTGAATGGAAATACATCAGTTGTAGAAACATTCAGGAGAGGAAAGAGATACAGCGGCTGTGCCAGGAAATCCACTATATTCACTCGCCACCAAAACGCATGCGATGGGATGAAAATCTGACAGCACCAAAATAAACTGTCCTATTACATTCCCACAGAGAAGGGGCTTATCACCAGCATAACAGGGAGCAAATTGACAACAAGTACGACGGCAGGCAAAGGGTTTAAGGTTAACGGAGCAACAAAAAATGTAGGTGCATCTTCGTGATATTTTAGATTCGTTAGATTGTACTGCCAAAGTTGGTCAAATACGACCCTGATATGCCTAGCCTCCTCATGCAGCGGCCTCCTCTCTAAAAGAATTAGGGTTTCTCTGCCTTCTGCATGGCGTCGCCGCCGGTCCGCCTCGTCTCCCGTGGCTTTAGGGCAACAGAGGCACGGTGGATCCCGGCCCTTCCGATCGGAGGGCTTCATTTTTAGATGTTTCTTTAAATTTTGTTAGGGTTTGTGTCATACTCAGGAAGGCGAGACGGCATCGGCTCTCTGAAGATGGAATAAAGTTTTCCCCGTCTACCTCCCGTTCCGGTGGTGCATCTAGTATTGTAGGATCGAAAGAGTGTCTAGAGGGGGGGGGGGGGGGGGGAATTAGACTACTTGACCAAATAAAAATCTAGCCTTTTCCAAATTTTAAGTCTTGGCAGATTTTAGCAACTTAGCACTAGTCAAGCAATCAACCTACACATGCAATTCTAAGAGTATAGCAGCGGAATGTAAATCATTGCATATGAAGGTAAAGGGGAGGAGTTTGGAGGGAGCAAACGCAATGTAGACACGGAGATTTTTGGCGTGGTTTCGATAGGTGGTGCTATCGTACGTCCACGTTGATGGAGACTTCAACCCACGAAGGGTAACGGTTGCGCGAGTCCACGGAGGGCTCCACCCACGAAGGGTCCACGAAGAAGCAACCTTGTCTATCCCACCATGGCCATCGCCCACGAAGGACTTGCCTCACTAGGGTAGATCTTCACGAAGTAGGCGATCTCCTTGCCCGTACAAACTCCTTGGTTCAACTCCAAAATCTTGACGGAGGCTCCCAAGTGACACCTAACCAATCTAGGAGACACCACTCTTCAAAAGGTAATAGATGGTGTGTTGATGATGAACTCCTTGCTCTTGTGCTTCAAATGATAGTCTCCCCAACACTCAACTCTCTCTCACAGATTTGGATATGGTGGAAAGATGATTTGAGTGGAAAGCAACTTGGGGAAGGCTAGAGATCAAGATTCTTATTGTTGGATTGGAATGTCTTGGTCTCAACACATGAGTAGGTAGTTCTCTCTCAGAAAATGAATGCTGGAAGTGTAGGCACGTTCTGATGGCTCTCCTCTCGAATGGAGAAAGGTGGAGGGGTATATATAGCCTCCACACAAAATCTAATCGTTACACACAATTTACCAAACTCGGTGGGACCGAATAGTGAAACGCGGTCACACCGATTTAGTTCAAAATATGAACATTAGGATTTTCGGTGGGACCGACATGTCAACTCGGTGAGACCGATTTCGTTAGGGTTAGGGCATAACGTAATCTCGGTGAGACCGATCACATGAACTCGGTGAGACCGATTTCTGTAATAGGCAAACAGAGAGTTGGTCAGGCAAACTCGATGGGACCGATCGCTCATTTCGGTGAGACCGAAACGTTACGAAGAGGAAACAGAGAGTTTGCATTGCGAACTCGGTGGGACCGATCGCTCATCTCGGTTAGACCGAAACGTTACGAAGGGAAACAGAGAGTTAGCAATCCCATCTCGGTGAGACCGAGATTCCTATCATTGAGACCGAACTGATTAGGGTTTCTGGCAGTGGCTATGTCAAATGAAGTCGGTGGTGCCGGATAGATCAAATCGGTGGGGCCGAGTTTGACTTTTGGTTTGGGACATATGTGGATATGAGAAAATGGTTGAGGGTTTTGGAGCATATCACTAAGCATTTTGAGCAAGCAAGCCATTAATCAACACCTCATCCCCTTTTAATAGTATTGGCTTTCCTATGGACTCAATGTGATCTTGAATCACTAAAATGAAAAGAGTAGAGTCTTGAGCTTGAGCCAACATATGTCCTTAGCATTTTGAGCGGTCCACATCTCTAGTCCATGCCATGCCAATCATTGAACTTTCAGAAATGATCATCTTGAAAGAGTATTAGTTCAATGAGCTATATGTTGTTAAGAATTACCAAAACCACCCAGGGATTAGTTGCACTTTCAATCTCCCCCTTTTTGTTAATTGATGACAACATATAGATCAAAGTTTCGACACATGATAATAAGAATGAAGTATATCGTCGCTTTGAGAAGTATGTGATAAGCAAGAGCTTCCCCTAAATTTGGGCATTATTTAAAATTTGCTTTTGAATGCAAATGCACAATCAATTAGGATCATGGGTTACTCTTCCATGTCACACACATCTTGATGGAGCCCTCAAAATGATGGAATATGAAAAATATGCACTCATCACCAAGGCAAAGTGAATGTTTATACAAGAGAGATAAATAATGTCATCATATCAAACACAAACATTAATGTAGGATATGATCAAACACATGACCATAAGTATCTCACACACATAGACATAGAATATCAACCAAGCAAGCACACAAAAAGTAGCAAAGAGAATGGCAAAAAGAAGCAAGCACTCTCTCTCGAAGCCTATGATCTATACACTTTCTCCCCCTTTGGCAACAAGTTACCAAAAAGCTTGAAAATGCATAGTACTATGCGTCTCTCTAGGCTTGATCTTCGGGAGGCGGTGTAGAGAGGACTCTGAAAGTGCAACTAATCCCTGGGTGGTTTTGGTAATTCTTAACAACATATAACTCATTGAACTAATACTCTTTCAAGATGATCATTTCAGAAAGTTCAATGATTGGCATGGCATGGACTAGAGATGTGGACCCCTCAAAATGCTAAGGACATATATTGGCTCAAGCTCAAGACTCTACTCTTTTCATTTTAGTGATCCAAAATCACATTGAGTCCATAGTAAAGCCAATACTATTAAAAGGGGATGAGGTGTTGCTTAATGGCTAGCTTGCTCAAAATGCTTAGTGATATGCTCCAAAACCCTCAACCACTTTCTCATATCCACATATGTCCCAAACCAAAAGTCAAACTCGGCCCCACCGATTTGATCTATCCGGCACCACCGAGTTCATTTGACATAGCCATTGCCAGAAACCCTAATCAGTTCGGTCTCACCGATAGGGATCTCGGTCTCACCGAGATGGGATTGCTAACTCTCTGTTTCCCTTCGTAACGTTTCGGTCTAACCGTGATGAGCGATCGGTCCCACCGAGTTCGCAATGCAAACTCTATGTTTCCTCTTCGTAACGTTTTGGTCTCACCGAAATGAGCGATCGGTCCCACCGAGTTTTCCTGACCAACTCTCTGTTTGCCTATTACAGAAATCGGTCTCACCGAGTTCATGTCATCGGTCTCACAGAGATTACGTTATGCCCTAACCCTAACGAAATCAGTCTCACCGAGTTGACATGTCGGTCCCACCGAAAATCCTAACGTTCACATTTTGAACTAAATCGGTCTGACCGAGTTTCACTATTCGGTCCCACCGAGTTTGGTAAATTGTGTGTAACGATTAGATTTTGTGTGGAGGCTATATATACCCTTCCACCCTTCCTCCATTTGAGAGGAGAGCCATCAGAACGTGCCTACACTTCCAGCATTCATTTTCAGAGAGAGAACCATCTACTCATGTGTTGAGACCAAGATATTCCAATCCAATCACAAGAATCTTGATCTCTAGCCTTCCCCAAGTTGATTTCCACTCAAATCATCCTTCCACCATATCCAAATCTGTGAGAGAGACTTGAGTGTTGGGGAGACAATCATTTGAAGCACAAGAGCAAGGAGTTCATCATCAGCACACCATCTATTACCTTTTGGAGAGTGGTGTCTCCTAGATTGGTTAGGTGTCACTTGGGAGCCTCCGTCAAGATTGTGGAGTTGAACCAAGGAGTTCGTACGGGCAAGGAAATCGCCTACTTCGTGAAGATCTACCCTAGTGAGGCAAGTCCTTCGTGGGCGATGGCCATGGTGGGATAGACAAGGTTGCTTCTTCGTGGACCCTTCGTGGGTGGAGCCCTCTGTGGACTCGCGCAACTGTTACCCTTCGTGGGTTGAAGTCTCCATCAACGTGGACGTACGATAGCACCACCTATCGAAACCACGCCAAAAATCTCCGTGTTTACATTACGTTTGCTCCCTCCAAATCCTCCCCTTTACCTTCATATGCAATGATTTACATTCCGCTGATATACTCTTAGAATTGCATGTGTAGGTTGATTGCTTGACTTGTGCTAAGTTGCTAAAATCTGCCAAGACTTAAAATTTGGAAAAGGCTAGATTTTTATTTGGTCAAGTAGTCTAATCACCCCCCTCTAGACATACTTTCGATTCTACAAGTGGTATCAGAATTTTGGTCTCCATTTGCCTTGATTTCCATAGCTTTGGTGATCATAGCCTTGGTTTCACAACCTAGGAGAGTATGGCGTCTAGCGAGGGAAATTACCACCGTAGAGGTCCTTACTTTGATGGTACTAATTTTGCTAGTTGGAAGCATAAGATGAAAATGCACATTCTTGGACATAACCCCGCCGTTTGGGCTATTGTGTGTATTGGCTTGCAAGGTGAATTCTTCGATGGGAAAGAACCGAATCGTGAACCTACCTCGGAAGAATTGAAGATGTTGCAATACAATGCTCAAGCTTGCGATATCCTCTTCAACGGATGGTGCCCCGAAGAATTCAACAAAATCAGCCGTCTTGAGAATGCAAAGGAAATTTGGAATACTTTGATTGATATGCACGAAGGTACCGACTCCGTCGAGGAATCCAAATTGGATGTGCTTCAAAGTCAGCTGGACAAGTTCAAAATGAAGGATGGTGAAGGTGTCGCTGAAATGTACTCTAGGCTTGCTCTCATCACAAATGAGATTGCCGGCTTAGGAAGTGAAGAGATGACCGACAGATTCATCATCAAGAAGATCCTAAGAGCCTTGGATGGAAAATATGACACCGTGTGCACATTGATCCAAATGATGTCAAATTACAAAGATCTCAAGCCAACTGAAGTCATTGAAAGAATTGTTGCTCATGAGATGTCACTGAAGGATAAAGAAGAGCTTCACAACAAGTCTAGCGGTGCTTACAAAGCCACATGTGATGCTCCTACATCATCAAGTGAAAAACAAGCCTTCAATAAGGAATTGAGCCTAATGGTGAAGAACTTCAACAAGTTCTACAAGAGTAGAAGCAAGGAAAGAAGTTCCAAGTCAAGGTCCTACAATGACAAAAGATCTTCTAGTCGTGAGCGTAATTGCTACAATTGTGGAAGACCCGGACACTACTCCAATGAGTGTACGGCTCCCTACAAAAGAAGAGAAGACTCACCTAAAAGAAGAAGCAAAAGAGAAGAATCACCTCCAAGGGAGAGAAGGAGTAGAGATGATCGTTATGAACGAAGAACCTCTCGGAGAAGCAAGGATTCGGAAAGGAAGGACAAGTCATCAAGGAGCTATACAAAACGAAGACATCAAGCTCATGTTGGTGAATGGGTATCCGGCTCCGACTCCGACCACCACTCCGAGAGAAGTTATCACTCCGACTCTAAATATACTCAAGATGAAGGTGTTGCCGATCTAGCACTTGTGTCAACCAACTCCTATGACATATTTGACTCACCAAATGAAGGAATTGGAAGATGCTTCATGGCTAAAGGCCCAAAGGTATCACACCCCGAGTATGTTGATTTCAATAGTGACGAAGATGATTTGCTAGGTGATGATGATTTACTTGTTGACAACTCTAGTGATGAAAACTATGATGAACTTGCTATTAATCATGCTAAACAAGATAAAACGAATGATGATGACAAGAAGGAGATTGAGCGTCTAACTAAAGAACTAAACACTCTTAAGTTAGCCCATGAAACTACCTTAGAAGATCATCGAGTGCTTTTAAAGACTCATGAGAAACTACGCTTTGAAAAGCTCAACCTAGAGCAAGAGCATGGGTTCTTAAAATCAACCAATGATGATCTTCGTAAGAAAAGTTCTTCTTACATTGCCAAGCGTTTACTCTTGTCTACTTACATGCCACAAGTAAAATCTAGCAACAAGAGTAAGAAAGATTCTTCTTCTAGTAGTAACAATAATCATGCTAAATCCAATATTGTTGCTTCTAGTAGTTCTCTTGATTCCACTAATGATTCTCTTAGCCAAGTTACACTTGAGCAAGAAAATAGTTTATTGAAGGGAATTATGGAGAAATGTGTTTACAAGAGCCTTGCCGGAAGTAAGCAATTTGAGGAAATTGTACGCAAGCAAGGAAGGCACCGGAAGAATCAAGGTGTTGGTTTTGAACGAAAGTTTAATGCTAATGGAGTTGAGTGGGAAGAAGATCAATACCCCAAGACGAAGTTTGTTCCTCAACAAGAGAAGTATGATCCTACTTCCTTCGAGGGGACACAAGCTCAAGATGATCTTCCACCACAAGACCTCAAGCAAAAAGGCAAGGACAAGCTTCAAGAGGAGATTGATGCATTTGAAGAAGCTCCTAAGGCCTTGGTCAAGTGAGTTCCCAAGACTACATCAAGTTCTACTTCATCAAGTACGACTACAACTCCAAGGATTCCCATCAAGATGATGTGGATCCCGAAGAAGAAGAATTAGAGAATTCTTGATGGTGACTCCGCCAACATATTTCACTCATATCATTTTGGCAAGAACAAGTGCAATCATCTTCCACATCTTGCACTAGTTCAAGGAGTCACAAACCCTCTTGTTGGTAAGACAAGGGACAAGGTAACCTAATGCTTTCATGGACATCATCTTGTGTGTACTTCACTCTATGTCTATGGATATCCTTGTTTGTTCCTTGTGGGACTAACCCATGTAGGTATTGAAAGTGCAACTCACTCCAATGGATTTCTCCAAATGATCTACATAAAAATTGAGCATCCACATCTTCAACATCTACATGAAGTCATCATCGACAAAACCCAAGGTTAGTTCATCCCTCTTTGGGGGGATATCACATCTAGGGGGAGCTTTACTCTAAGAATTGAGCTAAAGCACCTCTAATGGTGTGAACACAACAATGCTTTATGTAAAAGTGGTAACCCCACTTGTGCTTAAACGATGAGTATGACCTATGATCAAATGTTCTCATTTGACTCCTAAGTCAATATACTCATATATAGATGATCTAGTCATCGCCAATTGCTTGATAGATGCTAGAGTGTTTGTGCATGCTTTGTCACATATTTCATTTGCCATTTTATTGTGTGAGCATGTTGGTTGCATATTTTTCTCATTCTAGGACATCCATTTGTTGCTTTGATTGTTTGATCTGTTTCTTTTGCCAAATGGATGGACAAGAATGCCTAAGAACTTACTTTAGCTATCTATGCTTTTCTCGTCTCAAACTCTATTCATGCTACATCACAAAGTTTGAGCAAGTCAGATTCGAACCCTCTGGGTGAGGAGCACTCGGAGTCACCGATTTGTCATAGACTTAAACTTCCAAAACCTCTCTGTGCATTTCGGTCTGACCGATTCGTCCTTTTCGGTCATACCGAGTTCACAGAGTTGATCTAGGTTTTCAATCTCGGTGCAACCGATTAGAACCATTCGGTCACACCGAGTTGCAGTAATCGCTTGCGATTCTGCATCTCGGTGCCACCGAGTTGTTTCACTCGGTCACACCGACAGGGTCAGGATATATATACCGACGGGTCAAATTTTGGAAATTTCTCCGAAACCTTTTCGCCCGCGCGTGTCCTGCTCTGCCGACTCGGGTCTCCGGATCGTCCTCTCATCGCCAGTGACCCACTGCCGCTGGTCTCCGCCGCCGTCAACGAAAATCTACACCGCCGTTGCTGCCGTAGCGAGCTCATCGCCAAGTTAGGGTATGAGTTCGACCCTTTGTGCAATCTTTACCTCCAATTCTTAGCACAAAGACAATGCCAAGGTTCTTACCACGTATGAGATCAATCTATCCAACGAAAACTTCCTTTAGATTAGTTTTGATTCGAAAATTTAGGGTTAGGTTTCCGCCGAACTCATCTCGGACCGACCGAGTTGTAGAAATCGGTCTCACCGATTTGGCTTAGGACATTGCACTTGTAACTTTCGGTCTAACCGAAAGTTGCAAATCGGTGTGACCGAGTTCAACTCTCAGTGAAACCCTAGCAATCTCGGACTCACCGAACTGTGTCTCGGTCTGACCGATCTCACTAGTTCAGACTCCAACATTGCTTCGGTGGCACCGAGTTTAACAAATCGGTAGCTCCGAAATGCTTTCTATGGAAAACTAAAACTAAATTTTTGACTCAATTGTTTTGCAAAATCTCTACACTTTGTGATGCTCATCCACTCTATCTCATCTATAACTATTCACAGGGTTAGCTTTCAGTTTGCAGTGCCAGAATCTCTGATCAGAGTGATAGCCAGAACAGGTCTGAGGAGCAAGTGAATCTAAGTGAGGGCACTAGTCCCTCTGACAGCTATGAGGATGGTAGCAGGAGTACTCCTAGCAACCTGCCTAAGGCTACTACTAGGCAGAGGAGAAAGAGAAATTCTGATTCTGAAGATGAAGACTATGTTGCTGCTGAGGAGGAAGTCAGCTCCAAGAAGAAGGTGCTGAAAAAGGAATATGCTGCTGCTGCAACCAAGCCTGTGTTGCACAAGAAAGCTCCTGCCAAGAGAGTGCCCATGTCTAAGGCCAGAGCCTCAACTCTTGAAGCCTCCAAATCAACTGTTGAGGAGACTGGTGAGGGCAAGAAGAGAAAGGAAAGGGTCAAGAAGACAATAGCTAGAGTAATTGACAGACCCTCTATGATGAGAGACCCAGCTGAGGATGAAGAAGAAGATGAAGATGAGGATGCTGCACCAGCACCCAAAGCTCAGAAGGTGATGGGGGATGACATCAAGTCTGGGGCTGCTTCAGCAAAGCCCAAGACTGCCCCCAAGTCTACTGCTGAAGCTTCTAAGTCTGCACCAAAGAGAAGCACAAGAAACATACCAGCTGCTGAAAAGAACAAGGCCCCAGTGCCTGAAGTGGAAGATGAAGAAGAAGCCCAAGTGCTCAGGAAGCTAAAGCCAAAGATCCCTGACCATGATGGCAATCATCCAGTGGCTGAGAATATGAAAGCAAGGAAGGATGCAGGTCTCTGATTGTGGAAACAATCAGATCCATATGCTGTGAGGAGAAGGACTGCTGTGGACTATAGATTTCACACCAAGGAGCAGAAGGACTTCTATGAGACAATTCTTTTGGATAAGAAGCCCATAGTGTGTGACATGAAGTGGGTAGACTGGGAATACATCGACAACAATGTAGACCACTTCCCAGGAGTGCATGAAAGTTTCAGACTCAATGGAGTAGACACTTTTGTGGGTCAGAAGCTTACCAAGTGGAATGATGAGCTCATTATGCAATTCTATTCTACAGCTCATTTCTATCCAGATGGAAGGATTGTATGGATGTCTGAAGGTACAAGGTACCAATCAACAGTTGCTGAGTGGGCCAAGCTGATCAATGCCCCTGCAGAGCTTGAGGATGACATAGATGTCTATGCCAAGAGAAAGAAAGATCACAACTCCATGGCCAACATGTATAAGGAGATTCCTGACAAAGCCTTGGAGACTCACAAGCTAGCCTATGTATATTATCTATTGTCTGGACTGGCCACTATTAACACCATCTTGAGGCACACCTTGTTGCCCAAATCAGGAGATCACAGGATAATCAGAGGCCACTCCATCAATTTGCTTCTATTGTTTGGTGTGCCCCAGAAGTTTAAGGTGATGAGTTTGATTGTTGAGACAATCAAGAGGACAGCTGCAGACCAGAAGAGATCATGTGGGTATGCTCCACACATCCAGATGCTCATCAACTCTAAGATGGGCACATGCACATATTTGTTGGATAAAGAACACCTTCCCTTGAGACCTAAATTTGAGGACAACACAGTTGTCATGGATGCTGAAGATCCTACATCAGTAGAGGCTCAAGAGAAGAGGGAGAAAGCAAAGGCAGAGAAGGCAGCCAAGATGCCAAGTGTTGAAGAGGCATCTCAAGTTTTTCTCAAGTCAAAACAAGATCAACTTAGCTATCTCATTCAAGCCACTGTGAGGATTGAGAAAGGTTTGGCCACCTTGACTCAGAATCAAGAGAGCCTGGAGAGGATCATTGAAACAAAGTTTTATGATCTGGACTTGAAGGTGACAGAGATGCAGACAGCTGTTGAGCAGCTCCAGGAAGAAGCTGAAGAGAGGAAAGGGAAAGCTACCACAGATTCTTTTCAGAGAGTGCCTAGGGCACAGAGATCTGCAGCAATGCCTGTGACAGATACAAGAGCTACTGCATCAGCACCTGCAGCTACAACTTCAGTTGCCCCTCCGGTTGCAACTCCACCAGCTCCAACAACCTCAACAAATGCATTTGTTCTTGGAGTCCTCTCTACACCGCCTCCCGAAGATCAAGCCTAGAAAGACACATAGCACTATGCATTTTCAAGCTTTTTGGTAACTTGTTGCCAAAGGGGGAGAAAGTGTATAGATCATAGGCTTCGAGAGAGAGTGCTTGCTTCTTTTTGCCATTCTCTTTACTACATTTTGTGTGCTTGCTTGGTTGATATTCTATGTTTATGTGTGTGAGATACTTATGGTCATGTGTTTGATCATATCCTACATTAATGTTTGTGCTTGGATGATGACATTATTTATCTCTCTTGTATGATCATTCACTTTGCCTTGGTGATGAGTGCATATTTTTCATATTCCATCATT
This sequence comes from Thinopyrum elongatum, assembly GCA_011799875.1. NCBI lineage: Eukaryota > Viridiplantae > Streptophyta > Magnoliopsida > Poales > Poaceae > Thinopyrum > Thinopyrum elongatum. The sequence goes on along the minus strand of CM022302.1, from coordinate 405,404,834 downwards.
TTGAGCGCTCCACCAAAGATGTATGTGACATGGAAGAGTAACCCATGATCCTAATCGATTGTGCATTTGCATTCAAAAGCAAATTTTAAATAATGCACAAATTTAGGGGGAGCTCTTGCTTATCACATACTTCTCAAAGCGACGATATACTTCATTCTTATAATCATGTGTCGAAGCTTTGATCTATATGTTGTCATCAATTACCAAAAAGGGGGAGATTGAAAGTGCAACTAATCCCTGGGTGGTTTTGGTAATTCTTAACAACACATAGCTCATTGAACTAATACTCTTTCAAGATGATCATTTCTGAAAGTTCAATGATTGGCATGGCATGGACTAGAGATGTGGACCCCTCAAAATGCTAAGGACATATATTGGCTCAAGCTCAAGATTCTACTCTTTTCATTTTAGTGATCCAAGATCACATTGAGTCCATAGGAAAGCCAATACTATTAAAAGGGGATGAGGTGTTGCTTAATGGCTTGCTTGCTCAAAATGCTTAGTGATATGCTCCAAAACCCTCAACCACTTTCTCATATCCACATATGTCCCAAACCAAAAGTCAAACTCGGCCCCACCAATTTGATCTATCCGGTGCCACCGAGTTCATTTGACATAGCCATTGCCAGAAACTCTAATCAGTTTGGTCTCACCAATAGGGATCTCGGTCTCACCGAGATGGGATTGCTAACTCTCTTTTTCCCTTCGTAACGTTTCGGTCTAACCGAGATGAGCGATCGGTCTCACCGAGTTCGCAATGCAAACTCTCTGTTTCCTCTTCGTAACGTTTCGGTCTCACCAAAATGAGCGATCGGTCCCACCGAGTTTTCCTGACCAACTCTCTGTTTGCCTATTACAGAAATCGGTCTCACCTAGTTCATGTGATCGGTCTCACCGAGATTACGTTATGCCCTAACCCTAACGAAATCGGTCTCACCGAGTTGACATGTCGGTCCCACCGAAAATCCTAATGTTCATATTTTGAACTAAATCGGTCTGACCGCGTTTCACTATTCGGTCCCACCGAGTTTGGTAAATTGTGTGTAACGGTTAGATTTTGTGTGGATGCTATATATACCCCTCCACCTTCCTCCATTCGAGAGGAGAGCCATCAGAACGTGCCTACACTTCCAGCATTCATTTTCTGAGAGAGAACTACCTACTCATGTGTTGAGACCAAGACATTCCAATCCAACAATAAGAATCTTGATCTCTAGCCTTCCCCAAGTTGCTTTCCACTCAAATCATCTTTCCACCATATCCAAATCTGTGAGAGAGAGTTGAGTGTTGGGGAGACTATCATTTGAAGCACAAGAGCAAGGAGTTCATCATCAACACACCATCTATTACCTTTTGAAGAGTGGTGTCTCCTAGATTGGTTAGGTGTCACTTGGGAGCCTCCGTCAAGATTGTGGAGTTGAACCAAGGAGTTTGTACGGGCAAGGAGATCGCCTACTTCGTGAAGATCTACCCTAGTGAGGCAAGTCCTTCGTGGGCGATGGCCATGGTGGGATAGACAAGGTTGCTTCTTCGTGGACCCTTCGTGGGTGGAGCCCTCCGTGGACTCGCGCAACCGTTACCCTTCGTGGGTTGAAGTCTCCATCAACGTGGACATATGATAGCACCACCTATCGGAACCACGCCAAAAATCTCCGTGTCTACATTGCGTTTACTCCCTCCAAACTCCTCCCCTTTACCTTCATATGCAATGATTTACATTCTGCTGCTATACTCTTAGAATTGCATGTGTAGGTTGATTGCTTGACTTGTGCTAAGTTGCTAAAATCTGCCAAGACTTAAAATTTGGAAAAGGCTAGATTTTTATTTGGTCAAGTAGTCTAATCACCCCCCCTCTAGACATACTTTCGATCCTACAGACTCTAAGAACAAATGCATCTGTTGAGGTTGTTGGAGCTGGTGGAGTTGCAACCGGAGGGGCAACTGAAGTTGTAGCTGTAGGTACTGACGCAGTAGCTCTTGTATCTATCACAGGCATTGCTGCAGATCTCTGTGCCCTAGGCACTCTCTGAAAAGCATCTGTGGTAGCTTTCTCTTTCCTCTCTTCAGCTTCTTCTTCATCCTCAGCTGGGTCTCTCATCATAGAGCGTCTGCCAATTACTCTGGCTATTGTCTTCTTGACCCTTTCCTTTCTCTTCTTGCCCTCACCAGTCTCCTCAACAGTTGATTTGGAGGTTTCAAGAGTTGAGGCTCTGGCCTTAGACATGGGCACTCTCTTGGCAGGAGCTTTCTTGTGCAACACAGGCTTGGTTGCAGCAGCAGCAACATATTCCTTTTTCAGCACCTTCTTCTTGGAGCTGACTTCCTCCTCAGCAGCAACATAGTCTTCATCTTCAGAATCAGAATTTCTCTTTCTCCTCTGCCTAGTAGCAGCCTTAGGCAGGTTGCTAGGAGTACTTCTGCTGCCATCCTCATAGCTGTCAGAGGGACTAGTGCCCTCACTTAGATTCACTTGCTCCTCAGACCTGTTCTGGCTATCACTCTGATCAGAGATTCTGGCACTGCAAAATGAAAGCTGACCCTGTGAATAGTTATAGATGAGATAGAGTGGATGAGCATCACAAAGTGCAGAGATTTTGCAAAACAATTGAGTCAAAAATTTAGTTTTAGTTTTCCACAGAAAGCATTTCGGAGCTACCGATTTGTTAAACTCGGTGCCACCAAAGCAATGTTGGAGTCTGAACTAGTGAGATCGGTCAGACCGAGACACAGTTCGGTGAGTCTGAGATTGCTAGGGTTTCACTGAGAATTGAATTCGGTCACACCGATTTGCAACTTTCGGTTAGACCGAAAGTTACAAGTGCAATGACCTAAGCCAAATCGGTGAGACCGATTTCTACAACTCGGTCGGTCCGAGATGAGTTCAGCGGAAACCTAACCCTAAATTTTTTAATCAAAACTAATCTAAAGGAAGTTTTCATTGAATAGATTGATCTCATACGTGGTAAGAATCTTGGCATTGTCTTTGTGCTAAGAATCGGAGGTAAAGATTGCACAAAGGGTCGAACTCATACCCTAACTTGGCGATGAGCTCGCTACGGCGGCAACGGCGGTGTAGATTTCAGTTGACGGCGGCGGAGACCAGTGGCAGGGGGTCGCTGGCGACGAGAGGACGATCCGGAGACCCGAGTCGGCAGAGCAGGACAAGCGCGGGCAAAAAGGTTTCGGAGAAATTTCCAAAATTTGACCCGTCGGTATATATATCCTGACCCTGTCGGTGTGACCGAGTGGAACTGTTGGGGAACGTAGCATGCAATTTCAAAAAAATTCCTACGATCACGCAAGATCTATCCATGGAGATGCATCGCTACGAGGGGGAGAGTGTGTCTACATACCCTTGTAGACCGTTAGCGGAAGCGTCTCACGACGCGGTTGATGTAGTCGAACTTTCTTCGCGATCCAACCGATCCAAGTACCGAACGTACGACACCTCCGCGTTCAGCACACGTTCAGCTCGATGACGTCCCTCGTGCTCTTGATCCAGTTGAGGACGAGGGAGAGTTTCGTCAGCACGACGGCGTGGCGACGGTGTTGATGATGTTACCGGCGCAGGGCTTCGCCTAAGCACTACGACGATATGACCGAGGTGTGTAACTGTGGAGGGGGGCACCGCACACGGCTAAAAGATCAACTTGTGTGTTCTAGGGTGCCCCCCTCCCCACGTATATAAAGGAGGGAGGGGGAGGCTGGCCGGCCCTAGGGGGCTCGCCCAAGGAGGGGAGTCCTACTAGGACTCCAAGTCCTAGTAGGATTCCACCAAGAGGGAGAGAGGGGGAAGGAAGGAGAGGGAGAGGGAGTAGGAAAGGGGGGCGCCGCCCCCCTTCCCTTGTCCAATTTGGACTACAAGGGGGGAGGGCGCGCAGCCTGCCGTCCTCTCTCTCCAACAAGGCCCACGATGGCCCATTAGTTCCCCCGGGGGGTTCCGGTAACCCCTCCGGCACTCCTTTTTTACCCGAAACCATCCGGAACACTTCCAGTGTCCGAATAACATGGTCCAATATATCAATCTTTATGTCTCGACCATTTCGAGACTCCTCGTCATGTCCGTAATCTCATCTGGGACTCCGAATAACCTTCAGTCATCAAATCACATAAACTCATAATACAAATCGTCATCGAACGTTAAGCGTGCGGACCCTACGGGTTCGAGAACTATGTAGACATGACCGAGACATATCTCCGGTCAATAACTAATAGCGGAACCTGGATGCTCTTATTGGCTCCTACATATTCTACGAAGATCTTTATCGGTCAAACCGTATAACAACATACGTTATTCCCTTTGTCATCGGTATGTTACTTGCCCGAGATTCGATCGTCGGTATCATCATACCTAGTTCAATCTCGTTACCGGCAAGTCTCTTTACTCGTTCCGTAGTGCATCATCCCATAACTAACTCATTAGTCACATTGCTTGCAAGGCTTCATATGATGCGCATTACCGAGAGGGCCCAGAGATACCTTTCCGATACTCGGAGTGACAAATCCTAATCTCAATCTATGCCAACTCAACAAACACCTTCGGAGACACCTGTAGAGCATCTTTATAATCACCCAGTTACGTTGTGACATTTGATAGCACACAAAGTGTTCCTCCGGTATTCGGGAGTTGCATAATCTCATAGTCAGAGGAATATATATAAGTCATGAAGAAAGCAATAGCAATAAACTTAACGATCATTATGCTATGCTAACGGATGGGTCTTGTCCATCACATCATTCTTCTAATGATGTGATCCTATTTATCAAATGGCATCACATGTCTATGGTCAGGAAACATAACCATCTTTGATAAACAAGCTAGTCAAGTAGAGGCATACTAGGGACACTCTGTTTGTCTATGTTTTCACACATGTATCAAGTTTCCGGTTAATACAATTCTAGCATGAATAATAAACATTTATCATGATATAAGGAAATATAAATAACAATTTTATTATTGCCTCTAGGGCATATTTCCTTCTGTCTCCCACTTGCACTAGAGTTAATAATCTAGATTACATTGTAATGATTCTAACACCCATGGAGTCTTGGTGCTGATCATGTTTTGCTCGTGGAAGAGGCTTAGTCAATGGGTCTGCAACATTCAGATCCGTATGTATTTTGCAAACTTCTATGTGTCCCTCCTTGACTAGATCGCGGATGGAATTGAAGCATCTCTTGATGTGCTTGGTTATTTCGTGAAATCTGGATTCCTTCGCCAAGGCAATCGCTCCAGTATTGTCACAAAAGATTTTCATCGGACCCGATGCACTAGGTATGACACCTAGATCGGATATGAACTCCTTCATCCAGACTCCTTCATTTGCTGCTTCCGAAGTAGCTATGTACTCCGCTTCACACGTAGATCCCGCCACGACGCTTTGCTTAGAACTGCATGAACTGACAGCTCCACCATTCAATATAAATACGTATCCGGTTTGCGACTTAGAGTCGTCCGGATCAGTGTCAAAGCTTGCATCGACGTAACCGTTTACGACGAGCTCTTTGTCACCTCCATAAACGAGAAACATATCCTTAGTCCTTTTCAGGTATTTCAGGATGTTCTTGACTGCTGTCCAGTGATCCACTCCTGGATTACTTTGGTACCTCCCTGCTAAACTTATAGCAAGGCACACATCAGGTCTGGTACACAGCATTGCATACATGATAGAACCTATGGCTGAAGCATAGGGAATGACTTTCATTTTTTCTCTATCTTCTGCAGTGGTCGGGCATTGAGTCTGACTCAATTTCACACCTTGTAACACAGGCAAGAACCCTTTCTTTGCTTGATCCATTTTGAACTTCTTCAAAACTTTATCAAGGTATGTGCTTTGTGAAAGTCCAATTAAGCGTCTTGATCTATCTCCATAGATCTTGATGCCTAATATATAAGCAGCTTCACCGAGGTCTTTCATTGAAAAACTTTTATTCAAGTATCCTTTTATGCTATCCAGAAATTCTATATCATTTCCAATCAACAATATGTCATCCACATACAATATTAGAAATGCTACAGAGCTCCCACTCACTTTCTTGTAAATACAGGCTTCTCCAAAAGTCTGTATAAAACCATATGCTTTGATCACACTATCAAAATGTTTATTCCAACTCCGAGAGTCTTGCACCTGTCCATAAATGGATCGCTGGAGCTTGCACACTTTGTTAGCACCCTTTGGATCGACAAAACCTTCTGGTTGCATCATATACAGTTCTTCTTCCAGAAATCCATTCAGGAATGCAGTTTTGACCTCCATTTGCCAAATTTCATAATCATAAAATGCGGCAATTGCTAACATGATTCGGACAGACTTAAGCATCGCTACGGGTGAGAAGGTCTCATCGTAGTCAACTCCTTGAACTTGTCAAAAACCTTTCGCAACAAGTCGAGCTTTGTAGACAGTAACATTACCGTCAGCGTCAGTCTTCTTCTTGAAGATCCATTTATTCTCTATGGCTTGCCGATCATCGGGCAAGTCAACCAAAGTCCACACTTTGTTCTCATACATGGATCCCATCTCAGATTTCATGGCCTCAAGCCATTTCGCGGAATCTGGGTTCATCATCGCTTCCTCATAGTTCGTAGGTTCGTCATGGTCTAGTAACATGACTTCCAGAACAGAATTACCGTACCACTCTGGTGCAGAGCGTACTCTGGTTGACCTACGAGGTTCGGTAGTAACTTGATCCGGAGTTTCATGATCATCATAATTAACTTCCTCACTGACTGGTGTAGGCATCACTGGAACTGATTTCTGTGATGAACTACTTTCCAATACGGGAGAAGGTACAATTACCTCATCAAGTTCTACTTTGCTCCCACTCACTTCTTTCGAGAGAAACTCCTTCTCTATAAAGGATCCATTCTTAGCAACAAAGATCTTTCCTTCGGATTTGTGATAGAAGGTGTACCCAACAGTTTCTTTGGGGTGTCCTATGAAGACGCACTTCTCCGATTTGGGTTCGAGCTTATCAGGCTGAAGTTTTTTCACATAAGCATCGCAACCCCAAACTTTAAGAAACGATAGCTTAGGTTTCTTGCCAAACCACAGTTCATATGGTGTCGTCTCAACGGATTTAGATGGTGCCCTATTTAACGTGAATGCAGCTATCTCTAATGCATAACCCCAAAACGATAGCGGTAAATCGGTAAGAGACATCATAGATCGCACCATATCTAATAAAGTACGGTTATGACATTCGGACACACCATTACGCTGTGGTGTTCCAGGTGGCGTGAGTTGCGAAACTATTCCGCATTGTTTTAAATAAAGACCAAACTCGTAACTCAAATATTCGCCTCCGCGATCAGATCATAGAAACTTTATTTTCTTGTTACGATGATTTCCCACTTCACTCTGAAATTATTTGAACTTTTCAAACGTTTCAGACTTATGTTTCATTAATTAGATATACCCATATCTGCTCAAATCATTTATGAAGGTCAGAAAATAATGATACCCGCCGCGAGCCTCAACACTCATCGGAACGCATACATCAGTATGTATTATTTCCAATAAGTCAGTTGCTCGCTCCATTGTTCCGGAGAACGGAGTTTTAGTCATCTTGCCCATGAGGCATGGTTCGCAAGTATCAAGTGATTCATAATCAAGTGATTCCAAAAGCCCATCAGCAGGGAGTTTCTTCATGCGCTTTACACCAATATGACCTAAACGGCAGTGCCACAAATATGTTGCACTATCATTATCAACTTTGCATCTTTTGGCATCAATATTATGAATATGTGTATCACCACGATCGAGATTCAACAAAAATAGACCACTCTTCAAGGGTGCATGACCATAAAAGATATTACTCATATAAATAGAACAACCATTATTCTCTGATTTAAATGAATAACCGTCTCGCATCAAACAAGATCCAGATATAATGTTCATGCTCAACACTGGCACCAAATAACAATTATTCAGGTCTAAAACTAATCCCAAAGGTAGATGTAGAGGTAGCATGTCGACGGCGATAACATCGTCCTTGGAACCATTCCCGACGCGCATCATCACCTCATCCTTAGCCAATCTTCGCTTGATCCGTAGTCCCTGTTTCGAGTTACAAATATTAGCAACCGACCCGGTATCAAATACCCAGGCACTACTACGAGCATTAGTAAGGTACACATCAATAACATGTATATCAAATATACCTTTGTTCACTTTGCCATCCTTCTTATCCGCCAAATACTTGGGGCAGTTCCGCTTCCAGTGACCAGTCCCTTTGCAGTAGAAGCACTCAGTTTCAGGCTTGGGTCCAGACTTGGAATTCTTCCCGGGAGTAGCAACTTGCTTGCTATTCTTCTTGAAGTTCCCCTTCTTCCCTTTGCCCTTTTTCTTGAAACTAGTGGTCTTGTTAACCATCAACACTTGATGCTCCTTTTTGATTTCTACCTCCGCAGCCTTTAGCATCGCGAATAGCTCGGGAATTGTCTTTTCCATCCCTTGCATATTATAGTTCATCACGAAGCCTTTGTAGCTTGGTGGCAGTGATTGAAGAACTCTGTCAATAACACAATCATCCGGAAGATTAACTCCCAGCTGAGTCAAGTGGTTATTGTACCCAGACATTCTGAGTATGTGTTCACTGACAGAACTGTTCTCCTCCATCTTGCAGCTATAGAACTTGTTGGAGACGTCATATCTCTCAACTCGGGCATTTGCTTGAAATATTAACTTCAACTCCTGAAACATCTCATATGCTCCATGACGTTCAAAACGTCTTTGAAGTCCCGATTCTAAGCCGTAAAGCATGGCACATTGAACAATCGAGTAGTCGTTAGATCGAGCTTGCCAGACGTTCATAACGTCAGCATCTGCTCCTGCAGCAGGCCTTTCACCCAGCGGTGCATCAAGGACATAATTCTTCTGTGCAGCAATGAGGATAATCCTCAAGTTACGGACCCAGTCCGTGTAGTTGCTACCATCATCTTTCAACTTAGCTTTCTCTAGGAACGCATTAAAATTCAAGGGAACGGTAGCACGGGCCATTGATCTACAACATAGATATGCAAAAACTATCAGGACTCAGTTCATGATAAATTAAGTTCAATTAATCATATTACTTAAGAACTCCCACTTAGATAGACATCCCTCTAGTCATCTAAATGATCACGTGATCCATATCAACTAAACCATGTCCGATCATCACGTGAGATGGAGTAGTTTTCAATGGTGAACATCTCTATGTTGATCATATCTACTATATGATTCACGCTCGACCTTTCGGTCTCCAGTGTTCCGAGGCCATATCTGCATATGCTAGGCTCGTCAAGTTTAACCCAAGTATTCCGCACGTGCAAAACTGTCTTGCACCCGTTGTATGTGAACATAGAGCTTATCACACCCGATCATCACGTGGTGTCTCGGCACGATGAACTGTCACAACGGTATATACACAGGGAGAACACTTATACCTTGAAATTTTTGTGAGGGATCATCTTATAATGCTACCGCCGTACTAAGCAAAATAAGATGCATAAAAGGATTAACATCACATGCAATTCAATATGTGACATGATATGGCCATCATCATTTTGTGCTCTTGATCTCCATCATCGAAGCACCGTCATGATCTCCATCATCACCGGCGCCCCAGCTTGATCTCCATCATAGCATCGTGGTCGTCACGCCAATTATTGCTACTACTACTAACGCTAACTCATAACGAAAAAGTAAAGCAATTACATAGTGTTGGCACTTCATACAATAATGAGACAACCATAAGGCTCCTGCCGGTTGCCGATAACTTTTACAAAACATGATCATCTCATACAACAACGTATATCACATATCATGTCTTGACCATATCATATCACAAGCACACCCTGCAAAAACAAGTTAGACGTCCTCTACTTTGTTGTTGCAAGTTTTACGTGGCTGCTACGGGTTTAGAAGAACTAATTCTTACTTACGCAAAACCACAATGTGGTGTAGTGATTGCTTTTTGATCTTCTAAAAGAACCCTCCTCATTGAAACCGGTTCAACTAAAGTGAGAGAGACAGACACCCGCCAGTCACCTTTAAGCAACGAGTGCTCGTAGCGGTGAAACCAGTCTCACGTAAGGGTACGCGTAATGTCGGTCCGGGCTGCTTCATCTCACAATACCGCTGAACCAAGTAACAACTAGTAACGACAAGCAATATGTATACACCCACGCCCACAACTCCTTTGTGTTCTACTCGTGCAAATCATCTACGCATAGACCTGGCTCGGATGCCACTGTTGGGGAACGTAGCATGCAATTTCAAAAAAATTCCTATGATCACGCAAGATCTATCCATGGAGATGCAGCGCTACGAGGGGGAGAGTGTGTCTACATACCCTTGTAGACCATTAGTAGAAGCGTCTCATGACGCGGTTGATGTAGTCGAACTTTCTTCGCGATCCAACCGATCCAAGTACCGAACGTACGGCACCTCCGTGTTCAGCACACGTTCAGCTCGATGACGTCCCTCGTGCTCTTGATCCAGTTGAGGACAAGGGAGAGTTCCGTCAGCACGACGGCATGGCGACGGTGTTGATGATGTTACCGGCGCAGGGCTTCGCCTAAGCACTACGACGATATGACCGAGGTGTGTAACTGTGGAGGGGGGCACCGCACACGGCTAAAAGATCAACTTGTGTGTTCTAGGGTGCCCCCTTCCCCATGTATATAAAGGAGGGAGGGGGAGGCCGGCCGGCCCTAGGGGGCTCGCCCAAGGAGGGGAGTCCTACTAGGACTCCAAGTCCTAGTAGGATTCCACCAAGAGGGAGAGAGGGGGAAGGAAGGAGAGGGAGAGGGAGTAGGAAAGGGGGGCGCCGCCCCCCTTCCCTTGTCCAATTTGGACTACAAGGGGGGGCACGCGGCCTGCCCTGGCTGCCCTCCTCTCTCTCCAACAAGGCCCATGGTGGCCCATTAGTTCCCCCGGGGGGTTCCGGTAACCCCTCCGGCACTCCGTTTTTACCCGAAACCATCCGGAACACTTCCGGTGTCCGAATAACATGGTCCAATATATCAATCTTTATGTCTCGACCATTTCAAGACTCCTCGTCATGTCCGTGATCTCATCCGGGACTCCGAACAACCTTCGGTCATCAAATCACATAAACTCATAATACAAATCGTCATCGAACATTAAGCGTGCGGACCCTACGGGTTCGAGAACTATGTAGACATGACCGAGACATATCTTCGGTCAATAACCAATAGCAGAACCTAGATGCTCATATTGGATCCTACATATTCTATGAAGATCTTTATCGGTCAAACCGTATAACAACATACGTTATTCCCTTTGTCATCGGTATGTTACTTGCCCGAGATTCGATCGTCGGTATCAACATACCTAGTTCAATCTCGTTACCGGCAAGTCTCTTTACTCATTCCGTAGTGCATCATCCCGTAACTAACTCATTAGTCACATTGCTTGCAAGGCTTCATATGATGTGCATTACCGAGAGGGCCCAGAGATACCTCTCCGATACTCGGAGTGACAAATCCTAATCTCGATCTATGCCAACTCAACAAACACCTTCGGAGACACCTGTAGAGCATCTTTATAATCACCCAGTTACGTTGTGACGTTTGATAGCACACAAAGTGTTCCTCCGGTATTCGGGAGTTGCATAATCTCATAGTCAGAGGAATATATATAAGTCATGAAGAAAGCAATAGCAATAAACTTAACGATCATTATGCTATGCTAACGGATGGGTCTTGTCCATCACATCATTCTTCTAATGATGTGATCCTGTTTATCAAATGGCATCACATGTCTATGGTCAGGAAACATAACCATCTTTGATAAACAAGCTAGTCAAGTAGAGGCATACTAGGGACACTCTGTTTGTCTATGTATTCACACATGTATCAAGTTTCCGGTTAATACAATTCTAGCATGAATAATAAACATTTATCATGATATAAGGAAATATAAATAACAATTTTATTATTGCCTCTAGGGCATATTTCCTTCAGGAACAACTCGGTGGCACTGAGATGAAGAATCGCAAGCGGTTACTGCAACTCGGTGTGACCGAATGATTCTAATCGGTTGCACCGAGATTGAAAACCTAGATCAACTCAGTGAACTCGGTATGACCGAAAAGGACGAATCGGTCAGACCAAAATGCACAAAGAGGTTTTGGAAGTTTAAGTCTATGACGAATCGGTGACTCCGAGTGCTCCTCACCCAGAGGGTTCGAATCTGACTTGATCAAACTTTGTGATGTAGCATGAATAGAGTTTGAGACGATAAAAGCATTGATAGCTAAAGGAAGTTCTTAGGCATTCTTGTCCATCCATTTGGCAAAAGAAACAGATCAAACAATCAAAGCAACAAATGGATGTCCTCGAATGAGAAAAATATGCAACCAACATGCTCACACAATAAAATGGCAAATGAAATATGTGACAAAGCATGCACAAACACTCTAGCATCTATCAAGCATTTTGCGATGACTAGATCATCTATATATGAGTATATTGACTTAGGAGTCAAATGAAAACATTTGATCATAGGTCATACTCATCGTTTAAGCACAAGTGGGGTTACCACTTTTACATAAAGCATTGTTGTGTTCACACCATTAGAGTTGCTTTAGCTCAATTCTTAGAGTAAAGCTCCCCCTAGATGTGATATCCCCCCTAAGAGGGATGAACTAACCTTGGGTTTTGTCGATGATGACTTCATGTAGATGTTGAAGATGTGGATGCTTAATTTTGATGTAGATCATTTGGAGTAATCCATTGGAGTGAGTTGCACTTTCAATACCTACATGGGTTAGTCCCACAAGGAACAAACAAGGATATCCATAGACATAGAGTGAAGTACACACAAGATGATGTCCATGAAAGCATTAGGTTACCTTTGTCCTTGTCTTACCAAAAAGAGGGTTTGTGACTCCTTGAACTAGTGCAAGATGTGGAAGATGATTGCACTTGTTCTTGCCAAAATGATATGAGTGAAATATGTTGGCGGAGTCACCCTCAAGAATTCTCTAGTTCTTCTTCTTTGGGATCCACCTCATCTTGATGGGAATCCTTGGAGTTGTAGTCGTACTTGATGAAGTAGAACTTGATGTAGTCTTGGGAACCCACTTGACCAAGGCCTTAGGAGCTTCTTCAAATGCATCAATCTCCTCTTGAAGCTTGTCCTTACCTTTTTGCTTGAGGTCTTGTGGTGGAAGATCATCTTGAGCTTGTGTCCCCTCGAAGGAAGTAGGATCATACTTCTCTTGTTGAGGAACAAACTTCGTCTTGGGGTATTGATCTTCTTCCCACTCAACTCCATTAGCATTGAACTTTCGTTCAAGACCAACACCTTGATTCTTCCGGTGCCTTCCTTGATTGCATACAATTTCCTCAAATTGCTTACTTCCGGCAAGGCTCTTGTAAACACCTTTCTCTATAATTCCCTTCAATAAGCTATTTTCTTGCTCAAGTGTAACTTGGCTAAGAGAATCATTAGTGGAATCAAGAGAACTACTAGAAGCAACAATATTGGATTTAGCATGATTATTGTTACTACTAGAAGAAAAATCTTTCTTACTCTTGTTGCTAGATTTTACTTGTGGCATGTAAGTAGACAAGAGTAAACGCTTGGCAATGTAAGAAGAACTTTTCTTACGAAGATCATCATTGATTGCTTTTAAGAACCCATGCTCTTGCTCTAGATTGAGCTTTTCAAAGCGTAGTTTCTCATGAGTCTTTAAAAGCTCTCGATGATCTTCTAAGGTAGTTTCATGGGCTAACTTAAGAGTGTTTAGTTCTTTAGTTAGACGCTCAATCTCCTTCTTATCATCATCATTCATTTTATCTTGTTTAGCATGATTAATAGCATGTTCATCATAGTTTTCATCACTAGAGTTGTCAACAAGTAAATCATCATCACCTAGCAAATCATCTTCATCACTATTGAAATCAACATACTCGGGGTGTGATACCTTTGGGCCTTTAGCCATGAAGCATCTTCCAATTCCTTCATTTGGTGAGTCAAATATGTCATAGGAGTTGGTTGACACAAGTGCTAGACCGGCAACACCTTCATCTTGAGTATATTCGGACTCGGAGTGATAACTTATCTCGGAGTGGTGGTCGGAGTCGGAGCCGGATACCCATTCACCAACATGAGCTTGATGTCTTCGTTTTGTATAGCTCCTTGATGACTTGTCCTTCCTTTCTGAATCCTTGCTTCTGCGAGAGGTTCTTCGTTCATAACGATCATCTCTACTCCTTCTCTCCCTTGGAGGTGATTCTTCTCTTTTGCTTCTTCTTTCATGTGAGTCTTCTCTTCTTTTGTAGGGAGCCATACACTCATTGGAGTAGTGTCCGGGTCTTCCACAATTGTAGCAATTACGCTCACGACTAGAAGATCTTTTGTCATTGTAGGACCTTGACTTGGAACTTCTTTCCTTGCTTCTACTCTTGTAGAACTTGTTGAAGTTCTTCACCATTAGGCTCAATTCCTCATTGAAGGCTTGTTTTTCACTTGATGATGTAGGAGCATCACATGAGGCTTTGTAAGCACCACTAGACTTGTTGTGAAGCTCTTCTTTATCCTTGAGTGACATCTCATGAGCCACAATTCTTCCAATGACTTCAGTTGGCTTGAGATCTTTGTAATTTGGCATCATTTGGATCAATGTGCACACGGTGTCATATTTTCCATCCAAGGCTCTTAGGATCTTCTTGATGATGAATCTGTCGGTCATCTCTTCACTTCCTAAGCTGGCAATCTCATTTGTGATGAGAGCAAGCCTAGAGTACATTTTCGCGACACCTTCACCATCCTTCATTTTGAACTTGTCCAACTGACTTTGAAGCACATCCAATTTGGATTCCTTGACGGAGTCGGTGCCTTCATGCATATCAATCAAAGTATCCCAAATTTCCTTTGCATTCTCAAGATGGCTGATTTTGTTGAATTCTTTGGGGCACCATCCGTTGAAGAGGATATCACAAGCTTGAGCATTGTATTGCAACATCTTCAATTCTTCCGCGGTAGCTTCACGATTCGGTTCTTTCCCATCAAAGAATTCACCTTACAAGCCAATACACACAATAGCCCAAACGGCGGGGTTATGTCCAAGAATGTGCATTTTCATCTTATGCTTCCAACTAGCAAAATTAGTACCATCAAAGTAAGGACCTCTACGGTGGTAATTTCCCTCGCTAGACGCCATACTCTCCTAGGTTGTGAAACCAAGGCTATGATCACCAAAGCTATGGAAATCAAGGCAAATGGAGACCAAAGCTCTGATACCACTTGTAGGATCGAAAGTATGTCTAGAGGGGGGTGATTAGACTACTTGACCAAATAAAAATCTAGCCTTTTCCAAATTTTAAGTCTTGGCAGATTTTAGCAACTTAGCACAAGTCAAGCAATCAACCTACACATGCAATTCTAAGAGTATATCAGCGGAATGTAAATCATTGCATATGAAGGTAAAGGGGAGGAGTTTGGAGGGAGCAAACGCAATGTAGACACGGAGATTTTTGGCGTGGTTCCGATAGGTGGTGCTATCGTACGCCCACGTTGATGGAGACTTCAACCCACGAAGGATAACGGTTGCGCGAGTCCACGGAGGGCTCCACCCACGAAGGGTCCACGAAGAAGCAACCTTGTCTATCCCACCATGGCCATCGCCCACGAAGGACTTGCCTCACTAGGGTAGTTCTTCACGAAGTAGGCGATCTCCTTGCCCGTACAAACTCCTTGGTTCAACTCCACAATCTTGACGGAGGCTCCCAAGTGACACCTAACCAATCTAGGAGACACCACTCTCCAAAAGGTAATAGATGGTGTGTTGATGATGAACTCCTTGCTCTTGTGCTTCAAATGATAGTCTCCCCAACACTCAACTCTCTCTCACAGATTTGGATATGGTGGAAAGATGATTTGAGTGGAAAGCAACTTGGGGAAGGCTAGAGATCAAGATTCTTATGGTTTTATTGGAATGTCTTGGTCTCAACACATGAGTAGGTGGTTCTCTCTCAGAAAATGAATGCTGGAAGTGTAGGCACGTTCTGATGGCTCTCCTCTTGAATGGAGGAAGGGTGGAAGGGTATATATAGCCTCCACACAAAATCTAACCGTTACACACAATTTACCAAACTCGGTGGGACCGAATAGTGAAACTCGGTCAGACCGATTTAGTTCAAAATGTGAACGTTAGGATTTTCGGTGGGACCGACATGTCAACTCGGTGAGACCGATTTCGTTAGGGTTAGGGCATAACGTAATCTCGGTGAGACCGATCACATGAACTCGGTGGGACCGATTTCTGTAATAGGCAAACAGAGAGTTGGTCAGGCAAACTCGGTGGGACCGATCGCTCATTTCGGTGAGACCGAAACGTTATGAAGAGGAAACAGAGAGTTTGCATTGCGAACTCGGTGGGACCGATCGCTCATCTCGGTTATACCGAAACGTTACGATGGGAAACAGAGAGTTAGCAATCCCATATCGGTGAGACCGAGATCCCTATCGGTGAGACCGAACTGATTAGGGTTTCTAGCAGTGGCTATGTCAAATGAACTCGGTGGCGCCGGATAGATCAAATCGGTGGGGCCGAGTTTGACTTTTGGTTTGGGACATATGTGGATATGAGAAAGTGGTTGAGGGTTTTGGAGCTTATCACTAAGCATTTTGAGCAAGCAAGCCATTAAGCAACACCTCATCCCCTTTTAATAGTATTGGCTTTCCTATGGACTCAATGTGATCTTGGATCACTAAAATGAAAAGAGTAGAGTCTTGAGCTTGAGCCAATATATGTCCTTAGCATTTTGAGGGGTCCACATCTCTAGTCCATGCCATGCCAATCATTGAACTTTCTGAAATGATCATCTTGAAAGAGTATTAGTTCAATGAGCTATAAGTTGTTAAGAATTACCAAAACCACCCAGGGATTAGTTGCACTTTCAAGTATCATCGGTGGGCGTGTGGAGGTGTGTCTCCGGTGGACCTGTCTTTGGTGGATTTGCTCGGATCTGGATGTCATTCGTCTTTGTTCACGCGTTTTCAGGTTGTATCCTTTCGATCTACGCTACTCATCATCGGCAGCGGTTGGTGCTCTGGTGAGTTGGTCCTATGGGGCCTTAGCACGATGACTTCCAGACTATCTACTACAACAAGGTTTGTCCTACTTCAACGAGGGAGGGACGATGACGGCGACGCGCCTTTGGATCACTTCAGTGCTTGTAGTCGTCGCTAGATGGTCTACGAATCTAGATGTAGTTTTTATTACTTTGGTGTTTGTTGAACCGCCATGATTGAAGAGGAATAGATCGGAAGTTTTCTTGAAATAAAAAGTACTCCGGCAGGCAAACAGCAACAACAAAAGAGCAAAGCCAGGAGGATCAACTTCCTGGGCGCCCGAAGACTGCTCCAGAAACACCCCGGTGAGGACAACGCCTATTCTTCCTTGATTGGTTGCCTGGAAACAGCACAAAGCCTTATCAAGTTCATGGTACTCAACCTGATCATCTCGGTGCCAGAGCTTAACACCTTTGCATCTCCCTCATGTTGCAGACCTACCCAATATAAAAGAAAGGCACATGCAGAGAAAACAATTTCAAAAGGCGTCTTAGTCGTCTTTTTCTCAAAGGTAACTCTAATGCGGGCTAGCCATATGGCCTAGGTCACAGCAGCTAAGCTAACCATATGAAACTTAACTCCATCAGGGAGAAACTTGCAGCTCCAACCATAATATTGGAAATAGTTATTATGACATAACTCAGTCCTTTACACAACCCTAACCGATCGCCAGATCACTTGGGCCACTGGACAAGTGAAAATTAGGTGTGTGGCAGTCTCGGGTTCGCTGCGAAAAGAGCATGATGGATTACCAGGTCATTTCCTACTTTTTAGAACTTGACGAGTAAGGAAAACATTCTGGGCTAACTGCCACATGAAAATTTGGATTTTGAGAGCAAGTTTCGCCTTCCTAATCCATTTATAATTGCAACCACTCAAAGGCTTCTTCAGCGATTTGTATTTAGATTTGGTCGAGAACTAGACATTTTTTCTATGAAAAGGAAAATATATTAATATCGCGAATATACTAATTACACCCAGCCTCTGCACCAACGAGATATCGAAAGACATCCAGGATGCACACAACCAAGAATAAAATAAAAAAGGGAGAAATATAAAATAAAGACCCGTCGTAGTGATGAAACACTTGCAACAGCAACACTCTAACCACCACCAAAGACAACACTCTGACCGCAAAAGAGGTCCCCCATAGGCAACGCCTCCAAGAAGGAAACAATGCACACGCATTGTCGTCGCCTGATCAAGGATCTTGAGTTTTCACTCTGAAGAAAGTCCGAGATCACAAAACAATGCCTTCAGCAAGGCCATTGCCAAGTATAACCAATGAAGACCAGACCTTGGGCTTTCACCATGGAAATCGCGGCTCGGTACTCAAGAAGCACCACCAGAATTGCTTTCCACCCATGTTGCCGCCCCTCCTGCCAAGGCCGCAGCTGCAAGTACTCGACACCCGACACACAGGAAAAACCTGTGCCGCAAGTCTTCATCGTAATCAAAACTCCACTCCGCCAATACAAGCCTCTAATCACAGCCACCATGACTTTCATCACCACTGTCCATGCATGGAAATCTATATTTGGACATGTCCCATCGCACTAGTAGGATAGCAAAGTTTCGCGCCACGCCCTCATGAAGCCTCTTTGGCCGAGGATAAGGGCGCACCTGACCAGATCAATTCCGATCTAGATATCTAGTGGCGCCATGCGCCAATAGCTGAGAACTTCAAGAGGAAGACCGGAACTCTTAGGCGTCCAGATCGAGGAAGCTGGCATGAAGCAGATCGGCAATTTGAAACTCGAAGAATAGCACGGCCAACCACCTTTATTCGAGCCAAGCCAGTAGCCCCCACACCACCAGCCGGCTGTATAGGAGAAGACGAACCGGACCGCCGCTGACCACGCTAGATCCTGGATAGCAGCCAATCTGGCTGAATCTCACAGCGACCACCGCAACCCGCCGGCCCAGATCGGACCCAGGACAGGTCTGCTGCCGCCGCCGCCCGCCATGGCAGGAACGCCTCGGATGGTGCCGCCGAGGACTGGCCTCGCTTGATCCATCCAATCCCAGCGCCGCCACCACAACGTCTTCTCCTCCACATCCACCATCCGCACGCGTCCACCACTGTGGATCTCTGCCCCGATGCGGCATCGCTGCGTGCCTCCTCCACCCTCCGCCCTCGGCGAGACATGTTGGGAAACGTAGTAGAAAACACAAAAATTTACCCTATGATCACCCAGGAACAATATGAAGATGCATAACGGGTTGTGATCAACGATCGTTACCGGCTCCGGGAGTGCATCGGAAGTAGACGAGTTAGTGTAGATCATACTTGGAGTCCCTCAAACATCGATGACGATCCCGCGAACCATCCTTGAACGATCCCTCGAACGGAAGACCGAAAGCACGGCCTCTCTACTTGGTTGCAAGCATACGGTCTTCAAGATCCGGCAGCGCTTCACCGT
This sequence comes from Thinopyrum elongatum, assembly GCA_011799875.1. NCBI lineage: Eukaryota > Viridiplantae > Streptophyta > Magnoliopsida > Poales > Poaceae > Thinopyrum > Thinopyrum elongatum. The sequence goes on along the minus strand of CM022302.1, from coordinate 405,385,324 downwards.
CCAGAGCTAATCGTCGCCGGAGAATTAGAGGGAGGAGTTTAGAACCACATGGGGCTTCTAATTATGAGGATTAGAGGTGGCAAGGCTTGCTCTAATTAGTCAACTAGGACCAACTAGAACGTGCACTAGATCAACTAGAGGAGGCTCCAAAACTTATGTATCAATAGGGTGGAAATCCTCTAGTATATATAGGTTAGAGGGGAGGGAGAGGGCAGCCACCAAGGGGGGAAATCCCCTTTGGGGCGCCGACCAAGGGAGAGGGAGTAGGACTCCCTCCCCTAGTCCAATCCCCCCCCCCACACACACACATGGAAAGGGGGGGTGCCAACTCCTCTTGGGCCCTCGTGTCCCAAGTATCCTTCCACCTCTTGGCCTTTTAAGGCCCGTTGATATTTAAATTAAATATAAAATGTTCTAAACACTTCTAGGCCATTATATATATAATTTAACATCCCCAGAAACATTTTCCACCTAAATATAATTAATTGGTAATACCCGATATTCACCGAAACCCTTCTGGTGACCCCGAAACGCTTCCGGAACCTCTCGGAACTATTCCGGATATTGATTAAACAATTCCACAAATATATTCTCATCACTCCTGTCCCACTAACACTCAGCAGATCGTGATTACCTTAAGCTTGTGACCCCGTAGGTTCGGTAAACCATAGACATGAACGAAACCCCTTCGTTCAATGACCGATAGCGGAACCATGGACATCCATATCGGTCCCTATGATTACACGAATGATATTCGAGTGAACCTTTGGTTATCATGTGATGTTCCCTTTGCTTCATGATACTTTACAAAACCCGGTGTGCATCGGTATCCTCCGGAGTCATCACCATGATCACTATACCGTTGCTCCCGTTACCAGTTTTGTTCTTCTTTCTCGTTGACGTGTTCCGGCATCCCCATGACGTACTCACCTATGTTTGGCCAGACGATGATTGATGCCGTCATACCAAGAGGGCCCTAAGAATATCTCCCCATCGTCGGAGGAGCAAATCCCACTCTTGAGCTATCCGGTCACTTGTCAAACTTTCTGGTGAACCTGAAAGTTGTCATTATGATCACCTTGTTACAGATGACGTTTGAGCAACCCCAAAGCCCACCGTCTAGTAGGAAGTGACCGAGATACTCTCATGGTCTGAGGAACTAAAACACATGCTAACCTAGGGCATTGGATCAGTGAATTCGTTGGATGATACTCATCATATAACAATCATAACCTAGGGCGATACAAAACTAGCTCCAGTTCATAAATATAATGTAGGCATGTATTCTGTAAATAGTCATACGTGCTTATGGAAAGAACTTGCATGGCATGTTTTGTCCTACCCTCTCGTGGCAGCGGGGGGCATAAGGAAACTAAGGGATATTAAGGCCTCCTTTTAGTAGAGAACCAGAACAAAGCATTAACACATAGTGAACACATGAACTCCTCAAACTACGGTCATCACCGGAAAGTATCCCGACTATTGTCACTCCGGGGTTTACGGATCATAACACGTAATAGGTGCATATGACTTGAAAGATCGGATCTAGAACATAGATATAATGGTGAAAACATAAACGGTTCAGATCTGAAATCATGGCACCCGGGCCCAAAGTGACAAGCATTAAGCATGGCAAAGTCATAACAACATCAATCTCAGAACATAATGGATACTAGGGATCAAACCCTAACAAAACTAACTCGATTACATGATGAATCTCATCCAACTCCTCACCGACCAGTGAGCCTACGAAGGAATTACTCACTCCCGGTGGGGAGCATCATGGAATTGGCGATGGAGAAGGGTTGGTGATGACGAAGATCGAAGATCCCCCTCTCCGGAGCCCCAAACGGGCTCCAGATCTGGCCTCCCGATGAAGAACAGGAGGTGGCGGTGGCTCCATATCGTGAAACGTGATAATTCTTTCTCCCTAAATTTTTTCTCCAAAAATAGGATTTTATAGCATCAGAGTCAGGGTCTGCGGGGCCACCAGGTGGGCACAACCCACCTGGGCGCGCCTGGAGGGAGGGGAGGTCGCCCTGGTGGGTTGTGCTCACCCCGGGCCCCCCCTCCGGTGGTTCTTGGCTCCAGTATTTTTCTATTATTCCATAAAAATTCTCCAAAAAGTTTCGTTCCATTCCGAGAACTTTTATTTCTGCACAAAAACAACACCATCTGCTGAAAACAGTGTCAGTCCGGGTTAGTTTCATTCAAATCATGCAAATTAGAGTCGAAAACAAGAGCAAAAGCGTTAGGAAAAGTAGATACGCCGGAGACGTATCACTGCCGATCGCGGCTCTCAACGCCAGAAGTCAGGCACCCCACGTCGGCGCTGGCCTCGTGGTGGAAGACCTTCTCAGCAGAGCTCCATGCAAGCCGAACCTGTATTTCTAAAACACATTTTTCCAAAAATGTTGTTGGACCTGTTTTTCCAAAAACTCATATTTTGGGTATTACGAGAACCAAGTTTTGCCTATCCGAGGATTAGTTAGATTACCCAAACAAAGTTTTAGTTTGTTAGACCCTGGAACGAGTTTATACATAACTGGTTCTCTAAAATCTCGGTATCCAAACAACCCCTAAGTATTGCTATGATGAGACAATCTCGTCATAGTCAATTTTTTGATCTTGTCATAAACTATTTGTAACAAGTCAAGCATTATAAAACATTTTTATCTTTGTCAGTTATATATCCATTACTATTCTTTAGACTCTAAGTCTTTCGAATGGTTCATAAAGTTCTAAGCTTGAATTATGTGAATGGATACTATCTCGGGTTATGTTGGTATATAGCCAATTTCCAGAGTCAAGGCCCATCAACGCTTCTTTGTGAATTATAGGTTCATTGTTTGCCCAACAATATTTTGTCTGCATACCACAAAGGTCTGCACGAATTTTCCCAACCTATGTAGTTCAACTAAAAGTTCGACCGTAGTCTCTATATCTCATGTAGAGGCTTTCGTATCGGCCGCAGTAAGAAATTCTAGAATTACTTCCAGTGTTTCTTTTCTTTGAACTGATTATGAAGATTCTGCAATCTTGTCGAGTTGCACTGTTCTCCCACTCACTCTTTTGTAGAAAACATTTTCTTCAAAACTTCTGCACTCTGTGGCAAAACACTCTGCCTCGGTGTAGTGATAGAGGAATACCCAACTATTTGGGATAACCTACAAAGTACACTTATTTCAATAAATTTGATGCGCTCCTTTTTCAGTGTAAAAGCCGCAGTCTCTAAAGCATCACTTTGAAAGTATATTGGCGAAATAATTAATGTCGTCTTTGATCTTACCATGTCATGCATAGCTTGATTGCATCTACTTAAAACACTCTACTCTTTGTAGTGTTCTAGGAGTTGCAAGCTATAAAATTCGTTTATAGCTCATCAGACATTCGCTAAATTTGCAACTCAAATATTCTTTTCTGCAATCCAATTGTAGAAACATAATTTTATTGTTACAATAATTTCTACTTCATTCTGAAAACCTTTTGAAACACTTCAAACAATCCAGATTTATGTCTCAATTAGTAAATATAAATATCTACTTGAGTCATGTTGAAGATAGATAAATCCACTGCTTGCAACAACACTTATTGGATTACATACATCAATATGCATATCTCCAATTATTTTGTTGCTTGTTATTTATGGCCTGTGAACGGTACTTTAGTTTACTTCACTAATTGGACGAAACTTGCAAGTGTCAAATGATTCTTAATCAGATGACTTCAAAATTCATCACTATGAAATATCTCCATGCTGGTTTCTCCAATGTGACTAAATGCAGTGCCACACAGATGTGGTATTATTTTAGTCTTGCGACATTTAGCGTCAAAGTTATGGATGTTCAATTTTATTATCAATATTCATAATATACATCTTATTCACAATAAGAGTATGCCCTTTTGCTCATCACATCGAACAACTATTGTTCTGTCATGAACAACCTCCTTCATAACATCGAACAACTATTGTTCTATCATGAACAACCTCCTTGCAACTTCTATGCAATGGGCTAGAGTGTACAAAAACTCTAAAATGAATTATGATAATAAATATAGAGGAAATACATTGATAGAAATACTGTAACCATTTACAATCCATCAAAATATTTTAACCTCATTATATGTTGGTCATTTAGGCCGTTCGGAGTTTCTTTGCAATGATTTGCAATAATATGCAATTGAGTCGATATCCTTGTGATTAACCTTTTCCCACAATACCGACGAATCAGTGATCAACAAATTGATCATATTTACTAAGAACTACACTTTACTTGACCATCCATCTCCACATCTCATAACTTGTATGACATTCATACCTGAGCTGGACATTCCAGTCTTATTTTCTTTCTGCCTTTTACTTCTTACAGTTTTACTTCAATATTTCTCTTACTCTCAGAAGAAACAACAACTTTAAGAGTGGTGTGAGCCCTGAACTTCCCTACGCGTGTAAGTCTCATTACATCCTTTGGTTTTGTTCTTTCTCTACAAGTTTTTCACCGTCAACACATGACTGGCTTTCTTTTGGATCATACGCATTTCAGTCTTAAACATAATTGAACACTTCACTAGAATTTGCAAACAAAACACTTTTTTAGATATCGCATATCTTTTTAGCCTTTGTTTGTTTCTGAAAATAATTTCTAGTTCCAAGAATATCACATAACTATCCCAAACATTATGAAGTTCAGGTTTCTCATAAGCAAGCAGACCATAATGCAATTCTAGCTTTTGGATCGAAGGACGTGAGTCTCATCATCCACAGCATCAGCAAGAGAGTATTGTAAACATGTAGTAGGAAAAAATCCTTCTTGACATTTTGAGAGGACGATCCTCTCAAACATAAAGTTTCAACCAGATAAATAACAGACAATCAATTTCAACAACAACAAAGGTGGAAGTGTGAGCCATAATTCTACAACTATAATGCAAACTACACATAGACATTGTTCATAATTAATTTGCACAAGTAATTAAACTTAATTAATAAATAATTGTGCTCCCACTCAAATCAATATCTCTCATAATTGATAGTGATTGATTCAAGATCCAAATCTAGTTCTCAGCCATTGATGTGGACATCACTGTGATGACGAGAATTTTTGACCAGTAGGCAAACTTTTGCCGATCATATCTCCATGTGACTCTTGTTCATCTTTCGATGCTTTGTGCTCCGAGCTCAGAATAATTCTACCAGAACTTAAAGACAACCGAGTGCTATCTGCATACATGGTCTGATCATCTCCATCTTATACCTCACGTCCCGTTTGTACTTATGTGGACATGACGCACTCCGGAACGCTACGTGTTATAGATGGTTGCCACATTGGGAAGAGCACCTTTTAACTTGATATTTACTGTGAGAGATCACCCTAATAATTGACTACTACGCAATCAAAGGGTGCAAACAACAAAGGGATAAACATCTCAGGCAATTCATAATAGCATGATATGGTATAGCCTTGGGCGCCGGGAGTTCTCCATGACCGTCTTCAATCTCCAGTTGAAGCGACGTGACGACCAATGTTTCATTGTCATGGCAACCATTTTAAAAATGTTGCCATGGCGGCAATCTCAGAAAATGTTGCCTTGACGACCGTTTCAAAAACATTGTCGTGGCACCGAAATCTGAAATTCCGTAGTGGCATGAAATTATAGCTCCTCGTCCCGCCCCTTGGTACACCTTCTCCTCGTCGGGGTCCTCCGTGTACATCTTGCCACCATCACCTGTAACCTATCTCTACAATATTTACATTAAGGTGGCAATCTTAATGCTCCAGCCATCATACCGTGACACACACGCCACTTAATAGTACAACATATAACCATCTCATACATAAACTCATTATCATGACGAAGGCTATACCACATCATATGCAAACCCCGCAAAAAAAGTTAGACATCCTCTAATCAGTTTGGCAAATTTTAATTACGTGGCTTCTAGGGTTTTCGGATAAACCAAGCTACCTACGTGCACACCATAAAGTGATAATCCTTGTTGCTAGATTAACTTTCAGGGTGTGATGCGGCTTGAAACTGCATCGGTATTTCCCCAAAGAGGAAGGGATGATGCAGCACAGCTACAGTAGGTATTTCCCTTAGTTATGAAACCAAGGTATCAATCCAGTAGGAGAACCAAGCAACACTATGTACACGGTACCTGCCCACAAAGAACAAATCCTCGCAACCCAACGCGTAAGAGGGGTTGTCAATCCCTCCTCGGTAAAAAGATAGATTGGTTTGTATGTGTTTGGATAAATAGATCTGAATAAAACATGAAGTAAAAGATGCAAATAAAAAGTGCAGCAAAGTATTTTTGGGTTTTTGGAATAATAGATATGAAAACAAATGCGGTGAAAAATAGATCGGAAAGCAATATGATAAAAGAGAGACCCAGGGGCCGTAGATTTCACTAGTGGCTTCTCTCGAGAAAATAGCACACGGTGGGTAAACAAATTACTGTTGGGCAATTGATAGAAGATCGAATAATTATGACGATATCTAAGGCAATGATCAATATATAGGCATCACGTCCAAGATTAGTAGACTGACTCCGACCTGCATCTACTACTATTACTCCACACATCGACCGCTATCCAGCATGCATCTAGTGTATTAAGTTCATGGAGAAACGGAGTAATGCAATAAGAATGATGAAATGATGTAGATGAGATCTATTCATGTAGGAATAGACCCCATCTTGTTATCCTTAATAGCAATGATACATGCAGGCCTCGCTGCGCCTTCTGTCACTGGGAGAGGACACCGCAAGATCGAACCCATCACAAAGCACCTCTTCCCACGGCAAAAAAATTGATCTAGGTGGCCTAACTAAACCAAAGATTCAAAGAAGAAATACGAGGCTAAAAATAATCATGCATATAAGAGATCAAAGAAAACTCAAATAATATTCATGGATATAGATCTGATCATAAACTCAAAGTTCATCGGAACCCAACAAACACACCGCAAAAAGGATTACATCAAATAGATCTCCAAGAGACCATTGTATTGAGAAGCAAAAAGAGAGAAGAATCCATCTAGCTACTGCCTACGGACCCTTAGGTCTATGGTGTACTACTCACGCATCATCGGAGAGGCACCAATGAGGATGATGAACCCCTCTGTGATGGTGTTAGATTGTATCTCGTGGTTCTGGAACTTGCGGTGGCTGGAATTGTGTTTCGTCGACTCCCTAGGGTTTCTGGAATATTTGGGAATTTATAGGGCGAAGAGGTGGTGCAGGAGACCTCCATGGGACCCACAACCCACCAGGGCGCGCCTGGGCTCCTGGGCGCACCCTGGTGTCTTGTGGTACCCACGGGCCTCCTCCCAGGTGCTTTCTTGGCCCCCAAGGTGTCTTCTGGTCCAAAAAATCTCCAAAAAGTTTCACTGCGTTTGGACTTCGTTTGGTACTGATATTCTTTGAAGTAAAAAAAATCAAAAAAAAGCAACTGGCACTAGGCACTATGTCAATAGGTTAGTCCCAAAAAATGATATAAAGTTGCTATAAAATGATTGTAAAACATTCAAGAATTATAATATAACAACATGGAACAATCAAAAATTATGGATATGTTGGAGACGTATCAGCATCCCCAAGCTTAATTCCTACTCGTCCTCAAGTAGGTAAATGATAAAAACAGAATTTTTGATGTGGAATGCTGCCTAACATGTTCATCACATATTCTTTTCTTTTGTAGCATGGACATTTGGACATTTAGATGGTTCAAAGCAATAGTCTATATTTGACATGATAACTTCAATACTCAAGCATATCAATAAGCAACCATGTCTTTCAAAATATCGACACTAAAGAAAGTTATCCCTAGCCCATCATGCTCAATCATTGATCCATTCATGAAACACACTCGAATATTAGCTACATCCAATGCACAAGTATGATCATAGTGCTCCCTAGTTGGTGCTTTATAAGAGAAGATGGAGACTCAAATAAAAATAAAAATTGCATAAAGTAAATAGATAGCCCCTTCGCAGAGGGAAGTAGGGATTTGTAGAGGTGCCAGAGCTCAAAGCTTAAATTAAGAGATAAAAAAATTGAGAGGCATGCTTTTCCCCTCAACGAAAACGACCAAGTAATTTCCCAACACTTTCCATGCTAGATATATCATAGGCGGTTCCCAAACATAAAATAAAGTTTAATCCTTTTTCCACCATACTTTCACACTCCATGGCTAGCCGTATCCACGGGTACCGTCCATACCAACACTTTCCAAGGAATTTATTATTTGACAACATAAAGTAAATTTCTTTTTCATTTCGGGACTGGGCATCCCTATTACCACCATACTCTCATGCAATGACAAGTGAATAAACACTCATCTTGAGAATAACACATCTAGCATAGAAAATATTGGCCACCCCCTGCCGCTTCATGAGCGGTATGGGCACACAAAAAGAAAATTCATTTTGAAAATTAGAGTTGGCACATACAAATTTTCTTAGAACGGCACGGAAATACTACATATAGGTAGGTATGGTGGACTCCTATGGCAAAACTGGGTTTAAATATTTTGGATGCACAAGTAGTATTTCTACTTAGTACAAGTGGAGGCTAGCAAAAATATTGAGAAGCAACCAACCAAGAAACCAAAATTCATATAAACGAGCATTGAGCATAACTAACACCGAATAATGCACCACAAGTAGGATGTAATTTCATTGCATAACTATTGACTTTCGTGCTTGCATAGGAAATCACAAACCTTAACACCAATATTCTTACTAAAGCATAATTACTCACCAACATGACTCATATATTACTATCATCATATCTCAAAACTATTACAAAGAATCAAGTTTATTTTGTCCAATGATCTTCATGAAAGTTTTTATTATATCCGTCTTGAATATCTATCACTTTGGGAGTAGTTTCATGTGTTGCAATTGCTTTTGACAAGCTCAAATAAATTTAAGTGAAGAACATGAGCATAAAAATTTCATCTCTCAAAATAATATAAGTGAAGCATGAGAGAATTTCTTCAAAAATTTACTAACTCTCAAATTAATCTAAGTGAAGCATGAGAGTATTTCTTCAAAAATATTAAAGCACACCGTTCTCAAAAAGATATAAGTGAAGCACTAGAGCAATTCCATAGCTCAAAAAATGTAAGTGAAGCATGTAGAGCAATTCTAACAAATCATAGCATAATTTGGCTCTCTCAAATAGGTGTGTCCAGCAAGGATACTTGTGACAAAATAAAAAGAAAAACAAGCAAAGACTCATATGATACAAGACACTGCAAGCAAAACTCATGATATGTGACGAATAAAAATATAGTTCCAAGTAAAATACCGATGGTCGTTAGAAGAAAGAGGGGATGCCTCCCGGGGCATCCCCAAGCTTAGTTGTTTGGTTCTCCTTCAATATTAACTTGGGGTGCCATGGGGCATCCCCAAGCTTAGGCTCTTGACACTCCTTATTCTTTAATCCATCATGATCTCACCCAAAACTTGAAAACTTCAATCACACAAAACTTAACCAAACCTTCATGAGATCCGTTAGTATAAGAAAACCAATCTTTACTTTAACTACTATTGCAAACCCATTCAAATTTTGTTATTGAATTATATCTACTGTATTCTAACTTTTTCATGGCTTATACCCCCGATACAATCCATAGAATCATCAAAATAAGCACACAATGCAAAGAAAACAGAATCTCTCAAAAACACAATGGTCTGTAAAGATGCGAATTGTTCTCATACTTTTGTAACTACAAAAATTCTGAACCATTAGGAAAACAGGGGAAATTCGTAAATCAATCTTTTGTAAAAAAATCAGAATTTTTCGTTGCTTTTGTGAATTTAAACAATTCTGTTACTGGACGAAAAGTTTCTGTTTTTTGGCAGGATCAAATCAACTATCACCAAAGCTATCCCAAAGGCTTTACTTGGCACAAATAATAATTGAAAGATAAAAAACACAATCATAGCAGAGGCATAATTGTGCAAATGCTCAAGAACAGAAAGAAAAAGGGAAAAATAAAATTTATTCATTGGGTTGCCTCCCAACAAGCGCTATCGTTTTATGCCCGTAGCTAGGCATAATGCATAGATTCAAGTATTATCATCTTTAGTTTTCAACTCCTCAATCAAACACCTAGAATTCTTCAAGGATTTAGCATACATATTTTCAATAACAATACTCCTAGGAACAAGATTTAAGAATTCGTTCTTGTAAGTAGGGTCTTTTATCACTTCAACAAAATTGGGATGAATACTAATCATTTTAAGATCCTCCTTGTTGCTATTAGAAGTGACACCCTTGTTTTTAATAATTTGTGTAGACTTGCAAATTTTTACGAGAGTTTTTTCAATAGTTTTAAAAGAAGAAAAGGTTGTGCTTAAGTTACTAAAAATTTCATCCAACTTATCAATCCGAGAAGGACTTTCTTCTATTCTTTCGTTAACTACGGTTTCCTTTTCCCTTAGTAATTTAAAAACATCTCCCGCTTTTGACCCAATTTTATTAGCAAGATTATGCATTCTTTTATCTAAGTTTTCAATATGTTCTTCGGTGGTCATTTTCTTTTCAATAGCATCAAGCCTTTGCATAACATGATCAAGTGTTAAAACAGTTTCATTGATAGTGATAGCTGGGGCACCCACTACATCTCCCATAGCATTAAAAGCATCCAAAGATGGACACATCAAGAAATTCCCATCGGTAATCGTATCAAGGACGAATCTCTACCAAGTGGTAATACCCACATAAAAACTGCAAAGAAGAACAATGGTAGATTGTTTACGAATAGATCTATTATGAGCATTGGAAATTCTATACCAAGCATCTTTTAGATTCTCCCCTCCCCTTTGTTTAAAATTAAGAACCTCATTCTCGGGGGTACATGCAATAGAGGAAGAACTAGCCATAGCAACAAAGTAGTCAAGGAAGAGATCTGACGAGAAAAAGGCGAACGAAAAAGAGAAGGCAAATAAAATGGAAAATTTTGTGATGTGGGGGAGATGAAAACGAGAGGCAAATGGCAAATAATGTAAATTGCAAGGAGATGAGATTTGTGATTAGGAACCTGATAGATGTCAATGATGTCTCCCCGGCAACGGCGCCATAAATTGGCAAGTTGACGGGAGACTATCTTGACTTGATCCTCCCCGGCAACGGCGCCAAAAATTCCTTTTGATGCGGCTTGGAACTGCGTTGGTATTTCCCCAAAGAGCAAGGGATGATGCAGCACAACTACGGTAGGTATGTCCCTTAGTTATGAAACCAAGGTATCAATCCAGTAGGAGAACCAAGCAACACTATGTAAATGGTACCTGCACACAAAGAATAAAACGCGAAATAAAATATGCAAATAAAAAGTGCAGCAAAGTATTTTTGGGTTTTTGGAATAATAGATCTGAAAACAAATGCGGTGAAAAATAGATTGGAAAGCAATATGATAAAAGATAGACCCGGGGGTCGTAGATTTCACTAGTGGCTTCTCTCGAGAAAATAGCACACGGTGGGTAAACAAATTACTGTTGGGCAATTGATAGAATATCGAATAATTATGACGATATCCAAGGCAATGATCAATATATAGGCATCATGTCCAAGATTAGTAGACTGACTCCTGCCTGCATCTACTACTATTACTCCACACATCGACCGCTATCCAGCATGCATCTAGTGTATTAAGTTCATGGAGAAACGGAGTAATGCAATAAGAACGATGACATGATGTAGACAAGATCAATTCATGTAGGAATAGACCCCATCTTGTTATCCTTAATAGCAATGATACATGCGTGCCTCGTTGCCCCTTCTGTCACTGGGAGAGGACACCGCAAGATCGAACCCATCACAAAGCACCTCTTCCCATGGCAAGAAAAATTGATCTAGTTGGCCTAACTAAACCAAAGATTCGAAGTAGAAATACGAGGCTATAAATAATCATGCATATAAAAGATCAAAGAAAACTCAAATAATATTCATGGATATAGATCTGATCATAAACTTAAAGTTCATCGGATCCCAACAAACACACCGCAAAAAGGTTTACATCAAATAGATCTCCAAGAGACCATTGTATTGAGAAGCAAAAAGAGAGAAGAAGCCATCTAGCTACTGCCTACGGATCCTTAGGTCTATGGTGGACTACTCACGCATCATCGGAGAGGCACCAATGAGGATGATGAACCCCTCCGTGATGGTGTTAGATTAGACCTCGTGGTTCTGGAAATTGCGGCGGCTGGAATTGTGTTTCGTCGACTCCCCTAGGGTTTCTGGAATATTTGGGAATTTATAGGGCGAAGAGGCGGTGCAGAAGACCTCCATGGGCCCCACAACCCACCAAGGCACGCCTGGGCTCCTGGGTGCGCCCTGGTGTCTTGTGGTCCCCACGGGCCTCCTCCCAGGTGCTTTCTTGGCCCCCAAGGTGTCTTCTGGTCCAAAAAAAATCTCCGAAAAGTCTCTCTGCGTTTGGACTCCGTTTGGTGCTGATATTCTACGAAGTAAAAAACAAGCATAAAACAGCAACTGGCACTGGGCACTATGTCAATAGGTTAGTCCCAAAAAATGATATAAAGATGCTATAAAATGATTGTAAAACATCCAAGAATTATAATATAACAGCATGGAACAATAAAAAATTATAGATACGTTGGAGACGTGTCAGGGTGTGTGTAATAAGAGACTTAATTAAAAATCTCGTTCCCCCACACTAAACTTCATCTAATATGCGTGACCCCCTAGAAGATCATCGATCTTCATCGCCCTCTTGTGTACGCGAAGGTTCACTATTCTTGACTATGATGAAGCACAAGGAACTGTTAGCCGATCATCGACAGCCAGAGCCGAGCGATTGTCAGAACCTTGTCAAAAGCGACACCATGCCGTCAATGAACTGAATCGAAGCAACACTCGAGGGAAGCATATCAAGAACATCACCCTCACATCCACATGTGATCTAGATCGCAACCTGCATCTACTCATAGAACCGCTCATGATGCCACTGTTGGGAAATGTAGTAGAAAACAAAAAAAATCGCCCTACGATCACCCAGGAACAATATGAAGATGCATAACGGGTTGTGATCAACGATCGTTACCGACTCCGGGAGTACAGTGGAAGTAGAAGAGTCGGTGTAGATCGTACTTGGAGTCCCTCGAATGTCGACGATGATCCCGCGAACCACCCTCGAACGATCCCTCAAACGGAAGACCGAAAGCACGGCCTCTCTACTTGGTTGCAAGCATACGATCATCACGATCAATGTTGGATCTAGGAAAACTAAACGGGCAGGGCCAAGAGCTGCTAAAAAAGCTTGGGGAGGGCCAAACCAATAGAATACAAAGCTAATGCACCATTTTAGCAGAAATACTCAGTGTTCTAGTGAAAATATTTGCATGTTGGCCTGGGCTCGGGCCCTAGCTGGCACCCCACTTTCTCCGCCACTGTTCATGATCCGGCAGTGCTTCACCGTCCAGAGCTAATCATCGTCGGAGAATTAGAAGGAGGAGTTCAGAACCACATGGGGCTTCTAATTATGAGGATTAGAGGTGGCTAGGGCTCGCTCTAATTAGTCAACTAGGACCAACTAGAATGTGCACTAGATCAACTAGAGGAGGCTCCAAAACTTATGTATCCATAGGATGGAAATCCTCTAGTATATATAGGTTAGAGGGGAGGGAGAGGGCAGCCACCAAGGGGGGGAATCCCCTTTGGGGCACCGGCCAAGGGAGAGGGAGTAGGACTCCCTCCCCTAGTCCAATTCGCCCCCCCCCCCCACATGTAAAGGGAGGGTGCCAACTCCTCTTTGGCCCTGTGGCCCAAGTTTCCTTCCACCTCTTGACCTTTTAAGGCCCGTTGATATCTAAATTAAATATAAAATGTTCTAAACACTTCTAGACCATTATATATATAATTTAACATCCTCGGAAACATTTGCCACATATATATAATTAATCGGTAATACCCGATATTCACCGAAACCCTTCCGGTGACCCCGAAACGCTTCCGGAACCTCTCGGCACTATTCCGGATATTGATGAAACAATTCCACAAATATACCGTCATCACTCCTCTCCCACTAACACTCAGGAGATCGTGATTACCTTAATCTTGTGACCCTGTTGGTTCGGTAAACCATAGACATGAACGAAACCCCTTCGTTTAATGACCGATAGCGGAACCGTGGACATCCATATCGGTCCCTATGATTACATGAATGATATTCGAGTGAACATTTGGTTATCATGTGCTGTTCCCTTTGCTTCGTGATACTTCATATGTCTCTATCGTATCTATAATTTTTTATTGTTTCATGCCAATATTCTACAACACTCATATACTTTTGGCAACTTTTTATATTATTTTTGGGACGAACATATTGATCCAGTGCCCAGTGCCAGTTCCTGTTTGTTGCATGTTTTTTGTTTCGTAGAATATCCATAGAAAACAAAGTCCAAACGCGATAAAAATTTACGGAGATTTATTTTGGAATATATGTGATTTTTGGGAAAAATAATCAACGTGAGATGATGCCTTAGGGGCCCACAAGCCCTAGGGGCACGCCCCCTACCCTGGGCGCGGCCAGGGGGCTTGTGGCCACCCCGTAAGGCTGTTGGTGCCCTTCTGTCGCCGCAAGAAAGATAATATCAGAATAAAAACTGTGTTAAAATTTCATCCCAATCGGAGTTACGGATCTCCGGGAATTTAAGAAACGGTGAAAGGCCAGAAAATAGGAACGCAGAAACAGAAGGAAACTATGAGAGAGATCCAATCTCAGAGGGGCTCCCGCCCCTCCGCCGCCATGGAGGCCATGGACCAGAGGGAAAACCCTCCTCCCATCTAGGGGGGAGGTAGAAGAAGGAGGAGGGAGGCTCTTTCCCCCTCTCTCCCGGTGGCGCCGGAACGCCGCCGGGGCCATCATCGTGACGACGATCTACACCAACAACTTCACCGCCGTCATCACCAACCCTCTCCCCCTCTATGCAGCAGTGTAACCTCTATTTTAACCACTGTAATATCTACTTAAACATGGTGCTCAACGCTATATAGTATTATCCAATGATATGTGGCTATCCTATGATGTTTGAGTAGATCCGTTTTGTCTTATGGGTTGATTGATGATCATGATTGGTTTGAGTTGTATGTTTTATTATTGGGATAATTAGATTTATGCCCCTAGTTGTGTCCCACTCGGCTGTTTTACCCCTAATTTCCAAAAGTCACCGGTTCTGTCCAAGTCACTTCGCTCCTCTTATGCTTTTGCCCTTTGACCGTTTGACCGTCAATTTGAAAAATTCATAACTAATTCATACTAAATCAGAAAAATGCAAATAAGATACCAAAATGTTTGGAAAAACATCACCTATATGTCAGTGTCATTTGCATTCATGAAAAAATTGTTGGAAAGTGCCCATCCGAGTTTTAGCTCTTATGATACCACCATGAATAGTAAAATCTAAAAAAATTCAAAACATTCAAAAAAAAATTGGTGACAAAGAATGACAAATGTTTTAAGTGCTTGCCAAGTTTCATCAGGGAATGCCATTCGTGGATGTCGTGGCAAAAAAACAATCAACACTCCAAAATAGATCATTTTTTGCCACGACTTCCAAGAATGTCGTTCCCTGATGAAACTTCTCAAGCACTTAAAACATTTGTCATTCTTTGCCACCAATTTTTTTTTGAATTTTTTTAGATTTTACTATTCATGGTGGTATGATAAGAGCTAAAACTCGGACGGGCACTTTCCAACACTTTTTTCATGAATGCAAATGACACTGACCTATAGGTGATGTTTTTGTGAACATTTTGGTATCTTATTTGCATTTTTCTGATTTAGTATGAATTAGTTATGAAGTTTTCAAACTGACGGTCAAACGGTCAAAGGGCAAAAGCATAAGAGGAGCGAAGTGACTTGGACAGAACCGGTGACTTTTGGAAATTAGGGGTAAAACAGCCGAGTGGGACACAACTAGGGGCATAAATCTAATTATCCCATTATTGGTGCTGTCCTATGGTGCTCTCTGTGTCGCGCAAGCGTGAGGGGTCCCCGTTGTAGGGTTTGCAATATGTTCATGATTCGCTTATGGTGGGTTGCTAGAGTGATAGAAGCTTAAACCCGAGTAAGGGGGTTGTTGCGTATGGGAGTAAAGAGGACTTGATACCTTATAATGCTATGGTTGGGTTTTTACCTTAATGATCTTTAGTAGTTGCGTATGCTTGCTAGAGTTCCAATCATAAGTGCATATGATCCAAGTAGAGAAAGTATGTTAGCTTATGCCTCTCCCTCAGATAAAATTGCAATAATGATTACCGGTCTAGTTATCGATTGCCTAGGGACAAATAACTTTCTGTGACAAAAAGCTCTCTACTAAAACTAACTTAATTGTTTTTTATCTAAACAGCCCCTATCTTTTATTTACATGTTATTTATTATCTTGCAAACCTATCCCTTTACACCTACAAAGTACTTCTAGTTTCGTTCTTGTTCTAGGTAAAACAAACGTAAAGTGTGCGTAGAGTTGTATCGGTGGTCGATAGAACTTGAGGGAATTTTTGTTCTACCTTTAACTCCTCATTGGGTTTGACACTGTTACTTATCGAGAAGGCTACAGTTGATCCCCTATACTTGTGGGTTATCAAGACCTTTTTCTGGCGCCGTTGCCGGGGAGCAATAGCGTGGGGTGAATATTCTCGTGTGTGCTTGTTTGCTTTATCACTAAGTAGATTTTATTTTCTGTCCTGAGTTGGTCAGTTATGGATATGGAACACGAAATACCAAAAAAAATTAGGTGTACTTGCTACTCATGGAGATGCGAAACCTCCTAAAACCCTCGATGCTCGTTATGTGAAAAATATTAAACACTACTTTGATAATCCTGAGAAAACCCCATTCAACTTGATAGTGGGAGACACGTTGGATCAACGTGAATACTTTAGGGATTACTAACACACATGCCCATGCGTTGCAACGGGAGAAAATTCCGTACTGCAAGTCTTCCGCACAGGATTTGTCGGACACCCTAGTGTGTCGACCTTACATGATTCCCCATTTGTCCAACCTAGAAATCACGAGCTCCTCCTCGTCCCCCTGAACACGTCCGCGATGTAACTTCTATCCAAAGTGGGTCGTCGGATGGTTGTTTTAGCTCTCTCTTTTTTGCGGGGTAGTTGTTTTAGCTCTCAGTCTAGAGTAAGGAGACCATGGTGAGCTCGCCACACACTTGGAGCGGTTCCAGTCTTCACATTCACCGGTCAATGTCATTGTCGATTAGGGGAAATCCATGAGAACCTTGGCCATCTCATTTCGACTTTCATCGCATCCCACATAAACCACAACTTCAAAATTGTAGTATTGTGGAGATTTTTAAACTTAGTAGCGGTATACAGAGATGATACCAAGAAAATGCTATAGAAGGAGCTTTTTTCTGCAGCTATGACAACATGGCAGTAGGGTGATCACCTCATAATTAAAGTGACCACCAAACGAAAGTTTTTTCACAACCAAAAGCACCACGAATAACACATGTTCCTCCAAAAACTAAGGGGAACAATGCATCAAGCACACGCTGGAACCATTTCAAAGTAGGTAAGACTGTAATTTAATGACGTCAAACAGAAATGAAAAACCAACACCTGAGGATGTTCGCTTATGTAAGAACAGAAGCCATTGATAAACAAAAGGACAAACCATTTTCATAAATTTCCTAATACAGGCAGCTGAATAGAAGTTGGAAGGCCCAACCATAATGCGTCAGGCTGGATACTGGCACTCAGCATGCAAATCTTCAAATATCTAGAGCAAAATCTATAATATTGTAGTAAGCAAAACATAATAACAATTCAAATGTCCATAGAACTGAGTACTAACTTATCAAGAGATAAAAGGCTATCAACACTGCAAACACTGCCAGAACTGAGTAGCAAGATCACTGGAGAAAGAAAAGATGGCTACTTGTGTGAGACCTAAGGCAAAGAAAAAAGAACCCATAGACCCAAATGCATCCAAAATGAAATTGAATGCAAAAAAACCCACTTGCAGCCAAAATCATCAACTAGACAAAGGAATAATCATAATATGCTTCATGGAATAATCTGGAGCCTGGACATGTCTATCATTGATCCAGACCAATCTCAAATATGAATTTTTAGCTTATAAATACATGGTTGAATGATTATAGCTAGCAATCATCAGGCCGGAGGCAGTTTAGTGAAATATAATTGTTCATTTGTAGAAAAAGATCATATGCTCATGCACTGAATGTATAAATTGGAAAGTTTTCTTGTTTGGTGTGTGAGGAACTATGAATCGGTAAGTAGTTTGTGTATTCCTTCTACTCGTCTAGTTTATAAGGAATTATTTGTAGTCATTTTCTACAGTAGACATGCAATGCAAAGCCTCATGATTGTCAGTCGAGTTTGAAATCTCTATGGCAGTCAATCTAACAGAATTTAAATGCAACTTAATTCTACAGTTTAAAACCTCATGAAGTTCACTTACATGTATGTGGTGAACTTGCCATGTAAAATTCCAAAGAAAAAATTAACCTTGTAAATCTCTAATACTTACATGTATGTGGTGAAGGTCAGGAATTGTAAGAACCAACCACAAAACTGGTAAGCAGATACAGAAGTTGCTGCAAATTTTCCATAAATGACGGTCGCACCAACTTACTTACATGGCATAGACATCTGAACAAAGGAGCTCCGGGGTGACAGGTGAAGCACTTGATAACACGAAACTTTTAGTATCGACTAAGCTAGCTCTGAAGACCGCATTCAACTAAACACCAAACATGGTTGCTATGGTTGAACATGACAGAAATAAAATGAAAACTAAACACCAAACATGGTTGCTATGGTTGAACATGACAGAAATAAAACGAAAATATGTAAGGCAATCAGGTTCTTGTCCTCACCCCTGTTGTTGTTGAACTCCACGCAGACCCCCCCACTCCTTGTCTATGTCCCTCGAGCAGTCTGATGTCCTGCAGAGACTGGACGTGAACAAAGCTGGTGTGCTGGATGTCAGCATCGAGCACCTTGAGCGATTCCCTGAAGGACCACAGAGCGGCGCATGGTGCCGCCACCATCTCTTCAACGAACAACGCTAAAGAACCCTAAATAGGAGTAAATCAAAATAAGCTCAGATAAAATATAAAGCTAGCTTGATTTAAAGAGACAATTAGTATTGAGAGTCTGAGACCCCACCTGTGCAACTTCATCGATAACAACATCAAACAAATCTTGCTCAGAGAAATTTCCATGTTTGATAGCTGAAGCAGTTTGTGAGCAAACTCCATATATATCAGCTTCACACCAACTGAGTGTTGTCACAACAATTTCTGCTTCTCTGAGAGTTGACTTCCTAGAAGAGGCAATACTTTCACTACGTGTCTGTTGTTTCAAGGACACATGTCTATCTTCAAATGGCATTCTTTGTACAGAGTGATTTTTCAACAGATCTGAAGTAGTAAATCCTTCATTCTCCTTCCCTGAAGACAAACCTTCCTCACCAATCACATCATCTGTAGGCAAATTTTCTTCACCATCTAAAAGAAGAATTATGTGTTCAATGTCTGACCCGTGAGAGGGCTTCATGGTTTAAAGAATGTCCCGACCAGTATGTCTCCCCTGATCTGTGTGCATAACCAGAGAAGGGATGGTGTCAATTGATTTTGTGGGCGCCTTCTTGAACACCGCAAGATTAAGGTTAGAAATTCTACATTTAAGTTAATCCGTATCTATTACTACATCTGAAAGAAAGATAAAAATTATTACCAGAAATTCACGATGCGCTCCGCCCCTTCCGACACTCGTCCTCGCTGAGCACCACCAGCAGTGGGTGCACCACCGGCACCTTGGCGTCTCCTTTTCACGACGCCTCCGCACTGCCAAGCCCTGCCAGGAGGTCC
This sequence comes from Thinopyrum elongatum, assembly GCA_011799875.1. Lineage (NCBI taxonomy): Eukaryota > Viridiplantae > Streptophyta > Magnoliopsida > Poales > Poaceae > Thinopyrum > Thinopyrum elongatum. The sequence goes on along the minus strand of CM022302.1, from coordinate 405,365,431 downwards.
TTGTCTGCCTCGTTGCGCCCACAGGCGGCGGTGGTTGCCTCGAAGGCCACCGAGGTACGCCTCCAGAGCACTACCAAAGCTGCGTGAAAAGGTACGGCGATTCGACATGGGAGACGGACCGACGGCGGGGTACCCTACGCGGATGGACGGCTGCAGGGGGTCAACAAACATCGCGGGCGAGCATCTTCTCACGAGACGAACTCGAGGCGGGCATGGCCGATCTTGTGCGGACCAGGAAACGACAGGCGATGGCAGCAGCTCCTCCGCGTGGACGCGGCCGACAGCAGAGCATGCGGTGCATGAAGGACGGATCCATCTCAGAGGGGCGCGGCGGCTGGGTAAATCGGGATCCGGCGACGAGCCCTGATCCATGGCGTCCTTGCAGAGAAGAGAGAGAGAGAAGGGGGGTGGGGAGGAGATCCGACGAGAGAAGAAAGCAGAAAGAAAAACAGGGAGGAAGAGGAGGAGGTGGACACGAGAGAGAAAGACGAGACTACAGAGCAGGCCGAGGCCCAGTACGTTGAACTCACGGACTGCTGGGAAGAGTTAAAAGGGAAAACGAATCGATATTTATGATAACCAACGAAAAGTAATAAATAGATATGTTCCTATACATAAAAAAACAGTTCACGACGGTGAACATGCAGAAGCAATAGCCACTTTATTATTAGGTAAAGATTGCTTGACTCAAAAAGGGGAACTCTTATGGGATCAAATTCATATGTTGCATTGGTATGCTCGGGATCTATGCTTGAGATATGATTATACTTGTTGCTCTAGGATGAAGGCTCCACACCTTCCTTTTTCATGCAAATTTAACAATAATGAAACCTTAGCTTCTTATGCTAATGGTATATATGATTACTATGATGTAGAACGAATAGAAGAATTTGTTGCTTTTAAGGGTGCTTATGAAATTGAATCTTTGTTTGAAAAGTGTGAAAATTATGATGATGTTGTTTACAAACCTGAAAATTATGCTATACTTAAATATTGCTATGAGAATTATGAATATAATGTCAATATTAATGAGTTTATTGAGAAAGTCTCCGTTGTCCAAGAAGAGACTAATATTTTGCAGGAAACTATGGAAGAAGAAATTGATGACACTGTGAGCTCATTAGATGAAAAAGATGATGAGGAGAGCGAAGAACAAAAGGAGGAAGAGCAGATTAGCTACCTATGCCCACCTTCTAATGAGAGTAACTCTTCAACTAATACATTGTTTAATTTCCCTTCGTTCTTATCAAAGGATGAATGCTATGATGATTTCTATGATCCCTTGGATTCGTTTGAAATATCCCTTTTTGATGAAATTGATGTTTGATATGCTTGTGGCCAAGATGCCAATTTGAATTATGCTTATGGAGATGAACTTGCTATAGTTCCTTATGTTAAACATGAGATTATTGCTATTGCACCCACAGATGATAGTCCTATTATCTTTTTTAATTCTCCCAACTACACTATTTGGAGAAGTTTGTGCTTATTAAGGATTATATTGATGGGTTGTGTTTTACTATTACACATGATGATTTTGATGAATATAATATGCATGTGCTTGCTGCTCCTACTTGCAATTATTATGAGAGAGGAACTACTTCTCCACCTCTCTATGTTTCCAACATAATAAAATTGCAAGAAACTGTTTATGCTATGTATCGGCCTTTACTTTATGCGCATGAATTGTTCTTTTATGACATGCCGATGCATAGGAAGAGAGTTAGACTTCGTCATTGCATGATATATGTTACTTTATGCTCACTACTAAATTACAAATCATTGTTAATTAAAATTGGCTTTGATATACCTTGGGATCCGGGTGGATCAATTACTTGAGCACTTTATGCCTAGCTTAATGGCTTTAAAGAAAGCGCTGGTAGGGAGACAACCCGGAAGTTTTAGAGAGTCATTTTATTCTATTGTGTTCTTTTAAAAAGTTTAAAACCAAAAAATATAGAGGAGAACCTAAAACTTTTTCAAAAAGAAAAGTGAAAGTAAGAAAGATGAGCAACGTTGAAGTGGGGGAGCTCCTTGAACTTTGTTCATGCCCATGGAAACTTTGCAAATCTTGAATTACAGAAACTTTTCAAAAAAAATAATTATCCCCTTGTACAAATCCATTGTATTATAAAAATAATGTGCCAAGATTTGCCTTTAGGATGATTAGATTGCTTGTTTGGTTTGTGCAGTGCAAAAACAGAAACTTTGGCTGTAGTGCGTGAAATTATATTTTTTACTGGAACGTCAAAAGTTTCTGAATTTTTTACACAGTACTGATATGCAAATTGTTTATTTTGTGCTAAGTTTTTAGAATTTTTGGAGTTACAGAAGTATGGTCAATGTTCAGATTGTTACACATTGTTTTGTTTTTTATGAATTGTTTTGCGTGTTTTGATGAATCTATGGATTGTATCGGTGATATAAGCCGTGGTGAAAGTAGAGTACAGTAGCTATAATGCAAAAATAAAATATGAATGAGTTTGCAGTAGTACTTAAAGTAGTGATTTGCTTTATTATACTAACGGATCTCACGAGGGTTTTGTTAAGTTTTGTGTGATTGAAGTTTTCAAGTTTTGGGTGAGATCACGATGGATGAAGGAATAAGGAGTAGCAAGAGACTAAGCTTGGGGATGCCTGAGGCACCCCAAGGTAATATTCAAGGACTCCCAAGCAACTAAGCTTGGGGATGCCCCGGAAGGTATCCCCTCTTTCTTCTAACAACCATCGGTAATTTTACTTGGAGCTATATTTTTATTCATCACATGATATGCGCAAATTCTTGGAGCATCTTTTGTTTTTATTTTTATTTTTTTATGCACCATTCTGGTATGAGATAGTACATGGTTGATTTATAGAATGCTTCATGCACTTCACTTATATCTTTTGAGTATGGCTTTATAGAATGCTTCATGTGCTTCACTTATATCTTTTGAAATTTGGATTGCCTGTTTCTCTACACATAAAAAAAAGCCATTTGTAGAATGCTCTTTTGCTTCACTTAATATCTGTTAGAGCGTGGGCAAATCTTTTGTAGAAAGAATTAAACTCTCTTGCTTCACTTATATCTATTTAGAGAGTCAACAGGAATTGGTCATTCACATGGTTAGTCATAAAATCCTACATAAAACTTGTAGATCACTGAATATGATATGTTTGATTCCTTGCAATAGTTTTGCGATATAGAGATGATAATATATGGGAGGTACTAGTGAATGATTGTGGTTTAGTAAGAATATTGGTGTTGAGGTTTGTTATTCTCGAAGCATGCATGTATGGTCTCTCATTATGCGATGAAGTTAGAGCATGATTTATTTTTGATTGTCATCCTTATGAGTGGCGGTCGGGGACAAGAGATGGTCTTTTCCTACCAATCTATCCCCCTAGGAGCATGCGTATTAGTACTTTGCTTCGATGGCTAATAAACTTTTGCAATAAGTATGTGAGTTCTTTATGACTAATGTTGAGTCCATGGATTATACGCACTCTCACCTTTCCGCAATTTGATAGCCTCTTCGATACCGTGCATTGCCCTTTCTCACCTCGAGAGTTGGTGCAAACTTCGCCGGTACATCCAAACCCCGTGATATGATACGCTCTATCACACATAAGCCTCATTATATCTTCCTCAAAACAGCCACCATACCTACCTATTATGGCATTTCCATAGCCATTCCGAGATATATTGCCATGCAACTTCCATCATCATCATATACATGACATGAGCATTCATTGTCATATTGCTTTGCATGATCGTAAGATAGCTAGCATGATATTTCCATGGCTTGTCCGTTTTTTGATATCTTTGCTATGCTAGATCATTGCACATCTTGGTACACTGCCAGAGGCATTCATATAGAGTCATCATGTATTAGTTGTATCGAGTTGTAAGTAAATAAAAGTGTGATGACCATCATTATTAGAGCATTGCCCCAGTGAGGAAAGGATGATGGAAACTATGATTCCCCCACAAGTCAGGATGAGACTCCGGACTTAAAATAAAAAAGAGGCCAAAGAGCCCAAAAAAAGAGAAAATAAAATAAAAAAATGAGAGAAAAAGAGAGAAGGGGCAATGTTACTATCCTTTTACCACGCTTGTGCTTCAGAGTAGCACCATGTTCTTTATATAGAGAGTCTCTTGAGTTATCACTTTCATATACTAGTGGGAATTTTCATTATAGAACTTGGCTTGTATATTCCGATGATGGGCTTCCTCAAATGCCGAGGTCTTCATGAGCAAGCAAGTTGGATGCATACCCACTTAGTTTTCAGTTTGAGCTTTCATACACTTATAGCTCTAGTGCATCCATTGCATGGCAATCCCTACCCACTTGCATCGATATCGATTGATGGGCATCTCCATAGCCCGTTGATCCGCCTAGTTGATGCGAGACTTTCTTCCTTCTTCTATTGATCCCTGCCACTGCATTCTATTCCACCCATAGTGCTATATCCATGGCTCACACTCATGTATTGCGTGAGAGTTGAAAAAGCTTGAGAACATTAAAAGTATGAAACAATTGCTTGGCTTGTCATCGGGGTTGTGCATGATAAATACTTTGTGTGATGAAGATAGAGCATACCAAGATTATATGATTTTGTAGGGATAACGTTCTTTAGCATTGATATTTTGAAAGACATGATTGTTTGTTGGGATGCCTGAGTGTTGATGTCTTTATGTCAAATTGATAGACTATTGCCTTGAATCACTCGTGTCTTAATATTCATGCCATGATTAGATTACATGATCAAGATTATGCTAGGTAGCATTCCACATCAAAAATTATATTTTTTATTATTTACCTACTCGAGGACGAGCATCATTAAGCTTGGGGATGCGAATACGTCTCCGTCGTATCTATAATTTTTTATTGTTTCATGCCAATATTCTACAACTTTCATATACTTTTGGCAACCTTTTATATTATTTTTGGGACTAACATATTGATCCAGTGCCTAGTGTAAGTTCCTGTTTGTTGCATGTTTATTGTTTCGCAGAATATCCATACCAAACGAAGTCCAAACGCGATAAAAATTTATGGAGATTCATTTTGAAATATATGTGATTTTTGGGAAAAAGAATCAACGCGAGACGATGCCCAAGGGGCCCACAAGCCCTAGGGGCGCCCCCCCCCCCCACCACCCTGGGCTTGGCTAGGGGCTTGTGGCCACCCCGTAAGGCGGTTGGTGCCCTTCTTTCGCCGAAAGAAAGATAATATCCGAATAAAAATTGTGTTAAAATTTTAGCCCAATCAGAGTTACGGATCTCCGGGAATTTAAGAAACGGTGAAAGGCCAGAAAACAGGAACGCAGAAACAGAAGGAAACAGATAGAGAGATCCAATCTCGGAGGGGCTCCCGCCCCTCTGCCGCCATGGAGGCCATGGACCAGAGGGGAAACCCTCCTCCCATCTAGGGGGAGTTCAAGGAAGAAGAAGAAGGAGGGGGGCTCTCTCCCCCTCTCTGCCGGTGGCGCCGGAACGCCGCCGGGGCCATCATCGTGACGGCGATCTACACCAACAACTTCGCCGCTGTCATCACCAACTCTCTCCCCCTCTATGCAGCGGTGTAACCTCTCTTTTACCAGCTTTAATATCTACTTAAACATGGTGCTCAAAGCTATATATTATTATCCAATGATATGTGGCTATCCTATGATGTTTGAGTAGATCCGTTTTGTCTTATGGGTTGATTGATGATCATGATTGGTTTGAGTTGTATGTTTTATTATTGGTGCTATCCTATGGTGCTCTCCATGTCGCACAAGTGTGAGGGGTCCCACTGTAGGGTTTAATATGTTCATGATTCGCTTATGGTGGGTTGCTAGAGTGACAGAAGCTTAAACCCGAGTAAGGGGGTTGTTGCGTATGGGAGTAAAGAGGACTTGATACCTTATAATGCTATGGTTGGGTTTTTACCTTAATGATCTTTAGTAGTTGCTGATGCTTGCTAGAGTTCCAATCATAAGTGCATATGATCCAAGTAGAGAAAGTATGTTAGCTTATGCCTCTCCCTCATATAAAATTGCAATAATGATTACTGGTCTAGTTCTCGATTGCCTAGGGACAAATAATTTTCCTGTGACAAAAAGCTCTCTACTAAAACTAACTTAATTGTTTCTTTATCTAAACAACCCCTAGCTTTTATTTACGTGTTCTTTATTATCTTGAAAACGTATCCCTTTACAACTACAAAGTACTTCTAGTTTCATTCTCGTTCTAGGTAAAGCAAACGTGAAGTGTGCGTAGAATTGTTGTCGATGTGATAACCGGTGGATCTTGGGTAGGGGGTCCTGAGCTGTGGATCTAGGATCAATGGGGACCAAGGGATGATGAACACATTGTTTACCCAGGTTCGGGCCCTCTCGAAGAGGTAAAACCCTACATCCTGCTTGATTGTATTTGATGTACGATGTGGTTACAGAGTAGATCTACCTCGAGATCAGATGAGCTAAACCCTAAGTCGATGAGGTGATGTACGTAGCTCTAGCCCTAAAGACTAAAACCCTCTGGTTTATATAGGCACCGGTAGGGTTAGGGTTACACGCGATCGATTACAAAGAAAGGAAGATCCTGCCTAATCTTGGCTTGGAGGACACACCACGGCTCCGAAGATTCCTTATCCGGTCATGGATCCACACTCTAGCTTGGCCCCATAGTAGCCCATCAATCCGGCCCAAACATAACAGGTCGACAGCCAGAGGACCCCTTAATTCAGGACTCCCTTAGTAGCGCCCGAACTTGCCTGTAACGCCAGGGCTTGTGTCCGGCATCTGCACACCTTGTGGTCTTCGGCTTGCGAGGCAAGTTCTTCATCGTGTCATGTACATGCTCGGAGTCAAGTGGTGTTCGGAATCTGAAGCGTCCATTTTACTTAACTCCGAAGGCAAAAATCGTTCCAGTGTGAATAGTGCCCTCATCTAACAACTTTTTCCTCTTTAATGAAAAGTCATGACCGGTCATAATGCCGAGCGGCTGGCAGTTCTCGATGCACGGCTCGAGGCCGTCACCCTATTGGCACGTCTCATTAAGGCAGAGATCGTGCCCCATTTTTTAGGGGATATGATCAATGATTTCGATTCCCCACCCGTGCATAACGTCGCGAGAGTATCGGGAAGTGGAGAAGCCCACGGCGTGACAAGAGGAACCCTTGGCTCTTCCGTGGCCTATAAAGAGGGGGATTGCTACAGTTAGCATCCTACGCCTTCTTCCAATTTCCGCTGCTGCTTGCGTAATCCTCCAGAGCTCCAGCACCCTGTCTTTCTGCTCTGCGGTGAATCCCTTCCAGCCCTTACCAGCCATGGCCGAATCCGGTGCTAACGGCAAGTGGGAGGCCTCCATCGTCACCAACAACGACATCTTGGAGCTGAAGCTTGCCGGCTACTTGTCGGCCGACATCACTTATCGGGCCCCTGAAGAGGGCCAACTCATCCCCACGCCCAAGCCGGGCGAGAGGGTCGTATTCCTCCCCCCATTTTATCCGGGGGCTCGGATTTCCTCTACACCCCTTTGTGAGGGGGTTGATGTTCTTCTACGGGCTAGATTTCCATGATCTAGCCCCCAATTCCCTCCTCTACATCTCGACCTTCATTATCGTCTGCGAGGCCCTCCTCCGAGTCCAGCCACACTTTGGCATGTGGCTGAAGGTGTTCAACATCAAGCCCAAGGTGGTTGGCGATGCCCAGGCGGACTGCGGCGGGGCCATGATCAGCAAGCTGACACGGGTCCAGTGGCCGAAGGGCAGGTTTATCGACACCGTCAAGGTGTGGCAAAAGGAATGGTTCTACATCACCGAACCAAGGGATGTTGCCTGGACGGCAGCTCCCGAATTCAGATCCGGACCCCCGGCGAGATTGGCCTCATGGACTGCAAAAAGTCCGGACTAGGGGTCCACCGCTGACGTGAAGCTGCTGCAGAAGCGCGTCGTCAATGTGATGGAGACCGGCGCTAAGCTGACCAACGTGGTCCAAATAATGCTCAAGCGTCGGCTCCTTCCTTGCCAGCAAAGGGCCAAGCCGATGTGGGCGTATAAGTCCTAAGACCCGGCCACCATGCAGTACCTCTTCAGTACAACCCACGACAAGGCGTGGGGTCTGCTGGTTGTGGTGCCTTACAAGGTGCCCGACAAGAAGGGCAAGAAGATGAAGGATGTACCGGAGGCTAGGGAGGGCCTCCGCTGAAGAGCTCATCCGGACACCCGGTCCGGAGGTGCTGCAGCCCCGTCTGCTCAGGACGGGGACGTAGACGAGGATGAGGAGGAAAGCACCTCCTCGCATTCCAAGAAGAGGGCGGCGTTCGAAGAGGTCGAGGAGATACCGCCCCCTCAAGCCCCGAAGAGGCAGTGTCGGCCTAAGGTGATCCTGCCCGACAGCTCGGACTCCGATGAGGAGTCTGAAGCGTCTGAAAAGGTTTCGGAGAGGGAACCCAGGGTCAAACTTCCCGCTGCCAGGTACGTATTTTGGCATTTTTAGTCACTTTATTTTTAACAATCCCTTACTCATGGAAGCTGATCATGTGACGTCACAGCCCACCACGCGGCCATCCCATCGAGCAGACCTCAGAAGGGACATCTCCGCCCGCTGACCTGTCGGACAGCGGATCCGCGTCACGCTCTGCGCCTCCCCTGATCCCCGAAGAGGTCGGGGAAGTGCTATCCCAAAGGACCCCTCCCCCTCCGAAACACGGGGTAGGAGCGCGACACTACCATGGCCAATGCTAACACATCGGTCACCGAAGACCAGGAGGGTGCATCCCACCTGGCTAGCGTGGGAGGGGGGTCCGGACCATCCGGACCCCCTCAGCCATCCGAACCCGAGCCCCCAAGGCCCTCGAAGGCACCGGTTCCTCCTTCTGACGGGGAAGGGGTTGAGGGCCCAACGCCCACGCCGAACACCTCCAACCAGGCGGCGGCTGGAACGTGCTGGAGGAGTTGGTGAACAACTCCGTCATCGTCGACGGGCACCACTCCCTTATGGGTGCGGTTTTACAGAGTGTTCGGTCCGTCCAATCCGGACTGAACGACGTTGTACAAGGCCTTCTAACAGGCTTTGAGGTAAGTCTATTAATACTCTTTTCCTGTAAAGTGGTTTTAGCCCTTGGTTTTAATGTTTGAGTGGGCCGTATGTATAGCAGCCCCCGAGACTCTGTAAGAAGTACAAAGAAACTTGCAGAGGGTTCAATTTTTCTAGGCCAATATTTAAAGTAGTGTGAACTTTTTGATGTCGCAGGCTCTTCCGTGGCCACGGCTACTAATGCTGTGGCACTAGAGGAGATGGATCGGAAGCTCAAGCGCTCAGACGGAGAGCTTTTGACCTTGTCAACAAGCGGCTTGATGAGGCGCAAGGTAAGCCCATGTTAAGATGTATGATTGCTTACTGCGGATACTTACTTTCTGGACTGTATGCTAATCATGTAATATGTGGATATCACAGCTGCTGCTACCGAGGTAGAGGGCTTGAAGGCGGCTTTGAAGAAGGCCAAGGCCGAGGCGGCCGCAGAGAAAGCGGCCGCCGCAAAGGCGGTGGCCGAGCATGAGAAGGCCAAGCTTGCTGGTGAAAAGCACGAGGCTCGAGTAGCCGAGGTACAGGTGGAGCTCAAGGACGTCGTCAAGAAATTTGAGGCCCTTGAGAAGAAGTAGGAGGAGCGGTCTTCCGAGCTGTCCAAGGTGGAGAAGGAACTCCAGGAGGCGAGGACCGAAGTGCAAGGTGTCCGGGAAGAGCTCCGCCAAGTGGGGCAAATCGTAGATGGTAAGAAATGCTTACTGCAGAGTGTGTTTGGAGGCAACAGGTTTGACTTGCTAACGCGGGTCTGGCGCTCCGCAGGCGCTTTCGCCGAGCTTCCTAAGAGTGCGGCTGCTGCGGCGGAGCACTACGCAGCGCGGGAGGAGAATTCAGAACGGTGACTCTTCTGGTCGCAGTTTCAGGCGCCCGAACACCCTCAGCTCCTCAGCAACCAAATGAAGCAGTTGATGGAGCTGCACCGGATGGCCGAACCAGCCTTGAAGGACCTTTGTGTCCGGCTGTGGCCTAATGAGCCTATTCCGGTCAGCTACTTCGGCTTGGTGCAGAGGCTGCATGAAGCACTGGCGGGGACCAATACCGTAAAGCTATCCGCGTGCCTTGAGGGTGCGAGGCTGCCCTTTGCGAAGACCACGGTGCATTGGCCAAAGATCAAGCCGAAGGATATGGCCGTTGGTCTTCCGTCGGCTGGAAAGGAGCACCGCCACCCCGAGCTGTACTTTGACCGAGTTATGGAAGGTGCTCCGGCAATAGAGGGTTAGTGTTCAAAGGATGTAATCATTGAATGATTTTGTGTCCAGTTGCCATCTGAACATGTTGCATTATAGTGCGGCCCGTGTGTATGTTGACGATGTTATTGTTAATTTTGACTCCTGTGCGGCTGTTTTATTATTCTGAAAGATACCAGTCGTCGGCTTCAGCCCCCAAGTTAATAGGACGAGGGGTGTTTCGTCTCCGCACTGTTACCCTTAGCCAACGTCTTGGTGCCCAAAGGCGGTAGTGCAAGAGAGATACCAGGTAATCGGACTATGTGGTTTTATTGCTTTCACTTTGCCATAGGAGCTTGACGGCGGGGACTAGTGACTAGCCCCCAGGGTTTTGCGGTGTACAAGGGGGCCGAGGCCTGCCTGAGTGACCACTTGGTTTGTGCTAGGACGAACCCTGCGTATGACACGGATAAATCGCCAATGATTTTTAGTTGTAACTCTTGTCATCGGATCGCTGACCAGTTCTCGCTTACTATGACGGTCAGTTTTAGGCTTTCTCCCCTGAGGTACTTGACTGGACTAACCAGAAGTACAATTGCAGGGGTTCTCCCTTTGCCTTCTTAGCCGAACATGCGGAATGTAAGGAGGCAAACACAGGAGCCGGGCAATCCAACTATTGACCCAAGACATAGTTCGGTACCGATGCATATAATGCAATATCCAAGACGTCGAGCACACTACAAGAAGTGGTGCCAGACTTGGTACGTTAGGCTGATTGGAAAAAATCAAGCCCTCGGTCGATTAGCCAAGTTGTATTTACTACATGTTGTGTGCCTGCCTAGCTGTTCGAAGAGCAGAAGAAAAAGGGAAAGGAGAAAGAAAGGCTGGATGATTCTGATGCCTTAACACTGTAAAAGGTATTTTTAACTTTCATAGGCTCTGGACGTCAATCCGTACAATTCGAACTGCTGTGGCATTGTACAATAAGTGAAAAAAGAAATTTTACAGAGAAAGGTTTACACAAGGCCTTGATTCGTGGGTTGAAGCCTCAACTGTGCCCTGCTGCACGTTTGCGCCCTTACTTCTGCATGATGGATGGGTTTGAGTTGGTCATCCATGAACATCGCGTGCAGGCGAGGGATGCCTGTAGTAGGGATTTTGAAGATGTAGCCCTGCCGAATATAGCTTGATGCTGAGCGAGTCCAGAACCATACTCTTGTAGGGATGTCGTAGTTCGGTTGACCTGAATACGTGGGGATATGGGTTCGATGTCAGTTCCCCACAGCCGCCCATGGTATCTCGAGCGCGAAGTTGTGCTATCGAGGCACATAGAACGCGACGGAGATGGGCATGCCGTGGGGCGCATGTCCCTATTTGCAGCGAACGCAGGCGGGCTCCCATGACGGGGATCGGGCTCGGCCCCGTTTGGCCTTAACGGCGGGCTGATACTTCGGCCTGTTGGCGACGGCTTGGTCTTCAGCTGCCAGGGCTGCGGTGTGTTCCTCGGTCCAAAGTGAGCGCTCCATGTTGCCATTGATTGTTATGACGCCCGAGGGGCCGGGCATCTTCAGCTTGAGGTAGGCGTAATGCGGGACAGTGTTAAATTCGTTCGGCCGAGGAGGGCATGATAGCCACTGCGAAATGGAGCGATATCAAAGATCAAATCTTCGCTTCAGAAGTTATCCGGTGAGCCGAACACCACCTCAAGAGTTACCGTGCCTGAGCATCGGGCTTCTATGCCCGGAATAACCCCTTTAAAAGAGGTGTTACTCGGTTTGATCCTTGACGGATCGATCCCCATTTTTCTCACTGTGTCTGCATAGATCAGATTGAGGCTGCTGCCCCCGTCCATTAGGACTCTTGTGAGGTGGTACCCATCGATAATGGGGTCCAATACCAGGGTCGCCGACCCTCCGTGCCGGATACTGGTCGGATGGTCTCTGCGGTCGAAGGCGATCGGGCAAGCCGACCACGGGTTAAATTTTGGCGCTACGGGTTCGACGGCGTATATGTCCCGCAGCGCATGCTTCCTTTCATTCCTTGGTATGTGGGTGGCGTAGATCATGTTCACCGTCTTGACCTCAGAAGGGAAGGGTTTTTGGCCTCCACTGTTCGGCCTGCGGGGCTCTTCGTCGTCCTTGCTTCGTGGGCTTTTGCCCGAGTCTTCGGCTTGAAGCTTGCCGGCCTGTTTTAACACCCAACAATTACGGTTGGAGTGGTTGGCGGGCTTCTCCGTGGTGCCATGAATCTGGCAGGGCCTGTCCAGGATTGTGTCCAGCTTGGTTGGGCCGTCCTGGTTGCCTTTAGAGGGCCTTTTCTGTGACCCGGACTTTTGATTATGAAATCCGGCATTTACTGCCGTCTCCTCAGTTTCGCTGTCGTTGTGGCGGCGCTTGTTTTTATTCCTTCGGGGCTTCTCGTTCCCGTCCCGGACTTCTGAGGTGCCGGGTGTATCAGGATTGGTGCCTCCTTGGGCCAACCAGCTGTCCTCTCCGGCGCAGAAGTGGGTCATCAGGGAGGTAAGTGCGGCCATCGTTCTCGGCTTGTCTTGGCCGAACTGCCGTGCTAGCCATTCATCCCGAATACTGTGCTTAAAGGCAGCTATTGCTTCGGAGTCCGGGCAATCAATGATTTTGTTTTTCTTGGTCAAAAACCAGTTCCAAAATTGCCGAGCTGACTCGTCGGGCTGCTAGATTACGCGTCTCAGGTCGTCGGTGTCTGGGAGCCAAACATAAGTGCCCTGAAAGTTGGATCGAAAGGCCTCCTCGAGTTCTTCTCAACATCCTATTGAGTCTTCAGGAAGGCTGTTCAGCCAATGTCTGGCCGGACCCTTGTGCTTTAACGGTAGGTACTTGATGGCATGGAGGTCGTCTTCTCGTGCCATGTGGATGTGCAATAGGAAGTCTTCGATCTATACTGTAGGGTCTGTTGTCCCATCGTAGGGCTCAATGTTCATAGGTTTGAAACCTTCTCGGAATTCATGTTGCATCACTTTATCTGTGAAGCAAAGGGGATGGGCGGCACCCCTGACTCGGGCTACGTCGCGCCGGAGGTCATCTGCTATCCGGGCTTGTTGCAGTTCCCAAGCTCTATCGTTTTGGTCTAACCAGGATTTGTATCCGTCCCGTCTAGCAGGATGGTCCCTTTTGGGCCCATAAATGGACCTTGTTAGGCCTGCCCAAGCATCTAGGTCCCGGCGGAGGTCGTACTCATAGCCTGACCATAATGGTTCCTTGCCTTGACGGCGAGGGTGGGTGGTAGGCTTCTCGGCTTGGTTAACTGTCCGATCCCGTCGTCGAGGGGGCGGTCTGGTTGGTCTGCGTGAGTGTACCTTAGAGGTGCTGGCTCTACGGCCTCGTCGTCGAACTATGGCAGTAGCTTCCGCTTTGGGTAGCTTTTCGTCTGTTGCTTGTGGCCGTACTCCTCTTCGGCGTCCAGGACTTTAGTCCACCTCTCGTTGAGCGTGTCCTATTCGGCCTTTATCTTTTGCCGATGTTTCTTCAGATGGCGCGCGGTGGCGATGAGCTGCCGCTTGAACCGCTCTTGATCCAGCAGGTCTTCGAGGACGAGGAAATCTTCGTCGCCCAGACTCACCTCCTCTTCTGAGAGGGGGAGGTAATTGTCGTCTTCGGAGTCATCGAGATGTTCTGGATCAAGTAGATCCTCGTGCTTCTCACGCTCCTGGTGGTTGACTTGTGGTTGTTCGTCGGCTCCGGGGTCGAGGTTGTCCGCATTATCCGTGGTGGCATTTTCTTCGGTGTCCGTGTTGCTCGTGTGGCTTTGACGTGCCTTGGAGCGGCGGCGCTGTCTGCGGTGCTTCGGCGGCTCCTCGCTGGGCCTTCCACTATGCTTCCCGGGGGTGCCGTCGTCTCCCTTTGGGTGTCTACCATATAGACGTCGTAGGTGGATGTGGCTGTCCAGCGGCCGGCCACGGGGGGAGCGGTGTCAATGCTAGCCGTGGCTCCACTATCCTCATCCATGTATTCGGTATTTTCCGAGGTGTAATCCAGCATGTAGGTTAAATCTTTGACAATGGCTACTAAGTGGGTGGTGGGTGGGGCGCAAAATTCCCCAAGATATGCCTCGAAGGGCTGTTGAACGCGATCTGAGGACAGGTCCTCCCGAATAGCCATCTTCTGGATTCGGTCCAGCGCCTCGTTTAACAGGGCGAGGGTCGCTGAGCTTGTGTGCGGTGGGAATTCAGGAACGAACTCTGGCGTAGTGGGGCAAGGGATAATCTGTGTCCCAACTGGGTTTTGGTTCTCAAGGGCCGAATTGAGCTCAGGGCTCGGGACCGGACAGTCATCGGAGACTAAAGGCGAGCTCTGGTCCTTGAGCGTTGCTTCCATACTGAGGCTCGAGGCCAAGTTGATCTGGGCCAGGGGTAATTCCTGGCTACCGATCGTTGACTCATCGCAAGGGCTCGAGGCCAGAGGAGTGTCATGAGGAGAGGGTTCGGTCGGGAGTGACTCTCGGCGTCCGAACCTTGCTTCCGCGTCGAGGCCCGAAGATAGATCTTCAGCGGGTATTGTGAGCATGGCTGAAGGGGATTCCTGGCCTCCGCTCGAGGTAGAGCCGTCTGGGCTCAAGGCTGGCTGAAGGACCGAGGCCGATTCGTAGATCAGTTCGACAAGAGGCTCCAGAGCGGGCACAGCGAGGCCCATGGGGGTGCGGGGAGAGGTTGTGAATCCGGTAAAGACCAGATCGCCTCGTACATCCGCAATGTATTCCAAATTACCGAATCGGATTCGGTGCTCAGGGGTGAAGGTGTCAATTTGATCTAGATGACCAGTTTGGTTGGCGTGCAGCACGATGCTGCCGAACGCGAAGAGTTGGCCGGGGACGAAGAGGTCCCCGGAGCTGACGCCCTCACCGATGCTCAGGCGAGCCATCGATCCTTGGATGATCTGACAACGGAACTCTCAATGAAAGCACCAATGTCGGTGTGATAACCGGCGGATCTCGGGTCGGGGGTCCCGAGCTATGGATCTAGGATCAATGGGAAACAAGGGACGATGAACACAGTGTTTACCCAGGTTTGGGCCCTCTCGAAGAGGTAAAACCCTACGTCCTGCTTGATTGTATTTAATGTATGATGTGGTTACAGAGTAGATCTACCTTGAGATCAGATGAGCTAAACCCTAAGTCGATGAGGTGATGTATGTAGCTCTAGCCCTAAAGACTAAAACCCTCTGGTTTATATAGACACCGGTAGGGTTAGGGTTACACGCGATCGATTACAAAGAAAGGAAGATCCTTCCTAATCTTGGCTTGGAGGACACACCGCGGCTCCGAAGATTCCTTATCCAGTCATGGATCCGCACTCTAGCTTAGCCCCATAGTAGCCCATCAATCCGGCCCAAACATAACAGGCCGACAGCCCGAGGACCCCTTAATCCAGGACTCCCTTGGTTGTATCGGTGGTCGATAGACCTTGAGGGAATATTTGTTCTACCTTTAGCTCCTCGTTGGGTTCGACACTCTTACTTATCGAGAAAGGCTACAGTTGATCCCTATACTTGTGGGTTATCAATACTTTACAAAACCCGGTGTGCATTGGTATCCTCCAGAGTCATCACCATGCTCACTATACTGTTCCTCCCGTTACCAGTTTGTTTCTTCTTTCTCGTTGACGTGTTCCAGCATCTCCGTGACATAGTCACCTGTGTCTGGCCAGACGATGATTGATGCCGTCGCACCGAGAGGGCCCTAAGAATATCTCTCCATCATCGAAGGAGCAAATCCCACTCTTGAGCTATCGGGTCACTTGTGAAACTTTCCGGTGAACCTGAAAGTTGTCATTATGATCACCTTGTTATAGATGACGTTTGAGCAACCCCAAAGCCCACCGTCTGGTAGGAAGTGACCGAGATACTCTCATGGCCTAAGGAAATAAAACCCATGCTAACACTTTGTGTTATAACAGATGATTTTAGACGATATAATCACAAAGTATAACAAACAAGTATTGGGTCGATTCAATATGATCGTTCTTCTAATGTCATACCCTCAATGTTGTTTTAGGACTATCGTTACACTTAACGATATCCAAAGATCCGAAAAACGTGATCACCAACAACACATGAGCCAGTCTTAGAGGCGAGACCGGGAACCTATTGTTACCGTTTATCATTTCACACGTGCATATGAGTTTTTCACTGAATCGCATATTTCAGGATCATAGCAGTTATAGAATGGAATATAAACTCTTAACTATGAATATAGAAATATGACAATAGAATATTATTACCTCTAGGGCATATTTCCAACAAGACGAGCACTGCCACTGCTGCCAGCGCCGGCGGTGGCAGCGGCCAGTGGATCGGCCAAGGGACTGGCGCTGGCTAGGGATCAGGGGCCTCCGGTGCCGCCCGAGTGGGGCCGACACAGGAGGGTTACCTGGCATTTTTATTTAGACCCCAGTAAACCACATCATTATCAGTCGTGAGACGAATACCAGAGATATGTTCACACATCTCTCACCATTGTCTAGAAGAGTTGGACACATGCGTCGTCTGAAACAAGAAGATGCATCAACTGCACTGAACCTCTACAGTACAGTCCTGATCAGTGCATATGTCAAATAGCTGGGGGAACTACATGTTGACTGGGATCAGCCCATTGACTGAGTCCTTCCAAACTCTAGTTAGATTACAAGATTCAGTTTTGATTTTTCAACCAACCATGCATAGCTCTGCTTCTGGGCGTCACTGACCAGGGCTCAGTGCACCTCGATCTGCCCAGTGATTGACGTAGTTCGCCTCGCCTGTCGTTGGGTGCTGATCCAATCGATCAATCAGGAGGATCGTGATGTACGGGCAGCGCGGCGGACATGTGTTGAGGACGAGATTGCATGGCATCGTGGACGGGACGGGAGGATCATGGTGGAGAGGATTCATAGGTAGGAGAGATGCCGATCCAATAGATCGATGGGTAGGATCGTGGTGTACAGGTGACGCGGCGGACGGGCGTTCAGGACGACATCGCGAGGCGCCATGGCTGGGACGGGTGGATTGTGGCGGAGGGCGAGGTCCCGTGCAACAGCCACCAGGCAATAATGGAGCATAGGATCATGCATGGCGTCTAGGCCAAGGACGATTGGTGTGGTCGAACTGTTTCAGTCTGGCTATTACGTGGGTGTATGCGGTTAGGTGTGGGAGGACGAGCCATTTTCAAATATGAAGACCAAGTGTTAGAGATAGGGGAGCACCGTGTGGGGGGAGAAGGACGTAGGGAGAGGGTTTGGAAAATGTTGAGACGGACGAGAGACGTTAGGTTCTTTTTAGGTAGGAAGAGATAAGAGCATCTCTGACCGATCACTTATAATTTAGAGGAGTATATGGACTCGAATCTTTTAAGTCCTCAAATTTGCTTCTCTCAAAATTAGCGGTTTCTAGCCGATCCCTTAAACTTAAATCCTTAAAAAAATTGAACACAAAATTGCTGCAAATTTGATTCAAACTAGTCTGTCAAACACTCAAACTCAATCCGAACTCGATTCAACCACTAGCATAAACTATGTTCACATAACTTTAAACAAAATCTAAACTAAGATTGCATTAGAACTAAACAAACTAGTCGCCATCGGCGATCTTCGCCATGTTCCCCTCCCATTCCTCGTCGTTGATGGCGTCGTCGCCGCCCTCGCCAGCTCAATCATCACCACCCTTGTCCGCTTCTTCGCTGGCAGACCCGAGACATCGTCGTCGCTGGAGCAAAGATCGATGACCATTATCGTCCGCAACTTGTAGTGCTCGTACTACCAGGGCTCCTCCTTGACGCACTCTTGGTACAGGTGGCGGAGCTCCGCCATGTACTCTTCGTCGGCGCGCTCTGCCTCGAGGTGCTCGCAGACCTCCTGATCTTCCCGCAGCTCGTGTATGGAGGCCACATGGGAGTCGACGGGGGCCAAGTTCGATAAGACAGGGGTGCCAAAGGGGAAGTGATGGCTCTATATTTTACGCATCGTTAGAGCTCATTTCTTGCATGTTCTCTGCATATATCTTGTCATACTGAACCAAATAGTTGTCCATTATGCATGATTACCAGTTTTTACAATTTTCACTGTGAGCATTGAATATTTGTGGTTTTATTTAGCTTTGATTAGTTTTCTTTGTTTTGTTATGTCTACAGGTGTTTTGGAGCAACCTAGGACCAAGCACGATGAAAGGACCAAAGATGAGTTCAGTAAGGAGGACTTCTAGTACCAGACTTAGGCATTTCAAAGAGTGGAAAAATGATTTCCCAAAGTGCTCCAAATCAAAATCTAACACCACTAGCGCGTCGGTGTCGCTCTCCCGAATCCAACGAGCCCAAGAATGTCAAAATCGGAGTCCGTATGAAGAAACGATAACCAAAATACCCAAGGCCTAAAGAATGCAAGACGGTGTCTAGTACGCGCGCGGTCGTATCAAGTTCAAACAGCTCTGAAAGTTGCCCTTTTAGACGTGATTGTTCACCAATTTTGTCCCTACTTGTTCCCACGCGGTCCTTGGATAATAAGAAAGTGTTTGGGAGAGGATAAGGCTCGCCTTGAGCCCTTGGATGATCACATCAACAAAGGAAAAAAACGGGAGACCTCTATATATGCACCTCCAACCCTAGGCACCTCCATCTCTCCATCATCCATCCACAAGCTTCCATCATCCATCTCCATTGCTGCTACAAGACCATCTCCATAGAGAGAAGAAGGGCCAAGCCAAGAGGAGGCACAGGTCGGTGTCGTCTCCATCACTGGTGCCGCCACCATCGCCATCTCCATCGTCGGCGCCATGCTCCTCTCCTCCATCGGCTCCGTGCTGGCTTGTAATTTCCCTCTTCCCTCTATTTTGTTTGAGTTGTTGCATTAGTTCTTGAGAATTTGGTTGAACCCTTGCATGATTAGCACCTAATGATAAGCGAGATGATCATTCTATTTATATGTGTTGTGTTGATTTTCTCATGGTGTTGTGAAGGGCACCCACACAATATTAGCCCCTTGTGGACATGAGGTAATTAATATTGTTGTGACAGCTGGTTTAGGAGGTAGGTAGTGAGAGGGCCTAATTCCCTCCATCCCTGATCATTGCAATAGAGAGCGGTGGAGAACCCCAGAACTTTATGTCGTGTCCACGAGGAGACACTTAATTACCGTTGCGGTAACCGGAGTGGGGACACGCGGTGGTGGCACGGGTGTACGCAGTAACCTGAGTGGGGATGCGTACTTTATTGGCTCGCCCACACGAGATCATATACAAGTAGAACTAGTGATACGACTATAGAGTTTTGCTTTTACATGTGTTGTCAGTATCATACTTGTGGTGATGACTCTAGATCCCTCAAGAACGTTTACTATCAAGCACTATTTCACATAGTTTAGTCCCTTTAATTTTCTGTCCTTCATTTTCTCTTTCGTAGTTTAGTTAAACTCCCTTTTTATTTGTCTTCCTAGCAACCAACTATGATAGACTATTTCCAAACTTCTGTTTGGGTGCGAATGGAACTGCGTAAAGTGACAACGTAGTTGCAGGGTTTATGGTGCCATCCTATTCACTTCCTGTGAGATCAACAAACCTTACTTACCGCAAAATTGTTGCAAAAGCCATGTGCATTTTCAAGACATCAGAAAGTTCGGCCGCATGTTTGCGTCGTGGAGGCACACCGACTGGATGTCGTAAGCATGTGCTGCCTGCGCTGCCGACTAGGAGGAGCTGATCCAAATGCATTTGTGAGTTTCGTTGTCGGTGATCTCCGTCACCCAATCCCACACAGACCGTTGTTGCACGCCAAGGTACCTCCTCTACGACGTCGGCGGCGGTGGCAGGTCAAGGAACCGAGAGGAGGACGCATTGCTGCAACCTCGGGCTCAGGAGCGTCGAGTGGAGCTTCTGGTCGACAAGGGGGACCTAGCCATTTGGGCAGCGGGGGGCACTGGAGTGGATGCGCGGGCACGCCGGCGGAATGCAGAGTGCTCAAGCGGCGGCTGAATGGATGAGATCGAGCGGTGCGGGGAGAAATTTTATTACTCCAGCGGGGTGCGGCCAAGTATATTTAAGAGTCGGGCGCACATTGGAGTAAAAAATTTAGGACCCGAATATCTAGCGAACGTCAGATTTTTAGGCATGACAAATCGAACATTTTCTATGTTTGCCAAGGGTGGCAAGTTTAGTTGACAAACATGGCAAATCCGGCTCAAAACATCTTTTTTGCTAGGAAAGTGTCGTGCTCGCCAACTAAATTTGTCGTCCTTGCACCAATATAAATTGCCATGAAAAATGTTTGATTTGCCATGCCTAAAAATTTAACATCAGATTTTTAGCACTTCTAAAGTTGTACTCTAAATGTTACAAGGGATCGGTTAGGTGCGATTTAAAGGAGAAAACCGGTTTTTTACTCCTCTAAAACTTTGCAAGGAATTAATCTTTACAAGGGATCGGTTAGAGATGCTCTAGCAGCATGCTACTGCTAATTATACACCAAGAAAATTACACTTTGCTTAACCAAACACCGACGAAGACGCTCCTCTCATGCTTAATAAACAAGGGAGATACATATAGCTAGCCCCAACACTCCTTCGGAGTTCGAACACTCACAAGCCATAACCCGACAAGCGTGCACCATTTACCAAACTCAAGATCAGACCTTCTGCTTCTTCTGATCGCAGTTCATCAGAGAGCAAACATACATTACCCAGAGAAGTTCAGAAAAGAGAAAATGGAAGGGCAACCATGCAGTACACTTCCTGTACTGGATTGCTATATAAAGCTGCACATGCATTAGAAGTTCTTCGCGCCCCCACAAGGCATAACTCAAATGCGCGTAATCAGTAGCTCCACAAGCTGACCTCGCCGTCATCGTCGCCGTCTCCGACAGTCGCTGACGGGCCTGCCATCGGAGGAGGGGCAATGAGCATCCCCTGCGCCATGTCGAGGTAGCCCTGCATCCCGAAGTCCATCCCATCGTCCATCCCATAGTACGGATCACCGGCGAACTGCTCCGTTGGTGCAACGGCTACCTCCTCGGCGGCCGCATTGCTCTGGTCGGGTGCCGGCAGGAATGCCTCAGCTGCCTCTACCGCCGCCCGCCGTATTTCATCAGGGCTAGCACCCAGGGGCGGGACCCGGAGCCGCCGAGGCGAGTCGGCGAAGTTGAGGCAGGCGGCGCGGCCACGCAGCGCCAGCGCGGCCACGTCGTGAGCGCGCGCCGCCATCTCTGCGGTCTCGAACGTGCCGAGCCATATCCTCTGCTTGCTGTGCGGCTCCCGCACCTCGCAGACCCACCTCCCGGGGTTCCTCCGGCGCACGCCCTTGTAGATCGGGTGCCGCGTCTCCTTGAACTTGGTCCGCCCGGCGCGCCGCTTCGGCGGAGCCGAAGACACCGTCATGTACGTCGAGAAGCCCTCGCCTCCACTGTTGCCGCCGTCCGCCCCCACGGGGGACGGCGTCCCCGACGAGTAGTCGCTGCTGATGGCACTGAGGTCCATGGCCGGCTATGCTAGCTGCGAGTGTAAGCTGGGGGAGGGAGTGGAAGCAGGTGGTTTGGATTTGGGAGGGAAAGGTGGAGGTTTATATAGTTTAGCGCGTGGAGCGCGACGTCCCGCGTGCACGGCTCAACGCGGTGCGGCACCGGAGGCGCCAGCCAGGTAGCGCGACTTGCTGGGTCGGGAGAGTGTTGGGCTCGGGGGTTAAGTGGGTCGGAACCAGCTGGAGCTCGCGGGGGTGCGGATGGGGACCCACGCGACGCGCAGGCATGGGACGGATGTGGGCCACTCTGCTGTGCTCTTGGGCAACGGGGCTCTCTTGTGACAGCAACGTGCCTGAAAGAGAAAGCTCGCCGTGACAGCTTGTCCTCGAGGCGGGCCCGCTTGACGCGAACCCGTAGGATAATGCAATTTACTGTCAATAAAATGGAACTGTTGTTGATTCTATTTGCATACATTGTAAGGTAGCAGCAGTTCGACTCTACATAGGAATTTTTGCACTGTTAACGTTTTTCAGTCTATAAGTTCAGGAATGTCAGTTGGCTCACATTTCTTTACACAACTATTTGCGGCTCAGGGGAAAAAAGGCGCACTCTGTCGTGGTAAAATCTCGACAGATGCCAGGGGGTAGCTTATCATGGTTGGGGCCATGAGATCGTCGTCGAGTCCTGGAAGCGGGAGTGGGCACAAGCTCAGATGGACACGAGATTTACCCAGGTTCAGGGCTCTCCTAAGAGATGAAACCCCTACTCCTGCTCTGCGGGGTCTCCGCATGATCACTATGAAGCAAAGAGTACAATGGTGCTCCTAGAGCTGTTCGGCCAGAGGAGGAAGAAGGGCGAGGCTAGCTCTCTCCTTTCCCTGGCTATGATGTGTGTAGAACTGAGATGGAACATGACAGGAACCCTTTGCATGGGTGTGGCCTGGGGGGTTTTATAGGCTAACCCCCCAGGGGTACAATGGTAATATGGCCGGCTGGTAGGCCCCGGCTGCCAGCGTCTATGGGGGCCGGGTTCTCCGTCGGCTGCTGGGGCCCGCTTCTGCTGGGCCCTGCCGGCTGCCGAGGAACCGGCCGACAGGTGGTGCCCACTGTAGCAATGCGGCCGTGGCTCGGGGGAGGCATGGCGCACTGTAGCCATGCCCCAGCTTGTCTCCTGGTCGGGCTCAAACTTCCAGGGAGGGGACGGGCTGCCGGCCAAGAGCCGGCCCGTACCCTCGCCGTCTTCTAGGAGGCGGCCCTCCGGTCCCGCCCAGCCCCGGAGGCCGGTCTTACGACCAGTCGGACTGAGGGGCTTGGCCAGCCCCGATGTCTTGAAATATGGTTAAGCGCTGATGAGGCTACCTGGGGTCCATCCCCCCGACAGTAGTCCCCGAAGCTGGTGAGACTCTACGGCTTTAGCGGTCGGAGGGCCTCAGCAGTTTCCCCTTCGAGTGGTCTTCCGCCTTCTGCTCTGTCCGGCTGGGAGGAGCCGGACGCTAGGAGCCGGCCGGGGCCGCGGCCGCCTGGTGGAAGTCGAATCGACAGGCGGAAGTTGGTGCGGCGCTGCCCGCCATGCGCGCGACGAGACGTCGCCACAGGCTGGGGCCCGCCGCTACAGGGCCTCGGCCCGCGCGCGGATCCGCCGCGGCCGAGGCGGGCGGTTGCCCTTCTGCGGCGCATTAACTGCGCCGTAACCGCGCGGAATACGCGGGGTTATGCGGGGCGTGGGGCGCAGTTAATGCCACACCCCCACGTCGCCTCGGCTTTGCCCCCGCCGGTTATAAGAGGGGGAGGAGGAGGAGGATGGGTGGCAGAACGCACGCGCGCCCCCTCCTACCCCCTCTTCTTCCTCTCGCTGCTGCTCTTCCGCTGCCGCTCCGCCGCGGCCGCCGCGACGCCCCTGTTGCCCTGCGCCGCCGCAGCGCCGCCTATCGTCCTCATCCCTGAGCGTCTCCTCGCCGTCCTCGAGCCATGGCGAAGAGCGGCTGGCTAGGCTCCAATGTGCACGAGGACCACATCGACTTCCTCCGCGCGACGCGGAGGCTTCCCCACGCCGACAACGTGGGCGTGCGCCTTCCCCCTGAGCGGGAGATCTCGCCGCGGTCGGAGCCCGGTGAGTTCGTTGTCTTCCGCACGCATTTCCTTCGCGGCTTCGGGCTCCCGGTTAGCAACTTCTTCCGGGCCTTCCTCGACTTCTACCGCCTGCAACCGCATCACCTCACCCCCAACACGGTGGTGCTCATGGCGGCCTTCGTCACGCTCTGCGAAGGGTACCTCGGCGTCCTGCCCACGCTTGAGCTCTGGGGTAGATTCTTCTACCTAAAGTGGGCACGTCGGCGAAGGACGAGCCGGCCCAGTGCGGGGCATGCGTCGCTGTGAGGCGCTCAGGAGGCGGCACCCGCTTCCCGGCCATCCCTCTGCACGAGTCGACCAAGCTCTGGCAGAGGTCCTATTTCTACGTCCGAAATCTCCATTAGGTCAACGACTACATCAACCTGCCGGCTTTCGTGCCCGGGCCGCCTGCTGGGCCGCGGGACAACTGGCAACAGCAGCCGCCCAAACGCCTGCCGGCCCTCATCGTCAGCGTCCTCGCCCGGCTTCAAGAGATCACTGACCAGGAGGGGCTCAAGCCGGCCGACCTGTTGGCCGGCTTCGTCATGTGTCGCCCCTCCAACCTCAGAGCCAAGGCGGGTGGAGGCCGCGGCTTCGAGCTCGCGGGGGGCCAGCACCGGGGCTACGAGCGCTGCTCCTTCAGGTTGGGAGGCAGGGGCCGGCCCAGCCGCCCTGAACCTGGCGGTGCGGGACGTGGAGGACCAGTTCCTCGCCCACAACGCGACTCTCCTGAAGGCGAGGGGAGAGCTGCTGGCGCTGCGGTCGTCCGTCCGGGTAGGCGCATCTTGCTTTTGCTTTTTCGTCTTGTAACCTTCCATGGGGGCCGCGCTAGCGCACCCACTGGGTGTAGCCCCCGAGTTCTGAGCCGGCTGCTGAGCAGGCGGGTTGGAACTCAAAGGTATTTTTTTGTTTGCTGAAATGCTTGTTTTTGTTGCAGGACTACCACAACATGCGGGCGGCCGCCTACAACACGCAGATTCGGACACTCGCCACCCGGACCACTGAGTTGACTCAGAGCCGAGGTACGTAAGCCGGCTTCTAGTGGGGGGGGGGGGCGCCAGCGCACCCGCTGGGTGTAGCCCCCGAGATTCGGGCCGACTGCTGAGCAGTCGGACCGGATCTTCTCAGGCGGCTTGTTCTTGTTTTCGTTGGAGTAGATGGTGACGTCTCTTGCTTGTTTCAGCAGCTACCGCCCAGCTGAGGGAGCGCGTGGCCGAGCTCGAGGGCCAGCTCCAGGTTGCGGGGCAGGAGCGCGACCAGGCGGCCTCAGCGCGCGGCCGGTTGGAGAAGGAGCTGGCGGACTAGGCCGAGCGGCACGCGGAGCAGGTCCGGCAGCTGAAGGCGGACGAGGAAAACCTCACGGCCGAGTTCGAGATCCAGCGCTCGGACTGGTCCGAGAAGGAGAAGATCCTTCGGGACGGCTACACCGTGGTCGAGGATCTACTCGACGGTGCGTCCCTTTCTTTTTGTTGCCGACTGTTGGCTGCCAGCTGTTGCTGGAAGCCGTCTTCTGACACTTTTGTCTTTTTTGAACAGAGTTCCTCCCGGGCCACTCTGTCGCTGTTTGCATGGCTATCGAGGCCCAGCGCGAGGAGTGCAGGCGGTGGGGCAAGGAGATCGCGCAGGACCGGCCTCGGACCTTGCGCGAATAGCTCATGGCCGTTCGGATGCGCCTCGAGCCAACGCGCCGCCTACTCCGCCGGCTTCAGCGGGCCGGGTCGCAGGTCTTGGAGGGCTTGTGGCCGGGTGCTCGGATCCCACGGACTCCCAGTCGGACGGCCGACTGGCTGGAGGTGGCGGCCGACCGGCTCGAAGCCTGGAAGAGCTCCGCGGCGCGGTCTGGGGCTGCGAAGGCACTGGAGTTTGTCAAGGCCTGGTACCCCGAGCTACGCCTGGCGCAGCTGGCCACCTTCCGCCAGGAGGCGCTGCCGGAGCTGGCGGCGGAGCACGACACCATTGCCATTCGAGCGTCGGCTCTTGCCGACTACGCTGATGTCAGCGTCTTCGTCCCGGAGCAGGAAGACAACGGCGCCGAAGTGCCCCCGTCTTGGTTCGGCCTGAACCCATCGGACGGGAAGGACTCGGCGGAGGAGATTGCCTCCAGCAACGAAGGCTATGAGGACGACGAGGACGAGGGCGGCAGCTACGCCGCACCAGGTGGCGGAGCGACCAGCCGGACTCGGCCCGACCCGACGCCGACTGGCGACCAGTCGGAGACCACGTCAGCCGCCGCCGACCGCTAGGCCGAGACTCCGCATCCGGCAGCCCCACCAGCCGGAGCTACGCCTGCTGCCGACCAGTCCGTGCAGCCCAAGGGGCCGTCGGCCTAGATGGCCTGTTATCTTTTTTCTCGAGTTTTTCTGTCTCGTGCTTGAAAACAATGTCAGTTATGCGCAGTTCCACCCACTGGGGGTGTATTTTTAAACTTGATGAATGCTAGCCTTGGGCCCTTTTGCAATGTACAAAGTTTAAATCCCCATATTTTGCATGTGTTGCCGGGTTCTAGCTTGAGTTTGCTTTTGCCCTCTTTGGCTTTTTCCTTCGCCGCGTTCCCTTGGCCGCCTCCCTGCCAGCCGGACAGCCGCGCTGTGGTCTGTGGCTGGGTCAGGGACTTGGTTGTTTTAGAACGGGCAAGTTACTTCGGCCGCTTAGAGCATAGCGTAGTCGAGCAAGAAGCTGGCCTGCCGGCTGCTGAGCAGCCAGACGAGGGAGGCGAGAGGCCGGCTTGGCCGTAGTCGGCGTTTCCTTGGTCGTTTTTCATGTGGACAGCGTTTCCGGCCTTTGACTCTTGCCAGTCGGACAGCCGCGCTGCGAGCTGCGACATGGAGCGAAGAGAGGGCTTTGGCGTCGGCACACTACTAGTCGGCCCAGCTGGTGCGGACTTAGGCTAAGGCGGCGAGCCCCCGGGTCGGCTGGCCGGAACCCGGACGGGGCAAGAATATACAAAAAAAACTCAATTCATGGTAAAAGCTTATCTCGTGGATAAAAAGGTAGCCCCCGAGTACGTCTCGGGGGACCTAAGGTCTTTACTTTAATACAAAAGTTGGCGTGGTACATACACTCGCTTTAACTGTGAAACGGACGGAGTAGGCTCGCGTTCCATGGCCGCTCCGTCTCTTCGCCGGCTGTGCTTCGCTTGCGTGCCCTGGGCTTTTGGGCGTCGATGAGGTAGTACGAGTCATTGCCCAGGGCCTTGCTGACGATGAAGGGGCCTTCCCAAGGTGCTGCGAGCTTGTGCTGGCCGGCTGATCGCTGGATCAGGCGAAGTACAAGGTCGCCTTCGCGGAAGGTACGCGGCTTGACCTTCTTGTTGTGGTAGTGGCGCAGGCTCTGCTGGTAGATGGCGGACCGGCTGCACTCTAGCAGCCGGGCCTCTTCCAGCAGGTCAACGCCGTCTTCTCGCGCCTCCTTTGCTTCCGCCTCCGTGTACATAGTGACGCGAGGCGAGTCGAACTCGATATCCGTGGGGATGATAGCCTCGGCGCCGTACACGAGGAAGAAGGGCGTAAAGCCGGTTGATCTGTTGGGCGTGGTCCGAAGACTCCAGAGGACGGCCGGCAGCTTGTCGATCCAGCAGCCGGCCGATCGCTCTAGCGGCTCGATGAGGCGGGGCTTGATGCCAGACAGGATGAGGCCGTTTGCTCACTCCACCTGGCCGTTTGACTGTGGATGGGCGATGGACGCTTGGTCCAGTCAGATACCCTGGTTTGCGCAGAAACGGGCCAAGGTGCCTTTGGCGAAGTTGGTGCCATTGTCGGTGATGATGCTGTGGGGGACGTCGTATCGGACGGTGATGTCGGCGATGAACGTGACGGCAGTCGGACCGTTCAGCCTCTTGATTGGCTTGGCCTCTATCCACTTGGTGAATTTGTCCATGGCGACCAGCAAATGAGTCATGCCGCCGCGTGCTGTCTTGAAAGGACCCACCATGTCCAAACCCCACACGGCAAATGGCCAGGTGATAGGGATGGTCTTGAGGACAAAGGCCAGCTGGTGTTGCTTGGTGCTGAACTTCTGGCACCCTTTGCACTTCTTGACCAACTCCTTGGCGTCGTCCAATGCAGTCGGCCAGAAGAAACCATGGCGGAAGGCTTTGGCTACGAGGGACCGGGAGGCGGCATGGTGGCCACATTTCGCCTTGGTGGATGTCTCTGAGGATCTCCATGCCCTTCTCCGGCTCCACGCAGCGCTGATAAACGCCGGTCACGCTTCGCCTGGCGAGCTCTCTGTTGACGATGGTGTAGGCGCCTGCCCGGCGCTGGATCTGCCGGGCTAGCACTTTGTCTGCTGGTAGCACGCGGCTTACCAGATAGTCGCGGATGGGCTACGCCCAAGATGGGGCCGCCACCACTGTGAAGACAGCAACTGGCATGAGGGTGGCCGGGTTGGGAGGCGGCGGGCTGGAGCCGGCCACTCCTGGTGGTGTCGATGAAGTCCCCGGGCCGACTGCTGCAGTCCCCGGGCCGCCTGCTGGAATTCCTGGGGCGGGTGCTGGTGGTGCAGCCCCCGGGCCACCTGCTGAAGTCCCCGGGCCGACTGCTGAAGTCCCCGGACTGGCTGCTGGAGTCCCCGAGCCGGATTCGACTGCTCTGGGGTCAGCCGGCACGAAGATGGAGTCGGACTCTAGCGACGGCTTGATAGACGGCTTGCGCAGACACTCAAGGGAGACGCCAGTTGGTATGGCCTGCCGGGTGGAGCCGATGCGGGCGAGGGCGTCCGCTGTGTCGTTGTCGGCTCTTGGTACGTGTAGGAACTCGCACCCATCAAAGTGACCGCTCATCTGCTGGATGAGGAAGCGGTAGCTTGCCATGTTGGCGTCCTTGGCGTCCCAGTTGTCGGACGACTGCTGGACCACCAAGTCCAAGTCGCCGTAGCAGAGGATGCGGCGGATGCCGAGCTCCTTGGCCAGTCGGAGCCCAAAGATGAGTGCCTCATACTCGGCTACGTTGTTGGAGGCGGCGAAGTGGATCTGCAGTGTGTACTTTAGCTTGTCGCCCTTGGGAGAGGTGAGGACGATGCCGGTCCCCAAGCCGGTGCGCATCTTTGAGCCGTCAAAGTGCATCCGCCAATGTGTAGAATCCGGCGCTGGCGGCAGGTACTGGGACTCGGCCCATTCGACTAAGAAGTCGACCAGCGCTTGGGATTTGATGGCGGTGCGGGGCTGGTAGAGGATGGTATGGGGAGCCAGCTCGATGGCCCATTTGGCCACCCGGCCTGAGGCATCTCTGTTGCCCATGATCTCGGCAAGGGGGGCGGTGCAGACAACCGTGATGGAGTGCTCTTGGAAGTATTGCTTCAGCTTCTTGGCGGCAAAGTACACGCCGTAGCACATCTTCTGGTAGTGGGGGTAGTTTTGCTTGGAGGCGGACAAGACCTCGCTCAGATAATACACTGGCCTCTAGACCGGCTGCACCTTGCCGGCCTCTGGGCGCTCGACCACAATCACCGTGCTGATGACTCGGCTGGTGGCGGCGATGTAGAGGAGCATCGGTTCCTTGGCAGCCGGAGCCGCCAGGATGGGCGGCGTGGACATCATGCGCTTGAGTTGACAAAAAGCTTCGTTCGCGTGGTCGTTCCACTCGAAGCAAGTGGTTTTCTTCATTAGCTAGTACAGGGGGAGCGCCTTCTCGCCCAGCCGACTAATGAAGCGGCTGAGGGATGCCAGGCACCCGGTGAACTTCTGGACGTCACGCATCTTGGTGGGTCTCTCCATCCGCTCGATGGCCTTGATCTTCACGGGGTTGCACTCGATGCCGCGTTCAGAGACAAGGAAGCCGAGGAGCTGGCCGGCTGGAACTCCGAAGACGCACTTCTCCGGGTTGAGATTGATTTGAAAACGGCGCAGATTTTTGAAGGTCTCCTTGAGATCCTCTAGGAGGGTGCCGTGCTTCTCCGTCTTCACCACAATGTCGTCTACATAGACGTGGGCGTTTCTGCCGAGCTGCTTGAGGAGGAACTTCTGCATGCAACACTGAAACGTGGCGCCGGCATTTCTCAAGCCGAACGTCATGGTTAGGTAACAGAAGGCTCCGAATGGTGTGACGAAGGCGGTCTTCAGCCGATCGGCAGGGTTCAGCTTGATCTGGTGATAGCCGGAGTAGGCATCCAGGAAAGACAGCAACTCACACCTGGCCGTGGAGTCGATCACTTGATCTATCCAGGGCAAGGCAAAAGGATCCTTGGGGCAGGCCTTGTTGAGGCTCATGTAGTCGATACACATGCGCCACTTGTTATTCTTCTTCAATACGAGGATTGGGTTGGCAAGCCAGTCTAGGTAGAACACTTCCATGATGAAGCCGGCTGCCAGAAGCCAGGCAATTTCTTCACCAACGATCCTTCTCTTCTCTTCTGATAGGCGGCGGAGGGGTTGCTTGACCGGCTTAGCACCCGGTCTCACATGTAGTTCGTGCTCGGCGAAATCCATCGGGACACCCGGCATGTCTTTCGGGGACCATGCGAAGATGTCTCGATTCTCACGGAGGAAATCGACGAGCTCGCCTTCCTATTTGCTGTCGAGATTGGTCCCTACGACAGCAAACCTCTCTAGGTGCACCGGGTCCAAGGCGATCTTCTTGGTTTCCTTGGCCGGCTGGAAGGAGGCCCCTGCTTCCGTCTCCTTGGGATCAGTCGGCATGGCCGGCTTCTCACTGGCCATGGCTACCATCCGGTCAAGGAGACGCTTCTCTTGAGCGATGACAAGGGACTCGGCCAGCTGGCTGCTGGCGGCGGCGCAGTCTAGTGACTTCTAGTAGTCACCGGCGACAGTGATGATGCCCTTGGTGCCCGGCATCTTGGCCTTCAGGTAGACGTAGTGCGGGACCATCATGAATTTGGCCAGCGCCGGGCGGCCCAAGAGCGCATGGTAGGGGCTGTCCAGGTCGACCACCTCGAACCAGATTGGCTCTCGGCGGAAGTGGTTCTTGTTGCTGAACAGGACATCGATCTTGATCTTGCCGATTGGAGAGCAGGAAAGGCCGGGAACTATGCCGTGGAAGACAGTCCGGCTAGGCTGAAGCTGCTTGACCTTGATGTCCAATCGCTCCATGGTCTCGCGGTACAGGATGTTGATGCTGCTGCCGCCATCTATCAGAACTCGGCTGAAGCGGCAAGTCCGCCTCTCCGTTGAGAAGGTTGAGTCCAGCACCAAGGCGTATGCACCCGGCGAGGGCATCATGGCCGGGTGGTCGGTTTGGCTCCAGATGATGGGCCTCTCGGACCAGTGCATGAAGGTGGGGAACTCTGAGCTGACGGAATTCACCTCGCAGCGCCACTGCTGTCGGCTGTGCTTGTCATCGGCTTCGCTCGTGAAGACGACGTAGGTGGCGTTCTCTTCGGGGAACTCATCTTGAAGCATGCCGGCAGCTCGGGCCGGTTGCTGAACAGCCGAAACTATCTGGCCGGCCGGTGGAGGAGGCGGCAGGGCCTCGCCCTTGGCAATCTGGGCTAGCGAGTTGCACTTCCGGGTGGTGTGGTTGGATGGCTTCGCGCCGCTATGGAACTTGCACGGGGCATCGAGGGCTTGCTCAAAGGAGAAGGCAGGCTGCCAGGCACCCTTGCCGCCCCACGGACGCTTGGGGCCAGGCTGCCCGGCCGGCTGCTGATCCTCGACAGTGGCCACCTGCCGGCTGTTGGAAGCTGGCTGCGGGGCCTTGCGCTTGTTGTCGTTCGGTGGTTGGCGTAGGTTGGCGTCACCAGCCGGAGTTTGGGAACCCGGCTGGACCACCCTGCCGGCTGCGTCAACCCGGATCTCCGACCCCATGGAGGAGTCGGCGGTGGCGTACTTGTCGGCCACGACCAGGAGCTCGTCCAAGGTAGCTGGCTCGTCGCACAAGAGCTTGTGCTTGAGCAGAGTGCCCTCTCGGCACCCGGTGGTGAAGTACTCGATGGCTTGCACCTCGTGGACCCCCTCGCAGGAGTTGGGCAGCTCGCCCCAACGTGTCAGATAATCGCGAGTGGACTCGGCCGGCCCCTGAACACACATGGAGAGCTGGCATGGCTTGGGGGGCCGCTTGTACGTACTGATGAAGTTGCGGACGAAGGCGTCACTGAAATCTACCCAACTGTTGATGCTGTTGGGCTTGAGGCTGTTCAGCCACGTCTGGGCCGTGCCCTGAAGCATGAGCGGGACGTACTTGATGGCCATGCGCTTGTTGCCGTTGGCGATGCCGACTGCTGTGGAGTAGTCGATCAGCCAGTCTTCCGGCTTCACGACGCCGTTGTACTTGGGCGTGTCTCTGGGGAGCATGAACCCTCTGGGAAAGGGCTCATCGCGGATACGGGGGCCGAAGCAGGCCGGCCCGACTGTGCGCTCCTCTTCCAACAATTGGAACCGAGCCAGCCGCTCGATCCGGTGGCGTGCGTCGTTTTCGCCGACTGCTTCACGGGGGCCAAGCCGGTCACTGAGCGTAGGGTGATCGAGCGGCAGCGCGGGATTGGCTGCCCTCTCTCTTCGAGGAGGTAAGCGCTCTTCTGGCCGGCGCCGAGGCTCCGGGTTCTGGAGCTCTTGGTGGCTGTCCGCTATCGTGCGGGGCGTACGCCGGCTGTTGCTAACAACCGGCTCTGGGTCTCGCGACTGCCCGCGGCCTCCGCCGCTAGGGGACCGAGAGGTCGCGCCGTTCTCATGACGGGGCACGTGGGTGTCGACCCGCCGGCCCGATCCCACCACGCGATTGCCCGTGTCCTGCTGCGCGTTCGCAGCATCGATGAGTTGCTGGAGGCGCTCCAGTTGCTCGCGTAGCTCGTCGCCCCGCAAGTGCTTGAGCTCGCCTGCGGCCGCCTGGGCGGCACGCATGTTCTGCGCTGGTGTCTCGTAGACTGGGCGTTCAACCCCCAGCATGCTGGCAATCGCAGCGCCGCGTTACCGGATGGTGCCGGCCCGGCTAGGCTCGGCCGCAGCCGGCGTCCCACCGACCACGCGATCGATCTCGTGCTGAGTGGCTTCAACACGGCTCTTCAGCGCCGCCATCTTGGAGGTGCTGTCGAAAAGCTTGACGCGGAACTCCTCCAGCTCCTCCTGGCTGGCGCCGGGGGGAGGAGGCATCGCCAGGGCGTGTATGGTCGCGTCCAGCGGATCCTGGCCGGATCCGCCAGCGACCAGGCCATCGCCGATGACCATCACCTCCATGAGGGTGTTAACGTCGAGCACGCCGACAGGAGCGTTGCTGGCGGCAGGAGGGAGGGGATCGTCGATGATCTCCACGTAGCTGGGGAAGTCGTCGATGGAGGCCGTGTCGACGAGAGCGAGCTTGCCGAAGAGCTCGGTGAGGGAGTCGGCTGCTCGTGCGTTGGCGGCGGGCTCGTCGAAGAGGCTGAGCTCGCTGAAGAGGCCGGTGAGGCGACCCGCGGGGAAGGCGGTTCCAGCGTCAGGCGATGCGCCAAGGACGGCTGATCTCGCCATCTGCGGCACACTCGCCGGAGAGGAACAAGGTTTCCATCCAGAACGTGTCTCCGGTCGATGTCGCTGCTGGCCCCATGATGGGTGCCAACTGTCGTGGTAAAATCTCGACAGATGCCAGGGGGTGGCTTATCATGGTTGGGGCCATGAGATCATCGTCGGGTCCTGGAAGCGGGAGTGGGCACAAGCTCGGATGGACACGAGATCTACCCAGGTTCAGGGCTCTCCTAAGAGATGAAACCCCTACTCCTGCTCTGCGGGGTCTCCGCATGATCACTATGAAGCAAAGAGTACAATGGTGCTCCTAGAGCTATTCAGCCAGAGGAGGAAGAAGGGCGAGGCTAGCTCTCTCCTTTCCCTGGCTATGATGTGTGTAGAACTGAGGTGGAACATGAGAGGAACCCTTTGCATGGGTGTGGCCTGGGGGGTTTTATAGGCTAACCCCCCAGGGGTACAATGGTAATATGGCCGGGTGGTAGGCCCCGACCGCCAGCGTCTATGGGGGCCGGGTTCTTCGCTGGCTGCTGGGGCCCGCTTCTGCTGGGCCCTGCCGGCTGCCGAGGAACCGGCCGACAGGTGGGGCCCGCCGCCTGTGGGCCCCGCTGACGGCTCTTCACTGTGGTGTCGCCCGCGCTGACGGAGGCTGTGTCGGGCGCGCCATGGCTACAGCGCCGCGCCGGACGGGTCGGCGACCGCCTGGCGGCGCCCACTGTAGCCATGCGGCCGTGGCTCGGGGGAGGCATGGCGCACTGTAGCCATGCCCCAGCTTGCCTCCTTGTCGGGCTCAAACTTCCAGGGAGGGGACGGGCTGCCGGCTAGGAGCCGGCCCGTACCCTCGCCGTCTTCTGGAGTGCGCTGTCTTCTAGGAGGCGGCCCTCCGGTCCCGCCCGGCCCCGGAGGCCGGTCTTACGACCAGTCGGACTGAGGGGCTTGGCCAGCCCCGATGTCTTGAAATATGGTTAAGCGCTGATGAGGCTACCTGGGGTCCATCCCCCCGACACACTTGGCACCTAGGACCTGTTTTTTTAATAGGGATCAGATTTTTAACATTCTCCAGCAAACCCTCCAGATTTTTGCCATTTGAGAGCATCTACAGCCGCGTACGACAAATATGACTCCTCAAACGCCCGCCGACGCGTCCAGACGCGTTCGCAGGCAGTGACCGAGCACTCCTCAAATAGCGTCGTCTACATTCGTGTATCTCATATCCATTGTTCAGAAAATCGGTAACTGGTAGCTGCTCGGTCGTCTTGAGAATAGTGATTAATTGGTGAATCGGCCTATTAACTGGATTAATTAGTCGACCATTAATCGGTAGATTAAATAGGAATTGCCAACACATATCTTGGTTTTTTATGTATTATACCATACTCTCATGCTCTCAGCTATGTAATATACCAAAATATGCTACTGTTTGGTCGAACCCTAGCTATTGAGGAGCGTGAGGGGGATGGGTTGGGAAAAAATTGGGCTTTGTTTGCCCACAAATTAATGGGTCAGCAGCGATTAATCGGCCTAACAACCGATTAATCAGTCTAATAGGCCAATTAATCGGCCTGACAAGTTAACATGATGAATAGGTACTATTCGATTCGGTCACCCTACGAGTAGCGATTAATTGACCCGTTAACTGATTAATCGGATGAATTCTTGAACAGTGCTCATATCCGATCTCCTATCCATACTAAACCATGCAACATCGATCAAACTACGTAAATCAGCAAACGGACATAGGCAAGCAAAATACTTTCGCCAAAAAATCACGATCGGATGTTCAAAGGACCACCAAAGTTCACATAAACGGCAGACAACTTGAAACTACATCTAAAACTTGAAATTAAACTGAAGAAAAGCGGATCTTCACCACTTCCGGGCCGGCCACTTCCCCTTCCGGTCACCGGCGCAGTTGTAGCCGTCGGCGGCTGGTGGAGGATCGTCCGAGTCGTTGGACGAGGAGCCGCCGTCGTCGTCTTCGGAGGAGGAGACGATGATGAGGCCCTTGAGGCACTGGACGGAGCTTCGTGTGACGCTCGGATCATTAGACTACAGTATTCCCATGTTAATGATACCACGTCACCACGATTACTATTGCTAATCTCGCGTTAGTTCAAAACGATTCAAATTCAAATTTGAGTTAATGGCAAACATCAAAAGTTTTCAAACGTTAAAACTAAAATGTTCGGCTTGCGGCAAATAATCCATACATTATTTTGGTGAAGTAACCACACTTTTACCAAATGTTTAAATAAACTGAGATAAATAAAACAGCAGCAGAAATAGATAATTAAATGCCTTTTTCAATTATTAAAATATTAAGCTAATTTATTTAATTGCCCGAACTAATGGGGCAGTGACATATTTGTAAAACTAAATTAGGAAGTAGTTTAGTATTTTATCTAAACTATAGCAAGGTGAAACTAAAATAATATAGAAAAGAATAAATAAAAATAAAATAAAATAAAACAAAAGGTAGGACCCCCCCCGGGCCGTTCGGCCACCAGGCCGGCCCAGCTCCATCCCCCGGCCCAACCGCGCCTACAACCCCCCCCCCCCCCTACCGAAACCCTATCCCCATCGCCCCCACTTCCCCCCTCGCTCCCCACGTTCGCCCCCCTCCCCGATCCAGATCTGGATCAGGGGAACGAACCGCCGACGCCCGCCGCTCGACCCCGTCGCCCTCGATGCCCGTCGCCACCACCACGACACCGTCGACCGCCGGAGCACCACCACCACCCCGACCTCGTCGCCTCGTCCCCGTCCTCCTCCCCGAACACACTGCCATTTCCCCTACGGCCCCGCGGTGAGGCCCCCGGCCTCTCCTCCTCTCCCCTCTGCCCTCTTGCGCCGACCACCGCACTCGCGCTCGCCGTGTGTGACGACCCCGGCTTAATCGTGCACTAACCATACACGCAAATGCACACGATCAAGCCTAAGGACTCACTTGAAGATATCACAACACAACTCTAAAACATAAATAAAGTCATACAAGCTTTATATTACAAGCCAGGGCCTCGAGGGCTCGAATACATAGCTCGATGGCATACAAGCATCAGCGGAAGCATCAGATATCTGGGTACAGATATTACAGAGGAACAAATAAGCCTTTAGGAAGGCGGGGCAAAATAAAAGCTACGATCGAAAGGCGCATGCCTCCTGCCTGGGACCCTCCCAACCTACTCCTGGTCGAGCAACTAAGGGGGAAGTGAGGTGCGGTGCCGGGGCCTGGTCTTCGATCCCGTTGATCGGGTCTTCCAAGAATCCAGCGGGGCAGTCGGAACAAGTGGGGGTCACTGATGGGGCTCTACCCAGTCTATTCTAAACAGTTTAGGGTGAATAGGAAGGTATCAACAGCAGGTTACAATAAACAGGCTATGCAGCAGAAATAGGATAACAGTAACAGTAGCAAAATCTAATGCAAGCAGGAGAGAATAGAATGGGCGATATCGGGATGCTCAAGGGGGGGCTTGCCTGGTTGCTCTGGCAAGGAGGGGTCATCGGAAGGCTGCTCGTCCGGGGCGTAGTCGTACCCAGCTGCAACAGCGTCGGACTCGACGTCTATCGAGAGAGGAGGAGGGGGAGGAAACAATAAATATACAACAAATGATGCAACACAGAGCAGGCTACGTCTAAGATGCAGTGCAGGGTTGCCTAAAGATGCATCTAAGTCATTTTAGTTATTTCAGGATTAACATGGAATTTATTAACCGGTGAATATGCACTATTCATATACCGGAATCAGGCTAAAAGTTACGGGTTCTCCTACGTAGGGGGTTCCGACATGGAAACAGACGACATGATCAGATTTTTCTCGTCGTTCTGAGCAACTTTCATGTAGAAAGTTTTTCGATCAGAGCTACGGTTTATTTTATAGGATTTTCTAAAGTTTTAATCATTTTCTGAATTTATTTAATCATCTAAATCAAACATTATCTAGAATAGTGTCTGGTGATGTCAGCATGACGTAGAGGTGACATCAGCAGGTCAACTGGTCGGCTGACCAGTCAAACCTGACAGGTGGGTCCAGTGGGACCCACATGTCTGTGGCAGTGGCTTTAATCAGAGGGGTTAGTTTAATTAAACAGGTTAATTAGTGGGTGGGGCCTACTGGTCAGTGAGTGTTTAGTATTCTAATTAACTAATTAACTATTTAATTTAATTCGATTATTGAAGTGGGGCCCGCATGTCAGTGAGCCAGGGGGCGGCCATGTCAGCGTTGACGGGTCAACGGGTCATCGGGGGCCTGCGGGGCCCGTAGTCAGTGACTCAGGGGCGGGGCCCACCGGCGCCAGGTTAGCGCGGCGGCCGGAGCAACGCCGATGACCATTCTAACGGCGGCGCGGCACGGGAGGCGATCGGGATTCGACCACAAGGGGTCTGCGGGGCTGCGGTTGGGCGCGTTCGACGTGGCTCGGCGTCGTGCGTCGAACGGTGGTGGTTCGAGGGGCTGAAATGGATGGGAGCGAGCGCCACGAGCTCGCCGGCGACGAGGTGCTACGGGCGAACGACGAGATCGGGGCTGCGGGGCACTAGGAAGCGCGCGCGCGTGTGCTACGTGCTCCTGGGAGCACCAGGAGCACGGTTCTGGGCTCGGGCGATGCCAACGACGGTCGCAGCCGCGTCGACGGAGCTCATCGGCGGCGCTGGGTTCGCCCATAAGCGGAGCGGCGAGCTACGGGCGCGGCAGGTCAAGGGAGAAGAGGGAGTAGGTGACGGAGCTCACCGAGCGGCACGCCGAAGGGCCTCGAAAGCTTAGGAGCTGCAGAGGAAGTCGCCGGAGCCGAGGAAGATCGGCGGCAACCGGAGAGGTGGATGGAGGAATTCTGGCGCTGCGGTGCCTCCAAGCTCCAGCTGCGGCCACCAGACGACGAGGAAGACGAAGACGAAGACGACGGACACGTCGACGAGGCGATACAGTGGTTATGGCCGTGGAGACGAGCGAGGCACGGCGGCGACCGCGTCGGCCCCGATGGATCTGCAGGGAGAGAGGGGAGGGGCGAGCGAGGGAGAGAGGGGGAGAGTGACGGAGAGGGCCAGGGAGATCGCACGCATTGCCCTTATCTCCTTGCGGCGTCGGTGGAGCGTCGGTGGCCGTCGCCGTGTCGTCGTTCGACCGGCGCGCGCGCGTGCAGCCACGGCGGTGGCGACACGACGAAGGAGAGAGAGGGAGATGGGCCTGGTGGGCTGGGGTTCTTGCACTGTGCACTTGGACCAGTGCACAGTGGCCTTTTCTATTTTGTTTTCTGTTTTCGTTTATTCTTTTCTGTTTCTTTTTATTTTAGCTAGCAATTGTATTTTGTAAAATATGGGACTTGCCAAATCAATTACTAGGCAATGGCTGGCACTGCCTCAAAAAGTTTGGTGAATTTTTGAATTCATTTGGTATTTTCAAAAATTGAATATGGCACTTAAAATGTTGTTATAGCTCTGTTAAAAGGCATAGACCCATTTTAGAGCTGATGATGATGTTGTGTTCATTAACAGTAAATGGTTTTGGATTATTTGTCAAAAGGTGTACATTTTTCCCACAAGTTTTTAGTAACTTTATTTTGCACTTTTGAATTTGAGTTGATTTTCAGAGAGAAATTTGACATGAGGTGTTTAAGCACTATGATGAAGCATTGCAAATGGAGATGACATGGCAAGTTTAGCAGAGGAACACAGTGCTTATTACACAGGGGTGTTACACCATGCACGCCCACGGCCCCGCTCGCTCTCCGCCGCTCACCCGTAGATCGGCCCCGTCGAACCCCGGCTGCGCCCAGCTTCTGCTCACCGCGCCACCGCACCTCCACCGCGCCCCGCCTGCCGAGCTGCTGCGCGCCGCCCCGCTCCCCGCTTGCCCCGAGCCGTTCCCCGCTCCGGCGCCGCCCGTGCTCGCCTCGCCGACTGCTCCTGCTCCTGCCGGCGCGCGCGCACGCCGCCCGCCGCCCCTCGCCGTGGCCTCGCTCGCTGCAACCCGGCGTCGGCCGCCCCTTGCTGCCGTGCCCGCAGCCGCCGCACTGGCCGCCTTCCACCGTCTCCGCAGTCGCCGTCCCCGCGCACGCACGCCCCCGGTCCCCTCGCCCCACTCCAGTCCCACCACTCCGCGGCCTCCCCTGGCCGGCGTCGTGGTCGCCGGTGGCCGCACCGTTGGTCTCGCCCGAGCCAGCGCCCGGGCTCGCCCCAGTCGGGCGCCCACACGCCCGCGCCCGTAACCGTTAGCGCCCGCCCCGTTAAGGCCCCTGGCCCAATGACAAGTGGGGCCCAGTCCCCAGGAATGTTTAAAAAAAAGAGAAAGAGAATTAAAAAATAAAAATTAAAAAATAGTTAATTAACTTAATTAATTATGTTAGTTAACTAATTAAACCTAATTAACCTGCTAATTAAACTATCTAATATGTTAATTAGTGTACAGCCTATGACATGCGGGACCCACGCTTAAGTTTGACTGGTCAACGGTCAACTTTGACTGCTGACGTCATGCTGACGTCTTGATGACATCATAAATGCTTTTGATTAAATTAATCTGTTAATTTCTGAAAATGATTAAATCTTTATAAAATAATACAAAATAATCCGTAGCTTGGATGAAAATACTTTTTACATGAAAGATGCTCAGAACAATGAGACGAATCCGAATACGTCGTCCGTCCGTCCGCCACACATCCCTAGCATATCGAACATGCAACAATCCACCTCCGATTCATCTGCCCGAAAACGTCAAACACCAGTAATACTTTCCTGGATGTTTCCCCCCTTTGCCGATATCACCTACTACCGCATTAGGGCACACCTAGCACCGCTATTTGCTTTGTCATGCATCGTCATGCATATGTTTGCATTGTATTCATTGTTTCTTCCTCCTCTTCTCTCTGGTAGACTACGAGACGGACATCGCTGCTGCCCCGATCGACTACGGTGTTGACGACCCGTCCTTCTCTGCCGAGCTTCCAAGCAAGCCCCCCCCCCCCCCCCCCGTTGATCACTCTGATATCGCCTATTCCATTCTCTCATGCTTGCATTAGATTTTGCTACTGTAAATGATTGCTCCTATTCTGATGCATAGCCTGCTTTTGTAACCTGCTTATTGCTACCTTACCTGCCTATTTCAAACTGCTTAGTATAGGTTGGTTAGTGATCCATCAGTGACCCCTACCTTGTCCTTGTTACCTCTGCTTCATCATCGATGACTCGATCAACGTGATCGACGACCAGAGACCAACACCTCACTTCACCCTCCTTTGTTGTACGACTCTGCATAGCTACTATCAAGTGCTGAGGGTGATACCTCGTAACGCACTCCTGATGAAAATTCTGCAGTGTAGCTGATCGGTCGTGGTCATCGAGGGTGATTCCTCCTTAACCACTCCCGATATGACTCTATCATGCAACCCCTCAAGTGTGAACCTCGAGGGTGATTCCTCCTATGTTCACCTTGCTGATTTCATTGAGTGGAATCCACCGAGGGTGATTCCTCGGGTTTCCCCCTTGATGTTATTACCAAACGGTTACTTTGACCTTTGTCACATGCGGGTCGACCCTGATGGGTACCCGCGGGGAAATTCTGCAGTCGGGTTTGCCAGGAGGGCACCCGAGAGAGATATTGTGGCGGAGCATCAGAAACTCTGATCGACTCCGCGTGTTGTTAAATACGTCTAACGGATTTGGGTAATTGATCTGAGTTGGCCAATGGCCTATACGCACTACCACCACGTGGGATTATGGTTTATGCGGCCCTCTACGTCGTATGTTTCTCCCGAAAGCTCATCAGACGTCACAGTTCACCGTGCGGGCTGATTGTTGGGGTTGGGCTGGATACTTCACTGACGAGTTCAGTGTCGTGCCTGCTCCCCGGCCAGTCTCGCAACGCGTAGGAGCGCCCGGGGCGATGGCCCAAGACCCCTGGGTGCATAGGTTAGTCCGGCGTGTTGACCTCTCTGCTGAGCCTAGGTAGGGCGCTGCTTCGTGTCGATCTCCCGAGGCCGGGCATTACCCAGCAAGTGTGTACGGCCAGAGGTGATCGAGCGTGTTGGGTAACAGCAGTGCACCCCTGCAGGGAAGTGATCTATTCGAATAGCCATGTCCACGGAAACAGGATGCTTAGTTTGGTATCCCGATCTATTACTTGAACTGGATACTTGTTTAATTAATTGAAGCTCCGGGATCGCTTTCTCGCAGGGAATCGAGGAAGGATCTCTAGGCTTTGTCTCAACATGCTTGCTTAATAAAATGCTTTTCTGTACTCTTCTAATTGCTGCAAGATGGTGGCTTCGTGAAGATGCTAGTCTTCGATAGGAGTAGGTCTTCTCTCTATTCTGGCATTTCTGCAGTCCAGTCCACATATACAGCCTTTCTTTGATAATGTTGCATATGTAGTGTAGATCCTTGCTTACTGAGTACTTAGGATGAGTACTCACGGTTGCTTTGCTACCTCTTTTTCCCCCATACCCCTTTTGATGTTACCTCAGACGCTGGAGCTCAGGAGCCAAATGCCACCGCAGGAGCTTACTACCAGGAGGGTCCAGACGGCACATACTACTGGATCGAGCCAGCCGACCAGGAGTAGAATCGTAGGGTCCCAGGCAGGAGGCCTTCGCC
Organism: Thinopyrum elongatum; assembly: GCA_011799875.1. Taxonomy (NCBI): domain Eukaryota; kingdom Viridiplantae; phylum Streptophyta; class Magnoliopsida; order Poales; family Poaceae; genus Thinopyrum; species Thinopyrum elongatum. The sequence continues at coordinate 405,323,687 of CM022302.1, read as the reverse complement.
TTTCGATCTAGAGTCGTTGTTTGTGCTAGCCTTCTTAAGGCAAACCTTGACTAACTATGTCTGTACCCAGATATTATTTGTATGACTGACTTATGTATTCGGATACTCGTGATCCCTGGTCTGTAATATTCGTGGATCTCCGTTTATTTGTGTTAGAGTTGTGTTGTGATATCTTCCCGCGAGTCCCTGTGCTTGATCGTGCATGTTTGCGTGTATGATTAGTGCACGATTGAGTCGAGGGCGTCACAAGTTGGTATCAGAGCCGACTGCCTATAGGAAGCCCCCTTCCAATTCCTTGGTCGAAGTTGAGTCTAGACATCGAAAAACTAATTTACTAACTTGGCGGTGTGGCTTACAGGCCCACGTCGCCATTGGGTGGTATTAGGATCTTTTATTCCTCGTCTATACTCTGGGACTCTGATCTCTCTTCTATTCAGGTTAAATGATTTTACTAACTCGGACTCTAGGTTCCCGTAACTACTTCCTCCCGGAGAGCCCCTCACTCCAGATGATTACTTGGTGCACCAGAAGATTCCGAAGATACTCTCCGATGTTCTCTCGAGACTTTGTGCCCACCGCTTTTGCTATTCCTGACCACCGATAAATCCTTATGGATAACTACTTACGCTTGTGTTCATACCTTCGTTCCCAGTTGCCCTTGTTATTACTTGATACCCTGAAAAATTTCTCTGATATTCCGAGAATCCTTTGTGCTTACTGCTTTGCAGCTCTTTTCTGCATTAATACCCACACGAACAATTCCTCGCACTTACCGAGGATCCGTCCATCCCCAGTTGTTCAAGTGCTTCACAAAATTCTTTGAAATACTATCCGATCTTTCGAGAATCCTCTGCAGCCTACGGCTCTTGAAATTCTTGTCTGCCTGCATTTTGGTTAATTCCAAATGCCTAGCAATATTCATTGAAGTCCTTTGCCTTTATCATCTTGGGTCCCTTGATTCAATATGTTGCAAATGTTTGCAATCCTTAATCAAATCCTAGAATTCATCCTTTCGGCTCAGACGTCATTTTAAACATGAGCTAGATCTCGACCAATCAAATTGCCATCGATTGCACCCCAAAGCCTACTCAACTTATCCATCCTCAATCAGAGCGTTTGCTTCTGATCCGTCATTCTGGAAATCATAATCCATTTGTTATCTAAGCATCGAATTATTTAGATGCTCTATAATCCGATGCCTTGGCAATCCTTCTTCCTCTGATTGAGTACCGATACTCACATCGGCTCCATTGTGGGCCGCAAGATCCATTCTTGAATTATTATCCGACAGTGTCCTTCATATTCAATAACCTTGTGAGCCTTTCCTCAGATAGATAATGCCTTTGGTAAATTATATCCTCTCCTTTTGTCAACCATGCTCTACTTTCGAGCTTGTGTTAATTACTCCTAAAGCTTGTGGTATATGTTCCTAAGATGCCCCGATGGGATGAACCTATACCTTCCCTAAAACCGTATGAACCCGAAAGTTTTCACAAGTCATACCCTTCTGGTGTTTTACTCGATAATTTCCTACTCTACAACTTCGAAGACGAGAAGTGAATGAAAGGTTAGGCATTGAAGAAGTGGGAGTCGACCTTGAACCTTTGTGTTCATGCCCATGGACCCGATGTGGAACTTGTCATGGGAGCTTCTTACAAAAATATTTAATCTTTTGAATAATTCTTCCGGTGTCATTATGTTGGATCCCTAGAAGCTATGGTTCCGACCATGCTAACTTTATTTAGTATATTTTTGGACGGAAGCCATTCCAATGCCTCGTCTATTTTTGACAAGGTTAAAGTATCTTCTATCACAAGACAATGATCCAGTTCAGTTTCTATCCTGATCTACCTTCGAGTTTTATCCTCTGGTATCTCGAGAATATCACGGGACTACATAACTTCTTATGAGTTCTTTATCAACTATTATTTCTCGCCGATTCCAATTTTCCATGGGTTCTGAGTTTTTATACACTCTAGGACACCGATATCTGAATCGAGTCCGCACCGCGATTAAACAACTCTGGGTAACCTTCATTACTTACGAGTTTGGGCTCGATCACGTCATTCCTAGCCTGCTCAGCTATATCATTATTGTGTTGATTTTAACTGTGCTACCTGGTCCTTATTCTCGGAGCACAACTTTCGACGATGAGTTAAGCTTACGTCGATCTTCTTTGTCTTATCATTTCACCTCGAACAGCAAGCTTGATTCCGAGTTGGTGTCGTATCCGTGGTTCCATTAATCTTTCGCTGCATTAGTCCTTTTGCTTGATGTAGTCGCTGTTCGATTGCTTCTTCGTGGAGCCTCTCGACAAAATTTGTCGTGATCATCATCAACATTTTGACTCCTTCCAGGATATCAATCGAATTCATGATGAGAAATACCATCCTTGCCCTCGATAATTTGTGATATCATCGGCCACTTTATTGCCTTCCCCCCAACACAAACTTGTTCGTGTTTTGTGTTATACCTTGAGTTCCTTGCTATCCAGCATTTGTTCTTCTTTACCTTGGAATATTACCACCTTTTATGTCAAGAATGTCGTGGGAATTTCACCGCCTCTTGAGAATTCTTGATACAAGTGTTACTTCTCACCATCACCATTCCTTCTTGGTCCCCGTGTTGTTTATAACCGGAATGCCGACAAATGAACTATGATGTGTGAATTCGAAACTTCTAGCAACCCTATTGCTTGTAAGTTACGAATGATAGTTTCTTTCTTCATGTGTTGATTATTGACTCATCATCCTAACATTGATCGTGCTACTTATTCCATATTTTGGATGCACTTTTTGATCAATGTTTAATTGCGTATGTTTCCCTAGGGCATACATCATTATATCATTTGATCTGACAAGTGTTATCTCCTTGTTCACATAATTGTGGAAATCCATCTTTTTGGAAATCTCAATGAATTGTCGTTGAGTCCATCAGCCACCTCCTCACCCTCTCCTTGATTTAATGATGACCTCATGATTCGGAACTTGCTTCCATAGTTCATTTCTCGAGAATCTTACAATGTCGTCTCGTCAAATTGTGTTGCACCTTTTCTTCTCAGGCATCCTGAATCTGAGGTATCCTGACACCAATCAGATCTGAATCTCGGTCAGATAGGATGGTTGGAACATATTCCCAAGAGTTATAACATTGGCCTTTAACCCGATAAGGTGATGTCATGCCTAGCACACCTGGTCGGAGGACCTATTGTTATAGTTTCCATTTTAGCAAGGTTAGCCATTCTTCCATGAGGAAATTGTAAGACTTATTATATAAGTTGTTCCTGATGGATCCTTTGTGTATCCATAGTCTGACCTTTACTTGATGACCATGTCTATGCTATCTCGAAGCATGTCTGTGGTACTCTGATCATCAATAAGTACATTTGCAGCACAATGCTAAATTTTCTTTATCAATTATCCAAACACCGTTGTATGGGTAATGTCATGAAATTTATTTCTCCTTACCTAAAGGGTTTTCTACTTTATATCCTGTCATGGGTATCATGCTCTGCTTGTCCTTGGGAAGGATATGCCCCTAAAATATGTGATTAAACACATTTTCCTTTCCATTGTTCTGTTTAACTTGATAATCGCATTTTCCTTTCCATTGTTTTGTTTAACCTTTCTTGTAACCTGACTTAACTGAGCAGTGGTAATTCCCTGCTTAGGTAAGCACCTCGTTGTACCACTCTGTCAGTAAGACCATGTTACTAATGTTGATGACATTCCGGTAGCCACCAATGGACGAGAACCTTGCCTATTGGTCTGCCTCGTTCAGCGAGCAGGAAAATGATTCTCTTCGTCCCTCGCCCTTGGTACCAATGATGCTGCCAACATAACTGACCGGTTATTCTCTGACCTGCCTTGATATCATGACCGTGCAAGATGTCACCGCTCTTTCTACTTTAACCCACATGGTGGGCCCATAACCCACAGTTCCACAGGATCGAAACCTGACTCTCATGTACACCTTTGTTGCCAAAGTTATTCCTCACGCTTGATTTCGTAGGTAATTCATGGGCCACCTTCCTAGTGATCTACTCTGGTATCAGACGCAATACTTATTCTCGTTGCTCTGGACCCCCTTTCACATTTTGTTCACACGTCGAACAATTTTCTATCCGTTTGAAACTTCTTACTGTACCTTCTTACTTTCCTCCTGACGTGTTTTGTTTGTTCAACTCGGGAGATAATCATGTGCTCGTTCATGGTATTTCCCCCAGATGATTAACCCTTATAGCATCCTATCGTTGTCAAGCTGCCCCTTGCCTATTCATAAGTACGATGAAGACCCCGAAGGAAGGATGACGACTTCATCATGTTGACCTGAAGTAGAGAGATGAAGACATCAACGTAGTGGATCGACCTTGTTGAGAAGAGCAACCAAGACCGATAAGATTCGTTAGAATTTCGTAACCAGACTTTTCCCCCTTATCCCACCTCTTAAATCTCGGGACGAGATTTCTTGTAGTGGAGGAGAATTGTAACGCCCGGATCATTAGACTACAGTATTCCCACGTTAATGATACCACGTCACCATCATTACTATTGCTAATCTCGCGTTAGTTCAAAATGATTCAAATTCAAATTTGAGTTAATGGCAAACATCAAAAGGTTTCAAACGTTAAAACTAAAATGTTCGGCTTGCGGCAAATAATACATACATTATTTTGGTGAAGTAACCACACTTTTACCAAATGTTTAAATAAACTGAGATAAATAAAACAGTAGCAGAAACAGATAACTAAATGCCTTTTTCAATTAATAAAATATTAAGCTAATTTATTTAATTGCCCGAACTAATGGGGCAGTGACATATTTGTAAAACTAAATTAGGAACTAGTTTAGTATTTTATCTAAACTATAGCAAGGTGAAATTAAAATAATATAGAAAAGAATAAATAAAAAGAAAATAAAATAAAACACAAGGTAGGAACCCCCCCCCCCCCGGGCCGTTCGGCCACCAGGCCGGCCCAGCTCCTTCCCCTGGCCCACGCGCCTACAACCCCCCCCCCCCCCGGACTTCCCTCCCCCTTCCCCCCTCCCCCCCTTCCCCCCTCTTCTCCCCCTCTCCCACTCGCCCCTATCTCCACTCTGGATCGGGGGAACAAACCGCCGACGCCCGCCGCTCGACCCCGTCGCCCTCGACGCCCGTCGCCACCACCACGACGCCGTCGACCGCCGGAGCACCACCACCACCCCGACCTCGTCGCCTCGTCCCCGTCGTCGCTCGCCGTCGTCCCCGTCCTCCTCCACGAGCCCACTGCCATTTCCCCTACGGACCCACGGTGAGGCCCCCGGCCTCTCCTCCTCTCCCCCTCTGCCCTGTTGCGCCGACCACCGCACTCGCGCTCGCCGTGCACGCCCACGGCCCCGCTCGCTCTCTGCCGCTCACCCGTAGATCGGCCCCGTCGAACCCCGGCTGCGCCCAGCTTCTGCTCGCCACGCCACTGCACCTCCACCGCGTCCCGCCTGCCGAGCTGCTACGCGTCGCCCCGCTCCCCGCTCGCCCCGAACCGTTCCCCGCTCCGGCGCCGCCCATGCTCGCCTCGCCGACTGCTCCTGCTCCTGCCGGCGCGAGCGCACGCCGCCTGCCGCCCCTCGCCGTGGCCTCGCTCACTGCAACTCGGCGTCGACCGCCCCTTGCTGCCGTGCCCGCCGCCGCCGCGCTGGCCGCCTTCCACCGTCTCCGCAGTCGCCGTCCCCGCGTGCGCACGCCCCCGGTCCCCTCGCCCCACTCCAGTCCCACCACTCCGCGGCCTCCCCTGGCCGGCGTCGTGGTCGCCGGCGGCCGCGCCGTTAGTCTCGCCTAAGCCAGCGCCCGGGCTCGCCCCAGTCGGGCGCCCACACGCCCGCGCCCGTAAACGTTAGCGCCCGCCCTGTTAAGGCCCCTGGCCCAATGACAAGTGGGGCCCAGTCCCCAGGAACGTTTAAAAAAAGAGAAAGAGAATTAAAAATTCAAAATTAAATAATTAATTCTATTAGTTAACTAATTAAACCTAATTAACCTGTTAATTAAACTATCTAATATGTTAATTAGTGTACAGCCTATGACATGCGGAACCCACTGTGACACCCCGGCCTAATCGTGCACTAATCATACACGCAAATGCACACGATCAAGCCTAAGGACTCACGGGAAGATATCACAACACAACTCTAAAACATAAATAAAGTCATACAAGCTTTATATTACAAGCCAGGGGCCTCGAGGGCTCGAATACATAAACTTGCGTACAAGCGTCAGCGGAAGCATCAGATATCTGAGTACAGATATGAAACAGAAACAGAAAGGCCTTTAGGAAGGCGGGACAAAAGAAAACACTACGATCGAAAGGCGTAGGCCTCCTGCCTGGGACCCTCCGATCCTACTCCTGGTCGACGGCAAGCTCGTAGTAGTAACCATCCTCTGGGTAGTAGTAGTAGTCGATCGACGGGGCATCTGTCTCAGAGGGCTCCGTCATCTGGTCACGACAAACTGATATGGGGAGAAAAGAAAACAAAGCAACCGTGAGTACTCTGAAGTACTCAGCAAGCAAGGGTCTACACTACATATGCAACATTATCAACGGGAGGCTGTATATGTGGACTGGGCTGCAGAAATGCCAGAATAGAGAGAAGGCCTAGTCCTATCGAAGACTAGCATCTTCAGCGGTCTTGCAGCAGTAGAAGAGAGTAGAATAGATCAATATAAAGTAGCAGTAGTAATAAGTCTCAACCTCACCCAGAGATCCTTTCTCGACTACCTGCGAGAAAGCAATCCCAGAGCCATACATACAGGTCTCAACACAGGTATCCAGTTCTAGTTGTATCGATCGGGATACAACTCCGAGTGTCCTTTACCGTAGGACCGGCTATCGATAGAAATGTTCTTCCCTGCAGGGGTGCACCAACTTACCCATCACGCTCGCTTAACTCCGGCCGGACACACTTTCCTGCATCATGCCCGGCCTCGGCCAAACAACACACCACAACCCTACCTACAGCTCAGCGGAGAGGTCCCCGTCGGTCTATATCCTAAGCGCTCAGGGGTCATGGGCCATCGCCCTGTGCACTCCGGGTCGTTGCGAGCAGAGCGAATCTCGGTACCACCCCTCAGGATGGCGCCGGCCCAGCCCGGCCGCAGTGCTGAACTGGACGTCTGACAGAGCTTTCGGCTGATGCATACGATGCAGAACGCCCATACTATGCCCACGTGATGGTTAGTGCTATCAGGCTAGAGGCCTGCTCGGATCAAATATCCAAATCGTAGTGGACTAGGGGCTTGCGGAAAACGAGCAGAGACTCACGAAAGATGTGACCCCGTCGCCCCGTCTCGAGGACTTGCGGCAAGGGCCATGAATGCCCGACCACGCCTCGTATTCACCACTCGGGCACCATACAGGCACCCGTCTTCACAACACTCGCCTCTTAGGCGCACGTGGGTACCCCTCAGGGTCGACCCGCCTATCCAAGTAACAGTGTAAAATCCAAGTATCCGTGTGTCCATAACATCAGGGGAATCCGAGGTATCACCCTCGTTGGATTCCTACTCGATGTGTCTGTCAAGGTGAACTCGGAGGATTCACCCTCGATGGGTTCACACTTGATGTGTTGCACGACAGCATCGTTACCGGAAGTGGTGAAGGAGGAATCACCCTCGATGACCACGACCGAATAGCTACTCTACAGAGTTAACATCAGAAGTGCTACAAGAGGTTTCACCCTCGGCACTCGATAGTAACGCTGCAGTGTCGTTACAACTAAGGGGGGTGATGTGCGGTGTCGGGGCCTGGTCTTCAATTCCCGTTGATCGGGTCTTCTGACAATCCAGCGCGGCAGTCGGGATAAGTGGGGTCACTGATAGGTCTCTACCCAGCCTAGACAAAACAGTTTAGGATATGCAGGTAATTATCAACAGCAGGTTACAATGAACAGGCTATGCATCAGAATAGGTAAAGCAGCAGCAGCAGCAATTCTAATGCAAGCATGGGAAATTAGAATGGGCGATATCGGGATGATCAAAAGGGGGGCTTGCCTGGTTGCTCGGCGGCAAGGGCAAGGTTGTCAATGGTGTCTTCGGGCTCCGGAGCTGCGTCGGTCTCGGGGAACTGCGTCGGGGTCTAACGAGAGAGAAGAGTGAGACGAAAGAGTATAAATATAGAGCAAACATAAGCAACACAAAGTACGACATGACATTGTGCAGTGCCGGGTGTGTCCTAACGTATGGTTGCACGTCACCGAGGAAGGGGGGATCCATCCGGGAATGTTTTCCCGGTTCCGGACATTTGTCAGACAGATGACCGGAGGGGAATGGTTGCATGTTCGGATAGTTAGAGACATGTGGCGGACGAACGGATCGCGTAACCGAATTCGTCTCGTCGTTCTAAGCAACTTTCATGTACAAAGTTTTTCCATCGGAGTTACGGATTATTTATTATGATGTTCTAAAGTTTTAATCATTTTTTTGAATTTATTTTTATTATTTAATTCAACATTATCCAGAATAGTAACTGATGACATCAGCATGACATCATGCTGATGTCAGCAGCATTAGTGTTAATTAAGTTAATTAATAACTACTCTAATTAATTAATCAACTAATTAATTATTTACTTTAATTAAACAGATTTAATTAACTATTTATTTATTTATTTTTATTTTTATTTTTAGCCAGGGCTATGGCCGGACACGTCCGGGCGGCCTGTGCGGGCACCGGACATGTCCGGGCTCGCATAGCGCGCGCGGGCACCGAACGAGCGGGCGGCGGGCGCGACCGGCGCGGTCGCGGGCGAGGCCAGCGCAGGGCGAGCGCGGCGCGGGTGGCCAGAGCGGCAGGGGCGGCGGCCGGAGCCGCGCGGGCGGCGGCGTGGGGCGGTGGCCGAAGCGGGGCAGCGCGGAGGCAGAGGCGGCGGTGGCCGCGGGTAGGCGCGTGCGCGCGCGGCGAGGGCGCGGCGAGGGCGCGGGCGAGCGCGGCGCGGGCACGGCCGGGGCGCGTCCGGCGCGCCTGCGGCGGGCGCGTGCGCGCGGCGAGCCGGGGGGGAGGAACGGAGGAGGAGGGGCGGTGGCTCACCACGGCGGTAGGGCACTGGCAGCGGGGCGCGGGGAGGATGGCGGGCACGGCGAGGAGGCGGGCCGCGAGGAGGCGGGCGAAGGCAGGAGGGAGCGGGGGGCCGGGCGGGGGTCGGGCGCGGGGAGGAGGGAGGAGGGGATCGGGGGGGGGGGGGGGGGAATGGATCGCGGGGTTGGGGTTAGGTTCGCCCAGGGGGTATAGGCCAGGGGTGGGGAGGCAGCTGGGCCGGCCCAGTTGGGCCGGGGGGGTATTTTTTTTTTGTTTCTCTTTTTCTGTTTTTCTTTTTCTTATTTTCTTTCAACTCTATCTTCGCAATAAAGTGTGGCCTCCATATGACTTTTGTAAAATATGAGAACTAGCCCATAATTCACAGTGCGACATACCCTACCACCAAAAACTAGTTTGGGGTAAAATATAATTTCATATTTAATTTAGATTAAATAAAAGGTTAATAATTATTGTCTTTAGCCACTGTTTGAGGTGGTTTGAGTCGCTTACCCAATTTAGTAAATGTTGGTTACAATTTTAGACTAGCCTCTGCAATATTTGTTATTTATCAAACATTTTAGTTTTTATGTTGGACAACTTTTATATTTCACTTTCATTTAAATTTGAATTTGACTTAGGAGTTGAAATGCAATATGATGCTAATGATGATCATGCACTGTTAAACATGATGACATGGCATAATCTAGGGTGATTACTGTAGTTAACCACCGGGGGTGTTACAAATCTCCTCTACTAACAAGAATTCTCGTCCCAAGAATTAAGAGGTAGAAGGAAAAAGTTCGGGGTATTCCGCACGAAGATTATCCTCGCGTTCCCAAGTGGCTTCATCTTCAGTATGATTTGACCACTGCACTTTGAGGAACTTGGTAACCTTCTGACGGGTTCGACGTTCAGCTTCGTCGAGGATTCGGATCGGATGCTCCTTATAAGATAGATCATCATGCAGTTCGAGCATCTCGTGATCCACTGCTCGGTGCGGAGATTCCTTGAAGCATTGACGAAGTTGCGACACATGGAAGACGTCGTGGACATGAGAGAATTGCGGCGGCAATTCCAATTTGTATGCCACCTGACCATGTCTAGCAACTATGCGAAAAGGACCAATGTAGCGCGGAGCTAACTTGCCCTTGATTCCAAAACGGTGAGTGCCCTTCATAGGAGTGACACGCAGATAAGCTTGATCACCGGGTTGATAAGTCAAACCCCATCGTTTGCGATCATAATTGCTCTTCTGACGGTCCTGAGCCGCCTTGAGATTTTCTCGGACAATACGGACTTGTTCTTCGGCGTGTTGAATAATATCCGGACCCACGAGCGGTCGTTCCCCAGTTTCTGACCAATTCAGAGGGCTTCGACACTTACGTCCATAAAGTACTTCGAAGGGGGCCATTTTCAAGCTGGCTTGATAGCTGTTGTTATAAGAGAACTCGGCATACGGGAGAGATTCTTCCCACTTCTTGCCGAAAGAAATAACACAAGCTCGTAGCATGTCTTCAAGCACTTGGTTGACTCGCTCGACTTGGCCTTGAGACTGGGGGTGATATGCTGAACTCCAAGTAATATGAGTTCCCATAGCTTTTTGGAAACTTTCCCAGAAATGACCAGTGAATATGCTGCCACGGTCTAAACTGATCTCTTTCAGAATACCGTGGAGTGATACGATTCTGGAGATATACAACTCTGCTAACTGTCTAGCAGTGATAGTCTCCTTGACAGGCAGAAAGTGTGCAACTTTGGAAAGTTGGTCGACGACGACAAGAATAGCATCGTGACCCTTCTGTGACTTGGGAATGCCAGTAATGAAATCCATTTGAACCTTGTCCCATTTCCATAGAGGAATAGGAAGCGGTTGCAGAATTCCAGCAGGCTTCTGATGTTCTGCTTTAACGCGTCGACACACATCACATTCAGCAACATAACGAGCAATGTCCTGCTTCATTCTAGACCACCAGTACCTTTAACGGAGATCACGATACATCTTGGTGCTACCCGGATGAATAGACAATGGTGTGTCATGTGCTTCCTTCATGACCTTATCAGTCATAAGCTCGAAGCGAGGTACCACAATGCGGTCTCTGAAATACAAGGTTCCATCTTCAGACAGCGAGAAATCCCTGTATTTTTCAAGGTGAAGATCTTTCTTCATCAGATCAACTTCAGCATCTTTAGCTTGTGCACTCTTAACAGCTTTCTCAAGGTCTGGTTCAACAACCAAGGTTTTTAAGTATCCTTGAGGAACTATCTCGAGATTTAGCCTTCGAAGCTCTTCATACAGGAGTGGTTGCTCTAGCTGGACTTCAAGTTCACAGCAATAGGATTTGCGACTCAACGCATCAGCCATTACATTAGCCTTGCCAGGGGTATAAGAAATACCCAAATCATAGTCCGCAATAGTCTCCATCCATCTTTGCTGACGGAGGTTTAGAGATGGTTGAGTAAACAAGTACTTCAGACTTTTATGATCCGTGTATATCTCGCAACGATTACCGAGGAGGTAATGTCGCCACAACTGCAGTGCATAAATGACAGCAGCTAGTTCTAGATCATGTACCGGATAATTCTCTTCATGTGGGCGCAACTGACGAGAGCCGTAAGCAATCACTTTACGCTCTTGCATTAGGACACAGCCTAATCCTTCACGGGATGCGTCACAATAAATCACAAAGTCTTTGCGGGTATCTGGAGGAGATAGTACTGGGGCAGATGTCAGCTTGTCTTTGAGTGCTTGAAAACTTTCCTGACATTTGTCTGTCCATTCAAATTTAACGCCCTTGTGAAGCAGATCAGTCAGGGGCTTAGCAATCTTGGAAAAGTTCTCGACAAATCGACGGCAATAGCTTGCGAGGCCGAGAAAACTTCTCACTTGCTTGACATTCTTCGGAGGAGTCCAGTCCAGAATAGCCTGAACTCATTCTGGGTTAACGGCAATGCCTTCTTTCGAAATCACATGGCCGAGATATGTCACTTCAGACAACCAGAATTCACATTTAGAATATTTGGCATACAGTTGGTGTTCACGCAGCTTCTCCAGTACAAGGCGAAGATGTTCGACATGTTCTTCTTCATTCTTCGAATATACCAGAATATCATCCAGATATACCACGATGAATTTATCGAGGTAATCCATGAAGATGTAGTTCATTAACCGGGAGAAGGTTGCTGGAGCATTTGTTAAGCCAAATGACATGACTGTGTACTCATAAGATCCATAGCGAGTAACGAATGCTGTCTTTGGAATATCCTCTTCTTGAACTTGAATCTGGTGGTATCCCAATCTCAAATCAAGCTTAGAGAATACTGAGGAACCAGCAAGTTGATCATACAAATCGTTGATTCTGGGAAGCGGATACTTGTTCTGAATTGTTGCTTGGTTGATTGGTCGATAATCTTGAACCAACCGATTAGTTCCATCCTTCTTCTTAACGAAGAGTGAAGGTGCTCCCCAAGCAGAGTAACTGGGGCGGATGAAACCTTTCTTAAGTGATGTGTCGATTTCTTCCTTAAGCTCGAGAAGGTGGTGCGGAGGCATCTTATAGGGTCGCTTCGCAATAGGGGTAGTGCCAGGTTTCAAGTCGATGACAAACTCAACAGCTCTAGCAGGGGGTATTCCTGGAAGTTCTTCTGGAAACACATCTTGAAAATCATGAACAACTGGAACGTTCTCGATGCCTTCAAGAGGTGAAGCATTCAATGCATTTAGAACATATATCTGATTCTCGGCATCCTGAGCTGCTCGGACTGAGTATTGTACTGTTTGGCCAGAAGGATGTGTGAGCTGGATTGTCTTAGTAGCACAGTCAATCAAAGCTTTATGGGTAGTCAACCAATCCATGCCAAGAATAATGTCTATGTCGGAAGGTCCTAGAGCAATAAGGGAAGCAGAGAACATCAACCCTTCAATTCTGATCTGATTGTTGTGACTTATCATCTGAGTTTGCCACCTGGAACGGGGAGTGATGATTTCTAAAGGAGTGGGTAATGAGCTCATAGCTAACCCATGCAATTGTGCAAACTGCTGGGAAACAAAGGAATGTGATGCACCTGAATCAAAAAGAACATAAGCTGCTACTGAATTAACTGGAAGGGTACCCATCACGATTTTAGGGGACTGTCGAGTTTCTTCCATTTTAACATGAGTGACTCGACCACAATTCATAGTAGGCGGCGTGACACCATAGCTTCTGTTGCGATGGTTTCGACGGCCCTTCTTATGGCCAACAGGACGACGTGATGAATTCTGTGGCTGACCCTGAGGACAGTTGAAAGCACGGTGCCCTGGCTGTCCACACTTGCGGCATAACCCATCATTATGGGGAGGAGCTACAGCATTGGACTGTCCACCCTGAGTCATTAGCTGGCCCGGGGGCGGAGGCAGACGAGGCGCAACATATGACGGCCTTGGTGTTGGGGCAGGTCGGTGATGAACATTGTGTGGGATCCAGACTCGACGTTTCTGAACAGGCTGACCCGAGGATGAGCCAACTTCATGAGTGCGCTTGAGCGACTCCTGGCATTCAGTCAGAGCTGTTTCAATTTGGAAAGATTTGCTGACAAGCGTTGCGAAGTCTGTGCAATCAAGGACTGCAAGTGCGAGTTTTATGTCAGTACGGAGTCCTTCACGGAATTTACCCTGCTTGCGGGCGTCAGTGCAGACGTCATCTTCAGCATAGCGGGACAATTCAAGAAACTTCCTCTGATATTCATCCACAGTCATTGTGCCCTGTGTGAGTTTGCGAAACTCCTTCTTCTTCTGATCCATCAGACCTTGAGGAATGTACCGTGCACGAAAAACTGACTGAAATCCCTGCCAAGTGGTTACTGTCTCTGCAGGCAACATACTCTTGTGGCTTTCCCACCATTGAGCAGCTGAACCCCTTAGGTGATACGTCGCATAGGTGACGTAACTGTCAGGGATAACATTAGCCGACTTCAACTGGAAGGCAATGTCACGGAGCCAATCATCAGCATCCATTGGATCAGTTGAGCTGCGAAAAGTGGACGGATTTAGGCGCACAAATTCTGGCAGAGTTATTGGAGCAGACTGTTGCTGAGCATTTTGAGTTGGGAACTGAGCCAATACTCCGGTCATAAACTGACGGTTGAGTTCAAACTGCTCCATCATTGCGGCAATATAAGGTGGAGGTGGGGGATCGTCAGCCATCCTGCCAAATCAACAAGGGCAGTTTAACAAGTAGAAATGCAGATGTATGGAATTATTCATGAAGTAGCACGCACGACAGAAGGAAGTGCAATAGATACTTCATCATAGTCACACCAAACATTCAAATCCACACCTAGTCTCGATTACGAACCGGCATTACGACAGCTGAAAGGAGAAGGCTAGACAACTAGGCGGCGCGCAGGCACGCGGTAAGGAAGTACACAACGAGACATAGCAAAGGCTACATCAACGTCGGAGAAAACTGACGGAGCGAGGAATCTGCAAGTGACAACACAGGGTGCCCTCGATAAAAGGATCCTATAAGCAGAACCTGGCCCACAATCTTGAAGCAAGGGGGGATATTTTCAGAACTCCGGGTGGATGTGAGCACGAGAGCCTAATGTTGGAGTTAGTAAAATTTTAACCCGAATAGGAGAGAGATCAGAGTCCCAGATTAAAGGTCGAGGAGTAAAAGATCCTAATACCACCCAATTGGCGATGTGGGCCCGTAAGCCACACAGCCAAGTTAGTAAAACAGTTTTCGGTTACTAGACTCAACTTCGGCCAAGGAGTTGGAAAGGGGGTTCCTACAGTCAGTCGGCTCTGATACCAACTTGTGACGCCCCGGCCTAATCGTGCACTAATCATACACGCAAATGCACACGATCAAGCCTAAGGACTCACGGGAAGATATCACAACACAACTCTAAAACATAAATAAAGTCATACAAGCTTTATATTACAAGCCAGGGGCCTCGAGGGCTCGAATACATAAACTTGCGTACAAGCGTCAGCGAAAGCATCAGATATCTGAGTACAGATATGAAACAGAAACAGAAAGGCCTTTAGGAAGGCGGGACAAAAGAAAACACTACGATCGAAAGGCGTAGGCCTCCTGCCTGGGACCCTCCGATCCTACTCCTGGTCGACGGCAAGCTCGTAGTAGTAACCATCCTCTGGGTAGTAGTAGTAGTCGATCGACGGGGCATCTGTCTCAGAGGGCTCCGTCATCTGGTCACGACAAACTGATATGGGGAGAAAAGAAAACAAAGCAACCGTGAGTACTCTGAAGTACTCAGCAAGCAAAGATCTACACTACATATGCAACATTATCAACGGGAGGCTGTATATGTGGACTGGGCTGCAGAAATGCCAGAATAGAGAGAAGGCCTAGTCCTATCAAAGACTAGCATCTTCAGCGGTCTTGCAGCAGTAGAAGAGAGTAGAACAGATCAATATAAAGTAGCAGTAGTAATAAGTCTCAACCTCACCCAGAGATCCTTTCTCGACTACCTGCGAGAAAGCAATCCCAGAGCCATACATACAGGTCTCATCACAGGTATCCAGTTCTAGTTGTATCGATCGGGATACAACTCCGAGTGTCCTTTACCGTAGGACCGGCTATCGATAGAAATGTTCTTCCCTGCAGGGGTGCACCAACTTACCCATCACGCTCGCTTAACTCCGGCCGGACACACTTTCCTGGGTCATACCCGGCCTCGGCCAAACAACACACCGCAACCCTACCTACAGCTCAGCAGAGAGGTCCCCGTCGGTCTATATCCTAAGCGCTCAGGGGTCATGGGCCATCGCCCTGTGCACTCCGGGTCGTTGCGAGCAAAGCGAATCTCGGTACCACCCCTCAGGATGGCGCCGGCCCAGCCCGGCCGCAGTGCTGAACTGGACGTCTGACAGAGCTTTCGGCTGATGCATATGATACTGAACGCCCATACTATGCCCACGTGATGGTTAGTGCTATCAGGCCAGAGGCCTGCTCGGATCAAATATCCAAATCGTAGTGGACTAGGGGCTTGCGAAAAACGAGCAGAGACTCACGAAAGATGTGACCCCGTCGCCCCGTCTCGAGGGCTTGTGGCAAGGGCCATGAATGCCCGGCCACGCCTCGTATTCACCACTCGGGCACCATACAGGCACCCGTCTTCACAACACTCGCCTCTTAGGCGCACGCGGGTACCCCTCAGGGTCGACCCGCCTATCCAAGTAACAGTGTAAAATCCAAGTATCCGTGTGTCCATAACATCAGGGGAATCCGAGGTATCACCCTCGTTGGATTCCTACTCGATGTGTCTGTCAAGGTGAACTCGGAGGATTCACCCTCGATGGGTTCACACTTGATGTGTTGCACGACAGCGTCGTTACTGGAAGTGGTGAAGGAGGAATCACCCTCGATGACCACGACCGAATAGCTACTCTACAGAGTTAACATCAGAAGTGCTACAAGAGGTTTCACCCTCGGCACTCGATAGTAACGCTGCAGTGTCGTTACAACTAAGGGAGGTGATGTGCGGTGTCGGCGCCTGGTCTTCAATTCCCGTTGATCGGGTCTTCTGACAATCCAACGCGGCAGTCGGGATAAGTGGGGTCACTGATAGGTCTCTACCCATCCTAGACTAAACAGTTTAGGATATGCAGGTAATTATCAACAGCAGGTTACAATGAACAGGCTATGCATTAGAATAGGTAAAGCAGCAGCAGCAGCAATTCTAATGCAAGCATGAGAAATTAGAATGGGCGATATCGGGATGATCAAAAGGGGGGCTTGCCTGGTTGCTCGGCGGCAAGGGCAAGGTTGTCAATGGTGTCTTCGGGCTCCGGAGCTGCGTCGGTCTCGGGGAACTGCGTCGGGGTCTAACGAGAGAGAAGAGGGGGAGGAAACAGTATAAATACAGAGCAAACATAAGCAACACAAAGTACGACATGACATTGTGCAGTGCCGGGTGTGTCCTAACGTATGGTTGCACGTCACCGAGGAAGGGGGGATCCATCCGGGAATGTTTTCCCGGTTTCGGACATTTGTCAGACAGATGACCGGAGGGGAATGGTTGCATGTTCGGATAGTTAGAGACGTGTGGCGGACGAACGGATCGCGTATCCGAATTCGTCTCGTCGTTCTAAGCAACTTTCATGTACAAAGTTTTTCCATCGGAGTTACGAATTATTTATTATGATTTTCTAAAGTTTTAATCATTTTTTTAATTTATTTTTATTATTTAATTCAACATTATCCAGAATAGTAACTGATGACAACAGCATGACATCATGCTGATGTCAGCAGCATTAGGGTTAATTAAGTTAATTAATAACTACTCTAATTAATTAATCAACTAATTAATTATTTACTTTAATTAAACAGATTTAATTAACTTTTTATTTTTTTATTTTTATTTTTATTTTTAGCCAGGGCTATGGTCGGACACGTCCGGGCGGCCTGTGCGGGCACCGGACATGTCCGGGTTCGCATAGCGCGCGCGGGCACCGGACGAGCGGGCGGCGGGCGCGGCCGGCGCGGTCGCGGGCGAGGCCGGCGCAGGGCAGCGCGGCGCAGTGGCGCAGGTGGCCGGAGCGGCAGGGGCTGCGGCCGGAGCCGCGCGGGCGGCGGCGTGGGGCGGTGGCCGAAGCGGGGCAGCGCAGAGGCGGAGGCGGCGGTGGGCACGGGTAGGCGCGTGCGCGCGCGCGGCGAGGGCGCGGCCCGGTCGCGGGCGCGGGCGGGGCGCGTCCGGCGCGCCTGCGGCGGGCGCGTGCGCGCGGCGAGCCGGGGGGGAGGAACGGAGGAGGAGGGGCGGTGGCTCACCACGGCGGTAGGGCACTGGCAGCGGGGCGCGGGGAGGATGGCGGGCACGGCGAGGAGGCGGGCACGGCGAGGAGGCGGCGCCGGCGGCGGGGTCCGGGCGGCGGCGGCGGCGTCGGGCGCCGGGAAGGAGGGAGGAGGGGATCGGGGGGGGGAATGGATCGGGGGGGTTGGGGTTAGGGTTCGGCCCCAGGGGGTATAGGCCAGGGGTGGGGAGGCAGCTGGGCCGGCCCAGTTGGGCCGGGGGTTTTCTTTTTTTTTCTCTTTTTCTGTTTTTCTTTTTCTTATTTTCTTTCAACTCTATCTTCGCAATAAAGTGTGGCCTCCATATGACTTTTGTAAAATATGAGAACTAGCCCATAATTCACAGTGCGACATACCCTACCACCAAAAACTAGTTTGGGGTAAAATATAATTTCATATTTAATTTAGATTAAATAAAAGGTTAATAATAATTGTCTTTAGCCACTGTTTGAGGTGGTTTGAGTCGCTTACCAATTTAGTAAATGTTGGTTACAATTTTAGACTAGCCTCTGCAATATTTGTTATTTATCGAACATTTTAGTTTTTATGTTGGACAACTTTTATATTTCACTTTCATTTAAATTTGAATTTGACTTAGGAGTTGAAATGCAATATGATGCTAATGATGATCATGCACTGTTAAACATGATGACATGGCATAATCTAGGGTTATTACTGTAGTTAACCACCGGGGGTGTTACACCCACGCGTCAGTTTGACTGGTCAACGGTCAACTTTGACCGCTGACGTCATGCTGACGTCTTGATGACATCATAAATGCTTTTGATTAAATTAATCTGTTAATTTCTAAAAATGATTAAATCTTTATAAAATAATACAAAATAATCCGTAGCTCGGATGAAAATACTTTTTACATGAAAGTTGCTCAAAACGACGAGACGAATCCGAATACACCGTCCGTCCATCCGCCACACGTCCCTAGCATAGCGAACATGCAACAATCCACCTCCGATTCATCTTCTCGAAAACATCAAACACCAGGAATACTTTCCCGGATGTTTCCCCCCTTTGCCGATATCACCTACTACCGCATTAGGGCACACCTAGCACCGCTATTTGCTTTGTCATGCATCGTCATGCATATGTTTGCATTGTATTCATTGTTTCTTCCCCCTCTTCTCTCCGGTAGACTACAAGACGGACGTCGCTGCTGCCCCGATCGACTACGGTGTTGATGACCCGTCCTTCTCTGCCGAGCTTCCAGGCAAGCCCCCCCCCCCTTGATCACTCCGATATCGCCTATTCCATTCTCTCATGCTTGCATTAGATTTTGCTACTGTAAATGATTGCTCCTATTCTGATGCATAGCCTGCTTTTGTAACCTGCTTATTGCTACCTTACCTGCCGATTTCAAACTGCTTAGTATAGGTTGGTTAGTGATCCATCAGTGACCCCCACCTTGTCCTTGTTGCCTCTGCTTCATCATCGACGACTCGATCAATGTGATCAACGACCAGAGACCGACACCTCACTTCACCCCCCCTTTGTTGTACGACTCTGCATAGCTTCTATCGAGTGCCGAGGGTGATACCTCGTAACGCACTCCTGATGAAAACTCTGTAGTGTAGCTGATCGGTCGTGGTCATCGAGGGTGATTCCTCCTTAACCACTCCCGATATGACTCTGTCGTGCAACCCCTCAAGTGTGAACCTCGAGGGTGATTCCTCCTACGTTCACCTTGCTGATTTCATCGAGTGGAATCCACCGAGGGTGATTCCTCGGGGTTTCCCACTTGATGTTATGACCACACGGTTACTTTGACCTTTGTCACATGCGGGTCGACCCTGATGGGTACCCGCGGGGAAATTCTGCAGTCGGGTTTGCCAGGAGGGCACCCGAGAGAGATATTGTGGCAGAGCATCAGAAACTCTGATCGTCTCCGCGAGTTGTTAAATACGCCTAACGAATTTGGGTAATTCACCTGAGTTGGCCAATGGCCTATACGCACTACCGCCACGTGGGATTATGGTTTATGGGGCCCTCTACATCGTACGTTTCTCCCGAAAGCTCATCAGACGTCACAGTTCACCGTGTGGGCTGATTGTTGGGGTTGGGCTGGATACTTCACTGACGAGTTCAGTGTCGCGCCTGCTCCCCGGCCAGTCTCGCAACGCGCAGGAGCGCCCGGGGCGATGGCCCAAGACCCCTGGGTGCATAGGTTAGTCCGGCGTGTTGACATCTCTGCTGAGCCTAGGTAGGGCACTGCTTCATGTCGATCTCGCGAGGCCGGGCATTACCCAGCAAGTGTGTACGCCCAGAGGTGATCGAGCGTGTTGGGTAACAGTAGTGCACCCCTGCAGGGAAGTGATCTATTCGAATAGCCGTGTCCACGGAAATAGGACGCTCAGTTTGGTATCCCGATCTATTACTTGAACTGGATACTTGTTTAATTAATTGAAACTCCGGGATCGCTTTCTCGCAGGGAGTCGAGGAAGGATCTCTAGGCTTTGTCTCAACATGCTTGCTTAATAAAATGCTTTTCTGTACTCTTCTAATTGCTGCAAGATGGTGGCTTCGTGAAGATGCTAGTCTTCGATAGGACTAGGTCTTCTCTCTATTCTGGCATTTCTGCAGTCCAGTCCACATATACAACCTTTCTTTGATAATGTTGCATATGTAGTGTAGATCCTTGCTTGCTGAGTACTTCGAATGAGCACTCACGGTTGCTTTGCTACCTCTTTTTCCCCCATACCCCTTTTGATGTTACCTTAGACGCTGGAGCTCAGGAGCCAGATGCCACCGCAGGAGCTTACTACCAGGAGGGTCCAGACGGCACGTACTACTGGATCGAGCCAGCCGACCAGGAGTAGGATCAAAGGGTCCCAGGCAGGAGGCCTTCGCCTTTCGATCTAGAGTCGTTGTTTGTGCTAGCCTTCTTAAGGCAAACCTTGACTAACTATGTCTGTACCCAGATATTATTTGTATGACTGACTTATGTATTCGGATACTCGTGATCCCTGGTCTGTAATATTTGTGGATCTCCGTTTATTTGTGTTAGAGTTGTGTTGTGATATCTTCCCGTGAGTCCCTGTGCTTGATCGTGCATGTTTGCGTGTATGATTAGTGCATGATTGAGTCGGGGGCGTCACACTTCGCCAGCCGAGACACCTTCATCGCCTTCTCATTGGCCTCGCGCTCGGACAGCTCGATAGCTAACCGAATAGCCTTGGCGGTCTTCCGGCGGAGCCGCCGAGCGTCCGTCTCCTTCGTCGTAAGCGACCGGTGGTAGACCCATGCGAGGAGCCGCTCATCCTCGTCGGGCTCCGCCGATAACCCGCGGCGGCGGTGGACAGAGCTCTCCGCCGTGTCCCTCTCCCTTGCCCGCTGCCTCTCGCGGTGGGCGGGGCGCGCCTCCGACTCCGGCGTGCGCGTCCGGGCCGGCGTGGCGGGCACAAGCACCCACCGCTGCCCGCGAGGGGGAGCAGCAGCCGGCGGGGGCAGGGGACTGCGTGGGGGATGTGCGGACTCTGCAGCCCGCGTGAAGCCAAACGCGGGCCGGGAGGAGCTAGCGCCGGCTTCCTCGCTGCGCCGGCGGGGGAGAGGCGAGGCGACCGATCTGGAATTGCCACCCGTGTCCACCTTGGATCTCTCGAGGACAATGCGGAGGGCCAGCTCGTCGGAGGAGGAGGAGGAGGAGCGGCTGCCGGCGCTCGACATGGTCGCCGGAGTCGTCGGAGTGGATCAAATCGTAGAAATCGGAGGGAAGACGAATAGACGGATCGAGAGTGGAGTGAGCTAAGGTTTCCGGATTGGGGATATTTGTGGGGACGGTGTAGGGTCGGGGTGGGCGGGGCTGACGTGTCGGACGTGTCCAGGTGCGCCCGGGCAGCCCCATATCCGCCCTATATTTGGGCTGGATATGAGGGGTGCCGGACAGCCCGAGAGCGTTTAAGAGTCGTTTGAGGCGCCAGGCTGGGTCAGATTTTCGTGACCGGACGGGCCGTCCGGGCGTTTGAGACCGGTTTAAGGCGCCCGAGTGTAGATGCCCTGAGAAAAGATAAATTTGTTATAGTCCATATGTAAAAAAATATATGACCTTTTAGTGATCTAAAAGGTCTTATATTTCTTAGAGAAGTACTTGTGTATAAGGATTTGTCATGTTCTAAAGTAAAATTGTCATGTACTGTATAAAAATAATCAGAAAAGGTGATAATGTTACATTGAGTAATTGTCATGCATTTGATCGGGATTCGACGTAGACGAGGGCGTCAGACTTTAACGCTAAAAATCGGACTTCTAGACTAGCCGAGAGACGAAGTATATCTAGATGCAATGAACGTTTCTTTTGGCCGGGGAACACACTGCAACGGGTCGAATCATGTGGTTCCACAAAGGATCCCCACAACACGGTTACATGGCAGTTATATTGGACTTGGTCTGAGAGGGTGCCAATGGTGATGGACAGTGACGTTGGTTCGTTGCTGCTGCCTGTCTCCGTTCTCCAGAGCTGGTAGGATTTTGCAACTGGATAAATGGCGACAGTTCGTTTGCAGTTAGGTGACTAGTTGGATTTTCCATGTATTTAATGATTCTGAATGGATTTTTCGCAGCTAAAAGTGAACATACCCTTCGTACTATTTGACTCTTTCTTCTTGACGCTGACATCTCTAAAGTCTAGAAATTTTTGTCTCTTTCTTCTAAAAAAAAGTAGCAACTGTGGAACAACATGCCACTGCCACTAGAAGGAAGTAGCCGGAGCACGGAGGTCTTATTTTTCTGTATTCAATTGAGAGTGAATTCCGATTTTTATCTCCTATTTTGACATTTTTTACACTAATTACCTCATTTAGCGGGATTTCATCCGTTTTATCCCATTTAGCAAAAGTGTTGCCACAATTTACCCTGTTTTAAATTTTTCGTGCGTTCTGACCGGCTGGCATGCCACGTCGACAGTTTTTTCCTGCCTATTTTTCTCCCTACTCAACTTGTTTCCGGTTTGAAGTATTCTGATGGGACGACTATACTTGATCAGCATGGCATATTACCATTGAATAAATTATCGGAGAAATTGTTACTGATATAATTTGAAATCATGTATGTTTTTCTTCAGTTACCATATACGGCCTTAAATATGCATGGTTCTATGGATTAGATTAAAGTGGTGTAAATATACTACTTTATTAACTCTAATACACCTACATATCTGAATATCTAGGTAGCAAATATGTTGACCGGCCGGAAGAGTGTTAATACATGCACAAGTGATAGCATCTATTGCTACTTGCTAGCTGTAAAGGAATTTTGGATCTTTGTATCTTACAATGCATACTGAAACATATGTATTTACCTTATTAGAGTAGATCATGATTTATTATGATTGCAGCCACTAATTCATTTTTATTTTTCTTGCACAAAGCGGATGGCAACCAAGATGTGAAGTGTTAGTCGTATTTTACATGTCCGTGGATAAAAGAATCCAAAGCCAGAGATGATTGAGAGGGATTTCATTAGTTAATTTGATATAAAAGGAGAAGATCGAGGAGTTGGGTTCCAACCCATGGGACAACGTTTATTATCAGAAGAAGGTGGCCAACGGGAACTCCATGGTCGAGTTAACAAATGATGCAGGCATGATGACATGCTATAGGAATTTGATGTTTATACGGATATCAGTTTGCATGTTTGATTGGGGGCAAGCAACACAAACGAGAAGCCACGGGAGGCGAGCGTGGCGCGCGGCCGACTTTGGCGTTGTGCGTTGGACGTGACGCGAGCGACCGCCATCTGGCCGAGCCGGTCGGGAGAAGCTGCGCGGCCCGGTTCAGCAGTGAGAAAAATAGACAGGAAAAACCACTGACGTGGCATGCCAGTTGGACCTAAGAATTGTGACTGACCGGTCAGAATGCTCAAAAAAAATTAAACAAGGTAAATTGTGTCCAAAAATTTGTTAAATGGGGTAAAACGGATGAAATTTTGCTAAATGGGGTAATTAGTGTCAAAAATGTCAAAATAGGGGGTAAAAAACCGAATTCACTCTTCAATTGACGAAGGACAGAAAGTGTTCCTTGCGTAGCATATCTTCTACTCCCTCCATTCCTAAATATAAATCTTTTTAGAGATACCAATGTGGACTACATACGGAACAAAATGAGTGAATCTACATTCTAAAATATGTCTATATACATCCGTATGTAGTTCGTATTGAAATCTCCAAAAAAAAGACCTATATTTAGGAATAGAGGGAGTAAATTACTGAACTCCCACAAAATGAAGCACTATCCTGCGTTGAGAGTGTGGGGGTGTGTGGACCAACGTTATCAACCTATGGGTGTTGCTTACACTGCGGGGCGGCCCATTTGAGAGTAATGTGTGCCTGCCTCTAGAATTTTATGGCTCACCTGTAGGTGCGGGTGTACGATGCAGCGGCTGTGCAGAGAGGCGGCTTGAAGGGCACTCGATAGAAGAGAGCTTGGCGGCTGGGAGCAAGCGGCTCAGATCTCTACCTTTGCCCTCTGCATCCCGCCTCCCCTCCCTCTTTTCACGTCCACGCCACGGCTCATTCCAATGGTCACAACAAGTAAAGCATGTGGCGGCACATGCCCGAGCGCCATCCTTATCATGCGGTGCTACGAGGGGGTATGGTGAATCGAAATCTCCAGGGCTGCAGGGAGGGAGTAGGTAATCGTGGGCTGTGGCTACAGTGAAGGCCAAAGAAGGAAGGATGGTCCTTACCTAGTTGATGATGGATTAATATTATGGTATAACAACTCTATGATCATCTGCTTGGAATTCACTATGGTTCTCGTCAAGGTCAAAGAAGGAGGATGGTCCTTACCTGGTTGATGATGGATTAAAAGTATGGTACCATCCTAATTGTGGTAAATTAGTTGTTTGATTGGTGCCGTAGTGGTGCAATCACAGTGGTATTTGGTTCAAACAAAGTGCTTTTTCAAAATTAATGTCTAGTTCATCTAAATACATGTAAGTTAAAATTATTGGGAAAATAGATGATGGGTTCTTACTGCAATAAGACAAAATCTAGATTGTACATTAACTGTTATCAAGGGAAAAAAATCATTTCTTTATCCTCTATAAATACATCATATATTATGCTTATTCTTTATTTCTCTAAGGACTTCAAAAAGTAGATCAAAGTGCTTCGTATTTCAATCATCTAAGGTGATTTCTCAATGGTATATCAATATGTAGATTCCTTCAGCGTATGCAAAAATTTGATCAATGAGTTAGTTGCCCCATTCGCTCCACAAAACTTTTGCTTTCTTTATACAATTTTAAGTTATTGGTATCATGTATATCAGAATCTCTACAACCTGGTAGGCTTTTCAATAACCACACTTGTATTCTATAATTACCAGCTAAATGATGGGTCCCACTTACTACTACTTGTCTGCTCACTTCATGCTTTGAGCATCACCATATTTCACAGATATTAAAGTATTAATTGTTACTATTTATTGCAAGCCGACAAATGGGGATTTAGAATATGAGAAGTGCTATATTTGGCACTGAATTTCTCAAATAACTAACATGGTGATAAGCTATTTTATGCATGGTTTGACTTGAAACGTTTTACTTGGTTGTTTTCTAATCCAAAATGTCTATAGAAGTTATGTCTGGTACCAAGTTCCTAGTTCCCATTAGAATAGTTTTAGCCCTAGTCATTCGTAATTTATTTTTTCTTCTTAGATGCATAAAGTGAGTGACTTCATCATTCAAGGTGCTTTCTTAAGCTCAAATGAACTTTCATCTGTGGACAAAGAGCGGGAAGCAGTGGACACTAGGGGGAGGGGGTTGTGCTGCTAGCAACTTGTGATGGTCTTTAGTCTGCACAATCAAATTATATAAAATAATCATAAGGGATTATCGAGTCAGTTCGTCTGTTGATGTTCATATATTTCATATCAACTATTCTTTGCTTTCATGTTAGAATAACTAAGGGGATGCTTACGAGTTTGCAATACGAGATCTTTCCATTTGGTCTCCGAAAGATCTGCTTCATATTGTTGTTTTTGTTTGGCACCGAGGTTGTATGTACTTTGTTCATTCCATTCTATATGTTGGTTGGTTAGTAGGTTTACTTTATAGATGTATGTTCTCCTTTAAGTAGGGCATTAAACAAAAAAATTGGCTAAATCTTTGCTGATAAACATGGATTAGTCCAAAAAGAAGATCTCAAATTGTCTGTTTTCAGTTTCCTCGGTTGGAAAGACCTTAGTCATATGGAGTAGCTTCAACTAAGAATTCGGATTGTCATCTTCATCTAACCCACCAGGTTTATAGTACAACATGGGTACCTAAGTCATATGGTTCTGTTGGAGATATGCCCTAGAGGCAATCATGTATGATGATATTTCCTATGTGTTTATGAATAAAGATAGTCCTTGGACATTATCAATGATGTGTATCAGCAAGTACGTGACTTGTTTGTGGGACTATGCATTGTATGATGACTGTCCTAAAAGGTCCCTAGTCGAAAGGGTTGTGTGGACGCGCAGCCGACTACACTAGCATATGACACGGTCGATGGCTTGGTCTCACTAGCCATGGAGCATTGGATGCTAACTGGATAATATGGACTTGGAAGGATCTGGTCGGATTCGACATAGTCGGATCCGAGTCGAGATAAGGTCCGAGTTGGACAGATCCGACTATGAGATGCAGCGATATGTCATCTGTGAGTCTCTAATACAACATACGTTCTATGTCCTAACACATGAGCTGGCGCATGTACTCGGGGTGGTGACAGGCCTGCTTTGGGCCGACCAAACGCTACTTCGTGACTGGGTAGTTATAAAGGTAGGTTTAGGGCTTGTCCAGACCCATGCTGCGAGACATGGTCGAGCAAGATGGGATTTGCCCCTTCGATCAGGAGAGATATACTCTGGGCCCCTCATGTGATCCGACCAAGATAAGCATGGCCATACGACAGGGATTATGAGATAATCCGGTTAGTGGTCGGCATCACTGGAACGAGAAAGAGGTCGGGCTAGCACAAGGATGACAGACTCGCCTTGAGCTCGACAACATATATCGTGTGGCAAAGGGAACAGAAGTGTGACATGTTGTACAGGTTCGCCAACCGGCTTCATTGTCTACTTGGTGGTCGGCACGCCTTGCTAGAGGCCACTACCAGCCGAGCAGGTCGGAGTTGATCCGACCTGCGACCAAGTCGACTTGAACCTAAGGGGTCACGCGCTTAAGGGAAGGAACCTGTGAGGCCGGATCGGACTCCATGAGTCAGTTGTGATCCTACTCAGACTCAGATCCAGTCCGAACAGATTTTGGGCTTTAGGGTCCGTGTGAGGCCCAAGTGTTGAGCCCGCGATGGACACCTATATATAGTGGAGGTGTGGCACACTCGTTCGGTTGATCGCTTCGGCGCTGTCACTAGGGTTTGCATGTGTTGCGAATAGCCACCTCCACTTGCCGCCGACTGTGTGATCGGACCTAGCAGTCCGCCGCACTGTATTCCTCCTGCACGCGCGGATACCGTTAGAGGCGGTGCACTTGCGCCGCTTCGATGAACCTGTACGTGGGATCCGACGACCGGATGTTCGAGGGAGATCGGACGAGGAGGAGACAATCCACGCGGACGCGCTGCACCAACTCTTCTTCCGCTGCACGGCACTACGCGTCTACTGGTAACGATTTGTGATCCATCGCCCGTAGCATGTTCTTGGTTGTTCTGTGGGTAGGATTTTTTAATTTGTAGTCGACGCACCCTACCATAGAACCCAATGGTGGTATCAGAGCCTCTGCTTTAGGATTTGCATTCAGATCATATGCATATTAGATATGTGGAGGCGACGGATGAGATATGTTGTCGTTTATGAGATCGGCTATCTGCACGGTTGATGAGATCAACTGCACATGGGGATCGATGTGGCTATACTTTCTGTCAATCGAAATCGATGAGGTCGTGACACAACCTACCCCTACCGGTCGGTATCCGCCATCGGGTTTAACAGTGAAACATAAATACGAATCAGATTCGCGATGATCGATAAGATCGGTCAGATCGGAAAATTCGGCGTGATCGGAAAATTCAACTTTAATAGGTTCTACTATTTTCACTTCAATGGGAGGATGATATTTAAACCACTTCTCCTTAGGGAGATCAACATGAGTAGCAAATGATTCATAGAAAGAAGCTACTATCTCAGAGTCAAGTCCATATTTAGTGCTAAATTCACGAAAAGCATCGGTATCCATAAAAGATTTAACACAATCAAACTTAAGGTTTATACCTGACTCCTTACCTTCGTCGAGTTCCCAATCTTCAGAGTTGCCTTTAATTCTTTCCAATAAATCCCATTTGAATTCAATAGTCTTCTTCATAAAAGAACCAGTACAAGAAGTATCAAGCATGGATTGATCATTACGAGAAAGTCGAGCATAAAAATTTTGAATAATAATTTCTCTTAAGAGCTCATGATTGGGGCATGAATATAACATTGACTTAAGCCTCCCCCAAGCTTGAGCGATACTTTCTCCTTCACGAGGCCAAAAATTATAAATATAATTCCGATCACGATGAACCAGATGCATAGGATAAAACTTCTGATGAAATTCCAATTTCAATCGGTTGTAATTCCAAGTCCCAATATCATCGCATAGCCTATACCATGTCAATGCCTTCTCCTTCAAAGATAAAGGGAAGACATTCTTCTTGACTTCATCCTCGGGCAAACCTGCAAGCTTAAATAATCCACAAACTTCATCCACATAGATTAGATGCATATCAGGATGTAATGTTTCATCTCCTGCATAAGGATTAGCTAGCAGTTTCTCTATCATACCCGAAGGAATTTCATAATAAATATTTTCAGTAGATTCAGTAGGTTGAGGAGCAACTTCTTGCTCTACCGGTCGGGGTGAAGATACCCCGAACAAGCCCCTCAAAGGATTATTTTCCATAGCAACAAGTGACAGTAAATTTCAGCACACTATATAAATGTTTCCTTACCAAATTCCACTTACCAAAGGCGCTTCACTCCCCGGCAACGGCGCCAGAAAAGAGCCTTGATGACCCACAAGTATAGGGGATCTATCGTAGTCCTTTCGATAAGTAAGAGTGTCGAACCCAACGAGGAGCAGAAGGAAATGACAAGCGGTTTTCAGCAAGGTATTCTCTGCAAGCACTGAAATTATCGATAACAGATAGTTTTGTGATAAGATAATTCGTAACGGGTAACAAGTAACAAGTGTAACTAAGGTGCAGCAAGGTGGCCCAATCCTTTTTGTAGCAAAGGACAAGCCTGGACAAACTCTTATATAAAGCAAAGCGCTCACGAGGACACATGGGAATTATTGTCAAGCTAGTTTTCATCATGATCATATGATTCGCGTTCGTTACTTTGATAATTTGATATGTGGGTGGACCGGTGCTTGGGTGCTGTCCTTACTTGGACAAGCCTCCCACTTATGATTAACCCTTCTCGCAAGCATCCACACTACAAAAGAAGAATTAAGATAAATCTAACCATAGCATGAAACATATGGATCCAAATCAGCCCCTTACGAAGCAATGCATAAACTAGGGTTTAAGCTTCTGTCACTCTAGCAACCCATCATCTACTTATTACTTCCCAATACCTTCCCCTAGGCCCAAATCATGGTGAAGTGTTATGTAGTCGACGTTCACATAACATCACTAGAGGAAAGACAACATACATCTCATCAAAATATCGAACGAATACCAAATTCACATGATTACTTATAACAAGACTTCTCCCATGTCCTGAGGAACAAACGTAACTACTCACAAAGCATATTCATGTTCATAATCAGAGGGGTAATAAATATCATTAAGGATCTGAACATATGATCTTCCACCGAATAAACCAACTAGCATCAACTACAAGGAGTAATCAACACTACTAGCAACCCACAGGTACCAATCTGAGGTTTTGAGACAAAGATCGGATACAAGAGATGAACTAGGGTTTGAGAGGAGGTGGTGCTGGTGAAGATGTTGATGGAGATTGACCCCCTCTCGATGAGAGGATCGTTGGTGATGACGATGGCTTCGATTTTTCCCTTCGGGAGGGAAGTTTTCCCGGCAGAACAGCTCCGTCGGAGCCCTAGATTGCTTCTGCCCAGGTTCCGCCTCAAGACGGCGGCGCTTCGTCCCGAAAGCTTTCTTATGATTTTTTCCAGGTCAAAACCCTCCATATAGCAGAAGATGGGCACCGGAGACTTGCCAGGGGGCCCACAAGCCCTAGGGGCGCGCCCAGGGGGGTAGGGCGCTCCCCCTAGGCTTGTGGACACCTGGTGGGTCCCCTCTGGTATTTTCTTCACCCAATATTTTTTATATGTTCCAAAATAATTCTTCGTAAATTTTCAGGACTTTTGGAATTGTGCAGAATAGGTCTCTCAGATTTGCTCCTTTCCGGTCCAGAATTCCAGCTGCCGGCATTCTCCCTCTTTGTGTATACCTTGTAAAATAAGAGAGAAAGGGCATAAGTATTGTACCGTAATGTGTAATAACAGCCCATAATGCAATAAATATCAATATAAAAGCATGATGCAAAATGGACGTATCAACTCCCCCAAGCTTAGACCTCGCTTGTCCTCAAGCGAAAACCGAAATCGATAATCATGTCCACATGTTTAGAGATTGAGGTGTCGATAAAATAAAATACGGACATGAAGGCATCATGATCATCTTTAAAACAGCAACATAATTTGGCATATAATTTCTTATGCTAAAGTAACAATTCGTTCACAAGGTAAAGTATGAAACAAGAACTTTATTGAAAACTAACAAACTATTATCTCAGTCATTGGAGCAATTGCAATTTATCATAACGTAGGAAAGATTCAATATAAGAGTTTTTCAGCAAGTTCACATACTCAACTATCATTTAGTCTTTCATAATTGCTAACACTCATGCAACATCTATGAGATCAAAGCTTCAATCGGACACAGAAAAAGATAGGGGCTTATGGTTTTGCCTCCCAACCTTTTATCTCAAGGGTAATGTCAACAATAATAGTTTATGAATATCTACATCCTAGTGGATATATAGATCTGGATCTCCCCCCGACATATAATGCTTGCCAAAAAGAAAAAGTGTAAAAAGAATAGGTGGTGATCACCATGACTCTTGCATTAAGGTAGAAGGTAAATAAAAGATAGGCCCTTCGCAGAGGGAAGCAGAGGTTGTCATGCGCTTTTATGGTTGGATGCACAAAATCTTAATGCGAAAGAACGTCACTTTATATTGCCGCTTGTGATAAAGAACTTTATTATGCAGTCTGTCGCTTTTATTTCTTACATATCACAAGTTCTTATAAAGCTTATTTTCCTCACACTAAAAGATCATACATATTTAGAGAGAAATTTTTATTGCTTGCACCGATGACAACTTACTTGAAGGATCTTACTCAATCCATAGGTAGGTATAGTGGACTCTCATGGTAAAACTGGTTTAAAGGATGTTTGGATGCACAAGTAGTATCTCTACTTGGTGCAAAAGATTTGGCTAGCATGGGGTGAGAAGTAAGCTCAACATGTTGGAGGATCCATGACAATATAACTTCTATTCGGATATAAAGAAGCATAACCCATTACGTTGTCTTCCTTGTCCAACATCAACCTTTTAGCATATAATATTTTAATGAGTGCTCACAATCACAAAAGATGTCCAAGATAGTATATTTATATGTGAGACCTCTCTTTCTTTATTACTTCCTATTAATTGCAACAATGACCAAAACTATGTTTGTCAACTCCCAACAAATTTCGTACGACATACTTCTTATATGTGAAGTTGTCACTTCTCATAAGATCATTATATAATCTTTTTTATTTCTTTTATTCTTTATTTCTTTTTTCTCATGATCATAGCAAGGAAGCAAAGCCCTCAACTCAAAACTACTCTTTATTATATAACTCTCGGACTCGATTACATAGAGGGAACATAAAGCAAAACTCAAAGCTAGCTCAAACTAAAACTTTATTCTACTAAATCAAGATATAACCAAAAGGATCGAACTAAGAAAAACGATAAAGGTAAAGATGTGATGGTGATACGATACCGGGGCACCTCCCCCAAGCTTGGCAGTTGCCAAGGGAAGTGCCCATACCCATGTATTTAGATCTCTTTCTTCGGAGGTGGTGATGATGGAGTTGTTTATGATGAAAGAATCTTATCCTTCATCTTCCAAGGCATAGGTTCACCATCGTAAAAAGATGAACGAGTCTCCGGTATCCTCAAATCTGCAGCCAAACTCATCCTCTTAAATCTGTATTCATACTCATAGTTTTGGTTTTGCAGGTCATAGATCTGGGCTTGGAGATGCTCGATTTTCTCATGAAGCTTGAAGATGGCCTCTCTGATGTTCTTGGCATCCAGCTTGTGGTCATGGTAAATTCCGTGATCATGGAGTGGTTGGAGTTGAGTCCGCGTTCCACCATCCCTTGGCACCTGAAGACTTGCTGCTCCATTGCTTCGAGCCTTGTCTCCATGCTTCCGGTCCCCTTTGGTCCTTGAACATCGCGGATGTGCAGCACCCCCTCATGCATCTCAATGATTTGAGGGTGTTGCAGCACCTCCGTGAGGTAAGGGTTGATGACCTTCTCAAAAAACTTGTCCTTGGGGGTGCTTGAAGACGTCATGGCGATCTAGATGTGTCAGGAAAAACAGCTCGAAACAAGAACAGGAGATATTGCCGTGGTACGGTGGTCAAAACCTTCAGGAGGTTATATAATGAATTTTTACCGACCAAAAGGAGTGTTCCACAAGAAAACGGAGTCCGGAGGGCACACAGGGTGGCCACAAGCCAGGGAGGCGTGCCTAGGGGGTAGGGCGCGCCCCCAGGGCTTGTCGCCTCCTCGTGTACCTTTCGGACTACTTTTAATTTTTCTAATTTTTTAAATATTCCAAAACGGAGTAAAATTGCCATTGGAAAAGTTTTGGAGTCGGTTTACTTACCGTACCACATACCTATTCCTTTCCGGAGTTTGAAACATTCTGGTAGGTCTCCCTTATGTACTCCTCCGGTGTTATGGTATTAATAATATTGGTCTCAACATTTATGGGAGTACCTGAGATATAATGTTTGATTCTTTGCCCATTTACCACCTTCGGGTTAGTGCCTTCGGTGTTGTTGATTTTGATGGCACCGGAACGGTAAACCTCCTCGATAATATAAGGACCTTCCCATTTAGAGAGAAGCTTTCCTGCAAAAAATATTAAACTAGAATTGTATAGCAAGACATGGTCACCTACATTAAATTCACGCTTTTGTATCCTTTTGTCATGCCATCTTTTAACTTTTTCTTTAAACAATTTAGCATTCTCGTAGGCTTGGGCTCTCCATTCATCAAGTGAGCTAATGTCAAATAACCTCTTTTCACCGGCAAGTTTGAAATCTTAGTTGAGCTCTTTAATTGCCCAATAAGCTTTATGTTCTAGTTCGAGAGGTAAGTGACATGCCTTTCCATAAACCATTTTATATGGAGACATACCCATAGGGTTTTTATAAGCAGTTCTATAAGCCCATAATGCATCATCAAGTTTCTTAGACCAATTCTTCCTAGATCTATTAACAGTCTTTTGCAGGAGCAATTTTATTTCTCGGTTACTCAATTCTACCTGACCACTAGACTGAGGATGACAAGGAGATGCAATTCTATGGTTGACATCATATTTAGCAAGCAATTTACAGAAAGCACCATGAATAAAGTGTGAACCACCATCAGTCATTAAATATCTAGGGACTCCAAACCTCAAAAAAATAACTTCTTTAAGCATTTTAATGGAAGTGTTATGATCAGCACTACTAGTTGGAATAGTTTCTACCCACTTAGTAACATAATCAACAGCAACCAAAATATGTGTATACCCATTAGCGGAAGGAAAAGGTCCCATATAATCAAATCCCCAAACATCAAATGGTTCAATAACAAGTGAATAATTCATAGGCATTTCCTGACGTCTACTAATATTACCGATTCTTTGACATTCATCACAAGACAAGACATACTTACGAGCATCCTTGAAGAGAGTAGGCCAATAAAAATCAGATTGTAATACCTTGTGTGCAGTTCTATCTCTAGCATGGTGTCCTCCGTAGGCCTCGGAGTGACACTTGCGTAGGATATGTTCCTGTTCATTCTCAGGTACACAACGTCTAATAACACCATCTACTCCTTCTTTATAAAGGTGTGGGTCATCCCAGAAGTAATGTCTTAAATCATAGAAAAACTTTTTATTTTGTTGGTAAGTGAAGCTAGGTGGTATAAATTTAGCAACAATACAATTGGCATAATCAGCATATCATGGAGCACTGCGAGAAGCATTTATGATAGCTAATTGTTCATCAGGAAAGCTATCATCAATAGGTAGTGGGTCATCAAGAATATTTTCTAACCTAGACAAGTTGTCTGCTACGGGGTTCTCAGCTCCCTTTCTATCAATAATATGCAAATCAAATTCTTGTAGCAAGATAACCCATCTAATAAGTATAGGTTTAGCATCTTTCTTTTCCATAAGGTATTTAATAGCAGCATGATCGGTGACAACAATGTAAGATCTGAACTTATTACAAGCAAAGACAACTGCTAAAAATTCTTTTTCAGTAGTAGCATAATTTCTTTGAGCACTGTCTAGAGTTTTACTAGCATAATGGATAACATTTAATTTCTTATCAACTCTTTGTCCTAGAACAGCACCAACAGCATAATCACTAGCATCACACATAATTTCAAAGGGTAGGTTCCAATCAGGTGGTTGAATAATAGGTGCAGAAATCAAGGCTTTCTTAAGTATTTCAAATGCTTCTATACAGTCATCATCAAAAACAAATGGAACATCTTTTTGCAAATTAGTGAGAGGCCTAGAAATTTTAGAGAAGTCTTTAATAAACCTCCTATAGAAACCAGCATGACCAAGGAAACTTCTTATACATTTGATATCTTTAGGACACGGCATTTTTTCAATAACATCAACTTTAGCTTTATCAACTTTAATACCTCTTTCAGAAATTTTATGCCCCAAGACAGTACCTTCATTAACCATAAAGTGGCACTTCTCCCAATTCAATACAAGATTAGTTTCTTCACATCTCTGCAAAACTCGATCAAGGTTGCTTAAGCAATCATCAAAAGAAGTTCCATAAACGGAGAAATCATCCATGAAAATCTCAACAATCTTTTCACAAAAGTCAGAGAATATAGCAGTCATGCATCTTTGAAAGGTAGCAGGTGCATTGCATAAACCAAAAGGCATACGTCTATAAGCAAAGGTACCGAAGGGCAAGTAAAAGTAGTTTTTTCTTAATCCTCTTGTGACACAGGTATTTGAGAAAAACCAGAATAACCATCTAGAAAGCAAAAGTGTGTATGTTTGGATAGTCTTTCTAGCATTTGATCAATAAAAGGCAGAGGGTAATGATCTTTCCTAGTAGCTTTGTTTAATTTTCTAAAATCAATTACCATTCTATAACCTGTGACAATTCTTTGTGGAATCAATTCATTCTTATCATTAGGAACAACAGTAATACCTCCCTTCTTAGGGACACAATGAACAGGACTTACCCATCTACTATCAGCAATAGGATAAATTATACCTGCTTCCAGAAGCTTTAGTATTTCATTTCTTACCACTTCCTTCATCTTAGGATTCAACCGTCGTTGATGATTAACAATTGGTTTAGCATCAGGCTCCATATTAATTTTGTGCTGACATAGAGTGGGACTAATGCCCTTAAGATCATCAAGGGTATATCCAATAGCTGCACGGTGCTTCCTCAGAGTTTTCAATAATTTCTTTTCTTCATGCTCTGAAAGGTTAGCACTAATAATAACGGGATATATCTTTTTCTCAACAAGATAAGCATATTTCAGAGATCAGGTAATTGTTTAAGATCGAACACAGGATCACTCTTGGGTGGTAGAGGATCTCCAAGAGTTTCAACAGGCAGATTGTGTTTCAAGATAGGCATCTGTTTAAAGAAAATCTCATCTAGTTCCCTTCTTTCATTCATAAACATATCATTTTTATGGTCTAACAAATATTGTTCTAAAGGATCAGTAGGGGGCATGGCAATAGAAGCAAGACCAATAATTTCATCTTTACTAGGCAATTCTTTATCATGGGGTTGTCTACGAAATTTGGAGAAATTAAACTCATGGGACACATCCCCAAAACTTACAGTAACAGTTTCTTTCTCACAATCTATTTTGGTATTAGCAGTGTTCAAGAAAGGTCTACCAAATATAATGGGACAAAAATCATCTTGTGGGGAACCAAGAACAAGAAAATCAGTAGGGTATTTTATTTTCCCACACAAGACTTCAACATCTCTAATAATCCCAATTGGTGATATAGTATCTCTATTGGCAAGCTTAATGGTGACATCAATATCTTCTATTTCAGCAGGTGCAATATCATTCATAATTTCTTGATATAAAGTGAAGGGAATTGCACTCACACTAGCACCCAAATCACATAAGCCATGATAACAATGATCTCCTATTTTAACAGAAACAACAGGCATGCCAACAACAGGTCTATTTTATCTTTATCATCAGGTTTAGCAATTCTAGCAGCTTCATCACAGAAGTAAATAACATGCTCATCAATATTATCGACCAAGAGATCTTTAACCATAGCAATACTAGATTCAACTTTAATTTGTTCAGGGGGTGTAGGTGTTCTAGTATAACTCTTATGAACCACAGTTGAAGCTTTAGCATGTTCCTTTATTCTAACAGGGAAAGGTGGTTTCTCAATATAAGCAGTAGGAACAATAGGATCAACATTATAAGTAATAGTTTCTTCTTCAACTTTAATAGGTTCTACTATTTTCACTTCAATGGGAGGATGATATTTAAACCACTTCTCCTTAGGGAGATCAACATGAGTAGCAAATGATTCACAGAAAGAAGCTACTATCTCAGAGTCAAGTCCATATTTAGTGCTAAATTCACGAAAAGCATCGGTATCCATAAAAGATTTAACACAATCAAACTTAAGGTTTATACCTGACTCCTTACCTTCGTCGAGTTCCCAATCTTCAGAGTTGCCTTTAATTCTTTCCAATAAATCCCATTTGAATTCAATAGTCTTCTTCATAAAAGAACCAGTACAAGAAGTATCAATCATGGATTGATCATTACGAGAAAGCCGAGCATAAAAATTCTGAATAATAATTTCTCTTAAGAGCTCATGATTGGGGCATGAATATAACATTGACTTAGGCCTCCCCCAAGCTTGAGCGATATTTTCTCCTTCATGAGGCCAAAAATTATAAATATAATTCCGATCACGATGAACCAGATGCATAGGATAAAACTTGTGATGAAATTCCAATTTCAATCGGTTGTAATTCCAAGTCCCAATATCATCGCATAGCCTATACCATGTCAATGCCTTCTCCTTCAAAGATAAAGGGAAGACCTTCTTCTTGACTTCATCCTCAGGCAAACCTGCAAGCTTAAATAATCCACAAACTTCATCCACATAGATTAGATGCATATCAGGATATAATGTTCCATCTCCTACATAAGGATTAGCTAGCAGTTTCTCTATCATACCCGAAGGAATTTCATAATAAATATTTTCAGTAGGTTCAGTAGGTTGAGGAGCAACTTCTTGCTCTACTGGTCGGGGTGAAGATACCCCGAACAAGCCCCTCAAAGGATTATTTTCCATAGCAACAAGTGACAGTAAATTTCAGCACACTATATAAATGTTTCCTTACCAAATTCCACTTACCAAAGGCGCTTCACTCCCCGGCAATGGCGCCAGAAAAGAGTCTTTATGACCCACAAGTATAGGGGATCTATCATAGTCCTTTCGATAAGTAAGAGTGTCGAACCCAACGAGGAGCAGAAGGAAATGGCAAGCAGTTTTCAGCAAGGTATTCTCTGCAAGCACTGAAATTATCGGTAACAGATAGTTTTGTGATAAGATAATTCGTAACGGGTAACAAGTAAAAAGTAAAAAGTGTAAATAAGGTGCAGCAAGGTGGCCCAATACTTTTTGTAGCAAAGGACAAGCCTAGACAAACTCTTATATAAAGCAAAGCGCTCCCGAGGACACATGGGAATTATTGTCAAGCTAGTTTTCATCATGCTCATATGATTCGCATTCGTTACTTTGATAATTTGATATGTGGGTGGACCGGTGCTTGGGTGCTGTCCTTACTTGGACAAGCCTCCCACTTATGATTAACCCCTCTCGCAAGCATCCGCACTACAAAAGAAGAATTAAGATAAATCTAACCATAGCATGAAACATATGGATCCAAATCAGCCCCTTACGAAGCAACGCATAAACTAGGGTTTAAGCTTCTGTCACTCTAGCAACCCATCATCTACTTATTACTTCCCAATGCCTTCCCCTAGGCCCAAATCATGGTGAAGTGTCATCTAGTCGACGTTCACATAACACCACTAGAGGAAAGACAACATACATCTCATCAAAATATCGAACGAATACCAAATTCACATGATTACTTATAACAAGACTTCTCCCATGTCCTCAGGAACAAACGTAACTACTCACAAAGCATATTCATGTTCATAATCAGAGGGGTAATAAATATCATTAAGGATCTGAACATATGATCTTCCACCGAATAAACCAACTAGCATCAACTACAAGGAGTAATCAACACTAGTAGCAACACACAGGTACCAATCTGAGGTTTTGAGACAAAGATCGGATACAAGAGATGAACTAGGGTTTGAGAGGAGGTGGTACTGGTGAAGATGTTGATGGAGATTGACCCCCTCTCAATGAGAGGATCGTTGGTGATGATGATGGCTTCGATTTCCCCCTCCAGGAGGGAAGTTTTCCCGGCAGAACAGCTCCGTCGGAGCCCTAGATTGCTTCTGCCCAGGTTCCGCCTCGAGCCGGCGGCGCTTCGTCTCGAAAGCTTCCTTATGATTTTTTCCAGGTCAAAACCCTCCATATAGCAGAAGATGGGCACCGGAGACCTGCCAGGGGGCCCACAAGCCCTAGGGGCGCGCCCAGGGGGGTAGGACGCGCCCCCCAGGCTTGTGGCCACCTGGTGGGTCCCCTCTGGTATTTTTTTTGCCCAATATTTTTTATATATTACAAAATAATTCTCCGTAAATTTTTAGGACTTTTGGAGTTGTGTAGAATAGGTCTCTCAGGTTTGCTCCTTTCCGGTCCAGAATTCCAGCTGCCGGCATTCTCCCTCTTTGTGTATACCTTGTAAAATAAGAGAGAAAAGGCATAAGTATTGTACCATAATGTGTAATAACAGCCCATAATGCAATAAATATCAGTATAAAAGCATGATGCAAAATGGACGTATCACATACCTAGTAGCTCTTGGGTATTTGAGACCAGATCGGTTGTTCATATTTGCAACTCGATGCAGGGGCTGGTAAGAACTAGGCATGTGGCACAAGGGGAGATTGACATTAGGGTCGGCAACAAAGCAAGAGTTACAGCGTTGGAGGTCAGCATGATGCAGCTCCAGCTTCCTTCTGGATTTATTTTGGAATTAAATAATTGTTATTACATTCCTGCACTTAGTCGGAACATTATTTCTGCCTCATGCTTGATGAGTCAGGGTTATGAATTCAATTTAAAGGACAATGGTTGTTCGTTTTATT
The DNA here is from genome assembly GCA_011799875.1 of Thinopyrum elongatum. Classification (NCBI taxonomy): domain Eukaryota; kingdom Viridiplantae; phylum Streptophyta; class Magnoliopsida; order Poales; family Poaceae; genus Thinopyrum; species Thinopyrum elongatum. Next base: position 405,284,267 of record CM022302.1, on the reverse strand, counting down.
TGAATGGAATGTTCCACGGCTATGAACCAATTGTTGATGGGCTATTTATACCAAATCTAGAAACGGAACCGGTCTATAATGTGAATGTCAAGAGGCATAAGCCTAATGAGATAAATCCGACATACTTCTGGCATTGTCGGCTTAGACACATTAGTCTGAAACGCATGAAGAAGCTCCATGATGATGTACTTCTAACTTCGTCCAACTTCGGGTCGTTCGAGACATGTGAATCATGCTTGCTCGACAAGATGACTAAGTCTCCTTTTGCAAAGAGTTGCGAGAGGGCATTCGAGCTGTTGGAACTGATACATAGTGATGTGTGTGGTCCTATGAGCACAACTGCCAGAGGTGGCTATCAGTACTTTGTGACTTTTACCGAAGCTTTGAGTAGATATGGATATATATATTTGATGAGGCACAAGTCAGAAACTTTTGAAAAGTTCAAAGAGTTTCAGAACGAGGTTGAGAATCGGCTCGGCAAGACTATAAAACTTCTACGATCAGATCATGGAGGTGAGTACATGAGCCTGGAGTTTGATAATCATCTGAAAAGCCGAGGTATAGTACCTTAGCTCACACCTCTAGGTACGCCACAGAGAAACGGCGTGTCGGAACAGAGGAATAGGACCTTGTTGGACATGGTCCGGTCAATGATGAGCAAATCGGATTTACCCTTGTCATTCTGGGGATACACTTTAGAAACTGCAGCTTTCACACTTAATAGAGTACCATCAAAATCCGTAGACAAGACACCACATGAGATGTGGACCGGGAAGAGTCCTAGTTTGTCTTTTCTAAAGATTTGGGGTTGTGAAGCATTTGTCAAGCGACTTATGTCAGACAAGCTTACACCCAAGTCGGATAAATGCATATTCATGTGATATCCGAGGGAAACCTTGGGATATAGCTTCTACAACCGCGAAGAGAACAAAGTGTTTGTTGCTCGGAATGGGGTTTTCCTTGAGAAAGAGTTTCTCAGCCGGGAGGCTAGTGGGAGGATGGTCCGACTCGAAGAAAATCGAGGACCACTCGGGGACGACTCGGCTGGTGATGAGATCATACCGGAGTTGGTCAGGGAACCTGTAGTGGAAGCGGCACCAGAGCCATGGAGGTCGGAAAGATTGCGCAGAGTGCATGATGTATTGTCGCTAGAAAGCGACGAGCCGGCCACGTATGCGGAAGTAATGGTGAGCTCAGACTCCGAGGCATGGCTGGAGGCCATGAGATCCGAGTTAAAGTCCATGGATGAGAATCAAGTCTGGGACTTGGTTGATCCGCCGCCTGGTGTAAAAGCCATTGGTTGCAAATGGGTCTTTAAGAAGAAAACCGATGTGGATGGAAATGTTCAGATCCACAAAGCTCGGCTTGTCACTAAAGGTTATGGACAAGTTCAAGGAATTGAGTACGACGAGACTTACTCGCCGGTAGCGATGCTAAAGTCGGTGAGGATCGTACTAGCTATAGCTGCATATTTCTATTATGAGATATGGCAGATGGATGTCAAAACGGCTTTCCTTCATGGAAATTTAACCAAGGACGTGTATATGATACAGCCCGAGGGTTTTGTCGATCCGACTAGCGCTAGTAAGGTGTGCAAGCTCAAGAGATCCATTTATGGGTTGAGGCAAGCATCTCGGAGTTGGAACATTCGTTTTGATGAGGTCGTCACTGGTCTTGGTTTCATCAAAAGCGAAGAGACGCTTGTTTATACAAGCAGTTAAGTGGGAGCTCGATAGTGTTTTTGATCTTGTATGTCGATGACATACTACTGATCGGAAATGATGTTTTGATGCTGAACTCGGTCAAGGAGTCATTGAATGGCAAGTTTTCGATGAAGGACCTTGGTGAGGCAGTGTATATTTTAGGCATTAAGATCTATAGAGATAGATCGAGGAGGCTGCTCGGCTTAAGCCAGAGCACGTACATAGATAAAGTGTTGAAGCGGTTCAACATGAGTGAGGCCAAGAAAGGGTTCTTGCCACTCTCACATGGTATAAGGCTAAGTGAGACTCAGAGTCCTTCGACATCTAATGAGCGAAGCAGGATGAGTAGGATTCCGTATGCCTCGGCAATCGGATCCATCATGTATGCCATGATATGTACTAGGCCTGATGTTGCTTTTGCAATAAGCCTAACCAGCATATATCAGGCTAACCCCGGTGAGAGTCACTGGGCAGCAGTGAAGAATATTCTGAAGTACCTGAAAAGGACTAAGAAAATGTTTCTAGTTTATGGAGGTGAGGAGGAGCTTGTCGTAAAGGATTACGCCGATGCTAGTTTCCAAACCGACAAAGATGATTGTCGATCACAGTCCGGATTCGTGTATGTCATGAACGGAGGAGCAGTGAGCTGGATGAGTTCCAAGCAAGATATGGTGGCCGATTCTACCACAGAAGCCGAATACATTGCGGCTTGCGAAGATGCAAAGGAAGGTGTTTGGATCCGGAACTTTCTGGATGATCTTGGTGTCTTCCCAGCCTCGGTAAAACCATTGGACCTTTATTGTGATAATTCTGGTGCCATCGCACAAGCCAAGGAGCCGAGGAATCACCACAAGACTAGACACATAGATCGGAAATATCATCTGATACAAAAGATCGTAAAGAGTGGTGATGTAGAGTCATGCAAAATTCACACGGATGCAAATGTTGCAGATCCATTGACTAAGCCGCTTCCACAACCCAAGCATGAGGGGCACGTTAGAGCTATGGGCATACGATGTCTATTTGATTGACTCTACTGCAAGTGGGAGACTGTTGGAGATATGCCCTAGAGGCAATCATGTATGATGATATTTCCTATGTGTTTATGAATAAAGATAGTCCTTGGACATTATCAATGATGTGTATCAGTAAGTACGTGACTTGTTTGTGGGACTATGCATTGTATGATCACTGTCCTAAAAGGTCCCTAGTCAAAAGGGTTGTGTGGACGCGCAGCTGACTAGACTAGCATATGACACGGTCGATGGCTTGGTCTCACTAGCCATGGAGAATTGGATGCTAACCGGATAATATGGACTCGGAAGGATCTGGTCGGATTCGACATAGTCGGATCCGAGTCGAGATAAGGTCCGACTCGGACACACCTGACTATGAGATGCAGCGATATGTCATCTGTGAGTCTCTAGTACAACATACGTTCTATGTCCTAAGACCTGAGCCGGCGCATGTACTCGGGATGGTGACAGACCTGCTTTGGGCCGACCAAACGCTACTTCGTGATTGGGTAGTTACAAAGGTAGGTTTCGGGCTTGTCCAGACCCATGCTGCCAGATATGGTCGAGCAAGATGGGATTTGCCCCTCCGATCAGGAGAGATATACTCTAGGCCCCTCATGTGATCCGACCAAGATAAGCATGGCCATGCGACAGGGATTATGAGATAATTCAGTTAGTGGTCGGCATCACTGGAACGAGAAAGAGGTCGGGCTAGCACAAGGATGACAGACTCGCCTTGAGCTCGACAACATATATCGTGTGGCAAAGGGAACAGAAGTGTGACATGTTGTACAGGTTCGCCAACCGGCTTCATTGTCTACTTGGTGGTCGGCACGCCTTGCTAGAGGCCACTACCAGCCGAGCAGGTCGGAGTTGATCCGACCTGCGACCAAGCCGACTTGAACCTAAGGGGTCGCGCGCTTAAGGGAAGGAACCTGTGAGGCCGGATCGGACTCCACGAGTCAGATGTGATCCTACTCAGACTCGGATCCAGGCCGAACAGTTCTTGGGCTTTAGGGTCCGTGCGAGGCCCAAGTGTTGAGCCCGCGACGGATGCCTATATATAGTGGAGGTGCGGCACACTCGTTCGGTTGATCGCTTCGGTGTTGTCACTAGGGTTTGCATGTGCTGCGAATAGCCACCTCCACTTGCCGCCGACTGTGTGATCGGACCTAGCAGTCCGCTGCACGGTGTTCCTCCTGCACGCGCGGATACCGTTAGAGGCAATGCACTTGCGCCGCTCCGGCGAACCTGTACGTGGGATCCAACGACCGGTTGTTCGAGGGAGATTGGACGAGGAGAAGACGATCCACACGGACGCGCTGCACCAACTCTTCTTCCGCTGCACGGCACTGCGCGTCTAGTGGTAACGATTTGTGATCCATCTCCAGTAGCATGTTCTTGGTTGTTCTGCGTGTAGGATTTTTTAATTTGCAGTCGACGCACCCTGCCGTAGAACCCAACAGTTTTGTGTACATAGTATGATATTCTTTTCTTCGTTGTGGGTCTGACTTAGATTACATCACAATGACCTAGCTTCTTCCTTACTCTCCAATGCTGATGATGTAGGATGATTTCGAACTTGACGCTTCTACTTTATCACTAACAATTCGATATGAACCATTTTTTGTTTGGAATGTGATTTCCCCCTTACAAGGCAAGATAAAATAATAGCAAGGCTTGCATAGACATCCCTTGAATACTGAGATCTGTCCTTTCTCGGATAGATGATCTATTTGATATAGTGAGTTTCCAGTGTTATGTGTGAGTCCTTGCTAGCTAATACTCGTGTATTACATGTTTAGTGGGTGATAATGATGGTGGCAGATATATCTATCTCTTTGATAGCGACAAGGGTAGGGCTAGCTACATGAATTGGTTTTTGTATGATTGCTATAACATGAAATTGTAATTTCTTTGTCTATCCACCTGTAGTTTGCCACCTTGAAAGAATGTTGTAACCTATTTTCTTAAAAAATGAGCATGCCATCTACATGAGGCCAAAATAGAGTATCATTTAAGAATTATCAGTTTCGAACAAACTACACACGCTAGCCATATAAAACATAAGGTGTCCTTTGGCTCAAAGCAAAAGTGGAGAAAACACATAGGAATGGGAAATTTTCCTATGGTGACACTATTCAAGCCTTTGGTTCAAAGGATTGTACCAAAGGAAAAATAGAGGAAATTTTCTTAGATGATCTAAGAAAATGCAGGAATTTTACAATTCACTTAGACCTCCTTTTCAAACTCCTACGCCTGGAAAATGAGAATGGGCAGAGCTCTTTAGTGGCATAATAGCATGCTAATTATACCTTTCCAGGTGGTTTGACTTTGATTTAACCCTGTTTATTAGGATTCCTATGAACCAAACACCCAAGTTTTCAAAATTCCTATGTTTTCAAACCCTTTGTTTTACACATGCATTCCTATTCCAATTCTTGTGTTTCTTGCTTTCCTCCGTTTCTGAAATCATGGGAACCAAAGGAGGGCTACATGCTCTAACAACCAACGCCAAACAATAAAGGAAAAATATAATGTTTTAACGATGGTAAGGCACAATGAGCACAACAAGGCGTGTTTTTGCTTCTAGTATGCTTCAATTTGGAACAGAAAACGGAAGAGCGGTGGCGTGAAGTTTGAGCACTTTCCAATAGAAAACACATCTAAACAACATAATTCACAATACAAGATACATCTCAATAAAATACAAGATAGATGTTGCAAAACCAGTTTGTTCCTTTCTCGTGCAAGATTTCTTCTAGAGGTTTCCATATGAAGGTAAAAAGTTGGTTCTTTCCTCCTGTCTCCTATGGCTGAAGATTGGATATACCATATGTTGGAAGGATACCATACGTGATCCATGAGGACTTGGACAGAGAAACGACAGGCGACAGACTGCAAGTTTATTCCTAAAAACGCCAGAGGGTTTTCTGCAAAAGCGCATAATAGACTAAGAATATCACCTCCTTTTTATTAATAGATATAGAAGAGTCCTAAAAACTCTGTCTTTAGCCTTGTTCCGTTTAAAACAAGGGCCATCCACATGCACATATTACAGTTCTAGTTTTTATACGTTATCAGAGCATCTCCAACGCTGACCCATAAATCGGACACCGCATCTGTCCGCTGGCAGGGGGAACCAGTCCGCGGACATGAATGTAGGAGCCAGCCATCCAACGCTGCCCGCATACATTTCAAACACTCTTTAAACGAACCGAACGAATTACATGCAAACCGAATGATTTTCATTCAAACCGGACAAAAATATTTACATTTCGAGCATATTTTAACTAAACTATACCGTGTTGCGGTAAAACTAGTCTACGAGCGACCACGGCGGATCGTCACTCCCGCGACATGTCTTCCCTATGTCCGGGAGCCCGCTCATTTAATTTGTAATCAGTATCATTTGATTCATTATGAAACGCATTTATAATGTCTGACCTTAGAAAAAAGTAATACAACTTAATACCTCTATAACTTAATATAAGATATTTTTTGACACTATGACAGTGTCAAAACACGTGTTATATTAAGTTTCCGAGGGAGTATGTTTTAAAACAGCTGATAAATAAAGGAAGCCAAGAAGAATGCATAATGAAATCATTTTTATTATAATCATCATCTCATCTGATCATTTGATTAATAAACTCCAAATCCCAGAAGGTCGTCAATGTACAAGACCGAAAGAGAACACGAAAAGAAACAGGGCGCAGAGAGCTCTTCTCCAGACACGTACTAGGAAGCGCGCTTATCATCACAGACGCCCCGTCATCGGAGAAGGTCCGGCAGCCGCAGGTGGGTTCCCCTTTGATTCTTGCATCACCTCACCGGCGCTTGTGTGCGCCACCGCTGTGGCTGTGGTTGTGGTGGTGGCCGTCCCCGCGCTCTCTAGACCGCCGCGAGTGCCGCGGCTCCTCGTGCTGCCGCTCGCGCTCCCCCTCCCGCCTGGAGGACGACGGCCTCCTCTTGAAATGCTTCTCCTCCTCGCTCGACTGCTCCTCGTCGTCGTAGTCGGTAGGCGCGGATCTCCGCCTCTCCTCCTCCGCCGCCAAGACCGTCTCCTGGTGGTGGTGACGGCTGTCGCTCTCCTCGGCAGCTGCGGCGGCAGCGACGCTTCTCTTGGATGAAGACGACGAGGATACAGGGCGCTTGTCGGAGGACGACCTGCGGCTGCGCTTGGGGTCGGACGTGTTGGCCTCGCCGGGGAAGCTGATGCGGGAGAAGACGCTGGCCTTGGCCTTCGACCGCTGGTCTGCTGCAGCAGCCGCCGCCTTCGCGTGCTCTGCCTCGTGCCGCGACGCAGGTGGTGGCGGGGGCGGGAGGGGCAGGTCGTCGTAGCGGTCGGACGAGGAGCGCTTCTTGCCGGAGCTGGAGGAGCGGTGCGGGGAGCGACGCGAGTGCCTGTCGGGGCTGTGTGGCGGCGGCGACAGCGCGCGCTCCGACCTGCCCGCCTGGGGCCTCGACCTCTGCACACAAGAAGAAAGGAAAAAACGGGGCCACAAGTCAGAATAATGCTAATACCTCCAATTTCCCAGACTTGGCCTGGACTCATAACCAAGGGATCCAAATCGTACGGCCAAGAATATTCCATGCTTTGCACCGACGGCCCTAGGCCCAACCGTTGACAAGGCCTTCAGCCGTAGGCCTAACTACGTAGCATATCCTAGACTGCTGGGGAACGTAATCCTAATCCTTTTGTCTAAAAAAACGTAATCCCAATCTTAATTTTTTATAAAACAGATTGTCGCTTTCATATGGCGTCGTGGTCCCTTTTACCTTTTGCACTGTACACTATCTACATCTACATCATCAAACATGATGATTAAGTCGAAGCAAGGAAGATAGTAAAAAAAATGATTTTCTTTTAAGAAAACAAAACAACAACAAAAAAGGAAAACGAGCCAAAAATAAACAAGTACCAAGGAAAAGCAAAACCGATGAAAATATATATAAACAGATATGTTTCTCCCACATATATTGATGCCATCCTGTAGCCCGAAACCGCAACGAGCACAGGACAGCAATGGGAACTGACACTAGGAGCAGCCGGCGGAATGATAACACAACTCGGACCAGCAACTGCTGCTTGGAGCAACCCCGAGCAACTGAGCACATCGGCCTTGCCGGGATCAGCCAAGAACACCGCCCAATCGTGCTGTTGACGAATGCAACGGGCTGCTCTTCTTGTTCGGTAGATATCAGAAACAACCGTGGAAAAGGCATTCTTCTTCCTGTCCGGTGGTGCTGACCTCTCTCCACTGCTGACGCCGCTGCCCACAAGTTTACCATGGAACTGACAGTACATAACTTCGCAAGATAATAGATTGACAGGAAAAGACATACATCCTTAGGTCTCATCGATGTACTATCGTTTACGGCTCCTGATGATTCCCTTGCTTCCCTTCGATACTCCCTGCCCCGGTCTCGGTCTCGGTCTCGATCACCATCACGGTCTCGCTCCCTCTGCCTCTCCTGCTCCCTTTCCCTCTCGCGGGAATGTTCGCGCTCCCGATCCCGCTCCCGATCCCTGCATTTGTAGACAAGCATTGAGTATTGATTAATACAATTTAACCATTTTCAAAAAGGCTAGTGAATTAACTGAGGATGAATCTTTCAGGAATGTGGACTTTCAAGGCACAAGGAACTTGCACTTCGGGACACAAGTAGCAAGTTTCACCACTCAAAACATAAATTTTAGTTAGCAGACTAAATGACTTTTTAAATTACACTAGGGAATGGCTCCATATAAAGGCATTTAAGGAGACCCTGCAGTACAAAAGGAAAAACAACAAAGCACCCAGTTAACTAGATGAAGCCAAAATGCTACCACATTTGTATCAAAATATAAGACGTTTTCTAGCCTACAAAAACACCTTATATTCTGATATGGAGTAGATGTATAACAGGTTCTGGGGCATGCTAAATTATGAAGATTGTGTTTTAACTTACAGAACCATATAAAGCTTCAGGACATGGACACAATTAGCCCTACACGGTTCACATGCAAACTCACATGCTTTGATCAAGAGCAGAACATATATCAGAATGTCGTGTGATTGCCATTTTAAGCTGTTTCTACAGCCTCGTTCCTGATCATTAAATCTTGATTCGCTGATCAAGATTTCATTTTCCACTAAACGATACAACTATCTCTACTCCCATAAAAGAACAAGTTGGTGATGGAGTGTATGACGTCAGCTTGCGAGGCAAGGTGTGTTATTTCTGCAAAATGACCCCTGCCACTCTGCTTTACATTTGCAGGAACCCCTTAGTCTGTCTCCCCATCTCATCCAAACATATATGAGGAATAAATTTTGGGCAAAATCTAACATACTTTTAGTGATATACACCCCAAAGATAGGGCCATTTTCTTTCAAGTTTGTAAACATGTACTCCCTCTGTTCCTAAATATAAGTCTTTTTAGAGATTCCAATATGGACTACATACGGAGCAAAATGAGTGAATCTACACTCTAAACTACGTCTATATACATCCGTATGTAGTCCATATTGAAATCTCTAGAAAGACTTATATTTAGTTACGGAGGGAGTATTCGGAAAACCAATTCGGCTCCCGGGTCCAGATGATCCTGGAATCTGGACCGACCAGGAGCATGGAGATTCGCGCGCAGGCCCGTATTCCACTTGGTATTCGGTGGACAAAAATTCCACCCTCTGGCCCACACAGCGCATTTATTGTCCGACGCCGTCCGTTACTCTGGCCGTGGTACAGACGGGGAAGGGACACGGTCACGTGCCGACAGGGGGACGGGGGGACACCCCACGAATTCTTAGCAACCACAAATAAATGCAGGCAGCCCAATCCTCCCATCCGACAGCCTTTGCCCATTCGCTCAAAACAAAAAAGCCTTTGCCCAGGCTGATAAAAAAAAATCTCCCTTCGGCCATTAAGGTGGGAGCTCAAGTTAATCTGACTATCTGCCCATGATGCTCTTACTGAACTTACAAACAATTAACACAATTCCCTCTACAAATATTTTCACTCGCCTCTCGTGCCCAGACTTACATTCTTAGCCAGAGCCCTCACATTCAGCTTAAGTCAATAATACAAGTCGCATTCCCTGAACATTACTTTGACTATCATGTACTAAAAACGGATTTCGAGAACTTGTCAGGCTGATCAGGCAATAAAGCTGACAGTTCATAAGTTAATTTTCCCACACTTTTTGCTCATGATGCGGTCACTGAATCTGGGAACAATTGACACAATGTGCTCTAAAAAAAAATTCATGCTTATCTTCCTGGCCAGAAATGCGATCCCTAATTAGCACAGCCGACAGCTACGCTACTTTTTTTTTCACCTAGAACTGATGTTGGAATTGCTCACCTATTCGTCCAGCCCGGCGGTTGCAGATCCATTTTGCCTAGACTGCACGGAGCCTGCATCACAACTAGTTGGTCACCACGATCTGGCCCTTCAACAGCTTTCTGCTCTACAACATCGCCGTTGTCGCCTTCGCTCTAGCTGAACGCCGACAAGGTACCAAACACAGGCACCACAATCGTCTGCTCTCCACCGGCCCCGATCTGACCAGACAAGCTGTGGGCGAAATCTCTCAGCTCAGGCTGGGCCGCCGCTGCCTCGTCTTCACGGGATCTGTTCATAGATTCCCCATCAGCGCCGCCGGCCACCACACTAAAACCGTTGCGAGCCACTGCACTCGATGCCTCCTCCGCGGAGATTGGCAGCCTTCATCAATCGAGCCAACACTCAGACAGCAAGAACACGGATGAACAAACAACAGGGGTTAGCCGCAGAGCAACCGCACCATGGTCAAGAGGAAAAAATAGTCACCTGTCCACAGGATCTATGGGGAAATCCATCGCCATGGCTAGCACCTCAGATCGCTGTGCTCCTGCAGATCCCTTCCCTCGCGCCGCCGCCCTGCTCCCACTAGTCATGGCTCTTCTCTGAATCCCATAGCCCCGCAAACCGGCAGCTGGCCCGCATTTACTACGCGACCCGAAAGGTGGGGCTTGGCGAACGACGCACGTCAGGCGGCAGGTCTGACCAGTGGGTCCAGATGACAGACTGGACGGCGCGCATGGGACAGAAACGCCCCCGCTTTTTCCACCGCTAACGGCGCCTCCCACGGGCGTTGCCACCGCCCGCCTGACACCATACGTACAGCCGTATTTCTTCTTATTCTGTTCCTGTATTTCGATTTCAATAATTGCTGGAACAGATCCCACAGCTCAGTTGGACGGACCAGATAACGAGATCACCTGGACCCGGGAGCCAAAACGCCTCTCCCGGGAGTATTAGTCTATTTTGGATCCATTGCAACGCATGGGCACTTTGGTAGTTTATTACAGAATTAAACCGCCATCCCCCAACTCGACCTTTACACAAGCACAGAAATCAAACCTTCAACTCCAAAAGCAAGCATGCCACCCTTGAATTATTTAAACCGGTGCCAAAAATAATCACTTCTGACTGAGACATCGTGACATGGCAAATATGTGCTATCTAACTGAACAAGCCAATGCTGAGCTTAGTCACCAACTTCGTCGCTAATTTTTCAAGGATACAGCATGGAGAGGTGTACCAGTAACATAGAATAAGAGCCAAGCGGCTGATACAACGCCTTTCGGCATACAGTTCACAACACCATGACTACAACGACAAAAACAGCTCGCCTAGTCGAACCTCAAGCCAAAAATGGCGATGAGGCAAGACACATAGATCAAGGACCACGTCTCGACCAACACCAGATACCTAAAAGCACAACCCCGACCACAACTCAGGCTGGGTCAATGCACTCTCCACCCATCATGCCTAGGAATCGGCAAGTGAACAGCGGGAACCAACCGGATTCAAAGGTGTCATCCAAGAGTAACCTGAGTCTGTGTACAATGCACCCCGAGAGCCCATGCCCACAGCAGAACCACCACCGAACAACACGTCGCCCCAATCCTCGCTGAAGAGCCAACAAGACCACCACCTCCAGTAACAACTCCGGTAGCCTTCATGGGCAGCCCAGCAGCACCTCCAAGGAAAGGATGACGCCGCAGCACCACTGTTGCCTGGCCAGCAAGCCAGCCTAAGGTTTCCCCTGGTGCACGAGCAGGGTTCAAACATGGCCAAGACAATGCCTCCAAGGAGGAGATGGCACCTGCGGGCGTTCGTCGTCATCTGCAACCGTTGCCGCCGTACAGGGACTTCTCCCCGGCCAAGTCCAGACCACTAGAAGAACGCGGGAGTAGCGGCATCCGGAGGGAAGGAAGCAAGCCGTCGACATGGAACTCGCTGTGAGGAGGAGAGCTGCTTACAGTTGCCGGCCAGGAGGGACAGCACAGCGCAGGGAGTGGATCCAAAAAAGCAATCACCTCAAGGTAAGCGCATCTTTGCTCTCTTTTTATGTAGTGTCTAATGCTACTTCCTCCAGTTCACAAATATGTGATGCAATGCTTTGGACAAATCTCTAGTCAAACTTTTAAAATTCTTACTATCAAATATCATCTAAAATATTTAGATAGAAACTTGAAAAATCATACAGACAGATCTGTCTCGAAAATATTTTCTGAATACTATAATTTTATCGTATTAAACATATTGATACAAATAAACTAATAGTCAAAGTTACACTTGAAGACCACGTCAATATCCAAAGCATCACTTATTTGTGAACTGGAGGCATAACACGGGTCAAACCATGAATCCCCTTCTTTTCCTTCTGTTTGATTAATAAATTTGAGGTGCTTAAATCCTGTAAAGGAACTCTTTTGAGGGTGCTTATGCTAAAAAAAGATAACATTTTATGTGCTCTAAGACTAGTTCGACAATTCAAGCCTGTAACATCAATATGTTGATTTCGCTAAGGTATTGCTTGAGGATCTACGTTCGAGCGAGGAAAAAAGCGTTAGTCATCAACTGTGCGTTTTTCCACTGCCTAGCATCCATCTCAGCTAACCACACGCCTAGGCATGCTTAAGCGCACGCATAGCAGAATGAAACGCTATGCGTTCTGTTGTCACCACTCACTACCACCTAGATGCACTTTTTTTCAGCATTCGAGTCTTTTACTTTGTACAGAATTTGGATATATTGAGCATCAAGGGCTCAAGGCCGCACCGCAAGACAGCATGACAAGGTACTTGCAGTAATCTGTTTTGAGGAGTTGGGTCGTGTAAATTATGCCGCTTTGGAAGTGTACTATACTCGAGTGGAAGTTTAGGCCATTAAAATGTTTCAACAAGGGACCTTGTTGGACCTTGCCATGCAGAATACACACTGAATCGTCATGTGCCTAGTCTACAGGAGACGTTCAACGACACGCTTGCACCTTTTATATATTTGCTTACTCAAATATGTGATGTTCATACTTGATTGCATCGACTGCGATGCAATCAACAGAAACCAATTCGGGTAAAAATAACCCCAAACGTAACTAGGGGTATGGGTATTATTTGTCCTAGTTACTCATAGTTCTAGGGTATCACTTATGGCCAATGCACTGGATTAATCTAAAAGTACAAGGCACCTGATCATATTGTTTCATAGAATATTGGGTGAAAACTAAACATATGGTCTGAAGCATCTAATTTCATACAATATTGGGTGAAGACAAAGCATATGATTCAAAGTGTCTAGGTTGTCGAATACTAGAATGTTGAGTGAAATTAAAACAAATAATTTGAATTGCTTAATCACCTTCCGTTTAATCGATCCATTTCACGTCTCCTCCCATATGGTTTCCTGGGCTCAAATTCGTCTCTTCTCACAACTGGTGGCCCCATGTTCATTCCCATACTGTTAACAGCTAATTCAGAAAGGTCCCTGAAAATGAATTATTCAAGAGTTTTCATCATTTAACCAGTGGCCAACTGGTCATTGTAGTAAACTAGTAATAGCCAATGTGTGGAAAGATAAGGCGTATATACTCCCCAAATTTAGCCGACAATAAGTTTGATTAACAAAAAATGAGTTATACATGTCATAAAAGTCATACCATGGGAACCTCTTTCGGATCCAATAGTATAACTTTTGTGGCATTTAATTCATATTTTGTTAGACAAATGCATGGGCAAAGTTAGGCCCAAAAATCGAGGGGGGCTTGTATATTTGTACTGAGTATATTACAGTCTGCTAGACATAATGCTCATCTCCAACCAAATTGGAAATACAGCCACGAAATTTGCAGGCTATGCATTCCTCTAAAATTTCACAGAACAATAGAACATTCATACATGTATAATTAGCCATGTACAAATTAATTCAGAGAACATCAAAACGATGCTAAAGGTATACCTAGGAACTGTTGGCATCATGTATGCCGGGGGCATAAATGGATCTTGTGGAAGAACTCCCCCACCAAAAGGATCAAATGGACCTGGTGGAGGATAGCCCATGTAAGGCATGGGACCTGGAAATGGTGCACCCATGTAATCTATTGGCAATGGCATCCCTCCTCCCCAGTAAGGGTTAAAACCTCCTTGCGGGCCCAAAGGCATTCCAGCAAAATTTTCAGGTCCAAAATCTTGATAATTATTATTCCATTGCTCCTCGGCTGCAAGTAGAATAAGCAATGTTCGAATAAATAGGGGTAAAATGAAGTTTAACCAATAAAGGTGCAATCAAATATTATGACAATGTTCAAGTAACATATCATGGTTGGTGATCAGAACTTACCATTCCCTGGTGCTCGCACCTTCTTCTTCTTTTTCTTCTTTATTACTGCTGAAGTCACCAACATAATATCATTATTTCAATGATAATAAAGAGTTTAAATATCAAACATGCACACACTAAAAAAACACAAACAAGATGAACATTTGGCTAATTTGACCCAAATAAATGTTTTAGTTCAATAGAACTTGCGTGGAGGTTGCATCACAGACAAGGTTAACTAAAATGGAACAGGCCAGAATGATTATCACCTTGTTCGCCTGCAGGAAATTTTTCCTGTGGCTCTTTTGCGACATGAATCATTTCTGGTGTTTTTTCTTTTTTGCTGTCCTTAGAGTCCATTGTCCCTTCAGTGATATCCGGAATTGTGGTAACCTTATTATCTAAAGAACTCACATCAATGTTAGCTTTCAATCCGCTCTGGCTCTCAGCGTCTGGAGATTCCTCTACCGGCATCAGTGCTTTGGGTTCTTCTTTTGAAGCAGCAGAAACAGCAGGAGACCTAACCTTGGGTGGTACAGGTAGAGCCGACTCCATGTCTATGCAAGGTACTTCATCAGTTTCCAATTCTTATAGAGGCAGATAATCTGATATAACTGACATACATACCCTGTATTTGCACCATGCTTCCCGCGTTTTCTGTACTGCTAGTTGGTGGTGCCTCTAATATGCGACTGATGGTTTCTCTTAGAGTTTTATTGGGGAGAAGATCGTCAGCTAATATGCTTGTGGCACCACAGACACACATTGACTTGTTAATTATGTAGTCCCTAATGCCTGCCAACAAAACACAATATGTCAGCCCACTAAAGAGCATGTATGTTTGAAACTTGAAAATGGAGATATTGAAAAGAACAAGAAAAACGCAATGCAGAAAATCCATACAGCAAAACCATATTTGTATTAAGTGACAACAGTATCAATGTCAACAGTGAAAATAATAGATTCTTAAAAGCGCAACTTACATTTATCACAGAAACTCTTAAAGCAGCATTTACTAGTTAGAACGGCATCCTTCATTACTTCTTTACACAACGGGCAACGCAACTCTGGCGGGAGATCACTGAGAGATCGGGTGGTGGGTAGGCCCTCTATCTCCCTCTCAAAAGCAGCTCTGTCACAAAAAAAAAAAATATATATATATATATATATATATATATATGATTAACTTTACCTCCAAGTAGACGGAGAACTAGTGATTACGTGAGTAACTAAATAAGCAATTTGAGCTCACTCATTTGGCTTCAAAACAGCACCAGCCCCACTTGGCAGTGCATATGAGCCATCTGGAGTTGCCATTAACATGGATTTTGGGATGCCAGTTGGAGGTTTCATCCTTCTAACGTCATATCTAGTATCACCATTTGTTGGGCAATGTTGAATGAAATGACCTGTAAACCAGTATTGGTCAAGTGAAACAGGACAAAATATTCCAGTAACAAAGATTTGACAAGTGGCCAGCATACCTGGTACTTTACATCTATGACAAATATAGCCAGGAGGAGGTGACCTGTTATCTAGCCGACCCATCCCACGTCCTTAAGAATATCAAAGCAGATTAGTACTTATATAAACATCTAGTTTCAAATAATGATGTTAACAGGTATTCATGAAGCTTGATGCTACTAAGCTCTACATAAATCTTGCAAAAAAATGGCAATAGAAAGGGTGGAAAGAATTACCAAAACCACGCCCAGCCATCATTCTCCCACCCATTCCTCTGCCATAACCTCTTCCGGATCCATAGCCATCAGGAATTTGGCTGAAAATGAGACATCCAGTCCAGTATATAATTAGTATTATTCCTCTAAGGGATAATAGAACAGTCATTCAGCCAGTCCAGCAGATCACTAACCTATAGTCAACGGCCGCTGTATCAATAAGGGCTTTTATCTTACTATCTTCGTCAATTTGATTTTCAGAAGAAACGTCAATTGCCTGGCTAGCAGGCTGAGAAGGAACTGAATCAGAAACATATAAAGAGTTGCCGAACTCATCATCCCACTCAGATTCTTCAGGCTGCAATTTCAATACCTTTAAACATTAGCTCCCAGGATTAATAGACTACCGTCATAGCTCAAACATCAAACTGTCATTGCAGCGGCAACTACTGTATGAGATAAAAGTAACCCAGACTAGAAGTTATTCTTACATATTTCATAGATGAATCACCAAGAAAAGCGCTGCCAGAAGGCACGATTTCTTCTACCCTATTTTCTGCAGCTATTACCCTGCAAAAAATGGTGAACCTTAAAACTATGATTGCTGATGAGTAACTCCTGACATGGACCATATCCAGTGACATGAAGCAGTTAAAGTCAAACATACAAATTAGAAATCTGTTCAGATGGGTTATGTGTGTTTGACTACTGATGATGCATCAGTAATGTGAATTATGAGGTATGATGTGGAGTAAGTGCGAAATCAAAGAGCAAAACAGTACTCTTGTGGTTCAGTAACGATTGGCATCCTTGGGCGTCCTGGTATCCGGCGAATCAACACTGAAGTGTTCTTTGGTATCATGATAGATTCATCAGCATACTCTGAAAGTACAAACATCACAGGAAATGGTTTAAGTAATACTTCGACTGTACAATAACATCCCAAGTCCCCCCAAAATCAAGATATTCCTATCATGCCCACTAATTATAAGTTCTTAAGATACAATTGTATTTCAATCTGAATGCTCCACAGTAAAATCCACTAATCCAGAATGATTGTTCAGTGAGGTAAGCAAACAACACAATGGCTTCATTGAAATACACTTACTAGTCTTCGATGCAATGCGCGGTAGATGTGCTCAGCATCGCAAAAGACATTCAAGTTGCTAACCATTGCAAACAAAGAACATGTCAAATTGTCAAAATATTGCAATTTTATGTCTAAACCCAGCTAACAGTTAATCCTCCACACCAAACCAGTAGATCAAGTCGTCATGTCTTAGAAAGCACAGATCATAAGAAAAAAATGAGGCAGACAAAACAAATGATACCAGCTAAATAAGGCCTCAATTTTCAGAAATCTTGCGTGCATGAATCAAACAGCCAAAATGGCTTACCATACACAGCAAACAGCATTACAACCTGAGCCTATCACAATATTATCTACCACTAACATCTTGTATACATTCACCCACACAAGAAATTAAGCAAAGGTTCTTCTCTGAGAAAGAACCAATATTATCTAGCTAGCACTAACATTTTGTATACATTCACCCACACAAGAAATGAAACAAGGGTTCTTTGCTGAGAAAGAACCAACCTTCATCAGTCTGGGCATTCGAGATCATGAGGTCAAAATCAGTGCCTCTGCCAAGGTGCTTGGACTCAAAAATCATCTCCTTGAGGTTGAGAACCGAGATGAACTGCCCCTCGATAGGGATCGAGTCATAGTCTCTGGCACTCTTGAACTTATAGTAGACAGCCATGATAGCGCTGGATCTAGATGGTGTGCCGGGTGTGCAGCAGCACACCCAATTGGCGCGGCACGCCCAAAATTTGTGGAGATCAGAGGGGTTTATCTAATCACTCAGCGCCATAAAGCTCACAGACGGCCAGGATGGCGGGCGGGGTTGAGATAGCAGCGACGCGATGAGGCGGAACGGGAACGGCGACGGCGGCGACGCGCGTGCGAGGTCGGACGGGTTGGGGGGTCAGGCGTCGGCGGTGACCTAAGCTACGGCACGGCGGCGGCTGTAGGGCACGGCAGACTGTAGGAGATGTTCTAGAGCCGCATCGGGTCGGATTGGAGCTTACTCGGGTAGGTCAGGACTCGGGAGAGGAAGAGGATGACTGGGAAGGGAAAGAAGGGTACAGGTACGGGACGGTGGAGAGTGGAAACCGTGGATGGAGGGGATGGATCTCACTCTCACCCATCTGTGCCTGGGGTCGACAGCAGATATTTGGTTCAAAAGGGAAAATAAACTGAGAGTAGCACTTCCTGCGTTTCTTTTTACTCCGCATATAATTTTTTAAATCAAACTATGCAAAGTTTGATTAAATTCATATTAAAGAATATTAATATCTACAATACTAAGACAAATTTTATATGCAAACTAAAAAGAAACGGACGGAGTATTATTAGGATGACTTTTTGAGTCTATGCACTTGCATTTGTAGGAAAACTTTCGAGTTTTGTTACTGGTTTAATTTAGATTGATATAGCATGTTGGGTGAAATTCTATCTTTTTTTTTATTTTACCTTAGTAACACACACAGTGAGATATAGGTCAAGAATTCGAGGACAAGATGGGCAGGTATTAATTACTGTAAGTTCGCGAGCAACTGTCATATGTGATTTAAGAGTAGTGAGTTTGCCAAAATAATGGGACCACTCATGTACAATCGAACAAAGGGTCTTTCGTCAAAAAAGAGGTAGACATGTTACTTTCTTGAAATGTGTCCACCTAACTTATCTTAACGTGAATGCCAGCAATGCGATAAGTGTCACTGATGTCACTGTTGATATCTCTATCTACGACCACCTCATGCCAAGTGTCTAATATGAAAGCTTATACGTGTATGACGACCATAACGTGCGCCCTTCGTTGAAGTGCACCCTTACTTGTGGTTGTTTCGTCGTCCAAGTTTGTCGTTGCCATAATTGTGCCATCGCCTCATCGCGTTCTTATCTCGTATCTTGCTTCGCGTCTAAGCTATTACTAGAACTATATTGATGTCGTGACACCGAAGCATGTGGCTGTGGATGGCAGAAGACGTGGGGTGGCAAGAAGGTATGATGAAGAAGATTAGGAAAGGGTGAAGTGATGATTAAGAAGAAGAGAAATACATCCACGGTCCTCAAACTATTAGTGGAACCTAGAACGATCCTCATGCTTAGAAAATTTACATTCGAGTCCTCACTCTTGCTAACGAAGTTCACCTATTATCCACATAGAAGAATAGTGATTTTTATTTACACATTTTGATGTTGCTTGACTATTGTCAACTATAGAATATTGCTTTGAATCATTTTTGTCTTAAGTTTAACATTCAACATAAAAAATTATCTTTGTTTATCATTTACCTACTCGAGGACGACTAGGAATTAAGCTTGGGGATGCTGATACGTCTCAAACATATCTATAATTTTTTATTATTTCGTGCTATTATATTATCACTTTTATATATTTTTTATAGTAATTTATATTATTTTCTGGACTAACTTATTAATTTAGTACCCAGTGTCGGTTCCTATTGTCATTTTTTCCCAAATCTGGTATGTTGAACAAATTCACGGGGAATTAAAAAATTTCTAAAAAATACCCATGGTTGCCTAGGAATGCTTGTGGTTGACTTTGAATTGCTTGATTGTTTGCCTGGAAGGGATAAAATTCCAATGCAATTACTTGAAACCCTAGCTAGCCTCTGGTAGAAACCAATCCATTTGAAAATATTATTGGCATAAGGCAAAATAAATTCCCTAGGAATTGGATTGGATCTGTTTTGGAATCAATTCAAAAGTCAAAGGGAGTTATTCAAAAATGACTTTGCATTTATTTGGCTGGAAAGAGATTTTCATAAGTCCAAATAAGGACCTTGACCCTCAGCCAATTTTTCTAAAATGGATTTGAATCACATATGGTTTTGAAACCAAATTCAAATTCAAATGGGAAATTAAGTTATAGAAATTATTTGTCCAAAAGTGTCAAGCAAAAAGTTCACACAATCACAAATATTCCAATTGGAATTTAGAAAATATTATTTGTTTGAAGAAAATTCAAATTTGAACTAGTTTTACAGAATAGGCACAAAAAGAAAAAGAAGAAAACTGAAAGAAGTAGGAAAGAACAAAAAAAGCCCAGCTAAGCCAGCAAAGTCAGGCCGGCCCAGCTAGCGCGCACGCCCGCAACCTAGCTCCCCTGCACCCCCTCTCTGTCTCCCTCTCATAGACGTCCAAGCCCCACGTGTCACCCCCTTCTCCCGCAACCGCCCCACCTTGTGCACGATCCCGAGCATGCCCGCGCCCACGGCCACGCCCGACCCCGGTCACCATGTCCTATAAATTCCTCGCGTCGCCCTCTCCATTTCCCCTCTGCTTCCCCTTGACATCGCCGTCAAGCTGTCGCTCGTGAGACACACGACCACCGCCTACTGACCTAGACCTTCTCTGCTCGATTCCAGCGAGCACAAACATCCCCGAGCCCCGCGGCGACCACCACCGCACTCCCCGCATCACGGTGTGATACGTCTCCAACGTATCTATAATTTATGAAGTATTCATGCCATGTTTACAACAATTCTATATGATTTTGGTATGATTTGATTAGAACTAACCCGGACTGACGCTGTTTTCAGCAGAACTACCGTGGTGTCGTTTTTTGTGCAGAAATAAAAGTTCTCGGAATGGGCTGAAAATTTACGGAGAATATTTTTGGAAAATATAAAAAATACTGGAACGAAAAGATATCGGAGAGGAGTCCTGAGGCAACCACAAGGGTGGAGGGCGCGCCCCCTGCCTTGTCGTCGCCTCGTGGACCCCCCTTGACTTGTCTCCGATGCCAACACCTCCTATAAATACCAAAACCTCCAGAAATAAACCTAGATCGGAAGTTCCGCCGCCGCAAGCCTCTGTAGCCACCAAAAACCAATCGGGAGCCCGTTCCGGCACCCTGCTGGAGGGGGAAACCATCACCAGTGGCCATCTTCATCATCCCGGCGGTCTCCATGACGAGGAGGGAGTAGTTCACCCTCGGGGCTGAGGGTATGTACCAGTAGCTATGTGTTTGATCTCTCTCTCTCTCTCGTGTTCTTGATTTGGCACGATCTTGATGTACCGCGAGCTTTGTTATTATAGTCGGATCATATGGTGTTTCTCCCCCTCTACCTTCTTGTGATGAATTGAGTCTTGCTCTTTAAGGTTTCGTTATGTTGGATTGAGTATTGGATTTGAGAACACTTGATGTATGTCTTGCGATGGGATATTTGTGGTGACAATGGGATATTCTATTGATTCACTTGATGTATGGTTTGGCACTCAACTCGCGGATTCCCGAGGTGACATTGGGGTAATTTATGCATAGGGGTTGATGCACGTTTTCGCCCAACGTTCTCCGATAGAAACTTTGGAGTGATTCTTTGTTGCACATTGAGGGATTGTTATGTGATCTAATTATGTTATCATTGTTGAGAGAACTTGCACTAGTGAAAGTATGAACCCTACGCCTTGTTTCCAAGCATTGCAATACCGTTTTTGCTCACTTTTGTTACTAGCTACCTTGCTGTTTTTGTATTTTCAGATTACAAAAACCTATATCTACCATCCATATTACGCTTGTATCACCATCTCTTCGCCGAACTAGTGCACCTATATAATTTATCATTGTATTGGGTGTGTTGGGGACACAAGAGACTCTTTGTTATTTGGTTTTAGGGTTGTTTGAGAGAGACCATCTTCATCCTACGCCTCCCACGGATTGATAAACCTTAGGTCATCCACTTGAGAAAAATTTGCTACTGTCCTACAAAACTCTGCACTTGGAGGCCCAACAACGTCTACAAGAAGAAAGGTTGCGTAGTAGACATCAAGTTCTTTTCTGGCGCCGTTGCCGGGGAGGCTAGGTAAGCGGCACTCACATCCCGTCAACGAAGCTCTTTTCTAGCGCCGTTGCCAGGGAGGTGAGTGCTTGAAGGTATATCTTTAGATCTTGCAATCGAATCTTTTAGTTTCTTGTTTATCACTAGTTAGTCTATAAAAGAAAACTACAAAAAATGGAATTAAGGTTGCCTCGTATGCTTCATCTTTTTAATGTCTTTCGTGAAAATGATGGAAAGGAAAATTGTGCTCAAGTGTTAGAGGAAGAAGTCAATAAAATGTTTGGCACTAAATTTTTGAATGAGGAGCATGATTGCAATGTTGTTAGTGTGAATTCTTTGAATATCCATGACGCTAATGATATGCAAAGCTACAAGCTTGGGGATGCTATGTTTGATGAACATGATATTTTTAGTTCCCCAAGTTTTGATGAGAATATTTATTATGATGATAGCATGCCTCCTATTTATGATGATTATATTGATGAAAGTGGGTTTGGAAGAGTGTCAACTCTAGGTAGTATTGATCCCACTATTTTGGAGGGTGTTGAATCTTTTCACAATATTGATAAAAGTGGATTTGGAGAGGTCATGACTTTATTTAGTGATGAATCCACTATTTTGGAAGAGGTTCCAATTGATTATGAGAACAAAGTTTCTATCTATGATGATTATTGTGATGACATGTATGCTATAAAGAATAATGATAACCATGAAACTTGTTATCATGATTTTAATTTTCAATTGGATTATGCCTCACATGATAGTTATTTTGTTGAGTTTGCTCCCACTACTATTCATGAGAATAAATTTGCTTATGTGGAGAGTAATAAAATTTCTATGCTTGTGCATCATGAAAACAATGATTTGTGTGATAGTTGTATTATTGAATTCATTCATGATGCTATTGAAAATTATTATGAGGGAGGAATATATGCTTGTAGGAATTGCAAGAATATCAAGTTTCCTCTCTATGTGTTGAAATTTTTGAAGTTATGCTTGCTTTGCCTTCCTATGCTAGTTGATTTTTGTTCCCATAAGTTCTTTGCTCACAAAATACCTATGCATAGGAAGTGGGTTAGACTTAAATGTGTTATTCATATGCTTCATTATGCTCCCATTATGTTTCAATTCTTATCTTTTATGCGAGCATCATTGAAATCATCATGCCTCGCTAAAAATGCATTAAAGTAAAGCGCTTGTTGGGAGACAACTCAATATTTACCCCTACTGTTTTTGTGTGTTCACATGATTAAGATACTGTAGTAATCATGTTTTATAGCTTTTGTTTCAATAAAGTGCCAAGTAAAGCCTTTGGGATAGTGTGGATGATAGTTGACTTGATTCTATGCAAAAACAGAAACTTTTGCGTCCAGTACAAAAATTCCTATCTTTTACTGGAATTGGAAAAATTCTGAAATTTTTACAGTTGATTCATATACAAAGTGTCTACGTTTTCCTAATTTTTTAGAATGTTTGGAGTTACAGAAGTATGATCTTAATTCAGATATTTACATATTGTTCTGTTTTTGACAGATTCTGTTTTCAATGCATAGTTTGCTTGTTTTCTAGTTTCTATGGCTTATATTGCTCAATATAAATTGTAGAAATGATAGGGTACATTAGGCATCATGAGATAAAAAATTATGAATCTTGTCTTGACAGTACCAAAGTGAATGATTTGTTTTATTATACTAACGGATCTCATGAAGGTTTTGTTAAGTTTTGTGTGATTGAAGTTTTCAAGTTTTGGGTGAGATATCGATATGAGGAGAACAAGGAGTGACAAGACCCTAAGCTTGGGGATGCCCAAGGCACCCCAAGGTAATATTCAAGGAATAACCAAGCAACTAAGCTTGGGATGCCCCGGAAGGCATCCCCTCTTTTGTCTTCAACATTATCGGTAACCTTACTTGGAGCTATATTTTTTTTGTCACATGATATGAGTTTTGCTTGGAGCGTCATTTTCTTTTATTAGGATTTGCTTTCTGTTGTTTAGCGCAATGTTTTGCATCTTTTATTTCAATAAAAGTGTTAAGTTTAGTCTTTACCATGCTTATTTTGCACGTCTATATGTTGCTGTTTTGAAAACAAAAAGTTTTCTATCGTTGTCTGAATTCTTCTGGAAAGTGAGAACATGATAAAATCTTGAAATTTTTACAGAATGAGTAACAACAAATTTTCTACAGTGTGGTAATGTTTCAGAATTTTTGGAGTTAGGAAAGTATGAGTACAATTGCACTCTTTATAGACTGTCATGTTTAAACAGATTGCTGTTATGTTTGCATTGTTTGCATATGTTTGCTTGTTTAATGATTCTATTTGAGGATAGGAGTATTAAATATGCAGAGGCATTTAGTATGCAATGTCAAATAATAATTTTAGTGAATTGCTACAGTAGAGAATGATAAGGTTTTGCATTTGATTTATACTAACTTATCTCACGAGTTCTTGTTGAGTTTTGTGTGGATGAAGTTTTTAAGATTTAGGGAAACCGTGATATAAAAGAAATTAAGGAGACACAAAAGCTCAAGCTTGGGGATGCCCCGGTAGGCATCCCACATTTCTTCATCAAGAATTATCGGTTAGTATCGGTTGAGCCTAAGTTTTTGCTTCTTCACATGATGTGTGCTATTTTTAATGTCATTTTATTTTATTTTGCTTGTTGTTTGAATAAAATACTTAAGATCTAAATTATTATTTTTGAGAGAGAGTCTTCACATAGCTACTTAATTATTTGACTACTCATTGATCTTCACTTATATCTTTTTGGAGTAGTTTGTCATTTACTCATGTGCTTCACTTATATCCTATGAGTAAATGGTTGAATGAATTGAATATCATAAATATGAAATTATATATATTTCATATGCTTATCCCATGGGGAGTAATGACTTCACATATAAGAAGTGGAGGTGGTAAATTTATTGAAAGTTAGCAAACATAGTATTGGTCACTTGAACAATTCATGAAAGAATATTGAAGAAAGAGAGATTTCATATATAAATATACTATCTTGGACATCTTCTATGATTGTGAGCCCCATTAATTATTTTCAAATTTGAGCAAATTAGTTGAAGTTGGACAAGGAAGACAACGTAATGAGTTATGCTTGGGTATATTTGTATAGAAGTTATATTGTTATGGATTCTCCAACATGTGGTGCTTGCTATTTAGAATCTTTTGCTAGCCAAAAATTTTGTACTAAGCGGGAATACTGCTTGTGCATCCAAAATCCTTGAACCAAGTTTCTTCCCTGAGTGTCCACCATATCTACCTATATGCGGTATTTACCTGCCGTTCCAAGTAAATTTGCATGTGCCAAACTCTAAACCTTCAAATAATAATCTGTTTTGTATGCCCAAATCGCTCATGTAGCGACTAGGGGCTGTCAATATCTTCCATGCTAGGTGGGTTATTCTCACGATGAGTGTTGATTCACTTGTCATTCACGAGAAAGTGGCTGGTAATCGGGATGCCCAGTCCCTTGCTCAAAGTCAAATCAAAATATAATATCAAACAAAACTCCCCCAGGACTGCTGTTGGTATGGACGGTACCCGTTGTTTCGGACCAGCCGTGGAGTGCGATTGTTGGTGGAGGGGGAGTAAAAACTTTACCATTCTATTTGGGAACCGCCTAGAATGTGTCTAGCATGGAAGATAGTGAGAACTCTCGGTCATTACATTGACAATAAAAGCATATTTCTCAAAATTATATTCATCTCTGTTTTAAAAGCTTCGAGCTCTGGCACCTCTGCAAATCCCTGCTTCCCTCTGCGAAGGGCCTATCTTTTACTTTTATTCAAGAGTCAGTAGTAGTCCTTCTCATTCCAACCTACTCTTTAGTTGGCAAGCATTATGTGATGAGGAAAGATCTAAGCATATATGGCCATTCAAATATATTTGATCATGAATTATTATTGTTGACAATTATCTATATGATAAATAAGTTGGGAGGCGAAACATTAAGCCCCTATCTTTCTCTGTGTTCAATGGAAGCTATTTGTTCTAAAAATATGCTTTGAGTGGTAGCAATCATGGAAGACTACATGATAGTTGAGTATGTGGGATTTGCTAAATCAAAGCTCTTACATAGACCCTTCCTGAAAATAAGATGAATTGCAATTGTTTGATGACTGAGAACCTAGTTTGTTAGTTTTCAAGAAAGTTTATGATCTACGCTTTAACATGTGAATAGCTTGCTACTTGATCATGAGAAGTTTTATGAGATGAGCTACTATTTATGATTTATAATGATGCTAGAAAAAGTGATTGAAATTATTATTGATCAAACTTGTGCACTTGCTAGCATTCACACTTCATAAATTATTTCTTTTATCATTTACCTACTCGAGGACGAGCAGGAATTAAGCTTGGGGATGCTGATACGTCTCCAACGTATCTATAATTTATGAAGTATTCATGCCATGTTTACAACAATTCTATATGATTTTGGTATGATTTGATTAGAACTAACCCAGGCTGACGCTGTTTTCAGCAGAACTACCGTGGTGTCGTTTTTTGTGCAGAAATAAAAGTTCTCGGAATGGGCTGAAAATTTATGGAGAATATTTTTGGAAAATATAAAAAATACTGGAACGAAAAGATATCAGAGAGTCCCGAGGCAACCACAAGGGTGGAGGGCGCCCCCCCTTAGGGCGCGCCCCCCTGCCTTGTCGTCGCCTCGTGGACCCCCCTTGACTTGTCCCCGACGCCAACACCTCCTATAAATACCAAAACCTCCAGAAATAAACCTAGATCGGAAGTTCCGCCGCCGCAAGCCTCTGTAGCCACCGAAAACCAATCGGGAGCCCGTTCCGGCACCCTGCCGGAGGGGGAAACCATCACCGGTGGCCATCTTCATCATCCCGGCGGTCTCCATGACGAGGAGGGAGTAGTTCACCCTCGCGGCTGAGGGTATGTACCAGTAGCTATGTGTTTGATCTCTCTCTCTCTCGTGTTCTTGATTTGGCACTATCTTGATGTACCGCGAGCTTTGTTATTATCGTTGGATCATATGGTGTTTCTCCCCCTCTACCTTCTTGTGATGAATTGAGTCTTGCTCTTTGAGGTTTCGTTATGTTGGATTGAGTATTGGATTTGAGAACACTTGATGTATGTCTTGCGATGGGATATCTGTGGTGACAATGGGATGTTCTATTGATTCACTTGATGTATGTTTTGGCACTCAACTCGCGGATTCCCGAGGTGACATTGGGGTAATCTATGCATAGGGGGTTGATGCACGTTTTCGTCCTACGTTCTCCGATAGAAACTTTGGAGTGATTCTTTGTTGCACGTTGAGGGATTGTTATGTGATCTAATTATGTTATCATTGTTGAGAGAACTTGCACTAGTGAAAGTATGAACCCTAGGCCTTGTTTCCAAGCATTGCAATACCGTTTTTGCTCACTTTTGTTACTAGCTACCTTGCTGTTTTTATATTTACAGATTACAAAAACCTATATCTACCATCCATATTACGCTTCTATCACCATCTCTTCGCCGAACTAGTGCACCTATACAATTTACCATTGTATTGGGTGTGTTGGGGACACAAGAGACTCTTTGTTATTTGGTTGCAGGGTTGTTTGAGATAGACCATCTTCATCCTACGCCTCCCACGGATTGATAAACATTAGGTCATCCACTTGAGGGAAATTTGCTACTGTCCTACAAAACTCTGCACTTGGAGGCCCAACAACGTCTACAAGAAGAAAGGTTGCGTAGTAGACATCACGGCGCAGCTCCTAGACATCCCCGCCATGCCCAACGACCACCGGAGCAGCGACTTCGTCAAAGCCCGAGCCTCGCGGCTGCCTTGCCGTTACCTCCGGCGAAGTAAGCCGCCGTCCGACGCCCTGACCATGTCCATTCGAATCCCCGCACCCGTGCGCACCTACTGACCGACACACACGTCCAACTGCGTCCGTTTTTGAGCAATTCATCACCACCCGAAGCCCCACCGCCGTGTACGAACTCCGGCGAGACCATCTCAGCCACCTCCGTCGTCCCCAGCCTCGTTCGACCCCACCAGGAGCTCCACCTCGACAAGCAGCGTCCGCCCGTGCCCTTCCTTGCCACCGGCAACCTCTGGAATGTCGACAACATCCACTCCCAAGCCATGCCTCGCGCGTCCGCCATCGTGCCTACGTCTCCGACGAGTCTCCGCTGACCTAATCTCGGTGAGCACCCCCTCTGTTTAATCTCAGCCGTTGGATCACGATCGCACGCACATAAACAAATCACTTAAACGAATCGATATCAGCCAACCAGAACATGCCACATGTCCCACCTTATCCACAACATTATCCAGAACATTCGTTTTTAATTTAATCGAAATGGAAATTTTACAGAAAAAGCCCATGAGTTTAAAACACTCATAACTAATTATCTACAAGTCCAAATTGGATGATTCTTTTTGCAAAATGAACCTCATGAAATGTACTTTCACATGAACTAATAAAATTTGAAATTTGAATAATTTAAAATTCAAATTCAAATAGAATGAATTCAATCTTAAAAGGGCATAACTTGCAAATTAAAAATCCAAATAAATTAATTCTTTTTGCAGAATGAACCTAGTGAAATATATTTTCAACTCAGAACACTTTGGTCCAAATTTGAATAATTTAAATTAGGAGTTTAAACATAATACAATAGAGGCCTGAATTCAAATAGAAATTAAACCTAAATTGGTTTAACTTTGAATTAAAAATTATTTAATAAAACAATTATGTTGCAACCAGTTCAGAAACTATGATATGAACTTTAGTAAATAATTTTGGATTATTATTTGACTTTAGGAAATTCAAATAACATTTGAATCTAATCAAACAATGTTTAATTATTAAATTGAAACCCTAGGTTTAATTTAAATAAAACTAATGCAATATGGTTTAGTGAATTGAATTAAACCTAGTAATTATTTTGGAGTTAATTGTTGACTTTAGGGAAAGATGAGCTCAAATTAAATTCAAATAAAGTTGAAAACTATTTGCACACAGTAAAACATTTTGAATTCTTATTTGACTTTAGTTCTAATTAAAGAATTAAACTTAGTCATATGGCTGGATTTATATTTGACTTTAGTCTACAGGATGGCACCCCCGAGATCGTAGACGACGCCCTCATTCTATTGAACGCGGACCCGGAAGAAATAGCGAAAGAACTCGAAATGCGGAGCTATCCCAAGATAGCACTCACAAAAAGTGATGAAATTGGCGATGTGAAGCACCCGGTTGGGTGGAATATGATGGAGTTGGTAGCCAAGAAACTGCCGGAGGACGCGCATAAAGGGATGGATCGGGAAGTCGAGCCCCCTCCCAAAGTAGCCCGAACATAAAACGTGCTCATCGGCCGGGGCTCCAGCGGAACCTTCCCGGCCGGTAGCCGTACGTTCAGATTCGCAGGCATGTAAATATCGTCCTTGTATCCCTTGATCTCGCTCTCCGTGGCTACGGATGGAAACTGACGGGATCCTGATGACCCACAAGTATAGGGGATCAATCATAGTCCTTTCAATAAGTAAGAGTGTCGAACCCAACAAGGAGCAGAAGGAAATGATAAGTGGTTTTCAGTAAGGTATTCTCTGCAAGCACTGAAATTAACGGTAACAGATAGTTTGATAGCAAGATAATTCGTAACAAGTAACAAGTAGCAATAGTAACAAAGGTGCAGCAAGGCGGCCTAATCCTTTTTATAGCAAAGGACAAGCCAGAACGTTCTCTTATAATAAGCAAAGCATTCTCGAGGACACATGGGAATTATCGTCTAGTCACTTTCATCATGTTTATTTGATTCTCGCTCGCTACTTTGATAATTTGATATGTGGGTGGACCGGTGCTTGGGTGTTGTTCTTACTTGAACAATCCTCCCACTTATGATTACCCCCTCTAGCAAGCATCCGCAACTACGAAAGAAGAATTAAGATAAATCTAACCATAGCATGAAACATATGGATCCAAATCAGCCCCTTACGGAATAACGCATAAACTAGGGTTTAAGTTTCTATCACTCTAGCAACCCATCATCTACTTATTACTCCACAATGCCTTCCCTTAGGCCCAAGTATGGCGAAGTGTCATGTAGTCGATGTTCACATGACACCACTAAAGGAAGCAACAACATGCATATCATCAAAATATCGAACGAATACCAAATTCACATGATTACTTATAACAATTCTCCCATGTCCTCAAGAACAAAAGTAACTACTCACAAATCATATTCATGTTTAAGATCAGAGGGGTATTGAATATCATTAAGGATCTGAACATAGAATCTTCCACCAAATAAACCAACTAGCATCAACTACAAGATGTAATCAAGACTACTAGCAACCCATAGGTACCAATCTAAGGTTTTGGGACAAAGATTGAATACAAGAGATGAACTAGGGTTTGAGATGAGATGGTGCTGGTGAAGATGTTGATGAAGATTGGTCCTCCCATGATGAGAGGATCATTGGTGATGTCGATGGCTTTGATTTCCCCCTCCCGGAGGGAAGTTTCCCCGGTGGAATCGCTTCGCCGGAGAGCAAAAGTGCTCCTGCCCAGGTTCCACCTTGAGACGGCAGCGCTTCGTCCCGAAAGTCTTCTCTTAATTTTTTTCTAGGGAAAATGGCTTCATATAGCAGAAGATGGGCACAGGAGGCCTGCCAGGGGGCCCACAAGCTCGGTGGGCGCGCCCCCAGGCTTGTCACTTCCTGGTGGCCCCCTCCTGGTATTTCTTCCGCCAATAAATAAGTCTTCGTAATTTTTCAGGTCATTTGGAGTTGTGCAGAATAGCTATCTCTGTTGTAGCCCTTTTCGATCCAGAATTCCAGCTGCCGGCAATCTCCCTCTTTATGTGAAACTGGCAAAATAAGAGAGAAAAGGCATAAGAATTGTATCATAAAGTGAAATAATGACCCAAACATAATAAATAACAGTAGGAAAACATGATGCAAAATGGACGTATCAGATCTTGTACCCAGGGTACCTGACGAAAGGGAGCCCGGCCTCAACCTCGAACTTGGCTCACCAGGCCCAAGAGATATCAGTGAGCCCTAGGAAGGCGAAGACGATATGCGTGTTCCTTGAGATGGAGGGCGGCGACCGAACTAATCTCACCGACCCTCCAATGTAAACCCTAGGCCTCTCCTATCTATATAAAGGGAGGCTTGGGTCCCCATTCATGATCCAATCTCATATCCAACTCTCGATAGACATCCCGTATACCATTGTAATCCTCTACACAAGGTATCCCCTCACCATGAATAACCAGAAGAAGTAGGATGTAGGGTATTACTCTCCAGAGGATCGAACCTGGGTAAATTGTGTGTGCAGACTCCGTCCCGGTACTTCCGATCTCGTCATGAACTTTGTCGAGGGATCTGAAGGGAATTTGCTCCATTAGTTGGCGCGCTAGGCACATGCGACGTTGAACGGAGAACGAAACCGTCACAGGGAAACCGAAGAGGTCGGCGATCTCTCGCCAGGCCATTACCTCGCGTTCGGCTCTTTTGAGTTGGTTGCTGATGGATCAGGGCAGTTCCTTGACATCTCGCCTTCACGCCTCGTCAAACACGTGTACAATAAACAAAGGCAAGCCCGAGGGGTCTATGATTGCCTCGATCATCTCACGTGGAGACGCATCGTACGACCTCCGCGATGTTACGAGCCCGCTCGCGGGACCTCCGTGAACATGATTTTCACAGCAGTGGATACACGCCAAAACCAGAAACTCACAAGACACGCGATGTACGCGACGGAGGACGCGACCAACGAACTGCTGGCGTGGTCCCAAGGAACGGTGGCCTTCGACGTCGGGGATCACCCCGAAGACGTCATACAGCCAAGTAAGCACGCCCTAGTACTATATCTGGTCGTGGGGGGCAGCTGCCTCTCACATGTCCTGATGGACGGAGGCAGCGGCCTCAACTTCATCTTCATCGACACCCTAGAAAAGATGAAGATCTTGTTGTCCGGACTGCGAAGGTCGGACATGGGCTTCCACGGGGTGGTACCGGGCCACCCAGTCCTCTCCCTAGGGCGGATCGAGCTCGAGGTCGTCTTCAGAGACAAACATAACTATCAAAGCGAGGCCATCCAATTTGAGGTTGGCCCTTTCTAGAGCGGCTACCACGCGATCTTGGGCAGACCCACGTACGTAAGGTTCATGGCGGTCCCATCCTACGCCTACTTGCAGCTGAAGATGCTAGGCCCGAATGGCACAATCACCTACAGGGGAGCTCGGAGAAAGCCTACGAGGCCGAAGTAGCCAACATGGAGCTTGCCGAGGCCGACTTGGCCTCTACTGAGCTCGCTAAGATAAGAAAGTGAATTGGGCCGTCGGAAGCCGAGCTCCCAGAGAAGCCAAGGTCGGGGGTCATATTCCAGCCAGCCAAACAAACAAAGAAGTTCCAGGTGCACCTAGAAGACTAGTGACCCACAAGTATAGGGGATCTATCGTAGTCCTTTCGATAAGTAAGAGTGTCGAACCCAATGAGGAGCAGAAGGAAATGACAAGCGATTTTCAGCAATGTATTTTCTACAGGCACTGAAATTGTCGGTAACAGATAGTTTGATGGCAAGGTAATTTGTAACGAGCAAGAAATAGTAACGGTAACAAAAGCATAGCAAGGTAGCCTAATCCTTTTTGTAGCAAAGGACAGGCCGGAACAGTCTCTTATAATAAGTAGAGCGTTCTTGAGGGCACACGGGAATTTCATCTAGTCACTTTCATCATGTTTGTTTGATTCGCGTTTGCTACTATGATAATTTGATATGTGGATGGACCGGTGCTTGGGTGTTGTTCTTACTTGAACAAGCCTCCCACTTATGATTAACCCCTCTCGCAAGCATCCGCAACTACGAAAGAAGAATTAAGATAAAATCTAACCATAGCATTAAACATATGGATCCAAATCAGCCCCTTACGGAATAACGCATAAACTAGGGTTTAAGCTTCTGTCACTTTAGCAACCCATCATCTAATAACTACTCCACAATGCATTCCATTAGGCCCAAAGATGGTGAAGTGTCATGTAGTCGACGTTCACATAACACCACTAAGGGGATCACAACATACATATAATCAAAATAACGAACGAATACCAAATTCACATGATTACTTATGATAAGACTTCTCCCATGTCCTCAAGAACAAAAGTAACTACTCACAAAATA
Source organism: Thinopyrum elongatum (assembly GCA_011799875.1). Classification (NCBI taxonomy): domain Eukaryota; kingdom Viridiplantae; phylum Streptophyta; class Magnoliopsida; order Poales; family Poaceae; genus Thinopyrum; species Thinopyrum elongatum. The sequence goes on along the minus strand of CM022302.1, from coordinate 405,251,190 downwards.
TATTCATGCTCAAGATCAGAGAGGTATTGAATAGCATAATAGATCTGAACATATAATCTTCTAGCAAATAAACCAACTAGCATCAACTACAAGATGTAATCAACACTACTAGCCACCCAGAGGTACCAATCTGAGGTTTTGATGCAAAGATTGAATACAAGAGATGAACTAGGGTTTGAGGTGAGATGGTGTTGTTGATGAAGATTGGCCCTCCCACTATGAAAGGGTTGTTAGTGATGACGATGGCTTCGATTTCCCTCTGCCGGAGGGAAGTGTCCCCGGCGGAATCGCTCTGCCGGAGAGCAAAAGTGCTCCTGCCCCAGTTCCGCCTCGAGACGGCGACGCTCCATCCCGAAAGTCCTCTCCTTATTTTTTATAGTGCAAATGGGCTTATATACCAGAAGATGGGCACCGGAGGCTGGCCAGGGGCCCCACTACCCACCAGGGCGCGCCAGGGGGTAGGCGCGCCCTGGTGCCTAGTGGGCACCTGGGTGGCCCCCATTGGTATTTCTTTTCTCTAGCAATTTTTATATATTCCAAAATAAATCTCCGTAAAATTTCAGCTCATTTGGAGATGTGCAGAATAGGTATCTCTGACGTAGCTTTTTATGGTCTAGAATTCCAGCTGCCGCCAATCTCCCTCTTTGTGTAAACCTTGCATATTATGAGAGAAAGGGCATTAGAATTACTCCACAAGGTGTTATATTGATTAAAAACACTATAAATAACAGTAGGAAAACATGATGCAAAATGGACGTATCAACTCCCCCAAGCTTAGACCTCGCTTGCCCTCAAGCAAAAACCGATCTCGATAATCATGCCCACATGTTTAGAGAGAGAGGTGTCGATAAAAACAAAATACGGACATAGTAGCATCATGATCATTATTATTGTAAGTGCATCTAGTGCCCCTTAGTGATTTTGGTGTATTGAAGACTTATAGGTTAAGGGACTAATGTGTTTGTGAGTGTACACAGGTTCTATAAGTCTATGAGGAGTTTGATATTTACGATAAAAGTCGACCCCTAAAAATGAATGTCTTCAGTTGAAGACTTTAGTAGTTGACCTTGAAGACTTCGATATTGATGCGAGGATTATGAAGCGTGAAGACTGTTGTTTTCGTAGTTTCATTTTCTCTTTCTTGAGTCATAGGAAACACCGTACTGTTAAAGGGGGTCGAGGTAAAACTAAGGAAACACTTTCCAAGTGATGCTCATCTCAAAATCCTACACCTACCCAATCCTTTCGAGTGAAGCCATTAGAAATCTCATACAGTTTAGTCAATTTCTTCAGTGACAGAGACGAAGATCTTCTGGTCTCTGAGGAATTTGTTCTGACTGAGGAGTTAGGAATTCGCCAGTGCGGATTGCCTACAAGTGAGGAACATGATAGCCCTGAGGAATTTGAGAGCTCAAATTTCCGACCGTTGCTGTGCTATGCGCCAGCTGTCCCAAATATCTTATCCACCTAACGGTCATATCATTGAAGGGCATTTATGTCTTATCATGTCGGGCTGCTCCCCGGCTATAAATAGCCGCCCCCTACAACCACTAGCTGGTTGGCTGCTCCGAGAGAAACTGACACTTGTCATTTAGAGCATCCCATCCTCCGAGGACTTTGAGCAAAAATCATCAGTGAGGAAAAACCCAAAACCAAACCCAAACTCCTACAACCCAAAGTGATTGAGCATCACTGAAGAGATTGTTCCTGTGTGGAACCGACGCTTGTTACCTTTGAGGACTGTGCATCCTCCAGACGGTTAGGCGTCATGGTCTAGAGCATCCAAGAGGAATTGTGGATCGCCGAGTGACCGAGTCTGTGAAGGTTTGGAAGTCACCTGAAGACTTACCACGAGTGATTGGGTGAGGTCTGTGTGACTTTAGCTCAAGGAGAATACGGTGAGGACTGTGTGTCCGGGACTGTGTGTCCTCAGGTTTAAATACCTAGCCGCTCCAACCAGACATACGACTGTCACGGCAGTTGGAACTGGTCTACCAAATCCTCGTCTTCACCAAGCTACTGGTTCTATTTCCTCAACCCTTTCATTTCCTCATTCATGTGTTGATGGTCTTGATCGTTACTGTTTGAAGACTTTGACTGAAGACTTTCTCTATTTCCTCAATCCTATTTCTTTGGTCACTTTGTCTTCAGCCTGCTTATCCTGTTTTCACGCTACCTGTGCTCTGTGCTTGTTTCATTTCATCATGATGACTCTGCTTATGCCATGTTATGCTTGCATCTGAGTACTTATTCCGCTGCTAGTAGTTCGTTGCTTAGGAAATTCCTCACTTAGAATTTCCTCAGTGACGAATTTGTAAAAATCGCCTATTCACCCCCCCTCTAGTCGATATAACGAACTTTCAATTATAACAACAATATTTATTATCATACAACTTCTCACGAGCAGGTAATAATTCATCACAACATCGAAGTATAAGGCATAAACTTTCTTGAAAACTAACAAACTATGTTCTCAGTCAATAATGCAATTGCAATTCATCATATTTTCAGGAAGGGACTCACGTCGGAGCTTTTAGCAAGTCCACATACTCAACCATCATTTAGTCTTCTATGATTGCTAACACTCGCAACATATATATGGAGCAAAAAGTTTCAGTCAGACACATAGAAAGATAGGGGCTTATAATTTGCCACCCAACTTATTCACCTCAGGGGTGATGTTAACAATGAAAAATCATGATCACTCATATCCAACTGAATATATGTGCCTAGATCTTTCCCCACCACATGATGATTGCAAAAGAGAAAAATAAAAAGGAATATAGTAGAACACTATTGACTCTTGCATAAAAGTAGATACATAAAATTAAAAGATAGGCCCTTCGCAAAAGGAACCAAAGGTTGTCATGCGCTTTTTGTTTTTTGGATGCAAAAGCTCTTAATGCAAAGGAACGTCACGTTATATTGCCCCTTATGATAGCAACCTTTATTATGCAGTCTATCGCTTTTATTACTTTGCCATCATAAGTTTGTACAACGCTTATTTTCCCTTACAATAAAAGATCAGACATATTTAGAAGCAATTTTTATTGCTTTATGCACCGATGACAACTTACTTGAAGGATCTTATTCCATCCATAGGTAGGTATAGTGCACTCTCATAACATGAAATTGGGTTTAAGGTTTTTGGATGCACAAGTAGTATCTCTACTTGGTGCGGATTTTTAGCTAGCAAAGATGTTGGGCAAGCACCACATGTTGGAGGATCTATGATAATATAACTTATATGTGAATATAAGCAAACATAATTCATTATGTTGTCTTCCTTGTCCAACATCAACAATTTGGCATAAAATATTTAATGGGGGCTCACAATCATAAAAGATGTCCAAGATAGTATATTTGCATGTGAATCTTCTCTTCCCTTATTAATTTTTTCATGAATTGCATCATTGACCAATGCTATGTTTGTCAACTTTCAATAAATTTTACTACTTACACTTTTCCTTATGTAATGTCATTACTTTCCATAAGATTAGCATATGATATTTTTCATTATTTTCATTATTTTGATTGAAACATAAAAGTAAAGAAGCAAAAACTCAAACTAAACTTTATTATATAACTCTCACTCGATTACATAGATAGATAGATCATGAAACTAGCACTAAAAAAATCATACTAAACTTTTATTCTACTAAATCACGAAATAACTAAGGATCGAACTAAAAATAGGTAAAGATAATAAAAGTGATGGTGATACGATACTGGGGCACCTCCCCCAAGCTTAGCACAAGCCAAGGGGAGTGCCCATACCCGTGTACTCAAGTTTCTTTCTTCGGTGATGGTGGTAGTGATGAGGTGGTAGGCTTGTCCTCCGTCTCCCATGGCATAGGTTCACCATCATAAAAGGATGCACGAGTCTCCGGGGTCCTGAAACTTGTAGCTAAACTCATACATTTGAACCTTGCTTCGTACTCAAAATTTTGATTTTGAAGATCATAGCTTTGGCCTTGGAGGTGATTGATGTGTTCGTTGAAGTTGAAGACGATGTCCTTCATAGACTGGCCATCCACCTTGTGGTCACAGGTGAATTTCGTGATCATGGAGTGGTTGGCACTAAGTCCATGTTCCACCATCCCTTGGCACTTGAAGATCTGCTGCTCCACTGCCTCGAGCCTGGCCTCCACGCTTCCCGTCTTCTTGGGCCCTTGAACATCCCGGATGTGGAGCACCCCTCACGCATCTCAATGGCTTGAGGGTGCTTCATCACCTCCGGTAGGTAGGGGTTGATGACCTTCTTGTAGAACTTGTCCTTGGAGGAGCTTGATGGAGCCATGGTGATCTAGATATGATAGAAAAACAACGCGAAACAAGAACAAAGGATATTTCCGCGATGCGGTGGTCAAAACATCCGGGAGTATATATAGAGAATTTTTATCTTGCAAAACACGTATACCAAAAGAAAACGCAGTCGGGAAGGCTCACATGGGGCCCACTACCAACCAGGGCGCGCCAGGAGCGGCAAGCGTGCCCTGGTGCCTTGTGGGCACCCTGGTTGCCTTCTCGGGTGTTTCTTATTTTTGTAATTTTTCTAATATTTCAAAACTGACAGAAAATATATATTTTTTGGAATTTTTGGAGTCGGTTTACTTACCGTATCACGTACCTCTTCCTTTTCAGGGTTCTGGAGTGTTATGGAAGGTCTCTTTTTTGTATTCCTTAGGTGTCATAGTTTGAATAATATTAGTTTCAACATTAATAGGCATACCTGAGATATAGTGCTTGATTCTTTGTCCATTGACCACCTTTAGGCTTGTGCCTTTGGCATTATTGATCTTAATAGCTCCGGAATGATAAACTTCTTCAATGATATATGGTCCTTCCCATTTAGAGAGAAGTTTACCTGCAAAAAATCTAAAACGGGAATTGTACAATAGAACATACTCACCCACTTTGAATTCCCGTTTTTGGATTCTTTTGTCATGCCATATTTTAACTTTTTCTTTAAATAATTTGGCATTTTCATAAGCTTGGGTTCTCCATTCATCCAATGAGCTAATATCAAATAACCTCTTTTCACCAGCAAGTTTGAAATCATAATTGAGTTCTTTAATTGCACAATATGCTTTATGTTCTAACTCAAGAGGTAAATGATATGCTTTTCCATAAACCATTTTATAAGGAGACATAGCCATGGGATTTTTATAAGCAATTCTATAAGCCCATAATGCATCATCAAGTTTCTTAGACCAATTCTTTCGAGATCTATTGACAGTCTTTTGCAAAATTAGTTTTATTTCTCTATTGCTCAATTCAACTTGACCGCTAGATTGAGGGTGATAGGGTGATGCAATTCTATAGTTGACATCATATTTAGCAAGCAATTTACGGAAAGAACCATGAATAAAGTGTTAACCACCACCAGTCATTAAGTATCTAGGGACTCCAAACCTGAGGAAAATAACTTCTTTAAGCATTTTAATGGAAGTGGTATGATCAACACTACTAGTTGGAATAGCTTCTACCCACTTAGTGACATAATCAACAGCAACCAAAATATGTGTATGCCCATTAGAGGAAGGAAAAGGTCCCATATAATCAAATCCCCAAACATCAAATGGTTCAATAACAAGTGAATAATTCATAGGTATCTCCTGACGTCTACCAATATTACCAATTCTTTGACATTCATCACAAGATAAGACAAAAACGAGCATCCTTGAAAAGAGTAGGCCAATAAAAACCAGATTCTAATACCTGTGTGCAGTTCTGTCTCCCGCATGGTGTCCTCCATAAGCCTCCAACGTATATACTCAGGTATATGATACGTCTCCAACGTATCTATAATTTATGAAGTATTCATGTCGTGTTTACAACAATTTTATATGGTTTTGGTATGATTTGAATGGAACTAACCCGGACTGACGTTGTTTTCAGCAGAACTACCATGGTGTTGTTTTTGTGCAGAAATAAAAGTACTCGGAATTGGACAAAACTTTTTGATGATTTTTTTTGGAAGAAAAGAAAAATACCGGAGCAAATAACTACTAGAGGGGGCTCCCTGCTGCGCACAAGGCACCAGGGCCCGCCACCCCCTGGCACGCCCTGGTGGGTAGTGGGCCCCCTGAGGCCCATCTTCGCGTGAAACCGACGCCAAACAATCCTATATATTCAGAAACCTCGAAAAGTTAACCTAGATCAGAAGTTTCGTCGTCGCAAGCCTCTGTAGCCACAAAAAACCAATCTAGACCCTGTTTTGGCACACTGCTAGAGGGGGAAATCATCACCGGTGGCCATCTTCATCATCCCGGCGGCCACCATGTTGAGGAGGGAGTAGTCCACCCTCGGGGCTGAGGGTTTGTACCAGTAGCTATGTGTTTAATCTCTCTCTCTCTCTCGTGTTCTTGATTTGGTTAATATAGTTGGATCATATGGTGTTTCCCCTCTCTATCTTGTTGTTATGAATTGAGTTTTCCCTTTGAGATTTTGTTTTTATCGGATTGAATACTTTTATGGATTTGAGAGCACTTGATATATGTCTTGCTATGAATACCCATGGTGACAATGGGGTATCATATTGATTCACTTGATATATGTTTTGGCACTCAACTCGCGGATTCCCGAGATGACATTGGGGTAATCTATGCATAGGGGTTGATGCACGTTTTCATCCTTGTTTCTCCGGTAGAAATCTTGGGGCACTCTTTGAGCTTCTTTGTGTTGGATTGAGTATTATGAATCTGAAATTGTTTGATGCATATCGTATAATCAACTCACGGATACTCGTGGTGACATTGGAGTATGTAGGTGACATTAGAGTTGGTTGATGTGTATCATATGGTGTTATTTTAGTATGAACTCTTGGGCTATTTTTGATACTTATAGGAAAAGTTCTATAGATTGATCGGAAAGGATAACTTTGAGGTGGTTTCGTACCCTACAAACAATTTCTTCTTAAGTTCTCTGCTAGATAAATACTTTGGAGTGATTCTTCATCGCACCTTGAGAGATGGTTATATGATCCAATTATATTAGTATTGTTGAGAGATTGCACTAGTGAAAGTATGAACCCTAGGCCTCATTTTCAAGCATTGCAATACCGTTTGTGCTCACTTTTGTTACTTGCTACCTTGCTGTTTTTTATTGTTCCTATTACAAAAATCAATATCTACTATCCATATTACACTTGTATCACCATCTCTTCGCCGAACTAGTGCACCTATACAATTTACCATTGTATTTGGTGTGTTGGGGACACAAGAGACTCTTTGTTATTTGGTTGCAGGGTTGTTTGAGAGAGACCATCTTCATCCTACACCTCCCACGGATTGATAAACCTTAGGTCATCCACTTGAGGGAAATTTGCTACTGTCCTACAAAACTCTGCACTTGGAGGCCCAACACGAGTCTACAAGAACAAGTTGTGTAGTAGACATCAAGCTCTTTTCTGGCGCTGTTGCCGGGGAGGTGAGTGCTTGAAGGTATATCTTTAGATCTTGCAATTGAATCTTTTTGTTTCTTGTTTTATCACTAGTTTGGTTTATAAAAGAAAACTACAAAAAATGGAATTGAGGTGGCCTCATATTAGTCATCTTTATCATGTCTTTCTTGAAAATGATGGAAAGGAAAATTGTGCTCAATTGATGGAAGAAGAATTCAATAAAATGTTTGGCATAAATTCCTTGAATGATGAGCATGATTGCAATGTTGCTAGTATGAATTCTTTGAATATCCATGATGCTAATGATATGCTAAGCCATAAGCTTGGGGATGCTATGTTTGATGAAGATGATATTTTTAGTCCCCCAAGTTTTGATGAGAAAAATTATTATGATGATAGCATGCCTCCTATTTATGATGATTATATTGATGAAAGTGGGTGTGGAAGAGTGTCAACTCTAGGTACTAATGATCCCACTATTTTGGAGGGTGTTGAATCTTTTTGTAATAATTATGAAAGTGGATTTGGAGAGGCCATGACTTTATTTAGTGATGATTCCACTATTTTGGAAGAGGTTTCGATTGATTATGACAACAAAGTTGCTATCTATGATGATTATGGTGATGACATGTATGCTATAAAGAATAATGATAACCATGAAACTTGTAATCATGATTTTAATTTTCAGTTTGATTATGTCAATCAAGTATCACATGATAGTTATTTTGTTGACTTTGCTCCCACTATTATTGATGAGAATAAATTTGCTTATGAGGAGAGTAATAAATTTTTTATGCTTGTGGATCACGAAAAGAATGTTTTATGTGATGGTTATATTGTTGAATTCATTCATGATGCTACTAAAAATTATTATGAGAGAGGAACTTATGCTTTTACATATCTCAATAATATCAACTTTCCTCTCTTTATGTTGAAAGTTTTGATGTCATGCTTGTTTTACCTTCCTATCCTAGTTGATTCTTGCTCCCATAAATTGTTTGCTCACAAAATCCCTATGCATAGGAAGTGGGTTAGACTTAAATGTGCTACTCATATGCTTCATGATGCTCTCTTTGTGCTAGTTCGATGCCAAGCTGAAACTGCGAACTGTTCTTAGAGAAGAAGAAATGAAATGGGCCTTGCGAGCTAAAGTGCTTAAAGTTGTCCAAGGGGATGATAACACTCAATTTTTCCATATGATCGCAAATGGTAAACATGGGAAAAAGAAAATCATACAGCTCGAGCAAGACGAGGGAACGGTGGTGGGACATGAGAATCTCAAGTTATATATTTCAAACTACTACAAACAATTATTTGGGCCTCCGACTGACAATGCGGTCTCCCTGGATGAGCTTGTAGTTGGGGACATACCTCAGCTACGGTCAGATGAAAATGATATTTTGTCTTCACCTTTTACTGAGAAAGAAGTTTTTGATGCGATATCTCAGATGAAACCGAATAAAGCACCGGGACCAGATGGGTTTCTGGCCGAATTCTATAAGAAATGTTGGCATATTGTGAAGGATGACCTTATGCCTATGTTTCGTGATTTTTTTAATGGCCATTTGAAACTATTCAATCTTAACTTTGGTACAATAACTTTGTTGCCAAAGAAAGAGGAGGCGGTTAGAATAGAGCAATTTAGGCCAATATGTCTTCTAAATGTGAGTTTCAAAATTTTCACGAAAGTAGCCACAAATAGGTTGACAAGGATTGCCCATTCGGTGGTGCAACCAAGTCAAACTGCTTTCATGCCAGGAAGACATATCCTAGAAGGGGTGTTTGTCTTAAATGAAATGTTACATGAAATCCATTCGAAGAAACTAGATGGGGTGATCTGATAAGGTCAAGTGGCCGTTCTTACAGCAGGCCATGCACATGAAGGGTTCAATGGGGCATGGAGGAATCAGGTGGATTGTTTTGTCAAAAAGGGTAGTGTCGGGATTAAGGTGAATGATGACATCGGTCATTATCTCCAGACGCATAAGGGCCTTAGACAAGGTGACCCAACATCTCTTATCCTATTTAACATTGTGGCAGACATGTTGATCGTACTTATAGGTCGGGCCAAGGAGAAAGGCTATGTAGGTGGTCTTGTTCCTCATTTGGTGGATGGGGGAGTTTCCATCCTACAATATGCCGACGACACTATTATATTCATGGAGCATGACCTTGCGAAAGCTAGGAATATGAAACTAGTGTTGTGTCTTTTTGAACAATTGTCGGTCTTAAGATTAACTTTCACAAGAGTGAATTGTTTTGCTTTGGTAGGGCCAAAGAGGAACAAGACACTTACCGACAATTATTTGGCTGTGAACTAGGATCCCTGCCTTTTAGTTATCTGGGTATACCAATTCATCACCGGAAACTAACTAATAAAGAATGGAAATGCATCGAGGATCAATTTGAAAAAAGACTAGGCTGCTAGAAGGGTAAGCTGATGTCGTATGGAGGTCGGTTGGTGCTGATCAACTCAGTACTTACTAGTATGCCGATGTTCCTTCTATCTTTCTTTGAGGTACCTAAAGGGGTACGGAAGAGGCTAGACTTCTATCGATCTCGTTTTTTCTGGCAATTAGATGAGGTTAAGGCAAAATATCGCATGACAAGATGGGATATCATTTGTCGCCCCAAAGACCAGGGGGGTCTTGGGATTGATAACCTCGAGATTAAAAATAAGTGTCTACTAAGCAAATGGCTCTATAGGCTCTCCGTAGAATCGGATGGCATGTTGGCACAAATTTTAAGGAATAAATATTTACACTCTAAAACCCTAGCTCAGGTAACCGTAAGACCTAATGATTCGCTGTTCTGGAAGGGACTCATGAGAATGAAAGAGACCTTTTTCCATAGGGCGAAATTTGTTGTTGGGGACGGAATGACAACAAGGTTCTGGGAGGATACATGGCTAGGAGACACGCCCCTAGCCCTCCAGTATCCCTCTCTATATAATATTGTGCAACGTAAGTAGGATTATGTGGCGACAGTATTACAGGCGGTGCCTTTAAATATCCAGTTCAGGAGATCTTTGGTCGGGGAAAGATGGAATTCCTGGCTACTCTTGGTGCGGAGGTTGATGGATGTTCAACTCTTAGACCAACCTGACTCCTTTTGCTGGAAGTTAACGGGTAATGGAGTGTTCTCGGTTAAATCCATGCACTTGGATCTCATTAATTCTGGCCCAATCCCTAGATCGATACACATTTGGAAAGTTAAGGTTCCCTTGCGAATAAAAATATTCATGTGGTTTGTACACAAACAGGTGATCCTTACCAAAGATAACCTTCTAAAGCGATGATGTGTAGGTAGTGCACGATGTTGTTTTTGTGATCAAGACGAAACAATACAACACCTTTTCATAGATTGCCCTCTCGCGAAGTTACTTTAGCAAACCATTCATATAGCCTTTAACATTATCCCTTCGGTTAGCATAGACGCGTTGTTTGGGACATGGCTAACTGGAGTGCAACCTACTATTGTGTCACGTATTCGGATTGGAATATGCACACTTCTTTGGGTTATATGGAACTGCAGGAACGATATGATTTTTAACAGACAAAATCTTTTGAATTTCTTGTAGGTTATTTTCAGAGCTACGGTATGGATCCGTACGTGGTTGTTACTCACTCCTATGGACTTCAGGGAGCATTTGGCTACTGGGTGCAACCAATGGGAGCTGGTAGCACGGGCTATCTTCAACCGGTTTGGATGGCGGTCGCATAATAGGATAGGAGTTTAGTTACTATATCCTAATGTCCTGCCGGTTGTGGCTTTGTTTTTCATCTTCAACTTCTATTTTTTTTGCTCCTTTTGTGAGCTATAATTGGAGACCAGACCTTGTTTTTTCTACAACTACTTTAATAATATGGCCGCATGCATCTTTCGGATGCAGAGGCCGGGGGTTATCCTCCTTTTAAAAAAAAATCATGCCTACCTAAAAAGGCATTAAAGAAAAGCGCTTATTGGGAGACAACCCAACATTTACCCCTACTGTTTTTGTGTGTTCACACGATCAGGCTACTGTAGTAATCATGTTTTATAGCTTTTGTTTCAATAAAGTGCCAAGTAAAGCCTTTGGGATAGTGTGGATAATAGTTGACGTGATTCTGTACAAAAACAGAAACTTTTACGCTCAGTTCTGGAATTTTGTAAATTCACAGAAATGTGCTTTTGATCTGAATTTTTTACAGATGATTAATATACAAATTCCCTACGTTGTCCTAATTTTTCAGAATTTTTTGAGTGCAGAAGTATGGTCATTCTTCAAATTACTACAGACTATTCTATTTTTGACAGATTCTGTTTTCAATGCACAGTTTGCTTGTTTTCTAGTTTCTATGGCTTATATTGGTTAATATAAATTGTAGAAATGATAGGTTACAATAGGCATTGTGTGAGAACAATTATGAATCTTGTCTTGACAGTACCAAATTGAATGATTTTCTCTTTATCATACTAACGCATCTCACGAAGTTCCGATAAGTTTTGTGTGATTGAAGTTTTCAAGCTTTGGGTGAGATATCGATATGAGGAGAATAAGGAGTGACAAGACCCTAAGCTTGGGTATGCCCAAGGCACGCCCAAGGTAATATTCAAGGAAGACCCAAGCAACTAAGCTTGGGGATGCCCCGGAAGGCATCCCTTATTTCGTCTCCAACATTATCGGTAACCTTACTTGGGGCTATATTTTTATTCGTCACATGATAGATCGATCAAAAAGGATAACTTTGAGGTGGTTTCGTAACCTAGAAACAATTTCTTCTTATGTTCTCTGCTAGATAAGAACTTTGGAGTGATTCTTCATCGCACCTTGAGGGATGGTTATATGATCCAATTATATTAGCATTGTTGAGAGATTGCACTAGTGAAAGTATGAACCCTAGGCCTCATTTTCAAGCATTGCAATACCGTTTGTGCTCATTTTTGTTACTTGCTACCTTGCTGTTTTTTATTGTTCCTATTACAAAAATCAATATCTACTATCCATATTACACTTGTATCACCATCTCTTCGCCAAACTAGTGCACCTATACAATTTACCATTGTATTTGGTGTGTTGAGGACACAAGAGACTCTTTGTTATTTGGTTGCAGGGTTGTTTGAGAGAGACCATCTTCATCCTACACTTCCCACGGATTGATAAACCTTAGGTCATCCACTTGAGGGAAATTTGCTACTGTCCTACAAAACTCTGCGCCTGGAGGCCCAACACGAGTCTACAAGAACAAGTTGTGTAGTAGACATCAGTATACAATGTATAATAATACCATCTACTCCTTCTTTATAAAGGTGTGGGTCATCCCAAAAGTAATGTCTTAAATCAAAGAAGAATTTTTTCTTTTGTTGGTATGTAAAACTAGGTGGTATAAGTTTAGCAACAATATAATTATCATAGTCTGCATACCAAGGAGTATTGTGAGAAGCATTTATTACAGCTAGTTGTTCATCAAGAAAACTATCATCAATAGGTAGCGGGTCATCAAGGATATTTTCTAACCTAGACAAGTTATCAGCTACGAGATTCTCAGCCCCCTTCCTATCAGTAATATGCAAGTCAAATTCTTGTAGCAAAAGAACCCATCTAATGAGTCTAGGTTTAGCATCTTTCTTTTCCATAAGGTATTTAATAGCAGCATGATCAGTGTGAACAATTACTTTAGAATCAACAATGTAAGTACTAAATTTATCACAAGCAAATAGAACTGCTAAAAATTCTTTCTCAGTCGTAGCATAATTTTTTGAGCATTGTCCAGAGTTTTGCTAGCATAGTGTATAACATTCAATCTCTTATCAACTCTTTGTCCTAGAACATCACCAATAGCATAATCACTAGCATCACACATAATTTCAAAGGGCAAGTTCCAATCAGGTGGTTGAACAATAGGTGCAGAAGTTAAGGCTTTCTTAAGTGTTTCAAAGGCTTCTACACAATCGTCATAAAAAACAAATGGAACAACTTTTTGCAAGAGATTAGTAAGAGGCCTATAAATTTTAAAGAAATCTTTAATAAACCTTCTATAGAAACCAGCATGACCAAGGAAACTTCTTATACCTTTGATATCTTTAGGACATGGCATTTTCTCAATTGCATCAACTTTAGCTTTCTCTACTTCAATACCTCGTTCAGAAATCTTATGCCCCAAGATAATACCTTCATTTACCATAAGGTGGCACTTCTCCCAATTCAAGACAAGATTAGTTTGTTCACATCTCTACAAAACTCAATCAAGGTTGCTTAAGCAATCATCAAAAGAAGTTCCGTAAACGGAAAAATCATCCATGAAAACCTCAACAATCAAATCAGAGAATATAGTAGTCATACATCTTTGGAAGGTAGCAGGTGCATTGCATAAACCAAAAGGCACACGTCTATAAGCATAAGTTCCAAAAGGGCAAGTAAAAGTGGTTTTCTCTTGGTCAGGTTGTGATACAGGTATTTGAGAGAAACCAGAATATCCATCAAGGAAGCAAAAGTGTGTATGCTTTGACAATCTTTCTAACATTTGATCAATAAAAGGCAAGGGGTAATGATCTTTTCTAGTAACCTTATTTAGTTTCCTAAAATCAATTACCATCCTATAAACAGTTATGATTCTTTGTGGAATAAGTTCATTTTTATCATTAGGAACAACTGTAATGCCTCCTTTCTTAGGAACACAATGAACAAGACTTACCCATATCTACTATCACCTATAAGATAAATTATACCTGCTTCTAGAAGCTTTAATATTTCAGTTCTTGCCACTTCCTTCATCTTCAGATTTAATTGTCATTGATGATCAACAACTGGTTTAGGTTCCATATTAATTTTGTGGTGACATAGAGTAGGACTAATGCCCTTAAGATCATCAAGAGTATATCCAATAGCATCACGATGCTTTCTCAGAGTTTTAAGTAATCTCTTTTCTTCATGCTCTGAAAGGTTAGCACTAATACTAACAGGATATATCTTCTTTTCATCAAGATATGCATATTTCAGTGTATGAGGCAATTGTTTTAATTCAAACGCATGATCACCTTTAGGTGGAGGAGGACCTCCAAGAGTTTCAACAGGCAAATTGTGTTTGAGAATAGGTGGTTGATCAAAGAACATCTTATCTATTTCATTTCTTTCATGCAAGTGCATATCATTTTCATGGTCTAGCAAATATTGTTCTAACGGATCAGTAGGAGGTACGACAATACACTAAAAAAAAAAGACACATCCGTGACATTTTGGGCCGAACGAAATTTTTTTCTGTCATGCTTATGACACTTCTATGATGATAATTATGACAAAACCTGGTATCATCATAGATGTGGTGGGCTCCTGCTTCTATGACAAAAAATCATGACAGAAAATGGGCTTTTCATCCTGGGCGGGCCGGAGACGCACCTGCATGACATTCTTTGGGCCGTCCATGATGGAAAAAATCGTGGTAGAAGTGAGGGCGAGGAAAATTTCGGGGAGTTCCCGGTTACGGTGGGTGGTCGGGGCCGAGCGATGCACGGAGGGATTGCGCGTTTTCTATCGTATACGTACGCGCGTGTGTGCGAGGCGTTGGGCTCTAACTGAACCCGAGCGAGGTGTTTGCTTACTGAACCCGAGCGATTGCACTAGCTATGTTACTGAACCCAAGCGATCGATCCCTTGGCTGTTAACTGAACCCGAGCGATTCCTTTGCTACTGCTACTAACTGAAGCCGATCGAAGCTTCCTCTTGATGAACAGTCCCCGATGGGGGTTGGATGAACAGTTCCTGGTGGGAGTTGGATGAACAGTATCCCCTGGTAGTAGAGGCCGTTCCGCTGGATGAACAGGACCCCGATCGAGGAGGTGAGTGTGGATGAACAGTAGCCAGTGGAGGGACCCCGTGGAGGGCTGGTTGAACAGGACCCTGTGTGGAGGGCTGGTTGAACAGGAGCCGGTGGAGGGCTGGTTGAACAGTAGCCGGTGGAGGGCTGGTTGAACAGGACCTCGTGGATGAACAATAGCTGGTAGAGGCTGGAGGAAGTCGACGGTGGATGAACAGTAGTAGGTGGAGGCTGGAGGAAGTCGACGGTGGATGAACAGTAGCAGGTGGAGGCTGGAGCGAGGCAGTAGATGGTGGATGAACAGTAGCTCGTGGAGTCCCGTTTTGCGGTACGCCACACCCCTCCCGATGAACAGGACCCCGTTTCGACCGTAGGCACTCCAACACAAGTCTGTTTCCTCTGTTTTGCGGTACGCCACACCCCTCCCGATCAACAACACCCTGTTTCGACCGTAGGAGCTCGAACACAAGTCCGTTTCCTCTGTTTTGCGGTATGCCAGACCCCGTTTCGGCTGTTCCGTCCAAGCCGGTTGGCTCCCGATGAACACGACGCATTCCGACCCAGTCTGTTGCCTCCCGATGAACACGACGCTGTTTCTCCGTTCCGACCCAGTCGGTTGGCTGGCGATGAACAGGACATCGTCGCTGTACGCGTTCGAGACCCCGCCCGTATGTATGTACGTAGCCGTATTTACTTTCTTGCAGCGTGGCTGTACACACAATATAGACGGGACTGCCTGAACAACTACCACTCCTTACTGGGCCACGGTTCATCGTGGCAGAAAGACCGATGGACCAGTATGTACGTACACGTTTGCGACCAGAATGACAACGCTACGTACGCTTCGACCGGGTGGTTCTCGGCTGTCAGGGAGGATAAGGAGGCACTTCCTTGCGTGATATTGATGGTGGGTCCGAGCTGACATGGGGAGGATTCTTTTTTTTCGCGTAATAAGGAGGCACTTCCTTGCGTGCGAAGATGTAGCTGGTGGGTCCATCTGTCAGCCTCACCGCGTACAATCCTCTTCCGATGGCTATCGTTCATTGACCACGTTGACCACGCTGTGCGGACAGCACTAGGCGGTGGATGATGGTGAGGCAGGGAACGACGCGGAGCCTGGGAACACATGGAGGGTGGTCTGAGGGTTGACTGGTTCGGTTGCGGTGTGAGGCTGCCGTCGCCGCAGAATAACAGGGGGTGTGGGTGAGTAGAGGGATGGCCTGGCCAGCGGTGGGAGTAGTAGGGGCGGTGAGGCCTGCGCGGCAGCACAGCCGGCCACGAGAGGCAGGAGCACGCGGTGGTTTGGACGGCTGGAGCAAGAAAATCAGAGGTTGAAGAAGCAGGACGACCGTTGGATGTTAACAATCCAACGGTCACTGGTGATAGAATTGTTTGTTGACTAAGTTGACAAAGCCCTGCGTACGCGTCAACTTAGTAGGGCCACAAGTCAGCCTCCATATCTGGTGGGCCCCAGCTATCATGGGGAGCACTCGTTATTTTTTGCTTAATAAGGAGGCACTTCCTTCCGTGCCAAGATATAGCTGGTGGGTCCCAGCTGTCATTGGGAGGATTCATTCGTTTTGGCGTAATAAGAGGTACTTGCTTGCGTGCGGCCATGGACCATGTGGGTCCCAACTGTCAGCCTCTCCATGTACATCCCTCTTTCGATGTTGTCGTTTGTTGACAATGTTGACCACGCCGTGCCAAGAACACCAACGCGATGGACGACGGCGAAACCCAGGAAGGGAGTGACCCGGAGGCGGCGAAGCCACAGCAGTGGAGGGATGTGGGTGAGTAGAGGGATGGCCTGGCCAGCAGTGGGAGTAGTAGGGGGCAGTGAGGCCTGCGCAGCAGCACAGCCGGCCATGGGAGGCTGGAGCAGGCGGTCCCGCCGGCGCTGGATTTGGCGGCTGTAGCAAGAAGATAAGAGGTTGAAGAAGCACGACGACCGTTGGATTGACATCCAACGGTCATGTCTGCTAGAATCGTTTGTTGACGTATATAATAAGTAAAAAAATCTTGCATACGCGTCAACTTAATAGGCCCACAAGTCAGACCATTCCCTATTTTTTTAATAATTTACAGCTCATTGAAACTTCTTATGCAATTTATTGCAGTCGGTTTTTTTTGTTGGCCAGGGCCAGGGTTAAAAATTTAAACCAAATTTCGCATATTTTGGTGGGGTCCAAACTATTTTTAATACCAAAATGTCGAGCAAGATTTAAAGTACTTTGAAGATATATTTAAATTAGGTTAAAGTCCAGTGAAATTGGAATCTGAAAATGTGAAAAAATTCAGAAATTTGAAAGTAATTGCCAATTTGTCGTCTGTTTTTTATATTTACAGCCCATTTCATATTACTTTCAAGATTTGCAGCCGTCTTGAAAGAGTTGCAGCCCAGCAAGGCGTAGAAAAATAAGTAGGCCTGGATTGGGTATTCTTCAGAAAAATAAACTGGGCTCATTTTCACAAAGAAAAAATAGCTGGGCTGGTCATGTGGTGAATGTAAAATAGAAAACTGGGCTAGACAGGCCACAGCCCAGTTGAAACCCTGCTCCGTCTCAACAATAACAAAAAAAATACTGCTCGAGCAGCTACGTCCCAGGTGTCAGCCGATCTTGTGCTGTTCTCTTGTCTATTGACTATACGCTGACAATGTCGTGGGTCCGAGATGTCAGCAAACCACTAGGAGGAAACATTTTCTTTTTCTATACGCTGACAATGGAGTACAATATATAACAAAAAATGAGGAACTTGCTTGCGTACGGCCATGGACATGGTGGGCCCCTACTGTCATCCTCTCCACGTACAGTCCTCTCGCGATTCCTCTTGTTTGTTGACCATGTTGACAACGTGAGAGGGCGGCGCCGCGGCGAGCGCACCAAAGCACGTGGAGGACGACGATGAGGCCTTGGACGTCAGCTTTAATGATTTAGGAGACGGTGGGGCGGCGATGCATGCGCTGAGGCGCAGCCAGCCATGGGAGGCGGAAGCAGGCGGCCCCGCCGACGCTGGTTTGGTTTTGGTGGCTGGAGGAAGACAGGACTGAAGAAACATGACAGACTGTAAAAGCAGCAGGAGTACTTAACAACCTTAAATGAAACCAGCAGGGGCACTTAACAACCATAGCTGAAAGCAGTATGAGTACTTATACAGGTTCAACCGTACAAAGCACGCCTCGAACAATGCTACTTTGCCTACAGTTAACCAAGGGTGAGGCCACCAAGCCCCAGGACAAGGCCCTGGCGCCACCCCGCGCATCCACAACCTTCTGAAAGCGGCTTCATCTCACAATGTGGTCAATAAACAAGATATTCGCTTTAGAGCCATGGAAAAGCATGAGCATAACCTTCTGTCCTATTCTCCAAGTTGGACGAGCCTTCATTATTTGAGACCACCCATGAATAAGTATCTTTTCACCTCCAAGGGAAATGGAGTAGGTCGACATAAACATCATGTTGTGACAAAGCGCAAGTCTGATCCGACCATGGTCAGGCATCTATATAGGAACAATAGAACTGGGTAGTTTCTGTTTCAAGAAGATCACAACTGTAAAACTCTGTACAAGCAAGAGTTTATGAACAACATATATAACAGAAAACAGCTCGTACCATAAGTTTCTCGACACAGTTGGACCTGTTCAACGTGTGCAGCAGTGGCACACATATCCCACGTGGCCTTCCACCATTGAAACGCTCCACAAGGACCTCAAGACGATCAATAAAGTGTAGGAACTGGTGGATGTCGTCCCAGTCAACTTCAGTGCCATCAGTAATAGTCGAGTTCTTATAGAATAACAAATGAGTAGCCTGCTTAACTTTGAAATGACCTACACGTGCCACCAATTATAAGAAATATTAGTTAGAAGTAGTATCTTCATGAGAGAAGGGAATCACAAATCGTTGCTACTTCTAAAGTTAAATTGTGATTAGTTAGACAGAATAGGTGGATTAAGAAGTAATTGAGGCAACATGCAAGAACCAAATACAAAACTAACATGGGTGAACTACTGGAACAACGTCGGGGTGGAAGATCACAGTGAAGATGAGACTAGGTTCTGCTATTTCCATCAACATTCGTGCACCAACTTTCAGTCTGTAACACTTGAGAAAGTTTATCCAAGTTCGGCCATAAAAAAAGCAGCGATCTTCTTGGTTCATGAACCCAACTCGGAACTTATATCCATGGCTTGTCTTCAATGTGACCATTAAACTGGTGTATTCAGTTATGGCAAGGCCGACCATCTTGAGTACATGTGTTCTGGCAGAGCAAGGAATGCACTGTAGGAAAAATAATATGAGAACACAATGTATTTGCTATCCAAATCTAGAAATAATTTCCTCCTTCACGTCAGTGTTGTCCATGGTACTAGTACCTTTTATCCAAATATAGCAATCCAAATTTCCAAATTAGTCAACAGCATGTTCAAAAACCCCCACCCTCCCGGATAGAAAAGAGGATTCTAGGAACATATTGTGCGCGTTTTAAAATCCTGTGTTAGGATGAGAAGGAACAAGTGTGGCGTCTCGCCGAGGGCGCAGAAACCTATAGGGTCCTCGCACTTTGGGCACTGCAAATGAAACACACTAGATTTAGTAGGAAGAAAAATGCATCAACGGTGGCGGCTGCCATCCTACGATTACCCGCGACCAAGGGACTATGATTTATCGGGGATGGATGAAGAATTCGTACCTGGTTCTCCATGAGAAAACCCTACGCAATCTCCGAGAGGGGGTTTTCTCTGAACAAGCAGACGAGGGAGAAGGGGATTCAGGCCCAGTGAAATATTGCTGCTTCGTCCATCCAGCTTACTGCTAAAGCTGGAAAGGTGGGGGTTTTCGTGATTTGATGGCTCATTGGGCATTAATGCGGCACTACGACCGGGGTGAGCCTACCATGCAGTTGTGCACTCTAATTTGGTGCATGGCACGTGGACCCCGTTGCTGGATGCCCCACATATCAGCGAAAGGAAATAGAAAGGCAGGAGTAACTAGTTACACATAAATATATTTTTGACAGAGAGATACTCCCTCGGTAAAGAAATATAAAAATCTTTTATATCACAACTTTATACATAAGAAAAATCAAGGGGAATATATATATAACATAATATGGGGGTTCAGCTGAGAATATAATACTCAGACAGGCTCACGGTTCTAGACTTTGGGCCACAGGCCGATGGGCCTGCATGTTTGGGGGCCCATGTGTTCTAACTCAGCGCATTTCATATTGCAAGCGATCGGTACGGCGCTGGTTTTAGATGCTATCGCAAGGCGAATATAGAAAATTAAATAAAGCATGGCAGCTATTAGAATGAAATCGAATGACAGTTCCTAACCAGCAATCAGAGTTGTAATTCTTTCAAGATATCCTACGTGATAAATAATACTGTCGTACAACTTATACACATAGGACACTTGTTTCACCATGCCATATTATTACATCAAAAGCTCTCGGAGGATAGATCAGTTCGGCAGTTGTGTGCTGCTACTGAAGAATTTCAAAGTTGATTTGGACCAGCTCTCCTTGCCGAGAAAGTTCGATTTTGACATCATCCCCTACTGCAAGATTTGATAGAGTTTTGAACCTTGACCATCCTTTAGCATCAATCATCATGCGACCATCCTTTGTACTTACGGTATATTGAGCAGGTTCATTCACACCAAGGCTGCTCATGGTAAGAGAAACTTGGCCACGATCGCCCGGATTATTGAACGACTCCCTCGTTGCTCTAGGAATTCTCTGTTTGCAAACAATAAGACATACACAAATAGTTAGATCAACACAGTGAATCATGTGGAACAACATGGAAAGAAAAAAGAATGAAGCACTTGGGCGGCCAATGCTTACCAAGAAGGTGGAGATGTCGGGTTTTGTAAGGACTTTGGTATATGCAGTGCGAACTGCAACCCAGTCTGTTGCCGGTGCAACTACTGGTTCCATTGCCGCTGCACGGGCCGGAGCAGATGCAAGTGCAACTTCAAGTGTTGGTGCAGGTGCCAGAGCCGTTGCTGGTGCCCGTGCCAGTGCGACTGGTAGTGTCGCTGCTGCTGCCGGAGATGGTGCTCCTTGTGGAGCTGGTGCCGGTGTCGGAGTAGGTGCCCGATCCTCCGGTAGATCAGCCTGATCCGCTGACGCGGTCGGTGCCCAATCCTCTGGTGGATCAGACTGAGCTGCTGCCGCTGTCAGTGCTAGAGCTAGTGCCATCCGAGAAGGTGCCGGTGCTCGATCTGATGCTGAAGGTGGTACCGATGTGCGAGACAGCAGTGATCATATCTGGTCTATTATGATTTCATACTTCAGCTTTCTAACTTGACTAGGCTCCGTGACCTTGATCCAGTCTTTTTCTTCATTTCTTTTAAACGCGAGAAGGACTAATTGTGGCGTGTTTGTTAAACCAAACTGCAGTTCATCATAGGGCTTCAGATTGTACTCAGACAACAGACTGATCCAATTGCGTCCAGTAATATAAGTGATGGACAGTGCCTTCGTTACTAACACGACATAAGAAGTGAAACCTACAAAAATAACCATCATAGAGCAAACCAAACAGTTTATTCTATAACGAATGTCACATGGCAAAACCTGCATCGTAAAATTGCAGCAAAAGTAAGAGAACATGACATTAAATCAATAAGATTTAGACAGTAAATCAATAAGATTTACTTGATGTGACACGAGTGAATCCTTACCAGGAAATCACCATGTTCAAGTTCTAAATAGAAGGTTGATCGTCCAATTACGGGTGGCATGCAGGGCCCCCGCTTACTCCCACAAGCAGGACAGTCCAAAGGTTGTGACAAATTGTATGGACCGAACATCCATGGGACTGGAAATCCTGGTGGGTGCGATAAACCCTGCAATGCATACAAATATTGGAGTGTAACCATAATTGATAAACCGTCCTCACAAAAAAGATGATCTGGATACTTCAAAATATACAGACTGAATTGAGTGGACAGACATTAACATAGACTATTCTCAGGACTCACCACACAACAAAAGCGGCAGTACTAAACGATACATGGTTCACACACACAAATCAAGTACTGAACAATAGTACTTACTACAGACAAGCAAAGTTGCACTAATTAAACTCTGCAGACTATTTCTTGCCACCGACCTACGGGATGTACCCCACATAACTGACTAGGCCATGGACTTCGTGAGAGATGTCTACCAGCACCATCGCCATCTCGTCAACCTTGGAGAACCTAACAGAGTGGTCTTTCCACTCATAAACATGACGATGAAGACAGTCCACATCAGATTTGTCGGGAAGCTTTACAAGAACCACACCCTTCGTAATCGAAGGCACAACTAGGAAATTGTTATGGTGAAGTACACCCTCGAGAACACGCCTGACAACAATGCTACAGGAAAACACTAGTTCATGACACATGGCGACAAGGACACAGCAGCTGGATAATTTAGTAGTAGAACTCATCCTCAGGTCTTCCAGTTCACATGGCATGACTTTGAGAACTTAATCTCCACCGCGGACCTGGTTCTAATTCAAACAGAAACCAAATATTTTATTACTACCTCCGTTCAGAAATATAAGATGATTTTCGATATTTTACTCCATATAAGACTACATATACGCATAGAAATGAGTGAACAAAGACACTAGAACCTGTCTTCAAAGGCCTGAGAGCAGAGGGATTACTTGCAATATCCATAACACAAGTTACTGAGGCTAATATACTCTCTTCAAAGGCATGAGAGATAAAATCTTGCATTTCCTACAGCTAGCATTGATGTTCATAAAGTAGTTGAAAGTAATCTATAAGAAATCAGTGTCAACCTCTCGCATGTTTTGGTCAAAAGAGCAATTTAGAACCGTCATTTGGCACACAAAAATCATATGCAAGATCACCCAGAAAGTTGTACTACTAGTACTGTGTGTTAGATGAAAAAATACGATCAAGATCGCCAAAAAGATCATCAAGAAGAGATATTACCTAGACTTGCTTAATGAGGGATCCCGGAGAGGGGGGCTTGGACAGGGCGATGGCCTTGAGCTTGTCTGCGGTAGTCTCAGCGGGGTGCTTGCGCTTCTTCGTACCCTGAGCCTCAACGGTTTTGGCCAGAGCCATAGACATCACTTCGGCCGGTGTTCCAGGGTCCATCAAGAAACTGTCAAATAGAAATAAAAGAAAAGAAACCATAATCACAAACCCAAAAGAAGAACAGAGAGGGAGTTATAGGATCAGTCTCGGGGTTGCAAGACCGGGCCTTGGCCAGAATCAACACCATTGATATGCTCACCTTTCCTTCTTTAGGAGATTCAGAACAAATTGGAACCGTTAACTAGAATTCTCTTTTTTTTATTGGCGACTCAGGCATTACTCAATAGAGGTGCAAGGCTTACAGAAGTGCCCAAACAACCACAATATGAACCACTTCCAATTGAAAAACAAATTGTTGTGATTTATGCTGCTGTCAATGACCGCTATTCATACATGGATGGACGAGGGACTCCGCTGAGAAGAACAATGGCAGAAGCGCGTCGGGGTTTTCTTGAAGAAATGAGGAACAAGATGAGGGAGAAGCGAGTTGGGGTTTTCTTCAAGAGAGGAAGCTGAGGGAGAAGAGTGAAATGATGGTTGCTTTGTCCATCCAACTTACTGCTAGAAAGGTTGGGGTTTTGTGATTTGACGGCTCATTGGGCATTACTGCGGCGCTTCAACCGGGGTAGTCTACCGTGCAGTTGTGCACTCTAGTACGGAGTAATTTCGTGCATGGCAAGTGGACCCCGATGCTGGCTGTCCCACACGTCGGCGAAAGTGAGTAGCAAGGTTCCCGACGACCGTCGAGGAGGATCTGCACGGTAGAGCATGTCCACTGTTTCTAAAGAAAAAAAATGATTACAGCAAGCGTTTCCACTCTTACGACGGAGGAGTGCGAAACACGGCAGCCACTTGAACTTACACAGTAATCTTACTACTAGGCATGTGCAATGGTTCATACGTCAGTACTACATAATCTTGTTGCTAGTGTAGTAAGATATGACGATAACAAATGATGTTGTGCGCATGTCAACTATATCAACAGTAATGTAACATACCCCTTTTTTGACTGTCCGGTCGAGAATGAACGGTGAGATCAATATTAACAGAACTAGGTCTACAATGCACGGAGAGTACGGTGCTACAATACTCCACGGAACATGAACCATATGAAGCACGAATCAGTGTTAGGCAGGGTGTATGAAGGGTGCATGGGATGGGAGCAAAAGTTCCCTTCTCGACCCACTTTTGGGTGTTTGGCAGAGTGCATGAAGGGTGCATGAGTCCACACTAGTAGGTTAACACAAATACACTAGGAGCATGCATGAAGAGGGGTGCTGAGATGAGCATGCACGAAGAGGGAAGAACTATATTGAGATGAGAATGCAACCAAACACACCCACACGCTTTGTGCTATAGTGACTGATCTGCACCGTCTGAGTTTGATCCAATGGTCATATTGCGCCAAGACATGGACATGCCCATGCAGATGACGCCTAAACACCACTGAAGTCCTTCTACTTCTCGAGGCGCACGACATTGGTGATGCAGGGTGCCACCGCCCGCAGAGCCCGCTCCCAGTCGACGGGAGCCAGCTCGTCAAAGACAGAGTCCAATGGCACGAATGGATTGCGGTGACGAAGCCCTGAGAGGATTTGTGCGGCAACCGCGATGGCAGCCCGCAACCCCTCCTTGTCCAGCTCCGCCCCCACCATCGCGCGGAGACGGCTCAGCTCCTCGGAGATATAGGTGAAGAAGGAGACCAGGTCAGGAAGCCGCAACTCATTGAAGTCGACGGGGTGGTCGAACGGGTTTAGCCCGACGGCCGGCATGGTCGCGCTGGCACGACGGTAGGCATCGCGCAGCCGCAACACGTGTGTGGCAACATGGTCCACCAAGTGGTTGAGGCGATCCTGGACCTCATCACGATTGGCCCACTCGCGCTCCAGCCGGCTCGCCTGACTGCCTATCGTATCTCCCGCTTTCTGCAGCAACGCCGCCGATGCCTCGAGCATCTTTGTGGTGGACGCCTGCCGCTTTTGAAGCTCCATGAACTCCCGCACATAAAGGAAGAGCATGGCACTCCTCTCCTCCTTGAGCTCACGGAGCTCCACGTCCTTGGCCTTGAGCTCCGCGTCCTTGGCCTGGAGCTCCTATGTCAGGCGCCTCACCTCAGACTCCGTGATCTGGTGCGCCGCCATGGAACCAGGTAGAAGCAATGGGGAGAGGAAGCAAAGGGGGCAAAACAGCTGAAAGGCAATGCAATCTACGGGAAGGCGGAGGGAGCTAGCCAAGAAGCAGGGTGAATCTTTCAGTTTTCACCATGGGAAAACACCAGTCGACGACTTTTCACATCCGGGAGCAGTGGGTTTTACAGGCGGAGTCATCATGACTAATTGTTGCCGCGCCTGCTCCCATCAATCAAAAAAATAAAAATCCTGACGCGCCTGCCGCACCCAAAGACCAGAGCAACGCCGCGGTGGATATTTAAATTTACCTGCCGGCAAGGAGAGAAAAAAGGGGTGAAAAAACAAATGTGGCGACGACCTAGCTAATCGGTCGCACTAGCCCAACTAGCTAGCCACCGTGCTTCACTGTTGTACTCGGCGGGAAAGGTGGGCTTTTGTGATTTGACGACTCATTTACTTGCTTCGGTGCTACAACCAAGGAGGACCCAGAAAACACGCGGTAGGGCGTCCCACATCTCGGCAAGGAAGAAAATATGCGTGCACCACCCGGGAGGACCCAGAAACCGCGCGGTAGGGTGTGCCACATATCGGCAGGGAGAAAAAATGTGCGTGTAAAAATATACTGTATCAGACGTACTACCTATGGTTCGACCTCGGGACCCAGCCAGTCGGTCAAAAACACCCCACTAGCCACACAGCTTCATCATGCTAACGTGGCACGGAGGATAGGTGTGGTTAGCTCCGTCTCGACCAGCCACAATGTCTCTTGTTCTAGGCGATTCTTCTATTTCCAAGCATTTTTTTAGTTACTGTCAATGTGCCCGTGCGTTGCAACGGATCCAAAGTAGAATAGTACTTGTTCACAAACTTGAAAGAAAATACTCTTGTTTTGATATACATATATACCACTAAAAATATATTACTTTTCACTCAAAATATATTTCTCAGGCTGTTTTGATGAGGTGAGGGAGGGATGTGGTTGCTTATAAGATAATAAGGGGTTTTCTGCAAATTGGAGCAGAGAAGTGGGCTATTGTTGCAAAAATGCCACAACTTACCTCACAGCCGTTAGATGCAGATCTAATGGTCAGAAATGACGGATGGCAGACACACCATCATCACCAACTGAGTCTTTTATAGGAGTAGAGATAATAACACCACGGCAAGCTCGCGCCGCTCTTCGTGTGTGCCCGTGCGTCTAAAGGTTATACGATGGAGAGGAGAGAGAGATCGCAGACATGGGACCCACCAGTAAGTAAGTCAACGGTCATGCACGTGTTGACGAGCCACTCCCTCTACTCTACTCAACGTAATCTTACTCTTATAAAAACAGAGTTGGTGATGATGGTGTGCCTGCCATCCTGCAATATAGGCCGTCCGATTTATATCTGACTAATAGGAAGGAAACTATGGTAATTTTGCAAAAAGATACCCACACCCCTCTCCACATTTGCAAATAAGGCCTTCCCTCGTTCATCCTTTTCTCTCACAAGATAAACTACTCATAAAAATGCATCTTGATGTTACGTGCAACGCACGGGCATCTTGCTAGTACTGTATAAAATCAAGTTATGCGACAAAGCCAACAACCATTGTTGTTTCAGGCTATCGACTTACGCTTTGTAGTCCAGGTTGCCAATTCGAATCTCATCTTTCAGATTTGTTAGTTTTAGGTCCAAATTTGATCAATGACAAGTGGGACCCCCATGTGTTGTTCCGATATTTCTATTCTTATAAAAAACAGAGTTGGTGATGATGGTGTGCCTGCCATCCTGCAATATAGGCCGTCCGATTTATATCTCACGGATAGGAAGGAAACTATGGCAATTTTGCAAAAAGATACTCACACCCCTCTCCACATTTGCAAATAAGGCCTTCCCTCGTTCATCCTTTTCTCTCACAAGATAAACTACTCATAAAAATGCATCTTGATGTTACAGGCAACGCACGGGCATCTTGCTAGTACTGTATAAAATCAAGTTATGCGACAAAGCCAACAACTGTTGCTGTTTCAGGCTATCGACTTACGCTTTGTAGTCCAGGTTGCCAATTTGAATCTCGTCTTTCAGATTTGTTAGTTTTAGGTCCAAATTTGATCAATGACAAGTGGGACCCCCGTGTGTTGTTCCGATATTTCAGTGTAGGATGGTTTTTTTGCACAAACACTTTGCGCGGTTAGACAAGTAATGGCACCAGTTACACGTATGTTGCAAGTTTAGGAACAAAAATGACAGCGGCATAGAATATCACATCCACCCCGCAGCTTAGATGCTATGGTGATACGAGTTTTTACGTCGTCGGATCTGAGATCCAATGGCTTGGGAGTAGTCTTTGTAATTATGCGCAATTTCCAAACTCTCCAAGGTTTTTTTTGCAATTAAAACATTCAGGCCTAGTGTGTGCTGCTGCATCTTGGATCCAACGCCTCCTAGTAGCTCATATTAGGTGCTCCGAGTAGCTTAATTAGCCGCTACGGTGATACGAGCATCTAGGTCGTATGATCTGTGATCAGATGCCACATGCGTAGTACTTGTACTTTCTGCACAATTCCCAAACTCTTTGAGGCCTATATTGCAAAAACATTCAAACCTCCTACTGTGAGCCGTTAGATCTCTCGGGAACTCGTATCACCATTGAATCTACGGTGCGGGAGCACCTCATATTCTCCCATTTGAGAAAACATCAGGTGCTCTCGCAGCTTAGATGCTACGGTGATACGAGCTTCGAGGTCGTTCGATGTGAGATCCAATGACATCTGAGCAGTCTTTGTGCTTGTAAGCAGTGGCCGAACTCTTTGGAGGTTTTTCTGCAAAAAAACATTCGAACCACCAAGGAGTTGTTGGATCACAGGTCCAACAGCTCCGAAGAGCTTGTATCACCAAAGCATCTAAGGTGTGGCAGCACATGATATTCTTACATACAGGAGAATATGAGGTCCTCCTTCATCTTAGATGCTACAGTGATATGAGCTTCGAGGTCGTTGGATATGGGATCCAAGGGCATCTGAGTAGTTTTTTGTACAAATTGTGTGCAATTCTCAAACTCATTAAGGTTTCCTGTAAAAATATTAAGACATCCTGTGAGCTGCTATATCTCAGATCTAGAAGCTCCAATGAACTTGGATCAGCATATAGCATCAGAGCTTCACAATTTTATCTAAGGTCGAGGGGTAACCCCCGACAATCTACATAGCTTCGCCTATGCAAGAGGTGTAGTGCGAGCGTCTATGTGAGAGAGAGACGACGCGAAAAAGTGAGGTCAACCCAGTCATTTATAGAGGGAGAGGTCAAGGGAGTGTGGCCTAGCGTACACTCGAATGTTAAAGACGATACACCGAGATATTGTGCGGTGAAGCTGTGGTGAGGGTTGGAGGGAGGTAGTTACCGAGAGAGTGGCCTAGATAGACTTTGTGTGTGCGCGCACGGTGAAGGTGTTTTACAAAGGCAACACATGTGTCTTGAGAGAGAGAGAGAGAGGGAGTGTTTGTCATGGAGGGCACGACGAGGTTGTGTGTGAGAAATACATTTGTTGAGAGTGTGAGGGTGGGAATGACATAAATGGAGATCGAAACGTGAAGAGCAATAATGAGCGCGCGTGTGTCAGATACCAATAGCTCTATTAACAAAGAAATGAACATCAATCGATACATGAAGTATGTGTGTGTGTGCGTGGGGGTGGGGGGGGGGGGGTCGATGGAGAGACCTAAACACAACATTCGGCCCTGTATGTAGTACTAGACTTAATATTCATGTTTCAGTTTCCTATTCATTTTAAATATTGAATTGAGGACCATGCATGGCTTGCATTTTACTCCCTTCATTCCTAAATATTTGTCTTTTTAGAGATTTCAAATGGACTGCCACATACGGATGTATATAGACATATTTTAGAGTGTAGATTCACTCATTTTGCTTCGTATGTAGTCACTTGTTGAAATCTCTAAAAGACAAATATTTAGGAACAGAGGGAGTATTTTTGAATTCGTGTCATACATGCATGGTTTGGAAAAATAGATGCACTATACTTACTGGATTGTTGTTGTATTCGTGTGTGTGTGTATGTGTGTGTGGTCATATGCTTGATACATACAAAGTTTTCTCACCACCATAACGTTCATCTTTTAAATTTGAATTTGCAATGAAAACTTACTGGGGATACCATGAAATGTGAAATCCACGTTGAGATCACTATATCACAAACTCACTCTAATTCAAGAAGTCGTCATAAATCAATTACCATGCCTTTTGGAATGACTAGTAATTTGCAAGGAAAATACGGGCATTGTAATACATATAGATTCATTCGGCAATTTAAAAGATTCATTTCGTATTCTCGAATGGTAGCACCCAATGGCGTACCAGCCAGACCCGGGCTCGTGTTGATCCTAAAAAAACCTGAGCTCGTGTCCTTGTGGTGGCGTGCGTGGTACGCACATTAGCCAACCCCAACCACTCGAGCCTCCGCGTTTCGAGTCAAAATATCTGGCGGCCAGAATTCCAGCCCTAGGAAATTCCCCTCATGTCCCCGGTCCATAATGACTACCGATGAACAATGGAGGGATGCTTTAGTAACTAGACAACATTACCTACCATGCGGATCATAGTTCAATTCCCTTGGTCGCCGCTACCCAAGGTCACCCGTCAACTCCATTGCCTAGTACTAATAGGAGTACTACACCAGGATGAGCACAGAATTGAGCCCCGTTTGTTTGTGCCTAGTGCTTGAGTTAATATATCAGGCAATGCACTGGTATGGAGGGATTATCCTTTTACTCTACATATATAACTTGTCTGAAGTCTAACTAAGCAAAATGTTTGACCAAATCCTTTCTTAAGAAATATTAACATCTACAACAGTAAAGATGTATCGCTTGAAAATTTATTGCATGATGCAGGTTATGATATTGTTTCGAATCCTGGATTTTAAATTTCAGAAAATCCAAAAGTGACCTGAAATTCATTTAAACTAAGCATGGTCTTGTGATATGGCACAAATATGCTGTCGTAATTTTTTGTTCAATTTGAGACAAGCTGCTCATGAAAAGTTGCACAAATGAAGAGCCAAGGTATTTTGGAACAAAGACCTGTCACGTTAACGCGAACGCTTTCACTATTCAAACCGTGGGCATTTATGTGCCGCCACGAGTCCCGCATCTCATCGGCATGTGTCGTCCGAGCAAGCGTGTGAGTCGACGGGAGGCGTGCGAGCAGACCGTTGCGCCGGCTGACCGGGAGGCGTGCGAGCAGGCCGCTGTGCAGGCTCACCGGGAGGCGAGCCCTTTGACCAGGCTCCGCTGCCACCTTCATCCCAACTGCCCCACTTTTAATGGCGCCGGCGCCGCAGTTTAAAATCACCCCGCACTACCTGGTATCGCTACAATCTTCTCTCTTCCTCTCCGATTCTCCTGTCGTCTACCTCCAACCAGCCTGACCTAACCGTACGCCATGCCGCATCATGATGGTCTGCCCTTAGTCTTCTAGTTTCCTGAGGAAGACACCCAGTCGGAGTCTCAAGAACATAAGGCGCTCTGGGACGAGCTTGAACTGGCCTTGCGGGAAGACGCCGTGCCTGTCCCCGCTCCCGTCGTACCGACTGCGCCAGCGCCCATCCTCGTGGCATTGATGGGCTGGGAGCCACACATTGTCGCCGAGCTTGATGCCACGGGGTTCCACGAGGTCCCCGCCGACTTTCACGCGCCCGTGCACCTGCCAACGCATGTGTCTGAGCGTGCACTAATGCGCGCGCCCGTGTCGGTGCCCGTGCACATGAATGTCTCTGCCGCACCGTTGCCAGCGCCTGTCCTCGCGCGGGTGCCAGTGCCCCCCTCAGCGGCATGGATCGCCGCCGTCGACCGCTTCCTTGCACCAACGCCAGTCGCCTCCTCCCGCCAGTTGACTCGCTCCTGGAGACCGAAGTCCAGAACATTCTGGCCTTCCTTGAAGCTAGGGCCAATGTCCAGGAGTACGCGAACAATGGCGCAAGACGCTGCCGTCGCCGTCACCGTTGGTCAGTGGCCCAACGGCACACAAAGCACGGCAGAGGAGCCGCTTCCCACCGCAAGACGCCCCCGCCGCCGTGTAATCTAAATTTGCGATGAAAAACGTTCGGATTGCCATGCTTAAAATCCAAACGTTTGGGATTTATCATTTCCGTTTATTTTAGTTCGATCGTCGTATGAATGTAAAGTCGGAGTCAGACTGAATGAAATCTATGGTTTGATCGATTGAATGTTCTGCTAGAGCCGTATCAAATTAAATATAAAACGTCATCAAGCCACATGTATTCCTTCTCATTGCAAACATTTCATATTAAATACCACGTCAATTCCAAATATTTTTTAGGGAAGTCAATTCCAAACACTTGTAGGGCGCGACTAGTCCCCTTGTTCGAGCACTAGGCGATACATCTATTTATCCACGCATTTAATTATGACGAAGTAGTAGATAAATAGTTCTACAACTAGCCTAATTTGTCCGTCACGGTCACTTTTGTTCCTAAACTTGTTACATGTATAATACTACTAGTACGTGAAACTGGTGTCGTAACTTGTGAACGCGTCCAGATATGGTCAACGGCAACATCGCCCGCGCGTTCTTCGTGTTTGCCCGTGCGTCTAAACGTAGAAGGGGAGGAGAGAGAGAGAGAGAGAGAGAGAGCAGCCATGGAACCCACCAGTAAGTGAAGGCAAATAGTACATGCTAACGAGCCGGTCCCACTAATGTACTAAAATTAATATTAAAACATGTTATCCATTAAATAGACTGTGGTAATATAAAAACATTATATCAACAAAGGGGGGGGGTACAACAAACGTTGCTACTATGTTGCCTATTGACGTGCGGCTTGAAGGCCCTGGTCGCATGTTCGATCCTCGTCCTTCTTCATTTTTAATTTATATATGGGTCCAAATTTGTTCCATGGCAAGTGGGCCCCTCAGTGTGTAGTTTGTAGCACTTTAATTTGTTGGTCGAAATTTGTTCCATTACAGGTGGACTATCGGTGTGTATTTGTAGCTTATTTGTAATAATTAAAGAGAATAACAGAGTTTTTTGCAAAAATACCATGGTGCGACGTGGAAGGTGAGAAAGGACGTGCGAGAGAGCGGTGACAGAGCCAGAGGGAAATCAATTGGGGGAGGTGCGGGGGTTGCAACGGTGTTTGGAGTAGTTGTGGGCCGAATGCTACGAAAATATAATCTAAACCCACCAGAATAAATGCTTTCGCAAATTAATCCAAGGTTGGAGTCCCCCTCGCAATGTAAATAGCTCCGGCTCTACGAGGGATGGAGAGGTAGCTTCAATGTGTGGAAGATACGGCGTGAGAAAGCAAGGTCAATCGAGACACAGATAGATAGAGAGACAAAGTGAGTGTGGTCCGGCATTCGTTGAAAAGATATATATGCTCTGGAGAGATATTGTCCGGTTGAGCTTTTGGGAAGGATGAGGGCTGTAAGATAGAGCTTGAGAGATGATCCAGTCATAGACATGTAGATATATTTTGTGCGTGGGAGGAAGCAAGGTCAATCGATACATAGATATAGGGAGAGAGATTGAGCGAGTGTGGGGCTGTCATGCAATCGAAAGAGTGAGACGGGTTGGAGAGAGTGACCTAGATAGACAATGTGCGTGAGAGAGTATACAATATGAATATGTCGAATTGGGCACAAACATGGAGATATATCGTTTGTGTCTGAGAAAGAGCGAGGTCAATCGAGACATACATAGAGAGAGAGAGAGAGAGAGAGAGAGAGAGAGAGATTGAGCGAGCCTGCCATGAGGTCGAAAGAGTGGGGGTGGCTTGGATGGACTGACCTAGATAGACAATCTGTGTGAGAGAGTATAGAGTGTGTCGATCGAGGTCCGAACAGGGAGATATATCATTTGTGTGTGAGAGAAAGCGAGGTTAATCAAGACTTAGATAAAGAGAGCGAGATTGAGCGAGTGTGGGCCGCCGTGCGGAAGAAAGAGTGAGACAGTCTCAAGAGAGTGACCTAGATAGACAATGTGTGTGCGTGCGCACGAGAGGGGGGGGCCTAGATAGGCAATGCATGTATCCAATGAGAGAGGGTGGGAGGGAGAGAGAGAGAGAGATAGCTCGGCATGGAGTGCAATGGCGGGTGTGTGAGAGAGATACATTTGGTAACAGAGTGGAAAAAGGGGGCTGTGTAGTTGAGAGAGGTAGAGATCGAAACATGGAGAGAAAGAATGAACATGTGTCGGAAACCGATAGCTTTCTAAGGTGGTTAGGAGAGGAAGATTGATCGATACAGGAAGTATGTAGCGTGTGTGCCGAGGGGGGGGGGGGGGTGGTGGGGCTAAAAACAACATTTGAATGCAGATAGTAAGAGACTTAATATCGATGTTTCAATTTAGTGTACATTGTAAGATTTGAATTGAGGACCATGCATATGGCTTCCGTAATTATTTTGAATTTGTGCCATACTAGGTTTGGAAAAGTTGACATTGACTCGATTGTTGTGCTATTTTGTAGGTCATATGTTTGAATCCATCCAAAGTTTTCTCACTACCATGGTGTTCATCTTATACATATGAATTTGTATTAAAAAGTAGTGTGGATACCATGAAATGTGTAATCCATGTTAGAATTGGAGATCGCTATGTGACACACACTCTAATTCAAATAACTCCTCATTAATTAATTTATAGTATCTCGTTTTGAATGACTAATTATTTGCAAGGAAAACACGGGCACGGTAATACATACAGATTCATTTGCAAATGAAAGAAGATTCGTTTGCATTCTCAAATGTAGGCGCACCAGGCAGACCAGGGTCGTGTCGTGGTGGTCGCGTGTGTCGTACGGACGCTAGCACCCAGCCACCCACCCCCCTCCGTCCCTCCCCCCCCCCGCCCCCCCAAAAAAGAACGACAACAAAAAAAGTTTGCGCTTCCATGTTTCGGATTGAAATATCTGGCGGCCTCAATTCCAGCCCTGCAAAATCTCCCTTCTCCACCGTCCCCTTCCGCGCCTATAGCGCTCAAATCCCTAATTCGCCGCCAACCCAAGCAAAGTTCGAATCGCCCCTCGTCTCGTCTCTTTCCCCACCTCTGTGCCGGACAACGACGACGAAGACGACGGTCACGCTTCACCACCGCACCGGAGCTACCTCATCTACGCCCTTATCCACCGCACCGGGTGGTCCACCGACAACGTCGGCCGCCACAACCGACGTGCCTCACAGACACCGACTTCCACCGCATCAGGTGCGATTCACCGACGCCGTCTCCCACCTCACCGGGGCTACTTCACCGAGCACATCGTCGCACCTCCACCCCCCGAGGCTGTTGGGGCTTCATCGACGGTCTCATCCACCGCATCATAGTGCTCCGCTGCCACTCAAGATCTGCATCCGTGCGCGGCCAGCCAACGCCAGTGCATCACCCTCAACGGCTCTGAAGTGACCCGCACTCTAGCTAGGCGAGCATGCCCAAACGCCGGCCCGAACTAGGTATCCACATATCACTCCCTTGTGCACTGTTCCGACGATGTTTGGATATCCTTTACTGCTCTCTTAGCTTACACGCCTATGCAACTCTGACTTTAACTCTTATTTCTTCTGGAGATATCATCTGAAACAAGCAAAACCATTTTTTAGCGAAGCATGATGGCGCTACGGGAACTGGTACACATCCTGCACACCGGTATAACCTTGTAAGTACCTGTCCTCCGGTACAACAGCAAGGTCGATTCCTCTTATTTGATCAACCACTCACCGTGTCAAAAATGCAGAGGGGGATGCAAGGAGCACAAGGCCTGCACATCCAAGCAAGTGGTAACATGCACTTGTACATGGAACATCCCAAGTGCAAGCAGAGCTGCAGTGAGACTGTACAACGAGCTAGCGTAAGTCCCTGCATTTCATTTAATTCGTACTGACCTGCGTGTATGATTTGTGTGCAGTGGCGGATCCACGAATACAAGTTACCAGGGGCGAAAATTTAACTTAAAAAATACGAAGGCACTTGCACTCCAGAAATCAACATAACTTGAGAAATGTGAAGCTACATGCACTTTGAAAACCAGCTAATGATCCAAAGTAGTTCCAGATTATAAAACACTAAATGATGTAAGCACCAAAAAACAAAAAATGCAACATGGTGTACAAGGACTACTAACATGGACTGTACCTGCTTGAATTATTCGTTCTCTGGCTGAAAATATCAAAGTGTAATTGCACCTATAACCAGTGCGCAAACTACATATCAATATATCTATCCTGCACAAGTATGCCAATAGTTTCAAACAACAGATTAGAAAAGTATTTATGCTACGTTTTCATGATACGGGGACTTTCTGGTAGATGGCCTCGACGTTTCCTCAAGCCATGAAAATGTACTATAATTTGCTTGTCATCAATTCCTGCAAATCTCTATCTCTCTCTCAACATAGCAGATCATCATTAGACACTAAATCCTTCAATGGGAGCTTGCAAAATGCTTGCATTAGATCCCTCATTAGACACTATATGTTCATCACCAGGAGCATGTAAAATGTTTGCATCAAATCCTTCATTAGCAGTCTGTTCATTAGACACTTCAGGCTCAAGAACAACATGAGCTTGTATGTTTGCACCGGAAACTTGATTAGACACATCAGGTTCAGTTAGTTCAGTATTGATTGGGGGAGTTATAAAATAAGCAGAAATTGGTTTCATTTTCTTATAGATTCCCTACATACAAGCAGTTTTACAACACCGTCAGGTTTAACTATTGGCCAGAAATTGAACAATTGAATTAGATATAATCAGGGATGTGATGTACCTGCTCGTTGCGCATGCTGCTCTTGCAAGCTGCGACTGTCCGTTTGCGCAAGCTCGATGCCATGCCCGTGCTGCCGCCGCTGCCTCCCACACAGGCTACACCCAGGGTTGGATCTTCATCTTCTTGTCCTTCCATTCGCTTGAAGCCCGACGACCGGCGTCCAACGAGGGTGCGACGAAGTGCTGTCTCGGTCTGTCCAGCGGCGGCTAGGTTAGGAGCGAACCAGACTAGAGGCTGGAGCGAACGAATTGGAATTTTTCCTGCTATCGATTGATATGGGAGGCGCTCGTTTGGGCCGCAAGCCTGCTATAGGGCCTGCCTTGCACTTACATTATTGGCCCATCCAAATTGAAACATTTTTTTTCATTTTTTTACATTGCCTGCTCGTGCGCTGGGACTTACAAAACTAGCCTGGGCCAACCTGGACGACTCAAACGAGGTGCACACTTTCCAGCCACCCGAGGCGGCCGCCCATACCAGCCCCTATGGTGGCGTTGCCCCTTTTTGCGTGTATGATTGGGGTAGTGAAAATATTCCAGTGGCGCTTTTGATTTACCCACAGAATGGTTGAATTGCTTGTTTCTATGAACTGAGTTCGCCAATAATTTGAAGGATGCCAGTCTTTTCATCCTATTGTAGATTGCTTAGATCTCGATATTCCAAATGTAATCGCATGAAATATATAGTAAAAGCCAGTGTGATATGTGTTGCTACAACTAGTCTGACAACCCGTCCTCATATAACATATCAAGGACGCACCATCTTATCAGATTAACCATTTGACTTACCAATGCAGTGTGGGAAGAAAGAAGTATTGAGACTGCGTATCCAAGCAATTGATGCCATGGACTCCTTCGTAGAACCTTGTAAGCGAAAAAGAAGTTGCAGTGTGCCTGTACAAAGAGCTAGCGTAATTCAGTTACCTGCTTCTCAGAATTTTAGTTATCCATTTATTGCAAAATTGTTCAATTATGTTGCTTGGCTTAATTTAGTTTGCTACTGATTACATAATGCCATAGACTGTTAATCCTATTATAGACTGCGCCTATCTATGTGTTTGATACTTACTGTTAAGAATTACCTGTTTGCCTGAACTTAAATAGCTACTTAAGCACGTAGATAGCTGGTCATATGTACTTCTAGGGTGCAGCAAAATTCACATGTAATTTATGTTCTGATACCCTGTTTGTTTAAATGGTTTGCTGTTATCACTTGTAGCACTAGTAATGTTTGCATGTTCATAGAGAGACAACTGTCAGGTTTATATGAGGGACACCGTCTTTTTAACTTATATATATGTATATATATGTGTCGGAATCATTTTGCTTACATCAAAGAAATTTACAGATGTCTGTGTTGCTGGTAAACGGTACCGACTTGTTACTTTAATACGTTGCCAAGAACTTGTTAGTTTTACTAGTTCATGTGTAATTAAATACGCCGCCAAAACTGGTTAGTTTTACTAGTTTGATGTTAGTTTCTTATGGCTCTTGCAACACTTTATTTATGATTGCTAACATTCAAGTTTGCAGGATCCAACTGAAACTCCGTTGGCACAACAGGTATGTTTTGAGAAACTTCCTTGTTTACCTGGTTTGCTACTGTAACTTGTTGCTGTAATCATCTTACCAACTTCAAGTTTTCAGGATCCAATTGGAAGTCCAATTACACAGCAGGTACATTTTCAAAAATATATTTGTGTAACAGGTTTGCTGCTGTAACTTGTTGCTCTAATCAAGTTACTGACTACTCAATTTTTCAGGATCCAAGAGAAACTCCAATGCCACAACAGGTTCCTTTTGCAAAACTTGTTTGTTTATCTGCTTTGCTGCTGCAACCAGTTGCTCTAATCACATTACTGGCTACTCAACTTTTCAGGATCCAAGAGAAACTCCAATGCCACAACAGGTTCCTTTTGCAAAACTTGTTTGTTTATCTGCTTTGCTGCTGCAACCGGTTGCTCTAATCATGTTACTAGCTACTCAACTTTTCAGGATCCAAGAGAAACTCCAATGCCACAACAGGTACCTTTTGCAAAACTTGTTTGTTTAACTGCTTTGCTGCTGCAACCGGTTACAATGATGTTAACAGCTACTTTTCAGCATCCAATCGAAACTCTTTAATTCCTTGTTTGTTTAACTGGTTTGCTATTCTAACTCCCAGTTGAGATGTTTTGTTAACTTCAACTTTTCGGAATCCAATCAAAACTTTAATGGCAGAACAGGTTAGCCCAAGATCAAAGAGTGAGGTCCCCATGGACGTTGTATCATCCCACAGCAGTGGCATCGGCCCAATCGTGCATCATGAATTGCCAACTGCTGATGCTCTAGAGGCTAAACTATTGGTAGAAAGAGATTTTGCTTTTGCACTTAGAGATGAAATTGACATGTTGAGGAAGCAAACAGCACAATCACAAGCAGTACTCAAGACAACCATTAAATATTTGGTGGGTTTCAAAACGAAGCAAGCTGAGACTGACCGCATTGTTAAGGTCCTGAAGGAAAAAAGGAAATTAAATTCCCACTTGGTAAATCATAGGTGAAATGTTTTTTCCATCGTTGAATAACCTTTGTGTTGTTTGTTCATGTAATCGATCAAACCATTTGTTTTAGAGATCATGTAGTAATTGTTTTTTGTTTTTTGGTTTGTAATTTTTTTTGAGCACGAGTCTGTATTAATTGATAAGACTCTGAGACATTTCATTTTGATTGTTGTGCCAGACCTACAAATATGCCAATCGGGCTGAATGTGCATTTAGCAATAATAGTAGTATAGATGGTCCTTAAGTGGCACGCATCTGAAAGGGCCAAGATGCTGTACTAGCTTCGCTAAAAAAATGATGCTCTTCTAGCAAAAAAAGTACAGCGGCCTGGCTTATGTATGTTAGTCGATATTATTGATCCATATACTCTATAAGTGTTTATATGTCTGTTAGTTTTGTACATTATTGGTTGATTGACTCGGTATTTTGAATCTTGAGACATCGCTTGTGTACATATCTAAATGGGAGTACACATTATGTTGCGTGTGACACTTGGACATAAAGTGGTTTCAAATATTCAAATTCACCTTAAACTGGATTCTAGCTTCTGAATTCGAGTATCGGCGTTTGTAAATCATATTCATATATGACAGTGGAATACATCTTTGTTGTGCTTTTGAAGATATATAAAAACAGATAGAAAGATTTATAAAGATTCGTATAAGAATACAAAATGGATTCGAATTTAGTTGCCAGGGTAAACGTGGATCCTTATTGTCCCAAAATTCGAAAGAAGCGGCAAAATATCCACTCCCATGTCGGCTGCCCGAAGCCAGTGTTTGCGAGATGGAAATTACTGTCTACCCCTTGCACGGACAATCCATCGGCCCGATTTCCACTGCTCTCAATAGGGGGTAGGTTAGTAACTTCAATTAGACATGACACGACCGCCTCTGAGCCCATTCAGACACGGTGGGCGCCAAACGTGGGTGGCAAAACACATTTGATTCAAGATCGTCTGAAAGACCTCTGTCTCTCCCTCCATTTCCCCATTCATACACGGTAAGCGATAAAACAAACTCGACTCGGCCGAACTCGATGTAGGCAAATATTTTCAATAAGGGCAGGTTTGTAACTTCACTTAGACGTGACACAACCGCCCTACCCGTCAGCCCCGTTCATACACCGTGGGCGCCAACCGTGGGCACCAAAACACCCTCTCGTCGCCCAAAATCGCTCTGGGCAAATATTGGGGAGATGCGATATTACCGTCCTATCCCCAACCGACAAGACGTCCAAATTTTAAACGGGGCTAAGTTCGTAACTTTCCCATATTTCAGACAGGCGCGTCCCAAAAACATGGTTCCCCGTACCTCTCCCTCCATTTTCTCATTCATACACCGTCCGCGCTAGAACACCATCCCCACACCAGCCTCCTCCGTCCGCCACCCCATCCATCGCCGCCATCCTCCACCCCATCCATCGCCACCGTCCTCCACCATGCCGGAGCGCCTACCAAGACCGCGCCATCCACTGCTAGAGATGGATGTTTCTCATCCACGGCGATGGACCAGGAGCCTTGCATCGCGTCCTCTCGCTTCATCGGCGCCGTCGTCCTCCTTGCCGGGGCCACTCCCACGACCTTCTCGTCCACCGCAACGGGACTTATCCCCCGATGCACCCGTCTACCGTCGTAGATCTGCTTCAACGCCACCGACAGCCATCGCACCCCCAATGCCTACCCGGCGCCGCAAGAGAGGTGGTACTACTTCATATCTGCTCAACTTTTTGATCTCAACCAAAAAATAGATCGTAACTTGGTTACTGTACTTTCTTTTCAGCTCTTAGAATTTAGTTCTTAGTTCGAAGCAAACAATGGTTGCTAAATAGCATTTCTGCGGTTTGCAGCTTCAAATCTGCCATGGCACAGTCATAATAGGGTTTAATTGATCATGCTTAGGGTTTCCCCCCTTTTATGATCACTATACGATCAACATACGTGCTTCGTGTCATAATAGCACTGCTCCACCCATCAAGCTAAACAAGCTTAGTTGTTCAAATACGAATCTGATAGTATTAAAATAGAGTCGTTTAATTGGTTAGCTAAATGTTCCTAATTTAGTTTCGAAAATGCATGTACGCCGCTCGGGTGTGGATCTACAGGGTGCCCACGGTGGGCCACGGCCCACCCTGGGATTTTGGGTCAGCCCAGGCCCCGATTCCCCTCTGTTCTGCCACGCTTCTGATCTCTACTCGCCCCCAGCTGCCTGCCTCACCGGCGACTTGCCGTCCCCGAACGGCATGACTCTAGGAGGAGACGCCGGACTAACAGGAGGTCAGGAGCCGCTCGCCCAATAGCGTCACCGCTGCCCGGGCGCACCGCCGTGCCTACCTTCCCAGTCCGTTCAGGGCTCAGGCGTGCAACAACCACTAAGCCAACCCAATTTATCCTGAGATATGTCCTCAACACTTAGCAGCCACTCCTCATCACCCATTTTCTAATTGATTCATTACTCATTAGGCAGGACTGTCATTAGGGTTTGTTGTGTACTGAGTGCTAACTACACTTAATGGTTCAAATGTATTTCAGTAATCTTTAGTACCTGTAAAGTTCACAGGGTTTCAAAATTCCGGCCCTAGGAACAGACACTAGTCATTTTGGATTGTTGGTCATAGTGACATTGACCCAGATTACTACTGCAGGCCAGGTTTGTTGACAATTTTACTTGTCTTTCTTACTCATTCGATATGATATCCAATTATTCACGTCGATTAGTTGCAAACAATAAGTGCTAGACCAACTTCTTGATTCAGATTTTGGATGGTCTCTTACTGCAGTTACAATTCTGCATACTTGTCCTAGTAAGCTCACAAGTAATGGTTCATTCACTACCTCTATGCTTGCCTTGTCATATTTGTTGTCAATATTCTTTTAGGGTGGACCACCCTGTTTCAAAATACTGGAACTGCAGACATGAGTGAATAGTATTTCTCTTTGTGATCTCTTCCATTATGTGTGGGCAACGAACACTGCATTGTATAGAAAGAAAGTGTCATTTCCACCTTTTACATAGACTATGATCTTTTACATGGAATACAATCTGCCTACTTGCTTTGTGTCACACTACCAGCACTCCACCCTTGAAGCTAAACATTATGCCACTCATAATTCCTTAGTTTATTTGTTCAAATACGAATTTGATATGATTCTAATGTTCCTACTTAAGTTTTGAAATGTGTGTCTGCCGATTATAGAGACATAAGCGGTTTGTATTTCTGTGTGTGGTCTGGTCAGCACGGTTGGGGGGTGAACTTTGCATATGCAGGGGTTTATAGGGAGACACTCTTCGAGTTGAATCCGTAATGCATTCCATAGATAATCTGACTACTTTTTATGTTTTCATGAATCTCAGATACTGAACAGCATCATAATGATTATGAGCTTGCGCGCATGAAAAGAATAAAGCAGAACAATGCCATGGCTGTCAAACTTGGCATTAAGGGACTGAAATCAAGTCTGGATGCAATGCAATGCAAACGCTCTCCACCTACAGATTCATGCTCAGAATATGATCCTAACAGTGATTCTGAGCTAGAGGGAGACCTAAGTCAATGTAGCTCCCTAGTGGAGGAGTCAGAGGCAGATGCCCTATCTTATTCACCCATCAAGGTGCTTGCTCTAACTTTCCAAGGTTATATTGGTCGCACATATCTTGCAACTGATGCTTTGCATTGCTTCTACTTTGTTGCACTGCCATTAGCTTAGTTTACACATTGTGTATGTGAATACGCCCTGCCTATCCATTTTCAGTACATATTCCATCTGTCATCATACCATATTTATCCATTCAAATGTTGTTCTTGTGTATCAGACGTTCAAAAGGAAGAGGGCGATTGCTGATCGCGGAGGAGCACGAACAAAGTATTTGGAAAAGGTAGTGACACCGGATAAATCAAATAGCCCATTAGGTGTAGTTGCAATATCACCAGACCCAGAAAACACGGCCACAACTCTAGCAGACTCTAGCCCTACTACACTGGCCATCTCTGATGCCCCAACTCAGCAGACCCCAACTGCCGCAAACAGTATGATGATGCCAGTTGACATAGCACCAGCTCTACGTCGCAAAACCCCTATTCCAGCAAAGAGTACACCAAATCCAGTTGCCAAATCCCTTTTCGAACGAGAGAGAGCCCCAATTGCAGCAAATAGGACTCCTGTTCCACTTCTTCCCAGTTTACAAGACGAAGCTTATATTGTTGTCAGGAACTTTGTGTGCATCTTTCCTTCATGGAAAGATTATACCACAGACAAAGAACAATTTCCAATCTTCCTCCGCAACTTATGCGTAAGTAATGTACTAATGTTATTCATGGTAATTACTGCATATGTTTCTGCTGACAGAAGACACAAGATTCCATTCTTTTAAATAGGCGAAGACCAAACTGGATAGTCAAGACGAGCAAGGGTTGGTTGCGCTTTTCAAGCACTCGTTGATGAAGTATCGTTCCTACCTGAGGCAAGCGCACTTTGATGGCAAGCCTCTAAACAAAATTTCTGTAAAGTCTCCGGTGCTACATTTATCAGACAATGACAGGAATAATCTTGTTACACATTGGTCTCGTTTGCAGCGTAAGGTACTATCTATGATATCACATCACAATTTGAACTACATTTCTGCATGTGCCTTAACGTCTCACTTGTACGAAAACTATTTGTAGAAGAACATTCATTCTCAAGGGACCACAGAATCTCGCAACTATACTGCACACTACATTGCTCTTGTGAGTACCTCTTGCCCTGTATGACCATACTTACTTTCATAGCTAGTTGATTATGTAGCATCACTGCACATATTAGCCTCGTTATCCTCCATTTGGTGGACACTAGAAGATTCGTATTGACTCTTACATAAATCTAGAATCAACCCAATGCTTTTGAAGAGGTTTAGCTCTGCAGTCCTCTTGTAAGGACTGAATGTCGTCTATCACTGCACTTACATTAACAGCTACTCCCTTTGTCCCATAATATAAGAGCGTTTTGTATAGTACACCAGTGTTCAAAACACTCTTATATTATGGGAAGAGGGATTGGTTCATTGTGTAGCATTCTGCATCTTATCTCCCTCGCCCACCATTTACTAAAAATATCAGATCTATATTTAATCTTACCAAAAAGTTGAATACACAGACAATGCCAGTGCAGAAGTGTAGCCCATTTCTCTTGTTAGTACATTTTGTCCTGTAACGCTTGTACTTCCAGGCATTGGTAGTTGATTATGTAGCATCAATCTGCATCTTATCTTCATTATCCTCTATCCCTTCCAGTATTATCATATCTATAATTACTCTCTACAAAATGTAGAGTACAGGCAATGCTTATGAAGAAGATTATGTGCTGAAATTCTTGAGTTATCCTTCCCTTGACATGGAGAAGGGCATTATAAAGCCGGTGTTAACTGTTAATGTAAGTCAGTCCTTCTAAAGCCTTTATCCTCAACTACTGTTTAATTTTCTCATACTCCCTATCGTTAACTGCTGTTTAGTTTGCTGTTTCTATCAAAATGCATGTTCGCAACAACTGTAAGTTCCAAGTTTTACTTGTAAAACCAAATTCCTTATTCATACCATGCACATTACTCAACACTCCCTATATGTATGCTTGTTTTTGTCGATCTATAATCCAGTGTGTGGTGAAGCCGCCCACATTTGCACCTTGTCATCTCCTATTTTATCTTACTGATGTGGCTGATGATATGAACAACATGCCATGCACATTAACCAAAATAGATACAATGATTGTCTTTGCCCTTCATCTATGCTTGTTTTGTTGACATGGTAATCCAGTAGTGTGGTGAAGCTCCCCGCATT
The DNA here is from genome assembly GCA_011799875.1 of Thinopyrum elongatum. Lineage (NCBI taxonomy): Eukaryota > Viridiplantae > Streptophyta > Magnoliopsida > Poales > Poaceae > Thinopyrum > Thinopyrum elongatum. Next base: position 405,206,657 of record CM022302.1, on the reverse strand, counting down.
ATGAACAATGCCAAATTATGCTATTGATATTTTGAACTTACTCTTTATTTTCTAATTTGAAATTGGATGGAATTGACAGCACAGTTATCATCTTTGTTTATACACATGCAAAACCTGTCATCTCTCTGCTTGTTTCAGGGTGATATGCCTGATGGCATGCACAAGTCTGCTGAACGCTGTGAGACAAACCCAACATATATTGTAACAAAGAAGGCAAAACATCTTGAAGATAGCGAGACAACCCCAAAGTTTTGTCTTGATGCAGTGTTCAAGTTACTTGAGACTAGCAGTCAGACAAGCTCACAGAATTTGCTGTCTGAATCAGTTCAACTTCTTCAGTCCCAAGTTCTAGCAGAAAAGCATTCTGCAACTCAACTTCGACTTGAAGTCCTATCTCTAAGAAAGATTGCGGAGAACACCAATGAGAACCTCATTGCTAAATAGCTACATCTGGAAGCTATGACCGACATGCTAGGCCAGTCTCATAGCCTTGCTCAGCAGCTTGCGCAGCAGTTCCCGCGCAAGGCTAACCTTTCTTGAATTGTCTTGGAAGTGGTCTTGGTTCAGTATTATTTTGTTACGCTGCAATGGCGCCCAGTTTTTGTAATCTGCTTCTTCGTTGCGCTTTATGATCACTGGTGGCGAACTTCGATGCCCAGTGGATGTAATATACCGTAAATCCTTTATTGTATAGTGTAGGTTTATTCTAAGTTACTATGCCGTAATTTCTTTATTGTATAGAGTAGGTTTATTCTTAATTCCTACTAGTTACCGTATATGCCGTCATTCGCTATCTGAAAAAAATGGCAAAAATCTGATGTAGTCGACCGGGTCGAAACATTCGCCTCTAACGGGCCTGCATTTTAGCGGGCCACAATTGGGCCGCCCTGCAACTTTCTTGGGCCTGAAAGGCCATTGGGGCCTGCACACTTTGCGCCAGGCCCACAACTTACACGGGCCTATATTCGGCCCAAAGTTTAGTTGGGCCTTTAGTGGACCCAGTGCTTAGTTGGGCCCATGTAGCTTCGGGCCATTAACAGGTTGAATATTCTGCTGGCCTGTTATGGCCCAGAAGAAACCATGGGCCTTTAGTAGGTCGAAATGCATGTTGGGCCTCAATTTTCACTAGACGTCGACGGGCCTTCAGCAGGCTGAAATGTAGACTGGGCAATTATTGGCCCAGTTATATGACGGGCCATTACCAGGCCAAAACATATCTCGGGCCTTAGTTGGCCCACTGATACCATGGGCCTTTAAGAGGCCGAAAGGTTAGTAGAGGCATCAACGGGCCGAATTATACGACAGGCCTAACAGGCCCAAAGTCACGTCGGACCATATATGGCCCATGGGCAGCACGGGCCATTCCCAGGCCGAAAGACACACCGGGCTGAAATGGGCCCATGTCTACATCGGGCCTCTAACAGGCCGAAATGTCACTGGGCCGTAATTGGGCCCAAATATTCGGCGAACAATTAATGGGCCAGATCTGGCTTCGGGCCGTAAATGGGCCATGTTTAAACAGGCCGTTAGTGGGTTGGCCCACTAGTACCTGAGTAAATACTATGGGCCTTTTACTGGGCCAGCCTTTTTAACCTATATGGGCCTCTGTTGGGCCCTGCCATGTGTCGACGTTTCATAGGCACGTCTCCTCCATTGGACGGACGACATATGGCCCACCGAGGAGCCGACACGTGTTTCCTCCAGCCAATGATGATTTTGCATGTGGAAAATCCCCATTGGTCCGGGCTGTTAACGGGTTATCGAATCCAAACCGAAACCCGATAGCTTAACGGCGGCCCGTTACAGTGGATGCCACGTGTCGGTTACCCTTGACGAAAGCACTTCCATGACGCGCCATTTATCTCCATGGAAGTGGACACTTCCGTGATGATAATTTTGGTATTGTCATGTAACACTTCTACGACAGCACATGTATGACTATCTTGATTCTGTCATAAAATCGTCATGGATGTACATGCATGACAAAAAACGCGACCTACTGTGACAAACACGTATCATCACGGAAGTGGTTTTTTTTGTAGTGATAGAAGCGAGACAATTTATTTCATCCTTACTAGACAATTCTTTATCATGAGGTTGTCTAGGAAACTTAGAGAAATTAAGCTCATGAGACACATCACCAAAATTAACACTGACAGTTTATTTAGCACAATCAATCTTAGCATTAACAGTGTTCAAGAAAGGTCTACCAAATATTATGGGACAAAAATCATCTTGTGGAGAACCAAGAACTAGAAAATCAGTAGGGTATTTTATTTTCCCACACAAGACTTCAACATCTCTAACAATCCCAAGCGGCGAAATAGTATCTCTATTAGCAAGCTTAATAGTAACATCAATATCTTCTATTTCAAGAGGAGCAATATCATTCATAATTTCGTGATATAAGGTAAACGGGATAGCACTAACACTAGCACCCAAATCACATAAGCCATAATAACAATGATCTCCTATTTTAACAGAGACAACAGGCATGCCAACAATAGACTTATTCTTATCCTTTTCATCGGGTTTAGCAATTCTAGTGGCTTCATCACAGAAATAAATAACATGCCCATCAATATTATCGACCATGAGATCTTTAACCATAGCAACATTAGGTTCAACTTTAATTTGTTCAAAGGGTCTAGGTGTTCTAATATTACTTTTGTTTACCATGGTTGAAACCTTAGCATGATCCTTTATCCTAACAGGGAAAGGTGTTTTTTCAATGTAAGCAGTAGGCACAATTGGGTCAACATTATAAATGATAGTTTCATCTTTAACTACGACTGGCTCCTCAATATTTTCTTTAATAGGAGGATGATATTTAAACTATTTCTCCTTAGGGAGATCAACATGAGTAGCAAATGATTCCCAAAAAGAAGTTACTATCTCAGAGTCAAGTCCATATTTAGTGCTAAACTTGTGAAAAGCATCGGTATCCATAAAAGATTTAACACAATCAAACTTAAGTGTTATACCTGACTCATTACCTTTGTCAAGTTCCCAATCTTCAGAGCTGTGTTTAATTCTTTCCAGAAGGTTCCATCTGAATTCAATAGTTTTCTTCATAAAAGAGCCATTCGAAGAAGAATCGGGCATGGTTTGATCATCATGAGAAAGCCGAGCATAAAAATTCTGTAAGATAATTTCTTTTGAGAGCTCATGATTGGGGCATGTATACATCATTTATTTAAGTCTCCCCCAAGCTTGAGCGATACTTTCTCCTTCACGAGGCCAAAAATTATATATATAATTCCGATCACGATGAACTACATGCATAGGATAAAACTTTTGATGAAATTCCAATTTCAATCGATTCCAATCCCAAGCTCCAATATCATCACATAGCCTATACCATGTCAATGCCTTTACCTTAAAAGATAAAGGTAAGACCTTCCTCTTAACTTCATCTCTGGGTAAACCTGAAAGCTTAAATAATCCACAAACTTCATCCACTTAGATTAGGTGCATATCAGGATGCAATGTTCCATCTCCTGCACAAGGATTAGCTAGCAGTTTCTCTATCATACCCGAAGGAATCTCATAATAAATATTTTCAGTAGGTGCAGTAGGTTGAGGTGCAACTCTTTGTGCTTCTGGTCGAGGTGAAGATACCCCGAACAAACCCTCAAAGGATTGTTTTCCATAGTAACAAGTAACAGTAAATTTCAGCACGTAATATAATTTTTTCCTTACCAAATTCCACTTACCACAAGCGCTTCACTCCCCGGCAACAGCGGCAGAAAAGAGTCTTGATGACCCACAAGTATAGGGGATCTATCGTAGTCCTTTCGATAAGTAAAGTGTCGAACCCAACGAGGAGGAGAAGGAAATGACAAGCGGTTTTCAGCAAGGTTTATTCTGCAGGCACTGAAATTGTCGGTAACAGATAGTTTGATAGCAAGGTAATTTGTAATGAGCAAGTAATAGTAATGGTAACAAAAGTGCAGCAAGGTAGCCCAAACCTTTTTGTAGCAAAGGAGAGGCCGGAACAGTCTCTTATAATAAGTAAAGCGTTCTTGAGGACACACGGGAATTTCATCTAGTCACTTTCATCATGTTTGTTTGGTTCGCGTTCGCTACTTTGATAATTTGATATGTGGGTAGACCTGTGCTTGGGTGTTGTTATTACTTGAACAAGACTCCGACTTATGATTAACCCCTCTCGCAAGCATCCGCAACTACGAAAGAAGAATTAAGATAAAATCTAACCATAGCATTAAACATATGGATCCAAATCAGCCCCTTACGGAATAGTGCATAAACTAGGGTTTAAGCTTCTATCACTCTAGCAACCCATCATATAATAACTATGCCATAATGCATTCCCTTAGGCCCAAAGATGGTGAAGTGTCAAGTAGTCGACGTTCACATAATACCACTAAGGGAATCACAACATACATATCATCAAAATATCAAACGAATACCAAATTCACATGATTACTTATGCCAAGACTTCTCACATGTCCTCAAGAACAAAAGTAACTACTCACAAAACATATTCATGCTCAAGATCAGAGAGGTATTGAATAGCATAATAGATCTGAACATATAACCTTCCACCAAATAAACCAACTAGCATCAACTACAAGATGTAATCAACACTACTAGCAACCCAGAGGTACCAATCTGAGGTTTTGATACAAAGGTTGAATACAAGAGATGAACTAGGGTTTGAGATGAGATGGTGTTGTTGAAGATTGGCCCTCCCACTATGAGAGGGTTGTTGGTGATGACGATGGCTTCGATTTCCCCCTCCCAGAGGGAAGTGTCCCCTGCAGAATCGCTCCACTGGAGAGCAAAAGTGCTCCTGCCCAAGTTCCGCCTTGAGACAGCGGCGCTCCATCCCGAAAGTCCTCTCCTTATTTTTTTTCTAGGGAAAATGGGCTTATATACTAGAAGATGGGCACTGGAGGCTGACCAGGAGCCCCACTACCCACCAGGGCGCGCCAGGGGGTAGGCGCGCCCTGGTGCCTAGTGGGCACCTGGGTGGCCCCCTTTGGTATTTCTTTTCTCTAGTAATTTTTATATATTCCAGCTCATTTGGAGATGTGTAGAATAGGTATTTTTGACATAGCTTTTTCAGGTCCAGAATTCCAGCTGCCGTCAATCTCCCGCTTTGTGTAAACCTTGCATATTATGGGAGAAAAGGCATTAGAATTACTCCACAAAGTGTTATATTGATTAAAAACACTATAAATAACAGTAGGAAAACATGATGCAAAATGGACATATCAAATACCCTAGCAAGATGGTAACCATTGGCGGAGACCTCTCGGAGAGCCAGGAAGCGGGGATCCTTGCTTTCCTCCGAACCAACTGGAACATGTTTGCGTGGAAGCCCGTCGACATGCCAGGGGTGCAGGCAGAAAAAGTCAAATACTACCTGAAAGTCCGCAAGGATGCGAGGCCGGTGAAACAAGCCCTATACTATTTCGCCACAGATAAACAAATGGTGAGAGGGGAGGATATCACACGCCTGCGCACAACCAAGTTCATAAGGGAGGTCCCGCACCAAAAGTGGTTGGCAAACCCGGTGATGGTATTGAAGAGGAACAACACATGGCGCATGTGCATGGACTACACTGACCTTAACAAAGCGTTGTGACGACCCCGGCTTAATCGTGCACTAACCATACATGCAAATGCACACGATCAAGCCTAAGGACTCACTTGAAGATATCACAACACAACTCTAAAACATAAATAAAGTCATACAAGCTTTATATTACAAGCCAGGGCCTCGAGGGCTCGAATACATAGCTCGATGGCATACAAGTGTCAGCGAAAGTATCAGATATCTGGGGACATATATTACAGAGAAACAGATAGGCCTTTAAAAAGGTGGGGCAAAATAAAATACTACGATCGAAAGGCGTAGGCCTCCTGCCTAGGACCCTCCGAATCCTACTCCTAGTCGTCTGTCGGCTCCTCGTAGTAGTACTCGCCGGGAGGGTAGTAGTAGTAGCCGTAGTCGTCGACGGAGGCAGCTATCTCAGGTGCTCCGTCATCTGGCGGCATCAATTGGATATGGGGAGAAAAAGAAAATAAAGCAAACGTGAGTACTCATCCGAAGTACTCAGCAAGAAAGGATCTACACTACATATGCAACATTTTCAAAGGAAGCTGTATATGTGTAATGGGCTGCAGAAATGCCAGAATAGAGGGGAAAAGCCTAGTCCTATCGAAGACTAGCATCTTCAATCATCTTCATCGATCTTGCAGCATTAGAAGAGTGCATATTAACATAATGTAAAGTAGTAGTAATGTTATCAACCTCGCCCAGAGATCCTTCCTCGACTCCCTGCGAGAAAGCAATCCCAGAGCCATACTATCCATTTCATCTCAAGTTCTAGTTGTACCGATCGGGATACAACTTCGAGTGTCCGTTACCGTAGGACAGGCTATCGATAGATTAGTTCTTCCTTGCAGGGGTGCACCAACTTACCCACCACGCTCGCTTAACTCTGGCCGGACACACTTTTCTGGGTCATGCCCGGCCTCGGCCAAACGATACGCCGCAACCTAACCGAATACCTAACAGAGAGGTCAGCATGCCGGACTAAACCTATGCCCCCAGGGGTCTTGGGCCATCGCCCCGAAAACTCCTGCACGTTGTGAACGCGGCCGAGAGCAGACCAAGCAACCCCTTAATACAAGCGCAGTTGCGTAACCAGTCCAACTCGGCGCGCGCCGCTCAGTCGCTGACGTCCATTAAGCTCCGGCTGAATTATACGATGCAGAACGCCCATACTATGCCCACGTGATGGTTAGTGCTATCAGGCCAGAGGCCCCTCGGATCAAATATCCAAACCGTTAGTGGATTAGGAGCGCGCGGTAACGAGCAGAGACTCACGAAAGATGTGACCCCGTCGCCCCGTCGCGAGGATTTGAGGCAAGGGCTAAGAATGCCCGGCCACGCCTCGTGTTCAACACTCGGGCACCATCCAGGTCCACCCGAATCCACATCACTCTCAATTAAGCTCGCGCGGGTACTCCTCAGGGCTGACCCGTCTTTAGTATCATGTTTCAGTGTAAAGTCATAGTAACAAGGGTAACCGTGTGTCTAACACCAAGGGGAACCCTGAGGAATCACCCTCGATGGAATTCCCTCTGATGTTACCGTCAAGGTGAACGAAGGAGGAATCACCCTCGAGGTCCACACTTGAGAGGTTGCACGATGTCATCGTTATCGGGGGTGGTGTAGGAGGAATCACCCTCGCTGACCACGCCCGATTAACTAACCTACAAGGTTATCATCAGAAGTGCTGACGAGGTATCACCCTCGACACTCGATAGTAACCCAGTAGTGTCGAGCAACTAAGGGGAAGTGACGTGCGGTGTCCGGGCCTGGTCTTCGATCTCGTTGATTGGGTCTTCTGATGATCCAGCGGGGCAGTCGGGATAATGTGGGGTCTCTGCTCGGGCTCAACCCAACCTATACTAAACAGTTTAGGATAAGCAGGTGGGTATCAATAACAGGTTACAATAAAACAGGCTATGTAGCAGATATAGGACAACAGTAGCATCAGTAACTTCTCATGCAAGCATAAGAGAGAAGAGAGTGGGCGATATCGGAATGCTCAAAAGGGGGGGGGGTGCTTGCCTGTTTGCTAGGCGGCAAGGGCAAGATCTTCAACTGCGTCGTTGGGCTCCTGAGCGGCGTCGGCCTTGGGAGCTACGTCGACGTCGGGGTCTACCGAGAGAGAAGAGGGGGAAGAAACATATAAATGCACAGCAAACAATGCAATACAAGCATGCCATGACTAGGATGCAGTGCAGGGTTGCCTAAAGATGCATCTAGGTCATTTTAGTTATTATAGGATTTAAGTTGGATTTATTATCCGGTGTATATGCACTATTCATATACCGGATACGGCCTCGAAGTTGCGGCTTCACCTACGTAGGGGGTTTCGGCATCAAAACAGACAACATGATCAGATTCGTCTCGTCGTTCTGAGCAACTTTCATGTTTTAAGTTTTCGATCCGAGCTATGGTTTAAAAGTTACGAATTTTCGAAGTTTTAAATATTTTCTGGAATTATTTTTATTAACAGAAAAGAATATATGACGTCAGCAGGTCAACTGGTCATCTGACCAGGTCAAACCTGACATGTGGGTCTAGTGGGGCCCACATGTCAGTCTCAGTTAGTTTAATAGAGATTTAAACTAACTAACAGGGATAATTAAATAGGTGGGGCCCTTCTGTCAGTGAGTAATTAGTTTAACTAATTAGTTTAACTAATTAGTTTTATTTATTAAATTGTTTATTAGGTTAATTAACAGCTGGGGGCCCACATGTCAGTGGCACATGTGAACAGTGCCCCGCGTTGACCACGGTCAACGTGGTTAAAGGGGGCCAGGGGACCCATTGGCAGTCTCTCAGGGGTGGGCCCCGCATGGCCACGTCGGTGCCAGGTCAGCGCGGCGGCCGGAAACACGCCGGCGACCTCTCCAGCGGCGGAAGATCGCCGGAGCGCGTCGGAATCGCGCTATAGTGGCCCGTTTCGAGTGCGGCCACTTGCGTTCGATCGGGCGTTCGATGCCGCGTCGTTTGGTGGCGGCGTTGGACCAAATGGTCGCCGGAAAAGTGGCTGGCGACGAGCTTTGGCGGCAGTGCATTCGGGTCCTCGACGGGTACTACGTTAGGAGGCACGGGGAGGCTTGGGCGCGGGCTCATCGGGATCCTGGGAGCACCAGGAACACGGCGGAGGCCTCGGGCGATCACGACAATGGCCATGGCCATGGCCACGAGCTCGTCGGCGACGAACAGAGCTCGGGCACGGCAGCAGCTAGCTACGGCGCGAGGAGAAGCAAAAGGAGGGGAGCAGGTGACGGAGAAGCTCACCGCGTGGCACGCACAAGGGCCCTTGGGGGTTTGGTAGCTGCAGGACGTCGCCGGGGAAGAAGGGGATCGCCGGCGTCCCGAGGAAGAAGACGGCGTGTCCGGGTGTTGCCGAGCTCCTCTGCTCCTTCCAACGGCTCCAGAAGACGTGGCGGAGCTTGGCGAACCCCGCGGACAGCTCGGAGGGAGGAGCGGACGCCGGTGGCCACGGCGAGCAGCGAAGCGTGGCGGCGACTGCGCTCGGCCGATGGATCTGGAAGGGAGAACGGCGAGGAACGGGCGAGGGAGAGAGGGGGGGGAGTGAATGGGGAGGTCCAGGGGGGATGGACGAAGCTGCGTCCTTATCCCCTCGCATCGGTGGCGTCGGTGGTCGTCGCCGTGTCGCCGTTCAAGCGGCGCTCGCCAGCGCGTCCAGGCGCGTGCCGACACGATGACGGAGAGAGAAGACAATGGGCCAACTGGGCCGGTTTCGGGGCCCAGTGCACTTAGGCCCAGTGCACAGTGCCTCGTTTTATTTTTCTTACCTCTGTTTTCTATTTTTCTTTATTTCTTTTCTGTTTTGTAATTGTTAGGCCACTTTTGTTATTTTGTAAAGTGTGGGACTTGGCCCAAATATTACAATGCAATATTGCTTGTCACCAAAAACTTATTTGGGCAAAGTAGGAATTTATTTGAATTGGATATTATTATATATAGACTAAATAATTCTGTTTTTGTGCTGTTTCATGTTGTTGGAGTCATTTAACTAATTCCATTATCATTGTTTATGTTTTTATAAGTGCTTCTGGAATATTTGCTATTTAGTGAACATTTTTCCCATAGTATTTGAGCAAATTTATTTTGCACTTTTGAATTTGAGTTGATTTTCAGAATAAAATTTGAATTGAATACTTAACCAAAGTGATTAGGCACTGCAAATGGAGTGACTTGGCATTATTAGCAGATGATCACAGTGGCTAATACATGGGGGTGTTACAAATTCTCCTCCTCTAAAAGAAATTCTCGTCCCGAGAATTTAGGAGGTAGAAGGAAAGAGGTCGGGATATTCTTCCCGAAGATGATCCTCGCATTCCCAAGTGGCTTCATCTTCAGTGTGATTCGACCACTGCACTTTCAGGAACTTGGTCATCTTCTGACGAGTTCGACGTTCAGCTTCATCGAGAATGCGGATGGGATGCTCCTTATAAGAAAGATCATCTTGCAACTCGAGCATCTCGTGATCCACTGCGTGGTGCGGGGATTCCTTGAAGCATTTACGAAGTTGCGACACATGAAAGACATCGTGGATATGAGAGAATTGCGGCGGCAACTCCAATTTATATGCCACCTGTCCACGTCTAGCCACGATGTGGAAAGGACCAATATAGCGAGGAGCTAGCTTGCCCTTGATTCCGAAACGATGGGTGCCCTTCATAGGAGTGACACAAAGATAAGCTTGATCACCTGGTTGATAAGTCAGACCCCATCGTTTGCGATCATAGTTGCTCTTCTGGCGGTCCTGAGCCGCCTTGAGATTTTCTCGGACAATTCTGACTTGTTCTTCGGCATGTTGAATAATGTCCGGTCCAACGAGAGGTCGTTCCCCAGTTTCTGACCAATTCAGAGGGGTTCGACATTTACGCCCGTATAGCACTTTAAAGGGGGCCATTTTCAAGCTGGCTTGATAACTGTTATTATAAGAGAATTCGACAAACGAGAGAGATTCTTCCCACTTCTTACCGAACGATATAACACAAGCCCGAAGCATGTCTTCAAGTACTTGGTTAACTCGCTCAACTTGGCCTTGGGATTAGGGATGATAAGCTAAACTCCAGGTAATGTGAGTTCCCTTAGCTTCTTGGAAACTTTCCCAGAATTTGGAAGTGAAAAGACCGCCACGGTTCGAACTGATCTCCTTCGGAATACCGTGGAGTGAAATGATTTTGGAGATATACAATTCTGCTAACTGGCTAGCAGTGATAGTCTCCTTGACAGGCAGAAAATGTGCAACCTTGGAACGTTGGTCGACGACGACAAGAATAGCATCGTGACCTTTTTGAGACTTGGGAAGACCAGTAATGAAATCCATCTGCACTTTATCCCATTTCCATAGAGGAATAGGGAGTGGTTGAAGAATTCCAGCAGGCTTCTGATGTTCTGCTTTCACGCGACGACATACATCACATTTAGCAACATATCGAGCAATGTCCTGTTTCATTCTGGACCACCAGTACCTTTGTCGGAGATCCCGATACATCTTGGTGCTACCCGAATGGATAGACAGCGGTGTATCATGAGCCTCCTTCATGACCTTGTCTGTCATAAGCTCGAAACGAGGTACCACAATGCGGTCTCTGAAATACAAGGTTCCATCTTCAGTAATTGAGAAATCCCTGTACTTATCAAGGTGAAGTTCTTTCTTCATCAGATCTACTTCGGCATCCTTAGCTTGCGCAATCTTTACAGCTTTCTCAAGATCTGGCTATACCACAAGGTTATTAAGAGAACCCTGCGGAATGATACATACGTTCAACTTGCGCAATTCTTCATATAGCTGGGGTTGAGCTTGCTTAACCATGAGGTTGTTGCAATAGGACTTGCGGCTCAAGGCATCATCCATTACATTAGCCTTGCCAGGTGTATAAGAAATACCACAGTCATAGTCCGTGATTGTTTCCAACCATCGCTGTTGTCGAAGATTAAGGTCCGGTTGAGTGAACAAATACTTCAGACTCTGATGATCGGTATAAATCTCACACCGGTTTCCAAGAAGGTAATGTCGCCACTGCTTCAAAGCATAGATCACATCAGCGAGTTCGAGATCATGCACTGGATAGTTTTCTTCATGCAGACGCAATTGTCGCGAGGCATATGCAATTACTTTACGCTCTTTCATTAGGACACAGCCTAATCCTTGACGAGAGGCGTCACAATATATCACAAAGTCCTTGCGAGAATCGGGAGGAGCAAGCACTGGAGCAGAAGTAAGCTTGTCCTTGAGGGTCTGGAAACTCTCCTGACATTTGTCTGTCCACTCAAACTTAACGCCTTTGTGGAGCAGATTAGTCAGGGGCTTGGCAATCTTGGAAAAGTTCTCGACGAATCGACGGCAATAACTGGCAAGACCGAGAAAACTTCGGACTTGCTTGGCATTCTTCGGAGGAGTCTAGTCAAGAATAGCTTGAACACGTTCCGGGTTAACGGCGATACCGTCCTTGGAAATCACATGTCCAAGGTAGGTTACTTCAGAAAGCCAGAATTCACATTTGGAGTACTTGGCATATAACTTGTGCTCTCGAAGCCTCTCTAGAACAAGGCGAAGATGCTCGGCATGTTCTTCCTTATTCTTCGAATATACCAGGATATCATCCAGATAAACCACGACGAACTTGTCGAGGTAATCCATGAATATATAATTCATCAGGCGGGAGAACATAGCTGGAGCATTCGTTAGGCCAAATGACATGATGGTGTATTCATAGGAGCCATAACGAGTAACGAAGGCAGTCTTCGGAATATCCTCTTCGAGGACACGGATCTGGTGATAACCCAACCTCAAGTCGAGTTTAGAGAACACCGAAGATCCAGCAAGTTGATCATATAAATCATTGATCCGAGGAAGCGGATATTTATTCTGAATGGTTGCCTGGTTGATAGGACGGTAATCTTGAACCAACCTATTCGTACCATCTTTCTTCTTGACAAAGAGAGACGGTGCTCCCCAGGCAGAGGAACTGGGACGGATGAAGCCCTTCTTAAGTGATTTATCAATTTCTTCTTTAAGCTCAAGAAGGTGGTGCGGAGGCATCTTGTAAGGACGCTTCGCAATAGGAGTAGTGCCAGGCTTTAAGTCGATGAGGAACTCGACAGCTCTAGCAGGGGGTATTCCTGGAAGTTCTTCTGGAAAAACATCCTGGAATTCACAGACAACTGGAATGTTTTCGATCCCCTCTAGCGGAGAAGCGTTCAACGCATTCAAGGCATAAATCTGAGCCTCGGCGTTCTCAGTGATATGAGCTCAGTAATTCACCAACTCGTTCGATGGATGTAGAAGATGAACAACCTTAGTGGCACAATTGATTCAGGCATAGTGGGCCTTCAACCAATCCATTCCCAATATAAGGTCAATGCTAGATGACTTGAGGAATATGGGAAATGCCTGAAACTTCAACCCTTCTATCTCAATAGTGACTTCGGGGCTGAACAGGGAAGCTTGGCACTGGCCCGCAGGAGTATTTACCGCTAACGGATGGTGTAACTTGTCATATTTAATGCCATGCATGAATGCGAACTCTTCCGACATGAATGAATGCGATGCTCCTGAATCAAATAAAACTGAAGCTGGTACTGAATTAACAGGAAGTGTACCCATCACAGTAGCTGGTTGTTCTGGGTCTTCACTCATGTTGACATGAAAGGCCTGCCCACGACCATAAGAAGGTCTGGCATTGTTGTTACGCTGCTGAGGAATTCCACGGCCATTACCACGGCCAGCAGATGGAAGAGCTAACTGATTCTGATTCATAGAACAGTCTTTGGCACGGTGACCTGGCTGGCCACACTTGAAGCAGAGTCCACTGTCTGGACGTGGTGCAGGAGCTCAAGGTGGTGGAGCTCGAAGAGGCTGCCTCGGCGGTGGAGGAGGCAGACGAGGTGCAACATAAGCAGGCCTGTACACTGGAGCTGTTGGACGATACATGCTCTGCGGAATCCATATGCGGCGCTTCTGGGAAGACAAGCCCAAAGATGAGCCCGCTTCACGAGTGCGTCTGGTCACTTCCTTGTGCTTCTTCAGACCAGTCTCAACCATAATGGCCTTGTTCACCAAGGTGGCGAAGTCAGGAAAATCTTGGATGAGCAGGGCTAGCTGAATGTCATGGTGTAGCCCTTCACGGAACTTCTCCTGTCTACGAGCATCGGTGGGGATGTCTTCTTCAGCATAGTGAGACAAGTCAAGGAACTCTCGCTGATAGACTTCTACAGTCTTGTTGCCTTGAACAAGGTTGCGGAACTCAGCCTTCTTGCGTGCTATAACTGCTTGAGGAATATAGCGGGCGCGAAAAGCAGTCTTGAACTCCACCCAGGTAATGATAGTCCCAGGAGGTAGGGTCTGTCGATGAGTGGCCCACCATTGTGCTGCGGGTCCCTTCAGAAAGTAGGTCGCAAAGGTGACATAGTTGAGAGGAAGGACATCAGCTGACTCCATCTCATAGAAGATGTCACGCAACCAGTCATCGGCGTCCAGTGGATTAACTGCGTTGCGGAATGTCACTGGGTTGAGGCGGACAAACTCTGGCAGCGTTATTGAAGCTGGCTGCTGGTTGGCATTGGGTCGGGGGAACTGATCGATCACCCCTTGCATGAACTGACGGTTCAATTCAAACTATTGCATCATCGCAGCCATATAATCAGGCGGTGGCGGCGGTGGTGGATTGTTATCACCCATCCTGCTAAATTCAACAGGGGTAGTTTAGTAGAAGCCATTTCGAGTGTTTAGTAACATGCATGATGTAACGCGATGGAATTTAAGTAGTACAACAGATGCTTATTAGCAGTCATTAAGTCATACAGATCCATACAGAGTCGGTTACATTTGGGCAGCATAATGGTGCAAATTCAAAAGCTAGACATACTAGGCGGCGCGCAGGCACGCGGTAAGGAAGTACACAACGAGACATAGCAAAGGCTACATCAACGTCAGAGAAAACCACTAAAACGGGGTAGCTGCAAGTGCGGATGACGGACGTTCATCGCAGAAGGATCCTGCGCTCCATGTGCACTCTGATGCAGAACCCGGTCTCGAGCTGAAAGAAGAGGTCCACGTGCAGGTGTGTGACCTCCCACAGCAGGCCAATCGATCCCTGGTGGCATCTCGGTCCTGCGCGGGTAAAGGATATGCTCCGGATATATCCCTGCACGAACAGCTGGTAGCAACTGCGTCATAGCCTCGTAGAGTCGTACTCGAGTGGCAAACAACTCGACGGCCAGAGCCCGAACAGTGCGATCCAGAGCCTGAGTACACTGAATCAGAACTCGCGGATCGTATCGACGAGGCTCGTACGGGGCACAGGTAGCTATGTAGTATCCAGTAGCATCTCCAGCCGGGGCATACGGAATGTATCGAAACTCAGAGTCATCCAAGCTAGCACTATGCTCTCCTGGGAGACGTGCGACAGCAGAGTAGGCGGCATCATGGACTGCCATCTCAATCATCACGCCGATACCGTGGAAAAGGTACAGCTCGGTGTCTGAGTCATCCTGCTGATCATAGATGCGAACATCAACATAGTACTGCTCCTGGTTGAACTCGCGGTAAACCTCGTAGACCATGTACTCAGGGTACCAGCGGTAACCCAGTCTGGTCAAGAGAGCGATCAGAACAGCTGGAAACCCAGGGGCATCACGAGCCCAAGTGCGAAGCACAAGCTGCGTCGTGGGGCGCGGTGGAAACAGACAATCCATCTGAAATGGAGGAAATTCAGAGTTGTCATACGACAACAAGAAGTATAACAGATCTTGAAGGGAAAGGTTAAACAAAACAATGGAAAGGAAAATGATTATCAGACTAATCAGATCAATGACAGGGAAACCGCACAGAAATCCAGCTCTCCGGGTGGACAGGATTTACGAGATCCTAAGTGTCGGTGTTAGTAAATTTATTAAACCTGAATAGATGAGAGATCAAAGTCCCAGAGTAAAGATTGAGGAGTAAAAGATCCTAATACCACCCAGTTTGGCGACGTGGGCCCGTAAGCCACACAGCCAAGTTAGTAAAACAGTTTTGGACCACTAGACTCAACTTCGGCCAAGGAGTTGGGAAGGAGGATTCCTAGAGGCAGTCGGCTCTGATACCAACCTGTGACGACCCCGGCTTAATCATGCACTAACCATACACACAAATGCACATGATCAAGCCTAAGGACTCACTTGAAGATATCACAACACAACTCTAAAACATAAATAAAGTCATACAAGCTTTATATTACAAGCCAGGGCCTCGAGGGCTTGAATACATAGCTTGATGGCATACAAGCATTAGCGGAAGCATCAGATATCTGGGTACAGATATTACAGAGAAACAGATAGGCCTTTAAAAAGGCGGGGCAAAATAAAATACTATGATCGAAAGGCGTAGGCCTCCTGCCTAGGACCCTCCGAATCCTACTCCTGGTCGTCTGTCGGCTCCTCGTAGTAGTACTTGCCGGGAGGGTAGTAGTAGTAGCCATAGTCGTCGACGGAGGCAGCTATCTCAGGGGCTCCGTCATCTGGCGGCGTCAATTGGATATGGGGAGAAAAAGAAAATAAAGCAAACATGAGCACTCATCCGAAGTACTCAGCAAGCAAGGATCTACACTACATATGCAACATTTTCAAAGGAAGCTGTATATGTGGACTGGGCTGCAGAAATGCCAGAATAGAGGGGAAAAGCCTAGTCCTATCGAAGACTAGCATCTTCAATCATCTTCATCGGTCTTGCATCATTAGAAGAGTGCAGATTAACATAATGTAAAGTAGTAGTAATGTTATCAACCTCGCCCAGAGATCCTTCCTCGACTCCCTGCGAGAAAGCAATCCCAGAGCCATACTATCCATTTCATCTCAAGTTCTAGTTGTACCGATCGGGATACAACTCCGAGTGTCCGTTACCGTAGGACAGGCTATCGATAGATTAGTTCTTCCCTGCAGGGGTGCACCAACTTACCCACCACGCTCGCTTAACTCCGGCCGGACACGCTTTTCTGGGTCATGCCCGGCCTCGGCCAAACGATACGCCGCAACCCGACCGAATACCTAATAGAGAGGTCAGCATGCCGGACTAAACCTATGCCCCCAGGGGTCTTGGGCCATCGTCCCGAAAACTCCTGCATGTTGCGAACGCGGCCGAGAGCAGACCTAGCAACCCCTTAATACAAGCGCAGTTGCGTAACCAGTCCAACTCGGCGCGCGCCGCTCAGTCGCTGACGTCCATTAAGCTCCGACTGAATTATACGATGCAGAACGCCCATACTATGCCCACGTGATGATTAGTGCTATCAGGCCAGAGGCCCCTCGGATCAAATATCCAAACCGTTAGTGGATTAGGAGTGCGCGGTAACGAGCAGAGACTCACGAAAGATGTGACCCCGTCGCCCCGTCTCGAGGACTTGTGGCAAGGGCTAAGAATGCCCGGCCACGCCTCATGTTCAACTCTCGGGCACCATCCAGGTCCACTCGAATCCACATCACTCGCAATTAAGCTCGCGCGGGTACCCCTCAGGGCCGACCCGTCTTTAGTATCATGTTTCAGTGTAAAGTCATAGTAACAATGGTAACCGTGTGTCTAACACCAAGGGGAACCCTGAGGAATCACCCTCGATGGAATTCCCTCTGATGTTACCGTCAAGGTGAACGAAGGAGGAATCACCCTCGAGGTCCACACTTGAGAGGTTGCACGATGTCGTCGTTATCGGGGGTGGTGTAGGAGGAATCACCCTCGCTGACCATGCCCGATTAACTAACCTACAAGGTTATCATCAGAAGTGCTGACGAGGTATCACCCTCGGCACTCGATAGTAACCCAGTAGTGTCGAGCAACTAAGGGGAAGTGACGTGCAGTGTCGGGGCCTGGTCTTCGATCTCGTTGATCGGGTCTTCTGATGATCCAGCGGGGCAGTCGGGATAATGTGGGGTCTCTGCTGGGGCTCTACCCAACCTATACTAAACAGTTTAGGATAAGCAGGTGGGTATCAATAACAGGTTACAATAAAACAGGCTATGCAGCAGATATAGGACAACAGTAGCAGCAGTAACTTCTAATGCAAGCATAAGAGAGAAGAGAGTGGGCGATATCGGAATGCTCAAAGGGGGGGGTGCTTGCCTGTTTGCTAGGCGGCAAGGGCAAGATCTTCAACTGCGTCGTCGGGCTCCTGAGCGGCGTCGGCCTCGGGAGCTACATCGACGTCGGGGTCTACCGAGAGAGAAGAGGGGGAAGAAACATATAAATGCACAGCAAACAATGCAATACAAGCATGCCATGACTAGGATGCAGTGCAGGGTTGCCTAAAGATGCATCTAGGTCATTTTAGTTATTATAGGATTTAAGTTCGATTTATTATCCGGTGTATATGCACTATTCATATACCGAATACGGCCTCGAAGTTGCAGGTTCACCTACGTAGGGGGTTCCGGCATCGAAACAGACGACACGATCAGATTCGTCTCGTCGTTCTGACCAACTTTCATGTTTTAAGTTTTTTGATCCGAGCTACGGTTTAAAAGTTACGAATTTTTGAAGTTTTAAATATTTTTTGGAATTATTTTTATTAACAGAAAAGAATATATGACGTCAGCATGACTAAAGGATGGCGTCAGCAGGTCAACTGGTCGTCTGACCAGGTCAAACCTGACATGTGGGTCCAGTGGGGCCCACATGTCAGTCTCAGTTAGTTTAACAGAGATTTAAACTAACTAACTGGGATAATTAAATAGGTGGGGCCCTTCTGTCAGTGAGTAATTAGTTTAACTAATTAGTTTTATTTATTAAATCGTTTATTAGGTTAATTAATAGCTGGGGGCCCACATGTTAGTGGCACATGTGAACAGTGCCCTGTGTTGACCACGGTCAACAGGGTCAAAGGGGGCCAGGGGACCCACTGGCAGTGTCTCAGGGGTGGGCCCCGCATGGCCACGTCGGTGCCAGGTCAGCGCGGCGGCCGGAAACACGCCGGCGACCTCTCCAGCGGCGGAAGATCGCCGGAGCGCGTCGGAATCGCGCTATAGTGGCCCGTTTCGAGTGCGGCCACTTGCGTTCGATCAGGCGTTCGATGCCGCGTCATTTGGTGGCGGCGTTGGACCAAATGGTCGCCGGAGAAGTGGCCGGCGACGAGCTTTGGCGGCAGCGCATTCGGGGCCTCGACGGGTACTACGTTAGGAGGCACGGGGAGGCTTGGGCGCGGGCTCATCGGGATCCTGGGAGCACCAGGAACACGGCGGAGGCCTCGGGCGATCGCGACAATGGCCATGGTCACGGCCACGAGCTCTTCGGCGGCGAACGGAGCTCGGGCACGGCAGCAGCTAGCTACGGCGCAAGGAGAAGCAAAAGGAGGGGAGCAGGTGACGGAGAAGCTCACCGTGCGGCACGCACGAGGGCCCTTGGGGGTTTAGTAGCTGCAGGACGTCGTCGGGGAAGAAGGGGATCGCCGGTGTCCTGAGGAAGAAGACGGCGCGTCCGGGCATTGCCGAGCTCCTCTGCTCCTTCCAACGGCTCCAGAAGACGTGGCGGAGCTTGGCGAACCCCGCGGACAGCTCGGAGGGAGGAGCGGACGCCGGTGGCCACGGCGAGCAGCGAAGCCCAGCGGTGACTGCGCTCGGCCGATGGATCTGGAAGGGAGAACGGCGAGGAACGGGCGAGGGAGAGAGGGGGAGAGTGAATGGGGAGGTCCAGGGGGGATGGACGAAGCTGCGTCCTTATCCCCTCGCGTCGGTGGCGTCGGTGGCCGTCGCCGTGTCGCCGTTCGAGCGGCGCTCGCCGGCGCGTCCAGGCGCGTGCCGACACGACGATGGAGAGAGAAGACGATGGGCCAACTGGGCCGGTTTCGGGGCACTGTGCACTTAGGCCCAGTGCACAGTGCCTCGTTTTATTTTTCTTATCTCTGTTTTCTATTTTTCTTTTATTTCTTTTCTGTTTTGTAATCGTTAGGGCACTTTTGTTATTTTGTAAAGTGTGGGACTTGGCCCAAATATTACAATGCAATATTGGTTGTCACCAAAAACTTATTTGGGCAAAGTAGGAATTTATTTGAATTGGATATTATTATATATAGACTAAATAATTCTGTTTTTGTGCTGTTTCATGTTGTTGGAGTCATTTAACTAACTCCATTATCATTGTTTATATTTTTATAAGTGCTTTTGGAATATTTTCTATTTAGTGAACATTTTTCCCATAGTGTTTGAGCAAATTTATTTTGCACTTTTGAATTTGAGTTGATTTTCAGAATAGAATTTGAATTGAATACTTAACCAAAGTGATTAGGCACTGCAAATGGAGTGACTTGGCATTATTAGCAGATGATCACAGTGGCTAATACATGGGGGTGTTACAAGCGTGCCCCAAAGACCCGTTCCCACTACCCCGGATCGACCAAATAATCGACTCCATGGTAGGATGCGAGCGCCTTTGCTTCATGGATGCATACTATGGGTACCACCAGATACAGATGAAGGAGTCTGACCAAGAGACGACCTCCTTTGTAACACCCCTATGTAATGAGCTACAGTGATCATCATCATTAAGCTAAGCTACTTTGATTAACTAGTCTTGATCACTTTGATTCAAATATCAATTCAAATTTCCCCTCTGAATTCAATTTCAAATTTAAAATATAAAGTCCAGAAATTATTTCACCAAACACTGGGACAAAAATGTTCATAATATTGCAAATAATCACTGAGCAATTATCTTGGAGAAACCAACATTTTACAAAATATTTAAATGCCCTAAAACAATTAAAACGGGGCCAAAGCAGTATTTAAAATGCTTTTTCTAAATTATGAAAAATACTACTATTTTAAATAAATCCCAAACTTTTGTGGCAGTGCCTAAAAATTGCCCTATAAATAATGGGCTAAGTTCCATATTTTACTAAACCTATTTGCTATTTAAAATAAATACAAAATAGAAATAAATAAAGAAAAGTAGAAAGAATTAAAAAGAAAAAGAAAAGAGCTAGGCCAGATTGGGCTCTAGTCAATAGTGGACGGCCCAGCTGGCCCATCGCACCTCTCCCTCGGTTGTCCCCCACCTCGCTACAGGGATCGACCGAGCACAGGCCCGCGCCCGTCGGTCCTCGCCGGACCGCCTCACCAGCTCCGTCGTGTGGGGATAAGGACACCACCCCCTCAGGTCCTCGGTCTCCTCCCCGGTCTCCTACCCCACTCCCACTCACGCTCGCCCTCTCTCTCGACCTCTACCCTCTCTCCCGAGTGTAGCCATGGCTGCCCCTCTGTAGAACTCGCGGCCACCATCCACTGATACATCCATTTTGCATCATGTTTCCCTACTGTTATTTATAATGTTTTTATGCATAATAATGCTTTATGGAGTAATTCTAATGCCTTTTCTCTCATAATATGCAAGGTTCACACAAGGAGGGAGAATACCGGCAGCTGGAATTCTGGACCTGAAAAAGCTACGTCAGGCCACCTATTCTGCACAAATCCAAATAAGCTGAAACTTCACGGAGATTTTTTATGGATTATATAAGAATTATTGGAGCAAATAGCTACCAGAGGGGTCCCACCAGGTGGGCACAACCCACCTGGGCGCGCTAGGGCCTCCAGGCGCGGCCTGGTGGGTTGTGCCCTCCTCGGCCCACCTCCGGTGCCCATCTTCTGGTATATAAGTTATTTTGACCTAGAAAAAATAAGGGGAGGCCTTTCGGGACGAAGCGTCGCCGTCTCGAGGCGGAACTTGGGCAGGAGCACTTTTGCCCTCCGGCGGAGCGATTCTGCCAGGGGAACTCCCCTCCCGGAGGGGGAAATCATCGTCTCCCATCTTTGGGAGGGCCATCTCCATCAACATCTTCAACAACATCATCTCCTCTCAAACCCTAGTTCATCTCTTGTGTTCAATCTTTGTACCGAAACCTTAGATTGGTGCTTGTGGGTGACTAGTAGTGTTGATTACATCATGTAGTTGATTACTATATGGTTTATTTGGTGGAAGATTATATGTTCAGATCCATTATGTTATTCAATACCCCTTTGATCTTGAGCATGATTATCATTTGTGAGTAGTTACTTTTGTTCTTGAGGTCACGGGAGAAATCTTGTTGCAAGTAATCATGTGAACTTGATATGTGGTCGATATTTTGATGATATGTATGTTGTGATTCCCTTAGTAGTGTCATGTGAACGTCGACTACATGGCACTTCACCTTATTAGGGCCTAAGGGAATGCATTGTGGAGTAGTTATTAGATGATGGATTGCGAGAGTGACAGAAGCTTAAACCCTAGTTTATGCGCTACTTCGTAAGGGACCGATTTGGATCCAAAAGTTTAATGCTATGGTTAGATTTTATCTTAATACTTTTCTCGTAGTTGTGGATGCTTGCGAGGGGGTTAATCATAAGTAGGAGGTTTGTTCAAGTAAGAACAGCACCTAAGCACCGGTCCACCCACATATCAAATTATCAAAGTAGCGAACACAAATCAATCCAACATGATGAAAGTGACTAGATGAAATTCCCGTGTACCCTCAAGAACGCTTTGCTTATTATAAGAGACCGTTTTGGCCTGTCCTTTGCCTCAAAAGGATTGGGCTACCTTGCTGCACTTTTGTTACCATTACCGTTACTTGCTCATTACAAATTATCTTGCTATCAAACTACTCGTTACTTATAATTTCAGTGCTTGCAGAGAATACCTTGTTGAAAACCACTTGTCATTTCCTTCTGCTCCTCATTGGGTTCGACACTCTTACTTATTGAAAGGACTACGATTGATCCCCTATACTTGTGGGTCATCATCCACCCCGCGCCTTGCCGTCGTGCCTATGAGCTCCGCCTACGTCGACTACGCCGTCTGCACTGACCAGCTCGAGCTCGGAGCCTCTGCTTCGTGAGATCACCGACGTCTTCTTCCTCTACGGTCATCGGCGATCCTCCTTGATTCCGGTGCCGCCAGGCCTCCCCCAAGCCCAATTAGCACACCTGCAGGACCGTAGTGAGTACCCGCACCGAACCCCTTATTCCCCTGCTCTTCTCCGTAGCCGTGTCGCCACTATGCCGTGCTCCGCCGTCTGCCATGGCCGGTGAGTAGCGCGCTCCCGTGCTCCGCCGTCCGCCATGGCCGGCGAGCAGCGCGCTCCCGTGCTCCTCCGCTCGAACCAGTGGCGCCGTCGTGCTCCTGGTACCACCTAGATGCCGCCTAGGTGCTTAGATGGGCCGCTGGTGCCCCGCGTTGTCGTCCACGTGGAGCTCCCGACAGCGCCGCTGCCTGCCGTCGCCGTAGGGCTCATCTTCGGCCAACCTAGCTCGCGCCGCCCTCATAGATCGATGCAGCTTCACCATCGCGTTCGAACGTGCCACCGCGCGGGCCAAATGACCCCCTGTAGGCGATTTCCGGCGCGCACACGACCCTCCGCCGTGGTTTTGGCCACCGGCGGCTAAACGCCGGCGCCACGCTGATGTGGCCTACCGCTGTGGCCCACCTGGGTCACAGCTAGTGGGCCCGTTGGCCCTAGTTGACAATGTTGACCGTGGTCAACGGGCTGGCTGTGCCCCCCTGACACTCACATGTGGGGCCCACCCCTTAACTAACTAAAACTAATTAAATTAATTAGTTTAACTTAATTAGACACTGATAGGTGGACCCTACTGACTATTTAGGTTAATTAGGTTTAGTTTAAAACATGTTTATTAGTTGTCTCACTGACAAGTGGGGCCCACTGGTTAGGTTTGACCAAGTCAACTGGTCAAATGTCGATTGCTGACTGGGCTGCTGACTCAGCTCAGTGGCCCCAGTGTCAGCCTCTGTAGCACATCTCTGGGTACACTTCTGTGCACCCATAACAATTTCACTTTATTTTTCTATTTAAATTAAATTTCAGAAAATGTTTAAAACTTTGAAAGGTCATATAAAATAATCCATAACTCAGATGAAAATAATTTATATATGAAAATTGCTCAGAAAAATATGACGAATCCAAATATGCTATCCACTCCTCTGTCACATGCCTCTAATATGATGAACATGGATCCTTCCCCTCTGTTTCATCTGTCCGATAACCGTTGAAAGCCGGGAAAACATTCCCAGATGTTTTCCCGCTTTGTCATGAACATGTAGCACTGTGTCAGGTCACCCTTAGCACAACATATTGCCATGTCATGCATCGTGATGCATTTGATTGCTTTATGTTTATTGTTTCTTCTCCCTCTTCTCTCCGGTAGACCCCGAGACCGACGCTGCTCGCGGGTATGACTACACCTCTGACGTCCAGCCACTTGCAGCAGAACTTCCAGACAAGCAAAAACCCCTTGATCATTCCTATATCGCTCATTGTTTCTCTCTCATGCTTGCATTTGATTTTGCTACTATTGTTCGTCTGTTCCTATTCTGATGCATAGCCTGCTTTTCTAACCTGCTATTGTACTTTACCTGATATCCTATATGCTTAGTATAGGTTGGTTAGTGATCCATCAGTGACCCCTCACCTTGTCCTTGTTGCTCCCGCTTCATCACCGATGACTCGATCAACGTGATCGATGTGCAGAGACCGACACATCACCACGCACACACCCTTAGTTGTACGACTCTGCAGAGCTACCATCGAGTGCCGACGGTGATACCTCGTAATGCACTCCCGATGATATCTCCGTAGTGTAGCTAATCGGTCGTGGCTTATGAAGGGTGATTCCTCCTTCACCACTCCCGATGACAACTCTGTCGTGCAACACCTCAAGTGTGAAACCTTCGAGGGTGATTCCTCCAAGGTCACCTTGATGGTTACATCAAGTAGGAATCCATCGAGGGTGATTCCTCGGATTTCCCCCTTGATGTTATGGACACATGGTTACCTTGACTTTACCTTAGAACCATGTTGAAGTTGGGTCAGCCCCGAGGGGTGCTCGCAAGAGATGTGAAGTCGGATTGACCGTGAGGGTACCCACAAGAGTTACTAAAGTCGGGTTGACCGTGAGGGTACCCGCGAGATAATTACGCGGCACAGCTGAGCAGTCTTAGCCCTTGCCATAAGTCCGTGAGACAGGGCGACGGGACCACAGATTGTGGATCATTGATCGTCTTCGTGCGCTCCCAAGACACTAACGGGTTCGGATATATGATCTGAGTAGGCATCTGGCCTTTTCGCGCTAATCACAATGCGGGAATAAGTATGGGCACTCGGCATCGTACAATTCTTCCGAAATCTCTCAGACATCAGCAGTTTAGCGGCGCACGCCCGGTCAGACGAGAACCACCTGTGCTTGTATTATGGGGTGGGTCTGCTCCAGGCCGCGTTCGCAACATGCATGATTGCAAAGGAAGATTGGCCCATGACCCCTTTGCATTTAGGATGTAGACCGGCGTGCTGGCCTCTCTGTTGAGCCTAGGTAGGACTACGACATGTTTATCAGCCGAGGTCGGGCATGACCCAGAAAACTGTGTCGGTCCAAAGCTAATCGAGCGTGTTGGGTCAGTTGGTGCACCCCTGCAGGGAAGTATATCTATTCGAATAGCCGTGTCCACGGTAATGGACGCTGGGAGTTGTATCCCGATCTATTACAAGTAGAAATGGATACTGGAGATACTAAATGGATATGATGGCTCCGGGATTGCTTTCTCACAGGGAGTCTAGGAAGGATCTCTGGGCATTACTACAACGTACTTACTACTATTATCTTATGTTACCCTACTCTCTTCTGTTGCTGCAAGATGCTGCAAGTTGCTAGTCTTCGATAGGCTAGGCCTTCCCTTCTATTCTGGCATTTCTGCAGTTTAGTCCAAAGATATAGCCCCATTCCTTTGATACTGATGCATACTTAGAGTAGATCTGATGTAAGTCTTGCGGGTACTTCGAATGAGTACTCACGGTTGCTTTGCTACCTCCTTTTCCCCTTTACCCGATGGCTGCGATCAGATGACGGAGCCCAGGAGCCAGTTGATCCCGCCGATGACTACTACTACCACGACGGAGCCTACTACTACGTGGAGTTCACCGATGACCAGGAGTAGTTAGGAGGCTCCTAGGCAGGAGGCTTGTGCCTTTTTGATCCATGTTGTCATTGTTTTGCTAGCCTTCTTAAGGCAGACTTGTTTACTTATGTCTGTACTCAGATATTGTTGCTTCCACTGACTCTTGTGTATTCGAGCTGATGTATTTGAGCCCTCGAGGCCCCTTGCTTGTAATATAAAACTTGCATTATTTTATTTGTGTCTAGAGTTGTGTTGTGATATCTTCCCGTGAGTCTCTGATCTTGATCGTGCGCATTTGCGTGTATGATTAGTTCATGATTAAGTCGGGGGCGTCACAAGTTGGTATAAGAGTCGACTACCTGTAGGAAGCCCCTTTCCAACTCCTTGGCAGAAGTTGAGTCTAGTCTTTGAAAAACTACTTTACTAACTTTGTTGTGTGGCTTACGGGCCCACATCACAAATGGGTGGTATTAGGATATTTTATTCCTCGTCTTTACTCTAGGATTATGATCTCTCTTCTATTCGGGTTAAAGAATTTACTAACTCTAACATTAGGATCTTGTGATCACATCCACCTGGAGAGCTGGATTATCTACAACTATTCCTTTGAATGTACAATGAATGATGCACACACTATCATTTGACATCTTTGAACTCTTTTGTTTCAGACGCGTCCCGCAACACAGGTCTTACGCCAGACTATGGTTGTTGATGCGACTGGGTTCCCAGACATTCTGGTCGACCTTTTTCCCAGGCTGGGATATCGCTGGTACCCCCAGTACACTGTTTACGAGGACTACCGCGAGTTAAACCAGGAGCAGTACCGCGCTGTGGTTTGTATCTTTGATCGGCGGGATATCTCCATCACTGAGTTGCACACCTTTTGAGGTGTTGGAGTGACTATTGAGATGGCAGTCCATGATGCTGCCTTTGTTGCTATCAGACGTCTCCGTGGAGAGTACCCCTGCTTGGAAGAGACTGGGTTCAGATACATCCTGTACGTCCCAGCTGGGGATGAGACTGGATACTACACTACTGCCTGTACCCCTTACATGAGTTGTCGCTACGACCCTCAGGTTATGGTTCGGTACATTGAGGCTCTAGATCGCACTATTTGAGCTCTTGCTGTCGAGTTGTACGCCACTCGTGCTCATCACTATGACACTCTGACACAGATGTTGCCAGTAGTCAGCGCGAGGATACATCTAGAGTACATCCTTTACCCGCACAGGACAGAGCTGCCACCAGGTCTTGAGTGGCCTGCTGTTGGAGGTAGTACCCCTGCACGTGGACCTCTTCTTCTAGTCCGGAACCAGTTCCTGCACCAGAGTGTTCACGGAGCGTAGGACCCTTTTCTCAAGAACAATCTTCTTCATCGTCACCTGCAGTTGCCTGGCTTCAGAGGTTTTCCCCGATGTTGATGTAGCATATCGCTATGTCCCGTTGTTGTATCCCTCCACCGCATGCCTGCGTGCTGCCTAGTTGTTCTAGACTGTTTCCCTTTCCAAACTTGTACTACTGGCTTGTAACCTACTTTATGTATGGATCTGTATGTCGTGCTTGACTACTATGATGTATCTATTGCACTTTGTTCATTGTGCATGTTACTTCATGAATGATTCCATACTTCTGCAATTGCTCAATGCTAAACTACCCCCTGTTAATTGTTAGCGGGATGGTTAGACTAGGTGGTCGTGGCCGTGGTGCCAACAATCCACCACCGCCCGAATATATGGCCGGAATGATACAGTAGTTTGGGCTGAACTGCCAGTTTATGGAAGGGCTCATGGCTCAGTTTCCGCGACCCAATATGAATCACCAGCCAGTCCCAATAACTCTGCAAGATTTTATGCGCCTCAACCCTGCTATCTACTGCAGCTCAACTCAGCCCCTTGATGCTGATGACTGGCTCCGCGACATTGATACGTCTCCAACGTATCTATAATTTTTTATTGTTCCATGCTATTATATTATCAATCTTGGATGTTTTATATACATTTACTAGCAACTTTATATCATTTTTTGGGACTAACCTATTAACTTAGTGCCCAGTGCCAGTTGCTGTTTTTTGCTTGTTTTTTACTTTGCAGAGTATCAATACCAAACGAAGTCCAAATGCCACGAAACTTTTTGGAGATTTTTTTTCTGGCAATAAGAGACCCTGGAAGCTTCAGGAAGGAACGAGAAGACGAAGCAGTGGCCCACTAGGCACCAGGGCGCGCCAGGGGCCTTTGGCGCGCCCTGGTGGGTAGTGGGGCCCACAAGCCTCCGTTTGAGTCCACAAAACCTACCGGGGAGTCCACAAAATACTTTTTCCGCCGTAGCAAGTTCCAGAACCACGAGATCCCATCTAGAGGCCTTTTCCGGCACTCTGCTGGAGGGGGTAACGATCACGGAGGGGTTCTTCATCATCCTTGCTGCCCCTCCGATGATGCATGAGTAGTTTAACAAGGACCTATGGGTCCGTAGTTAGTAGCTAAATGGCTTCTTCTCTCTTTTTGATCTTCAATACAATGTTCTCCTCGGTGTTCTTGGAGATCTATTTGATGTAATGACTTTTTGCGGTGTGTTTGTTGGGATCCGATGAATTGTGAGTTTATGATCAGATCTGTCCATGAATATTATTTGAGTTTTCTTTGAAGCTCTTTTATGCATGATTTTTATAGCCTCATATTTCTTCTCCGATTTATTGGTTTGGTTTGGCCAACTAGATTGATTTATCTTGCCATGAGAAGGGGTGCTTTGTGATGGGTTCGATCTTGCGGTGCTCAATCTCAGTGACAGAAAGAGACATGACACGCATGCATCATTGCCTTAAGGGTAACAATATGGGATTTATTTCATACGTGAGTTTATCTTGTCTACATCATGTCATCTTGCTTAAGGCGTTACTCCGTTCTTTCATGAACTTAATACACTAGATGCATGCTGGATAGTGGTCGATGTGTGGAGTAATAGTAGTAGATGTAGAATTGTTTCGGTCTACTTGTATCAGACGTGATGCCTATATACATGATCATTGCCTTGGATATCATCATAATTATTTGCTTTTCTATCAATTGACCAACAATTATTTGTTTACCCACCGTATGTTGTTTTCTTGAGAGAAGCCTCTAGTGAAAACTATGGTCCCGGGTCTGTTTTCTATCATATATTAAAACTAGAAAATCCTTTCTGCAATTTTTCTTTATTTATTTTATTTTGTGTTTTTATCAGATCTATCTATCAAATCCTATACAATTTAATCTTGCTCGTAACCGTTGAGGGATTGACAACCCCTTCTACGCGTTGGGTTGCAAGTATTTGTTGTTTGTGTGCAGCTGTTGTTTACATAGTGTTACTTGGCTCTCCTACTGGATTGATAACTTTGGTTTCATAACTGAGGGAAATACTTATCTCTACTATACTGCATCATCCCCTCCTCTTCGGGGAAATCCCAACGCAGCTCACAAGTAGCAGGAAGAATTTCTCGCGTCGTTGCCGGGAAGACATCATCAACATCTATCAAGTACCTATGCATTAACTTTCATCTCCTTGCATTTACATTATTTGCCATTTGCCTCTTGTTTTCATCTCCCCCACTTCTAAAAAGTTTTTACAAAAATACAAAAATATTTTTCTTTTGCCTTTTTGCTTGTTTGCTCGTTTGCTTGCTTTCTGCCTTCATATCAACACTCAAAAACAGAAAAATAAATAAGAAAAATTAAGATGGATCCTCATCCTCTTGCTAATCTTTTAATAGATCCAATTATGATGAATGAATTGCTAGTGGATGAATGCACTAGATTATCTTTATGAAGTTTTGCTTGAAATTCGTGAATTTGAAAATTGTGATGAAGTGTTAAAGAAGAAATCTATAAGGTGATTCACGATAGCTCCTTGAATGAAAAACATGATTCAATGATATTATTATAAATTCTATTAATGTCAATTGTGTTAATGATATGCAAAGCCCCAAGCTTGGGGATGATGATTTTGTTATGTTCAGTACTTATTGCAATTATCATGATTGGGGTGATAATGATTCTTATGATCTTGAAAATTTATTTAAGCCTCATGATGATTTTGTTTGCGATAATATTGAGAGTGAGTTTGGAAGAGTGTCAAATTTAGATAATCCCACATATTTGGAGAGTGTTCAACCTTATGAATTTTTTGCTAAAAGTGATTTTGAAGAGGCCATGACTTTAGTTGATGTTAATCCCACTATCTCGGAATATTATAAAAACTTTTATGCATGTGGATCATGAAGAGAAAATTTTATATGATAGCTATATTATTGAATTTTATTATGATCTTACATGTAATTATTATGAGAGAGGAAAATATGGTTGTAGAAATTTTCATGTTACTAAATTACTTCTTGTTACGTTGAGATTGTCAATGTTTTATTCCTCTCCTTTGCATATGCTAGATATTTCTTGTCTTGATAATTTTTTTTCTTATAAAATGCCTATGCATAGTGAAAACCCACAAGTATAGGGGATCGATTGTAGACTTTTTCAATAAATAAGAGTGTCGGACCCAACGAGGAGCTAAAGGTAGATCAAATATTCCCTCAAGTTCTATCGACCACCGATACAACTCTACGCACACTTTAACGTTCGCTTTACCTAGAACAAGTATAAAACTAGAAGTACTTGTGAGAATTAAACTATGAATAAATTGCAAGATAATAAATTTAGTAGTTTATATAAAAATCTTTTTGTAACACAAGAGAAGGATTTTGTCCCTAGGCAATCGATAACTAGACCGGTAATCATTATTGCAATTTTATATGAGGGAGAGGCATGAGCTAACATACTTTCCGTACTTGGATCATATGCACTTATGATTGGAACTCCAGCAAGCATCCGCAACTACCAAAGATCATTAAGGTAAAACCCAATCATAGCATTAAGTATCAAGTCCTCTTTATCCCATACGCAACAACCCCCTTACTCGGGCGCAAGCTTCTGTCACTCTAGCCACCCACCATAAGCGAATCATGAACGCATTGCAATACCCTACAGCAGGAATCCCTCACGCTTGCACGACACGGAGGGCACCATAGGACAGCACCAAAAAAATATACAACTCAAACCAATCATGATCATCAATCAACCCATAGGACAAACAGATCTACTCAAACATCATAGGATAACAACATATCATTAGGTAAGAATATATAGTGTTGAGCACCATGTTTAAGTAGAGAATTACAGCGGGAATGGAGAGGTTGCACCGCTACATAGACGGGGAGAGAGTTAGTGTTGACGGCGGCGAAGTTGTTGGTGTATCGCCGTCACGATCCTTGCCCCGGCGGCACTCTGGCGCCACCGGGAGAGAGGGGGAGAGATCCCCTTCCTTCTTCTTCCTCCTTGGCCCCCCTAGATGGGAGGAGAGTTCCCCCTCTGGTCCATGGCCACCATGGTGGCGGAGGGGCAGGAGCCCCTCCGAGATTGGATCTCTCTCTTTGTTTTCTTCTATTTCGCGTTCCTGTTTTCTGGCCCTTCACCGTTTCTTAAATTCCCGGAGATCCATAACTCCAATTGGGCTGAAATTTTGAGGGGATTTTTATCCATAAATTATCTTTCTTGCGGAGAAAGAAGGGAAGCAACTGCCTTACGAGGTTCCCACGACCCATCAGGGCACGCCTGGGCCCCTCTGGCGCGCCCTCGTGCCTAGTGGGCCCCTCGAGCACCGTCTTGCATTGATTCTTCTTCCAAAAATTCACATATATTCCAAAAAAATCTCCGTAAAGTTTTATCATGTTTGGACTTTGTTTGATATGGATATTCTATGAAACGAAAAATATTCAACAAACAGGAACTGGTACTGGGCACTGGATCAATGTGTTAGTCCAATAAATCATATAAATTGTTGCCAAAAGTATGTGAAAGTTGTATAATATTGGCATGAAACAATCAAAAATTATAGATACGATGGAGACGTATCACATAGGAAGTATGTTAGACTTAAATGTGTTTGTCACATGTTTTATGATGCTCTCTTTGTGCTTCAATTCCTGTCTTTCATGTGAGCATCAATAAAATCTCAAGCCTATCTTAATGGCTATAAAGAAAGAGGTTGTTGGGACACAACCTAATAGTTATCATTTTCTATTTTCTTGTGTTCTGCACACAATTATGCTACTGTTATGATTGTGTTTTTTATGTTTTAATTGGTGTTTGTGACAAGTAAAGCCTTTAGGATGGTTTGGGTGATAGTTGTTTCGATTCTGTTAAAAAACTGAAACTTTTGCTCCCAGTTCTTGAATTTTCTAAATTCATAAAAATGTGATTTTGTTCTGAATTTTTTACACATAATAGATATACAAATTGCACACGTTTTCCTAATTTTTCAGAATTTTTGGAGTTACAGAAGTAGGGTCAATGTTTAGATTACTACAAACTATTCTGTTTTTGACAGATTCTGTTTTTGTTGTGTTGTGTGCTTATTTTGATGAATCTATGGATTGTATCGGGGGGTATAAGCCATGGTAAAGTTAGAATACTATAGGTATAATGCAACAATAAAATATGAATGGTTTGCAATAGTATTTAAAGTGGTGATTTGCTTTATTATACTAACGGATCTCACGAAGGTTTTGTTAAGTTTTGTGTGATTGAAGTTTTCAAGTTTTGGGTGAGATCACAATGGATGAAGGAATAAGGAGTGGCAAGAGCCTAAGCTTGGGGATGCCCGAGGCACCCCAAGTTAATATTCAAGGACTCCCAAGCAACTAAGCTTGGGGATGCCCCGGAAGGCATCCCCTCTTTCTTCTAACGACCATCGGTAATTTTACATGGAGCTATATTTTTATTCATCACATATCATGAGTTTTGCTTGGAGCGTCTTGTATTATATGAGTCTTTGCTTTGTTTGTTATTTAGTTTGTCACAATCATCCTTGCTGAACACACTTGTTTGACAGAGCCACACGCATATCATGATTTGCTAGAATACTCTATGTGCTTCACTTAAATCTTTTGAGCTAGGCAGTTGCTCTAGTACTTCACTTATATCTTTTTTAGCACGGCGGTGGTTACATTTTAAAGAAATAAACTCTCTTGCATCACTTAGATTATTTTGAGAGTTGACATTTTCTAAATAAATATTTATGCTCTCATGCTTCACTTATATTATTTTGAGAGTTGAATTTTTTTGAAGAAATATTTATGCTCTCGTGCTTCACTTAGATCTTTTTGGGAGTTAAGAATAGTAATGGTAATTTGCACGAGATATGAATTTGGTTCCAAAGTGATAGATATCCAAGGGGGATATAATAAAAACTTTCATGAAGATTGTTGGATATTATAAACTTGATTCCTTGCAGTAGTTTTGCGATATGGAGATAGTGATATGTGAGTCATGTTAGTGAGTAATTATGCTTTAGTAAGAATATTGGTGTTACGGTTTGTGATTCCCTATGCATGCACGTAAAGTCAATAGCTATGCAATGAAATTATATCCTACTTGTGGTGCATAATTCAATGTTAATTATGTTCAATGCGCATTTATGACCGTTTTTGTTTTTGGTTGGTTGCTTCCCAATCTATTTGCTAGCCTTCACTTGTACTAAGTGGGAATACTGCTTGTGCATCCAACTCCTTAAACCCAAAGTTGTGCCAAATGAGTCCACCATACCTACCTATATGCGGTATTTCGATGCCGTTCCAAGTAAATTTGTATGTGCCAACTCTAATTTTCAAAATGAATTTCTGTTTTGTTTGCCCGTACCGCTCATGAAGCGGGAGGGGGTGGCCAATATTTTCCATGCTAGGTATTTTATTCTCACGATGAGTGTTCATTCACTTGTCATTGCATGAGAGTGTGGCAGGTAATAGGGATGCCCAGTCCCGAAATGAAAAAATAGTAAAATACTATGATAAGAAATTCCTTGGAAAGTGTTGGTATGGAAGTCACCCGTGGATACGGCTAGCCATGAATTGTGAAAGAATGGTGGAAAGGAAATAAACTTTAATTTTTGTTTGGGAACTGCCTATAATTTGTCTAGCATGGAAGATATTGGGAATTCTCGGTCCTTTTCGTTGACAGGAAAAGCATGCCTCTCAAAACAATTTTATCTCTCAATTTAAGCTATGAGCTCTAGCACCTCTACAAATCTCTGCTCCCATCTATGAAGGGCCTATCTATTTAATTTTATGCAATATTTATTTTTATTGAGTCTCCATCTTCTCTTATAAAGCACCAACTAGGGAACACTATTGTCATACTTGTGTATTGGATGTAGTTAATATTTGAGTGTGTTTCATGAATGGATCAATGATTGAGCATAATGGGCTAGGGATAACTTTCTTTAGCGTTGATATTTTGAAAGACATAGTTTCTTGTTGATATGCTTGAGTATTGATGTTTTCATGTCAAATTATAGACTAATGCTTTGAATCATTCAAGTCCAAATGTCCATGCTACAAAGAAAAGAGTATATGATGAATATGTTAGGTAGCATTCCACATCAAAAATTCTGTTTTTATCATTTACCTACTCGAGGACGAGCAGGAATTAAGCTTGGGGATGCTTCATACATCTCCAACGTATCTATAATTTTTGATTGTTCCATGCTATTATATTATCAATCTTGGATGTTTTATATATATTTACAAGCAAATTCATACCATTTTTGGGACTAACCTATTAACTTAGTGCCCAGTGCCGGTTGGTGTTTTTGCTTGTTTTTTACTTTGCAGAATATCAATACCAAACGAAGTCCAAATGCCACGAAACTTTTTGGAGATTTTTTCTGGCAATAAGAGACCCTGGAAGCTTCAGGGAGGAACAGGAAAACGAAGCAGTGGCCCACTAGGCACCAGGGCGTGCCAGGGGCCTATGGCGTGCCCTGGTGGGTAGTGGGGCCCACAAGCCTTCGTTTGACCTACCTCTGCCTCTATAAATACTCTAAAATTAGAAAACCTACCGGGGAGTCCATGAAATACTTTTTCGGCCGCCGCAAGTTCCAGAACCACGAGATCCCATCTAGAGGCCTTTTCCGGCACTCTGCCGGAGGGGGCAACGATCACGGAGGGGTTCGTCATCATCCTTGCTGCCCCACCAATGATGCGTGAGTAGTTTACCACGGACCTATGGGTCCATAGTTAGTAGCTAGATGGCTTCTTCTCTCTTTTTTATCTTCAATGCAATGTTCTCCTCGGTGTTCTTGGAGATCTATTTGATGTAATTACTTTTTATGGTGTGTTTGTTGGGATCCGATGAATTGTGAGTTTATGATCAGATCTGTCCATGAATATTATTTGGGTTTTCTTTGAAACTCTTTTATGCATGATTGTTATAGCCTCGTATTTCTTCTCCGATTTATTGGTTTGGTTGGGCGAACTAGATTGATTTATCTTGCCATGGGAAGGGGTGCTTTGTGATGGGTTTGATCTTGCGGTGCTCAATCTCAGTGAAAGAAAGAGACATGACACGCATGTATCATTGCCATTAAGGGTAACAAGATGGGATTTATTTCATACGTGAGTTTATCTTCTCTACATCATGTCATCTTGCTTAAGGCGTTACTCCGTTCTTCCATGAACTTAATACACTAGATGCATGCTGGATAGTGGTCGATGTGTGGAGTAATAGTAGTAGATGCAGAATCGTTTCGGTCTAGTTGTCTCGGACGTGATGCCTATATACATGATCATTGCCTTGGATATCATCATAATTATTTGCTTTTCTATCAATTGCCCAATAGTAATTTGTTTACCCACCGTATGCTATTTTCTCGAGAGAAGCATCTAGTGAAAACTATGGCCCCCGGGTCTATTTTCTATCATATATTAAAACTAAAAAAATCCTTGCTGCAATTTTTCTTTCTTTATTTTCTTTTGTATTTTTGTCAGATCTATCAATCAAATCCTATACAATTTAATCTTGCTCATAACTGTTGAGGGATTGACGACCCCTCTACGCATTGGGTTGCAAGTATTTGCTGTTTGTGTGCAGGTGTTGTTTACATAGTGTTGCTTGGTTCTCCTACTGGATTGATAAACTTGGTTTCATAACTGAGGGAAATACTTATCTCTACTGTATTGCATCATCCCGTCCTCTTCGGGGGAATCCAACGCAGCTCACTAGTAGTAGACATCACTTATGTGATGGGAGTCTACTGATGTTGCCCCTGCCAGCTATGTCACTTTTGCATCCTATTTCCTGAAGGGTCCCGCTGCTCAATGGTGGGACAGCCACAGGCGTACACAACCTGTTGGAATAGTCATTACCTGGCTGGAGTTCCAAGCTGCTTTTCATGCCCGCTACATTCCACAGGGAATCATGGATAGGAAGAAGCGAGAGTTTCGCAACCTCACACAGGGCAACAAGACTGTGGATGCTTATCAGCGGGAGTTCCTTGACTTGTCCGCTATGCTGAAGAAGATATCGCTACTGATGCTCACAGACACTGTTGGGGATATAACTATTGGGTATGACCCACCCAGGAGGGGCCGTGTCATGCCACTGGCGGCTCATAAAGAAGAGGCCCAAGAAGAGATGGCGGTTTACAAAGCAAGCTTACTGAAGGCCCAAGACCCGGGGGAGACATGAGGCCCGCGGGCGTAAACCACCGTGTATTTAAGTTGTACGTTAAGGAAAGTGTAGTCCTATCATCGAGCCGGACACGTTGTGTATGAGCCGGCCGGGACTCTGTAAGCCGCCGGGCATCAGCCTGTGTATATAAAGGGGTGAGGAGGCCAGAGAGAGAGAACAAGTCGAGAACTAGGTTAAGCGGATTCGCTCCCTAGTAATCGAAACCCAAGCAATACAACCAAAAGCAGGAGTAAGCCTTTACCTCGCTGTGAGGGGCCGAACCTGGGTAAATCCTGTGTCCCTTGTCCCGTTTAACCCCTTCAAGCTAACCTCGTAGCGATGGCTCCACACCTAAGTCCTTCCGCTAGGACATCTGCCGTGACAGACTTCACCCTGACATCAAGCTCGCGC
Organism: Thinopyrum elongatum; assembly: GCA_011799875.1. Classification (NCBI taxonomy): domain Eukaryota; kingdom Viridiplantae; phylum Streptophyta; class Magnoliopsida; order Poales; family Poaceae; genus Thinopyrum; species Thinopyrum elongatum. Next base: position 405,170,212 of record CM022302.1, on the reverse strand, counting down.
TCCTTGTTCAAGACTTCGCTAACTTCGCCACCTTGGTGAACAAGGCCATTCAGGTTGAGACTGGACTTTAGGGACACAAGGAATCCTTCAAGCGCAACCGTGACGATGGCTCATCTTTGGGATCGTCATCACAGAAGCGTCGGATATGGATCCCTCACAGCATGCATCACCCAGCTGCCCCTGCAACAAGGTCATCCTATGCTACACCTCGCCTGCCTCCTCCACCACCGAGGCAGCCTCTTCAAGCTGCACCACCATGAGCTCCTGCTCCCCGTCCCAATGACGGGTTGTGCTTCAAGTGTGGACGTCCAGGTCACCGTGCCAGGGAATGCTATTGATACGTCTCCAACGTATCTATAATTTTTTATTGTTCCATGCTATTATATTACCAATCTTGGATGTTTTATATGCATTATTATGCTATTTTATACCATTTTTTGGAACTAACCTATTAACCTAGTGCCCAGTGCCAGTTGCTGTTTTTTCCTTGTTTTTGTCTTTATAGAAAATCAATACCAAACGGAACAAAACTTTTGACGATTTTTCTTGGACCACAAGACACCCAGGAAGCTTCGGGAGGAGGCCAGAAGGGCCACAAGGAGACGACAAGCTCAGGGGGCGCGCCCCTAAGCTTGTGCCCCCCTGTGGCTCCTCCAGCCCTAATTTTTCTTCTATAAATACCCAAATATTCCCCGTAGACCAGATGGCACACCAAAAATACTTTTCCTCCACCGCAAGTTTCTGTCATCGTGAGATCCCATCTGGGGACCTTTTCCGGTACTCCGCCGGAGGGGGATTCGATCATGGAGGGCTTCTACATCAACCTTGCTGCCCTTCCGATGATGTGTGAGTAGTTTACCACAGACCTACGGGTCCATAGCTAGTAGCTAGATGGCTTCTTCTCTCTCCTTAATCTCAATACAATGTTCTCCTCGATGTTCTTGGAGATCTATTCGATGTAATCTTGTTTTGTGGTGTGTTTGTTATCAGATTTTCTATGAATATTATTTGAGTCTTCTCTGAACTCTTTTATGCATGATTTATATAGCTTTGTATTTCTCTCCGATCTATTGATTTGTTTTGGCCAACTAGATTGATTTTTCTAGCAATGGGAGAAGTGCTTTGTAGTGGGTTCAATCTTGCGGTGCTCAATCCCAGTGACAGAAGGGGACACGACACATATTTGTATTGTTGCCATTAAGGATAAAAGGATGGGTTTGTTCATATTGATTGGATCTATCCCTCTACATCATGTCATCTTGCTTAAGGTGTTACTCCGTTTTTGTTAACTTAATACACTAGATGCATGCTGGATAGCGGTTGATGTGTGGAGTAATAGTAGTAGATGCATGCAGGAGTCGGTCTACGTGTCACAGACATGATGCCTATATACATGATCATTTCCTTGGATATCGTCATAACTATGCGCTTTTCTATCAATTGCTCAATAGTAATTTGTTTACCCACCGTATGCTTTCTTTCAAGAGAGAAGCCTCTAGTGAAAACTATGGCCCCCGGGTCTATCTGTTAGCATATTATTTTCAGATCTATAAAATCAAAAACACAAAAATACCTTGCTGCAATTCATTTACTTTTATTTTATTTTGCACTTTTACTTATCTTTTATATCTATCACTTCAGATCTCATCCTTGCAAGTAACCGTGAAGGGATTTACAACCCCTTTATCGCGTTGGATGAAAGTATTTGTTTGTTTGTGTAGGTGCAACCATTGGTGACTTGTTTGTTCCTCCTAATGGATTGATACCTTTGTTCTTAACTGTGGAAAATACTTGTCTCTACTTTGTTGCATCACCCTTTCCTCTTCAAGGGAAAAACTAACGCAAGCTCAAGAAGTAGCAGGAAGAATTTCTGGCGATGTTGCCAGGGAGGATCTACATCAAGCCTACCGAGTGCCTATCATAAACTCTCATCTCTTGCATTTACATTATTTGCCATTTGCCTCTTGTTTTCCTCTCCCCCACTTCTAAAACTTTTTCAGAAAAATACTAAAATATTTGCCTTTTTATTTGCCTTTATGTCCTACTTGGTTTGTTTGCTTGTTTGCTTGGCATAATTGTATGTTTATTCCAAATCAAAAAGCAAAAAGTTTATGGATCCTCATTCACTTGCTAATGTTTTTAAAAGATCCAATTATGATGAACCAATTGCTAGTGAGTAGAGTGCACTAGATTATCTTTATGTAGTTTTGCTCTAAATTCGTGAATCTGAAAATTGTGATGAATTGTTAAAAGAAGAAATTTATAAAGTGATTCACTATAGCTCCTTGAATGAAAAGCATGATTGCAATGATATTATTATAAATTCCATTAATTTCAATTGTGTTAAAAATATGCAAAACCCCAAGCTTGGGGATGCTAATTTTGCTATGTCCACTACTTATTGCAATGATCATGATTGGGGTGATTCTTCTTATGATCTTGAAAATTTATTTAAGCCTCATGATGAATATGATATTTATAATAGTGTTTGCAATAATATTAAAAGAGGGTTTGGAAGAATTCCAACTTTAGGTAATAATGATTCCACTACTTTGGAGAATGATCAATCCTATGAAATTTTTGATAAAAGTGGGCTCAGAGAGATCATGACTTTATTTGATAATAATCCCACAATTCTAGAATAGTGTCAAGTTTGCATGCATGTGGATCATGTAGAGAATATGTTATGTGATAGCTATATTATTGAATTTGAATATGATCCCACATGTAATTATTATGAGAGAGGGAAATATGGTTGTAGAAATTTTCATGTTACTAAATTACCTCTCTTCATGTTGAGATTGTCAATGTTTTATTCTTCTTCCTTGCATAAGCTAGTTTTTCCTTGTTTTGATAATTTGTTTGCTTATAAAATTACTATGCATAGGAATTATGTTAGACTTAAATGTGATTTTCACATGCTATATGATGCTCTCCTTGTGATTCAATTCTTGTCTTTCATGCGAGCATCATTAAACTTATCAATGCCTAGCTAAAAGGCTTTAAAGAAAAGCGCTTGTTGGGAGACAACCCAATAATTTTCTTTTCTGTTTTATGAGTATATGAAATTATTCTATTGTTATGATTGTGTTTTAGTATTTTAATTAGTGTTTGTGCCAAGTAGAGCCTTTAGGGTGATCTTGGGTGATAGCTGATTTGATTTTGCTGAAAAACAGAAACTTTTGCGCTTAGCTCTTGAATTTTAAAAATTCACACAAACGTGCTTTTGATCTAAATTTTTTACACAAGATTTATATACAAATTTTCTATGTTGTCCTAATTTTTCAGAATTTTTGGAGTTACATAAGTTTGGCTAAAGTCCAGAAAACTATAGACTGTTCTGTTTTTGACAGATTCTGTTTTCTATGCGTTGTTTGCTTATTTTGATGAATCTATGGGTTGTATGGGGGGTGTATGAACCATGGTGAAGTTAGAATACAGTATATATAATGCCAATATAAAATTGGAATGAGTTTACAACAGTACCTAAAAGTGGTGGTTTGCTTTATTATACTAACGGATCTCCCGAGTTTTCTGTTGAGTTTTGTGTTGTGAAGTTTTCAAGTTTTGGGTAAAGTTTCGATGGGCTAAGAAATAAGGGGTGGCAAGAGCCTAAGCTTGGGGATGCCCAAGGCACCCTAAGGTAATATTCAAGGACAACCAAGCATCTAAGCTTGGGGATGCCCCGGACGGCATCCCCTCTTTTGTCTACAATCCATCGGTAAATTACTTGAGGAGATATTTTTATTCACCACATGATATGTGTTTTGCTTGGAGCATCTTGTATTATATGAGTCTTTGCTTTATTTGCTTTTAGTTTTCCACAATCAGCCTTGCTGGACACACCTTTTTGAGAGGGACACGCATTAATCCTTAATTTATTAGAATACTCTATGTGCTTCACTTATATATTTTGAGCTAGGTAGTTGCTCTAGGGCTTCACTTATATCTTTTAGAGCACGGCGGTGTTTATATTTTAAAGAAATTGATGAACTCTCATGCTTCACTTATATTATTTTGAGAGTCTTATAAATAGTATGACAATTTGCTTAGGTTATGAATTTAGTCCTAATATGATAGGCATTCAAGAGGGATATAATAAAAACTTTCATGAAGATCATTGAATATATGAGAAGTTGATTCCTTGCATTTGTTTTGAGATATAAAGATGGTGATATTAGAGTCATGCTAGTGAGTAATTGTGGTTTAGTATGAATATTTGTGTTAAGGTTTGTGATTCCTGAAGCATGCATGTATGGTCTCTCGTTATGCTATGAAATTGGAGCATGATTTATTATTGATTGTCTTCCTTATGGGTGGCGGTCGGGGACGAGCGGTGGTCTTTTCCTACCAATCTATCCCTCTAGGAGCATGCGTATAATTTGCTTCGAGGGCTAATAAACTTTTGCAATAAGTATGTGAGTTCTTTATGACTAATGTGAGTCCATGGATTATACGCACTCTCACCATTCCGCATTTTGCTAGCCTCTTCGGTACCATGCATTGCCCTGACTCACCTTGAGTTGTGGTGCAAACTTCGTCGGTGCATCCAAACCCCGTGATATGATACGCTCTTTCACACATAAGCCTCCTTATATCTTTCTCAAAACAACCACCATACCTACCTATTATGGCATTTCCATAGCCATTCCGAGATATATTGCCATGCAACTTCCACTGTTTCATTTTATTATGACACGTATCATCATTGTCATATTGCTTTGCGTGATCATATAGTTGACATAGTATTTGTGGCTTGGCCACCGTTCATATTTTTATACATGTCATGCTTGATCATTGCACATCCCGGTACACCGCCGGAGGCATTCATATAGAGTCATATTTTTGTTCTAGTATCGAGTTGTAATTCTTGAGTTGTAAGTAAATAAAAGTGTGATGATCATCATTATTAGAGCATTGTCCCATGTGAGGAAAGGATGATGGGGACTATGATTCCCCCACAAGTCGGGATGAGACTCCGGACGAAAAAATAAATAAATAAAAGAGGCCGAAGTGCCCAACAAAAAAAACAAAAAAATGGGAGAAAAAGAGAGAAGGGACAATGGTACTATCCTTTTCCACACTTGTGCTTTAAAGTAGCACCATGTTCTTCATGATAGAGAGTCTCCTATTTTGTCACTTTCACATATTACTAGTGGGAATTTTTCATTATAGAACTTGGCTTGTATATTCCAATGATGAGCTTCCTCAAACGCCCTAGGTCTTCGTGAGCAAGCAAGTTGGATGCACAGCGATTTAGTTTTCTTTTGAGCTTTCATACACTTATAGCTCTAATGCATCCGTTGCATGGCAATCCCTACCCCTTGCATTGACATCAATTGATTTGCATCTCCATATCCCATTGATTAGCCTCGTCAATGTGAGTCTTTCTCCTTTTCTGTCTTCTCCACACAACCTCCAACATCATATTCTATTCCACCTATAGTGCTATATCCATGGCTCACGCTCATGTATTGCGTGAGAGTTGAAAAAGTTGAAGCGCGTTAAAAAGTATGAACCACTTGCTTGGCTTGTCATCCGGGTTGTGCATGATAAATACTTTGTGTTAAGAAGATAGAGCATGACAAGACTATATGATTTTGTAGGGATAACTTTCTTTAGCCATGATATTTTGAGAAGACATGATTGCTTTTTAGTATGCCTGAAGTATTATTGTTTTTATGTCAATATTAAACTTTTGTTTTGAATCTTACGAATCTAAATATTCATGCCACATAAAAGAAAGATTACATGGTAAACATGTTAGGTAGCATTCCACATAAAAAATTCTGTTTTTATCATTTACCTACTCGAGGACGAGGAGGAATTAAGCTTGGGGATGCTTGATACGTCTCCAACATATCTATAATTTTTGATTGTTCCATGATATTATATTATCAATCTTGGATGTTTTATATGCATTATTATGCTATTTTATATCATTTTTGGGACTAACCTATTAACATAGTGCCAGTTGCTGTTTTCCCCTTGTTTTTGTCTTTACAGAAAATCAATACCAAACAGAACGAAACTTTTTGACGATTTTTCTTGGACCACAAGACACCTTGGAAGCTTTGGGAGGAGGCCAGAAGGTCCACGAGGAGACGATAAGCTCAAGGGGAGCGCCCCAAGCTTGTGGGGCACCTGTGGCTCCTACAACCCTAATTTTTCTTCTATAAATACCCAAATTTGCCCCGTAGACCAGAGGGCACACCAAAAATACTTTTCCACCGCCTCAAGTTTCTGACTTCGTGAGATCCCATCTGGGGACCTTTTTCAGTACTCCGCCGAAGGGGGATTCGATCACGGAGGGCTTCTACATCAACCTTGCTACCCTTCCGATGATGTGTGAGTAGTTTACCACAGACCTACGGGTCAATAGCTAGTAGCTAGATGGCTTCTTCTCTCTCTTTGATCTTCAATACAATGTTTTCCTCGATGTTCTTGGAGATCTATTCAATGTAATCTTCTTTTGCAGTGTGTTTGTTGAGATCCGATGAAGTGTGGGTTTATGATCAGATTATCTATGAATATTATTTGAGTCTTCTCTGGACTCTTTTATGCATGATTTATATAGCTTTGTATTTCTCTCCGATCTATTGATTTGGTTTGGCCAACTAGATTGATTTTTCTTGCAATGGGAGAGGTGCTTTGTAGTGGGTTCAATCTTGCGGTGCTCAATCCCAGTGACAGAAGGGGACATGACACATATTTTTATTGTTGCCATTAAAGATAAAAAGATGGGGTTTGTTCATATTGATTGGATCTATCCGTCTACATCATGTCATCTTGCTTAAGGTGTTACTCCGTTTTTGTTAACTTAATACACTAGATGCATGCTAGATAGCGGTCGATGTGTGGAGTAATAGTAGTAGATGCAGGCAGGAGTCGGTCTACTTGTCACGGACGTGATGCCTATATACATGATCATTGCCTTGGATATCGTCATAACTATGCGCTTTTCTATCAATTGCTCAACAGTAATTTGTTTACCCACCGTATGCGTTCTTTCAAGAGAGAAGCCTCTAGTGAAAACTATGGCCCCCTGGGTCTATCTTTTAGCATATTATTTTCAGATAAAATAAAAAACACAAAAATACCTTGCTGCAATTTATTTACTTTTGTTTTATTTCATAATTTTACTTATCTTTTATATCTATCACTACCAGGTCTCATCCTTGCAAGTAACCATGAAGGGATTGACAACCCCTTTATCGCGTTGGGTGCAAGTATTTGTTTGTTTGTGTAGGTGCAATTATTGGAGACTTTTGTGCTCCTCCTACTGGATTGATACCTGGTTCTTAACTGAGGGAAATACTTATCTCTACTTTCCTGCAACACCCTTTCCTCTTCAAGGGAAAAACCAATGCAAGCTCAAGAAGTAACAGCTATCAGAATCAGAACCAGCTTGCACTTCCTTCAACTGGCCGTGGCAATGGCCATGGTAACAACTAGCCCCGCAACAAAATGCTAGACCTTTATACGGTCGTGGTCAGGTCAACCACATTGAACTGAATGAATCTCAAGACCAGCCTGCTACTGTGATGGGTACACTTCTTGTTAATTCAGTACCAGCTTCGGTTTTATTCGATTCAGGAGCATCACATTCTTTCATATCAGAAAATTTTGCGTACATGCATGGCATTAAATACAAAGAGATGAACACTCCACTAGTGGTACACACTAATACGTCTCCAACGTATCTATAATTTTTTTATTGTTCCATGCTATTATATTATCCATCTTGGATGTTTTATATGCATTATTATGCTATTTTATATCATTTTTGGGACTAACCTATTAACCAAGTGCCAAGTGCGAGTTGCTGTTTTTACTTGTTTTTGTCTTTACAGAAAATCAATACCAAATGGAGTCCAAACGGAACGAAACTTTTTGACGATTTTTCTTGGACCATAAGACACCCTGGAAGCTTCGGGAGGAGGCCAGAAGGGCCACGGGATGGCCACAAGCTCAGAGAGCGCGCCCTAGGGGGGGGCGCCCTACAAGCTTGTGCCCCCCCATAGCACTTCCAACCCTAATTCTTCTTCTATAAATACCCAAATATTCCCCATAGACCAGAGGGCACACCAAAAATACTTTTCCACCGTCGCAAGTTTCTATCCTCGTGAGATCCCATTTGGAGACATATTCCGGTACTCCGCCAGAGGGGGATTCAATCACGGAGGGCCTCTAAATCAAGCATCCTGCCCTTCCGATGATGTGTGAGTAGTTTACCATAGACCTACGGGTCCATAGCTAGTAGATAGATGGTTTCTTCTCTCTCTTTGATCTTCAATACAATGTTCTCCTTGATGTTCTTGGAGATCTATTCGATGTAATCTTCTTTTACGGTGCGTTTGTTGAGATCCAATGAATTGTGGATTTATGATCAGATTATCTATGAATATTATTTGAGTCTTTTCTGAACTCTTTTATGCATGATTAAGATAGCTTTGCATTTCTCTCCGATCTATTGATTTGGTTTGGCTAACTAGATTGATTTTTCTTGCCATGGGAGAGGTGCTTTGTAATGGGTTCAATCTTGCGGTGCTTATTCCCAGTGACAGAAAGGGACATGACACCTATTTGTATTGAGGATAAAAAGGTGGGGTTTGTTCACATTGATTGGATCTATCCCTCTACATCATGTCGTCTTGCTTAAGGCGTTACTCCGTTCTTGTTAACTTAATACACTAGATGCATGCTGGATAGTAGTCGATGTGTGGAGTAATAGTAGCAGATGCAGGTAGGAGTCGGTCTACTTGTCGCGGACGTGATTCCTATATTCATGATCATTGCCTTAGATATCGTCATAACTATGCACTTTTCTATCAATTGCTCAATAGTAATTTGTTTACCCACCGTATGCGTTCTTTCAAGAGAGAAGCATCTAGTGAAAACTATGGCCTGTGGGTCTATATTTTATCATATTATTTTCAGATCTACAAAACCAAAAACCCAAAAATACCTTGCTACAATTTATTTACCTTTACTTTATTTTGCACTTTTACTTATCTTTTATACCTATCTCTATCAGGTCTCATCCTTGCAAGTAACCGTGAAGGGATTGACAACCCCTTTATCGCGTTGGGTGCAAGTATTTGTTTGTTTGTGTAGGTGCAACCATTGGTGACTTGTGTGTTCCTCCTACTAGATTGATACCTTGGTTCTCAAAACTGAGGGAAATACTTATCTCTACTTTGCTGCATCACCCTTTCCTCTTCAAGGGAAAAACCAACGCAAGCTCACGAAGTAGCAGGAAGAATTTCTGGCGCCGTTGCCATGGAGGATTTGCATCAAGCCTACCAAGTACCCATCATAAACTCTCATCTCTTGCATTTACATTATTTTCCATTTGCCTCTCGTTTTCCTCTCCCCACTTCTAAAACATTTTCAAAAAAACACAAAAACATTTGCCTTCTTTTCGTTCGCTTGCTCGTTTGCTATCTTTGCTTGTGTTGCCATGTGCCTTCTATTTGCTTGCATCTTTGCTTGCTAAAAATCAATTGACATGGATCCACTTAAAGTTTTCTACTTGGATCATCTCCAATCGATATGTGCTCGTGCTTAAACCCCAACTAGTTTAGTTGAGGGAAAATCTTTAGATGAGCATGTTCATTTTGTGCGTCACCGTTTGTCTCAAAAGGGTGACTCTTATGGAATCAAATAAATTGTTTGCTATGCTATGCTTGGAATCTATGTGAAATTTATGATTTTACTGGTTGCTCGGAGAACCCTGAAAAACACCTTCCCTACCTATGTGAGTTTAATGATAATGAAATCCCATCTTCTTATGCCAAAGGTGTTTATAGTTACTATGATATCAAACAAATTGAAGAATTTGTTGCTTTTAAGGGTGCTTATTGTTGGAAATATGCCCTAGAGGCAATAATAAAATGGTTATTATCATATTTCCCGTTCATGATAAATGTTTATTATTCATGCTAGAATTGTATTGATCGGAAACTTAAATACATGTGTGAATACATAAACTACACCATGTCCCTAGTAAGCCTCTACCAGACTAGCTCGTTGATCAAACATGCTTATGGTTTCCTAACCATGGACATGAGTTGTCATTTGATAATGGGATCACATCATTAGGAGAATGATGTGATGGACAGACCCAACCGTAATCTTAGCATCAGATCATTTAGTTATTTGCTATAGCTTTCTTCATGTCAAGTATCAGTTCCTTAGACCATGAGATCATGCGACTCCCGGATACCGGAGGAATGCCTTGTGTGCTATCAAACGTCACTTCGTAACTGGGTGATCATAAAGGTGCTCTACAGGTATCTCCGAAGGTGTCTGTTGGGTTGCTTGGATCGAGACTGGGATTTGTCGCTCCGTGTGACGGAGAGATATCTCTGGGCCCTCTCGGTAATACAACATCACAAGAAGCTTGCAAGCATGTGACTAATGAGTTTAGTCATGGGATCTTGTATTACGGAACGAGTAAAGAGACTTGCCGGTAACGAGATTGAACTAGGTATGGAGATACCGACGATCGAATCTCGGGCAAGCAACATATCGCCGGACAAAGGGAATTGCATACGGGATTGACTGAATCCTTGACATCGTGGTTCAACCGATAAAGATCTTCGTTGAATGTGTAGGAACCAATATGGGCATCCAGGTCCCGCTATTGGTTATTGACTGGAGAGGATTCTCGGTCATGTCTACATGTTCCCGAACCCGTAGGGTCGCACACTTAACGTTCGGTAGCGCTAGGGTAGTATTGAGATATTAACAGTGGAAAGTCTGAAGGTTGTTCGGAGCCCCGGATGGGATCCAGGATATCATGTGGAGCTCCGGAATGGTCCATAGGTAAATATTCATATATGGGAAGTCCTGTTTTGGCCACCGGAATAGTTCGGGGGCTTACCGGCAAGTGTACCGGAAGCACCGAAGGGGTCCAGGGGTCCACGGGGGGGGGGGGGGGGGGGGGGTCCACCAGCCCCAAGGACCTACATGGGCTGTAGGGGGCGCCTTAGCCTAGATGGGCCAGGTGCACTAGCCCCCCAAGTGGCCCATGTGCCAAGGGTTTGGGGGAACCCTAAGTGGGTGTCGTGGTGGAACACGATCACCTATGGGGCCATCGGCCCCTTGTGGTTCGGCAAGGGGGAAATCACATTGCACAAAGAGCGGAGGCCATGAAACAACACGACAGTGGTGACACTGGTGGTTTTTACCCAGGTTCGGGCCGCTGGGAAGCGTAAAACCCTACTCCTGCTTTGGTGGATTGGATGTGGGAGCACGAAGAACGCGCAGCGCTCAAGCCCGGCAAGGTGGCCTCGCGGAGAGGTGCTACGCGCGTACAAGTGTGCAAGGGTCCGAATCCCTTGCTAGTTTGCCTTGGACCTCCTTTTATAGGTCAAGGGGTAACCACAGTGGCAAAACGGTCTTTATCTAGTGATTAGGTAGCTAACAGTGCTATCGTACCTAACTCTGGCAGTTAGGGCAAAGTGCATTAAATGCACTGCTAGATGTCATGCTGAGCGTGAAGCCCGGCAAGCCTGTCGTGCCGCTTAACCATCTTCTGCTTATCTGTTCGACACGCTTCTGGACAGGTGTCACATGAGAGTAATTTGTCTTCTAATGGGCCGCCACATGCTTGGTGGTAGCCACTTAATCACCTGGAGGCTTGACACCACATTGATAAGTGATTTGCGTTGTGGTGCGGTGGAGCGGTGGTGCCTTGGCGGGAGTCCTCGCCCTTGGGGGACCTGGCAAGCCTGCCGGGGAAATCTTGGACTTGTCCCTGGGGCGGCTTCGACCCGGCCAGGCTCTCCTGCCCGGCAAGGGAGGCCTCCCCAAGGTGATGTTCTGCTGTCTTGTCTGGCTTGGTCTTCTTGATACACTATTTGATCTCACAAAGAGCGGTTCCTCTAGCTTGGTCTTGTTTCGTAGTTTGGTGTTAGACATGCGACGCCAGCACGCGTGTGTATAAGTCCGGGCAATCAAACATGAATGTTTGTTGCATCGACAGGAGCCCTGAGGCCTGGCCCATATGTGCCGCCTGGCATCGTTGGGGTAGGCCCCAACAAATACATAGGCGCACACTTTGGCCAAACCGCAATGGGATTCATGTATTTCTTGATATCTTCCTTGCTTCTTCATTAACCTATGATTGAATCAGTTTCCGGTTTTCCCGTGAGTCGTGCAGAATGACGTGGGGTTACCCACTTAATGGCTCGTGGGCTGCCCACGTTCACGGGGAGGTAACTGCCATTTCATAACCCACAAGTATAGGGGATCACAACAGTTTTCGAGGGTAGAGTATTCAACCCAAATTTATTGATTCGACACATGGGGAGCCAAAGAATATTTGAGAGTATTAGCAACTGAGTTGTCAATTCAATCACACCTGGAGATTAATTATCTGCAGCAAAGTGATCAGTAGCAAAGTAGTATGATAGTTTTGATAATAGTAGCAGCAGCAACAGTAACGGTAATAGTGACAGCAGTAGTTTCGTAGCAAGTGCAATAGTAACAGCAGCAGTAGTAACTTAGCAAGATCAATATGTAGGAAAATCGTAGGCATTGGATCGGTAATTTGTTGGATGATATTCATCATGTGACAGTCATAACCTAGGGCGATACGGCACTAGCTCCAGTTCATAAATATAATGTAGGCATGTATTCTGTAAATAGTGATGCGTGCTTATGGAAAGAACTTGCATGACATCTTTTGTCCTACCCTCCCGTGGCAGCGGGGTCCATATTGGAAACTAAGGGATATTAAGGCCTCCTTTTAATAGAGAACCGGAACAAAGCATTAACACACGGTGAATACATGAACTCCTCAAACTACGGTCATCACCGGGAGTGGTCCCGACTATTGTCACTCCGGGGTTGCCGGATCATAACACGTAGTAGGTGACTATAACTTGCAAGATTGGATCTAGAACATGGATATAATGGTGATAACATAAATGGTTCAGATCTGAAATCATGGCACCCGGGCCCAAAGTGACAAGCATTAAGCATGGCAAAGTCATAGCAACATCAATCTCAGAACATAATGGATACTAGGGATCAAGCCCTAACAAAACTAACTCGATTACATGATGAATCTCATCTAACTCCTCACCTGTAACACCCCATGTCATTAGCCACAATAATCACTTTTGATAATGACAAGTTAGCAAGTTTAACAGTGCATAATCATCATTAGCATCATATTGCATTTCAACTCCTAACTCAAATTCAAATTTAAATGAAAGTGGGAAATAAAAGTTGTCCAACATAGAAACTAAAATGTTCAGTAAATAAAAAATATTGCAGAGACTATTCTAAAATTTAAACCGATAATTAATAAATTAATTAGGTGGCACTAACATTACCAAAACAGCAAGGATTAATGCATTTTAATTATTATAAAAATTTGTGTGAACTCAAGTTAACTCCAAACCAATTTTTGGTAGTGGTAGAGGATGCCTAGTATTTATGGGAACAATTCCCATGTTTTACAAAATTCAATTTGAGGCCTAACTATTTACTAAACAGGAGTTATGAATAAATAAAAAGAAAAGGACAAAAGAAAACAAAATAGAAAATAAAAAAAGAGAAAATTCCCCCCGGCCCAACTGGGCCACGGCCACCAGGCCGGCCCAGCTCCCCCCCACCTATATGGCCTCCCCCAGGCCGAACCCTAATCCCCACCGACACCCCCTCGTTTCCCCCCCGATCTGGATCGGGCCAGAGCCCGCGCTCGCCTCGCCAGCGCCCGACGCGCTTGACCCCGTCGCCCCGCCGTCGCCGGACCTCGCCACACCGTCGCCCCGTCCCCGACTTCCCCCTTGACTCGGCTCCTGCGAGCCTCGCCGCCCGATCCCCTGCAACGGAGGGTGAGAACCCCCCGGCCTCCTCTTCCCCTCTGGCCGCGCTCCGGCGCGCCCATCGTGAACGCCCGCGCCGGACCGCGCCTCCGCCGCGCTGCAGCTGTTGCCACTGCTCGCCTGCGCTCGCCTTGCCCCGCTGCGGCCTCGCCGCCGTCCGCCTGCTCGCGCCGCCCCGCACCCGCGCGCGCGCCCGCCCGCCGCTCGCGCCACCGCTAATGCCGACCGCCCGCGCGCCGCCCCGCTCCGGCCTGCCGTGCGCCTGCCCCGCCCCTGCCGTGCATGGACACGCGCGCACGCGCACGCGCTTGCGCACGCGCGCCACGCCCTTCGCCCGCTGTGGCCTCGTGCCACTGACCGGTGGGGCCCAGTGCCCCAGTGCCACACACAGATGGGGCCCAGCCCCTAAAACGAATTAAGAAAAATAGAAAATAATAAAAATATAAAAATAAAAATAAAATTATTAAAATTAATAATTAATTAATTAAACAGTAATTAATTAGCTTAATTAATCCTAATTAGATTAACCTAATCACTAGTTAAGTTAATTAAACCCTGATTAACTAGCCAGTCTATGACAGGTGGGACCCACGTGTCAGATGACTGCTGACGTCAGCATGAGGTCATGCTGATGTCATCAACACTGTTTCGGATAATGTTAATTTAAATAATTAATTAAATTCCAGAAATTAATAAAAACTTTAGAAAATCATATTAAATAATCCGTAACTCCGATGAAAATGATTTATACATGAAACTTGCTCAGAATTCTGATACGAACCCGAATACGCCCTCCGTATTCCCGTCAGATGCCTCTAGCTATAAGAACGTTGAACTTTTAGACCGATTTCGATAAATGAATAGTGCCCAACTTTAGTTAAATAAATCCGAATAAATTCCTAAATTAACTAAATCATTTAGTTAGGCAGTAGAACACCCCGGCATATCATTTAGGCATGTCATACATATTGTTTGCATTATTGCCGTGAATTTATTGTTTCTCTCCCCCTCCTTCTCTCTCGATAGATGCTGAGACCGACGACGCTTCACCTGGGTACGACTACACTACCGACGAGCAGCCCGTTGGCGATCTCTCTCTCTCTTGCCAGAGCAACCAGGCAAGCCCCCCCCCTTGAGCATCCAGATATCGCCCATTCTATTCTCCTGCTTTCATTAGATTTTGCTACTGTTAATGTATGCTCCTATTCTGATGCATAGCCTGCTGTTGTAACCTGTTCATTGCTACCTTACCTGCCTATGATAAACTGTTTAGTTTAGGTTGGAATGAACCATCAGTGACCCCACCACCTTACCCTTGTTGCCCCTGCTTGATCATCGATGACTCGATCAACGTGATCGTCGACCAGAGACCGACACCTCACTTCACACCCCCTTAGTTGTACGACTCTGCTTAGTAACTATTGAGTGCCGAGGGTGATACCTCGTAACGCACTCTTGATGAATACTCTGCAGTGTAGCTGTTCGGTCATGGTCATCGAGGGTGATTCCTCCTTCTCCACTTCCGATATGACTCTGTCGTGCGACCCCTCAGTGTGAACCTCGAGGGTGATGCCTCATACGTTCACCCTGATGATTTCGTCGAGTGGAATCCGCCGAGGGTGATTCCTCGGGTTTCCTCCTTGATGTTATGACCACACGATTACTTGACCTCTGTTACAGGCGGGTCCACCCTAGTGGGTACCCGCTGGGGATCTATGATTTTCGGGTGTGCCGGAAGGGCACTCGAGTGTGACATTGTGGCGGAGCATCAGAGACTCTGATTGTCTCCGCGTGATACTAATTGAGCCTATTGGATTTGGGTGTGTGATCTGAGTGGGTCGACGTGCCCTATACGCACTACCACCACGCGGGATAATGGTTATGGGACCCTCTGCGAAGTACGTTTCTCCCGAAAGCTTGTCTGACGTCACGATTCATCATGCGGGCTGATTGTCGGGATTGGGCTGGATACTTCACTGACGAGCTCAGTGTCGCGCCCGCACCTCGGCCAGTCTCGCAACGCGCAGGGTGCCCAGGGCGATGGCCCAAGACCTCTGGGTGCATAGGTTAGTCCGGCGTGCTGACCTCTCTGCCGAGCCTAGGTAGAGCGCTGCTTCGTGTTGATCTTCCGAGGACGGGCATTACCCAGCAAGTGTGTCCGGCCAGAGTTGATCGAGCGTGTTGGGTAACAGTAGTGCACCCCTGCAGGGATGAATCATCTATCGATAGCCGGTTCTACGGTAAAGGACGCTCAGTTTGTGTATCCCGATCTACTACTTAAACTGGATACTTGTTACTTAATTGAAGCTTCGGGATCGCTTTCTCGCTTGGGAGTCGAGGAAGGATCTTTAACCTGTACTTCAACATGTTTGCTAAATAAAATGCTATTCTACTCTCTTCTACTGCTGCAAGATGATGGCCTTGTGAAGATGTTTGAAGATGCTAGTCTTTGATAGGACTAGGCCTTCTCTCTATTCTGTCATTTCTGCAGCCCAGTCCACTTATACAACCTTTCTCATTGATAATGTTGCATATGTAGTATAGATCCTTGCTTGCTGAGTACTTCGGATGAGTACTCACGGTTGCTTTACTTTCTCTTTTCCCCATATACCCCACCTTGATGATACATCAGACGATGGAGTCTAGGAGCCAGATGCCACCACCGGAGCTTACTACCAGGAGGGTCCAGAGGGCACTTACTACTGGATTGAGCCAGCTGACCAGGAGTAGGATCGGAGGCTCCCAGGCAGGAGGCCAACGCCTTTCGATCTAGTGTCGCTGTTTGTGCTAGCCTTCTTAAGGCAAAACTTGTCTAACTATGTCTGTACTCAGGTGATATTTGTATGACTGACTTATGTATTTGGATCTTCGGATCCCTGGTCTGTAATATTGTGGACCTCCGTTTTAATTGTGTTAGAGTTGTGTTGTGATATCTTCCCGTGAGTCCCTGTGCTTGATCGTATACGTTTGCGTGTATGATTAGTGTACGATTGAGTTGGGGGCGTCACATCACTGACCAGCGAGCCTACGAAGGGATTACTCACTCCCGGTGGGAAGCATCATGGAATTGGCGATGGAGAAGGGTTGGTGATGATGAATACCAAAGATTCCCCTCTCCGGAGCCCCAAACGGACTCCAGATCTGGCCTCCCGATGAAGAACAGGAGGTGGCAGCGGCTCCGTCTCACGGAACGCGATAATTCTTTCTCCCTGAATTTTTTTCTGGAAAAATAGGATTTTACAGCGTCGGTTTCAGGGTCTGCGGGGCCACTAGGTGGGGACAACCCACCTGAGCGCGCCTGGAGGGGGTGGCGCGCCCTGGTGGGTTGTGCCCACCCAGGTGCCCCCCTCCGGTGGTTCTTGGCTCCAGTATTTTTCTTTTATTGTATAAAAATTCCTCGAAAAGTTTCTTTCCATTCCGAGAACTTTTATTTCTGCACAAAAACAACACCATGGTAGTTCTGCTGAAAACAGCGTCAGTCCGGGTTAGTTTCATTCAAATCATGCAAATTAGAGTCCAAAACAAGGGGAAAAGCGTTAGGAAAAGTAGATACGACGGAGACGTATCAACTCCCCCAAGCTTAAACCTTTGCTTGTCCTCAAGCAATTCAGTTGATAAACTGAAAGTGAAAAAGAAAAACTTTTACGAACTCTTTTGCTCTTGTTTGCATAAATAAGCTTAAGTAGCACCCAGGTTTTCAGCAAAGATTATAACTAACCATGTCGACAATAACTCTTAAAAACAACATTAACTCATAACAATGACATAATCAGCTAGCGAGCAATAATAAGATATCTCGAACAACAACACGTTATTAAAACAACCATGATATAATATGACAATAGTGGTATCTCGCTAGCCCTTTCTGAGACCGCAAAACATAAATGCAGAGCACCTCCAAAGTCCGAGCAGCGACTAAACATTGTAATTCATGGTAGAAAAGATCCAGTCATGATGCACCCAACATTAGCTATACACAATGCATCAGCATGACAGCAGTGCTCTCAGGTTCTGGCGCTTATTTGAGAAGGTGATGACACAACATTAAAGTAAATAGATAGTCCCTTTGCAGAGGGAAGCTGTGATTTGCAGAGGTGCCAGAGCTCAAGTTTTAAAAACAGAGGTAAATGAAAATTTGAGAGATGCACCCTTCTTGTTTACTTCGCGACCATCAGTTATCAATATCTTCCATGCTAAACACATTAGTGGCGGTTCCCAAGCGATAAAAGTAAAGGTTTACTCCCCATCCACCAACATTCACACTCCACGGCTTGTCCGAAACAACGGCTGCCGTCCATACCAACAATAGTCCCGGGGGAGTTTTGTTTAATTATTTGCATTTTGAGTTTGGGACTGGGAATCCCTATTACCGCCCCTCTCGTGCAAGGACGAGCGAATAAACACTCATCATGAGAATAACCCGCTTAGCATGGAAGATACCAACTACCTCCTGTCGCTCTATGAACAATACCGGCACACAAAAAGGATATTTATTTGAAGTTTTTAGAGGTGGCACATGCAAATTTACTTAGGATGGCAGGGTAATACCGCATATAGGTAGGTATGGTGGACTCATTTGGAATAACTTGGGTTCAAGGTTTTTGATGTACAAGCAGAATTCCCACTTAATACAGGTGAAGGCTAGCAAATAGGTTGAGAAGCGGCCAGCTAGAGAGCAACAACGGTCATGAACATGCATTATGCATAAGTAACATGGGATACTAGCATGAGTAGGATATGAACACCATGAACATAAATATCATAGAGGCTATGTTGGTTTTGATTCAACTACATGCATGAACATGTGCCAAGTCAAGCCACACGAACATTCAAAGGAGGATACCATATCATCATACTACATCACAATCATTTTAACGCAATGTTGACATCCAAGATAAATCATTATCCACTCCTAGCTACTTATGCATGGCATGAGAAACTATAATCTCTAATTGTCATTGCAAACATGTTTGATCATAATAGGCTGAATCATGGATACTAGGTTAAACATATTTACAAAAACAGAACAAGTCGAGTTCATACCCGTTTTCTCTGCCACGACCAGTTCATCAAATATCATCATTATTGCCTTTCACTTGCACGACCGAACGATTTGAAAATAATAATAGTGCAAGAGTGCCATGGACTAAGCTGGAATCTGCAAACATTTTATTCAACAGGAGAAGACAAGGTAAATTGGGCTCTTTGTTAGATTAACAATAATGCATATGAGAGCCACTCAACATTTTCATCGTGGTCTTCTCCTTGGTATGACTCAATAAAAGAAAAGAAGTTCAGAGAAACACACTGAAATATTTTTGGAGTTTTGGGTTTTCTGAAGGAAAGCAAATAAAAGGGGAAAAACAAAAACGAGAAAACTATTTATACGGGAAAGCTCCCAACAAGCAAAAGGAAATCTTTTTGGGTTTTTCTTTTTAGTGCTACAAGAATTTAAACTAGGAAGAAAAATCAAAAAGAAGCGAGAAATATTTTTTTTGAATTTTCTCAAAGTTTTTCAAACACACAAGAAGAAAGCGAGAAAATAAATTAAGCATGGATAATACAATGAAAAAGTGTGGACACCAACGAATGAAATGTGTGAACATGAATGCAATGTCGGTGGAAATACGTACTCCCCCAAGCTTAGGCTTTTGGCCTAGCTTGGTAATCACCAGTCGTAGAAACCATGAGGTCCTATGTTGAAGTGCTGAGGTGCAGGCACCTGTGGATCCCACTGCTGGGGCTCCTCCTGTGCTGCAGCCTGGTTATTCCGGTAAGCGATGATGTCCTCAGGCATAATCCTGTATCTGTGACTGGCAAAAGGATCAAACAAAGCAGGTGCAGGCAGCGGAATAATATCACGAGTTTTCTCACTAAAAACTAAGTTATAAGGAATAGGAATATCAAGGTAGTCAGCAGCAATAAACTGGTGGTGTTCCATGGCCGCGCGGTCTAAGTAGACTTTGGGCAAAGGATAATCATGCTGGCGTATCTGAATATTAAAGCGAGCTGCCAGGCGAGTAGCGTAGATACCACCATGTATTTTACCCTTGGATTTATTAATGTGGAGGCGGCATGCCACAATAGCTCCCAAGCTATAAGTGTTGTCGCCTTCCAGTGCACGACGTAAAACGGCAAGGTCTAGGGCACTGAGTGCACCCACCTTCTCTCTAGCAAGCAAGCACTTTGTAATGAAAAGAGCAAAATAATGAACATCAGGAAATTGCAAGCTAGTGGCGGTGACACTCGACACTCGTCTCTCATCCCCCACAGACAAAGTACGATAAAAACCTTCAAACTCTGCAGGCCTAGGCTCTACTAACCCACCATCAGAAGGAAGCAAGCATATTTCACAGAATTCGGTAAGCGGTATCTGATGGGGTTCAGCATATAAATTAAACTGCACTTCAGGGGGATTATTCCTAGGAAGGAAATTAAAACTTTGCACAAAGGAATTTGTGAGGAGATGATACTATTCACATTCAGCTGTGATGAAGTTGGTGAGGCCGGCATTAGCAGCATATTGTGCTAACTCTTGGAGGATTCCGGCCCCTTCCATGAACGGGGTATGCGGCCATTCGCACGGCCGTAGCTCTGCCAACCTCCGGGTGCGGAGATCACTATCAGATGACTCTCCAATCACCCCCTTGGAGTTCTTCTTGGAAGCAAACTTCCTAAAGATACTCATGTTTTTCCTATGAAAAAAAATTCTGAAATTTTTAGTCCATAAAATTTTCTTAACAAAACTTTACAAGATTGGTAACAACTACTCATAGGGAAGCATAGAGGCCATAGCAAGCATTCAAACTACTTAAAACTCTAAGAATTCAACATGTAAGCACATCTACAGTAGCACCAAGAGTAGTTAATTATTCAAAATATAAACCACTAAAGCAAAAACTAATTGGACTAACGGAGGAGTCACAAACCAAGCAACAATCCCCCGAAACAGTTTCGGAAACGGAGTGTAACACCCCAAAAATTCAACCATGATTTTATTAAGTAAAATATGGCCAGAATTAAAATTTTGAATTATATTAGGTCTTTTATTATTTTCAGAGTCCTTTCTGTTTTTTGTTTTCCAAAATTCTTCCCTCCAAATAGAATTTTTTTTGTAAAATTTTGTGGCTTTGGGAGCTTTGATAAACCATTTCATTTATATTTTAATAACAGTAGGAATTATTTTCATAATAAAAATTGCCCCAAAACAATTCTTTTAATAGCTATTTCAATATTTTAAATGCCTCTATTGCACTACAACTATTTTAAATAATTCTTTAAAAATTCCACAAAAAAATATGGGGGGTCATGTGATGCCCACATATCACTTTTATGTAAAAACCCAACCTGGTGTTTTGGAAATTTTGAGTGAAACAACCTCTTTTCAATTCTGTCCTGAATTTGAGTTTCTACTACAACCCAATTTTCTGTTGCTTCAATAATTCTGAAAATTTTCCCACCTATAGTCCTTCCAACCAAACCCTTAAGTATAGAAGATTAGCTCAGTTTGCATCTTGGAAGTCCACCAAATATCCTCCTATAGTTTCTGTCCAGAAATGAATTCTGTTAAAACTTGCATTAGCAAGTATCTCTTTTTGCCAAAACAACTCCACCATCATCTATACCCACTAAGGAGACACCATCCTGGTAAATTTCACACCCAGCAAAGTCCCCTAGATTGCCCTAGCATTTTATCAAACAACTCATGTGCATGACAGAATTTGGCTACCTATCAAACCTACATTAGGAACTTGATCATATGGCCAAACCATCTTGTCCATCATCTCTGGGATCTCCAGGAGCATCCACCTGCCAAAAGCCAGCATGATTAGATCACTGTAGAGCCCCCTCACATTTTGTCGAGCACGTAGCATGCATGCACAAAGCGTGCCCAGAGCGCCAGTATTGCAGGCTTCGGCACCGCTCTGCGCTGCCCTCCCTGCTGCTGCTCCGCTTGTTGGGCACCTCCAGGAGCTTCGCGAGACACCCGCGAATCTTGCCGACACCCTCCCCTTGACCCTAGCACCGACCACCGCCATCCCGAGCTGCCGCCGCCGTCTTCCACTCGGGCACGGCACCGCCCGTGCCACCCGACCCCGCCAGCGCACCCCCTTCTTAACTACTGACCACCGCCCCCTCCACCGACCGCACTTGCATCGCCGACCATGCCACCGCCCTCAACCACCTTCTCCGTCCCAGTAATGGCGCCGCCGACGTGCTGTCCTCTGTAAGCTTCATAACCGACCTCCTTCTGCCTATAAAATCCCACCCCGAGACTGCCTACTCATCACACCTTCCCCCTACCTTCCTCTGTGAGCTTCCCCAAGCATCCAGTCGATCGGACGGGGTCGTCTTCTTCGTCTTTGGCTGAGGCACCCGCCGCCGGCTCTCCGCCAAATTCGTCGCCTCCAGAGCCCCTTCCTCTCCAATTCCCCTCCAGTAGCCCTGCCTCGAGCCCATGGTTCCGTTCTACGCTTCAATTTTCCTGGAGAAGCAACGAGGACGAAAGCCCTCTTCTGGCCGTAACCACCGTCCGCCGGGGAAGCTCGTCGCCGGTGATGTAGTGATCTTCGGAGGTCGCAGAGCAACTCCCTGGGGTTGCCTCGGTGATGGGAGCATGCTCGGCGCCCCGAACGGCGCCGCCGTTCGCCGGCGAGGAGCACCGGAGCTTCGTCGTGTTCTGCCACGGGAGAGGAGGCCAACGTGGACCAGTCAAACCTGACCGGTGGGCCAGGCGAGGCCCACCGTCAGTGACTGGAAGTCACGTGCGTGTGGCCTCCCGTGCGGCTGGGCGACTGGGCCCGGCCCAGTGACGCCGTCCGACTAAAACACGCACAGGACGTTCCTCACCCTTTTTCTTTATCTTTTTCCAGCAATTTTCAAATAATTACTCAGTGACCATTTCAAATCTAAATCCAGTGATTCAAAATTTTACATTCTTATAAAATCATTCTCTATTTATCTAAATTAGGTGAACATTTTTCCTAAGCCTGTTCCTACTGGATCTATTAAATAGTCCTTTTAATCATTTATTTCAACTTAGAAATTCCATAAGTAAATCATATGAACTCCAAATAAATTGATTCTTTTTCTGTAATTCCTTATATTTCATCTAGTTTATTTTAACATTTATTTAAAAAAATATTTGAAACACTTTTTAGCACTGTTTTTGTTTATATGGTAATTTAAATATTTTTGGAAATAGGAAATGGAGGGGAGATAAATTTTTCAAACTTTTGGAGTGCCCCAATCCTTCTGCATACTTAAGGCAAGCATCTTGAACACTTGATATGGTGAATGCATGGTTGGTTATTTGCATGAATAGTGGTGTTATGAATAATTTGAATTCAAATAAAATTTGGCATATAGCTATTTTGGCATGCATGATCCATGACCATTTTGCTGACATCTTTGTAGTATGAGTAAGCATGGCTATTTTATTTGTCACATATGCCTGTGCCGGTCCAGACTAATCTGCAGGAAGAATCAGTCACGAGTAAAGTGACCGTGAGACTGAATTCTCATGGTGACGAGAATGATCAGTAAGGGCATGTCGGGACATGCCAGGTGGTGACCCTGTTGGGTACTACCGAGGAATCATATTGTGCTAACCACTGCAGGAAAAATTAAACCTCCTGAGTCGACCGTAGATCGAGTCTTGTTCCGGTAACCCCCATACTTGATTCGTGCTCCCACTTGTCCCTGCCACAGGTGGTGTATGGTTTAGTAAGTTGTTAACCCCTTTCCGTGCACACACCACATAGAGGGCTACGATGAGGGTTTCCATGTTGGTGGACTAAATCATGTCATCGGGTCAGGGGGCATGGGTGTTTCCAGTTGTGACTGAGAGGGGGGCACCTCTTGTAATCTGCGCGTATGAATAGTGATCCCATGCAGGACATTGGTCTCTCCGCCTTAAAGTTTTTCTTGAACGATGCTTTGGGTGATTCCTGGCATCTGGAAAGTTAATCTGGTGTGTGCTGGTCAGGTGTGTTTTCAACCCAAAGACCGTAATGGGAATTAGTCAGTGTCACGGTACTGACTAAAGAAATCCTTTACTTGTGGGTAAAGAGTACACCCTCTGCAGAGTTTAAACCTATTCGAATAGCCATGTCCGCGGTTAAGGGCTACAGTCTGGGTTGGTCAAGTGTCGGTCTTAGTGTCGGTATTCGGAGGAAAATAATTAAATATGCCTGAAATATTTTGCAGGATAATTATTGACACCCTGATGCTACCATGGATATTTTATGCATGTTATTATTATTATGGTTATGCATATTATTGAGGACTAACCCGTTTCTCTTATTTTGTATTTTCTGAGTGTCTCAGGGGCTGGCTAGACTACCCCGGGCACTCAATTTTATTTTCAAGACCTCTCGTGGCGTCCCTCGAGTTAACAGGCGGTTTATCCCACCACTACTCTTGTGGACACCCGATTGGCATTTCTCTTCAAGTCTGACCGTGGCGTCACTTGACACCCGACTGGCATTTCTCTTCAAGTCCGACCGTGGCGTCACTTGACGCCCGACTAGCATTTTTCTTCAAGACCTCTTCGTGATGTCCCTCGAGTTTACAGGCGGTCCCGCCACTACTCTTGTGGACACCCGATTGGCATTTCTTTTATTTTGCTGAATGTCACTTGGGCTGGCTAGACTACCCATGGCATTCATTTGCTTTATTTCTAATACGTTTGATCATGACTAACATGCTATGTTCACGTTCATATCATTTTATTGTCATGATTTAAATTTCAGTCAGCATGAGCATATGCATATAGTTTGGCTCATCATGATCATATATTTTTATCTGCTGCATTCGGTATATCTTTTGTTCATGATGTTTGCGAGTACATTCAAACGTACTCACAGGCTTGTCCCTGGCTATTTACGTGGCCAGGTCAGAAGTTCTACATGGAGTACCACAGCGACGACCGTGCGGAGCCTAGGATAGCAGCCACGCGGATAGGAATTATCCGGGTCAGCTGTTCCTGTGGGAATGGAGCCCCATCAACGCTGGAGAACCATGAGTCATTTCCATCATCCACCACCGGAATCACTGTTGTATCATTAGACCTTTATGGTCATGTATCAATTCTTGTAATAGCTTGGTAATTCTGTAACAAGGACATGTCCACCAGTAACAGTAATCCTGGGCTGGTGATGACACGAGGGGTTAATTTCTGGGATTTTTGTGTCCCCGAAATCCGGCCCCGGCACGGAGCTTCGAGCAAAGAGATCGAAATCCACGGGTTTGAGAGCAAGAACACGAGAGCAAGAGCAAAGGTGATTTTTTTTCTGGAGGTAGGTGGTGATGTGGGATGAAGAGATAAGTGAGGGGGCCCACGTGGGGACCACAACCCACCAAGGCGCGCCTGGGGGTCCTGGCGCGCCCAGGTGGGTTGTGCCCACCTGGTGCACCTCCCTCTGATATTATTTGCACCAAAAATTCTTAAATATTCAGAAAAAAATCATATTAAATTTTCAGAGCATTCTGAGAACTTTTATTTTTGAGTCATTTTTTTATTGCACGGAAAACTCAGAAAACATACAAAACATGGCATTTTATTTTATTTAACTAATAAAAACAGAAAACTAAAGGTAGGGACAGAAGGTAGTGCTCACTAAATTCATCAACTTCATACCTCTCAAAAATGATCCATTAATAAGGTTGATCAAGTCTTATTAACAACCACTTTCGATTAGCATGAAACCGAAGAACTTTCGTAAGTCACTAAGTTACCTCAACGGGGATATAAATTTCCCCAACAATAAGCATTTCATATTTCTTTTTAACAGTAGATAGAGGTAGTTGAAAACTTCCAATAGTGATTGTCAGAGATTTTTCAATAACATTAATACCATTCACTTGGAATTGTTTCTTCGGAAAGTGCACCGTATGCTCATTACCATTGATATGAAAAGTGACCTTGCTTTTATTGCACTCAATAACAGCCCCTGCAGTATTCAAAAAGGGTCTACCAAGGATAATCGACATGTTGTCGTCCTCGGGCATCTCAAGTATAACAAAGTCAGTCAAAATAGTAACATTAGCAACAACAACAAAGGGGTTAAAATACCATCTGATTTACGTTGCCGGGGGTCGATACGCAAGCTTGCTCTCACTTTTTCTCCTTGGGGGTTTGTCTGTGGTAGGAGCCCTGTAGTTAGTACAGGGGGAAAAAATAGCAACATGCGACCCTCTCTAAATGATCATGGCAAAGTCATGCTAAAATAAACATGCATGCAAGTTTTTAGGCGCCAGCACTTCATTTTATTATCTTTGAACAGGGTCTGCGCCTGGCTTTGTACAAAGGGTTACATGCACATCGGCAAGGCTTGTACAAAAGGTGGTTGCCGGGGCTGAGCCCGACAGCCACGCCCTATGGGTAGAACTTGCGAAGATGCTCAATATTCCATGAGTTTTGCACATTAATGCCATCTTCGGTCTCTAGACGGACTGCGCCACACTGGTACAGCGAGGTGCTATACAAATGGTTTTTAACCCCTTTCCGCGACGGTGTTCAGAACCGTCGCCAAGTGAGTGACTGCGATAGGGGGGTCCTTCCCACACGACCCATAAACCGTTGGGGATAGGGTGCCTCGATGCATATACAGTACTCCCTACTCGTTTGTGCTCGCATTGCCATCACAGTCGGTATTCTGTGGTGCTACATTTACGATGCGCGACCCATCACAAATAGTTCACGATTGTAGAAGTAGACAATCACACACATTTACTTTTCCTCCACTGTGTGCGATTCGATGTAAGAGCGCACACAGTTGTCGCTATAAAACTATATGCGAAGCTTGAATACATCCCACACGATTCATCCATCGTACCCGCGTCGGATGATCGACCTATCGCACGCGTTCTTCTATGACCAAACGTTTGCGATGCGCACAACATCACAAACAGTCCATAATTTCGAAGCGTGTGTGATAAGGTGACTATCGCAAACATTTAATAAGAAAGAACTATGTGCGATGCTGTTGTTAATCGCACACATTTTTTCTTGGCTGATCGTGTGTGCAGTGGAGATTGATCGCACACGTAGTGGATCCTAGAAACGTGTCTGATCTCCACGTCTATCGCAGACGTTTCGCTTTCGCAAACCGTGTGCAGTGTAATTCCTAATTAATCCCTAATTTAAAAATCACAAGTTTTGAATTTGAAAGTAGGCAATCACTTATTTCATATCCAACCATGTTTATTACAAATATAGGTTCAACCACGAATGCATAATTCGATGCAGAGGTACATATACTAAAGAACTACAGAAGCACCAAGTAAAGAATGATGAACCACAGTTGTACTAAAGACTGTAAAGAGAGAGGCGAAAGACATTCTGGTTGCTGGAGAAGGTGAAGCGGAATGCCCATATTGTGCCCTCCTCCATGCCTAATGCGCGCACGACTCTAGGCCAACCCCTTGTGATGGCTGCCCATCCATCCTTCACTGTCTTCATTACGACTTCTCGATGCTCATTGTAGTCTGGATGAAATACTTTAACCTTCATTGAGTGTCCACCAATCATGTACTTTGCGAGGTAATCTTGAGTGAACTGCTTCGGGAACCACTGCGAACGAAAAAGATTCAGACATTGTTGTCTAACAACTCATTATGGGCAGTAAAAAGAGAAGGCTGCAGGGTTTGTAGTTACCATCCTACAGCTCACTGTTGTGCTGGATAGAGCATAAACAAATAATTTGCTTGCCACCATTCATATCTTTTTTGCTAATAATCCTTATCAGTTTCCTCACTTGATGCTTGTTCATGAATATCTCATTGCCCCATACGCAAAAAGGGTCGATGCGTGGATCCTTGCCAAGGGCATATGTACCTACAAGCAACAAGTCAATATTAGAAGCTAACAAGTGTCCAGGCCTGGATCTATATGCACTACATTATGGAACGACGGGGGGAGTACAAGCCGAGGGATGAAACTAACCTCGGCGGAAAATGGTGGCCACTCCCGTTGTTGTCATGCATACGTAGTGGAAAGGCATGATAAGTACAACAACCTTAACATCAAACAAATATAGCAAAGGTAAACAACATCATCTCCAAATGATAGCTTGAATGTTTTGGTTTCAGCATGCTGTTAAAGCAGATATAAAATGGAAGGCAATGTTACCGACAACAGTCTTAGCAGCCATCAAATATTGCAATTCAAACTGGTATTGTTGAAAATGAATAGAACGTAGGTAATGCTTAAACATCACACTGGATAAATGTGTAAAACTGAAATAAAGGGCATGTGTTAACTACACCAGGCATAACTGGAACCAAATATAGCCGTTCAAACTGGTATTGATGCAGTTGAGCGGCACAGTTCCCACTTGCACATAATGAACATCACATTGTGAATGACTGAAATAAACAAGGCATAAATGATCAGTACAACAACCAAATATAGCCATTGAAAACTGGACAGAGTCTCACTGCAACCAACCTAACAAGCAAATACAGATAAACAGGGCATATGCTTGAAAACTGGACAAATACTCACTGCAACCAACCTAACAAGCAAATACAGATAAACAAGGCATCTGCTTGAAAACTGGACAAATGCTCACTGCAACCAACCTAACAACCAAATACAGATAAACAAGGCATCTGCTTGATAACTGGACAAATGCTCACTGCAACCAACCTAAGAACCAAATACATATAAACAAGGCATCTGCTCGATAACTGGAAAAATGCTCACTTCAACCAACCTAACAACCAAATACAGATAAACAGGGCATCTACTCACTATAAACAACCAAATATAGCCATTCGTGAAACTGAAGTGGACAATTCGTACTTAAACATCACATAGCCCTATTGAACAATACATTTTTGCATAACTGAAATAATTAAACATGGCACAGATAAAGCACCGCACGGCAAATGCTACTACAACAAAGGGTACGGGTTGGCAAGCTAGAAAAGGTAAGATTTGCTGATAGGATGTTGCCTCACATGTCATGGACGGGATCCTTCCAATTGGAAGAGCACAGACCCATGGTGCGCTCTCTGATGTCACAGATGGGCTGTTTCACCTTGGAAGAACCTTTATGGGTGCCCTCCTCATGGTCGTGGTCGTGGTCGATGAGATCTGACTTGGCAATTGAGGATCTCAAGCCGCCGCTGTAGAATGTGTCCTTCAGAAATGACAAAATGGGCTCGATGGCGTACAAGGATCGCAAATCCTTGACCGCTTGGCGGAGGAGATCAGCGGCAGGGCCGTCGAAGAGATCGACGGCGGTTGAACCAGAGGGGTTGGGGATGGACCACTTAACCTGTGACATGGCCTACGTGAAGCTGTCGCTGTCGACGAGCTTGATGTCATAGCCAGCTTTCCCGAGATACAGTAATACGCTAGCCCGCTGACATGAAGCCTTCGGCATGGCAACGTAGTCAACGTCTTCGCCGGCTTCCGCAGAGACGTGTTGCTCCGGGATCGACTGGTCGGGGCGAACGGCGGCCAACTCTCCAACGTTCGCCGAAGAGGCCATGATAAACCTCTTCTTGGCCGAACGCTCGTCGGGCTCCCTGGGATACGTGGTCGAGCTTAGGCTGCGACATTCTGGAGCAGGGGATGTGGATCTGGCGGGGAGGGACACCACAGGCCTCATCTAAAAACTCAGGGGAGTGGGGCGACGGTATGGGAATCGCTGGGTAACCTGAACTTTATTATCTAAGCTAGGAGGAACGGGCAGACCGGCAGGGGTTGGCGGTGGCGCCGGCGGTGCCGGCAGCGGCCGTGAGCTAGGGTTCGAGGGGGGGGGAGGGGGCCGGGTGGGGGGACTGTGGAGGGGGGGTGGTGTTTGAGGATACGCCGCGGCTACTAAATTTTTTAGTAATGGTGGGTGGAGATGGTGGTGGACGAGGGAGGGCGACGGTTCAAATGCCTCGGCTACTGCAATTTTACTATAAGGTCGGTGCTGGAGGAGTGTGGGCGATGGTTGAAGTACGGCGGCTACTAAAATTTGGCTAAAGGAATTGATGCGGGGCGGGAGTGCCCAAGATCGTGCACATTCCAATAAGAATATGCGTGTACGATAATAAGGAAAAGTGGCAGAACCGCCGATTTTTGCAACGCTCAAGGCGGGTAGTTTGTTTTTATATTTCTAGCTAGCTGGTCTATCGCACACGGTTTGTTCTAATTTCTAAATAAACTACCCGCCTTTAGCTTGCGTAGGTGGTGATTTTACAGCGCACTTGCATCGCACACGGTTAAGCCAGTACCTCCACCCTTTGCTTGCGCTTGCGCAGTCGTGGTGATTTTACAGCGCACTTGCATCGCACACGGTTGAGCTAGTACCTCCACCTTTGCTCGTGCTTGCACAGTCGTGGTGATTCACAGCGCACTTGCATCGCACACGGTTAAGACATTATACCCATGTCCGTTGAGCGTCATTAGAGTCTTTGCAACAAAAAAAATGTTAGAGAGGGTCAGAAGACAGCCACACCAGCATGTGGCCCAAATATATATGAGTGAAAAGGGTGGTCTGTGTTGTTCAAAATTCCAATGCACAACTTTGACCGTGCGGGCCCACGGTTGGGCGCGTCGTCGAAGATTGATGAGAGGGGCTAGAAGTCAAGAACCACCTGGAAGTGGCCAAATATATGTAGGAATATTCGGTGTGATGTTTAAAACTTTAAATACACAATGCACAACTTTGGTGGCACCTGCCTCGCAAACCCGAAAGACCCTTGGATATATCTATAATGACATAATGTCGTAGCTAGCTAGGGTGCTTGACCCACCACCTCCCACTTCGTGTCAGCAGGGCGGATGCACGTAATGATACTTTGGTCATACATGCATGTCGCCATGACCTACCATAAGACGGACCAGTGAATCTATCGTTTGGTCAAACGACAACTGATGTTGTTGATAAACCGCTTGGACCAATAGATTGAACCATCATAAAAATCGCACGAGAGGGACCACAAAACCAGCACCTCTTGCATGCGGCCCAAAATGATGTACGTTGGAAGGGGTGATGTGTGTTTTCAATATAGAATAATGTACAATTTAGATGTGGTGCCTACCTCTCGATACAGACAACAACCATGAAGGCCAGGTAGTTAAGGACGAGATACGCAGGGTACGATGTAGGTCGAACCCAACAATCCGAGCATATGGGAGGGAATCCTAACAACGCATGAGCTCGAGCTTTGGTTGAACGACATGTGACGGTGACCGGCCCTAACACGAACTAGGAGGAATCCATTCATGGCCAACACATACCCCTCGTTATCGATCAAAGGAATGATATATATACACTCGGGGAGCCCACAAATATGCGTGTCATCACAAAAAAACGCACAAGGGAGACATGGTCGATTAGAAGACCCCGTATACACTGCATGCGGCCCGAAAATATGTATGGGTACGGTGGTGTGTGATGTGTTTAAATCCCGAATGCACAACTTCGATGGGCCACCAACTATATTACAAACCGAACACCGTACCCGACCCCAAGCATGGTTCAATACGTACGATGTTGGTTTCCCAACTTCAAGGCGGCGGGGGGGGGGGTCGTCCAACACATGCGCTCAAACTTTATTTGGTCTAACATGGCACACATAGCAATAGGAAACCATCATGGTCAAACCCTTCTCGTTGTTGGGTCAAAGGGATAGATTGTGCGGGCCCCCCTCATTGTCGGTAAAGGATAATATATATACCTTGGGGAGCCCACAGATATGTGCAGCGTCTATAAACCGCACAAGGGAGACATGCTCGATCAGAACACCCTGCCCCCTATACCCTGCATGCGACCTGAAAAAGGTTTATATAATCGCCATGACAGGTCACTATAGAGTCAATCATTCTTTAATTTTTTAGAGAAAAAAATAATCAATAAAAACATAGTCTACAAATTAGCAAAACAAAGATCCTTTATCTCTATAATGACCATGTCATAGCATTTAAATGAATCTTGAGGTCACCCATCCTTGGGCTACTCCAGCCCGAGCACGCTTAACATCTGCGTTCTATTCGACTAGACTAGCGGATGGGAAGCCGCACCTTGCTGATAGGAATTGCCTCCTTGCCTTTAAGGCGTTTCACGCTGGTCACCCTATGGGACCTACTTATCACACACATTTGTGCTTTTAGAAACTGTGTGCGATATTTACATGGCCGGTGTGTCGCCGCCTAGTCTTCAATGAGCACTGACACTGGTAGCGGGAAAACGATGGGAGAAGAGGCGGGAAACCGATGAGAGGAGTGGCGGGAAACGGTAGCCTATTTGGATATATAACAACATTAATATAGAAAACTTAGTAGAGAAGGAAGCGTGAGCTAGCACGACGCATGCACACAGTGCTTACCCATGTACTGCATGTGCTGTCGAAAGGGCTGAGGATTGCCGTTCGATCTGGGAGCATCCAACGGTGTAGACATACGATCCGTGGGGTTTGGGTTCTGGCCAATCAGAACGCAGGACTCAGATCGCCCGCGTAGTAGGGGGGAGGGGGGCATCGGCCACGGTTTGGTAGGCACACGGTTTTCGTGAGTGAACCGTGTGCTATTTGAAAACATTTCGTGAGAAGAATCTCGGTTTTTAAATCCCCATAAATCCAAAACTCACCCGAAAATCGTGAAACTTGGCATGGTGTCACGACATGGCACATATATGTCGAGGAATTTTTTTTGTCCATTTTGGCGTAAGTTTTATTACAAGCCTCTTACAAACCGGGGCTTCTCTCCAAGAAGCCTCGTGGTTCCGATAGGGAAACGTGTCCCCCTTGTGGGCGAAACGATAATCACTGCCTCTTTTCACCTTGTATTTTCTTCTACGGGCAACATGGAACGACAGAATATCCGTGCTTAAATTTAAACTTATTCAGGGTTCGTTTGGCCTTTTTATACACTAATTGAGTTTCCTAGGCTTTTAATGTCCATAATTCAAATCTAAACTTCAAATACATGCTCCAGTTCACCAAAATGGCTAGAAAAATTATACATGGGTCCTTGGGTGCATGTTTAGGTCCCATGCCAGGAATGGGAATGAATTACAACCGTACTGGTGTCCTGGCTTGTCCTCAAACATTTGGAATCTCGGTTTTTAAATCCCCGTAAATCCTAAACTCACTAGAAAGTCATGAAAGTTGGCATGGTGTCACGTCATGGCACATATATGTCGTGGTAAAAACATTGTCCAATTTGGGCCAAGCTTTATTACAAACCTCTTACAAACCGGAGCTTCTCTCAAAGAAGCCTCGTGGTTCCGATAGGGAAACGTGTTCCCCTTGTGGGCGAAACATAATCACTGCCTCTTTCCGCCTTGTATTTTCTTCTACGGGCAACATGGAACGATAGGATATCCGTGCTGAAATTTAAACTTATTCAGGGTTCGTTTGGCCTTTTTATACACTAATTGAGTTTCCTAGGCATTTAATGTCCATAATTCAAATCTGAACTACAAATACATGCTCCAGTTCACCAAAATGGCTAGAAAAATTATACATGTGTTCTTGGGTGAATGTTTAGGTCCCATGTCAGGAATGGGAATGAATTACAACCGTACCGGCGTCCTGGCTCGTCCTCAAACATTTGGAATATCGGTTTTTAAATCCCCATAAATCCAAAACTCACCAGAAAGTCATCAAAGGTGGCATGGTGTCACGTCATGGCACATATATGTCGTGGTAAAAACATTGCCAATTTGGGCCAAGCTTTATTACAGACCTCTTACAAACCGGAGCCTGTCGCAAGAACCCTCGTGGTTTCGATAGGGAAACGTGTCCCCTTGTGGGCGAAACGATAATCGCTCCCTCTTCTAGCCTTGTATTTTCTTCTACACGCAACATGGAACAACGAGAGATTCACGCTGAACTTTGAAATTATTTAGGGTTCGTTTGACCTTTTTTATTCATTAATTGAGTTTTCTAGGCATTTAATGTCCATAATTCCAATCCAAACTACAAATACATGCTCCAGTGCACCAAAATGGCTAGAAAAAACGTACATGTGTCCTTGGGGTGCATGTTTAGGTCCCATGGAACGAATGGGAATGAATTCAACTGTCTCGCCGTCCTGGCTTGGCCACAAACATTGCGAATCTCGGTTTTTAAATCTCTGTAAATCCAAAACTCACCAGGAAATCATGAAACTTGGCATGGTGTCACTACATGGCACATATAATTGTCCAATTTGGGCCAAGCTATATTACAAGCCTCTTACAAACCGAAGCTTCTCGCAACCCTCGTGGTTTCGGTAGGGAAACATGCCCCTCTTGTGGGCGAAACAATAATCGCTGCCTCTTCTCGCCTTGAACTTTGTTTTCTACAGGCAACATAGAATAACAGGAGTGTCATGCTGAAATTTTAAACTATTCAGGGTTCGTTTGGCCATTGTATATATTAATTAAGTTTTCTAGGCATTTAATGTAGTCCATAATTCAAATTTGAACTACAAGCACATGCTCCAGTGAAGCAAAATGGGTGGGAAATCGTACATGTGTCATTGGGTGCATGTTTAGGTCTCATTTAAGGAATGGGAATGAATTACAAACTTCTCGTTGTCCTGAAACATTGAGAATCTCGGTTTTTAAATCCCAGTAAATCGAAAACTCACCCAAAAAACATGAAACTTGGCATGGTTTCATGACATGGCACATATATGCCGTGGTAAAAAAAATCGTCCAGTTTGAGACAAGGCGCACACATTAATAGCCAACGAAGTCCTTTTGAAACAAAGAGCTGACACGTTAATATCGCAAACGGTTGTATTATATGAACCATGTCAAAATTTAACCATACTCGGTGGCGTGCATGCAACTGTTTGATTAGACGGGACGAGCGCGAGAAGTCCGCCGTGCAGGCTCGACTGGACACATGCGAGCAGTCCGGTGCGCAGGCTCGATGGGACGCGTGCATCCTATCCACCTCACAGGCTCGACGGGACACGTGCGAGCAGCAAGGCCGCCTATGCTCACCGAGAAGCGAGCTCTTTGACCTCCATCCACCATCCACTGCCCTCCTCGCTCACAACTTCTCCATTAATGGGTTAATTAAAGCACCTAGTCAGAGGGTGTTTGCTTGTGATCCCATGGCAGCATTTGCTTTGTTCGTGTTTTCAACTCGTATTCTGGCCTAATTTAAATTACCACATAGGGCAACGGATAATACGATGACAAATAAAATGGCAACGGATAATACGACGACAAATTTACAATGGCGGAGATAATAATTGTCTTACATATTCTGGATAATTTAAAATGCCACATGCGGCAAAGCCCGGAAGACACGGGGCAAGAGAAGAAGGAAATCACAGACAACGATCTGGGTCACTACTGTCTCTACTCGTCGATGGCTCACCGGGCGACGACAACCTCCAGCTCCTTGTTTAATTCCTCACGACTTTGCTTGAAAGCAGCCACGGATTCCTACACCTCCTGCTCATGCTCGATCCGGAGCTTCCTCAAGTCACCCATCAGTTCCTCGACGACCGCTGTCAGCGTCATCCCCGAGGCACTGCTCTGCTCATGCAGCATCTTCCAGCCGGCGGCCTCCTCCTCCTTCTCGACGAGCGCCTTGAGGAGCTTCGCATTGTCACCCATGAGTTGCTCGACGTGGCCGGTCGCCTTGTCAACTGAGGCATCGCTGATCTCGAGCAGCTTCATCAAGCCATCGACTAGCTCCTGCTGCTTAATGAGGCCAGTGATAATGTCATCATCGCCGGCCAAGGACTTTAGCAACGCCAGCTCGTCGCGATCGCCGACACGGCGAGTGCGCTTGTGAGAGCCCTCGCGTGCCCGTGAGAGCTCGTTCGAGGGCTCCGCGGCACGCCGGGACATCTCTGCTGCGGCTGCCGCTTCGCGGCGAGACCTCTCTAGTGCTTCCGCGGCCTTGGTCTTTGCTGCCTGGTTATATGTCCACCCGAAACTCCTCCTACCGGTCATGGCGGAATGACTTGACAGGAAAGACCTTTTTTGTGGGTGATGAGGAGAGGAACTGTGAAGTAATTTTCGAGTGGGTAGTTTTTATAGCCCGGTGCTAAGTGTGAACACATATTAGTTTGATAGGTGTGAATAGATTTGCAATTACTTATTGCGTTGTAATCTGCAATGTGACGAGAAACAAAGTCAAAATTTATTGATGGTTCTGGGCCTACAAAGCCCGTTTCTGTTGTTCTGGCTCATCGCAAACAGTTCTTTTGGATCAACCGTATGCCATGCATCGGAAGCCCAAAATGTGGGCCCGCATTCTCGGATGTACGTGTACGTGTCTGCCCACTATCACACATGGTCAAGATATCACCATCGTGTCCTATGGATGCGCCTTCGCGTCTCCCACGGGGTGCCAGAAGGTTGACCACGTGGTTGCTCACTGTTGAGGCGGCCGCGGTGCGCTCTGCTCATGTCCGTCTGCGCGTTTTGCTCGCCATTGAGGCGGCCGCGGCGCGCTCCGCTCTTGCGTCCCTGCGCGCGCTCTGCTCGTCGTTGAGGCAAATTTACAACTAGTTTGCATTTTTTAAAGTTTTTTGTATGAATGTGTAACTTACTAATCATTGCACATGAGTACTCGCAGACGCATCGTGTGCGATACTCCTAGCCACCGCAAGCAACTAGTTTGCATTTTTCAAAGTTTTTTGTACGAACAGAATCGCACACAAACTAACTATAGTAACCGTCTGTGTTATAATTTCTCATCGCAAACAGTTCATCCGAGTGGGCTGTTTGCTGCGTATCACACACATCTTGTTTACACGAATCATTTGTGTTATTTTGGCTCATCGCAAATGCCGCATATCACACATATCTTGTTAAGTTGAACCGTTTCTGTTCTCTTCCCTAATCGAAAACAGTTCGTCCGAGTGAACCATATGCCGTATATCACACACACCTTGATCTGGCTGACCGTTTTTGTTGCATTCCCTAATAGCACACAGTTCATCAGAGCGAACTGTATGCCGTATATCGTACACACATTGATATAGCTGCCCGTTTCTGTTGTTCTCTCATCGCAAACAGTTCTTCTGGATCAACCGTATGCCCCGCATCGCACACGTAACTAAAATCTGAACCATGTTTGATGTCTCCGCCATCGCAAATGTTTTGCATCTTTTTTGACGGTTTTTTTACATCCCCGTTTGTGATTAATGCATTGCACACAGTTTTGTCAAAGGGTCTCTGATCGTAGTGTCGCGTTAGCAGCATCCTGAAGTAGTGCTAGGTCTGATGACTCGTACTACCCGGTAAGGGCCTTCCCACTTCGGCATCAACTTGTTGGAACCTTTGGCGGATTAAACATGCTGAAGGACAAGGTCGCCTTTCTTAAGGCTCCGGGCATGAATCCTGTGGCTATGATAGCGGCGCAAAGCTTGCTGGTAGCATGCAGCACGCACAGCGGCCCAGAGATGATCTTCCTCGAGGAGCACGACATCGTCATGCTGAAGCTGCTCTTGCTCTACTTCATTGTAGGCAAGTACTCGAGGTGACCCATATATGAGTTCCGTGGGGAGCACTGCTTCTGCCCCATACACTAGGGAGAAGGGAGTCTGGCCGGTGGCTCGATTTGGTGTCGTATAGAGGGACCAAAGAACCACTGGTAGCTCATCGACCCAACGCCTGCCACACTTCTGCAACTTATCAAAAGTTCTTGTCTTGAGCCCACGCAACACTTCAGCATTCATCCTTTCAGCTTGTCCATTGCTCCGGGGATGAGCAACAGAGGCAAAAGAGACCTTGCTCCCAAGGTTTTGTATGTACTGCATGAAGGTGCAGCTTGTGAATTGGGTGCCATTATCAGTGATCACTCTGGCAGGTAGTCCAAAACGGCACTCCAATCCTTTCAAGAACTTGATAGCTGACTGCGCGGTCACCTTCCTCACTGGCTCCACTTCCGGCCACTTTGTAAACTTGTCGATTGCAACGTACAAGAATTCAAAGCCCCCGGTAGCACGGGGGAAGGGGCTCAAGATGTCGAGCCCCCAGACCGAAAATGGCCAGGACAAAGGGATCGTCTGGAGAGCTTGAGCTGGTTGATGGATGTTCTTGGAGTGGAACAGGCAGGCTTCACATTTGGTGACTAGCTCAGTTGCATCTTGGAGGGCTGTGGGCTAGTAGAAACCCTGTCGGAAAGCTTTTCCAACCAGGGCTCTTGATCCAATGTGGGAACCGCACATGCCCTTGTGTATCTCTGCCAGCAACTCCATCCCATCTTCCTGGCAAATGCACTTCGACTTCACACCATTCGGCCTCTTTCTGTACATAGTGTCATCGACAAACTGATACATATTAGACCATCGGGCTACTCTTTCAGCTTCTTCTTGCTCTTCAGGAAGTTCCCCTGTTTGAAGGTAGTGGACTATGTGTCGCACCCAAATTGAAGCCTGAGGCTGAACAACAAGGACTAATGGCACCTCCTCGTTCGTGGGAGCGCCCACCTCGACCACGAGAACTTGTGGTTCCGCGGGAGGGTGCTGCTCACCAACCGAAGCAGAGTTGCTCCCGATGGCCTCTCTACCAGCGGCTTAGGGAAGCCCTACCGGGAGATACTTGTCGGAGTCCAACTTCCTCCTTTTTCTGGCTATCATAGAAGGGGATACTGATGGTTGAGTTAGGTGGAGGACAAAAGTTCCTGGTTCCACAGGGAGCTTTTGTGCAGCACACTTTGACAAGTGATCAACAATGTTCTTCTCTACACGTGGCACGTGCTCTGCTTCTAGCCCATCAAAGTGCTCTTCCAGCTTTCTCACTTCCTCTACATATGCCTCCATCAATGGACTCTGGTAATCTTTATTGACCTGTCTCAGCACGACTTGCGAGTCTCCATGAATGATCAGTTTCTTGATTCCCAACTCTATCGCAATTCTGAGCCCGGCAAGGAGCCCTTCATACTCAGCAGTGTTGTTGGTGGCCTCTTCCCAAGGAAAATGAATTTGAACCACATATTTGAGATGCTCTCCAGTGGGCGCGACAAGAAGCACGCCAGCTCCCGTGCCCTGCTGCGAGAAAGCACCATAAAAATACATGATCCACTCCTGAGGCGCCTCCTTGCCGGGGATAACTGTCTCTGGTATTTCTTCATCTGGGGTGGGCGTCCATTCCGCAATGAACTCCTCCAACGCTCTGCTCTGAATGGTCGAGGTACTTTCGTACTTCAGGCCAAAGCTTGACAGCTCTAGTGCCCATTCAACTATCCTACCGGTAGCTTCAGGGTTCCTCAGTATGCCCTGTAGTGGGAAACGAGTGACAACTGTGATCTCGTGGGCTTGGAAGTAGTGGCGTAGTTTCCTCGAGGCCATGACGAGGCCGAAGATTAGCTTTTGCACTCCAGAGTACCTTGACCTAGCCCCCTGTAATAGGGAGCTGACAAAGTACACTAGCCGTTGCACCACTTTCTTCTTTGTCGTGGTTTCAGGGTTGCCTTTGCTAACTTGCTCTGCTTTTCTTTGATATGTGTCCAATCCTGCTGTGACTGGTTCAGTTTCGTCTCCAGTGGGGACAGTTGCTGCAGCTGCTTCCTCATCCACTTCTCGCTGTGCCACCAGCGCTGCACTAACCACTTGGTTCGTTGCCGCTAATTATAGCAGCAACGGCTCTTGTGGTTTAGGAGCGACTAAGGTGGGAACAGAGGAAAGGTATGCTTTCAAATCTTGCAGCGCTGCTTCTGCCTCCGGGGTCCACTTCACCGGAGCTGCCTTCTTCAAAATTTTGAAGAAAGGCAAGGCACGCTCGGCAGACATGGAAATGAACCTACTCAGCGCGGTAACACATCCAGTTAAATGCCTCACATCCTTGACAGTCTTGGGTGCTTGTATCTGCTCGATCGCTCTAATCTTGTCGGGGTTAGCCTCTATCCCTCGGTGAGACACAAAGAAACCAAGTAGCTTGCCGAAGGGAACACCAAACACACACTTCTCAGGGTTTAACTTCAAATTGATCTTGCGCAAGTTTGCAAAGGTCTCTTCCAAATCTTGAATGAGTGTTTATTTTTCCTTGGTTTTGACCACTATATCATCCATATAAGCTTCTACGTTTCTGTGCAACTGTGGTTCAAAACCAATCTGCACTGCTCTCGCAAAAGTGGATCCAATGCTCTTTAACCCGAAAGGCATGCGTACAAAGCAGTACATGCCACATGGAGTTATGAACGTGGTCTTCTCTTCATCTTCCTTGGACATGAATATCTGATGGTACCCGGAGTACGCATCCAAAAAGGAAAGAAGATCACACCCGGAAGTGGAGTCTACAATCTGATCGATGCGTAGCAGGGGGAAAGGATCCTTCGGACATGCTTTGTTCAAGTCTGTGAAGTCAATGCAGAGCCTCCATTTCCCATTTGCCTTACGCACTACCACTGGGTTCGCTAACCATGTTGGATGCAGCACTCCTCGGACCAAACCAGCTACTTCAAGTTTCTTGATTTCCTCGGCAATGAACTGCTGCCGCTCTAAAGCTTGCTTCCTAACCTTCTACTTGACGGGCTGAGCGTGAGGGCAGACAGCAAGGTGGTGCTCTATTACCTCCCTGGGAACACCGGGGATGTCAGATGGTTGCCAAGCAAACACATCGATATTCACCCACAGGAAGGCAACGAGCACGCTTTCCTATTTATCATCAAGGGTGGCGCTGATGGTGAATGCACCGTCAGTGCCATCCTGCCTTGCTGGGACCTTTTTCACAGCAGGTGAAGCAGCCTTGGGCCTTTTGCTAGTGGAACTCTCCGGCAGGTCATCAACAGGTGCGGCACACTCCGAAAAGGCGCGCTTCCCGGAGTCCTTGCTGGCATCTCTGCTAGCTTTCTTTCCCTTCTTTGCCTCCTTGGCGGGAGCCGTGGCTTCTGCAGCTTCAGCTGCTACCGCATCTCGATACATCTGATCCACACATATAATTGCATCTCTTTTATCTGATGGAATGGAAATGATACCTATCGGCCCTGGCATATTCAAGGTATTGTAAGCATAGTGGGACGCCGCCATGAATTTTGCCAGAGCTGGACGACCAAGAATCCCATTGTAAAGCAAGGGAAGCTCAACCACATCAAACACGACCCTCTCGGTCTGGTAGTTCAGTTCCCCGCCAAATGTCACAGGCAACGTGATCTTCCCCCTGGGCCGGCTCCTACCGGGGCTGATTCCTTGAAATGTACCCGTGGCCTTGAGCTCCTCATCGGGGATCTACAGCTTCGCAACCACCTTAGGGGAAATCAAATTCAACCCAGCCCCACCATCAACTAGCATCTTAGTGACCTTGAGGTTGCGGATTGTTGGGGAAACCAACAACGGCAAACATCCAACTGCAGTGGTGCGGTCAGGATGATCCTCTTCGTTAAAGATGATAGGCGTGCGGGACCACTTGAGTGGCTTCTGGGAGTCTGCAGTTGGCTCCACGACATTGACCTCACATGCCCACTACTTGAGCTGGCGGTGAGAGGAGTGCAAAGACGCACCCCCATCAATACACATGGCTTCGGTTGCTTTCTGGAATTCTTGCTCACTGGTTTCTTCATCCCCTTCATCACTTTCACCATCTCCTTCTTTCTTCTCACGACCTCTAGTAGGTTTCTCCTTTTACTGCGGGGCCTTGCCGCGGCGGCCCCCTCTATTGCCATGGCCTTTTCCTCCAGCACCCTCTTGGTCTTTCTCCCTGTCTCGCTTCTCATATTCTGCCTTGTGCTTCTTGACAAGCTGCTCGACTTGGTGGCATTCTTGGAGATCATGACCTTTAGTGCGGTGGATCTTGCAGTATGGCCCATCGAACTTCCTAGCTTTCTCTGCCGCTGCAGCCTCCCGGCAATCAGCGCATGCGGCAGCTTCCTTGCCGGGGGCCTCGGTCCTGGCCTTCTTTCCGGTGCCGATATCGCCAGAGCTCTCGCCAATACTGACTTACCCTTGCGCTTTTTGTTGCGCCTCCGGCTCCTCCTCTTCGGGTTAGCGGTCTCGTCGTCATCCTCCGAATCGACCTCGACGGCATCCTCTTCCTCGGGGAGTCACCTTCCTTCCTTAGCCCGAGCACATTTATCCGCCAAGGTGTACAACTCATTGGCGGTCTTGGGCAGTCGGACATTCATTTTGGATCGTATCCTTCTGTTGCGCATGTTCGAATGGAACGCGGCAATCACAGCTGCTGGATGTATCTCTGGAATGTTACGGTGCACTCGACTGAACCTTTGCATATACTTCCGCAAGCTCTTCCCTACCTTCTGTGGAAGGACTTGCAGTTCTGGGCCACCCGGGCTCTTGGTGGCCACTCGTGAAGGCGCCAACAAATTCATTGCACAAGTCAGCCCATGATGAAATGGAATTCTCTGGCAGGTGCATCAGCCACGACCTCACGTTTGGCTTGAGTGCCAAAGGGAAGTAGTTGGCGAACACCTTCTCATCCCTGCCCCCGTTGGCTTGAACGATGATTGTGTAAATGCTCAAGAACTCTGCCGGGTTTAACTTTCCATCGTATTTTTCTAGTAACTCAGGCTTGAAGACGCTGGCAGACGGCCAGCGGACTTGCCGCAGCTCACGAGTGAAAGAGGGGCACCCAACCTCGTAAGGCAAGTACCCGCCATCACTGGGCACGGGTTCATCGACGTCTGGGCCATTTCGCCTGTCAGATTGATGGCGGGTCTCCCCGCGTCGCTCTATGGTGACGCGCGCATCTTCCCTCCGTTGACCCTCCAGGACCTGCCGCTGATCCTGGTGGGTTCGTGGATCAGAAGAGGCCATCGATGCTTCGTCGGGTTCGCGGATATGTTGTTCTTGCTATTGTTGCCTCTGGGTCTGCTGTCGCGGAGGAGACTGCACCATCAGCGCGGCCTCCTCGACACGGCCATCTGCCCGGGCTGCTGTTGCCGTTCGCAGGTGTCGTGATGGCTCTGCCTGCTATGATTTTACAGCTTCAGTGAAGCCGATCAAACTCTGGATGGTGGCCCTCCATTCATCCATTTGATCAGCCGCCGATGGGAATCTCAGTAGGAGGTGGGCCCGCGCCATGGCTTCCGTAGCTGTGCTTGGGGGAGCTGATAAGGCAGACCACGATGTCGCTCGACTCCTGGTGGTACCAGCAGGGGCGGCGTCGCGCTCATGCCATCGCGAACCGGTCGCCAAGGCAGTCTGGTGATGAGTGGGCTGCGCTCGGGGATCGACAACTCCGTCCAGCGCTCTGCCTTGTTCGCCTTGCTTTGGGCAAGGCGCGTACCCAGTAGCCGCGCCTGTGGCAAGCACGGCTAGAGGGTCGTGACCCGCACCAGAGCAGGCGTCGTTGCTGCGGCTACGCCTGCTAGTGTGGCGGGGTGGTGGAGACTGAACGTTCCCTCCACCCGCGACTTGTGGGTCATGCCCGCTGGGATGTTGTTGATGCTGCCCTCCCCCGGTGCCTCCCGCTCCAGCCTCGTCCACGGGGAACACAACGATGGCGCCCCCTGCGCCGGTCGCGTCTCTCGTGGTACCCGCTCCACCTAACACTGCTGTGGCGCCTATAGCGTCCGCGGCCGTGTGCGAGGGGGCCTTCGAAGTGGAAGGGTGTGCGGTAGCACCGGGTATCTTCTTGGGCGCCATGGGTGAAGACGATGATGATGGACGTGCTGCTTACGGCTTCGGGTTCGCGCAAGCCTTCCCCCCTACCTGGCGGGCGAAAGATGTCGTGGTGGAACATGATAACCCACAAGTATAGGGGATCAGTTGTAGCCTCTTTCGATAAGTAAGAGTTTCGAACCCAATGAGGAGCTAAAGGTAGAACAAATATTCCCTCAAGTTCTATCGACCACCGATACAACTCTATGCATGCTTAACGTTCGCTTTACCTAAAACAAGTATGAAACTAGAAGTACTTTGTAGGTGTGGTAAGATAGGTTTGCAAGATAATAAAGAGCACGTAAATAAAAACTAGGGGCTGTTTAGATAAAGAAACAATTAAGCTAGTTTAACGAGTGTGTAAAAATGGTGGAAGGATTTGCGAAATTGCCCCTAAGAAATTGACTATGTTACTAGACCGATAGCAAGTTTTATGTGGGAGAGGCCACTACTAGCATGCCGTCCCTTACTTGGATTCCTATGCACTTATGATTGGAACTATTAGCAAGCATCCGCAACTACTAATGTTCATTAAGGTAAAACCCAACCATAGCATTAAGATATATTGGTCCCCCTTCAATCTCGTATGCATCAATTACTATGCTAGGCTGAAGCTGCTATCACCCTTGCCCTCTAATACATAGTCCTATCAACATACAACTAACCCTATGGTGTGATCCAGATGCGTGCTCTTATGATGGGCCCCAAAGGACAGCAACATAACCACAAGCAAATTAAACCAATCATAGCAATTCACGAATCACCGATAGGACAACAAAAATCTACTCAAACATCATAGGATGGCAACACATCATTGGATAATAATATAAAGCATAAAGCACCATGTTCAAGTAGAGGGTACAGCGGGTTGCGGGAGAGTGGACCACTGTAGATAGATGGGGGAAGGTGATGGAGGTGTTGGTGAAGATGACGGAGTTGTTGGAGTAGATCGCCGTCGCATGATGATTGCCCCGGCGGCGTTCCGGCACCACCGGGAGAGAGGGGGAGAGAGCCCCCGTCCTTCTTCTTCTTCTTCTTCTTCCTTGACCTTCCCCTAGATGGGAGGAGGGTTTCCCCTCTGGTCCATGGCCTCCATGGCGGCGGAGGGGCGAGAGCCCCTCCGAGATTGGATCTCTCTCTCTCTGTTTCCTTCT
The DNA here is from genome assembly GCA_011799875.1 of Thinopyrum elongatum. Lineage (NCBI taxonomy): Eukaryota > Viridiplantae > Streptophyta > Magnoliopsida > Poales > Poaceae > Thinopyrum > Thinopyrum elongatum. The sequence continues at coordinate 405,125,696 of CM022302.1, read as the reverse complement.
GTTTCCGCGTTCCTATTTTCTGGCCTTTCACCATTTCTTAAAATCCCAGAGATTCGTAACTCTGCTTGGGCTGAAATTTTAACATGATTTTTATCCGGATATTAGCTTTCTTATGGGGTGGCCACAAGCCCTCTGCCCGCGCCCAGGGGAGGGGGCATGCCTCCAGGGCTTGTGGGCCCCTCGGGCATCGTCTCGCGTTGATTCCAATTCCCAAAAATTACATATATTCCAAAAAAAAATCTCCGTAAGTTTTTATCACATTTGGACTTCGTTTGGAATGGATATTCTGCAAAACAAAAAACATGCAACAAACAGGAACTCGCACTAGGCACTGGATCAATATGTTAGTACAAAAAATAATATAAATAGTTGCCAAAAGTATATGAAAGTTGTAGAATATTGGCATGAAACAATAAAAAATTATAGATACGAAAGAGATGTATCAGCATCCCCAAGCTGAATTCCTGCTCGTCCTCGAGTAGGTGAATGATAAAAAATATAATTTTTGATGTGGAATGCTACCTAGCATAATCTTGATCATATAATCTAATCATGGCATGAATATTAAGACACGAGTGATTCAAAGCAATAGTCTATCATTTGGCATTAAGACAATAATACTTCAAGCATACTAATAAAGCAATCATGCCTTCTCAAAATAACATGGCCAAAGAAAGTTATCCCTACAAAATCATATAGTCTGTCTATGCTCCATCTTCATCACACAAAGTATTTCATCATGCACAACCCCGATGACAAGCCAAGCAATTGTTTCATACTTTTAATGTTCTCAAGCCCTTTCAACTTTCATGCAATACATGAGCATGAGCCATGGATATATCACTATAGGTGGAATAGAATATGATGGTGGAGGTTGTGTGGAGAAGACAAAAAAGGAGAAAGTCTCACATCGACACGGCTAATCAATGAGTTATGGAGATGCCCATCAATTGATGTCAATGCGAGGAGTAGGGATTGCCATGCAACGGATGCACTAAGAGCTATAAGTGTATGAAAGCTCAAACTGGAAACTAAGTGGGTGTGCATCCAACTTGCTTCCTCATGAAGACCTCGGGCATTTGAGGAAGCCCATCATCTGAATATACAAGCCAAGTTCTATAATGAAAATTCCCACTAGTATATGAAAGTGATAACTCAAGAGATTCTCTATATGAAGAACATGGTGCTACTCTGAAGCACAAGTGTGGTAAAAGGATAGTAGCATTGCCCCTTCTCTCTTTTTCTCTCATTTTTTTTTGCTCTCTCTTTTTTTGGCCTCTTTTTTGTGTGTGGAGTCTCATCCCGACTTGTGGGGGAATCATAGTCTCCATCATCCTTTCCTCACTGGGACAATGCTCTAATAATGATGATCATCACACTTTTATTTACTTACAACTCGATATCTAGAACAAAGTATGACTCTATATGAATGCCTCTGGCAGTGTACCAGGATGTGCAATGATCTAGCATAGCAAAGATATCAAAAAACAGACAAGCCATGAAAATATCATGCTAGCTATCTTATGATCATGCAAAGCAATATGACAATGAATGCTCAAGTCATGTATATGATCATGATTTAAGTTGCATGGCAATATATCTCGGAATGGCTATGGAAATGCCATGATAGGTAGGTATGGTGGCTGTTTTGAGGAAGATATAAGGAGGCTTATGTGTGATAGAGCGTATCATATCACGGGGTTTGGATGCACCGGCGAAGTTTGCACGGACTCTTCATGTGAGAAAGGGCAATGCACGGTACAGAAGAGGCTAGCAATGATTGAAGGGTGAGAGTGCGTATAATCCATGGACTCAACATTAGTCATAAAGAACTCACATACTTATTGCAAAAGTTTATTAGCCATTGAAACAAAGTACTAATACGCATGCTCCTAGGGGGATAGATTGGTAGGAAAAGACCATCGCTCGTCCCCGACCGCCACTCATAAGGAAGACAATCAAAAATAAATCATGCTCCAACTTCATCACATAACGGTTCACCATAGGTGCATGCTTCGGGAATCACAAACCTTAACACAAGTATTTCTACCAATCCACAATTACTCACTAGCATGACTCTAATATCACCATCTTTATATCGCAAAACAATTGCAAGGAATTAAACATATCATATTCAGTGATCTACAAGTTTTATGTAGGATTTTATGACTAACCATGTGAATGACCAATTCCTGACAACTCTCTAAATAGATATAAGCGAAGCATGAGAGTTTAATTCTTTCTACAAAAGATATGCCCACGCTCTAACAAATATAAGTGAAGCAAAAGAGCATTCTACAAATGGTGGGTTTTTATGTGAAGATAAACATGCAATCCAAACTTCAAATGATATAAGTGAAGCACATGAAGCATTCTATAAAGCCATACTCAAAAGATATAAGTGAAGTGCAAAGAGCATTCTATAAATCAACCAAGTACTATCTCATACCAGCATGGTGCATAAAATAAAAATAAAAAATAAAAACAAAAGATGCTCCAAGAATTTACGCATATCATGTGACGAATAAAAATATAGCTCCAAGTAAAATTACCGATGGTCGTTAGAAGAAAGAGGGGATGCCTTCCGGGGCATCCCCAAGCTTAGTTGCTTGGGAGTCCTTGAATATTACCTTGGGTTGCCTCAGGCATCCCCAAGCTTAGGCTCTTGCCACTCCTTATTCCTTCATCCATCGTGATCTCACCCAAAACTTGAAAACTTCAATCACACAAAACTTAACAAAACCCTCGTGAGATCCGTTAGTATAATAAAACAAATCACCACTTTAAGTATTGTTTCAAACCCATTCATATTTTGTTTTTGCATTGTAGCTGCTGTATTATAACTTTTCCATGGCTTATACCACCGATAAAATCGATAGTTTCATCAAAACTAGCAAAACAATGCATCAAAAACAGAATCTGTCTTAAACAGGACAGTCTGTAGTAATCTGAACATTCACCATACTTCTGTAACACCCAAAATTCTGAAAAATTAGGAAAAAAAATTTATATAGCACTACTGTGTAAAAATTTCAGAAACTTTTGACATTCCAGTAAAAAATGTAAATTCACGTGCTACAGCCAAAGTTTCTGTTTTTCCATTGCACATACCAAACAAGCAATCTAATCATCCTAAAGGCAAATCTTGGCACATTATTTTTATAATACAATGGATTTGTACAAGGGGATAATTATTTTTGTTGAAAAGTTTCTATAATTCAAGATTTGCAAAGTTTCCATGGGCATGAACAAAGTTCAAGGAGCTCCCCCACTTCAACGGTGCTCGTCCTTCTTACTTTCACTTTTCTTTTTGAAAAGTTTTAGGTTCCCCACTATATTTTTTTGTTTTTAAACTTTTTTAAAAGCACTCAACAGAATAAAATGACTCTCTAAAACTTTCAGGTTGTCTCCCTGGTAGCGCTTTCTTTAAAGCCATTAAGCTAGGCATAGAGTGCTCAAGTAATTGATCCACCCGGATCCCAAGGTATATCAAAGCCAGTTTTAATTAACAATGATTTTTAATTTAGTAGTGAGCACAAAGCAACATATATCATGCAATAACGAAGTCTAACTCTCTTCCTATGCATCGGCATGTCATAAAAGAACAATTCATGCACATCAAGTAAAGGTCAATACATAGCATAAACAGTTTCTTGCAATTTTATCGTATTGGAAACATAGAGAGGTGGAGATGTAGTTCCTCTCTCATAATAATTGCAAGTAGAAGCAGCAAGCACATGCATATTATATTTATCAAAATCATCATGTGCAATAGTAGAACGCAACCCATTAATATAGTCCTTAATAAGCGCAAACTTCTCCGATATAGTGTAGTTTGGAGAATTCAAAAAGATAATAGGACTATCATGCGTGGGTGAAATAGCAAAAATTTCATTTTGAACATAAGGAACTATAGCAAGTTTATATCCATAAGCATCATTCATATTGGCATAATGGCCACAAGCATAGCAAGCATTAATTTCATCAAAAAGGGATATTTCAAACGAATCCAAGGGATCATAGCAATTATCATAGCAATCATCCTTCAGTAAGCACGAAGGGAAATTAAACAATGTGTGAGTTGAAGAGTTACTCTCATTAGAAGGTGGGCACGGGTGATCAATCCGCTCTTCCTTCCTTTGTTCTTTGCTCTCCTCCTCATCTTTTTCATCTAATGAGCTCACAGTGTCATCAATTTCTTCTTCCACAGATTCCTGCAAAATATTAATCTCTTCTTGGACAGCGGAGACTTTCTCAATAAACTCATTAATATAGGCATTATATTCATAATTCACATAGCAATATTTAAGTATAGCAAAATTTTCAGGTCTGTAAACAACATCATCAAAATTTTCACACTTTTCAAACAAATATTCAATTTCATAAGCACCCTTAAAAGCAACAAATTCTTCTATTTGTTCCACATCATAGTAATCATATATACCATTAGCATAAGAAGCCAGGGTTTCATTATCATTAAATTTACATGAAAAGGGAAGGTGTGGAGCCTTCATCCTAGAGCAACAAGTATAATCATATCTCAAGCATAAATTCCGACCATACCAATGCAACATATGAATTTGATCCCATAAGAGTTTCCCTTTTTGAGTCAAGCGATAATCCCTAAAGTATTCATGTTGATCGAACGTGTCTCCCATTATCAAGTTGAATGGGGTTTTCTCAGGATTATCAAAGTAGTGCATAATATTTTCCACATAACGAGCATCGAGGGGTTTAGGAGGTTCCCCATCTCCATGAGTAGCAAGTACACCTATTTTTTTGGTATTTCGTGTTCCATATCCATAACCAAAGATAGAGAACAACTTAGAATAGCAAATAAAATCTACTTAGTGATAAAGCAAACAAGCACACACGAGAACATTCACCCCACGCAATTGCTCCCCAGCAACGGCGCCAGAAAAAGGTCTTGATAACCCACAAGTATAGGGGATCAGTTGTAGCCTCTTTTGATAAGTAAGAGTGTCAAACCCAACGAGGAGTTAAAGGTAGAACAAATATTCCCTCAAGTTCTATCAACCACCAATACAACTCTACGCACGCTTAACGTTCGCTTTACCTAGAACAAGTATGAAACTAGAAGTACTTTGTAGGTGTGGTAAGATAGGTTTGCAAGATAATAAAGAGCACGTAAATAAAAACTAGGGGCTGTTTAGATAAAGAAACAATTAAGTTAGTTTAACGAGTGTGGAAAAGTGGTGGAAGGATTTGCGAAATTGTCCCTAAGCAATTGACTAAGTTTTATGTGGGAGAGGCCACTGCTAGCATGTCGTCCCTTACTTGGAATTCTATGCACTTATGATTGGAACTATTAGCAAGCATCCGCAACTACTAACGTTCATTAAGGTAAAACCCAACCATAGCATTAAGATATATTGGCCCCCCTGCAATCCCGTATGCATCAATTTCTATGCTAGGCTGAAGTTGCTATCACCCTTGCCCTCCAATCCATAGTCCTATCAACATACAACTAACCCTATGGTGTGATCCACACACACGCTCATATGATGGGCACCAAAGGACAACAACATAACCACAAGCAAATTAAACCAATCATAGCAATTCACCAATCACCGATAGGACAACAAAAATCTACTCAGACATCATAGGATGGCAACACATCATTGGATAATAATATGAAGCATAAAGCACCATGTTCAAGTAGAGGGTACAGCGGGTTGCGGGAGAGTGGACCACTGTAGATAGATGGGGGAAGGTGATGGAGGTGTTGGTGAAGATGACGGAGTTGTTGGAGTAGATCGCCGTCGAACGATGATTGCCCCGGCGGTGTTCCGGCGCCACCGGGAGAGAGGGGGAGAGAGCCCCCCTCCTTCTTCTTCTTCCTTGACCTACCCCCTAGATGGGAGGGGGGTTTTCCCTCTAGTCCATGGCCTCCATGGCGGCGGATGGGCGGGAGCCCCTCCGAGATTGGATCTCTCTCTCTGTTTCCTTCTGTTTCTGTCTTCCTATTTTCTGGCCTTTCACCGTTTCTTAAATTCCCGGAGATCCGTAACTCCGATTGGGCTGAAATTTTAACATGATTTTTATTCGGATATTAGCTTTCTTGCTGCCGAAGAAGGGCACCAACCGCCTTACGGGGTGGCCACAAACCCCTGGCCGCGCCCAGGGTAGGGGCGCGCCTCCAGGGCTTTTGGGCCCCTCGGGCATCGTCTCGCGTTGATTCCAATTCCCAAAAATCACATATATTCCAAAAATATCTCCATAAGTTTTTATCGCATTTGGACTTTGTTTGGTATGGATATTCTGTGAAAAAAAACATGCAACAAATAGGAACTAGCACTGGGCACTGGATCAATATGTTAGTACCAAAAATAATATAAAAAGTTGCCAAAAGTATATGAAAGTTGTAGAATATTGGCATGAACCAATCAAAAATTATAGATACGACGGAGACGTGTCAGAACACGGTCACCTATGGGGCCATCGGCCCCTTGTGGTTCGGCAAGGGAGAAATCTCGTTGCACAAAGAGCGGAGGCCTTGAAACAGCACGACGGTGGTGACACTGGTGGTTTTTACCCAGGTTCGGGCCGCTAGGAAGCGTAAAACCCTACTCATTCTTTGGTGCATTGGATGGGGGAGCACGAAGAACACGCAACGCTCAAGCCCGGAAAGGTGGCCTGAGGGAGAGGTGCTATGCGCGTACAAGTGTGCAAGGGTCCGAATCCCTTGCTAGTTTGCCTTGGACCTCCTTTAATAGCTCAAGGGGTAACCACAGTGGAAAAACAGTCTTTATCTAGTGATTAGATAGCTAGCAGTGCTATCGTACCTAACTCTGGTAGTTAGGACAAAGTGCATTAAATGCACTGCCAGGTGTCATGCTGAGGGTGAAGCCCGACAAGCCTGCCGTGCCGCTTAACCATCTTCTGCTTATCTGTTCGACATGCCTCTGGACGGGTGTCACATGAGAGTAATCTGTCTTCTAATGGGCCGCCACATGCTTGGTGGTAGCCACTTAATCACCTGGAGACTTGACACCGCATTGATAAGTGATTTGCGTTGTGGTGCGGTGGAGCGGTGGTGCCTTGGCGGGAGTCCTCGCCCTTGGCGGACCCGGCAAGCCTGTCGGGGAAATCTTGGACCTGTCCCTGGGGCGGCTTCGACCCGGCCAGGCTCTCCTGCCTGACAAGGGAGGCCTCCGCAAGGTGATGCTCTGGATTGGTCTTCTTGATCTGCTCCTTGGTCTCACAAAGAGCGGTTCCTCTGGTTTGGTCTTGTTTCGTAGTTTGGTGCTCGACATGCGACGCCAGCACTCCTGTGTATAAGTCCGGGCAATCAAACATGAATGTTTGTTGCACGGACAGTGGGGGCGCCCCCCTTGGCTTGGGGGCAAGTTTCCCCACTAGGGCCGCCGCCCCCTCCATTGGAGGAGGGTCTAGGGCCGGCGCCCCCTCCCCCTCACCCCTATATATAGTGGGGAGGTGGGAGGGCAGCCCGACGCCTCCACGCTTGCCCTCCATCGCTCCCAACTTCTCCCACCTCTCCACCGGTACGCGCTTGGCGAAGCCCTGCCAGAGTTCCACTGCCACCACCACCACCACGCCGTCGTGTTGGTTCAGATCTCATCTACCTCCTCCCCCTCCCTTGCTAGATCAAGAAGGAGAGGATGCCGCTGAGCCATACATGTGCTAAACTCGGAGGTGCCGCACGTGTGGTACTTGGATCGGATTGGATCTCAACGCGAGTACGACTACACCAACCACAATCTCTAGATTGTTAACGCTTTTGGTCTACAAGGGTATGTAGACACCACTCCCCTCTCGTTGCTATACATCTCTAAGATTATATCTTGGGTGTTTCATAGGATTTTTTTTATTTTCATGCTTCATTCCCCATCAGTGGCATCATGAGCTAGGTCTATGCGTAGATGTATGCTACTTCTTAAGCTTGCGTTGGTTTTTCCCTTGAAGAGGAAATGGTGATGCAGCAAAGTAGAGATAAGTATTTCCCTCAGTTAGAGAACCAAGGTATCAATCTAGTAGGAGGCACAAGCAAGTATCCAATCTATGCACCTACACAAACAATCAAACACTTGCACCCAACGCGATAAAGGGGTTGTCAATCCCTTCACTGTCAATTGCAATGGTGAGATCTGATAGAGATAGATATAAAAGATTACTAAAACGTTAAATAAAATAAAAGTAAATAAATTGCAACAAGGTATATTTGGGTTTTTTGGTTTATAGATATGAAGATATATAATGGAAAATAGACCTGGGGCCATAGATTTCACTAGAGGCTTCTCTCTTGAAGGAAAATAATACAGTGGGTGAACAAATTACTGTCGAGCAATTGATAGAAAAGTGCAAAGTTATGATGATATCAAAGGCAATGATTATGCATATAGGCATCACGTCCGTGTCAAGTAGACCGAAACGATTCTGCATCTACTACTATTACTCCACACATCGACCGACTCCTGCCTGCATCTAGAGTATTAAGTTCAAGAGAACAGAGTAACGCATTAAGTAAGATGACATGATGTAGAGGGATAAACTCAAGCAATATGATGAAAACCCCATCTTTTTATCCTTGATGGCAACAATACAATACGTGCCTCGCTACCCCTACTTTGTCATTGGGTGAGGACACCGCAAGATTGAACCCAAAACTAAGCACCTCTCCCATTGCAAGAAATACCAATCTAGTTGGCCAAACCAGACCGATAATTCGAAGAGAAATACAAAGATATCAAATCATGCATATAAGAATTAAGAGAAGATTCAAAATAATATTCATAGATAATCTGATCATAAATCCACAATTCATTGGATCTCGACAAACACACCGCAAAAGAATATTACATCGGATAGAACTCCAAGAACATCGAGGAGAACATGGTATTGAAGATCACAGAGAGAGAAGAAGCCATCTAGCTACTAGCTATGGACCCGTAGGTCTGTGGTAAACTACTCATGCTTCATCGGAAGGGCAATAGGGTTGATGTCGATGCCCTCCATGATCGAATCCCCCTCCGACAGATCACCGGAAAAGGCCCCAAGATGGGATCTCATGGGAAGAGAGGCTTGCAGCGGTGGAAAAGTATTTTCGTGGATGCTTATGATGGTTTGGGAATATTTGGGAATTTATAGGCCGAAGATTAGGGTTAGGGGAGCTCCGAGGGACCCACAAGGCAGGGAGGCACGCCCCCTGGGGCGCGCCCTGCACCCTTGCCGTCGCCTCGGGACTCCTTTGCTTTGGTCTCCAAGTCCTATGTGTGTCTTCTGGTCCAAGAAAAATCATCGTAAAGTTTTATTCCGTTTGGACTTCGGTTGATATTCCTTTTCTGCGAAACTCAAAAAACAAGGAAAAAAATAGAAACTGGCACTGGGCTCTAGGTTAATAGGTTAGTCCCAAAAATAATATAAAATAGCATATTAATGCATATAAAACATCCAAAATAGATAATTTACTAGCATGGAACAATAAAAAAATTATAGATACGTTGGAGACGTATCAAGCATCCCCAAGCTTAATTCCTGCTCGTCCTCGAGTAGATAAATGATAAAAACAGAATTTTTGATGTGGAATGCTACCTAACATATTTATCCATGTAATTTTCTTTATTGTGGCAGAATGTTCAGATCCATAAGATTCAAAACAAAAGTTTAATATTGACATAAAAACAATAATACTTCAAGCATACTAATAAAGCAATCATTTCTTCTCAAAATAACATGGCCAAAGAAAGTTATCCCTACAAAATCATATAGTCTGGCTATGATCCATCTTCATCACACAAAGTATTAAATCATGCACAACCCCGATGACAAGCCAAGCAATTGTTTCATACTTTTGATGTTCTCAAACTTTTTCAACTTTCACGCAATACATGAGTGTGAGCCATGGATATAGTACTATAGGTGGAATAGAATATGGTGGTTGTGGAGAAGACAAAAAGAAGGAGATAGTCTCACATCAACTAGGTATATCAACGGGCTATGGAGATGCCCATCAATAGATATCAATGTGAGTGAGTAGGGATTGCCATGGAACGGATGCACTAGAGCTATAAGTTTATGAAAGCTCAAAAAGAAACTAAGTGGGTGTGCTTCCAACTCGCTTGCTCATGAAGACCTAGGGCAATTTGAGGAAGCCCATCATTGGAATATACAAGCCAAGTTATATAACGAAAAAATCCCACTAGTATATGAAAGTGACAATATAGGAGACTCTCTATCATGAAGATCATGGTGCTACTTTGAAGCACAAGTGTGGAAAAAGGATAGTAACATTGTCCCTTCTCTCTTTTCTCTCATTTTTTGGTGGGCTTCTTTGGCCTCTTTTATTTTTTTAAAGTTCGGAGACTCATCCCAACTTGTGAGGGAATCATAGCTTCCATCATCCTTTCCTCACATGGGACAATGCTCTAATAATGATGATCATCACACTTTTATTTACTTATAACTCAAGAATTACAACTCGATACTTAGAACAAAATATGACTCTATATGAATGCCTCCAGTGGTGTACCGGGATGTGCAATGACTCAAGAGTGACATGTATAAAAAATTTGAATGGTGGCTTTGCCACAAATACGATGCCAACTACATGATCATGCAAAGCAATATGACAATGATGAAGCGTGTCATAATAAACAGAACGGTGGAAGTTGCATGGCAATATATCTCAGAATGGCTATGGAAATGCCATAATAGGTAGGTATGGTGGCTGTTTTGAGGAAGGTATATGGTGGGTTTAATGCACCGGCGAGAATTGCGCGGTACTAGAGAGGCTAGCAAAGGTGGAAGGGTGAGAGTGCGTATAATCCATGGACTCAACATTAGTCATAAAGAACTCACATACTTATTGCAAAAGTCTATTAGCTATCAAAACAAAGTACTACACACATGCTCCTAGGGGGATAGATTGGTAGGAAAAGACCATCGCTCGTCCCCGACCGCCACTCATAAGGAAGACAATCAATAAATAAATCATGCTCCGACTTCATCACATAACGGTTCACCATACGTGCATGCTACGGGAATCACAAACTTTAACACAAGTATTTCTACCAATCCACACTTACTCACTAGCAGGTCTCTAATATCACCATCTTTATATCTCAAAACAATCATAAGGAATCAAACTTCTCATAGTATTCAATGCACTTTATATGAAAGTTTTTATTATATCCCTCTTGGATGCCCATCATATTAGGACTAATTTCATAACCTAAGAAAATTACCATGCTGTTTAGAGACTCTCAAAGTAATATAAGTGAAGCAAGAGAGTTCAACAATTTCTATAAAATAAAGCCACCACCATGCTCTAAAAAGATATAAGTGAAGTACTAGAGCATATTGCCTAGCTCAAAAGATATAAGTGAAGCACATAGAGTATTCTAATAAATTCACGATTCATGTGTGTCCCTCTAAAAATGTGTGTACAGAAAGGATGATTGTGGCAAACTAAAAAGCAAAGACTCATATCATACAAGACGCTCCAAGCAAAACACATATCATGTGGTGAATAAAAATATAGCCTCAAGTAAATTTACCGATAGACGAAGACGAACGAGGGGATGCCATCCGGGGAATCCCCAATCTTAGGCTCTTGGTTGTCCTTGAATATTACCTTGGGGTGCCTTGGGCATCCCCAAGCTTATGCTCTTACCACTCCTTATTCCATAGTCCATCAAATCTTTACCCAAAACTTGAAAACTTCACAACACAAAACTCAACAGAAAACTCATGAGATCCGTTAGTATAAGAAAATAAATCACCACTTTGGTAGCATTGTGAAATCATTGTTTATTTATATTGGTTTAATATCTAATGTATTCCAACTTCTCCATGGTTCATACCCCCCGATACTACCCATAGATTCATCAAAATAAGCAAACAACACATAGAAAACAGAATCTGTCAAAAACAGAACAGTCTGTGAAGATCTGAATTTTTCTAACTCTTATGTAACTATAAAAATTCTGAAAAAGTAGGAAAACATAGTAAATTTTTATATAAATCTTTTTTAAAAAATTCAGGGTTTTTTCCACACTCCAGTGAATTTAAACAATTCTGTTACTGCACACAAAAGTGTCTGTTTTTCAGCAAGATCAAATCAACTATCACCATAAGCCATCCCAAAGGTATTACTTGGCTCAAACACTAATTAAAACACCAAAACACAATTAATACAGAGTTAATAATGTGTGTACTCATAAAAACATAAAATAAAAATATTGGGTTGTCTCCCAACAAGTGCTTTTCTTTAAAGCCTTTTTGCTAGGCGTTGATAATTATAATGATGCTCACATGAAAGATAGCAATTGAAACACGAAGAGAGCATCATCTAGCATGTGAAAAACACATATAAGTCTAACATACTTCCTATGCATAGGCATTTTATAGGCAAACAAATTATCAAGACAAGCAAAAACTAGCATATGCAAGGAAAAAGAAAGAAACAATTGCAATCTCAACATAACGAGAGGTAATTTAGTAACATGAAAATTTCTACAACCATATTTTACTCTATCATAATAATTACATGTAGGATCATAATCAAATTCAACAATATAGCTATCACATAAAATATTCTCTTCATCATCCACATGCATGCAAAGTTGACACTCTTCCAAAATAGTGGGATTCTCATCAACTAAAGTGACGACCTCTCCAAGCCCACTTTTATAAAAAAATTCCATAAGATTGATCATTCTCCAAGGTAGTGGGATCATTATTACCTAGATTTGGCACTCTTCCAAACCCACTTTCAATATTATTGCAAATATATTCATCATGAGGCTTAATAAATTTTCAAGATCATAAGAACAATCACCCCAATCATGATTATTGCAACAAGTGGTGGACATATCAAAATTAGCATCCCCAAGCTTAGGGTTTTGCATATTATTAGAACAATTGACATTAATAGGATTTATAATAACATCATTGCAATCATGCTTTTCATTCAAGAAGCTATCGTGAATCACTTCATAAATTTCTTCTTTTAACACTTCATCACAATTTTCAGATTCATGAATTTGAAGCAAAACTTCATAAAGATAATCTAGTGCACTTAACTAACTAGCAATAGGTTCATCATAATTGGATCTCTTAAAAAGATTAGCAAGTGAATGAGGATCCATAAACTTTTTGCTTTCTGATTTTCAATAAATACACAATTATTCCAAGCGAACAAGCAAACAAACCAAGTAAGACATAAAAGGCAAACGGAAAGAAGGCAAATCTTTTTGTGTTTTCTGAAAATTGTTTTAGAAGTGGGGGAGGGGAAAATGAGAGGCAAATGGCAAATAATGTAATGCAAGAGATGAGAGTTTATGATGGGTACTTGGTAGGCTTGATGTAGAACCTCCCCAGCAACGGCGCCAGAAATTCTTCCTGCTACTTCTTGAGCTTGCGTTGGTTTTTCCCTTGAAGAGGAAAGGGTGATGCAGCAAAGTAGAGATAAGTATTTCCCTCAGTTAGAGAACCAAGGTATCAATCCAGTAGGAGGCACAAGCAAGTCTCCAATCTATGCACCTACACAAACAATCAAACACTTGCACCCAACGCGATAAAGGGGTTATCAATCCCTTCACAGTCAATTGCAATGGTGAGATCTGATAGAGATAGATATAAAAGATTACTAAAATGTAAAATAAAATAAAAGTAAATAAATTGCAACAAGGTATTTTTGGGTTTTTTGGTTTATAGATCTGAAGATATATAATGGAAAATAGACCCGGGGGCCATAGGTTTCACTAGAGGCTTTTCTCTTGAAGGAAAATAATACGGTGGGTGAACAAATTACTGTCGAGCAATTGATAGAAAAGCGCAAAGTTATGATGATATCCAAGGCAATGATTATGCATATAGGCATCACATCCGTGTCAAGTAGACCGAAACGATTCTGCATCTACTACTATTACTCCACACATCGACCGACTCCTGCCTGCATCTAGAGTATTAAGTTCAAGAGAACAGAGTAACACATTAAGTAAGATGACATGATGTAGAGGGATAAACTCAAGCAATATGATGAAAACCCCATCTTTTTATCCTTGATGGCAACAATACAATACGTGCCTCGCTACCCCTACTTTGTCACTGGGTGAGGACACCGCAAGATTGAAGCCAAAACTAAGCACCTCTCCCATTGCAAGAAATACCAATCTAGTTGGCCAAACCAAACCGATAATTTGAAGAGAAATACAAAGATATCAAATCATGCATATAAGAATTCAGAGAAGATTCAAATAATATTCATAGATAATCTGATCATCAATCCACAATTCATCAAATCTCGACAAACACACCTCAAAAGAATATTACATCGGATAGAACTCCAAGAACATCAAGGAGAACATGGTATTGAAGATCATAGAGAGAGAAGAAGTCATCTAGCTACTAGCTATGGACCCGTAGGTATGTGGTAAACTACTCACGCTTCATCGAAAGGGCAATGGGGTTGATGTAGATGCCCTCCGTGATCGAATCCCCATCCGGCAGATCGCCGAAAAAGGCCCCGAGATGGGATCTCACGGGAAGAGAGGCTTGCGGTGGTGGAAAAGTATTTTCATGGATGCTTCTGATGGTTTGGGAATATTTGGGAATTTATAGGCCGAAGATTAGGGTTAGGGGAGCTCCGAGGGACCCACAAGGCAGGGAGGCACACCCCCCGGGGCGCGCCCTGCACCCTTGTCGTCGCCTCGGGACTCCTTTGCCTTGGTCTCCAAGTCCTACGTGTGTCTTCTGGTCCAAGAAAAATCATCGTAAAGTTTTATTCCGTTTGGGCTCCGTTTGATATTCCTTTTCTGCGAAACTCAAAAACAAGGAAAAAACAGAAACTGGCACTGGGCTCTAGGTTAATAGGTTAGTCCCAAAAATAATATAAAATAGCATATTAATGCATATAAAACATCCAAAATAGATAATATAATAGCATGGAACAATAAAAAATTATAGATACGTTGGAGACGTATCAATGTATATGCATGAGTAGAACAAAAAGTTGTTGTGGGCGTTGATGTTCAAATTGCTTACTTCCCCTGTCTTATTTGGATTCGGTGGTATTGTGGGATGAAGCGGCTCAGACCAACCTTACATGTCCTCGCACAAGAGAACGGTTCCACTATTTGGCATGCAACTTGTATTGCATAAAAGTGGCTTTGCGGGTGTCTGTCTCTCCTACTTTAATTGAATCTGATTTGACGAGGGCGGTCCTTGTAGAAGGTTAAAAGGCAACTTGTGCATCACCGTTGTGGTTTTGCGTAGATAAGAACGGTTCTTATAGTTTGCCCTAGCAGCCACGTAAAAATTGCAACAACAAATTAGAGGACGTCCAACTTGTTTTTGCAGGGCATGTTGTGATGTGGTATGGCCAAAACGTGATGTGATATGTGTTGATGTATGAGATGATCATGTTTTGTAATAGGTTCATGACTTGCATGTCGATGAGTACGACAACCGGCAGGAGCCATAGGGTTGTCTTTAATTTATTGTATGACCTGCGTGTCAACAAATAATGCCATGTAATTTCTTTACTTTATCACTATGCATTAGCAATAGTTGTAGAAGCAATAGTTGGCGAGACGACCATGTGACGACACGATGATGGAGATCATGGTGTCATGCCGGTGACGATGGATATCATGCCGGTGCTTTGGAGATGGAGATCAAAAGCACAAGATGATGATGGCCATATCATGTCACATATTTTTATTGCATGTGATGTTTATCTTTTATGCATCTTATTTTGCTTAGGACGACAGTAGCATTATAAGATGATCCCTTTGCTTAATTTCAAGATAAATGTGTTCTCCCTAAGTATGCACCGTTGCGGAAGTTTGTCGTTTTGAAGCACCTCGTGATGATCGGGTGTGATAGACTCTACGTTCACGTACAATGGGTGTAGGCCAGTTTTACACATGCAGAATACTTGGGTTAAACTTGACGAGCCTAGCATGTACAGACATGGCCTCGGAACATGGACGACCGAAAGGTTGAACGCGAGTCATATAGTAGATATGATCAACATGGAGATGTTCACCGTTGATGACCACCCCATCTCACGTGATGATCTGACATGGGTTGGTTGATATGGATCGTGTGAACACTTAGACAACTTGAGGGATGTTGATTTAAGTGGGAGTTCACTAGTAATTTGATTAAATGAACCAATTATGACGAACATAGTCTTAATGTCTTTGCAAATTAATGTTGTACATCAATGGCTCGCGCTGTACCTCCCCTGAATTTTAATGCGTTCCTAGAGAAAGCTAAGTTGAAAGATGATGGAAGCAACTATGCGGACTGGGTTCGTAACTTGAGGATTATCCTCATTGTTGCACAGAAGGCTTATGTCCTCGAAGCACCGCTAGGTGTGCCACCCGCTCCCGCAAACCTGGATGCTATGAATGTCTGATAGACCAGGACTAATGACTACACAATAGTTCAGCGCGCCATGCTTTACGGCTTAGAACTGGGGCTCCAAAGACGTTTTGAGCACCACGGAGCATATGAGATGTTCCAGGAGCTGAAATTGGTGTTTCAGGCTCATGCCCGAGTTGAGAGGTATGACACCTCCGACAAGTTCTTTAGCTGCAAGATGGAGGAGAACAGCTCCGTTAGTGAGCATGTACTCAGAATGTCTGGGTACTACAACCACTTGAATCAGTTGGGAGTTAATCTTCCGGATGAAGTAGTGATTGACAGAGTTCTTCAGTCACTGCCACCAAGCTACAAAGGCTTCGTGATGAACTATAACATGCAAGGGATGGAAAATACAATCCCTGAGCTCTTCACAATGTTTAAGGCCGCGGAGGTAGAAATCAAGAAAGAGCATCGAGTGTTGATGGTCAATAAGACCACCAGTTTCAAGAAAGGCAAGGGAAAGAAATGGAACTTCGAGAAGAATGGCAAGACAGTTGCCGCTCCCGTGAAGAAACCCAAGGCTGGACCCAAACCCGAGACTAAGTGCTACTATGGCAAGGGGAAGGGCCACTGGAAGCGGAACTACCCCAAGTACTTGGCAGATAAGAAGGCTAGCAATATCAACAAAGGTATATTTGATATACATGTTATGTTGATGTGTACCTTACTAGTGCTCGTAGTAGCGCCTGGGTATTTGATACTTGTTCGGTTGCTAATATTTGTAACTCGAAATAGGAGTTGCGGAATAAACGGAGACTAGCTAAGGACGAGGTGATGATGCACGTCGGAAACGGTTCCAAGGTTGATGTGATCGCCGTCGACATGCTACCTCTACATTTACCTTCGAGATTAGTTTTAAACCTAAATAATTGTTATTTGGTGCCTGCGTTGAGCATGAACATTATATCTGGATCTTTTTTATTGCAAGATGGTTATTCATTTAAGTCAGAGAATAATGGTTGTTCTATTTATATGGATAATATCTTTTATGGTCATGCACCCCTTGTGAATGGTTTATTCTTGTTGAATCTCGATCGTAGTGATACACATGTTCATAATATTGATGCCAAAAGATGCAAAGTTAATGATGATAGTACCACGTATTTGTGGCACTGCCACTTAGGTCATATTGGTGTAAAGCGCATGAAGAAGCTCCATGCTGATGGAATTTTGGAATCACTTGATTATGAATCATTTGATACATGTGAACCATGCCTTATGGGCAAGATGACTAAAACCCCGTTTTCCGGAACAATGGAGCGGGCAAGTGACTTATTGGAAATAATACATACCGATGTATGCGGTCCGATGAGTGTTGAAGCACGCGGTGGATATCATTATTTTCTTACCTTCACAGATGATTTGAGTAGATATGGGTATATTTACTTAATGAAACACAAGTCTGAAATATTTGAAAAGTTCAAGGAGTTTCAGAGTGAAGTGGAGAATCATCGTAACAATAAAATAAAATTTATACGAACTGATCGTGGAGGTGAATATTTGAGTTACGAGTTTGGTAATCATTTAAGACAATGTGGAATTGTTTCACAACTCACGCCACCAGGAACACCATAGCGTAATGGTGTGTCCGAATGTCGTAATCATACTTTATGGGATATGGTGCGTTCTATGATGTCTCTTACCGATTTGCCACTATCATTTTGGGGTTATGCATTAGAGACAACCGCATTCACTTTAAATAGGGCACCGTCAAAATCCATTAAGACGACACCGTATGAATTATGGTTTGGCAAGAAACCTAAGTTGTCATTTCTTAAAGTTTGGGGATGCGATGCTTATGTCAAGAGGCTTCAGCCTGATAAGCTCGAACCCAAAGCAGAGAAGTGTGTCTTCATAGGATACCCTAAAGAGACCATTGGGTATACCTTCTAACACAGATCCGAGGGAAAGATCTCTGTTGCTAAAAATGGGTCCTTTCTAGAGAGGGATTTTCTCTCGAAAGAAGTGAGTGGGAGGAAAGTAGAACTTGATGAGGTAATTGTACCTTCTCTCGAACTGGAGAGTAGTACGTCACATAAATCAGTTGTCGTGATGTCTACACCAACCGGAGAGGAAGCTAATGATGATGATCATGAAACTTCGTATCAAGTTACTACTAAACTTCGTAGGTCGACCAGGAGACATTCCGCACCAGAGTGGTACGGTAATCCTGTCCTGGAAGTCATGTTGTTAGACAACGGCGAACCTACGAACTATGAAGAAGCAATGATGAGCCCAGATTCCGATAAATGGCTGGACGCCATGAAATCCGAGATAGGATCCATGTATGAGAACAAAGTGTGGACTTTGATGGACTTGCCCATTGACCGGCAAGCCATTGAGAATAAATGGATCTTTAAGAAGAAGACAGACGCTGATGGTAATGTCACCGTCTATAAAGCTCGACTTGTTGCAAAAGGTTTTCGACAAATTCAAGGAGTTGACTACGATGAGGCTTTCTCACCCGTAGCGATGCTTAAGTCTGTTAGAATTATGTTAGCAATTGTCGCATATTATGACTATGAAATCTGGCAGATGGACGTCAAAATAGCGTTCCTTAACGGGTTCCTTAAGGAAGAGTTGTACATGATGCAACCAGAAGGTTTTGTCAATCCTAAGGATGCTAACAAGGTATGCAAGCTCCAGCGATCCATCTATGGACTGGTGCAAGCATCTCGGAGTTGGAATTTACGCTTTGATGAGGTGATCAAGTCTTTTGGTTTCATAAAAACTTACGGAGAAGCTTGTATTTACAAGAAAGTGAGTGGGAGCTCTGTAGCATTTCTAATACTATATGTGGATGACATATTATTGATTGGAAATGATATAGAATTTCTGGAAAGCATAAAGGGTTATTTGAACAAGAGTTTTTCAATGAAAGACCTAGGTGAAGCTGCTTACATATTGGGCATCAAGATCTATAGAGATAGATCGAGATGCTTGATATGAGTTTCACAAAGCACATGCCTTGACAAGATTTTCAAGAAGTTCAAAATGGACCAGTCAAGGAAGGGGTTCTTACCTGTGTTACAAGGTGTGAAGTTAAGTCAGACTCAAAGCCCGACCAAGGCAGAAGAAAGAGAAAGGATGAAGGTCATCCCCTATGCGTCAGCCATAGGCTCTATAATGTATGTCATGCTATGTACTGATATGTCTCCGTCCTATCTACTTTTCCTAATGCTTTTGCTCTTGTTTTGGACTCTAATTTGCATGATTTGAATGAAACTAACCCGGACTGGCGCAGCTTTCAGCAGAACTACCATGGTGTTCTTTTTGTGCAGAAATAAAAGTTCTCAGAATGGAACGAAACTTTTTGGAGAATTATTTTGCAATAAAAGAAAAATACTGGAGCCAAGAACCACCGGAGGGGGGGGGTCCCTGGTTGAGCACAACCCACCAGGGCGCGCCACCCCCTCCAGGAGCGCCCAGGTGGGTTGTGCCCACCTGGTGGCCCCACAGACCCTAATTCCAACTCCTTAAATACCTATTTTCGGGAAAAAAATTAGGGAGAAAGTTTCATCGCGTTTCATGATACGAAGCCGCCGCCACCTCTTGTTCTTCATCGGGAGGCCAGATCTGGAGCCCGTTCGGGGCTCCGGAGAGGGGAATCTTCGGTCTTCGTCATCACCAACCCTCCTTCATCGCCAATTCCATGATGCTCCCCACCGGGAGTGAGTAATTCCTTCGTAGGCTCGCTGGTCGGTGAGGAGTTGGATGAGATTCATCATGTAATCTAGTTAGTTTTGTTAGGGCTTGATCCCTAGTATCCACTATGTTCTGAGATTGATGTTGTTATGACTTTGCCATGCTTAATGCTTGTCACTAGGGTCCGAGTGCCATGATTTCATATCTGAACCATTCATGTTTTCACCATTATATCTAAGTTCTAGATCCGATCTTGCAAGTCATATTCACCTATTATGTGTTATGATCCGTAAACCCCAATGTGACAGTAATTGGGAGACTTTCCGGTGATGACCGTAGTTTGAGGAGTTCATTTATTCACTATGTGTTAATGCTTTGTTCCGGTTCTCTATTAAAAGGAGGCCTTAATATCCCTTAGTTTCCTTATGGACTCCGCTGCCATGGGAGGGTAGGGCAAAAGATGCCATGCAAGTTCTTTCCATAAGCACGTATGACTATTTACGGAATACATGCCTACATTATATTTATGAATTGGAGCTAGTTTTGTATCGCCCTAGGTAATGAGTGTTATATGATGAATATCATCCAATGAATTCACTGATCCAATACCTACGAATTTTCCACATATTGTTCTTGCTAAGTTACTACTGCTGTTGTTACTGTTACACTTGCTACAAAATCATTGCTATCATTGTTACCGTTACTGCTACTATTATCACTGCTATCAAAACTATAATATTACTGTGCTACTAATCACATTGCTGCAGATATTTAATCTCCAGATGTGGTTGAATTGACAACTCAACTGCTAATACTTACAAATATTCTTTGTCTCCCCTTGTGTCGAATCTATAAATTTAGGTTGAATACTCTACCCTCGAAAACTGTTGCGATCCCCTATACTTGTGGGTTATCAAGACCTTTTTCTGGCGCCGTTGCCGGGGAGCATAGCTATATTTGTTGAGTCACTTGGGATTATTATCTTTTTTTTGCGGAAAGGGATTATTATCTATTTATCGCTATGAAGAATCTGAAGGATACAAAGACTAAGATCTTTCCCTCTAAGACGAGGGGAGGTAAGGAACTGCCATCTAGCTCTGCACTTTTGATTCTCCTTCTATTTTGAGTAGACTTGCAACACCACCACATGCTATTAATCCTGATATGTTGCAAGTTATTGATGATGCTACTTCTGCTATGAATGCTACTCATGATGATGCTAGTACCTTGCTTGATGATAATGTGCCACTAGGTGAATTTCTTGATGAACAGATTGCTAGAGCTAAAGATATTGAGAATGCTGAAACTGATGAAGTACTTGAAACTAAAAATCTTGAAACACCTATTAGACCTAGCTCTCCTAGATATGAATTACCTAAGATACCTGAAGGTTATGTTATGGATGAGGAGGTAGCTAGAGACTTTCTTGCCTGCAATGATAGAGATGATCTTAAGAAATTATTATGCAAACTGAAAGAAAAATCTTTGAATGCTAGAATGAAATGTGATCCCAAGTTTGCTACTTCGCCTATCGTTGTTACTGATAAGGATTATGAATTCTCTGTCGACCCAGAGTTAATTACTTTGGTTGAATCTGATCCTTTCCATGGCTATGAAACTGAAACTGTCGTGGCACATCTTACTAAATTAAATGATATAGCCACCCTATTTGCTCATGATGAGAAGATTTGCTATTATTATATTCTCAAATTATTTCCGTTCTCGTTGAAGGGTGATGCTAAGATATGGTACAATACTCTTGCTCCTGGTTGTGTGCGTAGTCCCTAGGATATGATTTACTACTTCTCTGAAAAATATTTTCCTGCTCATAAGAAACAAGCTACCTTACAGGAAATATTTAATTTTGTGCAAATTGAAGAAGAGAGTCTCCCACAAGCTTGGGGAGGCTTCTCCAATTGCTTAACGCTTTGCCTGATCATCCTCTTAAGAAAAATGAAATACTTGATATCTTCTATAATGGACTAACCGATGCTTCTAGGGACTTCCTAGATAGTTGTGCTGGTTGTGTTTTCAGGGAACGAATTGTTGAACAAGCTAAGGAATTATTGAATAATGTATTGAAAAATTATGATGATTGTACTCTTCTTGAATCACTGCCTAAGCCCACTCCGAAGAAGAGGGGTGTCTTATATCTAAGTCCTGAAGATATGCAGGAGGCAAAGAAATGTATGAAGGAAAAAGGTATTAAAGCGGAGGATGTTAAAAATTTACCTCCTATTGAAGAAATACTTGGACTTGACACACCACCACCAAAGGTGGTAGAGGTAAACTCTTTAATGAAATTTGATCAAAGTGACATCCCTTACAATAAACATCCTAGTCAATGCCTTTATGAGTTTGACAACTACATTAGAAAACAAGATCACTTCAACGAAAATGTTATGAAACAATTCAAATATAATTCTAATATGATTGCTCACTTGAGTGACTTGTTATTTAGAATTACTAATGATGTAAGAGGTGTAGGAAAACATGATTCAATGGTTCAAACTCAACTAGAACAAGTTGTTAATCTCAAAGAGAGTTGCTTAGTGAAATGAATAATAATATGAATGACTTTGCTGTTAGAGTAGCAACTAGAGGAGGTATCAGGAGCCACTTTATCCTGAGGGACACCCTAAAAGAATTGAACAAGACTCTCAAAGAATTAACACTGATGCCCCTAGTCCTTCTAAAAATAAGAAGAAAAAGAAAAATGATAGGACTTTGCACACCTCTAGTGAACCTGAAGTAGAAAAACCTCCTGATAATAATAATGATGTTTCTATTTCTGATGCTAAAACTCAATCTGGTAACGAACATTCATCTAGTGATAATGAAAAAGATAATGATGATGTTCATGAAGACACTCAACCAGACAATGATAAACAACCAGATAATGATGTTGAAATAGAACCAGCTGTTGATCTTGATAACCCACAACCTAAAAATAAAAGATATGATAAAAGAGACTTTGTTGCTAGAAAACATGGAAGATAAAGAGAACCATGGGTTCAAAAACCCATGCCCTTTCCACCTAAATCAACTAAGAAAAAAGATGATGAAGAATTTGAACGCTTCGCTGAAATAGTTAGGCCAGTCTTTTTGCGTACTCGCTTGACTGATATTTTAAAGATGCCCCCTTATGCAAAATACATGAAAGACATCATCACTAATAAGAGAAAGATATCGGAAGCTAAAATCTCCACCATGCTTGCTAATTATTATTTTAAGGATGGAGTACCTAAAAAACTTGGAGACCCAGGAGTACCAACTATACCTTGCTCCATCAAAAGAAATTATGTTAAAACTGCTTTGTGTGATTTAGGAGCTGGTGTTAGTGTTATGCCTTTCTCCTTATATAAAAGACTTGATTTGAATAAACTCACACCTATTGAAATATCTTTGCAAATGGCTGACAAATCAACTGCCATACCTATCAGTATTTGTGAGGATGTGCCCGTTGTTGTTGCAAATGTTACTATCTTAATTGACTTTGTTATACTTGAGATGCCTGAGGACGACAACATGTCAATTATCCTTGGTAGATACTTCTTGAATACTGCAGGGGCTGTTATTGATTGCAATAAAAGCAAGATCACTTTTCATATCAATGGTAATGAACATACGGTGCACTTTCCAAAGAAACAATTCCAAGTGAATGGTATTAATGTTATTGAAAAATCTCCGACACTCACTATTGGAACTTTTCAACTACCTCTACCTACTACCAAAAATAAATATGAAATGCTTATTTTTGGGGACATGCATATCCCCGTTGAGGTAACTTAGTGTTTTACGAAAGTTCTTCGGTTTCATGTTAATCGAAGGTGGTTGTTAATAAGACTTGATCAACCCTATTAATGGATCATTTTTGAGAGGTATGAAGTTGATGAATTTAGTAAGCACAACCTTATGCTCTCAACTTTTGTTTTCTCTTTTTCTTAGTTAAATAAAATAAAATGCCTTGTTTTGTCTGTTTTTTGAATTTCCCATGCAATAAAAAAATGACCCAAAAATAAAAGTTCTCAGAATGCCCTGAAAATTTAATATGATTTTTTCTGAATTTTTGGTGCAAATAACATCAGAGGGGGGTGCACATGGTGACCACAAGACACCAGGGCGCGCCAGAAGCCCCAGGCGCACCCTGGTGGGTTGTGGTCCCCACGTGGGCCCCCTCACTTACTTCTTTAGCCCATGTCATCTTCTACCTCCAAAAAAATCACCATAGCTCTCTCTCTCTCTCTCTCTCTCTCGTGTTCTTGCTCGAAGCTCCGTTTCCAAAACTGTTTTGGGGGATTGCTACTTGGTATGTGACTCCTCCATTGCTCCAATTAGTTTTTGCTTTAGTGGATTATGTTTTGAATAATTAGCTACTCTTGGTGCTGCTGTAGATGATCTTGCATGTTGAATTATTAGAGTTCTAAGTAGTTTGAATGCTTAATATGGCCTCTATGCAACCTTATGAGTAGTTGCTATCAATCTTGTGAAGTTTTGTTGACAAAAATTTTGTGGACTAAAATTTTCAGAATTTTATCTATAGGAATAAGATGAGTTTCTTTAGGAAGTTTGCCTCCAAGAAAAATGCTAAAGGAGTCATTGGTGAATCCTCGGACACTGACCTCAACACTCCGAGAAGGGTGGAAGTGCGGCTGTGCGAATGGCCGCATAATGCCTTCATGGAGGGGGCCGGGATCCATCAAGAGTTTGCTCAATTCGCTGCTAATGCTGGGCTGGCCGACTTCATCACAACTGAGTGTGATCAATACCACCTCCTTACATAATCCTCCTGAAGTGCAGTTTAATTTATATTCCGAAACCCGTCAGATACCACTTACTGATTTTTGTGAGATATGCTTGATCCCTTCTGACGGGGAAATAAGAGAGCCTAGACCTGCAGAGTTTGAGAACTTTTATCGTACTCTGTCAGTGGGAGATGAGAGAGGCGTGTCGAGTGTCACCACCACTAGTTTGTAGTTTCCTTCTGTGCATTACTTTGCTCTGTTTATTGCTAAGTGTTTAATTGCCAGAGAGAAGGTTGGTGCACTCAGTGCTCCTGACTTCGCCATTTTACATCGTGCACTACGCAATGATCACACTTATAGCTTAGGGGCTATTATTGCACACCGTCTGCACCTTAAAAGAAACAAGGGCAAAATTCATGGTGGTATTTATGCTACTCGCTTAGCGAGTCACTTTAACATTCAGATACGCCAACATGATTATCCTTTGACCCGAGTCTATCTAGATCACCAGGCGATGGTGGCTCACCAGTTTACTGATGAGGCCGACTCTCTTCATAATATTTGTTACAACCTGGTTTTCAGTGAGAATACCCACGATATTATTCCGTTGCCTGCACCTGCTTAGTTTGATTCTATTGCCAGGGGCGGATACAGGATCATGCCAGCGGACATTGTTGCCTACTAGAATGCCCAAGCGGCGGCAGAGCAGGAGCGTCAGGAGTGGGATGCTCAAGTGCCACCGCCGCAGCACTTCGAGATGGGACCGGATGGCTACTACGAGTGGTGATTACCAAGCTAGGCCAAAAACCTAAGCTTGGGGGAGTATGTATTTCCACCGACATTACATTCATGTTCACACATTTCATTCCAGTGTCGGTGTTCACACTTTTTCATTGTATTATCCATGCTAGATTTATTTTCTCGCTTTCTTCTTGTGTGTTTGAAAAACTTTGAGAAAATCCAAAAAAATGTTTCCTGCTTCTTTTCGGTTTTTCTTTCTAAGTTTAATTAGTGTAGTATTAAAAAGAAAACCCAAAAAGATTTCCTTGTTCTTCTTTTGTTTGTTGGGAGCTCTCCCGTGTAAATAATTTTTCTCATTTTTCTTTTTCTTTAATTTGCTTTCCTCAAGAAAAACTAAAAACTCCAAAAATATTTTAGTGTGTTTCTCTGAAATTCTTTTCTTTTTATTGAGTCATACCAAGGAGAAGGCCACGATGAAAATGTTGAGTGGCTCTCATATGCAGTGCTATTGATCTAACAAAGAGCCCATATTACCTTGTCTTCTCCATTTGAATAAAATGTTTGCAGATTCCAGCTTAGTCCATGACACTCTTGCACTATTATTTTCATACCATTCGGTCATGCAAGTGAAAGGCAATAATGACGATATTTGATGAACTGGCTGTGGTAGACAGAAACGGGTATGAACTCAACTTGTTACGTTTTTGTAAATATGTTTAACCTAGTATCCATGATTCAGCATATTATGATCAAACATGTTTGCAATGACAATTAGAGATTATAGTTTCTCATGCCATGCTTAAGTATCTAGGAGTGGATAATGATTTATCTTGGATGTCAACATGCATTAAAATGATTATGATGTGGTATTATGATATGGTATCCTCCTCTGAATGTTTCAAGTGGCTTGACTTGGCACATGTTCATGCATGTAGTTGAAACAAAACCAACATAGCCTCTACGATATTTATGTTCATGGTGTTCATATCCTACTCATGCTAGTATTCAATGTTAATTGTGCATAACGCATGTTCATGACCATTTTTGCTCTCTAGCTGGCCGCTTCTCAACATATTTGCTAGCCTTCACCTGTACTAAGTGGGAATACTGCTTGTGCATCAAAATCCTAAAACCCAAGTTATTCCAGATGAGTCCACAATATATACCTAAATGCGGCATTACCCTGCTGTCCCAAGTAAATTTGCATGTGCCACCTCTAAAATTTTAAATGAACATCTGTTTTGTGTGCCTGGACCGCTCATGGAGCGACAGGGGGCGGTCAGTATCTTCCATGCTAAGCGGGTTATTCTCATGATGAGTGTTTATTCACTCGTCCTTGCACGAGAGGGGAGGTAATAGGGATTCCTAGTCCCGAAATCAAAAATTGCAAATAATTAAACAAAACTCCCCCAAGACTGATGTTGGTATGGACGGTACCCATGGATTCAGCTAGCCATGGAGTGTGTTTGTTGGTGGAGGGGGAGTAAACCTTTACTTTTATCGCTTGGGAACTGCCACTAATGTGTTTAGCATGGAAGATATTGATAACTCTTGGTCGTAACATTGACAGGAAGGGTGTACCTCCCAAAATTACATTTATCTCTGTTTTTAAAACTTTGAGCTCTGGCACTGCTACAAATCCCTGCTTCCCTCTGCGAAGGGACTATCTATTTAATTTTATGTTGAGTCATCACCTTCTCAAATAAGCGCCAGATCTGAGAGCACTATTGTCATCCTTATGCATTATGCATAGTTAATGTTGGATGCATCATGACTGGATCTTTTCTACCATGAATTACAATGTTTAGTCGCTGCTTGAACTTTGGAGGTGCTCTGCATTTATGTTTTGAGGTCTCAGAAAGGGCTAGCGAGATACCACTATTGTCATATTATATCATGGTTGTTTTGACAAAGTGTTGTCATTTGAGATATTTTATTATTGCTCGCTAGTTGCTTATGCCATTGATATGAGTTAATATATTTTTTAAGAGTTATTGTTGACATGGTTAGTGATGATTTTTGCTAAAAACCTGGGTGCTACTTAAGCTTATTTATGTAAACAAGAATAGAAGAGTTCGTAAAAGTTGTTCTTTTTCACTTGCAGTTTGTTAACTGAATTGCTTGAGGACAAGCAAAGGTTTAAGCTTGGGGGAGTTGATACGCTCCATCGTATCTACTTTTCCTAACGCTTTTGCTCTTGTTTTGGACTCTAATTTGCATGATTTAAATGAAACTAACCCGGACTGACGCTGTTTTCAGCGGAACTACCATGGTGTTGTTTTTGTGCAGAAATAAAATTCTCGGAATGGAACAAAACTTTTTGGAGAATTATTTTGCAATAAAAGAAAAATACTGGAGCCAAGAACCACCGAAGGGGGGCCCCTGGTTGAGCACAACACACCAAGGTGCACCACCCCCTCCAGGCGCGCCCAGGTGGGTTGTGCCCACCTGGTGGCCCCGCATACCCTAATTCCAACTCCTTAAATACCTATTTTCAGAGAAAAAAATCAGGGAGAAGTTTCATCGCGTTTCACGATATGGAGCCGCCGCCACCTCCTGTTCTTCATCGGGAGGCGAGATCTGGAGCCCGTTCGGGGCTCCGGAGAGGGGAATCTTCGGTCTTCGTCATCACCAACCCTCCTTCATCGCCAATTCCATGATGCTCCCCACTGGGAGTGAGTAATTCCTTCATAGGCTCACTGGTCGGTGAGGAGTTGGATGAGATTCATCATGTAATCGAGTTAGTTTTTTTAGGGCTTGATCCCTATAGTATCCACTATGTTCTGAGATTGATGTTGTTATGACTTTGCCATGCTTAATGCCTGTCACTAGGGCCCGAGTGCCATGATTTCAGATCTGAACCGTTTATGTTTTCACCATTATAACTATGTTCTAGATCCGATCTTGCAAGTCATATTCACCTATTATGTGTTATGATCCGTAAACCCCAATGTGACAGTAATTAGGATACTTTCTAGCGATGACCGTAGTTTGAGGAGTTTATGTATTCACTATGTGTTAATGCTTTGTTCCTGTTCTCTATTAAAAGGAGGCCTTAATATCCCTTAGTTTCCTTATGGACTCCGCTGCCACGGGAGGGTAGGACAAAAGATGTCATGCAAGTTCTTTCCATAAGCACGTATGACTATTTACGGAATACATGCCTACATTATATTTATGAACTAGAGCTAGTTTTGTATCGCCCTAGGTTATGACTATTATATGATGAATATCATCCAACGAATTCACTGATTCAATGCCTACGAATTTTCCACAAATTGTTCTTGCTAAGTTACTATTGCTGCTGTTACTGTTACACTTGCTACAAAATCATTGCTATCGCTGTTACCGTTACTGCTACTATTATCACTGTCATCAAAACTATCATATTACTGTGCTACTGATCACATTGCTGCAGATATTTAATCTCCAGGTGTGGTTGAATTGGCAACTCAACTGCTAATACTTACAAATATTCTTTGGCTCCCCTTGTGTCGAATCTATAAATTTGGGTTGAATACTCTACCCTCAAAAACTGTTGTGATCCCCTATACTTGTGGGTTATCATGTACCAGACCTGATGTGTGCCATGCCATAAGTCTGGCAGGGAGGTACCAAAGTAATCCAGGAGTGGATCACTGGACAGCGGTCAAAAATATCCTTAAGTACCTAAAGAGGACTAAGGACATGTTTCCCGTTTATGGAGGTGATGAAGAGCTCGTCGTAAAGGGTTACGTCAATGCTAGCTTTGACACTGATCCGGATGACTCGAAGTCACAAACCGGATACGTATTTATTTTGAATGGTGGAGCAGTCAGTTGGTTCAGTTCCAAGCAGAGCGTCATAGCGGGATCTACATGTGAAGCAGAATACATAGCTTCTTCAGAAGCAGTGAATGAAGGAGTCAGGATGAAGGAGTTCATATCCAATCTAGGAGTTGTGCCTAGTGCATCGGATCCGATGACTCTCTATTGTGACAACACCGGCGCCATTGCGATAGCCAAGGAGCCAAGGTTTCACAAGAAGACAAAGCACATCAAGCTCCGCTTCAACTCCATTCATAATAACATTAAGGATGGAGACATAGACATTTGCAAACTATACACGGATCTGAATGTGGCAGACCCTTTGACTAAACCTCTTCCACGAGCAAAACATGATCAACACCAGAACTCTATGGGTGTGAGATTCATTACTATGTAAATAGATTATTGACTCTAGTGCAAGTGGGAGACTGTTGGAAATATGCCCTAGAGGCAATAATAAAATGGTTATTATCATATTTCCCGTTCATGATAAATGTTTATTATTCATGCCAGAATTGTATTGACCGGAAACTTAAATACATGTGTGAAGACATAAACTACACCGTGTCCCTAGTAAGCCTCTACTAGACTAGCTCGTTGATCAAAGATGGTTATGGTTTCCTAACCATGGACATGAGTTGTCATTTGATAATGGGATCACATCATTAGGAGAAAGATGTGATGAACAGACCCAACCGTAAGCTTAGCATCAGATCGTTTAGTTATTTGCTATAGCTTTCTTCATGTCAAGTATCAGTTCCTTAGACCATGAGATCATGCGACTCCCGGATACCGGAGGAATGCCTTGTGTGCTATCAAACATCACTTCCTAACTGGGTGATCATAAAGGTGCTCTACAGGTATCTCCGAAGGTGTCTGTTGGGTTGCTTGGATCGAGACTGGGATTTGTCGCTCCGTGTGATGGAGAGATATCTCTGGGCCCTCTCGGTAATACAACATCACAAGAAGCTTGCAAGCATGTGACTAATGAGTTTAGTAATGGGATCTTGTATTACGGAACGAGTAAAGAGACTTGCCGGTAACGAGATTGAACTAGGTATGGAGATACCGATGATCGAATCTCGGGCAAGTAACATATCGCCGGACAAAGGGAATTGCATACGGGATTGACTGAATCCTTGACATCATGGTTCAACCGATAAAGATCTTCGTTGAATGTGTAGGAACTAATATGGGCATCCAGGTCCAGCTATTGGTTATTGGTCGGAGAGGAGTCTTGGTCATGTCTGCATGTTCCCGAACCCGTAGGGTCGCACACTTAATGTTCGGTAGTGCTAGGGTAGTATTGAGATATTAACAATGGAAAGTCCGAAGGTTGTTCGGAGTCTCGGATGGGATCCGGGATATCATGAGGAGCTCCGAAATGGTCCGGAGGTAAAGATTCATATATGGGAAGTCCTGTTTTGGCCACCGGAATAGTTCGGGGGCTTACCGGCAAGTGTACCGGAAGCACCGAATGGGTCCGGGGGTCCACCAGCCCCAGGAACCTACATGGGCTGTAGGGGGGCGCCCTGGCCTAGATGGGCCAGGTGCACCAGCCCCCCAAGTGGCCCATGCGCCTAGGGTTCTGGCGAACCCTAAGTGGGGGCGCCCCCTTGGCTTGGGGGGCAAGTTTCCCCACTAGGGCCGCCGCCCCCTCCCCCTCACCCCAATATATAGTGGGGAGGTGGGAGGGTAGCCTGATGTCTACTATGCAACTTTATTCTTGTAGACTCGTGTTGGATCTCCAAGCGCAGAGTTTTATAGGACAATAGCAATTTTCCCTCAAGTGGATGACCTAAGGTTTATCAATCCGTGGGATGCGTAGGATGAAGATGGTCTCTCTCAAACAACCTTGTAACCAAATAATAAAAAGTCTCTTGTGTCCCCAACACACCAAATACAATGGTAAATTGTATAGGTGCACTAGTTCGGCGAAGAGATGATGATACAAGTGTAGTAACAATAAAAAACAGCAAGGTAACGAGTAATAGCAGTGAGCACAAATGTTATTGCAATGCTTGAAAATGAGGCCTAGTGTCCGTACTTTTGCTAGTGCAATCTCTCAACAATGCTAATATAATTGGATCATATAACCATCCCTCAACGTGCGAAGAAGAATCACTCCAAAGTTCTTATCTAGCGGAGAACATAAGACGAAATTGTTTGTAGGGTACGAAACCACCTCAAAGTTATCCTTTCCGATCGATCTATCCAAGAGTTCGTACTAAAATAACACCAAGTTATCCTTTCCGATCGATCTATCTAAGAGTTCGTACTAAAATAACACTATATGATACACATCAACCAACTCTAATGTCACCTAGATACTCCAATGTCACCACGAGTATCCGTGAGTTGATTATACAATATACATCAAACAATTTCAGATTCATAATACTCAATCCAACACAAAGAACCTCAAAGAGTGCCCCAAGATTTCTACCAGAGAAACAAGGACGAAAATGTGCATCAACCCCTATGCATAGATTACCCCAATGTCACCTCAGGAATCTGCGAGTTGAGTGCCAAAACATACGTCAAGTGCATTAAAATCCATAAAAGTATTCAATCCGATAATAACAAAATCTCAAAGGGAAAAATAAGATAGAGAGGGGAAACCACCATATGATCCAGCTATATTAACAAAGCTCGCGATACATCAAGATCGTGCCAAATCAAGAACACGAGAGAGAGAGAGAGAGAGAGATCAAACACATAGATACTAGTACAAACCCTCAGCCCCGAGGGTGGACTACTCCCTCCTCATCATGGTGGCCGCCAGGATGATGAAGATGGCCACCGGTGATGATTTCCCCTCTGGCAGGGTGCCAGATTAATGTCTAGATTGGTTTTTCATGGCTACAGAGGCTTGGGGTGGCGGGACTTCTAATCTAGGGTTATTTCTGGGGGTTTCTGTATTTATAGGATTTTTTGGCATCGGTCTCACGCTAAGATGGGCCACGAGTAGACCACAAGACACCAGGGCGAGCCAGCCCCACCTGGCATGCCCTGGTGTCTTGTGGGGCCCTCGTGGCTCTTCTAGCCCTTCCATGAAGCTTCTAGTGCCTCTTTTATTCCAAAAAAAATCGTCAAAAAGTTTCACTGCATTTGGAGAACTTTGATTTCTGCACAAAAAACACCACCATGGTAGTTCTGCAGAAAACAGCGTCAGTCTGGGTTAGTTCCTTTCAAATCATACCAAAACCATATAAAATTGTTGTAAACATGGCATGAATACTTCATAAATTATAGATATGTTGGAGACATATCAGCATCCCCAAGCTTAATTCCTACTCGTCCTCGAGTAGGTAAATGATAAAAGAAATAATTTATGAAGTGTGAATGCTAGCATAGTGTGTAAGTTTTGTTGGGGATCGTTGCATGGAAAATAAAAAAAATTCTACGCACACGCAATGATCTATCCATGGAGATGCATAGCAACGAGGGGGAGAGTGTGTCTACGTACCCTCGTAGACCGTAAGCGGAAGCGTTTCACAACGCGGTTGATGTAGTCGAACTTCTTCGCGCTTCAACCGATCAAGTACCAAACACACGGCACCTCCGCGTTCTGCACATGTTCAGCTCGGTGACGTCCCTCACCTTCTTGATCTAGCAAGATGTCGAGGTAGTAGATGAGTTCCGTCAGCATGACGGCATGGTGACGGTGATGGTGAAGTGATCTCCGCAGGGCTTCGCCTAAGCACTACGAAAATATGACCGGGGGTGTAAACGGTGGAGGGGGGCCGCACACGGCTAGGCAATTGTCTGGTTGTGCTAGGCGCCCCCCTCCCACATATATATAGGTGGAGGGGAGGAGGGAGCAGCCAGGAGGGCACCCCAAGTAGGATCAGCCTACTTGGGGTCCTCCCAAGTGGCGCGCCCCCTGCCTTATTTGTCGGAGGGGGAAGGAAAGGGGGGGAGGTGTAAGGAAGGGGGAATCCTATTCCCTTTCTTTCCTTTCCTCCTTCCCCTTTCCTTCTCCACCTTGGCCAGCCCATATGGGGGGCGCACCAGCCCCTTGTGGCAGGTGTGTTTCCCCTCTTGGCCCATAAGGCCCATATCTTTTGCCGGGGGTGCCCGGAACCCCTTCCGGTGACCCGATATGTACCCGGTACCCTTCGGAACACTTCCGGTGTCCGAATACCATCGTTCTATATATTAATCTTTACCTCTCGACCATTTCGAGACTCCTTGTCATGTCCGTGATCTCATCCGGGACTCCGAACAACATTCGGTCACCAAATCACATAACTCATATAATACAATATCGTCATCAAACGTTAAGCGTGCGTGTAACACCCCATGTATTAAGCTACAGTAATCACCCTTTGGATTATGCCATGTCATCATTATAAATAGTGCTTAATCATCATTAGTATCATATCTCTTTTCAAATTCAAATTCAAATGGAAATTAAACTGAAAGTGAAAATAAAAGTTGTTCAAATTTGAAGACTAAATTGTTCATATTATGGTAAATAATCCAGAGACCCTTCTAATATTATATTCAACATATACTTAATAAATTATGTGACTCTAACAACCACAAAACAGGGTTGGTTAGTACCTATTTATTTGAATAAAACCCAAATAAAAAGATATGGACACCAAACCAATTTCTAGCAGTGACTAATAATGTACTAATATTATATGAGCAAGTTCCATATTTTACAAAAGTGTTTTGGAATAAAAACAAAAGACAAAACAGGACAGACACGCAGCGAAAGAACCACTCCAAAGCTGGGAAAGAAGATAGAAAAAGAAAAGGAAAAGAATCCCCACTCTTTCCCCCCCCCCACTGAGCCTCGACCCACCCCACCAGGCCAGCCCACCCCTGGCCTATAACCCCCCCCCCGAGCCACCTAAACCCTAGCCCAACCCCATCCCCCCACTCGCTCGCTCACTCCCCTGATCCAGAACGGGATCAGGGGCATCGACGCCCGACGCCGCCCCGGCCGCCGGATCGCCCGCCACCTCGCTGGCGCCACCTCCCCGCCGGATTGCGTCGTCCTCGTCCCCTCCTCGCGCCGCTTCTCCGAGCCACGCCGCCCGTTCCCCTGCAGCGTGGGTAAGGAACCCTCTCGACCTCGCCCCTTCTCCGTCGGGTCACCGCGGCCGGGCCGCGCTCACGCACGTGCCCGCCTGGCCTCGCCGGCCTCGCGCCCGCTTCGCCTCGACCGCCTCCCTGCGCCCGCTCGTGCCGTTCGCCCGC
Organism: Thinopyrum elongatum; assembly: GCA_011799875.1. Lineage (NCBI taxonomy): Eukaryota > Viridiplantae > Streptophyta > Magnoliopsida > Poales > Poaceae > Thinopyrum > Thinopyrum elongatum. Next base: position 405,091,129 of record CM022302.1, on the reverse strand, counting down.
GCCATCGCCCTGCCTCTCCTCGCCCCCCTCTCCCCCCCCCCGCCGCGCGGCCGTCGCAGCCATCTAGCACCACTCGCCGCCGTCGCCCTGGGCCTCCGACGCCCCGCCGTGCCGCCGTTCCGCCACCACACCCTACTGCCGTGGTTGGGTTCGGCCGCCGGCGCCCCCTGTACTGCCCCTGGGTGTCCAGCGGCAGGGTTTGGCCCTGGGCCACTTACAGGAGGGGCCCAGCCCCCCTGTTAAAATAAAATAAATTAAAAATAAAATAGATAGAAAATAAAATAAATGAATAATTAAAGTTAATAATTAGTTAATTAATTAACTTAATTAATTCTAATTAATTAAGTTTAATTAACCTAATGACCTGATTAACCTAATTAATCTATAATTAAGTGAATTAATCAAACCCTAATTAACCTTGACAGTCTGCTGACCTCATGCTGACATCATGCTGATGTCAGCATTCACTATTTCGGATAATTCGAATTTAATTAATTAAATAATTCTAGAAATTAATAAAAACTTTAGAAAATCATATCTTTTAAACCGTAACTCAGATCGAAAAACTTTGTACATGAAAGTCGCTCAGAACGACGAGACGAATCCGAATACGCGGTCCGTTCGTCTGCCACACGTCCCTAATTATCCGAACATGCAACCGTTCCCCTCTTTTGGTCTGTCCGAAAAGCCGGACACTGGGAATACTTTCCCGGACGTTTCTCCCCTTCACCGGGATTACCTAGCACTACGATAGAACACCGCTAGCTCTGCTTATTGACATGTCATGCACTTGTTTGCTTAGTATTTACTGTTTCCTCCCCCTCTTCTCTCTCGGTAGCCCCTGACACCGACGTCGTCCCCGAGGCCAACACAGCTCCGGAGCCCGAAGCCACCGTTGATGACCTTGCCCTTGCCGCCGAGCAACCAGGCAAGCCCCCCCCCCTTGAGCATACCGATATCGCCCATTCTATTTCTCATGCTTGCATTAGAACTGCTGCTGCTGCTGCTTTACCTATTCTGATGCATAGCCTGTTTATTGTAACCTGCTGTTGATAATTACCTGCATATCCTAAACTGCTTAGTATAGGCTGGGTAGAGACCTATCAGTGACCCCACTTATCCCGATTGCCCCGCTGGATTATCCGAAGACCCGATCAACGGGATTGAAGACCAGGCCCCGACACCGCACATCACCCCCCTAGTTGTAACGACACTGCAGCGTTACTATCGAGTGCCGAGGGTGAAACCTCTTGTAGCACTTCTGATGTTAACTCTGTAGAGTAGCTATTCGGTCGTGGTCATCGAGGGTGATTCCTCCTTCACCGCTTCCGATAATGACGTCGTCGTACAACACCTCAAGTGTGAACCCAGCGAGGGTGATTCCTCCGAGTTCACCTTGACGGATACATCGAGTAGGAATCCAACGAGGGTGATACCTCGGATTCCCCTGATGTTATGGACACACGGATACTTGGACTTTACACTGGTACTTGGATAGGCGGGTCGACCCTGAGGGGTACCCGCGTGCGCCTAAGAGGCGAGTGTTGTGAAGACGGGTGCTGGTGTGGTGCCCGAGTGATGGATACGAGGCGTGGCTGGGCATTCTTGGCCCTTTCCGCAAGTCCTCGAGACGGGGCGACGGGGTCACATCTTTCGTGAGTCTCCGCTCGTTACCGCAAGCCCAAGGTACTAACGATTTGGATATTTGATCCGAGCAGGCCTCTGGCCTGATAGCACTAACCATCACGTGGGCATAGTATGGGCGTTCTGCATCGTAGCATCAGCCGAAAGCTCTGTCAGACGTCTAGTTCAGCCTTGCGGCCGGGACGGACCGACGCCCCCCTGGTGCCTGGCTTCCCCCTGCACGCAACGACTCGGAGTGCATAGGGAGATGGCCCAAGACCTCTGAGCGCTTAGGATGTAGACCGACGGGGACCTCTCTGCTGACCTCTAGGTAGGATTGCGATGTATCGTTTGGCCGAGGCCGGGCATGACCCAGGAAAGTGTGTCCGGCCAGAGTTAATCGAGCGTGTTGGGTAAGTTGGTGCACCCCTACAGGGAAGAAAACTTCTATCGATAGGCTGTCCTACAGTAAAGGACACTCGGAATTGTATCCTGATTGATACAATTAGAACTGGATACTTGGATACTATGGCTCTGGGATTGCTTCTCGCAGGGAGTCGAGAAGGGATCTCAGGACGAGGTTGATGGCTGTATGGCTCTGGGATTGCTTTCTCGCAGGGAGTCGAGAAAGGATCTCTAGGTGAGGTTGAGACATAATGATACTTCTACATTATATTGTACTGTCTACACTCTTCTAATGCTGTAAGACCTCTGAAGATGCTAGTCTTTGATAGGACTAGGCCTCCTCTCTATTCTGGCATTTCTGCAGCCCAGTCCACATATACAGCCTTCCTTTGATAATGTTGCATATGTAGTGTAGATCCTTGCTTGCTGAGTACTTCTGAGTACTCACGGTTGCTTTGTTTTCCTTTTCTCCCCATATCAGTTTGTCGTGACCAGAGGACGGAGCCCCCTGAGATAGATGCCCCGTCGATCGACTACTACTACCACCCCGAGGATGGATACTACGGCGAGTTGGATGACGACCAGGAGTAGGATCGGAGGGTCCCAGGTAGGAGGCCTACGCCTTTCGATCGTAGTGTTTTATTTTGCCCCGCCTTTCTAAAGGCCTTTTTGTTTCTCTTTTAATATCTGTACTCAGATATCTGATGCTTCCGCTAACGCTTGTCCGCAAGGTTATGTATTCGAGCCCTCGAGGCCCCTGGCTTGTAATATAAAGCTTGTATGACTTTATTTATGTTTTAGAGTTGTGTTGTGATATTTTCCCGTGAGTCCTTAGTCTTGATCATGTGCATTTGCGTGTATGATTAGTGCACGATTGAGTCCGGGGCGTCACAGTGCGGACCCTACGGGTTCGAGAACTATGTAGACATGACCGAGACACCTCTTTGGTTAATAACCAATAGCGTAACCTAGATGCCCATATTGGCTCCTACATATTCTACGAAGATCTTTATCGGTCGAACCATTATGACAACATACGTAATTCCCTTTGTCCATCGGTATGTTACTTGCCCGAGATTCGATCGTCGGTATCTTCATACCTAGTTCAATCTCATTACCGGCAAGTCTCTTTACTCGTTCTGTAATACATCACCTCGTGACCAACTCCTTAGTCGTTTGCTTGCAAGCTTATGATGTGTATTACCGAGAGGGCCCAGAGATACCTCTCCGAAACTCGGAGTGACAAATCCTAATCTCAATCTATGCCAACTCAACAAATACCTTCGGAGATACCTGTAGAGCATCTTTATAATCACCCAGTTACGTTGTGACATTTGATAGCACACAAGGCACTCCTCCGGTATCCGGGAGTTGCATAATCTCATAGTCGAAGGAATATGTATTTGACATGAAGAAAGCAATAGCAATAAAATTGAACGATCATTATGCTAAGCTAACGGATGGGTCTTGTCCATCACATCATTCTCCAAATGATGTGATCCCGTTATCAAATGACAACTCATGTCCATGGTCAGGAAACCTTAACCATCTTTGATCAACGAGCTAGTCTAGTAGAGGCTTACTAGGGACACAGTGTTTTGTCTATGTATTCACACATGTATTATGGTTTCCGATCAATACAATTCTAGCATGAATAATAAACCTTTACCATGAATAAGGAAATATAAAATAACAACTTTATTATTGCCTCTAGGGCATATTTCCTTCAAGTTTGATCAATGATAATTTCAATCACTTTTCCTAGCATCATAACAACAACTCTTTCTCATAAAACTTCTCATGTTAAAGTAGCAACCAATTCACATGTCATGGTTCAAACAACGAATTCTCTTGAAACTTAACAACCTATGTTCTTAGTCACCAAACAATTGCAATTCAACTTATTCTCAACAAAGTATAAGTAAGAGCTCAACATACTCAATCATCATATAGTCTTCTATGATTGCTAGTACTCAAAGCATATTTTTAGAGCAAATGGCATCCATCGAACACAGAGAAAGATAGGGGCTTAATGTTTCACCTCCCAACTCATTTATCATAGAGATAATTGTCAACAATAATAAATCATGATCAAATATATTTGACTGGCCATATGTGCCTAGATCTTTCCCCACCACATGATGCTTGCCAACTAGAGAATAATTGAGGTTGAAATGAGAATGTATACTATTGACTCTTGCATAAAAGTAAATACTGAAAAGTAAAAGATAGGCCCTTTACAGAGGGAAGCAGAGGTTGTCATGCACTTTTTATTTTTGAATGCCCAAGCTCTTAGTGCAAAGGAACATCACGTTATATTGCCCCTTATGATATCAACCTTTATTATGCTGTCCGTCGCTTTTATTACTTTGCCATCACAAGTTTGTGCAACACTTATTTTCCTTTACAATAAAAGATCAAACATATTTAGGAGCAATTTTTATTGCTTTATGCACCGATGAAAAATTACTTGAAGGATCTTATTCAATCCATAGGTAGGTATGGTGGACACTCATGGCAAGAAACTGGGTTTAAGGGTTTTGGATGCATAAGTAGTATCTCTACTTAGTACAAATTTTTGGCTAGCAAGAGATCCTAAGCAAACACCGCATGTTGGAGGATCCATAACAATATAACTTCTATGAAAATATACACAACCATAACTCATTATGTTGTCTTCCTTGTCCAACTTCAACTAATTTTCTCAAGTTTGAAAATAATTAATGGGTATTCACAATCATAGAAGATGCCCAAGATAATATATTTGTATGTGAAAGTTCTCTTCCTTATACTAATCATCCATGAATTGCTTGTATGACCAATATTGTGATTGCCAAGATTCAAAAGATTTCACTTTCTAAACCCTATGTGAAGCTACTACTAGGTATAATACAAGCATGTGAAGCACAAGAGTAAATGACAAACTACTCCAAGAAGATATGAGTGAAGTTCAAGCGAGTAGTTAAGTAAATGGGTAGCTATTTGAGGACTCACTCTTATTTAAGTACTTTCAGATCTAAGTATTTTATTAAAACAGCAAGCAAAATTAAAATTAAATTACATTCCAAGAATAGCCCAACTCATGTGAAGAAGCAAAAACTTAGGCTCAACTGAGGCTAACCGATAATTGTTGATGAAGAAAGGTGGGATGCCTACCGGGGCATCCCCAAGCTTAGATGCTTGAGACTTCTTGAAATGTTATATTGGGATGCCTTGGGCAGCCCCAAGCTTGAGCTTTTGTGTCTCCTTAATTCCTTTTATATCACGGTTTCCCTAGATCTTAAAAACTTCATCCACGCAAAACTCAACAAGAACTCGTGAGATACGTTAGTATAAATCAACTCAAAACCTTATCATTTTATACGGTTAAAAATCACTAAAATTATAATTTAACATTTCATACTAAATTCCTCTGCATATTTAACACTCCTATCCTCAAATAGAATCATTAAACAAGCAAACATATGCAAACATGCAATCATAACAGCAATCTGTCTAAACAGGATAGTCTGTAAAGGATGAATAAGGATCCACACTTATTTAACGCAAAAAAATCTGAAACTTTACCACTCTGTAGAAAATTTATCATGTCTTATTGTACAAAAAATTTCAACATTTTATCACATTCTGACTTTTCTCAAGAATTCACGTACTAGCGTGCAACTTTGTGTTTTCAAACAGCCACATATAGACTTGCAAAATAAGCATGGTAAAGGCTATACTTGACATTTTTATTGAAATAAAAGATGCAAAACATTATATAAATAACAAAAATCAAATCTCAACAAAATAAAATGACGCTCCAAGTAAAACTCATATCATGTGACGAATGAAAATATAGCTACAAGTGAGGTTACTGATAATGTTGAAGACGAAAGAGGGGATGCCTTCTGGGGCATCCCCAAGATTAGTTGCTTGGATCTTACTTGAATATTACCTTGTGGGTACCCTGGGAATCCCCAATATTAGGGTCTTGTCACTCCTTATTCTCCTCATATCGATAACTCACCCAAAACTTCAAAACTTCAATCACACAAAACTTAACGGAACTTCGTGAGATAGGTTAGTATGATAAAGAAAAATCATTCACTTTGGTACTGTCAAAGACAAGATTCATAATTGTTCTCACACAATTCCTACTGTACCTTATCATTTCCACAATTTATGTTGAGCAATATAAGCCATAGAAACTGGAAAACAAGCAAATTATGCATTGAAAACAGAATCAGTAAAAAATAGAACAGTCTGTAGTAATATGAACAATGGTCATACATATGTAACTCCACAAATTCTTAAAAATTAGGAAAACGTATAAAATTTGCATAGACGTCAACTGTAAAAAATTCAGAATTTTTTGAAGCAGCACCGATTTTTAACAATTCTGTTACTGGGCATAAAAGTTTCTGTTTTTGCACAGAATCAAGTCAACTATCATCCACACTATCCCAAAGGATTTACTTGGTACTTTATTGAAACAAAAGCTATAAAACATGATTAATTCAGTAGCTTAATCATGTGAACACACAAAAACAGTAGGTAATATTGTTGGGTTGTCTCCCAACAAGCGCTTTTCTTTAATGCCTTTTTAGCTAGGCATGATGATTTCAATGATGCTCACATAAAAGATAAGAATTAAAACATAACGGGAGCATCATGAAGCAAATGACTAGCAAATTTAAGCCTAACCCACTTCCTATTCATAGGGATTTTGTGAGCAAACAAATTATGGGAACAAGAATCAACTAGCATAGGAAGGCAAAACAAGCAATACTTCAAAACTTTCAACATAAAGAGAGGAAACTTGATATTGTTGAGATATGTGGAAGCATATGTTCCTCTCTCATAATAATTTTCAGTAGCATCATGACTGAATTCAACAATATAACTATCACATAAATCATTATTTTCATGATCCACAAGCATAGAAATTTTCTTACTCTCCACATAAGCAAATTTATTCTCATGAGTAGTAGTGGGAGCAAACTCAACAAAATAACTATCATGTGAGACTTGATTGGTATAACCAAATAGAAAATTAAAATCATGATGACAAGTTTCATGGTTATCAGTATTCTTTATAGCATACATATCATCACCATAATCATCATAGATAGCAACTTCATTGCCAAAATCAATTGAAACCTCTTCCAAAATAGTGGACTCATCATTAAATAAAGTCATGACATCTCCAAATACACTTTCATCACTGTAACCATCATAAATAGAAGGCATGCAATCATCATAATAAAAATTCTCATCAAAACTTGGGGGACTAAACATATCATCTTCATCAAATATAGCATCCCCAAGCTTATGGTTTTGCATGTCATCAACATCATGGATATTCAAAGAATTCATACTAGAGACATTGCAATCATGCTCATCATTCAAAGATTTTATGTCAAACATTTTATTGAATTCTTCTTCTATCAATTGAGCACAATTATCCGACCCATCATTTTCAAGAAAGACATGATAATGACGAATAATATGTGGCCACCTCAATTCCATTTTTTAGTTTTCTTTTATAAACCAAACAAGTGATAAACAAGAAACAAAAAGATTCAATTACAAGATCTAAAGATATACCTTCAAGCACTCACCTCCCCGGCAACGGCACTGATGTCGCTTGAACTACGTCAGTATTTCCCCAAAGAGGAAGGGATGATGCAGCACAACTACGGTAGGTATTTCCTTCAGTTATGAAACCAAGGTATCAATCCAGTAGGAGAACCAAGCAACACTATGTAAACGGTACCTGCACACAAAGAACAAATACTTGCAACCCGACGCGTAAGAGGGGTTGTCAATCCCTCCACGGTAAAAAGATAGATAAATTTGTGGTAGATTGGATAAATAGCTCTCGATAAAACGCGAAATAAAATAAGTAATAAAAAGGTGCAGCAAGGTATTTTTGGGTTTTTGGAATAATAGATCTGAAAACAAAAGCAAATACGATAAAGAATAGACCCGGGGGCCGTAGATTTCACTAGTGGCTTCTCTCAAGAAATAGCACACAGTGGGTGAACAAATTACTATTGGGCAATTGATAGAAGATCGAATAATTATGACGTTATCCAAGGCAATGATCAATATATAGGCATCACGTTCAAGATTAGTAGATCGACTCCTGCCTGCATCTACTACTATTACTCCACACATCGACCGCTGTCCAACATGCATCTAGTGTAATAAGTTCATGGAAAAATGGAGTAATGTAATAAGAACGATGACATGATGTAGACGAGATCTATTCATGTAGGAATAGCCCCCATCTTGTTATCCTTAATAGAAATGATACATGCGTGTCTTGCTGCCCCTTCTGTCACTGGGAAAGAACACCGCATGATCGAACCCATCACAAAGCACCTCTTCCCATGGCAAGCAAAATCGATCTAGTTGGCCTAACTAAACCAAAGATTTGAAGAAGAAATATGAGGCTATAAATAATCATGCATATAAGAGATCAAAAGAAGACTCAAATAATATTCATGGATCCCAACAAACACACCGCAAAAAAAGAGTTACATCAAATAGATCTCCAAGAGACCATTGTATTGAGAATCAAAAGAGAGAGAGAGGAAGCCATCTAGCTACTGCTTACGGACCCGTAGGTCTATGATGAACTACTCACGCATCATCGGAGAGGCACCAATGAGGATGATGAACCCCTCCGTGATGGTGTCTAGATTGGATCTCGTGGTTCTAGAACTTGCAGCAGCTGGAATTGTTTTTCGTCGACTCCTTTAGGGTTTCTGGAATATTTGGCAATTTATAGGGCAAAGAGGCGGTGCAGGAGGTCACCGAGGGGGGCACAACCCCCCTGGGCGCGCTTGGGCTCCCAAGCGTGCCCTGGTGGGTTGTGCCCACCTCAGGCCTCCCCTCTGGTATATCTTTGGCCCACTGGGTGTCTTCTGGTCCATAAAAATTCTCCAAAATGTTTCGCTGCGTTTGGACTCCTTTGGTACTGATATTCTGTGAAGTAAAAAACAAGCAAAAAAATAGCAACTGGCACTAGGCACTATGTCAATAGGTTAGTCCCAAAAAATGATATAAAGTTGCTATAAAATGATTGTAAAACATCCAAGAATGATAATATAACAGCATGGAACAAGCAAAAATTATAGATACATTGCAGACATATCAGGCGCCAGAAAAGAGCTTGATGTCTACTACGCAACTTTATTCTTGTAGACTTGTGTTGGGCCTCCAAGCGCAAAGTTTTGTAGGACAGTAGCAATTTTCCCTCAAGTGGATGACCTAAGGTTTATCAATCCATGGGAGGCATAGGATGAATATGGTCTCTCTCAAACAACCCTGCAACCAAATAATAAAAAGTCTCTTGTGTCCCCAACACACCAAATACAATGGTAAATTGTATAGGTGCACTAGTTCGGCGAAGAGATGATGATACAAGTGTAGTAATGATAGTAGATATTGATTTTTGAAATAGTAACAATAAAAAACAGCAAGGTAATGAGTAACAAAAGTGAGCACAAACGGTATTGCAATGCTTGAAAATGAGGCCTAGGGTCCATACTTTCGCTAGTGCAATCTCTCAACAATGCTAATATAATTGGATCATATAACCATCCCTCAACGTGCGATGAAGAATCACTACAAAGTTCTTATCTAGCGGAGAACATAAGATGAAATTGTTTGTTGGGTATAAAACCACCTCAAAGTTATCCTTTCCGATCGATCTATCCAAGAGTTCGTACTAAAATAACACCAAGTTATCCTTTCCGATCGATCTATCTAAGAGTTCATACTAAAATAACACCATATGATACACATCAACCAACTCTAATGCCACCTAGATACTCCAATGTCACCATGAGTATACGTGAGTTGATTATACGATATGCATCAAACAATTTCAGATTCATAATACTCAATCCAACACAAAGAACCTCAAAGAGTGCCCCAAGATTTCTACCGGAGAAACAAGGACGAAAACATGCATCAACCCCTATGCATAGATTACCCCAATGTCACCTCGGGAATCCACGAGTTGAGTGCCAAAACATACATCAAGTGCTTTCAAATCCATAAAAGTATTCAATCCGATAATAACAAAAAATCAAAGGGAAAACTCAATTCATCACAACAAGATAGAGAGGGGAAAACATCATATGATCCAACTATATTAACAAAGTTCACGATACATCAAGATCGTGCCAAATCAAGATCACGAGAGAGAGAGAGAGAGAGAGAGAAAGAGATCAAACACATAGCTACTAGTACAAACCCTCAGCCCCGAGGGTGGACTACTCCCTCCTCATCATGGTGGCCGCCGGGATGATGAAGATGGCCACCGGTGATGATTTCCCCCTCCGGCAGGGTGCCAGAACAGGGTCTAGATTGGTTTTTCGTGGCTACAGAGGCTTGTGGCGGCGGAACTTCTGATCTAGGGTTATTTATGGGGTTTTTGTATTTATAGGATTTTTTGGCGTCGGTCTCATGCTAAGATGGGCCACGAGTAGCCCACAAGATACCGGGGCGAGCCAGCCACACCTGCCGCACCCTGGTGTCTTGTGGGGCCCTCGTGGCTCTTCTGGCCCCCCCACGAAGCTTCTAGTTCCTCTTTTCTTCCAAAAAAATCATCAAAAAGTTTCGCTGCATTTGGAGAAGTTTGATTTCTGCACAAAAAACAACACCACGGTAGTTTTGCTGAAAACATCATCAGTACGGATTAGTTCCATTCAAATCATCCCAAAACCATATAAAATTGTTGTAAGCATGGAATGAATACTTCATAAATTATAGATATGTTGGAGACGTATCACAGCCCAACACCTTCAACCTTGCCCTCCGCTCCCAACTTCTCCCACCTCTCCACCGGTACGCGCTTGGCGAAGCCCTGCGAGAGTTCCGCTGCCACCACCACCACCACGCCGTCGTTTTGGTTCATATCTCATCTACCTCCTCCCCCGCCCTTGCTGGATCAAGAAGGAGAGGACATCACCGAGCCGTATGTGTGCTAAACTCGGAGGAGCCGCACATGCGGTACTTGGATCGGATTGGATCTCGATGCAAGTACGACTACGCCAACCACGATCTCTAGATTGTTAACGCTTTCGGTCTATAAGGGTATGTAGACACCACTCCCTTCTCGTTGCTATACATCTCCTAGTTTAGATCTTGGGTGTTTTGTAGGAATTTTTTTGAGTTTCATGCTTCGTTCCCCATCACTTCTGAAGTTGCTTCTTCGATTAAAAAAATATGATATTACTCTCTACAAATCTGAAAATTTTGACATACTTAAATATTGCTATGAAAAATATGCTCATAATGCCTATGTTAAAGAATTTATTCAGAGAATGTCCGCTGCTTTGGAAGAAAATAATGATATGCATGAATCTATAGATAATTATGATTCCGTTTATTTGATTGAAACATCCGCCCTTGATGAACATGATGCTTGCTATTCTTATGGCCATGATGCCAACATTAATTATGCTTATGGAGATGAACTTGATATAGTTCCTTATGTTAAACATGAAATTATTGCTATTGCACCCACACTTGATAGCCCCTTGAATGAAAAGCATGATTGCAATGGTGTTGTCATAAATTCTATTAATGTCAATTGTGCTAATAATATGCAAAACCCCAAGCTTGGGGATGCTAATTTTGATATGTCCACTACTTATTGCAATGATCTTGAATGGGGCGATTCTTCTTATGATCTTGAGAATTTATTTAAGCCTCATGATGAATATGATATTGATAATAATGTTTGCAATAATATTGCAAGTGGGTTTGGAAGAGAGTCAACTTTAGGTAAAAATAATCCCACATATTTGGAGAGTGTTCAATCTTATGATTTTTTTAATGAAAGTGGGTTTGGAGAGGTCATGACTTTAGTTGATGTTAATCCCACTATCTTGGAAGATTATAAGACTTTTATGCATGAGGATCATGAAGAGAAAATTTTATATGATAGCTATATTGTTGAATTTGATTATGATCCTACATGTAATTATTATGAGAGAGGAAAACATGGTTGTTGAAATTTTCATGTTACTAAATTACCTCTTGTTATGTTGAGATTGCTATTGTTTCTTTCTTCTTCCTTGCATATGCTAATTTCTGCTTGTCTTGATAAATCTTTTCCCTATAAAATGCCTATGCATAGGAAGTATGTTAGACTTAAATTTGTTTCACATGCTATATGATGCTCTCGTTGTGCTTCAATTTTTTGTCTTTCATGTGAGCATCATTAAAATTACCAATGCCTGGCTAAAAGGCTTTAAAGAAAAGCGCTTGTTGGGAGGCAACCCAATTTTATGTTTTTTGTTTTTGCTTTTGTTTTTCAATAAATATGCAATTATACTTCTGTTATGATTGTGTTTTAGTGTTTTAATGGATGATTTGGGTGATAGTTGATTCGATTCTGCTAAAAAACATGAACTTTTATGCTTAGTTATGGAATTTTAAAAATTTACAGAAACGTGATTTTGATCTGACTATTTTACACAAGATTGATTTACAAATTTCCTACGTTGTCCTAATTTTTCAGAATTTTTGGAGTTACAGAAGTTTGGCTAAAGTCCATATTACTACAAATTGTTCTGTTTCTAACATATTATGTTTTCATTGTGTTGTTCGCTTATTTTGACTAATCTATGGGTAGTATCGGGGGGTATGAACCATGGTGAAGTTAGAATACTGTAGATATAATGCAAATATAAAATTGGAATGAGTTTACAATAGTACCTAAAGGTGGTTATATGCTTTATTATACTAACGGATCTCACGAGTTTTCTGTTGAGTTTTGTGTTGTGAAGTTTTGAAGTTTTGGGTGAAGTTTCGATGGGCTACGGAATAAGGAGTGGCAAGAGCGTAAGCTTGGGGATGCCCATGGCACCCAAAGGTAATATTCAAGGACAACCAAGCATCTAAGCTTGGGGATGCCCCGGAGGGCATCCCCTCTTTTGTCTACGATCCATCGGTAAATTACTTGAGGCTATATTTTTATTCACCACATGATATGTGTTTTGCTTGGACCGTCTTGTATTATATGAGTGCTTTATTTGCTTTTTGGTTTGCCACAATCATCCTTGCTGTACACACCTAGGGACACACATTAATCGTGAATTTATTAGAATACTCTATGTGCTTCATTTATATTTTTTTGAGCTAGGTAGTTGCTCTAGTGCTTCACTTATATCTTTTAGAGCACGATGGTGGTTATATTTTGAAGAAATTGATGAACTCTCATGCTTCACTTATATTATTTTGAGAGTCTTATAAATAGTATGGTAATTTGCTTCGGTTATGAATTTAGTCCTAATATGATGGGTATTCAAGAGGGATATAATAAAAACTTTCATGAAGATCATTGGATATATGAGAAGTTTGATTCCTTGCATTTGTTTTGAGATATAAAGATGGTGATATTAGAGTCATGCTAGTGAGTAATTGTGGTTTAGAAAGAATATTTGTGTTTAGGTTTGTGATTCCCGAAGCATGCACGTATGGTCTCTCGTTATGCTATGAAATTGGAGCATGATTTATTATTGATTGTCTTCCTTTCGGGGATGAGCGATGGTCTTTTCCTACCAATCTACCCCCCTAGGAGCATGCATAGTAGTACTTTGCTTCGAGGGCTAAGAAACTTTTGCAATAAGTATGTGAGTTCTTTATGACTAATGTGAGTCCATGGATTATACGCACTCTCACCTTTCCACATTTTGCTAGCCTCTTCAGTACCGTGCATTGCCCTTACTCACCTTGAGTTGTGGTGGAAACTTCGCCGCTGCATCCAAACCCCGTGATATGATATGCTCTTTCACACATAAGCCTCCTTATATCTTCCTCAAAACAGCCACCATACCTACCTATTATGGCATTTCCATAGCCATTCCGAGATATATTGCCATGCAACTTCCACCGTTTCGTTTTATTATGACACATATCAACATTATCATATTGCTTTGCATGATCATATAGTTGACATAGTATTTGTGGCTTGGCCACTGTTCATATTTTTTATACATGTCACGCTAGATCATTGCACATCCAGGTACACCACCGGAGGCATTCATATAGAGTCATATTTTTGTTCTAGTATCGAGTTGTAAGTAAATAAAAGTGTGATGATCATCATTATTAGAGCATTGTCCCATGTGAGGAAAGGATGATGGATACTATGATTCCCCCACAGGTCAGGATGAGACTCCGGACGAAAAAATAAAATAAAAAAAGAGGCCGAAGTGCTCAACAAAAAAACAAAAAAATGAGAGAAAAAGAGAGAAGGGACAATGTTACTATCCTTTTGCACACTTGTGCTTCAAAGTAGCACCATGTTCTTCATGATAGAGAGTCCCCTATTTTGTCACCTTCACATATTACTAGTGGGAATTTTTCATTATAGAACTTGGCTTGTATATTCCAATGATGGGCTTCCTCAAACGCCCTAGGTCTTCCTAAGCAAGCAAGTTGGATGCACACCCATTTACTTTTCTTTTGAGCTTTCATACACTTATAGCTCTAGTGCATCCGTTGCATGGCAATCCCTACTCCTTGCATTGACATCAATTGATGGGCATCTCCATAACCCATTGATTAACCTCGTCAATATGAGACTCTCTCCTTTTTTGTCTTCTCCACATAACCTCCAACATCATATTCTATTCCACCTATAGTGCTATATCCATGGCTCACTGATGTCTACTACGCAACTTTATTCTTGTAGACTCGTGTTGGGCCTCCAAGCACAGAGTTTTGTAGGACAGTAGCAATTTTCCCTCAAGTGGATGACCTAAGGTTTATCAATCCGTGGGAGGCATAGGATGAAGATGGTCTCTCTCAAACAACCCTGCAACCAAATAATAAAAAGTCTCTTGTGTCCCCAACACACCAAATACAATGATAATTTGTATAGGTGCACTAGTTTGGTGAAGAGATGGTGATACAAGCATAGTAATGATAGTAGATATTGATTTTTTAATAGGAACAATAAAAAATAGCAAGGTAGCAATCGATAAAACGAAGCACAAATGGTATTGCAATGCTTGAAAATGAGGCCTAGGGTCCGTACTTTCGCTAGTGCAATCTCTCAACAATGCTAATATAATTGGATCATATAACCTTCCCTCAACATGCGATGAAGAATCACTCCAAAGTTCCTATCTAGTGGAGAACATAAGAAGAAATTGTTTGTAGGGTACGAAACCACCTCAAAGATATTCTTTTCGATCAATCTATCCTAGAGTTCGTACTAAAATAACACCAAGCTATTCTTTTCAATTGATCTAACCAAGAGTTCATACTAAAATAACACCATATGATACACATCAACCAACTCTAATGTCACCTAGATACTCCAATGTCACTGCGAGTATCCGTGAGTTGATTATACGATATGTATCAAACAATTTCAGATTCATAATACTCAATCCAACACAAAGAACCTCAAAGAGTGCCCCAAGATTTCTACCAGAGAAACAAAGACGAGAACATGCATCAACCCCTATGCATAGATTACCCCAATGTCATCTCGGGAATCCGCGAGTTGAGTGCCAAAACACATATCAAGTGAATCAATATGACACCCCATTGTCACCATGGGTATTCATAGCAAGACATACATCAAGTGTTCTCAAATCCATAAAAGTATTCAATCCAATAAAAATGACATCTCAAAGGGAAAACTCAATTCATCACAACAAGATAGAGAGTGGAAAACACCATATGATCCAACTATATTAACAAATCCCGTGATACATCAAGATCGTGACATCTCAAGAACACAAGAGAGAGAGAGAGATTAAACACATATCTACTGGTACAAACCCTCAGCTCCGAGGGTGGACTACTCCCTCCTCATCATGGTGGCTGCCGGGATGATGAAGATGGCCACCGGTGATGATTTCCCCCTCCGGCGGAGTGCTGAAACAGGGTCTAGATTATTTTTTTCATGGCTACAAAGGCTTGCGGCGGCGGAACTTCTGATCTAGGGTTATTTCTGATGGTTTCTCTATTTATAGGATTTTTCAGCATTGGAATCACGCGAAGATGGGCCTCGAGGTGGGCATAACCCACCTGGGCGCGTCTGGGCCTCCTAGCGCGCCCAGGTTTCTTGTGCTCACCTCTTTCACCTTCTGTCCTCCTACGAAGCCTCTAGTGCCACTTTTATTCCAAAAAAAATCGTCAAAAAGTTTTGTTGCATTTGGAGAACTTTTATTTCTGCACTAAAAACAACACCATGGTAGTTCTGCTGAAAACAGCGTCAGTCCGGGTTAGTTCCATGCAAATCATACCAAAACCATATAAAATTGTTGTAATTATGGCATGAATACTTCATAAATTATAGATACGTTGGAGACGTATCACTCACGCGCATGTATTGTGTGAGAGTTGTAAAAGCTGAAGCGCGTTAGGAAGTATGAACCAATTGCTTGGCTTGTCATCGGGTTGTGCATGATAAATACTTTGTGTTAAGAAGATAGAGCATGACAAGACTATATGATTTTGTAGGGATTACTTTCTTTAGCCATGATATTTTGAGAAGACATGATTGCTTTTTAGTATGCTTGAAGTATTATTATTTTTATGTCAATATTAAACTTTTGTTTTGAATCTTACGGATCTGAATATTCATGCCACATAAAAGAAAGATTACATGATAAACATGTTAGGTAGCATTCCACATCAAACTTCTGTTTTTATCATTTACCTACTCGAGGACGAGCAGGAATTAAGCTTGGGGATGCTTGATACGTATCCAATGTATCTATAATTTTTGTTTGTTCCATGCTATTATATTATCAATCTTGGATGTTTTATATGCATTATTATGCTATTTTACATCAGTTTTTGGGACTAACCTATTAGCCTAGTGCCCAGTGCCAGTTGCTGTTTTATCCTTGTTTTTGTCTTTACATAAAATCAATACCAAATGGAGTCCAAACGGAACAAAACTTTTTGACGATTTTTCTTGGACCACAAGACACCTTGGAAGCTTCGGGATGAGGCTAGAAGGGCCACGAGGAGACGACAAGCTCAGGGGGATGCCCCCCAAGCTTGTGGGCCCCTATGGCTCCTCCAGCCCAAAATTTTCTTCTATAAATACCCAAATATTCCCCGTAGACCAGAGGGCACACCAAAAATACTTTCCACCACCGCAAGTTTCTGTCTTCATGAGATCCCATCTGGGGACCTTTTCCGGTACTCCGCCGGAGGGGGATTCAATCACGGAGGGCTTCTACAACCACCTTGTTGCCCTTCTGATGATGTGTGAGTAGTTTACCACAGACCTATGGGTCCATAGCTAGTAGCTAGATGGCTTCTTCTCTCTCTTTGATCTTCAATACAATGTTCTCCTCGATGTTCTTGGAGATCTATTCGATGTAATCTTCTTTTGCGGTGTGTTTATTGAGATCCAATGAAGTATGGGTTTATCACTAGATTATCTATGAATATTATTTGAGTCTTCTCCGAACTATTTTATGCGTGATTTATATAGATTTGTATTTCTCTCTGGTCTATTGATTTGGTTTTGCCAACTAGATTGATTTTTCTTGCAATGGGAGAGGTGCTTTGTAGTGGTTTCAATCTTGCGGTGCTTAATCCTAGTGACAGAAGGGGACATGACACGTATTTGTATTGTTGCCATTAAGGATAAAAATATTGTTCATATTGATTGGATCTATCCCTCTACATGATGTCATCTTGCTTAAGGCGTTACTCAGTTTTTGTTAACTTAATACACTAGATGCATGCTGGATAGCAGTCGATGTGTGGGGTAATAGTAGTAGATGCGGGCAGGAGTCGGTCTACTTGTCACGGACGTGATGCCTATATACATGATCATTGCCTTGAATATCGTCATAACTATGAGCTTTTCTATCAATTGCTCAACAGTAATTTGTTTACCCACCGTATGGTTTCTTTCAAGAGAGAAGCCTCTAGTGAAAACTATGGCCCCCGAGTCTATCTTTTAGCATATTATTTCAGATAAAATCAGAAACACAAAAATACCTTACTGCAATTTATTTACTTTTATTTTATTTCGCAGTTTTACTTATCTTTTATATCTATAACTATCAGATCTCATCCTTGCAAGTAACCGTGAAGGGATTGACAACCCCTTTATCGCGTTGGGTGCAAGTATTTGCTTGTTTGTGTAGGTGCACTTATTGGAGACTTGTGTGTTCCTCCTACTGGATTGATACCTTGGTTCTTAACCGAGGGAAATACTTATCTCTACTTTCCTGCATCACCCTTTCCTCTTCAAGGGAAAAACCAATGCAAGCTCAAGAAGTAGCAACTATCAGAATCAGAACCAGCTTGCACTTCCTTTAACTGGCTGTGGCAATGCCCGTGGTAACAACCAGCCCCGCAACAACAATGCTAGACCTTTATATGGTCGTGGTCAAGCTAACGACATTGATCTGAATAAAGCTCAAGACCAGCTGGCTACTGTGATGGGTACACTTCTTGTTAATTCAGTACCAGCTTCGGTTTTATTCGATTCAGGAGCATCGCATTCTTTCATATCAGAAAATCTTGCATACATGCATGGCATTAAATACGAAGAGATGAACACTCCACTAGTGCAACACACTAATACGTCTCCAACATATCTATAATTTTTTTATTGTTCCATGCTATTATATTATCAATCTTGGATGTTTTACATGCATTATTATGCTATTTTATATCATTTTTGGGGACTAACCTATTAACCTAGTGCCAATTGTTGTTTTTTCCTTGTTTTTGTCTTTACAGAAAATCAATACCAAATGGAGTCCAAACGGAACAAAACTTTTTGATGATTTTTCTTGGACCATAAGACACCCTGAAAGCTTCGGGAGGAGGTCAGAAGGGCCATGGGATGGCCACAAGCTCACGGGGGGCGCCCTAGGGGAGGCGCCCTGCAAGCTTGTGCCCCCCCCCCCGTGGCACTTCCAACCCTGATTCTTGTTCTATAAATATCCAAATATTCCCCGTAGACCAGAGGGCACACCAAAAATACTTTTCCGCCGCCGCAAGTTTCTATCCTTGTGAGATCCCATATGGAGACCTGTTCTGGTACTCTGCCGAAGGGGGATTAGATCATGGAGGGCCTCCACATCAACCTTGATGCCCTTCCGATGATGTGTGAGTAGTTTACCACAGATCTACGGGTCCATAGCTAGTAGATAGATGGCTTCTTCTCTCTCTCTCTCTCTCTTTGATCTACAACGTTCTCCTCGATGTTCTTGGAGACCTATTTGATATAATCTTCTTTTGTGGTGCATTTGTTGAGATCCGATGAATTGTGGATTTATGATCATATTATCTATGAATATTATTTGAGTCTTTTCTGAACTCTTTTATGCATGATTAAGATAGCTTTGTATTTCTCTCCGATCTATTGATTTGGTTTGGTCAACTAGATTGATTTTTCTTGCCATGGCAGAGGTGCTTTGTAATGGGTTCAATCTTGCGGTGCTTATTCCCAGTGACAGAAAGGGACATGACACGTATTTGTATTGTTGCCATTAAGGATAAAAAGGTGGGGTTTGTTCATATTGATTGGATATATCCCTCTACATCATCTCATCTTGCTTAAGGCGTTACTTAGTTTCTGTTAACTTAATACACTAGAAGCAAGCTGGATAGTGATACGTCTCCAATGTATCTATAATTTATGAAGTATTCATGCCATGTTTACAACAATTTTATATGGTTTTGGTATGATTTTATTAGAACTAACCCGGACTAACGCTGTTTTCAGCAGAATTATCGTGGTGTCATTTTTTGTGCAGAAATAAAAGTTCTCGGAATGAGCTAAAAATTTATGGAGAATATTTTTGGAAAATATAAAAAATACTGGAGCGAAAAGATACCAGAGAGGAGTCCCGAGGCAACCACAAGGGTGGGGTGCGCGCCCCCCTAGGGCACGCCCCCCTGTCTTGCCGCCGCCTCATGGACCCCTTGACTTGTCCCGATGCCAAAAACTCCTATAAATAGAGAAAACTCCAGAAATAAACCTAGATCGGAAGTTCCGCCACCGCAAGCCTCTGTAGCCACGAAAAACCAATCGGGAGCCCGTTCCGGCACCCTGCCGGAGGGGAATCATCACCGGAGGCCATCTTCATCATCCCGGCGGTCTCCATGATGAGGAGGGAGTAGTTTACCCTCAGAGCTGAGGGTATGTACCAGTAGCTATGTGTTTGATCTCTCTCTCTCTCTCTCGTGTTCTTGATTTGTCACAATCTTGATGTACCGTGAGCTTTGTTATTATAGTTGGATCATATGGTGTTTCTTCCCTCTCTATCTCTTGTTGTGATGAATTGAGTCTTGCTCTTTGAGGTTTCGTTATGTTGGATTGAGTATTGGATTTGAGAACACTTGATGTATGTCTTGCGATGGGATATCTGTGGTGATAATGGGATGTTATATTGATTCACTTGATGTATGCTTTGGCACTCAACTCACAGATTCCCGAGGTGACATTGGGGTAATCTATGCATAGGGGTTGATGCACATTTTTGTCCTACGTTCTCCGATAGGAACTTTGGAGTGATTCTTTGTTGCACGTTGAGGGATTGTTATGTGATCCAATTATGTTATGATTGTTGAGAGAATTTGCACTAGTGAAAGTATGAACCCTAGGCCTTGTTTCTAAGCATTGCAATACCGTTTTTGTTCACTTTTGTTACTAGCTACCTTGCTGTTTTTATTTATTCAGATTATAAAAACCTATATCTACCATCCATATTACACTTGTATCACCATCTCTTCGCCGAACTAGTGCACCTATACAATTTACCATTGTATTGGGTGTGTTGGGGACACAAGAGACTCTTTGTTATTTGGTTGCAGGGTTGTTTGAGAGAGACCATCTTCATCCTATGACTCACACGGATTGATAAACCTTAGGTCATCCACTTGAGGGAAATTTGCTACTGTCCTAGAAAACACTGTGCTTGGAGGCCCAACACGAGTTTACAAGAAGAAGGTTGCATAGTAGACATCAGATAGCGGCCGATGTGTGGAGTAATAATAGTAGATGCAGGCAGGAGTCGGTCTACTTGTCACAGACGTAATGCCTATATTCATGATCATGGCCTTAGATATCGTCATAACTGTGCGCTTTTCTATCAATTGCTCAACAGTAATTTGTTTACCCACCGTATGCGTTCTTTGAAGAGAGAAGCCTCTAATGAAAACTATGGCCCCGGGGTCTATCTTTTATCATATTATTTTCAGATCTACAAAACCAAAACCCAAAAATACCTTGCTGCAATTTATTTACTATTACTTTGTTTTGTACTTTTACTTATCTTTTATACCTATCTCTATTAGATCTCATCCTTGCAAGTAACCGTGAAGGGATTGACAACCCCTTTATCACGTTGGGTGCAAGTATTTGTTTGTTTGTGTAGGTGCAACCATTAGTGACTTGTGTATTCCTCCTACTGGATTGATACCTTGGTTCTCAACTGAGGGAAATACTTATCTCTACTTTGCTGCATCACCCTTTCCTCTTCAAGGGAAAAACCAACGCAAGCTCAAGAAGTAGCAGGAAGAATTTCTGGCGCCGTTACCAGGGAGGATTTACATCAAGCCTACCAAGTACCCATCATAAAATCTCATCTATTGCATTTACATTATTTGCCATTTGCCTCTCATTTTCCTCTCCCCCACTTCTAAAACGTTTAAAAAACACAAAAATATTTGCCTTTTTATTTGCCTTCTTTTCGTTCGCTTGCTCATTTGCTATCTTTGCTTGTTTTGCCATGTGCCTTCTATTTGCTTGCATCTTTGCTTGCTAAAAAACTATTGATATGGATCCACTTAAAGTTTTCTACTTGGGTCATCTTCGATCCATATGTGCTGGTGTTGAAATCCAAACTAGTTTAGTTGAGGGAAAATCTTTAGATGAGCATGCTCATTTTGTGCATCACCGTTTGTCTCAAAAAGGGGGACTATTATGGAATCAAATAAATTGTTTGCTATGCTATGCTTGAAAACTATGTAAAATTTAAGATTTTACTTGTTGCTCGGAGAACCCTAAAAAACACCTTCCCTACCTATGTGAGTTTAATGATAATGAAATCCTATCTTCTTATGCCAAAGGTGTTTATAGTTACTATGATATCGAACAAATTGAAGAATTTGTTGCTTTTAAGGGTGCTTATGAAGTTGCTTCTTTGATTGAAAAATATGATATTAGTCTCTACATATTTGAAAATTTTGACATACTTAAATATTGCTATGAAAACTATGCTCATAATGCCTATGTTAAAGAATTTATTGAGAGAATGTCCGCTAGTTTGGAAGAAAATAATGATATGCATGAATCTATAGATAATTATGATTCTGTTGATTTGATTGAAATATCCTCCCTTGATGAACATGATGCTTGCTATTCTTATGTCCATGATGCCAACATTAATTATGCTTATGGAGATGAACTTGCTATAGTTCCTTATGTTAAACATGAAATTATTGCTATTGCACCCACACTTGATAGCCCCTTGAATGAAAAGCATGATTGCAATGGTGTTATTATAAATTCTACTAATGTCAATTGTGCTAATAATATGCAAAAGCCCAAGCTTGGGGATGCTAATTTTGATATGTCCACTACTTATTGCAATGATCATGATTGGGGTGATTCTTCTTATGATCTTGAGAATTTATTTAAGCCTCATGATGAATATGATATTGATAATAATGTTTGCAATAATATTGAAAGTGGGTTTGGAAGAGAGTCAACTTTAGGTAAAAATAATCCCACATATTTGGAGAGTGTTCAATCTTATGAATTTTTTTATGAAAGTGGGTTTGGAGAGGTCATGACTTTACTTGATGTTAATCCCACTATCTTGGAAGATTATAAGACTTTTATGCATGTGGATCATGAAGAGAAAATTTTATATGATACCTATATTGTTGAATTTGATTATGAACCCACATGTAATTACTATGAGAGAGGAAAACATGGTTGTAGAAATTTTCATGTTACTAAATTACCTCTCATTATGTTGAGATTGCTATTGTTTCATTCTTCTTCCTTGCATATGTTAGTTTCTGCTTGTCTTGATAAATCTTTTCCCTATAAAATGCCTATGCATAGGAAGAATGTTAGACTTAAACTTCCTTTTAACATGCTATATGATGCTCTCGTTGTGCTTCAATTTTTTTTCTTTCATGTGAGCATCATTAAAATTATAAATGCCTAGCTAAACGGCTTTAAAGAAAAGCGCTTGTTGGGAGGCAACCCAATTTTATGTGTTTTGTTTTTGATTCTGTTTTTCAATAAATATGCAATTATACTTCTTTTATGATTATTTTTTAGTGTTTTAGTTAGTGTTTGAGCCAAGTAAGACCTTTGGGATGATTTGGGTGATAGTTGATTCGATTTTGCTGAAAAACAGAAACTTTTGCGCTCAGTTCCGGAATTTTAAAAATTCACAGAAATGTGATTTTGATGATTTTTTACACAAGATTGATATACAAATTGCCTACGTTGTCTGAATCTTTCAAAAAAATTGGAGTTACATAAGTTTGGCTAAAGTCCAGATTACTACAAACTGTTCTGTTTTTGACAGATTCTGTTTTCATTGTATTGTTCGCTTATTTTGATGAATCTATGGATAGTATCGGGGGGTATGAACCATGGTGAAGTTAGAATACAGTAGATATAATGCAAATATAAAATTGGAATGAGTTTACAATAGTACCTAAAGGTGGTGATATGCTTTATTATACTAACGGATCTCACGAGTTTTCTGTTGAGTTTTGTGTTGTGAAGTTTTGGTGGACTACGGAATAAGGAGTGGCAAGAGCCTAAGCTTGGGGATGCCCATGGCACCCCAAGGCAATATTCAAGGACAACCAAGCATCTAAGCTTAGGGATGCCCCGGAGGGCATCCCCTCTTTTGTCTACGATCCATTGGTAAATTACTTGAGGCTATATTTTTATTCACCACATGATATGTGTTTTGCTTGGAGCGTCTTTTATTATATGAGTCTTCGCTTTATTTGATTTTTAGTTTGCCACAATCATCCTTGCCGTACACACCTTTTGAGAGGGACACACATTAATTGTGAATTTATTAGAATACTCTATGTGCTTCACTTTTTTTAAGGTAGGTGGTTGCTCTAGTGCTTGACTTATATCTTTTAGAGCACGACGGTGGTTATATTTTGAAGAAATAGAAGAACTCTCATGCTTCACTTATATTATTTTGAGAGTCTTATAAATAGTATGGCAATTCGCTTAGGTTATGAATTTATTCCTAATATGATGGGTATTCAAGAGGGATATAATAACTTTCATGAAGATCATTGAATATATGAGAAGTTTGATTCCTTGCATTTGTTTAGAGTCATGCTAGTGAGTAATTGTGGTTTAGTAAGAATATTTGTGTTAAGGTTTGTGATTCCCGAAGCATGCAATGGTCTCTTGTTATGCTATGAAATTGGAGCATGATTTATTTTTGATTGTCTTCCTTATGAGTGGCGGTCTGGGATGAGCGATGGTCTTTTCCTACCAATCTATCCCCCTAGGAGCATGCGTAGTAGTACTTTGCTTCAAGGGCTAATAAACTTTTGCAATAAGTATGTGAGTTCTTTATGACTAAGGTTGAGTCCATGGATTATACGCACTCTCACCCTTCCGCATTTTGCTAGCCTCTTCGGTACCATGCATTGCCCTTACTCACCTCGAGTTGTGGTGCAAACTTCGCTGGTGCATCCAAACCCCATGATATGATACACTCTTTCACACATAAGCCACCTTATATCTTCCTCAAAACAGCCACCATACCTACCTATTATGGCATTTCCATAGCCATTCCGAGATATATTGCCATGCTACTTCCACCATCCCGTTTTTATTATGACACATACCATCATTTTCATATTGCTTTGCATGATCATATAGTTGACATACTATTTGTGGCTTGGCCACCATTCATATTTTTTACATATGTCATGCTAGATCATTGCACATCTCGGTACACCGCCGGAGGCATTCATATAAAGTCATATTTTTGTTCTAGTATCGAGTTGTAAGGAAATAAAAGTGTGATGATCATCATTATTAGAGCATTGTCCCATGTGAGGAAAGGATGATGGAGACTATGATTCTTCCACAAGTTGGGATGAGACTCCGGACTAAAATAAAAAAAGAAAAATAAAAAAGAGGCCAAAGTGCCCAATAAAAAAACAGAAAAAATGACAGAAAAAGAGAGAGGGGACAATGTTACTATCCTTTTCCACACTTGTGCTTCAAAGTAGCACCATGTTCTTCATGATAGAGAGTCTCCTATTTTGTCACTTTCATATATTACTAGTGGGAATTTTTCATTATAGAACTTGGCTTGTATATTTCAATGATGGGCTTCCTCAAAAGTCATAGGTCTTCATGAGCAAGCAAGTTGGATGCACACCCACTTAGTTTTCTTTTTGAGCTTTCATACACTTATGGCTCTAGTGCATCCGTTGCCTGGCAATCCCTACTCCTTGCATTGACATCAATTGATGGGCATCTCCATAGCCCATTGATTAGCCTCGTAAATGTGAGGCTTTCTCCTTTTTGTCTTCTCCACACAACCTCCAACATCATATTCTATTCCACCCATAGTGCTATATCCATGGCTCACGCTCATGTATTGCGTGAGAGTTGAAAAAGCTAAAGCGTGTTAAAAGTATGAACCAATTTCTTGGCTTGTCATCGGGGTTGTGCATGATAAATACTTTGTGTTAAGAAGATAGAGCATGAAAAGATTATACGATTTTGTAGGGATAACTTTCTTTAGCCATGATATTTTGAGAAGACATGATTGCTTTTTAGTATGCTTGAAGTATTATTGTTTTTATGTCAATATTAAACTTTTGTTTTGAATCTTATGGATCTGAATATTCATGCCACATTAAGAAAGATTACATGATAAACATGTTAGGTAGCATTCCACATCAAAAAATTTGTTTTTATCATTTACCTACTCGAGAACAAGTAGGAATTAAGCTTGGGGATGCTTGATACGTCTCCAATGTATCTATAATTTTTTATTGTTCCATGCTATTATATTATCCATCTTGGATGTTTTATATGCATTATTATGCTATTTTATATCATTTTTTGGGACTAACCTATTAACCTAGTGCCAAGTGCCAGTTGCTGTTTTTTCCTTGTTTTAGTCTTTACAGAAAATCAATACCAAACGGAACAAAACTTTTTGACAATTTTTCTTGGACCACAAGACACCATGGAAGCTTCGGGAGGAGGCCAGAAGGGCCACGAGATGGCCACAAGCTCACAAGGTACACCCTAGGGGGGCGCCCTGCAAGCTTGTGGGCCCCCCGTGGCACTTAGAACCCTAATTCTTCTTCTATAAATACCCAAATATTCCCCGTAGACTAGAGGGCACACCAAAAATACTTTTCAGCCACCGCAAGTTTCTGTCCTCGTGAGATCCCATCTGGAGACCTGTTCCGGTACTCCGTCGGAGGGGGATTCGATCACGGAGGGCCTCTACATCAACCTTGCTGCCCTTCCGATGATGTGTGAGTAGTTTACCACAGACCTATGGGTCCATAGCTAGTAGCTAGATGGCTTCTTCTCTCTCTTTGATCTTCGATACAATGTTCTCCTCGATGTTCTTGGAGATCTATTCGATGTAATATTCTTTTGCGGTGCGTTTGTTGAGATCCGATGAATTGTGGATTTATGATCAGATTATCTATGAATATTATTTGAGTCTTTTCTAAACTCTTTTATGCATTATTAAGATAGCTTTGTATTTCTCTCTGATCTATTGATTTGGTTTGGCCAACTAGATTTTTTTTCTTGCCATGGGAGAGGTGCTTTGTAATGGGTTCAATCTTGCGGTGCTTATTCCCAGTGACAGAAAGGGACATGACACGTATTTGTATTGTTGCCATTAAGGATAAAAAGGTGGGGTTTGTTCATATTGATTGGATCTATCCCTCTACATCATGTCATCATGCTTAAGGCGTTACTCCGTTCTTATTAACTTAATACACTATATGCATGCTTGATAGTGGTCGATGTGTGGAGTAATAGTGTAGATGCAAGCAGGAGTCGATCTACTTGTCACGGACATGATGCCTATATTCATGATCATTGCCTTGAATATCGTCATAACTATGCGCTTTTCTATCAATTGCTCAACAGTAATTTGTTTACCCACCGTATGCATTCTTTCAAGAGAGAAGCCTCTAATGAAAACTATGGCCCCCGGGTCTATCTTTTATCATATTATTTTCAGATCTACAAAACCAAAAACCCAAAAATACCTTGCTGCAATTTATTTACCTTTACTTTATTTTGCACTTTTACTTATCTTTTATACCTATCTCTATCAGATCTCATCCTTGCAAGTAACCATGAAGGGATTGACAACCCCTTTATCGCGTTGGGTGCAAGTATTTGTTTTTTTGTAGGTGCAACCATTGGTGACTTGTGTGTTCCTCCTACGGGAGTGATACCTTGGTTCTCAACTGAGGGAAATACTTATCTCTACTTTGCTGCATCATACTTTCCTCTTCAAGGGAAAAATGAACGCAAGCTCAAGAAGTAGCACACACCCCTATGGGCCAATGTCAAACCTCCATGATTAGCCACAACGTCCACTTTGATATTGAAGGGTTGGAATTCCATGTCTCTGCCATTATTTTGAAGTCTTCCAATATTGATCTCATTCTGGGAATGGATTGGTTGAGAGCGCATACTACTTCAATCATTTGTGCCACTAAAACCATCCATCGAATGAGATAGTAAGCTACCATGCTCGTCTTGTTTAAAATTCCGAAGCACGGATTTATTCCTTGAATGTGTTGAATGCATCACCCCTTGAGGGAATTGAAAATGTTCCAGTCGTTTGTGAATTCCAAGATGTCTTCCCAGAAGAACTTTAGGAATACCCCCTTAGAGCTGAGAATTTGTCATCGACTTGAAACCAGGCACCACTCCTATTGCCAAGCGACCCTACAAGATGCCACCGCATGAACTCCTTGAACTTAAGGAGGAAATCGACAATTCACTTCGTAAGGGTTTCATTCATTCAAGTTCCTCTGCTTGGGGAGCACCTTCTCTCTTTGTCAAGAAGAAGGATGGAACAAATCGTTTGGTGCAAAACTACCGACCTATCAACCAAGCGACAATTTAGAACAAGTATCCCCTTCCTCGGATCAACGATCTGTATGATCAACTTTCTGGTTCCTCAGGCTTCTCTAAACTCAACTTGAGGTTGGGTTACCACCAGATCTGAGTTCGTGAAGAGGATATTCCAAAGACCGCATTCGTTACTCGCTATGGTTCATACTAGTACACCGTCATGTCTTTCGGCTTAACCAATGCTCCAGCAACATTCTCTCGTTTGATGAACTATATCTTCATGGAATATCTCGACAAGTTTATCGTGGTCTATCTGGATGATATCCTTGTATATTCCAAGAATAAAGAAGAACATGTCGAACATCTTCGTCTTGTACTGGAAAAGCTTCGAGAGCATCAGCTATATGCCAAATATTCCAAGTGTGGATTATGGTTACCCGAAGTAACCTACCTTGGTCATGTGATCTCCAAGGATGGTATTGCTGTCAACACAGAATGAGTTCAAGCCATTCTTGACTTGACTCCCCCGAAGAATGTCAAACAAGTCAGAAGTTTCCTCGGACTCGCCAGCTATTGCTGTCATTTTGTCGAGAACTTCTCCAAGATTGCCAAGCCATTGACTAGTCTACTTCACAAGGGCGTTAAGTTTGATTGGACAGAAAAGTATCAGGAAAGTTTCCAGGCACACAAGGACAAGCTGACTTTTGCCCTAGTGCTTGCTCCTCCAGATTCTCGCAAGGACTTCGTCATCTACTGTGACGCCTCTCATCAAGGATTAGGTTGTGTCCTAACGCAAGAGCGTAAGGTGATTGCCTATGCCTCCCGATAGTTGTGCCCTCATGAAGAGAACTACCCAGTTCATGACCTCGAACTTGCTGTAGTAATATATGCACTTAAATTGTGGCAACATTACCTTCTCGGTAACTGCTATGCTTTATATGCAATTTTATATCATTTTTGGAACTAACCTATTAACTCAATGCCCAGTGCTAGTTGCTGTTTTTTGCTTATTGTTGGCTTTTCAGAAAATCAATATCAAATGAAGTCCAAACACGATGAAACTTTACGGTGATTTTTTCTGGACCAGTACCAAACAGTTCGGGAGGAGGCCAAGAAGATCTACGGGAGAGCCATGAGCACATGCAGCGCCCCGAGGGGATGCCACCTGAGCTCATGAGTCCCACGTAGCTTCGTTTGACCTAATTCCAGCGCTATAAATTCCCATAAATCGCCAAACCAACGAAGAGCCACCCGAAACAATTTTTCCGCTGCCGCAAGCTTCTGTTCTTTCGCAATCCCATCTGGAGGCCTTTTCCGGTACTCTGCCGGAGGTGGAATCGATCACGAAAGGCTTCTACATCAACCTTGCTACCCTTTCGATGATGTGTGAGTAGTTCACCATAGACCTACGGGTCCACAACTAGCAGCTAGATGACTTCTCTCTCTTTGATCTTCAATACAATGTTCTCCTTGATCTCCATGGAGTTCTATTCCATGTAATCTTCTTTGGCGGTGTGTTTGTTGGGATCCGATGAATTGTGGGTTTATGATCAGATTATTCATTAAAAGTAATTGATCTTTTCTGAACTTTATTATGCATGATTGTTATAGCTTTGTATTTCTCTCCGATCTATCCGTTTGGTTTGGCCAACTAGATTGATTTATCTTCAGTGGGAGAGGTGCTTTATAGTGGGTTCAATCTTGTGATGTCCTCACCTCGTGACAGAAGGGTAGCGAGGCATGTATTGTATTGTTGCCATTAAGGGTAAAACGATGGGGTTTAATCATATTGCTTGGTTTTATTCTGTCCACATCATGTCATCCTGCTTAAAAAGTTACTCTATTTGTTACGAACTTAATACCATAGATGCAGGCAGGAGTCGGTCGATTGCTGGAGTAATATAGTAGATGTAGAATCGTTTCGGTCTACTTGTCACAGGCGTGATGCCTATATACATGATCATTGCCATGAATATCATCATAACTATGTGCTTTTCTATCAACTGCCAACAGTAATTTGTCTACCCACTGTATGCTATGTTTCGAGAGAGAAGCCTCTAGTGAAAACTATGGCCCCCGGGTCTACTTTTATCATATTGCTAAAACCAAAAATACCTTGCGGCAATTTTACTTTTCAATTTATCTATTTATCACTATCACATTTAATCATTGCAAGTAACGAGTTCAAGGGGATTGACAACCCTCTTGTCCGCGTTGGGTGCAAGTATTTGCTCTTGTGTGTGTAGGTACTGCTTGCTTGGAATTTGCGTGGTTCTCCTATTGGTTCGATAACCTTGGTTCTCACTGAGGGAAAATACTATTTGCTACTATATTGCATCACCCTTCCTCTTTGGGGGAAAATCCCAATGCAGCTCAGAAATTGCAAACACCCGGTGTACTATGTCAGCGAAGTGCTTACTCCTTGCAAGACCAGATATCCACACTTTTAGAAGATCACCTATCGGGTACTCATGGCCGCAAGAGAGCTGCAACACTACTTCCAAGCAAACACAATAACGGGGGTCAGCCACGCACCGCTCTCTGACATCATCAACAACAAGGACGCCACAGGCCATGTGGCAAAATGGGCGATCGAGCTCCTACCCTTCGAGCTCTCGTACAAACAACATACAACAGTCAAGTCACAAGCCACCGTAGATTTCCTAGTGGAATGGATAGAAGCTCAGCAGATCCCCAAGAACATCGACCTTGAGTACTGGACTATGTACTTCGATGGGTCAATGATGGTGCAAGGACTGGGGGTTGGGGTGGTCCTCGTTTCTCCCAGAGGTAACAAAATGAATTATGTCCCCTAACTCCATTTTTGGGGCTCTGACAACGTAGCAGAATATGAATCCCTCCTCCACGGGCTTCGGATAGTGGCCTCTATGGGCATCCGACGCCTCATCAGTCAGGGCGATTCCGACCTCATGGTCCAGCAGGTCATGAAAACATTCAACACTAAAGACCCTAAGATGGCAGCATGCTGCGCTGCCATTCGGGCACTAGAAGGGAAGTTTGATGGACTATAGCTACACCACGTCAAAAGAGGTGACAATATTGCAGCAGACAACAGAACAACAAAAAACACTTCATGATGATACGTGTTCTTCACAGTAGGTCATGTTTTGTGTCATGCATGTACATCCATGAAGATTTTATGACAGAATCAAGATAGTCATACATGTGTTGTCATAGAAGTGTTCCATGACAATATTGAAAATATCATCATAGAAGTGTCCACTTCCATGACGATAAATGTCACGTCATGGAATTGCTTTCGTCAAGGGTAACCGACACGTGGCTTCCACCATAATGGGTCGCCGTGTCGGTGTCGTGACAAGATGTGTCATGCACCGAATGTGCGCATCATGGTCATCATGGATCAAGCTCAAGAAGAGAGAAGAACTGCGCGCCATCATTCTCCCTGGTGGTGGTATGCAGATCTTCGTGAAGAAGTATATCAACAAGAAGATATATCAAGCAAGCGTTGATCTCAGTGGTGGCATCAAATCTTTCTACAAAAGGGATTGCATCCTCCTTCGACGCCCACAAGTTCAGCAAGTAGCCAACCAAGACATCCGGCAACAATGGATGGCCAAGACCTGGGAATGACCTCACCCGACAATGGCTGCCCACAGCTAGCGCGCACTAAGTCAGCCTTTGATAGCAAGCTACTGCCTCACCAATGCATGGTGCAGAGGTTCTACGCTCGCAGGGCTCTCGTGCCACACGGCCGATGGGCAGGCTCACCGGCCAGTGGACAAGACGCAAGGGGTGACGCGCTCACCCGCGCCACCGCATGGTGCACATCTGTGCCGAGACGTATCACACCTCCAGCAGGTGTCACCTAAGTCGGTTTGACAAGACAGAGGTCCATTCCCGAAAGACAGAAGGCGATGACACCTCATCACGCATTTAATGCATCCACCTACCTGGTCGGATGGATATATCTTTCCTTAGCCTTGAAGCCATCTGTGGTACCCCTTGGAGTATAAAAGGAGGATTAGGCCAGAGGAAAAGGAGGTTGGTTGGTTGGTTGGTGGGTCAGCCCAGGGAAAAATAGCAAAAGGTTGGACACTTGGTAGAACGCCAGTAGGGATACATTATCCTTCCCATTCTCGGGAAGGTTTTGTAGCTCTAATCCACCCATCAAAACACACACAAAAAGCAGAAGTATGGTTTATGCACCATGCGGCCCGAACCTGGGTAAATCCACGTGTCCATTGTGCATCATTTGGTATAGATCCGTTCCTTCATGCCCCAATTCCGAACTAGCTGAAGGACGTCTCCCATCCACGGTGTCATGCATGTGTTATACACATGCGTGCGGACATCTGGTGTGCTAGGTAGGGGGCGCTCGTGCGGATCTACATCAACAAAGCAGCCCGCATCCCTATCGACGCCAGTTCCATCATCATCAGCCTGTACTAGCATCATCATAAGCATCATTCATAGTAGAAGTAGCATCATCTATTACTTG
Source organism: Thinopyrum elongatum (assembly GCA_011799875.1). NCBI lineage: Eukaryota > Viridiplantae > Streptophyta > Magnoliopsida > Poales > Poaceae > Thinopyrum > Thinopyrum elongatum. Next base: position 405,058,526 of record CM022302.1, on the reverse strand, counting down.
CGACATATCAGAATTAATAGTAGGTGGTGGTGTCGCAAGCTTACTCAAAACAGAAGGTGAATCAAGTGCAGAGCTAGATGGTAGTTCCTTACCTCCCCTCGTCTTAGAGGGAATGATCTTGGTTCTATCATCCTTAAGATTCTTCATAGTGATCAACAAATACAAATCCCAAGTGATTCAGCAAATAGAGCTATGCTCCCCGGCAACGGCGCGAGAAAAAGGTCTTGATAACCCACAAGTATAGGGGATCGCAACAGCTTTCGAGGGTAGAGTATTCACTGGTACAATGAGGTGCTATACAAATGGTTTTAACCCCTTTTCGCGATGGCATTTTGAACCGTCGCCAAGTGAGTGACTGAGATAGGGGGGGTCCTTCCCACACGACCCAGAAACCGTCAGGGATAGGGAGCCTTGGTGCATACAGTTGTCCCTATAAAACTGTTTCTGATATCTCGAATATTCCAAATGCTTCATCCTTGCTACTCGTTTGTGCTCGCATTGCCATCGCAGTCGGTATTCTGTGGTGGTGCGTTTACGATGCGCGACCCATCACAAACAGTTCATGATTATATAACGTGTATGATAAGCAGACAATAACACACATTCACTTTTCTTGAACCATATGCGAGAACTAATTAAGAACATTAGCTAATCATTGTATGAGTGTTGGATAGGATTACGAAACGTCGGACCATCGTAACATCATCGTACATGATAACTATCGCACACGCTATTCTGTGGTGCAATGTTTTCGATGTGTACCACATCAGAAACAGTTCATGATTGCAAATCATGTACGATTAGGCAACTATCACAAACATTTAGTTTGCCCGCACCGTTTGTGATATTGTCTGACATCACACACGCTTTGCAAACGACAATTGCGCGCATGATCGCACACATTTCCTCTCTGTGAACCATGTCGGATTATGGTGTATATCACAAATATTTGTGTTTTACCGACCGTGTGCACTGTAACGACCTGCAGAGCGTAATTTCACCGTAATTTAATTACTGCTATTTAAAATTGTACCGGATTTGAATTTGAAAGTATGCTATAGCGTTATTCATATCCATAAGGTTCAAACAACCAATGCATTATTCGATTCATAGGTACATATGTTCAAGAATTACATAAGCACCAAATAAAGAATGATGAACCACGGTTGTATACTTGTACTATTAAAGACGGTAAAGAAAGAGGCGGAATACATTCTGGTTGCTGAACAAGGTGAAGCGGAACGCCCATATTGTGCCCTCCTCCATGCAGAAGGCACGCACGACTCTAGTCCAACCCCTTGTGATGCTCGACCGCCCATCCTTCACTGTCTTCATGAACACATCTAGATAGTCATCGTGTTCTGGTAGAAATACTTTAACCTTTGCATGCCCACCAATCATGTAGTTTGAGAGGTAATCTTGAGTAAACTGCTTTGGGAACCACTTCAAAGGAAAAAGATTCAGACATTGTCATCTAACACAACTCATTATGGGCAGTAAAAAGAAGGTTGTAGAGTTCTTACTTACCATACTGCAGTTCGCTGTTGTATTGGACAAAGTGTAAACAAATAGTTTAATTGCCATCTTTTGACCCATTTTACTAACAATCTTTATCAGCTTCCTCACTTGATGCTGGTTCATCAATATCTCATTGCCCCATATGCAGAAAGGGTCGAAGCGCGGATCTTTACCAATGACATATGTACCTAAAAGCACCAAGTTAATATTAGAAGCTAAACAGCAATTGCACAATGATGTAGTACAACACTCCCTCCATCCTATTATATAATATCTTATAACATCCAATATACTCGCATATTGGATGAATTATCATCTTATATTATGGGACAGAGGGATTTTATTGCAATTTTACAAATTATCAGCTGATTAACTGTTGTTGTGTTGTTGTTGTTATTGCTGCTGCCTTTCTACATATATCTAGACATCATTAGAACATTAAGGTAACACTCTTCCTTGTTGCTATGCAGCCTAGGATTGCATATTTAGACATTCAGTACAGTGCATGTTGCTATGTAGCCTCAGATATATTAGATATGGCCCTAGTTAACCTACCGATAAATGGGTTACAGATATATTCAGTTAAAAGTCTGATTCATCGATTAGTCCCTTACCAGACCCTGGCCTATATGGTACCAGCTACCGATATCCTGAACAGTGAGTAAATATAAGCCATGGGATGAAACTAACCTCGATGGAAAACAGCGGTCGTTCCCAAAATTGTCCTGTGTAAGTTCATCGAGAGGCATGTTAAGCACAATAGCCTAAACATCAACCAAATATATCCATGACAGACAAAATAAAATCTAAGCGATAGCTTCAGTGTGCAGGTTTAAGCACGCTAGTTAAGCAAAACAAGAAGTGGAAAGGTGTGTTAACTGCAACAGGCCTAACATTGAACAACACGCAAATATAGTTATTCAAACCGGTATTGTGCCGGTCTAAGTACACTGGTTATTGTTAAATAAAAATGGAAAGGCATGTTAACTTTAACATGCTTAACAGCAACCAAATGTAGCCATTCATAGTGGTATTGTTGAAACTGATATTGATGAAATTGAACTACACAGTTCATACTTGCACATAAAGAACATCACGTTGTGAATAGCTGGAATAAACAAGGCATACTACGAACAACCAAAGATAGCATTTGAAACTGGACATATGCTAACTACAAACAACCGAACAACCAAAAAACTTTAAAAGAGCCATATGCTAGCTATAACAGGCTTAACAACAAGCAAATATATGCATTCATATCGGTATGTTTAAAACAGGTATTGGTGAAAATGTACTGCACAGTAAATAGTTGCACATATAGAGCATCACATTCTGAACAACTGAAAAAAAACAAGGCATACTGCAAACAACCAAATATAGCAATTAAAACTGGACATATTCTCACGACACTACAAAAGGGACTCGAAAAAACAAATCATGGGTTCCCCCCTATGAAGAGGCATGGCAAAACAAATCATGGGTTTCATCACTTGTCACAGATGGGCTCGTTCCCGTGGGAAGAGCACGGACCCTGGGTGCGCTCCATGTTGTCACAGATGGGCTCCTTCCCCTTGGAAGAGCATGGCTGTAGGGTGCCATCCCTGATGTCGCAGATGGGCTCTTTCCCCTTGGAAGAGCCGGAGAGGGTGCCCTCCCCGTGGTCGCCGTCGATGAGGTCTAACTTGGAAGCTGTGGATCCCAAGCCAGCGTCGCAGAACGTGTCCTTCAAAAATGACAAAAGGGGCTCGATGGCGATGTAGGATGGCAAATTCTTGACAGCGAGCCAGAGGAGATCAGCGGCGGGGCCATGGATGAGATCGACGGCGATTGAACCCGAGGGGTTGGGGGTGGGCCACTTAACCTGTGACATAGCCCGCGTCAGGCCATCGCTGTCGACGACCTCGATGTCGTAGCCGGTGTCCGCGACATACTCGCATACTCTAGCCCGCTGATTGAGAGCCTGCGGCCAGTAATGGTCGCCAGCTTCCTTGGCGGCCACCTCGACGACGTCGGGCGAAGAGGCCGTGATACACCACTTTTGGGCCAGTCGCTCCTCGAGCTCCACGGGAAGCCTAGCCGGGCTTAGGCTGCGATGCTCTGGGGTGGGGGATGGGGATGGGGATCTGTGGGAAAGGGGGCATTTGGCAGGCGTCATCTAAGAAACTCAGGGCGGCTAGGGTATGGAGATTGGTGGGTAAGCTGCACGGGCAAACCGGCTGATGTTGACAATGGAGGCCTTGCGGCGGCGGCGGCCTTGCAAGGGTTTTGAGCGAGGGAGGGGTTGTGGTGGGGGGTGAGTGTGCGCGCACGTGCGCCCGAGGAGTTTTTGGGGTGTATGTGTGTGGAGGGGGGTGTTTGAGGAAATGACGTGGCTACTGAAAATTTTACTACGCGGGAGTCAAATGCGGGAGTAAAATGCCGGGGCTATTGAAAATTTGGATGATGGTGCATCACACACGGTCCCGAAATAACAACTATGTGTTATGAAACAGAAAAACCCTCGAGCCGAGCAGATATTTTCGAGGGATGCAGGCAGGAGCGGGAACAACAAACATCACACACGGTCGAAACATAATAACCGTGTGTTATCAAATAGAAAAACCCTGCAGGAGGGTTAGATAATTTTGAGAGGGGAAGCCTCGTGGAGCCCAATGTACTGTGCTGATGTGTGTCACAGGGGCACCGGCGTGGCACACGGTTTGTGTGAGTGAACCGTGTTTGTTGCGTCATCCGACTTGTCTAACGTTCATAAATTTGGCAAAAATGACATGGGAAAGGGTCAGAACATGAACACACTTGCATGTGGACCAAATATATGTATGAAAAGAGTGGTTTGATGTTCAAATAGCAAATGGACAACTTCGATGTGGCACCTATCTCACAAAGCGCACGGTATTGCTTGCCCCCCCTTCGTGTCGGCAGGAGGGGAATCCTAAGCTATGAACGCAATCCCGCCCCCACGGAGGTTCACCTAGCAAAGTGCAAAGTAGCAGTCCCCCCCATCAAACATACACACACACACACTTTCAGTCGGCGGGAGAGGGCATCTCACAAAGATGTATCGTAAAACGGACCAAGAAGAATCCACCTTGGTCGTACAACCTCTCTCTTGTTGTTGGTCACGAATACCCAAAATGCACAACTTAGATGTGGCACATGCCTAAAAAACTGTAAAGTCCCCACACAGAGTGAGGTTCAAGAAGGGTACTACATATGCTGGTCCCCTTCCCCCTCTTCGACGCATACTATATATATGCTCCTACTGTAATACAAACCAAAATGAATCCTCCTTGATGGTGAAATTAATTAACCTCTCCCAATGTAGGTCAAAGTGATGCATGCATGGACGACGACCTCGCGAGCCCACAGATGGAAGCGTCACACGTGAGTGTCCTAGGATAACCACTGTTTGCATATGCATGTGGTCCAAAGAGGTGTTGTGTGATGTTTGAATATCCAATGCACAACTTTGATGTGGCACGTGCCTCGAAAACCGAAAAATCCCGACACTGAGTGAGGTGTGTTCACAGACGCGTACGTAGAATATATGCTAGTCCCCTCCCACCTCTTCGACACGTACTATATACTCCCACCGTAACACAAACTAAAAAGAATCAACCTTGCTGGTCAAATTAACATCTCTGTACATCGGCAATTCCCACAGAAAGCGTCACACACATGAGTGAGTGTCATGTAGGACAACCACTGACTGCATGTGGCCCAAACATGTATGTATGAAAGGGTTGTGTAATGTTTTAAATAATGAATCCACGATTTTGATGTGGGAACTGCCTCACAAAATGGCCAACCCACACAGTGTCTCATGACTCGTAGTGTACTGCCAGCCCCCCCACCCCAGACGCACACACACCGCACATCCACCGCAACTACGATGCATGCATGTTAAATATTCCCGCGGTGAACATATGTTACCAAAGGAGGGAAGTTTTAATTTTGAAAAAAAACATAGATCATTAAGATGTTTTAGTACATTGATTAATTTTCTAGGGGTATAATGTGCAAAAATCAAATTTGAGCTACACGCACACGTGACAGTGCACCTAAATGGATTGGAAAAACACATGTGTCTCACTGGCTGCATGTTTACTCCCCGTGCAAGAAATTTCAAACATTGAGAATCTTGATTTTTAAAATCTAGTGCATCCAAAACTTATTTGAAATTCATGAAATTTATCGTGTTGTCATATGGACACCAATGCACTGTGGTATTGTACTTTTTTTGTCAAATTTGAGACAAGTTTTGATGTAATTTTTATCTTCTTACAAACGGGAGATTATTATTTATTGGGAACCAATATCGCAAATGGATTATTTATTCGAACTGTGGGCGTTAGACCAACAATGGATACGTGACATGCTTCAGTTAAGCAATAAAGCTGCAGCACTAATCATCAAAATAGAAAAACAATATACATGCCGCCACGCGACCCCTGTGCCATGCGAGCAGGCGTGAGTTGACGGGATGCATGCGACCAGTCCACCGCGCAGGCAGACCGGGATGCGTGCATGCAGGTGTGTAAATTGATGGGAGGCGTGCTCGCTGCGCAGTGTCATTGGGAGGCGTGCGAGTAGCTATGTGAAATGACGGTAGGCATGCCAGCAGTCCGGTGCGCAGGCTCACCGGGAGGCGAGACAACCTTTGACCGCCGCCCGCCTCTCTCCCACTACTTCATATTAATCGCACGCCCGAGCGGCCGCACACCCCATCTTCGCCGCACACACAATCCTCTCTCTCCGCCTGCATCCTCGACGCCGCTCTCAGTCCTCACCGTCGTCTGTGTATGAGGATGCCGCCGAAGCGCCCCATCGAAGGGAGTGCCAACGCCGGTGCTCCGGACACACCGGAGCATGGCATGAAGATGGAGACAAAGGTTGTCGTCGCCATCGCCGAGGTCTCGCTGCACCTTGATGTCATCGACAGCATCATGATTCCATAGCCGGAGGTCCACACCGACTCTGGCGACGACCCCGGTGACGACTCCACCGACGACTTCGGCGACGACTCCGATGACCACTCCGGTGACGACTCCGACGATGACGAACAACCGGTTAGTCATCTATACTCATTTATGTGTCAAATATATCCTAGGGTTTCTCTGGTTACTCCTGCCTCCCCCTTTTTGAAATAGAAATCCTATGGTTATGTTCTCTCTATCCATGAAATCTGAGTAAGTTTCGTTAGAACCGTGTAGTGTATTGATTGTTTGAATGGTAGAAATGATAAGTGATTAGTTGTTTTATCTGTACAAATGATTTCTGCTAATAATCCGACTAGGGTTAGTGTTTCGTGCTAATAATTCCTAGCCAGGGCTTGACAATTGATTTTTGAATGACCTAAATATATGTTTGTGCCATTTTTTTTCAAGATTAGTCTGTACATAGACGATTGTGCATAAAAATCGAACCATAATCTTTGGATATGTCAAAAAAATAGCCATAAAATCCATTATTACACACAGTTGGTTTCTTCAACTATGTGCCCTGTGGAGCGCAGAATTAATTATCGCACTCGAGTGTCCATCATCACCCTTCTGTGTAACTTTGACCTCATCACCCACGGGTAAATTTATGACCGAAGTCATTCCACACACTTCATTTTTACAAAGCTTTTTGCTAATAAACGCCCACGATTTGTCCCTCTTCTAGCCGACGCATGGCCAAACTAGCCGGGCGGGAAGCTTGCGCGGTAAACTGCGTGGTTGCGCGGGAACAGGCTCACCAACGATACATTTGGCGCCTCTTCGAGCCCACGCGTGGTCAAATGAAATGCGTGCGGTGTTCTCAAGCGTGCACTGGAATCCTCCGCTATGAACGCGGTGACAAGACGTGATGCTTACAGGCTGGCCGGCCCCCATTTATTACAGCGGCCATTTAACCCTTGTGTCTCTACAACCTTTCGATCGCGCCCCACTATTGCAAGAAGCACACCCACCATGACAAATTCTTAGAGGGTACCCTGCACGGCTCCAATGGTGCTCCGAGCAGCTGCCGTGGTGGACACCCACAGAAGGTTCACAGAGCTCTCAGTGGTGTACACCAACAACCCGGTCTGGGTGGAGCACTCCATCCACATCATGGAGTTGTTTCTTGCTGAGGAGAAGTACAAGGTGGTCGGGTTCGACCTCGAGTACACCCGCGCTCGTGTCAGGTATCATCCCAAGGTCGGTGTTGCCCAGATGTGCGTGCGCAATCACGTCCTCGTCTACCACTACTGCCTGGCCACAAGGCCTTGCGAGCGTTTCGCCAGGTTTGTCAACAGCCCCCACTACATGTTCGCTATGGTGGACATCACCAACAATGTAAAGGTACTCAAGAATTCGGGCATCGCCTGCCAGAATCTTGTCGACATCCAGGGCCAATACAAGATCTGGGGCAGCAATGAGCATGAGAAGGACTCACTGGTTCACCTCGCCGAGGCCATCATCAACCCCTACTACAGAGACATGAAGGATTCCTGCAACAAGGACAAGTGTGCCTGGCACTCGGCCTGGATGGAGAAACTTGACAAAGCTCACATCGTGTACGTGGCCAAGGAGGCATACAGTACAGGCAGATCATTGACATGAGGAAGTGCCTCATTCCACAAAACGGCCAGGGATCCAGTCGGAAGCAGAGCAATGGCAAGCGTCGTCGCAACAAGAAGTAGATGATTAGATCCTCGTTTCTCCTAGTTTAGTATGCATGTAATTGCTTACTTTGGTGTGTGGAAATGTTATGTGTGTAGTCACTTGTGTAATTGTATGCTTAATTTGGTTATGCAATGCGGTCTTTTTAAGTATACATGTTGATGCTCTGTAGACAGAGCATAGATGTTGTGCGGACAAAGCAAATCACATCGCACACGGACTAAACAATGGAACTCGTCGATGATGTTTTCATCAATCACTCACAATTGTATACCAGCAATCGTTTGCTCACAACACACATGGCTTGTTAACAGGTATCGTCTGTGTTGTTATCCGTCTTCCCACAAATTTTCGATTGCAGACCTGTTTGCCGCGTATCACACACATCTTGTTAAGTTGAACCATTTCTATTCTCTTGGCTCAATGCAAACAATTCATCCGAGTGAACTATGTGCCATATATCGCACACACATTCATCGGACTGACCGTTTCTTTTGTGTTGCCTAATCACAAATAGTTCATCCGAGTGAACTGTATGTCGTATATCGCACACACCTTCATCTGGCTGCCCGTTTCTGTTGTTCCGCCTCATCACAAACAGTTTATCAGGGTGAACTGTATGCTGTATATCACACACACACCTTGATCTGGCTGCCCATTTCTGTTTTTCTGTCTCATCGCAAACAATTCGTATGGATCAACTGTAAGCCCCGCATCGCACACGCACCTAAAATCTGAACCGTGTTTGATGTATCCACCTTCGCAAATGTTTTGCATTTTTTAACGGTTTTTTACATCACCGTTTGTGATTAATGTATTACACACAGTTTCGTCGAAGGGTCTCTGATTGTAGTGTCGCGTTAGCAGAATCCTGCATTAGTGATTCAACCCAAATTTATTGACTCGACACAAGGGGAGCCAAAGAATATTTGCAAGTATTAGCAGTTGAGTTGTCAATTCAACCACACCTGGAGACTAAATATCTGTAGCAGAGTGATCAGTAGCACATTAGTATGACAATTTGATAGCAGTGGTAATAGTAGCAATAGTAATGGTAACAGTAGTAGCAGTAGTTTTGTAGCAATTGTGACAGTAGCAGCAACAGTAGTAACTTAGCAAAGATCAATATGTGAAAAGCTCATAGGAATTGGATCGGTGATTATGTTGGATAACATTCATCATGTAACAGTTATAACCTAGGACGATACAGAACTAGCTCCAATTCATCAATGTAATATAGGCATGTATTCCGTATATAGTCATACGTGCTTATAATAAGAACTTGCATGACATCTTTTGTCCTACCCTCCCATCGCAGCGGGGTCCATAAGGAAACTAAGGGATATTAAGACCTCCTTTTAATAGAGAACTAGAACAAAGCATTAACACATAGTGAATACATGAACTCCTCAAATTACAGTGATCACCGGAAGAATCCCAATTATTGTCACCTTGGGGTATGCGGATCATAACACGTAATAGGTGCGCATAACTTGCATGGTAGGATCATGAACACAAATATATTGGTGAAAACATAAACGGTTCAGATATGAAATCATGGCACTCGGGCCGTAGTGACAAGCATTAAGCATAGCAAAGTCATAGCAACATCAATCTCAGAACATAGTGGATACTAGGGATCAAGCCCTAACAAAACTAACTCGATTACATGGTAAATCTCATCAACCCATCACCGTCCAGCAAGCCTACGAAGGAATTACTCACTCCCGGTGGTGAGCATCATGAAATTGGTGATGGAGGATGGTTGATGATGACGATGGCGACGAATCCACCTCTCCGGAGCCCAGAACGGACTCCAGATCTGCCCTCCCAATGAAGAACAGGAGGTAGCGGTGGCTCCGTATCGTAAAACACGATGAAACTTCCTCTCTTATTTTTTTCTCGGGAAATAGGAATATATAGGCTTGAGATTAGGGTCAGCAAAGCCACATGGGCCCCACGAGGCACCAGGGCACGCCCAGGGGGGTGGCCGCACCCTGGTGGCTTGTGGGCCACTAGTGGCTCCCCTCCTTTAGGTCTTGGCTCTAGTATTTTTTTATATATTCTATAAAAAATCTCCAAAAAGTTTCTTCCAATTCCAAGAACTTTTATTTCTGCACAAAAGCAACACCATGGTAGTTCTGCTGAAAACAGCGTCAGTCCGGGTTAGTTTCATTCAAATCATGCAAATTAGAGTCCAAAACAAGAGCAAAAATCTTTGGAAAAGTAGATACGGCGGAGACGTATCACGGCCGAAGACACCGTGGTCTTCACTTTACCAAGCTTTCTCGTTGTCGACATTCATGAGGAATGGAGGAGGGGAGGTTTGGGATGGAAGAATAGAGCGTGTGCGGTTGCTTCGGTGGCATCCCAGTGGAGATGATAAGAGGATGTGCAAACACTCTCCCTCTCATACCCTCGCTATTTATATTGGCAAAGACTATGAACCGTCCAAAGAAGCCCACATGACATGCGTCAAAATGGGAAGCCGAAACTTCAATCATGCGCACGAGAATCCATACGGTCAGCATTTAAAACCCACTAACATGTGAAGCATCATTCGTATCATAGAGTTCAAGGAGTCCGCTCTCACAAACGAGTTAGAGGGAGTCCTGAAACTCACAAAACATTATGATGTGACAGCTCAGAAAGATTCACAATGATGGCTTTTGATGATTCGCCTTCCAGTCAAAGAAGTGTTCAATCGGCTCAAGGAGTTCACCTCACTTTGACTTCTAGGGTCAGTCCCGAGTCAAGAAATCCGTGCATTCAACACGATGACAATCCGAGTGCAAAGCATTTGTCGTGGGGAACCACGGCCACCTATGGGGCCATCAGCCCCTTGTGGTTCGGCAGGGGGGGATGAGCACATTGCACAAAGAGCGGAGAACATAGCACAGCACGGCAGAGATCACACGGGGAGTTTTTACCCAGGTTCGGGCCACCGCGAGGCGTAAAACCATACTCCTGCTTTGGTGGATTGATGGTGGGTTGTGGCGGAAATGCAGCGCTCTTGCCTGACAGGGTTGCCTCGGGGCAAGGGCAGCTACACGCGTACGAGTGTACAAGGTTCCGAACCCTTTCTATGGTTGCCATGGCCCTCCTTTTATAGATCAAGGGGTCACCACAGTGGCAAATCAGTCATTGTGTACTGATTAGCTAGCGAACAGTGCTATCATACCTAACTCTGCAGACAGAGCAGAGCGCATTAAATGCGCCGCTTAATGTCACATCGAGGCATGCCCGGCAAGCCTTGTCGGGCCGCTTGGCCACCTTCTCGTCTGTCCGCTTGACACGTCTCTGGACGGGTGTCATTTGGAGGTGATTTCCATAGGAAGTGGCTGCCACGTGCCAAATAACAGACACTTAGTAACTTGGGGGCTTGACACCGCACCGATCGATGACTTGCGTCACTGTGAGGTGGAGCGGTGGAGCCTTGGCGGGGTAGTTTGCCCTCGTCGCGCCCTGCAAGCCTGCCGGGACGGTCTTGAGACTTGTCTTTGGGGCCACCTCATCCTCGCCAGGCTCGCCTGCGCGGCAAGGGAGGCTTTCCCTTAGCGGTGTCTTGCCCATTTAGCTTGTCTTGGTCTTCTTGATCTGCCCTTTGATTCCTCAAAGAGCTATTCCATCAACTTGACCTTGTCTTGGATATCGCAACCTTGCTCTTTTAGGCTTGTGCACGGTCTGGGTAACAGACCCAGGGTTTGTTGCACCGACAGGAGCCCCCGGGCCTGGTTCGAACGCGCTGCCAGGCGTCGTCGGGGTAGGCCCTATCCAGTGCACAGGCAAGAGGGTAGCAGTTGCTTGTCCTTTGAGATCTTCTTTGCTTCTTCATTAACCTGAGCCCAGGTCAGTTTTTGGTTCTCCCGCGCATCGCGTAACGCCAATTGTGGTGGGAGAGATAATGGGCCACGATCCATGGGGTACCCACATCCCACGTTCACGGGGTGGTAACTGCCACCCCATTATCTTTCCCGCCCCAAGCGCCTCCGCCACGTGTATCGCATGCACTGCTCGAAGTTGGTGGTGGATGCGGAGGGCGCGGGAATGAGCGCCGTGGCAGAAAGCCAGGCATCGCGGATTGGTGTAGGGGGTCGGTCTTGATTCCTCGAGCCGTTAATGGCGAGGAGGGTCCGGACTGGATGAACGTGGCGGTTACCTTCATGGAAAACTCTAGCCCCCTGCCCCGCTTGCCTATAAAAAGGGAACGTGGGGCAGGGCGTTTTTCCACACATCCTTCTCCTTCCATTCCTACAGCAGTCCTCGCCCACCATGGCGAAGGGTCGGGGGCGCGGCGCTGCTCCAGTGGCGTCGACGAGAACTTTTGCTCGACAGTGTCTCCCTCCTCCCTCCGAAGACGTGGGGGAGGAGCCCGCCGCGAGAGGAGGTGGGAGGGGGCAAAGTCATGGTCGTCGTGGTACCCGAGGCCGAGGAGGATGAGGTGGCGCTCTGATTGCGCCCCTGCTGGCTGCTCCTCCCCCGATGGAAGGCCACGTTGGAGACCAACCCCTGGAGTTCATCATCAGACTGTACAAGCCTCCGCGCGGCCGCCTCCGTCTCCCCACTCCATTCGCAAGGGCGATGGAGCTCGAATAGCCGCGCGCATTGAAGCTGCACATGAGGGGTTGCGGGAACGACGGCATGCGGGTGGAAGTGGATTTTCCTGCCCCTCATGTCATGTTCTTCTGACGCGGCTGGAAGACTTTTGCTCGCGCACATAGCTTGTCGGAGGGGCACGTCCTCCATTTTAAATTAATGGAGGCCGACCTGCTCTCCGTCAAGGTCTTTGGGTGCTTGGGTGCTCGCTTAGGGTGCTGCACGGAGAGCTTGACCGACGACGAAAGCTCCTCCTCGAGCGACAGCGACGAGGAGGACAGTGACGGCGCCGATGGGGAGGACGACGGCTCTGACTCCGGCTGAACACTAGCCGCACCGTCACCGTCAGGCGACAGCACCACCATCTACACCTGCACCCCGTTCCCGGCAAGGCGATTTGCCCGGAAGTTGGACTCAGAGGTGGGAGTGGTGCTCCGGGCTCCTCCAGCAGCCTCCCAGCTGGACCCCGGCAGGCTTCCTCACGGGCTGCAGCTCCGTTCGCCCTACCGCATCCTGCTGGCCCTGGTGGTGGCGGCTGGTGGGTCGTCCCTGCCGCTCTCTTCACCATCACCTTCGCCCGCGCCCTCCCGCTCTTGTTAGGCCCCTCGCCAAGGGGCCTGACGGGGTCAGGCTGGGCTTCTGCCCAGGCGCTCCTTTTGCCTTCTTCACCTTCCACCTTAGTGCCTGGGAGGAGAAGGGCAAGAAAGGGCATCACGGGGCACTTATCTTTTTTAAATCTAAAATATGTAGGCACTTGCCAAACTTTAGTCTAAATTATGTAATCTTCTTTATCCATGTTGGTGTTCTGTAAGATGTGTACTTGTTAATCAGCATATTAATGAAAAAGACAAACCTTGCCGAGAACTTGTGCATGTAACATGTCCATGCAGAGGCGAAATGCCTCTATACAATAAAGTAAACAAGTTTCCCCGACAAGCTATCCTGCCGGTACCCTCAATTCATTGCCGCGGGGCTAGGCCTGCCGGGCATAAACCACAGGGAGGGACCAGCCCCCTGCAAAATCTTTTCCGCCAAAGGCCACTACAACCATCTTGACCGAAGCAACGTTCGAGTCAAGAGATGGGAGCACCTAGGTTTCAAAGGTGGCGAAGTTTTCATATGCACAAGTTTCTCTTTACAGAACGCGCATGGATAAGAGATAAAACTTATTTGTTTGGCTTGCCGGGGATCGCAACGTAGGCTTGTCTTCTCTTCTCTTCTTCGCGACCAAGTCCATGGTGAGAGCCCTGCAACCTAGTGCAGATGAAAATGATGCCATGTGCGATCTGATCTATATGATCATGCTATGCTCATGATATGCTTATGCATGCATGCAAGTTTCGGGGGGCCCCAGCGCTTCGTTTATTTCTCTGTTGCTCAGGGTCTGCACATGGCTTTGTACAAGGGGTTACATGCAACATCGGCAAGGCCTGTACAAAAGGGTGGCTGCCGGGCAGGGCCCGACAGCCGCGCCTTACGGGTAGAACTTACGGAGATGGTCAATGTTCCATGAGTTTTGCAATTGAATGCCATCTCCGGTCTCCAGACGGACTGTGCCTGGTCTGGTGACTCATACTACCCGGTAAGGGCCTTCCCACTTTGGCATCAACTTGTTTGTACCCTTGGCGGACTGAACGCGCCTAAGGACAAGGTCGCCTTCCTCAAAACACCGGGCACGAACTCTACGGCTGTGATAGCGACGCAGGGCTTGCTGGTAGCGTGCAGCACGCGTAGCAGCCGGGGGACAGTTCTCCTTGAGTAGCACAGCGTCGTCACACCGGTGCTGTTCTTGTGCCACTTCATCGTAGGCAAGTACTCGAGGTGACCCGTAAATGAGTTCCGTGGGGATAACTACTTCTGCCCCATAGACTAGGGAGAAGGGAGTCTGCCTGGTAGCTCAATTTGTGTCATTCTGAGGGACCAAAGAACCACTGGCAGCTCGTCGATCCATCGCCTACCACACTTCAGCAGCTTATCAAATGTTCTTGTCTTGAGTCCTCGCAACACTTCAGCGTTCGCCCTTTCAGCTTGCCCGTTGCTCCTTGGATGAGCGACAGAGGCGAATGAGATTTTGCTTCCGAGGGCATGAACGTATTTCATGAAGGCATGGCTCATGAATTGGGTGCCATTGTCAGTGATGATACGGGCAGGGATCCCGAAGCGGCACACCAATCCTTTCAAGAACTTGATAGCTGACTGAGCAGTCACCTTTCTCACGGGCTCTACTTCCGGCCACTTTGTAAACTTGTCGATTGCAACAAACAAGAATTCAAAGCCCCTGGTAGCACGGGGGAAGGGGCCCAAGATGTCGAGCCCCCAGACCAAAAACGGCCATGACAAAGGGATTGGTTGAAGAGCTTGGGCAGGCAGATGGATATTCTTGGAATGGAACTGGCAGGCTTCACATCTGGTGATGAGCTCAACCGCATCTTGGAGGGCTGTGGGCCAATAGAAACCTCGCCGGAAGGATTTTCCAACCAGAGCCGTTGATCCAATGTGGGAGCCGCACATACCCTTGTGTATCCCTGCCAACAGTTCCTTTCCTTCCTCCGGGCAAATGCACTTCAATTTCGCACCGTTGGGCCTTCTTCTATATAGTGTGTCGTCAACAAACTAATACATACTGGCCCTCCGGGCTACTCTTTCAGCTTCTTCTCGCTCTTCGGGAAGTTCTCCAGTTTGGAGGAAACGGACTATGTGCCGCGCCCAAGTTGGAGCCTAGGGCTCGGCAACGAGGACTAGCGGCACCTCCTCATTCGTGGGAGCGCATTCCTCGGATGCAGGGACCGGTGGTCTGGCGGGAGGATGCAGCTCAGCGATCGAAGGGGTGTTGTTCCCGCCAAGCCTTCTACCGGGGGCCTCAAGAGGCTCTGCCGGGAGAGGCTTACCGGAGTCTAGTTTCCTCCTCTTTCTGGCCATTGTTGCCGGGGATACGGAGGGCTGGGTCAGGTGGAGAACAAAAGTCCCTGGTTCCACAGGAATTTTTTGCGCAACGCACTTCGACAGATGATCAGCGATGTTGTTTTCCGCACGGGGTACGTGCTCTGTTTGCAATCTGTCAAAGCGCTCCTCCAACTTCCTCACTTCCTCAACGTATGCCTCCATCAATGGACTTTGGTAATCCTTGTTCACTTGTCTCACCACAAGTTGCGAGTCTCCGCAGATGATCAGCTTCTTGATTCCCAGTTCTGTTGCAATCCTGAGCCCGGCAAGGAGCCCTTCATACTCTGCAGTATTGTTAGTAGCCTCCTCCCGGGGGAAATACATCTGGACGATGTACTTAAGGTGCTCCCCAGTGGGGGTAACGAGAAGCATGCCAGCTCCTGCACCTTGTAGGGAGAAGGCACCATTGAAATACATAATCCACTCTTGGGGCGCTTCCTTGCCGGGGATAACTGTCTCCAACACTTCTTCATCAGGGGTTGGCGTCCACTCTGCAATGAATTCCGCTAGTGCTCTACTCTGAATGGTTGACGTGCTTTCAAACTTTAAACCAAAGCTGGACAACTCCAAAGCCCATTCCACAATCCTGCAGGTGGCCTCAGGGTTTCGGAGTATGCGTTGCAAGGGGAAGCGGGTGACAACCATGATCTCGTGGGCTTGGAAGTAGTGACGCAGTTTCCTTGAGGCCATGATAAGGCCAAAAATCAATTTTTGCATGCCAGAGTACCTTGACCTAGCCCCCTGTAACAGGGAGCTGACGAAGTACACTGGGCGCTGCACCACTTTCTTCTTTGCCACGACCAGAGAACTGCTTCCGCTGCTCTGCCTTTCTTCACTTTGGACTGACTCTGGTCTTGCCGGGACGGGTTCACTTTCTTCTCCAGAGGGGACGACGGTGGCTGCCGCTTCATCTACTTCCCGTTGCGCCACCAGTGCTGCACTAACCACTTAATTGGTTGCCGCTAAGTATAGCAACAACGGCTCTTGTGGTTTGGGAGCGACCAAAGTGGGCACAGAGGAGAGATAGGTCTTCAAATCTTGTAGCGCGGCGTCTACCTCCGGGGTCCACTCCATAGGCCCTGCCTTCTTCAAGATTTTGAAGAACAGCAAGGCGTGCTCGACAGACTTGGAAATGAACCTGCTAAGCGCGGTAACACATCCAGTCAAATGCCTCACGTCCTTAACTATCTTGGGTGCTTGAATCTGCTCGATAGCCTTGATCTTGTTGGGGTTGGCCTCTATCCCCTGATGGGACACAAAGAAGACAAGTAGCTTACCGGAAGGGACGCCAAACACGCACTTCCCCGGGTTCAGCTTCAAGTTGATCTTACGTAGATTAGCAAAGGTTACTTCCAAATCCTGGATGAGGGTTGATCTGTTCTTGGTCTTGACCACAATATCATCCATGTACGCTTCAATGTTTCTGTGCAGCTGGGACTCAAAGCCAATCTGCACTGCTCTTGCAAAAGTGGATCCGGCGCTCTTCAACCCGAAGGGCATCCGTATGAAGTAGTACGTGCCACATGGGGTTATGAACACGGTCTTCTCCTCATCTTCCTTGGACATGAAAATCTGGTGGTATCCAGAGTATGCATCCAGAAAAGAGAGCAAATCACACCCGGAGGTGGAATCCACAATCTGGTCGATGCCCGGCAAGGGAAATGGGTCCTTCGGGCACGCCTTGTTCAGATCCGTAAAATATATGCAAAGCCTCCATTTCCCATTAGCCTTGCGTACCACCACGGGATTTGCTAACCATGTTGGATGCAGTACTCCTCTGACCATACCCGCTGACTCAAGTTTCTTGATTTCCTCGTCAATGAACTGCTGCCACTCCAAAGCTTGCTTCCGGACCTTCTGCTTGACGGGTCGGGCGTGGGGCAGACAACAAGGTGGTGCTCAATTACCTCCCTGGGAACACCGGGGATATCAGATGGTTGCCAGGCAAACACATTGATATTCGCCCGTAGAAGGGAACGAGCGCGCTTTCCTATTTGTCATCAAGGGTGGCACTGATAGTGAAGGTGCCATCAGCGCCAGCCAGCCCTGTCGGGACCTTTTCACAGCGGGTGCAGCACCCTTGGGTCGCTTGCTATTGGAACTCTCCGGCACGTCATCAACGGGTGCAACGTACGCCGAAGAGGCACGTTTCCCGGATTCCTTGCAGGCATCCTTGCTATCTCTCTTCTTCTTGTTGTTTTCCTTGGCGGGAACACTGGCTTCCGCGGCCTCTACCGCGACTGCTTCCCGGTACATCTTATCCACACAAATGACTGCATCCTTCTTGTCTGACATAATGGAAATGACGCCTATCGGCCCTGGCATCTTCAAGGTATTGTAGGCATAGTGGGATGCTGCCATGAACTTGGCCAGGGCTGGGCGACCAAGGATTCCATTGTACGGCAGGGGGAGGTCAACCACATCAAATATGATCTTCTCAGTCCGGTAGTTTAACTCCCCCCCGAACGTCACTGGTAGCATGATCTTCCCCTTAGGACGACTCCTGCCGGGGTTGATCCCTTGAAACATGCCAGTAACCTTGAGCTCTTCCTCTGCAAACTGAAGTTTGCTGATGACCTTTGGAGAAATCAGATTCAACCCGGCCCCGCCATCAACCAACATCTTTGTGACCTTGAGGTTGCGAATTGTTGGTGAGACCAACAACGGCAAGCACCCTACCGCAGTGGTGTGGTCTGGGTGATCCTCTTCGTCAAAGATGATGGGCGTGCGGGACCACTTGAGCGACTTCCGATAATCTACCGCTGGCTCCACGGCATTGACTTCACGCGCCCACTGTTTAAGTTGGCGGTGAGAGGAGTGCAGAGATGCACCCCCGTCAATGCACAGGGCGTCAGTGGCTTTCTGGAACTCCTGCTCGCTGGTTTCCTCTTCATCTCCTCCATCACTCTCATCATTGCAATCCTCCTTCTTACGGCCTCTGACGGGTTTCCCTTGATTCTGAAGAGCCTTGCCGGGGCAGCTTGCTCCGCCGCCTCGGCCCTTCCCGCCAGTGCCATCTTGACCTTTCTCCTTATCACGCTTCTCGTACTTAGCCCTTTGCTTCTTGACGATTTGCTCAACCTGATGACACTCCTGGAGATCATGGCCCTTGGTCCGATGAATCTTGTAGTACGGCCCATCACCTTTCCCAGCCTTCTCAGCAGCCGCAGCTTCCCGGCAATCAGTGCACGTGGCAACTTCCTTGCCGGGAACTTCGGTCTTGGCCTTCTTGCCGGTACTAGGTGTGCCCGATCCCTCAACGGTCATCACTGCCTTATCCTTGCGCCTTTTGTTGCGCTTCTTGTTCTTCTTATTCTGACTAGTGGTCTTGTCGTCATCCTCTGAGTCGATGTCGACGCCATCCTATTCATCGGGGAGCCGCCTCCCCTCCTCTACCCGAGCACACTTATCCACTAGAGTGTAAAGCTCCTTCACAGTCTTGGGCAGTGGTTCATCTTGGAACGTATCCGACGATTGCACACGTTGGACTGGAACGCAGCTATCACAGTTGCCGGGTGAATGTCTGGAATGTTCCTGTGTACTCGGCTGAACCTCTGCATGTACTTCCGCAGGGTCTCTCCTTCCTTCTGCGGGAGGAGCTGCAAGTCACTGGGCCGCCCTAGTTCTTGATGGCCGCCCGTGAAGGCGCCAACAAACTCATGGCACAGGTCAGCCCAGGTCGAAATGGAGTTCTCCAGCAGGTGCATTAGCCAAGACCTCGCATTTGGCTTGAGTGCCAAAGGGAAGTAGTTGGCGAACACCTTCTCGTCTCTTCCCCCGGCAGCTTGAACAGCGATGGTGTAGATGCTCAAGAACTCTGCTGGGTTTAGTTTCCCGTCGTACTTCTCTGGTATCTCTGGCTTGAACGTGCGGGTAGATGGCCAACGGACTTGTCGCAACTCATGAGTGAAGGTGGGGCACCCAACCTCGAAAGGTAGGCACCCACCTTCACCGAGAGTGGGCTCATCGACGTCAGGGCCATGGTGCCTATCGGACTGGCGGTGGGTCCTGCGGCATCGCTCGATAGTGATGAGCGTGGCTTCCCTTTGCCTGTCCTCCAGGACCAGCCGTTGTCCTTGACGCGCTCGAGGGTCGGACGAAGCCATCAAGACGTCGTCGGGTTCTTGATCGCGTGGCTCTGGCTGTGGCCCATGCGCAGGCTGTCGCGGAGGGGACATTAATGTGGGGGTGGCCCCTTCGGCTCGGCTAGCAGCGCGGGCCGTTGTCGTCACCTGGGGACGCCGTGGTGGGCCAGCGGGCTGTGATCCTCCCGCCCCGGTGAAATGAATCAGGCTATGAATGGTGACTCTTCACTCATCCATCTGATCGGCTACCGGCAGAAATCTCAACAGTAGCTGGGCCCGCGGCATGGCCTCCGAAGAGGTGCTTGGCATGGATGACGACGTAGACCGTAGCGTCGCCTGGCTCCTTATGCACTACAAAAAAAAGACACATCCGTGACATTTTGGGCCGAACGAATTTTTTTGTCATGCTTATGACACTTCTATCATGATAATTGTGACAAAAGCACGTATCATCATAGATGTGGTGGGCTCCTATTTCTATGACAAAAAATCATGACAGAAAATGGGCTTTTCATCCTGGGTGGGCCGGGGACGCACCTGCATGACATTCTTTGGGCCGTCCATGACGGAAAAAATCATGGTAGAAGTGAGGGCGAGGAAGATTTCGGGGAGTTCCCGGTTATGGTGGGTGGTCGGGGCCGAGCGATGCATGGAGGGATTGCGCGGTTCTCTCGTACACGTACGTGCGTGGGTGCGAGGCGTTGGGCTCTAACTGAACTCGAGCGAGGCGTTCGCTTACTAAACCCGAGCAATTGCACTAGCTACGTTACTGAACCCGACTGATCGATCCCTGGCTGTTAACTGAACCCGAGCTATTCCTTCGCTACTGCTGCTAACTGAAGCCGATTGAACCTGCTGCTGCCTCTTGATGAACAGTGACCGTTGTCGGGGTTGAATGAACAGTTCTCGGTGGGGGTTGGATGAACAGGACCCCGTGGTAGTAGAGGCCATTGCCGCTGGATGAACAGGACCCCGATCGAGGAGCTGGTGGGGGTGGATGAACAGTAGCCGGTGGAGGGACCCCGTGGAGGGCTGGTTGAATAGGACCCCGTGGAGGGCTGGTTGAACAGGAGCCCGTGGAGGCTGGATTAACAGGACCCCGTGGAGGGCTGGTTGAATAGTAGCCAGTGGAGGCTGGATGAACATGACCCCGTGGATGAACAGTAGCTGGTGGAGGCTGGAGGAAGTCGACGGTGGATGAATAGTAATAGGTGGAGGCTGGAGGAAGTCGACGGTGGATGAACAGTAGACCGTGGAGTCCCGTTTTGCGGTACGCCACACCCCTACTGATGAACAGGACCCCCGTTTCGACCGTAGCACTCCAATACAAGTCTGTTTCCTCCGTTTTGCGGTACGCCACACCCCTCCTGATCAACAGGACCCCGTTTCGACCGTAGGCACTCGAACAAAAGTATGTTTCCTCCGTTTTGCGGTACGCCAGATCCTTCCCGATGAACAGGACCCCGTTTTGACCGTACGCGGTCGAACAGAAAGGCCGTTTCCTCCATTCTGCGGTAATCCAGACCTCGTTTCGGCTGTTCCGTCCAAGCCGGTTGGCTCCCGATGAACAGGACGCCGTTGCTTCCGTCCGCTGCCTCTCCATGTACACGAGCCCTAGCCGTATGTATGCGCGAGTACGCGTTCGAGACCCCGCTCGTATGTACGTACGTGGCCGTATTTTTTGCGATCGGGATGTACGTACGTGTACACAGTTTAGAAGGGACTGCCTTAACTGCTACGTCGAGGGCTCTACTACTACACGTGCCGCTGCTTGCTCGGCCACGGTTCATCGTTGCAGAGAGACCGATCGACCAGTATGTACGTACACGTTCGCGACCAGACAGACAACGCTACATACGCTTCGACCGGGTGGGTCCCAGCTGCCAGGGAGGATAAGGACAAACTTCCGTGCGTGCGAAGATATACCTGGTGGGTCCTGGCTATCAGGGGAGGAATCATTTTTATTTTGCGAGTAATAAGGAGGCACTTCCTTATGTTCGAAGATGTAGCTGGTGGGTACAGCTGCCAGCCTCACAGCCTAAAGTCCTCTTCCGATGGCTGTCATTCGTTGACCATGTTGACCACGCCACGCCGAGAGCACCAAGGCGGTGGACGACGGCAAGGCCTAGGAAGGGAACGATATGGAGCCGGGGAAGACACGGCAGTGGATGCCCACGTGGAGGTGAGTACGAGGGTTGACTGCTTCGACTGCGGTGCGAGGCTGCCATCGCCGAAGAATAACAGGAATTGTGGGTGAGTAGAGGGATGGCATGGCCAGCGGTGGCAGCATAGCCGACCACGGGAGGCAGCAGCAGGCGGTCCAGCCGACGCTGGTTTCGACGGCAGGAGCAAGAAGATCAGAGATTGAAGAACCAGTGCGGCCGTTGGATGTTAATCCAACGGTCACTGCTGCTAGAATCGTTTGTTGACTAGGTTAACAAAGCCCTGCGTATGTGTCAACTTAGTAGGCCCACAAGTCAGCCTTCGAATCAGGTAGGTCCGAGCTAGCAGGGGGAGGAATCATTTTTCTTGCGCGTAATAGGGAGGCACTTCCTTCAGTGCGAAGATGTAGCTCGTGGGTCCCAGCTATCATGGGGGGGACTTTTTTTCGCGTAATAAGAATGACCATCCTTGCATGCGAAAATTGTAGCTGGTGGGTCCAACCTGTCAGGGGGAGGAATCATTTATTCCCGCATAATAAGGAGGGACTAGCTTGCGTGCGAAGATGTAGCTGGTGGTTCCCAGCTGTCAGACTCTCGACGTACTCCATGTTGGCTCTCGTTGTTGACCACACATCGTCGAGCGGTCCACGGCGGTGGACGACGGCGAGGCCTAAGATGGGAATGATCTGGAGTCATGGAACAAGGGGCACTGGAGTCCTTGACGGAGGGGAGTACGGGGGACTGGTTCGGCTGTCGGGTGAGGTTGTGAAAGCACAAGTGCTCCCTGGGTGATTTTGGTAATTAATGTAAACATATCTCTTGTTCGACTAATACTTTTATCTAGTATATTTCAGATAAGTTCAACAGGGGAGTGTTAGGACAAGAGGATGTGGAACCCCTTCAAGATGCTAAGGACACATATTGGCTCAAGCTCAAGACTCCACTCTTTTCATTTTAGTGATCCAAGATCACATTGAGTCCATAGGAAAGCCAATACTATTAAAAGGGGATGAGGTGTTGCTTAATCGCTTGCTTGCTCAAAGTGCTTAGTGATATGCTCCTAAAGCCCTCAACCACTTTCTCATTTCCAAATATATCCTAAACCTAAAGTCAAACTCGGCCCCACCAATATGATCTATCCGGCGCCACCGAGTTCATTTGACATAGCCACTGCCAGAAACCCTAATCAGTTCGGTCTCACCGATGGGATCTCGGTCTCACCGAGATGGGCTTGCAAACTCTCTGTTGCCTACTGCAATTATTTCGGTCTCACCGAAATAGGAAGTCGGCCCCACCGAGTTTGCTTGGCCAACTCTCTGTTTGCTTATTACTAAAATCGGTCTCACCGAGTTTGTGTAATCGGTCAAACCGAGATGAGGTTTTACCCTAACCCTAGCACATCGGTCCCACCGAGTTGATCATATCGGTCCCACCGAAAATCCTAACGTTCACATTTTGAACTAAATCGGTCTGACCGAGTTTCACTATTCGGTCCCACCGAGTTTGGTAAATTGTGTGTAACGGTTAGATTTTGTGTGGAGGCTATATATACCCCTCCACCCTTCCTCCATTCGTGAGGAGAGCCATCAGAACGTGCCTACACTTCCAGCATTCATTTTCTGAGAGAGAACCACCTACTCATGTGTTGAGACCAAGATATTCCAATCCAACCATAAGAATCTTGATCTCTAGCCTTCCCCAAGTTGTTTTCCACTCATATCATCTTTCCACCATATCCAAATCTGTGAGAGAGAGTTGAGTGTTGGGGAGACTAACATTTGAAGCACAAGAGCAAGGTGTTCATCATAACCACACCATCTATTACCTTTTGGAGAGTGGTGTCTCCTAGATTGGTTAGGTGTCACTTGGGAGCCTCCGTCAAGATTGTGGAGTAGAACCAAGGAGTTTGTAAGGGCAAGGAGATCGCCTACTTCGTGAAGATCTACCCTAGTGAGGCAAGTCCTTCATGGGCGATGGCCATGGTGGGATAGACAAGGTTGCTTCTTCGTGGACCCTTCGTGGGTGGAGCCCTCCGTGGACTCACGCAACCGTTACCCTTCGTGGGTTGAAGTCTCCATCAACGTGGACGTACGATAGCACCACCTATCGGAACCACGCCAAAAATCTCCATGTCTCCAATTGCGTTTGCACACTCCAATCCCATCCCTTTACATTCTTTCAAGTTGCATGCTTTACTTTCCGCTGCTCATATACTCTTGCCATGCTTGCTTGATATGTATTGTGAATGTTTAAACTTGTGCTAAAACTCCACCTTAACTTGAAGAACTTAAAAATTGCCACCTTTATTTGTTGAGGGTCTAATCACCCCCCTCTAGACACCTCTTCTCGATCCTTTCAATTGGTATCAGAGCGTTGGTCTCCATTGCTTTGGTTTAATCACCATTGGAGGAAGATGGATGAGTCTACAATGGGGAGTTTTAGACGTAGAGTGCATATGCTTGATGGGGAGTTCTTTCATGCTTGGAAAAATGAGATGCTTGAGATTTTCAATGAATATCATTTGAACAAGTACATTGCTAGCCCGTGTGCACCCCTTGTTGACCCCTTGCATCCTACCCATGATGAGTCTATTGACATGATCCGCAATCTTAGAACTATCAATCTTATCATTAGAGGACTGCCTGGAAATTTGATTGTTTGCTTGCCTGCTCTTGATTGTGCTTATACTATATGGAGATTTCTTGAGGAACGATTTCCAAACTACTCCTTGAAAAACTTAGATGAGATTCTTCATAAGTCCATTGCTTTAAATAAGATGAGCCCTAATGATCCTAAGTTTGGTGATTGTCTATGTGAGCTTCGTGACCTTATGCGTGCCAAAGGAGATGTTGGAATCATTAGCAATATCATTTCCGAAGTCATTAGAATTCATAAAGATGCACATTGTCATGGTCATAAAACTAATGAATCACTCTCTCTAGGTAATGATCAATCACAAGACGATGTTGAACATGGATACTATGATAAGGATGATGATAGTGACTTTGATCTCGATGAGTCTATGAGACACTTTGCTCTTATGGCTAATCTTCACGGCTACATGGCTGGAGGAAAGGAATGGGTTCTTGATAGTGGATGTACCGATCACATGACCGGAGACAAGGATATGTTTCGTGAGCTTGCTGAAAACGACGGCCCTCGAAAGTATGTCACTTTTGGTGATAACTCAAAGGGTAAGGTGGTTGGCCTTGGTAAGGTGGCCATCACACATGACAGCTCCATCCAAAATGTTATGCTCGTTGAATCTCTTGGATATAATTTACTTTCCGTATCTAGACTAGCCGATTTCGGTTTCAATGTCCTATTTACTGAAGTAGATTGCCAAGTGTTTCGAAGAGATAATCATAATATGGTCTTTACCGATATACGTAGAGGTGATCTATACATTGTTGATTTCACTAAAAAGGCTCAACCTAGAACTTGCTTAATTGCTAAATCTTCTAAAGGTTGGTTATGGCATAGAAGGTTAGGTCATGTGGGCATGCAAAATCTTGATAAGCTTATTAAAGGTCATCATATCCTTGGTGTTAAAGATGTTATATTTGACAAGGATAGACTTTGTAGTGCTTGTCAAGCAGGAAAACAGGTTGGAGGAAGTCATCCCATGAAAAACATCATGACCACGAGAAGACCGCTCGAGCTACTTCATATGGATCTTTTTAGTCCCAATGCCTACAAGAGTCTCGGTGGTAACTCGTTCGGTTTAGTCATTGTCGATGATTTTTCAAGATTTACGTGGGTGTTCTTTCTTGATGATAAATCGCAGGTCCAAAAGATCTTCAAGAACTTCGCTAGGAAGGCCCAAAATCAATTTGAAGTGAAGATCAAGAAGGTTCGCAGCGACAACGGAACGGAGTTCAAGAACGCCAATGTGGACACCTTTCTTGACAAAGAAGGGATTTCACATCAGTTCTCGGCTACGTACACGCCTCAACGAAATGGAGTTGTTGAGAGGAAGAACCGAACTCTTATTGAGATGGCGAGAACAATGCTTGATGAGTACAAGACGCCAAAACACTTTTGGGCGGAAGAGGTGGAGACAGCCTGCATGCCACAAATCGATTGTATCTTCACAAGCTTCTCGGCAAGATGGCATACGAGCTTCTCACCGGTAACAAATCCAAGTTGGATGCTTTTGAGTATTCGGCTCAAAGTGCTATATTCTTGATAAGCATCGTCATTCAAAATTTGCTCCTAAATCTCATGAAGGTTTCCTACTCGGTTATGGCTCAAACTCTCACACTTACCATGTCTACAACAACTTCACCCGAAAGGTTGAAGAGACGGTAGATGTGAAGTTTGATGAATCTAACGGCTCGCAAGTAGAGCAATTGCCAATTGATGTAGGAGACAAAGACCCTTCGGAAGCAATCCAAGACTTGTCTATTGGCAAGATTCGTCCAATGGAGGTGAAGGAGAGTACCTCGTCCGTCCAAGTGGAAGCTTCTACCTCACAACAAGGTGAACCACGAGTTAACTCGGAAGCATCCACAAGTGGGACACGGCAAGATGATGAAAACGAGGATGTACACCAAGATGAACCTCATCAACCTCCTTCTCCACCTCCACAAGAGAACAACAACACCAACAACGAAGAAGGCCAAGAGGAAGAACAAGATGATGAAGAAGATGTTCCACCCCAACCCAAACAAAAGCTCTCATGAGTTAGAGCAAGAGTCTCAAGAGATCATCCCGTTGAACAAATCTTTGATGATATTCAAACCAGGAGAATCACTCGCTCTAAAACTCGTTTGGCTAATTTTTGTGAACACTATTCATTCATCTCTAGCATTGAACCTATGAAGGTTGAAGAAGCGCTTGATGATCCGGACTGGGTGAACGCTATGCATGAAGAGCTACACAATTTCGAGAGGAACCAAGTGTGGACGTTGATTGAAAAACCCGATGAGAAGCACAATGTCATTGGTACCAAATGGGTGTTTCAGAATTAGCAAGATGAAGATGGACAAGTTGTACGCAACAAGGCCCGTCTCGTCGCTCAAGGCTACACTCAAGTCGAAGGTATGGACTATGGTGAGACATATGCCCCCATTGCTAGACTTGAGCCTATACGCATCTTACTTGCTTATGCCAATCATCATGATATCACATTATATCAAATGGACATTAAAAGTGCTTTTCTAAATGGTGAAATTGAGGAGGAAGTTTATGTTAAACAACCTCCCGGCTTTGTTAATCCTAAGAAACCCAACCATATTTACAAACTTCACAAAGCTCTTTATGGTCTTAAACAAGCTCCTAGAGCGTGGTATAAATGCTTGACTAAATTCCTTATTGAAAAAGGCTTTGAGATTGGAAAAATTGATTCTACTCTTTTTACTAAAAGGGTTAATGGTGAATTATTTGTGTGCCAAATTTATGTGGATGATATCATATTTGGTTCGACTAACCCTCATTTTAGTGAAAAGTTTGGAAGGCTAATGTCGGTTTGAGATGTCTATGATGAGTGAACTCAAGTTCTTTCTTGGTTTGCAAATCAAGCAAACTAAGGAGGGTACCTTTGTTTCCCAAACAAAGTATACCAAGGACCTATTCAAGAAGTTCAACATGCAAGAAAGCAAAGGTATGAATACACCCATGCCTACTAGTGGACATCTTGACTTGACTAAGGATGGCAAACCGGTTGACCAAAAGGTTTACCGCTCTATGATTGGTTCATTTTTATATCTATGTGCCTCCCGTCCCGATATTATGCTAAGTGTGTGCATGTGTGCACGATATCAAGCGGCCCCCAAAGAATGTCATCTTAAGGTTGTGAAAAGGATAGTGAGATACTTAATTCACACACCAAACTTTGGCATTTGGTATCCTAAGAGGTTTTCTTTTGATCTTGTTGGCTACTCCGATTCGGACTATGCCGGAGAAAAGGTCGATAGAAAGTCCACTTCGGGTACTTGTCAATTTCTTGGTAGATCTCTTGTGTCTTGGTCCTCCAAGAAACAAAACTCGGTATCCTTATCCACCGCCGAAGCGGAATACATTGCCGCCGGTTCATGTTGTGCTCAATTACTTTGGATGACCCAAACTCTTAAAGATTATGGGATATATGTGAAACATGTTCCATTGCTTTGTGATAATGAAAGTGCTATTAAGATTGCTCACAATCCCGTGCAACATTCTCAAACTAAGCATATTGAAGTTCGTCATCACTTCATTCGAGATCATGTTGCTAAAGGAGACATGGATCTTAATCATGTTCGCACCGATAAGCAATTGGCGGATATATTCACCAAACCGCTTGATGAGAAAGTTTTTTGCCGGTTGAGAGGTGAATTGAACATTATTGATGGTTCAAACTTGGAGTAGAAACTCCATTTGGATACATGCAAGGCATGAGTTTTGACTAATCCTTGATGTTTCTCTTATGAAGATGATCATATGTCTTGGATCTATATTTGTACTCTTGCATGTCATCTAACCCTTGTAGGTACTTGGATAAGCCAAAGTCTATGAGATTGCAACTCACTCACATCTTGAGCAATCTCTACATCACCAAGTCTCTACAATATGGTGGTTGAAGACAAGGAAGCATGAATCCTTTCAATATATCCTTTGACAACTTCTTTATATCAAATTTCATTTGGTATCAATATCATGTTTGTCATTTTGGATACACAAGTGCTTTTCCTTGCAAGACTAACCTGTGTAGGAAGATGAAATCAAACTACAAGTGGTGCTCCCAACTCTTGATGAACTACATCAACCTTGAGCATCCCACACAAGTTCAACTACATGATCAAGATCAACACCACCACCCAAGGTATGATATTCCATCTTAGAGAAGCTTTACCCCAAGACATGGGTTAAAGCAGCTCAACAAGATGAGAATACATCAAAATGCTTGAACAAAAAATGGTAACCCCATTTTGAGCTTAAACGACGAGTATGACCTATGATCAAGTGTCTTCACTTGACTCCTAAGTCAATATACTCTAACATAGGTGACTTTGTCACCGACAAATTCTAGATGAAGCTCTCTTATGTTTTTCTGTGTTTTTGCATTTGTTTCTTGCATACATATTCCCCTTTAAAAAAAACTTCATCTAGATTTCTTTTCTTTTCTCTGATTATTTTTTGCATTCCCTGCATCCAATTCATTGCAAATCTTTTAGTTAATTCCTTGCAAATCCTTGTGAGATCTTATTTGCCTAAGTGAGCTGAGATGACAATTGTTTTCTCTCTGTGTTGAAATCAGCCTCACCGATTTGTTCTTCTCGGCCAAACCAAAACAACTCGGTGCCACCGAAGCAAACAACTCGGAGTAACCGAATTCAATACTGAGAAAACACTTTGCCATTTGCATCCTGTATATTTGTTCCAGCTCCACTCGATGATTCTTGTCCTCTACCAGCATCTTATATTACATGTTGCTTTGTACTGTGACTCAAGGACCAAACCTACTTGACTCATGCTCCAGAAGATCCCTTCTTGGAAATTGATGTCAAAGGGGGAGAGAGAGCACATCAAAGCTTATCACATAAGAGAGAATGCACACCTTAAGCTTCTCCAGATGCTTATTTTCCATAGAGGAGAGAAGTCACATGTCTTCAAGAGGGGAAAGGCATGTTAGTATGTGTTATGTTTATTATGATTGTTTTACTCTGATTTTCTTTTCCCTGTCTTCTCCCATTATCTAACATATAAGATTCAGGGGGAGAGAGAGCTCATTTCTAAGGGAAGAAAATCTTTGGAATTCATTGCATATCTTTACTCTTTGGGGACATGTCGATATCCAAATAGAGTACTAAGTACTCACTCACTACATGTCATCCCAATCTTGGTACTCTTGTGGTTTCCTGTTCTTGCTCTACTTAGTAGATATTCCTGTGTTATCTAACCTTGTTTACTCAGGTTCCTCTCTTCCAAAGCCAGCTCATGACCGCAAGGTAAGTATATGCATCACACTCATGTGCATGATGATCTCTTGCTGATGTACATATTGTTTGCAAGAAGGAATCATGAACATTGAGGTACACTTCCTATATTCGCACCATTTGCTCTGATGCATATAGACAAGATACATGTAACTCATTGCCTGTTCTGTCATGCTTATGCATTCACATGGTATTATATTCTATCTTCACATGATTGCATACATGTAGGGGGAGCCTATGCATGTTACATGTCTTTCCAAAGCTTTACTTGCTATTCCTTGTATCTTTATCTAAAGCTATGATGTATGTTGTCATCAATTACCAAAAAGGGGGAGATTGAAAGCACAAGTGCTCCCTGGGTGATTTTGGTAATTAATGTCAACATATCTCTTGTTGGACTAATACTTTTATCTAGTATATTTCAGATAAGTTCAACAGTGGAGTGGCAGGACAAGAGGATGTGGAACCCCTTCAAGATGCTAAGGACACATATTGGCTCAAGCTCAAGACTCTACTCTTTTCATTTTAGTGATCCAAGATCACATTGAGTCCATAGGAAAGCCAATACTATTAAAAGGGGATGAGGTGTTGCTTAATGGCTTGCTTGCTCAAAGTGCTTAGTGATATGCTCCTAAAGCCCTCAACCACTTTCTCATTTCCAAATATGTCCTAAACCTAAAGTCAAACTCGGCCCCACCGATTTGATCTATCCAGCGACACCGAGTTCATTTGACATAGCCACTGCCAGAAACCCTAATCAGTTCGGTCTCACCGATGGGATCTCGGTCTCACAGAGATGGGCTTGCAAACTCTCTGTTGCCTACTGCAATTATTTCGGTCTCACCGAAATAGGTAGTCGGCCCCACCGAGTTTGCTTGGCCAACTCTCTGTTTGCTTATTACTAAAATTGGTCTCACCGAGTTTGTGTAATCGGTCAAACCGAGATGAGGTTTTACCCTAACCCTAACACATCAGTCCCACCGAAAATCCTAACGTTCACATTTTGAACTAAATCGGTCTGACCGAGTTTCACTATTCGGTCCCACCGAGTTTGGTAAATTGTGTGTAACGGTTAGATTTTGTGTGGAGGCTATATATACCCCTCCACCCTTCCTCCATTCATGAGGAGAGCCATCAGAACGTGCCTACACTTCCAGCATTCATTTTCTGAGAGAGAACCACCTACTCATGTGTTGAGACCAAGATATTCCAATCGAACCATAAGAATCTTGATCTCTAGCCTTCCCCAAGTTGCTTTCCACTCATATCATCTTTCCACCATATCCAAATCTGTGAGAGAGACTTGAGTGTTGAGGAGACTATCATTTGAAGCACAAGAGCAAGGAGTTCATCATCAACACACCATCTATTACCTTTTGGAGAGTGGTGTCTCCTAGATTGGTTAGGTGTCACTTGGGAGCCTCCGTCAAGATTGTGGAGTTGAACTAAGGAGTTTGTAAGGGCAAGGAGATCGCCTACTTCGTGAAGATCTACCCTAGTGAGGCAAGTCCTTCGTGGGCGATGGCCATGGTGGGATAGACAAGGTTGCTTCTTCGTGGACCCTTCGTGGGTGGAGCCCTCCGTGGACTCGCGCAACCGTTACCCTTCGTGGGTTGAAGTCTCCATCAATGTGGACGTACGATAGCACCACCTATCGGAACCACGCCAAAAATCTCCGTGTCTCCAATTGCGTTTGCACACTCCAATCCCATCCCTTTACATTCTTGCAAGTTGCATGCTTTACTTTCCGCTGCTCATATACTCTTGCCATGCTTGCTTGATATGTATTGTGAATGTTTAAACTTGTGCTAAAACTCCACCTTAACTTGAAGAACTTAAAAATTGCCACCTTTATTTGTTGAGGGCCTAATCAACCCCCCCCCCTCTAGACACCTCTTCTCGATCCTTTCAGGTTGCCTTCGCCGGAGAATAACAGAAGGTGTGGGAGAGTACAGGTATGACCTGGCCACCGTTGGGAGTAGGGTGGGGCGGTGAGGCCTGCGCGACAGCACAGCCGGCCACGGGAGGCAGATGCAGGCGCTCCAGCCGGCGATGGTTTTGGCGGCTGGAGCAAGAGCAAATAGACCAGAGCTTGAAGAAGCAAGATCGCCGTTGGATGTCAATCCAACGACTACAGATTTTAGAATAATTTGTTGACTTTTTGTTTTAGACCATAAAATCGTTTTGTTCACTAAATGGACAACACCTTGCGCAGGCTTCGTCTAGTGGGCAAGCAAAGTCAGCTTCGAAAGCTGTGGCGGAATGCAGCCCATTTATTTAGGTTTTACAGCCCATTTCATTTTGTTTGCCAATACATCTATTTCCTGGGCTTTGACTCAAAAAATAATCTATTTCCTGGGCTGGGTAAAAATAATAATGCCAATTTACTATTTATGATAATTTACAGCGCATTTGATTATTTATTCGAATACACCTATTTACTGGGCTGGGTGAAAAATAATATTGCGTACATGAAGCCCATTTATCATTTCTGATAATTTACAAGCCATTTGATTTTAGTAGAAATGGACCCATTTTCTGGGATGGGTGAAAAAATAATGATGGTCTGGACTAAGCATTTCGTATAAAAAATAATATTGAGATAGGAATATTATAAAAAAATGAAGTTGGGCTTGGTAATCTTATTATATAAAAAATGAACTAAGTTGTGCATTTTATTAAAAGAAACATAGGCTAGGCTGTGCTTATTTTAGGATCTTGTGTACAACTATCGGCCCAGTTGCATTGCTGATGTTCAACGAAAAAGCCGTGTGTGGTACAGTACAACTTTACATGGCTACTCAGCCCACATTCAACAACGCCTGAAAAGGCCCAAACAAGGCTTCTGTACAACTTTTTGAAGTCGCTGACCTCAATTAATAACTTAAGAAAAAAATTAGAGTACAGTGGAACCTAATTAAAAGCTGTCACGAGTGAAGAAATAATTCAACGGTCCCATTTGTGTGTGTGTGTGAGAGAGAGAGAGAGACCCATCGGTCGATGCTCGTAAATACATCTTTCAGCCATATGCATTGCTAATGCTCAGTAAAAACTTACATAGTTGACACAATCATATAGAACATCATAGCACACTGAACTTGCATACAAAAATTTCACGCAGGCAGCACAATCAGGGTGGAAGCAGTGGATCCCTACGGGTAGGGCTATGTTGAAACCAACAAACTCATACATAACCATTCATCATCTTTATCATTGACAGGGAAATATCTTGAATGCTGTGCAAAGAAAAGAGACAGACAACACAATAAGTTCTGCTAGCACATTAAGTTGATGTACACCCCTTTCTAAAAAATGTTCAGGTACAAAAATAGAACAGGTCACAATCAAATGTACTGGCACATCAGTGCTTCACACCGATAGCTCGGATTTAACTAGTATCTAAGAAGATTCAGTTGTTACCTCAAATTAGAGCACATCCAGGCAGCCAGCCCTGCCACTTCTCCCAAAGAAGCAGTGGCCTCCGCCGCGCGATGGAGTAGGCCTTGTGCCATCCATCGTTCCGAGCAACATGGGGAAAGTCTGACATTGACTCCTGTAATGGACGTCGTCGACGGACCCTGGCACCAACGGCGGCGGCAGGACTTCGATTGATGGATTGACCACTTCTTCGACATGCACAAACACTCGATACAGGTACATCCCTAACGTGGTCCGCGGTGGCCTTGGTGGCGACGAATAGTACAACCCCGGTTCCTACACCGGTATCTCAACACCAATCACCTTCGGTATGGTGGACGGCTTCTTCATCCATGCCATAACCGTCAGAGCCTAGCTGTCTGGAGGAACAAACATACTTACGAGCTCACCTCCTAGGTCGTTGATAAGCTCATTCATGGACTCGTTGTTCTAAGCACGTCGAGGCATGCCGTGGAAGGTAAGCTTTGTTAAAAACTCAAGCTCAGAGGGCACCGAGCCCCATCCTGGGTGCCACCGATCAAAGCTCACCAGCGCGCCATCACAGAACAAACGCCGGGAAGATTCAAACACATGACTACAGTCGAAAGTTGTCCAGAACCTAACGAAGAAATCAGCCGGTGGCGGACAGACTTCGACGAGCAAGTCACTTTATTTGGATGTCGTGCGCAATGCCAAGAGCTTTGACAAGGTCGCCCGGTGAGACGGGAGGCCGGTCGCCGTTGATGGTTACCATCAGCACTTTGCCGGCAAACTGGTCGTCAAGCGCCGCCATGCCACTGTTGAGCGACAGCACGCAGCGCCCGAAGGCAGGACGGACCTCAGGATCTCCCGCTCGGAGATCCGCGTTGACCGGTGACATGATAGGTAGTGCGCTTGAGTACAGGAGTAGAGGAGGGGGTTTTGGGGGAACTGGGTAGGAATCGAGATTCCAGAGGTGGGGGAGGGGCGGGAGATCGGGGATGAAAAGGTAGCATGAATTTTGAACATGCACCAATATGCTCTCGGCGCGCAAGCGCACGAAAACACCGGTGGCGTCCACATGTCGGCCTAAGAGTCCCTTTTCTTTCTTTTTTTGAGCGCCCAGCCTGAGAGTCATAATTGACCTATTTGGCATTGCGTTACTAGTCGGCCCATATTCAATGACACCTCACTGGCCCAAACAAGTGTACATCATCGAAAAGACACTGAGCTCAAATTATATAACTTGCAAAAAGGAGATATACTGTGAACACTGGAGAATGGTGATGCCCTCATTTAGCCCACCAGCAGTTCGAGACAATAAACAGTTTGAAACAATGATATATACAACATTCAAACACTGACTAGTGACTACTACTGACATAAACAGCAAGACATGATAGTTCATAAGAAGTCTTGCTACACCACCAAAACGCACCCATCTGTAGTGCTCAGACTCTCGTGATCCAGACGAGAATGACATTCTAAATAGAGGCAACTATTACATAGTAAGAGTGACATAGACGAGGATGACCAAATGACAAGGAGTATGCATACAAAAGAGAGAACTACCCATCCAGAACAAGCAGCAAAGACAACAAGTCATTCGAAGAGGGATGATCCAACACCATCATAATTTGCAGCCCCGCTTCAACCACCAGTGATTCGGAGACACCAGAACTGCACCCTTTCGATGCAACAGCCAAAGTACCTATCAACCTGAAGGCTTGAACCACATCACTGCCTATCGGACTTGAGACATCCAAGGATCAAAGTTAATCCAGATAACTTTGTCATTCTCACCTTCTTTTGGTTGTAGGCTGTATCGTTGACAATCAGGGGAGTCTGCTCCCGAAGTCCTAGGGCTTGCCGTGTAGACACAGTTTTCCCTAGCGAACAGAGCCTCTCTGCCATCAAGGTCCTTGCCAACGGTGATCTCCTGGTTAATCGGATAATTGAGTTCGAGAAACAGAGAGTGTGAACCAAGGCTGTTTACCCGCCTCCAACTCAAAAATCCTGAAGGCCCCAACAAGCTGGTATCCTGCTCATAGACATAACAGCCACTGTCCGGATACTCACGTATTTCACGGTGCTTGTACACAGTGGGGTTTTTGCAATATAACTCTTCCGGCTCATGTGTGCGAATGATCATCAATCTTTTGTCGTCATCTGATCAAGTGAGGAACCAGTTGTGCTTCCCTGTTTTTGGCAAAGGTGGTGTGATTACAAAGGGCAGTAACTGTAGGGACACTGCATCATATCAAAAAGGATAGGCATTGTTAATGTAAGATCAGCATTGTTCATAGTATGAGTAGGATAATGCAAGAAACAGCATTGATCTGTCCCTATTGGAACTGAGGGTAAAATATAGGGAAATGTATACTGGGTTCGAAAATATACAAGTGCCATGCATGGTTATGCTCATGTTATCTCACAATCGATTCTTCACAGGAAACTACCATGTCATGCATGTTATGTAATCATGTTCTGTCCTCACAAACAAATTCTTCAAGGAAACTAACAGACCATGCATTGTTATATAATCATGTTCTGTGGGCAAAATTCTTGTGAGGATATTATTCTAGCCATTGATTGCTGAAGGGCGAATATAGGTATGTACACATGGTAAGCATTACAGGATTTCCCTACTTCCAAATATAGAGTTCTCCATATGCACATTTACTTCCCTAATGTATGGTTAGATGAAACCAACAGTGTGATGCATGTTTCTACATCATGAAAATGAGGAAACTAACATGGCTATTGATACACACTCATATTTAGTAGTGTATAGATTACTATAAAGTAAGGAGAATATCCATATCTTCCTAACCATTTGATTATTCAAGGGTACAAATTGGTTGTAATGACATGGTCACAATCGCATGAATTAACTCATTCCAAATATAGCTGATTTACGGCGTCTCTAAAACATTGCCATAGTTCTACTCAAATTGTGCTCAAATAGGGATATGCCAATCATCACAAAAAGTTCAAACAGTGTCATGCCATTATCATTAACATCAGACGAAAACAACTTACACGCACCGTCCCAACAATAGATGGTGCCATCTGCTTCGTCGATCGCGTAGATGATGCCATTGTGTTCAATAGCATCACAGAAGTGTGTATCAGCTTTGACGATCCACTGCGAGCTGAGTCGTCTCCAGCTAAAGAAGGCACCGGTGTAAAGATAGGCGAGTCCACGATCGAACAAGGCAATTAGCTTGAAGTCTGCGTAATCCGCATGTCGTGTGGGCACTTGGCAGATTACAATCTTCTGCAAAACAAGGTTCGTCCAACTGACGTGGTAATCTAGATGACTTGGACCGCGACGGTAAAACCCTTTATAATCCAACGGAGGAAGGATAATCTCATGGGAGGTCTGGAAGTTCACGAGCACCAACTTTCTCCCGTCTTCTCTGACGGCAGCCATGCAGTGGGAGTTCATGCCGACCCAGTACATACCTGCCAAGAAGTTTCGGGCGATGGTGATCGGATCGAAGTCGAGGGAAATGATGTACGACGACCAACTACATACCTGCAAAGAAGTTTCGGCTAATGGAGGTCGGATTGAAGTCGAGGGGCATCGTGTACGCCTCCATATCATGGTGAGCAAATCTCGCAAGACCAGATAGCAGCAAGCAGGGTGTCTTGAAAAGCTTAGGCCTCGCTTCGACGATGGCCATGTGCATGTCCCTCGAGCATGCAGCCAGCCGCACGGCGCTCAACATATCCATACACGAACAACAGAGGTCGAGGATGTCACTGGGGAGATTGCTCCAATCGCGGCTCATATGGATGCTGCGCGGTTCACGTTCGGCCATGGTGGAGTTTGGAAGGTGGGGTTTTGGGGGGCTTGATTTACGGGGGAGAAGGCTCTCGGTGCTGGAGCAGCTAGCGAGGGAATAGTGGTACTGGCAGAGGCGAGCGAGGCGAGGGTACGTGGGGGCAAAATGAGATGATGAAGAGTGACCTCAGGATCTCCGGTGAGACGGAGATGGAGATGGATTGGTGCTAGGCGGGGAGAGGGAGACGAGGTGAGGCATGCTATACAGCAGCCGTGACAGTGACTGCACAGTGCACAAGGTGAGGCTGACTTTGGTAACCCGAACACGCCGCCTGGACTTGTGTCACCTCGGGCGCAGGGTCTTGTCACTTCACTGTGAGGACCGGATGAATAATATTTTGACCATCAAGTGTACCACAGTTGTACTACTACTAGTACTAGTAACATACGTACGGAGTAGTACTGTATAGCGGAAATAGGTCTCCCGTGCTAGCATGCCTCTAGGTTCACTTCATCCTCCAGGTAGCATCCATATTGCGAGCAGAACCAAATTCTCGTGCATGCGGAAGCGCGAAGAAGGGCTTTTTCTTTTTTTAGGATAACCGCATATATTCCTTAACCAAAAAAGGTTGTGTCTCGCAGGCACGCGCCAATATCAATCCGAACCAGCTACGACATTTTTTGTGTGCAAAGAGATGGATATGTTTGTATATCTGTTCGTCCACCCAAGTGGGTTTTGCGTAGATCCCACCTATCAGGAGGGGTGCAGAAATAAAAAGTAATCATAAAATGTTTCGGCACGGTGATTCGAAAGAGTGACATCAACTAACCAGTGGCACATGTAGCGATAGAAGGATGGGCACGTACACGGACACGGACCACTCCTCAGTATGCTACCCGCATAGCCTTTTCATTTTGCAGGTTGGTCTACCTAGCCGTCTAATCAACTGCATGCATGCCACTTCTCCCATTTACTTCTCCATCGGGAACCGATTTTCCTCGGCTTCTTCACCTCTCCTTCATTTGCATTCAAACCCCACTGGACTGGATTCACATCCTCCTTGAGTAATTCCCAAGCCCCTCTAAATAATCATCTTCTTCAGTTAGACTAGCCATCTTAATCCTAATTCTCCAAACCATAGCCCTCCGGTCCAGCGGTTCCAAATGGCGAAAGAGATCCCTATGCAGGTTTTTAGCTTCAAACATGTCCTCGTCGAAGGCTCGTTGAGCATAGTTGCCACCATCACCGACCACCCAAGGGTTGTTCGGGAGTGGATCAACAATGTATCCAACTCCCTCCAAAAGGTGGAGATGAAGGTCATCGGTCTCGACGCAGAGTACACGGAGCGTGCCACTGGGAAGATCCAACGCGCCGCCGTCCTTCAGCTGTGCCTCGAAGATGAAGTTTTGGTGTATCACATCATACACGCGCCCTCCATACCAAGTGAGCTCCATGATTTCATGTCTCGGGAGGACATATACTTCTGTGGGGCAGCCATCGAAGGGGACAAAGAGAAGCTGGCGCCGTACAACCTTGACTTGAAAAACATCGCTGACCTACAAACCAGAATTCCTGTAGAGGATTGTGATGAAAAAACACCATCCCTGTCCGACGTAGCAAATTCTGTGCTTGGAACAAATCTTGAGAAGGGTGACGAGACGCTGGGATTAAGGTCGTCTGGATGGGAGAATTATCCCTTGACCTACGAGCGGATAAAATATGCTGCCCTCGATGCCCGTGTGAGTTTTGAGATAGCTGCAAGGTCGAAAGAGCTTGTTGCGAAGCCGTCTCCCATAGAAAATGAGAAGAAGAAGAAGAAGAAGAAGAAGAAGAAGAAGAAGAAGAAGAAGAAGAAGAAGAAGAAGAAGAAGAAGAAGAAGAAGAAGAAGAAGAAGAAGAAGAAGTTGCACCAGCAGCAGGGCATTATAGATGGATGAACTATTTCCTCTCTTGTAAAAAATATATTTCCTCTCTGTGTACATTGATATAGATGAACTATTTCGCTGGTGTGCATGTCTTTGGAACAAGTGTACTCTGTGTACATTGATATAGGTCCGCTTGACTATAATGAACTATTTATCCGCCTAGTTTTCTCTACTACTACTTGTAGTGAGCGGTATGCAATGCATGTGTCATGTCTACCGCGGCCATCTACCGCAATGCATGTGTCAGTAGACATGACAGCTTGTCCATGGAAGTTGAACCATGGCGACCATCACATTTCTACAACTACCACACACGATTCCCATGACGTCGCTCCAACCCACGCCACCACGTCCCCTGACGTGCGCCTCACCCCTCTCGGTCCCACCGCTCCTCTGCCTTTGTGTGCATGACATGTGGGCCAGCTGAACGGTGGCGACCATCAAGTTTCTACCACAGCCACACACGATTGGACGCGGCTTGCATGCTCCGCTCCTGGCTCCGATCCGTACTCCCGCACCATCGAATTTTCATCCAGCGACTGTGACACATTTCGTCCCGGGCATCACTCCTTAGCCAAAAATATAATAAATAAAATAAAGGCCCATCTTTGCCTTCTACTTCTGTAATACAGGTAGTACCCGCCGGTGTGGCCATCTACACCTCGTAACACCCCGACGTCCAGCTGTGGCACCCTCGCCACGGCCAGGCCACCACTGGCCGGTTCATCTCGAACGAGTGAGTCGCGAACGCCGCTGCGACAATGGCTAGCTGGGCATCTCGAACCACACCGTTGCCGATTCCTCGTAGCCGACCTACGCTGGCCTGTGGCCGCACGCCGTTGAGCCACACGTCAACGTACGACGCCAGGAACGGCTCCAGGCTCGCTGGCTCAACTACGTCGAGTACATCATGTTCGCAAACTGGTATCCGTTGAGCAGGTTGCTCCCGCCCACGAGCACACGCCTATACGTATCCAGCATTCCAGCCTCGCCGCTGAGTGGTACATCCTCGGGACGGTGCAAGCGGTCGGAATCTTGAGCCCAAGTCGAGCTATGTGCCCAGGGTATATCACTGGCTCCCGCCTGAGCTCATCCGGAGCGCGAGCTAGTAAACGTCATGCGGCACGTCACAACAAACAAGCACCTCAATATGTGTCGGCCGGGCAGGGACTTTTCTTGGCCACAAGCTCCATGGTCTCGTCCAAGATCGGTGTGGTACTGCAGTCGAACATGCGGGTAAAATACTACGGGAGCAGCTGCATGTGCATGGCCCAGACGCTGATGTTGGCGTGGAGGAGGTGCTACTCGCTGGTGGCGCAGCGTGCTACATGGGTTAGGCAGGCACCTGTTGCCATGCTCGGAGGACGAGCAGGAAAGGAAAGGGTCTTGCATGCGTGTACAGATTCATGCAGGAAATTATTTCCTGGAAATATGACCTTTGTTTACCTTTTTTTGAGGCTATAGATGACCCACACGAGGAAATCTATTACAGTATAACCGTTGGATGAAAATTAGTAGTGCGGGAGTATGGATCGGAGCATGGGAGGGTAGCAGGCAAGCCTCGTCCCACTTGATTCCCATGACGCCGCTCGAACCCATGACACCACATGTCCGCCGACCTGCAACTCACCCCTCTTGGCCCCACCGCCCCTCTGCTTTTATGAGAATGACATGCGGGCCAGCCGCATTTAGGGTCCACATATCATTGACTCAAAGGCAGGTGCAATAGCCGCTGAAGCTCGGTCCCGTGGGCCCCGAGAGGGAAATGTAACTCCTGCGCCAGGCCTTGTGGTGCTCCCGTAGTACGAACTCGTGCCAAACCGGGAATTTGTTTCTTACTACTACCAATGTGCCGGCCCGTGCGTTGCAATGGATCCAAAGTAGTAGAATAATACTTGTTCACAAACTTGAAATATAAACACTCTAGTTTTGATATACATATATCAGTAAAAATAAATTATGCTTCACTGAAGACATATTCCTCGGGCTGGTTTGATGAGGTGAGGGCGGGTGTGGCTGGTTTCAAGATAATAATATATTTTTAAAACATTGGAGCAGATATTTTTTCTAACATTTTGTAGCATGGCACGGCATCCGGTGCACCTAAGCGTCTGAAAAAAAAGTGGAGTGCACTCTAAAGATATTTACATGCTCCCATTTAGTGGAGTGCACTCTAAACACATTATCTATTTTTTTTCTCTAGCCTTTCCTAGCCATGCAACCAAGCCACATAAGCTAGTCATGCATGCAATCCATAAATTGCAATATACTCCAGCATGTAATGCCGCCACATCATCTATTTATGCTTGTTAGTCATAGGTTGTTTTTTGCATTAGTCCAAATATTAATGTTCCATATTACTAAACTCCAAATGTCTGCCGGAGCACGCAGCCACTGCCGAAGTGGACGGTGCCGTGGCCTGGGAAGAGGACGGAGTTCCATATTAGAGCTCGAAGGATAATCTTGCATGTCCGCCGCCACCTGCATATCGGCGCGGGACTCCCCGAGCGCCCACTGGAGCTCGCGCTCCTCCAGGGAGCGGCGAAGTCACGGGATTTTCCTAAACCACGATGGGCACCATGCAGTACTCCTCATAGCCGGGGGCGCGGTGCTTGTGTCCCGACTCCTGGGGTACTAAGCACCTGCTCAACCACCTCGTGAGCCGCGAGGATGCCATGCTCGCGGCCGTGCTGTTGGAGCACACGCTCGTGCACCTGAGCGGCGATGATGCGATGTTCGCGGGTGTGCTGCCGGAGCACGCACTCGTCCACGTTGAGAGCGGCGATGATGCGATGTTCGCGGGCCGGAATGATGCGATGCTCGTGGGCATGCTGCTGGAGGACGCGCTCTTCCACATTGTGAGCGGCGAGGATGCGATGTTCACGGGCGTGCTGCTGGAGCATGCACTCGTCCATGTCAAGAGCGGCGACGATGCGATGTTCACGGGCGGCGATGATGCGATGCTCGCGGGCATGCTACTGGAGAACACGCTCGTCCACATTGTGAGCGGCGAGGATGCGATATTCGCCGGTGTGCTGCCGAAGCACGCGCTCGTCCATGTCAAGAGCGGTGCTGATGCGATGTTCGCGGGCGGCGATGATGCGATGCTCGCGGGCATGCTGCTGGAGAATGCGCTCGTCCACATTGTGAGCGGCGAGGATGCGATGTTCACGGGCGTGCTGCCGGAGGACGCGCTCGTCCACGTCGAAAGCGGCGATGTTGTGATGTTCGCGGGCGTGCTCTCGATGATGCGATGCTCGCGGGCATGCTGCTGGAGAACCCGCTCGTCCACATTGCGAGCAGCGAGGACGTGATGCACCTCCTCGTGACCGACCAGGGCATGCTACTGGAGCACAGCTACCCCTTGTGGCCGACGAGGGCGAGCCGCTAGATCACACTGTCCTCGGCGTGGACAGTCAGCACGCGCTACTCGCGGCCGTAGAGGGCGTGCTCCACCTCGGCGATGTCGGAGACTCCGTCCTCTTCCCAGGCCACGGCACCGTCCACTTCGGCAGTGGCTGCGTGCTCCGGTGGGTGACCTTTTCATGGTTTCACATGGACTGAGGAGAAAAATAGAATCAGAAGTAGCACAATATGTTGGAATGTGTTGGAGGAAGGCTGGTAGGAGCAGTACAACAAACATCACATGCGCACCATATTTTGAGAAGGGTTTAATGTAATTTGTGTGAAATGGGTCTGTGTGATGTACGAGTAGTACATCCATATCATTGACATTCATGCATGCAACAAACATTTGTGTGCATGATTTCACCCTATTTTCTTATTCTGTTTGGGAGTGGATTTGATTTTTGTAATCGGAGCTCATTTTTGTACTTGGTTTCAATTTAGACTATGCATGTATTATTGCGAGAGATATATATAGAGAGAATATTTGTGTGACAAAGAGGGGGGCGGGGGCAGCGATACCTAACGAGAGAGGGGCATATGCGTGTTGGAAAGACTTTGTGTGTCGTAGAGAGAGGAGTGTCCGAAAGGGAGAGAGAGGGTGTGTGTGTGTGTTAGAGAGAGAGAGAGAGAGAGAGGTGCGTGTAACGTCGGGATCGACAAGGTTACAAGGTTGCGGATATGGGAGAGCGATAGTGTGTGTGCGATGAAGGGACACACAGACAGCGTCTATTTGCGTGTGAGAGAGCTGGATAGACCTCGACAGCACGGTGATCTTGTCGTATGCACAAAATCAACCTGAATAACAAGATGGAGTTCCTCCAAGCAACCGAAGAATTGG
The DNA here is from genome assembly GCA_011799875.1 of Thinopyrum elongatum. NCBI lineage: Eukaryota > Viridiplantae > Streptophyta > Magnoliopsida > Poales > Poaceae > Thinopyrum > Thinopyrum elongatum. The sequence goes on along the minus strand of CM022302.1, from coordinate 405,015,301 downwards.
CTACAACTAAGATAATGCAAATGTAATTGCCAATATGAAGTAATTAAGGATAATGGTGGGGTTGCTGGTACTGAACAAAAGGCGGTAGTCCTACACACACCCCGCAAATGCAAATTATAGCGAAAGCAAAACAATGTGTACACAACAACGCAAGTTCTAACGTAGAAAAAGGGTAGTAGCCTTATTTATATCTATAGACTATATTACTATATTTTTTATTTGTATAGTTATATCTTTATCTATTCACTCTCTCCATTTGTAATTTACTCCGCACATATATAGCTTTCACAGCATCCAAATTTTATAAAGCTTGGCCGAATTTGGTGAAAACAATATGAACATTTACACTAACAAATTTACACGATGTGGAAATAAAAGCAATGATGAATCAAATGATATATATTTGGTGGTTTATATGTTAATACTTTTTCCTACAAATTGTTAAAAGTATACAAAGTTTGACTTTCGAGAAACCCAATATGCGGTATATGTATTATACATTCTATATTCATTATTTTTTCGTAGTCAATGCGTGTATTTGCACGTACATGATATAAACCGTTGATTGATGTTGATCCAATGGTCCAGGTGGCTGCGATTTGGATCTACTATAAGTACCCATACACGTTCTTCTCGAATGACCAGCACGACAGTGCGATCGATCCACACAAGAAGCTCTAAATAAGACCTCCAGACGTGCCACGTGGCTTCATGGGTGCCCCCCACATCATATTATTCATACTACGTTGACTGAAATAAAGATAAATCACCCAAAACCAGATCTTCCCATTTTTTGTTCCTACAATGCTGTGTCGTGCACGTACCTAGTTGTATAGTGGTAGTAGTAGTAGTACAAACTTCGTAGTAGGTGTAGTACGGAGTGCTCCTACTCTATCAACAAGTCCCATCTGACACCAAATTTCTTGGCTTCCGTGCTATAGCTAGATCTTCCCCTCCTCGTTTCTGTTTTCCAACGTGGCGGGCGGGGTGCGGTTTGCCGATAGTCAGTTTGCTCAATTGTGGTCCCACATCAAAGTGAAAATGCTAGGAAACATGCCTTCCCTAGGTATGTGGTGTACAGGACGGGCCGTGGAGTACTCCCGATTCCCGGGCGTGTGGGGGTGTGACACGAACGCGGCAGGCCTTTTCCTTTTACTAGCAATGTGCCCGTGCATTGCAACGGATCCAAAGTAGAATAGTACTTGTTCACAGACTTGAAAGAAAACACTCTTGTTTTGATATACATATATACCACTAAAAATATATTACTTTTCACTCAAAATATGTTTCTCAGGCTTTTTTGATGAGGTGAGGGAGGGATGTGGTTGCTTTCAAGATAATAAGGGGTTTTCTGCACATTGGAGCAGAGAAGTGGGCTATTGTTGCAAAAATGCCACAACTTACCTCACAACCGTTAGATGCAGATCTAATGGTCAGAAATGACGGATGGTAGACACACCACCATCACCAACTGAGTCTTTTATGGGAGTAGAGAAACATGTATAAATTGTAGCATTTGGTTCTGCTCCTTGGCACGATCGATAGATAGAAATAACGATTGGAAACGCTAGGGCGGGGCTTTTCCCGCCAGATAAGCAGGGTAGTAGCTAGGTTGGCGCATCGTCGGTTTGGTCACATGTGGTCCCACATGTTGTAGTGATATAAAGCCTAGCCAATGCGCGTTGACCGGGGGGGCGGAATGACAGTGTGGTATGCGACGTGTTCCAGTTTCTCGTTTTGAACTTGCGAACGTGACAGGCGTGCTGCACGAGTAGTTTTGAATTTATAGGTTCGGTCTCAGTTTTTGAATTTAGGAGTAGTTCATAGGTCGGGTCAAGCATCGAACGTAAATTATGAAGTTGATGGAAAAGGAAAGCACAACTTATAAATTGACGGATAGAGTACTAGTTACAGTGATGCATATAATTGCCTGCAAATGTGAGCAAAGGGATCACACATGTCTGTATTGACTGGAATGAGAATGCAATAGCGCAATAAGAATTAAGGCCACGATGATGCGATTGTAGTGGTGGTTATAGGAGGCAAGAACAAAGACGAATCAATCAACGTACGACCTCCTCCTCCTCGACTCAGTGCGCCGGGCCACAGACCGGCGGCTTAGGAGCGGCGGCTTTTGTGGCGAGGTCAAGGTGCTTCTCAACAAAGGCATCCAAGGCTCCCAGCCGGTTGACGAAGGCTAACGTCGTAGCGTCCTCACCGGCCTTGTAGATACCTATGTACATGACTTCCTCGTACACGTGGATGCATAGGTCGACGAATTCTTGCAGGGCGAGGTGCCTCGCGGCGAGCGCGACCTCCAGGTGGACATTCTTCGTGCATGCAGTCGCAGGGCCACCAGTGCTTGAAAGAGGTTGTCGCCATGGAGGCCGATTAGGGTGGCAGGCAAAGAGGAGCCCGGGCGCGCGGGCTAGAGGAGTACGGCGATGTCGTCCGCAAGCTTCTTGACGACGGTGAACTTGTTGATGGTGGCAACGATCATCTGGTCCAACTGAGAGTCGTAGCTGGCGTCGACGATGGCCATGAACCAGCCGGTGGCCAACACCGTCTGGAGATGATCCTCGGTGCCATGCCGCAGGCTGGTGTCATGGACCATCTGGCACAACCGCTGGCCGCTCACGCGCATCGCCGCCATGGGTCTGGGGTGAGCACTTTTGTGCTTAGTGTAGGTGCTTAGGTGCGTACGATGTGGTAGATGCATTGGAATGGAGGGGCGCCTTTATATGAGTGCAAACTGCGTAGCATTCACATCGTGCTGCCTCTTTTCCCCATCCTCCTCCCATTACTTCCCTCATGCATTCAGGATGCTAATTGAAGGAGGAGCTGGCCACCAACTGTCCTGGTTTACTAGTAGCTGTCAAATCGAATAGTACTGCGCCGTCCGCTGCACGCCCGGCTAAACACGCCTCCTCACCTCCATCAAACGCCTCCGTTAAACACGCATGCAAACCAAGAAACCTACTACGGCCACACGTCCATTCATGAGCGGGCCGGAATTAAACGCAACACCGGCCGAGCTCCTCCTGTCCGCCCTCTGTTTAAACAAGGCCAGACGCCGGCCAAGCTCCTACCATCCGCCCTCTATTTAAACGAGGCCAGACAGCGGGCAAGAATCGCACCCCTCCGCCGCTCCCCCATCTCCTTCACCATTTTCTCCACTCTTTCGATGGCTTCCGAGGAGCCGTTCTCCGGCATACTACCCGGCTGGGTGGCCCGCCGAGCCCTCCGGATACGAGCGAGGCTGCTCGGTGCTTCACCTACCTCGCTTGGCCTGACGGAGCCAGTTGCCGGCCCAAGCCAGCGCGTGGTTCAGCAACTCGCCACTCCAGTTCAGCTCGATGAGGAGTGGCGAGTTGCTCCACGCCGGCACTGCGGCGAGCACGGCGGCACGGGCATTGTCGCTGCCATGTCGTACCGCGCCACCAGTGTCTGCGGCCGCGCCTCCCGTGTCTGCGGTGGCCGCGCCTCCCGTGTCTGTGGGCGCGCCTCCCGTGCCTGCGGTAGCGCCATGCAGGCAGAAGCAGAAGCCGGGTGCGCGGAGAGCGACGAGTCGGTGGCCAGCTTCTCCGTGTCCGCCGCCATCATCAAGGAGAAGTAGAACACGGGAGGCTGCCGCCACTTGGGTCCCATGAAGGCCACCGCCGAGGCAACGACTGCGTATTCAGGTGGTTTCTTTGTTGCTTCATCTCTTCGGAGGACCTTCGTCGACCCCGCAAGTGTCTTTCCCAAGTGTCTGCCGGACATGAGGAAGACAAAGGGATCCGCGGACGGCCATTTAGATTAGGTATTAATTATACCACCAGAGCCGGATTAGCACCGCTTAGTTCATGTAACTGTAATGAAATCCGTCATGTTTATATGAAGATCCAGCTTTTTTATATGAAATCCTTCATGCTTATATGAAATCAGTCTGTGTTTTCATGAATTTCCTCTGGTTAGTCAGAGTTATGAAAATGTATGCCGCTGGCGTTGGATGTCGTCCTCCGCGGAAGGAAGCGGGAGGAAATTTGCCGGTTGCCGTTGGAGATGCTCTTATGCTAGAAATAATAGAGGCACATCCAATCCATTTGAGTTAATTGCATGTATGATTCTCCCTCTATAAAAAGTTAATTGCATGTACAGTGTACATGACTTGCAGGGTGGCTACAGATTCGTACAGAAAGTTAAAAAGAAACAAATCCATCCTTAATCTTGTATTCTAAGTATTCTATGGGTTCCACTGTCAGTACAATAGCGAACGAACTATATATTAAAAAATATAATATAAAAATCTAAAGTTTAGGACAGAATTCGAACTCAGGTCATCGCGTTGTGAGCATCCGGCGCTAACCAGTCCAGCAGATGTTCGTCGTGGACGATGCTGCAGATATATCTCTATGTCTACTCTTATACTAGAAAACAGAGTTGGTGATGATGGTGTGCCTTCCATCCTGCAATATAGGCTGTCCGATTTATATCTGACGGATAGGAAGGAAGCTATGGCAATTTTGCAAAAAGATACCCACACCCCTCTCCACATTTGCAAATAAGGCCTTCCCTCGTTCATCCTTTTCACTCACAAGATAAACTAATCATACAAATGCATCTTGATGTTCCGTGCAACGCACGGGCATCTTGCTAGTTTCTTTTTAAACAGTTACTGCGATAATTGGGTTGAACTGATATATTTTATGTCTGCCCCGAATGATCTCAAATTCACTAGTAGTAACAAAGAAAAGGTTGCCTTGTTAATTAATAGAAAACATGGTGAAAACTATCACATGAGGCCGATAAAAACAAGGCACACTGGGTTCAGCGTGATCGTCACTACAGCTGTGCGCGCGCGAGAAGTCTACATATTGAGGGGGCTACGGAGAGAAAGATGTATCGAGTGTGTGTGAGCGAGGCATAGAGACACAACTAGCATGGGTGTGTGTGTGTGTGTGTGTGTTTGAGAGAGAAGCCAATTGATAGATTAAGATCAAGATCGAGTTGTCACCCTTCTGCTGTCATTGTTGGGGGGTGGGGAGGGGGAGGGAGAGAAAGACGTATCGAGAGTGTGCGCGCGGTAGGCACAGAGGCACAACTAGAGAGAGAGAGTGTGTGTGTGTTTGAGAGAGAAGCCAGTAGATAGATTACTATCAAGATCGAGGTGCCACCCTATTCCTTCGGTGTCGGGTAGTGTGTGTGTGTGTGTGTGTGTGTGTGTGTGTGTGTGTGTTTGAGAGAGAAGCCAGTAGATAGATTAGTATCAATATCGAGGTGTCACCCTACTCCTTCGGTGTCGGGAAGTGTGTGTGTGGGGGGGGGGTGTGTGGGAGGGGGGCAGTGACACTTAGATATAGGGAGAAGGAGTTTGTGTGATACATATCTATATTAAGGGATAGGTAGATAGCATGTGTGCGAGGCAAACTTAAAGCATCACGGAAATATACAAGCGGTGTGCATGCAAGTGCCAGAAAAAAATGAAGAGAGAAACAATGTCTACGCGCGTGTGTGTGTGAGAGAGAGAGAGCGAAATCTCAAAACAAAAGGTGCTCTGCTGGAATCCCATTGTATGTATTTATATGGTTCCGGGACTCGAGTTAACCTTAGGCATATGTGTGCGAGACATATTTATACTTTGAGACATTAGTGGCGGTGGGTGGGCGGAATTAAAGGGGTGGGCGTGTTCGACAGAGAGAGGGTGTGTGTTTCTGTGTGAGAGACTTGGAGGACGGGGTAGAAAGACGAATTCTAACCTTGACGGAGGGAGAGAAATACACGAAGTGCGCGTGTGTGATTCCGATGCCCACGGAGAAATGAGATATGTATGCGTGTGAGAGAGATTGCGCAATTCATTCACGTATCACTATCTAGCGAGCGTGGACGTGCATCGCTTGAGCATAAATCAATATCTACTTCATATCGTGGCCAAAGATACAATATCGATTCAACGCTATAAAGATTGGACACTCACATATCGCATTTTTTTCCAAATAATCATTTTCAATTGTGCATGCCAAAGTTACAGTAATGTTTCTTCAAACAACCATTGTAGCTATCATGTACATGCACCATTGTTAGTTTTGCATTCAAATTCATTAGTCTTGGATGATTTAAGGTTCTATTATGAAGTAATATATGTAATATTCATATATGAATTCAACGGGTACGCAATTTATGAAATGGAAGCCATGTAATCATATGAGGTAACACTTTTAAGTAGCGGACTATAATATCCATTTCTTTTGTGGGACTACAATATCCATTTCTTTTTGTGCGCCTCTACAATAACACGTCAATGCGTTATGTTTAAAGTAAATAACCAATGGCACTAAATTATATATTTACACGAGAAATACATAGGCTGAGCGTTTGATCCATTTTTTTGTGAACGCGCCTCTACACCCGTACGATTGGCCGCGCCCGTGTGAACGTCCAAGTTATCAGTGCATCATCCCGAGTTATTGTCTTTTTTTCTGGGGTGGACTTCATACCAGTTATTAACTGCTAACGTGAGCCCAGTGTACACAGTCTCGCATGACCTTCCCGCTAGCACTATCCAAAATTAGTTGAAACTGGATACAAACGATCCCGCGGGCGGCAAAATCTCCCGCCTCCTTCAAAATTTCCGCTACCTAGTCTTTAGCATGCGAAATTCCCCTTTTGTCCTTGGTGCACGGAGAACAATAGTTACAATACGGCCCTCATTTACATAATAGGTCGGGGCTGCTTTGGTAACTTCCGGTTCCCCCCACCACACGGCACCCCCATTTCCTCTCCCCCTCCCGCAAAAACGACTAACTCCACAGCACCAGAGCATCTTACATCACGCCGTCCGTACTTCATAGGCCTTTCTACCCCTCCCTTCTCGAAACCCTAGACTGCTCATCCACCGGCGTACCAGAGCCCATTCACTGCCAGTGGCGTCCACCTCGCCGGATCTGCTTATGCGGCCGCATCTACCCCTCCCACCTCCCCTAGAAACAAGTAGACTGCTCATCCACCACTGTACCACAGCCCATTCAGTGCCGGCCTTGTCCACGGCGCCGGATCTGCTTCGCCGGTACTCTCATCAACCGCAGCGCATCTGCAGTGGCTCCTTCGTACTCCCCACCGGAGATGCTTCGTCCACACCCCCGGAGCCGCCCCACCAACGCCCCCGTCGACGGCCTCTGATCCTCTTCGCCGACACCTTCCTCAACCCTACCGGAGCCGCTTCGCCGACACAATCCTCAACCCTACCGGAGTAGCTTTTCCTATACCATTCTCAACCCTATCGGGGCCGCTTTGCCAACACACAAGTCCACGGCCTCAGATCTGCTTGGTCGCACCCTCGTCCAACCTACCAGAGCAGCTTCTGACGCCCCGTCCACGGCCGCAGATCCGCATCGTCGACACCATCATGAACCCAACCACCGGAGCAGCTTCACCGACGCCCTCGTCCACGGTCTCAGATCCGCTTCGCCTACACCGTAGTCCACCCTACCAGAGCCACTCCACAAACACCCTACTCAACGATTCTAGATCTCCTTACCGGACCCCAACAGCTAGCGCAGCGTCATCACCCTTGACGTTTCTAACCTGATTCCCACCGTCTGGCAAGATGCCAAGCACCCGCCATGGCCTAGGTACTTGTCACCTTTAAACCCGTCCAGCATCACCTGCCCGATGTACTTCAAATATACTAACAGGTCGCTGTTACATGTTATGCAGCTAGCAAAAACTACAAGGACGATGTTTCTTCTGGATCTAACAGCTTGGCCAACCAAGATCCTAGACCGAGGCATTGCTATGATCGTGTAAGTGTGTCTCTCTCTCTTGTATTGTTGTGTGCTTGCCAGCGTGCTTTGCTAAGATTTTCGACCAGTAATCCCTTTGTGCAGACAATGATTTCTACTACTGGCTGCTAAATTAGAGATGTAGATGTCATACATGATACTCCCTCCGTTCCTAAATATAAGTCTTTCTAGAGATTCCACACTAGCCTACATACAGAGCAAAATGAGTGAATCTACACTCGAAAATGCATCTATATACATATGTATGTGGTCCATACTGGAATCTCTACAAAGACATATATTTAGGAACAGAGGTAGTACATTACACAAAATCGTAGGTGGCATGTAGGAATTCCAGTGCACTACATTAGGCTCCCTTAGAGTGCTTGCTAGTCTAGCACACAGAGTCATGGCTAGTTTATGCTACGCACACAATCGTTAACTGGTGGTTTAAATATGCGCAAGGGATATGCAATGTATTATCATGTAGAGATATCTAAAATTAGCCATGTTAACTTGCAGATAGGGTTACGCAATGAAAAAGTACAAGATGTATGTGGCAATTTCATGGAACATCGCAAAAAAAGGAGAGGCAGCGATGAGCCTATACAGTGTGCTATGGTAGGTCACTCCGGCCCATTTCTTTTGCAGGATTCTCCCAGAATCTGCCCCTCTCTAGCTTCTCCTAGAATCTTTGACCCCCCTTTTGTTTTACAATCCTAACTAATTAGACCCTAACTAGATAGGATTGTAAAACAAATGGGGCTCAAAGATTCTGGGAGAATCTGGGTAGGGGCTAGATTCTGGGAGAATCTGGCAAAAGAACTGGGCCGGAATTGCAATCATTGTGACATGTTATTTGTATGTCAGTTCTATTGGCCAAGTTTCATAGGGACAGTTATTTCGAGTTATCCTAAGAAAATAAGCACCTTTGAATATAAGCTCCAGATAATAAGCCAACCAGTTCTTTTCATTGCCTGCCTTTTCAGCTTATCTATGGTATGATCAGTGAAAAGTCTAGATTGCATTATATTTTGTCATTTTGCTACCCATATGAAAATTAATTTGACTTGCAAACATCACAAATTGAACCCAGTGCAGTAATTAATATGATAGGAAAATAGACCATCAATATTTGTTCAAAATGCAAATACAAAGATACCATCTACTTGGCACAATCTACTTTGGTCAATGTCTTCCATAGAGATCCCATTGCCTAATTTAAATGAAGAACGCATGACTGTCGGTGTACTAAGTACTGGGCCACTAGTACCCCGTACTTGTGCACGGGCAGTTGTAGCCATCCTCGCGGCAAGGCTTGCCGGGGAACAGTTCGAGGTTGATTCAAGCCATCAAAGAAACCATCCAGTCAGAGATCTGGGGATTAGCAGATAAGGAGAGCTGGAATCCGAAGGCCAGCTTCCCCGGCAAGATCTTGCCGGGGTGGCCTGCGGAGCCCGGCAAGGATCGGTGCCCGGCAAGGCTCGGCGCCCGGCAAGGCTTGGCGCCCGGCAAGGCTTGACACCCGGCAAGGTTTTGGTGCTGTGACACCGCTCTAGCACAGCGACAAACCCGACATTCTGGGTCCTTCTTTGGATGCGTGGCGACGCGCCAATGGAGGGGAGCTTAAGCGGTGCTGATGGGATGGCCCCTTTTTCCATCCCCAAGAAAGTAAGGACACCTAAACGGACACCTCATGGTGCATTAAATGCGTTCCTCCTAGTCCGTCAGGGGTTAGGTATGATTACCCTGTAGCTACTTTACACCTCAATGTATGTACATTGAGCCACTGTGGTGACCCCTTTGAGCATATAAAAGGAGGCCCAAGGCAACTGCTACAGGGGAGGAGAAGAACTTCTGGCCCATTCTGCATGCGTAGCTGCTCTTTGAACGTACTGTTCACAGCGAGCGCTCCTGAAGGCTGGGCTCAAGAACACTAATAAGAACATAAGGCAGGAGTAGGGTTTTACGCTGATCAGCGGCCCGAACCTGGGTAAAATCTTCCCGCGTCGATCGTTGGTTCTGCTCTTTGCGTATACCTCTCCCCCCACCGAATCGTAAAGGGGTCCCTTTGGATCCCATAGGTGTCATACCCCGACATCTTTGGCGCGCCAGGTAGGGGGATTGAAGGTTGCGTGAACCTGATCTAGTGATCGGCGCCTCAGTTTCTTCATCATCATGCCGCCCAAGAAAAAGAGCGCTGCGATGGCACAACCATCCGCGTTCGTTTTGCCTACGCCTTCGCGTATGGGCGACGGCGTGGGTACAGAAGGAAGAGGACTAGAACCCCCATGGCACTCTGGTGATCCGAGCCAGGCGAGCGGCATCGTTCGCAGTGGCAGTGGTAACCTGCATGCCGTTGGATCTAGAGACGGCGCTGTGTTGCCTACGGGTGGCACAATGAATTCTAGAGATCGGAGGGCGCCTGCTGGAGCTCCCGCGCCGGCGCAAGCATCACGACCCACCCAGGTCATGCACGATGAGCGACGTCATGGCGCTGGTGGTTCAGGGCGTCCCCATGAAAAGATATCTGCGCATCGATCTCAAGATGCACGGGACCAGCATGCACAACGAGCTGCTAGCGGGGGTGGCGTGCGGTCGCGAGACCGTGGTGGTGCTCCTTCTAATATGGTTAGGAGTCAGAGCACCTCACGTACCTCGCACCTGTCGCCGCCGCCTACGCCAGTGGAAGCCTTGGCACGTGCGCAGCTGCTCCTCGATTTTCCTCCTGCCCCAGAGAAGATAGAGGAGTGGCGAGCTACTATCCAGAGCCTTATCGGCTTCGCCAACAAAGATGGACCGCAAGAGGCAGGGCCCTCGCAGCGAAGGCCCATCGATCCGGCGCGAGCTGATGTCGAGAAAACCGGAGGTGGTGCAACCACAGTGCACTCCCCTCCGCGGCACCAGCGGCGGCCGACAACCCAGCAGGTCGACCGCCGTGAATAAGTGTCCACGGCGTCATCCGATCCACGGATGCGCCGTGATCAGCGTCAAGTTCTCCAGGAATGAGGCAAGGAGGACGCTCGAACTACCATCGAGCGGCGATGGGAAGCGCGCTATCAGTCTGATAAGCGCGCAGGGCCGGCTATCGACGAGCCTGCGCCAGGGGACGTAGGAGACTTGCCTTATGAGGTAGGGACTCCAGCGTTTACCCGTGAGCTGCGGCAAGTCCAGTGGCCCAATTCCCGAACCTTCAAGCCGGAGGTCCCGGAGAAATATGACGGTAAGACCCATCCCTCGGAGTTCCTGAGCATCTACACCATTGCGGTGCAGGCTGCCGGGGGCCGAGATGACAAGATACTTGCCAACTACTTCCCGTTGGTGCTCAAACCCAACGTCAGGTCATGGTTGATGCATCTGCCGGAGAATTCTATTTCTTCCTGGTCAGATCTGTGCCATCAGTTTGTTGGCGCCTTTGTTGGAGGCCACCAAGCTCCTGGCCAAGAGAGTGATTTGCATATCATCCCTCAGAAGGAGGGCGAGTCCCTGCGCAAGTTTATGTAGAGGTTCAGCCGGGTGCAGTACAATATTCCTGACATTCACCCTGCCGCTGTCATTAGCGCGTTTCACCAGAACGTGCGTAACCGCAGAATGCGGGAAGAGCTGGCAATGAACAAAGTCAGGAGTATTGCCGAGCTTTACGCTCTAGCCGATAAATGCGCTCGAGCTGAAGAGGGGAGGAAACTCCCTGGCGAGGCTGTTGGCGCGGTGGGCGAATCCGAAGAAGAGGATGCCGCGACCCCGTCAAGGAAAGGCCGGCGGCGGAACAGGAAACGCAGAGGCAAGGCCGTGCTTGCTGTCGAGGAATCCGACAACCCCGGCGCCGCCAAGAAGGCCAAGGTTGGTGACCCCGGCAAGGATCTTGCCGGGTGCCTTTCCTGTCAGGCCTTGGCGGCTGCCGACAAGTCAGAAAACTCCGGCAAGTAGTATTGCAAGATCCATCGCACCAAGGGCCACGATCTCCAGAACTGCCAGCAAGTTGAACAGCTTGCCGAGAAACAGAGGGCCGAATATGAAAGGCGAGATAAGGAGAAGGCCCAAGATGGTGCTGACGAATCCGGCAAGAAGCGCGGTGGCTGAGGGGGGTGCCGCGGCAAGGCCAAGCAACAGAAGGATAGGCCCGCTCGGGGCCGAGACAAAGAAGAAGATGATGATGAAGAAGATGATGAGTCCAGTGAGCAAGAATTTCAGAAAGCTATAGAGGCCATGTGTATCGATGGAGGTGCCTCACTAAATTCTTCCCACCGTCAACTCAAACAGTGGGTGTGGGAAGTCAATGCGGCAGAGCCATCCCCAGATGCATGTAGGCCCCTGAAGTGGTCCAACACGCCTATCATTTTCGACGCCGAGGATCACCCTGATCGCACAACTGCGGTCGGGTGCTTGCCATTGTTGGTCTCGCCAACGATTCGCAACCTCAAGGTGACGAAGATGCTAGTTGACGGTGGGGCCGGCCTAAACTTAATCTCACCGGATGTGCTCAAAAAGCTCCAAATTCCCGACGAGGACCTCGAAGAAACGGGTACGTTTCAAGGGGTCAATCCGGGAAGAACCCAGCCCAAGGGCAAGATTACGCTGCCGGTGACATTTGGTAGCGAGCTCAACTACAGGACCGAGAAGGTGGTGTTTGATGTCGCCAAGATCCCCATGTCATACAATGGGATCCTTGGTCGGCCAGCGCTGGCTAAGTTCATGGCGGCATCACACTACGCGTACAACATTTTGAAGATGCCTGGGCCGTTGGGCGTCATCACTATCCATTCTGATAAGAAGGATGCGCTCATCTGTGCCGACCAACTCTACCAGGAAGCAGTTGCAGCACCTGCCATCAAGGCACCTGCTCCTGCCGCTAGAACTCCCGGGGGGGAAGAAGAAGACCGGCAAGAATCTTGGCGCGAACTCCGGCAAGCGCACCTCCTCGGAGTGCTGCGCTTCCGTCGAGGATGCACCAGAGAGTTCCACCGGCAAGAACAAGAAATCCAAGGCTGCTCCGCCGGAGACCAAGAAGGTGCCCGTCAGGGAGGACGGAACGGGGGGAACTTTCACCATAAGTTCTGCCCTAGATGACAAATAGGAAAGCGCGCTTGTTGCCTTCCTGCGGACGAATGTCGACGTGTTTGCATGGCAACCGTCTGACATCCCTGGTGTTCCCAGGGAGGTAATTGAGCACCACCTTGTTGTCTGTCCTCATGCGTGGACCGTCAAGCAAAGGGTCAGGAAGCAAGCCCTGGAGCAGCAAGAATTCATTGCCGAAGAAATTAGAAAGCTGGAGGTGGCAGGATTGGTCAAAGGAGTGCTTCATCCAACCTGGTTGGCCAATCCGGTTGTAGTGCGGAAAGCGAATGGGAAATGGAGGCTTTGTATCGATTATACAGATATCAATAAAGCCTGTCCAAAAGATCCCTTTCCCTTGCCGCGCATCGACCAAATTGTGGATTCCATCGCTGGTTGTGATCTCCTGTCCTTCCTTGATGCCTATTCAGGGTATCATCAGATTTTTATGGCAAAAGAAGATGAAGAGAAGACCGCATTTATCACCCCAGGTGGTACGTATTGTTTTATACGAATGCCTTTCGGGTTGAAAAGTGCTGGTTCGACATTTGCGAGAGCAATCCAAATTGGTTTTGAGCCTCAACTCCATAGAAATATGGAGGCGTATATGGATGATATAGTGGTCAAAACCAAAGAAAAAGCGACGCTCATTCAAGATTTAGAAGAAACATTTGCAAATCTGCGCAAGATCAACTTGAAGCTCAATCCTGAGAAGTGCGCGTTCGGTGTTCCTTCCGGCAAGCTCCTCGGATTCTTTGTATCTTGCCGGGGAATCGAAGCGAACCCCGACAAGATTAAAGCTATTGAGCAAATTGAAGCGCCGAGACGCGTCAAGGATGTGCGTCGTCTTGCCGGCTGTGTTGCTGCTCTAAGCAGGTTTATTTCCAAATCTGCTGAGTGCGCCCTGCCCTTTTTCAAAATTTTGAAGAAGGCAGGTCCAATGAAATGGACTCCGGAGGCGGAGGCTGCGCTGCAAGATTTGAAGAAATGCCTTTCCTCTCCGCCGACGCTAGTCGCGCCTAAACCACAAGAGCCGTTGTTGCTATACCTGGCAGCAACAAATCAAGTGGTTAGTGCTGCGCTAGTGGCGCAGAGAGAGGCTGATGAGGAAGCAACACCAGCGGCAGGACCGCCAAGTGACGCGGCAAGATCTTCCCCGGCAAGGGTTGATCCTGGCAAGACAGGATCTGCGCAAACAGAAGAACCAGTGCAGAAGAAGAAGGTGGTGCAGCGCCCAGTTTATTTTGTTAGCTCTCTTTTACAAGGAGCTAGGTCAAGATATTCTGGTGTGCAGAAGTTGCTTTTCGGCCTTCTTATGGCCTCGAGGAAGCTGCGCCATTATTTTCAAGCACATGAAATCACCGTCGTCACTCGCTTTCCATTGCAACGGATTTTGCAAAATCCAGAAGCAACCGGTAGGATTATGGAGTGGGCGTTGGAGTTGTCGAGCTTTGGCCTCAAGTTTGAAAGCACTTCGACGATTCAGAGCAGGGCCTTGGCGGAGTTCATTGCAGAATGGACCCCAACACCGGACGAAGAGGCTCAGGAAACAACTCTCCCCGGCAAGGAAATCGATCAGCAATGGGTTATGTACTTTGATGGGGCTTTCTCGCTGCTAGGCGCTGGTGCTGGCGTGCTGCTTGTCGCACCCACCAGAGAGCACCTCAAGTACGTAGTCCAAATGCATTTTCCCCGGGAGAGTTTGACCAACAACACTGCAGAATACGAGGGTTTGCTTACCGGTCTCAGGATCGCGGCAGACCTATGTATCAAAAAGCTCGTCATCAAAGGCGATTCACAACTTGTCGTCAGGCAAGTTAACAAGAGTTATCAAAGTCCATTGATGCAAGCCTACGTGGATGAAGTGAGGAAAATGGAAGAGCGCTTTGACGGTCTGCAAATGGAGCATGTTCCTCGTGCTGAGAATAGTCTTGCTGATGACCTGTCAAAGCGTGCCGCCCTCAAGTTGCCTGTGCAACCAGGAACTTTTGTGCTCCAATTGAATCAACCATCCGTGGCGCCATCGATGCGGCAAGAAAAGAGAAGAAAGTTGAACTCTGGTCAGTACTTCCCGGCAGAGCTCCCCGGAGCCGCCGGCAAGGAAGTTGCCGGGATCGACATGCCTGCCGGGGAACAACAGGCTCTGGCAGGGCCTCAGGCCCTTGCTGTTGAGACAAATGTTCCCCCGGCAGAGGAGATGCCTTTAGTCCTAGCCGTTGAGCCTCAGGCTCCAGCATGGGCGCAGCACATTGTCCATTTCCTTCAGACAGGAGAACTCCCGGAGGAACAAGAAGAAGCAGAAAGAGTAGCCCGTCGGTCTGTTATGTACAAGTTCGTCGATGACGTCCTGTACAGAAAGAGACCAAATGATGTGAAATTAAAGTGCATTCCTCGGGAGGATGGGCTAGAGCTGTTGGCAGAGATACATGGAGGCATATGTGGTTCTCACATAGGATCAAGAGCCCTTGCCGGGAAAGCATTCCGGCAAGGTTTCTTTTGGCCCACCGCTCTCCAGGATGCAACTGCACTAGTCACCAAGTGTGAAGCGTGCCAGTTTCATTCGAAGAAATCACATCAACCAGCTCAAGCTCTTCAGACAATCCCTCTCTCCTGGCCATTTTCGGTCTGGAGGCTCGACATACTGGGCCCTTTCCCCCGTGCTACCAGGTGATTTGAGTACTTGTACGTTGCTATCGACAAGTTCACAAAGTGGCCGGAGGTGGAAGCAGTGAGGAAGGTGACAGCACAATCAGTCGTCAAGTTCTTTAAAGGGATAGTTTGCCGTTTCGGTGTACCCAACAGGATCATCACCGATAATGGCACGCAGTTCACAAGTCGCACCTTCATGCAGTACGTCCAAGACCTTGGCGGCAAAATTTGTTTTGCCTCTGTTGCTCACCCGAGAAGCAACGGCCAAGCAGAGAGGGCTAATGCTGAAGTGTTGCGCGGTCTCAGGACCAGGACTTTTGACAGGCTGAAAAAGTGCGGAAGACGCTGGATCGATGAGTTGTCGGCGGTTCTTTGGTCAATCAGAACGACACCAAATCGAGCCACCGGCCAGACGCCCTTCGCTCTGGTCTACGGAGCGGAAGCAATTCTCCCCACGGAACTCACGTATGGATCACCTCAAGTGCTCGCTTATGATGAGCTTGAGCAAGAGCAACTGCGGCAAGATGGCGCTGTGCTCCTTGAGGAGAATCATCTTCAGGCTGCTGTGCGAGCTGCACGCTACCAGCAAGCTTTGCGCCGCTACCATAGCCGCAAAGTTCATGCCCGAAGCCTTGAGGAAGGCGACCTTGTTCTTCGGCGGATTCAGTCCTCCAAGAATTCAAACAAGTTGACGCCAAAGTGGGAAGGCCCTTATCGGGTAGTACGAGTCACCAGGCCCGGCGCTGTCCGCTTGGAGACCGAAGATGGCGTTCCAGTGAGAAATTCTTGGAATATCGAACATCTTCGCAAGTTCTACCCATAAGGCGCGGTTGCCGGGAGCTCCCGGCAACCACCCTTTTGTACAAGTCTTACCGGCAAAGCATGTGATCCTTTGTACAAAGCCAGGCGCAGACCCTGAGCGCAGATGAATAAATTTAAGTGTTGTACATTCCCTTATTGATTCCCATGTTCATATTTATATATGCATGTTTGTCCAAGATGTTGTATAACACCTACTCCCGGTAAGTCCTAACAAACCGCCAAGGTTTCATGTCTTTATTTTCTCTTCTTTCTTTTTAAAAGACAGAAGGATTCCTCGCGTGCACATTTGCCGGGGGGGAAGGGAGATATGAGTACCAGTTGGCGACGTTCGGAATCGACGCTTGCCGGAGGAAGGACAGTGACAGAAAGTTAAGTGCTAAAAACTTAGAGCAAGTTTCCTTTATTGCAAGTTATTTCCTTGGACGATTCCGACTCTTGTATGGAAAATCTGCACGCGAAGGAACCCTTGTTGTAATCAGTTGCGCCCTTACTTTGTTTCAAGCCCGCTCAACGATTTAAGTGGCTGCACTGAGAACGCCAAGGAGTCTTGCCGACCGCTGCGCCTCCAGCAGGCTGCTAAAGTCCCGCACCCAGCGCTCGCGGCAGGTTGCGCGTCGGCAAGTTTTTCAGTAAGCGTAGGGTGAACTCCATACATAAAGGAATCAGACAAGGAAAATAGCAAGCATGAACCTAAACATAGGCGAGTCATATTACATTCATGAGTTGCCGCAATTCTAACTTGAGACTTAATTGTCTTTTACATGGAATGATGACGGCAAGAAAAGGCGGAGCACTTAATCCCTACGCTGGCCTTCGATCCTTTTGATGGAGTCCACCCTCTCAAGGATAGGCGCGATAAGTTCTTCAAGCGCCTCAACATTTGCGTCCCTTGGCAGGTGGCCGAGCGCGTTGGAGAGGTCGATGCCAGGATTGCTGTGCACCACCTTGATAAGCACCTTGCGAAGGACGGCCCGGCAAAGCCGGCGAGTCTCGTTGGCCAATTGGGTCGCCCGGCTAGACTGGAGCACCCTCAAGGCGTCGATGATGCTTTCAAAGAACATCGTCAACCTGGCACTTGAAGATATCCTTTCCTCGGAAGAATACCTGAAGTTCGACAGGCCCATGGTTGACAGTTCTGCCATAAGCTTCTCCGCAGCGGTGATGAGACGTCCAGTCCAGATCTCCACCCCCTTCTCGTAATCGATTTGGGCGGTGGCAGCGCTCTTGAGCAGGTTCCTCTCTCCTTGGAGATCCTTGAGTAGAGCCTTCTCACGGGCCTTGCCGGCCTCGAGAGACTTCTGCAACGTGGTCAGCTTCAATTCCAGAACTGTAATAGCATCAGCCGCAGAGGAGAGCTGCTTGGTTTTGTTGGACAGGGCAACTTGCATCTCCGCCAAGGAGTGGAGGGTTTTTTCCCTATCACCTTTGAGCGTCGAGAGCTCCTTGTCGTGCTCTTCGAGATCTATTTCCAGCTTCTTTACCTTGTTGCTCAGCTCGTTCTTGGAGGCCTCTGTAGCTTCGGCAGCATCGACGGCCTCCTTGAGCTTGCCGGCGTGACTTGCAGTCAGAGCTTCGAGCGCCTCTTTATGTTTTTGCTCCAGATCCTTGGTCCGCCGCGCGACAAGCTTCTCGATATCTTCATCTTTACCGCGAAGCTTGGCGGTGAGTGCCTGCTCACGTGCGGTGAGATCTTCCTCATGAGCATCAAGAGCAACGCGGTGCCCCGTCAGGAGGGCATCTTCAGCAGCAATCCTTTGAGTAGCTTCATCCTGCGCCTTCTCCATATCAGATTGCTTCAGGAGGATCTCTGTCCACTGTTGGCTCACCTGTTCCCGGCCAGCAGTTAGCTCTTGGAGGGCCTCGGCGTACCAGGTTTGCATTTGTTCGATGCGCCTTTGGAAATCTGCCCCAGCCGCCTCGACAACTGCCATTCTGGAATCCGCTTTATCTTTCCGGGCACGGTGAAGAGCCTGAAGCTTGCGGAAATTCTCGCCCATGGCCTGAAGGAGCTGATCCTCTTCAGATTTGCCGCTGCTAGCGCTGGGATCGTCGACAACCTCGAGCCCGGCAGCAGCGATGATTTCTTCGTCAAAGGCTTCTCCTTCGGCTGGTGCCCCAATGCTTGCCGTTCCCGACAAGTTGACAAACAGGTTTTTGCCAACCTTGAGGTATTTGCTGGATGAGGGGCCTTCAGATGTTGACGGTTGGTCTTCAGCGACCGCCTCACCAGTGGCAGGGGGCTCCGTGGCCGGTGCAGCGCCTGGCGCTCCTGTGGCAGGAATGCCATCAGTACGGTCATTAGCCTCCCTGTCGCCCCCTTCAGTAGGTTCCTTGGCGGGTTCCTCCTGTGCAGTCTTGGCGGCCTCCCCGTCAAGAGCACCACCAGCCTCGATAGTGTCATCCTTGGCAGCCTCGCTGGCAGCGATCCTCTCTGCTTCGGCAGCGGCGTCCCTGGCGGTCTCCTCGATGACAACGTCGACGTCCATGTGTTCCATCACAGGGAACTCTGAAGGACGAAGGAAGAGAACAGAATAAGATCAAGATTGAAGTTTGAAGCGACTAAAGACAGAGAGATAAGGGAAAGAGTAACAAGCATTCTGAGGCAATCGATTACCTGCGTCGAGTTGTTGAGAGGTGGCCTCGCCCCTCCCGACAACTTCGGTTGCCGGGGGAGGGTTGCCGATGTCCATGCTTGCCGGCTCCTCCTCAGTTAGGATGGGCTCGTCGCTAGGATCTCTTGCCGGGGACGTGCTTGTGGGCGGCGTGGTCAATGAAGGTGGCATGATGGGGATGTCTTCCGACAACTCTCCTTGTTGCCGTTCTTCTCCTGCAAGCCCAAGGATATCAGCGGCAAGAATGGAAGCCTCAGCACTCACCAGCGGCAAAAGAACAGTGAACTTACGCTGGGGCTGCGCTGGGGGCTGTGCTGAGGGCTGTGCTGGGGGCTGCATTGAGGACTGGGCTCCGGGCTGACGACGACGGTTTCTGGCACGCTCGTGGAGCCTGTCGGGGGCTCGTCGCCCATTGAAGTCTTTGTCCTCTTCGCCATCCTCTCCAGCAAGGTTTCTGCATCACTGCAGAGACAATACAAACAAGTCAGTAAGATCGATCCAAGATTGAAATATAAAGGTTGTGGCAAAGTACATACTCTTCTTCTTCTCACTCCGGACTAAAGCCGGAGATGTCGAAATCGGCCTCCGTTGCGATGTCTGAGTGGGAAGGCGGAGGAGGGGTCCTAGGTCGCTTGGTTGTGGCAGGCGCCGGGGCAGCTTCCGGTGCGGTAGTGCGAGACACCCCTGCCGCTCCAGCAGTGGCCGCTGGTGTGGGTCTCGCGTGCCGCGCAGGTTGCTGACGAACCCCTTGGCGCGGTGCAGTCTTGCCAGCCACTTTCTTGCCGGGAGCCTCGCCGCTCGAAGAAGGCTGGCTTGCCGGGATGCCAGATGCAGCCTTCCGAAGAACACGCTTCGTCTTCTTTGGGGCTTGGAGCTCTTCTTGCGGTTCTTCTTCGGCCGTGTCCTCATTAGACGAGCTCTCAGCGGCTGTGCTGCTCTGTTCCCCAGCAGCTTTGTCCTTCCCGGCAGGTTTTACCTCCACCACTACCTCTGCGTCGCTGGCTTCCCATTCTGTGAAGCCAACGCTGCTGGCCTCCGCGGCAAGATTTTCCTCCTCCACCCTAGTAGCGATGTATGCTACTTCTTGGTCGGTGGTGGCTCGGATGAAATCTGTCTCTTGCCGGACGGGTCTCTCCGTCAAGTTGTCAAAAAACTTCTGTGCTTCCTCCTCGGTTGGCTCGGCCCAAGTCGCGTCAAGACCGTGGGCGTTGAACATCGGCATGAAGGCGATGATCGACCCCAAGGCGGAGTTGTTGCACAAAGGGACAATCCTTGCCGGCAGCCGATGCTTGTCTTCGCGCTGGAATAGTTTTTGACGGAGAGCGCCAAGCTGCATAGTGGTCAGATTATTATTCAACCCGGGGCGCAATCTCATGATATCCGCCACGTTTCGGTATTCCCAAGCTGGCCTTCCCCTGTTCTGCAAGGGGGCGATGCGGCGGCGGAGAAAGTCGAAGCCAATCATCTCCATTGTCAGCCCGGCAGCTTTCAGGCAAAGAATCCTGGTGGTGGCGATTGCGAGCTTTTCGTCATCAGCGGCAAGACTGCTCCAACCGCTGCCACGGACCACCTTCTGTTGCCGGGGAAGACAAAACGGATGGGGATCTGCTTCCTTGACCCAGCACCATTCAGCCCGCCATTCGTCCCACTTTTCGCGGTAAACTCCTTCTGGGTATATTTCCTTATTCCAAGCCCTTGGAATCCAGGCGATAGAACCAAAGAGGGCCTCTCCTTTTTGGATGCGGGGGAAGAAGTAATGGCGAAAAAGAGTAGTGTTGGGAATCACCCCGGCAAAGTTTTCACAAAGATGGGTAAAGATGGACATGCACAGTACCGCATTCGGCGTGAAATCGAGAAGATGAAAGCCGTATGTGTACATGACATCATTGAAGAAGTCGGAAAATGGGGGGCAGAGCCCGCAATAGAAATACGCAGCGAAGAAGGGGTATCTGTCCGACCCACTTTTGGAACAAGAACCTGGAATCACGCGTGTGGCGGGGTGAGCTTGCGTCCCCTTCGCCCACATGCATTGGTACCGCCTCTTCAGAGCTTCTGCATCGAGCGATGGGGCGAAGACGACATACTTCTTCCGCATCTTCACCAGTTCACTCTCCGGAATATCGGCTCTCGCCTCCTTGCTCTTGCTCTTGCTGGTCTTGGGCGGCATGGCGGCTGTGAGGGCAGAGGCCGGAGACGAGGCGAGCGTGGAAGCAGTGGGCGGAAGGGGAAAAGCTTCGCTCTGAGCTCGAGAGGAGGAAGGCAACGGCGACGGCCAGATTGAGAAGAAGAGGGGGGTAAATAGGCTTGTGCCTCTGCGGATTCTCCTTTTTATGGGGAAGGAGTGGGGCCGCCTCTTTTATTCCCCAATGTGAATGCGCCTCTATAGGCGCGTCGCAGTTGCAGCCTTTGGGGCACGCTCCCCACGCCGCGCGTTCGACGCGCGTAGTGGGGGGCACAGTAAACGAGATATTTAAGAGCAGTTTATCCCCTGCCACGCGTGCCCGTGCACTATTTGGGCCTAGCCCAACAATGCCTCGCACTCGTGTATGGCCGAGGCCCGGGGGCTCCTGTCGGTGTACTAAGTATTGGGCCACTAGTACCCCGTACTTGTGCACGGGCAGTTGTAGCCATCCTCGCGGCAAGGCTTGCCAGGGAACAGTTCGAGGTTGATTCAAGCCATCAAAGAAACCATCCAGTCAGAGATCTGGGGATTAGCAGATAAGGAGAGCTGGAATCCGAAGGCCAGCTTCCCCGGCAAGATCTTGCCGGGGTGGCCTGCGGAGCCCGGCAAGGCTTGGCGCCCGGCAAGGTTTTGTTGTTGTGCCACCGCTCTAGCACAGCGACAAACCCGACATTCTGGGTCCTTCTTTGGATGCGTGGCGACGCGCCAATGGAGGGGAGCTTAAGCGGTGCTGATGGGATGGCCCCTTTTTTCATCCCCAAGAAAGTAAGGACACCTAAACAGACACCTCACGGTGCATTAAATGCGTTCGTCCTAGTCCGTCAGGGGTTAGGTATGATTACCCTGTAGCTACTTTAGACCTCAATGTATGTACATTGAGCCACTGTGGTGACCCCTTTGAGTGTATAAAAGGAGGCCCAAGGCAACTGCTACAGGGGAGGAGAAGAACTTCTGGCCCATTCTGCATGCGTAGCTGCTCTTTGAACGAACTGTTCACAGCGAGCGCTCCTGAAGGCTGGGCTCAAGAACACTAATAAGAACATAAGGCAGGAGTAGGGTTTTACGCTGATCAGCGGCCCGAACCTGGGTAAAATCTTCCCGCGTCGATCGTTGGTTCTGCTCTTTGCGTATACCTCTCCCCCCGCCGAATCGTAAAGGGGTCCCTTTGGATCCCATAGGTGTCGTACCCCGACAATGACCTAAATTTAAATGAAGACCAATTATTTATCAAAATTCGATGGTCCAAGTGGCTGGTTATTATCATATAGCAGCACCACCTGAAAGCATCATATAGTAGCAGCAGCTCATAGCAACTCATCATACAGCAGCAGCTAGCAATTCATCATATACCAGCAGCAGCTCATAGCAATTCATCATATAGCAGCAGCAGGAGCAGCTCATAGCAATTCATCATATAGCAGCAGCAGGAGCAGCTTATAGCAACTCATCATATAGCAGCAGCAGCAGCAGCTCATAGCAATTCATCATATAGCAGCAGCAGGAGCAGCTCATAGCAATGCATCATATAGTAGCAGCAGAAGCAGCTCATAGCAATTCATCGTATAGCGGATCAGAATGAAAATTTGGCAAAAAATCAGAGGAGATCCTCACCTTGTTGGATGAGTTCATCCTTCAACAGCACCTCAAGGCCAGGGCCTGGGAGGAGGGGAGGGGGAACGAGGTGCCTTCTTCCGGAGTGGGGCATCGGCCGTAGTTGTGCGGCGCCCACCGGAGTAGTGCGTTGGATGGACCACAGCGGAGCAACTGCTGGATACCATGAGAATGAGGGGCGGTGCCAGAGGGAGGAGCAGCCGGGGAGATTTGGCCCTACCCGCCGGCCATGTAGCCTAGCTGGACAGAGCATCGTCGAGGACCAGGCCCGATGTGACCAGTGGCGAGGGCTCGCTGGAGGAACCCTAGCGCTGCAGGAAGGGGATCGAGGTAGATGGAAAGGGGAGAGGAGATGCAAGCGGGCAGGGCAATGAACGCTTGCGTGTTTGTTTTTACTTGAGGGTCAGGTGTGATGCGGGCGTGAGCAGTGGCATTTTGAGTGTAATATAGGCAGACAACAGAGTCATTTCACTATTCCCCTTCCCTTCAATTTTTAGTGAGCTTCTACCCGAAGCACCCCCCCTCCAAAGCAAAATAAGTTAAGCCCAAGCCCATAACTCAAAAATGACTTCTTTACATCTTTTATGGCTTATTTTGACAATAAGCCTTGAAAAGGCGGAATAGAACTAGCCCTTAACCTGCAATTAAATTGTGTGTGCAATGATGATTCACTCCTGCCTGCTATAGTGTACATTTAGGCATCATACATGGCATAACCTAATACATGTGCATTTCATTATAGAATCTGAAATATGCAATGTTTATGTTAGTTCATATGTTGCACATGATGTTTAAATGCCCCTTAAATCTGGTCAGTCAAGTGATGGTCTTTAAGCCTCCTTCTATGCTTCTTTTCTTGATATGTAAGATTTGCTCACACATCTGTTCAATTGCTTGTTTGTATCAGCCAGCCATACTAGGACTGTTTGCTTTGATTACTTGTTGTTCTTGACCTAACAGAGCTTGTCAACGATTTAAACACTAAGGGCTGCTGTAGTGGGGGCTTATATAACTCATAGGTGACATAAAGATTTGGCTGTACACTAAAGTAGGCTCTCCAGGAGTACCTGGAGATCCAGTTCGAAGGTATGCCTAGTTTTTACACAGTGCACACATAGTAAATGCTCATTTCATTGTGTGCAAGAGATGTGGCATGTTTCGTTATGTGGTGTTGTTTTGTTATAAACTCATCCTTTTGTGTTGTTCACAGACCGGAAAGTATGCATATTTATCTTCCAAGGAGACCAGTAACTAGTTTGTGTCACCTTGCAGAGGGGGTGCAATGAAGATAAGATTGAGGATTTCCAAGTACAAGATGTTAGGAAGGAGCCTTGCAAGAGAAGGAGGAGGAGCGATGAGCCTGTTCAACCAGTTATGGTAAGTCACTGTATTACAATTACCAGGAAATCCTATTTGTCTGACATTGTGCTTGCGTAGGGTTCTTCACCTGTAACCCAGTCATTGGGCCATTGATTAAAACCCCCTCCGCTAACTACTATATGATGTTCTAACTTTTTTGTAAATCAGATGTATGTAAACACATTTTAATGTGTCTGTTCACTCATTACGGATGTAGTCTACTTTTAAATATCTAAAACATCTTATAGTAGTGAACAGTGTGAAACTGCTTCCTGCCATGGTAGAGTTGTCGATGTCATAAATGTCATAACCAAATGCATATTCACATCATTAGCCTCCCTATCATTACTAGGATATTGATTACATACTAGTCGAGATACTTCATAGGGGGCAAACAATATTACATTACTTGTTCCTTTATATAGTAAATGTAGCTAGGCCATGGATGTTATTGAGGCGTGCATGTATGCATGCTGCCAACTCAACAGTTCAATTGCTTGTTTGTTTCAGGCATAGTTAAATTGCTCTTTTCAATTGCTTTATTTGTCCTCAGTTAATGAGATGCCCAAACAATGATGCCTGATGTTGGGTACTTGTATAACTATTAGTTGACATAATTAAAGGCCTTACCATTTAATTACTCTGGCAAAGTGTGTCTAAAGCTTTGAAGTCTATTAACCAACTATTACTGCATGAGGCTCACAATCTAGTTTATACTAGGCTAATGATTGCATAGTTTTGCTTGCTATAGTAGGTTTGTATGAATCCCTCTATTGTTCATTATGCTCCCTAAGACTTTAATTGAGATACAGAATGGCGAACTGCTTGCTTACTTACACGCAATATATATGTTCAGTAGTTGCGTGTGGTCTAAATTCGTAACCTGTCTGTGTTTTGGATTTGGCCCCAACATCATGCTCCTCTGGTGAGCTAAAAGAGATTTCTGTATGCGGGCTGCACAGACTACCATTTTTATAATTTTTAAAATATCACATGCTTATGCTTCATGACGTGTAACATTATTGTTAGTCCTATTTTGCCATGTACAAAATAGTCTGTCTTGCTCGCTTCACTGTTGTAACTATATTTTGCCCTAGTCATGTGTACTTACAGAAACATTTCAGGATGAAGTGACATCAACACAAAGATCTGCGAGCAGTGCGGCATGGCCATTATCAAATGATTATGGATTGGAATTGGAATGTGCTGATGTTCTCGAGCATCAACTAGAGGTGGCAAGATAACGTGTACATGATTCTCAACATGCAATCAACAAGTTGAGACTGGAGTTGCAGGTATTAGATGCAGGAGTCAAAAAAATGAAACGAGACACAGAGGTAACCACGAAGGAATTGGAGATTTTGCAGATTGAAATTTGTGCTATCTGAATCCGGCCAATCCTATTTTCTGAAGAGATTATAGTTCAAATGGTAAGTTATGTTGATGCGTGTCCATGATGTATGAGCTTTATTTGCCCAGTGTATGTAATTTGTTGTTTGTGTACGCTTTATTATCACTGGTGCTGAACTATAATGCCCAGTGGGTATAATCGGCTGTAATTTCTTTATTGTATAGTGTAGGATTATTCTACGTTTCTATGCCTTAGTCTCTTTATTTTATAGTGTATGTTTTTAGAGGCGACAGTATAGAGTAGGATAATTCTTTGAATATGCTATATCGTTGAAACGGGGGCCAACATGCCCAAACATTACTTGGACGCCATCCGAACGAACAAACATGTGTAGTCAAAGCGGGCCTTAATTGGGCTGGTCAAATTAATATTTAGTGGATCCCAAATGATGTGGCCCATCGTAACAACGGCTCTTAGCAGGCCGTTAACAGGCCGAAAGCTTGATAGGGCCGTCTAAATGGAAATGGCCCGCGGGCCTCTAGCAGGCCGAAATAAATGTCAATTTTGTCTCGGCCCTTTTACTTTACGGGCCAGTAAGAGGCCGAAAGTGTTTTGGGCCAGAAGAGGCCCAATTTGGAAACTAGGCTTTTAACAGGCCGAAAGTCGCGTCGGGCTGAAATTGTGCCCTGCGGAACATGGGCCGCTAATGGACCCAAAATTAGGTTGCATAGTCAAAGGCCCAACTATTGTGCGGGCCGTTAACAGGCTGAAAGACAAAATGGGCTAGGAATTGGCCCATTTACCGAATGGGCCGAGGAAAGGCCTAAAGTCTCAATAGGCTAGAAGTTGGCCCAACTGCAGAATGGGCCGAGAAAAGGCCGAAAGACGTTCCAGGCCGTTAACGGGCTGGAACTGATGATGTGCTGCTAACAGGCCGAAAGAAGGTCGGGCCGTAGTTGGGCCCAAAGACGTAGCGGGCCATTAACGGGCTGGAAATTGTCAAATCTAGAATGGGCCTTTGATGGGCCGATTATGTGTAACTTGTATGGGCCGTGCTTGTGAATGGGCCTGACTCAAGTAGGCCACTAATGGGCCGGTCCGCTTATTTTGACAGGCCCGGCCTTTTAACCTAAATGGGCCACTGTTGGGCCGGGCCACGTGTCGACGTACCATAGGCTCGTCCCGTCCACTCGCTTGATGACACCTGTCCCAACGCGGAGCTGACACATGGATACTAAGGCGAATCAGAATTTTACACGTGGAAAATCCCCATTGGTCTGGGCGGTTAACGGGTTATTGGATCCAAACCGGAACCCGATAGCTTAATGGCGACCCGTTACGGTGGATGCCATGTGTCGGTTACCCTTGACGAAAGCACTTCCATGACGCGCCATTTATCGTCATGGAAGTGGACACTTCCGTGATGATAATTTTGATATTGTCATGGAACACTTCTACGACAGCACAAGTATGACTATCTTGATTCTGTCATAAAATCATCATGGATGTACATGCATGACAGAAAACGTGACCTACTATGACAAACACGTATCATCACGGAAGTGGTTTTTTTTGTAGTGATGGTGCCCGTAGTAGCCGCACCGTGTTCTCGCCGTCGTGGGCCAGTCGCCAGGGTGGCGTGGTGACGAGGTGGAGGCGCTTGAGGGCCAGCGGCTCCGTTTGGTGCATCGACTGGGTCAGTTCGTTCCGGGAGTGGCGCACGCCCTGCGGCCGCGCCCGCAACGGGAGCGGCCGGAGAGTTGCGATCCGCCCCAGAGCGAGCGCCTCCGCTGCGGTTGTGCCCTTCGGACGGGCGGAGAGGTGCAGACGGAATGATTTCTCCACCCGTACCTTGTGGAGCATGGCCGCTGGGATGCTGTTGGTGATGTCCTTCCCTGGTGCCTTCTGCCCTCATTTCAACCGCAGGGGAGGTGGTGACGACGCCGCCTGCGCCGGCCACATCAGCCGCAGCGTCCATGTCTCCGTGCGCCCCCATAGCCCCCGCAGCATCGGTGACCGCGTGCGACGGGGCCTTCGAAGTGGATGGATGGGCTGCAGCACCGGGCTTCTTCTTGGGCGCCATGGGCGATGGAGCCGTCGATGAAGAAGATGACGCACTGCGTACGCTTCTCAGGTTCGCGCAAGCGCTTCCCCCTACCTGGCGCGCCAAAGATGTCGTGGGGAACCACAGCCACCTATGGGGCCATCAGCCCCTTGTGGTTCGGCAGGGGGGATGAGCACATTGCACAAAGAGCGGAGAACGTAGCACAGCACGACAGAGATCACACGGGTAGTTTTTACCCAGGTTCGGGCCGCCGCGAGGCGTAAAACCCTACACCTGCTTTGGTGGATTGATGGTGGGTTGTGGTGGAAACGCAGCGCTCTTGCCCAGCAGGTTGCCTCGGGGCAACGGCAGCTACGCGCGTACGAGTGTACAAGGTTCCGAACCCTTTCTATGGTTGCCATGGCCCTCCTTTTATAGATCAAGGGGTCACCACAGTGGCAAATCAGTCATTGTGTACTGATTAGATAGCGAGCAGTGCTATCATACCTAACTCTGCAGACAGAGTAGAGCGCATTAAATGCGCCACTTAATGTCACATCAAGGCATGCCCGACAAGCCTTGCCGGGCCGCTTGGTCACCTTCTCGTCTGTCTGCTTGACACGTCTCTGGACGGGTGTCATTTGGAGGTGATTTCCATAGGAAGTGGCTGCCACGTGCCAAATAACAAACACTTAGTCACTTGGGGGCTTAACACCGCACCGATTGATGACTTGCGTCGCTGTGAGGTGAAGCGGTGGGGCCTTGGCGGGGTAGTTTGCCCTCGTCGCGCCCGGCAAGCCTGCCGGGACGGTCTTGAGGCTTGTCTTTAGGGCCACCTCGTCCTCGCCAGGCTCGCCTGCCCGGCAAGGGAGGCTTTCCCTTAGTGGTGTCTTTGCCCATTTAGCTTGTCTTGGTCTTCTTGATCTGCCCTTTGATTACTCAAAGAGATATTCCATCAACTTGACCTTGTCTTGGATATTGCAACCTTGCACTTTTAGGCATGTGCATGGTCTGGGCAACAGACCCAGGGTTTGTTGCACCGACAGCATTCGACGAAAACCGAGTGATACGAGTCGCTCTGTGTAGACCAAGGAGCACCCAGGTCATCCCCCTTGTCACGAGTTAGATTTTTCCCGGGAAAAAATGAATGCCTGGCTGTGCAAACTTGGTTCATGAGAAATGTGTATCATTGATGCTCCACACAAAGGATATTGACTTGGGAAACTTGATCAGACTATGCCCACGCCTCTCCGACCACCACTTGGAATTTCATGATATACCGACAATCGGGCCATGAGCCATCCTCTCCTGCAGAGATTCAAAATGGTTATCACAAAGTTTTTTCAAGATTTCTCGCCCTTCACCTTCAAGAGGTGTAGGATCGAAAGTATGTCTAGAGGGGGGTGATTAGACTACTTGACCAAATAAAAATCTATCCTTTTCCCAATTTTAGTTGTGGGCAGATTTTAGCAATTAGCACAAGTCAAGCAATCAACCTACACATGCAATTCTGAGAGTATAGCAACGGAAAGTAAAACATTGCATATGAAGGTAAAGGGAAGGGTTTGGAGAAGGCAAACACAATGTAGACACGGAGATTTTTGGCATGGTTCCGATAGGTGGTGCTATCGTACGTCCATGTTGATGGAGAGTTCAACCCACGAAGGGTAACGGCTGTGCGAGTCCACGGAGGGCTCCACCCACGAAGAGTCCACGAAGAAGCAACCTTGTCTATCCCACCATGGACATCGCCCACGAAGGACTTGCCTCACTTGGATAGATCTTCATGAAGTAGGCGATCTCCTTGCCCTTACAAACTTCTTGGTTCAACTCCACATCTTGACGGGGGCTCCCAAGCAACACCTAACCAATCTAGGAGACACCACTCTCCAAAAGGTAATAGATGGTGTGTTAATGATGAACTCCTTGCTCTTGTTCTTCAAATGATAGTCTCCACAACACTGAACTCTCTCTCTCAGATTTGGCTATGGTGGAAGAGTGATTTGAGTGGAAAGCAACTCGGGGAAGGCTAGAAATCAAGGTTCAAATGGTAGGAATGGGTTCTCTTGATCTTAACACATGAGTAGGTGGTTCTCTCTCAGAAAATGTATGGTGGAAGTGTAGGCATGTTCTGATGGCTCTCTCACAAATGGAGAAGGGGGTGGAGGGGTATATATAGCCTCCACACAAAATCCAACCATTACACACATTTGACTCATCTCGGTGGGACCGAATGGTTAAACTCGGTGGCACCGATTAGTTCAAAAATGTGAATGTTAGGAATCTCGGTGGGACCAACTGGAACAACTCGGTGGGACCGATGTGCTAGGGCTTAGGGTAAACATCATCTCGGTGGCGCCGATTGCATCAACTCGGTGAGACCGAAGTGAAGCAATAAGCAACAGAGAATATGTCAAGCCAACTCGGTGAGTCCGATTGCATAACTCGGTGAGACCGATTGCATAACTCGGTGAGACTAAAATAAATGCAACAAGTCACAGAGTGTTGGCAAGGCCATCTCGCTGAGACCGAGATTCATATCAGTGAGACCGAACTATTAGGGTTTCTGGTTGTGGCTATGTCATATGAACTCAGTGGCTCCAGATAGAAAGAATCGGTGGGGCCGAGTTGGAGTTTAGAGTTTTGACATATTTGGATGGAGAAAGTGGTTGAGGGTTTTGGAGCAATATCACTAAGCATTTGAGCAAGCAAGCCATTAAGCAACACCTCATCCCCTTTTAATAGTATTGGCTTTCCTATGGACTCAATGTGATCTTGGATCACTAAAATAAAGATGAATATGTAGGAACGAAGTATGTCTACCAGAGGGGGGTGAATGGGAGTTTTAAAATTTCTTCAAAAATCTCAAAACTCTCGGAACCCAGCAGCGGAGCGAATGAAAAACAAACTATAGCGAGCTAAAACTAAGTACCGAATGGAAACTGAAGCATGCATCAAAACAAATTACATGAAAGAAAATAGATCAAATTTAAACATGGGTAGCAGAGGTAACTAGTGGTGCTTGATGGCGACAAGGTATTTGTTTGACCAGTTCGTCCTTCTGCACAAGGACTACGTCTGGTTGGAGGGGTTGTGACTTAACACGGAAGATAAACTCTCTTCACCCTATTCTCCTCGACAATTGGTTCGTCAACCAATGTCGATCACTCGTGGTAGATAATTGAGGCGATCTCCGAACCTTTACAAACTTCTTCTTAGAGAACCACAATCACTCTTGGTCTCTGAAGAAATTGACACCTAACCATCTAGAGAGTTTGCAGCTCTCAACAGTAATAGGTGGAGCGTACTGGACTTAGATTCGAGTGATGTTGAACCACTATCTAATTCTTCGGCTCTAGGGGTTTTCTCCTGGTGGATTTTAAACTCAAATCGCTCAGAGAGGGGGTTGCTCAACAATCTTCTCAGGATCAAATGGAGCAGGCGCGGGGTGGCTATTTATAGCCGCAGCCTTCCCGGATGGGAAATGACCATTTTGGACACGCGGTCCAGCCAATGGCCAACCGACATGTTCACCACGGTCGGATTTTGGAGCAACGGTAACATTAATTGAGGAACAAGTAATGCTAACTCCTCGGTCTGAGACAAATCTATCGTAGCAAAGAAGATCACAGTCTCTTGCTGGCAAGTATTTGCTCGGAACACAAAGAGATTTCTCTCGCAACTTTCATAGAATTTGGATTTAGCATCAGAGAATCGAAGTTTCAAACGCTACACCCCTCTTAATGGTACGCTGGTCCTATGACTCAATAAAGAGAAGAAGAACTACGAAATAAATGCTATGTCTTCATTTTGTCTTCAATCTCCTTGGACGCAGTAATTTTCTTCGGACAGACACCGAAGCAAATGCTTCACTTCAGCAATTTTTGAGGGGTCACTCTTGTTATCATAATCTTCTGTGATAACCTTCGCTGCACTGCAGGGAGATTATCTTCATAGTTTGCATCAAACTCCTCATGATCTCAGGGACCTGTTACTCTGTGTGCACTAGCAAACACATAAGTCCCATATTGTTTATGTCAACAAACTCCAAAACATAAGGGGCCTATCATTGCACCAAAAATCTCCCCCTTTTTTGGACGGTTTTTGACAAAACATATAATCATCGAAGTTAAGATAGATAAGTGAAAAGTAATTCAAACAAGAGTGAATTAGTGTTACTTGGCTCGATGATGAAATATACTCCCCCTAGATGTATGCAGGGTTATAGATATGAGATAAAATCTCCTGCAATTCATTGAAGTGTGTAGAGGAAATTTCAATCATTCAAGATAATGATTCGCACTGATAATATATAATCCATCGAGATTGCAGTGCAATCATTCATAATTTCTTATAATAATTCCACCTGCAAAACAAATGCTTCGAGAGAAACAGTGTAGCTGGCGGGGTTAATAACATTACATCACAGAAGTTTTACATCAAAGCATAGATAGTCTATGAGGCATAAGTTCAAATCTCACACGAAACAAAACCAACGGAAAGCAAAAGGCAAATCTATCAAAACTCGATGTGATTCTCCCCCTTTTTGTCAACTAGTGTCAAAAAGGTGACGAATAACACGAGTGCAGAAGAGGTGAACTTGATTCACTTAGTGGCGTCGCCAGAGGAACTGTCCAAAGAGGTTTCTGATTCGGAAGTGACTGGAAGATCTTCATCGTCAACAGCAGCAGATTTTCCTTCAGGAATGGCAGCTTGAGGCTGAGATGATGAAGGCACATTGGAATTAGCCACTTGAATCATCCATGATAGCACATTTCCTTTGGCTGGTTTTTCGGTCGGTGAGGTGGCTTCAGATTCTTCGATTATCTTGCGAAGCTTAATATGCAGAAGATCAGTAGTTGGCGCTCGAGCAGGTAGTTGAGGAGCACTACGTGGTTGATAATCTTCAACTGAGAGGCCTTTGTCAATGTAATCATAGAGCTCTTTGAGATCAGCATCTAGGAGTTGTTTCTTGGAGAAGAACTTGCGAAGTAGTTTCCAGAGCCTTTTCTTGTTTTCATCAACAATCAGATGTGTGATTCTTGTTCAGTTGTTGATAGCATTCAGCTCGGCAGCAAGGTGTTCTTTCTCTTGGCGATCTTCAGCAATGTGTTTTAGCAACAGTTGTTGCGTGCGCAAACTGACTTCAAGCTGTGATGGAGGTTGATGAGTAACCATTCGGTCGCGCTGAGGCAGACATGGCCCATCGAATCCTTTGTGATAATCTTGCGAGCTTGACTCGGGCAATTTACCCGAAGAAATGTCTTGCATGACTTGTAGGGTGTCCCGAATAGGAGGAATACAGCTTTTATGGCTCGCCTTTGCCAAATACTCGGTGTGCATGGAATAATCAACGACTTTTTGAATCCATGGTGCATATACTTTGAGTGTTTTCGGATACTGAGCAGAATCTTTCAATATTTGCATAAACATATCCTCAACATCAAAGACATATTTATCGGAGATGGCATAGATGGCATTTCAAAGAACATCTGAGATTGTACCGTCAGTATTCATCCCGGCCAGAGGGCAGATGGTATAAGTGAGCATATGATAGAGAGTTTGATTCTCGAAGGTTAAGTTCTCTGGCTTGGGAGGACCATTGTAGTCACGAATCTTTTCCTTATCCATGGTGCACTGAAACATATCATCTAAAATGGCGTCAATGTTATGCACTCGGACTTCTGTTTTACCATGCTCAAAACGAGGGAAATGAAAGTGCGAAACAAAATCCCTGGAGGTGCACTTGATACATTTTCCTTCGGTCATCCATTCCATGATGCATTTGGAACTGTCAGATTCAACACCAGAGATGTATAATGTTGCATAGAGCTGAAGAATTATCTCTCAGTTCCACGGATGTTCGAATGCAAACACACTGGTGAGACAGAAATCTTCCAAATCTTGCAGCAGCTGATCAAAGCAACCAATGCTCTTCATAGTAGTGATATCCGGAAATTCATGAGGGAATATCTTCTTGCTGTCATAGAGAATCCGAGAATAATAGATGGCTTGTTCTTGGGTCCAGAAACGAGGCGATTCAGATGTGTGTGGCCCATTGTAAGGACTTTCTTGAAAGAATTAAGGATGCATATTTCGATTGAATAGCGGTCCTTTGGCACCAACACCAGTCGAGAACAACGGCAGTTCTTCACGAGGAAATGGATATTTGAGTTCATCCTCAACCGAGATCACTTCATCACCATACTACAAAGTCAGTATGACGAGCAGAGATAGATTTACATCCAGACGAACCATCTTCACAAATTCTTTGCGCTGTGTCAATGGAAATCCGTAGTTGAGAGGGAGCTGATGGCACAATGCTTCGTGCGAGAATGCTGCACTGGATTGTGTGCAATTTTTATAGCACTCTCATTATCACAATACAGAGGGATCTTCTTGACCTTGATGCCATAATCCTTTAGAGTCTGCTTCATCCACAATAACTGAGTGCAACAAGCGCCAGCAGCAATATATTCGGACTCAGCCGTAGAAAGAGATACACAATTCTGCTTCCTCGATGACAAACATACCAATGATCTACCGAGGAAATGGCATATCCCCAAAGTAGATTTCCTGTCAACCAAGTCACCTGCGTAATCTGAGTCTGAATATCCAACGAGATCAAACTGTGCTCCCTTAAGATACCATAAACCTAAGGTGGGGGTGTGAGCCAAATATCTCAGAATATGCTTGACCGCTTGGTGATGCGATTCTTTCGGTGCAGCTTGATAGCGGGCACACATTCAAACACTCAACATAATATAAGGTCTGGAGGCACATAGGTAAAGAAGAGAACCAATCATCGAACAATAAGCCTTCTGATCGTAATCCTTACCATACACATCTGCGTCCAGCTTACCATTCGTGGGCATAGGAGTTTTATAGCCCTTCATTTTGGAATCTTGCATTTTGAACTTCTTTAGACACTCTCTCAGATATTTCTCCTGAGATATGAAAATTCCATTTGCCTGTTGACGTATTTGCAGTCCGAGAAAGAACTTAAATTCACCCATCATAGACATTTGATATTTCTCGGACATCATTTTCCCGAACTCTAAGCTGCAAGCATTGTTAGTACAGCTGAAGTAATATCATCCACATAGATTTGACATACGAATAGATCATTCTCAACAGCACAAGTGAAAAGTGTGGGATCAGTGGATCCTGGCTTGAACCCTTTATCGAGCAAGAACTTCTTCAAGGTGTCATACCAAGCTCGAGGGGCTTGCTTCAGCCCATATAAAGCCTTCTTCAACCTGAAAACTTTGTTAGGAAACTTAGGGTGTTCAAAGCCAGGTGGCTGTCTAACATAAACTTCCTCATCAATTTCACCATTTAGAAAAGCACTTTTCACATCCATTTGATAAAGCAAGATATCATTGTAATTTGCATAAGCGAGAAGAATACGAATTGCCACAAGGCGTGCAACATGAGCATATGTTTCACCAAAATCAATACCTTCTACCTGTGTATACCCTTGAGCGACAAGACATGCTTTGTTTCTCACAACAATGCCATTTTCATCTTGCTTGTTCCGGAATATCCATTTGGCGCTGATGATATTATGCTTCTTAGGATTCGGCTTGTCAACCAATTCCCAAACATCATTCAGTTCGAATTGCACTAACTCTTCTTGCATTGCATTCATCCAATCTGGATCATTCATGGCTTCCTCATACTTGGTAGGTTCTGCCAATGAAACAAAGGAGAAACTACCACAGTAGTTAGCCAAACGAGTGCGTGAATGAGTTGTGCGTCAATAACCTGGATTCTCGAGTTCATCGGGAATTAATGAAGGATCAACTCGATTAGCCACTCGAGGATGAGGATTTTCATCTTGATGATCATTATCATTTTCATCAGTATCAGCATTTGTATCGCCATTCCCTTTAGGATTGCCATTTTGATCGGCATTTGGAATTTGATTGCCATTTGCATTCGGAGTGGCATTTGCTTCGGCAGTGGCTTGACGAGTTCTGCTTCGAGTCATGGGGGCATCATCATCAGAGGACTCAGGTGCATTTCCTTCAACAGGCTTGACGCTCCCAATAGCCATTTGCCGAATAGCATCAGAAATTAGTGGTTCATCTCTCACATTTGGCAGGTGCTCCTTTTGGGAGCCGTTAGATTCATCAAACCGCACATTTACCGTTTCCATAACATTCCCATGGTGAGAGTTATGGACACGATAAGTATGCGAGTTCGAGCCATAACCAAGAAGAAAACCTTCATGTGCCTTAGGTGCAAACTTGGAAGAATGATTCATATCAAGACTAGCAAGGTGCACCAAAAACACGTAAATAAGAAACATTCGGTTTCTTGCCAGTGATAAGCTCATATGAAGTTTTCTTAAGGAACTTGTGAAGATAAACACGATTGATAACATGACAGGCAGTGTTAATAGCATCAGCCCAGAAGGCAAGAGGAGTTTTGTACTCACTGAGCATTGTTCTCGCCATTTTGATGAGACTTCTATTCTTTCGTTCAACAACTCCATTTTGTTGGGGAGTGTATGCGGTAGAGAACTCATGAGTGATACCATTTTCATCAAGAAATTCATTGATATGAGTATTTTTTAACTCAGTCCCATTGTCACTTCTGACATGCTTAATACGCACATCATATTCATTATGGGCCTTCTTGGCGAAGCTTTTGAAGATATCTTGGGTGTAGGTTTTATCTTCGAGAAAGAATACCCAAGTGTAACGAGAGAAATCATCAACAATAACCAGGCCATAATGATTGCCACCAGAACTTGCATAATTTTGAAGACCAAATAAATCCAAATGAAGAATTTCTAGAGGTCTTGTCGTGGTCATGACAGTCTGATGAGTGATGCTCCTTGGCCAATTTACCAGCCTCACATGCAGCACAGAGACGATCCTTGTCGAATTTTACATCGGGAATGCCATGAAGATGATTTTTCTTCACCAGGGTCTGCAAATTCCTCATACCTACATGACCAAGCCTTTGGTGCCACAGCCAACCTTCGGTTGCTTTTGCAAGCAAGCAAGTTTGGACTGAGGGACCCTTAGAGAAATCCACAATATATAGATCACCTTTTCTAATTCCCTCGAAGACGAAGGAATTGTCAGAGACCATAAAGACAATGCATTTGGATATGAAAAATAGAACCAGCATGCCTAGATCACATAGCTTACCAACAGACATAAGATTGAATCCAAGAGGCTGAACAAGTAAAACATCATCAATGGACTTGTCTCTGGATATAGCAATTTTACCTAGCCCAATTACCTTTCCTTTGTTGTTGTCGCCAAAAGTGATATACATCAGAGGAGAAGCAGTTAAGTTGGGGTCGACAAACAACGACTTGTCTTCGGTCATATGACTAGTGCATCCACTATCCATTATCCATTCGGTACACCCGGAGACATAGTCCTGCAGAAGAATTAGGCTTTCTTAACCACCCACATCTTTACAGGTGGCTTCGAAACAGTAGAGCGAGCAGGATATGATTTCTTTCGATAAACATAATTGTTGCTCGAGGAAGTGTGAGCATAATCGAAAGAATAATCATTGAAATTCCTTCCAGATGAATGGGCATAATGATTGAATGAGGTATGCATGTACTCATTCTGTCAAACTTTTTCAAGGAAGTAACGAGCATTTTGAGCCTGCATGGTTAGTAACGTGGTAACAGGTAATGCTTCAATGGCTTTCTTAGGCACCCATATAGCTTTCTTTGGGGGGCCATTCCTGCTGTTTGGTCCAACATAGCGAGCAACAGCCTCACCATATAGGTTTTACCAAAAAAGGGTTTCCCCCCGCTTTGTATTCCAAAGCAAACCACCATTGTACACATCGCAATGCTGGGGCGAGCAGCACATCAAGCCCAAAGAAAAAGAAGAAGAAATAAATGCCAACAACGGCAGCTCGACAAAGCGTGGAAGACCCGCGACCGCTGCGCCCTCCGGAAACAAACCATCGCAGCCCAAGGCTCCGATCTACCGCTAACTAAGCAGCACCTCCAAGAAGGGATGCGACACCGACGATGCTGCTGCCCGGACAAGTCCTAGGGTTTCCCCCAGTACGCGGAGGGAGGTGGGGGATAGCTACTACTGACACCCTCCAAGAAGGGATAATGGCACCCACCGGTGTCACCGCATCGGAGCCGGACGGACCGGCAAGGATTTCTCCCGCACTCCAAACCCCACCGGCCAACCGGAAATGACCAGCCAAACCACCGCCCAACACCATGCGCCATCACGGTTGCGCCGCCACCAACGCTGTCTCGCTGCGAGCACCACCACAAGGCCAAGAAGACCGGAGAGAAGATCCAAGCTACGGGAGCAGCAGCACCAAGGCCGAGCGGGAGGGAACCACCTCCACCGCCGTCGTGCGAGAGGCCCGCGCCTCCGGCACCATCGCGGTAGCCGTACGGACACAACAGCAGGGCATACCAGGCCACCCCTGGCCCGGCCAGGTCTGAGATGGGCCCGCTAAGCCCCGCCGGCCACGCTGCAGCAGGCTGGCGTCGGCGCTGCCAGCACCCCGCCGTTCATCGCCGCTCCCCCACCTCCTGGGAGTCACGCTGTAGACCCGTCCCGCCGCCGGCCCGCTCAGGCCCAGATCTGGGTCGAGCGCCACCGCCAGGCCGTGCTGCTGCGCCACCCCGCCGCCAACGACGGCGTCGCCGCCCAGGCGCCCGCCCACGCCGCGTCGAGGAACCCCGCCGCCTAGGAGCACCCCCCGGTGCAGCTCCGCCCCGCGTCGGAGAGCCACCGGGAGGGGAAAGTCAAGGGGCCGCTGCCACTAGCGTCCCCGGGGCTAGGCTGGCCACGGGCGCCAGCGACGGTGGTGGGAAGGAAGGGGAGAGGGGGCTGGAGGAAAAGGAAGTCGCCGCGCGGCCGGTCGCCCGTGGGGGCGACGCGGTCGCGAGAGGGGAGGGATACCATATTGGTTTTTGAACAACTTATAGTTGTCCAGAGAATCATTATCAGGATATTCATGGATGGGAGAGTTATATCCCGAAAGTAATGCTGGATTGAGCGTTTTGCTCTTGGCAGGCACCCACACAGTGCGAGGATATTGATGAGGTTCCCAGTATGAATCATTTTCATTCAGTTTCCTTTCGAAACCGATACCTACCTTCCTGGGATTTTTATGAAGAATAGATTTCTTCAGAATGTCACAAAGGGTTTGATGCCCTTTGAGAGATTTGAACATTCCTGCCTGAAGAAGATCCTTCAACCTAGCATTTTCATCAGAAACACAACCATTTTCCTCGACCGAGGGGTTAGCATTTTCAGATGATTCAGCATTTGATTCAACATTGGTTCGCTCAAGGCATTTTAAACAGGGTGGCTCAAACACTTCAGGTTTTTCTTTAAGTTCTTGGGTGAGAAGAGAATTTTCCCTGATCAAATCCTCATGAGCCTCTCTCAGCACCTCGAGTTCCTGTTTCCTTTTCAGGTAATCATAGGTCAATCTTTCGTGGTCAGCTGAGAGCAAATCATGAGAGTTGATAGTTCATCCATTCATGACTTGAGAGTGGAATACTCTTTGGTCAATGACTGATTTTTCTCCATCTCCTCAACCAACAACCCTTCAGATTTCCCGAGGGTTTTCTCAATTTTCTCAAGAGAGTTTTGTTGAATATTTGCAATTTTTATCAGTTTAGCATGGTCATCCTCATCCGAAGAATATTGATCACTGGAGTGAACCTCGTGATGTTTGGAGGATACCTTTTCCTTCGAGGCTTTGGCCATGAAGCAGTAGGCAGGAGATTCATCGTCGCTTGACAGATTCCCGAAGAAGTTTGTTGCAGGGGAAGAGGCACAAGCTATGCCAGCCATGCCAGAGTCGGAATCCTCATCGGATTCATCAGCTTCTTCGGAGTCTGACGATTCTTCTTCATCAGAATCCATTTCCTTGCCGATGTACACCTTGGCCTTGCGAGAGTTATTCTTGCAGTTGGAGGAGGACTTGGAAGGGTTCCTTGATGAAGATCTTGATGAAGATTTTGAAGTGGAGTTATCCTTCTTTTTGAAGAATTTCTTCATTTTCTTCTCATCATCGGAGTCATAGTTCTTGCTCTTGCTTTTGCCTCGATAGTTGCTAGAATCATATCTTCCACTAGCATGGATTTCAGCTTCCCAGAGAGGGCAGTCCGAAATGAAGTGTCTAGGCTTTTTGCACTTGAAGCAAGTGTATTCTCCCATAGGTTTTGATGAAGATTTTGAACCGCCAGAGTTGCTTGAACCTTTCTTCTGGAACTGGCTCTTCCTGTGAAGGCGCTTGAATCTCTTCGTGATTAAGGCGAGACCTTTGCTAAGCCTTTCTGGGTCATCTGAATCTTCTTCGGCATTTCCATCGGAGTAAGAATCAGCCACAACCTTGAGAGCATGATTTTGCATTGACTTGAGACATACAGATCTCTTTTCTCTTCTTCTTGTTCCTCGTGGGTGTTCAGTCTTTCCATGATATCAGCAGAGTCGAGGGTTTTGAAATCAGCTCGTTCATGAATCATCAGAACAAGTGTGTCGAATGAACTGTCAAGAGATCGAAGCAGTTTCTTCACAACTTCATGGTCAGTGATGTCTTTGGCGCCGAGACTTTGAAGCTCATTTGCTATGTCACTCAGACGATTGAAAGTTTGCTGACAGCTTTCATTTCCAATGCGCTTGAATTGATTGAACTGTGCTAGAAGAGTATCAATTTGAGCTTCTTTCTGAGTTGAAACACCTTCATTTATCTTCTCGAGGACATCCCACAAATCCTTCGCAGTTTCACACTGGCGATAGCGAAGAAATTGCGCATGAGAGATGGCCACCAATTTCATCTTTGGCTTGAGCATCCATCTGAATGAGTTTCTTCTCCTCGTCAGTGGGGGCTTGAGGTATTGCAACCGTGAACCCGAACTGCACCACATTCCACATATTATCATCTATTGCTCAGAGACGGATCTTCATCTTCTCCTTCCAGAAGGGGTAGTCCGTCCCATCGAATATGGGAATCTTGAGATGCGACTTGTAGCTCACTGAAGACATACTTAAACTCCAAGGTTGTTAGACCAAAATGAGCAGAGTCAAGGAGTACCTCGCTCTGATACCAATTATAGGAACGAAGTATGTCTACCAGAGGGAGGTGAATGGGAGTTTTAAAATTTCTTCGGAAATCTCAAAACTCTTGGAACCCAGCAGCGGAGCAAATGAAAAACAAACTACAGCGAGCTAAAACTAAGTACCGAATGGAAACTGAAGCATGCATCAAAACAAATTACATGAAAGAAAATAGATCGAATGTAAACATGGGTAGCAGAGGTAACCAGTGGTGCTCATTGGCGACAAGGTATTTGTTTGACCAATTCATCCTTCTACACAAGGACTATGTCAGGTTGGAGGGGCTGTGACTTAACACGGAAGATAAACTCTCTTCACTCTATTCCCCTCGACAATTGGTTCATCAACCAATGCCGATCACTCATGGTAGATACTTGAGGCAATCTCCGAACCTTTACAGACTTCTTCTTCGAGAACCACAATCACTCTTGGTCTCTGAAGAAATTGACACCTAACCGTCTAGAGAGTTTGCAGCTCTCAAGAGTAATAGGCGGAGCGTACTGGACTTAGATTCGAGTGATGTTGAACCACTATCTAATTCTTCGGCTCTAGGGGTTTTCTCTCGGTGGATTTTAAACTCAAATCACTCAGAGAGAGGGTTGCTCAACAATCTTCTCAGAATCAAACGGAGCAGCCACCGGACAAAGCCGGCGCGGGGTGGCTATTTATAGCCGCAGCCTTCCCAGATGGGAAATGACCATTTTGGACACACGGTCCAGCCAATGGCCAACCGACACGTTCACAATGGTTGGATTTTGGAGCAACGGTAACATTACTTGAGGAACAAGTAATGCTAACTCCTCGGTCTGAGACAAATCTCTCGCAGCAAAGAAGATCACAGTCTCTTGCTGGCAAGTATTTGCTCGGAACACAAAGAGATTTCTCTCACAACTTCCATAGAATTTGGGTTTAGCATCAAAGAATCAAAGTTTCGAACGCTACACCCCTCTTAATAGTACGGTGGTCCTATGACTCAATAGAGAGAAGAAGAACTATGAAATAAATCCTACGTCTTCATTTCGTCTTCAATCTCCTCGGACGTAGTCATTTTCTTCGGACAAACATCGAACCAAATGCTTCACTTCAGCAATTTTTGAGGGGTCACTATTGTTATCATAATCTTCGGTGATAACCTTCGCTGCACCGTAGGGAGATTATCTTCGTCGTTTGCATCAAACTCCTTGTGATCTCAGGGACCTGTTACTCTGTGTGCACTAGCAAACACATAAGTCCCATACTGTTTATGTCAACAAACTCCAAAACATAAGGGGCCTATCATTGCACCAACAGAAGAGT
Organism: Thinopyrum elongatum; assembly: GCA_011799875.1. Taxonomy (NCBI): domain Eukaryota; kingdom Viridiplantae; phylum Streptophyta; class Magnoliopsida; order Poales; family Poaceae; genus Thinopyrum; species Thinopyrum elongatum. The sequence goes on along the minus strand of CM022302.1, from coordinate 404,973,478 downwards.
CTTGAGCTTTTGCCAATATTTGTCCTTAGCATTTTGAGGGGTCCACATCTCTGGTCCATGCCATGCCATTCATTGAACTTCCTGAAATATTTATCTTGAATGGATATTAGTTCAATATGTCGGTGTGCGACACCTATGGGTTCCCAAAGGACCCCTTTACGATTCGGCAGGGAGAGAGGTATGCGCAAAGAGCAGAACCAATGATCGACGCGAGGCGATTTTACCCAGGTTCGTGCCGCTAATCAGTGTAAAACCCTACTCCTGCCTTGTTTTATTAAGAGTGTTCTTGAGCCCAGGCTCCAGGAGCGCTTGCGATGAACAGTACGTTCAAAGAGCAGCTACGCATGCAGAATGGGCCAGAAGATCCTTCTCCCCTGTAGCAGTTGCCTTGGGCCTCCTTTTATACGTTCAAAGGGGTCACCACAATGGCAAAATGTACATACATTGAGGTGTAAAGTAGCTACAGGGTCATCATACCTAACCACTGACGGATTAGGACAAATGCATTTAATGCACCGTGAGGTGTCCGTTTAGGTGTCCTCCTTTTCTTGGGGATGGAAAAAGGAGCCATCCCATCAGCACCGCTTAAGCTCTCCTCCACTGGTGCGTTGCCACGCATCCAGAGAAGGACCCAGAATGTCAGGCTAGTTGCTGTGCTGAAGCGGTGGCACAGTGGCAGAATCTTGCTGGGCGCTGAATCTTGCCGGGCGCCGAATCTTACCGGGCGCGAAATCTTGCCGGGCTTTGCAAGCCACCCCGGCAAGATCTTGCCGGGGAGGTTGGCTTTTGGTCTTTAGCTCTTCTTATCTGCTGATCCTCATATCCTTGACTTGGGTGTTTCTTCGATAACTTGAATTAATCTCCAACTGTTCCCCGACAAGCCTGGCCACGAGTATGGCTACAACTGCCCGTGCACAAGTACGGGGTACTAATGGCCCAATACTTAGTACACCGACAGGATCCCCCGGGCCTAGGCCACACACGAGTGCGAGGCGTTGTTGGGCTAGGCCCAAACAGTGCACGGGCACGCGTGGCAGGGGATTAACTGCTCGTAAATATCCCGCTTACTGTGCCCCCCACTACGCGCGCTGAATGCGCGACATGGGAAGCGTGCGCTGAAAGGCTGCAACTGCAGCGCGCCTGCAGAGGCGTATTTACATTGGGGAGTAAAAGAGGTGGCCTCGCTCCTTCCCCATAAAAAGAGAAACTGCAGAGGCGCAGCCTATTTACCCCCTCTTCTTCCCAATCTGGACTCCACCATTATTTTCCCCTTCTCGAGCTCAAAGCCAGACTTCTCCTTATCCGCTCTTCGCTTCCGCACCCGCTTTATCCTCAGCCTCTGCCTTCGCAATCGCCATGCCGCCCAAGGCTAGCAAGGGCAAAGGCAAGAGCAAGGAGACGAAGGCCGATGTCCCGGAGAGCGAGCTGGTGAAGATGCGGAAGAAGTATGTCATCTTCGCTCCGACGCTCGATGCGAGGGCCTTGAAGAACTGGTACCAGTGCATGTGGGCGAAGGAGACGCAAGCTCACCCCGCAACTCGCGTGATTCCAGGTTCTTGTTCCAAGAGCGGACCTGACAGATATCACTTCTTCACTGCTTATTTCTATTGCGGACTTTGTCCTCCATTTTCTGACTTCTTCAACGACGTTATGTACACATACGGCTTCCATCTTCTTGATTTTACGCCGAACGCCGTAATGTGCATGTCCGTCTTCGCTCATCTTTGCGAAAACTTTGCCGGAGTAGTTCCCAACACTGCCCTCTTCCGCCATTACTTTATTCCTCGCATCCAAAAGGGGGAGGCCCTTTCCGGTTCTATTGCCTGGATTCCACGGGCTTGGAATAAGGAGATATATCTAGATGGGGTCTACCGCGAGAAGTGGGATGAATGGCGGTCTGAGTGGTGCTGGATCAAGGAAGCAGAGCCCCATCCGTTCTGTTTGCCTCGACAGCAGAAGGCGGTTCGCGGCAGCGACTGGAGTGATCTCGCCGTGGAGGACGAGAGACTCACGATTGCCACCACCAGAATCCTTCGCCTGAAAGCTGCCGGGCTCACAATGGATATGATCGGCTTCGATTTCCTCCGCCGCCGCATCGCCCCCCTACAGAGCAGGGGAAGCGCAGCTTGGGAGTACCGGAACGCAGCGGATATCATGAGGCTACACCCTGGATTGAACAACAATTTGACGACCATGCAGCTCGGCGCTCTTCGCCACAAATTATTCCAGCGCGATGACAAACATCGGTTGCCGGCAAGAATAGTCCCTTTGTGCAACAACTCCACCCTGGGGTCAATCATCGCCTTCATGCCAATGTTCAACGCCCATGGCCTTGACGCGACTTGGGCCGAGCCAACAAAGGAGGAAGCACAAAAGTTCTTCGACAACTTGTCGGAGAGGGCCATCCGGGAAGAGACGGACCTCATTCGCGCCACCACTGATGAAGAAGTGGCGTATATTGCCACTAGGGTGGAAGAGGCGAATCTTGCCGTGGAGGCCGGCAGCGTCGGTTTCACAGAATGGGAAACCAGTGACGCAGAGGTTGTGATGGAAGAAAATCTTGCCGGGGAGGCTGAGGCTGCCGGGGAACAGAGCAGCGCGGCCGCCGAGGGCTCGTCCAATGAGGACATAGCCGAAGAAGAGCCGCAGGAGGAGCCCCCAGCTCCGAAGAAGACCAAGCGCGTTCTTCGAAAGGCCGCTTCTGGCATCCCAGCAAGCCAACCCTCTTCGAGCAGCGAGGCTCCCAGCAAGAAGGCGGCCGGCAAGACTGCGCCGCGGCAAGGAGTCCGACAGCAACCTGCGCGGCGCATGAGACCCGCACCTGCGGCAACTACTGAGGCGGCAGGGGCGTCTCACACGACCGCATCGGAGGCTGAGGTGGCGGAACCACGACAGTCTCCTGCGCCTGCTACAGCCAAGCGACCCAGGACCCCTCCTCCGCCCCCTCGCACGGACATTGCAACGGAGGTCGATTTCGACATCTCCGGTTTTAGCCCGGAATGAGAAGAGGAAGAGTAAGTATCCTATCATAGCCTTTATCTCCCAAATTTCGGAGTAATCTCATAGCCTTGCTTTATCTTGTCTCTTGCAGCGATGCAGAAACCTTGGCGGAAAGGGCGGCGAAGAGGTCGTGGACTTCCACGGGCGACGAGCCCCCGGCCGGCTCTACGAGCGCGCCGGAAATTGTGGTCGTCAGCCCGGGGCTCAGCCCTCAACGCAGCCCCCAGCGCAGCCCCCAGCGTGAGTTCTCCACTCGTTTCCCACTAGCAGGCGCCGACGTTTTTACCCTTGCCGCTGATATCTTCGGGCTTGCAAGAGAAGAACAGCAACAGGGAGAGGTGGAAACCGCCCCCGTCGTGCCGCCTCTGTCTACCGCGCCGCCCACAAGCGCATCCTCGGCAAGAGTTACCACCGACGAGCCTATCTTGGTTGAGGAGGAGCCGGTACGCATGGGTACCGGCAACATTTCCCCGGCAGCCAACATTGCCGGGAGGGGCGATGCCACCTCTCAACAACTCGACGCAGGTAACTGCTTGCCTTAGAGCGCTTGCTATCCTTTTCTTTATCTTTCTTTCTTTTTGTCTTCTTGAACTTCAATCTTGATCTTATTTTGTTTCCTTCCTTCGTCCTTTAGAATTCCCTGTGATGGAACACATGGACGTCGACGTTGTCATCGAGGAGACCGGCAGAGACGCCGCCGCCGAAGCTGACAGGATCGCCGCTAGCGAGGCCGCCAAAGACGCCACTGTCGAGGTCAGAGAAACTGTTGCCGAGGAAGCCGCCAAGGAATCTGCTGAGAGGGCCGGCGAGGAAACTGATGACCACACTGACGGCATTCCTGCCGCAGGAGCGCCAGGCGCTACATCGGCCACAGAGCCCCCAGCCACCGGCGAGACAAACGTCGAGGAACAACCATCGACATCCGAAGCTCCCTCATCGAGCAAATATCTCAAGGTTGGCGACAACTTATTCATCAACTTGCCGGGCATGGCAAATATTGAAACGCCGACCGAAGGGGAAACCTTCAATGAAGAAATCATCGCCGCTGCCGAGCTCGAAATCGTTGATGATCCAAGCACCAGCAGTGGCAAATCTGAAGAGGATCAGCTCCTCCGGGCCATGGGCGAAATTTTTCGCAAGCTCCAAGCACTCCACCATGCTCGAAAAGAGAAAGCAGATTCCAGAATGGCAGTTGTCGAAGCAGCCGAAGCAGGTCTTCAGAAGCGCATTGAGCAGACGCAGATCTGGTACGCCGAGGCTCTTCAGGAGTTGACTGCCAGCCGGGAACAAGTGAGCCAAAGCTGGACGGAGCTCCTTTTGAAACAATCTGACATGGATAAGGCGCAAGAGGAAGCTGCACAAAGAACTGCCGCTGAAGATGCTCTCCTGACGGAGCGTCACATTGCACTTGATGCCCACGAGGAAGATCTTGTCGCACATGAGCAGGCGCTTGCCGCCAAGCTTCACGGCAAAGATGAGGAGATTGACAAGCTTGTCGCGCAGCGGATCCAAGAGCTGGAGCAAAAGCACAAGGAGGCACTCGAAACTCTAACTGTAGATCACGCCGGCAAGCTCAAGGAGGCCGTCGATGCTGCCGAGGCTGCAGAGGCCGCCAAGAACGAGCTGAGCGACAAAGTGAAGAAGCTGGAGATGGATCTTGAAGAACACGGCAAGGAGCTCTCGACACTCAAAGGGGACAGGGAGAAAACTCTCCACAGCCTGGCGGAGATGCAAGTTGCCATGTTTGACAAGACCAAGCAGCTCTCTTCAGCCAACGAGGCCATTGCCGATCTGAAGCTAAAGTTGACCACGCTGGAGAAGTCCCTCAAGGACGGCAGGGCCCGTGAGAAGGCCCTAAGCAAAGATCTTCAGGAAGAGAGGAACTTGCTTAAGAGCGCTGCCGCCGCCCAAATTGACTATGAGAAGGGTGTGAAAATCTGGATTGATCGCCTTGTCGACACCGCGGAGAGGCTCACAGCACAATTGTCAACCATGGGCCAGGATGGCCTGCAAAACTTCAGGTATTCCTCCAAAGAAAGGATATCTTCGAGCGCCAGGTTGACCATGTTCTTCGAAAGCATCATTGACGCTTTGAAGCTGCTACAGTCCAACCGAGCGACCCAACTGGCCAATGAATCCCGCAAACTTTGCCGGGCCGTCCTCCGCAAGGTACTCGTCAAGGTGGTGCATAAGAACCCTGGCGTTGATCTCACCAACGTGCTCGACCGCTTGCCGAAGGATGCAGATCTCAAGGCACTTGAGGAGCTTGTCGCGCCCATCCTCGAGAAGGTAGATTCAATCAAGAGGGTCGAGGGCCAACGCAGGGACTAGCCGCCTCATTTTCCCTTGTCGCCACCATTCCATGCCAAAAGACAATCAAGTCTTGTGTTAGAACTGCGGCAACTTATTGATGTAATATAACTTGCGTATGTTTGGGTATATGCATGCTATTTCCCTTGTCTGATTCCTTTATGTACGGAGTACACCCTACGCTTACTGAAAACTTGCCGGCGCGCAACCTGCCGCGAGCGCTGGGTGCGGGACTTCACTAGCCTGCTGGAGGTGCAGCGGCCAGCAAGACACCTTGGCGTTCTCAGTGCAGCCACTTAAATTGTTGAGCAGACTCGAAACAAAATAAGGGCACAACTGATTACAACAAGGGTTCCTTCGTGTGCAGGTTTTCCATACAAAAGTCGAAATCGTCTAAAGAAAATAGCTTCATAATAAAAGAAACTTGCTTAAAGTTTTATAACTTAGCTTTTTGTCGTTGTTCTTCCTCCGGTAAGGCATCAATTCTGAACGTCGCCAACTGGTACTCATATCTTCCTTCCCCTCCCCCCCGGCAAACGTGCACGCGAGGAATCCTTCTATCTTTTGAGAAAAAGAAAGAAGAGAAAATAAAGATATGGAACCTTGGCGGTTCGTTAGTACTTACCGGGAACAAGTGTCATACAACATCTTAGACAAGCATGCATATATATATATGAACATGGAAATCGATAAGGAAACGCGCAACACTTAAACTTATTCATCTGGGCTCAGGGTCTGCGCCTGGCTTTGTACAAAGGATTACATGCCTTGCCGGCAAGACTTGTACAAAAAGGTGGTTGCCGGGGGCCCCCGGCAACCGCGCCTTATGGGTAGAACTTGCGAAGATGCTCGATATTCCAGGAATTTCTCACTGGAACACCATCTTCGGTCTCCAGGCGGACAGCGCCGGGCCTGGTGACTCGTACTACCCGATAAGGGCCTTCCCACTTTAGCGTCAACTTGTTTGAATTCTTGGCGGACTGAATCCGTCGAAGAACAAGGTCGCCTTCCTCAAGACTTCGGGCATGAACTTTGCGGCTATGGTAGCGGCGCAAAGCTTGCTGGTAGCATGCAGCTCGCACAGCAGTCTGAAGACGATTCTCCTCAAGGAGCACAGCGTCATCTTGCCGCAGTTGCTCTTGCTCAAGCTCATCATAAGCGAGCACTCGAGGTGATCCGTATATGAGTTCCGTGGGGAGAACTGCTTCCGCTCCATAGACTAGAGCGAAGGGCGTCTGGCCGGTGGCTCGATTTGGTGTCGTTCTGATTGACCAAAGAACCGCCGGCAACTCATCAATCCAGCGTCTTCCGCATTTTCTCAGCTTGTCAAAAGTTCTGGTCCTGAGACCGTGCAGCACTTCAGCATTAGCCCTCTCTGCTTGGTCGTTGCTTCTCGGGTGAGCAACAGAGGCAAAACAAATTTTGCCGCCAAGGCCTTGGACGTACTGCATGAAGGTGCGACTTGTGAAATGCGTGCCGTTGTCCATGATGATCCTGTTGGGCACACCGAAACGGCAAACTATTCCTTTAAAGAACTTGACGGCTGATTGTGCTGTCACCTTTCTCACCGCTTCCACCTCCGGCCACTTTGTGAATTTGTCGATCGCAACGTACAAGTACTCAAAGCCCCTGGTAGCATGAGGGAAGGGGCCCAGTATGTCGAGCCCCCAGACCAAAAATGGCCAGGAGAGAGGGATCGTCTGAAGAGCTTGAGCTGGCTGATGTGATTTCTTCGAATGGAACTGGCATGCTTCACACTTGGTTACTAGTGCAGTTGCATCCTGGAGAGCGGTGGGCCAAAAGAAACCTTGCCGGAATGCTTTCCCGACAAGTGCTCTTGATCCTATGTGAGAGCCATATATGCCTCCATGTACCTCTGCCAACAGCTCTAGTCCATCCTCCCGAGGAATGCACTTCAATTTCACACCGTTTGGTCTCTTTCTGTACAGGATGTCATCGACGAACTGATACATAGCAGACTGACGGGCTACTTTTTCCGCTTCTTCCTGTTCCTCAGGGAGTTCTCCTGTCTGAAGGAAATGGACAATGTGCTGTGCCCATGCTGGAGCCTGGGGCTCGACAACTAGGACTAAAGGCATCTCTTCTACCAGGGGAACATTTGTCTCAACGGCGAAAGCGTGAGGTTCCGTCGGAGCCTGTTGTTCCCCGGCAGGCTTGTCGCTGATCCCGGCAAGTTCCTTGCCGGCGGCTCCAGGGAGCTCTGCTGGAAAGTACTGTCCAGAATTCAGCTTTCTTCTCTTTTCTTGCCGCGTTGATGGCGCCACAGATGGTTGAGTCAAATGGAGCACAAAAGTTCCTGGTTCCACAGGCAACTTGAGGGCAGCGCGCTTTGACAGGTCGTCAGCAATACTGTTTTCGGCACGAGGAATGTGCTTCATTTGCAGACCATCAAAGCGCTCTTCCATTTTTCTCACTTCATCCACGTAAGCTTGCATCAATGGACTCTGATAATTCTTGTTAACTTGCCTGACAACAAGCTGCGAATCGCCTCTGATGATGAGCTTCTTGATACCAAGGTCTGCCGCGATCCTGAGACCGGCAAGCAGTCCCTCGTACTCCGCAGTGTTGTTTGTCGAACTCTCCCGGGGGAAATGCATCTGGATTACATACTTGAGGTGCTCTCCGGTGGGTGTGACAAGCAGCACGCCAGCACCGGCGCCTTGCAGCGAGAAAGCCTCGTCAAAGTACATAACCCGTTCTTGATCAATTTCCTTGCCGGGGAGAGTCGTTTCTTGAACCTCTTCGTCTGGCGTTGGGGTCCATTCCGCAATGAACTCTGCCAAGGCCCTGCTCTGAATTGTCGAAGTACTTTCAAACTTGAGACCAAAACTTGACAATTCCAACGCCCACTCCACGATCCTACCGGTTGCCTCTGGATTTCGCAAAATCCGTTGCAACGGAAAGCGAGTGACGACGGTGATTTCATGTGCTTGAAAATAATGGCGCAGCTTCCTCGAGGCCATAAGGAGGCCGAAGAGCAACTTCTGCACACCAGAGTACCTTGACCTAGCTCCTTGCAAAAGGGAGCTAACAAAATAAACTGGGCGCTGCACCATCTTTTTCTTTTGCACTGGTTCTTCTGACTGCGCAGATCCTGTCTTGCCGGGACCAATCCTTGCCGGGGAAGATCCTGCCGCGTCACTTGGCGGTCCTGCCGTTGGTGTTGCCTCCTCATCAGCTTCTCTCTGCGCCACTAAAGCAGCACTAACCACTTGATTTGTCGCTGCCAGGTACAGCAGCAACGACTCTTGTGGTTTAGGCGCGACTAGTGTCGGCGGAGAAGAAAGGTATCTCTTCAAATCTTGCAGCACAGCCTTCGCTTCCAGAGTCCATTTCATTGGACCTGCCTTCTTCAAAATTTTGAAAAAGGGCAGGGCACGCTCAGCAGATTTGGAAATAAACCTGCTTAGGGCAGCAACACAGCCGGCAAGACGACGTACATACTTGACACGTCTTGGCGCTTCAATCTGCTCAATAGCTTTGATCTTGTCGGGGTTCGCTTCGATCCCTCGTTGAGACACAAAGAAACCGAGAAGCTTGCCGGAAGGAACACCAAACACGCACTTCTCAGGATTGAGCTTTAAATTGATCTTGCGCAGATTTGCAAATGTTTCTTCTAGATCTTGTATGAGCGTCGCTTTGTCCTTGGTTTTGACCACTATGTCATCCATGTATGCTTCCATATTTCTATGGAGCTGAGGCTCAAAACCAATTTGGACTGCTCTCGCAAATGTAGAACCAGCACTTTTCAACCCGAAAGGCATTCGTATAAAACAATATGTACCACATGGGGTGATAAATGCGGTCTTTTCTTCATCTTCTTTTGCCATGAAGATCTGATGGTACCCTGAGTAGGCATCAAGGAACGACAGTAGGTCACAATCAGCGGTGGAGTCCACAATCTGGTCGATGCGCGGCAAGGGAAAGGGATCTTTTGGATAGGCTTTATTGATATCTGTATAATTAATACACAGCCTCCATTTCCCATTCGCCTTGTGCACTACAACCGGATTGGCCAACCACGTTGGGTGAAGCACTCCTCTGACCAATCCTGCCACTTCTAGCTTCCTGATTTCTTCGACAATGAATTCTTGCCGCTCCAAAGCTTGCTTCCTGACCCTCTACTTGACGGGCCGCGCGTGAGGACAGACAGCAAGGTGGTGCTCAATTACCTCCCTGGGAACACCGGGGATGTCAGACGGTTGCCATGCAAACACGTCGACATTCGCCCGCAGGAAGGCAATGAGCGCGCTTTCCTATTTGTCATCTAGGGTGGAACTTATGGTGAAAGTTCCTCCCGTTCCGTCCTCCCTGACGGACACCTTCTTGATCTCTGGTGGAGCAGCCTTGGGTTTCTTGTTCTTGCCAGTGGAACTCTCAGGTGCATCCTCAACGGAAGCGCAGCACTCCGAGGAGGTGCGCTTGCCGGAGTTTGCGCCAAGATTCTTGCCGGTCTTCTTCTTCCCCCCGGGAGTTCTAGCGGCAGGAGCAGATGCCTTGACGGCAGGTGCTGCAACTGCTTCCCGGTAGAGTTGGTCGGCACAGATGAGCGCATCCTTTTTGTCGGAATGAATAGTGATGACACTCAACGGCCCAGGCATCTTCAGCACATTATACGCATAGTGTGATGCCGCCATGAACTTAGCCAGCGCTGGGCGGCCAAGGATCCCATTGTACGACATAGGGATCTTGGCGACATCAAACACTACCTTCTCTGTCCTGTAGTTGAGCTCGCTACCAAATGTCACCGGTAGCGTAATCTTGCCCTTTGGCTGGGTCCTTCCTGGATTGACCCCTTGAAACGTGCCCGTTTTTTCGAGATCTTCATCAGGAATTTGGAGCCTCTTGAGCACGTCCGGTGAGATTAGGTTCAGTCCGGCCCCACCGTCAACTAGCATTTTCGTCACCTTGAGGTTGCGGATTGTCGGTGAGACCAACAATGGCAAGCACCCGACCGCGGTTGTGCGATCAGGGTGATCCTCGGCGTAAAAAATGATAGGCGTGTTGGACCACTTCAGGGGTTTACGCGCATCGAATGATGGCTCCGTTGCATTAACCTCTCGCACCCACTATTTAAGTCGATGGTGGGAAGAATGCAACGAGGCGCCTCCGTCGATACACATGGCCTCTGTAGCTTTTTGAAGTTCTTGCTCACTGGACTCATCATCTTCTCCATCATCATCATCACCCTCTTCTTTGTCACGGCCTCGAGCGGGCCTCTCCCTCTATTGCTTGGCCTTACCGCGGCGACCCCCTCGGCCACCGCACTTCTTGCCGGACCCCTCAGCACCATCCTAGGCCTTCTCCTTGTCTCGTCTCTCGTACTCAGCTCTCTGCTTTTTGACAAGCTGCTCAACTTGCCGGCAGTTTTGGAGATCGTGGCCCTTGGTGCGATGGATCTTGCAATACTGCTTGCTAGAGCTTTCCGACTTGTCGGCGGCCGCCAAGGCCTGGCAGGAGGCGCACCCGGCAACTTCCTTGCCGGGGTCGTCAACCTTGGCCTTCTTGGCAGTGCCGGGGTTGCCGGATTCCTCGACAGCAAGCACGGCCTTGCCTCTGCGCTTCTTGTTCCGCCACCGGCCTTTCTTTGGCGGGGTCGCAGCGTCTTCATCTTCTGATTCGTCCCCTGCGCCAACACCCTCGCCAGGGAGTTTCCTCCCTTCTTCAGCCCGAGCGCACTTGTCGGCCAAAGCGTAAAGCTCGGCAATAGTCCTGACCTTGTTCATTGCCAGCTCTTCACGCATTTTGCGGTTACGCACGTTCTGATGAAACGCGCTAACAATAGTGGCAGGGTGAACGTCGGGAATGTTGTATTGCACTCGGCTAAATCTCTGGATAAACTTGCGCAGGAATTCTCCCTCCTTCTGAGGGATGAGATGTAAATCACTTTCTTGGCCAGGAGCTTGGTGGCCTCCAACAAAGGCGCCAACAAACTGATGGCACAGATCTGATCAAGAAGAAATAGAATTCTCCGGCAGATGCATCAACCATGACCTGACATTGGGTTTGAGGACCAACGGGAAGTAGTTGGCAAGTATCTTATCATCTCGGCCCCCGGCAGCCTGCACCGCAATGGTGTAGATGCTCAAGAACTCCGAGGGGTGAGTCTTGCTGTCATATTTCTCTGGGACCTCTGGCTTGAAGGTTCGGGAATTGGGCCACTGGACTTGCCGCAGCTCACGGGTAAACGCTGGAGAACCCACCTCGTAAGGCAAGTCGCCTGCGTCCCCTGGCGCAGGCTCGTCGACAGCGGGTCCTGCGCGCTTATCAGATTGATGGCGCACTTCCCGTCGCCGCTCGATGGTGGTTCGAGCGTCCTCTTTGCTTCGTTCCCGAAGAACTTGACGCTGGTCGCGACGCATTCGTGGATCGGACGACGCCGTGGAATCATCATCACGGCCATCAGTCCTCCAGGTTGTCGACCACAGCTGGTGTCATGGAGGGGAGTGCACCGTGGTCGTACCGCCTCCAGTCTTCTCCACATCGGCTCGCGCCAGATCGATGGACCGCCGTTGCGAGGGCCCTGCCTCCTGCGGCCCATCTTTGTTGGCGAAGCCAATGAGGCTCTGGATAGTAGATTGCCACTCCTCCATCTTCTCCGGAGCAGGAGGGAAATCGAGGAGCAGCTGCGCATGTGCCAAAGCTTCCGCTGGCGTAGGCGGAGGCGACAGGTGCGAGGTACGTGAGGTGCTCTGACTCCTAACAATGTTAGAAGGAGCACCGTCACGATCACGCGACCGCGCGCCACTTCCATCGGCAGTTTGACGTGCATGCTGGGCCTGTGCACCTTGGGATCGATGCGCAAAAGTCCTTTCATGGGGATGCCCTGAACCACCAGCACCATGGCGCTGCTCATCGCACACGACCTGGGAAGGCCGTGACGCTTGCGCCGGCGCGGGAGTCCTAGAAGGTGTTCTCCAATCTCTAGAGTTCGTCACGCCGCCCGTAGGCAACACAGCTCCATCTCTGGATCCAGCGGCGTGTGGGTTGCCGCTGCCGCTGCGAACGACGCCGCTCGCCTGGCTTGGATCACCGGAACGCCGTGGAGGCTCTAAACCTCTTCCTTCTGCATCCACACCATCACCCGTACGCGAGGGCACAGGCAAAACGGATGTAGATGGTTGCGCCGTTGCGGCACTCTTCTTCTTGGGTGGCATGATGATGAAGATGATGAAGAAACTAAGGCGCCGATCACTGGATCAGGTTCGCACAACCTTCTTGCCCCTACCTGGCGCGCCAAAGATGTCGGCGTGCGACACCTATGGGTTCCCAAAGGACCCCTTTACGATTCGGCAGGGAGAGAGGTATGCGCAAAGAGCAAAACCAATGATCAACGCAAGGCGATTTTACCCAGGTTCGGGCCGCTAATCAGCGTAAAACCCTACTCCTGCCTTGTTTTATTAAGAGTGTTCTTGAGCCCAGGCTCCAGGAGCGCTTTCGTTGAACAGTACGTTCAAAGAGCAGCTACGCATGCAGAATGGGCCAGAAGATCCTCCTCCCCTGTAGCAGTTGCCTTGGGCCTCCTTTTATACGTTCAAAGGGGTCACCACAGTGGCAAAATGTACATACATTGAGGTGTAAAGTAGCTACAGGGTCAGCATACCTAACCACTGACGGATTAGGACAAATGCATTTAATGCACCGTGAGGTGTCCGTTTAGGTGTCCTCATTTTCTTGGGGATGGAAAAAGGAGCCATCCCATCAGCACCGCTTAAGCTCTCCTCCGCTGGCATGTTGCCACGCATCCAGAGAAGGACCCAGAATGTCAGGATGGTTGTTGTGCTGAAGCGGTGGCACAGTGGCAGAATCTTGCCGGGCGCTGAATCTTGCCGGGCGCCGAATCTTGACGGGCTTTGCAGGCCACCCCGGCAAGATCTTGCCGGGGAGGTTGGCTTTTGGTCTTCAGCTCTTCTGATCCTTAGATCCTTGACTTGGGTGTTTCTTCGATAACTTGAATTAACCTCCAACTGTTCCCCGACAAGCCTGGCCACGAGTATGGCTACAACTGCCCGTGCACAAGTACGGGGTACTAATGGCCCAATACTTAGTACACCGACAAATGAGCTATATGTTGTTATGAATTACCAAAACCACCCAGGGATTAGTTGCACTTTCAATCTCCCCCTTTTTGGTAATTGATGACAACATATAGATCAAAGCTTCGACAAATGATAAAAAGGTTGAAATACATCGCCGCTTTGAGAAGTATGTGATAAGCAAGATCTCCCCCTAAATTTGTGCATTATTTGAAATTTGCATTTGAATGCAAATGCACAATCGATTAGGATCATGGGTCACTCTTCCATGTCACATACATCTTGGTGGAGTGCACAAAATGATAAGAGTGAAATAACATGCACGCATCACCAAATACATAAGTGAATGACCATACACAAGTAATTATAGAGGTAAGCATGAATCACACATTAAGCATAGTATGATCAATCACACAACCAGACAAAGTATCTCACGAGCATAAAACAATAAGTAGCAAGAAACAAACGGGCAAAGTAGCAACTGGCAATAAAAACCAACGAGCAAAAGAATGAGACTCTCTCTCTCTCTCTCTCTCGAAGCCTATGATCTGTACACTTTCTCCCCCTTTGGCAACAAGTTACCAAAAAGCTTGAAAAGGTATAGTGCTATACGACACTCTAGGCATGATCTTCTGGAGCTCCTGAAGTGGTCTTCTGGCTTGTTGCTCCGGTGTGCATAGATGGCGTTGAGAGAACTACTTCTGCAAATGCCTCTGCTAATGTCTGCTAAGCTGGTGGAGTTGATACTGGGGTGGCACTGTAGCAGTGGCGGTAGGTGCAGAGTGAGTAGGCCTCGTGTCTGCAACTGGCACAGCTGAAGACCTGGGTGCCCTTGGCGCAGCCTAATATCTCTCAGTGGTAGTGTCCTCATTGCCATCTTCAGCATCATCTCTCAGCTTCTCCATAATAGACTATATCTCAGTGACCTTGACATCAAGATTGTACATTTTGTATTCCACTATCCGCTCTAGGCTCTCCTGGTTTTTGGCTGAGTTGGTCAGACTTCGCTCAATCCTCAATGTTGCCTCCAGCAGATATGTCATCTGGTCTTGCTTTTATTTGAGATTGACTATTGAAGCATTGGGTGCATTTGCTGCTTTTGCTGCTGCTACTGCCTCTGCCTTCTCTTGGGCCTCAACTGAAGTTGGGTGTGAAGCATCCATCACCACTTCATTGTCTTCAAATTCTGGCCAAAGAGGAAGGTGCTCTCTGTCAAGTAGATATGTATTTGTACCAACTTTGGAGTTGATAAGCATCTGGATGTGTGGTGCATATCCACATGACCTCTTCTGGTCAGCAGCTGTCCTCGATTGTTTCAACAATCAGGCTTGTGACTTTGAACTTTTGTGGAACATCAAACAAATGGAGCAGGTTGATGGGAGTGGCCATGAATCATCCTCTCATCTCCAGACTTGGGCAACAAGGTGTGCCTCAGAATATAGTTTGTGGTGGCCAAACCAGCAAGCAAATAGTATATGGATCCAAACTTGTGAGTGTCCAAATCCTTGTCAGGAATGCTCTTGTACATGTGTGCCATAGTGTTGTGGTCCATCCTAGGCTTCCCATAGACAACAACATCATTTTCATCTTCCTTTGGGGCATTGATGAGAGTAGCCCACTCAGAGATAGATGACTGGTATCTTGTGCCCTCAGTCATCCACATAATTTTACCATCTGGATAAAAGTGTGCTGTGGAGTAAAACTGCATCACCATTTCATCATTCCATTTTGTAAGCTTTTGTCCAACAAAAGCATCAACTCCTGTAAGCCTGAAGCTCTCATGAACATGGGGGAAGTAATCTTCATTTGCATCTATGTACTTCCAGTCCACCCATTTCATGTTGCTTATGATGGGCTTCTTGTCAAGCAACACTATCTCATAAAAATCTTGCTGTTCTTGGGTATGGAAATGATAGTCACAAGCTGTTCTTCTCCTTGCAGAATAGGGATCACTTTTCCTCCAATCTCTTAGACCTTTGTCCTTTCTGAGCTTCATATTTTCAGCAACTGGATGTCCATCATCATGATCTGGAATCTTTAGCTTCAACTTCCTGAGCACTGGTGGCTCTTCATCCTCTTGAACTTCTGGCACTGGGGCCTTGTTCTTTTCAGCAGTTGGGATGTTCCTAGTTGATCTCTTAGGTGCAGGAACTGGTGCTTTGGGCTTGGGCTTGGAGGGGTTGGCAGACTTCATAGCATCAGACATCAATTTCCGAGTCTTTGCAGGAGGTGCAACTGGTTCCTCTTCCACCTCTTCTTCATTTTCCCTCATGGAAGGCTTGCCAAGCACTGTGGCAGTGGTCTTCCTAGCTCTCTGCTTCTTCTTCCCAACAGCAGCCTCATCATCATCTGACGGTTCAAGTGTAAATGTCATTGTTTCTTGAGTATATCTTCTGGCTTTAGACATAGGAACTCTCCTGGCAGGGGCTTTCTTCTTGAGACCTAGTTTGGTAGTAGCTGCAGTGCCATACTCTTTCTTAAGCACTTTTTTCCTTGAGGTTACTTCCTCATCAGCAACAAAATCCTCATCCTCACTTTCTGAGGTTCTCTTCTTCCTTGTTCTTGTGGCAGCTTTAGGCAGATTGCTTAGAGTGCTTCTGCTGCCCTCATCATAGCTTCCACTAGGGCTTGTGCCCTCACTGAGATTAACCTCTTCCACTGACTTGTTCTGGCTATCACTTGCATCAGACATCTTGCAAAGCAGATCCTGTGAATAGATAAGTATGGGCAGAGTGGATGAGCATCACAAAAAGCAGTTGGTTTTGCAAATATTTGAATCAGAACTTTAGTTTTAGTTTTCTGCAGAAAGCATTTTGGAGCTACCGATATGAATATCTCGGTGACACCGAAGCACTTAAAGAGCCAAAACACACAAAATCGGTCAAACCGAGTTGTGGTTCGGTGGCTCCAAGATGCTAGGGTTTCACAGAGATTCTACTGTCGGTCTCACCAATTAGTACATTTCGGTGGCACCGAGTTATACTTAGTGCAATGGCCAGAGCCAATCGGTGGGACCGAAAGTTTCATTTCGGTCGGTCTGAGATGAGTTCGGCGGAAACCTAACCCTAAAATTTTTCTTCGAATTTAATCTAATGGAACTTTTCAGTGGATAGAATGATTTCAATCATGGCAAGATACATGGCATTATCCTTGTGCATAGAATCGAAAGGGGATAGCACGAGGAGATCGAATCATACCCTAATCCGGTGACGATCCTCTACGGCGACAACGGTGGTGGAGATTCCCGTTGACGGTGATGGAGACCTGTGGCGGAGAAGCACAGGCGAAGACGGCGATGATCCGGAAACCAAGGAGGCGGCAGCAATGGGGCGCGGGCTCGAAGGGTTTGAAGAAATTTTCAACCGAACGGGTCCGCTGGATATATACCCATGTGCTGTCAGTGGCACCGAATGGAATGTTTCGGTGGCACCGAGATGCAAAACATCATGCAGTTATTGCAACTCGGTGGGACTGAGTCATTCTAATCGGTAGCACCGAGATGAAAACCTAGATCAGTCTAGTGCTTTTGGTGTGACCGAGTTTGAGTGAGTTGGTCTGACCGAAATGCAATAGAAGGTTTTGGAATGCAACCCTTGACAGATCGGTGGCTCCGAGTGCTCCTCACCCGGAGGGTCCAAAAAAGACTTGTTCAATTTTTGTGATGTAGAGTTAATAGATTTTGAGACAATAAAAGCATAGATAGCTAGAGAAGGTTCTTAGGCATTCTTGTCCATCCATTTGGCCAACAAAAACAAAGACAATCAAAACAACAAATGGATGTCCTCAAATGGAGAAATTATGCAACCAACATGCTCACACAATAAGATAGCAAATGAAACATGTGCCAAAGCATGCACAAACAATTCTAGCATCTATCAAGTAATTGGCGATGACTAGGTCATCTATATATGAGTATATTGACTTAGGAGTCAAATGAGAACATTTGATCATAGGTCATACTCAGTGTTTAAGCACAAGTGGGGTTACCACTTTTACATAAAGCATTAATGTGTTCACACCATTAGAGTTGCTTTAGCTCAATTTTTAGAGCAAGGCTCCCCCTAGATGTGATATCCCCCATAAGAGGGATGAACTAACCTTGGGTTATGTCGATGATGACTTCATGTAGATAGTGAAGATGTGGATGCTCTATGTTGATGTAGATCATTTGGAGCAACCCATTCGAGTGTTGCACTTTTCAATACCTACATGGGTTAGTCCCACAAGGAACATACAAAGATATCCATAGACATAGAGTGAATTGCACATATTATGATGTCCATGAAAGTATTAGGTTACCTTGTCCCTTGTCTTACCAACAAGAGGGTTTGTGACTCCATGAACTTGTGCAAGATATGAAAGTTCATTGCACAAGTCTTGCCAAAATGAATATGAGTGAAGTATGTTGGCGGAGTCACCCTCAAGAACACTCTAGTTCTTCTTCTTTGGGATCCACATTAACTTGATGGGAATCCTTGGAGTCGTAGTTGAACTTGATGATGTAGAGCTTGACGTAGTCTTGGGAACCCACTTGACCATGGCCTTAGGAGCTTCTTCAAATAAGTCAATCTCTTCTTGAAGCTTGTCCTTGCCTTTCAGCTTGTGGTCTTGTGGTGGAAGATCATCTTGAGCTTGTGTTCCTTTGAAAGAAGTGGGGTCGTACTTCTCTTGTTGAGGAACAAACTTCGTCTTGGGGTATTGATCTTCTTCCCACTCAACTCCATTGGCATTGAACTTTTGTTCAAAACCAACACCTTTATTCTTCCGGTGCCTTCCTTGCTTGCGTACAATTTTCTCAAATTGCTTACTCCCGGCAAGACTCTTGTAAACACCTTTCTCTATAATTCCCTTCAATAAGCTATTTTCTTGCTCAAGTGTAACTTGGCTAAGAGAATCATTAGTGGAATCAAGAGAACTACTAGAAGCAACAATATTGGATTTAACATGGTTATTGTTACTACTAGAGGAAGAATCTTTCTTGCTCTTGTTGCTAGATTTTTACTTGTGGCATATAAGTAGACAAGAGGAGACATTTGGCAAGATAAGAAGAACTCTTCTTTCAAAGATCATCATTGATAGCTTTTAGAAACTCATGCTCTTGCTCTAAATTTAGCTTCTCGAAGCGTAACTTCTCATGAGTCCTTAAGAGCTCTCTATGATCCTCTAGAGTTGTTTCACGAGATAACTTAAGAGTGTTTAGTTCTTTAGTTAGGCGCTCAATCTCCTTCTTATCATTGTCATTCGTTTCATCTGATTATCATGATTACTAGCAAGTTCATCATAGTTTTCATCACTAGGGTTGTCAACAAGTAAATCATCATCACCTAGCAAATCATCTTCATCACTATTAAAATCAACATACTCGGGGTGTGATACCTTAGGGTCTTTAGCCATGAAGCATCTTCCAATTCCTTCATTTGGTGAGACAAATATGTCGTAGGAGTTGGATGACACAAGTGCAAGACCGGCAACACCTTCATCTTGAGTATAGTCGGAGTCAGAGTGATAGCTTCTCTCGGAGTAGTTGTTGGAGTCGGAACCAGATACCCATTCACCAACGTGAGCTTGATGTCTTCGTCTTATGTAGCTCTTTGATGACTTGTCCTTCCTTTCCGAATCCTTGCTTCTACGAGAGGGTCTTCATTCATAACGATCATCTCTACTCCTCTCTTTTGGCGGTGATTCATCTCTTCTACTCCTCCTTTTTGGTGAGTCTTCTCTTTTCTTGTAGGGAGCCATACACTCATTGGAGTAGTGTCCGGGTCTTCCACAATTGTAGCAATTATGATCACAACTAGACGATCTTTTGTCATTGTAGGACCTTTACTTGGAGCTTCTCTCTTTGCTTCTATTCTTGTAGAACTTGTTGAAGTTCTTCACCATTAAGCTCAATTCTTCATTAGATACTTGCTTCTCACTTGATGTTGTAGGAGCATCACTTGAAGCTTTATAAGCACCACTTGACTTGTTGTGGAGCTCTTCCTTATCCTTGAGTGACATCTCATGAGCAACAATTCTACCAATGACTTCCGTGGGCTTGAGATCTTTGTAATTGGGCATCATTTGGATCAAAGTGCAGACGACATCGTATTTTCCATCCAAGGCTCTTAGGATCTTCTTGATGATGAATTTGTCGGTCATCTCTTCACTTCCTAAGACGGCAATCTCATTTGTGATGAGAGCAAGCCTAGAGTACATTTTGGCGACTCCTTCACCATCCTTCATCTTGAACTTGTCAAGTTGACTTTGAAGCACATCTAACTTGGATTCCTTGACGGACTTGGTACCTTCGTGCATGTCAACCAAAGTATCCCAAATTTCCTTTGCATTCCCAAGGCATCTGATTTTGTTGAATTATTTGGGGCACAATCCATTGAAGAGAATATCGCAAGCTTGAGCATTGTATTGCAACATCTTCATTTCTTCCGCTGTTGCTTCACGATCCGGTTCTTTTCCATCCTCGAAGAAATCACCTTGCAAGCCAATACGCACAACAGCCCAAACGGTGGGGTTATGACCAAGAATATGCATTTTCATCTTATGCTTCCAACTAGCAAGATTTGTACCATCAAAGTAAGGACCTCTATGGTGATAATTTACCTCGCTAGACGCCATACTCTCCTAGGTTGTGAAACCAAGGCTATGATCACCAAAGCTATGGAAATCAAGTCTAATGGAGACCAAAGCTCTGATACCACTTGTAGGATCGAAAGTATGTCTAGAGGGGGGGTGATTAGACTACTTGACCAAATAAAAATCTATCCTTTTCCCAATTTTAGTTGTGGGCAGATTTTAGCAATTAGCCCAAGTCAAGCAATCAACCTACACATGCAATTCTAAGAGTATAGCAGCGAAAAGTAAAACATTGCATATGAAGGTAAAGGGAAGGGTTTGGAGAAGGCAAACATAATGTAGACACGAAGATTTTTGGCGTGGTTCTGATAGGTGGTGCTATCGTATGTCCACGTTGATGGAGACTTCAACCCACGAAGGGTAATGGTTGCGCGAGTCCACGGAGGGCTCCACCCACGAAGGGTCCACGAAGAAGCAACCTTGTCTATCCCACCATGGCCATCGCCCACGAAGGACTTGCCTCACTTGGGTAGATCTTCACGAAGTAGGCGAGATCTCCTTACCCTTACAAACTTCTTGGTTCAACTCCACATCTTGACGGAGGCTCCCAAGCGACACCTAACCAATCTAGGAGACACCACTCTCCACAAGGTAATAGATGGTGTGCTGACGATGAACTCCTTGCTCTTGTGCTTCAAATGATAGTCTCCCCAACACTCAAACCTCTCTCTCTCAAATTTGGCTATGGTGGAAGAGTGATTTGAGTGGAAAGCAACCTGGGGAAGGCTAGAAATCAAGGTTCAAATGGTAGGAATGGATTCTCCTGATCTCAACACATGAGTAGGTGGTTCTCTCTCAGAAAATGTATGGTGGAAGTGTAGGCACGTTCTGATGGCTCTCTCACAAATGGAGAAGAGGGTGGAGGGGTATATATAGCGTCCACACAAAATCCAACCGTTACACACATTTGACTCATCTCGGTGGGACCGAATGGTTAAACTCGGTGGCACCGATTAGTTCAAAAATGTGAATGTTAGAAATCTCGGTGGGACCGACTGGAACAACTCGGCGAGACCGATGTGCTAGGGCTTAGGGCAAACATCATCTCGATGGCGCCGATTGCATCAACTCGGTGAGACCGAAGTGAAGCAATAAGCAACAGAGAATCTATCAAGCCAACTTGGTGAGACCGATTGCATAACTTGGTCAGACCGAAATAAATGCAACAAGTCACAGAGTGCTGGCAAGGCCATCTCGGTGAGACCGAGATCCGTATAGGTGAGACCGAACTATTAGGGTTTCTGGCTGTGGCTATGTCATATGAACTCAGTGGCTCTGGATAGAAAGAATCGGTGGGGCCGAGTTGGAGTTTAGGGTTTTGACATATTTGGATGGAGAAAGTGGCTGAGGGTTTTGGAGCAATATCACTAAGCATTTGAGCAAGCAAGCCATTAAGCAACACCGCATCCCCTTTTAATAGTATTGGCTTTCCTATGGACTCAATGTGACCTTGGATCACTAAAATAAAGATGAAGAGTCTCGAGCTTTTGCCAATATTTGTACTTAGCATTTTAAGGGGTCCACATCTCTGGTCCATGCCATACCATTCATTGAACTTCCTGAAATATTTATCTTGAATGGATATTAGTTCAATGAGCTATTGATACGTCTCCAACGTATCTATAATTTATGAAGTATTCATGCTGTTATACTATCATTCTTGGATGTTTTACAATCATTTTATAGCAACTTTATATCATTTTTTCGGACTAACCTATTGACATAGTGCCCAGTGCCAGTTGCTGTTTTTTGCTTGTTTTTTACATCGCAGAAAATCAATACCAAATGGAGTCCAAACGCAATGAGAATTTTTGGAGAATTTTTTGGACCAGAAGACCCAGGATGGGCTAAAAAGAACCAGAGGGGAGGCCCGACGTGGGCACAACCCACCTGGGCGCGCCCAGGGGGGTTGTGCCCCCCTCGGTGACCTCCTGCACCGCCTCTTCGCCCTATAAATTGCCAAATATTCCAAAAACCCTTGGGGTAACCCTAGATCAGAAGTTCCGCCACCGCAAGCCTTTGTAGCCATGAAAAACCAATCTAGACCCTGTTCCGGCACCCCGCCGGAGGGGAAAATCATCACCGGTGGCCATCTTCATCATCCCGACGGCCACCATGATAAGGAGGGAGTAGTCCACCCTCGGGGCCGAGGGTTTGTACCAGTAGCTATGTGTTTAATCTCTCTCTCTCTCTCTCGAGTTCTTGAGATGTCACGATCTTGATGTATCGCGGGCTTTGGTAATATAGTTGGATCATATGGTGTTTCCCCCTCTCTATCTTGTTGTGAATTGAGTTTTCCCTTTGAGATTTCATTTTATCGGATTGAATACTTTTATGGATTTGAGCACACTTGATGTATGTCTTGCTATGAATACCCGTGGTGACAATGGGGTATCATATTGATTCACTTGATATGTGTTTTGGCACCCAACTCACGGATTCCCAAGGTGACATTGGGGTAATCTATGCATAGGGGTTGATGCACGTTTTCGTCTTTGTTTCTCTGGTGGAAATCTTGGGGCACTCTTTGAGGTTCTTTGTGTTGGATTGAGTATTAAGAATCTGAAATTGTTTGATGCATATAGCATAATCAACTCACGGATACTCGCGGTGACATTGGAGTATCTAGGTGACATTAGAGTTGGTTGATGTGTATCATATGGTGTTATTTTAGTACGAACTCTTGGTTAGATCGATTGGAAAGAATAGCTTGGTGTTATTTTGGTACGAACTCTAGGATAGATTGATCGGAAAGAATAGCTTTGAGGTGGTTTCGTACCCTACAAACAATTTCTTCTTATGTTCTCCTCTAGATAGGAACTTTGGAGTGATTCTTCATTGCATATTGAGGGTTGGTTATATGATCCAATTATATTAGCATTGTTGAGAGATTGCACTAGCGAAAGTACGGACCCTAGGCCTCATTTTCAAGCATTGCAATACCGTTTGTGCTCCGTTTTATCAATTTCTACCTTGCTATTTTTTATTGTTCCTATTACAAAAATCAATATCTACTATCATTACTACACTTGTATCACCATCTCTTCGCCGAACTAGTGCACCTATACAAATTACCATTGTATTTGGTGTGTTGGGGACACAAGAGACTTTTTGTTATTTGGTTGCAGGGTTGTTTGAGAGAGACCATCTTCATCCTACACCTCCCACGGATTGATAAACCTTAGGTCATCCACTTGAGGGAAAATTGTTACTGTCCTACAAAACTCTGCGCTTGGAGGCCCAACATGAGTCTACAAGAATAAAGTTGCGTAGTAGACATCAAGCTCTTTTCTGGCGCCGTTGCCTGGGAGGTGAGTGCATGAAGGTATATCTTTAGATCTTGCAATTGAATCTTTTAGTTTTTTGTTTTATCACTAGTTTGGTTTACAAAAAGAAAATTAAAAAAAGGATTTGAGGTGGTCTCATATTGTTCATCTTTATAATGTCTTTCTTGAAAATGATGGATCGGAAAATTGTGCTCAATTGATAGAAGAAGAATGCAATAAAATGTTTGGCATAAAATCTTTGAATGGTGAGCATGATTGCAATGTTGCTAGTATGAATTCTATGAATATCCGTGATGCTAGTGATATGCAAAGCCATAAGCTTAGGGATGCTATGTTTGATGAATATGATACTTTTAGTCCCCCAAGTTTTGATGAGAAAATTTATTATGATGTTTGCATGCCTCCTATTTATGATGATTATATTGATGAAAGTGGATTTGGAGAGGTCATGACTTTATTTAATGATGATTCCACTATTTTGGAAGAGGTTTCAATTGATTATGACAACAAAGTTGCCATCTATGATGATTATGGTGATGACATATATGTTATAGAGAATAATGATAACCATGAAACTTGTCATCATGATTTTAATTTTCAATCCCATGGTAGTTATTTTATTGAGTTTGCTCCCACTACTATTCGTGAGAATAAATTTGCTTATGTGGAGAGTAACACAATTTCTATGCTTATGTATCATGAAAATAATGCTTTATGTGATAGTTATATTGTTGAATTCATTCATGATTCTACTGAAAATTATTATGAGAGAGGAACATATGCTTTTACCTATTTCAATAATATCAAGTTTCCTCTCTTTATGTTGAAAGTTTTGAAGTTGCACTTGTTTTGCCTTCCTATGCTAGTTGATTCTTGCTCCCATAAATTGTTTGCTCACAAAATCCCTATGCATAGAAAGTGTGTTAGGCTTAAATGTGCTAGTCATATGCTTCATGATGCTCTCTTTATGTTTCAATTCTTATCTTTTATGTGAGCATCATTGAAATCATCATGCCTAGCTAAAAAGGCATTAAAGAAAAGCGCCTGTTGGGAGACAGCTCAATATTTATACCTACTGTTTTTGTGTGTTAACATGATTAATATACTGTAGTAATCATGTTTTATAGCTTTTGTTTCAATAAAGTGCCAAGTAAAGCCTTTGGGATGGTGTGGATGATAGTTGACTTGATTCTGTGCAAAAACAGAAACTTTTGGGCCCAGTAATAGAATTGTTTAAATTCACTTGAGAATCTAAAAATTCTGAATTTTTTACAGTTGATGTATTTACAAATTTCCTACGTTTTCCTAAATTTTCAGAATTTTTGGAGTTACATAAGTATGAACTTAATTCAGATATTTACGTACTGTTCTGTTTTTGACAGATTCTGTTTTCAATGCATAGTTTGCTTGTTTTATGGTTTCTATGGCTTATATTGCTTAATATAAATTATGGAAATTGTAGAGTACAGTAGGCATTGTGTGAGAACTATTATTAATCTTATCTTGATAGTACCAAAGTGAATGATTTGTCTTTATCATACTAACCCATCTCACGAAGTTCCGTTAAATTTTGTGTGATTGAAGTTTTCAAGTTTTGGGTGAGATATCGATATGAGGAGAATAAGGAGTGACAAGACCCTAATCTTGGGGATTCCCAAGGCATCCCAAGGTAATATTTAAGGAATATCCAAGCAACTAAGCTTGGGGATGCCCCGGAAGGCATCCCCTCTTTCGTCTTCAACATTATCGGTAACCTCACTTGGAGCTACATTTTCATTCGTCACATGATATGAGTTTTGCTTGGAGAGTCATTTTATTTTATTAGGATTTGCTTTATGTTATTTATAATAATGTTTTGCATCTCTTGCTTCAATAAAAGTGGCAAGGATAGCCTTTACCATGCTTATTTTGCAAGTATATGAGTTGCTGTTTCAAAACAGAAAGTTTGTCGCTGTTTCAAAAATTCCCGAGAAAAGTCAGAGTGTGATAAATATTAAAAAAAATTGCACAATAATATATGATAAATTTTCTACAGTGTGGTAATTTTTCAGAATTTTTCGAGTTAGGAAAGTATGAGTACAATTGCACTCTTTATAGACTGTCCTGTTTAAACAGATTGCTGTTATGTTTGCATTGTGTGCATATGTTTGCTTCTTTAATGATTCTATTTGAGGATAGGAGTATTAAATATGCAGAGGAATTTAGTATGCAATGTTGAATAATAATTTTAGTGATTTTCTATAGTAGAGAATGATAAGGTTATTGCATTGATTTATACTAACTTATCTCACGAGTTCTTGTTGAGTTTTGTGTGGATGGAGTTTTTAAGATTTAGGGAAACCGTGATATAAAAGGAATGAAGAAGACACAAAAGCTCAAGCTTGGGGATTACCAAGGCATCTCAAGATAATATTCCAAGAAGTTTCAAGCATCTAAGCTTGGGGATGCCCCGGTAGGCATCCCACCTTTCTTCATCAACAATTATCAGTTAGCCCCGGTTGAGCCTAAGTTTTTGCTTCTTCACATGATGTGTGCTATTTTTGGAATGTCATTTTATTTTGTTTTGCTTGCTGTTTTAATAAAATACTTAGATCTTAAAATTTTTAAATTTGAGAGAGTCCTCAAATAGCTACCCATTTACTTAACTACCCGCTTGAACTTCACTTATATCTTTTTGGAGTAGTTTGTCATTTACTCTTGTGCTTCACTTATATCCTATGAGTAAATTGTTGAATGAATTGAATATCATGAAGTTGAAATTATGTGTTCATATCATGACTAGTAGTAGCTTCACATTGGGTTTAGAAAGTGAAATCTTTTGAAGCTTGACAATCACAATATTGGTCATACAAGCAATTCATGAATGATTAGTATAAGGAAGAGAACTTTCACATGCAAATATATTATCTTGGACATCTTCTATGATTGTGAATACCCATTAATTATTTCCAAACTTGAGCAAATTAGTTGAAGTTGGACAAGGAAGACAATGTAATGAGTTATGTTTGGGTATATTTGCATAGAAGTTATATTGTCATGGATCCTCCAACATGTGGTGTTTGCCTAGGATCTTTTGCTAGCCAAAAATTTGTACTAAGTAGAGATACTACTTGTGCATCCAAAAACCCTTAAACCCAGTTTCTTTCCATGAGTGTCCACCATTACCTACCTATGGATTGAATAAGATCCCTCAAGTAAGTTGTCATCGGTGCATAAAGCAATAAGAATTGCTCCTAAATATGTTTGATCTTTTATTGTAAGGAAAAATTGAGCGTTGTACGAACTTGTGATGGCAAAGTAATAAAAGCGATGGACTGCATAATAAAGGTTGCTATCATAAGGGGCAATATAACCTGGCGTTCCTTTGCATTAAGAGTTTGGGCATCCAAATAAAAAGCACATGACAACCTCTGCTTCCCTCTGCGAAGGGCCTATCTTTTACTTTTCAGTATTTACTTTTATGCAAAGAGTCAAAAGTATGAATTCTTATTTCAACCTCCACTATTCTCTAGTTGGCAAGCATCATGTGGTGGGGAAAGATTTAGGCACATATGACCAGTCAAATATATTTGATCATGATTTATTATTGTTGACAATTATCTCTATGATAAATGAGTTGGGAGGCAAAATATTAAGCCCCTATCTCTCTGTGTTCGATAGATGCCATTTGTTCTAAGAATATGCTTTGAGTACTAGCAATCATAGAAGACTATATGATGATTGAGTATGTGAAGCTCTTACTTAGAGTCTGTTGAATAAGTTGAATTGCAATTGTTTGGTGACTAAGAATATAGGTTGTTGAGTTTCAAGAGAATTCATTGTTTGAACCTTAACATGTGAATTGGTTGCTACTTTAACATGAGAAGTTTTACGAGAAAGAATTGCTGTTATGATGCTAGGAAAAGTGATTGAAATTATCATTGATCAAACTTATGCACTTTACTAGCATTCACACTTCATAAGTTATTTCTTTTGTCATTTACCTACTCGAGGACGAGTAGGAATTAAGCTTGGGGATGCTGATACGTCTCCAACGTATCTATAATTTATGAAGTATTCATGCTGTTATACTATCATTCTTGGATGTTTTACAATCATTTTATAGCAACTTTATATCATTTTTTTGGACTAACCTATTGACATAGCGCCCAATGTTAGTTGCTATTTTTTGCTTGTTTTTTACATCGCAGAAAATCAATATCAAACGGAGTCCTAACGCAGCGAAAAATTTTGGAGAATTTTTTTTGGACCAGAAGACCCAGGATGGGCTAAAAAAGTACTAGAGGGGAGGCCCGAGGTGGGCACAACCCACCTAGGCGCGCCTAGGGGGGTTGTGCCCCCCTCGGTGACCTCCCGCACTGCCTCTTCGCCCTATAAATTGCCAAATATTCCAAAAACCCTTGGGGTAACCCTAGATCAGAAGTTCCGCCGCCGCAAGCCTCTGTAGCCACGAAAAACGAATCTAGACCCCGTTCCGGCACCCCGCCGGAGGGGGAAACCATCACCGGTGGCCATCTTCATCATCCTGACGGCCACCATGATGAGGAGGGAGTAGTCCACCCTCGGGGCCGAGGGTTTGTACCAGTAGCTATGTGTTTAATCTCTCTCTCTCTCTCTCTCGTTCTTGAGATATCACGATCTTGATGTATCGCGGGCTTTGTTAATATAGTTGGATCATATGGTGTTTTCCCCTCTCTATCTTATTGTGAATTGAGTTTTTCCTTTGAGATTTCGTTTTATCAGATTGAATACTTTTATGGATTTAAGAACACTTGATGTATGTCTTACTATGAATACCCGTGGTGACAATGGGGTATCATATTGATTCACTTGATATGTGTTTTGGCACTCAACTCACGGATTCCCGAGGTGACATTGGGGTAATCTGTGCATAGGGGTTGATGCACATTCTCGTCTTTGTTCTCCGTTAGAAATCTTGGGGCACTCTTTGAGGTTCTTTTTGTTGGATTGAGTATTATGAATCTGAAATTGTTTGATGCATATCGCATAATCAACTCACGGATACTCGCGGTGACATTGGAGTATCTAGGTGACATTAGAGTTGATTGATGTGTATCATATGGTGTTATTTTAGTACGAACTCTTGGTTAGATCGATCGGAAAGAATAGCTTGGTGTTATTTTAGTACGAACTCTAGGATAGATTGATCGGGAAGAATAGCTTTGAGGTGGTTTCGTACCCTACAAACAATTTCTTCTTATGTTCTCTGCTAGATAGGAACTTTGGAGTGATTCTTTATCGCACGTTGAGGGTTGGTTATATGATCCAATTATATTAGCATTGTTGAGAGATTGCACTAGCGAAAGTACGGACCCTAGGCCTCATTTTCAAGCATTGCAATACCGTTTGTGCTCCGTTTTATCAATTGCTACCTTGCTGTTTTTTATTGTTCCTATTACAAAAATCAATATCTACTATCATTACTACACTTGTATCACCATCTCTTCGCCGAACTAGTGCACCTATACAAATTACCATTGTATTTGGTGCGTTGGGGACACAAGAGACTTTTTGTTATTTGGTTGCAGGGTTGTTTGAGAGAGACCATCTTCATCCTACACCTCCCATGGATTGATAAACCTTAGGTCATCCACTTGAGGGAAAATTGCTACTGTCCTACAAAACTCTGCGCTTGGAGGCCCAACATGAGTCTACAAGAATAAAGTTGCGTAGTAGACATCAACTATATATTGTTATGAATTACTAAAACCACCCGGGGGTTAGTTGCACTTTCAAGAGGTATGATCAAAAGTGTCCACGGAGGTCCCTCGACTAACCAACCGGTAGCACTTTGAGTCCATCAATCAGTCAGAATCCCGCCTGATGATGCACAGTCGGTTCCAGCAACAAGACCTCGACAAACTCACGGGCTACTAGCGGGGTTGTACCTAAGTTGTAGGCCCAAGTGCACATATGGCCCAGCCTAAGGCCCAAGCCAATCACAAGTATAGTCGAGAAGACAATGGGCGATCACAGACCTGCGATGGTAAAATGGCAAGTGGTATGCAGGCCAAAAAACAAGGTGGATTGGGAGTCAAAGACTTAAATGTGCAAAACAAGGCTCTTCTATTAAAAAACTTGCATAAGTTCTATAACAGGCATGACATCCCATGGGTCAACATTATATGGGAGGCTTATTATGAGAATGGCCAATTTCCTGGGCGGCAGCTTTTGGGCTCCTTCTGGTGGAAAGCTAATCTAAAGCTCAATGACCTTTTCAAGTCTATGGTCAGGTGCAACTTGGGTGATGGCAAATCAACTTTTTTCTGGTCTGATCTTTGGCATACCAATTGTCTGCAGCTTGCAATGCCTCAGTTATTTTCCTTTACCAAAGATGCTGACATCTCAGTTCACAAGGCAATGCAAAGTGAGTACCTGGAGGATTTATTCCACTTGCCTCTTTCAGTCCAAGCATATCATCAGTTCCAACAGCTAGAAATTATATGTGATGATCTCAAAGCCTCAGAGCATTTGGATAGTACAGATACTTGAGCTATATTTGGGGTTCTCATAAATTCTCCACTGAAAAAGCATACAAAGTAATGATGGGAGTAAGAACCGTCCCTCCCCAATTTCAATGGATTTGGAACTGCTCATGTCAACCCAAACACAAGATCTTCTTCTAGATGGTCTTACATGATAGGGTTAATACAAGGAATCTGTTGAGAAGAAATACTTTCCACTTGGGGACATATAACTGTGCTCTAATGAACTGTCAACAAGAAGAAACTTTATTCCACTTATTCTGGGACTGCCCTTTTGCTCAAAGATGTTGGAATTTTTTCTGCCCAAACAGGGACAACCCTTCCTCAATTTGGGATGCTTTGCAGGACATGAAAGACAAGTTGGGCCTTCCTTTCTTCATGGACATTGTAATAATTGCTTCTTGGGCGTTTTGGATCTCTAGAAACAATTTGATCTTCCAGCAGATACAACCTTCATTTCAAAGATGGAAGGAGATATACCTTTTGGAACTCAGGTGGCTAAGGCACAGGATCAAAAGGAAGCATGCAACCACTTTCAATTCTTGGTTGGAGCTTCAAGATTCTTAGTTTTCCAGTTAGCTTATGGATTTTTACTCTCCTTTTTCTCTTTCTTTTCTGCTTTTTTGCTTTGTAATCTTTTCTCTTTTGGCTTATCTCAAGCCTTTGCTTTGGTTGTAAGACTTTTTCCTTTTAATTTATAAAAGTTGCAGCGGGGCTTTGCCCTACTGTGTATAGTAAAAAAAAAGAAGACAATGGGCCAAGGGGATATGCACCAGGCCCACTGGAGCTACAACCCAAGGCATCAGATACCAGAGGGGATAGTCGCAAAGGGACCAAGTGCCTATAGTCAAATCGTGAACCCCCCGACGGATGAGACCCAATAGTCGGTCATCAGGAAGATGGGGACAGTCTAACGGCTTACAGTCGACTGTACCCTAGGATACTGAATCCCACGATGCATTCAATACCGCCGTTACTCAACGGTAGTATAGTTAAATACGACATTTACCAACATTAATAGCCACGGACAGTCGGCTGTGCATACGGCCATCAATAACATTAATACGATTCCCGTTATGACCCCCTCCTAGCACACTGTATATAAGTCAGGAGGAGGGCACCGGGCTGAGGGTTTAACTCTCTCATACTGTAACCTATGCCAAGAGAAAGAACACCCCACAAGAGTAGGGTATTACCTCCACCAAACAGGGCCCGAACCTGTATAATTCCTTGAGCATACTTCCATATGTACTAACCGGTATACGATTGCCTCTACATTCACATCCCTGTAGTATTGTCAGGACATCTACAATAAAACTACCATGGTCAAAGTAACAAAATTGACACGGTCTAATTAGTAAAATTGCCTTGGTACCTATAATAAAATTGCACATGGCAAAATTAGGAAAAAAATGTTCTCTATAAAACATTTCAACTTTTGAAGATTGTAAGGAGAACATTTTCTTTTAATTTTGCAATGGACAAGTAATAACATTTTCAGAAATTTGCCACGTTTTGTAGATAACATGACAAAACTTGTGATCTCTAAGATCATAGCAAAATTTAAAAAACAGAACACTATATAATGGCAAACTATCTTTGTGTGAAAGAAAAACCGTATCGCTCCTAAACTATCTATAGAGATGATAAAGATTTTAGTAATGGCAAAATTTAAGTTCTACAATTTTTTTTTATTTTTAAAACATGGTTCCTTCTGGCATAATTTTTGTATTAGGCACATGGACATTTTACATTCTTTTTCAGTTTCCCTTCAATGATGACGATTTCAAAAATAGAAAATCATGTTTAGATGACAAATTTATGTGTTTTTTTTGTGTGTGTAAGACATGACAATTTTTTTACATGGTAACTGAATGCTTAAACTACAATTCAGAAACACACATAGTAAAAGGTTATACATATGAGCAAAACTAAACCTCCTTCACCTCTTGTTGGGGGACCAAGTGCAGGTTTGTACTTCTCCTTCATCTCCTGTTCTCCCACTCCTTCATCTCATGAATAACAACACCAACTTGACCAACAAAGCAATCAATGTTGTCCTACAATGCAGTAAAGAGGGAGCTCCACCAAACAGAGCACCACCAACTCCAGAATTGAAAATCAAATCGAATTAATCCAATAGAGAAAAAAGAAGAGGAGGGCATCATGTCCATGTCGTACTGATCGTGCGCGACTGCCGACCTTCATTGCATGGCGACGACCGTGTCACTTGACCTTCTGCTCAATATGGGGCCGAGGGCGATGGTGGGGGCCGGTGCTATGGCGGAGGATACCGATGGTGAGGGAGATTGGTGGCGACGACATACGAAAGAAACAGAAAGGGGGAGCATGGGTGACCTCAAGCCCAAGTCCTGGTTGACGATGGGCTCATCCACCTCGTCGACGACGACGCCTCTGACACCCATGCTAGCTGTGCAAAGCAGCAGCGACGGCAAAGAGTGCTCGACTTTCCCGCGGCTCTCCTTTGTTGCCCTCATCATCTCTACGAAGACATCAACTCGCACCACCGTCTCCTCTCCGGCAAGGGGGCGGCTCCATCGCAGCACCCTTCGTTGTAGCCCCCACCCCCTCTACGACGGTATCCTCTCGCGTTGCTCGATCACCACCCATGCTGGGGATCTGGTCGGATTAGTGGGCTGGCCACAACAGCTTGTAGGGATCTAGTCGGGGAGAAGGGTGAGAGAGAGAGGTGTGGGAGAAGGCGAGCCAGCCAAGAAGCCCGTTCGCGTGGTCTGTGTGAAGTGAAGACATCCAAAAGATGACGTGGCTTCGAGCCTTTGCTTCAGAATCTGTGCACTCCATCCGCACGTCAAACAAGGCGATTACACGAGAAGTTTAAAATTCTGGCATCATATTTATTTTAAACACAGTACAAACACAAACATTCACACTACATAAGAAGGTATTGAGTTTTTCGAAAATAGAGAAGAGAGTGCCCACGACTCAACGAAAGCAGCTAGTACTGGTCAATCTAGAGTGATCAATGATAACATAGTTAATCAATAAAGTGACAGCTTTCTCCAAGAAAAGAAAGAAAAAAAATACTACGTGCCGCCGCAGCGACCGGCAAATAGGAGGGCTCGAGAACCTCTCTGTCCCTCTCTAACGCACGTGAGGCCAACCAACAGCCAGCAACCCAGCTTTGACCGGTCAAAATCAGATTCGAAATCACGTTTTCTCTGTCCTTTATCTACTGCCCCGACCCCGACTGCTTCTCCTACCTCCACCCCCCCGTGCGCTGGCTCCGTGCTCCCCCTGCAGATCCTCCTCCGCCGCCTCAAGCACCCGCTCACCCGCCACTGGGTCTCGCTACCCGAACCCCACTCCAAGCGCCTCCGCCTCCACCGCGAGGACCTCAACGGCATCGTCCTCGAGCAGACCCACGGCAGCCCGGCACGACACCACACCCAACAGCCGCCCGGAGTGCTGCGTGCCGTGCTTCGGCGCTCCGGCGAGGCACCCGTGCCGTCCGGCGGGCTGTCCGGCCCGACTGGTCTGAGCCCGACGTGGCCCGAGGCACGACAGTGCTGGCCCGACCCGGCCCATGCACCTACGTTCTTCGTCTCCCTCGATCTCCACTCTCCACCAGTCCACTTTTTCGCTCTCCTTCCACTCCCCACCCCCAACCCCCGTCTCGTGTCCACCCACCACCAACCCACCCACACCCACGCGCATCACATCTTCATCGCAAGCTAGCTAGCTAGCTAGAGTAGGCCAGATCCAAATCACAACGCCGCCCGGCGTGGAGCAGTCGAGTTTCGCCAATGCCAGGGAGCGTGCCGCTGGCGCTGGGGCTGGACACGGTAGGGCTGCAGGTCCCGTGGTACTTCCGTTGCCCAATCTCGCTGGAACTCATGCAGGACCCCGTCACCGTGGCAACCGGCCAGACCTACGACCGTGCCAGCATCGAGTCGTGGGTCGCCACGGGGAACACCACCTGCCCCGTCACCCGCGCGCCGCTCGCCGACTTCACGCTCATCCCCAACCACACCCTCCGCCGCCTCATCCAGGAATGGTGCGTCGCGCACCGATCCCTCGGCGTCGAGCGCATCCCCACGCCCAAGCAGCCGGCCGACCCGGACCTCATCCGCTCCCTGATCGCCCAGGGCCCTGCCCTCCCCGTGCTCAGGAAGCTCAGGGCGCTCGCCAGGGAGTCTGACAAGAACAGGCTCGTCATGGCCACGCACGAGACCAGGGCGGCTCTGGTGGAAATGGCGTTCGGGGGCAGCGCCGAGGAGGCTCAGGCGGAGGCCATGGCGGTCCTCGCCCTGGTAGGGATGGGGGAGGCGGAAGCTGTGGATGTGGTGGGCAGGGAAGAGAGGGTCGCCAGGCTTGGCAAAGTTCTTGGCAGCCAGGGGGCGACCTTGGAGGCCAAGGTTAATGCAGGTGCCGTCGTGGAGGCGGCTGCTGCGGTGTCTGGGGCGGAGGCCAGGGTGGTGCTTGGCGCAGCTGATGGAGTCATTGAAGGCCTGGTCGCGCTGGTGGACGAGAAGGCCAATGCCCGTGCAGTGCGCATTGGGATCCGATGCCTCTTTGCTCTCTGCCTGGCCAAGGAGAACAGACAGCGCGCCGTATCAGCCGGCGCCGCATCAGCTCTGGCCCGACGAGTGGCGGAGGGCGGCTGCGCCGGCGAGCTGGAGCGCGCGCTGGCAGCGGTGGAGCGGCTTTCCCGGACAGAGGGTGGCCGCGAGGCGGTTGTCTCTGGCGCTGGAGGTGGTGCCGCGGTGGTGATCGCGCTAGTGCGCGCCATGTCCGGGCGCGCGGCTGAGCATGCTGCGGGCGCATTGGTGGCCGTGGTGGGCGGGTCTGAGGTGCTGCAGCTGGAGGCCGTCCGAGCAGGTGCCATGAGTCAGCTGCTCATGATGGTGCAAGGCGGCTGCTCGGAGCGTGCCAAACGCAAGGCGCAGCACCTCCTGAAGCTGCTCCGGTCCGCCTGGCCGACCACCGACTCCATGGCCAACTCGGCTGATTTCCTCCAACCATACTAACCCCGCATTGCATCCCCTTTCTGAATCTGAACCACCACGGCACTAGGGCGGGGTGGCGGTGCCTGTATGTAACGGCGGTAGTAGGATCATAGGAGAGATTTTCTCCCCTAAAGAAAATTTCATGAGGCTAGGGCCGGGCAGCGGTGCCTGTATGTAACGGTGGTAGTATGATTTTATTGACACTCTTGCAGTAGAAATTCATGTTTAAAAAGTGTACATATACATATGTACCTTGTTTAATTCTAGACTTCTACTTCCACTCTCTGATGCAAATTAATTTGTTTATATCATGTATGCTTTGATTGCTTGAGATAACAAAAAAAGAAAAGAGCTGCATTGCTATTTGGTCATGGTCAGTGCCCCATTGGAATTTCATATGTAGATGGCACTGAGATTTTTAGGTAGAAATGTTGGAACTTCATTCTACGCATATTCCATCTGACATAGGAGTTGCAGGATGTTGAATTTTCTCTTCTGTCTTCCTTTCCAGGTGAAATCCGTGGCTGCTTCTCAAAATTTATATTTTGTAGGCTTTAATTTTTGGTGTGATGTCATGACACTGCAAGTCACATCTTAAGGCAATTCTGTTTCTTTTACCTGGAATCACAAAGATTATTTCTTTTTCTTTTGTATTTCATCTTAGGATACAAAATTAACTGTAAACTATTTATGTTCCTACAGAATGGTTCCACCCCGGAAGGGGAGCAACACCTCATGTCTGTAAATTATTTCGTTTTGTTCAGGAGCCAAGTGCTACTAGCTTTTATCGTTGGCAATTTTAGTTAGGGCACAATATATAGTAGACAACTACAAAATTTTAGCCCTTAAAATTGTTTCTTACCATATAACACCATATTTGTTCAGTTATAGATTTTGTTATAGTTTTTGCGGCTTTCAAGTGAAGTAAATAATTTTAACTTCCATTCTCTTGGTTTGATAAGTCACATTACAAGGTTAATCTTCTGGGTTTTATTTAGCTCATTGTGTAATTACTCTTATTAAGTTTGGGTTACTGACACTTTGCAGTATAAACATCACCTCGAAATCTTTGTGCTCTATTGACGCTCTTGATCAATTTACAGGAAAGATTTGTTAAAAGGAGAGATACCCTGATTTGATTGCCTCAAGATAAACATCTCATATGGTTCTTGTCCTTTCGACAAGTCTACTTTAATGCAAGAATAAATAGGCACCCCTGTGTTGACATGTTGTTCTATGTATTACAGGCTATAGAGATTTTGATTGCCTGTGACATCTTCAGGTTTTTCCTTAATTTCTGAAGTCTTGTACTGTTTTTAAAGTTACTTTATGGGTTCACCTCCTTTTTTAACTATATATGGTTGTACTATTGACTAACATTATGGGTTCACCTCCTTTTTCTTACCCTCGTTTTAGATTTTGTAATTGTACTTGAGAACTTTAGAAAATCGGGATGAGCATTATTCCAAACTTCATAATTGTATTGCAAACAGTTCAATTTCCAAATCAAGCCGTATGTCGTATGTTATTTGTAGCCTTGGTTATATGCTTATTGCTTAGTGGGATGTACAGATCTAGGTGATGTCGGAATAATTTATTCCTTGAGGCAACCAGAAATTGCAGTGCGAGATTAAATATGTCTTCTATTTTTTATTTCATGTAAGAGGATATATGCCTTTGATCTGTCGTTGGCTGAGGATATTCTTGTGGCATGATTCTGGTTTCTCTTTTTTTAGCTCAGTTGGTCCTGAAGCCTACAGTTATTTCACAATCTGTAAAATCGCACTCATGCGATTATTTTGTTGGTTATGAAGCACAAGCTAAATCATCTATTTGAAATTGACAATTTGTGATGCTTCATCTCTTATCATCTAGCCTGGACGTCAGTTAGAATTCAACGTATCTCTTGCCTACACTCTATATTGATCTGCGTAGAGTTTTCTTATTTAAAATTGAGTGATCCTGGTATATGTACTATTTCGATTGTCATCCTTTAACTTCATATCCATGATTGGGGAAGTTGCTTTGCGTGGATTGCTTCAAATTGTAATGGTCATACTGACTTGCAGATTGGATTTAACTTTGCGATTCTCAGTTCTTAATGCTTGTTATGCATTCAACTGCATTTAAATGTTCTAGGTCAGTCATGAAATACTCCATACGATGAAAGGGTGATGCACCCTGGTGGTACTCACGTTGTCATGCCAAGTTTGCTGTCAGGATTCTTTGTTGATTGCATTTTGGTGGCCATGTTCATCATTGGATGAGAATGCGTCTTACTGGAGAAAATGCTCTGAATGACCATGAAACGAATATTGATGCATGGGATATGCAAGAAGTCAGTTGGTGGCTCCGGTTAGTACCAGATGAGGGCCCAGTTCTTTTGGCCGATTCTCCCATAATCTTGAGAATCGACCCTCCACCCAGCTTCTCCCAGAATCTTGAACACATATTTTTTTTTACATTCCTAGCTAGTTAGGATGTGAATAGTTAGGATTGTAAAAAATATGTGAGTACAAGATTCTGGAAGAAGTTGAGTAGATGGTTGATTTTCAAGATTCTGGGAGAATCGGCCAAAAGAACTGGGCCGATAATGCGGTATGTATCACTTGAGTTTGGTTCATATGGCTTTGACAAACTATTTTTGTAATGATATGCCAAGCATCTCTGAATGTAAGTATAACTCCCATCATGTACCCAATGCCACTGATGGGTCCTTGGCACTAGATATTGTTGGAAATATTAGCACTTTCTCGATTAATCTAATCAACGAGTAAAAAGTAAACATGGCAAATACGGTATGCATCTCATACCGATACCTAAGTATGTGAGCACGTACAGTACATAGAACCGAAACATCTATGAACAACATATATACGGCCAGCACATGAACGAGCAAATAGAGGATGAACGAGTCATACCCTCTGGTTGGCCAGGCCAACGCGGCGGCGGCAGCGGCAGCCTCGGCATCGGCCGAGGCCTTCTTCTTGGCAGCTTCGTCGTCAGCCATGGAGTCGATGCAGGGGAAGTAGTGGAAGCAGAGGCGAACGGAGACGGGGACGGATCGGGAGCAGTCGCGTCGAGACGCTCCCTAAAAACCTTATTGCCGTTCTCCCGGGCAGGATCTCGAACGACAGGGTTCCGGAGGCACCTGCTCTCCCGACCAACCGTGCACGCGGTCGTCGGGATGGGATCGCCGGAAGCAACACAGTGAGAGGAACAGTAGATGACGGCTAGGGTTGTGCGAGAGGGAGTGAGTGAACTGAGTTAGGGTTCACTCCAATGGCCAGCGCCTTCTTATATAGGCCGTCGGGTAGATGGGCCTGGGCTGAGGCCCACGACCGAGTCCGTGAACAGCCCACGGCCCAATGTCTCGGACAGTGGCACTTCCGTAAACGACCCGTTAATTAATCCAAGATTAGTTAACCATTCTTGACCGGCAAACTCATTCCCACAACCCGCGGCGCGCGCACGCGTCGTGACGAGACGAGGCGAGGCGTGGCGAGGCGAGGCGAGGCGGGCGGCGGAGGAGGAGGAGCACGCGTGTACAACTCCTATTCCCAAGCTCCCAATAGCAAGTGATGGAGCAGCCCTTATAAAGAGGTCCCACTCTTCTTACTGTAGTAGTATGGTACTAAACTTCCCACCACTTGCCGTACACAATAATGGACCTTAGAGATTAACCAGGGATTATTGTCTTATATGGGCCTAAGCCCATCCATAATCCATCAATCCCCCACCAGATCTCGAGGCAGACAAGTTTGTCAACTGTTCCAAACAATGTTTGATATACCGGAATTTTCAGTGGAGACTGTTAAGTTGAACTTCCACCTAGAGCAATAGGATTAGACTTCTTCACAACTGAACAATGGACTATGCCTTGAATTGTCAGTTTGGCGTGCAGAAGTTTCGCCTATTGTCAGCTGATACGTGGCTGCCGAAGGCTAAACCCCACGGGTGGAGCTTATTAGTCAATTTCCGTACCTTCTCATGAGCTTCCTAGAGATCACCCAATCTCATAGACTGTGACCAGCAGTCGGGCTCACATAGGTGTGTTCCTCCAAAGAATGCTCTATAGGTTAGCATCTTGCTTTCATAAGCTTTGGAACACATTAAGACAAAAGTCAGCCTGCCTTACAGAATTGAGAGTATTATGCATCTCCAACGGAGTGGGTTAATTAAGGATACTCTCCTCAGTTGACCGCTGGATTGTTTTCCCAGGTCCTAATTCACGGGATCTCCAATCAGATAGGTTGGGTTACCCCCATGGCAACTTACGTGGGTCTCATACCCATCTTCCTCGATGCATTTTCTATCACAATCCGTGATAGCCCTTTCGTAAAAGGGTCTGCCAAATTCTTAGCCGTCTAGATATAATCCAACGCTATTACTCCGGAGTTCCTTGATTTTCTGACAGATTTTAATCTTCTTCTTATGTGCTTTGTGGATTTCATATTGTCCTTTGAACTCTTAGCCTTGGCAATCACCGTTTGATTGTCACAGTTCATAAGGACAGCCGGGACTGGTTTATCAACCACCGGCAAATCCATCAAAAGCTCTCGAAGCCATTCTGCTTCGACGCATGATGTGTCTAATGCTATGAGTTCTGCTTCCATTGTCGATCTCGTTAAGATCGTCTGCTTGCAAGACTTCCAGGAAACAGCACCACCACCAAGTGTGAAGATATATCCACTTGTGGCTTTCATCTCATCAACATCAGATATCCAATTCGAATCGCTATACCCCTCAAGTACCGTCGGGTACCCAAAATAGTGAATTCCATAGCTCACAGTACCTTGCAAATAGCGCATGACTCGTTCAACAGCATGCCAATGCACATATCCCGGATTGGAAACAAACCGGCTCAGTTTGCACACAGCAAATGAGATGTCAGGACGAGTAGCACAAGCTAGGTACATCAGTGAACCAACCACTTGAGAATATCTCAATTGATCTACAGCCGTGCCTTCGAACTTTCGAATCCGCACGCTAGGATCATATGGTGTTGCAGAAGGTTTGCAGTCTGAATATCCAAAACGGCTCAAAATCTTCTCAACATAGTGGGATTGCAAAAGTGTAATTCCACCCTCAGTATCTCGCAGTAGCTTGATGTTCAAGATAACATCAGCCACGCCCAGGTCTTTCATCTCAAAGTTATGAGATAGAAAAGCCTTGACCTCCTCAATGACTTTGAGGTGGGTCCCAAATATCAGTATGTCATCGACATACAGACACAGTATTACTCCTTCACCCCCACTATAGCGATAGTATACACATTTGTTAGCCTCGTTAACAACAAAGCCAGCAGATGTCAAAGTTGTATTAAACTTCTCATGCCATTGCTTAGGCGCTTGTTTCAGGCCATACAAAGATTTCACTAGCTTGCACACCTTTCTTTCCTGACCATTTACTACAAAGCCATCTGGCTGTTGCATGTAAATTTCCTCGTCTAGCTCTCCGTTAAGGAAAGCCGTCTTAACGTCCATCTGATGAACGAGAAGACCATGCGAGGCAGCCAATGCGAGTAATACTCGAATGGTTGTCAGTCTAGCCACAGGTGAGTAAGTATCGAAGAAATCCTCTTCTTCCTTTTGGGTATAACCCTTGGCCACAAGCCTAGCCTTGTACTTCTCAACAGTACCATCGGGCCTAAGCTTCCTCTTGAACACCCACTTACATCCCAATGGTTGGCAACCATAAGGACGATCAGTAATCTCCCATGTTCCGTTAGCCATGAT
The DNA here is from genome assembly GCA_011799875.1 of Thinopyrum elongatum. NCBI lineage: Eukaryota > Viridiplantae > Streptophyta > Magnoliopsida > Poales > Poaceae > Thinopyrum > Thinopyrum elongatum. Next base: position 404,932,959 of record CM022302.1, on the reverse strand, counting down.
GGAATCCATCTCGCTACGGACCGCATCCTTCCAGTAGTCAGCATCCGGAGATGCATAGGCTTCTGAAATGGAACTGGGAGTGTCATCATCCACGAGGTACACGAGGAAATCATCACCAAAAGACTTTGCGTCCTTTGTCTCTTGCTCCTAATAGGAGCTTCCTCGTTGTTTATAATATTTCATCGGAATGGCAAGTTCAGGAGTCTCATCAGATTCCAGTGTAGAACTGCTTTGCATATCTCTCATGGGGAAAATATCCTCAAAGAATGTAGCATCCTTAGACTCTATAATTGTACTGGCCTTCTGTTTAGGTACCTCAGATTTCATTACTAGAAATCTATAGCCAACACTATTCTTAGCGTAGCCCAAATTAACGCAGTCCACGGTCTTTGGTCCAAACTTACGCTTTTTGGGGATCGGCGCATTGACTTTCGCCAAACAGCCCGGTGCGCAAGTAAGAGAGTGTAGTTCTTTTCTTTTCCCATTGCTCGTAGGGAGTAGTCTCATTATCCTTCGCGGGAACTTTATTCAGGACATGACATGATGTCAATACAGCCTCCCCCCACCATGCCTTGGATAAACCGATGTATCTAACATGGCGTTAGCCAAATCAGTTAGAGTACGGTTTTTCCGTTCAGCAACCCCGTTTGACTGGGGTGAATAGGGAGGCGTCCTCTCATGAATAATACCATGTTCCGCACAGAATAAATCGAACTCACTAGAAAAGTACTCTCCACCACGATCAGACCGGACTCGTTTTATTTTCTTCTCAAGTTGGTTCTCAACTTCAGCCTTATAGATTTTAAAGTAGTGTAGAGCCTCATCCTTTGTATTTAACAAATACACATAACAGAATCTAGTGGAATCATCAATCAGAGTCATGAAGTATTTCTTTCCACCTTTAGTCAACACGCCATTCATCTCACAGAGATCTGAATGTATGAGCTCTAGTGGTGCCAGGTGTCTCTCCTTCGCAGGCTTGTGAGGCTTACGAGGTTGCTTTGCTTGCACACACGCATGGCACTTAGAGCCTTTGGCTAAAGTGAAACTCGGGATTAGATTCATCTTAGCTAGCCGCGTCATATAATCGAAATTTATGTGACAAAGACGTGAATGCCAAACCTCACATTCGTTCACATTAGAATGAATTTAGTTCACAACTTTATTACAGAAATCCTCGAGGGAAAGGCAGAACAAACCACCACAATCATATCCTTTTCCAACAAATAGTACATATCGAGATACGACTACTTTGTTGGACTCAAATACTAACTTAAACCCTTCTTTACATAGAAGGGAGCCACTAACGAGATTCTTCTTGCTGGCGGGGATATGCTGCACGTTCTTCAGTTGCACGATCTTTCCCGAAGTAAACTTCAGATCTACCGTGCCAACACCATGAACAGAAGCATGCGAGCCATTTCCCATCAGGACGGAACAATCTCGTGCGACCTGGTAAGAAGAAAACAAAGACGCATCAGCACACACATGAATATTGGCCCCAGTGTCAACCCACCAATCGGTGGACTGACAAACTGAAAATACAGTAAACAGATTACCATACCTAGATGCCCCATCATTGTTGCTCAGAGTGACATTGACAGACTCGGCGTCCTATTCTGGCTTCTTGTACTTGTTTGGGCACTTGTTTGCCCAATGTTCCTCTGAACCACAAGTAAAGCAGTCATCTCTCTTTTTGTCTTTCTTCTTACCCTTCTTCTTAAAGGTAGTATTCTACCGGACAGAGTTATTTCCCTTGAACTTGTGGGAATTCTTCTGCACCACATTGGCGCTAGAAGAACTCTCTGCCCCTTTCATGTGTGAGTCCTTTGCTCTCGAGTTCTGCTCAACACTTAGATGACCAATGACATCCTCAACAGAGAATTCACGTCTCAAGTGCTTGAGAGAAGTAGCAATGTTCCTCCATCTAGGAGGGAGTTTTGCAATAATGCAACCCGCGACAAACTTGTCCGATAACTCACACTTCAGGAGCTCCAGCTCCTTAGCGATGCATTGTATCTCATGGGCCTGGTCCAATACAAAACGATTATCAACCATTTTGTAATCATGGAACTGCTCCATAGCATACAACTCGCTTCCAGCATCGGTTGCGCCGAACTTAGCTTCGAGCGCATCCCACAAATTCTTGGCAACACGCATATGGAGATATGCGTCAACTAGCTTGTCTCCGATCACAGTAAGAACAACTCCCACAAAGATGGTGGTTGCCTCCCTAAACGCATTCTCCTGTTTAGGAGCAATCGTTACCGTGGGAGACACACCACCAACCTAGAACACGTTCATTGCTGTGAGCCACAAGGTAGTCCTCGTCTGCCAACGCTTAAAATGCGTCCCGGTAAACTTTTCCGGTTTCAGAGTAGCGGCGAAGCCATGAGTCGAAAAGTGCCTAAAATAAGGTTTTTGGATTGTTGGAAATATTAGCACTTTCTCGACTAATCTAATCCACGAGTAAAGAGTAAACATGGCAAATACAGTATGCATCTCATACCGATACCTAAGCATGTGAGCACGTACAGTATATATAACCAAAACATCTATGAACAACATATATACGGCCAACACATGAAAGAGTAAATAGGGGATGAACGAGTCATACCCTCCGGTTGGCCAGGCCAACGCGGCGGCGGTAGCCTCGGCATCGGCCGATGCCTTCTTCTTGGCGGCTTCATCGTCAGCCATGGAGTCGATGTAGGGGAAGTAGTGGAAGCAGAGGCGGACGAAGACGGGGACGGATCAGGAGCAGTCGCGTCGAGACACTCCCCAAAAACTTAAGCTTCGGCTCGGCTCATTCCCGCAACCCGCGGCGCGCGTGCGCGTCATGACGAGGCGAGGCGAGGCGGGCGGCGGAGGAGGAGCGCGTGTACAGCTCATATTCCCAAGCTCCCAATAGCAAGTGGTGGAGCAGCCCTTATAAAGAGGTCTCGCTCTTCTTACTATAGGAGTATGGTACTAAATTTCCCACACTTCCCACCACTTGCCGTACACAATAATGAGCCTTAGAGATTAACCAGGGATTATTGTCTTATATGGGCCTAAGCCCATCCATAATCCATCACATATTATATTTCCAGATGTTGATTTTTTTAGTTGTCTTAGTCTTTTGAGTTGCATCATATAGCCTCTAGAGTTTGAGTATTCTGTTTAGTCAAGACTGGTGATGTATGTGCACGCTTCCTAGTCCTGAAAAGAAATGGCTAATAGGTACGGAGAAGCGGTAAGACACTCAACAAAGCATCGGCATTCTACATGCTACTAATCCTCCTTTTAAGCTTAACTTTTCTTTACATGACTAAAGTTCGATCCTCTGCCTCTACGTCAGTTTCAATTGATGCACAACGTGACGTAGCTGCTCTGTTTGTTCGTCCGGTGACTACGTTTTCCACGCTCCACGCATGAACCAACCGACCGTTTTCATAGTCTGGAAATAATTAGTATAGCTCCGTTCATGCAGGGAACAGAAAAATCCATGAATGGATTGAATGATTGGTGGTGAGTTGGTGACAGACATCCCCTTCACCCGGCCGCACGCTGGTCTTTGGTCAAAGGGATGGCAACTCCCAAAGTTAAGCAAATGGAGATACATATCCAAATGCAGAGCTCAAGAACTAAACAATGCGTCTCGAGCCCCCACCAGACGGGAACCGAGCTTTTTCGCCCCCTTCCACCCTGCTGCGGCTGGTCTTTGGTCAAACCGATGACAGCTCCCAAAGTGAAGCAAATGGAAAAACATATCCAAATGCAGAACTCGAGAACTCTGAAACCAAGCTTTTAGGGGCAGTTTTTTGGGCTTATGAGGCCAACTCCAGCGCATGACCCCAAACGGACGTCCGTTTTGCCCTGCTTTCGTCCGTCTGAGACGGCAATGGGGTCGTCCATGTTTGTTTGGGGCCGTTGCCGTGTCGGTGCGCCCAACGCGCGGCCGCAACCCATTTCATGTCCGGGTGGATGTGATATAAAAAAATCGCAAAAACTTAAAGAAATGCGGAAAAAAATCAAATAAACGCAAACATAAAAACATAAAAACATAATTAAACAGTCTTCACGGCCTAGAACGGCCCCGTTCCACAGTTCTTAACATAAACATAATTAACATAAAAATAAAACAAAAGAAAAGCGCCGCCTGCGCGCTGCTGCCGTGCCCGTCGCCGTCTCCTCACGCGTCGCCGTTGTCGTCCTCGTCGCCAGTGAGGTCGATGTAGGGCGGCGGCGTCCAGAGGTGGGCCGGTGGTCCTTGGAAGGTAGGAGGCGCCTGCACCACCTCACCCCGTGGCGACGTCTCGCGCTCCAGTGACCGCGGCGGCGTAGGGCACCAGTTCACGGCCCCCACGGCGTCGGCCATGTCCGTGGCCGTGCACGACCAACTCCACCGCTGGCCCACCAGGTCCGGGTGGAACGCGGCAACGGGCTGCTCCTCCAGCACCTCCTCCCTCACCTCCTCCTTGACGTCCCTCATCTCCAGCTCCGGCACGGCCACGTCGCTGGCCGCAGAGAGGGCAATCATGGTGTCCAGGCCCTCCCATTGGCGCTCATCGTGCGTGTTCATGGAGTCTTCCATGACACGTTGAAGGAGCCGGGCCTCCTCCTCCTTTGTCATGCGAGGAGGTGGTGGTGACGACGGAGAGGGCGAAGGCGACGGCGTCGGCGTGATGCCGCGCACCCCCGTACGCCCGCGCACCTGGGGAGGGCTCGGAGCACGCGCTCGGCGCTCTGTACGTGGCCGCCACGGGCCAGATGAGGTGCCAGCAAAGAAGGACGCGCGCCGCACGTCGTGCTCGTCCCGAAACCATGTGTCCCACAGTGCGGAGTCGACGGCGTACCTGGGGTCGTAGTACAGGTCGTCAGGCAGGAGGCGGCGGCGGCGTTCGATCTCCTCGCGGCGGGCACGGCCGCTCGTCGGGACCGGCGGGATCGGTACCCGATCCGCGGACAGATGCCAATTATTGGGCAGGTGAACGTCGCTCCAGGGGAGCGGCGTCCTGGTCTCCCAATAACGACGGCAAACACCCGCGTGGATGTAGTGCCGGTCGCGCTCGCCGGCGGCCGTAGGGGCGATGGTGAATGGGGGAGGCGCGGGGGCCCTCCGTGGGGGTGATGCGGGCTCTGCTTTGACGCGGCGACGGCGGCCCGAGGACGAACCAGCCTCGTGGTCGTGCGTCCCCTTGCGGCCGGTGCTCCACCACACCATGGCTGCCGGCGGCTGGCGAGCTCGAGGAAGGGGAAGGGAGAACTAGGGTTTGGGTGTCGGGTTTCGAGGAGGCAGCAGGGACTGGAGTGGGAGCGTGGACTGCGACCGGTCCACGGCTTCCCATTTAAGAAGGACGCCTATCGCTCGCCTGGGCGGATGACAGGTGGGGCCGACCGCGCGTGCGCATTTATGTTGGGCGGTGGGAGGTATGTGGCCGCCTGCCACGCACCCCGATGCGGACGAGCGGCGCGTCCGTTTGCTGTCCGCCTGAACCCAAATCGGGCGCATGTTTGCGCTCGAAATGGATCGGACTGGACACAAAACAGACAATATGGATTCAGGCCGTCACGCGCTGGGCCGTGGGGTCTGTCCGTTTTGCCTCAAACGGACGGGACCAGATGGGATGGGGTCGTGCGCTGGAATTGGCCTGATGGCTGGCTGTGGAAATAAGTTGCCCCTTTCCAGTTTATTCTAGAAGGCTAACTTAAGATTTTATTTTAAAAGCTTACTAATTCTAGAGTAACCTGGGCAGGAACAACTTATTTCTATAGCCAGCCATAAGCCCAACACAACTGGCCCTAATCTTTTCCTTCGCCACGAAGCGGGCAACATGAGTTTTTTTTTTTTTTGAGGAGCCACAAGAGTTAATTAGGAGGCTGTTCTCTCAAGAGAAAACCGATTTAGTTGATGCTATCAAGATGGAGCTAAGGCCCAGGAGACCCTTTGACGGCATATATTTCTCATGACAGTTAATACATGAATTATACTTACTTAGTCTCGTAATGTAAGACATTTTTTGACACTAATATTTCTCGAAGATAAAGATGAACAGAGGGCAGCTACATTTTCTGGCCCTTTTTCTCTGGATACATGAACGGGTAGGTTCCTAAAGAAGAGTTTGTAGCATCTACTATTGTTTATTGGCCACTATGCCTTTCATTGCCTTTCTGACGCTGCATATGTAAATTAACTCATGGTGGGATCATAGATGATATTTGGAATCCGGATTAGAATTTGTGCAAAAGGAAGCGAGAAAAAAGTCATCCGGTATAACGCAAAGTGTGGTATAAAATTGCCGTGTTGTATGATTAGTCGATGACAAGAACGAGTAAGAGTTGTTCCGGGATAAAAACAAGTATGATTAGTCGCGTTCGCCCTGAAACGCTTATATTATGGGACGAAGGAAGTAGATTCTTTCCTTTATGTTTAATGTTTGTGTCCTATCAAAGGCTGGACGGTCGATTTCTGTGATGACAATGTTCATTTTGGATGCTGCTGCTGCTCTTGGTGTTGGGTGCCGATGCCAAGTGGTGGACGCAACTTTGCCTTTTGACACACCCGCACCTGCATTGCACTGTCGTGCAATACTGGCTAAGTGTATCTTCAATGGCGACCCTCAAACCGTAGCATCTATCTGTGCCATTTAATGCGGGCCTGTATCGATCTGCAGGATGGTCCAAACATACTTTCTCCTGTAAACCGACAATAAATATAGGGGGCTTTGCGACCGTCCGGACAACACCCACGCCCGCTTCTGATCGCCCTGCCCCACCCAAACCCCCTCCTCTCTTGCCGCGTGCGTTCCCGCCCGGCGTCAACCGCTAGCATTCATGCGGCTGTAGAGCGACCGCTCAACATTAAAAACGGTTCAGGGCGAATGCGACCTCTCACTGCCTCCGCCATTCAAGCGGCGCGCCGGCCGAGGGCGTCGCCCAATGCACGCTCAGCTGAACACGCCTCCTCGCCGCATTCAAATGCCTTCATTAAACCCGTGTGGAAGCCGAGAAACCTACTCCGGTCACATGTCCGTTCACGAGCGGGCCGGCATTAAACACAACGCCGAGCAAGCTCCTCTCGTCCGCCCGCTATTTAAAGGAGGTCGGACACCGGGCAGGAATCACACCACTCTGCCGCTCCCCATCTCCTCCTTCCATCATTTTCTTCACCCTTTCGATGGCATCCGACGAGCAGGAAGAACAGTTCTTTGGCATAAAAGCCGGCTGGCTGGCCCGCCGAGCCCGTCGGATACGAGCGAGGCAGCTCGCTGCTCCACCTCTCTCGCCTAGCCCAACGGAGCAAGTTGCCTCTCTAAGCCGACACATGGTTCAGCAACTCGCCGCTCCAAGCCGGCACATGAAGGAGTGGCGAGTTGCTCCAGGTCGGCACGGGGGGAGCACGGCGGCACGGGCATCGTCGTTGCCGTGGACAACGCCGCGTCGTACCACGCCTCCCGTGCCTGCGACCACCGCCATCCGCTGTCAACGCACGTGTAACCACGGCCTGCGGGCAGAGAAAGAAGCCGGATGTGCAGAGATCAATGAGTCGGTGGCCAGCGCGTCCGCGTCCACCGTCAACATCGTGGGAAAGTAGAACACGGGAGGCCGCCGCCGCTTGGGTCCCAGGAAGGCCACCGTCAGTGCATCGTCGGCTTGTACATCGGTTAACCTGTCTGGTTCTTTATCTCGGACCATCTCCGACCCCCGTCTGGGCTCCACGGAAGCGGAGGAGCCCCCCTTCCCCTCCGGCTGAAGCACCCTCTTTGCCACTCCGATGAGCGGCGCATTCATACATAGGGAAGATACGGGGGAAGAATATACCTCTGGGGCTCCCGGCAGTCTGATGAGCGGGTTGCCGGACATTGGGAAGACAAAGGGATCCGCCGCGGCCGGCCGTAGACTAGTGTAGTGTATACGTGTCGTGAGAGTGGACCTCCGCGCGACCGTACATGCACATTGTTTTACCTTTTTAGTTAAAATATGTCCAAAATGTAAATGTATTTGTCCGGTTTGTATGAAATCCTCTGTATTTGCATGAATTTCACCCGGTTTGTTGAAAAAGAGTTTGAAATATATGCGAGCAGCATTGGATGGCGGCTCCGCATCCATGTCCGCGAACTGGTCCCCCCCGGTCCGCAGACGGATGCGGGAGGAAATTTGCGGGTCATCGTTGGGGATGCCCTAAGAGATCTCCAGCATATCTCGTTCTGCAAAACCATTTTAGGCTCCCCCAAAAACTACTTTATGGTACCGCGAAGGCTCCGGCGAAACAGATCCTGTAAACTAGTACCACAAATTAGTATCGCTAAAACTTTGTGGTACGAGTTTACGGTATCTATTCCGCCCCTATCCCTTGTGGTACCGCAGATTAGTTTGATTTTTATATTGATATCAACTACAAACTCGTATAGTAAATGCAATACACCAGATAAATATGGAAATATCATACAATACTAGTACGACAATAATTCACATCCAAAACCATGCGCAATATAAGAGGTAGCAATTAACTTTGTCCAAAAGAACGTGCAATCAAACACAATTCAACGTGATCCAATCAACCACCACCATTCTTGACAAGATCATCGCCGCCATCACCGGCCATAGAACCACCATCATCAACATTGGTTGAAGTACCATCACCACCGGATTTCAATGAACAGTCAGATGGGTTCGACGTGAGCTTATGATACTTGTCCTCGCGTTGCCACTACTTTTTGCTGGTTTGATCATTGTCGGCAACCGCATCAAGTGACACACTCTCCCTTGCTCTCACCAAACAAAGATCCTCCATCTCCGTGTAATTTCCGGTTTGTTTTCCAAATTTTGCTTGGCTAGCATCGAACTCCTCCTCAAGCTCTTCTACATCACCGTTGTCATCACCCCCCTCTTCCACCTCGGCTTCCTGCTACTCCCGTAGGAGTTGTTGGATTTTCCCGAAGAGGAAGAGTGATGTAGCACAACATCATAAAGTATTTCCCTCAAATCAAGATTTAATCGAACCACTAAGAGTTAACAAGCTAACAAGATAAGCAACACCTACACATAGACAAAATAAAAGCTTGCACCCAACTTGGCAAGGGAGCCGTCAATCACCTTGTCATGCTAGTTACAAGATTAAAAGCAAATATTGGATGGATAATGATATAGTGGAACGGCAAAATAATGAAAGTGAATAAAAGAACAATTGTGTAAAAACAAGTATTAATAGAGAATGGACCCTGGGGGCCATAGGTTCACTAGTAGCATTTCTCTCGAAAGCGGGTAATGACATGGTAGACAAATTATTGTTGGGCAATTGATAGAAAAACATCATTCACAATTATGATCATTCATGGCATAATCTTGTATAGGCATTACGTCTGTGATAAGTAGACAGTTATCCAACATCATCTACTACTATTACTCCACCCCGAAACCGCAATCCAGCATGCATCTCAAGGTATCCAACAAGATGACATAATGTAGACAGGAAGAAATCTAGCAATAAGATCAAACCCCGTCGTTTTACCCTTAGCAGAAACAATACAAATATGTGTCTTGTCCCTTTTTGTCACTGGGATATAGAGCACCACAAGATTGAACCTACTACTATGCACCACTCCCTCTGAAGAATTACCCATCTATTTTGGCTAGAGAAGACAAATAACTCGGAAAGTATACATAGCTACTCAATTACACATCAAAGAAACTTCAAAAGATTCAAATATATTCAATGAGCAATCTGATCACAAATCCACAATTCATCGGATCTCAACAAACACACCATAATAATTACATCGGATTCATCTTGGAGGAGAACATGGTATTGAAGATCCAAAAGAGAGAGAGGGAGAGAGAGAGCGAGGGAGAGAGAGGCCATCTAGCTACTACTATGGACCCGCAGGTCCTAAAGGAACAACTCACACGTCATCATGGAGGCAACAAGGTTGATGAAGAAGCTCCCTCCAATGGCTTCCCCTCCAGCAGAACTCCAGAACATGGCTCCAGGTGGGATCGCTTCACAACAGAGGCTTGCGGTGGCGATAAAATTCTCTCTGGCCTTGCTCCAGGGGTTTCGATATTAATAGGAATTTATGGCGGTGGAATTGCTGCACGTGGGCCCGACAAGCCTCGAGGGCCCGCCCACCCCCATGGCCGCATGACCCGGCCTTGTAGGAGCCTCGTGCCTCCTCTCGACTTCTCCTGAAGCTTCTAGGGTCCTTCGTAATCAAGAAAAAATCGTCAAAATTTGGCATCGTGTTTGGACCTTCCTAGATATGGATTTTTTGCGGAACCTAAAACAAGCAAAAAACAGTAACTGGCACTGGGCACTAAATTAATATGGTAGTCCAAAAATTAATATAAAATAGTGTATAATAATAATAATAAAAGTATATATAAATGATAGTATAGCAGCATGAAACAATAAAAAAATTATAGATACGTTTGAGACGTATGATGACCCACAAGTATAGGGGATCAATCGTAGACCTTTCGATAAGTAAGAGTGTCGAACACAACAAGGAGCAGAAGAAAATGACAAGCGGTTTTCAGCAAGGTATTCTCTGCAAGTACTGAAAGTAGAGGTAATAGATAGTTTTGTAGCAAGGTAGTTCGTAACAAGTAGCAATTAACAATAGTAGCAAAGGTGCAGCAAGGTGGCCCAATCCTTTTTGTAGCAAAGGACAAGTCAGAAAGTTCTTATATTAAGCAAAACGTTCTCGAGGACACATGGGGATTCTCATCTAGTCACCTTCATCATGTTTAGTTGATTCGCGTTTACTACTTTGACAATTTGATATGTGGGTGGACCGGTGCTAGGGTGCTGTTCTTACTTGAACAAGCAACCCTCTTATTATTACCCCCTCTCGCAAGCATCCGCAACTACGAAAGAAGAATTAAGATAAATCTAACCGTAGCATGAAACATATGGATCCAAACCAGCCCTTACGGAATTACTCATAAACTAGGGTTTAAGCTTCTGTCACTCTCGCAACTCATCATCTACTTATTACTCGACAATGCCTTCCCCTAGGCCAAAACATAGTGAAGTGTCATATAGTCGACGTTCACACGACAACACTAGAGGAAGAACAACATATATATCATCAAAATATTGAAAGAATACCAACTTCACATGATTACTTATAACAAGACTTCTCCCATGTCCTCAAGAACAAAAGTAACTACTCACAAATCATATTCATGTTCAAGATCAGAGGGGTATTGTATATGATTAAGGATCTGAACATATAATCTTTCACCAAATAAACCAACTAGCATCAACTATAAGATGTAGGGATTTCTATTTTCATGCCCCTGGTTCCTTAGTTCTACTCAGTTTTGCCCCGCCACCTTAATGTTCCTCATTTTTGTCCTCCTCCCTTGGCCACACCCTCGCAAATGCCCGAACGAAGCATTCCGTTGGGTCAAAGCCCATTGACCGTTACTTGGATGACGTCTTGACGAGTGGGACCTCAAAAGTATGCCATTGACATCGCATCCCAGCCCATGGACACGAAGTTGGGCTGAGCTAGTGCGGCAAGTGTGCGTATCTTCTTATGAGCCTCAGTGGGTGTTTTATGTAATTGGGTCAACCTGTTCAACTTGCCTAAACAGTGTGGAATACCTTTTTCCATTTCTAGGAATTTTTAGAAATTCATAGAACATTCATTTCAAATCCACTTGAGTTGATTCAAGTTCCTAAATTCATCATATCTGCAGGCCTATTTAATAGCCAATTTTCGTAATTATACATGAAGCTTTTCTATGCATCCCTGTTGGTCCACCTCCAGTACAAAAATGTCTATAAATCCTTATTTGACCTCATTAATTTAATAAAATTTGCCTCACGATTTTCAGAATTGTATTAAAAAACAACACTAAAAAGATAGATTCCAAAATAGGGAGTTTCCAAATTTTTGCTACAATAAAAATCATTTCTCAACCGCCAAAAAAGGGGGGTTTTGTCAGCGTTCTGGGATCGGGGGTACCCAGATCTGCCTGCCTGCGGCCCAGCACGCGGGCCCATCAACGGCCTGGTACGACCCAGCCACAAGACTCCCAAGGCAAGACCCTCGCGGGGGCCCCAGCCTCGTGAGGCGAGCAACGCCAAGACCTCCAGAGGAGTGGCCTCCCCAGGCTGCCTCCCGAGGAGCGGAGATTCCTATGCAGGTACCCGGCCTCATGAGGCTGCGATGACGTGAGCCATGACGACCGAGGCCAGCGGGCGCCAGCAGGCATAGAGGAAGACAGTTTCCTCTTTGGTGCTAAGGAGGCAAGGACGCACGCGGGTTCCCAAGGAATCCCCCAAAGGTTTCCATTCCAGTGCAATAAGACCAAGACCACGAGCTTGGCAGGAGGGATGTCATCGCCGAGCCCACCTCTGCATCACACCCAGAAGCTTTGCAGGCGAAGACCACCTTTCGTCAGGATAAGATGTACTCCTTGTCCCCTTTCAAAATTGGCCATTGTGGCATCCCTTCCCGCCTGTGCGATGAGGGAAGAGGACCAAGGCCACTATAAATAAGGACTAGCCTCCACCGTAGAAGGGGGTCGATCCATTCCCCCTGAGAGCCCTTGCGAGGTCGCTCAACCACTGTACTAGTTCGTCCCCAAACCTCCTCGCGAGGCCAATCGACCACAAAGCAGGGGTAGGGTTTTACACCGCAAGGTGGCCCGAACCTAGGTAAATCTCTGTGTTCATCTTCCTGCCCGTTCACACGCATTCGACGAGGCTTGGCCACGGGGTGGCGAGCTTGAGGCTAGAGCTGGGTGAGATCTTTGCACACGCCCCAGAGTTCGAACCTTCTTGGGTCCGCGGAGCCCCGATTCCGACATTTGGCGCGCCAGGTATGGGCGTGTCAAAGCTCTTTCTTCATCGACCACGCTTTGCCCTTGTCTCGTCGCCCCCATGGCAGATGCCGACCCCCAGGAGTTCCTCCGGCTGTACGCACAGGCCATCCGAGTGGCCGGCAGCGACGATAAAGCCATGGCCAACTAGCTCCCTCTGGCCCTCACGGAGATGCCACGCTCGTGGCTCCACGGCCTCCCTGAGGCCTTGGTGTCTTCCTGGGAGGAGCTCTGCGGTCAGTTCATCGCGCACTTCGCGGCCCCGGGCCTCACGTGGTCGCTTGTATCCTCGGCGAGTCGCAGGCGCCCGTGTCTGGTCGCCATGTCAAGCAGCTCATCCGCCAGGCAAGCACTGCTCGGCCGCAGCATGAGGCCTCCCGAGGCCACGCGAGGCCTGAGGCCGACATCACCTTCGACTCCAGGGATCATCCCAGGACTGTGGCTGCTGCTGGTGCGCTCCCTATGCTGTACACGCCCACCATCAGTAATGTTGCGGTCACCAAGACCCTCATCGACGGCGGCGCCGGCATCAACGTCCTCTCCGTCCAGGCCTTCGACATGCTCCAGGTGCCCTACGACCAGCTCGCACCCAGCAAACCTTTCTCGGGGGTGGCCAAGGGCTCAGCCGCCCCCTTGGGGCAGTTGCGTCTCCCAGTCACCTTCGGCACTCGCGACAATTACCGCACCGAGCTCATCGACTTCGATGTGGCCCGCATCGGCCTCCCGTACAATGCCATCCTGGGATATCCGGCCCTCGCCAAGTTCATGGCAGCGACGCACCCAGGCTACAACGCCATCAAGATGCCTAGTAGCAGCAGCGTCATCTCTGTGGTCGGTGACACCAGGGATGCGGTCCGGGCCCTCAAGGTCACCTACAAGGCCGCGGCGGCCTCACGCCCCGACGTCGGAGATGCTCCGGAGGCCCCAGAAGCCGCGCCCGCGAAGAAGAAGCAGTTGTTCTCCTAGGACCGGGCCAAGACGAAGCAGGTGCCTGTCGACGACGGGGGCTCAGGACCCACCTTCACCATAAGCGCCGGCCTCCCCCCCGGAGCAGGAGGAGGCATTGGTTGGCTTCCTTCGGGCAAACAAGCATGTGTTTGCGTGGGAAGCGTCAGACTTGGTCGGTGTCCCGCGGGATGTGATCGAACACCACTTGATGGTGTGCCCCAGAGCGCGCCCTCTGAAGCAGAAGGCGCGACGACAAGCTCAAGAGGAGCAATTATTCATCGTCCAAGAGGTCCGCAAGTTGCAAGAAGCTGATGTTATTCGGGAAGTGCGGCACTCGGATTGGCTGGCCAACCCAGTGATTGTCCCCAAGAAGGGTGGGAAAGAGCGCATGTGTGTCCAATTCACGAGTCTCAACAAGGCTTGTCCTCAGGACCCCTTCCCGCTCCCGCGCATCGACCAGATCGTGGACTCCACCATCGAGTGCGATCTGCTGTGCTTTTTAGATGCTTTATCAGGCTATCACCAAATCAAGATGGCGGTGGAGGATGTCGAGAAGACGGCCTTCCTCTCCCCACGCGGCGTGTATTGCTACACCTGCATGCCCTTCGGGCCGCGAAACACCGGCGCGACCTTCTAGCGGTTGATGCGCATCGCTCTGGGGCAGCAGCTCGGGAGAAATGCAGGGGCATACATCGACGACATCGTGGTCAAGTCGCGAGAGGCGAGAACCCTGATCGAGGACCTAGAGGAGACGTTCGCCAGCCTGCGTCGGGTGAACCTGAGGCTTAACCCAGAAAAGTGCGTTTTCGGGGTCCCGTCCGGCAAGCTACTCGGCTTCCTCGTATCGCATCGGGGGATCGAGGCTAACCCTGAGAAGATCAAGGCAATTGAAAAGATGCGCCCGCCTCAGACCCTCAAGGAAATGCAGAAGCTGGCGGGCTGCATGACCTCCTTGGGGTGCTTCATCTCCAAGCTTGGTGAGCGCGCCCTCCCCTTCTTCAAGCTCATGAAGAGGAAGGGCCCCTTTGAATGGACCCCTGAAGCAGAGGCCGCCTTCCAGGACCTTAAGAGGTACCTCACTAGCCCACCTGTTATGGTGGCGCCTCGTCCTTGCGAGCCCCTGGTGCTCTACCTGGCGGCCACCCCCCACTCGGCCAACGCGGCGCTCGTGGCGGTCCGGGAGGAGCGTGCCGGCGTTGGCGTGAGGCTAGGCAACCCGTGAGGGGGCGCGCAGCTTTCACCACCTCAGGACAGCGCCCCAGACTCCCTCGCCGCTTCATCAACCGACGGGGCACTCGAGCCCCTCGCGCCCCACGCGAGGGAGGACGCCGTCGACTCCTCGCCCCTTGTCGAGCACCCGGTGTACTTCGTCAGCACCATGCTGCGAGATGCGCGCTTGCGCTACGCTATGCAGCAAAAGCTCCTGCTCGCGCTCCTCGTTGCCTCAAGGAAGCTGCGCCATTACTTCCAGGGGCACCCCATCAAGGTTGTCTCCGTGTACCCCCTGGAGAAAGTGATGTGCAGCCCCAACGCCGCTGGGAGGGTTGCAGAGTGGAACATCGAGCTGCAGGCCTTCCAGCTGGAGTTCAGCACAACCAGGTTCATCAAGGGTGCAACCCTCACTGATTTCGTGGCGTAGTGGACGAACGCTCCCGACCGAGGGCTGGACGAGGGCCAGTCCCTCGTGCCTGGTGATGAGGCGCCCGACGACTGGGTCATGCACTTCGATGGTGCCTTCGCGCGGCGGCGCGCGGGGGCTGGAGTCATGCTCATCTCACCGACCAAGGACAAGCTCTACTACGCCGTGCAGCTTTGCTTCCAGCATGGTGAGAAGGTCTCCAACAGCATCGCAAAATACGAGGGCTTGATCACTGGCCTCAGGGCCGCGGCCGCACTAGGGGTCAAGCGCCTCACCATCAAGGGCGACTCTCAGCTCCTCATCAACTTTTCCACAAGGAGTACAAGCCGAAGGACGAGCACATGGAGGCATACTTGGAAGAGGTACATAAAATTGAAAAGCGCTTCCTGGGCTTGGAATTGCAGCACGTCCCGCGCGGCGCGAACAAGGAAGCAGACGACATCGCCAAGAGGGCATCTCGCCGCGAGCCTCAAAAGCCTGGCTTCTTCGAGGAGAGGCTCTTCAGGCCATTGGCGTCACCCCTGGCCGTAGGCCGGCGTTACTTCAGGAAGAGTTGCCGCCAGCCCCGTCCTCAAGCGCCCCAGCCTGTGGTCCGACCTCGGGAGCTCGCCTGCTCCTGGTGTTGGAACCTCAGGCGGACTGCTGGACCGAGGAGTTCAAGGCGTACTTACTCCGCGGCGCCTTACCAGAGAAGGAGGAGGACACAGAATGCGTAGTTCGCTAGGCCACTGCTTATTGTTTGCAGGATGGCGAGCTATACCGAAGACGCCCCAACGATGTCTCGCTGCGGTGCATATCTGAGGAGCAGGGGCGCGAACTGTTGGCCGACATCCACGGTGGAGATTATGGACACCACTCATCGTCATGCAACCTCGTGGGCAAGGTGTTCCGAAGTGGATTCTACTGGCCTAGGGCGCTCCACGACGCCACCGAGCTGGTGCGATCCTGCGAGGCCTGCCAGTTCCATGCCAAGCAGATTCATCTGCCCGTGCAAGGTCTCTAGACCATCCCGCTCTCATGGCCCTTCGTGGTCTGGGGGTTGGATATTCTGGGCCCGTTCCCTAGCGCGGCAGGCGGCTACCACTACCTCTACGTCGCCATCGGCAAATTCACCAAGTGGGCGGAGGTGGAGCCCGTGCGCACCATCCCCGCTGGCTCAGCCGTCAAGTTCATCAAGGGCCTTGTGAGCCGTTTCGGTGTCCCCAACCGTATCATTACCGACAATGGCTCCCAATTCACAAGCAACCTCTTCAGGACATATTGTGCTAACCTTGGAACGCAGATATGCTACGCTTCAGTGGCGCACCCGCGGAGCAATGGCCAGGCTGAGCGCTCCAATGCGGAGGTCCTGAGGGGCCTCAAGATGAGGAGCTTCAAGAGGAAGCTTGAGGCCTGCGGCAGGGGTTGGCTCGGTGAGCTTCAGTCCATGTTGTGGTCCATCCGCACCACCGCCACTAAGCCCACCAGCGAGACCCCATTCTTCCTCGTCTACGGGGCTGAGGCGGTCCTCCCGCACAAGGTCAAGCATCGCTCCCCACGAGTCTTGGCATTCGACGAGGTACATCAGGATGCCTCATGGGGAACAGATCTCGTGCTCGGGGAGGAGGACCGCTGCCAAGCCTCACTCTGCGCAGCGAGGTACCAGCAGGCGCTGCGGCGCTACCATTGCCACAGCATCAGCTCCCGGACCCTCAAAGTTGGAGACCTCGTCCTGAGGCGGGTCCTCTCCAGGGAGGGCCTCCACAAGCTCTCACCCATGTGGGAGGGCCCGTTCAGGGTCGCCCGTGTCTCCAGGCCCCTCGCCGTAAGCCTGGAGACGCAGGACGGGGTCCCCGTCCAGAATGCCTGGAACATCCAGCATCTCCGCAAGTTCTACCCGTGACACTCTCACGTAATAATGAGCGGGGCTGTACACGCCCCGGAGTCTCCCGGTGCGTCGCTCCTCGGCCCCGCTGGGGCTCCCACCCACGCCCAAGTGGAAGCCCCATGCTTCGTGCTGGCGGACGACACGGTCTTACAATGACTATACCCACGCCAAGTGGAGGCCTCATGCTCCGCGCTGGTGGGAAGACTAGCTTAGGTGCCGCACGCGGCTGTTCTTTGCTCTCTTTTGTAACCAAATTTGCCACTTTTTGGAATGAAGTTTGAAGTTCTCGTGTCTTTATTTGAAAAGGGGTGGGAATTTTTCTCCTTGCAGCATTTTCCCTCTTGAGTCTTGTTTTAAGGGAAGTGGCAGTTGCCCGTCGCTCCCTCCCACGCGTCTCGCAAGCGGGGGTTGGGCACGGTGTGTACACCTGACCCGGCCCAGGCCGCGACAGCGGTGGGGCCTGCCCATGCGCACACCTCACCAAGACCTTGGCGTCCTAATCATCGCGCAACGCTCTCGAGCGAGCCAACGGCACATATTGCCTTCGGCCCCCGGCCTCAGGATCGCTCATCTCCTGGCCTTGCCGGGCATCACGACCCGACATACCAGCGACGATCGACCCTCGCTCGGGGGTTCTAACCCAAGATGGCCGCCAAGAGAAGGATGACCGAGGAAAGAATAGCCACGGTCTGGCTCACTATCGAGGAACCCTACATGAAGCGCGCTTTGGCACCTTCGCGGGGTGCGATGCCTTGCGAAGGCACCTCCGGAGGCCCTGAGGGGCCTCGTGAGCAGTGGGCACCTCCCGACAAGCTCTCTGAGCTGCATCGGCCCCCAGCTGCATCGTCGCGGGAACGAGAGGCACGCATGGGATCAAAGCTCTGAAGGAGCGTGCCCTCACGACGTAGGAACCGGCCTCGAGCACACCAAGCTAAGTTATCCAAATCACACCAGGCAGGAACCTTTCAATTAGTAGCAATACAAATGCTAGAATATAAAACAGAAAACACTAACTTAAAGGCGCAAGCGCCATAGTTCATCACACGCCCCCGAGGGGCTCTTCATGGTTCTTAATGCAGGAAATAAAAAACAAAAAGGCGGCCTCTGGAGGACCGCCACTCCTGAGGCCTGGCTCCGGTGCCGCCCACGCTCAGTCGGAGTTCTCCTCCTCCTTGACGGGGGCACGGCGGCGTGGCGGCTCGACGTCCTCCTGGGCAGGGGCACGGCGGCGCGGCGGCTCGCCATCCTCCTTCGTCCGGGCACGGTGACGTGGTGGCTCGTCGTAGTCATCATCGCTCGAACTTTCCCCGAAGGAGGCATGGCTGCTGCTGGAGGTGCTGCGGCCGTCGCCAAGGGCAAGTTCACCACCGAGGACGCCGCCGCGGCGGTGGCCGTCGTCGGCGGAGAGGTGGTTGCTGTCGCTGCCGTCGCCCTTCGGGCAGCACCCCAAGTGCCTGCCATCTTCCCCGAAGACCTTGACGAAGAGTGTTGCCACCCCGTCGTACTTGAAGTGGAGGGTACGTCTCCCCTGCAGGTCGCGAGCGCTGGCGAACGTCTGCCACCCGCGGTTCAGGAGCACATAGCCCGCGGAGGTGACCTCGACCTCCACCCAAGAGGCTTTGTTGCAGCAGCCGTCAGGCTGCAGCCATAAGCTAACAGGTCCACCAGCTGGCAACTCCTCCACGAAGAAGCGCGGAAGCTGGATCCAGGTGCCTGCCAGTCTCTCCGCCCACACCACGAACTCTCGGGCCATGTCGGTCGAGTGGGATCGCGGGCGGGGTGGCCGAGCGGCCACTGTGGGCTCCTCCCCTTGACCACGGCCGCCACGGCTGCCACAGCCATCTCCGCGGAAGGGACCCTTCCCATGGCTGCCAGAGGCTGCGCTGGCTCCCATGGGAGTGCGCCCGTGCCCTCGGGGGACCACTACCGGCGTTGCGGTATACTTGCGGGGATGGCCGCGCCCCCTCTTTGGCAGCGGTGACCCTGGTCCCTCCTGGGAGGCTTTTCCCTTTTCGGCAGTGGAGAACCTCCTCACTGGCGCCATGGTTGTCGGAGTGGTGGCTTGGAGTGGGGAGGCAAGAAGATGAAGATGGGTTGGGAGCTTCGTCTCCCTCACCCACTTATAGGCGATCGGAGGCCAACCGACGCCTCTCTGCATTCGGGGCAATGATGGCCCTGCAGTTTGCGCCAGCCTTTCATCAGCCAGGGCAGTTGCCGAGGCGACGTGGGGAAGTGGAGGCGTTCACATCCCATCATGCTCCATGCGTCAAGCCTGGCCCGCAGGCGATTGGGGCCCGTGGCGCTTCGGCCTCCCTTCCTTGGCTTCGCCCCGAAGCCAACCGGAGCACGTCTTGGGCCCGGGGGCTACTGTCGGTGTTCTGGGATCGGGGGTACCCAGATCTGCTTGCCTGCGGCCCAGTACACGGGCCCATCAACGTCCTGGGATGACCCAGCCACAAGACTCCCAAGGCAAGACCCTCGTGGGGGCCCCGGCCTCGTGAGACGAGCAACGCCAAGACCTCCAGAGGAGTGGCCTTCCCAGGCTGCCTCCCGAGGAGCGGAGATTCCTATGCAGGTACCCAGCCTCATGAGGCTGCGATGACGTGAGCCATGATGACCGAGGCCAGGCGGGCGCCATCAGGCGCAGAGGAAGACAGTTTCCTCTTTGGTGCTATGGAGGCAAGGACGCACGCGGGTTCCCAAGGAATCCCCCAAAGGTTTCCATTCCAGTGTGACAAGACCAAGACCACGAGCTCGGCAGGAGGGATGTCATCGCCGAGCCCACCTCTGCGTCATCCCCAGACGCTTTGCAGGCGAAGACCACCTTTCGTCAGGATAAGATGTACTCCTTGTCCCCTTTCAAAATTGGCTGTTGTGGGATCCCTTCCCGCCTGTGCGATGAGGGAAGAGGACCAAGGCCACTATAAATAAGGACTAGCCTCCACCGTAGAAGGGGATCGATCCATTCCCCCTGAGAGCCCTCGCGAGGTCGCTCAACCACTGTACTAGTTCGTCCCCAAACCTCCTCGCGAGGCCAATCCACCACAAAGCAGGAGTAGGGTTTTACACCGCGAGGTGGCCCGAACCTAGATAAATCTCTGTGTTCATCTTCCTACCCGTTCGCACGCATTCGAGGAGGCTTGGCCGTGGGGTGGCGAGCTTGAGGCTAGAGCTGGGTGAGATCTTTGCACACGCCCCAGAGTTCGAACCTTCTTGGGTCCGCGGTGCCTCAATTCTGACAGTTTTTGTGTGAAGCGAGTGGCACAAATAAGATGCAAAAATGTACTTTTGCAATTTTTATCGTATTTCTGCTACTTGCGAAAGCCCTAGAAAATAGTGAAGTATTTGGCACAAACTACAACACACTTGCAGTTTAAATTTGAATTACTTTATGTAAATTTCTAGAAATAGTGAAGGATTTGGCACAAGTTCAAATTTGGCCATCTACTGGGCTGCCAGGTGTGTAGCTTGTTCTTTTCCTTTCTCTTTTTTTACTATTTTCCAATATTTGTTGCAACATTTCAATTTAATTTCTGGTTCAAATGAATGCCTAATATTCTTATTTTTTTTCTATTTCTTCTTATTAAAATATTTTCATGTCTAATGTAAACCTGGGAATAGTTTGGGCTCAAACCGTCGGTTTCATGTTTGGCTGCTTTGGTTTGGTTGAAACGGACTGAGCTCCTGTTTTGGTGTAAGATTTAATAATTACTGGATTGGTTTGGTTTCACCAAAATAAATCGGTCTCAAACCCTTTTTGTTCAAGACAAAAATGGAGACGCTAGAGCAGCAGTAAGAAAGGGAAATACTAGTATGTATTTGTATAGCAGCCGCTATCCTAATGTTTGCAATGGTCACCACTAATCTCAATCACATGAACGACTATTTGCAAGCAATAGACAATCATATTAATATAAAATTCAAGTTTTACACAAATTGTAGGAACATAACATCCCTTGATATATTCCCTTAATATATTGGGAACACACACATTATATAGATATTTATTATATTAGAGCTTACTAGTAGCGCCCTTATAGATAACTTAGCCCGACATACTGGGCAACACTGAACACGACCTAGCCCCTACACCACAAAATTCACTCCGGGTGCCCGTTCACTCCTCGTCCTCGGTGTTGTAGGGGAGAGTGTGCATGTCTTTGGTGGTGGGGAAGAAGTTGTCGAAGTTGGTGAAGATGTTGTAGGTGGTGAAGGTGATGAACTCGCACCCACACCAGAAGACTTTGTCGAGGAGGAAGTAGGCATCGAAGCGGTTGGTGAAGCGAGCAGTGAGGCCAATCACAAGGCCTCCGTTGGCATGAACCTCTTCCACGCGGAACATCACCGAAGAGCTGTGTGGGAGGTCGCTGTAGCCGGCAGCGAGGAAGAAGTTTGCCAGCTCCGTCGGGCCCCTCCACCTTCAGATGGCCCACACACATAGGGTGTCCTCCACGATGACCCCGACAGGGTACCGCATCTCCGGCACGATGGCCGGCAGACGGTAGGGTGGGCCATACTACTGCATCTTGTCTTGGGCGGGATCTAGCTTTTGCTTTGTCTTTTGGTGAAGAAGAAGGGGCGCATATGCATGTGAGATCAAGTTGTGAGGAAGATGTAGACGGGAGGTATTTAAATAGTCGAGGTGCGACGCACCCGTTTGATTGCGTTCATCGGAGCACTGCCTTCGCTAATAATGGCAATAATAGCCCATCAGAGCCTTATGTGTTTTTCACACTGAATCGAGGCGTGTCAATCGGCAAAGTTGCATCCCCTTTTGTGAATTGAGCCTGCACTAATTTCCCTGATGCGACGAAGCTGCGTCGGGTGGCTATCGTGCATGCATGTTAGGCTGAGACGATGGCCTTTCTATGATGGCCCATCGGTCCGACGAGCGTGCCGGCCCGAATGAATGCTTTTCAAAAAAGGTGTCCAACCCACGGCTCACGGCCGCTGTCGCTTGTCCCTGTTCTGCCGCTGCCAGGTGGGCCACTCAAGTCCGCTCCTTTTCCATGCCAAGCAGCCACGGAACACCCACACGAATCCAGCCAATCAAGTCTCCTCTTGTGGATCAACCATGGCAAACCCTAGCGCCTGATCCAAACCGTCCCCAAATAGCGATCCAACGACCCTGATGGTGCGAGGTTTTGAGAGGGGTTCAATGGTTAGGGTTGAGCATAACTAATTAAAAAAATCAAATAAATATGAAACTTCCGCCCATCATCATTTTATGTTACTAAGTTTCTAGGAAAAATAAGAAACCACGACTACGGATATTTTCATGAAATTCCCTTCACATAACTTAGCTATCACGAACAAGGTTGCATGGTTTTCAAGGGGAATGAGCTAGGGTTTAGGGACCATAGCATAGTTTGTCCAAACGATCCCATATTGGGCATGGACCCTATATTTGCACACTAGATGTCAAGGATTTTTTTAGCTCATTTAGAGAAGTTTGAAAAACTGCTTAGAAATAGGGTTGTTTACCCTAGCTTTGGAGCTCATATGGAGCACATTTTTCGTGAATATGAGTTTTACTTCACAAAAGTGCTCGGATTGATCACCTAACGTGCATAAAAGTTGAAAATACACTAGAACATCAATACACATCAAAGTACAAATTTGAAATGTGCCTCAGATTTGAAAGTCGGCTCAAATTTGGAACATGGCACATAGTTTTCGAAGTACATCACACATCAAAATACAAGTAGCATTACATCACACAAAATAAGACTCATAGACTAATAGGTTTCACTTCTTATGATAGCTTGCTTTTGATTTCACAGCACAAAGTTCACTAATGCTCTTGGTTTTCTTCACTAGACTAGCTGTAATAGTTACGGTTTCCAGCACAACAGTTGGATTAGCTTCAGTTTGCAATGTTTCAGCAACCAGGGCTGGCCTACATGCACTACTGAAGGATGCTGCTAATGCGACACATGAATCAGAGACCCTTCGACCAAACTGTGTGCGATGCATGAATAGCAAACAGTATAAAAAACCGTCACCAATAAGACGAACTGTGTGCGATGGTGGATCCATCAAGCACAATTCAGATTAGAGTTGCCTGTGTGAATCTTGGCATACAGTTGATCCATACGAACTGTTTGCGATGAGCCAAAAAAACACAAATGGTCAGCCATATTAAGGTGTGTGGGATATACGGCATACAATTCACTCGGATGAACTGTTTGCGATGATCCAGAAGAACACAAATGATTCGGCGTAACAAGATGTGTGTGATGCCTGGAAAATAGGTCGGTAATCAGAATTGTGTGTGATAATTATGGACAGTGCACACGATTTTTTGTTGTGAATTGTGTGCTCGACAGGGCACACAGTTCAAGAAACCAACTGTGAGAGATAATGTAAAAGATCTCTTTCGAATACTGATACGTCTCCAACGTATCTATAATTTTTTATTGTTCCATGCTATTATATTATCCATCTTGGATGTTTTATATGCATTAATATGCTATTTTATATTATTTTTTGGGACTAACCTAGTGCCCAGTGCCAGTTGCTGTTTTTTCTTTGTTTTTGCTTTTTACAGAAAATCAATACCAAACGGAGTCCAAACGGAACGAAACTTTTTGAGGATTTTTCTTGGACTAGAAGACAACCACGAAGCTTCGGGAGGAGGCCAGAGGAGCCACGAGGGAGCCACAAGCTCATAGGGCGCACCCCAGGGGGGCGCCCTCCAAGCTTGTGGGCCCCTCTGGAAGCCCCTAACCCTAATTCAGCTCTATAAATACCTAAATATTCCCCGTATACCAGAGGGCACACCAAAAATACTTTTCCGCCGCCGCAAGCTTCTCATCTTGTGAGATCCCATCTTGGGGCCTTTTCCGGCACTCTGCCGAAGGGGGATTCGATCACGGAGGGCCCCTACACCAACCTTGCTGCCCTTCCGATGATGTGTGAGTAGTTTACCATAGACCTACGGGTCCATAGCTAGTAGTTAGATGGCTTCACTCCGTTCTTGTTAACTTAATGCACTAGATGCATGCTGGATAGCGGTCGATGTGTGGAGTAATAGTAGTAGATGCAGGCAGGAGTTGGTCTACTTGTCACAGACATGATGCCTATATTCAAGATCATTGCCTTGGATATCTTCATAACTATGCGCTTTTCTATCAATTGCTCAACGGTAATTTGTTTACCCACCGTATGTGTTCTTTCAAGAGAGAAGCCTATAGTGAAACCTATGGCCCCCGGATCTATTTTCCATCATATTATTTTCAGATCTATAAAACCAAAAATACAAAAATACCATGCTGCAATTTATTTATCTTTATCTTATTTAGCACTTTTATTTATCTTTTATATCAACCTCTATTAGATCTCACCCTTGCTAGTGACCGTGAAGGGATTGACAACCCCTTTTTCGCGTTGTGTGCAAGTATTTGTTAGTTTGTGCAGGTGCATCTATTGGGGACTTGTGTGTTCCTCCTACTGGATTGGCACCTTGGTTCTTAACTGAGGGAAATACTTATCTCTACTTTGCTGCATCACCCTTTCCTCTTCAAGGGAAAAATCAACGCAAGCTCAAGAAGTAGCAGGAAGAATTTCTGGCGCCGTTGCCGGGGAGGATCTACATCAAGCCTACCAAGTACCTATCATAAACTCTCATCTCTTGAATTACATTATTTGCCATTTGCCTCTCGTTTTCCTCTCCCCCACTTCTAAAACGTGTTCAGAAAAACACAAAAATATTTGCCTTTTTATTCACCTTCTTTCCGTCCGTCTTTTCGTTTGCTTTTTGTTTGCTTGTGTGCTAGATTGCTTGCTTTGTCACGATGTCTCAAGAAAATACCAAGTTGTGTGATTTTTCCAACACTAATAATAATGATTTTATTAGCACTTCGATTGCTCCTGCCACTAGTGCGGAATCTTATGAAATTAACGCCGCTTTGTTGAATCTTGTTATGAAAGAACAATTTTCTGGTAGTCCTAATGAAGATGCTGCATCCCATCTAAATACTTTCGTTGAGTTGTGTGATATGCAAAATAAAAAAGATGTGGATAATGATATTGTTAAATTGAAGCTATTTCCATTCTCACTACAAGATCGTGCTAACACTTGGTTTTCATCTTTGCATAAAAATAGTATTGATCCATGGAATAAGTGTAAGGATGCTTTTATTTCCAGGTATTTTCCTCCTACTAAGATCATCTCCCTTAGGAACAATATAATGAATTTTAAGCAACTTGATCATGAACATGTTACACAATCTTGGGAGAGGATGAAATTGATGATAAGAAATTGCCCTACTCATGGTTTAATTTGATGGATGATCATACAAATTTTTTATGCTGGATTGAATTTTGCATCTAGAAATCTTTTAGATTCCACCGCGGGTGGTACTTTTATGGAAATCACATTAGGAGAAGCTACTAAACTCCTAGATAATATTATGGCAAATTACTCTCAATGGCATACCGAAAGATCGTCTACTGGTAAAAAAAAGTGCATGCGATTGAAGAAATTAATACTTTGAGTGAAAAGATGGATGAACTTATGAAATTGATTGCTAATAAGAGTGCTCCTATTGATCCCAATGATATGCCTTTGTCCGCTTTTATTGAGAATAATAATGAATCTATGGATGTGAATTTTGTTGGTAGGAACAATTTTGGTAATAACGCGTATAAAGGCAATTTGAATCCTAGGCCATTTCCTAGTAATTCCTCTAATAATTATGGTAATTCCTACAACAATTCTTATGGAAATTATAATAAGATACCCTCTGATCTTGAGAATAATATTAAATATTTCATTAATTCTCAAAAGATTTTCAATGCTATGGTAGAAGAAAAATTGCTTAAGATTGATGATTTGGCTAGAAACATTGATAGAATTTCTCATGAGATTGATTCTTTGAAGATTAGATCTATGCCACCCAAGCTTGATATTAATGAGTCTCTGAAAGCTATTAAAATTTCTATTAATGAAAGTAGAGAGAGAACCGCTAGGATGTGTGCTAAGAGAGATTGGCTAGAAAAAGCATGTTCTTCTAGTTTTCGTGATAATAATGATGAAGATCTTAAAGTGATTGGTGTGACTCCTATTGAATATTTGTTTTCTAATATAAAAATTGATAAATAAGGGACTGGAGATGAGTCAACTTTAGCTAGAAGGCATCCCAATAATTTGGAGAGTGAAGATCCTAATGGAAAAATTGATAAAAGTGGGATTGGCGAGGTCAAAACTTTAGGTAGTGATGAGCCCACTCTTTTGGATTTCAAGGACTTTAATTATGATAATTTTTCTTTGATTGATTGTATTTCCTTGTTGCAATCCATGCTTAATTCATCTCATGCTTATAATCAAAACAAGGCTTTTACTAAACATAATGTTGATGCTATGATGAATTTTTTTAAAGAAAGACTTGAATTGGAAGTTTCAATCCCTAGAAAGCTTTGTGATGAGTGGGAACCTACTATTAAGATTAAGATTAAAGATTATGAGTGTTATGCTTTGTGTGATTTGGGTGCTAGTGTTTCAACTATTCCAAAAACTTTATGTGATGTGTTAGGTTTCCATAAACTTGATGATTGTTCTTTGATCATGTTCAACATCATAATCATGTTCAAGATCAGAAGTGTATTGAATATCATTAAGGATCTGAACATATAATCTTCCACCAAATAAACCAACTAGCATCAACTACAAGGAGTAATCAACACTACTAGCAACCCACAGGTACGAATCTAAGGTTTTGGGACAAAGATTGAATACAAGAGATGAACTAGGGTTTGAGATGACATGGTGCTGGTGAAGATGTTGATGAAGATTGGTCCTCCCACAATGAGAGGATCGTTGGTGATGTCGATGGCTTTGATTTCCCCCTCCTGGAGGGAAATTTCCCCGGTGGAACCGCTCTGCCAGAGAGCAAAAGTGCTCCTGCCTAGGTTCCGCCTCGAGACGGTGCCGCTTTGTCCCAAAAGTCCTCTTCTTATTTTTCTAGGGAAAATGGCTTCATATTGCAGAAGATGGGCACCGGAGGCCTGCGAAGTGGCCCACAAGCTCAATAGGCGCACCCAGGGGGTGGGGTGCCCCCTGAGCTTGTCGCTCACTGGTGACCCCCCTCTTGATATTTCTTCCGCCAATATTTTTTATATATTCCATAATAATTCTCCGTAAAGTTTCAGGTCATTAGGAGTTGTGCAGAATAGCTATCTCTATTGTAGCCTTTTTCGGTCCATAATTCTAGCTGCCCGCAATCTCCCTCTTCACGTGAAACTTGCAAAATAAGAGAGAAAAGGCATAAGAATTGCATCATAAAGTGAAATAACAATCCAAAACATAATAAATAACAGTAGGAAAACATGATGCAACATGGACATATCAACTCCCCCAAGCTTAGACCTCGCTTGTCCTCAAGCGAAAGCAGAAATCGATAATCATGACCACATGTTTAGAGAGAGAGGTGTCAATTAAAACAAAATACAAACATGAAGGCATCATGGTCATTATCATAGAAGCAATATACCATAATAAAACTTCTCATGCTAAAGTAACAATTCATTCACAAGCTAAAGTATGAACCATAAACTTCATTGGAACTAAAAAACTATGATCTCAATCATTGAAACAATCATAATCCATCATATTTTCAGAAAGAGTCTATGTAAGAGCTTTCTTTAGCAAGTTCACATACTCAACTATCATTTAGTCTTCTATGACTGCTGACACTCACGGCATATTTATAGAGCAAAAGTTTCAGTCAAACACATAGGAAGATGGGAGTTTATAGTTTTCACCACCCAACTTGGTTATCTCGAGGATAATGTTAACAATAATAACTCATGATCACCTGCATCCAGCTGCATATATATGCCTGGATATTTCCCCACCATATGATGCTTGCCAACTAAAGAATACATAGAGCGCAATATGGATGAACATTATTGACTCTTGCATAAAAGTAAATACAGAGAAGTAAAAGATAGGCCCTTCGTAGAGGGAAGCAGAGGTTGTCATGCACTTTTTGATTTTGGATGTGCAAACTCTTAATGAAAAGGAACGTCAGTTTATATTGCCCCTTGTGATAGTGACCTTTATTATGCAGTCTGTCGATTTTATTTCTTCACCATCACAAGTTCATACAAAGCTTATTTTCCATTCTAATAAAAGATCATACATATTTAGGAGCAATTTTTATTGCTTTATTCACCGATGACAACTTACTTGACGGATCTTATTCAATCCATAGGTAGATATGGTGGACGCTCATGGCGAGAGACTGGGTTTAAGGGTTTTGGATGCACAAGTAGTATCTCTACTTAGTGCGAATTTTGGATTGCAAAATATCCTAGACAAGCACCACATGTTAGAGGATCCATAACAATATAACTTCTATGTGAATATAAGCAAACATAATTCATTACATTGTCTTCCTTGTTCAACATCAACTAACTGATATAGAATATTTAATGGGGGCTCACAATCATAAAAGATGTCCAAGATAGTATATTTGTATGTGAGACCTCTCTTCCTTTATTACTTTTTCATGAATTGCAACAATGACCAATGCTATGTTTGTTAACGTCCAACAAATTTTATCAATTGTACTTCTTTTATGTGAAGTCATTACTCCCCATGGGATTAGCATATGATCTTTTCATTCTTTATTTTATTTCATTGCTAGGATTGAAACAAGAAAGTAAAGAAAACTCAAAATACTATTTATTATATAACTCTCACACAATTACATAGATAGATAGATCACGAAAAAAGCACTCGAAACTAGATCATACTAAAACTTTATTCTCCTAAATCAAAAAATAACTAAGGATAGAGCTAAGATAGATAATGATGATAAAAGTGATGGTGATACGATACTGGGGCACCTCTCGCAAGCTAGGAACAAGCCAATGGTGGTGCCCATACCCGTGTACTCAAGTGTCTTTCTTCGGCGATGATGGTGATGGTGTGGTAGGCTTGTCCTTTAGCTTCAATAAGTACTCCAAATTATTGTTGATCCTTTGGAAAGCATGATTTTGTTCCTCCAATAAGATAACCTCATGAGTGAGAGATGTATTTTGAGCACATATTGCTTCAAAAACATTTAATATACCAATTTTAGATGGGGGAGATTATGATAAATGGTTTTTAGGATGTATCCCTCTTCTGTAGTCCCTCCTTTGGGAATGGATAGGCCTCCTCCTTCATGGGTTTGGCTTCCCGCGACCTCTTTAGCTTCCTCCAGCTTGTCGGTGTCCTCCTCTCCTAACGAACACTCGTAGTACACATGTGACGCCCCCGATTCGACCATACACTAATCATACACGCAAATGTGTATGATCAAGATCAGGGACTCACGGGAAGATATCACAACACAACTCTAGACACAAATTAAAATAATACAAGCTTCATATTACAAGCCAGGGGCCTCGAGGGCTCGAATACAGAAGCTCGAATACAAACGAGTCAGCGGAAGCAACAATATCTGAGTACAGACATAAGTTAAACAAGACTGCCTTAAGAAGGCAAACACAAAAGCAACAACGATCGAAGAGGCAAGGCCTCCTGTCTCGGACCTCCTAACTACTCTTGGTCGTCGGCGGTCTCCACGTAGTAGTAGGCTCTGTCGGGGGTAGCAGTAGTAGTCGACGGTGGTGGCATCTGGCTCCTGGGATCCACCAACTGGTTGCAACTCCCGTAAATAAGAAAGAAGGGGGAAAAGGGGTAGCAAAGCAACTATGAATACTCATCCAAAGTACTCGCAAGCATCATATCTATACTAAGTATGCATTGGTATCAAATGGAAGGTATGTATCTGTGGACTGAACTGTAGAATGCCAGAATAGAGGGGAAGGCCTAGCCTATCGAAGACTAGCATCTTCAAGCAGCTCCAAGCATCTTGCAGCATTCAAAAGAGTATAGAATAGCATATTATAATTAACAAACATGCTGTAGCATTAACGCCCAGAGATCCTTCCTTGACTCCCTGCGAGAAAATAATCCCGGAGCCAACATTTCCATCTCATGTATCAAGTATCCATTTCTAGTTGTAATAGATTAGGATACAAGTCTGAACGTCCGTTACCGTGGACACGACTATTCGAATAGATAACTTCCCTGCAGGGGTGCACCACGTTACCCAACACGCTTGATTACTCTGGCCGGACACACTTTTCTGAGTCAATGCCCGGCCTCAGAAGATCAACACGTCGCAGCCCTACCTAGGCTCAGTAGAGAGGTCCCCGCCGGTCTACATCCTAACACTCCGAGGTCTTGGGCCCATTGCCCGTTGCACTCCGGGTCATTGCACGCAGGGCGGGTCCAGGCTCCACCTCTGCATGGATGGTGCCGGCCCAGCCGTGCCGCAATGCTGAACTGGACGTCTAACAAAGCTTCGGCTGATACTACGACGCCGAGTGCCCATATATGTTCCCGCGTGGTGGTTAGTGCGTAAAGGCCAGAGGCCAACTTAGATCAAATACCCAAATCCTTAGTGTGTTAGGAGCTCACGGAGACGAGCAGAGACTCACGATAATGTGACCCCGTCGCCCCGTCTCAAGGAAATACGGCAAGGGCTAGTCCAGCCCACTCGGGGGTGGCCTGCCTGCCCGACCGTGCCTCGTAATTATCTCGCGGGTGCTCTCCGGGCCTGCCCGACTTTCACATCAACTCGTGGGTACCCCTCAGGGCCGACCCGACTTCAACAATGGTCTCAAGTAAAGTCCAGGTAACCGTGTGTCCAAAACAACAAGTGGAATCTGAGGAATCACCCTCGATGGAATCCACTTGATGTAATCGTCAAGGTGAACATAAGAGGAATCACCCTCGAGGTTCACACTTGAGGTGTTGCACGACAGAGTCGTATCGGGAGTGGTGAAGGAGGAATCACCCTCGTTGACCACAACCGAATAGCTACACTACAAAGTTATCATCAGAAGTGTGTTACGAGGTATCACCCTCGGCACTCGATAGTAGCTCTACAGAGTCGAGAAACAAAAGGGGCGTGATGTGATGTGAGGGGTCAGGCTCTGGTCGTCGATCAGATTGATCGAGTCGGTGATGATGAAGCAGGGGCAACAAGGACAAGGTGGGGGTCACTGATGGATCGCTATCCAACCTATGCTAAGCAGTTTAGGATAAGTAGGTAAGGTACAACAGCATGTTACAAAAGCAGGCTATGCATCAGATAGGATCAATCAAGTACAGTAGCAAAATCTAATGCAAGCATGAGAGAGAAATAACTGGGCAATATCGGAATGATCAAAGGGGGGTTTGCTTGCCTGGAAGCTCTGCTGAAAAGGAAGGAGGGTCATCGGTGACGTAGTCGATCACAGGGGCATCAGCAGCGGTCTCGGGGTCTACCGGAGAAGAAGATGGGGAAGAAACAGTAAATATAAGCACACAGATGCATGACATAACTACAGGCAGAGCTAGGGGTGTTCTAACGCAGTGTTATACGATACCGGCGAAGGGGGATAACATCCGGGAAAGTTTTCCTGAAGTTTGGCCTTTTCGTACAGATGAAACGAAGGGGGACGGTTGCATGTTTGCTATGCTAGGGGCATGTGACAGATGAACGGAGGATTCATCACATTTTTCTGAGCAACTTACATGTATAAAACACGTCCATCCGAGTTACGGATTATTTTCTATGAATTTTCAAAATTTTAGCAATATTCTGAAATTTAATTTAATTCAAAATAATGATTAAAACGCTAGGTGCACCCAGCTCTGTGTACACAATAGTGTACACAGAGGATGACATGTGGGCCAGGGGGACCCAGTTGACCAGTCAACGTTTGACTGGTCAACAGGGGGTGGGCCCCCCTGTCATACACTCATCTAACTAATTACAGATTAGGTAGTTAATTAGCAGATTAAGTTAATTAATCAAATTTTAATTAAGTTAATTAATTAATTATAATTAATTATATTTATTTATTTTATATATCTTTTTTTTCTCTGGGGCGTGGGCCCCATATGGCAGTGGCACAAGGGCCAGCCGGGGTGGGTTATTGGGCGCGGGCGCCCGTGCGCGGGGCGAGGTCGCCGGTGACGGGGGAGCCGCCGGACGGAGCAGTGGGGGGGGGGGAGCGGCGGCAGTGGTGAGGCCACGGCGGGACGGTGCTGGGGCGCGACCACAGGGGCGAGCGGAGGCGGCAGGGCGACGGCGAGCGCAAACGCGGCCAGTGGGGGCGCGGGGTAGCGGGGATCGGCGGAGCTAGGCGGCGGCTGCGGAGGGCCGGCGCGGAACTGGCCAGGGTACGCGGGGGAAGGCGGGGCCGGGAGCAGCGGGCGGGAGCTGGCGCGGTCAGGCGCGCGGACGCGCGGCAGGCGAGCGGGCGGGGCCTTTGGCGACGAGGGCGGTGACAGCAGCCGGCCGGGGCCGTGCATGGCCGGGACGTGTGCGGCCGCATTGGCGGTTGGAGACGGGAGGTCGGGGCGGTGAGCGGCAGCAGCTAGCAGCGCGGCAGCGACAGTAGGACAGTAGCCTCGCAGCAGAGCAGTAGCGAGCGCGCACATGGTTAGCGGCGACGAACGGCGTCGGACGGGGGAGAGGGGGAGGACCGGGTCCTCACCGACATGGACAGGGAGAGGGGTGGCGAGGCTCGGGGGCGACCGCTGGAGAGGAGGACGAGGAGGCGATGTAGATGGTGACGTGGACGAGGGCGGTGGCTTCGGGCGGCGACATCTGCGTCCGGTGCGGTGGCGCCGGCGTCGGCGCCCAGATCCAGGAGGGGAGGCGAGGGAGAGGAGGAGTGGCCGAGGGGGGAGCTAGGGTTTCAGCCCGGGGAGGTTTTGTAGGGGGAGGGACGCGACCGATGGCCGCCACGCACGCCATGGCCACTGCAATGGCCGTGGATGTGTGCCACGATTCCCCCCGTCCCCTGTACAGAGGAGGGGGTGAAGTGGAGGTGGGCTAGGTCGGTGTAGTGGGCCAAGGCCCAGGGGGACAGGGGTGGGCTGTTTTCTTTTTATTTATTTTTTGTCTTGTTTTTATTTTTATTACAATCTGTTTCTATTATTTTAGTAAGAAAAATAGCTGTACTAAAACATACAACTGGCTCCAGAATTTGAGTTACAAAATAACCCACGGCCACAAAAGGTTTCACTCATAATTAAAATAGTTTGATATTTTATAAATTATAAAGGGTATTTAATTAATTGTTTAAGCCACTATTTTAATCATTTTTAGCACTTAAATATTTAATAAAAACTTGGTTTCTTCACCAATAATACTTATGAATTATTTGCCATCGTTTGCACATTTTAGTTTTGACATTTGAAAACTTTTGTTTTTGACTTTATATTAAATTTGACTTTGAGCCGGTTTCGAATCAATGAGGGTTTAACAACAGTAACAGTGGTGACATGGCACGATTAGCAGAGGATTAGTGTAGCTTAATTATCCGGGCATTACAAATCTCCTCCACTACAAGAAATCTCGTCCCGAGATTTTAGGGGGTAGACGGAAACAAAACGGGGTATTCATCTCGAAGACGATCCTCGAGTTCCCAAGTGTCTTCATCTTCAGAACAATTTGACCACTGAGCCTTTTTAGAAATTTGATAGCCCTCTAACGGGTGCGACGTTCAGCTTGATCGAGAACGCAGACCGGACAAATACTTCAGACTTTGATGTAGTGTTTTCAATTCTCACAAAAGGAGAAGCGTTTCACGCTTTCAAGGAATAAATCCGTGCTTCGGCATTACGAACAAGATGAGCAGAGTAGCTTACTATCTCACTTGAAGGATGTAGTAGATGGACGGTTTTAGTGATGCAAATGATAGAAGAGGTATGAGTTTTCGACCATTCCATTCCCAGAATGAGGTCGATATTGGACGACTTCAAAACAATGGGGGAAACATGGAATTCCAGCCTTTCAATTTGAGAAAGGGGTAATTCAAATCGCCGGGTGGATGTGACCTCGAGATCCTAATGTTATAGTTAGCGAAAACTTTAACCCGAGTAGAAGAGAGATCAGAGTCCCAGAGTATAGACGAGGAGTAAAAGATCCTAATACCACCCAATGGCGACGTGGGCCCGTAAGCCACACAGCCATGTTAGTTAAACAGTTTTTCAAATACTAGACTCAACTTCGGCCAAGGAGTTGGAAAGGGGGTTCCTACAGGCAGTCGGCTCTGATACCAACTTGTGACGGCCCCGATTCGATCGTACACTAATCATACACGCAGATGTGTACGATCAAGATCAGGGACTCACGGGAAGATATCACAACACAACTCTAGACACAAATTAAAATAATACAAGCTTCATATTACAAGCCAGGGGCCTCGAGGGCTCGAATACAGAAGCTCGAATACAAACGAGTCAGCGGAAGCAACAATATCTGAGTACAGACATAAGTTAAACAAGACTGCCTTAAGAAGGCAAACACAAAAGCAACAATGATCAAAGAGGCAAGGCCTCCTGCCTAGGACCTCCTAACTACTCCTGGTCATCGGCGGTCTCCACATAGTAGTAGGCTCTGTCGGGGGTACCAGTAGTAGTCGACGGTGGTGGCATCTGGCTCCTGGGATCCACCAACTGGTTGCAACAACCGGAAAGAAGAAAGAAGGGGGAAAAGGGGTAGCAAAGCAACTGTGAGTACTCATCCAAAGTACTCGCAAGCATCATATCTATACTAAGTATGAATTGGTATCAAATGGAAGGTATGTATCTGTGGACTGAACAGCAGAATGCCAGAATAGAGGGGAAGGCCTAGCCTATCGAAGACTAGCATCTTCAAGCAGCTCCAAGCATCTTGCAGCATTCAGAAGAGTATAGAATAGCATATTATAATTAACAAACATGTTGTAGCATTAACGCCCAGAGATCCTTCCTCGACTTCCTGCGAGAAAGCAATCCCAGAGCCAACATTTCCATCTCATGTATCAAGTATCCATTTCTAGTTGTAATAGATCAGGATACAAGTCTGAACGTCCGTTACCGTGGACACGGCTATACGAATAGATAACTTCCCTACAGGGGTGCACCATGTTACCCAACATGCTTGATTACTCTGGCCGGACACACTTTTCTGAGTCAATGCCCGGCCTCGGAAGATCAACACGTCGCAGCCCTACCTAGGCTCAGCAGAGAGGTCCCCGCCGGTTTACATCCTAAGCACTCCAAGGTCTTGGGCCCATCGCCCGTTGCACTCCAAGTCGTTGCGCGCAGGGCAGGTCCAGGCTCCACCTCTGCATGGATGGTGCCGGCCCAGCCGTGCCACAATGCTGAACTGGACGTCTAACAAAGCTTTGGCTGATACTATGACGCCGAGTGCCCATATATGTTCCCGCGTGGTGGTTAGTGCGTAAAGGCCAGAGGCCAACTCAGATCAAATACCCAAATCCTTAGTGTGTTAGGAGCTCGCGGAGACGAGCAGAGACTCACGATAATGTGACCCCGTCGCCCCGTCTCGAGGAAATACGGTAAGGGCTAGCCTAACCCACTCGGGGGCGGCCTGCCTGCCCGGCTGTGCCTGATAATTATCTCGCGGGTGCTCTCCGGGCCTGCCCGACTTTCACATCAACTCGCGGGTACCCCTTAGGGCCGACCCGACTTCAACAATGGTCTCAAGTAAAGTCCAGGTAACCGTGTGTCCAAAACAACAAGGGGAATCTGAGGAATCACCCTCGATGGAATCCACTTAATGTGATAGTCAAGGTAAACATAAGAGGAATCACCCTTGAGGTTCACACTTGAGGTGTTGCACGGCAGAGTTGTATCGGGAGTGGTGAAGGAGGAATCATCCTCGTTGACCACGACCAAATAGCTACACTACAGAGTTATCATCAGAAGTGCATTACGAGGTATCACCCTCGGCATCGATAGTAGCTCTGCAGAGTCGAGCAATAAAAGGGGCGTGATGTGATGTGAGGGGTTGGGCTCTGGTCGTCGATCATGTTGATCGAGTCACCGATGATGAAGCAAGGGCAACAAGGACAAAGTGGGGGTCACTGATGGATCACTATCCAACCTATGCTAAGCAGTTTAGAATAAGCAGGTAAGGTACAACAGCAGGTTACAAAAGCAGGCTATGCATCAGATAGGATCAATCAAGTAAAGTAGCAAAATCTAATGCAAGCATGAGAGAGAAAGAACTGGGCGATATCGGAATGATCAAAGGGGGGTTTGCTTGCCTGGAAGCTCTGCTGAAAAGGAAGGAGGGTCGTCGGTGATGTAGTCGATCGCAGGGGCATCAGCAGCGGTCTCGGGGTCTACCGGAGAAGAAGAGGGGGAAGAAACAGTAAATATAAGCACACAGATGCATGACATGACTACAGGCAGAGCTAGGGGTGTTCTAACGCAGTGTTATACGATACCGGCGAAGGGGGATAACATCCGGGAAAGTTTTCCCGAAGTTTGGCCTTTTCGGACAGATGAAATGGAGGGGGACAGTTGCATGTTCGCTATGCTAGGGGCACGTGACAGATGAACGAAGAGCGTATTCGGATTCGTCACATTTTTCTGAGCAACTTACATGTATAAAACACTTTCATCCGAGTTACGGATTATTTTCTATGAATTTTCAAAGTTTTAGCAATATTCTGAAATTTAATTTAATTCGAAATAATGATTAAAACACTAGGTGCACCCAGCTCTGTGTACACAATAGTGTACACAGAGGATGACATGTGGGCCAGGGGGACCCAGTTGACCAATCAACGTTTGACTGGTCAACAGGGGGTGGGCCCCCCTGTCATACACTCATCTAACTAATTACATATTAGGTAGTTAATTAGCAAATTAAGTTAATTAAGGAAATTTTAATTAAGTTAATTAATTGATTATAATTATTTATATTTATATTTATTTATTTTATATATCTTTTTTATTTTATTTTTCTCTGGGGCGTGGGCCCCATATGGCAGTGGCACAGGGGCCAACCAGGGCGGGTTAAGTGGCGCGGGCGCCCGTGCCCGAGGGGCACTACGCCCGGGCACGGGGCGATGGGCGCGGGGATGGGAGCCGCCGGAGGAGCAGGGTGGTGTGTGGGGTGGGGGGGGGGGGGAGAGGCGCGGCGAGACGCCGCCGAAGGCGGCAGTGGCGAGGCCACGGCGGGGCGGCGCCGGGGCGCGGCCACAGGGGCGAGCGGAGGCGGCAGGGCGAGGTGAGCGCAGGCGCGGCCGGTGGGGGCGCGGGCGCTGCAGCACGGGGTAGCGGGGAGTGGCGGAGCTAGGCGGCGGCTGCAGAGGGCCGGCGCGGAACTGGCCAGGGCGCGCGGGGGAAGGCGAGGCCGGGAGCAGCGGGCGCTGGCGCGGTCGGGCGCGAGACGCGCGGCCGGCGAGCGGGAGCAGTAGGGGCGAGCGGGCGGGGCCTTTGGCGACGCGGGCGGCGACAGCGGCCGGCCGGAGCCGTGCAGGGCCGGGACGGGTGCGGCGTAGCGGCGGTTGGAGACGAGAGGTCGGGGCGGCGAGCGGCAGCAGCTAGCAGCGCGGCAGCGACAGTAGGACAGTAGCCTCGCAGCAGAGCAGTAGCGAGCGCGCACATGGTTAGCGGCGACGAACAGCGTCGGACGGGGGAGAGGGGGAGGACCGGGTCCTCACCGACATGGACAGGGAGAGGGGTGGTGAGGCTCGGGGGCGACCGCTGGAGAGGAGGACGAGGAGGCGATGCAGACGGCGACGTGGACGAGGGCGGTGGCTTCGGGCGGCGACATCTGCGTCCGGTGCGGTGGCGCCGGCGTCGGCGTCCAGATCCAGGAGGGGAGGCGAGGGAGAGGAGGAGTGGCCGAGGGGGGAGCTAGGGTTTCAGCCCGGGGAGGTTTTGTAGGGGGAGGGACGCGACCGATGGCCGCCACGCACGCCATGGCCACTGCCATGGCCGTGGATGTGTGCCACGATTCCCCCCGTCCCCTGTACAGAGGAGGGGGTGAAGTGGAGGTGGGCTAGGCCGGTGTAGTGGGCCAAGGCCCAGGGGGACAGGGGTGGGCTGTTTTCTTTTTATTTATTTTTTGTCTTGTTTTTATTTTTATTACAATATGTTTCTATTATTTTAGTAAGAAAAATAGCTGTACTAAAACATACAACTGGCTCCAGAATTTGAGTTACAAAATAACCCATAGCAAAAGTTTTCCCTCATAATTAAAATAGTTTGATATTTTATAAATTATAAAGGGTACTTAATTAATTGTTTAAGCCACTATTTTAATCATTTTTGAGTACTTATACATTTTATAAAAACTTGGTTTCTTCACCAATAATACTTATGAATTATTTGCCACCGTTTGCACATTTTAGTTTTGACATTTGAAAACTTTTGTTTTTGACTTTATATTAAATTTGAATTTGAACCAGTTTCGAATCAACGAGGGTTTAACAGCAGTAACAGTGGTGACATGGTACGATTAGCAGAGGATTACTGTAGCTTAATTATCCGGATGTTACAACACCTCGCTGAAAGGACGTTTGCCCGGCGAAGGTTGCACGATTCGGTGCTTGGTACGGAGCCTTCGGGGAGCCATGGCGACCTGGATCTGTCAGAAAAATAGCCCGACACAAGAACAGAGGAGAAACTTGCGATGCGGTGATCAAAACAACGAGGAGTATATATAATGAATTTTTTCATGCATGACAAGTAATCTAGGAGAAAACAAAGTCGCGAAAGTCCATGAGGGAGCCACAAGCTCGGGAGGCACGCCTAGGAGGGTTGGGCGCCCCCTGGGCTTGTCGCTTCCCCGTGCACTTTCCTGATTGTTTATCATTTTTCTTATTTTTTATTTATTGCGAAACAAACAAAAAGTACTTTTATGGAACTTATGAATTAAGGTATTCAATTCATAAGGATAGTACTGTACTCTGCGTTTTGACTGGTCATTAATTTGTGTCATCGCACGGCTTGATAACAATATGGAGCGCTCTATGTAAATTATGAAAAAGAATTTTTTGTGATTTATGCACGCATCTTTGGGCATCAATTAATCCATTTATTAATGTTTTTTTGAATTATCCCTCATGTGGTGCAGATGGAATGATCTGAATGGATGAAGGATCAGAGAAGCTCAAAGTTTATGAATGGTGTGACGGAGTTCATCAATTTGGCTGAAAGGACAAAGAAGAGAGTCCGTAAAGACTATTACATCCTGTGTCCATGCAGGGATTGTACCAATACAGAGTCATGTAAAGTTATAGATGTGGAGTACCACTTACTGATGACCAACAAGTATAGGGGATCAATCGTAGTCCTTTCGATAAGTAAGAGTGTCAAACCCAACGAGAAGCAGAAGGAAATGATAAGCGGTTTTCAGCAAGGTATTCTCTGCAAGCACTGAAATTAACGGTAACAAATAGTTTGATAGCAAGGTAATTCGTAGCAAGTAACAACTAGCAATAGTAACAAAGGTGCAGCAAGGTGGCCCAATCCTTTTTTATAGCAAAGGACAAGCCGGAACGTTCTCTTATAATAAGCAAAGCATTCTCAAGGACACATGGGAATATCGTCTAGTCAGTTTCATCATGTTTAGCTGATTCGCGTTTGTTACTCTGATAATTTGATATGTGGATGGACCGGTGCTTGGGTGTTGTTCTTACTTGAACAAGCAACCAAGTTATGATTACCCCCTCTCACAAGCATCTGCAACTACGAACGGGGAATTGAGATAAATCTAACCATAGCATGATACATATGGATCCAAATCAGCCCCTTAGGGAATAACAGATCGAGGAGGCGCAACTCAGCGATGGTGTTGGAGGCTACGCGCCCGAGATCTGGGACGCGACCGGTCCTCCCCACCGACATCTTCCCCCGGTGCCCCCTTCCCTCCCGACCGGCGCCGCCCTCCAACCTCTGGCCGCACCACCGTCGTTGTGCTGGATGGCCGGCGGCTCACCTACCTCCGATGTGGAGGTCGGATCCCGGGCTGGGAGTGGGTGGCGGTCCCACATGTGCCCAAGGAAGTTCGATCCCCATGCTTCTTCCTTGTCCCAGTGTGCCTGCGGGCGCCCGTCACCTCCCCTCCCGCGAGCACCACGGCGACCACGCTGTCGACCACCTGGACTGCATCCTACGACCGCAACATCCTTCCTTCCTCCCTCCAACAACGGCGGCGAGGTGCACACGAGTGTGCAATTCTTCCCACAGGAGCGTGCAGCTCGACCAAACGGGCGTGTGCAGTTCGGTCCACTTCTCCAAATGCTGATGGGGGGCCACGGGCTCCACCCCCAACGCCGGCGGCCACCCATTTTGCTCCTGCAAACCACCACATCATCGCCGGCGAGGGTGGGCCATGGGCTATGCAGTGACAATGCCCATGGGATCTCCCCTCAGTGGACCCTCTCCTTCCGCTCGATGAACTACATCATGATCATCGTCGCTGATGTGCCATTCGCTTCTGTTGTTACCCCCATTCAGTTCGGCTTGGATTTCAAAAGCGGCACATCCTGCTGACCTCCATCCACTTCTTTTTTGTGCAGCTTGGATGCGCGCCACATGCAGTTCGCTGCTCCTTCTGCGCGTGGTTAATCGAAGCACGGGGTTGCACCACCACGGCTCGCCGGTAGTACTGCATTCAGCAAATCCGCCAGAAAAATAGGCGGAGAGTGCGTTGATGTGTGCAGTTCAGTTGTGACTAGTTTTTAGCAGTACAGTTCCAGCGTCACATCCTCCTGACCCCATCTCCTTTTCTCTGTGCAGTGCGGTGGCACGTCAGGTGCAGTGCGGTGGCGCCAGTTGGAAAAACGACGATGGTTTGTGCCCTATGGTTCGCCGGTTGACGAAAAAGACAAAGAAAAGTCATACACACTTCATCATGGAGTTCAGTGTGCAGTTTTGTGTGAGATTGCGAAGCGGTTCAGTATAAAAATACTAAGCGGTTCAGTGCAAAAAAGTAAGAGGTTCACTTAGCAAAAATGATTAGAAAAGAAAAAGTCTCAAAGAAGTTTACTTGTTTTTAGATGTAGTTCACGGCCTCGTAGCAGTCCATTCTTTTCGCACCCATGGGTTCACTTAAGTCACACCAAAAAAATAACCCCAAGGTCGTTCACTTCGCCTTGTCCAGCCATCCAAAAAGATGCGTTACATGAAAAAAAAACTACAAGAAAAAGCAATGCGGTTGAATTCGATAGCGTTTGCGGCTCACTTTTTATAATGTTGCGGTTCACTTGTGCAAAAAATGTAAATCACAAAAAAGTAATGCGGTTCACTTCGATAGCATTTGTAGCTCACTTTTCGATAGTGTTGTGGTTCACTTGCCCTCGTCTCTGTGGTCCACTTTTGTTTGTAATAGAAGTTAAAAAAGACAAAAGAAATCATGCAGTTCCTTTGCCCGTCGGATGCAGTGCGCTTTTCCATCCAAAGCAGTGCATTTTTCTGTCTGATGCAGTTCACTCGTGGATTTTGGAAAACAAAGTGTCCGCATTTCGGTAAAATCAAAACTGCTCTTAAACCATAACGAATTAGAAAGAGTGTTCTACATGAAAAGGTTGTGCCTCATTAATATCTTTCCAATGACATATCATTTGAATCATTCCGATTAGCGGTTTGTAAAAATTCGCGAAAATCGGCTGCTGCCACTCGGCATCCGCCGCACCATTTTCAAAATTAATTTAAAACCGTAAGGAATCTCAAAAAATTTTATACATATGAAAGTTGTGTCTCATCCGCGTATCATACGCCGTGTTTCAACAAACGGTTAAAACTCTAGAGCGAAAACAGTACCGAAAATTACAATTTTTTTGAAAAACCAAAATTTCATGATTTAGTAAATTTAAAACTGATCTTAAACCATAACGAATTAGAGAAAGCAATATATATGAAAAAGTTGCGCCTCAATGATATCATTCTAATTGCCAATCATTTGCTTCATTCCGACAAGCGGTTTAGAAAAAGTCATGAAAATACGATCGCTGCCATTCATCGTGTGTCGCATCGTTTTTGAAACTGCTCTTAAACCATGAGGAATCTCGAAAAAAAATTCTACATGGCGAAGTTGCGCCTAATCCATAACTTTCTAACAAAATATTACACGCCTCATTCTGACAAACGGTTTAAAAACTAGAGCAAAAACAGTACCGAATAAGACGCGTGCAATTTTTTGCGGCGAGAAGTTCACTAATCTCAGTACTGCAGTACTCTTGATTCAGCAATGTTGTGCACTTGTGTTGAGGGTGCAGTTCGGAAGTGTTCGCAGAATAACTACTCTCCTAAGATTAGGAGAATAGACCGTATATATTCATGAAGAAAAGGGAATAGCAAATGATAACCAAAGGTTCACTCGAATATCATTCGTGTATTCATAGGGATCAATATGGATGTCCATGGTTCCGCTATTGGTCATTGAGCGAAAGGAGTTTTGTTCATGTCTATATTTTACCAAACCTAAAGGGTCACATGCTTAAGGGAACCACGACATGTTGAATGTTAGTGGGGTAATAGTTATGAGAAGATATCCGAGAAATAGTTTCGAGAGAAACCGGAAGCGTTTTGCAGTTACCAGAAGAGTTTCAGTGTTTAACGGTAATGCCGGGAATTGATATATAGGTGGAAAATGTTTCCGAAGATGTCAAATTAATAATAAAAGATTCTAATGTTGATTAGGAGGCTTTTAAAATGAATTTAATATCAACAGGCCAAAGAAAATAAAAAAGGCCAAGTGGTGGAGAGTTATTGGGCCCTAGGGCCCAACAACAATATGTGGCGCTCCACTAGCTTGTATGACAAGCTAGAAAGGGGCCGAATTGGAGGTGGAGGAGGACTCCTCCACCCCTAGGGCCGGCACAAGGGGGGAGGATCCCTCCTCCCCTTGTGGCGCCCCTCCTCTCCCCTCCAATCTATATATA
The DNA here is from genome assembly GCA_011799875.1 of Thinopyrum elongatum. Classification (NCBI taxonomy): domain Eukaryota; kingdom Viridiplantae; phylum Streptophyta; class Magnoliopsida; order Poales; family Poaceae; genus Thinopyrum; species Thinopyrum elongatum. Next base: position 404,889,940 of record CM022302.1, on the reverse strand, counting down.
CTAGAGGTTTTTGCCCCTTGGGACACACAAGTTTTGGAGCCTCCTCTAGTTCTCTATTTCTAGTTCTAATTTGGAGTTGGTCTAATTAGAGCTAGATCTAGATCTCTCTAATGCTCATAATAGAGAAGCCATGTGTGGTTCTCTTCTTCCCCCTCTAATTCTCCGGCGACGATTAGCTCTGGACAGCGAAGCACTGCCGGATCGTGAAGCCTGTACGGCTGCAATCCGTAGAAAGGCCATGCTTTCGGTCTTCATGGTGCAAGATGCTCCCGTGTTTGAACCCCATCCAAAATTTTATGAAGTTTGGACATTCGTGGAGCTGCTGGCAAAAAAGACAAAATCATGCACTAATCGTGCCATTTTCAAAAGTTTCTTAGACACCCAAAATTTATCTTTTTGTCATGAGTTCCTCGAATGCCCAAACTTCACAAAATTTTGCATGGAGTTCACGCACAAAAGCATCTTGCACCACAATTTTTTTATTTTTTCTATTTTATTTGATTTTACTTTTCATCCCCAGGTTCATCTGAGCCTAGGTTCCGAAATGCCACATCCGCACATACACTCATTTTCTCATATATAGTTTAGAAGGAAGTCAACCACACAATGATTGGAGAAGGGACCTACGTGCCTCCCCTCCCTTCTCAGGCTACCACCTCCTCTTACTAGGTCCACCACCACTCCCCCACTAGATTCGAAGCATCGCTAAATTACAACAATATCACACTTCAACTAGATTCAGAGCATCACTATTCACAACATCATCACACAAATTTAGAGAAGGATGAATCATTATCAGAGAAGGGAGCTACGAAGGTGGAGGAGGAAGGGGAGGAAGAGGGACAAGGTAGGGAAGAAGTAGTGACTACGCAGGTAGAGGGGGTTGGGTAGCGGTACTAGAGGTGGGTCGTGTAGCGGTGGGCGAGGAGGAAGGGGCGCGGTGGAAGGGGAAGAATGGGAGTAGGAGAGGAGTATGCAGTGGTCACATTGGATGACAGGGATGGGGCATAAGCGAAAGGGGAGCAATGGACTCGACAGAGGACGCGTGAGACAGAGGAGAATGTGATGGGTGCGCAAGTGAAGGGGATGGTGAGGCGACGGAGGAGGCTAGGACACAAAGGAGAGGCGGGGATGCAAAAGAGAAAGAATATGAGGAGGAGGGTAGGGAGAGAGGACTATCCGCGCCGCTGTGGATCTTCGCTCGGTGGGCGCCACCTCTACCTCTTCTCTCCTTTGTTGTCTCTCTTCTATTTCGTTGGCGTGGTGGGAAATATTGGCCCCAAGCGGTAATTTTTGCAAGAGAGGAGGAAATCGGGCAAAATCGGAGCTGAAGGACTCGGTATTGCGGGACAGGAGTTTGTGTGGAAGAAAAAACGCTTATGTGATTGATTACATTTCCATCTTCCATTTCCAGCTAGAAGCCAAAACGCCTGAATTTAGGGCTGGGAATACAAAATTCTAATCAGCACGTCCATTACATACATCAAACGCAATGCTAGCCAAATTTAGCTATCATCAATAAATCACAAGCAAAGGTGAATTTTTAATTGACTCTAATTTAATTATTTACATTCCAAAATTATGCAAAAATTTCGGATGTGACAAATGATTTTCTAAATTTCTTAACCGTTTTTAAAATTTATAGACATTTTTGAAGATTCTTGAATAGTTTCTGATTTCACAAACATTTTTTAGATTTATCTCATATTCATGAACATTTTTTCAAAATTCTTTAAAATATATATTTTTTGAAGAGTAAAAAAGAAAGGATCTAAAAACAAAAAGAAAAAGAAAATAGACGTTTGAGCCTCGCACTGGGCCGGCCCAAAGCATGGGAAGGTACGTGTTTGCTACCTCCCGTCGCCCTATGTGACAGGGACTACGTCTCATAAAGAGGACTAGGGTCGCACCTCCTGAAAGGAAGCTGGGGCGGTGCCAGGTTGGCAGCCGCCCATTCAGTTGCTTTCTTGCAATCTTGGTAACACATGAAAATTGCATGTTATAAGAAGTTGTAATATAAATTTCAAAAGAGCTAAATAAATGACACTCAAATACAATGAGATTAGGGCATCTCCAAAGTGGACCAGCAAACGGCTACGTTCGTGGACATCCGTCGAGCTTCAGTCGTTCAAGGCAATTTACCAAAGAAAAAACAGGACACCAATCATAATAAAAACTAAAAACCAAATAAAAAACAGGGCACCGACCAAGGTGAGTGACCCCCCGCACCGGAGCCGCCGGTCTCGTCACTGTTGGCGTCAACACCAACACGCAGGAGTCATCGACGTGTGACTTTTTTGCATCATCATCGTGTTGCTTTTGTGCCTTGTCATCCTCAGCCTCAATCTCCTTGAAGAGTCACTCCCGCCGCACCGAGATAAGTCGGTTGTTGCATGTGAAGGAGATGGTGCAGGGATGGAGGCGGCGCTCGGAGCAAATCTGTCGTAGCCCTTTGCAGATGCAGGGGGAAACTAATTGACCTCCCAGCTCGTCGCTTGCCAACTAAAAGGGACTTGTTGATTTGTTCTACAAGTAACTCAAACAAACTTGCATAGAGGGCTTTAGCAAGAGTGAAGTTCAAATCCATCCCATGCAAATATCAAAAGGATAAAAGTATGACAGATGATAAATCAAAGGAAAATGCAACGAGAAAATTCAAAATTTGTTTTCATATAAGCAAACTTCAGACACAATAGGCTGATGCGATTGAGACGTTGAGTAAACTGAAGGTTGGTGCGCATCTAAAAAGTTTCAAAGTCACTATGCTAACTACCATAATTATGAGGTCATGGCAACAGAGAAGTACTCCCTCCGTCCCATAATATAAAAGTGTTTTCAACATTACTACACTAGTGTAAAAAACGCTCTTATCTTATGGGACGGAGGGAGCAATAATTATTTGTTTGTTTTTCCAACTGTAAATTGACAACTAATTATTCTTGAACATCAACATTATATATAAAGTAATATTAATATATTTATAAAGAACTATAACTATATAAAGTTCTAAATATTAATTAATAATGTATTTATGTCTAATAATTTTAAATTAAAGTTAAAGAATAACTTGTGACGCCGCCTGAATGTTAGTTGTGCGGTGCCAGATTGACAAGTGGCCCTTTCAGCCCCGTTTTCTCTAATAGTGGTTGGGGCGCACCCCTGTTGTGCCATCTGAGAGGAAGTTAGTGTGGTGCCAGGTGGGATGCGCCCCTTCCACTGTCTTTTTTATTCTTTGGGTTAGGCTTTGTTGGTCCAAAACTACGGTACGACGACGTGAATTGACACAGATGTATCTGGATGCATGCCCTTTGATAGACAAGCTATACAAGGAGGCAAAGAGATTTATCCATCATTAGAGAGTAGTGCGCTAGTTTGTAATGGTGTGGAGTTTTGACCGTGACAATCATCATGTGATGGTGCAACCTTGTAAACATAAGATGGTTTGCCGTCCTGTTAGCGTCGCGGAAAATCTGTCCAGTTTGTGGCAATCATTGCCTGTCGTCAGTTGTTGTGATAATGTGAGCGATGTTGTGAATGCTCCTGCTTCTAAACTTGATTGATAGGTCATCCAGATCTAGGCCAATGCACTCTTGGAGGTGCTCATAGGTGAAACCAATGGAGAACTACTGTAGATTGGAGAAATATATGATTATGAAGTTCAGCAGGATGTTATGTGATGTCAAATAGAAATATAAGGTGTGAAGATAGTCACCATCCACTCGTCCTGTCTTGCAAATGTCTTATTCATGAGGCAGATGTATTATGGTATGGTAGGTTCTCTGGCATGGATGAGGCGCTCTAGCTTGTCAATGTGTTTTTGATAGAGCTTCACCTTGTCACCACAAATGATGTAGTGGAGATGATGATCCGATTTTGGTTTCTTGTCAAATATTCTAGGTCCTTTAGGCCAAAAGCCGGAAGGAGAGGCTCGTGTGCCAGGCTCCTAGTTGTTGCAAGACATATGCAGGGCATGTAGGTTGTTTGATGTGGGTTGTGTGCTCACCGTTGTTTTCACTGGTGCAGATAACAACATCAACATCCTCTTGAGACGTGTCGATGAGCTCGGGCAACAGAAATGATACGAAAAGTTGCACCGCTAATAAGTAAAATTGAATTGACAAATTGGAAGCATATGTGATTCAGAAATACTCTAAGACCACGAGTCACCTTTTAGCATTTTCACCGGGAAGAGAACTTGACTCAATGTTCTAGACAAGCTTTGATATGCTTACTCAGGGGAGTTGTAACTTGATCTCATGACTGCATCATATGCCACAATGCTTCAAAATTAACCATTGGTATATACTGCTGTGTACTTAAAAATATAATGTACATCCAAGGTTATAAATCAAGGAAGGATCACTAAGAAACTCACATACCCATGAAAATTTAAACAGAAAACACAATGCACTTACAACATCTAAAGAGTTATATTTGAATACATTAGTGCCACACACAAATAGAACTCGCAGAAGTCAGGTATTTGTTTGAATAAAGATGCAAGTTTCAGACAACATCATACACTAAATTGATTAATATTACCTCCTTTTGCTATTTGACTTGTCTATATCTTTAATATCTCATCAACTTGTTTTACTTGTTAGAATACACGAGAGGCAAAAACACGAACACATGGTGAACTAAGAATTTATTTTCGGCACAAATATGTAAACAACAAAAAGTGAGTTGTAACTAATCAAAGAATGACATCGTATCTCTCGAGTTTAAACAAATTGAAGGATGTGCATCCACTGATTTAGGATCAAAGGCAAACTTCAACATCATTCTTGATGACGTCTCCATTGCAAGCATTCATTAAAGACATTTGTTGTGATGCAAACAAACATAATCCGAATTCCACTTTTGCTAATAAGTAGAAATACACAAATGTAATGACGAGAGAGCATGTAAGAAATCCGGGAAAGAAACATATTCTTCTCAGGTAAGGGGAATATCATCTATGAATCGTGCTTACCCTAGTTATGTTACTAGAAAGATGAAGTACACAAACATATAAGAAAGCATGAGAACTACATTCCGACTCAACTAAACCAAGTAGGAACCCCAACTTGAAAATATATTCTGATGTTTTTACATTGAAAACTTAAGACACTTGGTGAAGACTAATTAGAACTTCTTGCGAGGAATGGCATTGGTGCAAATCAGTTCCTATATGTTTATCGACCTTCTTGACATAATCTAAACATTCCCTAAATAAAAACAAAAGATAAATGTTATTAGGGACAAGTTAGCACATGATCTTCAAATACAAATCCTTGCAAAAGAATACTTGCAGAAGGAGGGCAAAGCAAAACGAAATGTAGAGACAGATCAATTCTGTTCCAATATGCACTGTCCAAATAAGCACTCCCATTACAGGCATACTCAGGGGAAAACAGGACAAAGGAGAAGATAAAGATGATGTACATGAATGGCCTCACTGTCTAGTCCAGGTCGATATTGTCCAGTCGAGCATTGCAGGACCATCTTCTCACCTCTTTGTGATCTAATTTTCCTTGGACAACATGCACGACACCATCAATAATCAAATTACCAGATGCTTGCAAATTGAAAACTTCCCCCTACCACCCCTACTAAAATTGTCAACTGCAGCTGTCAGCGGTGCTTCATAGTGCGTCACGCACCTCACCTCCGTCCCTCCATCCATCCACCACAAACGAATGGAGATACTGCATACTGGATGCTACTACTTCTTTATAGTATTTCTGATGTGTGGGTTCAGACTTCAACCTCGAGAAATGCTGATTGAAGTTGTGCCATTTGGGATATCTGCACAGGTTTCCCAACCGGGCAACATATGTAGCAAACTCCTTAAACTGCTCCCTCCAAACATCGAGATTGGAACCATCGAGGGCAACCCCCCTCCCCCCATCTGTGTCTGTGGTCATGGTCTTCGTGGGGCTCTCCATAGAGGCCACCGTGCAAGGGGCATGAGGACGCGGACGAATCCCCGTGTCCAGCCACGGTGGAGAGAATGGGGTGTTGTGCCTCGGCGGCCGGGATCAGGCAAGGTAGATGGGAAGCAGCGGTGCCCCCCTCTCCCCCGAGCTCATATCCATGGGAGCAGCAACGAGGTGAGCAGCGGCAATAGAAACAACTTTTCTCTAACCAATATAAGGAGATGATCCAAAGGAAGAGCTCATCCAATTTTCTCTCCATTAGCAGGAGTGATAACAGAATAGCGGAACTAGTTGTGTGAGTTTTGAAGATACCTAATATGAAATGGGTATGTGATTCTATCACCTTGGTGTAGCATCTGAATTTCAAACAAAAGAATGATATTTAAATGAAGTGATGTATACTATCTAAACATCAATGTTTGCACAGAGAATAATTCCAACTGAAATAGGTATAGTTGTTTGAACACCTCTACTTTATAAGAGCAGAACAAATCACTCTAAATCTAACTGAAAGCAATACAGAATTCAGGAAATATTAAGAAAGTTATGGTGATTCATTTCATAAAATAAAATAAGCTAATGGAGATTGTGTTAGTAAATAGTGAGGAGCTTTCTGGTTGTATCTGAAATTATAGGATTATAAAATGATTAATGAAGGGAAGTCATCGTTGTTACCTTAAGAGAAGCGACAAGCTCTGTCCAGGTAGACTTGTCCTCATTGTCTTGCTTAAGGCCCGAAAGAAACTTTATCTTGGTGTCTTGAACCTATTAATAAATTAATTATGAATATCGTATGAGCCCCTAGGGATTTTAATTGCAGTAAAGCAAAATCATTCTTATCTAGTATTAGCTAAAAATAACATTGTTCATGATTCTTTCCAAGTAACCAAAGCTTTGCTGTAATTTATCCAAGGACCTAGATTTATCGTTGATGAAAAAGTACATAGATATAGCATTTAGATTACCAACATATCCTCTAAATCATGAATGAACAATAATTAGCAACATGAGGTGAGAGAATATGAAACAAAATAGGTTGCTAGGAATTTCAACAACAATCTGAATTCAAGTAAATAGCATTTAACTAACTACTGAAGTCTCCCAACCTCATCATCTAACCTCTCAGAAATATTGTTCTTTGTTTCAACTGAAACCCAGTACCCTGAATATGTGAGACAACATAGAGTTGATATGACCTTATTGGGACCCTATACAATTTACACCTTAACTGGTGGTCTAGCATTATAAGGATAATAATAACAAATAAAGATAATGTTAAATTAAAGGGAGTTCATAATTTATTCCAGTGCTACTGACCTTTGATGGTGGAATGATACACAAAATGCTATAAGATGCTGGAGCATGTTGTTCATCTTTCTTGTTGAATGAGCTTACTATACCATAGTTATGCAACCAACTAACACAAACCCAGATGGAGCACCCTATAAAGCAATCCAACATATTAAACCAAAACCCTGTTAAGCCATTTAATCAATGTGGTCTACTCACTTGCACAGTCGAGAAATAATGTTAAAAAGCCAATAGCAAAAAGGAGTTGATCTTCCTTTACTTTGGTCGGTTGCTACTGCCTCTCTCCTGGATGATTTTTTGAATAGTCATTGGAAGATCTAGGAAAAAATGGAGCGTGGGAGGCTCACCTTGCTATTGAGAAGGTAGTGGCGGAGGAGGACGTCACGGAAGCCTTGGGGCCGAAGTTGGCCAGCGTCGTGCTTCAGCTCAAGCATGTACCATCCTCAGCGACGAGCAAAGGTGAAACCATGGCCGTGCTCCTGCTCGACAGCGCCCCGACGAGCGCCTGCTGCTCCACCACCCCGCACGGTCAGCCTCCATCACCAATGCTTCCACCACCTCGCCCCATCGCCGAGCAGTCGGCAGCGGGAATAGTTGTCGACATGGAACGCCAGCTCGCCCCTGGCCGGCATCGTAAACGAAGAAAACCATCGGTGCCCTGGAACTGAACCCCCAGATTGGGGCCCGGAGAAGCCGCACCCGCACCCGCCTCCGTTGTCCCGCGCCCGAACGCCGCCGCACCGGTGCATCTCCGTCACCGCCGCTTCCCTCGCGCTGCCGCTGATACAAAGATCAGGAAGGAGGGGGAAGGTAGAAGAGAGGAGGAGACGAGTGGGTGTGGCGATGATGGGGATTGTGGTGGACATCCGGGAAGGAGGAGGGAGGCAGAAGAGAGGAGGAGACGAGTGGGTGTGGCGGTGATGGGGATTGTGGTGGAGATCCGGGAAGGAGCAGGGAGGCGGGAGAGAGGAGGGGTGCGACAGCTCTGGGAGGGAGGAGTGGTTGGCTGTGTTTAGCAAGGAGGGGAGAAGAAGGACGTGTGGAAGCAGGGGCGTGGAGGTGGAGAGGTGGGAGGACGAGCACGGGAGGGAGAGCGTGTGTGGCGGTGGGATTGGGTCTAGGGTTTTCATCGCTGGACGCGTTTTCATCCATTTTCTTTCTTTCTCGTTTGGCAGAGTAAAACCAGCACAGTAAAAAACAGGTGGACACAACCAGCTATAGCCATTGTCCCCATGCTTATTGTGTTTGATTGCCCATCCCATCAAACTAAATAAAATAAGGATCGCCCATGGTAGAACATTTTTCTGAGAACACCTATAATTTAATTTATACTCATAACAATTACAGGTACACTGATTTTGGTCTAAGATCCAAGAAAATACAACATAACTCTTATGACTAAGAATTACAATGAAATCTCTTGGAAATACCTTCTTCGTTGTATCAACCTCTGCTAGAAGAAATACTCCAAAGATTTCGGTAAAAAGGATGCAATTGGACTGGAACAACGGTGTTGTCACTCTTTCACCCGCACGAACATTACCAATAATAATTTTTGAAAACACCTTGAGTCGCCCATCCACAAAGATGGGAAGTCTTGATCGATGAATGTACTTGGACCTGGGATGATACCTTAGAAGTGCAGACCGTCAGATCACAATATCTTCACCATTGTGTCGATGAAAGATTTCAATTCCACAAAAAATCAAACCAACAAAAAAAGTTTGACACACTAACATAAACTCATCACATCCAAATAATCGAATCTGCTAGGATAGAAAACTCTCTAATCTCATGGCACCGCCAGAAAAGACAAGAGTAAATTTATTCTTACAAAGTACGATGATCAATAGATGATGACGAAGAACATAGGATTCTTGAACATGCGAGATCCCCCACCTCTTAGCGCCAAGATGGATGCCGGAGGCGAGGGGACCAAAAACTCTATTGCGGTGGTGGCAGCTGCAACCCTCTAGCGAAACCCTCGAACGAGCGGGTACGGGTGCCCATGGTAGATCTACGAAAAGAAATAAGAGAGAAGGAAAAAAAGACGGCAAGCCAGAGCCCACGGCTCATTAGAAGTATGTTGTTCGTCAATCAAGAATGCATACCAAAGCAACGCCGTGAATTTCTATTGGGCGCTTATAGCACCGGAATCCTATTTCCCGCGTACTGTGGGGTACCAAGGAATCATATACTCCCCGATGCCGCTACATCAGTTGGGCCGGCCCAACTAGCTCTCCATTTGCGGTTCTTGAAAGTTTCTGGTCCCTGCCAAAATTAATTTCTCGCTCAAACACTATTTTTTCTTCATTTTTGCTTTTCTTCTCTTTTTTCATTTCCTTTCTTTCTTTATTTCTTATTTTCATTTTTATTACAAATTCATGATTGTTTTTAAACCGGGAACATTTATTAAGACTGTTTTTCACTTAGAACATTTAGTAAAAAACATGAACATTTTTTGAATTTTTTTCCTATTTTTAAAATTTGGCAATATTTTTTGTAAATACGCGAACATGTTTCGACATCCGAGATTATTTTTGAAATCATAGAACATTTATAAATTCGTGATCATTTTCTTTTCGAAACCCTCTCTTTTTTTATTTTCTTTTTTACTTTTCTTTTGTTGATTTCAGTTTTTAGTTTTATTTCTTTTTAAAATTTTCCTTTCCAATTTTGTTAACATCTTTTCAAACCTATAAACTTTCTTTCGAATGATGTGCATTTTTCTGTTATCATGAACTTTTTTATGTAACTGAGAACATCTTTTCAATTCTGCAACCATTTTTTATCGAATTTGTGAATATTTTTCTAATCGTGATCATATTTTTTATACTGTGAACAATTTTTTGAACCGGCGACCATTTTTTCAATGGTCAAAATCTTCTATTTGAAATCATGAACATTTCTGAATTCGCCAACATTTTGAAACTAGTGAAAATTTTGTGAATTAATGATTTTTTAAAATTTGTGTATTTTTCTGAAACCCATGAATATTATTTTTGATTCGGCCAACATTTTTTGAATGGAAAAACCTTTTTCGGAAATTGGGGAACAAATTTTGGAATTTACAAACAATTTTCTGTTTTGACGAACATTTTCCGAAATGTATGAACACTTTTTCTATCAATAAACTTTTCTGTAATTCATAAACAATTTTCCAGTTTTGTGAACTTTTTGAAAAAATCATGACATGTTTGGAACATGCACATTTTTTATATTTTAGGAACGTGCTTTCAAAATTGTGAACATTTTTTATTTCCTGTAAATTGTTTTTAAATTCGTGAACATTTTGTTAAAGTGACGAATATTTCTTTGAATCTGCAAACATTTAAAGATTTCTTGAACATCTTTTTCTAAATTTATTTTTTAATTTCAGAAGTTTTTCGAAAATCCCATATTATTTAAAGAAGAGAGAAAAAGAAAAACAGAGAAAAAAATGAAAAATACTGGTCGCCTGGCATATAGGCTGCCCCAAAACAGTGCGCGGTGGGGTGCGGGTTGCCCTTCTTTCCAGCGCGCAATCCCCTTATGTCTTGCTTCTAGCGAGATCTAAGGAACCCTCCCAGATGGGGCAGCCCAGGCCGCGGGAGGCCAGAACCTCATTTTTTTTTACTTTTTTGGTTTTTTTTGAATTATTTTTTTTAGACTTCAAAATATTCTAAATAAATATATTATTAAAAAAATTGCATAAAATATTGGGAAAAAGTTGGTCAAGTATTTGAAAAATGTTGAAAATATATAGACAAAATGTTTCTCATGTATATGAAAAAATATACAAAAAATATACAATGTGTGTGAAAAATATGGACAATGTATTCAACAAATGTTAAACTTGTATTTGAAAAATGTTAAATGGGTATAGAAAAATTGTGACCATGTAATAAAAAAATCTTAAATTTTATTTGAAAAAAAATTTTTAAAAAGTTTAATATCAACAATGTTGACCATATATTCAACAAAATTTACAATTGATTACATTACCTTAAATGTGTACGATAACACATTTTACCCTGAGTAAAAGTTACACACTTTATCCCTTTGAGTTACACCGTTACTGTGTATCTCCCCTTTTGAAAAAATGACCAGTATTCAAAAAATAAAAAAATCTTGACCATTTATTCAAAAAATGTTAAACTTGTATTTGAAAAATGATAAATATGTATAGAAAAATGTTATGATGTATTAAAAAAACTGAAATTAGTATTTAAAAAATAAATCATTTGAAAAAAATACAGACCAAAAATTTGGAAAATTCTAAACCTGTATTAAAAATTTGTATTAGATCTATACCAAAAATGTGTATAGATAACAAAAAAAACTAATAAAAACGAGAAAAAGGCAAATAAAATCGAGGTAAAACAAAGGAAAAAAGGGGGGAAACAATGAGAACCGTGAAAAGAAATAAAGAAAACCAGATAAAAAGAAAGGAAAATAAAAATAAAAAGTAAAGGAAAGACCAGTACAAACAGAGAAAAAATGAAGAACACCCGTGAAAAAACGAAAACAAAAATAGAAGAAAAACCCCGAAAAGCCATTGGAAAAAAACGACTTGATTGGCCGCAATAAGTCGCGCTCGTAGTACTTACCATGTACGATACTCGGGTGCAGTGGCTAGCAGTGCTGGCCATCTCCCAGCAGACCTGGGATCTATTCCTAGTTCTCCCCTTTTAAATCTCTTATTCTTTTAGCTGTGCATGAATGGGTCGGCCAGATTACTGTAGATCCTTCAGCGAGACATCCTACTGTCTCGCTTAAGCGCCTTAAGCTAGCTTCGCGCTTGAATGAATGCGAGTGGGCCGCGACATAACTTAGTTCCAGCTACTCGCTTCGCTCGGCCGCTCAATTCGCCCATTCTTGCTTGCTTGGCTGTTCGCTTCGCCCACTCTTTCTCACTTTGCCGCTCGCTTCGACCACTCTTGCCCCCTTGGGCGCCCACTTGTCCCGCAATTTTTATTGTTTTTCTATTGTTGGTCTGGTAGGAAAAAACCGACTGATTTTTTTAATACTGTCAATTTTTTTTGTGAAATCGATCTTAGAAAAGTTCGCAAAATTTGGAAAAATATTGTGAATTTTATAAAATAAATAATAATATGAAAAAGCTAAAAAAATACAAATTTGATAAAAAGTTCATGAATTTTTAAAAATCATTTATTTTAGAAACTTCACGAATGTGAAAAAACTCATGAAAGTTGAAAAAGATCACGAAATTAGAAAATAAGTCCAGGAACTTCAAAAAATACATTTTTTGAAAAAGTTCATGTCATTTGATTAAAGTTCATGAAGATTGAATAAAGTTCATACTTTTTTTAAAATAATGAATTTGTAAAAATTGCACTGGTTTAAAAACATCATGAATTTGAGAAAAAATCTTGGATTTGAATAACATCCGTGCAGTCGAAAATAAAGTTCGTGGATTCAAAAAAAGTGTATGAATTTAATAAAAAATCATGAATTTAAGAAATAGTTCACGAATTTGAAAAGTTTATTATTTAAAAATCTATTTTTGAATTAAAAATGCAGAAGAATATGAAAAGGAAAGAAAAAGGCTAAACATAATGGGAAAACCAGACAGTGAAAGCCCATTTGTTGTACAACACGAAGGCTTTCCTAATGGGTTGGGTGTTCTAATCTCTCTGGCGCACCCAGTTTTTGAAGGTTAAGAAACAGAAAAAAGAAGAAAGAAAAAAGAAAAAATGGGCCGAGCCTAGGATAGAAGGAGTGTGTGTGCTGATTTGTACAGTAGACTATAACCAGCGTTAAGGGCGCCAAAGAGGAGTTGGGAAATAGGTGCTCCCATAGCGTCGTCTCATTTGTTATTCCTATGCAACACTGAGGTGTTTCCTCTACTCGGCCGGTCGGCCCATGTAATCTTCTGCTTATGCAAGTTTTGGGAAGCTTCTAGATGGTTCAGATTTTTTTTTTTCATTTTTCTGATGGGTTATTCTTATCGGTTTTGTTCATTTTTCTATTTCTCTTTTTCATTCATTTTTATATTTTTTTCCTTTTTCTGTTTGTTTTTTACTTTTCTCTTATAATTTTAAAAATGATGTATAGTTTTTGAAACAAACTTTTAAAAATTCGAAATCATTTCTTGAAGTCCGTTTTCAAAATCATGAACATTCTTTTAAATTTGTGAACATTTTTTTAATCCAAGAATATTTTTAAATTCTATGAACATTACATTCAAATGTGTGAACAATTTTTCAAATTCATGAACAATTTCTGAAATATGGAACAATTTTGAAATTTACAATATTTTTTCCAAATTTGCGATCATTTTTTGAAATCTTGAATTTGCTTAAAGAAGCAAAAGAAACAAAAAAATAAAAACAGAAACAAAAGAGAAAAAAGGGCGCCCTGCCTGAAATTGTGCTGGCCCAAATGATGGTGTGTGGGATAGGGGGTGCGTAAAACGGGGGAAAGCCCCCTCCCCCTCCCTGAAGGCTATGTCTCATGTGTAGCGAGACTAGCATGCGTCACGCAGAAGCTTTCCTATACAGCGCACGCACATGAGTCGGGCCAAATAGCGTCTTTATCGTTTTGTTCGTTCGTCGGTCGTTTGCTAATGTGTTCTTTATGGCTTTTATTGTTCTTTCTTTTCTTTCACATTTTCCTTCTTCGGTTTTCTTTCTTTCTTGGGTTTGAACTGTTTTTCTTTTGTATTTCTCCATTTCTTCTCGATTTTCATTCTTTTCCTTTCTTTTTGCACTTATTTCTTTCATTTCATTTTTCTTTTAGTTTCATTTCTTTGATTTATTTTATATATTTTTTGGTTTTGTTTTTTGTTTTCTTTGTTTCTTTTTGTTTTCATTCTACATTTTTGTATATGTTAATAATATTTTGATAACATACATGTTTAACATTTTATAAATACGAGTCTAGCATTTTTTAATACATGGTCAACATTTTTCATACACATTTTTCAAATGCTTGACTAATATTTTTCAAATGTTTTATTAACATTTTACAATAAACATTAACATTTTTTAAATACATGGTCAACATTTTTCTATACACATTTATCATTTCAAATGTGTGATTACATTTTTCAAATACAATATTAACATATTTTAATGCATGGTCAACATTTTTTATGAACATTTAACATTTTCAAATACTTGATTAGTAAGTGCTTGGAATAACAGGATACCTACTCTCAAAAAATACTAAACAACTAAAAAAAATGCTTGATTAACATTTTTCAAATACTTGTTCTTTTTCAGATGCTTAATTAATATTTTTCAAATACGAGATCAACTATTTCAGAAACATTATATTTTTTGTACATATTTCAACTACATTAACATTTTATGTATATACATATAACATTTTTCAAATACTTGGTCAACATTTTTAAAGTACATGGTCAACTTTTTTTCTATACACATTTTTAACATTTTTCAAATGGTTGTTTAAAAAATTACAAATAAATGACTAAGATTTTTTTCATACATTGTAAACATTTTATATGTACACAATTTATGATTTCCAAATCCTTTATTAAAAAAATTGAACTACTAGTTGGATATTTTTTTAATACATGGTCAACATTTTTTGATACACATTTAATATTTTCAATTGCTTAATAAAAAAATTAAATTCTTGTTTATTATTATTTCAAATGCTTCATTAACAATTTTGAAATACTTGATCAAATATTTCCACACATATTATATATTTTTTTATACATTTTTTGTTTACATGAGATTTTTTTCTTTATACATATTTTACATTTTTTAAATCCTTTACTAACATTGTTTTCAAATGTTTTTATGCAAGTGTTTTTTAAATATATTTATTTGAAATATTTGGAAATATAAACCAAAAAATGTGGGAATAAGTGTGGCCGTGGCATCCCGCTGGACTCGGATGGCCCATTTAGTGATGCGCCTGACGCATGAGCATGGCAGGTCGGCAAACCCTATTTGACGCTCGTTAGCGTCAGAACGACGTGCTTTCGCTGAAGGCGAGCCTCTTGTTGGGCAGGCCCACGTACGGGATTGGCGTTTGCCGTTTGATTCGTTCGCTGCTGCTTCCTTCTCTATTCCTTGCAGGTTTTTTTCGTTTTTCTTCTATGGTTTTTTTATCCATTGTTTTCACTGTTTTTGTCTGGTTTTCTGCTGTTTTGTTCCGTTTTTTTTTTCCTCTCTTTTGGTTCCTTTCTCCTTCCATTTTTTCTTTTATGTTTCCTTTTTTATTTTTTGTTTCTGTTTTTCTTCTCTTTATTGCGTATTATATAAAAGTCCACCGTGTATTACCAAAATCTTCATCGTATTAAGAAAATGTTCATCATATATTATGAAATAGTTCACTTTTGAATTTATAAAAATGTTCATCGTATATTATGAAATTGTTCAACGTATATTAAAAAATGTTCATTGTGTACTTAAAATTCGTTCATCATACATTAAACAATTGTGTATTTAAAATTTGTTCATCGTGCATTAAACAATTGTTCAACGCATACTACAAATGTTCATTTGAGTATTTGAAATTTGTTCTGTGTTTGCTTACAAAAAAGGTTCACTATATTTTAAAATTTGTTCAACGTATATTATAAAAAAAATGGAAAAAATGATTTGCCGCTGTCTACTTTAAGACTTGCGCTGCGCTAAACCGTTTGTAGGTCGCTGACTCGGCTGGCTACGCACGCTAGAATCCACCAGGAGGTCGGGAGTTCGATCCAGGCGTGCGCTTCTTTTTTTTTGCTCGACGCGTGATAATTAGGCTGGCCCGTTTCGTGTCGCTTCAGTGAAGCCGCGACGAACGGACGCACACGGGCGCTGTATAGGACCTCCCTGGCAGGTCTCGCTGCAAGCGAGCCATAGCGCTGCCCCACCGCCGCTCCAACACGTGCCCTTTTGGTCCGGCCCGTGAACCGCCCTGTTTTAATCTCGTTTTATTTCCCTTTGTTTTGTTCTTTTTTTTCTTTTTGCAAAAATAATTCATATTTTCTAAAAAGTTCGAAATTCAAAAAAAATACTCAAGAAATCATAAAATATTTACAAGTTCAGAAAAATGATCATGTTTTTTAAAAATGTTCACATATTCATAAAATATTTATGATATTACAAAATATTCGCATATTAAAAAAATATTCACGAATTTGACCAAACTTTCGAGAATTCAAATAATGTTCATGATTTGTTCACAAATATAAAAAAATGTTCATGAAGTCGAAAAGTGATTGTGCATTTTAAATAATGTTAGGAAAAAAAGTTTGCAATTTACAATAATTGTTCATGAGTTCATTTTTATTGTGAATTTGTATAATGGTTCATGAATTCAAAAAATATTCACGATTTTAAAATATGTTCGTGAATTTGTAAAATTTCTTTACAATTTTGAAAAATGCTCATGATTCCATTAAAAAGTTCGCCAATTTGAAAGTTTTTTGAAACGTTGAAAACTAAAAATTAAGTAAATAATAGAAAATTATAAATGATAAGTCAAAATAGAAAAAGCAAAAGAAACACAAAAGAAAAGAAAGCAATAAATAAAAAGAAAGAAAAACTGAAAAAACAAAGGAGAAATGAAAAAAATGGTTGATGAATAAGAAACCCTAAATGGGCTAGCCCAAACACTGTATCACGCGCTCGAGGGGGTGCGTGCTAGGTCGCTCACGCTGGTCCTACACACCAAATAGGAGAACCCACTCTTGTCGCCCTACGCGTGGAATAGGAACTCCCTTACAGCGTTGTAACATTTGTTATGGCCTCTCGTATTTAGCGCTTCAGACGCCAGTTTTATGCTAAATGGTAAACCGGCGCACACCCCTCCCTCACGCTGGGCTGGCCCATTCCACTTTTCTTTTTCTATTTTAATATTAAAAAATGTTGCGCGGACTCGAGACCTCCAGCTATTTGTCACTCACACCAACCATCTGGAAAACGCAAAAGTTGTGATGTGGGATTTTCATCTTTGCATTTATACTTTCTTCGGACATTTTTTTCTTTTTCCGTTGTGGATATTTTCTGGACCGATTTTTTGTTTTGCTTTTTTCTGTTTCTATACTTTCATCTTATTTTCTTTTCCTTTTTGTCCAAAATCCAAGAACTTTTTTCAAATTTTGATGCACTTTTTTCAAATTCGTTGAACATTTTTTCCAACTCAATGAACTTTTTTCCGAATCCAATAAACTTTTGCAAATTCAATGGACTTTATAATCGATGAACTTTTTAAAAATCGGTGAACTTTTTTAATTTGGTGAACTTTTTTCAGAATCGATGAACTTTTGAAAAAAATCAATGATTTTTTTAAATAGATGAACTTTTAATAAAAATCAATAAACCTTTTTTCAAAATCGATGAACCTTTTTCAAATTTGTGATCTTTATTCAAAATATTTGATTTTTTAAATGAACTATTTTTTATTACATGAACTTTTTTCAATTTGGTGAACTTTTTTTGGATACGCGAACTTTGTTTGCATGTTTCCTGAACTTCATTTGAAATTTGTGAACTATCAAATTTGGTCCACATTTTTCTTTAAAAATACTCGTTTTCAAAATGTTTTCATATAATTCAAAAATCTAAATGGTACAGTGTAATGTGCAATAAATAGCGCGTCTTCTATTGTTTTTAAAAGATCCGCGCTGTTAATAGTAACTAGCACTTAGTTCTAGTGGTTAGCCTGTCGCCGATAGAATTCCACGACGTGATTTCGATTCCTGATTCCTGATATGGGAGACAATTCTTGAATTATAGAAAGCTTCTAGATGCTCTGGGTTCGGTTTTTTTCTTTCTTTTTTCTTTTCACGTAGTTCTGCTGGGTTTTCCCTACCGGTTTTGTTCATTTTTTATTTCGCTCTTCATTAATTCTTCTTTTTCTATCTATTTTTTCTTTTAAAATTACGTATATTTTTGAAATTTATGAACTTTTATAAAATTCTTTTTTCAAAATCACAAAAAATGTTAAATTTTTAATTTTTCCAAATTCAGGAACATTTTACAAGTTTGTGATTTTTCTAAAATCATGAATTTTATTTAAAATTTTGACCTTGTTTCAAACTGGTGAATGGTTTTTAAATTCATGAAAGTTTTCTCCCAAATTCGTAACCTTTTTCAAATGCATGAACTTTTTATTAAAACTTGTGAACACTTTTTAAAAAATGTGAATATTCTCTTAACTTTGCGATTTTTTTATATATGCAAACTTTTTTGGAAATAAAAATTTAATTTATACAAATCCGAGGGTCAGTTTTGTCCTATGTTTATATCGCGAGATACAACTTGCCCTGCTCGATCCCCTCACATGGTATGCACCGCACTCGTATAGTATATGTCCAAATTGCTCAAACCTTGCTCTTGTATATATCTTCCCAACATGCCTCTCGATGCCCAAGTTAGCTATCAAGCGTCTGTTCTTGTAAACAAAGGTACAACAACTAAGTTGGGATATACAAAAATATGTGAAAACCATATGCACTATCAATATGTGAAAACCATGGCAGCTATGGTGAGCTGTTAGAAATATGCCCTAGAGGCAATAATATTGTATCATTATATTTCCATGTTCATAATTAAGAGTTTATATTTCATGCTATAACTACTATAATCCTGAAATATGTGATTCAGTGGAAAACTCATATGCACGTGTGAAATGATGAACAGATAAAATAAAGGTTCCTAGTCTCGCCTCTAAGACTAGCTCAAATGTTGTTGGTGATCACGTTTTCCGAATCTTAGGATATCGTTAAGTGTAACGATAGTCCTAAAACAACATTGAGATTATGACGTTGGAAGAACAATCATATTGAATTGATCGAAACTTGTTTGTTATGAATTGAGATAATATTGTCTGTAATTAACTATGATAACACGGAGTGTTAACATGTGATTTTGCTCCTTAGACCATGAGAGTATCATAGTCACTTCTTGCCATACGGTGGACTTTGGGGTTTCTCAAACGTCACCTATAACACGGTGATCATAACGACAACTTACATGTTCATCAAAAAGTTTGACAAGGGACTAGATAGCTCAAGAGTGGGATTTGCTCCTCCGACGATGGAGAGATATTCTTAGGGCCCTCTCGGTGTGACATCATCCATCATCGTCTGGTCATACAAAGGTGACTATGTCACGGGGATGCCGGAACACGACAACGAGAAAGAAGAACAAAACCGGTAACATGGATAATGGTATAATGAGCATGAGATGACTCAGGAGGATACCGATTGAAAGGATCGAGATGGACCTAGAGGGGGGTGAATAGGTACAATTACAAATTTTAATTCTTACTTAGCAATTTTAGGCAATAATGCGGAATATGAGGATGAGCCTAACAATTGCAAGTATGATGCTAAGAGCTAAGCAAGGTAAACAAGTACCACAAGTATATGAGTAAGCAACCACAATATGAGCAAGTAAAGACTAAGAGACAAGTAACCACAAGTAGAGAGTTAGGGTTAGGAATAACCGTAACTCCGAGAGACGAGGATGTATGCCGATGTTCACTTCCTTGGAGGGAAGCTACGTCATCGTTTAGAGAGGTGGGTGTTACCACGAAGGCTCACCCTATTCTCTCTTTGAGATATCACCACGAAGGCGATTCTCAACCACTAGTGGTAGACCTTGGGGTGGTCTCCAAACCCTCATAAACTTTTCGGGGGTAATCACAATGGTCGATTCCTCTCCGAATGACTCCTACCACCAAGGAGTCTCCAACCTCCAAGAGTAAAAAGAATGATGGGGAAAAGCTCAAGACTTGCTCAAATCATGAATTCCTTTGGTGCAAAGAAGGGGAAGGAGTGGATCTATCACTTGCTTGGACAACTTCTCACGAATGCTCTCAAATCCCTTCGGGATCTAAGATTTGGTGTATGAGTGTGTGAGAGAGAGTGAAATGTGTTCTAGGGTTTGCTCAAAGTGAATGGTCAACACTCTCCCGTGGAGGAAGAAGGCTATATATAGTATAGGAGCAAATATGGCCGTTGTAGTGTAAGTGACAGGGGTAGGCCGGACATCCGGGCCAGGCATCCGACATAGTGTAACGACTGTGTAATAAAACAGAGAGGAGTGAATAAAACAGAGAGGCCGGACATCTGGGGCAAAGCCCGGACATCCGGCGTGGCTGGAAGACCCGGACATCCGGCGTGGTGGCCGGACATCCGGCGATTTCACACAACGCAGACGCTCTCTGGATAGTTGTGGCCGGACATTCGGTTGGCCAGCCCGGATATCCGGGGGACACGGAGAGCCCGGACATCCGGCAGTGTGGCCGGACATCCGGAAATATCAGCATCACAAATGCTCTCTGGACAACAGGGTGCTGGACATCCGGCCTGCGGGCCGGACATCCGGCGTGAGAGTAGAGGCAATATTTTAACTCTAGTTTTTAGTGTATGTGCCTAAGATTGAGAAGCTAGGTTTTTGTGACATGAGCAAGTCCTTCACTACCCCTACCGATCCCCTCTTAATTGTGCGGGATCCCTATACTCAAGAACAACCAAAATATACAATCTTTTTGATCTAGTATTTCTTCCTTGAGTAATATCAACTCCATATGTTCATGATCCACACACCTTTGTCATCCGGGGACTAACACCTGAGATTTACTTGACGAACATAGTTAGTCCCCTACATGTATATTGTCATCAACATCAAAACTTGAAGTAAAGGCATGATTGCACTTTCAATCTCCCCCTTTTTGTTTGTTGATGACAATCATACATGTAGTACCACACATAAAAAGAAATACATTTTGCAGTGTAATACATGAGAGCATAATACAATATGTTCCTATTTGATTTTTCTCCCCCTCAATGTGTGCATAAGATGATTATTTATAATTCAATGCACATGTTACATGTTTGCATATGACACAAAAGTGAGGACAAAATTCAAACCAAACCTCAATGGATCTTATGATGAGAAGGATATGGCATGCAAGTATATGAGATACATCATCAACCCATAGACTCATAGATAATAAGATAGTCTCACACGATCAAGTACCACATGTAGCATACATATAAAGTTTGAATAATAGCGAACATAGAGTCCGACATCTAGGCATCTAAGGTACTACTTCTCCCCCTTTGACAGCAGCAGGCAAAAAGGGGCGAAGGCGACTAGAGGAACAACAAGGAAATCACTCCTGGCGGAGGTCAACATCATCAGCCACCCCCTCAAAGAACTCGGCGTACTCGTCATGAGACGGGAACCCGAAGGAGGAAGTGGATGGTGCAGCGGGAATGGGATCATCATCGCTCACTGGACTCCCACGGTCACGAAGGCGCTGCTTGAGCTGGTTCTTGGAGAGAATGAGGCGCTTCTGAACATCATGGTTTTGCTGGCAGTTAAAGGTGATAGCCTTCATAATAGCAGACTGAGCCTTGCCCAAGAACGAGGTAAGATGGCCACGAGGCACGGTCGAGGAGGAAGGCACGGAGGACACCTTGGGCTGAGTCCCAACAGTGGACCTCCTGGGCTGAGTAGGAGCAGCAGACGGGGCAGGAGCTGACATGTGCATATGAGCCGAAGGTTTCCAAATGGAATGCACAACAGTCTTGGCAACCTCAAAGGGGGCAGTGTGATCAATCAGCGCCTGAATGAATGGAGCATGAGGGAATTGACGCGACTGAAGAAAGCTGGATACACGGATCTCATGCCAAATGTAATGGGCCGTGTCAAGTGGCTCTATAGGCTCGTCATGCATACGTACCAACAAATCAATGCAGTAGTTGTGAGCCCTCGAGGGATCTCCCTTCTTAGGATAGAGAGTACGAAGCACACACTGATAAAGAATGTAGTATGGAGACCTGAAGATGGATACCTCATTGGATGGATACCCACGTTCCTCCGGGGTGAGCTGAGTGATAGGCTTAACAAGAGGCATGCAATCATCAATCCGCTTTGGCTTATGCAGGGGATCCAGACTGTGGATCTGATGGCCAACACCAGAGAAGCCCAAAATCTGAACAAAGCGGTCATAGGTGGTGCTCAGCATAGTATCATCGGTCATCCAGGTGAGAGTGTTGTTTGGGCCAAAGAAACAAGTGGCATAGAACTGAAGGATGGCAGCTTCATTCCAGTCACACTTAAAGGTCATTGCCGGACCGAGAGTTATATCATCAATGATCTTGACTGTGTTGTCAAGAAACATGGCAGGATGATCACGCAGGAATTGAAGATCCAAGTATTTATGAGGAGCAAGTCCACGACCACGGACGAAGCTAGAGTAGAGATCCTGCTGCATGCGAGTATGGAACCGAGGATCCTTAGCATCAGCCACCATCTCATATGGGTTGGTATCCCGCCGGAACTCAAGATATGGACCGGCCCCCACAGCCTTAAAATCGTGAGTGAGGCGATCCCCGCTGAAAGGTATCTCCATGGAGATGTGACGACCATGGACAACATGCATCGCAGAGCCCCGGACCGGAGGCACGGGCGCCCTCCGTGTGCCCGGTTTCGACTGACCAACGGAGCTCCTAGGAGCAATGTCCTCCTCGTCCTCCCCAACATAGTCCACATCATCCGGATCAGAGGCCGACGGACTGGGTGAGGGAGCCCGATGCTTCGGACTGGGTCCGGTGGTGGTCTTCTTCTTCTTAGGCCGGACATGCTCCTCGTAGTCGGTAGAACCTTGTCGGCGATCAACTGAAACGGATACAAGATAGGGATACCGATGAGAAGTATCCCAAGAAGATATGAACAAGGATAAAACAATTAAACGAGTGGGGATGTGGACATGTTGTACATAACCATAGGACAAGTCCGAGTGGTAGATCAAAATATTGACATACCCATGGTTAATTTGTTTAGCCAAGTGCATAGAAAGTAATTTGGACTAGTCAAGTGACATCAAATTGATAGAGGGACATATACATCAAGAGAGTAACTATACGATTTACCGGAACCCTAGAATAGTTGAGCCAAAATAAGATTAGGCAAGAACAGAGGCAGCCATACCCCGGGATGAAGGAGGAGGACCGCATTGCTTGGTGCGCGCCATGAAGAACTCCGGAGGGCGACACTCGATCCAACACCCAAACTGGTCCTTCCCGAGTGATTCACACCACAACCCAGGAAATGGATTGGGTGGAAGAGTAGATCGGGGAGAGACGAGGGCGTGGAGGAGAGACCGGAGGCCGGAGGTCAGAGGAGATGGCCGGGGCAGGCCGGGGCATAGCCCGGCGGCGGCGTGAGAACAGTTGGGGGGAGCGAGAAGAGATGGGGGAAACAACCCCCAAATCTGAGCCCCTGTTTATGTGAGGTGTGCGCGTACGAGCCGGACATCCGGGGGTCAAGCCCGGATATCCGGCGACTGGGGGTCAGAGAAAGAATATCCAGGGCCCAGATGTCCGGCGACGGGCCAGATGTCCGGCCACTAGAAGAGCCTGATCGATTTTGAGCAGCAGAAACTGCCAGGGCCCAGATGTCCGGCCACTGGACAGAGGCAATTTTTCAGAGGGGGTCTGTGAGGAAGATTTTTATGGGTCATATAATGATATTGGATATAGACTCCGCCAAGGAGATTTAGAGATGTATTTCCTCAAAAATTATAGGGCTATAGTACGATGAGGAAGATACCCAATAACATTAAGCTTAGAAAGATTCATATAAGCAATACACGAGCGGTGACCGAAGTCACCATGTTTGAGCATATGTGACATATTACCGCAAAGATTTGAACCTTGGGTACATAGTCACTACTCCATCATTTAAAGCACCATAGTTTGAAAACCATGGTAACTTTGAGAGTGTTTGTTCTATTTATGCATTATATAGGGTGAGAGTACTCATGAGTTGAATGTCTCCCCCTAAATATATGCCTACATCAAGACAAGACATGAAGTAAATGCATGCATGGGTACTAGATTTCACATAATGCTATCAAGCTCCAAGATACCAAGTTCACGCCTAAGTTGACAAAACCTTGCTTCATCCAATGGTTTGGTGAAAATGTCGGCGAGTTGCATATCCGTACCAACATGAGCAATATCAATGTCACCCTTTTGCACATGGTCTCTCAAGAAGTGATACCTAATATCAATATGCTTTGTGCGAGGGTGATCAATAGGGTTCTCAGCAATCTTGATGGCACTTTCATTATCACAGAGAAGAGGCACATGTCTATAAGTGATACCATAATCCTTCAAAGTTTGCCTCATCCATAGTAATTGAGTGGCACAACTTGCGGTTGCAATGTATTCTGCTTTGGCGGTGGAGAGGGAGACACAATTCTGCTTCTTCGAGGACCAACTTACCAAGGAGCGTCCAAGAATTTGACATGCACCGGAGGTAGACTTCCTTCCTACTTTGTCTCCGGCCCAATCCACATCCGTGTACCCAATGAGATCAAACTTGGCATCCTTGGGGTACCATAGACCCAACTTTGGGGTGTGAACAAGGTATCTAAGAATATGCTTAACCGCCTTATGATGACTTTCCCTAGGGGAAGCTTGAAATCTTGCACATATGCCTACAGTTAACATGATGTCTGGTCTAGATGCACAAATATAAAGCAATGAACCAATCATAGAGCGGTAAATGGATGGGTCAAAAGGAATACCGTTGGTGTCTTCAGTGAGAACAAGTTCTGTAGGCATGGGTGTCTTACATGGGCTAGCATTTGTCATGTCAAACTTCTCTAGAATATCCTTGAGGTATTTTGTTTGAGACAAGAAAATTCCTTCTTGAAATTGTTGTATTTGAAATCCGAGAAAGAACTTCAAGTCCGCATTGAGTGACATCTCAAAGGTCTTGGTCATGGAGGCCGCAAACTTCTTGCACAAATGGATGTTAGGAGAACCAAAAATGATGTCATCTACATAGATTTGGCATAAGATCAAATCACCCTTTTCCCTCTTAGTAAAAAGAGTGGGGTCGATCACCCCTCTCACAAAACCATCATCGAGTAGAAACTTCTTAAGATGATCATACCAAGCACGAGGTGCTTGTTTGAGGCCATACAAAGCCTTGTGAATTTTATACACATAGTCTTTGTGATCGGGATCAACGAACCCAGGTGGTTGTGATACATATACTTCTTCTTGTAGAGGACCGTTAAGGAAAGCACTCTTCACATCCATTTGATGTAATGTAAAACCATTGAAAGCAGCATAGGCAAGTAAGATGCGAATAGATTCAAGATGGGCAACGGGAGCAAAGGTCTCATCAAAGTCCAAAGCTTCAACTTGTGAGTACCCTTGTGCCACTAACCTTACCTTGTTGCAGATGATTACGCCATTCTCATCTTGCTTGTTCTTGAAAATCCATTTTGTTCCAATGACATTGTGTTCCTTAGTTGGTCTCTTGACTAATGACCACACTTTGTTGCGTTCAAAACTGTTCAGCTCTTCTTGCATAGCAACGAGCCAATCATTGTCCATCAATGCATCTTGTACCTTGAGTGGCTCAACACTAGAGACAAACAAAAAGTGAGCACAAAAGTTTGTCAATTGTTTACAAGTGACTCTACCTTCCGATATGCCGTTAAGAATTTGATCAACATCAACACGACCGGCCACTCGTGGCATGATGGAGGTTAGGGTTTCACGAGGTTCAACTTCATTTCCATCATCCACATCCTCAACATATGGATCATTAATGTGTGGTGGAAGATCTTCTTCATGTTGCATTTGTTGAGGTTCATCATCAATGATTGCACTTTCTTGTTCTTGCTCTTGGTGATGATCTTGTTCTTGATGTGATCATGGTGAGGGTCTTGTTCTCGTTCTTGATCTTGAACAACGGGCATAGTTTGAGCAATAGGATATTGTGGAGGTATGGGTGTTGAAGTGGCTTGAGGATGAGAGAAACTTCCATCTTCTTCATCATCATCATGAGGTTCTTGTTCCATTGGAAGAAGACCACCAACACCCATGGTCAAAATATCTTGAGAGGGGTCTTCTTCACCTACATCACTTAGATCAACTTGCTCCCCATGGGAGCCATTAAATTCATCAAACACCACATCACAAGTTTCTACAACACATCCATTGGATTTGTTGTAGACTCTATAGGCGTGAGAGTTTGATCCATAACCAACAAATATCCCCTCAATTGTTTTGGATTGAAATTTTCCTAACCGCTCTCTCTTGTTGAGGATGAAACACTTGCACCCAAACACACGAAAGTACTTGACATTTGGCTTGTTCCCGGTTAGGAGCTCATATGGAGTCTTCTCCAATATCGTGCAGAGGAAGAGCCGGTTTGATGCATGGCATGCGGTGTTGACAGCCTCGACCCAAAAACTATGTGGTGACTTGTATTCATCCAACATGGACCTTGCCATTTCCACAAGTGTACGGTTCTTCCTCTCGGCTACACCATTTTGTTGAGGAGTGTAGGGTGCGGAATATTGATGCTCAATCCCTTCATCACTAAGAAATTCTTCCAAGGTGTAGTTCTTGAACTCGGAGCCATTATCACTTCTTATTGCCAAGATTTCTTTGTCAAACTTGCGTTGGGCTTGCTTGGCAAAATCAATGAAGGTAATCTTCGTCTCGTCCTTGGACTTGAGGAAAACACCCATGTATATCTTGAGTAATCATCAACAATGACAAGTCCATACTTTTTCCCACCAAGACTATCCCATGAAGGAGGCCCAAAAAGATCCACATGAATTAACTCCAAAGGCCTTGAGGTAGATACAATATTCTTGGGTGGGTGCTTTGATTGATGTTGCTTCCCGGCTATGCATGCACTACACACACGATCTTTCTCAAAAGAGACATTGGTTAGTCCAAGGATGTGATTACCCTTTAAGAGATCTTGAAGATTTCTCATGCCGACATGGGCTAGCCGGCGATGCCATAGCCACCCCTTGTCGACCTTGGCCATTAGACAAGTTGCATGGAATGTGCTCTCTTTCGAGAAATCAACCGTGTAAAGGTTGCCATCCAACTCTCCAACAAAGGCCACTTCGAGAGTATCTCTCTTAAAGACTTTCACATCCGTTAGTCCAAATAGTGTATCATAACCAACGGAAGCCAATTGACGAACATAAAGCAAATGATATTTAAGGGATTGGACAAGCATGACATTCGCAAGTGACATGTCATTTGTGATAGCCACCTTGCCCAACCCGAGTACCTGTCCTTTTGACCCTCCACCAAACACAATGCTCATAAATGGTTGAATAGCTTCCATGAAATCAAAAAGCAATTTGCTATCTCTGGTCATATGGTTCGTGCATCCACTATCAATCACCCATTTGACTCCACTGGAGAAGGGAACCTACACACAATTTATGACTTGGTTAGAGGCACCCATTTTGCAATGGGACCTCTCAAGTTAGTCACAAGGGTCTTAGGGACCCAAATAGCATAAAACCAGAATGCATTACGAGGACCAACAAATTGAGCATAAACTTCTCCATCCTTTGTTTTACGGAGTACATAGGATGGAGGCATGAACTCTTTCGGTTTGTTGAGAGTGGGCATGCCCCTAGTGGCCTTCCCACTCACAACCTTACCTTTCTCCTTGTGCCCTTCACGTACAAATGTCTCCTTGAGAGGGGTGGTGCACTTTTGTGAAGACATCTTCTTCTTGCTTGTGCTTGGGTCAAACCCGAGCCCTTCCTTGGCAACCACCTCACTGTGTTGGCTCAATACCTCATTAATGTTCTTTTGTCCTTGAGCACATGTCATGAGTCCTCTCTCGAGTTGTGCCTTTAGAGAGTGATTTTCTTCAAGAATAGATGCTAGGTCACCACTAGAGTTAGTAGTACAAGCATCAACATTGATAATAGGTGAAGAGTAAACCTTGGCTAGAGTTTCAAGATAAGTAAGTTTGAGCGTCTCAAAGCTCTTTGTAAGAAGGGTGAGCTCCTCTTCCTTAGTCTTGAGGGACACAGATAGAAGCTCACAATCCTTAGAGAGAGAAGCATTAGATTCCACAAGCTTACTTTTATCATTCATCAACTCTTTGCAAGAGTTTTTGGCCTTTTTCAAGGAGGCAAGTTTTTTAGCATGAACATCAATGTTTGCACCAATTTTTAAGCATAGTTCATCATTTCGTGCTTCCTCATATTGGACTTTCCGCTCAAGGATTTCATACTTTTCCTTTTCCTCGGTGACGAGGGTTTCGAGTTCCTTAATGGTGATGGTGTGCTTACTCACCATCTCCATAAGCATACGAAACATAGTGAGCTTCTTTACTTTAAGGGAGCACATGAACTTATTTAGTTTAGCAAACATAGGATCATCTATATCATCATCATCATAATTATCCTCCGCATCAAGATACTCATCACAAGGAGTAGAAGGAGTGAACAGAGGAGGATTTGAACATGGGGTTACCTTGACCTTGTCAGGAGAGTTTTGGTCCTCTCCATCTTCTACCACGGCTTTTGCCATTAAGCACTTGTGAGCGTTGCCCTTGTAGTCTTTCATATAGTTGTAGGTGACAACATCACCACTCTTGTTGACTAGCCTCAAGGTGTTTTGAGAATCCCGAGCTACTCCGGCAACACCACCAACATCATCCGGATCAGATTCTTCATGAGCAACCATTGCTTTCCCATCTCTCTTCTTGAGCTTGGAGTTCAAAGGATTTGGCAACTTATTCTTGGGAAAGGTCTTGGGAAACCTTGTTTTATCTTCTCTCTTCTCATAAGGGCAATCGTTGGAGAAGTGGTTG
Organism: Thinopyrum elongatum; assembly: GCA_011799875.1. Classification (NCBI taxonomy): domain Eukaryota; kingdom Viridiplantae; phylum Streptophyta; class Magnoliopsida; order Poales; family Poaceae; genus Thinopyrum; species Thinopyrum elongatum. Next base: position 404,861,112 of record CM022302.1, on the reverse strand, counting down.
GTTTCTTCACAGTTGTAGCATTTTCTCACTTTCTTCTTCTGGAATCTTCCCTTGAATTTTCCCACGCTAAACTTCTTGACAAAGAGGGCAATGTCTTCATATGAAGGGCTCTCATCGGAGTCAATCTCATCACCATCTTCATCATCATCATCTTATTCTTCTTCTTCACTTTGCTCTTCCTCACATACATGCTTGGCCTTCAAAGCAAGATTGATCTTTGATGTTGAGGTACCATGCATGGCAAGATGTTTTGTAGCATTTGCCTTTGACTCTTCGAAAAGTTGGAAAGTGGATATGATGTCATCCGGAGTCATTTCCTTGAATCCATGATGTTGTCTTATGTCCCACACCATTTGGTGATGATATGGAGCAAGAGCATGAAGTAATTTGTCCACGAGAAACCGCTTAGTCAGGTTGAATCCATCTTGTGTCTTGTCACAATCACAAGACTCAATGTCGGTGGTGAGAGTCATGAGACACTCAAGGAGCTGCTTGGGGGATTCACCTTTCTCCATACAAAAGTTTTGCAATTGACCCTTGGCAATTTCATACTGAGCAAGCCGGAGAGTGGAGGTACCGGTCTTGGTCCTTACAATGCTGTCCCATAATTCCTTGCCACTTGTGATGTGTATGTAAGGTCTCCTTTGCTTATCATTCATTCGTTTTCTTATGCACATGATTGCGGTGTCATTGAGATGCTTGTCATAAGTTTCTCTTGGAGTGAGATTCTTTGGGTCGACAGGGTTGTAGCCATGCTCCAGAATGTCCAACATTTCATCATTGGCGTACCTAAGATGGTCTTGCATGCCAACTCTCCACAAAGCAAAATCGGAACTGTCATCAAGCAAAGGAGGTTTTCCTCCAGGATTATACTTTGGTTTCTCAACTTGAGGTCTAGCATAAAGCCATGGAACACTAGATTGATCATTTCTAGGAGGTTCTTGGCCAAGTGAAGGAGTAGGCACAGTTGGCCTCGAGGCCGCACCACCGGGAAGTGGCGCGAGCATCTTGGCTAATGTGGCTAGCCTCATTTGGACCAAGGCCTCAAGAGAAGCATCATGCTCCTCCTTTTGCTTAGCAAGGGCCTGTTCCAGATCCTCAGAAGTGAAGGACTTGACTTCTAAAGAAGCATTGCCCTTCTCCTTCGGATCTGCAACAAGAGGAGTCCCATCGGGGTTCATCTCGCTCTAGGGCGGTTAAGCCACAAGAATAAAGCACGAGGCTCTGATACCAATTGAAAGGATCAAGATGGACCTAGAGGGGGGGTGAATAGGTACAATTACAAATTTTAATTCTTACTTAGCAATTTTAGGCAATAATGCGGAATATGAGGATGAGCCTAACAATTGCAAGTATGATGCTAAGAGCTAAGCAAGGTAAACAAGTACCACAAGTATATGAGTAAGCAACCACAATATGAGCAAGTAAAGACTAAGAGACAAGTAACCACAAGTAGAGAGTTAGGGTTAGGAATAACCGCAACTCCGAGAGACGAGGATGTATGCCGATGTTCATTTCCTTGGAGGGAAGCTACGTCACCATTTAGAGAGGTGGGTGTTACCACGAAGGCACACCAACGCCACTAAGGCTCACCCTATTCTCTCTTTGAGATATCACCATGAAGGCGATTCTCAGCCACTAGTGGTAGACCTTGGGGTGGTCTCCAAACCTTCACAAACTTTCTGGGGGTAATCACAATGGTCGATTCCTCTCCGAATGACTCCTACTGCCTAGGAGTCTCCAACCTCCAAGAGTAACAAGAACCATGGGGAAAAGCTCAAGACTTGCTCAAATCACGAATTCCTTTGGTGCAAAGAAGGGGAAGGAGTGGATCTATCACTTTCTTGGACAACTTCTCACGAATGCTCTCAAATCCCTTCGGGATCTAAGATTTGGTGTATGAGTGTGTGAGAGAGAGTGAAATGTGTTCTAGGGTTTGCTCAAAGTGAATGGTCAACACTCTCCCGTGGAGGAAGAATGCTATATATAGTATAGGAGCAAATATGGCCGTTGTAGTGTAAGTGACAGGGGTAGGCCGGACATCCGGCACAGTGTAACGACTGTGTAATAAAACAGAGAGGAGTAAATAAAACAGAGGGGCCGGACATCCGGGGCAAAGCCCGGACATCCGGCGTGGTGGCCGGACATCTCGCGATTTCACACAACTCAGACGCTCTCTCGATAGCTGTGGCCGGGTATCCGGCTGGCCAGCCCGGATATCCGGGGGACACGGAGAGCCCAGACATCCGGCAGTGTGGCTGGACATCCAGAAATATTAGCATGACAAATGCTCTCTGGACAGCAGGGTGCCGGACATCCGGCCTGCGGGCCAGACATCCGGCGTGGGAGCAGAGGCAATATTTTAACTCCATTTTTGAAAGTGCGTTATATTGACTAGAGGGGGGGGGGGTGAATAGGCAATTTTTATAAATTCATCGCTGAGGAAATACTACTTGAGGAATTTCCTAAGCAACGAACTACAAGCAGCGGAATAAGTACTCAGGTACATGGATAACAAAGCAGTAGCATAGTCATCATGATGAAATGAAACAAAATAGAGCACAGGTAGTGTGTAAACAGGATAAGCAGGCTGAAGACAAAGTGACTGAAGAAATAGGAATGAGAAAATTGAGAAAGTCTTCAGTCAAAGTCTTCAAACAGTAATGATCAAGTACACAGCAAGTATGCGAGGAAATGAAAGGGTTGAGGAAATAGAACCAGTAGCTTGGTGAAGACAGTGATTTGGTAGACCAGTTCCAACTGCTGTGACAGTTGTACGTCTGGTTGGAGTAGCTAGGTATTTAAACCTAAGGACACACAGTCCCGGACACACAGACCTCGCCCAATCACTCGTGGTAAGTCTTCACAGGTGACTTCCAAACCTTCACAGACTTGGTCACTCGGCAATCCACAATTCCTCTTGGATGCTCTAGACCATGATGCCTAACCGTCTGGAGGATGCACAGTCCTCAAAGGTAACAAGCGTCAGTTCCACACAGGAACAATTTCTTCAGTGATGCTCAATCACTTTGGGTTTTAGGTGTTGGGTTTGGGTTTTTCCCCACTTGATGATTTTCGCTCAAAGTCCTCGGAGGATGGGATGCTCTAAATGACAAGTGTCAGTTTCTCTTGGAGCAGCCAACCAGCTAGTGGTTGTAGGGGGCGGCTATTTATAGCCGGGGAGTAGCCCGACATGATAAGACATAAATGCCCTTCAATGATATGACCGTTAGGTGGATAGGATATTTTGGACAGCTGGCGCATAGCACAGCAACGGTCGGAAATTTGAGCTCTCAAATTCCTCAGGGCTATCATGTTCCTCACTTGTAGGCAATCCACACTGGTGGATTCCTAACTCCTCAGTCAGAACAAATTCCTCAGAGAACAGAAGAACTTCGTCTCTGTCACTGAAGAACTGGACTGAACTGTATGAGATTTCCAATGGCTTCACTCGAAAGGATTGGTAGGTGTAGGATTTGAGTTGAGCATCACTTGGAAACTTTTCCTTAGTTTTACCTCGACCCCCTTTAATAGTAGGGTGTTTCCTATGACTCAAGAAAGGGAAAACAAAACTATGAAAACAAAAGTCTTCACGCTTCATAATCCTCGCATCAATATCAAGTCTTCAAGGTCACACCAATTTCCTCATTTTCAAAGTCTTCAAGAAAACCAAAGTCTTCAACTGAAGACATTCATTTTTAGGGGTCGACTTTCTTCGTAAATATCAAACTCCTAATTGACTTATAGAACCTGTGTACACTCACAAACACATTAGTCCCTTAACCTATAAGTCTTCAATACACCAAAATCACTAAGGGGCACTAGATGCACTTACAATCTCCCCCTTTTTGGTGATTGATGACAAATAGGTTAAGTTTTCAACGGGGATAAAACATATGAAGTGTAAATACTGATATTGAGGAATTTGATTGCAAGATATAGAGGAACTCCCCCTGAAGATGTGCATATTGAGGATTTTGCTTTGGATTGCAAATGCACATTGTAGAGTAATATCATGGAGATCTCCCCCTATATCTTGTAATTCATACACACATTTAACATATGATATGAAGAATTTGAAATGCATGATGAAATATGGTGTCTGACGAAATTCAGCATGCGTGCATTAAGGTACTTGAGGAAATAAGCATGCAGAAAGCAGTTCAAAAGTATCAGACCACCATAGGACTTAAGTTTACAACTCATCAGATCAAACACCTTAGAAGAGCAAGAGTTGTAACTTAACAGAAAAAAATAGCCCATATATAAGACCCGCTTGAAGACTAACTCAAATTTCTCCCCCTTTGTCATCGAATGACCAAAAGGGACGAAAAATGATGACTAGCGCCCCTGAAGAATATCATCATGATGTCGATGGAGGAGCGCCAGTGTTGTTGGGGTCGTCCGTTGAGGTAGGGCCTGCCGCAGTGTCGTTCAAATCTTCAGCTTCATCCGTCTCGCGCGATGAAGAATATGAACTGGCAACAAGCTGAGGAACTTTGACCTTCTTGAATTTCTTCGAAGGTGGCTGAGACTAGTCAAAGTCCTATTGAAATCCCATCTCCTTAAGATCTTCAGCACTATAGAGATTCGACAGAATAGCCCAAGTGCGGTCAAAGACTTCATGCAAGTAGTAGTGGTTCTTGTTCACAGTATTTTGAGTGACTGTCATGTTCTGAAGAATTGCACCAAACTGACGCTTGACCCACTTGTGATTTCGATCAACTTTCTGATGAAGACTGAGGAGAAGTTCACGATCAGTCATCACACGCGGAGCTGTGGCTTGAGGATTTTGTTTTGAAGCTTTGGCGGCAAAATCTTGTGTTGCAGAGTCATCATTGGTGGAATAGGATGCAGCTTTGCGAAACTGTCCATCCAATGGACGAGTGCCTTCATCTATAATAGCAGCCTTGCCCTTCTCATCAGCTGAGGAAATAGTCCGCTTGAGGACTTCAATAGGTGGCAAATAGCTGAGGTGATTCTGAAAGTCAGCCTGATAATGAATTGAAGACCTTGATCTGATGAATTTCATGATCAAGGGAGCGTAAGGCTTCAACTCAAAAGGTGATAGAGCAGCATTGGCCAAAGTCCTCATGAAGAAATCATGGTAGTTAATGGGAATGCCATGTATCATGTTGAACAGCAGATTCTTCATGATGCCAACAACCTCTTCTTCATCAGAGTTGTGGCCCTTGATTGGACTGAGGGTTTTGGTCAATATGCGATAAATCGTCCTTGGCACATAGAGCAATTCCTTCACAAGGAAGGTGGTCCTTGGAGTTTGGCCAGCCTTCAAAGGCTTCATCAGCACTTGCATCAAATGATTTGAGAGTTCAGGTTCCTCATAGATGAGCCTAGCACCTTCAGTGGGAGGACTGACTGGAACGGCGTGAAGCAATTCAGAGGCTGGTGCTTTGTAATGTGTATTTTCGGTCATCCAGTCTAGCACCCATGAATTCACATCTTCAACATTTCCAGTGATATGCAGTGTGGCGTAGAATTGAAGAATGAGTTCTTCATTCCAGTCGCAGATGTCAGTGCAGAAGTTAAGTAGCCCAGCGTCATGAAGAACACTGAGGACTGGATGGAAGCAAGGAAGCGACTCCATATCCACATGAGGAATTTGCTCGTGGTCAAATACCTTGTTCTTACCAAACAGGAGGGAAGAGTAATAGTTCATTTGACTTGCTGTCCAGAAGCGCTTGCGCCGCAGTCTTGCAGAGTCATAGGGATTGTAGTCTGTGAAGAAATGATGCTCAGCAAAGAAATCATCAGCGTTGAATTTCTGCTTCTTGGTATGAGGATTTTGTGGCTTGGGCTGAAGATCAACAGTTGAAGTCTTCACAGCCGCTTTGGCGCACAACTTCCGGAGCCACAGACTGAGGGATTTCCATAGCAATTTCATCAGCAGCATTCTTGGACTCCATTTCTTCAGCATTAGTAGTTGGAACTTCTTCTGGAATAGAATGAAGTGAAGATTGATGTGCTTCAGAGCCCGTATGAATTTCTTCAGTCTGCACAGGGGACTGAGGAATTTGTTGCAGAGGAGTGGTCAATGGTGAATTTGGATGATGTCTTTCCCAATAATCATCATTGAGAACTGGTGTAGTAGATCCAATGTCCACATCCTCATCTTCTTCATCAATTTCTTCAACGCCTGCCTCTTTAGCTGTGAACTGAGGCACGGGCGATGATACCAGTGGGGTTGAAGGGATATCATCCACTTCAATTTCTTCATCCAACTGCTCTAAAGTAGCAACAGAAGGATCCGCTTCATCACTGTCATCTAGAATTACATATTCCTCACCAAAGGGAACCATTTCCTTTGATGGCATGCTTGAGATAGGAACATCATCAATGGGGTTGGTGTACGAGCTTTGCAAAGTCTTCACTTTCTTGGGAGCTGAAGACTCTGCAGTTTATGATGCTTTCCTTTTCTTCACAGCTGCCTTTTCTTCAGCTTTGGTCTTCTTTGCTTCTGATGCAGAAGGAAGGTGGATATCTTTCATCTGTGATGACTTTGCAGGAGGAGCAGATGAAAGTGGTGCAGTTTCTTCAGGCACAACTGATGCAGTTGCCCTGGCTTGATCAGATTCTTCAGGTGCAGCTTCATATGCTTCAGCTGACCTGAGTTGTTCTTCAAGCGCAACATTGGAGGTTGCCCTGGCATTTTCTTTAGGAGCTGGAATTTCTTCAGCAGCCCTAGAACTTTTAGTTTCTTCAGCAGACTGATTTTCATCAGCTGTGCTAGCATTCCCTTCAGTAGGCTGAGCAGATGCATCAGCCTGAGGAATTTGTTGTTGCGTTGGAGCTGCAACATTTGGGTTGAACCCCTTGGCCATTCTGACAAATCTGACTTTGGCACCTAGCCAATCTGCACGATATGCGTCAAATTCATCGCTGAGAGCTTTGATCTCCTTTTGCTGATTCAAAAGTTCTTCAGGAGTCATCTTCACATCATTCTTCTTCAGAAAGCGCTCCTTCTTGTATTGAGCTTTCTTGACTTGCCTGGCCTTCTCAAATTTCCATTTTTCTTCAGCTATGAAGGCCGTCAACATGTGGCTCTGGCCAGGAGTGAGGTTCAATTCAGGCAAAGGAGTATTTGGATCCTTGTGCCATAGATCGATGAAATCAAGGATCCTTTTAGGATCCAGCATGAGTGGCACAACACTGCCTTTGGCTCTAGCGGCCTTTTCTTGCCTGTTTGATGATCTCAGCAAGTTCTTCATCATCAGCATCATCGTCATCAGACGGAACTTGGAAGGCAACTTGCTTCTTGTGAGGACTTGGCCTTGGGCCTCGTCCAGCAGTGGCCTTTTTCTTCAGCAAGATTGGACCAGTTGAAGATTGTGGCGGAGCTGAGGAACTTGTAGATGCTCCTGAGGCAATAGAGATTCCTTTAGTCCGTTGGCACGTGGCAAGATGCACAGGTGCTGAGGACTTTGCAGCTGAAGTTGAAGACTTTGTGGCAGCTGAGGGAATTGGAGCTGCCCTCAATGTGGTTGCCTGAGGAATTGGCCATGAGGGCATAGCAGTTGAGGAGCTCGGCTTCACAACAGATTTCTTTGGCAAAGCCTTCTTAGGCTTGCTAGCAGAGGCCTCAGCCGCAGCCGCAGCAGAGTCTTCATTGAATTTCTTCACTGCTTCCTTTGCTACTTTAGCCAACTTGGCTTGGCGCTTAGCCCATTCCTTGGGAAATTCCTCACCACGCCTGATGCTTGAGGGATCAGCTTCTTGGCCTAGAGCCAATGGAGGTCTTGGACATGGAGGGTTAACAGCGAATTTCTTCATGTACTTTGGAGTAACATAATGATATTCCCTCCATTCCTTAGCCCATCTTCTCTCAATTCTCTGTATGCGCACTTTGCACTGAGTCTTGGTCTCTTTGCCATGAGTTGCTTCATCAGGTGTGCAATATTCATCATATATGTCTTCAGGGATCTCAAAAGCAGTGTTTGTTTCAGGCCTCTTTCCTTCCTTCTGAGGTCTTTTACAATCAGCCATTTTCTTCAGTTGAGGATCTTGAACAATTGATGTTTCTGAGGAGGTATGCAATTTTTCTTTGAGGAACGCTGCAAATGAGTTAAGTTGATGAGAACCTAGTGATTCAGCAGCAGACATTTTGTACCTGTGAACAGAGTATAGGTGCGAAGAATTTGGAGAGGTCATATGCGTTCTCAGAATTTTTTCAAAAGAAATCAAGTTTGAGGAATTTGACCAGGGGAGTCTTGAGGAATTTCACTAAGCGTTCTTAACATAGGTTCCAGAGTTGTATAGATTTTGAAAATCCACACAATTGAGGAATCTTGAAGAAAAACATAGCTTAGAGAAACAAATCAATATACAGAAGCATTCGGGAGTTTATGGAATGCGGAAGTTGAAGAATAAACACCTTTTGAAGATTTTGTGAAATCATCAGAATCAAAGTAGGGCAGTAAAATAAGATTTTAATTACCCTGGATGAAGAACACGACAAACTGGATGTAGAAGTGGAGAAGTTCGTCCGTTCAGATCTCCCACGCCCTAACTTGGCGGTGAGAGACAGCTACGGCGGCGGCGGAGTGAAGATTTCCGCGGCTAGCGCGAGTACGGCGGCGACGAGGTCGAGGCAGTGATGCTCTTCCTCACCGGCAACGATGGAGAGTAGCGGCGGTGCTAGGTCAGAGAGCTCGAGTGAGTTGGTGGTCGAGCGGAGTAAATGAAGACAGAGGAAGGGAGGGGGTATTTATAGCCACGGTGAAACACTGCCCGTCCAATTTTTTTGGATGAACATGCCCCTGACCCTTACTCTTCTAACGACATGTGTCACCCACGTACTAGTGGTGGAGATCGTGAGCGATCGTGGGTGAATATTTTAATCCATCATGGGATGCGCAACGGTTTGAGCGGCAAAAGCCAAAAATTCAGATATGAAGATTTTAATGTACTGTTTGCAAATTCTTCAGCTGTCAAGGACACAGTGAAGACTTTGAACGGGTTTCAAATAGAGCACACATGAAGAATTTGTGAACAGACTGGGTTGAGTTTAGCATAGAGGGGGAAAGGGTCCGATCACATTCACTTAGAGGAAAAAATCAACTTGAAGAATTAGCAATAAGTGAATGCTGTTGAGGACATGAAGAACTCATATATATATATATAGTCAATGAAGAATACCAGTTGAAAACTTTTGAAGACTTTGCAAGTTGAAGAATTTGAAAATTGAAGAATTTGCAAAAATGAAGAAAAACTCAATTTTGAAGATTTTCAACTTTTGTTGGTGGCGTGTCCCACCGTATAAGAATGATGATTTCAGACACCGCGTACAATTATCGTAGGGCTCTGAGAATCAAGTTCTTCGTTAATTTCTTCACACTTAGAGGGTTAGTCTTCATTGATTGAAGAAAAATGTTACTTCGTGTGTTGCACATCTAAGTCATCAATTTTGCATAAGTGTTAGGATGTGTGTCCTTTCAAGGAACATTCGAAGATTCTAAGATATTTAGCTCACACCGCAACTTGCTAAATCTCTTCTCATCCAAGGGCTTGGTGAAGATATCCGCTAGCTGTTCTTCAGTCTTCACGTGCTCGATAGAGATGTTGCCCTTCAACACATGATCTCGAAGAAAATGATGACGAATCTGGATGTGCTTTGTCTTTGAGTGCTGAACTGGGTTATGAGCAATCTTGATGGCACTCTCGTTGTCACAGTAGAGTGGCACATTCTTCATGTTGGTGCCATAGTCCATGAGGGTTTGCTTCATCCACAACAATTGAGCACAGCAAGAACCAACAGCAATGTACTCAGCTTCAGCAGTAGAGAGTGATACACAGTTCTGCTTCTTCGAGGACCAACATACTAAGGATCGTCTGAGGAAATGACATGTGCCTGATGTTGACTTGCGATCCACTCGATCACCAGCATAGTCAGAGTCAGAATATCCAATGAGATCAAAAGCCGAGCCCTTGGGATACCATAATGCAAGTGTTGGAGTGTGAGCCAGATATCGAAGAATATGTTTCACAGCCTTATGGTGTGATTCCTTCGGTGTAGCTTGAAAACGGGCACACATGCAAACACTAAGCATAATATCTGGCCTAGATGCACATAGATACAGTAAAGAGCCAATCATGGAGCGGTATACCTTTTGATCGAAGTCTATACCATTTTCATCGGTGCATAGATGGCCATTTGTGGGCATAGGGATTTTGACGCCTTTGCAATCTTGCATACCAAATTTCCTCAGAACGTCCTTGAGGTATTTCTCTTGAGATATGAAGATGCCGTTGCGTTGTTGATGAATTTGAAGACCTAAGAAGAATTTCAATTCTCCCATCATAGACATTTGATATTCCTCACTCATCGTATAGGCAAATTCGTCATTCATGAGGAATTCCTTCAGAGTATCATACCACGCCCGAGGGGCCTGCTTGAGGCCATAGAGGGCCTTATTGAGTCTGAAGACTTGATCATAATGCTTAGGATCTTCAAAACCTGGGGGTTGAACAACATATACTTCTTCCTCAAGCTTACCATTGAGGAATGCACTTTTCACATCCATTTGATATAAGATGATATTATGATGGTTAGCATAGGCAAGCAATATGCGAATAGCCTCAAGTCTAGCAACAGGTGCAAAAGTTTCATCGAAATCAATTCCTTCAACCTGTGTGTAGCCTTGAGCTACAAGACGAGCCTTGTTCCTCACCACTAGGCCATTTTCATCTTGCTTGTTGTGGTAGATCCATTTGGTACCGATGATATTGTGCTTGCGTGGGTCTGGTCGCTTGACAAGCTCCCACACCTTGTTCAGCTCGAATTGATGTAATTCCTCTTGCATCGCTTGAATCCACTCAGGCTCCAGAAATGCCTCATCAACTTTGGTGGGCTCTGTGATAGAGACAAAAGCAAAATTCCCACAAAAGTTAGACAAATGTGAAGCTTTTGAGCGAGTGAGAGGACCTGGTGCGTTGATGTCGTTGATGATTCTCTCAATCTGCACTTCATTTGCAACGCGAGGATGAGCAGGTTGACGACTTTGATTTGGCTCAGCATTTTCTTCAGAGCCATTTTCTTCAGATGCACCAGCATGATTTTCTTCACGATCTGGAATGACTTCTTTAGCAGATTCTTCAGTAGGTATGACATCCTCAGTAGCCTTTAGCTTGATGGATTCCTCAGGAGTCATTTCATCTAGCACAGGAGGTAGGTGCTCTCTTTGCGAGCCATTAGTTTCATCGAACCGCACATCTACAGTTTTAACAACCTTGTGGTGATAGGTGTTGAAGACTCTGTAGGTATGCGAGTCCTTTCCGTAACCAAGCATAAAACCCTCATGTGCTTTCGGTGCAAATTTAGAATTGTGATGGGGATCTCTAATCCAACATTTAGCACCGAAGACTTTGAAATAACTCACACTGGGTTTCTTGTCAGTGAGGAGTTCATATGAGGTCTTCTTGAAGAATTTGTGAAGATATACCCTGTTGATGATGTGGCATGCAGTATCAATTGCCTCAGGCCAGAAGCGACGAGGTGTCTTGTATTCATCAAGCATGGTGCGAGCCATCTCAAAAAGAGTCCTGTTCTTGCGCTCCACAACGCCATTTTGCTGAGGAGTGTATGGGGCAGATAACTCATGAGTAATACCAAGTTCATCAAGATAGTCATCAAGACCAGTATTCTTGAACTCGGTCCCATTGTCACTCCGAATATGCTTGATCTTCACATAGAAATTTGTCGAAGCCCTTGAGGAAAATCGTCTGAAGACTTCCTGCACTTCAGTTTTGTAAGTAATGACATGCACCCATGTGTAACGAGAATAGTCATCAACAATAACAAAGCCATATAGAGATGCTGCATTTGTTAGTGTGGCATAATGAGTAGGGCCAAAGAGGTCCATGTGAAGCAATTCAAAAGGACGAGTGGTAGTCATGATAGTCTTCGAGGGGTGCTTGGCTCTGGTCATCTTTCCAGCCTCACAAGCCCCACAAAGATGATCTTTGAGGAATTTGACACCCTCAATGCCAATGGCGTGCTTTTTCTTCATGAGTGTGTGTAAGTTCCTCATGCCAGCATGACCCAGACGTCGATGCCATAGCCAGCCTTCTGAAGCTTTTGCAAGTAGACAAGTGGCAGGCTGTGGTCCTCCAGAGAAATCAACAATATACAAGTCTCCTCTCCTAAAGCCTTCGAAGACTTTGGAATTGTCAGATTCCATGAGCACTAAGCAGCGATATTTGCCAAAGACAACAACCATATCAAGATCACAAAGCATTGAGACAGACATGAGGTTGAATCCGAGGGACTCGACAAGCATGACTTTGTCCATGTGTCGAACCTTTGAGATTGCAACCCTACCTAGACCCAATACCTTGCTTTTGCCTTTGTCTGCGTAGGTGATATGCTTCAAATGTGATGGAGATAAAGGAGTGTTCATCAGTAAGCACTTGTCACCGGTCATGTGATTAGTACATCCACTGTCGAGGACCCACTCAGTAGCTTTGGGTAAATCATCCTGCAGATGAATTAGTGCATCTTACGAACACATATCTTCAGAGTGAAGAATATGACATCAATTTCATCAGACATAATTTCATCAATTAATGCAACATATGTATATATAGCAGTATGAGGACGTGAGAAATGAATGAATCATTTCTTCATGATTAGCTTGCGTCCTTTCAAGCATTTCAGGTCTCCAGAAAATTCTTCAGACGATTTAGTTCGTCTGGAGACCTGACCCTGCATAAGAGGTTAGTTCTTTTTCTTCACCACCCACATCTGGAGGGGTGGCAAAGAGTTCATCATTTTGTGAGCTCCATAAGAGAAAGGTGGCATTGAAGCCAAAGCGCTTCGTTTCAGAGGAGAGGGATTAGTATAGGCATATGAGTAAGCAGAGAAATTCTTCGAGGACTTATGAACATAATGATTTGAAGAATAATGCACATAATCAGAACTCTTAGATTTTCCCTGCGAAACAGAAGCGTTAGCATGATGATGATCATATGAGGACTTGGATCCATGTGAGGAATTTGATCCATAAGAGGACTTGGATCCATATGAAGACTTCGGTCCATATGAAGAATTTGATCTGGGGTTCCTATTCTTCATAGGTGGTGTCATGAGGACATTCACCTGAAGACTTTCAAGGCACCTTTTGGGAACCCAGATTTTCTTCATAGGGGGGCCATTCCTGCAGTTAGTTCCAACATATCTAGCAAATACTTCACCATTCTGATTTTTGAATAGTTTATAATTGGAGTCAAATGACTCATCAGATGAATATGAGGATTCACAAGTAAAGCCAGATAAAGTGGATGGATCTACGGGAGGTCCCTTCGCAGCAACCCATGAGGTTTTGGGATACTGCTCAGGTTTCCAGTAGGTTCCATCAGCATTGAGTTTCCTCTCAAAGGCAATACCCTCTTTCTTAGGGTTCCTGTTCAAGATCTACTTTTTGAGCACATCATAGAGAGTCTGATGCCCTTTGAGGCTTTTGTACATGCCTGTCACATACAATTCCTTCAACCCTGCATTTTCGTCAGTGATACTAGTGGTATCCTCAGATGAGGAATTTGTGACCACAGAGATAGTTGAAGAATTTGTAGCAATAGAAGCATTTGAACTTTCAGGTGAAGAATTAGCAGTTTCACATTCAATGCATTTCAAGCATGGTGGCATAAATTCTTCCTGAGCGGAACTGATCTGCTGAGCAAGTAATTAATCATTTTCCTTCTGAAGATCTTCATGACTCACCCTTAGATTCTCAAGATCTTGCTTTCTTTGAAGAAATTCATAAGAAAGCTTCTCATGATCGGCTAAGAGAGTTTCATGATGACTTTGAAGGTTATCAAACTTAGACTGTAGTTGCTGAAGATTATCAGTTAGTGTTTGAGTTCGGTCCATTTTCTCACCTAACAGGTCATCACTTTTGTCTAGCATATTTTGAACCTTTTCCAAAGCCTTTTGTTGTTTAACAGTAATATTAGCAAGTTTGGAATAGCTGGGTTTGAGGTTATCATCAGATTCATCCTAACTTGATTCAGAGGAGGGATATTTGAATACCTTGGCACCTTTTGCCATGAAGCAATAGGTGGGAGCATAGTCATCGTTGCCGTCATCAGCAGTGTTGGGGAAGCCATTTTCCTCAGTGTTGAAGATGGACTTGCTGACATAAGCAGTAGCGAGGGCTAGGCTCGCCACACCAGAGTCTGACTCCTCAGATGCCTCCTCTTCCTCATGTTCCTCAGATTCAGCTTTAGAGTCCATTTCCTTGCCAATGAATGCCCGAGCCTTCTTGGAATTGCTCTTCTTGTGAGATGAAGACTTTGAAGATTTTGATGATGAGGACTTTGAAGATTTCTTCTTCTTCTTTGAGTCATCTGAACTATCATCCTTGTATTTCTTATTCTTTGATTCCTTTGCCCACTGAGGACAATTAGTTATGTAGTGACCAGGTTTCTTGCATTTGTGGCAAGTCCTCTTCTTGTAATCACGGGATGAGGAATCTGATCTTGTGTCATCACCTTTTGAAGATTTTACAAAGCGACCATGCCTTGAGAACTTCTGGAATTTCTTCACGAGCATTGCTAGCTCCTGGCTTAGTTCTTCAGGGTCACCAAGGCTGCTATCAGAATCTTCTCCTTCAGATGAGGAAACTGCCTTGGCCTTCAGTGCGCGTGATCTTCCATAGCTTGGCCCGTAGAGATCTCTCTTTTCAGTTTGTTGGAATTCATGAGTGTTCAGCCTCTCAAGGATATCAGCAGGATCTAGTGACTTGTAGTCTCCATGTTATTGAATCATCAGTGCTAGTGTATCGAATGAAGAATCGAGTGACCTCAGTAATTTCTTCACCACCTCATGGTCGGTGATGTCAGTGGTACCCAGTGCTTGAAGCTCGTTTGAAATGTCAGTGAGGCGATCAAAGGTTTGCTGGACATTCTCATTGTCGAGTCTTTTGAAGCGGTTGAAGAGGTTGCGAAGAACGTCAACTCGAGAATCACGTTGAGTTGAGATTCCTTCGTTGACCTTGGACAGCCTGCCCCAGATAAGCTTTACAGACTCCAAAGCACTCACTCTGCCGTACTGTCCTTTGCTCAGATGGCCACATATGATATTCTTCGCTTGAGAGTCGAGTTGCTTGAATCTCTTCACATCAGCAGCGTTCACGGAAGGAGTGACAGAGGGAACGCCATTTTCCACAACGTACCAGAGATCGTTGTCAATTGCCTCAAGATGCATGCGCATCTTATTCTTCCAGTAGGGGTAGTCCGTCCCATCAAAGGTAGGACACCCAGCCGAGACCTTGATCATGCCTGCAGTCGACATAACTAAAACTCCAGGTGGTTAAACCAAAATCACACAGAACAAGGGAGTACCTTGCTTTGATACCAATTGAAAGTGCGTTATATCGACTAGAGGGGGGTGAATAGGCGATTTTTATAAATTCGTCGCTGAGGAAATACTACTTGAGGAATTTCCTAAGCAACGAACTACAAGCAGCGGAATAAGTACTCAGGTACATGGATAACAAAGCAGTAGCATAGTCATCATGATGAAATGAAACAAAACAGAGCACAGGTAGCGTGTAAACAGGATAAGCAGGCTGAAGACAAAGTGACTGAAGAAATAGGAATGAGGAAATTGAGAAAGTCTTCAGTCAAAGTCTTCAAACAGTAATGATCAAGTACACAGCAAGTATGCGAGGAAATGAAAGGGTTGAGGAAATAGAACCAGTAGCTTGGTGAAGACAGTGATTTGGTAGACCAGTTCCAACTGCTGTGACAGTTGTACGTCTAGTTGGAGCGGCTAGGTATTTAAACCTGAGGACACACAGTCCCGGACACACAGTCCTCATCGTATTCTCCTTGAGCTAAGGTCACACAGACCTCGCCCAATCACTCGTGGTAAGTCTTCACAGGTGACTTCCAAACCTTCACAGACTTGGTCACTCGGCAATCCACAATTCCTCTTGGATGCTCTAGACCATGACGCCTAACCGTCTGGAGGATGCACAGTCCTCAAAGGTAACAAGCGTCGGTTCCACACAGGAACAATTTCTTCAGTGATGCTCAATCACTTTGGGTTTTAGGTGTTGGGTTTGGGTTTTCCTCACTTGATGATTTTCGCTCAAAGTCCTCGGAGGATGGGATGCTCTAAATGACAAGTGTCAGTTTCTCTCAGAGCAGCCAACCAGCTAGTGGTTGTAGGGGGCGGCTATTTATAGCCGGGGAGCAGCCCGACATGATAAGACATAAATGCCCTTCAATGATATGACCGTTAGGTGGATAGGATATTTTGGACAGCTGGCGCATAGCACAGCAACGGTCGGAAATTTGAGCTCTCAAATTCCTCAGGGCTATCATGTTCCTCACTTGTAGGCAATCTGCACTGGCGAATTCCTAACTCCTCAGTCAGAACAAATTCCTCAGAGAACAGAAGAACTTCGTCTCTGTCATTGAAGAACTTGACTGAACTGTATGAGATTTCCAATGGCTTCACTCGAAAGGATTGGTAGGTGTAGGATTTGAGTTGAGCATCACTTGGAAACTTTTCCTTAGTTTTACCTCGACCCCCTTTAACAGTACGGTGTTTCCTATGACTCAAGAAAGGGAAAACAAAACTATGAAAACAAAATTCTTCACGCTTCATAATCCTCGCATCAATATCAAGTCTTCAAGGTCACACCAATTTTCTCATTTTCAAAGTCTTCAAGAAAACCAAAGTCTTCAACTGAAGACATCCATTTTTAGGGGTCGACTTTCTTCGTAAATATCAAACTCCTAATTGACTTATAGAACCTGTGTACACTCACAAACACATTAGTCCCTTAACCTATAAGTCTTCAATACGCCAAAATCACTAAGGGGCACTAGATGCACTTACAATTTTTAGTGTATGTGCCTAAGATTGATAAGCTAGGTTTTTGTGACATGAGCAAGTCCTTCACTACCCCTACCGATCTCCTCTTAATAGTGCGGGATCCCTATACTCAAGAACAACCAAAATATACAATCTTTTTGATCTAGTGTTTCTTCCTTGAGTAATATCAACTCCATATGTTCATGATCCACACACCTTTGTCATCTGGGGACTAACACATGAGATTTACTTGACAAACATAGTTAGTCCCCTACATGTATATTGTCATCAACATCAAAACTTGAAGTAAAGGCATGATTGCACTTTCACCGATGCATCCCGGGTTTTGTGAAGTATCGCGAAGCAAAGGGAACATCACATGATAACCAAAGTTTCACTCAAATATCATTTGTGTGCTCATAGGGATCGATATGGACATCCACGGTTTCGCTGTCGGTCATTAAACGAAGGGGTTTCATTCATGTCTATGAGTTACCGAACCTACGGGGTCGCCAGCTTAAGACTATCACGATCTGCTGAGTGTTTGTAGGACGGGAGTGATGATAATATATTGGTGGAATTGTTTTATTAATATTCGGAATAGTTTTGAGAGGATCCGGAAGCGTTTCAGGGTCACCGGAAGGGTTTCGGAGAGTATCCGGTAATACTGAGTATTGCTGATAATTAATATATAGGTGGAAAATGTTTTCGGTGATGTTAAATTATATATAGAAGGGTATAATAATTATTAGAAGGATTTTATATTAATTTAAATATCAACGGGCCTTCAAAGACCTAGATGTGGAAGGCAATTTGGCTACAAGGGCCCAACTGGAGGAGGCGCCCCCTTTCCTTGTGTGTGTGTTGGGGGGATCCTACTAGGGGAGGAGTCCAACTCCCCCCTTTGGTCGGTGCCCCAAGGAGGCTTTCCCTCCTTGGTGTGTGTATCCCTCCCCGTCTAACCTATATATATGTGAGGTATTGGCCACACTTGAATACACAAGTTTTGGAGCCTCCTCTAGTTCACCTAGCTGTAGTTCTAGTTGGTCCTAGTTGACTAATTAGAGCTTGTTCTAGTTCCTATAATCCTCATAATTAGAATCCCAGTGTGGTTCTAATCTACTCCATCTAATTCTCCGGCGACGATTAGCTCTAGACGGTGAAGCGCTGCCGGATCATGAAGGTTGCACACTTGCAACCAAGTAGAGAGGTCGTGCTTTCGGTCTTCGGTTCGAGGGACTATTCATGGGTGGTTCGCGGGACTACAAGTATGATCTACACCTACACATTCTTCTTCCGCTGCAACTCGGTGACGGTAACGATCGTGATCCCAACCCATTATGCATCTTCATATTGATCTTGGGTGTGCGTAGGCGAAATATTTTTTTCTACTACGTTTCCCAACAGTGGCATCATGAGCAGTTATATGAGTAGGTGCAGGTTGTGATCTAGATCACATGTGGATGTGAGGGTTGATGTTTTTGCTATGCTTCCCTCGAGTGTTGCTTTGGTTCAGTTCATCGACAGTATGATGTAGCTTTGTTACAAGGTTCTGACAATCGATTGGCTCTGATTGTCGATGATCTGCTAACAGTTCGTTGGGCTTCATCATAGTCAAGAATAGTGATCCGTCGCGTACACAAGAGGGTGCCGAAGATGGATGATCTTCTAGGGGGTCACGCATATTTGATTAAGTTTAGTGTGGGGCTAGAGATTTTTAATTAAGTCTCTTGTTTCACACCCCGAATCTTAATCTAGCATCAAGAATTATCGTCTATGTTGTGGACATAGGTAGCTAGTATTATTTGTTAAAACTGGTTAGCCGCGTGACTAATTTTTTACTAAAACCGATTAGAGGACGTGTAACATGGTTTTGCAAAGTATACATATGATGTGGTATAGCCTTCGTCATGATAATGAGTGTAACACCCCAAGAATCATGCTACCATAATCTCCCCTCTAATCTTGCCAAGTCATCATGTTTTTCAAGCTTAAGTGCCACTTGCTCAAAATCAAACTCAAATTCAAATTTAAACTGAAAGTCAAATTTCTATTTCTTCAAACTGTCCAACAAAAGTGTTCGTTGGATTGCAAATAATCACTAAGTAATTGTCATGTAGAAACCAATATTATTTGAAATATTAAATTGCCCCTAACCTATTTAAAACAGTGCCCAAAACAGTCTATTTTATCCATTAGTAATTAAGTAACATTTAAGTGAAATCATCTTGCCTCCAAACTTTTTGTGGCAGTACTACATAATGCCTAGTATTTGATTTGACAAGTTGCATATTTTATAAAAAATATTTGGTGGTCAAACAAATAGAAAATAGAAGCTAAGGATTAAAAACAAAAAAGAAACAAAAAAAGAGGCAGGTCCATCTGGACTGGGCGAGGCCCAGCCCACACACCCCCACTCATCCCAACCCCTGCAACAGGGAGGCAGGGGGGTCGTGGCGGACATCCACGCCATGGACGCGCCCCTGGGCGACGTGGCGGCGGTCCCATGGCTCCCTAGGAGGATAA
Organism: Thinopyrum elongatum; assembly: GCA_011799875.1. Lineage (NCBI taxonomy): Eukaryota > Viridiplantae > Streptophyta > Magnoliopsida > Poales > Poaceae > Thinopyrum > Thinopyrum elongatum. Next base: position 404,841,746 of record CM022302.1, on the reverse strand, counting down.
GGTGTCGCCCAGTGCCCCCTCGCCAAACCCTAGCGCGCCCGTTCCTCTCCCTCGCCATGCCCCTTCCTGCTCTTTGAAGCCCGAGCGTGTACGCCGCCGTGCCGTCGTCGTGCCCGCGGCCACCGGCCTTCCCATGCTCCCTCGCCATGTCCAGGAGGTTCACACCACCGTCGTCGACCTCTCCATGGACCGCCTCGATGCCTCGTCATCGAACCGTCCTCACCGCCATGGCCGTCGTCGTCCCCCCACTCGTCGATTTGCTCCACCGTGCCCTCTCCGTCCTCCCCGAGCTACTCCTCGCCATCCCTGTAAACCTCCTCCTTTGGGACGCCCCTTTCCCCACCTTGAACTGCCCCTTGCGTCGGCCGCCGCGCTTGGAGCTCACTCCTTGATGCACCCCCCGCGGCACCCTCCTGTGCACGCCCTGTCGCGCTCCACGCCCGTCCGCGCATCTGCACTGGCCGCGCAAAGCGCACGCGCTCGCCCAACCATGTTACCCCCGCTTGCTGCTGCCTGCGCGTTGCTGCCGCCACGTGTTGCCCGCCTCCGCCTCGATCCTTGGCCGCCCCAGCTTGCGAAGCCACGCCAGGCGCCTCGTCGCGCCCCCTACACACCTACCTCGCCCTATTCCTGAAGGAAATATATGCACTAGAGGCAATAATAAAGTTGTTATTTTATATTTCCTTATTCATGATAAAGGTTTATTATTCATGCTAGAATTGTATTGATCGGAAACTTAAATACATGTGTGAATACATAAACAAATACCGTGTCCCTAGTAAGCCTCTACTAGACGAGCTCGTTAATCAAAGATGGTTAAGGTTTCCTAACCATAGACATGTGTTGTCATCTGATAACGGGATCACATCATTAGGAGAATGATGTGATGGACAAGACCCATCCGTTAGCTTAGCATATTGATCGTTCAGTTTATTGCTATTGCTTTCTTCATGTCAAATACATATTCCTCCGACTATGAGATTATGCAACTCCCGGATACCGGAGGAATACCTTGTGTGCTATCAAACGTCACAACGTAACTGGGTGATCATAAAGATGCTCTACAGGTATCTCCGAAGGTGTTTGTTGAGTTGGCATAGATTGAGATTAGGATTTGTCACTCCGAGTATCGGAGAGGTATCTCTGGGCCCTCTTGGTAATAAACATCATAAGCTTGCAAGCAAATGACTAAGGAGTTAGTTACGAGATGATGTATTACGGAACGAGTAAAGAGACTTGCCGGTAACGAGATTGAACTAGGTATGAAGATACCGACGATCGAATCTCGGGCAAGTAACATACCGATGGACAAAGGGAATTACATATGTTGTCATAACGGTTCGACCGATAAAGATCTTCGTAGAATATGTAGGAGCCAATATGGGCATCCAAGTTCCGCTATTTTTTATTGACTGGAGAGGTGTCTCGGTCATGTCTACATAGTTCTCGAACCCGTAGGGTCCGCACGCTTAACGTTCGTTGACGATATAGTGTTACATGAGTTATATGATTTGGTGACCGAATGTTGTTTGGAGTCCCGGATGAGATCATGGACATGACGAGGAGTCTCGAAATGGTCGAGAGGTAAAGATTGATATATAGGACAATGGTATTCGGACACCGGAAGTGTTTCGGAGTGTACCAGATAGTCATCGAAGTACCAGAGGGGGTACCGGACACCCCCGGGAGGATGGTGGGCCTATTGGGCCACAAGAGGGGAGCACAACAGCCCACAAGGGGCTGGCGCACCCCCCCATGGCAGCCGCCCAAGTGGGGAAAGGAAGGGGGGGATTGGGCCTCCCCCTTCCTTCCCTCTTCCCCCTTTCCTTCCCCCCTCCGACAAATATGGCAGGGGGCGCGGCCAAGGGTAGGAGCCCAAGTAGGATTCGGACCTACTTGGGGCGCTCCTTGGCCTCTCCCCTCTCCCTCCCACCTATATATATGTGGGAGGGGGCGCCTAGCACACCCAGATCAATTGCTTAGCTGTGTGCGGCGCCCCCCTCCACCGTTTACACCCTCGGCCATATTTTCGTAGTGCTTAGGCGAAGCCCTGCGAAGATCACTTCACCATCACCGTCACCACACCGTCATGCTGCCGGAACTCATCCACTACCTCGCCATCTTGCTGGATCAAGAAGGCAGAGGACGTCACCGAGCTGAGCGTGTGCAGAACGCGGAGGTGCCGTACGTTCGGTACTTGATCGGTTGGAGCGCGAAGAAGTTCGACTACATCAACCGCGTTAACACACGCTTCCACTTACGGTCTACAAGGGTACGTAGATACACTCTCCCCTCTCATTGCTATGCATCTCCTTGATAGATCTTGCATGTGCATAGAAATTCTTTTGTTTTCCATGCAACGTTTCCCAACAGTGGCATCATGAGCTAGGTCTATGCGTAGATGATATGCATGAGTAGAACACAAACAGTTGTGGGCGGTGATAGTCATACTGCTTACCACCAGCGTCTTATTTTGATTCGGCGGTAGTGTGGGATGAAGCGGCCCGGACCAACCTTACATGTCCACGCACATGAGACCGGTTCCACCGACAGACATGCAACTAGTTTTGCACAAAGGTGGCTGGCAGGTGTCTGTTTCTCCTACTTTAGTTGAATCGAATTTGACTATGACCGGTCCTTGAAGAAGGTTAAAACAGCAAACTTGATGAAACACCGTTGTGGTTTTTGTGTAGGTAAGAACGGTTCTTGCTAGAACCCCATAGCAGCCACGTAAAACTTGCAACAACAAAGTAGAGGACGTCTAACTTGTTTTTGCAGGGCATGTTGTGATGTGATATGGTCAAGATATGATGTGATATATGTTGATGTATGAGATGATCATGTTTTGTAATATCGACAACCGGCAGGAGCCTTAGGGTTGTCTCTTTATTGTATGAAGTGCAAACACCATGTAATTGCTTTACTTTATCACTATGCGTTAGCGATAGTTCTAGAAGCAATAGTTGGCGAGACGACCCCGACACAACGATGGAGATCAAGGTGTTGAGCCAGTGATGATGGAGATCATGACGATGCTTTGGAGATGGAGATTAAAAGCACAAGATGATGATGGCCATATCATGTCACATATTTTGATTGCATGTGATGTTTATCCTTTATGCATCTTATTTTGCTTAGAACGGCGGTAGCATTATAAGATGATCCCTTCACTAAATTCCAAGATAAAAGTGTTCTCCGCGAGTATGCACCATTGCCAAAGTTCGTCATTTCGAAGCACGTCGTGATGATCGGGTGTGATAGACTCTACGTTCACATACAACGGGTGTAAGACAGTTTTGCACATGCAGAATACTTGGGTTAAACTTGATGAGCCTAGCATGTACAGACATGGTCTCGGAACACTAGAGACCGAAAGGTCGAATGTGAGTCATATAGTAGATATGATCAACATAGAGATGTTCACCATTGATGACTACCCCATCTCACGTGATGATCGGACATGGGTTAGTTGATTTGGATCACGTATCACTTAGATAACTTGAGGGATGTTTATTTAAATGGGAGTTCATTAGTAATTTGATTAATTGAACTTAATTTATCAAGAACTTAGTATTATAGTTTTGCATATCTATGTTGTAGATCAATGGCCAGAGCTACCGTTCCCCTAAATTTTAATGCGTTCCTAGAGAAAGCTAAGTGAAAGATGATGGTAGCAACTACACAGACTGAGTCCGTAACTTGAGGATTATCCTCATTGCTGCATAGAAGAATTATGTCCTTGATGCACCGCTAGGTGAAAGACCTGCTGCAGGAGCTGAAGCAGATGTTATGAACGTCTGGCAAGCTCGATCTGATGACTACTCGATAGTTCAGTGTGCCATGCTTTACGGCTTAGAACCGGGACTTCAAAGACGTTTTGAACGTCATGGAGCATATGAGATGTTCCGAGAGTTGAAGTTAATATTTCAAGCAAATGCCCGGGTTGAGAGATATGAAGTCTCCAACAAGTTCTATAGCTGCAAGATGGAGGAGAACAGTTTTGTCAGTGAACACATACTCAAAATGTCTGGGTATCATAACCACTTGACTCAGCTGGGAGTTGATCTTCCAGTTGATAGTGTTATTGACAGAGTTCTTCAATCACTGCCACCAAGCTACAAAGGCTTCGTGATGAACTATAATATGCAAGGGATGAATAAAATGATTCCTGAGCTCTTCGCAATGCTTAAGGCCGCAGAGGTAAAAAATCAAGAAGGAGCATCAAGTGTTGATGGTTAAGAAGACCACTAGTTTCAAGAAAAAGGGCAAGGGAAAGAAAGGGAACTTCAAGAAGAATGGCAAGCAAGTTGCCACTCCTGGGAAGAAGCATAAAGCTGGACCCAAGCCTGAAACTGAGTGCTTCTACTGCAAAAGGAATGGTCACTGGAAGCGGAACTGCCCCAAATACTTGGCGGATAAGAAGGATGGCAAAGTGAACAAATGTACATTTGATATACATGTTATTGATGTGTACCTTACTAATGCTCGTAGCAGCGCCTGGGTTTTTGATACTGGTTCGGTTGCTCATATTTGTAACTCGAAACAGGAGTTGCGGAATAAACGAAGATTGGCTAAGGACGAGTTGACGATGCGCGTCGGAAATGGTTCCAAGGTCGATGTGATCGCCATCAGCACACTACCTCTACATCTACCTTCGGGATTAGTTTTAGACCTCAATAATTGTTATTTGGTGCCCGCGTCGAGCATGAACATTATATCTGGATCTTGTTTATTGCGAGACGGTTATTCATTTAAATCAGAGAATAATGGTTGTTCTATTTATATGAGTAATATCTTTTATGGTCATGCACCCTTGATGAGTGGTCTATTCTTGTTGAATCTCGATCGTAGTGATACACATATTCATAATATTGATGCCAAAAGATGCAAAGTTGATAATGATAGTGCAACATACTTGTGGCACTGCCGTTTAGGTCATATTGGTGTAAAGCGCATGAAGAAACTCCATGCAGATGGACTTGTGGAATCACTTGATTATGAATCATTTGATACTTGCGAACCATGCCTCATGGGCAAGATGACTAAAACTCCGTTCTCTGGAACAATGGAGTGAGCTAATGACTTATTGGTAATAATACATACCGATGTATATGGTCTGATGAGTGCTGAGGCACACGGTGGGTATCGTTATTTTCTGACCTTCACAGATGATTTGAGTAGGTATGGGTATATCTACTTGATGAAACACAAGTCTGAAACATTTGAAAAGTTCAAAGAATTTCAGAGTGAAGTGGAGAATCATCGTAACAAGAAAATAAAGTTTCTACGATCTGATCGCGGAGGCGAATATTTGAGTTACGAGTTTGGCCTTCATTTAAAACAATGTGGAATTGTTTCACAACTCACGCCACCTGGAACACCATAGCGTAATGGTGTGTCCGAACGTCATAACCATACTTTATTAGATATGGTGCGATCTATGATGTCTCTTACTGATTTACCACTATCATTTTGGGGTTATGCATTAGAGACAGCCGCATTCATGTTAAATAGGGCACCGTCTAAATCCGTTGAGACGACACCGTATGAACTATGGTTTGGCAAGAAACCTAAGCTATCGTTTCTTAAAGTTTGGGGTTGCGACACTTATGTCAAAAGGCTTCAGCCTGATAAGCTCGAACCCAAATCAGAGAAGTGCGTCTTCATAGGATACCCTAAGGAAACAATTGGATACACCTTCTACCACAGATCCGAAGGCAAAATCTTTGTTGCCAAGAATGGAACCTTTCTAGAGAAGGAGTTTCTCTTGAAAGAAGTGAGTGGGAGGAAAGTAGAACTTGATGTGGTAATTGTACCTTCTCTCGAATTGGAAAGTAGCACATCATAGAAAACCGTTCCCGTGATGCCTACACCAACTAGAGAGGAAGCAAATGATAATGATCATGAAACTTCAGATCAAGTTACTACTGAACCTCGTAGGTCGACCAGAGCACGATCCGCACCAGAGTGGTACGGTAATCCTGTTCTAGAAGTCATGTTACTAGACCAAGGCGAACCTACAAACTATGAAGAAGCTATGATGAGCCCAGATTCCAATAAATGGCTTGAGGCCATGAAATCTGAGATAGGATCCATGTATGAGAACAAAGTGTGGACTTTGGTGGACTTGCCCGATGATCGGCAAGCCATTGAGAATAAATGGATCTTCAAGAAGAAGACTGACGCTGATGGTAATGTTACTGTCTACAAAGCTCGACTTGTCGCGAAAGGTTTTCGACAAGTTCAAGGAGTTGACTACGATGAGACTTTCTCACCCGTAGCGATGCTTAAGTCTGTCCGAATCATGTTAGCAATTGCCGCATTTTATAATAATGAAATCTGGCAAATGGACGTCAAAACTGCATTCCTTAATGGATTTCTTAAAGAAGAGTTGTATATGATGCAACCGGAAGGTTTTGTCTATCCTAAAGGTGCTAACAAAGTGTGCAAGCTCCAGCGATCCATCTATGGACTAGTGCAAGCATCTCGGAGTTGGAATATACACTTTGATGAAGTGATCAAAGCATATGGTTTTATACAAACTTACGGTGAAGCCTGTATTTACAAGAAAGTGAGTGGGAGCTCTGTAGCATTTCTGATATTATATGTGGATGACATATTGTTGATTGGAAATGATATAGAATTTCTGGATAGCACAAAAGGATACTTGAATAAGAATTTTTCAATGAAAGACCTCGGTGAAGCTGCTTATATATTGGGAATCAAGATCTATAGAGATAGATCGAGACGCTTAATAGGACTTTCACAAAGCACATACCTTGATAAAGTTTTGAAGAAGTTCAAAATGGACCAGTCAAAGAAATGGTTCTTGCCTGTGTTACAAGGTGTGAAGTTGAGTCAGAATCAAAGCCCGACCACTGCATAAGATAGAGAAAAAATGAAAGTCATTCCCTATGCCTCAGCCATAGGTTCTATCATGTATGCTATGTTGTGTACCAGACCTGATGTGTGCCTTGCCATAAGTCTGGCAGGGAGGTACCAAAGTAATCCAGGAGTGGATCACTGGACAGCGGTCAAGAACATCCTGAAGTACCTGAAAAGGACCAAGGATATGTTTCTCGTTTATGGAGGTGACGAAGAGCTCATCGTAAATGGTTACGTCGATGCTAGCTTCGACACTGATCCGGATGACTCTAAGTCACAAACCGGATACATATATATATTGAATGGTGGAGCTGTCAGTTGGTGCAGTTCCAAGCAAAGCATCATGGTGGGATCTACGTGTGAAGCGGAGTACATAGCTGCTTCGGAAGCAGCGCATGAAGGAGTCTGGATGAAGGAGTTCATATCCGATCTAGGTGTAATACCTAGTGCATCGGGTTCAATGAAAATCTTTTGTGACAACACTGGAGCAATTGCCTTGGCGAAGGAATCCAGGTTTCACAAGAGAACCAAACACATCAAGAGACACTTCAACTCCATTCGTGAAAAGGTCAAGGATGGAGACATAGAAATTGGCAAAATACATACGGATCTGAATGCAGCAGACCCGTTGACTAAACCTCTTCCGCGAGCAAAACATGATCAGCACCAAGACTCCATGGGTGTTAGATTCATTACTATGTAATCTAGATTATTGACTCTAGTGCAAGTGGGAGACTGAAGGAAATATGCCCTAGAGGCAATAATAAAGTTGTTATTTTATATTTCCTTATTCATGATAAAGGTTTATTATTCATGCTAGAATTGTATTGATCGGAAACTTAAATACATGTGTGAATACATAAACAAATACCGTGTCCCTAGTAAGCCTCTACTAGACTAGCTCATTGATCAAAGATGGTTAAGGTTTCCTAAGCATAGACATGTGTTGTCATTTGATAACGGGATCGCATCATTAGGAGAATGATGTGATGGACAAGACCCATCCGTTAGCTTAGCATATTGATCGTTCAGTTTATTGCTATTGCTTTCTTCATGTCAAATACATATTCCTCCGACTATGAGATTATGCAACTCCCGAATACCGGAGGAATACCTTGTGTGCTATCAAACGTCACAACGTAACTGGGTGATCATAAAGATGCTCTACAGGTATCTCCGAAGGTGTTTGTTGAGTTGGCATAGATTGAGATTAGGATTTGTCACTCCGAGTATCGGAGAGGTATCTCTGGGCCCTCTCGGTAATACACATCATAAGCTTGCAAGCAAATGACTAAGGAGTTAGTTACGAGATGATGTATTATGGAACGAGTAAAGAGACTTGCCGGTAACGAGATTGAACTAGGTATGAAGATACCGACAATCGAATCTCGGGCAAGTAACATACCGATGGACAAAGGGAATTACATATGTTGTCATAACGGTTCGACCGATAAAGATCTTCATAGAATATGTAGGAGCCAATATGGGCATCCAGGTTCTGCTATTTGTTATTGACCGGAGAGGTGTCTCGGTCATGTCTACATAGTTCTCGAACCCGTAGGGTCCGCACGCTTAACGTTTGTTGACGACATAGTGTTACATGAGTTATATGATTTGGTGACCGAATGCTGTTTGGAGTCCCAGATGAGATCATGGACATGACGAGGAGTCTCAAAATGGTCGAGAGGTAAAGATTGATATATAGGACGATGGTATTCGGACACCGGAAGTGTTTCGGAGTGTACCGGATAGTCATCGGAGTACCAAAGGGGGTACCGGACACCCCCGGGAGGATGGTGGGCCTATTGGGCCACAAGAGGGGAGCACACCAGCCCACAAGGGGCTGGCGCACCCCCGCATGGCAGTCGCTCAAGTGGGGAAAGGAAGGGGGGAATTGGGCCTCCCCCTTCCTTCCCTCTTCCCCCCTTTCCTTCCTCCCTCCGACAAATATGGCAGGGGGGCGGCCAAGGGCAGGAGCCCAAGTAGGATTCGGACCTACTTGGGGCGCCCCTTGGCCTCTCCCCTCTCCTTCCCACCTATATATATGTGGGAGGGAGGCGCCTAGCACACCCAGATCAATTGCTTAGCCGTGTGCGGCGCCCCCCTCCACCGTTTACACCCTCGGTCATATTTTCGTAGTGCTTAGGCGAAGCCCTGCGAAGATCACTTCACCATCACCGTCACCATGCCGTCATGCTGCCAGAACTCATCCACTACCTCGCCGTCTTGCTGGATCAAGAAGGCAGAGGACGTCACCGAGCTGGACGTGTGCAGAACGCGGAGGTGCCGTACGTTCGGTACTTGATCGGTTGGAGGGCGAAGAAGTTTGACTACATCAACCACGTTAACAAACGCTTCCGCTTACGGTCTACGAGGGTACGTAGACACACTCTCCCCTCTCGTTGTTATGCATCTCCTTTATAGATCTTGCATGTGTGTAGGAAAAATTTTATTTTCCATGCAACGTTTCCCAACACTTCCCCACGCCGTCCACGTGCGCCCCGCCTTGCCCTGCCGCGCCCGTCACTTCCGCTCGATTCCCCGCGCCCTCGCCACCTGCACGCCGCCGCGCCTGCCTTTGACCAGGGCTGCATCCCTCCTGGCCACGGGCGCCCGCCCGCGGCTGCCTGCTGCCGCAGCCTTCCACTACTGGTTTCTACTGCTGCAGGCACCCTAACGACGTCTTGCTAAGGTGCATATCAGAGGATCAAGGGCGCGAACTGTTGGCCAACATCCACGAGGGAGACTACAGATATCACTCTTTGTTGCGTACTCTTGTGGGTAAGGTGTTCCACAGTGGGTTCTATTGGCCTACGGCGCTCCACGACGCCACTGAGCTAGTCCGGTCCTGCGAGGCCTTCCAATTCCATGCCAAACAGATTCACCAGCCAACTGAGGGGATCCAGACGATCCCACTCTCATGGCCCTTCGCGGTCTGGGGGCTAGACATATTGGGCCCGTTCCCTCAGGCGGCCGGCGGCTACCGCTACCTCTACGTCGCCATCGACAAGTTTACCAAGTGGGCGGAGGTGGAGCCTGTGTGCACCATCCCTGCGGCCTCGGCCGTCAAGTTCATCAAGGGCCTCGTGAGCCGGTTCGGCGTCCCCAACCGCATCATCGCCGACAACGGCTCCCAGTTTACAAGCAACCTCTTCAGGTCATATTGTGCTAACCTTGGAACACAGATATGCTACGCCTCGGTGGTGCACCTGCGGAGCAACGGCCAGGCTGAGCGTGCCAACACGAAAGTCCTTAGGGGCCTCAAGACCAGGAGCTGCAAAAAGAAGCTCGAGGCCTGCGGCAGGGGCTGGCTGGACGAGCTACCATCTGTGTTGTGGTCCATCCGCACCACTGTGACCAAGCCCACCGGCGAGACTCCCTTCTTCCTCGTTTATGAGGCTGAGGCAGTCCTCCCGCCTGAGATCAAGCATGGTTCCTCGCGGGTCCTAGCATTCAACGAGGCACGCCAGGATGCCTCGCAGGAAACTGATCTTATGCTCGGCGAGGAGGCCCGCCGCCAGGCCTCCCTCCGCGCTGCGAGGTACCAGCAGGCCTTGCAGCGCTACCACAGCCGCAACATCCGCCTCGGACTCTCGAGGTTGGAGACCTCGTCCTGAGGTGGGTCCTCTCCAGGGAGGGCCTCCACAAGCTCTCGCCCATGTGGGAAGGCCTGTTTAGGGTCGCCCACGTTTCCAGGCCAGGCGCCGCGTGCCTGGAGACGGAGGACGGGGTCCCCGTGCATAATGCCTGGACCATTCAGCACCTCAGCAAGTTCAACCCGTGACACTCTCACGTAATAATGAGTGGGGATGTACACGCCCCAGAGTCTCTCGGTGAGCCGTTCCACGGCCTCGCAGGAGCTCCCCCCCACGCCCAAGTGGAAGCCCCATGCTCCGTGCTGGCAGAACGGTCGAACAATGACCATGCCCACGCCCAAGTGGAGGCCCCATGCTCCGCGTTGGTGAGAAGACTAGTGTAGGCACCGGACGCGGCAGCCTTTTCCTCCTTTCTTGTAAACCGAATTTGCGATTTCTCTGAATAAAGCTTGCAGTTTTTGTGTCTTTGCTCAGAAAAGGGTTGTTTTTTTTCTTGCGGTGTTTCCCTTCTTGAATTTCCTCCAAAAAGCAGCAACGGCTGCCTGATGCCCCCCTCCCGAGCATCCTGTGAGCGGGGGCTGGGCATGGTATTTGCACTTGGGCCAGCCCCAACGGCATTTAGGACCCAGGCTGCAATAGCCGCGGGGCTGCCCCTGTGCACACCACCTCACCAAGACTCTAGTGTCTAAGTCCTCGCGTGACGCTCTTGAGTGAGCCAGCAGGCACGCGTTGCCCTCGGTCTTTGACCTCAGGAGCGCTCATCTCCTGGCCTTGCCCGGGCATCGAGACCCGGCATACCAGTGACGATCAACCCTTGCTCGGGGGCTATGGACACAGAATAAGCATAAGGGAAAGGCAGCCTAGGAGGGCACAAATACGGTTTGGTACATCATTAAGGATTTTTCATCAGTACCCTTTACATCCCCGCGGGGCCATACTCAAAGTGTCGGTAGGTAAACAGAAGAAAGACGACCTAAGGAGACACCTCATCATCATCGCTGTCGTCAGCCCCATGCCCCTCGGCTTTGTGCTGGTCTTCGTGGCTGTTAGGGGCGAACCGTGCGATCAGAGCATCCACATGGTCCTCCACCCACTCCCCGAGGGCATCGTGAATCACCCTGGGTACAGGGGCTGTCACGGCCTCGAAGTCGAAGTCGGGGTCGGAATGAAGGAGAAGACTGAAGACACGCGTCGACGCCTGCGCAAGGAGGTCACGGTTTTCTTCTTCAACGAGCTTACCCACCTTCTCCACGCCTCCTTCAAGCCGCTCCACAATCCTGGTGAAGAAGGCGAGGTATCCGTCATCGTCAGGCACGAGTGAGCTGGAGACACTCTCCTTGCAGATGGAGCTCAGGGCGCGACTAGCCCTTCGCTCGAGGTCTTGGAACATCACGGAGCGTGTGTGCTGCAGCCACCGAGCCCGGTTTGCCTCGTCTGCTGCCCGCTCCACGAGGGAAGTGACATCCCCCACTTGCTGATAGAGGGACGCCAGCTCGGCTTTGGCCGCGGCTTGGGCATCCAGGGCGGTTTTCTGGCACTTGTCCACCTCAGCCAGCTTCTTCTTGAGGCTGTCAATCTCGTCCTTCAGTTCTCCATGCCGTGTGCAGAAACAGGGTCTCCTGAAGCTTCAATTTTTGGTGGTGGTCCTTGATGAGGGCTCGGTGGGCCCCCGCGATCCCCTCATCGATCTCCATCTGAACCCTCGCCTCCCAAGAGGCTAGTGAAGCCTCGGTGGTTATTACTTGGCACTCCATCACCTCCAGTCGCTCGTGCTCCAGGCTTTGCTCGGACGCCACCAGCGCCAACGCCTCTTCAAGAGTGCGGAGCCTCGCTCCATGCACTGTTGGCCCTTCCGCTGAGGCGGTCAGGGCGGCTTCGCATGTTAAGCTTGCCGCTCCAGGGCGGCGTTTGAAGCTAGGAGCTCCTGCACGCAGTTTTCTGCGGCCTCGTGCCGTCGGTCCGCGGCCTCGGTCTCCTCGAAGGCGTGGTCGCGAGCTTCTTTCGCCGCGGCGGAGGACTCTCGTCCTTCGAGTGAGCGGACTCGTGCTGTAGGCGGCTAAGGTTGACGGCGACTTCAAGCCGGCGCCACCTGCGCGCCAGGCGCAGGTGCTCGGCCTCAAGATGCGAGTCGACGTCGCGAAGCTCCGTGTCGAGCCGGTTCAGTGCGCCCCTCACATCATGAAGAAGGCTGTGCCAGATGGCGCCACGACTGCGCGTTAGCTCCAACACCTGGCCTGGGCTTCGTTCCGTGCCCTAGTCCATGGCGGAGGCACGAGAAGGTCCGGCTGCGCTCGCCAGGGACCCGAGGCCGGCCGCCCCCCTGTCCGGTTCCCCTGCCTGGGGCGCAGCCCTGCGCGAGCTCAACACCCTGCCCACGGGGGTCATCGACTCATGGTAGATCCGATCACTAGCGAGAGTTGGCGGGATGAGTGGTGGCATTGCCCTCGCGAGCTTGATACCATTTCCGATGGAGGGCGCCGGGGACGCAGAGCCGAGGCCCGCCAGGGGTCGCCTCGAGAAGGATGTGATCTCCCTGGCGCACGCAGACTTGGCCGCAAGACCCACGGGACGCGCTGCTGTCGCACGCCCCGAGCCCCCAGGAGATGGCAGTGGGAGCACCCTCGTCTCTTCGCCTAGAGAAGACCTGAGGAACAAGAGCTTAGGGAGGCTTGCCGCGCGAAAATCAAGGAGAGCGGGACACTTACTCGTCTGTGGCGACCCACTTTGTCCTCTTCAGGGCCCGCGATGGCGAGCTGGCGCCGTCCTCAAGCCGCCCCCTCCTCCGGGAGGCATGAGGCCCGGGGTCGGCACCCTGGAGCTCGGCGCGCGGCTCCCCACACTTGCGGCAGTGGCCCTGCCTCCGAGTGGGACGATGCCACCGTTGTTCGGAGGCACAGGGGCCGGCCGGTGCACAACAGGCGGTTTGACACGCCCCTCCGCTGTCGCCAGGGGCACTTCGACCTTGGAGCCCTCAGAGCCTGGAGCCACCAGAAAGGGGTTGTCTCGTGGCCCCTCATGGCCCTCGGGAAGCAACCCCCATTCATCGAAGCGCACATCCCCCTGACGAAGTCTTTCCCACTCATGTAATTGTACAGGGGGAGCCCCTCCCGAGAGAGCGCACTTGCTTCCCCGCCAGTCAAGAGGCGGAGTATCCTGCTCAGAATGTTGGGGGGCAGGGAAGCCACCTGGAGCTTCATAGCATCCTCACGACCGGTGAAGGCCCACATTGGATGGGAATGGCGTTGGAGGGGGGCGATTCGCCGTCAGACGAACTCCCTCACCACCATCTTCATCGTCACGCCTGCCGCCCTCATGTCAGCCATCCTTGCCATGACCCACGAGAGCCTCCGGTCGACGAGCCTCTCGTGCTTCCACTCGGAGCTCACCTCCACCGGGGACGATGGAGTTTGGAGTAGGGGGCTATACTGGGCTGCGTCGAATACACCCATTGCCTCCAGAAGCACTCTGCGTCTGGGCGGATCTCCATGTCGATACCCTTGCCCACCGTCGCGCTCGCTGCATGGAGCGACACGCACCCAAAGCACTGTGCGCCGGCAGTCAGCCGCAGGGAGAAGAAGTGGCGGAGCAGCGCCACCAAGGGGGCGATGCCCACGAAGCCCTCACACAAGAACGCGAAGGCGGAAAGGAGGATGATGGATTCCGGGTCAAAAATCAACGCATGGACCTGATAGTGCGAAAGAACGGCGTTGAATAAATCCGAGAACGGCGGCAGCAAGCCGGAGAAGAGGGCATGGAGGTGAAGGGCAATGGTGGTAGCCTCCAACTCGGTAGAGGGCCGAGAAGCAGGCCAGATCTTCGTCGCCTTCCACTCGTTGGAGTCAGCCGTGATCACTAGGAGGACCTTGTCCAGCCCCTCGCGATTGAGCACAGTGGACCGACCCAGGGCGGGTTTTGGTCCAGCTTGGCGGTGCACCGCCGTCATGACCCTGCTCCTCTCCCTTCGGGGGGCCATGGCGACGTGGTGAGCCGAGGGCGGCGGAAGATCTAATGGGAGAGGCGCAAGCTTGCTTGAGAAGGAAGGAGCGGAAGACGGGTGCGCAGTGGAGCTATGATGGCCCTGCGTCGCGCTCCAGGCTTTTTGTCAGCCTGGGCAGTTGCCGAGGCGACATGGGGAAGTGGTGGCATTCGTGCCCCATCATGCGCCATGCGTCAAGCCTGGGCCGCAGGCGGTTAGGGCCCGCGTCGCTTCGCCCTCTCCTCTTCGCCTTCGCTCCTAAGCAAGGCCGAGCGCACCGTGGGCCTGGGGGCTACTATCGAGGTTCTGGGACCAGGGGTACCCAGACCCGTCTGCCTGCGGCCCAACGCATGGCATGGTCAAAGGCCTGGCATGACCCAGCTCCAGGACTTCGTGGACAGGACCCTCACGAGGGCCCCCGCCTTGCGAGGCGAACTACATCAAGCCTCCCAAGGAGCGGTCTCCCGAGGCTGCCTCCCGAGGAGAGGACATCTCTAGGCTCACACCCCACCTCATGAGGCGTGTGGTGACGTGAGCCATGACGACCGGAGCCAGGAGGGCGCCAGCGGGCGCAGTCCAGGAAAATTTCCTCTTGGGTGCTAGAGGGACAAGGCTAGCACGCGGGTTCCCAAGGAATCCCCCAAAGGTTGCCATTCCAGTGCAAAAAGACCAAGACCACGGGCTCGGCAGGACGGAGGTCATCACCGAGCCCACCTGCACGTCACGACTAGGAGCTTTGCAGGCGAAGACCACCTTTAGTCAGGATAGGGTGTACTCCTGTCCCCCTTCAAATCTGGCCGTTGTGGTATCCCTTCCCGCCTAGAGCTTTGGGGGAAGAGGACCAGGGCCAGTATAAGTATAGACTAGCCTCCACCATAGAGAGGGATTGACTCCATCTGTCCTTGAGCTCTCCCAAGGCAGCTCACACTTGTACTAGTTCATACTCATCCTCCTCGCGAGGCAATCCACCACAAAGCAGGAGTAGGGTTTTACACCGCAAGGTGGCCAGGACCTGGGTAAATCTCGTGTCCATCTCTTCTTCCCTCTCGCTCAAGCACGCCGGAGCCAAGCCATGAAGCGGTGGGTAGCAAGTCGTAGCTAGGCAGAATACTTCACTCACGCCCCAGAGTTCGAACCTTGTTTGGGTTCGTGGAGCCCCGATTCCGACAGCACCTGCACACAAACAACAAATACTTGCAACCCAACGCGTGAAGGGGTTGTCAATTCCTCAACGGTATTGAGATAGATTAAATTGTATAGGATTTGATAAATAGATCTAACAAAAATACAAAATAAAATAAATAAAATAAAATTGCAGCAAGGTATTTTTGGTTTTAATATATGATAGGAAATAGACCTAGGGCCATAGTTTTCACTAGAGGATTCTCTCGAAAAATAGCATACGGTGGGTAAACAAATTACTGTTGGGCAATTGATAGAAAAACAAATAATTATGACGATATCCAAGGCAATGATCATGTATATAGGCATCACGTCCAAGATTAGTAGACCGAAACAATTCTGCATCTACTACTATTACTCCACACATCGACCGCTATCCAGCATGCATCTAGTGTATTAAGTTCATGAAAAAACGGAGTAATGCATTAGGCAAGATGACATGATGTAGACAAGATAAACTCATGTATGAATAAACCCCATCTTGTTACCCTTAATAGCAACGATACATGCGTGTCATGTCTCTTTCTATCACTGAGATTGAGCACCGCAATATCGAACCCATCACAAAGAACCTCTTCCCATGGCAAGATAAATCAATCTAGTTGGCCAAACCAATCCAATAAATCGGAGAAGAAATATGAGGCTATAACATTCATGGATAGATCTGATCATAAACTCACAATTCATCGGATCCCAACAAACACACCGCAAAAAAGAGTTACATCAAATAGATCTCCAAGAACATCGAGGAGAACATTGTATTGAAGATCAAAAAGAGAGAAGAAGCCATCTAGCTACTAACTACGGACCCATAGGTCTGTGGTAAACTACTCATGCATCATCGGAGGGGCAGCAAGGATGATGAAGAACCCCTCCGTGATCGTTGCGCCCTTCGGCAGAGTGCCGGAAAAGGCCTCTAGATTGGATCTCGTGGTTCTGGAACTTGCGGTGGCGGAAAAAGTATTTCATCGACTCCCCTAGGGCTTTGGGATTTTAGAGTATTTATAGAGGAGGAGGTAGGTCAAGGTGGTGCCTGTGGGCCCCACTACCCATCAGAGCGCGCCAAAGGCCCCTGGCGCGCCTTGGTGTCTAGTGGGCCCCACAGGCCTCCCCTCATGTAGTCCAGAAGCTTCCAGGGTCTCTTATCATCAGAAAAAATCTCCAAAAAGTTTCGTGGCAATTGGAGTTTGTTTGGTATTGATATTCTGCAAAGTAAAAAACAAGCAAAAAACAGCAACTGGCACTGGGCACTAGGTTAATAGTTTAGTCCCAAAAAATGATATAAAGTTGCTAGTAAATGTATATAAAACATCCAAGATTGATACTTTAATAGCATGGAACAATAAAAAATTATAGATACGCTGGAGGCGTATCAAGCATCCCCAAGCTTAATTCCTGCTCGTCCTCGAGTAGGTAAATGATAAAAACAGAATTTTTGATGTGGAATGCTACCTATCATATTCATCACATATTCTTTTCTTTTGCAGCATGGGCATTTGGAATTTAAGTGATTCAAAGCAATAGTCTATAATTTGACATGATGACATCAATACTCAAGCATATCAACAAGCAATCATGTCTTCCAAAATATCAACGCTAAAGAAAGGAATCCCTAGCCCATTATGCTCAATCATTGATCCATTCACGACACACACTCAAATATTAGCTACATCCAATGCTCAAGTATGATAATAGTGTTCCCTAGTTGGTGCTTTATAAGAGAAGATGGAGACTCAATAAAAGTAAAAATTGCATAAAAGTAAATAGATAGGCCCATCGCAGAGGGAATCCGAGATTTATAGAGGTGCCAGAGCTCTTAGATTAAATTGAGAGATAAAATTGTTTTGAGAGGCATGCTTTTCCTGTCAACGAAAACAACTGAGAATTCCCAATATCTTCCATTCTAGGTAAATCATAGGCGGTTCCCAAACATAAAATAAAGTTTATTTCCTTTTTCACCATTCTTACACAATCCATGAGTGGTACGGGCACACAAAAAGGAAATTAATTTTGAAAATTAGAGTTGGCAGATACAAATTTACTTGGAACAACATGGAAATACCGCATATAGGTAGGTATGGTGGACTCATTTGGCACAACTTTGGGTTTAAGGAGTTGGATGCATAAGCAGTATTCCCGCTTAGTACAAATGGAGTCTAGCAAATAGATTGAGAAGCAACCAACCAAGAAACAAAAACGATCATTGAACATAACTAACACTGAATAAGGCACCACAAGTAGGATGTAACTTTGTTGCATAACTATTGACTTTCATGCTTGCATAGGGAATCACAAACCTTAACACCAATATTCTTACTAAAGCATAATTACTTACCAACATGACTCACATATTACTATCTCCATATCGCAAAACTATTGCAAGGAATCAATTTTTAATATCCAATGATCTTCATGAAATTTTTTATTATATCCCTCTTGAATATCTATCACTTTGGGACCAATTTCATATCTTAAGCAAATTACCATTGCTAATAACAAGCTCTCAAACAAATTTAAGTGAAGCACGAGAGCATAAATATTTCTTCAAAAAAATTCTAACTCTCAAAATGATCTAAGTGAAGCATGAGAGTATTTCTTAAATTTTTTACTAACTCTCAAAATGATCTAAGTGAAGCATGAGAGTATTTCTTCAAAAATTGAACCACCACCGTTCTCAAAAAGATATAAGTGAAGTACTAGAGCAATTCCATAGCTCAAAAACAAGGTTGTCAGATTCGCGATTTTGAATCGGATCGGAGCTTTGATGGCAGGATCGCAAATCGTAGAATCTTCACTATCAGTATCGTAGAAATGTAGATTCCATGAACTAAAATCGTAGAGTCAGAGGGGTTAGTTTGGATCGTAAAGTCGTAGAATCGTATAACATAATCGCCATTCTGACAACCTTGCTCAAAATTTTTAAGTGAAGCACAAAGAGCAATCTAACAAATCATAGCATCATTATGGCTCTCTCAAATAGGTGTGTCCAGCAAGGATGATTGTGACAAACTAAAAATCAAAACAAGCAAAGACTCTTATAATACAAGACGCTCCAAGAAAAACTCATGATATGTGACGAATAAAAATATAGCTCCAAGTAAAATTACCGATGGTCGTTAGAAGAAAGAGGGGATGCCTTCCGGGGCATCCCCAAGCTTAATTGCTAGGTACTCCTTGAATATTACCTTGGGGTGGCATGGACATCCCCAAGCTTAGGCTCTTTTCACTCCTTATTCCTTCATCCATTGTGATCTCACCCAAAACTTGAAAACTTCAGTCACACAAAACTTAAAAAAAAACCTTCATGAGATTCCTTAGTATAAGAAAACAATTCACTACTTTAAGTACTGTTACAACCCATTCATATTTTGTTATTGCATTATACCTACTGTATTCTAACTTTACCATGGCTTATACCCCCCGATACAATCCATATATTTATCAAAATAAGCACACAATGCAACGAGAACATAATCTGTCAAAAACCGAACAGTCTGTAGAAAACTGAATTAAGCTCATACTTCTGTAACTCGAAAACTTCTGAAAAATTAGGAAGACATGGGAAATTTGTATATCAATCACGTGTAGAAAATTCTGAATATTTCCACATTCCAGCAAATTTTGTCAATTCTGCTACTGGATGCGAAACCTTCTGTTTTCCAATAGGATCAAGTCAACTATCATCCAACATAATCCTAAAGGCTTTACTTGGCACAAACACTAATTAAAACATAAAAACACAATCATAAAAGTAGCATAAATGCATATTTATTGAAAAACAGAAAAGAAACAAAAATTTAAAGGATAACTATTCGGTTGCCTCCCAACAAGCGCTATTGTTTTACGCCCCTAGCTAGGCATAGTGCATAGATTCAAGTATTGTCTTCTTTGCTTTTTGCTCCATAGGTTGCCCTCATGATTGATTCATATGGTGGTTTAATTCTAGTTCTAGGGAAGTGTTCCATACCCTTTCTCAGCGGAAATTGAAATTTAATATTCACTTCTTTCATATCAATCACGTCACCTATAGTTCGTAAAAATGGTCTACCAAGTATTATGGGACAAGACGGATTGCAATCAATATCAAGCACAATAAAATCTATGGGCACAATTCCTATTTTCAAGAATAAGAACATCATTAATTCTTCCCAAAGGCCTTTTAATAGTAGAATCCGCCAAGTGCAAATTAAGAGAACATTCCTCCATATTGGTAAAACCTAGCACAACACATAGAGATTTCGAAATTGTGGAAACACTAGCACCCAAATCACATAAAGCATTGCACTCATAATTTTTGATCTTGACTTTAATGGTGGGTTCCCATTCATCATATAATTTTCTAGGAATTGAGATCTCTAATTCTAACTTTTCTTCTAAAGCTTTCATCATCACTTCTACAATATGTTTAGTAAAAGCTTTATTTCGTTTATAGGCATTGGGTGAATTTATTATGGATTGTAACAAATAAATGCATTCAATCAAAGAGAAACTATCATAATTAAAGTCCTTGTAATCCAAAAGAGTGGGCACATCACTAGTTAAAGTTTTTACCTCTCCAAACCCACTTTTATCAAATTTTTCAACAAGATTTTCACCCTCCAAATTATGGGGACGCCTTCTAGCTAAAGTTGACTCTTCTTCAGTCCCCTTATCATAAAGTTTAATATTACTAAACAAGGAATTAATAGAAGAAACACCAATCATCTTAACATCTTCATCATTACTTCCTTCTAGAGATTTCGGCTTAGCTGCCATTTGATTTACTAATGTAGCTTGTGCATTGGATATTTTTCCTAGCAAATTTTTAGTGTGAGCTTACTGAGATTGGAGATTAGAAACTTCTTTACTGACATGATCAAGTTGTTTCGTTTTAGCATCTAACAAAACAGAGTGTTCTTTAAGCTCTTATGTAAAAAAATTATTATGCTCATATTGCATAGTCATGTATTCTTTGGTGTTTTTCTCAATCTCAATCAAGATGTTGGGATAGGGAACATCATAATACTTTCTTTGAGACATCATAACTATGCAAACAAGATCGCAAGCTAACAAAAGATTAAACAAGAAAAAGGCAAACAGAAAATATTTTTGTATTTTGTAAAAAAAATAGAAGTGGGGGAGATGAAAATGAGAGGCAAATGGAAAATAAAGTAATTTCAAGGAGATGAAAGTTTATGCGTAGGTACTTGATAGATGTTGATGATGTCTCCCCAGTAATGGCGCCAGGAATTCATCCTGATTGCGTGTAATCTGTGTTGGTATTTCCCCGAAGAGGAGAGGATGATGCAGCACAGCAGAGGTAAGTATTTCCCTCAGTTATGAAACCAAGGTTATCAATCCAGTAAGAGAACCAAGCAACACTATGTAAACAGCACCTGCACACAAACAACAAATACTTGCAATCCAACGCGTGAAGGGGTTGTCAATCCCTCAATGGTATTGAGATAGATTAAATTGTATAGGATTTGATAAATAGATCTAACAAAAATACAAAAAAAATTGCAGCAAGGTATTTTTGGTTTTAATATATGATAGGAAATAGACCCGGGGGCCATATTTTTCACTAGAGGCTTCTCTCAAGAAAATAGCATACGGTGGGTAAACAAATTACTGTTGGGCAATTGATAAAAAACAAATAATTATGACGACATCCAAGGCAATGATCATGTATATAGGCATCACATCCAAGATTAGTAGACTAAAATGGTTCTGCATCTACTACTATTACTCCACACATCGACCGTTATCCAGCATGCATCTAGTGTATTAAGTTCATGAAAAAACGGAGTAATGCATTAGGCAAGATGACATGATGTAGACAAGATAAACTCACGTATGAATAAAACCCATATTTTTACCCTTAATAGCAACGATACATGTGTTTTATGTCTCTTTCTGTCACTGAGATTGAGCACCGAAGATCGAACCCATCACAAAGCACCTCTTCCTATGGCAAGATAAATCAATCTAGTTGGCCAAACCAAACCAATAAATCGGAGAAGAAATACGAGGCTATAACAATCATGCATAAAAGAGTTCAGAGAAGACTCAAATAATATTCATGGATAGATCTGATCATAAACTCACAATTCATCGGATCCCAACAAACACACCGCAAAAAAGAGTTACATCAAATAGATCTCCAAGAACATCGAGGAGAACATTGTATTGAAGATCAAAAAGAGAGAAGAAGCCATCTAGCTACTAACTACGGACCCGTAGGTCTGTGGTAAACTACTCACGCATCATCAAAGGGGCAGCAAGGATGATAAAGAACCCCTCCGTGATCGTTGCCCCCTCTGACAGAGTGCCGGAAAAGGCCTCTAGATTGGATCTCCTGGTTTTGGAACTTGCGGCGGCGGAAAAAGTATTTTGTCGGCTCCCCTAGGGTTTTGGGATTTTAGAGTATTTATAGAGGTAGAGGTAGGTCAAGGCGGTGCCTGTGGGCCCCACTACCCATCAGGGCACGCTAGAGGCCCCTGGCATGCCTTGGTGTCTAGTGGGCCCCACAGGCCTCCTCTCATGTACTCCAGAAGCTTCCAGGGTCTCTTATCACCAGAAAAAAATCTCTAAAAAGTTTTGTGGCAATTGGAGTTCGTTTGGTATTGATATTCTGCAAAGTAAAAAACAAGCAAAAAACAGCAACTGGCACTGGGCACTAGGTTAATAGGTTAGTCCCAAAAAATAATATAAAGTTGCTAGTAAATGTATATAAAACATCTAATATTGGTACTTTAATAGCATGGAACAATAAAAATTATGGATACGTTGGAGACGTATCACGGCCTACCTCGCCCAAGGGCCGTGCTCGCCCGCTACTGCCAGCGGCCACGCCCACGGTCGCGCTCCTGTTAAGTGCACGCTCGCGTGCACAACAAATCCCCTCGTGGGCTTGGGCCACTGCCACGCGGGCCCCACCGGTTAATTAACTTCCAAGCCCCCACTAACAGCCGGACCCCCACTACTAGTGAAACTAAATTAACTAAATTGAATTAGTTATAGTCTATGACAGTGGCCCCCATCATTTTGTTAACTCAATTAAATCACCTTGATTAGAATTGTATCAATGACACCTGGGCCCCGCTGACTGTGTTGACTAGTCAGACTTGGCTGTGTTGACTTTGACCTGGCCCCACATGCCTGCCTCTGCTGGGTACACTTATGGGTGTACATAGCTTTTTCCCATTTAAATCTTGATTTAAACTATATTCCAGAATTTGTTTAAAAGTTTGAAAAATCATATAAAATAATCCTTAACTTGGATGAAAATAATTTATATATGAAAAATGATCAGAAAAAAGACGAATCCGTTTATGCCATCCACATACTTGTCACATGCCTTCAACACTGCAAACATGGAACCTTTCCCTTAGGTTCGTTTGTCTGATAAGTGCATGGAGCCGGGAAAATATTCCCAGATATTTTTCCGCTCCATCTGTATTGCGTAGCACTGCGTTAGGTCACCCTAGCACATCATATGGCCATGTCCTGCTTTGTGATGCATTTGATTGCTCTGTTATTTATTGTGTTCCCCCTCCGTTACTTCATTCCGGTAGACCTCGATACCGCTGTTGATCCGGTAATCGACTACTTCAACGTCGAGGATCCGTATCTGTCTGCAGAGCTTCTAGGCAAGCAAAACCCCCCTTATTCATTCCTATATCACCCATTCTTTCTCTCTCATGCTTGCATTAGATTTTGCTACTGTTGTTAGATAGCTCCTATTATGATGCATAGCCTGCTTTTGTATCCTGCTATTGTTACTTTACTTGATATCCTATATGCTTAGTATAGGTTGGTTAGTGATCCATCAGTGACTCCTCACACTTGTCCCTATTGCCCCGCTTTGTTGCCGATGACTCAATCAATGTGATCGATGTTCAGAGCCCGACACATCACCGGCACCCCCTAGTTGTACGACTCTGCAGAGCTACTATCAAGTACCGAGGGTGGTACCTCGTATCGCACTCCTGATGATACCTCTGTAGCGTAGCTAATTAGCCGTGGATTATAGAGGGTGATTCCTCCTTCACCACTCCTGATAACGACTCTGTCGTGCAACACCTCAAGTGTGAACCCTTCGAGGGTGATTCCTCCAAGGTCACCTTGATGATTACATCGAATGGGAATCCATCGAGGGTGATTCCTCGGATTTCCCACTCGAGTCATGGACACATGGATACCTTGACTTTACCTTAGTCCCTTGTTGAACTCGGGTCAGCCCAGAGGGGTAACTGCGAGAGTTACTGAAGCCGAGTTGACCTGGAGGGTACCCGCAAGATAATTACGAGGCACGACCGGGCAGGCAGACCGCCCTAGAGAGGGATGGGCCTGACCCTTGCCGTAAGTCCTCGAGACAGGGAGACGGGATCACTGATCATCTCCACGCACTCCCAAGACACTAACGGGTTTGAATATGTGATCTGAGTAGGCCTCTGGCCTTTTGCACTAACCACCACACGAGAATAAGTATGGGCACTCAGCGTCGTACTATTCTTCCGAAAGCTCACCGACGTCAGCAGTTTAGCAGCACACGCCCGGGTGGTCCGCGTAAGCACCTACTTTGTATAAAGAGGAAGCCAGGACTGATCCCGGTCGTCCTTGCAACACGCAAGATTGCAAATGACGATTGGCCCATGACCCCTTCACATTTAGGATGTAGACCAGCATGCTGGCCTCTCTTTTGAGCCTAGGTGAGACTACGGTGTGTCGATCAGCCGAGGCCGGACATGACCCGGAAAAGTGTGTCCGGCCAAAGTTAATCGAGCGTGTTGGGTAAGTTGGTGCACCCCTGCAGGGAAATATATCTATTCGAATAGCCGTGTCCATGGTAACGGACGCTTGGAGTTGTATCCAGATCTATTACAACTAGAACTGGATACTGGAGACACTAAATGGATATGATGGCTCTGGGATCGCTTTCTCATAGGGAGTCGAGGAAGGATTTTTGGGCGTTATTACAACATACTTATTACTTATGTTATGTTACTCTACTCTCTTCTATTGCTGCAAGATGCTAGTCTTTGATAGGCTAGGCTTTCCCATCTATTCTGGCATTTCTATAGTCTGGTCAAAGATATAGGCCCATTCATTTGATATCGATGCATACTTAGTATAGATCTAATGTAAGTCTTGCGAGTACTTTGGATGAGTACTCATGGTTTCTTTGCTACCTCTTTCCCCTCTACCCGATTGCTGCGATCGGATGACGGAGTCCAGGAGCTAGTTGATCCCGCCGATGACTATTACTACCAAGATGGAGCCTACTACTACGTGGAGACCACCGACAACCAGGAGTAGCTAGGAGGCTCCCAGCCAGGAGGCCTGCGCCTTTTCGATCCAGTTATCATTGGTTTTGCTAGCCTTCTTAAGGAAAACTTGTTTACTTATGTCTATACTTAGATATTGTTGCTTCCGCTGACTCTTGTGTATTCGAGCTTATGTATTCGAGCCCTCGAGACCCCTGGCTTGTAATATAAAGCTTGTATTATTTTATTTGTTTCTAGAGTTGTGTTGTGATATCTTCCCGTGAGTCTCCGATCTTGATCGTGCGCACTTGCGTGTATGATTAGTGGACAATTGAGTCGGGTCATCACAAGTTGGTATCAGAGCTGACTGCCTGTAGGAAGCCCGTTCCAACTCCTTGGCCGAAGTTGAGTCTAGTCTTTGAAAAAACTATTTTACTAGTATTGTTGTGTGGCTTACGGGCCCACATCGCAAGTTGGGATTAGGATATTTTATTCCGCATCATTACTCTGGGATTCTAATATCTCTTCTATTTGGGTTAAAGATTTTACTAACTCTAACTCTAGGTTCTCGTAACTACTTCCTCCCGGAGTGCTCCTCATTCCAGATGATCGCTTGAGTCACCAGAAGATTCTGATGATACACTTTGCTGTTTTCCCGAGACCCTTATGCCCACCGTCTTTGCAATTCCCTTCCACTAATAAATCCCTATGAATAAATACTTACACTTGTCATTCATACATTCATTCCCAATTGCTCTTGTTATTACAAGATGCCCTAAAATACTCTTCGTTGTCCCGAGAATAATTTGTGCCTACTGCCTTGCAGTTCCTTGTCGCCCGAATACACTTATGAATAATTACTCACCCTTACCGGGGAATTCGTTCATCCCCACTTGTTCATGTGTTTGACAAAATACTTCGTAATGCTACCGATCTTCCAAGAATCCTCTGTAATCTATTGCTCTGGAAAGTCTTGCCTGTCTGCATCATGGTTAACTCCATATGTCTAGCAATATTTGTAAGCTTCCTTTGTCATTGTCGTTTTGAGCCTAATGATTCAAGGTGGGCGAATGCACACAATCATTAGTTGACCCTTAGAAATTATCTTTCCGACTCAGACGTTATTTTAACATGAGCTGGTTCTCGGCCAATCAAATTGCCGTTGATTGTACCCCTAAGTCTATTCAACTTATCCATCCCTGATCAGAGCTCCTACTTCTGATCCTTCATTTTGGAAATCATAATTTATTTGTATTTAAGCATCGAATTATTCAGAAGTTTTGATAATTTGATGCCCTTGCATTCTTTCTTCTTCTGGTTGAGTACCAGTAGCCACATCAGATCCTTTGTGGACCGCCAGACCCTTGATTGGATTATTATCCGATAGAGTCCTTCATATCCAATCACCTTGTGAGTTCTTCCTTGATACATAATGCCTTTGATAAATTGTATTCTCTAATTTGGCCAACCATGCTTTGCTTTCAAGCTTGTGTTATTTACTCTTGAAGCTTGTGGTATATGTTTCTAAGATGCCCGATGGGTTGAACCTATGCCTTCCCTAAACCGTACAAACCTGAAAGTTTTCACGGGTCATGCTCTACTGATGCTACGTCGGATAAAATTTCAAGACTACAACTTCATCAAAAGCAAGAAGTAAATGAAAGGTTATGCCTTGAAGAAGTGGGAGTCGACCTTGAACTTTGTGTTCATGCCCATGGAAATGATGTAGACCGTCACAGAAGCTTCTTGTAAAATATTTAATCATTTGAATAATTCTTTCGGTATCATTAAATTTGATCCCTTGCAGTTATGGTTCCGACCATGCTGACCTCATTTGATAACTCCATTCCCGTGCCTCGTGTATTTTTCGACAAGGTTAAAGCACCTGTCGTCCGTAGATCAACGATCTAGGTCATCTTCTATCTTGTTATACCTTCGAGTATTGCCCCTTGTTATCTCGAGGATATCATTTCATTGCACCATCTCTTATGAATTCTTGTTGTAATAATACTCTCACCGTTTTAGTCACTTCACAGGCTTGCATTGTCCGTCACTCGAGAACTATGACAAGTGACTCCAATCCACACTATGATTCAGTACTCCTAGTACTTTATTACTAGGAAGTTTAATACTCCATCATGTCTTTCCTAGCCTGATCGGCTACCTTGCTATCATGCTAATTTTAACTGTGCTACCTGGTCCTTCTCGGTGCACATTTTTTACAATGAGTTGAGCCTGTGTCAAACTTTCATCATCATATCGTTTTGCTTACACAACATGTCAGAATCCAAGCTTGCGTCATATCCGTGGTTCGGTTGACCTTTAGCTTCACCATTCCATCTGCTTTGATCATCTTACTGATTGATTACACCTTAATGAAACCTCTCGACAAAATGTGTCGTGATCATCATCAACATTTTAACTTCTTCCAAGATATCAATTGAATTAATGATGAGAAATTCCATGCTTGCCCCTCGATGATTTGTATTATCATCGACCACATCCATGCCTTCCTTCTAAACACAGACTTGGTCTTGTTTTGGTTGAACCTTAAGTTCCTTGCTATCCAGCTTATGTTATGTTCTACCTTGGAGTATTACCATTTTTTATGTCAAGAATGTCAAGAGAATTTTACCACCTCTTAAGAATTCTTGATACAAGTGATACTTATCACCATCATGATTCTTTCTTGGTCCTCATATTATTTCTAACTGGAATACCGACAAATGGACTGTGATGTGTAAACTCATAACTTCTTGCAACCCTATTGCTTGTAAGTTAATGAACGATAGTTTCATTCTTCATGTGTTGGTTATTGACTCGTAATCCTAACATTGATCATGCTAGTTAGTCCATATTTTTGGGTGCACTTTTCGATCAATGTTTAATTGTGATGTTTTTCTCGAGCATACATCATTATATCATTTGATCTAACAAATGTTATCTCCTTGTTCATATAATCTTGGGAATCCATCTTTATGGAAATCTCGTTGAATCATTGCTGAGCCCATCAGCCACATCCTCATCTTCTATGTGGTTCATGATGCGCATTTAAGCTAATGTTGGAAACTTCTGAAAACATTGTCATTGAACCTAGCTCATGGAGTGTATGTTTGATGGAAGAAGTATCTTCTCTAAGTTCATGTGCATTGTATGCAAGTTACTACCGTGAATATGAGAAAAGTTGTTTCGCTTCCTCTGGAATCGTCCCAATTCATTCATGCATGTGCGAAGTATTCTATGGTTTGATAGATTTGCTAACTTCACTCCATATGTATTTCCTAGCACACCAAGCCACTGGTTGATTTGTTCGAGGAAAATGAGTTCATTCGTAAGAGCTAATTCGGACTTACACATGGACTTTGATATCCTTGATGATGGTTCCTAACCAGAACTCATTGCCTTTTTGTTGTAAGACTTCCATGTGGTCACGATTGTCTTGGGCAGCGTGCTCATGTGTGTCTTGCAATCCAGCTCATGTTTCAGAACTTGCTTCCATAGTTCAATTCCCGAGATTCTTGCAACGCCATCTCGTCAATTTGTGTTGCACCATTTTCTTCTCAGGCATCCTGAGTCTGAGGTATCCTGACACTAATCAGATCTGAATCTCGGGCAGATATGATGGTTGGAACATTTTCCAAGAATTATAACATTTGTCTTTATGTAACCCGGTAAAGTGTTGTCATGTCTAGCACACCTGACCGGAGGACATATTGTTATAGTATCTTCTTTAGCAAGGTTAGACATTCTTCCACGAGGAAATTGTAAAACTTATTCTAGAAGTTGATCCTGATGGATCCTTGTGTTTCCAAACTCCGACCTTTACCTGATGACCATGTCGATGCTACCCTGAAGCATGACTATGGTACACCAAAAATTTACAGGAACATTGGAAGCGCAATACTAAATGTTTCTTGATCAATTATCCAAACACCAATGTATGGGTAACATCATGATTCTCCTTGCATCTTTTATCTAGATGGTTATCTACTTGCTGTCCTGTCATGTATATCATGCTCTGTTTTTCCTTGGGAAGGATATACTCCTAATACTTGTGTATACTCACATTTTCCTTTCCATTGATCTGTTTAATCTGATAAACAGTATTTTCCTTTCCATTGGTTTGTTTAACCTTTCTTATAATCTTTATGATCTAAGAAACAATAATTCTCTGCTTATGTAAACACCTCGGTGTACAACTCTGTCAGTAAGACCCTGTTACTATTGTTGATGACATTTCGGTAACCACCGATGAACTAGAACTTTGCCTATTGGTCTGCCTCATTTCAACGAGCAAGAAAATGGTTCTCTTCGTCCCCCGGCCTTGGTATCGACGTTATTGCCGACATAGCTGACAAGCTACCCTTTAACATGTCGTGTTATCGTGACCGTGCAAGATGTCACCGCTCTTCCTACTCTTAACCCACACTAACCACAGTTCCATGGGATAGAAACCTGACTCTCCTGTACAACCTTGATTCTGAAGTATCCTTTCACTGGTACAGTGAGCTGCTATACAAATGATTTTTAATCCCTTTCCGCGACGACATTTTGAACCGTCACCTAGTGAGTGTGGGCGATAGGGGGGGGGGGGGGGGTCCTTCCCACACGACCCAGAAACCGTCGGGGATAGGCCCTCCGGTCACACACATTGGGCAAAATGAGATCGTGTGCGACAAGCGAGCGATCAAATACAATTATACAAGCCCAATCGGTTCTGGTCGTAAGTACATCCCACACAGTCAGTCCTAGACAAATGTTTCCGTTTGTATGTACATTCCACACAGTCAATCTAAGGAATACATTTCCGTTCGTATGTACATGCCACACAGTCAATCCAAGAAGTACGTTTCCGTTCGTATGTACATCCCACACAGTCAATCGAGGGAAAATGTTTTGGTTCGTATATACATCCCACATAGTTTTATGTATAGCCTCGTGTGTGATAGGTGTAACGATCACACACGCTTTGCCTACGTTAACCGTTTGCTTTTATTCAACTACATCACACATGATTTGATGAAGAAATCTGTATGACATTGGGCTATCCATCACAACCACTTTTACTACTAGAACCCTTTGCAAAGTTCCATGACCCATTTAGCAGGTTTATTAGTTTACAATTAATAATTCCAGTATTACGCAAATTCACATTTCATATCGAACAACTGTTTGCAATTTCATATCAGGCACATAAATATATTTTAACATCACAGTACGATAGCTACATGAAAACAACACAGTACAACATATAGCTAGTTCACCTTCATAAGAACAATATTAAAACAATATATTCATCTCCCTAATCGACTGATGCATGACCAGCCAGGTTCATCTTCTCCACCTCTGCTTTCAGTTCAGTAAGAACCTGTTTTGCAGTGACCAACTGGGAAAGTGCCTCCTCCTTCACCCCACTTAGCAAAGTCTAATTTAAAAAATCTGAGCTCATTCTCCATCTTCCTCTTTTTTTCTCTAAGCTTACCTCTATTCTCTTCCTCATACATGCTCCAGAGCTTTGCTAGGCACATCTTCAAAGACTCTGGCCACTCTTGATCAACCCACTCAAGGTAAGAACACTTCCGTTCATCCTATAATATTTAAAACTAAATCAGTAACAATTGTAGGGGAAATGGGTTTCTAGCAACAAAGAAAATCACCAAATACATATTTTGAAAAACTAAAGAAACAAGTTAATTATGACATATATTCTCAAAAAGATCAATGTGCAAATGAATTAATTTCTACTGAGACAACAACCAAATTCTGAAACATCAGAAGCTATAATTAACTGCAACAACATTACAAGTTCTTAGTCATGTACTATAAATAACAAATTGAACATTTTATGAGGAAGCTAAATATAACTGCAACAGCATAGCGATAGTGTTTGGATGACATCAAATTGATACTAACAGGTGTGTACATGCACAAATTATTAACATAAAACTAATAGCACTAAGACCGTCCACTATGTATGTGAAAACCTGTGTCAAGACAACTATTGCTATATTTGGCACCGGTGCCCTGCACCGGCGAGCCGATGCAGAGGAAAAAATCAGGGAACCAAACTCCGGAGCACCTAGTTGCTCCGATGCCCAGTTCCTTCGTGCCATGAAGATTTAGTAGTTTACTGCTTGGCTGCTCGGATGTGTGGACCAAAGTTGGCTGCACAAACTGCTGAAGCAGTGCCAAATAATTTTCTAATGGCACCGCTGATGAGATGGCAACATTTTTAGATACTAGGTAGAAACTGTGACACTGTCTTAATCACATCCCGAATAATATAGCACAGTGACAATGTCTGAATCACATCTAACAGATGATTTGTAACAACGAAAGTGGGGCTAACCTTCTCTGCACATGCCAGAAACATCCTCCCACTGTCCACAGATTCAAACGCAACTAACTTCATGCATGGAGATTGATGGTGACAATGAGCAGGCAGATCTTCAGCCACCCCGCTCCATTCGTTGCAACTGATGGTCCTAGAGAGCTACAAGAGGAAGAAATGACTCAAATCGACCGCCGGGTTAAAATCCTTCATTCCAAATCATAACCCAAGAGAGAGAAGAGAGGCATACGCGGGTGGTGAAAGAGTCATCGTCGGAGGAGGAACCGCTGGAGAGGTCATTGAAGAAGACCATGGCGACCGTGACGGTCGGATGTGAGATGACAAGAGCGAGGAAGCGGCTATAGCTTCGGAAGCAAGGAAGGAGGAAATAGGGGAAATGTGACTTGTGGTCGGGGAGAAAAGGGGTGGGGAGGGGGGTTAGATATTTCGGTGGTAGGCCAAAAATTTTGAAAGGTGGAGGGAAACTTTGCGCGCGGTGCCGTCGAACACCATTTAATTTGAAGGAATGTGTGCATCGCAAACGATTCTTCTGCGTTATGCGCATGGGATGAGTTTGATCATTCAAATTTGGTGTAAATTTCCCTGGGTACTGTCCTCATCCACGTCATTGCATAATTTAACATCGCTTGCTAATTTGGGCACACAAAAGAGCCTACAACACATAGACCACACTTACTGAATCGAGCAGTTTTAGTAATTAAACAGAGTCAGTTGACCTAAACATTGCTCTAACAAAAGACCAGCATTATAAACAAAGCCTAAGTACGCATAATTTTAACAAAGTCACCGCCACGCCGGCCTATGCCTCGCCGGTGTAAGATGAGACGTCAATGACTTGTCCTGGCGACATGCCGCCGTTGGTGGACTCCGCGTCCCCCCGGCTGAAGTCGACCGCGTCCTTGTCCTCATCCTCGGCGCTGCCCTCAAGGTTGTAGTACTTGTAGTAGTGGCTGCACTAGAGCTCACGTTGGTACTCCACCACCGAATTCTCAATGGACATACTCTTCTCTACCTCGACCTCGTCCACGCGCAACTCCTCCTCCCGGCGCTCCTCGATCTCCGCCGCCTCCTGCATCTCCAGCTCCCGCTCGGCGATCTCATGAGGAAGCAGGTGCTCCATGGCCTCCGCCGCCTTTTTGGACGTGGGTTGCATGCTGTATTCCGACGTGGCCTGGAATATCTTGGCGTGTGCGTCCTCGATCTTGGCGTGGATGGCCTCTACCCGGGCCAAGGCGACATCGGCGGCACGGGCTGCAGGTCGAGCGCTCTCGGCGTTTGCAGCCGCCATCGCAGCAGCTGCTGCAGCCGTCTTGGTTGCTGCAGCTGCCCTGTCGGCTGCCGCAGACACCCTCTCGACAGATGCGGCCGCGCTCAATGCGGATGCGGTGGCGCTCGGGGAGGACGCGGCCACCGTACGGGCCCACACGAAGCATTTCCACGGCATCATTCTTTGCAAGAAGGGGTTGCGGGAATGGGGACCGGGGATTCGTGGATTCGGGGGTGACCGGCACTAGAGCAGACGAAGCCGGCGAAGCTTATGGAGGAAGACTTAAATAGACCCATGAATTTTCATCGCAATCGGTTCCTACAACAAACTATGTGTGATGTTGTTGATACTTTGTATTAGCTGTGAAAGACGAATTTGGAGTACAGTGGCAACAGATGGTGTTTTAAATGTACGAGAAAATTTGGAGTACTAATACAACTATCATGTCAAAATTTGGAAAATTTTAGGGGTCATTTGACCTTTTAAGACATTTAAGTGATATTCTAGCCATTTAATGACCGTAATTCAAATTTGAACTACATGTACATGCAACAGCTAACCATAATGGTTTGAAAAGTCATATTTGTATACTTGTGTGCGAGTTAATTCCATGTGCAGTAAATTACACATAATTTTCAAACATATTGGTGTCACGGCTTGGACACAAAGCATCGAGTGCCATTGCATTTAAATTCCAAAAAATAAAAATGATCAGAAATACATGAACCTTGCTTGACGTAATGGCATGGCACGAAGATGGTGTGGTAAAAAAATTGGCCTGTTTGACGAAACTTTGGACAAACACCCCTCACAAACCGGAGTGACTCAGTAGAAGGCTCGTGGTTCCGAGAAGGGCACAATGCATCTTTGATGATGAACCGGCGATAGCTTCCTCTTATGGCCTTCAAAATTTTTCTACAGTTCACGTGCACTAATACAACTGTCATGTCAAAATTTGGAAACTTTCAGGGGTCATTTGACCTTTTTAAGACATTTAAGTGATTTTCTAGCCATTTAATGACCGTAATTCAAATTTGAACTACATGTACATGCAACAGCTAACCATAACAGTCTGAAAAGTCATATTTGTATACTTGTGTGCGAGTTAACTCCATGTGTAGTAAATTGGACGAAATTTTCAAACATATTGGTGTCACGCCTTGGACACACAAAGCATGGAGTGCCATTGCATTTAAATTTTGAAAAATTCAAAAATGATCAGAAACACATGAAACCTTGCTTGACGTAATGGCATGGCACGAAGATGGTGTGGTAAAAAAATTGGCCTGTTTGATAAAAGTTTGGACACACACCCCTCACAAACCGGAGCAACTCACTAGAAGGCTTGTGGTTCCGAGAGGGAACAATGCATGTTTGATGACGAACGGGCGATAGCTTCCTCTTATGGCCTTCAAATTTTTTCTACAGTTAACGTACACTATTACAACTATCATGTCAAAATTTGGAAAATTCCAGGGGTCATTTGACCTTTTTAAAACATTTAAGTGATTTTCTAGCCATTTAATGATCGTAATTCAAATTTGAACTACATCTACATGCAACAGCTAACCATAACGGTTTGAAAAAATATCATATTTGTGTACTTGTGTGCGAGTTAATTCCATGTGCAGTAAATTGGAAGGAATTTTCAAACATATTGGTCTCACGGCTTGGACACAAAGCATGAAGTGCCATGGCATTTAAATTTCAAAAAACTAAAAAAAGATCAGAAACACATGAAACCTTGCTTGACGTAATGGCATGGCACCAAGATGGTTTGGTAAAAAATTGGCCTGTTTGATGAAAGTTTGGACACACACCACTCACAAACTGGAGCAACTCACTAGAAGGCTCGTGGTTCCGAGAGGGAACAATGCACGTTTGATGACGAACAGGCGATAGCTTCCTCTTATGGCCTTCAAACTTTTTCTACAGTTAATGTGCACTAATACAACTGTCATGTGAAAATTCAGAAAATTCCAGGGGTCATTTGACCTTTTTAAGACATTTAAGTGATTTTCTAGCCATTTAATGACCGTAATTCAAATTTGAACTACATCTACATGCAAAAGCTAACCATAACAGTTTGAAAAATCATATTTGTGTACTTGTGTGCGAGTTAATTCCATGTGCAGTAAATTGGAAGGAATTTTTAAACATATTGGTCTCACGGCTTGGACACAAAGCATCGAGTGCCATGGCATTTAAATTCCAAAAAATTAAAAAATGATCAGAAACACTTGAAACCTTGCTTGACGTAATGTCATGCCACCAAGATGATGTGGTAAAAAATTTGGCCTGTTTGACGAAAGTTTGGACACACACCCCTCACAAACCGAAGCAACTCACTAGAAGGCTCGTGGTTCCGAGAGGGAACAATGCATGTTTGATGATGAATCGACGATAGCTTCCTCTTATGGCCTTCAAAAAATTTCTAGAGTTAACGTGCACTAATACAACTGTCATGTCAAAATTTGGAAAATTTCAGGGGTCATTTGACCTTTTAAAGACATTTAAGTGATTATCTAGCCATTTAATGACCGTAATTCAAATTTGAACTACATCTACATGCTACAGCTAACCATAACGGTTTGAAAAATCATATTTGTGTACTTGTGTGCGAGTTAATTCCATGTGCAGTAAATTGGAAGGAATTTTCAAACATATTGGTGTCACGGCTTGGACACATGCATGGAGTGCCATGGTATCGCAAAATAAGTATTCGTGCCTTATATGAGGAAAGAAAATGTAAATATCAGGTGTTCAAAAAAGAAAATGTAAAGATCTGGCAAGACAACCGGGCCCCACACGATTGGCATTCTATTTCGCGCCTCAAGGTTTGGAAGGTGAGTGGCGTGGGTTATTAATCAGACACAATTCTGTATTGGAAACCGTCAGCTATTAAGTTCACACACGGCTTTTGCTGCAGGAATCATGTGCAATTCAAACTACAGTACTCGTAAATTCCGGCGACCGGCGTGTGTACTGTTCCCGTCGATCTAGATTCCGGCTGCCAATAAATACTACCTTGCTCACATCATCCCGCCTGCATTCTCGTCTACATCCTCCCCTCGCTCGCCCTCTCTCTCTCTCTCTCTCTCTCTCTCTCAAATCTCAGCCACGGCACTGCTGATCTGCCCATGCGCCGACGAGGAGGCACCGCCCCCACCCCCCGAGGACGTTCAGTCGAAGAGCAGTGACGAGGAGGACCCCTACGGGCCGCCGGACGAGGTTGCGCTGGACCCCCCAACTTTGGAGTGGTTTTGGGGCCTGTACAATCTTTGTCTGTGGAAGTTGCTGCCGCCGGCTGAGAAAGCCAGGAAAGTGGCATTCAAGAAGGAGATGGCGGAGGAGCAAGCCAGGTACCAGGCGACCTGTGAAGCCCATGAGGCCGCCTGGAAAAAGGAGGCGGTGGAGCTTTGGGGGTGGGCGCGTTGTCGTGCGGAGGAGGTGTACGAAGACGGGTACTTTACGAGGAAGGTCAAAGGCGCTAGGCGCCTCATCGCTGCGTGGAGGTGGGCCGATAAGCTCCAGCGTGCCACTGACGAGGAGCTCCGGTGGGCGCCCAACGAAATGGCAAGATCATTCGCGCTCGTCCGCCAGCAAGAGGCAGATCGGCATGTCAAGCGCTGTGAGGTGGAGGAGGTGGAGTACTGCCTTCGAGCTAGGAAGACGCCACGCACCAGGGAGCTGCTGGCGAGGGGCTGCCGAAATACTGCCCCCAGGAGGGATTATTAGTTTTAGTATTGTTTGTTTTCAATTTTATGCATTGTACCTAGTAGTTAAGTATCATCACGTATATGTGATGATATTATATATATTCTGTGATGAACTAATAAACAACTAATATATATATTATGAATTCTATTTTTCTATCTGTTTTCGTATACTAATTTGTATCTAGCTATTATCATACACATATACAGAATGGAAATCATATATACACATATTGAAACAGAACATTTAAGAACGGAAAATAGAGTACATACATTGAAACAGAGCAATAAACAAAGCAATATTATGATTGTTGTGAATACATAGCGATCCACATCGAAACGACTCAACAAAATAAAACGCGTCCATGACCAGCAACCCTTGCCTACGGTAGCTCTTGGCTCTGCCTGAACTTGTGCAGGCGTTCATCCAAGCGGTCGACACACTCGCGGTACATATGGAGCGCGATCTCGAGCTCCAAGTTGGCTATTTCATCGGAGATCAGCAGCTCGAGGATCCGACGGCCATGTTCCTCTACTGCGCCCAGGTGGACACCTGGGCCAAGGAGGCGATCGAGCCTAGCGACCAGCGCGTAGGCATCGAGCGGGCCGCGGACAAGGCAAACGGCGTGACCCATGCTAACGGCACGGCGGGTGTCCGGTACAAGTACGGCGCTGCCGGCCTCTGGTGCAAGTACGGCGTAGACGACCTCTGCCCACTCCTGGCGAGGAATGGGGGTACTGACGGGACGTGTACCCAGCTGTGACGCCCTGTCGACAGCAGGCAAGGGCCGATGGATCTGTTCTTGCTGTGCGGCGTGCTGCACCTCTCGCTCTGTGGCGCTCCAATGGTCTCACTATGCAGCGAGCCGCAGCCTATTGGCGCGGACACGCCTAGCTTGCTTTGCGGCGCACCATCGATCATGTTGTGCAGCGAGCTGCAGCCTCTCGGCGCTGACATGCCTATCTTGATCCGTGGCACTGAAGCGTCATGCACCAAGGGTCTGCTCAACCCCGGCGATGACGCGTAGCATGGCATCATCCATCACGTTGCCGGGGAGCGCCTCGGCCTTGACGGGCCATGGCGCCTTCTCGTTTTCCTTGTCGAGGAGGTTGATGGCAGAGGTGGTGCTTCGGTGGGTTGGCATGCTTGGAAAAGGTGGATGTGCTACAGGCTGCGCTTGTTGTCTCGGTGCATCGCGCGCTGCCTAGGTTTATGCGCAATATCGCTGGGTGGCGGTGGGAAACCGGTGAGGAAATGGCGGGAAACGGTGGCATGGTCATAAAACGCCATCAATTAATGGAAACTTAGCATAGAAGGAACATCGAGCTAGCACGACGCGTGCGGGCACATTGCTCGCCCAAGGCTATGATCCATATACTTGTGTGCCCAATAGAGCACACTATTCATAGTAAAGAATACTGTTCCGTTTATCCTAGTAGAGCAGTGGCGGCAAGCATCACAAGAAGAAGTAGATGATGATCAGATGATCGTTTATCCTAGTTAATTATGCATGTAATAGTTTACTTTGGTATGTGGAAATGTGATGTGTGTACTAGCCACCTATGTAATTGGATGTTTAATTTGGTTGTGCAATCATGTCCTTATTAGTATATATGTTGTTGTTCTGTATGCAATCACATTGCACACGGAACATACTAGGGAAACCGTCGGTGTGAATTCATCAATCGCTGACAATTGTATACCAGGACGTGTTTGCCCACAACACACACGAATTATTAGCAGCAATCATTTGTGTTAATATCGGTCTTCGCACACATGTGTGATTATAGACCTGTTTGCCGCGTACGACACACATCTTGTTAAGTTGAGCCGTTTCTGTTCTCTTGGCTCAACGCAAACAGTTCATCCGAGTGAACTGTATGTCGTATATCGCACACACCTTTGATCTGGCTGACCGTTTCTGTTGTGTTGCCTAATCACAAATAGTTCATCTGAGTGAACTATATGCCGTATATCGCACACACCTTCATCTGGTTGCCCGTTTCTGTTGTTCTGCCTTATCGCAAACAATTCATTGGAGTGAACCATATGTCACGCATCGCACACGCAACTCTAATCTGAATCGTGTTTGATGTATCCGCCATCGCAAATGTTTTGCATCTTTTTTGACGGTTTTTTTACATCAACGTTTACGATTAATGCATCGCACACAGTTTCGTCAAAGGGTCTCTGATTGTAGTGTCGTGTTAGCAGCATCCTGTAGTAGTGTTTGCACTTGGCTTCGTATGTAATTCACGAGCTAATTTCCTTACCATGTTTCATTCCGGTATCAAATGCAACATTATTCTTCATTACTCTGAACCCCTTCATCACCTGTTTTAGGCATCAGTTGGATGCCTACCTGGTTGAAACTTGTTGAACCTCCTTATGTCACTCTCGATATGTTTCTGGGTGCTTCTAAAATCTCCTTCCCTGAGATATTTACCGAATTTCAATCCTTCCAGACATCCATCCTTTTAGTTTCCCCCTTCTACCCTATTCATAAGTACGATGGAGATCTTGAAGAAAGAATGACGACTTCGTCATAGTGCACTGATGCAGAGGAATAAGGACTTGAATGCAGTGGACCGACCTCTTTGAGAAGAGCAACCAAGACCGAGAAGACTCATTAGAATTTTGTAACCAATTCCTTCCCCTTAACTCTACCTCTTAAATCTCGGGATGAGATTTCTTGTGGTGGAGGAGATTTGTAACACCCCGAGAATCATGCTATAGTAATCTCCCCTCTAATCTTGCCAAGTTATCATGTTTTTCAAGCTTAAGTGCCACTTGCTCAAAATCAAACTCAAATTCAAATTTAAATTGAAACTCAAATTTCTATTTGTTCAAACTGTCCAACAAAATGTCGTTGGATTGCAAATAATCACTAAGTAATTGTCATGTAGAAACCAATATTATTAGAAATATTAAATTGCCTCTAACCTATTTAAAACACCGCCCAAAACAGCCTATTTAATCCATTAGTAATTAAGTAAAATTTAAGTGAAATCATCTTGCCTCCAAAATTTTTGTGGCAGTACTAAATAATGCCTAGTATTTGATTTGACAAGTTGCATATTTTACAAAAAAAACATTTGGTGGTCAAAAAAATAGAAAACAGAAGCTAAGGATTAAAAATAGAAAAGAAAACAAAAAAAGAGGTCGGCCCATGTGGACTGGATGAGGCCCAGCCCACACACCCCCACTCATCCCCAACCTCCTGCTACAGGGAGGTAGGGGGGTCGTGGCGGACATCCACGCCATGACCACGCCCCTGGGCGATGTGCCGGCGATCCCACGGCTCCCTAGAAGGATAAGGCGTCAACCCATGCCCCCTCGCCGAACCCTAGCGCACCCGTTCCTCTCCCTTGCCACGCCCCTTCTTGCTCTTCGAAGCCCGAGTGTGTACGCCGCCGCGCCGTCGTCGTGCCTGCTGTCGGTGTCAAAACCGGCAGATCTCGGGTAGGGGGTCCCAAGCTGTGTGTCTAAGGATCGATGGTAACAATAGACAATGGGGACACGATGTTTACCCAGGTTCGGGCCCTCTTAATGGAGGTAAAACCCTCTGTCCTGCTTGATTGTATTC
Source organism: Thinopyrum elongatum (assembly GCA_011799875.1). Taxonomy (NCBI): domain Eukaryota; kingdom Viridiplantae; phylum Streptophyta; class Magnoliopsida; order Poales; family Poaceae; genus Thinopyrum; species Thinopyrum elongatum. Next base: position 404,801,937 of record CM022302.1, on the reverse strand, counting down.
GATGAGTATTGGGGCTACAAGAGTTGATCTACCTCGAGATCATAATGGCCAAACCCTAGCTGTCTAGCCTATGATTATTCTGATAGCCTCTACAGACTAAACCCCCCGGTTTATATACACATCGGAGGGGCCTAGGGTTGTACAGAGTCGGTTTACAAAGGAAGGAAATAGTACATTCGGACACCAAACTTGCCGTCCACGCATATAGGAGTCCTACCCGGACACGGGGAATAGTCTTCAGCTTTATCTTCATGGCCCATCAGTCTGGCCCATATCGAACTGTCCGGACACCCGAGGACCCCCTAATCCAGGACTCCCTCAGTAGCCCCTGAACCAGTCTTCGATGATGATGTGTTCGGCACGCAGATTATCTTCAGCATTGCAAGGCGGGTTCCTTCTCCTGAATACTTTAAGTCAACTTCCTGCATAGAGGAACTGTATCCGGCTCTGCACAACTAATGCAACCCTTAGCCACGAAGGCAGGATGTCAAAATAGGAACAATGTCTTTTACTGACAACTTTTTCGGTGAAGCGTCACACTTGACTCTTTAACATTTCGAACCATTTTCACGCCCCCCGTTTCGTGTTTCGAGGCCTAGCCCTCATTGGCACGTCCCGTGAAAACAGAGATCATGCCCGTCCATTACGGGATTCTCATCAATGTGGTTTGGGTAACCCAACCACGCCTTACGCACGATCTCGTTGGGAACAGGCGAGGTTTATGGCTTGAAAAGGGAACGTTTGGTATTTTCACCGTCTATAAGAGGATAAAGATCCCTCCTTTTTCCCCACACCTTCTTCTAGCTCCTGTGTTCCAACCTCCAAGCTCTAGCACCCACAACTTCGATCTTTCCCACCGCTGCCACCCTCCCCAACAATGGCCGGGTCCGATTCCAAGGGCAAGTGGGAGGTCTCCTCCGTCACCGAGAAGGACATCAAGGATCTCCGGAGCGCGGGCTATCTGTCCGCGGATATCGCGCATAGGCTCCCTGACAAAGATCAGGTTATCCCTACTCCGGAGCCTGGTGAGAGGGTCATGTTCATCCCCCATTTCCTGCAAGGGCTAGGGTTTCCCCTCCACCCCTTCATCCGAGGCCTCATGTTCTACTACGGGTTAGATTTCCACGATCTAGCCCCAAATTCCTTCCTCCACATATCGGCGTTCATCGTCGTGTGCGAGGCTCTTCTCCGCATCCCCCCACACTTCGGCCTGTGGCTCAAGGTCTTCAATCTGAAGCCGAAGGTGGTTGACGGACAGCATGCGGACTGTGGCGGGGCCATGGTAAGCAAGCTCCCCAACGCCATCTGGCCCAAAGGGGCATTTGTGAAGACAGTCAAGGTGTGGCAACAGGAGTGCTTCTACATCACCGAACCCTGCGACGCCAACTGGGCAGCCACGCCTGACTTCAGATCCGGACCCCCCACGAGAATCACCTCATGGACCGCCAAGGGCCTTGATTGGGGGTCCAAAACGGAGGTGCAGATGCTACAAAAGCGCATCTCCAATATGCTAGGTAAAAACACCGGTCTCACAGACGTGATTTAGGTGATGCTCTTTCGCCGCACTCTTCCCTGCCAACTTCGGGCCTCCCCCATGTGGGAGTTCAATCCGGAGGAGCCACGGACCCTGAAGCACTTCTTCGGCACCACGCACGAAGACATATGGAAGCAGCTCTTCAAGGCCCAGAAAACGTGGCTGAAGAAGACCGAGGACGTCGGACTCGACATCGAGAACCCAGCCTCAGTGGTAAGCATAACTTTTCCGAAGACTTGTCTGGTCAATACTTCAGATATAATGTAGATTACTTTGCCTGCCTTCCGTACAGGGCTGGACGGCAAAGGCGAAGCGGATCGATTGTCCGGCACCGCTGCCTGAGAACCCGGCCACACCCCAGCTAACGGAGATGTTGGTCCTGGCGCCCTATCAGGCACTGGAGAAGAAGGCCAAGAAGAAGAAGGGCAAGGAGGCCAAGGGCGGCCCCCGCCGCAAAAGTCCTTCGGACGTAGTGTCCGGAGAGACCGAAGCCCTCTCTTCCCATGAAGAAGACGAGGAAGAAGAGGAGGAGGAGGTGGAAAGCGACTCCCCTCATAAGGGGAAGAAGAAGAAAAGGGCCGATGAGGAAATCGACCGCATTAATAAGCGGTTCGATGAGACGCAAGGTATGCGTATGATGTTAAAAGTTTATTTTGATATCAGAAGTGATATGTATATTTAGAGACTAACTCATGGAATGCCTTGATTATAATCACAACTGGCGCAGCCTAGGTCGAGACCCTCAAAGGCGCCCTTGCCCAGGCCAAAAAAGAGGCGGAGGCGAATAAGGCAGCCGCTGAGAAGGCGGCTACCGAACTGAAGACCGAGCAAGATGCCCACCGCCAACACGAAGCTCGGGTGGCCGAAGTAGAGCAGGAGATGAAGGACGCCATCAGCAAACGTGAAACCTTGGAGCAGAAGACTTCGGACCAGTCAATCGAGCTCGCCAAGGCTCTCCATGATGCCAAAGAGGCGCGGATCAAGTCCTGGAGTGCTCGTGAAGAGATCCATCAGGCAAGGCAGATAGCGGCTGGTAAGGCCTTTCTTTTGCAGAGTATCTTTGGAGGTCAGAGGTTTGCTTTGCTCACCCGAGTATGGAGTTCTCCAGGCACGTTTGCGGATCTTCTGAGGAGTGCCGCCGATGCCGCACAGTTCTTCCGAGCCCAGGAGGGCAACTCGACCGAGAAGCTGTTCTGGTCGCAATTTCTCGCGCCGGAACACCCGACGCCTCTAAACGACTAGCTGAAGCAGCTGACGAAGCTGCATAGGGTGGCAGGTTTGGCCATGAAGGACCTGATTGTCTAGCTCTGGCCGGCCGAGCCAATCCCTAGTAGCTATTTTGGTTTGGTGAAGCGGCTTGTCGACGCGCGGCCTCGGATTGATGCATTGAATTGCTCGTCCTGCATAGAGGGTGCCCGGATGGCCTTCACCCGCGTCAAGATGCAATGGGCAAAGATGAAGGCCACCGAAGTGGCAACCGCAGGCCCGCCCGAAGGCAAAATCACCGGAAGCCGAAGAGGTACTTCGATGACGTCCTAGAAGGAGCCCGAGTGATAGAGGGTCAATGCTCTAAGGATGTAATATTTGATTGGGTGTGTTCGGGTTGTACAAACAATGTGATGAACCCATGCTTGTTTATATATCTATGTTTGCGCCTTTTGTTTCAAGTGACTTTTCCTCCTGTGTGGCCGTTTATTGTTTTATTTCTAAAAGTTTGCCAGTCGTCGGCTTCAGCCCCCATGTAGATGCTACAGGGGTGTTCGGCGTAACGCGTGACCACACTTTATCCAACGTCTTGGTCCGTAAAGGAGGTGTCCGCGTGGTGAACCAAGCAATCAGACTATGCGGCTTTATTACTTTCACTTAGCCATAGGAGTTTGACTGTGGAGCTAAGTACTAGCCCCTGGTGCGTGTGCGGCTATCCGGACTACGGTGCCTTTTCCACGCGGCTGGACGAAGACCAGCCCCTCGTATAACACGGAGTGAATCACTAACGATTTATAGTATAATACTAAGCCGCCGAATCGCTGACCAGCTCGCGCCTATCATGACAGTCAGTTTTCGGCTTTCTCTACTGAGGTACTTGACCGGACGAACCAGAAATACAATCGCAGTAGTTCTCCCTTTACTACCTTAGCCGAACGAGCGGAACGTAAGGTGGTAAGCACAGGAGCCGGGCAACCCAACTATAGACCAAAGACATGATTCAGAGCCGATGCATATAATGCAATATCCGGGACGCCGAAGAGTACCCTATAGGTGTTCGGACTTTGAAATGTGCAGGACCGAATACGGCCCTCGGCGTTAAGGCCGGACTAAAGCACGTGTGGCAGTCTGAAGTAGGGAGGGCATACAGATGACAAAATAAATGAGTGCCAAACAAAAGCGGTGATCAACTGCTTCCTTTATACCCTGATGAGTACGTCGAGCCGTGTTATTACAGATAATGCCATAAATATCGAGGCTATTTTACATGCCAAAAGTTTACACAAGGAAAAGGTTTACACAGGGCCTAAAAGTAGTGGTTTGAAGATCCCAATGGTGCCCTGCCGCACATCTGCGCCGTTTCTCCTTGGTGGGAAGTCCTTTAAGAGGAGGAGGTGATGGTTGTCTGTAAGAAAGAGGGACCTGGAAAAGAGCCTCCATAGATTAGGTAGGTTTTTTAACGAACCTATAGTGGAAAAAATAGTTGAGGTCCGAATAGGGTCAAACCGTACTATGGACCTTTTCCGCAGTGTGCCTCCGGCGCTGCCCAAGGTATTTTAAGTGCGTAGTTATGTACGCGCGGTACATATGTCGCAACCTTGTGGGGCCGTGGACGGAGGCTAAACTGTTTTTTAAGCTCCGGCCCCACCAGGCTATCGCATTGTAGTGTGGATCAGACTCGCTTAGCAGAGTCGTGGGTCTTGATGACCGATGGGTTGTCCGGCTTGATGAGGCCGCCCTGTACTTCGGCTGCTAGGGCCGCAGTATGCTCCTCTGTATGGAGGGAGCGCTCCATATTCCCATTTACTGTGATGACGCCATGAGGTCCAGGCATTTTGAGCTTCAGATAAGCATAGTGCGGGACCGCATTAAAGCGGGCGAAGGCCGTTTGTCCGAGCAGCGCATGATAACCACTGCAAAAAGGGACGATGTCAAAGATCAAGTCTTCACTTCAGAAGTTATCTGGAGAGCCGAATACAACTTCCAGCATTAAGGAGCCCGTGCAGCGGGCCTCCACGCCAAGTATCACTCCTTTAAAGGTAGTGTTGCTAGGTTTGATTCTGGACGGGTCGATACCCATCTTACGGACAGTATCCTGGTAGATCAAGTTGAGGCTGCTGCCGCCGTCCATAAGGACTCTAGTAAGATGGTATCCGTTAATGATAGGATCGAGTACCAGGGCCGCTGAACCTCCGTGACGGATACTGGTTGGGTGGTCCTTGCGATCAAAGGTGGTCGGACAAGCCGACCATGGGTTGAATTTTGGGGCGACAGGCTCTACGGCGTAGACGTCCCTTAATGCGCGTTTGCGCTCCCTCTTGGGGATGTGGGTAACGTAGATCATGTTCACCATTTTGACCTCGGGGGGAAACTGTTTCTGTCCCCCGATGCACGGTGGGTGAGGCTCATCATCGTCCTCGCTTGGAGGTCCTTTCCCCTTATGTTCGGTGTTTATTTTACCGGCCTGTTTGAAAACCCAGCAGTTTCTGTTGGTGTGGTTGGCAGGCTTGTCAGGGGTGCCATGAATCTGGCAGGGTCGATCCAGTATCTTATCCAAGTTGGATGGACCGTCCCTAGTACCTTTGAATGGCTTCTTCCGCTGACCGGGTTTAGAGCCACTGAATCCGGCGTTTACCGCCGTATCCTCTGTTTCTTCGTTGTTGTTTTGGCGATTGTTTTTGCTGCGTCGTGGCCTTCCATTGCCGTCCCGGGCCTCAGAAGTGCCGGGGTCGCTGGTACTATTGCTTCTACGAGCCAACTAGCTATCTTCGCCCGCACAGAAACGGGTCATGAGTGCAGTAAGAGCTGCCATGGTCTTCGGCTTTTCCTGATCGAGGTGTCGGGCGAGCCATTCGTCACGGACGCTGTGCTTAAATGCCGCTAAGGCCTCGGCGTCCGGACAGTCCATGATTTGGTTCTTTTTAATTAAGAACCAATTCCAAAGTTTGCGAGCAGACTCTCCGGGTTGCTGAATTATGTGACTCAGGTCATCAGCATCCGGTGGCTGGACATAAGTGCCTTGAAAGTTGTCCCGAAAAGCATCCTCTAAGTCTTCCCAGCTTCCAATGGAGTTCTCTGGGAGGCTGTTCAACCAATGCCGTGCTGGTCCTTTCAGCTTTAGAGGGAGGTATTTAATGGCGTGGAGATCATCTCCGCGAGCCATGTGAATGTGGAGAAGAAAATCTTCAATCCATACAGCAGGATCTGTCGTTCCATCGTATGGCTCGATGTTTACGGGTTTAAACCCTTCCGGAAACTGGTGCTGCATTACCTCATTGGTAAAGCACATGGGGTGCACAGTGCCTCTATAATGGGCGACGTCGCGACGGAGTTCGGATGACATCTGTGTTCGGGGCTGACCCCTGACTTGGTTATGTTTGTCGTTCCAGGCCTGGTGGCTGTTATCTAGTGCTGGAGCACGTCCTCTTGATCCATAGATTGATCTGGTCTGGTCAGCTCTATTGGTCAGGTCCTGACGTAGGTCGTACGTGTAGCCCGAAGCCGCTGTCTCCTTGCCTCTACGGCGAGGGGGCGCGGGCTGATGTTCGGCATAACTGGCCGTTTTGTCCCGTCCACGTGGTGGTCGGTCCGGTTGATCGGCATGATTGTATTTTGACGGTATTGGCTCAAAGGCCGCCTCGTCAAATTGTGGCAGTAGCCTGCGCTTAGGATAGCTCTTTGTTTGGCGCTCAAAGCCGTATCCCTCTTCGGCGGCCAGGACCTTAGTCCATCTGTCGTTGAGCGTGTCCTGTTCGGCTTGAATTTGCTACTGTTTCCTTTTTAGGCTCCGTGCAGTGGCGATCAACCGTCGCTTGAAGCGTTCTTGTTCGAGGGGTTCCTCTGGGACGATGAAATCTTCGTCATCGAGGCTAATATCCTCTTCGGAGACAGGTAAGTAGTTACAATCTTCCGAATCCCCTTGATCGGCAAGTTCGTCGGGGTTGACTTGACCATCTTCCCTCTCATCCTGCTCAAATGCAGGGTCAGCGGGGTGGTCGGAGACTTCGGCGTTGTTCGGAGTGTCATTATCTCCGGTGCCGGTATTGCTTTCCCTTGCCCGACGCGATTGTGAGCGGCGCCGCTGACGCCGGTGTTTGGGTGGTTCGTCGACGGGCTTCTCCTCATCTTGAGTGCCATCGTCGTCCTTTTTCTCAGGCGTGTCCACCATGTATACATCATAAGTAGAAGTGGCCATCCAATGCCCAGTGGTGGGTGGGTTTTGGCCTGGTTCAGCTCTGACATCGTCGTCCATGACATCGATGTCTTCGGAGGAGTAATCTAGCATGTCGGGTTAATCCTCGACAGTGGCTATTAGGTGGGTGGTGGGTGGGACGCAAAATTTCCTACTCTCAGCCCTCGGTTCAAACTGGGCGTAGTTCGGAGGTGATACTTCCGTGATGGTGAGATATTGCATTAGGTCCAGTGTTTCGTTTAAGAGTGAAAGCTGGACAGGCGTCTGAGGATCTGCGGAGCTAGGTTCGGTAATAACCACTTGACCGAGCCCGGTGGACGTAGACCTCGAGAGTTCGGAGTTGACGTCCAGAGGCGAATCTGGCTTCCCGATGATGGGGAGAGTCCGTTTGACTCCGGGTCCGCCGACGGCATGGTTGCATCTGGATCTCCGGCTAGAAGCTCCGTAATGGGAGAGAGTCCGGCGGGGTTACCCCCCCCCCCCCGTATTCAGACGAAGTGTTCCGCTCTGGATCTAAGGCCAGGGCGGGCATGATAGTCGATCCCTGGATGGGATCTGATAGCGGATCCGAAGGGCCTTCTTTGTATGGGTGGGGAGCGGCGGCAAAGGCCGTGAACCCCTCGAAGATTAGATCCCCTCGGATATCGGCGATGTAGTTCAAACTTCCAAACCTGATCTGGTGACCAGGGGCGTAGCTGTCGACCTACTCAAGGTGACCGGTCGAGTTGGCAGGTAGCACGAAGCCGCCAAACACAAAGAGTTGGCCAGGGAGAAAAATCTCCCCGGAAACAGCATCGTTGTCGATGACAAGGCGAGACATCGATCCTTCTGTCGACAACACAACAGAACTCTCAATGAAAGCACCAATGTCGGTGTCAAAACCGGCAGATCTCGGGTAGGGGGTCCCAAGCTGTGTGTCTAAGGATCGATGGTAACAATGGCAATGGGGACATGATATTTACCCAGGTTCGGGCCCTCTTAATGGAGGTAAAACCCTACGTCCTGCTTGATTGTATTCGATGAGTATTGGGGTTACAAGAGTTGATCTACCTCGAGATCGTAATGGCCAAACCCTAGCTGTCTAGCCTATGATTATTCTGATAGCCTCTACAGACTAAACCCCCCGGTTTATATACACACCGGAGGGGCCTAGGGTTGTACAGAGTCAGTTTACAAAGGAAGGAAAGAGTACATCCGGACACCAAACTTGCCGTCCACGCATACAGGAGTCCTACATGGACACGGGGGATAGTCTTCAGCTTTATCTTCATGGCCCATCAGTCCAGCCCATATCGAACTGTCCGGACACCCGAGGACCCCCTAATCCAGGACTCCCTCACCCGCGGCCACCGACTTTCCCATGCTCCTTCGCCATGCCTAGGAGGTTCGCGCCATCATTGTTGACCTCTCCGTGGACCGCCTCGACCTAGAATGCCTCAACGCCTCGCCATCGACCCATCCTCACTGCCACAACCATCGTCGCCCCCCTCGTCGATCTGCTCCACCGTGCCCTCCCCATCCTCCCAGAGCTGCTCCTCGCCATCCCTGTGAGCCTCCTCCTAAAGGACCCCCTTTCCCCGCCTTGAACCGCCCTTGCTTCGGCTCCGCGCCCGAAGCTCACTCCTAGACGCGCCCCCCTGCGGCGCCCTCCTGTGCGCGCCCTGTCGCACCCCACGCCCATCCGCACGTCTGCACCGGCCGTGCCCAGTGCACGCGCCCACCCAGTTGTGTTACCCCCACTCGCCGCTGCCCGCGTGTTGCTGCCGCCACGTGCTGCCCACCTCCGCCTCACTCCCTGGCTGCCCCGGCTTGCGCAGCCACGCCAGGCGCCTCGTCGTGCCCCTGCTCACCTGCCTTGCCCTGCCGCTTCCCCAAGCCGTCTGCTGTGCCCTGCCTTGCTCTGCCGCGCCCATCCCTGCCCGCTGATTCCCCGCGCGCTCGCTGCCTGCATGCCGCCATGCCTGCCTTTGACTAGGGCTGCACCCCTCCTGGCCACGTGCGGCCGCCTGCCGCCGTTGCCTCCCACTGCTGCCTTCTACTACCACTACTGCCCTCATCGTAGCCTGACCGCGCCCTGCCTTGCCCACGGTAGCGCCCCTGTTGAGTGCACACGTGCGTGCACAACAAATCCCCTCATGGCCTTGGGCCACTACCACGCGGCCCTCACCGGTTAATTAAATTCTAACCCCCCACTAATAGCCGGGCCCCCACCGCTAGTTAAACTAAATTAACTAAATTGAATTAGTTATAGTCTGATGGATGAAGTGGCGCGAAGCTTCTGGCATTCTCTGTGACAAGAGAGTGCCACAAAAACTAAAAGGCAAGTTCTACAGGACGACTGTTCGACCCGCAATGTTGTATGGTGCTGAGTGTTGGCCGACTAAAAGGCGACATGTTCAACAGTTAGGTATGGTGGAGATGCGTATGTTGAGATGGATGTGTGGCCACACGAGGAAGGATAGAGTCCGGAATGATGATATACGAGATAAAATTGGGGTAGCACCAATTGAAGAGAAGCTTGTCCAACATCGTCTGAGATGGTTTGGGCATATTCAGCGCAGGCCTCCCGAAGCTCCAGTGCATAGCAGACGGCTAAAGCGTGTGGAGAATATCAAGAGAGGATGGGGTAGACCGAATTTAACATGGGAGGAGTCTGTTAAGAGAGACCTGAAGGATTGGAGTATCACCAAAGAACTAGCTATGGACAGGGGTGCGTGAAAGCTTGCTATCCATGTGCGAGAGCCATGAGTTGGTCGCGAGATCTTATGGGTTTCACCTCCAGCCTACCCCAACTTGTTTGGGACTAAAGGCTTTGTTGTTGTTGTTATTGTTGTTGTTGTTGAATTAGTTATAGTCTATGAAAGTGGCCCCCATCATTTTGTTAACTCAATTAAACCGCCTAGATTAGAATTGTATCAATGACACCTGGGCCCCACAGACTCTGTTGACCAGTCAAACTTGACTGTGTTGACTTTGACCTGGCCCCACATGCCAGCCTCTGCTGGGTACACTTATGGGTGTACATAGATTTTTCCCATTTAAATCTTGAATTAAACTATATTCCAGAAATTGTTTAAAACTTTGAAAAATCATATAAAATAATCTGTAACTAGGATGAAAATAATTTATATATGAAAAATGATCAGAAAAATAAGACGAATCCGTTTATGCCATCCACATACTTGTCACATGCCTTCAACAGTGCAAACATGGAACCTTTCCCTTAGGTTCGTTTGTCTGATAAGTGCGTGGAGCTGGGAAAATATTCCCAGATATTTTTCCACTCCGTCTGTAATGCGTAGCACCACGTTAGGTCACCCCTAGCACATCATATGGCCATGTCATGCTTTGTGATGCATTTGATCGCTCTGTTATTTATTGTGTTCCCCCTCTGTTACTTCTTTCCAGTAGACCTCGAGACCGCTGTTGATCCGGTCATCGACTACTTCAACATTGAGGATTCGTATCTGTCTGCAGAGCTTCCAGGCAAGCAAAAAACCCCTTATTCATTCCTATAACGCCCATTCTTTTTCTCTCATGCTTGCATTATATTTTGCTACTGTTGTTAGATAGCTCCTATTATGATGCATAGCCTGCTTTTGTATCCTGCTGTTGTTACTTTACTTGATATCCTATATGCTTAGTATAGGTTGGTTAGTGATCCATCAGTGACTCCTCACCCTTGTCCCTATTGCCCCGCTTTGTTGCCGATGACTCAATCAACGTGATCGATGTGCAGAGCCCGACACATCACTAGCACCCCCTAGTTGAACGACTTTGCAGAGCTACTATCGAGTATCGAGGGTGGTACCTCGTATCGCACTCCTGATGATACCTCTGTAGCGTAGCTAATTAGCCGTGGATTACAGAGGGTGATTCCTCCTTCACCACTCCATATAACAACTTTGTCGTGCAACACCTCAAGTGTGAACCCTTCGAGGGTGATTCCTCCAAGGTCACCTTGATGGTTACATCGAGTGGGAATCCACCGAGGGTGATTCCTCAGATTTCCCCACCGAGTCATGGACACACGGATACCTTGACTTTACCTCAGTCCCTTGTTGAACTCGGGTTAGCCCAGAGGGGTACCTGCGAGAGTTACTAAAGCCAGGTTGACCTGGAGGGCACCCGCAAGATAATTACGAGACACGACCGGGCAGGCAGACCGCCCTAGAGAGGGATGGGCCTAACCCTTGCCGTAAGTCCTTGAGACGGGGAGATAGGATCACTGATCATCTCCACGTGCTCCCAAGACACTAATGGGTTTGAATATGTGATCTGAGTAGGCCTCTGTCCTTTTTGCACTAACCACCACATGGGAATAAGTATGGGCACTCAGCGTCGTACTATTCTTCCGAAAGCTCACCGACGTCAGCAGTTTAGCGGCACACGCCCAGGTGGCCCGCGTAAGCACCTACTTTGTATAAAGAGGTAGCCAGGACTGATCCCGGTCATCCTTGCAACACGCAGGATTGCAAATGATGATTGGCCCATGACCCATTCACATTTAGGATGTAGACCGACATGCTGGCTTCTCTGTTGAGCCTAGGTGGGACTATGGTGTGTCGATCAGCCGAGGCTGGACATGACCCCGAAAAGTGTGTTCAGCTAAAGTTAATCAAGTGTGTTGGGTAAATTGGTGCACCCCTGCAGGGAAGTATATCTATTAGAATAGCCGTGTCCATGATAACAGACGCTCGAAGTTATATCCAGATCTATTACAACTAGAACTAGATACTGGAGACACTAAATGGATATGATGGCTCCGAGATCACTTTCTCGTAGGGAGTCGAGGAAGGATCTCTGGGCGTTACTACAACATACTTATTACTTATGTTATGTTACTCTACTCTCTTCTGTTGCTGCAAGATGCTAGTCTTTGATAAGCTAGGCTTTCCCTTCTATTCTGGCATTTCTGTAGTCTAGTCCAAAGATATAGCTCCATTCCTTTGACACCAATGCATACTTAGTATAGATCTGATGTAAGTCTTGTGAGTACTTTGGATGAGTACTCATGGTTGCTTTGCTACCTCTTTCCCCTCTACCTGATTGTTGCGATCAGATGACGGAGTCCAGGAGCCAGTTGATCCCACTGACGACTACTACTACGACGACGGAGCCTACTACTACGTGGAGACCGCCGACGACCAGGAGTAGTTAGGAGGCTCCCAGGCAGGAGGCCTGCGCCTTTTTGATCCAACTATCGTTGTTTTTGCTAGCCTTCTTAAGGCAGACTTGTTTACTTATGCCTGTACTTAGATATTTTTGCTTCCGCTGACTCTTGTGTATTCGAGCTTATGTATTCGAGCCCTCGAGGCCCCTAGCTTGTAATATAAAGCTTGTATTATTTTATTTTTGTCTAGAGTTGTGTTGTGATATCTTCCAGTGAGTCTCTGATCTTGATCGTGCGCACTTGCGTGTATGATTAGTGCACGATTGAGTTGGGGGCGTCACAATGAGTTTATGTATGAGATGGTTATATGTTGTAATGTTAAGTGGCCTGTGCATCATGACATGATGGTTGGAGCCACGAGATTGCCACGTTAATGTAAATATCATAGAGATAGCCTACAGGTTATAGGTGACGATGGCAAACGTACATAGAGGACCCCGACATGGAGAAGGTGTACTAGGCGTGGGACAAGGAGCTATAATTTCGTGCCACATCAGCGTTTTCTGAAACGGTCACCACAACAACATTCTCTAAAATTGCCACCACAGCAACATTTTTGAAACGGTTGCCACGGAAACGAAATATTGACCATCACGACACTTCAACTGAGGATTGAAGATGGTCATGGAGGATCCCCGACGCCCAGGGCTATACCATATCATGCTATTATAAACTACTTGAGATGTTTATACCTTTGTTGTTTGCACCCTTTGATTGCACAGTAGTCAATTATTAGGATGATCTCTCACAATAAATATCAAGTTAAAAGGTGCTCTTCCCAGTGTTGCAACCGTCTATAGGATCTAGCATTTCGGAGTGCGTCATGTCCACATGAGTACAAACAGGGTGAGAGGTGTAAGACAGAGATGGTCAGACCATGTATGCAGATAGCACTTGGTTGTCTTGAAGTGCTGGCAGAATCATTCTGAGCTCGGAGCACGAAGCATCAACAGATGAACAAGAGTCATATGGAGATATGATCGGCAAAACTTTGCCCACCGGTCAAAATTCTCATCACCAGTGATGTCCACATCAATGGTTGAGAACTAGATTTGGATCTTGAATCACTCAATATTAATTATAAGAGATATTGATCTGAGTGGGAGCACAATTATGTATTAATTTAGTTTAATCACTAGTGCAAATTAATTATGAAAAATGTCTATGTGTAGTTTGCATTATAGTTGTAAAATTATGGCTCACGGTTCCACCCTTGCTATTGAAATTGATTGACTGTTGTTTATCTGGTTGAATCTTTTACGATTGAGAGGATTGTCCTCTAAGAGTGCCAATAAGGATTTTTTCCTACTCCATGTTTGCAATTCTCTCCTGCTAATGCTATGGATGATGAGACTTTCGTCTTTCGATCCAAAAGGCTAAGAATTACATTACTGTCTGCTTGCTTCCAAGAAACCCGAACTTCAAAATGTTTGGGATAGTTATGTGATATTCTTGGAATTGATTTTTTTTTTAGAAACAATAAAAAGTTAAAAGATATATGATATCTAAAGAAGTGTTTTCTTTGCAAGTTCTAGTGAAGCGTTCAACTATGTTTGAGACTAGAATGTGTAAAGATCCGGAAGAACACCAGTCATGAGTTGATGGTGAGAACTTAAAGAGAAACAACAAAACCAAAGGATGTAGTGAGACTTACATGCCACTCTTAAAAAGTTAGATGATTCTTCTGTTGAGTGGGAGAAATATTGAAAGTAAAACTATAAAAGTATATAGGCAGAAAGAAAAGAAGACTGAAAAGTCCAGCTCAGGTATGAATGTCATATAAGTTATAAGATGTAGAAAAAGTTGGTGAAGTAAAGTGTGATCCTTGAGAATTATGATTAAATTTTTAAACACTATATTTTTCGGGAATTGTGGTTAAAAGTTGATCACAAGGATACTGACTCCATTGCATGTTGTTGTGAATCGATGCAAGAATTACTATGGCCTAATGACCAACAAATTAATGAGGCTAAAATATGTGTTGAAAATTTTGTAGAAGTTATGATACCTTTTCATTAACATATTACCTCTGAATTTATTGTCATAATTCATTTTAGAGTTTTGTACACTCTAGCCATTGCATAGAAGTTGCAAGGAGGTTGTTCATAAGAGTACAATAGTTGTTCGATGTAATGTACAAAAGGGCCATACTACTGTTGTGAATAGGATGTAAGTTATGAATATTGATGATAGAATTGAATATTCATAACACTGATGCAAAATGTCACAAGACTAAAAGACTACCACATATGTATGGCACTGCATTTAGTCACATTGGAGAAACCCGCATGGAGAAATTCCATAGTGATGGATTTTGGAGTCATATGATTACGAATCATCTGACACTTGCAACTTTCATCAAAATAGTGAAGTAAACTAAAATATTGTTCACATGCAATAAAGAACGAGCAAAAAAATAATTGGAAATATGCATATTGATGAATGTAGTCCAATAAGTATTGTTGCAAGTAGTGGTTTTATCTATCTTCAAGGATGACTCAAGTAGATATTTATATTTACTAATTGAGACATAAATCTAGCTCTTTTGAAATGTTTCAAAAGATTTTCAGAATGAAGTAGAAATTATTCTACCAAGAAAATTATGTTTCTACAATTGGATTGCAAGAAAGAATATTTGAGTTACAAATTTAGTGAATGTTTGATGAGCTATGAAAAATATTTTATAACTTGCACCTCCTAGAGACACTACTAAGAGCAGAGTGTTTTGAGTAGATGTAATCAAGCTATGCATGACATGGTGCGATCAAAGATGACATTAATTATTTTTCCAATATACTTTTTAATGTGATGCTTTAGAGACTGTGGCTTTTACACTGAAAAGGAGCACCATCAAATATGTAAGATAAGTGCTACTTTGTTATTTATCCCAGACGGTTGGGTATTCCTCTATCACTATGCTGAGGCAAAGTGTTTTGCCATAGAGTGTGGAAATTTTGAAGAAAATATTTTCTGCAAAAGAGTAAGTGGGAGGACAGTGCAAATCAATAAGATTGCAGGATCTTCGTGATCAGGTCAAACAAAAGAAGCGCTAGAAGTGGTTCTAAAATTTCTTATCGCGACTGATACGGAAGCCTCTACATAAGATATGGAGATTTCATTCGAATATGAAACTGAACTATATAGGTTGGAAAATTCGTACAGACCTTCAGGGTATGCAAACGAAGTATTGTTGAAACAAACAATGAACCTATAATACACAGAGAAGAGTTGATAGGCCCTGACTCTGGAATTGGCTACACGCCAAAATAATCTAAGAGAGTATCCATACACATAATTCAAGTTTTAAACTTGATGGACCCTCTGAAAGACTTAAAGTCTAAAGTGTAGTGATGGATCTATAGATTGACAAGGATAAAAATATTTTATAATACTTGACTTGTTGCAAATAGTTTATGACAAGATCAAGGAGTTGATTATGACGAGACTGTCTCATCATAATAATACTTAAAGTTAGTTTAGATTAAGCTAGCAATTACTAAATATTTCAGTTATGAGATATAACAAATGTATGTCAAAATGATTCCCATGAGATGGAAATAGAACCAGGTTGTATACTTGATATGATCCAAGGTAATTTTATCGATCCAGAGGATGCTAGTAAGTGTGCAAATCTGAAGCAAGCATAGTGGAGTTGGAATCTTTGTCCTGATGAAATGGTCAAATAATTTGATTTCGTCGAGGAAAGCGAACATGCTTGTATTTACAAGAAAGTAAGTGGGAGCATGGTAATATTTCTAAACACTGTGTGTGCATGACACATTGTTGATTAGGAATTTTATAAATTTCTTGACATGGATTAAGACTTTATTGAAACAAATTTTTGAGTAAAGTACTTAGGCAATATATAGTCCTGATATTAGACATAATGATCTATGGAGATAGTAATGTCTAATCGGGCTTAGCCAAAATACATATTGACATAATACTCAAACACTTTAGTATGAAATATGCAAGAAGAGTTTCTAGACAAAGTCACATGGAAAGAGTTTTAAGCAAGAGTCTGTATTCTAAAATACCGATGAGATAAATACATGATTTCAATCACACTTGTATTCCATGGTATGTAAACAACTAGATATATACATCACTCCAAGTAAGTTGCGAGTAAAAGTTATCAGAATGATCAAATTGTTGAGCATAGGACAACACTGAAAATGTCGTTAAGTACTAATGACATGTTTCTCGCATACGGAGAAGATGAAGAGACTTTTGCAAGGAGTTACATCAATAAAGACTCATTGTAAGTAGAACATCGATAAAATCTTCATCAGTGCTCCAAACAATTTTTGGTTTCAGCTAAATGATTAATGGTGGCACAATAAGTTGGAATTGGTCCAAAAAAGTTACCGCGGTGAATTCTATAACGGAAGGTTGAGTATGTTGTCGCTTTAGAAGCAACAGTAGAGGGTGATGAATCAAAGGTTCATTTATGAACTTGGTATGGTTTCTAGATGATTGTGCAAATGGAACACTATTCTTGATAGTGGTTCTGTAGGTCAATCTAAGGAATCAATGGTTCGAACAGTCATTCAATGTATACAAAGTCTATTTTACATAAATTATGAATTCTTGTGAAAGCATGGTAGATGCATGGATATGAAAATAATACACATAGATCTGAAGTTGTCAAGATCTGATAGGACGAAGGCTATACAAAAAGCAAAGCATGAACAAACACCAGATTGCCATTGGTGTAAAAGAAAATATGCTAACTAGATTATTGACTCTAGTGCAGGTGGGAAACTTTTGGAAATATGCCCTAGAGGCAATAATATTGCATGTTCATAATTAAGAGTTTATATTTCATGCTATAACTGCTATGATTATGGAATATGCGATTCAGTGGAAAACTCATATACACGTGTGAAATGATAAACGGATAAAATAAAGGTTCCTAGTCTAGCATGTAAGACTAGCTCAAGTGTTGTTGGTGATCACATTTTCTGGATCTTAGGATATTGTTAAGTGTAACAAAGTCCTAAAACAACATTTAGATTATGACGTTGGAAGAACAATCACATTGAATTGACCCAAACCTGTTTGTTATGAACTAAGATAATATTGTCTGTAATCATTTGTAATAACACGGAGTGTTAACATGTGATTTTTCTCCTTAGACCATGAGAGTTTCATAGTCACTTCTTGCTGTACGGTGGATGTTGGGGTTGCTCAAACATCACCTATAATACGGTGATCATAACGGCAACTTACAGGTTCATCAAAAAGTTTGACAAGGGACTAGATAGCTCGAGAGTGGGATTTGCTCCTCCGACGATGGAGAGGTATTCTTAGGGCCCTCTCGGTATGAAGGCATCCATCATCATCTGGCCAGACACAGGTGACTACGTCACGAGGATGCCGGAACACGACAACGAGAAAGAAGAACAAAATCGGTAACGAGGATAACGGTATAATGAGCATGAGATGACTCAGGAGAATACCTATGCATCCCAGGTTTTGTGAAGTATCGTGAAGCAAAGGGAACATCACATGATAACCAAAGGTTCACTCAAATATCATTTGTGTGCTCATAGGGATCGATATGGACGTCCATGGTTCCGCTGTCGATCATTAAATGAAGGGGTTTCATTCATGTCGATGAGTTACCAAACCTACGGGGTCACAAGCTTAAGCTATCATGATCTGTTGAGTATTAGTAGGACGGGAGTGTTGAGAATATATTTGTGGAATTGTTTCATTAATATTTAGAATAGTTTGGAGAGGATCCAGAAGCGTTTCAGGGTCACCGGAAGGGTCTCGAAGAGTATCGGGTAATACTGGGTATTACCGATAATTAATATATAGGTGGAAAATGTTTTCAGTGATGTTAAGTTATATATAAAAGGGTCTAGTAATTATTAGAATGCTTTTATATTGATTTAAATATAAACGGGCCTTAAAAGGCCAAGAGGTGGAAGGCAACTTGGGCCACAAGGGCCCAAGTGGAGGAGGCGCCCCTTTCCTTGGGGGGGGGGGGGTGAATCCTCCAACTCCTCCCTCCTTTGGCCGGCGTCCCAAGGAGGCTTTCCCTCCTTGGTGGCTGCCTCCCCCTCCCCCTCTAACCTATATATACTTGAGGTATTGGCCACATTTGAGTACACAAGTTTTGGAACCTCCTCTAGTTCATCTAGCCCTAGCTCTAGTTGGTCCTAGTTGACTAATTAGAGCTTGGTTTAGTTCCTCTAATCCTCATAATTAGAAAAGCCCAGTGTGGTTCTAATCTCCTCCCTCTAATTCTCCTGCGACGATTAGCTCTGGATGGGAAGCGCTGCCGATCATGAAGGCTACGCACTTACAACCAAGTAGAAAGGCCGTGCTTTCGGTCTTTGCTTCGAGGGATTGTTCATGGGCGGTTCGTGGGATCGTTCATAGACTCCAAGTACGACCTACACCGACACATTCTTCTTCCGCTATAACTCGGTGACGGTAACGATCTTGATCCCAACCCGTTATGCATCTTCATATTGATCTTGGGTATGCGTAGGTGATGTCCCACAAGTATAGGTGAAACCACAAGTGCTCCCTGGGTGATTTTGGTAATTAATGTCAACATATCTTTTGTTGGACTAATAGTTTTATCCAGTACATTTATGACAAGTCCAACAATGGAGTGGCAAGGACAAGAGGATGTGGAACCCCTTCAAAATGCTAAGGACAAAGATTGGCAAAAGCTCAAGACTCTTCATTTCTATTTTTAGTGATCCAAGATCACATTGAGTCCATAGGAAAGCCAATACTATTAAAAGGGGATGAGTTGTTGCTTAATGGTCTACTTGCTCAAGTGCTTAGTGATATTGTTCCAAAACCCTCAGCCACTTTCTCTATCCAAATATGTCCAAAACCTAACTCCAACTCGGCCCCACCGATTCTTTCTACCCGGAGCCACCGAGTTCATTTGACATAGCCACTACCAGAAACCCTAACAGTTTGGTCTCACCGATACGGATCTTGGTCCCACCGAGATGGCCTAGCCAACTCTCTGTTACTTGTTGCAATTATTTCGGTCTCACCGAGATTTGCAATCGGTCTCACCGAGATGGATTGCTAACTCTCTGTTGCCTTATTGCTTCACTTCGGTCTCACCGAGTTGATGCAATCGGTGCCACCGAGATGAGGTTTGCCCTAAGCCCTAGCACATCGGTCCCACCAAGTTGTTCCAGTCAGTCCCACCGAGATTCCCAATGCTCATATTTTTGAATAGATCGGTGCCACCGAGTTTTACTAATCGGTGCCACCGAGATAAGTCAAATGTGTGTAACGGTTGGATTTTGTGTGGAGGCTATATATACCCCTCCACCCCCATCTCCATTTGTGAGGGAGCCATCAGAACGTGCCTACACTTCCACCATTCATTTTCTGAGAGAGAACCACCTACTCATGTGTTGAGATCAAGAGATTCCATTCCAACCATTTGAACCTTGATTTCTAGCCTTCCCCAAGTTTCTTTCCACTCAAATACTTCTTCCACCATAGCCAAATCTGAGAAAGAGAGTTGAGTGTTGGGGAGACTATCATTTGAAGCACAAGAGCAAGGAGTTCATCATCAACACACCGTCTATTATCTTTTGGAGAGTGGTGTCTCCTAGATTGGTTAGGTGTCTCTTGGGAGCCTCCGTCGTGATTTGCAGTTGAACCAAGAAGTTTGTATGGGCAAGGACATCGCCTACTTCGTGAAGATCAACCCGAGTGAGGCAAGTCCTTCGTGGGCGATGGCCATGGTGGGATAGACAAGGTTGCTTCTTCGTGGACCCCTCCGTGGACTCGCGCAACCGTTACCCTTCGTGGGTTGAAGTCTCCATCAACGTGGATGTATGATAGCACCACCTACCGAAACCACGCCAAAAAATCTCCGCGTCTCCATTGCATTTGCACACTCTAATCCCATCCCTTTACTTTCTTGCAAATTGCATGCTTTACTTGTTCCGCTGCCTATACTCTTGTCATGCTTGCTTGAAATGTATTGTGAGTGCTTTAACATGTGCTAAACTCCACCTTAACTTGAAGAAATTAAAAACCGCCACTTATACTTGTTAAGGGTCTAATCACCCCCCCTCTAGACCCCTCTTCTCATTCCTTTCAATTTGTATCAGAGCATTGGTTTCCATTGC
Organism: Thinopyrum elongatum; assembly: GCA_011799875.1. NCBI lineage: Eukaryota > Viridiplantae > Streptophyta > Magnoliopsida > Poales > Poaceae > Thinopyrum > Thinopyrum elongatum. The sequence continues at coordinate 404,781,703 of CM022302.1, read as the reverse complement.
TTTGGTTTAATTGCCATTGGAGGAAGATGGATGAGTCTACGTTCGGGAGTATTAGACATAGAGTGCCTATTCTTGATGGGGAGTTTTATGGTTCATGGAAAAATGAGATGCTTGAGATTTTCAATGAATATAATTTGAACAAGTATATTCTAACCCTTATGTACCTCCCATTGATCCTTTGCATCCTACCCCCGATGAGTATCTTGACATGGTTCGCAATCTTCGGACTAGTGATCTTATCATTAGAGGATTGCCTAGAAATTTGCTTGTTTGCTTGCCAACCTTTGAATATGCTTATACTATATGGAATTATCTTGAGGAATGCTTTCCAAATTACTCCTTGAAAAATCTAGATGAGATTCTTCATAAATCCATTGCCTTCCATAAAATGAAGCCTAGTGATTCCAAGTTTGATGAATGTCTATTTGAGCTCCGTGATCTTATGCGTGCCAAGGGTAATGTTGGAATCATTAGTAGCATCATCTTGGAGACAATTAGAATTAATAAACTTGAACATTGTCATGATCATAAATCTAATGAATCACTTCCTCTAGGTTATGATCACACACATGATGATGATGACATTGATCATGGCTATTATGATGAAGACAAAGAAAGTGATATTGACTATGAGGAGACTATGAGAAATCTTAGCCTCATGGTCAACTTTCGTGGCTACATGGCCGAAGGAAAGGAGTGGATTCTTGATAGTGGATGTACCGATCACATGACCAGAGATAAAGACATGTTCCGTGAGCTTGCCAAAAATGATGGTCCACGCAAGTATGTCACTTTTGGAGACAACTCCAAGGGTAAGGTACTTGGCCTTGGTAAGGTGGCCATATCCAATGATAACTCCATTCAAAATGTTATGCTCGTCGAATATCTTGGTTACAATCTTCTTTTCGTATCTAGACTAGCCGACTTTGGTTTCAATGTTCTATTTACCAAAGTAGATTGCCAAGTGTTTCTTAGAGATAATCGTATTATGGTCTTTACCGGCATCCGTAGAGGTGATCTATACATTGTTGATTTCACTAAAAGAGCCGAACCTCGTACTTGTTTAATTGCTAAATCTTCTAAAGGATGTTTATGTCATAGAAGGTTAGGTCATGTGGCATGCGAAATCTTGATAAGCTTATTGAAGGTGATCATATCCTCGGTGTTAAAGATGTTATATTTGAGAAGGATAGACTTTGTAGTGCTTGTCAAGCAGGAAAACAAGTTGGAGGAAGTCATCCCGTGAAGAACATCATGACCACGAGAAGACCACTTGAGCTACTACACATGACCTAGTGCTTATAAGAGCCTTGGTGGTAACTCTTTCGGTTTGGTCATTGTTGATGATTTTTCAAGATTTACGTGGGTGTTCTTTCTTGATGACAAATCGCAGGTCCAAAAGATCTTCAAGAACTTCACCAAGAAGGCCCAAAACCAATTTGAAGTGAAGATCAAGAAGGTTCGAAGTGATAACGAAATGGAGTTTAAGAACGCAAATGTGGACACCTTTCTTGACGAAGAAGGAATTTCACATGAGTTCTCGGCTATGTACACACCTCAACAAAATGGAGTTGTTGATAGGAAGAACCAGACACTTATCAATATGGCGAGAACGATGCTTGATGAATACAAGACGGCAAGACACTTTTGGGCGGAAGCGATTGAGACAGCTTGCCATGCTACAAATCGACTATATCTTCACAAGCTTCTCGGTAAAACGGCTAACGAGCTACTCATCAGTAACAAACCCCAAGTTGGATACTTTCGAGTGTTTGGCTCAAAGTGCTAAATTCTTGATAAGCATCGTCGTTCGAAATTTGCTCCTAAATCTCATGAAGGTTTCCTACTCGGTTACGGCTCAAACTCTCACACTTACCGTGTCTACAACAATTTCACCCGAAAGGTTGAAGAGACGGTAGATGTGAAGTTTGATGAATCTAATGGCTCACAATTAGAGCAATTTCCAATTGATGTAGGAGACAAAGACCCCTCAGAAGCAATTCAAGATTTGTCTATTGGCAAAATTCACCCAACGGAGGTAAAGGAGAGCACTTCGTTCATTCAAGTGGAAGCCTCAACTTCACATGAAGGTGAACCACAAGTTGACTTGGAGGCATCCACAAGTGGAACACGTCAAGACGAAGGAAGTGAGGAAGTATAACAGGATGATCCACCTCGACCTCCTTCTCCACCTCCACAAGCGAACGACAACGGCACCAACAATGAAGAAGAAGAAGATGATGATGAGGATGTTCCACCTCAACCCAAGCAAAAGCTCTCACGAGTTAGGGCAAGAGTCTCAAGAGATCATCCTGTCAAACAAATCTTCGATGACATCCAAACCGGGAGAATCACTCACTCTAAAACTTGTTTGGCTAACTTTTTTGAACACTACTCATTCATTTCTAGTGTTGAACCTATGAAGGTATAAGAAGTCCTTGAGGATCCGGATTGGATAAACGCTACGCACGAAGAGCTACACAACTTCGAGAGGAATCAAGTATGGACATTGGTTGAAAAGCCCAATGATGATCATAATGTCATTGGAACCAAATGGGTGTTTCGGAATAAGCAAGATGAAGATGGAAAAGTTGTACGCAACAAGGCTCGTCTTGTTGCTCAAGGCTACACTCAAGTCGAAGGTATGGACTATGGTGAGACATATGCCCCCATTGCTAGACTTGAGTCCATTCGCATTTTACTTTCTTATGTCAATCACCATGATATCACCTTATACCAAATGGATATTAAAAGTGATTTTCTAAATGGTGAAATTGAGGAGGAAGTTTATGTTAAACAACCTTCCGGCTTTGTTAATCCCAAGAAACCTAATCATGTCTACAAACTTCACAAAGCTCTTTATGGTCTTAAACAAGCTCCTAGACCTTGGTATAAATGCTTGACTAAGTTTCTTATTGAAAAAGGTTTTGAAATTGGTAAAATTGATTCTACTCTTTTTACTAAAAGGGTTAATGGAGAACTATTTGTGTGCCAAATTTATGTGGATGATATCATACTCGGTTCTACTAACCCCCATTTTAGTGAAAAGTTTGGAAGGCTAATGTCGGAGAAGTTCGAGATGTCTATGATGAGTGAGCTCAAATTTTTCCTTGGATTGCAAATCAAGCAAACTAACGAAGGTACCTTTGTCTCATAAACAAAGTATACCAAGGATCTTTTCAAGAAGTTCAACATGCAAGAAAGCAAAGGTATGAAAACATCCATGCCTACTAGTGGACATCTTGACCTGACTAAGGATGGCAACTGAGTTGACCAAAAGGTTTACCGATCTATGATTGGTTCATTACTATATCTTTGTGCCTCCCGTCTCGATATTATGCTAAGTGTGTGCATGTGTGCGTGTTATCAAGCGGATCCTAAAGAATGTCATCTTAAGGCCGTGAAAAGGATAGTGGGATATTTAATTCATACACCAAATTTTGTCATTTGGTATCCTAAGAGGTCATCTTTTGATATTGTTGGCTATTCCGACTCGGACTATGCCGGTGACAAGGTTGACAGAAAGTCCACTTTGGGTGCATGTCAATTTCTTAGTAGATCCCTTGTCTCTTGGTCCTCCAAGAAACAAAATTCGGTATCCTTATCCACCGCCGAAGCGGAATACATTGCCGCTGGATCATGTTATGCTCAATTACTTTGGATGACCCAAACTCTTAAAGATTATGGGATACATGTGAAACATGTTCCATTGCTTTGTGACAATGAGAGTGCTATTAAGATTGCTCACAATCCCGTGCAACATTCTCGAACTAAGCATATTGAAGTTCATCACCATTTCATTCATGATCATGTTGCTAAAGGAGATATCAATCTGAAGCATGTTCGTACCGACAAGCAATTGGAGGATATCTTCACTAAACTGCTTGATGAAAAGATATTTTTTCGATTGAGAGGTGAATTGAATACCATTGATGCCTCAAACTTGGAATAGAGATTCCATTTGAATACATGCAAGGCATGAGCCTATGTGACTAATCCGTGATGTTTCTCTTATGATGATGACCATTTATATATCTTGGATATATTTGCACCCTTGTATGTTATCTAACCCTCGTAGGTGCTTGGATGAGCCTCAATCTATGAGATTGCAAAACACTCACATCTTGAGCAATGTCTACATCACCAAGTATCTATGCTTTGGTTGTTGAAATCAAGGAAGCATGAACTCACTCAACATATCCTTTGACAATATCTATATGATGAATTTCACTCTTGTCAATTTGGATACACAAGTGCTATTCCATGCAAGACTAACCCAAAGGATGCTCCCAAATCTTGATGGACTACATCAACATTGTGCATCCAACACAAGTTCAACTCAAATCAACACCATAACTGTCAGGGCCGGTTTTCCGGGACATAAATTCCCAGCAAATGACCCTTGTTCCATCACCAGCCCTAGGATTACTGTTGCTGGTGGACACTTCCTTGATATAGAATTCCAAGCAGTTACAAGAATTTGAGTACAAGACCATAAAGGTCCATTGAGTATAACAATGATTTCTAGTGGTGGATGACGAAAGCGACTCGTGGGTCTCCAACGTTGATGGGACTCCATTCCCACAGGAACAGCTGAACTGGTTAACTTCTATGTCACGTGGCTGCTACCTCCAACTCCTAGGTTGCAGGGTGTCTTCGTGGTGCTCCTCTCCAAATCATGATCTGGCCAGACAATAGCCAGGGACAAGCCAGTGAGTACGTTTGAATGTACTCACAAACATCATGAACAAAAGATATACTAAAAGCAGGTAGAATGCATGCAACAAATTTTAAACATATTAAACAATTTATATGACATGGCAAGAGTCTTAATGTAATCATGTAGAGTAATATAATTGCATAGAAACCACATGTTAGCCTTATAATATTAGCAAAGTATAAGCAATCATGTTGTTACCGAAATTTTAAAGTCGGGTCTCAGGAGGTAGAACCGCCCCGAAGGAACCCAAGAGAAAAAGGGTAAAAGAACGCCACAGTTGGGCGTCTTCGCGATGCCACGCAAAGGGCTTTACTTCAAATGAAATCAAAGACAAGGGAATTCTAGGCGGTAGAACCGCCCGGTGAATTCCAAAAGAAAATAATATATGTGCCAGTCGGGTGTCTGAAGCGACGCCTCGAAAGGTGTTGAAAATAAATGCCACAGTCGGGTGTCTGAAGTGACGCCTCATAAAGGGCTTATAAGAAAATAAAAACAGGAGTATCCAGGTGGTAAAACCTTCCCAGAGATACTCAACATTTAATATAAGAAAAAAAGGTTAGTCCATAATAACATTAGTGATAATAATCTTCCATCATAAATCATAATCAGTTTCTGTTTTAATTATTTTCCTCCGAAGACCGACTCTAAGACCGACACTTGACCCATCCCAGACTGTAGTCCTAAACCGCGGACACAACTATTCAAATAGGTTTTATACTCTGCAGAGGTTTTACTCTTTACCCACAGGTAAAGGATTTCTTTAGCCAGCACCGAGACGCTGACTAATTCCCATTACGACCTTTGGGTTGAAAACACACCTGACCAGCTCACACCAGTTTTAACTCACCGAAGCCAGGAATCACCCAAGGCAATGATAGAGTAAGACTCTAAATAGGATGGCTTCTCATCTCCAATAGCATGGGATCACACTACTTATACTGCGTGCAACTAGGGGTGCTACCCCTCTTCAGCCTCAAGTGAAGACACCCATGCCCCCGGACCAAGTGACATGCCTACCATGGGCCAATGGTATCTTTCACTATGGCCTCTCTGTACAGTGTGTGCACGGAAAGGGGTTAACAACCTACTGAACCGTACCCTACCTGTGGAAGGGACAAGTGGCAGCATGATTCAAGTATGGGGGTTACCGGAACAAGACTCGATCTATGGTCAACTCAGGAGGTTAAGTTTCCTGCAGTGGTTAGCACAATATATTTCTCCTTGGTAGTACCCAACAGGGTCACCACCTGGCATGTCCCAACATGCCCTCACCGTTCATTCTCATCACAATGAGATTCCCGTCTCACGGTCACTTTCACTAGTGACAGATTCTTTCATGCATGTTAGTCAGAACAAATCTAGCCATGTCTGTCACGACGCAATAACCACATCCACATGTGTTCAAGTTTAAGTGAAACAATTCTATCAAAGAATCCTCACATCCCTAAATATCATTATGCAAAATTTTATTTGAATTACCATACACATGATCAAATATATTCTAGCAAGCAAACAACCAAACTTTCACCATATCAAGTGTTCAAGATGCTTGCCTTGATCAAGTTGAAGAGTTGGGCGCACTCCAAAAATTTGTAAAATAATCTTCCCTCCATTTTCCTATTTTTGAAATAATGAAATTACCACATAATTCCAAAATAGTACATAAAATTTCTTTGGATTTTTTTTAAATAAATACTAAAATAAACTAGATGAAATTTGGGAGATAACAGAAAAAGAATCAATTGATTTGGAGTTATGGTTTAAAAACTAAAGGTAGTCAAAGTTGTAGTCAAATTTTGTTTTTAAATAAAACTTAAAAAGAAAATGTTTCGGCTGGAAATACGCTTCTCAAAAATGAAAACGTACTTCAGAGATTACTCTTCCACCGGATTACGCTTTATAGCAGAGAAGGCGTACTCTTGGAAATACGCTTCCACATAGGACGAGCTGGCACAACGCTGGGTCACTGACAGTGGGCCCGCCTGGCCCATCGGTCAGGATTGACTGGTCCTCGCCATGCCCTTCGCTCCAGCAGAAACAGAGCGATGCCGCCAGCGCTCCTCGCCGGCAAACGGCGGAGCCCCATGGGGATCTGGGCGCATGGGCCTGCTCCCTTCACAGAGGCGAACCCGGAGAGTTGCGCCTCGACCACCAGAGGTCACCGAGTCACTGGTGGTGAGTTCTCCGGCGGACGGCGACGTCGGGCAAGAGGGGGCTTTCGCCTATGATTGATCTCTAGTGGAATTGAGAGGTGGGACGGAGTCATGGGGTCAATAGGAAGCTTCTGGTGATGAGAATGGAGCGGGGGAAGCTTTGATGACGTCGGAACCATCAAGATAGTGGCAGAGGCCGTGGTTGTCGGAGGGGAAGAAGAAGACCGCATCCGGTGGTTTGGCTGCTCTGGGTGGCTTACAGAGAGTATATAAGTGATGCTGATGATCGAGAGTGGCTTGGGCGGGGCTTCATAGCACGGGGGAGGTCGGTTCCTTGGTTTCCAAAGACGGACACGGCGGCGATCACCATTAGTGAGGTAGAGGGGGTGGTTAGGGGCGGTGGCCGTGGTCGGTGTGGACGATCGACTATCGTAGTGATGGCATGGTGCGCTTGTTGGCTCGGAGTGGTGCCAGGTGGTTTGGGCGGCGCCGGCCACGGCAAATTTTGGCAGCAGCCATTGATGGCAGACAAGGGCGGTGGCGAGGTCAGCGGGGGTCGGTGTGGCCTTTGTGCGGCCGGTGAGCTGCGGATGAGCTCGAGCCATTGGCAATTAAGCGAGAGGGCCCCTGACAGAGACGTGGTAGAGGAGAACTCGTCGGGCGATGGCTCTGGTCAGCGTGGCCGGCGGTGGCCTGCGCTAGGGGCCAAGCGGGAGGTGTCGGCAAGCTCCTGGGTGGCTGGGCTGATCCAGAGGAAGATCAGGACGAGAGGGGGAGGCAGCAGAGCGGCGGCAGCAGCTCAGTGTCCATGACTGCAATACAGGCGCTCTGGCCGTGCTCTGGACATCCATGTAGCATGCTCGACAAAATGTCTTGGTGGTCTAGGAGCCTCTGATGCTTGTGCCACTTTCCAGAGTATTGGTTTAGGGTATAGTAGAGCTAATAGACATGGTGGTTTGGCCAGAGGAGTAAGTTGGCAATGGAACTTTGGGTGGTGGCCAAAACTATGTCCTGTACTCAAGGTGTTCGACAGAATGCTAGAGCCATTTAGAAACATACTATGGAAGTGAAACTTGGCAGGATGGGGTCTCTTTGGATGATAGATATGATGGTAAGGTTGGTTTGGTAAAATAAGAAAGTTGATAGTGCAAGTTTGGGTGAAATTCAGTTCTGGACCCAAACTTGGAGGAATAATTTGGTGGACTTCCAAGATGCAAATGGGGCTGATCTTCTGGACTTAAGAGTTTAACTGGAAGGACTATAAGATGGCAAAATTTCAGAATTAATTGATCAAGGAAAAATGGGGTTGTAGTTATAACTGAAGAATGGGACCGAATTGAAAATAGGATGCTTTGCTCAAATTTTCCAAAAGACCAAGGTGGGATTTTGCATGAAAATGATCTATAGGCATTAGAGGGTCTCTCAAAATTTTGTGGAATTTTTAAGAGAATTAATTGAAATAATTTTAGTGCAACAGAAGTATTCCAGAGTCTGAAAATGCCATTAAAAGAATTATTTTGTGGCAAATTTTATTCTGAAAGTATTTCCTACTCAATTTTAAAAGTGGATGAAATGATCAAGAAATTTTCAAATCCACAATATTTCTTAAAAGTTTTCTAGATGGGGGAAAGGATTTTGGAAAACAGAAGTCAGAAAAGATCCTGAAATTAATAAATGACCAAATATAATTAAAATTTTATTTTCTATCAAAATTTTACTTAATAAAAATATGGTTAAAATCTTGGGGTGTTACAAAAATCTACCCCCCTTAAGAAAATCTCGTCCTCGAGATTTGTTAAGGGCGGAGGAACTAAATGCAACTCACAACTAACAAGCAATCATACACAAGGCAACAACACAAAAGCACATCATTCAATCAAACACCACACACTGCTACAAACACACACATGATCGTCTATGACACGAAGGTGGGATCTACAGGGAAACCAGGTTACTAAGGACTTGACAACTACTCTGGTGGACTCAGTCCACTTCGTCGACATCCAGTCGAGCGTGTCTCTCAGACGTTGAGGCTTCTCCGGGTGCTTCAACGTCGGAGTTGGCTGGAGTAGAATGAGGAGCTACAGGATTGCGGTAGCGATGATGGCCCACGCGGGGTGTAGTGGCTATAGTCCTGTTGGAGAAAATCCCCAAGAGATAACGGAGTTCCTCCGGGGAAATGAAAGCATTGCCCGGGTGGGCAACGGAGGCAGACCTCACGGGCTCGATTAGTCTCCCGGACAACACTATTGGGGTGTCGGTGGCAGGTGCAACTTCACTTCTCACTGGGGTCAGGAGAGCAAGCATCCTGCGGGTCGCAATCAGATCAAGGGTGACCTGATTGAAGAGTGCCTCTTGTGCTCTCAGGTAGCTCACTAGACGCACCGGAGCAGGATCCGACTCTTGGTCTCCGTTGGCGACTTGGGTTGGGCTACCATAGCCATCACGACTAGGGTAGTAGAGGAAAGGACGGATGTTAACCCTCGGCGATCGATGCCGGAGTTGAACTATAGCCTCTCAGGCTGCAAGCTGGATGGCTTGGGGCTCATCGGAAGTCGTCCTTCCAGTGAATCGGTAGGGGCGTTTTGATGTGGTGCCCCTTCCATAGATGTGCACTGTGGCCCAGAAGTGATGGATGGCATCACTTGTGTGTTCCTGGTACACAACATATTCCGAGGGTCCGTCTATGCCAAAAGCACAACGAGTGAGATTGGCGAGGATGACTACAAAATCTCCAAGCTCGGATGCAGTGGTCTCATTGCGGACGATGGGATCAGGCATCTTGGGGTGTTGGATATCAGGTTGCAAGTGAAGGCTGTGATGTGTTGAGTCAGGGCAAGGCTTCCTTTATAAGCTAGTGGAGTCTTCCATCACACGCTTGTGGATGGGACAACTCAAGTGTCGGCCACGGGCACACGACCTATGGTTTAGGATGATAGGCACCGACTGCCAAAAAGACGTCGGCTGGCCACTGTGCAGGCTATCGGATAGGGTGGGCTTGATTATGGACAGGGAAGGATGTGCGTAGTGTGGAAACCTAGGGATAGCGAATAGGCTAAGATAGCATTAGCCAATGGTCAGCCTGGCTCTGATACCAAGTTTGTCAGGGCCAGTTTTCTGGGACATAAATTCCCAGCAAATGACCCTTGTGTCATCACCAGCCCCAGGATTACTGTTGCTGGTGGACACTTCCTTGATACAAAATTCCAAGAAGTTACAAGAATTTGAGTACAAGACCATAAAGGTCCATTGAGTATAACAATGATTTCTAGTGGTGGATGACGGAAGCGACTCGTGGGTCTCCAACGTTGATGGGACTCCATTCCCACAGGAACAGCTGACCTGGCTAACTTCTATCTCATGTGGCTGCTACCTCCAACTCCTAGGTTGCGGGGTGTCTTCGTATTGCTCCTCTCCAAATCGTGATCTAGCCAAGACAATAGCCAGCGACAAGCCAGTGAGTACATTTGAATGTACTCGCAAACATCATGAACAAAAGATATACTAAAAGCAGGCAGAATGCATGCAACAAATTTTAAACATATTCAACAATTTATATGACAAGGCAAGAGTCTTAATGTAATCATGTAGAGTAATATAATTGCATAGAAACCACAGGTTAGCCTTATGATATTAGCAAAGTATAAGCAATCATGTTGTTACCAAAATTTTGAAGTCGGGTCTCAGGAGGTAGAACCGTCCGGAAGGAACCCAAGAGAAAAAGGGTAAAAGAATGCCACAGTTGGGCGTCTTCGCGACGCCACGCAAAGGGCTTTACTTCAAATGAAATCAAAGGCAAGGGAATTCTAGGCGGTAGAACCGCCCGGTGAATTCCAAAAGAAAATAATATATGTGCTAGTCGGGTGTCTAAAGCGACGCCTCGAAAGGTCATGAAAATAAATGCCACAGTCGGGTGTCTGAAGCGACGCCTCATAAAGGGCTTATAAGAAAATAAAAAGACGAGTATCCAGGTGGTAAAACCTTCCCAAAGATACTCAACATTTAATATAAAAAAAGGTTAGTCCATAATAACATTAGTGATAATAATCTTCCATCATAAATCATAATCAGTTTCTGATTTAATTATTTTCCTCCGAAGACCGACTCTAAGATCGACACTTGACCCATCCCAGACTGTAGTCCTAAACCGCAGACACGACTATTCGAATAGGTTTTATACTCTGCAGAGGTTGTACTCTTTACCCACAGGTAAAGGATTTCTTTAGCCAGCACTGAGATGCTGACCAATTCCCATTACGGCCTTTGGGTTGAAAACACACCTGACCAACACACACCAGTTTTAACTCACCGAAGCCAGGAATCACTCAAGGTAATGATAGAGTAAGACTCTAAGTGGGAAGGCTTCTCACCTCCAATAGCATGGGATCACAATACTTATACCGCACGCAACTAGGGGTGCTACCCCTCTTCAGCCTCAAGTGAAGACACCCATGCCCCCGGACCAAGTGACATGCCTACCATGGGCCAATGGTATCTTTCACTATGGTCTCTCTGTACGGTGTGTGCACGGAAAGGGGTTAACAACCTACTAAACCGTACCCTACCTGTGGCAGGGACAAGTGGCAGCATGTTTCAAGTATGGGGGTTACCGGAACAAGAATCAATCTACGGTCGACTCGGGAGTTTAAATTTCCTGCAGTGGTTAGCACAATATATTTCTCCTTGGTAGTACCCAACAGGGTCACCACCTGGCATGTCCCAACATGCCCTCACTGTTCATTCTCATCACAACGAGATTCCCGTCTCATGGTCACTTTCACTAGTGACAGATTCTTTCCTGCATGTTAGTCAGAACAAATATAGCCATGTGTGTCACGAGGCAATAACCACATCCACATGTGTTCAAGTTTAAGTGAAACAATTCTATCAAAGAATCCTCACATGCCTAAATATCATTATGCAAATTTTTATTTGAATTATCATACACATGATCAAAATTATTCTAGCAAGCGAACAACCAAACTTTCACCATATCAAGTGTTCAAGATGCTTGCCTTGATCATGTAGAAGAGTTGGGTGCACTCCAAAAGTTTGTAAAAATAATCTTCCCTCCATTTTCCTATTTTTGAAATAATGTAATTACCACATAATTCCAAAACAGTACATAAACGTTGTTTGGAGAATTTTGAAATAAATACTAAAATAAACTAGATGAAATTTGAGAGATGACAGAAAAAGAATCAATTGATTTGGAGTTATGGTTTAAAAACTAGAGGCGGTCAAAGTTGTGGTCAACTTCTGTTTTTAAATAAAACTTAAAAAGAAAATGTGTCGGCTGGAAATACGCTTCTCAGAAATGAAAACGTACTTTAGAGATTACGCTTCCACCGGATTACACTTTATAGCAGAGAAGGCGTACTCTCGGAAATACGCTTCCACTTAGGACGAGTTGGTCAACACTGGGTCACTGACAGTGGGCCCACCTGGCCCACCGGTCAGGTTTGACTCGTCCTCGCTACACCCTTCACTCCGACAGAAACAAAGCATTGCCGCTGGTGCTCCTCACCGGCAAACGGCAGAGCCCCATGGGGAACTGGGCGCATGGGCGTGCTCCCCTCACAGAGGCGAACCCGAAGAGCTGCGCCTCGACCACCAGAGGTCACCGAGTCGCCGGTGGTGAGTTCTCCGATGGACGGTGGTGTCGGGCAAGAGGGGGCATCGCCTATGATTGATTTCAAGTAGAATTGAGAGGTGGGACGGAGTCGTGGGGTCAAGAGGAAGCTTCTAGTGAAGAGAATGGAGAGGGGGAAGCTTTGGTGGCGTCGGAACCATCGAGACAGTGGCGGAGGCCGTGGTTGCCGGAGGGGAAGAAGAAGACCGCATCCAGTCATTTGACTACTCTGGGTGGCTTACAGAGAGTATATGAGTGATGCTGATGATCGAGAGTGGCTCGTGCGGGGCTTTATAGCACGGGGGAGGTCAGTTCCATTATTTCCAGAGACAGACACGGCGGCGATCACCATTAGTTAGGTAGAGGGGGTGGTTAGGGGCGGTGGCCGTGGTCGGTGTGGACGACGGACTATCGCAGTGATGGCAGGGTGCGCTGGTTGGCTCGGAGTGGCGCCAGGTGGTTTGGGCGGCGCCAGCCATGGCAAATTTTGGCGGTAGCCATTGATGGCAGACGAGGGCGGTGGCGAGGTCAGCGGGGGTAGGTGTGGCCTTTGTGCGGCCGGTGAGCTGCCGATGAGCTCGAGCCGTTGGCAATTAAGCGAGAGGGCCCCTGACAGAGATGTGGCGGAGGAAGACTCATCGGGCGGCGGCTCTGGTCGACATGGACGGTGGTGGCCGGCGCTAGGGGCCAAGCGGGAGGTGTCGACAAGCTCCTGCATGGCTAGGCTGATCTAGAGGAAGATCAGGACGAGGGGGGAGGCAGCAGAGTGGCGACAACAGCTCAGTGTCCACGACTGCAGTACAGGCGCTCTGGCCATGCTCTGGACGTCCATGTAGCGTGCTCGATAAAATGTCTTGGTGGTCTAGAAGCCTCTGATGCTTGTGCCACTTTCCAGAGTATTGATTTAGAGTATAGTAGGGCTAATAGACATGGTGGTTTGGCCAGAGGAGTTAGTTGGCAATGGCACTTTGGGTGGTGGCCAAAATTATGTCCTGTACTCAAGGTGTTTGTTAGAATGCTAGAGCCATTTAGAAACATACTATGGAAGTGAAACTTGGCAGGATGGGGTCTCTTTGGATGATAGATAAGATGGTAAGGTTGGTTTGGTAAAATAAGAAAGTTGATACTGCAAGTTTGGGTGAAATTTAGTTCTGGACCCAAACTTGGAGGAATAATTTGGTGGACTTCCAAGATGCAGATGGGGCTGATCTTCTGGACTTAAGAGTTTAACTAGAAGGACTATAAGATGGAAAATTTCAGAATTAATTGATCAAGGAAAATGGGGTTGTAGTTATAACTGAAGAATGGGACTGAATTGAAAAGTGGATGTTTTGCTCAAATTTTCCAAAAGACCAAGGTGGGATTTTGCATGAAAGTGATCTATAGGCATTAGAGGGTCTCTCAAAATTTTGTGGAATTTTTAAAAGAAATAATTGAAATAATTTTTGTGCAACAGAAGTATTCCAGAGTCTGAAAATGCCATTAAAAGAATTATTTTGTGGCAAATTTTATTCTGAAAGTATTTCCTACTTAATTTTAAAAGTGGATGAAATGATCAAGAAATTTTCCAACCCACAATATTTCTTAAAAGTTTTCATCTTAGAGAAGCTAATAAATGACCTAATATAATTAAAATTTTATTTTCTATCAAAATTTTACTTAATAAAAATATAGTTAAAATCTTGGGGTGTTACAACAAGCCAATGTATGTCATTCCATCTTAGAGAAGCTTTACTCCAAGTCATGAGTTAAAGTAACTCAACAAGATGTGAATACACAAAGATGCTTAAATGGAAAATGGCAACCCCATTTTGAGCTTAAACGATGAGTATGACCTATGATCAAGTGATCTCACTTGACTCCTAAGTCAATATACTCTAACATAGGTGACTTTGTCGTCCACCTCCTCTAGATGAAGTTCTCTAGTGTTCTTTTTATTCAATGCATTTTTATTTGCATTTCCTCTTGTGTTTCCCTTCTAAATCAAAAAAAAACTTCATCTATATCTCTTTTGATCTCTGTTTTATTTGTCTCTGTATCGAAGTTTAATTCATTGCAAATCCTTATAAAAATTCCTTGAAAATCTCTGTGAAATTTCATTTGCAAAGTGAGCTGAGTTGACAAAACTTTTTCGCTACATTGAACTCGGAGTCACCGATTTCAGCCTATCGGATAGACCAAAATACAAGTTCTACCTGTATGCAGTCCATCGGTTCTACCGACATGGACTCACTCGGTCTTACCGATGAGCACCTTCAGTGGCTCTACTATCTCGGAGTTACCGATTGAAACAGATCGGCGCCACCGATTTCACTGCTGAGAAATCTTTTCTGTCATCTTATATTGCCTATTTTCTTCAGCTCCACTCAATGATTCTTTCCCTCTGTCACCATCTTAAGCTACATGCTGCTTTGTAGTGTCTCTCAAGGACCACACTCACTTGACTCATGTTCATGAAGTTACCCTTCTTGGAAATTGATGTCAAAGGGGGAGAGAGAGAGCACATCAAAGCTTATCAAGAGAGAGAGAGAGAGAGAGAGAAAGAGCACATCTAAGCTCTTCTAGAGATGCATTGTAATAAGAGGAGAGAAGTCACATGTTTTTAAGAGGGAAAGACATGTTAGTATCTACTTTTTGGATCCTATCTTATCCAATTCTGCTCTAATTGATTTCTTTTTGCTCTGATTTTATCTCACCCTACCTTCTCCCATTATCCAATGTTAGATTCAGGGGAAGAAAGAGTCCATGTTTAAGGGGAGAAAAATCCTTAGAATTTATTGCAAATCTTTAAGTTCTTGGGTACATGTCTATATCTGAATGAAGTACTCACTCAGTGGTACTCACCCATTACATGTCATCCCAGTCTTGGTATTCTTG
Organism: Thinopyrum elongatum; assembly: GCA_011799875.1. Classification (NCBI taxonomy): domain Eukaryota; kingdom Viridiplantae; phylum Streptophyta; class Magnoliopsida; order Poales; family Poaceae; genus Thinopyrum; species Thinopyrum elongatum. The sequence goes on along the minus strand of CM022302.1, from coordinate 404,766,321 downwards.
TGGATCTAAACCTTTCTTGATTGGAGTTCTCTTGTGTTATTTAACCTTGTTTTCTCAAGATTGCTTCTTCAAGAGTCAGCTCAAGAACCACAAGGTAAGTATATGCATCACACTCATGTGTATGATGATCTCTTGCTTTTGCACATACTGTGTGCCAGAGGGATTCATAAAGCATGAAGGTATAACCTATCAACACTTGTTTTTGCTCTCATGCATATGACCAAGATACATGTAACTCATTACTTACTCTGTCATGCTATGCATTCATATGTCCTTAAATTTTATCATCACATGATTGCATACATGTATGGGGAGCTTATGCATGTTACATGTTCTTCCAAAGCTTTACTTATTACTCTTCATATCATCTACTTGCAGCTTTGATGTATGTTGTCATCAATTACCAAAAATGGGGAGATTGAAAGCACAAGTGCTCCCTGGGTGATTTTGGTAGTTAATGTCAACATAATTTTTGTTGGACTAATAATTTTATCCAGTACATTTCAGATAAGTCCAAAAATGGAGTGGCAAGGACAAGAGGATGTGGAACCCCTTCAAAATGCTAAGGACAAAGATTGGCAAAAGCTCAAGACTCTTCATTCCTATTTTTAGTGATCCAAGATCACAATGAGTCCATAGGAAAGCCAATACTATTAAAAGGGGATGAGGTGTTGCTTAATGGTCTACTTGCTCAAGTGCTTAGTGATATTGCTCCAAAACCCTTAGCCACTTTCTCTATCCAAATATGTCCAAAACCTAACTCCAACTCGGCCCAACCGATTCTTTCTACCAGGAGCCACCGAGTTCATTTAACATAGCCACTCCCAGAAACCCTAATAGTTTGGTCTCACCGATACGGATCTCGGTCCCACTGAGATGGCCTTTCCAACTCTCTGTTACTTGTTGCAATTATTTCGGTCTCACCGAGATGGCTTGCCAACTCTCTGTTGCCTTATTGCTTCACTTCGGTCTCACCGAGCTGATGCAATCGGTGCCACCGAGATGAGGTTTGCCCTAAGCCCTAGCACATCGGTCCCACCGAGTTGTTCTAGTCGGTCCCACCGAGATTCCCAACATTCATATTTTTGAACAGATCGGTGCCACCGAGTTTAACTAATCGGTGCCACCGAGATGAGTCAAATGTGTGTAACGGTTGGATTTTGTGTGGAGGCTATATATACCCCTCCACCCCCATCTCCATTTGTAAGGGAGCCATCAAAATGTGCCTACACTTCCACCATTCATTTTCCGAGAGAGAACCACCTACTCATGTGTTGAGCTCAAGAGATTCCATTCCAACCATTTGAACCTTTTTTCTAGCCTTCCCCAAGTTGCTTTCCACTCAAATCCTTCTTCCACCATAGCCAAATATGTGAGAGAGAGTTGAGTGTTGGGGATACTATCATTTGAAGCACAAGAGCAAGGAGTTCATCATCAACACACCGTCTATTAACTTTTGGAGAGTGGTGTCTCCTAGATTGGTTAGGTGTCGCTTGGGAGCCTCCGTCGTGGTGTGGAGTTGAACCAAGAAAATTGTAAGGGAGGGAGATCGCCTACTTTGTGAAGATCTACCCGAGTGAGGCAAGTCCTTCGTGGGCGATGGCCATGGTGGGATAGACAAGGTTCCTTATTTATGGACCCTTCGTGGGTGGAGCCCTCTGTGGACTCGCTCAACCATTACCCTTCATGGGTTGAAGTCTCCATCAACGTAGATGTACGATAGCACCACCTACCGGAACCACGCCAAAAATTCTTCGCGTCTCCATTGCATTTGCACACTCCAATCCCATCCCTTTACTTTCTTGGAAATTGCAAGCTTTACTCTTTCCGTTGCCTATACCCTTGTCATGCTTGCTTGAAATGTATTGTGAGTGCTTTAACATGTGCTAAACTCCACCTTAACTTGAAGAAATTAAAAACTGCCACTTTTACTTGTTAAGGGTCTAATCACCCCCTCTAGACCGCTCTTCTCAATCCTTTCAATAGGGGATCAATCGTAGTCCTTTCGATAAGTAAGAGTGTCAAACCCAACGAGGAGCAGAAGGAAATGACAAGTGGTTTTCAGCAAGGTATTTTCTGCAGGCGCTGAAATTATCGGTAACAAATAGTTTGGTAGTAAGATAATTAGTAACTGGTAACAAGTAACACGTGTAACAAAGGTGCATCAAGGTGGCCCAATCCTTTTTATAGCAAAGGATAAGCCTAGATGAACACTTATATAAAGCAAAGCGCTCCCGAGGACACATGGGAATTATTGTCAAGCTAGTTTTGATCATGCTCATATGATTCGCGTTCGTTACTTTGATAATTTGATATGTGGGTGGACCGGTGCTTGGGTACTGTCCTTACTTGGAAAAGCCTCCCACTTATGATTAACCCCTCTCGCAAGCATCCGTAACTGCGAAATAAGAATTAAGATAAATCTAACCATATCATGAAACATGTGGATCCAAATCAGCCCCTTAGGAAGCAACACATAAACTAGGGTTTAAGCTTCTGTCACTCTAGCAACCCATCATCTACTTATTACTTCCCAATGCCTTCCCTAGGCCCAAATCATGGTGAAGTGTCATGTAGTCGACGTTCACATAACACCACTAGAGGAAAGACAACATACATCTCATCAAAATATCGAACGAATACCAAATTCACATGATTACTTATAACAAGACTTCTCCCATGTCCTCAGGAACAAATGTAACTACTCACAAAGCATGCTCATGTTCAAGATCAGAGGGGTATTGAATATCATTAGGGATCTGAACATATGATATTCCACCAAATAAACCAACTAGCATCAACTATGAAGAGTAATCAAGACTACTAGCAACCCACAGGTACCAATCTGAGGTTTTGAGGCAAAGATTGAATACAGGAGATGAACTAGGGTTTGAGTGGAGATGGTGTTGGTGAACATGTTGATGAAGATTGACCCTCCCACGATGAGAGGATCGATGGTGACGACCATGGTTCGATTTCCCCCTCCCGGAGGGAAGTTTCTCGACAAAATCGCTCTGCCGGAGCCCTAGATTGCTACTACCCAAGTTCCGCCTCGAGACGGCGGCGCTTCGCCCCGAAAGCTTCCTTATGATTTTTTCTAGGTTAAAACCCTCCATATAGCAGAACATGGACACCGGGGGCTGGCCAGGTGACAACGCACAAGTATAGGGGATCAATTGTAGCCTTTCTTGATAATTAAGAGTATCGAACCCAACGAGGAGCTAAAGGTAGAACAAATATTCCCTCAAGTTCTATCGACCACCGATACAACTCTACGCACACTTAACGTTCGCTTTATCTAGAACAATTATGAAACTAGAAGTACTTTGTAGGTGTAAAGGGATAGGTTTGCAAGATAATAAAGAACACGTAACTAAAAGCTAGGGGCCGTTTTAAATAAAGGAACAATTACTTTAGTTTTAGTAGAGATTTTTTTTTCACAAGAAAGTTTTTTGTCCCTAGGCAATCAATAACTAGACTGGTAATCATTATTGCAATTTTATATGAGGGAGAGGCATGAGATAGCATACTTTCTCTACTTGGATTATATGCACTTATGATTGGAACTCAAGCAAGCATCCGCAACTACTAAAGATCATTAAGGTAAAATCCAAGCAAAGCATTAAGTATCAAGTCCTCTTTACTCCCGTACGTAACAACCCAATTACTCGGGTTTGTGTTTCTGTCACTCACGCAACCCACTATAAGCGAATCATGAACATATTGCAACACCTTATAGCGGGAATCCCTCACGCTTGCGTGACACGGAGGGCACCATAGGACAGCAACAAAATAGTATACAACTCAAACCAATCACGATCGCCAATCAACCCATAGGACAAAACGGATCTACTCAAACATCATAGGATAGCCACATATCATTCGATAATAATATATAGCATTGAGCACCATGTTTAAGTAGAGATTACAGTGGGGAGAAGAGGTGTTACACCACTGCATAGAGGGGGAGAAATTTGGTGTTGACGGTAGCGAGGTTGTTGATGTAGATCACCGTCACGATCCTAGCCCCGGCGGCACTCCGGCGCCACCGGGAGAGAGGGGGAGAGAGCCCCCTCCTTCTTCTTCCTTGGCCTCCCCCCTAGATGGGAGGAGGATTTCCTCTCTGGTCCTTGGCCTCCATGGCGGCAGAGGGGCAGGAGCCCCTCCGATATTGGATCTCTCTCTCTGTTTCTCTTCTGTTTCGCGTTCCTATTTTCTGGCCTTTCACCATTTCTTAAATTCCCGAAGATCCGTAACTCCAATTGAGCTAAAATTTTAACACGATTTTTATTCGTATATAAGCCTCCTTGCGGCCGAAGGAAACCTCCAACCGACCTATGGGGTTGCCACAAGCTTGCCAGCCGCGCCCTGGTAGGGCGGCGCTCCCCTTGATCTTGGGGGCCCCTCGGGCATCGTCTTGTGTTGATTCCACTTCTAAAAAATCACATATATTCCAAAATAAATCTCCGTAAATTTTTATCGCGTTTGGACTTTGTTTGGTATGGATATTCTACGAAACAAAAAACATGCAACAAACAAGAACTGGCACTGGGCACTGGATCAATTTGTTAGTCCCAAAAATAATATAAAATATTGCCAAAAGTATATGAAAGTTGTAGAATATTGGCATGAAACAATAAAAAATTATAGATACGACGGAGACGTATCAGCATCTCCAAGCTTAATTCCTGCTCGTCCTCGAGTAGGTAAATGATAAAAAAGATAATTTTTGATGTGGAATACTACCTAGCATAATCTTGATCATATAATATAGTCATGGCATGAATATTAAGATACGTGTGATTCAAAGCAATAGTCTATAATTTGACATAAAGACATCAATACTCAGGCATCCCAACAAACAATCACATCTTTCAAAATATCAATGTTAAAGAACGTTATCCCTACAAAATCATATAGTCTTGTCATGCTCCATCTTCTTAACACAAAGTATTTATCATGCACAACCCCAATGACAAGCCGAGCAATTGGTTCATACTTTTTAACGCGCTTCAGTTTTTTCAACCCCCACGCAATACATGAGCGCAAGCCATGGATATAGCACTATGGGTGGAATAGAATATGGTGTTGGAGGTTGTGTGGAGAAGACAAAAAAGGAGAAAGTCTCACATCGATGCGGCTAATCAACGGGCTATGGAGATGCCCATCAATTGATGTCAATGCGAGGAGTAGCGATTGCCATGCAACGGATGCACTAAGATCTATAAGTGTATGAAAGCTCAAACTGAAAACTAAGTGGGTGTGCATCCAACTTGCTTGCTCATGAAGACCTCGGGCATTTGAGGAAGCCCATCATTGGAATATACAAGCCAAGTTCTATAATGAAAAATTCCCACTAGTATATGAAAGTGAAAAGATAGGAGACTCTCTATATGAAAAACATGGTGCTACTTTGAAGCACAAGTGTGGAAAAGGATAGTAACATTGCCCCTCCTCTCTTTTCTCTCATTTTTTGTTTTTTTGTTTTCTTCTTTTTCCTTTTTTTGTTGGGCTCTTTTTTTCTTTTTTATTTTCGTCCGGAGTCTCATCCTGACTTGTGGGGGAGTCATAGTCTCCATCATCCTTTCCTCACTGGGGCAATGCTCTAATAATGATGATCATCACAATTTTATTTACCTACAACTCGATGTTACAACTCGATACTAGAACAAAATATGATTCTATATGAATGCCTCTGGCGGTGTACCAGGATGTGCAATGATCTAGCATAGCAAAGATATCAAAAAATGGACAAGCCATGAAAATGTCATGCTAGCTATCTTACGATCATGCAAAGCAATATGACAATGAATACTCAAGTCATGTATATGATGATGGTGGAAGTTGCATGGCAATATATCTCGGAATGGCTATGGAAATGCCATGATAGGTTGGTATGGTGGCTGTTTTGAGGAAGATATAGGGAGGCTTATATGTGATAGAGCGTATCATATCACAGGGTTTGGATGCACCGACGAAGTTTGCACCGACTCTCGAGGTGAGAAAGGGCAATGCACGGTACCCAAGAGGCTAGCACTTTGCAGAAAGGTAAGAGTGCGTATAATGCATGGACTCACATTAGTCATAAAGAACTCACATACTTATTGCGAAAGTTTATTAGCCCTCGAACCAAAGTACTACTATGTATGCCCCTAGGGGGATAGATTGGTAGGAAAAGACCATCGCTCGTCCCCGACCGCCACTCATAAGGAAGACAATCAATAATAAATCATGCTCCAATTTCATAGCACAACGAGAGACTATACGTGCATGCTTGGGGAATCACAAACCTTAACGCCAATATTCTTACTAAACCACAATCATTCACTAGTACCTCCCACATATTACCATCTCTATATCACAAAACTATTGCAAGGAATCAAACTATCATATTCAGTGATCTACAAGTTTTATGTAGGATTTTATGACTAACCATGTGAATGACCAATTCCTGTTAACTCTTTAAATAGATATAAGTGAAGCATGAGAGTTTAATTCTTTCTAGAAAAGATATGCCCATGCTCTAACAAATATAAGTGAAGAAAAAGATCATTCTACAAAAAACGGTTTCCCTATGTAGAGAAACAGGCAATCCAAACATCAAAAAATATAAGTTAAGCACATGAAGCATTCTATAAAGCCATACTCAAAAGATATAAATGATGTGCAAAGAGCATTCTATAAATCAACCAAGGACTATCTCATACCAGCATGGTGTATAAAAGAAAAGGAAAAATAAAAACAAAAGACGCTCCAAGAATTTGCGCATATCATGTGACGAATAAAAATATGGGCCATTTGCATTTCTATCCCTAACTCGAACCACCTATTCAGATTTGCCCCTAATTTCGAAGCCTGCTCAAATTTGCCCCTCTGCCGTTAGGTGCTCTTACAGAAATGCCCTTCCGCGCCGTTACCGTCCGGTCAACGAGCTTTGACCGTCCTAAAAAAATAGAAAAAAAATCGAAAAAAATTAAAATTTTGTGGGATCGAAGATACTCATGTGCGCAAGGTGCGTGCAAATTTTCATGCCATTTGGACATTCCAGGAGCTCATGGTGAGGAAAAACAGTTAATGTGTATACTTGTGAATAGTAAATTTGAAATAAAATAGCAAGAAAATTCAAAAAAATATGAAATTTTTTGGCATCAAAGAGGCTTGGGTGCACAAGGTGCTTGCAAGTTTTTGTGATCAAATGACATGCGAGGAACTCTAGCAAAAAAAACAAAATAGTCATTTTTTCCTAAGTTTTTTCCCGACCCAAATTTTGTTTTTTCTCCACGAGCTCCTACAGTGTCCAAACACAAAAAAAAATTGCACGCACCTTGCGGACTCGATCCTCTTTGATGCCAAATTTTTTCATATTTTTTTGAATTTTCTTGCTATTTTTTGAATTTACTGTTCATAGGCGTACATATTTACTATTTTTCTTTGCCACGAGCTCCTGGAATGTCCAAACAGCACGAAAAATTGCACGCATCTTGCGTACCTGAGTATCTTTGATCCCGCAAAATTTCAATTTTTTTGATTTTTTTGCTATTTTTTTCAGGACGGTCAAAGCCCTTTGATCGACTTTGACCGGACGGTAATGACACAGAAGGGCATTTCTATAAGTGCACATAATGGCAGAGGGGCAAATTTGAGCAGGCTTTGAAATTAGGGGCAAATATGAGTAGTGGGTTCCAGTTAGGGACACAGATGTAAAAGACCCTAAAAATATAGCTCCATGTAAAATTACCGATGGTCGTTAGAAGAAAAAGGGGATGCCTTCCGGGGCATCCCCAAGCTTTGTTGCTTGGGAGTCCTTGAATATTACCTTGGGGTGCCTTGGGCATCCTGAAGCTTAGTCTCTTGCCACTCCTTATTCCTTCATCCGTCGTGATCTCACCCAAAACTTGAAAACTTCAATCACACAAAACTTAACAAAACCCTCGTGAGATCCGTTAGTATAATAAAGCAAATCACTACTGTAATTACTGTTGCAAACCCATTCATATTTTATTTTTGCATTATAACTACTGTACTCTAACACCATGGCTTATATCACCGATACAGTCCATAGATTCATCAAAATACGCAAAACAATGCATAAAAAACAGAATCTGTCAAAAACACAACAGTCTGTAGCAATCTGAACATTGACCATACTTATGTAACTCCAATTTTTTTGAAAAATTAGGAATTTTTTTTGCATATAAGTACTATGTAAAAATTTCAGAAACTTTTGATGTTCTAGTAAAAAAATATAAATTCACGCACTATAGCCAAATTTTCTGTTTTTGCACTGCACATACCAAACAAGCAATCTAATTATCCTAAAGGCAAATCTTGGCACATTATTTTTATAATACAATGGATTTGTACAAGGGGATAATTATTCTTGTTGAAATTTTTTTGTAATTCAAGACTTGCAATGTTTGCATGGGCATGAACAAAGTTCAAGGAGCTCCCCCACTTCAACAGTGCTCGTCTTTCTTACTTTCACTTTTCTTTTTGAAAATTTTTAGGTTTCCCTCTATATTTTTTTGTTTTTTAAAAAAATTTAAAAGCACACAGCAGAATAAAGTGACTCTCTAAAACTTCCGGGTTGTCTCCCTGGCAGCGCCTTTCTTTAAAGCCATTAAGCTAGGCATATAGTGCTCAAGTAATGGATCCACCCGGATCCCAAGGTATATCAAAGCCAATTTTAATTAACAATGATTTGTAATTTAGTATTGAGCACAAAGAAACATATATCATGCAACAACGAAGTCTAACTCTCTTCCTATGCATCGGCATGTCATAAAAGAACAATTCATGCACACAAAGTAAAGGACGATACATAGCATAACCAATTTCTTGCAATTTTATCGTATTGGAAACATAGAGAGGTGGAGATGTAGTTCCTCTCTCATAATAATTGCAAGTTTGAGAAGCAAGCACATGCATATTATATCTATCAAAATCATCATGTGTAATGGTAAAACGCAACCAATCAATATAATCCTTAATAAGTGCAAACTTCTCCGATATAGTGTAGTTGGGACAATTCAAAAAGATAATAGGACTATCATGTGTGGGTGCAATAGCAACAATTTCATTCTTAACATAAGGAACTATAGCAAGTTCATCTCCATAAGCATGAGTCATATTGGCATAATGGCCACAAGCATAGCAAGCATCGATTTCATCAAAAAGGGATATTTCAAATGAATCCAAGGGATCATAGCAATCATCATAGCATTCATCCTTCAGTAAGCACGAAGGGAAATTAAATATTGTATGAGTTGAAGAGTTACTCTCATTAGAATGTGGCCATGGGTAGCTAATCCACTCTTCCTCCTTTTGTTCTTCGCTCTCCTCCTCATCTTTTTCATCTAATGGGCTCACAATTTCAGCAAGTTCTTCTTCCATAGATTCCTGCAAAATATTAATCTCTTCTTGGACAGCGGAGACTTTCTTAATAAAATCATCAATATCGGCATTGTATTTGTAATTCTCATAGCAATATTTAAGTATAGCAAAATTTTCAGGTCTATAAACAGCATCATCAAAATCTTCATACTTTTCAAACAAAGATTCAATTTCATAAGCACTCTTAAGATCAACAAATTCTTCTATTCGTTCCACATCATAGTAATCATATCTACCATTAGCATAAGAAGCCAAGGTTTCATTATCATTAAATTTACATGAAAAGGGAAGGTGTGGAGCCTTCATCCTAGAGCAACAAGTATAATCATATCTCAAGCATAAATTCCAAGCATACCAATGAAACATTTAAATTTGAGCCCATAACAGTTTCTCTTTTTGAGTCAAGTGATAATCCCTAAAGTATTCACATTGATCCAACGTGTCTCCCATTATCAAGTTGAATGGGGTTTTCTCAGGATTATGAAAGTAGTGTTTAATATTTCCCACATAATGAGAATCAAGGGTTTTAGGAGGTTCCCCATCTCCATGAGTAGCAAGTACACCTATTTTTTTGGTATTTCGTGTTCCATATCCATAACTAAAGATAGAGAACAACTTAGAACAGAAAATAAAATCTACTTAGTGATAAAGCAAACAAGCACACACGAGAATATTCACCCCACGCTATTGTCCACTGGCAACGGCGCCAAAAAAAGGTCTTGATAACCCACAAGTATAGGGGATCAATTGTAGCCTTTCTCGATAAGTAAGAGTGTCGAACCCAAAGAGGATCTAAAGGTAGAACAAATATTCCCTCAAGTTCTATCGACCACTGATACAACTCTACGCACACTTAATGTTCGCTTTACCTAGAACAATTATGAAACTAGAAGTACTTTGTAGGTGTAAAGGGATAGGTTCGCATGATAATAAAGAACACGTAAATAAAAGCTAGGGGCTGTTTTAAATAAAGGAACAATTACGTTAGTTTTAGTAGAGAGCTTTTTTTCACAAGAAAGTTATTTGTCCCTAGGCAATCGATAACTTGACCGGTAATCATTATTGTAATTTTACATGAGGGAAAGGCATGAGCTAACATACTTTCTCTACTTGGATCATATGCACTTATGATTGGAACTCTAGCATGCATCCGCAACTACTAAAGCTCATTAAGGTAAAACACAACCATAGCATTAAGCATCAAGTCCTCTTTACTCCCATACGCAACAACCCACTTACTCGGGTTTGTGTTTCTGTCACTCACGCAAGCCACTATAAGCGAATCATGAACATATTGCAACACCCTACAACGGGAATCCCTCGTGCTTGCGCGAGACGGAGGGCACCATAGGACAGCACTAAAATAAAATATACAACTCCAACCAATCACGACCATCAATCAACCCATAGGACAAAATGAATCTACTCAAACAACATAGGATAGCCACATATCATTGGATAATATTATATAGTGTTGAGCACCATGTTTAAGTAGAGATTACAGCAGGGAGAAGAGGTGTTACACCGCTGCATAGAGGGGGAGAAAGTTGGTGTTGACGGTAGCGAGGTTGTTGATGTAGATCGCCGTCATGATCCTTGCCCCGGCGGCACTCCGGCGCCACCGGGAGAGAGGGGGAGAGAGCCCCCCTCCTTATTCTTCTTCCTTGGCCTCCATGGCAGCGGAGGGGCGGAAGCCCCTCCAAGGTTGGATCTCTCTCTCTGTTTCTCTTCTGTTTCGCGTTCCTGTTTTCTGGCCTTTCACCATTTCTTAAATTCCCGGAGATCCGTAACTCCGGTTGGGCTAAAATTTTAACATGATTTTTATCCGGATATAAGCTTACTTGCGGCTGAAGGACACCTCCAACCGACCTACAAGGTGGCCACAAGATTGCCAGCGGCGCCCTGGTAGGGGGGCGCCCCTTGAGCTTTTGGGCCCCTCGGGCATCATCTCATGTTGATTCCACTTCCCAAAAATCACATATATTCCAAAATAAATCTCTGTAAATTTTTATCGCGTTTGGACTTCGTTTGTTATGGATATTCTGCGAAACAAAAAACATGCAACAAATAGGAACTGGCACGGGGCACTGGATCAATATGTTAGTCCCAAAAATAATATAAAATATTGCCAAAAGTATATGAAAGTTGTAGAGTATTGGCATGAAACAATCAAAAATTATAGATACGATGGAGACATATCACCAGGGGGCCCACAAGCTCGAGAGGTGCGCCCTGGGGGTAGGGCGCGTCCCCCAGGCTTGTGGCCACCTGGTGGGCCCCCCTCTGTTGTTTGTTCGCCCAATATTTTTTTTTATTCTAAAACATTTCTCCGTAAAGTTTCAGGACATTTGGAGTTGTGTAGAATAGGTATCTCAGATTTGCTCCTTTCCGGTCCAGAATTCTAGCTGCTGTCATTCTCCCTCTTCATGTAAATCTTGTAAAATAAGAGAGAAAAGGCACAAGAATTGTATCTTAAAGTGAAATAACAGCCCATAATGCAATAAATATCAACATAAAAACATGATGCAAAATGGACGTATCAACTCCCCCGAGCTTAGACCTCGCTTGTCCTCAAGCGAAAGCCAAAATCGATAATCATGACCACATGTTTAGAGATAGAGGTGTCGATAAAATAAAATACGGACATGAGGGAATCGTGATCATCTTTTAGAACAACAATATATTGTCAGATAACCTCTTATGCCAAAGTGATAATTCATTCACAAAGTAAAGTATAGACCAAAAACTTTATTGAAAACTAACAAACTATGACCTCGATCATTGAAGCAATTGCAATTTATCATAACATCGGAAAGAGTCAATGTAAGAGCTTTTATTTAGCAAGTTCACATACTCATCCATCATTTAATCTTTCATAATTGCTAACACTCACACGATACTTATGAGATCAAAGCTTCAATCAAACACATAGGAAGATAGGGGCTTATAGTTTCGCCTCCCAACCATTTACCTGAAGGGTAACATCAACAATAATAATTTATGATCACCTACATCTGAGTGGGTATATATGTCTGCATATTTCCCAAACACATAGTGCTTGCCAAAAAGAGAAAATATTAAAGGAAGGGTGAAGATCACCATGACTCTTGCATAAAGGTAGAAAGTAAAAATAAAAGATAGACCCTTCGCAGAGGGAAGTAGAGGTTGTCATGCGCTTTTTGGTTGGATGCAAGAAATCTTAATGCAATGGAACGTCACTTTATATTGCCGCATGTGATAGAGAACTTTATTATGCAGTCCGTCGCTTTTATTTCTTCCCCATCACAAGTTCGTATAAAGTTTATTTTCCTCACACTAAAAGATCATACATATTTAGAGAGTTATTTTTATTGCTTGCACCGATAACAACTTACTTGAAGGATCTTACTCAATCCATAGGTAGATATAGTGGACTCTCATGGCAAAAATGGGTTAAAGGTTTTTGGATGCACAAGTAGTATCTCTACTTGGTGCGGAATTTTTGGCTAGCATAGGATGAGAAGTAAGCTCAAAATGTTGGAGGATCCATGACAATATAACTTCTATTCGGATATAAGGGAACATAACACATTATGTTGTCTTCCTTGTCCAACATCAACTTATTAGCATATAATATTTTAATGAGTGCTCACAATCACAAAAGATGTCCAAGATGGTGTATTTATATGTGAGACCTCTCTTTCTTTATTACTTCCTATTAATTGCAAAAATGACCAATACTATGTTTGTCAACCCTCAACAAATTTCATGCATCATACTTCTTATATGTGAAGTCATCACTCCCCATAAGATCATCATATAATCTTTTATTTCTTTTATTCCTTTTCTTTTCTTATCCAAGATCAAAGCAAGAAAGCAAAGCCCTTAACTCAAGCTAATATTTATTATATAACTCTCGCACTCGATTACATAGATAGAACACAAAGCAAAACTCAAAGACTAGATCATACTAAAACTTTTATTCTACTAGATCAAAATTTAACCAAAAGGATCGATCTAAGGTAAATGATAAAGATAAATATGTGATGGTGATACGATACCGGGGCACCTCCCCCAAGCTTGGCATAAGCCAAGGGGAGTGCCCATACCCATGTACTCAAGTCTCCTTCTTCGTAGGTGGTGGTGATGAAGTTGATGTGGGAGGCTTGTCCTCTGTCTTCCAAGGCATAGGCTCACCATCGTAAAAAGATGAACGAGTCTCCGAAATCCTAAAATTTGCAGCCAAACTCATCCTCTTAAATTTGTATTCATACTCACAGTTTTGGTCTTGCAGGTCATAGATCTGGGCTTGGAGGTGCTCAGTTTTCTCATGAAGCTTGAAGATGGCCTCTGCAATATCATTGTTGTGCAGCTTGTGATCACGGGTGAATTCCGTGATCATGGAGTGGTTGGCGTTGAGTCCGCGTTCCACCATCCCTTGGCACTTGAAGACCTCCTGCTCCACCGCTTCGAGCTTGGCCTCCACGCTTCCGGTCCTCCTTGGCCCTTGAACATCCTGGATGTGAAGCACCCCTCTTGCATCTCGATGATTTGAGGGTGTTTCATCACCTCTGGAAGGTAGGGGTTGATGACCTTCTCCTAGAACTTGTACTTGGGGGCATTTGGAGACATCATGGCGATCTAGATCTGTCAGAAAAATAGCTCGAAACAAGAACAGAGGATATTGTCATAATACGGTGGTCAAAACCTTCGGGAGATTATATAATGAATTTTTACCGTGCAAAACAAGTATTCTGGGAGAAAACGGAGTCCAGAGGGCACACGAGGTGGCCACAAGCTTGGAAGGTGCGCCCAGGGGGTAGGGCGCGCCCCCCAGGCTTGTCGCCTGCTCGTGCACTTTTCAGACTACTTTTTATTTTCCTAATTTTTTCAATATTCCAAAACGGAGTAAAATTGCTTTTGGAAAACTTTTGGAGTTAGTTTACTTACCGTATCACATACCTATTCCTTTACAGGATTCTGGAGCGTTCTGGAAGGTTTCCTTTATGTACTCCTCCGGTGTTATGGAATGAATAATATTAGTTTCAACATTTATGGGTGTACCTGAGATATAATGTTTGATTCTTTACCCATTCACCACCTTTGGGTTGTTGCCTTCGGCATTGTTGATCTTGATGGCACCGGAACGATAAACTTCTTCGATAATATAAGGACCTTCCCATTTGGAGAGAAGTTTTCCTGCAAAAAATCTTAAACGAGAATTGTATAGCAAGACATGGTCACCTACATTAAATTCCCGCTTTTGTATTCTTTTATCATGCCATTTTTTAACCTTTTCTTTAAACAACTTGGCATTTTCATAGGCTTGGGTTCTCCATTCATTTACTGAGCTAATGTCAAATAACCTCTTCTCACCGGCAAGTTTGAAATCATAGTTGAGCTCTTTAATTGCCCAATAAGCTTTACGTTCTGATTCAAGAGGTAAGTTCCATAAACCATTTTATTGGGAGACACACCCATAGGATTTTTATAAGCAGTTCTATAAGCCCATAATGCATCATCGAGTTTCTTGGACCAATTCTTCCTAGATCTATTAACAGGCTTTTCCAAGGTCAATTTTATTTCTCTATTACTTAATTCTACTTGACCACTAGACTGAGGATTATTGGATATGCAATTCTATGGTTAACATCATACTTAGCAAGCAATTTACGGAAAGCACCATGAATAAAATGTGAACCACCATCAGTCATTAAATATCTAGGGACTCCAAACCTCGGGAAAATGACTTCTTTAAGCATTTTAATGGAGGTGTTATGATCAACACTACTAGTTGGAATAGCTTCTACCCACTTAGTAACATAATCAATAGCAACCAAAATATGTGTATACCCATTAGAGGAAGGAAAAGGTCCCATATAATCAAATCCCCAAACATCAAATGGTTCAATAACAAGTGAATACTTCATAGGCATTTCCTGACGTCGACTAATGTTACCATTTCTTTGACATTCATCACAAAACAAGACAAACTTACGAGCATATTTGAAAAGAGTAGGCCAATAAAAATCAGATTGTAATACCTTGTGTGCAGTTCTGTCTCCAGCATGGTATCCTCCGTAAGCCTCAGAGTGACACTTGCGTAGCATTTGTTCCTGTTCATGCTCAGGCACACAACATCTAATAACACCATCTACTCCCTCTTTATAAAGGTGTGGGTCATCCCAGAAGTAATGTCTTAAATCATAGAAAAACTTTTTCTTTTGTTGGTATGTAAAACTAGGTGGTATAAATTTAGCAACAATATAATTAGCATAGTATGCATACCATGGGGTACTACGAGAAGCATTTATGACCGCTAATTGTTCATCAGGAAAGCTATCATCAATAGGTAGTGGGTCATCAAGAATATTTTCTAACCTAGAAAAGTTGTCTGCTATGGGGTTCTCAGCTCCCTTCCTATCAGTAATATGTAAATCAAATTCTTGTAGCAAGAGAACCCACCTAATGAGTCTAGGTTTAGCATCTTTATTTTCCATAAGGTATTTAATAGCAGCATGATCAGTGTGAACAATTACTTTAGAATCAACTATGTAAGATCTGAATTTGTCACAAGCGAACACAACTGCTAAAAGTTCTTTTTCAGTGGTAGCATAATTTCTTTGAGCACTGCCTAGAGTTTTGCTAGCATAATGGATAACATTTAATTTCTTATCAACTCTTTATCCTAGAACAACACCAACATCGTAATCACTAGCATCACACATAATTTCAAAGGGTAGGTTCCAATCAGGTGGTTGAACAATAGGTGCAGAGATTAAGGCTTTCTTAAGTATTTCAAATGCTTCTACACAATCATCATCAAAAACAAATGGAACATCTTTTTGCAAAAGATTAGTGAGAGGCCTAGAAATTTTAGAGAAGTAATTTTAGAGGCCAAAATCATCCATGAAAACATCAACAATATTTTCACAAAAGTCAGAGAATATAGCAGTCATACATCTTTGAAAGGTGGCAGGTGCATTGCATAAACCAAAAGGCATACGTCTATAAGCAAAAGTACCAAAAGGGCATGTAAAAGTAGTTTTTTCTCGATCCTCTTGTGACACAGGTATTTGGGAAAAACCAGAATATCCATCTAAATAGCAGAAATGTGTATGTTTTGATAGTCTTTCTAGCATTTGATCAATGAAAGGTAGAGGATAATGATCTTTCCTAGTAGCTTTGTTAAATTTTCTAAAATCAATTACCATTCTATAACCTGTGATAATTCTTTGTGGGATCAATTCATTTTTATCATTAGGGACTACAGTAATACCTCCCTTCTCAGGGACACAATGGACAGGACTTACCCATCTACTATCAGCAATATGATAGATTATACCTACTTCCAGAAGCTTTAATATTTCATTTCTTACCACTTCTTTCACCTTAGGATTTAATTATCGCTGGTGATCAACAACTAGTTTAGCATCAGGTTCCATATTATTTTATGCTGACATAGAGTGGGACTAATGCCCTTAAGCTCATCAAGAGTATATCTAATAGCGGCACGGTGCTTCCTCAGAGTTTTCAATAATCTCTTTTCTTCATGATCTGAAAGGTTAGCACTAATAATAACATGATATATATTCTTTTCATCAAGATAAGCATATTTCAAAGTATCATGTAATTGTTTAAGCTCAAACACATGATCACTCTTGGGTGGGAGAGGATCTCGAAGAGTTTCAACGGGTAAATTGTGTTTCAAGACAGGCATTTGTTTAAAGAATATTTCATCTATTTCATTTCTTTCATTCATATGCATATCATTTTCAAGGTCTAGCAAATATTGTTCTAAGGGATCAGTAGGAGGCATGGCAATAAAAGCAAGACCAATAATTTCATCCTTACTAGGAATTTCTTTATCACGAGGTTGTCTCCGGAATTTGGAGAAATTAAACTCATGAGACACATCACTAAAACTTACACTAATAGTTTCTTTCTCACAATCTATCTTAGCATTAACAGTGTTTAAGAAAGGTCTACCAAATATAATGGGACAAAAATCATCTTGTGTGGAACCAAGAACTAGGAAATCAGTAGGATATTTTATTTTCCCACACAAGATTTCAACTCCTCTAACAATCCCAAGTGGTGTAATTGTGTCTCTATTAGCATGCTTAATAGTAACACTACTGCAGGATGCTGCTAACTTGACACTACAATCAGAGACCCTTCGACGAAACTGTGTGCGATGCATTAATCGCAAATGGTGATGTAATAAAACCGTCAAAAAAGATGCGAAACGTTTGCGATGGCGGAGACATCAAACACGATCCAGATTTTAGTTGTGTGTGCGATGCTTGGCCTATGGTTGATCCATACGAACTATTTGTGATGATCCAGAACAATAGAAACGGGTAGCCAGATCAAGGTGTGTGCAATATACGGCATACAGTTCGCTCCGATGAACCATTTGCGATGATCGAGTTGAACACAAACGATTCGGCGTAACAAGATGTGTGTGATACCCGACAAACAGGTCGGTAATCAGAATTGTGTGCGATCATTATAGATAGCCCATACGATCTTTTTTGTGAATTGTGTGCTCAACAGGGCACACAATTCAAGAAACCAACCTGTGGGTGATAATGTAAAAGATCTTTGTCTGCGATGAGATTGACAGGGGAAATAGAGATAATGAATTAATATGAGCGAACGGAAAAAGAGATATATACAGTCTGCTTAATTTAGTCCTTCTTCTTGTTGTTCTTGGATGGCCCCGCGACATCATCTTGGCGAGGACGCTTCTTGCCGCTGACCATTGGCTTTTCATTGCCACCGCCGTCGTCACCGTCGTTGCTTTCGTCGTTGTCCTCCTCCTCGTTCGACCATTCCTCCTCATCATCATTGTCGTCCTCTTCTTTGTCCTCCGATGGTTCCTTGTCCGTTTGGTTGTCATCTGACGACTCCGGAGGTGGCGTCCCTTCCATGATCTAGATAAAATCGAGGTCTGGGCTCGACGCCGGACTCATGGAAGACGAGCGGGATGATTCCAATGTTGACCTATCATCGGGTGCCAGACTGCTGGCGGAACCATCGTCCTCGCTGTCACTCGACATGGCTGCGGTACGTATACAAACCGCGAGAAAGCGAGATTGTAGAGTGTGTGCAAGTGTGTAGCGCGGCCGGCTGGGGACCATGAAGATGGTGGACAATTAAGCGGGGTAAGCAGAGAAGATGAATGTCAATTGAAGTGGGGGACTGACGTATTATCTAACCGCTGATATAATCAATCACAATTATTTGTACCCAGTCGCTCCAAATTCCCAGGGTTGTGCAGTTCTCAATGTGATAATTACGCACACGCGTTGGAGCGTCCAAATATGAAACAACCATTTTTCATACTACTCCCTCCGTACCGGCGACCTAGGTGGGGGAAAAACGAGAGAACTTGATGATTATTTGGTAGTAATCAATACCATTGCGTGCAGAGAATTGACCATTGCATGTTATGCTAAGTAGTCTGAAGTCATTGAATGCATACAAGCCCCACGACTCCTATTGGCTGATTTCTTATTTCAGGACAAAAAACAAGGAACGAGTTTTGGGATTATTTGGTTTTCATAATGTGACTTATGCACCAGTACGAACGGAGTAGGACAGTTGGTAAGCAATACATTGAGCTCTTCTTATTGATGAAGCCAGTAATAATCAAACTACAAAGGAAAAGAAAAAAGACAAAGGAAAATATCTGCATGAATCTTCGCGTAACATCAATGGCTTAGGACCTAGATGTGCAATACTTAGAGCACATCTACATGTGCTTTAGCAATACTGTCAAACAAAACCTCTAATCATCATTGCAAACAGCACATAGAAGATGGCTAATGCGATAACCACAACTACACATGCTAGTTCCTTCTTGTCTCTTCCTTTCATCGTGTGATTGATTCTTTCTTGCTTCATCGTACTGATTGTATGATATGTCTCCAACGTATCTATAATTTTTGATTGTTCCATGCTATTATATTATCATTCTTGTATGTTTTACAATCATTTTATAGCAACTTTATATCATTTTTTAGGACTAACCTATTGACATAGTGCCCAGTGCCAGTTGCTGTTTTTTGCTTGTTTTTTACTTCGCAGAATGTCAGTACCAAACAGAGTCCAAATGAAGCGAAACTTTTTGGAGAATTTTTTTGGACCAGAAGACACAAGATGGGCCAGAGAAGTATAGGAGAGGGGGCCTGAGGTGAGCACAAGACACCTGGGTGCGCCCAGGAGCCCAGGCGTGCCCAGGTGGGTTGTGCCCACCTCGGTGACCTCCCGCACCGCCTCTTTGCCCTATAAATACCCAAATATTCCAGAAACCCTAGGGGAGTCGACGAAAAACAATTCCAGCTGCCGCAAGTTCTAGACTCACGAGATCCAATCTAGACACCATCACGGAGGGGTTCATCATCCTCATTGGTGCCTCTCCGATGATGCGTGAGTAGTTCACCATAGACCTACGGGTCCGTAGGCAGTAGCTAGATGGCTTCTTCTCTCTTTTTGCTTCTCAATACAATGGTCTCTTGGAGATCTATTTGATGTAACATGTTGCACAATCTTGGGAAAGAACGAAATTGATGCTAAGAAATTGTCTTACTCATGGTTTAAATCTTTGGATGATTATACAAAAAATTTATGCGGGATTGAACTTTGTTTCTAGAAATCTTTTAGACTCCTCCGCGGGTGGTACTTTTATGGAAATTACTTTGGGTGAAGCTACTAAATTTCTAGATAATATCATGGCAAATTATTCACAATGGCATACTGAAAGAGCACCTACTAGTAAAAAGGTTAATTCGGTTGAAGAAATTAGCACGTTGAGTGAAAAAGTTGATGCTCTCATGAAATTGGTTGCTAATAAAAGTGCTCATATTGATCTTAATGATGTGCCTTTGTCTACTTTGATTGAGCAAAATAGTGGTCCCGTAGATGTGAATTTTATCTCGCGAAACAATTTCAATAACAATGCTTATAGAGGTAATTTTAATCCTAGGCCATTTCCAGGAAATTCCTCTAATAACTATGGTAATTCTTCTTACAATAATAATAGGTACTCCTCTGATCTTAAGAATAATATTAAAGAATTTATCAATGCTCAAAAGGTTTTCAACACTACGATAGAAGAAAAGTTGAATAAGATTGATGATATGTCTAGAAGCATTTATTGAATTTCTCACGATGTAGAAAATCTCAAGTTGAATTTTTTTGTACCCAAGGTTGATGAATCAATTAAAGCTTTATATGTTTCTATGGATGAAAGTAAGAAAAGAACCGCTATGCTTAGAGCTAAAAGATAATTTTTGGAAAGAACGTTTTCTAGTGATTGCTTTCATAAAAAATGATGAAGATCTTAAAGTAATTGGTGTTTCTTCTATTGATTCCTTGTTTAGTAAAATTAAAATTGATGATAAAGGGACTGGTGAAGAGTCAACTTTAGCTACAAGGCATCCCGATGATTCGGAGGGTGAAAATCTTGATGAAAAATTTGATAAAAGTAGGTTTGGAGAGGTCAAAACTTTAACTAGTGATGTGCCCACTCTTTTGGATTACAAAGACTTTAATTATGATAGTTTCTCTTTGATTGAATGTATTTCTTTGTTGCAATCCATGATAAATTCACCTCATGCCTATGAATAAAATAAAGCTTTTACTAAACATATTGTTGATGCCATGATGAAAGCTTTTGAAGAAAAGTTGGAATTAGAAGTTTCAATTCCTAGGAAATTACATGATGAATGGGAACCTACCATTAAAGTTAAGATTAAAAATTATGAGTGTTTTGCTTTATGTGATTTGGGTGCTAGTGTTTCCACAATTCTGAAATCTTTATGTGAAGTGCTTGGTCTTACCGATATTGAAGAACGTTCTCTTAATTTGCACTTGGCGGATTCTACTATTAAAAAGCCTTTGGGAAGAATTAATGATGTTATTATTCTTGCAAATAGGAATTATGTGACCATAGATTTTATTGTTCTTGATATTGATTGCAATCCGTCTTGTCCAATTATTCTTGGTAGATCGTTTTTACGCACTATAGGTGTCGTGATTGATATGAAAGAAGGAAATATTAAGTTTCAATTTCCACCAAGAAAGGGTATGGAACACTTCCCTAGAACAAGAATTAGGCCACCATATGAATCAATTATGAGGGCAACCTATGGATCAAAAACTAAAGATGATAATACTTGAATCTATGCATTGTGCCAAGCTAGGGGCATAAAATGATAGCGCTTGTTGGGAGGCAACCCAATGAATAAAATTTATTTCTGCCTTCTTCTTTCTGTTTTTAAGTGTTTGCACAATTATGCTACCGTTATGATTGTGTTCTTATGTTTTAATTAGTTTTTGTGCCAAGCTAAGCCTTTGGGATCATGTTTGGTGATAGTTGACTTGATCTTGTTAGAAAACTGAAACTTTTGCATCAAGTAACAGAATTGTTTAAATTCACAGAAGTGAAGAAAACTTCTGAATTTTTTTCAAAAGATTGATATACAAATTGTATACGAGTTCCTAATTTTTCAGAATTTTTTCTGCTACATAAGAATGAGCAAATTCGTGTCTTGACAGACTGTTCTATTTTTGACAGATTCTGTTTTCTTTGCATTGTGTGCTTATTTTGATGAATCTATGGATTGTATCGGGGGGTATAAGCCATGGCAAAGTTAGAATACAGTATATATAATAAAATAATAAAATATGAATGGGTTTGTAACAGTACTTAAAGTGAAGATTGGTTTTCTTATACTAACGGATCTCACGAAGGTTTTGTTAAGTTTTGTGTGATTGAAGTTTTCAAGTTTTGGGTGAGATCACGATGGATGAAGGAATAAGGAGTAAGAAGAGCCTAAGATTGGGGATTCCCCGTGGCACCCCAAGATAATATTCAAGGAGAAACAAGCAACTAAGCTTGGGGATGCCCCGAGTGGCATCTCCTCTTTCTTCTAACGCCCATCGGTATTTTACTTGGAGCTATATTTTTATTCGTCACATATCATGAGTTTTGCTTGGAGCGTCTTGTATTATATGAGTCTTTACTTGTTTTGATTTTTAGTTTGTCACAAGTATCCTTGCTGGACACACCAATTTGAGAGAGCCAAAATTATGCTATGATTTGTTAGAATTGCTCTTCATGCTTCACTTAAATTATTTTTGAGCTATGGAATTGCTCTAGTGCTTCACTTATACCTTTTTGAGCATGGTGTGCTTTAATATGTTTTGAAGAAATGCTCTCATGCTTCACTTAGAATTATTTGATAGTTAATAATTTTGAAGAAATTCTCTCATGCTTCACTTATATTATTTTGAGAGATGAAAATCTTTATGCTCATGTTCTTCACTTAAATTTGTTTGAGCTTGTCAAAAGCAATTGCAATATATGAAACTAGTTCCAAAGTGATAGATATTCAAGAGGGATATAATAAAATCTTTCATGAAGATCATTGGACAAAATAAACTTGATTCTTTGTAATAGTTTTGAGATATGATGATAGTGATATGTGAGTCATGTTGGTGAGTAATTATGCTTTAGTAAGAATATTGGTGTTAAGGTTTGTGACTCCCTATGCAAGCACGAAAGTCAATAGTTATGCAATGAAATTACATCGAAGTCAGCGGCAACATGATTGGAGCACATCCATCGCGGTCGATGGCGGGATAGTGGAGGTCAAACTTCAGGCGGTAGCCCCACTAAGCTTTGCTCCTCGACCCTGCTGTCTCGGCGTGCCGCCACATCGCGCTTCTTTGTCTGCTGGGTGGAGGTCGCCGCGCGGCTAATTAATTAAGGTATTCTTTTCGTGAGTGGCTTAATTAAGGTATTCAATTCCTAAGGGTAGTGTTGTAGTACTCTGCGTGTAAATTGAGTGGCCATTAATTTTTGTCATCGCACAGCTGGATAACAATATGGAGCGCCCTCAGTAATTATGAAAATAAAATCTTGTGATTTATGCATGCATCTTTCGGCATCAGTTAATCCATGTGTTAATGTTATTATTTTGTTTTTAATTACCCTTCGTGTGGTGCAGATGGAACGATCTGAATGGATGAAGAATCGGAGAAGCTCAGATTTTATCAGTGGCGTGACGGAGTTCATCAATTTGGCTGGAAGTACAAAGAAGAGAATTGGTGATGAGGATTACATCCTGTGTCCATGCAGTCGTTGTGCCAATACAGAGTCGCATGAAGTTACAGATGTCGAGTTGCACTTACTCACTTGGTGATTCATGGATGGATATACACGTTGGAGCAGACACGGTGAAGAGCAAGTCATGGATGAATATACCCAGGGCTGCGAGATGCCAAATCCCGGTCAGAGTCACATGGATGTTGAATCTAACATCGGGCTGAGGCGTCAAGCTACCAATGAAACACCGGAAAGCCGAAACCCCCACTGGAAAACCAAGATGGCGACGTAGACGACGATGACCTTGATATGCTAGATTTTGCTGCTATGATTGCAGATTTCAAGGGACCAAAAAAACATATGATTGGGTACAAGGATCTGCCAACCATTGATGCGAACTCCAAGAAAGATTTGTATCCAGGTTGCAAAAAGAAATATTCCAAGTTGAGTGCTGCTACTTCTTGAGCTTGCGTTGATTTTTCCCTTGAAGAGGAAAGGGTGATGCAGCAAAGTAGAGATAAGTATTTCCCTCAGTTAAGAACCAAGGTATCAATCTAGTAGGAGGCACAAGCAAGTCCCCAATAGATGCACCTGCACAAACTAACAAACACTTGCACACAACACGAAAAAGGGGTTGTCAATCCCTTCACGGTCACTAGCAAGAGTGAGATCTAATAGAGATAGGTATAAAAGATAAATAAAAGGCAAAATAAAATAAATATAAATAAATTGCAGCAAGGTATTTTTGGGTTTTTGAATTTATAGATCTGAAAATATATGATGAGAAATAGACCCGGGGCCATAGTTTTCACTAGAGGCTTCTCTCTTGAAAGAACACATACGGTGGGTGAACAAATTACTGTTGAGCAATTGATAGAAAAACGCAAAGTTTTGACGATATCTAAGGCAATGATCATGAATATAGGCATCACGTCCGTGACAAGTAGACCGACTCCTGCCTGCATCTACTACTATTACTCCACACATCAACTGTTATCTAGCATGCATCTAGTGAATTAAGTTAACAAGAAGGGAGTAACGCCTTAATCAAGATGACATGATGTACAGGGATAGATCCAATCAATATGGTAAAACCCCCATATTTTTATCCTTAATGGCAACAATACAAATACGTGCCTCGCTACCCCTACTGTCACTGGGTGAGGACACCGCAAGATTGAACCCATCACGAAGCACCTCTCCCATTGCAAGAAAAACCAATCTAGCTGGCCAAACCCACTACAAAAAAAGACACATCCGTGACATTTTGGGCCGAACGAATTTTTTTCTGTCATGCTTATGACACTTCTATGATGATAATTGTGACAAAAGCACGTATCATCATAGATGTGGTGGGCTCCTACTTCTATGACAAAAAATCATGACAGAAAATGGGCTTTTTGTCCTGGGCGGGCCGGGCACACACCTGCATGACATTCTTTGGGCCGTCCATGACGGAAAAAATCGTGGTAGAAGTGAGGGCGAGGAAAATTTCGAGGAGTTCCCGGTTACGGTGGGTGGTCGGGGCCGAGCGATGCACAGAGGTTTGTGTGTTTCTCTCGTACACGTACGCGTGTGTGTGCGAGGCGTTGGGCTCTAACTAAACCCGAGCGAGGCGTTCGCTTACTGAACCCAAGCGATTGCACTAGCTACTTTACTGAACCCGAGCGATCGATCCCTTGCTGTTAGCTGAACCCGAGCGATTCCTTCGCTACTACTGCTAACTGAAGTCCATCGAACCTGCCACTGCCTCTTGATGAACAATGACCATTGTTGGGGGTTGGATGAACAGTTCCTGATGGGGGTTGGATGAATAGGACCCCGTGGTAGTAGAGGCCGCTGCCACTGGATGAACAGCACCCCGATCGGGGAGGTGGGGGTGGATGAACAGGACCCCGTGGAGGGCTGGTTGAACAGTAGCTGGTGGAGGCTGGATGAACAGGACCACGTGGATGAACAGTAGCTGGTGGAGGCTGGAGGAAGTCGACGGTGGATGAACAGTAGCAGGTGGAGGCTGGAGGAAGTCGACGGTGGATGAACAGTAGCAGGTGGAGGCCGGAGGAAGTCGATGGTGGATGACCAGTAGCCCGTGGAGGCTGGAGAGATGCACTAGACGGTGGATGAACAGTAGCCCGTGGAGTCCCGTTTTGCGGTACGCCACACCCCTCCTGATGAACAGGACCCCGTTTTGACCATAGGCGCTCCAACACAAGTCCGTTTCCTACATTTTGCGGTACGCCACACCCCTCCCGATCAACAGCACCCCGTTTCGACCGTAGGAGCTCGAACATAAGGCCGTTTCCTCCGCTCTGCAGTATGCCAGACCCCGTTTCGATCGTAGGAGCTCGAACACAAGTCCATTTCCTCTGTTTTGCGGTATGCCAGACCCCTTTTCGGCTGTTCCGTCCAAGCCGGTTGGCTCCCGATGAACACGACGCATTCCGTTGCCTCCCGATGAACACGACGTAGTTTCTTCGTTTCGACCCAGCCGGTTGGCTTCCGATGAACAGGACGTCGTTGCTGCCGTCTGTTGCCTCTCCATGTACACAAGCCCTGGCCATATGTATGCGCGAGTAGGGGTTCGAGACCGTGCCCGTATGTACGTACGTGGCCGTATTTTTTGGCATCTGGTTGTACGTACGTGTACACGGTTTAGACTGGACTGCCTGAACTGCTACATCGGGGGCTCTACTACTACACGTGCCGCTGCTTGCTCGGCCAGGGTTCATCATTGCAGAGAGACCGATCGACCAGTATGTACGTACATGTTCGTGACCAGACAAACGAGGCTACACACGCTTCGATCGGGTGCGTCCCAGCTGTCAGGGAGGATAAGGACACACTTCCTTGCATGCGAAGATATAGCTGGTGGGTCGCAGCTGTCAGGGGGAAGAATTATTTTTTTGTGCCTAATATGGAGGCACTTCCTTGTGTCCGAAGATATAGCTGGTGGGTCCCAGCTATCAGGGGGGAAACATTTTTTCCGCAAAATACAGAGGCCCTTCCGGTGGGTCCGCACTGTCAGGTGGAGGAATCATTATTTTGCGCGTAATAAGGAGGCACTTGCTGCGGCCGTGGACCCAGCTGTCAGCCTCTCCATGTACAGTCCTCTTCTGATGGAACTCGTTCCTTGACCACGTTGACCACGCCGCGCCGAGAGCACCATGGTGGTGGACGACGGCGAGGCCTAGGAAGGGAATCACCCGGAGCCGGGGAAGACTCGGCAGTTGTTTCCCACGCGGAGGGGAGTAGGAGGGTTTACTGGTTCAGCTGCAGTGTGAGGTTGCCGTCGCCGGAGAATAACAGGAGGTCTCGGTGAGTAGAGGGATGGCCAGGCCAGCAATGGGAGTAGGGTGGGGCGGTGAGGCCTGCGCAGCAGCATAGCCGACCACGGGAGGAGGGAGCAGGCAGTCCCGCCGGCGCTGGTTTGAGCGGCTGGAGCAGGAAGAGCAGAGATTGAAGAAGCACCATGGCCGTTGGATGGACATCCAGCAGTCACTGCTCTTGTGTGTTAACTAAGTTGACCCGGCCTTGCGTGCGCGTCAACCTTTTTTTAGGAAAGCGTAAGTGTCAACCTAGTAGGCCCACAAGTCAGCCTCAAATATGTGGAAAACAGCATACAACCCATCTGCCATTATTGCTAATAAATGTACAGCCCATTGGCTAATTCTTGAGGATTTTTTTGAAGCCCATATTCTTTTTGTTGCCATTATAGCCCATATTCTGGCCACGGTTAAAAAATCAACGAAATTTTCATATTTCGGTGCGGTCCGAACTGTTTTTAATCCTGAAATTACGAATCACGTTCAAACTAATTTAAAAATAATAAATTTATATCAATTTAAAATCCAACATAATTTCCCCCGCAAAAAAAAAAATTAAATTATAAATCTCAAAATCTTAAAAAAAGATATTTTAAACTAATTGCCGGTTTGCTGTGTTTTTAAAATTTACATCCCATTTCTTACTACTTCATTTTCTGGGCAAGCGAATACAACGCTCTCGCCTTGAAAGATTTGCAGCCCAGTAGGGCTGAGAAAGCAAGTAGGCCTCTATTGGGTATTTCTTTAGAAAAGGTAGAACTGGGCTAGCCATTTTCAGAAAGAAAAAAACACAATTGGGCTCATGATGTGGTAAACATAAAATAAAACCCTGGCTAGACGGGCCACAGCCGCCACACAGCCCCGTTGTTACCCTGATCCGTCTCTAAAACTAGTAAATAAGAATTGCTTGTTCCTCAAAAAAAAGTAAATAACAACTGCTTGTTCCTCAAAAAAAAAGTAAATAACAACTGCGCGACCTGCTAGGTCCTTGGTGTCAGCCGCTCCTTGTGTAATTCTCTCATTTATTGACTACATTGACAATGGCGTGGGCCCTAGATGTCCAACCATTAGGAGTAACCATTTTTTGGGCTTGTAATAATGAGGCACTTGCTTGCGTACTGCCATGACCCTGGTGCGTCCCTACTGTCATCCTCTCAACGTACAGTCATCTCCTTATTCCTCTCGGTTGTTGACCATGTTGACAATGCCAGACGGTGGCGCACCACGCGTGGTGAGCGAACCAAGGCGGAGGACTATGACGAGGCCTCGGATGGAATGAACAGGAGCTGTGGAAGATGCGCCAGTCTACTCGCAGACAGAGGTGAGTACGAGGGTTGACTAGTTCGGGTGCGGGTGCGTGTTGGGGCTGACGTCGCCGGAGAATAACAGGACGTGTGGGGGAATAGAGGGATGGACTGGCCAATGTTTGAGGGTACGGTAGGGTGGCGGAGGCGTAGCCAGCCGTGGGAGGCGGGAGCAGGCGGAACTGACGGGGTGGTTTGGTTTGGGCGGCTAGAGGAAGAAGACAAGAGATAGAAGATACACGACAGATGTTGGATGTCAATCCAACGGCTGGTAGGCAGAATCATTTGTTGACTAGTAAGTCGACCCCACCTTGGATAGGCCTTTTCCTCGTGGGTCCCAAATGTCAGAATCCAAATCTGTCACGGCCATGTAGCCTTTCTTATGAAAATTTACAACCCATTTGGTAGGCCAGTTCAAAATAAGTTTGTGGGTGCTGGTGGGGGCTAATCACTTAGGTTTTGTAATGCACAGTGAGCTCAAGCAGCCGGCGAGAGTGATGTTATTTCCCTTGGTTAGGATTTGTTACAATATTTCTCTCTTAATTAAACAAATGGCAAGCCATTTGCCTTGTTTCAAACAAAATATGACAATCACAGCCGAGTTGAAACCCAGATTACAAACTGTACAAAAGCACGAGGGTTAATTGTTCATCAGGTTTAGACAAAACCCAGATTGAAAAGGGCAACAACATCTAACTCCAGCACTGTTTTCGGCAGTCACAGTCAAATGGATCGGTCAGGTCCATAGAATGAACATCCTGGGTCGTAAAATTTACTGGATGATGACCACAAGATGTTGTAAATAGAAGCCCGACACGTTCAGAAGCCCCTTTGTCCACCTGAAACACCTTTTTTTCTCTTCAACATACCCATCCGTCAAAACCATGATGCTGATAAACTTAAGCCTGATGGACAATAGTAACCTCGCATTCAGCAGGAAGAATGTGACAAATCTAGTGTTTGCATGGTTGGCTACATATCATTCCAGCGTTATTGTCT
This sequence comes from Thinopyrum elongatum, assembly GCA_011799875.1. Lineage (NCBI taxonomy): Eukaryota > Viridiplantae > Streptophyta > Magnoliopsida > Poales > Poaceae > Thinopyrum > Thinopyrum elongatum. Next base: position 404,737,204 of record CM022302.1, on the reverse strand, counting down.
TCAATCGAATGTCATGAGAAGTGAGAAAATCCCGGTGCTTACGAATCCATCGATTGGTTATAACTTCCTTACCCCGTCCTGTTACCTAAATAGACATGAAGATTGAAAACAGTTAAGGTCTAAAAAAAGAGTGTCAAAAGAGCAACAGCTGAACGGTTAATTCTAGTACACTATATGCGGGCTTCCAATGTGCTTGAAATTATCACCTTTATATACAACTTCTTCAGACATGGAAGGCATTGCAGCAAGCCAATAATCTTATTCAGATCAAAACTATTCATATGGATATATAAGATCTTGATAGAATCCAGCACCATTGATAGGCTATCCATGGACAAACTCTTCATTGAGCATAGAACATAATATTAGTACAAATGTGTGCTCCAAGATGATATAGAACTTATGCGCGGAAATTTAAAATGCAGCTTATGATTACAAGTGTAGATGATAATATACAGTACCTGAAGAACTATGGAGCCAAACACCATCTTGAAATGAGCACTGAGATCATGTATTACACCCAAGGTCTCCAGTTTAGGCGCAGAGACGACAGTTATTTGCGATGGTGAATAACTAGAATCAAGGATCAACCTTTGAAGTGAAGGGGCATCTTCGAAGATGAGCTGCCTTCCGTCAAAAGAAATTCCAATTCTTACAAGGTTAGGCGACTTTATTTGGAGATAACCGATTCTAACTATGAAAACAAGCACCAAGCACTCCAGGGCAGGGCAACTGGAGTGGATGATGCTGTGCAATGAGGCCACAAGTACATGGAGGAAAACCGCGAGATGGACAACGGTGCTGAGGGCACAAGTACATGGCGTTCGGTATCAATGTGATTTCTGGGGGAATAGTAGAACTCAAGCAGCTATACTGTGACGCCCCCGACTCAATCGTACACTAATCATACACGCAAACATGTACGATCAAGCACAGGGACTCCCGGGAAGATATCACAACACAACTCTAGCACAATGTAAACGGAGGTCCACAATATTACAGACCAGGGATCCGAAGATCCGAATACATAAGTCAGTCATACAAATATTATCTGAGTACAGACATAGTTAGACAAGTTTTGCCTTAAGAAGGCTAGCACAAACAGCGACACTAGATCGAAAGGCGTTGGCCTCCAGCCTGGGAGCCTCCGATCCTACTCCTGGTCGGCTGGCTTAATCCAGTAGTAAGTACCCTCTGGACCCTCCTGGTAGTACGCTCCGGTGGTGGCATCTGGCTCCTGGACTCCATCGTCTGATGTATCATCAAGGTGGAGTATATGGGGAAAAGAGAAAGTAAAGCAACCATGAGTACTCATCCGAAGTACTCAGCAAGCAAGGATCTATACTACATATGCAACATTATCAATGGAGAAGGCTGTATAAGTGGACTGGGCTACAGAAATGCCAGAATAGAGAGAAGGCCTAGTCCTATCGAAGAATAGCATCTTCAAACATCTTCACAAGGCCATCATCTTGCAGCAGTAGAAGAGAGTAGAATAGCATTTTATTTAGCAAACATGTTGAAGTACAGCTTAAAGATCCTTCCTCGACTCCCAAGCGAGAAAGCGATCCCGAAGCTTCAATTAAGTATCAAGTATCCAGTTTAAGTAGTAGATCGGGATACACAAACTGAGCGTCCTTTACCGTAGGACCGGCTATCGATAGAAGATTCATCCCTGCAGGGGTGCACTACTGTTACCCAACACGCTCGATCAACTCTGGCCGGACACACTTGCTGGGTAATGCCCGTCCTCGGAAGATCAACACGAAGCAGCGCTCTACCTAGGCTCGGCAGAGAGGTCAGCACGCCGGACTAACCTATGCACCCTGAGGTCTCGGGCCATCGCCCTGGGCACCCTACGCGTTGCGAGACTGGCCGGGGTGCAGGCGCGACACTGAACTCGTCAGTGAAGTATCCAGCCCAATCCCGACAATCAGCCCGCACGGTGAATCGTGACTTTAGACGAGCTTTCGCGAGAAACGTACTTCGCAGAGGGTCCCATAACCATTATCCGCGTGGTGGTAGTGCGTATAGGGCACGTCGACCCACTCAGATCACACACCCAAATCCAATAGGCTCAATTTGTATCACACGGAGACAATCAGAGTCTCTGATGCTCCGCCACAATGTCACACTCGAGTGCCCTTCCGGCACACCCGAAAATCATAGATCCCCAGCGGGTACCCACCAGGGTGGACCCGCCTGTAACAAAGGTCAAGTAATTGTGTGGTCATAACATCAAGGGGAAACCCCGAGGAATCACCCTCGGCGGATTCCACTCGACGAAATCATCAGGGTGAACGTATGAGGTATCACCCTCGAGGTTCACACTAAGGGTTGCACGACAGAGTCGTATCGGAAGTGGAGAAGGAGGAATCACCCTCGATGACCACGACCGAACAGCTACACTGCAGAGTATTCATCGGGAGTGCGTTACGAGGTATCACCCTCGGCACTCGATAGTTACTATGCAGAGTCGTACAACTAAGGGGGTGTGAAGTGAGGTGTCGGTCTCTGGTCGACGATCACGTTGATCGAGTCATCGATGATCAAGCAGGGGCAACAAAGGAAAAGTGGTGCGGTCACTGATGGTTCATTCCAACCTAAACTAAATAGTTTATCATAGGCAGGTAAGGTAGCAATGAACAGGTTACAACAGCAGGCTATGCATCAGAATAGGAGCATACATTAACAGTAGCAAAATCTAATGCAAGCAGGAGAATAGAATGGGCGATATCTGGATGCTCAAGGGGGGGGGGGCTTGCCTGGTTGCTCTGGCAAGAGAGAGGGGTCGTCAACGGGCTGCTCGTCGGTAGTGTAGTCGTACCCGGGTGCAGCGTCGTCGGTCTCAGCGTCTATCGAGAGAGAGAAGAAGGGGGAGAGAAACAATAAATTCACGGTGATAATGCAAACAATATGTATGACATGCCTAAATGATATGCCGGGGTGTTCTACTGCCTAACTAAATGATTTAGTTAATTTAGGAATTTATTCGGATTTATTTAATTAAAGTTGGGCACTATTCATTTATCGAAATCGGTCTAAAAGTTCAATGTTCTTATACCTACGGGCGTCTGACGGGAATACGGAGGGCGTATTCGGGTTCGTATCGGAATTCTGAGCAAGTTTCATGTATAAAGTATTTTCATCGGAGTTACGGATTATTTAATATGATTTTCTAAAGTTTTTATTAATTTCTGGAATTTAATTAATTATTTAAATTAACATTATCCGAAATAGTGTTATGCTGACGTCAGCATGATATCAGTAGGCGTCCTGACATGTGGGTCCCACATGTCATAGGCTGTCAGGTTAATTAGTGGTTAACTAATTAATTAACACTTAACTAAACTAATTAACTAATTAGATTAACCTAATCAGGATTAATTAAATTAATTAATCACTAATTAATTATTTAATTAACTAATTATTTTTATTAATTATTTTTATTTATTTTTTTAAACGTTTTGGGTGTGGGCCCCATCTGTCATTGGGCCAGGGGGGAACTAGCCCACTGGCCAGTGGCACAGGGGCGGCGGGGCCCCACCCGTCAGTGGCACGAGGCCACTGACGTGGGCGCGGCGCGCGTGCACGGCGCGTGCGCGTGTGCGTGCGGCGGCAGGGGCGCGGCGAGCGGGCGATGGGCGCGGCGAGGGCGCGGCAGCGCGGGCGCGTGCGGGCCGGCGGGCAGCAGGAGCGGGGGGGTGGGCGCGGCGATGGCGAGCGGTAGCGCGGCGCGGGGCGCGTGCAGGGGCAGGCGCGGGCAGCGGGGCGGCGCGAGCAGGCGCGGATCGGCGACAGAGGGCGCGAGCGAGCGGCGGCGAGCGAGGGGGAAGGTGGAGGCCGGGGCGAGCGAGCACGGGCGAGGCCGCACACGGGCGCGGTGCGGGGTTATGCGAGCGCGCGACGGGTGAGCCGGAGCGCGGCTAGAGGGAAGAAGAGGCCGGGGGGTTCCTCACCCCGATGCAGAGAAGAGGGCGGCGAGGCTCGGTGGAGCCGGCGATGGCGAGGCGGGGTAGTGCAGTCCGGCGAGGTGGCGGTGGCGACGGGGCAGCGGCGTCGAGCGGCGCGAGGCGACGGGGGCCGATCCCGATCCGGTTCTGGATCGGGGGAAAAGGGGGGGCGGAGTGAGCGAGGGGGTGAGTGGGGGTTAGGGTTCGGGGTCTCCAGGGGGAGGCCATGTAGGCGCGGGGGTGGGCCGGGAGCTGGGCCGGCCGGCTGGGCTGTGGCCCAGTTGGGCTGGGGGGGATTTTTCCTTTTTCTTTTTCTCTGTTTTGTTTTCTTTTGCCTTTTTCTTTTTATTTAATCATATCTCCTGTTTAGTAAATAGTTAGGCCACCAAATGATTTTTATAAAACATGGCAATCGCTCCAATAAATACTAGGCATTACCTACTACTACTACCAAAAATTAGTTTGGAGACAATTTGAGTTCACACAATTTTTATAATAATTAAAATGCCTTAATCCTAGCTGTTTTGGTAATGTTAGTGCCACCTAATTAACTTATTAATTGTTGGTTACAATTTTAGAATAGCCTCTGCAATATTTGCTATTTACTAAACATTTTAGTTTCTATGTTGGACAACTTTTATATTTTCCACTTTCATTTAAATTTGAATTTGACTTAGGAGTTGAAATGCAATATGATGCTAATGATGATTATGCACTATTAGGCTTGCTGACATGTCATTATCAAAAGTGATTACTGTAGCTAATGACAGGGGGTGTTACAATTCTCCTCATCTATTAAGAATTCTCGTCCCGAGAATTAAGAGGAAGACTGAAAGAAAGAAAGGTATTCTTCACGAAGACGATCCTCGCGTTCCGAAGTGGCCTCATCTTCAGAATGATTTGACCACTGAACCTTGAGGAATTTGATTGACTTTTGACGAGTCCGACGTTCAGCTTCATCAAGAACACGGATGGGATATTCTGGATAAGACAGATCTTCCCGTAATTCAAGCACTTCGTGATCCACAGCTCGAATAGGATCCTTGAAGCAGCGACGGAGTTGGGATACATGAAAGACATCATGTACTTGAAAAAGATTTGGCGGCAACTGCAATTGATATGCCACTTCTCCTCGACGGGCAAGAATACGGAACGGGCCAATGTAGCGAGGAGCTAACTTGCCTTTGATTCCGAACCTATGAGTGCCTTTCAACGGAGTGACGCGGAGGTAAGCTTGCTCACCAGGTTGATAGACCATTTCCTGGTGCTTTCGGTCATAGTTGCTTTTCTGACGAGACTGAGCAGTTTTCAAATGTTCACGGACAATACGGACTTGATCTTCAGCTTGCTGAATAATGTCCGGTCCGACGAGTGAGCGTTCCCCAGTTTCTGACCAATTCAGAGGGGTTCGGCACTTACGACCGTATAGAACTTCAAACGGTGCCATCTTCAGACTAGCTTGATAGCTATTGTTGTAAGAGAATTCGGCATACGGGAGAGATTCCTCCCATTTCTTACCAAAGGAGATGACGCAAGCTCGAAGCATATCTTCGAGCACTTGATTAACTCGTTCAACTTGACCCTGTGACTGAGGGTGAAAAGCGGTGCTAAAAGACAAATGTGTTCCCATAGCTTCTTGGAAACTATTCCAGAATCTGCAGGTGAAGAGGCTGCCACGATCAGAACTGATCTCCAACGGAACACCATGGAGTGACACAATTCGGGAAACATACAAGTCTGCTAACTGGCTAGCAGTGATTGTCTCTTTAACTGGCAGAAAGTGAGCAACCTTGGAGAATCGGTCAATGACGACAAAAATAGCATCATGACCCTTCTGAGATTTGGGAAAACCAGTAATGAAATCCATTTGGACCTTATCCCATTTCCATTCAGGAATTGTAAGGGGTTGCAGAGTTCCACCGGGCCTTTGATGTTGAGCTTTAACGCGGTGGCAAACGTCACACTCAGAAACATAACGAGCAATATCTCGCTTCATATTAGGCCACCAGTATCTCTGACAAATGTCATGGTACATCTTTGTGCTACCAGGATGAATTGACAGAGGAGTGTCATGAGCTTCCATCATAGCGTGTTCCCTCTCATCTTTGAACTTAGGTACGAAGAGACGGTGTTGGAAAAATAGGATCCCATCATTATCAAGATGGAATTCCGACGGTTTTCCTTTTTCAAGGTATCGCTTGATCCTTTCAACTTCAGAGTCATACCGTTGCATAGTCTTGATGCTGTGGTCTAAATCTGGTTCGACAACGAGGGTATTGAGATAACCCTGTGGAACTATATGGAGGTTCAATTTACGAAGCTCTTCATAAAGCATAGGTTGTGATTCCTGAACCACATGGTTGCTGCAATAAGCCTTACGGCTCAACGCATCGGCCATTACATTTGCCTTGCCAGGGGTGTATGAGATATTCATATCATAATCGGCAATTGTCTCGAGCCATCTTTGTTGACGAAGGTTCAGATCCGGTTGAGTATACAAATACTTCAAACTTTGATGATCCGTATATATCTCGCAACGATTACCGAGAAGGTAATGTCGCCATAGCTTCAGGGCATAAATAACCGCAGAAAGTTCGAGATCGTGCACTGGGTAATTTTCTTCATGAGGACGCAATTGTCGGGAGGCATAAGCAATCACCTTGCGTTCTTGCATTAGGACATAGCCTAATCCTTGACGGGAGGCATCGCAGTATATCACGAAATCCTTTTGGGAATCCAGGGGTGCTAATACTGGGGCAGATGTCAATTTATCTTTTAGTGTCTGAAAGCTTTCTTGACATTTTTCTGTCCACTCAAATTTAACACCTTTGTGAAGCAGATTTTTCAATGGTTTTGCAATCTTGGAAAAGTTCTCAACGAATCGACGGCAATAACTAGCAAGTCCGAGAAAACTTCTGACTTGCTTAACATTCTTCAGGGGAGTCCAATCAAGAATAGCCTGAACTCATTCGCGGTTAACAGCAATTCCATCCTTGGAAATTACATGACCAAGGTAAGTTACTTCAGAAAGCCAAAATTCACATTTGGAATACTTGGCATACAACTGGTGTTCTCAAAGCCTTTCTAGTACAAAACAGAGGTGTTCAACATGTTCTTTTCTATTCTTAGAATATATCAGGATATCATCCAGATATACCACGACGAATTTGTCGAGGTAATCCATGAATATATAATTCATCAGACGGGAGAAAGTTGCTGGAGCATTCGTTAGGCCAAATGACATGACGGTGTATTCATAGGAGCCATAACGAGTGACGAATGCAGTCTTGGGAATATCCTCTTCACGGACACGGATCTGCTGATAACCCAACCTCAGGTCGAGTTTAGAGAACACCGATGATCCAGCGAGTTGATCATAAAGATCATTGATCCGGGGCAGTGGGTATTTATTCTAGATTGTGGCTTGGTTAATGGGCCAATAATCCTGAACCAAACGGTTAGTTCCATCCTTCTTCTTAACGAAGAGTGAAGGTGCTCCCCAAGCAGAGGAACTGGGGCGGATGAAACCACTCTTAAGCGACTTGTCGATTTCTTCCTTAAGCTCTAGTAGGTGGTGCGGAGGCATCTTATAAGGTCGCTTGGCAATAGGGACAGTGCCAGGCTTCAAGTCAATGACGAACTCGACAGCTCTAGCCAGGGGTATTCCTGGAAGTTCTTCTGGAAAGACATCTGGAAAATCTCGAACGACAGGAACGTTCTCGATCCCATCCGGAGGTGAGGCGTTCAAAGCATTCAGAGCATATATCTGAGCTTCGGCGTCCCGAGTAATGCGGGCGGTATAGTTCACTATCTCATCGGTGGGGTGAAGAAGTTGGACGACTTTAGTGGCACAATTGATCGAAGCAATGTGAGCTTTCAACCAATCCATTCCAAGAATGAGGTCTATGGTGGAAGACTTCAAGATGATGGGCGAGGCAAGGAATTCTAATCCTTTAATTTCGACGGTAATGTCAGGTGCTATTACGTCAGCATGACAGTGACCTCCGGGAGTTTTAATGACTAACGGGGTATGCATTTTCTCATATCGAATGCCATGCATAAATGCAAATTTTCAAGAGATGAATGAATGTGATGCTCCTGAATCAAATAAAACAGAAGCAGGTACTGAGTTAACGAGAAGGGTACCCATCACAGTAGCAGGTTGATCCTGGACTTCTTCAATGTCAATGTTGTAGGCGTGTCCACGACCATGTGCAGCAGACCCAGTATTATAGTTGCGGGTCTGATTGTTGCCACGACCATTGCCACGGCCAGCACGGGGAAAGGCTAACTGATTCTGATTCCGGCGGCAGTCTTTAGCCTGGTGACCCGGTTTGCGGAACTTGAAGCACAGACCATCTTGAGGACGAAGAGGAGCATTGTTTTGAATAGCTTGAGCTTTTGGCTACCTCGGTGGTGGAGGAGGCAGACGTGGTGCAGCATAGTTGTTCTTTGGCGCAGAGGTATTGGAACGGATCACATTGTTGGGAATCCAAACTCGACGCTTCGATGCTGAGCCCGAAGATGAGCCAGCATCACGATAGCGCTTCTGCGAGTCCTTGTATTCCATCAGAGCGGTCTCAACAAGAATAGCCTTGTTCGTCAGAGTTGAAAAGTCATTGAAGTCTTGAGCAGCTAGTGCAAGCTTGAGGTCGGGGTGTAGTCCACTACGAAAATTCTGTTGTCTATGTGCATCTGTAGCGATGTCTTCTTCAGCATAGCGGGAGAGGTCTAGAAATTCCTGCTGATAAGCTTCGACGGTCTTGTTGCCCTGAGTGAGGTTACGGAACTGGGTCTTCATGCATTCCATAATTGCCTGAGGGATGTAACGTGTACGGAAAGCAGCCTGGAACTCATACCAGGTGATGACTGTTCCAATAGGCAGAGTACGCTTGTGTGTGTCCCACCATTGAGCAGCGGGGCCCTTTAAGAAAAAGGCCGCGAAGTTGACGAAGTTGGCAGGGGCGACATTAGCTGACTCCATCTCGTGAGTGATGTCGCGGAGCCAGTCATCTGCATCCAGTGGCTTGTCAGAGTTGCGGAACTGAGTTGGGTTGAGTCGCATAAACTCTATCAAAGTTATTGAAGCTGGGTTCTGGTTCTGGTTGTTCTGATGTGGAAACTGAGCCATGATTCCAACCATGAACTGGCGGTTAAGCTCAAACTGTTGCATCATAGCCGCCATATAGTCTGGCGGTGGTGGGCGTTCAGGGGCACGACCACGGCCATGACCACCTGGTCTAACCATCCTGCTAAGTATCAACAAGGCGTAGTTTAGTAAAAGCAATTGCAAGCGTTTAGTGACAAACATGATGTAACTCGACAACAATTTAAGTAGTGTAACAGATACATAACAGTAGTCGATTAAGACATACAGATCCATACACAGAGTCGGGTACATGCGGAAAGCATAACGGCGCAAATTCATAAGCTAGATATACTAGGCGGCAGGCACGCGGTAAGGAAGTACACAATGAGACATAGCAAAGGCTACATCAACATCGGAGAAAACCACCGAAACGGGGTAACTGCAAGTGCGGACGATGAATGTTCGTCGCGGAAGGATCCTGCGCTCCATGTGCACTCTGATGCAGAATCCGGTCTCGAGCTGTAAGAAGAGGTCCACGTGCAGGTGTATGACCTCCAACAGCAGGCCAATCAATACCAGCATACATCTGAGTCCTGCGCGGGTAAAGGATGTGCTCAGGATGTATCCCTACGCGAACAGCGAGTAGCAACTGCGTCATAGCATCGTAGAGATGTGCTCGAGTGGCAACCAACTCGACGGCAAGAGCCCGAACAATGTGATCCAGAGCCTGAGTGCACTGAATCAGAACGCGCGGGTCATAGCGACGAGGCTCGAACGGGGCACAGATAGCTGAGTAGTATCCAGTTGCATCTTCAGCAGGGGCATACGAAATGTATCGGAACTCAGAGTCATCCAAGATATCGCTGAACTGTCCTCTGAGACATGCGACGGCAGAGTAGGCGGCATCATGGACTGCCATCTCAATCGTCACGCCGATACCGTGGAAAAGGTGTAGCTCGGTGTCTGAGTCATTCTGCTGATCATAGATACGAACATCAGCATGGTACTGCTCCTGATTGAACTCGCGGTAATCCTCGTAAACCAAGTACTCAGGATACCAACGGTAGCCAAGTCTAGTCATGAGAGCGATCAGGACAGCTGGAAACCCAGGGGCATTACGAGCCCAAGTGCGAAGCACAAGCTGTGTCGTAGGATGCGGTGGAAACAAACGGTCCATCTGAAACAGAGGAAATTCAGAATTGTCAAATGACAATGAGAAGTTTAACACAACTCGGAGAGAAAGGTTAAACAAAACAATGGAAAGGAAAATGATTATCAGACTAATCAGATTAATGACAGGGAAATGGCACAGATATCCAGCTCTCCGGGTAGATGGGATTTACGAGATCCTAAGTGTCGGCGTTAGTAAAATTTATTTAACCCGAATAGAAGAGAGATCAGAGTCCCAGAGTATAGACGAGGAATAAAAGATCCTAATACCACCCAGTTGGCGATGTGGGCCCGTAAGCCACACAGCCAAGTTAGTAAATTAGTTTTTCGGTTTCTAGACTCAACTTCGGCCAAGGAATAGGAAGGGGGCTTCCTACAGGCAGTCGGCTCTGATACCAACTTGTGACACCCCCGACTCAATCGTACACTAATCATACATGCAAACGTGTACGATCAAGCACAGGGACTCACGGGAAGATATCACAACACAACTCTAACACAATGTAAACGGAGGTCCACAATATTACAGACCAGGGATCCGAAGATCCGAATACATAAGTCAGTCATACAAATATTATCTGAGTACAGACATAGTTAGACAAGTTTTGCCTTAAGAAGGCTAGCACTAACAGCGACACTAGATCGAAAGGCGTTGGCCTCCTGCCTGGGAGCCTCCAATCCTACTCCTGGTCGGCTGGCTCAATCCAGTAGTAAGTACCCTCTGGACCCTCCTGGTAGTACGCTCCGGTGGTGGCATCTGGCTACTGGACTCCATCGTCTGATGTATCATCAAGGTGGGGTATATGGGGAAAAGAGAAAGTAAAGCAACCGTGAGTACTCATCCGAAGTACTCAGCAAGCAAGGATCTATACTACATATGCAACATTATCAATGGAGAAGGCTGTATAAGTGGACTGGGCTGCAGAAATGCCAGAATAGAGAGAAGGCCTAGTCCTATCGAAGACTAGCATCTTCAAACATCTTCACAAGGCCATCATCTTGCAGCAGTAGAAGAGAGTAGAATAGCATTTTATTTAGCAAACATGTTGAAGTACAGCTTAAAGATCCTTCCTCGACTCCCAAGCGAGAAAGCGATCCCGAAGCTTCAATTAAGTATCAAGTATCCAGTTTAAGTAGTAGATCGGGATACACAAACTGAGTGTCCTTTACCGTAGGACCGGCTATCGATAGAAGATTCATCCCTGCAGGGGTGCACTACTGTTACCCAACACGCTCGATCAACTCTGGCCGGACACACTTGCTGGGTAATGCCCGTCCTCGGAAGATCAACACAAAGCAGCGCTCTACCTAGGCTCGGCAGAGAGGTCAGCACGCCGGACTAACCTATGCACCCAGAGGTCTCGGGCCATCACCCTGGGCACCCTGCGCGTTGCGAGACTGGCCGGGGTGCAGGTGTGACACTGAACTCGTCAGTGAAGTATCCAGCCCAATCCCGATAATCTGCCCGCACGGTGAATCGTGATGTCAGACGAGCTTTCAGGAGAAACGTACTTCGCAGAGGGTCCCATAACCATTATCCCGCGTGGTGGTAGTGCGCATAGGGCACGTCGACCCACTCAGATCACACACCCAAATCCAATAGGCTCAATTTGTATCACGCGGAGACAATCAGAGTCTCTGATGCTCCGCCACAATGTCACACTCGAGTGCCCTTCCGGCACACCCGAAAATCATAGATCCCCAGCGGGTACCCACCAGGGTGGACCCGCCTGTAACAAAGGTCAAGTAATCGTGTGGTCATAACATCAAGGGGAAAACCCGAGGAATCACCCTCGGCGGATTCCACTCGTCGAAATCATCAGGGTGAACGTATGAGGTATCACCCTCGAGGTTCACACTAAGGGTTGCACGACAGAGTCGTATCGGAAGTGGAGAAGGAGGAATCACCCTCGATGACCATGACCGAACAGCTACACTGCAGAGTATTCATCGGGAGTGCGTTACGAGGTATCACCCTCGGCACTCGATAGTTACTACGCAGAGTCGTACAACTAAGGGGGTGTGAAGTGAGGTGTCGGTCTCTGGTCGACGATCACGTTGATCGAGTCATCGATGATCAAGCAGGGGCAACAAAGGAAAAGTGGTGCGGTCACTGATGGTTCATTCCAACCTAAACTAAACAGTTTATCATAGGCAGGTAAGGTAGCAATGAACAGGTTACAACAGCAGGCTATGCATCAGAATAGGAGCATACATTAACAGTAGCAAAATCTAATGCAAGCAGGAGAATAGAATGGGCGATATCTGGATGCTCAAGGGGGGGGCTTGCCTGGTTGCTCTGGCAAGAGAGAGGGGTCGTCAACGGGCTGCTCGTTGGTAGTGTAGTCGTACCCGGGTGCAGCGTCGTCGGTCTCAGCGTCTATCGAGAGAGAGAAGGAGGGGGAGAGAAACAATAAATTCACGGCGATAATGCAAACAATATGTATGACATGCCTAAATGATATGCCGGGGTGTTCTACTGCCTAACTAAATGATTTAGTTAATTTAGGAATTTATTCGGATTTATTTAATTAAAGTTGGACACTATTCATTTATCGAAATCGGTCTAAAAATTCAATGTTCTTATAGATACGGGCGTCTGACGGGAATACGGAGGGCGTATTCGGGTTCGTATCGGAATTCTGAGCAAGTTTCATGTATAAAGTATTTTCATCGGAGTTACGGATTATTTAATATGATTTTCTAAAGTTTTTATTAATTTCAGGAATTTAATTAATTATTTAAATTAACATTATCCGAAACAGTGTTATGCTGATGTCAGCATGATGTCAGCATGACATCAGCAGGCGTCCTGACATGTGGGTCCCACATGTCATAGGCTGTCAGGTTAATTAGTGGTTAACTAATTAATTAACACTTAACTAAACTAATTAACTAATTAGATTAACCTAATCAGGATTAATTAAATTAATTAATCACTAATTAATTATTTAATTAACTAATTTTTTTATTAATTTTTTTATTAATTTTTTTAAACGTTTTGGGCGTGGGCCCCATCTGTCATTGGGCCAGGGGGGAACTGGCCCACTGGCCAGTGGCACAGGGGCGGCGGGGCCCCACCCGTCAGTGGCACGAGGCCACTGACGCGGGCGCGGCGCGTGCGCATGTGTGTGCGGCGGCAGGGGCGCGACGAGCGGGCGTTGGGTGCGGCGAGGGCGCGGCAGCGCGGGCGCGTGCGGGCCGGCGGGCAGTAAGAGTAGGAGCGGGGGGGGGGGGGGTGGGCGCGGCGATGGCGAGCGGCAAGCCGGCCTGAGGGGCAGAGAGGGGGAGCGGGGTGAGGATGCAGGGGGGACGAGAGGACAGACGGGCGAGTGGATCAGACGCGAGAAGGAGCGGGAGGGAAGAAGGGACAGAGACACGAGAGAGAGGCGAGCGAGGGGGAAGGTGGAGGGGGGCGAGCGAGACGAGGGGCCGAGCGGGGGGGCATTGCGGGGTCGGGGAGCGGGACGGCGAGCCGGAGCGCGGCCAGAGGGAAGAGGAGGCCGGGGGGTTCCTCACCCCGATGCAGAGAAGAGGGCGGCGAGGCTCGGTGGAGCCGGCGATGGCGAGGCGGGGTAGTGCAGTCCGGCGAGGTGGCGGTGGCGACGGGGCAGCGGCGTCGAGCGGCGCGAGGCGACGGGGGCCGATCCCGATCCGGTTCTGGATCAGGGGAAAAGGGGGGGGGGAGTGAGCGAGAGGGTGAGTGGGGGTTAGGGTTCGGGGTCTCCAGGGGAAGGCCATGTAGGCGCGGGGGTGGGCCGGGAGCTGGGCCGGCCGGCTGGGCTGTGGCCCAGTTGGGCCGGGGTGGGGATTTTTCCTTTTTCTTTTTCTCTGTTTTGTTTTCTTTTGCCTTTTTCTTTTTATTTAATCATATCTCCTGTTTAGTAAATAGTTAGGCCACCAAATGATTTTTATAAAACATGGCAATTGCTCCAATAAATACTAGGCATTACCTACTACTACCAAAAATTAGTTTGGAGACAATTTGAATTCACACAATTTTTATAATAATTAAAATGCCTTAATCCTAGCTGTTTTGGTAATGTTAGTGCCACCTAATTAACTTATTAATTGTTGGTTACAATTTTAGAATAGCCTCTGCAATATTTGCTATTTACTGAACATTTTAGTTTCTATGTTGGACAACTTTTATATTTTCCACTTTCATTTAAATTTGAATTTGACTTAGGAGTTGAAATGCAATATGATGCTAATGATGATTATGCACTATTAGGCTTGCTGACATGTCATTATCAAAAGTGATTACTGTAGCTAATGACAGGGGGTGTTACATATACTTCTATGAATTCAGGGGATTTCAGCCAGGCGTCCACCGTGCAGGGCATGCTATGCATGCTCAGGTAGCATGCCGGGATGCAGAGGCTTTGAACGGAGCCCTAATGGGAGGAGATGATGGCTCTGGGGAGTTCAAAATCATTAAAGAGAGATAGCTGATGACAGTCGAGATTAAGGGGCGCGACGCGCCATAGAGGGTGCCACCGAGTTGAGAGGACTTGGGTGCGGCAGCAATCCTTGGTGGGGAGAAGCGAGATGATCTCCCCAAGGATGGCGTCCGGGAGATCGCTGATGCAGTCCACCCGAGATTCTACGGGTTCCTGGGATCCGGTGGGGGCGGGCTCGCCGCTTCTACCCACACTGCCGGGTGCCGGATCTACAACAGACGTCGCCGCTGGCGGGAGCCTCATCTTCTTAGCGCCGGGGTCAGCCGGCTCCATTTTCCTCTAGGGCATCGTGTCGAGCTCACGGATTTTATCAGAGTAACGAACGACGAGCCTAGTTGTAGTGCGAGTGAAGAAGAAGGGGAGCTGGGGTTTTCTGTAGTAGTGAGGAAGAAGGGGAGCTGGGGTTTTCTTTAGGAGTGAGGTGAGGAATTTGGCGGGTACGAGTGGAGCGAGCTGAGGTGAGGTGGGTGGGAGTGAGGAGGAAGAAGAGCACCCAGGTTTTTTTGGGGGGCGGTGTGCTGGGTAGCGCCTCTCATTAAGTAAATATATGGGCTTTTGAATTGATTTTATTATTTACTAGGGTGAATGGGCTATTTTGTCTTGGGCCCAGAGAAACACTTACTACTAGTACAGTGGAGACACACTACAGCTACCCAGAAAAACAATTACTACTAATACAGTGGATACACTAGCGCTTTTGGCTCCTCCGAGGTCATCGAAACGTCTCCCGCTACCGACATGCGAGCCATGTAGCGCGCGGGCCCAAATGCCATCCACCAAATTAGAAGGCGGTATGTAGGCGGGGAGTCACCCCGGTCTTAGCGCGGCAGTAACAAGCCATCATATCACAAAACCACACCTCCCCGCAGTCTTAGTTTGACGGACGAAGCAACCATCATTTCACTCTTCAATGAATCCCCTTCTTGCTCACCGTCTTCAAGAAAGCCAACACTCGCATCTGCCATTGTTCTTCTCTCCCAATGAAGGGAAGGTAAGAGGATCCGTGATGTTGGTATATTTTCTTTCAGAAAAAAAGAACTTTTGCAAAGCAGTAACTAATCCTCACTCTCTTTTTTGTTTCATTGTCATTGCGATTGTGTTTTCCTTTCAGTTGTCTCCTATTCGCCAGTTTCATGATGGACCAAGGAGAACCAGGCAAAGATCTGCCGATGTTGGAGCAGACACAGGAGGCTGATCCCCACGAGACAGAGAGCTCCAAGAAGATGAAGGCCGCCACCGAGTCGACCCCAGATACGCTCACGGCCACTACTGAGATGGTCAACGCCCCATTTGAGGTTACAACCCCCGTGGCCCTGCAGGAGCAGTTTTCCCCTTCGATGATGTGTCCCCCCGCTGAGCTTCCCAAGGAGATTTTCTTCTTTGCCAATCTCGATTGTGGTTTTTCATCTAAGTATGTGGTGATAAATAATGCAAAATTTTAGTAGCTTCGATGCCATGCTACCTTCCCTGTCATGCATACTTTTGACTCTACATAGTGGTTTAAAATACTTGTGTTTTTTATATTGGAAAGTAATTCAGAATTCATTTATGTTTCAATTAGAGCCCTGATGCAGACAAGGATTGTGTGGTTGTACATGTCACTCGCTATGAGGCGGATGACCTGAATATACGCACTGGGAAAACAAAGTTCTTAGGCTGTTGGATCCTGGAAGCCATTTGCACTTATACCAAAGTCGAGATGTATTCCAGCCTCACTGTTGTCAGGCGTGTTGTCCAGGGTCTACTGAAGCACAGGAAGTTCAAAGCTACTCCTTTGTTTGTGAGGCATACTGTTCTTGTCAAGCTTACGCAGGAAGTTGACGTGGCATGCCTCCACAAACAAGTTTATGAGTGGCAAGGCCCCAAGGTTATCTTCAGGAAGGTTCACAAGATTGAGCTGCTGCCGGACGTCCTTGATGATGTTCATGGCAAGGTCCTTCTTGTGTCCATCCCAAATTAGACCGAGGCATGAAATAGTTGCCCCATCTAGTGTTTAAAAGTAGTTTGGATTGTGTCTAATTATCCGAACCTTGCCTATTATCGAGCCCTCTGGGCTAGTACTCTGTTTGAATCCATCTATGGGAACTACTGCTACTTTTGTGTGCCCGTGAATCATGTGAGACAGATGCGTCCTCACTAGTTTTTTCATGTAATATGGCATGGTAAGACATAAGTTGTCACGGTTTATCATACGAGCAGTGTGTGTTTGATGAAATAGAGTACTTGTTCAAGAACTGTGCGCCGACGTATACATAGGGTACGTAAGGCTGGTTAAGTACTTGTAAACACTGTTGGTGCTACCCCACTTGTAAGCAGTTGTGCAAAACACGGCACATTGGCTCAGCTCGCTTCAACACTAGAAAAGTCGGCTATAGACCAGCTAACAATCAATAATCTGATGTCTGACATATAAGCAACTACGTATCTTGTTACAGTGGTTCATGCAGTTAACTGAGGCGACAATGTAAATTCCAAACGTTCACACGCTAGTCCAGCGTTTATGTGGAACATTCACATTAAACTCGGCTTCATAAAATACTTGAAAAGCATAAGTTAAGCAATTTTATACATCTCAATGATTCATAGAACATAACAAACATTTACTAGTTCATAGCAAAAGACAAAGTTGTGAGAAGGTTTACAAATCAGGAAAAATCAAGCAAGGTTTCTCTAAGCAAAGGTCCTCCCTAGGCAGGCTTTAATTTCCTGGAGTTCACTCTGGTTTTTCTTGTTGCCACCATCCAGGGTTAGGTTCTCTCATTCCAGAATAACCAATTATATTGTGTTCTCAGTTGGAATGCTGAATTGAACCATGTAGTGTACTGTCCATCTGAACTTCTTGTGCAGTTCCACTAAATTTAAGCACCGCTATTTGCAGAAATAAGCAGACCACAATGCCTCTTGTCCGCGCACCTGTCCCAAAAACCTCCGTGCAGCCGTGCCAGCTAGTCCTCTGTCCATCCGTGAATTGGGAGAAAGTGCATTCCCGACTAGGATGCAGTTGTTTTCGCTCGTCCCTGCACTGCAATCAGGAAGTAAAACGTACGAATCAGCTTCTTTTAGATTGCGTTGGTCATTCTACCTAGTTACTACCAATGTAGGAATATCTGGAAGACGGGAGGTTAGACGACGACAACTAGGAATAGCCATCTCATTTTGTGCAGTTCTACTAAAACTGAGGTGTGTACTTTTGATTGCACAGATAGAAACGATATGGAGACAGACGTCCCTGTTTGCGCAAATATGAAATACGGTTATTTAAACAGTGACAGTTATTTGCAGTGGCATATGATTAATAGCAGCATCCATTGTGTTATAATTGGCACTACATTGACAGTATGAAAGTGCCATTAAGTAAGAAGTAGCATCACATCACATCAACACTGCCACTAGATTAACATGCAGAACAATAGCATTAGTATTACTGTCATGAGAGTAGCACATGGTTAGTAAATGTGCAATCAAATTTGTGCAGTTCCACTGGGATGAAGCAATGTTAGCGCTGTGAGATTTAAGTGGAACTGCAAAAACACAATTCATGGGAAATAAAGAAAGATGGAAGCACTTCATAAAATGGAGGTGGCATTGCTTCAATTTATCGACGACACTAGACCATTACTTAATAGTGACATTAGGTGACATTGCTTCAATTTATCGATGACACTAGACCATTACTTAATAGTGACATTAGGTGGCATTGCTTCATGCTTCATGTGATTTTACATTAACGGTAGTGATATGGGCGTAGGGACAGCAGGGGCATAAAGTGGTGAGGCAGATGTGGTTGCCGAGAGCGGCAAACGTTCATGCAACATGTTTGCATTTGTCCCATTTTTTATCTCCTCGGCGACATTTTCCTATGTGAGCACAGGAAATCTACACCTGCTCGTTCTCATTTGCATTGTCCCCCAACACCCCTCACTTTCTTTCCTTTTTCGACCAAGAGACAGGTCCACTTCCCCCCACCCTTCGCCATCCACTCCGCTTTCTTCGCCTTTTCAACCAAGAGACCGGTTGGGTAGCCAGTATCTACTACTTTTCCCCATTTCCTCTTAGAACCAAGTCCTAGATTCATGCTACAGCTTTCCCACTTTCTTCCCTATTTGAACCAACTCTTAGATTCGACTGTATGAACTAGCTTTACCTCTAATAATAGTAAAAGTCTAGGTGGCTTTGGAACAGCCGACAAAAGTAGAAAAAGATCCACACGCAGCCACATGGGGAGCTGGGGCAGTAGAGAAAGGCAGGTTTCGAAGGAATATATACCTGAGGGTTGTCGGGATGTGGCAAAGACGGCGTCGAGAGGCCGCATCTTGGCCACAATACCGTCGGGAGGAAGAAGGGGTCGGAGGCCCTCCCGAGCCGGCGCTGTCTCGGGGAGAACGGCACGGCCGCCGATCGGGACACGCGGGCAGCTGTTGGTCTCCTCCCTCGCAGCCGACGACCGCGTGAACGATGCACCTACACCCTAGCCCCGGCCGAGGTGGTCCGGCCGGATTTGTGACCAGCCGTCAGCAGAGAGAGAGTGTGGCCACCTATGTCTTGCTTAGATCTATAGAGCATGAGAGAGTGAAAGAGAGGAACCCTAGTAAAGCAAGCGCCGAGGCTCCTGCTTATATATATAGTGGAGTGATTTTGTTGTAGCAACCGTTATTAAGTTGAATACGTGCGAACCACTATTTTCATTTAAAGTTCAAGTAAAAATAAAACTCGATCAATAACGTGCCACCGCTTCTAGGTCGCACTATCAAATCACTGTGTCCAGGACGCACTATGTACTGTATCATTCACGTGTGGTCCCCATCCCTCCATCAAGTTGAAAACTAGACTAGTCAAAATGTCAATTGGGATACCTCTTTGTAAACAAATGCGCTCCTAGCTTCCAAAAAAAACTTCACTCCTACGTGTACCCGCGAGTGGGTGTGAGAGAACTAGTGCGTGCGTGCACCGCTTCTCTTTGTGACAGTACAATATACTACGCCCAAAGAACGTTCGCCACAAGAGTAATAGTATAAGTGTGTGACGTGTGAGTTAAAATAAAAGGTGCGCGACGTCTTTTATTTTTTAGAAGTTCTGAGGGTAGGGTGTGAAGAGCACATATGTGCTTGACGTCTACCTACAGATAGACGGTGGGTGCGAGAGGACTCGGGAGAGTCGTGACTCATGAGGGTGCGTGTGTGCATGAGAGAGAGGGGGGCACGTATCAATGTAGTGCATGTGTCCGTAAATCATGTGTGACAAACGTTCGCCACAAGCTGTTTCCTGACGAACGCCGTAAGAACCGTTAGATCGGCATCCGACAGTGTCAGTTTTGCCATGGCATTTAACAGAACAGCCACTCCTCCAACACACAAATCTTCCACGTGAGTGTTAGCAACTGCCGTATGCTCCTCCCTCCATTCCAAAATGTAGTGCATATAGCTTTATTGAAAATTCGAACCTCACAAACTTTTACCGAGTTTTCGTATACCAAAATGCACATATAGAATACCCAGTATATATCATTTCATTCATCTTCGAGAGGTAACTATAAAGATGGGGGAGGAGTGTACAAAGAAAGACCGTCGTATCACCTGCAGCAATTTCAACCATCCTTTGGTGTGGAGGAATATCATAGGAACTCTATATGATATGATTTGTGTAGGATTTTTCTCCTTTAGAGCCAATTGGTTCATAGGAATAGATTTATATACTCCACATTTCAAAGTAAAATAAAAATGATATCATTTTTATAGCTTTAGAGCCACTTGGTTCATATGAATGGATTCCTATACTCCCACAGTTTCAAACAAAAATAAACATTAGCCTAGATTCAATAGAAAAGTTCCTATGCTGTGAACCAAATGACATCTCTTTTCCAATCCCTCCTCATAGGAATTGAGATACATGTCATCTCTAGATTCAATAGAAAAGTTCCTATGATGTGAACCAAATGACATCTCTTTTCCAATCCCTACTCGTAGGAATTGAGATACATGTCATCTCTTTCCCAACAACTTCCATATATACATCTTATATTCCTAAATAGCTAGTACAACCCACTAGCTTTTTTCTTGGACATGCAACTATGGCACATGAACACGTCATGCATGCAAGTCATAAATCACATTGTTTTTGTACTCTATGCATGCAAGCACCACATCATCAATTCGTGCATGTTACTCATAAGTTATTTCTTGCATTAGATTTTGTATTGACAATGTATGTGTTGGTCACATGCACACATATGTAGTTCACATTCACATTTTTGTTAGAAATGTCATTCTTTTAACTGCAATTCATTTTTTCTCTTTGTATTACATTTTCATTTTAAGCATACATTCACTTCCCATTAGTTATAGATGTTTTTGGAGGAACTTTTATGCATTATTTTGAGTAGCAAATTTCACGCGGCTACGGGTATAACAAAATGCGGGGCCCATGCGTCATTGCCTTTCGGTCGAACCTACGTCCACAATGTTTTGTAAGTATATCTCCACTGCTCCCCGAACCCAAAGGGTTACCTCGTTCCCATGAAACCGAGCGGCCCATGCGTATTAAGGCGTCGACTCAAACTCAATCCCTCTCCCATTTAC
Source organism: Thinopyrum elongatum (assembly GCA_011799875.1). Taxonomy (NCBI): domain Eukaryota; kingdom Viridiplantae; phylum Streptophyta; class Magnoliopsida; order Poales; family Poaceae; genus Thinopyrum; species Thinopyrum elongatum. The sequence continues at coordinate 404,715,954 of CM022302.1, read as the reverse complement.
TACGGCGTGGCCCCGCACGCCGTAGTACTCCTACAAACCCTACCCACCGCACGCATCATCGGTTTTCTTCAAGAGGACAAGGGAGAAGCGGATTTGTAGTCGAGGCTCCTACCCTAGGGCGCCCTAGGTAGCTGCCGCACGCATCATTGGTTTACTTTTTTCTTTATGCTCTTGCGCCCTAGAGTGAAATGATGGTTGCTTCGTCCATCTAGGTTAATGCGGGAAAGGTGGGGCTTTGTGATTTGACCCCTCATCGCTCATTTACTACTACTGCAGCGCTACAACCGGGGTGCCTCCAAGTCCAACCGCTGCTCCAAACTGTAATTTGGTGCATCGCACGTGGAACAAGATGGTGGATGAGCCACATGTCGGCCAAAGGGGTCCTAGTGTGTCGCCATTTTGTGTGCGGACTGACCCTGCTGAGTTGCTACGCCAACGCGATAGGAGCAGCCTACCACATGGTTTTGCCCCTTGGTGAATCCCGACTATATTGATCTAATAAGATACGAGTAGTATCCAGATCAGTAAAAATGAGGTGATTTTACCGAGCGGTGGGTGGGGGAGCATGGGCTGTCATGCAGTCCCACGTGTCATGATGTACCAAGGCGATGCACGTCCCTCTTGAGGCAGAACAATGGCAGAAGCAATACATGGTTTTCTTGAAGGAGATGATGGAGAAGCGGATTCAGCGAAGTGTGAAATAATGGTTGCTTCGTCCGTCTGGGGGAAAGGTGTGGCTTTGTGATTTAAAGTCTCATTGCTCATTACTACTATTGGGGCGCTACGACTGGGGTGCGTCCCCCTGCTGTTCTGCACTGTTATTTGGTGCATGACACGTCGACCCGGTTGCTATATCACTACTGCAGGATGCTACTAATGCGACACTACGATCAGAGACCCTTTGATGAAACTGTGTGCGATGCATTAATCGCAAACGGTGATGTAAAAAAGCCATCAAAAAAAGATGCAAAACATTTGCGATGAAGGATACATCAAACACGGTTCAGATTTTAATTGCGTGTGCGATGCGGGGCATACGGTTCAGTTGAATTAACTATTTGTGATGAGGCAGAACAAAAGAAACGGGCAGCCAGATGAATGCGTGTGCGATATACGGCATACAGTTCACTCGGATAAACTGTTTTTGATGAGGCGGAACAACAGAAATGGGCAGCCAGATGAAGGTGTATGTGATATACGGCATACAGTTCATTCGGATGAACTGTTTGTGATTAGGCAACACAAAAGAAATGGTCAGCCAGATCAAGGTGTGTGCGATATACGGCATAGGGTTCACTCGGATGAACTATTTTCGATTAAGCAACGCAACAGAAATGGTTCAGCCAGATCAAGGTGTGTGCAATGGAGGGCATACAGTTCATTCCGATAAACTGTTTGTGTTGAGCCAAGAGAACAGAAATGTTTCACATAAACAAGATGTGTGTAATACGCGGCAAACATCCAATTACATAGGTGGCTAGTACACACATGACATTTCCACACACCAAAGTAAACTATTACATGCATAATTAACTAGGATAAATGATCATTTGATCATCATCTACTTCTTGTGCTAGCTCGATGTTCCTTCTATGCTAAGTTTCCATTAATTGATGGCGTTTTATGAACACGCCACCGTTTCCCGCCATTTCCTCATCGGTTTCCCGCCACCCAGCGATATTGCGCATAAACCTATGCGGCGCGCGACGCACGGAGGCAACAAGCGCAACCTGTAGCACATCCACCTTTTCCAAGCATGCCAACCCACCAAAGCGCCGCCTCTGCCATCAACCTCGTTGACGAGGAAAACGAGAAGGTGCCACGGCCCGTCGAGGCCGAGGCACTCCCCGGCAATGCAATGGATGACGCCGTGATGCGCGTCATCGCCAAGGTTGAGCAGCCCCTTGGCGCATGGCGCTTTAGCGCCACGGATCAAGATAGGCGTGTCAGTGCCGAGAGGCTGTAGCTCGCCGCACAACATGATCGATGGCGCGCCGCAGAGCAAGCTAAGCGCGTCCACGCTGATAGGCTGCGGCTCGCCGCACGGCGAGAGCGTTGGAGCGCCGCAGAGCGAGAGGCGCGACGCACCGCACATCAAGAGCGGATCCATTGGCACTTGCCTGCTGTCGACAGGGCGTCGCAGCTGGGTACATGTCCTGTCAGTACCCCCATTCCTCGCCAGGAGTGGGCAGAGGCCCTCTGCGCCGTACTTGCACCAGAGGCCGACCGCGCCGTACTTGCACCGGACGCCCGCCGCGCCGTTCGCATGGGTCGCGCCATTCACCTTGTCCATGGCCCGCTCGATGCCAACGCGCTGGTCGCTAGGCTCGACCGCCTCCATGGTCCAGGTGTCCACCTGGGCACAGTAGAAGAACATGGCCGTCGCAACCTCGAGCTGGTGATCTCCGATGAAATAGCCAACTTGGAGCTCGAGATCGTGCTCCAGATGTACCGCGAGCGTGTCGGCCGCTTGGACGAACGCCTGCACGAGTTCAGGTAGAGCCAAGAGCTACTGTAGGCAAGGGCCGCTGGTCATGGCCTCATGGACATGTTTTATTTTGTTGAGTCATTTCGACGTGGATCGCTATGTATTCACAGCAATCATAATATTGCTCTGTTCATTGCTCTGTTTCAAAGTGTGCACTCTGTTTTCCGTTCTTATATGTTCTGTTTCAATGTGTGTATATATGCTTTCCATTCTGTATATGTGGATGATAACAGCTAGATACAAATTAGTATACAAAAATAGATACAAAATGGAATTCATAATATATATTAATTATTCATTAGTTCATCACAGAATATATATAATATCATCACATATACGTGATGATACTTAACTACTAGGTACAATGCATAAAATTGAAAACGAACAATACTAAAACTAATAATCCCTCCCCGGGGCAGTATTCCGGCAGCCCCTTGCCAGTAGCTCCCTGGTGCGCGGCGTCTTCCCAGCGCGGAGGCAGTACTCCGCCTCCTCCGCCTCGCAGCGCTTGACGTATCGATCTGCCTCTTGCTGGCGGACGAGCGTGAACGATCTTGCCATTTCATTGGGTGCCCACCAGAGCTCCTCGTCGGTCCACGCAGCGATGAGGCACCTAGTGCCTTTGACCTTCCTCGCGAAGTACCTGTCTTCGTACACCTCCTCCGCACGACGACGCGCCCGCCCCCAAAGCTCCACCGCCTCCTTTTTCCAGGCGGCATCACGGACTTCACAGGCCGCCTGGTACCTGGCTTCCTCCTCTGCCATCTCCTTCTTGAACGCCACTTGCCTGGCTTTCTCAGCCGGCGGCAGCGACTTCCACAGACAATGATTGTACTGGCCCCAAAACCACTCCAAAGTTGGGGGGTCCGGCACAACCTCGTCCGGCGGCGCGTAGGTGTCCTCCTCGTCGTTGCTCTTTGACTGAGCGTCCTCGGGGGACGGCGCCGCCTCGTCGGCGCGTGGGCAGATCGGCGGCGCCATGGCCGAGATTTGAGAGAAAGAGAGAGAGAGAGGGCGACCGACGGAAGGATGTAGATGAGAATGCAGGCGGGACGACATGAGGAAGGTGGTATTTATTAGCGGCCGGAATCTAGATCAATGGGAACAGTACACACACCGGTCACCGGAATTTACGAGTACTGCAGTTTGAATTACACACGATTCCCGCAGCAAAATCTGTGTGTGAACTTAATACCTCACGGTTTCCAATACAGAACCGTCTCTGATTAATAACCCGCGCCACTCACCTTCCAAACCTCGAGGCACGAAATAGAGTGCCAATCGTGTGGGGGCCGGTTGTCTTGCCAGATCTCTAGATTTTCTGATGATTTTTTAATTTTTTGGAATTTAAATGCCATGGCACTCCATGCATGTGTCCAAGCCGTGACACCAATATGTTTGAAAATTTGTTCCAATTTACTACACATGGAATTAACTCGCATACAAGTACATACATTTTTTTTCAAACCGTTGTGATTAGCCGCTGCATGTAGATGTAGTTCAAATTTGGATTACGGTCATTAAATGGCTAGAAAATCACTTAAATGTCTTAAAAAGATTAAATGACCCCTAAAATTTTCTAATTTTTGACATGACAATTGTATTAGTGCATGTTAACTGTAGAATTTTTTTGAAGCCCATAAGAGGAAGCTATCGCCCATTCGTCATCAAACATGCATTGTTCCCTCTCGAAACCATGAGCTTTCTAGTGAGTTGCTCCGGTTTGTGAGGGGTGTGTGTCCAAACTTTCGTTAAACAGGCCAATTTTTTTACCACACCATCTTGGTGGCATGACATTACGTCAAGCAAGGTTTCATGTGTTTCTTATCATTTTTTTATTTTTTTGGGATTTGAATGGCATGGCGCTCCATGCATGTGTGTCCAGGCCGTGACACCAATATGTTAGAAAATTCCTTCCAATTTACTGTACATGGAATTAACTCGCATACAAGTACACAAAAATATGATTTTTCAAACCGTTACGGTTAGCCGTTGCGTGTAGATGTAGTTCAAATTTGAATTTCGGTCATTAAATGGCTAGAAAATCACTTAAATGTCTTTAAAAGGTCAAATGACCCCTAGAAGTTTCCAAATTTTCGCATGACAGTTGTATTAGTGCATGTTAAATGTAGAAAAAATTTGAAGGCCATAAGAGGAAGCTATCTCATGTTCGTCATCAAACATGCATTGTTCCCTCTCGGAACCATGAGCCTTCTAGTGAGTTGCTCTGGTTTGTGAGGGGTGTGTGTCCAAACTTTTGTCAAACATGCCTATTTTTTTACCACATCATATTGGTGGCATGACATTACATCAAGCAAGGTTTCATGTTTTTCTGATCATTTTTCAATTTTTTGGAATTTAAATGCCATGGCACTCGATGCATGAGTCCATGCCATGACAGCAATATGTTTGAAAATTCCTTCTAATTTACTGCACATGGAATTAACTCGCACACAAGTACACAAATATGATTTTTCAAACCGTTATGGTTAGTTGTTGCATGTAGATGTAGTTCAAATTTGAATTACGGTCATTAAATGGTTAGAAAATCACTTAAATGTCTTTAAAAGGTCAAATGACCCCTAGAATTTTCCAAAATTTCACATGACAGTTGTATTAGTGCATGTTAAATGTAGAAAAAAATTTGAAGGCCGTAAGAGGAAGCTATCTCCCGTTCGTCATCAAACATGCATTGTTCCCTCTCGGAACCACGAGCCTTCTAGTGAGTTGCTCCGGTTTGTGAGGGGTGTGTGTCCAAACTTTCGTCAAACATGCCATTTTTTTACCACATCATCTTGGTGGCATGACATTACATCAAGCAAGGTTTCATGCGTTTCTGATCTTTTTTTAATTTTTTGGAATTTAAATGCCATGGTACTCCATGCATGTGTCCAGGGCGTGAGACCAATATGTTTGAAAATTCCTTCCAATTTACTGCACATGGAATTAACTCGCACACGAGTATACAAATATGATTTTTCAAACCGTTATGGTTAGCCGTTGCATGTAGATGTAGTTCAAATTTGGATTACGGTCATTAAATGGCTAGAAAATCACTTAAATATCTTAAAAAGGTCAAATGACCCCTGAAATTTTCCAAATTTTGACACGACAGTTGTATTAGTGCACATTAACTGTAGAAATTTTTTGAAGCCCGTAAGAGGAAGCTATTGCCCGTTCGTCATCAAATATGCATTGTTCCCTCTCGGAACCACGAGCCTTCTAGTGAGTTGCTTCGGTTTGTGAGGGGTGTGTGTCCAAACTTTCGTCAAACATGCCAAATTTTTTACCACATCATCTTGGTGGCATGACATTACATCAAGCAAGGTTTCATGTGTTTCTGATATTTTTTTAATTTTTTGGAATTTAAATGCCATGACACTCCATGCTTAATTGTGGCATAGCCGTGAGACCAATATGTTTGAAAATTTCTTCCAATTTACTGCACATGGAATTAACTCGCACACAAGTACACAAATATGACTTTTCAAACTGTTATGGTTAGCTATTGCATGTACATGTAGTTCAAATTAGAATTACGGTCATTAAATGGCTAGAAAATCACTTAAATGTCTGAAAAGGTCAAATGAGCCCTGAAATTTTCCAAAATTTGACATGACAGTTGTATTAGTACTACAAATTTTCTCGTACATTTAAAACACCATCCGTTGCCACTTTACTCCAAATTCGTCTTTCACAGCTAATAAAAAATATCAACAACATCACACACAGTTTTTTGTAGGAACCGTTTGCGATGAAAATTCGTGGGTCTATTAAAGTCTTCCTCCTTAAGCTTTGCCGGCTCGTCCGCTCCAGTGCCAGCAACCACCGAATCCATGAATCCCGATCCCCATTCCCGCAACCCCTTCTTGCAAAGATGACACCGTGGAAATGCTTCGTGAAGGCCCGTACGGTGGCCGCGTCCTCCCCGAGCGCCGCCGCCTGCGCCGAGAGCTTGGCCGCCTACGCCGAGAGTGCGGCCGCATCCGCATTGAGCGTGGCCGCATCCACCGAGAGGGCGTCTGCGGTAGCCGACAGGGCAGCTACAAACGCCGAGAGCGCTCGAGCTGCCGTCCGTGCCGCCGATGTCGCCCTAGCCCGGGTCGAGGCCATCCACGTCAAGATCGAGGACGCACACGCCAATATATTCTAGGCCACCTCGGAATCCAACATGCAACCCATGTCCGAAAAGGCGGCGGTGGCCATGGAGCACCTGCTTCATCATGAGATCGCCGAGCGGGAGCTGGAGATGCAGGAGGCGGCGGAGATCGAGGAGTGACGGGAGGAGGAGTTGCGCGTGGCCGAGGTCGAGGTAGAGAAGAGTGCGTCCGTCGAGGAATCGGCGGTGGAGTACCAACACGAGCTCTGGCGCAGCCACTACTACAAGTACTACAACCTTGAGGGCGGCGCTGAGGACGAGGACGAGGACGAGGACACGGTCGACTTCAGCAGGGGGGACGCGGAGTCCACCAACGACGGCATGTTGCCAGGACAAGTCATCGACGTCTCATCTCACACCGGTGATGCATAGGCCGACGCGGAGGTGGCTTTGTTAAAATTATGCGTACTTAGGCTTTGTTTTTAATGCTGGTCTTTTGTTAGAGCAATGTTTAGGTCAACTAGCTCTGTTTAATTACTAAAATTGCTCGATTCAGTAAGTGTGGTCTGTGTGTTGTACGCTCTTTTGTGTGCCCAAATTAGCAAGCGATGTTAAATTATGCAATGATGTGGATGAGGACAGTACCCAGGGAAATTTCCACCAAAATTTGAATTATCAAACTCATCCCATGCACATAAAGTAGAAGAATCATTTGCGATGCACACAATCGTTCAAAGTGAATGGTGTCCGGCGTCACCGCGCGCAAAGTTTCCCTCCACATTTCGAATTTTTTGGCCTATCGCCGAAATATCTACCCTCGCCCCCCTTCGCCACCCCCTTTTCTCCCCGACCACAAGTCACATTTCCCCTGTTTCCTCCTTCCTTCTTTCCTAAGCTATAGCCGCTTCCTCTCTCTCGCCATCTCGCATCCTACCGTCGGGGTCGCCATGGTCTTCTTCAATGACCTCTCCAGCGGTTCCTCCTCCGACGATGACTCCTTCACCACCGGGGTATGCCTCTCTTCTCTCTCTCGGGCTATGACTTGGAATGAAGGATTTTAACCCGGCGGTTGGTTTGAATCATTTCTTCCTCTTGTAGCTCCCTAGGACCATCAGTTGCAACGAATGGAGCGAGGTGGCTGAAGATCCGTCTGCTCGTTGTCACCATCAATCTCCATGCGTGAAGCTAGTTGCGTTTGAATTTGTGGACAGTAGGAGGAAGTTTCTGGCATGTGCAGAGAAGGTTAGCCCCACTTTCGTTGTTACAAATCATTTGTTAGATGTGATTCAGACACTGTCACTGTGCTATGTTATTCTGGATGTTAAGACAGTGTCACAGTTTGTACCTAGTATCTAAAAATGTTGCCATCTCATCAGCGGTGCCATTAGAAAATTATTTGGCACCGCTTCAGCAGTTTGTGCAGCAAACTTTGGTCCACACATCCGAGCAGCCAAGCAGTAAAATACTAAATCTTTATGGCTAGAAGGAACTGGGCATCGGAGCACCTAGCTGCTCCGGAGTCCGGGTCCCTGATTTTTTTCCGCTCCATCGGCTCGCCAGTGCAGGGCACCGGTGCGAAATGTAGCAACAGTTGTCTTTACACCGGTTTTGGCATACATAGTGGACGGCCTTAGTGCTATTAGTTCTATGTTACTAAATTTCTGCATGTACAAACCTATTAGTATCAATTTGCTGTCATCCATACACTGTCGCTATGCTGTTGCAGTTATATTTAGCTTCCTCATAAAATGTTCAATTTGTTATTTATAGTACATGAGTAAGAACTTGTAGCGTTGTTGTAGTTAATTATAGCTTCTGATGTTTCAAAATTTGGTTGTTGTCTCAGTAGCAATTAATTCATTTGCACATTGATCTTTTTGAGAAGATATGTCATAATTAACCTGTTTCTTCAATTTTTCAAAATAAGTATTGGTGATTTTCTATGTTGCTATAAACCCATTTCCCCTACAATTGTTACTCATCTAGTTTTAAATATTATAGGATGAACGAAAGTGTTCTTACCTGGAGTGGGTTGATCAAGAGTGGCCACAGTCTTTGAAGATGTGCCTAGCAAAGCTCTGGAGCATGTATGAGGAAGAGAATAGAGGTAAGCTTAGAGAAAGTGTTGTCAATGCTGAAGAATATTTGAAGATGCGGGATAAAAAGAGGAATGTGGAGAATGAGCTCAGATTTTTTAAATCAGACTTCGCTAAGATGGTGTTGGCGAAGGAGGAGGCACTTTCCCAGTTGGCCAGTGCAAAACAGGTTCTTACTGAACTAAAAGCAGAGGTGGATAAGACGAGCCTGGATGATCTCGATTAGGGAAATGAATATATTGTTCTAATATTATTCTTATGAAGCTGAACTAGCCGTATGCTGTACTGTGCTGTTTTCAGGTAGCTAACGTACTATGATGTTAAAATATATTTATGTGCCTGATATGAAATTGGCAAACACCTGTTCGACATGAAATGTGAATTTGTGTAATACTGGAATTATTAATTGTAAACTAATAAACCTGCTAAATGGGTCATGGAACTTTGCAAACGGTTCTAGCAGTAAAAGCGCTTGTGATGGATAGCCCAATGCCATACAGTTTTCTTCATCAAATCATGTGCATAAGAACGGAAACGTATTCCTTGGATTGACTGTGTGGAATGTACATAACAAACGGAAATGTTTGTTTGGGACTGATTTTGTGGGATGTACTTACGATCAGAACCGATTAGGCCTGCATAATCGTATTTGATCGCTCGCCCATCGCACACGACCTCATTTTGCCGAGCGTGTGTGCCAGGAGGGCCTATCCTCGACGGTTTCTGGGTCGTGTGGGAAGGACCCCCCTATCACAGTCACTCACTAGGCGATGGTTCAGAACGCCATCGCGGAAAGGGGTTAAAAATCGTTTGTATAGCACCTCGTTGTACCAATGTATGTCCCACATGTCGGCGAGAGGAAGTACATCATTCATGAAAGCGAGCGTCTCCGGTCTTTTAGTACGACGGAGGAGTACAAGACACGGCTTGGTTTTTGCTGCTTCGTGCGATCCATCGATACAAACCCGGACTAAAAAAGGCGAGGGCGGGTCTTTTCCAGCACGGCAGGCAGGGGAGTTTGGCATAGTGTGTTCGAGGCAACGAGGCAGGAAGGGAAACAAGCAAATAAAGGTTGAGCAACTTAGTTTTGGGAAAATCTGATTTTACGGAGTACGTACCCACTATGGAGGTAGTACTACTTACTACTCCCTCCTTTCCGGTTTATAGGGCTCATCTAAAAAAATTCATTTTTCTGTTTTATAAGTCTCAATTCTAATAGTACTTGCCATCACATGTTTGGATTTCGAGGTGCATTAAATCACCCGATGCAAGCAGTATCAAGAGAAAACTCACCAATGCATGTAGAAGTTCATGGAAATTTAGTAGTCATGCATGCATTCCTTGTAATTAATGCATCGGTAAACATAACTTTTTGAGAAAAACGAGCATACTAATTAAGTACTTGCTCAAACTACGAAATTAATTCCACCACTCACCGTCTACTTTGGTTGGAGAGATTTTGAAATTGAGCCTTATAAACCGGAAAGGAGGGAGTACTAACATAACCTAGGGTAGCTTGCTGCAGCACGGACTCCAAAGAAATTGATGTAGTACTACTCCTACCACTGTACTACTCCTACTACAAAAAGACATATATTTCAAACAATATGATAATCTCTCTAACCAAGGTAGGGGAGTATATGTCTAACGGAGGGAGTAGTAAAATTTTCTCCTCGTCCTGCGAGCCATCGCGCGCGTGGGCGAGGGAGCGGGCGTAGGCGTAGTAAGCAAGCTTCTCCTCGTCCTGCGACTCTGCGAGCCACTACACCCATGGGCGGGGGAGAGGGCGTACTAAGCAAGCTTCTCCTCATTCTGCGAGTTGATGGGACACATCAAAAGTAGTACTACAGATCATCTCCAGTGTATAGAGCCTTGCCTCTAAGGTAGTCCCCACATGGTTTGCCTCTTATCAAATGAAAAAACCACAATGTATAGAGACTCTAACCAGCCTCTAAGGTGGGCCCAAGCAGAAATTTAAAAAGTATTGATTAGCACCACATTTGTCCAATCAGTAATATTTCTCTTGTACTTTTTTATGCTTCCTAAGGCTGACAAGTGGGACCAGATGCATTGTTACATTGTTAGAGGCAGCCTCTAAGGTTAGACGCGATGCTAGCCAATTTTTTGTTAGAGGCAGTTCATGCAATGTATAGAGGCCCGCCTCTAAGACGAGAGAGAGGGCTTAGAGGAAACAAAAAACACACATTGTGGATGCCCTAAGTGCCTACTTTCCGGTCTATATGACTCAATTTGAAATCCAAAATGTATCCATAATAGATGCTGAGTAGTGGAACAAATTTGTTACTTCCATACTTCGCAAAAGTACTGAGTATGTGAGATGGTGAACGGAGGGAGTACGATACCATTAGTACTATAGTTCTTTTGGAAGGGTTGTAGTAGTCCCTCCCATTCACATGTTCACATTTCAAGCTTCAATTAAAACATTGCATGCAAGGATTAAGAGAAACCTCAGCAGTGCATGTACTCCCTCAATCCATATAGGGTCTAAAATGTGTTTTGGAGGCTAACTTTGACCACATGTTAGAGAAATAATATGACATCCAACTTACACAAATCTTACCATCAAATTCGTACGTGGTCATTATACTGCTAACACATGCATGTGTTGCAATTAGTACGTACATGATACAGTAGTAAACACTCACTATCTAGTAGTACTAGTACTCTACACTACTACTACTATGAGGCCATCCAACTGTGTCCCGGCAGAAGACCACGGACACCGATTATTCATTCATATTTAAATTTGTTTTCACACAGCAAAATATCCATGAAAACAACACATGGAAAAATTTCACGGTGAACGAGGGATTTGAATGTGCTGGGAGGGGTGGGGCTGGAAGGGGCTGTTTGGATCTTGCCCGGGGTAGCCAAAATATTGGCGACCCTTTTGTCCACCCGTGCCTTTGCCACCGATGAACGAGGTAGATCTCGGGTGCTCATGCATCCTCCAGCGCGCGCGTTGGAGACGACACTACTGCAGGATGCTACTAACGCGACACTACGATTAGAGACCCTTTGACAAAACTGTGTGCGATGCATTAATCGCAAACGGTGATGTAAAAAAACATCAAAAAAGATGCATAACATTTGTGATGGCGGATACATCAAACACGGTTCAGATTTTAGATGCGTGTCCGATGCTGGGCATTCGGTTCAGTCCAATGAACTGTTTGCGATGAGGCAGAAGAACAGAAACGGGCAGCTAGATGAAGGTGTGTGCGATATACGGCATACAGTTCACTCGAATGAACTGTTTGTGATTAGGCAACACAAAAAAAACGGTCAGCCAGGTGAAGGTGTGTGCGATATACGACATACAGTTCACTCGAATGAACTGTTTGCGTTGAGCCAAGAGAACAGAAACGGTTCAACTTAACAAGATGTGTGTGATACGCGACAAACATGTCTGTAATAAGAAATGTGTGGGAAGACTGATAACAACACAGACGATTCCTGTTAACAAGCCGTGTGTGTTGTGAGCAAACAATTGCTGGTATACAATTGTCAGTGATTGATGAAATCATCACCGATGGGTTCCATTGTTTAGTCCGTGTGCGATGTGATTTGCTCTGTCCGCACAACATCTACGCTCTATCTACAGAGCATCAACATATATACTTAAAAAGACAGCATTGCATAACCAAATTAAGCATACAATTACACAAGTGACTACACACATAATGTTTCCACACACCAAAGTAAGCAATTACATGCATACTAAACTAGGAGAAACGAGGATCTAATCATCTACTTCTTGTTGCGACGACGCTTGCCATTGCTCTGCTTCCGGCTGGACCCCTGGCTGTTTTGGGGAAGGAGGCACTTCCTCATGTCAATGATCCGCCTGTACATCTCGTAGCTCGTATACGCCTCCTTGGCCGCGTACATGACATGAGCTTTGTCGAGTTTCACCATCCAGGCTGAGTACCAGGCACGCTTGTCCTTGTTGTAGGAATCCTTCATGTCTCTGTAGTAGGGATCGATGATGGCCTCGGCGAGGTGAACCAGTGAGTCCTTTTCATGCTCGTTGCTGCCCCAGATCTTGTATTGGCCCTGGATGTCGACAAGATTCTGGCAGGCGATGCCTGAATTCTTGAGGACCTTTACATCGTTGGTGATGTCCACCATAGCGAACATGTAGTGGGGGCTGTTGACAAACCTGGCGAAATGCTCTCAAGGCCTTGTGACTAGGCAGTAGTGGTAGACGAGGACGTGATTGCGCACGCACATCTGGGCGACGGCGACCTTGGGACGAGACCCGGCATGAGTGCGGGTGTACTCGAGGTCGAACTCGACCACCTTGTACTTCTCCTCAGCAAACAACAGCTCCATGATATGGATGGAGTGCTCCACCCAGACCGGGTTGTTGGTGTACACCACCGAGAGCTCCATGAACCTTCCGTGGGTGTCCACCACGGCATGCATGGTGAACTGCTGCTCGTCGCCGGCTGCCGCTCGGAGCGCCATTGGAGCCGCACAGGATACCCTCTAAGAATTTGTCATGGTGGGTGTGCTTCTTGCAATGGTGGGGCATGATCGAAAGGTTGAAGAGACACAAGGGTTAAATGGCCGCTGTAATAAATGGGGGCCGACCAGCCTGTAATCGTCATGTCTTGTCACCGCGTTCATAGCGGAGGATTCCAGTGCATGCTTGACAACACCGCACGTGTTTCGTTTGACCATGCGTGGGCTCAAAGAGGCGCCAAATGTATAATCGGTGAGCCTGTTCCCATGCTACCGCACAGTTTACCGCGCAAGCTTCCCGCCCGGCTAGTTTGGCCACGCATCGGCTAGAAGAGGGACAAATCGTGGGCGTTTATTGGCAAAAGGCTTTGTAAAAACGAAGTGTGTGGAATGACTTCGGTCATAAGTTTACCCGTGGGTGATGAGGTCAAAGTTACACAGAAGGGTGATGATGGACACTCGAGTGCGATAATTAATTCTGCGCTCTATAGGGCACACGGTTGAAGAAACCAACTGTGTGCAATAATGTTGAAGATCGCAGTCGAGTTAGCTATACAGATCGTTTGCTATGAGATCGACAAGGTAAACAGATTCGAGAATGGTTAATAAAATCGAAGTCCGTTGCATATTAAGGTCAAAATAGTGCTACCAATATACGAGTCTCATACGATGCCATTTCAACGATTGTACCACCAAAGCTCGAAATATTACAAGGTTCAAATTCCAGAGTTATATGGCTCAAATTCAAAGATTACAAGGTTCAAACTAACATTAGAAATGAAATTCAGCTCATCAGCTGCAAACGCTCATGCTGATCCGCTGAACATGGATATAAGAGAGGTTCAAACTAATATTACCACTTGTAAGGCTGGTTTCGAAACCTCATAATTTTTGCAAAGGGGTCAGCCACTGAGAAGTCATGTATGGGGTTAACACGATGACTTCCGATTATTCTGTCATCTGAAGTTCCAAAATGAAATTCAGCATTTTCGGAGCCTATTCCATTCTGCCGCAGCCCCCAGCGCTGATCAACAAACCATTCATTTTTGCGAAATAAATGTACGGCAAACCTCATTACCTTCAGCACCCTTGCTCTGACAACAAAGAACCTGGCGAATATAATCTTCGGTAAGGTCCCTCGGTAGTAGTTCAAAGTAATTTCTGTGAGATGCAGATCTAGGCATTTGATGTGATTGTTATATTCTATCACATTATCCACCATCGGGCCTAATCTTATCTGCAAAAGAAGAAAATGTGTTAGTGCTTACATGCAGTTTTGAACACTACTACAAGCCTATTTGGTTTGCAGGATTTGTAAAATGCACTAACGTGCCATCTTCGATCCGACATGATTAACATGGGCATTTGATTACAATCTAGAAAAATGTAGCCTTCTTCACAAGAGGTTGGAGTGGATGAAAAGTTCCCTAAGAAAACTAGTACACATGAATCCAAAGGAGAAATGCTAATCGATTGTAACCATATGGATCAAGCCACCAATATGGGGGGGGGGACATGTATGTACTGAAATCCTCCAAAAATCCTTCAGAAATAGTAGTACATTGTCATTGTAAACTTGGAAAAAGGTGTCACAAATTGAACTCCCTTATGGTTAACATTTAACAGGAAAGGAACATCACCTCGATATATAGCTTCTCCAGGCATGAAAAGCATCTCAGGAAACTGACAACTTGGTCCAGGTTGGGGCCGATCGATTCTAGTGCCAAGACCTTCACTATGTGCAGTTTCGGGGTCAAGCTTGTCGGAATCATTTTTTGGATGACACATGAACATACATCTTCAAAATTAGAAATAATGTTAATTTCTAGAAGGAGAGGTAGAAGGCGGCCATTGTACCTAAACGGGTATGGATCCAATAACAAGTTCAGAGTATTTGTCAGACGAGTAGCCCACCACTGTCAATTTCGGCACAGAAATGACATTGATTCTTGTTGGACCTTCTTGATCAACTACAAGTAATCTCTCAAGTGAAGGTCTGTCCTCAATGACCATACCGTGGTACACATCTTGTGATGTCTTCTTGCAGCACGAGCAACACATATAAATAGTCCGGAGAGTCATGGAGGTGATGTGGAAGCTACTCAACCCATTGATCGCCTAAAGACGAAGGTACTCGAGTGCAGTATAGCCACGGAGCAGGTGCTCCATGTCATCATTTGGGAGGCAGACGGTGACGAGCTCGAGGTGCTTCAGTCGTGGTAGAATAAGAGCGGGCGCGTCATTAGGGGGGGAATGGCAGTTCCTGAAGTTGGCGACGCGCAGCATGGGCGTGAGGCAGAGCACGGACGTTGGCAGCGAGTGCATATGCCCATCATCAAAAGTGAGCTCCTCGAGCTGATGTAGGGCAGGGGATCAGAACCAGTCGTTAAGCTTGGCTCAGTCCTTGACGTTGGAACGGAACTTCCCTATGCTAAGGCCTCTGGTTGGGCCAGGGTGTCTGCCGAGGATCTTGGAGAATGCATCCAAGCTTTTGCGATAGCCATGGCAGAGCTCGTGGGTGTCGATGAGGTCAAGAGGGGTGGAGTTCCATAGGGGGCGCCACCGCCGGGAAAGGACGGTTGTCCATGCCCCATATTTGATAGGGAGGAGGGAGATGATGACTATCAACATATCATCGGGGAGGCTGCTGATGAAGTCTAGGCCTGCTGGAGTCGCTTGCGGTTCTTGCTTGACCCGCCTCCTCTTGTTGGCAGCTCCGTTCTCCACCTCTGGAGTCTCCTCATCACCGGTGCTTTCTGATAGAAGTGGGAGTACAGGGAATATTTAGTTAAAATAGGGCAATAGAATAGTGTATTGGTAACTAGAAGTTAGTAGGTAGGAATAGAGTAAGAAAATGGAATAACAATTGGTTGCTTAAATACTACAGAATTAATTTGAGATTGCTGGGTAAGTCAACATGCAGATACTTGAAAAGAACACTTACTTCGAACAAAGTCTGGACGGATGATATCGTCAGGGAAGTTAGCATATATCTCATGACCAGGGTCTTTTATGTGCAGTGCAATTTTAGTGCCAGCTTTCAGTAGATAAAACTTAGAAATTTCTGTCCAAAGGCCCTTGGCAAAATAGGAGTAACCACATTCATCAAGTCTTACAGAAGCAACGATTGTAAATCCATGGTTTGTGTTCAGTATGACATCCCTGCAGTCTTGATTTATGTAAAGGGAAAGATTGTGTACTACAGATTCTGTTGCATAGCAAGGGACACGCTGCAGAAAATGGTAGGATTGTTAAAGAATATGGTAACATGCAAATATGGGCGAAATTGAAAGAACTGTACAACAGTTGAAATCAAAGGACAAAAATATATAATTAAACAGATAGGGTAACCAGGATGTCATGGAAATATGAGAGTAATCGAAAGAACAATTCATCATTAATTTGCCTAATATAGAAAGAAGAGGGAAAAAAATCCCCTTTGACGTATATGCTGCATGTGGCACCTTTTATCCAAATGCAGCAATATATAGTATATGTTCAGGAAAGTAGGCCATGCCAACTGATTTAGGGTGAGATTGAACATACCGCGCACATCCTCAAGTCATCTGGTACGGTGTGATGGAACTCCATGGATGTCTGGCCGAGGCCGCAAAGTCCTGATGTGTCCGTGCACTGTACACTCTATGAATGAAAGAAAATCCTCAAATAAGCTCCAATAAATATGAATTCACGGCGATTTCGGCTGGGTGATTAAAGGAGGCAGATGAACTGGGATAAGAGATGAGATAATATCTCATTAAATTAGTTACCTTGTTGTCCTTGAGAAAAAACCCTCAATACGGCGGATTCCCCAATCGGGCGGAGCTGGGTCGACCGCAAGCAGCGTCAAGAAAGTCGATGGCGGTAGGCGGCGGCAAGCGGAAGTGGCGAAATGCGGTGCGGTTTGCCGGCAGCCTGGCGGCGACGACAGGCGTCGAGCTAAGTGGTTGTCGTGGCGATAAGCGGTGCCATGCATGGACGCGGAGGAGCTTGTGCAAGTGTGAATGGGGACCGGAGGGGGTGGCGGGAGGGGTGAGGTTTTTTGTGATGTGGGGATGGTGAGGGTTTTCTTTTTTCTTTTTTGAATTGGGTGGTGAGGGTTTTCTGTCCCACAAAGAGTTTCGGAGGCAACGGTTTGCTAGAGCCAACCGTGTGTGATTGACATAACAGGGAAAATGAAAGTCATTGCACAAGGTTCCAATTTTGGGAACCGTGTGTGATTGACGTACTACCTCCGTCCTGGTTTATTGGTCCCCTTTGTAATTTGTACCAAATTTTGACCAAAGATTTAACTAACAAATGTTTATGCATGTCACCCAAAATTATATCATTGAACACTATGTTCAAATACGCATCCAACGATATAATTTTTGCTGACCTGTGCTAACATTTTGTCAGTTAAATCTTTGGTCAAAATTTAACACAAATTACAAAGGGGACCAATAAACCAGGACGGAGGTAGATTCCATCAACCGAACTGATTGCATCCATATCCCACATTTAGACATAAGTAAACATAGATTAACATACTCAGACATAGATAATAAGCGTACACAAGCATAGTTCAACGATAAGTTCATAGTTCAACTGTCATTAAGCATACTCAAGCGTACATAGTTCGATCCCACATCTCATCTCATCTGCCGGCACGATCCTGAAGCTTCTCCAGGTACTCGGCATACGCGGCGTGCGCCACCCTGCGAGAATACTTCTGCTTGAAGGAGCAAACGGCTCGTCCTCTTGCATGCGCTAGAACACTTTGATACACGTCATGAAGCTTTGGTTGCAAAATGGGCATCGATAGCCGCCGTTCCAGGTCCTAATACGCCTGTTATGCATTCCCTCATAAAGCTCCCTGAGGATTTGCCTCTTGTACCTCCTTTGGCCATCTTCATCCTCACTGTCGACATCGTCAGACAGCACCTATACATATAGTAAAAAAATGTGGCATCAAATTAATGTTTACAAACTAATCTCTAGCGAACATTTGGCAGTTGCCAAAATTTGGCATCAAATCAATGTTTACATGTCGTGAAGTAGGATTAGGAATTTATGGCTATTTTTTTATACATATCCAGAGATTATGGTTCGATTTTTAAGCACAATCGTCTATGTACAGACCAATCTTGAAGAAAATAATGGCACAAACATATATGTAGGTCATTCGAAATCAATTGTCAAGACCTGGCTAGGAATTATTAGCACGAACACTAACCCTAGTCGGATTATTAGCAGAAATCATTTGCATAGATGAAACAACTAATCACTTATCACTTGTACCATTCAAACAATCAATACACTACACGGATCTAATGAAACTTACTCAGATTTCATGGATTGAGAGAACATAACCACAGGATTTCTATTCCAAAAAGGGGGATGCAGGAGTAAGCAGAGAAACCCTAGGATGTATTTGACACATAAATGGGTGTAGATGACTAACCGGTTGTCCATCGTCGTTGGAGTCGTCGCCGGAGTGGTCATCGGAGTCGTCGCCGGAGTCGTCGCCTGATTCGTCACCGGAGTCGGTGCGGACCTCCGGCTCCGGCTGTGGAAGCACGACGCCGTCAACGATGTCAAGGTGCAGCGATACCTCACCGGCGGTGACGGCAACCTCTGTCTCCATCTCCACGCCGCGCTCCGGTGCTTCAGCAGCCCCGGCGTCACCACTCCCTCTGATGGGGCGCTTCGGCGGCATCCTCATACACTGACGACTTTGAGGACTGAGAGCGGCATCGAGGATGCAAGCGGAGAGAGAGGATTGTGTGTGTGGCGAGGATGGGGGGTGTGGCCGCTCGGGCGCGCCATTAATTTGGAGTAGTGGGAGAGAGGCGGGCGGCGATCAAACCGCTGGCTCACCTCCCGGTGAGCCTGCACACCGGACTGCTGGTATGCCAACCGTCATTTCACATAGCTGCTCACACGCCTCCCGATGACACTGCGCAGCAAGCACGCCTCCCGTCAAATCACACACCTGCATGCACGCTTCCCGGTCTGCCTGCGTGGCGGACTGCTCGCATGCGTCCCGTTAATTCACGCTTGCTCGCACGGCACACAGGTCGCGTGGCGGCACGTATATTGTTTTTCTATTTTGATGATTAATGCTGCTGCTTTATTGCTTAACCAAAGCATGGCACGTATCCATTGTTGGTCTAACGCCCACGGTTCGAATAAATAATCCGTTTGCGATATTGGTTCCCAATTATTAATAATCTCCCATTTGTAAGAAGATAAAGATTACATTAAAACTTGTCTCAAATTTGACCCAAAAAAAGTACAATGCCACTTTGTATTGTGACAACACGATAAGTTTCATGAATTTCAAATAAGTTTTGGATGTACTAGAATTTAAAAATCAAGATTCTCAATGTTTGAAATTTCTTGCATGGGGAGTAAACATGCACCCAGTGAGACACATGTGTTTTTTCAATCCATTCAGGTGCACCGTCATGTGTGCATGTAGCTCAAATTTGATTTTTGCACATTATACCCCTAGAAAATCAATTAATGTACTAAAACGTCTTAATGATCTCTGTTTTTTTTCAAAATTAAAACATTCCTCCTTTGGTAACATATGTTCACCGCGGGAAAATTTAACATGCATCCTAGTTGCGGTGGATGTGCGGTGTGTGTGTGTGTGTGTGTGTGTGTGCGCGCGCGCGCGCGTCTGGGGGGTGGGGGTGGCTGGCAGTACACTACGAGTTGTGAGCCACCGTGTGGGTTGGCCGTTTTGTGAGGCAGGTGCCACATTAGAGTCGTGAATTTGTTATTTAAAACATTACACAACCCTTTCATACATACATGTTTTGGCCACATGCAGTCGGTGGTTGTCCTACATGACACTCACTCACGTGTGACGATTTCTGTGGGCCCGTGAGGTCGTCGTCCATCACTTTGACCAACAGCCAGCAGAGAGGTTAATTTGACCAGCAAGGTAGAATCTTTTTTGTTTGTGTTATGGTGGGAGTATATAGTGAGCGTCGAAGAGGTGGAGGGGACTAGCATATATACTATATGTATGCGTCCGTGAACAAGTACACCTCACTCAGTGTCGGGACTTTTCGGTTTCCGAGGCACGTGCCACATCAAAGTTGTGAATTGTCTATTCAAACATCACACAACACCTCTTTGGGCCACATGCATGCAGGCGGTGGTTATCCTAGGACACTCACGTGTGACCCTTCCATCTGTTGGCCCGTGAGGTCATCGTCGATGCATGCATCACTTTGACCTACATCGGGAGAGGTTAATTAATTTCACCATCAAGGAGGATTCTTTTGGGTTGTATTACGGTAGGAGCATATAGTATGTGTCGAAGAGGGGGAAGGGGACCATCATATGTAGTATGCTTCATGAACCTCGCTCTGTGTGGGGACTTTATGGTTTTCGAGGCATGTGCCACATCAAAGTTGTGCATTTTGGGTATTCAACATATGTTTGGCCCACATGCAAAGCGATGGTGGTTGTCCTCTCGCACCCACTCATGCGATTATCAGCGATATCGATGCTTTCCATCTGTGGGACCGCTTGGTCCATCACTACTTTGGCTGACAACGAGAGAGGTTAATTTGACTTAGGAGGGGATTATTTTTTTGTTTGTAATACAGTATATATATAGGTCATGCTCTGGGATGACATGATACAGTTTGAGCACACACATGCATGTGTACGCATGAATCCCTCCCATCGAGTCGAAGTGGCTAGTACCATGACACGTCATGAACCGATCTCGCTCTGTGTGGGGACTGTACGATTTTCGACGCATGCGCCACATCAATGTTGTGAATGGTATTCAAACATGCATGCACGGATCACCTCCATACATATGCATGTAGTGGTTGTCTTCGAACGGTACACTCCCTCACGTGGTTATTGGCGACAAGCCTATATATTCGTGGGCCCGCATGGACATACATGATCACCTTGACCGACAACAAGATAGGTTACCATGGCGGATTCTTCCTTTGGTTCATGTTATCGTAGTATAGGTCATGGAGAGATTCAAACCTAATTAAGTTTGAGCGCATACTGTGCAGGCATGCATGCTTCAATCCCTGTCATCGGCTTGAAGTGTGGTTTGACATACATATGCATCGTCAACTAACCCTCGCTCCGTGTGGGGATTTCTGGTTCGAAAGCACGGTGCCACATCAAAGTTGTTCCATTGTGTATTCAAACATCAACACCTCTCCATACATATGTTTGGGCCACACGCAGGCAGTGGTTGTCTTCGGGGACTAGCTACTTGCGTGATTATTGGCGAGCTAGCCCATCTCTAGGGTCACATGGACGACCATCACTTTGACCAACAACAAGAGAGAGGTTGTACGACCAAGGTGGATTATTCTTGGTCCGTTTTATGATACATCTTGGTGAGATGCCCTCTCCGGACCGCCGACTAAAAGTGTGTGTGTGTGTGTGATTGGGGGGGGGGGACTGCTACTTCGCACTTTGCTAGGTGAACCACCATGGGGGGCATGCGTTCATAGCTTAGGATTCCCCTCCTGCCGACACGAGGGGTGGGGCAAGCAATACCGTGCGCTTTGCGAGATAGGTGCCACATCGAAGTTGCATTTGGTATTTGAACATCAAACCACCCTTTTCATACATATATTTGGTCCACATGCAAGTGTGTTCGTGTTCTGGCCCTTTCCCGTGCCATTTTCGCCAAATTTATGAACATTAGACAAGTCGGATGACGCAACAAACATGGTTCACTCACACTAACCGTGTGCCACGCCGGTGCCCCTGTCACGCACATCCGCACAGTACATTGGGCTCCAAGAGGCTTCCCCTCTCAAAAATATCTACCCGCCTGCAGGTTTTTTCTGTTTGATAACACACGGTTATTATGTTTCGACCGTGTGTGATGTTTGTTGTTGTCGCTCCCGCCTGCATCCCTCAAAAATATCTGCCCGTCTCGAGGTTTTTTTTGTTTCATAACACACGGTTGTTATTTCCGGACCGTGTGCGATGCACCATCATCCAAATTTTCAATAGCCCCGGCATTTCACTTCCGTGTTTGACTCCCGCGTAGTAAAATTTTCATTAGCCGCGTCATTTCCTCAAACACACCCCCGCCCCCCTCCACACACACACACACCAAAACCTCCTCGAGCGCGCGCGCGCACACACACACACACACACACACCCACCACCACAACCCCTCCCTCGCTCGAAACCCTAGCAAGGTCGCCGCCGCAAGGCCTCCATTGTCAACATCTGCCGGTTTGCCCGTGCAGCTTACCCACCAATCTTTATACCCAGGCCGCCCTGAGTTTCTTAGATGATGCCTGCCAAACGCCCCCTTTCCCACAGATCCCCATCCCCATCCGCACTCCAGAGCGTTGCAGCCTAAGCCCGGCTACGCTTCCCGTGGAGCTCGAGGAGCGACTGGCCCAAAAGAGGTGTATCGCGGTCTCTTCACCCGACGTCGCCGAGGTGGCCGCCGAGGAAGTTGACGACCATTACTGGCCGCAAGCACTCAATCAGCGGGCTAGAGTATGCGGGTATATCGTGGACGCCGGCTACAACATCGAGGTCATCGACAGCGACGACCTAACGCGGGCTATGTCACAGGTTAAGTGGCCCACCACCAACCGCTCGGGTTCAACCACCGTCGATCTCATTCATGGCCCTGCCGCTGATCTCCTCTGGCTCGCTGTCAAGAATTTGCCATCCTACATTGCCATCGAGCCCCTTTTTTCATTTCTGAAGGGCACATTCTGCGATGCTGGTTTGGGATCCACAGCTTCCAAGTCAGACCTCATCGACGGCGACCACGAGGAGGGCACCCTCTCTGGCTCTTCCAAGGGGAAAGAGCCCATCTGCTCTTCCAAGGGGAAAGAGCCCATCTGTGACATCAGGGAGGGCACCCTACAGCCGTGCTCTTCCAAGGGGAAGGAGCCCATCTGCGACAACATGGAGCGCATCCAGGGTGTGTGCACTTCCCACGGGAACGAGCCCATCTGTGACAAGTGAGGAAACCCATGCTTTGTTTTGCCATGCCTCTTCACAAGGGGGAACCCATGATTTGTTTTGTCGAGTCCCTTTTGTACTGTGGTGAGAATATGTCCAGTTTTAATTGCTTTATTTGGTTGTTTGCAGTATGCCTTGTTTATTTCAGTTGTTCACAATGTGATGCTCTATATGTGCAACTATTTACTGTGCAGTACATTTTCATCAATACAGTTTTAAACATACCGATAGGAATGCATATATTTGCTTGCTGCTAAGCCTGTTATAGCTAGCATATGCCTCTTTTAAAGTTTTTTTATTGTTCGGTTGTTTGTAGTTAGCATATGTCCAGTTTCAAATGCTATCTTTGGTTGTTCGTAGTATGCCTTGTTTATTCCAATTATTCACAACGTGATGTTCTATATGTGCAACTATGAACTATGCAGTTCAATTTCATCAATACCAGTTTCAACAATACCACTATGAATGACTACATTTGGTTGCTGCATCTTGTAGTTAACACGCCTTTCCATTTTTATTTAACAATAACCAGTGTACTTAGACCGGCATAATACTAGTTTGAATGACTATGTTTGCTTGTTGTTAAATGTTAGGCCTGTTGTAGTTAACACACCTTTCCACTTGTTTTGCTTTACTAGCATGCTTAAACCTGCACACTGAAGCTATCTTTTGGAGATTATTTTGTCTGCCATGGATATATTTGGTTGATGTTTAGCCTGTTGTGCTTAACATGCTTCTCGATGTACTTACACAGGAAAATTTTGGGAACGACTGTTTTTTTTCATCGAGGTTAGTTTCATCCCATGGCTTATATATACTCACTGTTCAGGATATCGGTAGCTGGTACCATATAGGCTGGGGGATGATAAGGGACTAATCGGTGAATCGAACTTTTAACTGAATATATCTGTAACCCATTTATCGTTAGGTTAACTAGGGCCATATGTAATATATCTGAGGCTACATAGCAACATGCACTGTACTTAATGTCTAAATATGCAATCCTAGGCTACATAGAAACAAGGAAGAGTGTTACCTTAATGTTCTGATGATGTCTAGATATACGTAGAAGAGCAGCAGCAGCAACAACAACAACAACAACAACAACAACAACAACAACAACAACAACAACAACAACAACAACAACAACAACAACAACAACAACAACAACAACAACAACAACACAGCCCTATTTGGATACTCAACTTAGCTAGAGGTTAGAGTTAGTTTCTAGCTCATGACTAACCCTGAACTAACTCTAGCCAAAGAGGTGTTTGGATGACAGGGTTAGATTGACAATAAATGCACTAGGAGAACTAGCTCCAATTAGCACCTCTTGGGTGGGATAGTTTTTTTGGGTGGGTTAGATGCAACTAGCTCAAACTAGCCCTCATGTTTGGATATACTTTAGGGCTATTTGAGCCCAAACCAGCTCAAACTAACTCTAACCCATGGATACAGCAGCAGTTAATCAACCGATAATTTGTAAAAAATGCAATAAACTCCCTCCGGCCCATAATATAAGATGTTAATTCATCTAATATGTGAGTATATTGAATGTTATAAGATATTATAAAAGAGTGTTGTACTACATCATTGTGCAATTGTTGTTTAGCTTCTAATATTAACTTGGTGCTTTTAGGTACATATGTCATTGGTAAAGATCCAAGCTTCGACCCTTTCTGCATATGGGGCAATGAGATATCTATGAACCAGCATCAAGTGAGGAAGCTGATAAAGATTGTTAGTAAAATGGGTCAAAATATGGCAATTAAACTATTTGTTTACACTTTATCCAAGACAATAGCGAACTGCAGGATGGTAAGTAAGAACTCTGCAGCCTTCTTTTTACTGCCCATAATGAGTTGTGTTAGATGACAATGTCTGGATCTTTTTCCTTTGCAGTGGTTCCTGTCGGGGACGAATCCGCGATCACCTATGGGACCCAGAGAAGGACCCCTTTACGTTCGGCAGGGAGAGGCGGTCGCGCGAAGAGCAAATCTAGCGAAGAACACGACAGTGCACGAGAGAGATTTACCCAGGTTCGGGCCGCACAGATGCGTAAAACCCTACTCCTGCTTTTTGGTTATTATCTGTATGATTGTTCTAGCTCCAGGAGCGCTACAGTACCGAGTAGCTGCGTACAATACTGGAGTTCTCCCTCTTCCAGTTCCTCCCCTTTCACGTTGCCCATGGGCCTCCTTTTATACGCACAAAGGGGTCTCCAACAGGTGGCAAACAGTAAAGGTAGAGGTGGAAAGTTGCTACAGTAAGGCCACTATTACCAGGATGACATGTCCTACCTACCACTGACGGCAGGGGACAAGGGCATTAAATGCCCATGCCTTTGCTGTCCAGATACATGTACCCGGACGTCGTGGACGTGGGAAGAGCCTATCCCACCTGCTGCTGCACCGCTATCTACAGTGCACCGCCGTCTACACAGTGCCCTGCCACGCACGCTTGGAAGGACCCAGAGCGCCACGCTGGCAGAGGCACCGGAGCAGCACAGTAGCACAGTGGTACAGTAACGCTTGCCGCGGCAAGACCTTGCCGCACCTGACAGCTTGGCGCGGCCCATAGTTTGCCGTGCAAGGTAACTTGCCGGGGCAAGTACCTTGCCGCAGCCGCTATCTTGCCGCAGCCAATACCTTGCCGCAGCCAATACCTTGCCGCAGCCAATGACTTGCCGGGGCAAGTACCTTGCCGCGGCAAGTACTCTGCTTCAGCAATGCCCAGGCTGGGCCTCAGCTGTCCCTCCCGGCAAGCTCCTCTTGCCGGGGCCTTAACTCTTGCTTTGTATACTTTGTTCTTGAATGGCTTAATAATCTTGAGCTTCTCTCTGGCTGTCCTCCCTCAAGCCTGGCCGCGGGATGCTACTACTGCCCGTGCACAAGTACGGGGTACTAGGGTACCCCTATTCTAGTACACCGATAGGAGCCCCCGGGCCTGGGCCACACACGGTGCCGGGCGTTGTTGGGCCAGGCCCAAACAGTGCACGGGCACGCGTGGCTGGGATAAGCCGAAACGTCTCTATGCTGTTTAATTGCACGCTCTCCCACGCGTCGTGCGTTGAATGCGGAGCGTGGGAAGCATGCGCAGTTATCTCGAATGATGAAGGGGCAGATGGTTCCGCATCTTTCCCCATAAAATGAGGGACTTGCAGAAGCACTCGCACACCCCTCTCACAATTCTCGATCTTCAAATCTCCGCCTTCTTCTTCCTCCGCTCTAAAACAAAGGCGGTTTCCCAATCCTCCGCCACCGCGCGCGTCCGCATCTCCCTCGGTCCTCAGCTCCGCCTTCGCCATGCCTCCCAAAGGAGAAAAGGGGAAGACGGGGAAGTCCTCAAGGACGGAGACCCAGGCGCAGATGAAGAGGCAGAAGTACGCGCTCTTCGCTCCGACGCTCACGGGGGCGGATCTGAAGGCCAAGTTCCAAGGCATGTGGGCCGCGAGGACCAAGGCGCATCCGGCCACCCGCGTCCGCCCAGCCACCGACGAGAGCGAAGTGAGCAAGTACCCCTTCTTCGCTTGCTACTTTTGGTGCGGGCTCTGCCCACCGTATTCGGATTTCTTCAGCGACGTCATGTACACCTTCAACCTCCGTCTGCTGGATCTCACACCGAATGCCGTATCCACCATGGCAATATTTGCGCATCTGTGCGAGAACTTCGTCGGCGTCGCACCCAACACCGCGTTGTTCAGGCATTACTTCACTCCCCGTGCTGAAAAGGGGGAGCCTCTCACTGTTGGCGTCTCGTTCGTTTCAAGATTGGGCGCCAAGGAGCATTATCTGAAGGGGGATCTCCGCCCAAGATGGGGAGAAATCTGGAATGAATGGTGTTGGATCATTGACGACGATCCGCCACCATACTGTGAGCTTCGCAAGACCCCAGCGGCACGTGGCACAGACTGGAGCGATCTGGATCCCCAGGACAAAAAGCTGGAGATTGCCGCTGCCAGGATCATACGGCTCAGGGAGGCCGGGCTCACCATAGGGATGGTTGGCGCAGACTTCCTCCGCCGCCGCATTGCTCCTCTGCAGCAGAGAGGAAGGCCGGCCTCTGATTGGAAGAACCCAGCCGATATCATGCGGCTGCGCCCTGGACTGATCAACAACTTCACAGTTCTGCAGCACGACTTTTTCATGCGAGAACTGTTCAAGCAAGAGACAGATCCAGAAAAGCGCGACAAGGCGTTCACGCTGCCGAAGCACATCGTGCCTCTTTGCAACAACTCCGCATTGAGTGCAATCATCGCTATGATGCCGCTCTGCAATGCGCACAGCGTTGAAGCAACTTGGGACGTGCCGCTCGAAGAAGACGTGCGGCGATTCTTTGACTCCACGGTCGAAAAGCAGGTCCGGGTGGAAGAGTGGCTCGTC
Organism: Thinopyrum elongatum; assembly: GCA_011799875.1. Classification (NCBI taxonomy): domain Eukaryota; kingdom Viridiplantae; phylum Streptophyta; class Magnoliopsida; order Poales; family Poaceae; genus Thinopyrum; species Thinopyrum elongatum. Next base: position 404,688,420 of record CM022302.1, on the reverse strand, counting down.
CGCAACACCACTGAGCAAGAAATAGAATTCATTGCTCGAAGAGTGGAGGAGGACAGGCTCGCCAGGGAAGCTGGCGATTTTGGTTATACCTTGGCGGAGCTCGACGAGGCACAAAAGGAGAGCCTTGCCGAGCAGGGGATGCTTGCCGGGAAGGGCGAGCTCGCCGCACCCGGCAAGGATGTCGGGCCAAGCCAGCCTGCCGACGAGTCAGGCAGCTCGGAGGATGAGGGCTCCTTTTCCGAGGAGGGCACCGAAAGCCCACCGCAGTCAGAGTCCCCAGCCCCTCTGAGGAGGAAACGCCTTCGCAGGCTTGGCAAGGTGGCTGAGCGGCAAGAAGTTCAACAACCGCCGGAGCGCCGTTCGACGCGCTCAACCGCGGCAAGGGCTGGTGCTGCGGGAGTGTCTCACGCGGCCCCGGCAACTAGAGCAGGGTCATCAAAGACCGCTGCTACTACCCCCGCCAAGCGGCCAAGGAGCCCAGCTCCCCCTCCTCCCCCTCCTCACACGGAGGCGGACTTTGATTTTTCCGCCCTCAGCGAAGAGGACGACGAGGAAGAGTAAGTTCCCTTGCCGCGACCCTCAATCTTTGTAAGGTTTTGTTTCTGTCCTCACTTGTCGCGCTCCGGCCTTGCTTCCGCAGGGAGGAAACTTTGGCGGAGAGGACAAGGAAGAGAGCTAAGGTCTCGACGAGCAAGACCGTGGTGGTCGTCGAAGATGAGCCCACGGCAACCACCGGGAGAGCGTCTGAGACCGTCCCGGCCAGCTCGGAGCCCAGCCCTCGTTGCAGCCCCCAGCGCAGCCCCCAGCGTAAGTATTTCAACTACCTTTCGCTGGCGGTCGCTGAGGAACAAGCATTTTGTTACTGACATCTTTGGGCGTGTAGGAGAGGAGCAGCAAGTGGAGCCATCTGAAGGTGCTCCAGAAGTACCACCCCCCTCGACCACTCCGCCAAGGAGAAGATCTCCGGTAAGGGCTCCCACTAGCGAGCCGAGCCACGAAGAGGAGCCGGCAAGCGCCGAAGCGCCAAGCACCAGCGCTGGCGACCCCACCCCAATGACAAACGTTGACGGGGAAGGGGAGCCCACCGCTCCTGAGCTCAACACGGGTAAACCCACTTGCCGCAAAACTCTTTCTGCTTTCTTTCTTTTGGCTTCTTGAATTTCTTCCTGAAGCTCTTTTTGCTTTACTTCTCGGGTTGGCAGAGCCCTCCTCGGTGGAGCCAATGAACATTGACTCTTCTGCCGAGGAGAACACCGCAGGGGCTGTCGACGACGAGGCCGCCGCTGCCAAGGCCGACAAGCTGGCAGCCGACAAGCTTGCCGACGAAGAGGCTGCCAGGGCTGCCGAAGAGGCCGGCAAGGCCGCCGAGGATAATACCGCCAAGGCGCCCACCGATGAAGCCGCCAAGGCTGCTGAAGCTGAGGCCGCCCAGAAGGCTGCTGAGGAGGCCGGCGAGGGAGCCGGTGGTCGTACTGACGGCCCTGAGGCCACAGGAGCGCCAGGCGCTACTCCGACCACGGGTCCCTCAACCACTGACGAGGCGGCAGGACCCAACTCGCCTCCGCCAAGCAAATACATCCGGGTCGGCGAGAACGTCTACGTCAGCCTCCCCTGGACGGTGGGCTCCAGAGCGTCAACCGAGGAGGATGTTGTGGACGAGGAGATCCTTGCCGCTGCCGGGCTCCAGCTTGTGGATGCGCCAGGCGCCAGCAGCAGCAGCACGTCTGAAGAGGAGCAACTGCTCCAAAAGCTGCTGAATCTTCATCGTGCCCGACGGGAGAAGCTAGCTTCCAGGGAGGCGCTCATCGAGAAGGCCGAAGCTGACATGTTGAGGCGCGCGGAGATCTTGGCGGATGTCCGCGCGCGATCTCTTAATGCGTTAGAGGCCAAGCGGGCACAGCTGGCCGAAGAACGGCAGGCCCTCCTCCTGATGAAGCAAGACATTGAACAAAAACAGGAGGAGACCGCCAAGGAGTTGTCTGCTCGGGCCGGTGATCTGAACCAGCGGAAGGTGGACCTTGATGCCCACGAAGAAGAACTTGCCGAGCGCAAGAGAAAACTTGCCGAAACCCTCCGACAGAAAGACGAGGAGGTGGCAAGACATGTCACAGAGCGGACCCAGGGGCAGGCACAAAAACACCAGAAGGAAATCGAAGCCTTGGCCCAAGAGTACGCCAGCAAGTTGGTGGAGGCCACCAACGCTGTTGCTGCTGCAGAAGTGAACAGGAAGGAAACGGAGGAGAAAGTGGCAAGACTAGAGGCCGCCCTCAAGGCAAACGGTGACAAGCTCTCAACGCTCGAAAGTGAGAGGGCAAAGGTGACCCATACTTTGGCGGAGATGCAAGTTACCATAGCCAAGAAGAACAATCTGCTTGCCGCCGCCAATGACTCCAGAGCAGACCTGAAGCTGAAACTGACCACGCTGAAGGAGACGCTCGACACCACCAGAAAGCGCGAAGGGCTTCTAATGGCAGAGCTCCAGAAGGAGAAGGGTCTGCTTCAAGACGCTATTGCAACCCACAAGAAGTTCAGGGATAACGTGGGGATCTTCACAGACAGGCTTGCCAGCGCAGCCGAGGACATCGACAAGGAGCTGACTGCCCTGAAGGTGCCGGACTTCGGGTACTCCACCGACAAGAACACGCAAACTAGCGTCAAGCTAGCCGAGTTCTTCGACGGAGTAGTAGAAGCACTCCAACAGCTCCAAGACAATCACAGGCTCAACTGGCCGACGAGTCACGCAGGCTTTGCCGGGGAGTTCTCCGGAGGTTGCTGGTGAAGATAGCATACAGAAACCCGGGCGTCGACTTCAGCAACATCTTCAAAAGCTTGCCGAAGGGATACGACCCCGCACCACTAGAGGCCCTTGTCGCGCCCATCGTGGAGAGGGTGGACCAAATCCAAAGAGTCGAAGGCGAGCACCGCAATTAGAGAGCCCATTCTTCTCCCTCCTTGCCGCCGCTAGACATGTTAAAGAACAATCTGTTTAAGCCGCGGCAACTTATCTTGTAATATAACATGCAATATTTTGAAGTTAATGCATGTCATCTCCCTTGAGCAATTTCTTTCTTTATGTGTACTTGCCCTACGCTTATAGGAAACTTGCCGGTGCGCGCACCATCGCTGCGAGCGCTGGGTACGGGACTCCAGCAGCCTGCTGGCGGTGCCGCTGCCGGCAAGCAACCTTGTCGCGCTCAGTGCGGCCACTTAGGTTGTTGAGCGGACTCGAAACAAGGTAAGGGCGCGACCGATTACGCTTAGGTTCCGTCGCGCACAGGTTTTCCATACAAAGAGTAGTATCGTTCAAGGAAAATAACCTTGAGAATAAAAAAGAATTTGGTTATTCAAACTTTGGCACTTAGCTTTGTCGCTGATCTCTCCGCGGCAAGGTCTTGTCACTGCTTGCCGCTGCCTTCTACCCGGCAAGGCAAAGTTTCTTTGAACGACGCCTGGTCCATAACATTATCCCATCCCCCCCGGCAAACTTGTGCGCGAGGGAAGCTTCTGTCTTTTTGAGAAAAAGAAAGAAGAGAAAATAAAGATATAGGAGCTTGGCGGCTCGTTAATGCTTACCGGGGAGGCTGTACTGCACGTAATCATGCAAAATAAAAGTAAACATGAAATCGTCAAAAACTGCGAAATACAAAAGCTTTATGTATGCACAGGGTCTGCGCCTGGCTTTGTACAAAGGATTACATGCAACAGCGGCAAGACTTGTACAAAAGGTGGTTGCCGGGGAAGGGCCCGGCAACCGCGCCTTATGGAAAAAACTTACGGAGATGCTCAATGTTCCTGGAATTGATCACTGGAATGCCATCCCCGGTCTCCAGGCGGACAGCGCCGGGCCTGGTGACCCGTTTCACCCGATAAGGGCCTTCCCACTTCGGCGTCAACTTGTTTGAATTCTTGGCCGACTGAATGCGCCGAAGAACAAGGTCGCCTTCCTCGAGACTTCTGGCATTAACTTTGCGGCTATGGTAGTGACGCAAAGCTTGCTGGTAGCGAGCAGCTCTCACAGCAGCCTGAAGACGATCCTCCTCGAGGAGCACAGCGTCATCTTGCCGCAGTTGCTCTTGCTCAAGCTCATCATAAGCGAGCACTCGAGGTGACCCATATACGAGTTCCGTGGGGAGAACTGCCTCTGCTCCATAAACTAGAGCAAAAGGCGTCTGGCCAGTAGCTCGATTTGGCGTCGTCCTGATCGACCAAAGAACCACTGGCAGCTCCTCGATCCAGTTTTTGCCGCACTTGCGCAGCCTGTCGAAAGTTCTCGTCTTGAGCCCACGCAGTACTTCAGCATTTGCCCTTTCAGCTTGACCGTTGCTTCGGGGGTGAGCAACAGAAGCGAAACAGACCTTGGCGCCAAGGTCTTCGACATACTGCATGAAGGCGTGGCTCGTGAACTGGGTACCGTTGTCGGTGATGATCCTGTTAGGAACACCAAAGCAACAAACAATTCCCTTGAAGAACTTGATGGCTGATTGTGCTGTCACCTTCCTCACTGCTTCCACTTCTGGCCACTTCGTAAACTTGTCGATGGCCACATACGAGTACTCGAAGCCCCCGGTGGCACGGGGAAAGGGGCCGAGGATGTCGAGCCCCCAGGCCGAAAATGGCCAGGAGAGAGGGATTGTCTGGAGAGCTTGAGCTGGCTGATGAATCTGCTTGGAATGAAACTGGCACGCTTCACACTTGGTTACTAGTGCAGTTGCATCCTGGAGGGCGGTGGGCCAAAAGAAACCTTGCCGGAAAGCCTTTCCAACAAGGGCTCTTGACCCTATGTGGTGACCACATATGCCTCCATGAATCTCCGCCAACAGCTCATGTCCTTCTTCCCGGGGAATACACTTCAATTTCACACCGTTTGGTCTTTTTCTGCACAGCATGTCATCGACAAATTGATACATATTGGACCGTCGGGCTACTTTCTCCGCTTCTTCCTGCTCTTCGGGAAGTTCTCCTGTCTGAAGGAAACGGACGATCTGCTGCGCCCACGCTGGAGCCTGTGGCTCAACAACAAGGACTAAAGGCATTTCTTCTGCTGCGGGAACATCAGGCCCTACGGGAAGAGCTCGTCGCTCTACCAGAGCCTGCCGTTCCCCGACGAGCTTGGCGGGAACAGCCGCCTCAACGACAAGAGCCTGGGGCCCTGCTGGAGCGTGCTGTCCTTCAACAAGCTTGTCGGGAGCAGTTGCTTCAACGACGGAAGCCCAAGGCCTCGTCGGAGCATCTTGCTCCTCAGCGCTTCGATCAAGAGCGCCTGCTTCAACGACAAGGACCTGAAGTCTTGTCAGAGCAAGTTGCCCCTTTGCCTCTAGCCTAGGAGCACCCGCTTCAACGACAAGAGCGCGAGGCCTTGTCGGAGCAAGTTGCCCCTCTGAATCTTTGGCGCTGGCTTTGGCAGCCTTCTTGCCGGCGGCTTCGGGGAGCTCTGCCGGGAAGTAGTCGCCAGAAGCCAACTTCCTCTTCCTGCCTTGCCCTACTGATGGCGTCACGGATGGCTGAGTTAGTTGGAGCACAAAAGTGCCTGGCTCCACAGGCAATTTGAGTGCGGCGCGCTTTGACAAACCATCGGCAATGTCATTCTCAGCACGTGGGACGTGCTCCATTTGTAGGCCGTCAAAGCGTTCTTCCAACTTCCTCACCTCATCTACATAAGCTTCCATCAATGGGCATTGGTAGTTCTTGTTCACTTGCCTGACGACAAGCTGCGAATCTCCCCTGACAATAAGCTTCTTGATCCCAAGGTCTGCCGCGATCCTGAGACCGGCAAGCAACCCCTCATATTCTGCAGTATTATTCGTCGCCTGTTCCTTGGGAAAGTGCATTTGGACCACGTACTTGAGGTGCTCTCCGGTGGGTGCGACAAGCAGTACGCCAGCACCGGCGCCTTGCAGCGAAAAGGCACCATCAAAGTACATAAGCCACTCTTTGCTTGTCTCCTTGCCGGGGAGAGTCATCTCTGGGATTCCTTCGTCTGGCGTTGGTGTCCATTCTGCGACAAACTCTGCCAAAACTCGGCTCTGTATGGTTGATGTACTCTCAAACTTGAGGCCAAAGCTCGACAACTCCAACGCCCACTCGACAATCCTGCCCGTCGCTTCTGGATTTTGCAAAATCCTTTTCAGCGGGAAGCGAGTGATGACGGTAACTTCATGTGCTTGAAAATAATGGCGCAGCTTTCTCGAGGCCATGAGAAGGCCGAAAAGCAGCTTCTGCACACCAGAATACCTTGACCTAGCTCCCTGCAGAAGAGAGCTCACAAAGTAGACCGGGCGCTGCACCATTTTCTTCTTTTGTATCACTTCACCTGACTGCGCAGACGAATCCTTGTTGGCAGCAAAACTTGTTGCCCCCAGCTTGTCGCTGGTCGTGCTTGCCGCAGTTACTGCCTCCTCATCCACCTCTCTCTCCGCTACCAGCGCAGCACTAACCACTTGATTGGTTGCCGCTAGATACAGCAACAACTTCTCTTGTGGTTTAGGCGCGACAAGTATTGGAGGAGAGGAGAGGTATCTCTTCAAGTCTTGTAGCGCCGCCTCCGCCTCCGGAGTCCATTTCAATGGACCTGCCTTTTTTAAGATTTTGAAAAATGGCAGGGCGCGCTCAGCTGACTTGGAGATAAACCTACTGAGGGCAGCAACACAGCCGGCAAGTCGTCGAACATCCTTGACGCGCTTCGGTGCTTCAATTTGCTCAATGGCTTTGATCTTGTCAGGATTGGCTTCAATTCCATGTTGAGACACAAAGAACCCGAGAAGCTTGCCGGAGGGAACTCCAAACACGCACTTCTCGGGGTTGAGCTTCAGGTTGATCTTGCGCAGATTTACAAAAGTTTCTTCTAGATCTTGAACCAAAGTAGCCCTGTCTTTGCTTTTGACCACTATATCATCCATATAGGCTTCCACATTTCTGTGCAGCTGAGGCTCAAAAGCAATCTGGACGGCTCTTGCAAATGTCGAACCAGCATTTTTCAAACCAAACGGCATACGTACGAAACAGTATGTGCCACAGGGTGTGATAAATGCGGTCTTTTCCTCATCTTCCTCAGCCATGAAGATTTGATGATACCCTGAATATGCGTCAAGAAATGAAAGCAAATCACATCCTGCCGTGGAGTCAACAATCTGGTCTATGCGGGGCAAAGGAAATGGGTCCTTGGGACAAGCTTTATTGACATCAGTGAAATCAATACAAAGCCTCCATTTTCCATTCGCTTTGCGCACGACAACCGGATTGGCCAACCACGTAGGATGGAGCACTCCTCTAACGAGGCCTGCTGCTTCCAACTTCTTGATTTCTTCCGCAATAAACTCTTGCCGCTCCACAGCTTGCTTTCTGGCTTTCTGTTTGACGGGCCTCGCGTGGGGACAAACGGCAAGGTGGTGCTCAATTACTTTCCTGGGAACACCGGGGATGTCGGACGGTTGCCATGCAAATACGTCGACATTCGCCCGCAGGAAAGCAACGAGCGCGTTTTCCTATTTGTTGTCAAGTGTGGCACTGATGGTGAAGGAACCACCAGTGCCATCCTCCTTGGCGGGCACCTTCTTTGTCGCCGGCGGAGCAGCTTTGTTCTTCTTACACTTGCCGGTGGAGCTCTCTGGTGCGTCCTCGACGGTAGCGCAGCACTCCGAAGAGGTGCGCTTGCCGGAGTGGGCACAGGAGCTCTTGCCGGACTTCCTCTTGTTCTCCCGCCCGAGAGCTTCAGCGGCAAGTGCCTTGGCGGCAGTTGCGGCAGCTGCCTCCCGGTAGATCTTGTCGGCGCAAATAAGCGCATCCTTCTTGTCGCAGGGAACTGTGATAACACCTACTGGACCTGGCATCTTCAACACGTTGTAGGCATAATGAGAGGCTGCCATGAACTTGGCGAGCGCTGGATGGCCAAGTATCCCATTATAAGGTAATGGAATATCGGCAACATCGAAGGTGACCTTCTCGATCCGGTAGTTCAGCTCGCCGCCAAATGTCACTGGCAGCGTGATCTTCCCTTTCGGCTTACTCCTTCCTGGATTGACTCCTTGGAAAGTACCAGTTTCCTCAAGCTCGCCGTCAGAGATTTGAAGTTTCCGGAGCACAGCGGGCGAAATCAGATTCAAGCCGGCCCCACCGTCAACTAACATCTTTGTGACCTTGAGGTTGCGGATCGTTGGTGAAACCAACATCGGCAAGCACCCGACCGCCGTTATGCGGTCAGGGTGGTCCTCAATGTCAAAGACGATAGGCGTGTCGGACCACTTCAGAAGCTTTCTGGCGTCAACAGATGGTTCCGCCGCATTGATCTCTCGCGCCCACTGTTTAAGTTGGCGGTGAGAAGAATGCAACGAAGCACCACCGTCAACACACAAGACTTCTGCGGCTTTCTGAAATTCGTGCTCACTGGATTCTTCATCATCTAGATCATCATCATCATCATCTTTGTCGCGGCCATGAGGAGGCCTGTCTCTCTGCTGCTGCTGCTTGGCCTTGCCGCGACGCCCTCCTCGGGCAGTGCGCTTCTTGTCGGACCCGCCAGCACCTTCTAGGGCCTTTTCCTTGTCACGCCTCTCATACTCAGCTTTTTGCTGTTCGACAAGCTGCTCGACTCGTCGACAGTTCTGGAGATCATGCCCCTTGGTGCGGTGGATCTTGCAATATTGCTTGTCGGAGCCGTCCTGCTTGTCGGCAGCCGCCAACGCCTGGCAGTTGGCGCACGCAGCAATCTCCTTGCCGGAGCCCTCGACTTTGGCCTTGTCGGCGCTGCCGTTGCCGCTGGACTGCTCGACGGCAAGCACAGCTTTGCCCTTTTTCTTCCTGTTGTTCCGCCGCCGGCCCTTCTTTGCCGGGGCGGTACCTTCGCTGTCAGAGCTCCCCCCTGCGCCAACACCTTCACCGGGAAGTTTCCTTCCCTCTTCAGCGCGCGCACACTTGTCGGCGAGAGCATATAGCTGGCCAATGTCTCTGACCTTGGTCATTGCCATTTCCTCCGGCATCTTGCGGTTACGCACGTTTTGATGGAACGCGCTAATAACCACAGCGGGGTGAACATCTGGGATGTTGTACTGTACGCGGCTGAACCTTTGAATGTATTTGCGCAGGGGCTCTCCTTCCTTCTGGGGGATGAGGTGAAGATCACTCTCCTGGCCATGAGGTTGATGACCGCCAGTAAAGGCACCAACAAACTGATGGCACAGGTCCGCCCATGAAGAAATGGAGTTCTCCGGCAAGTGCATGAGCCATGAGACGACGTTGCGCTTTAACACAAGCGGGAAGTAGTTAGCAAGAATCTTGTCGTCTCGTCCCCCGGCAGCTTGCACCGCAATGGTGTAAATGCTGAGGAACTCCGACGGGTGTGTCTTGCCATCATACTTCTCCGGCACGTCAGGCTTGAAAGCCTTGCGATTGGGCCACTGGACCTGCCGCAGCTCACGGGTGAACGCTGAACAACTTACCGCGTACGGCAAGTCGCCAGGATCCCCTGGCGCATGCATGTCAACAGCGGGCCCTGCGCGTCTGTCGGACTGACGATGCGCTTCTCTCCTTCGCTCAATAGTGGTACGAGCGTCTTCTCCTCTGCGTTCCTAAAGAACGAGGCGCTAGTCGCGACGAGCTCGCGGGTCAGACGACGCCGTGGAAACATCGCCACGGGCGTCGTTTCGACGTGTCGGCGATCGAGGCCGTCTAGGTGGGGAGTGTACGGTTGTTGCCCCCTCGCCGTTCTTGTTGGTGACAGCATCGTCACCAGTTCTCTTGTCGGCCGCGCGCACTGGGTCGGCATCAGCGAAGCTGAGAAGGCTCTGAATGGTTGCCCTCCACTCGTCAAGCTTATCTGCTGGTGGAGGGAAGTTCAGGAGCAGCTGCGCACGCGCCAACGCTTCTGCTGGTGAGGGAGGTATCGAGTGGCGTGAGGACTGTGGGATGCTCTTACTCCTAACGGTGTTAGAAGGAGCATCTCCATGCCCAGGCGACCGCGCCTCGACCCCGCCAACGTGTTGTTGCGTATGGTGACCCCGCGCATCTCGAGATTGATGCGCAAGTTCATTATCCAAGGAGCGCCGGGCACCTGGGCATCAGGACGCTGCCTGTCACGGGCTTCTTGCGAAGGCCGCGGCGTCTGAACCGGCGCAGGCGTTCCAGAACGCGCAGCACCGTTTCTAGAGCTTGCAGGGCCAGCAGCAGCGAGCAGCGCTGCGTTCCCAGACCCAGCAGCGCCAAGATTGGCGTTGCTGGCCCGGTTTTGGACAGGTGGAGGTAATAGGAGCTCTCGCTCTCCAGTCCCCCCAGCAGCCGCAATCACACCGGCACCCTCCTGCACGGGAGCAGGCGGGTTGGATGTGGACGCACCGATGGCTGAAGTCTTCTTTTTTGGAGCCATAAGACGGAGAATGGCCCAAAAACTAGCGCGTAAATCGCCAGATTAGGTTCACACAACCTCCTTCCCCCTACCTGGCGCGCCAAAGATGTCGGGGACGAATCCGCGATCACCTATGGGACCCAGAGAAGGACCCCTTTACGTTCGGCAGGGAGAGGCGGTCGTGCGAAGAGCAAATCTAGCGAAGAACACGACAGTGCACGAGAGAGATTTACCCAGGTTCGGGCCGCACGGATGCGTAAAACCCTACTCCTGCTTTTTGGTTATTATCTGTATGATTGTTCTAGCTCTAGGAGCGCTACAGTACCGAGTAGCTGCGTACAATACTGGAGTTCTCCCTCTTCCAGTTCCCCCCCTTTCACGTTGCCCATGGGCCTCCTTTTATACGCACAGAGGGGTCTCCAACAGGTGGCAAACAGTAAAGGTAGAGGTGGAAAGTTGCTACAGTAAGGCCACTATTACCAGGATGACATGTCCTACCTACCACTGACGGCAGGGGACAAGGGCATTAAATGCCCATGCCTTTGCTGTCCAGATACATGTACCCGGACGTCGTGGACGTGGGAAGAGCCTATCCCACCTGCTGCTGCACCGCTATCTACAGTGCACCGCCGTCTACACAGTGCCCTGCCACGCACGCTTGGAAGGACCCAGAGCGCCACGCTGGCAGAGGCACCGGAGCAGCACAGTAGCACAGTGGTACAGTAACGCTTGCCGCGGCAAGACCTTGCCGCACCTGACAGCTTGGCGCGGCCCATAGTTTGCCGTGCAAGGTAACTTGCCGGGGCAAGTACCTTGCCGCAGCCGCTACCTTGCCGCAGCCAATACCTTGCCGCAGCCAATGACTTGCCGGGGCAAGTACCTTGCCGCGGCAAGTACTCTGCTTCAGCAATGCCCAGGCTGGGCCTCAGCTGTCCCTCCCGGCAAGCTCCTCTTGCCGGGGCCTTAACTCTTGCTTTGTATACTTTGTTCTTGAATGGCTTAATAATCTTGAGCTTCTCTCTGGCTGTCCTCCCGCAAGCCTGGCCGCGGGATGCTACTACTGCCCGTGCACAAGTACGGGGTACTAGGGTACCCCTATTCTAGTACACCGACAGGAGCCCCCGGGCCTGGGCCACACACGGTGCCGGGCGTTGTTGGGCCAGGCCCAAACAGTGCACGGGCACGCGTGGCTGGGATAAGCCGAAACGTCTCTATGCTGTTTAATTGCACGCTCTCCCACGCGTCGCGCGTTGAATGCGGAGCGTGGGAAGCGTGCGTAGTTATCTCGAATGACGAAGGGGCGGATGGTTCCGCATCTTTCCCCATAAAATGAGGGACTTGCAGAAGCACTAGCACACCCCTCTCACCATTCTCGATCTTCAAATCTCCGCCTTCTTCTTCCTCCGCTCTAAAACAAAGGCGGTTTCCCAATCCTCCGCCACCGCACGCGTCCGCATCTCCCTCGGTCCTCAGCTCCGCCTTCGCCATGCCTCCCAAAGGAGAAAAGGGGAAGACGGGGAAGTCCTCAAGGACGGAGACCCAGGCGCAGATGAAGAAGCAGAAGTACGCGCTCTTCGCTCCGACGCTCACGGGGGCGGATCTGAAGGCCAAGTTCCAAGGCATGTGGGCCGCGAGGACCAAGGCGCATCCGGCCACCCGCGTCCGCCCATCCACCGACGAGACCGAAGTGAGCAAGTACCCCTTCTTCGCTTGCTACTTTTGGTGCGGGCTCTGCCCACCGTATTCGGATTTCTTCAGCGACGTCATGTACACCTTCAACCTCCGTCTGCTGGATCTCACACCGAATGCCGTATCCACCATGGCAATATTTGCGCATCTGTGCGAGAACTTCGTCGGCGTCGCACCCAACACCGCGCTGTTCGGGCATTACTTCACTCCCCGTGCTGAAAAGGGGGAGCCTCTCACTGTTGGCGTCTCGTTCGTTTCAAGATTGGGCGCCAAGGAGCATTATCTGAAGGGGGATCTCCGCCCAAGATGGGGAGAAATCCGGTCTGAATGGTGTTGGATCATTGACGACGATCCGCCACCATACTGTGAGCTTCGCAAGACCCCAACGGCGCGTGGCACAGACTGGAGCGATCTGGATCCCCAGGACAAAAAGCTGGAGATTGCCGCTGCCAGGATCATACGGCTCAGGGAGGCCGGGCTCACCATAGGGATGGTTGGCGCAGACTTCCTCCGCCGCCGCATTGCTCCTCTGCAGCAGAGAGGAAGGCCGGCCTCTGATTGGAAGAACCCAGCCGATATCATGCGGCTGCGCCCTGGACTGATCAACAACTTCACAGTTCTGCAGCACGACTTTTTCATGCGAGAACTGTTCAAGCAAAAGACAGATCCAGAAAAGCGCGACAAGGCGTTCACGCTGCCGAAGCACATCGTGCCTCTTTGCAACAACTCCGCATGTGAGTATATTGAATGTTATAAGATATTATAAAAGAGTGTTGTAGTACATCATTGTGCAATTGCTGTTTAGCTTCTAATATTAACTTGGTGCTTTTAGGTACATATGTCATTGGTAAAGATCCAAGCTTCGACCCTTTCTGCGTATGGGGCAATGAGATATCTATGAACCAGCATCAAGTGAGGAAGCTGATAAAGATTGTTAGTAAAATGGGTCAAAATATGGCAATTAAACTATTTGTTTACACTTTATCCAAGACAATAGCGAACTGCAGGATGGTAAGTAAGAACTCTGCAGCCTTCTTTTTACTGCCCATAATGAGTTGTGTTAGATGACAATGTCTGGATCTTTTTCCTTTGCAGTGGTTCCCAAAGCAGTTTACTCAAGATTACCTCTCAAACTACATGATTGGTGGGCATGCAAAGGTTAAAGTATTTCTACCACAACAGGATGATTATCTAGATGTTTTCATGAAGACCATGAAGGATGGGTGGCCGGCCATCACAAGGGGTTGGACTACAGTCGTGCGTGCCTTCTGCATGGTGGAGGGCACAATATGGGCATTTCACTTCACCTTGTTCAGCAACCAGAATGTATTTCGCCTCTTTCTTTACCGTCTTTAATAGTACAAGTATACAACTGTGGTTCATCATTCTTTATTTGGCGCTTATGTAATTCTTGAACATATGTACCCATGAATCGAATAATGCATTGGTTGTTTGAACCTGATTGGTATGAATAAAGCTATAGCATACTTTCAAATTCAAGTCCAGTATAATTTGAAATAGCAGCAATTAAATTATGGTGAAATTACGCTCTGCAGGTCGTTACAGTGCACACGGTCGGTAAAACACAAATGTTTGTGATATACACCATAATCCGACATAGTTCACAGAGAGGAAACATGTGCATCCATGCACCCAGTTGCCGTTTGCAAAGCATGTGCGATGTCAGACAATATCACAAACGATGCGGGCAAACTAAACGTTTGTGATAGTTGCCTTATCGTACACGATTTGCAACCATGAACTATTTCAGATGTGGTACACATCGTAAACGTTGCACCACAGAATAGCGTGTGCGATAGTTGTCATGTACGGTGATGTTACGGCAGTCCGACATTTCGTAATCCTATCCGACACTCGTACGACGATTAGCTAATCTTCTTAATTAGTTATCACATACAGTTTGGGAAAAGTGAATGTGTGTGATTGTCTGCTTATCATACACGTTCTATAATCGTGAACCGTTTGTGATGGGCCGCGCATCATAAACGTAGCACCACAGAATACCGACTGCGATGGCAATGCGATCACAAACGAGTTGCAAGGATGCAGCGTTTGGGTGGCTCCCTATACCCGATGATTTTTGGGTCGTGTGGGAAGGACCCCCTATCGCAGTCACTCACTTGGCGACGGTTCCAAATGCCATCGCAGAAAGGGGTTAAAAACCGTTTGTATAGCACCTTGCTGTACAAGTGCGAGCTCGCACGAGCTGTGCTTTTTTTGTCCCACCAGGCCGCCCGAGCCGGCTGCTGACTGACGGACGACCCGCAAATTACGCCATCCAACCGTAGCCGCACACATTCTGACATCAGCTCAACCAACCGGACGAAATTCATGCAAACACGGCGATATTTCATATAAACAATGACGGAATTCATATAAAATACCGGATTTCATATAAACATGATGGATTTCATTACATTTAAATCAACTAAGCGGTGCTACTCCTGAACAACACAGGTATAATAATACCTAGCCTAAATGGTCACCCGTGGATCCATTTGTCGGCAACAGAAGGATCCGGCAAGACACCTGCTGTGTACGCCGGCGTCGCCTCGATGGTGGCCTTCATGGGACCCAAGCGGCGGTGGCCTCCCGTGTTCTACTTCTCCTCGATGATGGCGGCGGACGTGGAGGCACTGGCCACCGACTCATCGCTCTCCGCGCACCCAGGTTCTGTCTCTGCTTGCATGGCGCGGTGGCAGGCATGGGAGTCTCGGCCATAGACATGGGAGACACGGTCGCAGACACGGGAGGCGCGGTACGAGGCGGCAGCGTGGACGGCAGCGACGACGCCCGTGCTCCCCGCCGTGCTGGAGTGGAGCAGCTCGCCGCTCCTCATCGAGCTGGCCTGGAGCGGCGAGTGGCTGAACCACGCGCCGGCTGGGGGCAGCAACTGGCTCTGTCTGGCGAGGGGAGGGAGGTGGATTAGCGAGCTACATAGCTCGTATCCGGCGGGCTTGGCAGGCCAACCAGCCGGCTTGGATGCCGGATAACTACTCTTCGTAAGCTATTGTAAGAGTGGAGAAAATGGTGAAGAAGGTGGTAGGAGAGCGGCGGAGGTGTGTGATTCTTGGCCGGCGTCTGGCCTCGTTTAAATAGGAGATTAAATGGACGGCGGACGGGAGGAGCTCGGCTGGCATTGCGTTTAATGCCGGCCTGGTCATGAACGGACGTGTGGCCGGAGTGGGTTTCTCGGCTTCCACACGGGTTTCATGGAGGCGTTTGAATGCGGCAAGGAGGCGTGTTCAGCCGGGCGTGCAGCGAGCGGCGCCCTCAACTCTGACATACAACACCGCGCCGCTCTTCCACTGACGTGTGGGCTCGTTGGGTACCTGGCCTGCATGTCAGTGACCCAACGCAGGCAGCACACGACAGAGGAGCTTTTGGTGGGCCAGGGCGGTGAGAAGCGGACATTCCATAAACCGATGATTGTTCATTGAGTGTGACGTCATCTAATTCATGTAGGTTGATAAGCCTACTATATAATGTAAGAGAATTTTAAAATTTCATATATACGTTGATAGCCCATTCGATACGTTGTGATTCATAAAGACCGCTGCAAACATCAATGTTCTGCTTATCACAGATAAGATTGATTAATACCCGTAACAATCCATGTCCTTAACAAAGGGTGCATGCACGTATAGGTTGAGTGTGTGTCTTGCGTCGTGTGCTGTATGCATGCAGGCGTGCGAGTGTTGCGTGCGTGCATGTGTACGTTTCAGTGTTGCATGCATGTGTGCGTGCGTGTGTGTGTTCCTGAGTGCATGTGTACGTGTCAGTGTTGCACGCCTGCATGCGTGCGAGTGTTGCGTGCGTGCATGTGTACGTGTGAGTATTGCATGCATGCATGCAGGCGTGTTTGTGCGCATGTGTGATGTGTTTGTATTCACCACAGTGGCTCATGCGTGCGTGCAATTAAAACGGCTGACTCAGCATATCATCACAAGGCGACCTTGTCTGTTGTGGTTAGAGCGCGCGGGCTGCCAACCAGAGGTCTCACGACTTCGAATCCCCATCGACCACTAATTTATTACCATTTCTGTCTTTCATATACGCGCTGACGGGTGGGCCCTACGGTAATGTGCGCTGGTGAACATGGACCGTTTGGTGGGTCAATTGATCGGGTCATCAACAAATTACGGAGCTGTATAGTGAGCCAGTGACCGTATGATCACTATAAAATGTATTTTATTAATACAGTACAGACGCAAGCTACCATTTCTTTCTTTCATATGCACACTGATAGGTGGGCCCCACGGCAACACTAGTTGCGCCACGTGGAACATTTGACTGGTCAATTGATCATGTCATCAAAAAATTACGGAGTTGTACGGGTGGGCCAGTCACCGTGTAATCACGACATGTATATTTTTTTAACACAGTAGAGACGCAAGCGCTCATATATACGCGCAAACACTCACCGCTATAAGCGCACACACGCACACCCTACCCCTATGAGCACCTTCGAGAGAGTGAGCCAGCATATGATCTTGAGATTTTATGAAGTCACCATAGGCGCCTCGTAGTCGAGGGGAACGTCTCCTCCCACTGAACGCACATAGCCGGAAAATACTAAAATTAATCCAGGGTAAATGCAAGCACCAGGACTTTAACCCTGGTGGGCTGGGGAAACCACTGTCCTCCTAACCATCCAACCACAGGTTGGTTAGCACCACAAAATGTATATGGTGACCGTGATGAGCTTATTCTGAAGTCCAGTGACCATATCATCCTTTCGCTTCTAATACAAAGACCGTAAGTGTCGTCAACAAAATACGGAGCACGCATCAAATACAATGTCCGTTAGTGTCATCAACAAAATACGGAGACGTATCGAGAGCTAGATACCGTATGATCACCACGAGAATGTATACAGTGCCCTTAATGAGCATATTCTAAAGTCTAGTGACCGTATAGTGCTTTAGCTTGAAATACAGTGACCGTCACGCGTGAATGTGTCAGGGGCATACTTTTAGAGGGCCAAGAGATAGTTTGTGTGCGTACGTGAAAGTGGTGTAGAGAGAGGGGGTGTGTGGTGGAGATAAAGAGAGATATGCCCTTCATTTCTCTTTCCCGTGACTATAATATTTAGGAGAAAATATAAACATTCACAATGCGGAACAAATATTATTGGATGCACCATGCAATTAACTTTCATGTATAACTTTGTACTATTGTATATGCTTATTTTCTTAGTGGCCGATTGTGTGTGAGGTGTGGTGGGCACATCATTTCTAGTTGTGGTGGGTCGACGTGAGGACTTATGGGTCGGTTCCATCCTGCGCCACATAGGTTGGACCGAGACGCGTTATACGAAGAGCCATGTGGAGGACTCGGCATACAAGACGAAGCTACCAGAGTCGTGGAGGACTCTATCCCCACTGATGATAAGCCGACTATATATGATTTGTAACCCTAGGCCCCGAGTATGTTATATAAGCCCGGGGGCTAGTTCGTTGATAGTATACACACACGCACAATGCCTGGTATTCACGTGTACTTTGTACACACCCCTATCACAAATATACAGTACCAGGAGTAGGCTTTTTCCTCAGCTGCAAGGGCCTGGACTTGGTTAAAACTTTGCCTCGTATTACCATCCAGCCTAATAGTCAGGGATATCCTACCGAATGATCTGATGGAATCATATCTACCAACTAGTAAGAGAGAGGTGGGGGGGGGGGCAATGTGTGCGAGAGAGGCCTAAAGATAATGTGCATGCGGGAGACACGTAGGACAATATATGTGCCTATAAAGGGCCAGTAGAGACCGTGCGTGTGTATATATGCATGTGAGAGAAATAGTGTTTTCCAACTAAGATTAGTGAAAAGAGTGGTACATAGTAGTAAGAAAGAGAGAGGGAGATATATAGATTGTGTGTGCGTGAGATACCCCGGGAGAGAGTGTGAGCATGTGTGAGAGAGAAATGTCAATATATATAAAGTGTGTGCACTTATGCATCAGATAGAGAGAGATATAGCGCGTGTGTGAGAACGGGCCGAGGCATAGTGCATCTACGTGTAAAAGGCGGTTCTATGCATTAAATTAAAATATAAATGGCATTATTTTTTTGGATGAGATCATGAATTTTGCAATTTGCGTATGAACGAACATTGGTCTATCAAACATCCATACTCTATTGAGTTCGAGCATGTGCATGGTTTTATTTCATATTATCGATACATAGAGTGAGAGTGGTTTGAAATCCACACAATGCATGGCTTTTGCAATTCATAAATAAACATTAATTTGTGCACTCCATGTTGTTAGTGTCAAGCACTTTATACATTTGTCACTTACATGGATACATTCCAAATTGCTAGCTACGAAATAGAATACATGTTGAATTCAACATAAAGGGGGTTTCGAAGATTCGAATTCATAGGAAGTGCAATCATCTATTTGAATTCGAGATAATGGCATTTGTAAATCAGATCTAAAAGGGGGCATCAATCTTTGTTGTGCGTTTGAACATGCTATATATTCATACGCATGTCTAACTATTTTTTTGCAACCAAGGAGATTATATCTGGAACCATGCATGAATTGAGGTAAGTTGCATATTTTTTAATATATACTCGTGTCCAATGTATATTCAAATGTACCCCCTCCATTCCAAAATAATCATAGTTTTAGGATTTTCAAGAGTCAAGATTTGTGAAGTTTGACAAATCCTGAAAGTTCAATTCAAGAGAACCGTAAACGTTAATGCTTCTGCTCCCAAATATTGAACGAAGCGCCAAATAAGCCTCTGGTCGCCCAAAACCACGGGAGACTAATGTTCGGTGGTAGGAAATTACTGTCCTGACGCTGACCCGTGTAGCCTATCGGCCCGATGTCCAAAGGTCTAAACCGGGGTAGGTTTGTAACTTCACCAAGATGCCTGTCTCAACTGCCTCAGAGAAGCATTCATACACCGTGGGCACCTACACACCCATGCACTCAACCGAAATCTTTCCCGCCCACCAATTGGGACACCTAAGATTACTGTCCTACCCCCGACCCACAATATGTCCAAAATTTTAGATGGGGGCAAAGTTTGTAACTTTCCCCAAATTTCAAACAAGCGCGTCCCAAACCGAAACATTGTTTCCCCTCCCTCCGTTTCCCCATTCATACTCCGTGGGCGCCAAAATGCCCTCTCCACCAGCCGCGAAACCCCAGCCTCCTCCGTCCTCCACCCCATCGTGCCCAATCCACCGCCGCCCTACGCCATCACGCCGGAGCCGCTACCCCGACGTCGTTGTCCAACGCAATCGCAACCACAATGCCCTCAAGGACTTAGCAGCTGAAGCTGAGGCAGAGCTGCCTCCACGACGCCGACGCCGACGTGTGTCGTACCAGAACCATTTCGACTACGCCATCCTGTGCCTCACCGCTACCGCTCCACTGTCGCAACCGTCCACCACACCGGAGCTGTTCCCGCTACGCCGTCGTTCGCCGCCTCGGATCTGGTTCCCCGCCGTCGACAGACGGCCACCGCACCACACTCAACAACTTGGCCATGGGTTCATCCAAGGCTCCATCGTCCTCCACAACTTCTCGTTTCCAGCGAACCACAAGAAGATCATTGGAAAAATAGAAGGAGGACACAACACTGCCAGCAGAAAGAGGTACTCCTCTTCCCTTATTCATGCAAATCTTACGTCTCTGATCACACCGTATTCATCCCACGAAAGAAACTAGTTGAGCGCTTCTTACTGCACCTTCTTCGTGATACTAAATGCACATGGTTTCCTCCCATTTACTCTTTCACCTTAGCTAGAGGTCAGTCGCTCGCCTGTATTTCAATTCAGAGTCATTTGATTCGCAATTAAAAGAAGCAGCACCCGCTTAGGCGCGCGGAGCACCTAGTCCGCCTGTTCGCCAGGGAAGCAGCGCATCGGTGTCTATCATAGGGGTGTGGGGCGTAGTAGCTGCTTGCGCCCGATCTGCACATCGACGGGGCTTGAAGGGATGGCCAGGGGCGGTGCCAAGCACGGCGGTGTGGTGAGGTCGAGGGGAGGGCGGAGGCAGGGGACTAGGCCGGTGGTCGCTGGCATTTCGAGGAAGATCGTCAACACTGACTGGCTGGAGGTAGATGAAGGCGATCTGCCCGTTCTTTGTACATCGGACATTGCAGAAAAAATGGACTGGCCTATTTTTTTCAGTCAACTGTTATTTTCATAGGACCACACCTTGTGGTGTGCTGGAGGAGTATCTGCATTTCCCAGCCATCCCTGTGCTCATATTTCAAAATCCTAGAATCTAATTTCGTGTGCCATGCATGTTGTAGAGCAATCATATGTCTCCCGTCATTTATTTCTCACCCACCTGCTATCTGCTACTTTTACACTGTACTACTTGTGCACACACTTCACCCATACTCACACTATTGTTTTTTATGTATGGGTATTTCAGACTCTGACGCACTGTTGATGAATACACAAAAGAAAAGACAGAAGTCGCTCCAGTGTAATTCGAAGATAAGCACTAAGCGTTTCAGCGCTCTAAAGGGTGTAGTGTCAGCAGATGGAGACTGTAAACGTAGCTCTGCAATTGATGATCTCAATTGCCACACACAACCATCCCAGGTGCTTGCTTTAACTTCGCGCTGTCAAATGTGGTTGCATGTTGCATATGGTGTCTAGCTTGTATTGCTTCCAATTTGGTTAAATTGCATCTGCTTACTTTACACATTATACCTTCGATAATGACATGCCTTCCTGTTTTTGATACATACTACATATGTCTATTAACCATGTTCTTACATCAAACTAATGCTCTTGTGTATCCCTCATCAATCACTTATGATGAGACAGTCACCCAAGTGGGTTACTGTGAGACGCGCTACTCTTTTAAAGAGTGCAGTGTCATCCTCCCCACATGATTCTCAAGAAATAGCAAGGCCAAATGAAGATAGTCAACGTAGCTCTCTAGTTGATGACCTCAATTCCCCTACACCACCATCGCAGGTGCTTGCTCTTACTTGGCAATGTGATATGTGGTTGCATGTCGCATATGGTGTCTACCTTGTATTGCTTCTAATTAGGGTAAATTGCATCTGCTTAGTTAACACATTATACCTGTGAATATGACATGCCTTCCTGTTTTTGGTACATACAACATCTTTCTATTAACCATGTTCTTACATCAGACTACTTTTCTTGTGTATCCCTCATCAATCACTTCTGACGAGACACCTTCAAATTGACCGTGTAATATTGCTTGCATCTTGCATATCATATCAAACATGTATTGCCTCTAATTTGTTGAAATGCCACGTATAATGAGACACTTCTAACTTGGTAGAGTGATTTTGGTTGGATCTTTCATATGGTGTCTAGCTTGCATTGGTTCCAATTTGTTGAAATGCCTTCTGCTTAGCGTTTTTCGTACATATTCCATCCTCCTACAATGTGGTTGCCTTACATAAAAGTTGTGTTCGTCAGTATCATGCATCAACGAATTTGGAAGAGCAAATTTCATTCATTTTTCTTGTGTGTTTACTTGACAAAGCAAAATCTAAAAGGACGAACGCACGGAATGACGGTGGTCCTCTGGAGCAACCAAAACAGATGATCTCTGCAGATTCTCCTGCTACTCCTACTGCAGTGCAAGTTCCAAATCTCATCTCCCCTACTCCACAACCCCTTGTGCTTGCTCTAACATGGCAGTGTGATATCTGGTTGCATGTTGCATATGGTGCCTAGCTTGTATTGCTCCTAATTTGTTAAATTGCATCTCCTTAGCTTACACATTATACATGTGAATATGACACGCCTTCCTGTTTTTGGTACATACTACATCTGCCTATCACACCATCTTCTTACATCAAACTACTGTTCTTGTGTATGCTGCATCTATCACTTATGCTGAGACAGTCACGCCCGTGGGTTAGTATGAGAAGCGCTACTCTTATAAAGAGTGCAGTTTCATCCTCCCCACATGATTCTCAAGAAACAGCAAGTCTAAATGAAGATATTGAACGTAGCTCTGTACTTGAAGACCGCATTTACCCTACACCACCATCGCAGGTGCTTGCTCTAACTTCACAGTGTGATATGTGGTTGCATGTTGCATACGGAGTCTAGCTTGTAATGCTTCTAATTAGGGTATATTGCATCTGCTTAGTTTACACATTATACCTGTGAATATGACGTGCCTTCCTATTTTTGGTACATACTGCATCTATCTGTTAACCATGTTCTTACATGAAACTACCTCTCTTCTGTATCCTGCATCAATCACTTACGATGAGACACCTTTATTCATTGCATATTGCATATTATTTCTAGCTTGTTGCCATGTATTGCTTCCAATTTGGTCAAATACATTTATGAGGCCACCCTTTTAATTTGGCAGAGTGATATTGGTTTCATCTTTCATATGGTGTCTAGCTTGCATTGCTTCTAACTAGTTCAAACACCTTGTGCTTAGTTTACACTTTATACATCATACATGTCAATATGTCATGCCGTCCTATTTTTCATACATATTCCATCCTCCTATCATGCGGCTGCCTTACATGAAAGTAGTGTTCGTCAGTATCATGCATCAATGAGTTCTGAAGAGCAAATTTTATTCCTTTTTCTTGTGGGTTTGACTTGACAAGGCAAAAATCAAAAAATAGGAAGGAAAAGAGTAAGGAAGGTGATGATGGTGGTCCTCTGCAGCAACATAAATGGAGCATCTGTATGGATTCTTCTCGTACTGCTAGTGCATTACAAGTTCCAAGTCTCCGCTCCCCTACTGCACCATCCTAGGTGCTTGCTCTAACTTGGCAGTGTGATATTTGGTTGCATGTTGCATATGGTGTCTAGCTTGTATTGCTTCTAATTAGTGTAAACTGCATCTGCTTAGCTTACACATTATACGTGTGAATATGACACGCCTTCCTGTTTTTGGTACATACTATATCTGTCTATCACACCATGTTCTTACATGAAACTACTCTTCTTGTGTATCCTGCATCGGTCACTTATGATGGGACACCTTTAAGTTGGCAGTGTGATATTGTTTTGCGTCTTGAATATGATTTCTAGCATGTAGTGCTTCTAATTTGATGAATGCCACCTATGACAAGACAGTTTTAACTTGGCAGAGTGATATTGATTGCACCTTCCATATGGTGTCTAGATTGCAGTGCTTCTAATTTATTGAAGTGCCTTCTGCTTAGTTACCACATCATAGGTCTGAATATGTCATGCCGTCCAGTTTTTCATACATATTCCATCCTCGTATCATGACTTTGCATTTCATCAGAGTAGTGTTTGTCAGTATCATGCATGAATGAGTTCTGAAGTGCGAATTTTATTCCTTTTTCTTGTCGGTTTGACCTCACAATGCAAAATCAATAAAGCAGAAGGAAATTGGGAAGGCATTGGATGATGGTTGTCCGAGCAACTGAAATGGAGGGTCTCAACAGATTCTACTCCGCCATGCTCCCAACAAGATTCGCAAGACAACGCAAGGCTAGACAGTCAACGCAGCTGTGTAGATGATGAGCACATCTCCCCTACTCCACCATCACAGGTGTTTGCTCTAACTTGGCACTATTATATGTGGTTGCATGTTGCGTATGATGTCTACCTTGTATTGCTTCTAACTTTGTTGAATTGCATCTGCTTACTTTACACATCATGCCTATGAATATGACACATGTTCTTGTTTCTAGAACAAACTATATCTGATCACATCATGTTCTTACATCAGACTACTGTTCTTGCGTATCCCGCATCAGTCACTTATGATGAGGCACCTTTAAGTCGCCACTGTGATATTGGTTGCATCTTGCATATGATTTCTAGCATGTACTGCTTCTAATTTGTTGAAACGCCAGACAATTTGAACTTGGCAGAGTGATATTGGTTGCATCTTTCATATGATGTCTAGCTTGCAGTGCTTCTAATTTGTTGAAATGCCTTCTGCTTAGTTACCACATCATAGGTGTGAATATCTCACGCCGTCCTGTTTTTTGTACATATTCCATCCTTATCATGTGTTTGCCTTTCATCCGAGTAGTGTTCGTCAGTATCATGCAAGAATGAGTTCTGAAGAGTGAACTTTATTCCTTTTTCTTATCGGTTTGACTTCACAATGCAAAATCAATACAGCTGAAGGAAATTAGTAAGGCAGTGGATGATGGTGGTCCTTCGGAGCAACTCAAACAGAGGATCTCTACAGATTCTACTCTGCCATCCTCCCAACAAGATTCGCAAGACAACACAAGGCTGGACAGTCAATGTAGCTGTGTAGATGATGAGCACATCTCCCCTACTCCACCATCACAGGTGCTTGCTCTAACTTAGAACTATTATATGTGGTTGCGTGTTCCGTATGATGTCTAGTTTGTATTGCTTCTAATTTTGTTGAATTGCATCTGCGTAGCTTACAGCTTATACCCGCAACAATCAGTTACCCATAAGACACATTTAACTTGGGAGTGTGATGTAGGTTGCATCTAGCATTGTCTTCTAGCTTGTACTACTTCTAATTTCTTGAAATGGTACTTACGACGAGACACTTTTTACCTTGTAGAGTGATATTGGTTGCATGTTCATATGGTGCCTAGCTTTCATTTCTTCTAATTTTGTTGAAATGCCTTCTGCTTACAGTTTTTCATACATATTCCATCCTCCTATCGCACGTGTGAATATGCAACGATGTCATTTTTTTATATATTCCATCCTCCTATGATGCACTTGCCTTACATCAAAGTAGTGTTCGTCTGTATCATGCATCAACCAGTTATGCAGAGCTAATTTTATTCATCTTCTTGTGGTTTTGACTTCAGAAGGCAATATAAAAAAAGAGGAAGGAAAAGAGTAAGTTAGGGGATGTTGGTGGTCCTCCGGACCGACGCAAACGGAGACTCTCTAGATTCGCCACTGCTACTGCTAATGCAGTTGAAGTCCCAAGTCTACATTAAATTGCACCTGCTGAGTTTATACGTTATACATGTGCATATGACATGCACTACAAAAAAAAGATACATTCGTGACATTTTGGGCCGAATGAATTTTTTTCCTGTCATGCTTGACACTTCTATGACGATAATTGTGACAAAAGCACGTATCATAGATGTGGTGGGCTCCTACTTCTATGACAAAAAATAATGACAGAAAATGGGCTTTTCGTCCTGGGCAGGCCGGGGACGCACCTGCATGACATTCTTTGGGTCGTCCATGACGGAAAAAATCATGGTAGAAGCGAGGGCGAGGAAAATATCGGAGAGTTCCCGGTTACGGTGGGTGGTCGGGGCCGAGCGATCCACGGAGGTTTGCTCGTTTCTCTCGTACACGTATGCATGTGTGTGCGAGGCGTTGGGCTCTAACCGAACCCGAGCGAGGCGTTCACTTAATGAACCCAAGCGATCGCACTAGCTACGTTACTGAACCCGAGCGATCGATCCCTGCCTGTTAACTGAACTCGAGCGATTCCTTCGCTACTGCTGCTAACTGAAGCCGATCGAACCTGCTGCCTCTTGATGAGCAGTGACCATTGTTGGGGGTTGGATGAACAGTTCCCGGTGGGGGTTGGATGAACAGGACCCCGTGGTAGTAGTAGTAGGCCGTTGCCGCTGGATAAACAGGACCCCGATCAAGAAGAGGCTGCCACACCCGAGCCGGTTGGGGTGGATGAACAGGACCCCGTGGAGGGCTGGTTGAACAATAGCCGGTGGAGGGTGGATGAACAGGACCCCGTGGAGGGCTGCTTGAACAGTAGCCGGTGGAGGCGACCCCGTGGATGAACAGTAGCAGGTGGAGGCCGGAGGAAGTCGATGGTGGATGAACAGTAGCCCGTGGAGGCTGGAGCGACGTAGTAGACGGTGGATCAACAGTAGCCCATGGAGTCCCATTTTTTGGTACGCCACACCCCTCCTGATAAACAGGAGCCCGTTTCAACCGTAGGTGCTCCAACACAAGTCCATTCCCTCCATTTTGCGATATGCCAGACCCCTCCCAATAAACAGGACCCTGTTTTGACTATAGGCACTCCAACACAAGTCCGCTTCCTTCGTATTGCGGTACGCCACAACCCTCCTGATCAACAGCACCCCGTTTCGACTGTAGGAGCTCGAACACAAGTCCGTTCCTCAGTACTGCGGTACGCCAGACCCCATTTCGGCTGTTCCGTCCAAGCCGGTTGGCTCCCGATGAACACGACGCATTCCGACCCAATCTGTTGCCTCCCGATGAACAGGACACTGTTTCTCCGCTCGGACCCAGCCTGTTGGCTTCCGATGAACAAGACGCCGTTGCTGCCGTCCGTAGCCTATCCATGTACACGAGCCCTGGCCGTACATATGCGTGAGTAGGCGTTCGAGACCCCGCCCGTATGTACATACGTGGCCGTATTTTTTCGCATGTGGCTGTACGTATGTGTACATGGTTTAGAAGGGACTGCCTGAACTGCTACGTCGGGGGCTCTACTACTACTACACGTGCTGCTGCTTGCTCAGCCACGGTTCATCGTTGCAGAGAGACCGATCGACCAGTATGTACTTACATGTTCGCGACAACGCTATGTACGCTTCGACCAGGTGGGTCCAAGCTGTCAGGGAGGATAAGGACGCGCTTCCTTGCATGCAAAGATATAGCTGGTGGGTCCCAGTTGTCATGGGGAAGAATCATTTTTTTGCCCGTAATATGGACGCACTTCCGTGCGTGCGAAGATGTACCTGGTGGGTCCATCTGTCAGCCTCACCGCGTAGATTCCTCTTCCGATGGCTGTCGTTCATTAACCACATTGACCACGCCGCACGGACAGCACCCAGGCGGTGGACGACGGCGAGGCCTAGGAATGGAACGACGCGGAGCCAGGGAAGACGAGGCAGGTGTATGCCCACGCGGAGGGGAGTACGAGGGTTCACTGGTTCGGCTGCGGTGTGAGGCTGTCGTCGCCAGAGAATAACAGGAGGTGTTGCTGAGTAGAGGAATGGCCTGGACGGCGATGGGAGTAGGGTGGGCCGATGAGTCCTGCGCCGCAACACAGCCGACCACGGAAGGTGGTAGCAGGCGGTACCGCCGGCGGTGGTTTGGGCGGTTGAAGCAAGAATATCTAAGATTGAAGAAGCATGACATCCGTTGGATGGACATCCAACGGCCACTTCTGCTAGAATCATGTGTTGACTATAAGTTGTCAAAGCCTTGCGTATGCGTCAACTTACTAGGCCCACAAGTGTGTGGCAGAGAACATATAGCCCATTGGCGATTTGTTATAATGTACAACCCATTTTTGAATTCTAAAGCAATTTACTATAGCACATTTACAATTTATTAAAATTACAGCCCATTTTCTAGCCAGGACAACGATTAATAATTTCAACCAACCACTCAAAACAGAATTCAATAAAATTTCCCACATTTTGATGGGATCCAAAATATTTTTATCCCGAAATTTTGAGTCAGATTAAATATAATTTCAAAAATTTGTATTACGTAAAAATCCAACGAAATATTGCACGCGCAAAAAGTAATGAAATTAAAATTTTCAAAATCCAATTTTTTTTAACTAATTACGTGTTTGGTGCATTTTTTTTATAGTTACAGCCCAGTTTATATAATTACATCCCATTTATTATTTCTTAAAGTTCATTTACTTGTTAAGCCTAATGCATCCCTCCTAGGAAAGATTTGCAGCCCAGCGGGGCGGAGAATAACAAGTTGACCTGAGCTGGGTATTCCTCAAAAAAAAGTATAGCTAGGCTAGCCATTTTCACCTTGAAAAAAATTAATATCTGGGCTGGATATTTGGTCGACATAAAATAATAGCCTGGGCTAGACGGGCCACAGCCCGCCCAATTGATACCCTGCTCCTCTGAACAACAACAAAAGCATCGCTCAAGAAAAACTCTGCTCACACCTCAAAAACACAAATACTGCTCGAGCTGCTGGGTCCCAGCTGTCGGCCGCTCCTTGTGCAATTCTCTCGTTTATTGACTATATAGGTTGACAATGGTGTGGGACCGTGAGGTCAGGAAACCAGGAGGAAGCAAAAAAAATATAGTTGTATATATATAATAAGGAGGCACTTGCGTACGTGCGGCTATGGCCCTGGTGGGTCCCCACTGTCATCCTCTCCAAGTTAAGTCATCTCCTGATTCCTCATGTTCGTTGACCATGTTGACAATGCGAGACGGCGGTGCCACGGCGAGCGCAACAACTCGAAGGATTACAAAGAGGGCCTCGTGGGCCCTACGTATGGTCTGATACAGCGCCCGCTACTCATTCAGGAAGCCAGGATCATAGGGCCACATGTCCGCGACGGCATTTTCGTTCGCTTGTTCGCTAGCGATTCGTCCTTCCGCGAGCCGGTGCTCGTTGAGGAGACGGAGGTTGCAGCACAGGTCCTCCTGTGCTGGTAGCTATTCCGCCATTAGGGCGTCGAAGTGCGGCCGCACCTGCTCTATGTTGAACACAGCATGAACCGGCTTGGGCGGTGCCGCCGGCTCCTGGTCGGTCCATCGTCCGATTGTCGTTGCTGAGCTCGGCGAGCTCGCTGGCGAGCCAGCATGTCCGGCTGGTGGACCGGGCCGCTGCCAAGCATGAGTCTGACCGCCCTAGCCCACACAGACCCCTCCCTCGCTCACGCGCGCTTTCTGCCTGAAACGGTCATTGCCACCCGCGCCGCTTCCCGGTGCAGGCGATTGCTCCGCGTTCAAACGACACAAGTGCCGTCCGTCCGTCCGTCTACCGCCCACATTAATGATACGCGGTTGCCGAGGCGGCTACTCCGGCGCCACCCGTCCGTCCCTCTGCCGCCCACCATTGCTATATAAACTGCTGCGCCGGCCATAGCCGCAGTCATCTGCCTCTGTTCCCTTTCTCCTTTCCACACCACTCCCACCATGGCTTCCTTGCGCTCCAGCGCTCTTCGGGACGGGCGGACGACGGGCCAGAAGGAGGTGGCAGCCATTGCTGCCGACTGGCTAGCCGGCAGACAGCCGGAGGACGACGACGTCTCAATGCAGCCATTGCACCATGACCATCGGCGAGGCCTGTGCCCAATTCATGGGCATGGTGAGGTAGAAGCGTGAGGAGCAGATCTGGGAGGTGCAGGCCGACGCCGCCTACAACCACCATGTCCTCCAGGAGCACCTACAGGCGGAGGAGCAGATCACCGCAGAGCAGGCGGAGAAGGAGGCGCTGCTCGAGTCGTACCACTCCGCCCGCGAGAGCTGCCTCGCGCGCTGGCGGTACCGCATGCGGGTGGCGGAGGTTGCGGCCGCCTACAAAGAGGGTAATGAAGCGGGCGAGGTGCTGTTTGTCAAGACCGACGACGAGGCGGAGGACAATGCCGGCTCCGCCGAGGCCCCGCCCTGCCGGCACTGAGGTAGAGGACTTCGCCGGTTTCGGTGAGGCCCTGCTCCGCGGAGGCCCCACCCCACCAACAACGAGGCAGAGGACATCGCCGGCTCTGCCGAGGCCCCACCCTGCCTGCAACGAGGGGAAGGCTTTCCCATGCTCCGCCGAGGCGCCACCCCACCGGCAACGAGACAGAGGACATCGCCGGCTCTGTCGAGGCTCCGCCCCGCTGCCCATGAGGCCGCGCCACATAGAAAACGAGAAAGAGTAGAACACGGTAGGTCACCGCCGCTCGGGTCCAAGTAAGGCCACTGCTGCTACCCTCCGGTTGAAGCCAAGCTTGGAGGGTTAAACATTGATGGCCGAATAGCTTCTTGGCGGCGGCACGGAGTCGGAGAGCTGAGCTAGAGAAGAAGCTTCTATTCGGCTCAGCCGAACACGGAAAATGGGCGCCGGAGATCATAGATTAGGTTAATTAATTATACCTCCAGTGCAACCCTTTTTAGTTGAAGAATGTATGAAATGTAATGAAATTCGGCATGTTTATATGAAATTCGGCCGTGTATGAACGAATTTAGTTTGATTAGTTCGGATTCTTGTATCACTGGCATTGGATGAACATGCAAAACAATACGTACTAGCATTATTCTCAGGACGCATGTTGATCACCTCGTTTGTAGCAGTTTCACACGTACAAAAAGTTTGAGCAGCTTTTTAGCGTGCCTGTACATTGCAATCAAACTCACAGGCCTGGCAATTCATAGAAAACATTCAAAACAATCAATGATTATGCATCTCAATGATTCACATGTCAGAGCCAATATTTACTTCACAACTAAAGAATAAAGGAAAATCGATCGATGCTGCTGACGGCAAAGGGCGTCCCATTCCAAAATATCAAATGCATGTCATCTTGCTAACATCAATGACCAAAATTTGAGAAGGTTGTCCATTCCAAAATATCAAATGCATGCCTTTTTGCGTACATCAATGAGCAAACTTTGACAAGGTTTTCCCATTCCAAAATATCAAATGCTCTTTGCGTACATCAATGACCAAACTTTGACAAGGTTTTCCCATTCCAAAATATCAAATGCCTACAATTGTGGAATGGGCCGGGTTTGCCATCAGTTCAGAAATTGACATGTCACCTCGTGCTAAATAAACCAGCTATTCTTTTTGTGCAGTTCCACTAAAATCAACCAACTTCGCGCGTAGCTTGTATGATTTTGCCTTTATATGTTGCAAGGCCTTGAACATATCGACACCTCCTTTCTTGTAGCTAATTTTGTGGCTGGAGGTGGAAATGAATGATTCGAGAACATTCGATGTATTGTGCATGATGAAGTATAATGGAGGGCACGAACCATCAGAACATTTTGTGCAGTTCCCATTGAAATCAAGCTGAGCATCCCTGTTTGCATAAATACAAAAAAGTGATTAGTACAAAGCAAACTGTATTATGAATTTACAGTTTAAACAGGCAACCTACATGATCCATGGAGAGCACACATTTAAAAAAATAGAACTCACCAGAAAGAATCCTAAAACAACATTGTATTGGCCATCACAGCAACAAAGATGAAGATTTGTGAGTCCTTCTGAGCTGAAGTTAGTTTGTTCTTGTGGGCAGTAATGTAACCATCCTTCAACTGCTCCTTCTGATAAGAAGAGAAGGGCTTGGCTTCTTCATCCTGGCATATTCTTCTTCAGAGGAGGATGATCCTGTTGTGCAAAGACAAGAGAACTACTAAATGCTAGCATCCCTGTTTGCTCGAAAAGAAGGAAAGGAAATATTTAAAACAACCATTACATTAACAATGGGAGTAACTGATGAAATGTATAGCCACAAAGAGATGCATCCTCATTATCCTCATAGGAAATGATATGATACCAAACACAACAGCTCAACTTGAACTGTATTATTACTTAATTTTATCAGTGGCTATAACGGTGGCAAACCGGTGCCTCAATTTATTAGCAGCCTTAGATTAACATGCGAAACAATACCACTTTCTAATGACAGTAGTAGCTAAACAGTAGCACAACACCAATAGAGATGACAAAGCTCAATAATATGGATGAAATCCGTGGGCCGGTACCAACCTTTGTCAGGAGGCTTATTGTGTAGAGAATGCAAATGAAGCACTTCTCCGGAATCATCCGTTATTATCTATTGTGGTTGCCATGCTTACTATAAACTCCTCTATTAGTTTAATATTTCCAACATCTTCTTGTGCAGTTCCACTAAAATATATGTTATCTTCAAACAAGATCCCTGTTTGCACAAGTAGAGATAATTACATATTACATCAAGAGTGGCATCAAATCACAGTGGCAAAACAATTGCTCATTCCAGCCATAGCAATAAATTAAGATGCAAAACTATATCATTACCTGCGTCATCACAGTTCTAGTGCTTCATTACAGCACCGGGAGTTGATTTTTGTTCTTCTTCCGCTTGTTCTTCCCCTTCATCACTTGGTTCAATAACAGACAAGCTTCGCCTTCAATGTAAGATTTGACATGTCAATTAGGGAGCACAAGTATAGCACTAAACAACAACATTACTTTTCTGATGACAGTAGCAATATACAGGCCAACAATTGCGAAATATCGTTATCTTACCTCAATGGGATATTACGGTGCACATACAGATTGGAAGTCTGGTCTCCTTTTGTGCAGTTCACTAAAATCAAGCAACATTACCGTATAAGTAGTAAAACATATGAAAGCACACTGCACAATCATGTGGAAGAAGGCCAGTACTGACCTCTCATGATGCGGAATTCAAACAACTCACAAGAAGAAGATCTAAAACAAATTTGCCAACACAGATAGGAAGTCAGATCTCCTCTTGTGTAGTTCCACTAAGATCAAGCAATCAAGCAACGTTGTCGGTGTGACATTTTGGTTGAACTGCACAAAACACTCTTAAAACAAAAGTGTTTTACGCAGTGCAACAAAAGGTCACAATAGCAATGAGGTGAGGTAGATAACCCTGTTTACACAGAGGTGCAAAGGAAACAATTACTGGTCAATAACGGTGGATGACACAGAAGCCCACAAAAAGAAGCATCTAACTTATCTAAATGGGAAAGAAAGCAAGACAGTAGCATTTCTCAAACAATGGCATTGATTCATAAATTCATTAAACATGTAATTTGCTTTTAACTGTGGCATTGCATCAATTTTCCAGTGGCATTATTAGATTAACAACAGCTAAAGAGTTGTACGGGACAGTGGACGCACCAGCACCATGTGCATCTACCGATGTATAAAGGGGTTATGCACAGTCTGTTGCAATAAAGAACAAATAACCAAGGAGCATATTTGTGTTGGTCCCAGTTTTGTTATCTTTAGACACCTTTCCCTATGTGAGGGCAGCAAATCTAGTCCTGCTCAAACTCTACAACCTTGTCCCCCACCAACAGAAAGATCAGTTTGTTACAGATCTGTGTACTGCTTTTGTCATTGTTTTCCCTTTTCGACCAACGTGGGTGTTGGATAGCCAGTCTGTACTACTTTCCCCCTTCCTTTCCTCTTTGAACCACGTCCTAGATTCATGCTATACAACTTTCCCCACTACTTTCATGTTTGATCAAACACCTAGATTCAAGTGCAGAAGCGAAAAAAATCCACATGCAGCTAGAGCAATGCATGTGGATTAAGTAAATTATACCTTAAGGTTCTCGGTGTGTGGCTCAGTGGGCAGGCGAAGGCCAATCAGCCCACACTATGTATGGCAGTGAGGAAGAAGGGGTCGGAGGCCCTCCCGCGCCACTGCTGGGTCAAAGAAAACAGCGGCGCCGATAGTGGATTCCCTCCCTCGCCGACGGCGACACTATTAAGCCTCCTTCCCTTCCCCGGCGGACGGGATGCTGCCGGCTCTTTGACCAGAAGTGAGGGGAGAGAGGGCAACACAGTCTTATTTAGATCTAGAGAGGGTGAGAGTGTGAAGAGAGCAACTACAAGCGCTGAGGCTCCAGCGTGTATCTCTACTCTTATAAAAGACCGTGTTGGTGATGATGGTGTGCCTGCCATCGTGTAATATAGACCGTCCGATCTATATTTGATGGATAGAAAGCAAACTATGGCATTTTTGAAAAGATACGCACACCTCTCTCCACACTTGCAGATAAGGACTTCCCTCGTTCATCCTTTTCTCTCACAAGATAAACTACTCATACAAATGCATCTTGATGTTCCGTGCAACGCACGGGCATCTTGCTAGTATATATATAGTGGAGAGAGTGTGAAGAGAGCAAACCCTAGAAAACAAGCGTTGAGGCTACAGCGTATCTCTACTCTCTATATCTATATCTCTACTCTTATAAAAAATAGAGTTGGTGATGATGGTGTGCCTGCCATCCTGCAATATAAGCCGTCCGATTTATATTTGACGGATAGGAAGGAAACTATGGCAATTTTGCAAAAAGATACCCACACACCTCTCCACATTTGCAAATAAGGCCTAAGGTTCATCCTTTTCTCCCACAAGATAAACTACTCATACAAATGCATCTTGATGTTCCGTGCAACGCACGGGCATCTTGCTAGTATATACTCCTATATAGTTGGAGTGGTTATCTTTTTCTCTCCATAAAAATCATTTTAAATTGTGCATGAAACGGAACTCTTTATTTAATTTCTCCCTCCATCACAGTTTACAGGGCACGCATCAACAATCTCTCAAACCAAGGTGATTAGAGATTGGACTGAAAAATAGCATCAGGAGTTATACCATGGCGCCCAATTATTGGAGAAATTAATGCGTACACACATGCATGGAGTGCTTTCAGTCCACGTACACACATGCATGCATTTATTCCACCCTGCGTACACACCTGCATGGAGAGAAAATTTTGGGCTTGGCTGTGTTTACGATGCCCTAATTAATTGGGCATTAAACCAAACGCGCCTAAAATCCCTCCGGTGGTGGAAATGCATGAGAATTGAAGTGCTCCCTGTAAACTGTGATGAAGGGCAATGCTAATACGCGAAGAAAATTTAATGCTTGAAGGAGTCAATTCGCAATTAACACTCCATGCCTCCCGGTCGCACTTACTATCGTTCACGTGTGGTACATGACCCTCTGAAGTGAACAACAACTAAATCCGGCAGGCATTGCCATTGTTGTGCGACCCGGTACCCGAACAATCCATGGCAAGGCGCAGTCGCAGGCGGCCGGAATGCTCCAAATCTGCAGCCGCGTGCGTCAAATCCCACGGCTGCAGATATAGCGGTTGACCGCCGATGCATGAACCTGTGTGTGCGTGTGTGTGTTTATTTTTAACAGCGTGTGTGTGTTAGAGAGGGCGACACATCAACCTAAAGAGAGATTGTGTGTAGTACTACGATTTAGCCGCGAGAGTTGATGCATCCTCTCGTTTCCAAGCGTCCGGTTGGGACAGCAGCCACGCCCGCTCCTGACCATCCTGGCCCACCCAAACCCCCTCCATCGGCCGCACGCGCTTCCCGCCCGAAATCGTCAGCGCCGCTCCAGAGAATCGGTGCCGCATTCATGCCCGTGCAGAGCGGACGCGACCTCCCACTGGCGCCTGCGTTGAAGGGAGAAGCGGATTCAACGAAGAGTGATGGTTGCTTCGTCCGTCCAACTTAGTGCCGGGCCTATGTGATTTGACGGCTCATTGGTCATTATTACTGAGGTGGTATGAGTGTGCTGAGTCTCAGTTGCATTGTACACTTTACTTTGGTGCATGACACGTGCACCGGATGCTGGATGTCCCACGTTTCGGCGAAAGGAGGTAGAGCGTCTCCACTCTTTACAATTTTCTCCACTCTTACGGCGGAGGAGTGCGAAAGCAGCGAAAACACGGCAGCTCAGTGATTACATGGCCCACCTCACACTATCACCATATTTTCTGGACACCGTGCGACACCTAACTCTTTAGTAGTAGTAGTACATAGTATGTACTGTAATTTCTCAGCGAGATAAATTTGTACAATGCTATGAAGCTTCCAGCTTCTGTTTCATGTATCTTGCGTCCAAGGTTGCCCCGTTGCAACATTCCATCAAATACAAAGGAGACTAACATGCATGCTATTGCATCTCAATGATTCACAGATCATAGCCAATATGTACTCCCTCCATTCCAAAATAAGTGTCTCAATTTTATGCCAACTTTAGTACAAAGTTGTACTACTAAAGTTGACACTTATTTTGGAACAGAGACAGCTAAAGAAAAAAATGAACCATGCAGTCCCTAGGCCTTGAACCCTAAACCCTAACCGGGCTTTAATTTGCTGGTGACGTTGAACCTTCCGAAGAAATGAAGTTTGCAACCCTTTGACCATCGGGTCATTTTGTGCAGTTTCACTAAAATCGAGCTGAGCATCCCTATGGCAAAGAAATTGAAGAAGCGTGATTAGAATAAGACTAGTGGGACTAGTTGATGAGACATAAACTCATCACAAATACAGTAGAAGCCAGTAGAGGTACGTTCGGGGCAAAGAAGTAGAGAAATATCCACATGGAGCGATGTGGGCAGCTGGGGCAGTGGTGTAAGCCGGCTGTAAAGGAAGTTGTACCTGAGGGATGTCGGGATGTAGCTAGCTTAGAGGAGGGCGGCGGGAGGCGGCAACTGCCCACGTCACGGCAGTGAGCAAGGGACGAAGGCAACCACACCGGCTTTGTGAGAGAGAACGGCGGGGACCCCTGATTGAGATGTGCCGACAGTGGGTTTTCCCCGTCGATGACGGTGACCGCATCTACACAAAGCATCCACCCCTTCCCCCGGCGGACATGATCCGCCCGTATGTTAGAGATGTGGCCACAGTCATTTTGTGCGAGAGAGTATGAAGAGAGCAACCCCAGCAAGCAACCGTGTAGGCTCCTGGCTATGTATATAGTGGAGCGGTTTCTTTTTCTCTCCATATGAACCTATTTATATTGCGTATGTTCATGCATGGTTCCCAACCCTCCATTAAGTGAGTAACTACTACTAGACGCGTCAAATTATCACGTGGGCTGCATCATCGTACAGAAATGAGCTCCATCATGTCACGTGTGTGGTTGGGGAAGATGCAAAGAGTGCTACTAGTACTACATGCGTGGGTGCGTGCACCTCTTCTCTTTGACTAGCCACAGTGGGAGTAATTTCAGCAGTAACATCGAGTCCATCTCAGCAAATTTGCTTATGTGGCAATGCGTTAATGAGGAGAGAGGTAGTTTGAGTAACTTAGCTAGTTACTGTAACACCACATGTCCCAATGCAATATGAGTCTATAACCTAATAAATGAAGCTTTGCATGACACTACACTTATGTTACTACCCACTATGATTGAAGGTAGTAACATAGTCTAGGGACATGTGTATGTTACTCTCCACTGTGGCTAGTCTTCGAGCACGGTTATTAAAAGTATAGCCCACTACTCTACCACGCGGTTATTATATGGGCAAAGAGTATAGGCAGTAATAATGACTAATAAGCCGTCAAATCACGAGGCCCACCTTTCTCTATGTTTGACCGAGGAAGCAGCCATCATTCCAGTCCTCATTGAATATCCATCCGCTGCTACCTCCACAAATAAATAAAAATCCACTGCTACCTCCGCAGCATGGTTAATAATATAGCCATGTCAATCACGACGTAGAAATATCATTCACTGATACAATAGGGCTGGCTCTAAGGCTAGTGATTTTTTTTACTTTGTCTCTTTCTCTTTTTGTCTCATTTACTCATTTTACATAGGAGCACGTGTAGAGGATGGCTATTCTTTTCGATGGGGCTTCTTCATGGGGTTTAAGACTAAGCAGCTCCGAATTATTCCCGCTGCCCACCACTCTGAATCGTGAAATCTAAGATAGTACTCCCACTGCAACAATGAGGTCCACTAGGTCTAGCACGTCCTGTAAGAAGAGACTGTCACGCAAAACATACATTCTTGTTGCCTTCTTCCTCATACTGTACGTACTACTACTAGTACTACTACTACTCATTTTCCTATAAACCTTGCACTTGGCATCTCAAAAATATTAACCTTGCACTTGGCTCTTCGCCTCTTCGGGAAGTCGAGCAATGATGGTACTACAGTATATGGTTCTGGCTATCTGAGACTGAATGAATTGCTGCACGTCCACCACGTGGGCGAGGGTCGAGGGATGAGGGGCAAGGGAGAGTGTGTACTACTACGTTCGTTTCAATATGGACTACATACGGAGCAAAATGAGTGAATCTACACTCTAAAATACATCTATATACATCAGTGTTTGGAGTATGTACTAGTAGTTCATATCAAAATCTGCTAAAAGACATACTCCCTCTGTCCCATAATACAAGAGTGTTTTTGACACTACACTACACTAGTGTCAAAAATGCTTTTATATTATGAGACGGAGGGAGTATATTTCAAACAATATGATAATCTCTCTAACCAAGGTAGGGACGAGGAGTATATACGTCTAACGGAGGGAGTAGTAAAATTTTCTCCTCGTCCTGCGAGCCACCGCGCGCGTGGGCGAGGGAGCGGGCGTAGGCGTAGTAAGCAAGCTTCACCTCGTCCTGCGACTCTGTGAGCCACCGCGCCCATGGGCGGGGGAGAGGGCATACTAAGCAAGCTTCTCCTCAATTTGTGAGTTGACAGGACACATCCAAAGTAATACAGAGCATCTCCAGTGTATAGAGCCTTGCCTCTAAGGTAGACCCCACATGGTTTGCCTCTTTTTTTAAATAACGCGTCAAGTCACAATTTGTTTGTTCACCTGCGGTACACGATCCTCCATCAAGTGGACAACCAGTACACGTGTCAAATTACCACGTGGGCTGCCTTTTCGTACAGAAATGAGTTCCACCATGTACCCGCGCGGGTGTGGTTGCGAAAGAGACGTGAGTACGTGCGCCGTGTGTGCACCTCTTCTCTTCGTGCACATCCCCCACCTACGTAGGTGTGTGTGAGAGAGATACAAACCTAGAGAGATGGGGTGTGCGTTCGTGAGTGTTTTTTGTTATGGGGGGGGGGTGATTTCGTGAATGTATTTGTGGGAATATGTGTCGATGATATCTCAAACAAAATTTTGACACATGTAATGTGTGTGAAATAGAGGCCTATCTATATCATATATAGAGGGGCCGATCCACGAGAAGAGAGGGAGGGGTCATAGATATCGATAGAGTCGAAGAGAGGATCAAGTGTGTGGGTGCGAGATCGATGAAAAGAGCCATCGAAATTGTGTGTGTGCACATCAAAGATATAGGGCGACTGACCTACCGGAACATCAGAGGGCAGAGGGCAAGTTTGTGTGTGGCAGGGAGACATGACTAGAGCGCTCGATGTATAGGTGTGTGTGGGGGGAGGGGGAGGCAGAGACCTAACTAGAGAGGTAGATCGACTCATATATGTGTGGAGAAGGAGATACCTAGCTATGTCTTGAGGGAGATCAGTCGACATCCATACATAAGTGAAGGACGGGAAATAGGTTGGGACAGAGAGAGAGAGAGGAAGAGGGAGAGAGAGAGAGAGAGGGGTAGAGCGCCGGAGGGGTGGTGGAGTTGCGTCTCGAAGATGGTGGGAGAGGCCTACTAGACAAACTGAGGGTACAACTGCAATATCAAGAAGACTGGGGATGTGTTGCTGTGTGTGCGTGTGTGTGATAGATGTGTCGGGAGGCATGCATGGATGATGAAGGGGGACCATGTGTTTGGTAAGCAGACCTAACTAGATTAGTAGATCAATTGTTGTGTGTCGGAGGAAGGGAGAGACATAACTAATGAGGTAGATCGATCGACACGTGGGGAAAACGAGTTATAAATGACCTAGCTAGCTATATGTATAGTGGGAGATCGGTCGGTGTACATCCATTTGTTAGAGGCAAATAAGGCCCAGAGAGACAGATAGAGAGAGAGAGAGAGAGAGAGAGAGATGGGGCTAAGGTGGTGCGAGAGGCCTACTAGCTAGATAGGGGGAGGAGTGTGCGATTGTGAGATCGATGAAAAGAGGGGCGAGAGTTTACACGTGTGTGGGACCGTATGAGAGACACGAGGCATGGATAGAGAAAGGAGGAGATGGAAAGTGTGTGTGTATGTGGTAGGCAGACATGGCTGGAGAGGTTTATCGATCGGTGTGTGTCGGAAAGAAGGAGTTGTGGAGACTGTGGGAGAACGACCTAAAGAAAAAAATGAATGTGCGTGATGGATAGAATGCTGAGGGAGTGGAGCGAGGAGGGCGTGTGCATGCACGAGAGAAAGTTAGTGCTAGCTACAAAGGTTAGAGGATTGTGTGGGTGTAAGTGACTAACAAAGATCATAATTCGATATGAAAGTGGATTCATATATTTGAATAAGAGATCATAGTGTTATAAACCTATGCATGCATGAATATAGCGGTGATACACGTGGTGTGGTTTTGGACATGTTATACTATAATGTGATAATGTGTGGCGTTTGCAACTCATAGCTAAATATCGAACAATCTAAACCATACTATATATCGAACAATCTCACATTTTATTTGAATATGTGATAATGTGTGGCGTTTGCAGCTCACAACTAAATATCGAACAATCTAAACCATACTATATATCGAACAATCTCACATTTTATTTGAATTTGTGATAATGTGTGGCGTTTGCAACTCACAGCCAAATACTTGTAGGCGTGGGGGCGGGGCACCATACATTATGTGATAAACACATTATACATATGAGACATGGTTTAGATTATGAAGATCTAGCTAGAGCATGAAATGCACTGTGATTTGAAATCAACATAAAGTGGATTCAAAAAATTGAGTTCGAGTTCATATAGTACACATAGTTCATATCTAACTCGACAGTAATCATGTGGTTTAACTTGACTATAATGATGATTGTAGATCTTATTAAAATAGAGAAACGAATTCAAATGGTTTAACTTGACAATAGTCATGATTGTAGATCTTATTCAAATAGAGAAACGAATTCAAATTTAGTTCAAATTGAAGCGGTAGTATATACGTTTGGAATGCACTAAAATGTTCATTTGAGTAGCAGGTTGCATGCATTATACACGTAGCGAAATATTTTAATTGAACATAACATGGATTCAAAGTTTTGAATGCCATTTGTAATGCGAATTGATTTGGTACAGTACACGGGACTAGACTCTCTTGTGTGGTGCGAATTGATTTCTTTTTGGTTCTTTCATGGAGGGAAGTGCGAATTGATTTGATATAGTATACACGTTAGGCTTGTCCAGAAATTTCAACCCGCGCCTTGTTATCCCGAAATTTTAAGATATCTCTTTGTCTCGTTGTGCTCCTAAAATTCCCTCCATCTCAACCCACGCCTTGCTATCCCAAAATTACAACGCGCGCAAAAACTCCCACCTACTTCGAAATCCTAACACGTGAAATTCCCATGATACCCCTGAATCGAAAGAACCACCTAGTTCAAATCGGTGGGGCTACTTTCGTAACTAACCCCATATTTCGGACAAGCGTGTCCCTAAGCCATGGTTCCCCCCTCCCATCCCCTCCGCCCCCCATTCATACACCGAGGTCGCGAAAACCCGCGAAGCCCCACACCGCCACCCAGCCGAAGCCTCTTCCCCGACGACATCGTCCACCGGAACAGCTCGACGTACCTCATCCACCGCACCGGATGAGGATCCATCGTCGATCTCATCGTCCAGCCGGTTTAGCCACCCCGTCCTCCACCTCCAAGGAGCTGCCCTGACGTTCACCTCGTATTTCACGCCACCTCCATTCCCACAGCGTCGTCTTCACCTGCACCACCGGAAGAGCAGCACCATCACCGATTCCTCGGATGAAGCTGAGGCCTAATTGGCGCCACCAAAGAGGTTCTACACTAAT
This sequence comes from Thinopyrum elongatum, assembly GCA_011799875.1. NCBI lineage: Eukaryota > Viridiplantae > Streptophyta > Magnoliopsida > Poales > Poaceae > Thinopyrum > Thinopyrum elongatum. Next base: position 404,647,274 of record CM022302.1, on the reverse strand, counting down.
CGCTGCATTTTCTTCTTGATTCGATCTCACGGTGCTGCCGGTGCTCGGTCCCGAGCCGCCATGGCGCGGCTCCATCTACGGTGGCGTCACCGGCCACTTCCTCCACGGCGTCGCTCCCTCGACGGCGATGTCCAGATCAATCGGAGCTGCTGCTGCTGCTCCGGCTCTCGCTGGCCCTGCTGCTGTTGCTTCGGCTCACGCTCGTGCTGCTGCTCTGCTCTTGCTCTCGGTCCCCTGCCTGGTCTGCTCTGGCTCTTGCTCGTGCTGCTGCTCTTGCTCTTGCTCTCGATCCCCTGCCTGGTCTGCTCTAGCTCTTGCTCGCTGCTGCTCTTGCTTGCGCTGCTAGTCTACTCTTGCTCGCGCTGATGCTGCACGAGTAGCTGCTCCGGCTCTCGCTCGAGGTCCTGCTGCTGCTACCCGAGATGCCGCACGCGCTGCTGCTCTGGGCGCTGCTGCTGCTCTGCCCCGGCTACTCTCTGGTAGTACGGTCCCTGCTGGAGCGGCTACCGATTTAGATCGCTGCTACTCTGCCACTAGTGCTCGAGCAGCCAAAACTATTAGTGCACTACTTTTCTGCTACTAGTGCGTTCAGTTTCGATAGTAAAATTCAGTTTTGACAGCAAAATTCAGTTTCGACAGTAACATTCAGTTTCGACGGTTAAATACAGTTTTGACAGTTAAGTTCAGAGATGAGCGGCTGATGTATTTCACATCTAGCACTTTTTGGTTATGTATTTTACATCATCTATCGGAGATGCTATTAGAATACCACTTCAGGTTAATGTTATCTCTCTTGTCCTGCTTCATCCTCGCCGTCGTACACCTCACCGGAGCTGCTCCAACGACGAAACCCTCCATCACAGCGGAGCAGTACCCTTGGCTCCATTTCCAGGCGCCTAAGATCTTCTTCCCCTCCTCCGACTGCCACATTAGCCGCAGCATCCTCAGCGACCAACCCAGTGATGCTGAGATCGACATGGCTTCGCCAAAGAGGTTGTACACTTGTTGCATCACTTTTTTACTCGACATGTTATATATATTGTCCACTGAGCACACGTAGTAACGTGAAATATAATTAGTTTCTCCAATATAACAAGTAGTGAGGTACCAGGCAACTTAGCTATCCGTGATGGACTCTCTCAAAAGCCATCATTATTTATTTCTGCGCGTTTGAGCTGTGCATGTGTAGATGGGCCTGGGAGTTGAGTTAGTAGGGCAGTGGCCTAGGTCCAAAGTAGTACAAGTAGCACAAAAACATTTTTGGAGTGTAGGCTTTTGCCTGTTCAAGCCTGCCTACTAGAATTGCCAGTGGTTGAAAGGAAAAGTGAAGGAAAAACATAGGAATTGGAAAGTTTACTATGGTGCTACTTTTAATGCATTTGGTTCAAAGGAATGGAGCAAAGGAAAACTGTAGGATTTGTTCCTTTAGTGTCTCTTTCAAAGTAAAACCGTAGGAATTTTAATATCCACTTGGCCCTCCTTTTCAAATTCCTATTCATGAAGAACAAGACTAAGTGATAGTAGCATAATAGCATTATAACTATACATTTTCTTGTGGTTTGACTTAATTTCACCATGCTTCTTTGCATTCCTGTGACCTTCCAATTCCTGTGAACCAAACACCCAGATTGACAGAAATCCTGTGATTTTAAATTCTCTGTTTTGCACATGCATTCCTATCCTATTACTATGCATTTCCTATCCCTGCGTTGTTAGAATCCTCTAATTCAAATGAGCCCTTACAGAATTACTTCTCTTATAGATAGTTGTCAAAGAAAACCTTGTGTGGTTTGTCCCACTCCTGCTGCGCCTCGTCCACCCCAGCTCAGCTGCTCCAACGACAGAAGGGTCCACCACAGCAGGGATCCGCCCTCCAGACTGTCTTTCGCTGCCTCAGATCTTCTTTCCCGCCGCCTGCAGCTACGACAACTGCATTACCATCATCAACTGAGCAGATGACCTCGAGGACTACACGGGTCCGCAAGAGAGGTCGCACTCTTCCGTGTCTGCTTACGTTATGCATCGCTTAATATGACATGCTACTTTATAGTCCTGTTCACCGATTAAACTCTGAGTCAGCTCCAAACTAATGCTCAAACTTGAGTTTTTAAATGGTTGTGGGGTACATATCGGGACCGCAATCAATAGTATCTATCTACTATCTGGTTAATCTCTGGTGTCTACTATGAGTTTCATGTTGGGTGGGAAACAAACAGTAAAGAAGCCATTATCTGTATTTTTTAACTGAAGCCATTATCTGCCTGCTATCATTGGTTTTGGGTCTATCCACAGGTTGCTACCATCACACTCTGGATTTCTGCATGCACTCCTTACATAATCTCACTATGTTTTATTCCTATGCATGTCAGTTATTGTACACAATGGAACTAAACATGTAGAGCAAAAGAGACGAGCCTTGCGTGGCAATAAAATTTCATGCAAACGTCGCTCCATGGTGGGCGCAAAGGCAGCCCCCCTCCACACATTTCAGATTGTAATCAAGAGGAAGATAACTGTTCTGAGGGGGATTCAGAAGGAGCAGACCACTCCTATTTACCCCCTGAGGTCTTCGTTCTAACTTGGCATGCTGATGTTGGTCATATCATGCATATGGTGCCTTGCATTGCTTACTTTATACATCAAATATGTCATCTGCTAAGTTTAGACATGCTTTGTGAGAATGCCATCTGTTTAGTTTCTGTATCGTATATGTGAATTATGCAATGCCATCTTGTTTAGCCAGGCATCATATATGTGAATTTTACAATGCCATCCTGCTTAGCCAGTCATCTTATATGTGAATTATATCATGCCATCCTTTTTTTTATTACGTATTACATTTGTCAGCAATGTTAGTACATTCAACTACTCTTCGTGTGCATCAGCCATTTGACACGGTGATGGAAAAATCTAGAGTGAAAACAAGGTCTTCAGAGCAGACTATGCTATCTGACGAAGCGCATATCTAGCTGGTTACGGATAGTTCCTCAGAGGAGGATGCAGAGACATATGACCAGTCCTATTCCCCCCCCCCCCCGAGGTGTATGCTCTAACTTGGCAGGGTTATGTTGCTCATATCGTGTGTATGGTGTCTTGCATTGCTATGTCATTTGCTTAGTTTAGACATGCTTTGTGTGAATGCCACCTGTTTAGTGCCTAATTACCATATATGTGAATTATGCAATGCCATCTTGTTCCAAGACATTATATATGTGAATTATGCAATGCTATCTTGTTGCAAGGCAATATATATGTGAATTATGCAATGCCATGCTGTTTAGCCAATCATCATATATGTGAATTATATCATGCTATCCTTTTTTTCTATTACGTATACCATTTGTCGACAATGTTTGTATATTCAACTACTCTTCCTGTGCATCAGCCATTTGAAGCGGTGATGGAAGTATCTGGAGTGAAAACAAGGTCTTCAGAGCAGACAATGCTACCTGCTGAAGCAGACATCTTGCTGGTTACAGATAGCTCCTCGGAGGAGGATTCAGAGACAGATGACCAGTCCTATTTCCCCCCTGAGGTCCATGCTCAAACTTGGCAGGGTTATATTACTCATATCATGCATATGTTGTCTTGCATTGCTTAGTTTTTACATCATATATGCGATTGCCATCTGCTTACTTACTTAGTATATAAATCATATATTTGAATTATGGCATGCCAACCCATTTAATAAAGACATCATATAGTTATATCATCTCATCCTGTTTAGTGTTTATAGTCATCATATTTTGAATTATGTCATTATATCCGTGAATTATATCATGCTATCATCTTTCCATAGGCGGCATGTATGTGAATTATGGGATGCCAACCTATTTAATAAACACATCATATAGTTATATCATGTCATCCTGTTTACATAGTCATCATATTTTGAATTATGTCTTTCTATCCTGTTTAGTTAGCCATCATATATGTGAAATTGTGTCATGCTATCCTGTTTGGTTAGACAACATAAATGTGAATTATTTCATGCCCTCTTTTATTCCCCACTATCAATTGCACCTGTCTATCATACAATGTCTGTACATTCAATTACTTTTCTTGTTTATCAGCCATTTGAATTGGAGGGGGTGATGGCAGTATCTAAGGGAGTAACAACACGGTCTTCAAAAAATATAGTGCTACCAGTCGATGCCGATAGAACCACGATTGTACTTGCCCAAGAACCAGCCCCACCACACATAACCCAGACTCTCGCAGATTGTACCCCTACCCAGTTTGATAGAGAACCAGCTACACCCCTTCTAACCCCAACCCCAGCAGATAGTAACCCAATTCCAGTTCACACAGCACTATCTCCATCACAGAGCTCCCAAACATGAGCAGTTAGTAAGGCAACTGCAGTGCCCAAAGCACGAGGACCACCACTCCGAACCCCAACTCAACGCTTAAAGCAGAAGAAGAATTGTTCTCAGGTCAGGTTCTGTAGCTATGGTTCATACTCCTTTGCTCTTGCATCACTGTATTTACTCATACCAACTATTTTCAAATTTGAAGGATGGAATTGAAACTCCAATGGCGCAACAAGTATGTTTTACACCTGTTTCTTTAACTGGTTTGCTGTTGTAACTTGCTCTATGTTGATTTCAGTTTCAATTGAATGAACAGTTATGTTCTCATGTCATGCACATTACAAGTGTTGTTATTGCTGTGTACTTTCCCACACTTATATTCTATCTATGCTGCTTTGTCTTAAATATATATTATTTGAACTGTGTCTCTATCTTGATTTGGCAACAAAAACTAGAATGATATAGACCATACAGTGACCATGGTACATAGATATATGTTTGTTTCATGCTGTTATCCTATCCACTTTACTACTGAACTGATTTACCAAAATGAGTTTCATATACAACATGGTAAACCTGTGATGTGTCTGCTTGTTTCTCTTTTAGACTGCGGACAAAATATTGGAGAAGAGTACCCTGTTATGCAATGGTAAAGGAAGTAACGCAGATAAGGTTCAAGATAGTGAGACATCCCTGTTGGTCTCCAAGAAAGCTGATAAAAACTATCTTGACGACAGTGAGACAACCCCAAAGTCCTATCTTGATGTAGTGTTCGAGTTACTGGCCACTACTGCTGGCATAAGCTCTTTGAACTCACTGCCTGAATCAGTTCGTCTTCTTGAGTCTCAACTTCAAGTTGAAAGACATCAATCAGATGTGCTGCGACACGAAGCCGAAGTACTGAGGAAGTCCCTGCAGAATTCAGATGCATACTTTCTGGTGCAACAGCAAGCGCTGGAGGATTTAAGCGCCAAACAAGAGAAAGTTAATAAGCTTGCTAAGCATCTTGCCAGCATGTTGGGTACCTAGGATATTGTTTCTTGAGCTCTTCTGAAGTGGTTTCAGTTCTGGACTTGTTTTGCTGTGGCGTTTATTTGCATTGGTCACCAACTTTGACAACCAGTGTATGTGATATGTTGCTTTGTTCCCTATATTTGCACTGGTGGTGAACTTTGATGCCCAGTGGATGTAATATGTGTAATAGCCATAATAGCCTAGTGTTAGTTGCTTTCTTATTTATTTCCTTATTGTCTTGTTTAGTTGTTTGCTTGTAGTCATTGCAGTTCTTTTTCCGCGTTTTTCTAGTGGCCATAATAACCTATTTTTTATAACTAGGCCACAATAACCATGGGCAACATACGGACTGTTGTAACCATGGTCCAGCTACCTGTTGTAGTGACCATGGGCCTCCTACGGGCTGTAGGATCCATGGGCCCTCGACGGTACGTATAATCAATAACGGTCCACAAAATGGGCCGTAAACGGGCTAGAGTGGAAATCGTGTGTTTATGGCCCGACCATAACGGGCCGTTAATAGGCCAAAATGTATAACGTGCTTAATTCTATCGACAGGCATCATGGGTCATTAATGGGTCGTATTTGATGCCGCTATGAAAACAGCCCAACGGGTTAACAGGCCACAAACGGGCCGACTGTAACCACGGGCTGAATTTGGCCCATAAGCGAAACAGGCCAGTAACGGACTGTAAGTAACCGAATGCTGGAAATGAGCCCAAGAATAAATGGGCCCTTAGAAGGCCGTAAGGTAACACGGGCTAGAAACGGCCCAACGGAATAATGGGCCGTTAATGGGTGTAAAGTGATACACTGTTCATCATGGGCCAGTTTCACCACGGGCCTTTAATGGGCCCAGAGTTATAAAGGGCCTCGTATGGGCCAAATGACATCATGGGCCATACATGGGCCGGAAGTTACAACGGTCTGGAATCATATTGGATGGCCCAGATGACGCTACCGGGCCCAATTCAGATAGGCCATAACGGGTCGTGAGTTAGCGGGCTGTAAATGGGCTATATGCGAATAGGCCGTTAACAGGCTTTCCATGGGCCGGCCCACTACCTTTTGACCAAGTCAAACGGGCTGGCCTTTTCACCTGAATGGGCCTCTGTTGGGCCGTGCCATGTGTCGAGCTATCATAGGCGCCTCCCATCCAATGAGTGGATGACATATGTCCCAACGCTGAGCCGACACGTGGTTCCTCTGGCCATTGAGAATTTTACACGTGGAAAATCCCCATTGGTCCGGGTTGTTAACGTGTTATCGGATCCAAACTGGAACCCGATAGCTTAACGGCGACCCGTTACGATGGATGCCACGTGTCGGTTACCCTTGACGAAAGCACTTCCATGACGCGCCATTTATCGTCATGGAAGTGGACACTTACGTGATGATAATTTTGGTATTGTCATGGAACACTTCTACGATAGCACAGGTATGACTATCTTGATTCTATCATAAAATCATCATGGATATACATGCATGACAGAAAATGTGACCTACTGTGACAAACACGTATCATCACGGAAGTGTATTTTTTTTAGTGATGCCTTTCTGTGTCTAGAATACACTCCATCTATCTATCATACCATGTTCTTACATCAAAGTACTGTTGTTGTGTATCCCGCATCAATCACTCATGATTGGACGCTTTTAACATGGCAGTTTGTAGGATCGAAAGTATGTCTAGAGGGGGGGTGATTAGACTACTTGACCAAATAAAAATCTAGCCTTTTCCCAATTTTATGTCTTGGCAGATTTTAGCAACTTAACACAAGTCAAGCAATCAACCTACACATGCAATTCTAAGAGTATAGCAGCGGAATGTAAATCATTGCATATGAAGGTAAAGGGGAGGAGTTTGGAGGGAGCAAACGCAATGTAGACACGGAGATTTTTTGGCGTGGTTCCGATAGGTGGTGCTATCGTACGTCCACGTTGATGGAGACTTCAACCCACGAAGGGTAACGGTTGCACGAGTCCACGGAGGGCTCCACCCATGAAGGGTCCACGAAGAAGCAACCTTGTCTATCCCACCATGGCCATCGCCCACGAAGGACTTGCCTCACTTGGGTAGATCTTCACATGAAGTAGGCGATCTCCTTGCCCTTACAAACTCCTTGGTTCAACTCCACAATCTTGACGGAGGCTCCCAAGTGACACCTAACCAATCTAGGAGACACCACTCTCCAAAAGGTAATAAATGGTGTGTTGATGATGAACTCCTTGCTCTTGTGCTTCAAATGATAGTCTCCCCAACACTCAACTCTCTCTCACAGATTTGGATATGGTGGAAAGATGATTTGAGTGGAAAGCAACTTGGGGAAGGCTAGAGATCAAGATTCTTGTGGTTGGATTGGAATGTCTTGGTCTCAACACATGAGTAGGTGGTTCTCTCTCAGAAAATGAGTAGTGGAAGTGTAGGCACGTTCTGATGGCTCTCTCTCTAATGGAGAAGGGGGTGGAGGGGTATATATAGCCTCCACACAAAATCTAACCGTTACACACAATTTACCAAACTCGGTGGGACCGAATAGTGAAACTCGGTGAGACCGACCTAGTTCAAAATGTGAACGTTAGGCTTTTCGGTGGGACCGACAATACCAACTTGGTGAGACCGATGCGCTAGGGTTAGGGCGGAACCTCATCTCGGTGAGACCGATCACATGAATTCGGTGAGACCGATTTCAGTAATAAGCAAACAGAGACTTGGTCAGGCAAACTCGGTGGGACCGATCGCTCATTTTGGTGAGACCGAAACGTAACGAAAAGGAAACAGAGAGTTTGCATTACCAACTCGGTGGGACCGATCGCTCATCTTGGTTAGACCGAAACATTACGAAGGGAAACAAAGAGTTTGCAATCCCATCTCGGTAAGACCGAGATCCCTATCGGTGAGACCGAACTGATTAGGGTTTCTGGCAATGGCTTTGTCAAGTGAACTTGGTGGCGCCGGATAGATCAAATCGGTGGGGCCGAGTTTGACTTTAGGATTAGGACATATGTGGAAATGAGAAAGTGTTTGTGGGCTTTTGGAGCATATCACTAAGCATTTTGGGCAAGCAAGCCATTAAGCAACACCTCATCCCCTTTTAATAGTATTGGCTTTTCCTATGGACTCAATGTGATCTTGGATCACTAAAATGAAAATGTAGAGTCTTGAGCTTTTGCCAATATGTGTCCTTAGCATTTTGAGGGTCCACATCTCTAGTCCATGCCATACCAATCATTGAACTTTCTGAAACATTAATCTTGAATGGATATTAGTTCAATGAGCTATATGTTGTTATGAATTACCAAAACCACCCGGGGATTAGTTGCACTTTCACTGTTTGATAGTGGTTGCATCTTGCATTGATTTCTAGGTTGTACTGCTTCTAATTTTTCGAAATGCCACTTATGACAAGACACTTTTAACTTGGCAGAGTGATATTGGTTGCATCTTTCATATGGTGTCTAGCTTGCATTACTTATATTTTCTTGAAAATCCTTCTACTTAGTTTACACATCGTAGCTGTGAATATGTCACACCGTCCTATTTTTCTTACATATTCCATCCTCATACGGTTGTCTTACATCAAAGTATTGCTTGTCTGTATCATGCATCAATGAGTTCTGAAAGAGCAATTTTATTCTTTTGTGTTGTGGGTACGGCTTGACATGGCAAAGTCAAAAAAGAGCAAGGAAAATAATATAGTAGGGAATGGTGTTACTCGTCGGGTGCAACGGAAAAGGATCTGCGCTTGAGATTCTGCTGGCACTTATAGTGCAGTAGAAGGTCCAAGTCCACCGGCTAAATCTACAAACACAGGATCACCTGCTCCACCAGCTGCAGCATCCCCTTCAACTGTACCGGCATCTCAATGAGTTACTCGTTCATTTCCTCCGCAACTGGCCTGTTCCTAAGCTGCCTTCACACCTAACACTACTTCCGAAGCACTGCTGACACAACAGGACTTGGCAAGATCAGATGAACCTCATGAGCATCAACACCAAGACGGTACCTAACCGAGTCAAGTTGTAGTTGCATGCTCCTTTATATGTACTCTCACAGTTTGATGTGCACTAACACTTTCCATATTCGTTGTTGAACTATCACCATGGCGCAAGCGGAAACAGACATTAGGGATAATGCTTGACAGATTAACAAAATCTAAAGGAGGAAGAATGGAGATCCATTTTGAGGTAGGTTTAAAAAGGCCACGTGATGCTACAGAGCCAGCCAAGTTAGTATCAGAGGCAGTCCTTGCCGTTAGGTGTCATGCACGTATCCTCCCAACGTGGATCCAGTACAGGAATGAGAAATACGATACCCAGTTTAACACCTTCCTTGACCATTTATCCGTAAGTAATGTTATTCATCGCAATTTGTAATATTGTCTTGCTCTGTCCCATAGTTTCTAGCTTCCTCCTAATAAGACTCACATTATTTTTTTAACAGATGAGGTTCAAGTTAGATCCGAAAGATGATGCAACTAAACAAGCATGCACTCATGTTTTTCAGTCTGCTCTGCGACAGTATCGGTATCACCTTAGAAAAACTCACTTTGAAGGCAAGGCTAACAATGAAATCGCCCAAACATCTCCAGTGGAAAATATTACAAATGAAGACTGGACAGCCCTTGTTAAACACTGATCTGATCCAAAGTATCAGGTAGGGTATATGTATTTGATCAGATAACATATTGAACTTGTATTTACGTATGTGCCTTACAAGTGTATCTTCTTCTAGGCTAACTGTTTGAAGAACAAGACCAACCGTTCTAAAGTGAAATTCCAACAGACAACAGGATCTCGTAGCTATATTGCACACTGTGAGGCTCTTGTAAAACCTGCTAGTTCCTTCTTTTTTTTGTGCCATATTATCGTATCTATATTGACTTGTTCCAAATACAGAGGAAAGCCAGTGCAGACCAAAAATAACCTGAACCGAATGCAGTGCAAATCTTCAAGGATTGCCAGACTAGCAAGATGAAGGGCATGAGCACACCAGTTCAAGTCATTGTTGTAAGTCCTTACTCCTCCAGCCTTTGAACTGCTTGTTACTGTGACATGTTCATTTAACTGCTTGGTTTGCAGCCAATGTCAGTTACTTTGTTCACTTTTATACACAGTTGTCTTAATGTATCATTTCACCTTACACGGTTTAAAGGAGAGGAAGGATATTCTTTTGGTCTTGATCTGTAATCTAGTTGTGATGTTCGCGTGCCCACACAATGATACAATAGCCTGTTTGTTTGATATCTATTTGCCCACGATATGAATGATGTCATACTATGTTCATCCTACTTTAAACCATGTCTCTTTATCCTTGGATGTCAACGAATGTGAGGAAATAGACAATACAGTAGGCATGCTACATGGACATATGTTCCGAAAGTGATTTTATTATGTAGTTGGCACTACAATACATGCTAATGTATTACAGTAGTTCACCAAAATAAGTTATGTACAAATGTGAAACCTACTTTGTTGGTTTTTGTCTCATTAGTAACTTATCTGGTACACTAATCTACAAGTTCAAGCTTTCAGCAAGCTATGGAACAAATGATTGAACAGCCACAACCACCTGAAGGTGACGAGGCTACCACAGGCACAATGTCACCTCTTGCTGCAGTGCGTCAGTATCTCTCCACTAACAGTGCAAAAAGCACCTTCCTGCGTAATTCTGGGATGGTTGTCAAGGTAACCTCATCCAAATCGCCTACTGAACAAAATCTTCCAGCTAGACAGAGTGATATATCTATGCTCCAGACACAAGTCCAATCCCTAATGGAGGTCGTTTCGGAAACAAGAATAATGGTTGATAAATGTCGTCAAGATACGAATGGTTTTGAAACCAGACTTTCAGACATTTGCTTCATTGTTCAAGAGCAATGGTGGAAAAAAGGGGAAGATCATGCTACTCCATCAGATTCTACAGCCTGAAACATTAGCACTCAGGTCAAATGATATGTGCTTCTATACATCTGATGGTGCTTTTATCTGCAAGGACTGTAAACTTTATGACAACAGGCCTTTTGTTTTATGGCTGGAATTTATTTTGTTGTGATACAGCATTTATCGTGCTGCCAAAGGCTGTAGAAATTACGAAGCTATTTTTGTATATTGTAGGTTTATCTTAGTAATGTGTTCGGCCAAAAGCATCGTAGGAGCCCAATGTGCCAACATTTGTCGGGCCCACAATTCCAATTGGGCTAAAAACGATTATGGGCCTTAATTTGCATGTAGCCCACTAAAAATATCTGGGCCTAAATCAGCATAAGCTTTCTTATTTTTGGTAGGCATGTGCCCACAGTGGGCCTTTAACAGGCCTAAACATAATTTGGGCCCTCAGTAACGATAGGCCGTTAACATGTGTAAATATATCGAGCCCATAAATAACATGGGCCTTTAATAGGCTGAAAGTGAGATTGGGCCCTGATTGTGCCAAATAACCCATTGGTCATTAGCAGGCCGAAATGTATCTCAGCTCGTGGTGGCCCATTTACAATGTGGATCATTCATAGGCCGAAATTCAAACGGGTCGTAAATGTGCTGACCTACTACACGGGCCTTTACCAGGCCGGAAATTCGGTCGGGCTTGATTAGTATCAGTTTTATATGGGCCGTTAATAGGCCCGATGTGACGTTGGGCCACATATGGCCCATGGATTTCGTCCGACGTTAACAGGCCAAAAATTACAACAGGCTGGAAGTGGCCCAAATCTACAGTGGGCCTCTAATAGGCTGAATGTCAGACATGGCCGAATATGACCCAAATCCTTCACGGTCGTTTATGCGCCGAAAGTTTCAATGGCCAATAAATGGGCCCAAATTAAGCAGGACCTTTAATAGGCCAGAAACATAGCGGGCCATAATTCAGCCCAAATACTTAGCGGACTATTAACGAGCCAGAAGTGACCATGGGCCGCGATGATGACAAGTCTAGAACAGGCCATCGACGGGCCGATTTGACACTAGCCGTACGTGCCTTAACTAAGAATGGGCCGTCTGCAAGTAGGCTGTTAATTGGCCAGCCCGCTAATTTTGACTGGGCCAGCCTTTTTAACCTAAATGGGCCGCTGTTGGGCCTTGCCACGTATCGACGTATCATAGGCGCCTCCTGTCCATTGGGCGGTTGACATCTGTCCTTTCCCGGTGCTGACACATGGTTGCTATAGCCAATGATAGATTTACACGAGGAAAATCCTCGTTGGTCCCAGCTGTTAACGGGTTATCGGATCCAAACCGGAACCCGATAGCTTAACGGCGACCCGTTATGGTGGATGCCACGTGTCGGTTACCCTTGACGAAAGCACTTCCATGACGTGCCATTTATTGTCATGGAAGTGGACACTTCCGTGATGATAATTTTGGTATTGTCATGGAACACTTCTACGACAGCACAGGTATGACTATCTTGATTCTGTCATAAAATCGTCATGGATGTACATGCATGACAGAAAATGTGACTTACTGTGACAAACATGTATCATCATGGAATTGTATTTTTTTGTAGTGACCAAATCGATAGATCTGAGAGAAATACAAAGCTACCTTAATCATGCATAAAAGAGTTCAGAGAAGACTCAAATAATATTCATAAATAATCTGATCATAAATCCACAATTCATCGGATCTCAACAAACGCACCGCAAAAAGAAGATTACATCGAATAGATCTCCAAGAACATCGAGGAGAACATTGTATTGAAGATCAAAGAGAGAGAAGAAGCAATCTAGCTACTAGCTATGGACCCGTAGGTCTGTGGTAAACTACTCTCACATCATTGGAAGGGTAGCAAAGGTTGGTGTAGAGGCCCTCCGTGATCGAATCCCCCTCCGGCAGAGTGCCGAAAAAGGCCCCAAGATGGGATCTCACGAAAATAGAAGCTTGCGGCGGCGAAAAAGTATTTTTGGTGTGCCCTCTGGTATACGGGGAATATTTGGGTATTTATGGAGCCAAGATTAGGGTTAGGAGGTCTGTGAGGGACCCACAAGCCTAGGGGCAGGCTGCCTCGTGGGTCTTCTGGTCTCTTCCCGAAGCTTCGTGGTTGTCTTCTGGTCCAAGAAAAATCCTCAAAAAGTTTCGTTCCATTTGGACTCCATTTGGTATTGATTTTCTGTAAAAGACAAAAACAAGGAAAAAATAGCAACTGGCACTGGGCACTAGGTTAATAGGTTAGTCCCAAAAATGATATAAAATAGCATATTAATGCATATAAAACATCCAAGATGGATAATATAATAGCATGGAACAATAAAAAATTATAGATACGTTGGAGACGTATCAAGTGCCACACTGGCGCTTCTTAGATTTAAAGTAGCAAACGGTCTATCAAACAAGGGCTTCACAGAGTTGTTAGGTCTTTTCAAAGAAATTCTTCCAGAAGATAATGTGCTCCCCAAAAGCACGAATGAAGCAAAGAAAATTGTTTGCCCATTGGAACTTGAAGTACAGAAGATACACGCTTGTGTGAATGATTGTATATTGTACCGTGGTGAGTATAAAGATTTGCGTGCATGTCCCATATGCAAGCATGCATGATACAAGCGCAGGAGAGCAAAGGATAATTACAAATTGGATGACGAGATCAAGACAGGAATCCCTTTCAAGGTTGTCTGGTACTTGCCTTTAATTCCAAGGTTGAGGCGTTTGTTTGCAAACCCTAGAGAGGCAAAGAGGTTGTGGTGGCATCATGATAAGAGAACTGCAGATAAATATATGAGGCACACGAAAGATGGGGCTCAATGGGAATTAATCGACAACAAGTTTGAAGACTTTGCCAAAGATCCTAAAAGTATAAGGATCGGGGAGTGTACTGACGGGATGAATCCGTTTGGCGATATGAGCACCAAACACCGCACATGGCTGGTGCTTCTATGCATATATAACCTTGCTCCTTGGTTGTGTATGAAGAAAAAATACATTATGATGTCAATGATTATCCAAGGCCCAAAGCAACCTGGAAATGACATCAACATTTACTTTCAGCTACTGGTAGAAGAACTGCTGACATTGTGGGTAAAAGAGCCTACTGTAAAATGTTATGATGCTTACAAAAAGGAGATTTTCGATCTACATGTGATGCTGTTGCACACCATTCAAGATATGCCGGCATTAGGCAACACATCGGGGTAGAAAACAAAGGGAGATGTAGGGTGTGTCACATGCATGGATAGGACAACTAGGAGATTTCTTCCCAACTCGCGCAAAACCGTGTATTTGCGTCATCGTAGGTTCTTACGGAGAGGTCACCCATACCAAAAGATGAAAGCTGAATTTGATGGTACGACAGAGGTAGGTTTGGGCCCAAGAACTTATGTTGGGGAGGTGGTCCACAACATGGCTAAACAAATTAATGTTGTGCTTGGCAAGAACCATGCTTTGACGGTGAAACAAACACCCAGTGATCAAGTGTTTAAGAAGAAATCGGTGTTCTGGGATTTACGTTACTGGGAGATTCTACGTGTACGTCACTGCATCGATGTCATGCACGTAGAGAAGAACATATGTGAAAGCATCCTTGGTACTCTGCTCAAGATTAAAGGTAAAATAAAGGATGGTGACGGTGCATGACTCGATATGCTTGGTGATCAATCAAAATGCAAGAGTGAAGCAGAAGATGATAACAAATTCCTCCACGCTCGCCAGAGTTACAATTTCAGTACAGAAGAAGCAACAGAGTTCTTCAACTATTTGTTGTCAATTAAGACACCCTCTTCCTACTTCACAAACATCAGAAGTCTCGTGGATGTGAGCTCAGGTAAAATGAAGTTGGGACACATGAATTCACATGATTGCCATGTAATGTTGACACAAATCCTCTCGGTAGCCCTCAGAAATCTGATGGATAAAGATATAAGAAACACACTCATTGAGCTCTGTGATTTCTTTAATAAACTATGGCAGAAAGTTGTAGATCCTGAAGAGTTGGATTATATGCAACATGATATTGCAAGAATATTGTGGTCCTATGTTTCTTTGCAACATGTATCCCTTCGAGTGGTTCATGGGAATACTGAAGCGCTATTGTCGAAACCAAAGCCATCCAGAGGCAAGCATCCTACAAGCTTATACCGCAGAGGAGGTGGTTGAGTTTTGCACTGAATACATGAAACGAAGACCTATAGGTTTGCCCCTCTCTCGCCACGAGGGAAGGCTGAAAGGTAAGCCGGTCCTTGCTGGCGCGCAAAAGGCTGCACCCGAAGATTTGGCCAACAAAGCCCATTTGACGGTACTGCTTAACAGCCCAGTTCTCAGTGCTTATGCTGACGAACACTTGGCGGAGATACACCAAAGCTTCTTACCAATGGTGTATCCATTAGATGTGGAGATGAAGGAGCACACTAAGAACTACGCCAGATGACTGAAGAATCGTTTGGCACAAGGATCCATGGATGACATTGCTATGTGGATGACACAAAAGCCATCACTTACGGTGTTGATGTACCAAGCATATGACATAAATGGCTACACATTATACACTGAGGAACGTGATGAGAAGACCTCTTATCAGAACAGCTCTGTTCGAATAGAATGCATGACTATTGATGAAGCTAATAAAAGGGTATACTATGGAACCATCAAAGAGATTTGGGAGCTTAACTATGTGAAAGTTAAGGTGGCATTATTCAGGTGCACATGGATCCCTCTTAGTCAGGTAAGGTTGATGATTACAGGAAGACCTGTGTTAATAGGATAACGATGGCATATCACGCGGACCCATTCATTCTTGCCAGTGTGCTACCCAGATTTTCTATCTAGAAGACCCCTTGCATAAGAACTTCCATGTAGTGATGCATGGGAAGAGGAGGGTACTGGGCGTCGAGGATGTTGCCGATGAGGACGAGTACAATGAATTTGCTGAGTTGCCAACCAAGGGATCATGCACCTTCCAAACAGAGAATCGTAAAATTATTAGAAAACCTAAGGTCATTCGGGGTCAACCTAATGATCCCAGTTCCCCCATGTACATGGGAATTAAGCCGTAAGACTAGTTTTTATGCCTACCCTGCAATTTAATTCATTCAATTTAGAACTATCGCGTGTACTGAATTTGTGAGATATGTCTGGTCTTATGTTGATGTAAGAACAGTTAATATGTTGACCTTGATATGCTGTCAGCTCAGGCAATTCATTTGAACTGTTTATTATTATTATACCATAGAGGTAGCACACTCAATTGATCTCACTCCAGTATGTATGAATAGAAGATATGCAATCTGGTTTGCGAATAGCACACGGTTCATTCATGAAAGCCGTGCGCCGACCAAACCGTGCGCGTGATCTGAGTCATGTGTTCTGATTGGCCAGAACCCAAACCCCACGGATCGTACGTCTGCACCGTTGGATGCTCCCAGATCGAACGGCAATCGTCATCCCTTTCAACAACACATGCAGTTGCGGTTGTGATTTTATTTATAAGCACAAAATGCATGTTAAATTCAAAAAATGTCTTAAATATAGCAAACGATACTTGAAATGCGCCAAAAAATCAAACCTGTGGTATAATGGTGATTGCGTACCGTGGAAATTTTTATGAGGCCAAATGATGAAGTCACCGGCCAGTGGAGTTTGAATTGACACGTCTCCTTTTGGAAACCATGATCCTTCTTGTAAGATGCTCCGGTTTCCAAGGAGGGGTCATCAAAACTTGTGCCAAACTTTACCAAATTTTTTCCACAGGGCTGTGAGAGCACGCCACTGATAACCCACAAGTATAGGGGATCGCAACAGTTTTCGAGGGTAGAGTATTCAACCCAAATTTATAGATTCGACACAAGGGGAGCCAAAGAATACTTGTAAGTATTAGCAGCTGAGTTGTCAAGTCAACCACACCTGGAGATTAATTATCTGCAGCAATATGATCAGTAGCACAGTAATATGATAGTTTTGATAGCAGTGATAAATAGTAGCAGTAACGGTAATAGTGATAGCAATGATTTTGTAGCAGTTGTAACAGTAACAGCAGCAGTAGTAACTTAGTGATGACCCACAAGTATAGGGGATCTATCGTAGTCCTTTCGATAAGTAAGAGTGTCGAACCCAACGAGGAGCAGAAGGAAATGACAAGCGGTTTTCAGCAAGGTATTCTCTGCAAGCACTGAAATTATCGATAACAGATAGTTGTGTGATAAGATAATTCGTAACAGGTAACAAGTAACAAAAGTAACTAAGGTGCAGCAAGGTGGCCCAATCCTTTTTGTAGCAAAGGACAAGCCTTGACGAACTCTTATATAAAGCAAAGCGCTCCCGAGGACACATGGGAATTGTTGTCAAGCTAGTTTTCATCATGCTTATATGATTCGCGTTCATTACTTTGATAATTTGATATGTGGGTGGGCCGGTGCTTGGGTGCTGCCCTTCCTTGGACAAGCCTCTCACTTATGATTAACCCCTCTTGCAAGCATCTGCAACTACGAAAGAAGAATTAAGATAAATCTAACCATAGCATGAAACATATGGATCCAAATTAGCCCCTTACGAAGCAATGCATAAACTAGGGTTTAAGCTTCTATCACTTTATCAACCCATCATCTACTTATTACTTCCCAATGCCTTCCCCTTGGCCCAAATCATGGTGAAGTGTCATGTAGTCGACGTTCACATAACACCACTAGAGGAAAGACAACATACATCTCATCAACATATCGAACGAATACCAAATTCACATTATTAATTATAACAAGACTTCTCCCATGTCCTCAGGAACAAACATAACTACTCACAAAGCATATTCATGTTCATAATCAGAGGGGTATTGAATAGCATTAAAGATCTGAACATATGATCATCCACCGAATAAACCAACTAGCATCAACTACAAGGAGTAATACACACTACTAGCAATCCACAGGTACCAATCTGAGGTTTTGAGACAAAGATCAGATATGAGAGATGAACTAGGGTTTGAGAGGAGATTGTGCTGGTGAAGATGTTGATGGAGATTGACCCCCTCTTGATAAGAGGATCATTGGTGATGCCGATGGCTTCGATTTCCCCCTCCCGAAGGGAAGTTTCCCCGGCAAAATAGCTCCGCCGGAGCCCTAGTTTGGTTCTGCCCAAGTTCCGCCTCGAGACGGCGGCGCCTCGTCCCGAAAGCTTCCTTCTGATTTTTTCCAGGTCAAAACACACCATATAGCAGAAGATGGGCATCGGGGGCCTGCCAGGTGGCCCACAAGGCAGGGGGGCGCGCCCAGGGGGGTAGGGCGTGCCCTCCACCCTTGTGGATGGCTGGTGGCCCCCCTCTGGTCCTTTCTTCGCCCAATATTTTTTATTAATTCCAAAATGACTCTCCGTGAAGTTTCAGGACTTTTGGAGTTGTGCAGAATAGGTGATGCGGAGCATCCTACGATCATCCCCATGTACACTACGACTACTCCCCGAGCCCCAACTATCCATACGATGAGACCTCGAGTATACGCCATTGGACCTAAGGTGAACTCCTGGTTTCTGAATCTTCTCATTCTGCATGTAAGACAAGGATGCTACCTCAAGTGCGGACCTTGTGCATACTCAGGTACACCCCGAGGAGACCATGGAGAGCCCAAGGACCAAGGCCGAGTGTGCGCGGGAGCAAATGAAGAAGAAGGAAGAAGAGCCAGCTATTACAGCAGCCGGACATCTGGCCAGGCCCGGACATCCGGCCCAACGCCCGGAAATCCGGCTCCCTTCTATCCAGAGAGCACCAGAATCGACCAAGTCAGCCCGGACATCCGGCCCCCCAGGCCCGGACATCCGGCCCGTCGCGAGCCGCCGGACATTCGGCCCAGCGCGCGGAAATCCGGCGCCCCATCACAGAAGCTGGACCCTGCCAGCCCGGACATCCGGCCCCAGCGCCCGGACATCCGGCGTCTCAGGAACGCCCGGACATCTGGCCCGACGCCCGGACGTCCGGCCCTGTCTGTCTGCGCATAGTAAAGGGCCGAGACCCGTGTATCCCTTCGCCCCCTAGACTATATATACTCCTCCACCTCCCTCTTTCTAGGGTTAGCAATGGTTTAGCTCATTATAGAGATAGAGCTTTGCTCGTCCTTGTGGTTCTTCTCGATCGAGAGACCGCGGCCTCTTCGGAGAAGATCCACGCTTGGATTCAAGACCCCTCACAGGAAGATCCCTCGCGGATTCAAGGCCTCCTCACGGAGATGAACTAGCTACTTGTATCATCCTTTGTTGATCGTGGATCGTGTATCTCTTTGTGTTTCGAGGATTTAGCACATGTGTAATCGAATCTCGTTGGTTTGAGTGATTCTCTCGTGTTTCCCCTCGTGATTTCCCCTCGTGTTCTTCGTGTTCTTCGTAGGATCCGCTCCAATCGTGAAAGATCGGCCCGAGGGTATCCACCCTACATCAATAGGTCTCTAATATTTGCTCCTTTTCTAGCCCATAATTCCAGCTGCCGGCATTCTCCCTCTTCATGTAAATCTTGTAAAATAAGAGAGAAAAGGCAAAAGTATTATGCCATAATGTGTAATAACAACCCATAATGCAATAAATATCAACATAAAAGCATGATGCAAAATGGACGTATCAACTCCCCCAAGCTTAAACCTCACTTGTCCTCAAGCGAAACCCGAAATCAAAAAATATGTCCACATGTTTAGAGGTAGAGGTGTTGATAAAATAAAATACGGACATGAGGGCATCATGATCATATTTAGAACAGCAACATATATTGTCATATAATTTCTTATGCCAAAGTAACAATTAATTCACAAGGTAAAGTATGAATCAAGAACTTCATTGAAACCCAACAAACTATGATCTCAGTCATTGAAGCAATTGCAATTTATCATAACATCGGAAAGAGTCAATTTAAGAGCTTTTCGGCAAGTCCACATACTCAACTATCATCTAGTCTTTCACAATTGCTAACACTCACGCGATACTTATGGGTTCAAAGCTTCAATCAGACACAGAGAAAGATAGGGGCTTATAGTTTTGCCTCCCAACCTTTTACGTCAAGGGTAATGTCAACAATAATACTTTATGATAACCAATATCCGAGTGGGTATATATCTCTGGATCTCTCCAACACATAGTGCTTGCCAAAAGGAAAAAGTGTAAAAAGGAAAGGTGAAGATCACCATGACTCTTGTATAAGGGTAGAAGATAAAAGTAAAAGATAGGCCCTTCGCAGATGGAAGCAGAGGTTTTCATGCACTTTTATGGTTGGATGTACAAAATCTTAATTCAAAAGAACATCACTTTATATTGCCGCTTGTGATAAAGAACTTTATTATGCAGTCCGTCGCTTTTATTTCTTCCATATCACAAGTTCGTATAAAACTTATTTTCTTCACACTAATAAATCATACATATTTAGAGAGCAATTTTTATTGATTGCATCGATCACAACTTACTTGAAGGATCTTACTCAATCCATAGGTAGGTATGGTGGACTCTCATGGCAAAACTGGGTTTAGGGATGTTTGGATGCACAAGTAGTATCTCTACTTGGTGCAAAGGATTTGGCTAGCATAAGAAAAAAAAGCAAGCTCAACATGTTGGAGGATCCATGACAATATAACTTCTATTCGGATATAGGAAAACATAACTCATTATGTTGTCTTCCTTGTCCAACATCAACTTTTTAGCATGTCATATTTTAATGAGTGCTCACAATTACAAAGGATGTCCAAGATAGTATATTTGTATGTGAAACCTCTCTTTCTTTATTACTTCCTATTAATTGCAACAATGACCAAAACTATATTTGTCAACTCCCACCAAATTTTATTCATCATACTCTTTATATGTGAAGTCATTACTCTCCATAAGATCAGTATATGATCTCTTTATTTCCTTTTATTTCTTTCTCTTATTTTTATTCCCTCAAGATCATAGCAAGAAAGCAAAGCCCTCAACTCAACACTACTCTTTATTATAAATAACTCACGGACTCGATTACATAGATAGATCTCAAAACAAAACTCAAGGCTAGATCATACTAAAACTTTATTCTACTAGATCAAGATATAACCAAAAGGACCAAACTAAGAAAAACGATAGAAGTAAAGGTGTGATGGTGATACGATACCGGGGCACCTCCCCCAAGATTGGCAGTTGCCAAGGGGACTGCCGATACCCATGTATTTATGTTTCTTTCTTCGGAGGCGGTGATGTGATATTCTTCGCGATGATGCCCCTTAGGATGCGATTCTCATCCTCGAGCTTATTATTTTGCTGCTTAAGATCCATTATTTCCTTGCAAAGTTTACCCGTGACGGCCAGAGCTCCAATCACCCATGGATGTTTCATAGCTGCGGGGGGAAAAGCAACACTCTTTTTCATATTTTCATAAGAGAGAAATCTAGCATTGGGAGGAATGACCGAATTTGGAATTGCTGAGCTCTGAAGTTCCTCCAGCATGAATCCCGTTTGAAGACGAGAGGTAACTTCTTGATCCTCCTCCATAGCATCCAGTATTTTCAAGTCAGCCTCCATCTCTTCCTCCATTGATTGCCCGAAGTGGTCAGCTTCGCTATTTGCTCTTGGCCCCGGTGTCAGATGAGAGACACGACTCTTGCGAAGACAACTTGCTCCAAATCTACTACAGAAACAACTCAAAACGAAAATAGGGGGTTTTGATGTGGTACTGTGGTCAAACCTTCAGGAGATTATATAATGAATTTTTACAGACCAAAAGAAGTATTGTGCAAGAAAACAGAGTCCGGAGGGCACACGAGGTGGCCACAAGGCAGGGGGGCGCGCCCAGGGGGTAGGGCACGCCCTCCACCCTTATGGTCTCCTTGTGCAACTTTCGGACTACTTTTAATTTTCCTAATTTTTTAAATATTCCAAAATGGAGAAAATTTATCATTGGAAACAATTTGGAGTCGGTTTACTTACCGCACCACATACCTATTCCTTTTCGGAGTCTAAAACGTTCTAGAAAGTGTCCCTTATGTACTCCTCCGGTGTTACGGTGTTAATTATATTGGTCTCAACATTTATGGGATTACCTGAGATATAATGTTTGATTCTTTGACTGTTTACCACCTTCGGATTTGTGCCTTCGGCGTTGTTGATTTATATGGCACCGGAACGATAGACCTCCGCGATAATGTAAGGACCTTCCTATTTAGAGAGAAGCTTTCCTGCAAAAAATCTTAAACGAGAGTTTTATAGCAAAACATGATCACCTACATTAAACTCATGCTTTTGTATCCTTTTGTCATGCGATATTTTAACTTTTTCTTTGAACAACTTGGCATTCTCATAGGCTTGGGTTCTCCATTCATCAAGCGAGCTTATGTCAAATAACATCTTCTCACCGGTAGTTTGAAATCATAGTTGAGCTCTTTGATTGCCCAATAAGCTTTGTGTTCTAGTTCAAGAGGTAAGTGACAAGCCTTTCCATAAACCATTTTATATGGAGACATACCCATTGGGTTTTTATAAGAAGTTCTATAAGCCCATAATGTATCATCAAGTTTCTTAGACCAATTCTTTCTAGATCTATTAACGGTCTTTTGCAAAATTAATTTAATCTCTCTATTGCTCAATTCTACTTGACCGCTAGACTGAGGATGATATGGAGATGCAATTCTATGGTTACCATCATATTTAGCAAGCATTTTACGGAAAGCACCATGAATAAAATGTGAACCACCATCAGTCATCAAATATCTAGGGACTCCAAACCTTGGAAAAATAACTTCTCTAAGCATCTTAATAGAGGTGTTATGATCAGCACTACTAGTTGGAATAGCTTCTACCCACTTAGTAAAATAATCAACAGCAACTAAAATATGTGTATACCCATTAGAGGAAGGAAAAGGTCCCATATAATCAAAGCCACAAACATTGAATGGTTCAATAACAAGTGAATAATTCATAGGCATTTCCTAACGTCTACTAATATTACCAATTCTTTGACATTCACCACAAGACAAGACAAACTTACGAGCATCCTTGAAGAGAGGAGGCCAATAAAAACCGGATTGTAATACCTTGTGTGCAGTCCTATCTCCAGCGTGGTGTCCTCCGTAAGACTCGGAGTGGCACTTGCGTAGGATCTGTTCCTGTTCATGCTCAGGTACACAACGTCTAATAACACCATCTACTTCTTCTTTATAAAGGTGTGGGTCATCCCAAAAGTAATGTCGTAAATCATAGAAAAAACTTTTTCTTTTGCTGGTATGTGAAACTAGGTGGTATAAATTTAGCAACAATGTAATTAGCATAATCAGTATACCACGGAGTATTACGAGAAGCATTTATGACAGCTAATTATTCATCAGGAAAGCTATCATCAATAGGCAGTGGGTCATCAAGAACATTTTCTAACCTAGACAAGTTGTCTGCAACGGGGTTCTCAACTCCCTTTCTATCAATAATATGCAAATCAAATTCTTGTAGCAAGAGAACCCATCTAATAAGTCTAGGTTTAGCATCTTTCTTTTCCATAAGATATTTAATAGCAGCATGATCGGTGTGAACAGTTACTTTGGAATCAACAATATAAGATGTGAACTTATCACAAGCAAAGACAACTGCTAAAAATTCTTTTTCAGTAGTAGCATAATTTCTCTAGGCACTGTCTAAAGTTTTACTAGCATAATGAATAACATTCAATTTCTTATCAACTCTTTGCCCTAGAACAGCACCAACAGCATAATCACTAGCATCACACATAATTTCAAAGGGTGAGTTCCAATTAGGTGGTTGAACAATAGGTGCAGAAATCAAGGCTTTCTTAAGTATTTCAAATGCTTCTACACAATCATCATCAAAAACAAAAGGAACATCTTTTTGCAAGAGATTGGAGAGAGGCCAAGAAATTTTAGAGAAGTCTTTAATAAACCTCCTATAGAAACCAGCATGGCCAAGGAAACTTCTTATACCTTTGATATCTTTAGGACACGGCATCTTTTCAATAGCATCTACTTTAGCTTTATCAACTTCAATACCTCATTCAGAAATTTTATGCCCCAAGACAATACCTTCATTAACCATAAAGTGGCACTTCTCCCAATTCAAGACAAGATTGGTTTCTTCACATCTCTGCAAAACTCTATCAAGGTTGCTTAAGCAATCATCAAAAGAAGTTCCGTAAATGGAGAAATCATCCATGAAAACCTCAACAATCTTTTCACAAAAATTAGAGAATATAGCAGTCATACATCTTTGAAAGGTAGCAGGTGCATTGCATAAAACAAAACGCATACGTCTATAAGCTAAGGTACCGAAAGGGCAAGTGAAAGTGGTCTTTTCCTGATCATCTTTTGACACAGGTATTTGAGAAAAACCAGAATAACCATCTAGAAAGCAAAAATGTGTATGTTTGGATAGTCTTTCTAGCATTTGATCAATAAAAGGTAGAGGGTAATGATCTTTTCTAGTAGCTTTGTTTAATTTGCGAAAATCAATTACCATTCTATACCCTGTAACAATTCTTTGTGGAATCAATTCATTCTTATCATTAGGAACAATAGTAATACCTCCCTTCTTAGGGACACAATGAACGGGACTTACCCATCTACTATCAGCAATAGGATAAATTATACCTGCCTCCAGATGCTTTAGTATTTCATTTCTTACCACTTCTTTCATCTTAGGATTTAACCGTCATTGGTGATCAACAACTGGTTTAGCATCATGCTCCAAATTAATTTTGTGCTGACATAGAGTGGGACTAATGCCCTTAAGATCATCAAGAGTATATCCAATAGCGGCATGGTGCTTCTTCAGAGTTTTCAATAATTTCTTTTCTTCATGCTCTGAAAGGTTAGCACTAATAATAACAGGATATATCTTCTTTTCATCAAGATAAGCATATTTCAAAGTATCAGGTAATTGTTTAAGCTCAAACACGGGATCTCCCTTGGGTGGAGGAGGATCCCCAAGGATTTCAACAGGCAAGTTGTGTTTCAAAACAGGCCCTTGATTAAAGAATATTTCATCTATTTCCCTTCTTTCATTCATAAACATATCATTTTCATGGTCTAGAAAATATTGTTCTAAGGGATCAGTAGGAGGCACGGCAATAGAAGCAAGACCAATAATCTCATCCTTACTAGGAAATTCTTTATCATGGGGTTGTCTACAAAATTTAGAGAAATTAAAATCATGAGACATATCCCCTAAACCAACAGTAACAATATCTTTCTCGCAGTCTATCTTAGCATTAACGGTATTCAAGAAAGGTCAACCAAATATAATGGGACAAAAGTCATCTTGTGGGGAAGCAAGAACAAGAAAATCAGTAGGGTATTTTATTTTCCCACACAAGACTTCAACATCTCTAACAATCCCAATTGGTGATATAGTATCTCTATTGGCAAGCTTAATAGTAACATCAATATCCTCTATCTCAGCAGGTGCAATATCATTCATAATTTCTTTATATAAAGTAAAAGGAATTGCACTCACACTAGCACCCACATCACATAAGCCATGATAACAATGATCTCTTATTTTAACAGAAACAACAGGCATGCCAACAGTAGGTCTATGTTTATCTTTAATATCAGGTTTAGCAATTCTAGCAGCTTCTTCACAGAAATAAATAACATGCCCATCAATATTATCAACCAAGAGATCTTTAACCATAGCAATCCTAGGTTCAACTTTAATTTGTTCAGGGGGTGTAGGTGTTCTAGTATAACTCTTACGAACCACAGTTGAAGCTTTAGCATGATCCTTTATTCTAACAGGAAAAGGTGGTTTCTCAATATAAGCAGTAGGAACAATAGGATCAACATTATAATTAATAGTTTCTTCTTCAACTTTAATAGGTTCAACTACTTTAGCTTCAATGGGAGGATGATATTTAAACCACTTCTCCTTAGGGAGATCAACATAAGTAGCAAATGATTCACAGAAAGAAGCTACTATCTCAGAGTCAAGTCCATATTTAGTGATAAAATCACGAAAAGCATCGGTATCCATAAAAGATTTAACACAATCAAAATTAAGGTTTATACCTGACTCCTTACCTTCGTCGAGTTCCCAATCTTCAGATTTGCTTTTAATTCTTTCCAATAAATCCCATTTGAATTCAATATCCTTCTTCATAAAAGAACCAGTACAAGAAGCATCGAGCATGGATCTATCATTATGAGAAAGCCGAGCATAAATTTTTTGAATAATAATTTCTCTTGAGAGCTCATGATTGGGGCATGAATATAACATTGACTTAAGCCTCCCCCAAGCTTGATCGATACTTTCTCCTTCACGAGGCCAAAAATTATAAATATAATTTTGATCACGATGAACCAGATGCATAGGATAAAACTTCTGATGAAATTCCAATTTCAATCGATTGTAGTTCCAAGTCCCAATATCATCGCATAGCCTATACCATGTCAATGCCTTCTCCTTCAAAGATAAAGGGAAGACCTTCTTCCTGACTTCATCCTCGGGCAAACCTGCAAGCTTAAATAATCCACAAACTTCATCCACATAGATTAGATGCATATCAGGATGTAGTGTTCCATCTCCTGTATAAGGATTAGCTAGCAGTTTCTCTATCATGCCCGAAAGAATTTCATAATAAATATTTTAAGTAGGTGCAGTGGGTTGAGGGGAAACTCTTTGCTCTTTCGGTCGGGGTGAAGATACCCCGAACAAACCCCTCAAAGGATTATTTTCCATAGTAACAAGTAACAGTAAATTTCAGCACACTATATAAATGTTTCCTTACCAAATTCCACTTACCAAAGGCGCTTCACTCCCCGGCAACGGTGCCAGAAAAGAGTCTTGATGACCCACAAGTATAGGGGATCTATCATAGTCCTTTCGATAAGTAAGAGTGTCAAACCCAATGAGGAGCAGAAGGAAATGACAAGCGGTTTTCAGCAAGGTATTCTCTGCAAGCACTGAAATTATCGGTAATAGATAGTTGTGTGATAAGATAGTTCGTAATGGGTAACAAGTAACAAAAGTAACTAAGGTGCAGCAAGGTGGTCCAATCCTTTTTGTAGCAAAGGACAAGCCTGGACGAACTCTTATATAAAGCAAAGCGCTCCCAAGGACACATGGGAATTGTTGTCAAGCTAGTTTTCATCATGCTCATATGATTCGCGTTCATTACTTTGATAATTTGATATGTGGGAGGACCAGTGCTTGGGTGCTACCCTTCCTTGGACAAGCCTCCCACTTATGATTAACCCCTCTCGCAAGCATCCGCAACTATGAAAGAAGAATTAAGATAAATCTAACCATAGCATGAAACATATGGATCCAAATCAGCCCCTTACGAAGCAACGCATAAACTAGGGTTTAAGCTTCTGTCACTCTAGCAACCCATCATCTACTTATTACATCCCAATGCCTTCCCCTAGGCCCAAATCATGGTGAAGTGCCATGTAGTCGACGTTCACATAACACCACTAGAGGAAAGACAACATACATCTCATCAAAATATCGAACGAATACCAAATTCACATGATTAATTACAACAAGACTTCTCCCATGTCCTCAGGAACAAACGTAACTACTCACAAAGCATATTCATGTTCATAATCAGAGGGGTATTGAATAGCATTAAGGATCTGAACATATGATCTTCCATCGAATAAACCAACTAGCATCAACTACAAGGAGTAATGAACACTACTAGCAACCCATAGGTACCAACCTGAGGTATTGAGACAAAGATCGGATACGAGAGATGAACTAGGGTTTGAGAGGAGATGGTGCTGGTGAAGGTGTTGATGGAGATTGACCCCCTCTCGATGAGAGGATCGTTGGTGATGACGCTGGCTTCGATTTCCCCCTCCCGGAGGGAAGTTTCCCGGCAGAACAGCTCCGCCGGAGCCCTAGATTGGTTCTGCCCAAGTTCCGCCTCGAGACAGCGGCGCTTCGTCCCGAAAGCTTCCTTCTAATTTTTTCCAGGTCAAAACACACCATATAGCAGAAGATGGGCATCGGAGCCCTGCCAGGTGGCCCACAAGGCAGGGGGCGCGCCCAGGGGGGTAGGGCGTGCTCTCCACCCTTGTGGATGGCTGGTGGCCCCTCTCTGGTGCTTTCTTCGCCCAATATTTTTTATTAATTCCAAAATGACTCTCCGTGAAGTTTCAAGACTTTTGGAGTTGTGCAGAATAGGTCTCTAATATTTGCTCCTTTTCCAGCCCAGAATTCCATCTGCCGGCATTCTCCCTCTTCATGTAAATCTTGTAAAATAAGAGAGAAAAGGCATAAGTATTGTGCCATAATGTGTAATAACAGCCCATAATGCAATAAATATCAACATAAAAGCATGATGCAAAATGGACGTATCACTTAGCAAGAACAATATATGGAAAATTCGTAGGCATTGGATCGGTGAATTCGTTGGATGATATTCATCATATAACGGTCATAATCTAGGGCGATACGACACTAGTTCCAGTTCATAAATATAATGTAGGCATGTGTTCCGTAAATAGTCATATGTGCTTATTGAAAGAACTTGCATGACATCTTTTGTCCTACCCTCCCGTGGCAGCGGGGTCCATAAGTAAACTAAGGGATATTAAGGCCTCCTTTTAATAGAGAACCATAACAAAGCATTAGCACATGGTGAATATATGAACTCCTCAAACTACGGTCATCACCGAAAAGTATCCCGACTATTGTCACTCCGGGGTTTGCGGATCATAACACGTAGTAGGTGACTATAACTTGCAAGATCGGATCTAGGACATAGATATAATGGTGATAACATAAACGGTTCAGATATGAAATCATGGCACCCGGGCCCAGAGTGACAAGCATTAAGCATGGCAAAGTCATAGCAACATCAATCTCAGAACATAATGGATACTAGGGATCAAGCCCTAACAAAACTAACTCAATTACATGATGAATCTCATCAAACTCCCTCACCGACCAGCGAGCCTACGAAGGGATTACTCACTCCCGGTGGGGAGCATCATGGAATTGGCGGTTGAGAAGGGTTGGTGATGATGAAGATCAGAGATCCCCCTCTCTGGATCCCAAAACAGACTCCAGATCTGGCCTCCCGATGAAGAACAGGGGGTGGCGGCTGCTCTGTATTGCGAAACGAGATAATTCTTCCTCTCTGATTTTTTTTCTGGAAAAATAGGATTTTATAGAGTTGGAATCAGGGTCTACAGCCCACCTGGGCGCGCCTGCGGGGGGGTGCCCTGGTGGGTTGTGCTCACCCAGGGGCCCCCCTCCGGTGGTTCTTGGCTCCAGTATTTTTCTTTTATTGTGTAAAAATTCTCCAAAAAGTTTCGTTCCAATCCGAGAACTTTTATTTCTGCACAAAAACAACACAATGGTAGTCCTGCTGAAAACAGCGTCAGTTCGGGTTAGTTTCATTCAAATCATGCAAATAAGAGTCCAAAACGAGAGGAAAAGCGTTAGAAAAAGTAGATATGACGGAGACGTATCAACTCCCCCAAGCTTAAACCTTTGCTTGTCCTCAAGCAATTCAGTTGATAAACTGAAAGTGAAAAAGAAAAACTTTTACGAACTCCTTTGCTCTTGTTTACATAAATAAGCTTAAGTAGCACCCAGGTTTTCAGCAAAGATTATAACTAACCATGTCAACAATAACTCTTAAAAATTATATTAACTCATATCAATGACATAATCAACTAGCGAGCAATAATAAAACATCTCAAATGACAACACCTTGTCAAAACAATCATGATATAATATGACAACTGTGGTATCTCGCAAGCCCTTTTTGAGATTGCGAAACATAAATGCAGAGCACCTCCAAAGTTCAAGCACCAACTAAACATTGTAATTCATGGTAGAAAAGATCCAGTCATGATGCATCCAACATTAACTATACACAATGCGTGAGGATGACAATAGTGCTCTCAGGGTCTGGCGCTTATTTGAGAAGGTGATAACTCAACATAAAATTAAATAGATAGTCCCTTCACAGAGGGAAGCAGGGATTTGCAGCGGTTCCAGAGCTCAATTTTTAAAACAAAGGTAACTGAAATTTTGAGAAATGCACCCTTCTTGTTTACTTTGCGACCATCAGTTATCGATATCTTCCATGCTAAACACATTAGTGACGGTTCCCAAGCGATAAAAGTAAAGGTCTACTCCCCCTCCACCAACAAACACACTCCACGGCTAGCCGTATCCACGGGTACCGTGCATACCAACATCAATCCTGGGGGAGTTTTGTTTAATTATTTGCAATTTGATTTTGGGACTGGGAATCCCTATTACTGCCTCTCTCGTGCAAGGACGAGTGAATAAACACACATCATGAGTATAACCCACTTAGCATGGAAGATACCGACTACCTCCTGTCACTCTATGAACAATCCAGGCACACAAAAAGGATGTTTATTTGAAGTTTTTAGAGGTGGCACATGCAAATTTACTTAGAACGGGAGGGTAATACTGCATATAGGTAGGTATGGTGGACTCATCTGGAATAACTTGGGTTTTCGGAATTTGATGCACAAGCAGTATTTCCGCTTAGTACAGGTGAAGGCTAGCAAATAGGTTGGGAAGTGGCTAGCTAGAGAGCGAAAACGGTCATGAACATGCATTATGCATAATGAACATTGGATACTAGCATGAGTAGGATATGAACACCATGAACATAAATATCATAGAGGCTATGTTGTTTTGATTCAACTACATGCATGAACATGTGCCAAGTCAAGCCACTCGAACATTCGGAGGAGGATACCATATCATCATACTACCACTAGTAGAAAACAGGGCACTAGTCCCGATTTCAGAGGGCCTTTAGTCCCGGTTATGCAACCGGGACAAAACGATCGGGACTAATGCCCATTACTTTTAGTCCCGGTTGGCTTACGAACTGGGACTAAAGTAGCTCCACGTGGCCGTTGTGGGGCGCCCAGGCAGGAGGACCTTTAGTCCCGGTTGGTAACACCAACCGGGAATAAAAGGCAGCCACGCGTCAGCAACTCGCAGGCGCTAAGGTTTTTGGTTTTTTTGAAAGGGGTGTTTAGGGGTTTTGGAGGGTTTAGGGGTTTCATATTGTGTTAGCTAGCTACTACATATAGAGAGAAGTGACCTCTCTTTCTCCGTGCTTGGTCGACGATAGCTACTACATATAGAGAGAACTCGACGCTAGCTAGTAAGCAAATGAAGGAACCATTAATTACACAACATCGTCATTAACATATATAGAGAGAAGTGACCTCTCTTTCTTCATGCTTGGTCGAACAACAAGTTTTCGTATATCTATCCGACGCTATTACATATATACAATATAACATCTCTTACAATCGCTAACATCATCTACCTAAAATCCATTTCCAATTCCATATGGCCGTGAACCTTTCATCCTGGCGCAACCTTTTCTTCGGGCCTCGTCTCCTTACCAAAGTTTGGCTCGATCCGGAGCGCTAAAAGAAGAAAGAACCATTAATATATGTACATACAAAACAATTAATGCATCTAGTCAGTAGAGGCTTAATTAATATATATATACCTCGCCGGACTTTGCAACAGTTAAGGCTCCCTCCTTCGTTCGGTCACCGGAGCCGTGATCATGATCTCCTTCCTCCGCCATTTGGTCACCGGAGCCGTCATGATCTCCTTCCTCCTCCATTGTTGGATCACCGGAGCTGTCATCCTCTCCTTCCTGACCATCGGTGTCATTGAGAAACAACAAGGGATCACCTCCGTCGCGGATTATATCCCCCAACAACTCTTCTTTTTCGAAGTCTCTGTCCATAGTTTCTGCAAATATTACAACATGGCAATATACAAACATGAGAGACGGATTAGTGGCAAACATGGACTTAATATCACAAGGAATCATATGCATATGAGCAATGGATTAGTGGCAAACATCATCGAGGACTCCTCCCCCTCATGTCTGATGAGTCGTCCTATATATCTTCCGAGAGAGGATACTTTGCAGACCGCCTCTCTCATGCCTGTCCGATGTCCCCCCTCATGTCGAAGTTATTGGGGTTATGTTTTAACGACCCCCCTCATGTCGAAGTTATCGGGGTTATGTTTTAACGACCCCCCTCATGTCGAAGTTATTGGGGTTATGTTTTAACGACCCCCCCTCATGTCAAAGTTATCGGGGTTGTGTTTTAACGACCCCCCCTCATGTCAAAGTTATCGGGGTTATGTTTTAATGGAACAGAATTTGTTAACTTGACATTAGATGTCAATAGTATTATACATAACAACAGTGCGGGAGGGGGAGATCGGCAACGCTCTTTCTTCTAGGGTTTGGGTGTCCTCCAGAGTTGGTCGGGTGAGCGGACCGACAGTAAATTTTGAATATATGAGTTGTTACTCCCTCTCTCCCATAATTAACCTTAGTAAATTTCATTATCATCATGCCCATTTAGTAAAGTTGCCTCTCCCCGATTTAGGCAAAGTAAAACTTAGTAAGATCATCATGCCCATTTAGTAAAGTTGCCTCTCCCTGATATAGAAAAACAATATGCATACATCCATGGATCATCCATACATCATTGCTCATATATTCAAACTTAATCTGAGTTTTAGCAAGATCATCATGAACAAAAATTTCTATGAACAAAAAAAAATTCTATGTACAAAACAAATTTCTATGTACAAAAAAAATCAGGAACATTTAGTAAAGTTGCCTCTCCCCGATTTAGGCAAAGTAAAACTTAGTAAACTTAATATGAGTTTTAGCAAGAACATCATGAACAAAAAAATTTCTACGAACAAAAAAAAAGCATACATCAATGAACAAAAAAAATCATACATCAATGCATACATCCATGGATCATCCATACATCTACATATACATACATACAGCGTCCATACATACATCAATGGACAAAAAAATCTATGAACAAAAAAAGCAGAGCAGGGGCGGCAGCGCGGCAAGCAGAGCAGCTGGGACGGCGGCGGCCGCGAGGCAGGGCAGGGGCGCGGGGGAAGGGGGCTCACTGGGGGCGCCATCGGGGCAGGGGCATGGGCACGGCGGCGTCGGGGCAGGGCACGGGCGCGGGGAGCGGCGCCGGCGTCGGGTTAGGGTGCGTGTCGAGGCAGAGGGCATTGGCGAGGGCGTCGTCGGCGAGGTGGAGCAGGCTGACGGCGAGAGCGTCGACGGCGAGCTCGGGCAGCCTGGCGGCGGCGTCGGGGGAACTGCACAGATAGGGATTGGAAATTTGCTAAGTCTCGCTTATATAGCCACCCCTTTAGTCCCAGTTGGTGGCTCCAACCGGGACTAAAGGGGGGTCCGTGCCACCAACCGGGAATAAAGGTGTTTTTCGCCAGGCGAAAGGGCGGGAAGCATAGCCCTTTAGTCCCGGTTGGTGGCACGGACCGGGACTAAAGGGGGGCCATTAGTCCCGGTTGGAGCCACCAACCGGGACTAAAGGGCTTGTGCTGGCACTGGCGCGGTGCGGTGGGAGTTTAATCCCACCTCGCTTGCGGAGAGGCGCTCGCAGTGGTTTATAAGCCCCGCTGCGATAGCCCCGTCGAGCTCCTCTCTAATGCAGGCCTGTTGGGCCTAACATTCTTCTGTGCCCTGTTGGGCCTACTTGCCCCGCGGGCCTGCATCCTGGCCCACGTATAGTTGGGTTTCTAGTCGTATGCTGGCCGTGGTGGCCTAGTAGGCGGGCAATTTTTTTATTTTTTGCAAATGTTATGTTTTAAAAAATTTAATGTTATTTTTTGCATATGTTAAATTTAGTTATATAATTTTAGTTGCATAAATTTTATATAATTTTAGTTGCATAAATTTTATTTTTTATTGATTCTTTTTAGTTGATTCCTTTCGCTATTAGAGTTTTATAAAAGCTTTTTAGTTTGCTATTAACGTTTGTAACAAAAAATACTTTATGAAAATTCTTTTTGCTATTAAAGTTTTTAACAAAGAAATACTTTGATAATTTTAGTTGCATAAATTTTATATAATTTTAAGTTAATATTATTTTGATCATAACTAGAGGTTTATAAAAGCTTTTTAGTTGATTCTTTTTGCTATTGAAGAATATTATAGTTTTGTTTTAGTTGATCATAACAAAATATTTTAATTGATTCTTTTTAGTTCATTCTTTTTGCTATTAGAGTTTTATAAAAGTTTTCTAGTTCATTCTTTTTGCTATTAGTTCATTCTTTGAGCTAAATGACCCTGAAATCGAAAAGCACTACAAATGAACTCTAAAAAGGTTGAAACTTGGCATGGTATCATCATTTCACCCGCATAGCATGTGCTAAAAAGTTGAGAGGGTTACGGCAAAAACTGGATGCACTTCATGTACAAACTGGACAATCTCTTTCGAAGTATCAGGGTTTCGGACGAAAAACTCCATGGGTTACAAAGGCATCATATTTTTTAAACTATTTGAACTCCAGACTTTTTGTGCGTTCAATATGCACATTCAAAGCCACATCATCAATTTAATCCTTTTCTGACTTCATTTTCTATTTTTCATGCATTTAATCTTTTTTTGAGCTAAATGACCCTGAAAATGAAAAGCACTACAAATGAACTCTGAAAAGGTTGAAAGTTGGCATGGTTACCATCATTTCACCCACATAGCATGTGCTAAAAAGTTGAGAGGGTTACGGCAAAAACTGGATGCACTTGTGTACAAATGGACAAATCTTCGAAGTATCAGGGTTTTAGATGAAAACATGTGTTACAAGGCATTTCATATTTTAAACTTATTGAACACCAGACTTTTTGTGCGTTCAATATGCACCATTCAAAGCCACATCATCAATTTTCAACCCTTTCTGACTTCATTTTCTATTTTTCATGCATTTAATCTTTTTTTGAGCTAAATGACCCTGAAATTGAAAAGCACTACACATGAACTCTGAAAAGGTTGAAAGTTGGCATGGTATCATCATTTCACCCACATAGCATGTGCTAAAAAGTTGAGAGGGTTACGGCAAAAACTGGATGCACTTTGTGTACAAAATGGACAATCTCTTTCGAAGTATCAGGGTTTCGGACGAAAACTCATCTGTTACAAAAGTCATTTCATTTTTTCTTCATGTAATCAGAGCCATCATCGTATCCTCCTTCACTTTTTCTTCGTGTGTGCCCCTTGCTTATTGCGCCGTAACCATGGATAATCTTCATCGTTTAACAGGGTGCTTGGGTCAGCCTTCACTTTGAAGGGAGGAATTTCATGAAACTTTTCATAATCTTCAGACATGTCTGTCTTGCCCTCCACTCCTACGATGTCTATTTTCCCTGAAAGAACTATGTGGCGCGTTGGCTCATCGTATGATGTATTTGCTTCCTTATCTTTTCTTTTTCTCGCTTTGGTAGACATGTCCTTCACATAGAAAACCTGCGCCACATCATTGGCTAGGACGAATGGTTCGTCTGTGTACCCAAGATTGTTCAGATCCACTGTTGTCATTCTGTACTGTGGGTCTATCTATACCCCGCCTCCTGACAGATTGACCCATTTGCACCGAAACAAAGGGACCTTAAAATCATGTCCATAGTCAAGTTCTCATATGTCCACTATGTAACCATAATATGTGTCCTTTCCCCTCTTGGTTGCTGCATCAAAGCGGACACCACTGTTTTGGTTGGTGCTCTTTTGATCTTGGGCAATCGTGTAAAATGTATTCCCATTTATCTCGTACCCTTTGTAAGTCAATACAGTCGAAGATGGTGTCCTGGCCAACGAGTACAACTCATCTGCAATAGTGGTGTTACCCATGAGATGTCTTTGCAACCAACTGCCGAAAGTCCTGATGTGTTCACATGTAATCTAGTCGTCACACTGCTCCGGGTGTTTGTAGCGCAGAATATTCTTGTGTTCATTGACATACGGGGTCACCAAGGTAGAATTCTGTAGAACTGTGTAGTGTACTTGAGCCCAAGAATGCCTGTCCCTACATATTATTGAGTCCGCTCCTAGCGTGCCTTTTCCACTCAGTCTCCCCTAATACCATGATTGAGGGAGACCAATCAGCTTAAGGTCAGGAATGAAGTCAACACAAAACCCAATGACCTCCTCTGTTTGATGGCCCGTGGAGATGCTTCCTTCTGGCCTAGCACGGTTACGAACATATTTCTTTAAGACTCCCATGAACCTCTCAAAGGGGAACATATTGTGTAGAAATACAGGGCCCAGAATGGCAATCTCGTCGACTAGATGAACTAGGACGTGCGTCATGATATTGAAGAAGGATGGTGGGAACACCAACTCGAAACTGACAAGACATTGCACCAAATCATTCTTTAACCTTGGTAGGATTTCTGGATCGATTACCTTCTGAGAGATTGCATTGAGGAATGCACATAGCTTCACAATGGCTAATCGAACGTTTTTCGGTAGAAGCCCCCTCAATGCAACCGGAAGCGGTTGCGTCATAATCACGTGGCAGTCATGAGACTTTAGGTTCTGGAACTTTTTCTATGCCATATTTATTATTCCCTTTATATTGGACGAGAAGCCAGATGGGACCTTCATACTGAGCAGGCATTCAAAGAAGATTTACTTCTCTTAGTTGGTAAGAGAGTAGCTGGCAGGACCTTCATACTGCTTTGGATGCATGCCGTCTTTTTTGTGCACACGTTGCTGGTCCTCCCGTGCCTCCGGTGTATCTTTTGTCTTCCCATACATGCCCAAGAAGCCTAGCAGGTTCACACAAAGATTCTTCGTCACGTGCATCACGTCGATTGCAGAGCGGACCTCTAGGTCTTTCCAATATGGTAGGTCCCAAAATATAGATTTCTTCTTCCACATGGGTGCGCGTCCCTCAGCGTCATTCGGCACAGATAGTCCGCCAGGACCCTTTTCAAAGATTACTTGTAAATCATTGACCATATCAAGTATGTGATCACCAGTACGGAGGGCGGGCTTCTTTCGGTGATCTGCCTCACCTTTGAAATGCTTGCCTTTCTTTCGACATTGATGGTTGGTCGGAAGAAATCGACGATGTCCCAAGTACACATTCTTCCTTCATTTGTCCAAATATATACTTTCGGTGTCATCTAAACAGTGCGTGCATGCGTGGTTTCCCTTGTTTGTCTGTCCTGAAAGGTTACTGAGAGCAGGCCAATCATTGATGGTTACAAACAGCAACGCATGTAGGTCAAATTCCTCCCGATTGTGCTCATCCCACACACGTACACCTTTTCCATTCCACAGCTGTAAAAGTTCTTCAACTAATGGCCTTAGGTACACATCAATGTCGTTGCCGGGTTGCTTAGGGCCTTGGATGACCACTGGCATCATAATGAACTTCCGCTTCATGCACAACCAAGGAGGAAGGTTATAGATACCTAGAGTCACGGGCCAGGTGCTATGATTGCTGCTCTGCTCCCCAAAAGGATTAATGCCATCTGCACTTAAACCAAACCATACGTTCCTTGCGTCACCTGCAAAGTCCCCCCACCTTCTCTTGATTTTTCTCCACTGCGACCCGTCAGCGGGTGCTCTCAACTTCCCGTCTTTCTTACGGTCCTCTTTGTGCCATCGCATCAACTTGGCATGCTCTTTGTTTCTGAACAGAGGTTTCAACCGTGGTATTATAGGAGCATACCACATCACCTTGGTAGGAATCCTCTTCCTGGGGCGCTCGCCCTCAACATCACCAGGGTCATCTCGTCTGATCTTATACCGCAATGCACCGCATACCGGGCATGCGTTCAAATCCTCGTACTCACCATGGTAGAGGATGCAGTCATTAGGGCATGCATGTATCTTATGCACCTCCAATCCTAGAGGGCATAGAACCTTCTTTGCTTCGTACGTACTGTCGGACAATTCATTATCCTTTGGAAGCTTCTTCTTCATTATTTTCAGTAGCTTCCCAAATCCATTGGCAGATACACCATTGTCTGCCTTCCATTGCAGCAATTCCAGTGTGGTATCGAGCTTTGTGTTGTCATCTTTGCAATTTGGGTACAACCCTTTTTTGTGATCCTCTAACATGCGATCGAACTTCAACTTCTCCCTTTCACTTTGGCATTGTCTCTTTGCATCAACAATGACCCGGCGAAGATCATCATCGGGCACATCGTCTAGTTCCTCTTGATCTTTAACTTCCCCCGTTGCAGTATCACCGTATTCAGGGGGATAGTTGTCATCATCCTCTTCTTCTTCGTTGTCTTCCATCATAACCCCTCTTTCTCCGTGCTTGGTCCAAACATTATAGTATGGCATGAAACCCTTCTCAAGAAGGTGGATGTGAAGGGTTTTCGAGTCAAAGTAATCCTTCGTATTCCAACAGATAGGGCATGGACAATACATAAAACCATTCTGCTTGTTTGCCTCAGCCACTTCAAGAAAATTATGCAGGCCCTCAATGTACTCGGAGGTGCGTCGGTCACCGTACATCCATTGCCGGTTCATTTGCGTGCATTATATAATTAAGTGTATCAAAAACCATTACAGAACATCATGAATAGAGAAGTGACCAAATTAATACAAGTTCATCATCACATTAAAACCAAAGTACAGTAGTGATCAAATGTTATTACTGAAAAAATATATACATAAAGTTCATACATAGTTCTTGTAGAACAACATACAGCTCTCTAGAGAATCTAATTAAAACATACATTGAAACTAACATACAACTATTTAAAACATTTAAATGCAACAACAAATGTGATCATAATCACAACTAAGGTAACAATTGATCCAACAGCATAATGATACCAAGCCTCATTATAAATGGCATATTTTTTTATCTTTCTAATCTTCAAGCGTATTGCATCCATCTTGATCTTGTGATCATCGACAACATCGGCAACATGCAACTCCAATTTCATCTTCTCCTCCTCAATTCTTT
This sequence comes from Thinopyrum elongatum, assembly GCA_011799875.1. Taxonomy (NCBI): domain Eukaryota; kingdom Viridiplantae; phylum Streptophyta; class Magnoliopsida; order Poales; family Poaceae; genus Thinopyrum; species Thinopyrum elongatum. The sequence goes on along the minus strand of CM022302.1, from coordinate 404,608,284 downwards.
TCAATTTTTCTTTCAAATACTTGTTTTCTTGTTCAACTAAATTTAACCTCTCGACAAGAGGGTCAGTTGGAATTTCCAGTTCACATACCTCCTAGATAAAAACATCTATGTCACGTTGGTCGGCATAATCGTCATAAACACCAAATGAAACAAATAGTTATAAAAGATAATATACCACATCCGAATCATAGACCGGACGAGGGCCGACGGGGGCGGATACATAAACCATCGCACTATATAATAACAAACAATAATAAAAGTAAGAAATTTATACAAGTATATCTATCTAAATCATACAAGTAAAAAAATTTCTTTTAAAAAGAAGATAAGAACAAGAGGCTCACCACGGTGGTGCCGGCGACGAGATCAGCGCAGGCGATCGAGGATGGTGAGGACGGGGACGGGACGACACCCAACACATGTGCAGACTCTAATAAGTTAATTTGAGCTCAAATTGTGCATCTAAATCAAAAGAACACCCACATACACTCCTACACTAAAACCCACAAACCACTCTACTTCTAGAGCATTTGAAATGAGCTAAACTAGCAGTGAGAGATGAAAGGATGAAGTAGCTACCCTTTTAGAATGCTTGTGTACTTGATGCACCGCCAAACCTAGACAAATCTTGGAGAAAATGGAGCTTAGAGAGGAGAAAGCTTAAGTGTGGCTCGGGAATTTCATCGAACACCTCATGTGCATGCATAGAAGGGAGAACAGTGCAGCGCATGCACACACCTCCCACACGGCCAAAAAACAGAGGGGAGGGTGGGCAGGGGCGAGGGTATATATAGGCATCTCTTTAGTCCCGGTTGGTGGCTAGAACCGGGGCAAAATACTGACCTTTGGTCCCGGTTCCAGCCACCAACCGGGACTAAAGGGGTTGCGCCAGGAGCGAGGCCCTTTGGTCCCGGTTCATGTCTGGAACCGGGACCAAATGGGTCAGACGAACCGGGACCCTGGCCCGGCCGGCGCCCTGGCCTCACGAACCGGGACTGATGCACCCATTGGTCCCGGTTCGTAACAAAACCGGGATTAAAGCTCTTATCTCGCCTGGACCAAAGCCCTGTTTTCTACTAGTGTACATCACAATCATTTTAACGCAATGTTGACATCCGAGATAAATCATTATCCACTCCTAGCTACTTAAGCATGGCATGAAAAACTATAATCTAATTGTCATTGCAAACATGTTTGACCATAATATGCTGAATCATGGATACTAGGTTAAACATATTTACAAAAACAGAACAAGTTGAGTTCATACCCGTTTCTCTCTGCCACAGCCAGTTCACCAAATATCGTCATTATTGCCTTTCACTTGCACGACCGAACGATTTGAAAATAATAATAGTGCAAGAGTGCCGTGGACTAAGCTGGAATCTGTAAACATTTTATTCAAAGGTGAAGACAAGGTAATTTGGGCTCTTCGTTAGATCAACAATAATGCACATGAGAGCCACTCAACATTTTCATCATGGTCTTCTCCTTGGTAATACTCAATAAAAGGAAAAGAAATTCAGAGAAACACGCTGAAATATTTTTGGAGTTTTTTAGTTTTTCTAGAAGAAAGCAGAATAAAGAACGAAAAACAAAAACGAGAAAAACTATTTACACGGGAAAGCTCCCAACAAGCAAGAAGAAGAATCGAGAAATCTTTTTGGGTTTTTCTTCTAATACTACAACTAATTAAACTAGAAAGAAAAAATGAAAAGAAGCAGGAAATATTTTTGGGTTTTCTTAAAGTTTTTCAAACACACAAGAAGAAAGCAAGAAAATAAATCCAGCATGGATAATACAATGAAAAAGTGTGGACACCGACAACTGAAATGAGATGTGTGAACATGAATGTAATGTCGGTGGAAATACGTACTCCCCCAAGCTTAGGCTTTTCGCCTAAATAGGTAATCACCACTCGTAAAACCCATGAGGTCCTATGTTGAAGTGCTGTGGAGCGGGCACCTGAGCGTCCCACTCCTAAGGCTCCTCCTCAGCTGCTGCCAGGTTGTTCCGATAGGCAATAATGTCCTCAGGCATGATCCTATATCCTCTCCTGGCAATAGAATCAAACAAAGCAGGTGCAGGCAAAGGGATAATATCACGGGTATCCACACTGAAAACCAGGTTGTAAGGAACACTATTAATAGTGTCCTCGCCATCAAGAAACTGATGAGCTACCATCGCCTGGCGATCTAGGTAAACCTTAGGCAAAGGATGATCATGTTGGCGTATCTGAATGTTAAAGTGACTCGCTAAGCGAGTAGCGTAAATACCACCATGAATTTTGCCTTTGGACCTATTAAGGTGCAGGCGACGTGCAATGATAGCCCCAAGGCTATTGCTATTATCGCTGTAAAGTGGGCGGCATAAGACAGCGAAATCAGGGCACTAAGTGCACCAACCTTCTCTCTAGCAAGTAAACATTTGGCGATAAAAAGAGTAAAATAATGCACTAAAGGAAACTGCAAGCTAGTGGCAGTGACACTCGACACCCCTCTCTCATCTCCCAGTGACAATGTGCGATAGAAACCCTAAAACTCTACAGGCCTAGGCTCTCTTATTTCCCCGTCAGAAGGGATTAAGCATATATCACAAAATTCAGTAAGTGGTATCTGACGGGTTTCAGCATATAAATTAAACCGCGCCTCGGGGGGATTATTCCTACTTATGAAATGAAAACTTTGCATAAAGGAATTTGTAAGGAGATGATATTGTTCACACTCAGCTGCGATGAAATCGGTGAGGCTAGCATTGACAGCAAATTGTGCAAAATCTTGACGAATTCCAGCTCCATCCAAGAAGGGGTTGTGAGGCCATTTGCATGGCCGCACTTCCGCCGTTCTCCGAGTTTGGAGGTCACTATCCGATAATTCACCCACAACTCCCTTGGAGTTCTTCTTGGAAGAAAACTTCCTAAAGAAACTCATCTTATTCCTATGAACAAAATTTTGAAATTTTTAGTCCACAAAATTTTTGTCAACAAAACTTCACAAGATTGGTAGCAACTACTCATAGACATGCATAGAGGCTATATTGAGCATTCAAACTTCTTAGAACTCTAAGAATTAAACATGCAAGCTCATCTACAGCAGCACCAAGAGTAGCTAATTATTCAAAATATAAAACACTAAAGCAAAAACTAATTGGACAAATGGAGGAGTCACATACCAAGTAGCAATCCCCCAAAACAGTTTCAGAAACGGAGCTTCGAGCAAAGAGATCGAAATCCACGGGTTTGAGAGCAAGAACACAAAAGAGAGAGCAATGGTGAATTTTTTCTGGAGGTAGGTGGTGACATGGGCTAAAGGGATAAGTGAGGGGGCCCACGTGGGGACCACACCCACCGGGGCGTGCCTGGGGGTGCTGGCGCGCCCAGGTGGGTTGTGCCCACCTGGTGCACCCCCCTCTCCACCAAAAAATCTTAAATATTCAGAAAAAATCGTATTAAATTTTCGGGGCATTCTGAGAACTTTTATTTTTGGGTCATTTTTTATTGCACGGGAAATTCAGAAAACTGACAAAACATGGCATTTTATTTTATTTCACTAAGAAAAATAGAAAACAAACGTTGGGGACAGAAGGTTATGCTTATTAAATTCATCAATGTCATACCTCTCAAAAAATGATCCATTAAAAAGGTTGATCAAGTCTTATTAACAACCACTTTCGATTAGCATGAAACCGAAGAACTTTCGTAGAACACTAGGTTACCTCAACAGGGATATGTATGTCCCCCACAATAAGAATTTCATATTTCTTTTTGGCAGTAGGTAGAGGTAGTTGAAAACTTCCAATAGTGAGTGTCAGAGATTTTTCAATAACATTAATACCATTCACATGGAATTGTTTCTTCGGAAAGTGCATCGTATGCTCATTACCATTGATATGAAAAGTGACCTTGCTTTTATTGCAATCAATAACAGCCCCTATAGTATTCAAGAAGGGTCTACCAAGGATAATAGACATGTTGTCGTCCTCGGGCATCTCAAGTATAACAAAGTCAGTCAAGATAGTAACATTAGCAACAACAACGGGCACATCCTCACAAATACCGATAGGTATGGTAGTTGATTTATCAGCCATTTGCAAAGATATTTCAGTAGGTGTGAGTTTATTCAAATCAAGTCTTTTATATAAAGAGAAAGGCATAACACAAACACCAGCTCCTAAATCACACAAAGCAGTTTTGACATAATTTCTTTTTATGGAGCAAGGTATAGTTGGTATTCTCGGATCTCCAAGTTTTTTAGGTACTCCATCCTTAAAAGAATAATTAGCAAGCATGGTGGAGATTTTAGCTTCCGGTATTTTTCCCTTATTAGTGATGATTTCTTTCATGTTCTTTGCATAAGGAGACATCTTTAAAATATCAGTCAAGCGAGTACGCAAAAAGACTGGCCTAATCATTTCAGCAAAGCGTTCAAATTCTTCATCATCTTTCTTCTTAGTTGATTTAGGTGGAAAGGGCATGGGTTTTTGAACCCATGGTTCTCTTTCTTTTCCATGTTTTCTAGGAATGAAGTCTCTTTTATCATATCTTTTTATTTTTAGGTTGTGAGTTATCAAGATCAACAGCTGGTCCTATCTCAACATCATTATCTAATTGTTTATCATTGTCTGGTTGAGTATCTTCATGAACATCATCATTATCTTTTTCATTATCACTAGGTGAATGTTCATTACCAGATTGAGTTTCAGCATCAGAGATAGAAACATCATTATCAGCTTCAGGAGGTTTTTTTATTTCACGTTCACTAGAGGAATGCAAAGTCCTATCAATTTTCTTTTTCTTCTTCTTCTTAGAAGGACTAGGCGCATCAGTGTTAATTCTTTGAGAGTCTTGTTCAATTCTTTTAGGATGTCCCTCAGGATAAAGCGATTCCTGAGTCATTCTACCTCCTCTAGTCATTACTCTGACAGCATGATCATTGATATTATTATTCATTTCATCAAGCAATTCTCTTTAAGATTTAGCAACTTGTTCTAGTTGAGTTTGAACCATAGAGGCATGTTTTCCTACACCTCTAACATCATTGGAGATTCTAAATAACAAGTCACTCAAGCGAGCAATCATATCAAAATTGTATTTCAATTGTTTCATAACATTTGCATTGAAGTGATCTTGCTTTCTAATATAGTTATCAAACTCATGAAGGCATTGACTAGGATGCATATTATAAGGATTGTCATTATCATTAAATTTCATTAAAGAATATACCTCTACCACCTTGGGTGGTGGTGTATCGAGTCCAAGTATCTCTTCAATAGGAGGTAAATTTTTAACATCCTCTGCCTTAATACCTTTTTCCTTCATGGATTTCTTTGCCTCTTGCATATCTTCCGGACTGAGATATAAGATGCCCCTCTTCTTTGGAGTGGGTTTATGCGGGGATTCAGGAAGAGTCCAATCATCAAAAAAATTCAATATATTGTTCAATAATTCCTCAGCTTGTTCAACAGTTCGTTCCCTGAAAACACAACCAGCACAACTATTTAGGAAGTCCCTAGAAGCATCGGTTAGTCCATTATAGAAGATATCAAGTATTTCATTTTTCTTAAGAGGATGATCAGGCAAAGCATTAAGCAATTGGAGAAGCCCCCCCCCCCCCCCAAGCTTGTGGGACTCTCTTCTTCAATTTGCATAAAGTTAAATATTTCCTGTAAGGCAGCTTGTTTCTTATGAGCAGGAAAATATTTTTCAGAGAAGTAATAAATCATATCCTGGGGACTACGCACACAACAAGGAGCAAGAGTATTGTACCAAGTCTTAGCATCACCCTTTAATGAGAACGGAAATAATTTGAGAATATAATAGTAGCAAATTTTCTCATCATGAGCAAATAGGGTGGCTATGTCATTCAGCTTAGTAAGATGTGCCATAACAGTTTCAGTTTCATAGCCATGGAAAGGATCAGATTCAACCAAAGTAATTAACTCTGGGTCAATAGAGAATTCATAATCCTTATCATCTACAAATATAGGTGAAGTTGCAAACTTAGGATCGCATTTCATTCTAGCATTTAAAGATTTCTCCTTCAGTTTGCATAATAATTGATCATCCCTATCATTGCAAGCAAGAAAATCTCTAGTTGTCTCCTCATCCATAACAAAACCTTCAGGTACCTTAGGCAATTCATATCTAGGAGAACTAGGTCTAATAGGTGTTTCAAGATTTTCAGTATCAAGTACTTCATCAGTTTCAACAATTTCATCAGTTTCAGCATTCTCAATATCTTTACCTCTAGCAATTTGTTCATCAAGAAAATCACCTAGTGGCACACCATCATCAAGCAAGTTACTAGCATCATCATGAGTAGTATTCATAGAATTAGCATCATCAATAACTTGCAACATATCAGGATTAATAGCATGTGTTGATGTTGCAAGTCTACTAAAAATAGAAGGTGAATCAAGTGCAGAGCCAGATGGTAGTTACTTACCACCCCTCGTCTTAGAGGGGAAAATCTTAGTCTTTGTATCCTTCAGATTCTTCACAGTGATAAATTGATAATAATCCCAAGTGACTTAACAAATATAGCTATGCTCCCCGGAAATGGCGCCAGAATAAGGTCTTGAGAACCCACAAGTATAGGGGATCGGAACAGTTTTTGAGGGTAGAGTATTCAACCCAAATTTATAGATTCGACACAAGGGGAGCCAAAGAATACTTGTAAGTATTAGCAGCTGAGTTGTGAATTCAACCACACCCGGAGATTAATTATCTGCAGCAATATGATCAGTAGCACAGTAATATGATAGTTTTGATAGCAGTGATAAATAGTAGCAGTAATGGTAACAGTGATAGCAATGATTTTGTAGTAGTTGTAACAGTAACTGCAGCAGTAGTAACTTAGCAAGAACAATATATGGAAAATTCATAGGCATTGGATCGGTGAATTCGTTGGATGATATTCATCATATAACGGTCATAACCTAGGGCGATACAACACTAGCTCCAGTTCATAAATATAATGTAGGCATGTATTCCGTAAATAGTCATACGTGCTTATGGAAAGAACTTGCATGACATATTTTGTCCTACCCTCCCGTGGCAGCGGGGTCCACAAGGAAACTAAGGGATATTAAGGTCTCCTTTTAATAGAGAACCGGAACAAAGCATTAGCACATAGTGAATACATGAACTCAAACTACGGTCATCACCGGAAAGTATCCCGACTATTGTCACTCCGGGGTTTGCGGATCATAACACGTAGTAGGTGACTATAACTTGCAAGAACAGATCTAGAACATAGATATAATGGTGATAACATAAATGGTTCAGATCTGAAATCATGGCACCCGGGCCCAAAGTGACAAGCATTAAGCATGGCAAAGTCATAGCAACATCAATATCAGAACATAATGGACACTAGGGATCAAGCCCTAACAAAACTAACTCAATTACATGATGAATCTCATCCAACTCCCTCACCGACCAGCGAGCCTACAAAGGGATTACTCATTCCCGGTGGGGAGCATCATGGAATTGGTGATGGAGAAGGGTTGGTGATGACGAAGATCGGAGATCCCCCTCTCCGGAGCCCAAACAGACTCCAGATCTGGCCTCCCGATGAAGAACAGGAGGTGGCGGCGGCTCCGAATCGTGAAACAAGATAATTCTTCCTCTCTGATTTTCTTCTAGGAAAATAGGATTTTATAGAGTTGGAATCAACGTCTGCGGGGCCACCAGGTGGGCACAACCCACCTGAGCGCGCCTGACCGAGGGGGGGGCGCCCTGGTGGGTTGTGCTCACCCAGGGCCCCCCCTCCGGTGGTTCTTGGCTCCAATATTTTTCTTTTATCGTATAAAAATTCTCCAAAAAGTTTGAATTGACACGTCTCCTTTTGGATACCATGATCATTCTTGTGAGATGCACCAGTTTCCAAGGAGCGATCATCAAAACTTGTGCCAAACTTTACCAAATTTCTTCCACGGGGTCGTGAGAGCACGCCACGTGCACACACCGATTTTCATGATGTCTGGACTCCATTTGAATTTCCTGTAATTAAAATACCAACTAGGCCTACGCCGGTGGCCGCACCTCGTAGTCGAAATGTTTGAAACTTCTCCCCGCTTCTCGGACAATGCATGAAAACTCGCAAAGCGACACACAAATGATTTGTACACCTTCTTTGCTAACTAACACCAACATGTAGTTGTAGTAGGGTTTTGATTTTATATGCACTAAATGCAAGGTAAATGCAAAAAAATGGCTTAAATATAGCAGACGAGACCTGAAACGGGCCAGAAAATCAAACATAGGGTATATCCGTGATTGTTTACCGTGAAAAAAAAATCGAGGCGGAACGATGAAGTCACCGACGATTGGAGTCCGATGTGCCGCGTCTCCTTTTGGAAACTATGATTCTTCTTGTGAGATGCTCTGGTTTGGAAGGTGCGAGCATCAAAACTTGTGCCAAACTTTACCAAAAAATTTCCATGGGGTCGTGAGAGCACGCCACTGTGACACACCGATTTTCTTTATTTCCGGACTCTATATGCATTTCCTGTAATTAAAATACCAACAAGGCCTATGCCTCTGGCCGCACCCTGTGGCCGAACTGTTTGAAATTTTTTTCCCGTTTCTCGAACAATGAATGAAAACTCGCAAAGCGACACACAAATGAATACACACACACGCACACACACACACACACACACACACACATATATATATATATATATATATATATATATATATATATATATATATGCATGGTAAATGCAAAAAATGACTCAAATATAGCAAATGAGATCTCCAATGCACCAGAAAATCAAACCTTAGGGTACAATGGTGATTTCTTACCGATGAAAAAATTCGAGGCGAAACGATGAACTCATGTTTTCATTCAAACAAAAATATGTTGTTAGTTCATGTAAATGTTTTCAAATAGCACATGGTTCACTCACGAAAGCCGTGTGCCTACAAAAGCGTGCATGATGCCCCCCTGCTGCGCGCGTGATCTGAGTCGTGCGTTCAGATTGGCTAGAACCCAAACCCCACAGATCGTACGTCTGCACCGTTGGATGCTCGCAGATCGAACGACAATCCTCATCCCTTTTGACAGCACATGCAGTTGCGGTTGTGATTTTATTTATATGCACAAAATGCACGTTAAAATCAAAAAATGTCTTAAATATAGCAAACGATACCTGAAATGCGCCAGAAAATCAAACCCGTGGTATAATGGTGATTGCATACTATGGAAATTTTTATGAGGCCAAATGATGAAGTCACCGGCCAATGGATTTTGAATTGACACGTCTCCTTTTGGAAACCATGATCCTTCTTGTGAGATGCTCCAGTTTCCAAGGAGCGATCATCAAAACTTGTGCCAAACTTTACCACATTTTTTCCACGGGGTCGTGAGAGCACGCCATGTGCACACACCGATTTTCATGATGTCTGGACTCCATTTGAATTTCCTGTAATTAAAATACCAACTAGGCCTACGCCGGTGGCCGCACCTCGCAGTCAAAATGTTTGAAACTTCTCCCCGCTTCTCGAACAATGCATGAAAACTCGCAAAGCGACACACAAATGATTTGTACACCTTCTTTGCTAACTAACACCCACATGTAGTTGTAGTAGGGTTTTGATTTTATATGCACTAAATGCAAGGAAAATGCAAAAAAAATGGCTTAAATATAGCAGACGAGACCTGAAACGGGCCAGAAAATCAAACATAGGGTATATCCGTGATTGTTTACCGTGAAAAAAATTCGAGGCGGAACGATGAAGTCACCGATGATTGGAGTCCGAAGTGCAGCGTCTCCTTTTCGAAACTATGAATCTTCTTGTGAGATGCTCTAGTTTTGAAGGTGCGAGCATCAAAACTTGTGCCAAACTTTACCAAAAAATTTCCATGGGGTCGCGAGAGCACGCCACTGTGACACACCAATTTTCTTTATTTCCGGGCTCTATATGCATTTCCTGTAATTAAAATACCAACAAGGCCTACGCCTCTGGCCGCACCCTGCGGCCGAACTGTTTGAAATTTTCTCCCGTTTCTCGGACAATGAATGAAAACTCGCAAAGCGACACACAAATGATCATGCTAACACCCACGTGTAGTTGCGACATGGTTATATATATATGCATGGTAAATGCAAAAAATGACTCAAATATAGCAAACGAGATCTCAAATGCACCAGAAAATTGAACATTAGGGTACAATGGTGATTTCTTACCATGGAAAAAAATTCGAGGCGAGACGATGAACTCATGTTTTCATTCGAACGAAAATATGTTGTTAGTTCATGTAAATGTTTTCAAATAGCACACGGTTCACTCATGAAAGTCGTGTGCCTACCAAACCGTGGCCGATGCCCCCTGCTGTGCGCATGATCTGAGTCGTGCGTTTTGATTGGCGAGAACCCAAACCCCACGGATCATACGTCTGCCCCGTTAGATGCTCGTAGATCAAACGAAATTCCTCATCCCTTTCATCAGCACATGCAGTTCCGGCTAGGATTTGATTCATATGCCAAAATGCACGGTAAATGCCAAGTATGGCTTAAATATAGCACACGAGACCTGAAATGCGCCAGCAAATCAATCTTGTACGTGGTATAATGGTGATTGCTTACCGTGGAAAAAAATTAGAGGCAAAACGATGAACTCACGTCTTCATTTCAAAATTAGCACATCTTCATTTCAAACGAAATTATGTTGTTTGTGCACACGAGCGCTTAGAGCCAACCGTTTGCATAGGCCTTTCCGCGCGACGATCATGGATCTTTTTTCACCCTTTTCACCTAGGCCGCCAACACCCCCCCCCCACCGCCCGCCCGCGTTTCACTCAATAGTCCACCCAATCTCCATCGCCAGCTCCCCCTCCCCAGATCCACAGCATAACCCTCTCTGGCACCGGCGTGCTCAACCCGACCGTGTGCCCGCTCTTTGGCGTCAACCCTACCTCCACTGCCGTTCCCAACACGCGGCTACCCGTGCCTCGCCGTCTTCGTTTGCTTGCCAGCCACCCTCGAGCATATCGATCATGTAACACTCGCCTCTCCTGTGGTCCTGTCGGGTTTGCACAAGAAACCTGTTAGTTACTGCTCTCCATCGCGGTGAGGCATATTTCCTCGCAATCCCTCTTCCTATTTCGTTCGGTATGTTCCCAAATTGGCTATACAATAATGTTGAGCGTATATATGTTCATTATCTACCTTCTTAACTAGTACATATAAGCTGTATTTGTTCCAATAAGTTATTGTCGATTTACAGATCGTGGGCGCCCGAGTCACACAAACTTAACAAATTAGTCGTACATTTTCTAAAGGGATTTTTATTTCTGTGCCCCTGGTTCCTTAGCTCTACTCATTCATCCACACGCTCTTAACTTTTGCTCACTTTTCCCCACTCCCTTGTCCGAAACCCTCATAAATGGTCACAATGGAGGATGCCGTCGGGTCAAACCATTGACCGTTAACTCTGACGAGTGGGGCTGGGCTGGACTCTGTCGCCCGTTGGACCTGACGAGTGGGGTTGCATTGAGACACGTCAGATGAGCTTGTCTGAGGGATCCCCTTATCTGAACCTCGAGCCACTACAGCACCACGCTGCTCTGCCCCCTCCGCCGTCATCATGCAGCCTCCGCCGCCGTCATGCCCTCCAACCACTAACCCCATTTTGCCTCCGCCGCCGTCGTGCCCTATGCCAGATCTACCCTCACATCCCCCTCAGGATTAAGCAGCGATGACGGGGGAGCAGGTTCTCAAGCCCATCGACCGTGGAGAGGACTGGCTCGAATCGGCGGCGGATAATTCATGGATTACACCTAGATAATCATCGTTTCCCCTCTAACTGATTTGCTGATTCATAAAGTCGGCTTTATTTGACAGCTAGTCACGTGAATCGATCAAATTTTGCTGAATTGTTCCCGACCTAACTATAATTTTTCCTTATTTGAATCGAATAGGATTGATCCTGCGCTTGGTTTCTGGCTGGCGGTTAGGATGGAAGTTAGTGTGCTGCGTGGTAGAAAACTGCATATGATTACTGGATTTTTCTATCCAAAGGTGGTAGAAATAAGTATGTCGTTCAAAGATTTGCTCATGGCGCTCCAAAATTCTTCATATGGGTGGAACCCTACCGATGTTGTTGAACTAAAAAATTTCAGTAGTACCGAGCAAAAATTTCTTCCACTAACTTGCGATGAGCGTCTTGGATTGCTCTTTACTTTGAATGCTGAAAACCGCTTCGGTAAAATCCTTATCGAGGTGCTTCAGCCACGCAATAAACGTGACAAGGGGAAGGTTGTTCAGAAATATTCTGTCTATGCTAATAGTGAGCGCCCCGGCACTCCTTGTAGGTCAAAACCAGGCAAAGCTAGTGGTTCTGAAAGTCACAATATGTCTGCTGCCGCTTCTTGTGCCGCTTCTTCTGTCGCTGCTACAGCCGATTTAGAGCAAGATGCAGAGCCAGACGAAGAGGTGCCTCGAAATGATGATGAGGATGAGAATATGTTCCCTGATCTTGTAGATATTGTCAGTAAACAAGCAATGGAAGATGAATATAAGCAGGAACCTATCAGCCGTGCTATATTTGATGACACTGACGATGAAGAGAGGCAGGAGAAAATCGACAGCCTAGTTTTAGATGAATATGATGGTGAGGACATGCCAACAATTGAGTGGAACAGGGAAGATCCTCAGCTAGCTGTCGGCACCATATTCCAGTCGATGATGGACTGTCATAATGCAATGACTACATATTGCATTCTCACTGAAAATACATATGTGATTGATAGGAGTGAGCCAACAAGGTTCACTGTTCATTGCCAATATGATAGGTGTAGATGGAGGTTGCATGCATCACATATGTTGAGGAGCAAGTTCATTCAGGTTTGTGTATTTCAGTTTATACTGATTCATTTTATTTTCAGATCATTGTGTAATGTTTTCTAACAATATTTTGTTTGGGTCCCATTTTGTTTCAGATAAAGAAGAATCCACACCAGCACACTTGTCCACCTGGAGGTGGAGGAGGGAAGGCTAAAACAAAGCTAGCAAATACTAGGTGGGTGGCAGATGCAATTTTGGATTGGTTGAGAGAAACACCAACACTTGGTCCAACAGCACTCCATGGGAAGCTATTTGAGAAGTACAAGATTGATATACCTTACATGAGGATTTTCTATGCTAAGGAAATGGCTCTTGACAGGATTAATGGGCCTTGGAATGAGAGCTTTCATTTGCTCTACACATTTAAATCTAAAGTGGAACCTGCTAGTCCAGGGAGTGTTGTAGAGATTGACAAGCATACAGTTACATACAAAATAAAAGGGAAGTCATTTCAGAAGGAGTGCTTCAGGAGGGCTTTTGTTTGTTTCAAGGCTTGTTGGCAGGGGTTTCTTGATGGTTGCAGGCCCTATTTGGCTGTTGATGCAACTTCTTTGAATGGAAGGAGGAGAGGACAACTAGTGGCAGCTTTTGCAGTTGATGGACACAACTGGCTATTCCCAGTTGCATTTGGTGTGGTGGAGGCAGAGTGTGAGGAAAGTTGGGTTTGGTTTCTGCAGCAGTTGCGCAACCTTATAGGTACACCCCCAGGTTTAGCTATACACACAGATGCTTGCAAGGGTTTGGAGAGTGCAGTCGAAATTGTATTCCCTGGAGTGGAGCATAGGGAATGTATGTGACACCTAGCGCAGAATTTCAGAAACAAATTCAAAGGTAAAGTTTATGATGAGAACTTATGGCCAGCATCATACACATGCAGTGAGAGGAAGCATGAGCATCATTTGAGAGTGTTGTATGCTCACAATCCTCTGGTGAAGGAGTACCTAGATGCACATCATGGAAAGTTGTGGTCAACAAGCAAATTAAATGAAATCTGCAAAGTAGACTATGTGACCAATAACCTGGCAGAGTGTTTCAATGCAAAGATCAAGTCATTGAAAGTGCTTCTGATATGAAAAATATTTGATAAGATTCAGCAAATGATCATGATAAAGATGGCTCTTCGCAAAAGAATTGCAGAAACAGAATATGTTGGCCATCCTATGCTCCCGTCTCTTATTAAGTCATTGCATGCCAAGCCAAGAGGACTGAACATGAAATGCATTCGAGCGGTGACACACGAGGCTGAGGTAACATATACTGACAGTAAAAACAGGGAATGGAGATATCCAGTTAACCTAGCAACTAGGGAATGCAGTTGTAGGCAATGGCAGTTCCGTGGGAAGCCATGCATACATTCCCTACATCTGATGACTGTTATAGGTGGTGAAGATGGTAAAGTTGATCAATACATCTCTGAATATTTTTCTGATGCCAAATTCAGGGCTGCTTATGCTTCCAATGTGCCTGCACTCTTGGGAAAAGACCAATGGAACATAGTAGATCCAGGGTTCAAACTACATTCTCCTGTACTGATTAGACCACCAGGAAGACCAAGGAAGAACAGGATCAGAAGAGGTGAAGAGGGTCGTGTAAAAAGACAGTGTAAGTGCAAAAAATGTGGAACCCTAGGGCACATTGCTAGGCTATGTACCAATCTAGTGGATGCTTCATTTGGAGAAGAGGAACAATGGGCAGCAACAAATGCAGAGGAGAATGCAGCATTAGAGCAGATTGAAGCTAATACAGAGGAGAATGAAGCAGCAAACTAGATTACAGCTAATTCAGAGGAGAATGAAGCAACTGAATTAGCACTGCTAGCAGCTTGGTATGTGTGCAACAACCTTCCCTTTTTTGTGCATTTCTTCTCTTTTTATCAATGGCTTATAATATTTCTTCTGTTTGACCTAGCTCTAGGAAAATTAGAGGAAAAGGAGAAAAAAGGCCAAGAGAGAAAGAATTAGAATATGAAGCCATGGTTTATGAAGGTTTTGAACCCCGTCAACTGGCCAGTGCAAGTTCTCCGTCAGCACCTCGACAGCCACCACCCGAAGTGAAGATCAGAAGGAAGAAGAAAAAGGTGGATATCCCACCTAGGGAAACCAGGAGCAAGGCTGTTAAGCCGTCTCGGAACACAAGGAGTAAGGCAAAGATGTGAACTTCGAACGTTGGATGCAAGTTGTAAACTTTGAACTTTAAGGATTTGTACAAAGGTTTCTGTCGTCAATTTGAACAACTGTGAAAACTTGTAAGGTTTAATAATGCTATTCGTACTTTGATGTGAAATTTGAGGCAAAATTTGAATTTTAGGCAGAATTTGAATTTTAGGCAAAATTTGAATTTGAACCAACACTTGAACTCCGATCTATGGTGTGATGTTGCAATGTTTGCTGAACTATTGTAAATGTTAGGTGATCAATCTGATCTCTTTTGCGTGGTAAAACTTATAGTCATGGGAAATGTGCTCCGAAGCTAGGGTAAACTGTCCATTTGTAATCAAGTATTTTTTGGACCTACTCTAAATGAGCCAAATAGTTTTTATTAACACCTACTCAATCTATATAGTTTAGATTCGAAGTCTCACTATTTATTGAATTAATCTTCATATTTTTACATTTTTTAAAAAATAATGTGATTTAATAGAAAACCATTAAAAACACGTTTAAAATATGAAAAAGGAAAACTAAGTTTAGATCCTTCTTATTCACTTTGAAATGAAGCTTTGGTGATTTTTTTGATTTTTTTTAATTTTTCAAAAAACCTACCTCCTATCCTTGAACTCTCTGTAACATTATACGTGATAGCTCATATGTGTGAAGGTTTTTTCATGAAAATGTCCATAGAACAAGTTTATGATTTTTTGTTGATAACATGTCACATAAGACAACATTGTGCATAGGTTTTATATTTTTTTGATTTTTTTTAAATTAGTGGTGCTCATTTAACCACGATCATGCCAACTAGGTTTCTTTTAAATGACCGTAGACCAAGATTACTATTTTTCCTCGTTAGTGTGTCTTATAAAACGACGATTCGCGAAGGTTTCATATTTTTTGTACTTTTTTAAATTAGTTATGCTCAGTTGAATATTGGTCAAACACTAGATAACCCCGATGACCAACTCAAAACCCCTCTAAACCTCGCGGGGTTTCGCCTAACCCTAGATCCAAACATCAGTCGTCCGATCATACCCTAGAGCCAAGCGACAGCCCTCAGATATGGTCTTCTAGAAGGAATTATGAGGCCAGGCTGCGTGCAGGCTCCGCGCCATTGGATCACAAGGATGGCTCCGCATTGTTGGGTCCTTGGGCGATCCATGAGAGGCGATCCGCGAGACATTGGTTGTGCTCGCCCACCATTGCCTCCCCTGTCTTCTTCTTCTGCAGCGACCAGAGGAGCCACTCGTCTGCTTCTTCTTCTCCGGCGACTAGATATGTCGAGCTCCACTTCAACCTCCCGCCCCTCGTGGTCCCAGTATGGTTTAGTGCCCATGGAGCGATGTCCTGACTGCCCACGCACCGTGCCACTAAAAAGGTTGACTTCGAGGGAGGACAAGAATGGCAACTTTGGGCGCGAGTTCGTGAAATGCGAGAGCAACCAAGAGGGGCAGGTTAGATCTCACGATTTTTCTCTGACCCTTTCTTTTTCTCTTTGCTTCTAATTCTTTTTCGTTGGATCTGAGATTTATGGTTCATGATTTCGTTTCAGATCATGAAGAAATGCACATATTTTGAATGGATGGATGACTACGTTCGGAGGCTTCAAGGGGAGGGCTTGCTTCAATTCAATGGGGCCGCAACCCGGGAGGTTAATCTGCCGTCAGCCACTCAGAATTTGGTCTCTGAAAGTGCTGCTTTGATAGTTGGGGATGCGGATCTGAAGGGGGAATTAAAGAAGATGAACAAGAACTTGAGGCAGATGATTCAGTTGAACAAGCAGGTGAATCTAATAGCTTTAGGATTTTATTTTTGTATAGTTACTCTAGGATTTGCTTACTTGCAGGTCATCACTCGTTAGAGATGTTATTTGTGTCGTGTCATGTGCTCTACGATTTGCTTAAGGGTTTGTGGATCATGTGCTCTCTGTGTTGCTTAATTTGTGGATCGTGTGCTCTCTGTGTTGCTTAAACTATGTCTCTATCTCCATCTCTGAATCTCTGTAGGTGTTAGTTTTTCACACTTTCAGTTTCGCCAGACAACACCGAGGGCAAGAGAAAAATATGTAGTTATTGGGCCCAAAATGAAACCAAGCTCTGGTTGGGCCGTCGCATTACGTTGACTGTCGAAGGCCCACAAAGATTAAAGAGGCCTAGAAAATAGTGCATGCGATGGCTCTGTTTTTCCCCTGTTTTTTTGCTTGATTGTTTTGATTGCACCTACAGAGATTGAGTGCACGTTGGTTACATCGTTTGAAATTACACAACAATTGATATTTCCACCAACAAGTCAACAATTACCGTTTTGTTTCATGCAATATGGCCACAACAATTGATATTGCCACCAACAAGTAAACAATGGGCTACCCTTCAAAAATTATTTTCATCCAGCCAAATGGCCATAAACTATTCAAAAATTAGCTTCTTTTTGTTCATACAATATAGGTATCCTACAATATATATGGGCACCAACAATTCAAAAAAATTAGCTTCTTTTTCTTCTTTTCAACATCAACATGGCTCATTTTTCTAGCTTTAATTTCCTTTTTTACACCTCAACTAGTCCATTAGCCGCCCGTGCCAAAACTTGGAACCAATAAAACCTATAATATAAGGGCCAAAATTATTTTCATCATGCCAAATGGCCACAAACTATTCAAAAATTAGCTTGTTTTTGTTCATACAATATAGGGAATAGGGCCACCAACAATTCAAAAAAATTAGCTTTTCTCCTTCTTCTTTTCAACATCAACATGGCTCATTTTTCTAGCTTTAGTTTCCTTTTTGACACTTCAACTAGTCCATTACCCGCACGTGCCAAAACTTGACCCTAAAATATAAGGGCCAAAATACAAATATTACACAACATGAATATAACAAGACAATGGGCTACCCTCCAACCATTTTTACAAGGCTAACCCCAAAACTTGTTGGTTTTCATTGAGGGATACCCTTTCATTGATGGGATCCCTTCATTGATTTAGCAAGCAAAACACAGATAAAAGTAGCAAGCAAAACACAGATAACCAACGACATATCAAATAAAAGTAGCAAGCATAACATAGTTCTTAGGGGATAGGGTTCCCAACATGATATAACACGACAAAGATAAAAAGTTCACGGTACAACCAACGACATAATTAAGATAGAAATATATATAAAGCCCTAACACCCTAGGGCAAGACAAGCTTCACGAGACCGGGCCTTCACCACCATCTTCACTGCGCCTCCTCTTCACTGCCATCCTCACCGAGGTAGTAGGGGAGGCTGTGCATAGCGTTGCGGGTGGGGAAGATGCTGTTGAAGTCCGTGAAGATGTTGTAGGTGGTGAATGCGATGAACTTGCACCCACACCAAAACACCTTGCCGAGGAGGTAGTACGCATCAAATCTGTTGGTGAAGTTGGCGATGAGCCCTATCGGCGGTGTGCTGAAGTTTGGACGCACTTCCTCCAGTCGGAACATCACTGGTGAGCCCGCCGGGAGGTGGGCGAAGCCCACACCGAGGAACCACTGGGCAAACTCCTTTGCACCCCTCCAGTGTTAGAACACCGACACGCGGAGCATCGTCTCCACGACGACGCCGGCGGGATACCGCCTCTTCGGCATGGTCAGTGGGGGCACGAAGATGGGGCTGTTGTACTGCATCCTCGCTCGCTTTGAGAGTGCTCTGGGTTTGGGTGAAGAAGAGAAGGGGGCGGTGCATATGGATGTGTGGAGAATAGGTGGAGGGGTGGGTGGTTTAAATAGGGAAGGGGAGTGGCACCGGCCGTGCTCTGGATTTGCTACGTTCAAACGAGCCGCGTCGATCGATATGCCACTTTAATTACCAATAGGTTTTAATTGCCAAGAGTGGATCGAAAAGGCTGAAACAATGCTCTACATTGAGGAGACATGCGTGCGAGAAGAGACGAACCAGCGGCAGCGACCGTCCCTGCGTCCGTGGCGGCTCGCGTGCAGGAAAGAGGCTCGGTCAGCGCATCGTGGCGGCGGGCATTGGCGCATGCAGGCAGGCTAGTTATGTGCATGCATAGCAGGCTAGCTGGACATGTCGTGCATGCATAGCAAGCTTCTGTCGTGGTTGCGCGCGCAGGCCTTTCATGCAATGGCCCAACAGGCGAACAGCGGCACCGTCCGACGCGGCCCCAATTGTCTGGTCCAATGGGCGACACAGTCCAGCGCGGCCCCACTCATCAGAGTTAACGGTCAAAGCACTGACCCGACGGCATCCACCGTTTGTGACCATTTTTGAGGGTTTCGGAAAAGAGAGTGGGGAAAAGTGAGCAAATGTTAAGAGCATGGGGATGAATGAGTATGGCTAAGTAACCAGGGGCACAGATGTAAAAATCCCTTTTCTAAATTATTGCATGACATGTTTAGACAACTTGATACCAAGTTGTTAGCTTTATGCTTATCCTCCTTTCCTGAGTTTCGCATGTGTTCTCTGTAGATGCCGAGTAGCAGCGAGCACACTCATGCTTCAGGCGATGTATCTTCATCTGAGTCTGACAATGCTAGGTCTCCAGCAGATGGTGAAGGATCAAGTAATCTGGAACGGGATAGAGCTGCAGCAATTACCCTTCTTGTCAGGACACAGAGGAACGCTCCAAGGAAGCCCACACACCAGCCTAAAGGTGTATATGAAGTAACCGACATCGATTTAAAGTCTTGGGCTCCAACTAAACCAGATAAAGCATGCACGAGGTTCAGGAGTGTGTGTGGATTTGTTGGCAGGGCAAGGCTCAACATTAATCTGCTGGGGTTTAGGAAGGCTGACAAAGAAATACGGCAAAGGATAGTCCAGGAGATCATGGATCACTTCAATGTTCCAGAGCTGTGGAGAATGCAGGTGGAACATGCTGCACTGAAGAAGGCTAGGGATGCTTGGAGAAACTGGAAGCACGTGATGTACAAGAAGTACTTGAGTGAAGGCAAGGACCCAATCCCCGCATACCCCCAAATTACAAAGGCAGACTGGGCAGAATTCAAAAGGGTCAGGGCAACTATAGAGTTTGTTGAGAAGAGTGCCAAACAATTGGAACTTCAGAAGAGGAACACACACCCCCACCGTATGGGTGTGGCAGGATACTATGGCATGAAACCGATATGGGACCAGGAGGACAAAGAAGCAGTAGTTGCGGGTGGGAAACCGGCCTTTAGTGAAATCAAGGGCGAACGCGCTAGAGACTACTTGCAGACACGTGCAAGGAGGCGTGATGACGGAACTTATTACTTTGAAAACTCACATGACGAAGAACTGTATCGTGTCATGTTAAAGGCTTCCAAGATCCCTGGAAGGTTCAACAGGAACTCAGGGCCATGTGACATTCTGTCTGATGCTCTGGAAACAAGAGAGCCCCCTGGCCGTGCAAGGGGTATAGGTGTTAATGTCCCGCACAAGAGGGCTTTCACACTCAGCAAAGAAGAGAGGCTCAGCATGAAAAAAGTGAGGAGTGAAATGAAGCAGAATGAATTGTATGAAAAGTTGAGGAAGGACATGTATCCGACTGTTCAAAAGGAAATTGGGGATTCAATGATGATGCAGAAGACTCCAACACTGACAGATAGCCAGCAAAATGGGAGGGGAGGCGGGCATGGAGGATGCTGCTTATTGCGCGACAACACCGCACAAGAGTAGCTGTGCATCAGCTAACCCCAACGACACTGAGACTGGAGCTACTCATGATGATGCTATATCTGGTCTATCTGGAATGAAAGACAGACTGAAGGGTGTGCTTACACATTATGAAGGTACATTAAAATGTGCAACAGCCTGGGTTTGCCCACCCTTCTTGGAAGAGGGCCTCTTGTTCGACAATGTGTCATTGAAGCCGGGCTGTGTGAAGTGCTACGTGACTGAAGGAAAGCCTGGATTCAATGAATTTGCCCTGAAGAATGTCCTAGGGGACTTTGATGAGCATAGGACCTTGGGAGAAACACTGTTACATCACATCCAGTGGCCACGAAAGGAAATAAACTTCATGGATGAGATCCCTGAAGCCCCGCCAAGAGCAACCAATGTCGCCCCTCAACCGGTGATGCTCTCCTTGCCACAGCAGCTCTCGCGTGCTTCCCCCAAGGAACCTAATACTCATAATCCGACGGCTGATGCATCAACCTGTGATCAGCCCACCCGACTTTGTGCCGTACAGGCCATGTCATCGTCCGCCCCAGAGCAGCCAGTGGCAAGGCCTACAACTGCTGAAGACGCACCACCGGTTCAGATGTCGGCTGCTGAAGCAGCGGGGGGAGACCCAGCTGCACCACATGCTCAGCAGACCAACCTGGTGCAACGGACTGCTAAGCCATCTGATGCTTCAAAACTGCCTGCTAAGCAGTTTGTAGGTCTAGAACCGACAGCTCATCAGTCCGTCGATCCGCAGCTGGGTGATCAGCATACCAATGCGTCAGCACTGCCTGCTCAGTAAACCAACGCGTTGGCATGGCCTCCTCAGCACACCGACAAGTTAGCACCACCTGCGCAGAAACCCAACATAGCTTCAACGCATGGTCAGTAGTCCAATGCCTCTGCTCCTACAGCCCAGCAATCCGTCACAGCAGCACCGCCAGCTCAGCAGTCTGGCGTAGCTAAACCGTCTGCTAAGCAGTCCGTCGAAGCTTTACCTTCTGCTCGGCATTCTGCCATTCAGCCATCCAGACCTTGTACCAGAAGTGCTTCAAGTACCAAGAAGGAAGCGGGCAAAAACGCTGCACCCGTGAGGAAGCGCGCCCGGAGAGCGAAGAGGAATGAGAACGATTGCCTCTTACTTAAGGCACTCATCGCCCAGAACCAAATTAACAGCAAGTTGTTCGAATCAGAGAGTAATATTATTTCTGATGGCATGAATGATGCGGAAATAGATTTGGTGCTTGCTAAAAATAAAGTAGACGTACTTGAAGCACGCAATTACGTCCATGGCCAGCCATTTCTTGTTGGTGAATACTTTGATGAGTGCAGCTCCAGTTGCCGCCAGTTACATAAATATTGCACTGATCAAATGTTAGCAGGTCATCATGTTCTGCTAGTCTGCTACAACGGAGATCATTTCTGACACGATCCTGGTTCCATCAGTGTGGACTTCGAGGACTTACATCTCTTCTTCAACTTCAATGTGCTTGATGCCACTCTTGTTAGATGCCTGATTTTGTAAGTGATAAACAGCTAACTGCATTTTATTCCTCTCAGGGGATTGACCGCAGAGAAAATAAAAAGGGAGAGTGTGTATTTCATAGATCCTGCATTAGCAAATGGCACAACATTACATGGTTAAGGATGGACGGGAGTGGGCCATTAACACGGTCGCCCGTATCTTCAAAAACACGTCCCATGCAAAATCATTTCTCTGGCCATATCATGAACGGTAAGTCAAATAAACAACCACGCATACACTAATTGTCTTTCAATTTTGACATAATAAGTTCATGGCTTTCTTAATATGTAGCAATCACTGGATCTTGGTATTCATTGTTCCAAACAAGAACATAGTTTACTACATGGATTCTCTCAGAGAGTCAATAAACGCTCGGGATCTGACGCATCTTCAATAATTCATGGACAGGTATTGAATTCTATGATGTTGAAATTAATTTGCATTCATACCTGGTTCAAGAATTGATGTTGTGAAAATTCATCTTCATTTGTAGTGTGTTCGCATTGTGGAAAACTAAACCAGGGAACCTGTTCAAGAGGGAACTACCTCTGAAGCACGAGATCGTTTCTCCGGTAACACACCGAAATCCGTTATTTTCAGAAAATGTATCCAATAGTCTGCAAATACCTTTTCTTACGCTAGTCAAATGTTCAAGCTTCTAAATAAACCTCTTTCTATGACTAATTATGTACAAAAAAATTCAGTGTCCTCAGCAACAAGCAGGGACCAACCTTTGTGGATACTATGTTTGCAGACACATGATCTCCATCTGCAAATCTACTGATAGTTGTGAAGATGCTCGCGAATTAGTACCAGTAAGTCTATCTTAATTAATATCTTCTACTCCACTCATATAGCACATTCTGATCTTAAAAATACTGCAGCTCATCTTAGAACCAAGGACCCCTGAACCGCTCCCCGCTGGTGAATTGCTGATGGTTCGGAGATTTATTAGCGACTTCTTCCTGAATCACTACATCAATCCCACTGGTGATAATGAAGATTTCAGCATGCCTTCTCTTGAAACATTGAGTAAGAGTTAGCCACTAAACATATACACATGGCTCCATTGTTTTCCAACTAATGAGGTCTTCGTATTTCGTACACTATGATTAATTATGTAATGCATATATATGGCGATAAATCATTGGAATTTAGCTACCATTTGTTCAATTGCAATTGTTGCGAAATCTGATGAATGTTCTTCATGTGGACACTATTTGTTCAATTGCATATTGTGGCGGATTTGCTTTTTTCATGCCGATTCAAATGGGATATTTTTTCTTTAACCTGGCAATTGCTGCGCACACGGTTCAACTAAATGAGTGTGTGTGATCCACATCGTAAAGCATATGTCAATCGTAGCGGAACCGTCGGTGATACACAGCAGATCACAGGTGATTTGCAGCACTAGTACGTGTGTGTAGGGGCTCCGGAACCGTTTGTGATACCATATTATCGCACACGAGAGCTCAGAGTAAACCGTGGCCAATGTAAAATACAATCCCAGTCGTAAATTTTTCGGGAAACGTGTGGGATCCCAAATGAAAAGCACACGTCACTCATACCGCAACTGTCAGTGATACACAACAGATCACAAACGGTCTGCAGCACTTGTGTGTGTGCGAAGGGGCTCTTGAACCGTTTGTGATAGAACATTATCGCACACGTTAATTGTTCGGAAATGTGTGTGATGGATTCATGCATGGCAGACGAGTTCCACAGAAAACTCGTGTGAGATGGGGCACATATCGCACACAGTTCATATGTTGGCCCGTGTGCCTTAGATACTGTTTCCCAAATGGTTCATTATGAAACACTGTTTGGTTTCATTGCGCCATTAGAAATGTTTAATCACCGATCCCACACGTGTGAAAGAATTTAGTGTGTGCTGCATCGCATACGATTACATTTGGCAAGGCATCTGCATCATGGCTCCCTATCCCGATGGTTTTTGGGTCGTGTGGGAAGGACCCCCTATCGCACACACTCACTAGGTGACAGTTTAAAATGCCATCGTGGAAAGGGGTTGAAAACCGTTTGTATAGCAGCTCGTTGTACCAGTGTAATATCAATATCTTCTGTCTCAGCAGGTGCAATATCATTCATTATTTCTTGATATAAAGTAAATGGGATTGCACTCACACTAGCACCCAAATCACATAAGCCATGATAACAATGATCTCCTATTTTAACAGAGACAACAGGCATGCTAACAGTAGGTCTATGTTTATCTTTTTCATCGGGTTTAGCAATTCTAGTGGCTTCATCACAGAAATAAATAACATGTCCATCAATATTTTCAGCCAAGAGATCTTTAACCATAGCAACATTAGGTTCAACTTTAATTTGTTCAGAGGGTGTAGGTGTTCTTGTGTAACTCTTGCGAACCACAGCTGACGCTTTAGCATGTTCTTTTATCCTAACAGGAAAAAGTGGTTTCTCAATGTAAGCAGTAGGAATAACAGGATCAACATTATAAGTAGTCGTTTCTTCTCTAGCTTCAATGGGTTCTACTATTTTTACTTCAATGGGAGGATGATATTTAAACCACTTCTCCTTAGGAAGATCAACACGAGTAGCGAATGATTCACAGAAAGAAGCTAGTATCTCAGAGTCAAGCCCATATTTAGTGCTAATATCATTAAAAGCATCAGTATCCATAAAAGATTTAACACAATCAAACTCAAGCTTTATACCTGACTCATTACCTTCGTCGAGCTCATAATCTTCAAAGTTGCATTTATTTTTTTCCAAAGATCCCATTTGAATTCAATAGTCTTCTTCATAAAAGAACCAGTACAAGAAGTACCGAGCATGAATTGATCATTACGAGAAAGCCGAGCATCAAAATTCTGAATAATAATTTCTCTTGAGAGCTCATGATTGGGGCATGAATATAACATTGACTTAAGCCTCCCCCAAGCTTGAGCGATAATTTCTCCTTCACGAGGCCAAAAATTATATATATGATTCCTATCACGATGAACCAGATGCATAGGATAAAACTTCTGATGAAAATCCAATTTCAATCGGTTGTAATTCCAAGCTCCAATATGATCAATTAGCCTATACCATATCAATGCCTTTCCCTTCAAAGATAAAGGTAAGACCTTCTTCTTGACTTCATCTCCGGGTAAACCTGCAAGCTTAAATAATCCAGAAACTTCATCCACATAGATTAGATGCATATCAGGATGTAGTGTTCCATCTCCTGTATAAGGATTGGCTAGCAGTTTCTCTATCATACCCGAAGGAATTTCATAACAAATATTTTCAGTAGATGCAGTAGGCTAAGGAGAAACTCTTTGTTCTTCCGGTCGGGGTGAAGACACCCCGAACAAGCCCCTCAAAGGATAATTTTCCATAGTGACAAGTGACAATAAATTTCAGCACGTAATATAAATGTTTCCTTACCAAATTCCACTCACTAGAGGCGCTTTACGCCCCGGCAACGGTGCCAGAAAAGAGTCTTGATGACCCAAAAGTATAGAGGATCAATCATAGTCCTTTCGATAAGTAAGAGTGTCGAACCCAACGAGGAGCAGAAGGAAATGACAAGCGGTTTTCAGCAAGGTATTTTCTGCATGCACTGAAATTATCGGTAACAGATAGTTTGGTAGTAAGATAATTCGTAACGGGTAACAAGTAACAAGTGTCACAAAGGTGCAGAAAGGTGGCCCAATCCTTTTTATAGCAAAGGATAAGCCTAGACGAACTCTTATATAAAGAAAATCGCTCCCGAGGACACATGGGAATTATTGTCAAGCTAGTTTTCATCATGCTCATATGGTTCGCGTTGGTTACTTTGATAATTTGATATGTGGGTGGACCGGTGCTTGGGTGCTGTCCTTACTTGGACAAGCCTCCCACTTATGATTAACCCCTCTCGCAAGCATCCGCAACTACGAAAGAAGAATTAAGATAAATCTAACCATAGCATGAAACATGTGGATCCAAATCAGCCCCTTACGAAACAACGCATAAACTAGGGTTTAAGCTTCTGTCACTCTAGCAACCCGTCATCTACTTATTACTTCCCAATGCCTTCCCCTATGCCCAAATCATGGTGAAGTGTCATGTAGTCGACGTTCACATAACACCATTAGAGGAAAGACAACGTACATCTCATCAAAATATCGAACGAATACCAAATTCACAGGATTACTTATAACAAGACTTTTCCCATGTCCTCAGGAACAAATGTAACTACTCACAAAGCATGCTCATGTTCAACATCAGAGGAGTATTGAATATCATTAAGGATCCACTACAAAAAAACACTTCGGTGATGATACGTGTTTGTCACAGTAGGTCACGTTTTCTGTCATGCATGTACATCCATGACGATTTTATGACAGAATCAAGATAGTCATACCTGTGTTGTCGTAGAAGTGTTCCATAACAATACTAAAATTATCATCACGGAAGTGTCCACTTCCGTGATGATAAATGATGCATCATGGAAGTGCTTTCGTCAAGGGTAACCGACACGTGGCCTCCACTGTAACGGGTCGCTGTTAAGCTATCGGTTCCGGTTTTCGATCCACTAACCCGCTAACAGCACGGACCAATGGCGATTTTCCACGTGTCAAATTCTCATTGGCCGACGGAACCACGTGTCAGCTCTGCGCTGCAACAGATGTCAGCCGTCCAATGGACAACAGGCGCCTATGATACGTCGACATGTGGCACAGCCCAACAGTGGCCCGTTTAGGTTAAAAGTCCGGGCCTGTCAAAATAAGCGGGCCGACCCATTAGCGGCCTACTTGAGTCAGGCCCATTCACAACCACGACCCATACGAGTTACACAGAATAGGCCCATCAAAGGCCCATTCTAGATTTGACAATTTCCAGCCCATCGTCAGTTCCAGCTTGTTAACGGCCCGCTGCGTCTTTGGGCTCAATTACGGCCCGACCTTCTTTCGGCCTGTTAGCAGCCCATTATAGATATGGACCAATATGCCACTGGTGCGTCTTTCGGCCTTTTCTTGGCCCATTCTATAGTTGGGCCAACTTCTAGCCCGTTGTGACTTTCAGCCTTTCCTCGGCCCATTCTATACATGGGCCAACTTCTAGCCCATTTTGTCTTTCGGCCTGTTAACGGCCCGCACAACAGTTGGGCCTTTGATGGTGCCACCTGATTTTGGGTCCATTAGTGGCCCACGTTCCGCAGGGCACAATTTCAGCCCGACGCGACTTTCGGCTGTTAAAAGCCTAGTTTGTAAATTGGTCCTCTTTTGGCCCAAAACACTTTCGGCCTCTTACATGCCCGTCAAGTAAAAGGGCCGAGACAAAATTGACATTTATTTCGGCCTACTAGAGGCCCGCGGGCCATTTCCATTCATACGGCCCTATCGAGCTTTCGGCCTATTAACGGCCTACTAAGAGCCATTGTTACGGTGGGCCACATCGATTGGGATCCACTAAATATTAAGTTGACCAACCCAATTAAGGCCCGCTTTGACTACACATGTTTGTTCATTCGGATGGCATCCAGGTAATGTTTGGGCATGTTGGCCCCCGTTTCAACGATATAGCATATACAAAGAATTATCCTACTCTATACTATCTCCTCTAAAAACCCTACACTATACAATAAAGAGACTAAGGCATAGAAACAAAGAATAATCCTACACTATACAACAAAGAAATTACAGCAGATTATATCCACTAGGCATTATAGTTCGGCACCAGTGATAATAAAGCATACACAAACAGCAAATTACATACACTGGGAAAATAAAGCTCATACATCATGGACGCGCATCAACAAAACTTACCATTTGAACTATAATCTCTTCAGAAAATAGGATTGGCTGGATTCAGATAGCACAAATTTCAGTCTGCAAAATCTCCAATTCCTTTGTGGTTACCTCAGTGTCTTGTTTCATTTTTTTTGACTCCTGCTTCTAATACCTGCAACTCCAGTCTCAACATGTTGAGAATCATATACATGTTGTCTTGCCACCTCTAGTGGATGCTCGAGCACATCAGCACATTCCAATTCCAATCCATAATCATTTGGTAACGGCCATGCTGCACTTCTCTCAGATCTTTTTGTTGATGTCAATTCATCCTGAAATGTTTCTATAAGTACACATGACTAGGGCAAATATATAGTTACAACAGTGAAGCGAGCAAGACAGACTATCTTGTACATGGCAAAACAGGACTAACAATAATGTTACATGCTGTGAAGCATAAGCACGTGATATTTTAAAAATTATAAAAATGGTAGTCTGTGCAGCGCGCATACAGAAATCTCTCTTAGCTCACTAGAGGAGCATGATGTTGGGGCCAAATCCAAAACACAGACAGGTTACAAATTTAGACCACATGCAGCTACTAAACATTATATATATATATATATATATATATATATCTTGTGTATAAGTAAGCAAGCAGTTGGCCGTTGTGTAGCTCAATTAAAGTCTTAGGGAGCATAATGAACAACAGAGGGATTCAGACAAACCTACTACAACAAGCAAAACTATGCAATCATTAGCCTCGTATAAACTAGATTGTGAGCCTCATGCAGTAATAGTTGGTTAATAGACTTCAAAGCTTCAGGCACACTTCACTAGAGTAATCAAATGGTAAGGCCTTTAATTATGTCAACTAATAGTTATACAAGTACCCTACATCAGGCATCATTGTTTGGGCATCTCATTAACGGAGGACAAATAAAGCTATTGAAAAGAGCAATTTAACTATGCCTGAAACAAACAAGCAATTGAACTGTTGAGTTGGCAGCATGCATACATGCATGCCTCAATAACATCCATGGCCTAGCTACATTTACTATATAAAGGAACAAGTAATGTAATATTGTTTGCCCCCTATGAAGTATCTCGACTAGTATGTAATCAAGATCCTAGTAATGATAGGGAGGCTAATGATGTGAATATGCGTTTGGTTATGACATTTATGACATCAACAACTCTACCATAGCAGGAAGCAGTTTCACACTGTTGACTAATATAAGATGTTTTAGATATTTAAAAGTATACTACATCCGTAATGAGTGAACAGATACATTAAAATGTGTTTACATACATCTGATTTACAAAAAATTTAGAACATCATACAGTAGTGAGCGGAGGGAGTTTTAATCAATGGCCCAATAACTGGGTTACGGGTGAAGAACCCTACGCAAGCACAATGTCAGACAAATAGGATGTCCTGGTAATTGTAATACAGTGACTTACCATAACTGGTTGAACAGGCTCAGCACTGCTCCTCCTTCTCTTGCAAGGCTCCTTCCTAAC
Source organism: Thinopyrum elongatum (assembly GCA_011799875.1). Lineage (NCBI taxonomy): Eukaryota > Viridiplantae > Streptophyta > Magnoliopsida > Poales > Poaceae > Thinopyrum > Thinopyrum elongatum. The sequence goes on along the minus strand of CM022302.1, from coordinate 404,578,862 downwards.
ATCTTGTACTTGGAAATCCTCAATCTTATCTTCATTGCACACCCTCTGCAAGGTGACACAAACTAGTTACTGCTCTCCATGGAAGATAAATATGCATACTTTCCAGTCTGTGAACAACACCAAAGGATGAGTTTATAACAAAACAACACCACATAATGAAACATGCCACATCTCTTGCACACAATGAAATGAGCATTTACTATGTGTGCACTGTGTAAAAATTAGGCATACCTTCGAACTGGACCTCCAGGTACTCTTGGAGATCCTAGTTTAGTGTACAGCCAAACCTTTATGTCACCTATGAGTTATACAAGCCCCCACTATAGCAACCCTTAGTGTTTAAATCGTTGACAAATTCTGTTAGGTCAAGAACAACAAGTAATCAAAGAAAACAGTCCTAGTATGGCTGGCTGATACAAACAAGCAATTGAACAGATGTGTGAGCAAATCTTGCACAACACTGAATTACATATCAAGAAAAGAAGCATAGAAGGAGGCTTAAAGACCATCACTTGACTGACCAGATTTAAGGGGAATTTAAACATCATGTGCAACGTATGAACTAACATAAACATTGCATATTTCAAATTCTATAATGAAATGCACATGTATTAGGTTATGCCATGTATGATGCCTAAATGTACACTATACCAGGCAGGAGTGATTCATCATTGCACGCACAATTGAATTGCAGGTTCAGGCCAGTTCTATTCCGCCTTTTTAGAGCTTATTGTCAAAATAAGCCATAAAAGATGTAAAGAACTTGTTTTTGAGTTATGGGCTTGGGCTTAACTTATTTCGCTTGGGGGGTGCTTCGCGTAGAAGCTCACTAAAAATTGAAGGGAAGGGGAATAGAGAAATGACTCTGTTGTCTGCCTATATTACACTCAAAATGCCACTGCTCACGCCCGCGTCACACCTGACCTCAAGTAAAAACAAACACGCAAGTATTCATTGCCCTGCCCGCTTGCATCTCCTCTCCCCTTTCCCTCTACCTCGATCCACTACCTGCAGCACTGGTCCCATCTGGCCTGCTCCTCGACGATGCTCTGTCCAGCTACGCTACATGGCCAGTGGGTAGGGCCCAATCTCCCCAGCTGCTCCTCCCTCTGGTGCCGCCCCTTATTCTCATGGTCTCCAACAGCTGCTCCGCTATGGTCCGTCCAATGCACTACTCCGGCGGTCGCCGCACAACTACGCCCGATTCCCCACTCCGGCAGAAGACACCTCATTCCGCCTCCCCTCCTCCCAGGCCATGGCCTTGAGGTGCTGTTGAAGGATGAGCTCATCCAACAAGGTGAGGATCTCCTCTAATTTTTTGCCAAATTTTCATTCTGATCCGCTATACGATGAATTGCTATGAGCTGCTGCTGCTATATGATGCATGGCTATGAGCTGCTCCTGCTGCTACTATATTATGAATTGCTATGAGCTGTTGCTGCTATATGATGAGTTGCTATAAGCTGCTCCTGCTGCTTTTATATGATGAATTGCTATGAGTTGCTCCTGCTGCTGCTATATGATGAATTGCTATGAGCTGCCGCTGGTATATGATGAATTGCTAGCTGCTGCTGCTGCTGTATGATGAGTTGCTGCTGCTGCTATATGATGCTTTCAGGTGGTGCACTATATGATAATAACCAGCCACTTGGACCATCGAATTTTGATAAATAATGGTTCTTCATTTAAATTTAGGCAATGTGTTCTTCATTTAAATTAGGCAAATGGCTCTCTATGGAAGACATTGACCAAAGTAGATTGTGCCAAGTAGATGGTATCTTTGTATTTGCATTTTGAACAAATATTGATGGCCTGTTTTCTTATCATATTAATTACTTCACTGGGTTCAATTTTTGATTTTGCAAGTCAAATTAATTTTCATATGGGCAACAAAATGACAAAATATAATGCAATCTAGACTTTTCACTAATCATACCACAGATAAGCTGAAAAAGCAGGCAATGAAAAGAACTGGTTGGCTTATTATCTGGAGCTTTTATTTAAAGGGGCTTATTTTCTTAGGATAACTCGGAATAACTGTCCCTAAGAACCCTGGCCAACATCACTGACATACAAATAACATGTCACGATGATTGCAATGGAGTGACCTACCATAGCACACTTTATAGGCTCACCGCTGCCTCTCCTTTTTTTGCGATGTTCCATGAAATTGCCATATACATCTTGTACTAAGAAATCTTATACTTTTTCATTGCGGCACCCCATCTGCAAGTTGACACGGCTAATTTGAGATATCTCTACATGATAATACATTGCATATCCTTTGCGCATATTTAAACCACCAATTATCGATTGTGTGCATAGCATAAACTAGCCATGACTCTGTGTACTGGACTAGCAGGCACTCTAAGGGAGCCTAATGTAGTGCACTGGAATTCCTACATGCCACCTATGATTTTGTGTAATGTACTACCTCTATTCCTAAATATATGTCTTTGTAGAGATTCCACTATGGACCACATATAGATGTATATAGATGCATTTTAGAGTGTAGATTCACTCATTTTGCTCTGTATGTAGTCTATAGTGGAATCTCTAGAAAGACTTATATTTAGGAACGGAGGGAGTATCATGTATGACATCTACATCTCAAATTTAGCAGCCAGTAGTGGAAATCATTGTCTGCACAAAGGGATTACTGGTCGAAAATCCTAGCAAAGCACACTGGCAGCCACACAACAATACAAGAGAGAGATGCACTTACAAGATCATAGCAATGCCTCAGTCCAGGATCTTGGTTGGCCAAGCTGTTAGATCCAGAAGAAACATCGTCCTTGTAGTTCTTGCCAGCTGCATAACATGTAACAACGACCTGTTAGTATATTTGAAGTACATCGGGCAGGTGATGCTGGATGGGTTTAAAGGTGACAAGTACCTAGGCCGCGGCAGGTGCTTGGCATCTTGCCATACGGTGGGAATCAGGTCAGAAACGTCAAGGGTGATGACGTTGCGCTGGCTGTCGGGATCTGGTAAGGAGATCTAGAGCCGTGGAGTAGGGTGTTTGTGGAGCAGCTCCGGTAGGGTGGACTATGGTGTGGGCAAAGTGGATCTAAGGCCATGGACTAGGGCATCGGTGAAGCTGCTCCGGTGGTTGGGTTCAGGGTGGTGTCGACGATGCGGATCTGCGGCCATGGATGGGGCGTCAGAAGCTGCTCTGGTAGGTTGGACGAGGGTGCGACGAAGCGGATCTGAGGCCATGGACTTGGGCATTGGCAAAGCGGCCCCAGTAGGGTTGAGAATAGTATAGGCGAAGCTACTCCGGTAGGGTTGAGGATGGTGTCGGCGAAGCGGCTCCGGTAGGGTTGAGGAAGGTGTCAGCGAAGAGGAACAGAGGCCATCGACGGGGGTGTCGGTGGGGCGTCTCCGGGCGTGTGGACGAAGTGTCTCCGGTGGGGAGTATGAAGGAGCCGCTGCAGATGCGCTGCGGTTGACGAGAGTACTGGCGAAGCAGATCCGACGCCGTGGACAAGGCCGGCACTGAATGGGCTGTGGTACAGTGGTGGATGAGCAGTCTACTTGTTTCTAGGGGAGGTGGGAGGGGTAGATGCGGCCAAAGAAGTAGATCCGATGAGGTGGCCGACGCTGGCAGTGAATGGGCTCTGGTACGCCGGTGGATGAGCAGTCTAGCGTTTCAAGAGGGAAGGGGTAGAAAGGCCGATGAAGTACGGATGGCGTGATGTAAGATGCTCTGGTGCTGTGGAGTAGTCATTTTTTCGGAAGGGGGAGAGGAAATGGGGGTGCCATGTGGTGGGGGGAACCGGAAGTTACCAAAGCAACCCCGACCTATTATGTAAATGAGGGCCATATTGTAACTATTGTTCTCCATGCACCAAGGACAAAAGGGAAATTTTGCATGCTAAAGACTAGGTGGCAGAAATTTTAGAAGGAGGCGGGAGATTTTGCCGCCCGCGGGATCGTTCGTATCCAATCTCAACTAATTTTGGACAGTGCTAGCAGGAAGGTCATGCAAGACTGTGTACACGGGGCACACGTCCGCAGTTAATAACTGGTATGAGGTCCACCCCAGAAAAAAAGACAATAACTCGGGATGATGCACCGATTACTTAGACGTTCACACGGGCGTGGCCAATCGTACGGGTGTAGAGGTGCGTTCACAAAAAAACGGATCAAACGCTCAGCCTATGTATTTCTCATGTAAATATATAATTTAGTGCCATTGGTTATTTATTTTAAACACAATGCATTGATGTGTTAATTTTAATTATATTGCACAGTAACAAATGGATAATATAGATGCACAAAAAGAAATGGATATTGTAGTCCGCTACTTAAAAGTGTTACCTCATATGATTACATGGCCTCCATTTCATAAGTTGCGTACCCGTTGAATTCATATATGAATATTACATATATTACTTCATAATAGAACCTTAAATCATCCAAGACTAATGAATTTGAATGCAAAACTAACAATGGTGCATGTACATGATAACTACAGTGTTTGTTTGAAGAAACATCACTATAACTTTGGCATGCACAATTGAAAAATACTATTTGAAAAAGAATGCGATATGTGAGTGTCCAATCTTTATAGCCTTGAATCGATATTGTATCTTTGGCCACGATACGAAGTAGATATTGATTGTGTTCAAGCGATGCATGTCCATGATCACTAGATAGTGATACATGAATGAATTGTGCAATCTCTCTCACACGCATACATATCTCATTTCTCCGTGGGCATTGGAATCACACATGCGCATTTCGTGTATTTCTCTCCCTCCGTCAAGGTTAGAATTTGTCTTTCTACCCCTTCCTACAAGTATCTGACACAAAAACACACAGGCTCTCTCTGTCGAACATGCCCACCCCTTTAATTCCGCCCACCCACCGTCACTAATGTCTCAAAGTATAACTATGTCTTCCACACATATGCGTAAGGTTAACTCGAGTCCCGGAACCATATGAATACATACAATGGGATTCCAGTAGAGCACCTTTTGTTTTGAGATTTCACTCACTCACACACACACACACACACATTGTTTCTCTCTTCATTTTTTTTGGCACTTGTATGCACACCGCTTGTTTATCTCCGTGATGCTCTAAGTATGCCTCGCACACATGCTATCTACCTATCCCTTAATATAGATATGTAACACACAAACTCCTTCTTCGTATATCTATGTGCCACTGGCACTCCCCCCCCCCCCACACACACACTTCCCGACACCGAATGAGTAGGGTGACACCTCGATCTTGATCTTGATACTAATCTATCTACTGGCTTCTCTCTCAAACACACACACACACACTCGCTAGTTGTGCCTCTGTGCCTACCGCGCGCACACTCTTGATACGTCTTTCTCTCCCTCCCCCCTCCCCACCCCCCCAACAATGACAGTAGAAGGGTGACACCTTGATCTTGATCTTAATCTATCCATTGGCTTCTCTCTCCAACACACACACACTCGCTAGTTGCGTCTCCGTGCCTTGGTCACACACACTCGATACGTCTTTCTCTCCGTAGCCCCCCCTCGATATGTAGATTTCTCTTGTGCGCACAGCTGTAGTGACAATGACGTTGAACCCAGTGTGCCTTGTTTTTACTAGCCTCATGTGATAGTTTTCACCCTGTTTTCTGTTAATTAACAAGGCAACCTTTTCTTTGTTACTACTAGTGAATTTGAGATCATTCAGGGCAGACATAAAATATATCACTTCAAACCAATTATCACAGTAACTATTTAAAAAGAAATATATCTCTTGCATCGTCCATAATGAACATCTGCTGGACTGGTTAGCGCCGGATGCTCGCAACGCGATGACCTGAGTTCGAATGATGTCTTAAACTTTATATTTTTATATTTTTTTTAATATATACTTCTTTCGCTACTGTACTGACAGTGGAACCCACAGAGTACTTAGAATACAAGATTAAGGATGGATTTGTTTCTTTTTAACTTTTTGTACTAATCTGTAGCCACCCTGCAAGTCATGTACACTGTACATGCAATTAACTTTTTAGAGAGGGAGAATCATACACGCAATTAACTCAAATGGATTTGATGTGACTCTATTATTTCCAGTATAAGAGCATCTTCAACGGCAACTGGCAAATTTCCTCCCGCTTCCTTCCATGGAGGACGACATCCAACGCCAGCGGCATACATTTTCACAACTCTAACCAACCAGAGGAAATTCATGCAAACACGGACTGATTTCATATAAGCATGAATGATTTCGTATAAAAAAGCTGGATCTTCATATAAACATGACAGATTTCATTACATTTACATGAACTAAGCGGTGCTAAACCAGCTCTCGTGGTATAATTAATACCTAATCTAAATGGCCGCCCACGGATCCCTTTGTCTTCCTCATGTCCGGCAGACTGCGGGGTCGACGAAGGTCCTCGCAAGAGACGAAGCAGCCAAGAGACCACCTGTATACGCAGTCGTCGCCTCAGCGGTGGCCTTCATGGGACCCAAGCGGCGGTGACCTCCCGTGTTCTACTTCTCCTTGATGATGGCGGCGGACACGGAGAAGCTGGCCACCGACTCGTCGCTCTCTGCGCACCCGGCTTCTGTCGCTGACTGCATGGCACTGCCGCAAGCACGGGAGGCGCGGCCACAAACACGGGAGGCGCGGCCACCGCAGACATGGGAGGCGCGGTACGACACGGCAACGACGACGCCCGTGCCACCGTGCTCGCCGCCGTGCCGGCGTGGAGCAACTCGACACTCCTCATCGAGCTGAACTGGAGCGGCGAGTTGCTGAACAACGTGCCAGCTTGGGGCGGCAACTGGCTCCATCGGGCCAGGTGAGGTAGGTGAAGCACCGAGTGGCCTTGCTTGTATCCGAAGGGCTCAGCGGGCCACCCAGCCGGCTAGTATGTCGGAGAACGGCTCCTCGAAATCCATCAAAAGAGTGGAGAAAATGGTGAAGGAGGAGATGGGGGAGCGGCGGAGGGGTGCGATTCTTGCCTGCCGTCTGGCCTCGTTTAAATAGAGGGCGGACGATACGAGCTTGGCCGGTGCCTGGCCTCATTTAAACTAAGGGTGGACGGGAGGAACTCGGCCGGCGTTGCGTTTAATTCCGGCCCGCTCATGGACGGACATGTGGCCGGAGTAGGTTTCTTGGTTTGCATGAGGGTTTAATGGAGGCGACGAGGCGTGTTCAGCCGGGCGTGCAGTGGGCGGCGCATTACTATTTGATTTGACAGCTACTAGTAAAATAGGACGGTAAAAATAAATTGAGAAATGGACGGTAAACTAGTAGTAAATAAGGACAGTTCCCGTTACGGCTTTAATGCAGATGAGGGAGAGGGTAGCGGTTCCTAAAATGTTGAACGGCCAATGATGCATCCTCCTTCAATTAGTAGAATGCTGAGGGAACTAGGGAGGAGGACGCGGAAAGGAGGCAGCACGATGTGAATGCAATGCAGTTTGCACTCATATAAAGGCGCCCTCCAGTCCAGTGCATCCACCACATTGTACGCACCTACACACCTACACTAAGCGCAATAGTGCTCACTTCAGACCCATGGCGGCGAAGCGATCGACCGGCCAGCGGCTGTGCCAGATGGTGCATGGCACCGGCCTGCGGCATGGCACCGAGGATTGTCTCCAAAGGGTGTTGGCGACCAGCTGGTTCATGGCCATCGTCAACGCTAGCTACGACTCTCAGTTGGACAAGATGATCATTGCCACCATCAACAAGTTCACCGTCATGAAGAAGCTCGCGGACGACCTCGCCGTACTCCTCCAGCCTGCGCGCCTAGGCTCCTCATTTCCTGTCACCCTAATCGGCCTCCACAGTGAGAAACTCTTTCAAGCACTGGTGGCCCTGTGACTGCCCGTCGACGCAACGAAGAATGTCCACCTCGAGGTGGCGCTCGCCGCTAGGCGCCTCGCCCTGCAAGAATTCATCAACCTACACATCCACATGTATGAAAAAGTTGTGTACATAGGCATCTACAAGGCCGATGAGGACGCTACGACGTTGGCCTTCGTCAACCGGATGGAAGCCTTGGATGCCTTTGTTGAGAAGCACCTTGACCTCGCCAAAAAAGCCGCCGGTCGGTGGCCCGGCGCACTGAGTCGAGGAGGAGGAGGTCGTTGATGGATGCATCTTTCTTCTTGCCTCCTGTAATCACCACTGCGATCATGTCATCGTGGCCTTAATTCTTATTGTACTATTGCATTGCCGTTCCAGTCGATAAAGACATGTGTGATCTCTTTGCTCACATTTGGCATCAATTATATGCATCACTGTAACTAGTACTCCCTCCATCAATTTATAAGTTGTGCTTACCTTTTGCATCAACTTCGTAATTTAAGTACGATGCTTGACCCGACCTACGCTCTAATCGTAAATTCAAAAACTGAGACCAAACTTATAAATTCAAAACTACTCGTGCAGCACGCCCGTCACGTTCGCAAGTTCAAAACGAGACACTGGAACACGTACATGAAGCATGTCCCTTCCCCATCGCATAGCACACTGTCGTTCCGGCCCCCCGGTCAATGCTCATTGGCTAGGCTTTATATCACTACAACATGTGGGACCGCATGTGACCAAACCGACGATGCGCCAACCTAGCTACTACTACTGTACCCTGCTTATCGGGCAGGAAAAGCCCCGCCCTAGCGTTTCCAATCGTTATTTCTATCTATCGATCACGCCAAGGAGCAGAACCAAATGTTACAATTTATACATGTTTAAAAGGAAAAGGCATGCCGCGTTCGTGTTGCACCCCCACACGCCCGGGAATCGGGAGTACTCCACGGTCCGTCTGGCACGCCACATAGCAATGGAAGGCGTGTTGCCTAGCATTTTCACTTCCATGTGGGACCGCAGTTGAGCAAACCGACTATCGGCAAACCGCACCCCACCCGCCGCATTGGAAAATAGAAACGAGGAGAGGAAGATCTAGCTGTGGCACGGAAGCCAAGAAATTTGGTGTCAGATGGGACTCGTTGATAGAGTAGGAGCACTCCATATTACTCCTACTACGAAGTTTGTACTACTACCACCACCACTATACAACTAGGTACGTGCATGGCACAGCATCATAGGAACAAAGAATGGGAAGATCTTGTTTTGGGTGATTTATCTTGTTTTTCAGTCAACGTAGTATGAATAATATGATGTGGGGGGCACCCATGAAGCCACGTGGCACGTCTGGAGGTCTTATTGAGAGCTTCTTGTGTGGATCGATCACACTGCCGTGCTGCTCGTTCGAGAAGAACATGTATGGGTACAATTAGGTTATAGTAGATCCGAATCGCAGCCACCTGGACCATTGGATCAACGTCAATCAACGGTTTATATCGTGTACGTGCAAATACACGCATTGACTGCAGAAAAATAATGAATATATAATATATAATGCATAATACCTCATATTGGATTTCTCTAAAGTCAAACTTTGTATACTTTCAACATGTTTGTAGGAAAAAGTATTACTAAGATATACACCACAAAATATATATCATTTGATTCATCATTGCTTTTATTTTCACATCATGTAAATTTGTTAGTGTAAATGTTCATATTGTTTTCACCAAATTTGGTCAAGCTTGATAAAATTTGGCTGCAGTCAAAGCTATGTGCGGAGTAAATTACAAATGGAGGGAGTGGAATAGATATAGATATAACTATACAGATAAAAAATATAGTAATATAGTCTATATATATAGATAAGGCTACTACTTTTTTTCTAGGTTAGAACTCGCGTTGTTGTGTACACATTATTTTGCTTCGCTATAATTTACATTTGCGGGGTGTGTAGGACTACCGCCTTGTTCAGATCTATACCAGCAACCCCACCATTATCCTTAATTAATTCATATTGGCAATTAAGATTGCATTATATTAGTTCTAGCCGGTTCTTCGGTTGCTTGGAGGAATTTCATCTCATTATTCAGGTTGATTTTGTGCATACGACAAGATCATCGACCATCAAAGATTGGTTTAGTAACGATTGTCGATTTGTATCACCGGGTACGATATAGCTGTATCATCAATGTCAAAATCCACCAAATCGATGCTTATCCCGACTATCATTGAAAGATTGAGTCGCCATCATAAGACAACCACCTAGACAATTCCTTCCCTCTAACATACACATGAGCACCCATCTCATTATCCAGGTCCATGCCTCCCTCTCTCTCTCGAAACACACACACCTCTCCACACGATGCGTGTCTCTTGGTCTCTCTCACATCCCATGAAAAAAAGGCACACCGCCATTCTCTTCTTCTTGCTACCCCCGTCTATGTAGTTAGGTCTCCTTGCAACAAATAAGCATTCATCTCTCTCTTTACTATCTCTTTCTACCACACATAACCTTCCACCCCCTAGCCAGCCGTGTTGTCGAGGTCTATCCAGCTCTCTCACACGCCAATAGATGTTGTCTGTGGGTCCCTTCATCGCACACACACTATCGCTCTCCCATATCCCTAACCTCGTAACCTTGTTGATCCCGACATTACACGCACCTCTCTATCTCTCTCTCTCTCTAACACACACACACGCACACACCCTCTCTCTCCCTTTCGGACACTCCTCTCTCTACGACACACACAGTCTTTCGAACACGCATACGCCCCTCTCTCGTTAGGTATCGCTGCCCCCGCCCCCCCCCCCTCTCTTTATCACACAAATATTGTCTCTATATCTATCTCTCGCAATAATACATGCATAGTCTAAATTGAAACCAACTACAAAAATGAGCTCCGATTACAAAAATCAAATCCACTCCCAAACAAAATATGAAAATAGGGTGAAATCATGCACACAAATGTTTGTTACGTGCATGAATGTCAGTGATATGGATGTACTACTCGTACATCCACACAGACCCATTTCACACAAATTACATTAAACCCTTCTCAAAATATGGTGCACATGTGATGTTTGTTGTACTGCTCTTGTCAGCCTTCCTCCGACACGTTCCAACATATTGTGCTACTTGAGATTCTATTTTTCTCCTCAGACCATGTGAAACCACGAAAAGGTCACCCCCGCCCCCATGGTACTGTAGCTCGAAGCTCCCATACGGACACAACACCCACCGAAGCACGCAGCCGTTGCCGAAGTGGACGGTGCCGCGGCCTGGGAAGAGGACGGAGTCTCCGACATCGCCGAGGTGGAGCACGCCCTCGACGGCCGCGAGTAGCGCACGCTGACTGGCCACACGGAGGACAGTGTGATCTAATGGCTCGCCCTCGTTGGCCACGAGGTGTAGCTGTGCTCCAGCAAACACGCCTTGGTCGGTCACGAGGAGGTGCATCGCGTCCTCGCCGCTCACAATGTGGACGAGCGCGTTCTCCAACAGCATGCCCGCGAGCATCGCATCATCGCCGCTCTCGACTTGGACGAGAGCATGCCCGCGAACATCGCATCTTCGCCGCTCATGACGTGGACAAGCGCGTGCTCCGGCAGCACGCCCGCGAACATCGCATCATCGCCACTCACAATGTGGACGAGCGTGTTCTCCAGCAGCATGCCCGCGAGCATCGCATCATCGCCGCTCTCGACGTGGACGAGCGCGTGCTCTGGAAGCACGCCCGCGAACATCGCATCCTCGCTGCTCAGGCGCACGAGTGTGTGCTCCAACAGCACGGCCGCGAGCATGGCATCCTCGCAGCTCACAAGGTGGTTGAGCGCATGTTCCAAACAGTACCCCAGGAGTCGGGACGCGAGCACTGCGCCCCCGGCTACGAGGAGTACTGCATGGTGCCCATCGTGGTTTAGTAAAATCCCATGACTCTGCCACTCCCTGGAGGAGCATGAGCTCGATTGGGCGCTCGAGGAGTCCCGCGCCGATATGCAGGTGGCGGCAGACGTGCAAGATTATCCTTCAAGCTCTCCTCCTCTTACGAAGACGCCTCCACCGCCCCCGTCGTACGTCCTCTGCCTCGGCTCCGGTGGACCTTTGGAGTTTAGTTTTATGGAATATTAATATTTGGATTAATCATACCTCTACCAAACTGTGAAGGATCAAGACTAATGCAAAAAAAAACCTATGACTATCAGGCATAAATAGATGATGTGGCGGCATTGCATGCTGGAGAGTAACGCAAGTATATTGCAATTTATGGATCGCATGCATGAATAGCTTATGTGGCATGGTTGCATGGCTAGGAAAGGCTAGAGAAATTTAAATAGATAATGTGTTTAGATTGCACTCCACTAAATGGGAGCATGTAAATATCTTTAGAGTGCACTCAACTTTTTTTCCAGACTATTAGGTGCACCGGATGCCGTGCCATGCTACAAAATGTTAGAAAAAAAATCTGCTACAATGTTTTAAAAATTTATTATTATCTTGAAACCAGCCACACCCGCCCCTCACCTCATCAAAACAGCTCGAGGAATATGTATTGAGTGAAGCATAATTTATTTTTACTGATATATGTATATCAAAACTAGAGTATTTATATTTCAAGTCTGTGAACAAGTATTATTCTACTACTTTGGATCCATTGCAACGCATGGTCCGGCACATTGGTAGTAGTAAGAAACAAATTTCAAGCTTGGCACGAGTTCGTACGGCGGGAGCACCACAATGCCTGGCGCAGGAGTTACATTTCCCTCTCAGGGCCCACGGGACCGAGCTTCAGTGGCTTAGTGCACCTGCCTTTTAGTCAATGACATGTGGACCCTACAGGTGGCAGGCCCACATGTCATTCTCACAAAGGCAGAGGGGCGGTGGGACCGAGAGGGGTGAGGCGCAGGTCGGGGGACGTGTGGTGTCATGGGTTCGACCGGCGTCGTGGGAATCACGTGTGGCTGTGGTAGAAACTTGATGGTCGCCGCAGTTCAGCTGGCCCACATGTCATGCACACAAAGGCAAAGGAGCGGTGGGGCCGAGAGGGGTGAGGCGCACGTCGGGGGACGTGGTGTCGTGGGTTGGAGCGGCATCGTGGGAATCGCGTGTGGCAGTGGTAGAAACGTGATGGTCGTCGTAGTTCAACTTCCATGGACAAGCTGTCATGTCTATTGACACATGCATTGCATACCGATCACTGCAAGGAGTAGTAGGGAAAACTAGGCTAATAAATAGCTAATTATAGTCAAGCAGACCTATGCTACTACACTTGTTCCAAAGACATGCACACCAGTGAAATAGTTCATCTATATCAATGTACACAGAGAGGAAAAAAATTTTACAAGAGAGGAAATAGTTCATCCATCTATAATGCCCTGCTGGTGGTGCAGCTTCTTCTTCTTCTTCTTCTTCTCATTTTCTGTGGGAGACGGCTTCACAAAAAGCCCTTTCAATCTTGCAGCTATCTTGAAACTTACACGGGCATCGAGGGCAGCATATTTTATCCGCTCGTAGGTCAAGGGATAATTCTCCCATCCAAACGACCTTAATCCTAGCGTCTCGTCACCCTTCTGACGATTTGTTCTGAGCACATAATTTTCTACGTCGAATAGGGATGGTGTTTCTTTATCACAATCGTCTTCATGAATTCTGGTTTGTAGGTCATCGATGTTTTTCAAGTCAAGGTTGTACGACGTGAGCTTATGTTTGTCCCCTTCGATGGCTGCCCCACAGAAGTATATGTCCTCCTGTGACATGAAATTGTGGAGCTCACCTGGTATGGAGGGTGCGTGTATGATGTGATACACCAAAACTTCATCTTTGAGGCACAGCTGAAGGACGGCGACGCGTTGGATCATCCCAGTGGCATGCTCCGTGTACTCTTCGTCGAGACCGATGACCTTCATCTCCACCTTTTTGAGGGAGTTGGATACATTGTTGATCCACTCCCGAACAACCCTTGGGTGGTCAGTGACGGTGGCAACTATGCTCAACGAGCCTTCGACGAGGACATGTTTGACGTTAAAAACCTGCATAGGGATCTCTTTCGCCATTTGGAACCGCTAGACTGGAGGGCTATGGTTTGGAGAATTAGGATTAAGATGGCTAGTCTAACTGAAGAAGATGATTACTTAGAGGGGCTTTGGAATTACTCCAGGAGTATCTGAAGAGGTTAAAACAATGTGAATCCAGTGGGGTTTGAATGCAAATGAAGGAGAAGTGAAGATGCCGAGGAAAATTGGTTCCCGATGGAGAAGTAAATGGGAGAATTGGCATGCAGGCAGTTGATTAGACGGCTAGGTAGACCAACCTGCAAAACGAAAAGGCTATGTGGGTAGCATAGTGAGGAGTAGTATGTGTCCGTGTACGTGCCCATCCTTCTATCGCTACATGTGCCACTGGTTAGTTGAGATCACTCTTTCGAATCACCGTGGCGAAACATTTTATGATTCCTTTTTATTTCTGCACCCCTCCTGACAGGTGGGACCTACGCAAAACCCACTTGGGTGGACGAACAGATATACAAACATATCCATCTCTTTGCACAAAAAAATGTCGTAGCTGGTTAGGATGGATATTGGCGCGTGCCTGCGAGACACAACCTTTTCTGGTGAAGGAATATGCGGTTATCCTAAAAAAAGAAAAAGGCCTTCTTCGCACTTCCGTATGCACTAGAATTTGGTTATGCTCGCAATATGGATGCTACCTAGAGGATGAAGTGAACCCAGAGGCATGCTAGCACATGAGACCTCTTTCCGCTATACAGTACTACTCCGTATGTTACTACTAGTAGTAGTACAACTGTAGTACACTTGATGGTCATAATATTATTCATCCGGTACTCACAATGAAGTGACAAGACCCTGTGCCCGAGGTGACACTAGTCCAGGCGGCGTGTTCGGGTTACCAAAGTCAACCTCACCTTGTGCACTGTGCAGTCACTATCACCGCCGCTGTATAGCATGCCTTGCCTCGTCTCCCTCTCCCCTAGCACCACTCCATCTCCATATCCATCTCGCTGAAGATCCTGAGGTCACTCTTCATCATCTCACTGTGCCCCCGCATACCCTCGCCTTGCTCGCCTCCCCCAGTACCACTATTCCCTCGCTAGCCGCTCCAGCACCGAGAACCTTCTCCCCCGTAAATCAAGCCCCAAAAAACTCCACCTTCCAAACTCCACCATGGCCGAAGGTGAACCGCGCAACATCCATATGAGTCGTGACTGGAGCGATCTCCCCAGTGACATCCTCGACCTCTGTTGTTCACGTATGGATATGTTGAGCGCCGTGCGGCTGGCTGCATGCTTGAGGGACATGCACACGGCCATCGTCGAAGCGAGGCCTGACCTTTTCAAGACACCCTACTTGCTGCTATCTGCTCTTGCGAGATGTGCTCACCATGATACGGAGGCATACATGACGCCCCTCGACTTCATTCCGACATCCATTAGCTGAAACTTCTTTGCAGGTATGTACTGGGTCGCCGTACATCATGCCCCTCGACTTCGATCCGATCACCATCACTCGAAACTTCTTGGCAGGTATGTACTGGGCCAGCATGAACTCCCACTAGATGGCTACCATCATAGAAGACCAGAAAAAGTTGGTACCCGTGAACTTCCACACCTCCCATGAGATTATCCTTCCTCCGTTGGATTATGTAGGGTTTTACCGTCGCGGTCCAAGTCATCTAGATTACCACGTTAGTTGGACGGACCTTGTTGTGCAGAAGATTGTAATCTGCCAAGTGCCCACATGATATGCAGATTACGCAGACTTCAAGCTAATTGCCTTGTTTGACCATGGACTCGCCTATTTTTTCGCCGGTGCCTTCTTTAGCTGGAGACGACTCACCTCGCAGTGGATCGTCAAAGCTGATACACACTTATGTGATGCTATTGAACACAATGGCATCATCAACGTGATCGACAAAGCAAATGGCACCACCTCTTGCTGGGACGGCGCGTGTAAGTTGTTTTCGTCTGATTTTAATGATAACGCCATGACACTATTTGAACTTTTTGTGATGATTGGCATATCCCTGTTTGAGCAGAATTTGAGTAGAACTATGGCAATGTATTAGAGACGTCGTAAATCAGCTATATTTGGAATGAGTTAATTCATGCAATTGTGACCATGTCATTACAGCCAATTTGTACCCTTGAATAATCAAACGGTTAGGAAGATATGGATATTCTCCTTACTTTATAGTAATCTATATACTACTAAATATGAGTGTGTATCAATAGCCATGTTAGTTCCTCATTTTCATGATGTAGAAACATGCATCACACTGTTGGTTTCATCTAACCATACATTAGGAAAGTAAATGTGCATATGGAGAACTCTATATTTGGGAGTAGTGAAATCATGTAATGCTTACCATGTGTACATACCTATATCACCCTTCAGCAATCAATGGCTAAAATAATATCCTCAGAAGAATTTTTCCCACAGAATATGAGTATATAATAATGCATAGTGTGTTAGTTTCCTTGAAGAATTTATTTGTGAGGACAGAACATGATAACATAACATGCATGGCATGGTAGTTTCCTGTGAAGAATCGACTGCGAGATAACATGAGTATAGCCATGCATGGCACTTCTATATTTTCGAACCCAGTATACATTTTCTTGTATTTTCCTCTCAGTTCCAACAAGGACAGATCAATGTTGTTTCTTGCATTATCCTACTCATAGTCTGAACAATGCTGATCTTACATTAACAATGACTGTCCTTTTTTATATGATGCAACATCCCTATAGTTACTACCCTTTGTAATCACACCACCTTTGCCAAAAACAGGGAAGCAAAACTGGTTCCTCACTCGATCAGACGACAGCAAAAGACTGATGATCATTCGCACACATGAGCCGACAAAGTTATATTGCAAAAACCCCAATATGTACAAGCACCGTGAAATACGTGAGTATCCGGAGAGTGGCTGTTACGTCTATGAGAAGGATACCAGCTTGTTGGGGCCTTCAGGATTTTTGAGTTGGAGGCGGGTAAACAGCCTTGGTTCACACTCTCTGTTTCTCGGACTCAATTATCTGATTAGTCAGGAGATCACCGTTGGCAAGGACCTTGGTGGCAGAGAGGCTCTGTTTGCTAGGGAAAACTGTGTCTACACAGCGAGCCCTAGGACTTCGGGAGCAAACTCCCCTGATTATCAACGATACAGCCTGCAGCCAAAAGAAGGTGAGAATGACAAAGGCATCTGGATTAACTTTGATCCTTGGATGTCTCAACTCCGACAGGCAGTGATATGGTTCAAGCCTTCAGGTTGATAGGTAATTGGGTTGTTGTGTCGAAAGGGTGGAGTCCTGTTGTCTCCAAATCACTGATGGTTGAAGCTGGGCTGCAAATTATGATGGTGTTGGATCATCCCTCTTCGAATGACTTGTTGTCTTTGCTGCTTGTTCTGGATGGGTAGTTCTCTCTTTTGTTATGCAGACTCCTTGTCATTTGGTCATCCTCGTCTATGTCACTCTTACTATGTAATAGTTGCCTCCCATTAGAATGTCATTCTCATCTGGATCACGAGAGTCTGAGCGCTGCAGATGGGTGCTTTTTGGTGGTGTAGCAAGACTTCTTATGAACTATCATGTCTTGTTGTTTATGTCAGTAGTAGTCACTAGTCAGTGTTTGAATGTTGTATATATCGTTGTTTCGAATTGTTTATTGTCTCGAACTGCTGGTGGGCTAAATGAGGGCATCACCATTCTCCAGTGTTCAGTGTATATATATAACCTTTTTCAAGTTATAATTTGAGCTCGGTGTCTTTTCGATGATGTACGCTTGTTTGGGCCAATGTGAGGTGTCGTTGAATATGGGCCGAGTAGTAACGCAATGCCAAACAGGTCAATTATGACTCTCAGGCCGGGCGCTCAAAAAAAGAAAGAAAAAGGACTCTTAGGCTGACATGTGGGCTCCACCGATGTTTTCGTGCACTTGCGCGCCGAGAGCGTATTGGCGCGTGTTCGAAATTCATGCTACCTTTTCATCCCCAATCTCCCGCCCCTCCCCCACCTCTGGAATCTCAATTCGTACTCCAGTGACCAGTTCCCCCAAGTCCCCCTCCTGTACTCCCTGTACTCAAGCGCACTATCATGTCGCCGGTCAATGAGGATCTCCGAGCCGGAGATCCTGAGGTCCGTCCTGCCTTCGGGCACTGCGTGCTATCGCTCAACAGTGGCATGGCGGCGCTTGACAACCAGTTCGCAGGCAAAGTGCTGATGGTAACCATCAACGGCGACCGGCCTCCCGTCTCGCTGGACGACCTTGTCAAAGCTCTTGGCATTGCGCACGGCATCCAAATAAGTGACTTGCTCGTCGAAGACTGTCCGCCACCGGCTGATTTCTTTGTCAGGTTCCGGACAACTTTTGACTGCAGTCGTGTGTTTGAATCATCCCGGCGTTTGTTCTGCGATGGCGCGCTGGTGAGCTTTGATCGGTGGCACCCAGGATGGGGCTCGGTGCTCTCTGAGCTTGAGTTTTTAACAAAGCTTACCTTCCACGGCATGCCTCGACGTGCTTAGAACAGCAAGGCCATGAATGAGCTTATCAACGACCTAGGAGGTGATCTCGTAAGTATGTTTGTTCCTCCAGACAGCTGGGCTCTGACGGTTATGGCATGGATGAAGAAGCCGTCCACCATACCGAAGGTGATTGCTGTTGAGATACCGGTGGAGGAACTAGGGTTGTACTATTCATCACCACCAAGGCCGCCGCGGACCACGTTAGGGATGTACCTATATCAAGTGTCCGTGCATGTCGAAGAAGTGGTCAATCCATCAATCGAAGTCATGCCGTCGCCGCTAGTGCCAGGGTCCGTCGACAACGTCCATTACAGGAGTCAACGACAGACTTTCCCCATGTTGCTCGGAACGATGGATGGCACATAGCCTATTCAATCGCGCGGCGGAGGCCACTGCTTCTTTGGGAGAAGAGGCAGGGCTGGCTGCCTGGATGTGCTCTAATTTGAGGTAACAATTGAATCTTCTCAGATACTAGTTAAATCCGAGCTATCGGTGTGAAGCACTGATGTGCCAGTACATTTGATTGTGACATGTTATATTTTTGTACATGAATTTTTTAGAAAGCGGTGTACATCAATTTAATGTCCTAGCAGAACTTATTGTGCTGTCTGTCTGTTTTCTTTGCACAGCATTCAAGATATTTCCCCGTCATTGATAAAGACGATGAACGGTTATGTACGAGTTTGTTGGTTTCAACATAGCCCTACCCGTAGCGATCCAATGCTTCCACCCTGATTGTGCCGCCTGCATGAAATTTTTGTATTAAAGTTCAATGTTCTATGATGTTGTATATGATTATGTCAACTATATAAGTTTTTACTGAGCATCAGCAATGCATATGGCTGAAAGATGTATTCACGAGCATCGACCGATGGGTCTCTCTCTCTCACACACACACACACACATGCACACACACGCGCGCACACACACATAAGTGGGACCCGTTGAATTATTTTTTCGCTCGTGACAGCTTTTAATTAGGTTTCACTGTACTCTAACTTTTTCTTTAAGTTATAAATTGAGCTCAGTGACTTCAAAAAGTTGTACACAAGCCTTATTTGGGCCTTTTCAGGCGTCGTTGAATATGAGCTGAGTAGCTATGTAAAGTTGTACCGTACTACTACCCAGGCCTTTTTCGTTGAACATCAGTAATGCAATTGGGTCGGTAATTGTACACAAGATCCTAAAATAAGCACAGCCTAGCCTATGTTTCTTTTAATAAAATGCACAACTCAGTTCATTTTTATATAATAAGATTACCAAGCCCAACTTAAGTTTTTTTAATAATATTTCTATTTTAATATTATTATTTTTATACGAAATGCTCAGTCCAGAACATCATTGTTTTTTCACCCATCCCAGAAAATGGGTCCATTTCTAGTAAAATAAAATGGGTTGTAAATTATCATAAATAATAAATGGGCTACATGTACGCAATATTATTTTTTCACCCAGTCCAGTAAATAGGTGTATTCGAATAAATAATCAAATGCAATGTAAATTATCATAAATAGTAAATCGTATATTATTATTTTTACCTAGCCCAGGAAATAGATTATTTTTTGAGTCAAAGCCGAGGAAATAGATGTATTGGCCAACAATATGAAATGGGCTGTAAAACCTAAATAAATGGGCTGCATTCCGCCACAGCTTTCGAAGCTGACTTTGGTGGCCCACTAGGACAAAGCCTGCGCAAGGTGTTGTCCATTTAGTGAACAAAACGATTTAATGGTCTAAAACAAAAAAATCAACAAATTATTCTGACATCTATATTCGTTGGCTTGACATCCAACGACGATCCTGCTTCTTCAATCTCTGATCTAGTTGCTCTTGCTCCAGCCGCCAAAACCATCGCTGTCTAGAGCGCCTGCATCTGCCTCCCATGGCCGGCTGTACTGCCGCGCAGGCCTCGCCGCCCCACCCTACTCCCAACGGTGGCCGGGTCATACCTGTACTCACCCACACCTTCTGTTATTCTCCAGCGACGGCAGCCTCACCCCGCAGCCGAACCAGTCCCTCGTACTCCCCTCCGCCAGGGACTCAAGTGCCCCTTGTTCCATGAATCTAGATCATTCCCATCTTAGGCCTCGCCGTCGTCCACCGCAATGGTCCGCTTGATGATGCGTGGTCAATAACGAGAGCCAACATGGAGTACGTCAAGAGTCTGACAGCGGGGAACCACCAGCAACATCTTCGCAAGCAAGCTAGCGCCTCCTTATTATGCGGGAATAAATGATTCCTCCCCCTGACAGGTTGGACCCACCAACTGCAATCTTCGCACGCAAGGATGTTCCTTCTTATTACGCGAAAAGAAAGTTCCCCCCATGACAGTTGCGACCCACGAGCTACATCTTCGCACGGAAGGAAGTGTCTCCTTATTACACGCAAGAAAAATGATTCCCCCCTTGCTACCTCGGACCCACCTGATTCGGAGGCTGACTTGTGGGCCTACTAAGTTGACACATACGCATGGCTTTGTTATTTTGTTAACCTAGTCAACAAATGATTCTAGCAGCAGCGACCGTTGTTATCTTCTTGCTCCAGCCGCCGAAACCAGCGCCGACAGGACCGCCTGCTTCTGCCTCCCGTGGCCGGCTGTGCTGGCACCGCTGGCCATGCCATCCCTCTACTCACCCACACCTCCTGTTATTCTCCGGCGACGGCGGCCTCAAACCGCGGCCGAAGCAGTCAACCCTCGTACTCCCCACCACGTGGGCATCCATTGCGCGTCGTCCCCGGCTCCGCGACGTTCCCTTCCTAGGCCTCGCCATCGTCCACCGCCTTGGTGCTCTCGGTGCGGTGTGGTCAACGTGGTCAACGAATGACAGCCATTGGAAGACGACTGTACACGGTAACGCTGACAGCTGGGACCCACCAGCTATATCTTCGCACGCAAGGAAGTGCCTCATTATCCTTCCTGACAGCTGGGACCCACCCGGTCGAAGCATACGTAGCGTTGTCTGTCTGGTCGCGAATGTGTACGTACATACTGGTCGAACGGTCTCTCTGCAACGATAAACCATGGCCGAGCAAGCAGCGGCACATGTCGTAGTAAAGCCCCCGACGTAGCAGTTAAGGCAGTCCCGTCTAAACCGTGTACATGTACGTACAGCCACAGGGCAAAAAATATGGTCATGTACGTACATACGGGAAGGGGTCTCGAACGCGTACTCGCGCATACGTACGGCCAGAGCTCGTGTACATGGAAAGGCAACGGACGGCAGCAACGACGTCCTGTTCATCGGCAGCCAACCGGCTGGGTCAGAATGGAGAAACTGCGTCGTGTTCATCAGGAGGCAACGAAATGTGTCGTGTTCATTGGGAGCCAACCGGCTTGGACGGAACAGCCGAAACGGGGCCTGGCGTATCGCAGAACAGAGGAAACGGCCTTCTGTTCGACCGCCTACGGTCGAAACGGGGTCCTGTTCATCGGGAGGGGTGTGGCGTACCGCAAAACGGAGGAAACAGACTTGTGTTGGAGCGCCTACGGTCGAAATGGGGTCTTGTTCATCGGGAGGGGTGTGGCCTACCGCAAAACGGGACTCCACGGGGCTAATGTTCATCCACCGTCGACTTCCTCCAGCCTCCACCTGCTACTGTTCATCCACCGCATCTTCCTCCTGCCTCCACCATCTACTGTTCATCCAGCCTCCACCGGGTATTGTTCATCCAGCCTCCATGGGGTGTTGTTCATCCACCCCCAACCGGATGGGGTGTGGAGGCCTCCTCGGGGACCTGTTCATCCAACCCCCACAAACCAACCGGCTCAACTCACCACGTCTCGACTCGTTCTACGTACCGTGCGGACGGTAGAAACGGTCACTGTTCATCGAGATGCAACCCAACACACTGGTTGGCTACGTCTCGCACGGGGGCTCCATCGGCTTCAGTAAGCAGCAGCAGCGATCGATCGCTCGGATTCAGTTAGTAGCAGCAGCGAAGGAATCGCTCGGGTTCAGTTAACAGCCAAGGGATCAATCGCTCAGGTTCAGTAACATAGCTAGTGCGACCGCTCGGGTTCAGTAGCCGATGCCTCGCACACACGCGCGTACACGAGAGAAACGCGCAAACCACAGTGCATCACTCGGCCCCGACCACCCACCATAACCAGGAAATCCCCGATATTTTCCTCGCCCTCGCTTCTACCATGATTTTTTCCGTCATGGACGGCCCAAAGAATGTCATGCAGGTGCGTCTCCGGCCCGCCCAGGATGAAAAGCCAATTTTCTGTCATGATTTTTTGTCATAGAAGTAGGAGCCCACCACATCTATGATGATACGTGGTTTTGTCACAATTATCGTCATAAAAATGTCATAATTAAGCATGACAAAAAAAATCCGTTCAGCCCATAATATCACGGTTGTGTCTTTTTTGTAGTGATCTGAACATATGATCTTCCACCAAATAAACCAACTAGCATCAACTACGAAGAGTAATCAACACTACTAGCAATCCACGGGTACCAATCTGAGGTTTTGAGGCAAAGATTGAATACAAGAGATGAACTAGGGTTTGAGAGGAGATGGTGCTGGTGAAGATGTTGATGAAGATGACCCTCCCACGATGAGAGAATCGATGCTGATGACGATGGCTTCGACTTCCCCCTCCCGGAGGGAAGTTTCCAAGGCAGAATCGCTCTGCTGGAGCCCTAGATTGCCCCTGCTCAGGTTCCGCCTCGAGACGGTGGCACTTCCCGAAAGCTTCCTTATGATTTTTTTTCTAGGTCAAAACCCTCCATAGAGCAGAAGATGGACACCGGGGGCTGGCCAGGGGGCCCACAAGCTCGGGAGGCGCGCCTTGGGGCGTAGGGCACGCCCCCGTGGCTTGTGGCCACCTGGTGGGTCCCCCTCTGTTGTTTCTTCACCCAATATATTTTATATATTCCAAAACAATTCTCCGTAAAGTTTCAGGACGTTTCGAATTGTGCAGAATAGGTATCTCAGATTTGCTCCTTTCCGGTCCAGAATTCCAGCTGCCGGCATTCTCCCTCTTCATGTAAACCTTGTAAAATAAGAGAGAAAAAGGCATAAAAATTGTATCTTGAAGTGAAATAACAGCCCATGATGCAATAAATATCAACATAAAAACATGATGCAAAATGGAAGTATCAGTAGGCGCAAATTTTTTTGTTTTCTACTACGTTTCCCAACATGAGCGACATTGAATATCTACTTCACACTCAGCAGCATGAGATAACGACCATCATGCGTGAGCACAACAGTGCCAATCACACCCTCACCCAAATGGGTCGATCGCTCCCCAAGACAGTAGTGTGGTTACGATGTGTCCCTACTGAAATTGAAGCTATATGTAAGCATGATTGTAATGACTTGGTTAAGTAATGGAACTGTCTTATTTGGAAAAAAAAATCTAATGCATGATTAAAATAAGAGCTCAAGTTTGCACCTCTTAATGGATTGCATGAAGAACTCCATCTTGCTCGTATAGGAGGTGCGCCGTCGAGGTCACCGTTATCGCCAATGGAAAGATTCAGGCGCCTGAGGTAGGAGACAACCTGTACCTGTAGTGAACAGAAAGCATGTTTCCCGATCAACGGATTGGCAAAGACATGACCTCATGAGCCACAGATCGGCTTCTAACCATCGTCAGCGCTCGCGCCTCCGTCACAAACCTGGCCCACCGCACAAGAGTCATTGTGTACGTATATGTGAATTTCCTCTATTACTAGTAGAATGCCCGTGCATTGCAATGGGCTACAATAAATATAAATGAATCAAACAAATTATTAAGGCCGTCTTTAACATCGAAGCTCATTTCTCTCATACGTCCGGGTGTTCTCAGACATCGAACGGGCGCCCAGCGGGCTCCCCAAAATTCAACCGACTGGACAGCACAGGCTCCCCTATGTAAATGGGACAATCCCAGAAATGCCAAATAATCATAAGATGAAAAATCAATCCACCGTGACCATCTTTTAGGATGGATGCAACCGTCATTTTATAGGGTAACATGTAGTCAAATTAGTTGATGTTGAACAAATATTTCCGTTTGAGGACTGCAATCAACATAACTCATGGCAAAGTTCCTTGATTTCCCAATATTAAAACAACAATGTAGTCTAGTGGGTTAGGCATCATCTAATACAAATTGTCCAATTGTGCACTTGGTGCAATTCTAAATTTGAAACATACCTACTCAGTATTATTTTAGAGTTGCAATAAGCATGTAAAAAGAGCAAAGGTTTTTATTGTTCCACACATCTTCTTAATGCTCCTCACACTATGTTCTTAATGCTCTTAAGGATTTCTACTATTCCACACGTCTTGTTACATAAGACTTAGCTAGATCATACATACTGCTAAAACCAAACACTACATATATAGAACTAATTCAACATATAACAAGGTTAAGAGGGAACAACATCGCTACCAGCTCTAGTAATATATTTATACTGCTGGATGTTATGTGTCTAGCTGATTTCTTCCTTTTTTCCGCCAAATATCTTCCTCATTGTTCTTCCAGTGTCTCTCCACCCCACACATACCTCGGCTCCTCTCCACTCCATGTCAACCTGTTGTGGCATGAAGATCTTGATCATGTCCATCATTCATATCCCCCCATCTAGCTAGCATCTTTTCCTAATCCTAGCCCATCTCGACAAGTGTCTCCATATTTTTTGCTTTCCATCATATTTAGTAGAATCTATGATGTTGTCTACTTTTGAAAAATTACAACATTTGAGATTTATCTTTGACCTACAGCAAGAGATTTCATGTTAAGAACAATTTAAATGGCACAGAAAACATACATAGAAACTTGATAAGTTAAAAGAATAAAACACATCAGATTACCAAATTGTTTGCAGATAGCTTCTAGAATGACACATTGTGAGGCCACACCACATGATATTCCAATTTTGATAGAAAAAAGGAGAAAGGGAAACAATAACATGCTGCACATACCAATTTCTACCCCAAAGTGTGAGCCTTCCTCCGATCTAACTTTGTGTAGTCTCCGCAATATATATTGGATCGGCGTGAATAGCCTTCAAAGCAACTCATGTAAGTCTCAAAGAGATATGTGTGCTCAAATTATCTGTAAACTATGACAAGAAACCTCCTATTTGACCACCAACCGAAGAGAAAGCCTAAGTGCAAACACATACAATCATCAAATATCAGGATGAATCACATGCGGGATAAATTGTGAATGACACGACCCTAAAAATTGCTCAAAGCCTTTTTTACGGGAACTTGATCAGAGCCTCAGAGCCTTATGTGGCCACCAATATGCGAATGGTTGTGAAGTGGCCCATTCTTTGAACAGTAAGCACGGGCGTAAAAAGATTACGACAATGAGTTAATATACAGGAGCATAACAAAGTGAGTTTGAGGAAAATAAATACCTTGTTGTTCTTGATAAATGAATGCTCATCGCTTGCTAGAGTTATCCGATCACCGCCGTCGGACCTTATAAGGCTCAATAAGGTTGTCTAGTCGCGTCGACCCTACAAAACTCATCAGCCAGAAACTCTCCAATCATATAAACACAAGAGGAAACAAGGGCAATGATACTGCAATTCATACAAAATTAGTGAACCTTCTCACATTCGTCATTTTCACGGGCGTACATCAAAGTGCAGACCGCACACATGTGGAAGAGGAAGCGAGCTTCCCCAGCTAATCACTTTATGTAATTTTGAAGAAACAACCAGTAAGTGTGTGAGCAGTGACTGTACTTTCCTGCCACTAAAACAAGAAAGCAAAATCAGATGATGAAGCCGATTATTCAGTTTAACTCAATATGTATGCCGCTAATTAATCGAAGTGACAGAAGCGGTATGGCTAGAGCATGCCTAGTGAATCTGACAGACAATAACTTAAGTACTTAACTATACAACAAAATTTAGAAGGATCATTCTGATTTTGTCCATCTAATGTGTTTTAGCAAATTATCTAATTAAGGAAATCCCTATTGCAGTCACTAAGACTTCCTTCAAATTACAAGCACATAAGGTCAGATAATCTAACCTAGTTATAATATATCCAGCACTATAGATCTACAAGCAAACTAATAAACCTTCAAATTATTTTAATTAGGAGTAGTTTTCAGCAAATCTATTTGTGTATATGAGTGTTATCCGTCCCTAAGTACCATCATGTCATTTAAAGATGTACCAAATAATCAATGTCATAAGTACATGTGTTAAAGAGTGAAGTATTGTTTTATAGCTTGTGCTCCTACTGCTTTACATAACCAATCAACTTTGAATATTTATGCTCCAAATCTATACAAAACAACATAAGTAAATTTGGCACTTACAAAGTTACAATACTTGGCACGGAAAAAACCCTGAAAATATGCAGGATGGTGCTGCTTGGTCTCAGACTGAGCTACAATCACCTGCAGCCTCTGCAGTAACATCACGGTTGACACCATCGCTGCAACTCTATTGTCACCATTGGTGAACTAACACGGCAAAATGAGTGTAAACAAAGTATTTAACTCCAATTTGGACTAAGAAAATACTTAGGACTGAGAAACACCATAGAAAATGAGAAGGTCTTTCACTTCCTTACAGAATGAAATTTGTGGCTTGCAAGTTTACAAAGTCATCAGGTTAAGCACTTATGATAAAATTATCTGACTCACAAAGCTGATATCACTCATACAAAAAAACATGTTATACAATATTGAGTTTCGACATAGCTATCATAATAGATCTATGCAAAAATGTTCAGGTGCGCGCAGGATTACTATGTCAATTTTAGCAAGAATAACAATTTTACATGAAAAATGCCTGCAAGCCTGAAAGCCCATTATGTAATTCCAGTAATGAATCATTCAGGCCCCTGTAATGTTAT
This sequence comes from Thinopyrum elongatum, assembly GCA_011799875.1. NCBI lineage: Eukaryota > Viridiplantae > Streptophyta > Magnoliopsida > Poales > Poaceae > Thinopyrum > Thinopyrum elongatum. The sequence continues at coordinate 404,551,671 of CM022302.1, read as the reverse complement.
TTGATATTAGCTTCATAATATTTGAAGGTGCGTGGTAAAGAAAGGAAAATAACATTACTTCCAATGAAATACTTTCCACATTGTTCGTACTTGCATTACCATCATGTTGGCATGGACATTGACAGACTGAATCAATTAGCTTGTAAAATTTATGAATATATTCGGTTCTCTTCCTCTTCATGTCTACATGGATGAATCTGAAAAATTCTAATTAGTTTCTATGACTATAGTTTCTACTATTGTACTCTTTATAGTTTTTAATGCATAAATTAATCTAATGTTGGGAGATTTCCAAGGACTAACTAAGACAATCAGAATCGGAAAGGAGAGTTTCTCAACAAAAAAAAGAATTAGAGGAGAGTCAACTAACCTTCCTTTCTTGCTTCGTCACCCCCTCATGGGTTATGAGTTATGACGACCATGATGCCAGCCGTGCATCCGAGCACCTGTGGTCTGTACATCGACGGCCTGCCCTTTTCTCATTTTCTGGTCACCGAAGAGTTTGATCGACCAGAAACTTGGAAGGGCGAGAGTAGTCATGTTCCTGCCCTGTGTGTGTTTTCTTTGCGCGAAAGTTCCTGTTTCAGTCAGAGAGGTAGAACTATCATAGAAAATGAGAAGGTCTTTCACTTCCTTACAGAATGAAATTTGTGGCTTGCAAGTTTACAAAGTCATCAGGTTAAACACTTGCGATAAAATTATCTCACTCAGAAAGCTGATATCACTCATACAAAAAAACATGTTATACAATATTGAGTTTCGACATAGCTATCATAATAGATCTATGCAAAAATGTTCAGGTGCGCGCAGGATTACTATGTCAATTTTAGCAAGAATAACAATTTTACATGACAAATGCCTGCAAGCCTGAAAGCCCATTATGTAATTCCAGTACTGAATCATTCAGGCCCCTGTGCGTGGTAAAGAAAGGAAAATAACATTACTTCCAATGAAATACTTTCCACATTGTTCGTACTTGCATTACCATCATGTAGGCATGGAAATTGACAGACTGAATCAATTAGCTTGTAAAATTTATGAATAGACTCGGTTCTCTTCCTCTTCATGTCTACATGGATGAATCTGAAATATTCTAATTAGTTGCTATGACTATAGTTTCTACTATTGTACTCTTTATAGTTTTTAATGCATAAATTAATCTAATGTTGGGAGATTTCCAAGGACTAACTAAGACAATCAGAATCGGAGAGGAGAGTTTCTCAACAAAAAAAAAGAATTAGAGCAGAGTCAACTAAACTTCCTTTCTTGCTTCGTCACCCCCTCATGGGTTATGAGTTATGACGACCATGATGCCGGCCTTGCGTCCGAGCACCTGTGGTCTGTACATCGACGGCCTGCCCTTTCTCATTTTCTGGTCACCGAAGAGTTTGATCGATCAGAAACTTGGATGGGCGAGAGTAGTCATGTTCCTGCCCTGTGTGTGTTTTCTTTGCGCGAAAGTTCCTGTTTCACTCAGAGATGTAGAACTATCATAGAAAATGAGAGGGTCTTTCACTTCCTTACAGAATGAAATTTGTGGCTTGCAAGTTTACAAAGTCATCAGGTTAAGCACTTATGATAAAATTATCTGACTCACAACGCTGATATCACTCATACAAAAAAAACATGTAATACAATATTGAGTTTCGACATAGCTATCATAATAGATCTATGCAAAAATGTTCAGGTGCGCGCAGGATTACTATGTCAATTTTAGCAAGAATAACAATTTTACATGAAAAATGACTGCAAGCCTGAAAGCCCATTATGTAATTCCAGTAATGAATCATTCAGGCCCCTGTAATGTTATTTGATATTAGCTTCATAATATTTGAAGGTGCATGGTAAAGAAAGGAAAATAACATTACTTCCAATGAAATACTTTCCACATTGTTCGTACTTGCATTACCATCATGTTGGCATGGACATTGACAGACTGAATCAATTAGCTTGTAAAATTTATGAATATATTCGGTTCTCTTCCTCTTCATGTCTACATGGATGAATCTGAAAAATTCTAATTAGTTTCAATGACTATAGTTTCTACTATTGTACTCTTTATAGTTTTTAATGCATAAATTAAATCTAATGTTGGGAGATTTCCAAGGACTAACTAAGACAATCAGAATCGGAAAGGAGAGTTTCTCAACAAAAAAAAGAATTAGAGGTGAGTCAACTAACCTTCCTTTCTTGCTTCGTCACCCCCTCATGGGTTATGAGTTATGACGACCATGATGCCGGCCGTGCGTCCGAGCACCTGTGGTCTGTACATCGAAGGCCTGCCCTTTTCTCATTTTCTGGTCACCGAAGAGTTCGATCGACAAGAAACTTGGAAGGGCGAGAGTAGTCATGTTCCTGCCCTGTGTGTGTTTTCTTTGCGCGAAAGTTCCTGTTTCAGTCAGAGAGGTAGAACTATCATAGAAAATGAGAAGGTCTTTCACTTCCTTACAGAATGAAATTTGTGGCTTGCAAGTTTACAAAGTCATCAGGTTAAACACTTATGATAAAATTATCTCACTCAGAAAGCTGATATCACTCATACAAAAAAACATGTTATACAATATTGAGTTTCGACATAGCTATCATAATAGATCTATGCAAAAATGTTCAGGTGCGCGCAGGATTACTATGTCAATTTTAGCAAGAATAACAATTTTACATGAAAAATGCCTGCAAGCCTGAAAGCCCATTATGTAATTCCAGTACTGAATCATTCAGGCCCCTGTAATGTTATTTGAGATTAGCTTCATAATATTTGAAGGTGCGTGGTAAAGAAAGGAAAATACATTACTTCCAATGAAATACTTTCCACATTGTTCGTACTTGCATTACCATCATGTTGGCATGGAAATTGACAGACTGAATCAATTAGCTTGTAAAATTTATGAATAGATTCGTTTCTCTTCCTCTTCATGTCTACATGGATGAATCTGAAATATTCTAATTAGTTGCTATGACTATAGTTTCTACTATTGTACTCTTTATAGTTTTTAATGCATAAATTAATCTAATGTTGGGAGATTTCCAAGGACTAACTAAGACAATCAGAATCGGAGAGGAGAGTTTCTCAACAAAAAAAGAATTAGAGGAGAGTCAACTAAACTTCCTTTCTTGCTTCGTCACCCCCTCATGGGTTATGAGTTATGACGACCATGATGCCGGCCGTGCGTCCGAGCAGCTATGGTCTGTACATCGACGGCCTGCCCTTTCTCATTTTCTGGTCACCGAAGAGTTCGATCGATTAGAAACTTGGAAGGGCGAGAGTAGTCATGTTCCTGCCCTGTGTGTGTTTTCTTTGCGCGACATTTCCTGTTTCACTCAGAGAGGTAGAACTATCATAGAAAATGAGAAGGTCTTTCACTTCCTTATAGAATGAAATTTGTGGCTTGCAAGTTTACAAAGTCATCAGGTTAAACACTTACGATAAAATTATCTCACTCAGAAAGCTGATATCACTCATACAAAAAAACATGTTATACAATATTGAGTTTCGACATAACTATCATAATAGATCTATGCAAAAATGTTCAGGTGCGCGCAGGATTACTATGTCAATTTTAGCAGGAATAACAATTTTACATGAAAAATGCCTGCAAGCCTGAAAGCCCATTACGTAATTCCAGTAATGAATCATTCAGGCCCCTGTAATGTTATTTGAGATTAGCTTCATAATATTTGAAGGTGCGTTGTAAAGAAAGGAAAATAACATTACTTCCAATGAAATACTTTCCACATTGTTCGTACTTGCATTACTATCATGTTGGCATGGACATTGACAGACTGAATCAATTAGCTTGTAAAATTTATGAATAGATTCGGTTCTCTTCCTCTTCATGTCGACATGGATGAATCTGAAAAATTCTAATTAGTTTCTATGACTATAGTTTCTACTATTGTACTCTTTATAGTTTTTAGTGCATAAATTAATCTAATGTTGGGAGATTTCCAAGGACTAACTAAGACAATCAGAATCGGAGAGGAGAGTTTCTCAACAAAAATAGAATTAGAGGAGAGTCAACTAACCTTCCTTTCTTGCTTCGTCACCCCCTCATGGGTTATGAGTTATGACGACCATGATGCCAGCCGTGCGTCCGAGCACCTGTGGTCTGTACATCGACGGCCTGCCCTTTTCTCATTTTCTGGTCACCGAAGAGTTCGATCGATCAAAAACTTGGAAGGGCGAGAGTAGTCATGTCCCTGCCCTGTGTGTGTTTTCTTTGCGCGAAAGTTCCTGTTTCAGTCAGAGGGGTAGAACTCTGGGTCAGCAGTTGTCTTGTCACTGAACTTTTAAATGACCGGCAATGAAGGTTGCTGCTTAATTTTAGAATGCCAAGTGTAAGTTTTCCACGTGTAGGTGTAGCAGCTAACAGCTTTGAACCAAACTTAAAAAAAGAGTCAAAATGGAATCCTTTCTGACCTCACAATGCCTATGAATTTCAAGTAGCCATCATTTAAACACCAGACACATTGTCCATGCAAAAAGAGGTGAAAAAAAATCAAATCTGAACTGAACTTGACAGAATTCAAAAGTTGTATAGCTGACAATGGACCATCATATACAACAAGATCTAGTAAGCAATGCAAGAGCACACACGTACAAAGGGGTGAACATGCCTGATTGGTACTTTAATTTAACACATCGAATCATTGAGTTAGCTATGTCTAGTTACACATACAGAGTTTAATATCAAGTGGCTGAGTTAGCAATGTGTAGCACGAAGTTAGGCATGTGACCTTCATGGGAAGAACTGGACATACCAATTCATTTGCGAGGCCGGCCAGACCAACCTGCTTCTTTCCCCCTCTGCGCTAGCTCCAAGATGCATGACTCGTCCTGGTCGATTAACCGCGACCTCGACCACTTCGATCCGTCGATGCTCGGCACCGCTACCAAGACCCACCAATCAGTCCTTGCTTGTGTCCATGGTGAAGACGAAGTCGCAGAATGCAGATCTTGGCCAACCCACTGACCACGCACACATGCGTTGGCGCGGCGCTCCGGGCGTGGCCCGACTTGTGCAGAGCGCTGAACCTTCCTCGCGCGGTTCCTACACCTGCCAAGGTCAGCAGCGCGTGCCTGCACTTCCTCTGCCTCGCCGTAAACATCATCAGGTGTGTAACCTGCATACAGAAGAAAGATTGATATGTGCATGTAAAACTGAGAACCAGCAAATCTGATTCAAACACAAAAGAACAAAGGCAAGCTTATGCTATCCTGCTGAGCCACGACCGGCACTACCCCTCGCCGTTTCAGGAGGAACAGGAGAGCACGAGCAGACCACCTCGGGACGAAGACCACCTTGTCAGCCGCGCATGGAGTCAAGGAAGGCCGAGCCTAGAATTGCGGGAGGTCGCGACAGCGTGAGCAATGTCGCCACACTGAAGATGAGGGTTGCTAGACGAGAGACGAGAGGGGGATAACCGAATAAGAAACCAGGGGATCGGATCGTGGGCAGCTTCCGGATCAGATCGTGGGCGGGATCAAGACGGGAAGGAGGATACGGATTCAGGGGATGAGAGGGGTGGGGTGGGGATCACGAGAGCTTATCCATGTCTTGGGGCGGCCATCCATGCCGAGCGGCAGCGGCGAGGTGCCATCGTGGTGGTGAGGGGCGACGTATCCGAGGCGCCGACGGTGCCGGCGTTCTCGTGATCCACGACGGCCGCGTCTGCCCGGATAGGCAGATCGGCGGCGGCTGCACTGCCCGGATCGGCAGATCGGCGGCGGCGGCGGCGGCTGCGTATCCTCGGGAGAGGGGGAGGAACGGATCGGGACCTCGTTCGGGAGAGGAGCGCTGTGTCTGGAGGGGATCGATGGGAGTGGTTTTTTTTTTGCGGGGTGTTTTTTTGGCTGCGTGCGTGGGTGTGGTGGTGAGGGGATGAAGAAAAACCAGACGAAAAAAAACCGGATGAAAGTGGTGGGATGAAAAAAAGCCGTGGACGCAATCCTACCAACTCAGACATTAGGAGTAGAGATGAATGCACAAAGGACTGTCACGGGAATTTTAGTGCGCCATATTACGATGCCATACCCAGCCGCCCCCATAACGAGCATCTGTGTGCTCGAGCATAGAAACTCTGTGTCCTTTTTTTTTGCGGAATTGTAGAAACTATGCTTCTGACCAAAGTGCTCATCTCATAAGAGTTCCGACTGATCGTGTATCTATCTCATTTCAAACCAAAGCGTGATCAATTTTTATTTCAAAAGGTGCATATACTGTCTATTATATTTTTAAACACAGTACAATCGAAGTAGCTCACATACACAAGCAATATATGCTGCCTACTGGATGGTACACTTCTCCATTGACATACAGTTATACACCCTTGCTTTCGGCGGGCGAACAGGGCATGGATCTCTAGCTTATGGATTGCATATAATAGTAGGTTTACAGCATTGTTATTTGCGAACAGAGTATTTTATTTGACTTCTAATTTGGGAAACCGTACAAGTACCGATCGAACTATTTATTCAACCGAAAAAGGGGTACAAACAGAAAGAAAAAACTATATGCGCACTGCACCAACCCCAGGTGCATGCATGTGTCGCCCCATCTAGTCCAACACAATCGGCAGGATATTCGTCAACTCCCGGTCTGAAATGGCCACAGGGCGCCGATATATGCCGTGCCGAAACGTAGCAGGAGTACATAGCTTAGCTGCGGCCACGACGTGTTTGCGAGAAGCTAGCGGCCAAATGGCCAAAAAAGCAGACAAGAAAAGCGAGCTAATCAAAAGCCCCCACCTGGCAGGCATCCGGAGGCCACCACCTGTCAGTCACAGTCACGGAGAGCTGCCCCGCTGGCCCAGGCCCGGCCGTATCTTTCGCTAGAAATTATCAGCAATCACACTGAGGGTCCGATCTTAATTCCCAATTAAGCCCCACAAAAGCCGGGCCATCAATTAGGACAGCGACGTCGCCATCTCTGCTCGTTTCGGCCCCGCGAAGGAAAGACGAAGCAGGGAGCACCGGCAAGGGGGTAAACTCGATCCCGATCAGCTGCTACTAATACTAGCAGCATGCTTAATTAGTTAGGTGGAGTCTCCCGAGGCGACAGCTCATCGCAAGCCATACACACACTCTCCCGCTCAAACAACGCGGTCTGGCTAGCTGCCTCCTCACCGCACCAGCATGCGCGCGGCGCCGCGCTCCTCTCCTCTCTTCTCCGATGGAGAGATCAGCTTTTCACCATGGCGGACCTCACGCTTCTCCCCCGCTTCTTTACCAACCCATATATACCTCCCGGCCTCATGCCGGATCTCACGCTTCTCCTTCTCGTGCGTTTCTTGACACCTACCTACCTAGCCTAGCCCTCCTCTTCCAGACTTTGAGTACTCTCTTCCCGCAGCACACGCGCACACACATCCCGAAGCGACGGGTACTTAACGGCTTACCCGCCCTGGCATACACCTGCGTGCACCATATAGATTAGCTAGTTTCATAGGCGCACTGCAGCTCTGGCATGTGTGCCGTAATGGTACATGGCTGAGCAGCCTTCGGCAACCTCCTCGTCTGCTGCTGCTCCTCCTCAGGTGCAAGTGCAAGCTGCTGCTGAACCGGCGACCGAACTTTCCCCGGGTGCTCCTGCCTCGCCCCATTCCCCGCCGGTTCACCTAGGCGACACGGTGGGGACAACGACGGCGACGGCGTTGGCGGTGACGAGCTCCGGGGAGCCGTCGCCGCGGTCCACTGGGAAGCACCCCTTCTACCGCGGCATCCGGTGCAGAAACGGCAAGTGGGTCTCGGAGATCCGCGAGCCGCGCAAGGCGCGCCGCATATGGCTCGGAACTTACCCGACGGCCGAGATGGCTGCCGCGGCCTATGACGTGGCCGCCCGCGCGCTGCGCGGCTCCGACGCCGTGCTCAATTTCCCTGGCGCGGCCGCCTCGCGCCCGGTCCCCGCGTCTGCCTCCCCCGAGGACATACGCGCGGCCGCAGCCGCAGCCGCGGCGGCCGCCCAGCTTTACAGGCCGCACGGCGGGGAGGCGCCTGATGGCACTGCTTCGACTGCCGGGACAGCGGAGGAGCAGAGACATCACGGCACAATAACAAGCGAAGGCGCCTCCGATGACCGCACGCCGCAGCATCAGATGGGCAATGAGGACTTCATGGACGAGGAGGCGATCTTCGAGATGCCGCAGATGCTGCGCAACATGGCGGCGGGCATGATGATGAGCCCGCCGAGGCTCAGCCCCACGGCCTCCGACGAGTGGCCGGACCCGCCGGGGGCGGGGGAGAGCCTGTGGAGCTACCACGATCCCTAGTGAGTATATTGCATTGGCTTAAGACATGATGACCGGTGAGCTGGTTGGTACGTGCTCCAGTACTATACCAGTTACTAAACCTAATTAATCCGGAGTCGATACATGGACCCTGGCAGTTGCGGGGCATCGTCCTCTATCTGGTATATATGCGCGTGCCATAATAGTGGTATCACTGGGCGCTTGCCTGCGATATTAGTAGCTGCTACCTAGATAGTAGTACTCGCCAGTTACGTCAGATTCGATATTATGTTCTAGCTAGCTACGTACGGTCGTTTTCGCAGATAAAGTCCGCTTGTTGATTCGCTTGGCTTATTGCTCGTTTTACTATGAGAGCAAGCAGGCGCCACGTACCTTTTTCTTCCTTTTATTTTTCTATAAAGTGCCGAGTGGATCGCACATCACCGGGAGACTAATGCATTGTAACTTTTGTAACAGTAGACATAAAAATATTTGGCGGTGGATAAACTAAGATGGATGCGGACGTGCATATGGATCCAATTTCCCTTTTCTTTAGTGGTGTCTTTTGGCTGTAGTTTATATGTAGTATACTACGAATTGGGGAAGTTAGCCGTTGAGAAGAGCAAAAGAGGGAAGAGTTGGTGGGCAATCTATTATCTGTTGCATACTGTGATCGATGAAAGATCCATGCGCTATGTTACTTTTTGACAACAAATCAGATCAACATGATTCAGCACAAAGATATCTATGCGAGTCAATTTATTGTGGAAAAGAATGGGATTTGCTCTGCTTGTAATATATTTCACACATGAGCCATAAAACGTCGAAGCAAAACACAGTTAGCTGAAATTGTCAAAAGGTGAGATGGATAAACCAGTCAGTTGCTTATTTGCTACGCCAGTTTCTCCAACCAAAATGCTCTTAAGATCTCATAATTGAGTGATGTAAAAAAAATCTCATAATTGAGCTGTTGAAGGACGGTAAATGGCTTCTTCATGTTGACATCATATTCTAAGATTGTGTATTACAAGAGCGCAGGTCCATTGTTCATACCTGTTCATACTTGATTTTGCTACATTGTAGTATATGCCAAAATGAACAGTAGCCCTATTTAAAAAAAAACAGTAGCCAACACAACTTGGTGAAAACGCACATATGGTCAGAATTTTTACAGGTACGCGAACACAAGTGCATAGGCAAAGCACACGACTAGATCGAATTGGCAAAAGTAAAAAATAAAATAAAGATATCAAATTGCCGTACTTAAAAGCCGAGTACTCTACCATTGAGTCAACAATCCAGACAAAAAAATGATCTTAGGTACGACATAAATCCAGAAAACATTGAAATTGCACTGCACGGTTCTGGCAATGCATTGATTGATGTACACAATCCTACACCAGTTTTATATATCGAGTAGGCTCACATGTGTGTATATGTTTTTAGAGAAGAGGCTCTTGTCCGGCTTTAGCGAACTTAACTCCTTTTAGCATTTACAACACAAGTTCATCAGAACAACGAAAACATAAATAAGGACCAATACCTGACACACACGACAAACAGATGACATAGTTTGCCACTTCAATTGATCATCCTCCATGATGATTGCTCTCCTCACTAAGAGCCTTTGCATGATGACGAGCTTGTTACACATGGCCGCAAGTGTTGAGGCCTCCAGCATCTTACTTAGCGGCTTCCACAGTTAAGAATATAGTGATTTTATACAGTGCATCAGCTGCATGTATATGCGACACAAAAATTTGATGTGTGAGGAAATGCATGTGGCATGCCAAGCAAGCATGTCTATTACTCTATCACTCGAATATGTTGTCATTTGACAGCGTCTACTATCATTTTCTTAAGCTCCAATGAATCATTAAATGATGGACCTACACATATGTTTTTCATAAGCCAATGGAAGTCTTCTTTTAGAATTTGAACACCCATCAAAGTCAATAACCAACGTCTGTGGTCTCCTTTTAGAGTTTGAACAAGCATCAAAGTAAACAACCACTGCCATATATTTTTAGCCACCGTCTGTGTTTTATTGCTGACTGTCCTTCCATTCAGAAATATATATAAGGCACCATGTATTCCATGATTTATGTTTGAACCAAAATTAGTTCATCAATGTGTGGCCTACCTATTAGTATAATATTGTTGGATTCAAGGTTGAATCTGGCCAGTGGTGTCAACTGAGAGCAACTACACAATTTATCAAATCCTTTAGAAAATAGAGAAATTCGTAGGGGCACGCACGGGCGGGTGCAACATGCATGCAACCACACATCCCCCCTCCCCGCGCATGGATTAAGCCCTTGATCACTGTGTGTGTGGCAGGAGGAGTCCATGCATGCATGCTTTTGACTGAGTAGCATGCTTCACCCACCTCACCTACCATACTATTTCATTTCATCTCCAAATTCAAATTAAAAGTCCAAATTAAGTTAAGTTTGCATATTTGTGTTTGTTGCGATGAGAACTTTCGAACAAGACCACTCTTGAATACATTTTGACATTTTTTTACTAAGTTTCAAATATTAAACTTGAATGTTGTAATATTATGTTTGTACCAAGTTTCATTTTCTTTTAGAGTTTAGTGTTTAGGACTTAGGGATTTGGGTTTAGGGATTAGGTCTTAGATTTTAGGGTTTATGGTTTAGGGGCTAGGGGTTAGAGTTTAGAGTTGAAGTTTAAGTTTTCGGGACTGGTGAATTTATCATTTGATCCTATCAAGTTTAATTTGGTGAAGTTTTATAAACTTGTCAATACATATTCAAGAGAGGTCTTGTTTCAAAGCCCCCATCACAAGGAATATGAATATGCAAATGAAGTATATATTAGACTATCACCTCAAAAGATATAATAGATTCGAATTTAGAAGTCAAAAGAAAAAAAGCATGGAAGGTAGGGTGGGTGGGGCATGCGAAGCTGCACCAAAGCTGCATGCATGCAATAATTAAGCCTAAACACATACATAAGTTTCCAAATCTTGACTCAGTCTGGCAGTCTGAATCCATGTGGCCTCGCCCGTGCGTGCTAAATCCTCTCCCTTAGAAAATACACTTCATAAGGGCATTTCCAAAGCTGACCGGCAAATGTTTCCGATATATGTCTGTTTTTATGTCCGGACGTGGTCCGAGGAAATGATACCGGAGGGAGCCATCCAAAGCTATTCACAAATTAATCCGCTTGAGAGGAGGAGAGTATAGGGGGACCATGCATGTAGTAGGATTTGTGGTGTGGCGTCCGGTTGGGGAGAAAGAGAGAGGAGGGGGACCATGCATATGAAGAGAGAGAAAAGAGAGGAGGACCACCTGGTTACTTTTGGTTGGTCAAGTGGATGTCCGGACTCCCGTATAGCCTCCCATGTTTGTCTCGAATTTGCCGGAAAACGGACGTGCGGACCACTTTGCGGACCGATGTGGTCCCCATTGGATGGTAAAGTTGATACAAATGGTATGAACACCACAATTCGAGTATATACTGGAGCTTTGAGGGTCTTCTTTGGAGATGCCCTAAGTGTCTATTGGTAGAGCTCTATGTCCATGTGACAAACTATTTATCGATTACAAGCCAGGGATTCACACACGCATATACGTACCACAAATAAGATATAGACCAATAATAGGTCCGTGAATGTACATGGTTTGTGCATGCAAGCACTTTGATCAAGAGTTCAAGTTTTTTCTACGAACTTACAAGTTACAACACCTACTTCACACCCTTTTTCTCTATCCTGAACTTAGATCTTTCTACAAACTTACAATACGTAGTTCACACCCTTATCTTCTATCATGAACTTACAGGGCACCAGTTCATGTTTTTTTTTTCATCCAAAAGAGTTGATTTAAATAAGATTAACTACAGACTAGTAACTACTCATATCACTTTGTTCGGTACTAAGTATGACTGCGCATATTGACATGAAGTATAACACGAGTCAATGAAGAATCAGTCTGTGACGCCCCCGACTTAATCGTGCACTAATCATACACGCAAATGCACACGATCAAGCCTAAGGACTCACTTGAAGATATCACAACACAACTCTAAAACATAAATAAAGTCATACAAGCTTTATATTACAAGACAGGGGCCTCGAGGGCTCGAATATATAAGCTCGCATACAAGCATCAGCGAAAGCATCAGATATCTGAGTACAGATATGAAACAGAAACAGATAAGCCTTTAAAAAGGCGGGGCAAAACAAAAGCTAGGATCGAAAGGCGCAGGCCTCCTGCCTGGGACCCTCCGATCCTACTCCTGGTCGTCGGCCAGCTCGTAGTAGTAACCACCCTCAGGGTGGTAGTAGTAGTCGTCGGCGGGGGCGGCTGGCTCCGGGGCTCCGTCATCTGGTCGCATCAAAAGGATATGGGGAGAAAAGGAAAGCAAAGCAACTGTGAGTACTCATCTGAAGTACTCAGCAAGCAAGGATCTACACTACATATGCATCATTATCAAAGAAAGGCTGTATATGTGGACTGGGCTACAGAAATGCCAGAATAGAGAGAAGGCCTAGTCCTATCGAAGACTAGCATCTTCAACGGTCTTGCAGCATTAGAAGAGTGTAGATTAGTACAGTATAAAGTAGTAGCAGTAATCAGTATCAACCTCGCCCAGAGATCCTTTCTCGACTCCCTGCGAGAAAGCAATCCCAGAGCCATACTATCAATTTCTCATCATTAAGTTCTAGTTGTATCGATCGGGATACAACTCCGAGCGTCCGTTACCGAGGATCCGACTATGCATAGATTAGTTCTTCCCTGCAGGGGTGCACCAACTTACCCACCACGCTTGATTAACTCTGGCCAGACACACTTTACTGGGTCATGCCCGGCCTCAGCCAAACGATACGCCGCAACCCGACCTTGGCTCTAAAGAGAGGTCAGCACGCCGGACTAACCTATGCGCACAGGGGTCTTGGGCCTTCGCCCTGCGCACTCCTGCATGTTGCGAGGACGCCCGGAAGCAGACCTAGCCCCCTTAATACAAGCGTGGGCTTAACCAGTCCAATCCGGAGCGGGACGCTCCTCGCTGACGTCTATAGAGCTTCGGCTGATGCATACGATGCAGAGTGCCCATAACTGTTCCCACGTGATGGTTAGTGCTATCGGGCCAGAGGCCCACTCGGATCAAATATCCAAATCGTTAGTGAAATTAGGAGCGCGCGATAACAAGCAGAGACTCACGATCGATGTGACCCCGTCGCCCCATCTCGAGGACTTGCGGCAAGGGCTAGGAATGCCCGGCCGCGCCTCGTAATTATATCTCGGGCACCCTCCAGGTCAATCCGTCTCCACAACACTCGCGGGTACCCCTCAGGGTCGACCTGCCTTTCCAAGTAACAGTTGTAAAGTCCAAGTGTCCGTGTGTCCATACATCAGGGAATCCAAGGTATCACCCTCGTTGGATTCCTACTCGATGTACCCGTCAAGGTGAACTCGGAGGAATCACCCTCGATGGGTTCACACTTGAGGTGTTGCACGACAACGTCGTTATAGGAAGTGGTGAAAGAGGAATCACCCTCAATGACCACGACCAAATAGCTACTCTACAGAGTTAACATCAGAAGTGCTATATGAGGTATCACCCTCGGCACTCGATAGTAACGCTGCAGTGTCGTACAACTAAGGGGGTGATGTGCGGTGCTGGGGCCTGGTCGTCGAGTCTTCCGATGATCCAGCGGGGCAATCGGGATAAGTGGGGTCACTGGGGTCTCTATCCAGCCTATACTAAGCAGTTTAGGATAAGCAGGTAATTATCAAAAGGAGGTTACAAGATCAGGCTATGCATCAGAATAGGTAAAGCAGTAGCAGCAGCAGTTTCTAATGCAAGCGTAAGAGAGAAAGAATAGGCGATATAGGCATGCTCAAGGGAGGGTGCTTGCCTGGTTGCTCGGCGGCAAATGCAAGGTCGTCAACGGTGTCGTCGGGCTCCTGAGCTGCGTCGGTCTCGGGAACTGCGTCTGTATCGGGGTCTACCGAGAGAGAAGAGGGGGGGGGAACAGATAAATACACGGAAAACTTATGCAACACATAGCATGTTATGCTAACGTGCAGTGCAGGGTTGCCTAAAGACATATCTAAATCATTTTAGTTATTTTAGGATTAAAGTTGGATTTATTAACCGGTGTATATGCACTATTCATCTACCGGAAACAGGCTAAAAGTTGCGGGTTCACCTCCGTAGAGGGTCCCAACACAGAAATAAATGGCATGGTTGGATTCGTCTCGTCGTTCTGAGCAACTTTCATGTAGAAAGTTTTTCGATCCGAGCTACGGTTTAATTTCTATGAATTTTCGAAGATTTTAGACATTTTTTGGAATTATTTAATTAATTTAAATCAACATTATCTAGAATAGTAAATGGTGACATCATCATGACGTAGAGGTGACGTCAGCAGTCAACAGCCGCACTGACCAGGTCAAACCTGACCAGTGGGGCCCACCTGTCATAGACAGTGGCTTAACCGAGTAAAATAAAACTAATTCAGAGATTAATTAGTGGCAGGGCCCCACACGTCAGATGGTGGGGCCCGCGTGTCAGTGACAGTGACTGCCACTTCACCAAAGTTGACCTAGTCAACTTGGTCAGCGGGCCCCTGGGGCCCACTCGTCAGTGGCCCTGGGGGTGGGGCAGGCTGGCCACGTCGGTGTTGCGCCGGAGAGAGCTCCGGCGAGCCTCTCCCGCGGCGGAGCGCGCCGGAGTTGGCCGGAAAACAAGCACAGGGCTCCGTTTGCCGCGCGGCTTACGCCATTCGAACGGGCGGAGCGAGGCGCATCCATTCGTGGCAGTTTCTCAGGTAGTGGTGCCCGTAGTCGAGCGCGGTGACGACGGCGGCGGCGCCGGCGTTCGGGACTACACCGAAACGGTGAAACGCGGCGCGAGCGAACAAGATGAGCAGCGGGGCAGCAGCTACGGGGCTTCTTGAGCGCGCTAGGGCGGACGGGCGAGGCCGTAGTGGCTCGGGAGCACGATGCTCGCAGCCACGGCGGCGGCCGGAGTACGGCAACGCGGCGGGACGGCTACGGCCATGCAAAGGTCCAGGGGAGAAAAGGAGGGGGTAGCTGTGCTCACGTAGGGGCACACGGTGGCCGGCGCAAAGTTTAGTACCTGCAGAGGAGGGAGATCGATGGCGGCGAGGTTCCGGTGGCCGCGGTTGTTGACGGAGACAAGGAGATCACTGCGCTGCTCCCCGAGTCGATGCAGAGCTCCAGCTCGATGAAGACGAGGGCCCCGGAGAGCGAGGACACGAAGGCGATGTCGGAGGGGCTCGGTGAAGGAAATATGCCCTAGAGGCAATAATAAAGTTGTTATTTATATTTCCTTATATCATGATAAATGTTTATTATTCATGCTAGAATTGTATTAACCGGAAACTTGATACATGTGTGAATACATAGACAAAACACCGAGTCCCTAGTAAGCCTCTACTAGACTAGCTCGTTAATCAAAGATGGTTAAGTTTCCTAACCATAGACATGTGTTGTCATTTGATGAATGGGATCACATCATTAGGAGAATGATGTGATGGACAAGACCCATCCGTTAGCTTAGCATAATGATCGTTAAGTTTATTGCTATAGCTTTCTTCATGACTTATACATGTTCCTCTGACTATGAGATTATGCAACTCCCGAATACCGGAGGAACACCTTGTGTGCTATCAAACGTCACAACGTAACTGGGTGATTATAAAGATGCTCTACAGGTGTCTCCAAAGGTGTTTGTTGGGTTGGCATAGATCGAGATTAGGATTTGTCACTCCGAGTATCGGAGAGGTATCTCTGGGCCCTCTCGGTAATGCACATCATATGAAGCCTTGCAAGCAATGTGACTAATGAGTTAGTTACGGGATGATGCACTACGGAACGAGTAAAGAGACTTGCCGGTAACGAGATTGAACTAGGTATGAGGATACCGACGATCGAATCTTGGGCAAGTAACATACCGATGACAAAAGGAACAACGTATGTTGTTATGCGGTTTGACCGATAAAGATCTTCGTAGAATATGTAGGAGCCAATATGAGCATCCAGGTTCCGCTATTGGTTATTGATCGGAGATATATCTCGGTCATGTCTACATATTTCTCGAACCCGTAGGGTCCGCACGCTTAACGTTCGATGACGATTTGTATTATGAGTTATGTGATTTGATGACCGAAGATAGTTCGGAATCCCGGATGAGTTCACGGACATGACGAGGAGTCTCGAAATGGTCGAGAGGTAAAGATCGATATATTGGAAGGCTATATTTGGACATCGGAAAGGTTCCGAGTGATTCGGGTATTTTTCGGAGTACCGGAGAGTTACGGAAATTCGCCGGAGGAAGTAGTGGGCCTTAATGGGCCATACGGGAAAGGAGAGAAGGGCCTCAAGGGGTGGCCGCGCGCCCCCCCCATGGGCTGGTCCAAATTGGACTGGGAGGGGGCGGCGCCCCCCCCCCCCCCCCCCCCCATCTTCCTTCTCCCCTCTTCCTCCTTCCCTCCTTCTCCTACTAGGAATAGAAAAGAGGAGGGGAATCCTACTTGGACTGGGGAGTCCTAGTAGGATTCCCCACACCTGGCGCGCCCCCTTTGGGTCGGCCACCTCTTCCCTCCCCTCCTTTATATACGTGGCCAGGGGGCACCCCATAGACACACAAGTTGATTGTTTAGCCGTGTGCGGTGCCCCCCTCCACAGATTTCCACCTCGGTCATATTGTCGTAGTGCTTAGGCGAAGCCCTGCGTCGGTAACTTCATCATCACCGTCACCACGTCGTCGTGCTGACGAAACTCTCCCTCGGCCTCAGCTGGATCTAGAGTTCGAGGGACGTCACCGAGCTGAATGTGTGCAGATCGCGGAGGTGCCGTGCGTTCGGTACTTGATCGGTTGGATCGCGAAGACATTCGACTACATCAACCGTGTTACTAAACGCTTCCGCTTTCGGTCTACGAGGGTACGTGGACACACTCTCCCCGCTCATTGCTCTGCTTCTCCTAGATAGATCTTGCGTGATCGTAGGAAATTTTTTGAAATACTACGTTCCCCAACAGTGGTATCAGAGTCAGGTCTATGCGTAGATGTTATATGCACGAGTAGAACACAAAGAGTTGTGGGCGATAATAGTCATACTGCTTACCAGCATGTCATACTTTGATTCGGCGGTATTGTTGGATGAAGCGGCTCAGACCGACATTACACGTACGCTTACGCGAGACTGGTTCTACCGACGTGCTTCGCACACAGGTGGCTAGTGGGTGTCAGTTTCTCCAACTTTAGTTGAATCAAGTGTGACTACGCCCGGTCCTTGTTGAAGGTTAAAATAGCACACTTGATGAAAAATCGTTGGGGTTTTGATGCGTAGGTAAGAACGGTTCTTGCTCAGCCCGTAGCAGCCACGTAAAACTTGCAACAACAAAGTAGATGACGTCTAACTTGTTTTTGCAGGGCATGTTGTGATATGATATGGTCAAGACATGATGCTATATTTTATTGTATGAGATGATCATGTTTTGTAACAGAGTTATCGGCAACTGGCAGGAGCCATATGGTTGTCGCTTTATTGTATGCAATGCAATTGCCATGTAATTGCTTTTACTTTATCACTAAGCGGTAGCGATAGTCGTAGAAGCAATAGTTGGCGAGATGACAACGATGCTACGATGGAGATCAAGGTGTCGCGTCGGTGACGATGGTGATCATGACGGTGCTTTGGAGATGGAGATCAAAGGCACAAGATGATGATGGCCATATCATATCACTTATATTGATTGCATGTGATGTTTATCCTTTATGCATCTTATTTTGCTTAGTACGGCGGTAGCATTATAAGATGATCCCTCACTAAATTTCAAGGTATAAGTGTTCTCCCTGAGTATGCACCGTTGCGAAAGTTCTTCGTGCTGAGACACCACGTGATGATCGGGTGTGATAGGCTCTACGTTCAAATACAATGGGTGCAAGCCAGTTTTGCACACGCAGAATACTTGGGTTAAACTTGACGAGCCTAGCATATGCAGATATGGCCTCGGAACACTGAGACTGAAAGGTCGAGCATGAATCATATAGTAGATATGATCAACATAGTGATGTTCACCATTGAAACTACTCCATCTCACGTGATGATCGGACATGGTTTAGTTGATATGGATCACGTGATCATTTAGATGACTAGAGGGATGTCTATCTAAGTGGGAGTTCTTAAGTAATATGATTAATTGAACTTTAATTTATCATGAACTTAGTCCTGATAGTATTTGCAAATTATGTTGTAGATCAATAGCTCGCGTATAACTCCCCTGTTTTATTTTTGATATGTTCCTGGAGAAAACTAAGTTGAAAAATGATAGTAGCAATGATGCGGACTGGTTCCGTGATCTGAGGATTATCCTCATTGCTGCACAGAAGAATTATGTCCTTGATGCACCGCTAGGTGACAGAACTATTGCAGGAGCAGATGGAGACGTTATGAACGTTTGACAAGCTCGGTATGATGAATACTTGATAGTTTAGTGCACCATACTTTACGGCTTAGAACCGGGACTTCAAAAATGTTTTGAACGACATGGAGCATATGAGATGTTCCAAGAGATGAAATCGGTATTTCAGACTCATGCCCGTGTCGAGAGGTATGAGACCTCTGACAAATACTTTGCCTACAAGATGGAGGAGAATAGCTCAACCAGTGAGCATGTGCTCAGAATGTCTGAGTACTACAGTTGCTTGAATCAAGTGGGAGTTAATCTTCCGGATAAGATAGTAATTGACAGAATTCTCTAGTCACTATCACCAAGTTACTGGAACTTCGTGATGAACTATAATATGCAAGGGATAACAAAAACGATTCCCGAGCTCTTCGTGATGCTGAAATCAATGAAGGTAGAAATCAAGAAAGAGCATCAAGTGTTGATGGTTAACAAGACCACTAGTTTCAAGAAAAAGGGCAAAGGGAAGAAGGGGAACTTCAAGAAGAATAGCAAGCAAGTTGCTACTCCCGGGAAGAAGCCCAAGTCTGGACCTAAGCCTGGAACTGAGTGCTTCTACTGCAAAGGGACTGGTCACTGGAAACGGAACTGCCCCAAATACTTGGTGGATAAGAAGGATGGCAAAGTGAACAAAGGTATATTTGATATACGTGTTATTGATGTGTATTTTACTAGTGTTCATAGTAGCCCCTGGGTATTTGATACTGGTTCAGTTGCTAACATTAGTAACTCGAAGCAGGAGCTGCAAAATGAACAGAGACTAGTTAATGACGAGGTGACGATGTGTGTTGGAAGTGATTCCAAGGTTGATAAGATCACCATCGCACACTCCCTCTACCTTCGGGATTAGTGTTGGACCTAAATAAATGTTATTTGGTGTTTGCGTTGAGCATGAATATGATTGGATCATGTTTATTGCAATACGGTTATTCATTTAAGTCAGAGAATAATTGTTGTTCTGTTTAAATGAATAAAACCTTCTATGGTCATACACTCGATATAAATGTTTATTGAATCTCGATCGTAGTGATACACATATTCATAATATTGAAGCCAAAAGATACAAAGTTAATAATGATAGTGCAACTTATTTGTGGCACTGCCATTTAGGTCATATTGGTGTAAAGCGCATGAAGAAACTCCATGCTGATGGGCTTTTGGAATCACTTGATTGTGAATCACTTGATACTTGCGAACCATGCCTCGTGGGCAAGATGACTAAAACTCCATTCTCCGGAACAATGGAACGAGCAACTGACTTATTGGAAATAATACATACTGATGTATGCGGTCCGATGAGTGTTGAGGCTCGTGGCGGGTATCATTATTTTCTGACCTTCACAGATGATTTGAGCAGATATGGGTATATCTACTTAATGAAACATAAGTCTGAAACATTTGAAAAGTTCAAAGAATTTCAGAGTGAAGTGGAAAATCATCGTAACAAGAAAATAAAGTTTCTGCGATCTGATCGTGGAGGTGAATATTTGAGTCATGAGTTTGGTCTTCATTTAAAACAATGTGGAATAGTTTCGCAACTCACGCCACCTGGAACACCACAGCGTAATGGTGTGTCCGAACGTCGTAACCGTACTTTATTAGATATGGTGCGATCTATGATGTCTCTTACCGATTTACCACTATCGTTTTGGGGTTATGCATTAGAGAAAGCTGCATTCACGTTAAATAGGGCACCATCTAAATCCGTTGAGATGACACCATATGAACTGTGGTTTGGCAAGAAACCTAAGCTGTCGTTTCTTAAAGTTTGGGGTTGCAATGCTTATGTGAAAAAGTTTCAACCTGATAAGCTCGAACCCAAATCGGAGAAATGCGTCTTCATAGGATACCCAAAGGAAACTGTTGGGTACACCCTCTATCACAGATCCGAAGGCAAGATATTTGTTGCTAAAAATGGATTCTTTCTAGAGAAGGAGTTTCTCTCAAAAGAAGTGAGTGGGAGGAAAGTAAAACTTGATGAGGTAATTGTACCTTCTCCCGAATTGGAAAGTAGTTCATCACAGAAATCAGTTCCAGTGATGCCTACACCAATTAGTGAGGAAGTTAATGATGATGATCATGAAACTTCGGATCAAGTAACTACCGAACCTCGTAGGTCAACCAGAGTACGTTCCGCACCAGTGTGGTATGGTAATCCTGTTCTGGAAGTCATGTTACTAGACCATGACGAACCTACGAACTATGAGGAAGCGATGGTGAGCCCAGATTCCGCAAAATGGCTTGAGGCCATGAAATCTGAGATGGGATCCATGTATGAGAACAAAGTGTGGACTTTGGTTAACTTGCCCGATGATCGGCAAGCCATAGAGAATAAATGGATCTTCAAGAGGAAGACGGACGCTGGTGGTAGTGTTACTATCTACAAAGCTCGACTTGTCACAAAAGGTTTTCGAAAAGTTCAAGGTGTTGACTACAATGAGATTTTCTCACTCGTAGCGATGCTTAAGTCTGTCCGAATCATGTTAGCAGTTGCCACATTTTATGAAATCTGGCAAATGGATGTCAAAAACTACATTCCTTAATGGAATTTTTAAAGAAGAAGTTGTATATGATGCAACCAGAAGGTTTTGTCAATCCTAAAGGTGCTAACAAAATGTGCAAGCTCCAGCGATCCATCTATGGACTGGTGCAAGCATCTCGGAGTTGAAATATACGCTTTGATGAAGTGATCAAAGCATAAGGTTTTATACAGACTTACGGTGAAGCCTGTATTTACAAGAAAGTGAGTGGGAGCTCTGTAGCATTTCTGATATTATATGTGGATGACATATTGATGATTGGAAATGATATAGAATTTCTGGATAGCATAAAAGGATACTTGAATAAGAATTTTTCAATAAAAAGGACCTCGGTGAAGCTGCTTAAGTATTGAGCATCAAGATCTATAGGGATAGATCGAGACGCTTAATAGGACTTTCACAAAGCACATACCTTGACAAGATTTTGAAGAAGTTCAAAATGGATCAGTCAAAGAAAGGGTTCTTGCCTGTGTTGCAAGGTGTGAAGTTGAGTAAGACTCAAAGCATGACCACGACAGAAGATAGAGAGAGAATGAAAGTCATTCCCTATGCCTCAGTCATAGGTTCTATAAAGTATGCCATGCTGTGTACCAAACCTATTGTGTACCTTGCCATAAGTCTGGCAGGGAGGTACCAATAGTGATCTAGGAGTAGATCACTGGACAGCGGTCAAAATTATCCTTAGTTACCTAAGAGGACTAAGGAAATGTTTCTCGGTTATGGAGGTGACAAAGAGTTCGTCGTAAAGGGTTACGTCAATGCAAGTTTTGACACTGATCCGGATGACTCTGAGTCTCAATCTGGATACATATTGAAAGTGGGAGCAATTAGCTAAAGTAGCTCCGTGCAGAGCATTGTAGACATAGAAATTTGCAAAATACATACGGATCTGAATATGGCAGACCCGTTGACTAAACCTCTCTCACAAGCAAAACATGATCACACCTTAGTACTCTTTGGGTGCTAATCACATAGTGATGTGAACTAGATTATTGACTCTAGTAAACCCTTTGGGTGTTGGTCACATGGCAATGTGAACTATGGGTGTTAATCACATAAAGATGTGAACTATTGGTGTTAAATCACATGGCGATGTGAACTAGATTATTGACTCTAGTGCAAGTGGGAGACTGAAGGAAATATGCCCTAGAGGCAATAATAAAGTTGTTATTTATATTTCCTTATATCATGATAAATGTTTATTATTCATGCTAGAATTGTATTAACCGGAAACTTGATACATGTGTGAATACATAGACAAAACACCGAGTCCCTAGTAAGCCTCTACTAGACTAGCTTGTTAATCAAAGATGGTTAAGTTTCCTAACCATAGAAATGTGTTGTCATTTGATGAATGGGATCACATCATTAGGAGAATGATGTGATGGACAAGACCCATCCGTTAGCTTAGCATAATGATCGTTAAGTTTATTGCTATAGCTTTCTTCATGACTTATACATGTTCCTCTGACTATGAGATTATGCAACTCCCGAATACCGGAGGAACACCTTGTGTGCTATCAAACGTCACAACGTAACTGGGTGATTATAAAGATGCTCTACAGGTGTCTCCAAAGGTGTTTGTTGGGTTGGCATAGATCGAGATTAGGATTTGTCACTCCGAGTATCGGAGAGGTATCTCTGGGCCCTCTCGGTAATGCACATCATATGAAGCCTTGCAAGCAATGTGACTAATGAGTTAGTTACGGGATGATGCACTACGGAACGAGTAAAGAGACTTGCCGGTAACGAGATTGAACTAGGTATGAGGATACCGACGATCGAATCTTGGGCAAGTAACATACCGATGACAAAGGGAACAACGTATGTTGTTATGCGGTTTGACCGATAAAGATCTTCGTAGAATATGTAGGAGCCAATATGAGCATCCAGGTTCCGCTATTGGTTATTGATCGGAGATATATCTCGGTCATGTCTACATATTTCTCGAACCCGTATGGTCCGCACGCTTAACGTTCGATGACGATTTGTATTATGAGTTATGTGATTTGATGACCGAAGATAGTTCGGAATCCCGGATGAGATCACGGACATGACGAGGAGTCTCGAAATGGTCGAGAGGTAAAGATCGATATATTGGAAAGCTATATTCAGACATCGGAAAGGTTTCGAGTGATTCGGGTATTTTTCGGAGTACCGGAGAGTTACGGAAATTCGCCGGGGAAAGTAGTGGGCCTTAATGGGCCATACGGGAAAGGAGAGAAGGGCCTCAAGGGGTGGCCGCGCGCCCCCCCATGGGCTGGTCCGAATTGGACTGGGAGGGGGCGGCGCCCCCCTCCTTCCTTCTCCCCTCTTCCTCCTTCCCTCCTTCTCCTACTAGGAATAGAAAAGAGGAGGGGAATCCTACTTGGACTGGGGAGTCCTAGTAGGATTCCCCACACCTGGCGCGCCCCCTTTTGGCCGGCCACCTCTTCCCTCCCCTCCTTTATATACGTGGCCAGGGGGCACCCCATAGACACACAAGTTGATTGTTTAGCCGTGTGCGGTGCCCCCCTCCACAGATTTCCACCTCGGTCATATTGTCGTAGTGCTTAGGCGAAGCCCTGCGTCGGTAACTTCATCATCACCGTCACCACGCCGTCGTGCTGACGAAACTCTCCCTCGGCCTCAGCTGGATCTAGAGTTCGAGGGACGTCACCGAGCTGAACGTGTGCAGATCGCGGAGGTGCCGTGCGTTCGGTACTTGATCGGTTGGATCGCGAAGACGTTCGACTACATCAACCGCGTTACTAAACGCTTCCGCTTTCGGTCTACGAGGGTACGTGGACACACTCTCCCCGCTCGTTGCTATGCTTCTCCTAGATAGATCTTGCGTGATCGTAGGAATTTTTTTGAAATACTACGTTCCCCAACACTCGGTGGCCGCGTCTGCGAGCGGCGAACGGCGACGAGCCCGCTCAGATGGGCTCGGGCAGAGGGGGAGGAGGAGCGAGGGAGGCGAGGGAGGAGCCAGGGGGGTCCGTGGGGTTGCTCTTATCCACGGCGAGCGCGGCGACGCGCTGTCGAGCAGGCGAGCAGGGGGGGCCGGGGTGCGTGCGCTGTGTGTTCGACAGCGGCCGCGGGGTGAGCAGTGCGAGGTGGGAGACGGCGCTGGGTGGGCTGGGACGGCTGGCTGACTAAGGCCCAGCCGCTGCGGGCCTTTTTCTTTTCTGTCTTTTTGCTTTTCTGCTTTCTTTTAACCAGAGAGCAAAACAAATAATTGAGCCACCATTTCATTTTGCAAAAATGTGGGAATTGGTCCAACAATTATGTTGCAATAAATGGCTGTGACAGAAAAAGTTTGGGACCAAAAGAATTAATTTGAATTTTTCTACAAATGGAAAAGCATTTAAAATGTCTCCTTTGCACTGTTTTAAATTGCTATGGCCCACCTTAGCTTGATGGTGATGTTGTTTTCCTTAACAATTAAATGTCATGGAATGTTAGCTAAATGATGAACATTTTTCCAGCAACTTTTGTGCAACTTCATATTTCACTTGCAGATTTGAATTTGATTTCAAAGTGGAAATTCAAATGATATTTGAATCAAAGGTGATCAAGCACTGTTTAGCAAAAGATTAGCTTAATCACTGAGGGTTACTGTAGCTCATTACAGAGGGGGTGTTACACAGTCTTTGCTCTAGAGAGGCTGCCTAGCTCCATTGCCATGGAAATCACTATCCTTGTATGCTGGGAGATTTGGTTACAAAGAAAAGGCAAAATCTTCATAAATGCATCTCCATGTATAACTTCAAGCATGGAAACACTCCTTCAAGGAAAATCTAAGCCTGCTTGGTCACAGAACTAGGATGAAGCATGATACTCTTGCTTGGGAAAGTAGTGGCTGCACCCACCTTCGATGCACCCACGTAAGAAAACATAGCTTAACATTTCAAAAAATTCTGAAACTTTATGGAAATGATCATCGACAAATATTATGGGTGCTTACAACGTTTGGGAAAATAGTGGCTGCACCCACCTTCGGTGCACCCATGATGCACCCCGCGCAAGAAAATATAGCTAAACATTTCAAAAAAAAATTGAAACTTGTTGGAAATGATCATCAACAAATATTATGGGTGCTTACAAAGTTTGGTGGTCAAATAACAATCGAGAAGCTCTGTACGAAAAAGACAAAATCTGCTCAAACAGTGCACTTACATTTTGACTAATTTTCAATGATTTTGTCTTTTTTGTACAGAGCTCCTCGAAAGTTATTTGACCACCAAATTTTGCAAGCACCCATAACATTTATTGATGATCATTCCCTCAAAAGTTTGATTTTTTTTAAATGTTTTTCTATGTTTTCTTGCGTGGGCGCACCGTGGATGCACTGAGCTGGGGTGTAGAAAAACCACTCTCCTGTTTCATTATGTTGCCAAGAACTGGAATTGGCTAATCTTTTCTTGTTGCTTTGTTAGTTAGCCTATAGTTAGAGTGTTCTCCTTTCTTCTCTTTGCTCTGCTCCCATCGGTACTATACTCTTTATATTAATGAAAATATTGTAGAACAATTATTCTACCGTGCAGCGCTTAGAAGAAAAGCTTAACAGAAAATGATAACGGAAGGAAACAGTGAGGCAACTAAATGTAAGATCCTTTTGCAGTTCAATTTATACTATATATATGTGGCCATATCATGCACTCGTGTACAGTGCAATTCCTCGTAGCCGAACGCCCGTTGGTACTTGCCAGCAGGAGGACATTGGAGAACCGGGACATGACTACATGCGCTAGTTGTGGTGACGTGACCTGAGACAAGTACCGATCAGTGGCTACCCATTGGCGCTGCCGGCGATCAGGCACATGGGCTGGCCGGTACACTACCGCCGCACACGGGACGGGGCGAGAGGATCGTGGGACGTCCATGGAGGCCGATTTCGCTGTTTCGACCCTTTTTGTAAAGTTCAACGAGATCTGACCCCGGTTCTAAATATTTTCACGACCTGATCCTTTTCTCTACCGCCACTGTCCTTGGCGGTAGGGTAACACTGCCTACCGCAATTGTCCTTGACGATAGAATTTAACTTCACCGTCACGTATGTTTAACGTGAAAAATACCCTACCACCATGATCTTTGACGGTAGGCTGTATAATCCTATCGCCGTAGTGGTTGGGGGGAGCCTATTCGCTGTTGCAAGATGCATGTGAGTGCATGCGAGCACTCGTCTCTGACGCACGAACATCCACTCGCGCCATCTCTTCCTTTCTCCCTCCACCCACATGCATCATACTAGCTTAAACAATTGATGGACTGCACGGCTAGCTAGCAAAACAGTGCTCTTCTCTGCCATGCATGTAGTAGCTTGGAGTCAAACACTTAAACAATTGCTCTGCGACGAGCCCAGCCCCAAGCAAGTGTTGTGTTCTTCCCCTGTTGCATTTCTCGGGCTCCGCTCCACCATAGCTTGGAGTAATTTTCTTTTCTTGCATGGACAGATGCGCCTATGCTGCTGACGAGCTAGCTAGGCAGGCACAGGCAGCAGTCATCCATCAGGAGGCACGGGAGACCGCATTGTATGTCTACCACCAACGATCAGGGCATCCTACCGCGAAAGACTCTGATGGTAGGGTATTTTTCATGTCAAAAGAACGTGACGGTGCAGTTATATCCTATCGTCATTGACCTCGGCGGTAGGTTGTGTTACCCTACCGTCAAAGACAATAACGGTAGAAAAAGATCAGATCATGAATTTTTTTGAAACTGGGATTAGATCTCGTTAAACTTTGCGAAAAGGGTCAAAACAGCAAAATCGGCCTCCATGGACGGATGTGCCTAGGCTACCTGTGAGGAGAAAAAGAGATCCATGGGCGCGACAGGCTCCATTACCAGGGGTACGGTACGACTGTTGCGTCAAGATTATGCATGCGTGTCCCAGTACGAGAGAAGGTGACGGTGCCTTTGCGCCGGGCGGCGGTGGGCCGGCCGCCGGAGGAATCGTAGCGCTGGGCCTTACGGACGTGCGTACCATGCGTGCCGTGTGCCTGTCTCTGGGGTGCGCGACCGGCCATGCGTGCTGAGCTAGGAGGACGCGGCAGCGGACAAGCGCAAACAATGGCACCGGGTCACCGTACCACTACCATCGGGCTTCCGGGACCAGCTCCGGCGCTCTCCAGGAAAGGCCGGCGAGTACATGGTTCGGATAGTTGGGACGATCACACATGGGCCGGTTGCCAACTTGTTGGCGAATAATTAGTGCGGAAACATGTCCTATCTGTCTGGTCGTTCATGTACGGGGATTAATTGGCGAGGACGTACGACAAACTATAGTACTGTGCACTACCAGAGTTACGATTTGTTGCTTTTTTATGGAAGGTACATTTACTATGATACTCCCTCCGTTCCACGATGTACTGCATATGGATTTTTCTGAAAATCAAACTTTATCAAATTTGACCAAGTCTATAGAGAAAACTGTCCACATCTACACTACGAAACATGTACATTATAGAGATATAAGGGCATCTGCAACGGCAACCCGCAAAATTCCTCACGCATTCGTCCGCGGACAGGGAGAGACCGGTCTGCGGACACGGATGCGGAAGGCCGCCATCCAATCGTAGCCGCATACATTTTGACAACTCAAACCAACCGGACCAAATTCAATCAAACCGGATGAATTTTGATATAAACATGGCGGATTCCATTGAAACTAGGATAATTTGTACATAAAACCGAATGATATTTTGTCCGATGAACTAAATACCATAAAATAAAACTCTAAACTATCCTATACTTGATGGTGACCTCGTAGGCCATGACGGGCTGGCCGGCGGCTCCTCCTCCTCCGTCATCGGCGCTAGATCCGGCGTCGGAGCCGCCGTCGGAGGGCTTCGGGTGGCTGATACGTCTCCAACGTATTTATAATTTTTTATTGTTTCATGCTATTATATTATCTGTTTTGGATGTTTTATATGTATTAATATGTTATTTTATATTATTTTTGGGACTAACCTATTAACTTAGGGCCCAGTGCCAGTTTCTGTTTTTTCCTTGTTTTTAAGCTTCGCAGAAAAGGAATACCAAACGGAGTCCAAACGGAATAAAACTTCACGATGATTTTTTTTTACCAGAAGACACCCAGGGGACTTGGAGTCCAAGTCAGAAGAGCCGCGAGGCGGCGACAAGGGTGGAGGGTGCGCCCCCCTGCCTTGTGGGCCCCTCGGGACTCCTTTGACCTAGCCCTTCCTCATATATATTTACATATATTCTAGAACCACCAGAGCAAGCCACGAAAACACTTTTCCACCGCCGCAACCTTCTGTTCCCGTGAGATCCCATCTTGGGGCCTTTTCCGGCATCCTGCCGGAGGGGGAATCAAGCACAGAGGGCTTCTACATCAACTCCATTGTTCTTCTGATGATGCGTGAGTAGTTTACCTCAGACCCACGGGTCCATAGCTAGTAGTTAGATGGGTTCTTCTCTCTCTTTGATTCTCAATACAACGTTCTCCTTGATGTTCTTGGAGATCTATCCGATGTAATCTTCTTTTGCGGTGTGTTTGTCGAGATCCGATGAATTGTGGATTTATGATCAGCTTATCTATGAATATTATTTGAATCTTCTCTGAATTCTTTTATACATGATTTAATATCTTTATATTTCTCTTCGAATTATCGGTTTGGTTTGGCCAACTAGATTGGTTTTTCTTGCAATGGGAGAGGTGCTTAGCTTTGGGTTCAATCTTGCGGTGTCCTCATCCAGTGACAGTAGGGGTAGCGAGGCACGTATTGTATTGTTGCCATCGAGGATAAAAAAGATGGGGTTTTCATCATATTGCTTGAGTTAATTCCTCTACATCATGTCATCTTACTTAAGACGTTACTTCATTTTTTATGAACTTAATACTCTAGATGCATGCTGGATAGCGGTCGATGTGTGGAGTAATAGTAGTAGATGCAGGCAGGAGTCGGTCTACTTGACACGGACGTGATGCCTATATGCATAATCATTGCCTTGGATATCGTCATAACTTTGCGCTTTTCTATCAATTGCTCGACAGTAATTTGTTCACTCACCGTATTATTTGCCTTTATGAGAGAAGCCTCTAGTGAAACCTATTTACCCCGGGTCTATTTTCCATCATATTACTTTTCGATCTACTATTTTCCATCATATTACTTTCCGATCTACTATTTTTCATCATATTACTTTCCGATCTACTATTTTGCAATCTTTTATTTTCATATCTATATACCAAAAAACCCAAAAAATATTGTATCTTTTATTTATCTATCTCTATCAGATCTCACTTTTACAATTGATCGTGAAGGGATTGACAACCCCTTTATCGCGTTGGGTGCAAGTGTTTGATTGTTTGTGCAGGTGTTGGTGATTTGTGCGTTCTTCTCCTACTGGATTGATACCTTAGTTCTTAACTGAGGGAAATACTTACCTCTACTGTGCTGCATCACCCTTTCCTCTTCAAGAGAAAACCAACGCAAGCTCAAGAAGTAGCAGGAAGAATTTCTGGCGCCGTTGCCGGGGAGATCTACGCCAAGTCAAGACATACCAAGTACCCATCATAAACTCTCATCTCTTGCATTACATTATTCGCCATTTGCCTCTCATTTTCCTCTCCCCCACTTCTAAAACGATTTTCGAAAGATTTGCCTTTTCTCTCGCCGTTCTCTTGTTTGCCTAAATCCGTCTTTCTGTCGCTATGGCCGACTCTAAAAGGACTAAGGATTTTATCCCGCGTTTTAATGCTTTGGATAGCCCCTCTGTCCTTTCTAAGCTCATAAATAATGATGCTATGGAAAGACCTTCTGAGGTTGTTAAGGAAATTGTAAACAATTTTGATGGAGATAATCTAGGAATTTTTCGTTATTTGCTCGATGAATCTTTAAAGGATGCTTGGGATAGACTATTGAGGATTCAAGCTAGCCATGTGCCTCAATACCATATTAAGATATACTTGAGAAGTTTTTATGTTGGTTTGCCTATTTCTCTTAAACAAGTTTTGGATTCTATATTTGAAAACGGTTTTCTTGGAGGAGATGCCTTTGATACTTATGAAAAGATGAAAACCATATTTGGGCACTCCAAAGGTGAAAATATTGAATCAACTACTCTTATGTGCTTTTATCAAAATGAAATAATCAAAGAGATGAAGGCTAGTGTAGATGCAAATTTTTGAAGTATGCTTAATCTTTCTTCTACTATTAATGGCCATGTGCTTTCACAAAATAGAAAGATAAATGCTCTGGACAAGAAATTCTCTCTTTACTATCAAAAGGGAGAAGATGACAATACCTAGATCTATGTGTTTTTATGCCTAGCTAAGGGCGTTAAACAATAGCGTTTGTTGGGAGGCAACCCAATTTTATTTTTGTTTCTACTTTTTTGGTTCTGTTTTTCAATAAATTTTTCATCTAGCCTATGGTTAGATGTATTTTGGTGTTTTAATTAGTGTTTGTGCCAAGTAAGACCTTTGGGATGGCTTACGGTGATAATTGATTTGATCTTGCTGAAAAACAGAAACTTTTGCATCCAGTCATAGAGTTTTAGTAATTCACTGGAGCGTTGAAAAACCCTGAATTTTTTACAAGAGATTTATATGTAAATTTCCTCCCTTTTCCTAATTTTTAGGAATTTTTGGACTTACAGAAGTATTAGAAAAATTCTGATATTCACAGACTGTTCTGTTTTTGACAAATTCTGTTTTTTTGTGTTGTTTGCTTATTTTGATGAATATATGGGTAGTATCGGGGGGTATGAACCATGGAGAAGTTGGAATACAGTAGATATTACACCAATATAAATAAATAATGAGTTCACAACAATAACAAAAGTGGTGATTTTATTTTCTTGTACTAACGGATCTCACGAGTTTTCTGTTGAGTTTTGTGTTGTGAAGTTTTCAAGTTTTGGGTAAAGATTTGATGGACTATGGAATAAGGAGTGGCAAGAGCCTAAGCTTGGAGATTCCCAAGGCACCCCAAGGTAATATTCAAGGACAACCAAGAGCCTAAGCTTGGGGATGCCCCGGAAGGCATCCCCTCTTTTGTCTTCGTCTATCGGTAAATTTACTTGAGGCTATATTTTTATTCACCACATGATATGTGTTTTGCTTGGAGCGTCTTGTATGATATGAGTATTTTCTTTTTAGTTTTCCACAATCATCCTTGATGTACACACCTTTTGAGAGGGACACGCATGAATCGTGATTTATTAGAATACTCTATGTGCTTCACTTATATTTTTTGAGCTAGGCAATTTTGCTCTAGTGCTTCACTTATATCTTTTTAGAGCACGGCGGTGGTTTTATTTTATAGAAATCATTGAACTCTCATGCTTCACTTATATTATTTTGAGAGTCTTTCTAAACAGTATGGTAATTTGCTTTGGTTATAAACTTAGTCCTAATATGATAGGCATCCAAGAGGGATATAATAAAAACTTTCATATAAAGTGCATTGAATACTATGTGAAGTTTGATTCCTTATGATTGTTTTGAGATATAAAGATGGTGATATTAGAGTCATACTAGTGAGTAATTGTGGATTGTAGAAATACTTGTGTTAAAGTTTGTGATTCCCGTAGCATGCACGTATGGTGAACCGTTATGTGATGAAGTCGGAGCATGATTTATTTATTGATCGTCTTCCTTATGAGTGGCGGTCGGGGACGAGCGATGGTCTTTTCCTACCAATCTATCCCCCTAGGAGCATGCGCGTAGTACTTCGTTTCGATAACTAATAGATTTTTGCAATAAGTATGTGAGTTCTTTATGACTAATGTTGAGTCCATGGATTATACACACTCTCACCCTTCCACCTTTGCTAGCCTCTCTAGTACCGCGTAACTTTCGCCGGTATCATACATCTACCTTTTACCTTCCTCAAAACAGCCACCATACCTACCTATTATGGCATTTCCATAGCCATTCCGAGATATATTGCCATGCAACTTTCCACCGTTCCGTTTTATTATGACACGCTCCATCATTGTCATATTGCTTTGCATGATCATGTAGTTGACATAGTATTTGTGGCAAAGCCACTGTTCATAATTTTTATACATGTCACTCTTGAATCATTGCACATCCCGGTACACCACCGGAGGCATTCATATAGAGTCATATTTTGTTCTAAGTATCGAGTTGTAATTTTTGAGTTGTAAGTAAATAAAAGTGTGATGATCTTCATTATTAGAGCATTGTCCCATGTGAGGAAAAAAAATAAAAGAGGCCAACGAAGCTCACATATAAAATAAAAGAGGCCAAAGAAGCCCACCGAAAAAGAAGAAGAAGAAAAAATGAGAGAAAAGAGAGAAGGGGCAATGTTACTATCCTTTTTCCACACTTGTGCTTCAAAGTAGCACCATGATCTTCATGATAGAGAGTCTCTTATGTTGTCACTTTCATATACTAGTGGGAATTTTTCGTTATAGAACTTGGCTTGTATATTTCAATGATGGGCTTCCTCAAATTACCCTAGGTCTTCGTGAGCAAGCAAGTTGGATGCACACCCACTTAGTTTCTTTTTGAGCTTTCATAAACTTATAGCTCTAGTGCATCCGTTGCATGGCAATCCCTACTCACTCATATTGATATCTATTGATGGGCATCTCCATAGCCTGTTGATACGCCTAGTTGCTGTGAGACTATCTCCTTCTTTTTGTCTTCTCCATAACCACCATATTCTATTCCACCTATAGTGCTATGTCCATGGCTCACGCTCATGTATTGCGTGAAAGTTGAAAAAGTTTGAGAACATCAAAAGTATGAAACAATTGCTTGGCTTGTCATCGGGGTTGTGCATGATTTGAATACTTTGTGTGGTGAAAATGGAGCATAGCCAGACTATATGATTTTGTAGGGATAACTTTCTTTGGCCATGTTATTTTGAGAAGACATGATTGCTTTATTAGTATGCTTGAAGTATTATTGTTTTTATGTCAATATTAAACTTTTGTTTTGAATCTTATGGATCTGAATATTCTTGCCACAATAAAGAAGATTACATTGATAAATATGTTAGGTAGAATTCCACATCAAAAATTCTGTTTTTATCATTTACCTACTCAAGGACGAGCAGGAATTAAGCTTGGGGATGTTTGATACGTCTCCAACGTATCTATAATTTTTGATTGTTCCATGCTATTATATTATCTGTTTTGGATGTTTTTAATATGCTATTTTATATTATTTTTGGGACTAACCTATTAGCCTAGAGCCCAGTGCCAGTTTCTGTTTTTTCCTTGTTTTTAAGCTTCGCAGAAAAGGAATACCAAACGGAGTCCAAACGGAATAAAACTTCACGATAATTTTTCTTGGACCAGTAGACACCCAGGGGACTTGGAGTCCAAGTCAGAAGATCCGCGAGGCGGCGACAAGGGTGGAGGGCGCGCCCCCTGCCTTGTGGGCCCCTCGGGACTCCTCTGACCTAGCCCTTCCTCCTATATATTCACATATATTCCAGAACCACCAGAGCAAGCCACGAAAACACTTTTCCACTGCCGCAACCTTCTGTTCCCGTGAGATCCCATCTTGGGGCCTTTTCCGGCATCCTGTCGTAGGGGAATCGAGCACGGAGGGCTTCTACATCAACTCCATTGCCCTTCCGATGATGCGTGAGTAGTTTACCTCAGACCTACGGATCCATAGCTAGTAGCTAGATGGCTTCTTCTCTCTCTTTGATTCTCAATACAACGTTCTCCTTGATGTTCTTGGAGATCTATCCGATGTAATCTTCTTTTGCGGTGTGTTTGTCGAGATCCGATGAATTGTGGATTTATGATCAGCTTATCTATGAATATTATTTGAATCTTCTCTGAATTATTTTATGCATGATTTAATATCTTTGTATTTCTCTTCGAATTATCGGTTTGGTTTGGCCAACTAGATTGGTTTTTCTTGCAATGGGAGAGGTGCTTAGCTTTGGGTTCAATTTTGCGGTGTCTTCACCCAGTGACAGTAGGGGTAGCGAGGCACGTATTGTATTGTTGCCATCGAGGACAAAAAGATGGGTTTTCATCATATTGCTTGAGTTAATTCCTCTACATCATGTCATCTTACTTAAGGCGTTACTCCTTTCTTTATGAACTTAATACTCTAGATGCATGATGGATAGCGGTCGATGTGTGGAGTAATAGTAGTAGATGCAGGCAGGAGTCGGTCTACTTGACACGGACGTGATGCCTATATGCATAATCATTGCCTTGGATATCGTCATAACTTTGCGCTTTTCTATCAATTGCTCGACAGTAATTTGTTCACCCACCGTATTATTTGCCTTTATGAGAGAAGCCTCTAGTGAAACCTATGGCCCCCGGGTCTATTTTCCATCATATTACTTTCCGATCTACTATTTTCCATCATATTACTTTCCGATCTACTATTTTCCATCATATTACTTTCCGATCTACTATTTTGCAATCTTTTATTTTCAGATCTATATACCAAAAAAACCCAAAAATATTTTATCTTTTATTTATCTATCTCTATCAGATCTCACTTTTGCAATTGACCGTGAAGGGATTGACAACCCCTTTATCGCGTTGGGTGCAAGTGTTTGATTGTTGTGCAGGTGTTGGTGATTTGTGCGTTCTTCTCCTACTGGATTGATACCTTGGTTCTTAAATGAGGGAAATACTTACCTCTACTGTGCTGCATCACCCTTTCCTCTTCAAGGGAAAAACCAACGCAAGCTCAAGAAGTAGCAGTGGCGGAAGGTGGCGGCGTCGCGGCAGGGCTTCCTAGCGGCCGCCTGACGCTCGCAGGTGATCCTCTCTGATTCCTCCTGCGCCATGCAATGCGGCCGCGGCCACCGAGGACGTGGGCTGGGGGAGAGGGCGGCAGTCGTTGGAAGAGGAGTCGTTGGCGGATCTCGGCAAGGGACCATTCCTCGCCG
The DNA here is from genome assembly GCA_011799875.1 of Thinopyrum elongatum. NCBI lineage: Eukaryota > Viridiplantae > Streptophyta > Magnoliopsida > Poales > Poaceae > Thinopyrum > Thinopyrum elongatum. The sequence goes on along the minus strand of CM022302.1, from coordinate 404,516,580 downwards.
TACCTGGCCATCTCCTCGTCGAGGCGTCAGAGACGGCGCTTGTCCGTCGGAGCGGTCCATGGCCCAGGCGTACACCAGGTCCGGGCCCGCTGCGATGTGTGGCGGTGGGACGTCCGAGTCAGCGAACTTGGACAGGCACGCAGCTTTGCGGCTGTCCCGCCGGCGCTGCTTGTTAGAAATATGCCCTAGACGCAATAATAAAATGGTTATTATCACATTTCCCGTTCATAATAAATGTTTATTGTTCATGCTAGAATTGTATTGACCGGAAACTTAAATACATGTGTGAATACATAAACTACACTGTGTCCCAGTATGCCTCTACTAGACTAGCTTGTTGATCAAAGATGGTTAAGGTTTCCTAACCACATACATGAGTTGTCATTTGATAACGGGATCACATCATTGAGAGAATGATGTGATGGACAAGTCCCAACTGTAAGCTTAGCATCAGATCGTTTAGTTTATTTGTTATAGTTTTCTTCATGTCAAGTATCTGTTCCTTAAACCATGAGATCGTGTAACTCCCTGACACCGGAGGAATACTTAGTGTGTATCCAAACGTCACTTCGTAACTGGGTGATCATAAAGGTGCTCTACAAGTATCTCCGAAGGTATCTGTTGGGTTGGCATGGATCAAGACTGGGATTTCTCACTCCGTATGACGAAGAGATATCTCTGGGCCCTCTCGGTAATACAACATCTTAAAGAGCTTGCAAGCAATGTGACTAATGAGTTAGTCACGGGATCTTGAATTACGGAACGAGCAAAGAGACTTGCCGGTAACAAGATTGAACTAGGTATGGAGATACCGACGATCGAATCTCGAGCAAGTAACATATCGCCGGACAAAGGGAATTGCATACGGGATTAACCGAATCCTTGACATCATGGTTCAACCGATAAAAGATCTTCGTGGAATATGTAGAAATCAATATGGGCATCCAGGCCCCGCTATTGGTTATTGACCGGAGAGGTGTCTCGGTCATGACTACATGATTCCCGAACCCGGAGGTTCGCACGCTTAACGTTCGTTGACGCTAGAGTAGTATTGGGATATTTGATGATTGGTAACCAAATGTTGTTCGGAATCCCGGATGTCACAACGAGTCTCGGAATGGTCGAGAGGTAAAGATTTATATATGGGAAGTCATATTTTCGGTTCCTGAAAAAAGTGCAGTTTTTTCGGTATTGTACCATGAAGCTTCTAGAAGGTTCTGGAGGATTCCGGAGGGGTCCAGAAGTCCACAAGTGGGTACACCATGACCCAAGGGCTAGCATGGGCTGAGGGGAGGCGCCCTGGCCTTATTGGGCTAGGCGCACCAAGTCCTCAAAAGCCCATGTGGCTAGGAAAGGGAAAAGAAGGAGTCCTAGTAGGAATAGGATTGGACTTGGAGTCCAAGTCCTCTCCCCCTTAGCTGCGCCCTAGGGCTTGGAGGGGCAGTTCCCCACGCCCCTCCACCTATATATAGAGGGGAGGGGGCGCCCCAAGAGGACACACCAAGCCCTTGGTGCCCCTCCCTCTCCTGTTACTCCGTAGTTCCTCCGTCCTCGTTCTAGTAGCGCTTGGTGAAGCCCTGCTGAACTAGCTCCACCACCAGCATCACCACCACACCGTCGTGCTGGTTGTGATCTCATCTACTTCTCCGCCTTCTCTTGCTGGATCAAGAAGGACGAGACGTCATCGAGCCGCACGTGTGATAAACTCGGAGGTGCCGTCCGTTCGGCACTAGATCGGTTGGATCGTGATCGGATCACGAAGAGTATAAATACATCAACCGCATTATATACACTTCCGTTTTCGGTCTACGAGGGTACGTAGACACACTCTCCCCTCTCGTTTCTATGCTTCTCCTAGATAGATCATGGGTGTTCGTAGGAAAATTTTTTATTTTCATGTTTCGTTCCCCATCAGTGCTCCAAGTCGGCGTACTCCTGCGCCGTCATGGCGCTCCAGGACGATGAATAGTTGTCGTCGGCCCCGCCACTGCCGAGGTATGGAGAATGCGACCGCGCTCCTTGGGCAGGAGCGGTGGCGCCTGACGCTCCTCCTTGACGACGCACTGGGGCTGCGGCGAGCAGCGCTCCTCCTTGACGAAGTGTCGGGGCGGTGGTGAGAGCCGCTCCTCCTTGACGCGCCTGGGCGGCGGCGAGAGCCACTCTTCCTTCACGAGGCGTCCGATTTGGACGCCACGGCTGTGCGACGGCGGAGAACGTGGAGGGGATGCCGGCTCCGGCTTCACGGGGAGGAGCGTCCCCAGTGGCGGAGCCCGGCCGTTGATATCGACGATGGAGCGACGGAGCATGAGCTCCATCCGCCCATCGAACTCCGCGTCGGTGGCGTCATAGACCTGGCCCGGCACCGTCAGCGCCGACTGCTGCGGCGGCGGCTGCTGGTACTCCTCGTCGCCGTAGGAGATGATGATCTCCGCCTTCGTCGAGGAGTCGCCCGTCGATGAGGATGACAGCCCTGGAGTTCGAGTGCAGCATTGCCACGATCCGCCAGATCCCGCCCCGGAACCGCCTGCCGGCGCCGACGCCTAGGACTTGCCCATCGCCAGAGATGTGGAGGGAGATGGGCGGGGAGAGGGGAGGAGGAGGAGGATGCAATGTGGACGGCGCCAGAGCGCGGCTTATATAGCAGCGGCTAGGCCATGCGAAGGGCCGGTCAGCTGCTTCTATGTGGCGCAGCAGCCCAAGTTGGTTCGTCGGGAACCTACGCCCGCATTGAAGCGGCGGCTGCCGAAAGATCACGTCGATCAGCGCCGGCTCTCTCCGTTCACATCGCAACATCAATGCCGACCTCTGCGTGCTCTGGGCCGACATGAATGCGACGCGGTAAGCAACGCGTGCATCGGATGGAAAGCACCGGAGGGGTGGCTAAGGGTTTTTGGTGGGCCTGGGCGGTCAGAAGCGGGCGTGGGATCGGTCTGGACGCCCGCAAAGGCCCCCACGTTTGTCTTTGATTTGCGGGAGAAATCGCGTCCGGACCGCGTCCTGGACCGATACGGACACGCGTTGGATGGCTTCCGCTGTCCGGACAGCACAGTCCGAACGCATGCGGGAGGTTTGCGGGTAGGCGTTGGAGATACCTTAACTCATGATGTATCCAATGATGTGCATTCGGTATTCTAAATGTTCATATTTTTTTCTATAAATATGGTCAAATTTTGTAATGTTTGACTGTTAGACAAATTTATAGGCACTAGGTTATGGAATGGAGGAAGTATATATTTGTTCATCGTGATGTTGCATTCGTATTAGCTCATCTTACAAGTGCCGTGTACGTAAGTATAATAAATCCCCAAACGAACTTGTTTGTAGTCGCGTAGCTCTGATGAATCACCCGGTCGGTCACCCATTATCAGAAAAAAATGTACAGCGTTATCTTAAGAAAAAATGTCAGGTCATTGGCCATACCTGTAAATCTATAAAAACATCTACGACGATAATTTTGGAGGAAAATGCATATTTCAGTCTCAAACTCATGTCCTAGTTTAGTTTGCAACTCTGAACTTTAAAACTGGTTAGGACATGATCTCGAACTATGAATACCATTTATTTTGCCCACCAAACCATTGTGAGGTGGTTTTGGCCCGTTGACCATCCAATCAGCAAGCGAGACAACTAGGAGGAAAATCCTTGTCTCGGCCATCTCTCGTCGAACATGGTCATGATGGTGTCGGGACGCTCATCCTTCTACAAGGTGTTGGTGTGGAAGAAATCGACTTAGTCGTAGGTGTTAACTTCGTATCTTGTAATAGTTTGGTCGTAGTAGACTTCAATACCCGGCTTAAAATCTAATCAGAATGGTTGTGTGCATCATAATGAGGAGGGCAGTCTCGCTTCGAGGTTTTTGTAGGTCAGAATTGTTCATCATGCATGCTCTATGAACAATTTGATATTTTCGTTTGTGTAAATCTAAGTCGAACTGATCCGTGTCATCCACAGCCCACACATGTGTCCTTGATGCTACCTGTTGAGGCGGCCTTCGCCGCTCCCACCTTCTAAGCGCTACTCTTGCTTAGCCACCATGTACGTGACCTCTGAAATGTTTTTGTAGCAGCACCCTCCATAATTTTTTAGAGGGTACGGAGGCTACGTGCAAATAGAGTCGTCGAAAGAGCAACCTCCATAATTTTCTCTTTCCTATCTCTCAACATCACACACTTAAACATTTCCAACTAAATCATCATAGGCTCCAAATGAATAAACACAAAATGAAGTATCATGCACACATGCAACCGATATGTACAAATCACATGTCATCGGCTCCCATGTGTGCACCGTCTCCTCCTTCCGTGTGTTAACTGCTCCAAGCCATCCTAGAAGATTACCACTTGCCTCATCTTCCAAAATGTTCTTGATGTGTCATCCATGACATTTGGATCTAACATCATCAACCAGTTGTCCTCGACAATCTTCCATTGTGACAACCGATTCTCCTCAAAGTGAAGCCTACGCGCCTCCATCTCTTCCTTTCATGTTTTACTTTCGTGCATTTGTTCCCACCACACATTCTTCTCTTCTAGCATCCTCTCCCCCAACTCCATATTTTCTTGTTCCCTCTTCTTTGCCAACTCCTTCGTTGACTTGATCAACTCATCAACATGTCTTTCATCGCCACCACAATTCATTGTCTTTTGAGCATCTCCTATGATCTCCTCCTCCTGCTGCGCCTCCACACGCTTGACACCGGATTGGGACTTCTAGGCCTCCTCTCCTCTCCATCACCATCATTTCCTATCGTCACCCAATTCTAGAGAGGAAGATGTACATGACCTCGATTGTTTGAAGGAGCGTCCTCATTTCTTGTGTTCCACTTCTTGTTGCCCTCTGATTTTTTTCGAACAATGTCGATGGTCAAATGCTTTGCCCTTCTCTTTGGTAAAATTCTTGTACCTTTCTTGGGCTATCCCATACTACAACTTCCAAATGAGCAATGAATTGATGCTAAAATTTATAGGAAAATGTGGTGTTTAAAAGAAGATAAGAGTGCTCAGATATTCATTAATGGTGACACTGCTAGGAGTCGAGTTCCTCACTTGCTCCAAACAACCAACCCAATGGCTGCATATATGTAGAATCACACGCCATTGATTTGTGAGAGAATTGTGGGGTACATGTGTATTTATAGCGAAGGTGATGACAAAATCATCTTTGATGCATTTTCAATACTTTGCACTAGTTTGATTTTTTTCGATGATCACATCCATAGTGATATCTTGTCATGCTAACACCAGAGCAACTTTCTCTTCGTTGGTTTAGTTTGCAGCTTGGACTACATTCTTCCTAGTAGCTTGTGAGCCCTAGAATTTATCCACTTCGGCTTCTTTGCTAGCATCATCCAATCGCTCAAAGTGGTGAACTGACGTTTCATCAAGAGAGAAATCATGACTACCCAAATATCCTGGGTCATCATTTGCCTCCACTGAATCACCCATCATACTCGTCAAGAAGGATTCACTATTGACCAGAGATCCACCCAAATGCATAAAAGTGATATAAAAGCATCAGCAGACACAAAATATTGCACAATTTCCATCATTGTTCCACTATTACATTGCATCTAAGCATACAGATAGATTTAAAAAGGTAGCCAATTCAGCATATCACTGAACACTTTGGAGTTCATAAGTGCCACTTCTTCGCCAGCCATCATGATGAAGGGATGAGGGGGAGACAACCACCTTCTTCCTCTAGTTCATATTTGTTCTTTGTTTTGTCGTGGTTCAAGGACTTTAGCGGGTGGCCGAAGGATGAAGTAGATGTCATTAGCAGGGTTGTCAGCGACATATTTGATGATATAATGGCCTAGGAGGTGGTCATCCGATAGTGCCGGTGTGGGATTTGTGGAAGGAGCAGGAGGCAAGGCACATCTGAATGGGATGTGACGGTAGGAGTCCATGGTGTTGCCCCGAGGGCAGCCAGAGGCAGTTATACGACGATGCAAGGGAGGTGGCATCGCGGACAAGAAGAGTAGTGTGGAAAAATGTCTTTGATGCCAAATCATTTTTGGGATGGAGTGCACTCCAAAATATCCCCCTCCCCAACCCAGCCTCCAAAAATATTGACGAGAGAGTGTGGCATAACGACTCTGCTAGGCCGATTTATTTTGTTAAAATGATTATAGGGACGATTCTTTCGGTGATTGACATGTTTTGGTGACCTTGCTAGAAGTTCTCTAACAGGCTGTACGTTCTTTTCCTGCTAGTTGGCAATCTCTTTCTTATAGCCATTCTTTTCTCTTGGAAGCCGACGTTCTACTTGCAGCAAGATCTCCATTTCTGTCTAGAGCTGGAAGCACAAGAATTTTCTCCGGTGATCTATTACCAACTGAGAGGAAGGCATATCTATTTTAATAGTTGTGCTCATAAAATCCAACTGCAGGAACCATAGCTAATCCAAGAAGGAAAAAATGGACTAGCTACTACTCTAAGAGATGTCAAAGCTGACCAACATTGGGGGTTGGGGGATATCATGTGCTTCTAAGCCTCCCACGATCCATTGATACGTGCCCACGTTGGTCGTTGGATCTTAGATCCAAGGGTTAGGGATGAACCTACATGAACTACATGTAACTACTCTACTCAAGGGGGTATGTGAAATTTCCAAAGCTCCTCAAATGACTGTTGGATCTCAGATCCAATGGTCGAGCTCGCACTGGATCATGGGAGCAGGCTCCCTTGGAAGCACCATATATTTTCACCTATATCGGGGTGGACATCATTTTCTTCTTCTTTGGGTTCCTCTCGAATTCACTTCCGTCACCAATATCCTCATCCCCACCCCTCGTCCCTTTGCACTCATCTCTAGATCATCATTCATTTATGCACTAGAATTCAAGAGAATAAGGGGAGGCTCAACACGACTGTATACTTATGTTGGCCCTCCCTTTCACTTATTTTGTTGATGATTCTTCGCCGAGGAGGTGACTTTAGTACTCGCATCAACAACATTACTTGAGCTCTTTGATTCTCGGTGGCTACTCGGACGATCGTTGCTTGAATTATCTCCTGAACAAGCTCTTTTGTGATCATATGGTAGCCAAAGCTTCAGCCCAAATGGTAGGTTTTCATTTTCATCACTGGGTCCCGGAGTTGGGCAAAGCAAATCGGAATTTCCCAGGCGGCCGCAGGAGATGCATACGTGTGGCATATTCTCATACATGATGTCACATAAATCTTGTTTCTTCCTTCACACCGAATCAATCAGTACCCATCTCCTAAGCGGTTTATTTACATCAATAGAAACCCTTGCACGTGGGAAGCCACCAACATGATCAAATTGGACTGAGGTGGCATACTTATCAATTTGCTTTGCAATTTCCTTGGCCCAAGCACCATATCTTAGATTATAGGGCAGGTTTAGGACCCTGGCCAAATTTTACCCCATCCAGCCTCATACAATCCTTGAATTTAGCTAAGATCACAAAGTTTTGGCTCACATGCCATGTTGATCCGCCTCAGATCCGATTGTGATCCATCTATGGCTCAAACTTGGCCATGAACATATTTCCCAATGGAGTGGAATTGCAGCCCCTGAGATTCACCAAGACTGGACGAAGAACAATGGCGATAGTTTGGTTGTGGAATAGGTCTCTCTAGTGAACTATGCCTGCTAGCACCCACTTCGTCGGCGGACCTTCTACTCGGTCGTCAATGATCAGAGGCGCCACCTCCTCATTCATGATCCCCAGTTTTTCCAGTGCCTGAATCTAGGGTTTCTTTCCCTCCCCAATCCCTTGGTGGCTAGGGTAAACTCTCCCCTCCAGGCTTCGTCGATGAGCCCGTGGATTCGCTTCCCCTTTGCCTGCCGCTCCGGCGGCCGGTGGCGGGGAGGAGAATCTTGGTGCCTTTGCTTAGGTTAGTAGTTTAGGCTAGGGTTTTTTTAGTCCTCATAGGTGCGGCGCTCAGGCAGATGGCGGCGCTTCTTCTTCGAGTTTGTTTTTCTGGGCTCCGATCCTCCTCGAGTTCGTCCATCTAGACATAATCGATGGAGCTCCGGCATAGATTCCTGCCGTCTCCTTGGGGCTGTGAGGTTAGGGTTTACCGTCATGTGGTGAGATTTGGTGCGGCTCCAGGGTGCTGGTCCTTAGAGGCACATGCACGAAGACTTCCCGGCTGTCATTGACAAGGTCAAGCCGGCTTCAGTAGGGGAGCGGCGACAATGATGTGTTAGTGGCTCGCTCTGACGGTGGTAGTGGTCGTTCAGTGGTCTCGGAACCTCGATGTAATTTCTATTATGTTTGAGGTGCTTTGTTCTTCCGGTAAACTTTAATAATAGATATGGATCATTTTGGCAAAAATAAATCCTAGTGCCTCGCTGGAGATCGACGGGCACTGTCAATCAATACCCACTCAAAACCCTAATTGCCGCCGCAGTTTTTTTAGGTTTTTGGGGAACTACACTTCCTTGTTTATGATGAGTGTGATTTTTTAACCGGGCTAACCCCCATTCCATTGAAAGCAACGAAAATACATTAGTCTTACAAAGTCAGGAAAAGGGAAAGGGAGGGGAGTGAGTTCAAAGCACTGTCCAGGAAACCCACTGCACAAGCCCGGTGTCAAGATGCGCACCATGGTACGAAAACCTGGCAACACCTAAAGTACAGAAAAACACTAAGCCCTATTACAAGAATAGGAAACCTCCATGCAACAGCTAACTAGTAACAGATAGTCTATAGAGACTAGCAAAACATCCCAGCAACATAACAGCACGAGCGCAGGAGCCACTGGAATAGCCAGGGGGAGCTTGAGAACGTGCAGACTTCAGAAAAGCCTCACTAGCATCTTTCGATCGAGGTTCTAGAAGCCGCACAAATCCGCATCAAGTTCATGGTGTTGTTGCGTAGCAGCTCCGTGCCTCGGCGCAAGATCTTCACGCCACCCTCCTTCTGAAGCCCTGTCCAGTACAAAAGAAAAGAGCAAGTGGGAAAAACAATTTCAAACAGGGTTTTAATCGATTTATGCTCAAAGGTGGCTCGGTTTAGAGACAACCAAATAGCCCAGGTGACCGCGGCCAACCCGACCTTATAAAAAATTTCCCCTCTAGGGAGAAACCTATTGCACCAGGCAATGAGTTTCCAGTGATTGTTAGGGAACATATCAGTCCCGAACCACTCCTATCGATCACCAAACTACTCGGGCCATGGGGTAAGTGAAAAACAAGTGCTGCGAGGATTCCACCTCCTTACAAAAGGAACAACTGGGGTTTCCAGGCCACTTGCGATGTTGCAAAACTTGCCTAGTTAGTATAGCATCTTGGAATTCTTGCCATAAGAAAATCTGGATTTTCAAGGTCTACTCGGGGTTAAACAAAACTGCAAAATACACCACCAAATCTATGTACAAATTGCTAGAAAAACCATTGAGTGGATGTAACTGCAAGTGGATTTGGGAAGCCTATGTGCAAGAGTTGAAAATTCTCGATCAGGTTTTTAATGTCCAGCTATTGAGCAGATAGGTCAGGAGTCAGTCTCCTCCTAAAGAAAGAGGAAGTGTCAACAGTACTCACCTGATTGATGGTGCACTCCTGTTCATTACAGATATCGAACAGTTGAGGAAATTTATCACAGAGAGGGACAAGCCCCTTAGTGGGGTCTTTCTAGAGTCTAGCGATATCACCAGCTCCAATATGGATCCTACGTCCCATAATGTATAGATCCTTAACCTTAATAATAGTCTTCCAACAGGGAGGATCGAAGAACTTAGGTTTAACCGCAACTACAGAACAGTTTTTCAGATATCTGGCTTTAATAATATCTTGCCAAACCCCTTTTTGGGTATATAACTTTCACCACCACTTCACCATTAGGCTGATGTTCTGTTTCCTCAAGTCTTTCACACCTAAGCCTCCCTTGTTTTTAGATCTACAAATCCTACCCCACTTGACAAGATAGTATCTCCTTTTCTTGTTAGCCCCTGCCAGAAAAACCTTCTTCCATGTTTGTCTAATCTCTCCACAAAGGTCTTATGCATCAACCACATAGACATGCGGTAAAGGTAAATTTGAGACAAAACAGAGTTAAGAAGAGTGTGTCTCCCCCCATGGATGCAACATTGCCCACCCATGCATCCAACCGTTTCATGTATTTGCCTTCAATGAAGTCCCAATCTGAGACTCGTAAGGAAGTGAAGCTAACTGGCATGCCAAGATACTTGATAGGGAACTGTCCAACATCACAACCAAAAAGATCCGCATATGCTTTAACAATAGTTTCATCCCCACCCACCGTAAAAATCTTGCTTTTCTAAAAGTTCACTTTAAGCCCGGACATCATCTCAAACATATAAATGAGGAGTTTTTTTTGCATGGTAATACATGTCCCATTAATAAAATAAAGATTCAGTTAAGAGCCACGTAAACACCGACATTACAAGACTGAAAGATAGGATAATCCTACGCAAAAGACCAGCGCATGTCCCTCTCCACCAAGGGAAAGGAGACAGATCACCTCTTCACCTGAGCTCGATGCGACTCCATCGCTGATATGTAGCTATACGGACCTCCAAAGTAGTTTGCGTGAAGCAAAACCATTGCCGTTGAAAGAATCTGACCGGGGCAACGTGTCCCCGGACACGCCATCGAACTCCAGAACTGACACCCCCACACGACTACGACGTCGGAGGAGGAAACCAGAGTTGTCAGCCTCCAACCACCAACCCAACATAGGATGCACCTTCTTCCAGTTGTCATTTATATAGACAAACATCTGCGCGTACTCCCGGATGACAAAACCTCCTTGCTCCACCATGATATCGAAGACAACGCCGCAACAACGGGGACAGAGCACAAGGAGAGACACACCTGAAGGGGTCGCCGCCGCCGCCTCGCCGACACCATCCATGAACCCCATCGCCGCCGATCTGAAGGATCGGCAAACACACGATGCCATCAAGTTCGAGACGCCGCCATGAAGGACACCGCAGGTGTGGGAGTGGAGCTGAGGCAGTTTTATTCGTTCGGGTGCCGCTCCCACATCACCAACGGTGCACCACGACCTACAAAATCAAACCCTAACTACAGAGCAAAGGAACGGGGTCCCCCCTCCCTCCTGTCGCCGGAGCAGCAGTCGGAGGGAGAGGGGACCAGCCCTGGCCGGTGAAGATCGGAGGCAGAGGATCGACTCCTTAGAGCATCTCTAGCAGACCCCGTAAAATGCCCCGACCCACAAAATAACCGCCAAAATACGGGTCGGCACGTAAAATGTTGCCCGACCAGACCCCGCAAATGCGTCGGACCCGTAAAAAATTTTGAGGGGCGCGGTAAAATCCCATCCCCAACCCACGAAAACGCAGGTTTCCCCTCGACCCGACAATGCCCCGTATCCCAGGAAAGCGGTTGGCGGGAGGGAAATTTCAGCATGCGCCATTAGCCCACCCCCTTCCGCCGCCGCCCGCCATTGGTTCCGCCCATTCGCCGCCGGTGATTCCGGCCAAATCTGCGGGCGGAATCGCGTGCGGGGGGCGCCCCTCCCCTGTTCCACCTAGCCGCTTCACCGGCTCCCCGGATCCGCCGATCCGAGCCGCCCCGAGATCCACCGCCGCAGAGCCACCGCCCCGAGCCGCCCCTAGTAACCGTCGCTGCCCCAGGATCCACCGCCGCAGAGCCACCGCCTCGAGCTGCCGATGAGTACTGGTGCTTGTGCTTTGGGATGCGGTATGCATAGTTGGTTAATGCGGCGTTCGTATTTGTGAATTTAGATGGAATTGAGCCCCTGCAAGAAGTTTTTGCTCGAGAATTCGTCCGATTCGGACAACTCGGATGTTGAGACGCTGCTTGTCAACTATCGGCAGCAGACGTTGGTAATGGGCCTCGTCGTGAAGGAGCACGAAGATGAAAACCGAAAGAGACGGCGAGGATTGGCCGTCGGCCGTCTTTGCATTCCTCGAAATCGCCATCTCGGGAACGAGATGTTGACGCAAGACTACTTCGCGGACAATCCAACATATCCGCCGCACCTCTTCTGGAGAAGGTACCGAATGCGTCGATCCCTCTTTGTAAAAATAGTGCAAGCTTGCGAGGCCAATTGTCGGTATTTTACTCAAAGAAGAAATGCCGCGGGCTTGAAGGGATTTAGTGCATATCAAAAAATCTTGGCAGCTATGCGGGTAATTGCATACGGCATTCCGGCTGACTATGCCGATGAGTACCTTCGCATTGGTGAAGATACGACAATTGAGTCAGTGCGTGGGTTTGCCAAAGTGATCATCTGTGTCTTTGGTCCTGAATATCTTTGGGTACCCAACGAGGAAGACACAAACAAATTGATGGCATCTAGTGAGAGAAGAGGTTGGCCTGGCATGCTAGGAAGCATTGATTGTATGCATTGGACTTGGAAAAACTGCCCGAAGGCATGGCAGGGAATGTATTGTGGCAAGTCTCGTGATGCAACAATTGTGCTAGAGGCCGTAGCATCCGAGGATCTATGGATTTGGCATTGCTTTTTTGGTATGCCGGGTACTCTAAATGATATCAATGTGTTGCAACGGTCTCATTTGTTTGCTGGGCTTGCTAGTGGTGATGCTCCTGCTTGCAACTACACTATCAATGGGCATGAATACACAAAGGGGTACTATCTTGTAGATGGTATCTATCCTTCTTGGTGCACATTTGTCAAGAGCATCAAAGACCCCCAAACTAGAAAACAATGTGAATTTGCAAGGGTACAAGAGGCAGCCCGAAAAGACATTGAAAGAGCATTCGGGGTTTTGTAATCTAGGTTTGCCATTGTTCGTGGTCCTACTCGTTTTTGGGACAAGCGATCCTTGAAAAACATCATGACATGTTGTGTTATTCTTCACAATATGATTCTCGAAGATGAGAGAGACATGAACTTGGAGTTCTTCTACGATAATGTGGGTAACCGTGTCAAACCAGGTAGAGACCCTAACCGTATTAGAGCTTTTCTTCAGATCTACAGGGGGATTGAAAATGCAAACATCCACTTTCAGCTTCAGGAGGATCTCATTGAGCACCATTGGCAAAGGGTTGGGCAGTAACACATTCCATTTTTTCATTCATTTCATTCAATTCATGTGTGATTTGTATTCGGGACAAGTTTTGTATTGAATTATTTAGTTTGCTTCGATGATTTGAATAATTATTGTAATTTGGATGATTGTTGTATTGTAATATTGATATTTTTTCTTATATTAAATTAGTAATTCTGAATATGAAGCATATGTGTCAAATTCAGATAAAAACGCATCTGATATGCGGGCCGGGCGCCGGCAGAGCAGACAACGCATAGCGGAACTTTAAAACGGAATATCCGCGAATATTCCGTTTTACAGTTTCGCTATGCGGGGTCTGCTCGGCCGGCGCCCGCGCCGGTCCGCAAAACTGTTTTTTCGCGAACTGTAAACGAGTTTTGCGGGTCGGTGATATACGGGGTCTGTTAGAGATGCTCTTAGTCGCCTTCACGTGGGGGTGGCTAGATTAGGGAAAACGAAATATAAAAAGGAGTTTGAGGAAGCGTGTGTGCTTCCTCGCACGTACGGCAGGAATACGTCCGTATTTGACGTGTAACGCAGACGACGGAGAAATTTTGACGTAGTGTTTGCCGCGCGCGTGTGAACAGGGAACAGTTGAGGCGTATTCAGCTCAAAAGAAACCGTTGCGGCGTATTGGTCAGTTGCTTTACCAGTTCTCGTGGGCAGAATCAGCCTTTTGTGATCTTAGCACGTCGCAACGTTGATAAGGATCATTAACTCTGACAGGGATCGTCGATCAAATCAATAAAGACGTCAGAGTACGTAGAGGTATTGACGATGGAGAAATGCATATAGTACTACGATTTAGGATGAACGGCGGAGACGACACGTTCAGATGTCCATAGACAAGCAGCAGACAAGAAGTCGTTAGCATGATCTAGGCTAGATATCTCGGGGCCCCCACGCTATAACGTGCCGCTGACGTGACCGGCCGGGTCGATCGGTGTTCGGTAATTCGGCCTTGTACGCGCAGCATGTTGGGTCGGCATCGTTGCTTTTTCGACAAAGGATATTTGGAGTGTTCTGTGTGAATGAGTCATGTAAAAAATCTTCGGCTATTCTTATCACTGAAGACCATGAGGATAGAGTTAGAGTGGAGAACCTGCTGCAATGTGCCATGGGGGAATTCCCTTGCAAGTATCTCGGGCTGCAGCTAGCAATTAAGAAGCTCACAAAGGTGCAGTGGCAACCACTACTCGATCAAGTGAGGCATTTCATACCAGCATGGCAGAGAGGTTTAATGCAGCGATCGGGAAGATTAGTGCTCGTGAAGTCGGTTGTCGCGGCAAGGCCAGTTCATCATTTGCTGGTTATGAAGGCGCCGGCGTGGGTCCTTGAGGCAATTGATAGTTGGATGAGAGCATTCTTTTGGGCAGGAAAAGATCGAGTTCATGGCGGCCAATGTTTAGTAGCTTGGAGCTCAATCTGCAGACCTCTACCTTACGGTGGACTCGGAGTAAAGAACCTACAGCTTCAAGCTCTTGCGCTCAGAGTGAGATGGGAATGGCTCAGGCGCACGGACCAGCTCCGACCTTGGCAAGGCCTACACATGCTGGTGGATGACGACGCTCGGCGTGTGTTCGACAGTTTGGTGAGAATCACCGTTGGCAAAGGGGACAAAGTGCTATTTTGGAGAGAGAGATGGATCCATGGATTCTCGGTCAAGTATATTGCGCCCACGCTAGCGCAAGGAGTGGGCGCTAAAGTGAGAAATGCTAGGACGGTCGCTCAGGCCCTCCAAGAAGAGAGTTGGGTTCAGGATTTGCAGCCCCAGCTTTCGCTTGGAGCACTACTCCAGCTGATGCACCTTAGGCACGCGATTGCCACGGTGCCGAGAGATGAGCAGGTAGAGGATCTCTTCACTTGGCCACACGACCGCTCCGGCGAATATACGGCGAAGTCCACTCACGCCCAGCTTTGCCAGGGTGGGACTCGCTCCCCCACTGCCAATGGGATCAGGCGTAGTTGGGCCCCGCTTAAGTGCAAAATTTTCACCTGGTTGGCGGTGCAACATAGATTATGGACTTCGGACAGGAGGGCGCGGCACGGTTTACAGGAGGCGCCGTCGACGTGTTACACTTGCTTGCAGGAAGAGGACAACGCCGAGCATATACTAGTCCAATGCGTTTATGCGCGAGAGGTTTGGCATACGTGCTTCGACACACTACATCTCAATGTGGCAGGCCCGAGCACGAATGACACCTTTGCAGAGTGGTGGCTTAGCGTAAGGAGCAGTTTTCAAGGTAAGGACAGGAGGGGCTTCGACACACTCGTCATCGAAGCGGCTTGGTCACTTTGGAAACAAAGAAATGCGAGAGTATTCAATCGACCGGAGCAGTTCAAGGCGCCAGGAGAGCTAGCTAGATGGATATTAGAGGAGGTTTTAGAGTGGAAGCGTGCAGGTGTAGGTGTCGGAGGTCTAGGTAGATTCGTGAGTAGTTGACACTAGGCGCTTTGTAAGGTGTGGGTGGTCCGGCGATAGATGTTCGCATCCGTCGCAGGATTTTTGTAATTATTTTTGCTCCTTTCTATAAAAATATGGTACGCCATTGGCGTACTCTTGAAAAAAAAAAGTCATGTAAAAAATTACAACCGGTCGTGATCTTCCTGTTTGGTTATTTTGAAGGTTCGAACATTTTTAATACTTCCTATGTCCGAAAATAAGTGTCGCTGATTTAGTACTGTAGTAAATCAGTGATACTTATTTTGAGACAAATGAAGTAATAAACATGGATGTGTGCATCACAATGATACAAAGGCCGATGTTATTACTTCTTAAAACAAACAAGCACAAGCTTGAAACTGGGTTTATAAATTTTGAAAACGTCCATAAAATATGGTGTGTACATGTTGAAGCGAGCATGTGCCAGTATTTTTTGTAGAAAAAATCATTCGTCAGAGGTCTCGGTGGAAAGCTAGAATACCAAAGAATCTTTTGACAAAAAGTGCTAGATTTTGTTATTTCTGCACAACTTGCAGATGAATTGGAATTTTCAAGAAAGTTGAAATCTAGAAACCAACTTAATTAGTTAGCATGTGAGAATATTTCTTTTGATTAAGTGGAAACTCGTCTCTTTTTCCTGGACATGAAGTGGAAAATCATATTTTGAAAAGGGAGCATTTGCTCCTGAGCAAAGTTGATGGTTTTCATATAAGTTCTTTTTAGGCTATTGGTTTTCATATAAGTACACGCCTACACAAAGATTAGGTGATTAAATTGACCAGGTGCACCCAAGCAATGAGCCCACATCTATCTGTTGAGATACTAAGCTCCCTCAATTTAGAGCCTTCTGGTGCGTTGGGTGCTGTGGGGGTCACTATGGACCCCACTTATAAGGGGTTGTATCACTGTTTGAGAATATAAAACATTTATATAGCTATAATGCATCAGTTGTTTTTTTTCTTCTGGTTTTCAGAAGGTTCTAGAAGGTATTCCATGAATTTTAATTTTCTTTCTTTCTTGTCTTTACTGGTTTTAATAGTTTTTATTTTCATGTTTTGTCTCTTTATCTTTTTTATTTTGTAATTTTACTTCTCCTTCTATTTTTTCACATTTATTTCATGAACATTTAAGAAAAATCAAGAATGTTTTGAAGGCCCATGATCATATTTTCCAATTCATGAGCATTTCTTAAATACGTGAATATTTTGAAAACTCACGAAATTTTTTAAAGTCCATGAACATTTTTAAATTTATGAACCTTTTTTGAATTCGCAAACAAGATTTGAAATCCACAAACATTTTGAAATTCTTGAGCATTTGTAAAATTTACGATTTTTTAATTCACAAGATTTTTAAAAATCCAGAAATATCTTTTGATTATCGAACTATTTCAAATAATAAAATGATAGCAGGTTTTTCTGAACTAGCAATTGGAGCGGGCTGAAACTAAATGAGCAAGTGGAGAAGGGAGCCGAGCTGAGCGGAAGCTTCATGGACCGATCTATGTAAGTGTTATAGCAACAATTACATGGTTTTGTCATGGAATATGACCTCCCAAGGGGCTCACACAACCACCACCCTCGTACAGTGAGGCCGAACCGTGTAAGGATACCACAACCACACATTGAATAACTCCATTCTCTCCCGAAACAAGTACTATCTCCAACAACAACCTGACATATCAACATCCTTTACGAATAAAGAACACCACCGAAAAATAAATTAAACCCATGCTAACATGGATAAAACCATAACAAAACAACCGATCACAATAATCTGCTAGAGAGACGCGGTAGCCCCTAGTGTACACTGCTTCTGGCGGATTCATGCTCCAACAAAATTTTAACACCATCTCTCCTCATTTTCCTTTAGGCTACCATCTCTTACTCTTCACACCTTCTCTTAGTGCAAGTTAAGTATGTAAATACAACTATCCTAATGCCTTGTATCCTAGATATGATTGAAATTTATTAGGTTGTTCGTAATATGGAGTATCATATACTAGCATCATGCATATGTGACATGAACTTATGGCTCTCGGGTGCTAGTGCACCCTATAAGCGCAACATAATTTAGTAATTGCATAAATATTCAAAAAATTAGGAAACTTTTTGGAACCAAATATGATCAAGTATTGTGCTCGTATAAAAAGTTTCGCCAAGGAATAATTCCTGTCGACTTCAGGAAAAAAATTGGAGGAAAAAGTGGCGTGAAGAGTACTTGGATATAACGTTTCTATTCGGTTTTCCTGCCCAGAATGCCATGTAAGCCATTCCTTGGCAACTCTTTTTATACGAGTACAATATTGACATATTTGATCCCAATTTTTTTTTTACTTTTTGCAATTACTAAATTATTTTGTGCATATAGGGTGCGCTAGCACCCGGGTGCACCATGATATTTCTCCATGCATATGGTACTAGTGCATGATATTACCTCCTAATGCATAGTATCATAGGTTAGTATCTCAGGTAGCCTTATTTATTATTCTACATGACTCATATTAATTCACACTTCATTTAATATGATACTCTATCATGCTATGATACTAAGGGCTTGTTTGGTTCATGACTAACTTTGCCACAACTAATCTTAGGTAAAGTGTGTCTGCCACAAAAAGTGTGGTTAATAAAATGGCCACCACAAGTGTGGCAATATTTGGCAAAAAATGAGCCTATTACATGTGTACCATATTGCTAGAAAAATGTGGCAAGACATAAGTGTGGCAATGAACCAAACGCATGCCTCATCATTAATTATTTTGCCATGGGCAAAATCTGGTGTTGCTGTTTCAGAGATGACATCACGACAAAGCATTGGGAGCGGCCTTACTGCTTGAATAATCGGAGAAGGTTGTTGTTGAACACCCTAGAGTTACATGCAGTCCAGAGGACACCAAACATTTGGGTGATAGGAATACTAGGAGCAGGAAGAACAAGACACCAAAACACCCTGAGCAAGTCACCTTACCTTTGATTGGATGTCCCCATTTCATGGTTAGTTTAAGGGCCTCTTTGGAACAAAGGAAAAGTGGAGAAGAAACATACGAATAAGGAATTTTCCTATGGTACTTTTATTCATGCATTTGGATCAAATAAATGGAGCAAAGGAAATCAGGAGGATTTTTTTTCTTTGGTCTCAATTTCGAACGAAAAATGCAGGAATTCTAACATCCACTTGATCATCCTTTTCAAACTCCTACATGCGAAAAATGAGACCAAGATCTTAGTGGCACAATAATATGATAATTATACATTTTCATCTAGTTTGACTTTAATTTGATCAATTTATTAGGATTCTAGTGTTTTTCCAAACTACTGTGAACCAAACACCTTAATTGATAAAATTCTTACATATTCCATTCCTCTGTTTTACACATGTATTCCTATCAAAGTCTTGTGTTTTTTGCCTTTCCTGCATTTTTAGAATCGTGTGAGCCAAAGAAGGCCTAAGTAGGAAAAACTATGTAAATGGTACAAATTAAAAGTTTAAAAAAAATCAAGAAAATAGTGAACAAAATGAAATTTAAAATTTTAAGAAATTATTCGACCAAATAAAAATATCATAAATGCTTATGAATCCTCTCGATCAACCGACGTCCATTCTTTAAAAATTTGAAAGGGAGAATTTTCTTGATATGACATTACCATCTTAGACGATACAATTGCTCTCGTGGAGAGACAGAGATGAGTGTGTATGGGGCATCTAAATATAGATGAAAATAGATACTGCCAATGCTCTCACTAGTTGAATCCGATAGTGTTTTGTGCTTGCACCCATGCTCAGGTGCGCACATATAGTAGCGTATACAGGGTTGAGCCATGACCTAGGCCAACCTTAGAGCTACAATGGCTACAGACAGGATTTCATCATAATGCCTGAGACCATGCCCCCTATTGCCTGCGGCTTGACTACGCCCCTACACACAGATATGCAACTTTTCTTTTAGATTTCGTTAAAAGATCAGAAATTGTGCCTTTGTTGACAAGAAGTTTTGGTTTGCAAAAAACAAAGTTAAATATATCTTGTTCACTATATAGCGCTTCTTATTATTGCGATGCACACAACCATATATTTATTCAAGTTCAAATGTATCAAACTCCAATATCAAAGTACGGCCCAAAAATAATTACAAGCCATAACCGGCACAAACGTAGATATATGTCTATACACATAACTACTATTGGACTGTATTAAACATGGTTGTACACCGTGCTACCATTTTCTATTGGGCACCATTCACAAAAGAGGAAATTGACTCAGTGATCAAACAAATGCCAACTGACAAGTCCCCTGGTCCAGATGGTTTTAATGCAACATTTCTGAAAAGCTGCTGGCAGATTATTGCACCTGATTTCTATAAACTTATTGAGGATTTCCACCAGGGCATAGTAAACATTCAAAGTATCAACTACTCCTACATTACACTGATTCCAAAGACTAATGCAACATCCTCCCCTAGAGATTACAGACCTATCTCACTGCTAAATTGCACACTCAAAATAATCACCAAGTTACTAGCCAACAGACTGCAAAAGTGATTCTCCAACTGGTGCATAGAAATCAATATGGATTTCTGACTAACAGGTATATTCAAGACTGCTTAGCATGGACCTATGAGTACATTTTTCAATGCCATCAGTCTAAAAAGGAAATTATCTTGCTGAAGCTTCATTTTGAAAAGACATTTGATATGCTCAGCCATGACACTCTGTTGGACGTACTTCAGGTCAAGGGTTTTGGGGACAAATGGATTAATTGTATTAAAATGATATATAACACTGGTTATTCATTAGTCCTACTCAATGGAGTTCCTGGTAAACAATTCCTATGTAAAAAGGGAGTTAGGCAAGGAGACCCTCTCTCCCCACTCATATTTGTCCTAGCCGCTGACCTGCTTCAATCCATGCTCAATGATCCCATGAGAACTTCTCTGGTGCAGTCACCCTCCTGCATAGCTCCTGTCCTGATTATCCTATCATCCGATATGCTGATGACACAATTCTTGTGGCAAATACTGACCCAACACAAATCAGTCAGATGAAAAGTCTTCTGCTTCACTATGCTGCTTACACTGGACTCAAAGTGAATTACTCCAAATCCACCATCATCACAATCAACACCCCTTCTGACAAGATGGATATGTTATCTAATCTCCTTGGGTGTAGAATTGGAACCCTACCACTCTCTTACTTGGGACTGCCACTATGCCTTTCCAAACCCAAAACTAAAGATTTTGTACCTATGCTCAGAAGAATTGAAAGCAAACTCATTGGATGTGCAACACTTCTATCCACTTGTGATAAGTTGACACTTATTAAATCAGTATTTGCTAGCATGCCTATATTCTTTACGTGCTCCCTGAGAATTCCCAAGACTGTGATCAAGCAGATTAATTCCTATCTGAGACAATGCCTATGGAGAAAATATGGGACAACTGAATCTAGGTCTGCTCTGATCTCATGGGAGGAGGTGTGCAAACCCAAAAGCCATGGTGGTCTGGGAGTTTTGGATATCTATACCCATAATCAAGCTCTGCTCATGAAAGTTCTTACAAGTTCTTCAACAGAGAAGATATCCCTTGGGTGCACATAATTTGGGAAACCTATTACTCCAACAGTCTACCTAGGGAGAGAATGGTGGGATCATTTTGGTGGAAAGCCCTTCTCAAGTTGCTGCCCACCTTCAAACAATTTGCAATTTGTAAGCCAGGCAGAGGAAATACTGTGCTCTTTTGGACTGACAGGTGGTCGGGACAAGCTCTGTCTCATGTATACCCTGAGCTCTTCTCCTTCTCCAACAAAACATCAATCACACTCCAGCAAGCATATGATCTGCAGGACCTCAGCAGCATGTTTCATAAACCACTTTCCTTACAGGCTTACACATAGTTCAACACTTTACAAGCTTCACTTGCCAACAGGAATGTCTCTGATTCACAAGACCAGTGGAGTTACCATGGAAACTCTCCAAGATATTCTTCTATGAAGATGTATACACAAATGATTGGTCCCAGTTCTGCACATAAAGTCTTCAATTCACTCTGGAGAACCTCATGTAGGCTCAGACACAAGATCTTCTTCTGGCTTCTACTTCATGACAGGATAAACACAAGAAATATGCTCAAACGCAGAACTATGTTCTTGGAGAACTACAACTTTGCACTTTGCGGGGAAAATGTGGAGGAAACTCTTCTTTACCTCTTCTGGAATTGTCCCTTTGCTCTTAGATGCTGGGATCACATTCTTCCTACCAAACCGAGAGGCATTTCTACCTATGATGAAATTTGCATAACGGCCCAGATGCTGCCACAAGATATTGCTCTTGACATTGTTATCATGGCTTGTTGGAGTATTTGGTCAGTTAGGAATGATAAGATCTTCCGATCTGCCCCACCACATCTTCAAGGATGGACATACTACCTCAAAGAGGGACTCTGGACAGCACGGATAAAAGCCAAACCAGCAAAGGCAGAAAAGATCAGAATTTGGATAGAACAGATTAACTAATTGTTTACATGTTTCATAAAACCGGCATTGGCTGAAGTTGTACTTTTCCTCTTGTAATTTTGTTGTAAATATTTTTTTAATGAAAATACCGTAGAACTATTGTTCTACGGTTTCAGCTCAAAAAACCATTTTCTATTGGTTGCACTTGGAGCATCTCTAGCAGACCCCGTAAAAGGGCCGAACCCGTATAATTCCGGCGAGTATACGGGTTCGGCCCATTTTTCTGGCCAGAATAGACACCGTATCCGCGGTCCGGCCCGTAAAAAAATTACCGTGGCCCGGAAAACCCCCCTCCCCACCGCTATATATGTGGTTTCACCGCCCGGATACGGGTCAAACCCTATCCGCCTCCGCCGCCGCTCCGCCGCGATTCCCCTCCTCCTCCGCCCCAATTTCTCGCCACCCGCGAGCCTAAAAATCCATGGATGGCTACGGAAGCTCTGGAGATGACGCAGAGCACCGCCGCCGCCGCAGATCCGACACCGCATGCAAGCGGGGCGCGCGAAGGTGGCTCAACCACGGGAGCCGGCTGCCGTTGGCGTTCGAACGCCGCAAGCTCCTCGAGTACGAGGGCGAGCTCGCTCGCCGCCGCCACGCCTCCTCCGGCTCCTCTACCGCGGGGAGCTCGTTCGCGGGCGCCTCGAGCTCGCGGCTCACTCCGGTCAAGAGAGAGCCGGAGGAGCTCCG
The DNA here is from genome assembly GCA_011799875.1 of Thinopyrum elongatum. Classification (NCBI taxonomy): domain Eukaryota; kingdom Viridiplantae; phylum Streptophyta; class Magnoliopsida; order Poales; family Poaceae; genus Thinopyrum; species Thinopyrum elongatum. The sequence goes on along the minus strand of CM022302.1, from coordinate 404,493,943 downwards.
GCCGCTCGCCGTCAAGCCCGAGGCCGACGCGCCGCCGTGTCGAGGAGTGATCGGCCCCGAGGACTATCTCCCCTCGGGGCAGGAGGAGCACCTAGAGCGTGTCATCATGGAGCGCTCGGCGAGGGAGCTCGACGAGGCCGACGCGCTCCGCCGCCGCGAGCTCGACTACGAGCGCATCTTCCTCGAGCAGGGCGCCGCGGCGTCGCAGACGCACGCGTCCAAGGAGGCGGACTTGCGTGTCATGAAGGCGGAGCAGGCCAAGGTCTTCATCGACCTCGACTCCGACGAGGACTGAGCTCCTCCGGCTCCTTCGCCGCGTCGTCGCTGCCGCGAGCTCGTCGATTTTGGTAGCGTAGGCTCGGGCCCGTAGATTCCCCCCTAGTAGTACAATGTAGATGGACTATGTATGAGATTATGTAGTATGATGATGAACTATATATGATCAATGTCGTTGCAAGTTTCTCCCGCGAATGCTTTTTTTAAATTTTATAATTTTATATACGGGGTCTGATCTATAGCGCACGATTTCATCCCGCAAATCACATCTGCAGCGAACTGTAAACGCATTTTGTGGGTCGGCATTATACGGGGTCTGCTAGGGATGCTCTTAGAAGCCATAAGCTCCCGCACAGAGCTTCTTATCTTCTTAAATAAATATCGTCAAAGTTTAACTTCTTTTTTATTAGAAGAAAGTTCAACTGCTTTTACTTGTCACATGTTCAGTTACTAAGCGTCAAAAACATGTTCAGTCGCTGGGGGAATATTTGCATCCCTAGGGGAACGACACGGAGGAACGACACGCTTACTCCATCTTTTCTTCCAAACGAAACCATGGTGAAAAATAATAATTTCAAAGGGATGATTATTGCGAGTAGTTGGTGATTATCTGAAGAGATCTACTTCTCTGCTTTCTCACATGGTGATTCGAGAGGAAATTCTCTTCTGGAAACCCTACTTAAAGCCTTGTCTCTGGCCACTATGTCGGGCGCCCTTCTCTCCTGAAGTTCTTGTCGCGAGTCTCCCGACTCCTCTTGGCACTGGCATTAATGTTTAGTACTCCCTCTGTAAACAAATATAAAAACGTTTATATCAGTTCTCTCTGTAAAAAAATATAAAAACATTTAGATCATTAAATCTCCATTCTTTTCTCATTCGTGTTGGCTACGCTGGTGCCTGTCCGGTCCTTGCAAACTACTACTAGCAGTTCAGTACTGCAACAGATCAAGTTTTCTCATAGCTATAGGCTAAGCTGAGCCCCAAAAGAGCAATCACATCACGTCATGCCTGCCGAGCAGAGAGCAAGATCGCCTTCGGATATCCCAGAGACGCGTAAAAATGTGCGGAGAGGACGCCGGAGACCAAGCCACGAAAGTTGATTAGTAGATGATTCCAGCTCCTGCTTAAGATCGACATCCCCGTAGCCAGCAGCCGCAACGGCCGGCGAAACATGAGAATCCGCGAGGTGTATCGACCGGCCGTCCTGCCCACGCCTGCGCCATTTTGTCCCAACGGCCAGCGCTCGATCGATGCGCCCGAATCAGCCGAAAGAGATATACGTCCCTCTCCGTCGAATAATTTTTCTCTTTGCCGCACGTACGCACTTGTCTACCAGCGGGGTCCGGGCCCGCCGGTAAAGGCAGCGTTGCAGCGTGACGGGACGGCTCGTGTGAGGGGAAAACAGGGAGGGAAAAGAGAAAAGAGAGAGGCTCAACAGCGGCGAAGCACTTCAAGCTTTTTGCTTGTGCTGAGTTGAACACTTGGTGCCCGGAAAGAAAGGGATATATGATGCGATGCATGCACGCTTAAAGCTTTGTTTGTCGATTACCGAATGCCACTGATAACGGACGGCACATGATCGGCTCAACAATTGGGTGATTCGTGATGTGCACATACACTGCGGTGGCGACCCATGAGCAGTCTTATGCTTTGACCAAATCATCATCATCGGTGACACCAAAACCCATGGAAAGTTTTGGCGAGTGGGTCTCGTTGTGACGTAGAACTCGGCTTTGGCAAGGGCGTAGTACCTTTCAGTTGTCAGAGCATCTTCAGCGCATCTGTCCACGGATAGAGGGGATCAGTCCGAGAACATAAATGCGAAAAGCCGTCATTCATCCGTAGCCGCATAGATTTTAAACTTTTTTTTCAACAAATCAGATGAAATTCATGCAAACACGACCGTATTTCATATAAACATGTCGTATTTCATATAAACATGACGGATTTCATTACATTTACATTAACGAAGCGATTCTCGTGTGGCTCTGGAGGTATAATTAATACCTAGTCTGAATGACCGTGGGGATGGTTTTAAATAGCTGATAGCGGGCTGGTAGCGGATTGGGGTCCGCGTAGCGAAATGCGGATAGCAGGCGATATTGCGGGCGCTATGTCCGCGTAGAGGATTTGTAAAAAGCACTAGATTATTGATTATATTTCTAGATCCTTAACAAAAAAATAATATTTAATTTGAGCAATAGCGGACGCTATTGCGCTAGCGCTATTGTAGATGCAATAGCGGATGCTATCTCCGCTATTTGAAACTATGCCGTCGGCGCTCGTTCCCCGTGTCCGGCCATGAGCCCGAAAACTGAAGCTTTGCCTTCTCCAGTTCCGTTTCGATGCTCTCTAGCTCCGCCTCCGGAGACCCGGGAAGTGAAGTTGTCCGCCTCCACGTCGCCGCCAAACAACTAATCGGCCGCCGATGCTCAGCCCACCAAGCTTGGCGTCGACGGGAGGGGAGGAGCGGTGGCCTTCTTGGGACCCGAGCAGCGGCAACGTACCGTGCACTACTCTTTCTCGTTGCCTGCGGCGCCCACAGACGTGTCGGCTTCGTGGTCGTGGTGGTGGGGTGCGGCCTCAGCGGAGCCGGCGATGTCGTCCTCGTCGTCGGTCTCGCCAGACACCGCCTCGTCGCCGCAGTCCTTGTAGGCGGCCGCCACCACCGCCGCCCACTTGCGGTACTGCCAGCGCGCGAGGCGGATCTCTCGGGCGGTGTGGTAGGAGTCGAGCAGCGCCGCCTGCTCCGTCGGGTCCGCGTCCGGCGCGATCGCCCTGCCAGCGGAGAGCCGCTCCTCCTCCTGCATCTGCTCCTGGAGGAGTTGATGGTTGTAGGCAGCGGCGTCCTGCACCTCCCGGAACTGCTTCTCGCGTTTCTCCCGCACCATGTCCATGTAATGGGCACGGGCCTCGTCGATGGTCATGGTGCAATGCACCAGCGAGGGTGTTGCGGAGGAGGAGGATGGTGTCGGCACATTGTCGCCCGCGTCCTTCATTGGGACAATGTCGTCCTGCGGCTGCCTGCCGGCCGGCAGCAATGGCGGCCAACTCCTTCTTCTAGTCCAGCGTCAACCCGTTCGAAAGAGCTTTGGTGGGGGAGGAATCCATGGTGGGAGTGGTGCAGAGAGGGATCGGAGGCGGATGACTGCGGCTATGGCCGGGGAAGCAGTTTATATAGCAATGATGGGCGGTAGAGGGACGGACGGGTGGCGCCAGAGTAGGTACCTCGGCAACCGTGTGTCATTAATGTGGGCGGTAGATCGACGGGCGGGCGGGCGGCCGTGTGTCGTTTGAACGCGGAGCAGTCGCCTGCATCGGGAAGCGGCGCGGGCAACGCTCTCTCGACCGGCGCGCCATTTCAATGCTGGTGCCAGCAAGTAGCCACGTCCGCTCTGGCCGGGCATGAATGCGGGCACTGACACTCTAGAACGGCGCTGACCGTTTCTGGCAGGAAGCGCGTGCGGGCGAGGGAGGGGGTTTGGATGGGCGAGGCGGTTAGAAGCGTGCGTGGTTGCTGTCTGGACACCCGCAAAGCCCTCCATGTTTGTCTCCGGTTTGTGGGAGAAAGTGCGCCCGGACCGTGCCGTGGACCGATACAGACCCGCATTGGATGCCTTCCACGGTCCGGATAGCGCGATCCGAACAAATGCGGGCAGTTTGAGAGTCGGCGTTGGAGATGCCCTTATTCCGGTAAAAAAGCATCCCTAAAAGATAGCATTTTCCCGTAAAATCCCCATGGGCAAATTTGCTTTTAGAAAATTACTTTTTAGTTAAGAAAAAGAGGGAAAAGCTCATGACTAGGTTGGGCACGACGGTCCCTGCCCACCTCGCCGTCGGCCGCCACCCCCGCCCCCCGGGCCACCCCGCCGCCTACCTTCCTCCCCTCATCGTCCATGGCGAGTTTCCAATGAACTTTTTTTTGACCTTTTCGTTTTTCTCTCTGTCTTCGATCATGGCGACACTTCTCCTCATTGTCCTCGACCAGGCGGCGCTCCTTCCCTTTGTCCCCGACCACAAGCAAATAAGTATGACGCATGTACAAGCAAGTACAAAGGAAAAAAAATGAGGTATATGGAGAACACGTACAAAGAAACATGGTTGTCATCGCCGATTGTGATAAATCGTTTCGTTCTGAACCGCACTGTTATGCCGCTAGGAGAAGCAAGAGGAGAAGAACCCATTTGGACGAAGAGTGCCCAAATGTGGTCGTGGAGCACAAATTCCATCTACTTTCTGGGATCCGTCGTCGCAAGCGTAAGCCATACTCGGTGAGCCTCTATCAAATTAAGTTTGCGGATCATATGTCGTAGGTTCTAGCAGGCTCATGGACATCATCGATTGGTGTGAAGTCGTCATTGGCTGCATGAAAGGAAGAAAAAAGATGAAGATTAAGAGAGGCTTCGATGTGGGTCGAGAGTTTGTTTGAGGGATTAAGTTTAGGGGAAAGGTTGAGTACATAAAAAAATAGTGTCTTATTTATTGGAAATTAAAGAATATGAGAATGGCATCTCTAGCCTTTCTGGTATATAAAGGGAAAAAAATAAAGTCCTCACTAGTATATATTACAAATGAAACTCATGCAACTTTGTAATTTTTAATGCATGAAGTTGTGCTACTCTAAGTCACTAATCCACTTATATGCATGGTGCTACTTTGAGGTACTTCTTTTGTGTATATAGAATAGAAATTATGTTGTTCCTTCTATCTTTCACTTTTATAGTGTCTTTGTGACACATCTTTTTATGTGTCTTCCTGCCACACCGTTTTCTTTTCACTCATGGACTCATGGTAGGAGGTAGGAGCAAACCTTATAATGACGATCAATACATTTTTCTCAACTTTATTACATGCAAACATAACTCAAGCTATGAAGATGAAAGAAAGTCAATATGAATGCCTCTACCAGTGTATCGGATAATTACAAGATCAAGCATAGCTTATGAAAATAATGAACTATGGCTACTTCAACCATTCAATATGAATCTAGCTATAATGACCATGTAAAGCATATACCAATGAAGAAGATATCTCTAGTCATGTAATGAGAATGAATGATGGTAGTGCATGGTAATATGGTCACAGTAGCTAGTATTGTAGTACAAAAACAGGCAATAGAAGTGTGCCTCTAAGACGGGTTTCTCCATGCGGAGCAAAGTCGCATGTATTATCCCAACGGAGGCGGTTATTATTACCCAAAGTACCAGAAGAGGCTAAAAATCTAGAACATCCTATATTAAAAGGTTCAAGCAGTTGCTATCACTAGTACAGAATCAGGCATTGGAGGCGGTTTTGGTACATGGACGAGCGGCAGTTTCCCATTCCGCCTCAATGTCTGCGTCGCTTGTACTCGGTCCAGCGATGGCGGTTATAGAAACCGCCTCAAATATCATGGACGACGCATGCAGTTTCATACGTATAACCACTTCCAATGGTCTACGTACTGCAGGCGATTTCATATGAATAACTGCCTCTGTTTTGTATGTCGGGGATGTAATTTTATCTTATTAGGTACCCACCTCTGATATGTCTCCAACATATCTATAATTTATGAAGTATTCATGCCATGTTTACAACAATTTTTTATGGTTTTGGTATGACTTGGATGGAACTAACCCGGACTGACGCTGTTTTTAGTAGAACTACCATGGTGTTGTTTTTTGTGCAGAAATAAAAGTTCTCGGAATGGGATGAAACTTTTTGATGATTTTTTTCGAACAAAAGAGACCCCCGAAGCTTCGTAGGAGGGCCAGAAGAGCCACGAGGAGGAAACAACCCACCACGGCGCGCTAGAGGGGCCTGGCTTGTCCCGGTGGGTTGTGCTCACCTCGAGGCCCATCTTCGCGTGATTCCAACGCCAAAAAATCCTATAAATAGAGAAACCATCAGAAATAACCCTAGATCAGAAGTTTCACCGCCGCAAGCCTCTGTAGCCATGAAAAAACAATCTAGACCCCATTCCGGCACCCTGCCGGAGGGGAAAATCATCACCCGTGGCCATCTTCATCATCCCGGTGGCCACCATGATGAGGAGGGAGTAGTTCACCCTCGGGGCTGAGGGTTTGTACCAGTAGCTATGTGTTTAATCTCTCTCTCTCTCTCTCGTGTTCTTGAGATGTCACGATCTTGATGTATCGCGGGCTTTGTTAATATAGTCTGATCATATGGTGTTTTCCCCTCTCTATCTTGTTGTGAATTGAGATTTCCCTTTGAGATTTCGTTCTTATCGGATTGAATACTTTTATGGATTTGAGAACACTTTATGTATGTCTTGCTATGAATACCCATGGTGACAATGGGGTATCATATTGATTCACTTCATATATGTTTTGGCACTCAACTCGCGGATTCCCGAGGTGACATTGGGGTAATCTATGCATAGGGGTTGATGCACGTTCTTGTCTTGTTTTCTCCGGTAGAAATCTTGGGGCGCTCTTTGAGGTTCTTTGTGTTGGATTGAGTATTATGAATCTGAAATTGTTTGATGCATATCGTATAATCAACTCACGGATACTCGCGGTGACATTGGAGTATCTAGGTGACATTAGAGTTGGTTGATGTGTATCATATGGTGTTATTTTAGTACGAACTCTTGGTTAGATCGATCGTAAAGAATAGCTTGGTGTTATTTTAGTATGAACTCTAGGATAGATTGATCGTAAAGAATAGCTTTGAGGTGGTTTCGTACCCTACAAACAATTTCTTCTTATGTTCTCTGCTAGATAGGAACTTTGGAGTGATTCTTCATCGCACGTTGAGGGATGGTTATATGATCCAATTATATTAGCATTGTTGAGAGATTGCACTAGGGAAAGTACAGACCCTAGGCCTCATTTTCAAGCATTGCAATACTGTTTTTGCTCCATTTTATCAATTGCTACCTTGCTGTTTTTTATTGTTTCTATTAAAAAAAATCAATATCTACTGTCATTACTATGCTTTTATTACCATCTCTTCGCCAAACGAGTGCACCTATACAAATTACCATTGTATTTGGTGTGTTGGGGACACAAGAGACTTTTTATTATTTGGTTGCAGGGTTGTTTGAGAGAGGCCATCTTCATCCTATGCCTCCCATGGATTGATAAACCATAGGTCATCCACTTGAGGGAAATTTGCTACTGTCCTACAAAACTCTGCGCTTGGAGGCCCAACACGAGTCTACAAGAACAAGTTGTATATTAGACACCAACCTCTTCTAATGATATTCTGATGAAACATTGTAATACAAAGGTACAAAGACTAACTTTGCTGCCTTAGCTCTGCTCTTCAAATATTCTTCACCGGAGAACTCCTTTTTCACGTACGACTTTTGCATTTGGGTGCACCACCATGCTCTTGCACTAAATAATATTGTCTCTATAGCTAATAAAAATAAATGCATTAGATGAATTTGATGTGCAGGTCATAAAAGTGACAATCACATGGCTCTACCCACACTGGTGCAGAGATGTGCTATACAAACGGTTTTTACCCCCTTTCCGCGGCGGAGTTTTAAACCGTCGCCTAGCGAGTGTATGTGATAGGGGGGTCCTTCCCACACGACCCAGAAACCGTCGGGGATAGGCCCTCCGGCCACACAGGCGGGGGTAAAATGAACTCGTGTGCGATCGGGCAAGGCATCGAAGCCCAATCGTTTATGTTCGTATGTACATCCCTCACAGTGAATCCCAGAAAAACGTTTCCGTTCGTATGTATATCACACACAGTTTTTTGTGTGGAAACCTTTGTGCAAGGTGGCCTAACGCAAACAGTTCTTTGCCGGAAGCCGTGTGTGATTGTTAGTTGATCCAACATGCCTACTTTCTAGAAACCATGTGGGTTGTTTGAGTTCATCGCCCACGGTGTTGTCTGAGTAACCGTCTACAATAGAAAACCCTAATAAGCAGGGTAATTAGCCTATTATTGATAATCCATGTAGTAATCAAATTGACATTTCTTATAAAACACACCAGATATTTCATATCCGTATAACGGCAACCAGGATTTCATAATCGAATTACATCAGATAGCTTCAGCACTCAGTTACACCAAAGAGGGATATAGCAAGCTACGCCATTACACAACAACACCAAGTTTCACATGCAACATCGAAAACCTTTGGAAAAGTAGCATCATACTCGGTAAATAGACAGATGAATCTCATCTGGGAAACTGCAGAAGCGGAAGGCGAATATTGAGCCTGCAGTGATGTTGAACGTCCTTGCAACTTTAGGCTAGTGGCTATGGATAATTACCCGCCCAACCTTCGTCCTCTTCCGGAAGACTTCAATATTGTACCGTGGGTGTTGAATGAATACCTTCCTCGCCTCTTGACCATGCAGGTGGTTTGAGAGGTAATCATCGGTGAACTGCTTTGAAAAGTACTGAAAACAAAGATATGCATAAATCGCTGTTATAAATTTTGAAATGGCGCAAGGGGTAAAAACAAGGTAAAAGAGTTAGTACCATCCTATAGTTGACTGATGTCTTCTTCATTGTGCAAACAAATATCTTGCTATTATTCGTCGCAAGTTTCTTCATCCTAACAATCTTTCTGAGTTTCTTGACTTGACTGATATTCATGGACACCTCATTTCCCCATATGCAAAATGGGTCGAACAGTGGGTCTAAGCCTCTGACAGCAGGACCTACATGTGCAGGAGCAAATTGTAAGAAACCTAAATATTAGAATGATTCCTGCAAATGCACAATAATGTGCTATTAGCGAAAGGACCATGCATGAGCACACCTCGATGGTAAACCGCAGTGTCTCCCATTGTTTCCCTGCAACACATATAAGGAAGATCTTGATCAGGTTAACTGAGAGTTGCCATACTATCAGTAGAATATATATTGAGTACAGCCAAATTCGATTTATTTCTCACATGCATAACAATACAAAATTGTACCCACAACAAATGAAAATCAAATTGCAGAATTGAACCAAACAGTTAAATGGATAACAGACCAAATGAACCAAAATAGTTAACTGAGCACAACATTGCAGAATAGAAACATGTACTAGAAGATAAGACAGTTAATGAAACAAAGAATGCTTGAGAACAGTACTACGAAATGTAGCAATTGTTGGACCAAACTGTTAATTGAACATTACATTTCAGAATATCAGATTGCATATTAACATTATAGAGGACAACACGAATTGTATTTTAAAGTAGACAACTGCGTGGCGGTGTCGACGGTGGCCTCGAAGACGAGGTGCTCCTCCAAGATCTGGTGGTCGGCACGCATGGCATCCATAGCGACCTCGTCCGCGTGTGCGGCCGCGATTTGCTTCTCCCCTACCAGATGCTACTGAGTGCCACATTATACTGCGTGCAAAATGGTTGTGGGCGGTGCTTAATTGGAGGATGGGGCCAGTGATTTCGGCGAAAGGTGTCGCGCTGTCGGTCGGGGCATGTGGGACAGGGAAGAAGGAGGATGGTGTGGGTGGGGTGTGGATTACCTGACCATATCGACGAGGCCGCGTAGCAATAAGAAGGGTCGCCGGCGAGGAGGCCGCGCAGCAAGAAGAAAGGTCGTCGGCGAGGAGGCGGCGCTGCAAGAAGAAGGGTCGCCGGCGAGGTGGCAGCGCTGCAAGAAGAAGGGTTGCCAGCGAGGGGGCTGAGCTGCCAGTAAGCAGCAGTGAAGGTTTGAACTTGGAAAGCAAGGAGGAACAGTGGAAATGTGGCTTTTGGTGGGAGGGAGGGAGCGGGGAGATAGATATTTCCGCGGTGGCAGAAAAATTTCGCTCGGTGCCGCGAGAAACTGGCGTGCAAGTGTGGTTCAAGCGCGGGCGGTGGACTCTAGACGACGAAGCTTCCTACGTAAGCCAGACAAGACGGTGCGCCAAGATATTTATATCGCATCCCACACGATTCTTGCTAGTAAACTGTTTGTGGTATACCTGATTTTTTTCATTATGTTTTGAAAGACAAAATGGTGTTACGGAGGGAAATGATGGTGTTTGAATTGCTAGAATATTTATCTACAGTGAACATGCAACTACATGAGTGGCGTGTTAAAATTTGGAATTATTCCGGGTTCGTTTGGCATTTTTATGCATTAATTGAGTTTCTAGGCATTTAATGTGCATAATTCAAATTTGAACTACAATCATATGCTCCAGTGCACCAAAGTTTGTTGAAAAATCACATGTGTGTCTTTGGGTGAATTTATAGGTCCCATGCAAGAATGGGAATGAAATTCAAACATCTGGGTGTCGTGGCTCGGCCAGAAACATTGAGAAACTTGGTTTTTAAATTCCTGTAAATCCCAAACTCGCCTGAAAATCATGAAACTTGGCATGTTGTCAATTCATGGCACCAGCATGCTATGGTAAAAAAATTGGCCTAATTGGGACAAGTTTTGGCATAAGCTTCTTGCAAATTGTAGCTTCTCTAAAGAAGGCGTGTGGTTTCGAGAGGGAACGCGTGTCACCTATGTGTGCGGAATGACATACGCTGCCCCCCCTCCTGTGACGACCCCGACTTAATCGTGCACTAACCATACACGCAAATGCGCACGATCAAGCCTAAGGACTTACTTGAAGATATCACAACACAACTCTAAAACATAAATAAAGTCATACAAGCTTAATATTACAAGCCAGGGCCTCGAGGGCTCGAATACATAGCTCGATGGCATACAAGTGTCAGTGGAAGCGTCAGATATCTGGGTACAGATATATTATAGAACAGAGAGATAAGCCTTCACAGAGGCGGGGCAAAATAAAATACTGCGATCGAAAGGCGTGGGCCTCCTGCCCTGGACCCTCCGAATCCTACTCCTGGTCGTCGGTCGGCTCCTCGTAGTAGTAGTACTCTCCGGGCTGGTAGTAGAAGTGGTCGTTGAACGGGACAACTGGCTCCGGGGCTCCGTCGTCTGGATACGACAAAGGGATAAAGGGGGGAAAAGGAAAATAAAGCAAACGTGAGTACTCATCAGAAGTACTCAGCAAGCAAGGATCTACACTACATATGCAACATTTTCAAAGGGGGCTGTATATGTGGACTGGGCTGCAGAAATGCCAGAATAGAGGGGGAAAGCCTAGTCCTATCGAAGACTAGCATCTTCATCATCTTCAACAATCTTGCAGCATTAGAAGAGAGCAGAATAACATAATGTAAATTATAGCAGTAATGTCATCAACCTCGGCCAGAGATTCTTCCTCGACTCCCCGCGAGAAAGCAATCCCAGAGCCGTACTATCCAGTTCCCATCTCAAGTTCTAGTTGTACCGATCGGGATACAACTCCGAGTGTCCGTTACCGTAGGACAGGCTATCGATAGAAGTTTCTTCCCTGCAAGGGTGCACCAACTTACCCACCACGCTCACTTAACTCCGGCCGGATACACTTTTCTGGGTCATGCCCGGCCTCGGCTAAGCAACACGCCGCAACCCGACCGAATACTTAACAGAGAGGTCAGCACGCCGGACTAAACCTATGCCCCCAGGGGTCTTGGGCCATCGCCCCGGGAACTCCTGCACGTTGCATCAGGCGGTCGAGAGCAGACCTAGCAACCCCGTAATACAAGCGCAGTTGCTTAACCAGTCCAACTCGGCGCGCGCCGCTCAGTCGCTGATGTCCGTTAAGCTCCGGCTGAAGTATACGATGCAGAACGCCCATACTATGCCCACGTGATGGTTAGTGCTATCAGGCTAGAGGCCCCTCGGATCAAATATCCAAACTGTTTAGTGGATTAGGAGTGCGTGGAAATGAGCAGAGACTCACGATGGATGTGACCCCGTCGCCTCGTCTCGAGGACTTGCGGCAAGGGCTAAGAATGCCCGGCCACGCCTCGTAGTTATCTCGCGGGCACCTCTCAGGTCAACCCGACTCCACATCACTTCGCATTTATGCTCGCGCGGGTACCCCTCAGGGCCGACCCGTCTTTAGTATCATGTTATCATGGTTCAGTGTTCTGTCATAGTAACCAAGTCTCCGTGTGTCTGACACCAAGGGGGAACCCTGAGGAATCACCCTCGATGGAATTCCCACTCGATGCTATCGTCAAGGTGAACGAATGAGGAATCACCCTCGAGGTCCACACTTGAGAAGTTGCACGACGACGTCGTTATCGGGGGTAGTGTAGGAGGAATCACCCTCGCTTACCACGACCGAATAACTAACCTACAAGGTTATCATCAGAAGTGCTGACGAGGTATCACCCTCCGCACTCGATAGTAACCCAGTAGAGTCGAGCATCTTAGGGGAAGTGACGTGCGGTGCCAGGGTCTGATCTTCAATCCCGTTGCTCGGGTCTTCTGAGAGTCCAGCGGGGCAGTCGGGACAAGTGGGTCTCTGATAAGGCTCTACCCATCCTATACTAAACAGTTTAGGAGAACAGGCAGGTATCAAAAGTAGGCTACAATAAAGCAGGCTATGCAGCAGGTATAGGACAACAGTAGCAGCAGTACTTCTAATGCAAGCATAAGAGAGAAGAGAGTGGGCGATATCGAAATGCTCAAAATGGGGGGTGCTTGCCTGTCTGCTCGACGGCAAGGGCCTGATCGTCGGGGATGTAGTCGTACTCCGGAGTGGCGTCTGCCTCAGGAGTTACGGCAATGTCGGGGTCTACCGAAAGAGAAGAGGGGGAAGAAACAAGTAAATATAATGCAAACAGATGCAACACAGTGCGTGCGACGCTATGATGCAGTGCATGGTTGCCTAAATATGCCTCTAAGTCATTTTAGTTATTTCTAGAATTAATCTGGGATTTATTAACCGGTGTATGTGCACTATTCATCTACCGGAATCGAGCTCAGAGTTACAAGTTCTCCTACGTAGGAGGTTCCGACAAGGAAACAGACGGCACGATCAAACTCGTCTCGTCGTTCTGAGCAACTTTCATGTTTTAACTTTTTCGATCTGAGCTACGATTTAAAAGTTATTAATTTTTAAAGTTTATTTGATTTTCTGAAATTTATTTATTTTAACAGAAATTGAAATATGACATCAGAAGAACGTCATGATGACGTCAGCAGGTCAACTGACCGGCTGGCCAGGTCAAACCTGACATGTGGGTCCAGTGGGACCCACATGTCAGTCTCTGTTTAGTCTAACAATGGATTAATCTAATTAACAGACTAATTAGGGGAGTGGGCCCAGCCTGTCAGTGAGTGATTAGGTTAATCTAATTATTTTATTTTATAAAAACGTTTATTAGCTTAAATAACCACGCGGGCCCACTGGTCAGTGGCTGTGGCTGCCATGTCATCACAGTTGACCAGGTCAACTGGTCAACTGGGCCCTGCGGGACCCAGCTGCCAGCGACCCAGAGGCGCCACGCGGGCAGCCAGCTCAGCGTCGGTGCCGGAATGGCTTCGGCGAGCCCCTCACGGCGGCTACTTCACCGGAGAGGTTCGGATTTCCTCTAGGGGGCACCAAATCGCGCGGGGTTTGCGGCGTTCGAACGGGCGCTCTGAGCCGCGTTGAGTGGTGGCACTGGCTCGGCCTGAGACGGTGTAAATTGACGGCAGCGAGCGATGCGGCGGGCGCCGGAGTTCGGTCGAGCTCGGGAATGGCGTTGCAGAGGGTAAAACGACTGGCGTTCGTCACCTGCGGCACCTACGCGAGCTAACTAGGTGGATGGAGGGAAGTACGGGACCAAAGGCCCACCGAAACGTCGCCGGAGACGAGGTCAGGCGGCGGCGTGTTTCGGCCATGGCTAGGAAACTTGCTAGAGCTCGGAATCAACGACGTGAAAAGAGGGGAAAGGAGCTGGAGCTTACGGCGTGGCTCACGGTGGCCCTTGGTGGCTTTGAAGCGCAAGGGAGGCGAAGAACGGAGCAGCGGAGCTCCGGTGATTTGAGGCGGGCGTCGGCTCAATCTGGGGCCTGTGGTGCTCCCCCGCAGCAACGGCTGGCCCCAGACGATGAGGACGAACACGGCAGAGCTCGTGGATATGCCAGCTTGGCGCGGGGCAGCCGGTGGCCACGGTGGAGCGCGGTGAACGACAGCGAGCGCGGTCGGATGCGGCGGACCTGAAGGAGGAAAGGGAGAGAGCGGGCGAGCGAGCGAGAGGGAGAGAGAGGGGGGGGGGAAGTGGGCGCTAGGGTTCGATCCAGGGGGCTCGGCCTCGACCTTATCCTCCGTCGGAGCCGTGGGATGCTCGACGGGTGGCGGTCGACGGCGGTGTCAGCACGGGCGGGCGATAGCGCGCGGTGGTAGGGGACGAGCAGCTCGGTTGGGCTGGGCCGGCAGAAAGGCCACTATAGCGACTGGGCCAGTAAGTGCACAGTAAGAGTTTTTCTTCTTTTCTTTTTCTAAAAAGAAATAGTTCATGTAGTAATTATTTGAGCTAGCAAATGAGCTTTTCTGTGAATGAAACTTTGCACAAAAATGAAGCTCAATATTGTGGTGCTACACAAAAGTTTTGGGGCCACAGGAAGAGGTTAGACATTTTTGGAAAATGAAAAGAGCCAAATTATTTGTTGCTGGGCCACTAAATAATTTCTAGGGGCAATTTGGAAATTCCAAAAATGTTGGTTTCAATTTTATAATTGCCTTAGGAATATTTGAGACATGATGAACTATTTTGTTTGAGTATTTGGAGGAAGCAATTATTTGACTTGCATTTTGGACTTTGAATTTGAACTTAAATTATTTTTCCTATGGAGTAATGATGATGACTTGGCATGATCAGAGAGTGATCACTGTGGTGTGAGGCTGGGGATTTTTTTACAAAGCAAACATAGAACTATATGAGTGTCGTGTTTAAATTTGGAATTATTCCAGGTTCGTTTGGCCCTTTTTATGCATTAATTGAGTTTCTAGGCATTTAATGTGAATAATTCAAATTTGAACTACAAGCACATGCTCCAGTGCACCAAGGTTGGTTGAAAAATGACATGTGTGTCCTTGGGTGAATTTCTAGGTCCCATGCAAGAAATGGGAATGAAATTCAAATATCTAGGTGCCGTGGCTCGGCCGATAACATTGAGAAACTTGGTTTTTTAAATTCCTGTAAATTCAAAACTCGCCTAAAAATCATGAAACTTGGCATGGTGTCATTTCATGGCACCAACATGCTGTGGTAAAAAAATTGGCCGAATTTGGACAAGTTTTGGTATAAGCTTCTTGCAAACCGGAGCTTCTCTCAAGAAGACTCGTGGTTCCCGAGGGGGAACGTGTCACCTTTGTGTGCGAAACGATATACGCTGCCTCCCCCCCTTAATTTTTTACAGAGGGAACATAGAACCATATGAGTGCCATGTTAAAATTTCGAATTATTCCGGGTTTGTTTGGCCTTTTTTATACATTAATTGAGTTTCTGGGCATTTAATATGCATAATTCAAATTTGAACTACAAACACATGCTCCAGTGCACCAAAGTTGGTTGAAAAATCACATGTGTGTCCTTGGGTGAATTTTTAGGTCCCATGCAAGAAATGGGAATGAAATTCAAACATCTGGGCGTCGTGGCTCGGCCAGAAATATTGAGAAACTTGGTTTTTTAATTCCTGTAAATCCAAAACACGCATGAAAATCATGAAACTTGGCATGGTGTCATAACATGGCACCAACATGCTGTGGTAAATTTTTTGGCCGAGTTGGGACAAGCTTTGGTATAAGCTTCTTGCAAACTGGGGCTTCTGTCAAGAAGGCTCATGGTTCCGAGAGGGAACGTGTCACCTCCGTGTGCGAAAACGACATACACTGCCTTCTCCCGCCTTGATCTTTTTACACAGGCAGCTTAGACCAAATAGGGGTTTCATGCTAAATTTTGGAATTATTCCGGGTTCGTTTGGCCTTTTTTGTACATTAAGTGAATTTCCAGGCATTTAATGCACATAATTCAAATTTGAACTACAAGCGCATGCTCCAGTGCGCCAAAGTTAGTTGAAAAATCATTTATGTGTACTTTGGTGAATTTCTAGGTCCCATGCAAGAAGTGGGAATGGAATTCAAACATCTGGGTGTCTTGGTTCGGCCAAAAACATCAAGAAACTTGGTTTTAAAATTCCCGTAAATCCAAAACTAGCCTAAAAATAATGAAACTTGGCATGGTGCCATGACATGGCACCAACATGCTGTGGTAAATTTTTTGTCCGATTTGCGAAGGCGCACACATTAACAATCAACAAAGTCATTTTGGAAGAAGTGATATCACGTTACAAATCGGAAACACAAGTATTATTGAAACCGTGGGCGTTCTACTTACCATTTATGTGCCGCCACGCGTACCCTTTTTTTATTGGCTAGGAGGTGCCGTGCGGGGTAGCTATTTGAGTACGGGAGGTGTGCGATAAGACCCCTGCGCATCTTCATCGGGAGCAGAGACCTTTGACCTCTATCCGCCTCCCACCTCCCTCCCAACGTCTCCATTAATGGCGCCCAAGCCCCTGTTTCATGGCGTGGCTATGTCTCACTCGACTGAGATTTAAGAGAGAAAAAAGAAAATCTGAAAAGAAAGTTTTGCACGGATCTTGATGTAAGATCCGACGGACCTATATAGCATCGACTGTGACTTATAGCAAGACTGATGAATATAAGGACGATGACAGTGGATAATAATTGTCTTACATATTTAGGAAGATAATTAAAAGCCACATGCGGCAACGCCTGAAATACACAAGGGCAAAAGAAAAAGGAAGACAACGATCTGGCTCGCTGATCTCTACTTTTTGATGCGTTGCTGTAGGCCGCGAGAACTAGTCTCCACGGTGAGCGGCAATGAGCTCTTTCGTGTCCTCAAGACGCCTCTTGAGAGCATCCACGGATTCCTCGACCAGCCTTTGGCGCTCGATGTGGAGCAAGGCATTCTCGTCCATAAGTTTCTTGACGATGACGCCGGTCCTCTGCAACAAGGCAGTGGTCTCCTCGTGCTGCTTCGTCGTTCCGGTGATCTTCGCCCTCAGCAGGTCGCGCTCGGTGCAGAGCTTCACCTTGTCCTCCCCTAGTCCCCGGATGATGCTGGTAGCATTTTCAAATGAGGCATTCATCTCGTCCTGCTGCTTCATCAAGTCAGAGATTCAACCCATCAGGTCATCGAGCATAGCGCGCATGCACTTGTGAGAGTCCTTGCCTGCCCGCGAGACATTTTCCTAAGCCGCCGTGGCACGGGAGGACATCTCTGCTGCATTCACGGCGCGGCGGGACATCTCTGCTGCTTCCGTGGCGCGGCCGGACCAGTCTGCTGCATCGACAATGTGGCGGGACCTCGGTGCTGCTTCGGCGGCGCGGCGGGACCTCTGTGCTGCTACGGCCGCACGGCGGGACATGTCAGCTGCTTTCGCGGTGAGGCGGGACATCTCTCATGCTTCCGCTTCCATGCTCGCCTCTCCCTCGTAGTAATCTCTCGACCCAGAACTCACGTTGGCCATTGCAGACGCAAGGGAACGATGATGAATAACTTGTTTGTTTTTGTGGATGAGGAGTTGAGGAGGAATGTGCAGTCATCTTGGAGTAGTAGTATTTATAACTGAGTACTAATACGCTCCTAAGTGGGAAACCGTTTAGGTTTTGATTGGTGTGAACAGGTTTGCAATTAAATATAGCGTGGTAGTAATTTGGAATGTGACGGGACGCAGGCTCAAAATTTATTAACGGTACTATAATTTCTAATTGCGGCACTATTCCCGGACGGCGTAACGTGGGCACGCTTTCTCCGCCGCGTACGTGGCGTTTGCACCATAGGGTGCACCGCAATAGGCGATGTCACCACACGTCTTGTTCCAACAACCGTGCACGCTTGTTATTACCATCGCACACGCTTCTTTTAATTAGAATGTGTGCCCGTCTAGCGCACACACGTTGATCTGTCTAACTGTTTCTGTTTGTTGTGGCTAATCGCAAACAGTTCATCCGTGTGAAGTGTATGCCGTCAATCGCAGATACGTTGATCTGGCTGACCGTTTCTGTTGTGTTGCCTAATCGCAAATAGTTCATCCGTCTGAAGTGTATTCCCTCAATCGCACACACCTTCATCTGGCTGCCCATTTCTGTTGTTCCGCCTCATCACAAACAGTTAATCCGACTGAACTGTATGCCGTTTATCGCACACGCCTTCATTTGGCTGCCCGTTTCTGTTCTTTTTCCGCATCGCAAACAGTTCATTGAACTGAACCGTATGCCCCGCATCACACACGCAACTAAAATCTGAACCGTGTTTGATGTATCCGCCATCGCAAACATTTTGCATCTTTTTTGATGGTTTTTTTACATCACCGTTTGTGATTAATGCATCGCACATAGTTTCGTCGAAGGGTCTCTGATTGTAGTGTCGCATTAGCAGCATCCTGCAGTAGAGCCATCATGTTGTGTCATGACACGCAGGTCATGTTAATAATAATTTACAACATATAGTCATCTCATACAAATCACATTAATATGATGAAGGCTATACCACATCACATGTTCATCCTGCAAAACCAAGTTAGAGGCTAATGACCCACAAGTATAGGGGATCAATTGTAGTCCTTTCGATAAGTAAGAGTGTCGAACCCAACGAGGAGCAAAATGACAAGTGGTTTTCAGCAAGGTATTCTCTGCAAGTACTGAAACTAGTGGTAACAGATAGTTTTGTAGCAAGTTAATTCGAACCCAAGCTTAGACCTCGCTTGTTCTAAAGCGAAAGCCAAAATCGATAATCATGACCACATGTTTAGAGAGAGAGGTGTCAATAAAAACAAAATACAGACATGAAAGCATCATGATCATTATCATAGCAGCACTATATCATCATAAAACTTCTCATGAAAAACAATTCCTTCACATGCTAAAGTATGAATCATAAACTTCATTGAAAACTAACAAACTATGATCTCAGTCATTGAAACTATTGCAGTTGATCATATTTTTAGAAAGAGTTTATGTAAGAGCTTTATTTAGTAAGTTCACATATTCAACTATCATTTAGTCTCCCATGATTGTTGACACTCACAACATATTTATGGAGCAAAAATTTCAGTTAAACACATAAGAAGATAGGGGTTTATAGTTTCACCTCCCAACTTATTTATCTCGAAGATAATGTCAACAATAATAACTCATGATTACCTACATCCAACTGGATATATATGCTTGGATCTTTCCCTACCACATGATGCTTGCCAAGTGAAATAATTAAGAATGGAATAGGGATAAACATTATTGACTCTTGCATAAAAGTAAATACCAAAAGTAAAAGATAGGCTCTTCGCAGAGGGAAGCAGAGGTTTTGATGCACTTTTCATTTGAGGATGTGCAAACTCTTAATGGAAAGGAAGTCACTTTATATTGCCCCTTGTGATAGCAAATTTTATTATGGAATCGGTCGCTTTTATTTCTTTACCATCACAAGATCGTACAAAGCTTATTTTTCGCTTACAATAAAAGATCATACATATTTAGGAGCATTTTTAATTGCTTTATGCACCGATGACAACTTACTTGAAGGATCATATTCAATCCATAGGTAGATATGGTGGACTCTCATGGCAATAAACTAGGTTCCAGGGTTTTGGATGCACAAGTAGTATCTCTACTTAGTATGAATTTTGGCTAGCAAAAAATTATGAGCAAGCACCACATGTTAGAGGATGCATGACAATATAACTTCTATGTGAATATAAGCAAACATAACTCATTACGTTGTCTTCCTTGTCCAACATCAACTAGTTGATCAAGGATAAAATATTTGATGGGGGCTCATAGTCATAAAATATGTCCAGGATAGTATATTTATATGTGAGACCTCTCTTTCTTTATTATGTTTTCATGAATTGCAAAAATGACCAATGCTATGTTTGTTAACTTCCAACAAATTTTATCAAGTATACTTCTCTTATTGTGAATACATCACTCCTCATGGGATTAGCATACGATATTTTATTCTCTTTATTGCTAAGATTGAAACAAGAAGGTAAAACAACTCAACTCAAACTACTCTTTATTATATAACTCTCACACTCAATTACATAGATACATAGATCACGAAACAAGCACTCGAAACTAAACCATACTAAAAATTTATTCTTCTAAATCATGAAATAATAGGGATCGAACTAAGATAGATAACGATGATAAAAGTGATGGTGATACGATACCGGGGCACCTCCCCCAAGCTTGGAACAAGCCAAGGGTGGTTCCCATACCCGTGTACTCAAGAGTCTTTCTTTGGTGACGATGGTGATGAGGTGGTAGGCTCGTCCTCGGTCTTCCAAGGCATAGTCTCCCCATCATAAAATGAAGAACGTGTCTCCGGAATCCCGAAAGTTGTAGCCAAGCTCATGCCTTTAAATCTAGTCTCACAATCACAATTTTGGTTTCAAAAACTTGAGCTTGAAGGTGATGAATCTGATCACTGATCTTGAAGATAGCGTCTCCAATTTCCTTGTTGTCCCACTTGTGCTCACGAATTAACTCGGTAATCATGGAGTGATTGGCGCTGAGACCGCGCTCTACCACCCCTTCGCACCTGAAGATTTCCTGCTCCACAACTTTGGGCCTGGCCTTCTCGCTTCTGTTCTTCTTGGGCCCTTGAACATCCCGGATGTAAAGCACCCCCACGCGTCTCAATAGTCTGAGGGTATTTCATCGCCTCCAGGAGGTAAGGGTTGATGACCTTCTCGTAGAACTTTGATGACCCACAAGTATAGGGGATCTATCGTAGTCCTTTTGATAAGTAAGAGTGTCGAACCCAACAAGGAGCAGAAGGAAATGACAAGCATTTTCAGCAAGGTATTTTCTGCAAGCACTGAAATTATCGGTAACAGATAGTTTTGTGATAAGATAATTCCTAACGGGTAACAAGTAAAAAGTGTAACAATGGTCCAGCAAGGTGGCCCAATCCTTTTTGTAGCAAAGGACAAGCCTGGACGAACTCTTATATAAAGCAAAACGCTCCTAAGGAAACATGGGAATTATTGTCAAGTTAGTTTTCATCATGCTCATATGATTCGCGTTCGTTACTTTGATAATTTGATATGTGGGTGGACCGGTGCTTGGGTGCTGTCCTTACTTGGACAAGCCTCCCACTTATGATTAACCCCTCTCGCAAGCATCCACAACTATGTAAGAAGAATTAAGATAAATCTAACCATAGCATGAAACATGTGGATCCAAATCAGCCCCTTACGAAGCAACGAATAAACTAGGGTTTAAGCTTCTGCCACTCTAGCAACCATTCATCTACTTGTTACTTCCCAATGCCTTCCCCTAGGCCCAAATCATGGTGAACTGTCATGTAGTCGACGTTCACATAACACCACTAGAGGAAAGAGAACATACATCTCATCAAAATATCAAAGGAATACCAAATTCACATGATTACTTATAACAAGACTTATCCCATGTCCTTAGGAACAAACGTAACTACTCACAAAGCATATTCATGTTCATAATCAGAGGGGTAATAAATATCATCAAGGATCTGAACGTATGATCTTCCACCGAATAAACCAACTAGCATCAACTACAAGGAGTAATCAACACTACTAGCAACCCACAGGTACGAGTCTGAGGTTTTGAGACAAAGATTGAATACAAGAGATGAACTAGGGTTTGAGAGGAGATGGTGCTGGTGAAGATGTTAATGGAGATTGACCCCGTCTTGATGAGAGGATCGTTGGTGATGATGATGGCTTCGATTTCCCCCTCCTGGAGGGAAGTTTCCCCGGCAGAACAG
Source organism: Thinopyrum elongatum (assembly GCA_011799875.1). NCBI lineage: Eukaryota > Viridiplantae > Streptophyta > Magnoliopsida > Poales > Poaceae > Thinopyrum > Thinopyrum elongatum. The sequence goes on along the minus strand of CM022302.1, from coordinate 404,472,074 downwards.
CTCTGCCGGAGCCCTAGATTGCTTCTGCCCAGGTTTTGCCTCGAGACGGCGGTGCTTCATCCCGAAAGCTTCCTTATGATTTTTTTCAGGTCAAAAGCCTCCATATAGCAGAAGATGGGCACCGGAGACCTGCCAGGGGGCCCACAAGCCCTAGGGGCGCCCCTAGGGGGTAGGGAGCGCCTCCCAGGCTTGTGGCCACCTGGTGGGTCCCCCTCTAGTATTTCTTTGCCCAATATGTTTTATATATTATAAAATAATTCTCCGTAAATTTTCAGGACTTTTGGAGTTGTGCAGAATAGGTCTCTCAGATTTGCTCCTTTCCGGTCCAGAATTCCAGCTGTCGGCATTCTCCCTCTTTGTGTAAACCTTGTAAAATAAGAGAGAAAAGGCATAAGTATTGTACCATAATGTGTAATAACAGCCCATAATGCAATAAATATCAATATAAAAGCATGATGCAAAATGGACGTATCAACTCCCCCAAGCTTAGACCTCGCTTTTCCTCAAGCGGAAACCAAAATCGATAATCATGTCCGCATGTTTAGATATAGAGGTGTCGATAAAATAAAATACGGACATGAAGGCATCATGATCATCTTTAGAACAGCAACATATATTGTCATATAATTTCTTATGCTAAAGTAACAATTCGTTCACAAGGTAAAGTATGAAACAAGAACTTTATTGAAAACCAACAAACTATGATCTTGGTCGTTGAAACAATTGCAATTTATCATAACATCGGAAAGAGTCAATGTAAGAGCTTTTGTTTAGCAAGTTCCACATACTCAACTATCATTTAGTCTTTCACAATTGCTAACACTCACGCGATACTTATGAGATTAAAGCTTCAATCGGACACAGAGAAAGATAGGGGCTTATAATTTCACCTCCCAACCTTTTACCTCAAGGGTAACGTCAACAATAATAGTTTATGAATACCTACATCCGAGTGGATATATATATTTTCCGTCGCTTTTATTTCTTCCATATCACAAGTTCGTATAAAGCTTATTTTCCTCACACTAAAATATCATACATATTTAGAGAGCATTTTTTTATTGTTTGCATCGATGACAACTTACTTGAAGGATCTTACTCAATCCATAGGTAGGTATCGTGGACTCTCATGGCAAAACTGGGTTAAGGGATTTTGGATGCACAAGTAGCATCTCTACTTGGTGCAAAAGATTTGGCTAGCTTGGGATGAGAAGCAAGCTCAACATGTTGGAGGATCCATGACAATATAACTTCTATTCGGATATAAAGAAGCATAACCCATTATGTTGTCTTCCTTGTCCAACATCAACCTTTTAGCATATAATATTTTAATGAGTGCTCATAATCACAAAAGATGTCTAAGATAGTGTATTTATATGTGAGACCTCTCTTTCTTTATTACTTCCTATTAATTGCAACAATGACCAAAACTATGTTTGTCAACTCACAACAAGTTTCATGCGACATACTTTTTGTATGTGAAGTCATCACTTCCCATAAGATCATTATATAATATTTTTATTTCTTTTATTCTTTATTTCTTTTACTCAAGATCTTAGCAAGAAAGCAAAGCCCTCAACTCAAAACTAATCATTATTATATAACTCTCGGACTCGATTACATAGAGGGAACACAAAGCAAAACTCAAAGCTAGATCATACTAAAACTTTATTCTACTAAACTGAGATATAACCAAAAGGATCGAACTAAGAAAAATGATAAAGGTAAAGATGTGATGGTGATACGATATCGGGGCACCTCCCCCAAGCTTGGCAGTTGCCAAGGGGAGTGCCCATACCCATGTACTCAGGTCTCTTTCTTCGGAGGTGGTGATGCAATCTTCTTGGCGATAATACCCTTCAGGATGCGATTTTCTTCCTCGAGCCTATTGACTTGCTGTTTGAGATCCATTATTTTCTTACGAAGTTTGCCTGTGACGGCTAGAGCTCCAATCACCCATGGATGCTTCCTATCTGCGGGGGAAAAAGCCACACTCTTTTTCATGTTATCATAAGAGAGAAATCTAGCATTGGGAGGTATGACCGAATTCGGTATTGCTGAGCTCTGGAGTTCCTCCAGTATGGCTCCAAGTTGAGGGCGAGAGGTAACTTCTTGATTCTCCTCCATGGCATCCACTCTTTTCAGGTCAGCCTCCATCTCTTCCTCCGTTGACCACCCAAAGTGGTCAGCTTCGCTGTATGCTCTTGGGTCCGGTATCGGGTGAGAGACACGACTCTCCCCGACCGACTCTTGCGAAGACATCTTGCTCCAAATCTACTGCAGAATTAGCTAAGTACAAGAATAGAGGATTTTGCCATGATACGGTGGTCAAAACCTTCGGGAGATTATATAATGAATTTTTACCGACCAAAAGGAGTGTACTACAAGAAAACGGAGTCCGGAGGGCACACGAGGTGCCCCCAGGACTTGTCGCCTCCTCATGCACTTCTCGGACTACTTTTTATTTTCCTAATTTTTTAAATATTCCAAAACGGAGTAAAATTGCTTTTGGAAAAGTTTTGGAGTTGGTTTACTTACCGTACCACATACCTATTCCTTTTTGGAGTCTGGAACGTTCTGGTAGATATCCCTAATGTACTCCTCCGGTGTTATGGTATTAATAATATTGGTTTCAACATTTATGGGAGTACCTGAGATATAATGTTTGATTCTTTGCCCGTTTACCACCTTCGGGTTATTGCCTTCGGTGTTGTTGATTTTGATGGCACCGGAGCGATAAACTTCCTCGATAACGTAAGGCCCTTCCCATTTAGAGAGAAGCTTTCCTACAAAAAATCTTAAACGAGAATTGTATAGAAATACATGGTCACCTACATTGAATTCGTGCTTTTGTATCCTTTTATCATGCCATCTTTTAACTTTCTCTTTAAACAATTTGGCATTTTCATATGCTTGGATTCTCCATTCATCAAGTGAGCTAATGTCAAATAACCTCTTCTCACCGGCAAGTTTGAAATCATAGTTGAGCTCTTTAATTGCCCAGTAAGCTTTATGTTCTAATTCAAGAGGTAAGTGACATGCTTTTCCATAAACCATTTTATATGGAGACATACCCATAGGGTTTTTATAAGCAGTTCTATAAGCCCATAATGCATCATCAAGTTTCTTAGACCAATTCTTTCTAGATCTATTAACAGTCCTTTGCATGATCAACTTTATTTCTCGGTTACTTAATTCTACTTGACCACTAGACTGAGGGTGATATGGAGATGCAATTCTATGGTTAACATCATATTTAGCAAGCAATTTACGGAAAGCACCAAGAATAAAGTGTGAAAAACCATCAGTCATTAAATATCTAGGGACTCCAAACCTCGGGAAAATAACTTCTTTAAGCATTTTAATGGAGGTGTTATGATCACCACTACTAGTTGGAATAACTTCTACCCACTTAGTAACATAATAAACAGCAACCAAAATATGTGTGTACCCATTGGAGGAAGGAAAAGGTCCCATATAATCAAATCCCCAAACATCAAATGGTTCAATAACAAGTGAATAATTCATAGGCATTTCCTGACGTCTACTAATATTACCAATTCTTTGACATTCATCACAAGACAAGACAAACTTATGAGCATCCTTGAAAAGAGTAGGCCAATAAAAACCAGATTGTAATACCTTGTGTGCAGTTCTATCTCCAGCATGGTTTCCTCCGTAGGCCTCGGAGTGACACTTGCGTAGGATCCGTTCCTATTCATGCTCAGGTACACAATGTCTAATAACACCATCTACTCCTTCTTTATAAAGGTATGGGTAGTCCTAGAAGTAATGTCTTAAATCATAGAAAACCTTTTTCTTTTGTTGGTATGTGAAACTAGGTGGTATAAATTTAGCAACAATATAATTAGCATAGTCTGCATACCATGGAGTACTACGAGAAGCATTTATGACAGCTAATTGTTCATCAGGGAAGCTATCTTCAATAGGTAGTGGGTCATCAAGAACATTCTCTAACCTAGACAAGTTGTCTGCTAAGGGGTTCTCAGCTCCCTTTCTATCAATAATATGCAAATCAAATTCTTGCAGCAAGAGAACCCATCTAATAAGTCTAGGTTTAGCATATTTCTTTTCCATAAGATATTTAATAGCAGCATGATCGGTGTGAACAGTTACTTTGGAATCAACAATATAAGATCTGAACTTATCACAAGCACATACAATTGCTAAAAATTCTTTTTCAGTAGTAGCATAATTTCTTTGAGCACTGTCTAGAGTTTTACTAGCATAATGGATAACATTTAATTTCTTATCATCTCTTTGTCCTAGAACAACACCAATAGCATAATCACTAGCATCACAAATAATTTCAAAGGGTAGGTTCCAATCAGGTGGTTGAACAATAGGTGCAGAAATCAATGCTTTCTTAAGTATTTCAAATGCTTCTACACAATCATCATGAAAAACAAATGGAACATCCTTTTACAAGAGATTAGTAAGAGGCCTAGAAATTTTAGAGAAGTCTTTAATAAACCTCCTATAGAAACCAGCATGACCAAGTTAACTTCTTATACCTTTGATATCTTTAGGACATGGATGTTTTTCAATAGCATCAACTTTAGCTTTATCAACTTCAATACCTCTTTCAGAAATTTTATGCCCCAAGACAATACATTCATTAACCATAAAGTGGCACTTCTCCCAATTCAAGAAAAATTAGTTTCTTCACATCTCTGCAAAACTCGATCAAGGTTGCTTAAGCAATCATCTAAAGAAGTTCCATAAACGGAGAAATCATCCATGAAAACCTCAACAATCTTTTCACAAAAGTTAGAGAATATAGCAGTCCTACATCTTTGAAAGGTAGCAGGTGCATTACATAAACCAAAAGGCATATGTCTATAAGCAAAGGTACCGAAAGGGCAAGTAAAAGTAGTTTTTTCTTGATCTTCTTATGACATACGTATTTGGGAAAAACCAGAATAACCATCTAGAAAGCAGAAGTGTGTATGTTTTGATAGTCTTTCTAGCATTTGATCAATAAAAGGTAGAGGATAATGATCTTTCCTAGTAGCTTTGTTTAACTTTCTAAAATCAATTACCATTCTATAACCTGTGATAATTCTTTGCGGAATCAATTCATTTTTATCATTAGGAACAACGGTAATACCTCCCTTCTTAGGGACACAGTGAACAAGACTTAACCATCTACCATCAACAATAGGATAAATTATACCTGCTTACAGAAGCTTTAGTATTTCATTTCTTACCACTTCCTTCATCTTAGGATTCAACCGTCGCTGATGATCAACAAAAGGTTTAGCATCAAGTTCCATATTAATTTTGTGCTGACATAGAGTGGGACTAATGCCCTTAAGATCATCCAGAGTATATCCAAGAGCTGCACGGTGCTTCTTCAGAGTTTTCAATAATTTCTTTTCTTCATGCTTTGAAAGGTTAGCACTAATAATAACAGGATATATCTTCTTTTCATCAAGATAAGCATATTTCAAAGTATCAGGTAATTGTTTAAGATCAAATACAGGGTCACTCTTGGTTGGTAGAGGATCTCCAAGAGTCTCAACAGGCAAATTGTCTTTCAAAACAGGCATTTGTTTAAAGAAAATCTCATCCAATTCCTTTCTTTCATTCATGAACATAATATTTTCATGGTCTAGCAAATATTGTTCTAAAGGATCAGTAGGAGGCACGGCAATAGAAGCAAGACCAATAATTTCATCTTTACTAGGCAATTTTTTATCTTGGGGTTGTCTACGAAATTTGGAGAAATTAAACTCATGAGACACATCCCCAAAACTCACACTAACAGTTTCTTTCTCACAATTTATCTTAGCATTAACAGTGTTCAAGAAAGGTATACCAAATATAATGGGACAAAAATCATCTTGTGGGGAACCAAGAACTAGAAAATCAGTAGGGTATTTTATTTTCCCACACAAGACTTCAACATCTCTAACAATCCCAGTTGGTGATATAATATCTCTATTGGCAAGCTTAATAGTGACATCAATATCTTCTATTTCAGCAGGTGCAATATCATTCATAATTTCTTGATATAAAGGGAATTGCACCCACACTAGCATCGAAATCACATAAGCCATGATAACAACGATCTCCTATTTTAACACAAACAACAGGCATGCCAACAATAGGTCTATGTTTATCTTTATTATCGGGTCTAGCAATTCTAGCAGCTTCATCATAGAAATAAATAACATGCCCATCAATATTATCGACCAAGAGATCTTTAACCATAGCAATACTAGATTCAACTTTAATTTGTTCAGGGGGTGTAGGTGTTCTAGTATAACTCTTACGAACCACAGCTGAAGCTTTAGCATGTTCCTTTATCCTAACAGGGAAAGGTGGTTTCTCAATATAAGCAGTAGGAATAACAGGATCAACCTTATAAGTAATAGTTTCCTCTTCAGCTTTAATAGGTTCAACTATTTTTACTTCAATGGGAGGATGATATTTAAACCACTTCTCCTTAGGGAGATCAACATGAGTAGCAAAAGATTCACAGAAAGAAGCTACTATCTCAGAGTCAAGTCCATATTTAGTGCTAAATTCACGAAAAGCATCGGTATCCATAAAAGATTTAACACAATCAAACTTAAGGTTTATACCTGACTCCTTACCTTCATCGAGTTCCCAATCTTCAGAGTTGCGTTTAATTCTTTCCAAGAGATCCCATTTGAATTCAGTAGTCTTCTTCATAAAAGAACCAGTGCAAGAAGTATCGAGCATGGATTGATCATTACGAGAAAGCCGAGCATAAATTTTTTGAATAATAATTTCTCTTGAGAGCTCAAGATTGGGCCATGAATATAACATTGACATAAGCCTCCCCAAGCTTGAGCGATACTTTCTCCTTCACGAGGCCAAAAATTATATATATAATTCCGATCACGATGAACCTGATGCATAGGATAAAACTTCTGATGAAATTCCAATTTCAATCAGTTGTAATTCCAGGTCCCAATATCATCGCATAGCCTATACCATGTCAATGCCTTATCCTTCAAAGATAAAGGGAAGACCTTCTTCTTGACTTCATCCTCGGGCAAACCTGCAAGCTTAAATAATCCACAAACTTCATCCACATAGATTAGATGCATATCAAGATGTAGTGTTCCATCTCCTGCATAAGGATTAGCTAGCAGTTTCTCTATCATACCCGAAGGAATTTCATAATAAATATTTTCAATTCAGTAGGTTGAGGAGAAACTATTTACTCTTCCAGTCGGGGTGAAGATACCCCGAACAAACCCCTCAAAGGATGATGTTCCATAGTAACAGGTGACAGTAAATTTCAGCACGTAATATAAATGTTTCCTTACCAAAGGCGCTTCACTCCCCAGCAATGGCGCCAAAAAAGAGTCTTGATGACCCACAAGTATAGGGCATCTATCGTAGTACTTTCTATAAGTAAGAGTGTCGAACCCAACGAGGAGCAGAAGGAAATGACAAGCGGTTTTCAGCAAGGTATTTTCTGCAAGCACTGAAATTATCGATAACAGATAGTTTTGTGAGAAGATAATTCGTAATGGGTAACAAGTAACAAGTGTAACAAAGGTGAAGCAAGGTGGCCCTATCCTTTTTGTAACAAAGGACAAGCCTGGACGAACTCTTATATAAAGCAAAGCGCTCCCGAGGACACATGGGAATTGTTGTCAAGTTAGTTTTCATCATGCTCATATGATTCGCGTTCGTTACTTTGATAATTTGATATGTGGGTGGACCGGTGCTTGGGTGCTGTCCTTACTTGGACAAGCCTCCCACTTATGATTAACCCCTCTCGCAAGCATCCGCAACTACGAAAGAAGAATTAAGATAAATCTAACCATAGCATGAAACATGTGGATCCAAATCAACCCCTTACGAAGCAACACATAAACTAGGGTTTAAGCTTCTGTCACTCTAGCAACCCATCATCTACTTATTACTTCCCAATGCCTTCCCCTAGGCCCAAATCATGGTGAAGTGTCATGTAGTCGACGTTCACATAACACCACTAGAGGAAAGACAACATACATCTCATCAAAATATCGAACGAATACCAAATTCACATGATTACTTATAACAAGACTTCTCCCGTGTCCTCAGGAACAAACGTAACTACTCACAAAGCATATTCATGTTCATAATCAGAGGGGTAATAAATATCATCAAGGATATGAACATATGATCTTCCACCGAATAAAGCAACTAGCATCAACTACAAGGAGTAATCAAGACTACTAGCAACCCACAGGTACCAGTCTGAGGTTTTGAGACAAAGATTGAATACAAGAGATGAACTAGGGTTTGAGAGGAGATAGTGCTGGTGAAGATGTTGATGGAGATTGACCCCCTCTCGATGAGAGGATCGTTGATGATGATGATGGCTTCGATTTCCCCCTTCCTGAGGGAAGTTTCCCTGGCAGAACAGCTCCGCCGGAACCCTAGATTGCTTCTGCCCAGGTTCCGCCTCGAGACGGCGGCGCTTCGTCCCGAAAGCTTCCTTATGATTTTTTTCAGGTCAAAAGCCACCATATAGCAGAAGATGGGCACCGGAGACCTGCCAGGGGGGCCACAAGCCCTAGGGGCGCGCCCAGGGAGGTAGGGCGCGCCCCCAGGCTTGTGGCCACCTGGTGGGCCCCCCTCTGGTATTTCTTTGCCCAATATTTTTTATATATTCCAAAATAATTCTCCGTAATTTTTCACGATTTTTGGAGTTGTGCAGAATAGGTCTCTGAGATTTGCTCCTTTCCGGTCCAGAATTCCAGCTGCCGGCGTTCTCCCTCTTTGTGTAAACCTTGTAAAATAAGAGAGAAAAGGCATAAGTATTGTACCATAATGTGTAATAACAGCCCATAATGCAATAAATATCAATATAAAAGCATGATGCAAAATGGACGTATCAAACTTGTCCTTGGATGAACTTGGAGGCGCCATGGTGGTCTAGATCTGTCAGAAAAATAGCCCGAAACAAGAACGGAGGGAAAACTTGAGATACGGTGGTCAAAACAGCGAGGAGTATATATAATGAATTATTCCCGTGCAGGACAAGTAATCAAGGAGAAAATGGACACGGAAAAGTCCACGGGGGAGTCACGAGCTCACACGGCGGGCCCTGGGGTTAGGGCACACCCCTTGAGGTCGTCGCTCCCTCGTGCACTTTCCTGATTGTTTATTATTTTCCTAATTTTGTATATATTCCAAAACAAACAAAAATAACTTTTTAGGGAACTTTTGGAGTCGGTTTACTTACGGTATCACATACCTACTCCTTTTCAGGATTTTGGAGCGTTCCGGAAGGTCTCTTTTATGTGCTGCTCCGGTGTCATGGTTTGGATAATATTAGTTTCAATATTAATAGGCGTACCTGAGATATAATGTTTAATTCTTTGTCCATTAACCACTCACAGATTAGTACCTCCGGCATTATTGATCTTGATAGCTCTGGAGCGATAGACTTCTTCAATGATGTATGGTCCTTTCCATTTAGAGAGAAGTTTTCCTCCAAAGAATCTGGAACGAGAATTGTACAATAGAACTTTATCACATAATTTAAATTCCCTTTTTGGATTCTTTTGTCATGCCATCTTTTAACTTTTTCTTTAAACACCTTGGCATTTTCATAAGCTTATGTTCTCCATTTATACAGATAACTAATATCGAATAACCTATTTTTACCCTGTAAGTTTGAAATCATAGTTGAGTTCTTTAGTTGCCCAATAAGTTTTATGTTCTAACTCAAGAGTTAAATGACATGCTTTTCCATAGACCATTTTATATGGAGAAATACCCATAGGGTTTTTATAAGTAGTTCTATAAGCCCACAATGCATCATCGAGTTTCTTAGACCAATTCTTCCTAGATCAACTAACAGTCTTTTGTAAAATTAATTTTATTTCCCTATTGCTCAATTCAACTTGACCGCTAGACCAAGGATGATAAGGTGATGCAATTCTATGGTTAATATCACATTTAGCTAGAACTTTACGGAATGCACCATGAATAAAATGTGAACCACCATCAGTCATTAAATATCTAGGGACTCCAACCCTCTGAAAGATAACTTCTTTAAGCATTTTAATAGATGTGTTGTGATCAACACTACTAGTTGGATTAGCTTCTACCCACCTAGTAACGTAATCGACAGCAACTAAAGTATGAGTGTACCCATTAGAGGAGGGAAAATGTCCCATATAATCAAAATCCCAAACATCAAATGGTTCAATAACAAATGAATAATTCATAGGCATTTCCTGACGTCTGCCAATCACTAATGTAGGTTGGTCCAAACGTGATAGTCCAATTAGAGACCCTTCAATGAAACTGTGTGCGATGCATTAATCACAAACGGTGATGTAATAAAACCATCAAAAAAGATACAAAACATTTGCGATGGCGGTGACATCAAACATGGTTCAGATTAGAGTTGCGTGTGCGATGCATGGCAAACGGTTAATCCAACAGAACTATTTGCGATGAGGAAGAACAACAGAAATGGGCAGCCAGATGAGGGTGTGTGCGATATATGGCATACAGTTCACTAGAATGAACTGTGTGCGATTAGGCAACACAATAGAAACAGTCAACCAGATCAAGGTGTGTGCGATGGAGGGCATACAGTTCACTCGGATGAACTATTTGCGATGAGCCAAGACAACAGAAACAGTTCAACTGAACAAGATGTGTGTGATACGCGGCGAACACGTCCGTAATTAGAAATGTGTGCGAAGACCAATAATAACACAGACGATTGATGCTAATGAGCTGTGTGATTTTCTCTGTCTACAGAAGAATAAACATCCAATTACATAAGTGACTATACAGATCATTCGCACACACCTCAATAAACAATTTCATGCATTCTAAACTAGGAGAAACGATTGTCTAGTCCTCTACTCCTTGTGATGCTCCCGCCACTGCTCTGTGGCTCGATCCCTCATTTGGGGCAAGAAGAAGACACTTCCTCATGTCAACGATCCGCCTGTACATCTCGTAGCTTGTGTACGCGTCCTTGGCCATGTACTTGACATGTTGTTCATCCAGTCTCTGATGCCAGACACTGTGCCAGGCGTTCTTGTCCTTCTTTCTCTCATCCTTCATCTTCATGTAGTAGGGGTAGATGATGGCCGAGGCAAGGACAACCAGGGAGTTCTGTTTGTTGTTGTTGCTGCCCCAGACCTTCTCGTGGTCCTGTATGTTGACAAGATTCTGGCATTTCAAGCCCGAAACCTTGAGCGCTTTTAGATCGTTGGTGGTGTCCACCGTAGCGAAACTGTAGTCGGAGCTGTTGATAAACTTGGAGAAACGCTCGCAAGGCCTTGTGGCCAGGTGGTAGTGGTAGACGAGGACGTCATGTCGCACGCACAACTGGGCGACGGCAACCTTCTGATCGTGCCCGGCACGACCGCTGGTAAACTCGAGGTCGAAGCCGACCACTTGGTACTTGTCCTCATCAAGCAACTGCTCCATAGTTTGGATGGAGCTCTCCACCGAGACCGGCTCATTTGTGTACACCACCGAGAGGGCCTTCCCCCTCACGTGGGTGTCCACTACGTGATGCGTGGTGAACTGCCCCCGTTGTCGTCGTCGGCCGCTGGGAGCGCCATTGGAACCGCTGGATGTCCTCCCTGTATGTGTCGTCATGGGTGTGCTTATTGTGTCGTGTGGGGTGAGAGATGAAGGTAAATGGCCGCATGAATAAATGGGGGCCGGGCGGCCTGGATTCTCGGCGCGTCCGCATGGCAGTTTTTGCAGCGGGTAACTGCATCGTGGCGCCGCGCCCGGTGCAACCGCATGCATAATGGCAGCACGAACGTACGTGATCGTGCACCAGCCCCAAACACTGGAAGCGCGCGTGGAGGGACGAGGGCAGAGCGCCCGGAGGGATGCGAGAAGAGCGTGCCATGTCCGCCTCAACCGCGAGCAACCACACGCATAGAGCAGTTGAACACGCAGGGAATGATCGTCTACAAGCCGGCCGGTAGTTTCATCGCTGCGTAGAGAGCGGCCGTGTGCTACTACCTCCGTCTTGGTCTATTAGTCCCCTTTATATTCTGTGCCATATTTTGACCTTAAATTTAACCAACAAAATGTTAATGCATGTTATAAAAATTATATAATTGGAAACTATGTTCAAATACGAATCCAACTATATAATCTTTGGCGACGTGCATTCGTATCTTATTATTTAAATCTCTATCCAAAATTTGGCACAAAAATACATAGACAACTTATAAACCAGGACGAGGGTAGTAGGTAATTAAATCACAAATGTTTTCTTATTAACCGTATGTGTACGTGTCCTTTCGTCCTCCTCTTGCATGTCTTGTCACCCTGCTGCCACAGACGGCTTCGGGCGCAAGCTTGAGCAGCGCGAGGGGGGCGTTCTTTTGGCCAAACGGTGGTGAGCCCATTCCCGTGCAACCGCACAGGTTCCTGCGCAAGCTTCCCGCCCGACTCGATGAAATCCCCCAAAATCCCAATGCTTACCAGCCTGCTATATAAACCCTCACGGGCAGCGAGTCCTGCGTCGCATTTTCCCCTCCCTCCCTGTATCTTATCTCGTCTGCTTCTCCCACAATCGCCAATGGCGCCGGTTCGTCGTTGTTGCTTAGCCACTCCGCCGTCATTAGAGGACAGCTCCAGCTGGGAGGCTACACCGCGGCGGCGGCTCAGTCCCAGGCGTAGTGTAGTGCGCGTGGCATCCCTGTTGGGTGTACGCGGAACACCCACCACACGCTGCGCTGCTGCTGCCCATCGGCAGCTGTTGCCGTCCGCTGTTGCCACCACCCCACCATCTGCCGCCGTGGCCACCACACCACCGTCGAAAGCCAGGGCCATCGCCCGCTCCGCCGCCGCGGCCCGAAGGCGGGAGGTGGCCGTCGTGGCCGCCACCCCACCGTCGGCCACCGTGGCCATCACCCGCTCCGCCACCGTGACCTGAAGGCGGGAGGGTGGTCGTGGCCGCCACCCCATCGTCGGCCGCCGTGGCCGCCAGCCTACCGTCGATAGCCGGGGTCATGACCCGCTCCACCACTGCCGCCCGAAAGCGGGAGGCGGAGGTGGAGGCCCGCACGTGTGTCAGCGACCTTGCGTGCTACATCGAGTTCCTGCGGAAGGAGGAGGAGCGCCTCTTCTAACATGCAAAGAGCCTTACTGCCGCCGTGGCCGCAGCACACGCCAACACAGAGGCGAGGAATCAGAAGATCTACGAGGAGTCCCACCACTTCGAGAGGGGTCATCTAGAGCGGTAGAGGGTGTTCGAGGTGAGCGTCGCTGAAGGTGCAGCAGCGGCAGGCACCGTATTGCAGTTGTCCAGCTCGTCGGTAGGCTCCTCCTCCTCTGCCTCTTACTGAGTGCGCTCGGGAGAGGAGAGGCTGCCAAAAGTAGTACTTAGCCCCTCCGTAGTAGTAGTATTTAGGGGCTATTTTGTTCAGTTCATCTGACTATAGATGTGGTGGAACTGTACAACGTACTTAAAATTACCTAGTATATATAGTTGAACTAGCTATTTCAGTACATGGTCGGCAACAATTGGGGACAAGTTTGGTCGGTTCAGCTGTTGAGTTGAACTGTTTGTATAAAGAACGGCTTAATCTATGAATGGAATCTATGCTTATTTACTGAGTTTTAGTTGCAAAAATTTGATAGTGCTAGTGATTTTTAGCTGCATATTTCGACAAATGGCAGTGTTACAAGGTTGACAAAGGGAAATGTTGCTAGATCAACAAATGTCAATCTTTCCAGTTTGACAAATGGCAATATAACCAATATGACAGATGCAAATCTTACCAAATTGTCTGTACGTGGTTGCACATGGGTCATCCGAAAAACCGTTTGCGTTGAAGGGATGTACAAATCCTAGGTGCCATATTTTCTTTTGGCTTAGCGCCGAAGTCTCGCTTTGCATACCATATTCAATCTGAATCGTTTGCGTTGAAGAGATGCACAAATCCTGCGCGGTGAATTTTCCCTTGGCTTACTGGGGAAGACCATAGCTCTCACTTTTGCATACGGGTGTTCTATCTAAAACATTTGCGATGAAGAGCTGCACAAATCCTGCTCGGCACATTTTCCCTTGGCTTCCTGGGGAAGCTGTCGGTTTGCAGACGGGTGTTCTAACTAAAACATTTGCGATGAGTGTTTTATATGTAAAAACCATTGATCTTTTTTTTAAGAAAATCGTTTGATAAGTCAGTACATTCAGAGAGAAAAACGCAAGTTGGTTCAAACTATATCTTTCATTCAGTCACACTGCGAATTTATATTCATATGATCGAGGTACAGTATTAAACCCAAAAAAACTAATTTCGGCGGCGGCGGAGGCGGCATGCCGCGCCGGCGTTGTCGTTATCTTCCTCCGGGAGGCCGTTGTTGAAGTCTTCAAGGCAGCACAGAATGTTCTTCACTTGGAAATCAAACATCATGTCGTCGCATGATCGACGGGCGGGGTGTGGGAGGATGCCAACTCGCAGCGCTGTGAGGTAGCGGTCGACGGCGGCGTCCCATGCCAGTGAGGGGGGCACGCGCACGGGTGCGGGCGCGAAGGGTGCAGGCAAACGCACGGGGACCGGTGCCACGGTGGGTGCAGGGGCGCGCACGGGCACGGGCGCTGGCGCTGGCATGTACATGAGCTCGCGCGGGTCCACGGAGACCTCGCTGATGCCCGTGGCTTCCAGCTCTACGATAGTGCTCGGCGACCACCCCGTCAATGCTACGGGGATGGTCGCTGGCGCGGGCACGGGGATAGGAGCTGGGGCGGGCGCGGGGGCAGCAACCGCCGCGGCCAGCTCGTTCAGGGCCATGTCCATGAGGCCCCATTCCTCCTTATTTTCTATCTCCTCCGGCTCGGAGTCGACTTCACCAAACTGGAAGATTAGTGGCAGATAATCTTTCTGCGCCATGGCGTTGGTGAAGGTCTGCGGGAGGGGAATGGGAGGCGAACAGAAAGGCCGCCCATATTAAACTGCGGCTCGGGCACCATTAATGGAGAGGATGCGGGCAAGGCGGGCAACCATGGAAGTCAAAGGGCTCGCTTCCCAGTGAGCCTGCGCGGCGTACAGCTCGCACGCTTCCCGGTGAGCCTGCGCATTGGAGGACAACTTGCACGCCTCTCGGTCAGCCTGCGCTCGCATGCCTCCCGTTCAGTCAAGCAGCTGTCCACATGGCACCTCCTAGCTATTAAAAGAGTGACGCGTGGCGTCACGTGAATGGTTAACAGAACGCACATGATTTAAATTATACAAAATGTTTGAGATGTTAAAGTGGCAGCTATTTGTTTCAAAATGCCTTTGTTGGCAGTTATTCAAGTGCGCCTTCTCTCAAAATGGACACGAAAAATACCACATCATGTCGGGTGCCATTCCATGATAGCATGCCAAGTTTCATGAATTTCAGACGAGTTTTTGGATTTACTAGAATTTAAAAACAATGTATCTCAACGTTTTGCCGGCAATCAACAGTGCCCTCACTGGTACAACGAGGTGCTATACAAACGGTTTTTAACCCCTTTCCACGGCGGCATTTGGAACCGTCGCCAAGTGAGTGACTGCGATAGGGGGGTCCTTCCCAGACGACAAAAAAACTGGCGGGGATAGGGATCCACCCAAATGCTGCATCCTTGCAACTCGTTTGTACTCGCATTGCCATCGCAGTCGGTATTCTGTGGTGCTACGTTTACGATGCGTGGCCCATCACAAACAGTTCACGGTTATAGAACGTATATGATAAGCAGAAACAATTCATGGTTGCAAATCGTGTACGATAAGGCAACTATCACAAATGTTTAGTTTGCCCGCACCATTTGTGATATTGTCTGACATCGCACACGCTTTGCAAACGGCAACTGTGTGCATGCTTGCACACGTTTCCTCTCTGTGAACCATATCCGATTATGGTGTATATCACAAACGTTTGTGTTTTACCGACCGTGTGCGCTGTAACGACCTGCAGAGCGTAATTTCACCGTAATTTAATTGCTGCTATTTCAAATTGTACCGGATTTGAATTTGAAAGTATGCTGTAGCTTTATTCATATCCATCAGGTTCAAACAACAAATGCATTATTCGATTCATGGGTACATATGTTCAAGAATTACATAAGCACCAAATAAAGAATGATGAACCACAGTTGTATACTTGTACTATTAAAGACAGTAAAGAAAGAGGCGAAATACATTCTGGTTGCTGAACAAGGTGAAGCGAAAAGCCCATATTGTGCCCTCCTCCATGCAGAAGGCACGCATGACTCTACTCCAACACCTTGTGATGGCCGACCGCCCATCCTTCACGGTCTTCATGAAAACATCTAGATAATCATCGTGTTCTGGTAGAAATACATTAACCTTTGCATGCCCACCAATCATGTAGTTTGAGAGGTAATCTTGAGTAAACTGCTTTGGGAACCACTGCAAAGGAAAAAGATTCAGACATTGTCATCTAACACAACTCATTATGGGCTGTAAAAAGAAGGCTGCAGAGTTCTTACTTACCATCCTGCAGTTCGTTGTTGTCTTGGATAAAGTGTAAACAAATAGTTTAATTGCCATCTTTTGACCCATTTTACTAACAATCTTTATCATCTTCCTCACTTGATGCTGGTTCATCGATATCTCATTGCCCCATACGCAGAAAGGGTCGAAGCGCGGATCTTTACCAATGACATATGTACCTAAAAGTACCAAGTTAGTATTAGAAGCTAAACAGCAATTGCACAATGATGTAGTACAACACTCTTTTATAATATCTTATAACATCCAATATACTCACATATTAGATGAATTAAGATCTTATATGATGGGCCGGAGGGAGTTTATTGCATTTTTACAAATTATCAGCTGATTAACTGCTGTTGTACCATGGGTTAGAGTTAGTTTGAGCTAGTTTGGGCTCAAATAGCCCTAAAGTTTATCCAAACATGAGGGCTAGTTTGAGCTAGTTGCATCTAACCCACCCAAAAAAACTATCCCACCCAAGAGGTGCTAATTGGAGCTAGTTCTCCTAGTGCATTTATTGTCAATCTAACCCTGTCATCCAAACACCTCTTTGGCTAGGGTTAGTTCAGGGTTAGTCATGAGCTAGAAACTAACTCTAACCTCTAGCTAAGTTGAGTATCCAAACAGGGCTGTGTTGTTGTTGTTGCTGCTGCTGCTGCTCTTATATGTTTATCTAAACATCATCAGAACATTAAAGTAACACTCTTCCTTGTTGCTATGTAGCCTAGGATTGCATATTTCGACATTAAGTACAGTGCAAGTTGCTATGTAGCCTAAGATATATTACATATGGCCCTAGTTAACCTAATGATAAATGGGTTACAGATATATTCAGTTAAAAGTCCGATTCATCGATTAGTCGCTTATCAGCCCCTGGCATATATGGTACCAGCTACCGATATCCTGAACTGTGAGTATATATAAGCCATGGGATGAAACTAACCTCGATGGAAAACAACAGTCGTTCCCAAAATTGTCCTGTGTAAGTACATCGAGAGGCATGTTAAGCACAACAGGCTAAACATCAACCAAATATATCCATGGCAGACAAAATAATCTCCAAAAGATAGCTTCAGTGTGCATGTTTAAGCACGCTAGTAAAGCAAAACAAGTGGAAAGGTGTGTTAACTACAACAGGCCTAACAATTAACAACAAGCAAACATAGTCATTCAAACTGGTATTGTGCCGGTCTAAGTACACTGGTTATTGTGAAATAAAAATGGAAAGGCGTGTTAACTACAAGATGCAGCAACCAAATGTAGTCATTCATAGTGGTATTGTTGAAACTGGTATTGATGAAATTGAACTGCACAGTTCATACTTGCACATATAGAACATCATGTTGTGAATAACTGGAATAAACAAGGCATACTACGAACAACCAAAGATAGCATTTGAAACTGGACATATGCTAACTACAAACAACCGAACAATCAAAAAACTTTAAAAGAGGCATATGCTAGCTATAACAGGCTTAACAACAAGCAAATATATGCATTCCTATCCGTATGTTTAAAACTGGATTGATGAAAATGTACTGCTCAGTAAATAGTTGCACATATAGAGCATCACATTGTGAACAACTGAAATAAACAAGGCATACTACAAACAACCAAATATAGCAATTAAAACTGGACATATTCTCACTACACTACAAAAAGGACTCGACAAAACAAATCATGGGTTCCCCCCTGTGAAGAGGCACGCCAAAACAAATCATGGGTTTCCTCACTTGTCACAGAAAGGCTCATTCTCGTGGGAAGAGCACAGACCCTGGATGCGCTCCATGTTATCGCAGATGGGCTCCTTCTCCTTGGAAGAGCACAGCTGTAGGGTGCCCTCCCTGATGTCACAGATGGGCTCTTTCGCCTTGGAAGAGCCGGAGAGGGTGCCCTCCTCGTGGTCGCCGTCGATGAGGTCTGACTTGGAAGCTGTGGATCCCAAGCCAGCGTCGCAGAATGTGTCCTTCAGAAATGACAAAAGGGGCTTGATGGCAATGTAGGATGGAAAATTCTTGATAGCGAGCCGGAGGAGATCAGCGGCGGGGCCATGGATGAGATCGACGGCGGTTGAACCCGAGGGGTTGGGGGTGGGCCACTTAACCTGTGACATAGACCGCGTCAGGCCATCGTTGTCGACGACCTCGATGTCGTAGCCGGCGTCCATGACATACCCGCATACTCTAGCCCGCTGATTGAGTGCCTGCGGCCAGTAATGGTCGTCAGCTTCCTCAGCGGCCACCTCAGCGACGTCGGGCGAAGAGACCGCGATACACCTCTTTTGGGCCAGTCGCTCCTCGAGCTCCACGGGAAGCGTAGCCGGGCTTAGGCTGCGACGCTCTAGAGTGGGGGATGGGGATCTGTGGGAAAGGGGGCATTTGGCAGGCGTCATCTAAGAAACTCAGGGCAGCCTGGGTATGGAGATCGGTGGGTAAGCTGCACGGGCAAACCGGTAGATGTTGACAATGGAGGCCTTGCGGCGGCGGTGACCTTGCTAGGGTTTCGAGCGAGGGAGGGGTTGTGGTGGGGTGTGTGTGTGTGTGCGCGCACGCGCCCAAGGAGGTTTTGGTGTGTGTGTGTGGAGGGGGCGGGGGGTGTGTTTTAGGAAATGATGCGGCTACTGAAAATTTTACTACGCGGGAGTCAAACGCGGGAGTGAAATGTCGGGGCTATTGAAAATTTGGATGATGGTGCATCGCACACGGTCCGGAAATAACAACCGTGTGTTATGAAACAGAAAAACCCTCGAGGCGGGCAGATATTTTCGAGGGATGCTGGCGGGAGCGGGAACAACAAACATCACACACGGTCGAAACATAATAACCGTGTGTTATCAAATAGAAAAAACCTGCAGGCAGGTAGATATTTTTGAGATGGGAAGCCTCGTGGAGCCCAATGTACTGTGCGAATGTGCGTGACAGGGGCACCAGCGTGGCACACGGTTAGTGTGAGTGAACAGTGTCTGTTGCGTCATCCGACTTGTCTAATGTTCATAAATTTGGCGAAAATGACGCGGGAAAGGGTCAAAACACGAACACCCTTGCATGTGGACCAAATATATGTATGAAAAGGGTGGTTTGATGTTCAAATACCAAATGGAACTTCGATGTGGCACCTATCTCGCAAAGCGCACGGTATTGCTTGCCCCCCTCGTGTCGGGAGGAGGGGAATCCTAAGCTATGAACGCATGCCCCCCCCCCCACGGAGGTTCACCTAGCAAAGTGCAAAGTAGCAGCCCCCCAATCACACACACGCGCGCGCGCACACACACACACTTTCAGTCGGCGGGCCGGAGAGGGCATCTCACCAAGATGTATCGTAAAACGGACCAAGAATAATCCACCTTGGTCGTACAACCTCTCTCTTGTTGTTGGTCAAAGTGATGGTCGTCCATGCGACCCCAGAGATGGGCTAGCTCGCCAATAATCACGCAAGTAGCTAGTCCCCGAAGACAACCACTGCCTCTGTGTGGCCCAAACATATGTATGGAGAGGTGTTGATGTTTGAATACACAATGGAATAACTTTGATGTGGCACCGTGCTTTCGAACCAGAAATCCCCACACGGAGCGAGGGTTAGTTGATGATGCATATGTATGGCACACCGCACTTCAAGACGATGACGGGGATTCATGCATGCATGCGTGCATAGTATGCGCTCAAACTTAATTACGTTTGAATCTCACCATGACCTATACTACGATAACACGAACCAAAGGAAGAATCCGCCATGGTAACCTATCTTGTTGTTGGTCAAGGTGATCATGGATGTCCACGCGGGCCCACAAATATATAGGCTTGTCACCGATAACCACGCGAGGGAGTGTACCGTTCGAAGACAACCACTACATGCATATGTATGGAGGTGATGCGTGCATGCATGTTTCAATACCATTCACAACATTGATGTGGCGCGTGCGTCGAAAGTCGTACAGTCACCACACAGAGCGAGATTGGTTCATGACGTGTTGTGGTACTAGCCACTTCGACTCGATAGGAGGGATTCATGCGTACACATGCATGTGTGTGCTCAAACTATATCATGTCATCCCAGAGCATGACATATATATATATACCGTATTACAAACAAAAAAATAACCCCCTCCTAAGTCAAATTAACCTCTCTCGTTGTCAGGCAAAGTAGTGATGGACCAAGCGGGCCCATAGATGGAAAGCATCGATATCGCTGATAACCGCGTGAGTGGGTGCGAGAGGACAACCACCATCGCTTTGCATGTGGGCCAAACATATGTTGAATACCCAAAATGCACAACTTTGATGTGGCACATGCCTCGAAAACTGTAAAGTCCCCACACAGAGCGAGGTTCATGAAGCGTACTACATATGATGGTCCCCTTCCCCCCCTTCGACGCATACTATATGCTCCTATCGTAATACAACCCAAAAAGAATCCTCCTTGATGGTGAAATTAATTAACCTCTCCCGATGTAGGTCAAAGTGATGCATGCATCGACGATGACCTCGCGGGCCCACGGATGGAAATGTCACACGTGAGTGTCCTTGGATAGCCACCGCCTGCATGTATGTGGCCCAAAGAGGTGTTGTGTTATGTTTGAATAGCCAATTCACAACTTTGATGTGGCACGTGCCTCGGAAACCAAAAAGTGCCGACACTGAGTGAGGTGTACTTGTTCACAGACACGTACGTATAGTATATATGCTAGTCCCCTCCCACCTCTTCGACGCGTACTATATACTCCCACCATAACACAAACAAAAAAGATTCTACCTTGCTGGTCAAATTAACCACTCTGCCGGCTGTTGGTCAAAGTGATGGACGACGACCTCGCGGGCCCACAGAAAGCGTCACACGCGAGTGAGTGTTGTGTAGGACAACCACCGACTGCATGTGGCCAAAACATGTATGTAAGAAAGGGTTGTGTAATGTTTTAAATAATGAATTCACAACTCTGCTGTGGCACCTGCCTCACAAAATGGCCAACCCACACGGTGGCTCATGATTCGTAGTCTACTGCCAGCCAGCCCCCACCCCCTAGACGCGCGCGCGCACACACACACACCTCGCATCCACCACAACTGCGATGCAAGTTAAAACCCACAGTGAACATATGTTACCAAAGGAGGGACGTTTTAATTTTGAAAAAAAATAGAGATCATTAAGACGTTTTAGTACATTGATTGATTTTCTAGGGGTATAATGTGCAGAAATCAAATTTGAGCTACATGCACACGTGACAGTGCACCTAAATGGATTGAAAAAACACATGTGTCTCACTGGGTGCATGTTTACTCCCCGTGCAAGAAATTTCAAACATTGAGAATCTTGATTTTTAAATTCTAGTACATCCAAAACTTATTTGAAATTCATGAAACTTATCGTGTTGTCGTATGGACACCAATACAAAGTGGCATTGTACTTTTTTTGTCAAATTTGAGACCAATTTTGATGTAATCTTTATCTTCTTACAAACAGGAGATTATTAATAATTGGGAACCAATATCACAAACGGATTATTTATTCGAACCGTGGGCGTTAGACCAATAATGGATACGTGCCATGCTTCGGTTAAGCAATAAAGCGGCATCATTAATCATCAAAATATTAAAGCAATATACGTGCCGCCACGCGACCCGTGTGCCGTGCGAGCAGGCGTGAGTTGACGGGACGCATGCGGGAAGTCCACCGCACAGGCAGACCGGGAGACGTGCGTGTAGGTGTGTGAATTGACGGGAGGCGTGCTCGCTACGCTGTGTCATCAGGAGGCATGCGATAGCTGTGTGAAATGACGGTAGGCATGCCAGCAGTCGAGTGCGCAGGCTTCCCGGGAGGCAAGCCAACGGTTTGACCGCCGCCCGCCTCTCTCCCACTACTCCATATTAATGGCGCGCCCGAGCGGCCGCACCCCCCATCCTCGCCACACACACAATCCTCTCTCTCCGCCTGCATCCTCGACGCCGCTCTCAGTCCTCAAAGCCGTCAGTGTATGAGGATGTCGCCGTAGCGCCCCATCGGAGGGAGTGGCGACGCCGGGGCTGCTGAACCACCGGAGCATGGCGTGGAGATGGAGACAGAGGTTGCCGTCACCGCCGGCGAGGTATCGCTGCACCCTGACGTCATCGACGGTGTCGTTCTTCCACAGCCGGAGCCGGAGGTCCACACCGACTCCGGGGATGACTCGGGCGACAACTCCGGCGATGACTCCGACGACCACTTCGGCGACGACTCCGACGACGACGGACAACCAGTTAGTTATCTATACCCATTTATGTGTCAAATACATCCTAGGGTTTCTCTGCTTACTCCTGCCTCCCCCTTTTTGGAATAGAAATCCTATGGTTATGTTCTCTCAATCCATGAAATCCGAGTAAGTTTCGTTAGATCCGTGTAGTGTATTGATTGTTTGAATGATACAAGTGATAAGTGATTAGTTGTTTCATCTGTGCAAATGATTTCTGCTAATAATCTGACTAGGGTTAGTGTTCGTGCTAATAATTCCTAGCCAGGTCTTGACAATTGATTTTGAATGACCTACATATATGTTTGTGCCATTATTTTGTTCAAGATTGGTCTATACATAGACAATTGTGCTTAAAAATTGAATCATAATCTCTGGATATGTATAAAAAAATAGCCATAAATTCTTAATCCTACTTCACGGCATGTAAACATTGATTTGATGCCAAATTTTGGCAACTGCCAAATGTTCGCTAGAGATTAGTTTGTAAACATTAATTTGACGCCATATTTTTTTACTATATGTATAGGTGCTGTCTGACGATGTCGACAGCGAGGATGAAGATGGCCAGAGGAGGTACAAGAGGCAAATCCTCAGGGAGCTTTATGCGGGAATGCATAACAGGCGTATTAGGACCTGGGACAATGGCTATCGATGCCCATTTTGCAACCAAAAGCTTCATGATGCGTATCAAAGTGTTCTGGCACATGCAAGAGGACGAGCCGTTGGCTCCTTCAAGCAGAAGTATTCTCGCAGGGTGGCGCACGCCGCGTACGCTGAGTACCTGGTGAAGCTTCAGGATCGTGCCGGCAAATGAGATGAGATGTGAGATCGAACTATGTACGCTTGAGTATGCTTAATGACGGTTGAACTATGTACTTATGGTTGAACTATGCTTGTGTACGCTTATTATCTATGTCTGAGTATGTTTAATCTATGTTTACTTATGTCTAAATGTGGGATATGAATGCAATCGGTTCGGTTGATGGAATCTACCTACATCCTGGTTTATTGGTCCCCTTTGTAATTTGTGTTAAATTTTGACCAAAGATTTAAGTGACAAAATGTTAGCGTAGGTCAGCAAAAATTATATCGTTGGATGCGTATTTGAACATAGTGTTCAATGATATAATTTTTGGTGACATGCATAAACATTTGTTATTTAAATCTTTGGTCAAAATTTGGTACAAATTACAAAAGGGACCAATAAACTAGATCGGAGGTAGTACGTCAATCACACACGGTTCCCAAAATTGGAACCGTGTGCAATGACTTTCATTTTCCCTGTTACGTCAATCACACACGCTTGTCTCTAGCAAACCGTTGCCTCCGAAACTCTTTGTGGGATAGAAAACCCTCACCACCCAATTCAAAAAAGGAAAAAGAAAACCCTCACCATCCCCACGTCACAAAAACCCTCACCCCGGCCGCCACCCCCTCCGGTCCCCATTCACACCTGCACAAGCTCCTCCATGTCTGTGCATGGCACCACCTATCGCCGCGGCAACCACTTAGCTTGACGCCTGTCGCCGCCCCCAGGCTGCCCGCAAACCTCACTGCATTTCGCCACTTCCGCTTGCCGCCGCCTATCGCCATCGACTTTCTTGACGCTGCTCGCGGTCGACCCAGCTCCGTCCTATTGGGGAATCCAC
Organism: Thinopyrum elongatum; assembly: GCA_011799875.1. Taxonomy (NCBI): domain Eukaryota; kingdom Viridiplantae; phylum Streptophyta; class Magnoliopsida; order Poales; family Poaceae; genus Thinopyrum; species Thinopyrum elongatum. The sequence goes on along the minus strand of CM022302.1, from coordinate 404,447,727 downwards.
CGTATTGACGGTTTTTTTCTCATGGACAACAAGGTAACTAATTTAATGAGATATTATCTCATCTCTTATTCCAGTTCATCTGCCTCCTTTAATCACCCGGCCGAAATCGCAGTGAATTTATTTTTATTCGAGCTAATTTGAGGATTTTTCTTTCATTCATAGAGTGTACAGTGCACGGGCAAATCCGGACTTTGCGGCCTCAGCCAGACATCCATGGAGTTCCATCTCACTGTACCAGATGACTCGAGGATGCACGCGGAATGTTCAATCCCACCCTAAATTGGTTGGCATGACCTACTTTCCTGAACATATACTATATATTGCTGCATTTGGATAAAAGGTGCCACATGCAGCATATACGTCAAAGGGGATTTTTTTCCTCTTCTTTCTATATTAGGCAAATTAATGATGTATTGTTCTTTCGATTACTCTCATATTTCCATGACATCATGGTTACCCTATCTGTTTAATTATAGATTTTTGTCCTTTGATTTCAACTGTTGTACAGTTCTTTCAATTTCACCCATATTTGCATGTTACCATTTTTATTAACAATCCTACCATTTTCTGCAGCGCGTCCCTTGCTATGCAACATAATCTGTAGTACACAATCTTTCCCTTACATAAATCAAGACTGCAGGGATGTCATACTGAACACAAACCATGGATTTACAATCGTTGCTTCTGTACGACTTGATGAATGTGGTCACTCCTATTTTTCCAAGGGCCTCTGGACAGAAAATTCTAAGTTTTATGTACTGAAAGCTGGCACTAAAATTGCACTGCACATAAAAGACCCTAGTCATGAGATATATGCTAACTTCCCCGACGATATCATCCGTCCAGACTTTGTTCGAAGTAAGTGTTCTTTCCAAGTATCTGCATGTTGACTTACCCAGCAATATCAAATGAATTGTGTAGTATTTAAGCAACCAATTGTTATTCCATTTTCTTAGTCTATTCATACCTACTAATTTCTAGTTACCAATACACTTTTCTATTGCCCTGTTTTAACTAAATATTCCCTGTACTCCCACTTCTATTAGAAAGTGCCGCTGATGAGGAGACTCTGGAGGTGGAGAACGGGGCTGCCAACAAGCGAAGGCGGGTTGAGCAAGAACCACAAGCGACTCCAGCAGGCCTAGACTTCATCAGTAGCCTCCCCGATGATATGTTGATAGTCACTATCTCCCTCCTCCCAATCAAATATGGGGCGCGGACAACCGTCCTTTCCCGGCGGTGGTGCCCCCTATGGAACTCCACCCCTCTTGACCTCATCGACACCCACGAGCTCTGCCATGGCTATCGCAAAAGCTTGGATGCGTTCTCCAAGATGCTCGGCAGTCACCCTGGCCCAACCAGAGGCCTTAGCATGGGCAAGTTCTGTTTCAACGGCAAGGACTGAGCCAAGCTTGACGACTGGTTCCGATCCCCCGCCCTAGATCAGCTCGAGGAGCTCACTTTTGATGATGGGCATATGCGCTCGCTGCCAACGTCCATGCTCCGCCTCGCGCCCACGCTGCGCGTCGCCAAGTTCAGGAACTGCCATCCCCCCCTTAATGACGCGCCCGCTCTACCACGACTGAAGCACCTCGAGCTCGTCGTCGTCTGCCTCCCAAGCGGTGACATGGAGCGCCTGCTCCGTGGCTGTACTACACTCAAGTACCTTCATCTTCAGGCGATCAATGGGTTGAGTAGCTTCCACATCACCTCCATGACTCTCCGGACTATTTATGTGTGTTGCTGGTGCTGCAAGAAGACATCACAAGATGTGTACCACGATATGGTCATTGAGGACACACCTTCACTTGAGAGATTACTTGTAGTTGATCAAGCAGGTCCAACAAGAATCAATGTCATTTCTGCGCCAAAATTTACAGTGGTGGGCTACTCGTCTGACAAATACTCTGAACTTGTTTTTGGATCCACACCCGTTCAGGTACAACAGCCGCCTTCTACCTCTCCTTCTAGAAATTAACATTATTTCTAATTTTGAAGATGTATGTTTGTCTGTCATCCAGAAAATGATTCTGACAAGCTTGACCCCAAAACTACACAAAGTGAAGGTCTTGGCACTAGAATCTATCAGCCCCAACCTAGACCAAGTTGTCAGTTTCCTGAGATGCTTTTCGTGCCTGGAGAAGCTATATATCGAGGTGATGTTCCTTTCCTGTTAAATGTTAACCATAAGGGAGTTCAATTTGTGACACCTTTTTCCAAGTTTACAATGACAATGTACTACAATTTCTGAAGGATTTTTGGAGGATTTCAGTACATACATGTCCCCCCCCCCCCATATTGGTTGCTTGATCCATATGGTTACAATCCATAAGCATTTCTCTTTTGGATTCATCTGTATTAGTTTTCTTAGGGAACTTTTCATCCACTCCAACCTCTTGTGAAGAAGGCTATATTTTTCTAGATTGTAATCAAATGCCCATGTTAATCATGTCGGATCAAAGATGGCACGTTAGTGCATTTTACAAATCCTGCAAACCAAATAGGCCTGTAGTAGTGTTCAAAACTGCATGTAGGCACTAACATGGTTTCTTCTTTTGCAGATAAGATTAGGACCGGTGGTGGATATTGTGATAGAATATAACAATCACATCGAATGCCTATATCTGCATCTCTCAGAAATTACTTTGAACTCCTACCGAGGGACCCTACCGGAGATCATATTCGCCAGGTTCTTTGTTGTCAGAGCAAGGGTGCCGAAGGTAATGAGGTTTGCGCTACATTTATTTCGCAAAAATGAATGGTTTGTTGATCAGCACCGACGGCTGCAGCAGAATGGAATAGGCTCCGAAAATGCTGAATTTCATTTTGGAACTTCAGATGACAGAGTAATCGGAAGTCATTGTGTCAACCCCATACATGACTTCTCAGTGGCTGACCCCTTTGCAAAAATTTTGAGGTTTCGACACCAGCCTTACAAGTGGTAATATTAGTTTGAGCCTCTCTTATATCCATGTTCAGAGGATCAGTGCAAGTGTTTGCAGCTGATGAGCTGAATTTCATTTCTAATATCAGTTTGAACCTTGTAATCTTCGAATTTGAGCCATATAACTTTGGATTATGAACCTTGTAATATTTTGATCTTTTGTGGTACAATCGTTGAAATGGCATCGTATGAGACTCGTATATTGGTAGCACTATTTTGACCTTAATATGTAATGGACTTAGATTTTATTAACCATTCTCGAATCTGTTTACCTTGTCGATCTCATAGCACATGATCTGTATAGCTAACTTGACTGCGATCTTCGACATTATTGCACACAGTTGGTTTCTTCAACCATGTGCCCTGTAGAGCGCAGAATTAATTATCGCACTCGAGTGTCCATCATCACCCTTCTGTGTAACTTTGACCTCATCACCCACGGGTAAACTTATGACCGAAGTCATTCCACACACTTCGTTTTTACAAAGCTTTTTGCCAGTAAACGCCCACGATTTGTCCCTCTTCTAGCCGACGCGTGGCCAAACTAGCCGAGCGGGAAGCTTGTGCGGTAAACTGCGCGGTAGCGCGGGAACAGGCTCACCGACGATACATTTGGCGCCTCCTCGATCCCATGCGTGGTTAAACGAAACGCGTGCGGTGTTGTCAAGCGTGCACTGGAATCCTCCGCTATGAACGCGGTGACAAGACGTGACGATTACAGGCCAGCCGGCTCCCATTTATTACAGTGGCCATTTAACCCTTGTGTCTCTTCAACATTTCGATAGCGCCCCACCATTGCAAGAAGCACACACACCACAACAAATTCTTAGAGGGTATCCTGCGCGGCTCCAATGGCGCTCCGAGCGGCTGCCGATGACGAGCAGCAGTTCTCCATGCATGCCATGGTGGACACCCATAGAAGGTTCATGGAGCTCTCGGTGGTGTACACCAACAACCCGGTCTGGGTGGAGCACTCCATCCACATCATGGAGCTGTTGCTTGCTGAGGAGAAGTACAAGGTGGTCGGGTTCAACCTCGAGTACACCCGCACTCGTGCAGGGTCTCGTCCCAAGGTCGCCGTCGTCCAGATGTGCGTGCGCAATCACGTCCTTGTCTACCACTACTACCTGGCCACAAGGCCTTGTGAGCGTTTTGCCAGGTTTGTCAACAACCCCAACTACATGTTCGCTATGGTGGACATCACCAACGATGTAAAGGTGCTCAAGAATTCGGGCATCGCCTGCCCGAATCTTGTCGACATCCAGGGCCAATTCAAGATCTGGGGCAGCAACGAGCATGAGAAGGACTCACTGGTTCACCTCGCCAAGGCCATCATCGATCCCTACTATAGAGACATGAAGGATTCCTGCAACAAGGACAAGCGTGCCTGGCACTCGGTTTGGATGGAGAAACTCGACAAAGCTCACGTCGTGTACGTGGCCAAGGAGGCGTACACGAGCTGTGAGATGTACAGGCGGATCGTTGACATGAGGAAGTGCCTCCTTCCCCAAAACGGCCAGGTATCCAGCCGGAAGCAGAGCAATGGCAAGCGTCGTCGCAACAAGAAGTAGATGATTAGATCCTCGTTTCTCCTAGTTTAGTATGCATCTAATTGCTTACTTTGGTGTGTGGAAATGTTATGTGTGTAGTCACTTGTGTAATTGTATGCTTAATTTGGTTATGCAATGCTGTCTTTTTAAGTATATATGTTGATGCTCTGTAGACAGAACATAGATGTTGTGCGGACAGAGCAAATCACATCGCACACGGACTAAACAGTGGAACCCGTCGGTGATGATTTCATCAATCACTGACAATTGTATACCAGCAATCGTTTGATCACAACACACACGGCTTGTTAACAGGAATCGTCTGTGTTGTTATCGGTCTTCCCACACATTTCCAATTACAGACTTCTTTGCCGCGTATCACACACATCTTGTTAAGTTGAACCGTTTCTGTTCTTTTGGCTCAACGCAAACAGTTCATTCGAGTGAACTGTATGCCATATATCGCACACACCTTCACCTGGCTGACCGTTTCTTTTGTGTTGCCTAATCACAAATAGTTCATCCGAGTGAACTGTATGCCGTATATCGCACACACCTTCATCTGGCTACCCGTTTCTGTTCTTCTGCCTCATCGCAAACAGTTCATTGGACTGAACTGTATGCCCAGCGTCACACACGCAACTAAAATCTGAACCATGTTTGATGTATCCGCCATTGCAAATGTTTTGCATCTTTTTTGATGGTTTTTTTACATCATCGTTTGCGATTAATGTATCGCACATAGTTTTGTCAAAGGGTCTCTGATCGTAGTGTCGCGTTAGCAGCGTCCTGCAGTAGTGCCTGGTGTTTGAAATTCATTCCCATTTCTTGCATGGGACCTAAGCATGCACCCAAGGACACACATTTGATATGTCAACCCATTTTTCTGCACTGGAGCATGTGCATGTAGTTCAAATTTGAATTATGCACATAAAATGCCTAGAAAACTCAGTTAATGTATAAAAATGTCCAAACGAACCCTGAAATTGCAAATTTTAACACGACACTTTTGTTGCTTTGTGTTGCCACTAGGAAAAAATTTGAAAACAGGAAGAGGCAACGAATATCGTTTCATCCACCAAGGAGGAACATTCCCTACCGGAACCATGAGGCTTGTAGTCAGAAGCTCTGGTATGTGAGAAGCTTATACCCAAACCTGCCCCAAATGGGACAATTTTTTTACCACAGCATGTTGATGTCGTTCCATGATAGCATGCCAAGTTTCATGAATTTCAGACGAGTTTTGGATTTACTAGAATTTGAAAACCATGTATCTCAATGTTTGCGGACGAGCGACGGTGGCGAGGTGTTTGACATTCATTCCCATTTCTTGAATGGGACCTAAGCATGCAACCAAGGACACAGATTTGATTTTTCAACCAATTTATATGCATTGGAGCATGTGCCTATAGTTCAAATTTGAATTATGCACATAAATGCATAGAAAACTCAGTTAATGTATAAAAATGTCCAAACGAACCCCAAAAAATTCCAAAATTAAACACAACACTCCTGTTGTTCTATGTTGACACTAGAAAAAAAATTGAAATCAAGAAGAGGCAACGGATATCGTTTCATCCAAAAAGGTGAAACGTTCCCTACCATAACCATGAGGCTTGTTGTGAGAAGCTCTGGTTTGTGAGAAGCTTATGCCCCAACTTGACCCAAATGGGACAAATTTTTTACCACGGCATGTTGATGCCGTTCCATGATAGCATGCCAAGTTTCATGAATTTCAGACGAGTTTTGGATTTACTAGAATTTGAAAACCATGTATCTCAATGTTTACGGCCGAGCGACGGTGGCAAGGTGTTTGACATTCATTCCCATTTCTTGCGTGGGACATAAGCATGCAACCAAGGACACAGATTTGATTTTTCAACCAATTTATGTGCACTGGAGCATGTGCCTATAGTTCAAATTTGAATTATGCACATAAATGCACAGAAAACTCAATTAATGTATAAAAATGTCCAAACAAACCCCAAAAAATTCCAAAATTTAACACAACACACTTGTTTTTCTATGTTGACACTATAAAAAAATTGAAATCAAGAAGAGGCAACGGATATCATTTCGTTCAGAAAGGTGAAACGTTCCCTACCGTAACCATGAGGCTTGTTGTGAGAAGCTCTGGTTTGTGAGAAGCATATACCCCTACCTAACCCAAATGGGACAATATTTTTACCACGGCATGTTGATGCTGTTCCATGATAGCATGTCAAGTTTCATAAATTTCAGACGTGTTTTCGATTTACTAGAATTTAAAAACCATGTATCTCAATGTTAGCGGTCGAGCGACGGTGGCAAGGTGTTTGGCATTCATTCCCATTTCTTGCATGGGTCTTAAGCATGCAACCAAGGACACACATTTGAATTTTGAACCCATTTATATGCACTGGAGCATGTGCATGTAGTTCAAATTTGAATTATGCACATAAATGCATAGAAAACTCAGTTAACGTATAAAAATTTTCAAGTGAACCCCGAAAAATCCCAGAAATTGACACAACACTCCTGTTGTTCTATGTTGATACTAGAAAATTTTTTAAAGCAAGAAGAGGCAAGGGATATCATTTCATCAACAAAGGTGAAACGTTCCCTACCGAAACTATCAGGCTTGTAGTGAGAAGCTCTGGTTTGCGAGAAGCTTATACCCAAACCTGCCCCAAATGGGACAATATTTTTACCACGGCATGTTGATGCCGTTCCATGATATCATGTCAAGTTTCATGAATTTCAGACGAGTTTTCGATTTAATAGAATTTTAAAACAATGTATCTCAATGTTAGCGGCAAAGCGACAGTGTCAAGGTGTTTGACATTCATTCTCATTTCTTGCATGTGACCTAAGCTTGCCACCAAGGACACATATTTGATTTTTCAACCTGTTTTTATGCACTGGAGCATGTGCATGTAGTTCAATTTTGAATTATGCACATAAATTCCTATAAAACTCAGTTAACGTATAAAAATGTCCAAACGAACCCCGAAAAATTCAAAAATTTAACACGACACTCCTGTGGTTCTATGTTGACACCAGAAAAAAAATTGAAAGCAAGAAGAGGCGACGAATATCGTTTTGTCCACAAAGGTGACATGTTTCCCTAATGGAACCATGAGGCTTCTTGTGAGAAGCTTATACCATAACCTGCCCAAATGGGACAATATTTTTTACCCCAACATGTTGATGCCATTCCATGATTGCATGCCAAGGTTCATGAATTTCAGATGAGTTTTGGATTTACTAGAATTACAAAAGCAAGTACCTCAACGTTTGCCGGAGAGCCACGGTGCCGTGGTGTTTGAAATTCATCCCCATTTCTTGCATGAGACATAAGCATCAACCCATGGACACATATATGATTTTACAACCCATTTTGGTGCACCGGAGCATGTGCATGTAGTTTAATTTTGAATTGTGCACCTGGAATTCCTAGAAAACTAAGTTAATATATAAAAATGTCCAAACGAACCCTGAATAATTCCAATTTTTTTGACGACACACCTATAGTTGCATGTTCACTGCAGATAAAAGTTCTAGCAATTCAAACACCCTTCTTTGCCGCTGTGACCCTATTATGTAATTCAAGTCAAGACGAAAAATCAAGTAGATCAGACACAGTTTATTATCACCAACTGTGTGAGATGCAGTACAAAATATCTTGGAGCACCATCGGAGTATAGTACGCCTATGGCTTACGCGAGAAGGTGCGTCGGCTATAGTCCACAACCGGCGTGTCGAGCACACTAGCTCGCTCCCCAAATATCATTTCACTGTTCAATCGTCGCCGGTGAAAGATGGGGATGTGGACCCGCGTCGTGAGGGCAACTTCGGCGGCCCACTCCAGCGAGAGCGCGGCCGAAGCCGCCATGCGCGTGCTAACAAGCTACATGAGCGCGGCCGCAATCTGCGACCGGGCGGCCAAGGCAGCCCAAACGACCGTTGTTGCTTCTCTGGTGGCGGCAGCAACATCTGTCTCGGTGATAGCAACTTGAAAGAGTGGCACAACAGCTGTCCATTCCGCAGCGGCGGTCTTAGCCCTGATGGAGGTCGCCAACGACCATGTCGAGGCCGCCCATGCCCAGCTCGTGGCGGTCACCGCACAAATCAAATGAAGCTTCTTCGACAATGGTCGGCAACCCACGGTCGAAGAGTTGGCAATCGCCGAGAGTGTTCGAGCAGCCGTCCATTCCTCCGCGGCATACCTTGCCACGACGGAGCCCGTCGAAGCCCAGATCGCGGCCGCCCACACCCAGCTCATGGCGGCCTTTTCCAAAGAGATGGCGGACGCGGATGGTGAGACGCTTGCCGAGTATGGTGCGATGGATGCCATGGAGCCCCTTCCCCAGGAGATCGTCGGGCGCGAGCTGGACATGGAGGAGGCGGCAGAGATCGACGAGCACCAGCCATAGTAGTACTCTTTTTTTGGTTTAATTAAGAGCGCCGGTCTTTAATTTGTTAGAGTAATGTTTAGGTCAGCTAGCTCTGTTTAATTGTTGAATTTGCTCGATTAAGAAGTGTGGGTGTGCTGTAGTCTCCTTTGTGTACCCAAATTATGCAATGACGTGGATGACCACTGTAACCAGGGAAATTCAAACCAAAATTTGCACGTTCAAACTCTTCACACACGGGTTAAGCTATATGAATCGTTTGTGATGTTCACATATCGTACACAGTGCTAAATAAGGGACCGTGTCTAATGACACTTTGCGCGCCAGTTTTTTCGCTGCACTAATTCAAAAAATTTGGCTTCCGCGGAAATATCTACCTCCCCGCCCCCTCCCCCTTACCAAAAGCCACATTTCCCCTGTTTTTGCCTTCCTTTCCAAGTTGAAACCTTCACTCCTTGCTTGCAGCACCGCCTCCTCGCCGGCGACCCTCCTTCACGCCGCTTGGCATCGTCGATCTAGGCAGGTAATCCACACCCGACCCCCATCCTCCTCCTCCTTCCACATCCCACATGCCCCGACCGCCAGCGCAACACCTTCCACCCAAATCACCGACCCCTCCCCCAAATAAACACCGCCCTAAGCCATGGTGCACGCAATATAGCCAGGAGCTCAAGGAGCATTTGGCTGCGGAGAAGCAAATCGCGGCCACACGCGTGGATGAGGTTGCGATGGCTGCCATTCATGCCAACCCACAGATCTTGGAGGAGCACATCGCCGTCGAGGCCTTGCGTGCCGACACCATGATGCGGTAGGCTGCTTTAAACGATAGTTCATGGCGTTTTCTCGAGGATACCGTCGGTGCCTTCGACGAAGACTACGAGGTGTTTTCTCAGCATGCCCTGATATGTCTCCAACGTATCTATAATTTTTGATTGTTCCATGCTATTATATTATCTGTTTTGGATGTTTTATATGAATTAATATGCTATTTTATATTATTTTTGGGACTAACCTATTAACCTAGAGCCCAGTGCCAGTTCCTGTTTTTTCCTTGTTTCTGAGTTTCGCAGAAAAGGAATACCAAATGGAATCCAAACGGAATGAAACCTTCGCGATGATTTTTCTTGGACTAGAAAGACAACCAGGAGACTTGGAGATGAAGTCGGAGGAGCCACGAGGCGGCCACAAGGACGGAGGGCGCGCCCAGGGGGTAGGGTGCCTTCCCCCACCCTTGTCGGCCCCTCGTGCACCTCCTGACCTAATTCTTTCGCCTATATATTCCCAAATATCCCCAAACCACCAGAAGCATCCACGAAAACACTTTTCCACCGCCGCAACGTTGTGTACCCATGAGATCCCATCTAGGGACCTTTTCAGGCACCCTGCCGGAGGGGGATTCGACCACGGAGGGCTTCTACATCAACCCTATTGCCCTTCCGATGAAGCGTGAGTAGTTTACCACAGACCTACGGGTCCATAGCTAGTAGCTAGATGGCTTCTTCTCTCTCTTTTGATTCTCAATACCATGTTCTCCTCGATGTTCTTGGAGATCTATTCGATGTAATTCTTTTTTGCGGTGTGTTTGCTGAGATCTGATGAATTATGGATTTATGATCAGCTTATCTATGAATATTATTTGAATCTTCTCTGAATTCTTTTATGCATGATTTTATATATTTGTAATTCTCTTCGAACTATCGGTTTGGTTTGGCCAACTAGATTGGTTTTTCTTGCAATGGGAGAAGTGCTTAGCTTTGGGTTGAATATTGCGGTGTCCTTTCCCAGTGACAGTAGGGGCAGCAAGGCACGTATTGTATTGTTGCCATCGAGGATAAAAAGATGGGGTTTTCATCATATTGCTTGAGTTAATTCCTTTACATCATGTCATCTTACTTAATGCATTACTCCGTTCTTTATGAACTTAATACTCTAGATCCATGCTGGATAGCGGTCGATGTGTGGAGTAATAGTAGTAGATGCAGAATCATTTCGGTCTACTTGACACGGACGTGATGCCTATATTCATGATCATTGCCTTAGATATCGTCATAACTTTGTGCTTTTCTATCAATTGCTCGGCAGTAATTTGTTCACCCACCATATTATTTTCTATCTTGAGAGAAGCCTCTAGTGAAACCTATGGCCCCCGGGTCTATTTTCCATCATATAAGTTTCTATTTTCCATCATACAAGTTTCCGATCTACTATCTTGCAATCTTTTACTTTTCAATCTATAAACCAAAAATACCAAAAATATTTTCTTTATCGTTTATCTATCTCTATCAGATCTCACTTTTGCAAATAACCGTGAAGGGATTGACAACCCCTTTCTCGCGTTGGGTGCAAGTTGTTTGATTGTTTGTGCAGATATTCGGTGATTTGTTCGTTGTCTCCTACTGGATTGATACCTTGGTTCTCAAACTGAGGGAAATACTTATCTCTACTTTTCTGCATCACCCTTTCCTCTTCAAGGGAAAAATCAACGCAAGCTCAAGAAGTAGCAGGAAGAATTTCTGGCGCCGTTGCCGGGGAGATCTATGCCAAGTCAAGACATACCAAGTACCCATCATAAACTCTCATCTCTTGAATTACATTATTCGCCATTTGCCTCTCGTTTTCCTCTCCCCCACTTCTAAATTTTTTTTTGAAAAGATTTGCCTTTTTATTCGCCCTCTTTTTTGTTTGCCTTTTTCTCGTTTGATCTTTTGTTTGCTTGTGTGACCATGTATCTTCTATTTGCTTGCATCTTCGCTTGCTAAAAATATATTGATATGGATCCTCATCCACTTGCTAATCTTTTTAAAGGATCCAATTATGATGACCCAATTGCTAGTGAGTTGAGTGCACTAGATTATCTTTATAAGGTTTTGCTTGAAATTCATGAATCTAATTTTTTTGATGAAGTGTTGAAAGAAGGAAATTATAAAGTGATTCATGATAGCTCCTTCAATGAAAAGCATGATTGCAATGATGTTATTATAAATTCTATTAATATCAATTGTGCTAAAAATATGCAAAACCCTAAGCTTGGGGATGCTAATTTTGCTATGTCTACTACTTGTTGCAATGATCATGATTGGGGTGATTCTTCTTATGATCTTGAAATTTTATTTAAGCCCCATGATGAATATGAGATTGATAATAATGTTTGCAATAATATTGAAAGTGGGTTTGGAAGAGTGTCAACTTTAGATCCCACATATTTGGAGAATATTCAATCTTATGAAATTTTTGATAAAAGTGGGATTGGAGAGGTCAAAACTTTAAGTAGCAATGAGCACACTCTTTTGGATTTCAAGGAATTTAATTATGATAATTGTTCTTTAATAGATTGTATTTCCTTGTTGCAATCAATGTTGAATTCTCCTCATGCTTATAATCAAAACAAAGCTTTTACTAAACATATCGTTGATGCTATGATGCAATCTTTTGAAGAAAAGCTTGAATTGGAAGTTTCTATCCCAAGAAAACTTTATGATGAGTGGGAACCTACTATTAAGATTAAGATTAAAGATTATGAGTGCCATGCTTTGTGTGATTTGGGTGCTAGTGTTTCCACGATTCCAAAAACTTTATGTGATGTGTTAGGTTTCCGTGAATTTGATGATTGTTCTTTAAATTTGCATCTTGCGGATTCCACTATTAAGAAACCTATGGGAAGGATTAATGATGTTCTTATTGTTGCAAATAGGAATTATGTTCCCGTAGATTTCACTGTTCTTGATATAGATTGCAATCCTACATGTCCTATTATTCTTGGTAGACCTTTCCTTAGAACGATTGGTGCAATTATTGATATGAAAGAAGGGAACATTAGATTTCAATTTCCATTAAGGAAGGCCATGGAACACTTTCCAAGAAATAAAATTAAATTGCCATGTGAATCAATTATGAGAGCTACTTATGGATTGCATACCAAAGATGACAATACCTAGATCTATTCGTGTTTTTATGCCTAGCTAAGGGCGTTAAACAATAGCGCTTGTTGGGAGGCAACCCAATTTTATTTTTGTTTTTGCTTTTTTGGTTCTGTTTTACAATAAATAATTCATCTAGCCTCTGGTTAGATGTTGTTTTGTGTTTTAATTAGTGTTTTTGCCAAGTAAGACCTTTGGGATGGCTTACGGTGATAGTTGATTTGATCCTGTTGAAAAACAGAAACTTTTGCGCCCAGTCACAGAATTGTTTAGATTCACTTGAGAGCGTAAAACCCATGAATTTTTTACAACAGATTTATATACAAATTGCATATGGTTTCCTAATATTTCAGAATTTTTGGAGTTACAGAAGTATTAGAACAATTCGGATCTTCCCAGACTGTTCTGTTTTTGACAGATTCTGTTTTCTTTGTGTTGTTTGCTTATTTTGATGAATCTATGGGTAGTATCGGGGGGTATGAACCATGGAAAAGTTGGAATACAGTAGATATTACTACAATATAAATAAATAATGAGTTCACAACATTACCAAAAGTGATGATTTATTTTCTTATACTAACGGAGCTTATGAGATTTTCTGTTCAGTTTTGTGTTGTGAAGTTTTCAAGTTTTGGGTAAGGATTTGATGGACTATGGAATAAGGAGTGGCATGAGCCTAAGCTTGGGGATGACCAAGGCACCCCAAGGTAATATTCAAGGACAACCAAAAGCCTAAGCTTGGGGATGCCCCGGAAGGAATCCCCTCTTTCGTCTTCGTCTATCGGTAACTTTACTTGAGGCTATATTTTTATTCACCACATGATATGTGTTTTGCTTGGAGCGTCTTTTATGATTTCAGTCTTTGCTTTTTAGTTTACCATAATCATCCTTGCTGTACACACCTTTTGAGAGGGACACGCATGAATCGTGATTTATTAGAATACTCTTTGTGCTTCACTTATATCTTTTGAGCTAGGCAATTTTGCTCTAGTGCTTCACTTATATCTTTTAAGAGCACCGCGGTGGTTTTATTTTATAGAAATTAATGAACTCTCATGCTTCACTTATATTATTTTGAGAGTCTCTAAATAGCATGGTAATTTGCTTTGGTTATAAATTTAGTCCTAATATGATAGGCATCCAAGAGGGATATAATAAAAACTTTCATATAAAGTGCATTGAATACTATGAGAAGTTTGATTCCTTATGATTGTTTTGAGATATGAAGATGGTGATATTAGAGTCATGCAAGTGAGTAGTTGTGAATTTGATAAATACTTGTGTTAAGGTTTGTGAGTCCTGTAGCATGCACGTATGGTGAACCGTTATGTAACGAAGTTGGAGCATGAGATATTTTTTGAGTGTCTTCCTTATGAGTGGCGGTCGGGGACGAGCAATGGTCTTTCCTACCAATCTATCCCCCTAGGAGCATGCGCGTAGTACTTTGTTTCGATGACTAATAGATTTTTGCAATAAGTATGTGAGTTCTTTATGACTAATTTTGAGTCCATGGATTATACGCACTCTCACCCTTCCACCATTGCTAGCCTCACTAGTACCGCGCAACTTTCGCCGGTACCATACACCCACCATATACCTTCCTCAAAACAGCCACCATACCTACCTATTATGGCATTTCCATAGGCATTCCGAGATATATTGCCATGCAACTTTCCACCGTTCCATTTATTATGACACGCATCATCATTGTCATATTGCTTTGCATGATCATGTAGTTGACATCGTATTTGTGGCAAAGCCACCATTCATAATTTTGTCATACATGTCACTCTTGATTCATTGCACATCCCGGTACACCGTCGGAGGCATTCATATAGAGTCATATTTTGTTCTAGTATCGATTTGTAATTTTTGAGTTGTAAGTAAATAAAAGTGTGATGATCTTCATTATTAGAGCATTGTCCCATGTGAGGAAATAAAAAAAGAAAAGAAAAAAAGGGAGAAAGAAAAGGCCAAAATAAAAAAAGAAGGCCCAAAAAAATGAGAGAAAAAGAGAGAAGGGGCAATGTTACTATCCTTTTACCACACTTGTGCTTCAAAGTAGCACCATGATCTTCATGATAGAGAGTCTCCTATGTTGTCACTTTCATATGCTAGTGGGAATTTTTCATTATAGAACTTGGCTTGTATATTCCAATGATGGGCTTCCTCAAATTGCCCTAGGTCTTCATGAGCAAGCAAGTTGGATGCACACCCACTCAGTTTTTCTTTTGAGCTTTCATAAACTTATAGCTCTATTGCATCCGTTGCATGGCAATCCCTACTCACTCACATTGATATCTATTGATGGGCATCTCCATAGCCCGTTGATACGCCTAGTTGATGTGAGACTATCTCCCTCTTTTTGTCTTCTCCACAACCACCATATTCTATTCCACCTATAGTGCTATATCCATGGCTCACGCTCATGTATTGCGTGAAAGTTGAAAAAGTTTGAGAACGTCAAAAGTATGAAACAATTGCTTGGCTTGTCATTGGGGTTGTGCATGATTTGAATATTTTGTGTGATGAAGATGGAGCATAGCCAGACTATATGACTTTATAGGGATAAGCTTTCTTTGGCCATGTTATTTTGAGAAGACATAATTGCCTTGTTAGTATGCTTGAAATATTATTGTTTTTATGTCAATATTAAACTTTTGTTTTGAATCTTATGGATCTGAACATTCATGCCACAATAAAGGAAATTATATGGATAAATATGTTAGGTAGCATTCCACATCAAAAATTCTGTTTTTATCATTTACCTACTCGAGGACGAGCAGGAATTAAGCTTGGGGATGCTTGATACGTCTCCAACGTATCTATAATTTTTTATTGTTCCATGCTATTATATTATCTATTTTGGATGTTTTATATGCATTAATATGCTATTTTATATTATTTTTGGGACTAACCTATTAACCTAGAGCCCAGTGCCAGTTCATGTTTTTTCCTTGTTTTTGAGTTTCGCAGAAAAGGAATACCAAACGGAGTCCAAACGGAATGAAACCTTCGCCATGATTTTTCTTGGACCAGAATACAACCAGGAGACTTGGAGATGAAGTCGGAGGAGCCATAAGGCGGCCACAAGGACGGAGGGCGCGCCCAGGGGGGTAGAGCGCGCCCCCCACCCTTGTGGGCCCCTCATGCACCTCCTGACCTAATTCTTTCGCCTATATATTCCCAAATATCCCCAAACCACCAGAAGCATCCACGAAAATACTTTTCCATCGCCGCAACCTTCTGTACCCATGAGATCCCATCTAGGGACCTTTTTCGGCACCCTGCCGGAGGGGGATTCAATCACGGAGGGCTTCTACATCAACCCTATTGCCCTTCCGATGAAGCATGAGTAGTTTACCACAGACCTACGGGTCCATAGCTAGTAGCTAGATGGCTTCTTCTCTCTCTTTTGATTCTCAATACCATGTTCTCCTCGATGTTCTTGGAGATCTATTCGATGTAATACTTTTTTGCGGTGTGTTTGCCGAGATCTGATGAATTGTGGATTTATGATCAGCTTATCTATGAATATTATTTGAATCTTCTCTGAATTCTTTTATGCATGATTTGATATCTTTGTAATTCTCTTCGAACTATCGGTTTGGTTTGGCTAACTAGATTGGTTTTTCTTGCAATGGGAGAAGTGCTTAGCTTTGGGTTCAATCTTCCGGTGTCCTTTCCCAGTGACAGTAGGGGCAGCAAGGCATGTATTGTATTGTTGCCACCGAGGATAAAACGATGGGGTTTTCATCATATTGCTTGAGTTAATTCCTCCACATCATGTCATCTTACTTAATGCATTACTCCGTTCTTTATGAACTTAATACTCTAGATGCATGCTGGATAGCGGTCGATGTGTGGAGTAATAGTAGTAGATGCAGAATCGTTTTGGTCTACTTGACATGGACGTGATGCCTATATTCATGATCATTGCCTTAGATATCGTCATAACTTTGCGCTTTTCTATCAATTGCTCGGCAGTAATTTGTTCACCCACCGTATTATTTTCTATCTTGAGAAATGCCTCTAGTGAGACCTATGGCCCCCGGGTCTATTTTCCATCATATAAGTTTCTATTTTCCATCATACAAGTTTTCGATCTACTATCTTGCAATCTTTTACTTTCCAATCTATAAACCAAAAATACCAAAAATATTTACTTTATCATTTATCTATCTCTATCAGATCTCACTTTTGGAAATAACCGTGAAGGGATTGACAACCCCTTTATCGTGTTGGGTGCAAGTTGTTTGATTGTTTGTGCAGGTATTCAGTGATTTGTGCGTTGTCTCCTACTGGATTGATACCTTGGTTCTCAAACTGAGGGAAATACTTATCTCTACTTTGTTGCATCACCCTTTCCTCTTCAAGGAAAAAACCAACGCAAGCTCAAGAAGTAGCATGCCCGTGCTTACCTCAACTCGAGAGCCAGCAGGTTGGTGCCCGGAGTGGCTCACGCAACTCACCACTACGACGAGGGCACCCACGATGTGGAGGCCTCGCCCTCTTCCATGTCCAAGGAGCCAATCATCATCGATATCTCCGATGATGAGGAGTAGCTTGTCTTATTAGCTCACTATAAGGACCTATGTTCAGTTTGCTTGCTACACTGGTTAAGCATGCTCGGTTTACCCGTTGCGTGTGCTGCTCCTACCTTTCCTTAAAAAATTCTAGTGAATTGTCATATCTACTTTTACCATGCAATATGTTGCTCTAGTGTATATGTTCTATATGTCGTGCAATGTGGTGCTCAATTATTAACTATTTGGTTAATTAGTTGTCGTGTTCAGTTAACTGTTTGGTTCAATTATGCAAATGTGATGTTCAATTCTTCATGGTGCAATTTTGTATTGTCTTCCATGTGAGAAATAAATCGAATTTATTTTTACAAAATACATGAGAAACAAATACAATTGCTATATTTCCAAGTTGTCAAGCATGCTTGGTTTGGTTAACTGTCTAATCTTCTACTATGTTATATATTGTGCAATGAGGTGCTCAGTTAACGTTTGGTTCATTTGTTGTGGTGTTTAGTTAACTGTTTCGTTCAATTCTGCAATGCGATGTTCAATTGTTATGGGTGCATTCTGTTATTGTATACCATGTGAGAAATCAATCAAATTTGGCTGTACTAAATACATGAAAAACAAATACAATTGCTATATTTCCAAGTTGTTAAGCATGCTTGGTTTGGTTATATGTCTGATCTTCTATTAGGAGTATGTTATATTGTGCAATGTGGTGCTCAGTTAATGTTTGGTTCATTTGTTGTGGTGTTTAGTTAATTGCTTGGTTCAATTCTGCAATGTGATGTCCAATTGTCATGGGTAGAATTTTGTATTGTTGTGCATGTGAGGAATAAATCGAATTTGGCTGCACTTAATGCATGAGAAACATATACAATTGTTATATTTCCTAATTCTTAATCATGCTTGGTTTGGATAAATGGGTTTTCCATGTGGCTTGAATTAATCTGACGACTCTGCAATGTGCTTATTTTTCATCAACATATTTTACTGATAGCATGCGAACCCTCACTTAACCTGATCACTACCTACCTTATATGTGTTGCAGGGAAACAATGGGAAGCACTGAGGTTTACAATCAAGGTTTGCACATGCATGGTCCTTTGTCTAATAGCACATTATTGTGCAATTGCAAGAACCATTCTAATACTTAGGTTTTTAACAATTTGGTCTTGCACATGTAGGTCCTGCTGTCAGAGGTTTTGACCCACTGTTCGACCCTTTTGTATATGGGGAAATGAGTTGTCCATGAATATCAGTCAAGTAAAGAAACTCAGAAAGATTGTTAGGATAAAGAAATTACTGACAAAAAACAACAAGATCTTTGTCTGCACAATGAAGAAGACATCAGTTAACTACATGATGGTACTAACTATTATACCTTGGCATTTTTATTCCTTTGCCCCATTTCCAATATAGAGAAGATATTTATGCACATCCTTGTTTTCAGGCCTTTCCAAAGCAGTTCACTGATGATTACCTCTCAAACCACCTGTATGGTCCGGAGGCAAGGAAGGTATTCATACAACACCCACGGTTCAATATTGAAGTGTTCCTGAAGAGGACGAAGGATGGACGGTCAATCATCCCCAGGCACTGGCCTAAAGTTGCAAAGACCTTCACCATCAATGAAGGCTCAATATTCGCCTTCCGCTTCAGCAGTTTTCCAGATGAGATTCATCTGTCTATGTACTCTCTATGATGCTAATTTCCAAAGGTTATACATGTTGCATGTGAAACTTGGTGCTGGTGCAGTTGTGTAATGGGGTAGCTGAGTGCTGAAGCTATATGATGTTGTACTCTGATGTATTTCAATTTTGAAATCCTGCTTCCTTAATATGAAAATGAAATATATTGTGTGCTTAATATGAAATGTCAATTAGATTAATAAATGGATTATTAATAATAGGACAATTAGCCTGCTAATTGGGTTTTTCTATTGCAAATGGTTATTGAGAAAACACTGTGGGCGATGACCTCAGACAACGCACACAGTTTCTAGGAATAAAACGTGTTGGATCAATGAACAATCACACACGACATCCTCTTGAAAACTGTTTGCGTTAGGCCACCTTGCACAAACGTTTACCACATAAAAAGTGTGTGTGATGGATCAGGGTGTGCATTCGGTTTTTTCGGTTTGATTCGGTTCGGTTTAAACGGTTTTTGGTTTATACGGTTTTTATACTTCGGTTTATACGATTTTATACATAGATACGGTTTGGTTTTGATAATAACCATTTAAGTTCGGTTCGGTTTCGGTAATAACCAAAATAACCAAAGTTGACACGAATTTTTGAATGACACGTAATTTTTTTATCACATTATTCAATCTACGTATGTAGATTAGTTTTTTTCTTTTGAGAACTGTGATGGCAGACATGATTTGGCGGCATATGTGCGTACTCCATGCGCAAAATTGAGGCATCTATGACCGATGAGGCGTTGACAGAGATGTATGCACGTATACTAGGAAAATTTGAGGACAAAACAGATGAAGAGCACAACATGCGCTAGCCTCCAGGTTTTTTTACGTGAAAAATATGCCACGAAACACCACATCGCTAGCCTGTAGACTCCACGCTCCTTTTTTTTTGAGAAAAAGCTTCCACGCTCCTGGTCCAAGCGCAGCGCCAGCCTCCAGCTAATGCGCGCTAGGCACTAGGCAGGCTAAGGCCTAGGTCCGAGCGCCAGCCTCCAGCAGTCCAGCTTGTGCGCTAGCCGCGCTGCACAATTTAGTCCCACCTCGCGGAGCGAGCAACAATGAGATGGGTGGATGGCTATAAAAGGAGGGATGATGGGAAGGATCAACGCAGCGCTTCGGTTGTTTAACACCCAGCGGAGCTAGCTTTGGTTTTTTCGGTTTAACCAAAAACCATTTGGTTTCTAATCGAAAAAACCGAATGTTAAACAGTTTCCATATTTGGGAACTGAAACTGAACATGAAACCTGAAAAAACCAAAATTTCAGTTCGGTTTGGTTTTTTGGTTCGGTTTTTGGTTTTTGGTTCGGTTTTGCACACCCCGAGTGATGGACAGCCTATGCCACACAGATTCTTCTACGCACCGTGTGTGATGCATTTGATAACGCAAATGATAAAATTGTTAATATCGTCTGCAATGGCAACGCTATCACAAAACGATTTATTGGGGAAAATTGTGTGTGATGTACCTGCGAACGGAAACGTTTTCCTTGGAGTGACTGTGTGGGAAGTATATACGAACGGAAACGTACTTCTTGGATTAACTATGTGGGATGTACATACTAACGGAAACGTATTCCTTGTGTTGACTGTGTGGAATGTACATACGAACGAAAACGTTGAGCCGGAACTGACTGTGTGGGATGTACTTATGACCGAAAATGATTTGGCCTGTATAATTGTATTTTTTTAGCACAACTGTACGCATAACCTTATTTGATCACTCGCCCGTCGCACACGACCTCATTTTGCCGAGCGTGCGTGCCAGGAGGGCCTATCCCCGACAGTTTCTGGGTCGTGTGGGAAGGACCCCCTATCGCCCACACTCACTTGGTGACGGTTCCAAATGCCATCGCGAAAAGGGGTTAAAAACCATTTGTATAGCACCTCGCTGTACCAGTGAATATTAGCAATTCTTTGACATTCATCACAAGAAAGGACAAACTTACATGCATCTTTGAAGAGAGTAGGCCAATAAAAACCAGACTGTAATACCTTATGTGAAGTTCTGTCCCCCGCATGGTGTCCTCTGTATGCTTCGGAATGACACTTCCGTAGGATTTGTTCCTGTACATGCTCAGGTACACATCATCTAATAACACCATCTACTCCTTCTTTAAACATGTGGGTCATCCCAAAAGTAATGTCTTAAGTCAAAGAAGAACTTTTTCTTTTGTTGGTATGTGTAACTAGCTAGTATATATTTAGCAACAATGTAATTAGCATAGTTTGCATACCAAGGATTATTACAAAAAGTAGAAGCATTTATAACAGCTAATTGCTCATCGGGAAAACTATCATCAATAGGCAGTGGGTCATCAAGAACATTTTCCATCCTAGACAAATTATCTGCTACAGGTTTTTCAGCTCCCTTTCTATCAACAATATGCAAATCAAACTCTTGTAGTAAAAGAACCCACCTAATCAGTCTACTTTAGCATCTTTCTTTTCCATAAGATATTTAATAGTAGCATGATCGGTGTGAGTAGTAACTTTAGAATCAACAATATAAGGTTTATCACATGCAAAGACAACTGCTAAAAATTCTTTCTCAGTAGTAGCATAATTTCTTTGAGCACTATCCAAGTTCTTACTACCATAATGAATAACGTTCAATTTCTTATCAACTCTTTGACCGAGAACAATACCAATAGCATAATCACTAGCATCACCCATAATTTCAAAGGGGGGGTTCCAATCAGGTGGTTGAACAATGGGTGCAGAAATTAAGGCTTTCTTAAGTATTTCAAAGGCTTCTACGCAATAATCATCAAAAACAAATGGAACATCTTTTTGCAGAAAATTAGTAAGAGGACTAGAAATTTTAGAGAAGTCTTTTATGAACCTTCTATAAAAACCAGCATGACCAAGAAAACTTCTTATACCTTTGATATCTTTAGGACTTGGCATTTTCTCAATTGCATCAACTTTAGCTTTATCTACCTCTATACCTCTTTCAGAGATTTTATGCACAAGGACTATACCTTCATTCACCATAAAGTGGCACTTCTCCCAATTCAAGACAAGACTAGTTTCTTCACATCTGTGCATAACTCGATCAAGGTTGTTTAAGCAATCATCAAAAGAGGTTCGTAAATGAAAAAATCATCCATGAATACCTCAACAATCTTTTTCATAAATATTAGAGAATATAGTAGTCATACATCTTTGAAAGGTAGCATGTGCATTACATAAACCAAAAGGCATACTTCTATCAGCATAAGTTCCAAAAGGACAAGTAAAGGTGGTTTTCTCTTGATCTTCTTTTGATACAAGTATTTGAGAAAAAACAGAATATCCATCTAAGAAGCAAAAATGTGTATGCTTTGATAATCTTTCTAGCATTTGATCAATAAAGGGAATGGGGTAATGATCTTTTCTAGTTGCTTTATTTAATTTCCTGAAATCAATTACCATCCTATAACCAGTTACAATTCTTTGTGGGATAAGTTCAATTTTATCATTAGGAACAACAGTAATGCCTCCTTTCTTAGGAACACAATAAACATGACTTACCCATCTACTATCAGATATGGGATAAATTATACCTACCTCGAGAAGCTTTAATATTTCAGTTCTTACCACATCCTTAATGTTAGGATTCAAGCGTCGTTGGTGATCAACGACTGGTTTAGCATCAGGCTCCATATTAATCTTGTGCCGGCATAAAGTGGGACTAATGCTCTTAAGATCATCAAGAGTATATCCAATAACAGAACGGTGCTTCCTCAGAGTTTTAAGTAATCTCTTTTCTTCATGCTCTGAAAGGTTAGCATTTATAATAACAGGATATATCTTCTTTCCATCAAGATAAGCATATTTCAATGTATCACATAGTTTCTTTAATTCAAACACAGGATCACTCTTAGGTGGGAGAGGATCTCCCAAAGTTTCAACAGGCAAATTATGTTTAAGGATAGGTGCTTGTCTAAAGAATATTTCATCTATTTCATTTCTTTCATTCATATGCATATCATTCTCATAGTCTAAAAGATATTGTTCTAAAGGATCGGTAGGAGGAACAGCAATAGAAGCAAGAATAATAATTTCATCTTTATTAGGCAATTCTTTATCATGAGGTTATCTATGAAACTTAGAGAAATTAAATTCATGCGATACGTCACCAAAATTAGCACTAACTGTTTCCCTAGTTCAATCAATCCTAGCATTAATAGTATTCAGGAAAGGTCTGCCAAATATAATGGAACAAATATCATCTTGTGGTTGTCCAAGAACTAGAAAATTAGTAGGGTATTTGATCTTACCACACGAGACTTCAACATCTCTAACTATCCCAAGCGGAGCATCTTTCCATCATCCCCATGGACTCTACACCAACGCATCAAGCACCACGTGGACCTATGACAAGAGCTCGAGCACGCGCCATTGAAAACGAGGTGAACTCACTCCTTCACGAGATCAATATGGACATGAGTGGAACTTGGTTGCTACCTCACCAAAATATGCTATGTGTCATTAGGTACAAAGACCAATGCCACCAAGCAGCTAAGGAGCTCCTCAAAGGAAGAGGAGAAGCACCCCAAGACCTCAAGGAGGAAGAAGGAGTCCAAGAAGGACAAGTCTGCACCTCCCAGGCGACCCCGTGCCCACGGGCCCCAAAGACCCCATGCGCACGGGCCACCCAAGGGCCTTTTGGAAATGAGATGCACCACCCCGTGCGCACGGGCCCGGGCCGCTGTAGCACCCCATGCGCACGGGCATGTATTGTGCACACGGGACCCCCGTGTGCATGGGCCCAACTTACCCCGTGCGCACGGGCCCATTAGGATGGTCAGCCGCAGGCTACTGTTTGGGCCTCCACTTCGTCCCCCTCTCCCACATACCTATATATTTCGTACCTAGGGCCATGTTTAGGGTGAGCAAAGTATATGAGAGATATTTAGAGAGCTTTGCTCCTTCTACCACTCCTCTTGGATATCAAGACCTCTTTGGAGAGGATCCCAAGTGGATATTTCAAGACCTCCTCTTAGGAGAAGACTATCATCAAGACCTCACCTCCTTAGGAGTGGGAAGAACTTTACCTAGTGCTTGTTTCCTTTGATTGTGCTTGTATTCTTGTGGATGTGTAATTGGGTTTTGTTGGAGTGAATTCCTCTTTGTGTTCTTGGTGTTCATCCCTTTTCCCCCTCCAAGTGTGAAAAGATCCATCTTATGGTTTCACCCTACAACATCTTGGTATCATGAGCAAGGTTGATTCACATCTTGGAGTCCCTACCCCCCATATTCTAGCTTGATTTTGTTGCTTTTCGTCCTAGTTCAAAAATCCCCACCAAAAATAGCCCCAAAAATTTTCTTGCAATTTGTTAGATCTTGTGAGATTTGGTTGATTTGGTCCATGAATTTCGTGTTTGACAAGTGGATCTACCCCTTCCACCATTACCCACCCACCCCACCATTGATTTGGGCCAGATTTTGCAAAAACTCCACGGATCCGAAGGTGTTCTTCCACTACAGATCACCCCGTGCGCACGGTCCATCGGGACCCCGTGCACACGGGCTTCCCTTACCTCATGTGCATGAGTGAGGGAGTCATGGACTAAGGGGTCCTCGGGGTGACGGCCCATTATACATGGGCCGGACTGGTGGAGCCGTATAGTGACAGGAGATCTATGAAGCCGTGGTGTGCCCTCCAAGTCAAAAAGGCGCATGATCTCTTTAAACCCTTATTGTAATATATCTTCGGTAATCCTAACCCTACTGGTGTCTATATAAACCGAGGGTTTTTAGTCTTAGGGCTAGAGCTACATTCATCACCTCATCTCCTTAGGGTTTAACTCATGCTGATCTCGAGGTAGATCTACTCTGTAAACCACATTATACATCCAATACAATCAAGCAGGACGTAGGGTATTACCTCTTCGAGAGGGACTGAACCTGGGTAAACATTGTGTTCGTCGTCCCTTGTTCCCCATCGATCCTAGATCCATAGCTCGGGGCCCCCTACCCCGAGGTCTGCTGGTTTTGACACCGACATTTGTGCTTTCATTGAGAGTTCTGCTGTAGGGTCGCCCAAAGGATCGATGGCTCGCCTTATCATAGGAGAGGACATCGAATCCGGGGACTTCTTCATCCCCGGACAACTCTTCGCGTTTGGCAGCATCATGCTGCACGCAAACCCGACTGGTCATCTGGGTCAGGTCGACGCCTTCGCCCCCAGACACCGAATTCGATTCGGTGGCCTGGAATATGTTGCGGACGCACTGGGCAATCTGGCTTTCACCGGATTCACTTCCCCCTCCCACGCCCTCGCCTAGCCCGCTCTAGAATTCCTTTCCAATCCGATCGGCAGATCGGCCTCGCCAGCTTCAAGCCAAGCTAGCTCCGCTTTGAGCAGGGGCCAAACTCCGCCTCCGTTCTGACACGTCATGACTGCGGAAGACCTATCCTCGACCTTCGAGGTAGAATCAGGAGGCAGAGGCCAAGAGTCAATCTCGGCCGAACCTTCCTTTC
This sequence comes from Thinopyrum elongatum, assembly GCA_011799875.1. Classification (NCBI taxonomy): domain Eukaryota; kingdom Viridiplantae; phylum Streptophyta; class Magnoliopsida; order Poales; family Poaceae; genus Thinopyrum; species Thinopyrum elongatum. The sequence goes on along the minus strand of CM022302.1, from coordinate 404,422,217 downwards.
TCAACGCTCGCCTGGCCTTGAGCCCTTACTACAAAGTGATAGCTAACAGCCAGGGGTCACCCCCAGCCCAAAGCAGCTCGATCTCGAACCCCGACGGGGAAGCCACAAGTAAGGACCAAAGCCCATCCTTGACCTCCAGTGACGACCCGGACCCCTTCAAGGATCCGACCCCGCATCCCGAGCTCAGCACGGCCAGCGGAAACCAAGGACCGGCTAGGGCATTGATCTCCCCCCATGCCGTTACAAAAGAATGCGGCTCAGAGCCCTCGAGCTCGGCGACCCTCGCAATGTTAAACGAGGCGCTGGACCGAGTTCAGAACATGACCATCCAGGAGGACCTACCCTCCGCCTTCAATCATCAACCCTTCGAGGCGTACCATAGGGTATTTTGCGTCCCACCCACCACCCACTTGGCAGCCACTATCAATGATTTAACCGATATGCTAGACTACAATTCGGAAAATACCGAATACATGGACGAGGAGGGCGGACCCACAGTCAATACTGACGTCGCCCCCCTCCCCCCCACGTCACCGGTTGCTGGTCGGCCACATCCACCTATGATATTTACATGGTGGACACCCCCCAGGACAGCGATGGCACTCCTGATCAGGACCGGGGCAAGCCCAGAGACGAGCCTCCCAAACGCCGAAAACAGCATCGTCGATCAAAGCCACGTCGAAGCCATGCGAGCAACCTGGACTCTATGGAGAACGGCACCGTAAATAATACGGATGACCTCGCCGGAGAGGCAGCCCTCGAACATCATCAGGATGACCCCACGGGGCAGGAGGACCCGCTCAATTCAGAAAACCCCGATGACTCCGAGGATAGCAACTACATCCCACTCTCTGAAGAGGAGGTCAGTCTTGGGGAGGACGATTTCATCGTCCCCGAAGACCCTCTGGAGTAGGAATGGTTCAAGCGGAGGCTTTTAGTCATCGCCCGTAGCCTAAAGAAACAAAAACGCAAAATCAAAGCCGAACAGGACACCCTCAACGACCGATGGACTAAAGTCCTAGCTGCCGAAGAAGGGTATGGCCGTGAACAGCCAACCAAAAGTTATCCCAAGCGAAGACTCCTGCCGCAGTTTGACGACGAGGCCGTAGAGCTCACACGCCCGATATACACAAGCGCCGAACAGCCAGACCGCCCCCCTAGAGGGCGGGACATGGAAGCTGACGTGGCCGAACACCCAGCCGCCCCACCTCGCCATCACGGCAAGGATCAAGTGTGGCCCACTTACGAGTATGACCTCCGCCATGACCTAGACGCTCGAGGAGGCCGTACCAGGTCCATCTACGGACCCAGAGAAGACCCGCCCGCTTACCGGGAAGGATACTATGATCAGCTAAACCGAAACGATAGACTCCGGGAGCAACAACAGATTCGAAGGGCCGAAGACCTCCGACGTGATGTAGCCCGAGTTCGGGGCGCCGCACACTTTTTGTGCTTCACAGAGAGGGTAATGCAACACCAATTCCCGGAAGGCTTCAAGCCTGTGAACATCGAATCATATGACAGAACCACAGATCTAGTTGTATGGATAGAGGATTTCCTCCTCCACATCCACATGGCGCGAGGAGATGACCTCCACGCCATCAAATATTTGCCGCTAAAGCTTAAAGGTCCAGCTCGACCCTGGTTGAATAGCCTTCCAGAAGACTCTATAGGCTGCTGGGAAGAGCTCGAGGATGCTTTCCGAGAAAACTTTCAGGGCACCTATGTCTGGCCTCCGGATGCTGACGACCTAAATCGCATCACACAACAACCCGGAGAATCTGCCCGACAATTTTGGAACCGATTCCTGACCAAGAAAAACCAGATCATTGACTGTCCGGATGCCGAATCCTTGGCTGCTTTCAAGCATAGTGTCAAGGACGAATGGCTCGTACGGCAACTCGGCCAGGACAGACCAAGAACTATGGCAGCCCTTACTTCCCTCATGACCCGCTTTTGCGCAGGCAAAGACAGTTGGCTTGCTCGCAAAAACACCAACCCAGTCACACCCGGTACCTCCGAGGTTTGGGATGGAAATGGAAAGCCCCAACGCAGCAAGAATAAACATCGCCACAATGACGGCGAGGGCGAGGATACGATAGTAAATGCCGGATTCCGAAAACCAGAAGTCCGGACCCTGAAAGAAAGTCCCTAAAGGCAACAGTGATGACCCGTCCAGACTGGATACAATTGTGGACAGGCCTTGTCAGATCCACGGCATGTCGGAGAAGCCTGCCAACCACTCCAACCGAAATTGTTGGGTGATCAAATAGGCTGGCAAGCTCACAGCCGAAGACTAGGGCAAAAGCCCACGAAGCGAGGACGATGATGAGCCCCGCAGGCCAAACAGTGGAGGCCAGAAACCCTTCCCTTCCGAGGTCAAGATGGTAAACATGATCTATGCAACCCACATACTGAAGAAGGAGAGGAAGCGAGTGCTACGGGATGTATATTCCGCCGAGCCAGTAGCGCCGAAGTTCAATCCATGGTCAGCCTGTCCGATCACATTTGATCGCAGGGACCATCCGACCAGCATACGCCACGGAGGGTCAGCAGCCTTAGTGCTCAACCCTATCATCGATGGATTCCACCTCACTAGAGTCCTCATGGACGGAGGTAGCAGCCTCAATCTGATATACAAAGATACAGTGAGGAAAATGGGGATCGATCCATCAAGGATCAAACCCAGTACCACCAGTTTTAAGGGAGTCATTCTGGGAGTGGAGGCCCGCTGCACAGGTAACGTGACGCTTGAAGTAGTGTTCGGATCTCCGGATAACTTCTGAAGCGAGGACTTGATCTTCGACATAGCACTTTTTCGCAGCGGCTACCACGCCCTACTCGGCTGAACAGCATTCGCCAAATTCAATGCCGTCCCGCATTACGCGTACCTCAAGTTGAAGATGCCTGGTCCATCAGGCGTCATAACTATCAACGGCAACACAGAACGCTCACTTCGAACCGAAGAGCACACTGCGGCCCTAGCGGCCGAAGACTACACTGGCCCATATAGGCCCGGATGCCGACCCGCCATAAAGGCCGGCGACAATAGTAAACGGGTTCGAACCCGTTCCCCGTCATGGGAACACGCATGCGTTCACCACAAATAGGGATACGCGCCCCATGGCATGCCCACATTCTTCACGCTCCACGTGCCTCGTCAGCACAACTTCACACTCAAAATACCATGCGCAGCCGTGAGGCATACATTAATAAATCCGAAGTGCATGTTCGGTTAAACTGAACTTCGGAATTACTTCGTCTTCGGACGACCCGGGGACCAATTTCGGATAACCCCAAGCATAAAGCTTCATCGGTAGGGTCCTTGCCCATCAAGGTCTCATCGAAGGTCCCAACCCCCACCTATCAGAAGCAAAGGCGCAGACGTGCAGCAGGGCACAGTGAAGGCTTCAACTCACGCATCAAGGCCCTGCGTCAACCTTTACTCTGAAAACTTTATTTTTCTTTCACAAGTACTGCCTTCGCAGTTTGAATTGTACGGATAGACGTCCCGAGCTTACGAGAAATAATAAAAATACCCTTTATGGTGTTCGGATATCCGCATCCTGCGATTTGTCTATTCCCTTTCCGATTCTCCCCTCGCTCTTCGAACAGCCCGGCATGGAAATACATTAACTAATCAAGAGTCCGATTTATATATCAGCTCAATATCTTCAAGTCCGGCACCGCTTTCCGCTAGGTGTTCGGCGTCTCGGATATTGCATTATATGCATCAAGTTCCGAACCATGTCTTAGGTTAATAGTTGGGTTACCCGGCTCCTGTGCTTGCCCCTTATGTTCCGCATGTTCGGCTAAGAGGGCAAAGGGAGAACCCCTGCAATTGTACTTCTGGCTCGCCCAGTCAAGTACCTCAGGAGGAGAAAGCTAAAAACTGACCGTCATGGTAAGCGCGAACTGATTAGCGATCCGACGACGAGGTTCGACTCCAAAAATCGTTGGCGATTTCGACGTGTCACACGAAGGGTTCGTCTTAACACAAACCACGTGATCGGAAAGGGCAGGTTTTGATCCCCAAGTACATCACAATACACCGGGGGCTAGTCCCTAGTCCCCACCGTCAAGCTCCTACGGCTAAGTGAAAGCAATAAAACCGAATAACCCGATTGCCTGGTTTCGCTCCCGCACTACCGCCTCTGGGTACCAAGACATTGGCTAAGGGTAATAGTGCGGAGACGAAACACCCCTCATGATATTCACTTGGGGGCTGAAGCCGATGACTGGTAGCTTTCAGAATAAACATACGGCCGCATAGGAGCCAAAATTAAATCATGACAAGATAAAGCAAGTCAGGCAGATGCATTATAAAGCATGAGGTCCACTTAATACAAAATTAATACAATCACTCAAGCACTACATCTTTCAAACACTGGCCCTCTATCGCCTGCGTGCCATTCATCACCTGTGCAAAGTACTGCTCAGGGTGGCGATGCTCCCTTCCCTTGGGTGGAGGACCAGTGGCCATGCCCATCGGATTAATCCTCAACCAATGCACCATGGTATTTGCGAATGCAAGCCTCGCCCCCTCAAGGCACGCTGACCGCTTTACGGCGTCAATCCGGAGCGGCGCCTCCCGCAGCTTCTGCACAAAGCCGAAGTAGGTGTCCAGAAGGGGCTCGGCAGGCCACAGACTAACACAGAGGTCCTTCATGGCCAGCTCAGACATCCGATGCATCTCCATCAGCTGCTTCATTTGATCACTGAGGAGGGGAGGACACTCGAAATCCTAAAACTATGACCAGAAGAGCCGCTGCGTGGAGTCCTCCTCGAGGGTGGCATAGTGCCTCGCTGCGGCTGCCACATTCTTCGAAAGTTCAGTGAAGATGCCTACGGAGTGCCAGACCCGCATCAGCAGGGCGAACCTGTTGCCTCCGAACACACTCTGTAGTAAGTATTTCTTACCATTTGCAATTTGCGCGGCTTGGCGGAGCTCCTCCCGGACACCTCGCGCGTCAGTCCTCACCTCCTGGAGCTCCTTCTCCACCTTGGATAGATGGGAGGACTGCTCCTGCTGCCCCTTCTCAAGGGCCTCTAGCTTCTCGGCGGCATCCTGGAGCTCCACTTGGACTTCGGTCACTCGAGCCTCGTGCTGCTCAGCAGCAAGCTTGGACTTCTCAAGCTCGGCCACTGCCTTCTCAGCGGTCGTCTTCTTCGCGGCCGCCTCGGCCTCGGCTTTCTTCAGGGCCTCCCTCAAGCCCTCGACCTCGGCGGCAGCAGCTGTTGGATCGTCAAGATAAATGATTAGCATACAGTCCAGATCGTCAATATCCAGTGTCAAGCAAAGTACACATCTTCTCACAAGACTTACCTTGCGCCTCGTCAAGCCGTTTATTGACAAGGTCAAGCTCTTTATCGGAAAGATTGAGCATCCGATCCATCTCCTATAATGCCGCGGCATTAGCAGCCGCGGCCAAGGAAGATGCCTGTGTCAGCAAAAGAAATGTTGACATCATTAATCGGCCTACCGAATTTGATCCTCTGCAGTTTTCTTCGAAGTCCTTGCAGAGTCTCGGGGGCTGCTATGTATACGGCCTACCCAAACTAACAATTACAACCGCATTATGAGGAAAGAGCATTACTTGACTTACCTCAAAGCCTGTTAGAAGGACTTGGACAGCGTCGTTCAGTCCAGATTGGACGGACCGAACACCCTGCATAACCGCACTCATAAGAGTGCGGTGCCCATCAATGATGGCGGAGTTGTCCACCAGCTCCTCCAGCATGTCTGGCCAGCCAGCCGCCGCCCGTGTGGAGGTGTTCAGCCCTGATGTTGGCTCCCAGCCCCTTCCCTGCTAGGAGGAGCCTGGGCCGTCGAAGGCCTTGGGGGCTCGGGAGCGGTTGACGGATGGGGTCCGGATGTTCCGGACTCCTTTCCCGCGTCAGCCAGGAGGGATGCTCCCTCCTGGTCTTCGGTGACCGAGGTGTTAACCTCGGCCATTAAGGCGTCGGCCTCTCCCCCTGTGTTCGGAGGAGGTGGATTCCTTCGGGACCGCACCTCCTCAACCTCTTCGAGGACTAGGGGAGGCGCGGAGTGCGCCATAGGCCCACTGTCCGCTAGTTCGGCGGGCGGAGACGTCTCCTCCGAAGTCTACTCGATGGGGCGTTCATGTGGGGGGCTGTAATTCAGAAGGGTTAGCCTTCAACTAAAACGAATTACTGAAAATAGGATAGCTAAAAATACCAATGCCTTATCTGCTGGCTGGGGGCTTGACCCTGGGTCCCTTCTGCGGGATCTCCTTGGACACCTCAGACTCCTTGTCGGAGTCCGAGTTGTCGGACAGGACCAGCTTAGACCGGCATCATCTCTTCGGGGCCGGAGAAGGTTGGACCTCCACGACGTCCTCGGACACCGCCCTCTTTTTGGAGCGCGAGGAGGTGCTTTCCTTCTCGTCCTCATCCCCATCCTGCACGGATGAGGCCGCAGCGTCTCCTCACCGGTTGCCCGGACGAACCCTGTGGCGGAGGCCCTCCCTGGCCTCCGATACTTCTTTTTCTTGCCCTTCTTGACGGGCGCCTTATAGGGCACTACGACCAGCAGCTTTTCCAGCTGCTTTGATCGGGGCTCTTCCGGCAGTGGCGCCGGGCCGCTGATCTTCTTGGTCTTGGCAAGCCAGCCCTGCAAAATCCGCATAACCAGGTCAGGCTGAACCAAACGCGATATGAATATCCAAACACTCCTCGAAAAAGAGCGCCGTTCACCTCCTTTGGGGGGTTCATGGCCTCGAGGCCGATGTCCTTCCCCTCGACCGGCCACTCCTTCTGGGGCTGGAATAATTGGCCCCATATCTTGTCAGGAGTCATGCCATAGAGGTATCACATGGTGGCCGGATCCTCGGGCTCATGCTCCCACATAGGCTTGGCCCTCTCCTGGTAAGGGAGGAGCCAGCGGTGGAGCATGATCTGGACCATGTCGACCAGCTTCATGCCGGTCTCTATTATGCTGTCAAAGCGCTTCTGCAACGCCTTCGTGTGAGCGACACACCCCCAGTCCGGGCTCTTGGTGGTCCATGAGGCCAATCTGGTAGGGGGTCCGGACCTGAATGCGGGGACTGCTCCCCAGGCGGCCTCACTCGGCTCGGTGATGTAAAACCACTCCTTTTGCCACATTCGGACGGTGTCGATGAAGTGGTCGTCCGGCCACTGGACCCGTGTCAGTTTACTAATCATGGCCCCTCGACAGTCCGCATGCTCGCCACCAACCACCTTGGGCTTGAAATTGAACACCTTCAGCCATAAACCAAAGTGCAGCTGAACTCGAAGGAGTGCTTCGCAGAAGACGATGAAGGTCGAGATGTGGAGGAGGGAATTGGGGGCTAGATCGTGAAAATCTAGCCCGTAGAAGAACATCAGCCCCCGCACAAAGGGGTGCAGGGGAAATCCTAGCCCCCTAAGGAAATGGAGACGAAACACGACCCTCTCACCCAGCTGGGGCATGGGGATGAGCTGGCCCTCTTCGGGGGCCCGATGAGCAACGTCGGCCGACAAATATCCGGCCTGCTTCAGCTGCATGATGTCGTCGTCGGTGACGGAGGAGGCATCCCACTTACCGTTGGCGCCCGAGCTTGCCATGGTCGAAGGAGACGGGACAGGGTTTGTTGTGGCAGTAGAGGAAAGGGGCGCTGGAGCTCTGAGGATCTGCGTGAGCGGGAGGTGGAAGAAGGCGTGGGTTGCTGACTGTGATAGCTCTCCCTTTATAGACTGTTGATAGGCCTGGGATTCCTTTTTCCACGCCGTTGGCTTCTCCACTTCCCGATATGCCCGTGACGTTATGTGCGGGGAGGGGAATCAAAATCATTAACCATATCCCCCGAAAAGCGGGACACGATCTCCACCTCGAGGGGACATGCCAAATGTGGCGTCGGCCTCGAGCCGTGCTTCGAGAAATAGTAACTGCTCGGCGTTATGGCCGGAAGCGACTCTTCGTTGGAGGAGAAAAAGTTGTCAGATGAAGACACCATTTACACTTGAACAGTGTTTGTTTATTATTGCCTTCGGTGTTAAGTAAAGCTGCCGTTTCAGATCTTGGACATCACTTGGTTCTGAATATGGGTAAAACATACTGAAGAACTCGCCTCGCAAGCTGAATACTGGTCGGGTGAGCGGATGCCGGATACAAGCCTTGGTGTTGAAGGCAAGTTCGGGGGCTACTGAGGGAGGCATGGACTAAGGGGTCCTCGGGGCGACGGCCCATTATACATGGGCCGGACTGGTGGAGCCGTATAGTGACAGGAGATCTATGAAGCCGTGGTGTGCCCTCCAAGTCAAGAAGGCGCAGGATCTCTTTAAACCCTTATTGTAATCTATCTTCGATAACCCTAACCCTACCGGTGTCTATATAAACCGAGGGTTTTTAGTCTTAGGGCTAGAGCTACATTCATCACCTCATCTCCTTAGGGTTTAGCTCATGCTGATCTCGAGGTAGATCTACTCTGTAAACCACATTATACATCCAATACAATAAATCATGACGTAGGGTATTACCTCTTTGAGAGGGCCTGAACCTGGGTAATAAATCAATACAATAAATCAATACAATAAATCGGGACCCCCTACCTCGAGGTCTGCCAGTTTTGACACCAACAACGAGCCTTACAGAACTGTTCGGCCACTCCCACTTTTGCCTCTTTTTGCCATTCCATCACCACCATTTGTCTTCCGCAATACTTCTCGTTGGTGTTTGAGCTTTTGGGTTGCAGTTATACGTGTCCTAAGGTGTTTCAGCTACTTAGGCACGACTTGACTTCATCATCACCGCCACTCGTCATTGGCTCGGGCTCCACTTCGACTTCGACAACTCCATCTTCAAATCAACCGTAAGCAAGGACGGTAACCTCGACGACACCTTTGTATTACCCTTGCCATTATCTTGATAGCCTCGAGCCTCTTTTGTGTCACTTACCCATCGAGACTAGCGAGTTGAGAACTACTGGGCCACGCTTTTAGTGCACCTTTAGTGTTATGTCTCTCCCGTGCATATCCTAGTTGTTATCTCGCATTCCAACTCGCATATCAAGCATTGTGGCATAGTAAAAAAAGAGAAAAGTTTTAAGCAAAAGAAGAGTAGAAAAGAGCTTGTAAGCAATAGCATCGAGCCATTTTGCATAGTTCCGTCATCTTGGTCAATACATACATAAGCATACTTGGGATAGTAGACGACCCGTTCTCTCTTAGGTTGGTGCACTAGCGTATCTAGCCCATTAGAGCAATTGAGCTAGCATCTCTCTAGTATCCGTACAACAAGAGCATTTCCATGGTTACACCTCTTAGATCTCATTCCTTGGTTGTGTGGATCCCATATATCTTCCGTGTGTGTGTTCCTAGTGATTTCCTTGGGTTTGATCTATTTGTCTTGCTTGCGATTTGTGCATCTTCTCAACTTTTTTGATATCTTGACTAACATTTGCTTGAATTATTTATTCCACTTCCTAACCGAGAAAATCCATAAGCCTTTTACTTGTAGGTGTGAGAAAACAAAACCCGGCACCAATTCTACTATTATAGCATCACGTGGGATCGTACTTGATACATCTACAATCTTCGGAAAAGGTAACTTTGGTATTTTTCTCTCATTTTCCTACTCACCACCACTTCGACATGATGGATAGGCCTACTTCTTCGGCGAACCCACTCTTTGAGGATTAAGATGACGAACGTGACTTCGTCACCAAGAATCACTTCTTCATCGCATAACGAGATCTACATCAAGAAAGAGAAGCTTTGGGTGATCGCATCGAGCAACTCGCCACCGACCTACGTCAATCGGAAGCAAGAAACCGAGACTACCTCGACAACAAGCCCTCCAAACAAATGGAAGAATTCTGCAACATGATTGTGAGCTGCGCGTCTTCCTCAACTTCTTCACCAAGACGGCGACACTCAAGTCGTCACTCATCGTCATACTCTTCTTCCGATGCGAGTCCTCCTCGAGCTCCTTCTACTCGCCGCGACGACACTCAAGATCGCCAAGCTCAAGAAAACCCTTTCCATGGCAATGGCTTACAAGACCGAGTTCGAGCACGAAGGTGCGACGCCAAGAACAACAACCATGGAGCAAGAGCAACCCTCACCACATCGTCCACGTCAAGCATCTCAAGACGGCGATGCACTTCGGCAAGAGCAACAAAGTCGTGACGAAAAAGCTCAAGCTGCTCAAGAAGCACTCCGCAAGTCCACTAGAGCCGTTCCGCACACAACCGCCTCGTACATGAGCAAGAGGAAGAACTTCGTCGAGCGCGACAAGAAGAAGCCGCCCGATGTGAAGAGCAACAAGAACGGCGAAACCGAGAACATATGCCTCGTCCTCCTCGACGCCAAGAGCGCTATCATGAAGAACGTGAAGTCGACGACCCTCCCCGACGTCAAGAGTGACGTCAAGTGGATCGAGTGCTTGAAGACCCTCCCCCATGCCAAGAGCGGCATCAAAACCGCCGCTATGATGAAGAACTCCGCTACGGCAAGCTCAATTTCACCATGCCCAAGTTCTCTGGAAGCAACGATCCCGAAGAATATCTCTCATGGGCATTGAAAGTCGACAAGATATTCTGTATTCACAACTACGATGAGGATAAGAAGATCGCCATGGCATCCCTCGAGTTTCAAGACTACATCCTCATTTGGTAGGAACAAGTGATCGAGCGACGCCGCGAGAGAGGCGAACCACCCATCACAACTTGGGCACAAATGAAGGATGTCTTGAGAGCTCTCTTCATGCCTACACACTACACCCGTGATCTCTTCAAGAAATTACAACTTCTCAAGTAAGGTACGAAGACGATGGAAGAATACTATCAAGAGATGGAGATTGCCATGATACGAGCCGATGTCAAGGAAGATGACGAGCAATCTATGGCACGCTTCTTGAACAGCCTCAATCACCCAATAAAGAAGATTGCCGATTTCCAACCCTACTCCAACCTTCTCGAGCTAGTTCATCAAGCGACCAAGGCGGACTGAAAAGTACAAGAAGACTTCAAATAGGCCAAGTACTCATCCAAGACCTACGGCTCTTACACTCAAGCTCCCGCGACTTCGGGACCTCCTACCTCAACTAGAGCATCACCAAGTACCGACAACAAGTCAAGTTCAAACCAAGCTACGGCTTCCTCGACTCGTCCTTCAGCAAGCAGCTACAAGTCCAAAACTCCCTCTTCATCATCACCACCGGACGACACCGTCAAGACAAGTTCTCTCAAGTGCTTCACATGTGGTGGCTGTGGACACAAGTCTTTCCAATGCATCAACCAGCGAACCATGATTGTCAATGACGATGGCACATACGACTCCATGAGTGAAGATGAGATGGAAGCCCTCGAGCACGTCGCCATGCACCGCCAAGTGAATGAAGAAGAAGATGCTCAAGTCTTTTGTGACAATGATTCAAGTCCCGCTCTCGTGGTATCCAAGGTCGCTTCAACATTACCAAGACGAAGATCAACGTTGCCACATCTTCCACACCAAGGTCGACATCAATGGTCGTTCCGTGAAGGTCATCATCGATGGAGGAAGTTGTCATAATTTGGCAAGCGAAGAGCTATGTTCCAAGCTACAATTGGTCAAAAAGAAGCATCCTCACCCCTACAAGGTCCAATGGCTTAGCGACTCCGGCACCATTCAAGTGCAGCACACCGTGCAAGTTTCTTTCAAGATCGGCGCCTACGAGGACACCTTGGAGTGTGATGTGGTTCCTATGTCCGTGTGCCATCTCCTCTTAGGGAGACCTTTGTAATTCGACCGCGGCGTCATCCACAACGGAAGAACAAACCACTATAGCTTCAAGATGAAGGGAAGGGAATACGTGCTACGACCTATGTCACCAAGTCAAGTGATCACCGACAAGCAAGCATCCACCCATCATGGAGAGACTAGTGATAGAGTGAACCACCACAAAGAGAGTGAGCGCCACAAGCCCAATTTGAGTGACTCTACGCCAAGAGAGAAAAACTTAGTCCTCCTAGCCACAAAAAGAGAGATGAGGGAAGTGTGTGAGAACCCATCTACTGTCATACACTATGTCTTAGTGTGCAAAGATGAAGCGGCAAGGACTAACAATTCTAACCATCTACCTCTAGTGTTGTCTCAATTGTTGCAGGAATTCGCGGATGTCTTCCCCGAGGAGCTACCTCCCGGTCTTCCTCCTCTACATGGCATCGAACACCGCATCGATGTCATACCCGGCGCACCTCTTCCGAACAAGGCTCCATACCGCATCAACCCTGAAGAAACAAAAGAAATACAAAGGCAAGTTCAACATCTCATAGACCAAGGTCATGTGCGTGAAAGTTTAAGTCCTTGTGCCGTACCGATTATTCTTGTGCCTAAGCGAGATGGTAGTTTTCGCATGTGTTCCGATTGTAGACCCATAAATGCTATCACCGTTCGCTATAGGCATCCCATTCCACGCCTTGATGATATGCTAGATGAGCTTAGCGGCGCCACCATTTTCTCCAAAATTGATCTTAAAAGTGGCTATTACCAAATACGCATTCAAGAAGGTGATGAGTGGAAAACCGCTTTTAAAACTAAATTTGGCTTGTACGAGTGGTTAGTTATGCCTATGGGTTTATCCGAAGCACCCGGTACTTTCATGTGCGTTATGCATTATGTGCTTCGCCCATACATTGGCGTGTTTGTTGTGGTCTACTTTGACGATATACTTGTGTTTAGCAAATCCCTCAAAGATCATGTAACTCAACTTAGGGCTGTTTTGCAAACTCTTCAAAACGAGTGACTTTATGCCAATATGGAAAATGCACTTTTGGTGTTGACAAGATTGTTTTCTTGGGCTTCATTGTGTCTTCAAAGGGTGTTCATGTAGATGAGTCTAAAATTGAAGCAATTAAAACTTGCCCACAACGCATTAATTTGCAACAAGTGCATAGTTTCCTTGGTCTTGCAGGTTTTTATCGTCGCTTTGTGAAAGACTGTGGCACCATTGCCTCATCGTTGCATGCCTTGAGTAAGAAGAATGCACCTTTTCTTTGGGGGCCCTCGCAATCTACTGCATTTGATGAGCTCAAATCTTTGCTTACACATGCTCTGATTCTTGCATTGCCTAATTTTAACAAAACTTTTGAGGTTCATTGTGATGCTAGCAGTAATGGAATTGGTGGAGTTTTGACGCAAGAAAAATGACCCATTGCATATTTTAGTGAAAAACTTTCTGGAGCTCAACTTAACTATCCCATCTATGACAAAGAATTGTATGCTTTAGTGCGAGTATTGCATGTTTGGGAACATTATCTTCGCCCACATGAATTTGTCATACATATCGATCATTAGACACTAAAGTATCTTAAAGGTCAAACCAAGTTGAATAAACGGCATGCTAAATGGAGTGAATTTATTGAATCTTTTCCTTATGTGATCAAGTACATTAAGGGTAAAGAAAACATTGCGGCGGATGCTCTTTCCCGCAAGTGCATGTTAGTTACTCAACTTGAATTGAATGTTATTGGCTTTGAGCATATTAAAGATCTTTATGCACATGATCCTTCGTTGTCGCTTCCTTATGCAAAATGTCTTGCTAATACTTGTTGGGAGAATTATTACCTCAAGAATGGCTACCTTATGCGCGCTAACAAACTTTGTATACCCGAGTCTTCTCTTCGTTTGTTACTTTTGCAAGAGGCTCACAGAGGAGGACTTATGGGACATTTTGGACGCGACAAGACCTTTGCCACACTCTCCTTCAAGTACTTTTGGCCAAAGATGTTCTGCGACGTGGCACGCTTCACCAACCGATGCTTTACATGCCGCAAAGCTAAGTCACAAGCTCAATCTCATGGTTTACATATGCCACTTCCAATTCCATATCAACCATGGGAAGATATTAGTATGGATTTTGTGCTTGGTTTCCCTAGGACCCAAAATGGCAAGGATTCCGTATTTGTTATTGTGGACTGGTTCCTAAAAATGGCACATTTCATCCCTTGCAATAAGATAGATGATGCTTCACATGTTGCAAATCTTTTTTGTAGAGAAATCTTGAGGTTGCATGGAGTGCCAAGGACCATAGAGTCGGCCATGACGTCAAGTTCTTAAGCTACTTTTGGAAGACATTATGCGCCAAGCTCGGCATCAAGCTACTATTCTTAAAGGCCTATCATCCTCAAACCGATGGCCAAACAGAAGTCACCAACCGGACGCTGTCTACTCTCCTACACGTGTTGATCAATAAAAACATCAAGGAGTGCGAGGAGTGCTTACCCATCGCCGAGTACGCCTACAATCAAGCAAGACACTCTACTATCGGCAAGTCCCCTTTCGAGGTCATCTACGGCTTCAATCCATTGTCCCCATTGGACATTCTACCTCTCCCACTACAAGAACGCGCAAACATGGACGCGAGTGCTAGGGCAAGCTTTCTCATGAAAATGCATGAAGATACAAGATCCACGATCGAGCACCAAGTACAACGCCTCACCACCAAGCTCAACATCAACAAGACCCCAATGGTGTTCCAACCGGGAGATCTCATATGGCTTCATCTTTGCAAGCACTGCTTCCCCAATGAGCGCAAGTCCAAGCTACTACCACGAGCCGATGGACCCTTCAAGGTGCTAGCGTGCTACAACGACAACGCCTAAAAGATCAACATCCCATGCGACAAGTACAATGTAAGCGACATCTTCAACGTCAAGGACTTGGCCCCAGACCATGGTGATGTAGATCACGATCCGCAGACTGATCTCTCCCAAGGGGGGGGGGGAAGATGATGCGGAGCATCCTTCCGTCATCCCCATGGACTCTACACCAACGCATCAAGCACCATGTGGACCTATGACAAGAGCTCGAGCACGCGCCATTGAAAACGAGGTGAACTCACTCTTTCATGAGATCAATATGGACATGAGTGGAACTTGGTTGCTACCTCACCAAAATATTCTATGTGTCATTAGGTATGAAGACCAATGCCACCAAGCAGCTAAGGAGCACCCCAAAGGAAGAGGAGAAGCACCCCAAGACCTTAAGGAGGAAGAAGGAGTCCAAGAAGGACAAGTCTGCACCTCCCAGGCGACCCCGTGCCCATGGGCCCCAAAGACCGCATGCGCACGGGCCACCCAGGGGCCTTCTGGAGATGAGTCGCACCACCCCATGCGCACGGCTTCCAGACCCCGTGCGCACGGGCCCGGGCCGCTGTAGCACCCCGTGCGCATGGGCGTGTACCATGCACACGGGACCCCGTGCGCACGGGCCATAAGGATGGTCGGCCGCAGGCTGCTATTTGGGACTCCACTTCATCCCCCTCTCCCACATACCCATATATTTCGTACCTAGGGTCATGTTTAGGGTTAGCAAAGTATATGAGAGATATTTAGAGAGCTTTGCTCCTTCTACCACTCCTCTTGGAGATCAAGACCTCTTTGGAGAGGATCCCAAGTGGATTTCAAGACCTCCTCTTAGGAGAAGACTATCATCAATACCTCACCTCCTTAGAACACTACAAAAAAAGACACATCTGTGACATTTTGGGCTGAACGAATTTTTTTTCTGTCATGCTTATGAAACTTCTATGATGATAATTTTGACAAAAGCATGTATCATCATAGATGTGGTGGGCTCCTACTTCTATGACAAAAAATCATGACAGAAAATGGGCTTTTCGTCCTAGGCGGGCCGGGGACGCACCTGCATGACATTCTTTGGGCTGTCTATGACGGAAAAAATCATGGTAGAAGCGAGGGCGAGGAAAATTTTGGGGAGT
This sequence comes from Thinopyrum elongatum, assembly GCA_011799875.1. Taxonomy (NCBI): domain Eukaryota; kingdom Viridiplantae; phylum Streptophyta; class Magnoliopsida; order Poales; family Poaceae; genus Thinopyrum; species Thinopyrum elongatum. The sequence continues at coordinate 404,406,496 of CM022302.1, read as the reverse complement.
TCCCAGTTACGGTGGGTGGTCGGGGCCGAGCTATCTACGTAGGTTTGTGCGTTTCTATCGTACACGTACGCGCGTGTGTGCGAGGTGTTGGGCTCTAACTGAACTCGAGTGAGGTGTTCGCTTACTGAACCCGAGCGATTGCACTAGCTACGTTACTGAACCCGAGCGATCGATCCCTGGCTGTTAACTGAACCCGAGCGATTCCTTTGCTACTACTGCTAACTGAAGCCGATCGAACCTGTTGCCTCTTGATGAACAGTGACTGTTGTTGGGGGTTGGATGAACAGTTCCCGGTGGGAGTTGGATGAACAGGACCCCGTGGTAGTAGTAGTAGTTGTAGGCCGTTGCCGTTGGATGAACAGGACCCCGATCGAGAGGAGGCCGCCACACCCGACCGGTTGGGGTGGATGAACAGGACCCCGTAGAGGGCTGGTTGAACAGTAGCCGGTGGAGGGTGGATGAACAGGACCCTGTGGAGGGCTGGTTGAACAGTAGCCGGTGGAGGCGACCCTGTGGATGAATAGTAGCTGGTGGAGGCAGGAGGAAGTAGAAGGTGGATGAACAGTAGCAGGTGGAGGCTGGAGGAAGTCGACGGTGAATGAACAGTAGCCTGTGGAGGCTGGAGCGACGCAGTAGATGGTGGATCAACAGTAGCCCGTGGAGTCCCGTTTTGTGGTACGCCACACCCCTCCCGATGAACAGGACCCCATTTAAACCGTAGGTGCTCCAACACAAGTCCATTTCCTCTGTTTTATGGTACGCCACACCCCTCCCGATCAACAACACCCCGTTTCGACCATAGGCACTCGAACACAAGTCCGTTTCCTTCGTTCTGTGGTACGCCAGACCCTTCCTGATGAACAGGACCCCGTTTCGACCGTACGCGGTCGAACAAAAGGCCGTTTTCCTTCGTTTTGCGGTATGCCAGACCCCGTTCCAGCTGTTCCGTCCAAGCCGGTTGGCTCCCGATGAACATGACGCGTTCCGACCCAGTGGCTTCGCTCCCGATGAACAGGACGCGTTCCGACCCAGTCACTTGGCTCCCTGTGAACATGACACTGTTTCCTCCGTTCCGACCCAGCCGGTTAGCTGCTGATGAACAGGACGATGTCGCTGCCGTCCGTTGCCTCTCCATGTACACGAGCCCTGGCCGTCCGTATGCGCGTGTACACGTTTCGAGACCCCGCTCGTATGTACGTATGTGGCCGTATTTTTTGGCGTGTGGCTGTGGGTACGTGTACACGGTTTAGACGGGACAACCTGAACTGCTACGTGGGGGGCTCTACTATGACATGTGCCTCTACTTACTCAGCCACGGTTCATCGTTGTAGGGCGACCGATCGACCAGTATGTACGTACACGTTCGCGACAAGACAAACAGCGCTACGTACGCTTCGACCGGGTGGGTCCTAGCTGTCAGGGAGGATAAGGACGCACTTCCTTGCGTGCAAAGATATAGCTGCTGGGTCCCAGCTGTCAGGGGGGAGGAATCATTTTTTTTGCCCATAATAAGGACGCACTTCCTTGCGTGCGAAGATGTAGCTGGTGGGTCCCAGCTGTTAGGGGGAGAAAACAATATTTTTCAGGGTAAAAAGGATGCAGTTGCATGCATGCGTCCATGGGCGTGGTGCGTCCCCACTGTCAGCCTCTCACGTACAGTCATCTTCCGATGACTCTCGTTTGTTGACCACGTTGACCACACCATGCCGAGCGCACCAAGGCCGGTGGACGACAGCGAGGCCCCAGACTGGAATGACCTGGGGATGGGGAAGACGTGGCAGTGGAGTCGCAGATGGAGAGGAGTGGGAAACTTGACTGGTTCGGGTGCGCGGCAGCACTGCCGCCCATGGGAGACAGGAGCAAGAACAGAGGTTGAAGAAGCTGCACGGCTGTTGGATTAACATCCAATGGTCCAGCTGCTAGAATCATTTGCTGATTAAGTTGACAAAGCCCTGCGTATGCATCAGCTTAGTAGGCCCACAAGTCAGCCACCAAATCTGCCAGGTCCCAGCTGTTATCGGGAGGAATAGTTTTTTTCGCATAAAAAGGAGGCCCTTCCTTCCATGCGAAGATACAGCTGGTGGGTCCCAGCTGTCAGGGGGAGGAAACATTTTTTCCAGCTTAATAAGGAGGAACTTTCCTTGCGTGCGACCATGGACCTTGTGGGTCCCAGCTGTCAGGCTCTCCACGTACAATCCTCTTCCGATGACTCTCGTTTGTTGACCATGCCGCGCCGAGCGCAGCAAGGCGGTGGATGACGGCGAGGCCCCGGACGGGAACAACCCGGAGATGGGAAGACGCGGCAGTGGAGTCGTAGATTGAGAGGAGTACAAGGGTTATAACTGGCTCTGGTGCGTCGTGGGGCTGCAGTCGGTGGAGAATAACAGGAGGTGTGGAGGGGTGCAGGGATAGCCTGGCCGGCGGTGGGGTAGCGCTTCGCAGCGATGCGTGCTAAGCAGAGCCGCTAGCCACCGGAGGCCAGAGCAGGCGGTCCCAGCGATGCTGGAGGAAGAAGATGAGAGATTGAAGGTGCATGCCGGCCGTTGGATATAAATCCAATGGCTGTGGATGTCAGAATCATTTGTTGACTAAGTTGACAATGCCTTCCGTAGGCTTCGACCTATTGGCCCACATGTCAGCCTGCAAAAATGTGGCATATACTTAATCGAATGTTTTCTAGAATTTACAGTCCATTTGCTGGGCTGGGTGAACAAATAATTTCGCGTCAATGCGGCCCATTTAATATTTTCTAAGTAATCCCAGCTCATTTGCACTTTCTTGAAATACACGAATTAGCTGGGCTTGTCATATATTTAATGTTAGGTTAGAAGGAGCAATTAATATCAAAAAATATATCGGAGCTACACATTTTATTATATATAAAATTAACAAATTAGTGAGTTATTGCTGAAAATAAAAATGAGCACGTTATTATTACATTGGTCCTTAAAATCTTCGCAAGCTTTTGTACGCAATCACCAGGATTTTCCTTGCCTGTGAGTCAAAAACAACCAGGATTTTCCTTGCCAACTTCTGTTAAACATTTACTTTTATAAGTTAATAAGACATGGGATGTTTTTATAATGTATATGTAAGTCTCTATTAAATATACGATAATAGTAATAATATAAATATATATAATGTGGTTAGAAGGGAAAACATAAATTGGACACTGCATTATTATTCTTATATATAGATAAATAGAACAGAGATCTGCATTTTATTAAAAAAAATACATTCGGCTGTCGATGTTTAAGAAAAAGTAAAACCTACGTTGGGAGGCCCATAGGCCGATACATACATGATGGACCTCAAAAAATAAGTTGAAACCACTGTCTCGGTATATCGTGGGCTACGCATGTTAAAAAACAAAACCTAGGCCTAGCTGATACTTGTTCGCCATCTGAAAACAAAGATACCAGCTAGATCCCCGATACCCCTTTCCTGCAACAAAAAAAAGATCCCCGATACCCCTGAAAAAAAAGCTCCCCGATGACAGTCATCGTTGGAAATTTATTTTGTTTATTGACTAGGTTGACAAACCCGTGGCCCCAACGTCAGTATACAGTTAGGAGGAAGCTTTTTTCCAATGAGGCACTTGCTTGCGTACGGCTTGGACCTGGTGGGTCCCCACTGTTAGCCTCTCGGCGTACAGTCCTCTCCAGATTCCTCTCGTTAGTTGAGCATGTTGACAACGGCATACGGCGGCGCCACGGCGAGCGCACACGGACGGGAAAGAACCAGAGCCGGGGAAGACGCCTTAATTCTTTCGAACATACCGCACTAGCCCAGTGGCTGCAGCCCTCTCACCCAAAAGTTGTACTGCCCGGGTTTGATTCCAACTGGTGCAGTTGAAAAATATCTAACACTTGCCAAAATTTCGTCCCTAGTTTACCCAGTTTTTCGCACACTCAACATTGTCTTGCCATTTTCAAAATAGCATATCTTTTTGACTTTGCATCATATGAAGATGTGCTATACATGAATGTTGATCAACATGATGTTAACTTGTTGTTAGTTCCATTTTTTACCATGAATAAAATTTCCAACATTCTGTTATCCATGTTTGAAAAGTGCGTGTTGATTTAAATGCTCCGCCTCTGAAACATGCAGTTTCTTATCTGAAAATCACTTGGACAAGCAGCCATCACCGGTGTTGGATTCGATGTCGTGCTTCTTCAACCCCCCGGCAGCGCGAGGGGGAAATAAACTTCCGTCCCGTGCTGCTGGTTGGGGAATGGAGTGAACTGGATTAAAGAGGGGGTCGGCAGCGCGACTGAAGAAGCACATCAAATGCGATTTTTTTTCAGTGGATGGCTCTCGATGGCGTTTTTTTACTTGCCTCTGCACCATACAACTTGTATTTTTAGCCGCCTGGTCCGTGGTGGACCAGCAGCCCATTTGCTGGGCGGGCCAACCTACAGAAAGCAGCACTTGATTTTTCATCAAGGCCCAAACCCAACGCAGTACTATGTTTGTTTTGAGGCCGAAAATATTACGGCAGGGGTTGAGCGGGGGAGGGGGGAAGACAGAGCAAAAAGATAAAAAAGAGCTGATGCGCCGTTACCCTAACAAGCAGGTGCAATTCTTCTCGGGAAGAAGGTGTGCTGTTGACACTCACACGTCACAATCCCACAATAGACATTCTAACAAGTTCACACACAATTACAACAGAAAAGGTAAACATTCGTATCAAACTCAGGTTCACAGGACACGTTCATATTCATAGCCAACATTCACAATCAACAACTCAAAAGATTCATATATACACAAGTTCAGCATGTCTATGCATCCAAATGATTGATAGATCACAAGACAATATTCATAGATAATTCACAAAAAGATTCAAATATACACATGTTCAGCATGTTTATGCATCCAAATGATTGAGAGATCACAGCCAATATCATCCATGGACAAATTTAATTACCTAGGGTACAAAATGGTAAGTGGTGTTTACTCGGTGGTACTTCTTGCTAAAATTAATGCCTGTATGAGCAAACTTTCGAGTACATAAGAGGTAGCACAGACAATCTGAACTTTGCTTGTAGGTTTATCCTCGAGATAGTGGCCTCGATGCCGAGGGAGGTTTGAGCAACTTGGCCACTACTTTCATCCAACTAGTTTACTGGCTCATCTTGGTCCTCTAGCTTGCCAAAATTCTACATTGCAGACAAGAAAGGAGGCGGTCGATAAAATGAACCACCCAAATTTTTTGTGCAGTTCAACTGAAATGGAGCATCCTTGGCGTGCAGACTGATTAAGTGCCAGATGAATATACATGTCAACCAACTTGTCTGGAATCTTTAGACTCCATGCCATACAGTTCGCTACCATATGTGTCGATAACCAAAAGGCACAAGTTGGGACCAAAGACTGGACTGCGTTTTTCTGGGCTATGCACCAAGCAATATTGTTGGCGTTCACTCTGGCACTTCTTCTTGTCAACATCGATGCTTGTCTGAGTGAACTTTGGAGTACATAGCAGCAGCATAAGTATCTGTCCATCTGATCTTTTTGTGCAGTTCTACTGAAATCATCCAATGTAATGATTTGCCTGTGAGTTCAGGCTCCAAGTTACTCCTTTATGAAATCGGCAAACAGTAGCACAATACCAAATTACCAATACGTATGACAAGCACAATAATCAGGATAAAGACCGGTACCAACCTGTGTGAGGAAGCATATCAATTACTATTTCCTTTGACTGGAAGCCGAGATAAGCGACTTACAGGAAAGGAAGGATGCAGTTGAGGCAATGAAGCACCCAAAGTTTTTGTGCAGTTCCACCAAAATCGAGCATCCCTAATGGCACATATATTGAGAGAGTGAGATTACATTAATAGTGGGACTAGTTGATGAAACATACACTAACAAATAGAAGCACCCTCATTATCTTAATGGGTAAAGTTAGCAACATAGTAGTCTTGCTTAAAGAGAGGTATTAGTTTATTTAATCAGTGCCAATTAGCTCAACACTCAAAGCATTGCCGTGTATCATAGGTTGCAAAACTTTAACATGCAAAGACAAAGGAGTTCCTCATGACAGTAACAACACAGTAGCACGATACAAATAGGGATGACAGCAAACTAATATGGATGAAGGCCTTAGGCCGGTACCAACCTGAGCAAGAAGCTTATTCAAGTAGTCCCAGAAGAGATGATAAAGCACTCACTGGAATCATTCAATAGTATATATTTTTGTGCACTTCAAATGTATGGTTGACATCACTCTTGTTTACCAGTGGTGAGATTATATCGAAAGATTATCAAGAACTTCCAGCAGAGTTAAAGCACTGGCTGGGATACAGTTCATTGTATTCTCTTGTGCAGTTCCACTAAAATGTACGATTGGCACAACATGATCCCTGTTTGCACAAGTAGGAACAAGGTGAAACCTTCATTAGCTTTGTGAGAAAGGATAGAAAGACATTAGCATATTACTTTAATAGTAGCATCAAATTCATGATGGACAATACGCAAAACATTGCCTCATTGAACCAGTGGCAATAAATTGACATGCAAAACAATAGCATTATTATGTCATGACACTACCAAGATTCCCTCCTTTCTCCACCACATGGTTCACCTCCACAGACACACATACACATGTACATGATTCAGCATAGGGTGCTACTAAAGATTTGTTTAACTCCGACAGGAAAATTAGGTAGCAATTAATTAATGCTACTTAAGTACTCCTAATTAATTAAGTGACCTTGCAGGAGAGACAGCAGAAGTGGAAGGGCTCCTGGAGGATGGTATCACATGTAAGGGAGATGTTGCCGGAGCCCTTGAATGGCCTCGACTGAGGCCTCTGCTTCAGCAAGATCACCTTGGCACTGTTGATCGTGTAGAGATGGGTCACACATGCATCCAGAATCCAGTTCATTAGTATGATGTGTCGTCAAGACAAGTACTACTCTACTGCATTTCTCTATCTATCTACTCTTATAAAAAACAGAATTGGTGATGATGGTGTGCCTGCCATCCTGCAATATAGGTCATCCGATTTATATCTGACGGATAGGAAGGAAACTATGGCAATTTTGCAAAAAGATACCCACACCCCTCTCCATATTTGCAAATAAGGCCTTCCCTCGTTCATCCTTTTCTCTCACAAGATAAACTACTCCTACAAATGCATCTTGATGTTACGTGCAACGCACGGCATCTTGCTAGTCTTCCAAGTAAATTAAGACTAGTAGCAACACAGCAATACAATACCACTAGCAAGATGTCAGGATAACATAGGACGGTACCATCGTGTGATCTTCTTCATTTCCTCCTTCTTCTTCTTCGTCTTCCTCTTCATGCTCTGTTTCTCTTTCTCTTCACCAGTTGGTGAAACCAAGTACATGATTGGCCTTCTATTTCAGACTTGGTTTTGTTAGTGAGGGAGTACAAGTGTACTAGTAAACAATAGCATTATTTTCTCATGGCAGTCGCAAAATAGAGGTGAACACATGCATTAAATATCATTCTTACCCAAAGGAAGGTTATGGTGCCAATATGGAGGATGAAGATTGGAACACAGATCTCCCTATGTGTAGTTCCACCGAAATGAACAAACGGTTCCATTCTGACATTCCAGTTAAACAGCACAAAAGTCACTTCTTTTAAGAAGTGTTTTGTGCAGTGCACCAGAAGGTCGCAATAGCAATGAGGTGAAATGGATATCCCTGTTTGCACAAAAAGCTACAGAGGAAATAGTCAGAGTCTCAAATAATTACTGGCAAAAACAATTGGTTAAACTTCTCATGGCTTATAACAGTGGCATGGCTTCATTTTACCAGGGGCATTAGATTAAGAACAGCTAAATATTTGCTATAAGGGCATGGGACAGTGGGTACACCAGCAGTCCAGCACCATGTACCTAAACCGGGGCATAAAGTGGTGATTCGGAGTTTGTTGCCCTGAGAAACAAACATCCCAGAAACATATCTGGGTTGGTCCCATTTTTGTTCACTCTAGCCACCTATTCCTATGTGTGGATAGCAAATCTAGTCCTGGTCATACCACTGTGTACAGCTTTTCCCCTATATTTCCCTTTTCGACCAAGAGGCCGGTTGGATGACCAGTCTGTACTACTTTCACCCCCTTTCTTTCCTGTTTGTACCAAGTTCGATGTACATACTAAATTTGCACCTTTATTTCTTGTTTGAACCAAGTACAAGATTCGACTCCATGAAGTAGCTTTACCTCTAACAATAGAAAAAAATTAGGTGACGTTGGACCATCCGATCGAGCCTAGCTACGAGGGGGGCAGAGAGGTAGAAAATGATGCACATGCAGCGACGTAGCAAGCTGGGGAAGTAGAGCTAGGCCGGTTTCGAAAGAAGATATACCTGAAGGTCGTCGGGGTGTGGATAGGTGGGCGGCAGGAAGCCGAATCCGCCCACACTAGGGCAGCGACGAAGGGATCGAAGGACCTCACGCACCGGCGCTCGGCCAGAGATAATGGTCCGGCCGGCAGTGGGTCTCCTCCCTCGCTGTCGACGATGGCCTAAACGCAGCCCCTCCTCCCCTTCACCGGTGGAGGGGGATACGTCCGGATCTGTAACCAGCGGTAAGGATAGAAAGACGGTGTTAGCACCACTATCTTGTTTAGATCTGGAGAGGATGAGAGTGTGTGAATAGAGCAACCCTAGCAAGCAAGCGCGGAGGCTCCTGCCTATATATATACATATAGTGGGGTAGTTTTGTTTTTTCACTCCATCAAAACAATCGTTTGAAATTATGTACGTGCCAGGTCGCCTTTTTTTTAGTTGTTGATTGTTTTTTGAGATAGCTACCCGCTTATTCCAAGTGGTGTTACAGGGGTGGTTAACGAGCTGCTCGACTCAGTTCGTTCGAAGCTCGTTAAAAGAAAATTCATGTAAGGTGAGACATGTGTTGTGTTGTTACTAACGAACTTAGCGTGAAACTTGTTAGTTGGTTCGTTAAGCTGCTTAATAAATTGATGATTGGCTTTGTTCATTAAGAAGCGACCCACGACGATAACAAGCCGAACTATCGAGGGATCATTGCTCGCGAGCTATGAGCTTTTGTTCCAGCTCTAATGGTGTGCCAGGTCGCACTTTGTACCGTTCAAGTCTGGTACTAGACCCTCCATTAAGTGAACAACCACCGCCTCATAAAAATTGTGAACAAGCCCACGGCTAAAATTATCGGAAACATGGGCTGCACCAACATGCATTATTATTTATATTTTCTATGTGGGAGTATCCTCAAAACAAAATGTGAGAGTAGAATCTTTATTGGGCCCCTTTGTAATTTGTGCTAAATTTTGGCCAAAGATTTAACTGACAAAATGTTAGTGCATGTGAACAAAAGTTATATCGTTGGATTCGTATTTGAACATGGTTTTGAATGATGTAATTTTTTGTGACATGCATGAACATTTGGTTAGTTAAATTTATAGTCAAAATTTGGCACAGATTATCATAGGGACCAATAAACCAGGACGAAGATCCTCGTCTGTCGTCCAAACTACTATATGACTAGCCACTCTATTACATGCGGGACATCAAGCATCCGGGCCTGCATGCCATCCACCAAATCACAGCGAGGTGCTACAGTCGAGACTCACCAGTCACCCCGGTGTGGCCGTCATGACCCGTCATATCACAAAACCCACACCTTTACCAGCAGTGGTAAAGTGGCCTCGAAGTTGGACTGGACGAAGCAACCATAATTTCACTGGAACGCTCATTGAAGCCCTTTCTCCCATATCTTGAAGAAAACCTCACTCCAGGCTACTCACTTCTGCCATTTTTCTTCTGTACCGACGAAGGAAAGGTGGGCGAATCAGTGATGCTACTATATTTTCATTCCAAGAATCTTCTTTTTGTGAAGCACCGACCGATTCTCACTGCCTATTCTTTTCCCGTTTTCATTGCGATTGTTGTTTCCTTTCGATTGCTTTTTGTTTGTCAGTTTATTGATGGATGCTGGAGCACTAGGCAAAGAGTTGCTGGCGGACAACCCACTCGAGACAGGGATCTCCAGGAAGCAAGCACCGACCAACGAGTTGGCCATGTTGGCGGACCAACCCATGCAGATGAAGAACTCCAAGAAACAAGCACTGGCCAAAGAGTTCATGATGTTGGCGGACGAACTCCTCAAAGAAAGCTGCAAGAACAGCAAGGGCCCCACCGTGCCTACCCCAGAAACTCTAATGGCCACCTATGAGAGGCTCAAGGCCAAGTTTGAGGAGATAGTCGCCGTTGAGAAGCAGTATTTCCCTGGCAAGGCGATGGCCCCCGGAGGGATGGGATCCCCCGGTGAGCTGTACAAGGTAAACAAATGGCTTACCATAGTTGTGGTTTTTGATTATTTGCAATGTGCTTGCTAATATGTTAGGGTTGTGCAGGTGCCGGTGGACGTCCTTGATGATTCCGATGTCGAGGTCCGTCCTGTGGACATCGCCCTAGAGATCGTTTTCGATGTCGCGGTCCGTCCTGTGGACATCGCCCCGGAGATCGATTCCTATGCCGTTGTCTGTCCTATGGACATCACCCTAGAGATCGATTCCGATGTTGCGGTCCGTCCTGTGGACATCGCCCCAGAGATCGATTCCCATGCCGCTGTCCGTGCTGTGGTCATTGCCCGAGAGATCGATGACAAGAAATTGTTGGTCACGCTAATCCTTCAAGGTAGTTTGCATTGTGTTTAATTACCAGAACGATGCGTGTTATCAAACCATCTTAGGGCTAGTGCACTGTCTTGTGTCGGCGGTACTTGCTACTTTTTTTTGATAGTGAATCATGCGAACCCTCTCTGAGTTATGGAAACAGATGTATCCTCACCAGCTTTTGATGTAATATATGGCATGCCTAGATGTAAGTTTGAACTGTTTATCATATCAGCAGGGTTTGTTTGATGATTCTTGGTGTTAGTAGGCTAGCTACTGTGCGAGCTATAGTACTTGCAAACACTCACCGAAGAGAAACGTTGGGGCTGATGAGCTCATGGTACGCTTATAGGTCTGATCCGTCGTCGATCGGCCAATAGCCCAAGCTCCTAAAATTGTAGGCTTAGCGATCGATCAGACAATAGTCCACAATTATACATTAATTCACATCAAACTCAAAGAGTTGGTTCACGCATACATTCACATTAATAGCCAGCAAAATTGGCACGTACTTGTAACATGCGTGAATGTGTAATCTTTTTGTTGGAAGCGTGAATGTGTAGTGACGTCGTACTTTCGGAGTGGCTATAGAGAGTGTGTACGTGTGCTAGAGGGGTTGTGGGATGGAGAGAGATCTAGAGAGAGAGAAAGACCCTCCAGCCTCCTTTGGTTTGTAAGAATTTTGTAGGAACTCTATAGGATAGGATTTGCAAAGGAAAAATTCCTTTGAAGCCCTTTGGTTTATAGGAATGGATTCCTATTCCTATGTAGGATAGGGATCAATCCTTCACATTTTGGAGGAAAAAAACATTATCCTAGACTCAATGGAAAAATCCCTATCCTATGCACCAAATAACATATCTTTCTCTATAGGAATTGAGATGCATGTCATCTCACTTCCTATGATTTTCCTATTCCTATAAAATTCCTATCCTATGAACCAAAGGAGGCCTCCCTTTCTTTCTAATCCTAGTCATTAGATTCACATAGGATATTTTTTGAGAACACAAAATCATAGCAATACAGAGACGTACAAATCCTAGGCGGGCTAGTTTGGCCTAGTGGGTTTCAGTGATATGACATGCTACAGTGCCGTCCAGTCTTCGCGTGTGGTAGCAGTATTGCGGGTACAGTAAGTTTTCTTGAAGAAGCGGATTCAACGAAGTCATGATGGTTCCTTCGTCCGACCAACTTACAGTGGGAAAGGTTGGGCCTGCGCTGCGATCGGGGTGACTCTCCCCGACAGTACTGTCTGGTGCACTACAGTATAATTTTGTGCATGGCAAGTGGACCAGGATGGTCGAGGTCCCACATGTCTGCGAATGAAAGTATTCTTTTCGATATCAAGGACGAGCAAGGAGTATTCATTGTTTATTTTTTTATGAAAGCTATTGTCTCCACTGTTACGACGGAGGAGTGTGAAACACGGCAGCCCAGTGAACTTGGCATGTGCACAACTCCCTCCTTCCTCATGTACCATAGTGTTGACTATAAGGTTGGCTATAAGGTTACAATTTTTTCTCACTTTCTCTCTATCTATTTCCTCTCAAATGTTTTTTACCTTCTTTTTTTAGACACAATTGTTTTTTTATACCTAGGAGCACGTGTAGAGACGGGCTCTTGCAGAGCCCATTCCTTCACTTTTTCAATTCCTCTCTCCTCCACATAAGCGGGCTTATAGCCCAGTATTGTACTTGCTATGAATGCGGGCAGCTGGCACCTAGGGGAGCGCGCGCGGGAGGGGGGAGGGGTTTTCTGGTGGGCCAGGGCGGTCAGAAGCGGGCTTGGAAGCGGTCCGGACTCCCGCATGGCCCTCCTCACATTATCACCATATTTCTTGGAGTCTGTGCGCGGCGGGCGGGTGATCTCTTCTCCCTCCCCCGTCTCTCTCTTCTCAGCCGACGCCCGCCGAGCGATTATATTTCGGCTATCGACGGTTTATTCAATTGCAGTCCCACATGTCAGTGAAAATGCAGGACAATGCGTGTCCCCTTTGGTGAGCGGCGTGCGAGACAGACAGTCGGGGGTGCGACGCGAACGCGACAGGCGTGCTTTAAATGTGGCGCCTTTTGCTTTTGAACTTGCAAAGTGTAACATTTTCGTGCGATCGATCAATAGAAATCCAGCACAAAATGATGAGGGCGGGGCTTTCCCACGCGTTAGGCGGGCTAGTTTGGCCTAGTGGGTTTGAGTGATATGATGTGCTACAGTGTCGTCCACTTGCTCCATTTTTATGTAAGCAAGCGTCTCCACTCTTACGTGGGAGGAGTGCGAAACACGGCGGATCTGATTTTGATCCAGGGATAACTGTTCCCTGCGAAATAATGGAGCACTGTTAGCGATTATAGCATGATAGTTAGGGCATCTCCAGCGCTAACCCACAAATTTACACCGGCATCTGTCCGAGGACACTGATGCCAGAGGATGCCATCCAATGCTGCCTGCATACCTTTCGACAACTATATGAACTAACCGGACGAAATTCATGCAAACAAAGCAAATTTCAAATTAACCGGATGAAATTCATTACATTTTGAAAACTTTTCCTATAAACCGGAAGAAATTCATTACATATTTCGCACAAACCGTACTAAAACCTACTGTAAACCTAATCTAAACGATCGACGGCGCCTGATCACCATGTCCGTCCATGAGCCCCGAGAACTCACGCTCTGGCTATTGCCTTTGCCTCCTCCTCATCTGCCTCGGCTTTGTCCAGCTCCGCCTCGATAACCTCCTCCTCCGGAGCACAATGTTCTGAAGATTTCCGCCTCCACGTCATCATCGAGCGGCTAATCGGCCGCCGATGTTTACCCCACCAAGCTTGGCGTCGACTGAGTGGAGGAGTGGTAGCTTTCCTGGGACCAGAGCGGTGGTGTCCTACCATGTACTACTCTTGCTCGCTGCCAGCTGCGCCCGCACACACGCGCCGGCTTCGTGGTCGTGGCGGCGGAGGGCGGCCGGGGGGGTACCGGCGATGTCCTTCGTCTGCTCCTGCGACAGTACGTCCAAGAGAGCTTTGGAGCGTGAGGAGGCCATGGTTGGAGTGGTGCCGACAAAAGGAAGGGACCGAAGGAGAATGACTGTGGGTCTTTGGCTATGGCTGGGGCTGAAGTTAATATAGCGGGCGAATGGCAATGAGCCGCGGCAGACAGACGGACGGCTGGCACCGAAGTAGGTTCGTCGGCAGCCGCGTGTCATTAATGTGGGCGGCAGACGGTCGGATGGCCGTGGTGTCATTAACACGGAGCAGTCGCTTGCACCGGGACGCCACGCGGGTGGCGCTCTCTCGGCCGTCGCGCTGCTGCAATACCGGCACCAGTGAGAGGTCGCGTCAGGCGTGAATGCGGCATTAATGTTCTGGAGCGACGGTGATCGTTTCAGGCGGGAAGCGCGCGCTAGCGATGGAAGGGGTTTCGGTGGGCTGGCGTGGTGGTATATTGTTTTTGTAGTTTGGAAAAGTACTCAATTAATGTGGCAGCTCACTTATTTTTTTCTACGATCAACATACACCCTACAAAGCACCGTGTTCAAATTTGGCACTTCTCCGGGTTCATTTACCATATTTAGGCTATTATGTGCATTTTGTAGAAATTTACTACCACTATAAGAATTAAATGAACATCTAATCATGCATATATGACTCAAAGCTTACATGGTATAGTGTGGTATTTATTCATAATTTGGTTGCCAAATCTCATGCGTGCAATGCGCATGTACCTTACTAATAAACATAGTTTCTAGTGATATTATTTGTAGCAACATGCATCAACCAGGATGGAGGTGCAGAAACATCAAATCCCAGCTACAGCTACACGGGTGTGATGATAGGGATGTGGAATGCCATTCGATCATGGTGCACGCGCGCGATCCACGTGGCTGGGGTGGCGGCCAATCAGAAAGCAACCCACAATAGGGTCAGCACACACAGTTTCCACAGGCAACGAAAAGTAACCGTGTGCGGTAATAAAGAGTAAAATGCACTAGCGGTCATCGAACTTGTCTCGATAGCTCACTTTGGTCACTGTACTTAAGAATACGATCAATATGGTCACTATATACGACTTAAGATGATTATACGGTCACTGGCTTAGCATATAGCTCCGTATTTTTTCTGGTTGACCGGTCAAACAGTCCACATGCGCCTCACCCAGGTTCTATGGCCCCGCCCGTCAATGGATCAAAAATAAATAAATTAGAAAAGCTAAATTATGCATTGCATGGGTGGGGAATTAACCCCGAATCTCTCCAGTAAAGCCCCACGAGCTAACCAAATGAGGTATTTTTGCAAGTAGCAAACGCGACGCACAAGCATGCATGCGGACAACCCACACACACGTAGTATGCACGTGCACACACATAATACATACTAGCACGCACGCGGACGCACTTACGCAGTTACGCTTATGATTGTACTGGAATAAATTATGTGAACTCATGGATGACGAGCCTTTGAAGCGTATGCGGCATGTATAGACAACCAGGTGTTCATGCAACCACTCTTGTCGCCAGCTAGCCTTCGACAACCACCATTAGACACACACAACCATGCATAACTTACGAATAATGGATGAATCGATCAAACACACACTCGTGTGCAGTGGCACTATGATCGGTCGCTCACGATACATATATAGGTACCATAGTACCCTCTCTAGCTAGGTTGTTTATAGATTGTCGTTGTGATGGATGATATACATGAGCAAGGCGCCGAGTCATGTCATCGCGTCGTGTGCAGAGCCATGGCTAATGTCGAGCAGCTCGGCGC
Source organism: Thinopyrum elongatum (assembly GCA_011799875.1). Classification (NCBI taxonomy): domain Eukaryota; kingdom Viridiplantae; phylum Streptophyta; class Magnoliopsida; order Poales; family Poaceae; genus Thinopyrum; species Thinopyrum elongatum. The sequence goes on along the minus strand of CM022302.1, from coordinate 404,391,092 downwards.
CCAAGCACGAGTATGACATTGGTGTTGAGCCAAGTGAATACATGCTCGGTGTTCGTGGAGGCCGCCAGCAAACATCTAAATAGTAATGTCAGGCACCGCCGGGGCGCGCAGGTGACAGGCTCGCCGTTTGCGTTGCGCCATGAGCAGGACTTTGATTGAGAGGGCGACGTGCATGCATTACCATGGTTTGACAGCGTGAGCGTGAGTGTCTGCACACGTACATGCTACTTGCGTCTGTGGACGGTGTGCGCTAATGTTTGCATCACGTATAATATTAAAAAAATCGGTTTGTGCATTTGACGCTAAGTATTTCATTTTCATTTGGCTGACAAGTGTGCGTTGCAGCGACGAGTCCGTGGTTTGATTCCTCACATACGCATAATTTTGGTTTTTATTTCTTTCTCCACTGACAGGTAGGCCCGCATAGATACAGAACACGAGCTGATGAGGCGCATGTGGACTGTTTGACTGGTCAACCAGACAAATACGGAGCTATACGCTAAGCCAGTGACCGTATAATCACCATATCTCATATATAATGACCGTATTGACCGTATTCTTAAGTACAATGATCAAAGTGAGCTATCAAGACAAGTTCGATGACCGCCAATGCATTTTACTCGGTAATAAATGACCAGGATTGAAGGGGAATCCAAATTTCCTTCGTCGTCAGTCCTTGAGCACTTGACAAACCAATGCACTATACGGTTGTCCGACCACTCCGCCCCAGAGCTCTCACCAAGCGTCGTTCATGCCACCACGCTGCACACTAACCGGTAAGGAAGCGATGGCATCCCACCACACCGAGTTCCTCGCCGCCCATGACCGCACACAAAATGGTAGGGAAACGATGGCATCCCACCATGCCGAGTTCATCGCCGCTCGTGACCTCACACCTACGTGGGCGGACTTTGAAGCTGCCAAGGCCGAATGGGCGGTAGAGCAAGAGGCGGCCAAAGCCGCACAGAGGGAGCAGAAAAGGCAGAGAGCTTGGCGCAGATCCAAGCACGGTGGGGTGTCGCCGACAAAGCCGGGAAGGAGAATGACGGCGTCTGGCCAGCATGTGAGAAGTAGTAGTACTAGTAGTTAGTGTGTGTGTCTGTGTCGCCCGTACGTTTGTTTAATTAATTATGAGCATGTACTAGTACTAGTTACTACTATAGTTTTTAGAGCAAATTACCAGTACATTAGCCTAGACTCAATGGAAAAATTCCTATCATATGCATCAAATGGCATTTCTTTCTCTATAGGAATTGAGATGCATGTCATCTCACTTCCTATGATTTTCATATTCCTATAAAAATCCCATCCTATGAACCAAAGGAGGCCTCCGCTGGAGTACAGTACCACTGTAGTTAGCAGCATTGCTGGTACAATAGTTTTCTTCAAGAAGCGAAATTCAACGAAGTCATGATGGTTCCTTCGTCCGAGCAACTTTACAGTGGGAAAGGTTGGGCCTGTGATTTGATGGCTCATTAGTCATTATTACTGCGGCGCGATGACCGGGGTGACTCTCCCTTGGAGTTCTGCGTGCATGGCAAGTGGACCAGGATGGTCGACGTCCTACATGTCGGCGAACGGAAATATTCTTTCCGATATCGAGGAGCAAGGAAACCGCGTGGTATAGTATCACTGCTGATTTATATTTATTTTTTCTTTTTGATGAAAGCTAGCATTTCAACTCTTACGACGAAGGAGTGCCAAAAACGGCACGTGCTGGATGTCCCACACGTCAGTGAAAGGAGTGGGACATGAACAGCTTGGTAGAGCGTCTCCACTTCTAGGTCGGAGACCACACGTAGTACTAGTAGTATGTAACGATACAAAGTGCGACCCGGAGAGAAAGACGCGTCTATTTGGAAGGTCTCGGGCCATACACGTAAACAAATATAAAACCTAATATGTGCCTCCATTTAATATAGTAGTAGAGTACTTAGGCACGTACATCATAATATCACCGTGCATTGCACGTACAACATTTAGTGGTAGTAAGACAAATGCCTATAAGCCACGCATGTTCATACTATTTGTGCCTTTCTACTTCACTTACTGCGCTACATTACTCAGGTTCTTACATCCCTGGGTACATGTCCGTCTCGTAGTTCCAGTCCCACGTGTTCTTCATAGATGGAACGATCCATAACGGTGGGCAACGGGAGTCCACATCATCACAGCTTCTTAGTGTGGCTCCCCACGATGGAGACTCATCCAAACTGAAGCGGCATAGATCAGGGATAGGGGTGTTCAAGATATGTATCCGTCGGTGCGCAATGAAAACGCACCCGTTCTTCATGAACGGCAGGCCGTCGGCGTCGTGCACGGAAGGTGGCATCATTTGCACTATGGGGTAGTTGTCCCCGATGAAAATCGAGTACTCTTCAAGTGTGTTCATCCGCACCCAGGTAGCGTCACGGGGGTCGAACACGCCGCCGTCCATCTGGTACACCTGGCATCTCAAACCTGGATACATGCTGACGTGCATGGTTATGGTCCATGCAGTATAATAAGGTGATGTAAGCAGGGGATACAGATTAAAATAAAATACTTTATATTGCTTACTTCTATGAGGGGGAAGGGAAGCAATGTATAGACCAGCTGCGGCACGGGCGACGACAAACAATTTGAGAGTGTTACCTGGGCCATCTACATTAATTAAAGTAGGAGTAGTTTTGTTTGATGGGATTATGGCTACCTAGCTAGTACTACATGGAATTGAAATTGTTAAGTCCTTTATAGTTTATACAACTGGCATTATAAAGTTGCGTAGATGACTATCCCAATCAATAAAAAAAGAAGGAAAGAACTACTCCTGCTCCTAGAGTACAAAGAGACATGTACTGAAATGTTATAAGATGACATGGCAATAAGATATATGATAGTTCCTGGCTCTACTACTCTTGGATCGGAGAGAAGGGATTACCTGGGTACATGATCAGGGTCCGATCATGATAGATCGTGGCACCTTGTTGCCCTTCAATGGTACCATGGGTAACGACTACTAAGATAGTATGTCCCAACTGGGTGTCGTCAGCTACAAGGTTCCAAGTTAGACCAAATGCACCATGCACATCCATGATTGGCGATCTGATTTTGATCAGGGGATGACTTTGCCCTGCATAATCATGCAAACAAGGCGGAATTCATAGAAACCGGACGAAAATCATTACATTTCGAAAACTTTTCATGTAAACCAGACGAGATACATTACAGTTTTCATACAAACCGGAGTAAAACCTACTCTAAACAAGTTGCAACTATAATGTGGGCAGCGCACGGACGCCGGCCGGCCGTGGTGTTGTTTGAGGCTACTCATAGTGGGGAGTATCATATACAATATACTAGTGCATGATACTACTATATGATATACTACTTTTATAGTGCATAGTATCATAGAGTAGTAGCATAGATGATCATATTTATTGCCATGCATGACCCCCTGTCTCTTCTTTAATTCGCTGCCACATCACCATGTCTGCTATTCCCGAGTGTATGCACCAGCTAAGTTACCACCACTATGGCCAGCGTCGACACGGAGCAGTCGCGTGCACCGAGAAGGGCGCTCTCTCGGCCGTCGCACTGCTTCAAAGCCGGCGCCAGTGAGAGGTCGCCTCCGCTCTGGTCGAGCATTAATGCGGCACTGACGCTCCGGGGCGGCGCTGACCATTTCAGGCGGGAAGCGCGCGCCGGCAAGGGAGGGGGTTTGGGTCGGCCAGGGCGGTCAGACACGGGCGTGGTGGTGGTATTGATTTTGTACCGTTTCAGGTGTAGTACTGGTAGTTTGCAAAACTACTCAATTATTGCACTCAGTTTCCTCAAAAAATGTGGTAAAAAATGTTACGTGCAATGCATGCATGCGTGACCAATATAAATGACCAATAAAAACTGCTACATGCATGCAATGATTTAATGCACATTGTAATCTCAACATGTGATGCGGAGCTCTAAATTTGAATTTGAAAGTTATAAAACGAAAAATTCAAAACAAATAAACTGGAAGAGAGGGAGTATACCGTAGGATGTGTCCCATATGAAACAAGTCCCCTGGTTTGTCACCATGAAGATGCGATTAGAAAGGAGCGCAGCATCTTCGTACTCGTACGGCAACAACTCGGCCGCAGACAGCATCGTCCACCTTTGACCGCCATGTGCAGGGTTCGTGAAAGCAATCGCGATGTCGAACACCGTGATGAGAGTGTAATTTTGGTTGGCGGACGACCTTATCGGGGCTTCCAGGATTTCTATCTTCTTCAATCTCACCGTGGTTCCATCGTACCAATTTAGGCGATGGCCCATTGCATGGTTGATCCCAATGTTGGACAAAGGTTCTACGGGAACGGTGTCACCGTTGTAGATGTTGTGCAAATTGATGTTGGTACCCTCCCATACATATGCAAGCCAATCTCCACTGGCACCAAGCCTAACATGTGAAACAGTGGGCAGCGGGGAATTAGGAAATGGACATGGAAGTAGTCTTTATAATGCATTTACTACGTGATCAAACTCATCACTTACCTGCTCATCGGACAAAATCCGAGTGCCCCTCAACGTCGGCATCTCAAGGGGCGTCAACTTGCAACTACAGCCATGCCGCGCTGGAGAGACCCCCAAGGAAACATCCTCGTCCTCGAGGACGCATGGCAGACCAACTAGCATGGCCTTCTCCCACGCATATTTACGCACCCTCTTAAAATATTTGGTGCAAGTACCGCTTAGTCTTGCAGATGTGAGGAAGTCGGAGCGACTTACGATTTGTCCCAAAGGATCGTCGTCCAAGGCCTCCCAACCTCGACGAGGACAAGAAGCACCACCGCCTTGCGAATCCATGGCAATGGCGACCAATTGCCTTGTCCCTTGTGGAGCTGGTTTACACGAGAGGAGATGGTAACTGCAGGGCTTCGTCCCTTTGGAAAGGATGTTCTGCGGGCGCGCACTAGTGCAGTTTATATTTGAGACTAGCAAGAGGCCCATGTGTTGCACGGAACATCAAGATGCATTTATACAAGCTGTTTATCTCATGGGATATGAAGATGAACGAGGGAAGGCCTTATCTGCAAATGTGGAGAGGGGTGCGGGTATCTTTTAGCAAAATTGCTATAGTTTGCTTTCTATCCGTCAGATATAGATCAGACGGTCTATATTGCAGGATGGCAGGCACACCATCATCACCAACTCAGTTTTTTATATTTTTTATTATTATTATAAGAGTAGAGATAGAGATTAGGGAGCTGGTGGGCGGTTCATTGTACGGCACGTTCGCATTCATCCACTAGCCCGGAATTAAAGCACGCACGACATTTACAGCGACTGGGATTAGTTGTTTTTCGGGCGCATGGACCAACGCGGACTAGCGGACCTGGTCGCCCTTTTTCGAGCACGCCTTCGACAAGTACGTGTGTGACATGCGTGCATGCAAATCTTGCGTGACCAAACCATGTGAAGCGGGGCGGTAGGCTGTTGAACTACAGCCTGCATGTTGCAGCCATGTCATCCACACGTAACGTAAAGGCCAATTCATACTCCGCTAGACTATATTGTACTACTATGCATTGTTTGGCACGAACGTTCCTTGGAGCTCGTGCCACAACTGGCGTACTCCACAGCCCACTTCCCTTCTCCTTCCTCTTCCACCGCCCGCGCACGTCGCGGGAAGCGACCGGTCAACCCTTATATAGGAGTGCTAGCACAAAAAGATGCATGCATGACTACTAAAATTTCCTTTCTCTTATCTCTATGAAATAAATGTGGCATGAAACTCAAAGCCCTTTAAGTCTGAGTATAATGGAAATCATCGTCCTCCTTCGACTCCGCTTCGCCCGCGTCGTCGTCCTCCTATTTCGGCTTCGCGTCGTCGTTCTCCTCCTCCGGCTCCGCGTGCTGCTCCGCCTCCAACACTTCCTCGTCTGGCTCCCGCTAGTCCGGACACCGGAGCTAGGGCGGTTGCGATCTGGGCTTCGCCCCGCCTCCAAATCAAAGCACCGCTCCGGCGGGAGCATGGAGTATGTCATTACCTTCGGCCGGGCAATGGCTATCGGGCGACGGCGACCAGAGAAGAGGCGGCGGGAGGGGAATGAATGCAGCTACTGTTTGGGTTCGCCGTCCAGCTTAAATAAATGCGCACCATCACGTGTACCCGTGGGTGCACAAATTGTAACATACGGGTCTGCTTATGGGGCATCACGTAACTGGTATGTGTGTGAGATTCTGAGAGACAAAGTGCGTGTGTGCGACTCTAGTCTTCGGACATGTACTCCAACTTTTGCATCGGGATATAAGTATAATGGTATTACACTTTAGCTTGTGATTTACATGGCCATGTTAACGTGGTTGTGTAAAAAAAATGTCACTTCCTGCTCGTGATTTGCGTTATATAATTATGAGAAGTTTGCTAACTACTCCCTCTGTCCCATAATTTAAGAATGTTTTTCTAGCTTACATAGCTTCAAAAACGTTCTTATATTATGGGACAGAGTTAGTACTAAAATAAAGTGGAATTTTGTCCATGTTATATAAGTAAATTAAGGTGATTGTTTATCATACGGGTAAGGTTGGACGAAGGGTGGTAGGAACAAATGGTCCACTTAGAGCATGTGTGTGTGAGATGGAGTCTTAGTGTGTGTGTGTGTGTGTGTGAAGCGGAGTCTTCGGTGGCGAAAGTAATTTAAGCGTGTGTGGCTTCATCGTAGAGAGGTGATGTGTATGGCAGAGGCCACCAATGAGGGGGTGCGAGAGAGAAGAGGCCCGTAAAGAGTGAAGAGAAGGCGTGTGCGCGTGAGAGGAGTCAACATCGAGATAACGTGTTTGTTCGAGAGACACTGAGGAAGAGTACTATATATCGATGGTGTATGTAGGCGGGAATTAAACAAAGGGATGGTCTTATTGGTTTCGGGGATATAGGGGAAGAGTGAGAGAGGGGGTAGCTTGAAGGAGATTGTTAAGTGTGAGTGTGTGTTTTAGAGAAGAGACCCATCCAGGCGGAAGTCATGTGCACAAAAGAAGAGAACGATTCGATGTGGGGTTAGGGCTGAGGGTAATTAACTACGTATGGAGACATAGGAGACCTTGAACGTGCATGTGCGAGAGGTATACATGTATACGTGGGATGTGCGGGTGTGTGTGCACGTGCATGATCGAGATAAAAGAAAGAAGACATAAGTCATAAGACCAATGGCATGGGAGAGACGGATCGGTATGACAATATGCATGCATGTGAGAGTGGAGGGAAGAAGGCCCGATAATTGAGCATGTGTTTTTGTCTTTAAGAGATAGTGGCGTGGGCTGGAGCATGCATCTATGGCGAGCAGAGAGAGCGAGACACAACGATTGTGCAAAAGAGATCAACCTATAGATGCATGTGTGGAGAGACAGATATAGTGTGCGTGATAGGTGCAAGAGTGCGTGCAAGAAAGAAAGGTTGATGGAGAAACTACAGATAGATAGAGAGAGAGAGATGCGAGCTAGAGGGACATCGGCTAGTTTGTGTGTTAGAGATGACCGCCGAGTGGTTCAGAGGGGTGAAGTTATGTGTGTGTGAGAGAAAGATAAAAAGAGGTCGCATGACTGCATGTAGAGACAAACATATATAGTGTGCGTGATAGGAAGCAAGAGTGAGGGCGAGAAAGAAGGTTGATGGAGAAACAGATAAATAGAGAAATAAAGATGCTAGCTAGAGGGAGATCGGCTAGCTAGTGTGTGTGTTAGAGATAAGAGTCGAGTGGATCAGAAGGCTGAGTTATGTGTGTGGGTGTGAGAGATATAGAGAGAGGGTGCATGTCAGTCACATACAAACAAATATCAGAGAGAAATGAGATCGCGAGAGACGGAGTTTTGTGTTTGCGAGAGAGAAAGATATTTCACAAGGAGAGTGATAGCTAGAGACATATCAGGGAATGCAAGATATCCCTAGGGAGAGAGAGTGTGTGTGAGCGACATACAAGTGAATGGTTGAGAGATATGAGACCCTGGGAGACAGAGTTTGTGTTCGTGTGTGGGAAAGAGATATTTAAGAGGGAGAGTCATAGCTTCTCATACCTAAGGAGCGAAGACATCTCTGTGTGAGAGGGGGTGTGCGAGCGGCACATAGGGGAATAGTAGAGAGAAATGAGACCCTGGGAGACGAAGTTTGTGTTTGTGTGAGAGAAAGAGATTTCACAGGGAGAATCATAGTTAGAGACACATAGCAGGGAGCGAGATATACTTAGAGAGAGATAGAGTGAAGGTCGAGGGAGAGTGTACCGTCAATGTGTTACGAAGATAAAAGATCATTGTCGACATACAAGTAGCACGAGAGATACCCGAGAGACGATGAAGGCGTATATGTCTAGAGAGATATATAAGCGTGAGTGATAGCTATATGAGACGAATATCTGGATTAAAGGGGATTCAAATATTTAAACTAGAGATCACGACATCGATAATATCATAACAAAAATTGGTCTATCAAACATGCATATTCATTTGAATTTGGGGACACGTGTAATGTTATATAGTTTAACAATATTAGTGATCCATATATTCTTTAATTAGAGACAATGGATGGTTTATATGCAATTAATGTCTAAATGGGATTACACTATATGTTGCGTGTGTAAAACACATTATATGTGTTTGAGAAGTAAAAAAAATCCCGCATGAAACACACATTAATTGAAGATAGTTAGCGAGGAATGCATACATTGGATTTCAACATAAAGTGGTTTCAAATATTTGAAAAATCCAAATTAAGATGGATCCAGCCTTATGAATCTGAGATCATGCCATTTGTAAACCATATTTATGTATAAAGGGTGTTGTGCTTTTGAAAGTATATATAAAAAATGATGTATATAGATTTGTATTCGAATACAAAATAGATCCTGCCCGAAAAAAATACAAACTGGATTCGAATTGAGTTGGCACGGTAAACGTGCACTCTTTCTCTGCAAAATTTGAATGAAGCGGGGAAACTCGCAGTAATCGCCCGAAACCAAAATTTGCGAGATGGAAATTACTGCCTATCCCTGACACGCAAAGCCTATCGGCTCGATTTCTATAGGTTTCGATAGGGGTAGGCTTGTAATTTCACTCAAATGTGACATAATCGCCTCCGCCTCTCACCTCCCCGGATTCATACATGGTGGGCGCCAAAACACAGTTTCTCCACGGCCGAAATCGCCTCTCACCTCCCTCCGCGATTCATACACGGTGGGCGCTAAAACAAACTCTCCTCGGCCGAAATCTCCGTTGGCAAATAATCGGTGTATGCGAGATTACCGTCCTATCCCCAACCGACTAGTATTGCTGTGATGTAGGAAATTTTAAATGGGGGCTAAGTTTGTAAATTTCCTCGCATTTGAGACAAGCGCGCCCTGAAGACATGGTTCCCCCCTACCTCTCTCCCTCCATTTCCCCATTCGTACTCCATGGGCGCCAAAACACCCTCTCCACCACAGTCCCCTCCGTACGCCACCCCATCCACCGCTGTCCTCCTCCACCATGACGGAGTTGATACCCCGACGCCGTCGTCCATTACAAGAGATCGACCTCTCTCATCCACAGCTTTGGACCAGGATCCTTGCATCGTATCCTCTCGCTCCATCCGCGTCGCCATCCACCTTGCCGAGGCCACTCGTACGACCGTCTCGTCCACCGCGCCGGGATATTTCCCTCGCCGCCACCGTCTGCCCTCCTAGATCTGCTTCCATGCCGCTGACAGCCATCGCTACCACGGCACCCTCAACGCCTCAGCAGATGCTTACACGGCGCCACACCAGAGGTGGTACTCTTTCGTATCTGCTCAAGTTATTTATCTCAGCAAGAAAATAGATCGCCACTGCTTTACTGTGATTTCTTGTCCATCACTTAGAATCTTATTGTTAGTTGAAACCAAACATTGGTTGCGAAGTTGCCTTTGTCCGGTTTGCACCTTCAGATCTGCCATGGCACGCTCACCACTATACTCGCAATGCTTATGGTTTTCCCCTTTTATATTACACATTAGCTTAAATGACAGTCGACTATATTTCAAAATGGGGTCGGTCCATTTTTGGGAGTTCGCCGGAGGGAAGGAAGGGGCTCGCCGGAGGACTGCCCCATTATCTATCTTAGGGTTTTGGGTGGGGACAGTTGTTGTGGGGGACTGTCGTCGGGCTATGGTGGGGCCTCGCTGGAGGCAAAACTCGACACGGGTGGGGGGTGGGGTTAGCTAGAGGGATGGCCGGGGGCGGCGGAAGACCGGAGGTGGTGGGCGGTTCAGGGGAGGGCGGGGGCCGGTGGTTCGGCCGGCGGCCCGTGCGGTGTTCTTTAGGGGAAGAGTAAGAGGCGAGGAAGAAGAAGGATTAGGAGACGTAGGATCTTCATCCAACCGCCTGAAATGGTCGACTGACCCAAATGACGAAAGTCAGGCGACTTGCATGTAGACATTCCCATATACTCCTTCAGTACCATCATCGTAGGTGCTTTGAGACGTACGTGCAAGCAGTGCTCCTCAACCCATCAAGCTAAACAACATGCCACTCATAATTCCAAACTTAGTTGCTTAAATACGAATCTGATATGATGCTGACATGTACTAAAACAGAAAATGTTTAATTGGTCAGCTAATGTTCCAACTTTACTTTCGAAAAGCACATGCGCCACATATCGAGGGATAGCAAGGAGTTGCGTTCTTTATGCGCTCTGGTTCATCATGTGTGGCCAACCAACATTTTATTATCCAAAATCTGCTTGCTCTTCTTTAGCATGCTCCTCTTCTGTTCTTCTTTTGTAAGTACTCTCTCCGTACCTAAATATAAGTCTTTGTAGAGATTCCTCCATGGACTACATACGGAGCAAAATGAGTGAATCTACACTCTAAATTGTATCTATATACATCTGTATGTGATCCATAGTGGAATCTCTACAAAGACTTGTATTTAGGAACAGAGGGAGTATAATAGTTGTACAATATGTTCTTTGTAGTGAAGAGGAGCAAGGACATTTGTAGTGTACAGGTCTATTCGGTCGCTTGTCATGGACGCTTTCAACTCTTCGTGTTGGTCTTCATGTCGATTGTCATGGACGCTTTAAACTCTTCGTATTTGGTCATATGTATCGCCTTTGAGAGTTAGACTGATAGTAACAGTATTGCGCCTTCAGTTGTAGAGAGCTGGTATCCGAAGCCTTTCTAGCCATACCGGCAATACTAGCACATATTTTCCAGCAAGTTCCACTTTCCTGATTTTACTCCTGATGCTTAGGGTTTTCCCATTATATCTACACTATGATCTGCGTAGGTGCTTTGTTACCTACTAGCAGCTGTCCACCCTTTAAAGCTAAATAACACACCAATCATACGTCCTAAGCTTCTTCAAATACGAATGTGATATGATACTAACATTAGCTAAAAGACACACATTTAATTGGTTAGCTAATGCTCCCACTTGAGTTTCCAAATGCATGTGGCCACATATAGAGAGACATCATGGAATGGCATTTCTTTGGGCGCTCTGATTAATCATGGGTGGGCAACCAACATTGTATAGAAAGAAGGGGAATATCAATAATATGCTTCCCCTTCTATTCTTTAACATGTTCCTCTTCTGTTCTTCTTTAGTAAGTACAGTATTTTCCTTGTCAGGAAGGGGAGCAGGGACATCTGCAGTCGATAGCTATATTGGGCCGGTTCTGCTACATGATTTCGCACTTCGAGTTGGTCTGCCATAATATCCCGAAAATGGTGGGAGTCGCGCTATCTTTGATAGACTAGACTGATAGTAATAGCAGTGCGCCTTCAGATGAATAGAGCTGGCCTGTAGGTGATCGATAGGCTGCATATTAGTAGCGGCAAAACCATGTATTTTCCAGCCAGTTCCGCTTTCCCGATTTATTTATGGTGGTTATGGTGTACCCCTTTTATCTACACTGAGATCTGCCTAGTGGCTGTGCGCTCTTGTTATCATGGTTTGGCAATAAACTTTCTATACGGTATATTATGAACCTATCGTTTGCCAACTATCCTTACATCTGGAGCTCCCAACAGGGAGCCTATTTTTTTGTGTAGTTGTGCTAGATTATATTAATCTACTCACCATATTACAGCACACATGGGCTCTCTCATCAGAATCCAGTGATAGCACACAAGGGTTCACATGGAGCCCCTATTATATTACAATATCCTCTGCATTACAAAGATAATCTCACTACTATTTATGTTTTCATGCTTTTCAAATATTGTACGTAATCACAATGAATATAAGAATGCGCACATCAGAAGAATATTGCGGAACAGTTCAATGGGTAACAAACTTGGCATCAAGGGATTGAGGTCCATTGTGGATGCAATGAAACCCACATGCTCCCGACCTATAGATTCGTATTCAGAATATGATCCTAATGACTATTCTTAGCTCAAGGAGTCAAAGGCAGATGGCCTATCATGTTCACTCAATAAGGTGCCTGTTCTAATTTGGCAAGGTTTTATTGGTTGCACGTATCTTGCATAAGGTGTCTTGTATTTCTTTTGCTTCGTTGCACCGCCATCTGCTTAGTTTACTCATGATATATGTGAAGATGCCATGCCCATCCATTATCAATACCTATTCCATTTGTCGTCATACCATGTTTTTCCATTCAAATGCTGTTCTTGTGTTTCAGACATCCAAAAGGAAGAGGATGATTGCAGAACCTGAAGGAGTACAAGCAAAGTCCTTGAAAAAGGTGGTGCTACCGGAGAAATCAGATAGCACCCCACTTATATTGGCGATAGAACCAGCGCCACAAAACCTAGGATATCGTAACTATGCTGGTCGCTGCTTTGCTCTTGTGAGTACCTATTATCCTATCGCTGTACTTACATTCATACCTGGTGGATTATGTGACATCATTGTGCATTATAGCTTGCTTATCCACTGTTCGCTCCAAATTATCAGATCTATATTATTGCTTACATTAATGTAGAATAAACCCAATGCTTATGAAGAAATTTAGTTCTGCATTGTTTTTGTAAGTATCAGCTGTCCTTCATCACTGTACTTATATTGTCAGCTAGTTCTTCATGTACACTTTGCAGCTTATTTTCCCTTGCCCTCCATTTTCTAGACATCAGATCTACATTTACTCTTGCCAAAATATTGAATAAAACCAATGTTACTGAAGAAGTTTAGCTCTGCATTGCTCTTGTCAGTGCCTTTTGCCTGTATGCTGTATTTACATTTGTACTCTGCATCTTAGGTTAAATAATCGCCAGTTGTTCCTATATTTTCACATCTATATTTACTCTTAACAAAATGTAGAATAAAGGCAATGCTCTTGAAGAAGAGTGTGCGGCAAACTTCTTGAATTGCCCCCCCATCAATATAGACAAGGGCTTTATAGAGCCGGTCTTCACTACTAATGTAAGTTTGTCCTCCTCGAGCCTTCAAACTTTGTTGTGTATATTTGGATAGCTATGAATGCAAATGCTGTTTATTTTTGTCGTCTGCATCAAATTGCTTGTTCAAAGTTTATAATGAAAAAGTAAATAAACATAAGTTTGTCCTTCTCAATTTCAGTCTTTAGTTGTACAACCTAGTTCCTTATTCATACCATGTAAATTAAACTAAACATAGCAAGTTATCTTCTTTAGCACTGCGTGTATGCTTGTGTTCTTGATCTGTAATCCAGTGGTGTGGTGAAACTACCAACTCCAGCAGAATGTCAAATCCTGCTATGTCTCAACTATGAACAATGCCATATTATATTAATGTTATTTAAATCATGTCTCTTTATTTACCAATCTGAAATGGTATAAATTGACCGTACACTCACCATTCATGCTTATACGTTGTTTAGCACTACATGTATGCTTGTGTTCTTGATCTGTAATCCAGTGGTATGGTGAAGCTGGCCACTCCTGCACAATGCCATTTCCTGCCGTCTTAACTATGAATAATGCCTATTATGTTAATGCTATTTTAAACCGTGTCTCTTCATTTCTGACAAAGAAATGAGATGAATTGATAGCGCTGATGCTTATACATGCAAAACCTGTTATCTACCTACTTGTTTCTCTTTCAGGGTGACAACATTGATGCTAGGAAGAACTGCCACAATGATAGTGAGACGAACCCATTGTTTGTCCCTCTAACATATATTCCAAAGAAGAAGGCAACACATCTTGAGGGTAGCGATACAACCCCAAAGTCATGTCTTGATGTAGTGTCGAACTTACTTAGTGACACAAGCTCGATGAAGTCGCTGCCTGAATCTGTTCGACTTCTTCAGTCTGAAATTCAAGTAGAAAGACTTGCTTCCGCTCAAATCCGACTGGAACTCCAATCTCTATGCAAGATTAACCATAAGTACAAGACGTCTATTGATGATATGCAGCTTGAGTTGGTGGATATAAGCGTCAAACAAGTGCAGTCTCATCAGGTTGCTAAGCTGCTTGCGCTGCAGCTCCTGGGTCAGGCTAACCTTTCTTGAACTGTGTTGAAGTGCTGTCGATTCTGGCTATTATTTTGTCAGCCTGTTTACTTCCACTGGTGGTGACCTGCCCAGTTTATGGAATCTGCTGTCTGGTTGCCCTTTATTTTCACTGGCGGTGAACTTTGATGCCCAGGGGATGTAATATGTTGTAATTTCTTTATTGTATAGTCTAGGTTTATTCTTCGTCATGATACTGTAATTTACTTGCTGTTTATGCTGTCATCGCTCTGAGAAAAGGTCGTAATCTTCTATTGGAGCGCAATGAGACAATAGCTTAGGTTTATAAAATAATAATTTTGGTACTAAAACTAGCCGGTCGCCAATCGCTAGTTCGGGCCAAACCGTGGGCCTACAATTATCTTGGGCCATTAGTTAGGTATAGGCTTAATCTGGCCCACTATTAGTTTCGGGCCTTTAAAAGGCTGAGTAAACCGCTTGCCTTAATTGGGCCACAAAATTAAATAAGCTTTTAACAGGTTGAGATCTAGATTGAGCCTTAATTGTGGCAAACAAATCACGGGCCGACAGCAGGCTGTAATATACATTGGCCAATTTGTATGACGGGCCATTAACAGGCTGAAATATTTTTGGGTCTTGGCTGACCCAAGTACATGACGGGCTGGAAGCAGGCCGGATGTATAACGGGCCAAAATTAGGCCCAACACTATCAAGGGCCTTTAACGGACCGATAGGCAGTTTGGGCTGGAATGTATCCACGAAGACTACGGGCCGTTAAGAGGCCAAAAGTAACTACGGACCAGAATTAGGCCCAGGTGTAACTCGGGCCTTTGAATGGCCGAAAGTGAAACTGGGCCGAAAGAGGCCCATATGTAGACAGGGCCGCTGACAGGCCGAAACTAATATCGAGCTGAACTGTTAAACAGGCCATTAAGAGGCCGAAGAGCAAATCAGGCCCCCAATGGGCCCGATGGCACAGTAGCCGTTAAAGGGTCGTATCTGTTATGGGCTGTAATTTGGCCCAAGATATGAAAGTCAATTAACGGGCCGGATCAGGTATGGACCGTAATTTGGCCCAAACTATTGCAGGTTGTTAACGGGCCAGATCTGATATGGGCCGTAAAATGGCCCAGAATATTGCAGTCCTTAAACGACCCGTATCTGATGTTGGCCATAATTTGGTCCACAAAATGTTAGGTTGTTAACGGGTCGGCCCATTAGATCTGACGAAATCTTGTGGGCCTTTTCCTGGGCCGGCTTTTAAACCTATATGGGCCTCTATTGGGCCGTCCCACATGTCAACGTTTCATTGGCGATTCTTGTCCAATGGACGGTTGACATCTGTCCCAACACTGAGCTGACACTTGGATCGTCGGCAAATGAGAATTTTACACGTGGAAAATCGCCATTGGTCTGGGTTGTTAACGGGTTATCGGATCCAAACCGGAACCCGATAGCTTAACGGCGACCCGTTACAGTGGATGCCACGTGTCGGTTACCCTTGACGAAAGCACTTCCATGACGCGCCATTTATCATCATGGAAGTGGACACTTCCGTGATGATAATTTTGGTAATGTCATGGAACACTTCTACGACAGCACATGTATGACTATCTTGATTCTGTCATAAAATCGTCATGGATGTACATGCATGACCGAAAACGTGACCTACTGTGACAAACACGTATCATCACAGAAGTGTATTTTTTTGTAGTGGAAGTGGGAAGAACTTTACCTAGTGCTTGTTTCCTTTGATTGTGCTTGTATTCTTGTGGATCTATGTGTTTGCTATTCTAGTGGATGTGTAATTGGGTTTTGTTGGAGTGAATTCCTCTTTGTGTTCTTGGTGGTCATCCCTTTTCCCCCTCCAAGTGTGAAAATATCCATCTTAGGGTTTCACCCTACAACATAAGGATTAGCTAGCAGTTTCTCATACCCGAAGGAATCTCATAATAAATATTTTCATTAGGTTCAGTAGGTTGAGGGGCAACTCTTATTGCTTCCGATCGAGGTGAAAATACCCCGAACAAGCCCCTCAAAGGATTATTTGTCATAGTGGCAAGTGACAGTAAATTTCAGCACGTAATAAAAATGTTTCCTTACCAAAGGCGCTTCACTCCCCGGCAACGGTGCCAGAAAAGAGTCTTGATGACCCACAAGTATAGGGGATCAATCGTATACCTTTCGATATATAAGTAAGAGTGTCGATCCCAACGAGGAGGAGAAGGAAATGACAAGTGGTTTTCAGCAAGGCATTCTCTGCAAGTACTGAAAGTAGAGGTAACATATAGTTTTGTAGCAAGGTAATTCACAGCAAGTAGCAATAGTAAAAAAGGTGCAGCAAGGTGGCACAATCCTTTTTGTAGCAAAGGACAAGCTAAAACGTTCTCTTGTATTGAGCCAAGCCTTATCGAGGACGCATGAGAATTATCATCTAGTCACGTTCATCATGTTTAGTTGATTCACGTTCGCTACTTTCATAATTTGATATGTGGGTGGACTAGTGCTAGGGTGTTATTCTTACTTGAATATGCAACCCTCTTATGATTACCCCCTCTCGCAAGCATCCACAACTACGAAAGAATAATTAAGATAAATCTAACCATAGCATGAAACATATGGATCCAAATCAGCCCCTTACGAAATAACACATAAACTAGGGTTTAAGCATCTATCACTCTCACAACCCATCTACTTATTACTCCCTAATGCCTTCCCTTAGGCACAAATATGGTGAAGTGTCATGTAGTTGACGTTCACATGACACAACTAAAGGAATAACAACATACATATCATCAAAATATCAAACAATTACCAACTTCACACGATTATTTATAACAAGACTTCTCTCATGTCCTCAAGAACAAAAGTAACTACTCACAAATCATATTCATGTTCAAGATTAGAGGGTATTGAATATGCTTAAGGATCTGAACATATAATCTTCCACCCAATAAACCAACTACTATCAACTACGAGATGTAATCAACACTAGTATCAACCCATAGGTACCAATCTGAGGTTTTGAGACAAAGATTGAGTACAAGAGATGAACTAGGGTTTTAGAGGACATGGTGCTGGTGAAGATGTTGATGAATATTGGTCCTCCCATGATGAGAGGATCGTTGGTGATGTCGATGGCTTCGATTTCCAACTCCGAAGGGAAGTTTCCCCGGCAGAATCGCTTCGACTTCTCCCTTCAGTTCCACCTCGAGACGGCGGTGCTTTGTCCCGAAAGTATTATCTTGTTTTTACTAGGGAAAATAGAATCATATAGGAGAAGATGGGCCCCGGAGGCCTACTAGTGGGGCCACGAGCGCACTAGGTGCGCCCTGGGGGGCGCCCCTGAGCTTGTGGCTCTATGGTGGCCCCCTGATAAGTCCATTTTGCATCATGCTTTTATGTTGATATTTATTGCATTATGGGCTATTATTACACATTATGGTACAATACTTATGCCTTTTCTCTCTTATTTCACAAGGTTTACAGAAAGATGGAGAATGCCGGCAGCTGGAATTCTGGACCGGAAAGGAGCAAATCTGAGAGACCTATTCTGCACAACTCCAAAAGTCTTGAAAATTTACGGAGAATTATTTTGGAATATATAAAAAATATTGGGCGAAGAAATACTAGAGGGGGGCCCACCAGGTGGCCACAAGCCTGGGGGCGTGCCCTACCCCCCTGGGCGCGCCCCTAGGGCTTGTGGGCCCCCTGGCAGGTGTCCGGTGCCCATCTTCTGCTATATGGAGGGTTTTAACCTGGAAAAAATCATAAGAAAGGTTTCGGGATGAAGCGCCGCCATCTCGAGGTGGAACCTGGGCAGAAGCAATCTAGGGCTCCGGCGGAGCTGTTCGGCCGGGGAAACTTCCCTCCGGGAGGGGGAAATCGAAGCCATCGTCATCACCAACGATCCTCTCATCGAGAGGGGGTCAATCTCCATCAACATCTTCACTAGCACCATCTCCTCTCAAACCCTAGTTCATCTCTTGTATCCGATCTTTGTCTCAAAACCTCATATTGGTACCTGTGGGTTGCTAGTAGTGTTGATTACTCCTTGTAGTTGATGCTAACTGGTTTATTCGGTGGAAGATCATATGTTCAGATCCTTAATGATATTTATTACCCCTCTGATTATGAACATGAATATGCTTTGTGAGTAGTTATGTTTGTTCCAGAGGACATGGGAGAAGTCTTGTTATAAGTAATCATGTGAGTTTGCTATTCGTTCGATATTTTGATGAGATGTCACTGGTACGCGTCGCTGCTATACAAACGGTTTTTAACCCCTTTCCGCGACGGCATTTGGAACCATCGCCAAGTGAGTGTGGGCGACAGGGGGTCCTTCCCACACGACCCAGAAACCATCGAGGATATGGAGCAATGATCCAGAGGCCATCCAAAATGTAATCGTGTGCGATGCAGCACACACTAAATTCTTTCGCATGTGTGGGATCGGTGATTAAACTTTTCTAATGACGCAGTGAAACCAAACGGTGTGTCGTAATGAACCGTTTGGGAAACAGTATGTAAGGCCCACGGACCAACATATGAACTGTGTGCGATTTGTGCCCCATCGCACACGAGTTTTCTGCGTAACCCGTCTGCCATGCAAGACTCCATCGCACACATTTCCCAACAATTACCGTCTGCGATAATGTTCTTTCACAAATGGTTCAAGAGCCCCTTCGCACACATACAAGTGCTGCAGACCGTTTGTGATTTTTTGTGTATCACCGACGGTTGCGGCAAGAGTGACGTGTGCTTTTCGTTTGGGATCCCACACGTTTCCTGAAAAAATTACTACTGGGATTGTATTTTACATTGGGCACGGTTTACTCCGAGTTCTCGTGTGCAAAAATGCGATATCACAAACGGTTCCGGAGACCCTACGCACATGTAGTAGCGCTGCAAATCATTTGCGATCTGCTGTGTATCACCGACGGTTCCGCTACGATTGACGTATGCTTTCCGATGTGGATCGCACACACTCATTTAGTTGAACCGTGTGCGGAGCAATTGCCAGGTTAAAACAAAAATATCCCATTTTGAATCAGCATGCAAAAAGCAAATTTGCCACAATATTCAATTGAACAAATAAACAAAAATATCCCATTTTGAATCGGCACGCAAAAAGCAAATTCGCCACAATATTCAATTGAACAAATAAACAAAGATATCCCATTTTGAATCGGCACGCAAAAAGCAAATTCACCACAATATTCAGTTGAACAAATAGTGTCCAGAGGAAGAACATTCATCAGATTTTGCAACAATTGCAATTGAACATATGGTAGCTAAATTCCAATGATTTGTCCACACATACATGCATTACATAATTAATCATAGTGTACAAAATACGAAGACCTCATCAGATGGAAAACAATGGATCCATGCGTATATGTTTAGCGGCTAACTCTTACTCAATGTTTCAGGAGAACGCATGCTGAAATCTTCATTATCACCAGTGGGATTGATGTAGTGATTCAGGAAGAAGTCGCTGATAAATCTCTGAACCATCAGCAATTCACCAGCCGGGAGCGGTTCAGGGGTCCTCGGTTCTAAGATGAGCTGCAGTATTTTTAAGATCAGAATGTGCCATATGAGTGTAGTAGAAGATATTCATTAAGATAGACTTACTGGTGCTAATTCGCGAGGATCATCACAACTATCAGCAGATTTGCAGATGGAGATCATGTGTCTGCAAACATAGTATCCACAAAGGTTGGTCCCTGCTTCTTGCTGAGGACACTGAAATTTTTTGTACAGAATTAGTCATGTATTTGTCGTGTTAGGAACAACCTAACCGGTGTTAGATGTATTATTTTTTCTTTGGACAAAATAGAAAGAGGTTTATTTAGAAGCTTGAACATTTGACTAGCGTAAGAAAAGGTATTTGCAGACTGTTGGATAAATTTTCTGAAAATAACGGATTTCGGTGTGTTACCGGAGAAACGATCTCGTGCTGCAGAGGTAGTTCCCTCTTGAACAGGTTCCCTGGTTTAGTTTTCCACAATGCGAGCACACTGCAAATGAAGATGAATTTTGACAACATCAATTATTGAACCAGATATGAATGCAAATTAATTTCAACATCATAGAATTCAATACCTATCCATGAATTGCTGAAGATGCGTCAGATCCTGAGCGTTTGTTGACTCTCTGAGAGAATCGATGTAGTAAACTGTGTTCTTGTTTGGAACAATGAATACCAATATCCAGTGATTGCTACATATTAAGAAAGCCATGAACTTACGAATTATGTCAAAATCTGAAAGACAATCAGTATATGCGTGGTTGTTTACTTGACTTACCATTCATGATATGGCCAGAGAAATGATTCTGCATGGGACATGTTTTCGAAGAGACGGACGACCGTGTTAACGGCCTAGTCCCATAGGTCCTTACCATGTATTGTTGTGCCATTTGCTAATTCAGGATCTATGAAATACACACTCTCCCTTTTTCTTCTCTGCGCGTTCAATCCCCTCAGAGGAATAAAATGCAGTTAGCTGTTTATCATTTACAGCCTTGTATGGAGAAGTTGATCAGAGTTTGTTAAGTACTTACAAAATTAGGCATCTAACAAGAGTGGCAGCGAGCTCGTTGAAGTTGAAGAAGAGATGTAAGTCCTCGTAACTCACATTGATGGAACCAGCATCGTGTCGGAAATGATCTCTGTTGTAGTGGACTAGCAAACCATGATGACCTGCTGACATTTGATACATGCAATATTCATGTAACTCGCGGCAACTGGTGCTGCACTCATCAAAGTATTCGCCAACAAGAAATGGCTGGCCATGGACGTAATTACGTGCTTTAAGTACGTCTGCTTTACTTTTAGCAAGCAACAAATCTACTTCTTCATCATCCATGCCGTCAGAAATAATATTACTCCCTGATTCGAACAACCTGCTGTTAATTTGGTTCTGGGCGATGAGTGCTTTAAGTAAGAGGCAATTGTTCTCTTTCCTCTTCACTCTCCCGCCGTGCTTCCTGGTGGGTGTAGCCTTTTTGGCCACTTCCTTCTTGGTACTTGAAGCATTTCTGGCAAAACGTCTGGTTGGCTACAAGGTAGACTGCTGAGCAGACGGTGAAGCTTCGACGGACTGCTTAGCAGACGGTTTATCTATGCCAGACCGCTGAGCTGGCGGTGCTGCTGTGACGGACTGCTGGGCTGTAGGAGCAGAGGCATCGGACTGCTGACCATGCGTTGAAGCTATGTTGGGTTTCTGCGCAGGTGGTGCCAACTTGTCGGTGTGCTGAGGAGGTCGTGCCAACGCGTTGGTTTGCTGAGCAGGAAGTGCTGACGCATTGGTATGCTGATCACGCGACTGCGGACCGACGGACTGATGAGCAGTCGGTTCTGGACCTACAGACTGCTTAGCAGGCGGTTCCGAAGCATCAGACTGCTTGGCAGTCCGTTCCACCGGGTTGGTCTGCTGAGCATGTGCTGCAGCTGGGTCTCCCCCCGCTGCTTCAGCGGCCGGCATCTGAACCGGTGGTGCGTCTTCAGCAGTTGTAGGCCTTGCCACTAGCTGCTTTGGGGCGGAGGATGACATGGCCTATACGCCACAAAGTCGGGCCAGCTGATCACAGGTTGATGCATCAGCCGTCGGATTACGAGTATTAGGTTCTTTGGGGGAAGCACGCGAGAGCTGCTGTGGCAAGGAGAGCGTCACCGGTTGAGGGGCGACATTGGTTGCTCTTGGCGGGGCTTCAGGGATCTCATCAATGAACTCTATTTCCTTTCGTGGCCACTGGATGTGATGTAACAGTGTTTCTCCCAAGGTCCTTTGCTCATCGAAGTCTCCTAGGACATTCTTCAGGGCAAATTCATTGAATCCAGGCTTTACTTCAGTCACGTAGTGCTTCACACAGCCCGGCTTCAATGGCACATTGTCCAACAAGAGGCCATCTTCCAAGAAGGGTGGGCAAACCCAGGCTGTTGCACATTTTAATGTACCTTCATAATGTGTAAGCACGCCCTTCAGCCTGTCTTTCATTCCAGATAGATCAGATATAGCATCATCACGAGCAGCTGTAGTCTCAGTGTCGCTGGGGTCAGTTGATGCACAACTACTCTTGTGCAGTGTTGTCGCGCAATAAGAAGCATCCTCCATGCCCGCCTCCCCTCCCATCTGCTGGCTATCTATCAATGTTAGAGTCTTCTGCATCATCATTGACTCCTCAATCTACTTTCGAACAGCCGGATACATGTCATTCCTCAACCTTTCATACAATGCATTTTGCTTCATTTCACTCCTCGCTTTTTTCATGCCGAGCCTCTCTTCTTTGCTGAGTGTGAAAGCCCTCTTGTGCGGGACATTAACACCTATACCCCTTGCACGGCCAGGGGGCTCTCTTGTTTCCAGAGCAACGGACAGAATGTCACATGGCCCTGAGTTCCTGTAGAACCTTCCAGGGATCTTGGAAGCCTCTAACATCACTTGATACAGTTCTTCGTCATGTGAGTTTTTAAAGTAATAAGTTCCGTCATCACGCCTCCTTGCACGTGCCCGCAAGTAGTCTCTGGCGTGTTGGCCCCTGATTTCACTAAAGGTCGGATTCCCACCCGCCGCTACTGCTTCTTTGTCCTCCTGGTCCCATATCGGTTTCATGCCGTAGTATCCTGCAACACCCATACGGTGAGGGTGTATGTTCTTCTTCTGAAGTTCCGATTGCTTGAAACTCTTCTCAGGAAACTCTTTAGTTGCCCTGACACGTTTGAATTCTGCCCAGTCTGCCTTTGTAATTTGGGGGTATGCGGGGATTTGGCCCTTGCCTTCACTCAAGTACTTCTTGTACAGCACGTGCTTCCAGTTTCTCCAAGCATCCCTAGCCTTCTTCAGTGCAGTGTGTTCCACCTGCATTCTCCACTGCTCTGGAACGTTGAAGTGATCCATGACCTCCCGGACTATCCGTCGCCGTGTTTCTGTGTCAGCCTTCTGAAACCCCGGCAGATTAATGTTGAGCCTTGCCCTGCCAACAAATCCACACACACTCCTGAACCTCGTGCGTGCTTTATCTAGTTTAGTTGGAGCCCAAGACTTTAAATCGATCTTGGTTACTTCATATACACCTTTAGGCTGGTGTGTGGGCTTCCTTGGAGCATTCCTCCCTGTCCTGACAGGAAGGGTAATTGCTGTAGCTCTATCCCGTTCAAGATTACTTGATCCCTCACCATCTGCTGAAGACCTAGGGTTGTCGGAATCAGATGAAGATACATCGCCTGAAGCATGAGTATTGTCGCTGCTAATCGGCATCTACAAAGAACACATGCAAAACTCAGGAAAGGAGGATAAGCATAAAACTAACAACTTGGTATCAAGCTTTCTAAACATGTCATGCAATAATTTAGAAAATGTACGGCTAATTTGTTAAGTTTTTGTGACTCGGGCGCCCGCGATCTGTAAATAGGCAGTAACTTATTGGAACAAATACAACTTATATGTACTAGTTAGGAAGGTAGATAATGAACATATATATGCTCTCCGTTATTTTATAGCCAATTTGGGAACATACAGAACGAAATAGGAAGAGGGATTGCGAGGAAATATGCCTCACTGCGATGGAGAGCAGTAACTAATAGGCTTCTTAATGCAAACCCGGCCGGACCACAGGAGAGGCGAGGGTTACAGCATCGATATGCTCGAGGGTGGCTGGCGAGCAAACGAAGACGGCGAGGCGCGGGCAGCCGCGTGTTGGGAACGGCAGTGGAGGTAGGCTTGACGCCAAAGAGCGGGCACACGGCCGGGGTGAGCACACCGGCGCCGGAGAGGGTTTTGCTGTGGATCTGGGGGAGGGGGGAGCAGGTGATGGAGATTGGGTGGACTAGTTGAGTGAAACGCGGGCGGGCGGTGGGGGGTGTTGGCGGCCTAGGTGAAAAGGGTGAAAAATATCCCCGGTCGCCGCGCGGAAAGGCCTATGCAAACGGTTGCCTCTAAGCGCTCGTGTACACAAAGAGAATAATATCGTTTGAAATGAAGACGTACTAATTTTGAAATGAAGACGTGAGTTCATCGTTTCGCCTCTAAATTTTTCCCACATTAAGCAATCACCATTATACCACGGGTTTGATTTGCTCGCGCATTTCAAGTCTCGTGTGCTATATGTAAGACATTTTTTGGCATTTACCATGCATTTTGGCATATAAATCAATTCCTAGCCAGACTGCATTTCCTGTCGAAAGGGATGAGGATTACCGTTCGATCTGGGAGCATCCAACGATGCAGACGTATGATCCGTGGGGTTTGGGTTCTGGCCAATCAAAACACACGACTCAGATCGCGCGCGCAGCAAAGGGGGGGCATCAGCCACGGTTTGGTAGGCACACGGCTTTCGTGAGTGAACCGTGTGCTATTTGAAAACATTTACATGAACTAACTGCACATTTTGGTTTGAATGAAAACAAGAGTTCATCGTTTCGCCTCCAAATTGTTTTCCACGGTAAGAAATCACCACTGTACCCTATGGTTCGATTTTCTCGTGCATTTGAGGTATCGTTTGCTATATTTGAGTCGTTTGCTATAGTCGCAACAACACGTGGGTGCTAGCTAGCTAGCAAGATCATTTGTGTGTCGCTTTGGGAGTTTTCATTCATTGTTCGAGAAACGGGAAAAAATTCAAACAGTTCGGCCGTAGGGTGCGGCCAGGCGTATGCCTTGTTGGTATTCTAATTACAGGAAATGCATATACAGTCCGGAAATAACAAAAATCGGTGTGTCACCGTGTCGTGTTCTCAGGATCACATGGAATTTTTTTGGTAAAGATGGCACGAGTTTTGATGCTCACACCTTCCAAATCGGAGCATCTCACAAGAAGGATCATAGTTTCCAAAATGAGACGCGGCACTTCGGACTCCAATCGTCAGTGACTACATCGTTCGCTTTGAATTATTTTCACGATAAACAATCACGTATATACCCTAGGTTTGATTTTCTGGCCCATTTTAGGTCTCGTTGCTATATTCAAGTCATTTGTTTGCACTTACCTTGCATTTAGTGCATATAATTAAATTCAAAATTGTTCTACAACTACATCTAGGGTGTTAGTTAGCAAAGAAGGTGTACAAATCATTTGTGTGTCGCTTTGCGAGTTTTCATCCATTGTCTGAGAAACGAGGAGAAATTTCAAACATTTCGGCCGCGAGGTGCGGCCACCGGCGTAGGCCTAGTTGGTATTTTAATTACTGGGAATTTAGATAGAGTCCAGACTTCATCAAAATCGGTGTGTGCCCGTGGCGTGCTCTCACGACCTCTTGGAAATTTTTTGGCAAAGTTTGGCACAGGTTTTGATGATCGCTCCTTCCAAACCGGAGAATCTCACATGAAGGACCATGGTTTCCAAAAGGAGACGTGTCAATTCAAACTCCAGTGGTCGGTGACTTCATCGTTTGGCCTCATAAAAATTTCCACGGTACGCATTCACCATTATACCCCGGGTTTGATTTTCTAACGCATTTCAGGTATCGTTTGCTATATTTAAGAATTTTTTTGAATTTAACATGCAATTTGTGGATATAAATAAAATCACAACCGGAACTGCATGTGCTGTCGAAAGGGATGAGGATCGTCGTTCGATCAAGGAGAATCCAACGGTGCAGACGTACGATCCGTGGGGTTTGGGTTCTGGCCAATCAGAACGAACGACTCATATCGCGCGCGTGGCAGAGGGGGGCATCGGCCATGGTTTAGTGGACACACAGCTTTCGGGAGTGAACCGTGTGTTATTTGAAAACATTTACATTAACTAACAACATGTTTTTGTTTGAATAAAACATGAGTTCATCGTTTCGCCTCCAATTTTTTTTCCATGGTAAGAAATCACGATTGTACCATATGGTTCGATTTTCTGGTACATTTTACCAGGCGGCAGGCCTCGCTAGCAATCTCAAAATTGAATATGCAAAAAAAAGAGATCTCGTTTGTATGTATATATATATAGTCGCAACTACACATGCGTGTTAGGAAGATCATTTGTGTGTCGCTTTGCGAGTTTTCATTCATTGTGCGAGAAACGGGAAAAAACTTCAAATAGTTCGGCCACAGGGTGCGGCCAGAGGCGTAGGCCTTGTTGGTATTTTAATTTCAGGAAATGCATATAGAGTCCGAAAAATAACGAAAATCATTGTGTCACTGTGGCGTGCTCTCACGATCGCATGGAAAACTTTTGGTAAAGTTTGGCACAAGTTTTGGTGCTCGCACCTTCCATACCGGAGCATCTCACAAGAAGGATCATAGTTTCCAAAAGGAGACGCGGCACTTCGGACTACAAATCGTCAGTTACTAGCTACATCGTTCCGGCCCATTTCAGGTCGTCTGCTATGTTTAAGTCATTCTTTGCACTTACCTTGCATTTTAGTGCATATAATTAAAGTCAAAAACCCTACTACAACTACATGTGGGTGTTTTAGTTAGGCTATACTTAGGCTACTCATAGTGGAGAGTGTCATATGCTAGTATCATGCATATATATATGATACTAGCTAGTGTATGATACTACCTTTAATTATAGCGCATAGTATAATACATAGAGTATAGTATCATAGATCATATTTATTGCCATTCATGACACAAATTAGCATCGCATTTAACATGATACGGTATCTACCTATATGTTACTCTAACCCTCTCTATATTTAATTCTTTGCCACATCAGCATACTTGCTATTTCCGAGTGCATGATATCGTCGGCTATGATACCACCACTATGGCCAGCCTTATATAGTGGGGAGTATCATATACTATAGTATCATGCATATGATACTAGTGTATGATACTACGTACGTACCTTCATATTGCATATATAGTATCATAGAGTAGTATATATCATAGATGACCGTATTTATGGCCATGCATGACACAAAGTAGTATAGCATTTTTTATATATGTTACGGTATCTACCTATGTTACTGCTTCTTTGCCACATCATCATATTTTCTATTCCCGAGTGCATGATACCGGCTATGATACCCCCCACTATGGCCACCCTAAGGCTAGTCGTAATGGGAGTATCAAGCGGTATCATGCATGCCAACTAGACTTTTTCGATGATGCGGCACACAGTTAAATGAGGAAAGAGAGGGTGTGGTATCATATCATGATACCGTATCATATTAAATGTTGTACTACTTTGTGTCATGCATGGTAATTAATAAGGCAACCTAAGATACTAACTTATGATACTATGCACGCATTATGGAGGTAGTATTCGATCATATACTAGTATCATGCATATATATGATACTAGCTAGTCTATGATATACTAGCTGCCTCACTAAGAGCATGGTTAATAATACAGCCGATGGTCGGCTATAAGAAGTTGCCATGTCATATACAGCCAACCTCTTAGCTGGCATGTACAATAATAAGTTTTAAATTTGTACTAGTTTATCAATAGTTGGCCCACCTTACATCCTCACAAAGTGTCTTGGGTCTCGTGTTGCAGCTGGCTACTAACCAAGAGCCCGCTTCTCTTCTCTCTCCTCTTCTCTTTCCTCCAACTAAGCACATATATATTATTCTATTCCTTATAGCCTGCTTATGTCACTCTATTGTACTTGCTCTAATGCATAGTATCATAGAGTAGTATCATGTAGTACTTTATTTATTGTCATGCATGACACATAGTAGCATAGCATTTATTATGATACGGTTTCATGATATGATACTTAACCCTCTCTTTCTTCATTTAATTCTATGACAGCTCATCAAAATTGCCTAGTTGGCATGCATGATACTAGCTATGATATCCCCTTACTATCAGTCTAGCAAAGAAGGTGTACAGATCATTTGTGCGTCGCTTTGTGAGTTTTCATCCGTTTGTTTGAGAAGCGGGGAGATGTTTCAAACATTTCAGCCGTGAGGTGCGGCCACTGGCATAGGCCTAGTTTGTATTTTAATTACAGGAAATTCAGATGGAGTCCGGACATCATCAAAATCGATGTGTGCCCGTGGCGTGCTCTCACGACCCCGTGGAAAAAATTGGTAAAGTTTGGCACAAGTTTTGATGACCGCTCCTTCCAAACCGCAGCATCTCACATGAAGGATCATGGTTTCCAAAAGGAGACGTGTCAATTCAAACTCCTGTGGCCGGTGACTTCATCGTTTGGCCTCATAAAAATTTCCATGGTACGCAATCACCATTATACCACGGGTTTGATTTTCTGGCGCATTTCAGGTATCGTTAGCTATATTTAAGACATTTTTTGAGTTTAACGTGCATTTTGTGCATAAAAATAAAATTACAACCAGAACTGCATGTACTGTCGAAAGGGATGAGGATCACCGTTCGATCTGGGAGCATCCAACGATGCAGACGTACGATCCGTGGGGTTTGGGTTCTGGCCAATCAGAAAGCACGACTCAGATCATGGGCGGGGTTTGGTCGGCACACGACTTTCATCAATGAACCATGTGCTATTCACAAACCAGATTGCATATTTTTGTTCATACATACTGTAGTGAGATCAATTGAGTGTGCTACCTCTATGATATAATAATAATAATAACAAAAAAAAGTTCATATTCATTGCCTGAGCTGACAACATATCAAGGTCAACATATTAACAGTTCTTACATCAATAGAAAACCGGGCATAACTCACAAATTCAGTACACGCGACAGTTCTAAATTGAACGAATTAAATTGCAGGGTAGGCATAAAAACTAGTCTTACGGCTTAATTCCCATGTACATGGGGGAACTGGGATCATTATGTTGACCCCGAATGAACTTGGGTTTTTTGAGGATTTCACGCTTCTCTGTTTGAGGGGTGCGTGATCCCTTGGCTGGCAACTCAGCAAATTCATCGTACTCGTCCTCATCGGCAACATCCTCGACACCCAGTACCCTCCTCTTCCCATGCATCACTACATGGCAGTTCTTATGCAAGGGGTCTTCCACATAGAAAATCTGGGTAGCATCGCTGGCAAGAATGAACGGGTCCGCGTGATATGCCATCATTGTCCTGTTAACACATGTCTTCCTGTAATCATCAACCTTTACCTGACTAAGAGGGATCCATGTGCACCTAAATAATGCCACCTTAACTTTCACATAGTTAAGCTCCCAAATCTCTTTGATGGTTCCATAGTATACCCTTTTATCAGCTTCATCTACAGTCATGCATTCTATTCGAACAGAGCTGTTCTGATATGAGGTCTTCTCATCACGTTCCTCAGTGTAGAACGTGTATCCATTTATGTCATATGCTTGGTACGTTAACACCATAGGTGATGGCTTTTGTGCCAACCACATAGCAATGTCATCAATGGATCCTTGTGCCAAATGATTCTTCAGCCATTCGGTGTAGTTCTTAGTGTGCTCCTTCATCTCCACATCTGATGAAGGCACCACTGGTAAGAAGCTTTGGCGTATCTCCGCCAAGTGTTCTTCGGCATAAGCGCTGAGAACTTAGCTGTTAAGCAGTACCGTCAAATGGGCTTTCTCTGCCAATTCTCCAAGTGCAGCCATTTGCGTGCCAGCAAGGACCGGCTTACCATTCAGCCTTCCCTCATGGCGAGAGAGGGGAAAACCTAAAGGTCTTTGTTTCATGTATTCGGTGCAAAACTCAACCACCTCCTCTGCAGTATAACCTTGTAGGATGCTTGCCTCTGGATGGTTTCGGTTCCGACAAAAGCGCTTCAGTATTCCCATGAACCGCTCGAAGGGATACATGTTGCGAAGAAACACATGACCACAATACTTTATCTCATCGACAAGGTGCACAGTGAGATGGACCATGACATCAAAGAATGACTGTGGGAAAAACATCTCTAGGTTGCACAATATTCTTGCAATATCATCTTGCATATGATCCAACTCTTCAGGATCTACAACTTTCTGCCATAGTTGGTTGAAGAAATCACAGAGCCTTATGAGTGTGATTCTTATATCTTTGTCCATCAGATTCCTGATGGCCACCGGGAGGATTTGTGTCAACATTACGTGGCAATCATGTGACTTCATGTGTCCCAACTTCATTTTACCTGAGCTCACATCCACGAGATTTCTGATGTTTGCGCAGTAGGAAGAGGGTGTCTTAACTGACAACAAATTGGTGAAGAACAGTGTTGCTTCTTTTGTACTGAAATTGTAACTCTGGCGAGCTTTGATGAATTTGTCATCATCTTCTGCTTCACTCTTGCGTTTTGATTAATCAGCAAGCATATCGAGTCGTGAACCATCACCATCCTTTCTTTTACCTTTAAACTTGAGCAGAGTACCAAGGATGCTTTCACATACGTTCTTCTCTACGTGCATGACATCGGTGCAGTGACGTACACGTAGAATGTCCCAGTAAGGTAATTTCCAGAACACCGATTTCTTCTTAAACACTTGACCCTTGGGTGTTTGTTTCATCGTCAAAGCATGCTTCTTGCCAAGCACAACATTAATTTGTTTAGCCATGTTGTGGACCACCTCCCCATCATAGGGTCTTGGGCCCACACCTACCTCTGCCGTACCATCAAATTCAGCTTTCATCTTTCGGTATGGGTGATTTTTGCGTAAGAACCTACGATGACGCAAATACATGATTTTGCGCGAGTTGGGAAGAAATCTGCTAGCTGTCCTATCCATGCATGTGACACACCCTACATCTCCCTTTGTTTTCTGCCCCGATGTGTTGCCTAATGCCGGCATATCTTGAATGGTGCGCACCAGCATCGCATGTAGATCGAAAATCTCCTTTCTGTAAACATCATAACATTTTACAGCAGGCGCATCTATCCACACTGTCAGCAGTTCTTCTACCAGTAGCTGAAAGTAAATGTCGATGTCATTTCCTGGTTGCTTCGGGCCTTGGATAATCATTGACATCATAATGTATTTTTTCTTCATACACAACCAAGGAGCTAGGTTATATATGCAAAGAAGCACCGGCCATGTGCTGCTGTGATTGGTGCTCATATCGCCAAAAGGATTCATCCCGTCAGTACACTCCCCGAGCCTTATACTTCTAGGACCCTTGGCAAAGTCTTGAAACTTGTTGTCGATTAATTCCCACTGAGCCCCATCTTTCTGGTGCCTCATATACTTATCCGCAATTCGCTCATCATGATGCCACTGCAACCTCTTTGCCTCTCTAGGGTTTGCAAACAAACGCCTCAACCTTGGAATTAAAGGCAAGTACCAAACAACCTTGAACGGGATTCCTGTCTTGATCTCGTCGTCCAATTTGTACTTATCCTTTGCTCTCCTGCGATTGTATCGTGCATGCTTGCATGTGGGACATGCACGCAAATCTTTGTACTCACCACGGTACAATATACAATCATTCACACAAGCGTGTATCTTCTGTACTTCAAGTTCCAATGGGCAAACAATTTTCTTTGCTTCATTCATGCTTTTGGGGAGCACATTATCTTGCGGAAGAATTTCTTTGAAAAGACCTAAGATCTCTGTGAAGCCCTTGTTTGATAGACCGTTTGCTGCTTTAAATCTGAGAAGCGCCAGGGTGGCACTCAACTTGGAATATTTCTTTTTGCAACCTAGATACAATTCTTTCTTGGAGTCTGCATCAATGGTTGGCAGATCCTTGTACCCAATCATATCCTTTTTTGGGCCCTCAAAATTTGCAATCATAGCAGCAAAATCTGGCATATCAAGATCGTCGTCATCTGCGTCGACGTCTTGGTTTTCCAGTGGGCGTTTCGGCTTTCTGGTGTTCCATTGGTAGCTTGACGCCTCTGCCCCGATGTTAGATTCAACATCCATGTGACACTGATCGGGGTTTGGCATCTTGCAGCCCTGGGTATCTTCATCCATGACCTCCTCTTCACCTTGTCTGGTCCAACGTGTATATCCATCCATGAATCCCCTAGAGACTAAGTGCCACTAGACATCTGCAACTTCATGTGACTCTGTATTGGCACAATCAGTACATGGACACAGGATGTAATCCGCATCACCAATTCTCCTCTTTGTACTTTCAGCCAAATTCATGAACTCTGTCACGCCACTGATAAAATCTGCGGTTTTCCAATTCTTCATCCATCGAGATCGTTCCATCTGCACCACACGAATGGTAATTAAAAACAAAACAACAACATTAATACACGGATTAACTGCTGCCCAAAGATGCGTGCATAAATCAGAAGGTTTTATTTTCATAATTACTGAGGGCGCTCCATATTGTTATCCATACGTGCAATAACAAAAATTAATGGCCAGTCAATTTACACACAGAGTACTAGTACAACACTACCCTTAGGAATTGAATACGTTAATTAAGCCACTCACGGAAAGAATACCTTAATTAATTAGCCACGCGGCGACCTCCACCCAGCAGACAGAGAAGCACGATGCGGCGGCACGCCGAGACAGCAGGGTCGAGCAGCAAAGCTTAGTGCGGCTGCCGCCTAAAGTTCGACCTCCACTATCCCGCCATCGACCGCGATGGATGTGCTCGAATCACGCCGCCGCCGACCTCAATGGTTGAGCTCCTCCTATCTCCTGCCGCAGACCGAGGATTGACCTCCTATGACGCCACCACCGCCCACCGACCGAGGATTGACCACTTCTCCAGTAGCCGCTGCCTAGGCCGCCGCCGCCATTTCTATATGCAGAGCGGCTATTTTTTTTACGGATATCCGCAGAGCGGCTGTTTACACGGTATCACTGTAACTCAATTATATGGACAGGGTAGTACATCACATAGGGTTATGTAACGGCAACCGTGTCTAACCTACGTTGTCTTATCACATGGTTTGGTGCGGAAATCATGTGTGACATTGTAATACCTAACACAAATGACATGTATAAACAGTGTGCCGTATACAACATATAGTGCCATAAGTAGTTCCCGACCGTTAGCTTATCCCCACAGTTTCCCCATTTCCCCCAAATCCCTACATAGCCTCCAAATTCCCTCGCGTGGCTCTGACATTAGGGGAATGCGGACGAGTGGTGCTGATGGTTTCGGTGCGGCTACTCCTGCTCGTATCGCCGCCACGACGGCGGTCGCCGCCGAGCACTTGCCTAAGGTCATCAGAAGGCAGGTGTACTACGGATCCGAATCGTCCTGTCAGGTTCCAATCTATCCCGATCTTTTTTAGCATGTCCAAAGTATAGCTCCTTGCTGAATCCGTCCTGAATGACCCCCCCCCCCCCAAGGAAAGCGATCTGCCGCCGGATCCGGAGCATGACTCCAGACTCCCGCAACCCGAGTTTGACTCCGAGTTTTGTGCCACCGAGAAGTACCAAAAGCTGAGTTGTGTGCACGGGCACACTCCTGCTCGATGTGTATGCACAGAGGGATTCGACATTGGCAGGCGGTTTCTCAGTTGCCCCTTAGAGGTTAGTGCTAAGTTCATCATTTTACTTTAGTTAATGCCACCGCTCATCCTGAATACTATTTAACATTGGCAGGGATATGAGGCTTGTGCCTTTGTTAACTGGCTGGATGAAGAATGGCATGGTAGGGCTCGGAGCATTATCACCAAGCTCGCAGAAGATAACGTAAAGCTGAAGAAGAAACTAGCTGATCTGGAATGTACAATCAGTACGATGAAGCAAGAACTAGCATGTGTACTTGTGGTTGTCACATTAGCCATGTTCTATGCGCTGTTTGCAATGATGATTAGGGGTTTTGTTTGACAGTATTGCCAAAGCACATCTAGATGTGCTCTAAGTAATGCACATCTAGGTCCTATGCCAGTGATGTTACGTGAAGATTCGTGCATATATTTTCCTTTATCTTTTTTTCTTTTCCTTTGTAGTTTGATTATTACTGGCTTTATCAATAAGAAGAGCTCAATGTATTGCTTGCCAACTGTCCTACTCCATTCATACCGGTACCGATGCATAATCCCAAAACTCGTTCCTTGTTTTTGTCCTGAAAAAAGAAACCAGCCAAATAGCCAATAGGAGTCCTACGCAACCCCGGGAATTTGGAGCGACTGGGTACAAATAATTGCGGTTGCTTATATCAGCGGTTAGATAATACGCCAACCCCCGCTTCAATTGGCATTTCCTCTTCTCTGCATACCCCGCTTAAGTGTCCACCATCTTCATCGTCCCCGGCAGGCCGCGCTACACACTGGCACACACTCTACAGCCATGTCGAGCGACAGCGAGGACGACAGTTCGGCCAGCAGTCTGGCGCTCGATGATAGGTCAACATCGGAATCATCCCACTTGTCTTCCATGAGTCCGGCGTCGAGCCCAGACCTCGATTATATCTGGATCATGGAAGGGACACCGCCTCCGGAGTCGTCAGACGACAACCAGACGGACGAGGAGCCGTCGGAGGACGGAGAAGAGGACGACGATGATGATGAGGAGGAATGGTGGAACAAGGAGGAGGATGACGACGACAGCTACGACGATGACAACGGCGGCGGCAATGAAAAGCCAACCATCAGCGGCAAGAAGCGTCCTCGCCAAGACGATGTCGCGGGGCCATCCAACAACAACTAGAAGAAGAAGAAGGACTAAATTAAGCAGACTGTACATATCTCTGTTTCCGTTCGCTCATATTAATTTGTTATCTCTGTTTATCCTGTCAATCTCATCGCAGACGGTTAGTAATACATATTCGACAGAGATCTTCTACATTATTGCCCACAGGTTGGTTTGTTGAACTGTGTGCCCTGACAAGCACACAATTCATAAAAAAAGACCGTATGGGCTGTCTATAATGATTGCACACAATTCTAATTACCGACCTGTTTGCCGGGTATCACACACATCTTGTTACGCAGAATCGTTTGTGTTCACCTCGATCATCGCAAACAGTTCATCGGAGCGAACTGTATGCCGTATATCACACACACATTGATATGGCTGCCCATTTCTGTTGTTCTATCTAATCGCAAACAGTTCGTATGGATCAACCGTATGCCCAGCATCGCACACGCAACTAAAATCTGAACCGTGTTTGTTGCATCCATCATCGCAAACGTTTTGCACCTTTTTTATGGTTTTTTTACATCACCGTTTGCGATTATTGCATCGCACACAGTTTCGTCGAAGGGTCTCTGATCGTAGTGTCGCGTTAGCAGCATCCTGCAGTAGTGTGTATGTTGTCTTTCCTCTAGTGGTGTTATGTGAACGTCGACTATATGACACTTCACCATGATTTGGGCCTAGGGGAAGGCATTGGGAAGTAATAAGTAGATGATGGGTTGCTAGAGTGATAGAAGCTTAAACCCTAGTTTATGTGTTGCTTCGTAAGGGGCTGATTTGGATCGATATGTTTCATGCTATGGTAAGATTTATCTTAATTTCTTTCATAGTTGCGGATGCTTGCAAGAGTGGTTAATCATAAGTGGGAGGCTTGTCCAAGTAAGGACAGCACCCAAGCACCGGTCCACCCACATATCAAATTATCAAAGTAACGAAAGCGAATCATATGAGCATGATGAAAACTAACTTGACAATAATTCCCATGTGTCCTCGGGAGCGCTTTGCTTTATATAAGAGTTCGTCCAGGCTTGTCCTTTGCTACAAAAAGGATTGGGCCACCTTGCTGCACATTTTTTACACTTGTTACTTGTTACCCGTTAGGAATTATCTTATCACAAAACTATCTGTTACCGATAATTTCAGTGCTTCAGAGAATACCTTGCTGATAACCGCTTGTCATTTCCTTCTGCTCCTCGTTGGGTTCAACACTCTTACTTATCGAAAGGACTATGATAGATCCCCTATACTTGTGGGTCATCAAGACTCTTTTCTGGCGCCGTTGCCGGGGAGTGAAGCGCCTTTGGTAAGTTGAATTTGGTATGGAAACATTTATATTACGTGCTGAAATTTACTGTCACTTGTTACTATGGAACATCATCCTTTGAGGGGTTTGTTCGGGGTTTCTTCACCCCGACCTGAAGAGCAAAGAGTTGCCCCTCAACCTACTGAACCTACTGAAAATATTTATTATGAAATTCCTTCGGGTATGATAGAGAAACTGCTAGCTAATCCTTATGCAGGAGATGGAACATTACATCCTGATATGCATCTAATCTATGTGGATGAAGTTTGTGGATTATTTAAGCTTGCAGGTTTGCCCGAGGATGAAGTCAAGAAGAAGGTATTCCCTTTATCTTTGAAGCAGAAGGCATTGACATGGTATAGGCTATGTGATGATATTGGGAATTGGAATTACAACCGATTGAAATTGGAATTTCATCAGAAGTTTTATCCTATGCATCTGGTTCATCGTGATCGGAATTATATATATAATTTTTGGCCTCGTGAAGGAGAAAGTATCACTCAAGCTTGGGGGAGGCTTAGGTCAATGTTATATTCATGCCCCAATCATTAGCTCTCAAGAGAAATTATTATTCAGAACTTTTATGCTCGGCTTTCTCGTAATGATCAATCCATGCTCGATACTTCTTATACTGGTTCTTTTATGAAGAAGACTATTTAATTCAAATGGGATTTATTGGAAAGAATTAAACGCAACTCTGAAGATTGGGTACTTGACGAAGGTAAGGAGTCAGGTATAAACCTTAAGTTTGATTGTGTTAAATCTTTTATGGATACCGATGCTTTTCGTGAATTTAGAACTAAATATGGACTTGACTCTGAGATAGTAGCTTCTTTTTGTGAATCATTTGCTACTCATGTTGATCTCCCTAAGGAGAAGTGGTTTAAATATCATCCTCCCATTGAAGTAAAAATAGTAGAGCCTATTAGAGTTGAAGAGGAAACTATTACTTATAATGTTGATCCTATTGTTCCTACTACTTATATTGAGAAACCACCTTTCCCTATTAGAATAAAGGAGCATGCTAAAGCTTCAGTTGTGGTTCGTAAGAGTTATACTAGAACACCTACACCCCTGAGCAAATTAAAGTTGAATCTAGTATTGCTATGGTTAAAGATCTCTTGGTCGATAATATTGATGGGCATGTTATTTATTTCTGTGATGAAGCTGCTAGAATTGCTAGACCCGATGATAGAGATAAACATAGACCTGTTGTTTGCATGCCTGTTGTTTCTGTTAAAATAGGAGATCATTGTTATCATGGCTTATGTGATTTGGGTGCTAGTGTAAGTGCAATTCCCTTTATATCAAGAAATTATGAATGATATTGCACCTGCTGAAATAGAAGATACTGATGTCACTATTAAGCTTGCCAATTGAGATACTATATCACCAATTGGGATTGTTAGAGATGTTGAAGTCTTGTGTGGGAAAATAAAATACCCTACTGATTTTCTTATTCTTGGTTCCCCACAAGATGATTTTTGTCCCATTATATTTGGTAGACCTTTCTTGAACACTGTTAATGCTAAAATAGATTGTGAGAAAGAAACTATTTGTGTAAGTTTCGGGGATGTGTCTCATGAGTTTAATTTCTCCAAATTTCGTAGACAACCCCATGATAAAGAATTTCCTAGTAAAGATGAAATTATTGGACTTGCTTCTATTGCCATGCCTCCTACTGATCCTTTAGAAAAATATTTGCTATACCATGAAAATGGTATGTTCATGAATGAAAGGAGTGAAATAGATGAAATATTCTTTAGACAGATGCGTGTTTTGAAACACAATTTGCCTGTTGAGACTCTTGGAGATCCTCTACCACCAAAGAGTGATCCTGTATTTGATCTTAAACAACTACCTGATACTTTGAAATATGCTTATCTTGATGAGAAAAAGATATATCCTGTTATTATTAGTGCTAACCTTTCAGAGCATGAAGAAAAGAAATTATTGAAAACTCTGAAGAAGCACCGTGCAGCTATTGGATATACTCTCGATGATCTTAAGGGCATTAGTCCCACTCTATGTCAACACAAAATTAATATGGAACCTGATGCTAAACTAGTTATTGATCACCAATGACAGTTGAATCCTAAGATGAAAGAAGTGGTAAGAAATGAAATATTAAAGCTTCTGGAAGCAGGTATAATCTATCTCGTTGCTGATAGTAGATGGTTAAGTCCTGTTCATTGTGTCCCCAAGAAGGGAGGTATTACCGTTGTTCTTAATGATAAAAATGAATTGATTCCGCAAAGAATTGTCACAGGTTATAGAATGGTTATTGATTTTAGAAAGTTAAACAAAGCTACTAGGAAAGATCATTATCCTCTACCTTTTATTGACCAAATGCTAGAAAGACTATCAAAACATACACACTTTTGCTTTCTAGATGGTTATTCTGGTTTTTCCCAAATACCTGTGTCACAAGAGGATCAAGTAAAAACTACTTTTACTTGCCCTTTTGGTACCTTTGCTTATAGACGCATGCCTTTTGGTTTATTTAATGCACCTGCTACCTTTCAAAGATGTATGACTGCTATATTCTCTGATTTTTGTGAAAACATTGTTGAGGTTTTCATGGATGATTTTTTCGTTTACGGAACTTCTTTTGATGATTGCTTAAGCAACCTTGATCAAGTTTTGCAGAGATGTGAAGAAACTAATCTTGTCTTGAATTGCGAGAAGTGCCACTTTATGGTTAATGAAGGTATTGTCTTGGGGCATAAATTTTTTGAAAGAGGTATTGAAGTTGATAAAGCTAAAGTTGATGCTATTGAAAAGATGCCATGTCCTAAAGATATCAAAGGTATAAGAAGTTTCCTTGGTCATGCTGGTTTCTATAGGAGGTTTATTAAAGACTTCTCTAAAATTTCTAGGCCTCTTACTAATCTCCTGCAAAAAGATGTTCCATTTGTTTTTGATGATGATTGTGTAGAAGCATTTGAAATACTTAAGATAGCCTTGATTTCTGCACCTATTGTTCAACCACCTGATTGGAACCTACCCTTTGAAATTATGTGTGATGCTAGTGATTATGTTGTTGGAGCTGTTCTAGGACAAAGAGTTGATAAGAAATTAAATGTTATCCATTAT
Organism: Thinopyrum elongatum; assembly: GCA_011799875.1. Lineage (NCBI taxonomy): Eukaryota > Viridiplantae > Streptophyta > Magnoliopsida > Poales > Poaceae > Thinopyrum > Thinopyrum elongatum. The sequence continues at coordinate 404,351,907 of CM022302.1, read as the reverse complement.
GCTAGTAAAACTCTAGATAGTGCTCAAAGAAATTATGCTACTACTGAAAAAGAATTTTTAGCGGTTGTATTTGCTTGTGATAAGTTCAAATCTTATATTGTTGATTCCAAAGTAACTATTCACACCGATCATGCTGCTATTAAATGCCTTATGTAAAAGAAGGATGCTAAACCTAGACTTATTAGATGGGTTCTCTTGCTGCAAGAATTTGATTTACATATTATTGACAGAAAGGGAGCTGAGACCCCCGTAGCAGACAACTTGTCTAGGTTAGAAAATATTCTTAATGACCCACTACCTATTGATGATAGCTTTCCTGATGAACAATTAGCTATCATAAATGCTTCTCGTAGTACTCCATGGTATGCATACTATGCTAATTATATTGTTGCTAAATTTATACCACCTAGTTTCACATACCAACAAAAGAAAAAGTTTTTCTATGATTTAAGACATTACTTCTGGGATGACCCACATCTTTATAAAGGAGTAGATGGTGTTATTAGACGTTGTGTACCTGAGCATGAACAGGAACAGATCCTACAAAGTGTCACTTCGAGGCCTACGGAGGACACCATGCTGGAGATAGAACTGCACACAAGGTATTACAATCTGGTTTTTATTGGCCTACTCTTTTCAAGGATGCTCGTAAGTTTGTCTTGTCTTGTGATGAATGCCAAAAAATTGGTAATATTAGTAGACGTCAGGAAATGCCTATGAATTATTCACTTGTTATTGAACCATTTGATGTCTGGGGATTTGATTATATGGGACCTTTTCCTTCCTCTAATGGGTATACACATATTTTGGTTGCTGTTGATTATGTTACTAAGTGGGTAGAAGCTATTCCAACTAGTAGTGCTGATCATAACACCTCCATTAAAATGCTTAAAGAAGTTATTTTCCCGAGGTTTGGAGTCCCTAGATATTTAATGACTGATGGTGGTTCACACTTTATTCATGGTGCTTTCCGTAAATTGCTTGCTAAATATGATATTAACCATAGAATTGCATCTCCATATCACCCTCGGTCTAGTGGTCAAGTAGAATTAAGTAACCGAGAAATAAAGTTGATCTTGCAAAAGACTGTTAATAGATCTAGAAAGAATTGGTCTAAGAAACTTGATGATGCATTATGGGCTTATAGAACTGCTTATAAGAACCCTATGGGTATGTCTCCATATAAAATGGTTTATGGAAAAGCATGTCACTTACCTCTTAAACTAGAACATAAAGCTTATTGGGCAATTAAAGAGCTCAACTAGGATTTCAAACTTGCTGGTGAAAAGAGGGTATTTGACATTAGCTCACTTGATGAATGGAGAGCCCAAGCCTATGAAAATGCTAAATTGTTTAAAGAGAAAGTTAAAAGATGGCATGATAAAAGGATACAAAAGCATGAATTTAATGTAGGTGACCATGCCTTGCTATACAATTCTCGTTTAAGATTTTTTGCAGGAAAGCTTCTCTCTAAATGGGAAGGACCTTACATTATCGAGGAAGTTTATCGTTCCGGTGCCATCAAAATCAACAACACCGAAGGCAATAACCCGAAGGTGGTAAATGGGCAAAGAATCAAACATTATATCTCAGGTACTCCAATAAATGTTGAAACCAATATTATTAATACCATAACACCGGAGGAGTACATAAGGGAGACCTACCAGAACATTCCATACTCCGAAAAGGAATAGGTATGTGATACGGTAAGTAAACTGACTCCAAAACTTTTCCAATGGCAAATTTACTCTGTTTTGGAATATTTAAAAAATTAGGAAAATAAAAAGTAGTCCGAAAAGTGCACGAGGAGGCGACAAGCCCTGGGGGCACGCCCTACCCCCTAGGCGCGCCTCCCTGGCTTGTGGCCACCTCGTGTGCCCTCCGGACTCTGTTTTCTTGTGGAACATTCCTTTTGGTCGGTAAAAATTCATTATATAATCTCCCGAAGATTTTGACCACTGTACCACGACAATATCCTATGTTCTTGTTTTGAGCTGTTTTTTCTGACAGATCTAGATCGCCATGACGTCTCCAAGCACCCCCAAGGACAAGTTTTTCGAGAAGGTCATCAACCCTTACCTTGTGGAGGTGCTGCAACACCCTGAAGCCATCGAGATGCACGAGGGTGTGCTTCATATCCGTGATGGTCAAGGGCCAAGGAGGACCGGAAGCGTGGAGTCCAGGCTCGAAGCGATGGAGCAAGAGGTGTTCAAGTGCAAAGGGATGGTGGAGCGCGGACTCAACGCCAATCACTCCATGATCACAGATTTTACCCGTGACCACAAGTTGGATGCTAGTGAGATTGGGAAGGCCATCTTCAAGCTTCATGAGAAAAACGAGCATCTCCAAGCCCAGATCTATGACCTGCAGAACCAAAACTGTGAGTATGAATATAGATTTAAGAGGATGAGTTTGGCTGTAGATTTGAGGATTCCGGAGACTCGTTCATCTTTCTATGATGGTGAACCTATGCCCTGGAAGATGGAGGACAAGCCCACAACATCATCAACTCCATCATAACCACCTCCGAAGAAAGAGACCTAAGTACATGGGTATGGGCACTCCCCTTGGCAACTGCCAAGCTTGGGGGAGGTGCCCCTATATCGTATCACCATCACACCTTTACCTTTATCGTTTTTCTTAGTTTGAACCTTTTGGTTATACCTCGGTTTAGTAGAATAAAGTTTTTGTATGATCTAGCTTTGAGTTTTGCTTTGTGTTCCCTCTATGTAATCGAGTCCGAGAGTTATATAATAAAGATTAGTTTTGAGTTGAGGGCTTTGTTGTATTGCTATGATCTTGAGAAAAAGAAATAAAGAATGAAAGAAAGAAATAAAAAGATTATATAATGATCTTATGGGAAGTGATGACTTCACATATAAGGAGTATGTCGCATGAAATTTGTTGGGAGTTGACAAACATAGTTTTGGACACTGTTGCAATTAATAGGAAGTAATAAAGAAAGAGAGGTCTCACATATAAATATACTATCTTGGACATCTTTTGTGATTGTGAGCACTCATTAAAATATTATATGCTAAAAGGTTGATGTTGGACAAGGAAGACAACATAATGGGTTATGTTTCTTTATATCCGAATAGAAGTTATATTGTCATGGATCCTCCAACATGTTGAGCTTGATTCTCATCCTATGTTAGCCAAATATTTTGCACCAAGTAGAGATACTACTTGTGCCTCCAAAATCCTTCAACCCAGTTTTGCCATGAGAGTCCACCATACCTACCTCTGGATTGAGTAAGATCCTTCAAGTAAGTTGTCATCGGTGCAAGCAATAAAAATTGCTCTCTAAATATGTATGATCTTTTAGTGTGAGGAAAAATAAGCTTTATACGAACTTGTGATAAGGAAGAAATAAAAGCGACGGACTGCATAATAAAGTTCTTTATCACAAGCGGCAATATAAAGTGACGTTCTTTCGCATTAAGATTTTTTATATCCAACCATAAAAGCGCATGACACCTCTACTTCCCTGTGCGAAGGGCCTATCTTTATTTACCTTCTACCTTAATGCAAGAGTCATGGTGATCATCACCTATTCTTTTTACACTTTTTCTTTTTGGCAAGCACTATATGTTGGGGAAGATCCAGATATATATATCCACTCGGATGTAGATATTCATAAACTATTATTGTTGACTTTACCCTTGAAGTAAAAGGTTGGGAGGCGAAGTTATAAGCCCCTATCTTTCTCTGTGTCCGATTGAAACTTTGATCTCATAAGTATCGCGTGAGTGTTAGCAATTTTGAAAGACTAAATGATAGTTGAGTATGTGAAACTTGCTGAACAAAAGCTCTTACATTGACTCTTTCCGATGTTATGATAAATTGCAATTGTTTCAATGACCAAGATCATGATTTGTTAGTTTTCAATAAAGTTCTTGTTTCATACTTTACCTTGTGAACGAATCGTTACTTTAGCATAAGAAATAATATGAAAATATACGTTGCTGTTCTAAAAGATGATCATGATGCCTTCATGTCTGTATTTTATTTTATCGATACCTCTATCTCTAAACATGTGGACATGATTATCGATTTCGGCTTTCGCTTGAGGACAAGCGAGGTCTAAGCTTGGGGGAGTTGATATGTCCATTTTGCATCATGCTTTTATGTTGATATTTATTGCATTACGGGTTGTTATTACACATTATGGTACAATACTTATGCCTTTTCACTCTTATTTCACAAGGTTTACACAAAGAGGGAGAATGTCGGCAGCTGAAATTCTGGACCGGAAAGGAGCAAATCTGAGAGACCTATTCTGCACAACTCCAAAAGTCCTGAAAATTTATGAAGAATTATTTTGGAATATATAAAAAATATTGGGCAAAGAAATACCAGAGGGGGGCCCACCAGGTGGCCACAAGCCTGGGGGCGCGCCCTACCCCCTGGGCAGAAGCAATCTAGGGTTCCGGCAGAGCTGTTCTGCCGGGGAAACTTCCCTCTGGGAGGGGGAAATCGAAGCCATCGTCATCACCAACGATCCTCTCATTGAGAGGGGGTCAATATCCATCAACATCTTCACCAGCACCATCTCCTCTCAAACCCTAGTTCATCTCTTGTATCCGATCTTTGTCTCAAAACCTCAGATTGGTACCTGTGGGATGCTAGTAGTGTTGATTACTCCTTGTAGTTGATGCTAGTTGGTTTATTCGGTGGAAGATCATATGTTTAGATCCTTAATGATATTTATTACCCCTCTGATTATGAACATGAATATGCTTTGTGAGTAGTTACGTTTGTTCCTGAGGACATGGGAGAAGTCTTGTTATAAGTATTCATGTGAATTTGGTATTCGTTCGATATTTTGATGAGATGTATGTTGTCTTTCCTCTAGTGGTGTTATGTGAACATCGACTACATGACACTTCACCATGATTTGGGCCTAGGGGAAGGCATTGGGAAGTAATAAGTAGATGATGGGTTGCTAGAGTGACAGAAGCTTAAACCCTAGTTTATGTGTTGCTTCATAAGGGGCTGATTTGGATCCATATGTTTCATGCTATGGTTAGATTAATCTTAATTCTTCCTTCATAGTTGCGGATGCTTGCGAGAGTGGTTAATCATAAGTAGGAGGCTTGTCCAAATAAGGACAGCACCCAAGCACCATTCCACCCACCTATCAAATTATCAAAGTAACGAACGCGAATCATATGAGCATGATGAAAACTAACTTGACAATAATTCCCATGTGTCCTCTGGAGCGCTTTGCTTTATATAAGAGTTCATCCAGGTTTGTCCTTTGCTACAAAAAGGATTGGGCCACCTTGCTGCACCTTTGTTACACTTGTTACTTGTTACCCGTTACGAATTATCTTATCCCAAAACTATCTGTTACCGATAATTTCAGTGCTTGCAGAGAACACCTTGCTGAAAACCGCTTGTCATTTCCTTCTGCTCCTCGTTGGGTTCGACACTCTTACTTATCGAAAGGACTACGATAGATCCCCTATACTTGTGGGTCATCACCCCCTCCTGGTATTTCTTCTGCTAGTATTTTTTATATATTCCAAAATAATTCTCCATAAATTTTTAGGTCATTTGGAGCTGTGGAGAATATCCAACTCTGTTGTAGCCTTTTTAGGTCCAGAATTCTAGCTGCCATCAATCTCCATCTTCATTTGAAACTTGCAAAATAAGAGAGAAAATGCATTAGGATTGCATCATAAAGTGAAATAATGACCCAAAACATAATACATAACAGTAGGAAAACATGATGCAAAATGGACGTATTAGAGGCCTCAAATGTGTTTATGCAAAAAAATAATTAGCATGGCCGCTAGTGTTTTGAAACAAACAGTTGTTACCTATGTTCATCATCATGTATGATTATTCAAGTTGTTAGTTTAACATGCGGGGTGTATGGAAGAGGAGACCTAATGAAAGATCTCGAGCCCCATACTAAACATGTGACCCTCGTGTAGATCACATCTACAAGCCTGCTCTTGTTCAAAAAAAATTCATCCTTCTTAACTAAGGTATAATCCAACAAACTGAAGCACATCTTTGATATAACAACGAACATACTATGAGCAGCATAGAAGGATCCCAGATAGGCAAAACTTTGTAACAAAATCTCACCATGCCACTAAGATCTGAAAAATTGCAAACTCGAGGGTATCAACAAGAACATCAAGTAATAGATCACATCTATTAACAATAGGTCTAACCTACTACCTGCACACAAAAAGTTAAGCAATAGATCTCATTGACTACCTACACACAAAAAATCATTGTGCAATATCTGCACTTAACATGTGCTCTAGATCGCAACCTACATCTACTCATAGATCACTCTAATACCATTGTTGGGAAACATAATAAAACCAAAACAAAATCCGCACCTATGAACCATCCCAGGATCCTTATGAAGATGATCTGAGATTGGATCTAGATTAGAGAACTCACCAACATAACACAACAGAAAAGAGAGTGCTGAAGCGCATTGATGCATATTCCCGCACTAGGTTATACCTCTCACTCACGAGAATTTAACCCTCAAACTAATCCGTAGACCGAGCACCGAACATATAGGTCCTTTGTAGATATCGACACATATGAAACCACGGACCCGATGAGGCTTCACCTTCTAGAACGAGAGAACCGTCAGAGAACTAGAGAGGAGCAACAACCTTACTACCAAGGTGGAATTGAGAGAGAGAGAGGTACAACCACGGGCACACAAAACTTCTATGTTTAGGGTTGCCTCTCTCCCTCTATTTATTACAGGCCAGGGGATGGGCTAACCTGGAGAGGGGGCAGCAACCCTAAGGGGTTGCCCCCTCTACAAACCCTAGGGCGCCACCTAGTGGCTTGCCCACCAAGGCTAAGGTGGGCACTGTCGTGGGAATGATTCCGACAATAATAAGGGATAGGGTAAAGGAGCATGATCTATCGAGATGCATATGGGTGACATGGTGGTTTTAGTGAGTTCGGGCCTCTCATGGTGGAGATAACGACCCTATGCCTCGTGCTCCGGAGAGGCTTTGTTTTATCTGAGTATGTATCCGGAGATTACAATGTGTGTGAGAGAGGAGAACGGATCCCCATGCCTGAGCTAAGTCCGGAGACTAGAGAGAGAGAGATCGAAGAAAAAAGCCCCCCCCCCCCAGTCTAGTGGTGGGGGTGGCTTATATAGAGTGCGCCACCCCCTCACCTCCTACGTTACAAAGATGGGCATAAATGCCATAATGTCAGCCCACTACTAAACCTCCACTATGAGAATGATGCTCCGACTGCCTCGTCGACTGTTTGGTCTTCGCATATCCGAGTGAGATTAGGTGCTCCGAGTGGAATGAGTTCGTCGAGTGGAGTGCTATGCTCCGAGTGGTCGTTGCCTTTCGAGTGAATGTCACTCTGCAGAACATCTGACTGCTGATCTGGCCCTGCGGCCTAGTATAAGGTGTGTGGTGTCCTAGGGTAGGGTCTTTAGGTCAGGCATGTTACCCTACCCCCAATACATGTCCTCGTCATTAGCCCCCGAATCGGTCGAGGTTGAGAGGGTCGAGTCGAGGTGAATTCCCAGATGAGTCGAGTGCTACGGAGGCGCTCATGAACTCCCTCTGGTCACCCGGCAGTCTCATCTCCGCGTGATGCCTAGACGGATTCCGGACTACATGGTGTCCGAGTGAAATGAGCTCAAACGGGTCCGCGGAGTAGCGTTAAACTCACCTTATAGCAAAAAAAAATTGGAGTGATTTGGAGCTGGTCCTGCATCGAGTAACTGATTACTCGGAATTTCTTCATGCCTGGAACGTGTCTTTTTTTGTTGTTTGGCCGTCACTCGGACCGGGCGGACCGTTCCGAGTGGATACCATTCCAGTGGGGGCATGCTGAGTGCACCCACTAGGTGTAGTCCCCGAGACTGCCGTCGACTGCGGGCAGTCGGCGGGAGTCTTAGAGCCTGCCTTTTTTTTTGTTTGGCCGTCACTCGGACCGGGCGGACCATTCCGAGTGGATACCATTCCAGTGGGGGCACGCTGAGTGCACCCACTGGGTGTAGTCCCCGAGACCGCCGTCGACTGCGGGCAGTCGGCGGGAGTCGTAGAGCATGTCTTCTTCTTTTTTTGTTGTTTGGCCGTCACTCGGACCGGGCAGACCGTTCTGAGTGGATACCATTCTAGTGGGGGAACGCTGAGTGCACCCACTGGATGTAGTCCCCGAGACCGCCGTCGACTGCGGGCAGTCAGCGGGAGTCTTAGAGCATGTCTTCTTTTTTTTTGCCGTCACTCTGACCGGGCGGACCGTTCCGAGTGGATACCATTCCAGTGGGGGCACGCTGAGTGCACCCACTAGGTGTAGTCCCCGAGACCACCGTCGACTGCGGGCAGTCAGCGGGAGTCTTAGAGCCTGTCTTCTGGTCAGGAACTGAATTAAACAGGTGAACCCTCATGCGCTCGGCACGGTAAATGACTTCAACCTAGAACTATGGCGGGTCTTCATGCATTCGGAATGGATCTTCACGCGCTTGGCACGGTGAATAAGCTCAGTCTGGAGCTGAATCAGTCGGACTGATCTTCGTGCACTCGGCACGGTAAATATGTTCAGCCAGGAACTGGGTCAAGCAGGTGAATCTTCGTGCTCTCGGCACGATGAATGAATTTGGCTTCGAAACTGCCGACTGTAGAAAAGAGTTGTACACTCCAGGGAGTAATCGTTCCAGTAGTACTTCTTACATTGACTGATAGGTTCTTGTTTTCACCCTTTTGCATGAAAGGGGTATTTGTCCGAGTTGACGCGCTTCCCGACTTATCGGGGTAAGTTGACTGCAAGGAAAAAGTTGGTGGCACTCGTATGTCTCCCGAAGGAGATAGACTAGTGGTCCGATGTGGACGTGCCATGAAACCCGAGTGGCGTGGCTAGCGTGTGGGCTGACTCTCCAGAGAGGGGCCACTCATTATCCCGGGGGAACACCAGCACATGCCATCTCTGAGTCCAAGTTTGTGAAACTGATGCCTTGGAGCCTAGAATAAGGGCCAAGTGTATCCGTAGAGGAGCGTCGTTTTCACCCTTCTGCAGTCCTGAAGATGACTCCAGGTAATGGTTTGGGTGAATGACCGAGTGGACAGTGCTACCCTTATAGATCTTCAGCGGACCGATCATGTATGGTCAGAAAAATATTCCTGATGTGATCAACAGGTTGATCAAATGGGTGTAACCCCTGAGGGTGGCATAACCCTCGGCTGTGCGTAGCCCCCGAGTGATGCTCGAAAGAGGTAAGCTCGCTACAGAGTGTGATATGAGGTTTGATCATATGAGTAACTTAGTCGTTCCTGTGTTGGGGTGTAGTGGTGAAGACATGTCCAACTGATGGTGACGCGCGGGGCGGCCGAGGGGCGAGGATGTGTACAGCCAAGTGATGACACGCGGGGCGGCCGAGTGGTGAAGAAGTGCACAACCGAGTGGCGACGCGCGGGCGGCTGAGTGGTGAAGATGAGCACAACCGAGTGGTGACGCGTGGGGCGGCCGAGTGGCGAGGACGATCACAACCGAGTGGTGACGCGTGGGGAGGCTGAGTGGTGAGGATGCGCGGGGCAACCGAGTGAAAGACTACGTGTCCAGCCAAGTGGCAAAGATGGTCCTCGGAGGAGTTAGCCAGATGTTTTCGAAGATGATGTAGCGACGAGGTTGGTGTAGTGTGGTTGCGACGCAACAAGACCGGCGCGACAACTGAGCCTGGGTAGGAACGAAGATGGCGCGCAGAGCATCTGAGTGATTATGTAACTTGTCAAAGTGGCGGATCGGATGCATTTGTTTGAAGTGAAAGATCTGTCTGGTGATGAAGTATTCAACCACTCAGGAGAGTCTGATTCTGAATGAGCTGCAGCCCCCGAGTGCGGTGTAGCCCCCGAGTGTGGCGTAGCCCCCGAGCATACTATAGGCTTCGATCGCGGTCCTGTCGGAACACGATTAGTATAGTTTTGAATGGATAAATTGTAATTCATCGAGTCGGACTCGGGTAATGGTGAGGAGGAGCTTCCGAGTGATGCTCGAAAGAGGCAAACTCGCAAAGGAGTGAAGTGTGCGGTTTGATTACAAAAGTGACTTATCTGTCTCATGCCTGACGAGGTCTATATCATTGATACGATGAAGAGGATCCCACAGAGGGGTCGGCCGGATGTGTTTGAAGTCAACAGAGCAACAAGGTCGGTGTTGTGGTGCGCTAAGACCGGTATGGTGACCGAGTCTGAGTAGCGATGAAGTTGGCGCATAGGGCCATCGAGTGGTCATGTAACTTGTGTATGAAAAATAGCACAAGCCAACGTAATAATTTCTCGAGGAAATTTGATGTGTGCTAAAATAATTTGTGTGAATAACACCCATAGACACCCGCTGGGAGTGCAAGGGGCTTGCTGGTTAATCGGCAAGAGTCTGGAAGAGCAAAGGATCCGTTCGAACTTGTCGAAGTGAAGGATCCGACTGAACTCGTTGGAGTACTGGCTCAAATAAAACGGAAGTGTAGTGTTTCGACTGAGTTGCAGCCCCGGAGGACCGATGCAAACTCGAAATGAAGAACACATGGTGTTTGTGAATGATGTATCCGAAAAAAATGGAAGTTGGACTCGGGAGTCACATACCAGTACTAAGCAAGTATGTGAAAATAAGCAGCCGAGCGTAGAGGTACACTCGGTGACGTGGCCTCCGAATGAACGTGATGTGTGAATTACAAGATACTCGGGAATGCGGAAATAACAGAATGTAGCGCATGTAGAATGACATAGCTGTCTGAAGGCGCACGAGTGGCCGAGTGGTGAAGATGTGTTCAACCGATGGCAATGCGCGGGGCGACTGATTGATGTAGATGTGTCTCACCGAGTGGCGACGCGCGGGGCGGCCGAGTGGTGATGTGGTGACCAACCGAGAGGCGACACGCGGGGCGGCCGAGTGGTGATGAGGTGACCAACCAAGTGGCGACGCGCGGGGCGGCCGAGTGGTGATGAGGTGACCAACCAAGTGGCGACGCGCGGGGCGGTCGAGTGGTGATGAGGTGACCAACACACCCACCAAAGTGCGATCGACTGGGGTCGGGGCCGTATGGTGTGAGGTGACCAACCAAGAGGCGATGCAGCGCGTGGCGGCCGAATGGTGATAGGTGACCACCAGACGCGACGCGCGGGGGGCCGAGTGCTGAGAGGGGAACCAACCAGAGCGACGCGCTTGGCGGCCGAGTGTTGATGAGGTGACCAACCGAGTGGCGACGCGCGGGCGGCCAGTGGTGATGAGGTGACCAACTAGAGGCACGCATGGGGCGGCCAATGTGGTGATGAGGTGACCACCGATGGCGACCATGGGCGGCCAGTGGTGATTGAGGTGCAACCGAGAGGCGACGCGCGGGCGGCCTAGTTGGTGAGAGGTGACCAACCGAGTGGCGACGCTCGGGGCGGCCGAGTGGGTTGATGAGGTGCCAACCGAGGGCGACGGGCGCGGGGCGGCCGAGTGTGATAGGTGACAACCCAAGAGGCGACGCGCGGGGCGGCCGAGTGGTGATGAGGTGACCAACCGGAGCAACGCGCGGGTGGCCGAGTGGTGATGAGGTGACCAACCAAGAGGCGACGCGCGGGGCGGCGGTGGTGATGAGGTGACCAACCAGTGGCCGGCTCGGGGCGGCCGGTGTGGTGATGAGTGACCAACCGAGTGGCGACGCGCGGGGCGGCCGAGTGGTGATGAGGTGACCAACCAGATGACGCGTCGGTCGGCCGAGTGGTGATGAGGTGACCACCAAGTAGGCGACGCGTGGGCGGCCGTGTGGTGATAGGGATCCAACAGAGTGGCGACGCGCGGGGCGGCGCCGAGTGGTGATGATGGTGACCAACCGATGGGCGACGCGCGGGGCGGCCAGTGGTGAGAGGTGACCAACCGAAGTGCGACGCGCGGGCTGGCCGAGTGGTGATGGGTGACCAACCGAGTGGCGACGCGCGGGCGGCCGAGTGGTGATGTGGTGACCAACCGAGAGGCGACGCCGGGCGGCCGAGTGGTGATGAGTGACCAACCGAGTGGCGACGCGCGGGGCGGCCGAGTGGTGATGAGGTGACCAACCAAGTGGCGACGCCGGGGGCGTCGAGTGGTGATGAGGTGACCAACCAAGAGGCGACGCGCTGGGGCGGCCGAGTGGTGATGAGGTGACCAACCAAGAGTCGACGCGGGGGGGGGCGGCCGAGTGGTGTGAGGTGACCAACCAAGAGGCGACGCGCGGGGCGGCCGTGGTGTATGAGGTGACCAACCAAACGCGACGCGCGGGCGGCCGAGTGCTTGATGAGGGTGACCAACCAATGAGCGACGCGCGGGGCGGCCGAGTGGTATTTGATAGGTGACCACCGAGTGTGCGACGCGCGGGCGGCCAAGTGGTGATAAGGTGACCAACCGAGAGCGACGCGCGGGGGCGGCCAATGGTGATGAGGTGACCAACCGAGTGGCGAACCGCGGCGGCCAAGTGGTGATGAGGTGACCACCGAGAGGCGACGCCGGGGCGGCCTAGTGGTGATGAGGTGACCAACCGTGGCGACGCGCGGGGCGGCCGAGTGGTGTGATGAGGTGACCAACCGATGGCGACGCGCGCGGCGCGAGTGGTGATGAGTGACCACCAGAGCGACGCGCGGGGGCGGCCGAGTGTGTGAGTGCCACAACCGAGAGGCACGCGCGGGGGCCGAGTGGTGATGAGGTGACCAACCAAGAGGCGACGCCGGGGCGGCCGATGGTGATGAGGTGACCAACCGAGTGGCGACGCGCGGGGCGGCCGAGTGGTGATGAGGTGACCAACCGTGGCGACGCCGCGGGCGGCCGAGTGGTGATGAGGTGACCAACCGAGAATGACGCGCGGGGCGGCCGAGTGGTGATGAGGTGACCAACCAAGTGGCGACGCGGGGCGGCCGAGTGGTGATGAGGTCACCAACCAATGGCGAACGCGCGGGCGGCCGAGTGGTGATGGTGACCAACCGATGGCGACGCCGGGGCGGCCGAGTGGTGATGAGGTGACCAACCAGAGGCACGCGCGGGGCGGCCATTGTGTGATGAGTGACCAACCGAGTGGCACGCCTCGGGGCGGCCGAGTGGTGTGACGTGACCAACCAAGAGGACACGCGGGGCGTGCCAAGTGGTATGAGTGTACCAACCAGAGGCGACCGACGCGGGGCGGCCAGTGGTGATGAGGTAGACCAACCAGAGGCGACGCACGCCGGGCGGCCGAGTGGTGATGAGGTGACCAACCAGTGGCGACGCGCGGGGCGGCCCGAGTGTGATGAGGTGACCAACCAAGAGGCGACGCGCGGGCGGCCGAGTGGTGATAGGTGACCAACCAGAGGCGACGCGCGGGGCGGCCTGTGTGTGGGTTGTGCAACCGAAGTGCGCGCGCGGGGCGGCCGAGTGGTGATGAGGTCACCAGAGGGACGCGCGGGCGGCCGCCGTGGTGATGAGGTGACCAACCAGGCACGCGCGGGGCGGCCGAGTGTGATGAGGTGACCACCAAGAGCGCTGCGCGGGGTCGGCAGTGGTGATGAGGTGACCAACCAAGAGTGGCGACGCGCGGGGCGGGCCGAGTGATGATGAGGTGACCAACCGAGTGCCGACGCGTGGCGGGCCAAGTGGTGATGAGGTGACCAACCGAGAGGCGACGCGCGGCGGCCAATGTGTGAGGTGACCAACCGAGTGGCGACTCGGCGCCAGTGGTGATGGGTCCAAGATGAGCGACGGGGTGGGAGCGTGCCGAGTGGTGATGGTGACCACCGAGTGGCGACGCGCGGGGCGGCCCGAGTGGTGATTGAGGTGACCAACCGAGTGCGACGCGCGGGGCGGCCAGTGGTGATGATTTGACCAACCAGTGGCGACGCGCGGGGCGGCCGAGTGGTGATAGGTGACCACCCGAGAGGCGACGCGCGGGGTGGCCGAGTGGTGATGAGGTGACCAACCAAGAGGCGACGCGCGGGTGGCCGAGTGGTGATGAGGTGACCAACCGAACGGGGGCGACGCGCGGGGCGGTGAGTGTGTGATGAGTGACCACCCGAGTGGCGACGCGCGGGGCGGCCGATGGTGATGAGGTGACCAACCGAGAAGCGACGCGCGGGGCGGCCGAGGGTGATGAGGTGACCAACCAAGTGGCACGCGTGGGCGCCGTGTGGTGATGAGGTCCCAACCCAGTGGCGACGTGCGGGCGGCCGAGTGGTGATGAGGTGACCACCATGGCGACGCGCGGGCGGCCGAGTTGGTGATAGGTGACCAACCAGGCGACGCCGGGGCGGCCATTGGTGATGAGGTGACCACCGAGTGGCGACACGCGGTGGGGCGCCGATGGTGATGACGTGACCAACCAAGAGCGACACTCGGGGCGGCCGAGTGGTGATGGAGGTGACCAACCAAGGCGACGGCTGCGGGGCGGCCGAGTGGTGATGAGTTGACCAACCAAGAGGCGACGCGCGGGGCGGCCGAGTGTGATGAGGTGACCAACCAAGAGCGACGCGCGGGGCGGCCGAGTGGTGATGAGGTGACCAACCAATAAAGGCGACGCCGGGGCGGCTCAGTGGTGATGAGGTACCAACCAGAGGCGACGCGCGGGGCGGCCGAGTGAGTGATGAGGTACCAACCGAGTGGCGACGCGTGGGCGGCCAAGTGGTATGAGATGACCAAAACCGAGAGGCGACGCGCGGGCGCCATGTGATGAGGTGACCAACTCGAGTGCGACGTGTGGGCGGCCAAGTGTGATGAGGTGACCACGAGAGGCGACGGGTGGGGCGGCGAGTGGTGATGAGGTGACAACAACCGTGGCGACGCGCGGGGCGGCCGAGTGGTGATGAGGTGCCCAACCGAGTGGCGACGCGCGGGGCGCGGAGTGGTTGATGAGTGACCAACCAAGTGGGCGACGCCGCGGGGCGGCCGAGTGGTGATGAGGTTGACAACCGAGAGGCGAACGCGCGGGTGGCCGAGTGGTGATGAGTTGACCAACAGAGGCGACGCGCGGGGGCCGAGTGTGTATGAAGGTACCAACCGAGCGACGCGCGGGCGGCGAGTGGTGATGAGGTGACAACCGAAGTGGCACGCGCGGGGCGGCCGAGTGGTGATGAGTGACCAACCGAGGCGACGCGCGGGGCGGCCGAGTGGTGATGAGGTGACCAACCAAGTGGCACGCGGGGGGCGGCCGAGTGGTGATGAGGTACCAACCAAGTGGCGACGCGGGGCGGCCGAGTGGTGATGAGGTGACAACCGATGGCGACGCGCGGGGCGCCGAGTGGTGATGAGTGACCAACCAAGAGGCGACGCGCGGGGGCGGCCAAGTTGGTGATGAGGTGACCAACCGAGTGGCGACGCGCGGGGGCGGCCGAGTGGTGATGAGTGACAACCACGAGGGACCGCGGGGCGGCCGAGATGGTGATAGGTGACGCACCGTGGCGACGCGCGGGGCTGGCCGAGTGGGTGATGAGTGGACCAACCAGAGGCGACGCGCGGGCGGCCGATTGGTGAGAGGTGACCAACCAGAGTGGCGACGCGCGGGGGGCGCGAGTGGTGATGAGGTGACCAACAGAGGCGACGCGCGGCGTACGGCCTCAACAAAAACCCCAAAGGTAGACCATCCCCCCCCGCAGATCAACGCGCCTAAATAACACGCCCAAGGGGCCTTTCGCCACCTCCTCCCGGGAGGCGTGATATCCATCCGAAAAACAGTTTTGTGATGATTGTGTACCAACCTAGATGCGACGCGCTTTGCTTTCCGTATTTTTTATTAGCTTTTCAACCGATCAGTCATACGCGCTGGCTGCCGCGTTGTGATGATGTTAACCACACCAAAGGCGACGCGCGGGTGCCTGTGAGTGTGATGTGGTGACTCAACCATAGGCCGACGCGCGGGGTGGCTTGCCGGTTGTTATCAGGTGACCAACCGACATGGTCCTACGCGCTGGGCGCGTTGGGTGTGATTAGGTGACACTGAGGCGACGCTCGTGGCGGCCGATGGTGATGAGGTGACGGTCACACGAGTGTCGACGCGCGCAGGCACCGATGTGGTGATTATGTGACCAACGAGTTGCTACGCCGGGTCGGCCTGAGATGGTTGATGAGGTGACCAACGAGTGATTAATCGTCACGCGTCGCGTCGAGTGATGAAGACCATCCGCTGAGTGGCACGCACAGGCGTCCGAGTGAAGTAGACGTGCGGGCGTACTGAGTGAAGGAGACCATCCGCGGGGGTGGCGACACCCGGGGTGTCCATGTGAGTAGAACGCGTCCCGCGGAAGTATGGCGATGCACGGGGCGTCCGAGTGAAGTAGAAACGCGCGGGGCGTCCGGTTGTGAAGGAGACGCGTCCCGCGGATGAAGTGAAGGCGATGCGGCGGGCATCTGATGCTGTGAAGATCAGCGCGTCCGCGGTGTTGCGATGCGCTAGGACGTCCTGAGTGAAGTAGAAGCTCCCGCGGGATGTGGCGACGCACGGGGTGTCCAAGTGAAGTAGACGCGTCCCGCGGAGTGGCGATGCGTGGGGCGTCCGAGTGAAGTAGACGCGTCCCGCGGAGTGACGATGTGTAGGGCGTCCGAGTGAAGTAGACGCGTCCCGCGGAGTGGAGATGCACGGGGCGTCTGAGTGAAGTAGACTCGTCCCGCGGAGTGGCGACGCTCGGAGCGTTCGAGTGAAGTAGACGCGTCCCGCGGAGTGACGACGCGAGGGGCGTCCGAGTGAAGTAGACACGTCCCACGTAGTGGTGACGCTCGGGGCGTCCGAGTGAAGTAGACGCATCCTGCGAAGTGGCGATGCACGTGGCGGTCGGGTGAATCTCCACAGGAAGGTCGATGGCGCGTTGAGCGAAAGGAAGCAGATGTCGTAGTCGAGGGTCGCCCTGACCTGTCACCGTGTGCACCGAAGGGAGACGAATCCACCAGTGTGCTCGCCGCATGGAGTCGAGCCGCAGACGAGTTGAATGCAGTGGTCATGGTCGTTGCTGTGGAGGACCGGCCGAGTGAACCCCACGACCTCACGGTCGAGTGAGCCCTGTCCGAGCGGACGCCTCATCCGAGTGTTCCCGCTAGTCCGAGTGAACCGCAGCCGCTGCTGTGGAGGTGCGATGCAGATGACGCAGCGATGTGATACCGTGCTGGAGCTGGGCGGTGGACGAAGAAGTCAACTTGGTGCAGGGCTCGGTCAGTAACGGAGCAATAAATCCTTGTTAATTAGGCGTAATTGCTTGGCTAGCCAACGCATGGAAGGAATAGCCCACGTCCTGACCATGTACGCAGAATCTGCATGCAAGAGGCATTAATTAGCGCTAATTAAGCCGGAATTAAAACATGGAAGTTTCTGCATGTGATGGGGGTTGAAATTAGGAGAGTTGTGAAGGAAGCCCGGAGTCCGGAGAGCTCCGCTGTGGTGCAAACTGCTGGTCTTGCCGGATCACGAGAAGGACGAGTGGCTGGCCGCAGCCCAGGGGCTGGAGACGCGGGCCGGCATAGCCAAGGGCGAGTCCGACGGGAGCACCGGTGGCCGTGTTTCACTACTCGGGGAGCCAGAGTAGTGTGCCGGTCGAAGTAGTGCTTCGACGCCCGCAGAGCCTGGCCGAGTGGAGGCAGTTGTGCCTCGCCGCCCGAGGAAATGGGTTGAGCGCCGGTCGTCGTGCTCTGCCGCCCGAGGAACCAGGACAAGCGTTAGCAGCCGTGCGTGTGTGGGCGCTCGGCGACAGCGCCGCAGATGAAGACGGAGATTACGACGGGCGGACAACGGCGCTTCGTCGTCTGGGAGCCGAGCCACCAATCGGAAAAGAGAGAAGTCCTTTTGTATGAGCTCGTGTGCATACAGAAGAAGAACAAACAATAGTTAGATCAATGGTTGATTGTAAAGAGGATAAGTTGAGATGAGCAACTCCCTGATCTTTTTGTACAATGAGGAGTATTTTGTGTGATGGCCGGGACTCCAGTAGTCAAAATTGGTAGCGATGATTGTTTGATCTCGGGGGATCATCCCAAGAAAGCTTGGGTCGCCTGCCGAAATTAGTCTGTTGTCAGCGATTGAAGAAAAACCCATATGCATCATGGCTCGATAGACGCCATGCCCCATGGTAGGCGCCAACTATCGTGAGAACGATTCCGACAATAATAAGGGATAGGGTAAAGGAGCATGATCTATCGAGATGCATATGGGTGACACGGTGGTTTTAGCGAGTTCGGGCCTCTCACGGTGGAGATAATAACCCTACGTCTCGTGCTCCGGAGAGGCTTTGTTTTATCTGAGTATGTATCTGGAGATTACAATGTGTGTGAGAGAGAGGAGAACAGATCCCCATGCCTGAGCTAAGTCCGAAGACTAGAGAGAGAGAGATCGAAGAAAAAAGCCCCCCAGTCTAGTGGTGGGGGGTGGCTTATATAGAGTGCGCCACCCCCTCACCTCCTACGTTACAAAGAAGGGCATAAATGCCATAATGTCAGCCCACTACGAAACCTCCACTATGAGAATGATGCTCCGACTGCCTCGTCGACTGTTTGGTCTTCGCATATCCGAGTGAGATCAGGTGCTCCGAGTGGAATGAGTTCCTCGAGTGGAGTGCTATGCTTCGAGTGGTTGTTGCCTTTCGAGTGAATGTCACTTTGCAGAACATCTGACTGCTGATCTGGCCCTGGGGCCTAGTATAAGGTGTGTGGTGTCCTAGGGTAGGGTCTTTAGGTCAGGCCTGTTACCCTACCCCCAATACATGTCCTCGTCAGGCACCCCACTCTTGGGCCCCTAGGACCCATGTGGCTTCCCCCACTTGGGCCATGCGATGGGAGTATAGGACTAGCCCATGGCGCCCCTAGGATCATTCTAGGAGGTTCAGGAAAATCCAGGAACCTACCCATATCCTCTGGGTATCATTTTAGGACTCCGAAACTTTTTCGGTTTCCCTCCGAAAAACTTTTGGGTTTTTCCGAAACACAAATGGTACCCTCTCGGGAACATTTTTCTCTTTATTTTAAAACTATTTTGGTACAATTCACACAAGCTCCTACACCTGTAGTACGCAACAGATCGATAACCCTTAAGCGATTGACCTTGTAGGTTCGGTAAAGTGTAGACATGAACCTGGAACTCCTTTCGATTCAATGATCAATGGTGGAACCGTTGACATCCATATTGACCCCTACACTCACACAAATAAATTCTGAGTGAACCTCTTGTTCTCGTGTGCTATTCCCTTTACTTTGTGATACTTTACAAAAATGAAGGTAAGACTTATCGACATCCATGTGAAAAACACTTGATGGCTATGCCAGTTATCCTCGTTATCAGTTTTGTTCTCATTTCTCGTTCGCGTGTTTCGGCACCCCATGAACAAGTCAAACTGTGTCTGTCCAAATGATGATGGATAGCATCACACTGAGAGGGCCCTAAAAATACTCTCCATCATTAGAGGAGAAAATCTTAGTGGTGAGCTATCAAGTCCCTTGTTACACTTTTCTGATGCACCTGAAAGTTATTGTTATAATCACCTTGTTATGCGTGAAGTTTGACGAAACCAAAGTACACTGTGTGGCAGGAACTCAATACTCTCATGGTCTAAGGAATTAGGCATACATTAACATCTGCATGACAATACTTATAACTAAATGACGATGTGATCTCATAGTGTATCAGTCGTTTGGGTTTGTTCAACACAATTGTTCTCCCAACAATGTGCTCTTATTGTTGCCGTCATCCTTATTACTTTTGGTTTTTATCATTTATGCCACTAATTGTGTTCGACTACTCAGTTATGCCATCAGAAGTTACAACTACTCAAAAATACCATCATTTCTTGAGATGCGTGCTAGAAAATGCCATTAGATGCCTAAAAATGCCATCATTCCTTTAGATGTTTCCTCAAAAATGCCATTAGAAATCGTTATTATCAGGTCAACCCCGTTGACCATGTTACATAAATAAAATACCCATAGACCCACATGTCGACTTTCTCTATCTCATAATGATAAGTGCGAGCCCCACTTGGCAGGAGTAAGCAAGCGAATAATTCTAGTGGAAAATAAAAATGTTGTTGGGATCAAGTGGGACCCACACTTTATCGTAGTGAGATAGAGGGAGAGTTGACATGTTGGTCCATGGGTATTTTGGTCATTATAACATGGTAAACGGGCTTTGAGCTGACATGTTGGTCCATGGGTATTTTGGTCATTATAACATGGTAAACGGGCTGACAGTAATGGTGTCCAGTGGCATTTTTTTAGCCAGGGCCTAACAGAGCAATGTCATTTTTGAGCAATTGAAATTCCTAGTAGTAAAACTGAGTAGTGGGACACAGCTAGTGGCATAAATGATTAAAAAAACATACTCCCTCCGTTCCAGAATATAAGGTGTATTGGTTTCCGTGCAAGTCAACCATGTGAATGTTTGACCAAGATTATAGAATAAAATAACAACATCTATAGTGCCTAGTAGATAAAATATGAAACTACTTTTCATGATGAATCAAATGATATAAATTTCGTATTGTGAATGTTGATATATTTCTCTTAAAACTCGGTCAAACTTGCACTCATTTGACTTTTTCAAAAATAAATACACCTTATATAAAGGATCGGAGGGAGTATTACTTTAACTATGCCCATGATTAGGAAAACAAGTTCATCATGCAACACATGAGCTAGTCTTAGAGGCGAGACTAGGAATCTACTTATTGTTTATTACTTCACACATGCAATTGGGTTTTCTGCCAAATCTCATGGTTATTACATACTCAAAAACCATTGCAATTATAGCACAGAAAATAAACATTAATTATGAACATGAAAATAAACAATAACATTTATTCATGCTAAGAGTTACCCATGTGCTAGAATTATGAGTGGGTTATGAGATATTATTGATTTCAGCTCTAGCCTATCCCAACTTGTTGTTGTTGCTGCTGTTGTTGTTGTTGTTGTTGTTGTTGTTGTTGTTGTTGTTGTTGTTGTTGTTGTTGTTGTTGTTGTTGTTGTTGCTGTTGCTATTGCTGTTGCTGTTGTTGTTGCTGATGTTGCTGTTGCTGTTGTTGATGTTGTTGTTGTTGTTGTTGTTGTTGTTGTTGTTGTTGTTGTTGTTGTTGTTGTTGTTCTTGTTGTTCTTGTTGTTCTTGTTGTTGTTTATTCTTGCCTTTACAGCATATTACTTCAAAATTGTGCTATCTTAGTAGTGCCACATAGGACAAAATGTTGGGTGGAGGAAAGAGAAACCAGGGGAAAAAAGCTTTGACTTCTTTTAACTAAGACTAGCAAATGTGCCCTTGCATTGAAACGGGAGAAACAAATGCTTGCACGCCCCTAACGGCCCATCCATGTTGTCACTCCTAATATCTGCTATTGTTGCGAATGGTGGCCATGTTATTCACCTATTCAACGATGGTGTGCTACCCCCGTCTCATTTAAACTTGATGCATGCATCGTCCAGAGAAAACAACGATTGTCGTGAAGTAGATGAGAATGTAGTTAAATAGCTCAATAGAAAATTAAGTAATATGTATAAGGTCGATCGAAATTTTAGTTAGTGAAAGAAGTCAAGGCCCTCATGGAAGGAGACTGAATGATAAACCTTGTTAAGACTCATCATAGTAAAAAATGTGCTAGCCATGGTAAGGTTGCGGTACGTAGACAACGCATGGCCGTGGCTGTGAATTTTCTAATGTTCCCTTGAAAGTTGGGAAATTTATACAAAGCGCTTGTAATAATGTGAGCAGTTAATGACATTCCAATTTCCACGCAAAATCTGAAACCTTTGTGAGCGCAAATAAGATCTCGGGCCAAGGTATGCGATTAGCAGAGGGAGCGAGATGGGGTTCCTGGCGACGGATAAGTCGTCCATAGCCATCCATGATGTTGACCTCTATCTCGATGGTGTCATCGCGAATCGGCGGAGCCCCGACCATAGTTGAAACATGTGTCTGCACCACCGTCTCCTTGACGTTCAACGTGATGAAGCGGGACCACATACACCCGCAATATTTTTTGTCAAAAAAATTGAGTTTATAGGTATTATATGTGTTATCTTTTTGTGGGATATTATATGTGTTTTATCGATACTATGAAGAAAATAATACCTATAAATCATATGAAAAGTGAATAATCAGTGTGTATATTTGCTCGAGAAGTCGTCTGAGAATTAACATATCAATAATATAATTCTAAGTTTAGTCAGTACGATATGCGGAAATCAAATATCGTTCAATGACAGATAACACATCATTGGTTCGAATCTTCATCATGGCTCACGAATATAATGGGGGCATGTCTCATGAATCCCCTATCCCATTATTTAATTCACTCATTTATTTATTTTTTAGAATATGCACGAGTGTGCATATCATATATTATAGGAGAAAGGGGTGAAGAAACCCTCCTGATAAGTGTTATATTTACACTCCTCTAACCTAAGTTTAAACCAAAATATTTCATTAAAACCGAGATATTCGCTCTGATATTGCCACTAATGACTAATGAATGCAAAGAATTCCAAATATCCGATATTTATTTTGTTTCCACTAGAAATAGGCTATTTATGGACGAAATCAAGCCAATACATGGAAAGGAGTAAAGGGAAAATAGAGGAGATCAAGTGGGAGCGCACCAGAGGAAGCATAGCAAAAGAAGGCCTTCCATATGGCCACCCCGCTCGTATGGATGGTTGTATGACGTGCCAACCAAGGCGTCTGATCCATCTGAACAACCTTTATAAAGGGCCTGACGCCAAATGAGCAATAGAACATCATAGAATAAGACACACATCGTCATCTTCATAGAAGCCATCTCCATCAACCCTAGCTGCTGCCATTTCCCTTCTCCATAGACACAATCTTCATCACCACCATAATTCTCAGCCATACTTGTAATCATGTATCACATACGACATCCCTTGTAAGACATAGTATCAATCAATCAATCTTCATGACGTGTTCTTCGATGAGTTCTTAGTGTGATCTGATCTCCATGTGTGAGTAGTTCGGTAAGGTCATGGGTTGAGGCAATGTCTTATAACCCAATGTGTTTGTTGGAGGGATCGACAGAAGTACTTTGAATCAACATCTCGTATGTGTAGCATAAAGTTGTTCTATAATTGTCTCTTGTCTCGTTCGCGTTCTTCATCTCTGCAGGTACCCAGGATCATGGAGAGCGAGCCACATAGAGGCTAAGGGCGGAGAGACTATGAAGTGTTAGTATGAACACCAGTGACAGAAAAGTTTAGTGCGGTACCACATATTCTATCTCTGGGAATTCAAGAGGTGTAGTCATTAAACGTCCAATGTTTTTGTCTGATTATTGTTATCTTAATTACCAGGGAAACTCCACACGACGGATAGGGCCTTCGGTTGAACAACTGACTCTTGATGCAGGATGCGCGTCGGTCAAGATGTAATTTGGACACATCCCCCACTTTGATACGTAACAAGCACATCTCAATGGATGACTTCCAGGGCACAAATTAAGATCATGATGATCCCAACACAAATATATGGTTGTAAGCATAAGACCTCATACCCAGGAAGAGGATTTGTGGCTCTCGGGTGCCACACACCCCTATATGAATATAGCATTAAATAACATATTAGGAATTTTCAAAAATATCTGAAATTCTAGGATATGAAACATGGGCGCTCGTTGTACACTCGAGTTCAGTTTCGTGGGGAATGGGTGCCCGTGATAATTTCAGTAAAAAGACAAAAAATCTTATGTATAGAAAAAAAGTTAGATGTATCGTATGTCGGATCGTAATTCCAGTGTAGCGGATACTACAGGAACCCATTCGCCGCAAAATTGAACATGGGTGTACAGCGGGCACCCAGGTTTGGTATCCTAAAATTTCAGAATTTTTTGAAATTTTCTGATATTTTTTAATGCTACTTTCATATAGGGGTGCGTGGCACCCAGGTGCTCCCATGGCTATTTTCATTATAAGTGTTTCTAGTGTCATCTTGATTTATGATCCGGTCAAAAGCAGGGACTAATTATCTTGCAAAAGCTTGTTAGAAACTCTTGCTTAAAGAACACCATCCTCTCGTGGGTTTGTTCACTCCGGGTCATCTCTGGAAAAAAGACGAGAATCATTTTTGCTCCCTTACCGGATCACTAAAAGGACTAATCACCTCCACAAGGTTTACAACATGTTTACATAGCTGTAAATACAACCTCCACAAGCATGTTATATCACTATGGGGCTACTCGCCACTAATCCGCATACTCAAACCACCAAACAAGAAGTCAAGATCACCCTTAAGTAGACCCGCCGATCTCCATGTCCATCATTCACGATCAATATCCTGCAAAGCCTGCACTGGTGATGGTGTTGCTCCATGTCGGTGTACTAAATATTGGGCCTTTAGTACCCCATACTTGTGCACGGGCAGTTGTGGCCATACCTACGGCCAGGCTTGTTGGGGGAACAACTGAAGATTAATCCAAGATTATCAAAGAGACATTCAAGCCAAGGATCAGAAGATAAGGAGAACTGGAGACCAAAGGCTCGGCTCCCGGCAAGATCTTGCCGGGGTAGCCTGCGGAGCCCGGCAAGATTCGCACCCCGGCAAGGTTCCGCCATTGTGCCACCGCTCTAGCGCAGCGACCAGCCTGGCATTCTGGTCCCATCACTGGATGCGTTGCGAGGCGCTAGTGGAGGCGAGCTTAAGCGGTGCTGATGGGATGGCCCATTTTTCCATCCCCAAGAAAGTAGGGACACCTAAACGGACACCTCACGGTGCATTAAATGCATTTGTCCTAAACCGCCAGTGGTTAGGTATGATAACCCTGTAGCTACTTTACACCTCGTATATGAACAGTTTGCCACTGAGGTGACCCCTTTTGAGCATATAAAAGGAGGCCCAAGGCAAATGCTACAGAGAGAGGGAAAAGGAGGAGAACACTCTCGGCCCATTCTGCATGCGTAGCTGCTGCACGAACACACTGTTCATTACAAGCGCTCCAAGAACTGGGACGAAAACACTAATAATAAACTAAAGCAGGAGTAGGGTTTTACGCTGATCAGCGGCCCGAACCTGGGTAAAAATCCCCTCGTGTTGATCATCGGTTCTGCTCTTTGTGCATACCTCTCTCCCTGCCGAACCGTAAAGGGGTCCTTCGGATCCCATAGGTGTCGTACGCCAACATCTTTGGCGTGCCAGGTAGGGGGAACGAGGTTGCACGAACCTGATCCAGTGATCAGCGTCTCAGTTTCTTCACCGTCTTTGTCACCATGCCACCCAAGAAGAAGGGTGCGGCAGCGGTTGTTCCGTCTACGTCCGTCTTGCCCGTGCCTACTCGGACGGGTGACGGAGTGGATGCAGGAGATGGAGGTTTAGAGCCTCCACGGCGTTCTGGTGATCCGAGCCAGGAGAGCGGCGTCGTTCGCAGTGGCGACGGCAACCCGCACGCCGCTAGATCCAGAGATGGACCCGTGCTGCCAACGGGCGGCGCAGCGAACTCCAGAGATCGAAGGGCGCCTTCCAAGACTCTCACGCCGGCGCAAGCATTGCGGCCTTCCCAGGTCGCACACGACGAGCAGCGCCGTGGCGTTGGTGGTTCCGAACGTCCCCATGGGAATACTTCTGCATATCGATCCCAAGGTGCGCAGGCCCAACATGCACGCCAAACTGCCGGTGGAAGTGGCGCGCGGTCGCGTGATCGTGATGATGCTCCTTCTAACACGGTTAGGAGTCAGAGCACCTCACGTACCTCGCACCTGTCGCCGCCACCTATGCCAGCAGAAGCTTTGGCACGTGCGCAGCTGCTCCTCGATTTTCCTCCTACTCCGGAGAAGATGGAGGAGTGGCGATCTACTATCCAGAGCCTCATCGGCTTTGTCAACAAGGATGGGCCGCAACCAGCGGGGCCCTCGCGGCAGCGGTCTATCAATCCGACATGAGCCAATGGTGAGAAGACTGGAGGCGGTGCGACCATGGTGCACTCCCCTCCATGACAGCAGCAGCGGCCGTCAGCCCGGCGGACTGACGGTCGTGATGAAGATTCCACGGCGTCATCCGATCAGCGGATGCGTCATGATCAGCGTCAAGTTCTTCAGGAACGAAGCAAAGAAGACGCTCGAACTACCATCGAGCGGCGACGGGAGGCGCGTCATCAGTCTGATAAACGCGCAGGGCCTACTATCGACAAGCCTGCGCCGGGGGACGTAGGCGACTTGCCCTATGAGGTAGGTTGTCCAGCGTTTACCCGTGAGCTGTGGTGAGTCCAGTGGCCCAACTCCCGAACGTTTAAACCAGAGGTCCCGGAGAAATATGATGACAAGACTCACCCCTTGGAGTTCTTGAGCATCTACACCATTGCGGTGCAGGCTGCCGGGGGCCGAGATGACAAGATACTTGCCAACTACTTCCCGTTGGTGCTCAAACCCAACATCAGGTCATGGTTGATGCATCTGCCGGAGAATTCCATTTCTTCTTGGTCAGATCTGTGCCATCAGTTTGTTGGCGCCTTTGTTGGAGGCCACCAAGCTCCTAGCCAAGAGAGTGATTTGCATCTCCTCCCTCAAAAGGAGGGCGAACCCCTGCGCAAGTTTATCCAGAGATTTAGCCGGGTGCAATACAATATTCCAGACGTTCATCCTGCCGCTGTTGTTAGCACGTTTCATCAGAACGTGCGCAACCACAAGTTGTGTGAAGAGTTGGCGATGAACAAGGTCAGGAGTATTGCCTAGCTTTACACTTTGGCCGACAAGTGCGCTCGAGCTGAAGAAGGGAGGAAACTCCCTGGCGAGGGTGTTGGCGCAGGGGGCGAATCTGAGGATGAAGATGCTGCAACCCCGTCAAAGAAGGGCCGGCGGCGGAACAAGAAGCGCAGAGGCAAGGCCGTGCTTGCTGTCGAGGAATCCGGCAACCCCGGCACCGCCAAGAAGGCCAAGGTTGATGACCCCAGCAAGGAAGTTGCCGGGTGCGCTTCCTGTCAGGCCTTAGCGGTTGCCGACAAGCCGGAAGGCTCCGGCAAACAGTATTGCAAGATCCATCGCACCAAGGGCCACAATCTCCAAAACTGCCAGCAAGTTGAGTAGCTTGTCGAGAAGTAGAGAGCTGAGTACGAAAGACGAGACAAAGAGAAGGCCCAGGACGGTGCTGAGGGATCTGGCAAGAAGCATGGTGGCCGAGGAGGCCGCCGCGGCAAGGCTAAGCAACAGAAGGAGAGGCCCGCCCGAGGCCGCGACAAGGACGAGGGAGGCGATGATGATGAAGAAGACGACGAATCCAGTGAGCACGAGTTTCAGAAAGCCACAGAGGACATGTGTATTGATGGGGGCGCCTCGTTGCATTCTTCTCACCGCCGACTTAAACAGTGGGTGCGTGAGGTTAATGCAATGGAGCCATCGTTTGATGCACGGAAACCTTTAAAATGGTCCAACACGCCTATCATTTTTTACGCCGAGGATCACCCTGACCGCACAATTACGGTCGGGTGCTTGCCCTTGTTGGTCTCACCAACAATCCGCAACCTCAAGGTGACAAAAATGCTAGTTGACGGTGGGGCCGGGCTGAACTTAATCTCGCCGGACATGCTCAAGAAGCTGTAAATTCCTATTGAAGATCTCGAGGAAACGGGCACGTTTCAGGGGATCACTCCAGGAAGGACCCAGCCAAAAGGCAAGATTACACTACCAGTAACATTTGGTAGCGAGCTCAACTACAGGACAGAGAAGGTAGTGTTCGACGTCGCCAAGATCCCTATGTCATACAATGGGATCCTTGGCCGCCCAGCGCTGGCTAAGTTCATGGCGGCATCACACTATTGTTGGAAATATGCCCTAGAGGCAATAATAAAATGGTTATTATTATATTTCCTTGTTCATGATAATTGTCTGTTATTCATGCTATAATTGTGTTATCCGGAAATCGTAATACATGTGTGAATACATAGACCACAACATGTCCCTAGTAAGCCTCTAGTTGACTAGCTCGTTGATCAATAGATGGTTACGGTTTCCTGACCATGGACATTGGATGTCATTGATAACGGGATCACATCATTAGGAGAATGATGTGATGGATAAGACCCAATCCTAAGCCTAGCACTAGATCGTGTAGTTCGTTTGCTAAAGCTTTTCCAATGTCAAGTAACTTTTCCTTAGACCATGAGATTGTGCAACTCCCGGATACCGTAGGAGTGCTTTGGGTGCACCAAACGTCACAACGTAACTGGGTGGCTATAAAGGTGCACTACGGGTATCTCCGAAAGTATCTGTTGGGTTGGCACGAATCGAGACTGGGATTTGTCACTCCATGTAACGGAGAGGTACCTCTGGGCCCACTCGGTAGGACATCATCATAATGAGCTCAATGTGATCAAGGAGTTGTTCACGGGATGATGTGTTACGGAAACGAGTAAAGAGACTTGCCGGTAACGAGATTGAACAAGGTATCGAGATACCGACGATCGAATCTCGGGCAAGTATCGTACCGATAGACAAAGGGAATTGCGTACGGGATTGATTGAATCCTCGACATCGTGGTTCATCAGATGAGATCATCGAGGAGCATGTGGGAGCCAACATGGGTATCCAGATCCCGCTGTTGGTTATTGACCGGAGAGTCGTCTCGGTCATGTCTGCGTGTCTCCCGAACCCGTAGGGTCTACACACTTAAGGTTCGGTGACGCTAGGGTTATAGAGATATTAGTATGCGGTAACCCGAAGGTTGTTCGGAGTCTCGGATGAGATCCTGGACGTCACGAGGAGTTCCGGAATGGTCCGGAGGTAAAGATTTATATATGGGAAGTCCTATTTTGGCCACCGGAAAATGTTCGGGATTTTTCGGTATTGTACCGAGAAGGTTATAGAAGGTTCCGGAGTGGGGCCCACCTGCATGGGGGGACCCACATGAACGTGGGTAGTGGGGGCAAGGCCCCACACCCCTAGTCAAGGCGCACCAAGATTCCCCCTTAGAAGGAATAAGATCATATCCCGAAGGGATAAGATCAAGATCCCTAAAAAAGGGGGATAACAATCGGTGGGGAAGGGAAAGGATGGGATTTCTTTCCTTCCACCTTTGCCAACGCCCCAATGGACTTGGAGGGCAAGAAACCAGCCCCCTCCACCCCTATATATACTGGGGAGGTGCATGGGAGAAACAGCTCAGCCCCTGGCGCCTCCCTCTCCCTCCCGTGACACCTCTTCCTCCTCCAGTAGCGCTTGGCGAAGCCCTGCTGAAATCCCGCTGCTTCCACCACCACACCGTCGTGCTGCTGGATCTCCATCAACCTCTCCTCCCCCCTTGCTGGATCAAGAAGGAGGAGACGTCTCTGCTCCGTACGTGTGTTGAACGCGGAGGTGCCGTCCGTTCGGCGCTCGGTCATCGGTGATTTGGATCACGACGAGTACGACTCCATCAACCCCGTTCTCTTGAACGCTTCCGCTCGCGATCTACAAGGGTATGTAGATACACTCCCCTCTCACTCGTTGCTAGATGACTCCATAGATTGATCTTGGTGATGCGTAGAAAATTTTAAAATTCTGCTACGTTCCCCAACAGTGGCATCATGAGCTAGGTCTATGCGTAGTATCTTGCACAAGTAGAACACAAAGTAGTTGTGGGCGTCGATTTGTCAATCTTCTTGCCGTTACTAGTCTTATCTTGATTCGGCGGCACTGTGGGATGAAGCGGCCCGGACCGACCTTACACGTACGCTTACGTGAGACAGGTTCCACCGACTGACATGCACTAGTTGCATAAGGTGGCTAGCGGGTGTCTGTCTCTCCCACTTTAGTCGGATCAGATTCGATGAACAGGGTCCTTATGAAGGGTAAATAGAAATTGGCATATCACGTTGTGGTTTTGGCGTAGCTAAGAAACGTTCTTGCTAGAAACCTATAGCAGCCACGTAAAAACTTGCAACAACAATTAGAGGACGTCTAACTTGTTTTTGCAGCAAGTGCTTTGTGATGTGATATGGCCAAAGGATGTGATGAATGATATATGTGATGTATGAGATGATCATGTTCTTGTAATAGGAATCACGACTTGCATGTCGATGAGTATGACAACCGGCAGGAGCCATAGGAGTTGTCTTAATTTATTATATGACCTGCGTGTCATTGAAATTCGCCATGTAATTACTTTACTTTATTGCTAACCGTTAGCCGTAGTAGTAGAAGTAATAGTTGGCGAGACAACTTCATGAAGACACGATGATGGAGATCATGATGATGGAGATCATGGTGTCATGCCGGTGACGATGATGATCATGGAGCCCCGAAGATGGAGATCAAAAGGAGCAAAGTGATAATGGCCATATCATGTCACTATTTTGATTGCATGAGATGTTTATCATGTTTTTGCATCTTACTTGCTTAGAACGACGGTAGCATATATAAGATGATCCCTTACTAAAATTTCAAGAAAGTGTTCCCCCTAACTGTGCACCGTTGCGAAGGTTCGTTGTTTCGAAGCACTATGTGTTGATCAGGTGTGATAGATTCTAACGTTCGAATACAACGGGTGTAAGCCAGATTTACACAGCAATACACTTAGGTTGACTTGACGAGCCTAGCATGTACAGACATGGCCTCGGAACACAAGAGACCGAAAGGTCGAGCATGAGTCGTATAGAAGATACGATCAACATGGGGATGTTCACCGTTGATGACTAGTCCGTCTCACGTGATGATCGGACACGGCCTAGTCGATTCGGATCATGTAATCACTTAGATGACGAGAGGGATGTCTATCTGAGTGGGAGTTCATTACATAATTTGATTAGATGAACTTAATTGTCATGAACTTAGTCTAAATGTTACATATCTATCTTGTAGATCAAATGGCCAACGCTAATGTTACCCTCAACTTCAACGCGTTACTAGAGAAAAACAAGCTGAAAGACGATGGTAGCAACTATGCGGACTGGGTCCGTAACCTGAGGATTATCCTCATAGCTGCCAAGAAATCATATGTCCTTGAAGCACCGTTAGGTGACCCACCTGCTCTCCCAGCACTGCCAGACGATTTGAACGTTTGGCAGACACGCACCGATGATTACTCCTTCGTTCAGTGCGGCATGCTCTTCAGCTTAGAACCGGGGCTCCAAAAGCGTTTTGAGCATCACGGAGCATATGAGATGTTCGAAGAGCTGAAAATGGTTTTCCAAGCTCATGCCCGGATCGAGAGATATGAAGTCTCCGATAAGTTCTACAGCTGTAAGATGGAGGAAAATAGTTCTGTCAGCGAGCACATACTCAAAATGTCTAGGTTGCACAGCCGCTTGTCTCAGCTGGGAGTTAATCTCCCGGATGACGCGGTCGTTGACAGAATCCTTCAGTCGCTTCCACCTAGCTACAAGAGCTTCATGATGAACTTCAACATGCAGGGGATGGAAAAGACCATTCCTGAGGTATATGCGATGCTGAAGTCAGCGGAGGCAGAGATCAGAAAGGAACATCAAGTGTTGATGGTGAATAAAACCACTAAGTTCAAGAAGGGCAAGGGTAAGAAGAACTTCAAGAAGGACGGCAAGGGAGTTGCCGCGCCCGGTAAGCCAGCTGCCGGGAAGAAGTCGAAGAATGGACCCAAGCCTGAGACTGAGTGCTTTTATTGCAAGGGAAACGGTCACTGGAAGCGAAACTGCCCCAAGTACTTGGCAGACAAGAAGGCCGGCAATACCAAAGGTATATATGATATACATGTAATTGATGTGTACCTTACCAGCACTCGTAGTAGTTCCTGGGTATTTGATACCGGTGCGGTTGCTCATATTTGTAACTCAAAGCAGGAACTGCGGAATCAGCGTAGACTGGCAAAGGACGAGGTGACGATGCGCGTCGGGAATGGTTCCAAGGTCGATGTGATCGCCGTCGGCACGCTACCTCTGCATCTACCTACGGGATTAGTTTTAAACCTCAATAATTGTTATTTAGTACCAGCTTTGAGCATGAACATTGTATCTGGATCTCGCTTAATGCGAGATGGCTACTCATTTAAATCTGAGAATAATGGTTGTTCTATTTATATGAGAGATATGTTTTATGGTCATGCCCCGCTGGTGAATGGTTTATTTTTATTGAATCTCGAACGTGATGTTACACATGTTTATAATGTGAATGCCAAGAAATGCAAGGTTGATAACGATAGTCCCACATACTTGTGGCACTGCCGCCTTGGTCATATCGGTGTTAAACGCATGAAGAAACTCCATGCAGATGGACTGTTGGAGTCTCTTGATTATGAATCATTTGACAGATGCGAACCATGCCTCTTGGGCAAGATGACCAAGACTCCGTTCTCCGGAACAATGGAGCGAGCAACCAACTTATTGGAGATCATACATACTGATGTGTGTGGTCCAATGAGTGTTGAGGCTCGCGGTGGTTATCGTTATGTTCTCACCCTCACCGATGATTTGAGTAGATATGGGTATGTCTACTTGATGAAGCACAAGTCTGAGACCTTTGAAAAGTTCAAGGAATTTCAGAGTGAGGTTGAGAATCAACGTGACAAGAAAATAAAGTTCTTACGATCAGATCGTGGAGGAGAATATTTGAGTCATGAATTTGGCACGCACTTAAGGAAATGTGGAATTGTTTCACAACTCACGCCGCCTGGAACACCTCAGCGTAATGGTGTGTCCGAACGTCGTAATCGCACTCTATTGGATATGGTGCGATCTATGATGTCTCTTACCGATTTACCGCTATCCTTTTGGGGTTATGCTTTAGAGACTGCCGCGTTCACTTTAAATAGGGCACCGTCAAAATCCGTTGAGACGACACCGTATGAATTATGGTTTGGGAAGAAACCTAAGCTGTCGTTTCTGAAAGTTTGGGGATGCGATGCTTATGTGAAGAAACTTCAACCAGAGAAGCTCGAACCCAAGTCGGAAAAATGCGTATTCATAGGATACCCTAAGGAAACTATTGGGTATACCTTCTACCTAAGATCCGAGGGCAAGATCTTTGTTGCCAGGAATGGATCCTTTCTAGAGAAAGAGTTTCTCTCGAAAGAAGTAAGTGGGAGGAAAGTGGAGCTTGATGAGATGACCCTCGAACCGGAGAGTAGCGCAGCACAGGAAAATGTTTCTGTGGAGCCTACACCGGCTAGAGAGGAAGTTATTGATAATGATCATGATCAAGCTACCACTGAACTTCGAAGGGCCACGAGGACACGTTCCGCACCAGAGTGGTATGGCAATCCTGTCCTGGAAATCATGTTGTTAGACAACAGTGAACCTTCGAACTATGAAGAAGCGATGGCGGGCCCGGATTCCGACAAATGGCTTGAAGCCATGAAATCCGAGATAGGATCCATGTATGAAAACGAAGTATGGACTTTGACTGACTTGCCCGATGATCGGCAAGCCATAGAAAATAAATGGATCTTTAAGAAGAAGACTGACGCGGATGGTAATGTGACCATCTATAAGGCTCGGCTTGTCGCTAAGGGTTATCGACAAGTTCAAGGGGTTGACTACGATGAGACTTTCTCACCCGTAGCGAAGCTGAAATCCGTCAGAATCATGTTAGCAATTGCCGCATACTATGATTATGAGATGTGGCAAATGGACGTCAAAACGGCATTCCTTAATGGTTTTCTTAAGGAAGAGTTGTATATGATACAACCGGAAGGTTTTGTCGACCCTGAGAATGCTGACAAGGTATGCAAGCTCCAGCGCTCAATCTATGGGCTGGTGCAAGCATCTCGGAGTTGGAACATTCGCTTTGACGAGATGATCAAAGCGTTTGGGTTCACACAGACTTATGGAGAAGCCTGTGTTTACAAGAAAGTGAGTGGGAGCTCTGTAGCATTTCTCATATTATATGTGGATGACATACTGCTGATGGGAAATGATATAGAATTCTTGGAAAGTATGAAGGCCTACTTGAATAAGTGTTTTTCAATGAAGGACCTTGGAGAAGCTGCGTATATATTAGGCATCAAGATCTATAGAGATAGATCGAGACGCCTCATAGGTCTTTCGCAAAGCACATACCTTGATGAGATATTGAAGAAGTTCAATATGGATCAGTCCAAGAAGGGGTTCTTGCCTGTATTGCAAGGTGTGAAATTGAGCTCGGCTCAATGCCCGACCACGGCAAAAGATATAGAAGAGATGAGTGTCATCCCCTATGCCTCAGCCATAGGGTCTATTATGTATGCCATGCTGTGTACCAGACCTGATGTAAACCTTGCTGTAAGTTTGGTAGGTAGGTACCAAAGTAATCCCGGCAAGGAACACTGGACAGCGGTTAAGAACATCCTGAAGTACCTGAAAAGGACTAAGGATATGTTTCTCGTATATGGAGGTGACGAAGAGCTCGTCGTAAAGGGTTACGTCGACGCTAGCTTCGACACAGATCCGGATGACTCCAAGTCACAAACCGGATACGTGTATATTTTGAATGGTGGAGCGGTAAGCTGGTGCAGTTGCAAGCAAAGCGTCGTGGCGGGTTCTACATGCGAAGCGGAGTACATAGCAGCCTCGGAGGCAGCACACGAAGCAGTATGGATGAAGGAGTTCATCACCGACCTAGGAGTCATTCCAAATGCGTCGGGTCCAATGGCTCTCTTCTGTGACAACATTGGAGCTATTGCCCTTGCCAAGGAGCCCAGGTTTCACAAAAGGACCAGGCATATCAAGCGTCGCTTCAACTCCATACGTGAACATGTTCAAGATGGAGACATAGATATTTGTAAAGTGCACACGGATTTGAATGTAGCAGATCCGTTGACTAAACCTCTTTCACGAGCAAAACATGATCAACACCAGTACTCTATGGGTGTTCGATTCATCACAATGTAACTAGATTATTGACTCTAGTGCAAGTGGGAGACTGTTGGAAATATGCCCTAGAGGCAATAATAAAATGGTTATTATTATATTTCCTTGTTCATGATAATTGTCTGTTATTCATGCTATAATTGTGTTATCCGGAAATCGTAATACATGTGTGAATACATAGACCACAACATGTCCCTAGTAAGCCTCTAGTTGACTAGCTCGTTGATCAATAGATGGTTACGGTTTCCTGACCATGGACATTGGATGTCATTGATAACGGGATCACATCATTAGGAGAATGATGTGATGGACAAGACCCAATCCTAAGCCTAGCACTAGATCGTGTAGTTCGTTTGCTAAAGCTTTTCCAATGTCAAGTAACTTTTCCTTAGACCATGAAATTGTGCAACTCCCGGATACCGTAGGAGTGCTTTGGGTGCACCAAACGTCACAACGTAACTGGGTGGCTATAAAGGTGCACTACGGGTATCTCCGAAAGTATCTGTTGGGTTGGCACGAATCGAGACTGGGATTTGTCACTCCATGTAACGGAGAGGTACCTCTGGGCCCACTCGGTAGGACATCATCATAATGAGCTCAATGTGATCAAGGAGTTGTTCACGGGATGATGTGTTACGGAAACGAGTAAAGAGACTTGCCGATAACGAGATTGAACAAGGTATCGAGATACCGACGATCGAATCTCGGGCAAGTATCGTACCGATAGACAAAGGGAATTGCGTACGGGATTGATTGAATCCTCGACATCGTGGTTCATCCGATGAGATCATCGAGGAGCATGTGGGAGCCAACATGGGTATCCAGATCCCGCTGTTGGTTATTGACCGGAGAGTCGTCTCGGTCATGTCTGCGTGTCTCCCGAACCCGTAGGGTCTACACACTTAAGGTTCGGTGACGCTAGGGTTATAGAGATATTAGTATGCGGTAACCCGAAGGTTGTTCGGAGTCTCGGATGAGATCCTGGACGTCACGAGGAGTTCCGGAATGGTCCGGAGGTAAAGATTTATATATGGGAAGTCCTATTTTGGCCACCGGAAAATGTTCGGGATTTTTCGGTATTGTACCGAGAAGGTTCTAGAAGGTTCCGGATTGGGGCCCACCTGCATTGGGGGACCCACATGAACGTGGGTAGTGGGGGCAAGGCCCCACACCCCTAGTCAAGGCGCACCAAGATTCCCCCTTAGAAGGAATAAGATCATATCCCGAAGGGATAAGATCAAGATCCCTAAAAAAGGGGGATAACAATCGGTGGGGAAGGGAAAGGATGGGATTTCTTTCCTTCCACCTTTGCCAACGCCCCAATGGACTTGGAGGGCAAGAAACCAGCCCCCTCCACCCCTATATATAGTGGGGAGGTGCATGGGAGAAACAGCTCAGCCCCTGGCGCCTCCCTCTCCCTCCCGTGACACCTCTTCCTCCTCCAGTAGCGCTTGGCGAAGCCCTGCTGAAATCCCGCTGCTTCCACCACCACACCGTCGTGCTACTGGATCTCCATCAACCTCTCCTCCCCCCTTGCTGGATCAAGAAGGAGGAGACGTCTCTGCTCCGTACGTGTGTTGAACGCGGAGGTGCCGTCCGTTCGGCGCTCGGTCATCGGTGATTTGGATCACGACGAGTACGACTCCATCAACTCCGTTCTCTTGAACGCTTCCGCTCGCGATCTACAAGGGTATGTAGATACACTCCCCTCTCACTCGTTGCTAGATGACTCCATAGATTGATCTTGGTGATGCGTAGAAAATTTTAAAATTCTGCTACGTTCCCCAACAACTATGCGTATAATGTGTTGAAGATGCCCGGACCGATAAGTGTCATCACTATCCACTCCGACAAGAAGGATGCACTAATCTGCACCGACTAACTCTACCGGGAGGCAGCCGCAGCGCCTGCCGTCAAGGCATCTGCTCCTCCCGCTGGAACTCCCGGAGGGAAGAAGAAGACCGGCAAGATCTCTGGCGCAAACCCCGGCAAGCGCACCTCCTCGGAGTGCTGCGCTTCCGTTGAGGACGCACCAGAGAGTTCCACTGGCAAGAACAAGAAATCCAAGGCTGCTCCACCAGAGATCAAGAAGGTGCCCGTCAAGGAGGACAGAACGGGAGGAACTTTCACCATAAGTTCCACCCTAGATGACAAATAGGAAAGCGCGCTCGGTGCCTTCCTGCGGGCGAATGTCGACGTGTTTGCATGGCAACCGTCTGACATCCCCGGTGTTCCCAGGGAGGTAATTGAGCACCACCTTGCTGTCTGTCCTCACGCGCGGCCCATCAAGCAGAAGGTGAGGAAGCAAGCCTTGGAGCGGCAAGAATTCATTGCCGAAGAAATCAGGAAGTTAGAAGCGCCAGGGTTGGTCAGAGAAGTACTTCACCCAATGTGGTTGGCCAATCCGGTTGTAGTGCGCAAGGCGAATGGGAAATGGAGGTTGTGTATTGATTATACAGACATCAATAAAGCCTGTCCAAAAGATCCTTTCCCCTTGCCGCACATCGACCAGATTGTGGACTCCACTGCTGGTTGTGACCTACTGTCGTTCCTTGATGCCTACTCGGGATATCATCAGATCTTCATGGCAAAAGAAGATGAAGAAAAGACCGCATTTATCACCCCATGTGGTACGTATTGTTTTATACGAATGCCTTTCGGGTTGAAAAGTGCTGGTTCTACATTTGCGAGAGCGGTCCAAATTGGTTTTGAGCCTCAGCTACATAGAAATATGGAAGCATACATGGATGACATAGTGGTCAAAACCAAGGATAAAGCGATGCTCATACAAGATCTAGAAGAAACATTTACAAATCTGCGCAAGATCAATTTAAAGCTCAATCCTAAGAAGTGTGTGTTTGCGTCCCTTCCGGCAAGCTTCTCGGGTTCTTTGTATCTCAGCGTGGGATCAAAGCGAACCCTGACAAGATCAAAGCTATTGAGCAGATTGAAGCGCCAAGATGCGTCAAGGATGTACGTCGTCTTGCCGGTTGCGTTGCTGCCTTAAGCAGGTTTATCTCCAAATCCGCTGAGCGCGCCCTGCCCTTTTTCAAAATTTTGAAGAAGGCAGGTCCAATGAGATGGACTCCGGAAGCGGAGGCAGCGCTGCAAGATTTGAAGAGGTACCTTTCCTCTCCACCGACGCTAGTCGCGCCTAGGCCACAAGAGCCGTTGCTGTTGTATCTAGCGGCAACAAATCAAGTGGTTAGTACTGCGTTAATGGCGCAGAGAGAAGTTTACGAGGAGGCAATGGCAGCGGCAAGACCGTCAAGTGACGCGCCGGGATCTTCCCCGGCAAGGTCTGGTGCCGCCAAGACAGGATCTGCGCAGTCAGAGGAACCAGTGCAAAAGAGGAAGATGGTGCAGCGTCCAGTTTATTTTGTGAGCTCCCTTTTACAGGGAGCTAGGTCAAGATACTCTTGTGTGCAGAAGTTGCTCTTCGGCCTTCTCATGGCCTCGAGGAAGCTGCGCCATTATTTTCAAGCACATGAGATTACCGTCGTCACTCGCTTCCCGTTGCAGCGGATTTTGCGAAATCCAGAGGCAACCGGCAGGATTGTGGAGCAGGCGTTGGAACTGTCAAGCTTTGGTCTCAAGTTTGAAAGTACTTCAGCAATTCAGAGCAGAGCCTTGGTGGAGTTCATTGCGGAATGGACCCCAACGCCAGACGAAGAGATTCAAGAAACGACTCTTCCCGGCAAGGAAACAGATCGAGAATGGATTATGTACTTTGACAGGGCTTTCTCGCTGCAAGGCGCCGGTGCTGGTGTGCTGCTTGTCGCACCCACCGGAGAGCACCTCAAGTATGTAATTCAAATGCATTTTCCCCGGGAGAGTTCGACAAACAACACTGCGGAATATGAAGGCCTGCTTGCCGGTCTCAGGATCGCGGCAGACCTTGGTATCAAGAAGCTCATCATCAGAGGCGATTCACAGCTTGTTGTCAGGCAAGTCAACAAAGATTATCAGAGTCCATTGATGCAAGCCTATGTGGATGAAGTGAGAAAAATGGAAGAGCGCTTTGACGGTCTGCAAACAAAGCACATTCCTTGTGCCGAAAATAGTATTGCAGATGACTTGCCAAAGCGCGCTTCCCTCAAGTTACCTGTGGAACCAGGAACTTTTGTGCTCCATTTAACTCAGCCATCTGTAGCACCATCAATGAGGCAAGAAAAGAGAAGGAAGTTGAATTCTGGTTAGTACTTTCCGGCAGAGCTCCCGGGAGCCGCCGGCAAGGAAGTTGCCGGGATCAACGGCAAGCCTGCCTGGGAACAACAGGCTCCAGCAGTGGCTCAGGCCCTTGCCGTCGAGACAAACGTTCCCCCGGCAGAAGAGATGCCTTTAGTCCTAGTTGTCGAGCCCCAGGCTCCAGCTTGGGCACAGCCCATTGTCCATTTTCTTCAGACAGGAGAACTCCCTGAGGAGCAGGAAGAAGCGGAAAAAGTAGCCCGTCAGTCTAGCATGTACCAGTTCGTCGATGGCGTTCTGTACAGGAAGAGACTGAACGGTGTGAAATTGAAGTGTATTCCTCGGGAGGATGGACTGGAGCTGTTGGCAGAGATACATGGAGGCATATGTGGCTCTCACATAGGATCAAGAGCGCTTGTCGGAAAGGCATTCCGACAAGGTTTCTTTTGGCCCACTGCTCTCCAGGATGCCGCTGCACTAGTAACCATGTGTGAAACATGCCAGTTTCATTCAAAGAAATCGCATCAGCCAGCTCAAGCTCTTCAGACAATCCCTCTCTCCTGGCCATTTTTGGTCTGGGGGCTCGACATACTGGGCCCTTTTCCCCGTGCTACCGGGGGATTTGAGTACTTGTACGTTGCAATCGACAAGTTCACAAAGTGGCCGGAGGTGGAAGCGATGAGGAAGGTGACAGCACAATCAGCCGTCAAGTTCTTTAAAGGGATAGTTTGCCGTTTCGGTGTGCCCAACAGGATCATCACCGACAACGGCACACAGTTCACAAGTCGCACCTTCATGCAATACGTCCAAGACCTTGGTGGCAAAATTTGTTTTGCCTCTGTTGCCCACCCGAGAAGCAACGGCCAAGCGGAGAGGGCTAATGCTGAAGTGTTGCGCGGTCTCAGGACCAGAACTTTTGACAGGCTAAAAAAGTGCGGAAGGCGCTGGATTGATGAGTTGCCGGCGGTTCTTTGGTCGATCAGAACAACACCAAATCGAGCTACTGGCCAGACACCATTCGCTCTGGTTTACGGAGCGGAAGCAGTTCTCCCCATGGAACTCATATATAGGTCACCTCGAGTGCTCGCTTATGATGAGCTTGAGCAAGAGCAACTGCGGCAAGATGACGCTGTGCTCCTTGAGGAGGATCGTCTTCAGGCTGCTGTGCGAGCTGCATGCTACCAGCAAGCTTTGCGCTGCTACCATAGCCGCAAATTTCATGCCCGAAGTCTTGAGGAAGGCGACCTTGTTCTTCGGCCGATTCAGTCCGCCAAGAATTCGAACAAGTTGACGCCAAAGTGGGAAGGCCCTTATCGGGTAGTACGAGTCACCAGGCCCGACACTGTCCGCCTGGAGACCGAGGATGGTGTTCCAGTGAGCAATTCTTGGAAAATCGAACATCTTCGCAAGTTCTACCAATAAGGCGCGGTTGCCGGGGGCCCCCGACAACCTTCTTTTGTACAAGTCTTACCGGCAAGGCATATAATCCTTTGTACAAAGCCAGGCGCAGACCCTGTGCGCAGTTGAATAAGCTTAAGTGTTGTACATGTCTTGTTGATTTCCATGTTTATATTTATGCCTGCTTGTCTGAGATATTGTATGACACTTGCTCCCGGTAAGCATTAACGAACCACCAAGGTTCCATATCTTTATTTTCTCTTCTTTCTTCTTCTCAAGGGATAGAAGGTTCCCTCGCGCGCAAGTTTGCCGGGGGGAAAGGAAGGTATGGATACCAATGGGCGATGTTCAGAATTGATGTCTTGCTGGAAGAAGTACAGCGACAGAAAGCTAAGTTGCGAAACTTTGAGCAAGTTTCTCAATTTTTACTATCAGGCTATTTTCTTTAGACGATTTCGGCCTTGGTATGGAAAACCTACACGCGAAGGAACCCTTGTTGTAATTGGTTGCGCCCTTATTTTGTTTTGAGTCCGCTCAACAGTCTAAGTGGCTGCACCAAGAGCGCCAGGTGTCTTGCCGGCTGCTACACCTCCAGCAGGCTGCTGAAGTCCCGCACCCAGCGCTCGCGGCAGGTTGCGCGCCAGCAAGTTTCCAGTAAGTGTAGGGCGTATACCATACGGAAAGAATTCGGACAGGGAAAATGGCATGCATGTACCCAATCATAGCAAGTTATATTACATCAATAGTTGCTGCAGTTCTAACTTAAGACTAAATTGTCCTTGGCATGGAATGGCGGCGGCAAGGAAAAGTGAGACGGTTAGTCCCTGCGCTGGCCTTCAACCCTCTTGATTGAATCTACCTTCTCAAGGATGGGCGCGACAAGCTCCTCAAGTAGCTTGAGATCTGCATCCTTCGGCAAGTGGTTGAGCACGTTGGTGAGGTCAACGCCAGGGTTCTTATGCACCACCTTGATGAGTACCTTGCGGAGGACGGCCCGACAAAGCTTGCGGGATTCATTGGCCAGTTGGGTCGCTCGGTTGGACTGGAGCAGCTTCAGAGCATCAATGATGCTTTCGAAGAACATGGTCAGCCTGGCGCTCGGGGATATCCTTTCTTCAGAGGAATACCTGAAGTTTTGCAGGCCATCCCGGCCCATGGTTGACAGTTATGCTGTGAGCCTCTCCGCGGTGTCGACAAGGCGATCAGTCCAGATTTTCACACCCTTCTCATAGTCAATTTGGGTGGCAGCAGCGCTCTTAAGCAAGTTCCTCTCATTCTGGAGATTTTTGCTCAGGGCCTTCTCGCGGGCCCTGCCGTCCTCAAGAGACTTTTCCAGCATGGTCAACTTCAGTCTCAGATCGGCAATGGCATCATTGGCTGAAGAGAGCTACTTGGTCTTGTCGGATATAGCAATTTGCATCTCCGCCAGGCTATGGAGAGTTTTCTCCCTGTCACCTTTGAGCGTCGAGAGCTCCTTGTTGTGTTCCTCAAGATCCGCCTCCAGCTTCTTCACTTTGTTGCTCAGCTCGTTCTTGGCGGCCTCTGCAGCCTCGGTGGCATCGATGGTTTCCTTGATGATGAGGACATCAATACACCCTCGCCTCTATCACTTGAGCTTGCTGGCGTGATCTGCAGTTAAAGCTTCGAGTGCCTCCATGTGCCTCTACTCCAGCTCCTGGCTCCGCTGCACGACAAGCTTTTCAATTTCTTCGTCCTTGCCGCGGAGTCTGGCAGCAAGTGCCTGCTCGCGCGCGACAAGTGTCGTGGGAATGATTCCGACAATGAGAGAGGGGTAGGGTAAAGGAGTGTGATCTATCGAGATGCAAATGGGTGACATGGTGATTTTAGCGAGTTCGGGCCTCTCGCGGTGGAGATAACAGCCCTACGTCTCGTGCTCCGGAGAGGCTTTGTTTTATCTGAGTATGTATCCGGAGATTACAATGTATGTGTGGGAGAGAGAAGAACGGATCTTCATGCCTGAACAAGTCCTGAGACTAATGGCGAGAGAGAGAGCTAGGAGGAGAAGAATGAGGGCCTCCCCTAGTCTAGTGGTGGGGGGTGGCTTATATAGAGTGCGCCACCCCCTCACCTCCTATGTTACAAAGAAGGGCATAAATGCCATAATGTCAGCCCACTGCGAAACCTCCACTATGAGAATGATGCTCCGACTGCCTCGTCGACTGTTTGGTCTTCGCATATCCGAGTGAGATCAGGTGCTCCGAGAGGAATGAGTTCATCGAGTGGAGTGCTATGCTCCGAGTGGTTGTTGCCTTCCGAGTGAATGTCACTCTGTAGAACATCTGACTGCTGATCTGGCCCTGGGGCCTAGTATAAGGTGTGTGGTGTCCTAGGGTAGGGTCTTTAGGTCAGGCCTGTTACCCTACCCCCAATACATGTCCTCGTCATTAGCCCCCGAATCGGTCGAGGTTGAGCGGGTCGAGTCGAGGTGAATTCCCAGATGAGTCGAGTGCTACGGAGGCACTCATGAACTCCCTCTGGTCACCCGGCGGTCTCATCTCCGTGTGTTGCCTTGACAGATTCCGGACTACATGGTGTCCGAGTGAAATGAGCTCAAACGGGTCCGCGGAGGAGCGTTAAACTCATCTTATAGCAAAAAAAAATTGGAGTGATTTGGAGCTGGTCCTACATCGAGTAACTGATTACTCGGAATTTCTTCACGCCTGGAACGTTTCTTTTTTTGTTGTTTGGCCGTCACTCGGACCGGGCGGACCGTTTCGAGGTGATACCATTCCAGTGGGGGCACGCTGAGTGCACCCACTGGGTGTAGTCCTCGAGACTGCCGTCGACTGCGGGCAGTCAGCGGGAGTCTTAGAGCCTGTCTTTTTTTTGTTGTTTGGCCGTCACTCGGACCGGGCAGACCGTTCCGAGTGGATACCATTCCAGTGGGAGCACACTGAGTGCACCCACTGGGTGTAGTCCCCGAGACCGCCGTCGACTCCGGGTAGTCGGCGGGAGTCTTAGAGCCTGTCTTCTGGTCTGGAACTGAATTTAATGGGTGAACCCTCTTGCGCTCGGCACGGTAAATGACTTCAGCCTAGAACTGTGGCAGGTCTTCATGCATTCGGAATGGGTCATCATGCACTCGGCATGGTAAATAAGTTCAGTCTGGAGCTGAATCAGTTGGACTGATCTTCATGCACTTGGCACGGTAAGAAAATTCATCCTGGAACTAGGTCAAGCAGGTGAACCTTCGTGCACTCAGCACG
This sequence comes from Thinopyrum elongatum, assembly GCA_011799875.1. Lineage (NCBI taxonomy): Eukaryota > Viridiplantae > Streptophyta > Magnoliopsida > Poales > Poaceae > Thinopyrum > Thinopyrum elongatum. The sequence goes on along the minus strand of CM022302.1, from coordinate 404,308,411 downwards.
GTAAATAACTTCGGTCTTGAAACTGCCGACTGGAGAGAAAAGTTGGACACTGCAAGGAGTACTCGTTCCAGTAGTACTTCTTACATTGACAGTTAGCTTCTTGTTTTCACCCTTTTGCATGAAAGGGGTATTTGTCCGAGTGGACGTGCTTCCCGACTGATCGGGGTATGTTGAGTGCGAGGAAAAACTTGGTGGCACTCGTATGTCTCCCGGAGGAGATAGACTAGTGGTCCAATGTGGACGTGCCATGAAACCCGAGTGGCGAGGCTAGTGCGTGGACTGACTCTCCGGAGAAAGGCCACTCATTATCCCGGGGGAACACCAGCATATGACATCTCCAAGTCCAAGTGTGTGAAACTGACGCCTTGGAGCCTAGAAGAAGGCCCAAGTGTATCCGTAGAGGAGCGTCTTTTTCACCCTTTTGCAGTCCTGAAGATGACTCCAGGTAATGATTTGGGCGATCGTCCGAGTGGACAGTGCTACCCTCATAGATCTTCGGCGGATCGAGCATGTATGGTCAGAAAAATATTCCTGATGTGATCAACAGATTGATCAAATGGGCGTAACCCCTGAGGGTGGCATGGCCCACGGCTGGGCGGAGCCCCCGAGTAATGCTCGAAAGAGGTATGCTTGCTACAGAGTGCGATATGAGGTTTGATCATATGAGTAACTTAGTCGTTCCTGTGTTGGGGTGTAGTGGTGAAGACATGTCCAACTGATGGTGACGCGCGGGGCGGCCGAGGGGCGAGGATGTGTACAGCCGAGTGATGACACGCGGGGCGGCCGAGTGGTGAAGAAGTGCACAACCGAGTGGCAACGCGTGGGCGGCCGAGTGGTGAAGACGAACACAACCGAGTGGTGACGCGTGGGGCGGCCGAGTGGCGAGGACGTGCACAACCGAGTGGTGATGCGTGGGGAGGCTGAGTGGTGAGGAAGTGCACAACCGAGTGGCGACGCGCGGGCGGCCGAGTGGTGAAGACGAGCACAACCGAGTGGTGACGCGTGGGACGGCCGAGTGGCGAGGACATGCACAACCGAGTGGTGACGCGTGGGGAGGCTGAGTGGTGAGGATGCGCGGGGCAGCCGAGTGAAAGACTACGTGTCCAGCCAAGTGGCAAAGATGGTCCTCGGAGGAGTTTAGCCAGATGTTTTCGAAGATGATATAGCGACAAGGTTGGTGTAGTGTGGTTGCGACGCAACAAGACCGGCGCGACAACTGAGCCTGAGTAGGAACGAAGATGGTGCGCAGAGCGTCTGAGTGATTATGTAACTTGTCAAAGTGGCGGATCGGATGCATTTGTTTGAAGTGAAAGATCTGTCTGGTGATGAAGTACTCGACCACTCAGGAGAGTGTCATTCCGAATGAGCTGCAGCCCCCGAGCATACTATAGGCTTCGACCGCGGTCCTGTCGAAACACGATTAATATAGTTTTGAGTGGATAAATTGTAATTCATCGAGTCGGACTCGGGTAATGGTGAGGAGGAGCTTCCGAGTGATGCTCGAAAGAGGCAAACTCGCAAAGGAGTGAAGTCTGCAGTTTGATTACAAAAGTGACTTATCTGTCTCATGCCTGACGAGGTCTATATCATTGATACGATGAAGAGGATCCCACAGAGGGGTCGGCCGGATGTGTTTGAAGTCAACAGAGCGACAAGGTCGGTGTGGTGGTGCGCTAGAACCGGTACGGTGACCGAGTCCGAGTAGCGTTGAAGTTGGCGCATAGGGCTGTCGAGTGGTTGCGTAACTTGTGTATGAAAAATAGCACAAGCCAACGTAACAATTTCTCGAGGAAATTTGATGTGTGCTGAAATAATTTGTGTGAATAACACCCATAGACACCTGCTGGGAGTGCAAGGGGCTTGCTGGTTAACCAGCAAGAGTCTGGAAGAGCAAAGGATCCATTCGAACTTGTCAAAGTGAAGGATCCGACTGAACACATTGGAGTACTGGCTCAAATAAAATGGAAGTGTAGTGTTTTGACTGAGTTGCAGCCCCGGAGGACCAATGCAAACTCGAAATGAAGAACACATGGTGTTCGTGAATGATGTATGCGGAAAAAATGGAAGTTGGACTCGGGAGTCACATAACCAGTACTAAGCAAGTATGTGAAAATAAGCAGCCGAGCGTAGAGGTACACTCGGTGGCGTGGCCTCCGAGTGAACGTGATGTGTGAATTACAGGATAATCGGGAACGCGGAAATAACAGAATGTAGCGCATGTAGAATGACTTAGCTGTCTGAAGGCGCGCGAGTGGCCGAGTGGTGAAGATGTGTTCAACCGATGGCAATGCGCGGGGCGACTGATTGATGTAGATGTGTCTCACCGAGTGGCGACGTGCTGGGCGGCCGAGTGGCGAGGATGTGACCAACCGAGTGGCGACGCGCGGGGCGGCCGAGTGGTGATGTGGTGACCAACTAAGAGGCGACGAGCGGGGCGGCCGAGTGGTGATGAGGTGACCAACCAAGTGGCGACGCGCGGGGCGATCGAGTGGTGATGAGGTGACCAACCAAGAGGCGACGCGCGGGGAGGCCGAGTGGTGATGAGGTGTCCAACCAAGAGGCGACGCGCTTGTGGCGTCCTATTGGTTATGAGGTACCAACCAAAGGCAACCGCGGGGCGTCCGAGTGGTGATGATGGTGACCAACCGAGTAGGCGCGCGCGGGGCGCCGAGTGGGATGGAGGTGACCAACCAAGTGGCACGCGCGGGGTGCCCGAGTGGTGATGAGTGACCAACCAAGTGGCGACGCGCGGGGCGGCCGAGTGGTGATGAGTGTACCAAACAAAAGGGCACCGCGGAGCGGGGTATAGGTACCAACCGTCACGGCGCTGTGCCAGTTTGATGACTGTTTGACCAACCAAATGCACGCACTCCGTCTTGATAGTGTACCAACCACCCGCCGCGCCGAGTGTGATGAGGTAACCAACCGAATGGCGACGAGCGGGCTGGCCGAATGGTGATGAGTGACCAACCAAGAGCGACGCACGGGGCGGCCGAGTGGTGATGAGGTGACCAACCGAATGGCGACGCGCGGGGCGCCGATGGTGATGAGGTGACCAACCGAGAGGCGACGCCGGGGGGCGAGTGGTGATGAGGTGACCAACCCAGAGGCGACGCGCGGGCGGCCGCGAGTGGTGGATGGGTGACCAACCAAGTGGCTACGCGCGGGGGCGGCCGAGTGGTGTTGAGTGACCAACCAAGAGGCGACGCGCGTGCGCGGCCAGAGTGGTGATGAGGTGACCCACCGGTGGCGAAGCGCGGGACGGCCAAGTGGTTGATGAGGTTGACCAACCCAGTGGCGACCGCGGGGCGGGCCGAGTGGTGATGAGGTGACCAACCAAGTGGCGACGACGCGGGGCGGCTGAGTGGTGATGGGTGACCACCGAGTGGCGACGCGCGGGGGGCGGCCGATTGGTATGACGACCAACCAGTGGCGACGCGCAGGGGCGCCGAGTGGTGATGAGGTGACCAACCGAGTGGCGACGCGCGGGCGGCCGAGTGGTGATGAGGTGACCACCAAATGGCGACTCGCGGGGCTGCCGAAGGTGTGATGATGTACCAACCAGAGGCGACGTGCGGGGCGGCCGAGTGGTGATGAGGTGACCAACCGAATGGCGACGCGCGGGGCGCCGGAGTGGTGATGAGGTGACCACCGAGAGGCGACGCGCGGGGCGGCCGAGTGGTGATGAGGTGACCAACCCAGAGGCGACGCGCGGGGCGGCCGAGGGGTGATGAGTTACACAAGAACACGCGCGGGGCGGCCGACGGTGATGAGTACCACTGAGAGGCCACGCGCAGGGCGGCCGAGTGTGATGAGGTGACCAACCAAGAAGCAGCGCGGGGCGCCGAGTGGTGATGAGGTGACACAACCGATGGCGACGCGCGGGTGCAGGTAGGCGACGAGTGGTTGATGAGGTGACCACCGAGAGCGACGCGCGGCGCCGATGTGGTATAGGTGACCACCCATTGGCGACGCTCGGCGCGGCCGGTGTGATGAGTGTGACCACCAAGAAGCGATGCCGGGGCGGCCGAGTGGTGATGAGGTGACCAACCAAGTGGCGACGCGCGGGGCGGCCGAGTGGTGATGAGGTGACCAACCGTGGCGACGCCGGGGCGACCGAGTGGTGATGAGGTGACCAACCAAGACGCGACGCGCGGGCGGCCGAGTGGTGATGAGGTGACCAACCAAGAGGCGACGCGCGGCGGCCGAGTGGTGATGAGTGACCAACCAAGAGGCGACGCGCGGGGCGGCCGAGTGGTGATGAGGTGACCAACCGAGAGGCGACGCGCGGGGCGGCCGAGTGGTGATGAGGTGACCAACCAGTGGCGACGCGCGGGGCGGCCGAGTGGTGATGAGTGACCAACCAAGGGCGACGCCCGGGGCGGCCGAGTGGTGATGAGGTGACCAACCAATTGGCCGCGGCGGGCGGGCCGAGTGGTGATGAGGTGACCAACCAAGTGGCGACCGCGGGGCGGCCGAGTGGTGATGAGGTGACCAACTGAGTGGCGACGCGCGGGGCGGCCGAGTGGTGATGAGGTGACCACCGAGGGGCGACCGCTGGGCGGCCGAGTGGTGATGAGGTGACCAACAAATGGCAACCGCGGGTCGGCCGAATGGTGATGAGGTGACCAACCAAGAGGCGACGTGCGGGGGCGGCCGAGTGGTGATGAGGTGACCAAACGAATGGCGACGCGCGGGTCGGCCGAGTGGTGATGAGGTGACCAACCGAGAGGCGGCGCGCGGGCGGCCGAGTGGTGATGAGGTGACCAACCAAGAACGATGCGGGGACGGCGAGTGGTGATGAGGTGACAATCGAGTGGCGACGCGCGGGGCCCGAGTTGGTGATGAGGTGACCAACCAATGACTGACGCGCGGGCGGCCGAGTGGTGATGAGGTGACCAACCAAGTCCGACGCGCGGGGGCGGGCCGAGTGGTGATGAGGTGACCAACCGAGTGGCGACGCGCGGGGCGGCGAGTGGTATGAGGTGACCAACTGAGTGCGATGCGCGGGCTTCCGAGTCTGGCAAGTTGATGAAGACGTGCCCAACTGAGCGGCGACGCGCGGGCGGCCGAGCGGCAAGTCGATGAAACGTGCCCAACTGAGGCGCGACGCGGCGGGCGGCCGAGCGGGCAAGTTGGTTAAGACGCGCCCAACTGAGCAGCGACGCGCGGGGCGGCCGAGCGGGCAAGTCGCTGAAGACGTGCCCAACTGAGCGGCGACGCGCGGGGCGGCCGAGCGGTCAAGTTGATGAAGACGTGCCCAACTGAGCGGCGACGCACGGGGCGTCCGAGTGGGCAAGTCGCTGAAGACGTGCCCAACTGAGCGGCGACGCGCGGGGCGGCCGAGCGGGCAAGTCGATGAAGACGTGCCCAACTGAGCGGCGACGCGCGGGGCGGCCGAGCGGGCAAGTCACTGAAGACGTGCCCAACTGAGCGGCGACGCGCGGGGCAGCCGAGCGGGCAAGTCGATGAAGACGTGCCCAACTGAGCGGCGACGCGCGGGGCGGCCGAGCGGGCAAGTTGATGAAGACGCGCACAACTGAGCGGCGACGCGCGGGGCAGCCGAGTGATGAGGACATGCCCAGCCGAGTGGCTATGCACGGGACGGCCGAGTGGTGTAGACGCGTCCGACTATGTGACATCCGAGTGACGACAACACGCGGGAAGCCGAGTGCTGGCGGACTGTCCGAGTGGATGTAGAGTGGAGCGCATCTTGTGCAAGTAAATCCCCCGACCAATTGAACGGCCGAGTGAATCCGTCCGAGTGATCGGCAGAGTGCCCTGTCTTGATGACCGTGCGCGGGGCGGCGAGTGCAGAAGCCATGTCCAGCTGAGTGGCAACACGCGGGGCAGCCGAGTGTCCAAGTGATGTAGACACATCCTGCGGAGTGGTGACGCGTGGGGCGTCCGAGTGATGTAGATGCATCCTGCGGAGTGGTGACGCGCGGGGCGGCCAAGTGATGAAGATGCGTGCCGCGGAGTGACGATTCGTGAGGCATCCGAGTGGCACGTATCCCGTGCTGAACGACGACGAAGCACGGGGCGGCCGAGTGATTGCTGGACCAGAACGTCCATGTCCGACTGTCGCAGTGGTTTGTTAACCATCCGAGTAAATTCGTCCGAGCATGCGTGTGAATCGTTCGAGTGGACGGTCATTCAAGTGAGCTTTAGTCCCGTCCGAGTGAACCTGGGTTCGAACAGAAAAGGGACTGTTAAGCAATTGTGCAGTAATTTGAGAACTAAATTGTAAAATGATCGGAGAGGATAAGGTCCTTAATCCTCTGTCGAGTGGCTGGGGACTTGTTCCGCCGGGTTCGTCGTTGACGTTGCAGATGAGGCTGGAGACTATGACAGGCCGGACGACGCCGGTGGCCGTGCATGGAGGTTCGACGATGGCCTCGCAGACGAAGCCGGACACGACGACGAGGCGGATGGTGCCGGTGACTGCATGCTGTTCGTTAGCCGGCCGAGTAAAAAGGTGAATCGGCCGAGTGAACCACAGCTGGGCTGCGATCCGGTCGCCACGGCATCAGCCGAGTGGAATAAATGGCGAGTTGGTCGAGCGACGTTGTTCGTCTCGGTAAGCCTGCAAGTTAGTACATCCACGAATATTTTTTGCAGGACTAAAGTGTCCATGCACGGATGCTATTTTGCAAGGATTAAAGACCAGGGATGGTTATGCATGCATGCACAATTAACTGGCGTAGGAACCGCGGAAGTTTTGGCTGCAGTAATTAATTGCTTAATGAGCTGCAGTAATTAACCACTTAATGAGGCGCTTAAAGAGCTGCGGTAATTAACCGCTTAATTAGGCGATTAAATTAACGAAGGATTATGAGGCGCTCGTTATGCGCTCGGGATAGTGGGCTACGTACCCTTTGAACACAGACGAAGGAGATGCAGATGGCCGGGTAGCGTGCACTGTCGGCGATGTGTGCACTGTCGGCGATGTAAGCGAGGGCCGGCGAGCGTGTCATGGGGCGGCAAGCGTGGCACGGGGCCAGCGAGCGCAACGCTGGGCCGGCGAGTGTGTCGCGGTGCTGGGTGCGGCAGAGCATTTCACCGCGCCAGGAGTCGGACGGGGCTGATCTCCTCGCCCCTTCGTCCGCACATGCGGCGACCATGCGTGGAATAGCGGCCACGGCGTTCGCATACGAGGCCGAAGACGATCCTGTTCTTGGCAAAGACAAGAGCATCACAAGTAAAATAGGGAATAGATGTAAGAATGGATACAAACCGTCCGCATCATGGTTTGATAGACGCCAGGCCCCTCAGTGGGCGCCAACTGTCGTGGGAATGATTCCGACAATGAGAGAGGGGTAGGGTAAAGGAGCATGATCTATCGAGATGCAAATGGGTGACACGGTGATTTTAGCGAGTTCGGGCCTCTCGCGGTGGAGATAACAGCCCTACGTCTCGTGCCCCGGAGAGGCTTTGTTTTATCTGAGTATGTATCCGGAGATTACAATGTATGTGTGGGAGAGAGAAGAACGGATCTTCATGCCTGAACAAGTCCTGAGACTAATGGCGAGAGAGAGAGCTAGGAGGAGAAGAATGAGGGCCTCCCCTAGTCTAGTGGTGGGGGGTGGCTTATATAGAGTGCGCCACCCCCCCACCTCCTATGTTACAAAGAAGGGCATAAATGCCATAATGTCAGCCCACTACGAAACCTCCACTATGAGAATGATGCTCCGACTGCCTCGTCGACTGTTTGGTCTTCGCATATCCGAGTGAGATCAGGTGCTCCGAGTGGAATGAGTTCGTCGAGTGGAGTGCTATGCTCCGAGTGGTTGTTGCCTTCCGAGTGAATGTCACTCTGCAGAACATCTAACTGCTGATCTGGCCCTGGGGCCTAGTATAAGGTGTGTGGTGTCCTAGGGTAGGGTCTTTAGGTCAGGCCTGTTACCCTACCCCCAATAAATGTCCTCGTCAGCAAGATCTTCTTCGTGAGCGTCAAGACCAATGCGGCGCTCCGTCAAGAGAGCGTCTTCAGTGGCAACCCTTTGCACAGCTTCCTCTTGCGCCTTTTCTATGTCAGATTGCCTCAGGAGGAGCTCCGTCCAGCTTTGGCTCACCTGTTCCCGGCCGGCAGTCAACTCCTAAAGGGCCTCGGCATACCAGGTCTGCATTTGCTCAACGCGCTTCTGGAAATCCGCCTCGGCTGCTTCGACAACTGCAGCTCTGGAGTCTGCCTTCTCCTTTCGAGCACGGTGGAGTGCTTGGAGCTTGCGAAAATTATTGCCCATGGTCTGAAGAAGCTGATCTTCTTCAGATTTGCCACTGCTGGCGCTTGGTTCATCGACAATCTCGAGCCCGGCAGCGGTGATGATTTCTTCATCAAAAGTTTCCCCTTCGGTCGGCGCTCCAATACTTGCCGTCCCCGGGAAGTTGACGAATAGATTGTCGCCAGCCTTGAGATATTTGCTCGATGAGGGAGCCTCAGATGTCGATGGTTGATCCTCGACAATCGTCTCACCGGTGGCTGGGGGCTCTGTGGCCGATGTAGCGCCTGGCGCTCCTGCGGCAGGAATGCCGTCAGTATGGTCATCAGTCTCCTCGCCGGCCTTCTCGGCAGATTCCTTGCCAGTTTCCTCGGCAGCAGCTTCGCTGACCTCGACAGTGGCGTCTTTGGCGGCCTCGCTAGCAGCGATCTTGTCAGCTTCGGCGGCAGCATCTCTGGCGGTCTCCTCGATGACAACGTCGATGTCCATGTGTTCCATCACAGGGAATTCTGGAGGACGAAGGAGGGAAACAAAATAAGATCAAGATTGAAGTTCAAGAAGACAAAGAGAGAGAAAGATAAAGGAAAGAATGACAAGTGCTCTGAGGCAAGCAGTCACCTGCATCGAGCTGTTGAGGGGTGGCTTCATCCCTCCCGGTAACATTGGTTGCCGGGAAAAGGTTGCCGGTGCCCATGTTTGCCGGCTCCTCCTCTTCCAAGGTAGGCTCGTCGGTAGGAGCTCTTGCCGGAGATGCGCTTGCGGGCGGCGTGGTTGACGGAGGCGGCACGACGGGGGCGTCCTCCAATGACTCTCCCTGTTGTTGTTCTTCTCCTGCAAGCCCAAAGATATAAGCGGCAAAAGTAGAAACCTCAGCACCCGCCAGCGGAAAACGAGTAGTGGACTCACGCTGGGGGCTACGCTGGGGGTTGCGTCGAGGGCTGAGCTCCGGGCAGATGATGATAGTTTCTGGCACGCTTGCAGAGCTTGTCGGGGGCTCGTTGCCTGTGGAAGTCTTCGCCCTTTTCGCCATCCTTTCCGCCAAAGTTTCTGCATCACTATAGAGGCAAGACAAAGCAAGGCAATGAGATCAATCGAATTCAGAATTTAGGAGATAAAGGCTGTGACAGGATACTTACTCCTCCTCTTCTTGTTCCGGACTAAAACCGGAGATGTCAAAATCGACCTCCGTTGCGGTGTCCGTATGAAGAGGCGGAGGAGGGGTCCTGGGTCGCTTGGCTGCAGTAGGTACAGGGGGTTGGCGTGACTCTGCCGCCTCAGCCTCCGGTGCTGTTGTGTGAGACGCCCCTGCCGCCCCGGTGGTTGCCGCAGGTGTGTGTCTCGTGCGCCGCACAGGTTGCTGTCGAACTCCTTGCCGCGGTGCAGCCTTGCCGGCCGCCTCCTTGCCGGGAGCCTCGCTGCTCGAAGAAGTTTGGTTTGCTGGGACGCCAGCAGCGGCTTTCCGAAGGACACACTTTGCCTTCTTTGGAGCTGGAGGCTCCTCCTGCGGCTGTTCTTCGGCTGCGTCCTCGTCAGATGAGCCCTCGGCGGCTGCGCCGCTCTGTTCCCCGGCAGCCTTACCCTCCTCGGCAGGGTCCTCTTCCAAAATGACTTCTGCATCGCAAGTTTCCCATTCTATGAAACCGACGCTGCCGGCCTCCGTGGCAAGATTCGCCTCTTTCACCCTAGTGGCAATATACGCCACTTCTTCATCAGTGGTGGCGCGGACGAGGTTTGTTTCTTCCCGGATAGCCCTCTCCGATAAGTCATCGAAGAATTTTTGTGCCTGCTCCGCAGATGGCTCGACCCAAGTCGCGTCAAGGCCATGGGCGTTGAACATTGGCATTGTGGCGATGATTGACCCCAGGGCGGAGTTGTTGCACAAAGGGATAATTCTCGCCGGCAACTTATGCTTGTCCTCATGCTGAAATAGCCTGTGGCGGAGAGCGGCAAGCTGCATGATTGTCAAGTTATTGTTCAGTCCGGGGCGCAGCCTCATGATGTTTGCCGCGTTTCGGAACTCCCAAGCTGGTCTCCCCTTATTCTGCAGAGGGGCGATGCGGCGGCGAAGGAAGTCAGAGCCGATCATCTCTATTGTGAGCCCGGCAGCTTTCAAACGGAGGATCCTGGTGGTGGCAATCGTGAGCTTGTCATCTTGAGCATCGAGATCACTCCAGTCCTCGCCACGGACCACCTTCTGCCGTCGGGGCGAACAGAATGGATGGGGATCTGCTTCCTTGATCCAGCACCACTCGGACCGCCATTCTTCCCACTTCTCGCGATAAACCCCATCTGGATATATCTCCTTGTTCCATGCCCTTGGAATCCAAGCGATAGAACCGGAAAGGGCTTCCCCTTTTTGGATGTGAGGAATAAAGTAATGGCGGAAGAGGGCAGTGTTGGGAACTACTCCGGCGAAGTTTTCGCAAAGATGAGCAAAGATAGACATGCATGTTACGGCATTCGGCGTGAAATCCAGGAGACGGAAGCCGTATGTGTACATGATGTCAATAAAGAAATCGGAGAATGGAGGACAGAGCCCGCAATAAAAGTATGCGACGAAGAAGGGATATCTATCTGGTCCGCCTTTGGAAGAAGAACCTGGGGCCACGCGAGTCGTGGGGTGGGCCTGCGTCTCCCTCGCCCACATGCACTGGTACCGGTTCTTCAAGGCTTTCGCGTCGAGCGTCGGAGCGAAGACGACGTACTTCTTCCGCATCTTCGCCAGCTCGCTCTCCGGGACATCGGCTTTCGTCTCCTTGCTCTTGCCTTTGCCCTTGCTAGCCTTGGGCAGCATGGCAGTTGCGAAGGCGGAAGCTGAGGATAGAGCGGGTGCGGAGGCAGTGAGCGGATGAGGAGAAGTTCTGCTCTGGGCTCGGAGGAAAGAAAGTAATGGCGGATTCCAAATTGAAAAGAAGAGGGGGTAAATGGGCAGCGCCTCTGCGGATTCCTTTTTACGGGGAGCATTAAGCTGCTACTCGTGTGGTACACCACTCCACCAGCTCGTCGGTCACCACCGAATACACTTGTTAAATTCACTCATTTAATCAAGGTGTCAATCAAGCATGTTCCAAAAATCACTCTACAGTCCCATTAATTAATTTTATTTGGCCACTAATTCCCCCACTAATCGGGGCATCAACCTATGTAATCAGATCATTTTCTTCCACTAATGGTAGCCTGTTTAATCGGATCATTTTCTCCCACTAATTCCTCAACGAATGTCTCACGAATTCCCGGATCTCTCTCCATTAATTCCGGATGCACCGACCCCCTCTTTACCCTCTCCTTATTAATGCTCGACTTGGTTATTGATTTTCACTCGCATCATATATTTAGAGACATTAAAATTGTGCACCTTTTCAGCCTTCTCAAGTCATCAATGTCTACAACCGTTTGATCGTCAACTTTGAGCATTTTTGGCCGTCAAACTGTGCACCTTTCCAGCCTTCTCAAGTCATCAGCGTCTACAATCGTCTGATCGTCAACTTTGAGCATTTTTGGCCGTCAGATCGCTATGAGTCGCTCCTCGTTCGCTATTAACGATGGCTCGCCATTGTGGGGCCGCTGCTCCGGTCACTTTTTTGGGCGTCTCACGTTAAGTTGGGCCTAATGGGCCTTTAGCATCCTACCCTACGCGTAGCCAGATGCCCAGATAGAAAAGGTGACCCTGGGCTGCCGCGGCACCTCCCGTCTTGCTTATCCTTTCCCCCCGCTACAGTAGATCAGCGACAGGGAGAGTTCTCCAGTTTCCTCGCTTCCCGCCGGCGAGGGCGTGGATCCTTGCCTCCTCCGGCCGCTCCGGCGGCGGGGGGAGGTGGGGGTCCTGTTCCTCTTGTCCTGGCGTGTAGATAGGTTAGTTTTAGGTCCCGTCGGCGTCGATCTGGTGGAGGACTCGTCGCCGGCCAGGAATAATGGCTCCGCTGCTTGCCCTCCTCCTCGATGGTGCTGTTGGTGGCGTCGGGTCGTCAGCGGCTTGAGTTTCCCTGGATGTGGCCGGCGTTTGTGGCTGCACTGGTTTCATGGGGGACTCGAGTGTGGTTTGCATGTTCTGCCTGATCGTCGTCGGTGCTATGGGGGTGGCGGCGGCTGCGGCGATTTTCGACCCAGAGCTTTCCCCGTGGCGATGCTCTCCTCTGGTGTGGCGTCGTCAAGCTCGTGGGTGGTGGTGGTTGGCCGGCCATTGGTCGGTTGCTTCTGGTTCGGTCGGTGTCTTAGCTTTCCTCTTCGATGGTGGCAGCGTCGGATGGAGAAGCGATTTTGGTCCTCACGGATCAGTCGATTCCGCGAGTTCTTGGATCCTCAGGCAGGGCGGTGAGGTGACTTCGGCGTCCATGCCATGTGAGTATCTATCTCCCCCTCCTCTTTGTCGTCGCGGCATAGAGGCCTCCATCGGTGGCGTGGAGGTGGGGTCCTGGAGTGTAGGAGGTGTTTGGTTGAGCTGCAGGTGTGATTCCCTCTCAAAAGATGCTGGTCTTCTTCGTCCTCTCCGGTGCCGTTCGGAGAGCGTCGTTCTCTCGGAGTGTACGGATGATGCGGTTGGCTCTCGGTGTCGTCGCCGATATGTGTTCATCGATTTGAGATCCCGCCCGGCGTCGGATGGCTCATGCGGCATCAAAACCTTTATGGCAGGGGTTCCTGAACTCCTGAGGTGGCCTGTGAGCTTGGCGTCTTCTCCAGCTTCGGTGTGCTCCGGCGATGGCGACGTGTTCTGCGAGGGTTCTGGTGTGGGTCTGTCCGTTGGCCGGCTGTGGCTTTCTGATGTATTCCCTTTCTTTTCAAAGGGACTCTTTGTAATCTTGTGCTATGAATGAAGCAGCTCTTTTTCTAAAAAAAAAAAAAGAAAAAGAAAAGGTGACCCTGGGGTTTCGTTGCAAGGTCGCTCGGCTCCACCCTTCGCGTGGCGGCTGTTTCCATGGGTGACCGAACTGGGTCCTGATCGATGCGGGAGGGACGACTCCGATGGCGGCCTCTCTGGAGTCGGACGGACGCGCCTCACGCGAGCGGTAAGGTCTCTGAGCAACGCGACGGGGAGGTGGTGGGGGCAAAACGAAGCATTAGCCGCGGTTGAAGTCGACTCGCTGGTGATTGAAGAGGAAAATCGTAATTGATGCAACCCATTACTGGCCACTGATAATTGCAGGTCCGTTACTACCCTGATGTATCTTCTTCATTTATACGCTCGTGTATATATAACTCCACCTTGCAGCTGTTCGTTCCTCATTCCCCTCATTACATATGTACCTCCTTCTCCGTCAGCCATGGCTGACGTGTAGGTCGAGGATTCATCTTCCCTGTTCTATCAGTCCTCCTCCTCTCTCTCTCTCTCTCTCTCTCTCTCTCTCTCTCTCTCTCTCTCTCTCTCCTATCATGATTCATGAAGTTTTAAATTTCTGGCAATCTATTTTTATGTATCAATCCCTTTGTGTTGTCGTCAGCAAATAAGTTGATATGTCTCTCATGAGAAATTTCTCCAGTGCAATTTAATTTCACCTATTCTGTACCTGGACGGCCAGATGATTTTGTGACTGCTTGCTCCAGATTTTTACGATTTGTCCTGCCCATATAGTTCCCACTTTGTAGCCTTGAATTCTTGATTCCTTTAGATAGCTTTGTGTGATAAGACTTAATTTTTATATGGTGAAACTTGCCTCTGTAATCTTTTGAGTTATGTTTGGTATGCAGACTGTATCCCGACCTGTCCGCAAGTAAGACCTTGCTATTTCTTCTAGGTTTTGGAAAAGAAACTTGGTGGAGTTAAAGGCATTTTGTACTGATGAATGCACAATAATTTAATCCTGATGGTCGGATATATGTTCTTATTCATATACTATTATTTTGCATTTATATTCAGTCTTATCCACTTTCCTTTTGACACAGTACAATTCATGTTCAGATATGGATCCGGTAAAACCGGAATGACCTAAAGAAATCAAAAGGCAGTTACTTTTTGTGAAGCATACTACATTTCTATTTTAGAATGTAGGTTTGAGAATGGAGAGATATACTATGCAATTTTCAAATATCTTGATAAAAAAATATGAGCATCTAATTTGTGAGCCCCCTTCCACCAAATCTATGACGCCTTGTATCAAGCACTAACCGTAAAGGCATGTACCAAGCAATAGCTCGTAATTTTTCTTGGAAAGTTGACGAAACTCAGCTGAATTTTTCAGTTGCTCCTATGCAAATAAATCCTAAATTCACATCCTTTGATGTTGTTGATGATTATCAGAGAAAGCAGATGCACTGGGAAGTTTGCAGAACTAAGCTAGATTGAGCAAGATTTTATATGGAATATGCAGGTAAATGAAGCATTTCAATAGCCATAAATTTGATATATCCCATCAGTGATCGCTACAAGGATATCTATTATTATATGTAGGCACTGACCAAGTCTCAGAATATTTTTTGGGCCCGAACAAAGGTTTTATTCTACATTACAAGGATGCTAATTTGTTGGAAATCAGGAAGCAAAGCCATGCCTGCACTTAGCACGGTTGTTACCAAAAATTATCAACCCCTCCTTTTGCTGTTAAATATAGCTGACACGTTAATCTGCTCACTTTACATTATGTGTATGCCTGTAACCAAACCTATTACATGTCAGTATACCTTGGTCTATTGTTTTGGATGGTACAAGCAATGTAAATTCTACTGCTTAATATAATGCTAACCTGTGTCCTCCAGCAAATTCGTTCGAAGATGAACGTGAGCTATTAGATTGTTCTGCTGCATATGAAATGTTGCCTGCAATATATTAATAGTCTATGCTCTCACATCGAACCATCTGGCTGATACTATTTGGTATTCATAGGGAAATAAATCTCAATGTCAGAAGAATTATACCAATAATACAAATCGAGTTCGCGATGTTTTTCCCAAGGATAAATTGGATGTTGCATTCCAGCATCTCGATTTTTGTGCTCCTATACCTGAAACTTAATGTGAAACACTCCAAAGTATCTCAAATATTTCGGTTGTCTAAGTAGTGTACATATTTATGAAATTCCGCTCTTTGATTACTACTTAAGATGTTTTGGATATTTCAGTATGGACTATCTACAGCCTGAAATGAGTGAACAAACACACTAAAACATATCTATACACATCAGATTCAAAAAAAGTTAGAACATCTTATATTATGAATACAGGGAGTAACAAATATAATGGACGGGCGCGGCAACGCGCGCCTTAATGGTCTAGTAAATTCCAGGGATTGTGCGCAAAGAAGAGATGTGGTACTATAGATACTCTCTCTGCACGGATGCATAAGTCATCCTACGAAAACCAAATAATCTCAAAACACTTAGTCACGCGCGCATTAACTCTCACCTCATTTCTTGTCTGTTGACATGAATAAAGAAATCAACCAATAAGAGACGCGGGCGTGTATGTTTTTAATGATTTGAGACTACCTAGCAGGGCATGCAGTGGTTAGTTTATTCCATGCAATGATATTAATTAGTAAATAAACATTAAGTTCTCTCGATTTTTCCTCCGCCTTAATCGCGGTGCACAACATAGGATGACTTATGCACTGGTACGGAGGGAGTACGAAACTTTGTTTCTTTGCACAAGTGTGAGCTAGGTCAGTTGGACATCCGTAAGAAAACCCAGCGAGAGGTTGTGAGTTTGATACCTCGCTGCTGCAACTATTTTTGCCGATTCTTTGTTGGGCCACAAGGCTGGCTACTGATAGATGACCTGAGGCCCAAGTGGGCCCATGTGCGCCACACGTAGAAAAAAAGTACGAACCATTTTTTTTCTCGACTTACTGATGGAGTGCGGGTTTGTACTAAAAATATCAGGGGGGTTTCTGTAAAATACATATGATGGACAAAGAATATCTATTCTCATTATTAGTAGGTAGGTAAATAGATAAGCGATGGATCTCTTAGCAACAAATCTCTCAGAACATTTTTAGAAATATATAATTAGTAGAGATAAGATTAAGATTTTGGCTCCGCACCGGTTGCACGAACCCCAAAAAAACCATTCATGGACGATGATGGGTCCTTACAGTCGCTCACAGTGAAGAAGCAAGAGATAAATGAGTACTATCCAGGAGTTACCGCTGTTGATACAGAAGCAAAAGGTGTCGTTGCCATCGTTGATTAGATGTCACTGCTGTTGGTACAGCGTACAGGAGTAGCAGCCGGGCCCACAGTCGACAAGGAGGGGGGACCGTAGGTAGTTCCTTTCGTATTCGAAGATTTTGAAGATGCGCGTTGTTTCTCTGTTTTTGACTAGATTGACATCATTTGGGCAAGGACGGAGATAATGCGTGGACGCCCAAAGTAGTATAGAGGCTGAAGAGCAATCCAACCTGGAAAGTGGGGAATACAGCGTGCATTTCAGAAGCGCTGGCGATTTGTCTGACGAGCGGAGAAGCCACAAATATTTTCGCAGCTCCTCATCTGATCTGTACAACTATTTCCTTTGAGAATATACAACAAATGCACATCAAAAATAACATACAAAGAGCCACGAAGTGGCGAAATGGGGAACTCGCTAATCTACAACCCGTGACATAGAAAGCATGCCTAAACGCCAGGCCTACAAACAAATTGCCTCCAATTCTATGCCCAAAGTGTGGTGAATTGTGATGGAAGAAGGATGCACAGGATTTCTGCAAATGGCAGAGTCCTCGATGCACTGCAAGGAACAACATAGCCTGACCAACGAGTCTTGATTTTGTCTCAGTGCATTTCATGTTATGACCACTTCTAATGATTCTTGTGAGGCCGGTCTGTTACCTCTACCCCCGCTACGATCACGATGCATAGGAAGTATCCAATGCGGTGATCGACTGGCAGAGCTCTCAGGGTGGCCAAATAACTGAGGGAGGCTACGGGCAGGGGAAGCACTGGCTTTTCCACCCGGTAAGTCCAACGAGATTCGGCATATTGGGCAGGTCGTTTGCTTCTGTAACCATATATCTATACAGGAAAGATGAAAATTATGTCGGCATGTGGGCATTATACGCAGGATCTCTTTCTCGTCGTATTCACCCAAACATATGGAGCACCTGCAGAAGAAAGAAAAATCCCAATTATCTCTTGAATATATTACTACTGTTTGGTTGGGAAGACTGTTTTACAAATGATATGGACAAGAAATGAAGAAAAACATATGTCGTTTTCCAGTATTCCTTTCACCAAATAAATTCTTGAACTGAACTTTAAAGAATTAAGAATATGACAATAAAGAATGCTACTTATGCCTATATAGTACATAATGCAAGCCAAGTACACATATATGTAAATAATCATGATGATATACTTACCAATCTGAGGATGGTATAATTTAATCCATTTAAGAGTTTCATTACTAAGATGTCACAAAGGGTCATATTGGATTAATATCGGTGGACTCATGTTCAGGCTTTCTCATTTCCTTTCCGCAATTGAAAACAACGAAAAGAAGAACAAGGAACAGCCCTTGTAATTCTTATCCCAGAAACATAATAGTATTACTCCATATTATGCTAAATGGCTTATAAATGTCAACTAGAATAGCTAGCCCAGAGAGCTGAATTTTTATTCAGCTGTAGCACTTCAGTTTCTAACTGAAGCCCAGAGAGGTGCATTTTTATTCAGCTGTAGCATTTCAGTTTCTAACTGAAGCCCCTTAACCAGCTGTCCAGGCTACATGCTTCACAACTCATAACTCACCTAATATAATATTTGAAGGTTTGAGCATTGGATCATCACAAATTAACAATTTTTTGCAGCTGTATGGCGCATCTATTACACATTGTGTTTTTCTGCACACTAACTGACACCACATGCTTTGAGGGAACAAAAAAGATAAACAGGAGCAGAAAAAATTGCAACAAGTTAACTCTAGAACATATGGTGTACTTACTGGGCATCATCTTTTGAATGGAAGGCCTCAGAGCTATACGTCATTGTTGGAATTGCAGCAACAACGAAAGGTTCCAATCCACTGCAAGTATTCTGAATCTGTTGAACAAAGGAAAATGAAGTGTGTCAAGTTCAAAACTATCAGATAACTGTGAGTATGCTAACTCATACGATCACAAAGCACCAACATAATTTCCATGATTAGTATAGAATATTTAACTGAAAGCCCTCTAAGAAACATGAGGATCATCTTACTCTCTAAGAGTGCCTGCACGATTAGAATTTAAATGGTTTTAGTCAGCCAATGAATGGTATGCTCGACTGATTAAATAAGTTATGAATCAACTAGAATAAATTACTCAGTTATATATAAGCGTACAGGAATATGTTATTATCAGTTTTCTCTAATTATCAGGCATCGAACTATGGACAAAAATGTGGGAAGGGGCATGATGTGCTCCATGCATAACCATCGCGAGGAATTTTGGCAATGCAAAATTAAACTCACTGTAACTTCTACTGAGACGAAATTAGAGCAACATAACAAAATACTGACATAATGTTTTGAGTTTTCATGATAGACATATAAAAAACGTTGTGCATCAATAGGTTCTTGAAAGGCAAATCTTCAACTGAAAAGATAGCCTGAGTGCATGACTGTAAAGGTTGATATTCCAAAGGACACCGTGCTGGCAAGAATCCAATTCTAACTTCTCTCAAGCAATTCAGAATACACTTTATATACAACACATTCAGAGTAGAGAAGTTCAATCACCTGTCGACCAACCTGTCTAGATGTACATAAGAAAGTGATTTCTTGAAACCAATCAGACATAAAAGCAAACCATTTAAGACATTTCAATATTGAGGGGGTAATATTGTCCATAGTTCAGATTAACATTGCAAATGACCAGTCCATGGAAATGGTAGTAAATAATTTTGTAGTTCTTGGTTTAGATCTTTCCCTCTTTTTGGAAAGATCTTAGTTTGATCACTTCGTAATAAATGATGTAATAATTTTGGCCGTATTCATCATATAATGCAAAGGTCAGGGGTAATAAAAGGTAAAAGCTTCCATTATATAAATAATAATAATAATTTAATACTATTGGACTGATAATGACTGCACAATTTTTCAAAAAATAAAACAACAATATATATGAAATGTATTTTATTAAAAAAATCCGGAGTTAATGTGCTTAGTCAAGTTAGTGAGCTTGCAACTTCATGTAAAGAGTTGGTAGAGAACAAGGAAACATAAGCAGTGTGAGAATTAAAGGGAATTAAGGATAACAAATGCCAGATAGCAATGTAACTCGAAGAAATGTAGCACAACAGATAAAAGCAGACCTCTCATACTAAGGTCTTTAATCAATGGAACTATTAGTACGGTTAATTGAGCAATTGGCCCCCCAAATAACATCCGCAACCTGGTTTAGCAATGCCATTTTTTTTTTTGAGCCTACCCCAACTTGTTTGGGACTAAAGGCTTTGTTGTCGTTGTTGTTGTTGTCTTTTTTTAGCCTAGTTTGTTGCGTGTTTGGTCTTTGAGGTGCATTGTAATATTTTTTAAAAGAAAATGCACGATCATTTTATAATTTCTTATAAAAGCCACTTATGTTAATCATGCAAAAAAATGTAGTACGCACATGCAACCGTGATGTTGTGAGCAGAGTATGTGCAGTATAAAGCAGAATGCACATCTAACAACTTCAATTGCATGAATTAAACTTCAATTTTTAATTTTTATTCAGTTAAATGAAGGAACCATTCATCATATATTCATTTGAGGTACTTGAGCACTTTCACTGATCAGTCGACCATATCACATACTGGATCATATAATACTCGGCACAGGTTTAAACTTGTCATGTAGGCTAAAACTTAAAAGACAATGTGGCCAACGGGAGGCTCCGGGAAGCAAGCATCTCCTGAACCTCTGTTAAAGCCAGATTATTTTCTTCTTCTTCTAATGAATCGACACACAACAAAGTTTTTGCGTGTTGTTCGCCAATACCAACCAACGGTCTCGATCGCAAATTTGGTAGGCTGGCAGCAACACATGCGCACGCCGATCTTCATTGGATGCGGTTCCACTCCGACATCAATCGGCTACACATGACAGGATGCTAATAAAATACGCTACCAGTAGCGGAAACGACAGAGGCTCACCGTGCGATCGAGATCCGCAGTGCGGAATTCAATGTCGAAGTCGAAGGGCGCGGGGCCCGGAGCCATGGCTCGGGCGGCGGCGACCGCGCCGGCGTCGGCTTCGGCGTCGGCCCGCACGGCGCGTCCGCAGATGAGGCGTGCGCAGACGAAGACGATGAAGGTGGCGCTCATCCCGAAGCCGATCACCGTGGTCACCAGATTCAGCCCGGAACCCAGCATCTCGCCGCCCCGCCGCCAAGGCCACCAGAGTCGGCACGTGCGCGCGGCGCGGGAGGTGAACGAGCGTTATCACGGCTGCCCGAGCAGGCTGCGGCGTATAAGAGCGGCGCGGGTGGGCTCGAGCTGCGTGTCCATCGACGCGGGGTTTGGGATTTGGGATTTGCGTGGGCCGCTGGCAAGGAATGATGCGCCGAGAGCGGAGCGGGCGGGTGGAAAGCGGAATCCGGGAGTTGGTGAGAGAGAGAGAGAGAGTCCCGGGAATGGGGAGTATCTTGCTGTGACTTGTGAGGGTGGGGGTGCCTGCCTTGCGGCCTAGCTTAGCCGCTGCCGACCGCCGCTGGCCCGCCGGTCACTCGCTGGAGATGTCTCGTGAAGCGGGGCCAGTGCTACTACGGCAGTGGGGTCGACTGTCTCTGGATAGGGGCGTGCGCGGCCCACCGAGACACGTGGAGAATAGTCCACGATCACGTAGCAGATAATCGATACGCTGATTCGGAGATTCGAGGAAACGGAAGACTGACGATCTTCGTTGTTCTTCTGTACGTGGCAAGAACTTTCTTCTGTGCGGTATAAATCTTTTGCCCGCGGTGTACGGTGTACGATGGTCAGGGCATTTCTAACCGATCCCCTGTAACAAGTTAATATAGTAAAATTAAAATTTTACTTTACTAATCGGTACCTAGCCGATTCCTTATTCATGGTTAGTGGAGTATATTTTTACTCTGGCTCTAAAATTTTCCTTATTTTTTACTCCACCGATTGGCGGCCGAGTAAAACGTTGTGCCTCTCTTTCGTGTCCGCGCCGCCGCTGCATCTTCGCCGGCGCGCCTCCCGCCGATCCCTCACCGACCCTGCCACTACCTCGTTCCATCCCTTGCCCTTCGCTGCCGTTCTGCCCGTCGGCCGACCCGTTCGGCCCCCCGTCGCCGTCCGCCGTCGCCATTGCTGATTCGTCCGATTTCTTTCGAGTTTCTTCTTTTTCTAGCGGCCGCCGCATCTTACCTTGCTTGCGCACCGCTACAGGTCACCTGTCGCTCGCCGGTTCGGTCTAAACCACGCCGGCCGGCTTTTGCACCACCACTGCACCCTAAGTGTTCGAAGAATTGCCTAGGTGAGTTATTTTGTTTGTTTCTCTTTGAACCGAGCCGTTTGGATTGAATCAAACCGTTTGGATTGTAGACGAAGAGGTTGAGGGAGATGGCGTTGGAGGACTCGTCGTCATTCGATGAGGATGAAGAAGACGATGATGACTTTGACACCGTTTTGGGCATGATTTTGAATGATGATGTTCGGCGGCCGAGGAGAGGATCATAATTTGGCCGCATACACATCAACCGTGATAGAGCGGAGGGCCATGCCAAGATCATGAATGATTAGTTTGATCCAAACCCAAACTATCCGGAGAAGTACTTTCGCCAACGCTTTCGAATGCACACAAGTCTTTTTCTGACCATTGCAAAAGCCGTTGAGAGATATGATGACTCATTCAAGCTCCGGAGAAATGCGTCTGGAGAGATCAGTGCAAGCCCTCTGATGAAATGCATTGCGGTTGTTCAAGTCTTGGCATATGGGTGTTCTGCCGATGCAATTGATGACTATGTATGCATTGGCGAAGACACAATCTTGGAGGCTGTTCGAAGGTTACCAAAGCAGTGATCGCTGTCTTTCGCTTGGAATACTTGAGAGCACCAACCTAGGAAGACACCCAGAGGCTGATGACTGAGAGTGAAGCAAGAGGATGGCCGGGGATGCTTGGATCACTTGACTGTATGCACTAGAGATGGAAGAATTGTCCTGCATGTTGGAAGGGCCAGTACAAAGGCCACATCAACAATCCAACAATCATTCTTGAGGCAGTTGACTTCCTTCCTTTGTTCTTCCATTCTACTTTGTCGGTTCTGATCATCAGTTCTTATCGATCCCATTTTAAGGACAAATCGAAGGATCTTTGGATATGGCATTCATTCTTTGGTCTGCCTGGCTCTCACAATGACTTGAATGTGCTATCGAGATCACCTCTGTTTTCCAGGCTTATACAAGGTGAAGCTCCCGCTTGCGACTACTCAATCAACGAGCACAACTACTCGATGGATTACTACCTTGAGGATGGCATCTATCCATCATGGGCCACCTTGGTCAAAACAATTCTGCGTCCAAAAGGTAACAAAAACACTCACTTTGCCCAATGTCAAGAAGCTGCAAGGAAAGATGTGGAAAGAGCCTTCGGTGTGCTTCAGAAGTGCTTTGCAATTGTTCATGGCCCTGCCGAGTACTGGAACTCCAAGGTTCTATGGCGAATCATGACTTGTTGCATCATATTGCATAACATGATCATTGAAGACGAGAGAGATATGCCTGAGAACTTTCGATACATCACCAACGGGATTCCAGTTGAGCCAGAGTATGATACAAATAGGATCTTGACATTCCTTGAGGAGCATCGCAAGATCGAGAATAGTCAAGTTCATACTCAGCTCCAACAAGATCTTGTTGAGCATCATTGGCAATGTCTAAGTGAGTCCTAGTTGTTCTATGAAATGCTATTTGCTACATTTGAACCATTCGGCGTGTTTAAATTCGGTTTGTAAAGTTTGAATTCGGTTTGTAAGCTATATTCATAATTTGGTTGAACATTCAAATTCATGTTTAGTTTCTATATGTGTGCTAATATGTAGTTGCAATTTATACTAGAATTGCAAAGTTTGGAAAAAAATTACTCCGCTATATTTTGGGGATCGGCTAGGTCCGGCCAAAACTTAGTGGAGTATATCAGTTAGAGTTGGCCTTAGGCGCCGACGCAAACCCTTTTTCCGTTGGCTGGAGGTGCGCTGTCCGCCGCCCGTGTCCGGCCTGTACGCCCAACCGGCCACCACATTTTTTGTCCGCGTTTGAATTTTTGGCAAGCAAATTTAATTTTTGGAAAGAAAATTTAATTAAAAAATGGCCAGCGAACATGCCAACCTAAAAAATCATAGTTCATGCCGACTTGTCAGCGGCTAGCAGAGTTGTCAACACACAAAAAAGAGGGACATAGTTCAACCACATCATACATCTCGGTCATGGTTCATGTTAGCACACATACAAAAAAGATGGCCCTCTTGGGCATAGATCAACCGTCTAGCTCGAGCATCTCCTTTTGCCTCTTCTCGAACGAAACCCTTCTTCTCGGGGACACCTTGTTCAAATCCACCGTCATGATCTCCACCTCCTTCACCATGGAAGGGAGCGCCACCTCTTTTGCTTTGGTCTTGGCATTGGCCGCCTCTATCTCGAGCTTCTTCGCTTGTGCGCCTCCATCTCGAACTTCTTCTTTTGTAGCTCAATGTAGGCCTTCATTTGCTCATCTTTCTCTTGCCGACGCTTCTCCTCCCTTGCTTCCTTTTGAGTCATCATGCCTTGCAAAGTTTCTTGCATGGCAAATGTCACTGTATCACGCTTCTTGACCTTCTGGGAGTTGGTCTTCCCCCTCGGCCACTTCTCCCTCAAGCCATGGTCAGCAGCGGCCTATGTCCCTCCATTCTTCTTGAGGGCGGCATATTGCTCTTTGACCTTCTCTCCATTAGGGCTCTCCAATGGTGACCCACAAATTTCCCCTCGCATCTGTCCGCGGATAGGGAGGGACCAGTCCGCGGACACAGATGTGGGAGGCCGCCATCCAACGATGTCCGCATACATCCGGCCAACAATTGGAACTAACCGGACAAAATTCGTTCAAACACGGCCGTATTTCATATAAACATAACGGATTTCATATAAACATGATGGGTTTCATTACATTTACATGAACTAAGCGGTGCTAGTCCGGGTCTGGAGGTATAATTAATACCTAATCTAAGTGGTCGCCGGTGCCCTTTCCTCGTGTCCGACCATGAGCCTCGAGAACTGAAGCTTCACCTTCTCCAGCTCCGCCTCGGGGCTCTCCAACTCTACCTCCGTAACCTCCGCCTCCATGTCGCCGCCAAGCGGCTAATCGGCGAACAATATTGAGCCCACCAAGCTTGGCTAGTTGGCTTCAAAGGGAGGGGAGGAGCGGTGGCCTTCTTGGGACCCGAGCGGTGGCGACCTATCGTGCATTACTCTTCATCGTTGCCGGCGGAGCCCGAGGACGTGTCGGCTTCGTGGTCATGGCAGAGGGGCGTGGCCTCGGTGATGTCGTCCTCCTCGTCGCCTCTCTCGCCAAACACCGCCTCGTCCTCCTCGTCGCACTCCTTGTAGGCGGTCGCCGCCTCCACCGCCCACTGGCGGTACTGCCAGCGGGTGAGCCGGATCTCCCGAGCAGAGCGGTAGGACTCGAGCAGCGCCTCCTGCTCCGCCAGGTCCGCGTCCAGCGCGACCTCCCTGTCGGTAGTGAGCTGCTCCTCCGCCTGTAGGTGCTTCTGGAGGAGGTGGTGGTTGTAGGCGGCGTTAGCGTGTGCCTCTCGAAACTACTCTCCTGCTACTCCCGCACCATGTCCATGAATGGGCACGGGCCTCGCCGATGGCACATGGCGCAGTGCACTAACGAGGGTGCCGCGGAGGACGAGAAGGGTGGCGCCGGCTCGTCGCCGACCGCGCCCTCCATTGTGACGTCCTCGTCCTCTAGCTGCCTGCCGGCCAGCCAGCCGACAGCAATGGTGGCCATATACTTCTTCTGGTCCGGCGTCAGCCATCTCGGAGAACTTTGGCGGGGGAGGAATCCATGGTGGGAGTGGTGCAGAGAGGGATCAGAGGCGGATGACTGCGACTATGGCCGGGGCATCTGTTTATATAGCAATGGAGGGCGGCAGAGGGACGGATGGGTGGCGCCGAAGGAGACCCTTCGGTAACTGCGTGCATCAATGTGGGCAGCAGATGGACGGACGGGCGGCCGTCATGTCGTTTGAACGCGTAGCAGTTGCCTGACCGGGAAGCGGCGCGGGCGGCGCTCTCTCGGCCGGCACGCCGCTTCAATGCCGGTGCCAGCGAGCGTTCGCGTCCACTCTGGCCGGGCATGAATGCGGGCACTGGCGCTCTAGAGCGACGCTGATCGTTTCGTGCAGGAAGTGCGCGCGAGAGAGAGGAGGGATTTTTGGTGGGCCAGGGCGGTCAGAAGCGGGCGTGGGAGTGGTCTGGACTCCTGCAAAGCCCACCCACATTTGTCTCCGGTTTGCGAGAGAAAGTACATCCAGAACGCGCTGCAGACAGATACAGGACCACCTTGGATGGCGTCCGCAGTCCGGACAATGGGGTTCGAACAAATGCAGGAGGTTTGAGGGTCGACGTTGGAGATGCCCTTAGAAATGATTGTCCAACAATGGATGAGGGTGAACGGCTTGTTCCCATTGAAAGGATCGATATGGTTGACTAGAGGCGGGGTGAATAGGCAACTACCAATTTTTACTTTTTTTTAGCAAATTAGGTTTAGCAACAAACAGGTTGTCTAGATATGCAACTAGGTGAACAACCTATATGATGCTAGCAATCAACAACAACACAAGCAAGCAATAGATACAACACAAGTAAAGCTTGCACAAAGTAAAGGTAAAAGTAACCACAAGTGGAGCCGGTGGAGACAAGGATATGTTATCAAAGTTTCTTCCCTTTGAGGGGAAGTACGTCTCCGTTGGAGCGGTGTGGAGGCACAATGCTCCCCAAGAAGCCACTAGGGCCACCGTATTCTGCTCACGCCCTCGCACAATGCAAGATGCCGTGATTCCACTAGTGGTGCCCTTGAAGGCGGCAATCGGACCTTTACAAACAAGGTTGGGGCAATCTCCACAACCGAATTGGAGGCTCTCAACACCACCACGAAGCTTCACCACAATGGAATGTGGCTCCGAGGTGACCTCAACCGTCTAGGGTGCTCAAACACCCAAGAGTAACAAGATCCGCAAGGGATTAGTGTGGGGAATCAAATTTCTCTTGGTGGAAGTGTAGATCTAGGCCTTCTCAACCAATCCCTAGGAAATCGACAAGTTTGATTGGTTATGGAGAGAGATAGGGGAATGAGCTTTTGAGCAACAATGGAGCTTGGGGGAGGAAGAGGTAAGTCCACTTGAAGAAGAACACTCACTTATATAGTGGGGGAAAGATTCGAACTGTTATGCCCCTTTAGCCCGTGCACAATCGGTAGTACCGCTCGGGCGAGCGGTACTTCCGCTAGCACGGAAGTTCCAGCAATGTCGTTCAACCGAACAAGTTAGGGAGGCGGTAGTGCCACCGGAATGGTACTACCGCTCCCACCAGCGGTACTACCGCGTGGTGTTGAGCAACCAATAGAAACAACGGTCGTAGAGAAGGACAGTGCAGTAGTGCCGCCCAGAGCGGTACTACCGCTAGCTACTGCCACTCGACTTCTGCTGAAGGACAGAGTAGTCCAGAGGACTAAAAATAAGCGGTACTCCCAGCGGTAGTAGAAAAGCGGTAGTTCCGCCGGGGCGGTACTACCGCTCCACAGGAGCGGTACTTCCGCTTAACTGTTAGATGCCCAGTAAATCTGCGGTAGTGTGGTGCTAGTCAGAGCCGCAGTATCGCCGAAGCGGTACTACTGCGCTGAACTACCGCCCTACTACTGCTCATTTACAGAGCACTAAAAATAGGCAGAAGTCCGAGTAGCATTGAACTGCCTCAAGAAACCCATGCACAAGGAAGGACAAGCTCTAGTGCCGGGAAGGAAAGAGGGTGCAAAAAGACTATGTACATGTTGATTCCACCCAAACCTTTCTGAAGCAGACCCCCTCTTAATAGTACGATGATCCTACGACTCAAATCCTCCTAAAATGAAACGTAAGAAAACAATCGTCTTCGCAATATCTCTGAGGGGCACGAATCGTATCGTGCCATATGATAGATTCTCTAAAATGCTTAATGCACACGATTAGTCCGCAAAAGCATTGTCATCAATCACCAAAACCACTAAGGGAGAAATATGCCCTAACAATCTCCCCCTTTTTGGTGGATTGATGACAACACGGGATTTGCACAAAGATAGAATGAGATAATATGCAAACCCAATATCTACAAAATATAGACGGGCTCCCCCTAGATGTGTGCACTAATTAAGTATGCCTTTGGAATGCAAAGCGCACACACTAGGATCAACACCCCCCCTATAATTTATAGAATGGCAACACTTGCAACAACAATATATGGGAGATAAGCATGAATGCAAGGAAATATCATGTGAGCATAAAGATAGGGCACAAGATAGATAACATCTCACAAGCTAACAAGGTACATGACATAAAGATAAGGATAGGATAGCATATGTCTCACACCATATGAGAGGTACTTAAGGTTCCACACACAAACTAAAGCAAACAAGAAAGAGTTCACGAGAGAACGAAAGCAACGACAAAGAAGACACACTCGTGACTCGGCAAATCCCTAAGCTCTCTCCCTCTTTGGCATCGAGACACCAAAAGGGCAAAGAGCACTAAACTGGTCCAAGGTGGTAGAGATGCTCCAGAACATCATCAGTACTCCTCGTGTTCATCAGACTCCTCATGCTCATCAGACTCCTCTGCCGCCTCAGGCTAACGCTCGGCCTCGGAATCTGACCACTGGCAATGCTGCGAGATCCATGACTCCTCGTCTGTGATCCTCTCCTCAGATCCACTAGCAACCTCCAGACTCAGGTGCCTCATCGTGATCTTGTCACTGATATGTCTCCAACGTATATATAATTTATGAAGTATTCATGCCATGTTTACCACAATTTTATATGGTTTTGGTATGATTTTATTAGAACTAACCCGGACTGACGCTGTTTTCAGCAGAACTACCGTGGTGTCGTTTTCTGTGCAGAAATAAAAGTTCTTGGAATGGGCTGAAAATTTACACTGATTTTTTGTGGACCAAAAGAAACCCCCGAAGCTTCGTGGGAGGACCATAAGACCCACGAGGACACGACAAGCTCACTAGGCGTGCCCTACCCCTCAGGGAGGGGCGACCGAGCTTGTCGCTGCCTCGTGGACCCCCTTGACGTGAGACCGACACCAAAAATTCCTATAAATAACAAACCCACAGAAAGAACCCTAGATGAGAAGTTCCACCGCCGCAAGCCTCTGTATCCATGAAAACTCAATTGGGACCCCGTTTTGACACACTGCCGGAGGGGGAAATCATCATCGGAGGCCATATTTATCATCCCGGCGGTCTCCATGATGAGGAGAGAGTAGTTCACCCTAGGGGTTGAGGGTATGTACCAGTAGCTATGTGTTTGATCTCTCTCTCTCTCGTGTTCTTGATGTACCACGAGCTTTGATATATTTGGATCTTATGGTGTTCTTCCCTCTCTACCTTCTTGTGATGAATTGAATCTTTTCCTTTGAGGTTTTGTTATGTCGGATTGAATCTTTTGGATGTGAGAGCACTTGATGTATGTCTTGCGATGGGATATCCATGGTGACAATGGGATGCTCTATTGATTCACTTGATGTATGTTTCGGTTATCAACTTGCGGATTCCCGTGGTGACATTGGGGTAATCTATGCATACGGGTTGATACGCGTTTTCATATTCCTTTCTCCGATAGAAATCTTGGAGTACCCTTTGAAGTTCTTTGTTGGATTGAATATTATGAATCTGAAGTTATTTGATGCATATCGTATAATCAAATCACGGATACTTGTGGTGAAATTGGAGTATCTAGGTGACATTAGAGTTGGTTGATGTGTATCATATGGTGTTATTTTAGTACGAACTCTAGGGCTCGTCGCATGCCTGTGCATAAGTCAGGGCGGCAAACACATATGTTTATTGCACCGACAGGAGACAACCTAACATTTATCCCTACTGTTTTTTTGTGTTCACATGATTAAGCTACTATATTAATCATGTTTTATAGCTTTTGTTTTAATAAAGTGCCAAGTAAAGCCTTTGGGATAGTGTGGATGATAGTTGACTTGATTCGGTGAAAAAACAGAAACTTTTTCACCCAGTTCTGGAATTTTGTAAATTCACGGAAACGTTCTTTTGCTCTGAATTTTTTACACATGATGTACAAATTTCCTACGTTGTCCTAATTTTTCAAAAAAATTGGATCTACAGAAGTATGGTCATTGTTCAGATCATTACAGACTATTCTGTTTTGACAGATTCTGTTTTCAATGCATAGTTTGCTTGTTTTCTAGTTTCTATGGCTTATATTGCTCAATATAAATTGTGGAAATGATAAGGTATAGTAGGAATTATGTGGAAACAATTATGAATCTTGTCTTTGACAGTACCAAAGTGAATGATTTTTTTATTATACTAACCCATCTCACGAAGTTCCGTTAAGTTTTGTGTGATTGAAGTTTTCAAGTTTTGGGTGAGATATCGATATGAGGAGAATAAGGAGTGGAAAGACCATAAGCTTGGGGATGCCCAATGCACCCCAAGGTAATATTCAAGGAATACCCAAGCAACTAAGCTTGGGGATGCCCCGGAAGGCATCCCCTCTTTCGTCTCCAACATTATCGGTAACCTTACTTGGAGCTATATTTTTAATCGTCATATGATATGTGTTTTGCTTGGAGCATCATTTTATTTTGTTAGGATTTGCTTGCTGTCATTTAGAATAAGTTATTACATCTTTTATTTCAATAAAAATGTCAAGGATAGCCTTCACCATGCTTAGTTTGCAAGTATATGAGTTGTTGTTTCAAAACAGAAAGTTGCACGCTATTGCGTAAATTCTCCGGAAAAGTAAGAATGTGATAAAATGTTGAAATTTTGACACAATGAGATATGATAAATTTTATACAGTGTGGTAAGTTTTCAGAATTTCTTTAGTTAAATAAGTATGGATCTTCCTTAATCCTTTACAAACTATTCTATTTAGACAAATTGCTGTTTTGATTGCATTGTTTGCATATATTTGCTTGTTTAATAATTCTATTTGAGGATAGGAGTATTAAATATGCAGAGGCATTTAGTATGCAATTTCAAATTATAATTTAGTGATTTTCTACAGTAGAGAATGATAAGGTTTTGCATTGATTTATACTAACTTATCTCACGAGTTCTTGTTGAGTTTTGTGTGGATGAAGTTTTTAAGAATTAGGGAAACTGTGAGATGAGAGGAATCAAGGAGACACAAGACCTCAAGCTTGGGGATGCTCAAGGCATCCCTAGCTAATATTTCAAGAAGTCTCAAGCATCTAAGCTTGGGGATGCCCCGGTTGACATCCCACCTTTCTTCTTCAACAATGATCGGTCAGTTTTGGTTGAGCCTAAGTTTTTGCTTCTTCGCATGATATGAGCTATCCTTGGAATGTCATTTTATTTTGTTTTGCTTGCTATTTGAATAAAATACTTAATATCTATTTTTTTTTAATGAGAGAGAGTCTTCACATAGCTACTTAATTATTTGACTACTCATTGATCTTGACTTATATCTTTTTGGAGTAGTTTGTCATTCATTCCCGTGCTTCACTTATATCCCAAGAGTAAATGGTTGAATGAATTTAATATCATTAATCTGAAATTATATATGTTTCATATGCTTATCCCATGGGGAGTAATGACTTCACATATAAGAAGTATAGGTGGTAAAATTTATTAAAAGTTAGCAAATACAGCATTGGTCACTTGGACAATTCATGAAAGAATATTGAAGGAAGAGAGATTTCACATATAAATATACTCTCTTGGACATCTTCTATGATTGTGAGCCCCATTAATTATTTTCAAACTTGAGAAAATTAGTTGAAGTTGGACAAGGAAGACAACATAATGAGTTATGTTTGGGTATATTTGTATAGAGGGTATATTGTTATGGATCCTCCAACATGTGGTGCTTGCTTAGGATCTTTTGCTAGCCAAAAATTCGTACTAAGTAGAGATACTAATTGTGCATCCAAAAACCCTTAAACCCAATTTCTTGTCATAAGTGTCCACCATATCTACCTATAGATTGAATAAGATCCTTCAAGTAAGTTGTCATCGGTGCAAAAAGCAATAAAAATTGCTCCTAAATATGTATGATCTTTTATTGTAAGGGAAAATAAGAGTTGTACGAACTTGTGATGGTAAAGAAATAAAAGCAACGGACTGCATAATAAAGGTTGCTATCACAAAGGGCAATATAACGTGACGTTCCTTTGCATTAAGGGTTTGCACATCCAAAAATAAAAAGCGCATGACAACCTCCGCTTCCCTCTGCGAAGGGCCTATCTTTTACTTTTATGTATTTACTTTTATGCAAGAGTCAATAGTATTCCTTCTCATTTCAACCTCAATTATTCTCTAAGTTGGCAAGTATCATGTGGTGGGGAAAGACCCAAGCATATATGGCCATTCAAATATATTTGATCAAGAATTATTATTGTTGACAATTATCTATATGATAAATAAGTTGGGAGGCGAAACATTAAGCCCCTATCTTTCTCTGTGTTCGATGGATGCTATTTGTTCTAAAAATATGCTTTAAGTGTTAGCAATCATGGAAGACTATATGATAGTTGAGTACGTGGAATTTGCTAAATCCAAGCTCTTTCATAGACCCTTCCTGAAAATAAGATGAATTGCAATTGTTTGATGACTGAGAACATAGTTTGTTAGTTTTCAAGAAAGTTTATGGTCTATACTTTAACATGTGAATAGCTTGTTACTTGATCATGAGAAATTTTATGAGATGAGCTACTGTTTATGATATATAATGATGCTAGAAAAAGTGTTTGGAACTATCATTGATCAAATTTTGCACTATGCTAGCATTCACACTTCATAAATTATTTCTTTTATCATTTACCTACTCGAGGACGAGCAGGAATTAAGCTTGGCGATGCTGATACGTCTCCAACGTATCTATAATTTATGAAGTATTCATGCCATGTTTACAACAATTTTATATGGTTTTGGTATGATTTGATTAGAACTAACCCGGACTGACGCTGTTCAGCAGAACTACCGTGGTGTAATTTTTTGTGCAGAAATAAAAGTTCTCGGAATGGGCTGAAAATTTATGGTGATTTTTTGTGGACCAAAAGAGACCCCGAAGCTTCATGGGAGGACCAGAAGACCCACGAGGACACGACAAGCTCGCTAGGCGCGCCCTACCCCCTAGGAAGGGGCGACCGAGCTTGTCGCTGCCTCATGGACCCCCTTGACGTGAGACTGATACGTCTCCATCATATCTACTTTTCCAAACTCTTTTGCCCTTGTTTTGGACTCTAATTTGCATGATTTGAATGGAACTAACCCGGACTGGCGCTGTTTTCAGCAGAATTGACATGGTGTTGTTTTTGTGCAGAAATCAAAGTTCTCGGATTGACCTGAAAATTTACGGAGAATTTTTGTGGAATATATAAAAATTTCTGGCAGAAAAATATACCAGAGGGGGGCCACCCAGGAGCCACAAGCACAGGGGGCGCGCCCACCCCCCAAGGGCACACCTGGTGAGCTTGTGGGCCCTCTGGACCTCCGGCAACCCTAACTTCAACTCCATATATTCCTATTCGCGGAGTAAAAAATCAGAGAGAATTCATTGCGTTTTACGATACAGAGCCGCCGCCACCTCCTGTTCTTCATCGGGAGGGTTGATCTGGAGTCCGTTCGGGGCTCCGAAGGGTGGAATCCATCGCCGTCGTCATCATCAACCTTCCTTCATCGCCAATTTCGTGATGCTCACCACCGGGAGTGAGTAATTCCTTTGTAAGCTTGCTGGACGGTGACGGGTTGGATGAGATTTATCATGTAATCGAGTTAGTTTTGTTAGGGCTTGATCCCTAGTATCCACTATGTTCTGAGATTGATGTTGCTATGACTTTGCTATGCTTAATGCTTGTCACTAGGGCCCGAGTGCCATGATTTCAGATCTGAACCTATTATGTTTTCTTGAATATATGTGTGTTCCTGATCCTATCTTGCAAGTTGTAGACACCTATTATGAGTTATGATCCGAATACCCCAAGGTGACAATAATTGGGATTATTTTCGGTGATTACCGTAGTTTGAGGAGTTCATGTATTAACTAAGTGCTAATGCTTTGTTTCGGTTCTCTATTAAAAGGAGGCCTTAATATCCCTTAGTTTCCTTATGGACCCCACCGCCACGGGAGGGTAGGACAAAAGATGTCATGCAAGTTCTTTTCCATAAGCACGTATGACTATATACAGAATAGATGCCTACATTACATTGATGAATTGGAGCTAGTTCTGTGTCGCCCTAGGTTATGACTACTACATGATGAATATTATCCAATACATTATCCATCGCTGATCCAATGCCTACGAGCTTTTCACATATTGCTCTTTGCTAAGTTACTTTTGTCGTTGCTGCTGTTACAATCACTACAAAACTGCTACTATTACTTTTGCCACTGTTATCGTTACTATCATACTACTTTGCTACTAAATACTTTCCTGCTGATATTAAGTCTTTCAGGTGTTGTTGAATTGACAACTCAGCTGCTAATACTTGCGAATATTCTTTGGCTCCCCTTGTGTCGAATCAATAAATTTGGGTTGAATACTCTACCCTCAAAAACTGTTGCAATCCCCTATACTTGTGGGTTATCAGAGACCGATGCAAAAAATTCCTATAAATACCCAAACCCCCAAAAAGAAGCCAAGATGAGAAGTTCCACCGCCGCAAGCCTCTGTATCCACGAAAACTCAATTGGGACCCCGTTCCGGCACCCTGTCGGAGGGGGAAATCATCACCGGAGGCCCTCTTCATCATCCCGGTGGTCTCCATGATGAGGAGGGAGTAGTTCACCCTAGGGGCTGAGGGTATGTACCAGTAGCTATGTGTTTGATCTCTCTCTCTCTCTCTCTCTCGTGTTCTTGATTTGGCACGATCGTGATGTACCGCGGGGTTTGTTAATATATTTGGATCTTATGGTGTTCTTCCCTCTCTACCTTCTTATGATGAATTGAATATTTTCCTTTGAGGTTTTGTTATGTCGGATTGAATCTTTTGGATGTGAGAGCACTTGATGTATGTCTTGTGATGGGATATCCATGGTGACAATGGGATGTCCTATTGATTCACTTGATGTATGTTTCGGTTATCAACTTGCGGATTCCCGTGGTGACATTGGGGTAATCTATGCATAGGGGTTGATACGTGTTTTCATATTCCTTTCTCCGATAGAAATCTTGGGGTACCCTTTGAAGTTCTTTGTGTTGGATTGAATATTATGAATCTGAGGTTGTTTGATGCATATCGTGTAGTCAACTCACGGATGCTTGTGGTGACATTGGAGTATCTAGGTGACATTAGAGTTGGTTGATGTGTATCATATGGTGTTATTTTAGTACGAACTCTATGGTTGTTTGTGATACTTACAGGAATAGCTCAATGGATTGATCAGAAAGAATAACTTTGAGGTGGTTTCGTACCCTACAAACAATTTCATCTTATGTTCTACGCGATAGGAACTTTGGAGTGATTCTTTGTTGCATGTTGAGGGATTGTTATATTATCCAATTATGTTATCATTGTTGAGAGATTTTGCACTAGTGAAAGTATGAACCCTAGGCCTTGTTTTCAAGCATTTGCAATACCGTTTTTGCTCACTTTTGCTACCAGTTACCTTGTTGTTTTTATATTTTCATATTACAAAAACCTATATCTACTACCCATACTACACTTGTATCACCATCTTGATGTCGCTTGAAACTGCGTCGGTATTTCCCCAAAGAGGAAGGGATGATGCAGTATAGCTACGGTAGGTATTTCCCTCTGTTGTGAAACCAAGGTATCAATCCAGTAGGAGAACCAAGCAACACTATGTAAACGGTACCTGCACACAAGGAACAAATACTTGCAACCCGACGCGTAAGAGGGGTTGTCAATGCCTCCACGGTAAAAAGAGAGATAAAGTTGTGGTAGATTGGATAAATAGCTCTCGATACAAAGCGAAATAAAATAAGTAATAAAAAAGTAAAGAACAGCTTTCGTCATACGGCAGGGCGTACGGCAGGGCCATGGATATATATATGCCCTTCTCTTCATTGCTTTCCTGAAATGCGTAAGTAATCACTTTCGAAATGGTACCAAAAGGCCGGCTCAAATCATCTATTACAGCCTGGTGGAAACTATTCTTCGACTACTTCTTCCTTCGACTAGCGTGCTTAGATAAAATACAACGGTACCTATATCGCTCGCTGTTGAAATTATAGTTTAGGTGGACTGTATGTCTTTACATCTTCTCCAGCCGAGTGCAGCAAGGTATTTTTGGGTTTTTGGAATAATAGATCTGAAAATAAAAGCGAATAAAAATAGATCTCAAAGCAAATATGATAAAGAATAGACCCGGGGGCCGTAGATTTCACTAGTGGCTTCTCTCGAGAAATAGCACACGGTGGGTAAACAAATTACTGTTGGGCAATTGATAGAAGATCGAATAATTATGACGATATCCAAGGCAATGATGAATATATAGGCATCACGTCCAAGATTAGTAGACCGAATCCTGCGTGCATCTACTACTATTACTCCACACATCGACCACTATCCAGCATGCATCTAGTGTATTAAGTTCATGGAGAAATGGAGTAATGCAATAAGAACAATGACATGATGTAGACGAGATCTATTCATGTAGGAATAGCCCCCATCTTGTTATCCTTAATAGCAATGATACATGCGTGTCTTGCTTCCCCTTCTGTCACTGGGAAAGAACACCACAAGATCGAACCCATCACAAAGCACCTCTTCCCATGGCAAGAAAAATCGATCTAGTTGGCCTAACTAAACTAAAGATTCGAATAAGAAATATGAGGCTATAAATAATCATGCATATAAGAGATCAAAGAATACTCAAATAGTATTCATGGATATAGATCTGATCATAAACTCAAAGTTCATTGGATCCCAACAAACACACTGCAAAAAGAGTTACATCAAATAGATCTCCAAGAGACCATTGTATTGAGAATCAAAAAGAGAGAAGAAGCCATCTAGCTACTGCCTACGGACCCTTAGGTCTATGGTGGACTACTCACGCATCATCAGAGAGGCACCAATGAGGATGATGAACCCCACTGTGATGGTGTCTAGATTGAATCTCGTGGTTCTGGAACTTGCGGTGGCTGGAATTGTGTTTCGTCGACTCCCCTAGGGTTTCTGGAATATTTGGGAATTTATAGGGTGAAGAGGCGGTGCAGGAGGTCTCCGTGGGGGGCACAACCCCCCTGGGCGCGCCCTGGTGGGTTGTGCTCCCCACGGGCCTCCCCTCTGGTGCTTTCTTGGCCCACAAGGTGTCTTCTGGTCCAGAAAAAATCTCCAAAAAGTTTCGCTGCATTTGGACTCCGTTTGGTACTGATATTCTGCGAAGTAAAAAACAAGCAAAACAACAGCAACTGGCACTGGGCACTATGTCAATAGGTTAGTCCCTAAAATTGATATAAAGTTGCTATAAAATGAATATAAAACATCCAAGAATGATAATATAACAGCATGGAACAAGCAAAAATTATAGATACGTTGGAGACGTATCACATCTCTTCGCTGAACTAGTGCACCTATACAATTTACCATTGTATTTGGTGTGTTGGGGACACAAGAGACTCTTTTTTATTTAGTTGCAGTGTTGTTTGAGAGAGACCATCTTCATCCTACACATCCCACGGATTGATAAACCTTAGGTCATCCACTTGAGGGAAATTTGCTACTGTCCTACAAAACTCTGTGCTTGGAGGCCCAACACGAGTCTACAAGAACAAGTTGTGTAGTAGACATCAGTCACGCGTGCGAGCCTTCTTCTCATGCTTGGAGGCCCTTGGCCTATATGCAGAAGAGCTTCTTCATCTTTGACTTGAGCTTGGACGCCCACGATGGTTCCTTGTCGGGAGAAGGAACAAACTCATAGTCTGGCTCAGTCTCATCATCAGAGTCAATGGGGGCAATCTCCTCGTTGGGGGCAGTAGGTGCAGTACCCCAGTTCTCCTTCTGGCGCAAGTTCAAAATACCATGAGACACCATATGCTCAGTGGGAAGGGACTCCCCTAGAAATTCAGTAGCCCAAGTCTCCTCAATCAACTTAAACATGTAGGGTCCATAAATGGGTACCTTCCAGTCAAGCACAACAGAACGAAGCTCACGCCACATGATGTGAGAGATGTCCAAGGTAGAGGTCCTTCCCTTCTCCTTGATGCAAAAAATAAGCATATCCACTAGATATGAGTGTACCTGATCCAGGTTCCCAATGCGAGGGAAAAGGGTGGTGTGAAAGATGCGGTGCATGATGTCCAAGAACGGAATGAGCTCAGTGCGAGTGGCCCCCTTTGCGTAGTCACAGTCCTGGAGTAACAGATCAGCTTAGACTTGTGCTGAGGAGCTGTCTCCTTGTGAGGCCGGAGACTAATAGGGTTGTCTTCCCCCTTATCAGCAATGCCCAGACAATCCATGAATGTCTTCCACTCAACCTTCAGTCCCCTCCCACCAGTCATCCAAGACATGGATCTAACCTCATCAGAATGGAAGTGAACAGTGGCATAGAATTGAGCCACAATCTCGCAGTCGAAATCCTTGTTGAAGGTGATGATCAGAATGAGACCCCACTGCTAACAAAGTGCAAGAGCTTCTCCAAAGTAAGCTAGATCTTTATCCATGTGAGCGATGTCGATAGACTTGACAGCCACAAATAGGTTCTTCTTACCCTTCAGAATGTCCACATAGATCAGTGATTGCTCCTTGGTCCAGAACGGATGACCAACAAGAGCCTCGTCCTGTGGACGGCGATATGGGTTGCGCAGACTGAAAGCAACAAACTCCTTGTGAGGCATCTCATCAGGAGGTGTACTCTTCTCCTTCTGCTTACTGGCGGTCTTCTTCACCCGTTGCCTTGGAGGCCCACTGGAACTAGCTGGAGCCTCATCTGTGGAGCGATAGCGCTTGGAGCCACCATGACGATCAGGGTTCTTGCAACGTGCTTGCTGACCGGAGCTACCACCACCTGGAACCCACAAACACAGAGCAAGGGAAAAGTAGGTGTAAAGCCATTGCATAAGCCAAGAGATACAAATTGAGAATAGAGGACAGTGCCCAAATTCTGAAAAACAGGTCACAAGGGTAGTACCGCTCCCATCAGTGGTAGCACCACCGCAGGACAAGCGGTAGTACTGCGGGAGATGAGCGGTAGTACCGCAACAAGCGGTTGTACCATGCGTGTCCCAAAGGTAGTACCGCCCACCCTACAGGATACATCCGCGGTGTGGATCTGGTAGTACCGGTGACGTAGAAGTTCAAAATTTCGACAAAGTACGACTATACTCCTATCTAGCAGTCATCCCGCATCCTACTCATGCCTAGATTTAGCCAAAAATCTACGAACACCACATGCATTGCCCTAGAACCAAGATTTTAAAAAATAGAACCATAGGAGAGGAAAAAGAGGGCAATAACGGTTGATGTTTGCTTGAACTACGTCGGTATTTCCCCAAAATGGAAGGGATGATGCAGCACAACAATGGTAGGTATTTCCCTCAGTGATGAGACCAAGGTTATCGAACCAGTAGGAGAACCACGCAACACCACATAAATAGCTCCTACACACAAAGAGCAAATACTTGCAACCCGACGTAAGAAAGGGGTTGTCAATACCTCACGGGTAAAAAGATAGGTAAAATTGTAGTAGATTGGATAAATAGATCTCGCGGGAACGCGAGATAAAATAAATAAATAAAAATTGCAGCAAGGTATTTTTGTATTTTTGGATTAATAGATCTGAAAATAAAAGCAAATAAAAATAGATCGCGAAGGCAAATAGCAAATAGATCTGAAAATATATGATGAGAAAATAGACCTGGGGGCCGCAGGTTTCACTAGTGGCTTCTCTCGAGAAAAATAGCATACGGTGGGTAAACAAATTACTGTTGGGCAATTGATAGAACTTCAAATAATCATGACGATATCCAGGCAATGATCATTATATAGGCATCACATCCAAGATTAGTAGACCGACTCCTGCCTGCATCTACTACTATTACTCCACACATCGACCGCTATCCAGCATACATCTAGTGTATTAAGTTCATGGAGAAACGGAGTAATGCAATAAGAACAATGACATGATACAGACAAGATCTATTTATGTAGAAATAGACCCCATCTTGTTATCCTTAATAGCAACGATACATACGTGTCGGTTCCCCTTCTGTCACTGGGATCAAGCACAGTAAGATCAAACCCATCACAAAGCACCTCTTCCCATTGCAAGATAAATAGATCAAGTTGGCTAAACAAAACCCAAATATCGAAGAAGAAATACAAGGCTATAAGTAATCATGCATATAAGAGATCAAAAAGACTCAAATAACTTTCATGGATAAAAACATAGATCTGATCATAAACTCAAAGTTCATCGGATCCCAACAAACACACCGCAAAAAAGAGTTACATCAAATAGATCTCCAAGAGACCGTTGTATTGAGCATCAAAAGATAGAGAGGAAGCCATCTAGCTACTGCCTACGGACCCGTAGGTCTACTATGAACTACTCACGCATCATCGGAGAGGCACCAATGAGGATGATGAACCCCTCCGTGATGGTGTCTAGATTGGATCTGTGGTTTCTGGAACTTGCGGTGGCTGGAATTGATTTTTGTCGACTCCCCTAGGGTTTCTGGAATATTGGGGTATTTATAGAGCAAAGAGGCGGTGCAGGAGGCCATCGAGGTGGGCACAACCCATCAGGGCGCGCCTGGGGGCCCAGACGCGCCCTGGTGTCTTGTGCTCACCTCGGGCCCCCTCTTCGGTACTTCTTTGGCCCACTGGATGTCTTCTAGTCCCAAAAAAATCTCCAAAAAGTTTCGCTGCGTTTGGACTCCGTTTGGTATTGATTTCCTGCGACGTAAAAAACAAGCAGAAAACAGCAACTGGCCCTGGGCACTATGTCAATAGGTTAGTCCCAAAAAATGATATAAAGTTGCTATAAAATGATTGTAAAACATCCAAGAATGATAATATAACAGCATGGAACAATAAAAAATTATAGGTACGTTGGAGACGTATCTGCATCCCCAAGCTTAATTCCTGCTCGTCCTCGAGTAGGTAAATGATAAAAATAGAATTTTTGATGTGGAATGCTGCCTATCATGTTCATCACATATTCTTTTCTTTGTAGCATGGACATTTGGACTTTTTATATGGTTCAAAGCAATAGTCTAGTTTTGACATGAGGACTTTAATACTCAAGCATATCAACAAGCAACCATGTCTTTCAAAATATCAACACTAAAGCAAGTTATCCCTAGCCCATTATGCTCAATCATTGATCCATTCATGAAACACACTCACATATTAGCTACACCCAAT
The DNA here is from genome assembly GCA_011799875.1 of Thinopyrum elongatum. Classification (NCBI taxonomy): domain Eukaryota; kingdom Viridiplantae; phylum Streptophyta; class Magnoliopsida; order Poales; family Poaceae; genus Thinopyrum; species Thinopyrum elongatum. The sequence goes on along the minus strand of CM022302.1, from coordinate 404,267,724 downwards.
GCTCAAGTACGATCATAGTGCCCCTTAGTTGGTGCTTTATAAGAGAAGATGGAGACTCAAAAAAATTGCATAAAGTAAAAGAAAAGCCCTTCGCAGAGGGAAGTAGGGATTTGTAGAGGTGCCAGAGCTCAAAGCGAAAAAATAGAGATAAAAACATTTTGGGAGGCATGCTTTTCCTTCCAACAAGAACGATCGAGAAGTTCCCAATACTTTCCATGCTAGATATATCATAGGCGGTTCCCAAACAGAAAATAAAGTTTATTCCTTTTTCCACCATACTTTCACTTTCCATGGCTAGCCGTATCCACGGGTGCCCTCCATACCAACACTTTCCAAGGAATTTATTATTTGACAACATAAAGTAAATTCATTTTTCATTTCAGGACTGGGCATCCCTAATACCTTTGTCGTACTCTTGTGCAATGACAAGTGAAAACACTCATCGTGAGAATAACACATCTAGCATGGAAATATATTAGCCACCCCCTACTGTTTCGCAAACGGTACGAGCACACAAAAGAGAAGTTTATTTTGAAAATTAGAGATGGCACATTCAAAATTGCTTAGAACGGCACGGAAATACCGCATATAGGTAGATATAGTGGACTCATATGGCAAAAACTGGTTTAAAGGATTTGGATGCACAAGTAGTGATCATACTTAGTGCAAATGAAGGCTAGCAAAAGATTGAGAAGCGTCCAACCAAGAAACGAAAAAAATCTCATAAGCGAGCATTAAGCATAATTAACACCGAATAATGCACCACAAGTAGGATGTAATTTCATTGCATAACTATTGACTTTCGTGCTTGCATAGGGAATCACAAACCTTAACACCAATATTCTTACTAAAGCATAGTTACTCCTCAACATGTCTCACATATCACTATCATCATATCTCAAAACTATTACAAAGAATCAAGTTTATTTTGTCCAATGATCTTCATGAAAGTTTTTATTATATCCTCCTTGGATATCTATCACTTTGGGACTAATTTCATATGTTGCTTTTAATAAGCTCAAACAAATATAAGTGAAAAACATGAGCATCATAATTCTTTCTCTCAAATTAATTTAAGTGAATCAAGAGAGAATTTCTTCAAAATTTTACAAACTCCCAAATAAATCTAAGTGAAGCATGAGAGCATTTCTTCAAAAATAACAAAGCACACCATGCTCAAAAAGATATAAGTGAAGCACTAGAGCAATTCCAAGGCTCTAAAAATTTAAGTGAAGCATAGGAGCAAGCATAGCATAATTTTTGGCTCTCTCAAAAAGGTGTGTCCAGCAAGGATTCAAGACTTAAAATAAAAAGCAAAACAAGCAAAGACTTATATCATACAAGACGCTCCAAGAAAAACTCATAATATGTGACGAATAAAAATATAGCTCCAAGTAAAATACCGATGGTCGTTCGAAGAAAGAGGGGATGCCACTCGGGGGCGTCCCCAAGCTTAGTTGCTTGATACTTCTTGAATATTACCTTGGGGTGCCTCGGGTATCCCCAAGCTTAGCCTTTTGCTAATCCTTATTCCTTCATCCATCGTGATCTCACCCAAAACTTGAAAACTTCAATCACACAAAACTCAACAAAACCTTCGTGAGATCCGTTAGTATAAGAAAACCAATCTTTACTTTAAGTACTGTAGAAAACCCATTCAAATTTTGTTATTGCATTATATCTACTGTATTCTAACTTTTCTATGGCAAAAACTCTTCAAAGGAAACCATAGAATCATCAAAATAAGCACACAAAGCAAAGAAAACAGAATCTGTCAAAAACAGAACAGTCTGCAAAGATACAAATTGTTCTCATACTTCTCTAACTCCAAAAATTCTAAAAATTAGGAAAACATAGGAAATTTGTATATCAATCTTGTGTAAAAAAATCAGAATTTTTTGTCTCTTCTGTGAATTTTCAAAATTGTTTTACTGGACGCAAAAGTTTCTGTTTTCCAACAAGATCAAATCAACTATCACCAAAGCTATCCCAAAGGCTTTACTTGGCACAAACACTAATTTAAACCACAAAAACACATCTAACTAGAGGCATAATTGGGTATTTTATTGAAAACAGCAATAAAACCAAAAAGAAAAAAGATAAAAGTTGGGTTGCCTCCCAACGAGCGCTATCGTTTTACGCCCCTAGCTAGGCATAATGCAAGGGATCTAAGTGTTGTCATCTTTGGTCCTAGTCCCATAAGATGCCCTCATGATTGATTCATATGGTGGATTAATTATAGTTATAGGGAAGTGTTCCATACCCTTCCTTAGTGGAAATTGAAATTTAATATTGCCTTCTTTCATATCAATCACGGCACCAATAGTACGTAAAAACGGTCTACCAAGAATAATTGGACAAGACGGATTGCAATCAATATCAAGAACAATAAAATCTATGGGCACATAATTCCTATTTGGAAGAATAAGAACATCATTAATTCTTCCCATAGGCTTTTTAATAGTGGAATCCGCCAAGTGCAAATTTGAGGAACATCCTTCAATATCGGTAAGACCAAGCACATCACATAAAGATTTCGTAATTGTAGAAACACTAGCACCCAAAGTCACATAAAGCAAAACACTCATGATTTTTGATCTTGACTTTGATAGTAGGTTCCCATTCATCATGTAATTTTCTAGGAATTGAAACCTCTAATTCCAACTTTTCTTCTAAAGCTTTCATCATAGCATCAACAGTATGTTTAGTAAAAGCTTTATTTTGTTCATAAGCATGGGGTGAATTTATCATGGATTGCAACAAAGAAATACAATCAACCAAAGAGCAACTATCATAATTAAAGTCTTTGTAATCCAAAAGAGAGGGCACATCACTAGTTAAAGTTTTGACCTCTTCAAACCCACTTTTATCAAAATTTTCAACAAGATTTTCACCCTCCAAATTATCAGGACGCCTTCTAGCTAAAGTTGACTCTTCTTCAGTTCCTTTTTCATCAATCTTAATTTTACTAAACAAAGAATTAATAGAAGAAACACCAATCATTTTAAGATCTTCATCATTTTTATGAAAGCAATCACTGGAAAATGCTTTTTCTAAAAATTCTCATCTAGCTCTAAGCATAGCAGTTCTTTTCTTACTTTCATCCATAGAAACATACAAAGCTTTAATTGATTCTTCAACCTTAGGCACAAAAAATTTCATCTTGAGATTTTCTACATCATGAGAAATTTTATCAACGCTTCTAGACAAATCATCAATCTTACTCAGTTTTTCTTCCATCATAGTGTTAAAATTCTTTTGAGCATTGATAAATTATTTAATATTATTCTCAAGATCAGAGGTGTTCCTATTATTATTATAAGAAGGATTACTAGGAATTACCATAATTATTAGAGGAATTACTAGGAAAAGGCCTAGGATTAAAATTACCTCTATAAGCTTTGTTATTGAAATTGTTTCGTGAGATAAAATTCACATCTATGGCATCACTATTTTTCTCAATCAAAGTAGACAAAGGCACATCATTAAAATCAATAGGAGCATTTTTATTAGCAACCAATTTCATAAGAGCATCAACTTTTTCACTCAAATAAGAAATTTCTTCAACCGAATTAACCGTTTTACTAGTAGGAGCTCTTTCGGTATGCCATTGTGAATAATTTGCTATAATATTATCAAGCAATTTAGTAGCTTCACCCAAAGTAATTTCCATAAAAGTACCCCTCGCGGCGGAATCTAAAAGATTTCGAGAAACAAAATTCAAACCCGCATAAAACTTTTGTATGATCATCCAAAGATTTAACCCATGAGTTGGGCAATTCCTTAGCATCAATTTCATCCTTTCCCAAGATTGTGCAACATGCTCATGTTCAAGTTGCTTGAAATTCATAATCTGGGTTCTAAGGGAAATAATTTTTGCGGGTGGAAAATACTTAGTAATAAAGGCATCTTTGCACTTATTCCAAGAATTGATACTATTGCAAGGTAAAGAAGAAAACCAAATTTTTGAACGATCTCGCAAAGAAAACGGGAATAATTTCAACTTCACAATACCATTGTCCACATCTTTTTTCTTTTGCATATCGCATAAATCCACGAATGTGTTAAGATGGGACGCGGCATCCTGATTAGGAGTACCGGAAAATTGATCTTTCATAACAAGATTCAGCAAAGCGGCATTAATATCACAAGACTCCGCACTAGTGGCGGGAGGAGCAATCGGAGTGCTAATAAAATCATTGTTGTTGGTATTGGAGAAATCACACAACTTGGTGTTCTCTTGAGTAATTGTGACTACGCAACAAGAGTGCACTCAAAAACAGATCTGACGAGAAAACGGTGAACGAAAAAGAGGGCGAATAAAACGGCAAATTTTGTGAAGTGGGGGAGAGGAAAACGAGAGGCAAATGGCAAATAATGTAAATTGCAAGGAGATGAGATTTGTGATTAGGAACCTGGTAGATGTTGATGATGTCTCCCCGGCAACGGCGCCAGAAATTCCTTTTGATGTTTGCTTGAACTACGTCGGTATTTCCCCAAAGAGGAAGGGATGATGCAGCACATCAACGGTAGGTATTTCCCTCAGTGATGAGACCAAGGTTATCGAACCAGTAGGAGAACCATGCAACACCACGTAAACAGCTCCTGCACACAAAGAACAAATACTTGCAACCCGACGTAAGAGAGGGGTTGTCAATCCCTCACGGGTAAAAAGATAGGTAAAATTGTAGTAGATTGGATAAATAGATCTCGCGGGAACGCGAGATAAAATAAATAAATAAAAATTGCAGCAAGGTATTTTTTGGATTAATAGATCTGAAAATAAAAGCAAATAAAAATAGATCACGAATGCAAATAGCAAATAGATCTGAAAATATATGATGAGAAAATAGACCCGGTGGCCGTAGGTTTCACTAGTGGCTTCTCTCGAGAAAAATAGCATACGGTGGGTAAACAAATTACTGTTGGGCAATTGATAGAACTTCAAATAATCATGACGATATCCAGGCAATGATCATTATATAGGCATCACGTCCAAGATTAGTAGACCGACTCCTGCCTGCATCTACTACTATTACTCCACACATCGACCGCTATCCAGCATGCATCTAGTGTATTAAGTTCATGGAGAAACGGAGTAATGCAATAAGAACAATGACATGATATAGACAAGATCTATTTATGTAGAAATAGACCCCATCTTGTTATCCTTAATAGCAACGATAAATACATGTCGGTTCCCCTTCTGTCACTGGGATCAAGCACCGTAAGATCGAACCCATCACAAAGCACCTCTTCCCATTGCAAGATAAATAGATCAAGTTGGCCAAACAAAACCCAAATATCGAAGAAGAAATACAAGGCTATAAGTAATCATGCATATAAGAGATCAAAAAGACTCAAATAACTTTCATGGATAAAAACATAGATCTGATCATAAACTCAAAGTTCATCGGATCCCAACAAACACACCGCAAAAAAGAGTTACATCAAATAGATCTCCAAGAGGCCGTTGTATTGAGAATCAAAAGAGAGAGAGGAAGCCATCTAGCTACTGTCTACGGACCCGTAGGTCTACTATGAACTACTCACGCATCATCGGAGAGGCACCAATGAGGATGATGAACCCCTCTGTGATGGTGTCTAGATTGGATCTGTGGTTTCTGGAACTTGCGGCGGCTGGAATTGATTTTCGTCGACTCCCCTAGGGTTTCTGGAATATTGGGTATTTATAGAGCAAACAGGCGGTGCAGGAGGTCTTCGAGGTGGGCACAACCCATCAGGGCGTGCCTGGGGGCCCAGGCACGCCCTGGTGTCTTGTGCTCACCTCGGGCCCCCTCTTCGGTACTTCTTTGGCCCACTGGATGTCTTATGGTCCAAAAAAAATCTCCAAAAAGTTTTGCTGCGTTTGGACTCCGTTTGGTATTGATTTTCAGCGAAGTAAAAAACAAGCAGAAAGCAGCAACTGGCACTGGGCACTATGTCAATAGGTTAGTCCCAAAAAATGATTTAAAGTTGCTATAAAATGATTGTAAAACATCCAAGAATGATAATATAATAGCATGGAACAATCAAAAATTATAGATACATTGGAGACGTATCACTGGTGTCCATGGTAAGAGGAGAAGGTGGGGATCGATCCCACTGGTTGGAAGTGGAGAAGATGGCATGGAATCGGAGGGCCGGAGCCGGCCTCCGGAGCAGTTCTTGGTTGCTTGAGAGAGTGAACTCGAGAGGAGGGGAAGTGAATGGGTATGGAACTCGAGAGAGAGAACTCGAGAGGAGCAGAACTTAATAATGAAACCAATTGTACTAGGTTCATCTCGAAGAAACCTCTCCGTTGACACCATTAGTGTTAGCTTTCATCAGATTACTTTTGTTATTTTGATTGCTAGTATTGTTTGCAAGAATGATTGCTTATATGAATGCAATGTTTGGTTTAATATAGATTTCATCGGAGAGTGACAAATAGTATAAAGTTATTTCCGAGAGCATTATAATCTTCATCAACTTTACCAGGCAAGTTCACTTTGACCATTTTATTCATACATATGTTTTTATTGCATTTAGTGTCAGTGTCGTGGATTTGTCACGACAGATGTCCTAGCTAAAGGACTTAGGTGTGGAGCCATCGCAACTAGGTTAGCTTGAAGGGGTTGAACGGGACAAAGGACATAAGGAGTTTACCCAGGTTCGGCCCCTCTAAACGAGGTAAAAGCCTACGTCCTGCCTCTAGTTGTATTGCTTGGGTTTCGATTACAAGGGAGCGAATACGCTTAACCTAGTTCTCGGTTTCTTGTTTCTTGAGTTAACCCACCGCCGGGTCACACCTTTATATATAGGTTGATGCCCGGCGGCTTACAGAGTCCCGACCGGCTCACACAAACGTGACCGGCTCGGTTTCTAACTAAACCTGCTGTACAGAGCAAGTTAACACATGGTGGCTCACACCCTTGGGTCTTGAGTCACCTCCGGGTCTTGGGCCCCCAATAAGCTTGCTTTATGAACCGCCATCCTTATATCTTGGACCTCTTGGGCCTTCTTCACAATAAGTCGCCAACGGTGTATCCCGGCCCCTCCTGGGCGGGTCACACCTCGGAGTTATATCCCCAATATTAGGCCCCAATCTCCACTGTTTAACTTAGCAGAACGTATCCGTGCTGAATCTTCATCCGTCCGCTATAACCCGCCATGACGTGACATAAGTAGAATCATTATAACCCACCATGACGTCATGCACATTAATTCCGCACGAGGCTCATGACATCTCAACGGATCTTTATCTTTGATAGGCTTCCCGAGAATCGAGGCGTCCATATAGCCACTTAATCATTTTTACCTCCTCGATTTCCATGCTAGCCATTTCATCATCTCCTTATAAATAGGGATAGGGGCCCCCTTTTTCACTTTTTTACCCCTGCCTCTGCCTCTTCTTCTTCCTCGCGACGCCCGACGCTTCCGGAGCTTCGCCGCCGCCATCGACCTTCTTCAACAACTCTGCCCCAGGCTGCTGCATCAACCTGATCGTATCCAAAGAACGGCGGCGCTCCTCCGCTAATCATCTGCCTTGCTAGGTACTCCCCTCTCTCTACTTCCCATCTGCATTAGGGTTTCCTCTGTTTGTCAGCGTTCATCATAGTTCTCTTCGCCAACGCTCACTTTGATCGAAAAAACAGTAGGGAAGTTGCGCGGTAGTAGTTTTAGCATCCGTTTCCAATCGCAGATGCATCCTATCTTTCTAAGATTCAAACCCAGCTTGCGTGCTCTTCCACTGACATATTTAGGTTTAGCAATTATTTCCCTTTTCTGAACCTGTTGTAGATTCAAATTTATAGAACCAATCTGTGGAACTTGTTTGTGTAGCACTTAGCGAAATTTTATCCAACCCCCAGATCTGTGACCATCAGCTCGACCACTGTTGTATGGGCAGATCAAATAATACTTTGTAACACGCCAAATAAGTTTGTTTGAACCGCCAGTGCTTATCCAGGCTTAACCTTATCCGGCTCATACCTCACCGGGTTAACCATGCTATTTTCTTTCCTGCAATCATTAAGCAGCTTACCAATCCTTGCATATAACCAATTTTGCATAATAACTTTACTTTGTTCAACCATCGGGCGGCTCATCATCATCAATTTGACCCGCCATGATTTCCTTTTTAGGTTTTCACCCAATCAAAATGACCAAGACCATCACCTCCTGCGACTGGGTTGCCTCCACTATCACGGAGCAAACTCTGACAGATTATGTTCAATTGGGCTTCCTGCCAGCCAAAGATATTATTCACTGGCGAGCTCCAGGAACAGAAGTTAGACCTCAGCCGAAGAAAGGCGAAGTCGTTGTTTTTTTTATCATATGAACCGCGGCTTCTCACCACCCGGTTCAAAATTCTTTCGCGATGTATTGCACTTTTTCAAACTTCATCCCCAAGATATCGGCCCCAATTCCATTTCCAACATCTGCAACTTTCAAGTATTTTGTGAAGTTTACCTTCAAGAAGAGCCCGGCGTCGATCTTTGCCATCTTCCCCGCAGTCGCACTTCCCAGTCACCCGAAGGACTGGAATCAGACTTGGTTTTATTGCCAAGATACCTCTCCATCAGATGAAAATCCTTTGCCGGGTTTCCGCGACTGCCGGCTTAGCCCAAAACATCCACTTCCAGACCAGCTCACCACTGCTGAGCGTGCGAAGTATATGCCTACCTTTTCAAAGGTGAGGGCCTTGCTAGCTAATGGACTGACCGGAGTTGACCTGGTTCGATGCTGGGTCTCCTTGAGGATCATACCTTTGAGCCGCCGGTCCGGCTTAATGTGTGAGTATACTTGTGATGTCAAAGATCCACAACGTTATTGTCAAATATGTCTGGAAGACAAAGAGATTAATGACATAACCAAGACGCTGCTCAATGAGAGTTTAGAGACCTGCATCAAGGCGGGGCTGAACCCCTTCTGCGTTCTTAACCCGGCTCCAAATGTAAGTGTTTCAAGCCAAACTTTCTGTAACTATTACTTGTACTGAACTGCACATTCCTTATCTTTATTTGCTTCTTTTTTAGGCTGACTCTTCTTTCTGGAGCAAGAAGTTGCAAGAAAAACCGGCAAAAAAGGCCAGGGAAAAGAGCAAGGCTCCCAAGAAACCCGCCAAGAAGAAAACAGACACAACAGAGTTATTTGCACTGAACGATGACGAGTCGGAGGTAGAACTTGACTCCATTGGCTCCTTTTTTGTTTATCTTATTGACACTGATTGCTGTCAGGATGATGCGGAGGCCAGCCACGCAGACGGTGAAGAGGTAACTATCATTTCCTCCAACTCAGAGCCCTTACCAAGACAGAAAGTTCGGCAAGTGACCCGGAAAGTAAGGTTTTCCCACCCTTTAGCTTACTTGGATCGAAACTTTATTTTGAAGAAACAACAGCACGAAACTCGGCGCACGACCCGGAACAGCGGAGGGGGAGACCTTCATGCCGGCTTACCCAATACACCGGCCCCTCGCAAACACCGAGCAGAGGTGCTTCAGAACTTAAACTTTTCTTTTCCAAAGGCGGGTCTTATCCGTTAGCCACTTAGTCCTTCCGACTCAAATTATCAGGGAACCTCTCACTCCTCCTCCGGCGACTCTACTAGGACTCAGATTCCACTCTTCAAAGTCGCTCCTGGGTGAGAACATTTGACCTCTTTGTTTTTTAACACTTTTACAAACTGATATATTAACATCTCATGTGTCTTACTTCCAGTGGTATAGCCAAACCAAGCAAGAAAGCGAAGATGAACAAGCCGGCCGAAGACCCCAAGGTCACTGAACCGGAGAAACAAACAATGTCTGAAGCTTCTCATCAAACCTCTGAGGCTGCTACTGATGACCCGCCACCAGAGGCTCACAATGTCACGGTGGATCCAATGGGTGCTAGTCCATCCAGCGCTAAGCCGCCCAGTCCCATAAAACCTGCTGAAGAACCGCCTTCACAACAAGCTGCTGAGGATGTCATCATTACTGGCACTGGTTACACTGAACCTAGGAACCCCACCATTCTGGCCAAGCATTCTGCCAAAGAAGAGCTAATTGAAAAGAGCAAGGCCAGATTTGACGTTGCAAAATACTCACATTTGGGCGTTAGTGAATTATACTCTGGTTATCTGAGCCAGCTGCACACTGGTCGTGATCTGGAGGCAGATTTGGTCAAGAAATTGCACCAGAAATATGAGGTATGAACATCTATTTCCTTTGCATATATACTCATCCAGCCCCCAAGTCTTATCCGTAGAAAAATGTACTTTTGAATAGGGTTAAAACTTGTCTATGTGTTTATGCAAGCTTTAAAGTCGTAGCCCTCATGGGCCGGCTTATCTTGATAAAGATGAGCCGGATCATTTCCATTATTTTGAAAGAACTCCAGACCATAGCCCTCATGGGCCGGCTTATCTTGATAAAGATGAGCCGGATCAAAAAATACAAATGCGAAAAAGAACTTCCGCACACATTAGCCCCCAAGTGTCAAGTGCTTTGCTTGCAACGTACTTGAGACTTGTCTGTAGATTGTGTCCTGGCAAATATGTTTATAACTTGTTTAACTCGTACTTGCAGGATGCTTTAACTTAGGCTAAATCCCAGGTGGTCGATTTAAAGACCAGGCTTGAGCAACAAGAGGCTGAAACACGTGAAGCTGATGCCAAGCTTAAGCTTAGTCTAGAGGAAAGCGAGAAACTCAAAGCTGGATTCTCAACAGAAAGAACTGCCTGGGACAAGGAGAAGGCCACCTTAGTACAAAGGGCAGAGACTGCCGAATCTTCTTTGAAGAAAACTGCTGCAGAATTGACCGGCTTAAAACGCCATATATCCTAGATGACAGCTGCTATCTTTGGTAAGTAACTTGGGATGTTTTGACCATTTCTAATTTTAACCATGACTCGCCTGGCGGCTTATCTGCGCACTTATTCAACAGGCCCCAGGAGTGCCAACCTTGGCCAAGACATGTTGGTGAAGCTGAAGGCTGTTTACACTTTGGTGGAGCAGCTGTACACAGGCGTTCAGCGAACCATAGCAGCCATCTCGCACAGTAAACAACCACCTTCACTCATCAGGGAGGTACTGGACAAACTATCTGTTATGCCCCAGAAAATTGAAGAGATTAAGCGATCATCAGCCCGAGCTGGTGCCATTACTGCTTTGAGCCGGGGCAAGGCTTGGCAAGCGGAGTTAGACCCGGAGGAGATGGCCACTGGCTGTCCGAGTCTCAAAGAAGATGGGTCTCCCTTTGATGCAAGCGACTTTACCAAATGTGTAAAGGAGATGCGCCCGCTGGCAAGCAAATTGGCTGAAGAAACGGACTTGTCCAAGTATTAGGCAGCTTACACGATGGAGAACTCCAAAGTGAAAGCACCGGCTTATGAGATTGTGGATCTTATTCCTCCAATACGTAAGCATACTTTTGCTCCTGACATTGATCCGTCCACACTTATAGATGATGAAGCTGTGTTCAAAGCCTTAACTGGCATCAATTGGACATCACCTGATTTCCAGCCAATGGATGAAGAAGAAGAAGAACCAGCACAGGAGAACCCGGAGTCTTCAACTCGCCAAGACTAGAACAACTGATCCAACGGGCGGCTCTCATACTGCGGCGCGGCGTTTCTCTTTGTAAAAACTTTAATCATTTGGGCTTTGGAAAGCCCTGTAATAGGCTAGTTGAAACAATGATCTGTCATGCCATCGTGCATGTTTAGCCTTAAAACTACTGATGAAATATTTTATGTATCACTGATGAGCTTGCAAGGAATATCATATTATTTTTCAATGTTCCTGCACACATGGTAAACAACATGCACCCTGGCGGTTTAAGCCAGGGCGGGTCATAATTTCCAATATAATATCCTCTGGCAACTTAAAGTCTATAACCAGGGCGGGTTAGAAAAAACCCAAAATATTTATTCAAATATGAAAAGTCATACCTGTAGACTAATATCATAATGATGATATAATGATTGTAATCCAGCATGGGTATTAACCCGTAAATATGAAAAATCATGACTTGAATTTATTCAAGGCAAATCATCCTGGCGACTTAAAGTCTGCTTATCAGGGCGGGTTATGAACCCAGAATGCTCAAATATGAGTCATTGAAACAAGTCTACATGGCCTGAATTGTGAAAACCATATGTTAATATGGAAGAAGGATATAAATCCAAAATTTTCAGAAAAACAGCAAATCAGAAAAAACAAGGCTTTCATAGGCCGCCAAGCCTAAAACGTTAAGTGCTTTCATGGGCCGCACAGCCACGGAGTTATTTCCAGCACACCTGTAAGTCGGCCCTCACATGACAAACCACCGTTTTAACTTTAACAAGTTCAGGGTCTTATTTTAAAAAGATTGACTGCAAAAGTACGGCGGGTCATTCCAGGATTACCTGGGCGGAATAACAAGAACATACAGGCCGGTTAACCTGTAATTTGGTGTTTACACCTAGCATGGAAGCCGATCAAGAGGGTAAGCACAGCTATACTCATTGAGCAGGAAGCCCCCAAGTGACCAAAGGGTCGACATGTAAGCCGGATCAAGAGGGTAATCAAGGCTCTGCTCATTGAGCAGGTAGCCCCCAAGTGACCAAAGGGTCGGCATGTAAGCCGGATCAAGAGGGTAATCAAGGCTCTGCTCATTGAGTAGGTAGCCCCCAAGTGACCTGCGAAAAGGCATGTAAGCCTGATCATGAGGGTAATCAAGGCTCTGCTCATGGAGCAGGTAGCCCCCAAATGACCCGTGAGAAGGCATGTAAGCCTGACCAAGAGGGTAATCAAGGCTCTGCTCATTGAGCAGGAAGCCCCCAAATGGCCTTATGAACAAATAAAGACTCGGATACTTAGAAATGAAATGACAGAGGCCCTGAATATATCAGGGGTGCCGGCTTATTATATTGATCATAATATATACATGGATGAAAATATGTACAGCATAAGAACCGATGGCTCAAGTGTAGTAAGGCCGGAGATGAGCAATGTTCCAAGGCCGGCGGGTCTCCTCCTCCGATGTGCGTGAATCCTTATGGTCTCGAATATCAATGAGGTAGTATGAACCATTGTTCAAGTTCTTGCTGACCACAAAAGGTCCTTCCCAAGGTGGGGATAACTTGTGCATATCTGTTTGATCTTGGATGAGCCGGAGCACCAAGTCGCCTTCTTGAAAGGTCCGGGTCTTAACCTGGCGGCTATGATAGCGACGCAGATCTTGCTGATATATCGCCAAATGAGCCACCGCCAGGTCACGCTCCTCATCCAACATGTCAAGAGGATCCTGACGTGCCTTTTCATTATCAGCTTCAACATAAGCCGCCACGCAAGGCGAGTCATGACGGATGTCACTTGGAAGAACCGCCTCGGCCCCGTAGACCATGAAGAAAGGCGTGTAACCTGTTGATCTGTTGGGGGTAGTATTGATACTCCAAAGCACTGAGGGTAACTCTTCAACCCAACAACCCGGTGTCCTTTGCAAAGGGACCATAAGCTGGGGTTTGATTCCTCTCAAGATTTCTTGATTGGCCCTTTCAGCTTGACCATTGGATTGGGGGTGAGCTACTGATGAGACGTCAAGATGAATATGCTCTCGTTGACAGAACTCTTTCATAGCACCTTTGGATAGATTAGTGCCATTATCAGTTATAATGCTATGAGGGTAACCAAAATGGAAGATCACCTTCTTGATGAATTGAACCGCCGTTGTCGCATCACACTTGCTGACCGGCTCTGCCTCAACCCACTTGGTAAACTTGTCAACCGCCACCAAGAGGTGGGTCATTTTGTCCTTGGACCTCTTGAAAGGTCCAACCATATCCAGCCCCCAGACTACAAACGACCAAGTAATTGGAATCATCCTCAATTCTTGAGCCGTCACGTGAGCTCGTCTAGAAAACTTTTGGCAACCGTCACACTTGCTAACCAGATCTTCTGCATCAGCATGAGCTGTCAACCAATAAAAACCATGCCGGAAGGCTTTAGTAACCAGAGATTTAGAGCCGGTGTGATGACCACAATCACCTTCATGGATCTCCCTTAGAATCTCACGGCCCTCCTCAGGAGAAATACATCGCTGGAACACACCTGTGACACTGCATCGGTGTAACTCGCCGTTGACAATGGTCATAGATTTAGACCGCTGGGTTATCTGCCTGGCCTCGGTTTCATCCTCAGGTAACTCGCCTCGGGTCATATAAGCCAAGTACGGCACTGTCCAATCAGGAATAGCATGAAGAGCCGCCACCAACTATGCCTCCGGGTCAGGAATTGCAAGATCCTCCTGTGTTGGTAGCTTAACTGAAGGGTTTTTCAATATATCGAGAAAAACATTTGGTGGTACCAGCTTACGCTGAGACCCCAGCCGGCTTAAAGCATCGGCCGCCTCATTATTCCTTCGATCCAGATGCTCCACCTGATAACCTTTGAAGTGACCAGTGATATTATCAACTGCCTGGCGATAAGCCGCCATGAGTGGGTCTTTAGAGTCCCAAGTGCCAGAGACCTGCTGAGCCACCAAATCTGAGTCGCCAAAGCACCTGATCTGGCTTAGATTCATCTCTTTGGCCACCTTGAGGCCATGAAGCAAGGCTTCATATTCAGCTGCATTGTTAGTACAGGGAAACATCAGCCTTAAGACATAACAAAACTTGTCTCCTCGTGGGAAAGTCAAAATAACTCCAGCCCCCGAGCCTTCCAATTGCCTGGACCCATCAAAATGAATAGTCCAATACGTATTATCAGGCTTCTCCTCAGGCATCTGCAACTCTGTCCAGTCATTGATGAAATCCACAAGAGCTTGGGACTTGATAGCTGTTATTGGCATATATTTCAAACCATGGGGTCCAAGCTCAATGGCCCACTTCACCACTTGGCCTGTAGCTTCTCTGTTTTGAATAATATCGCCTAAGGGAGCAGAGCTGACCACAGTAATAGGATGGCCATGAAAATAATGCTTCAACTTGCGACTGGCCATGAACACCCCATACACTAGCTTCTGCCAATGTGGGTATCTTTGTTTAGACTCAATTAAGACCTCACTGACATAATAAGCCGGCATTTGAACCGAATATTCCTTACCCGTCTCTTTCCTTTCCACTACAACCGCCACGCTGACGGCTCTGCTGTTAGCAGCTACATATAGAAGCAAGGGCTCCTTCTCCACAGGAGCTGCAAGAACCGGCGGCTCAGCTAACTGTTTTTTAAGCGCCTCAAACGCCTCATTAGCAGCATCACTCCAGACAAAGTGGTCTGTTTTCTTCATCATCTGGTACAGAGGAATAGCCTTTTCTCCCAGACAGCTTATGAACTGGCTTAAAGCTGCAATACGACCCGCCAGACGCTGAACGTCATTAATGCACGCTGGCTTAGCCAACAAAGTGATAGCCTTGATTTTCTTCGGGTTAGCTTCAATACCTCTCTCAGAGACCAGAAAACCCAAGAGCTTGCCTGCAAGCACGCCAAAAACACAATTGGCCGGGTTAAGCATCATCTTGTAGATCTGGAGGTTATCAAAGGTCTCTTTTAGATCATCCAACAGAGTCTCCTTCTTTCTAGACTTCACAACAATATCATCCACATAAGCATGAACATTGCGTCCTATCTGGTTATGAAGACAATTCTGAACACAACGCTGATAAGTTGCCTGGGCGCTCTTGAGCCCAAAAGGCATAGACACATAGCAGAAAGCTCCAAAAGGCGTGATGAAAGCCTTCTTCTCTTGGTCTTTAACTGCCATCTTGATCTGATGATAACCAGAATAAGCGTCCAAAAAGCTCAAACGCTCACAACCCGCCGTAGCATCGATGATCTGATCAATATGGGGAAGAGCAAAAGGATCAGCTGGACAAGCTTTATTAAGGTCTGTGTAATCCACACACATGCGCCAAGTGCCATTTTTCTTAAGCACTAGCACCGGGTTAGCCAACCACTCAGGATGAAAAACATCGACAATGAACCCGGCTGCTAAGAGCCGGGCCACCTCCTCTCCAATGGCCTTGCACCTTTCCTCATTAAAACGATGAAGGAATTGCTTGACCGGCTTAAACTTAGGATCAATATTGAGAGTGTGCTCAGCGAGTTCTCTCGGTACACCCGGCATGTCTGAAGGCTTCCATTCAAAGATGTCCCGGTTCTCACGGATGAACTCGATGAGCACGCTTTCCTATTTTGGATCCATATTGTCACTGATAGTGAACTGCTGAGATGAGTCGCCAGGGACAAAGTCAACCTGCTTGGTATCATCCGCTGATTTAAACTTTAACAAAGGATCATGCTCTGTGGTTGGCTTCTTCAACGGAGTCATATCGACCGGGTCAACATTGTCTTTGTAAAACTTAAGTTCCTCTGTGGCACAGGCAGACTCAGCGTAAGCAGCATCACCTTCTTCACATTCCAAGGCTATCTTTCGGTTACCATGCACCGTGATGGTACCTTTGCGACCTGGCATTTTAAGCTGCAAATACACATAACACGGCCGTGCCATAAACTTGGCATAAGCCGGCCACCCAAATAGAGCATGGTAGGGGCTTTTGATTTTAACCACTTCAAAGTTCAATGTCTCAGCCCTGTAGTCATGTTCATTGCCAAAAGCCACCTCTAAGGCTATCCTACCCACTGGATAAGCCGACTTACTAGGCACCACTCCATGAAAGACTGTAGAGGACGGCTTAAGATCTTTGTCATTCAAATTCATCCGGCGAAAAGTATCATAATAAAGGATATTGATACTGCTGCCTCCGTCCATAAGCACCTTAGTGAACTTGTAACCTCCAACTTGAGGGGCCACCACCAAGGTTAGCTGACCCGGATTGTCAACCCGGGGCGGGTGATCCTCACGGCTCCATACAATTGGCTGCTCTGACCATCGTAAGTATCGAGGGACCGCTGGCTCAACCGCGCTCACTGCTCGTTTATGAACCTTCTGATCTTGCTTGCATAGGTTTGTGGTGAAAACATGATATTGACCACTATTTAACTGCTTTGGATTGCTATGATACCCTGACTATTGTTGCTGATTGCCTTGACTGGGCTGCTGGTTAAAACCACCCTGATTGCCCTGACCCTGAAATCCAGAACCTGAGCCGCCACCTCCAAATCCGGGCCCATGAGAGCCGGTTCCTGACCCGCCGTGCAGGCCATTATTGTTATTATGATCCTGGTGAATGCCGGAATTCTTATATTCCTTCATGATAAAACAATCTTTCCACAGGTGAGTTGACGGTCTATCCGGGTAGCTGTGCTTTGGGCAGGGCTGGTTTAACATCGCTTCAAGGTTGAATTTTGATCCTCCCATTCGAGGAAATTGCTTTCCCTTCTGACGTCGATCGTTATTCTGGGTATTGGTATTAGCTACAAAATCTGACCCACCGTCAGGCTGCTTGCGCTTACCATTATTACCTTGATTATGACCCGCCATGTTTGACTGTTGTCACTTTCCATTGCCGTTCTTCTTCCCCTTATTGGACCTCTCCTCATCAGACCCAGGATCCTTAGTATTGTCAGAATCGGCATATTTGATGAGAGCCACCATAAGCTCCCCCATGTCATTGCAATGACGCTTAAGCTGCCCTAACTTCTGTTTAAGAGGGGTAAAACGACTATTCTTTTCCAGAATCAGAACAGCAGAGCCGGCGTTGATGCTATCTGATGAATGAATAATGGTTGAAACCCGGCGCACCCAGTGGTGGGCCAACTCATCCTCGCGCTGAACACAAGCGTCTAGGTCAATAATCGACAGAGGCTGCTTGCATGTGTCTTTGAAATTCTGGATAAAACGCGCCTTCAACTCAGCCCACGAACTGATAGAATTAGCTGGCAACCCCTTCAACCAGGTTCGAGCCGGCCCATCTAGCATCATAGTGAAATACTTGGCACATACAGCATCGTTCACATCTAACATCTCCATGGCCAGCTCATAGCTCTCAATCCATCCCCCAGGTGGGAGATCAGCTGTGTAATTAGGCACTTTATGAGGGCCCTTAAAATCTTTGGGCAAGCACTCATTGCACAGAGCCGGCACCAAGCAGGGCACACCAACTGACCTAGAGGTCATCCCAGCCTCTATAGACATAGAGGGGTTCAACTAAAGCTGTCGATGAGCAGCTAATTGAGCCGCCAGCTCCGCCTCTTGGCGCGCTCTAGCCTGACCCGTCAGGACTTGGGCATTGTTATCATCACGAGGCGGGTTATGCCCATGGGGCGGGTTACGACGCCGTTCACTGCTGGAAACCGCCGGTGACTCAATGCGCCGGCTGTAGCTTCCGATCGATCGTGGAGTTGAATGGATTCGCTCATGGCTATAGGAATAAGCAGCCTGCTGAGCTACCGCTGTCTGAAGAAGCTCTACAGCGTTCCGGGATTGTACCGCAACAGGATACTCACCTTCAATGGGAAGAGCCACCAATCATGAAGCCGCAACTATCATGTTATCCAATGGGTTGGAGTAATGACCCGGAGGCGTAGGCACCCGCTGAGGCAGAATTGGATTCACCCGTGGCGGGTCTGTTACGCGGGGCTGAGCTGCCGCCCCTGCATCAGGCGCCTCCGCGGCCCGGGTCACGCCCGGCGGGTTACTCGGCCCTGCTCCAGGGGTAACAAAAAGGTTTCACCCCTCAAACTGCGGAGGGAGGCGGCTCTGGTACTTTCTTCGGAGAACCGCATTTGACGCATTCTGATCCAAGCTTAACCGAAAAGCCTTCGTTTGAATCCACTGAGACTGGGCCTCCAGCGCGGCTCGTTCTGTTGCCATCCTAGCGTTCTCAGCGTTAAGGTCCTCTTTAGCCCGAGCTACTTCATTCGTCAGCTTTGCAACTTCCACATTATGCTGCGTCTGAGTCTCTGGGGTTACCTCTACAGCTAATAACGTTGCCAAAGCATCCAAGAGCTCGGATAAGACCTGAGCCGGTGGGCGCACAGGGCCACTTGCCCCGGCCGTCGCAGCAGCTATTGAACTTGAGGTCATAGCCGCAGCGGTTGATGAATTCAGCATCGGTTGCGTACCGGCCATGAATATAGCTGCCCTGGTCGGCGGTTCATAGGGGTCCGAAATACTGTCGCCATCGGAATAGCCCCAAGCCCGCCATCTTGCAATTGATAGATTGACTCGGTTTCGCCAGTTGAGGACTCATCACCTGAATAGATGGCCGTCTCTCCACCGGACACATAGCCTTACTCAAGATCCGCTCCATGGACAAAGCCGACGAAAACATGCTTCCGGGCGGGTTGGATCTTGGCAGGTTGGACCTTGGCGGGTCCTGCGCGCCAAGCCGTCTCAATGGTGTCGGTGCAGACGTTCGGCTCTAGCTCGGACTCGCCAATCTTGCCGATGAAAACGTGGATTCCACCGAAGGGGACCCGGTACCCGTATTCGATTTAATCGGCCTCTGAACCCCATCTAGCGTCGTCGATGTAGATCTTGCCGCGGCGACTCTTGGTCATCCAGCCCATGGCGTATCCCTTGATCCCTGAGAAGTTGCCCTTCAAGAACTCAAAACCACCGTGCGAGGGCCCCACGGTGGGCGCCAACTGTCGTGGATTTGTCATGGCAGATGTCCTAGCGAAAGGACTTAGGTGTGGAGCCATCACGACTAGGTTAGCTTGAAGGGGTTGAATGGGACAAAGGACACAAGGAGTTTACCCAGGTTCGGCCCCTCTAAACAAGGTAAAAGCCTACGTCCTGCCTCTAGTTGTATTGCTTGGGTTTCGATTACAAGGGAGCGAATACGCTTGACCTAGTTCTCGGTTGCTTGTTTCTTGAGTTAACCCGCCGCCGGGTCACACCTTTATATACAGGTTGATGCCCGACGGCTTACAGAGTCCCGGCCAACTCACACAAATGTGATCGGCTCGATTTCTAACTAAACCTGCCATACAGAGCAAGTTAACACATGGCGGCTCACACCCTTGGGTCTTGAGTCACCTCCGGGTCTTGGGCCTCCAATAAGCTTGCTTTATGAACCACCATCCTTATATCTTGGACCTCTTGGGCATT
The DNA here is from genome assembly GCA_011799875.1 of Thinopyrum elongatum. Classification (NCBI taxonomy): domain Eukaryota; kingdom Viridiplantae; phylum Streptophyta; class Magnoliopsida; order Poales; family Poaceae; genus Thinopyrum; species Thinopyrum elongatum. The sequence continues at coordinate 404,247,765 of CM022302.1, read as the reverse complement.
CTTCACAATAAGCCACCAATGGTGTAACCCGGCCCCTCCTAGGCGGGTCACACCTCGGAGTTATATCCCCAACAGTCACCGTTCAACAATCCCTCGAGTAGTGATATAGAATTCTTGTAGTTGAGTAGAATGCATGAGGTAGGAACCTGATAATCCCCAAGTGCAAGGAATCATCGTAGCAATTTCCAAAGGTGGAAGTGGTAAGTATGGAGTGTCGAACCCACAAGGAGCTAAAGGTAAGATCAATATTCTCTCAAGTCCTATCTGCCACTGATATGACCCTACGTACACCGAACGTTTGCTTCCATCTAGAAACAAGAAATAAAACTACATTGTGGGTATGAAGAGGATAGCTTTGCATGATATCGGAGAACTAAAATATAAAAATAGGTGCTATTAACATAAAGTTAGAATATATTACTATATATTATAAATAGCGAGTGTGGAATAATGATGGATCAGTGTGCGGAATTATCCTAGGCAATTGTTAACAAGATCGGTAATCATTATTGCAATTTTATGAGGGAGACGCATAAGCTAACATACTTTCTCTACTTGGATCATATGCACTTATGATTAGAACTCTAGCAAGCATCCACAACTACTAAAGATCATTAAGGTAAAACCCAACCATAGCATTAAAGTATCAAGTCCCCTTTATCCCATACGCAACAACCCCCTTACTCGGGTTTAAACGTCTGTCACTCTAGCAACCCACTATAAGCGAATCATGAACGTATTACAACACCCTACAACGGGAATCCTTCACGTGTGAGCGGCATGGAAGGCACCATAGGACAGCACCAAAAGAAAATATACAACTCAAACCAATCTAGATCATCAATCAACCCAAAAGACAAAAGAAATCTACTCAAAACATCATAGGATGGCAACACATCATTGGATCATAATATGTGGCATAAAGCACCATGTTCAAGTAGGGGATTACAGTGGGGTGCGGGAGAGTGTACCGCTTAAAAGAGATGAGGAAGGTGATGAAGATGGTGATGTTGATGAAGACGATCACCGCGGCGATGATTCCCCCGACGGCACTCTGGCGCCACCGAGAGAGAGGGGGAGAGAGTCTCCCCCTTGTGCTTCCTCCTCCATGGCCTCCCCCCTAGATGGGGAGAGGTTCTCCCTCTGGTCCTTGGCCTCCATGGTGATGATGGGCCCCTTCGGCAGGGTGCCGGAGAGGGCCTAGATTGATTTTTCATGGCTACAGAGGCTTGCGGCGGTGGAACATACGATCTAGGGTTCTTTTCGGGGGTTTTGGCATTTATAAGAATTTTTTGGCGTCGGTCTCACGTCAAGGAGGTACCCGAGGGGCCCACAAGCCCTCAGGGCGCCCCCCTAGGGTGCACCTAGGAGGCTTGTGGCTTCCTTGTGAAGCTTCTGGTCCTTCCTCGATGCCTCGGGGGTCTCTTTTGGTCCACAAAAAATGACCGTAAATTTTTAGCCCATTCCGAGAACTTTTATTTCTGCACAAAAAAATGACACCATGGTAGTTCTGCTGAAAACAGTGTAAGTCCGGGTTAGTTCTAATCAAATCATACCAAAACCATATAAAATTGTTGTAAACATGACATGAATACTTCATAAATTATAGATACGTTGGAGACGTATCAACATCCCCAAGCTTAATTCCTGCTCGTCCTCCAGTAGGTAAATGATAAAAGAAATAATTTATGAAGTGTGAATGCTAGCATCGTGCATAAATTTGATCAATGATAGTTCAAACACTTTTCTAGCATCATTATATATCATAAACAGTAGCTCATCTCATAAAACTTCTCATGATCAAGTAACAAGCTATTCACATGTTAAAGTATAGACCATAAAGTTTCTTGAAAACTAACAAACTATGCTTTCAGTCACCAAACAATTGCAATTCATCTTATTTTCAGGAAGGGTCTATGTAAGAGCTTTGATTTAGCAAATTCCACATACTCAACTATCATACAGTCTTCCATGATTGCTAACATTTAAAGCATTTTTTTAGAACAAATAGCATCCGTTGAACACAGAGAAAGATAGGGGCTTAATGTTTCACCTCCCAACTTATTTATCATATAGATAATTGTCAACAATAATAATTCATGATCAAATATATTTGAATGTCCATCTATGCTTGGATCTTTCCCCACCACATGATGCTTGCCAACTAAAGAATAATTGAGGTTGAACTAAGGAGGAATACTATTGACTCTGGCATAAAAGTAAATACATGAAAGTAAAAGATAGGCCCTTCGCAGAGGGAAGTAGAGGTTGTCATGCGCTTTTTATTTTTGGATGTGTAAACCCTTAATACAAAGGAACGTCATGTTGTGTTGCCCTTTGTGATAGCAACCTTTATTATGCAGTCCGTCGCTTTTATTTCTTTACCATCACAAGTTCGTACAACACTTATTTTCCCTTAAAATAAATGATCATACATATTTAGGAGCAATTTTTATTGCTTTTTGCACCGATGACAACTTACTTGATGGATCTTACTCAATCCATAGGTAGATATGGTGGACGCTTATGGCAAGAAACTGGGTTTAAGGGTTTTGGGTGCACAAGTAGTATCTCTAATTAGTACAAAATTTTGGCTAGCAAAAGATCCTAAGCAAGCACCACATGTTGGAGGATCCATATCAATGTAACTTCTATACAAATATACCCAAACATAACTCATTACGTTGTCTTCCTTGTACAACTTTAACTAATTTGCTCAAGTTTGAAAATAATTAATTGGGCTCACAATCATAGAAGATGACCAAGATAGTATGTTTATATATGAAATCTCTCTTCCTTCAATATTCTTTCGTGAATCGTTCAAGTGACCAATGCGGTGTTTGCTAACTTTCAATAAATTTTACCACCTATACTTCTTATAGGTGATGTAATTACTCCCCATGGTATAAGCATATAAAACATATATAATTTCATATTTATGAAATTCAATTCATTCAACCATTTACTCATAGGATATAAGTGAAGCACGGGAGTAAATGACAAAACTACTCCAAAAGATATAAGTGAAGATCAATGAGTAGACAAATAGTTAAATAGCCATGTAAGGACTCTCTCTCATTCAAGATTTTAGATCCAATGATTTTATTCAAACATCTAGTAAAATGAAAATACGCTCCAAGCAAAACACATATCATGTGACGAATAAAAATATAGCTCCAAGTAAGGTATACCGATAGTTTTGAAGATGCAAGAGGGGATGCCTTTCGGGGCATCCCCAAGCTTAGTTGCTTGTATCTTTCTTGAATTTTATCTTGGGGTGCCTTGAGCATCCCCAAGCTTAGGGTCTTGTCACTCCTTATTCTCCTCATATCGATATCTCACCCAAAACTTGAAAACTTCAATCACACAAAACTTAACGAAACTTTGTGAGATGGGTTAGTATAGTAAAATGATACGTCTCCAACGTATCTATAATTTTTGCTTGTTCCATGCTGTTATATTATCATTCTTGGATGTTTTACAATCATTTTATAGCAACTTTATATCATTTTTTGGGACTAACCTATTGACATAGTGCCCAGTGCCAGTTACTATTTTTTGCTTGTTTTTTTACTTCGCAGAATATCAGTACCAAACGGAGTCCAAATGCAGCAAAACTTTTTGGAGATTTTTTCTGGACCAGAAGACACCTGTTGGGCCAAAGAAGTACCAGAGGGGGGCTCCGAGGGAAGCACAACCCACCTGGGCGAGCCTGGGGGCCCAGGCGTGCCCTGGTGGGTTGTTCCCACCTCCCGCACCACCTCTTTGCTCTATAAATACCCCAAAAATACAAAAACCCTAGGGGAGTAGACGAAACACAATTCCAGCCAGCGCAAGTTCCAGAACCACCAGATCCAATCTAGACACCATCACGGAGGGGTTCATCATCCTCATTGGTGCCTCTCCGATGATGCGTGAGTAGCTCATTGTAGACCTACGGGTCCGTAGTTAGTAGCTAGATGGCTTCCTCTCTCTCTTTTGATTCTCAATACAATGGTCTCTTGGAGATCTATTTGATGTAACTCTTTTTGCGGTGTGTTTGTTGGGATCCGATGAACTTTGAGTTTATGATCAGATCTATTTATCCATGAAAGTTATTTGAGTTTCTTTGATCTCTTATATGCATGATTACTTATAGCCTCGTATTTCCTCTTCGAATCTTTGGTTTAGTTAGGCCAACTAGATCGATTTTTCTTGCCATGGGAAGAGGTACTTATAGCCTAACTAAACCAAAGATTCGAAGAAGAAATACGAGGCTATAAGTAATCATGCATATAAGAGATCAAAGAAACTCAAATAACTTTCATGGATAAATAGATCTGATCATAAACTCACAGTTCATCTGATCCCAACAAACACACCGCAAAAAAGAGTTACATCAAATAGATCTCCAAGAGACCATTCTATTGAGAATCAAAAGAGAGAGAGGAAGCCATCTAGATACTAACTACGGACCCATAGGTCTACAATGAACTACTCACACATCATCGGAGAGGCACCAATGAGGATGATGAACCCCTCCGTGATGGTGTCTAGATTGGATCTGGTGGTTCTGGAACTTGCGCCGGCTGGAATTGTGTTTCGTCGACTCCCCTAGGGTTTTTGGATTTTCGGGGTATTTATAGAGCAAAGAGGTGGTGCGGGAGGCGGCCGACGTGGGCACAACCGTCCAGGGCGCGCCTAGACCCCAGGCGCGCCCAGGTGGATTGTGCTCCCCTCGGAGCCCCCATCTGGTACTTCTTTGGCCCAACAGGTGTCTTCTGGTCCAGAAAAAATCTCTAAAAAGTTTCGCTGCGTTTGGACTCCGTTTGGTATTGATATTCTGCGAAGTAAAAAACAAGCAAAAAAACAGCAACTGGCACTGGGCATTATGTCAATAGGTTAGTCCCAAAAAATGATATAATGTTGCTGTAAAATGATTGTAAAACATCCAAGAATGATAATATAACAGCATGGAACAAGCAAAAATTATAGATACGTTGGAGACGTATCAGCATCCCCAAGCTTAATTCCTACTCGTCCTCGAGTAGGTAAATGATAAAAACAGAATTTTTGATGTGGAATGCTGCCTAACATGTTCATCACATATTCTTTTCTTTTGTAGCATGGACATTTGGACTTTTATACGGTTCAAAGCAATAGTCTAGTTTTGACATGAAGATTTCAATACTCAAGCATATCAACAAGCAACCATGTCTTTCGAAATATCAACACTAAAGCAAGTTATCCCTAGCCCATTATGCTCAATCATTGATCCATTCATGAAACACACTCGCATATTAGCTACACCCAATGATCAAGTACGATCAGAGTGCCCCTTAGTTGGTGCTTTATAAGAGAAGATGGAGACTCAAATAAAAATAAAAATTGCATAAAGTAAATAGAATGGCCCTTCGCAGAGGGAAGTAGGGATTTGTAGAGGTGCGAGAGCTCAAAGTGAAAAAAAGATAGAGATAAAACATTTTGGGTGGCATGCTTTTCCTGTCAACGAAAATGATCGAGTAGTTCCCCATACTTTCCATGCTAGATATATCATAGGCGGTTCCCAAACAGAAAATAAAGTTTATTCATTTTTCCACCATACTTTCACATTCCACGGCTAGCCGTATCCATGGGTGCCGTCCATACCAACACTTTCCAAGGAACTTATTATTTGACAACATAAAGTAAATTAATTTTTCATTTAGGGACTAGGCATCCCTAATACCTTTGTCGTACTCTCGTGCAATGACAAGTGAATAAACACTCATCTTGAGAATAACACATCTAGCATGGAGAATATTAGCCACCCCTACCGCTTCATGAGCAGTACGAGCACACAAAAAGGAAATTATTTTGAAAATTAGAGATGGCACATACAAATTTGCTTAGAACAGCACGGCAATACCGCATGTAGGTAGGTATAGTGGACTCATATGGCAAAAACTGGGTTTAAGGATTTTGGATGCACAAGTAGTATTCCTACTTAGTACAAGTGAAGTCTAGCAAAAAGATTGAGAAGCATCCAACCAAGAAACGAAAAATCACATAAGCGAGCATTAAGCATTACTAACACCGAATAATGCACCACAAGTAGGATGTAATTTCATTGCATAACTATTGACTTTCGTGCTTGCATAGGGAATCACAAACCTTAACACCAATATTCTTACTAAAGCACAATTACTCACCAACATGACTCACATATCACTATCATCATATCTAAAAACTATTACAAAGAATCAAGTTTACTTTGTCCAATGATCTTCATGAAAGTTTTTATTATATCCTTCTTGAATATCTATCACTTTGGGACTAGTTTCATATGTTGCTTTTGATAGCTCAAACAAATCTAAGTGAAGAACATGAGCATAATTTTTTTTTGTCTATCAAAATAATATAAGTGAATAATGAGAGAATTTCTTAAAAAAAATTACTAACTCTCAAACAAATCTAAGTGAAGCATGAGACCATTTCTTCAAAAATATTAAAGCACACCGTGCTCAAAAAGTTATAAGTGAAGCACTAGAGCAATTCCATAGCTCAAAAAAGAATTTAAGTGAAGCATAAAGAGCAACTCTAACAAATCATAGCATAATTTTGGTTCTCTCAAATAGGTGTGTCCAGCAAGGATACTTGTGACAAACTAAAAAGCAAAGCAAGCAAAGACTCATATAATACAAGACGCTCCAAGCAAAACTCATGATATGTGACGAATAAAAATATAGTTCCAAGTAAAATACCGATGGTCTTTAGAAGAAAGAGGGGATGCCACTCGGGGCATCCCCAAGCTTAGTTGTTTGTTTCTCCTTGAATATTACCTTGGGGTGCTGTGGGCATCCCCAAGCTTAGGCTCTTCTTACTCCTTATTCCATCATCCATCGTGATTTCACCCAAAACTTGAAAACTTCAATCACACAAAACTTAACAAAACCTTCGTGAAATCCGTTAGTATAAGAAAACCAATATTTACTTTAAGTACTACAGAAAACACATTCAAATTTTGTTATTGCATTATATCTACTGTATTCTAACTTTGCCATGGCTTATACCCCCCGATACAATCCATAGAATCATCAAAATAAGCACACAATTCAAAGAAAACAGAATATGTCAAAAACATAATAGTCTGTAAAGATGCGAATTGTTCTAATACTTCTGTTACTCCAAAACATCTTAGAAATTTGGAAAACAGAGGCAATTTGTATATCAATCTTGTGTCAAAAATTCAGAATTTTTCCTCGCTTCTGTGAATTTATAAAAAAAAATTACTGGACGCAAAAGTTTCTGATTTTCAACATGATCAAATCAACTATCACCAAAGCTATTGTAACACCCCCTGTGGTTAGCCACAGTAATTCCATTTTGATAATGCCAAGTCAGCATGATTAACAGTGCATGATCATCATTTGCATCATAATGCATTTCAACTCCTAAGTCAAAATCCAAATTAAATTAAAGTGGCAAAATAAAAGTTGTCCAACATAGAAACTAAATTGTTCATTAAATAGCAAATAAATCAGAGACAATTCTAAAATTGAAACCAACATCATTGGAGTTGGGTAAGTGGCTCGAACATCCACAAACAGCGGCCGAAAGTAATATTTAATAACCTTTTAATTATTCTAAACCAAATATGAAATTATGTTTTGCCCAATATAGTTTTTGGTGGTAGGATATAATGTGCTGTGATTTGTGGGCCAGCTCTCATATTTTACAAAAGTCATTTTGAGGCCTCACAATTTACAAAACAGAGAATAGGAATAAAAAAAAGGGAAAAGAACCCCCGCTTCCCCCCCCCCACTGGGCCTCGACCCAGCTGGCCAGTCGGCCACCCCACCAGGCGGCCCACTCTGGCCTAAACCCCCCCCCAGCCAGAAACCCTAACCCCGATCCCCACTCCCCACCTCGCTCTCCTCCCTTCCCTTCTCCACCCCCCCAAGACCATTTCTGGATCGGGCCGAGCCCCTCCTCGCCTCCGCTCGCGCTCGTCGCTCGACGCCGCTGCCCGAGCCCCACGCCGCCGACGACCGCGCCCCGTCATCCGCATCCCCGTCGTCCTCGCCTCCTCCCCGACCGGCTCCCTCGCGCCTCGCCGCCTGATCCCCTGCCACGGGGGTGAGACCCCGAACCCCTTCGCCCCCCCTCTCTGTCCTTCGACCACCGACCGGCCGCGCGCCGTGCCTCCCCTCCCCCCCGTGCCTCCACCGCCGCGTCGGACTTGCGCCGTTCGCGCCGCGCGCCCGTTGCCCGTCCACCGCGCACGCACACATGCGCACCGCCCCACCGCGCTCGTCCGCGCTCGCTGGTGCCACCCCGCGCCCGAGCACGCGCTCGCGTGGCCTCGCGCGCACCCGCCCGTCGTCCGCTGCCCGCTGCTCCGCCTTCCCTCCCGATGCGCCGCCCGAATCCGCTAACTGCGCCGCGCTCTGCCTCCGCGGCGAGCCACCCTGCGCGCATCGCCGCCTCCCCTGGCCCTGGCCGCCGGCGCCAGCGTGCGCCGTTCATGCCCAGCACCCCTCGGGCACGCGCCCGTTCGGGCGCTCGCCTGCGCCCGACGCCCGCGCCCGCTGTGGCCGCATGGGCCTCTGACTATTGGGCCCCGCCCCATGTGTCTATGACACAGGGGCCCCACTGCCCAGGACGTTTAAAAAAAATGAAAATAGAAATTAATAAAATTAATAATTAATTAGTTAATTAATTAGTAAATTAATTAAGTTAATTAATCATGTTTAATTAGACTAATTAATTAGTTAACTTAACTAACCCTAATGACTGCTGACGTCAGCATGATGTCATGCTGACGTCATCATTTACTATTCTGGATAATGTTTATTTTAAATAATTAAATAAATTCCAGAAATTAATAAAAACTTTAGAAAATCATATAAAATAATCCGTAACTCAGATCGAAAAACTTTGTACATGAAACTTGCTCAGAACGACGAGACGATCCGGATACGCGATCCGTTCGTCCATCACACGTCCCTAACTATCCGAACATGCAACCGTTCCCCTCCGGTCATCTGTCTGACAAATGTCCGGAGACGGGAAAACATTCCCGGATGGATCCCACCTTCGCCAGTATCACCCGTCACTGCGTTAGGTCACCTCCGTCACCGCGTATTGCCATGTTATGCTTTGTGCTGCACTTGTTCGCTGTGTATTTATACTGTTTCCTCCCCCTCTTCTCTCTCGATAGCACCCAACACCGACGTCGTCCCCGAGGCCGACGCAGCTCCGGAGACCGAAGACACCATTGACAACCTTGCCCTTGTCGCCGAGCAACCAGGCAAACCCCCCCCCCTTGATCATCCCGATATCGCCCATTCTATTTCTCATGCTTGCATTAGAATTGCTGCTGCTACTGCAACCTATTCTGATGCATAGCCTGTTTACTGTAGCCTGCTGTTGATAATTACCTGCATATCCTAAACTGTTTAGTATAGGCTGGGTAGAGACCTATCAGTGACCCCACTTATCCCGACTGCCGCGCTGGATCGTCAGAAGACCCGATCAACGGGATTGAAGACCAGGCCCCGACACCGCACATCACCCCCCTTAGTTGTAACGACACTGCAGCGTTACTATCGAGTGCCGAGGGTGAAACCTCTTGTAGCACTTCTGATGTTAACTCTGTAGAGTAGCTATTCGGTCGTGGTCATCGAGGGTGATTCCTCCTTCACCGCTTCCGATAACGATGCTGTCGTACAACACCTCAAGTGTGGACCCAGTGAGGGTGATTCCTCCGAGTTCACCTTGACGGAGACATCGGGTAGGAATCCAACGAGGGTGATACCTCGGATTCCCCTGATGTTATGGACACACGGATACTTGGACTTTACATTGTTACTTGGATAGGCGGGTCGGCCCTGAGGGGTACCCGCGTGCGCCTGAGAGGCGAGTGTTGTGAAGACGGGTGCCTGTGTGGTGCCCGAGTGAGAATACGAGGCGCGGTCGGGCATTCTTGGCCCTTGCCGCAAGTCCTCGAGACGGGGCGACGGGGTCACATCTTTCATGAGTCTCTGCTCGTTACCGCAAGCCCCTAGTCCTAACAATTTGGATATTTGATCCGAGCAGGTCTCTGGCCTGATAGCACTAACCATCACGTGGGCATAGTATGGGCGTTCTGCATCGTAGCATCAGCCGAAAGCTCTGTCAGACGTCTAGTTCAGCCTTGCGGCCGGGACGGACCGGCGCCCCCCTGGTGCCTGGCTTCCCCCTGCACGCAACGACTCGGAGTGCACAGGGCGATGGCCCAAGACCTCTGAGCGCTTAGGATGTAGACCGACGGGGACCTCTCTGCTGAGCTCTAGGTAGGGTTGCGATGTGTCATTTGGCCGAGGCCGGGCATGACCCAGGAAAGTGTGTCCGGCCGGAGTTAATCGAGCGTGTTGGGTAAGTTGGTGCACCCCTGCAGGGAAGAAACCTTCTATCGATAGCCGGTCCTACGGTAAAGGACACTCGGAGTTATATCCTGATTGATACAATTTTAGAACTGGATACCTGGATATATGGCTCTGGGATTGCTTCTCGCAGGGAGTCGAGAAGGGATCTCCGGACGAGGCTGATGACTGTATGGCTCTGGGATTGCTTTCTCGCAGGGAGTCGAGAAAGGATCTCTGGGTGAGGATGAGACTTAATGATACTGCTACATTATATTGTACTGTTCTACTCTCTTGTACTGCTGCAAGACCGCTGAAGATGCTAGTCTTCGATAGGACTAGGTCTTCTCTCTATTCTGGCATTTCTGCAGCCCAGTCCACATATACAGCCTTCCTTTGAAAATATTGCATATGTAGTGTAGATCCTTGCTTGTTGAGTACTTCTGAGTACTCACGGTTGCTTTGTTTTCCTTTTCTCCCCATATCAGTTTGTCGTGACCAGATGACGGAGCCCCCTGAGACAGATGCCCGGTCGATCGACTACTACTACTACCCAGAGGATGGATACTGCTACGAGTTGACTGACGACCAGGAGTAGGATCGGAGGGTCCCAGGCAGGAGGCCTACGCCTTTCGATCGTAGTGTTTTATTTTGCCCCGCCTTTCTAAAGGCCTTTCTGTTTCTGTTTCATATCTGTACTCAGATATCTGATGCTTCCGCTGACGCTTGTTCGCAAGTTTATGTATTCGAGCCCTCGAGGCCCCTGGCTTGTAATATAAAGCTTGTATGACTTTATTTATGTTTTAGAGTTGTGTTGTGATATCTTCCCGTGAGTCCTTAGGCTTGATCGTGTGCATTTGCGTGTATGATTACTGCACGATCGGGCCGGGGGCGTCACAGCTATCCCAAAGGATTTACTTGTCACAAACACTAATTAAAACATAAAAAACACAATTATAACAGAGGCATAATTTTGCAAACACTAAAGAACAGAAAGAAAAAGGCAAATATAAATTTTATTCATTGGGTTGCCTCCCAACAAGCGATATCGTTTTACGCCCCTAGCTAGGCATAAAGCATGGATTCAAGTATTATCATCTTTTATTCTAGATCCATAGGATGCCCTCATGATTGATTCATATGGTGTCTTAATTCTTGTTCTTGGGAAGTGTTCCATACCCTTTCTCAAGGGAAACTGAAATTTAATATTGCCTTCTTTCATATCAATCACGACACCAATAGTACGTAAAAACGGTCTACCAAGCATAATTGGACAGGACGAATTGCAATCAATATCAAGAACAATAAAATCTATGGGCACATAATTCATATTTGCAAGAATAAGAACATCATTAATTCTTCCCAAAGGCTTTTTAATAGTAGAATCCGCCAAGTGCAAATTTAAAGAACACTCTTCAATATTGGTAAGACCAAGCACATCACATAAAGATTTCGGAATTGTGGAAACACTAGCACCCAAATCACATAAAGCAAAACACTCATAATTTTTTATCTTGACTTTGATGGTGGTTTCCCATTCATCATGTAATTTTCTAGGAATCGGGATCTCTAATTCCAACTTTTCTTCAAAACATTTCATCATAGCATCAACAATATGTTTAGTAAAAGCTTTATTTTGTTCATAAGCTTGGGGTGAATTAATCATGGATTGCAACAAAGAAATACAATCAATCAAAGAGCAATTATCATAATTAAAGTCTTTGTAATCCAAAAGAGTGGGCACATCACTAGTTAAAGTTTGACCTCTTTAAACCCACTTTTATCATTTTTTTCATCAAGATTTTCACCCTTCTAATTATTGGGACGCCTTCTAACTAAAGTTGACTCTTCTTCAGTCCCTTTATCATCAATTTTAATCTTACTAAACAAGGAATCAATAGAAGAAACACCAATCACTTTAAGATCTTCATCATTTTTATGAAAGCAATCACTAGAAAATGCTCTTTCTAAAAATTCTCTTTTAGCTCTAAGCATAGCGGTTCTTTTCTTGCTTTCATCCATAGAAACATATAAAGCTTTAATTGATTCCTCAACCTTAGGCACAAAAATTTTTAACTTGAGATTTTCTACATCATGAGAAATTCTATCAATGCTTTTAGACATGTCATCAATATTATTCAACTTTTCTTCTATCGTATTATTGAAAACCTTTTGAGCATTGATAAATTCTTTAATGTTATTCTCAAGATCAGAGGTGTTCCTATTATTATTATAAGAAGGATTACCATAGGAATTACCATAATTATTAGAGAAATTTCCCGGAAAAGTCCTAGGATTAAAATTACCTCTATAAGCATTGTTGTTAAAATTGTTTCATGAGACAAAATTCACATCTACGGAATCACTATTTTGCTCAATCAAAGTAGACAAAGGCACATCATTAAGGTCAATAGGAGCATTTTTTAGCAACCAATTTCATAAGAGCATCAACTTTTTCACTCAAAGTACTATTTTCTTCAACCGAATTAACCTTTTTACTAGTAGGCGCTCTTTCGGTATGCCATTGTGAATAATTTGCCATAATATTATCAAGCAATTTAGTAGCTTCACCCAAAGTAATTTCCATAAAAGTGCCACCCGCGGCGGAATCTAAAAGATTTCTAGAGACAAAATTCAATCCCACATAAATTTTTTGTATGATCATCCAAAGATTTAAACCATGTGTAGGACAATTTATTAGCATCAATTTCATTCTTTCCCAAGATTGTGCCACATGTTCATGCTCAAGTTGCTTAAAATTCATGATTTGAGTTCCAAGGGAAATAATTTTCGCGGGCGGAAAATACTTAGTAATGAAAGCATCTTTGCATTTATCCCAACAATCGATACTATTGCAAGGCAAAGAAGAAAACCAAAATTTTGCACGTTCTTGCAAAGAAAACAGAAATAATTTCAACTTCACAATATCATTGTACACATCTTTTTTATTTTGCATATCACATAATTCTACGAATGTGTTAAGATGGGACACGGCATCCTCATTAGGAGTACCGGAAAATTGATCTTTCATAACAAGATTCAATAAAGCGGCATTAATATCACAAGATTCCGCACTAGTGGCGGGAGGAGCAATGAGAGTGCTAATAAAATCATTGTTGTTGGTATTGGAAAAATCACATAACTTGGTGTTCTTTTGAGTCATCGTGACTACGCAAACAAGATTGCACACAAAAACAGATCTGACGAGAAAACGATGAACGAAAAAGAGGGCGAATAAAATGGCAATTTTTTGTGAAGTGGGGGAGATGAAAACGAGAGGCAAATGGCAAGTAATGTAAATTGCAAGGCGATGAGATTTGTGATTAGGAACTTGATAGATGTTGATGATGTCTCCCCGGCAACGGCGCCAGAAATCCTTTCTTGATGGCTCGCATCTGCGTCAGTATTTCCCCGAAGAGGAAGGGATGATGCAGTACAGCTTCGGTAGGTATTTCCCTCAGTTATGAAACCAAGGTTATCAAACCAGTAGGAGAACCAAGCAACACTATGTAAACAGTACCTGCACACAAAGAACAAATACTTGCAACCCGATGCGTCAGAGGGGTTGTCAATCCCTCTCTGGTAAAAGATAGATTGGTTTGTAAGATTTTGGATAAATAGATCTCGCGATAAAAAAATAAAAAAAATAAAGAAAAAGTGCAGCAAGGTATTTTTGGGTTTCTAGAATAATAGATCTGAAAACAAAAGCAAATAAAAATAGATCTCAAGGCAAATATGATAAAGAATAGACCCGGGGGCCGTAGATTTCACTAGTGGCTTCTCTCGAAAAAATAGCATACGGCGGGTAAACAAATTACTGTTGGGCAATTGATAGAACTTCAAATAATTATGATGATATCTAGGCAATGATCATTATATAGGCATCACGTCCAAGATTAGTACACCGACTCCTGCCTGCATCTACTACTATTACTCCACACATCGACCGCTAACCAACATGCATCTAGTGTATTAAGTTCATGGGAAAATGGAGTAATGCAATAAGAATGATGACATGATGTAGACAAGATCTATTCATGTAGGAATAGACCCCATCTTGTTATCCTTAATAGCAACAATCAATACGTGTCTTGCTGCCCCTTCTGTCACTGGGAAAGAACACCGCACGACCGAACCCATCACAAAGCACCTCTTCCCATGGCAAGAAAAATCGATCTAGTTGGCCTAACTAAACCAAAGATTAGAAGAAGAAATACGAGGCTATAAGTAATCATGCGTATAAGAGATCAAAGAAACTCAAATAACTTTCATGGATAAATTGATCTGATCATAAACTCAAAGTTCATCTGATCCCAACAAACACACCGCAAAAAAGAGTTACATCAAATAGATCTCCAAGAGATCATTGTATTGAGAATCAAAAGAGAGAGAGGAAGCCATCTAGCTACTAACTACGGACCCGTAGGTCTACAATGAACTACTCACGCATCATCGGAGAGGCACCAATGAGGATGATGAACCCCTCCGTCATGGTGTCTAGATTGGATCTGGTGGTTCTGGAACTTGCGGCGGCTGGAATTGTGTTTCATCGACTCCCCTAGGGTTTTTGGATTTTTTGGTATTTATAGAGCAAAGAGGCGGTGCGGGAGGTGGCCGAGGTGGGAACAACCCACCAGGGCGCGCCTGGGCCCCCAGGCGCGCCCAGGTCGGTTGTGCTCTCCTCGGAGCCCCCCTCTGGTACTTCTTTGGCCCAACAGGTGTCTTCTGGTCCAGAAAAAATCTCCAAAAAGTTTCGCTGCGTTTGGGCTCTGTTTGGTATTGATTTTCTGCGAAGTAAAAAACAAGCAAAAAACAGCAACAGGCACTGGGCACTATGTCTATAGGTTAGTCCCAAAAAATGATATAAAGTTGCAATAAAATGATTGTAAAGCATCCAAGAATGATAATATAACAGCATGGAACAAGCAAAAATTATAGATACGCTGGAGACGTATCAAGCACCAACTAAGGGGCACTTTGATCGTACTTGAGCATTGGGTATAGCTAATATGCGAGTGTGTTTTATCAATGGATCAATGATTGAGCATGACGGGCTAGGGATAACTTGCTTTAGTGTTGATATTTTGAAAGACATGGTTGCTTGTTGATATGCTTGAGTATTTAAATCTTCATGTCAAAACTAGACTACTGCTTTGAACCATATAAAAGTCCAAATGTCCATGCTACAAAAGAAAAGAATATGTGATGAACATGTTAGGCAGCATTCCACATCAAATATTCTGTTTTTATCATTTACCTACTCGAGGACGAGTAGGAATTAAGCTTGGGGATGCTGATACGTCTCCAATGTATCTATAATTTTTGCTTGTTCCATGTTGTTATATTATCATTCTTGGATGTTTTACAATCATTTTATAGCAACTTTATATCATTTTTTGGGACTAACCTATTGACATGGTGCCCAGTGCGAGTTGCTGTTTTTGGCTTGTTTTTTACTTCGCAGAATATCAGTACCAAACGGAGTCCAAACACAGCGAAACTTTTTGGAGAATTTTTCTGGACCAGAAGACACCTGTTGGGCCAAAGAAGTACCAGAGGGGGGCTCCGAGGGGAGCACAACCCACCTGGGTGCGCCCTGGTGGGTTGTGCCCACCTCGGCCGCCTCTTTGCTCTATAAATACCCCGAAAATTCAAAAACCCTAGGGGAGTCAACGAAACACAATTCCAGCTGCCGCAAGTTACAGAACTACCAGATCGAATCTATACACCATCACAGAGGGGTTCATCATCCTCATTGGTGCCTCTCCGATGATGCGTGAGTAGTTTATTGTAGACCTACGGGTCCGTAGTTAATAGCTAGATGGCTTCATCTCTCTCTTTTGATTCTCAATACAATGGTCTCTTGGAGATCTATTTGATGTAACTCTTTTTGCGGTGTGTTTGTTGGGATCCGATGAACTTTGAGTTTATGATCAGATCTGTTTATGCATGAAAGTTAATTGAGTTTCTTTGATCTCTTATATGCATGATTACTTATAGCCTCGTATTTATTCTTCAAATCTTTCGTTTAGTTAGGCCAACTAGATTGATTTTTCTTGCCATGGGAAGAGGTGCTTTGTGACGGGTTCGATCGTGCGGTGTTCTTTCCCAGTGACAGAAGGGGCAGCAAGACACGCATGTATCGTTGCTATTAAGGATAACAAGATGGGGTCTATTCCTACATGAATAGATCTTGTCTACATCATGTCATCATTCTTATTGCATTACTCCGTTTCTCCATGAACTTAATACACTAGATGCATGCTGGATAGCGGTCGATGTGTGGAGTAATAGTAGTTGATGCAGGCAGGAGTCGGTCTACTAATCTTGGACGTGATGCCTATATAATGATCATTGCCTGGATATCGTCATAATTATTTGAAGTTCTATCAATTGCCTAACAATAATTTGTTTACCCGCCGTATGCTGCTTTTCTCGAGAGAAGCCACTAGTGAAATCTATGGCCCCCGGGTCTATTCTTTATCATATTTGCTTTGAGATCTATTTTTATTTGCTTCTATTTTTAGATCTATTATTCTAAAAAACCCAAAAATACCTTGCTGCACTTTTTCTTTATTTATTTTATTTTGTTTTATCGTGAGATCTATTTATCCAAAATCATACAAACCAATATATCTTTTACCCGAGAGGGATTGACAACCCCTCTTACGGGTCGGGTTGCAAGTATTTGTTCTTTGTGTACAGGTACTGTTTATATAGTGTTGCTTGGTTCTCCTACTATTTCAATAACCTTGGTTTCATACTGAGGGAAATACCTACCGTAGCTGTGCTGCATCATCCCTTCCTCTTCGGGGAAATACCGACGTGGACACGAGCCATCATAAAACAAATCATTCACTTGGGTACTGTCAAAGACAAGATTCATAATTTTTTCCACATAATTCCTACTGTACTCTATAATTTCTACAATTTATATTAAGCAATATAAGCCATAGTAGAAAACAAGCAAACTATGCATCGAAAACAGAATCTGTCAAAAAACAGAAAAGTCTGTAAAGATCTGAATTATGCTCATACTTATGTTACTCCAATTTTTTTGAAAAACTGGGACAACGTAGAAAATTTGTATATCAATCCTCTGTAAAAAATGCATAGTTTTTCCACGTTCCAGTAAATTTTAACAATTCTGTTACTGGACGCAAAAGTTTCTGTTTTTGCACAGAATCAAATCAACTATCAACCACACTATCCCGAAGGCTTTACTTGGCACTTTATTGAAACAAAAACTATAAAACATGATTAATACAGTAGCTTAATCATGTGAACACACAAAAACAGTAAGGATAAATATTAGGTTGTCTCTAAACAAGAACTTTTCTTTAAAACTTTTTAGCTAACCAGTGATATTTTAATGATACTCTTCCAAGCCCAATTTCGATGATAATTTTATTCATACTCTAAAAGATATAAGTGAAGTTCATAGAGAGTTCTAAAATTAATATAGATTGACTAATATCCAAGCTCAAAATATATAAGTGAAGCACACAAAGCATTCTATAAAGCCATACTCAAAAGATTTAAGTGAAGCACAAAGAGCATTCTGTAAAGCCATACTCAAAAGATTTAAGTGAAGCACAAAGAGCATTCTATAAAGCCATACTCAAAAGATTTAAGTGAAGCGCATGAAGCATTATATAAATCAATGAAGGACTACTCATACTAGCATTGTGCATAAAGGAAAATAAAAACACAAAAGACGCATATCATGTGAACAAAACAAAAACCGAGATATACCGATAATTGTTGAAGAAGAAAGATGGGATGCTAACCGGGGCATCCCCAAGCTTAGATGCTTGAGTATCCCTAAAATATTTACTTGGGGTGCGTTGGGCATCCCCAAGCTTGAATTCTTGCCTCTCCTTATTCTTCTTATATCGATAACTCCTCGATCTTCGAACACTTCATCCACACAAAACTTAATAAAAACCCTTGTGAGATCCGTTAGTATAATAAGGCAAATCACTACCTTTAGGTACTGTTGTAAACTCATTACAATTTCATTTTAGCATTATATCTATTGTATTTCAACCTCACCATGGTTCATACCCCCCGATACAACCCATAGATTCATCAAAATAAGCGAACAACACATAGAAAACAGAATCTATCAAAAACAGGACAGTCTGTAGCAATCTGAAAATTTACCATACTTATGTAACTCCAAAATTTTTGAAAAATAGGAAAAAATAAAAAATTTGCATAGCAGTACTGTGTAATTTTTTTTAGAAATTTTTGACATTCCAGTAGAAAAATGTAAATTCACGCACTACCGCCAAAGTTTCTGTTTTTGCACCGCACATAGCAAACAAGCAATCTAATCATCCTAAAGTCACATCTTGGCACATTATTTTTATAAAACAATGGATATATACAAGGGGATAATTATTTTTGAGAAACTTCCATGAAAAATTCTACATCGTTTTCATGAGCATGAACACAAGTGTTCAAGGTCGACCCTCACTTCTCCAATGCATAACCTTCCAATCACTTCTCTTTTTTGAAAAAGTTTTTAGGCATAAGAGGCAAGTAAATTTTTTTGTATTTTGCATTCTTAAAAAAAAATGTTTGTTTCACCCACAACTAAAGAAAACAAAAAAAAAGAGAAAACAAAATCTACTTAGTGAAGAAAGCAAACAAGCACACACGAGAATATCAACCCCACGCTATTGCTCCCCGGCAACGGCGCCAAAAAAGAGCTTGATAATCCCCAAGTGCAAGGAATCATCGTCCAAAGGTGGAAGTGATAAGTATGGAGTGTCGAACCCACAAGGAGACAAAGGTAAGATCAATATTCTTTCAAGTCCTATCTGCCACTGATACGACTCTACGTACACCGAACATTTGCTTCAATCTAGAAACGAGAAATAAAACTACGTTGTGGGTATGAAGAGGATAACTTTGCATGATATCGGAGAACTAAAATATAAAAATAGGTGCTGTTAACATAAAGTTAGAATATATTAATATATATTATAAATAGCAAGTGTGGAATAATGATGGATCGGTGTGCGGAATTATCCTAGGCAATTGTTAACAAGATCGGTAATCATTATTGCTATTTTATATGAGGGAGAGGCATAAGCTAACATACTTTCTCTACTTGGATCATATGCACTTATGATTGGAACTCTAGCAAGCATCCGCAACTACTAAAGATCATTAAGGTAAAACCCAACCATATCATTAAAGTATCAAGTCCCCTTTATCCCATACGCAACAACCCCCTTACTCGGGTTTAAGCTTCTGTCACTCTAGCAACCCACTATAAGCGAATCATGAACGTATTGCAGCACCCTACAGCGGGATTCCTTCACGTGTGCGCGGCATGGAAGGCACCATAGGACAGCACCAAAATAAAACATACAACTCAAATCAATCTAGATCATCAATCAACCCAAAAGACAAAAGAAATCTACTCAGAACATCATAGGATGGCAACACATCATTGGATCATAATATGTAGCATAAAGCACCATGTTCAAGTAGGGGATTACAGCGGGGTGCGGGAGTGTGCACCGCTTAAAAGAGATGAGGAAGGTGATGAAGATGATGATGTTGATGAAGACGATCACCGCGGCGATGATTCCCCCGGCGGCACTCCGGCGCCACCGAGAGAGAGGGGGAGAGAGTCTCCCCCTTGTGCTTCCTCCTCCATGGCCTCCCCCCTAGATGAGGAGAGGTTCTCCCTCTGGTCCTTGGCCTCCATGTTGATGATGGCCCCCTCCGGCTTCCTCCTCCATGGCCTCTGGTGATGATGGCCCCCTCCGGCAGGGTGCCAAAGAGGGCCTAGATTGATTTTTCATGGCTACAGAGGCTTGCGGCGGTGGAACTTCTGATCTAGGTTTCTTTTCGGGGGTTTTGGCATTTATAAGAATTTTTGGCATCGATCTCACGTCAAGGAGGTGCCCGAGGGGCCCACAAGCCCTCAGCCCCCCCCCGTGGAGCGCCTAGGAGGCTTGTGGCTTCGTCGTGAAGCTTTTGGTCCTTCCTTGATGCCTCGGGTGTCTCTTTTGGTCCACAAAAAATCACCGTAAATTTTCAGCCCATTCCGAGAACTTTTATTTCTGCACAAAAAAAGACACCATGGTAGTTCTGCTGAAAACAGCGTCGGTCCGGGTTAGTTCTAATCAAATCATACCAAAACCATATAAAATTGTATAAACATGGCATGAATACTTCATAAATTATAGATACGTTGGAGACGTATCAGAACCCGTCTCCCTGTTATCAAGCCTCGGGACGTTATTTAGTTTTAATGCTACGCTATATGAAACGGGGTTTGGTAAGAGTTCTTGGGAGTGGTGTGAGAAGAAGGACTCCATGTCAATGACGACAACTTCATGATGACTCTACATCAATGACGACAACTCCATGATGGCGGCTTCAAGGCCTGCATCTTCAAGACCTCAAGACTTCAAGACTCGAGACAAGATTTTAATAGATATTACTGGGTGGAAATTGGTTGTGAGGCACCCTGGAGTACCTAGTGGGTGACCTAGTGAGCTGGAGTAGGCCAGTACTCATGAGGAAAGTTCCATCTAGATTCAAATAGAAGGATGAATACTTCATGCCCGGAAGCTTACCTGTGCAGCCACAAGTCATTATGGGCTCTAGCTTGGTTGACCCTAGTTGTGACTCTCGTCGGCCGGTGCTAGCAGATGTAGATCTACGGTAGGAATGGATGGGCATCGACAGTGGTCCAAAGGAACTCTTTGGAAGACCATGTTTCGTTCATCCCGTCCTCAAACATCAGGCAGTGCGAGGACATAAAAGGAGGGAACAAATCTTGTGGGTAAAGTGCACAACACTCCGCAGAGTTAAAACCTAATTAATTAGCCGTGTCCCCAGTTACGAACAATTTGAATCTCCGGACTTGGATCTATCTCTGAACTCTCAACAACGAACTGGTAATTAATTGTGGGCCACTTATAATTATTTTTAGGCTATGAGACATCGGTTGGCGGAACCATGTCATAGTAGGTAACTCCGTAGTAAAGACTCCCGACATTCCTTTATTGTAGGGAAAATAAAAACAGCTTTTACACAAAAACCTCAAACACGGAGCCACAAAGCCATATTGCATATAGAATAGTTTTATCATCTATTTTTCTTATGGTGATCTTGCCGGTACATTCAATGTACTGACCTACACGGCTGCAATGTCTCATGTTGCAGATATTTCTACGACGAGTAAGAGTACGATATAGGGTTACGGTCTACACTCAACTTGCCATTGGTGTTGATGGGACTCCACACCCTTGTTGATTTAATTCCGCTGTGATAAATAAGTTATACTCTGGATCTACGGTATTTATTTTACATATGATGTTATGGTATTTCATCAAAGTACTGTGTGTGCCAGCATACTGATCCAGGGATGGCACAAAAAGCACAGAGACTTGACCGTATTGGGTCGGGTCGCTACACCGATGCGGTGGGATTAACCACTTGCAAAGGATCGGTAGAAGATTTCAACCCCTCAAATAGTTCTTTAAGCATGGACTTGTACTTGGCCGTCATACACGTCTTAAGTGAAGCCATAGCTTCATTTAAGTCGTCAGGTGACCGAATTCAACTCCACGGCCTCGGGTACTTCATCAACCGTATCCCCGTTGTCAACCATACTCTTCGGGTGCTGAAACCCTTAATAAAGAGAAGAGGCTCTGATACGAATTGAAAGGATCGATATGGTTGACTAGAGGGGGGTGAATAGGCAACTACCAATTTTTAGATTTTCTTAAAAAATTAGGTTTAGCAACAAATAGGTTGTCTAGATATGCAACTAGATGAACAACCTATATGATGCTAGCAATCAACAACAACACAAGCAAGCAAGAGATACAACACAAGTAAAGCTTGCACAAAGTAATGGTAAGAAGTAACCACAAGTGGAGCCGGTGGAGACAAGGATGTGTTAACGAAGTTCCTTCCCTTTGAGGGAAAGTACGTCTCCGTTGGAGCAGTGTGGAGGCACACTGCTCCCCAAGAAGCCACTAGGGCCATCGTATTCTCCGCACGCCCTCGCACAATTCAAGATGTCGTGATTCCACTAGTGGTGCCCTTGAATGCGGCAACTGGACCTTTACAAACAAGGTTGGGGCAATCTCCACAACCGAATTGGAGGCTCCCAACACCATCACGAAGCTTCACCATAATGGAATGTGGCTCCGAGGTGACCTCAACCATCTAGGGTGCTCAAACACCCAAGAGTAACAAGATCCACAAGGGATTAGGGGGGGAATCAAATTTCTCTTGGTGGAAGTGTAGATCTAGGCCTTCTCAACCAATCCCTAGGAAATCAACAAGTTTGATTGGCTAGGGAGAGAGATCGAGCAAGAATGAGCTTTTGAGAAACAATGGAGCTTGGCGGAGGAAGAGGTAAGTCCACTTGGAGAAGAAGACTCACTTATATAGTGGGGGAAAGATTCCAACGGTTATGCCCCTTCAGCCCGTGCACAAGCGGTAGTACAGCTCGGGTAAGCGGTACTTCCGTTGGCATGGAAGTTCCAGCAATTGCGTTCAACTGAACAAGTAAAGGAGGCGGTAGTGCCGCCGGAGCGGTACTACTGCTCCCACCAACAGTACTACCGCATGGTGTTGAGCAACCAGTAGGAACAATGGTAGTAGAGACGGACAACGTGGTAGTGCTGCCCAGAGCGGTACTACTGCTGGCTACTGGTGCTCTACTTTTGCTGAAGGACAGAGTAGTCCAGAGGACTAAAAATAAGTGGTACTCCTAGCGGTAGTAGAACAGCGGTAGTTCCGTCGGGGCTGTACTGCCGCTCCGCAGGAGTGGTACTTCCGCTTAACTATTAGATGCCCAGTAAATCTGCAGCACTGGGGTGCTAGTCAGAGCCGCAGTACCACCGGAGTGATACTACCATGCTAAACTACTGCCGTACTACCGCTCATTTACAGAGCACTAAAAATAGGCGGAAGTCCTAGTAGCACCGAACTGCGGCAGTACCGCTGGAGCGGTACTACCGTGGTGCAGAGTGGTACTGCCGCGTATGTGCCTCAAGAAAGCACATGCACAAGGAAGGACAAGCTCTAGTGCCAGGAAGGAAAGTGGGTGCAAAAAAACTGTGTATATGTTGATTCCACCCAAACCTTTCGAAGCGGACCCCCCTCTTAATAGTACGGTGATCCTACGACTCAAATCCACCAAAAATGAAACGTAAGAAAACAATCGTCTTTGCAATATCCCCGAGGGGCATGAATCGTCTTGTGCCATATGATAGATTCTCTGAAATGCTCAATGCACATGATTAGTCTGCAAAAGCATTGTCATCAATCACCAAACCCACTAAGGGAGAAATATGCCCTAACACCCATGTTGGTCCTTGAGTGCTTCCAAAGCTTGGTATGCCTACAAAACAAAATGAAGGCACCAATGTACATTCATATGCAATGGACATGCAGGCATCAATTATTGGGCACGAAAATGAAGATGAAATAATTGTATACCATGTATTTGATGCCGAGGCCTCTCACGGGACGGCCTTCGATGCTCTAAAGGGTGGCACAAAACTTGTTGCACTCTTGTTGGATGAACCCCCACCTCTTTGAGATGGACACCCAACCATGTTTGCTCTCAAACTTGTAGGGCGGGAACTTCTTGCATTCACGGAATTGGGCATGAACTCTCAAGCAAAAGGTTGATCCTTTTTGCTCGGTGTCGATCTTGGGATCTTGTCCAATATCCTTCCAACATTTGCAAATGAGCTCGTCCTCATCCTTTATGTATGACTTTGTCCAAATGCTTTGCAGTCTCTTATTTTGCGCATATGGCTGATGAGTGATAACCCAAAAGTATAGGGGATCGCAACAGTTTTTGAGGATAGAGTATTCAACCCAAATTTACTGATTCGACACAAGGGGAGCCAAAGAATATTTACAAGTATTAGCTTGAGTTCTCTATTCAACCACACATGGAGAACTAAATATCTGTAGCAGATGATTAGTAGCACAGTAATATGATAGTTTGATTTTAGTGGTAACAGTAGCAGTTTTGTAGTGATTGTAACAACAACAACAACAGAAGTAGTAACTTAGCAAAGATCAATATATGAAAAGCGCAGGCATTGGATCAATGATGGATAGTTGTGTTGGTTGACATTCATCATGTAACAGTCACAACCTAGAGCGACATAGAACTAGCTCCAATTCATCAATGTAATGTAGGCATGTATTCCGTATGTAGTCATACGTGCTTATGATAAGAACTTGCATGACATCTTTTGTCCTACCCTCCCGTGGTAGCGGGGTCCATAAGGAAACTAAGGGATATTAAGGCCTCCTTTTAATAGATAACTGGAACAAAGCATTAACACATAGTGAATACATGAACTCCTGAAACTACGGTAATCACCAGAAAGAATCCCAATTACTGTCACCTTTGTGGTATGCAGATCATAACACGTAATAGGTGTGTATAACTTGCAAGATAGGATCAAGAACTCAAATATATTCATGAAAACATAAAGGGTTCAAATCTGAAATCATGGCAGTTGGGCCCTAGTGACAAACATTAAGCATAGCAAATTCATAGCAACATCAATCTCAGAACATAGTGGATACTAGGGATCATGCCCTAACAAATTGACTCGATTACATGATATATCTCATCCAACCCCATCACCATCTAGCAAGCCTACGAAGGAATTACTCACTCCCGGTGGTGAGCATCTTGAAATTGGTGATGAAGAAGGGTTGGTGATGATGATGGCGACGAATCCCCCTCTCAGGAGCCCCAAACGGACTCCAGATCTGGCCTCCCGGTGAAGAACAGGAGGTGGCAGCGGCTCTGTATCATAAACATGATGAAATTTCTTCTCCTATTTTTTTCTCGGGAAATAGGAATTTATAGGCTTGAGATTAGGGTCAGCGGAGCCGCGCCCAAGTGCCTTGTGGGCCACTGGTGGGTCCCCTCCTATGGATCTTTGCTCCAGTATTTTTTATATATTCCACAAAAAATCTTTAAAATGTTTCGGCCAGTTCTAAGAACTTTTATTTCTGCACAGAAACAATACCATGGTAGTTCTGCTGAAAACAGTGTCAGTCCAGGTTAGTTTCATTCAAATCATGCAAATTAGAGTCCAAAACAAGAGCAAAAGTGTTTGGAAAAGTAGATACGACGGATACGTATCAACTCCACCAAGCTTGACTCATTGCTTGTCCTCAAGCAATTCAGTTGACAAAGTGAATGTGATAAAGAAAAACTTTTACGAACTCTTCTGTTCTTGTATCGGTACCCAAGTTTTCAACAAAGATCATAACTAACCATGGAAATGATAACTCTTAGAAATTATATTCACTCATATCAATGGCACAATCAACTAGCGAGCAATAATAACATATCTCAAATGCCAACACTTTTTCAAAACAATCATGATATAATATGATAACATGGTATCTCGCTAGCCTTTTCTTATACTGCAAAACATAAATGCAGAGCACCTCCGAAGTTCAAGCAGCGACTAAGCATTGTAATTCATGGTAGAAGAGATCCAGTCATGATGCACACAATATTAACTATACAGAATGCATAAGAATGACAATAGTGCTCTCAGGACTGGTGCTTTAATTGAGAAGGTGATGACTCAACAATAAAAGTAAAATAACATAAAAGTAAATGGATAAGCCCTTTGCAGAGGGAAGCAGGGATTTGCAGAGGTTCCAGAGCTCCAAGCTTAAATCAGAGATAAATGCAATTTTGAGAGGCATGCCTTTCCTGTCAACGTCATGATCGAGAATTTTCAATATCTTCCATGCTAAACACATTATCGGCGGTTCCCAAGCAGAAAGGTAAAGTTTACTCCCCCTCCACCAACAAACACAAGCCCTAGCTAGCTGAATCCACGGGTGCCCTCCATACCAAGAACTTTCTAGGGGAGTTTGTTTCATTACATATTTTTTTTCATTTTGATTATACGACTGGGCATCCCAATTACCAGCCTCTTTCGTGCAATGATGGGTGAATAAACCCCCATTTTGAGAATAACCCTCTTAGCATGGAAGATACTGACCACCCCTGTCACTCCATGAGCAGTATGGGCACACAAAACAGATAATTATTTGAAGGATTAGAGGTGGCACATGCAAATTTACTTGGAACGACAGAGTAATACCGCATATAGGTAGATACAGTGGACTCATTTGCAAATACTTTGGTTTAGGGATTTGGATGCACAAGCAGTATTCCCGCTTAGTACAGGCGAAGGCTAGCAAATAGATTGGGAAGCAACCAACTAGAGAGCAACAATGGTCATAATCATGCATTGTGAATAATTAACATTGAATACTAGCATGAGTAGGATATAAACAACATGAACATAAATATCATGGAGGCTATGTTGGTTTGGAATCAACTACATGCGTGAACATGTGACAAGTCAAGCCACTTGTGTCGGTGTGAACGACCATCTATGGGGCCATCTAGCCCCTTTTCGGTTCGGCTAGGGAATGCACAGAGTGCAGAGAGCAAGATCAATAAAGGGCGCAAGGATCTTTACCCAGGTTCGGGCCACCTTTGTGGTGTAAAACCCTACTCCTGCTTTGGTGTATTAGAGGTGTATGAGCACAAGTACAAGGAGCGCTATCCCCCGACAAGGTGCTAGGAGAGGGCAGCTACGCGTGCAAGTGTGCGTTTGATTCAATTGGGTTCGAACCCCTGTAAACATTGCCCTAGTCCTCCTTTTATAGCTCAAGGGGTTACCATAGTGGCAAAAGGGTAATTATATGATGATTAGATAGCAAACATTGCTAGCATACCTAACTCTGCTTGTCAGGACAAGAAGTATTAAATGCACTGTTAGGTGTCATGAGGAGGAGGAGCCCTGGCAAGGTTGTCGCACCGCTTGCCTAGCTAACTCCTATTAACTTGACATGACATCTGGATGGGTGTCGATAAAGGTAAAACTCCTTCCAGCGTGCTGACACGTGCCCACAAGCTCCACCTAACTGGCTGCAGGCTCGACACCTCACTGATCAATGACCAGCTGGTCGGTGAGGTGGAGCGCTGTTAGTTGGCGGGAACCTGTTGGCCACGGAGCTTGCCGGGCCTTCGTCTTGCCGGTTTGGTCCTGCCGGGAAGGACTGCTTCTAGTGTTCTGTCTCGTTCTTCTTCTTGGTCAAGTAGATCAACTCGGTCTTGAATCTTGGTCTTCTTGATGCACTCCTTGATCTCTGAAAGAGCAGCTTCTCTTGGCCTTGGGCATCTTTATCGAACCTTGTCAATCTTCGGCGAGTTCCTTGATCGGCAAGGGAGCTGTTACTTGTCTGTGCATAAGTCAGGGTATTAAACACCCATGTTTAATAGACTGACAGGAGCCCCCATGCCTAGTCCATACACGCCGCCAGGCGTTGTTGGGCTAGGCCTGAACGATGCGTAGACACGCGGTAAAGACTAGCATAAAATTTTGTTGTGAGGATATCTGTATCTTGAGATCTTCTTTGCTTCTTCATTAACTTGGACTTGTGTCTATCTTTGGCCTCCCTCTGGCAAACCCAGTCGTCGGGCGGGTACCTACCGTGTGTGTAGAAACCAGGAGCAAGCACCCACACGGGTTGCTGTTGGGCATGTTTCAGACAAGACACGGTTACGTGTGGCTAAAGGTAACTGCCATGCTTGCCATCACTTCCTCCTTTACTGCAACCCTCCCCATGACGCACGTCATATGCGGAATGTGGGATTGGTGGAGAGAGGCGGTCGTGGGGACTAGTGCGCTGAACAGGTTAGGCAGGGCATCAGATTGGCGAGGTTGGGCGGTTGCTGGAGTAATGCGCCAGCCAGAAATGCAGGGCGCGTGACTGGCGGAGTGGGGCGGTTGCCCTAAAATGGCGGAGAGCCAGCCCCGCGCCCCCTATAAAAGAGGGGCTGCAGGAGGCGAGGCTCATCCACCTCTTCCTTTACCATTCTTCCAGCATCTGTCACCACCATGGCGAGAGGGAAAGGCCGAGCTCGTGCTTCTGCTGCTGTAGTGAGGGCTTCTCCCCGGCAGCATACCCTTGCGTCGGCTGCGGTTGTGGAAGCTGGTTCCAGCGCTCGGGGTAGGGCTACAAGCCAGGGTCGTGGAAGGCATGGCGCTCGTGGTCTGGGTGGCCAGAGTAGGGCGCTCGTCGTTCCACCCCCAGCTGCTCCTCCCTCGACAGAAGGCCATACAGAGGACGCGGTGCTCGAATTTGTCATGGAGCTGCGCGACCCACCGCGAAGCCGGCTGCGGCTTCCCTGTCCCTTTGCTAGGGTGATGGAGGTCGACCAGCCGCCCGGTGTGTGGTTGCACGTGGACGGCTGCTGCAACGGCTCCGTTTGGGTGAATGTCGAGTTCTTCGCCAATGGCATCATGTACCTTACGCGTGGGTGGAAATCCTTCGCCCGTGCCCATTATCTGGGGCAGGTGCATCTTCTCCACTTCAAGCTAGTGGAATCCGACACGCTCTCCGTGAAGTTCTTCGGGGCTTCAGGCGCTCGCATGGAGTGCTGCGCGGAGAGCTCGATCAACAGCGAAACCTCCTTGTCGAGCGAAAGCGACAAGGAGGACGATGGTGAAGAGGACGATGGTGGTTCTCTGGGTGTCAAGATCGAGGACGATGGTTTCGACTCCAGCTGAGCGCCGACAGCACCATCATCTCTAGCTGAGCACCGACAGCATCATCATATGGTCTGCCGGGAGTGCTTCACCTAGGCGCCCCTTTTGCCCTAAGTTGCACTCGATGTAAACCCTGGGAAGAGGAGGCTAAGAAAAATGTTATCGAGCACTTTTCAATAAATATATGATATTTGTCGTGCTCAAATGAATGTGTATTGTTCCCCTTGTTTGCCTTTGTTCTTGCATGATTTCAATCTGACACCCTACGTGGTTTGGAAGCTTGCCGACACACATACTTGCCACGAGCGCTTCGAGGAACTGGTCCTTTAGCAGCCTACTGGAAGTACTGTCACTGGCAAGGCAACTCGCCAGTTTCAACGCAGCTGCAAAGATCTTGCTAAGCAGACTAAAGGCAAAATAAGAGCATGAATAAACACAACAAGATTCCCTCGCGTGCAGGTTTCTCATACAACACAAAATCGTGCAAAAGGAGAACTGTAAATGTAACAAACAAAAATTTCTAGTTGTCTTCCACTTATCTTTCTTTGCTGTACTTGTCGTATGCAATGCGCAATAATACCATGATGAAGTGGTACTCCATCATCACTCCTCCCCGGGAAACTTGCACGTGAGGAATTCTTCTGTCTTTGAAAAAAAAAGAGAAAAGAGTGGTATGGGGACCTTGGTGGTACATTAGCCATTTCATTCAAGCAAAAATGTAGCCACAACATTACGCGTATTGATACATAAGTAAATATGCATAAAAAGTTGTGAAACACTTAGCTTTATTCACATATGCACAGGGTCTGCGCCTGGATTTGTACAAAGGGTTACAAGTCCTGGAGACAAAGCTTGTACAAAATGGGTTGCCGGGGCAGGGCCTGGCAACTGCGCCTCATGGGTAGAACTTCTGAAGATGCTTGATATTCCACGAGTTTTGCACATGAATGCCATCTTTAGTCTCCAAACTGACTGCGCCAGGTCTGGTGACTTGTACTACCCGATAAGGGCCTTCCCACTTTGGCGTCAACTTGTTTGACCCTTTGGCGGATTGAACGCGTCGAAGAACAGGGTTGCCTTACTCAAAGCTTCGGGCATGAACCTTGCGACTATGATAGCGGCGTAAGGCTTGCTGGTAGTGTGCAGCTCGCACAGCTGCCCGAAGACGATCTTCCTCGAGAAGCACAACATCATCTTGCCGCAATTGCTCTTGCATTACCTCGTCGTAGGAAAGCACTCGAGGTGACCTGTATGTGAGTTCCGCGGGGAGCACCGCTTTTGCTAGTAGCTCAATTTGGTGTCGTTCTGAGCGACCAAAGAACCACCGGCAACTCATCAATCCGGCGTCTTCCTCATTTGTGCAGCCTATCAAAGGTTCTTGTCTTGAGACCACACAACACTTCAGCATTCGTCCATTCTGCTTGTCCATTGCTTCTAGGATGAGCAATAGAGGCAAAGCAAACCTTGCTCCCAAGGCTCTGAATGTACTGCATGAAGGTGCGGCTCGTGAACTATGTGCCGTTGTCAGTGATGATTCTGTTTGGAACCCCAAAACGGCAAACTAGTCCCTTGAAGAATTTTATGGGTGATTGCGCATTCACCTTTCTCACTGGCTCTACTTCAGGCCACTTTGTGAACTTGTCAATGACAACGTACAAGAACTCAAAGCCCCCGGTAGCATGGGGGAAGGGGCCCAAGATATCAAGCCCCCAGATCGGAAAGGGCCAGGAGAGAGGGATTTTTTGAAGAGCTTGTGCTGGATGATGTACGTCCTTTGAATGGAACTGGCACGCTTCACATCTCGTTACTAGCTCAGTTGCATCCTGGAGGGCAGTGAGCCAATAAAGACCTTGTCGGAAAGCTTTGCCGACAAGGGCTCTTGATCCTATGTGAGAGCCTCCTATGCCTCCATGTATCTCTGCCAACAACTTAAGTCCATCTTCCCGGCAAATGCACTTTAATTTCACTCTGTTTGGTCTCTTTCTGCACAAGGTGTTATCCATGAACTGATACATACTCGATTGATGGGCTACTCTCTCAGCTTCTTCTTGCTCATCGGGAAGCTCTCCTGTTTGGACAAATTGAACTATGTATTGCGCCCATGTTGGAGCTTGTGGCTCAACGACAAGGACTAAAGGAATCCCTACGGCTGCGGGAGCGCTAGCCTCAACAGGAAGAACCCAAGATTCTGTGTGAAGCCGCTAGTCACCGGTAGTCGGGTAGCTGTTCTCGGCAACATTCTCGCTGGTGGCTTCAGAAAGCTCTGCCGGAAAATACTTGCCAGTGTTCACTTTCTTCTATTATTGTCTTGCGTTGATGGAGTTACTGATGGCTAGTTCAAATGGAGTACAAAAGTTCCTAGTTCCTTGACAGGTGATCAACAATGTTGTTCTCTGCCCGTGGGATATTCTCCGTTTGCAACCTGTCAAAGTGTTCCTCCAATTTCCTCACTTCATCCACATATTCTTCCATCAACGGCCTCTGATAATCTTTGTTCACCTGTTTCACAACAAGCTGTGAATCTCCACGAACGATCAACTTTCCGATTCCCAACTCCACCGCAATCCTGAGGCCGGCAAGGAGCCCTTCATACTCTGTAGTATTGTTGGTTGCTTTCTCCCTGGGAAATTGCATCTGAACCACATACTTGAGGTGTTCTCCGGTGGGTGCGACAAGCAGCACTCCAGCACCGGTGCCTTGTAGCGAGAAGGCACCGTCAAAGTACATGATCGATTCTTTCTCAGTCTCTTTGCCGAGGAGAATTGATTCCTAAATTTCTTCATCTTGTGTTGGTGTCCATTCTGCAATGAAGTCTGCCAAGGCTCTGCTCAGAATGGTTGAAGTGCTCTCAAACTTGAGTGCAAAACTTGACAACTCCAATGCCCACTCCACTATCCTGCCTGTTGCCTTTGGATTCCTCAGAAACGAGTGACAACAGTGATCTCATGCGCTTGAAAGTAGTGACGCAACTTTCTTGAGGCCACAAGGAGACCAAAAAGCAGCTTCTGCACACCAGAGTACCTTGATCTAGTGATACGTCTCCAACATATCTATAATTTTTTTATTGTTCCATGCTATTATATTATCCATCTTGGATGTTTTATATGCATTAGTATGCTATTTTATATCATTTTTTGGGACTAACCTATTAACCTAGTGCCCAGTGCCAGTTCCTGTTTTTTTCCTTGTTTTTGTCTTTTACAGAAAATCAATACCAAACGGAGTCCAAATGGAACGAAACTTTTTGACATTTTTCTTGGACCAGAAGACACCTAGGAAGCTTTGGGAGGTGGCCAGAAGAGCTACGGGTGGGCCACAAGCTCACCAGGCATGCCCTAGGGGGCGCCCTGCAAGCTTGTGCCCCCCGTAGCCCCTCTAACCCTAATCTCAGCTCCATAAATACCAAAATATTCCCCGTATACCAGAGGGCACACCAAAAATACTTTTCCACCGCCGCAAGTTTCTGCCCTCGTGAGATCCCATCTGGAGACCTGTTCCGGTACACTCTCGGAGGGGGATTTGATCACGGAGGGCCTCTACATAAACCTTGCTGCCCTTTCGATGATGTGTGAGTAGTTTACCACAGACCTACGGGTCCATAGCTAGTAGCTAGATGGCTTCTTCTCTCTCTTTGATCTTCAATACAATGTTCTCCTCGATGTTCTTGGAGTTCTATTCGATGTAAACTTCTTTTGTGGTGCGTTTGTTGGGATCCAATGCATTGTGGATTTATGATCAGATTATCTATGAATATTATTTGAGTCTTCTTTGAACTCTTTTATGCATGATTAAGATAGCTTTGTATTTCTCTCTGATCTATTGATTTGGTTTGGCCAACTAGATTGATCTATCTTGCAATGGGAGAGGTGCTTTGTTTTGGGTTCAATCTTGCGGTGTCCTCACCCAGTGACAGAAGGGGTAGCGAGGCACGTATTTGTATTGTTGCCATTAAGGATAAAAAGATGTTTTTTTACCATATTGATTGGATCTATCCCTCTACATCATGTCATCTTGCTTAAAGCGTTACTCCGTTCTTGTTAACTTAATACACTAGATGCATGCTGGATAGCGGTCGATGTGTGGAGTAATAGTAGTAGATGCTGACAGGAGTCGGTCTACTTGTCACAGACGTGATGCCTATATTCATGATCATTGCCTTAGATATCGTCATAACTATGCGCTTTTCTATCAATTGCTCAACAGTAATTTGTTTACCCACCGTATGCGTTCTTTCAACAGAGAAGCCTCTAGTGAAAACTATGGCCCCTGGGTCTATTTTTATCATATTATTTTCAGATCTATAAAACCAAAAACCCAAAAATACATTGCTGCAATTTATTTACTTTTATTTAGTTTTGCACTTTTATTTATCTTTTATGCCTATCTCTCTCAGATCTCATCCTTGCAAGTAACCGTGAAGGGATTGACAACCCCTTTATCGCGTTGGGTGCAAGTATTTGTTTGTTTGTGTAGGTGCTATCATTGGAGACTTGTGTGTTCCTCCTACTGGATTGATACCTTGGTTCTCAAACTGAGGGAAATGTAACACCCCTGTGTAACTACCACTGTGATCAGCTGCTAATATTGCCAAGTCATATCATTTGCAGTGCCTAAACATAGTGGTTATCCAAAGCAAATCAACTCCAATCTGAAAATTTATTCAAATTCAAAAGTGCAAAATAAGTTTGCTCAAACACTGTTGCAAAATGTTCATAAAATGGCAAATAATCCAGGAACATTTGAAAAACCATCATCAATAAAGTTGGAGTTAGGCAAATGACTCAAACAAGTTGAAACAACACCAAAACAGCACTATATAACTCATTTAAAATAATATCAAATCCAAAAGAATTCCAACTTTGCCCAAACTAATTTTTGGTGAAAGGAAATATTGCATTGCAATATTTGGGTCAACTCTCATACTTTACAAAAATGCAAAAGTGCCCTAACTAAATCAAAACAGAAAAGAATAAAAGAAAAAGAGAAAAAGAAACAGAAAAATAAAAATGAGGCACTGTGCACTGGGCCTTAGTGCACAGTGCCCCGAACCCCGGCCCAGCAGGCCTGCCTCATCTCTCTCCCTCGTGCTGTCGTCCTCCCGCTGGCCGAGCCCGCGCGCGCCGGCGGGCGCGCGACACGCCGACGCCACCGATGACACAGGAGCTGGAGAGGATAAGGAGGAGCCCGAGCAGCCCCCCTGGACCTCCTCCGTCATTCCCCTCCTTCTCTCCTCACTCGCTCCTTCCTTCTCCCCCTCGTTTCCTTCGCCACCGAACGCCGTCACCGTCGCAACTCCGTCGTCCCCGCGGCCACCGGCGGCCCCGTGCCCACTGAATGTATCGAGGTGCTCCGCCGTCGTCTTCCTCAACCTCTGGTGCCTCTGGATGGCGCCGGGGAGCTCCACAACGAGCAGATCAGGCTGCCCCCTTTGTTGCTGCCGCCGTCAATCCTCCTCGTCTCCGGCGACGCCTCTGCGCTACTAAACCCCCAAGGGCCTCCGTGAGACGCACTATAAGCCGCCGCGTCAAGCCCCTCTCTTTCTCCCCTCCTCCGCACTCGTAGCCGTCGATTTTATTCATAGCCGAACTGCCGCCGCTTGAGCTCGTCGCCGGCGAGCTCCCGGTGACCATTTGGTCATACGGCCGTGCCCATTGAGCTCGCCCGCGCGCATAGATGCTCTCTAGCCTGTCCATTTGACTCAAACGTGCTCGCATCTCCATTTGCCATCACGCCCGAGCGCCGTCGTCCGCCTTTGTGGTCGCCGCTGTCACTCCGGTGCGTCTCCGGCGACGTCACCACCCCCCACTCGACGCGATGCCCTTGACTCGTTCGAACGCAAGTAGCGGCGCTCGATTCCGGCGATCCCGGCGGCGTGGCAAGGCGTGGGGCCCGCCAATGGTCGCTGCCAGTGGGCCCCTAGCCTTCGGTTGACTTCGTTGACCGGGGTCAACGCCATCACTGTTCACCTCTCTCTCTGACGTGTGGGCCCTCTGCTAATTAGTTTAAATAAAACATTTTTAATAACTAAAATTAATTAATTAAACTTAATTACCCACTGACAGGTCGGGCCCACACCCCTAATTGGTTAGATAGATTAGTTTAACACTCTGTTAAGCCAACAGGGGCTGACACATGGGTCCCACTGGACCCACATGTCAGGTTTGACCCTGGTCAGCCGCTATTAACCGCTGATGTCAGCATTACATCATGCTGACATCATAATTCATTTTCTGTAAATAAAAATAATTCCAGAAAAATCATTAAATCTTTAAAAATTAATAACTTTTAAACTGTAGCTCAGATCGAAAAAGTTAAAACATGAAAGTTGCTCAGAACGACGAGACGAGTCTGATCGTGCCGTCTGTTTCCCTGCTGGAACCCTCTACTGCTCGTTCGAAGAAAATGGACAAACGTGCTCCTGACCCTTCTCATCCTAGCGACATTTGTCACCCACGAACTGTGAAGTGGAGATCGTGTTAGATCGAGGGTGAATAGATAAATCTTATCGAGGGATAAGGAACGGTTTGAACGACAAAAGCCGAAAATTCAGATAAGAATATTTTAATGTTTCGTTCGCAAATTCTTCAGCTGTCAAGGACACAGTGAAGACTTTGAACGGGTTTCAAATAGAACGCACATGAAGAATTTGTGAACGGACTGGATTGAGTTTAGCATTGAGGGGGAACGGGTCCGATCACATTCACTTAGAAGAAACACAACTTGAAGAATTAGCAATAAGTGAATGCTGTAGAGGACAGAAAACTCAAATATATATATATAGTCAATGAAGAACATAGACGGAAAGAGTGAAGATTTTGCAAAGTTGAAGAATTTGAAAATTTGAAGAATTTGCACAATGATGAAAAACTCAAATTTTGAAGATTTTCAACTTTTTGTGGTGGCGTGACCCACCGTGTAAGAATGATGATTTCAGACACCGCGTACAATTGTCGTAGGGCTCTGAGAATCAAATTCTTCATTAATTTCTTCACACTTAGAGGGTTAGTCTTCATTGATTGAAGAAAAACGTTTCTTCGTGTGTTGCACATCTAAGTCATCAATTTGCATAAGTGTTAGGATGTGTGTCCTTTTCAAAGGACATTCGAAGATTCTAAGATATTTAGCTCACACCGCAACTTGCTAAATCTCTTCTCATCCAAGGGCTTTGTGAAGATATCCGCTAGCTATTCTTCGGACTTCACGGGATCAATAGAGATGTCACCCTTCAACACATGATCTCGAAGAAAATGATGACGAATCTCGATGTGCTTTGTCTTCGAGTGCTGAACTGGGTTATGAGCAATTTTGATGGCACTCTCGTTGTCGCAGTAGAGTGGCACATTCTTCACATTGATGCCGTAGTCCTTGAGGGTTTGCTTCATCCATAGCAATTGAGCACAGCAAGAACCAGCAGCAATATACTCAGCTTCAGCAGTAGAGAGTGATACGCAGTTCTGCTTCTTCGAGGACCAACATACTAAGGATCGTCCGAGGAAATGGCATGTGCCTGAAGTTGACTTGCGGTCCACACGATCACCGGCATAGTCAGAGTCAGAATATCCAATGAGATCAAAAACCGAGCCCTTGGGATACCATAATCCAAGTGTTGGAGTGTGAGCTAGATATCGAAGAATATGTTTCACAGCCTTATAGTGTGATTCCTTCGGTGTAGCTTGAAAACGGGCACACATGCAAACACTAAGCATAATATCCGGCCTAGATGCACATAGGTACAATAAAGAACCAATCATGGAGCGGTATACCTTTTGATCGAAGTCTATTCCATTTTCATCAGTGCATAGATGGCCATTTGTGCGCATAGGGATTTTGACGCCTCTGCATTCTTGCATACCGAATTTTCTCAGAACGTCCTTGAGGTATTTCTCTTGAGAAATGAAAATGCCATTATGTTGTTGACGAATTTGAAGACCTAAGAAGAATTTCAATTCTCCCATCATGGACATTTGATATTCCTCACTCATCATGTAAGCAAATTCGTCACTGTAATGTTGGTTAGTACAGCCAAAGATAATATCATCAACATATATTTGGCACACGAATAATTCATCATCATAGGTTTTGGTGAAAAGAGTTGGGTCGAGTGAACCGGGTTTGAAGCCTTTCTTCATGAGGAATTCCTTCAGAGTATCATACCACGCCCGAGGGGCCTGCTTGAGGCCATAGAGGGCCTTATTGAGTCTGAAGACTTTGTCAGGATGTTTAGGGTCTTCAAAACCTGGGGGTTGAGCAACATATACTTCTTCCTCAAGCTTACCATTGAGGAATGCACTTTTCACATCCATTTGATATAAGATGATATTATGATGGGTAGCATAAGCAAGCAATATGCGAATAGCCTCAAGTCTAGCAACAGGTGCAAAAGTCTCATCGAAATCAATTCCTTCAACCTGTGTGTAGCCTTGAGCTACAAGACAAGCCTTGTTCCTCACCACTAGGCCATTTTCATCTTGCTTGTTGCGGTAGATCCATTTGGTACCGATGATATTGTGCTTGCATGGGTCCGGTCGCTTGACAAGCTCCCACACATTGTTCAGCTTGAATTGATGTAATTCCTCTTGCATTGCTTGAATCCATTCAGGCTCCAGAAATGCCTCATCAACTTTGGTGGGCTCTGTGATAGAGACGAAAGCAAAATGCCCACAAAAGTTAGATAAATGTGAAGCTTTTGAGCGAGTCAGAGGACCTGGTGCGTTGATATCGTTGATGATTCTCTCAATCTGTACTTCATTTGCAACGCGGGGATGAGCAGGTTGACGACTTTGATTTGGCTCAGCATTTTCTTCAGAGCCATTTTCTTCAGATGCGCCAGCATGCTGTTCTTCATGTTCTGGAATGATTTCTTCAGCAGATTCTTCGGTAGGAATGACATCCTCAGTAGCTTTGAACTTGATGGTTTCCTCAGGCGTCTTTTCATCTAGCACAGGAGGTAGGTGCTCTCTTTGCGAGCCGTTAGTTTCATCGAACCGCACATCTACAGTTTCAACAACCTTGTTGTGATAGGCATTGAAGACCCTGTAGGTGTGCGAGTCCTTTCCGTAACCAAGCATAAAACCTTCTTGTGCTTTCGGTGCAAATTTAGAATTGTGATGTGGATCTCTAATCCAGCATTTAGCACCGAAGACTTTGAAATAACTCACATTGGGTTTCTTGTCAGTGAGGAGTTCATATGAGGTCTTCTTGAAGAATTTGTGAAGATATACCCTGTTGATGATGTGGCATGCAGTATCAATTGCCTTAGGCCAGAAGTGACGAGGTGTCTTGTATTCATCAAGCATGGTGCGAGCCATCTCAACAAGAGTCCTGTTCTTGCGCTCCACAACGCCATTCTGCTGAGGAGTGTATGGGGCAGATAGCTCATGAGTAATACCAAGTTCATCGAGATAGTCATCAAGACCAGTATTCTTGAACTCAGTCCCATTGTCACTACGTATATGCTTGATCTTCACGCCGAAATTCATCGAAGCCCTTGAGGAAAATCGTCTGAAGACTTCCTGCACTTCAGTCTTGTAAGTAATGACATGCACCCATGTGTAATGAGAATAGTCATCAACAATGACAAAGCCATATAGAGATGCTGCATTTGTTAGTGTGGCATAATGAGTAGGGCCAAAGAGATCCATATGAAGCAATTCAAAAGGACGAGAAGTAGTCATGATAGTCTTCAAGGGGTGCTTGGCTCTGGTC
The DNA here is from genome assembly GCA_011799875.1 of Thinopyrum elongatum. Lineage (NCBI taxonomy): Eukaryota > Viridiplantae > Streptophyta > Magnoliopsida > Poales > Poaceae > Thinopyrum > Thinopyrum elongatum. Next base: position 404,209,085 of record CM022302.1, on the reverse strand, counting down.
ATCTTTCCAGCCTCACAAGCCCCACAAAGATGATCTTTGAGGAATTTGACACCCTCGATGCCAATGACGTGCTTTTTCTTCACGAGCGTGTGTAAGTTCCTCATGCCAGCATGACCCAGTCGTCGATGCCATAGCCAGCCTTCTGAAGCTTTAGCAAGTAGACAAGTGGCAGGCTGTGGTCCTGCAGAGAAATCAACAATATACAAGTCTCCTCTCCTAAAGCCTTCGAAGACTTTGGAATTGTCAGATTCCATGAGCACTAAGCAACGATATTTGCCAAAGACAACAACCATATCAAGATCACAAAGCATTGAGACAGACATGAGGTTGAATCCGAGGGACTCGACAAGCATGACTTTATCCATGTGTCGATCCTTTGAGATTGCAACCCTACCTAGACCCAATACCTTGCTTTTGCCTTTATCAGCGTAGGTGATATGCTTCAAGTGTGATGGAGATAAAGGAGTGTTCATCAGTAAGCTCTTGTCACCGGTCATGTGATTTGTACATCCACTATCGAGGACCCACTCAGTAGCTTTGGGTAAATCATCCTGCAGATGAATTAGTGCATCTTACGAACTCATATACTTCAGAGTGAAGAATATGACATCAAATTCATCAGACATATTTCATCAATTAAAGCAACATATGTATATATATAGCAATGTGAGGACGTGAGAAATGAATAAATCATTTCTTCATGATTAGCTTGCGTCCTTTCAAGCATTTCAGGTCTCCAGCAAATTCTTCAGACGATTTAGTTCGTCTGGAGACCTGACCCTGCATAAGAGATTAGTTCTTTTTCTTCACCACCCACATCTGGAGGGGTGGCAAAGAGTTCATCATTCTGCGAGCACTAACCATCACGTGGGCATAGTATGGGCGTTCTGTGTCGTATACTTCAGCCGAAGCTTAATAGACGTCAGCGACTGAGCGGCGCGCGCTGGATTGGACTGGTTACGCAACCACGCTTGTATTAAGGGGTTGCTAGGTCTGCTTCCAGCCGCCCACCCAACGCGCAGGAGTTCCCGGGGCGAAGGCCCAAGACCCCTGGGGGCATAGGTTAGACCGGCGTGCTGACTTCTCTGTTAAGTATTTGGTCTGGTTGCGGCGTGTTGCTTAGCCGAGGCCGGGCATGACCCGGAAAAGTGTGTCCGGCCGGAGTTAAGCGAGCGTGGTGGGTAAGTTGGTGCACCCCTGCAGGGAAGAAACTTCTATCGATAGCCTGTCCTACGGTAACAGACACTTGGAGTTGTATCCCGATCGGTACAACTGGAACTTGAGATGAGAACTGGATAGTACGGCTCTGGGATTGCTTTCTCGCGGGGAGTCGAGGAAGAATCCCCGGCCGAGGTTGATGACATTACTACTATACTTTACATTATGTTATCCTGCTCTCTTCTTATACTGCAAGACTGATGAAGTTGTTGAAGATGCTAGTCTTCGATAGGACTAGGCTCTCCCCCTCTATTCTGGCATTTCTGCAGCCCAGTCCACTTATACAGCCCCCTTTTAAAATGTTGCATATGTAGTGTAGATCCTTGCTTGCTGAGTACTTCGGATGAGTACTCATGTTTGCTTTATTTTTCCTTTTTCCCCCTTTATTCCTTTGTCGCATCCAGACGACGGAGTCCCGGAGCCAGGTGTCCCCGTCGACGACCACTACTACTACCAGCCCGGAGAGTACTACTACTACGAGGAGCCGTCTGACGACCAGGAGTAGGATCGGAGGGTCCAGGGCAGGAGGCCCACGCCTTTCGATCGTAGCTTTTATTTTAACCCCGCCTCTGTGAAGGCTTATCTCTCTGTTCTGTAATATATCTGTACCCAGATATTTGACGCTTCCGCTGACACTTGTATGCCATCGAGCTATGTATTTGAGCCCTCGAGGCCCTGGCTTGTAATATTAAGCTTGTATGACTTTATTTATGTTTTAGAGTTGTGTTGTGATATCTTCAAGTGAGTCCTTAGGCTTGATCGTGTGCATTTGCGTGTATGATTAGTGCACGATTAAGCCAGGGTCGTCACAGGAAATACTTATCTCTACTTTGCTGCATCACCCTTTCCTCTTCAAGGGAAAAACCAACGCAAGCTCAAGAAGTAGTAGGAAGAATTTCTGGCGCCATTGCCGGGGAGGTTCTACATCAATCCTACCAAGTACCTGTCATAAAATCTCATCTCTTACATTACATTATTCGCCATTTGCCTCTCGTTTTCCTCTCCCCCACTTCTAAAACGGTTTCAAAAAAACACAAAAATATTTACCTTTTTATTTGCCTTCTTTTCGTTCGTTTGGTTTTTGGTTGCTTGTGTGTTAGATTGCTTGCTTTGTTATCATGGCCAGTCCTTCCATCGTAGTTGGTACCCCGAAAAGTGAGGTTCTTAATTTTAAACAAAGGGGGGGAGAAAATTTAAAAGATGCTTGGTATAGAATTTGCGATGCTCAGAATAGATCTACCCGTAAGCAATCCACTACAGTTCTTCTTCGAAATTTTTATGTGGGTGTTACTAGTTGGTATAGATATGTGGTAGACACTATTACTTAGGGTAAATTCTTGGGTAGTCACCCTATGGATGCTTTTAATGCTATGGGAAATTTGGTAGGACCACCACCAATCATGATTAATGAAACAACTTTAACTTTGGAACATGTGATGCAAAGGCTTGATATTATTGAGAATAAAATTACTACCGTGGAGCATATTGGAAATTTGGATAAAAATATTCATAATCATATTACTCAATTTGGATCAAAGGTAGGAATCACTTTAAAAACCCTAAAAGAGAAAGAACCTATAATTGATGAGAGGGTAGAACAAGGTTCCGCTAGAATCAATAAGTTAGAGGATATTATTACCAATTTGGGTTCTGCCTTTGCCGCTGTCAAGACTAATCCAAAATTTCCTCCTAATAAGACTACTAAGTTTATTTATTTTCCTAAAAATAAGAGTGGATCATCTAGTAAAGGAAACGAAGATCTTAAGATGATAAGTATTTGCCCTAGCTTTATCAATATTATTAAGGAACCAATTCCTACGAATGAATTTCTTGATTTTCTACCTAGGAGTGTGATCATCAACAAATCTAATGAAAACCCTTGGAAGTATGAATGTGCAATTGAGGAATTGAATACCAAAGATGACAATACCTAGATCTAAGCAATATGCCTGGCTAGGGGCGTAAAACAATAGCGCTTGTTGGGAGACAACCCAATTTTATTTTTATGTTTTTTGTTTTTGCTTATGTTTTTCAATAAATACTAAATTATACCTCTGTTATGATTGTGTTTTAATATTTTAATTAGTGTTTGAGCCAAGTAAGACCTTTGGGATGCTTTGGTGGATCGTTGATTTGATTTTGCTGAAAAATAGAAACTTTTGTGTCCAGTAGTAGAATTGTTAAAATTCACTGGAACGTGGAAAAACTCTGAAGTTTTTACACAGGATTGATATATGAATTTTCTATTTTTTCCTAATTTTTCCGAATTTTTGGAATTATATAAGTATGACTATAATTCTAGTCTTTACAGACATGTCTGTTTTTGACAGATTCTGTTTTTGATGTGTCGTTTGCTTATTTTGATGAATCTATGGGTAGTTTCGGGGGGTAAGAGCCATGGAAAAGTTAGAATACAATAGATATAGTGCAAATATAAAATTGTAATGAGTTCACAACAGTACCTAAAAGTGGAGATTTGTTTTATCATACTAACGGATCTCACGAGTTTTTTTGTTGAGTTTTTTGTTGTGAAGTTTTCAAGTTTTGGGTGAAGTTTTGATGGACTAAGAAATAAGGAGTGGCAAGAGCCTAAGCTTGGGGATGCCCAAGGCACCCCAAGGTAATATTCAAGGACAACCAAGCATCTAATCTTGGGGATGCCCCGGATGGCATCCCCTCTTTTGTCTTCAGTCCATCGGTAAATTACTTGAGGCTATATTTTTATTCACCACATGATATGTGTTTTGCTTGGAGTGTCTTGTATTATATGAGTTTTTGCTTTTTAGTTTGCCACAATCATCCTTGCTGTACACACCTTTTGAGAGGGACACACATTAATTTTTGCGGGGAAAATTTCATTGGATTTTAAGTTAATAGAAATTTATTTTTAAAATTGTTTGAATCTTACTTGAAATTTCGGGATTAAAAAAATTTCGGACCCCACCGAAATATGCAAAATTCCGTTGATGATTTTTACCGTGGCCATAAATGGCCTATAATGAGCTGAAAATCCTTAAGAATTAGCAAATGGGCTGTAAATTATTAGAAATAATGGCAAATGGGATGTATATTGTTTTCCACAGATTTGTAGGTTGACTTGTGGGCCTACTAGGTTGACGCGTATGCTTTCCTCAAAAAAATAAATGAAGGTTGACGCGTACGGAAGGCTTTGTCAACTTAGTCAACACATGAGAGTAGTGACTGTTGGATGTCCATCCAACGACCGTCGTGCTTCATCAATCTACGATCTTCCTGCTCCAGGCGCCCAAACCAGCGCCGGCGGGACTGCCTGCTCCCTCCTTCCGTGGCCGGCTGTGTTGCCGCGCTGGTCTCACCGGCCCACCCTACTCCTACCTCTGGCCAGGCCATCCCTCTACCCACTCGCATCTCTTGTTATTTTCCGGTGATGGCAACCTCACCCCATAGTCAAATGAGTCAGCCCTCATACTCCCCTCAACGTGGGCATCCACTGCTGTGGCTTCGCCGGCTCAGGGTTGGTTCCTTCCCGGGCCTCGCCGTCGTCCATCGTGTTGATGCTCTTGCCGTGGCGTGATCAACATGGTCAACAAACGACCGCCATCAGAAGAGGGATGTATGTGGAGAGGCTGATAGTGGGGACCCACATCATCCATGGCCGCACGCAAGAAAGTGCCTCCTTATTATGCGAAAAAATGATTGCTCCCCCTAACTGCTCAGACCCACCCGCTACATCTTCCCCTGGAAGGAAGCGCCTCCTTATTACGCAAAAAAAACTAATCCTCCCAATGACTTGTGGGTCTACTAAGTTGACGCGTATGCATGGCTTTCTCAACTTAGTCAACAAACAATTCTAGTAGCTATGACCGTTGAATGTTAATCCAACAGTCGTGCTGCTTCTTCAATCTCTGATCTTCTTGCTCTAGCCGCCCAAACCAGTGCCGGCGGGACCGCTTGCTCTTGCTTCCAGTGGCCGCCTGTGCTACCGCGCTGGCCTCACCACCCCACCCTACTCCCATCGCTGGCTAGGCCTTCCCTCTACTCACCCACACCTCCTATTATTCTCCAGCGACGGTAGCCTCACACCGCAGCCGAACTAGTCAATCCTCATACTCCCTTTCGCATGGGCATCCACTGTCGTGTCTTCCTCGGCTCTGTGTTGTTCCCTTCCTAGGCCTCGCCGTCGTCCACTGCCTTGGTGCTCTCAGCGCGGCGTGGTCAACGTGGTCGACGAACGACAGCCATCGGAAGAGGACTGTATGCGGTGAGGCTGAAAGATGGACCCACCAGCTACATCTTCGCACGCAAGGAAGTGATTCCTTGTTACGCGAAAATAAAAATGATTCCTCCCCTGACAGCTGGGACCCAGCAGCTATATCTTTGCACGCAAGGAAGTGCATCCTTATCCTTCCCTAATAGCTGGGACCCACCCGGTCAAAGCGTACGTAGCGTTGTCTGTCTAGTCACAAACATGTACGTACATATATACTGGTCGATCGTTCTCTCTGCAATGATGAATCATGGCTGAGTAAGTAGCATCACGTGTCATAGTAGAGCCCACGACGTAGCAGTTCAGGCAGTCCAGTCTAAACCATGTACACGTACGTACAGCCACATGCCAAAAAATATGGCCACGCACGCACATACATGCAGGGTCCCAAATGCGTACTCGCGCATACGTACGGCCAGGGCTCGTGTATATGGAGAGGTAACGGACGATAGCAATGGCGTCCTGTTCATCGGCAGCCAACCAGCTGGGTCGAAACAGAGAAACAATGTCGTGTTCATCGGGAGGCAACGAAATGCGTCCTGTTCATCAGGAGCTAACCAGCTTGGACAGAACAGCCGAAACAGGGTCTGGCCTACCGCAAGACAGAGGAAACGACTTTTCGTTCGACCGTGTATGGTCGAAACAGGGTCATGTTCATCGAGAGGGGTCCGGCATACCGTAAAACAGAGGAAACAAACTTATGTTCAAGCGCCTACGGTTGAAACGGGGTCCTGTTGATCAAGAGGGGTCTGGCGTACCACAAAACGGAGGAAACGAACTTCTGTTTGAGCGCCTATGATCGAAACGGGATCCTGTTCATCATGAGGGGTGTGGCGGCGTACCGCAAAATGGGACTCCATGGGCTATTATTCATCCACCGTTTACTGCCTCGCTCCAGCCTCCACGGGCTACTGTTCATCCACCATCGACTTCCTCCAGCCCCCATCGGGTATTGTTCATCCTGCCTCCATGGGGTCCTATTCATCCACCCCCAACCGGCTGTGGAGTGTGGTGGCCTCCTCGAGGTCCTGGTCATCCAGCGGCAACTGCTTACTACCACGGGGTCCTGTTCATCCAACCCCCACTGGCTGGGGTGGAGCGTATGTACGAACGGGCGGCAGCAATGAGAACTATTCATCCACAGCCAACAACCAACCGGCTGGACTCACCGCACGTCTCGACTCATTTCTATGTATCACGCGCGCGACAGCAACATGCACTATTCATCTAGAGGCAACCCAACACACCGTTTGGCTACGTCTCGCACGGGGGCTCGATCGGCTTCAGTGAGCAGCGAGAAGGATCGATCGGGTTCAATTAGCAGTGAAGGAATCGATCGGCTTCAGTTAGCAGCTAAGGAATCGCTCGGGCTCAGTTAGCAGCAAAGGGATCGATTGATCGGCTTCAGTACGTAGTGGGATCGATCGCTCGTGTTCAGTACGTAGCTAGCTAGCGCAATCGCTCGGGTTCAGTAAGCGAACGCCTCGCAAGGGTTCAGTTAGCGAGCGCCTTCACACATGCGTGTATGTGAAAGTGCGTTATATCGACTAGAGGGGGGGTGAATAGGCGATTTTTACAAATTCGTCACTGAGGAATTTCAAGGTGAGGAAATTCCTAAGCGACGAACTACTTAGCAGCGGAATGAGTACTCAGATGCAAGCATAACAGAGCAGTAGCACAGTCATCATGATGAAATGAAAACAAGCACAGAGTACGAGTAGCGTAAACACAGGATAAGCAGGCTGAAGACAAACTGACTTAAGAATTTGAACTGAGGAAATTGAGAAAGTCTTCAGACAAAGTCTTCAAACAGTAATGATCAAATACATAGCAAGTATGCGAGGAAATGAAAGGGTTGAGGAAATAGAACCAGTAGCTCGGTGAAGACACTGATTTGGTAGACCAGTTCCAACTGCTGTGACAGTTGTACGTCTGGTTGGAGCGGCTAGGTATTTAAACCTGAGGACACACAGTCCCGGACACCCAGTCCTGAACACACAGTCCAGGACACCTAGTCCTCACCGTATTCTCCTTGAGCTAAGGTCACACAGACCTCGCCCAACCACTCGTGGTAAGTCTTCAGGTGACTTCCAAACCTTCACATACTCGGTCACTCGGCAATCCACAATTTCCTCTTGGATGCTCTAGACCATGACGCCTAACCGTCTGGAGGATGCACAGTCCTCAAAGGTAACAAGCGTCGGTTCCACACAAGAACAATCTCTTCAGTGATGCTCAATCACTTTGGGTTTGTAGGTGTTTGGGTTTTTGGGTTTTTCCTCACTTGATGATTTTCGCTCAAAGTCCTCGGAGGATGGGATGCTCTAAATGACAAGTGTCAATCTATCTCTCGGAGCAGCCAACCAGCTAGTGGTTGTAGAGGGCGGCTATTTATAGCCTAGGGAGCAGCCCGACATGATAAGACATAAATGCCCTTCAATGATATGACCGTTAGGTGGGTAGATATTTTGGGACAGCTGGCACGTAGCACAGCAACGGTCGGAAATTTGAGTATCAAATTCCTCAGGGCTATCATAATCCTCACTTGTAGGCAATCCGCACTGGCGAATTTCTAACTCCTCAGTCAGAACAAATTCCTCAGAGAACAGAAGAACTTCGTCTCTGTCACTGAAGAACTTGACTAAACTGTATGAGATTTCCAATGGCTTCACTCGAAAGGATTGGGTAGGTGTAGGATTTTGAGTTGAGCGTCACTTGGAAATTTTTCCTTAGTTTTACCTCGACCCCCTTTAACAGTACGGTGTTTCCTATGACTCAAGAAGAAGAAAATGAAACTACGAAAACAAAAGTCTTCACGCTTCATAATCCTCGCATGAATATCAAGTCTTCAGGGTCACACCAATTTCTTCACTTTCAAAGTCTTCAAGAAAACCAAAGTCTTCAGTTGAAGACATTCATTTTTAGGGGTCGACATTCATCGTAAATAACAAACTCCTCATAGACTTATAGACCCGTGTACACTCACAAACACATTAGTCCCTTAACCTATATGTCTTCAATACACCAAAATCACTAAGGGGCACTAGATGCACTTACAGTATGAGAGAAACACGCAAACCACACTGCATGGCTCGGTCTCGACCACCCACCGTAACCGGGAACTCCCCGAAATTTTCCTCGCCCTCACTTCTACCATGATTTTTTACGTCATGGACGGCCCAAAGACTGTCATGCAGGTGCGTCTCCGGCCGGCCCAGGATGAAAAGCCCAGTTTTGTCATGATTTTGTCAGAGAAGTAGGAGCCCACCACATCAATGATGATATGTGTTTTTGTCACAATTATCATCATAGAAGTGTCATAAGCATGATAGAAAAAGTTTTCATTCGGTCCATAATGTCACAGATGTGTCTTTTTTTTGTAGTGTGAGTTGTTTTTGACGTACTTTTTTAATCTTTGGTCGGAGTGGTAGCTGCCAAGGTACCATATCATCGAGTTACGCGCGAACTCCTTCGCTAGCATCTTCTTGCCCATCATGCTGGGTCGGTAGCCAATGGTAATGTGGTGGGTGATACATCTCCGATGTATTTATAATTTTGGATTGTTTCGTGCCATTATCTTACCACTTCCACATACTTTTGGCAACAATTAATATTTTTTGGGACTAACATATTAATCTAGTGCCCAGTGTCAATTCATGTTTTTGCATGTTTTTGTATTTCGCAGAAAATCCATATCAAACAAACTCCAAACGCGCTAAAATTTTATGGAGATTTTTTATGGAATATAAGTGAATTTTTAGCACAAGAATAAATAGAAGAGGGGGCCCACGGGCGCCACGAGGCAGGGGTGCGCCTACCCCTCCAGGGCATGGAAAGGTGCCTTGTGGGCAGTTCGTAAGTCAGTTAGAGCTCTCCTTCGGGCGCAAGCAAGATAATATCCAAAAAACCTTGTTAAAATTTTGGCCCGATCAGAGTCACGGATCAACGATATTAGGAAACGGTGTCTGGTCAGAAAACAGGAACGGGAAATAGAGAAGAAAACAAAGAGAGAGATCCAATCTAGAGGGTCTCCTACTCCTCACGGGCCAAAGAGGCCAAGGACCAGAGGAGGAATCCTTCTCCCATCTAGGGAGAAGGGCAAGCAAGAAGAAGGAGGGGGGCTCTCTCCCCCTCTCTCCCAGTGGCGCCGGAGCGCTGCTGGGGGAACCATCATGATGATGATTTACATCAACAACCTCGCCGCTATCAACAACTTTCTCACCCTCTATGCAGTTGTGCAACCTTCTTTTCCCATTGTAATCTCTACTTAAACATGGTGCTTTATGCTATATATTATTATCCAATGATGTGTTGCCATCCTATGATGTTTGAGTAGATCCCTTTTGTCCTACGGGTTAATTGTGGTATGGTGTGATTGTTATGAGTTGTATGTTATTATGGTGCTATCCTATGGTGCCCTCCATTCCGTGCAAACGTGTGGGAATACCACTGTAGGGTGTTGCCATGTGTTCATGATTCACTTATTGTCGGTTGCGGGTGTGACAGAAGCCTAAACACGGATAAGTGGGTTGTTGCATATGGGATTAAAGGGGACTTTACACTTAATGAAAAACCTTAATGAATCTTTAGTAGTTGTGTATGATTGCTAGAGTTCCAATCATAAGAGCATGCGATCCAAGTAAGGAAAGTGTGTTAGCTCATGTGCCTCTCCCCCATGCATATGATAATTATTACCTAGGGACAATCCTTCTCATTGATCTTCAAGAGCTCTGTACTAAAAACAATTAATTTTTATTATCTTGCAAAGTACTTGTAGTTTTATTCTGGCAAACTAGTTTTATTCTTGTTCTAGGTAAAGCAAATGTTAGTGTGCATAGAGTTGTATCCGTGGTCAATAGAACTTGAAGATAATATAAATTCTACCTTTAGCTCCTCATTGGGTTCGACACTCCTATTTATCGAAAAGGCTACAGATGATCCCCTATACTTGTGGGTTATCAAGACCTTTTCTGGCACCGTTGTTGGGGAACAATAGCATGGGGGTGAATATTCTCGTGTGCACTTGTTGGCTTTATATCTAAGTAGACTTTATTTTCTTTAGTTGTTTTATATCTTTAGTTATGGATATGGAAAATGAAATTCCAAAAAAAATAGTTGTACTTGCTACTCATGGAGATGGGTGTCGGTGTCAAAACCGGCAGACCTCAGGGTAGGGGGTTCCGAGCTGTGGATCTTGGATCGATGGGTAACAGGAGACGAAGGAGATGGTGTTTACCCAGGTTCGGGCCCTCTTGATAGAGGTAAAACCCTACTTCCTGCTCTTGTTTATAGTGATGATGATGTATCAAGTACAGAGTTGATCTACCTCAAGATCTTATGTTGTGTATGATTCTAATGATCTAGCATATATCTATCGACTAGCCTGGCCTCGGCTTATATAATGTACCAGAGGCCTAGGATAAAAGGAGTCCTAGTCGGCTATGTCGATGGAGAGGAGTCCTTGTCTTGATCACCAAGTCTTGTGGAATCTTCCTTGTATATGTCATCGACTGTCCGAAGAAGCCCATTAGTGAACCGCCATGGGGATCCTCAGCCCGACCCACCTGGTCGGAAGATGATGTGGTGAGTACCCCCTAGCCCAGGACACCGTCAGTAGCCCTCTGAACTGGTCTTCAAGTTAGGGACACTCCTCAATTCTTCCGAACTATTCTTCATCTTCGGTCGCCGGTCTTGAAAACTGGTTCAACAAATCTTCCCATCTTCGATCTTGAGGATTGCCGAGCTAAATCCAAAGTGTTCACATGTCGGGCATCCAAGGAGCTCTTTAAGTCTTCGGCCTTTATCAATGCCTTGTTATTTTTACGCCACACCTCGGGTTTGAAGTGTTTCCCATGCGATGGTGTCATCTCGTGTTCGAGCTCCAACGTCAGACTGCATCCAAGCTCCAACGCCGGACTGCATCTAGGGGTGTCTTTTTGCAGCCGAGCTCCAACATCGGACTGCATCCAAGCTCCAATGCTGGACTATATCCGAGGTGTCTTTTATCAGCCGAGCTCCCATGTCGGACTGCATCCAAGCTCCAACGACGGACTATATCAGAGGTGTCTTTTTGCAGCCGAGCTCCAACGCCGACCTGCATCCGAAGTGTCATAGATCACCTTGGTTTGAAAAAGTTGAAGGAGTTCAGCCGAGCTCAATACCGGAAATGCCCTCTATGGAGCCAGCTACTTGCGTCCGAGCTTTATGACGGACTGCTTCCGAGGTGGTGCACCACCTCCTCGGCCTTGGGCTGGTTTTTTTGCGGAATTTATTTCCGATCAATGCAATTTATTTTGTGGTGAGATGTATAGCCAGTAGCCCCCGAGACTCAGGTTGGGTGCGGCCGACCAACCTGAGGATCGCAATCTCCTCGAGAACTGTTTCATGTATTGAATGTATTTTGACAACACCAAGATGTAGCTCGGCAAGAGAGATGCCGAACTGCGGGTCAAAAAACATTTCCCGAGCAAAACCATCACGCCGAACACCTCGATCAAGAGGATGTCCCGCCTCCTGAAACGAAAGCATAAAATAGGTTAAAAGTGTTATAAGCTCGAAAAACCAAAAAACTTACGCGAAAACTTTACGTCCAAAGTAAATCAAGTTTTTTGGTGCCAATCCGAAAATTGGTCTTAAAATTAGTTTGTGCTTCTGTCGTGCTTTAACATGACACATCCGATCTCAAGGCTTGAAGCGGGTCAGCCTTCGGCTTCAACCTCCCATCCCGAAGGCGGAGTGCTTCTCTTTTAAGCCAGCTTAGCAAACTAAACTCGAGCAGCTTTATAGAGAAACCAGGCTATCCGGCTATTGACCACACACTCGAGTCGAGAAAGGAGTGGTAGAAAAATACTATGCAACGACTAAGAAGAAAATATTTATTATAAAATGGCTCATATAATTTTAAGAGCCCCCAGTTAGCTTGGGTAAAAGAAGTGTTTTTAACAAACAATGTTTTTTAACAAACTAAGTTTTTAACAAACAACTTTTTGTTTAACACAAATATAATGCTTGGTCGAACCGAACAAAAATTAAAAGATTGGAGGAAATTTGAGCATGAAAGAGACTTAGCTGGTTAATGTGCTCGGCGTTGATGATAAGGTCCGGGCTTGTGGCGGGACGAAGACGTAGTCCTCGGCCTGGCCGAGGTCCCAGCCCCCAAACCCGAGGTGACCGAGCGAGGAGCTCGGCTTGACGAAGTAACAACGCAGCACAATCGATGCGGTGAGGCAAAGCCCTTGGTCCAGCTAACGTGACGAAGCTGGTCGGCTGGTGACGCCGAAGTCCCCGAAGTAGGTTGATGGAGAGATGACGAAGCCCCCGGTCCAGCCGAGGTGCCGGAGCAGGTCGATCGGTAAAGTGACGTTGCAGACCTCATGTCAGCCGAGGTGTCGAAGCATGTCGGTGTGGTGGACATCGGCTCTAAGAAGCGATGGTGCGGCCATGCCGACGCAGGTCGGAACTTGTGACGCGGTCAATGCCGGCTTGATGAATCCGCACGGCGATGCCGGCGCGCCCGAACTATGCAATCAATGGGGTGATGATGTTGGCAATCATTTATCCTTCGCGATGCCAAACTCTTGGTCGGCTCGCCGAGATGATGATCTGATGAGGTTGAGCTCGGCTCAATGAAGCGACGACGTGTCTAGTGCAGGTTGGCAGCCGTGGAGCAATGTTGCCGGGCTGGTTTGATGCCAGCGTGATGGTGAAGATTACCTCGGAAAAAGGCTTAAAATTTATGGGCACGTGTTTAAGAACAACACACAATACCCTAGAAATAAATTCCTCCAAAAAGGTTGTCCAATATCTCGTTCATGAAGAAAGCTGAACTCGGTGTGGATTCGTATTCGCGTAGAAAATAGATCCAAAAATTAATCCACTCATCGGAAGTTTCCCGGAGTTTGCACGGTCGGATTGAACTGAAATTTTGAGGGGTGGTAGATACAGGAATTCCGCAGCCGATGAGCAGTTGGATCTTCGAAAGGATCTACGAGCTAGACGCTGGACTCCTCGCCCCAAACGCGTCCAGATTCTCGTCCATATTCGATAGGGCTCCGGTATCGAAGATCGCCGGAGATTCCTACATCAGAATATGACGAAATTTTACAGCGTTGTTGTAGACTCAATTCTACACATTTCCACTGAAGCAATCATCAAAGCGACGCTCGAGGAGACGGTGATGGTGGATACAACTTCGCTATCCAGAAAAACAGCACGGTCGCCCGAGGGCAATGTTAACGTTGAGCCCCCGAGCTCCATGGATGATTCCTCCATGATCTTGATAGAGATCGGAGTTGATGTTGATGAAGGCCCTCGTCTGATCATGACGATTTGAGGCGGAGCGCAATCCTTGGTCGAGCCAAGGTGACCAGTCGAGCCGGCGACGAAGATGCCGACGTCGCAGTTGATCTGCACGCGAGCCATTGATCTTTTGTCGATCTCACAGCGGAACTCTCAATGAAAGCACCATTATCGGTGTCAAAACCAGCAGACCTCGGGGTAGGGGGTCCCGAGTTGTGGATTTTGAATCGATGGGTAACAGGAGACGAAGGAGACGGTGTTTACCCAGGTTTGGGCGCTCTTGATGGAGGTAGAAACCCTACTTCCTGCTCTTATTTATATTAATAATGATGTATCGAGTACAAAGTTGATCTAGCTCGAGATCATATATTGTGTATTCTAATGATCTAGCATATATCTATCGACTAGCCTGGCCTCGGCTTATATAATGTACCGGAGGCCTAGGATAACAAGAGTCCTAGTCGGCTACGTCGATGGAGAGGAGTCCTTGTCTTGATCACCAAGTCTTGTGAAATCTTCCTCGTATATGTCATCGGTTGTCCAAAGAAGCCCATTAGTGAACCACTATGGGGGTCCTCGGCCCGACCCACCTGGTCGGAAGATGACGTGGTGAGTGACTTGGTTTGAGACTGCGTCGGTATTTCCCCAAAGAGGAAGGGATGATGTAGCACAGCTACGGTAAGTATTTCCCTCAGTTATGAAACCAAGGTTATCAATCCACTAGGAGAACCAAGCAACACTATGTAAACGGTACCTGCACACAAAGAACAAATACTTGCAACCCGACGCGTAAGAGGGGTTGTTAATCCCTTCTCGGTAAAAAGATAGATTAAATTGTATGAGATTGGATAAATAGATCTAGCAAGAACGCAAAATAAAATAAGTAAAGAAAAAGTGCAGCAAGGTATTTTTGGGTTTTTGGAATATTAGATCTGAAAACAATATGATAAAAGATAGACCCGAGGCGCGTAGATTTCACTAGTGGCTTCTCTCAAGAAAATAGCATACAGTGGGCAAATAAATTACTGTTGGGCAATTGATAGAAGAGCAAATAATTATGACGATATCCAAGGCAATGTTCATGTATATAGGCATCACGTCCAAGATTAGTAGACCGACTCCTGCCTGCATCTACTACTATTACTCCACACATCGACCACTATCCAACATGCATCTAGTGTATTAAGTTCATGGAGAAATGGAGTAATGCAATAAGAATGATGACATGATGTAGACAAGATCTATTCATGTAGGAATAGACCCCATCTTTTTATCCTTAATAGCAACGATACATGCGTGCCTCGCTACCCCTTCTGTCACTGGGTGAGGACACCGCAAGACCGAACCCATCACAAAGCACCTCTTCCCATTGCAAGAAAAATTGATCTAGTTGGCCTAACTAAACCAAAGATTCGAAGAAGAAATATGAGGCTATAACAATCATGCATATAAGAGATCAAAGAAAACTCAGATAATATTCATAGATAGATGTGATCATAAACTCGCACTTCATCGGATCCCAACAAACACACCGCAAAAAGTCATTACATCAAACAGATCTCCAAGAACAACGAGGAGAACATTGTATTGAGAATCAAAAATAGAGAAGAAACCATCTAGCTACTGCCTACGGACCCGTAGGTCTATGGTGAACTACCCACGCATCATCGGAGGAGCACCAATGAGGATGATGAACCCCTCCGTGATAGTGTTCCCCTCCGACAGAGTGCCGAAATAGGGCACTAGATTGGATCTCGTGGTTCTAGAACTTGCGGCAGCTGGAATTGTGTTTCGATCGCTCCCCTAGGGTTTCTGGAATATCTGAGAATTTATAGAGCTGAGAGGCGGTGGAGGAGACCCCCATGGGCCCCACCACCCACTTGTGCGCACCAGGGGCCTCTGGCGCGCCTTGGTGCGTTGTGGGCCCCATGGGCCTCCCCTCTGGTGCTTCCATGGCTCCCAAGTTGTCTTCTGCTACAAAAAACTCTCCAAAAAGTTTTGCTGCGTTTGGACTCCGTTTGATAGGGGTATTCTGCGAAGTAAAAAACAAGCAAAAAACAGCAACTGGCACTGGGCACTATGTCAATAGGTTAGTCCTAAAAAATGATATAAAGTTGCTATAAAATGAAGGTAAAACATCTAAGAATGATAATATAACAGCATGGAACAATAAAAAGTTATAGATACGTTGGAGGCGTATCAGTGACTACCCCCTAGTCCAGGATACCTTCAATGGGGAACCTCCTAATTAAAACCCTCAATGTTGGTTATGTGGAAAACATTAAATACTATTGTGATAATCCCAGTAAATCCAAGTTCAACTTGATAATGGGATGCACTTTGGATCACTGTGAATATTTTAGGGACTACCTCTTGTCTCAAAAAGAGAAACACAAAAGGGATCAATTAAACTGGTGCGTTGGTATGCTTGGAATTTGTGCTTAAGTTATGATTACACTTGTTACTCCAAGATGGAGGCTCAACACCTCCCCTTTCAATGTGAATTTAATGATAATGAAGCCTTGGCTTCTTATGCTAATGGTATATATGATTATTATGATGTGGAACAAATAGAAGAATTTGTTGCTTTCAAGGGTGCTTATGAAATCGAATCTTTGTTTGAAAAATATGAAAAGTGTGATGATGCCCTTTACATATTTAAAATTTTTGCCATACTTAAATATTGCTATGAAAACTATGCTTCCAATGCTTAAGTTATTGAATTTATTGGGAGAATGTCTGCTGCTTTGGAAGAGACTAATATTTTGTAGGAATCTATGGAAGAAGAAATTGCTGAAACGGTGAGCTCATTAAACAGTGAGCACAAACATAGAGAGTTACAAGACTTTGCACTTATTTACCATTACACATGATGATTTTAATGAATATAATATGCTTGTGCTTGCTGCTACTACTTGCAATTATTATGGGAGAGGAACCACATCTCCACCTCTCTATGTTTCTAATGCGATAAAACTGCAAGAAACTTCTTATACTAGGTATCGATCTTTACTATGTGTGCATGAATTGTTCTTTTCTGACATGCTGATGCATAGGAAGAGAGTTAGACTTCGTCATTACATGATATATGTTGCTTTGAGCTCAGTACTAAATTATAAATCATTGTTAATTAAAATTGTCTTTGATATACCTTGGGATCTAGGTGGATCAATTACTTGAGCTGTATATGCCTAGCTTAATGGCTTTAAAGAAAGCGCTGCCTAGGAGACAACCCGGAAGTTTTAGAGAGTCATTTTCTTCTGTTGTGTGCTTCTAAAATTTTTTAAAGAAAAAATATAGAGGGGAACCTAAAAGTTTTTCAGAAAGAAAAGTGAAAGTGAGACAGATAAGCAACATGGAAGTGGGGGGTGTCGGGGAACGTTACATGGAAAACAAAAAATTTCTACGCACACGCAAGATCTATCCATCGAGATGCATAGCTACGAGAGGGGGAGAGCATCCACATACCCTTGTAGATCGCTAAGCGGAAGCTTTTATCACGCGGTTGATGTAGTCGTACTCTTCGCGATCCGATCACGATCCAACCGATCTAGTGCCGAACGGACGACACCTCTGAGTTTAGCACACGTGCGACTCGATGACGTCTCCTCCTTCTTGACCCAGCAAGCGGGAGAGTAGAAGTAGATGGGATCACAACTAACATGACGGCGTGGTGGCGATGGTGGTGGTGGAGCACCGACAGCGCTTTGCTAAGCGTCGCCGGGATGAGTCGGTGGAACTACGGAGTAACGGGAGAGAGAGGGGTGCCAAGGGCTTGGTGTGTCCCCTTGGGGCACCCCCTCCCCTCTCTATATAGGTGGAGGGGTGTGGGGAACAACCCCTCCAAACCATAGGGCGCAGCCAAGGGGAGAGGAGGTGGAATCCTAGTCCTCCTCCTTCCCTTCCATACAGAAGTGGACTTTCCACCTTTCCCAACTGCATGGGCCTTGAGGGACTTGTGTGCTCAGACCATGCTGATCCTTGGGACATGGTGGAACCCTTGGTGGACTTCCGAACTCCTATGGAAGTTTCCGGAACCTTCTGGAAGCTTCCCAGTACAATACGAAAAAAACTAAAACTTTGTTCGGAACCCTGCAAACAACTTTCCATATATAAATCTTTACCTCCCGACCATTCTGAGAATCCTCGTGATGTCCGGGATCTCATCCGGGACTCCGAACAACATTCGGTTACCACTCATCAAATATCCCAATACTACTCTAGCATCAACGAACGTTAAGCGTGCGACCCCGCGGGTTCGGGAATCATGTAGTCATGACCGAGACACCTCTCCGGTCAATAACCAATAGCGGGACCTAGATGCCCATATTGGTTCCTACATATTCCATGAAGATCTTTATCGGTCGAACCTTTATGACAACATACGTAGTTCCCTTTATCCGTCGGTATGTTACTTGCCCGAGATTCGATCATCGGTATCTCCATACCTAGTTCAATCTCGTTACCGGCAAGTATCTTTACTCGTTCCGTAATACATCATCTTGTAACTAACTCCTTAGTCACTTTTCTTGCAAGCTTCTTGTGATGCTGTATTGCTGAGAGGGCCCAGAGATACCTCTCCGTCATACGGAGTGACAAATCCCAATCTCGATTCATGCCAACTCAACAGACACCTTTGGAGATACATGTAGAGCATCTTTATGATGACCCAGTTATGTTGTGACGTTTGATAATACACAAGGTATTCCTCTGGTATCTGGGAGTTACATGATCTCATGGTCGAAGGAATATGTATTTGACATTAAGAAAGTAGTAGCAATAAACTGAACAATCATATGCTAAGCTAACGGATGGGTCTTGTCCATCACATCATTCTCCTAATGATATGATCCCGTTATCAAGTGACAACACATGTCTATGGTTAGGAAACCTTAACCATCTTTTGATCAACGAGCTAGTCTAGTAGAGGCTCACTAGGGACACGGTATTTGTTTATGTATCCACACATGCATTTAAGTTTCTGGTCAATACAATTCTAGCATGAATAATAAACCTTTACCATGATTAAGGAAATATAATAATAACCACTTTATTATTGCCTCTAGGGCATATTTCCAACAGTCTCCCACTTTCACTAGAGTCAATAATCTAGTTCACATCATCATGTGATTAACACCCAATGAGTTCTAAGGTGTGATCATGTTTTACTTGTGAGAGAAGTTTAGTCAACGGGTCTGCCACATTCAGATCCATATGTATTTTGCAAATTTCTATGTCTACAATGATCTACATGTAGCTACTCCAGCTAATTGCTCCCACGTTCAATATGTATCCAGATTGAGACTCAGAGTCATCCGGATCGGTGTCAAAGCTTGCATCGATGTAACCCTTTACGACGAACTCTTTATGACCTCCATAACTGAGAAACATTTCCTTAGTCCTCTTAGGTAACTAAGGATAATTTTGACCGCTGTCCAGTTATCTACTCCTGGATCAGTATTGTACCCCCTTGCCAAACTCATGGCAAGGCACACATCTGGTACACATCATGGCATACATAATAGAACCTATGGTTGAGGCATAGGGAATGACTTTCATTCTCTCTCTATCTTCTGCCGTGGTCGGGCTTTGAGTCTTACTCAACTTCATACCTTGCAATACAGGCAAGAACCCTTTCTTTGACTCATCCATTTTGAACTTCTTAAAAACTTGTCAAGGTATGTGCTTTGTGAAAGTCCTATTAAGCGTCTTGATCTATCTCTATAGATTTTGATGCCCAATATGTAAGTAGCTTCACCAAGGTCTTTCATTGAAAAAATTCTTATTCAAGTATCCTTTTATGCTATCCATAAATTCTATATCATTTCCAATCAGCAATATGTCATCCACATATAATATCAGAAATGCTACAGGCCTCCCACTCACTTTCTTGTAAATACAGGCTTCACCATAAGTCTGTATAAAACCATATGCTTTGATCACCTCATCAAAGTGTATATTCCAACTCCGAGATGCTTGCACCAGTCCAGAGATGGATCGCTGGAGCTTGCACACTTTGTTAGCACCTTTATGATCGACAAAACTTTCTGGTTGCATCATATACAACTCTTCTTTAAGAAATTCGTTAAGGAATGCAGTTTTGATGTCCATTTGCCAGATTTCATAATCATAAAATGCGGCAATTGCTAACATGATTCGGACAGACTTAAGCATCGCTACGGGTGAGAAAGTCTCATCGTAGTCAACCCCTTGAACTTGTCGAAAACCTTTTGCGACAACTCGAGATTTATAGACAGTGATATTACCATCAGCGTCCATCTTCCTCTTGAAGATCCATTTATTTTCAATAGCTTGCCGATCATCGGGCAAGTCCACCAAAGTCGATACTTGTTCTAATACATGGATCCTATCTTAGATTTCATGGCCTCAAGCCATTTGTTGGAATCTCGGCTCATCATAGCTTCTTCATAGTTCATAGGTTCGCCGTTGTCTAACAAAATGAATTCCAGGACAAGATTACTGTACCACTCTGGTGTGGAATGTGTTCTGGTCGACCTACGAAGTTCAGTAGTAACTTGATCCGAAGTTTCATGAGCATCATCATTAGCTTCCTCTCTAGTTGGCGTAGGCATCACGGGAACGGTTTTCACTGTTGTGCTACTTTCCAATTTGAGAGAAGGTACAATTACCTCATCAAGTTCTACTTTCCTCCCACTGACTTCTTTTGAGAGAAACTCCTTCTCTAGAAAGGACACATTCTTAGCAACAAAGATCTTTCCTTCGGATCTGTGGTAGAAGGTGTACCCAATAGTTTCTTTAGGGTATCCTATGAAGACGCACTTCTCCGATTTGGGTTCGAGCTTATCAGGCTGAAGCCTTTTGACATAAGCGTCGCATCCCCAAACTTAAGAAACGACAGCTTAGGTTTCTTGCCAAACCATAGTTCATACGGTGTTGTTGATAACCCACAAGTATAGGGGATCGCAATAGTTTTCGAGGGTAGAGTATTCAACCCAAATTTATAGATTCGACACAAGGGGAGCCAAAGAATATTTGCAAGTATTAGCAGCTGAGTTGTCAATTCAACCACACCTGGAGATTAATTATCTGCAGCAATATGATCAGTAGCAAAGTAATATGATAGTTTTGATAGTAGTAGTAACAGTAGCGGTAACGGTAACAGTGATAGCAATAATTTTGTAGCAAGTGTAACAACAGCAATAGCAGTAGTAACTTAGCAGAAACAATATGTGGAAAATTCATAGGCATTGGATCGGTGGATTCGTTGGATGATATTAATCATATAACAGGCATAACCTAGGGCGATACGGCACTAGCTCCAGTTCAATAATATAATGTAGGCATGTATTCCGTAAATAGTCATACGTGCTTATGGAAAGAAATTGAATGACATCTTTTGTCCTACCCTCCCGTGGCAGCGGGGTCCATAAGGAAACTAAGGGATATTAAGGCCTCCTTTTAATAGAGAACCGGAATAAAGCATTAGCACATAGTGAATACATGAACTCCTCAAACTACGGTCATCACCGGAAAGTATCCCGAGTACTGTCACTCCGGGGTTTACGGATCATAACACGTAATAGGTGACTATAACTTGCAAGATCAGATCTAGGACATAGATATAATGGTGATAACATAAACAGTTCAGATATGAAATCATGGCACCCAGGCCCAAAGTGACAAGCATTAAGCATGGCAAAGTCATAGAAACATCAATCTCAGAACATTATGGATACTAGGGATCAAGCCCTAACAAAACTAACTCGATTACATGATGAATCTCATCCAACTCCTCACCGACCAGCGAGCCTATGAAGGAATTACTCACTCCCGGTGGGGAGCATCATGGAATTGGCGATGGAGAAGGGTTGGTGATGACGAAGATCGAAGATTCCCCTCTCCGGAGCCCCAAACGGGCTCCAGATCGGGCCTCCCGATGAAGAACAGGAGGTGGCGGCGGCTCCGTATCGTGAAACATGATAATTCTTTCTCCTTGATTTTTTTCTCCAAAAATGTGATTTTATAGCGTTGGAGATAGGGTCTGCGGGGCCACCAGGTGGGGACAACCCACCTGGGCCCGCCAAGAGGGGGCGCACCCTGGTGGGTTGTGCTCACCCAGGGGCCCCCCTCCGGTGGTTCTTGGCTCTGGTATTTTTCTTTTATTCCATAAAAAATCTCCAAAAAGTTTCGTTCCATTCCGAGAACTTTTATTTCTGCACAAAAAACAACACCATGGTAGTTCTGCTGAAAACAGCGTCAGTCCGGGTTAGCTTCATTCAAATCATGCAAATTAGAGTCCAAAACAAGAGCATAAGCGTTAGGAAAATTAGATACGACGGAGACGTAGCAACTCCCCCCAAGCTTAAACCTTTGCTTGTCCTCAAGCAATTCAGTTGATAAATTGAAAGTGAAAAAGAAAAACTTTTACGAACTCTTTTGCTCTTGTTTACATAAATAAGCTTAAGTAGCACCTAGGTTTTCAGCAAAGATTATGACTAACCATGTCAACAATAACTCTTAAAAATTATATTAACTCATGTCAATGGCATAATCAACTAGCGAGCAATAATAAGATATCTCAAATGATAACACTTTGTCAAAATAACCATGATATAATATGACAACAGTGGTATCTCGCTAGCCCTTTCTGAGACCGTAAAATATAAATGCAGAGCACCTCCAAAGTTCAAGCAGCGACTAAACAGTGTAATTCATGGTAGAAAAGATCCAGTCATGATGCATTCAACATTAACTATACACAATGCATGAGGATGACAATAGTGATCTTAGATCTGGCGCTTATTTGAGAAGGTGATGACTCAACATAAAAGGAAATAGATAGTCCCTTCACAAAGGGAACCAGGGATTTGCAGCGGTGCCAGAGCTCGAAGCTTTAAAACAGAGATAAATGAAATTTTGGGAAATGCACCCTTCCTATTTACTTCACGGCCAAAAGTTATCAATATCTTCCATGCTAAACACATTAGTGGCGGTTCCCAAGCAATAAAAGTAAAGGTTTACTCCCCCTCCACCAAAAACACACTCCACGGCTAGCCGAATCCATGAGTACCGTCCGTACCAACATCATTCCTGGGGGAGTTTTGTTTAATTATTTGCAAATTTTTGATTTCGGGTCTGGGAATCCCTATTACCGCCCCTCTCATGCAAGGACGAGTGAATAAACACTCATCATGAGAATAACCCGCTTAGCAGGGAAACTACTGACTACCCCCTGTCGCTCTATAAACAATCTAGGCACACAAAAAACAGATGTTCATTTGAAGTTTTTGAGGTGGCACATGCAAATCTACTTGGAACGGAAGGGTATTACCGCATATAGGTAGGTATGGTGGACTCATCTGGATAACTTGGGTTTTAGGATTTTGATGCACACGCAGCATTTCCGCTTAGTACACGCGAAGGCTAACAAATAGGTTGAGAAGCGGCCAACTAGAGAGCGAAAACGGTCATGAACATGCATTATGCATAATAAACATTGAATAGTAGCATGAGTAGGATATGCACACCATGAACATAAATATCATAGAGGCTATGCTGGTTTTGATTCAACTACATGCGTGAACATGTGCCAAGTCAAGCCACTCGAAGCATTCGGAGGAGGATACCTGTAACACCCCAAAAATATTTCTTTTGGATTTTCAAAATCTTTTCCTTAAAATAAAATACTTTGAACTAATTTGGCCTTATTCTCTTTCTAGTTCTTCTGTTCTGATTTTTTTAACTGGGTTTCAAATTTTTTGAATGGTTCTGTTTTGGGTGACTTATTTATTGGGTAATTATTTTTGAGGGATCAAAAATATTTTTCTTTTAGAAAAGTTTTGGATAATTAAAACTATTTAAAAGAAAATGGCCTTTTCACTTCCTTCAAGCCTTCTAAAATCTCCCAATAATTTTTCTGCCACTAATAAATTATTCCACAAGTCACTCACACCTTCTAGGACAGTATCCAACTCCTTTCCACCTTACAAAAATATTCTTTCAATATTTTATAAATTCCAAAGTTGGAATTTACAATATTCATGGTTTCTTTGAATTACAACGGAACTATATTTTCTACAAATCTCCTGCTCCCACCAAAATTATCCCAGCAACTAGATGGTACCCACAACCCATTTCACTTAAAACATTGGGTTCCACAGTTCAAAAATTTCAAATGCCATTCAATTCAAATTTGGACCAGAAACAATATTTCTGATACAAACCTATTTTTAATAGCTCCAAAAATTCTGAAACTTTGCCAAACCCTCTTTTATGTATCAACCCCTCACCACAAAAATTCCCACAAAATCCTAAAATGCCTAGTACCCTCTGTCATTTCATCATACAAGTGGTGGGTGTATTGTAGCATTGTCGAAAAATTTAGTTAACTGAATTTTCTTCAGAAGTAGAGGCAAGTGGCGCTGTGCACTGCACTCCACCACCTCTCCTTCTCATCCATGCCACCCTCGACCATCAATGCATCGCCACGGACCCCTCTCATCCGTCCCTCGCTATCAACTGGCCGGTGGCTGGCCGGTGCAACAGCCGCCGCGCTCGGCCACGGCAGGCCGAGCGGATCAGCTCGCGCCACCAGCCACCATCACTGCGCCGCAGCTTCCGTGCCTACCATCCGGCCACGCGGCAGTTCCTCCGCACCCTCTCCACACCGACCACACCACTCAGGGCTCGCCTGGCAGTCGCCGGAGCTAGCACTGCCGCCGCTCCCGTACGGGCCACCTCGCCGCGGATAAGGCCAGGGAGCCCGAATTCATCCACGGGGAGGCTTCCGGAGTAATCCACCATCCTCATAAATTCTTCACCGCCCCTGACCACCGCCCTAACCTACCTTGCCGGCCGGAGTAACTCCGACATCCACCGTAAGCCACGGCCATCCTCGAATCACCTATAAAAGGGACCTCCGAGCCTCGGCGATCACTCACCCCACCCCCACGCCTTCCCTATCGACCCCCACTTCACTCCCCTGACCTCGAGGAGGTCGTCTTCCTCCTCTCCGACCACCGCTCTACCGCCACTATCCCTGATCCGTTCATCACCGTTACTCCACCTCCACCGTTCAAATCTTGCCAGAAGCTCTCTCATGCACCAACTCATCGATCTCCGTCTCCAATTTGACGCGAGAAGCTCTCTCCGGCGAGTCCCAAATCCACCCGAACCACCGTCCGCCGTCGCAGACCTCGCCGCCGTTCTGTTGCTCTCCGGTGACCTTCACCGCCACCCACCGACGCGGTAGTCTACCTCGAGCAAGATCCGATCATCGCCGTCGCTCAAAACCCCGGCGATCGTCGCCGGCGATAGCTGCATCTGTTCTGCCTTCGCGCGCGAGCGCGTTTGGGTTTGAACCTGATGGGTGGGGCCCATTCGTCAACGTTTTATTCTTTTCTGTTTAAAACGAAAGCGTACACATGCGCTTTACATTTTCCGCTCTAGGGAAACGTATTTCTCCCCGAAGCGTTTTCTAGTTAAATAGGTCAGGGACTGCTGTTTTACAGATAAGCCCCTGGTTTTAAAATGTTAATAACTTTTAAACCACAACTCTGTTTGACTTGATTCTTTTTTTGAAATCCTTATTTTTGTCTCTAGTTTTTTTAGTATTTATTTAAAAATGTTTTGAGACAACTTTTTGTA
The DNA here is from genome assembly GCA_011799875.1 of Thinopyrum elongatum. Lineage (NCBI taxonomy): Eukaryota > Viridiplantae > Streptophyta > Magnoliopsida > Poales > Poaceae > Thinopyrum > Thinopyrum elongatum. The sequence continues at coordinate 404,183,695 of CM022302.1, read as the reverse complement.
CTATTGCCAAAAAAATTAATTTGAGTTTAAATTTGAATTTTTCAGAACAAGAAGAGGGAAACTTTGCCGAGAATTTCGAAGGGTTTTCTCCTAACTATTTGGACAAGGCAAGCATTTTGAACCTGGGATATGGTGATTGCATTTCCATTGCATGTTTGCATCGGTGTGGAGTTGCACCACATATATCACAAGTGTTTGCATGCATGGTCATATCATTCTTGCTCATGGCTTGCACTTCACTCAAGCTCAAGAATCTCTCTAACTTGGTTAAAGGCTAAGAAAATTCAGGAGCGTGTCTCCTGCCTTGACGTGCCGGTGGGCACGACCATTTTTGACACGATGGTGTCACGTGACGTATGTGGAACATAACTGTGGTAATAATCAACACCTCCTGAGTCGGCTTAGATCGAGTCTTGTTCCGTTACACCTAGCTAGATATCGTGCTGCCACGGGTCCTTCCGCAAGGAAAGTACGGCTTAGTAAGTTGTTAACCCCTGTCCGGGTACACACCACATAGAGGGCCACGATGAGGGTTTCCATGGCCATGGACTAAATCCTGTCATCGGGTCAGGGGGCATGGGTGTTACCGGTTGTAGCCGAGAGGGGGTCCTCCCTTGGAATCCGCGCGTATTAATAGTGATCCCATGCTATTCGAAATTGTTGTCTCCCCGACTTAGAGTTTTTCAGGAACGATGCTTTGGGAGATTCCTGGCATCCGGACGGATAATTTGGTGTGTGCTGCTCAAGCGTGTTTTCATCCCAAAGACCGTAATGGGAATTAGTCAGTGTCATGGTACTGACTAAGGAAATCCCATACACGTGGGTAAAGAGTACACCCTCTATAGAGTTTAAACCTATTCGAATAGCCGTGTCCTCGGTCAAGGGCATGAGCTGGGTGGGTCAAGTGTCGGTCCCGGTGTCGGTCTCTGGAGGAAATAATTAAAAGTTGCCTGAAATATTTTTGCAGGATAATTATTGACACCCTGATGTTACCATTAATATTTTGCTATGCATATTAATATTATTGTGGTTATGCATATTATTGTGGACTAACCCGTTTCTCTTATTTTAATTTTCCTGAGTGTCTCAGGGGCTGGCTAGACTACCCCGGGCACTCAATTTTATTTTCAAGACCTCTCCGTGGCGTCCCTCGAGTTCTCAGGCGGTCTATCATGCCACTACTCTTGTGGACACCTGATTGGCATTTCTTTTCAAGACCTCTCCGTGGCGTCCCTCGAGTTCTCAGGCGGTCTATCACGCCACTACTCTTGTGGACACTCGATTGGCATTTCTTTTCAAGACCTCTTCGTGGCGTCCCTCGAGTTCTCAGGCGGTCTGTCACGCCACTACTCTTGTGGATACCCGATTGGCATTTCTTTTCAAGACCGACCGTGGCGTCACTTTTGACACCCGACTGGCATTTCTTTTCAAGACCTTTCGTGGTGTCGCTTGAGTTTTCGGGCAGTTGTCCGACACACTTTTAGACACCCGATTGGCATTACTCTTATTTTTTTTCTGAATGTCACTTGGGCTGGCTAGACTACCTGTGGCATTCATTAGCTTCTATTTCTAATAAGTTTGATTATGACTAACATGCTGTATTTACTTCTGTATCATTTTGTTGTTGTCATATCATGACCAAGATTTTAGTCAGCATGAGCATTTCAGCATGATCCAACATAAGCATATGCATTAATTATATCTTTTGTTCATTATGTTTGCGAGTACATTCCAACGTACTCACTGGCTTGTCCCTGGCTTTTTACTTGGCTAGACTTGGAGGAGGACGAGCTTGTGGAGGAGGATTGCGCTAGCGAGCCCGACGCTTAGAGGAGTCCCAGTCAGTCAACCTGTGTTATAGGAGTCTACCACATGTATCATCCGCTGAGCTTCCGCTACACAAATAAAATAGTCAAGCGTCACGCTGACGCTTGGCTCTATTTTATTGTATCAGTATGAGAGTACCACCACACCACTGTCATATTCCACCACCGTATTATTTTGTCAAGGTTGTAATAATTTTTTGAGTCACCCTGGCTCAACCTTTTGTAATATTATATTTGTACTAGTTATCTGTATCAAGGATGTCCACCAGTGTGTTGATCTTGGGGCTCGTGTGACTTAGGGCTACTCTGGGATTTATTCTCAGAAATGGGCCCGACAGACCTTGGTACCAGAGCCAGGCTGACTGTAGGAAGCCCTAGGTGCGATCGCTAGCAGTAAGGTCAGTTCTAATTTTTTTTAGCAGCGCGCTAAGAGGACGGAGTAGTATACTAACCTTAATAGGCGGTCATGTAGTATACCACTATGACGAGCATATAGTATAATTAAATTTTGCATGTATAATAAAATCTGACATGTATAATTAAAACTGCATGTGTAACATAGCCTATTACCCTTTTTGCACTTACGTTTTGGGGGAAATTATTTTCAGTCTTTTAAAACTTTATTTTGTTCCTCTTAATTTCTTCTCTCATCGGTGTTACACAAATACCCCAGAAAGAAAATGCATCGTCCCTGGACTAGCTCTATGCCCAACCCACCTGAGGACAATTTTGGACAAATGGGAAATAATTTTACACAGGGACAGACAAGTCAACAGAGTAACGACTCAGCCTTCTCACAAGTATGCCGTCTGTACGAGCAAAGCCAGCAACAACACCAAGAGATGATGCATCACTTAATCAACATGGGGAATCACCAGGGACAACATCAGCCCAGATCCAAATTATCTGAATTACAGAAGACCCACCCAACGGTCTTTACTCACACAGACAAACCATTGGAGGCAGACGATTGGCTACGTGATATTGAAAGGAAATTGGTTATTGCCCAGTGTACGGACCAGGAAAAAGTGCTATACGCTCCGCACTATTTTTCTGGAATAGCAGCATCATGGTGGGAGAATTTATGTCACACGCACCCCAATGGAGCAAATATGACATGGGAACAATTCAAGGAAAACTTTCGGGGAGCACATATCCCCAACAGTATCATGAAATTGAAGAAAAGGGAGTTTGAGGATCTCAAGCAGCGAGGTACCACGGTGACGCAGTACCTGGATCAGTTTACTCAGCTGGCCCGGTACGCCAACGATGAATACATGATAGAAGACAAAAAGATGGAAAAATTCCTCGATGGACTTATTCCGTCTCTAAAGTGCCAACTGGTAGTCCACACCTTTCCTGATTTCGAGACACTGGTGGACAAGGCAATTATACTGGAGAACGAGCACCGCAACATGAACAAAATTCGCAAGCGCCGTATGAACCAGTCAGCTCAGGTTCGCAACAACATGCCCAAGAATGAATCTCAGAGGCCTACGACACCCCGACCAGCAGCTCCGCTACCTCGACCAGCAGCTATAGCACCACAACAGAACCGCAGTGCTTTCAACAACAGGACAAAAGATACAACTTTCTATCCGGGCATCACCTGTTATGCCTGCGGTGGAGAAGGGCATTACTCCAGGCAATGCCCAAAGCAAGGAAATAATACTCCCAAGCCCAACAACAATGGCCGCGGTACTAATACAGCTCCGAGATGCAACAATTTCAACCCCAATAACAACCAAAGAAAGGGACAGGTCAACCACGTGACCTTTGAGGAGGCACAAAATGCACCAGATATTGTGTTTGGTACGTTTCCTGTCAACTCAATTAATGCTACAGTCTTATTTGATTCCGGAGCTTCCCATTCATGCATCTCAAAAAGATTCGCTTTGAAGAATCAATTTTGTTTTTCACCTTTGCAAAATTCCATGGTTATTCAGTCCCCGGGATCGAAGCAAAGCACACAATTGTACTACAAGGATGTGAATATTGAGATCAAAGGAATGGTATTTTTAGCCAACCTTATTGTACTAGAGACAGTCGACCTGGACGTTATTCTGGGAATGGATTGGTTAACCAAAAATAAAGGTTTCATAGACTGCTACAACCGCACAGTGACTCTTACAAGCTGCCAAGGGAAAACAATAAAATTTGGCACAAGGAGGATTTCTGCATCACAAGGAAAATTAAATCAAGTGGATGCGGCAGAATTAAGTAAGGTTCCTGTAGTCTGCGAGTACCCCGATGTATTTCCTGAGGAGCTACCAGGAATGCCCCCGGACCGTGAAATTGAATTTGTTATTGAATTGGCACCTGGAACAACACCCATTTATAAGAAGCCGTACCGAATGGCTTCGAAGGAATTGGCTGAGTTAAAGAAACAGATTAAGGAACTAATGGAAAAAGGTTATGTTCGACCCAGCTCATCACCATGGGGATTGCCAGTTTTATTTGCTAAGAAAAAGGATGGTACCCTAAGGCTATGTATTGATTACAAGGCACTCAATATGGTCACCATAAAAAATAAATACCCGCTGCCCAGGATAAATGACTTGTTCGAACAGCTAGCAGAAGCCAAGGTTTTCTCAAAAATAGATTTGAGGTCAGGCTACCATCAATTAAAAATCCGATCGTCAGATATACCCAAGACTGCCTTTACTACCAGATACGGATTATACGAGTTCACAGTGATGCCTTTCGGTTTAACCAACGCTCCTGCTTACTTTGTGCATCTCATGAACAAGGTCTTCATGAAATATTTGGACAAGTTCATGGTTGTATTTATTGATGATATACTCATTTACTCCAAGACGCCGGAAGAACATGAGCAACACCTACAAATAGTCCTGGACGAATTAAGGGAAAACCAACTATACACCAAATTCAGTAAATGTGAATTTTGGCTACTCGAAGTGGGCTTTTTGGGTCACGTACTAACACAGGATGGGATAGCAGTGGACCCAAGTAAAGTAAAGGTTGTCCAAGGATGGAAGCAACCCACAAACGTGACAGAGGTTAGGAGTTTTCTTGGTCTGGCAGGCTATTACCGGAGATTTATTGAAGGATTCTCCACCATAGCTAAACCCATGACCCAATTACTCAAGAAAGATAAGAAGTTTGAATGGACTGAACCCTGTGAGAAAAGTTTCCAAGAATTGAAAAAGAGGTTAACAACGACACCCGTTCTGGTCGTGCCCGATGTGCACAAATTTTTTGAGATATACTGTGACGCGTCCAGGAAAGGCCTTGGATGTGTATTAATGCAAGAAGGAAAAGTCATGGCATATGCCCCAAGACAGCTATGACGACACGAGGAGAATTATCCTACTCATGATCTGGAGCTAGCTGCAGTAATACATGCACTCAAGGAATGGTGACACTTTCTTCTCGGTAAACGATGTGAAATATACACAGACCACAAAAGTCTTAAGTATATCTTCACTCAGCCAGAATTAAACTTGAGACAGTGTCACTGGCTTGAGTTAATAAAGGATTACGACATAGGAATTCATTACCATCCGGGTAAAGCAAATGTTGTGGCAGACGCCCTCAGCCGAAATCCCTGCACCAATAATAATAGTGTGCAATTCTCACAGCATGAGTTCAACCAGGAATTTGCCAAACTCAATATGGTCCTAGTCACAGAAGGAACCATTAATCAACTAGAAATAAAACCAACATTAGAGGATCAGATCAAAGAAGCCCAAAAAGGACACCCAAGCATTGAGGGGATTAAAAGGAAAATAAATTTGGGCAAGGCGTCCGAATTTACCATTGACAACCAGGGAATCCTATGGTTCGGAAAAAGATTATGCGTGCCTAATAAGGAAGAATTAAAGCAACAAATTTTGGTAGAAGCCCATACCACTCCATATTCTATTCATCCAGGAGGAACGAAGATGTACAAGGATCTACAAGAAAAAATTTGGTGGCACGGGATGAAAAGAGATATAATAGTATATCTCGCACGTTGTGATTCATGTCAGCGTGTAAAAGCAGAACACCAGAGGCCAGCAGGACTATTACAGCCACTCAGAGTGCCTGAATTGAAATGGGATGTAATAGGAATGGATTTTATCATCGGATTGCCAAGGTCACGACACGAAAATGATGCTATCTGGGTTATAACAGATTATTTAACCAAGGTGGCACATTTCATTCCGGTAAAGACCACATACTCAACACAGAGGCTTGCCAGGTTATACCTCTCCCGGATTGTTTGCTTACATGGAGTACCCAAAACCATAGTCTCCGATAGAGGCACCCAATTTGTTTCTAGGTTTTGGGAGCATCTATAGCAAGCCTTACGTACTCAACTGACATTTAGCATAGCATACCACCCGCAAACCGGAGGACAAACTGAGCAGGTAAATCAAATATTAGAGGACATGCTGAGAGCATGTGTGCTTACTTACGGAGTCAGCTGGGAAGATAGTTTACCATATGCGGAGTTCTCATATAACAACAGTTATCAAGCTAGTCTGAAAATGTCACCCTTCGAAGCCCTGTGCGGACGAAGGTGCCTTACCCCACTCAATTGGTCTGAAACCGGAGATAGCCGAATCTTCGGCCCAGAAATTCTTAAAGAGGCAGAAACAAAAGCGAAGCTTATTCAAGACAGACTGAGAATGGCTCAGAGCCGTCAAAAGAGTTACTATGATCAAAAACACCGCCAGATCAGTTTTGAGCCCGATGAATATGTGTATCTCACAGTATCTCCAACAAGAGGACTACAGAGATTTAAAGTCAAGGGGAAATTGGCACCGAGGTTTATTGGACCATTCAGAGTAATTGCAAGGAGGGGCAAGGTTGCCTATCAACTAGAGCTACCGGCAAAATTATCAGATGTTCATGATGTGTTTCACGTGTCACAACTAAGGAGATGTGTCAGTAACCCAGAAAAGCAAGTCCAGCATCAAGACCTAGATATCCAACCAGACCTTACCTATAGGGAACGTCCTATAAAGATTTTGGAGGAGTCTGAATGGAGGACCCGGCAGAATGTGATAAAATTTTACAAGGTTCAGTGGAGTAATCACACCGAGGAAGAAGCAACCTGGGAAAGAGAGGATCACCTGAGGACTGAATATCCGTACCTGTTCGAGGGACAGCTGAAATCTCGGGTATGAGATTTTTCCTAAGGGGGTAGGTGTTGTAACACCCCAAAAATATTTCTTTTGGGTTTTCAAAATCTTTTCCTTAAAATAAAATACTTTGAACTAATTTGGCCTTATTCTCTTTCTAGTTCTTCTGTTCTGATTTTTTTAACTGGGTTTCAAAAATTTTGAATGGTTCTGTTTTCGGTGACTTATTTATTGGGTAATTATTTTTGAGGGATCAAAAGCATTTTTCTTTTAGAAAAGTTTTGGATAATTAAAACTATTTCAAAGAAAATGGCCTTTTCACTTCCTTCAAGCCTTCTAAAATCTCCCAATAATTTTTCTGCCACTCCTAAATTATTCCTCAAGTCACTCACACCTTCTAGGACAGTATCCAAGTCCTTTCCACCTTACAAAAATATTCTTTCAATATTTTATAAATTCTAAAGTTGGAATTTACAATATTCATGGTTTCTTTGAATTACAAAGAAACTATATTTTCTACAATTCTCCTACTCCCACCAAAATTATCCCAGAAACTAGATGGTACCCACAACCCATTTCACTAAAAACATTAGGTTCCACAGTTCAAAATTTTCAAATGCCATTCAATTCAAATTTGGACCAGAAACAATATTTCTGATACAAACCTATTTTTAATAGCTCCAAAAATTCTGAAACTTTGCCAGACCCTCTTTTATGCATCAACCCCTCACCACAAAAATTCCCACAAAATCCTAAAATGCCTAGTACCCTTTGTCATTTCATCATACAAGTGGTGGGTGTACTGTAGCACTGTCGAAACATTCAGTTAACTGGATTTTCTTCAGAAGCAGAGGCAAGCAGCGCCGTGCACTACACTCCACCACCTCTCCTTCTCATCCACGCCACCCTCGACCATCAATGCATCACCATGGACCCCTCTCGTCAGTCCCCTGCTATCAACTGGCCGCTGGCTAGCCAGTGCAGCAGCCACCGCGCTCGGCCACGGTAGGCCGAGCGGATCAGCTCACGCCACCAGCCACCATCACTGTGCCGTAGCTTCCCTGCCTACCCTCCGGCCACGCGGCAGTTCCTTCGCACCGTCTCCACGCCGAGCATGCCGCTCAGGGCCCGCCTGGCAGTCACCGGAGCTGGCGCCGCCGCCGCTCCCGTACGGGCCACCTCGCCGCGGATAAGGCCAGGGAGCCCGAATTCATCCACGGGGAGGCTTCCAGAGTAATCCATCGTGCTCATAAATTCTTCACCGCCCCTGACCACCGCCCTAACCTACCTTGCCAGCCGGAGTAACTCCGGCGTCCGCCGTAAGACACGGCCATCCTCGAGTCACCTATAAAAGGGACCTCCGAGCCTCGGCGATCACTCACCCCACCTCCACGCCTTCCCTATCGACCCCCACTTCACTCCCCCGACCTCGAGGAGGTCGTCTTCCTCCTCTCCGACCACCTCTCTACCGCCACTGTCCCCGATCCATTCATCACCGTTACTCCACCTCCGCCATTCAAATCTTGCCAGAAGCTCTCTCGTGCACCAACTCATCGATCTCCGTCTCCAATTTTACGCGAGAAGCTCTCTCCGGCGAGTCCCAAATCCACCCGAACCACCGTCCGCCGTCGCAGACCTCGCCGCCGTTCTGTTGCTCTCCGGCGACCTTCACCGCCACCCGCCGATGCGGTAGTCTACCCCAAGCGCGATCCGATCATTGTCATCGCTTAAAACCCCGGCGATCGTCGCCGGCGATCGCTGCATCTCTTCTGCCTTCGCGAGCGAGCGCGTTTGGGTTTGAACCTGACGGGTGGGGCCCATCCGTCAGCATTTTATTCTTTTCTGTTTAAAATGAAAGTGTACACCAGCGCTTTATGTTTTCTGCTCTGGGGAAACGTACTTCTCCCCAAAGCATTTTCTATTTAAATAGCTCAGGGACTGCTGTTTTACAAATAAGCCCCTGGTTTTAAAAGTTTAATAACTTTTAAACCACAACTCCATTTGACTTGATTCTTTTTTTGGAATTCTTATTTTTCTCTCTACTTTTTTTAGTATTTATTTAAAAATGTTTTGAGACAACTTTTTGTACTGTTACCAAAAAAATTAATTTGAGTTTAAATTTGAATTTTTCAGAAAAAGAAGAGGGAAACTTTGACGAGAATTTCGAAGGGTTTTCTCTTGACTACTTTGGATAAGGCAAGCATTTTGAACCTGGGATATGGTGATTGCATTTGCATTGCATGTTTGCATCGGTGTGGAGTTGCACCACATATATCACAAGTGTTTGCATGCACGATCATATCATTCTTGCTCATGGCTTGCACTTCACTCAAGCTCAAGAATCTCTCTAACTTGGTTAAAGGCTGAGAAAATTCAGGAGCGTGTCTCCTGCCTTGGACGTGCCGGTGGGCACGGCCATTTTTGACATGGTGGTGTCACGTGACGTATGTGGAACATACCTGTGGTAATAATCAACACCTCCTGAGTCGGCCTAGATCGAGTCTTGTTCGGTTACACCTAGCTGGTTATCATGCTGCCACGGGTCCTTCCGCAAGGAAGGTACGGCTTAGTAAGTTGTTAACCCCTATTCGGGTACACACCACATAGAGGGCCACGATGAGGGTTTCCACGGCCATGGACTAAATCCTGTCATCGGGTCAGGGGGCATGGGTGTTACCGGTTGTAGCCAAGAGGGGGTCCTCCCTTGGAATCCGCGTGTATTAATAGTGATCCCATGCTATTCGAGATTGTTGGCTCCCCGACTTAGAGTTTTTCTGGAACGATGCTTTGGGTGATTCCTGGCATCCGGACGGTTAATCTGGTGTGTGCTGGTCAGGCGTGTTTTCATCCCAAAGACCGTAATGGGAATTAGTCAGTGTCACGGTACTGACTATGGAAATCCCAAACACGTGGGTAAAGAGTACACCCTCTGCAGAGTTTAAACCTATTCGAACAGCCGTGTCCTCGGTCAAGGGCATTAGCTGGGTGGGTCAAGTGTCGGTCCCGGTGTCGGTCTCCGGAGGAAATAATTAAAAGATGCCTGGAATATTTTTGCAGGATAATTATTGACACCCTGATGTTACCATTAATATTTTTCTATGCATATTAATATTATTGTGGTTATGCATGTTATTGTGGACTAACCTGTTTCTCTTATTTTATTTTTCCTGAGTGTCTCAGGGGCTGGCTAGACTACCTCGGGCACTCAATTTTATTTTCAAGACCTCTCTGTGGCGTCCCTGGAGTTCTCAGGTGGTCTATCACGCCACTACTCTTGTGGACACCCGATTGGCATTTCTTTTCAAGACCTCTCCGTGGCGTCCCTCGAGTTCTCCGATGGTCTATCACGCCACTACTCTTGTGGACACCTGATTGGCATTTCTTTTCAAGACCTCTTCGTGGCGTCCCTCGAGTTCTCAGGCGGTCTATCACGCCACTACTCTTGTGGATACCCGATTGGCATTTCTTTTCAAGACCGACCGTGGCGTCACTTTTGACACCCGACTGGCATTTCTTTTCAAGACCTTTCGTGGCGTCGCTTGAGATTTCGGGCAGTTGTCCGACACTCTTTTAGACACCCGATTGGCATTACTCTTTTTTTCTTCTGAATGTCACTTGGGCTGGCTAGACTACCCGTGGCATTCATTAGCTTCTATTTCTAATAAGTTTGATTATGACTAACATGCTGTATTTACTTCCGCATCATTTTGTTATTGTCTTATCATGACCAAGATTTTAGTCAGCATGAGCATTTCAGCATGATCCAACATGAGCATATGCATTCGTTATATCTTTTGTTCATTATGTTTGCGAGTAGATTCCAACGTACTCACTGGCTTGTCCCTGGCTATTTACTGGGCTAGACTTGGAGGAGGACGAGCTTGTGGAGGAGGATTGCACTAGCGAGCCCGACGCTTAGAGGAGTCCCAGTCAGTCAACCTGTGTTTAGGAGTCTACCACATGTATCATCCGCTGAGCTTCCGCTACACAAATAAAATAGTCAAGCCTCACGCTAATGCTTGGCTCTATTTTATTGTATCAGTATGAGAGTACCACCACACCACTGTCATATTCCTCCACTGTAGTATTTTGTCAAGGTTGTAATAATTTGGTGAGTCACCCTGGCTCAACCCTGTGTAATATTATATTTGTACTGGTTATCTGTATCAAGGAAGTCCACCAGTGTGTTGATCTAGGGGCTGGTGTGACTTAGGGCTACTCTGGGATTTATTCTCAGAAATGGGCCTGACAATACCATATCATCATACCACATCACAATCATTTTAATGCATGTTGACATCCAAGATAAATCATTATCCACTCCTAGCTACTTAAGCATGGCATGAGAAACTATAATCTCTAATTGTCATTGCAAACATGTTTATCATAATATGCCGAATCATGGATACTAGGTTAAACATATTTACAAAAACAGAACAAGTTGAGTTAATACCCGTTTCTCTCTGCCACAGCCAGTTCATCAAATATCTTCATTATTGCCTTTCACTTGCACGGTCGAATGATATGAAAATAATAATAGTGCAAGAGTGCTGTGGACTAAGCTAGAATCTACAAACATTTTATTCAAGAGGAGAAGACAAGGTTATATGGGCTCTTTGTTAGATCAATATCAATGCATATGAGAGCCACTCAACATTTTCATCGTGGTCTTCTCCTAGGTACAACTCAATAAAGGAAAAGAAGTTCAGAGAAACACACTGAAATATTTTTGGAGTTTTTAGTTTTTCTTGAAGAAAGCAAATTAAAGAGAAAAACAAAAATGAGAAAAACTATTTACAGGGCAGAGCTCTCAATAAGCAAAAGAAGAACAAGAAAATCTTTCTGGGTTTTCTTTTAACAATACAACTAAATTAGACTAGAAAGAAAAACCAAAAAGAAGCGAGGAATATTTTTGGGTTTTCTCAAAGTTTTTTCAAACACACAAGAAGAAAGCGAGAAAATAAATCTAGCATGGATAATACAATGAAAAAGTGTGAACACCGACAACTGGAACGAAATGTGTGAACATGAATGTAATGTCGGTGGAAACACGTACTCCTGTCGTGGGAAACCACGGCCACCTATGGGGCCATGAGCCCCTTTTGGTTCGGCGGGGGGATGGGCACGTTGCACAAAGAGCGGAGAAGCGTCACGCAGCACGGCAGAGATCACACGGGCAGTCTTTACCCAGGTTCGGGCCGCCGTGAGGCGTAAAACCCTACTCCTGCTTTGGTGGATTGATGGTGGATAATGGTGGTGAACATAGCACACACGCCCGGCAAGGTCGCTCTGGGGGCGAGAGTGGCTACGCGCGTATGGATATACGAGGGTCCAACCGACCCAACCCCCTCTACGGTCGCCATGGGCCTCCTTTTATAGATTAAGGGGTCACCACAGTGGCAAATCAGTCTTTGTGTACTTATTAGATAGCTAACAGTGCTATCATACTTAACTCTGTAGGCTGACAGAGGGCATTACATGCGCCACTCAGTGTCATATCACAGCTCGCCCAGCAAGTCCTGCCGGGCTGTTTTGCCAGCTTCGCGCCTGCTCGTTTGACACGTCTCAGGACGGGTGTCATATGGAGGTGTTTGCTGTAGGAAGTGGCTGCCATGTGGCAAAAAGCAGCCACTTAGTCACCTTGGAGCTCGGCACCGCTTTGATTACTGACTTGCGTCGCTTGTGAGGTGGAGCAGTGGAGTGGCTTGCCTCCGCCAGCCCCGGCAGGCTTGCCGGGGCGATCTGGAGCTTGCTTCCGGGGTAAAACCCAACCCTGCCAGGCTCGCCTGCCCGGCAAGGTAGGTCCTTCCTTTAGTGATGCCTTGTTTCTTTGGCTCACCTTGGCCTTCTCAACTTGCACTTGGATCCTTCAAAGGAATTGATCCTCCTTGTTTGGTACGATCTTGGTCTTGTAATCTTGTCTCTCGCCTGTGCACAGTCCGTGCAATGGACCCAGGGTCTGTTGCACCGACAGGAGCCCCCGGGCCTGGCACGGACGCGCCGCTGGACGTCGTCGGGGTAGGTCCTAACCAGTGCACAGGCAGAAGTATAAGGGCGGCTCCACCCCTTGAGATCTTCTTTGCTTCTTCATTAACCTGAGCTCGGGTCAGTTTTCAGTTTTCCCGCGCATCATGCGAAACGTTTAGGGGAGAAACTGAACCACGATCTGTGGGCGGCCCATGCCCCACGATCACGGGGTAGGAAACTACCATCCCACTTGCCTCTTGCCCCGGAGCGCCTTCGCCACATGTACCGCATGCATTGCGCAGGGTAGGTGGTGGACGCGGAGGGCGCGGGAACGTGCGCCATGGCAGAAAGCCAGGCGTCACCGAGTGGTGTAGAGGGGCGGCTCTGATTTCCCGAGCCGTTGGAGGCATAGGGGAACCGCATTGGAGGAGCAAGGCGGTCGCCTGCTGAATGAGAGGCCAGCCCCCTGCCTCGTTCTCCTATAAAAAGGGGTAGGAGTAGTGTGTCTGCTCACACACCTTCCTTCTCCCTTTCCTCAAAGCTTCCCTTGCTTGCCATGGTGAGGGGCCAAGGGCGTAGTGGTACTCCGGTGGTGGCGACAAGAATTTTTGCTCGACAGCATCTCCCCCCTCCTCTCGATGATGTGGGGGCGGAACCCGCTGTGAGAGGAGGCGGAAGGGGACGTGGCTGAGGTCGTCATGGTGTGCGCGGCCGAGGAGGCCGGGACGGCACCTCAATTGCGCCCGTACCGGACGCTCCTCCCCCGATGGAAGGCCACATCGGAGATCAACCCTTGGAGTTCATCATCAGGCTGTATAAGCCTCCGCGCGCCCGCCTCCGCCTCCCTACTCCATTTGCAAGGGTTATGGAGCTCGAACAGCCGCATGCGCTGAGGTTGCACATGAGGGGCTGTGGGAATGGCGGCATGCGGGTGGATGTTGACTTACCTGCTCCTAATGTTATGTACCTTCGCCACGGCTGGAAGGCCTTTGCTCGAGCCCATAGCTTGTCGGAGGGGCATGTTCTCCAGTTTAAATTAATGGAGAGCCGCCTGCTTTCTGTCAAGGTCTTTGGGCGCTCGGAAGCTCGCTTAGGGTGCTGCGCGGAGAGCTCGACTGACGATGAAAGCTCCTCCTCAAGCGAAAGCGACGAGGAGGACACTGACGGTGGTGACGACGGCAGCGACCGGGAGGGCGACAACTCCGTCTCCGGCTGAACGTCGCCCGCACCATCTTCATCAGGCGGCAGCACCATCATCTGCACCTGTGTTTTCTCCCTGGCAAGGTGGTTTTCCGGGAAGTTGGATGCAGAGGTGGTGATGGTGCCCCCTGGCTCCTCCAACAGTCCTCCAGCTGGACCCCGGCAGGCTTCCTCTCGGGTTGTAGCTTCGTTAGCCCTGCTGTGCCCTGCTGGCCTTGGTGGTGGCAGTCGTTGGGTCGCCTCCGCCATGCTCTCCATCGACATCGACGTCCATGCCCTCCCGCCCCCGTCGGGCATCTTCTCCTAGAGCCTGACAGGGTCAAGCTGGACTTTTGCTCAGGCACTCCTTTTGCCCTCTTCGCCTTCTACCACCGTGCCTAGGAGGAGAGGGACAAGAAAGGGCATTACGGGGCACTTATCTTTTTTTAGTCTTAAATCTGTAGGCACTTGCCAAATTTTAGTTCAAATAATGTAATCTCTTGTACCAATGTTTATGTTCTGTGAGATTTACACTTGTTGATCAGCATATTAATGAAAAAGATAAGCTTTGCCGGGCACTTGTGCATGTATGATATCCATGCAGAGGTGAAACGCCTCCATACTTTCACGTAAATAAGTAGATCCCGGTAAGCTACCTTGCCGGCACCCCATAGGACTGCTGCCGTGAGGCTGAGCCTGCCGGGCGTAGAACCCATTGGGAGAGACCAGCCCCTCCCCCCTCCCCGCCAACCCCTTTCAACCAAAGGCCACTACGACCATCCTGACCGAAGCAGCGTTCGTGTTAGTAGATGGGAGCACCTTTGTTTCCGAGGCGGCGAGGTTTTCATATGCACAAGCCCTACTCACGGAACATGTATGGATAAGAGATGGAACTTATCTATTTGGCTTGCCGGAGATCGCAGTGTTGGCTTGTCTTCGCATCCTCTTCCTAGGACTGAGTCCACGGCAGGAGCCTGCAGTATATGCAAATGAAGATGATGCCAGATGCAATCTATCTACATGATCATGCAACCTATCTACATGAATCATGCAATGCTTATGAAATGCTTATGCATGCATGCAACTTGTTGGGGGCCCCCAGCGCTTCATTCATTTCTCTATTGCTCAGGGTCTGCGCCTGGCTTTGTACAAGGGGTTACATGCAGTTGAGGCAAGGCCTGTACAAAAGGGTGGCTGCCGAGCAGGGCCCGACAGCCGTGCCTTACGGGTAGAACTTGCGGAGATGCTCAATATTCCATGAGTTTTGCAATTGAATGCCATCTCCGGTCTCCAGACGGACTGCGCCAGATCTCGTGACTCGTACTACCCGGTAAGGGCCTTCCTACTTCGGCGACAGCTTGTTTGTACCCTTGGCAGACTAAACGCGACTAAGGACAAGGTCGCCTTCCTCAAAACACCGGGCATGAACCCTGCGGCTATGATAGCGACGCAGGGCTTGCTGATAGCGTGCAGCACACGTAGCAGCCCGGAGATGGTTCTCCTCGAGAAGCACGGCGTCGTCACGCATGTGCTGTTCCTGCGCTACTTCATCGTAGGCAAGCACTCGAGGTGACCCGTAAATGAGTTTTGTGGGGATAACTACTTCTGCCCCATAGACTAGGGAGAAGGGAGTCTACCCGGTAGCTCGGTTTGGTGTCGTTCTGAGGGACCAAAGAACCACCGGCAGCTCATTGATCCACTTCTGGGATGTGCAACAGATGCAAATGAGATCTTGCTTCCGAGGGCATGAACATATTGCATGAAGGCGCGGCTCGTGAACTGGGTGCCGTTGTCGGTGATGATCCGGGCAGGGACCCCGAAGCGGCACACCAATACTTTCAAGAACTTGATAGCTGACTGTGCAGTCACCTTTCTCACGGCATCTACTTCCGGCCACTTTATAAACTTGTCGATTGCAATGAACAAGAATTCAAAGCCCCTGGCAGCTCAGGGGAAAGGGCTGAGGATATCGAGCCCCTAGACCAAAAACGGCCATGACAAAGGTATTGTCTGGAGTGCTTGGGCAGGCAGATGGATATTTTTGGAATGGAACTGACGGGCTTCACACTTGGTGACGAGCTCAACCGCAACTTGGAGGGTTGTGGGCCAATAGAATCCTTGCCGGAATGCTTTCCCAACCAAAGCCCTTGATCCAATGTGGGAGCCGCACATGCCTTTGTGTATCTCTGCCAGCAGTTACTTTCCTCCTTCCCAGCAAATGCACTTCAATTTCACACCATTGGGCCTTCTTCTGTATAGTGTGTCATCAACAAACTGATACATATTGGCCCTCCGGGCTACTCTTTCAGCCTCTGCTTGCTCTTTAGGAAGTTCTCCGGTTTGGAGGAAATGGACTATGTGCGTTGCCCAAGTTGGAGCCTGAGGCTTGGCAACGAGGACTAGCGACACCTCCTCATTCGTGGGGGTGCATCCATCGTCTGCGGGGACCAGTGGCCCGGCAGGAGGGTGCAGCCCGGCAAGCGAAGGGGAGTTGTTCCCGGCAGGGTCCCTACCAGGAGCCCCGAAAGGCTCTACCGGGAGAGGCTTACCGGAGTCCAATTTCCTCCTCTTTCGGACCATTGTTGTCGGGGATACGGAGGGCTGAGTAAGATGGAGAACAAAAGTCCCTGGTTCCACAGGAAGCTTCTGCACAGCGCACTTCGACAGGTGATCAGCAATGCTGTTTTCTGCATGGGGTACGTGCTCTATTTGCAACCAATCAAAGCGCTCCTCCAATCTTCTCACTTCCTTGACGTATGCCTCCATCAATGGGCTTTATTAATCCTTGTTGACTTGTCTCACCACCAGTTGTGAATCTCCTCGAATGATCAGCTTCTTGATTCCCAATTTTTTGGCAATCCTCAGCCCGGCAAGAAGCCCTTCATATTCCGCTGTATTGTTGGTCGCCTCCTCCCAGGGAAAGTGCATCTAGATGACGTACCTCAGGTGCTCTCCAGTGGGAGCCACGAGAAGCACGCCAGCCCCTGCACCTTGTAGGGAGAAGGCACCATCAAAATACATGATCCATTCTTGGGGCGCTTCCTTGCCGGGGACAACTGTTTCCTGTACTTCTTCATCAGGGGTTGGCGTCCATTCTGCAATAAACTCTGCCAACGCCCTGCTCTGGATCGTTGATGTGCTTTCAAACTTCAGGCCAAAGCTTTATAACTCCAATGCCCACTCCACTATCCTGCCGGTGGCCTCTGGGTTTCAAAGTATCCTTTGCAATGGGAAGCGAGTGACAACCGTGATCTCATGGGTTCGGAAGTAGTGGCGCAGTTTCCTTGAGGCCATGACAAGGACAAAGATCATTTTTTGCACACCAGAGTACCTGGATCTAGCCCCCTGCAACAGGGACCTGACGAAGTATACTGGGCGCTGCACCACCTTCTTCCTTGCTGTGTCCTTGGGGTTGCTTCCGCTGCCGTGCTCTTCTTTGTCCTAATCCGTATCTGGCCTTGCCGGGCCACTCTCTTCCTCTTCCCCGAGCAGGACACTTGCTGAGGTGGCTGCTTCTTCCACTTCTCGCTGCGCTACTAGGGCCGCACTAACCACTTGATTAGTTGCTGCTAGATATAGCAGTAATGGCTCTTGTGGTTTGGGCGCGACCAAAGTAGGCACAGAAGACAAGTAGGCCTTCAAATCCTGCAGTGCTGCATCTGCTTACGGGGTCCACTTCATGGGTCCTGCCTTCTTCAAGATCTTGAAGAACGACAAGGCGCGCTCGGCAGACTTGGAGATGAATCTGCTAAGCGCGGCAACGCATCCTGTTAAACGCCTCACATCCTTAACCGTCTTGGGTGCCTGTATCTGCTCAATAGCCTTGATCTTATCGGGGTTGGCCTCTATCCCACGGTGGGACACAAAGAAACCAAGTAGCTTGCCAGAGGGAACGCCAAACACGCACTTCTCCGGATTTAGTTTCAAGTTGATCTTGCGCAGATTAGCAAATGTCTCTTCTAAATCCTGGATGAGGGTTGATCTGTCCTTGGTCTTAACCACAATATCATCCATATAGGCTTCAATGTTCCTGTGCAACTGTGGTTCAAAGCCAATCTGGACTGCTCTTGCAAAAGTGGACCCGGCACTCTTCAACCCGAAAGGCATACGCACAAAGCAGTACATGCCGCATGGGGTGATGAATGAGGTCTTTTCTTCATCTTCCTTGGACATAAAAATCTGATGGTATCCAGAGTATGCATCCAGAAAAAAGAGCAACTCACATCCTGAAGTAGAATCCACGATCTGGTCGATGCGCAGCAAGGGAAATGGGTCCTTTGGGCACGCCTTGTTCAGATCAGTAAAATCTATGCAAAGCCTCCATTTTCCATTAGCCTTGCGCACAACCACTGGGTTCGCTAACCATGTTGGATGCAGTACTCCTCTGACCAAACCAGTTGCTTCAAGTTTCTTGATTTCCTCAGCAATAAACTGCTGCCGTTCCAAGGCCTGCTTCCGAACCTTCTGCTTGACGGGCCGGGCATGTGGGCAGACAGCAAGGTGGTGCTCGATTACCTCCCTGGGAACACCGGGGATATCAGATGGTTGCTAGGCAAACACATCGATATTCGCCTGTAGGAAGGCAACGAGCGCGCTTTCCTATTTGTTATCAAGGGTGGCGCTGATAGTGAAAGTACCATCAGCGCCAGCCAGTCCTGCCGTGACCTTTTTCACTTGGGGTGGAGCAGCCTTGGATCTCTTGCTATTGGAACTCTCTGGCGTGTCATCAATGGGCGTGGCACATTCCACAGAGGTACGCTTCCCGGATTCCTTGCCAGTGCCTATGCTATGCTTTTCCTTGGCGGGAACTGTGGCTTCCATGACCTCTGCCGTGACCGCGTCCCGGTACATCTTATCCACGCAAATAATTGCATCTTTCTTGTCCGACGGAACGGAAATGATGCCCATCGGCCCTGGCATCTTCAAGGTGTTGTAGGCATAGTGGGATGCTGCCATGAATTTGGCCAGGGCCGGGTGCCCAAGGATCCCGTTGTACGGCAGAGGGAGGTCAACCACATCAAACACAACTTTCTCAGTTCTGTAGTTCAACTCTCCTCCAAATGTCACTGGCAACGTAACCTTTCCCTTAGGATGGCTCCTGCCGGGATTGACTCCTTGAAATATGCCTGATAACTTTTGGGGAAATCAGATTCAACCCAGCCCCATCGTCAACCAGCATCTTTGTGACCTTGAGGTTGTGAATTGTTGGTGAGACCAACAACGGCAAGCACCCTATCGCAGTAATGCGGTCGGGGTAGTCCTCTGCATCAAAGATGATGGGCGTGTGTGACCACTTGAGTGGCTTCCGAGAATCTGCCGCTGGCTCCATGGCATTGACTTCACACACCCACTGTTTAAGTTGGCAGTGAGAGGAGTGCAAAGATGCACCCCCGTCAATGCACAGGGCGTCAGTGGCCTTCTGGAATTCCTGCTCGCTGGTTTCCCCTTCATTCCCTCCATCATTCTCGTTACTGCAATCCTCCTTCTCTCGGCCCTTGGCGGGTTTCCCTTGGTTCCGAGGAGCCTTGCCGGGGAGATTTGCTTCACCACCCCGGCCCTTCCCGCCAGCGCCATTCTGACCTTTTTCCTTATCGCGCTTCTCATACTCAGCCTTCTGCCTCTTGACGAGCTGCTCAACCTAATGACACTCCTGGAGATCATGGCCCTTGGTCCGATGAATCTTACAGTATAGCCCATCACTTTTCCCAGCCTTCTCGGCAGCCGCCGCCTCCCGGCAGTCAGCGCATGCGGTAGCCTCCTTGTCGGGGGCTTCAGCCTTGGCCTTCTTGCCGGTACTAGGCGTGCCTGACCCCTCAACAGCCATCACTGTCTTATCCTTGCACTTCTTGTTGTGCTTCTTGTTCTTCTTCTTCTTACTTATGGTTTTGTCATCATCTTCTGAGTCGATGTTGACGCAATCTTCCTCTCCAGGAAGTTTCCTCCCCTCTTCCACCCGAGCACATTTTTCCAC
Organism: Thinopyrum elongatum; assembly: GCA_011799875.1. Lineage (NCBI taxonomy): Eukaryota > Viridiplantae > Streptophyta > Magnoliopsida > Poales > Poaceae > Thinopyrum > Thinopyrum elongatum. The sequence goes on along the minus strand of CM022302.1, from coordinate 404,163,662 downwards.
CAAAGTGTAGAGCTCCTTCACAGTCTTGGGCAACCGAACATTCATCTTGGAACGTATCCTGCGGTTGCGCATGTTGGATTGGAAGGCAGCTATCACGGCAGCTGGGATGTTTCTGTGGACTCGACTGAATCTCTGCAAGTACTTCTGCAGAGTTTCTCCTTCTTTCTGCCGGAGAAGCTGCAAGTCACTGGGCCGCCCTGGTTCTTGATGGTCACCCATGAAGTCACCAATGAACTCGTGGCACAGGTCAGCCTAGGTCGAAATGGAGTTCTCCGGCAGGTGCATCAGCCAAGACCTCACATTTGACTTGAGGGCCAAAGGGAAGTAGTTGGCGAACACCTTCTCATCTCTTCCCCCGGCAGCTTGAACAGCGATGGTGTAGATGCTCAAGAACTCTGTCGGGTTTAGTCTCCCATCATACTTCTCGGGTATCTCTGGCTTGAACATGCGAGTGGACGGCCAACGGACTTACCGCAGCTCACGGGTGAAGGCAGGGCACCCAACCTCGAAAGGCAGGCACCCACCATCTCCGAGCGCGGGCTCATCGACGTCGGGGCCATCACACCCATTGGACTGGCGGGGGTTGTCACGGTGCCGCTCGTCGATGATGCGCGCGCCTTCCCTTCGCCTGCCCTCCGGGGCACGCTGTCGGCCTTGACACGCTTGAGGATCTGATGAGGCCATCGAGACGTCATCGGGTGCTTGGTTTTGCGGCTCCAGGGCGGCTTTCCGTGGTGGGGATTGCACCGTGAGGGTAGCCCCTCCCGCGCGACCAACCGCACGAGTCATCGTTGCTGCCTGGGAAGGCCGTGGCGGCCCGGCCCGCTGTGATCCTTCCGCCTCGGCGAAACCAATCAAACTTTGGATGGTGGCTCGCCACTCATCCATCTGGTCTGCGCCGGTAGAAATCTCAACAGCAGTTGGGCTCGCGCCATGGCCTCTGAGGCAGTGCTTGGCATAGGTGATGACGATGTAGATCGTAGTGTCGCTCGGCTCCTGACGTTGCCGGTGGCGACCGCGCCACGCCCTTGCTGCTGTGAACCAGCCGTTTGGATGGCATGATGATGCGGCGGAGGCGCCTGAGGGCCAGCGGCTCCATTGGGCACAGTAGCTGGGTCAGCCCGCCCCGGGGGTGGCGCGTGCCATGCGGTCGCGCCCGTAGCGGGGGCGGCCAGAGGGTTGCGGTTCAGGTGGAATGATCCCTCCATCCGTACCTCGTGGAGCATGGCCGTCGAGATGTCGCTGATGCTATCCTTCCCCGGTACCTCCCATTCCTGCTTCGGCCATGGGGAAGTGGTGACGGCGCCGCCTGCGCCGACCACGTCCCCCGTAGCATCCACACCCTCGAGAGCCCCCGCGTTCCCCGCGACATCGGCGATCGCGGGCGGCGGAGCCTTCAAGGTGGACGGGTGATTTGCAGCTCCGGGCTTCCTCTTGGGCTCCATAGTCGATGACGCCGTCAACGATGAAAATGTCGATGAAGATGACACGCAGCGTACGCTCTCGGTTTTGCGCAAGTGACTCCCCTACCTGGCGCACCAAAGATGTTGTGGGAAACCACGACCACCTATGGGGCCATGAGCCCCTTTTGGTTCGGCGGGGGGATGGGCTTGTTGCACAAAGAGCGGAGAAGCATTGCGCAGCACGGCAGAGATCACACGGGCAGTCTTTACCCAGGTTCGGGCCGTCGTGAGGCGTAAAACCCTACTCCTGCTTTGGTGGATTGATGGTGGATAATGGTGGTGAACATAGCACACTCGCCCAGCAAGGTCGCTCTGGGGGCGAGAGTGGCTACGCGCATATGGATATGCGAGGGTCCAACCGACCCAACCCCCTCTACGGTTGCCATGGGCCTCCTTTTATAGATTAAGGGGTGGTGATAAAGGGGTCACCACAGTGGCAAATCAGTCTTTGCGTCCTGGTTAGATAGCTAACAGTGCTATCATACCTAACTCTGCAGGCTGATAGAACGCATTAAATGCGCCGCTAAGTGTCATATCACAGCTCGCCCGGCAGGTCCTGCAGGGCTGTTTTGCCAGCTTCACGCCTGCTCGTTTGACACATCTCAGGACGGGTGTCATATGGAGGTGTTTGCTGTAGGAAGTGGCTGCCATGTGGCAAAAAGCAGCCACTTATTCACCTTGGAGCTCGACACCACTTTGATTACTGACTTGCGTCGCTTGTGAGGTGGAGCGGTGTAGTGGCTTGCCTCCGCCAGCCCCGGCAGGCTTGCCGGGGCGATCTGGAGCTTGCTTCCGGGGTAAAACCCAACCCTGCCAGGCTTGCCTGCCCGGCAAGGTAGGTCCTTCCTTTAGTGATGCCTTGTTTCTTTGGCTCACCTTGGCCTTCTCGACTTGCATTTGGATCCTTCAAAGGAATTGATCCTCCTTGTTTGGTACGATCTTGGTCTTGTAATCTTGTCTCTGGCCTGTGCACAGTCCGTGCAATGGACCCAGGGTCTGTTGCACCGACAACTCCCCCAAGCTTAGGCTTTTGGCCTAGCTTGGTAATTCCCACTCGTAGTAGCCATCCGGTCCCATGTTGAAGTGCTGTGGAGCAGGCACCTGAGCGTCCCACTCCTAAGGCTCCTCCTCTGCCTCTGCCTGGGCGTTCCGGTAGGCAATAATATCCTCAGGCATGATCCTGTATCCGCCCCTGGCAATAGAATCAAACAAAGCAGGTGCAGGCAATGGAATAATAACATGGGTTTCCACACTGAAAACCAGGTTGTAAGGAATATTATTAATAGAATCATTAATATCAGTAAACTGGTGATCTTTCATCGCCTGGTGATCCAAATAAACCTTGGGTAAATGATAATCATGTTGGCGGATCTCAACGTTAAAGTGACTCGCTAAGCGAGTAGCATAAATGCCGCCGTGGATTTTGCCCTTGGCTCTGTTAAGGTGCAGACGACGTGCAATTATAGCCCCTAGGCTATAGTTGTTATCACCGTAAAGTGCACGGTGTAAAATGGCGAAGTCAAGAGCACAGAGTGCACCGACCTTCTCTCTAGCAATTAAAAATTTAGCAATGAATAGAGCAAAATAATGCACAACAGGAAACTGCAGACTAGTAGCAGTGACACTCGACACGCCTCTCTCATCTCCCACGGACAGAGTACGATAAAAGCCCTCGAACTCTGCAGGCCTAGGCTCTCTTATTTCCCCGTCGGAAGGGATCAAGCATATATCAAAAAAATCAGTAAGTGGTATCTGACGGGTTTCAGCATATAAATTAAACTGAACCTCAGGTAGGTTATTCCTACTCCGAAAATGAAAAGTTTGCACAAAAGAAATTTGTAAGGAGATGGTATTGTTCACACTCAGCTGCGATGAAGTCGGTGAGACCAGCATTAGCAGCAAATTGTGCGAACTCTTGATAGATTCCGGCTCCATCCATGAAGGGGTTATGCGGCCATTCACACGGCCACACCTCCGCCCTTCTCCGACTGTGGAGATCATTATCTGATGACTCCCCAATGACTCCCTTAGAGCTCTTCTTGGAAGCAAACTTCCTAAAGAAACTCATCTTATTCCTATGAATAAAATTCTAAAAAATTTAGTCCACAAATTTTTTGTCAACAAAACTTCACAAGATTGATAGCAACTACTCATAAGGAGGCATAGAGGCTATATTGAGCATTCAAACTACTTAGAACTCTAAGAATTTAACATGCAAGCTCATCTACAGCAGCACCAAGAGTAGCTAATTATTCAAAATATAATCCACTAAAGCAAAAACTAATTGGAGCAATGGAGGAGTCACATACCAAGTGGCAATCCCCCAAAACAGTTTCGGAAATGGAGCTTCGAGCAAAGAGATCGAAATCCACGGGTTTGAGAGCAAGAACACGAGAGAGAGAGAGAGCAATGGTGATTTTTTTCTAGAGGTAGGTGATGACATGGGCTAAAGGGATAAGTGAGGGGGCCCACATGGGGACCACAGCCCACCAAGGCACGCCTGGGGCTGCTGGCACACCCATGTGGGTTGTGCCCACCTGGTGCACCTCCCTCTGATGTTATTTGTACTAAAAATTCCTAAATATTCAGAAAAAATCGTATTAAATTTTCAGGACATTCTGAGAACTTTTATTTTTGGGTCATTTTTTATTGCACGGGAAATTTAGAAAACAGACAAAATATGGCATTTTATTTTATTTAACTAAGAAAAAAATAAAATAAAAGTTGGGAGCAGAAGGTTGTGCTTACTAAATTCATCAACTTCATACCTCTCAAAAATGATCCATTAATAAGGTTGATCAAGTCTTATTAACAACCACCTTCGATTAGCATGAAACCGAAGAACTTTCGTAAAACACTAAGTTACCTCAACGGGGATATGCATGTCCCCAACAATAAGCATTTCATATTTCTTTTTAGCAGTAGGTAGAGGTAGTTGAAAACTTCCAATAGTGAGTGTCGGAGATTTTTCAATAACATTAATACCATTCACTTGGAATTGTTTCTTCGGAAAGTGCACCGTATGCTCATTACCATTGATATGAAAAGTGACCTTGCTCTTATTGCAATCAATAACAGCCCCTGCAGTATTCAAGAAGGGTCTACCAAGGATAATCGACATGCTGTCGTCCTCGGGCATCTCAAGTGTAACAAAGTCAGTTAAAATAGTAACATTTGCAACAACAACGGGCACATCCTCACAAGTACCGATAGGTATGGTAGTTGATTTGTCAGCCATTTGCAAAGATATTTCAGTACGTGTGAGTTTATTCAAATCAAGTCTTTTATATAAGGAGAAAGGCATAACACTAACACCAGTTCCTAAATCACACAAAGTGGTTTTTGTTGGGAAACGTAGCTTGCAATTTCAAAAAAAATCCTACGCTCACGCAAGATCTATCTAGGAGATGCATAGCAACGAGAGGGGGAGAGTGTGTCCACGTACCCTCATAGACCGAAAGCAGAAGCGTTAGCTTAACGCGGTTGATGTAGTCGAACGTCTTCTCGATTCAACCGATCAAGTACCGAACATACGGCACCTCCGAGTTCTGCACACGTTCAGCTCGATGACGTCCCTCGAACTCTTGATCCAGCAAAGTGTCGAGGGAGAGTTTCATTAGCACGACGGCGTGGTCATGGTGATGGTGACGTGATCCGTGCAAGGCTTCGCCTAAGCACTACGACAATATGACCGGAGGAGTAAACGGTGGAGGGGGGCGCCGCACACGGCTAAGAACAATTGTTGTGTCCTTGAAGGCGCCCCACCCGCGTATATAAAGGAGGGAGTGGGGAGGAGGCTGGCCTAGGGGCGCCCCAAGTGGGAGGAGTCCCACTTGGGCTCCTAGTAGGATTCGGCCCCCCTTTCCTTTTATCGGAAGGGGAAAGGGGGAAGGAGAGGGAGGAGGAGAAGGAAAGGGGGGAGCCGCCCCCTCCCCTTGTCCAATTCGGACTCCCCATGGGGGGGGGCGCGACAACCCCTTGTGGGCTGTCTAGCCTCCCTCCTATGGCCCATATGGCCCATATCATTCCCCCGGGGGTTCCGGTAACCCCCCCGGTACTCCGATACGTACCCGATACATTCCGAAACACTTCCGGTGTCCGAATACTATCATCCAATATATCAATATTTACCTCTCGACCATTTCGAGACTCCTTGTCATGTCCGTGATCTCATCCGGGACTCCGAACAATCTTTGTTCACCAAAACACATAACTCATAATACAAATCGTCATCGAACGTTAAGCGTGCGGACCCTACGGGTTCGAGAACTATGTAGACATGACCGAGACACATCTCTGTTCAATAACCAACAGCGGAACCTGGATGCTCATATTGGTTCCTACATATTCTACGAAGATCTTTATCGGTCAAACCGCAATGACAACATACGTCATTCCCTTTGTCATCGGTATGTTACTTGCCCGAGATTCGATCATCGGTATCTCCATACCTAGTTCAATCTCATTACCGGCAAGTCTCTTTACTCGTTCCGTAATGCATCATCCCGTAACTAACTCATTAGTCACATTGCTTGCCAGGCTTATCATGATGTGCATTACCGAGAGGGCCTAGAGATACCTCTCCGATACTTAGAGTGACAAATCCTAATCTCGATCTATGCCAACCCAACAAACACCTTCGGAGACACCTGTAGAGCATCTTTATAATCACCCAGTTACGTTGTGATGTTTGATAGCACACAAGGTGTTCCTTCGGTATTCGGGAGTTGCATAATCTCATAGTCAAAGGAATATGTATAAGTCATGAAGAAAGCAATAGCAATAAAACTTAACGATCATTATGCTAAGCTAACGGATGGGTCTTGTCCATCACATCATTCTCCTAATGATGTGATCCCATTCATCAAATGACAACACATGTCTATGGTTAGGAAACTTAACCATCTTTGATCAACGAGCTAGTCTAGTAGAGGCTTACTAGGGACTCAGTGTTTTGTCTATGTATTCACACATGTATCAAGTTTCCGGTTATTACAATTCTAGCATGAATAATAAACATTTATCATGATATAAGGAAATATAAATAACAACTTTATTATTGCCTCTAGGGCATATTTCCTTCAGTCTCCCACTTGCACTAGAGTCAATAATCCAGATTACATAGTAATGATTCTAACACCCATGGAGTCTTGGTGCTGATCATGTTTTGCTCGTGGAAGAGGCTTAGTCAACGGGTCTGCCACATTCAGATCCGTATGTATTTTGCAAATCTCTATGTCTCCCTCATTGACTTGATCATGGATGGAGTTGAAGCGTCTCTTGATGTGTTTGGTTCTTTTGTGAAATCTGGATTCCTTCGCCAAGGCAATTGCTCCAGTATTGGCACAAAAGATTTTCATTGGACCCGATGCACTAGGTATTATGCCTAGATCGGATATGAACTCCTTCATCCAGACTCCTTCATTTGCTGCTTCCGAAGAAGCTATATACTCCGCTTCACACGTAGATCCCGCCACGATGCTTTGCTTGGAACTACACCAACTGACAGCTCCACCATTCAATATAAATACGTATCCGGTTTGTGACTTAGAGTCAAGCGGATCAGTGTCAAAGCTAGCATCGACGTAACCATTTATGATGAGCTCTTTGTCACCTCCATAAACGAGAAACAATCCTTAGTCCTTTTCAGGTACTTCAGGATGTTCTTGACCGCTGTCCAGTGATCCACTCCTGGATTACTTTGGTACCTTCCTGCCAAACTTATGGCAAGGCACACATCAGGTCTGGTACACAGCATAGCATATATGATAGAACCTATGGCTGAAGCATAGGGAATGACTTTCATTTTCTCTCTATCTTCTGCAGTGGTCGGGCATTGAGTCTCACTCAACTTCACACCTTGCAACACAGGCAAGAACCCTTTCTTTGACTGATCCATTTTGAACTTCTTCAAAACTTTATCAAGGTATGTGCTTTGTGAAAGTCCTATTAAGCGTCTCGATCTATCCCTATGCCCAATATATAAGCAGCTTCACCGAGGCCTTTCATTGAAAAATTCGTATTCAAGTATCCTTTTATGCTATCCAGAAATTCTATATCTTTTCCAATCAACAATATGTCATCCACATATAATATTAGAAATGCTACAGAGCTCCCACTCACTTTCTTGTAAATACAGGCTTCTCCAAAAGTCTGTATAAAACCATATGCTTTGATCACACTATCAAAGTGTATATTCCAACTCCGAGATGCTTGCACCAGTCCATAAATGGATCGCTGGAGCTTGCACACTTTGTTAGCACCTTTAGGATCGACAAAACCTTCTGGTTGCATCATATACAACTCTTCTTTAAGAAATCCATTAAGGAATGCAGTTTTGACGTCCATTTGCCAGATTTCATAATCATAAAATGCGGCAATTGCTAACATGATTCGGACAGATTTAAGCATCGCTACGGGTGAGAAGGTCTCATCGTAGTCAACTCCTAGAACTTGTCGAAAACCTTTTGCAACAAGTCGAGCTTTGTAGACAGTAACATTACCATCAGCGTCAGTCATCTTCTTGAAGATCCATTTATTCTCTATGGCTTGCCGATCATCGGGCAAGTCAACCAAAGTCCACACTTTGTTCTCATACATGGATCCCATCTCAGATTTCATGGCCTCAAGCCATTTCGTGGAATCTGGGCTCATCATCACTTCCTCATAGTTCGTAGGTTCGTCATGGTCTAGTAACATGACTTCCAGAACAGGATTACCGTACCACTCTGGTGCGGAACGTACTCTTGTTGACCTATGAGGTTCTGTAGAAACTTGATCTGAAGTTTCATGATCATCATCATTAGCTTCCTCACTAATTGGTGTAGGCATCATGGGAACTATTTTCTATGATGAGCTATTCTCTAATTCGAGAGAAGGTACAATTACCTCATCAAGTTCTACTTTCCACCCACTCACTTCTTTCGAGAGAAACTCCTTCTCTAGAAAAGATCCATTCTTAGCAACAAATATCTTGCCTTCAGATCTGTGATAGAAGGTGTACCCAACAGTCTCTTTTGGGTATCCTATGAAGACGCACTTCTCCGATTTGGGTTCGAGCTTATCAGGCTGAAGCTTTTTCACATAAGCATCACAACCCCAAACTTTAAGAAACGACAGCTTAGGTTTCTTGCCAAACCACAGCTCAAACGGTGTCGTCTCAACGGATTTAGATGGTACCCTATTTAACATGAATGCAGCTGTCTCTAATGCATAACCCCAAAACGATAGTGGTAAATCGGTAAGAGACATCATAGATCACACCATATCTAATAAAGTACGGTTACGACGTTCGAACACACCATTACGCTGTGGTGTTCCAGGTGGCGTGAGTTGTGAAAATATTCCACATTGTTTTAAATGAAGGCCAAACTCGTAACTCAAAAATTCGCCTCCGCGATCAGATCGTAGAAACTTTATTTTCTTGTTACGATGATTTTCCACTTCACTCTGAAATTCTCTGAACTTTTCAAATGTTTCAGACTTGTGTTTCATTAAGTAGATATACCCATATCTACTCAAATCATATGCGATGGTTAGAAAATAACGATACCCGCCGCAAGCCTCAACACTCATCGGACCGCATACATCGGTATGTATTATTTCCAATAAGTCAGTGGCTCGCTCCATTGTTCCGGAGAACGAAGTCTTAGTCATCTTGCCCATGAGGCATGGTTCGCAAGCATCAAATGATTCATAATCAAGTGATTCCAAAAGTCCATCCGCATGGAGTTTCTTCATGCGCTTTACACCAATATGACCTAAACGGCAGTGCCACAAATATGTTGCACTATCATTATCAACTTTGCATCTTTTGGCATCAATATTATGAATATGTGTATCACCATGATCGAGATTCAATAAAAATAGACCACTCTTCAAGGGTGCATGACCATAAAAGATATTACTCATATAAATAGAACAACCATTATTCTCTGATTTAAATGAATAACCGTCTCGCATTAAACAAGATCTAGATATAATGTTCATGCTCAACGCTGGCACCAAATAACAATTATTCAGGTCTAAAACTAATCCCGAAGGTAGATGTAGAGGTAGCGTGCCGACGGCGATCACATCGACCTTGGAACCATTTCCGACGTGCATCGTCACCTCGTCCTTAGCCAATCTTTGTTTAATCCGTAGCCCCTGTTTCGAGTTGCAAATATGAGCAACAGAACCAGTATCAAATACCCAGGCGCTACTACGAGCATTAGCTAGTAAGGTACACATCAATAACATGTATATCAAATATACCTTTGTTCACTTTGCCATCCTTCTTATCCGCCAAATACTTGGGGCAGTTCCGCTTCCAGTGACCAGTCCCTTTGCAGTAGAAGCACTCAGTTTCAGGCTTAGGTCCACACTTGGGCTTCTTCCTGGGAGTGGCAACTTGCTTGCCATTCTTCTTGAAGTTCCCCTTCTTTCCTTTGCCCTTTTTCTTGAAACTAGTGGTCTTGTTAACCATCAACACTTGATGCTCCTTCTTGATTTCTACCTCGGCAGCTTTGAGCATAGCGAAGAGCTCGGGAATTGTCTTATCCATCCCTTGCATGTTATAGTTCATCACGAAGCCTTTGTAGCTTGGTGGCATTGATTGAAGAACTCTGTCAATAACACTATCATCCGGAAGATTAACTCCCAGCTGAGTCAAGTGATTATGATATCCAGACATTCTGAGTATGTGTTCACTGACAGAACTGTTCTCCTCCATCTTGCAGCTATAGAACTTGTTGGAGACTTCATATCTCTCAACTCAGGCATTTGCTTGAAATATTAACTTCAACTCCTGGAACATCTCATATGGTCCATGATGTTCAAAACGTCTTTGAAGTCCCGATTCTAAGCCGTAAAGCATGGCACACTGAACTATCGAGTAGTCATCAGATAGAGCTTGCCAGATGTTCATAACATCAGCATCTGCTCCTGCAGCAGGCCTTTCACCTAGCGGTGCATCAAGGACATAATTCTTATGTGCAGCACTGAGGATAATCCTCAAGTTACGGACCCAGTCCGTGTAGTTGCTACCATCATCTTTCAACTTAGCTTTCTCTAGGAACGCATTAAAATTCAAGGGAACGATAGCATGGGCCATTGATCTACAACATAGATATGCAAAAACTATCAGGACTAAGTTCAATTAATCATATTACTTAAGAACTCCCACTTAGATAGACATCCCTCAAGTCATCTAAATGATCACGTGATCCATATCAACTAAACCATGTCCGATCATCACGTGACTTGGAGTAGTCTTCAATGGTGAACATCTCTATGTTTATCATATCTACTATATGATTCACGTTTGACCTTTCGGTCTCCAGTGTTCCGAGGCCATGTCTGTACATGCTAGGCTCGGCAAGTTTAACCCGAGTATTCCGCACGTGCAAAACTGTCTTGCACCCGTTGTATGTGAACGTAGAGCTTATCACACCCGATCATCACGTGGTGTCTCGGCACGATGAACTGTCGCAACAGTGCATACTCAGGGAGAACACTTATATCTTGAAATTTTAGTGAGGGATCATCTTATAATGCTACCGCCGTACTAAGCAAAATAAGATGCATAAAAGATAAACATCACATGCAATCAAAATATGTGACATGATATGGCCATCATCATCTTGTGCCTTTGATCTCCATCTCCAAAGCACCGTCATGATCTCCATCGTCACCGGCATGACACCTTGATCTTCATTGTAGCGTCGTGGTCATCTCGCCAACTATTGCTTCTACAACTATCGCTAACGCATAGTGATAAAGTAAAGCAATTACATGCCGTTTGCATTTCATACAATAAAGCGACAACCATAAGGCTCCTGCAAGTTGCCGATAACTTTTACAAAACATGATCATCTCATACAACAACGTATATCACATCATGTCTTGACCATATCACATCACAACATGCCCTTAAAAAACAAGTTAGACGTCCTCTACTTTGTTGTTGCAAGTTTTACGTGGGTGCTACAGGCTTCTAGCAAGAACCGTTCTTACCTACGCATCAAAACCACAACGGTGTTTCGTCAAGTTTGCTATTTTAACCTTCAACAAGGACCGGCCATAGTCAAATTCGATTCAACTAAAGTTGGAGAAACAGACACCCGCCAGCCACCTTTATGCAAAACTAGTTGCATGTCTGTCGGTGGAACCGGTCTCATGAACGCGGTCATGTAAGGTTGGTCCGGGCCGCTTCATCCAACAATACCGCCGAATCAAAATAAGACGTTGGTGGTAAGCAGTATGACTATCACCGCCCACAACTCTTTGTGTTCTACTCGTGCATATCATCTACGCATAGACCTGGCTCGGATGCCACTATTAGGAAACGTAGCATGCAATTTCAAAAAAATTCCTACGCTCACGCAAGATCAATCTAGGAGATGCATAGAAACAAGAGGGGGAGAGTGTGTCCATGTACCCTCGTAGACCAAAAGCGGAAGCGTTAGCTTAACGCGGTTGATGTAGTCGAACGTCTTCTCGATTCAACCGATCAAGCACCGAACGTACGGGACCTCCGAGTTCTGCACACGTTCAGCTCGATGACGTCCCTCGAACTCTTGATCCAGGAAAGTGTCGAGGGAGAGTTTCATCAGCACGACGGCGTGGTCACGGTGATGGTGAAGTGATCCGCGCAGGGCTTCGCCTAAGCACTACGACAATATGACCGGAGGAGTAAACGGTGGAGGGTGGCGCCGCACACGGCTAAGAACAATTGTTGTGTCCTTGGAGGCGCCCCCACCCCCGTATATAAAGGAGGGAGAGGGGAGGAGGCCGGCCTAGGGGCGCCCCAAGTGGGAGGAGTCCCACTTGGGCTCCTAGTAGGATTCGGCCCCCCTTTCCTTTTACCGGAAGGGGAAAGGGGGAAGGAGAGGGAGGAGGAGAAGGAAAGGGGGGCACCGCCCCCTCCCCTTGTCCAATTCGGACTCCCCATGGGGGGGGGGCACACGACAACCCCTTGTGGGCTGTCTAGCCTCCCTCCTATGGCCCATATGGCCCATATCTTTCCCCCGGGGGTTCCGGTAACCCCCCGGTACTCCGATACGTACCCGATACATTCCGAAACACTTCCGGTGTCAGAATACTATCGTACAATATATCAATATTTACCTCTCGACCATTTCGAGACTCCTCGTCATGTCCGTGATCTCATCTGGGACTCCGAACAATCTTTGGTCACCAAAACACATAACTCATAATACAAATCGTCATCGAACGTTAAGCATGCGGACCCTACGGGTTCGAGAACTATGTAGACATGACCGAGACACATCTCCAGTCAATAACCAACAGCGAAACCTGGATGCTCATATTGGTTCCTACATATTCTACGAAGATCTTTATCGGTCAAACCGCAATGACAACATATGTCATTCCCTTTGTCATCGGTATGTTACTTGCCCGAGATTCGATCATCGGTATCTCCATACCTAGTTCAATCTCATTACCGGCAAGTCTCTTTACTCATTCCGTAATGCATCATCCCATAACTAACTCATTAGTCACATTGCTTGCCAGGCTTATCATGATGTGCATTACCGAGAGGGCCTAGAGATACCTCTCCGATACTTGGAGTGACAAATCCTAATCTCGATCTATGCCAACCCAACAAACACCTTCGGAGACACCTGTAGAGCATCTTTATAATCACCCAGTTATGTTGTGACGTTTGATAGCACACAAGGTGTTTCTCCGGTATTCGGGGGTTGCATAATCTCATAGTCAAAGGAATATGTATAAGTCATAAAGAAAGCAATAGCAATAAAACTTAACGATCATTATGCTAAGCTAACGGATGGGTCTTGTCCATCACATCATTCTCCTAATGATGTGATCCCGTTCATCAAATGACAACACATGTCTATGGTTAGGAAACTTAACCATCTTTGATCAACGAGCTAGTCTAGTAGTGGCTTACTAGGGACTCAGTGTTTTGTCTATGTATTCACACATGTATCAAGTTTTCGGTTAATACAATTCTAGCATGAATAATAAACATTTATCATGATATAAGGAAATATAAATAACAACTTTATTATTGCCTCTAGGGCATATTTCCTTCAGTTTTAACATAATTTCTTTTGATGGAGCAAGGTATAGTTGGTATTCCTGGATCTCCAAGTTTTTTAGGTACTCCATCCTTAAAAGAATAATTAGCAAGCATGGTGGAGATTCCAACTTCCGGTATTTTTCTCTTATTAGTGATGATGTCTTTCATATATTTGCATAAGGGGCCATCTTTAATATATCTGTCAAGCGAGTGCGCAAAAAGAACTCTCTTTCTCTTCATCATCCTTTTTCTTAGTTGACTTAGGTGGAATGGGCATGGGTTTTTGAACCCATGGTTCTCTTTCTCTTCCATGTTTTCTAGCAACAAAGTCTCTTTTATCATATCTTTTATTTTTGGGTTGTGGGTTATCAAGATCAACAGTTGGTTCTATTTCAACATCATTATCTGGTTGTTTATCATTGTCTGGTTGAGTATCTTCAAGAACATCATCATTATCTTTTTCATTATCACTAGATGAATGTTCATTACCAGGTTGAGTTTCAGCATCAAAAATAGAAACTTCATTATCATTATCAGGAGGTTTTTCTATTTCAGGTTCACTAGAGGCATGCAAAGTCCTAGCATTTTTCTTAGCTCGCCCAATTACGAGTCATTAAAGCTTAAAGTGTCCTGCAAAGGAGCACTGAAGACAATAAATACTTTTCAGCATGTGTATAAGGAGTATTTTGAAGTCCCAAGCACATTGCAAGCAATATACTTGGCACTTGGGGCCTAATGTATGAGGAAGTTCTTTTTTCAAATTCAGTGCATAAGACCTGGCTCATCTTCATAAGATGACCTGGCCCTTGAGGGCTATCAAAGGTTCTTTTTTACAGCTACATATTAGTGAAGACCCGGCTTGTCTTTCTCAGATAAGCCGGCCCTAGAGGGCTACGAATAGCAGCTCTCAAATAGACTTCATACAATAGACCCGGTTCATCTTTTCGAGATAAGCCGGCCCTTGAGGGCTAGGACTTGAAATCTTAAACATAAAAGAAGATCCGGCTCATCCTTGCATGATAAGCCGGCCCTTGAGGGTTCTAATGGGTTATTTTGCAAGGGAATATTGACAACAACATGGTTAATACGGCTTATGTAAGCCGGTTCTAAGGGGCTATGACCCAAAAATCTAAACTTACATATTGCTGAAAGTCTTAAGCATATTCAACGATCTTTTCCTATGATTAAGACTTGGGGGCTGGATAAGTATATATATATGCATAAGTTAAAGGAGGGAGTGATTTTATACCTCATATTTTTGTCGCATCATATTGACCAAACTGGCCTCCAGTTCGCGGCTTGTTTGAAGACGGCTTAGATAGCCAGAGTATAGTTCACCAGCGTTCAGCTTTGAATAGCTCTCAAGATCAAGCTTGGGCTTATTCTTGTCTGACAAATGTGCTTCATCTTTGGCGGAATGTTTGGTCAGCACCGTGGAAACACCGGGCGGCTGATAGGCTGATCCGATGACGATCACCTCTTCAACTTGGTCATCAGCAGTAGTCTTGTCAGAATGTTTGACAGGAGAAAGTGGCTTAGGGCCCGGCGGGTCTTGATTGGTCATCAGGTCATCATTAATATCCGCAGCCAAGTCAGGATTGGCAAGGTCAGCTTGAGGAGGCGGGTCATCTTGCCGACTTTTAGGATCTTCAAATTCTTGGGTTTGGGCTTCACTAGCTTTCAGCGCATGTTCCTCTTGTTCAGAAGCTTCAAGAGTCTTGGAAGGGCCAGGTTTTTGCTTTTTGCCCGTCTTTGCCTTAGCCCTATTATGAAAATTATCCAGTATGATAAGTATGAAAGGGCAAGGCAATTTATTCAACAAGTAATGGTACTAACGCCAGGTTAACCATGAATGTGGGGAGCTGTGTCCCGTTTGAATCGCCAGATGGGTGAGAAGTATCCTGATATGCCGAGTCAAAAGAATTAAGAGGATGCCGTATGAGGCCGGCTCGTGAAAGAGAGAAAGCAGGGCTATGAGGCACCTCATGAAGATGTTTATGAGCCAGCGGTGTGTTGGGTAAGCTGGCCATAAGCTCCTCTTGGCCGCTGTTTCGAGTGTGCCATCTAGACTCGTGTTGCTGTTTCTTCAAAAGAAAGTTGGGATCCAAGTGAGCAAGAGGATGGGAAAATTGTACTTTCCTGACGACCCGCCGTGTTTTCTCTCTTGGCAAGGTTTCTGAGTCGAAGGAGACAGGGACTACCTCAACGGCGTCAGCTTGGCTTGTCTCCGCATCCTCCTGAGATGAATTAGCATCAATAAGTTGCATAAAAAGAATACCAAGTGAGTCAAGTTCTACCTCTGACTCGTCTAGTTCAAGCTGCTCTTGTGCCGTGGGTTTCCTAGGACGACCCGGGCCGCGACCGGTTGTTTTGACCCTTTTTGCTGGAGCAGTAGTGGTCTGTATCTTCCTTTTCCAAAAAGAAGAGTCAGCCTGGGTATACATGAACAATAAGATCGAAACCAGATAGATTGACAAACAAGCAATATATGTAAGGGTACTTACAGCTGGCTGCGGGTTAAGAATGTAATAAGGAGCTAGGCCCGTCTTACTGCAATTTGCCAATGACTCGCCAAGGAGCGACTTGATAGTATCATTGATCTCTTTCTCAGTTAATTCAATGGGATTGTAGCGCAGTGGATCTTTTGTATTCCCAGTATATTCACACATTAAGCCAGGGCGGCAGCTTAAAGGAAGAATTCTCCACGAAACCCAGCAGCGAACAAGATCGATTCCAGTTAAGCCATTTGTAATGAAAGCCCGGATCTTTGAAAGAGTGGAAGAATAAATACTACGCTCCGCGGCAGTCATCCGGCCTGGTAGTGGGCCGCTGGTAGGGAGACGATATGGACGATAACTCGGTAGGGGGTTTTCTCCTTCTGGAGAGGTGTCTTTGCAATAGAACTAGGTAAAATTCTAGTCCTTAGGATGACTCGGCAGGGTGGCTGATGGGAAGGTCACATCTCTCCACCTTTGAATTGAAACGCCTCCGAGTTCAAGACTAAGCCCGTCGGACATCTCAGTTTGGCGGTTGATGTAACAATAGTCTCTGATCAAATCTATAGAAGGCTCTTCACCGAGGTATGCTTCGCAGAACACTTGGAAATTGCATATATTTGAGACAAAATTGCGGCCAATATCTTGAGGATGAAGGTTGTAAAAGTGCAGCACGTCTCGAAAGAATTTTGAGCCGGGCGGAGAAAAGCCGCGGAGTAGATGATCTGTAAAAACCACAACCTCACCCTCTTGAGGTTCAGGAGGACATTCAGAACCTGGAACCCGCCAATGGATGACTTCCTTGATGGCTAGAATGCCCATGGACACGTATTCATTGAGGGTATCTTCGGTGATTTTGGAAGGGATCCAATCGCAAGTTGTGGGTGCCTTGGTCATGATGAGCCGGAAGTAATGAAGCTATGAACAGAAAATGAATACAGTAAATTAAATATTGCAGTACAAGAGGCGTTTTGCAAGTTTTAAGCCAGCCAGAGGTTGGCGGGTCACAAGAACATTGTGTAAGCCGCCGTATATGGCACAGCGAGTCAGCAGTCTATAAAGATGGAAGTGCTAAAATTCTGCTAAGTGTTGCATAAACAATTTTCACAGGTTGCAGCTAAATTTATGGATCTACCGGAATTCAGAAAAGAAAAATTATTCCTAAACCTAAAAGGGAGTGGTGGAAGAACTAGCAAGTTGAAGCATCAGATTATCAGAAAGTTAGAGTTTTCGAAGGACTAAAACTACGGTCATATTACTTCTACTAAGTTGTTGGGCCTGACTAAGTGTCCTAAACAGCAATGGATGAGCTAGGTTAGGGACTATTAAGAACCCCGATGAACCCTATGAACAAGATCGATCTAATGTGAATCTAGGTCAAGGAAGAAACGTTACCTGAATGCTTGGCTGAAGAGCGGAGACGCACCACCGTTATCTGATCCGGTCAGGTTGATGTAATAGCATGTGTTGTTGTTGGCAAAGGATGATGGTGGCGGAGCTCTGGTCGCGACGGCGGCATGAGGAAGACGATGAAGCAGAGGGGAATGGCGGGTAAAAGGTGAAAAGTCAGGCCCCCGTCCGTATTTATAAAGAAAAGTGGAAACAGTAAATGGCCAGTGCGGGAATCAAGGAGGCATCATGATCATCTTAACAGCAAAAACGCCTCGATTCTCAGAATGGTTAATTAATATACAGATCCGTTATGACGTCATAAGATTTTTTCTAAAATTAATGACGTGATGTCATCTTTTTGTCATGGCGGGTTGTATAAGTTTATCAGGTTAAGAGTTGAAAAGGTTCAAGGAATTCGCCAATTGAAGAATGAAGATTGACATGAACATGTTCAAATCAATCTAGGGCCTAATGTTGGGGATATAACCCCGTGGTATGACCCGCCCAGGAGGGGCCGGGTCATATTATTGGCGACTTATCATTGAAGGCCCAGTAAGGCCTAAGAAGACAAGATGAGAAGACCGAAGGCGGCTTACAAGCAGGCATGTTGAAGGCCCACGACCCGGAGGAGATTCAAGACCCAAAGGTGTGAGCCGCCTGATGGTAGCTTACCTAACAAGGCAAGGTGACTTAGAGACAGGGTCGGTTACGTTGTGTGATCTGACCTGGACTCCTGTAAGCCGCCGGGCCTTGGCCTATGTATATAAAGGCGAGATGATACGTCTCCAACGCATCTATAATTTTTTATTGTTCCATGCTATTATATTATCTGTTTTGGATGTTTTATATGCATTAATATTCTATTTTATATTATTTTTGGGACTAACCTATTAACCTAGAGCCAGGTGCCAGTTCCTGTTCCTGTTTTTCCCTGTTTTTGAGTTTCGCAGAAAAGGAATACCAAACGGAATAAAACTTTCGCGAGTTCCTGTTTTATATTATTTTTGGGACTAACCTATTAACCTAGAGCCCAGTGCCAGTTCCTGTTTTTTTCCCTATTTTTGAGTTTCGCATAAAAGGAATACCAAACGGAGTCCAAACGGAATAAAACTTTCGCGATGATCTTTCTTGGACCAAAAGGAAACCAGGAGACTTGGAGATGAAGTCGGAGGAGCCACGAGGCAGCCACAAGGACGGAGGGCGCGCCCCCCACCCTTGTGGGCCCCTTGTGCACCTCCTGACTTAATTCTTTCACCTATACATACTCTTATATGCCCAAACCACCAGAGGCATCCATGAAAATACTTTTCCATCGCCGCAACCTTCTGTACCCGTGAGATCCCATCTAGGGGCCTTTTCCGGCGTCCTGCCGGAGGGGGGTTCGATCACGGAGGGCTTCTACATCAACACCATTGCCCTTCCGATGAAGCGTGAGTAGTTTACCTCAGACCTACGGGTCCATAGCTAGTAGCTAGATGGCTTCTTCTCTCTCTTTGATTCTCCATACCATGTTCTCCTTGATGTTCTTGGAGATCTATTCAATGTAATACTTTTTTAAGGTGTGTTTGCCGAGATCCGATGAATTGCGGATTTATGATAAGCTTATCTATGAATATTATTTGAATCTTCTCTGAATTCTTTTATGCATGATTTGATATCTTTGTAATTCTCTTCGAACTATCGGTTTGGTTTGGCTAACTAGATTGGTTTTTCTTGCAATGGGATAAGTGCTTAGCTTTGGGTTCAATCTTGCGGTGTCCTTTCCCAGTGACAGTAGGGGCAGCAAGGTACGTATTGTATTGTTGCCATCGAGGATAAAAAGATGGGGTTTTCATAATATTGCTTGAGTTAATCCCTCTACATCATGTCATCTTACTTAATGCGTTACTCCGTTCTTTATGAACTTAATACTCTAGATGCATGCTGGATAGTGGTCGATGTGTGGAGTAATAGTAGTAGATGCAGAATCGTTTCGGTCTACTTGACATGGACGTGATGCCTATATTCATGATCATTGCCTTAGATATCGTCAAAACTTTGCGCTTTTCTATCAATTGCTCGGCAGTAATTCGTTCACCCACCATAATATTTTCTATCTTGAGAGAAGCCTCTAGTGAAACTTATGGCCCCGGGGTCTATTTTCCATCATATTAATTTCCGATCTACTATTTTGCAATCTTTTATTTTCAGATCTATAAACCAAAAACCCAAAAATATTTACTTTATCTTTTGTTTAGTTTTACCTATCTCTATCAGATCTCACTTTTGCAAATAACCGTGAAGGGATTGATAACCCCTTTATCGCGTTGGGTGCAAGTTGTTTGATTGTTTGTGCAGGTATTCGGTGATTTGTGTGTTGTCTCCTACTGGATTGATACCTTGGTTCTCAAACTGAGGGAAATACTTATCTCTACTTTGCTGCATCACCCTTTCCTCTTCAAGGGAAAAACCAACGCAAGCTCAAGAAGTAGCTGGAAGAATTTCTGGCGCCGTTGCCGGGGAGATCTACGCCAAGTCAAGACATACCAAGTACCCATCATAAACTCTCATCTCTTGCATTACATTATTCGCCATTCGCCTCTCGTTTTCCTCTCCCCCACTTCTAAAACTATTTTCGAAAAGATTTGCCTTTTCCTTCGCCCCTCTCTTTGCCTTTTCTTCGCCCCTCTTCCGTTCATCTTCTTCGTTTGCTTTTTGTGTGCTTGTGTGTTGGATTGTTTGCTTTATCACGATGGCTCAAGAGAATACCAAATTGTGTGATTTTTCCAACACCAATAACAATGATTTTATTAGTACTCCGATTGCTCCCACTACTAATGCAGAATCTTGTGAAATTAATGCCGCTTTGCTGAATCTTATTATGAAAGATCAATTTTCTGGCCTTCCTAGTGAAGATGCCACATCCCATCTAAACAATTTCGTTGATTTGTGTGATATGCAAAAGAAAAAAGATGTGGATAATGATATTGTTAAATTGAAGCTATTTCCGTTCTCACTTCGAGATCGTGCTAAAACTTGGTTTTCATCTTTACCTAAAAATAGTATTGATTCATGGAATAAGTGTAAAGATGCTTTTATTTCCAAGTATTTTCCTCCCACTAAGATCATCTCCCTAGGGAACGATATTATGAATTTTAAGCAACTTGATCATGAGCATGTTGCACAATCTTGGGAGAGAATGAAATTGATGATACGAAATTGCCCTACTCATGGTTTGAATTTGTGGATGATTATACAATTTTTTTATGCTGGATTGAATTTTGCTTCTAGAAATCTTTTAGATTCAGCCGCGGGAGGCACTTTTATGGAAATTACTCTAGGAGAAGCTACTAAACTTCTAGATAATATTATGGTTAATTATTCTCAATGGCATACCGAAAGATCTTCCACTAGTAAAAAAGTGCATGCAATTGAAGAGATTAATGTTTTGAGTGGAAAGATGGATGAACTTATGAAATTATTTGCTAGCAAGAGTGCTTCTTTGGATCCTAATGATATGCCTTTGTCTACCTTGATTGAAAATAATAATGAATCTTTGGATGTGAATTTTGTTGGTAGGAACAATTTTGGTAATAACACGTATAGAGGTAATTTTAATCATAGGCCGTTTCCTAGTAATTCCTCTAATAATTATGGTAATTCCTACAACAATTCTTATGGAAATTATAATAAGATGCCCTCTGAATTTGAGAATAGTGTTAAAGAATTTATGAGTTCGCAAAAGAATTTCAATGCTTTGATTGAAGAAAAATTGCTTAAGATTGATGATTTGGCTAGGAACATGGATAGAATTTCTCTTGATGTTGATTCTTTGAAACTTAGATCTATTCCACCCAAGCATGATATCAATGAGTCTCTCAAAGCTATGAGAACTTCCATTGATGAGTGCAAAGAAAGAACCGCCAAGATGCGTGCAAAAAAGGATTGGTTTGTAAAAACATGTTCTTCTAGTTTCCGTGAAAATAATGATGAAGATCTTAAAGTGATTGATGTGAATCCTATTGAATCTTTGTTTTCCAATATAAATCTTGATAAAGATGGGACTGGAGATGAGTCAACTTTAGTTAAAAGGCGTCCCAATGATTCGGAGTTTTTATATCTCGATGCAAAAATTGATAAAAGTGGGATTGGAGAGGTCAAAACTTTAAGTAGCAATGAACCCACTCTTTTGGATTTCAAGGAATTTAATTATGATAATTGTTCTTTAATAGATTGTATTTCCTTGTTGCAATCCGTGTTGAATTATCCTCATGCTTATAAACAAAACAAAGCTTTTACTAAACATATCGTTGATGCTATGATGCAATCTTTTGAAGAAAAGCTTGAATTGGAAGTTTCTATCCCTAGAAAACTTTATGATGAGTGGGAACCTACTATTAAGATTAAGATTAAGATTAAATATTATGAGTGCTATGGTTTGTGTGATTTGGGTGCTAGTGTTTCCACGATTCCAAAAACTTTATGCGATGTGTTAGGTTTTCGTGAATTTGATGATTGTTCTTCTAATTTGCATCTTGCGGATTCCACTATTAAGAAACCTATGGGAATGATTAATGATGTTCTTATTGTTGCAAATAGGAATTATGTGCCCGTAGATTTCATTGTTCTTGATATAGATTGCAATCCTACATGTCCTATTATTCTTGGTAGACCTTTCCTTAGAACGATTGGTGCAATTATTGATATGAAAGAAGGAAACATTAGATTTCAATTTCCGTTAAGGAAGGGCATGGAACACTTTCCAAGAAAGAAAATTAAATTGCCTTATGAATATATTATGAGAGCCACTTATGGATTGCATACCAAAGATGATAATACCTAGATCTATTCGTGTTTTTATGACTAGCTAAGGGCGTTAAACAATAGCACTTGTTGGGAGGCAACCCAATTTTATTTTTGTTTTTGCTTTTTTGGTTCTGTTTTGCAATAAATAATTCATATAGCCTCTTGTTAGATGTGGTTTTGTTTTTTAATTAGTGTTTGTGCCAAGTAAGACCTTTGGGATGGCTTACGGTGATAGTTGATTTGATCCTGTTGAAAAACAGAAACTTTTGCGCCCAGTAACATAATTGTTTATATTCACTAGAGCGTGTAAAACCCCTTAATGTTTAAAAAAATATTTATATACAAATTTCCTCTGTTTTCCTAAATTTTCAGAAGTTTTGGATTTACATAAGTATTAGAACAATTCAGATCTTCGCAGACTGTTCTGTTTTTGACAGATTCTGTTTTCTTTGTGTTGTTTGCTTATTTTGATGAATCTATGAGTAGTATCGGGGGGTATGAACCATGGAAAAGTTGGAATACATTAGATATTACACCAATATAAATAAATAATAAGTTCACAACAGTACCAAAGTGGTGATTTATTTTCTTATACTAACGGAGCTTATGAGATTTTCTGTTGAGTTTTGTGTTGTGAAGTTTTCAAGTTTTGGGTAAGGATTTGATGGACTATGGAATAAGGAGTGGCAAGAGCCTAAGCTTGGCGATGCCCAAGGCACCCCAAGGTAATATTCAAGGACAACCAAGAGCCTAAGCTTGGGGATTCCCCGGAAGGCATCCCCTCTTTCGTCTTCGTCTATCGGTAACTTTACTTGAGGCTATATTTTATTCACCACATGATATGTGTTTTGCTTGGAGCGTCTTGTATGATTTGAGTCTTTTATTTTTAGTTTGCCACAATCATCCTTGCTATACACACCTTTTGAGAGGGACACGCATGAATCATGATTTATTAGAATACTCCATATGCTTCACTTATATCTTTTGAACTTGACAATTTTGTTCTAGTGCTTCACTTATATCTTTTTAGAGCACGGCGGTGGTTTTATTTTATAGAAATTGATGAACTCTCATGCTTCACTTATATTATTTTGAGAGTCTTTAAACAGCATGGTAATTTGCTTTGGTTATAAATTTAGTCCTAATATGATAGGCATCCAAGAGGGATATAATAAAAACTTTCATATAAAGTGCATTGAATACTATGAGAAGTTTGATTCCTTATGATTGTTTTGAGATATAAAGATGGTGATATTAGAGTCATGCTAGTGAGTAATTGTGGATTTGAGAAATACTTGTGTTAAGGTTTGTGATTCCCGTAGCATGCACGTATGGTGAACCGTTATGTGATGAAGTCGGAGCATGATTTATTTATTGATTGTCTTCCTTATGAGTGGCGGTCGGGGACGAGCGATGGTATTTTCCTACCAATCTATCCCCCTAGGAGCATGCACGTAGTACTTCATTTCGATAACTAATAGATTTTTGCAATAAGTATGTGAGTTCTTTATGACTAATGTTGAGTCCATGGATTATACGCACTCTCACCCTTCCACCATTGCTAGCCTCTCTAGTGCCGCGCAACTTTCGCCGGTACCATACACCCACCATATACCTTCCTCAAAACAGCCACCATACCTACCTATTATGGCATTTCCATAGCCACTCCGAGATATATTGCCATGCAACTTTCCACCGTTCCATTTATTATGACACGTTTCATCATTGTCATATTTCTTTGCATGATCATGTAGTTGACATCGAATTTGTGGCAAAGCCACCATTCATAATTCTTTCATACATGTCACTCTTGATTCATTGGACATCCCAGTACACCACCGGAGGCATTCATATAGAGTCATATTTTGTTCTAAGTATGGAGTTGTAATTCTTGAGTTGTAAGTAAATAAAAGTGTGATGATATTCATTATTAGAGCATTGTCCCATGTGAGGAGAAGGATGATGGAGACTATGATTCCCCCACAAGTCGGGATGAGACTCCGGATGAAAAATAAGAAAAATTAAAGAGGCCAAAAAAAATGAGAGAAGGCCCAAATAAAACAAAAAGGAAGAAAAAAATATGAGAGAAAAGAGAGAAGGGGCAATGTTACTATCCTTTTACCACACTTGTGCTTCAAAGTAGCACCGTGATCTTCATGATAGAGAGTCTCCTATGTTGTCACTTTCATATACTAGTGGGAATTTTCATTATAGAACTTGGCTTGTATATTCCAATGATGGGCTTCCTCAAAATTGCCCTAGGTCTTTGTGAGCAAGCGAGTTGGATGCACACCCACTTAGTTTCTTTTTTTTAGCTTTCAAAAACTTATAGCTCTAGTGCATCCGTTGCATGGCAATCCCTACTCACTCACATTGATATCTATTGATGGGCATCTCCATAGCCCGTTGATACGCCTAGTTGATGTGAGACTATCTCCTTCTTTTTGTCTTCTCCACAACCACCTTCTATTCCACCTATAGTGCTATGTCCATGGCTCACACTCATGTATTGCGTGAAAGTTGAAAAAGTTTGAGAACATCAAAAGTATGAAACCATTGCTTGGCTTGTCATCGGGGTTGTGCATGGTTTAAATACTTTGTGTGATGAAGATGGAGCATAGCCAGACTATATGATTTTGTAGGGATAAGCTTTCTTTGGCCATGTTATTTTGAGACGACATAATTATCTTGT
The DNA here is from genome assembly GCA_011799875.1 of Thinopyrum elongatum. Classification (NCBI taxonomy): domain Eukaryota; kingdom Viridiplantae; phylum Streptophyta; class Magnoliopsida; order Poales; family Poaceae; genus Thinopyrum; species Thinopyrum elongatum. Next base: position 404,138,786 of record CM022302.1, on the reverse strand, counting down.
TAGTATGCTTGAAGTATTATTGTTTTTATGTCAATATTAAACTTTTGTTTGGAATTATACGGATCTGAACATTCATGCCACAATAAAGAAATTACATGGATAAATATGTTAGGTAGCATTCCACATCAAAAATTCTGTTTTTATCATTTACCTACTTGAGGATGAGCAGGAATTAAGCTTGGGGATGCTTGATACGTATCCAACATATCTATAATTTTTTATTGTTCCATGCTATTATATTATCTATTTTGGATGTTTTATATGCATTAATATGCTATTTTATATTATTTTTGGGACTAACATATTAACCTAGAGCCCAGTGCCAGTTCCTGTTTTTTCCCTATTTTTGAGTTTCGCATAAAAGGAATACCAAACGGAGTCCAAACGGAATAAAACTTTCGCGATGATCTTTCTTGGACCAAAAGGAAACCATGAGACTTGGAGATGAAGTCGGAGGAGCCACGAGGCGGCCACAAGGACGGAGGGCGCGCCCAGGGGGTGGGCGTGCCCCCCACCCTTGTGGGCCCCTCGTGCACCCCCTGACCTAATTCTTTTGCCTATATATACTCTTATTTGCCCAAACCACCAGAGGCATCAACGAAAATACTTTTCCACCGCCGCAACCTTCTGTACCCGTGAGATCCCATCTAGGGGCCTTTTTCGGCGTCCTGCCGGAGGGGGATTCGATCACGGAGGGCTTCTACATCAACACCATTGCCCTTCCGATGAAGCGTGAGTAGTTTACCTCAGACCTACGGGTCCATAGCTAGTAGCTAGATGGCTTCTTCTCTCTCTTTGATTCTCAATACCATGTTCTTGGAGATCTATTCGATGTAATACTTTTTTGCGGTGTGTTTGCCGAGATCCGATGAATTGTGGATTTATGATCAGCTTATCTATGAATATTATATGAATCTTCTCTGAATTCTTTTATGCATGATTTGATATCTTTGTAATTCTCTTCAAACTATCGGTTTGGTTCGGCCAACTAGATTGGTTTTTCTTGAAATGGGAGAAGTGCTTAGCTTTTGGTTCAATATTGCGGTGTCCTTTCCCAGTGACAGTAGGGGCAGCAAGGCACGTATTGTTGTAACATCCCAAAATTCTAAATTTTGGAATGTTATATTAAATAAATAGTTTTGATTGATTGTTTGATTGTGGTGTGGTTGCTTGTGTGAAATTGAGTGAAATTTGGAAACTTTTTGAAAGTTGAATGAGAGGGAATAAAATGACTTTCCCAAAACTTTCACCTTGCATTTATGATCTCCATGAATTCATATTCATTTCATTACAAACCCTAGAGTGAAGATAACATGACTTCTTCTATTTTAAAAGGGGTTTCGAAAAGATTTGAATTTCATTTGGAAATATTGCAAATTCAGAAACTTTATGCAACTCAATGATTTTCATGAGAGAAGATAAAATGACTTCTTCCAAATCGTATGAAATATGAGTTGGAAGTTTCAAAGAATCAAAATTTAAAGTCCCTTTGATGGTATTTTGAAAACACATTTTTATTTGGAGTTATTTGGGTTTTATTCAAATTATTTTTCTCCAAAAATAAAATATATGGAAATTAGGGTAAAATGATTCCCTTCAATATAAAATTAGAGGGAAATAAATTTGAAATCATTTTGGTATTTTTAAAATGATTTTTATTAGGTTTTATTGCAGCAGTAGCACTGTTTGCTTTATTTAAATTTTTGTGAAATTTATTTACCGCTGAAAATATGTTCATATTTTAGGAAATATTTTTCTGAAAATTTTGATATATAATATGCTATATATCATTTTTATTATTTGTCGTTTTATTTTACTCTTGCTGTCTGAGTAAAAAAAAAAAAAAATCTTTTCGGCCGACCGAACTGGGCCGAAGCCCAGCCGGCCCAGCAGGCCGCCGCCGCCTTCGCGTCCCGTGCGGAGACGGACTCGCCGGAGGAGTCCGAGCCGCCGCCGTCGCGCCTCCCCCTCGCCCAAGCCACCCCCTTCCCCTTAAATAGCGCGCCCCCCCCCCTGGGCCCCAGCGCTCCGCCGCCGCCGCCTGCCCTCGCCGCGCCGCCGAGCCGCCGCGCCGCCTCGCCGCCGCTGCTGCCGCTGCCGCCGCTGCCGGACGCCGCCGCCGCCCGCGTCGCGCCGCCCGCCGCGCCGCGCTGCCGCCCCCCGCCGTCCCGCCGGAGCCCCGCCGGAGGTAGCCGCCGCCGCCTCGGTTTTCGCGAGAAAACCGATCGGTTTTGTTTAAACCCTAGATCTAGGTTCGGTTTTTTTAAATACCGGTTTATTCTTTTTAGATCGGTTTTCCGTCGGTTTAGTTATTTAGCGGACGTTCGTCCGTACGTTCGTTTTAACGAACGGTTTTCACCGTTTAACCGCAGACAGCGAACGTTCGTTCGTTAGCCTGTTCGTTAGTTTTCTTTTTCTCGGATTTTCCGCGATTATTTTCGATCGCGATTTCTGATCCGATTTTCGTTTTAGTATAACTTTTCGCTCGTTTGTCGGAATCAGGCGATTCAAGCGCCTAGATCTTCGTCTCGAAGCCCTCTTTCAGTTTAACCAACTTAAACAAGTTTTTGCTACTGTAAAATTTGACTTTAGTCCAGATTAGTAATCAAAGCTTGTTTCTTTCGCAGTTTGAGTTTCGTAACTCCGATTTAATTGATTCTTTTTGCTAATTGAAGCTCTTGACCTAAACTTTCTGATAAGACCAAATCCACCCAATTTTGGTACTGTTAGAAATTGTTTTCTGTTGCAAGAGTTAATTGCTAGTTTTTCGAAGTTTTTCGAGATCTTTTCTTCGATTCTTTTGCATGAGTGCTTATGTATGCAATTGCTTGCTCACGTTAGATTGAACGGAGTGTGACGAGTAGAACTATCAGGAATTATGAGTGCGAAGGATCTTCATCAATAGTACAAGGCAAGTTCACACTTTGATCATACTCTTCTATACCCAGTTTTTATGCATTAGTTTTATCCTCAAACACTACATGACTAGGATGTGATTAACTTGTGGGTACTGGGAAGTAGATGATGAGGTAGAACCTATTGCCCTTTTTAATAACAAACCCTTGGGAGTTACTTCTACGCTATGCTTATGTTGCCATGCTATGCTCGTAGACGTGGATTGGGTTTTGAGTGTATCCATGACAGATGTGAGATTTTTAATGAATGGTTCAACTTAAGGTGGCAACTTTAATACACATCTGGGTGGATTGCTTGTTTGGGCACCTGGGGATATACCAGCGTTGTCCTAGGAGATCCCGGGGATATACCGTGTGATCCTCCTATGGTTCGCCACCCAGGCTCAAAGGGATCATAAGATTATTCATGCTAGAAACTTCCGTGTGCAGCCACAAGCTATTATGGGCTCTAGCATAGTTGAGTATGTTACATGACCTCTTTCAGTGGTAGGCTAGCAGATGTAGGGGAAAGTAGGTGTAACTGTCTACCCAGAGTAAAGAGTAAATGTTTCTGAAAGACTGTGTCTCGGTCATCCGTTTCTCAAACACCATGTAGTGCGAGAAATCCAACGGAGGAGATCGAGTCTTGTGGGGAAAAGTGCACAAACCTCTGCAGAGTGTAAAAACTAATCATGATTAGCCGTGTCCCCGGTTATGGACATCTTGAGTATCTGGTTCTTGGATTATCATATTGATCTCATCACTCTAAATTAATTTGTCGGGTTTAACGATTACTTTTAATTGGGATTGAGAGGGGGATTTACCTTCTCAATGTTTAACAACCACCATGATAGTTAAATAAAATAAATTCCTTTGTTGTAGGAAAAAAATTAGCTTTTCGCAAAATCATGTTAAACCTAGAGCCTCCACCAGCCAAATATGCATATAGTGATAGCTATTATTCATCATTATCCTATGGTGTGAATTTGCCAGTACATTCAATGTACTGACCTACATGGCTGCAACGTCTCATGTTGCAGGAATTCTTACGACGAGTAAGTGATACGTTAGGGTTACGATTTCTACACTCAACTTTGCCGTTGGTGTTGATGGGAATCCACAACCTTGTTGTTACTTCCGCTATTTGGATTGAGGTAATAGTATTTACGTTACTTTATACATGTGATTTACCTCTGTTATAAATCCTCGAGTACTGTGTGTGTCAGCATACCGATCCAGGGATGACACTTAAGCACAGAGACTTTGATCCATTCGGGTCGGGTCGCTACAATTGTATTGCTGCCATCGAGGATAAAAAGATGGGGTTTTCATCATATTGCTTGAGTTAATTCCTCTACATCATGTCATCTTACTTAATGTGTTACTCCATTATTTATGAACTTAATACTCTAGATGCATGCTGGATAGCGGTCGATGTGTGGAGTAATAGTAGTAGATGCAGACTCGTTTCGGTCTAATTGACACGGACGTGATGCCTATATTCATGATCATTGCCTTAGATATCGTCATAACTTTGCGCTTTTCTATCAATTGCTCGGCAGTAATTCGTTCACCCACCGTAATATTTTCTATCTTGAGAGAAGCCTCTAGTGAAACCTATGGCCCCTGGGTCTATTTTCCATCATATTACTTTCCGATGTACTATTTTGCAATCTTTTATTTTCAGATCTATAAACCAAAAACCCAAAAATATTTACTTTATCTTTTGTTTAGTTTTACCTATCTCTATCAGATCTCACTTTTGCAAATAACCGTGAAGGGATTGACAAACCCTTTATCGCGTTGGGTGCAAGTTGTTTGATTGTTGTGCAGGTATTCGGTGATTTGTGCGTTGTCTCCTACAGGATTGATACCTTGGTTCCCTTGGTTCTCAAACTGATTGAAATACTTATCTCTACTTTGCTGCATCATCCTTTCCTCTTCAAGGGAAAACCAACGCAAGCTCAAGAAATAGCAGGAGACCCGGCGGCGGGTTAACTCAAGAAACAATTGATCGAGAGCTAGGTCAGGCGTATTCGCTCCCTTGTATTCGAAACTCAAGTAATACAACTAGAACCAGGACGTAGGCTTTTACCTCCTTGAGAGGGGCCGAACCTGGGTAAATCCTTTGTGTCCTTTGTCTCATTCAACCCCTTCGAGCTAACCTACGTTGCGATGGCTCCACACCTAAGTCCTTTCACAACAGCATCTGCCGTGATAAAACCACGACAGAGTGGGCTTAAGCGGTGGTTCAGGAAGAGTCCAATCATCATAATTTTTCAATATATTATTCAATAATTCCTCAGCTTGTTCAACAGTTCGTTCCCTGAAAACACAACCAGCACAACTATCTAGGAAGTCCCTAGAAGCATCGGTTAGTCTATTATAGAAGATATCAAGTATTTCATTTTTCTTAAGAGGATGATCAGGCAAAGCATTAAGCAATTGGAGAAGCCTCCCCCAAGCTTGTGGGAGACTCTCTTCTTCAATTTGCACAAAGTTAAATATTTCCTGTAAGGCAACTTGTTTCTTATGAGCAGGAAAATATTTTTCAGAGAAGTAATAAATCATATCCTGGGGACTACGCACACAACCAGGAGCAAGAGTATTGTACCATATCTTAGCATCACCCTTTAATGAGAGCGGAAATAATTTGAGGATATAGTAGTAGCGAATCTTGTCATCATGAGCAAATAGGGTGGCTATATCATTTAATTTAGTAAGGTGTGCCACAACAGTTTCAGTTTCATAACCAAGGAAAGGATCAGATTCAACCAAGGTAATTAACTCTGGGTCGACAGAGAATTCATAATCCTTATCATCAACAAAGATAGGTGAAGTAGCAAACTTAGGATCACATTTCATTCTAGCATTCAAAGATTTCTCTTTCAGTTTTCATAATAATTTCTTAAAATCATCTCTATCATTGCAAGAAAGAAAATCTCTAGCTGCCTCCTCATCCATAACATAACCTTCAATTATCTTAGGCAATTCATATCTAGGAGAGCTAGGTCTAATAGGTGTTTCAAGATCATCAGTTTCAACATTCTCAATATCTTTAGCTCTAGCTATTTTTTCATCAAGAAAATCACCTAGTGGCACACCATCATCAAGCAAGGTACTAGCATCATCATGAGTAGCATTCATAAAAGTAGTATCATCAATAACTTGCGACATATCTGGATTAATAGCATGTGGTGGTGTTGCAAGTCTACTCAAAACAGAAGGTGAATCAAGTCTAGAGTGTGATGGCAGTTCCTTACCTCCCCTCGTCCTAGAGGGAACGATCTTGGTTTTTGTATCCTTCAGATTCTTCATAGTGATAAATAGATAATAATCCCAAGTGGCTCAACAAATATAGCTATGCTCCCCGGAAACGGCGCCAAAAAAAGGTCTTGATAGCCCACAAGTATAGGGGATCGTAATAGTTTTTGAGGGTAGAATATTCAACCCAAATTTATAGATTCGACACAAGGGGAGCCAAAGAATATTTGCAAGTATTAGCAGCTGAGTTGTCAATTCAACCACACCTAGAGATTAATTATCTGCAGCAAGATGATCAGTAGCAAAGTAATATGATAGTTTTGATAGTAGTAGTAACATTAACGATAATGGTAACAGTGATAGCAATCATTTTGTAGCAAGTGTAACAGCAGCAATAGCAGTAGTAACTTAGCAGAAACAATATGTGGAAAATTCGTAGGCATTGGATCGGTGGATTCGTTGGATGATATTCATCATATAATAGTCATAACCTAAGGCGATACGGCACTAGCTCCAGTTCACAAATATAATGTAGGCATGTATTCCGTAAATAGTCATACGTGCTTATGGAAAGAACTTGCATGACATCTTTTGTCCTACCCTCCCGTGGCAGCGGGGTCCATAAGGAAACTAAGGGATATTAAGGCCTCCTTTTAATAGAGAACCAGAACAAAGCATTAGCACATAGTGAATACATGAACTCCTCAAACTACGGTCATCACCGGAAAGTATCCCGAATACTGTCACTCCACGGTTTGTGGATCATAACACGTAATAGGTGACTATAACTTGCAAGATCAGATCTAGAACATAGATATAATGGTGATAACTTAAACGGTTCAGATCTGAAATCATGGCACCTGGGCCCAAAGTGATAAGCATTAAGAATGGAAAAGTCATAGCAAAATCAATCTCAGAACATAATGGATACTAGGGATCAAGCCCTAACAAAAGTAACTCGATTACATGATGAATCTCATCCAACTCCTCACCGACCAGCGAGCCTACGAAGGAATTACTTACTCCCGGTGGGGAGCATCATGGAATTGGTGATGACGAAGATTCCCCTCTCCGGAGCCCCAAACAGGCTCCAGATCTGGCCTCCCGATGAAGAACGGGAGGTGGTGGCGGCTCCGTATCGTGAAACGCGATAATTCTTTCTCTCCGAAAATCGGATTTTATAGCGTCGGAGATAGGGTCTGTGGGGCCACCAGGTGGGGACAACCCACCTGGGCGCGCCAGGAGGGGGGCGCCCTGGTGGGTTGCGCTCACCCGGGGGCCTCCCTCCGGTGGTTCTTGGCTCCTGTATTTTTCTTTTATTCCATAAAAAATCTCCAAAAAGTTTTGTTCCATTCCGAGAACTTTTATTTCTGCACAAAAAATAACACCATGGTAGTTCTGCTGAAAACAGCGTTAGTCCGGGTTAGTTTCATGCAAATCATGCAAATTAGAGTCCAAAACAAGAGCAAAAGCGTTTGGAAAAGTAGATACGACGGAGACGTATCAGTGTCGTCTCAACGGATTTAGACGGCGCCCTATTTAACGTGAATGCGGCTGTCTCTAATGCATAACCCCAAAATGATAAAGGCAAATTGGTAAGAGACATCATAGAACGCACAATATCTAATAAAGTACGGTTACGACGTTCGGACACACCATTACGCTGTGGTGTTCCAGGTGGCGTGAGTTGTGAAACAATTACACATTGTTTTAAATGAAGGCCAAACTTGTAACTCAAATATTCGCCTCCGCAATCAGATCATAGAAACTTTATTTTCTTATTCCGAGGATTCTCCACTTCACTCTGAAATTCTTTGAACTTTTCAAATGTTTCAGACTTGTGTTTCATCAAGTAGATATACCCATACCTACTCAAATCATCTGTGACGGTTAGAAAATAACGATACCCGCCGTGTGCCTCAACACTCATCGGACCGCATACATCAGTATGTATTATTTACAATAAGTCATTAGCTCGCTCCATTGTTTCGGAGAACGGAGTTTTAGTCATTTTACCCATGAGGCATGGTTCGCAAGTATCAAATGATTCATAATCAAGTGATTCCAAAAGTCCATCCGCATGGAGTTTCTTCATGCGCTTTACACCAATATGACCTAAATGGCGGTGCCAGAAGTATGTTGCATTATCATTATCAACTTTGTATCTTTTGGCATTAATATTATGAATATGTGTATCACTACGATCGAGATTCAATAAACCATTTACATTGGGTGTATGACCATAGAAGGTTTTATTCATGTAAACATAACAACAATTATTCTCTGATTTAAATGAATAACCGTATTTGCAATAAACATGATCTAATCATGTTCATGCTCAATGCACACACCAAATAACATTTATTTAGGCTCAACACTAATCCCGAAGGTAGAGGGAGTGTGCGATGGTGATCATATCAATCTTGGAAACACTTCCAACACACATCGTCACCTCGCCCTTAACTAGTCTTCGTTTATTCTGCAACTCCTGTTTCAAGTTTCTAATCTTAGCAACTGAACTGGTATCAAATACCCAGGGATACTATGAGCACCAGTAAGGTACACATCAATAACATGTACTAGATCATCGATGGCGCGCGTGGCTGCGCCCATCTATTTATACACTTTAATGTTAGGGATTGATACAAATATATGTTGAGATTTATGTTTTTCAAAGTTGGCATGAACTATTATGTGTACATTAGTGGGTTTTTAAAATTGATTTGGTCAATTGTACATGTGATGGACGTTTACTTATTGTGTTTGCCCTCCTTTATTTGCTATTCCATTATATTTTTGGTGGATTAGCTATGTACATAGTCCAGCAAAAGAGCTCTATAACCCCCCTTAAAATTCACTGCTGCATAGCTACAAATTAATGTTAGACTTTCATAAAGACACATGTTGCAGTGCCAGTTCCTAAATGCCAGTATTTGGTTCATAGATTGTAGTTTTGATAATGAAAATATGACCATTCGTTTACAATGCAGAGTTGATATATAAAAAAAGAGGCATTGCTCATAACCCACTTAGCCCACAATGAGCATAGTTAATAAAAATGTCATCTTTCTCATATAATCAATCTTCCTAAGACCATGATTCATCACCAAGGATGGCATAAGCACCATACTTCTATAACATTTTTCATTTGAGGGATGAGCTAGCCAAATTGGCAGCGACCAAATGATTTACAAAGTTTGTGATGCCATAGACCAAACAGACTTACATGTTCCTGGGCAAGTAGGCAGCCGCACCAATCAGCCACGCCATTACAAAGTTCTAGGACAATAACCAAATCGAATATTATCAAAGTAAAAAGACAACAGGAAGAAGAGATTTCTAAACATGGGACAGTAACACAAATATCTCCTACGACAGAAGCAAGCAAGCGTTAGCGGCGCCCCTCCATTTGGAGGATGGAATGGTAGAAATTTCCAAACGATTATGAATTGAAAAAAGGTTAAATTTGTGTGAAATGAAATAAAAGGTGTGTTACCGTACCCATGCCATCTATTTTTGGAAATGAAAACAAAATCTTTAAGAGAAGTTAAATGCATTAAAAAAATTCAAATAGTTTACATATACACTGGCTCATATAGTGGTGAGGCATATTTATTTGTACTTCTCATACTCTTTATATCACCTTTACAACATATAAATAACAATATTCAAGGATTTACCCATAAAGATTTATGTTGATCTTTTCTCAATGAGACAGGATTTTCAGCATCCGGGTGCCCCTACACCCTCTATGAACAGTAAATTGAAAAAAATCTGAACCTTTGGGACATCGAACATGATCAAACTTTTGATGATCTTGCAAAGTTTTAGGAAAAAATAACATTCACAGAGCCCTCAAATGAAAAAACAAAACCATTGTTCAAAGTTTACTACATTTTTAGCAGTGATTCTTTTTGTGAGGGCTCGACGAAGGTTATTTGTTGTTGAAACTTTGCAAGAACATCAAATCTTTGATCCCTGAAAGTTTCAGAATTTTTTTATTTTTATTTTTTTATGAATTTACTGTTGTGTAGGGGCACCCGAGAGCTATTACACATTTCTCTTTCTCAATTTCACAAACAAACCCAAATACATGTGTGTACTTTAATGTTACGACAACGGTTCACTGTGTAACTTTTCTCCACAAGTATGAGAACATCTTAATGGCAGAATAGTGCTTGTTTCTCCCTTCTATTCAGCTGAATCGGCATAACTCTGCAACAAAGAGTACATCATCATGGTTCACTCTAAGAATCTGTTTTACCTCAAAAACATACACCCTATTCTCCTATATATACCTGGTTAAAACCAGCACATCATAAGCTTGTAGGTTTTGAAGTACCTGAACCAGACGCGTGAAGGACAAATATTTCCTGTGAGTATTATAACCATACCACGAAGATGGTTGTAGGAGCAAAGCCCTTGTGCCTGTCTAGTCAAACTAATTGTACTGAACTTCTTGACGCAAACATGGTTGCATTATTTCAAATACTCATCCAATGTTCGCTGTCATTCAAGAGACCTTGTGTTGGCTATGAGGCACCCATAATAAATCCTTGGATCCTCCACTGGAGGGCATTTATCAACCTGATAAAAAACATAAGTAAAAATTTTCATATTGATGTCAGGTAATACCATGTATTCTATCCCAACTACGAACTTGTAGCAAGTGGAAATATTAAATATAAATTACTTACAAATACTCCGTTACTTTAGTATCCAAAGGAGGGACTCCTATTCAATTAATATTCAATACGGTTCAGAATACATAGTACTAAGAAGCAAATTTCAAAGCAATATGGGAACAAAGTTAGATGGTTGTCGCTACCTTGCAACATCATGTCAATATTCCCTTCCTGACAGCAATAATGCAGCATATTATTTATGTTCAGATCACTCACATGAACTGTATCTGCTTTAGCAATCATTTTTCTTTGATTGTTGTCTCAAATGTTGCACACCATACTTCTTCGGAGCTTCTTTGGATTCATCATATGTTATTTAGCTGTGCAAAAAAATGCAAGTTGCTAGTTAATGCATGCAACGCATATACGGTAAACGTGTAAAGACAAGAGAAACCTAGGGAAACATTAAACATCAAGGCTAAGACAACATACCGGACCAATCCCTTCAAGACTAAGTGTCCTTGCTGTTAAAAGTATCGAGGTATTTGAGCATTTCTCTCTTAAGATCATCCTCTTCCCATGATAAGCTCTGTGCAATAATTTGAATGTAGCATAAGAAATGAGAAGATTTATTATGAAATGTTGACCCAGATGCTAAGAAAGATTAAAAAAAGAGCCACAAGTTCAGGCAGGACTGCCTTTAAATTAGACACATGATAATTATTCCCTTTGTTGGTTTCAACATAAATTCAACAGACACACATGGTAAGTTACATTATTGTATCAAGTTAACTTTGACTAACCAGCAAAGATATAATAAGCATGACCCACTTTACGAGCTACAGATGGACTGTTAATAATAATAACCAAATCATGCAAATGTCGATAATAAATGAGCAGTAATGATTTGTGTTTCATGCATAGTTCATACCAGGATGAAATTACGTTGGAGAATGTATCGAGAAATGGCTTGATCGACTCTTTAAAATAGCAACAAAATCTGGCTGCAAAAAATGACATGTGGTTATGTATATCTCAACAAGGAAAGGAATGAGCAAAGGGTGGCGACTCAGAAACTTTCCTGTAACATGTATCTGGTGAAGGTGGAGAACAAGGAGACGGCCACCAAGAGTGCTTGGGTGATCGTACGGGCAATAGGAGGAGCAGCTCTACAGCCTCTTTGCTGCCCGAATCTGGTCGTTGAAGAGGCAAAAGCCAACCAACAGGCGGAGCACTTGGATGAGGAATGCGAGGAGCAAAGTAGCAAACAGTCATGGGGCATAGGCGATGCACCTAGCGGTTCACTGCCCATGCCGCCAAGAGTGAACCCTACCGCCACATCTGCTTCGTCATAACCGTCGCCGACCGTCGGGGAGATGGAGAAGGCGAGCAGTGGAGCGCCCAGGCGGAGGCGGCGATGTGAGATTGAACACGCTACCAAGATGAAAGGCACACGGTCTGCCGCGGTGCTGATTCGCGGTTAGGATTAGAGAGAGAGAGAGAGAGAGAGAGAGACCATGTGGCACTACAGATCTTGGGGCGGCTAGGACTGGGGTGGGGAGGCGCCGCAAGAGAAGCGAAGGGAGAGGGAGGGGCATTGAGGGAAGGGAGACGGGTGGCTCGCTCGTTCGGTTGTTTCCTCGCGAGGTCTGAGTGGGCTTCACGTGAGAGCAAGGGCCCAATTAACCACAGGCCTCCGATTTTGCTGCGAGAGCAGCTGTCCAGTTTAGTCACGTTAAGCGTTGCGCCTAAAGTTTAATCAGATGGCCATAAACTCCAACAAACGCAGATTCGACGGCCAAAAGTACTGATAGTGTGAGAGGGCTAGAAGAGTGCTCGGTTATAATGTATATAAATATCAAATATACCTTTGTTTACTTTGCCATCCTTCTTATTTGCCAAGTATTTGGGGCAGTTCCGCTTCCAGTGACCATTTCCTTTGCAGTAGAAGCACTCAGTTTCAGGCTTGGATCCAGCTTTGGGCTTCTTCACGGGAGCAGCAACTTGCTTGCCATTCTTCTTGAAGTTCCCTTTCTTTCCCTTGCCCTTTTCTTGAAACTAGTGGTTTTATTAACCATCAACACTTGATGCTCTTTCTTGATTTATACCTATGCCGATTTCAGTATCGCGAAGAGCTCGGAAATCGTTTTAGTCATTCCTTGCATATTATAGCTCATCACGAAGCTCTTAGTAGCATGGTGACAGTGACTGGAGAACTCTGTCAATCACTATCTTATCTGGAAGGTTAACTCCGACTTTATTCAAGCGATTGTAGTACCCAGACATTCTGAGTACATGCTCACTGGCTGAGCTATTCTCCTCCATCTTGTAGGCAAAGTACTTGTCAGGGATCTCATACCTCTCAACACGGGCATGAGCTTAAAATACCAATTTCAGCTCTTGGAACATCTCATATGTTCCAGTGCGTTCAAAACATCTTTGGAGCCCCGATTCTAAGCCGTAAAGCATGGCGCACTAAACTACCAAGTAGTCATCAGATCAAGCTTGTCAAAGGTTCATAACGTCTGCATCAGCTCCTGCAGCAAGTCTGTCACCTAGCGATGCATCAAGGACATAATTCTTCTATGCAGCAATGAGGATAATCCTTAGATCACGGACCCAGTTTGCATTATTGCTACCATCATCTTTCAACTTAATTTTCTCTAGGAACGTATCAAAAAATGGGGAAGCTACATCGCGATTTATTGAACTACAACATAATTTGAAAAGACATTTTGACTATGTTCATGATAAATTTTAGTTCAAATAATTAAATTACTAATGAACTCCCACTTAAATCAACATCCCTCAAGTTGTCTAAGTGATACATGATCCAAATCAACTAACCCATGTCCGATCATCACATGAGATGGGGTAGTCATCAATGGTGAACATCTCTATGTTGATCATATCTACTTTATGACTCACGTTCGACCTTTCGGTCTCTAGTGTTCCGAGACCATGTCTGTACATGCTATGCTCGTCAAGTTTAACCCAAGTATTTTGCTTGTGCAAAACTGGCTTACACCCGTTGTATGTGAACGTAGAGTCTATCACACCCGATCATCACGAGGTGCTTCGAAATGATGAACTTTAGCAATGGTGCATACTCGGGGAGAACACTTTTATCTTGAAATTAAGTGAAGGGATCGTCTTATAATGCTACCGTCGTTCTAAGCAAAATAAGATGCATAAAGGATAAACATCACATGTAATCAAAATACATGACATGATATGGCCACCATCATCTTGTGCTTTTGATCTCCATCTCCAAAGCATTGTCATGATCTCCATCATCACGGGCTCGACACCTTGATCTCCATCGTTGCGTCGGGGTCGTCTAGCCAACTATGCTTCTACAACTATTGCTAACGCATAGCGATAGAGTAAAGCAATTATATGGCGCTTGCATTTCATACAATAATTAAGAGACAACCCTAAGGCTCCTGCCGGTTGTCGTACTCATCGACATGCAAGTCGTGAACTTATTACAAAACATGATCATCTCATACATCAACATATATCATATCATATCTTGACCATATCACATCACAACATGCCCTGCAAAAACAAGTTAGACATCCTCTACTTTGTTGTTGCAAGTTTTACGTGGCTTCTACGGGCAACTAGCAAGAACCGTTCTTACCTACGCAAAACCACAAAGGTGATTATCAAGTTTGCTGTTTTAACCTTCTTCAAGAACCGGCCGTAGTCAAATTCGATTCAACTAAAGTAGGAGAATCAGACACCCGCCAGCCACCTTTATGCAAAACAATTTGCATGTCAGTCGGTGGAACCGGTCTCATGTGCATGGACATGTAAGGTTGGTCTGGGCCGCTTCATCCCACAATATTGCCGAATCAAAATAAGATGTTGGTGGTAAGTAGTATGAACATCACCACCCATAACTCCTTTGTGTTCTACTCGTGCATATCATCTATGCATAAACCTGGCTCTGATACCACTGTTGTGGAACGTTGCATGGAAAACAAAAATTTCTACGCACACGCAAGATCTATCCATGGAGATGCATAGCTACGAGAGGGGGAGAGCATCTACATACCCTTGTAGATCGCTAAGCGGAAGCGTTTATCACACGGTTGATGTAGTCGTACTCTTCGTGATCCGATCACGATCCAACCGATCTAGTGCCGAACGGACGGCACCTCCGAGTTTAGCACACGTGCCGCTCGATGACGTCTCCTCCTTCTTGATCCAGCAAGCGAGAGAGGAAAAGTAGATGGGATCACAACCAACACGATGGTGTGGTGGTGATGGTGGTGGTGGAGCATCGACAGCGCTTCACTAAGCGTCGCCGGGACGAGGCGGTGGAACTACGAAGTAACAGGAGAGAGATGGGCGCCAAGGGCTTGGTGTGTCCCCTTGGGGCGCCCCCTCCCCTCTCTATATAGGTGGAGGGGCATGGGGAACAGCCCCTCCAAACCCTAGGGCGCAGCCAAGGGGAGAGGAGGTGGAATCCTAGTCCTCCTCCTTCCCTTCCATACAAAAGTGGACTTTCCACCTTTCCCAATTGCATGGGCCTTGAGGGACTTGTGTGCGCCTGGCCCAATAAGGCCAGGGCGCCTCTCCTCAGCCCATGCTGATCCTTGGGACGTGGTGGAACCCTTGGTGGACTTCCGGACTCCTCTGGAAGTTTCCGGAACCTTCTAGAAGCTTCCCGGTAGAATACCGAAAAAACTAAAACTTTTTCCGGAACCCTGAAAACAACTTTCCATATATAAATCTTTACCTCCCGACCATTCTGAGACTCCTCGTGACGTTCGGGATCTCATCTAGGACTCCGAACAACATTCGGTTACCACTCATCAAATATCCCAATACTACTCTAGCGTCAACGAACGTTAAGCGTGCGACCCTGCGGGTTCGGGAATCATGTAGTCATGACCGAGACACCTCTCCGGTCAATAACCAATAGCGGGACCTGGATGCCCATATTGGTTCCTACATATTCCATGAAGATCTTTATCGGTCGAAACTTTATGCATAGTTCCCTTTGTCCGTCGGTATGTTACTTGCCCGAGATTCGATCGTCGGTATCTCCATACCTTGTTCAATCTCGTTACTGGCAAGTCTCTTTACGCGTTCCGTAATACATCATCTTGTAACTAACTCCTTAGTCACTTTGCTTGCAAGCTTCTTGTGATGTTGTATTACCGAGAGGGCCCAGATATACCTCTTCGTCATACGGAGTGACAAATCCCAATCTCGATTCACGCCACTCAACAGACAACTTCAAAGATACCTGTAGATCATCTTTATGATCACCCAGTTACGTTGTGATGTTTGATAGCACGCAAGGTATTCCTCCGGTATCCGGGAGTTACATGATCTCATTGTTGAAGGAATATGTATTTGACATTAATAAAGCAGTAGCAATAAACTGAACGATCATATGCTAAGCTAACGGATGGGTCTTGTCCATCACATCATTCTCCTAATGATATGATCCCGTTATCAAGTGACAACACATGTATATGGTTAGGAAACCTTAACCATCTTTTGATCAATGAGCTAGTCTAGTAGAGGCTCACTAGGGACACGGTATTTGTTTATGTATCCACACATGTATTTAAGTTTTCGGCAATACAATTCTAGCATGAATAATAAACATTTATCATGATTAAGGAAATATAATAATAACCACTTTATTATTGCCTCTAGGGCATATTTCCAACAGGGGGCGTGCCTTGAACTTTGTTCATGCCTAGGGAAACTTTGTGAATCTTGAATTACAGAGCATTTTCAACAAAAATAGTTACCCCTTGTACAAATCCATTGTATTATAAAAATAGTGTGCCAAGATTTACCTTTAGGGTGTTTAAATTGCTTGTTTGGTGTGTGATGTGCAGAAACAGAAACTTTTGTTGTAGTGTTTGAATTTTGATATTTTACTGGAATGTGCAAAAATTCTGAAATTTTTTACATAGTACTTCTATGCAATTTTTTTATTACGTCCTAATTGTTCAGAAATTTTGGATTTACATAAGTATATGTTTCATCTGCATCTTTACAGACTATCCTGTTTTCACAGATTGCTATTATAGTTTCTTTATCTGCTTATGTTTGCAATTTTGCCAAGCCCCATTTTTGTTGGAGCATTAGAATATTGTTAGCATACAATAGTTAATGTTGGATTACAATTATACAATATTGTTACAAAAATATATGATGTGATTTTATGTTATATGAACTAACCCCTCTAATAACAGTTCGGTTAAGTTTTGTGTGGATGAAGTGTCGAAGACTGAGGAGTCATTGATATAAGAAGAATAGGCAAGAGTTCAAGATTCGGGATTCCTAAGGCACCCCAAGTAAATATTCAAGGAGAATCAAGCATCTAAGGTTGGGGATGCCCCGGAAGTCATCCCATCTTTATTCCTCGACAATTATCAGTATGTCTCGGTTTTGTTTTGTTCACATGATATGCGTAAAATTCTTGGAGTGTATTTTGTGTTTGTTTTTTACTTTTATTTTATGCACCATGCTGGTATGAGATAGTCTTTGGTTAATTTATAGAATCCTCTTTGCATTTCACTTATATCTTTTGAGTATGGCTTTATAGAATGCTTCATGTGCTTCACTTATATCTTTTAAAGTTTGGATGCTCATTTATCTACAATTGGGAACACCGTTATTTGTAGAATGCTCTTTTGCTTCACTTATATTTGTTAGAGCTTGGCCGAGTCTTTTATAGAAAAGAATGAAACTCTCATACTTCACTAATATCTATTTAGAGAGTTAACAGGAATTGGACATTCACATGGTTAGTCATAAAAACCTGCATAAAACTTGTAGGTCACTTAATATGATATGTTTGATTCCTTGCAATAGTTTTGCGATATTAAGATGGTAAAATACGTGGGTGTACTAGTTGATTATCATTGGTTAGTAAGAATATCGATATTAAAGTTGTGATTCCCAAAGCATGCATGTATAGCCTCTAGTTTTGCGATGAAGTTGGAGCGTAATTTATCATTGATTGGAATCCATTGTGTTGGTTGGATCAGGGGCGCGTGATGTTTAACTCCTCCCAACCTCCCCCCTACGGGCTTGCGAGTAGTACTTTGCTTCGAGGGCTAATAAACTTTCACAATAAGTATGTGAGTTCTTTATGACTAATCTGAGTTCTTGGACAATAAGCACTTCCACCTATCCATATTTTGGTAGCCTCTTCGCTACCGTGCATTTCCCGTTCTCACCTCGAGACTTGGTGCAAACTTTGGCGGTGCATCCAAACCCCATGATATGATACGCTCTATCACACATAAGCCTTATTATGTACTTCATCAAAACATCAACCATACCTACCTATCATGGCATTTCCACAGCCATTTCGAGATATATTGCCATGCAACTTCCATTGTGACTATTCATTACATGACTTGAGCATGCATTGTCATATTGCTTTGCATGATCATGTAGATGACATGATAGTTTTGGTAAAGCCACCATTCATCACTGATATATATGTTACGCTAGATCATTGCACATCTTGGTACACCGCCAGAGGCATTCATATGTAGTCATATTTTTTATTTTTATCAACTTGTAAGTAAATTAAAGTGTGATGATCATCATTATTAGATCATTGCCCCAATGAGGAAATGAATGGTTGAGACTAACGAGTCCTCGAAAAAGTGGGTATGAGGTCCATGAGACTGTTCTTAAAAGAAGGAGGCTAAAAAGAGCCCATAAAAAAGAGAAAACAAAAAAATGAGAGAAAAGGAGAGAAAGGGCATGCTACTATCCTTTTATCACACTTGTGCTTTAGAGTAGCACCATGTACTTCATATAGAGAGTTTTCATATACTTCATGACTATACTAGTGGGATCTTTACACTATAGAACTTGGCTTGAATATTCAGATGACGAGCTTCCTCAAATGCTCGAGGTCATCATGAACAAGCAAGTTGGATGCGCACCCACTTAGCTGCATTAGGAGAGCTTTCATACACTTATAGCTCTAGTGCATTCGTTGTATGGCAATCCCTACTCCTCACATTAACGATTGTAAGGCCTCTCCATTGCCTAACGATCAGCCGCGTTGATGTGAGACTTTCTTATATTTTTTTCTTCCCTTACACACCCCAATCATCACTTTCTTTGCCATCCAAAGTGCTAAGTCCATGGCTCACGCTCATGTATTGATTGTAGTTGAAAAGCTGGAGCGAGAAAAAGTATGATACAATTGCTTGGTTTAGCACTGGGGTGCTCATGATTTATACTTTATGCTAGGAAGACTAAGCATGCTAAGCTATAACATTTTGTAGGGATAACGTTCTTTAGCATTCTTTAATTTGAAGGGCATGATTGTTTGTTAGTATGCCTGAGTATTGATCTCTTTATATCAAATGATAGACTATTTCCTTGAATCACTCGTATTGTAATATACATGCCATGATTATATTATTTGATCAAGATTGTCTAGGTAGCATTCCACATAAAAAAAATTATCTTTGTTGTATCATTCTACTCGAGGACGAGCAGGAATTAAGTTTGGGGATGCTGATACGTCTCCGATGTATCTATAATTTTTTATTGTTTGATGCCATTATCTTACCACTTCCACATACTTTTGGCAATAATTTATATTATTTTTGGGACTAACATATTAATCTAGTGCCCAGTGCCAGTTCATGTTTTTTTGCACGTTTTTTGTATTTTGCACAAAATCTATATCAAACGAAGTCCAAACGCGATAAAATTGTATGGAGATTTTTTATGGAATGTATGTGATTTTTTGGCGCAACAATCAACAGAAGAGGGGGCCCATAGGCGCCACAAGGCAGGGGCGCACTACCCCCAGGGCATGGCAAGGTGCCTTGTGGGCACCCCGTAAGTTGGTTGGAGTTCTCCTTCGGGTGCAAGGAAGCTAATATCGAGAAAAAAATCGTTTTAAAATTTCAGCCCGGTCGGAGTTATGGATCTCTAGATATTTAAGAAACGGTGTTCAACACTGTTCAAGATATCTTCCGATATGCCGATAAATCGGCCGATTTATCGCTTATCGTTGTCTGACCGATAAGATAAATTGACCGATAAATCGGCCGATATGGCAATAAATCGGCCGATATGCCGATAAACTGGCTGATTTATCCCTTATCTTGGGTCAACCGATAAGTTCCCGATAAGCGATATCCCCAACATTGGTGTTCAGGAAGAATAAGGACCATGAAATAGAGAAGAAAACAGAGAGAGGGAGAGAGAGAGAGAGAGAGAGAGAGAGAGAGAGAGAGAGAGGGGCTCCTATCCCTTGGGGGCCGGGGAGGCCAAGGACCAGAGGAGGAATCTTTCTCCAATCTAGGGTGAAGGCCAAGCAAGAAGAAGAAGGAGGGGGGCTCTCCCCCTCTCTCCCGGTGGCTGGAGCGCCACAGGGGGAACCATCGCGATGGTGATCTACATCAGCAACTTCGCCGCCGTCAACAAAAACTTTCTCCCCCTCTATGCAGTGATGCAACCTCTCTTTTCCCGCTGTAATCTCTACTTAAACATGGTGTTTTATGTTATATATTATTATCCAATGATGTGTAGCCATCCTATGATGTTTGAGTAGATCCCTTTTGTCCTATCAGTTAATTGTGGTATGGTGTGATTAATATGAGTTGTATGTTATTATGGTGCTGTCCTATGGTGCCCTCCGTTCCGCGCAAACGTGTGGCAATACCTCTATAGGGTGTTGCAGTGTGTTTATGATTCACTTATTGTCGGTTCTGGGAGTGACAGAAGCCTAAACACGAATAAGTGGGTTGTTGCATATGGGATTACACTTAATGTTATGGCTGGGTTTTACCTTAGTGAATCTTTAGTACTTGCACATGCTTGCTAGAGTTCCAATCATAAGAACATGTGATCCAAGTACGGAAAGTGTGTTAGCTCATACCTCCCCCTCATGCATATGATAAGTATCACACATGTTATATTCAATTACCTAGGGACAATCCTTCTCATTGTTCTTCAAAAGCTCTCTACTAAAAACAATTAACTTTTATTACCTTGCAAAGTACTTCTAGTTTTATTCTCGCAAACTAGTTTTATTCTTGTTCTAGGTAAAACAAACGTTAGTGTGCGTACAGTTGTATCAGTGGTCGATAGAACTTGAAGATAATATAAATCCTACCTTTGCTCCTCGTTGGGTTCAACACTCTTATTTATCGAAAAGGCTACAAACGATCCCCCATACTTGTGGGTTATCAGTGGGCGTCGAGGCGGGTAGGGTTTTAGGACAAGAGTGGAGTGAAAATGAGAGTGAGGGGTGGGGTTTAAAAATGGTGTGAGGAGGCGGGTTGTCGGACCGACACAGAGGACGGTTGAACTCCCCTACCATGCCCTTGTAAGATCAAATTATTCGCCTAGAGGGGTGAGTGGGATATTTGAACAATTTCTTCAGAAAATCTAATCTCCGAGAAAAATTATAGTAACCATGACAAACTTAGGGTAGTACAACAAAATACTGAAGAAGTGCTAACTTAAGCTAATGAGAGAAGAACTTATGTGACATGCAATCAGAACAATTGAAAGAGAGATAGAAGTACGCTATATAGCATAAGGTCAATCTACAGTACAAGAATATAAGTCTGACAAATAGACATACACACTTCAGTATAGCGAGGCCTAATAGAAAGCTAAGCATGCTAGGTAGTGGAACATAAGTATTCAACAAAAATTTTAGAGTGGGAAGTAAGAAAATTCTTCTGAGCATGCAAATTACACTCAGTAATGTAGAATGAAGAAATTGGAACCAGTAGGCCGGAGATGCACGGACACGATGGTTGGTTTACCCATTCAAGTTGTGGCATGATTGACATGTGGGCTAGGTTTGAGCCATAACTGAAGACATGGGAAAATTTCACCCTATTGCCTGAGGTAAGTATGCACATAACTAGCCAATCTGGGGGGGGGGGGGGGGGGGGGTAGACATTTGTCATATCTTTAGACCGTCCAAACTTGTTATTTGGCAAGTCCACAGATGATGTCTGAAATGGACACCCACCCCACCTGGAAGATGCACAATCTTCAAGAGTAACAAGTGTTTAGTGATACTCCGATTAGATTCTTTAGTCATGCTCAATCACTTTGCTATTAGTCTCTAGGGGTTTCCTCACTTAGGATTCACTCTAATCAGTGCGAGGAGGGTTGCTCAGACAACACTTGTCTCACTTTCATGCAGAGCACCCAACCACTTATGTTTGACCTAGGGGTTATTTGTAGTCAAGGTCACAACTCGAGGGGCCGATACGACTGTTTGAAGGGATGCGTCCAACAACGTGCTATTGTCAGCTGTAAAAAGGTCAGAAATTTGAACTCTCAAATTCTTCAGCCTAGAAAAACCTTAACAGAATGTTTCCTAACTCCTCCACGAAGACTTCCAACTTGAGTGTTACGAAGAATTACCTTAAACACGAGAGCTCGAAGACTTTGCCTAGAAGGAAATGTCCAAGTCTTCAATTCTGAATAAATAGGTTCGACTGAGCACACATGTAGACACACTATCTTAGCTTCACTTGCACACACCCTCTCAGCAGTAAGGTTTGCCCATATGACTCAATAAAATGAAAAGAACTAGAGTAGTAAAGAACACAATTCTTGACGCTTTAATTCTTCAAGGGGCGCACCGCAATCTTTAATGTTTTTAAAACATTTCTAGGCGGCATAACTCATTGGTTAAACCAAATACTCATGGAATTTCACCTGGAAATACTCACAAACATATTAGTCCCTTGACTATTTTGTCATTTAATCACCCAAAACCCTTAGGGGGCACTAGATTCACTTACAATCTCCCCCTTTTTAATTTTTTTTATGACAATCAGAGTTAAAACTTCAAAAATATATAGAATTTGAAACTAAAAACATGATGATTTGAATCCCATGATATCCTCTATAACACTATGCTCCCTAGTTTTAGAGAACCCACATTCAATTGAGGTCTCCAATCAAAATTGGGTCACCCGATTTTGACCGGGTCAACAATTTCTCAAAGCTCTCTCATTCAATTCTTTTATACTATCCACTATGCTGCCTAATTTCGAAGGCCTCACAATTACTGAGATCTTCAATTTAGAATGGAGTCACCCGATTTTGACCGGGTCAACAATTTCTCAAAGCTCTCTCGTTCAATTCTTTTAACTCACTATGTTTCCTAATTTTGAAGCTCTTTCATTCAATTGAGATATTTGCAATTTTGGATTTGGTTTACTATTTTGACCAGGCCAACGATTTTTTAAATCAATCAGCAGTAACCATCCTGTAAAACATATGAATCCCGCGCACCGTCCCACAACCTAGAAAAAATAAGCGCCATCATGTGATACTGTAGCACATATATTGTTCATGCAACCACAGACGCAGAAATTTCTCCACATAAAAATAGGTTGGTTAACAGATAAAACAGAATCACACCATAAAAGGCCCACCAAATCACCACATTATAAATAAAAACAAAACACACTCCATCATCTCTCCGACCCGCTGCACTAAATATTTCATTAGTTCCAAAGTATAAGGGGTATTAGTTTTTTGGAAAATAAAATTTCTTTAACTTGGACCAAGTTCAGAACAAAAAATATCGACATCCACAATATTAAACAAAAAAACTATGGAAATTCAATTCATGATGAATCTAATCATACCGATTTGATATTATGGATTTTGATATATTTCCCTACAAATTCGATCAAACATAAAAGGTTTAACTTTTCAAAAAAGTAATACACCTTATATTTTGAAACAGAGTGAGTAATTTTTCTTTAAGAAACCCGACAGCACCAACGACGCAGCAAAGCGCGCCCAACCCTTCTAGTAGAGTAAAGCTCCCCTTGAGAAAGTGCACGTGGCAGAGAATGAGTGAGGAGTACCCTATACCCTGGAATTCGAGGGAGTGCATGTACAGATAAATCATGAAGAATATGACAATGTAGAACCAAATAGTTATCTTCTAGGAATGGCAACATGCATATATAATAAGATATTGTGAATGCATGAATAATTAGTGTAGTAAAGAGTACGGAGGATCATAGAGTTAAGAGTTTACAACACGTTAAGAATCAAATGAAGTATGAGTGTTGTAACTTAGCAAAAGACCATCTCAAATAATCCACAAAGCTATTAACTCTACGTACCCCCCTTGTCATCAAAATGAACAAAAAGGATGGAGAAGAATAGGTAGTATAAATGTCCCCGGTACCAACAGATGAAAAAGGTGGAGCAAGCGCGACAAGATTGATGAGTCCATTTTAAATCATTTTCACCATTTGTTTTTGCATAATACAAGTAGAATTTCAAAGTTTTACTGCATTTGCACGTCCTTTATGCTTAGTTTCACCAGGTTTCTAAAGGAGGACAATATTTTGAACATTAATTGGAAAATATCTATATCTGGGTAAAAATCATGCTAATTGATGTCATAATAACCTACCATACGAAGAGAAGATCACATGGAAACAAAGCCAGCCGAGCAGGGCGTTACAGTGCAGATCGTACGTGGTATTGTAGAACCCGTTTTGTAGACTAGTTTGAATTAGGGTTGTATCTGAGGCGCGGTTCTATCTCGCCCGCAGCGAGACACATGCCTGTCTCGCCTCAAGGACGTCCTAAATGGCCCGACCCAAAAGCACGCAAATACATGTAAAAAAATTGTCCCTGTTTTTCGTACATTTTTTACTTTTTTGTATATAATTTTGAAAACTTTATAAATGCATATATTTCAAAAACTTAAACGTACTTCAGATTTTAAAAAATGTTCCCGCGGATTTGAAAAATGTTTAACACGGTGTAATGTTGATAGCATAAAAATGTTGTTGTAATTTTACAAAAAATGTTGATAGCATAAAAATGTTTGTGACATATAAAAAATGTTCACAATTTCACACAAATGTACATGAAATTCTAAGGAATGTTTATACAATGTAAGAAAAATGTTTTTGACATTTGAAAAATGTTCACAATTTCAAACAAATGTACGCATATTTAAAAAAAAATATGCAAAAAAATGTTTGTGTAATTGAAACAAAAATCTACATTTTATTTAAAGAAAATCATGAGTTCAAAGAAAAAAATTTTTTTAATTTTAAAAATCCGTGCATACAATGTAAAAAATGTGTGCACAATTTTTTTAAAAATGTTTCATATCAATCCGAAAAAAGGCTTCATTGTGTATTTGGAAATTATTAACACGTATTCAAAAAAATGTTAAAAACCTGTATTTGGGGAAAAAATCATGTATTTGAATTTTTCAAACATGTATGCAATTTTTTTATATTTATACCAAACATGTACAATGTGTACTAAAAAAATAGACATGAAAACATATATTTGAGAAAAAATTAATCATGTATTCTAAAATTTTAAACATGTATAAAAAAGGTTTTCTATATAGACCAAAAATGTTGTATGGTGTCGAGTATTGGCCAACTAAAGGTGACATGTTAAACAGTTAGGTGTAGCAGAGATTCGCATATTGAGATGGATGTGTGGCCCACAAGAAAGGGTCTGGTCTGGAATGATGAAATATGTGGTAGAGTTGGGGTAGTACCAATTGAAGAAGCTTGACCAATATCGACTGAGATGGTTTGCATATTTAACGCAGGCCTCTAGAAGCACCAGTGCATAGCTGACAGCTAAAAGCGTGCGAATAATGCAAAGAGCAATCGAGTTAGACCAAACTTGGCATGGGAAGAGTCCGTAAAGAGTGATCTGAAGGATTGAAATATCACAGAGAACTCTTGGACAACGGTGCGTGGAAGTTAATAATCCATGTGCCAGGAATATGAGTTGATTTCGAGATCTTATGTGTTTCACTCTAGCCTATGCCAACTTATTTAAGACAAAAGACATTGTTGTTGTTGATATGTATACTAAAAATGTACAATATGTATGAAAAAATAGATGTCAAAATATATATTTAAAACAGTTAAACATGTATTTAGAAAAGTTTAACATGTATAAAGAAAATATCCTGATGTATACAAAAAAAAGAAGAAAATTGATGAAAACCAAGAAACAAACAAAGAAAAACAAATAAATAAAGAAATAAAAACAAAAGAAAATTAGAGAAACCCAAAGAAAACCGCTACCAATAAGAAAACCAAAGGGAAAAACTCGCACCATAGATACAGTAATGGGCCGGCCCAATAGCACCCAGTAGAGGCCACACAGAGTTATGTGTTGCAGCGGATAAGATATAGCTCCCACATTGTATTTGGACTCGCAGCACATGAGCTAAGACCACCTTTTTGTAGAACTGAAGGGCCAAGACAAGTTTTTGTTTTTCTTCATACGAAGACGGGAGCTCTTAACTGGCGCTTTACGCACCGCCGAACGAAATCAGCGCTCAAGCGCTAGCTAGCGTGGGTCGGCCCATCTACGCTGCAGAGCGTACATGAGCTGCTTTCCTTCGATAGAAAAACCAGCTTCTTGTTCCATTAAACACAAACCTGACAAATTTGCTTGGTCAACAGTTGACCCCTATTGATGGCTGACAGTTGACTTTCAACAAAAAAATGCTTAAAAATTGAAATAAAGTTCACGAATTTAAAAAAATCACGGATCTAAAAATAGTTCACAAATTTGAAAAGTTCATGATTTTCGGAAAAACACAAATTCGAAAAAAGCTCACCGATTTAGAGAAAAAAGGTCACAGATTTGAAAAAAAATCAATGCTTTTTGAAAAAAAAGTTCACGATTTGGAAAAATGTTCATCAATTTTGAAAAAAGTTTCAAAAATTTCGAAATAAATTGTGAGTTTGATTTTTTTATCAATTTGTTAAAAAAAGCTCATCATTTTTTTAAAAAGTCATCGATTTTAAAAAAGCTTCATTGATTTTCAAAACAGTTCAACTATGTTCAAAACAAGTTCATCAAATTTGAAAAAAGTTCATAGATTTTGAAAAAAGTTCATCGATTTTGGGAAAAAAATCATGAATTAAAAATCATCATATTTGCAAAAAAATCATCGAATTTGAAAAAAATAAAAAATAAAATAAAAGGAAAAGTAAAAAGGGAAAGAAATAGAAGAATAAAGAAAAACCAAATAAAGTCGGCTCTGAAAGGGAAAAGCGAAGTAAGTAGGCACAAGAGTTAAAGAGTAAAAGGAAAAAATGAACTGACTAGGCACAAGCGTTAAAGAGTCCTCTTTGTTACTCCGGTTCGCTCACAAAACAGGAGGCGTGTAGTTCGACTCCGTTGCTCTCGCTTTTTTTGCAATTTAAATAAAAAATAAAAAAAGGTAAATGGGACAGCCCATGCAGCATCCATGGGAGGTGGGGGTGTGTGCGCCCGATTGCACGAACACTTGTAACGGGCTGCAGTGACTATATCTCACTTTAAGCGAGACGAAACGACCTCTCGCGTCAAACGCTACACTAACGGGCGATCCCAATAGCGAAGAGTTAAAAGAAATTGGAAGAGAAAGAAAAGAGAGCGCGCCCAGGACTCAAACCTTGGTCTTCCCACACATTGGTAACATTTTTTGATACATGGTTAATATTTATTGTATATAATTTTAATGTTTTTTTTAAATTTTGATTAATAGTTTTAAAATAAAAAATTAAACATTTATTGAATACATGGTCAACATTTTTCTATACAATTGATTAACATTTTTCGAACACTTGTTCAACATTTTTATATACATGATCAAATTTTTTCATCATTTATTTAATACATGGTCAAACTTTTCTCTATACACATTTAACATTTCCCAAATGCTTGATTAACATTTTTCAAATGCTTATTCAACATTTTTTAAATGCTTGATTAACATTTTTCAAATACTCGTTCAACATTGTTTTTTCACTATGCTTGAGGGGGGGTTATATTTTTATAACCTAATTCAAAATTCATCATTTTTAATAAGTTATCAATATTTTGTATGCATGGTCAACAGTCCGAATGCTGTGTTCAAAACATTTTCAAAAATACTTGTTCAACATTTTTGTAATATATTCAAATTTGCAAATACTTGTGAACATTTTTCAAATACTCCTTAAACTTTCTAAACTTGTTCAATATTTTTTAATACTGTAATAATTTTCAAATACTTGTTAAAATATTTTTTCAATATTTTTCAAAAAAAAAAAGAAACCGTGGCATGTTGCGCGCGTGGCCGGCTCATCTCGGTCGCCCGGGGACTCGCTGAAGCGAGACATAGGGGTGCATGTAAAGGGCGCAAAGGCGCCGACGAAGACAATTTATTGTCAAGGTATTAACTGGACTCCTAGGGGCTACAGCCCATTAAGAACTACGAACATCAACCCAAATTCAAGGTCCCCCCCCCCCCCCCCCCCCAAAAAAAATCAAATGCAAATTTACCTAGAAAAAACAAAAAACCTAGCAAATGTAAATCAGAATTTATCTTAAAAAAGAATCCAAATCAGGAAACGATAGAAATAACAACGACAACTTGCTCAAAAAAAAAAAAAAACGCCAATGGACATACGAATTTGGTGCGACCTGCATTTCCTTTCCTTCCGCTTAATTCCATCGACGCCGACGCCGATTTCCATAAAGCCGATCAGGCTAGGCTTCGCATCGTTGGTTGCTTGCTTCGAAAGGAGATTTTGCTTTCGGCCTCCTGCGAGATCAGGTTCCGCATCTGTTAACTCTTTTTTGGCGCGAGTGTTTGGTTCCCACCTGATTGTTCTTGTTTTAGTAGTAACAAGGGCTACGCACGACAGGTGCTTGTTGAAATGCTACTGCGTGTGAGTCATCGAAGTAGAAAGCTTGACTTGATATCTTTGCTTGCTTCACCAAATCCTCGTTGTTACGTACCATGATCTACCTTTTTCGATGTGGGATTTCTTTTCTTGATTATTGTATACGAAGCTAAAAAAAAAAGACGAGTAAGGCACGTCAATCATGTATGCCCTCTGTAACTAAATATAAGACGTTTTGCAGTTCAAATACGGAGGTAGTGGAGCGATAGAGAAAGTATGTTCTTCATATTTCGGGTGTTACATCTATTATTATCTCGTTCGTTGGCAATTAGTAATTGCAGTCACTACTGTGTAACTCTCCTGTCAGTAAAGCAAGGGGTGGCCCTCCTCCGTGATCAAACAAAAATGATTTCTTCGATCCAATCTAAGCAGGTTTTCCAGCTTCGATGTGGAATAAGTAATCATGCAATTTATTTACATTTTCACCTGAGAACCTGTAAATCCATCTTAAAGTTTTGCAATTTATATGCCGTTGACTCTAGCTGTCAGAAGTATGGATCGTTTGCTGTGACTTGAGGTTGAGGGCTTGTCATCCAAAAAATTAGTATTGACCTTACAAACTTCTACTCCCTCCGTCTGAATAACTTGTCCCTCAAATTGATGTATCTAGCACTGGTGCATACATCCATTTGAGAAACAAGCCAGTGTTAGATACATCTATTCGAGGAACAAACTTTTTCGGACGGAGGGAGTACTATTTATTTCTCAACGCCAACTACAATTGATGTCGTTTCTTAAACAAAAGTAATGTCATATGTCAAAATTAGCTCGTAGAGAGTGCAAAATCACCAAATTATTGCAGTTCACGGTTGTCATGTACTCTTGCACCTTGCCTTCGCATGGCTTTGCGCAGGCGGAAGTTCACTCTAGCTCATTTCTGGTTAAGCGTCCAAAGTATTCTATCTCACTGAAGTTCTCTATGGTTGATCCTTCGCTTCTTTTTCTCGTTTCTGTCTAGAATAGAACTCACGCTCATGCATGACATGTTCTATCTGTACTGAAGGCTGAAGCTAGTGGTTCTAAGCATCTCCGTCAAACACAGGAAAACTCTAGACGTCCATTTTAAAACTATAATGTGAGCATATTCCACTATAGCTGTTAAGTTATTCCCTTCTCAGTATCCTGTGATATATTATCTATAACTAGATCAGATACAACGTGACTGGCTTGCACTGCTTGGCTGGTTGCATGTTCAGCAGTTAACATCTGCTGACTTAATTGCATTGTTTTCTCCATTATTCTGCATGCCTGTCAGCGAGCTTCTCTATGCATCAAGACGGTAATACAGTTAGCAGACGTTGCAACAACTAAAACATACAGTAGTACTATTATTTTAGCTTCATCGCATGTATTGTTAGTTATTAGTTCATAAATAGTATTGACTTAAATGGTTCTGTGGCCTCGGCTGGCCAAGGTATAGATTATTGATCAATCTCTAATCAAGCTTATCGAGAAATTTTTATGAAGCTATAGTACGAACATGGAGTTTACGAGTGACACTGACACAAATAGTATATACTCCATTCGTTCCTAAATATTTGTCTTTTTAGAGATTTCAAATGGACTATCACATACGGATGCATATAGACATATTTTAGAGTGTAGATTCACTCATTTTGCTCCGTATATAGTCACTTGTTGAAATCTCTAGAAAGTCAAATATTTAGGAACGGAGGGAGTAAAACGAAAACTCTCATGTGATCCCGAGCTCCAGTGATCCCGGATGAACAGTAAAATCCAAAAAAATATTAAAAAATTCAAAAAAATCTGAAATTTTTTGTCAAGAAACTTTGATGTTTTTTCTACATGCGTGTCAATTTTCATGATGAAATGACATTTGTGGAGGTCTCGGCAAAAAAAAAAATCATGCTCCAAAAAAACTGTTTTTGGAAGCATTTTGGAGCATCGATTTTGTTTTTTTTGGAGAGACCTGCATGAATTTTATTTCGTAATGAATTTTTGTACGCACGTAGGAAAAACATCAAAGTTTCTTGCCAAAAAAATTCAGATTTTTTTGAAATTTTTTACTATTTTTTCGGATTTTACTGTTCATCTGGGATCACTGGAGCTCGGGATCACATACTACGCGTCCGGAGTAAAAGCTTTTTTTAGCCAATCGTATCTGAGAACATAAAGAAGTTTCTGCTTACAATCACAGGGAATCCAAATGACTAAACTAATGATGGTTGATGAAGACCACCAATAATTAATCAATGTGACATCTCTCGTCCTTACATTATTTTCAGGAGCGCCATTTTTCCATTCATTTTTTCTTATAGTCGCAACTATACAGTACTAGAGTTACTTACTTGCCGTTAGACTCTGTTGGCTTCCTAGGATGAAATGATTAGCTTAAACTTAACTTAGCTTTTTCTATGATACATATATTCCTCGGATGAAGCCCTGCTTTGACATTGTTTCCAATATACATGTATGTTCACTCACATTTGTTTTTACCATATATTAATGAAGTCAATTACAACGGAGTGTGATCAAGTGGAAGTTATTTGATGACATGTATTCTAATATAATTTCCATTTCCATGTGATGAATTTAAACAACTTTCTTTGCTTTTTGAAAAGTAGGGAAATCTCGGCATCTGCATCGATTGATGCACACAATCATCTATTATTGTACCCTAAAATAATCATCTATTATTGCAATATTTCAAGATCCAAATATCTCTGTAGTATTTCAAGTTTTTAAGTTTTGAATGCACGTATTCTAAAGCGTTATTATCCTTTGAGAACGGATGGGGTATGAAGATAATCATGTGACTATATCGATTGCAGATAACGATACAAGGTTCTTCCGCATGGACTTTTCATAAGGGCATGATGATTTCCAGCCTAGCTGTAGGGCACTTCTTCATCAAGGACGAGAAATCAGAAAAATGAACCAAAAGAAAGGTATCTTTCTATATCTGTCATGTGGAACTACTATTTTAAAACGTGTATGATAATGTAAACTAGCACTTCTCAAATCAGACCTTACATCAAGGATTGAATATTTGAATCTGATCGTATAACTGCAATGAGAGTTGGGTTGACAAGCTTTCAGAAAATGCAACCGCTTGAATTGGATACGTCAACAGCATAATAAATTAACTAAGTCCTTTAGCTATTACGGCACTACCTGCAACCAGCAGCCCACCCCGTTATCGTGCTCTGGTGGCTTCTTTTGAGATTCGTTATTGCTGCATGCTCGTCAACTAACAGATTGTCTTTTGCATTTTAGTTTCTTTGTTGACTAACTTGAGCTAAATTGCTTTCGACTACAACTTCGGTGGACCTTGTAACAATTGGATACATCTTTAGGACTTTTCTTTCTTCGAGTGGGCCATTTATTTGCAAGTTGTGATTTTATTTTAGTTTCTGTCACTTTTCTTTTATATGTGAGATTTCAATCCAAGACCAAGAGTCCTTTTTTACAGCAGAGTTGGTTACCTCCCAGGTTTTGAAAAAACCCGCTTGAAAAAGATAAGCGGTTAGTCGATTTTCTTATCACCCTGGTCTGTTGAGCTGCCACACGTATATACACCGCTAAGAGCATCTCTAGCAAATCCCTCAAAACAGAGCCATCGTTTCTATTTACTCAGCCGTGGCTCACTCTTAGGATAATTTTTTTTTCCCCCTCCCCTCGTGCCCACCGCTCTCCCTACCTCGGCAACATCCACTCTGGCGCGACCGTCCTTGCCCTCGTCAGCCACCACACACCTTGTAGCACTCATCGCTCCTTCACCCCACTTCGATTCGGTCACCCCTCATCATCGCCGGCGGAATTGATGCATCTACGCCCGTCACTATAGTCGCTAGATTCGATGCACCCAGGCCCCGACGCCGTCACGTTTCGTCGGGAACCGAACAACACAGCCACCCCAAGCGCTCTGCGCCGCCTCGCAGTATGTCTTCGTCCTATTGGTGCTCGCATCTCGCCGATCGTCTGACCGCTATGTCGAAGTTAAATCCTGTGGATCTCGGGTAGGGGGTCCCGAGCTGGTGATCTTAGCTAGATGGTGATAGTTGGAACAAGAGACATGATGTTTACCTAGGTTTGGGCCCCCCTTGAAGAGGTAAAATCCTACGTCCTGTTTTTATTGTATTGATTGTGATGAAGTACAAAGTACATGATGATCTACCTCGAGATCGTATGTGAATGAATCTAACTTAACTTAATCTTACGGCCTAAAACCCCTTGACTTATGTAGGGACCAGGGATACCTAGGGTTACATGTATGTCAGTTACATCTAGGGATAAGCTTGCCGGTGATTTGAATATGTCTTGAAGTGTGCGCCAAGTCTTCGGAGGATTCCATCTTGAGTATGCCGGGGGTCATGGTAAACATGGCCCATTCTTCGGTTGTCTAGGGGTCCTCGGCCCGGCCCATGACTGGCAGGCCGACGTGGCTAGCACTCCCTAGTCCAGGACACTGTCAGTAGCCCCTGAACTAGTCTTCAAGCTGAGGACTTTAGTGGGTTCGTCGGAATTGCGATGTCATCTTGAGTCTTAGGCTTCGTAGGCGAGTTTGATATTCTTGATGATCCAATCATGTGGATTACTTCTGGATCCAAGGATATTGAGTCCAAAGGTCTTCAGCGACAAGGTGGATGCCTTATAAGCTAAGTAAGCTCCTCCGAGGACCTGTTATGGGCCTCGGCTGACAATTTCTTGGATACACCACTCTGCGGCGTCCCACCATTGATATGTCCAATTAAGAAGGAGTTGTAATGGGCCTCGAATTCTACTTTTAGCAGCATCATCAATGTATGTTCTCGATCTACGTGTACATGTAAGGCACGATGCCTGGGAAACATGCAGATTTACCGCTGCGAGACTCAAGCGTCCCTTCATCCCATGACCGAGTTTTCTCCACTTATAAAGTAAAGGAGGCACACAAAAGATTTCACACCTTTTCCACCTCTGCCATTCTTGCTCTTGTGGATCTCATCTCCTTGTTTCTTCTACCGGATCTAATCCTTTCCTCCATCGTTGCCACAAAAGCTCGATAGTGGAGAACATCATCAGATCATCCAACCGCCTCGTCGGCCCCCTTGAAGGTAAGTGGAAGAGCTGTTTAGTTGCTCAAGGGAAACTGAATCATCTTGCCACACAAGGGTACCTGCCCAAATCGGAATTCATGTAGATTCGCCCCCGCTGGTATCTTTGGATGATGGCGTGCTCAACAACCACTTCCCAATGCCACAGGGTGATTAGAGGGTATGTTTCGTCCCTTTCTTCTCTAAGGACTAGGTTTTCCAATCCATCCGTTCCTCCGAGGCCTCCTGAAGTTTTACGAGATCCAACTTCACCACCTTACGCCTGGCTCGATTCTACTTGTAGCTGATTATGTCACTTTATGTGAGGCTTTCCTTGGATGTGAAGCCCACTTCGAGTTGTGGTGCAAATACTTCTGCTTGGTTCCCCATTATGGAGACGGCAAGCTTTTCGAGGTCGGGGGTGTCAAGGTTTGTCAGGTTGCCACTACTGCAGGATGCTGCTAACGCGACACTGCAATCAGAGACCCTTCGACGAAACTGTGTGCGATGCATTAATCGCAAACGATGATGTAAAAAACTGTCAAAAATGATACAAAATGTTTGCGATGGCGGAGACATCAAACACAGTTTAGATTATAGTTGCGTGTGCGATACGTGGCATACGATTCTCTCCAATGAACTGTTTGCGATGAGGCAGAACAACAGAAACGGGCAGCCGGATGAAGGTGTGTGCGATATACGGCATACAGTTCACTCGGATAAACTGTTTGCGATTAGGGAACGCAACAGAAACAGTCACCCAGATCAAGGTGTGTGCGATATACGACATACAGTTCACTCGGATGAACTGTTTTCGATTAGGCAACACAACAGAAACGGTTCAACTTAACAAGCTGTGTGTGATATGCGGCAAACAGGTTCCTAATCAGAAATGTGTGCGAAGACCCATAATAACACAGGCAATTTCTCCCAATAAGCTGTGTGTGTTGTGGGCAAACGCTTGCTGGTATACAATTGTCAGCGATTGATGAATTCATCACCGACGGCTTCCCTAGTATGGTCTGTGTGTGATGTCATTGCATACAGAACAATAATATATGTACTTATAACTTATAAGGACTTGATTCCATAACCAAATTGAGCATCCAATTACATAGGTGGCTAGTACACACATGACCTTTGCACACACCAAAGTATGTTCCAAAATGCCTATAAAACTCAAATAATGTATAAAAAGGCAAAACGAATCCTGAATAATTTCATATTCTTAGGACGATGCTCCTATAGTTTCATGTTGCCTCTATAAAATAAATCAAGGCGGGAAGAGACAGCGTATGTCGTTTCGCACACATAGGTGACAAGTTCCCTCTCGGAACCATGCGGCTTCATGAGAGAAGCTCTGGTTTGTAAGAAGTTTATACCAAAACTTGTCCGAAATTGGACTAATTTTTTACCACAGCATGTTGGTGCCATGTCATAACACCATGCCAAGTTTCATAATTTTGAGGCGAGTTTTGGATGTACCGTAATTTTAAAACCAGGTTTCTCAATGTTTACTGTCGAGTCGACACCGCCCTGGATAGGCTTTTTTCTCGTGGGTCCCAAATGTCAGAATCCAAATCTGTCACTACCATGCAACTTTTCTTATTAAGAATTACATCCCATTTGGTGTGCTGGCTGAAAATAAGTTTGTGGGTGCTGGAGGGCGCTAAGAACTTGCGGGTTCTGTAATGGACAATGATCTCAAGGATCCCGCGAGAGTGATGTTCTTTCCCTATGTTGTGATTGCTTATAATATTTATGTCTTAATTAAAGAAATGGCAAGCCATTGACCCAGTATGAAAGAAAATATGGGTCAAAGCCGAGTTGAAAAGGGCAACAATATCTAACTCCAGCTTACAAACGCTCCAAAAGCATGAGGATTAATTGTGCATCAGGTTTAGACAAAACCCAGATTGAACAGTGCAATAACTTCTAACTACACCAAAGTTTTGGGCAGTCACAATCAAATGGATCGGTCTGATCCATAAAATCAAGTTCCCGGCACAAAAATTCTACTGGTCCATGATGACGACAAGTTGTTGTAAATAGAAGCCGAGCACGTTCAGAAGCCCTTAAGTCCACCTGAAACTTCTTTTTATGTTGTTCAACATATCCATCCGTGAGAAAATTCTTGTTGAAAAACTTAATCCTCACGGACAATAGTAACCTCGCATTTAACATGAAGAATCTGACAAAGCTAGTGTTTGCAGGGTTGGATGCATATCCTTCCAACGTTATTGTCTTCAAACGAATGTCATGAGATCTGAGAAAATCCTTGTACTTTCTAACCCATCGATTGGTTATACGTTTTTCTCCAAGTGCTAGTACCTAAATAGACATGAAGATTGAAAATAGTTAATGTCTAAAATAGAGTATGTCGAAGGAGCGACAACTAAACGGTTAATTCTAGTACATTCAATGTGCGTGAAATCATCACCTTTATATACAAATTCTCCAGACATGGAAAGCATCGCAGCAAGCCAATACTCATGTTCAGATCAAGACACCACATACTGATATATAAGGTCTTGACAGAATTCCGCACCCCTAGTAGGCCATTCATGGACAAGCTCTTCACTCAGCATAGAACATAATATTAGCACCAAAAGTGTACTCGAGGATGATATTTAACTTGTGCGCACAAATGAAAAATGCAGATTACAAAAGTGTACATGAATAATATACAGTACCTGAATAAGTGTGGAGCCAAACACCATCTTGAACGATTTGAACGGATCATCAATTGCACCCAAGGTCTCCAGTTTAGGCACATAGACCACAGTTATTTGCGAAGGTGCATAACACCAATGAAGGAGCAACCTTTGAAGTGAATGAGCATCTTCGATGATGAGCTCCTGTCTTTCAAAACAAATTCCAATGCTTACAAGGTGAGGCGACTTTATTTTGAGACAAGGGACGTGGATTCCATTTCCAAAAACAAGGACCAAGCGTTGCAGGGCAGGGCAACTGGAGTGGATAATGTTGTGCAGTGAGGCCTCTGACAGATCAACCAACATAAGCGCAAGTTTTTTCAGCAGTGGGAGTCGAAGCATTTGTACCAGATTGTCTGCTAGATGGCACCGGGTCAAGGTGGCGCTGTGGAGAGAGAAGGAAAACCATGAGATGGACATCAGTGGTGAGGGCACAGATACAGCGATTGGTAGTAAGTTATTTTCGTAGTAATGGTAGAACTCAAGCTACTGAGTTTTTCGAATTGGCGGGATGTCAGCCAGGCGTCCACTGTGCAGTGTATGTCCAGCAGGTAGCATGCCGGGATGCAAATGCGTTGAACGGAGCCCTGGTGGGAGGAGATGATGGCTCCGGGGAGTTCAGAATCATCATCGACAGATAGCTGACGATAGTCGAGATTAAGAGGCGCGGCGCGCCACTGAGTGTGCCACCGAGATGCGAGGACTTGTGTGCGGCAGCCATCCTTGGTGGGGAGAAGGGAGATCGCTGATGCGGTCCGCCGGAGATTCTACGGGTTCCACAGATCCAGAGAGGGGCCGTGGCCGCTTCTGACCGTGCTGCCGGGTGCAAGATCTACAACCGGCGGCGCCGCTGGCCGGAGCCTCATCTGTGTACATACCAATCTGAAGAAAATGGCAAAAACATACATGTAGGACATTCAAAATCAATTCTCAAGACCTGTAAGAAAAAAAAAGGCACAAACATATATGTAGGACATTCAAAATCAATTCTCAAGATCTGGCCATGAATTATTAGCACGCATGCTAACCCTAGTCAGATTATTAGCAAAAATCATTTGTACAGAACGAACAATTAATCACTAACCCTATACGGATACCATTCAAACAATCAATACACTACATGCATCTAACGGATCTTAATTACTCTGATTTCATGGACGGAGAGAACATAACCATAGGATTTGTATTCCAAAAAAATTAGAGGGGGGAGTATCCAGAGAAAACACATGATATGTTTGCCGCACAAATGGGTATAGATGACTAACCGGTTTTTCGTCGGAGTCGCAGTCGTTGTCGGAGTTGCTGTGGACCTCCGGCTCCGGCTGGGGGGGGGCACGACGGCGCTGATGAATTCAAGGTCGTGCTGCTGCCCGCGCGAGACCTCGTCGACGGCGACGGCAACCTCTGTGCCCAGCTTCACGCGTTGCGCGGGTGCTTCACCAGCCCCGACGTCGCCACTCCCTCCGATGGTGTGCTTCGGCGGCATCCTCATACACTCCAGACGGTGGTGACCACTGTGGACTGGGGGTGCGGCCGCCTATTATGGTCAGCGGCTCGGTCGCGCCATTAAAATGGAGCAGTGGGAGCGAGGCGGGCCGCGGTCAAAGGCTGTCTCGCCTCCCGGTGAGCCTGCGCGGCGGACTTCTGGCATGCCTACCATCATTTAACACAGCTACTCACCCGTCTCGCGGTGACACTACGCAGCGAAAACACGTCCCGTCAATTCACACACCTGCACGCACGCCTCCCGGTCTGCCTGCGCGGGGGACTGCTTGCATGCGTCCCGTCAACTCACGCCTGCTCGCACGGGGCGCGTGGCTGCACGTATATTATTTTTCTTTTTTGATGATTAATTCTACCGCTTTATTGCTTAACCGAAGCATGGCACGTATACATTGTTGGTCTAATGCACACGCTCCGAATAAATAATCCGTATGCAATATTGGTTGCCAATTATTAACAATCTCCCGTTTGTAAGAAGATTATATCAAAACTTGTCTCAAATTTGACGAAAAAATACAATATCATAGTCTGCTGGTGTCCATATGACACCACGATAAGTTTCATGAATTTCAACTAAGTTTTGGATTTACTGGATTTTAGAAATTAATATTCTCAATGTTTTGAAATCTCTTGCATGGGGAAACATGCACCTAGGGACACACATATGATTTTGCAATCCATTTTGGTGCACATGTAGCTCAAATTTGATTTTTGCACATTAAATCCCTAGGAAATCAATCAATGTATAAAAATGGTCGAATGATCTATGTTTTTTTTTTCAAATTTTAACACAACACTCCTTTGGTCACATTGTTCACTACAAATAAAGTTTTACATGCCTCAGAGTGGCGGTGGTGCGGGAGATGTGTGTGTGGGGGGGGGGGGGGTCCGGCAGTACACTGCGAGTCATGAGCCTTCGTGTGGGATATTGATCATTTTGTGAGTTATATATGCCACATCAAAGTCGTGAATTGGTTATTTAAAACATTACACGTCCCTTTCATACATACATGTTCGGGCCACATGCATATATATATTGGTGGTCCTCTCGGACACTCCCTCGTGCGGTTATCAGCGATGTGCCCATTTGTTAGCCCACAAAGGTTTTCAGTTTCCACCGACAACGAGAGGCATTGGACCAAAGGTGGATTCATCTTGGCATGTGTGTTACGGTGTGGATCATGGTGAGATTCCATATCAAAGTTTGGGCACGTGCGTACACATGAGTCCCTCCCACTGGCTCGAAGTGAGGGGACTACACATCGTGAACCTCTGTGCAGTGCATTTCCGGTTTGCGAAGCATGTGCCACATCAAAGTTGTGCATTGGGTAATCGAACATCACACAACACACCTCTTTTGGGCACATGCACGCGGTGGTTGTACTATGACACTCACTCGCGTGTGACTCTCTCTGTGGGCCCGCGAGGTCATCGTCGATTAGTTGAACCTACAGCGAGAAAGAGGTTAATTTGACCAACAAGGATGGTTCTTTTTTGGTTTGTGTTACGTATATGCACGGTAGGAGTATGTAGTACATGACAAAGAGGGGGCAACATGTATACTATATATGTGTCATAACCTCGCTCCATGTGGGGACATTCTGGTTCCCGAGGCAGGTGCCACATCAAAGTTGTGCATTGGTATTCAAACATCACGCAACACCATGCAGGCGGTGGTTGCCCTATAGGAACTCACTCACGTGCGGCGCTTCCGTCTGTGGGCCCGCGAGGTTGTCCTCCATCACATTGAACCAACGAGAGAGAGGTTAATTTGACCATCAATGAATGATTCTTTTTGGTTTGTGCTACAGTAGGAGTACATATTGCCACGCATCGAAGGGGGGGGGGGGGGTAGCACATACCACGCATCATGAACCTTGCTCTCTATGGGGACTTTTCAGTTTCTGAGGTATATAGTGCCACATCAGAGTTGTGCATTGCGTCTTCAAACATCACACAAACACCTCGTTGGGCCACATGCAGACGGTGGTTGTCCTATACAGGACGCTCACTCGCGTGCGACGTACGCTTCGCTCCCGTGGGCCCGCGAGGTCGTCACCCATCACTTTGACCCAACAAGAGAGGTATAGTTTGACGAACAAGGAGGATTAATTCTTTTAGTAGGATTGTTGTGTTACGGTAGGAGTTTATAGTATGTGTCGAAGGGGGGACTTTACGGATTTTGAGGCAGATGCGCCACATCAAAGATGTGCATTATGTATTCAAAACATCACAACCACACACCTCTCCTTACATATGTTTGGCACACATGCAAGCGATGGTGGTTGTCCTCTGGAACTCACTCACGCGGTTATCGGCGATGCTTCCATCAGTGGGCCCGCTTGGTCCATCACTTTCACCGACAGCGAGAGAGGTTAATTACTTTGACTTAGGAGGGGATTAATTTTTTGTTTGTCTCATGGGTATAGGTCATGATGTAAGATTACATAATAGCGCATGTGTGCACATGAATCCATCCCGCTGGATCGAAGTGGGGGGGGGGGCGAGCACACGACATGTCATGAACCTCTTGCTCTGTGTGGGGACTGTGCGATTTTCAACGCATGCACCACATCAATGTTGTGCATTGGGTATTCAACTCATATGCATGCATCACGCACCTCCATAAATATGTTTGGGACACATGCATGCAATGGTTGTCTTTGGACACTCTCACTCGCTTCGTTATCGGCGGCAAGCCTATATATTCGTGGGCCCGCGTGGACATCATTTCGACCGACGACGAGAAAGGTTACCAGGGTGGATTCTTCTTCTTTGGTTCTTGTTACCGAATAGTAGTTCGATCATTCCACGCCTAATTAATTAAGTTTGAGCGTATGTTATGTTTCGTGAACCCTCGCTCATTGTGGGGATTTTACGGTTCCAAAGCATGGTGCCACATCAAAATTGCGCATTGGGTATTCAAACACCACACACCACTTCCATATATATACATATGTTTGGGCCACATGCACAGAGTGGGTTTTGTCTTCAGGCACTCCCTCGCAAGGTTATCGGTGACAAAAGCTAGCCCATTTTGCGGGGCCGTGTGGACGTCCATCACTTTGACCAACAAAGAGCGAGAGAGGTTATACGACCAAGTTGGATTCTGCTTGGTCCGTGTTACAATACGTCTTGGTGAGATGCCCTCCCCCTCGACGTGTGTGTGTGTGTGGGGGGGGGGGGGGGCTACTTCGCACTACCTGCAACCTCCGTGGGGTCGGGGAAGTCCGGTTAATTTGCGAGGCACATGTGCCACATCAAAGTTGTGAATGTAGTTAAATATCACACCGCACCCTTTTCATACATATAGTAGGGCCACCCACAGGTGGTTCGTATGTGGCCTCACCCATCTCGCGCCACAAAGCACACATTTGTGGGTCGGCACATGGTCCACGTTTGTCCGGAAGCGAAAAGGGAAGTTTTGACCATGATGGACTCCTATAGGTTTTGTGTTACGGTAGGATGACATTTCAGACCTAGCTATTTGGGGGCATGCTTTCATAGCTAGGATTCCCTTACCGCCGACACGAAGTGGGGTTCGTAGGGGGTGGCTGACTAGCAATACTGTGCGCTTTGTGCGACAGGTGCCACATCAAAGTTGTGCATTGGGTATTTGAACATCAAACCACCCTTTTCGTACATATATTTGGTCCACATGCAAGTGTGTTCGTGTTCTGAACCTTTTCTGCGTTATTCTTTTTGCCAAATTTACAAAACAGCAGATGAGTTGGATGCAGCAACCGTCTACGATTGGGGACACAACAGACATGGTTCACTCAGACTACCCGTGTGCCACGCCCGTGCCCCTGTCACTCACATCAGCACAGTAGATTGGGCTCCACGACGCTTTGCCTCCCGCTCTCGATAATATCTACTACCTCGCAATCTCGAAAATATCTACCGCCTGGAAGGTTTTTATGTTTGATAGCACACAACTAGTATGAGTGGAGCGTGTGCGATGTCTGTTACTCCCGCTCTGCTTCAATCCCTTGATTCAAATTTTCAGTAGCCCGGCATTTTACTCCCGCCTCTGCATCCCTCGCAATCTCAAAAATATATAAGCAGCTTCACCGAGGCCTTTCATTGAAAAATTCTTATTCAAGTATCCTTTTATGCTATCCAGAAATTCTATATATTTTCCAATCAAC
The DNA here is from genome assembly GCA_011799875.1 of Thinopyrum elongatum. Taxonomy (NCBI): domain Eukaryota; kingdom Viridiplantae; phylum Streptophyta; class Magnoliopsida; order Poales; family Poaceae; genus Thinopyrum; species Thinopyrum elongatum. The sequence goes on along the minus strand of CM022302.1, from coordinate 404,096,867 downwards.
AATATGTCAACCACATATAATATTAGAAATGCTACAGAGCTCCCACTCACTTTCTTGTAAATACAGGCTTCTCCAAAAGTGTGTATAAAACCATATGCTTTGATCACACTATCAAAGTGTATATTCCAACTCCGAGATGCTTGCACCAGTCCATAAATGGATCGCTGGAGCTTGCACACTTTGTTAGCACCTTTAGGATCGACAAAACCTTCTGGTTGCATCATATACAACTCTTCTTTAAGAAATCCATTAAGGAATGCAGTTTTGACGTCCATTTGCCAGATTTCATAATCATAAAATGCGGCAATTGCTAACATGATTCGGACAGACTTAAGCATCGCTACGGGTGAGAAGGTCTCATCGTAGTCAACTCCTAGAACTTGTCGAAAACCTTTTGCAACAAGTCGAGCTTTGTAGACAGTAACATTACCATCAGCGTCAGTCATCTTCTTGAAGATCCATTTATTCTCTATGGCTTGCCGATCATCGGGCAAGTCAACCAAAGTCCACACTTTGTTCTCATACATGGATCCCATCTCAGATTTCATGGCCTCAAGCCATTTCGTGGAATCTGGGCTCATCTTCACTTCCTCATAATTCGTAGGTTCGTCATGGTCTAGTAACATGACTTCCAGAACAGGATTACCGTACCACTCTGGTGCGGAACGTACTCTGGTTGACCTATGAGGTTCTGTAGAAACTTGATCTGAAGTTTCATCATCATCATCATTAGCTTCCTCACTAATTGGAGAAACTCCTTCTCTAGAAAAGATCCATTCTTAGCAACAAATATCTTGCCTTCGGATCTGTGATAGAAGGTGTACCCAACAGTCTCTTTTGGGTATCCTATGAAGATGCACTTCTCCGATTTGGGTTCGAGCTTATCAGGCTGAAGCTTTTTCACATAAGCATCACAACCCCAAACTTTAAGAAACGACAGCTTAGGTTTCTTGCCAAACCACAGTTCATACGGTGTCGTCTCAACGGATTTAGATGGTACCCTATTTAACATGAATGCAGCTGTCTCTAATGCATAACCCCAAAACGATAGTGGTAAATCGGTAAGAGACATCATAGATTACACCATATCTAATAAAGTACGGTTACGACGTTCGAACACACCATTACGCTGTGGTGTTCCAGGTGGCGTGAGTTGTGAAAATATTCCACATTGTTTTAAATGAAGGCCAAACTCGTAACTCAAATATTCGCCTCCGCGATCAGATCGTAGAAACTTTATTTTCTTGTTACGATGATTTTCCACTTCACTCTGAAATTCTCTGAACTTTTCAAATGTTTCAGACTTGTGTTTCATTAAGTAGATATACCCATATCTACTCAAATCATATGCGAAGGTTAGAAAATAACGATACCCGCCGCAAGCCTCAACACTCATCGGACCGCATACATCGGTATGTATTATTTCCAATAAGTCAGTGGCTCGCTCCATTGTTCCGGAGAACGAAGTCTTAGTCATCTTGCCCATGAGGCATGGTTCGCAAGCATCAAATGATTCATAATCAAGTGATTCCAAAAGTCCATCCGCATGGAGTTTCTTCATGCGCTTTACACCAATATGACCTAAACGGCAGTGCCACAAATATGTTGCACTATCATTATCAACTTTGCATCTTTTGGCATCAATATTATGAATATGTGTATCACCATGATCGAGATTCAATAAAAATAGACCACTCTTCAAGGGTGCATGACCATAAAAGATATTACTCATATAAATAGAACAACCATTATTCTCTGATTTAAATGAATAACTGTCTCGCATTAAACAAGATCTAGATATAATGTTCATGCTCAACGCTGGCACCAAATAACAATTATTCAGGTCTAAAACTAATCCCGAAGGTAGATGTAGAGGTAGCGTGCCGACGGTGATCACATCGACCTTGGAACCATTTCCGACGTGCATCGTCACCTCGTCCTTAGCCAATCTTTGTTTAATCTGTAGCCCCTGTTTCGAGTTGCAAATATGAGCAACAGAACCAGTATCAAATACCCAGGCGCTACTACGAGCATTAGCTAGTAAGGTACACATCAATAACATGTATATCAAATATACCTTTGTTCACTTTGCCATCCTTCTTATCCGCCAAATACTTGGGGCAGTTCCGCTTCCAGTGACCAGTCCCTTTGCAGTAGAAGCACTCAGTTTCAGGCTTAGGTCCACACTTGGGCTTCTTCCTGGGAGTGGCAACTTGCTTGCCATTCTTCTTGAAGTTCCCCTTCTTTCCTTTGCCCTTTTTCTTGAAACTAGTGGTCTTGTTAACCATCAACACTTGATGCTCCTTCTTGATTTCTACCTCTGCAGCTTTGAGCATAGCGAAGAGCTCGGGAATTGTCTTATCCATCCCTTGCATGTTATAGTTCATCACGAAGCCTTTGTAGCTTGGTGGCATTGATTGAAGAACTCTGTCAATAACACTATCATCCAGAAGATTAACTCCCAGCTGAGTCAAGTGATTATGATATCCAGACATTCTGAGTATGTGTTCACTGACAGAACTGTTCTCCTCCATCTTGCAGCTATAGAACTTGTTGGAGACTTCATATCTCTCAACTCAGGCATTTGCTTGAAATATTAACTTCAACTCCTGGAACATCTCATATGGTCCATGACGTTCAAAACGTCTTTGAAGTCCCGATTCTAAGCCGTAAAGCATGGCACACTGAACTATCGAGTAGTCATCAGATAGAGCTTGCCAGATGTTCATAACATCAGCATCTGCTCCTGCAGCAGGCCTTTCACCTAGCGGTGCATCAAGGACATAATTCTTATGTGCAGCAATGAGGATAATCCTCAAGTTACGGACCCAGTCCGTGTAGTTGCTACCATCATCTTTCAACTTAGCTTTCTCTAGGAACGCATTAAAATTCAAGGGAACGATAGCACGGGCCATTGATCTACAACATAGATATGCAAAAACTATCAGGACTAAGTTCAATTAATCATATTACTTAAGAACTCCCACTTAGATAGACATCCCTCAAGTCATCTAAATGATCACGTGATCCATATCAACTAAATCATGTCTGATCATCACGTGAGATGGAGTAGTCTTCAATGGTGAACATCTCTATGTTTATCATATCTACTATATGATCCACGTTTGACCTTTCGGTCTCCAGTGTTCCGAGGCCATGTCTGTACATGCTAGGCTCGTCAAGTTTAACCCGAGTATTTCGCACGTGCAAAACTGTCTTGCACCCGTTGTATGTGAACGTAGAGCTTATCACACCCGATCATCACGTGGTGTCTCGGCACGATGAACTGTCGCAACAGTGCATACTCAGGGAGAACACTTATATCTTGAAATTTTAGTGAGGGATCATCTTATAATGCTACCGCCGTACTAAGCAAAATAAGATGCATAAAAGATAAACATCACATGCAATCAAAATATGTGACATGATATGGCCATCATCATCTTGTGCCTTTGATCTCCATCTCCAAAGCACCGTCATGATCTCCATCGTCACCGGCATGACACCTTGATCTTCATTGTAGCGTCGTGGTCATCTCGCCAACTATTGCTTCTACAACTATCGCTAACGCATAGTGATAAAAGTAAAGCAATTACATGCCGTTTGCATTTCATACAATAAAGCGACAACTATAAGGCTCCTGCCAGTTGCCGATAACTTTTACAAAACATGATCATCTCATACAACAACGTATATCACATCATGTCTTGACCATATCACATCACAACATGCCCTACAAAAACAAGTTAGACGTCCTCTACTTTGTTGTTGCAAGTTTTACGTGGGTGCTACAGGCTTCTAGCAAGAACCGTTCTTACCTACGCATCAAAACCACAACGGTGTTTCGTCAAGTTTGCTATTTTAACCTTCAACAAGGACCAGCCATAGTCAAATTCAATTCAACTAAAGTTGGAGAAACAGACACCCGCCAGCCACCTTTATGCAAAACTAGTTGCATGTCTGTCGGTGGAACCGGTCTCATGAACGCGGTCATGTAAGGTTGGTCCGGGCCGCTTCATCCAACAATACCGCCGAATCAAAATAAGACGTTGGTGGTAAGCAGTATGACTATCACCGCCCACAACTCTTTGTGTTCTACTCGTGCATATCATCTACGCATAGACCTGGCTCGGATGCCACTATTAGGAAACGTAGCATGCAATTTCAAAAAAATTCCTACGCTCACGCAAGATCAATCTAGGAGATGCATAGAAACAAGAGGGGGAGAGTGTGTCCACGTACCCTCGTAGACCGAAAGCGGAAGCGTTAGCTTAACGCGGTTGATGTAGTCGAACGTCTTCTCGATTCAACCGATCAAGCACCGAACGTACGGCACCTCCGAGTTCTGCACACGTTCAGCTCGATGACGTCCCTCGAACTCTTGATCCAGCAAAGTGTCGAGGGAGAGTTTCATCAGCACGACGGCGTGGTCACGGTGATGGTGAAGTGATCCGCGCAGGGCTTCGCCTAAGCACTACGACAATATGACCGGAGGAGTAAACGGTGGAGGGGGGCGCCGCACACGGCTAAGAACAATTGTTGTGTCCTTGGAGGTGCCCCCACCCCCGTATATAAAGGAGGGAGAGGGGAGGAGGCCGGCCTAGGGGCGCCCCAAGTGGGAGGAGTCCCACTTGGGCTCCTAGTAGGATTCGGCCCCCCTTTCCTTTTACCGGAAGGGGAAAGGGGGAAGGAGAGGGAGGAGGAGAAGGAAAGGGGGGGCACCGCCCCCTCCCCTTGTCCAATTCGGACTCCCCATGGGGGGGGGGGGGCACACGACAACCCCTTGTGGGCTGTCTAGCCTCCCTCCTATGGCCCATATGGCCCATATCTTTCCCCTGGGGGTTCCGGTAACCCCCCGGTACTCCGATACGTACCCGATACATTCCGAAACACTTCCGGTGTCAGAATACTATCGTACAATATATCAATATTTACCTCTCGACCATTTCGAGACTCCTCGTCATGTCCGTGATCTCATCCGGGACTCCGAACAATCTTTGGTCACCAAAACACATAACTCATAATACAAATCATCATCGAACGTTAAGCGTGCGGACCCTACGGGTTCGAGAACTATGTAGACATGACCGAGACACATCTCCAGTCAATAACCAACAGCGGAACCTGGATGCTCATATTGGTTCCTACATATTCTACGAAGATCTTTATCGGTCAAACCGCAATGAGAACATATGTCATTCCCTTTGTCATCGGTATGTTACTTGCCCGAGATTCGATCATCGGTATCTCCATACCTAGTTCAATCTCATTACCGGCAAGTCTCTTTACTCGTTCCGTAATGCATCATCCCATAACTAACTCATTAGTCACATTGCTTGCCAGGCTTATCATGATGTGCCTTACCGAGAGGGCCTAGAGATACCTCTCCGATACTTGGAGTGACAAATCCTAATCTCGATCTATGCCAACCCAACAAACACCTTCGGAGACACCTGTAGAGCATCTTTATAATCACCCAGTTACGTTGTGACGTTTGATAGCACACAAGGTGTTTCTCCGGTATTCGGGGGTTGCATAATCTAATAGTCAAAGGAATATGTATAAGTCATAAAGAAAGCAATAGCAATAAAACTTAACGATCATTATGCTAAGCTAACGGATAGGTCTTGTCCATCACATCATTCTCCTAATGATGTGATCCCGTTCATCAAATGACAACACATGTCTATGGTTAGGAAACTTAACCATCTTTGATCAACGAGCTAGTCTAGTAGTGGCTTACTAGGGACTCAGTGTTTTGTCTATGTATTCACACATGTATCAAGTTTTCGGTTAATACAATTCTAGCATGAATAATAAACATTTATCATGATATAAGGAAATATAAATAACAACTTTATTATTGCCTCTAGGGCATATTTCCTTCAGTTTTAACATAATTTCTTTTGATGGAGCAAGGTATAGTTGGTATTCCTGGATCACCAAGTTTTTTAGGTACTCCATCCTTAAAAGAATAATTAGCAAGCATGGTGGAGATTCCAACTTCCGGTATTTTTCTCTTATTAGTGATGATGTCTTTCATATATTTTGCATAAGGGGCCATCTTTAATATATCTGTCAAGCGAGTGCGCAAAAAGACCTCTCTTTCTCTTCATCATCCTTTTTCTTAGTTGACTTAGGTGGAATGGGCATGGGTTTTTGAACCCATGGTTCTCTTTCTCTTCCATGTTTTCTAGCAACAAAGTCTCTTTTATCATATCTTTTATTTTTGGGTTGTGGGTTATCAAGATCAACAGTTGGTTCTATTTCAACATCATTATCTGGTTGTTTATCATTGTCTGGTTGAGTATCTTCATGAACATCATCATTATCTTTTTCATTATCACTAGATGAATGTTCATTACCAGGTTGAGTTTCAGCATCAAAAATAGAAACTTCATTATCATTATCAGGAGGTTTTTCTATTTCAGGTTCACTAGAGGCATGCAAAGTCCTAGCATTTTTCTTAGCTCGCCCAATTGCGAGTCATTAAAGCTTAAAGTGTCCTGCAAAGGAGCATTGAAGACAATAAATACTTTTCAGCATGTGTATAAGGAGTATTTTGAAGTCCCAAGCACATTGCAAGCAATATACTTGGCACTTGGGGGCTAATGTATGAGGAAGTTCTTTTTTCAAATTCAGTGCATAAGACCTGGCTCATCTTCATAAGATGACCTGGCCCTTGAGGGCTATCAAAGGTTCTTTTTTACAGCTACATATTAGTGAAGACCCGGCTTGTCTTTCTCAGATAAGCCGGCCCTGGAGGGCTACGAATGGCAGCTCTCAAATAGACTTCATACAATAGACCCGGTTCATCTTTTCGAGATAAGCCGGCCCTTGAGGGCTAGGACTTGAAATCTTAAACATAAAAGAAGATCCGGCTCATCCTTGCATGATAAGCCGGCCCTTGAGGGTTCTAATGGGTTATTTTGCAAGGGAATATTGACAACAACATGGTTAATACGGCTTATGTAAGCCGGTTCTAAGGGGCTATGACCCAAAAATCTAAACTTACATATTGCTGAAAGTCTTAAGCATATTCAACGATCTTTTCCTATGATTAAGACTTGGGGGCTGGATAAGTATATATATATATATGCATAAGTTAAAGGAGGGAGTGATTTTATACCTCATATTTTTGTCGCATCATATTGACCAAACTGGCCTCCAGTTCGCGGCTTGTTTGAAGACGGCTTAGATAGCCAGAGTACAGTTCACCAGCGTTCAGCTTTGAATAGCTCTCAAGATCAAGCTTGGGCTTATTCTTGTCTGACAAATGTGCTTCATCTTTGGCGGAATGTTTGGTCAGCACCGTGGAAACACCGGGCGGCTGATAGGCTGATCCGATGACGATCACCTCTTCAACTTGGTCATCAGCAGCAGTCTTGTCAGAATGTTTGACAGGAGAAAGTGGCTTAGGGCCCGGCGGGTCTTGATTGGTCATCAGGTCATCATTAATATCCGCAGCCAAGTCAGGATTGGCAAGGTCAGCTTGAGGAGGCGGGTCATCTTGCCGACTTTTAGGATCTTCAAATTCTTGGGTTTGGGCTTCACTAGCTTTCAGCGCATGTTCCTCTTGTTCAGAAGCTTCAAGAGTCTTGGAAGGGCCAGGTTTTTGCTTTTTGCCCGTCTTTGCCTTAGCCCTATTATGAAAATTATCCAGTATGATAAGTATGAAAGGGCAAGGCAATTTATTCAACAAGTAATGGTACTAACGCCAGGTTAACCATGAATGTGGGGAGCTGTGTCCCGTTTGAATCGCCAGATGAGTGAGAAGTATCCTGATATGCCGAGTCAAAAGAATTAAGAGGATGCCGTATGAGGCCGGCTCGTGAAAGAGAGAAAGCAGGGCTATGAGGCACCTCATGAAGATGTTTATGAGCCAGCGGTGTGTTGGGTAAGCTGGCCATAAGCTCCTCTTGGCCGCTGTTTCGAGTGTGCCATCTAGACTCGTGTTGCTGTTTCTTCAAAAGAAAGTTGGGATCCAAGTGAGCAAGAGGATGGGAAAATTGTACTTTCCTGACGACCCGCCGTGTTTTCTCTCTTGGCAAGGTTTCTGAGTCGAAGGAGACAAGGACTACCTCAACGGCGTCAGCTTGGCTTGTCTCCGCATCCTCCTGAGATGAATTAGCATCAATAAGTTGCATAAAAAGAATACCAAGTGAGTCAAGTTCTACCTCTGACTCGTCTAGTTCAAGCTGCTCTTGTGCCGTGGGTTTCCTAGGACGACCCGGGCCGCGACCGGTTGTTTTGACCCTTTTTGCTGGAGCAGTAGTGGTCTGTATCTTCCTTTTCCAAAAAGAAGAGTCAGCCTGGGTATACATGAACAATAAGATCGAAACCAGATAGATTGACAAACAAGCAATATATGTAAGGGTACTTACAGCTGGCTGCGGGTTAAGAATGTAATAAGGAGCTAGGCCCGTCTTACTGCAATTTGCCAATGACTCGCCAAGGAGCGACTTGATAGTATCATTGATCTCTTTCTCAGTTAATTCAATGGGATTGTAGCGCAGTGGATCTTTTGTATTCCCAGTATATTCACACATTAAGCCGGGGCGGCAGCTTAAAGGAAGAATTCTCCACGAAACCCAGCAGCGAACAAGATCGATTCCAGTTAAGCCATTTGTAATGAAAGCCCGGATCTTTGAAAGAGTGGAAGAATAAATACTACGCTCCGCGGCAGTCATCCGGCCTGGTAGTGGGCCGCTGGTAGGGAGACGATATGGACGATAACTCGGCAGGGGGTTTTCTCCTTCTGGAGAGGTGTCTTTGCAATAGAACTAGGTAAAATTCTAGTCCTTAGGATGACTCGGCAGGGTGGCTGATGGGAAGGTCACATCTCTCCACCTTTGAATTGAAACGCCTCCGAGTTCAAGACTAAGCCCGTCGGACATCTCAGTTTGGCGGTTGATGTAACAATAGTCTCTGATCAAATCTATAGAAGGCTCTTCACCGAGGTATGCTTCGCAGAACACTTGGAAATTGCATATATTTGAGACAAAATTGCGGCCAATATCTTGAGGATGAAGGTTGTAAAAGTGCAGCACGTCTCGAAAGAATTTTGAGCCGGGCGGAGAAAAGCCGCGGAGTAGATGATCTGTAAAAACCACAACCTCACCCTCTTGAGGTTCAGGAGGACATTCAGAACCTGGAACCCGCCAATGGATGACTTCCTTGATGGCTAGAATGCCCATGGACACGTATTCATTGAGGGTATCTTCGGTGATTTTGGAAGGGATCCAATCGCAAGTTGTGGGTGCCTTGGTCATGATGAGCCGGAAGTAATGAAGCTATGAACAGAAAATGAATACAGTAAATTAAATATTGCAGTACAAGAGGCGTTTTGCAAGTTTTAAGCCAGCCAGAGGTTGGCGGGTCACAAGAACATTGTGTAAGCCGCCGTATATGGCACAGCGAGTCAGCAGTCTATAAAGATGGAAGTGCTAAAATTCTGCTAAGTGTTGCATAAACAATTTTCACAGGTTGCAGCTAAATTTATGGATCTACCGGAATTCAGAAAAGAAAAATTATTCCTAAACCTAAAAGGGAGTGGCGGAAGAACTAGCAAGTTGAAGCATCAGATTATCAGAAAGTTAGAGTTTTCGAAGGACTAAAACTACGGTCATATTACTTCTACTAAGTTGTTGGGCCTGACTAAGTGTCCTAAACAGCAATGGATGAGCTAGGTTAGGGACTATTAAGAACTCCGATGAACCCTATGAACAAGATCGATCTAATGTGAATCTAGGTCAAGGAAGAAACGTTACCTGAAAGCTTGGCTGAAGAGCGGAGACGCACCACCGTTATCTGATCCGGTCAGGTTGATGCAATAGCATGTGTTGTTGTTGGCAAAGGATGATGGTGGCGGAGCTCTGGTCGCGACGGCGGCATGAGGAAGTCGATGAAGCAGAGGGGAATGGCGGGTAAAAGGTGAAAAGTCAGGCCCCCGTCCGTATTTATAAAGAAAAGTGGAAACAGTAAATGGCCAGTGCGGGAATCAAGGAGGCATCATGATCATCTTAACAGCAAAAACGCCTCAATTCTCAGAATGGTTAATTAATATACAGATCCGTTATGACGTCATAAGATTTTTTCTAAAATTAATGACGTGATGTCATCTTTTTGTCATGGCGGGTTGTATAAGTTTATCAGGTTAAGAGTTGAAAAGGTTCAAGGAATTCGCCAATTGAAGAATGAAGATTGACATGAACATGTTCAAATCAATCTAGGGCCTAATGTTCGGGATATAACCCCGTGGTATGACCCGCCCAGGAGGGGCCGGGTCATATTATTGGCGACTTATCATTGAAGGCCCAGTAAGGCCTAAGAAGACAAGATGAGAAGACCGAAGCCGGCTTACAAGCAGGCATGTTGAAGGCGAGATGATACGTCTCCAACGCATCTATAATTTTTGATTGTTCCATGCTATTATATTATCTGTTTTGGATGTTTTATATGCATTAATATGCTATTTTATATTATTTTTGGGACTAACCTATTAATCTAGAGCCAGGTGCCAGTTCCTGTTCCTGTTTTTTCCCTGTTTTTGAGTTTCGCAGAAAAGGAATACCAAACGGAATAAAACTTTCGCGATGATCTTTCTTGGACCAAAAGGAAACCAGGAGACTTGGAGATGAAGTCGGAGGAGCCACGAGGCAGCCACAAGGATGGAGGGTGTGCCCCCCACCCTTGTGGGCCCCTCGTGCACCTCCTGACTTAATTCTTTCACCTATACATACTCTTATATGCCCAAACCACCAGAGGCATCCACGAAAATACTTTTCCACCGCCGCAACCTTCTGTACCCATGATATGTGTTTTGCTTGGAGCGTCTTGTATGATTTGAGTCTTTTATTTTTAGTTTGCCACAATCATCCTTGCTATACACACCTTTTGAGAGGGACACGCATGAATCATGATTTATTAGAATACTCCATATGCTTCGCTTATATCTTTTGAACTTGACAATTTTGTTCTAGTGCTTCACTTATATCTTTTTAGAGCACGGCGGTGGTTTTATTTTATAGAAATTGATGAACTCTCATGCTTCACTTATATTATTTTGAGAGTCTTTAAACAGCATGGTAATTTGCTTTGGTTATAAATTTAGTCCTAATATGATAGGCATCCAAGAGGGATATAATAAAAACTTTCATATAAAGTGCATTGAATACTATGAGAAGTTTGATTCCTTATGATTGTTTTGAGATATAAAGATGGTGATATTAGAGTCATGCTAGTGAGTAATTGTGGATTTGAGAAATACTTGTGTTAAGGTTTGTGATTCCCGTAGCATGCACGTATGGTGAACCGTTATGTGATGAAGTCGGAGCATGATTTATTTATTGATTGTCTTCCTTATGAGTGGCGGTCGGGGACGAGCGATGGTCTTTTCCTACCAATCTATCCCCCTAGGAGCATGCACGTAGTACTTCGTTTCGATAACTAATAGATTTTTGCAATAAGTATGTGAGTTCTTTATGACTAATGTTGAGTCCATGGATTATACGCACTCTCACCCTTCCACCATTGCTAGCCTCTCTAGTGCCGCGCAACTTTCGCCGGTACCATACACCCACCATATACCTTCCTCAAAACAGCCACCATACCTACCTATTATGGCATTTCCATAGCCATTCCGAGATATATTGCCATGCAACTTTCCACCGTTCCATTTATTATGACACGTTTCATCATTGTCATATTTCTTTGCATGATCATGTAGTTGACATCGAATTTGTGGCAAAGCCACCATTCATAATTCTTTCATACATGTCACTCTTGATTCATTGGACATCCCAGTACACCACCGGAGGCATTCATATAGAGTCATATTTTGTTCTAAGTATGGAGTTGTAATTCTTGAGTTGTAAGTAAATAAAAGTGTGATGATCTTCATTATTAGAGCATTGTCCCATGTGAGGAGAAGGATGATGGAGACTATGATTCCCCCACAAGTCGGGATGAGACTCCGGACGAAAAATAAGAAAAATTAAAGAGGCCAAAAAAAATGAGAGAAGGCCCAAATAAAACAAAAAGGAAGAAAAAAATATGAGAGAAAAGAGAGAAGGGGCAATGTTACTATCCTTTTACCACACTTGTGCTTCAAAGTAGCACCGTGATCTTCATGATAGAGAGTCTCCTATGTTGTCACTTTCATATACTAGTGGGAATTTTCATTATAGAACTTGGCTTGTATATTCATTATAGAACTTGTGCTTCAAAGTAGCACCGTGATCTTCATGATAGAGAGTCTCCTATGTTGTCACTTTCATATACTAGTGGGAATTTTCATTATAGAACTTGGCTTGTATATTCCAATGATGGGCTTCCTCAAAATTGCCCTAGGTCTTTGTGAGCAAGCGAGTTGGATGCACACCCACTTAGTTTCTTTTTTTTAGCTTTCAAAAACTTATAGCTCTAGTGCATCCGTTGCATGGCAATCCCTACTCACTCACATTGATATCTATTGATGGGCATCTCCATAGCCCGTTGATACGCCTAGTTGATGTGAGACTATCTCCTTCTTTTTGTCTTCTCCACAACCACCTTCTATTCCACCTATAGTGCTATGTCCATGGCTCACACTCATGTATTGCGTGAAAGTTGAAAAAGTTTGAGAACATCAAAAGTATGAAACAATTGCTTGGCTTGTCATCGGGGTTGTGCATGGTTTAAATACTTTGTGTGATGAAGATGGAGCATAGCCAGACTATATGATTTTGTAGGGATAAGCTTTCTTTGGCCATGTTATTTTGAGATGACATAATTATCTTGTTAGTATGCTTGAAGTATTATTGTTTTTATGTCAATATTAAACTTTTGTTTGGAATCATACGGATCTGAACATTCATGCCACAATAAAGAAATTACATGGATAAATATGTTAGGTAGCATTCCACATCAAAAATTCTGTTTTTATCATTTACCTACTTGAGGACGAGCAGGAATTAAGCTTGGGGATGCTTGATACGTCTCCAACATATCTATAATTTTTTATTGTTCCATGCTATTATATTATCTATTTTGGATGTTTTATATGCATTAATATGCTATTTTATATTATTTTTCGGACTAACCTATTAACCTAGAGCCCAGTGCCAATTCCTGTTTTTTTCCCTATTTTTGAGTTTCGCGTAAAAGGAATACCAAACGGAGTCCAAACGGAATAAAACTTTCGCGATGATCTTTCTTGGACCAAAAGGAAACCAGGAGACTTGGAGATGAAGTCGGAGGAGCCACGAGGCGGCCACAAGGACGGAGGGCGCGCCCAGGGGGTGGGCGTGCCCCCCACCCTTGTGGGCCCCTCGTGCACCCCCTGACCTAATTCTTTTGCCTATATATACTCTTATTTGCCCAAACCACCAGAGGCATCCACGAAAATACTTTTCCACCGCCGCAACCTTCTGTACCCGTGAGATCTCATCTAGGGGCCTTTTCCGGTGTCTTGCCGGAGGGGGATTCGATCACGGAGGGCTTCTACATCAACACCATTGCCCTTCCAATGAAGCGTGAGTAGTTTACCTCAGACCTACGGGTCCATAGCTAGTAGCTAGATGGCTTCTTCTCTCTCTTTGATTCTCAATACCATGTTCTCCTCGATGTTCTTGGAGATCTATTCGATGTAATACTTTTTTGCGGTGTGTTTGCCGAGATCCGATGAATTGTGGATTTATGATCAGCTTATCTATGAATATTATATGAATCTTCTCTGAATTCTTTTATGCATGATTTGATATCTTTGTAATTCTCTTCAAACTATCGGTTTGGTTCGGCCAACTAGATTGGTTTTTCTTGAAATGGGAGAAGTGCTTAGCTTTTGGTTCAATCTTGCGGTGTCCTTTCCCAGTGACAGTAGGGGCAGCAAGGCACGTATTGTATTGTTGCCATCGAGGATAAAAAGATAGGGTTTTCATCATATTGCTTGAGTTAATTCCTCTACATCATGTCATCTTACTTAATGTGTTACTCCGTTATTTATGAACTTAATACTCTAGATGCATGCTGGATAGCGGTCGATGTGTGGAGTAATAGTAGTAGATGCAGACTCGTTTCGGTCTAATTGACACGGACGTGATGCCTATATTCATGATCATTGCCTTAGATATCGTCATAACTTTGCGCTTTTCTATCAATTGCTCGGCAGTAATTCGTTCACCCACCGTAATATTTTCTATCTTGAGAGAAGCCTCTAGTGAAACCTATGGCCCCTGGGTCTATTTTCCATCATATTACTTTCCGATGTACTATTTTGCAATCTTTTATTTTCAGATCTATAAACCAAAAACCCAAAAATATTTACTTTATCTTTTGTTTAGTTTTACCTATCTCTATCAGATCTCACTTTTACAAATAACCGTGAAGGGATTGACAAACCCTTTATCGCGTTGGGTGCAAGTTGTTTGATTGTTGTGCAGGTATTCGGTGATTTGTGCGTTGTCTCCTATAGGATTGATACCTTGGTTCTCAAACTGATTGAAATACTTATCTCTACTTTGCTGCATCATCCTTTCCTCTTCAAGGGAAAACCAACGCAAGCTCAAGAAATAGCAGGAGACCCGGCGGCGGGTTAACTCAAGAAACAATTGATCGAGAGCTAGGTCAGGCGTATTCGCTCCCTTGTATTCGAAACTCAAGTAATACAACTAGAACCAGGACGTAGGCTTTTACCTCGTTGAGAGGGGCCGAACCTGGGTAAATCCTTTGTGTCCTTTGTCTCATTCAACCCCTTCGAGCTAACCTACGTTGCGATGGCTCCACACCTAAGTCCTTTCACAACAGCATCTGCCGTGATAAAACCACGACAGAGTGGGCTTAAGCGGTGGTTCAGGAAGAGTCCAATCATCATAATTTTTCAATATATTATTCAATAATTCCTTAGCTTGTTCAACAGTTTGTTCCCTGAAAACACAACCAGCACAACTATCTAGGAAGTCCCTAGAATCATCGGTTAGTCTATTATAGAAGATATCAAGTATTTCATTTTTCTTAAGAGGATGATCAGGCAAAGCATTAAGCAATTGGAGAAGCCTCCCCCAAGCTTGTGGGAGACTCTCTTCTTCAATTTGCACAAAGTTAAATATTTCCTGTAAGGCAACTTGTTTCTTATGAGCAGGAAAATATTTTTCAGAGAAGTAATAAATCATATCCTGGGGACTACGCACACAACCAGGAGCAAGAGTATTGTACCATATCTTAGCATCACCCTTTAATGAGAGCGGAAATAATTTGAGGATATAGTAGTAGCGAATCTTGTCATCATGAGCAAATAGGGTGGCTATATCATTTAATTTAGTAAGGTGTGCCACAACAGTTTCAGTTTCATAACCAAGGAAAGGATCAGATTCAACCAAGGTAATTAACTCTGGGCCGACAGAGAATTCATAATCCTTATCATCAACAAAGATAGGTGAAGTAGCAAACTTAGGATCACATTTCATTCTAGCATTCAAAGATTTCTCTTTCAGTTTGCATAATAATTTCTTAAGATCATCTCTATCATTGCAAGAAAGAAAATCTCTAGCTGCCTCCTCATCCATAACATAACCTTCAATTATCTTAGGCAATTCATATCTAGGAGAGCTAGGTCTAATAGGTGTTTCAAGATCATCAGTTTCAACATTCTCAATATCTTTAGCTCTAGCTATTTGTTCATCAAGAAAATCACCTAGTGGCACACCATCATCAAGCAAGGTACTAGCATCATCATGAGTAGCATTCATAAAAGTAGCATCATCAATAACTTGCGACATATCAGGATTAATAGCATGTGGTGGTGTTGCAAGTCTACTCAAAACAGAAGGTGAATCAAGTCTAGAGTGTGATGGCAGTTCCTTACCTCCCCTCGTCCTAGAGGGAACGATCTTGGTTTTTGTATCCTTCAGATTCTTCATAGTGATAAATAGATAATAATCCCAAGTGGCTCAACAAATATAGCTATGCTCCCCGGAAACGGCGCCAAAAAAAGGTCTTGATAGCCCACAAGTATAGGGGATCGCAATAGTTTTTGAGGGTAGAATATTCAACCCAAATTTATAGATTCGACACAAGGGGAGCCAAAGAATATTTGCAAGTATTAGCAGCTGAGTTGTCAATTCAACCACACCTAGAGATTAATTATCTGCAGCAAGATGATCAGTAGCAAAGTAATATGATAGTTTTGATAGTAGTAGTAACATTAACGATAATGGTAACAGTGATAGCAATCATTTTGTAGCAAGTGTAACAGCAGCAATAGCAGTAGTAACTTAGCAGAAACAATATGTGGAAAATTCGTAGGCATTGGATCGGTGGATTCGTTGGATGATATTCATCATATAATAGTCATAACCTAGGGCGATACGGCACTAGCTCCAGTTCACAAATATAATGTAGGCATGTATTCCGTAAATAGTCATACGTGCTTATGGAAAGAACTTGCATGACATCTTTTGTCCTACCCTCCCGTGGCAGCGGGGTCCATAAGGAAACTAAGGGATATTAAGGCCTCCTTTTAATAGAGAACCAGAACAAAGCATTAGCACATAGTGAATACATGAACTCCTCAAACTACGGTCATCACCGGAAAGTATCCCGAATACTGTCACTCCACGGTTTGCGGATCATAACACGTAATAGGTGACTATAACTTGCAAGATCAGATCTAGAACATAGATATAATGGTGATAACTTAAACAGTTCAGATCTGAAATCATGGCACCTGGGCCCAAAGTGATAAGCATTAAGCATGGAAAAGTCATAGCAAAATCAATCTCAGAACATAATGGATACTAGGGATCAAGCCCTAACAAAAGTAACTCGATTACATGATGAATCTCATCCAACTCCTCACCGACCAGCGAGCCTACGAAGGAATTACTTACTCCCGGTGGGAAGCATCATGGAATTGGTGATGACGAAGATTCCCCTCTTCGGAGCCCCAAACAGGCTCCAGATCTAGCCTCCCGATGAAGAACGGGAGGTGGTGGCGGCTCCGTATCGTGAAACGCGATAATTCTTTCTCCCTGATTTTTCTCTCCGAAAATCTGATTTTATAGCATCGGAGATAGGGTCTGTGGGGCCACCAGGTGGGGACAACCCACCTGGGCGCGCCAGGAGGGGGGCGCCCTGGTGGGTTGCGCTCACCCGGGGGCCTCCCTCCGGTGGTTCTTGGCTCCAGTATTTTTCTTTTATTCCATAAAAAATCTCCAAAAAGTTTTGTTCCATTCCGAGAACTTTTATTTCTGCACAAAAAATAACACCATGGTAGTTCTGCTGAAAACAGCGTTAGTCCGGGTTAGTTTCATGCAAATCATGCAAATTAGAGTCCAAAACAAGAGCAAAAGCGTTTGGAAAAGTAGATATGACGGAGACGTATCAGTGTCGTCTCAACGGATTTAGACGGCGCCCTATTTAACGTGAATGCGGCTGTCTCTAATGCATAACCCCAAAATGATAAAGGCAAATTGGTAAGAGACATCATAGAACGCACAATATCTAATAAAGTACGGTTACGACGTTCGGACACACCATTACGCTGTGGTGTTCCAGGTGGCGTGAGTTGTGAAACAATTACACATTGTTTTAAATGAAGGCCAAACTTGTAACTCAAATATTCGCCTCCGCAATCAGATCGTAGAAACTTTATTTTCTTATTCCAAGGATTCTCCACTTCACTCTGAAATTCTTTGAACTTTTCAAATGTTTCAGACTTGTGTTTCATCAAGTAGATATACCCATACCTACTCAAATCATCTGTGACGGTTAGAAAATAACGATACCCGCCGTGTGCCTCAACACTCATCGGACCGCATACATCAGTATGTATTATTTCCAATAAGTCATTAGCTCGCTCCATTGTTTCGGAGAACGGAGTTTTAGTCATTTTACCCATGAGGCATGGTTCGCAAGTATCAAATGATTCATAATCAAGTGATTCCAAAAGTCCATCCGCATGGAGTTTCTTCATGCGCTTTACACCAATATGACCTAAATGGCGGTGCCAGAAGTATGTTGCATTATCATTATCAACTTTGTATCTTTTGGCATTAATATTATGAATATGTGTATCACTACGATCGAGATTCAATAAACCATTTACATTGGGTGTATGACCATAGAAGGTTTTATTCATGTAAACATAACAACAATTATTCTCTGATTTAAATGAATAACCGTATTTGCAATAAACATGATCTAATCATGTTCATGCTCAACGCACACACCAAATAACATTTATTTAGGCTCAACACTAATCCCGAAGGTAGAGGGAGTGTGCGATGGTGATCATATCAATCTTGGAAACACTTCCAACACACATCGTCACCTCGCCCTTAACTAGTCTTCGTTTATTCTGCAACTCCTGTTTCGAGTTTCTAATCTTAGCAACTGAACCGGTATCAAATACCCAGGGATACTATGAGCACCAGTAAGGTACACATCAATAACATGTACTAGATCATCGATGGCGCGCATGGCTGCGCCCATCTATTTATACACTTTAATGTTAGGGATTGATACAAATATATGTTGAGATTTATGTTTTTCAAAGTTGGCATGAACTATTATGTGTACATTAGTGGGTTTTTAAAATTGATTTGGTCAATTGTACATGTGATGGACGTTTACTTATTGTGTTTGCCCTCCTTTATTTGCTATCCCATTATATTTTTGGTGGATTAGCTATGTACATAGTCCAGCAAAAGAGCTCTATAACCCCCCTTAAAATTCACTGCTGCATAGCTACAAATTAATGTTAGACTTTCATAAAGACACATGTTGCAGTGCCAGTTCCTAAATGCCAGTATTTGGTTCATAGATTGTAGTTTTGATAATGAAAATATGACCATTCGTTTACAATGCAGAGTTGATATATAAAAAAAGAGGCATTGCTCATAACCCACTTAGCCCACAATGAGCATAGTTAATAAAAATGTCATCTTTCTCATATAATCAATCTTCCTAAGACCATGATTCATCACCAAGGATGGCATAAGCACCATACTGCTATAACATTTTTCATTTGAGGGATGAGCTAGCCAAATTGGCAGCGACCAAATGATTTACAAAGTTTGTGATGCCATAGACCAAACAGACTTACATGTTCCTGGGCAAGTAGGCAGCCGCACCAATCAGCCACGCCATTACAAAGTTCTAGGACAATAACCAAATCGAATATTATCAAAGTAAAAAGACAACAGGAAGAAGAGATTTCTAAACATGGGACAGTAACACAAATATCTCCTACGACAGAAGCAAGCAAGCGTTAGCGGCGCCCCTCCATTTGGAGGATGGAATGGTAGAAATTTCCAAACGATTATGAATTGAAAAAAGGTTAAATTTGTGTGAAATGAAATAAAAGGTGTGTTACCGTACCGATGCCATCTATTTTTGGAAATGAAAACAAAATCTTTAAGAGAAGTTAAATGCATTAAAAAAATTCAAATAGTTTACATATACACTGGCTCATATAGTGGTGAGGCATATTTATTTGTACTTCTCATACTCTTTATATCACCTTTACAACATATAAATAACAATATTCAAGGATTTACCCATAAAGATTTATGTTGATCTTTTCTCAATGAGACAGGATTTTCAGCATCCAGGTGCCCCTACACCCTCTATGAACAGTAAATTGAAAAAAAATTGAACCTTTGGGACATCGAACATGATCAAACTTTTGATGATCTTGCAAAGTTTTAGGAAAAAATAACATTCACAGAGCCCTCAAATGAAAAAACAAAACCATTGTTCAAAGTTTACTACATTTTTAGCAGTGATTCTTTTTGTGAGGGCTCGACGAAGGTTATTTGTTGCTGAAACTTTGCAAGAACATCAAATCTTTGATAATCTTTGATCCCTGAAAGTTTCAGAATTTTTTTATTTTTATTTTTATTTTTTTATGAATTTACTGTTGTGTAGGGGCACCCGAGAGCTATTACACATTTCTCTTTCTCAATTTCACAAACAAACCCAAATACATGTGTGTACTTTAATGTTACGACAACGGTTCACTGTGTAACTTTTCTCCACAAGTATGAGAACATCTTAATGGCAGAATAGTGCTTGTTTCTCCCTTCTATTCAGCTGAATCGGCATAACTCTGCAACAAAGAGTACATCATCATGGTTCACTCTAAGAATCTGTTTTACCTCAAAAACATACACCCTATTCTCCTATATATACCTGGTTAAAACCAGCACATCATAAGCTTGTAGGTTTTGAAGTACCTGAACCAGACGCGTGAAGGAAAAATATTTCCTGTGAGTATTATAACCATACCACGAAGATGGTTGTAGGAGCAAAGCCCTTGTGCCTGTCTAGTCAAACTAATTGTACTGAACTTCTTGACGCAAACATGGTTGCATTATTTCAAATACTCATCCAATGTTCGCTATCATTCAAGAGACCTTGTGTTGGCTATGAGGCACCCATAATAAATCCTTGGATCCTCCACTGGAGGGCATTTATCAACCTGATAAAAAACATAAGTAAAAATTTTCATATTGATGTCAGGTAATACCATGTATTCTATCCCAACTACGGACTTGTAGCAAGTGGAAATATTAAATATAAATTACTTACAAATACTCCGTTACTTTAGTATCCAAAGGAGGGACTCCTATTCAATTAATATTCAATACGGTTCAGAATACATAGTACTAAGAAGCAAATTTCAAAGCAATATGGGAACAAAGTTAGATGGTTGTCGCTACCTTGCAACATCATGTCAATATTCCCTTCCTGACAGCAATAATGCAACATATTATTTATGTTCAGATCACTCACATGAACTGTATCTGCTTTAGCAATCATTTTTCTTTGATTGTTGTCTCAAATGTTGCACACCATACTTCTTCGGAGCTTCTTTTGATTCATCATATGTTATTTAGTTGTGCAAAAAAATGCAAGTTGCTAGTTAATGCATGCAACGCATATACGGTAAACGTGTAAAGACAAGAGAAACCTAGGGAAACATTAAACATCAAGGCTAAGACAACATACCGGACCAATCCCTTCAAGACTAAGTGTCCTTGCTGTTAAAAGTATCAAGGTATTTGAGCATTTCTCTCTTAAGATCATCCTCTTCCCATGACAAGCTCTGTGCAATAATTTGAATGTAGCATAAGAAATGAGAAGATTTATTATGAAATGTTGACCCAGATGCTAAGAAAGATTAAAAAAAGAGCCACAAGTTCAGGCAGGACTGCCTTTAAATTAGACACATGATAATTATTCCCTTTGTTGGTTTCAACATAAATTCAACAGACACACATGGTAAGTTACATTATTGTATCAAGTTAACTTTGACTAACCAGCAAAGATATAATAAGCATGACCCACTTTACGAGCTACAGATGGACTGTTAATAATAATAACCAAATCATGCAAATGTCGATAATAAATGAGCAGTAATGATTTGTGTTTCATGCATAGTTCATACCAGGATGAAATTACGTTGGAGAATGTATCGAGAAATGGCTTGATCGACTCTTTAAAATAGTAACAAAATCTGGCTGCAAAAAATGACATGTGGTTATGTATATCTCAACAAGGAAGGGAATGAGCAAAGGGTGGCGACTCAGAAACTTTCCTGTAACATGTATCTGGTGAAGGTGGAGAACAAGGAGACGGCCACCAAGAGTGCTTGGGTGATCGTACGGGCAATAGGAGGAGCAGCTCTACAGCCTCTTTGCTGCCCGAATCTGGTCGTCGAAGAGGCAAAAGCCAACCAATAGGCGAAGCACTTGGATGAGGAATGCGAGGAGCAAAGTAGCAAACAGTCATGGGGCATAGGCGATGCACCTAGCGGTTCACTGCCCATGCCGCCAAGAGTGAACCCTACCGCCACAGCTGCTTCGTCATAACCGTCGCCGACCGTCGGGGAGATGGAGAAGGCGAGCAGTGGAGCGCCCAGGCGGAGGCGGCGATGTGAGATTGAACACGCTACCAAGATGAAAGGCACACGGTCTGCCGCGGTGCTGATTCGCGGTTAGGATTAGAGAGAGAGAGAGACCATGTGGCACTACAGATCTTGGGGCGGCTAGGACTGGGGTGGGGAGGCGCCGCAAGAGAAGCGAAGGGAGAGGGAGGGCAATGAGGGAAGGGAGACGGGTGGCTCGCTCGTTCGGTTGTTTCCTCGCGAGGTCTGAGTGGGCTTCACGTGAGAGCAAGGGCCCAATTAACCACAGGCCTCCGATTTTGCTGCGAGAGCAGCTGTCCAGTTTAGTCACGTTAAGCGTTGCGCCTAAAGTTTAATCAGATGGCCATAAACTCCAACAAACGCAGATCCGACGGCCAAAAGTACTGATAGTGTGAGAGGGCTAGAAGAGTGCTCGGTTATAATGTATATAAATATCAAATATACCTTTGTTTACTTTGCCATCCTTCTTATTTGCCAAGTATTTGGGGCAGTTCCGCTTCCAGTGACCATTTCCTTTGCAGTAGAAGCACTCAGTTTCAGGCTTGGATCCAGCTTTGGGCTTCTTCACGGGAGCAGCAACTTGCTTGCCATTCTTCTTGAAGTTCCCTTTCTTTCCCTTGCCCTTTTCTTGAAACTAGTGGTTTTATTAACCATCAACACTTGATGCTCTTTCTTGATTTATACCTCTGCCGATTTCAGTATCGCGAAGAGCTCGGAAATCATTTTAGTCATTCCTTGCATATTATAGTTCATCACGAAGCTCTTAGTAGCATGGTGACAGTGACTGGAGAACTCTGTCAATCACTATCTTATCTGGAAGGTTAACTCCGACTTTATTCAAGCGATTGTAGTACCCAGACATTCTGAGTACATGCTCACTGGCTGAGCTATTCTCCTCCATCTTGTAGGCAAAGTACTTGTCAGGGATCTCATACCTCTCAACACGGGCATGAGCTTAAAATACCAATTTCAGCTCTTGGAACATCTCATATGTTCCAGTGCGTTCAAAACATCTTTGGAGCCCCGATTCTAAGCCGTAAAGCATGGCGCACTAAACTACCAAGTAGTCATCAGATCGAGCTTGTCAAAGGTTCATAACGTCTGCATCAGCTCCTGCAGCAAGTCTGTCACCTAGCGATGCATCAAGGACATAATTCTTCTATGCAGCAATGAGGATAATCCTTAGATCACGGACCCAGTTTGCATTATTGCTACCATCATCTTTCAACTTAATTTTCTCTAGGAACGTATCAAAAAATGGGGAAGCTACATCACGATTTATTGAACTACAACATAATTTGAAAAGACATTTTGACTATGTTCATGATAAATTTTAGTTCAAATAATTAAATTACTAATGAACTCCCACTTAAATCAACATCCCTCAAGTTGTCTAAGTGATACATGATCCAAATCAACTAACCCATGTCCGATCATCACGTGAGATGGGGTAGTCATCAATGGTGAACATCTCTATGTTGATCATATCTACTTTATGACTCACGTTCGACCTTTCGGTCTCTAGTGTTCCGAGACCATGTCTGTACATGCTATGCTCGTCAAGTTTAACCCAAGTATTTTGCTTGTGCAAAACTGGCTTACACCCGTTGTATGTGAACGTAGAGTCTATCACACCCGATCATCACGAGGTGCTTCGAAATGATGAACTTTAGCAATGGTGCATACTCGGGGAGAACACTTTTATCTTGAAATTAAGTGAAGGGATCGTCTTATAATGCTACCATCGTTCTAAGCAAAATAAGATGCATAAAGGATAAACATCACATGCAATCAAAATACATGACATGATATGGCCACCATCATCTTGTGCTTTTGATCTCCATCTCCAAAGCATCGTCATGATCTCCATCATCACGGGCTCGACACCTTGATCTCCATCGTTGCGTCGGGGTCGTCTAGCCAACTATGCTTCTACAACTATTGCTAACGCATAGCGATAGAGTAAAGCAATTACATGGCGCTTGCATTTCATACAATAATTAAGAGACAACCCTAAGGCTCCTGCCGGTTGTCGTACTCATCGACATGCAAGTCGTGAACTTATTACAAAACATGATCATCTCATACATCAACATATATCATATCATATCTTGACCATATCACATCACAACATGCCCTGCAAAAACAAGTTAGACATCCTCTACTTTGTTGTTGCAAGTTTTACGTGGCTTCTACGGGCAACTAGCAAGAACCGTTCTTACCTACGCAAAACCACAAAGGTGATTATCAAGTTTGCTGTTTTAACCTTCTTCAAGAACCGGCCGTAGTCAAATTCGATTCAACTAAAGTAGGAGAATCAGACACCCGCCAGCCACCTTTATGCAAAACAATTTGCATGTCAGTCGGTGGAACCGGTCTCATGTGCATGGACATGTAAGGTTGGTCTGGGCCGCTTCATCCCACAATATTGCCGAATCAAAATAAGACGTTGGTGGTAAGTAGTATGAACATCACCACCCATAACTCCTTTGTGTTCTACTCGTGCATATCATCTATGCATAAACCTGGCTCTGATACCACTGTTGTGGAACGTTGCATGGAAAACAAAAATTTCTACGCACACGCAAGATCTATCCATGGAGATGCATAGCTACGAGAGGGGGAGAGCATCTACATACCCTTGTAGATCGCTAAGCAGAAGCGTTTATCACACGGTTGATGTAGTCGTACTCTTCGCGATCCGATCACGATCCAACCGATCTAGTGCCGAACGGACGGCACCTCCGAGTTTAGCACACGTGCCGCTCGATGGCGTCTCCTCCTTCTTGATCCAGCAAGCGAGAGAGGAGAAGTAGATGGGATCACAACCAACACGACGGTGTGGTGGTGATGGTGGTGGTGGAGCATCGACAGCGCTTCGCTAAGCGTCGCCGGGACAAGGCGGTGGAACTACGAAGTAACAGGAGAGAGATGGGCGCCAAGGGCTTGGTGTGTCCCCTTGGGGCGCCCCCTCCCCTCTCTATATAGGTGGAGGGGCGTGGGGAACAGCCCCTCCAAACCCTAGGGCGCAGCCAAGGGGAGAAGAGGTGGAATCCTAGTCCTCCTCCTTCCCTTCCATACAAAAGTGGACTTTCCACCTTTCCCAGTTGCATGGGCCTTGAGGGACTTGTGTGCGCCTGGCCCAATAAGGCCAGGGAGCCTCTCCTCAGCCCATGCTGATCCTTGGGACGTGGTGGAACCCTTGGTGGACTTCCGGACTCCTCTGGAAGTTTCCGGAACCTTCTAGAAGCTTCCCGGTAGAATACCGAAAAAACTAAAACTTTTTCCAGAACCCTGAAAACAACTTTCCATATATAAATCTATACCTCCCGACCATTCTGAGACTCCTCGTGACGTTCGGGATCTCATCTAGGACTCCGAACAACATTTGGTTACCACTCATCAAATATCCCAATACTACTCTAGCGTCAACGAACGTTAAGCGTGCGACCCTGCGGGTTCGGGAATCATGTAGTCATGACCGAGACACCTCTCCGGTCAATAACCAATAGCGGGACCTGGATGCCCATATTGGTTCCTACATATTCCATGAAGATCTTTATCGGTCAAAACTTTATGCGTAGTTCCCTTTGTCCGTCGGTATGTTACTTGCCCGAGATTCGATCGTCGGTATCTCCATACCTAGTTCAATCTCGTTACCGGCAAGTCTCTTTACGCGTTCCGTAATACATCATCTTGTAACTAACTCCTTAGTCACTTTGCTTGCAAGCTTCTTGTGATGTTGTATTACCGAGAGGGCCCAGATATACCTCTTCGTCATACGGAGTGACAAATCCCAATCTCGATTCACACCAACTCAACAGACAACTTCAAAGATACCTGTAGATCATCTTTATGATCACCCAGTTACGTTGTGATGTTTGATAGCACGCAAGGTATTCCTCCGGTATCCGGGAGTTACATGATCTCATGGTTGAAGGAATATGTATTTGACATTAATAAAGCAGTAGCAATAAACTGAACGATCATATGCTAAGCTAACGGATGGGTCTTGTCCATCACATCATTCTCCTAATGATATGATCCCGTTATCAAGTGACAACACATGTATATGGTTAGGAAACCTTAACCATCTTTTGATCAATGAGCTAGTCTAGTAGAGGCTCACTAGGGACACGGTATTTGTTTATGTATCCACACATGTATTTAAGTTTTCGGCAATACAATTCTAGCATGAATAATAAACATTTATCATGATTAAGGAAATATAATAATAACCACTTTATTATTGCCTCTAGGGCATATTTCCAACAGGGGGCGTGCCTTGAACTTTGTTCATGCCTAGGGAAACTTTGTGAATCTTGAATTACAGAGCATTTTCAACAAAAATAGTTACCCCTTGTACAAATCCATTGTATTATAAAAATAATGTGCCAAGATTTACCTTTAGGGTGTTTAAATTGCTTGTTTGGTGTGTGATGTGCAGAAACAGAAACTTTTGTTGTAGTGTTTGAATTTTGATATTTTACTGGAATGTGCAAAAATTCTGAAATTTTTTACATAGTACTTCTATGCAATTTTTTTATTACGTCCTAATTGTTCAGAAATTTTGGATTTACATAAGTATATGTTTCATCTGCATCTTTACAGACTATCCTGTTTTCACAGATTGCTATTATAGTTTCTTTATCTGCTTATGTTTGCAATTTTGCCAAGCCCCATTTTTGTTGGAGCATTAGAATATTGTTAGCATACAATAGTTAATGTTGGATTACAATTATACAATATTGTTACAAAAATATATGATGTGATTTTATGTTATATGAACTAACCCCTCTAATAACAGTTCGGTTAAGTTTTGTGTGGATGAAGTGTCGAAGACTGAGGAGTCATTGATATAAGAAGAATAGGCAAGAGTTCAAGATTCGGGATTCCTAAGGCACCCCAAGTAAATATTCAAGGAGAATCAAGCATCTAAGGTTGGGGATGCCCCGGAAGTCATCCCATCTTTCTTCCTCGACAATTATCAGTATGTCTCGGTTTTGTTTTGTTCACATGATATGCGTAAAATTCTTGGAGTGTATTTTGTGTTTGTTTTTTCCTTTTATTTTATGCACCATGCTGGTATGAGATAGTCTTTGGTTAATTTATAGAATCCTCTTTGCATTTCACTTATATCTTTTGAGTATGGCTTTATAGAATGCTTCATGTGCTTCACTTATATCTTTTAAAGTTTGGATGCTCATTTATCTACAATTGGGAACACCGTTATTTGTAGAATGCTCTTTTGCTTCACTTATATTTGTTAGAGCTTGGCCGAGTCTTTTATAGAAAAGAATGAAACTCTCATACTTCACTAATATCTATTTAGAGAGTTAACAGGAATTGGACATTCACATGGTTAGTCATAAAAACCTACATAAAACTTGTAGGTCACTTAATATGATATGTTTGATTCCTTGCAATAGTTTTGCGATATTAAGATGGTAAAATACGTGGGTGTACTAGTTGATTATCATTGGTTAGTAAGAATATCGATATTAAAGTTGTGATTCCCAAAGCATGCATGTATAGCCTCTAGTTTTGCGATGAAGTTGGAGCGTAATTTATCATTGATTGGAATCCATTGTGTTGGTTGGATCAGGGGCGCGTGATGTTTAACTCCTCCCAACCTCCCCCCTACGGGCTTGCGAGTAGTACTTTGCTTCGAGGGCTAATAAACTTTCACAATAAGTATGTGAGTTCTTTATGACTAATCTGAGTTCTTGGACAATAAGCACTTCCACCTATCCATATTTTGGTAGCCTCTTCGCTACCGTGCATTTCCCGTTCTCACCTCGAGACTTGGTGCAAACTTTGGCGGTGCATCCAAACCCCATGATATGATACGCTCTATCACACATAAGCCTTATTATGTACTTCATCAAAACATCAACCATACCTACCTATCATGGCATTTCCACAGCCATTTCGAGATATATTGCCATGCAACTTCCATTGTTACTATTCATTACATGACTTGAGCATGCATTGTCATATTGCTTTGCATGATCATGTAGATGACATGATAGTTTTGGTAAAGCCACCATTCATCACTGATATATATGTTACGCTAGATCATTGCACAGCTTGATACACCGCCAGAGGCATTCATATGTAGTCATATTTTTTATTTTTATCAACTTGTAAGTAAATTAAAGTGTGATGATCATCATTATTAGATCATTGCCCCAATGAGGAAATGAATGGTTGAGACTAACGAGTCCTCGAAAAAGTGGGTATGAGGTCCATGAGACTGTTCTTAAAAGAAGGAGGCTAAAAAGAGCCCATAAAAAAGAGAAAACAAAAAAATGAGAGAAAAGGAGAGAAAGGGCATGCTACTATCCTTTTATCACACTTGTGCTTCAGAGTAGCACCATGTACTTCATATAGAGAGTTTTCATATACTTCATGACTATACTAGTGGGATCTTTACACTATAGAACTTGGCTTGAATATTCAGATGACGAGCTTCCTCAAATGCTCGAGGTCATCATGAACAAGCAAGTTGGATGCGCACCCACTTAGCTGCATTAGGAGAGCTTTCATACACTTATAGCTCTAGTGCATCCGTTGTATGGCAATCCCTACTCCTCACATTAACGATTGTAAGGCCTCTCCATTGCCTAACGATCAGCCGTGTTGATGTGAGACTTTCTTATATTTTTTTCTTCCCTTACACACCCCAATCATCACTTTCTTTGCCATCCAAAGTGCTAAGTCCATGGCTCACGCTCATGTATTGATTGTAGTTGAAAAGCTGAAGCGAGAAAAAGTATGATACAATTGCTTGGTTTAGCACTGGGGTGCTCATGATTTATACTTTATGCTAGGAAGACTAAGCATGCTAAGCTATAACATTTTGTAGGGATAACGTTCTTTAGCATTCTTTAATTTGAAGGGCATGATTGTTTGTTAGTATGCCTGAGTATTGATCTCTTTATATCAAATGATAGACTATTTCCTTGAATCACTCGTATTCTAATATACATGCCATGATTATATTATTTGATCAAGATTGTCTAGGTAGCATTCCACATAAAAAAATTTATCTTTGTTGTATCATTCTACTCGAGGACGAGCAGGAATTAAGTTTGGGGATGCTGATACGTCTCCGATGTATCTATAATTTTTTATTGTTTGATGCCATTATCTTACCACTTCCACATACTTTTGGCAATAATTTATATTATTTTTGGGACTAACATATTAATCTAGTGCCCAGTGCCAGTTCATGTTTTTTTGCATGTTTTTTGTATTTTGCACAAAATCTATATCAAACGAAGTCCAAACGCGATAAAATTGTATGGAGATTTTTTATGGAATGTATGTGATTTTTTGGCGCAACAATCAACAGAAGAGGGGGCCCATAGGCGCCACAAGGCAGGGGCGCACTACCCCCAGGGCATGGCAAGGTGCCTTGTGGGCACCCCGTAAGTTGGTTGGAGTTCTCCTTCGGGTGCAAGGAAGCTAATATCGAGAAAAAAATCGTTTTAAAATTTCAGCCCGGTCGGAGTTATGGATCTCTAGATATTTAAGAAACGGTGTTCAGCACTGTTCAAGATATCTTCCGATATGCCGATAAATTGGCCGATTTATCGCTTATCGCTGTCTGACCGATAAGATAAATTGACCGATAAATCGGCTGATATGCCGATAAACTGGCTGATTTACCCCTTATCTTGGGTCAACCGATAAGTTCCCGATAAGCGATATCCCCAACATTGGTGTTCAGGAAGAATAAGGACCATGAAATAGAGAAGAAAACAGAGAGAGGGAGAGAGAGAGAGAGAGAGATCCAATCTAGAGGGGCTCCTATCCCTTGGGGGCCGGGGAGGCCAAGGACCAGAGGAGGAATCTTTCTCCAATCTAGGGTGAAGGCCAAGCAAGAAGAAGAAGGAGGGGGGCTCTCCCCCTCTCTCCCGGTGGCTGGAGCGCCACAGGGGGAACCATCGCGATGGTGATCTACATCAGCAACTTCGCCGCCGTCAACAAAAACTTTCTCCCCCTCTATGCAGCGATGCAACCTATCTTTTCCCGCTGTAATCTCTACTTAAACATGGTGTTTTATGTTATATATTATTATCCAATGATGTGTAGCCATCCTATGATGTTTGAGTAGATCCCTTTTGTCCTATGAGTTAATTGTGGTATGGTGTGATTAATATGAGTTGTTTGTTATTATGGTGCTGTCCTATGGTGCCCTCCGTTCCGCGCAAACGTGTGGCAATACCGCTATAGGGTGTTGCAGTGTGTTTATGATTCACTTATTGTCGGTTCTGGGAGTGACAGAAGCCTAAACACGAATAAGTGGGTTGTTGCATATGGGATTACACTTAATGTTATGGCTGGGTTTTACCTTAGTGAATCTTTAGTACTTGCACATGCTTGCTAGAGTTCCAATCATAAGAACATGTGATCCAAGTACGGAAAGTGTGTTAGCTCATACCTCCCCCTCATGCATATGATAAGTATCACACATGTTATATTCAATTACCTAGGGACAATCCTTCTCATTGTTCTTCAAAAGCTCTCTACTAAAAAAAATTAACTTTTATTACCTTGCAAAGTACTTCTAGTTTTATTCTCGCAAACTAGTTTTATTCTTGTTCTAGGTAAAACAAACGTTAGTGTGCGTACAGTTGTATCAGTGGTCGATAGAACTTGAAGATAATATAAATCCTACCTTTGCTCCTCGTTGGGTTCAACACTCTTATTTATCGAAAAGGCTACAAACGATCCCCCATACTTGTGGGTTATCAGTGGGCGTCGAGGCGGGTAGGGTTTTAGGACAAGAGTGGAGTGAAAATGAGAGTGAGGGGTGGGGTTTAAAAATGGTGTGAGGAGGCGGGTTGTCGGACCGACACAGAGGACGGTTGAACTCCCCTACCATGCCCTTGTAAGATCAAATTATTCGCCTAGAGGGGTGAGTGGGATATTTGAACAATTTCTTCAGAAAATCTAATCTCCGAGAAAAATTATAGTAACCACGACAAACTTAGGGTAGTACAACAAAATACTGAAGAAGTGCTAACTTAAGCTAATGAGAGAAGAACTTATGTGACATGCAATCAGAACAATTGAAAGAGAGATAGAAGTACGCTATATAGCATAAGGTCAATCTATAGTACAAGAATATAAGTCTGACAAATAGACATACACACTTCAGTATAGCGAGGCCTAATAGAAAGCTAAGCATGCTAGGTAGTGGAACATAAGTATTCAACAAAAATTTTAGAGTGGGAAGTAAGAAAATTCTTCTGAGCATGCAAATTACACTCAGTAATGTAGAATGAAGAAATTGGAACCAGTTAGCTCGATGACGACACATGGTTTGTTTACCCCATTCAAGTTGTTGGCATGACTCTACATGTGGGCTAGGGTTTGAGCCATAACTCTGAAGACATGAAAATCTTCACCATATTCTCCTTGAGCTAAGTTGCACATAACTAGCCCAATACTCGGGGGGGGGGGGGGGGGTAGACATTGTCATGATCTCTAGACCGTCACAAACTTGTTATTTGGCAAGTCCACAAGATGGATGCTCTGAATGGACACCCACCCACCTGGAAGATGCACAATCTTCAAGAGTAACAAGTGTTTAGTGATACTCTGATCAGATTCTTTAGTCATGCTCAATCACTTTGCTATTAGTCTCTAGGGGTTTCCTCACTTAGGATTCACTCTAATCAGTGCGAGGAGGGTTGCTCAGACAACACTTGTCTCACTTTCATGCAGAGCACCCAACCACTTATGTTTGACCTAGGGGTTATTTGTAGTCAAGGTCACAACTCGAGGGGCCGATACGAGTGTTTGAAGGGATGCGTCCAACAACGTGCTATTGTCAGCTGTAAAAAGGTCAGAAATTTGAACTCTCAAATTCTTCAGCCTAGAAAAACCTTAACAGAATGTTTCCTAACTCCTCCACGAAGACTTCCAACTTGAGTGTTACGAAGAATTACCTTAAACACGAGAGCTCGAAGACTTTGCCTAGAAGGAAATGTCCAAGTCTTCAATTCTGAATAAATAGGTTCGACTGAGCACACATGTAGACACACTATCTTAGCTTCACTTGCACACACCCTCTCAGCAGTAAGGTTTGCCCATATGACTCAATAAAATGAAAAGAACTAGAGTAGTAAAGAACACAATTCTTGACGCTTTAATTCTTCAAGGGGCGCACCGCAATCTTTAATGTTTTTAAAACATTTCTAGGCGGCATAACTCATTGGTTAAACCAAATACTCATGGAATTTCACCTGGAAATACTCACAAACATATTAGTCCCTTGACTATTTTGTCATTTAATCACCCAAAACCCTTAGGGGGCACTAGATTCACTTACAATCTCCCCCTTTTTAATTTTTTTATGACAATCAGAGTTAAAACTTCAAAAATATATAGAATTTGAAACTAAAAACATGATGATTTGAATCCCATGATATCCTCTATAACACTATGCTCCCTAGTTTTAGAGAACCCACATTCAATTGAGGTCTCCAATCAAAATTGGGTCACCCGATTTTGACCGGGTCAACAATTTCTCAAAGCTCTCTCATTCAATTCTTTTATACTATCCACTATGCTGCCTAATTTCGAAGGCCTCACAATTACTGAGATCTTCAATTTAGAATGGAGTCACCCGATTTTGACCGGGTCAACAATTTCTCAAAGCTCTCTCGTTCAATTCTTTTAACTCACTATGTTTCCTAATTTTGAAGCTCTTTCATTCAATTGAGATATTTTCAATTTTGGATTTGGTTTACTATTTTGACCAGACCAACGATTTTTTAAATCAATCAGCAGTAACCATCCTACAAAACATATGAATCCCGCACACCGTCCCACAACCTAGAAAAAATAAGCGCCATCATGTGATACTGTAGCACATATATTGTTCATGCAACCACAGACGCAGAAATTTCTCCACATAAAAATAGGTTGGTTAACAGATAAAACAGAATCACACCATAAAAGGCCCACCAAATCACCACATTATAAATAAAAACAAAACACACTCCATCATCTCTCCGACCCGCTGCACTAAATATTTCATTAGTTCCAAAGTATAAGGGGTATTAGTTTTTTGGAAAATAAAATTTCTTTAACTTGGACCAAGTTCAGAACAAAAAATATCGACATCCACAATATTAAACAAAAAAACTATGGAAATTCAATTCATGATGAATCTAATCATACCGATTTGATATTATGGATTTTGATATATTTCCCTACAAATTCGATCAAACATAAAAGGTTTAACTTTTCAAAAAAGTAATACACCTTATATTTTGAAACAGAGTGAGTAATTTTTCTTTAAGAAACCCGACAGCACCAACGACGCAGCAAAGCGCGCCCAACCCTTCTAGTAGAGTAAAGCTCCCCTTGAGAAAGTGCACGTGGCAGAGAATGAGTGAGGAGTACCCTATACCCTGGAATTCGAGGGAGTGCATGTACAGATAAATCATGAAGAATATGACAATGTAGAACCAAATAGTTATCTTCTAGGAATGGCAACATGCATATATAATAAGATATTGTGAATGCGTGAATAATTAGTGTAGTAAAGAGTACGGAGGATCATAGAGTTAAGAGTTTACAACACGTTAAGAATCAAATGAAGTATGAGTGTTGTAACTTAGCAAAAGACCATCTCAAATAATCCACAAAGCTATTAACTCTACGTACCCCCCTTGTCATCAAAATGAACAAAAAGGATGGAGAAGAATAGGTAGTATAAATGTCCCCGGTACCAACAGATGAAAAAGGTGGAGCAAGCGCGACAAGATTGATGAGTCCATTTTAAATCATTTTCACCATTTGTTTTTGCATAATACAAGTAGAATTTCAAAGTTTTACTGCATTTGCACGTCCTTTATGCTTAGTTTCGCCAGGTTTCTAAAGGAGGACAATATTTTGAGCATTAATTGGAAAATATCTATATCTGGGTAAAAATCATGCCAATTGATGTCATAATAACCTACCATACGAAGAGAAGATCACATGGAAACAAAGCCAGCCGAGCAGGGCATTACAGTGCAGATCGTACGTGGTATTGTAGAACCCGTTTTGTAGACTAGTTTGAATTAGGGTTGTATCTGAGGCGCGGTTCTATCTCGCCCGCAGCGAGACACATGCCTGTCTCGCCTCAAGGACGTCCTAAATGGCCCGACCCAAAAGCACGCAAATACATGTAAAAAAACTGTCCCTGTTTTTTGTACATTTTTTACTTTTTTGTATATAATTTTGAAAACTTTATAAATGCATATATTTCAAAAACTTAAACGTACTTAAGATTTTAAAAAATGTTCCCGCGGATTTGAAAAATGTTTAACACGGTGTAATGTTGATAGCATAAAAATGTTGTTGTAATTTTACAAAAAATGTTGATAGCATAAAAATGTTTGTGACATATAAAAAATGTTCACAATTTCACACAAATGTACGTGAAATTCTAAGGAATGTTTATACAATGTAAGAAAAATGTTTTTGACATTTGAAAAATGTTCACAATTTCAAACAAATGTACGCATATTTAAAAAAAAATATACAATGCAAAAAAATGTTTGTGTAATTGAAACAAAATCTACATTTTATTTAAAGAAAATTCATGAGTTTCAAAAAGAAAAAATGTTTTTTACATTTTAAAAATCCGTGCATACAATGTAAAAAATGTGTGCACAATTTTTTAAAAAATGTTTCATATCAATCCGAAAAAAGGCTTCATTGTGTATTTGGAAATTATTAACACGTATTCAAAAAAATGTTAAAAACCTGTATTTGGGGAAAAAATCATGTATTTGAATTTTTCAAACATGTATGCAATTTTTTTATATTTATACCAAACATGTACAATGTGTACTAAAAAAATAGACATGAAAACATATATTTGAGAAAAAATTAATCATGTATTCTAAAATTTTAAACATGTATAAAAAAGGTTTTCTATATAGACCAAAAATGTTGTATGGTGTCGAGTATTGGCCAACTAAAGGTGACATGTTAAACAGTTAGGTGTAGCAGAGATTCGCATATTGAGATGGATGTGTGGCCCACAAGAAAGGGTCTGGTCTGGAATGATGAAATATGTGGTAGAGTTGGGGTAGTACCAATTGAAGAAGCTTGACCAATATCGACTGAGATGGTTTGCATATTTAACGCAGGCCTCTAGAAGCACCAGTGCATAGCTGACAGCTAAAAGCGTGCGAATAATGCAAAGAGCAATCGAGTTAGACCAAACTTGGCATGGGAAGAGTCCGTAAAGAGTGATCTGAAGGATTGAAATATTACAGAGAACTCTTGGACAACGGTGCGTGGAAGTTAATAATCCATGTGCCAGGAATATGAGTTGATTTCGAGATCTTATGTGTTTCACTCTAGCCTATGCCAACTTATTTAAGACAAAAGACATTGTTGTTGTTGATATGTATACTAAAAATGTACAATATGTATGAAAAAATAGATGTCAAAATATATATTTAAAACAGTTAAACATGTATTTAGAAAAGTTTAACATGTATAAAGAAAATATCCTGATGTATACAAAAAAAAGAAGAAAATTGATGAAAACCAAGAAACAAACAAAGAAAAACAAATAAATAAAGAAATAAAAACAAAAGAAAATTAGAGAAACCCAAAGAAAACCGCTACCATTAAGAAAACCAAAGGGAAAAACTCGCACCATAGATACAGTAATGGGCCGGCCCAATAGCACCCAGTAGAGGCCACACAGAGTTATGTGTTGCAGCGGATAAGATATAGCTCCCACATTGTATTTGGACTCGCAGCACATGAGCTAAGACCACCTTTTTGTAGAACTGAAGGGCCAAGACAAGTTTTTGTTTTTCTTCATACGAAGACGGGAGCTCTTAACTGGCGCTTTATGCACCGCCGAACGAAATCAGCGCTCAAGCGCTAGCTAGCGTGGGCCGGCCCATCTACGCTGCAGAGCGTACATGAGCTGCTTTCCTTCGATAGAAAAACCAGCTTCTTGTTCCATTAAACACAAACCTGACTAATTTGCTTGGTCAACAGTTGACCCCTATTGATGGCTGACAGTTGACTTTCAACAAAAAAATGCTTAAAATTGAAATAAAGTTCATGAATTCAAAAAAATCACGGATCTAAAAATAGTTCACAAATTTTGAAAAGTTCATGATTTTCGGAAAAACACAAATTCGAAAAAAGCTCACCGATTTAGAGAAAAAAGCTCACGGATTTGAAAAAAAATCAATGCTTTTTGAAAAAAAAGTTCATGATTTGGAAAAATGTTCATCAATTTTGAAAAAAGTTTCAAAAATTTCGAAAAAAATTGTGAGTTTGATTTTTTACAATTTTTTAAAAAAAGCTCATCATTTTTTAAAAAAGCCATCGATTTTAAAAAAGCTTCATTGATTTTCAAAACAGTTCAACTATGTTCAAAACAAGTTCATCAAATTTGAAAAAATTTCATAGATTTTGAAAAAATTTCATCGATTTTGGGAAAAAAATCATGAATTAAAAATCATCATATTTGCAAAAAAATCATCAAATTTGAAAAAAATAAAAAAATAAATAAAAGGAAAAGTAAAAAGGGAAAGAAATAGAAGAATAAAGAAAAACCAAATAAAGTCGGCTCTGAAAGGGAAAAGCGAAGTAAGTAGGCACAAGAGTTAAAGAGTAAAAGGAAAAAATGAACTGACTAGGCACAAGCGTTAAAGAGTCCTCTTTGTTACTCGGGTTCGCTCACAAAACAAGAGGCGTGTAGTTCGACTCCGTTGCTCTCGCTTTTTTTGCAATTTAAATAAAAAATAAAAAAAGGTAAATGGGACAGCCCATGCAGCATCCATGGGGGGTGGGGGTGTGTGCGCCCGATTGCACGAACACTTGTAACGGGCTGCAGTGACTATATCTCACTTTAAGCGAGACGAAACGACCTCTCGCGTCAAACGCTACACTAACGGGCGATCCCAATAGCGGAAGAGTTAAAAGAAATTGGAAGAGAAAGAAAAGAGAGCGCGCCCAGGACTCAAACCTTGGTCTTCCCACACATTGGTAACATTTTTTGATACATGGTTAATATTTATTGTATATAATTTTAATGTTTTTTTTTAAATTTTGATTAATAGTTTTAAAATAAAAAATTAAACATTTATTGAATACATGGTCAACATTTTTCTATACAATTGATTAACATTTTTCCAACACTTGTTCAACATTTTTATATACATGATCAAATTTTTTCATCATTTATTTAATACATGGTCAAACTTTTCTCTATACACATTTAACATTTCCCAAATGCTTGATTAACATTTTTCAAATGCTTAAATGCTTATTCAAGATTTTTTAAATGCTTGATTAACATTTTTCAAATACTCGTTCAACATTGTTTTTTCAAATGCTTGATTAATATTTTTATATACCTAATTCAAAATTCATCATTTTTAATAAGTTATCAATATTTTTTGTATGCATGTTCAACATTGTCCGAATGCTTGTTCAACATTTTTCAAATACTTGTTCAACATTTTTGTAATACTTATTCAACATTTGCAAATACTTGTTGAACATTTTTCAAATACTCCTTAAACATTTTTCTAATACTTGTTCAATATTTTTTAAATACCTGTTAATCATTTTTCAAATACTTGTTAAAATATTTTTTCAATATTTTTCAAAAAAAAAAAGAAACCGTGGCATGTTGCGCGCGTGGGCCGGCTCATCTCGGTCGCCCGGTGGACTCGCTGAAGGCGAGACATAGGGTTGCCTGTAACGGGCGCAAAGAGCGCCGACGAAGACCAATTTATTGTCAAGGCTATTAACTGGACTCCTAGGGGGCTACAGCCCATTTAAGAACTACGAACATCAACCCAAATGCAAATGTCCCCCCCCCCCCCTCCAAAAAAAATCAAATGCAAATTTACCTAGAAAAAACAAAAACCTAAGCAAATGTAAATCAGAATTTATCTTAAAAAAGAATCCAAATCAGAAAACGATAGAAATCACAACGCCAACTTGCTCAAAAAAAAAACGCCAATGGACATACGAATTTGGTGCGACCTGCATTTCCTTTCCTTCCGCTTAATTCCATCGATGCCAACGCCGATTTCCATAAAGCCGATCAGGCTAGGCTTCGCATCGTTGGTTGCTTGCTTCGAAAGGAGATTTTGCTTTCGGCCTCCTGCGAGATCAGGTTCCGCATCTGTTAACTCTTTTTTGGCGCGAGTGTTTGGTTCCCACCTGATTGTTCTTGTTTTAGTAGTAACAAGGGCTACGCACGACAGGTGCTTGTTGAAATGCTACTGCGTGTGAGTCATCGAAGTAGAAAGCTTGACTTGATATCTTTGCTTGCTTCACCAAATCCTCGTTGTTACGTACCATGATCTACCTTTTTCGATGTGGGATTTCTTTTCTTGATTATTGTATACGAAGCTAAAAAAAAAAGACGAGTAAGGCACGTCAATCATGTATGCCCTCTGTAACTAAATATAAGACGTTTTGCAGTTCAAATACGGAGGTAGTGGAGCGATAGAGACAGTATGTTCTTCATATTTCGGGTGTTACATCTATTATTATCTCGTTCGTTGGCAATTAGTAATTGCAGTCACTACTGTGTAACTCTCCTGTCAGTAAAGCAAGGGGTGGCCCTCCTCCGTGATCAAACAAAAATGATTTCTTCGATCCAATCTAAGCAGGGTTTCCAGCTTCGATGTGGAATAAGTAATCATGCAATTTATTTACATTATCACCTGAGAACCTGTAAATCCATCTTAAAGTTTTGCAATTTATATGCCGTTGACTCTAGCTGTCAGAAGTATGGATCGTTTGCTGTGACTTGAGGTTGAGGGCTTGTCATCCAAAAAATTAGTATTGACCTTACAAACTTCTACTCCCTCCGTCTGAAAAACTTGTCCCTCAAATTGATGTATCTAGCACTGGTGCATACATCCATTTGAGAAACAAGCCAGTGTTAGATACATCTATTCGAGGAACAAACTTTTTCGGACGGAGGGAGTACTATTTATTTCTCAACGCCAACTACAATTGATGTCGTTTCTTAAACAAAAGTAATGTCATATGTCAAAATTAGCTCGTAGAGAGTGCAAAATCACCAAATTATTGCAGTTCACGGTTGTCATGTACTCTTGCACCTTGCCTTCGCATGGCTTTGCGCAGGCGGAAGTTCACTCTAGCTCATTTCTGGTTAAGCGTCCAAAGTATTCTATCTCACTGAAGTTCTCTATGGTTGATCCTTCGCTTCTTTTTCTCGTTTCTGTCTAGAATAGAACTCACGCTCATGCATGACATGTTCTATCTGTACTGAAGGCTGAAGCTAGTGGTTCTAAGCATCTCCGTCAAACACAGGAAAACTCTAGACGTCCATTTTAAAACTATAATGTGAGCATATTCCACTATAGCTGTTAAGTTATTCCCTTCTCAGTATCCTGTGATATATTATCTATAACTAGATCAGATACAACGTGACTGGCTTGCACTGCTTGGCTGGTTGCATGTTCAGCAGTTAACATCTGCTGACTTAATTGCATTGTTTTCTCCATTATTCTGCATGCCTGTCAGCGAGCTTCTCTATGCATCAAGACGGTAATACAGTTAGCAGACGTTGCAACAACTAAAACATACAGTAGTACTATTATTTTAGCTTCATCGCATGTATTGTTAGTTATTAGTTCATAAATAGTATTGACTTAAATGGTTCTGTGGCCTCGGCTGGCCAAGGTATAGATTATTGATCAATCTCTAATCAAGCTTATCGAGAAATTTTTATGAAGCTATAGTACGAACATGGAGTTTACGAGTGACACTCTGACACAAATAGTATATACTCCATCCGTTCCTAAATATTTGTCTTTTTAGAGATTTCAAATGGACTATCACATACGGATGCATATAGACATATTTTAGAGTGTAGATTCACTCATTTTGCTTCGTATATAGTCACTTGTTGAAATCTCTAGAAAGTCAAATATTTAGGAACGGAGGGAGTAAAACGAAAACTCTCATGTGATCCCGAGCTCTAGTGATCTTGGATGAACAGTAAAATCCAAAAAAATATTAAAAAATTCAAAAAAATCTGAAATTTTTTGTCAAGAAACTTTGATGTTTTTTCTACATGCATGTCAATTTTCATGATGAAATGACATTTGTGGAGGTCTCGGCAAAAAAAAAATCATGCTCCAAAAAAACTGTTTTTGGAAGCATTTTGGAGCATCGATTTTGTTTTTTTTGCCGAGACCTGCATGAATGTTATTTCGTAATGAATTTTTGTACGCACGTAGGAAAAACATCAAAGTTTCTTGCCAAAAAAATTCAGATTTTTTTAAATTTTTTTACTATTTTGTCGGATTTTACTGTTCATCTGGGATCACTGGAGCTCGGGATCACATACTACGCGTCCGGAGTAAAAGCTTTTTTTAGCCAATCGTATCTGAGAACATAAAGAAGTTTCTGCTTACAATCACACGGAATCCAAATGACTAAACTAATGATGGTTGATGAAGACCACCAATAATTAATCAATGTGACATCTCTCGTCCTTACATTATTTTCAGGAGCGCCATTTTTCCATTCATTTTTTCTTATAGTCGCAACTATACAGTACTAGAGTTACCTACTTGCCGTTAGACTCTGTTGGCTTCCTAGGATGAAATGATTAGCTTAAACTTAACTTAGCTTTTTCTATGATACATATATTCCTCGGATGAAGCCCTGCTTTGACATTGTTTCCAATATACATGTATGTTCACTCACATTTGTTTTTACCATATATTAATGAAGTCAATTACAACGGAGTGTGATCAAGTGGAAGTTATTTGATGACATGTATTCTAATATAATTTCCATTTCCATGTGATGAATTTAAACAACTTTCTTTGCTTTTTGAAAAGTAGGGAAATCTCGGCATCTGCATCGATTGATGCACACAATCATCTATTATTGTACCCTAAAATAATCATCTATTATTGCAATATTTCAAGATCCAAATATCTCTGTAGTATTTCAAGTTTTTAAGTTTTGAATGCACGTATTCTAAAGCGTTATTATCCTTTGAGAACGGATGGGGTATGCAGATAATCATGTGACTATATCGATTGCAGATAACGATACAAGGTTCTTCCGCATGGACTTTTCATAAGGG
Organism: Thinopyrum elongatum; assembly: GCA_011799875.1. Taxonomy (NCBI): domain Eukaryota; kingdom Viridiplantae; phylum Streptophyta; class Magnoliopsida; order Poales; family Poaceae; genus Thinopyrum; species Thinopyrum elongatum. The sequence goes on along the minus strand of CM022302.1, from coordinate 404,055,822 downwards.
CATGATGATTTCCAGCCTAGCTGTAGGGCACTTCTTCATCAAGGACGAGAAATCAGAAAAATGAACCAAAAGAAAGGTATCTTTCTATATCTGTCATGTGGAACTACTATTTTAAAACGTGTATGATAATGTAAACTAGCACTTCTCAAATCAGACCTTACATCAAGGATTGAATATTTGAATCTGATCCTATAACTGCAATGAGAGTTGGGTTGACAAGCTTCCAGAAAATGCAACCGCTTGAATTGGATACGTCAACAGCATAATAAATTAACTAAGTCCTTTAGCTATTACGGCACTACCTGCAACCAGCAGCCCACCCCGTTATCGTGCTCTGGTGGCTTCTTTTGAGATTCGTTATTGCTGCATGCTCGTCAACTAACAGATTGTCTTTTGCATTTTAGTTTCTTTGTTGACTAACTTGAGCTAAATTGCTTTCGACTACAACTTCGGTGGACCTTGTAACAATTGGATACATCTTTAGGACTTTTCTTTCTTCGAGTGGGCCATTTATTTGCAAGTTGTGATTTTATTTTAGTTTCTGTCACTTTTCTTTTATATGTGAGATTTCAATCCAAGACCAAGAGTCCTTTTTTACAGCAGAGTTGGTTACCTCCCAGGTTTTGAAAAAACCCGCTTGAAAAAGATAAGCGGTTAGTCGATTTTCTTATCACCCTGGTCTGTTGAGCTGCCACACGTATATACACCGCTAAGAGCATCTCTAGCAAATCCCTCAAAACAGAGCCACCGTTTCTATTTACTCAGCCGCGGCTCACTCTTAGGATAATTTTTGTTTTCCCCCTCCCCTCGTGCCCACCGCTCTCCCTACCTCGGCAACATCCACTCTGGCGCGACCGTCCTTGCCCTCGTCAGCGACCACACACCTTGTAGCACTCATCGCTCCTTCACCCCACTTCGATTCGGTCACCCCTCATCATCGCCGGCGGAATTGAGGCATCTACGCCCGTCACTGTAGTCGCTAGATTCGATGCACCCAGGCCCCGACGCCGTCACGTTTCGTCGGGAACCGAACAACACAGCCACCCCAGGCGCTCTGCGCCGCCTCGCAGTATGTCTTCGTCCTATTGGTGCTCGCATCTCGCCGATCGTCTGACCGCTATGTCGAAGTTAAATCCTGTGGATCTCGGGTAGGGGGTCCCGAGCTGGTGATCTTAGCTAGATGGTGACAGTTGGAACAAGAGACACGATGTTTACCTAGGTTTGGGCCCCCCTTGAAGAGGTAAAATCCTACGTCCTGCTTTTATTGTATTGATTGTGATGAAGTACAAAGTACATGATGATCTACCTCGAGATCGTATGTGAATGAATCTAACTTAACTTAATCTTACGGCCTAAAACCTCTTGACTTATGTAGGGACCAGGGATACCTAGGGTTACATGTATGTCAGTTACATCTAGGGATAAGCTTGCCGGTGATTTGAATATGTCTTGAAGTGTGCGCCAAGTCTTCGGAGGATTCCATCTTGAGTATGCCGGGGGTCATGGTAAACATGGCCCATTCTTCGGTTGTCTAGGGGTCCTTGGCCCGGCCCATGACTGGCAGGCCGACGTGGCTAGCACTCCCTAGTCCAGGACACTGTCAGTAGCCCCTGAACTAGTCTTCAAGCTGAGGACTTTAGTGGGTTCGTCGGAATTGCGATGTCATCTTGAGTCTTAGGCTTCGTAGGCGAGTTTGATATTCTTGATGATCCAATCATGTGGATTACTTCTGGACCGAGAATATTGAGTCCAAAGGTCTTCAGCGACAAGGTGGATGCCTTATAAGCTAAGTAAGCTCCTCCGAGGACCTGTTATGGGCCTCGGCTGACAATTTCTTGGATACACCACTCTGCGGCGTCCCACCATTGATATGTCCAATTAAGAAGGAGTTGTAATGGGCCTCAAATTCTACTTTTAGCAGCATCATCAATGTATGTTCTCGATCTACGTGTACATGTAAGGCACGATGCCTGGGAAACATGCAGATTTACCGCTGCGAGACTCAAGCGTCCCTTCATCCCATGACCGAGTTTTCTCCACTTATAAAGTAAAGGAGGCACACAAAAGATTTCACACCTTTTCCACCTCTGCCATTCTTGCTCTTGTGGATCTCATCTCCTTGTTTCTTCTACCGGATCTAATCCTTTCCTCCATCGTTGCCACAAAAGCTCGATAGTGGAGAACATCATCAGATCATCCAACCGCCTCGTCGGCCCCCTTGAAGGTAAGTGGAAGAGCTGTTTAGTTGCTCAAGGGAAACTGAATCATCTTGCCACACAAGGGTACCTGCCCAAATCGGAATTCATGTAGATTCGCCCCCGCTGGTATCTTTGGATGATGGCGTGCTCAACAACCACTTCCCAATGCCACAGGGTGATTAGAGGGTATGTTTCGTCCCCTTTCTTCTCTGAGGACTAGGTTTTCCAATCCATCCGTTCCTCCGAGGCCTCCTGAAGTTTTACGAGATCCAACTTCACCACCTTACGCCTGGCTCGATTCTACATGTAGCTGATTATGTCACTTTATGTGAGGCTTTCCTTGGATGTGAAGCCCACTTCGAGTTGTGGTGCAAATACTTCTGCTTGGTTCCCCATTATGGAGACGGCAAGCTTTTCGAGGTCGGGGGTGTCAAGGTTTGTCAGGTTGCCACTACTGCAGGATGCTGCTAACGCGACACTGCAATCAGAGACCCTTCGACGAAACTGTGTGCGATGCATTAATTGCAAACGATGATGTAAAAAACTGTCAAAAATGATACAAAATGTTTGCGATGGCGGAGACATCAAACATAGTTTAGATTATAGTTGCGTGTGCGATGCGTGGCATACGATTCTCTCCAATGAACTGTTTGCGATGAGGCAGAACAACAGAAATGGGCAGCCGGATGAAGGTGTGTGCGATATACGGCATACAGTTCACTCGGATAAACTGTTTGCGATTAGGGAACGCAACAGAAACAGTCACCCAGATCAAGGTGTGTGCGATATACGACATACAGTTCACTCGGATGAACTGTTTTCGATTAGGCAACACAACAGAAACGGTTCAACTTAACAAGCTGTGTGTGATATGCGGCAAACAGGTTCCTAATCAGAAATGTGTGCGAAGACCCATAATAACACAGGCAATTTCTCCCAATAAGCTGTGTGTGTTGTGGGCAAACGCTTGCTGGTATACAATTGTCAGCGATTGATGAATTCATCACCGACGGCTTCCCTAGTATGGTCTGTGTGTGATGTCATTGCATACAGAACAATAATATATGTACTTATAACTTATAAGGACTTGATTCCATAACCAAATTGAGCATCCAATTACATAGGTGGCTAGTACACACATGACCTTTGCACACACCAAAGTATGTTCCAAAATGCCTATAAAACTCAAATAATGTATAAAAAGGCAAAACGAATCCTGAATAATTTCATATTCTTAGGACGATGCTCCTATAGTTTCATGTTGCCTCTGTAAAATAAATCAAGGCGGGAAGAGACAGCGTATGTCGTTTCGCACACATAGGTGACAAGTTCCCTCTCGGAACCATGCGGCTTCATGAGAGAAGCTCTGGTTTGTAAGAAGTTTATACCAAAACTTGTCCGAAATTGGACTAATTTTTTACCACAGCATGTTGGTGCCATGTCATAACACCATGCCAAGTTTCATAATTTTGAGGCGAGTTTTGGATGTACCGTAATTTTAAAACCAGGTTTCTCAATGTTTACTGTCGAGTCGACACCGCCCTGGATAGGCTTTTTTCTCGTGGGTCCCAAATGTCAGAATCCAAATCTGTCACTACCATGCAACTTTTCTTATTAAGAATTACATCCCATTTGGTGTGCTGGCTGAAAATAAGTTTGTGGGTGCTGGAGGGCGCTAAGAACTTGCGGGTTCTGTAATGAACAATGATCTCAAGGATCCCGCGAGAGTGATGTTCTTTCCCTATGTTGTGATTGCTTATAATATTTATGTCTTAATTAAAGAAATGGCAAGCCATTGACCCAGTATGAAAGAAAATATGGGTCAAAGCCGAGTTGAAAAGGGCAACAATATCTAACTCCAGCTTACAAACGCTCCAAAAGCATGAGGATTAATTGTGCATCAGGTTTAGACAAAACCCAGATTGAACAGTGCAATAACTTCTAACTACACCAAAGTTTTGGGCAGTCACAATCAAATGGATCGGTCTGATCCATAAAATCAAGTTCCCGGCACAAAAATTCTACTGGTCCATGATGACGACAAGTTGTTGTAAATAGAAGCCGAGCACGTTCAGAAGCCCTTAAGTCCACCTGAAACTTCTTTTTATGTTGTTCAACATATCCATCCGTGAGAAAATTCTTGTTGAAAAACTTAATCCTCACGGACAATAGTAACCTCGCATTTAACATGAAGAATCTGACAAAGCTAGTGTTTGCAGGGTTGGATGCATATCCTTCCAACGTTATTGTCTTCAAACGAATGTCATGAGATCTGAGAAAATCCTTGTACTTTCTAACCCATCGATTGGTTATACGTTTTTCTCCAAGTGCTAGTACCTAAATAGGCATGAAGATTGAAAATAGTTAATGTCTAAAATAGAGTATGTCGAAGGAGCGACAACTAAACGGTTAATTCTAGTACATTATATATGGCTTTCAATGTGCGTGAAATCATCACCTTTATATACAAATTCTCCAGACATGGAAAGCATCGCAGCAAGCCAATACTCATGTTCAGATCAAGACACCACATACTGATATATAAGGTCTTGACAGAATTCCGCACCCCTAGTAGGCCATTCATGGACAAGCTCTTCATTCAGCATAGAACATAATATTAGCACCAAAAGTGTACTCGAGGATGATATTTAACTTGTGCACACAAATGAAAAATGCAGATTACAAAAGTGTACATGAATAATATACAGTACCTGAATAAGTGTGGAGCCAAACACCATCTTGAACGATTTGAACGGATCATCAATTGCACCCAAGGTCTCCAGTTTAGGCACATAGACCACAATTATTTGCGAAGGTGCATAACACCAATGAAGGAGCAACCTTTGAAGTGAATGAGCATCTTCGATGATGAGCTCCTGTCTTTCAAAACAAATTCCAATGCTTACAAGGTGAGGCGACTTTATTTTGAGACAAGGGACGTGGATTCCATTTCCAAAAACAAGGACCAAGCGTTGCAGGGCAGGGCAACTGGAGTGGATAATGTTGTGCAGTGAGGCCTCTGACAGATCAACCAACATAAGCACAAGTTTTTTCAGCAGTGGGAGTCGAAGCATTTGTACCAGATTGTCTGCTAGATGGCACCGGGTCAAGGTGGCGCTGTGGAGAGAGAAGGAAAACCATGAGATGTACATCAGTGGTGAGGGCACAGATACAGCGATTGGTAGTAAGTTATTTTCGTAGTAATGGTAGAACTCAAGCTACTGAGTTTTTCGAATTGGCGGGATGTCAGCCAGGCGTCCACTGTGCAGTGTATGTCCAGCAGGTAGCATGCCGGGATGTAGATGCGTTGAACGGAGCCCTGGTGGGAGGAGATGATGGCTCCGGGGAGTTCAGAATCATCATCGACAGATAGCTGACGACAGTCGAGATTAAGAGGCGCGGCGCGCCACTGAGTGTGCCACCGAGATGCGAGGACTTGTGTGCGGCAGCCATACTTGGTGGGGAGAAGGGAGATCGCTGATGCGGTCCGCCGGAGATTCTACGGGTTCCACAGATCCAGAGAGGGGCCGTGGCCGCTTCTGACCGTGCTGCCGGGTGCAAGATCTACAACCGGCGGCGCCGCTGGCCGGAGCCTCATCTGTGTACATACCAATCTGAAGAAAATGGCAAAAACATACATGTAGGACATTCAAAATCAATTCTCAAGACCTGTAAGAAAAAAAAGGCACAAACATATATGTAGGACATTCAAAATCAATTCTCAAGATCTGGCCATGAATTATTAGCACGCACGCTAACCCTAGTCAGATTATTAGCAAAAATCATTTGTACAGAACAAACAATTAATCACTAACCCTATACGGATACCATTCAAACAATCAATACACTACATGCATCTAACGGATCTTAATTACTCTGATTTCATGGACGGAGAGAACATAACCATAGGATTTGTATTCCAAAAAAATTAGAGGGGGGAGTATCCAGAGAAAACACATGATATGTTTGCCGCACAAATGGGTATAGATGACTAACCGGTTTTTCGTCGGAGTCGCAGTCGTTGTCGGAGTTACTGTGGACCTCCGGCTCTGACTGGGGGGGGGGGCACGACGGCGCTGATGAATTCAAGGTCGTGCTGCTGCCCGCGCGAGACCTCGTCGACGGCGACGGCAACCTCTGTGCCCAGCTTCACGCGTTGCGCGGGTGCTTCACCAGCCCCGACGTCGCCACTCCCTCCGATGGTGCGCTTCGGCGGCATCCTAATACACTCCAGACGGCGGTGACCACTGTGGACTGGGGGTGCGGCCGCCTATTATGGTCAGCGGCTCGGGTGCGCCATTAAAATGGAGCAGTGGGAGCGAGGCGGGCCGTGGTCAAAGGCTGTCTCGCCTCCCGGTGAGCCTGCGCGGCGGACTTCTGGCATGCCTACCATCATTTAACACAGCTACTCACCCGTCTCCCGGTGACACTACGCAGCGAAAACACGTCCCGTCAATTCACACACCTGCACGCACGCCTCCCGGTCTGCCTGCGCGGGGGACTTCTTGCATGCGTCCCGTCAACTCACGCCTGCTCGCACGGGGCGCGTGGCTGCACGTATATTATTTTTCTTTTTTGATGATTAATTCTACCGCTTTATTGCTTAACCGAAGCATGGCACGTATACATTGTTGGTCTAATGCACACGCTCCGAATAAATAATCCGTATGCAATATTGGTTGCCAATTATTAACAATCTCCCGTTTGTAAGAAGATTATATCAAAACTTGTCTCAAATTTGACGAAAAAATACAATATCACAGTCTGCTGGTGTCCATATGACACCACGATAAGTTTCATGAATTTCAACTAAGTTTTGGATTTACTGGATTTTAGAAATTAATATTCTCAATGTTTTGAAATCTCTTGCATGGGGAAACATGCACCTAGGGACACACATATGATTTTGCAATCCATTTTGGTGCACATGTAGCTCAAATTTGATTTTTGCACATTAAATCCCTAGGAAATCAATCAATGTATAAAAATGGTCGAATGATCTATGTTTTTTTTCAAATTTTAACACAACACTCCTTTGGTCACATTGTTCACTACAAATAAAGTTTTACATGCCTCAGAGTGGCGGTGGTGCGGGATGTGTGTGTGTGTGTGGGGGGGGGGGGGTCCGGCAGTACACTGCGAGTCATGAGCCTCCGTGTGGGATATTGATCATTTTGTGAGTTATATATGCCACATCAAAGTCGTGAATTGGTTATTTAAAACATTACACGTCCCTTTCATACATACATGTTCGGGCCACATGCATATATATATTGGTGGTCCTCTCGGACACTCCCTCGTGCGGTTATCAGCGATGTGCCCATTTGTTAGCCCACAAAGGTTTTCAGTTTCCCCCGACAACGAGAGGCATTGGACCAAAGGTGGATTCATCTTGGCATGTGTGTTACGGTGTGGATCATGGTGAGATTCCATATCAAAGTTTGGGCACGTGCGTACACATGAGTCCCTCCCACCGGCTCGAAGTGAGGGGACTACACATCGTGAACCTCTGTGCAGTGCATTTCTGGTTTGCGAAGCATGTGCCACATCAAAGTTGTGCATTGGGTAATCGAACATCACACAACACACCTCTTTTGGGCACATGCACGCGGTGGTTGTACTATGACACTCACTCGCGTGTGACTCTCTCTGTGGGCCCGCGAGGTCATCGTCAATTAGTTGAACCTACAACGAGAAAGAGGTTAATTTGACCAACAAGGATGGTTCTTTTTTGGTTTGTGTTACGTATATGCACGGTAGGAGTATGTAGTACATGTCAAAGAGGGGGCAACATGTATACTATATATGTGTCATAACCTCGCTCCATGTGGGGACATTCCGGTTCCCGAGGCAGGTGCCACATCAAAGTTGTGCATTGGTATTCAAACATCACGCAACACCATGCAGGCGGTGGTTGCCCTATAGGAACTCACTCACGTGCGGCGCTTCCATCTGTGGGCCCGCGAGGTTGTCCTCCATCACATTGAACCAACGAGAGAGAGGTTAATTTGACCATCAATGAATGATTCTTTTTGGTTTGTGCTACAGTAGGAGTACATATATGCCACGCATCGAAGGGGGGGGGGGTAGCACATACCACGCATCATGAACCTTGCTCTCTATGGGGACTTTTCAGTTTCTGAGGTATATAGGTGCCACATCAGAGTTGTGCATTGCGTATTCAAACATCACACAAACACCTCGTTGGGCCACATGCAGACGGTGGTTGTCCTATATAGGACGCTCACTCGCGTGCGACGTACGCTTCGCTCCCGTGGGCCCGCGAGGTCGTCACCCATCACTTTGACCCAACAAGAGAGGTATAGTTTGACGAACAAGGAGGATTAATTCTTTTAGTAGGATTGTTGTGTTACGGTAGGAGTTTATAGTATGTGTCGAAGGGGGGACTTTACGGATTTTGAGGCAGATGCGCCACATCAAAGATGTGCATTATGTATTCAAAACATCACAACCACACACCTCTCCTTACATATGTTTGGCACACATGCAAGCGATGGTGGTTGTCCTCTGGAACTCACTCACGCGGTTACGGCGATGCTTCCATCAGTGGGCCCGCTTGGTCCATCACTTTCACCGACAGCGAGAGAGGTTAATTACTTTGACTAGGAGGGATTAATTTTTTGTTTGTCTCATGGGTATAGGTCATGATGTAAGATTACATATAGCGCATGTGTGCACATGAATCCATCCCGCTGGATCGAAGGTGGGGGGGGGGGCGAGCACACGACATGTCATGAACCTCTTGCTCTGTGTGGGGACTGTGCGATTTTCAACGCATGCACCACATCAATGTTGTGCATTGGGTATTCAACTCATATGCATGCATCACGCACCTCCATAAATATGTTTGGGACACATGCATGCAATGGTTGTCTTTGGACACTCTCACTCGCTTCGTTATCGGCGGCAAGCCTATATATTCGTGGGCCCGCGTGGACATCATTTCGACCGACGACGAGAAAGGTTACCAGGGTGGATTCTTCTTCTTTGGTTCTTGTTACCGAATAGTAGTTCGATCATTCCACGCCTAATTAATTAAGTTTGAGCGTATGTTACGTTTCGTGAACCCTCGCTCATTGTGGGGATTTTACGGTTCCAAAGCATGGTGCCACATCAAAATTGCGCATTGGGTATTCAAACACCACACACCACTTCCATATATATACATATGTTTGGGCCACATGCACAGAGTGGGTTTTGTCTTCAGGCACTCCCTCGCAAGGTTATCGGCGACAAAAGCTAGCCCATTTTGCGGGGCCGTGTGGACGTCCATCACTTTGACCAACAAAGAGCGAGAGAGGTTATACGACCAAGTTGGATTCTGCTTGGTCCGTGTTACAATACGTCTTGGTGAGACGCCCTCCCCCTCGACGTGTGTGTGTGGGGGGGGGGCTACTTCGCACTACCTGCAACCTCCGTGGGGTCGGGGAAGTCCGGTTAATTTGCGAGGCACATGTGCCACATCAAAGTTGTGAATGTAGTTAAATATCACACCACACCCTTTTCATACATATAGTAGGGCCACCCACAGGTGGTTCGTATGTGGCCTCACCCATCTCGCGCCACAAAGCACACATTTGTGGGTCGGCACATGGTCCACCTTTGTCCGGAAGCGAAAAGGGAAGTTTTGACCATGATGGACTCCTATAGGTTTTGTGTTACGGTAGGATGAGATTTCAGACCTAGCTATTTGGGGGCATGCGTTCGTAGCTAGGATTCCCTTACCGCCGACACGAAGTGGGGTTCGTAGGGGGTGGCTGACTAGCAATACTGTGTGCTTTGTGCGACAGGTGCCACATCAAAGTTGTGCATTGGGTATTTGAACATCAAACCACCCTTTTCGTACATATATTTGGTCCACATGCAAGTGTGTTCGTGTTCTGAACCTTTTCTGCGTTATTCTTTTTGCCAAATTTACAAAACAGCAGATGAGTTGGATGCAGCAACCGTCTACGATTGGGGACACAACAGACATGGTTCACTCAGACTACCCGTGTGCCACGCCCGTGCCCCTGTCACTCACATCAGCACAGTAGATTGGGCTCCATGACGCTTTGCCTCCCGCTCTCGATAATATCTACTACCTCGCAATCTCGAAAATATCTACCGCCTGGAAGGTTTTTATGTTTGATAGCACACAACTAGTATGAGTGGAGCGTGTGCGATGTCTGTTACTCCCGCTCTGCTTCAATCCCTTGATTCAAATTTTCAGTAGCCCGGCATTTTACTCCCGCCTCTGCATCCCTCGCAATCTCAAAAATATCTACTCGCCCTTGATTCAAATTGAGTTAAATGCACTGGAGGTCCTAAAAAATTTGTCAGGGTGTCACTTTAGTCCTAATTCTTCTAAAATGCACCTTTAGATCCTAATTCTTTAGTAAGTGGTTCACCCGAGGTCCTTTTTTACGAGTGCTCATTGACCTGCCTGCGTGGCGCATTAACCCACACCACATCGACAGAGGGCCCAACCGCCAGGCGAGAAACGTCCTAAAAGTTTCTGGGCAGTGTCACTTTAGTCCTACTTCTTTCAAAATGCACGTTTATGTCCTAATTCTATAGTAGGTGGTTCACCCGAGGTCCTTTTTTGCACGAGCGGTTGCTGACCTGCTCGCGTGACATGTTGAGCCACACCACGTCAACTTAGAGGTTGCTGTGGCTGCTCTTTTTTTTACAGAAAGCCCCTTGTAAACCCCCTCTTGACATTTCCCATTCCCTACCGAAATCCTCTCTCTCTCTCTATCTCTCTCTCATGCCCACGCCGTCGCCATGGCTAGGACAGCAATCTCCTCGGCTGGGAAGCGGGTGATGAAGAGGAGCATTGCAGCATCATCGTCGGCGTCGCCTCGTCCACAAGCTCCTACCACTAACCTCAAATCAGAACAAGCGGTTTGAGAAACTTAATGAAACAGTGCAAATCGAACTAAATCAATGCCTACATAGCTAAGGGACGATAGCGGCCAAAAAATCAGGGTTTTTTTTGCAATGTTCCTCATCTGCTAGTGACCCTAAGTCGACGTGGCATGGGTCAATGCGCAACCGAGCAGGTCAGTGACCGATCATGCAAAAAAGGATCTTGGGTGAACCACTTACTATAGAATTAGGACCTAAACGTGCATTTTGAAAGAAGTAGGACTAAAGTGACATTGCCCAGAAACTTTTAGGACCTCCGATGTATTTTTCACGCCTGGCGATTGGGCCCTCTGTTGACGTGGCGTGGGTCAATGTGCCACATGGGCAGGTCAGCGAGCGCTCGTGAAAAAAGGACCTCGGGTGAACCACTTACTAAAGAATAAGGACCTAAAGGTGCATTTTGGAAGAATTAGGACTAAAGTGACACCCCGACGAAACTTTTAGGACCTCGAGTGCATTTAACTCATTCAAATTTTCAGTAGCCCCGGCATGTTACTCCCGCCTCTGCATGCCTCGCAATCTCAAAAATATCTGCTTGCCTTTGATCCAAATTTTTAGTAGCCCTGGCATTTTACTCCCGCCTCTGCATCCCTCGCAATCTCAAAAATATCTGCTCGCCCTTGATCCAAATTTTCAGTAGCCCGGCATTTTACTCCCGCCTAGTAAAATTTTTAGTTGACGCGGTATTTCCTCAAACACCACCTTGGCCCCCCCTCCACACACACACACAGCAAAACCCCCGCTCACATAGACACACACCACCCCTCCCTCGCTCGAAACCATTGGTAGGTCGCCACCATCGTCGCCGCCGCCTCCATCCTCAACCTCTGCCTATGTGCCGGGGAGGTCGAGGAGCCAATGGCCCCAAAGAGGTTTATCACGGCCTCTTTGCCCGACATTGGCGAGGTGGCCGCCGAGGTGTCCCTGCCGTCCTCCGTGGGCTCTTTATCGAGCCACCATCACCGGTCGCCCGATCCACCCACCGCCGCGCCCCTACGCTGGTTCGAGGACTTACCCGTCCTCCCTCGGGCCTGGCCGCTGACGAGGTCCTACCTCGGGGTCCAGCAGCGGTGGTGGGGGACGTGGGTCGCTGAGATTACGGATCAGGAGACCCACACCCACCGATGGTTCGGTAGCTTCCACACGGCCGAGCTCGTGGCCATGGAGTACGACCGCTGGCAGGTCCGCTACCACGGCGCAGCGGCTAGGCTCAATTTCCCCTTCGGCACACGTTCGGTCGACCTCGTCCCGCCGGAGCTAGGGGTGGTGAGCTCGGCTATGGCGTGGGAGGACCGCGAGGCGAGGGAGCGCCTCGAGGTCGAGGCTGCCGCCGAGGCCTGCATGCAAGAGCTCCACCTACAGCACCCGGAGCTCGTGGAGGCGGAGCAGATGATCTTTGCCGGCGTGGAGGGCAGCGAGGTTATCATGCTCTCCCCCGATGACGAGATCGAAGGCGGTAAGGATGGCGGCGCGGAGGGCGTCGAGGTGGGCGGCGAGGACAAGGAGATCGACATCGATGAGTGGAGGAGTGTCTTCTCCAACAACCCCGACGACGGCACCGGCCCAGACCCGGCTCGCGGCACACCATACCTGACGAGAAAGGATTGGCTCGACCTCCACTTCGACCGAACGTAGTTTAGTTTAGTTTAAATTTATGCTTTATATTTGGTTATGCAAAACTATCTATGTTTATGTTTGAATGCATGCTACTTTCGGTTGAACCTACTTTGAACTTGATCAAATTGAAGTTTACAACGTTAAATTTAGGGGATCGACTAGAAACGGCCAAAAATTGCTAGAGTATATATATACTCACTAAGGGTTTACTCCGTTAACTTTTAGGGGATCGGCTAGAGATGGCCTTATGCCTTGTTTATTTCAGTTATTCACAATGTGATGCTCTATATGTGCAACTATTTGCCGTGCATTTCAATTTCATCAATAACAGTTTCAACAATACCACTATGAATTACGATATTTGGTTGTTGTTAAGGTTGTTGCAGTTAACCCGCCTTTCCATTTTTTAACAATAACTAGTGTACTTTGGACCTGCACAATACCAGTTTGAATGACTATATTTGCTTGTTTTTAAATGTTATGCATGTTGCAGTTAACACACCTTTCCACTTCTTGTTTTGCTTAACTAGCATGCTTAAACCTGCACACTGAAGCTATCATTTGGAGATTATCACTACTGCAGGATGCTGCTAACAGGACACTACGATCAGAGACCCTTTGACGAAACTGTGTGCGATGCATTAATCGCAAACGGTGATGTAAAAAACCCGTCAAAAAAGATGCAAAACATTTGCGATGAAGGATACATCAAACACGGTTCAGATTTTAGTTGCGTGTGCGATGCGGGGCATACGGTTGATCCACAAGAACTGTTTGCGATGAGACAGAACAATAGAAATAGGTAGCCATATCAAGGTGTGTGCGATATATGGCATACAGTTCGCTCTGATGAATTGTTTGTGATGAGGCAGAACGACAGAAACGGGCAGCCAGATGAAGGTGTGTGCGATATATGGCATACAGTTCACTCGGATGAACTGTTTGTGAATAGGCAACACAAAAGAAACGGTCAACCAAATGAAGGTGTGTGCGATAGACGGCATACAGTTCACTCGGATGAACTGTTTGCGTTGAGCCAAGAGAACATAAACGGTTCAACTTAACAAGATGTGTGTGATACGCGGCAAACAGGTCTGTAATCGGAAATGTGTGGGAAGACCAATAACAACACAGACGATTCCTGTTACCAAGCCGTGTGTGTTGTGAGCAAACGATTGCTCGTATACAATTGTGAGTGATTGATGAAATCATCACCGACGGGTTCCATTGTTTAGTCAGTGTGCGATGTGATTTGCTCTGTCTACAGAACATCAACATATATACTTATAAGAACAACATTGCATAACCAAATTAAGCATACAATTACATAAGTGACTACACACATAACATTTCCACACACCAAAGTAAGCAATTACATGCATATTAAACTAGGAGAAATGAGCATCTAATCATCTACATCTTGTGGCCACGACGCTTGCCATTACTCTGCTTCCGGCTGGATCCCTGGTAGTGAATGGTTAATAAAATCTAAGTCTATTGCATATTAAGGTCAAAATAGTACTACCAATATACGAGTCTCATAGGATGCCATTTCAACGATTGTACCACAAAAGCCCAAAATATTACAAGGTTCAAATTCCAGAGTTACATGGCTCAAATTCGAAGATTACAAGGTTCAAACTGATATTAGAAATGAAATTCAGCACATTCAGTTACAAACGCCCGTGCTGATCAGCTGAACATGGATATAAGAGAGGTTCAAACTAAAAATACCAATAGTAAGACTGGTTTCGAAACCTCGTCATTTCTGCAAAGCGATCAGCCGCTGACAAGTCATGTATGGGGTTGACACAATGACTTCCGATTACTCTGTCATATGCAGTTCCAATACGAAATTCAGCTTTTTTGGAGCCTTTTCCATTCTGCAGTAGCTGCCGGCGCGGATCAACAAACCATTCATTTTTTCGATATAAATGCATGTCCAACCTCATTACCTTCAGTACCCTTGCTCTGACAACAAAGAACCTAGCGAATATAATCTCCGGTAAGGTCCCTCGATAGGAGTTCAAAGTAATTTCTGAGAGATGCAGATCTAGGCATTCGATGTGATTGTTAAATTGTATCACATTATCCACCACCGGGCCTATTATTATCTGCAAAAGAAGAGAACGTGTTAGTGCCTACATGTAGTTTTGAACACTACTATAGGCCTATTTGGTTTGCAGGATTTGTAAATTGCACCAACGTGCCATCTTCAATCTGACATGATTAACATGGGCATTTGATTACAATCTATAAAAATGTAGCCTTCTTCACAAGAGGTTGGAGTGGATGAAAAATTCCCTAAGAAAACTAGTACAGATGAATCCAAAGGAGAAATGCTTATGGATTGTAACCATATGAATCAAGCAACCAATATGGGGGGATGTATGTCCTGAAATCCTCCAAAATTCCTTCAGAAATCGTAGTACATTGTGATTGTAAACTTGGGAAAAGGTGCCAAAAATTGAACTCCCTTATGGTTAACATTTAACAGGAAAGGAACATCACCTTGATATACAGCTTCTCCAGGCACGGAAAGCATCTCAGGAAACTGACAACGTCATGCAGGTTGGGGCTGATAGATTCTAGTGCCAAGACCTTCACTGTGCGTAGAATCTGGGTCAAGCTTTTCTGGATGATAGACGAACATACATCTTCAAAATTAGAAATAATGTTGATATCAAGAAGGAGAGGTAGAAGGCGACTATTGTACCTGAACGGGTGTGGATCCAATAACAAGTTCGGAGTATTTGACAGACGAGTAGCCCACCACTGTCAATTTCGGCGCAGAAATGACATTGATTCTTGTTGGACCTTGTTGATCAACTACAAGTAATCTCTCAAGTGAAGGTGTGTCCTCAATGACCATATTGTGGTCCACCTTTTGTGATCTCTTGTTGCAGCACCAGCAACACACATAAATAGTCCGGAGAGTCATGGAGGTGATGTGGAAGCTACTCGACCAATTCATCACCTGAAGACGAAGGAACTCGAGTGCAGTACAGCCGCGGAGCAGGCGCTCCATGTCATCCTTTGGGATGCAGACAGCGACAAGCTCAAGGTGCTTCAGTCGTGGTAGAAAAAGAGCGGGCGCATCATTAAGGGGGGAATGACAGTTCATGAACTTGGCGAGGCGCAACGTGGGCGCGAGGGGGAGCACGTATGTTGGTAGCGAGCGCATATGCACATCATTAAAACTGAGCTCCTCGAGCTGATCTAGGGCGGGGGATCGGAACCACTCGTCAAGCTTGGCTCGGTCCTTGCCGTTGGAATAGAACTTGCCCGTGATAAGGCCTCTGATGGTGACTGCTGAGGATCTAGGAGAACACATCCAAGCTTTTGCGATAGCCATAGCAAAGCTCGTGGGCGTCGATGAGGTCGAGAGGGGTGGAGAGCCATAGGGGGCGCCGCCGCCAGGAAAGGACGGTTGTCCTCGCCCCATATTTGATTGGGAGGAGGGATATGATGACTTTAAACATATCATCGGGGAGGTTGCTGATGAAGTCTTGGCTTGCTAGAGTCGCTTGCGGTTCTTTCTCGACCCGCCTTTGCTTGTTGGCAGCCTCGTTCTCCACCTCCGGAGTCTCCTAAAAAATGGCACAAACATATATGTAGGTCATTCAAAATCAATTGTCATGACCTGGCTAGGAATTATATTAGCACGAACACTAACCCTAGTCGGATTATTAGCAGATATCATTTGCACATATGAAACAACTAATCACTTATCATTTGTACCATTCAAACAATCAATACACTACACGGATCTAACGAAACTTACTTAGATTTCATGGATTGAGAGAACATAACCATAGGATTTCTATTCCAAAAAGGGAGAGGCAGGAGTAACCAGAGAAACTCTAGGATGTATTTGACACATAAATGGGTATAGATGACTAACCGGTTGCCGTCGTCGTTGGAGTCGTCGCCGGAGTCGGTATGGACCTCCGGCTCCGGTTGTGGAAGCACGACGCCGTCGACGACATCGAGGTGTAGCGATACCTCGTCGTCGGCGACGGCAATCTCTGTCTCCATATTCACGCCGTGCTCCAGTGCTTTAGCAGCCCCGGCATCGCCACTCCCTTCGATGGGGCGCTTCGGCGGCATCCTCATACACTGACGGCTTTGAGGACTGAGAGAGGTGTCAAGGATGTGGGCGGAGAGAGAGGATTGTGTGTGTGGCGAGGATGGGGGGTGCGGCCGCTCGGGCGCGCCATTAATACGGACCAGTGGGAGCGAGGCGGGCAGCGGTCAAAGGCTGTCTCGCCTCCCGATGAGCCTGCACGGCGGACTTCTGGCATTCCTACCATCATTTCGCATAGCTATACTCGCACGCCTCCCAGTGATACTGCGCAGCGAAAATGCCTCCCATCAATTCACACACCTGCACGCACACCTCCCGGTCTGCCTGCGCGGTGGACTGCTCGCATGCGTCCCGTCAACTCACGTCTGCTCGCTCACCACACGGGGCGCATGGTGGCACGTATTTTTTTTGATGATTCATTCTGCCGCTTTACTGCTTAACCAAAGCATGGCACGGTCTAACGCACACGGTCTGAATAAATATTCCGTTTGAGATATTGGTTGCCAGTTATTAACAATCTCCCGCTTGTAAGAAGATTATATCAAAACTTGTCTCAAATTTGACGAAAAAATACAATATCACAGTCTACTGGTGTCCATATATGACACCACGATAAGTTTCATGAATTTCAACTAAGTTTTGGATTTACTGAATTTTAAAAATCAATAGTCTCAATGTTTTGAAATCTCTTTCATGGGGAAACATGCACCCAGGTACACACATATGATTTTGCAATCCATTTTGGTGCACATGTAACTCAAATTTGATTTTTGCACATTAAATCCCTAGGAAATCAATCAATGTATAAAATAGGTCGAATGATCTTTGTTTTTTTAAACTTTAACACGACACTCCTTTGGTCACATGTTCACTGCAGAAAAAGTTAGACATGCCTTTGACCGCCGCCCGCCTCGCGAGCCTCCCACCCACCGGCTCGAAGTGAGGGGCTCATGTGTACGCACGTGCCCAAACTTTGAGTGGAGGTGGTGGTGCGGGATGTGTGTCTCTGTGTTTGTGGGGGGGGGGGGGGGGGGTCCGGCAGTACACTACTAGTCACGAGCCTCCGTGATGTGGGATTAATTATTGATCATTTTGTGAGTCATGTATATATGCCACATCAAAGTCGTGAATTGGTTATTTAAAGCATTACACAACCCTTTCATACATATATGTTCGGGCCACATGCATGCATTGGTGGTCCTCTCGGACACTCCCTCGTGCGGTTAGCAGCGACGTGCCCATTCGTTAGCCCGCAAAGGTTTTCAGTTTCCACCGACAACGAGAGGCATCAGACCGAAGGTGGATTCATCTTGGCATGTGTGTTACGGTGTGGATCATGGTGAGATTCCATATCAAAGTTCGGGCACGTGCGTACACATGAGTCCCTCCCACCGGCTCGAAGTGAGGGGGCTACTCATCGTGAACCTCTATGTACTGCGTTTCCGGTTTGCGAAGCATGTGCCGCATCAAAGTTGTGCATATTGGGTATTCAAACATCACACGGCCACATGCATGCGGTGGTTGTCCTATGACACTCGCTCACGTGTGACTCTCTCTGTGGGCCCACGAGGTCTTCATCGATCAATTGAACATACAATGAGAGAGAGGTTAATTTGACCAACAAGGATGGTTCTTTTTTTGTTTGTGTTATGTATATGCACGGTAGGAGTATGTAGTACATGTAAAAGAGGGGGCAACATGTATACTCTCTCTATATATATGTGTGTCATAACCTCGCTCCATGTGGGGACTTTCCGGTTCCCGAGGCAGGTGCCACATCAAAGTTGTGCATTGGTATTCAAACATCACGCAATACCATGCAGGCAGTGGTTGCCCTATAGGAACTCACTCGCGCACGGCACTTCCATCTGTGGGCCCGCGAGGTTGTCCTCCATCACTTTGACCCAATGAGAGAGAGGTTAATTTGAGCATCAAGGAATGACGATTCTTTTTGGTTTGTGCTATACAGTATAAGTATGTATATACCACGCGTCGAATGGGGGCGTAGCACGTACCACGCATCATGAACCTCGCTCTCTGTGGGGACTTTTCGGTTTCCGAGTTATATATATGGTGCCACATCAAAGTTGTGCGTTGCGTATTCAAACATCACACAAACACCTCTTTGGGCCACATGTAGAAGGTGGTACGTAGTCCTATATAGGATGCTCACTCGCGTGCGATGTACGCTTCATTTCTGTGGGCCCGCGAGGTCGTCGTCCATCACTTTGTTCAAACAAGAGAGAGGCACATTTGACGAACAAGGAGGATTAATTTTTTTAGGGCTGTGTTAGGGTAGGAGTATATATAGTACGTGTCAAAGGGGGGATGGGACCTACATATACTAGGTGTCACATGAACCTCACTCTGTGTGTGGACTTTGCGGTTTTTGAGGCAAATGCCACATCAAAAGGTTGTGCATTAGGTATTCAAAACATCACAACCACACACACCTCCATATATATGTTTTGTCACACATGCAAGCGATGGTGGTTGTCCTGTGGCACTCACTCACGTGGTTATCGGTGATGCTTCCATCTGTCGGCCCGCTTGGTCCATCACTTTCATCGACAGCGAGAGAGGTTAATTATTTTGACTTAGGAGGGGATTAATTTTTTGTTTGTCTCGCGATATAGGTCATGATGTGAGATTACATATATAATAGCGCATGTGTACACATGAATCCATCCCGCTGGATCGAGGGGAGGGGGGGCGAGCACACGACACGTCATGAACCTCTTGCTCTGTGTGGGGACCTGTGCGATTTTGAACGCATGCACCACATCAATGTTGTGCATTAGGTATTCAACACATATGCATGCATCACGCACCTCCATAAATATATTTTGGACACATGCATGCAATGGTTGTCTTTGGACACTCTCACTCACTTGGTTATGGGCGGCAAGCCTATATATATTTATGGGCCCACGTGGACGTCCATCATTTTGACCGACGACAAGAAAGGTTACCAGGGTGGATTCTTCTTCTTTGGTTCGTGTTACCATATAGTAGGTCAATCATTCCAGGCCTAATTAAGTTTGAGCGCATGCATGCTACGCATCGTGAACCCTCGCTCAGTGTGGGGATTTTACAGTTCCAAAGCATGGTGCCACATCAAATTTGCGCATTGCGTATTCAAACACCACACACACCACTTCCATATACATAATTGGGCCACATGCACAGAGTGGGTTTTGTCTACAGACAGTACTCCCTCACGAGGTTATCGGTGACAAGCTAGCCCATTTTGCGGGGCCGTGTGGACGTCCATCACTTCGACCAACAACGAGCGAGAGAGGTTATACGATCAAGTTGGATTCTGTTTGGTCCGTGTTACAGTACGTCTTGGTGAGATGCCCTCCCCCCCGACACGTGTGTGTGTGGGGGGGGGGGGGCTACTTCGCACTACCCGCAACCTCCGTGGGGTCGGGGAAGTCCGGTTATTTTGCGAGGCACACGTGCCACATCAAAGTTGTGAATGGTAGTTAAATATCACACCACACCCTTTTCATACATATAGTATAGGGCCACCCGCAGGTGGTTCGTATGTGGTCTCACCCATCTCCCGCCACAAACACACATTTGTGGGTCGGCACATGGTCCACCTTTGTCCGGAAGCGAAAGGGGAAGTTTGACCATATATATGATGGACTCCTCTAGGTTTTGTGTTACGGTAGGGTGAGATTTCAAACCTAACTATCTGGGGGCATGCATTTGTAGCTAGGATTCCCTTACCGTCGACACGAAGTGGGGTTCGTAGGGGATGGCTGACTAGCAATACTATGTGCTTTGTGCAATAGGTACCACATCAAAGTTGTGCATTGGGTATTCAAACATCAAACCACCCTTTTCATACATATATTTGGTCCACATGCAAGTGTGTTCGTGTTCTGACCCTTTCTGTTGATGCAACAAACCCTGGGTCTGTTGCCCAGACCGTGCACAGGCCCAAAATCAAGATTGAAACATCCAAGACAAGACCAAGATGAAGAGATAGGCTCTTTGAGGAATCAAAGGGCAAGTTGAGAAGACCAAGTCAAGCCAAGAAGCAAGTTATCGCTAAGGGAAAACCTCCCTTGCCGGGCAGGAGAGCCTGGCGAGGTCAGGGTTGCCCCGGAAGCAAGCCTCAAGACCGCCCTGGTAGGCATGCCGGGGCATACGAAGGCAAAACACCCCGGCAAGGCTTCACCGCCCCACCTCACAGCGACGCAAGTCACCGATCGGTGCGGTGTCAAGCCCCCAAGATGACTAAGTGTCTGCCTTTTGCCACATGGCAGCCATTTTCTACAGGAATCACCTCCAGATGACACCCGTCCTGCGACGTGTCATGCAGACAGGAGAGAAGGTGGCCAAACAGCCCGGTAAGGCGTGCCGGGTAGGCCATGATGTGACACTATGCGGCGCATTTAATGCGTACTGCTTTGTCTGCAGAGTAGATGTGATAGCACTATTCGCTATCTAATCAGTACACAATGACTGATTTGCCACTGTGGTGACCCCTTGATCTATAAAAGGAGGCCCATGGCAACCATACAAAGGATTCGGACCCCTATACACTCATTCGCGCATAGCTGCTCTCGCCCCGAGGCAACCCTGCCGGGCAAGGGAGCTGCATTTCCACCACCATCCACCATCAATCCACCAAAGCAGGAGTAGGGTTTTACGCCTCGCGGCAGCCCGAACCTGGGTAAAACTGCCCGTGTGATCTCTGCCGCGCTACGCTGCGCTCCTCCGCTCTTTGTGCAACGTGCTCAGTCCCCCCGCCGAACCAAAAGGGGCCCTTGGCCCCATAGGTGGCCGTGGTTTCCCATGACATCTTTGGCGCGCCAGGTAGGGGGTTGCGCTTGCGCGAACCCGAGAAGTGTACGAAGCATGTCATCTTCACCGCCATCTTCTTCATCAACGGCTCCATCGTCCATGGCGCCCAAGAAGAAGCCTGGTGCCGCAGCTCATCCATCCACCTCGAAGGCCCCGCCACATGCACCCGCCGGTGCCGCGGGGGCTACGGGGATGCCTGGAAGTGCGGACGTTGCAGGGGACGTGGTTGGCGCTGGCGGCGTCGTTACCGCCTCCCCTGCGGCCGAAGCAGGAGCAGGAGGCACTAGAGAAGGACAGCACCAACTACATTCCAGCGGCCATGCCCCATGAGGTACAGGAGGAGAGATCATTCCATCTACACCTCCCCGTCCGGCCGAGGGGCACAGCCGCAGTGGGGTACTCACTCTGGGGGGAATCGCAACTCCCCGACCGCTCGCGCCGCGGGAGCGGCCGTAGAACATGCGCCACCCCCGGAACGAGCCGACCCAGCCGCTACACCAAACAGAGCCGCTGGCCCTCAAGCGCCTCCACCTCATCTACACGCCATCCAGGAGGCTGGCTCACGACGACGAGAGCATGGCGTGACCGCTACCGGCACTGTCAGGAGCCGGGCGACGTTACGGTCTTCATCGACATCCATGCCAAGCACCGCTTCAGAGGCCATGTCGCGGGCTTAGCTACTGTTGAAATTTCCGCCGGCAGCCGATCAGATGGATGAGTGGAGAGCCACCATTCAAAGTCTGATTGGATTCACCGAGGTGGGAGGATCGCAGCTGGCTGGCCCGCCACGGCCTCCCCAGGCAGCGGCAATGGCCCACGCTGCTAGCCGTGCAGATGGGGCCACTCCTACGGTGCAGTCCCCTCCGCGGCAGCCGGCGTGGGAGCCGCGCGACCAAGAACCTGATGACGTCTTGACGGCTTCGTCCGACCCTCAAGCGCGTCAAGGCCCATGGCGAGTCCTAGAGGACAGGCGGAGGGAAGGCGCGCGTGTCAACACCGAGCGACACCACGACGCCCACCGCCAGTAGGACAGGCGCGATGGCCCCGACATCGACGAGCCTGCACTCACTGACGGTGGGTACCTGCCTTTTGAGGCTGAGTGCCCTGCCTTCACCCACGAGCTGTGGCAAGTCCGTTGGCCGTCCACTCGCATGTTCAAGCCAAAGATACCAGAGAAGTATGACGGAAGACTGAACCCGGCAGAGTTCCTGAGCATCTACACCATCGCTGTTCAAGCTGCTGGGGGAAGAGATGAGAAGGTATTCGCCAACTACTTCCCTTTGGCACTCAAGCCAAATGTAAGGTCTTGGCTGATGCACCTGCCGGAGAACTCCATTTCGACCTGGGCTGACCTGTGCCATGAGTTCGTTGGCGCCTTCACGGGCGGCCATCAAGAACCAGGGCGGCCCAGCGACTTGCAGCTCCTCCCGTAGAAGGAAGGCGAGAGCCTGCGGAAATACATGCAGAGATTCAGCAGAGTCCACAGGAATATTCCAGACATCCACCCGGCAGCTGTGATAGCTGCATTCCAATCCAACGTGCGCAATCGTCGGATACGTTCCAAGATGAACGTTCGATTGCCCAAGACTGTGAAGGAGCTTTACACTCTGGTGGATAAGTGTGCTCGAATAGAGGAGGGGAGGAAGCTCCCCGGAGAAGAGGATGGCGTTGACATTGATTCAGAGGATGATGACGAGGCCACCAGTCAAAAGAAGAAGAACAAGAAGCACAACAAAAGGCGCAAGGGTAAGGCAGTGATGACCGTTGAGGGATCGGGCCTGCCTAGTACCGGCAAGAAAGCCAAGGCTGAGATACCCGGCAAGGAGGTTGCCGCGTGCACTGACTGCCGGGAAGCCGCGGCTGCCGAGAAGGCTGGGAAAGGCGAGGGCCCGTATTGCAAGATCCATCGGACCAAGGGCCACGATCTCCAGGAGTGTCATCAGGTCGAGCAGCTTGTCAAGAAGCAGAGGGCTAAGTATGAGAAGCGAGATAAAGAGAAAGGTCAGAATGGCGCTTGTGAAAAGGGCCGGGGTGGCGGAGCAAGCCGCCCCGGCAAGGCTCCTCAGAATCAAGGGAAACCCGCCAGAGGCCGTGAGAAGGAGGATTGCAATGACGAGAGTGATGGAGGAGGTGAAGAGGAAACCAGCGAGCAGGAATTCCAGAAAGCCACTGACGCCCTGTGCATTGACGGGGGTGCATCTTTGCACTCCTCTCACCGCCAACTTAAACGGTGGGCGCTTGAAGTCAATGTCGTGGAGCCAGCGGCAGACTCTCGAAGGCCGCTCAAGTGGTCCCGCAGGCCCATCATCTTCGACGAAGAGGACCACCCTAACCGCACCATCGTGGTAGGATGCTTGCCGTTGTTGGTATCACCAACAATCCGCAACCTCAAAGTCACAAAGATGCTGGTTGACAGCAGGGCCAGGTTGAATCTGATTTCTTCAAAGGTCATCAACAAACTCCAGATAGCAGAAGAAGAGCTCAAGGTTACCGGTACGTTTCAAGGAATCAACCCCGGCAGGAGTCGTCCTAAAGGAAAAATCACGTTACCGGTGACATTTGGGGGAGAGTTGAACTACCGGACTGAGAAGATCGTGTTTGATGTGGTTGACCTCCCCCTGCCATACAATGGAATCCTTGGTCGCCCAGCTTTGGCCAAGTTCATGGCAGCATCCCACTATGCCTACAACACCTTGAAGATGCCAGGGCCGGTGGGCATCATTTCCATTCCATCAGACGAGAAGGACGCAATTATTTGCGTGGACAAGATGTACCGGGATTCAGTCGCGGCAGAGGCCACTGAAGCTGCAATCCCCGCCAAGGAAAGTGATGGAAAGAAGAAGGCTAACAGAGACGCCGACAAGGAATCCGGGAAGCGTACCTCTTCGAGGTATGCTGCGTGTGTTGATGACTCGCCGGAGAGTTCCAATAGCAAGAGATCCAAGGCCTCTACACCCGCTGTGAAACAGGTCCCGGCAGGGCTGGCTGGCGCTGGTGGTACTTTCACCATCAGCACCACCCTCAATGACAAATAGGAAAGCACGCTTGTTGCCTTCTTGAGGGTGAATGACGATGTGTTCGCCTGGCAACCACCTGACATCCCCGGTGTTCCCAGGAAGGTAATCGAGCACCACCTTGCTGTCTACCCACATGCCTGACCCGTCAAGCAAAAGGTCCGGAAGCAAGCTTTGGAGCGACAGCAGTTTATTGCTGAGGAGATCAAGAAACTTGAGGCAGCTGGTCTGGTTAGAGGAGTGTTGCATCCAACGTGGTTAGTGTAACACCCTGGATTTTGCCCATTTTTTTTCCTTTTGATTTTGGTCTGGATTTGCCTTTCTGTGGCTTAGTGGTCTTGCAACCTGGAGGGATCACCCTTGATTCCTCTTCCCAAGTGGCTTGTCAACTTCAAAACCATCCCAAGACCATGTCATTTCCATCTTGGACCAACTCCAATATTCTTTTCCTTGGGAAAATTCCTTTTTCTATTAAAGGAATAACCCTGTTGTCCTGGGTTGTGAAGCAATCCACATCTCCATCATTCCAAAGATTCCTAAATAATTTTCATAAATACTCTGGAACATATCGTCCTTAAATATGTCAAAATCCTTCCTTGACAGGTTCAAAAATATTTCACAAATATTCCTTTCCTGATTCTGCCCTAGCTGCCAAGTTGAGAAGCAAGTACTCTTTATATTTGCTTGCTTGGTATCAAACTTTTCGAGCATTCTTTCATATCCATATCATTGCCACATGCTAAAATTCAACTTCATTTGGCTATTAAATATTCCTTGGCTAATTTCCAAAGTTTCTGGTCAACTGGAAGCTTTGTGAAGCAAGTGCTAGCTAGGACGATCCAAATGAGTTAAAAAATTTCAAGCATCTTCATATGCTCAAATCATGACTCTCCACCAAGTTTAAACCCTATCCAATCATCTATGTGAGCACAGCCTTAAATCTTGGTCTCTGGTCAGATTTTCACATTGTGAACCAACTATATTTTATACTGCTCCATAATTGCTGAAACTTTACCAGAGCATTCTCCTACCCATATAACCTATCTCCACAGAATTTGGGCTCATTTCATCTTCCCAATAATTCCCTAGATTTTTTCTAAGATTCTGGTCAGAGAGGATATCTGTGAAAGAAGTACCCTTTTGGCTTGCCCAAATGGTATGAAAATTTTACAGAATCTTCATATGACCAAATCATCATGTTATACCAAATTTCAGCTCAAGTGGCTACTCCATGTGAGTGCTCCATCCTAATCAAGTTTCTAGACCAGATTGGTTAGTTGCAAAGCAACTATATTAAACCTTGGCCCATTTCTCTCCAAACTTCACAGGATTATAGTCCTTCCTACCCTAAACCTCCCAGACATCATCCTTGGCCCTTATCACTTCTTTGTTCATCACAGTGGTGTGGTCAATTTTGCTACAACAAACTTCAGGCGACCACTCCCATCTAACCACAGTGCTTTTCATCGAGCCATCACCTCCCTAAGACTGTTCCTTGGAAGGACTACGCACTGGACATGATTTGGCCGGTCAGGGTGCAACACGTGTGCTAGTTCATGCGGTGACCACGCGGCTGGCATACCAGCCAGCGCGCTCTGGCGATGGAACCCCTCGGTTTCGTCCGTTTCCTCGTGCCCTCGACACCTAGCCATGTCTAGGGGCTTCCCCTCGTTGTCGCCCTTCGCCCTGGATAACTCTCCCCTCTCACGTCCCCTCCTACGCGGTGCGGCAGCCACGCCCGCGATGTGGCCGTCTCTACCGCGGCCACGTCCGGTCGCCCGCGAGCTCCCGAGCCTTCCTGACCTCGCCTGAGCCTTCTCTCCTTCCCGCGAAGCTCCCCGAAGCTCGCAAACAACCAGCCACATCATCCCCGCGCTCCAGTACGCCGATGAGATCGTTGCCGTGGCCTCCTTATCGGCTCGCCTCGGCCACCTATAAATAGGCTACCCTACGCCTCCTCGAGCTCACCATCGCCCTCACCGCACTCCTCTACCCCTCCCTAGCCTCTTCCCCGAGCCCCAGAGCTCCTCCCCGCCTCTAGTGGCCACCATGGCCGCCGCCCTCTCCGGCCTAAATTCCGGCCACCCGAGCCTTCCCTTCACTCCCTGACCTCTACACCAGAAGCGCCACACTCCGGCGAGCCTCCCCTCCTCTCCGTTCACCGCCGGAGGCCCTGTGGCCACGCCTCCATAGAACGGCTGCCGCCGGCCGTGCTCCCTGTTGCCTACAGCCGCGGTCACCCTAGCCCTCCCCGGCGCGTGTGTCTCCCCTGGACGAGTGCGCCACTCTTTCCCGAGTCCGCCGGTGGTCTCCCCTTGGCCGGAGACGGCCGGAGCCGCCCGCGCCACTCGCCGGCGCTCGCCTCTGTCCACTGCCATGGCCGGCCCCCACTGCCCTTCCCGCGCTCGGTCGAGTCCCTCCCTGGATGCGGTGCTCGCCGGCGCGCCCGTCCGTCCTCTCGTCGGCCGGAGTAGCTCGCCGGAGCAGCGGCTCCCCTCGCCGGCCGCGCCCTGCCCGGCCTCCTCTGTTTCTTCGGTCGGGAGGAGGAAGAAGGAGACGGCAGAGGGAGAGGGTCAGCGCGGGGCCCGCATGCCAGCCTCTCAGGCGTTGACCCCGCCCGGGCCCGCACTGTTAAGTGGAGGCGTATTACTTCTAATAAGTTTTCTCCCTTAAGAAGGCGTATTTCTGTTATACTGCGGCCTAGAATGCGTTTTCCTGTTCAGAAAACGTAATCTGCCCAGTGCGCCTTCGGTTTTAGCCACCAGGGGCTTGTCTGTAAATAAACTTTTTGTAGATTGGTCCCTGGACTTCAAACGGCTATAACTTTCCGCACTTCTTCCCGATGGTTCCTTCATCCCCAGGCAAGCCACAACTCTCATTTGCATGATTGCAATGCAATATCATAGTCAAACTAATTGCTTTAATAGCAAGTATGAAGTATTTGTAAAATGAATTAGATTATGCAATGCTGGAGTAAATTCTTGAATATGTGACTACCATGTTGAGTACTGGATGGTTAGTGACTAGTAGCTTACCCACTCATTGATGCCATGACATTGAGATTACCGTCTATGATGATTCTGGATTTCATTCTGCAAGTAGTAGGTATGAGTTAGTAGCAGTGGCTTAAGCATGTTGGTTATTGGATTACTAGTTGGTTAATGTTTTCACTTGGATTATTATGCTGTCGGAGTGTCAGTTATGATGAAGAGATTATTCGGAGATAGGATACTTCATGGTTGATCCAGAGTCACCTGTCCGGACTTATCCGTGCAGCCACATTTGCCGGTATGGGACGGCCTTGACTTGGTCTGATCATGTGCTCTTTAACCGGTACCGCCTGACAGGGAAGGTTATGCATGCGCTCTATCCTGGCCCGGTAGGCGGCGATAACCTTGTGAGCCCAGTTGAGTTATATGGTACCAGGTCCCCATTTCGGATAGTTTGTTAGCCACAACGGTGGCAGGTGTCACGCGGTGACACAGGGGCCACCCAGGGCAGGACTCTGGGGGAGGATGATTGCCGGTGGTATGATGGGAGGGTCACGAGTCAGGTGGGTTTCGTTGGTGCAACACTGGTCCACTTGAATGGGATCACGAGGTCAGGTGCTCCATGGTCTGGGTAAAGTGTGCAACCTCTGCAGAGTGTAAAATCTATTCGAATAGCCGCGTCCACGGTATTGGACAGTCCGTCCAGACCTCACTAGGTGGTCAACCATAGTAGTGATAAGGATGGAAGAACTCGTCGTAAGGTCGGAAGTACTCGGTGGATCGTGAGTATTCTGAGGGTTGTGAGGCAACCCGGAAGAGAGTAAGTTTGACAGACTTGCAGTGCCGATGGTATCAGGAATATGATATGTTAGCCATGGGATGGCTATGAGATGAGTGGTCGGATGACCACATGATTTGGATTGGATTTGGAACAGATTCGGATTGGATCCTGAGATTATTTGGAGTATGGATTAAATATGCTCTACCTTACTGCATCTACTTCAGTAGCTATCCTACTATGATGTTGTCTTGCCTTAATGCTGATGTTGGTTGTGAGCTTGCGAGTACATTCAAAGTACTCAGCTGGCGTGTCATGCCAGTTTGCAGGTTATGCCATGATTGCTTGCTTGTTGAGGATCTTGAGTTTGCGAGCTAGGATACGCATTCTAGCCAGAGTCCCTGCGGAGTGGAGTCCATCACCACCGTCGCTGTTCCGCTAGCGAGAGTTACTCCGCAACCTCAGGCTATTCCGCTGCTAGCATAGAGCTACCCTGGGCAGGCGTAGTGTCGCCATGCCGATGTAATCCTTGTACCCTTGTAGCCATATCCATTGTAATAAAGAGCTGATTTGTTCTATGCCAATAGTGCTGTATTCCAGAAGACTTATCCCTGGGCTGGAATACGAGGCGTCCCAGTCTTCTCTGAGCTGGGGTGCCACAGGCATTGGTATCAGAGCAGGTCTGGCTATAGGACGCCCTAGACCACGTGAGCGTTAGTAACCAGTAGTATAGGATCCAGTTGGTTTGCTGCACTTGTTTGTTGCATTTGTTTGTGCATAGCATACATATAGACTAGATATCTTATCACTAACGATGGATCTGGTGAGTGTAGGTGGCATCGGTTTCGATTCCCTACCTGCGCTCTCCAGTTTGCACATTTGTTCCTTGGTGTGGTGTCATCTTCGTCCCAGCGGAGTGATGCCAAGGTGCTTGGTGGTGTCGATCCCTTGTCGGATTGATGCACCGGTGCCACACCAACTTATTCTCTTCCGACACCCCTATCGTTTCGGTGATAGACAAGTTCTATCCCGGATCGTGCCATTCCACTAGTCGCTTTGACAACCCTTGTTGATCCTTGTTATCAGAAAAGGGCAATGCCTGCAAGCCTTTCTCTCCACCACTATCTCATTCCGCCACCTATTCTTTGGACGTGTACGGTTTTCTTCCATACGCTTGATGATGATGTGGTCATAACTTCTGTGTTCCGACCCCCGATCACTAAGTTTGTCCTCGCCACCGTGTTCGTCCAGATGGAACCGGTGTTAAGCCCGTATTTGGTGTAGCCTTGTTTACACCAATTTTCTTCCACACATTGATTCACTTTCGTGCACATCGCCACAACATGTTAGACCGTAATGCCGGAGTTCTTGAGAGATTTGTGTGCTTAAGTAGGAATGCATATTATTGCTATGAATAGCTGTAGAATGTGATATTGCTTGTGTGTGATCTTGCTGCTTTGTGTGCTTTTGTTTAGTCGTTTCTTTTGTTTTTATTTGGGCCCTTGGTGTTACCTTATTTTCCCCTTATGGAAGTTGCTCACCGACCCTGAACCCAAAGAGTCAGTGAAGAGACAGCCATTTGGAAGCTCGGCTCAGCAATATGGAATTTTTAGCAGACTGTGTTATATCGGGAATATCGGGCCTGAATACAAATGATATCCTGGCTGGATTGGTTATCAGCATCAAGTATACATCAGTGCAACTTTCACAGCAGTAATGATCACATCAGCAAGAAGGCAAATTGTGTACATGATCCACAGTGCATTCCGTGCCAAAGGTATGACTCATATACACGGTTTGAGTCTTTTATGAGTACAATTTGAACCCTGCTATGTCTTGGAAGCAAGCCAGAGTGTGCTATGAACTTAGTGTTCAGCAAGAAGGATAGCCGAATACCCTGTTGCATACAAATAGTAACCGACAGTAGAAACATTAAGGGATATATATATATATATATATATATATATATATATATATATATATATATATATATATATATATATATATATATATATATATATATATATATATATATATATATATATATATATATATGCACTCAGTCTGCATATGGCAAAAAGAAAGCGTCAGATGTAAGCAACCCAGTCTTTCTTCAGAAGCTACCTGAGAAGCGTACAACGCAAGGTTCTTGTGTCTTCCTCGATATGACACACGGATATCTTCCCATATAAGACACCCATGCTTCTTCAGTAAGCTATCACAGCAAGCTTTTGGCATAAGGTACCGAGTCTTCCCCTGCAAGCCTTTAATGGGGGGAAGTGTCTGAGCTAGGAGCCCTATACAAGTAACTATGAACCTAGGTTCGGATAATCATTACCCTACGGGTAAAGCGTGGAGGATGAGAAAGCTGATCATGTGAGCAAAGATACCTTGTGAGGGGATCAGGATAGGATATGCCTATCAGAATATTACACCTGACAACACCTATGGTCACACGGAGAATCAAGAACACATAAGGCCAAGTTCTTTCAGCAAAGGGTCCAGGCAAAGAGAACTATAATGAAAAAGCAAGATTGTCCATACAGGTATGGTAATGGTACAAATACTCCGGACAGTCTGGCTCTGTACTAGTCACCATGGGTACACGCCCACGGGGTATATTCCATTTGCAAGGACCCCATATCGAGACAACCCGCCCAGCCAACCAGATATGCTCAGAATTGTCAGAAGAGGGCAACCAAGCTGGTCAGGTCAGCCGAAAGATTAAGTCAACAGTTCAAATTTAGTAACCATGTTAAAGCATTACACAGCCTACCATCCATATAGAGGTACCGACAGACTGAGTAATCAGAAGGATGAACAATAGTCTCGAAGGATGTGTCCTCACAGATGGGAATCAGTTAAAGACTAACCTGCCGTGAACAAGATTCTGCTGCCAGGACCACTGTCAGTCAAGTCTATGGATAATATCACCGTACACCTTTATGCTGGTCACAACAGGTGACAGTCAAATATTTGGTAGGAACTTCATACCCAAGACAGTGAAGATAGCCAAGATGACCCAGCTATCCGTGCGAGAAGTCAGATTCCGCCAGGAGAATGGTACGATTTACAGTACTGTTCTGAACTAGGAGGACACACAGCCATTTGAAGTCACCCAATGCAATGAGTAAAAGGTGTCGTGTCCACCAAGAGAATATGTTCACAACTCAGTGAACGGTCGTTCGTATTGGACCTCGTCACGACACGTCCATGAGGAACCACCCTCGGGCTTACGAGCAGGAAACATAGTTTGGTCAGGATAATTTATTGCCCTAGACAGGATAGCAGACATATAAGGATTGGAGTCAGAGTAACATATGAGGTAAGATTTGCCAGAAAAAGGGTCCAGTGAAGCAAACCACCCCGAAGCAAGGCAGTCAATCATATGAAATTCAGTGGGAACATTATACAAAGGTAAAAAGGAAACCCGAGTTGGAAACGGTTTCCTCAAGTGGAAATATTCATGTTTGATCCCTGAGCAACCACATCTCGAGGACGAGATTTCTTTAAGGGGGGTAGGTTTGTAACACCCTGGATTTTGCCCATTTTTTTCCTTTTCATTTTGGTCTGGATTTGCCTTTATGTGGCTTAGTGGTCTTGCAACCTGGAGGGATCACCCTTGATTCCTTTTACCAAGTGGCTTGTCAACTTCAAAACCATCCCAAGACCATGTCATTTCCATCTTGGGCCAACCCCAATATTCTTTTCCTTGGGAAAATTCCTTTTTCTATTAAAGGAATAACCCTGTTGTCCTGGGTTGTGAAGCAACCCACATCTCCATCATTCCAAAGATTCCTAAATAATTTTCATAAATACTTTGGAACATATCTTCCTCAAATATGTCAAAATCCTTTCTTGACAGGTTCAAAAATATTCCACAAATATTCCTTTTCCGATTCTGCCCTAGCTGCCAAGTTGAGAAGCAAGTACTCTTTATATTTGCTTGCTTGGTCTCAAACTTTTTGGGCATTCTTTACTATCCATATCATTGACACATGCCAAAAATCAACTTCATTTGGCTATTAAATCTTCCTTGGCTAATTTCCAAAGTTTCTGGTCAACTGGAAACTTTGTGAAGCAAGTGCTAGCTACGATGATCCAAATGAGTTGAAATTTTGCAAGCATCTTAATATGCTCAAATCATGACTCTCCACCATGTTTCAACCCTATCCAATCATCTATGTGAGCACAACCTCAAATCTTGGTTTCTGGTCAGATTTTCACATTGTGAAGCAACTATATTTTATACTGCTCCATAATTACTGAAAATTTACCAGAGCATTCTACTACCCATATAACCTATATCCACAAAATTTGGGCTCATTTCATCTTACCAATAATTCCCTATAATTTTTCTAAGATTCTGGTCAGAGAGGATATCTGTGAAAGAAGTACCATTTTGGCTTGCCCACATGGTATGAAAATTTTACAGAATCTTCATATGACGAAATCATCATGTTATACCAAATTTCAGCTCAAGTGGATACTCCATGTGAGTGCTCTATCCTAATCAAGTTTCTGGACCAGATTGGTCAGTTGCAAAGCAACTACATTAAACCTTGGCCCATTTCTCTCCAAACTTCACAGGATTATAGTCCTTCCTACCCTAAACCTTCCAGACATCATCCTTGGCCCTTATCACTTCTCTGTTCATCACAGTGGTGTGGTCAAGTTTGCTACAACAAACTTCAGGTGACCACTCCCATCTAACCACAGTGCTTTTCATCGAGCCATCACCTCCATGAGACTGTTCCTTGGAAGGACTACCCACTGGACATGATTTGGCTGGTCAGGGTGCACCGCGTGTGCCAGTTCACGCGGTGACCACGCGGCTGGCATACCAGCCAGCGCGCTATGGCGATGGAACCCCTCAGTTTCGTCCATTTCCTCGCGCCCTCGACACCTAGCCATGTCTAGGGGCTTCCCCTCATTGCCGCCCTTCGCCCTGGATAACTCTCCCCCTCTCACGTCCCCTCCTACGCGGTGTAGCAGTCGTGCCCGCGACGTGGCTGTCTCTGCCGCTGCCGCGTCCGGTCGCCCGCGAGCTCCCGAGCCTTCCCGACCTCGCCTGAGCCTTCTCTCCTTCCCGCGAAGCTCCCAGAAGCTCGCAAATGGCCGGCTACGTCCTCCCCGCGCTCCAGTACACCGATGAGATCGTCGCCATAGCCGTCCTTATCGCCTCGCCTCGGCCACCTATAAATAGGCTACCCCACGCCTCCCCGAGCTCACCATCGCCCTCACCGCACTCCTCTACCCCTCCCTAGCCTCTTCCCCGAGCCCGGAGCTCCTCCCCGCCTCTAGTGGCCGCCATGGCCGCCGCCCTCTCCGGCCTAAATTCTGGCCACGCGAGCCTTCCCTTCACTCCCTGACCTCTCCACCAGAAGCGCCACACTCCGGCAGGCCGCCCTCCTCTCCGTTCGCCGCCGGAGGCCCTGTGGCCGCGCCTCCATAGAACAGCCGCCGCCGGCCATGCTCACTGTTGCCTCCAGCCGTGGTCGCCCTAGCCCTCCCCGGCGCGCGTGTCTCCCCTGGACGAGTGCGCCACTCTTCCCCGAGTCCGCCGGTGGTCTCCCCTTGGCCGGAGACGGCCGGAGCCGCCCGCGCCACTCACCGGCGCCCGCCTCTGTCCACTGCCACGGCCGGCCCCCACTGCCCTTCCCGCGCTCGGCCGAGTCCTTCCCCGGATGCGGTGCTCGCCGACCGGAGTAGCTCGCCAGAGCAGCGGCTCCCCTCGCCGGCCGCGCCCTGCCCGGCCTCCTTTGTTTCTTCGGTCGGGAGGAGGAAGAAGGAGACGGGAAAGGCAGAGGGTCAGCGCGGGGCCCGCACATCAGCCTCTCAGGCGTTGACCCCTCCCGGGCCCGCACTGTTAAGTGGAGGCGTATTACTTCTAATATGTTTTCTCCCTTAAGAATGCGTATTTCTGTTATACTGCGGCCAAGAATGTGTTTTCCTGTTCAAAAAACGTAATCTGCCCAGTGCGCCTTCGGTTTTAGCCACCAGGGGCTTGTCTGTAAATAAACTTTTGGCAGATTGGTCCCTGGACTTCAAACGGCTATAACTTTTTAACCGAGACTCCGATTCAGCCCCCTCTGAGAGAGAACTGTTTCCGGCAATCATTTCCGCGGACTTTCCACACTTCTTCCCTGTGGTTCCTTCATCCCCAGGCAAGCCACAACTCTCATTTGCATGATTGCATTGCAATATCATAGTCAAACTAATTACTTTAATAGCAAGTATGAAGTATTTGTAAAATGAATTAGATTATGCAATGCTGGAGTAAATTCTTGAATAGGTGACTACCATGTTGAGTACTGGATGGTTAGTGACTAGTAGCTTACCCACTCGTTGATGCCATGACATTGAGATTACCGTCTATGATGATTCTGGATTTCATCCTGCAAGTAGTAGGTATGGCAGTGGCTTAAGCATGTTGTTTATTGGATTACTAGTTGGTTAATGTTTTCACTTGGATTATTATGCTATCGGAGTGTCAGTTATGATGAAGAGATTATTCGGAGATAGGATACTTCATGGTTGATCCAGAGTCACCTGTTCGGACTTATCCATGCAGCCACATTTGCCGGTATGGGACGGCCTTGACTTGGTCTGATCACGTGCTCTTTCACCGGTACCGCCTGACAAGGAAGGTTATGCGTTCGCGCTACCCTGGCTCGGTAGGCGGTGATAACCTTATGAGCCCAGTTGAGTTATATGGTACCAGGTCCCCGTTTGGGACAGTTTGTTAGCCACGACGGTGGCAGGCGTCACGCGGTGACACAGGGGCCACCCAGGGCAGGACTCCGGGAGAGGATGATTGCTGGTGGTACGATGGGAGGGTCATGGGTCAGGCGGGTTTCGTTGGAGCAACACTGGTCCACCCAAATGGGATCACGAGGTCAGGTGCTCCATGGTGTGGGTAAAGTGTGCAACCTCTGTAGAGTGTAAAATCTATTCGAATAGCCGCGTCCATGGTATTGGACAGCCCGACCAGACCTCACTAGGTGGTCAACCATAGTAGTGATAAGGATGGAAGAACTTGTCGTAAGATCGGAAGTACTCGGTGGATCGTGAGTATTCTGAGGGTTGTGAGGCAATCCGGAAGAGAATAAGTTTGACAGACTCGCAGTGTAGATGGTATCAGGAATATGATATGTTAGCCATGGGATAGCTATGAGATGAGTGGTCGGATGACCACATGATTTGGATTGGATTTGGAACAGATTCGGATTGGATCCTGAGATTATTCGGAGTATGGATTAAATATGCTCTACCTTACTGCATCTACTTCAGTAGCTATCCTGCTATGATGTTATCTTGCCTGAATGCTGATGTTGGTTGTGAGCTTGTGAGTACATTCAAAGTACTCACCTGGTGTGTCATGCCAGTTTGTAGGTTATGCCATGATTGCTTGCTTCTCGAGGATGTTGAGTTTGCGAGCTAGGATACGCGTTCTAGCCAGAGTCCCTGCGGAGTGGAGTCCATCACCGCCATCGCTATTCTGCTGCTGAGAGTTACTCCGCTACCTCAGGCTGTTCCACTGCTAGCATAGAGCTACCCCGGGCAGGCGTAGTGTCGCCATGCCGATGTAATCCTTGTACCCTTGTAGCCATATCCATTGTAATAAAGAGCTGATTTGTTCTATGCCAACAATGCCATATTCTAGAAGACTTGTCCCTGGGCTGGAATACGGGGCGTCCCGGTCTTCTCTGAGCCGGGGTGCCACGCAAATCCAGTGGTGGTACGCAAGGCCAATGGGAAGTGGAGGCTGTGCATAGATTTTACGGATCTGAACAAGGCATGCCCGAAGGACCCATTTCCCTTGCTGCGCAGCGACCAGATTGTGGATTCCACCTCCGGGTGCGACCTGCTTTCCTTCCTGGATGCCTACTCTGGATATCATCAGATCTTCATGTCCAAGGAAGACAAAGAGAAGACCGCGTTCATCACCCCATGTGGCACATACTGCTTTGTGCAGATGCCTTTCGGGTTGAAGAGCGCCGGGTCTACTTTCGCAAGAGCAGTTCAGATTGGTTTTGAGTCACAGTTGCATAGGAACGTTGAGGCTTACATGGAAGATATTGTGGTCAAAACCAAGGACAGATCAACCCTCATTCAAGATTTGGAAGAGACATTTGCTAATCTGCGCAAGATCAACTTGAAGCTAAACCCGAAGAAGTGTGTGTTTGGCGTTCCTTCCGGCAAGCTACTTGGCTTCTTTGTGTCCCACCGGGGGATAGAGGCCAACCCCGACAAGATCAAGGCCATCGAGCAGATTCAAGCACCTAAGACAGTGAAGGACGTGAGGCGTTTGACTGGATGTGTTGCCGCGCTTAGCAGGTTCATTTCCAGGTCTGCCGAGCGTGCCTTGCCATTCTTCAAGGTTTTGAAAAAGGCAGGGCCCATGAAGTGGACCCCCGAGGCAGACGCCGCACTACAAGATTTGAAGGACTACCTTTCCTCTGTGCTCACTTTGGTTGCTCCAAAACCTCAAGAGCCGTTGCTGCTATACTTGGCGCCAACTAATCAGGTGGTTAGCGCAGCACTGGTGGCGCAGAGGGAAGTGGATGGAGCAGCAGACGCAGCTGGTGTCCCTTCCGGGGAGGAAAGCGAACACACCCCGGCAAGGTCAGATGCAGATCAAGGTAGAGAAGAGCAAAGCAGCAGAAGCAATTCTCTGGTCACGGCAAGGAAGAAAGTGGTGCAGCGCCCAGTATACTTCGTCAGCTCCCTGTTACAGGGGGCTAGATCCAGGTACTCTGGCGTGCAAAAATTGATCTTTGGCCTTGTCATGGCCTCAAGGAAACTGCGCCACTACTTCCAAGCCCATGAGATCACAGTTGTCACCCGTTTCCCTTTGCAACGGATACTCCGAAACCCTGAGGCTACCAGCAGGATAGTGGAGTGGGCTTTGGAGTTATCCAGCTTTGGTTTGAAGTTTGAGAGCACATCAACCATTCAGAGCAGAGCATTGGCAGAATTTATTGCAGAATGGACGCCAACTCTTGATGAAGCGGTATTGGAGACAGTTATCCCCGGCAAGGAAGCGCCCCAAGAATGGATCATGTATTTCGATGGTGCCTTCTCCCTACAAGGTGCAGGGGCTGGAATGCTTATCGTTGCTCCCACCGGAGAGCACCTGAAGTACGTCGTCCAGATGCATTTTCCCTGGGAGGAAGCTACCAACAATACAGTAGAGTATGAAGGGCTCCTTGCCGGGCTCAGAATTGCAACAAAACTGGGGATCAAGAAGCTGATCATCCGTGGAGACTCACAACTTGTGGTGAGACAAGTCAACAAGGATTACCAAAGCCCATTGATTTAGGCATACATTGAGGAAGTGAGAAAGTTGAAGGGGTGCTTTGACGGATTGCAAACAGAGCACGTACCCCGTGCGGAAAACAACATCGCTGATCATCTGTCAAAGTGCGCTACGCAGAAGCTCCCTGTGGAACCAGGAACTTTTGTTCTCCATCTGACTCAGCTGTCCGTATCCCCGGCAACAATGGACAGAAAGAGGAGGAAACTAGACTCCGGCAAGCCTCTCCTGGTAGAACCTCTCGAGGATCCCGGCAGAAAGCTTATTGGGCACAACTCCCCTTCGGTCACTGAGCCGCGTCCTCCCGCTAGGCCACCGGTCCCCGCGGTCGAGGATTGCACTCTCACGAATGGGGAGGTGCCGTTAGTCCTCGTTGCTGAGCCACAGGCTCCGCCTTGGGCACGACACATAGTCCATTTCCTCCAAACTGGAGAACTTCTCGAAGAGCAAGAAGAAGCTGAAAGAGTAGCCCGGAGGGCCAGTATGTATCAGTTCGTTGATGACACGCTGTAGAGAAGGAGGCCCAATGGTGTGAAATTGAAGTGCATTTGCCAGGAAGGAGGAAAGGAACTGCGTGCGGAGATACACAATGGTATGTCCGGCTCCCACATTGGATCAAGGGCGTTGGTTGGGAAAGCTTTCCGGCAAGGATTCTACTGGCCCACATCCCTCCAAGATGCGGTCGAGCTTGTCACCAAGTGTGAAGCTTGCCAGTTCCATTCCAAGAACATCCACCTGCCTGCCCAAGCTCTTCAAACAATCCCTTTATCATGGCCATTTTCGGCCTGGGGGCTCGACATCCTCGGCCCTTTCCCTCGTGCTGCCGGGGGCTTTGAATTCTTGTTCATTGCAATCGACAGGTTTACAAAGTGGCCGGAAGTAGAGCCCGTGAGAAAGGTGACTGCTCAGTCAGCTATCAAGTTCTTGAAAGGATTGGTGTGCCGCTTTGAAGTTCCTGCCCGAATCATCACTGACAATGGCACCCAGTTCACGAGTCGCGCCTTCATGCAATACATTCATGCCCTCGGAAGCAAAATCTCGTTCGCCTCTGTGGCCCATCCAAGGAGCAATGGGCAAGCTGAGAGGGCAAACACTGAAGTGTTGCGAGGACTCAAGACGAGAACTTTCTATAGGCTGCAGAAGTGCGGCAGGCGGTGGATCGATGAGCTGCCGGTGGTTCTTTGGTCCCTCAGAGCGACAC
Organism: Thinopyrum elongatum; assembly: GCA_011799875.1. Classification (NCBI taxonomy): domain Eukaryota; kingdom Viridiplantae; phylum Streptophyta; class Magnoliopsida; order Poales; family Poaceae; genus Thinopyrum; species Thinopyrum elongatum. The sequence goes on along the minus strand of CM022302.1, from coordinate 404,016,866 downwards.
CAAATCGAGCTACCGGGCAGACTCCCTTCTCCGTAGTCTAAGGGGCAGAAGCAGTTATCCCCACGGAACTCATTTACGGGTCACCTCGAGTGCTTGCCTACGATGAAGTAGCGCAAGATCAGCACCGGCATGACGATGCTGTGCTACTCGAGGAGAACCGTCTCCGGGCTGCTATGCGTGCCGCATGCTATCAGCAAGCCCTGCGTCGCTATCACAGCTGCAGGGTTCATGCCCGGTGTTTTGAGGAAGGCGACCTTGTCCTTAGGCGCGTTCAGTCCGCCACGGGTGCAAACAAGTTGACGCCGAACTGGGAAGGCCCTTGCCAGGTAGTACAAGCCACCAGACCTGACGCAGTCCTTCTGGAGATCGGAGATGGCATTCAGTTGCAAAACTCATGGAACATTGAGCATCTCCGCAAGTTCTACCCGTAAGGCGCGGCTGTCGGGCCCCGCCCGGCAGCCACCCTTTTGTATAGGCCTTGCCTCTGTTGCATGTAACCCCTTGTACAAAGCCAGGCGCAGACCCTGAGCAACAGAGAAATAAATGAAGCGTTGGGGCCCCCTGACAAATTGCATGCATGCATAAGCATATCATGAGCATTGCATGTTCATGTAGAATAGATCGCATGAGGCATCATTTTCATCTGCATCATACTGCAGGTTCCTACCGTGGGTTCGGTCCCGAAAAAGGAGAAGAGAAGACAAGCCTACATCGTGATCCCCGGCAAGCCCAAACAGATAAGTTCTCTCTATTATCCATACGAGTTCTATAATTAAAAACTTGTGCATAGGAAAACCTCGCCGCTTTCAAGACTTAGGTGCTCCCATCCCTTGACTCGAACGTTGCTTCGGTCAAGGAGGTTGTAGTGGCCTTTGGCGAGAAAGTTGGCGGGGGGCTGGTCCCTCTTCATGATTTGTGCCTGGCAGGCCCAGCCCCGCGGCAGCAACTTGAGGGTACCGGCAGGATAGCCTACCGGGGAAAAACTTGTTTACTTGAGCGTATGGAGGCATTCTCCCTCTGCATGGACATGTTACATGCACAAGTGCCCGGCAAGGTTTATCTTTTTCATTAATATGCTGATCAACAAGTACAGACCTTACAGAACACAAACATGGATAAAAGAGATTACATAATTTGAACTAAAGTTTGGCAAGTGCCTACATATTTTAGATTAAAAAAAGATAAGTGCCCCGTAATCCCTTTCTTGTCCACCTCCTCCTAGGCACTGCGGTGGAAGAGAAGGAGGGCAAAAGGGGTGACTGAGCAAGACGACCCACTCGACCCCGTCAGGACCTGCCGGGCGCAGCCTGATAAGATCGAGAGTGGCGAGGCTGCGAAGGAGGGAGATGGAAGGAGCAGCTCGACGGTGCCTTGGTCACCACCTCCAGGGCCAACCAGAAGCTCTAGCAAAAAGCACCGGCGGGGAGAACCACCGAGGCCCAGCTGGAAGACTACTGGAGGAGGCGAAGGCACTAAGAGAGCGGCCCTCTCCCCGGCAACCGAGAGGCTGGTGATGATGGTGCCGGGGAGGGAGTGGAAGAGCGGAAAGACGAGGCAGCAGGTCGGCAATACAAGACGAAGGCGTCGGTGCCATCATACTCTGACCTGACGCCTTGCCACCCGCCTTCTCCGTCTTCCCTTGATCTTTCTCCATCACCGCCGCTCCAGAAGGACTCCAGCTCTGTGAGCCGTTGTCTCCCATGGAGAAGCTGCGGGCGGCAGCGGCGTTTGAGGCGCGCGAGGGGCGTCGCTCCCCACCTTGGCGGGCAGGAAGATGCCACCGTCTTCTACATTTTCCTTGACTTCACCAAGGGGGGCGATAGCGGGATTACCAAGGAACCCGAGCGCTGCGCCCCTGACGGACACCGGAGTCGCCAAGAACTTCAGCACCCAGGAGGAGGGGACAAGCACGCCCCCACGAGAGAAAGGCTCGGCGCCTCCCGCGCCGCGGGTGGCATATCCGCCGTGCCCTTCTTTTACTCCGAACCAGGCTCACTCCCCGAGCCCCTTCACAAGCTTCCGACGTTGCCAACCTCAAGCTCGAGCCCGAGGCTCGGTCCCGGTCTCTTTCTCTCAACATTGTGAGAAGAAAGAGGAAAAAGGCGAGAAGAGGAGTGTGGATGAACACTTCCGCTTCCCCCTGCCCCTCCTTTTTATAGGCAAGCTGGGGGCTGGGGGCTGATCCATCGATGGGTAACCACCGTCCTCCTCCACCAATCCATGAAGACCATGCCCCTGCCTTAACGCTCTCCTGCACCACGCACCTCCGTTACCTACCCCGCTCGATGCATGCAGCATACGTGGCCAGGGATAAGGGCATGGTGCGAAGAGTGAATTGGTAGTTACTCGCCCGTGCGTTAAAGTCATTCATGGGCCATTACAAGAGTGGCCCCACCACAATTGGCGTTACGCGACGGGCAGAAGAACCGGGAGCTGATCCGAGCTCAGATTAATGAAGAAACAAAGAAGATCTCAAAGGGCGAGCAGCTATTCCCCCTCGCCTGTGCACAAGTTAGGGCCTACCCCGACGATACCCGGCAGCGCGTTCGGGCCAGGCCCGTTGGCTCCTGTCAGTGCAACAAACCCTGGATCTGTTGCCCAGACCGTGCACAGGCCCAAAACCAAGATTGCAACATCCAAGACAAGACCAAGATGAAGAGATAGGCTCTTTGAGGAATCAAAGGGCAAGTTGAGAAGACCAAGTCAAGCCAAGAAGCAAGACACCGCTAAGGGAAAACCTCCCTTGCCGGGCAGGAGAGCCTGGCGAGGTCAGGGTTGCCCTGGAAGCAAGCCTCAAGACCGCCCCGGCAGGCCTGCCGGGGCATACGAAGGCAAAACACCCGGCCAAGGCTTCACCGCCCCACCTCACAACGACGCAAGTCACCGATCAGTGCGGTGTCAAGCCCCCAAGATGACTAAGTGGCTGCCTTTTGCCACATGGCAGCCATTTTCTACAGGAATCACCTCCAGATGACACCCGTCCTGTGACGTGTCATACAGACAGGAGAAAAGGTGGCCAAACAGCCCGGCAAGGTGTGCTGGGCAGGCCATGATGTGACACTGAGTGGCGCATTTAATGCGTACTCCTCTGTCTGCAGAGTAGATATGATAGCACTATTCGCTATCTAATCAGTACACAATGACTGATTTGCCACTGTGGTGACCCCTTGATCTATAAAAGGAGGCCCATGGCAACCATAGAAAGGATTCGGACCCTTGTACACTCATTCGCGCATAGCTGCTCTCGCCCCGAGGCAACCCTGCCGGGCAAGGGCGCTGTGTTTCCACCACCATCCACCATCAATCCACCAAAGCAGGAGAAGCGTTTTACGCCTCGCGGCGGCCCGAACCTGGGTAAAACTGCCCGTGTGATCTCTACCGCGCACGCTGCGCTCCTCCGCTCTTTGTGCAACGTGCTCAGTACCCCTGCCGAACCAAAAGGGGCCCTTGGCCCCATAGGTGGCCGTGGTTTCCCACGACACTTTCCCGCATTATTCTTTTTGCCAAATTTATAAACATCACACAAGTTGGATGCAGAAACCGTCTGGGATTGGGTACGCAACAGACACGGTTCGGTCAGACTACCCGTGTGCCACGCCCGTGCCCCTGCAGTCACTCACATCAACACAGTAGATTGGGCTCCACGAGGCTTGCCTCCCGCTCCCAAAAATATCTACTGCCTCGTAATCTCAAAAATATCTACCGCCTGGAAGGTTTTTATGTTTGATAGCACACGATTAGTATGTGCGGACCGTGTGCGATGTCTGTTACTCCCGCTCTGCTTCAATCCCTTGATTCAAATTTTCAGTAGCCCTGGCATTTTACTCCCGCCTCTACATCCCTCGCAATCTCAAAAATATCTGCTCACCCTTGATTCAAATTTTCAGTAGCCCCTACTCCCGCATCTGCATCCCTCGCAATCTCAAAAATATATGCCTGCCCTTGATCTAAATTTTTAGTAGCCCCAGCATTTTACTCCCGCCTATGCATCCCTCGCAATCTCAAAAATATCTGCTCGCCCTTGATCCAAATTTTCAGTAGCCCGGCATTTTACTCCCGCCTAGTAAAATTTTCAATTGCCGCGGTATTTCCTCAAACACCACCTTGCCCCCCTCCACACACACCCCAAAACCTCCGCTCACACAGACACACACCACTCTTCCCTCGCTCGAAACCATCGCCGCCACCGCCTCCATCCTCAATCTCTGCCTGTGTGTCAGGGAGCTCGAGGATCCAATGGCCCAAAAGAGGTTTATCATGGCCTCTTCGCCCAACGTAGGCGAGGTGGCCGCCGAGTTGTCCTCGTCATCCTCCGCGGGCTCTTTATTGATCCGCCATCGCCGGTCGCCCGATCCGCCCGCCGCCGCGCCCCTACGCTGGTTCAAGGACTTCCCCGTCCTCCCTCGGGCTCAGCCGACGATGTGGTCCTACCTCGGGGTTCGGCAGCGGCGGTGGGGGACGTGGGTCGTCGAGATTACGGATCGAGAGACCCACACCTGCCGGTGGCTCGGTAGTTTGCACACGGCCGAGCTGGCAGCCATGGAGTACAACCGCTGGCAGGTCCGCTACCACGGTGCGGCGGCTAGGCTCAATTTCCCCTTCGGCACATGTTCGGTCGACCTCATCCTACCGGAGCCAGGGGTGGTGAGCTCGGCTATGGCGCGGGAGGAACGCGAGGCGTGGGAGTGCCTTGAGGCCGAGGCCTACATGCAAGAGCTCCGCCAGCAGCACCAGAAGCTCGTGGAGGCAAAGTGGATGATCTTTGCCGGCACGAAGGGCGGTGAGGTTATCGTGCTCTCCTCCGATGACAAGGTCAAAGTCGGCGAGGATGGCGGCATGGAGGGCGTCGAGGTGGGCGGCGAGGATAAGGAGATCGACGTCGACGAGTGGAGGAGTGTCTTCCCCAACGACCCCGATGACGGCACCGGCCTGGACCTGGCTCGCGGCACACCGTACCTGACAAGGAAGGATTGGCTCGACCTCCACTTTGACCGAAAGTAGTTTAGTTTAGTTAAAATTTATGTTTTATGTTCGGTTATGCAAAACTATCTATGTTTATGTTTAAATGCATGCTACTTTCGGTTGAACCTGCTTTGAACTTGATCAAATTGAAGTTTACAATGTTAAGTTTAGGGGATCGACTAGAAACGGCCAAAAATTGCTGGAGTATATATATACTCCACTAAGGGTTTTAGTCCGTTAACTTTTAGGGGATCGGCTAGAGACGGCTTCATGCCTTGTTTATTACAGTTCTTCACAATGTGATGCTCTATATGTGCAACTATTTTCCGTGCAGTTCAATTTCAACCATACCACTATGAATTACGATATTTGGTTGCTGTTAAGGATGTTGCAGTTAACACGCCTTTTTGTTTTTTTAACAATAACTAGTGTACTTTAGACCTGCACAATACTAGTTTGCATGACTATATTTGCTTGTTTTTAAATGTTATGCCTGTTGCAGTTAACACACCTTTCCACTTCTTGTTTTGCTTAACTAGCGTGCTTAAACCTGCACACTAAAGCTATCATTTGTAGATTATGTTGTCTACCATGGATATATTTTGTTGATGTTTAGCCTATTGTGCTTAACATGCCTTTATATGTACTCATATAGGACAATATTGAGAACAACTGCTGTTTTCCATCGAGGTTAGTTTCATCGCATTGCTTATATATACTCACTGTTCAGGATATCGGTAGCTGGTACCATATAGCCTGGGGGCTGATAAGGGATTAATCGTCGAATCGGACATTTCACTGAATATATCTTAAACCCATTTATCGGTATATTAACTAGGGCCAAATTTAAGATATCTGAGGCTACATAGCAACATGCATTGTACTAAATGACTAAATATGCAATCCCAGACTACATAGCAACAAGGAAGAGTGTTACCTTAATGTTCTGATGATGTCTAGATATACATGTAATAAGATCTTATATAATAGGATGGAGGGAGTGTTGTACTACATCATTTTGCAATTGTTGTTTAGCTTCTAATATTAACTTGGTGCCTTTAGGTACCTATGTAACTGCCAAAGATCCACACTTCGACCCTTTCTGCGTATGGGGCAATGAGATATTCATGAACCAGCATCAAGTGAGGAAACTGATAAAGATTGTTATTAAAATAGGTCAAAAGATGTCAATCAAACTTTTTGTTTACACTTTATGCAAGACAACAGTGAACTGCAAGATGGTAAGTAAGAACTATGTAGCGTTCTTTTTACTTCCCGTAATGAGTTGTGTTAGATGACAATGTCTGAATCTTTTTCCTTTGCAGTGGATCCTGAAGCAGTTTACTCAAGATTACCTCTCAAACTACATGATTGGCGGCCGGCCATCATAAGGGGTTGGACTAGAGTCGTGCGTGCCTTCTGCATCGAGGAGAGCACAATAGGGCCATTCCGCTTCACCTTGTTCAGCAACCAGAATGTCTCTCACCTCTTTCTTTACCATCTGTAATAGTACAAGTATACAACCCTGGTTCATCATTCTTTATTTGGTGCTTATGTAATTCTTGAACATATGTACCTGTGAATCGAACAATGCATTGGTTGTTTGAACTTGATGGATATGAATAAAGCTATAGCCTACTTTCAAATTCAAATCCGGTACAATTTTAAATAGCAGCAATTAAATTAGGGTGAAATTACGCTCTGCAGGTCATTACGGCGCACACGGTCTATAAAGCACAGTGTGTGTGATATACATCATAATCCGACATGGTTCACGGAGAGGAAATGTGTGTAACCATGCACACAGTTGCCGTTTGCAAAGCGTGTGTGATGTCAGATAATACCACAAACAGTGCGGGAAAACGAAATGTGTGTGATTGTCGACCTATCGTACATGGTTTACAATCATGAACTGTTTGTCATGTGTCGGGCATCATAAATGTAGAGTCAGTTTGGTACGTGCCTGAAAAAATCCCGTGCCTAGAATGTGCCTGGTTTTAGGTAAAACCACAGAACTCCGACTGCGTTGGTAATGCCAGCACACACGAGTAGCAAGGATGGAGCATTTGGGATATTCGAGATATCAGAAATAGTTTTATAGGGACAACTGTATGGATCAAGGCTCCCTATCCCCGATGGTTTCTGGGTCGTGTGGGAAGGACCCCCCTATCGCACACACTCACTTGGCGACGGTTCAAAACACCGTCGCAGAAAGGGGTTCAAAACTGTTTGTATAGCACCTCATTGTACCAGTGTATGTTGTCTACCATGGATATATTTGGTTGATGTTTAGCCTATTGTGCTTAACATGCCTTTAGATGTACTCACACAGGACAATATTGGGAACAACTGTTGTTTTCCATCGAGGTTAGTTTCATCGCATTGCTTATATATATTCACTGTTCAGGATATCGGTAGCTGGTACCATATTGCCCGGGGGCTGATAAGGAATTAATCGTCGAATCAAACATTTCACTGAATATATCTGTAACCCATTTATCGGTAGGTTAACTAGGGCCATATTTAATATATCTGAGGCTACATAGCAACATGCATTGTACTGAATGACTAAATATGCAATCCTAGGCTACATAGCAACAAGGAAGAGTGTTACCTTAATGTTCTGATGATATCTAGATATACATGTAATAAGATCTTATATAATGGGATGGAGGGAGTGTTGACTACATCATTGTGCAATTGTTGTTTAGCTTCTAATATTAACTTGGTGCTTTTAGGTACATATGTCATTGCCAAAGATCCATGCTTCGACCCTTTCTGCGTAAGGGGCAATGAGATATCCATGAACCAGCATCAAGTGAGGAAACTGATAAAGATTGTTATTAAAATGGGTCAAAAGATGTCAATCAAACTATTTGTTTACACTTTATGCAAGACAACAATGAACTGCAGGATGGTAAGTACGAATTCTATAGCCTTCTTTTTACAGCCCATAATGAGTTGTGTTAGATGACAATGTCTGAATCATTTTCCTTTGCAGTGGTTACCGAAGCAGTTTACTCAAGATTACCTCTCAAACTACATGATTGACGGCTGGCCATCAAAAGGGGTTGGACTAGAGTCGTGCGTGCCTTCTGCATGGAGGAGAGCACAATAGGGGCATTCCGCTTCACCTTGTTTAGCAACCAGAATGTCTCTCGCGTCTTTCTATACCATCTTTAATATTACAAGTATACAACCCTGGTTTATCATTCTTTATTTGGTGCTTATGTAATTCTTTTTTTTTTGATGTAATTCTTGAAGATATGTACCTGTGAATCGAATAATGCATTGTTTGTTTGAACCTGATGGATATGAATAAAGCTATAGCCTACTTTCAAATTCAAATTCGGTACAATTTTAAATAGCAGCAATTAAATTAGGGTGAAATTATGCTCTGCAGGTCATTACGGCGCACACGGTCTATAAAGCAGAGCGTGTGTGATATACATTATAATCCGACATGGTTCACGGAGAGGAAACATGTGTAACCATGCACATAGTTGCCATTTGCAAAGCGTGTGTGATGTCAGACAATATCACAAACGGTGCGAGAAAACTAAATGTGTGTGATTGTCGCCTTATCGTACACGCTTTACAATCATGAACTATTTGTGATGTGGCACGCATCATAAACGTAGAGCCAGTTTGGTACGTGCCTGGAAAAATCCTGTGCCTGGAATGTGCCTAGCCTGTGCCTGGTATAAGGTAAAACCACAAAAGTCCGTCTGCGATGGTAGTGCGAGCACAAACGAGTAGCAAGGATGGAGCGTCTGGGATAGGTGCGGGCATCGCATATGCTTTGTTCTGGAAAACGTATGCATTCCTACTCCCTATCCCCGACGGTTTCTGGGTCGTGTGGGAAGGACCCCCCTATCACCCACACTCACTAGGCGACGGTTTAAAATGATGTCGCAGAAAGGGGTTAAAAGCTGTTTGTATAGCAGCTCGCTGTACCAGTGCCGGGGCCAGATATCTTCTAGGCACCCCTCAGGAGGATAGCGAAGTGTGGCAGAGTGAGTGGTTTTCCATCTCCGACGTGCCAGTCGAGGTTCATATTTGGTAAGGGCTTCCCCCCCTTCTCTCCAAATGCTCCAAGGAATTATTACAACTGGCGTCCGAGAACTCAGGCTCGGGATGGAGGCTCCTAGGTGGCCAGACTGGCTGCCTAAGTTGCTTGTCTGGGCCATCACAAGCTCACTGTTGCCAATGTGATGGTGGTGGCCATGGGCTGAGGAGTCCAACCTCTCCAACAACGGATCCACCCTTGTGGAAATATAACGGGGTTGATGACTTGATCCGTGCCATCAAGAAAGTACGCTAATCGCGAAGCACATGGGGCCGCACTAGAGGCCATTTATAGCGACGAAGGTGCCAATCTTGTCAAGGAGCTGATGTTTGACAGCTTTTCAAGTTATTAGCCAATCAAAGCATAAGTTGTCTACCCGAGCTTTTTTACTTTCTTAACAAAGTATTTATCTTCTTGATTAGCTTTACAATATATCTGAGCAGAACTGGATACGGTGGATCAAGATGGTGAATTTTCCACCTCCTCAATCGGAGCTTCATGTTCGCGAAGACAACCTCGGCTTGGCCGAGGAAGCTCACATGGACCTCATCTTTAAAGAGGGGGTCTTTTATCAAGAGGGAATCGATGGCACCGAGGTGGCCATCATCACTACAGGAACCAGCTGCTTTGCCGTCTGCCATAGCAGACGGCAAAGGCATGCTTGGCAGACGGCAAAGCCTTTGCCGTCTGCCAGCAGACGGCCAACACTCCGGCTGAACAGATAACGGAAAAGGCCACTTTGCCGTCTGCTAGCGGACGGCAAAGAATCAAGCTCTTTGCCGTCTGCTGGCGGACGGCAAAGAAGCAAGCTCTTTGCCGTCTGCCAGCGAACGACAAAGAGTCCAAATAGGCCAAAGTGGCTATATAGCCCCTGTTTTTTCTTATATCAATTCATTTTCACAGAAAATTATATATATGACCAATATAGCATATCCAACACATATTACCAATAGTCATGAACACATGTAAAATAAAAACTTTATTAATAATTGGAATAGGTAATACAAAGTCATATTATAAAGAATCAGAAATGATTAAGTAATTAAATTTACATTTCGGAATTTACAAGAAATGACCTAAAACTAAATATCTATTTTCCTAAAAACTATCTTATTACTAAGATCTTCTCTAGATCTTCTTCTTTTCTTCCAACCTGCATAACAAAAACACTAAGAAAGAGAGAATGGGTTAGGAGTAGAAATGTAGCATTTCACTTGGTGAAATGCAATGCTGTAGGAGCCAGCACTTGAGATCAAGACAATCTTAGTTAAGATCCTGATTTTCAAAGTGATCTTAATTAGAAAGCCAAATAGAGTAAACCAATACCAAAGAGCCAAAGGAGAGAACCAGCCAAGGACCCAATCAAGAAGCCACCACAATTAGTAGTAAGTTAAATGCCAACGCAAAGACCACTATCAGTACTAGCTCCAGGAATTAAGCCAACTAAAAACTAGTGATTAAAGCCAAGGATTAGACTTCATCACCACAATCAGTTTTGTCCAGTGAAGCAGCTAGGAGGAGCAGGCTGTCCACAAGAAGCAGGTTTACCAGAATCCACAAGACCAAGCTACAGAAGACCTCAAGGTATACTTGAGGGATTATGTGCTCAGACAGCCTGGAAGTGCCAGGGCTAGTTCATCACAGCACAGGGATAGCCACATGTAAATTAAGCCTAAGAGAGGGGGGGGGGCTCAGACCAGCATCACTGCCCAAATCAGATGTAGTATCTGTCTTATCAGTAGAAAACTAGGAAAGTAACAGCCAAAACCAAGTATAGCATCTGTTCATATGCTATTAGAAAGAGACCAATAGGAATAGCCAAACCAAGTGGTATCTGTTCATGTTAGTATTAGAAATAAAGCAACTAAGATCAAGTGAGCATCTGTTCATAAGATCAATAGAAATAGCATAGAAGAAATAGCAGGGTAGCACCCCACTGATTATCTGCTTCTGCAGAACACAGCACACACATGCACCTAGTAATTTCTGCAAATAGGGCACTGCACCCACAAGCACAGGGGGCTAGTATCACTTAACAGATACTATAACTAAACAGCAGCAGCATTAGTTAACAACAGCTATAACCACTATTATCCAAAGGTTAAACAGACCAATGGAAAGGAAATATAACACTAAAATCAGTTAACTGAATCAAAGTCACCACCAACAGTTAGCGAATTAACTGATAGCCACAACAACTACAGGGAGAGATCCCCAGTACAGCCAAGTACAGGATTTAGCCACTGACTAGATCAAACACAGCAAGCCTCACTTAGGAACAACTAGAGGAGCAGCACAGCCTAACCAATTTAGCAAATCCAGAAGCACATATGCACAGGAGCAACTACACACATGAGCAACCACTGACCAATTTAACAAATCCAAGAGCCAACTACATACTCAGAGCCCTCACACAAAAGATCATCTACTTGTCATCTTTTGGTTTGATGGCATATAGAAACTTCAAAATAATATAAAGAGCCAATTGGTGTACCAACTGAACTTTCTCCGCACTAAATAGAAATGATGATAATTCAAGAAAATGGAACCAGAGTGAACACAGGATAAGATAACAACATCCTAGTAGAGAGTGACCACATAAATGGTAGAAGGTAGTGCTCTAAATTGTTAATGTGGTAAGAAATAACTCTGAAACAAGGGTTCTATCGTCATATGTGGGACAGGCAGTGTTGTCGTAGGCTACATTGAATCTTTTTTGCGTCACTACAACTTTACAAAATAGAAATAGCCCTTAGCTTGCTGAAATAATAATTCTCTTATATGCTTAGTTTCTGAAGAATAACAGAGGATGAACAAATTAAGAGCAGGTCTGCAACCACATGACTAATATTCACGAAAGTGTACAACAAGGATGATAATTTTGGTTTGTGCGATAAGAATGCAGGTTAAGACACGTTGATAATCCAATACACTATATATCAGCAACAAAAGAACACATCTGATACAATTACAGCGGCATCCAGGAGACCAGAGTGGCATAACCAGCAAAGCCAGACACTTGAATCAATGCACAAACTCGCCCCTTCCTCTACTTGGACCAGACCACGACATAAAACCACCATCTAATTGATTCAAGTTATCCGATGTTCCACAGAGTAGCAGAAGAGTAGGAGCAGGGGGAGATGGAGCTCACCGAGGGGCTGTTGATGGAGCAGCACTCGGGGAGGCGCCGGGGTTGCGTTGGACGCCGTCCAACCGGCGAGGAGCCCTCCTGCACCGCAAGCCGACGATGCCATGTCGGAGTTGCGCCAGAGCGCCGTCCCGCCGACGAGCACGAACACCACGGGCACAAACGCGACCAAGGAGGCCGGCGGTGGCGTAGGGTACATCAAGGAGCGCCACCAGGAGCGGGGACGACCGGAGCAACGAGCAGGTAGCCGCCGGAGACAAGGATCACCACCAACACCGAAACCCTAGCAGGGCATAACCGAAGGGGGCGACCACAGGGAGCAGAGGAAAACAAATCAATGCGGAGGAATCGACAGAGCTCATCGAGGAGCAGCCGTAGGTGTGCTGGGCGGCGCCAGAGCTCACCGGAGCGGCCGGAATCGGCCGGCGTCCATGGCGGCGACGCAAGGGGATCGAGAGGACCAGATAGGAAGAGAGCTAAGCGAGCGAGAGAGATGGGCGCGTGCGTTGGTTCTGGTCTAGCCCAACCAGTGTAAATGTACGGCTTCTTTTTTACCCGCAAAAAAAAATAGCCCACCTCTTTGCCGTCTGCCAGCAGATGGCAAAGAATCTTTGTCAGACGGCAAAGAGATGGGGTTGGTGTGCTGTTACGGCAAAGAACCTTTGCCATCTGCTGGCAGACGACAAAGAATTGGCTGACGGCAACCAGGTTCTTTGCCGTCTGTCAGTTCTTTGCCGTCTGTTTTACCAAAGCAGACGGCAAAGATCCTAATTCCAGTAGTGCATCTTCAACTGCGTGGGGCTACCGCTACTTCCTACGAGCGCGACTATGGCCAAGCGCCCGACTGATGAAAGTGAACCATCATAAGTACCGCTTAGGCTGCAAGTACTTTCTGTTGGAAATATGCCCTAGATGCAATACTATTTGTATTATTATATTTCCATGTTCATAATTAAAGAGTTTATATTCTATGCTATAACTGCTATGATCCTGGAATATGCGATTCAGTGGAAAACGCGTATGCACGTGTGGAATGATAAACGGTAAAGAAAAGATTCCTAGTCTTGCCTCTAAGACTAGCTCAAGTGTTGTTGGTGATCATATTTTCTGGATCTTAGGATATTGTTAAGTGTAAACGATAGTCCTAAAACAACATTGAGATTATGAATGATCATATTGAATTGACCCAAACTTGTCTATTATGAATTGAGTTTATATCGTCTGTAATCAATTGTAATAACATGGAGTGTTAACGTGTGATTTTGCTACTTAGACCATGAGAGTATCATAGTCACTTCTTACCGTATGGTGGACTTTGGGGTTCCTCAAATGTCACCGGTAACACGGTGATCATAACAACAACTTACAAGCTCATCGAAAAGTTTGACAAGGGACTAGATAGCTCGAGAGTGGGATTTGCTCCTCTAACGACAGAGGAGATATTCTTAGGGCCCTCTCATTGACGGCATCCATCATCGTCTGGCCAGACACAGGTGACTACGTCATGGGGATGCTGGAACACGACAACGAGAAAGAGAACACGGTAACGAGGATAACGGTATAGTGAGCATGTGATGACTTAGGAGGATACCGATGCATCTCGGGTTTTGTGAAGTATCGCAAAGCAAAGGGAACATAACATGATAACCAAAGGTTCACTCGAATATCATTCATGTGCTCATAGGGATCGATATGGACGTCCATGGTTCCGCTATCGATCATTGAAGGAATGAGTTTCGTTCATGTCTGTGAGTTACCGAACCTACGGGGTCACAAGCTTAAGGTAATCACGATCTACTGAGTGTTAGTAGGGCGGGACTAATGAGAATATATTTGTGGAATTTTTTCATAAATATTTGAAATAGTTTCGAGAGGATCCGGAAGCGTTTCGGGGTCATCGGAAGGGTTTCATAGATTATCGGGCAATACCAGGTATTACCGATAAATAATATATAGGTGGAAAATGTTTCTGGGGCTGTTAAATTAAAAGGATGAAAATAATTATAACACTTCTATATTTAATTTAATATCAACGGGCCTTAAAAGGCCAAACCAGAGAAGGCAACTTGGGCCATAAGGGCCCAAGTGGAGGTGGCGCCCCCTTTCCATAGGGGGAGGCCGAATCCTACTAGGGGAGGAGTTGGACTCCTCCCCTTAGGCCGATGCACCAAGGAGGGGCTTTCCCTCCTTGGTGGCTGCCGTCTCCCTCCCCTCCAACCTATATATACTAGGGGTTTTACTCTATGGAGATATACAAGTTTGGAGCCTCCTCTAGTTCCCTCCAGTTCTAGTTCTAGTTGATCCTAGTTGGTCTAATTAGAGCTAGACGTAGATCCTCCAATCCTCATAATTAGAAGCCCAGTGTGGTTCTAGTCTGCTCCCTCTAATTCTCCGGCGACAGTTAGCTCTAGACGGCTATCGGTGCAACAAACCTCCACGTATGTTGACCGGACTGTACACAGGCGCAATAGCGAAGATACGACAGCACCATGCTTCCAAGACGAAACCAAGCCAGAGGGATAGCTCTTTGAGGAATCAAAGGGAGGATCAAGAAGACCAAGACAAGCTAAGGGAACAAGATGTCACTAAGAAAAGACCTCCCTTACCGGGCAGGCGAGTCTGGTCAGGTCGAGGCCTCACCAAGAACAAGTCCCAAGATTTCCCCGGCAGGCTTGCCGGGCCGCCAAGGGCGAATCTCCAAGCCAAGACTCCGCCGCTCCACCGCACAGCGACACAAGTTATCAGTGTGGCGTCGAGCACCCAAGTGATTAAGTGGCTGTCATTTGGCACGTGGAAGCCATTTGGAAGGGAGATTCTCTCTATATGACACCCGTCCAGAGGCGTGTCATGCAGACAGGTGGAAGATGGTTGAGCGGCGCGGCAGGCTTGCCGGGCTGCATCCACAGCATGACACCTAGCAGTGTATTTAATGCACTTTGTCCTAACTGCCAGAGTTAGGTATGATAGCACTGTTGGCTATCTAATCAGTAGATAATGACTGTTTTGCCACTGTGGTAATCCCTTAGCCTATAAAAGGGGGGCCATGGCAACCTAAGAAAGGATTCGGACCCTTGTACACTCAGACACACGTAGCTGCTCTCCCCAAGGCGACCTTGCCGGGCTCTAGCGCTGCGCGACCACCACAGTCCTCTCTTCAATCCACCAAAGCAGGAGTAGGGTTTTACGCTTCACAGCGGCCCGAACCTGGGTAAAAACCACCAGCGTCACCTCTACCATGCTGTCCCATGGCTTCCTCTCTTTGTGCAACGTGATCTCCCCACTGCCGAACCACAAGGGGCTGATGGCCCCATAGGTGATTGTGTTCCACCACGACATCTTTGGCACGCCAGGTAGGGGGTGGCACTTGCGCGAACCCGAGGTCGTGAACAGCGCGTCAATATTCATCATCATCAGCTTCATCATCCATGGCGCCCAAGAAAAAGTCCGGTGCGACAGCTCACCCTTCCACCTCGAAGGCCCCCTCGCATGCAGTCATCAACACTGTGGGTGCTGCGGCGGAGTTGGGGGACGCGGACGCAGTGGGTAACATGACCGGCGCAGGCGGCGCTGTCATCGTTCCCCTAGCGGCCGAAGCGGGAGTGGAAGACACCGGGGGAGGGCGGCATCAATAGCATCTTGACGACCGTGTCCCGCAAGGCGTGGGCAAGGAGAACGCTCAGTCTCCACCTCCCCACCGCACTGGAGGGCGCAGCCGCAGCGACAACGCCCGCCCTAGTACGAGTCGTGACCCCATGGCTATCCCTACTACTGGCGCAGCTGTGGGGCACGCGCCTTCCCCACGACAGGGCAACCAAGACGGAGCGCCGAAGGGGGCCGTCAACCCCCAGGTGCACCCTTCTCGCCATCATACCGCCGTGGCGGCTGGCTCTCAGCGACAAGAACATGGCGCGGCCACTACTGGTACCATCAGGAGTCAAGCGACGTCGCGGTCTGCGTTGTCATCTATGCCAAGCACTGCTTCAGAAGCCATGGCACGAGCCCAACTCCTGTTGAGATTCCCGCCGGCGGCAAATCAGATGGATGAGTGGAGAGCCACCATTCAGAGTTTGATCGGTTTTGCTGAGGCGGAAGGATCACAGCGGACAGGCCCGCCACGGCGCCCGCAAGCAACTACCACGGCCCGAGCTACTGACCGTGTCGAGGGGGCCACTCCAATGGTGCAATCCCCTCCACGACAGCCAGCGCAGAAGCCGCAGCCTGAACCGCGCAACCAGGAGCCCGACGAGGCATCAATGGCTTCATCTAATCCTCGGGCCCGTCAAGATCAGCGGCAGGTCCTGGAAGATCAGCGGAGGGAAGACATGTGCGTCACTATAGAACGACGCCGCGAAACCCGCCGCCAGTCTCACAGGCGCAATGGCCCAGACATCGACGAACCCGCACCCAGTGAAGGCTGGTACTTGCCTTTCGAGGTTGGGTGCCCTACCTTCACTCGCGAGCTACGGCAAGTCCGTTGGCCGTCTGCCCGTGTTTTCAAGCCAGAGATACCAGAAAAGTATGATGGAAGGCTGAACCCGGCAGAGTTCTTAAGCATCTACACCATCGCTGTTCAAGTCGTCGGAGGAAGAGATGAGAAGTTGTTCGCCAATTACTTCCCTTTTGCAGTCAAGCCAAATGTGAGGTCATTGCTGATGCACCTGCCGGAGAATTCCATTTCAACCTGGGCTGACCTGTGCAATGAGTTTGTTGGTGCCTTCACAGGCAGCCATCAAGAACCAGGACGACCCAGCGATTTGCAGCTCCTTCCACAAAGGGAAGGGGAGAGTTTGCGGAATTCTATGCAGAGGTTTAGCCGGGTGCACAGGAACATTCTAGATATCCACCCAGCAGCTATGATTGCCGCATTCCAGTCCAACGTGCGCAACAAGAGGACACGTTCCAAGATGAACGTCCGGTTACCCAAGACTGTGAATGAGCTGTACACCATGGCGGATAACTGTGCCCGTACAGAGGAGGGGAGGCGGCTCCCCGAAGAAGAGGACGGCGTCGAAGTTGACTCAGAAGATGACGACGATGCCACTAACCCGAATAGGAAGAACAAAAAGCGAAACAAGAAGCACAACGAAAAGGTAGTACTGGTTGTTGAGGGTTCTGGCACCCCTAGTACTGGCAAGAAGGCCAAGACCGAAGCCCCCGGCAAGGAAGTTGCCGCGTGCACTGATTGCCGGGAGGCTGCAGCGGCCGAAAAGGCTGGGAAGGCTGACGGACTGTACTGCAAGATCCACCGGACCAAGGGCCATGACCTCCAAGAGTGTCACCAAGTTGAGCAACTTGTCAAGAAGTAGAAAGCTGAGTACGTGAAGCGTGACAAGGAAATAGACCAGGAAGGTGCTGGCGGGCCGAGGCGGCAGAGGAGGCCGCCGCGGTAAGGTTCCCCAGCATCAAGAGAAACCTGCTAGAGACCGCAAGAAGAAGGAAGGTGATGATGAAAGTGATGAAGGGGATGAAGAGGAAACCAGTGAGCAAGAGTTCCAGAAAGGCACTGAGGCCCTGTACGTTGATGGAGGCGCATCTTTGCACTCCTCTCACCACCAGCTTAAACAGTGGACGCGTGAGGTCAATGCCGTAGAGCCAGCGACAGACTCCCCGAAACCACTCAAATGGTCCCGCACGCCCATTATCTTTGACGAAGAGGATCACCCCAACCGCACCACCGCGGTAGGGTGCTTGCCGTTGTTGGTTTCACCAACTATCCGCAACCACAAGGTCACAAAGATGTTGCTTGACGGCGGGGCAGGGTTGAATCTGATTTCCCCCAAGGTACTCAGCAAGCTGCAAATATCAGATGAAGCGCTCAAGGTTACTGGCACTTTTCAAGGAATCAACGCCGGCAGAAGTGATCCTAAGGGAAAGATTACGCTGCCGGTGACGTTTGCAGGAGAATTGAACTACCGGACCAAGAAGATTGTGATCGACGTGGTCGAGCTTCCTTTGTCGTACAATGGGATTCTTAGCTGTCCAGGTCTGGCAAAATTCATGGCGGCATCTCACTATGCCTACAATACTCTGAAGATGCCAGGGCCAATGGGCGTCATCTCCATCCCGTCGGACAAGAAGGACACAATCATATGTGTGGACAAGATGTATCGGGATGCAGTCGCTGCCGAGGCCGCAGAAGCTGCAGTTCCCGCCAAGGAAAGCAAAAGAGGAAAGAAAGCTAGTAGGGATATCGACAAAGAGTCCGGGAAGCGCACCTCTCCGGAGTGCGCTGCGCCCGTCGACGATTTGCCAGAGAGTTCCACTAGCAAGAGATCCAAAGTTGCCTCGCCTGCTGTGAAGAAGGTCCCGGCAGGGCTGGGTGGCGCTGATGGTATGTTCACCATCAGCTCCACCCTCGATGACAAATAGGAAAGCGCGCTCATTGCCTTCCTGCGGGCGAATGTCGATGTGTTTACTGGGCAGCCATCTGACATCCCCAGTGTACCCAGGGAGGTAATCGAGCACCACCTTACTATCTGCCGTCATGCTCGGCCCATCAAGCAGAAGGTCAGAAAACAAGCTTTGGAGCGGCAATAGTTCATTGCCGAAGAGATCAAGAAACTTGAAGCAGCTGGTTTGCTCATGGGAGTGTTGCATCCAACATGGTTGGCGAACCCGGTGGTAGTGCGCAAGGTGAATGGGAAATGGAGGCTTTGCATAGACTTCACAGATCTAAACAAGGCATGCCCAAAGGACCCATTCCCCTTGCCGCGGATTGACCAGATTGTGGATTCCACTTCCGGTTCAATCTGCTTTCCTTCCTGGATGCATACTCCAGATAACATCAGATATTCATGTCTAAGGAAGACGAGGAGAAGACCACGTTCATAACCCCATGTGGCACGTACTGCTTCATGCGGATGCCCTTCGGGTTAAAGAGCGTTGGGTCCACTTTTGCAAGAGCAGTGCAAATTGGATTCGAACCACAGTTGCGTAGGAATATTGAGGCTTACATGGATGATATAGTGGTCAAAACCAAGGACAGGTCGATGCTCATTTAGGACCTGGAAGAGACCTTTGCAAACCTGTGCAAGATCAACTTGAAGTTGAAACCTGAGAAGTGTGTGTTTGGCGTTCCCTCCGGCAAGCTACTTGGCTTCTTTGTGTCTCACCGGGGAATAGAGGCCAACCCCGACAAGATCAGAGCAATCGAGCAGATTCAAGCACCCAAGACTGTCAAGGACGTGAGGCATTTAACTGGATGTGTTGCCGCGCCGAGTAGGTTCATTTCGAAGTCTGCCGAGCGCGCTCTGCCGTTCTTCAAAATTCTGAAGAAGGCAGGGCCCATGAAGTGGACCCCAGAAGCAGAAGCAGTGCTGCGGGACTTAAAAGCCTATATTTCCTTTGCTCCTACCTTGGCCGCTCCTAAACCACAAGAGTTGTTGCTGCTATATTTGGCGGCAACCAATCAAATGGTTAGTGCAGCGGTAGTGGCGCAGCAGGAAGTAGACGAAGGAGTAGCCACAACTACTGTCCTCCAGAGAGAAGGAAGCGAACCAGCCGCGGCAAGGTTGGGTACGGATCAGGAGAAAGAAGAGTAGAGTGGTGACGGCAATCCCGGGACCACGGCAAAGAAGAAGGTGGTACAACGACCAGTTTACTTTGTTAGCTCTCTATTGCAGGGGGCTAGGTCAAGGTACTCTGGAGTGCAGAAATTGATCTTCGGCCTTAACATGGCCTCAAGGAAACTGCGCCATTACTTCCAAGCCCACGAGGTCACAGTTGTCACCCATTTCCCTTTGCAACGTATACTGAGGAACCCTGAGGCCATCGGTAGGATAGTTGAATGGGCATTAGAGTTGTCAAGTTTTGGTCTGAAGTATGAAAGTACCTCAACCATTCAGAGCAGAGCGCTGGTGGAGTTCATTGCAGAATGGACACCCACTCCAGACGAAGAAACACCGAAAACAGTTATCCCCGGCATGGAGGCTCCCCAAGAATGGGTCATGTACTTTCATGGTGCCTTCTCATTGCAAGTTGCAAGGGCTAGCGTGCTCCTTGTCGTGCCCATCGGAGAACACCTCAAGTATGTGGTCCAAATGCATTTTCCCCGGGAGAAGGCTACCAACAACACTACGGAATATGAAGGGCTCCTTGCCGGGCTCAGAATTGCAACACTATTGGGGATTAAGAAGTTGATCATCCGTGGAGATTCGCAGCTTGTAGTGAGACAAGTGAACAAGGATTACTAGATTCCATTGATGGTTGCGTACGTTGAAGAAGTGAGAAAGTTAGAGGAGCGTTTTGACGGATTGCAAACAGAGCACGTGCCACGTGCGGAAAACAGCATTGCTAATCATCTGTCAAAATGTGTCGTGCAAAAGCTTCCTGTGGGACCAGGGACTTTTGTTCTCCACCTGACTCAACCTTCCGTATCCCTGACAACGATGGCCAGAAAAAGGAGAAAGCTGGGCTCCAGCAAGCCTTTACCGACAGGACCTCCAGTGGTTCCCGGTAGAGAAGCTATCGGGAACAACTCCACTTCGCTTGGTGAGCTGCACTCTTCCGCAGGACCACAGGTCCTTGCGGTCGAGGTAGGCGCTCCCATGAGTGAGGAGGTGCCATTTTGTCCTTGTTGTCGAGCCTCAAGCTCCAATTTGGGCACGGCACATAGTCCACTACCTCCAAACTGGAGAACTTCCCGAAGAGCAAGAAGAAGCTGAAAGAGTAGCCCGGTGGGCCAGTATGTATCAGTTTGTCGATGGCACATTATAAAGAAGGAGGCCCAACGGTGTGAAATTGAAGTGCATTTGCCGGGAAGAGGGGAAGGAACTGTTGGCAGAGATACACAAAGGCATGTGCGCCTCCCATATTGGATCAAGAGCCTTGGTTGGAAAAGCTTTCCGGCAAGATTTCTACTGGCCCACGGCACTCCAAGATGCAATTGAGCTAGTCACCAGATGTGAAGCCTGCCAGTTCCACTCCAAGAATATCCATCAACCTGCTCAAGCTCTCGAGACGATCCCTTTGTCATGGCCATTTTTGGTCTCGGGGCTCGACATCTTGGGCCCCTTCCCCCATGCTACCGGGGGCTTTGAATTCTTGTACGTTGCAATTGACATGTTTACAAAGTGGCCAGAAGTGGAGCCTGTGAGGAAGGTGACCGCACAATCAGCTATCAAGTTCTTGACAGGATTGGTGTGCCGTTTCGGAGTACCCGCCAGAGTCATCACTGACAATGGCATGCAATTCACAAGCCGCGCCTTCATGCAATATGTTCAAACCCTCGGAAGCAAGGTTTCATTCGCCTCTATTTCTCATCCCAGGAGCAATGGACAAGCTGAGAGGATGAATGCTGAAGTGCTGCGTGGGCTCAAGACAAGGACTTTTGATAAGCTGCAAAAATGCAGCAGACGCTGGATCGACGAGCTGCCGGTGGTTCTTTGGTCCCTCGGTACGACACCAAATCGAGCTACCGGCCAGACTCCCTTCTATGGGGCAGAAGCAGTGATCCCCACGGAACTCATATATGGGTTACCCCGAGTATTTTCCTACGATGAAGTAGAGCCAGACCAGCACCGGCATGATGATGTCGTGCTCCTTGAGGAGAACCGTCTCCTGGCCGCTGTGCGTGCTGCATGCTACCAGCAAGACCTGCGCCGCTATCACAGCTGCAGGGTCCGTGCCTGGAGCCTTGAGGAAGGCGACCTTGTCCTTAGGCGTGTTCAGTCCACCAAGGGTTCCAACAAGTTGACACCGAAGTGGGAAGGCCCTTACCGGGTAGTACGAGTCACCAGACCTGGCGCGGTTCGTCTGGAGACCGAAGATGGCATCAAAATGCAAAACTCATGGAATATTGAGCATATTCGCAAGTTCTACCCGTAAGGCGCGGCTGTCGGGCCCTGCCCCGGCAGCCACCCTTTTGTACAAGCCTTGCCGATGCGCATGTAACCCTTTGTACAAAGCCAGGTGCAGACCCTGAGCACAGATAATAAAACTTAGCGATGGCGCCCTAAAAACATGCATTCATGATTAGCTTAGCTTAAACTTACCATGATCATTTAGATGAGGTCATATGCTGCTATGTTTTCCCTTGCACTAACTACAGGGCTCTTGCCGCGGACTTGATCCTGGGAAGAAGGAACGGAAAACAAGCTTACATATCGACCCCCGACAAGCCAAACACATAAGTTTCCTTTTATCCATACGTGTCTCTGTAAGAAAAAAAAACTTGTGCATAGAGAAACCTTGTCACCTTCAAAACATTTGTGCTCCCATCCTTCGATCCGAACGCTGGTTTTGTCAAGGTGGTTGTAGTGGCATTTGACGGAGAAGGATCGACAAGGAGCCGGTTCCCTTCCGTAGTTTTAAGCCCGGCAGGCCAAGCCCCGGGGCAACTACGAAGGGCGCCGGCAAGATAGCTTGCCGCGAAAACTTGTTTACTTAAAAGTATAGAGGCGTTCCTCCTCTGCATCGATAGGATACATGCACAAGTACCCGACAAGGCTTGTATTTTTCATTAATAAGCGGATAAACAAGTATAGGCCTTACATAGCACAAACATGGATAAAAGAGATTACATATTTAAGACTAAAATTTGTCAAATGCCTACATGTTTTAGACTGAAAAAAGATAAGTGCCCCGTAATCCCTTTCTTGTCCCTCTCCCCCTAGGAACTACGATGGGAGGCGAGGAGGGCAAAAGGAGTGCCTGGGCAGAAACCCAGCCTGGCCCCGTTAGGGCCTGCAGGACGCAGCCTGACAAGATCGAGAGGGAGCGGACGAAAGTGATGGGCGGGGAGAGCGGCTAGGCGATGCCTTGGTCACCGCCACCAGGGCCAGTAGAGCACGGCAGCATGGACACCGGCAGGAAAGACGAAGCCGGAGTCCATGAGGAAGCCTGCCGGGGTCCAGCTGGAAGACAGCCGGAGGAGGCTGAGACACCATCCACACCCAACACCCCGGCAAATTGCCTTGCCGGGGAGAAGATGCAGGTGCAGATGGTGGTGTCGCCGGCCTCCCGCTGACGGTGACGGTGTGGCTGGTGTTCAGCCAGAGTCGGAGCCATCGCCCTCCCCATCGGTGCCGCCGTCATCGCCGTCACTATCCTCCTCGTCGCTATCGCTCGAGGAGGAGCTTTCGTCGTCGCTTGATCTCTCCGTGCAACACCCTAAGCGAGCACTCGAACGCCCGAAGACCTTGACGGAGAGTAGGGTGGCATCCATTAACTTGAAGTGAAGGACGTGCCCTGCTGCCAAGCTGTGAGCACGAGCGAAGGTCTTCCAGCCGTGCCGGAGAAGCATGACATGAGGCGCGGGGAACTCTACGTTCGCTTGCATACTGCCATTACAGCAGCCCCTCATATGTGGCCTCAACCTCATCGTTGTTCAACCTCCATCACCCTTGTGAATGGAGTTGGAAGCCGAAGATGGCCGCGTGGAGGCCCGCACAGCTTTACGATGAATTCCAGTGGTTGGTCGCCAACCTGGCCTTCGTTCGGGCCCGAAGCAACTGGAGGAGGGGCGATCAAAGCACCGCCCCGTCCTCTTCTACCCCGGGCACCATGACGACCGCGTCCACGTCCTCTGCCACCCCCTCTCATGACGGGCTCTGCCCTGGCGTCCCCAACGGGAGGAGGGAGGCATTGTCGAGCGGAAACCCTCGTCGCCACTACTGGAATACCACCACGCTCTCTCCCCCTTACCATGGTGGAGAGAAGATGTCAGAAGAAAGGAGGAGGAGTTGGGTGTGAGCGAGCACCTCGCCCACGTCCCCTTTTATAAGCAAGCGGGGCCGGGGGCTGGCTCCTCACCCTGGAGGCAACCACCCCGATCGATCAATCTGACTCCTCTGCGTCACCAACGGCACACAGAATCAAGACCGACCTCCTGCACCTATCCGTGGTGTCTGGCTTTCTGCCATGGCACTCATTCCCATGCCCTCCGCATCCGCCACCAACCCTGTGCAATGCATGCGGCGTACGTGGCCTAAACGGCAGGGGTAGGGGAACTAGTGGAATGGAAGTTACCGCCCCGTGAACGTGGGACGTGGGTGGCCCATGGATTGTGGCATAAATCTCCCCCACAACGTCTTGCACGACGCACGAAAAAACCGGAAACTGACTCAAGCACAGGTTAATGAAGAAGCAAGGAAAATATCAAGAAGAGAGCCACCGCAAGCGCCCCGCCTATGTACCTGACAGGGCCAACCCCAACGGTGCTCGGCAGCATGTTCGGGCCAGGCCCGGGGGCTCCTGTTGGTGCAACAAACCTTCACGTATGTTGATCGGACTGTACACAGGCGCAATAGCAAAGATACAACAGCACCAAGCTTCCAAGACGAAACCAAGCCAGAGGGATAGCTCTTTGAGGAATCAAAGGGTGGATCAAGAAGACCAAGACAAGCTAAGGGAACAAGATGTCACTAAGAACAGACTCCCTTACCGGGCAGGTGAGACTGGTTAGGTCGAGGCCTCACCAAGAACAAGTCCCAAGATTTCCCCGACAGGCTTGCCGGGGCCGCCAAGGGCGCTCCCTGCCAAGACTCCACTGCTCCACCGCACAGCGATGCAAGTCACTTATCAGTGTGGTGTCAAGCCCCCAAGTGATTAACTGGCTGTCATTTGGCACGTGGCAGCCATTTGGAAGGGAGCTTCTCTCTATATGACACCCGTCCAGAGGTGTGTCATGCAGACAGGTGGAAGATGGTTGAGCGGCACGGCAGGCTTGCTAGGCTACATCCACAGCATGACACCTAGCAGTGCATTTAATGCACTTTGTTCTAACTACCAGAGTTAGGTATGATAGCACTGTTGGCTATCTAATCAGTAGATAATGACTATTTTGCCACTGTGGTAACCCCTTAGCCTATAAAAGGAGGGCCATGGCAACTAAGAAAGGATTCGGACCCTTGTACACTCGTACGTGCGTAGCTGCTCTCCCCAAGGCGACCTTTCCGGGCTCGAGCACTGCACGACCACCACGGTCCTCTCTTCAATCCACCAAAGTAGGAGTAGGGTTTTATGCTTCACAGCAGCCCAAACCTGGGTAAAAACCACCAGCGTCACCTCTGTCGTGCTCTCCCATGGCTTCCGCTCTTTGTGCAACGTGATCTCCTCCCTACCGAACCACAAGGGGCTGATGGACCCATAGGTGATCATGTTCCACCATGACATCTTTGGCGCACCAGGTAGGAGGTGGCGCTTGCGCGAACCCGAGGTCGTGAATAGCACGTCAATCTTCATCATCCATGGCCCCAAGAAAATGTCTGGCGCGATAGCTCACCCTTCCACCTCGAAGGCCCCCTCGCACGCAGCCACCGACACTGTGGGTGATGTGGCGGCGTTGGGGGACATGGATGCAGTGGGGAACGTGACCGGCGCAGGCGGCGCTGTCATCGTTCCCCCTGCGGCCGAAGCGGGAGCGGAAGACGCCAGGGGAGGGCGGCATCAACAGCATCCCGACGGCCGTGTTCCACAAGGCGCGGGTGAGGAGAACGCTCAGTCTCCACCTCCCCACCGTGCATGAGGGCGCAGCCGCAGTGGCAACGCCCGCCCTGGTATGAGTCGCGACCCCCTGGCTGTCCCTACTACTGGCGCAGCTACGGGGCACGTGCCTTCCCCGGGGTAGGGCAACCAAGACGGAGCGCCGAACGGGGTCGTCAACCACCAGGTGCACCCTTCTCGCCATCATACCGCCGTGGCGGCTGGCTCGCGGCGACGAGAACACGGCGCCGCCACTACTGGTACCATCAGGAGTCGAGCGACGTCGCGGTCTGCATCGTCATCTATGCCAAGCACTGCTTCAGAAGCCATGGCGCGAGCCCAACTCCTGTTGAGATTCCCGCCGGCGGCTAATCAGATGGATGAGTGGAGAGCCACCATTTAGAGTTTGATCGGTTTTGCTGAAGCGGATGGATCACAGCGGGCAGGCCCGCCACGGCGCCCGCAAGCAACAACCACGGCCCGAGGTGCTGACCATGTCGAGGGGGCCACTCCAACGGTGCAATCCCCTCCATGATAGCCAGCGCAGAGGCCGCAACCTGAACCATGCAACCAGGAGCCCGACAAGGCGTCAATGGCTTCATCTGATCCTCGGGTCCGTCAAGATCAGCGGCAGGTCTTGGAAGATTGGCGGAGGGAAGACGCGCGCGTCACTACAGAATGACACCGCGAAATCCGCCGCCAGTCTGACAGGCGCAATGGCCCAGACGTCGATGAACCCGCGCCCAGTGAAGGCGGGTACTTGCCTTTCGAGGTTGTGTGCCCTGCCTTCACTCGTGAGCTACGGCAAGTCCGTTGGGCGTCTGCCCGTGTTTTCAAGCCAGAGATACCAGAAAAGTATGATGGAAGGCTGAACCCGGCAGAGTTCTTGACCATCTACACCATCGCTGCTCAAGCCGTCGGAGGAAGAGATAAGAAGGTGTTCGCTTTGGCACTCAAGCCAAACGTGAGGTTGTGGCTGATGCACCTGCTAGAGAATTCCATTTCAACCTGGGCTGACCTGTGCAATGAGTTTGTTGGTGCCTTCACGGGCGGCCATCAAGAACCAGGACGGCCCAGCGATTTTCAGCTCCTTCCACAAAGGGAAGGGGAGAGTTTGCGGAAGTATATGCAGAGGTTTAGCCGGGTGCACAGGAACATTCCAGATATCCACCCGGGAGCTGTGATTGCCGCATTCCAGTCCAACGTGCACAACAGGAGGATACGTTCCAAGATGAACGTCCGGTTGCCCAAGACTGTGAATGAGCTGTACACCTTGGCGAATAAGTGTGCCCGTATGGAGGAGGGGAGGTGGCTCCCCAGAGAAGAGGATGGCGTCGAAGTTGACTCAGAAGATGACGACGATGCCACTAACCCGACGAGGAAGAACAAAAAGCGCAACAAGAAGCACAAGGAAAAGGCAGTACTGGCTGTTGAGGGTTCTGGCACCCCTAGTGCCGACAAGAAGGCCAAGACCGAAGCCCTCGGCAAGGAAGTTGCCGCGTGCACTGATTGACGAGAGGCTGTAGCGGCCAAAAAGGATGGGAAGGCTGACAGACCATACTGCAAGATCCACCGGACCAAGGACCATGACCTCCAAGAGTGTCACCAAGTTGAGCAACTTGTCAAGAAGCAGAAAGCTGAGTACAAGAAGCATGGCAAGGAAAGAGACCAGGAAGGTGCTGGCGGGAAGGGCCGAGGCGGCAGAGGAGGCCACCGCGGTAAGGTTCCCCAGCATCAAGAGAAACGTGCTAGAGACCGCGAGAAGAAGGAACGTGATGACGAAAGTGATGAAGGGGAAGAAGAGGAAACCAGTGAGCAAGAGTTCCAGAAAGCCACTGAGGCCCTGTGTGTTGACGGAGGCGCATCTTTACACTCCTCTCACCGCCAGCTTAAATAGTGGGCGCGTGAGATCAATGCCGTAGAGCCAGCGGCAGACTCCCGGAAACCACTCAAATGGTCCCGCACGCCCATCATCTTTGGCGAAGAGGATCACCCCGACCGCACCACCGCGGTAGGGTGCTTGCCGTTGTTGGTATCAGCAACAATCCGCAACCTCAAGGTCCCAAAGATGTTGGTTGACGGCGGGGCAGGGTTGAATCTGATTTCCCCCAAGGTACTCAGCAAGCTGCAAATATTAGATGAAGAGCTCAAGGTTACTGGCACTTTTCAAGGAATCAACCCTGGCAGGAGTTGTCCTAAGGGAAAGATTACGCTGCCGATGACGTTTGGAGGGGAATTGAACTACCGGACCGAGAAGATTGTGTTCGACGTGGTCGAGCTTCCTTTGCCGTACAATGGGATTCTTGGTCGTCTAGCTCTGGCATAATTCATGGTGGCATCTCACTATGCCTACAATACTCTGAAGATGCCGGGGCCGATGGGCGTCATCTCCATCCCGTTGGACAAGAAGGACACAATCATATGCGTGGATAAGATGTACCGGGATGCAGTCGCTGCCGAGGCCGCAGAAGCTGCAGTTCCCACAAAGGAAAGCAAAAGAGGAAAGAAGGATAGCAGGGATACCGACAGAGAGTCCGGGAAGCGCGCCTCTTCGAGTGCGCTGCGCCCGTCGATGATGACCCACAAGTATAGGGGATCAATCGAAGTCCTTTCGATAAGTAAGAGTGTCAAACCCAACGAGGAGCAGAAGGAAATGACAAGTGGTTTTCAGCAAGGTATTCTCTGCAAGCACTGAAATTGTCGGTAACCAGTAGTTTGATAGCAAGATAATTTGTAACGAGCAAGTAATAGTAATGGTAAATAAAGTGCAGCAAGGTAGCCCAATCCTTTTGTGGCAAAGGACAGGCCAAAACGGTCTCTTATGATAAGCAAAGCGTTCTTGAGGGTACACGGGAATTTCATCATATCACTTTCATCATGTTGGTTTGATTTGTGTTCGCTACTTTGATAATTTGACATGTGGGTGGACCAGTGCTTAGGTGTTGTTCTTACTTGAACAAACCGCCTACTTATGATTAACCCCCTCGCAAGCATCCGCAACTACGAGAAAAGTATTAAGATAAAATCTAACCATAGCATTAAACTTTTGGATCCAAACCAGTCCCTTATGAAGTAGCGCATAAACTAGGGTTTAAGCTTCTGTCACTCTAGCAACCCATCATCTAATAACTACTCCACAATGCATTCCCTTAGGCCCAAATATGGTGAAGTGCCGTGTAATCGACGTTCATATGACACCACTAAGGGAATCACAACATACATATCATCAAAATATCGAACACATATCAAGTTCACATGATTACTTGCAACATGACTTCTCCCGTGACCTCAAGAACAAAAGTAACTACTCACAAATAATAATCATGCTCAAGATCAGAGGGGTATTAAATAGCATAATGGATCTGAACATATAACCTTCCGCCAAATAAACCATATAGTAATCAGCTACAAGATGTAATCAACACTACTAGTCACCCACAAGCACCAATCTAAGGTTCCGGTACAAAGATTGAACATAAGAGATGAACTAGGGTTTGAGAGGAGATGGTGTTGTTGAAGATGTTGATGGAGATGGCCCTCCCAAAGATGGGAGAGTTGTTGGTGATGACGATGACGATGATTTCCCCCTCCGGGAGGGAAGTTCCCCCGGTGGAATCGCTCCGCCAAAGGGCAAAAGTGCTCCTGCCAAAGTTCCGCCTCGAGACGGCAGTGCTCCGTCCCGAAAGTCCTCTCCTTATTTTTTTCTACGTCAAAATGACTTATATACCAGAAGAGGGGCACCGAAGGTGGGCCGAGGAGGGCCAACCCACCAGGGCGCGCCTGGGGGGCCTGGCGCACCCAGGTGGGTTGTGCCCACCTGGTGGGCCCCCTCTAGTAGTTATTTTCTCCAATAATTCTTAAATAATCCATAAAAAATCTCCGTGAAGTATAAGCTTATTTGGAGTTGTGCAGAATAGGTAGCTCTGACGTGCTTTTTCTTGGTCCAGAATTCCAGCTGCCGGTATTCTCCCTCTTTGTGTAAACCTTGCAAATTATGAGAGAAAAGGCATTAGAATTACTCCCAAAAGCATTATTATGCGTAAAACATTATAAATAACAGTAGGTAAACATGATGCAAAATGGACGTATCAACTCCCCCAAGATTAGACCTCGCTTGTCCTCAAGCGAAAAACCGATATCGAAATACATGTCCACATGCTTAGAGAGAGAGGTGTCGATAAAAACAAAATATGGACATAGAAGCATCATGTATATTATTATAACAACAACAAACTTTATCATAGAACTCTTATCACATAACTTTTGTCATAAACTTCTCATGAATAAGTAACAATTCATCACAACATCGAAGTATAAAGCATAAACTCTATTGAAAACCAACAAACTCTGTTCTCAGTCAACTTTGCAACTACAATTCATCATCTTTTCAGGAAGGGTCATGTATCGGAGCCTTTAGGCAAGTCCACATACTCAACCATCATTTAATCTTCTATGATTGCTAACACTCACAGCATACTCATGAACAAAAAGTTTCAACCGGATACATAGAAAGATAGGGGCTTATAGTTTCACCTCCCAACTTATTCACCTCAAGGGTGATGTCAACAATAATAACTCATGCTCACCCATATTCAACTGGATATATGTGCCTAGATCTTTCCTCACCACATGATGCTTGCAAAAGAGAAAATAAAAAGGAATAGAGAAGAATACTTTGACTCTTGCATAAAAGTAAATACATAAAGGTAAAAGATAGGCCCTTCGCAGAGGGAAGCAGAGGTTGTCATGCGCTTATTTGTTTGTATACCAAATCCCTTAATGCAAAAGAACGCCACGTTATATTGCCCCTTATGATAGAAACCTTTATTATGCAGTCTGTCGCTTTTATTCTTTGCCATCGCAAGTTCGTACAACGCTCAATTTTCTCTTACACTAAATGATCCAACACTTTTAGAAGCAATTTTTATTGCCTTATTGCACCGATGACAACTTACTTGAAGGATCTTACTCAATCCATAGGTAGGTATGGTGGACTCTCAAAATAAGATTTGGGTTAAGGGTTTTGGATGCACAAGTAGTATCTCTACTTAGTGCGGAATTTTTGGCTAGAAAAGATATTGAGCAAGCACCACATGTTAAAGGATCTATGACAATATAACTTCTATGTGAATATGAACAAACATAAATCATTACGTTGTCTTCCTTGTCCAACGTCAACTATTTTGAAACAAAATATTTAATGGGGGCTCACAATCATAAAAGATGTCCAAGATAGTGTATTTGCATGTGAATCTTCTCTTCCCTTATTAATTCTTTCATGAGTTGCATCATTGACCAATGCTATGTTTGTCAATCTCCAACAAATTTTACCACTTATACTTTTCCTTATGTGATGGCATTACTCACCATAAGATTAGTATATGATATTTTTCATTTATTTTCCTTTCTTTTTATTAAGACATAAAAGTAAATAAGGCAAAACTCAAACTACTCTTTATTATATATCTCGCACACGATTACATCGATTGATAGATCACTAAGCAAACACTCGAAAAGAAAGGATCGAACTAAAACTTTTATTCAACTAAATCAAAAGATAACTAAGGATTGAACTAAGATAAGTAAAGGCAAAAGATAGTGATTGTGATATGATATAGGGGCACCTCCCCCAAGCTTGGAACAAGCCAAGGGGAGTGCCCATACCCGATACTCAAGTCTCCTTTCGTGATGAAGAAGGTGGTGGTGGTTATGAGGCAGCGAGCTTATCCTTTTTCTCCAGCTTGTGTCAGAGGTAAAGTTATCTATCTTCAACTCATCGTTCTCTTTCTCAAGCTTTATTATCCTCTTGCATAATGCCTCCTTGCTTTCTTGCTCGAACCGAGGAGGGACTGGCTCATCTTCATCTTCTTCATCGGTGAACCATACATAGGGATAGGTGTCCTTGAAGATATTTTTATCCAAAGGCTGGTAAGAAACAAGGCTCTCCTCTGAATCTTGAGATGACATATTTTCAGATCTGCCAGAAAAACAGCAAGAAAGAAGAACAGAAGATTTCTCCGCGATACGGTGGTCAATACGTTCGGGGGGTATATAAAGATTTTTTATCTTGGGAAACGAGAGAAAAACGGAGTCCGGAAGGTACCCGAGGTGGGCACAACCCACCTGGGCGCGCCTGGCATGCCAGGCACACCCTGGTGTCTTGTGCCCACCAGGGATTGTCTTCCTGGTTGTTTCTTATTTTCCTAAAAATTTTATATTCCAAAACTGATAAAAAATATTTTTGCGGTTTTTTCGGAGTCTGTTTACTTACCGTATCACGTACCTCCTCTTTTTTCACGATTTTGGAGCGTTCTGGAAGGTTTCTTTTATGTGTTCCTTCGGTGTCATGGTTTGAATAATATTGCTTTCAACATTAATAGGCGTACCTGAGATATAGTGTTTAATTATTTGGCCATTGACAACCTTCGGGTTAGTGCCTTCGGCATTATTTATTTTGATAGCTCCAGAATGATAAACTTCTTCGATAACATAAGGTCCTTCCCATTTGGAGAGAAGCTTTCCTGCAAAGAATCTGAAATGAGAGTTGTACAAAAGGACATATTCACCCACTTTGAACTCACGCTTTTGGATTGTTTTATCATGCCTTCTTTTAACTTTTTCTTTAAACAACTTGGCATTTTCATAAGCTTGGGTTCTCCATTCATCTAGTGAGCTAATATCAAATAACCTCTTTTCACCGGCAAGTTTGAAGTCATAGTTGAGTTCTTTGATTGCTCGATATGCTTTATGTTCTAACTCAAGAGGCAGATGACAAGCTTTCCCATATACCATTTTATAAGGAGACATACCCATAGGATTTTTATAAGCTGTTCTGTAAGCCCAAAGTGCATCATCTAATTTCTTAGACCAATTCTTTCGGGACCTATTAACAGTTTTTTGTAGAATTAATTTTATTTCTCTATTGCTAAGTTCAACTTGACCACTAGACTGAGGATGATAGGGTGATGCAATTCTATGGTTAACATCATACTTAGCAAGCATTTTACGGAAGGCACCATGAATAAAGTGTGAACCACCATCAGTCATTCGGTATCTAGGGACTTCAAACCTTGGGAAAATAACTTCCTTAAGCATTTTAATAGAGGTGTTGTGATCAGCACTACTAGTTGGAATAGCTTCTACCCACTTAGTAACATAATCAACAGCAACCAAAATATGTGTATACCCATTAGAGGAGGGAAAAGGTCCCATATAATCAAAACCCCAAACATCAAATGGTTCAACTGCAAGAGAATAATTCATAGGCATTTCCTGACGCTTACCAATATTACCTATTCTTTGACATTCATCACAAGATAAAACAAACTTACGGGAATCCTTGAAGAGAGTAGGCCAATAAAAACCAGATTGAAATACCTTGTGAGCAGTTCTATCTCCCGCATGATGTCCTCCATAAGCTTCGGAGTGACATTTCCATAGGATTTGTTCCTGTTCATGCTCAGGTACACAGCGTTTAATAATACCATCTACTCCTTCCTTATAACGATGTGGGTCATCCCAAAAGTAATGTCTTAAATCGTAGAAGAATTTTTTCTTTTGTTGGTATGTGAAACTAGGTGGTATATATTTTGCAACAATGTAATTTGCATAGTCAGCATACCAAGGAGTGTTATGAGAAACATTTATTGTGGCTAGTTGCTTGTCAGGAAAGCTATCATTAATAGGTTGTGGGTCATCAAGAATATTTTCTAACCTAGACAAGTTATCAGCTACGGGGTTCTCAGCTCCTTTTCTATCAGTGATATGTAAATCAAATTCTTGTAACAGGAGAACCAATCTAATGAGTCTAGGTTTAGCATCTTTCTTTTCCATAAGATATTTTATAGCAGCATGATCAGTGTGAACAGTAACTTTAGAGTCAACAATATAGGATCTGAATTTGTCACAAGCAAACACAACTGCTAAAAAATCTTTTTCAGTAGTAGCATAGTTTCGTTGAGCACTCTCTAGAGTTTTACTAGCATAATGGATAACATTTAGTTTCTTATCAACTCTTTGTCCTAGAACAACACCAACAGCATAATCACTAGCATCACACATAATTTCAAAAGGCAAGTTCCAATCAGGTGGTTGAACAATAGGTGCAAAAGTTAAGACTTTCTTAAGTCTTTCAAAGGCTTCTACACAATCATCATCAAAAACAAATGGAACATCCTTTTGTAAAAGATCTGTAAGAGGCCTAGAAATTTTAGAGAAGTCTTTAATAAACCTCCTATAGAAACCAGCATGACCGAGGAAACTACGAATACCTTTGATATCTTTCGGACATGGCATTTTCTCAAATGCATCAACTTTAGCTTGATCCACCTCAATACCTCGTTCAGAAATTTTATGCCCCAAGACAATACCTTCATTAACCATAAAGTGACACTTCTCCCAATTCAAGACAAGATTAGTTTGCCCACATCTCTGCAAAACTCGATCAAGGTTGCTTAAGCAATCATCAAAAGAAGTTCCGTAAACGGAAAAGTCATCCATGAAAACCTCAACAATCTTTTCACAAAAATCAGAGAATATAGTAGTCATACATCTTTGAAAGGTAGCAGGCGCATTGCATAAACCAAAAGGCATACGTCTATAAGCATAAGTTCCAAAAGGACAAGTAAAGGTGGTTTTCTCTTGATTAGGTTGTGAAACAGGTATTTGAGAAAAACTAGAATATCCATCAAGGAAGCAAAAGTGTGTGTGCTTTGATAATCTTTCTAGAATTTGATCAATAAAAGGCAAAGGGTAATGATCTTTTCTAGTTTCTTTATTTAATTTTCTAAAATCAATCACCATTCTATAGCCAGTGACAATTCTCTATGGAATAAGTTCATTTTTATCATTAGGAACAACAGTAATACCTCCTTTCTTAGGGACACAATGAACGGGACTTACCCATCTACTATCAGCTATAGGATAGATTATACCTGCTTCCACAAGTTTTAATATTTCAGTTCTTACCACTTCTTTCATCTTAGGATTCAAATGTCGTTGATGATCAACAACGGGTTTAGCATCAGGTTTCATATTAATCTTGTGCTGACATAGAGTGGGACTAATGCCCTTAAGATCATCAAGAGTATATCCAATAGCAGCTCGGTGCTTCTTCAGAATTTTCAATAATCCTTCTTCTTCATGTTCTAAAAGGCTAGCACTAATAATAACAGGATATATCTTTTTCTCATCAAGATAAGCATATTTCAAAGTGTCTGGCAATTGTTTTAGTTCAAACACAGGATCACCTTTAGGCGGAGGAGGTCCTCCTAGAGTTTCAATAGGCAAATTATGTTTAAGCAGAGGTCGTTGTTCGAAGAAAATTTTATCTATCTCATTTCTTTCATGCATATGCATATCATTTTCATGGTCTAGCAAATATTGTTCTAGTGGATCAGTAGGAGCCACGGCAATAAAAGCAAGACCAATTATTTCATCCTTATTAGGTAATTCTTTCTTATGAGTTTGCCTATTAAACTTGGAAAAATTAAATTCATGAGACTCATCACCAAAGTGAACACTAACAATTTGTTTAAGACAATCTATAATAGCATTGACAGTGTTCAAGAAAGGTCTACCAAAGATAATGGGTCAAAAGTCATCTTGTGGGGAACCAAGAACTAGAAAATCAGTAGGGTATTTTATTTTCCCACACAAGACTTCAACATCTCTAACAATCCCAAGTGGTGTGATGGTGTCTCTATTGGCAAGTTTAATAGTAACATCTATGTCTTCTATTTCAGCGGGTGCTATGTCATTCATAATTTATTGGTATAAGGTAAAAGGAATAGCACTAACGCTAGCACCTAAGTCACATAAACCATGATAACAGTGATCTCCTATTTTGACTGAGACAACAGGCATGCCAACAACAGGTCTAAGTTTATCTTTTTCATCGGGTTTAGCAATTCTAGCAGCTTCATCACAGAAGTAAATAACATGCCCATCAATATTTTCTACCAAAAGATCCTTAACCATAGTAACACTAGGTTCTACTTTGATTTGTTCAGTAGGTTTAGGTGCTCTAATATTACTTTTATTGACCACAATTGAAACCTTAGCATGTTCCTTTATCCTAATATGGAAAGGTGGTTTTTCAATATAAGCAGTAGGAACAACTGGGTCAACATTGTAAATAATAGTTTCATCTTTAACCACAACCGGTTCTTTAATTTCTTATTTAATAGGTGGATGATATTTAAACCACTTCTCCTTGGGGAGATCAACATGAGTAGGAAATGATTCACAGAAAGAGGCTACTATCTCAGAGTCAAGTCCATATTTAGTGCTAAACTTGTGAAAAGCATCGGTCTTCATAAAAGATTTAACACAATCAAACTTAAGCTTAATAACTGACTCTTTACCTTCGTCGAGGTCCCAATCTTCAGAGTTGCGTTTAATTCTTTCTAACAGGTCCCACCTGAATTCAATAGTCTTCTTCATAAAAGAACCAGTACAAGAAGTATCGAGCATGGATTGAACATCATGAGAAAGCCGAGCATAAAAATTCTGAATAATAATTTCTCTTGAGAGCTCATGATTGGGGCATGAATATAACATTGATTTAAGCCTCCCCCAAGCTAGAGCAATACTTTCTCCTTCACGAGGCCAAAAGTTATATATATAATTCCGATCACGATGAACTAGATGCATAGGATATTTTTTGGTGAAATTCCAATTTCAATCAATTCCAGTTCCAAGATCCAATATCATCGCATAGCCTATACCATGCTAATGCTTTTCCCTTAAAAGATAAAGGGAAAACCTTCTTCTTAGCTTCATCTTCGGGTAAACCTGCAAGCTTAAATAATCCACAAATTTCATCTACATATATCAAGTGCATATCAGGATGTTCAGTTCCATCTCCTGCATAAGGATTAGCTAGCAGTTGTTCTATCATACCCGAAGGAATTTCATAACAAATATTTTCAGTAGGTGCAGTAGGTTGAGGGATAACTAATTGTGGTTCCGGTCGAGGTGAAGATACCCCGAACAAACCCCTCAAAGGATTGTTCTCCATAGTAACAAGTGACAATAAAATTCAGCACGTAGTAATAATTTTCCGTACCAATTTCCACTTACCAAGAGCGCTTCACTCCCCGGCAATGGCACCAGAAAAGATTCTTGATGACCCACAAGTATAGGATATCAATCGTAGTCCTTTCGATAAGTAAGAGTGTCAAACCCAACGAGGAGCAGAAGGAAATGACAAGTGGTTTTCAGCAAGGTATTCTCTGCAAGCACTGAAATTGTTGATAACCAATAGTTTGATAGCAAGATAATTTGTAACGAGCAAGTAATAGTAATGGTAAATAAAGTGCAGCAAGGTAGCCCAATCCTTTTGTGGCAAAGGACAGGCCAAAACGGTCGCTTCTGATAAGCAAAGCGTTCTTGAGGGTACACGGGAATTTCATCATATCACTTTCATCATGTTGGTTTGGTTCGTGTTCGCTACTTTGATAATTTGACATGTGGGTGGACCGGTGCTTAGGTGCTGTTCTTACTTGAACAAACCTCCTACTTATGATTAACCCCCTTGCAAGCATCCGCAACTACGAGAAAAGTATTAAGATAAAATCTAACCATAGCATTAAACTTTTGGATCCAAATCAGTCCCTTATGAAGTAGCGCATAAACTAGGGTTTAAGCTTCTGTCACTCTAGCAACCCATCATCTAATAACTACTCCACAATGCATTCCCTTAGGCCCAAATATGGTGAAGTGCCATGTAGTCGACATTCACATGACACCACTAAGGGAATCACAACATACATATCATCAAAATATCGAACACATATCAAGTTCACATGATTACTTGCAACATGACTTCTCCCGTGACCTCAAGAACAAAAGTAACTACTCACAAATAATAATCATGCTCAAGATCAGAGGGGTATTAAATAGCATAATGGATCTGAACATATAATCTTCCACCAAATAAACCATATAGTAATCAACTACAAGATGTAATCAACACTACTAGTCACCCACAAGCACCAATCTAAGGTTCCGGTACAAAGATTGAACACAAGAGATGAACTAGGGTTTGAGAGGAGATGGTGATGTTGAAGATGTTGATGGAGATGGCCCTCCCAAAGATGGGAGAGTTGTTGGTGATGACGATGACGATGATTTCCCCCTCCAGGAGGGAAGTTCCCCCGGCAGAATCGCTCCACCGGAGGGAAAAGTGCTCCTGCCCCAGTTTCGCCTCGAGACGGCGGCGCTTCATCCCGAAAGTCCTCTCCTTATTTTTTTCTAGGTCAAAATGACTTATATACCAAAAGAGGGGCACCGGAGGTGGGTCAAGGAGGGCACAACCCACCAGGGTGCGCCTGAGGGGCCTGGCGCGCCCAGGTGGGTTGTGCCCACCTGGTGGGTCCCCTCTGGTAGTTATTTTCTCCAATAATTCTTAAATAATCCATAAAAAATCTCCGTGAAGTTTCAGCTTATTTGGAGTTGTGCAGAATAGGTAGCTCTGACGTGCTTTTTCTTGGTCCAGAATTCCAGCTGCCGGTATTCTCCCGCTTTGTGTAAACCCTGCAACTTATGAGAGAAAAGGCATTAGAATTACTCCCAAAAGCATTATTATGCATAATAACGTTATAAATAACAGTAGGTAAACATGATGCAAAATGGACGTATCAGTCGACGATTTGCCAGAGAGGTCCACTAGCAAGAGATCCAAAGTTGCCTCGACTGCTGTGAAGAAGGTCCCGACAGGGCTGGGTGGCGCTGATGGTACATTCACCATCAGCTCCACCCTCGATGACAAATAGGAAAGCGCGCTTGTTGCCTTCCTGCGGGCGAATGTCGATGTGTTTGCTTGGCAGCCATCTGACATCCCTGGTGTTCCCAGGGAGGTAATCGAGCACCACTTTGCTGTCTGCCCTCATGCTCGGCCCGTCAAGCAGAAGGTCAAAAAACAAGCTTTGGAGCGGCAATAGTTCATTGCCGAAGAGATCAAGAAACTTGAAGTAGCTAGTTTGGTCAGGGGAGTGTTGAATCCAACAAGGTTGGCGAACCCGATGGTGGTGCGCAAGGCGAATGGGAAATGGAGGCTTTGCATAGACTTCATAGATCTAAACAAGGCATGCCCAAAGGACCCTTTCCCCTTGCCGCGGATTGACCAGATTGTGGATTCCACTTCCGGGTGCGATCTGCTTTCCTTCCTGGATGCATACTCCGGATACCATCAGATATTCATGTCTAAGGAAGACGAGGAGAAGACTGCGTTCATAACCAAATGTGGCACGTACTGCTTCGTGCAGATGCCCTTCGGGTTAAATAGCGCTGGGTCCACTTTTGCAAGAGCAGTGCGAATTGGATTCAAACCTCAGTTGCACAGGAATATTGAGGCTTACATGGATGATATAGTGGTCAAAAACAAGGATAGATTGACACTCATTGAGGACCTGGAAGAGACCTTTCCAAACCTACGCAAGATCAACTTGAAGTTGAACCCTGAGAAGTGTGCGTTTGGCGTTCCCTCTGGCAAGCTACTTGGCTTCTTCGTGTCTCACTGGGGGATAGAGGCCATCCCCGACAAGATCAGAGCGATCGAGCAGATTCAAGCACCCAAGACTGTCAAGGACGTGATGCGTTTAACTAGATGTGTTGCCGCGCTGAGTAGGTTCATTTTCAAGTCTGCCAAGCACGCCCTGCCGTTCTTCAAAATTCTGAAGAAGGCAGGGCCCGTGAAGTGGACCCTGGAGGCAGAAGCAGCGCTGCGGGACTTAAAAGCCTATCTTTCCTCTACTACCACCTTGGTCGCTCCTAAACCACAAGAGCCGTTGCTGCTATATTTGGCGGCAACCAATCAAGTGGTTAGTGCAGCGCTGGTGGCGCAGCGGGAAGTAGATGAAGGAGTAGCCGCAGCTACTGTCCTCCCCGAAGAAGGAAGTGAACCAGCCGCGACAAGGTTGGGTACGGATCAGGAGAAAAAAGAGCAAAGTGGTGACGGCAATCCCGGGACCACGGCAAAGAAGAAGGTGCTATAGCGACCAGTTTACTTTGTTAGCTCTCTATTGTAGGGGGCTAGGTCAAGGTACTCCGGAGTGCAGAAATAGATCTTCGGCCTTATCATGGCCTCAAGGAAACTGCGCCATTACTTCCAAGCCCATGAGGTCACAGTTGTCACCCATTTCCCTTTGCAATGCATACTAAGGAACCCTGAGGCCACCAGCAGGATAGTTGAATGGGCATTAGAGTTGGCAAGTTTTGGTCTGAAGTATGAAAGTACCTCAACCATTCAGAGCAGAGCGCTGGTGTAGTTCATTGCAGAATGGACACCCACTCCAGACGAAGAAACACCGAAAATAGTTCCCCGGCAAGGAGGCTCCCCAAGAATGGGTCATGTACTTTGATGGTGCCTTCTCATTGCAAGGTGTAGGGGTTGGCGTTCTCCTTGTCGCGCCCACCGGAGAACACCTCAAGTATGTGGTCCAAATGCATTTTTGCCGAGAGAAGGCTACCAACAACACTATGGAATATGAAGGGCTCCTTGTCGGGCTTAGAATTGCAACGGAATTGGGGATTAAGAAGTTAATCATCCGTGGAGATTCGCAGCTTGTAGTGAGACAAGTGAACAAGGATTACCAAAGTCCATTGATGGAGGCGTACGTTGAAGAAGTGAGAAAGTTGGAGGAGCGTTTTGTCAGATTGCAAATAGAGCACGTGCCACGTGCTGAAAACAGCATCGCTGATCATCTGTCAAAATGCGCTGCGCAAAAGCTTCTTGTGGGACCAGGGACTTTTGTTCTCCACCTGACTCAACCTTCTGTATCCCCGACAATGATGGCCAGAAAAAGGAGAAAGCTGGGCTCCAGCAAGCCTTTACCGGCAGGACCTCCTGAGGTCCCCGGTAGAGAAGCTGCCAGGAACAACTCCACTTCGCTTGGTGAGCTGCACTCTTCCGTAGGACCACAGGTCCTTGCGGTCGAGGTAGGTGCTTCCATGAGTGAGGAGGTGCCATCTGTCCTTGTTGTCGAGCTTCAAGCTCCAATTTGGGCACGACACATAGTCCACTACCTCCAAACTGGAGAACTTCCCGAAGAACAAGAAGCTGAAAGAGTAGCCCGGAGGGCCAGTATGTATCAGTTTGTTGATGACACATTATACAGAAGGAGGCCCAACGGTGTGAAACTAAAGTGCATTTGCCGAGAAGAGGGGAAGGAACTGTTGGCAGAGATACACAAAGGCATGTGCGGCTCCCATATTGGATCAAGAGCCTTGGTTGGAAAAGCTTTCCGGCAAGGTTTCTACTGGCCCACGGCCCTCCAAGATGCAATTGAGCTAGTCACCAGATATGAAGCCTGCCAGTTCCACTCCAAGAATATCCATCAACCTGCTCAAGCTCTCCAGACAATCCCTTTGTCATGGCCATTTTTGGTCTGGGGGCTCGACATCTTGGGCCCCTTCCCCCGTGCTACCGGGGGCTTTGAATTCTTGTACGTTGCAATCGACAAGTTTACAAAGTGGCCGGAAGTGGAGCCTGTGAGGAAGGTGACCGCACAATCAGCCATCGATTTCTTGAAAGGATTGGTGTGCCGTTTCGGAGTCCCCGCAAGAGTCATCACTGACAATGGCACCCAATTCACAAGCCGCGCGTTCATGCAATACGTTCAAACCCTCGGAAGCAAGGTTTCATTCGCCTCAGTTGCTCATCCCAGGAGCAATGGACAAGCTGAGAGGATGAACGCTGAAGTGCTGCATGGGCTCAAGACAAGGACTTTTGATAAGCTGCAAAAATGCGGCAGACGCTGGATCGACGAGCTGCCGGTGGTTCTTTGGTCCCTCCGTACGATACCAAATCGAGCTACCGGCCAGACTCCCTTCTCCCTAGTCTATGGGGCAGAAGTAGTGATCCCCACGGAACTCATATACGGGTCACCTTGAGTATTTGCCTATGATGAAGTAGAGCAAGAGCAGCACTGGCATGACGATGCCGTGCTCCTTGAGGAGAACCGTCTCCGGGCCGCTATGCGTGCTGCACACTACCAGCAAGCCCTGCGCTGCTATCACAGCCGCAGGGCCCATGCCCAGAGCCTTGAGGAAGGCAACCTTGTCCTTAGGCATGTTTAGTCCGCCAAGGGTTCCAACAAGTTGACGCCGAAGTGGGAAGGCCCTTACCGAGTAGTACGAGTCACCAGACCTAGCGCAATCCGTCTGGAGACCGAAGATGGCATCAAAATGCAAAACTCATGGAAAATTGAGCATCTTCGCAAGTTCTACCCGTAAGGCGCGACTATCGGGCCCTACCCCGGCAGCTACCCTTTTGTACAAGCCTTGCCGATGCACATGTAACCCTTTGTACAAAGCCAGGCATAGACCCTGAGCACAGATAATAAAACGAAGCACTGGCGCCCAAAAAACATGCATCCATGATTAGCTTAGCATAAACTTGACATGATCATTTAGATGAGGTCATATGCTGCTATGTTTTCCCCTGCACTAACTACAGGGCTCTTGCCGCAGACTTGATCCTGGGAAGAAGGAACGAAAAACAAGCTTACATATCGACCCTTGACAAGCCAAACAGATAAGTTTCCTTTTATCCATACGTGTCTCTGTAAGAAAAAAACTTGTGCATAGAGAAACCTTGTCACCTTCAAAACATTTGTGCTCCCATCCTTCGATCCGAACGCTGCTTCGGTCAAGGTGGTTGTAGTGTCATTTGACAGAGAAGGATCGACACGGAGCCGGTTCCCTTCCGTAGTTTTAAGCCCGGCAGGCCAAGCCCCGGGGCAACTACGAAGGGCACCGGCAAGATAGCTTGCCGCGAAAACTTGTTTACTTAAATGTATAGAGGCGTTCCTCCTCTGCATCGATAGGATACATGCACAAGTACCCGGCAAGGCTTGTCTTTTTCATTAATATGCGGATAAACAAGTATAGGCCTGACAGAGCACAAACATGGATAAAAGAGATTGCATATTTAAGACTAAAATTTGGCAAATGCCTACATGTTTTAGACTGAAAAAAGATAAGTGCCCCGTAATGCCTTTCTTGTCCCTCTCCTCCTAGGAACTACGGTGGGAGGCCAAGAGGGCAAAAGGAGTGCCTGGGCAGAAACCCAACCTAACCCCGTCAGGGCCTGCGGGACGCAGCCTGACAAGATCGAGAGGGCGCGGATGAAGGTGATGGGTGGGGAGAGCGGCTAGGCGATGCCCTGGTCACCGCCACCAGGGCTAGCAAGGCACGACAGCATGTACACTGGCAGGAAAGACGAAGCCGGAGTCCACGAGGAAGCCTGCCGGGGTCCAGCTAGAAGACAGCTGGAGGAGGCAGAGACACCATCCACACCCAACACCCTGGCAAATCGCCTTGCCGGGGAGAAGATGCAGGTGCAGATGGTGGTGCCGCCGGCCTCCCGCTGACGGTGACTGTGCGGCTGGTGTTCAGCCGGAGTCGGAGCCTTCGTCCTCCCCATCGGTGCCGCCGTCATCGCTGTCACTGTCCTCCTCATCGCTGCCGCTCGAGGAGGAGCTTTTGTCATCGGTTGAGCTCTCCGCACAGCACCCTAAGCGAGCACCCGAACGCCCGAAGACCTTGGCAGAGAGCAGGGTGGCGTCCATTAACTTTAAGTGAAGGACGTGCCCTGCCGGCAAGCTGTGGGCACGAGCAAAGGTCTTCCAGCCACGCTGGAGAAGCATGACAAGAGGCGTGGGGAACTCAACGTTCGCTTGCATACTACAATTACAGTAGTCCCTCATATGCAGCCTCAACCCCGGTGGCTGTTCAACCACCATCACCCTTGCGAATGTAGTTGGAAGCTGAAGACGGCTGGTCGGAGGCCCGCGCAGCTTTACGATGAATTCCAGTGGCTGGTCGCCAATGTGGCCTTCGTTCAGGCCCGGAGCAACTGGAGGAGGGGCGATCAAAGCACCGCCCCGTCCTCCTTGACCCCGGGCGCCACGATGGCCGCGTCCACGTCCTCTGCCACCCCCTCTCACGACGGGCTCCACCCCGGCGTCCCCAATGGGAGGAGGAAGGCATTGTCGAGCGGAAACCCTCATCGCCACTACTGGAATACCACCACGCCGTCCCCCCCTTACCATGGTGGAGAGAAGATGTCAGAAGAAAGGAGGAGGAGTTGGGTGTGAGCGAGCACCTCGCCCATGTCCCCTTTTATAAGCAAGCGGGGCCGGGGGCTGGCTCCTCACCCAGGAGGCAACCGCCCCGATCCACCAATCCGACTCCTCTGCGTCACCAACGGTGCATAGAGTCAAGACCGACCTCCTGCACCTATCCTCGGTGCCTGGCTTTCTGCCATGGCACTCATTCCCGTGCCCTCCGCATCCGCCACCAACCATGTGCAATGCATGCGGCGTACGTGGCGGAAACGGCAGGGGCAGGGGAACTAGTGGAATGGCAGTTACCGCCCCATGAACATGGGATGTGGGCAGCCCACGGATCATGGCATAAATCTCCCCCACGACGTCTTGCACGACGCACGAAAAAACCGGAGACTGACTCAAGCATAGGTTAATGAAGAAGTAAGGAAAATATCAAGAAGAGAGCCACCGCAAGTGCCCCGCCTGTGTACCTGACAGGGCCTACCCCAACGGTGCTCGACAGCATGTTTGGGCCAGGCCCGGGGGCTCCTGTCGGTGCAACAAACCTTCACGTATGTTGACCGGGTTGTACACAGGCGCAATAGCAAAGATACAATAGCACCAAGCTTCCAAGACGAAACCAAGCCAGAGGGATAGCTCTTTGAGGAATCAAAGGGCGGATCAAGAAGACCAAGACAAGCTAAGGGAACAAGATGTCACTAAGAAAAGACCTCCCTTACCGGGCAGGCGAGCCTAGTCAGGTCTAGGCCTCACCAAGAACAAGTCCCAAGATTTCCCCGACAGGCTTGCCGGGGCCACCAAGGGCGAATCTCCCCGCCAAGACTCTACCGCTCCACCGCACAGCGATGCAAGTCACTTACCAGCGTGGTGTCGAGCCCCCAAGTGATTAATTGGCTGTCATTTGGCACGTGGCAGCCATTTGGAAGAGAGATTC
Organism: Thinopyrum elongatum; assembly: GCA_011799875.1. NCBI lineage: Eukaryota > Viridiplantae > Streptophyta > Magnoliopsida > Poales > Poaceae > Thinopyrum > Thinopyrum elongatum. The sequence goes on along the minus strand of CM022302.1, from coordinate 403,972,254 downwards.
TCTCTATATGACACCCGTCCAGAGGCGTGTCATGCAGACAGGTGGAAGATGGTTGAGCGGCGTGGCAGGCTTGCCGGGCTGCATCCACAGCATGACACCTAGCAGTGCATTTAATGCACTTTGTTCTAACTGCCAGAGTTAGGTATGTTAGCACTGTTGGCTATCTAATCAGTAGATAATGACTGTTTTGGCACCGTGATAACCCCTTAGCCTATAAAAGGAGGGCCATGGCAACCTAAGAAAGGATTCGGGCCCTTGTACACTCATACGCGTGTAGCTGCTCTCCCCAAGGCGACCTTGCCGGGCTCGAGCGCTGCGCGACCACCACTGTCCTCTCTTCAATCCACCAAAGCAGGACTAGGGTTTTACACTTCACAGCGGCCCGAACCTGGGTAAAAACCACCAGCGTCACCTCTGCCATGCTGTCCCATGGCGAAGCACTGCCGAATCGTGAAGGCTGCACACTTGCAACTAAGTAGAGAGGTCGTGCTTTCGTTCTTCGATTCGAGGGACTCCAAGTACGATCTACACCGACATGTTCTTCTTCCGGTGCAACTCGGTGACAGTAACGATCGTGATCCCAACCCATAATGCATCTTCATATTGATCTTGGGTGTGCGTAGGTGCAATTTTTTTGTTTTCTACTACGTTTCCCAATAGTGGCATCTTGAGCAGTTATATGAGTAGGTGCAGGTTTCGATCTAGATCACATGTGGATGTGACGGTTTTATGTTCTTGCTAATGCTTCCCTCGAGTGTTGCTTTGGTTCAATTCATTGGCGGCATGGTGAGGCTTTGTACAAAGTTCTGACAAGCGTTCGGCTCTGGCTGTCGACGATCTGCTAATAGTTCTTTGGGCTTCATCATAGCCAAGAATAGTGAACCGTCGCGTACACAAGAGGGTGCTAAAGATGGACGATCTTCTAGGGGGTCATGCATATTTGATGAAGTTTAGTGTGGGGCTGGAGATTTTTAATTAAGTCTCTTCCCTCACACACCCCAAAACTTAATCTAGCATCAAGAATTATCGCCTATGTTGTGGATGTAGGTAGCTAGTATTATTTGTTAAAACTCTTTAACCGTGTAACTAAAATTTTCTAAAACGGATTAGAGAACGTCTAACTTGGTTTTGCAGAGTATGCATATGATGTTGTATAGCCTTCGTCATGATAATGAGCTTATGTATGAGATGGTTATATGTTCTAATGTTAAGTGGCATGTGCGTCACGACATGATCGATGGAGCCACGAGATTGCCACGTTAATGTAAATATCATAGAGATAGCCTATAGGTGATGTGATGATGGCAAGCGTACACGGAGGACCCCGACGTGGAGAGGATGTACTAGGCGCAGGACGAGGAGCTATAATTCCGTGCCACGGCGGAATTTCTAAATTTGGTGCCACTGCAATATTTTCTGAAATGGTTGCCACGCAACATTTTCTGAAATTGCCGCCACGCAGCATTTTTGAAACAGTTGCCACGACAACAAAATATTGGCCGTCATGACGCTTCAACTGAAGATTGAAGATGGTCATGAAGGCTTCCCAACACCCAGGCTATACCATATAATGCTTTTATGAATTGCCTAAGATGTTTGTCCCTTTGTTGTTTGCACCCTTCGATTATGCAGTAATCAATTATTAGGGTGATCTCTCACAGTAAATATGAAGTTAAAAGGTGCTCTTCCTAGTGTTACAGCCGTCTATAACATGTGTCATTTCGGAGTACTACATGCTACCATGAGTACAAACGAGAAGTGAAGTGTAAGCCGGGTGAGGTAAGACCTCACGGTAGAAACACTCGGTTATCTTGAAGTTATGGTAGAAAAGTTCTGAGTTTGGAGGGTAAAGCATCAAAAGATGAACAAGAGTCATATGGTGATATGATCGGCAAAATATTGCCTACCGATTGAAATTCACATCATATGAGATGCTACCATCCATGGGTGTGAATGAGATCAGGATCTTGAATCACTCACTTTCAATTATGAGAGATATTGATTTGAGTGGGAGTGCATTTTATATTAAAATTTGTTTAAACACTAGCGCAACATTAATTATGAACAATGTCTACTCCCTCCTTCCACTTATATAGGGCCTAATACGTTTTTCAAGGTTACCTTTGACCACGGGTTAGCACAATGATATATGACATGCATGTTACACAATGCATACCATCAAATTCGTATGTGAAAGAAGTTTCTAATGATATAATTTTTATATCATACATCTCATATACTAATAATTTTATCATTGGTCAAAGGCTACCTCGAAAGACATATTAGGCCCTATATATATGCAAGGAGGGAGTTTGTGTAGTTTGCATTATAGTTGTAGAATTATGGCTCACGGTTCCACCTTTGTTGTTGAAATTGATTAGCTATTATTTATCTGGTTGAATCTTTATGATTGAGAGGATCGTCCTCTAAAAGTGCCAAGAAGGATTTTGTCCTACTACATGCTTGCAATACTCTCTTGCTAATGCTATAGATAACGAGACTCACGTCCTTCAATCTAAAAGGTAGAATTGCATTACGATCTGCTTGCTTCTGAGAAACCCGAACTTCAAAATGTTTGGGATAGTTATATAATATTCTTGGAAATGAAAATTGTTTTTAGAAATAAACAAAGATATTTAATATCTAAAGAAGTGTTTGGTTTGCAAGTTCTAGTGAGGCGTTCAACTATGTTTAAGACTGAAATATGTAAGAACCGGAAGAATGCCAGTCATGAGTTGATGGTGAGAACTTAAAGAGAAAGAACATAACCGAAGGATGTAATGAGACTTACATGCCTAGGGAAGTTCGGGGCTGACATCACTCTTAAGAGTTAGATGCTTCTTCTATGAGTAGGGGAAATATTGGAAGTAAAACTATAAAAAGTAAGAAGGCAGAAAGAAAAGAAGACTGGAATGTCCAGCTCAGGTATGAATGTCATACAAGTTATAAGATGTAGAGAAAAGTTAGTCAGGTGTAATTCTTGGGAACTATGATCAAATTGTTGATAATTAATTATTTGATATCGTGGTTAAAAATTAATCACAAGGATATTGACTCGATTGCATATTGTTGCGAATAGTTGCAAGAAACTACAACGGCCTAAGTGACCAACAAATAATGAGGTTAAAATATCTGATGGAAACTTTGTAAAAGTTACAAGACTTCTCATCAGCTTATTACTTCTGTGTTTATTGTTATAATTCATTTTAGAGTTTTGTGCTATCTAGCCCATTGCATAGAAGTTGCAAGGTGGTTGTTCATGGGAGAACAATACACTGGTTTAGCGAGCTGCTATACAAACAATTTTTAACCCCTTTCCATGACGACATTTTAAACCATCGCCTTGCCTATGTGTTCGATAGAGGGATCCTTCCCACACGACCTAGAAACCGTCGGGGATAGGGAGTAGCATTGCATACATTTTGCATAACTAAGCGTATGCGATGTCGACATCCAAATGTTTGTGATATGGCAAATATCCCAAACACTCCATCCTTGCTACTCGTTTGTGGTCGCATTACCATCGCAGTCGGTATTCTGTGGTGCAACGTTTACGATGCGCGCCCCATCACAAACAGTTCACGATTATAGAACGTGTATGATAAGGAGACAATCACACACATTTACTTTTCCTTGACCGTATGCGATTCGATGTAAGAGTGCATACAATTGTCCCTATAAAACTGTATGCGAAGCTTGAATATATCCGGCACGATTCATCCGTAGTACCCGTGTCGTATGAAGGCCTATCGCACGCGTTCTTCTATGAGCAAACATTTACGATGCGCACGACATCATAAACAGTCCATAATTGCCAAGCACGTGTGATAAGGTGACTTTCACAAACATTTAATAAGAAGGAACTGTGTGCACTGCTATTGTTCATCTCACAGGTTTTTTCTTGGCTGATCATGTGTGCGGTAGAGATTCATCGCACACGTAGTGATCTGAGAAACGTGTCCGATCTTGACATTTATAACACATGTTTTGCTTTCGCAAACCATGTGCAGTGTAATGGCCTACAGAGCATAATTTATCCCTAATTTAATCCTTGCATTTGCATTTAAAATTTAGAGAATTTGAATTTGAAAGTAGGCAATCACTTATTTCGTATCGAACCATGTTTATTACAAATATAGGTTCAAGGACGAATGCATAATTCGATGCACAGGTACATATACTGAAGAACTACAGAAGCACCAAGTAAAGAATGATGAACCATAGTTGTACTAAAGATTGTAAAGAGAGAGGATGAAGACATTTTGGTTGCTGGAGGAGGTGAAGCGGAATGCCCATTTTGTGCCCTCCTCCATGCCTAATGCGCGCATGACTCTAGGCCAACCCCTAATTGTGATGGCCGCCCGCCCATCCTTCACTGTCTTTATTAGGACTTCTCGATGCCCACTGTAGTCTCGATGAGATACTTTAACCTTCATTGCATGTCCACCAATCATGTACTTTGTGAGGTAATCTTGAGTAAACTACTTTGGGAACCACTGCAAACGAAAAAGATTCAGACATTGTTTTCTAACAACTCATTATGGGCAGTAAAAAGAGAAGGCTACAGAGTTCATAGTTACCATCCTACAACTCACTGTTGTGTTGGATAGAGTGTAAACAAATAATTTAATTGCCATCGTTCATATCTTTGTGCTAATAATCCTTATCAGTTTCCTCACTTGATGTTGGTTAATGAATATCTCATTACCCCATACGCAAAAAGGGTCGATGCGTGGATCTTTGCCGAGGACATATGTACCTACAAGCAACATGTCAATATTAGAAGCTAAAAAGTGTCCAGGCGTGGATCTATATGCACTAAATTATGGAACCGGCAGGGAGTATAAGCCGAGGGATGAAACTAACATCGATGGAAAATGCTGGCCACTCCCGTTGTTATCCTGCATAAGTACATGGAAAGGCATGATAAGTACAGCAAGCTTATCATCAAACAAATATAGCCATGGTAAACAACATCATCTCCAAATGATAGCTTGCATGTGTTGGTTTCAGCATGCTATTAAAGTAGATAAAAACTGGAAGAGAATGTTAACTACAATAGGCTTAACAGCCACCAAATATTGTAATTCAGACTGGTATTGTTGAAAATGACTAGAACATAGCGCATGCTTAAACATCACACTGGATAAATGTGTAAAACTGAAATAAAGGGCATGTGTTAACTACACCAGGCATAACAGGAACCAAATATAGCCGTTCAAACTGGTATTGATGAAATCGAACTACACAATGTCGACTTGACATAATAGACATCACATTGTGAATAACTGAAATAAACAAGGCATATATGATCACTATAACAACCAAATATAGCCATTGAAAACTGGACAGAGGCTTGATAACCCACAAGTATAGGGGATCACAACAGTTTTTGAGGGTAAAGTATTCAACCCAAATTTATTGATTCGACACAAGGGGAGCCAAAGAATATTCGCAAGTATTAGTAGTTGAGTTGTCAATTCAACCACACGTGAAAGACTTAATATCTGCAGCAAAGTATTTAGTAGCAAAGTAGTATGATAATAACGGTAACAGTGGCAATAGTAACAATAATAGTTTTGTAGTGATTGTAACAGCAGCAACGGCAAAAGTAACTTAGCAAAGATCAATATGTGAAAAGCTCGTAGGCATTGGATCAGCGATGGATAATTGTGTTGGATAATATTCATCATGTAGCAGTCATAACCTAGGGCGACACAGAACTAGCTCCAATTCTTCAATATAATGTAGGCATGTATTCCGTATATAGTCATACGTGCTTATGGAAAAGAACTTGCATGACATCTTTTGTCCTACCCTCCCGTGGCAGCGGGGTCCATAAGGAAACTAAGGGATATTAAGGCCTGCTTTTAATAGAGAACCAGAACAAAGCATTAGCACTTAGTGAATACATGAACTCCTCAAACTACAGTAATCACCGGAGAGAATCCAAATTATTGTCACATTGGGGTATGCGGATCATAACTCGTAATAGGAGTCTACAACTTGCAAGATAGGATCAAGAACACACATATATTCATGAAAACATAATAGGTTCAGATCTGAAATCATGGCACTCGGGGCCTAGTGAGAAGCATTAAGCATAGCTGTGACGCCCCCGATTCAATCGTACACTAATCATACACGCAAACGTGTACGATCAAGATCAGGGACTCACAGGAAGATATCACAACACAACTCTAAAAGTAAAATAAGTCATACAAGCATCATAATACAAGCCAGGGGCCTCGAGGGCTCGAATACAAGTGCTCGATCATAGACGAGTCAGCGGAAGCACAATATCTGAGTACAGACATAAAGTTAAACAAGGTGCCATAAGATGGCTAGCACAAACTGGGATACATATCGAAAGAGGCGCAGGCCTCCTGCCTGGGATCCTCCTAAACTACTCCTGGTCGTCGTCGACAGCCTGCACGTAGTAGTAGGCACCTCCAGAGTAGTAGGGGTCGTCGTCGACGGTGGCGTCTGGCTCCTGAACTCCAGCATCTGGTTGTGACAACCAGAAAGAAAAGAAAGGGGGAAAAAGGGGGGAGTAAAGCAACCGTGAGTACTCATCCAAAGTACTCGCAAGCAAGGAGCTACACTCTACAAATGCATGGGTATATGTGTAAAGGGCCATATCAGTGGACTGAACTGCAGAAAGCCAGAATAAGAGGGGGGATATCTAATCCTGTCGAAGACTATGCTTCTGGCAGCCTCCATCTTACAGCATGTAGAAGAGAGTAGATGGTAAGTTCACCAAGTAGCATCGCATAGCATAATCCTACCCGACGATCCTCTCCTCGTCGCCCTATGAGAGAGCGATCACCGGGTTGTATCTGGCACTTGAAAGGGTGTGTTTTATTAAGTATCCGGTTCTAGTTGTCATAAGGTCGAGGTACAACTCCGGGTCATCCTTTTACCGAGGGACACGGCTATTCGAATAGATAAACTTGCCTGCAGGGGTGCACCACATTACCCAACACGCTCGATCCCTCTGGCCGGGCACACTTTCCTGGGTCATACCCGGCCTCGGAAGATCAACATGTCGCAGCCCTACCTAGGCCTAACAGAGAGGTCAGCACGCCGGTCTAAATCCTATGCATGCAGGGGTCTGGGCCCATCGCCCATTGCACACCTGCACGTTGCGTGGGCGGCCGGAGAGCAGACCTAGCAACCTCCATTACAAAGGAAGTCGTGTTACGCGGTCCAACCCGGCGCGCGCCGCTCAGTCGCTGACGTCTAGGAGGCTTCGGCTGATACCACGACGTCGAGTACCCATAACTGTTCCCGCGTGGTGGTTAGCACGTATAGGCTCGTAGCCAGACTTAGATCAAATACCCAATCTCGTTAAGCGTGTTATTTTGAAGTAACCGCGGACGCCGACCAGGACCAGGCCCACCTGTCTCCTAGGTGGTCACAACCTACCCTGTCGCTCCGCCACAAAGTAACACTCGGGGGCCGTCGGGAACCTAGGCCCACCTCTACCTGGATGGAACCACCTGCCCCTTCAGCCCCCATCTCCGAACAGTAACATAAGTATGTAATAGTATATAGTATATGTACCCGTGATCACCTCCCGAAGTGATCACTGCCCAGTAGTATAGTATGGCAGACGGACAAGAGTGTAGGGCCACTGATGTAATTCTAGCAACCTATACTAAGCAATTAGGATTGCAGGTAAGGTATCAACAGTAGTAGCAAAGACAGGCTATGCAGCAGAATAGGATTAACCGAAAGCAGTAACATGCTACACTAATCTAATGCAAGCAGTAGAGAGAAGGAATAGGCGATATCGGGTTGATCAAGGGGGGGGCTTGCCTGGAAGCTCGGCAGAGAAGGACGGGTCATCAACGCTGTAGTCGTACTGGGGGTCGCCGGTAGTCTCGGAGTCTACCAGAGAGAAAGAGGGGGAAGAAACAATAAATATAATGCAAATAGATGCACAACGATGCATGACAAGACATATAACGGTGCTAGGTGTGCCCTAACGCGGTGATAGGTGATAACGGCGAAGGGGGGAAACATCCGGGAAAGTATTCCCGGTGTTTGACGTTTTCGGACAGACGGACCGGAGGTGAATTGTTGCATGTTCGCTATGCTAGGGACGTGTGGTGAACGAACGGACCGCGCTTTCGAATTCGTCTTATCGTTCTGAGCAACTTTCATGTACAAAGTATTTTCATCCGAGCTACGGTTTATTTTATATTAATTATTTTAAAAGATTTAATCAATTTTTAAATTATTATTATTAATTTAATTCGAAAATACATTTATGACATCAACATGATGTCAGCGTGACGTCAGCGGTCAACAGAGGTGTTGACTGGGTCAAACTGACGGTGGGTCCCGCATGTCATAGACTAAGACCAACTAATCAGGTTTTAATTAGTCTAACTAAATGATTAGGTTTATTAATTTCAATTAATTAGGTTAATTAATTTACTTAGTTTAATTAATTAATTAATTTTCATTAAATTTTTTTTTAAGTTCCATGGGGTGGGGGCCCCCTGTCATTGGCCCCAGGGGGCCAATCGGGCAGCGGGCGCGCGTTAACGGGTGCCGAGGCGTGCGGGTGCGGGCGCCCGAACTGGACGCAGCCAGTAGGGGCCACAGCGAGGGGGAAACGCCGGCGCGGCAGCGGCGTGGCAGCGGCGAGGCCACGGCGGGGCAAAAGGGGATGAGCCGGGCGGGCGCCGGAGCGCCGGAGGTGGCCGCGGGCGTGGCGACGCGGGTCAGGCGACACGGGCGCAGGGAGGGTTCGCAATGCGCGGGCGCATGCGCGGTCGAGCGGGCGTGGCCGGGGCAGTGGTGGCCGCGAACACGGCGCGGGGGGCGTGCCGGCGTGGAGCTGCGGCGGCCTGCGGCCGGTCGGAGCAGGTGGGGCTTTGGCAGGGCACAACAGCAACAGTTGTAGCTCGCAGCAGAGAGCGGGAGGGGAGAGGTGCGGCGGGGCGCGGTGGGACGCAGCTGCAGCAGCAGGTGCAGCGACGAGCGACTGGGCACGGTGGGATGGCGCGACGAGCGCGCGGTCGCGACTAGAGGGGAGATGGCGCGGGGAAGGTCAACGCGGGCGGCACGAGCGGGCGACACCGGCAGGCCGCGGGCGGTCGAGCGGTAGCGCACTAGGTGCGGGGCTCGCGTCGGGCGGAGCTGCGGGACGCGGCGGGGCGCGGTGAGCGCGGCCCGGACGTGGTGACGGCCGCGCGGGACAGAGAGGGGAAGGGAGGGAGCTCACGGACGGTGTAGGGCACGGGGCTGTGGGGATCGTGGTGGGGGACGGGGACGACGCGACGTGGAGGAGGCAGACCGGCGAGGAGGAGGAGGCAGGCCGGCGAGGTTGCTCCGGCGACGGCGAGGTGGCCGCGGCGGTGGGCGACGGGAGGGGGGTGATGGGATCGGGCTCCTCCCGATCCAGATCCAGACGAGGGAGTGGGGGAGTGGGGTTAGGGTTTTGTCCCGGTGGGGGGATAAGGGAGTGGGGTGGCCGGTTGGGCCTTTGCCCGGTTGGGCTGGCCAGCTGGGCCACGATTGGCCCAGTGGGTGTTTTTAGTTTTTCTTTTATTTTCTTATTTTTCTGTTATGCAATTAGTTAGGCCTCAAATTGAATTTTGTAAAACATGTGACCTAGTCCATAAATCACAGTGCAATATATCCTATCAGTAAAAACTAGTTTGGGGTATTTATCATTGCATATTTAAAGTTGGATAAATAAAAAGGTTATTTACTATGGTTTTCAGCCACTGTTTTAAGTTGTTTGAGTCACTTATCCAATTTTAATAATGTTGTTTACAATTTGCACATAGCCTCTGATTTATCTACTATTTATTGAACATTTTAGTTCTTATGTTGGACAACTTTTATATTTCACTTTCATTTAAATTTGAATTTGACTTAGGAGTCGAAATGCAATATGATGCTAATGATGATTATGCACTATTAAACTTGCTGACTTGTCATTATCAAAAGTGATTACTGTAGCTGATGACAGGGGGTGTTACAACTCTCCTCATCTATTAAGAATTCTCGTCCCGAGAATTAAGAGGAAGACTGAAAGAAAGAGGGGTATTCTTCACGAAGACGATCCTCGCATTCCCAAGTGGCCTCATCTTCAGAATGATTTGACCACTGAACCTTGAGGAACTTGATTGCCTTCTGACGTGTGCGGCGTTCAGCTTGGTCGAGAATGCGGACCGGATGCTCTTTATAGAAGAGGTCCTGTTGCAATTCGAGCACTTCATGATCCACTGCTCGGATTGGGTCCTTGAAGCAGCGGCGGAGTTGTGACACGTGGAACACATCGTGAACCTGAGAAAGGTTCGGCGGAAGCTCCAGTTGATATGCCACTTTTCCACGCTTTTCGAGAATAGTGAACGGACCAATATAGCGAGGAGCTAGCTTGCCCTTGATCCCGAAGCGGTGAGCACCCTTCATTGGTGTAACTCGAAGATAAGCCTTTTCGCCAGGTTGATAGACCATGTCTTTATGATGACGGTCATACTGACTCTTCTGACGTGACTGGGCAGTCTTGAGATTCTCACGAATGATGCGGACTTGTTCTTCGGCGTGTTGGATAATATCCGTACCGAAAAGTGGACGTTCCCCAGTTTCTGACCCGTTCAGAGGGGTTCGACACTTTTGTCCATATAACACTTCGAAGGGGGCCATCTTCAGACTAGCTTGATAGCTATTATTATAAGAGAACTCCGCATACGGGAGAGATTCCTCCCATTTCTTGCCGAAAGAGATAACACAAGCTCGAAGCATGTCTTCGAGAACTTGGTTGACACGTTCCACTTGCCCTTGTGACTGAGGATGAAATGCAGTACTGAAAGACAGATGAGTACCCATAGCTTCTTGGAAACTTGCCCAGAATTTCGAAGTGAATAAGCTGCCACGGTCCGAACTGATTACCAGTGGAATACCGTGCAGTGAAACAATCCTGGACATGTAGAGAGTTGCAAGCTGGCTAGCTGTGATCGTTTCTTTGACCGCCAGAAAATGTGCAACTTTAGAGAGTCGATCAATGATGACAAGGATAGCATCATTACCTTTCTGCGATTTGGGAAAACCAGTGACGAAGTCCATTTCAACATGGTCCCATTTCCATTCAGGAATAGAGATAGGTTGCAGAGTTCCAGCAGGCCTTTGATGTTCTGCTTTGATTCGACAACGAACGTCACATTCAGCAACATAACGAGCAATGTCTTGCTTCATATTAGACCACCAGAATTTTCGACGGACATCTTGGTACATCTTGGTGCTACCGGGATGAATAGATAGTGGCGTTTCATGAGCTTCTTTCATAACCTTCTGAGTCATATCCAGGTTGTCTTCCGTAGGGACCACTATTTGACCTTTAAAGAATAAGGTGTCATCATCTTCAAGGGTGAAGCACGAGGGCCTTCCTGCCGCGAGGTAGCGCTTAATCTTGTGGGCTTGAGAGTCATACTTCTGCAGTGTCTTGATGCTGCCCAAGAGATCTGGTTCGACAGCCAGGGTATTAAGGGAAACCTGGGGAACAACACGGAGATTCATCTTGCGGAACTCCGGAGGAGGGGGAGCGAGTGCTCCAGGAGGAACAATATGGAGGTTCAGCTTTCTGAATTCCTCAACAAGCGAGGTTTGAACTTTGTGAACCTGGAGGTGGTTGCAATATGACTTACGGCTCAAGGCATCAGCCATTACATTAGCCTTGCCTGGTGTATAGGAAATACCCAAGTCAAAGTCTGCAACAGTCTCCATCCATCTCTGCTGACGGAGGTTCAGGTCTGGCTGAGTAAACAAATACTTTAGACTTTGGTAGTCGGTGAAGATCTCGCAACGATTACCGAGAAGGTAATGTTGCCACTGTTTCAGTGCATGTATGACAGCAGCAAGCTCGAGGTCGTGAACTGGGTAGTTCTCTTCGTGAGGGCGCAATTGACAGGATGCATAGGCAATCACTTTGCGCTCTTGCATTAGGACACAGCCTAATCCTTGACGGGAAGCGTCGCAGTAAATGACGAAGTCCATCTTAGTATCAGGTGGAGCAAGCACTGGGGCAGAAGTCAACTTGTTCTTGAGTGCCTGGAAACTTTCCTGACATTTGTCTGTCCATTGGTACTTGACGCCCTTATGCAATAGGTTAGTCAGAGGCCTGGCGATCTTGGAGAAGTTCTCGACGAATCGACGGCAATAGCTGGCGAGACCGAGAAAACTCCTGACTTGCTTGACGTTCTTCGGAGGAGTCCAATCGAGAATAGCCTGAACTCGCTCGGGGTTGACGACAATACCATCCTTGGAGATGACATGCCCAAGATAAGTTACTTCGGGAAACCAGAATTCACACTTGGAATACTTAGCATAGAGTTGATGCTCTCGAAGCTTCTCCAGGACAAGACTAAGATGTTCAGCATGCTCTTCCTTATTCTTGGAGTACACAAGGATATCATCCAGATAAACCACAACGAACTTGTCGAGGTATTCCATGAAGATATAGTTCATCAAACGAGAGAAGGTGGCTGGAGCATTGGTTAAGCCGAATGACATGACAGTGTACTCATATGAACCATATCGAGTCACGAATGCGGTCTTTGGGATATCCTCTTCACGAACACGGATCTGGTGGTATCCCAACCTTAAATCGAGTTTGGAGAACACTGATGAGCCAGCTAGTTGATCATACAGATCATTGATCCGAGGAAGAGGATATTTGTTCTGAATGGTAGCTTGGTTAATAGGACGGTAGTCTTGGACCAATCGGTTTGTCCCATCCTTCTTCTTGACAAAGAGGGAAGGTGCTCCCCAAGGAGAGCAACTGGGGCGAATGAAACCACTGCGAAGAGATGTGTCGATTTCCTCCTTAAGTGCAATGAGTTCATGTGGCGGCATCTTGTAAGGTCATTTGGCTATAGGGGTGGTGCCTGGTTTCAAGTCGATGATGAATTCGACAGCTCTAGCAGGGGGAATCCCTGGAAGTTCTTCAGGAAAGACGTCTTGGAATTCATGAACAACGGGAATGTTTTCAATGCCCTCGAGTGGTGCAGCGTTCAATGCGTTCAACGCATAAAGCCTTGCCTCGGCATTCTGAACCAGATGAGCGTTGTAGCTTATTATTTCATCGGAAGGGTGTAGCAGATGGACGGTCTTAGTGGCGCAAACTATAGAAGCAGTATGCGCTTTCAACCATTCCATTCCCAGAATGAGATCAATGCTACAGGACTTCAGTGCGATGGGAGAGACAAGGAATTCCAGTCCTTCGATTTCAACGGGGACGTCCTTGCAAAACATGGAGGTTCGACATTGGCCCGCAGGGGTGTGTACTAATAACGAAGCGTTCATGTCCTCACATTTAATGTTGTGCAAGCATGCAAAATCTTCCGACATGAATGAATGCGATGCACCTGTATCAAATAAAACGGATGCTGGTACTGAATTTACGAGGAGTGTACCCATCACAGTAGCAGGCTGGTCTCGAGCTTCATTGAGATCAACGTGGTTGGCATGAACACGACCATAAGACTTGGCATTGTTGTTGCGGGGCTGGTTGCTTCCACGGCCAGCTGCAGGAAGGGCCAGTTGATTCTGGTTCTAATAGCAGTTCCTGGCAAGGTGACCTGGTTGACCACAGTTGTAGCACAGACCATTATTGGGGGTGGGAGCAGGAGCTTGGGGTGGTGCAGCTGGAAGTCTTGGCTGCCTGGGCGGTGGAGGAGGCAGACGCGGTGCAGCATAAGACTGCCTTGGAGCAGGTGCATTTGGATGGTACATGCTGTTCGGGATCCAGATCTTACGCTTCTGCGAGGGCGGGCCCGAAGATGAGCCCGTGTCACGGTTGCGTCTGTGAGAGCTCTGGTGTTCCTGCAGACCAGTTTCAACATTGATGGCCTTGTTCACCAAGGTGGCGAAATCGGGAAAGTCATGCACTAGCAGTGCGAGCTTGATGTCAGCTTGAAGGCCATCACGAAACTTCTCCTGTCTGCGTGCATCAGTTGCAATGTCTTCTTCAGCATAGCGGGATAATTCCAGAAACTCCCGCTGATAAGCTTCCACAGTTTTGTTGCCTTGGGTGAGGTTGCGGAATTCGCGCTTCTTCCGGTCCATGATTCCCTGTGGGATGAAGCGGGCACGGAAAGCAGCTTGAAAGTCTGGCCAGGTGATGATCGCTCCAACCGGCAGAGTACGCCTGTGGCTGTCCCACCATTGAGCAGCAGGTCCCTTCAGAAAGAAGGAAGCAAAGGTGACATAGCTGGCAGGGGCTACATCAGCAGACTCCATCTCATAGGTGATGTCACGGAGCCAGTCATCAGCATCCAGAGGCTGAGTTGAGCTGCGGTACATGGTTGGGTTGAGGCGTATGAAATCCTGCAGAGTTATTTGGGCTGGCTGCTGGTTCATATTGGGGCGCGGGAACTGAGCCATCATATTCTCCATGAACTGGCGGTTCAGCTCGAACTGTTGGATCATACCAGCCATATACTCAGGCGGTGGTGGGGCGTTGCCACCACGACCACGACCACCTGGTCTAACCATCCTGCTAATATATAACGGGGGTAGTTCAGCATTGATAAATTTGCAAAGACAAGAATCATTCTTGGTGAAACATGCATAATGAAAGGAGCACGATAGATACTACATAGTAGTTGGCATATCTTACAAAAGGGATCATGCATAGAATTCAGTACATAAGACTAAAGACATCATAGGCGGCACGCAGGCTCGCGGCGAATGCATCTAATGCTAATAAGCAAGTCTACATTAGTCCCAGGAGGAACTGTGGAGGTAGGTGTAGCCTGGCAGCTGGTAGTGACGCGACGGGAAGTCCTCCACATCAGAAGCCTGCGGTCCGTGAACACTCTGGTGTAGAACCCGACGTCCAGGTGGCAAAAGAGGACCAAGTGCAGGAGTGTAGCCTCCCACATCTGGCCAACCGACACCCTGGGGCATCACGGTCCTGACTGGGTAGATCGCAGATCGCGGCAGCTCACCAGATCGGACAAAGGGGTGCAACAGCGTCAAAGCACTGTAAAGGTGCTGACAGGTGGTGTACAACTCATGGCGAAGAGCTCGGTTAGCTCGATCCAGCCCATCAGCATGCAGAACCAGGTTCTGATGGTGGAAGGGCTCTCGGGTGACGGTGGAGTAGGCAGCAGTGTAATATCCCTCCACACCATCGTCAGATGCGATAGCAACGTGACTGAAAGGGGATGTGTCCAACGCCCGATACTCTCCACGAAGACGTGTCAGAGCTGCATAAGCAGCATCGTGGACTGCCATATCGATGGTCACTCCAACACCATGAGCGGTGTGCAGCACAGTAGTGGAGTCATACTCCCGAGAGTAGAGGTGGACGATGGCACGGTACTGCTCCTGGTTAAAGTCCTGGTACTGCTCGTACACGGTGTACTCAGGGTGCCAGCGATAACCCAGATAGGTCATCATCTCAGCTAACACAGCAGGTGAACCCTGGACACCAATGGCCGCCGTGTGGCGCACGACCTGCCTCGTGGGTTCCATCTGAAAACAAAGATGTTTCAAAGGAGTCATATGACAGTGTGGATATTGTCCAAAATACTATTTTAAGGAATAACTATGGCTTATCCAACTTTGGGGTGAATGTGGTCACGGGATCCTAATATTAGTGTTAGTAAATTTGTTTAACCCGAGTAGAAGAGAGTTCAGAGTCCCAGAGTAAAGATCGACGAGTAAAAGATCCTAATACCACCCAATGGCGACGTGGGCCCGTAAGACACACAGCCATGTTAGTAAAACTGTTTTCTTTGTCTAGACTCAACTTCAGCCAAGCAGTGTGGAAGGGGGGTTCCTACAGGCAGTCGGCTCTGATACCAACTTGTGACGCCCCCGATTCAATCGTACACTAATCATACACGCAAACGTGTATGATCAAGATCAGGGACTCACGGGAAGATATCACAACACAACTCTAAAAGTAAAATAAGTCATACAAGCATCATAATACAAGCCAGGGGCCTCGAGGGCTCGAATACAAGTGCTCAATCATAGACAAGTCAGCGGAAGCACAACATCTGAGTACAGACATAAAGTTAAACAAGGTGCCATAAGATGACTAGCACAAACTGGGATACATATCGAAAGAGGTGCAGGCCTCCTGCCTGGGATCCTCCTAAACTACTCCTGGTCGTCATCGACAGCCTGCACATAGTAGTAGGCACCTCCAGAGTAGTAGGGGTCGTCGTCGACGGTGGCGTCTGGCTCCTGAACTCCAGCATCTGGTTGTGACAACCAGAAAGAAAAGAAAGGGGGAAAAGGGGGGAGCAAAGCAACCGTGAGTACTCATCCAAAGTACTCGCAAGCAAGGAGCTACATGACAAATGCATGGGTATATGTGTAAAGGGCCATATCAGTGGACTGAACTGCAGAAAGCCAGAATAAGAGGGGGGATATCTAATCCTGTGGAAGACTACGCTTCTGGTAGCCTCCATCTTGCAGCATCTAGAAGAGAGTAGATGGTAAGTTCACCAAGTAGCATCGCATAGCATAATCCTACCCGACGATCCTCTCCTCGTCGCCCTGTGAGAGAGCGATCACCGGGTTGTATCTGGCACTTGAAAGGGTGTGTTTTATTAAGTATCCGGTTCTAGTTGTCATAAGGTCGAGGTACAACTCTGGGTCATCCTTTTACCGAGGGACACGGCTATTCGAATAGATAAACTTCCCTGCAGGGGTGCACCACATTACCCAACACGCTCGATCCCTCTGGCCGGGCACACTTTCCTGGGTCATACCCGGCCTCGGAAGATCAACACGTCGCAGCCCTACCTAGGCCGAACAGAGAGGTCAGCACGCCGGTCTAAATCCTATGCGCGCAGGGGTCTGGGCCCATCGCCCATTGCACACCTGCACGTTGCGTGGGCGGCCGAAGAGCAGACCTAGCAACCTCCATTACAAAGGAAGTCGCGTTACGCGGTCCAACCCGACGCGCGCCGCTCAGTCGCTGACGTCTAGGAGGCTTTGGCTGATACCACGACGTCGAGTACCCATAACTGTTCCCGCGTGGTGGTTAGCGCATATAGGCTCGTAGCCAGACTCAGATCAAATACCCAATCTCGTTAAGCGTGTTATTTTGAAGTAACCACGGACGCCGACCAGGACCAGGCCCACCTGTCTCCTAGGTGGTCACAACCTGCCCTGTCGCTCCGCCACAAAGTAACACTCGGGGGCCATCGGGAACCTAGGCCCACCTCTACCTGGATGGAACCACCTGCCCCTTCAGCCCCCATCTCCGAACAGTAACATAAGTATGTAATAGTATATAGTATATGTACCCGTGATCACCTCCCGAAGTGATCACGGCCCAGTAGTATAGCATGGCAGACGGACAAGAGTGTAGGGCCACTGATGTAATTCTAGCAACCTATACTAAGCAATTAGGATTGCAGGTAAGGTATCAACAGTAGTAGCAAAGACAGGCTATGCAGCAGAATAGGATTAACCGAAAGCAGTAACATGCTACACTACTCTAATGCAAGAAGTAGAGAGAAGGAATAGGCGATATCGGGTTGATCAAGGGGGGGGGGGCTTGCCTGGAAGCTCGGCAGAGAAGGACGGGTCGTCAACGCTGTAGTCGTACTGGGGGTCGCCGGCAGTCTCGGAGTCTACCAGAGAGAAAGAGGGGGAAGAAACAATAAATATAATGCAAACAGATGCATAACAATGCATGACAAGACATATAACGGTGCTAGGTGTGCCCTAACGCGGTGATAGGTGATAACGGCGAAGGGGGGAAACATCCGGGAAAGTATTCCCGGTGTTTGACATTTTCGGACAGACGGACCGGAGGTGAATTGTTGCATGTTCGCTATGCTAGGGACGTGTGGTGAACGAACGGACCGCGTTTTCGAATTTGTCTCGTCGTTCTCAGCAACTTTCATGTACAAAGTATTTTCATCCGAGCTACGGTTTATTTTATATTAATTTTTTTTAAAGATTTAATCAATTTTTAAATTATCATTATTAATTTAATTCGAAAATACATTTATGACATCAGCATGATGTCATCGGTCAACAGAGGTGTTGACTGGGTCAAACTGATGGTGGGTCCCGCATGTCATAGACTAAGACCAACTAATCAGGTTTTAATTAGTCTAACTAAATGATTAGGTTTATTAATTACAATTAATTAGGTTAATTAATTTACTTAATTAAATTAATTAATTAATTAATTTTCATTTTTTTTAAGTTCCATGGGGTGGGGGCCCCCTGTCATTGGCCCCAGGGGCCAATCGGGCAGCGGGCGCGCGTTAACGGGCGCCGGGGCGTGCGGGTGCGGGCGCCCGAACTGGAAGCAGCCAGTAGGGGCCACGGCAAGGGGGAAACGCCGGCGCGACACCAGCGTGGCAGCGGCGAGGCCACGGCGGGGCAAAGGGGGATGAGCAGGGCGGGCGCCGGAGCGCCGGAGGTGGCCGCGGGCGTGGCGACGCGGGTCAGGCGACGCGGGCGCGGGGAGGGGTTGTGATGCGCGGGCGCGTGCGCGGTCGAGCGGGCGCGGCCGGGGCCGTGGTGGCCGCGAACACGGCGCGGGCGGCGCGCCGGCGTGGAGCTGCGGCAGCCTGCGGCCGGTCGGAGCAGGTGGGGCTGTGGCAGGGCACAGCAGCAACAGCTGCAGCTTGCAGCAGAGAGCGGGAGGGGAGAGGTGCGGCGGGGTGCGGTGGGACGCAGCTGCAGCAGCAGGTGCAGCGACGAGCGACTGGGCACGGTGGGACGGCGCGACGAGCGCGCGGTCGCGGCTAGAGGGGAGATGGCGCGGGAAAGGTCAACGCGGGCGGCGCGAGCGGGCGACACCGGCAGGCCGCGGGCGGTCGAGCGGTAGCGCACTAGGTGCGGGGCTCGCGTCGGGCGGAGCTGCGGGACGCGGCCGGGCGCGGTGAGTGCGGCCCGGACGTGGTGACGGCCGCGCGGGACAGAGAGGGGAAGGGAGGGAGCTCACGGACGGTGTAGGGCACGGGGCAGTGGGGATCGTGGTGAGGGACGGGGACGACGCGACGTGGAGGAGGCAGACCGGCGAGGAGGAGGAGGCAGGCCGGCGAGGTTGCTCCGGCGACGGTGAGGTGGCCGCGGCGGTGGGCGACGGGAGGGGGGCGATGGGATCGGGCTCCTCCCGATCCAGATCCAGATGAGGGAGTGGGGGAGTGCGGTTAGGGTTTGTCTCGGTGGGGGGATAAGGGAGTGGGGTGGCCGGTTGGGCTGGCCAGCTGGGCCACGGTTGGCCCAGTGGGTGTTTTTAGTTTTTCTTTTATTTTCTTATTTTTCTGTTATGCAATTAGTTAGGCCTCAAATTGAATTTTGTAAAACATGTGACCTAGTCCATAAATCACAGAGCAATATATCCTATCAGTAAAAACTAGTTTGGGGTATTTATCATTGCATATTTAAAGTTGGATAAATAAAAAGGTTATTAACTATGGTTTTCAGCCACTGTTTTAAGTTGTTTGAGTCACTTATCCAATTTTAATAATGTTGTTTACAATTTTCACATAGCCTCTGATTTATCTACTATTTATTGAACATTTTAGTTCTTATGTTGGACAACTTTTATATTTCACTTTCATTTAAATTTGAATTTGACTTAGGAGTTGAAATGCAATATGATGCTAATGATGATTATGCACTATTAAACTTGCTGACTTGTCATTATCAAAAGTGATTACTGTAGCTGATGACAGGGGGTGTTACAATAGCAAAGTCATAGCAGCATCAATCTCAGAACATAGTGGATACTAGGGATCAAGCCCTAACAAAACTAACTCGATACATGATAAATCTCATCCAACCCATCACCGTCCAGCAAGCCTACGATGGAATTACTCACTCCCGGTGGTGAGCATCATGAAATTGGTGATGGAGGAAGGTTGATGATGACGATGGCGATGGATTCCACCCTCCGGAGCCCCGAACGGACTCCAGATCAGCCCTCCCGAAGAAGAACAGGAGGCGGCGACGGCTCCATATCGTAAAACGTGATGAATCTTTCTCTCTGATTTTTCTCTCCGTGGATAGGTATATATGGAGTTGGACTTAGGGTTGCCGGAGCTCCAAGGGCCCACAAACCTGCAGGGCGTGACTGGGGGGGAGGCGCGCCCCTAGGGCTTGTGGCTCCTGGGTGGCCCCCCTCTGGTATCTTTTTCTGCCAGTATTTTTTATATATTCGACAAAAATTCTCCGTAAATTTTCAGGTCAATCCAAGAACTTTGATTTCTGCACAAAAATAACACCATGGCAATTCTGCTGAAAACATCATCAGTCCGGGTTAGTTCCATTCAAATCATGCAAATTAGAGTCCAAAACAAGGTCAAAAGAGTTTGGAAAAGTAGATACGATGGAGACGTATCAACTCCCCCAAGCTTAACCCATTGCTTGTCCTCAAGCAATTCAGTTGACAAACTGAAAGTGACAAAGAAAAACTTTTACAAACTCCGTTTGATCTTGTTGTTGCAAATATGTCTAACCAATGTTCAGGTTTTCAGCAAAGATTATGAACTAACCATATTCACAATAACACTTAGGTTTCACATTTACTCATATCAATAACATAATCAACTAGACAGCAATAATAAGATATCTAGGATGACAACACTTTTTCAAAACAATCATGCTATAATATGACATAATGGTATCTCGCTAGCCCTTTTTGAGACCGCAAAACATAAATGTAGAGCACCTTTGAAGTTCAAGCACTGACTAGATATTATAATTCATGGCAAAATAGATCCAGTAACACTCATACTCAACAACAATGAAAAACAAAGCATGCAAATGACAGTAGTACTCTCGAGCTGGTGCTTTAATAGGAGGATGATGAATCAACAATAAAAGTAAATAGGTAGGCCCTTCACAGAGGGAAGCATGGATTTGCAGAGGTGCTAGAGTTCGGAGCTTTTAAAATAGAGATGAATATAATTTTGAGAGGTATGCTTTCATTGTCAACATAACAATTGAGAGATCTCACTATCTTCCATGCTAGACACATTATAGCCGGTTCCCAAACAGAATGGTAAATTTTTACTCCCCTCCACCAAAAACACAAGCCATGGCTAGCTGAATCCTCAGGTACCCTCCATACCAACAACAATCCGGGGGAGTTTTGTTTCATTATTATATTTTGATTTTGATTTTGATCATGGAACTAGGCATCCCAATTACCAGCCACTTTCTCATGAATGACAAGTGAATAAACACTCATCGTGAGAATCACCCACCTAGCATGGAAGATACTGATAGCCCCCTGTCGCTACATGAGCTATTCGGGCATACAAAACAGATTATTATTTGAAGGTTTAGAGTTTGGCACATGCAAATTTACTTGGAACAGCAGGTAAATACCGCATGTAGGTAGGTATGGTGGACTCATATGGAACAACTTTGGGTTTAAGGAAGTGGATGCACAAGCAGTGTTCCCGCTTAGTACGAGTGAAGGCTAGCAAAAAGATTGAGGAGCGACCAACTAGATGCTACAACTATCATAAACATGCATTGAGATTAATCAACATTGAATGCAAACATGAGTAGGGTATGAATCACCATGAACATGAATATCGTGGAGGCTATGTTGGTTTTGATTCAACTACATGCGTGAACATGTGCCAAGTCAAGCCACTTGAATCATTCAAAGGAGGATACCATCCTATCATACTACATCATAACCATTTTAAAATGCATGTTGGCACACAAGACAAACCATTATCCACTCCTAGCTAATTAAGCATGGCATGAATAACTATAATATCTAATTGTCATTGCAAATATGTTTCATTCATAATAGGCTGAATCAGGAACGATGAGCTAATCATATTTACAAAAACAAAATAGGTCGAGTTCGTACCAGCTTTTCTCCATCTCAATCATTTCATCAAATATCGTCATTATTGCCTTTCACTTACATGACCGAACAATGTGAATAATAATAAGAGTGCACATGCATTGGACTAAGCTGGGATCTGCAAACATTTATTCAAAGGAGAAGACAAGGTAATATGGGCTCTTTGTTAGATCAACAATAATGCATATCAGAGCCACTCAATCATGTTCATCGTGGTCTTCTCCTTACGACCCAAAGAAAAGAAAAGAATTTCAAAGAAACACACTGAAATATTTTTGGATTTTTTGTTTTTCTCAAGAAGAAAGCAAATTAACGAAAGAAAAATGAAAACGAGAAAAACTATTTACACGGGAAAGCTCCCAACAAGCAAAAGAAGAACAAGAAATCTTGTTGGGTTTTCTTTTAATACCACATGTAATTAAACTAGAAATAAAAATGAAAAAGAAGCGAGAAATATTTTTGGATTTTATAAAAGTTTTTCAAACACACAAGAAGAAAGCAAGAAAAATAAACTAACATGGATAATACAATGAAAAACGATGATCACCGACAACTGGAATGAATGTGTGATGCATAAATGTAATGTCGATGAGAGATACGTACTCCCCCAAGCTTAGGCTTTTGGCCTAAGTTGGTCTAGGGCCACGGCTGGCCGGGCTGATATCCAAAGTCGTAGTTGGGGTTGAACTGGATTGCGGCTGCCACCGCTTGGAAGGCTGCCTCATTGAGGCGAGCGGTCTCCCTCGCCCTCTCATACTCCTCTGCCTCCTCTCTGAGTATGAAATATCTTCGCTTTACCTGAAAGTCAAAGAAGGCAGGAGCGGGAAGCGTAACATAGAAGACGCGCTGCCTGCAAAGATTAGTTGGTACTGAAAAGGCAGCTCACCCCTCTCAAGAAATTGGAAACATTCCATAGCATCATAATCAAGGAAAGCAGGTGGCAACTGAGCATCATTTTCTTTAATGGGAACTCCAAGATAATGAGCTAAACGAGTGGCATAAATTCCACCAAAGAAATCTCCATCTAAAGCATTATTATGTAATCGCCTTGCAATAATATCCCCCAAGTTGTATTGTTTATTGTTCATTACCGCACTCTTGAGGACACTCAGATCGGAAGCGCAAAGGTGGCTATGGTCATGTTTACCATTAATGCATCTACCTATAAAGAGAGCAAAATAATGTAAAGCAGGAAAGTGAATGCTCCCTATGGTAGCTTGGGCTACTCTTCTAGTTTCTCCCCTAGTGATGCTAGCAAGGAATTCAACGCAATCAGATTTACGATGTTCAGTATAAATGCCCCATTGCGGAATTTTGCGTGCTTCATTAAATTCTTCAAGGTCCATGCGAAATGATTTATCATAGAGATAAATAAAATAGAATGTGTATTGCGATGGATGAAATATTCAAATCTCGGCATGAAAGAATCATTAAGATTGTAGTATTGCAAGCACTTATCTGACAAGAAATCCGTCAGGTCGGCATTGTGCACGTAGATATCAAATTCTTCCTTGAAACCTGCATGAGTCATTAAGTGATCCGACGGCCATTCGCAAGGTCGCACTAGAGCTTCCCACGGTGGTTCGAGGTCCGGCTCATGTATCGCGAGCCTCGGGGCTTTCCTCTTCGAGGAACCACCTTGGAACATTTTCCTAAACATTTTCTCCCTCTGAAAAATTTCTGAATTTTTTAATGACTCAAAATAAAAGTGAACCAAACTCAACAAAATTGATAGCAACTACTCCTACAAGTGTCTAGAGGCTATATCATGCAACAAAACTACTTTGAACCACATAAATTTGACATGCGAGCTCAAGAACATGGTCACCAAAGCAGCAAAGATTTACAACATATAAAGCACTAGAGCAAAAACTAATTGGACCATTGGAGGAGTCACACACTGAACAATCCCCCAAAATAGTTTCAGAAATGGAGATCCGAGCAAGGGGATCGAAAATGGCAGCAAGATGAGCAAGAACATGGGTTTCAGCAATGGTGTGATTTTTTTCTGGAGGAAGACGAAGTGCATGGGTGGATAGAATAAGTGAGGGGGCCTACATGGGCTCCACAAGCCTGCTAGGCGCGCCCAGTGGGGATGGGCGTGCCCTGTGAGCTTGTGGCTCACAGGTGCACACCCCTGGGGTGTGTTTAGTGCCAATTTTTTCAAATATTCTAGAAAAAATCATATAAAATTTTCAGGGCATTTGGAGAACTTTTATTTTCTGGTCATTTTTTATTGCATGGATAATTGAGAAAACAGTAAAATAATAGCATTTCCACTTTATTAATTCTAAATAACAAAAAATAAAAGGTGGGTACAGAAGGTTGTGTTTACTAAATTCATCCATCTCATGCCCGTCAAAAGGAATCCATTAATAAGGTTAATCAATTCTTATTAACCACTGGTACAGTGAGGTGCTATACAAACGGTTTTTAACCCCTTTCCGCAACGGCGTTTTGAATCGTCGCCAAGTGAGTGACTGTGATAGGGGGGTCCTTCCCACACGACCCAGAAACCATCGGGGATAGGGAGCCTTGATGCATACAGTTGTCCCTATAAAACTGTTTCTGATATCTCGAATATCCAAAACGCTTCATCCTTGCAATTCGTTTGTGCTCGCATTGCCATCGCAGTCGGTATTCTGTGGTGCTATATTTACGATGCGCGACCCATCACAAACAGTTCATGATTATAGAACATGTACGATAAGCAGACAATGACACACATTTACTTTTCCTTGAATGTATGCGATTCGATGTAAGAGCGCATACAGTTGTCCCTATAAAATTGTGTGCGAAGCTTGAATACATCTGTAGCGATCCGACCTCAGATGGTCAAATCTCTGTGTTCAAGTGTCATCCCTGGATCGGTAATGCTGACACACACAGTACTCGAAGGATTTATTACAGAGTGCAATCACACACTTATTACATCGAATGTCTCAAAAGAGAACTTATTACAATAAATATGGCTTAAGGCCATCTAAATAAAGTAACAGTGGAAGACTTGGAAGATAAAGTGAGTCCATCAACTCCAACGGCATAGCTGAGTGCATGACAACGACCTAGCGCACCTTACTCTTCGTCTGAAAAGTCTGCAACATGGTATGTTACAGCCCGAAATGGGTCAGCACATGGAATATGCTGGCAATATAACACAATAGAGCAAGGAACAGATAAATGCTATCACTACATGCATATATGGCCGGTGGAAAGCTCTAGGGTTATATTGTTTTGCGAAAAGCCAATTTTTTCCTACATCAAAGGAATATGTTTTATTTAACTATCATGGTAGTTGTTAAACATTGAGAAGGTAAATCCCCATCTCTATCCCAATTAAAAGTAATCGTTAAACCCAACAAATTAATTTTAGAGTGATGAGATCAAATCAATAATTCAAGTACCAGATACTCAAGATGTCCATAACCGGGGACACGGCTAATCATGATTAGTTTATACACTCTGCAGAGGTTTGTGCACTTTTCCCCACAAGACTCGATCTCCTCCGTTGGATTTCTCGCACTTCATGGTGTTTGAGAAACGGATGACCGAGACACAGTCTTTCAGAAGCATTTACTCTTTACTCTGGGTAGACAGTTACACCTACTTTCCCCTACATCTGCTAGCCTACCACTGAAAGAGGTCCTGCAACATACTCAACTATGCTAGAGCCCATAATAGCTTGTGGCTGCACATGGAAGTTTCTAGCATGAATAATCTTATGATCCCTTTGAGCCTGGGTGGCGAACCAAAAAGACAACACTGGTATATCCCCAGGTGCCTGCAACCAATCCACCCAGATGTGTATTTAAGTAGCCACCTTAAGTTAACCATTAATTAACAATCTCACATCTGTCATGGATACACTCAAACCCAATCCACGTCTACGAGCATAGCATGGCAATATGAGCAAAACGTGGAAGTAACTCCCAAGGGTTTGATAATAAAGGGCAATAGGTTCTACCTCATCATCTACTTCCCAATACCCACAAGTTAATCACATCCTAATCATGCAATGTTTGAGGATTGAAACTAATGCATAAAAACTGGGTATGAAAAGAGTATGATCAATGTGTTACTTGCCTTGCTGACGATCTGCAAACCCTAGAGACTCGTAGTAGCACGCTTCGCACTCCGGGAATTCTATCGCAAACAAACAATAGCATACATAAGCACTCAAGCATAGATGCAAGGGTAAAACTCAGATAAGAAGATCAAATCTGAAAGTTCAACTGAAGAGCTTCGATTTGCAAAAAGAATCAATCGAATCGGAGCTACGAAACTGAATCTACGGTCAAAAGAACTTCAAAAAGAAATCTGCTTGAAACCAAATTTTAAATTGTCAAAATCATGTTCAAGTTGATTAAACAGAAAGAGGGGTTCGAGACGAAGATTTTGGCGTTGGTTTCACTGGATTTGGACGAACGTTTTAGAAACGGCGAGGGTTTGAATATTAGGGGCTGATCTGCGATAAAAGTAATCACGGATAGGTCCCTGGTGAAAAAGAAAAATCTTTCGGACGAACGTCCGCTAACAGAGACAAACGAACGAAAGCGTTCGTTAACAGATCTAAACGAACGAATGTTCGCTAAATAACGAAACCGACGAAAAACCAAACCGATCTAATAAAATAAAAAAAAACCAAACTAGGTTTAAAAAAAACCGAGACGGTTTTTACCTAAACCGAAAAAAAACGGCGGCAACGGCGACGAGATCCGGCGGCTCCGGCGGTGGCAGGAGGCGGCGGCGGGGCTGCGGCTACGGGCGCGGGGCGGCAGGCGAGGCGCGGAGGTGGTGGCGCGGCGCGGGGCGGCGCGGCCGCGGCGGGGCGGCCGCGGCAGCGGGGCGGCGGCGGCGGGGCTGCTGCTGCTGCTGCTTGCTGCGGCGGCGGTGGAGCGGGACGAGGTGAGGGGGGGGGCGGCGGATATATAAAGGCCGGGGGGCGGCAGCTTGGGGGAGGGGCAAAGCGGCGGCGGGCGGGGCTCGGACTCCTGCCGGAGTCCGGCTCGGGGACGGCGGAGGTAGGCGGCGGCGGCCTGGCTCGGCTGGGCCTTCGGCCCAGTCGGGCGAAGAGATTTTTTTTTATTCCGCCGAAACAAAAATCCTAAATAAAAAAAAATTCTAAAAATGCCAAAACAATTTTCACCATCTAAATAAAAAATTTAGAACAAGGTGAACATTTTCTTGGCCTAAAAATGCAATTTTTGAAAAATGCATATTTTTCTAATTCAAATAAAATAGCAATAAAATCCAAATAAAATTATTTATTTGGTTTTAACATTTTTCCTCCAATATTTCTGTCCTTTTGGAGAAGTCATGTTATCTCCTCTCATATGTTTTTAATACGAAATATTTTGGAAAGAAAAATAAATAAAACCAAAATGATCCCCTTTTCAATATTTGAGAAAATTCAAATATGAAAATAATAAAATCTCCAACTCTCTCCGTGGGTCCTTGAGTTGCTTAAGATTTCTAGGATCACAACAAAAAAATGCAAATAAAATATGATATGCAAATGATGACCTATGTATAACATTCCAAATAGAAAATTTGGGATGTTACAACATCCCACACGATTCATCCGTCGTACCCGCGTCGGATGAAGACCTATCGCATGCGTTCTTCAATGACCAAACGTTTGCGATGCGCACAACATCATAAACAGTCCATAATTGCCAAGCGTGTGTGATAAGGTGACATTCGCAAACATTTAATAAGAAGGAACTGTGTGCGATGCTGTTGTTAATCGCACACGTTTTTTCTTGGCTGATCGTGTGTGCAGTAGAGATTGATCACACACGTAGTGGATCCGAGAAATGTGTCTGATCTCCATGTCTATCGCAGATGTTTCCCTTTCGCAAATCATGTGCAGTGTAATCCCTAATTTAATCCCTGCATTTAAAAACCATAGTTTTTGAATTTGAAAGTAGGCAATCACTTATTTCATATCGAACCATGTTTATTACAAATATAGGTTCAACCATAAATGCATAATTCGATGCACACGTACATATACTGAATAACTACAGAAGCACCAAGTAAAGAATGATGAACCACAGTTGTACTAAAGACTGTAAAGAGAGAGGCGAAAGACATTCTGGTTGCTCGAGAAGGTGAAGCGGAATGCCCATATTGTGCCCTCCTCCATGCGTAATGCGCGCACGACTCTAGGTCAACCCCTTGTGATGGCTGCCCACCCATCCTTCACTGTCTTCATTAGGAATTCTCAATGGTCATTGTAGTCTGGATGAAATACTTTAACCTTCATTGCGTGTCCACTAATCATGTACTTTGCGAGGTAATCTTGAGTAAACTGCTTCGGGAACTACTGTGAACGAAAAAGATTCAGTCATTGTTGGCTAACAACTCATTATGGGCAGTAAAAAGAGAAGGCTGCAGAGTTTGTAGTTACCATCTTACAACTCACTGTTGTGTTGGATAGAGCGTAAACAAATAATTTGCTTGCCACCGTTCGTATCTTTTTGCTAATAATCCTTATCAGTTTCCTCACTTGATGCTTGTTCATGAATATCTCATTGCCCCATACGCAAAAAGGGTCGATGCGTGGATCCTTGCCAAGGGCATATGTACCTACAAGCAACAAGTCAATATTAGAAGCTAACAAGTGTCCAGGCCTGGATCTATATGCACTACATTATGGAACGACGGGGGTAGTACAAGCCGAGGGATGAAACTAACCTCGGCGGAAAATGGTGGCCACTCCCATTGTTGTCCTGCATAAGTAGTGGAAAGGCATGATAAGTACAGCAACCTTAACATCAAACAAATATAGCAAACATAAACAACATCATCTTCAAATGATAGCTTGAATGTGTTGGTTTCAGCATGTTGTTAAAGTAGATATAAAAAGGAAGGGAATGTTACCTACAACAGGCTTAACAGCCATCAAATATTGCAATTCAAACTGGTATTGTTGAAAATGAATAGAACGTAGGTCATGATTAAACATCACACTGGATAAATGTGTAAAACTGAAATAAAGGGCATGTGTTAACTACACCAGGCATAACTGGAACCAAATATAGCCGTTCACACTGGTATTGATGCAATCGAGCGGCACAGTTCCGACTTGCACATAATGAACATCACATTGGGAATGACTGAAATAAACAAGGCATAAATGATCAATATAACAACCAAATATAGCCATTGAAAACTAGACAGAGTCTCACTTCAACCAACCTAACAAGCAAATACAGATAAACAGGGCATATGCTTGAAAACTGGACAAATGCTCACTGCAACCAACCTAACAACCAAATACAGATAAACAAGGCATCTACTTGATAACTGGACAAATGCTCACTGCAACCAACCTAACAACCA
Organism: Thinopyrum elongatum; assembly: GCA_011799875.1. NCBI lineage: Eukaryota > Viridiplantae > Streptophyta > Magnoliopsida > Poales > Poaceae > Thinopyrum > Thinopyrum elongatum. The sequence goes on along the minus strand of CM022302.1, from coordinate 403,943,069 downwards.
AATACAGATAAACAAGGCATCTGCTCGATAACTGGACAAATGCTCACTGCAACCAACCTAACAACCAAATACAGATAAACAAGGCATCTGCTCGATAACTGGACAAATGCTCACTGCAACCAACCTAACAACCAAATACAGATAAACAAGGCATCTGCTCGATAACTAGACAAATGCTCACTGCAACCAACCTAACAACCAAATACAGATAAATAAGGCATCTGCTCGATAACTAGACAAATGCTCACTGCAACCAACCTAACAACCAAATACAGATAAACAAGGCATCTACTCACTATAAACAACCAAATATAGCTATTCGTGAAACTAAAGTGGACAATTCATACTTAAACATCACATAGCCCTATTGAACATTACATTTTTGCATAACTGAAATAATTAAACACGTCACAGTTAAAACACCGGCTGGCAAAAGCTACTACAACAAAGGGTACGGGTTGGCAAGCTAGAAAAGGTAAGATTTGCTGATAGGATGTTGCCTCACATGTCATGGACAGGATCCTTCCAGTTGGAAGAGCACAGACCCATGGTGCGCTCTCTGATGTCATAGATGGGTTGTTTCACCTTGAAGAACCTTTGTGGGTGCCCTCCTCTTGGTCGTGGTCGATGAGATCTGACTTGGCAATTGAGGATCCCAAGCCGCCGCCGGAGAACGTGTCCTTCAGAAATGACAAAATGGGCTCGATGGCATACAAGGATCACAGATCCTTGACCGCGTGGCGGAGGAGATCAATGGCAGGGCCATCAAAGAGATCGACGGCGGTTGAACCAGAGGGGTTGGGGATGGACCACATGAAGCCGTCGCTGTCAACGAGCTTGATGTCGTAGCCAGCTTTCCCAATATAACGTAATACGCTAGCCCTCTGACGTGAAGCCTTCGGCATGGCAACATAGTCAACGTCTTCGCCGGCTTCCACGGCGAGGTGTTGCTCCGGGATCGACAGGTCGGGGCGAATGGTGGCCACCTCGCCAATGTCCGCCGGAGAGGCCATGATAAACCTCTTCTTGGCCGAATGCTCGTCGGGCTCCCCGGGATACGCAGTCGGGCTTAGGCTACAACATTCTGGAGCAGGGGATGTGGATCTGGTAGGGAGGGACACCGTAGGCCTCATCTAATAACTCAGGGGAATGGGGTGACGGTATGGGAATCGCTGGGTAACCTGAACTTTATTATCTAAGCTAGGAGGAACGGGCAGACCGGCAGGGGTTGGCGGTGGCGGCGGCGAGCTAGGGTTTGAGGGGGGAGGGGGCTGGGTGGGGGGACTGTGGAGGAGGGGTGGGCGCGGTGGTGTTTGAGGATACACCGCGGCTACTGAAAATTTTAGTAATGGTGGGTAGAGATGGTGGTGGACGAGGGAGGGCGACGGTTCATATGCCTCGGCTAGTGCAATTTTACTATAAGGTCGGTGATGGAGGAGTGGGGCGACAGTTGAAGTATGGCGGCTACTAAAATTTGGGTAAAGGAATTGATGCGGGGTGGGAGTACCCAAGATCGCACACGGTCCAATAAGAATATGCGTGTATGGTAATAAGGAAAAGCGGCGGAACCGCCGATTTTTGCAATGCTCAAGGCGGGTAGTTTGTTTTTAGATTTCTAGCTAGCTGTTCTATCGCACACGGTTCGTCCTAATTTTCATACACAGACGTGGAATTGAATCTAAAAAAACTACCCGCCTTTAGCTTGCGCAGGTGGTGATTTTACAGTGCACTAGCATCGCACACGATTAAGCCTGTACCTCCACCTTTGCTCGCGCTTGCATAGTCATGGGGATTCACAGCGCACTTGCATCGCACACGGTTAAGCTAGTACACCCATGTCCATTGAGCGTCATCCGAGTCTTTGCAGCAAAAAAATGGTAGAGAGGGTCAGAAGACAGCCACACTAGCACGTGGCCCAAATATATATGAGTGAAAAGGGTGGTTTGTGATGTTCAAAATTCCAATGCACAACTTTGACCGCGTGGGCCCATGGTTGGGCGCGTCGTCGAAGATCGATGAGAGGGGCCAGAAGTCAAGAACCACCTGGAAGTGGCCAAATATATGTAGGAATATAGGGTGTGATTTTTAAAACTTTAAATACACAATGCACAACTTTGGTGGCACCTGCCTAGCAAACCCGAAAGCACCCTTGGATATATCTATAATGACATAATGTCGTAGCTACCTACCTAGGGTGGTTGACCCACCTCCCACCTCATGTCAGTGGGGCGGATGCACGTAATGATACTTTGGTCATACATGCATGTTGCCATGACCTACCATAAGACAAACCAGTGAATCTATCACTTGGTCAAACGGTAATTGTTGTTGTCGATAAAAAAATGGATAGAATATATATATAAACTAATTGGGCCAATAGATTGAACCATCATAAAAAATCGCACGAGAGGGAGCACAAAACCAGCACCGCCTGCATGCGGCCCAAAATGATGTACGTTGGAAGGGGTGATGTGTGTTTTCAATATCGAATAATGTACAATTTAGATGTGGCCCCTGCCTCTTGATACATACAACAACCATGAAAGCCAGGTAGTTAAGGACGAGATACGCAGGGTACGGTGTTGGTCGAACCCAGCAATCCGAGCATGTGGGAGGGAATCCTAATAACACATGAGCTTGAGCTTTGGTTGAACGACATGTGACGGTGACCGGCCCTAACACGAACTAGGAGGAATCCATTCATGGCCAACAAATACCCCTCGTTATCGGTCAAAGGGATGATATATATACACTTGGGGAGCCCACAGATATGCGTGTCATCACCAAAAACCGCACAAGGGAGACGTGGTCGATCAGAAGACCCCCTTATACACTGCATGTGGCCCAAAAATATGTATGGGTACGGTGGTGTGTGATGTGTTCAAATCCCGAATGCACAACTTCGATGGGGCACCAACTACATTACAAACCGAACACCGTACCTGACCCCAAGCCAGGTTCAATACGTACGATGTCGGTTCCCCAACTTCGAGGCGGGGGGGGGGGGGTATCATCCAACGCATGCGCTCAAACTTTATTTGGTCCAACATGGCACACATAGCAATAGGAAACCATCATGGTCAAACCCTATTCGTATGTTGGGTCAAAGGGATAGATTGTGTGGGCCCCCTCGTTATCGATCAAGGATGATATATATATATAAATATACCTCGGGGAGCCCATATATATGTGCGGCGTCTATAGACTGCACAAGGGAGACATATGCATGCTTGATCAGAACACCCGGCCCCCTATGCCCTGCATGCGGCCCGAAAAAAATGTATGGGTCTGGTGTGTGATTTGTTCAAATCCTGAAAGCACAAGTTCGATGGGGCACCAACTACATCAGTAACATTACAAACTGAACATCATACCCTCGCGGACAGGTGAAAGACATACGATATCGGGAACGCAACTTCGAGGCGGGTGGGGGGTAGGGGCCGGGTGCCATCCAACGCATGTGCTGAAACTTGATTTGCTCTAACATAGCACACGGAGCAAAGAGTAAACCCTTCTCGTGCGTTGGGTCAAAGGGATAATTTGTGTGGGCCTATAGATGTCGATCATTCTTTGATTTTTGAGAACAAAAAATAAACAATAAAAAACATAGTCTACAAATTAGCAAAACAAGGATCCCAAGGTTTATATAATCGTCATGATAGGTCACTATAGAGACATTTATCTCTATAATGACCGTATCATAGCGTTTAAATGAAGCTTGAGATATGCAACTTCCCATCAAGTCACCCATCCTTAGACTACTCCAGCCCGAGCACGCTTAACTTCTGCGTTCTATTCGACTAGGCTAGTGGATGGGAAGCCGCCCCTTGTTGATAGGAATTGCCTCCTTGCCTTTAAGGCGTTTCACGCTGGTCACCCTATGGGACCTACTCCCCACTATCACACACATTTATGCTTTTAGAAACTGTGTGAAATAATTACATGGCCGGTGTGTCGCCGTCTAGCCTTCTATGAGCACTGACACTGGCAGCGGGAAACCGATGGGAGAAGAGGCGGGAAATCGATGGAAGGAGTGGCGGGAAACGGTAGCGTGTTTGGATATATAACAACATTAGTATGGAAAACTTTTTTTTACATGAATATAGAAAACTTAGTAGAGAAGGAAGCGTGAGCTAGCACGACGGATGCGCACAGTGCTTACCCATATAAATAAAATCACAACCGGAACTGCATGTGCTGTCGAAAGGGATGAGGATTGTCGTTTGATCTGGGAGCATCCAACGGTGCAGGCGTACGATCCGTGGGTTTGGGTTCTAGCCAATCAGAACGCATGACTCAGATCGCGTGCGCAACAGGGGGGGCATCGAGCACGGTTTGGTAGGCACACGGCTTTCATGAGTGAACCGTGTTCTATTTGAAAACATTTCGTGAGAATCTCAGTTTTTAAATCCACGTAAATCCAAAAATCACCCAAAAATCGTGAAACTTGGCATGGTGTCACGACATGGCACATATATGTCGAGGAAAATTTTTGGTCCATTTTGGGGCACGTTTTATTACAAGCCTCTTACAAACCGGAGCTTCTCTCAAGAAGCCTCGTGGTTCTGATAGGGAACGTGTCCCCTTGTGGGCAAAACGATAATCACTGCCTCTTTTCGCCTTGTATTTTCTTCAACAGGCAACATGGAACGACAGGATATCTGTGCTGAAATTTAAAATTACTCAGGGTTCATTTGGCCTTTTTTTACATTAATTGAGTTTCCTAGGCATTTAATGTCCATAATTCAAATCTGAACTACAAATACATGCTCCAGTTCACCAAAATGGCTAGAAAAATCATACATGTGTCCTTGGGTGCATGTTTAGGTCCCATGCAAGGATTGGGAATGAATTACAACCGTACCGGCGTCCTGGCTCGTCCTCAAACATTTGGAATCTCAGTTTTTAAATCCTCGTAAATCCAAAACTCACCAGAAAGTCATGAAAGTTGGCATGGTGTCACATCATGGCACATATATGTCATGGTAAAAACATTGTCCAATTTGGGCCAAGCTTTATTACAAACCTCTTACAAACCGGAGCCTGTCGCAAGAACCCTCGTGGTTTCGATAGGGAAACGTGTCCCCTTGTGGGTGAAACGATAATCGCTCCCTCTTCTAGCCTTGTATTTTCTTCTACACGCAACATGGAACAACGGGAGATTCGCGCTGAACTTTGAAATTATTCAGGGTTCGTTTGACCTTTTTTATTCATTAATTGAGTTTTCTAGGCATTTAATGTCCATAATTCAAATCCAAACTACAAATACATGCTCCAGTGCACCAAAATGGCTAGAATAATCATACATGTGTCCTTGGGGTGCATGTTTAGGTCCCATGGAAGGAATGGGAATGAATTCGACCATCTCAGCATCCTGGCTCGGCTTCAAACATTGCGAATCTTGGTTTTTAAATCTCCGTAAATCCAAAACTCACCAGAAAATCATGAAACTTGGCATGGTGTCACTACATGGCACATATATGTCGTGGTAAAAAAATTGTCTAATTTGGGCCAAGCTATACTACAAGCCTCTTACAAACCAAAATTTCTCATAACCCTCATGGTTCTGGTAGGGAAACATGCCCCTCTTGTGGGTGAAACGTTAATCGCTGCCTCTTCTCGCCTTGAATTTTGTTTTCTACAGGCAACATAGAATAACAGGAGTGTCCCGTTGAAATTTGAAACTGTTTAGGGTTTGTTTGGCCATTTTATATATTAATTGAGTTTTCTAGGCATTTAATGTAGTCCATAATTCAAATTTGAACTACAAGCACATGCTCCAGTGAAGCAAAATGGGTGGAAAATCGTACATGTGTCATTGGGTGCATGTTTAGGTCTCATTGAAGGAATGGGAATGAATTACAAACATCTCGTCGTCCTGAAACATTGAGAATCGCGGTTTTTAAATCCCAGTAAATCGAAAACTCACCCAAAAAACATGAAACTTGGCATGGTTTCATGACATGGCACATATATGCCGAGGTAAAAAAATCGTCCAGTTTGAGCCAAGGCGCACACATTAATAGCCAACGAAGTCCTTTCGAAACAAATAGCTGACACATTAATATCGCAAACAGTTGTATTATATGAACTGTGTGTTCTCGTATTCATTTAAGTACGGCCACGCGTAACTCTTTTCTTATGGAATAGTACTACCTCCATCCTCGTTCATTGGTCATCTTTGTATTTTGTGCCAAAATTTAACCATACTCGGTGGCATGCGTGCAGCTGTTTGATTAGATGGGACGAGCCAAAGAAGTCCGCCATGTAGGGTCAACGGGACGCATGCGAGCAGTCCGCTACGCAGGCTCGACGGGACACGTGCATCCTGTCCACCTCGCAGGCTCAACGGGATACATGCGAGCAGCAAGGTCGCCCATGCTCACTGGGAAGAGAGCTCTTTGACCTCCGTCCACCAGCCGCCCACCTCGCTCACAACTTTTCCATTAATGGCGGCCGAGCCACTGTTTAACACGCGGTTAATTAAAGCACCTGGACGGAGGGTGTTTTCTTGTGATCCCATGGCCCCTCTCAACGTTAGCATTTGCTTTGTTCGTGTTTTCAACTCGTATTCCGGATAATTTAAAATGCCACATAGGGCAACAGATAATACGACGACAAATAAAATGGCAACGGATAATACAGTAACAAATAAAATGGCAACGGATAATACGATGACAAATTTACAATGGCGTGGATAATAATTGTCTTACATATTCTGGATAATTTAAAATGCCACATGCGGCAAAGCCCGGAAGATACGGGGGCAAGAGAAGAAGGAAATCGCAGACAGCGATCTGGGTCGCTACTCTCTCCACTCCTTGATGGATCGCCGGGCGACGACATCCTCCAGCTCCATCTTCAATTCCTCATGACTTTGCTTGACAGCAGCCATTGATTCCTCCACCTCCTACTCGCGCTTGATCCAGAGCTTCCTCAAGTCACCCATCAGTTCCTCGATGACCGCTTTCAGCGTCATCCCCGAGCCACTGCTCTGCTCATGCAGCATCTTCCAGCCAGCGGCCTCCTCCTCCTTCTCGGCGAGCACCTTGAGGAGCTTCGCATTGTCACCCATGAGTTGCTCGACGAGGCCGGTCGCCTTCTCAACCGAGGCATCGCTGATCTCGAGCAGCTTCATCAACCCGTCGACCAGCTCCTGCTGCTTAATGAGGCCAGCGAGAATGTCGTCGTCGCTGGCCAAGGACTTCAGCAATGCTAGCTCGTCATGATCGCCGACGCGGTGAGTGCGCTTGTGAGAGCCCTCGCGTGCTGGTGAGAGCTCGTTCGAGGGCTCCACGGTGCGCCGGGACATCTCTGTTGCGACTGCCGCGTAGCGGCGGGACCTCTCTAGTGCTTCTGCGGCCTTGGTCTTTGCTCCCTGATTATATGTCCACCTGAAACTCCTCCTACCGGTCATGGCAGAACGACTTGACAGGAAAGAGCAGTTTTGTGGGTGGTTAGGAGAGGAACTGTGAAGTAATTTTCGAGTGAGTAGTTTTTATAGCCCGGTGCTAGGTGTGAACACATATTGGCTTGATCGGTGTGAATAGATTTGCAATTACTTATTGCATTGTAATCTGCAATGTGATGAGAAACAAGGTCAAAATTTATTGATGGCGCATCGCAAACAGTTCTTTTGTATCAACCATATGCCACGCATCGGAACCCGAAACGTCCCCAGATGGCGTATGTGGGCCCGTGTTCTCGGATGTACATGTACGTGCCTGCCCACTATCACACACGGTCAAGATATCACCATCGTGTCTGATGGATGCACCATCGCGCCTCCCACGGGGTGCCAGAAGGTTGACCATGTGGTTGCTCGCCGTTGAGGCGGCCGCGGCGCGCTCTGCTCATCGTTGAGGCGACCGCGGCGTGCTCTGCTCGCGTCCGTCCGTGCGTTTTGCTCGCCATTGAGGCGGCCGCGGTGCGCTCCGCTCTGGCGTCCCTGCGCGCGTTCTGCTCGCCGTTGAGGCAAATTTACAATGGCAACGGTTAATAATGGTCTTACATATCCAGGATAATTTAAAATGCCACATGCGGCAACGCCCAAAACACTCACGAGCTACATATGCATACAATTATAATAAAATATAGGCTAAAAGGCTGAGCTAGCGGCCTTCCGACGATGGTCTTCTCGGACTCCATGATCATCATAGCACCCTTGCGACCGTTCATTCGAAGTGTCCCGACCCGCCTCCACCTACGGAGCTGCTGGCGCTGGGAGGCTCTTGGGGCTGCTGGGCCTCTTCTAGAAGAGCTTGACATCGTGCAATCGCGTGCATGACATCTTCGCGGAACCGCTCCATTTCCATGTCTCTGGCCTGGTAGCAAATTCCGTCCATCACCTGCATCCTCAAGATACCACGTTGGCGATGTTCTACTTCGTCGGGGACGTCAACTCCACCAAGGATGCGCTCAAGCATGGCCACCACATTGTCGGGGATCGAGGTTGACACGGCCGCCGTCGACAATGATGAAGCCGCAGGCAGGCTGTGTCTTGACTAAATCGTAGAGGTCCTCTACCCATTCCTTGTGGGGCATCAGGCTCTCGATGAGCACTGGTGACGGCGGCTCTTCGGATGGGTCGTCGATCATGCCGCCGAGCAGCTCTGGATCTTTTGCACGGTGGATGGCAAACTGCTCATCACACTACCTCTACAATATGTCGATTGTGCGCCCAAGGACTGTCACGCTGATATCGCTGCCGATGGGCCATGGTGCCTGCATCGGCCGATGAAGCTCTGATACGTCTCCAACGTATCTATAGTTTATGAAGTATTCATGCTATTATATTATCATTCTTGGATGTTTTACAATCATTTTATAGCAACTTTATATCAGTTTTTGGGACTAACCTATTAACATAGTGCCCAATGCCAGTTGTTGTTTTTTGCTTTTTTTTTTACTTCGCAGGAAATCAATATCAAACGGAGTCCAAACGCAGCGAAAATTTTTGGAGAGTTTTTTTGGACCAGAAGACATAGGATGGGCTAAAAAGAACCAGAGGGGAGGCTCGAGGTGGGAACAACCCACCCGGGCGCGCCTAGGAGCTTAGGCGCGCCCAGGGGGGTTGTGCCCCCCTCGGTGACCTCCCGCACCGCCTCTTCGCCCTATAAATTGCCAAATATTCCAAAAACCCTCGAGGTAACCCTAGATCAGAAGTTCCACCGGCGCAAGCCTCTGTAGCCATGAAAAACCAATCTATACCTGTTATGGCACCTTGCCAGAGGGGGAAATCATCACCTCATGGCCATCTTCATCATCCCAGCAGCCACCATGATGAGGAGGGAGTAGTCCACCCTCAGGGCTGAGGGTTTGTACCAGTAGCTATGTGTTTAATCTCTCTCTTGTGTTCTTGAGATGTCATGATCTTGATGTATCGCGGGCTTTGTTAATACAGTTGGATCATATGGTCTTTTCCCCTCTCTTTCTTGTTGTGATGAATTGAGTTTTCCCTTTGAGATTTCGTTTTATCGGATTGAATACTTTTATGGATTTGAGAGCACTTGGTATATGTCTTGCATATGAATACCCGTGGTGACAATGGGGTATTATATTGTTTCACTTGATATATGTTTTGGCACTCAACTCGCGGATTCCTGAGGTGACATTGGGGTAATCTATGCATAGTGGTTGATGCACGTTCTCGTCTTTGTTTCTCCGGTAGAAATCTTGGGGCACTCTTTGAGGTTCTTTGTGTTGGATTGAGTATTATGAATCTGAAATTGTTTGATGCATATCGTATAATCAACTCACGGATACTCGCGGTGACATTGGAGTATCTAGGTGACATTAGAGTTGGTTGATGTGTATCATATGGTGTTATTTTAGTACGAACTCTTGGTTAGATCGATCGGAAAGAATAGCTTGGTGTTATTTTAGTATGAACTCTAGGATAGATTGATCAGAAAGAATAGCTTTGAGATGGTTTCATACCCTACAAACAATTTCTTCTTATGTTCTCCGCTAGATAAGAACTTTGGAGTGATTCTTCATCGCACATGAGGGATGGTTATATGATCCAACTATATTAGCATTGTTGAGAGATTGCACTAGCAAAAGTACAGACACTAGGCCTCATTTTCAAGAATTGCAATACCGTTTGTACCCCGTTTTATCAATTGCTACCTTGCTATTTTTTATTGTTTCTATTACAAAAATCAATATCTACTATCATTACTACGCTTGTATCACCATCTCTTCGCCGAACTAGTGCACCTATACAAATTACCATTGTATTTGGTGTGTTGGGGACACAAGAGACTCTTTGTTATTTGGTTGCAGGGTTGTTTGAGAGAGACCATCTTCATCCTACACCTCCCATGGATTGATAAACCTTAGGTCATCCACTTGAGGGAAATTTGCTACTGTCCTACAAAACTCTGCGCTTGGAGGCCCAACACGAGTCTACAAGAACAAGTTGTGTAGTAGACATCAAGCTCTTTTCTGGCGCCGTTGCCGGGGAGGTGTAACACCCCATGTCATTAGCCACAGTAATCACTTTTGATAATGACATGTCAGCGAGTTTAACAGTGCATAATCATCATTAGCATCATGTTGCATTTCAGCTCCTAAGTCAAAGTTCAAATTTAAATGAAAGTGGAAAATAAAAGTTGTTCAACATAGAAACTAAAATGTTCATTAAATAACAAATATTGCAGAGGCTATTTTAAAATTGTGACCAATAATTAATAAATTAATTAGGTGACCCAAACCCCTTTTAACAGTGGCTGAGGATAATGTTTAATAACCTTTTAATAAATCTAGGTCAAATATGAAATGATGTTTTTCCCAAACTAGTTTTTGGTGTTAGGGTATAGTGCACTGCTGATTATGGACTAGGTCACACTTTTTATAAAATGCATATAGTGCCCAAACAATTAGTAACAGAAAAGAAAAGAAATAAGAAAAAGGAAATAAAACAAAATACAAAAAAAAAAGAAAACGAAACCCCCCCCCTGCGCCAACTGGCCTAGCCCAGCCGGCCGGCCACTTCCCCCCCGGCCTATACCCTCCCCTGGCTGAAACCCTAGCCCGACCAACACTCCACAACCCCCCCTCTCAGCCTCGCTCTCTTCCCCCCGATCTGGATCGAGATCGGGGCTCGACAAGCGCCCGTCGCCGCACGTCGCCGACGCCACCGCCTCGCCGGACCGCCTCCCTGTCGCCATCAACGCCGTCGTCCCCATCATCCTCCCCGCGCACTGCAGCCGTTGCCCTACCGCCCTGATGTGAGGTCCCGGCCTCTCCTTCTCTGTGCGCACGCACACGCCGCGCGCCCGCTCGCGCTCGCCGCGCGCCTTTGCTTCGCCCGGTCGCGCTCCCGCGCGTGCGATGCCCCTCTCCGGCCAGCCACCTCCCTCTGCTCTTGCTGCTGCCGCTGTCTTGCGCTGGCCGCCGCACCATGCCCGCTCACTATGCCTCGCGCGCGCCCACGCTTCCCGCCTTTGTCCGCGCTCGCTCCCCTGCCCGCGGCTCACCACGCCTCCCCCCTCGCCCCGCAGCTCCGTGCTGCTGGTGGCGCCGCTCCGCCCCGCCCCTGGCCAACGGCCCCTCGCGTCGTCGCCTGCCGGCCTCCGCTGCTAGCCTCGCCTCGCCGGCTCCCCGCGCCGCCGCCCCGCTTGCGCCCCGCGGCGGCCCTGCCGCTGCCGCGCGCGCGCTCCCGCGCTTGCCTGACCGCGCCCAGCGCCCGCCGCGCCCGCGCCCTGTCGCCCGCGCCCGCTGTGGCCTTAAGGGCCAATGACGGCCGGGCCCCACCCCCATGTGTCAATGACACAGGGGCCCCAGCCACAGAACGTTTTAAAAGAAAATGAAAATGAAAATAAAAATAAAAATAATTAATAATTATTTAATTAATTAATTAGTGAATTAATTAATTTAATTAATCCTGCTTAATTAGTCTAATTAATTAATTAGTCTAATTAACCAGTAATTAATTAGCTAAACCCTAACTAGACTAAACAGTCAATGACAGGTGGACCCCACCTGTCAGGTTGACTGCTGACATCATGATGACGTCAGCATACACTGTTTCGGATAATGTTTAATTTAAATAAATAATTAAATTCCAGAAATTAATAAAAACTTTAGAAAATCATATTAAATAAACCGTAACTCAGATGAAAATAATTTATACATGAAACTTGCTCAGAATTTTGATACGAACCCGAATACGCCCTCCATATTCTTGTCAGATGCTCCTAGCTATATGAACATTGAACTTTTAGACCGATTTCGATAAATGAATAGTGCCCAACGTTAATTAAATAAATCCAAATAAATTCCTAAATTAACTAACTCATTTAGTTAGGCAGTAGAACACCCCGGCATATCATTTAGGCATGTCATACATATTGTTTGCATTTTTGCCGTGAATTTATTGTTTCTCTCCCCTCCTTCTCTCTTGATAGACGCCGAGACCGATGACGCTGCAGCGGAGTACGACTACGCTACAGACGAGCAGCCCGTTGACGACCCCTCTCTCTTGCCAGAGCAACCAGGCAAGCCCCCCCCCCTTGAGCATCCAGATATCGCCCATTCCATTTCTCCTGCTTGCATTAGATTTTGCTACTGTTAATGTATGCTCCTATTCTGATGCATAGCCTGCTGTTGTAACCTGTTCATTGTTACCTTACCTGCCTATGGTAAACTGTTTAGTATAGGTTGGTAGTGAACCATCAGTGACCCCACCACCTTACCCTTGTTGCCCCTGCTTGATCATCGACGACTCGATCAATGTGATCGTCGACCAGAGACCGACACCTCACTTCACACCCCCCTTAGTTGTATGACTCTGCATAGTAACTATCGAGTGCTGAGGGTGATACTTCGTAACGCACTCCTGATGAATACTCTGCCGTGTAGCTGTTCGGTCGTGGTCATCGAGGGTGATTCCTCCTTCTCCACTTCTGATACGACTATGTCGTGCAACCCCTCGGTGTGAACCTCAAGGGTGATGCCTCATACGTTCACCCTCATGATTTCATCGAGTGGAATCCATCGAGGGTGATTCCTCGTGGTTTCCCCCTTGATGTTATGACCACACGGTTACTTTGACCTTTGTTACAGGCGGGTCGACCCTGGTGGGTACCCACTGGGGATCTATGATGTCGGGTGTGCCGGAAGGGCACTCGAGTGTGATATTGTGGTGGAGCTTCAGAGACTCTGATTGTCTCCGCGTGATACTAAATGAGCCTATTGGATTTGGGTGTGTGATCTGAGTGGGTCGACGTGCCCTATACGCACTACCACCACGCGGGATAATGGTTATGGGGCCCTCTGCAATGTACGTTTCTCCCGAAAGCTCGTCAGATGTCACGATTCACCGTGCGGGCTGATTGTCGGGATTGGGCTGGATACTTCACTAACGAGTTCAGTGTCGCACCTGCACCCCGGCCAGTCTCGCAACGCGCAGGGTGCCTAGGGCGATGGCCCAAGACCTCTGGGTGCATAGATTAGTCCGGCGTGCTGACCTCTCTACCGAGCCTAGGTAGGGCGCTACTTCGTGTTGATCTCCCGAGGCCGGGCATTACCCAGCAAGTGTGTCCGGCCAGAGTTGATCGAGCGTGTTGGGTAACAGTAGTGCACCCCTGCAGGGATGAATAATCTATCGATAGCCGGTCCTACGGTAAAGGACGCTCAGCTTGTGTATCCCGATCTACTACTTGAACTGGGTACTTGTTACTTAATTGAAGCTTCGGGATCGCTTTCTCGCTGGGAGTCGAGGAAGGATCTCTAGGCTTGCTTCAACAAGTTTGCTAAATAAAATGCTATTCTACTCTCTTCTACTGCTGCGAGATGATGGCTTCGCGAAGATGCTAGTCTTCGATAGGACTAGGCCTTCTCTCTATTCTGGCATTTCTGCAGCCCAGTCCACATATACAGCCATTCTCCATTGATAATGTTGCATATGTAGTATAGATCCTTGCTTGCTGAGTACTTCGGATGAGTACTCACAGTTGCTTTACTTTCTCTTTTCCCTATACCCCACCTTGATGATACAATCAGACGATGGAGTCCCAGAGCCAGATGCCACCACAGGAGCTTACTACCAGGAGGGTCCAGAGGGCACGTATTACTGGATCGAGCCAGCCGACCAGGAGTAGGATCGGAGGTTCCCAGGCAGGAGGCCAACGCCTTTCGATCTAGTGTCGTTGTTTGTGCTAGCCTTCTTAAGGCAAACTTGTCTAACTATGTCTGTACTCAGATAATATTTGTATGACTGACTTATGTATTCGGATCTTCAGATCCCTGGTCTGTAATATTGCGGATCTCCGTTTATTTGTGTTAGAGTTGTGTTGTGATATCTTCCCGTGAGTCCCTGTGCTTGATCGTGCATGTTTGCGTGTATGATTAGTGCACGATTGAGCCGGGGGCGCCACAAGTTGGTATCAGAGCCGACTGCCTGTAGGAAGCCCCCTTCCAATTCCTTGGCCGAAGTTGAGTCTAGTATCCGAAAACTGTTTTACTAACTTGGCTGTGTGCCTTATGGGCCCACGTCGCCAACTGGGTGGTATTAGGATCTTTTATTCCTCGTCTATACTCTGGGACTCTAATCTCTCTTCTATTCGGGTTAAATAAATTTTACTAACGCCGACACTTAGGATCTTGTAAATCCCGTCTACCCGGAGAGCTGGATATCTGTGCGATTTCCCTGTCATTGATCTGATTAGTCTGATAATCATTTTCCTTTCCATTGTTTTGTTTAACCTTTCTCTCCGAGTTGTATTATACTTCTCATTGTCATCCTGACGTGATAGCACCTGACATTACCGTCAAAATTAAAGGGTTGGAATTCCTTGCCTCACCCATTATCCTGAAGTCTTCCACCATAGACCTCATACTCGGAATGGATTGGTTGAAAGCTCACATTGCTTCAATCAATTGTGCCACTAAAGTTATCCAACTTCTTCACCCCTCCGATGAGATAGTGAACTATACCGCCCGCATTACACGGGACGCTGAAGCTCAGATATATGTTCTGAATGCTTTGAACGCCTCACCTCTGGAAGGGATCGAGAACGTTCCTGTCGTTCGAGATTTTCCAGACGTCTTTCCGGAAGAACTTCCAGGAATACCCCCGGCTAGAGCAGTCGAGTTTGTCATTGACTTGAAGCCTGGCACTGTCCCTATTGCCAAGCGTCCTTATAAGATGCCTCCGCACCACCTTCTCGAGCTTAAAGAAGAAATCGACAAGTCACTTAGGAAAGGTTTCATCCGCCCCAGATCCTCTGCTTGGGGAGCACCTTCACTCTTTGTTAGGAAGAAGGATGGAACTAACCGATTGGTTCAGGATTACCGGCCCATTAACCAAGCCACAATCCAGAATAAATACCCACTACCCCGGATCAATGATCTCTATGATCAGCTTGTTGGATCCTCTGTCTTCTCGAAACTCGACTTGAGGTTGGGTTATCATCAGATCCGTGTTCATGAAGAGGATATCCCGAAGACTGCCTTTGTTACTCGATATGGCTCATATGAGTACACCGTCATGTCATTTGGTTTAACAAATGCTCCAGCAACTTTCTCCCGGTTGATGAACTATATCTTCATGGATTACCTCGAAAAATTCATCGTGGTTTATTTGGACGATATCCTTATATATTCGAAGAATGAAGAAGAACATGCTGAACATCTTCTGCTTGTATTGGAGAAGCTACGAGAACAACAGTTGTATGCTAAATTCTCCAAGTGTGAATTTTGGTTATCTGAAGTGACCTACCTGGGTCATGTGATTTCCAAGAATGGCATTGCTATTAACCCCGAACGAGTACAGGCTATTCTTGATTGGACTCCCCCTAAGAATGTTAAGCAAGTTAGAAGTTTTCTCGGACTCGCTAGCTATTGTCGTCGATTCATTGAGAACTTTTCCAAGATTGCAAAACCATTGACGAATCTGCTTCACAAAGGTGTCAAATTTGAGTGGACAGAAAAATGTCAAGAAAGCTTTCCGACACTAAAAGATAAATTGACCTCTGCCCCAGTGCTAGCACCCCCGGATTCCCAAAAGGATTTCGTGATATACTGTGATGCATCTCGTCAAGGATTAGGCTGTGTCCTAATGCAAGAGCGTCAAGTGATTGCTTATGCCTCTCGACAATTGCGTCCTCATGAAGAAAATTATCCCGTGCATGATCTTGAACTTTCTGCGGTTATTTATGCCCTGAAGCTATGGCGACATTACCTTCTCGGTAACCGTTGCGAGATATACACGGATCATCAAAGTTTGAAGTATTTATATACTCAACCAGATCTGAACCTTCGTCAACAAAGATGGCTCGAAACAATTGCCGATTATGATATGAATATCTCATATACCCCTGGCAAGGCTAATGTAATGGCCGATGCTTTGAGTCGCAAGGCTTATTGCAGCAACCATATGGTTCAGGAAACGCAACCTCTTCTCCATGAAGAGCTTCGCAAATTGAACCTCCATATTGTTCCACAGGATTATCTCAATACCCTGGTTGTTGAACAAGATTTAGAACACAGCATCAAGACTATGCAACGGTATGACTTTGAAGTTGAAAGGATCAAGCAATACCTCGAAAAAGGAAAGCCGTCGGAATTCCATCTTGATGATGATGGGATCCTATTCTTCCAACACCGTCTCTTCGTACCTAAGTTCAAGGATGAGAGGGAACATGTTATGAAAGAAGCTCATGACACTCCTCTGTCAATTCATCCTGGTAGCACAAAGATGTACCGTGACATTTGTCAGAGATACTGGTGGCCTAATTTGAAGCGAGACATTGCTCGTTATGTTTCTGAGTGTGACATTTGCCACCGCATTAAAGCAGAACATCAAAGGCCTGCTGGAACTCTGCAACCCCTTGAAATTCCTGAATGGAAATGGGACAAGGTCCAAATGGATTTCATTACTGGTTTTCCCAGATCTCAGAAGGGTCATGTTGCTATTTTTATCGTCATTGATCGATTCTCCAAGGTTGCTCACTTTCTGCCAGTTAAGGAGACAATCACTGCTAGCCAGTTAGCAGACTTGTATGTTTCCCGAATTGTGTCACTCCACGGTGTTCTGTTGGAGATCAGTTCGGATCGTGGCAGCCTTTTTACGTCCAGATTCTAGAATAGTTTCCAAGAAGCTATGGGAACTCATCTGTATTTTAGCACCGCTTTTCACCCTCAGTCACAGGGTCAAGTTGAACGAGTTAATCAAGTGCTCGAAGATATGCTTCGAGCTTGCATCATCTCCTTCGGTAAGAAATGGGAGGAATCTCTCCCGTATGCCGAATTCTCTTACAACAATAGCTATCAAGCTAGTTTGAAGATGGCACCGTTTGAAGTTCTTTACGGACGTAAGTGTCGAACCCCTCTGAATTGGTCAGAAACTGGGGAACGCTCACACGTCAGACCGGACATTGTTCAGCAAGCTGAAGAACAAGTTCGCATTGTCCGTGAACACCTGAAAACTGCTCAGTCTCGTCAGAAGAGCAACTATGACTAAAAGCACCAAGAAATGGTCTATCAACCTGGCGAGCAAGCTTACCTCCACGTCACTCCGTTGAAAGGCACTCATCGGTTCGGAATCAAAGGCAAGTTAGCTCCTCGGTACATTGGTCCGTTCCGTATTCTTGCCCGTCGAGGAGAAGTGGCAAATCAATTGTAATTGCCGCCAAATCTTTCTCAAGTACGTGATGTTTTTCATGTATCCCAACTCCGTCGCTGCTTCAAGGATCCTATTCGAGTTGTGGATCATGAAGTGCTTGAATTACGGGAAGATCTGTCTTATCCAGAATATCCCATCCGTGTTCTTGATGAAGCTGAACGTCGGACTCGTCAAAAGTCAATCAAATTCCTCAAGGTTCAGTGGTTGAATCATTCTGAAGATGAAGCCACTTGGGAACGCGAGGATCGTCTTCGTGAAGAATACCCCGCTTTCTTTCAGTCTTCCTCTTAATTCTCGGGACGAGAATTCTTGATAGATGAGGAGAATTGTAACACCCCATGTCATTAGCCACAGTAATCACTTTTGATAATGACATGTCAGCGAGTTTAACAGTGCATAATCATCATTAGCATCATGTTGCATTTCAGCTCCTAAGTCAAAGTTCAAATTTAAATGAAAGTGGAAAATAAAAGTTGTTCAACATAGAAACTAAAATGTTCATTAAATAACAAATATTGCAGAGGCTATTCTAAAATTGTGACCAACAATTAATAAATTAATTAGGTGACACAAACCTCTTTTAACAGTGGCTGAGGATAATGTTTAATAACCTTTTAATAAATCTAGATCAAATATGAAATGATGATTTGCCCAAACTAGTTTTTGGTGTTAGGGTATAGTGCACTGCTGATTATGGACTAGGTCACACTTTTTATAAAATGCATATAGTGCCCAAACAATTAGCTAACAGAAAAGAAAAGAAATAAGAAAAAGGAAATAAAACAAAATACAAAAATAAAAAGAAAACGAAAACGAAACCCCCCCTGGCCCAACTGGGCCATAGCCCAGCCGGCCGGCCCACTTCCCCCCCGGCCTATACCCTCCCCTGGTCGAAACCCTAGCCCGACCGACACTCCACACCCCCCCCCCACTCAGCCTCGCTCTCTTCCCCCCGATCTGGATCGAGATCGGGGCTCGACCCGCGCCCGTCGCCGCACGTCGCCGACGCCGCCGCCTCACCGGACCGCCTCCCCGTCACCATCAACGCCATCGTCCCCGTCATCCTCCCCGCGCACCACTGCCGTTGCCCTACCGCCCTAATGTGAGGCCCCGGCCTCTCCTTCCCCCCCTTTCTCTGTGCGCACGCACACGCCCCGCGCCCGCTCGCGCTCACCGCGCGCCTTTGCTTCGCCCGGTCGTGCTCCCGCGCGCGCGACGCCCCGCTCCGGCCAGCCACCTCCCTCTGCTCTCGCTGCTGCCGCTGTCTTGCGCTGGCCGCCGCACCGCGCCCGCTCGCTATGCCTCGCACACGCCCACGCCTCCCGCCTTTGGCCGCGCTCGCGTGCTCCCACGCGAGGCCTTGCCTGGCCGCGCCTCGCTCCCCTGCCCGCGGCTCACCACGCCTCCTCCCTCGCCCCGCAGCTGCGTGCTGCTGGTGGCGCCACTCCGCCCCGCCCCTGGCCACCGGCCCCTCACGTCGTCGCCTGCCGGCCTCCGCTGCTTGCCTCGCCTCGCCGGCTCCCCGCGTCGCCGCCCCGCTTGCGCCCCGCGGCGGCCCTGCCGCTGCCCGCGCGCGCCCGCGCTTGCCTGACCGCGCCCAGCGCCCGCCGCGCCCACGCCCTGTCGCCCGCGCCCGCTGTGGCTGTAAGGGCCAATGACGACCGGGCCCCACCCCCATGTGTCAATGACACAGGGGCCCCAGCCACAGAACGTTTTAAAAGAAAATCTAAATGTAAATAAAAATAAAAATAATTAATAATTATTTAATTATTTAATTAGTGAATTAATTAATTTAATTAATCCTGCTTAATTAGTCTAATTAATTAGTTAGTCTAATTAACCAGTAATTAATTAGCTAAACCCTAACTAGACTAAACAGTCAATGACAGGTGGACCCCACCTGTCAGGTTGACTGCTGACATCATGATGACGTCAGCATACACTGTTTCGGATAATGTTTAATTTAAATAAATAATTAAATTCCAGAAATTAATAAAAACTTTAGAAAATCATATTAAATAAACCGTAACTCTGATGAAAATAATTTATACATGAAACTTGCTTATAATTTCGATACGAACCCGAATACGCCCTCCGTATTCTTGTCAGATGCCCCTAGCTATATGAACATTGAACTTTTAGACCGATTTTGATAAATGAATAGTGCCCAACATTAATTAAATAAATCCAAATAAACTCCTAAATTAACTAACTCATTTAGTTAGGCAGTAGAACACCCCGGCATATCATTTAGGCATGTCATACATATTGTTTGCATTTTTGCCATGAATTTATTGTTTCTCTCCCCCTCCTTCTCTCTCGATAGACGCCGAGACCGACGACGCTGC
This sequence comes from Thinopyrum elongatum, assembly GCA_011799875.1. Lineage (NCBI taxonomy): Eukaryota > Viridiplantae > Streptophyta > Magnoliopsida > Poales > Poaceae > Thinopyrum > Thinopyrum elongatum. The sequence continues at coordinate 403,923,089 of CM022302.1, read as the reverse complement.
AGCGGAGTACGACTACGCTACAGACGAGCAGCCCGTTGACGATCCCACTCTCTTGCCAGAGCAACCAGGCAAGCCCCCCCCCTTGAGCATCCAGATATCGCCCATTCCATTTCTCATGCTTGCATTAGATTTTGCTACTGTTAATGTATGCTCCTATTCTGATGCATAGCCTGCTGTTGTAACCTGTTCATTATTACCTTACCTGCCTATGATAAACTGTTTAGTATAGGTTGGTAGTGAACCATCAGGGACCCCACCACCTTACCCTTGTTGCCCCTGCTTGATCATCAACGACTCGATCAATGTGATCGTCGACCAGAGACCGACACCTCACTTCACACCCCCCTTAGTTGTACGACTCTGCATAGTAACTATTGAGTGCTGAGGGTGATACTTCGTAACGCACTCCTGATGAATACTCTGCTGTGTAGCTGTTCGGTCATGGTCATCGAGGGTGATTCCTCCTTCTCCACTTCCGATACGACTGTCGTGCAACCCCTCAGTGTGAACCTCGAGGGTGATGCCTCATACATTCACCCTGATGATTTCATCGAGTGGAATCCATCGAGGGTGATTCCTCGTGGTTTCCCCCTTGATGTTATGACCACACGGTTACTTTGACCTTTGTTACATGCGGGTCGACCCTGGTGGGTACCCGCTGGGGATCTATGATGTCGGTTGTGCCGGAAGGGCACTCGAGTGTGATATTGTGGCGGAGCTTCAGAGACTCTGATTGTCTCCGCGTGATACTAAATGAGCCTATTGGATTTGGGTGTGTGATCTGAGTGGGTCGACGTGCCCTATACGCACTACCACCACGCGGGATAATGGTTATGAGGCCCTCTGCGATGTACGTTTCTCCCGAAAGCTCGTCAGACGTCACGATTCACCGTGCGGGCTGATTGTCGGGATTGGGCTGGATACTTCACTGACGAGTTCAGTGTTGCGCCTGCACCCCGGCCAGTCTCGCAACGCGCAGGGTGCCCAGGGCGATGGCCCAAGACCTCTGGGTGCATAGGTTAGTCCGGCGTGCTGACCTCTCTGCCAAGCCTAGGTAGGGCGCTGCTTTGTGTTGATCTCCCGAGGCCGGGCATTACCCAGCAAGTGTGTCCGGCCAGAGTTGATCGAGCGTGTTGGGTAACAGTAGTGCACCCCTGCAGGGATGAATAATCTATCGATAGCCGGTCCTACGATAAAGGACGCTCAGTTTGTGTATCCCGATCTACTACTTGAACTGGATACTTGTTACTTAATTGAAGCTTCAGGATCGCTTTCTCGCTGGGAGTCGAGGAAGGATCTCTAGGCTTGCTTCAACATGTTTGCTAAATAAAATGCTATTCTACTCTCTTCTACTGCTGCGAGATGATAGCTTCGCGAAGATGCTAGTCTTCGATAGGACTAGGCCTTCTCTCTATTCTGGCATTTCTGCAGCCCAGTCCACATATACAGCCATTCTCCATTGATAATGTTGCATCTGTAGTATAGATCCTTGCTTGCTGAGTACTTCGGTTGAGTACTCACGGTTGCTTTACTTTCTCTTTTCCCCATACCCCACCTTGATGATACAATCAGACGATGGAGTCCCGGAGCCAGATGCCACCATAGGAGCTTACTACCAGGAGGGTCCAGAGGGCACGTATTACTGGATCGAGCCAGCCGACCAGGAGTAGGATCGGAGGTTCCCAGGCAAGAGGCCAACGCCTTTCGATCTAGTGTTGTTGTTTGTGCTAGCCTTCTTAAGGCAAACTTGTCTAACTTTGTCTGTACTTAGATAATATTTGTATGACTAACTTATGTATTTGGATCTTCGGATCCCTGGTCTATAATATTGCGGATCTCCGTTTATTTGTGTTAGAGTTGTGTTGTGATATCTTCCCGTGAGTCCCTGTGCTTGATCGTGCATGTTTGCGTGTATGATTAGTGCACGATTGAGTCGGGGGCGCCATAGGAGGTGAGTGCTTGAAGGTATATCTTTAGATCTTGCAATTGAATCTTTTAGTTTGTTGTTTTATCACTAGTTTGTTTTATAAAAAGAAAACTACAAAAAAAAAAGGAATTGATGTGGCCTCATATAATTCGTCTTTATCATGTCTTTCTTGAAAATGATGGAAAAGAAAATTGTGCTCAATTGATAGAAGAAGACTTCAATAAAATGTTTGGCATAATATCTTTGAATGATGAGCATGATTGCACTGTTGATAGTATGAATTCCTTGAATATCCATGATGTTAATGATATGCAAAGCTACAAGCTTGGGGATGCTATGTTTGATGAAGATGATATTTTTAGTCCCCCAAGTTTTGATGAGAAAATTTATTATGATGATGGCATGCCTCCCGCTTATGATGATTATATTGATGAAAGTGGGTTTGGAAGAGTGTCAACTCTAGGTAATGATGATCCCATTATTTTGGAGGGTGTTGAATCTTATTGTAATAATTATGAAAGTGGATTTGGAGAGGTCATGACTTTATTTAATGATGAATCCACTAATTTGGAAGAGGTTTCAATTGATTATGAAAACAAAGTTGCTATATATGATGATTATGGTGATGACATGTATGCTATAAAGAATAATGATAACCATGAAACTTGTCATCATAATTTTAACTTTCAATTGAATTATGCCAATCAAGAATCTCATGATAGTTATTTTGTTGAGTTTGCTCCCACTACTATGAATGAGAATAAATTTGCTTATGTGGAGAGTAATAAATTTTTATGCATGTGGATCATGAAAAGAATGCTTTATGTGATAGCTATATTGTTGAATTCATTCATGATGCTACTGAAAATTATTATGCGCGAGGAATATATGCTTCTACATATTTCAATAATCTCAAGTTTCCTCTCTTTATGTTGAAAGTTTTGAAGTTTTGCTTGTTTTGCCTTCCTATGCCAGTTGATTCTTGTTCCCATAAATTGTTTGCTCACAAAATCCCTATGCATAGAAAGTGGGTTAGATATAAATGTGCTAGTCATATGCTTCAGGATGCTCTCTTTGTGTTTCAATTCTTATCTTTTATGTGAACATCATTGAAATCATCATGCCTAGCTAAAAAGGCATTAAAGAAAAGCGCTTGTTGGGAGACAACCCAACACTTTTACCTACTGTTTTTGTGTGTTCACATGATTAGTCCACTGTAGTAATCATGTTTTATAGCTTTTGTTTCAATAAATTGCCAAGTAAAGCCTTTGGGATAGTGTGGATGATAGTTGACTTGATTCTGTGCAAAAATAGAAACTTTTGTGCCCAGAAATAGAATTTTTTTAATTCACTGGAGCTTCTAAAAACTCAGATTTTTTTACAGTTATTTTCTACATAAATTATATATGTTATCCTAATTTTTCAGAATTTTTGGAATACAAAAGTATTACTAAAATTCAGATATTTACATACTGTTCTGTTTTCTACAGATTCTGTTTTCAATGCATAGTTTGCTTGTTTTATGGTTTCTATGGCTTATATTGCTTAATATAAATTTTGGAAATTGTAGAGTACAGTAGTAATTATGTGGAAACAATTATTAATCTTATCTTGACAGTACCAAAGTGAATGATTTGTCTTTATCATACTAACCCATCTCACGAAGTTCCGTTAAGTTTTGTGTGATTGAAGTTTTCAAGTTTTGGGTGAGATCTCGATATGAGGAGAATAAGGAGTGACAAGACCCTAAGCTTGGGGATTCCCAAGGCACCCCAAGGTAATATTCAAGGAAGATCCAAGCAACTAAGCTTGGGGATGCCCCGGAAGGCATCCCCTCTTTCGTCTCCCACATTATCGGTAACCTTACTTGGGGCTATATTTTTATTCGTCACATGATAAGTGTTTTGCTTGGAGCGTCATATTATTTTATTAGGATTTTCTTGCTGATATTTATAATAATGTTTTATATCTTTTACTTCAACAAAAATGTCAAGTACAGCCTTTGCTATGCTTATTTTGCAAGTCTATGTGTTGCTGTTTGAAAACGGAAAGTTGCACACTAGTGCGTGAATTCTTGAGAAAATTCAGAATGTGATAAAATGTTTAATTTTTTTGCAAAATAATCTATGATAAATTTTCTACAGTTTGGTAAATTTTCATAATTTTTTGAGTGAGGTAAGTGTGAGTAAAATTGCACTCTTTACAGACTGTCCTGTTTAGACAGATTGCTGTTATGTTTGCATTGTTTGCATATGTTTGCTTGTTTAATGATTCTATTTGAGGATAGGACTATTAAATATGCAGAGGCATTTAGTATGCAATGTTAAATAATAATTTTAGTGATTTGCTACAGTAGATAATGATAAGGTTATGCATTGATTAATACTAACTTATCTCACGAGTTCTTGTTGAGTTTTATGTGGATGAAGTTTTTAAGATTTAGGAAAACCGTGATATAAAAGGAATTAAGGAGACACAAAAGCTCAAGCTTGGGGATGCCCAAGGCATCCCAAGATAATATTTCAGGAAGTCTCAAGCATCTAAGCTTGGGGATGCCCCAGTAGGCATCCCACCTTTCTTCATCAACAACTATCAGTTAGTATCAGTTGAGCCTAAGTTTTTGCCTCTTCACATGAGTTGTGCTATTCTTGGAATGTCATTTTTTTGCTTGCTGTTTTAATAAAATACTTAGATCTAAAAGTTTTTAAATAAGAGAGAGTCCTCAAATAGCTACCCATTTACTTAACTACTCGCATGATCTTCACTTATATCTTTTTGGAGTAGTTTGTTATTTACTCTTGTGGTTCACTTATATCCTATGAGTAAATTTTTGAATGAATTGAATATCATAAAGTTGAAATTATATGTGCTTCATATGCTTGTATCATACCTAGTAGTAGCTTCACATTCGGTTTAGAAAGTGAAATCTTTTGAAGCTTGACAATCACAATATTGGTCATACAAGTAATTAATGAATGATTAGTATAAGGAAGAGAACTTTCACATGCAAATATATTATCTTGGAAATATTCTATGATTGTGAATACCCATTAATTATTTCCAAACTTGAGCAAATTACTTGAAGTTGGACAAGGAAGACAATGTAATGAATTATGGTTGTGTATATTTGCATAGAAGTTATATTGTTATGGATCCTCCAACATGAGGTGTTTGCCTAGGATCTTTTGCTAGCCAAAAATTTGTACTAAGTAGAGATACTACTTGTGCATCCAAAAATCCATAAACCCAGTTTCTTGCCATGAGTGTCCACCGTACCTACCTATGGATTGAATAAGATCCTTCAAGTAAGTTGTCATCGGTGCATAAAGCGATAAAAAATGCTCCTAAATATGTTTGATCTTTTATTGTAAGGGAAAATTGAGTGTTGTACGAACTTGTGATGGCAAAGTAATAAAAGCGATGGACTACATAATAAAGGTTGCTATCATAAGGGGCAATATAACGTGGCATTCCTTTGCATTAAGAGCTTGGGCATCCAAATAAAAAGTGCATGACAACCTCTACTTCCCTCTGCGAAGGGCCTATCTTTTACTTTTCAGTATTTACTTTTATGCAAGAGTAAATAGAATGCATTCTCATTTCAACCTCAATTATTCTCTAGTTGGCAAGCATCATGTGGTGGGGAAAGATCTAGGCACATATGACCAATCAAATATATTTGATCATGATTTATTATTGTTCACAATTATTTCTATGATAAATGAGTTGGGAGGCGAAATATTAAGCCCCTATCTTTATCTTTGTTCGATGGATGCCATTTTTTCTAAGAATATGCTTTGAGTACTAGCAATCATAGAAGACTATATGATGATTGAGTATGTGGAGCTCTTACTTAGAGTCTATTGAATAAGTTGAATTGCAATTGTTTGTAGACTAAGAATATAGGTTGTTGAGTTTCAAGAGAATTCATTGTTTGAACCTTAACATGTGAATTGATTGCTACTTTAACATGAGAAGTTTTATGAGAAAGAATTGTTGTTATGATGCTAGGAAAAGTGATTGAAATTATCATTGATCAAACTTATGCACTTTGCTAGCATTCACACTTCATAAATTATTTCTTTTATCATTTACCTACTCGAGGACGAGTAGGAATTAAGCTTGGGGATGCTGATACGTCTCCAACGTATCTATAATTTATGAAGTATTCGTGCCGTTATATTATCATTCTTGGATGTTTTACAATAATTTTATAGCAACTTTATATCAGTTTTTGGGACTAACCTATTGACATAGTGTCCAGTGCCAGATGTTGTTTACTTTGCAGGAAATCAATATCAAACGGGGTCCAAAAGCAGCGAAAATTTTTGGAGAATTTTTTTGGACCATAAGACCCAGGATGGGCTAGAAAAGTACCAGAGGGGAGGCACGAGGTGGGCAAAACCCACCTGGGCACGCCCAGGAGCCCAGGCACGCCCAGGGGGGTTGTGCCCCCTCGGTGACCTCCCACACCGCCTCTTCGCCCTATAAATTGCCAAATATTCCAAAAACCCTCGGGGTAACCCTAGATCAGAAGTTCCGCCGCCGCAAGCCTCTGTAGCCACGAAAAACCAATCTAGACCCGTTCCGGCACCTTTGCGGAGGGGGAAATCGTCACCGGTGGCCATCTTCATCATCCCGACGGCCACCATGATGAGGAGGGACTAGTCCACCCTCGGGGCTGAGGGTTTGTACCAGTAGCTATGTGTTTAATCTCTCTCTCGTGTTCTTGAGATGTCATGATCTTGATGTATCGCGGGCTTTGTTAATATAGTTGGATCATATGGTGTTTTCCCCACTCTATCTTGTTGTGATGAATTGAGTTTTCCCTTTGAGATTTCATTTTATCGAATTGAATAATTTTATGTTTTTGAGAGCACTTGATATATGTCTTGCATATGAATACCCGTGGTGAGAATGGGGTATTATATTGATTCACTTGATATATGTTTTGGCACTCAACTCGCGGATTCCCGAGGTGACATTGGGGTAATCTATGCATAGTTGTTGATGCACGTTCTCATCTTTGTTTCTCCAGTAGAAATCATGGGGCACTCTTTGGGGTTCTTTGTGTTGGATTGAGTATTATGAATCTGAAATTGTTTGATGCATATCGTATAATCAACTCACGGATACTCGTGGTGACATTGGAGTATCTAGGTGACATTAGAGTTGGTTGATGTGTATCATATGGTGTTATTTTAGTACGAACTCTTGGTTAGATCGATCGGAAAGAATAGCTTGGTGTTATTTTAGTATGAACTCTAGGATAGATTATCGGAAAGAATAGCTTTGAGGTGGTTTCGTACCCTACAAACAATTTCTACTTATGTTCTCCGCTAGACAAGAACTTTGGAGTGATTCTTCATCGCACGTGAGGGATGGTTATATGATCCAACTATATTAGCATTGTTGAGAGATTGCACTAGTAAAAGTACAGACCCTAGGCCTCATTTTCAAGAATTGAAATACCGTTTATGCTCCATTTTATCAATTGCTACCTTGCTGTTTTTTATTGTTTCTATTACAAAAATCAATATCTACTATCATTACTACGCTTGTATCACCATCTCTTCGCCGAACTAGTGCACCTATACAAATTACCATTGTATTTGGTGTGTTGGGGACACAAGAGACTCTTTGTTATTTGGTTGCAGGGTTGTTTGAGAGAGACCATCTTCATCCTACGCCTCCCACGGAATGATAAACCTTAGGTCATCCACTTGAGGGAAATTTGCTACTGTCCTACAAAACTCAGCGCTTGGAGGCCCAACACGAGTCTACAAGAACAAGTTGTGTAGTAGACATCAAGCTCTTGCTCCCCGACCTGCTCCGGCTCATTCTCCTCGCCGAAGATGTAACGCAGGTAGGGGTCGACATCGAAGCTTTGGTCGTTGCCTGGCATGCTTGGAATAACTAATGGTAGATGGGTGAGGACTAGATCTGCGCATAGTGTCGCGACGGTGCGTTGCCGCCTGGGTTATATGCAGCAAGCGATTAGCTGGTGGCGGGAAACCGATGAGGGAAGAGGCAGGGATTTTACAATTCACCCATGTGGACCGCGGGAAGCATTCGCTGGAGCACGGAAAGTCTAAGTGGAGCACACAACCCGAATACCGTATGCGGTGCCACGTGTTATCTATCACACACGTGTTAACATAAGGAAACGTATGTGAAACTTACTAATCATCGCACACGAGTACTCGCAGACGCATCGTGTGCGATACTTCTAGCCACTACAAGCAACTAGTTTGCATTTTTCAAAGTTTTTTGTACACACAGAATCGCACACGAATTAACTGTAGTAACTGTCTGTGTTATAATTTCTCATGGCAAACAGTTCATTCGAGTGGGCTGTTTGACGCGTATCACACACATCTTGTTTACATGAATCGTTTGTATTCTTTTGGCTCATCGCAAATAGTTCATCTATGTGAACTATATGCCACATATCACACAATTCTTGTTAAGTTGAACCATTTTTGTTCCGTTCCCTAATTGAAAACAGTTCGTCTGAGTGAACCGTGTGCGGTATATCACACACACCTTGATCTGTCTAACCGTTTCTGTTGCATTCCCTAATAGCAAGCAGTTCATCTGAGCGAACTGTATGCTGTATATTGCACACACCTTGATATGGCTGCCCGTTTCTGTTGTTCTGTCTCATCGCAAACAGTTCGTATGGATCAACCGTATGCCCTACATCACACACTCAACTAAAATCTGAACCGTGTTTGATGTCTCTGCCATCGCAAATGTTTTGCATCTTTTTTGACCGTTTTTTTACATCACCATTTGCGATTAATGCATCGCACACAGTTTCGTCAAAGGGTCTCTGATCGTAGTGTCGCGTTAGCAGCATCCCGCAGTAGTGAACAAACTTCTTTCGAATGACATGAAACTGGAGGATCTTCGTGCAACACTAGGTTACCTCAACGGGGATATGCACGTCCCCAACAATAAGAATTTCATATTTCTTTTTGACAGTAGGAATAGGGAATTCAAAACCCCCAATAGTAATTGTTGAAATTTTTCCAATAGAATTGATATTATTCACTTGAGGTTGTTTCTTCGGAAAGTGTACCGTATGCTCATTACCATTAACATGAAAAGTGACATTGCCTTTGTTGCAATCAATAACATCCCCTGCAGTATTCAAAAAGGGTCTACCAAGGATGATCGACATACTATCATCCTCAGGTATATCAAGAATAACAAAGTTCGTTAAGATAGTAACATTTGTAACTACAACAGGCACATCCTCACAAATACCGATTGGTATAGCAGTTGATTTATCAACCATTTGTAAAGAAATTTTAGTTGGTGTCAACTTATTCAACTCAAGTCTACGATATAAAGAGAAGGGCATAACACTAACACCGGCTCCTAGATCACATAAAGCAGTTTTAATATAGTTTCTTTTAATGGAGCATGGTATAGTTGGTATTCCTGGATCTCCTAGTTTCTTTGGTATTCCACCCTTAAATGTGTAATTATCAAGCATGGTGGAAATTTCAGCTTCGTTATCTTTCTTTTATTAGTGACAATATCTTTCATATACTTAGCATAAGGAGACATTTTCAGAATATCAGTCAAACGAAGGCGCAAAAAGATAGGTCTAAGCATTTCAACAAAGTGCTCAAATTCTTCATCATATTTATTCTTTGAAGCTTTAGGAGGAAAGGGCATGGGTTTCTGAACACATGGTTCTCTTTCTTTACCATGTTTCCTAGCAATGAAGTCTCTCTTATCATATCTTTTATTCTTAGGTTGTGGGTTATTAAGATCAGCAGCAGGTTCTATCTCCACATCATTATCATTACTAGGTTGAGCATCAACATGAACATCATTATTATCATTATTACTAGGTTCATGTTCATCACCAGATTGTGTCTCAGCATCAGAAATATAAATATCATTTGGATACTCAGGTGTGTCCATAATTGGTTCACTAGAAGCATGCAAAGTCCTATCATCATTCTTTTTCTTTTTAGATGGACTAGGTGCATCAGTATTAATTCTCTGAGAATCTTGTTCAATTCTCTTAGGATGACCTTCAGGATACAAAGGTTCCTGAGTCATTTACCACCTCTAGTCATAACTCTAACAGCATGATCATTCATTTTATTGTTCATCTCATTAAGCAAATCATTTTGTGCCTTGAGAACTTGTTCTACTTGAGTTTTTACCATGGAAGCATGTTTACTAACTACCTTGAGATCATTAACAGTTCTAAACATATAGTCACTCAAGCGTTCAATCATATAAGCATTTCGTTTCAATTGTCTACTAACATATGCATTGAAGTTTTCTTGTTTAACAATAAAGTTATCAAATTCATCCAAGCATTGACTAGCAGATTTATTATAAGGAATATCACCTTCATCAAATCTATAGAGAGAATTTACCTCTACTACCTGTGTCGGGGTATTAAGAACATGTATTTCTTCAATAGGTGGTACATTCTTAACATCTTCAGCTTTAATACCTTTTTCTTTCATAGATTTCTTTGCCTCTTGCATATCTTCAGGACTGAGAAATAGAATACCCCTCTTCTTAGGAGTTGGCTTAGGAAGTGGCTCAGGAAGAGTCCAATCATTATCATTACTCAATATATTATTCAATAATTCTTCGGCTTGTTCAACAGTTCATTCCCTAAAAATACAACCAGCACAACTATCTAGGTGGTCCCTATAAGCATCGGTTAGTCCATTATAAAAGATATCAAGTATTTCATTTTTCTTGAGAGGATGATCAGGCAAAGCATTAAGTAATTGGAGAAACCTCCCCCAAGCTTGTGGGAGACTCTCTTCTTCAATTTGCACAAAGTTAAATATTTCATGTAAAGCAACTTGTTTCTTATGAGCAGGAAAATATTTTTCAGAGAAGTAATATATCATATCCTGGGGACTACGCACACAACCAGGAGCAAGAGAATTATACCATGTCTTAGCATCACCCTTTAATGAGAAAGGAAACAACTTAAGAATTTAGTAGTAACAAATTTTTTCCTCATGAGCAAATAGGGTGGCTATATCATTCAGTTTAGTAAAATGTGCCACAACAGTTTCAGATTCATAACCATGGAAAATATCAGGATCAACCACAGTAATTAACTCAGGATTGACATAGAATTCATAATCCTTATCAGTAACAAAGATAGGTGAAGTAGCAAACTGGGGATCATATTTCATTCTAGCATTCAAAGATTTTTCTTTCAACTTGACTAGCAATTTCTTAAGATCATCTCTATCCTTACAAGCAAGAAAGTCCCTAGCTACCTCTCCATCCATAACATAACCCTCTGGTATATCAGGTAGTTCATATCTAGGAGTGCTAGGTCTAATAGGTGTTTCAAAGTGTCCAGTTTCAATAATTTCATCAGTTTCAGAAATATCATCAGTTTCAGCATTCTCAATATCTTTAGTTCTAGCAAGTTGTTCATCAAGAAATTCACCCAATGGTACAGTCTTATCAAGCAAAGTACTAGCATCATCATAAGCATCATTCATAGCAGAAGTAGCATCATCAATTACTTGCGACATATCAGGATTAATAGCAGGTGGTGGTGTCGCAAGCTTACTCAAAACAGAAGATGAATCAAGTGCAGAGCTAGATGGCAGTTCCTTACCTCCCCTCGTCCTAGAGGGAACGATCTTTATTCTGGTATCTTTCATATTCTTCATAGTGATCAACAGATATAAATCCCAAGTGACTCAGCAAATAGAGCTATGCTCCCCGGCAACCGCGCCAGAAAAAGGTCTTGATAACCCACAAGTATAGGGGATCGCAATAGTTTTCGAGGGTAGAGTATTCAACCCAAATTTATTGATTCGACACAAGGGGAGCCAAAGAATATTCGCAAGTATTAGCAGTTGAGTTGTCAATTCAACCACACCTGAAAGACTTAATATCTGCAGAGAAGTATTTAGTAGCAAAGTAGTATGATAGTAACGGTAACAGTGGCAATAGTAATAGTAACAATTTTGTAGTGATTGTAACAGCAGCAACGACAAAAGTAACTTAGCAAAGATCAATATGTGAAAAGATCGTAGGCATTGGATCAGCGATGGATAATTGTGTTGGATAATATTCATCATGTAGCAGTCATAGCCTAGGGCGACACAGAACTACCTCCAATTCATCAATATAATGTAGGCATGTATTCCGTATATAGTCATACGTGCTTATGGAAAAGAACTTGCATGACATCTTTTGTCATACCCGTGGCAGCGGGGTCCATAAGGAAACTAAGGGATATTAAGGCCTCCTTTTAATAGAGAACCGGAACAAAGCATTAGCACTTAGTGAATACATGAACTCCTCAAACTACGGTAATAACCAGAAAGAATCCCAATTATTGTCACCTTGGGGTATGCGGATCATAACTCGTAATAGGTTTCTACAACTTGCAAGATAGGATCAAGAACACACACATATTCATGAAAACATAATAGGTTCAGATCTGAAATCATGGCACTCGGGCCCTAGTGACAAGCATTAAGCATAGCGAAGTCATAGCAACATCAATCTCAGAACATAGTGGATACTAGGGATCAAGCAGTAACAAAACTAACTCGATTACATGATAAATCTCATCCAACCCATCACCGTCCAACAAGCCTACGATGGAATTACTCACTCCCGGTGGTGAGCATCATGAAATTGGTGATGGGGGAAGGTTGATGATGACGATGGCGACGGATTCCACCCTCCAGAGCCCCGAACGGACTCCAGATCGGCCCTCCCGAAGAAGAACATGAGGCGGTGGCGGCTCCGTATCGTAAAACATGATGAATCTTTCTCTGATTTTTTTCTCCATGAATAGGTATATATGCAGTTGGACTCCAGATCAGCCCTCCCGATGAAGAACGGACTCCAGGGGGCCTACAAGCCTGCAAGGCGCACCCAGGGTGGTAGGCGCGCCCCAGGGCTTCTGGCTCCTGGGTGGCCCCCTCTGGTATCTTTTTCCGCCAGTATTTTTTATGTATTCCACAAAAATTCTCCGTAAATTTTCAAGTCAATCCGAGAACTTTGATTTCTACACAAAAATAACACCATGGCAATTCTGTTGAAAACAGCGTCAGTCTGGGTTAGTTTCATTCAAATCATGCAAATTAGAGTCCAAAACAAGGGCAAAAGAGTTTGGAAAAGTAGATACGATGGAAACGTATCAAGGCTCACTGCAACCGACCTAACAAGCAAATACAGATAAACAAGGCATCTGCTTGAAAACTGGACAAATGCTCACTGCAACCAACCTAACAACCAAATATACATAAACAAGGCATCTGCTTGAAAACTGGACAAATGCTCACTGCAAACAACATAACAAGCAAATACAGATAAACAAGACATCTGCTTGAAAACTGGACAAATGCTCTGTGCAACCAACCTAACAAGCAAATACAGATAAACAAGGCATCTGCTTGAAAACTGGACAAATGCTCACTACAACCAACCTAACAACCAAATACAGATAAACAAGGCATCTACTCACTATAAACAACCAAATATAGCCATTTGTGAAACTGAAGTGGACAATTCATACTTAAATATTACATAGCCCTATTAAACATTATATTTTTGCATAACTGAAATAATTAAACATGACACAGTTAAAACACCGCATGGCAAAAGCTACTACAACAAAGGGCGTGGGTTGGCTAGCTAGAAAAAGTAAGATTTGCTGAAAGGATATTGCCTCACTTGTCATGGACGGGATCCTTCCACTTGGAAGAGCACAGATCCATGGTGTGCCCCCTGATGTCGCAAATGGGTTGTTTCACCTTAGAAGAGCCATAGTCGGTGCCCTTCTCATGGTCGTGGTCGATGAGATCTGACTTGGCAGCTGAGGATCCCAAGCCTCAACTGTATAACGTGTCCTTCAGAAATGAAAAAATGGGCTTGATGACATACAAGGATGGCAAATCCTTGACCGCATGGCGAGGAGATCAGTGGCAGGGCCTTCAAAGAGATCGACGATGGTTGAACCAGAGGGGTTGGGGATGGACCACTTAACCTGTGACATGGCTCGTGTGAAGCCGTCGCTGTTGACGAGTTTGATGTCGTAGCAATCTTTCCCGAGAGACAATAATACGCGAACCCGTTGACATGAAGCCTTCGGCATGGCAATGTAGTCAACGTCCTCGCCGGCTTCCGCGATGAGGTATTCCTCTGGGATCGACAGGTCGGCATGAACGGTGGCCACCTTGCCATTGTCCGCCAGAGAGGCCATGATAAACCTCCTTTTGGCCGTACGCTCGTCGGGTTCCCCGGGATATGTGGTCGGGCTTAGGCTGCGACTCTCTGGAGCATGGGATGTGGATCTGGGGGGAGGGACACCGCAGGCCTCATCTATAAACTCAAGGCAGCAAGAGTATGGGAATCGCTGGGTAACCTGAACTTTATTATCTAAGCTAGGAAGCACAGGCAGGCCGGAAGGGGTTGGCGGCAGCGACGACGGCGAGCTAGGGTTCGAGTGGGGGGGGTGCGGGTGTGGACTGTGGAGGGGGGTGGGGTGGTGTTTGAGGATACGCCGCTGATACGTCTCCAATGTATCTATAATTTATGAAGTATTCATGCCATGTTTACAACAATTTTATATTGTTTTGGTATGATTTGAATGGAACTAACCCGCACTGACGTTGTTTTCAGCAGAACTACCGTGGTGTTGTTTTTTGTGTTGAAATAAAAGTTCTCGGAATGGGCTGAAACTTTTTGATGATCTTTTTTGGAACAAAAGAGACCCCCGAAGCTTCGTGGGAGGACCAGAAGAGTCATGAGGGCCCCATGAGCCACTTGGGCGCGCCCAGGGGGTGGCCGTGTGTTGTAGGGTGGAACCCTAAGTGGAGATCTTTCACGAATTGGAGGGGAAATCCCAAAGGACACGAAGAACACAAGAGAGGGGAAACACTCAAATCAACTAGATCCAATCACACATGTGCTAAATCCACATACACAATGGGGATACAAAGGTTCAAATCCAACACAAGAAGATACAAGAGGTAACTAATTCATCCCAATCCTATGAGGAAAGAGGTCTTGAATCCATGGAGGATCTTCCCTAGATGGGGTATTGAATCCACTAGGGATCTTCCCACATGGAGGCCTTGGACTCCATGGGAGTAGAGGTAAGTGGATGAGCAAATCTCTATCTCAAAATAAGCTAATCCTTTGCTAACCCTAACTAATGACCTAGGGACAGAATATATATGTGGCTAGAGGTGAGGGACGAAGTGGAGGGGAAAAAGGGGCATTCCCCAGCCAGCTCGCAGGCAGGCCCGTGCGCACGGGCTAAGTCAGCCCCATGGGCACGGGGGTCCCGTGTGCATGGGGTCTTTTGGGGCCCGTGCGCACGGGGTATCCAGGAACTCTCTGGATAGGCCGTGCGCACGGGGTCCAAAAGGGCCGTGCGCACGGGGTCTTCTGAACCGTGCTTCTTCTTCCTTCTGCTTGCCTCCGTCTTCCTTGCGGTCTTCCCGTCCTTCTCCTTGGACTTGGCGAGCTTCCTTCTTCCGTGCGTTCTCCTCTTGGGTGGTGTAGTTGTACTCTTCCGCTTGGGCTCCTCCTCGAAGAATGTGTAGCTCCGCTCACACCTATGGATGCATACGAGGGAGGGGTCAAGTAGTATACCATCCTCGAAGGGTACAAGTGGACACGCGTAAAGGAGATGATTCACCTTTGTATGCACGAAGTAGAAGCCACACGTGTCACTTGGCGAACGAACACTTGACGAGGTGATGTCTGTAGGATGCTCCTCATCATCTACTCCCCGTTGGGAAAGATCCGACTTCGGATCGTAAACCTCATCACCATGGAAACGGTTGTCGTGGACGGACTTGTAGTTGGACGGAGTTGAAGACAAGGCGCAATCCAAGTACTCCACGGTGTCTCCGGAGTGCAAAAAGAGCAAACGCAAGCAACACTCGAAAATACAATGGTTAGCGCACACAAGTTGTCCATCATGTAAGCATGGGTTCGTCCGAAAAGATGGATCATGACAAGGTGCATGAAGCTTAGCCAAATGATATAGAATGATATGTAAAGCATTCATGTGAGCAAAAGCATTTGTTGCATGCACAAAGGTGTTGTGAATATGATTAATGCGACCATTGTGCAAAATGATGTCATAATGGGATGGTGTATCAAAAGCATGAACATGGTAATTGGTGCTCAATGTGATTATGTTATCATGCAATTGATGGTAGGCAATGTGATCATTATGTATGAATATGCCATCAAGGAAGATCACAACAAAATTGCTAAGGAAATGCACAAGCTCATATATCATGGAAGACATGGTAATACAAGATGCAACAAGGCAATCATAATGTGAGTCAATCCATGCATAAGATGCAAATTTGTTATGGGTGGTATTGTACCATAGCTCGATGTCGTGGTAGAAGTGGTGGTCCGGTGGTGCTTCCAAAGTAGGTGCATCCACGAAGTTCGAGCACTCCTCAACTTGAAGGTCCATAGGGTCCATCTCCAATGTCAGTCCTCCATCCAATAGATGTAACATGTAGACAAGAAGAAGGAGACAACAATGAAAGAATGACCCATCCAATATGTATATTTGAAGATGGCTCAAAGGGAGGGAGTTCACCTTTAGTAGTTTCTCGAAAATGTTGGTGTCACGCATCATGTACGCCTTCACATAACCACTATGTCTCGTGATGGTACCGCCTTGTGAATCCTTCGAAATGAAAGAACATGACAAACACTCGGAAAAACAAATGAGGTTAGCGTAAAAGAAAAACCTATCATCCGTGTGGTGAGATACCCAACAAGTGTTTTCATCATTCTTATCATAAGAAAGGACAAGGTATGGCATGGTATGAAATCATATGATGCGACTACAACCAAAGACATTAAGCGCAATCAAACAAACATGTGTCACATGTAAGATGTCCAAGTCTCCAAGATAAATAAACATAGCATGATTGCACTCACTACAATGTTTTATGAGAGAGGCAACTAATGGAGACAAGGGACAATGATCTAGACAAGGCAAGTGAGAGGCATGAACATATATGTCATCAACCCAATGAAATGAACAAGAATGGATCATGGGTGATGCAACAAAGCAAGTAATCATATGAATCGTGTCATGCAAGCTAGTAGTGCGAAGATGCAACATACTAGAGGTAATCATGGCAAATATGTCATGTGTGCAAATAGTGGGCATACATAATGCACATGACATAGCACAAGCATGAAAGCAAGATATGAGCAAAGTGTCATCATTGTATTGGCAAGAAGTCCTATGTAAATAGCAATGTAACATCATGACTCTCCCAACACAAGAATCAACAATAGCATGTGGCACATGGGAAACATGGCAATAGCAACAAGGATCTCCACCAAGCATGCAAATACACATAGGAGTAGCATAATGGTGTATCATGGGTAAGTGCAAGCAAGGGTCACAATTGCATGGCAAAGGCATGGAAATAGGCATAACATGCAAAGTGAACACGATATAATGGGCATAAGGTGACAAGTGATATATAGCCCATAGCCGTGTGAGAGCCAAGTAAAAGAGATGCGCGTAGTCGTTGCACGAAGGGAACGGTGGTAAGGATAGTCCACGGGGTCCCAAGTCGTCGTTGCTCTCAAGAGATCATTTTGTCAACTCATGGGATTGCGAAGTTGACAAGTATTCGTGAGTACCTACACAAAACAAAGACAAAGGAAAAATTGTGTTCATGTGGTATATGTACACATCATCCATTATGATGTGCATGTGTGGGTTAGCACAAAATAGCCAATGCTCAAATAAATGAGATGCGTGATATAGAAACATGTCATCCATCATTAGAGGTTTGTTGTTATGTATAGCATAATGGAGACTCAAATTGTGTAATGCATCACTAGATATGTGTAGAGCATTGTTATGAATGGTATGCATATGGTGCACACAAGGAATGGAGTCATGCAATATACAATTGTTTTCATGGCATGGCATATGAGATGAATTGCACAAATTTTGCAAAGGTAGCATAGCAATATCATCGCAAGAGAAACAAAAGCCAATGACCATCATCTCGTCATCTATGCCATAAGTGCAAATGGGATTTATTTTAATGGGGCATGCATATATACTATGTTGAGATTGAAATGATGCAATATGGGAGATCTCACTCATAGCATATGACAAGTTTAAAGGATTGTCAAACATGACATGACCGATAGAATTTTCACATGATATCCTATGGAGCATGGCATCACAACTAGGCAATTCGACATGCTCATCATCATATACATCATAAATAGGTAAGTCAAGACATGAGGAAGTCGCACTAGCATGAAGCATGGTAATAGTTTGATCGACATCATGCAAGCAATCATTGTGAAGATAGTCCACTAGTGGGACAAGTGAAGCACCATCACCTATGTTACCTTTGGAGCATCGCTCATGTGTTGTAGGTGAGGTGTCGAAGACCAAGTCGTGGTCATCTTCATCGTGATGGAACCATGTGGGGGGTGCATCATCGTCCACCATGGCCATTGTCGTCTCCATTGGAGGTATGGACTCGTCCAGGATAGGCATGTTGTCATGTGGGAGACCTAACACCAAAGAAGAAAACACACTCAGAGTAGAGGTTAAGTCGTTAGAAATCCTAGTGCCCTCACGTGCCGTCTCAACTACCTCACTCACTAAGTGTTGTGGCTCACTCACTCCCGGTAAGATGCTCTCACTCATATGGTTGGTGGAGTCACTCAAATGGCTCTCAACCTCACATAGGATGTGTGGCATAATCTCGTGTGTGGGGCTAGTGGTGGTCACACTCATCCTCTCATAGGAAATGCTCTCAATATCACATATGGTGGAGTCACTCATATCACTCATGGTGGGGTTGCTCTCCTCACATGGGAATTGGGGCATCTCGTCATATGTGGGTGTCGGAGAGATGTAGGTGCAAATGTCTCCATGCTCTCAACTCCTATCGCCGCCTTGGTTGGAGGGATAGTCCCATGCTCAACCATCTTGTCGCCGTCTTGTATGAGGCCCATATGATGTGGCACCTCGTAGCTCATCTCCATGACTGAAGGGAATTTCCCATGCTCGGACATCTTTCTTGAGGGGCTTCCGAAGATTGAAGTGTTGGCCTCGCTTGTAGGTGGTCACCTTGGACTTGATGATGTCGAAGTAGGCGTACTCGTGGAAAGTAGGCGATGATGTCGTACGTCCAAAGGCAAAGATGCCTTGATAACACTTGGCGAAGATGCCGAAGTAGTGGTGGTAGCCGTAGCTTGCTCTTGGTGGTTCTCGTCACTCGGTCTTCTTTTGTGCTCATGAAGGTTGGCCGTAGCTTGATGTAGAGCTTGTTGGGACTTGTAGGTTTGCGCGTATTGAGCATCGTCATGATGATGGTGTCGTTGTCGTGCTTGAGCTCGTAGTAGATGTTGTTTGTCGTCGTCGTGCACATGGTTCTTGGAGGTGACTTGCCCTTCATGACGATGTGGATCATGAATGTGATGATGGTCATCATGGAGATGTGGACGTGGACGAATTGCGCTTGCATCACTTGGGCGCGTCAAAGATTTGCTACTTGAGCGTCGCCGCCTTGAAGATGACGAAGGGGAAGAAGACTTGTAGTTGGCCACCATGTCTCGTACTTGATCCATGTGTTCGTCCAACTTGGTGTCAATGTAGTCCCTTTTCCATGCTTCATTTTGGTGGATGTCGATGGCGAGTCACTCAATACCTTGCATTGCTCGTTGTAGTCCGAAGAGTGGATTTTTGATGACGTAGTTGTTCGCGCCGTCGTTGTCGTCGAAGACCGGACATGAAATGCTTCGCCTATCCATCACAAAACTCGAGCAAATGTGAGTGGAAGAATGGGAAGAACTAGACCAAATGTACCTTTCCAATGTTGAAGATGGATCAATGATCACTCAATAATGTATTATGGAAGTAGCACAATTGGTACCGGATCTTGTCAATTCTCACACCTACACAAGTAAGGCTTATGGTGGAGATTGGTGAGGATAGTGGCACAAAAATTTGATGCAAAATGTTAGCAAGAGTCAATAATGTTGGAAAAGATTCACAAATTTGCAAGTGAAACAAGTAGGCCAATAGCAATATGTGGCACACGGAAACACACACACGGATAGATAAATGGGGTCGTGCAACCAAGTAACGAGCTCAAAATGTGAAATCCATGGAAAATGATCTTGTTGCACAACTCTAGAGAGACGCTAGCACGATTGCTTGATAGGCGGATACGACATTTGTGCACAACCTATAAGAGACAAAAATGCAACGACTTCTATCCCAAGTATGCTATGTATATATGATTCCCGGTGATCTTCTCAAGATGATCCAAGATGATCGGATATGACAATCTTATGTGCAATGTGGTATGATGCTATGGCTATTGCTTACAAGCTCTTTGTTTCTCTTTTTCTTTTGCTTAAAAGCTTATTCTTTTTTATTTGATACGGCCACTATGCGAAATGCACAAACCAAGAGAGCAATTGTGTATATGCGGGAACAATCTTGTGACATAAGGGATGATATGATGATACCAAGATGAGGATACCAAGATGATATGGTATGTATGCAATGACCACTAATGTGCACAAGTAACGTTGCCGGCAATACTCAATGGCTAGTCTCGATAGGTAAGTGATGCAAAATGGGCTAGGGGTTAACAATGCAATGGCAAGAATGAAAGTACAATGGGATACCACGATACCAAGTGATATAGAGGTTACCGTTCTTGGTTTGTCATGTGTAAGCAAGAACGGATAATGATGAAGTGGTCAATGTCGATGACGACCTCATGGTGATGATGAGTGGTGGTGTTCTTGATGTAGAACCGTTCCTAATTAGCCAAAACACCTTAGGAAACGGAAAAACCGCGAACTCAAAATCTCAAACGGAAAATGTAAAATGGTGGTAGCGGACATGCGGTGGTGGTGTCGGAGATGGCAATGCGGAAGTGGTGGTGGTGGTTGATGAAGAAGCAACCATCCCTAAGTAGCCAAAACACCTTAGGAGTCTCAAGTCACAACTCAAGCAACCACAAATGCTAAATGGAGTAAAATGGGTTAGGTTGTGGAAGGCTATGGTGGTTTTGCGGATGATATGGTGGAGGGCCCAGGCAAAGATGCCAAAATGACAGAATTTTGATGGAGTTAAATGATGTTGGAACCTATCTATATGGATGGGAGATGTCAATAGCTACTCAACGAGCTAAAGAATGCGAAAATTGGACTCCGGATGTGATAGTTATGGCCGAAACGGTGAAGCGGTGCTGGCTGGCTGTAGGGGGGCCGTGCTTACGGGATCTAGGGCCCGTGGACACGGGGTCCCGTGCGTACGGTACAAGGCCATGGACACGGGGTGTCTAGAGACTTTTCGGGGGCCCGTGCTCATGGGGTCTGGGGCCCGTGGGCACGGGGTGGGCGGAAATTTCACGATTTTGGGGCGGAAATTGATGATTCCAAGGGCAAAATTGGAGATATTTTGTGGATGGAAAGTGGGGAAAAGATGGGGGAAAGCTAGATCAACTTGAAACCAAGCAAATCCATGGATCAAATCCAACAAAACATCATCAAACCAACAAATCACAAAAAAAATTGGGGCTATTTTTGGTGGGGATTTTCAAAATTGGGAAGAACACAACAAAATTAGGCTAGAAAGTGGGGGTAGGGGCTCCAAGTTCGTGATCAACCATGCCTCATGATACCAAGATGTTGTAGGGTAGAACCCTAAGTGGAGATCTTTCACGAATTGGAGGGTAAATCCTGAAGGACACGAAGAACACAAGAGAGGGGAAACACTCAAATCAACTAGATCCAATCACACATGTGCTAAATCCACATACACAAAGGGGATACAAACGTCCAAATCCAACACAAGAAGATACAAGAGGTAACTAGTTCATCCCAATCCTATGAGGAAAGAGGTCTTGAATCCATGGAGGATCTTCCCTAGATGGGGTCTTGAATACACTAGGTATCTTCCCACATGGAGGCCTTGGACTCCATGGGAGTAGAGGTAAGTGGATGAGCAAAGCTCTATCTCAAAGTAAGCTAATCCTTTGCTAACCCTAACTAATGACCTAGGCACGAAATATATAGGTGGCTGAAGGTGAGGGACGAAGTGGAGGGGCAAAAGGGGCATTCCCTGGCCAGCTCGCAGGCAGGCCCGTGCGCACGGGCTAAGTCAGCCCCGTGGGCATGGGGGTCCCGTGTGCACGGGGTCTTTTGGGGCCCGTGCACACGGGGTATCCAGGAACTCTCTGGATAGGCCATGCGCACGGGCTCCAAAAGGGCCGTGCGCATGGGGTCTTCTGAACCGTGCTTCTTCTTCCTTCTGCTCGCCTCCGTCTTCCTTGCGGTCTTCCCGTCCTTCTCCTTGGACTTGGCGAGCTTCCTTCTTCCGTGCGTTCTCCTTGTGGATGGTTTAGTTGTACTCTTCCACTTGGGCTCCTCCTCGAAGAATGTGTAGCTCCGCTCACACCTATGGATGCACACGAGGGAGGGGTCAAGTAGTATACCATCCTCGAAGGGTACAAGTGGACACGCGTAAAGGAGATGATTCACCTTTGTATGCATGAAGTAGAAGTCACGCGTGTCACTTGGCGAACGAACACTTGACATGGTGATGTCCGTAGGATGCTCTGTATCACCGTTCCCAAGTGCCTCGTGGGCCCCTCGTAACTCCTTTTCACGTGATTCCAACACAAAAAATTATTATAATAAGGAAATCCCTAGAAATAACCCTGGAACTTTGACTCCGCCACCGCAAGCCTCTGTACAAAGAGATCCCATCTGGAGCCTTGTTCCAGCACCCTGCCGGAGGGGGGAATCATCATCGGAGGCCATCTTCGTCATCCTGGTGGTCTCCATGATGAGGAGGGAGTAGTTCACCCTTGGGGCTAAGGGTATGTACCAGTAGCTATGTGTTTGATCTCTCCCTCGTGTTCTTGATTTGGCACGTTCTTGATGTACCGCGAGCTTGGTTAATATAGTTGGATCATATGGTGTTTCCCCCCCTCTATCTTGTTATGATGAATTGAGTTTTTACCTCTGAGGTTTCACTATTATCGGATTGAATATTTTGGATTTGAGAACACTTGATGTATGTCTTGCATGTGGATACCTGTGGTGACAATGGGGTGTTCTATTGATTCACTTGATATATGTTTTGGCAATCAACTTGCGAATTCCCGCGGTGACATTGGGGTAATCTATGCATAGGGGTTGATACACGTTTTCATCCTACTTTCTTCGGTAGAAACTTCGGGGCACTCTTTGAAGTTCTTTGTGTTGGATTGAATAATATTAATCTGAAGTTGTTTGAAGCGTATCAAATAATCAACTCACGGATACTTGTGGTGACATTAGAGTTGGTTGATGCGTATCTGTAACATCCCAAAATTTTCCAAATTTTGGAATGTTAATAATAATGTATTATTGAGTGAATTGCTCTGATTTTCATGGGAAATTAAAACTTTTTGAGTCCTTGTTTGAACTTTTCTTAACCATCTTATAGAATTTGGATAACACTTTATCCAATAAAGAAACTATGGTTGGAGAGTTTATCCAAGAATTCAAATGGCATTCAATTCTTTTTGACTCAATTGAAATATTTTTGAAAACCACATGCAAAATTATGGAGTGGAATAAAATGACTTTCTCAAATATGGTGGATAGATATTTCACAAAAGAGTTATATGAAAATTTGGGGTTCTTTTGAATTTTGGAGTTCCATTTGGAATTAGATCTTATTTGAAAATTTAATGCGGCTCAGATATTTCCAAATTAACAAATAAATTTAATGAGAGGAGATAATGTGACTTCTCCAAAAATATATTTGGAAGGGCGAGGGGTCTCTCTAACAATGCAATGGCAAGAATGAAAGTACAATGGGATACCACGATACCAAGTGGATTAGAGGTTACCGTTCTTGGTTTGTCATGTGTAAGCAAGAACGGATAATGATGAAGTGGTCAATGTCGATGACGACCTCATGGTGATGATGAGTGGTGGTGTTCTTGATGTAGAACCGTTCCTAATTAGCCAAAACACCTAGGAAACGGAAAAACCGCGAACTCAAAATCTCAAACGGAAATGTAAAATGGTGGTAGCGGACATGCGGTGGTGGTGTCGGAGATGGCAATGCGGAAGTGGTGGTGGTGGTTGATGAAGAAGCAACCCATCCCAAGTAGCCAAAACACCTTAGGAGTCTCAAGTCACAACTCAAGCAACCACAAATGCTAAATGGAGTAAAATGGGTTAGGTGTGGAAGGCTATGGTGGTTTTGCGGATGATATGGTGGAGGGCCCAGGCAAAGATGCCAAAATGACAGAATTTTGATGGAGTTAATGATGTTGGAACCTATCTATATGGATGGAGATGTCAATAGCTACTCAACGAGCTAAAGAATGCGAAAATTGGACTCGGATGTGATAGTTATGGCCGAAACGGTGAAGCTGCTGGCTGGCTGTAGGGGGCCGTGCTTACGGGATCTAGGGCCCTGGACACGGGGTCCCGTGCGTACGGTACAAGGCCATGGACCGGTGTCTAGAGACTTTTCGGGGGCCCGTGCTCATGGGGTCTGGCCCGTGGGCACGGGGTGGGCGGAAATTTCACGATTTTGGGGCGGAAATTGATGATTCCAAGGGCAAAATTGGAGATATTTTGTGGATGGAAAGTGGGGAAAAGATGGGGGAAAGCTAGATCAACTTGAAACCAAGCAATCCATGGATCAAATCCAACAAACATCATCAAACCAACAAATCACAAAAAAATTGGGGCTATTTTGGTGGGGATTTTCAAAATTGGAAGAACACAACAAAATTAGGCTAGAAAGTGGGGGTAGGGGCTCCAAGTTCGTGATCAACCATGCCTCATGATACCAAGATGTTGTAGGGTAGAACCCTAAGTGGAGATCTTTCACGAATTGGAGGTAAATCCTAAGGACACGAAGAACACAAGAGAGGGGAAACACTCAAATCAACTAGATCCAATCACACATGTGCTAAATCCACACACAAAGGGATACAAACGTCCAAATCCAACACAAGAAGTACAAGAGGTAACAGTTCATCCCAATCCTATGAGGAAAGAGGTCTTGAATCCATGGAGGATCTTCCTAGATGGGGTCTTGAATACACTAGGTATCTTCCCACATGGAGGCCTTGGACTCCATGGGAGTAGAGGTAAGTGGATGAGCAAAGCTCTATCTCAAAGTAAGCTAATCCTTTGCTAACCCTAACTAATGACCTAGGCACGAAATATATAGGTGGCTGAAGGTGAGGGACGAAGTGGAGGGGCAAAAGGGGCATTCCCTGGCCAGCTCGCAGGCAGGCCCGTGCGCACGGGCTAAGTCAGCCCCGTGGGCATGGGGGTCCCGTGTGCACGGGGTCTTTTGGGGCCCGTGCACACGGGGTATCCAGGAACTCTCTGGATAGGCCATGCGCACGGGCTCCAAAAGGGCCGTGCGCATGGGTCTTCTGAACCGTGCTTCTTCTTCCTTCTGCTCGCCTCCGTCTTCCTTGCGGTCTTCCCGTCCTTCTCCTTGGACTTGGCGAGCTTCCTTCTTCCGTGCGTTCTCCTTGTGGATGGTTTAGTTGTACTCTTCCACTTGGGCTCCTCCTCGAAGAATGTGTAGCTCCGCTCACACCTATGGATGCACACGAGGGAGGGTCAAGTAGTATACCATCCTCGAAGGGTACAAGTGGACACGCGTAAAGGAGATGATTCACCTTGTATGCATGAAGTAGAATCACGCGTGTCACTTGGCGAACGAACACTTGACATGGTGATGTCCGTAGATGCTCTGTATCACCGTTCCCAAGTGCCTCGTGGGCCCCTCGTAACTCCTTTCACGTGATTCAACACAAAAAATTATTATAATAAGGAAATCCCTAGAAATAACCCTGGAACTTTGACTCCGCCACCGCAAGCCTCTGTACAAAGATCCCTCTGGAGCCTTTTCCGAGCCCTGCCGGGGGGGAATCATCATCGGAGGCCATCTTCGTCATCCTGGTGGTCTCCATGATGAGGAGGGAGTAGTTCACCCTTGGGGCTAAGGGTATGTACCAGTAGCTATGTGTTTGATCTCTCCCTCGTGTTCTTGATTTGGCACGTTTCTTGATGTACCGCGAGCTTGGTTAATAAGTTGGAATATGGTGTTTCCCCCCCTCTATCTTGTATGATGAATTGAGTTTTTACCTCTGAGGTTTCACTATTATCGGATTGAATATTTGGATTTGAGAACACTTGATGTATGTCTTGCATGTGGATACCTGTGGTGACAATGGGGTGTTCTATTGATTCACTTGATATATGTTTTGGCAATCAACTTGCGAATTCCCGCGGTGACATTGGGTGAATCTATGCATAGGGGTTGATACACGTTTTCATCCTACTTTCTTCGGTAGAAACTTCGGGGCACTCTTTAAGTTCTTTGTGTTGGATTGAATATATTAATCTGAAGTTGTTTGAAGCGTATCAAATAATCAACTCACGGATACTTGTGGTGACATTAGAGTTGGTTGATGCGTATCTGTAACATCCCAAAATTTTCCAAATTTTGGAATGTTAATAATAATGTATTATTGAGTGAATTGCTCTGATTTTCATGGGAAATTAAAACTTTTTGAGTCCTTGTTTGAACTTTTCTTAACCATCTTATAGAATTTGGATACACTTATCCAATAAGAAACTATGGTTGGAGAGTTTATCCAAGAATTCAAATGGCATTCAATTCTTTTTGACTCAATTGAAATATTTTTGAAAACCACATGCAAAATTATGGAGTGGAATAAAATGACTTTCTCAAATATGGTGGATAGATATTTCACAAAAGAGTTATATGAAATTTGGGTTCTTTTGAATTTTGGAGTTCCATTTGGAATTAGATCTATTTGAAAATTTAATGCGGCTCAGATTTTCCAAATTAACAAATAAATTTAATGAGAGGAGATAATGTGACTTCTCCAAAAATATATTTGGAAATATTTAATACTGCATAATTATCAGTTTGTTAATTTGCAAAAGTTTAAAATGATTTTTGAGTAATTAAATTAAGTATATAAAGCATTAATAGTAGTTTGTCGACAACAATAATTTTACTAAATTCTGAAAGTAATTTTCGTAGACTCTAAATAATATTTTCGTGAATGTAAACATCTTTGTTTTGTTTTCTTTTTCAATAAAACTTTCAGACCCTTAAATAAAAATAAAATCTAATTCTAATCATATTGTGCTTGACCCATCTATCTTTTTATTTTCCCTCTGCTTTCCTTCCTTTTACATGGGCCGATCAACTTGGCCCATCTCTCGATCGTCTTCCACCTCCTGTTCCTCATACCCCTCACGTACAGGAAGAACACCATGGCTTCCTATGTTCATTTCTCTCTCTCCCATCAATTCCAATAGCTGTTTCAACTTGCCATAACACACGAAAAATATTTGGAATTCCATGGAGAACCCATTCAGAGAGTTAAAACACTGCTTTAATGCGTTAATTTTCAGGAAACGGCCGCACATCAAGCAGCCATTAATGGCCGCACTAAGGTCGTCGTGGATCTCTTCGTATGGACACCCCTCGCACCTATAAATACCGTCCCAGGATACACCCCACTCCCTTACATTATCACTCTCAAAAGCCCTCTCTACTTTGATCCCTCCTGCGGGCAATTTCTCGCCAAAATCCGACAAAAGCATCAAGTCCGACGATGATTCCATCGCGACTGGGGTACCCCATGCCCAACTCCTGAACCTTTCTCTCCATCTAGTGGATGCGCATCTTGTTGAACCTTTCTCTTGCTCGATGTACAATCGGAGCGCGCTGTTTTTCGTCATCGCATCCGCCGGAGCTCCGCCAAACTCCGGCGAGTCCTCAAGGTTGCCCGAGGATAGGACCGAGCCCTCTGTGGTTATCCTCGATCTCGCCCGGGCATTCTCTTACCCGTACGCTGCTAATACGACGCCGGATCCGAGCACCACTGAGCGCCGCCGCCGTCTTCTCCAATGCCGGCGACCTCATGTCCGGTGAGTTCCTCCCCTCCATTTCCCTAATTGTTGGATCACGATCCAACCACCCACAACCGTCCTCTGTTATTTAAACGTGAAGGGGTACGGGCCAATCAGAACTTGACACATGGCGGTTCTAGGTTAAATCCAGTAATCCATTTTAAGAAAAATACCCAAACTTCGAAAAATCGTATCTCTCAAATCATATGTCCGAATTTGATAAATTTTATATCCCCGGATTTCTGAGAACATCTAGTTTATTTTAAAAATATAAAAATTTACTTTTGAGAAAATTAAAAATTAGTTATGATTTAAATGATAATTTGAGTATTTCGGCTATATCTTTTATTTTGTAAATCATATGAAAACATTTTATATATGAAAATTGGCCTTTGGAACCATACCAATGTGGCACCCCGGCTCAGAGAAGACCGGAACGCCCCGTATTCCAGCCCAGGGACAAGTCCTCTGGAATACGGCACTGTTGGCATAGAACAAATCAGCTCTTTATTACAATGGATATGGTTACAAGGGTACAAGGATTACATCGGCACGGCGACACTACGCTTGCCCGGGGTAGCTCTATGCTAACAGTGGAGTAACTCTCTCGGTAGCGGAACAGCGATGGCGGTGATGGACTCCACTCCGCAGCAACTCTGGCTAGAACGCGTATCCTAGCTCGCAAACTCAGGATCCTCGACAAGCAAGCAATCAAGGCATGACCTGCGAACTGGCATGACACGCCAGGTGAGTACTTTGAATGTACTCACAAGCTCACAACAAACATCAGCATTAAGGCAAGACAACATCATAGCAAGATAGCTACTGAAGTAAATCCAGTAAGGTCAAGCATATTAAGTAGTTTAATCCATACTCCGAATAACCTCAGGATCCAATCTGAATCTGTTCCAAATCCAATCCGAATCATGTGGTCATCCGACCACTCATCTCATAGCCATCCCATAGCTAACATATCATATATCTGATACCATCTGCACTACAAGTCTGACAATCTTACTCTCTTCCGGGTTGCCTCACAACCCTCAGAATACTCACTATCCACCGAGTACTTCCGATCTTACGACGAGTTCTTCCATCATTATCACTACTATGGTTGACCACCTAAAGAGGTCTGGATGGACTGTCCAATACCGTGGACGCGGCTATTCGAATAGATATTACACTCTGTAGAGGTTGCGCACTTTACCCACACCATGGAGCACCTGACCTCGTGATCCCATTCGGGTGGACCAGCGTTGCTCCAACGAAACCCGCCTAACCCATGACTCTCCCATCGTACCACCGACAATCATCCTCCCCCGGAGTCCTGCCCTAGATGGCCCCTGTGTCACCACGTGACACCTGCCACCGTCGTGGCTAACAAACTGTACCAAACGGAGACCTGGTACCATATAACTCAACTGGGCTCACAAGGTTATCGCCGCCTACCGGGCCAGGGTAGCGCGCACGCATAACCTTCCCTGTCGGGCGGTACCGGTGAAAGAGCACGCGATCAGACCAAGTCAAGGCTGTCCCATACTGGCAAATGTGGCTGCATGGATAAGTCCGGATAGGTGACTCTGGATCAACCATGAAGTATCTAATCTCCGAACAATCTCTGTCATGGCTGACACTCCGATATCATAGCAATCCAAGTCAAAACGATATCTGGCTAGAAATCCGGTAACCAGTATGCTTAAGCCACTGCTACTAACTCATCTCCATGAACTGCCAGATGAAATCCAAAATAATCATAGACGGTAATCTCAACATCATGGCATCAACGAGTGGGTAAACTACTAGTCACTAGCAATCCGGTACTCAACATGGTAGTCACCTATCCAAGAATTTACTCAGGCATTGCATAATCTACTCCATTTTACGAATACTTCATATTTCCTATTAAAGTAATTAGTTTGACTATGATATTGCAATGCAATTATGCAAATGAGAGTTGTGGCTTGCCTGGGGATGAAAGAACCATCGAGAAGAAGTGTGGAGAGTCCGCAGAAAGAGTTGCCGGAAACAGTTCTCTCTCGGAGGGGGTTGTTTATAGGCAAGGGCAAAATGGTCATTTTCATAGTGTTAGAACATTATGAAAATGATACCAACATGACGGGCTCGAAGAGACGAAGAAGTAGGCTTTGGAATCACCTCAATCGGAGTTGAGGAGGAAAAGTTGTGAGGGTTTGACTGCCAAGGATGTTTCTGTAAGAAAAGTATTTACTTTTGGGTCCCTGGCAGTTTTTCTGTAGAAAAAGAGAAATCGCACTGTTGATTCTGGGCTGCCTCGGGCCGAATGTGCGGCGACTGCTGCTGCTACTGGGCGCCAGCCAGGCCGCCGCTGCTGCTGGGCCGGCCCACCTGCGCCATCGCCAGTTATCCAGCGTGGCGAGGCGGGACCGAGCGGCTGTCACCGACACACGGGGCCCACCCCGCCCTTCTCTCTCCTCCCGCCTCCTTCTCCTACCTCCTCCTCTATTTCTCGATGCGGCGGCAAGAGCTTCGGCTCCGGCAGGTTGCCGGCGCTCCGGTGGGCCTTTCGGGCGACCGAGTGGACGGCTGAGGTCACCAGTCTGCACCGCATCCACCGGTGGGTGTCTCAGGCGGCAAGGGCGGCTAGGAGTGTGGCGGTGGGTAGAGGCAGAGGGCAGCGGAGCTTGGCGATTGGGTGGCTCCGGCGGGGTATTTGGACGGGCGAGGGGACGAGGATGGTCGCCGGAGTATGGTGCGTCCATCCCTAGGTCGCACGGGGCGCAGGAGGGCGCGTGTGAGGGAGTAGGCGAAGGAGCAGAGAGGCAAGCTTGCTGGAAATCCAGGAGCTCCGGCGAGGGAATCGGTCAGGCTCGGGCGCTGGCGTGCGCTAGAGGAAGATGGTAGGGGGCTGAGAGGCTGGGGATGCTCGGGGAGGCTCAGGCACGGCCCATTTATAGGTGGCCGGCGGAAGCGGATAGGGACAGCCACCGTGGTGAGCTTATCACCTTCCTGGAGCTCCAGTGACACGCGGAAGGAGGAGGCGATGTTGGCAGGGACTCCGGGAGAGTGGACGAGCTTGTAGGAGCTTCGGGAGAGCTCGAGGGGAATGAGGACAGAGGAGAAAACGACGATGACTCATGGGCGCTCACTATTCCTCGACAGGGATGGCTCGCCGGGGAAGAATCCGGAGGGGGAGAGGGTTCCAGAGCGAGGGCGGCGATGAGGCGAAGCCCCTAGACATGGCTAGGTGGCGAGGGAGAGGAGGAACACGACGAGGCCGAGGGTACAACTGCCAGAGCGCGCTGGCTGGTATGCCAGCCGCGTGGTCACCACGTGGACTGGCACACGTGATGCACCCTGACCGGTCAAATCATGTCCAGTGAGTAGTCCCTCCAAGCTACGTTACAACTGAGGTGATTTCTCGAAAAAACGCACTGTGGTTAGATGGGGGTGATCACCTGAAGTTTGCTGTGGCAAACTTGACCAAGCCACTGTGATGAATAGAGAAGTGATAAGGGCCAAGTCTGATGTCTGGGTGGTTTGAGATAGGAAGGACTATGATCCTGTGAAGTTTGGAGAGAAATGGACCAAGATTTAATATAGTTGCTTTGCAACTGACCAATCTGGTCTAGAAAACAAATCTTGATGTGCTACTCCCATATAGTGTCGCCTAGGGCTCAAAATGGGCATGGTTTGATGATTTGATCATATGAGAGTTCCATAAAAATTTCATGCCATTTGGACAAGCCAAAATCTTACTTCCTTCACAATGAACCTCTCTGACCAGAATCTTAGAAAAATTCTAGGGAATTATTGGGAAGATAAAATGAGCCCAAATTTTGTGGAGATAGGTTATATGCATAGGAGACTGCTTTGGTAAATTTTCAGCAATTATGGAGCAGTATAAAATATAGTTGCTTCACAATGTAAAAATCTGACCAGAAACCAAGATTTGAGGCTGTGCTCACATAGATTATTGGATAGGGTTGAAACTTGGTGGAGAGTCATGATGTGAGCATATGAAGATGCTTGCAAAGTTTCAACTCATTTGGATACACCTAGCTAGCGCTTGCTTCACAAAGCTTCTAATTGACCATAAACTTTGGAAATTAGCCCAGGGAGATTTAATAGCCAAATGAAGTTGAATTTTGGAATGTGGCCATGATATGGATAGGAAATAATGCCCAAAAAGTTTGAGACCAATCAAGCAAATATAAAGAGTACTTGCTTCTCAACTTGGCAGCTAGGGCAGAATCTGAGAAGGAATATTTGTGAAATATTTTTTAACATGGTAAGGAAGGGTTTTGACATATTTGTGGATGATCTAACCCAAACAATTTATGAGAATTATTTGGGAATCTTTGGAATGATGGAAATGTGAGTTGCTTCGCAACCCAGAACAATAGGGTTATTCCTTTAATAGAAAAAGGAATTTTCCCATGAAAAAGAATATTGGGGTTGGTCCAAGATGGAAATGGCATGGTCTTGGGATGGTTTTGAGGTTGAAAAGACACTTGGGAAGAGGAATCAAGGGTGATCCCTCCAGGTTGCAAGACCACTAAACCACAGAAAGGCAAATCCAGACCAAAATCAAAAGGAAAAAATGGGCAAAATCCAGGGTGTTACAAACCTACCCCCCTTAAAGAAATCTCGTCCTCGAGATTTGGTTGCTCAGGGATCAAACATGAATATTTCCACTTGAGGAAACCATTCCAACTCGGGTTTCCTTTTTACCTTTGTATAATGCTCCCACTGAGTTCATATGACTGACTGCCTTGCTTCGTGGTGGTTTGCTTCACTGGACCCTTTTTGTGGCAAATCTTACCTCATATGTTACTCTGACTCCAATCCTTTTATGTTTGCTGACCTGTCTGGGGCAATAAATTACCCTGACCAAACTATGTGCCCTGCTCGTAAGTCCAAGGGTGGTTCCTCATGGACGTGTCATGACGGAGTCCAATACGAATGATCGTTCACTGAGTTGTGAACAGATTCTCTTGGTGGACACGAAATCTTTTACTCATTGCATAGGGTGACTCCAAATGACTGTGTGTCCTCCAGGTTCAAAACAGTACTGTGAATCGTACCGTTCTCCTGGCGGAATCTGACTTCTTGCATAGATTGCTGGGTCATCTTGGGTATCTTCACTGTCTTGGGTATAAGGCTCCTACCAAATATTTGACTGTCACCTGTCGTGACCAGCATAAAGGTGTATGCTGATATTATCCATAGACTTGACTGACAGTGGTCCTGGCGGCAGAATCTTGTTCACGGCAGGTTAGTCTTTAACTGATTCCCATCTGTGAGGACACATGCTTCGAGACTGTTGTTCATCCTTCTGATTACTTAGTCTGTCGGTATCTCTATATGGATGGTAGGCCGTGTAATGCTTTAACATGGTTGCTGAATTTGAACTGCTAAGTTAATCTTTCGGCTGACCTGACCAGCTTGGTTGCCCTCTTCTGACAATTCTGAGCATATCTGGTTGGTTGGGCGGGTTGTCTCGATATGGGGTCCTTGCAAATGGAATAGACCCCGTGGGTGTGTACCCATGGTGACTGGTACCGAGCCGACTGTCCGGAGTATTTGTACCATTACCATACCTATATGGACAACCTTGCTTTTTCATTATAGTTCTCTTTGCCTAGACCTTATGATGAAAGAACTTGGCCTTATGTGTTCTTGATTCTCCGGGTGACCATAGGTGTTGTCAGGTGCAATATTCCGGCAGGTATATCTTATCCTGATCCCCTGACAGGGTATCTTTGCTCACATGACCAGCTTTCTCATCCTCCACACTTTACCCGTAGCGTAATGATTATCCGAACCCAGGTTCATAGTTACTTGTATCGGGATCCTGGCTCAGACGCTTCCCCCCTTAAAGGCTTGCTGGGGAAGACTCGATACCTTATGCCAAAAGCTTGTTGTGATAGCTTACTGAAGAAGCCTAAGTACCTTGCACCGGAAGATGTCCATTTGTTGTATCGAGGAAGACACCTAAATTCTTGCATCGTAAGCTTCTCTGGTAGCTTTGCAGAGAAGGCTGAGTTGCTTACACCCGAGGCTTCTCTTTGCCACATGTAGACTGAGTGCAGATATATATATATATATATCCCTTACCATTTCTGCTGTCGGTTACTTGTTGTATGCAACAAGGTATTCGGCTATCCTTCTTGCTGAACACTAAGTTCATAGCACACGCTGGCTTGCTTTCGAAATATAGCAGGTTTCAAATCATACTCATAGCAGACTCAAACCTTGTATATATGAATCATACCTTTGACTCAAAATGTACTATTGATCATGCACACATCTTTGCCTTCTTGCTGATGCGATCATTACTGCTGTGAAAGTTGCACTGATGTATACTTGATGCTGATAACCAATCCGGCCAGGATATCATTTGTATTCAGGCCTGATATTCCCGATATAACACAGTCTGCTAAAAATTTCATATTGCTGAGCTGAGCTTCCAAATGACTGTCTCTTCACTGACTCCTTGGGTTCAGGGTCGGTGAGCAACTTCCATAAGGGGAAAATAAGGTAACACCAAGGGCCCAAATAATAAAAACAAAAGAAATGACTAAACAAAAGCACACAAAGCAGCAATATCACACACACAAGCAATATCACATTCTACAGCTATTCACAGCAATAATATGCATTCCTACTTAAGCACACAAATCTTGCAAGAACTCCGATATTACGGTCTAACATGATGTGGCGATGTGCACAAAAGTGAATCAATGTGTGGAAGAAAGTTGGTGTAAACAAGGCTACACCAAATACGAGCTTAACACTGGTTGCATCTGGACGGACACGGTGGCGAGGACGAACTTGGTGATCGAGGGTCGGAACACAGAAGTTATGACCACATCATCATCAAGCATACAGAAGAAAACCGTACACGTCCAAAGAATAGGTGGCGGAATGAGTTAGTGGTGGAGAGAAAGGCTTGCAGGCATTACCCTTTTCTAATAACAAGGATCAGTAAGGGTTGCCGAAGCGGCTAGTGGAATGGCACGATCCGGGATAGAACTTGTCTATCACCGAAACGATAGGGGTGTCGAAAGAGAATAAGTTGATGTGGCACCGGTGCATCAATCCGACAACGGATCGACACCACCAAGCACCTTGGCATCACTCCGCTGGGACGAAGATGACACCACACCAAGGAACAAATATGCAAACTGGAGAGCGCAGGTAGGGAATCGAAACCGATGCCACCTACACTCACCAGATCCATCGTTAGTGATAAGATATCTAGTCTATATGTATGCTATGCACAAACAAATGCAACAAACAAGTGCAGCAAACCAACTGGATCCTATACTACCGGTTACTAACGCTCACGCAGTCGAGGGCATCCTATAGCCAGACCTGCTCTGATACCAATGCATGTGGCATCCCGGCTCAGAGAAGACTGGAACGCCCCGTATTCCAGCCCAGGGACAAGTCCTCTAGAATACAGCACTGTTGGCATAGAATAAATCAGCTCTTTATTACAATGGATATGGTTACAAGGGTACGAGGATTACATCGGCACGATGACACTACGCCTGCCCGGGGTAGCTCTATGCTAACAGCGGAGTAACTCTCTCGGCAGTGGAACAGCGACGGTGGTGATGGACTCCACTCTACAGGGACTCTGGCTAGAACGTGTATCCTAGCTCGCAAACTCAGGATCCTCGACAAGCAAGCAATCATGGCATGACCTACGAACTGGCATGACACGCCAGGTGAGTACTTTGAATATACTCGCAAGCTCACAACAAACATCAGCATTAAGGCAAGACAACATCATAGCAAGATAGCTACTGAAGTAAATGCAGTAAGGTCAAGGATATTAAGTAGTTTAATCCATACTCCGAATAACCTCAGGATCCAATCTGAATCTGTTCCAAATCCAATCCGAATCATGTGGTCATCCGACCACTCATCTCATAGCCATCCCATAGCTAACATATCATATATCTGATACCATCTACACTACAAGTCTGACAATCTTACTCTCTTCCAGGTTGCCTCACAACCCTCAGAATACTCACTATCCACCGAGTACTTCCGATCTTATGACGAGTTCTTCCATCATTATCACTACTATGGTTGACCACCTAAAGAGGTCTGGACGGACTGCCCAATACCGTGGACGCGGCTATTCGAATAGATATTACACTCTATAGAGGTTGCGCACTTTACCCACACCATGGAGCACCTGACCTCGTGATCCCATTCGGGTGGACCAGCGTTGCTCCAACGAAACCCGCCTAACCCGTGACTCTCCCATCGTACCACCGGCAATCATCCTCCCCCGGAGTCCTACCCTGGGTGGCCCCTGTGTCACCACGTGACACCTGCCACTGTCGTGGCTAACAAACTGTACCAAATGGGGACCTGATAACATATAACTCAACTGGGCTCACAAGGTTATAGCCGCCTACCGAGCCAGGGTAGCGCGCACGCATAACCTTCCCTGTTGGGCGGTACCAGTGAAAGAGCACGCGATCAGACCAAGTCAAGGCCATCTCATACCGGCAAATGTGGCTACACGGATAAGTCTGGACAGGTGACTCTGGATCAACCATGAAGTATCTAATCTTCGAACAATCTCTGTCATGGCTGACACTCCGATATCATAGCAATCCAAGTCAAAACGATATCTGGCTAGAAATCCGGTAACCAGTATGCTTAAGCCACTGCTACTAATTCATCTCCACGAACTGCCAGATGAAATCCAAAATAATCATAGACGGTAATCTCAACATCATAGCATCAACGAGTGGGTAAACTACTAGTCACTAGCAATCCGGTACTCAACATGGTAGTCACCTATCCAAGAATTTACTCAGGCATTGCATAATCTACTCCATTTTACGAATACTTCATATTTTCTATTAAAGTAATTAGTTTGACTATGATATTGCAATGCAATTATGCAAATGAGAGTTGTGGCTTGCCTAGGGACGAAAGAACCATCGGGAAGAAGTGTGGAGAGTCCGTGGAAAGAGTTACCGGAAATAGTTCTCTCTCGGAGGGGGGCTGTTTATGGGCAAGGAAAAAATGGTCATTTTCATAGTGTCAGAACATTAAGAAAATGATACCAACATGACAGGCTCGAAGAGACGAAGAAGTAGGCTTTGGAATCACCTCAATCGGAGTTGCGGAGGAAAAGTTGTGAGGGTTTGACTACCAAGGACCTTTCTATAAGAAAAGTATTTACCTCTGGGTCCCTAGCTGTTTTTCTGTAGAAAAAGAGAAATCACACTGTTGATTCTGGGCTGCCTCTGGCCGAATGTGCGGCGACTGCTGCTGCTATTGGGTGCCAGCCAGGCCGTCGTTGCTACTGGGCCGGCCCACCTGCGCCATCGCCACTTACCCAGCATGGCGAGGCGGGACCGAGCGGCTGTCAATGACACGCGGGGCCTACCCCACCCTTCTCTCTCCTCCCGCCTCCTTCTCCAACCTCCTCCTCTGTTTCCCGATGCGGCGGCAAGAGCTTCGGCTCCGGCAGCTCGCCGGCGCTCCGGTGGGCCTTGCGGGCGACCGAGTGGACGGCCAAGGTCACCAGTTTGCACCGCATCCACCGGTGGGTGTCTCGGGCGGCGGGGGCTGCTGGGAGTGCGGCGGTGGGCAGAGGCAGAGGGCGGCGGAGCTCAGCGATTGGGTGGCTCTGGCGGGGTATTTGGAAGGGCGAGGGGACGGGGATGGTCGCCGGAGTATGGTGCGTCCATCCCTGGGTCGCACGGGGCGTGGGAGGGTGCGGGTGAGGGAGTAGGCGACAGAGTAGAGAGGCGAGCTTGCCGGAAATCTAGGAGCTCCGGCGAGGGAATCGGTCGGGCTCGGGCACTGGTGCGCGCTAGAGGAAGAGGGTAGGGGGCTGATAGGCTGGGGATGCTCAGGCACGACCCATTTATAGGCAGCCGGCAGAAGCGGATAGGGACGACCATCGTGGCGAGCTTATCACCTTCTTGGTGCTCCGGTGACATGCGGAAGGAGGAGGCGATGTCGGCAGGGACTTCGGGAGAGTGGAGGAGCTCATAGGAGCTTCGGGAGAGCTCGAGGGCAATGAGGACAGAGGAGAAAACGACGTCGGCTCACGGGCGCTCACTGTTCCTCGACGGGGACGGCTCGCCGGGGCAGAATCCAGAGGGGGAGAGGGTTCCAGAGCGAGGACGGCGACGAGGCAAATCCCCTAGACATGCTTAGGTGGCGAGGGAGAGGAGGAACACGACGAGGCCGAGGGTACAACTTCCAGAGCGCGCTGGCTGGTATGCCAGCCGCGTGGTCACCACGTGGACTGGCACATGCGATGCACCCTGACCGGCCAAATCATGTCCAGTGAGTAGTCCCTCCAAGCTAGGTTACAACTGAGGTGATTTCTCGAAGAAACACACTGTGGTTAGATGGGAGTGATCACTTGAAGTTTGCTGTGGCAAAATTGACCATGCCACTGCGATGAATAGAGAAGTGATAAGGGCCAAGTCTGATGTTTGGGGGGTTTGGGATAGGAAGGACTATGATCCTGTGAAGTTTGGAGAGAAATGGACCAATATTTAATATAGTTGCTTTGCAACTGACCAATCTGGTCTAGAAAACAAATCTTGATGTGCCACTCCCATATAGTGTTGCCTAGGGCTCAAAATGGGCATGGCTTGATGATTTGGTCACATGAGAGTTCCATAAAAATTTCATGCCATTTGGACAAGCCAAAATGTTACTTCCTTCACAATGAACCTCTCTGACCAGAATCTTAGAAAAATTCTAGGGAATTATTGGCAATATAAAATGAGCACAAATTTTGTGGAGATAGGTTATATGGGTAGGAGAATTCTCTGGTAAATTTTCAGCAATTATGGAGGAGTATAAAATATAGTTGCTTCACAATGTGAAAATCTGACCAAAAACCAAGATTTGAGGTTGTGCTCACATAGTTAATTTGATAGGGTTGAAACTTGGTGGAGAGTCATGATGTGAGCATATGAAGATGCTTGCAAAGTTTCAACTCATTTGGATACTCCTAGCTAGCACTTGCTTCACAAAGCTTCCAGTTGACCATAAACTTTGGAAATTAGCCCAGGGAGATTTAATAGCCAAATGAAGTTTAATGTTGGCATGTGGCCATGATATGGATAGGAAAGAATGCCCAAAAAGTTTGAGACCAAGCAAGCAAATATAAAGAGTACTTGCTTCTCAACTTGGCAGCTAGGGCAGAATCAGAGAAGGAATATTTGTGAAATATTTTTTAACATGGCAAGGAAGGGTTTTGACATATTTGTGGAAGATCTAACCCAAAAAAATTATGAGAATTATTTGGGAATCTTTGGAATGATGGAAATGTGAGTTGCTTCACAACCCAGAACAACAGGGTTATTCCTTTAATAGAAAAAGGAATTTTCCCAAGAAAAAGAATATTGGGGTTGGTCCAAGATGGAAATGGCATGTTCTTGGGATTGTTTTGAGGCTGACAAGCCACTTGGGAAGAGGAATCAAGGGTGATCCCTCCAGGTTGCAAGACCACTAAACCACAGAAAGGCAAATCCAGACCAAAATCAAAAGGAAAAAAATGGTCAAAATCCAGGGTGTTACAACCAATCTGCTAGAACTCATAGTATAATTTTTCAACAATTTTAGTTACTATTTTAGTCCATTACCCTAATTTTCACCTTCTTTGATCATCGTTTAATAACTTCGTTGAACTAAAATTAATCCTAGGATAAATCTCATAGATTGATCCCTAGGGAACCTCTCTGGTCATATGCCATCATTATACAAATTTGGACTTAGGAAATGTTACATAAATTTTGTAACATAAAACTTATGCCACCAACTCCATCTACCATTTTCATTGGACTCAAGTCAATGTTTTGAACAAACCCATTATAAAATTATCGTAGAATCTTGCCTCGTGACCGTCCTTCTATTAAACCTTGATCTTCACTTTGTACAATTTGATCCAACCCTAGGATATGACTATGTCAAGTCTCCATCAAGACCAAACTAGGTCCATCTCAAACCATAGCCACATCATGATAGTTATCCAAAGAATGTACTTGCATTGTTAATTTGAATATTTTTTGGATCTTTATTTGAATTTTTGTGTGTTCAAGTATTTTCTTTCATCGTTAGATATAACATAAAGTAAAGGAGAGATGATAACAAGTAGGGAATCAACTTCAAGACATAGGCAAGTTGCAAATTGTTCATGCTTCGACCTATATTTTCATACAATTCATATCTCATTAAATTTTAACACTATGCATGTTTTATAAAAGTTTTGTAGAGTATTATTTCTTTGCTAGAGCCATAAAGACTCACCACCATGCTTGGCCGCGCTTGCACAAATGGGTTGGTTGAAAATCAAACAAGTTTTGAACAAATAAACTTGCCCTCTTTTGGGGCAATGTTTTGTGAAAACTTTTGAAAAACAAAAACTATATATTGTTTTACTTCTACTCCCTGGGTGGAATGGTATTGACGGGAGCGTCTACAAGTGATTGCACCCAATCCGGGTCTTGCAGTGAATGCGCCCGACTAGGGTCTTGCACACAGGTTTTTGGTGGGGACCGCCATCCAGGGGACTGAGATCTTCCAAGTGCAGTTTGATGTAGCTTCCAGTACAGCCACATGCTACTATGGGCTCTGGCTTAGCTTAGTACTAACGGGAAACCCTTACATCAGGACCGCCATCAGAGAGGGGCTTTCATTGCCTAAATTGTGGGCGGCTTGGTCAGGTATAGGGGGCTGTTATGGAAAGGCTTCGTCACAATCTCCTCCTAGTCGTACACCCAAGTGTGTAACGATAGACGGGGT
Source organism: Thinopyrum elongatum (assembly GCA_011799875.1). Classification (NCBI taxonomy): domain Eukaryota; kingdom Viridiplantae; phylum Streptophyta; class Magnoliopsida; order Poales; family Poaceae; genus Thinopyrum; species Thinopyrum elongatum. The sequence continues at coordinate 403,882,369 of CM022302.1, read as the reverse complement.
TGGTTGTGTCATGTGGGGAACGTGTACGACCTCTGCAGAGGGTTTAACCTAATCGATTAGCCGTGCCCCCGGTTACGGGCAATTTTCAGCAACTGAAGACTTGGACTGAAGAAGAATCCCCTTTCTTTTCTAAAAGTCTGTTTTAATGGTTAAAGTTGAGGAATGAGCACAGTGAATGTGTTTCACTTCAACCTTATGTATGTTTTACCAAAATTTGGGAAATGAGCACTGGTGCGTATATCCAAGTGTGTCACTTCTACCTTTTATACTAAAAACTATTTTTTTTATTTCAAAAGAAGTTTACAAATTTTAGTATAGGAGAAAATTAGCTTTATGCAAAAGAAACCTCCACCAATATTTACCTTGCATATTTATTCTGTCAAACTTTCCTTTGCAACTTGCGAGTACATTCAACGTACTCACCTGCACCTGTCATGTGCAGATCTTGACAGATTAAGAGACGATAGGGTTATTGTCTACACTCAACGAGCCTAGTGGCGTTGATGGAGCCCTAACTTAGCGACTACATATAATTCCATTGTATTATGTGCCAGCATTGAGCTGTGCCAATGGTATGTATTTGCTTAATTCTAGATCTATCGTTGTAGTAAAATGATATATGTTTTACTGATATTCATTCTTGTTACTGTGTGTGCTAGCTACGATCCAGGGATAGCATAATAAGCACAGAAACTTGGATTTTATCAAATCCGGGTCGTGACAAAATGGTATCAGAGCATACATTGACTGTAGGACGTGACCCTAGGAAATGGTTTAGAAATAGGAAGACCTTGATTGGAACAACTTATATTTTAAGTAGTATTAATAGTATTCTTGTATCCTCTTCTTTTCTTTACTAAGTTCTCATCTTCTTTCAAAAACTTAGATGGTGACCTCCTAGAATCCCATGACCTTGACCCTGAAGTTTACATCATGGAAAGGTTACTTCATGGAAATGATGCTAAAACAAAGGCATCTCCAATACTGAAGTTTACATCCAAGAGGTTGAAAAAGAACTGAAGACACTCAAGACTAAGATGGATGTGAAGAAGGTGAAGATTACCACTACAAGGAATATCCCACATAGTTCAATAGCGTCCAAGCCCACCATGTGAGTTGTGAAATAAACGAAAGAGTGTGAGTAGTGTACCCGACCATGCCAACTCATGTTGATATGGGTACCATAGGAATTGTTTGAATGAAAACTATGAGTGAAAATTGGTGTTTTGTTGGAGTTTTTTGCCATTGATTTGATTTTGTTGTCATTTCAGTTGTGTGAATTAAAATCTTGCGTTATTAGGATACGAATCACGTAGGTATGTACTGTTTATTCAACCTTGAGAGGTGTAAGCTACAGAGGATTAACAGAAGACCTTCATACGGGTGAAGCGTCACACACTGAAGACTTTCAAGAACCGAAGAATTGAAGATTGCAGGAGTCTAACGAGAGAGAAGAGGGGGAGGAAACAGAATAAATACATAGCAAACATGAGCAACACAAAGCAGGCTATGCTAACGTGCATTGCAGGGTTGCCTAAAGACATGTCTAAGTCATTTAGTTATTTTAGGAATTTGTTTGGATTTATTTTATAAAAGCCAGGCACTATTCATTTATCTGAAACAGGCAAAAAGTTGCATGTTCATATAGTTAGAGGCATCTAATAGGTATGTGGGTAGCGTATTCGGATTCGTCTCATTTTTCTGGTCATTTTTCATATATAAATTATTTTCATCGGAGTTACGGTTTAAAAGATATGATTTTCTAAAGTTTTTATTAATTTCTGGAATTTATTTAATTATTTAAAACAACAATATCCAGAACAGTACGGGGGTGATGTCAGCATGATGTAGAGGTGACGTCAGCGGTCAACCCAGCTGATCTAGGTCAAACCTGACAGGTGGGGCCCATATGTCATTGAGACACAGGCATAATTAGTGTTAATTTAACTAAGTTAGGTTAATTAGGGGGTGGGGCCTACTGCCAGTGTCTGTGCTAATTAACAGATTAACTAACTAAACGTGATTAGTTCCTAACTAACTAACTAACTGACGAGGGGGCCCACTGGTCAGCGGCTGTAGTTGCCACGTCAGCAGGTTGACTAGGTCAACTGGTCAGCTAGGTCCGCGTGACCCAGTTGCCAGTGGCTCAGGGCGGCCCACTGGTCAGTCCACGTAGGACGCCGGCGCCGGAATCTCTTCGGCGAGCCCTCCACGGCGGCAACTTCGCCGGAGAGGCTCGGGTTTCGCCTGTGGGGGTCCATTTGGACCGCGGCCGGTCGTGTTCGAGAGCTAGCAAGCTCGCGTGTCGATCGGTGCCATTGGTTGGACGCGGGGATGGCCGGAACGACGCTGGTGACGGCGGTTGGCGGCGGTGGCTACAGGCGGCGCATGGACTCGGGGCTGCAGCGCGCGGATGAGCAAATGAAGCGGCTAGGGAGGGCCTACGCAACGTGGCGAGCACGATGGGCAGCAGCACTGGGCCCAACGGTCATCGTGGCTACGTCGGCGATGAGCTCACACGGTGGCGTGTTCGGGCAAGAAGGGGGCGGCGCGTACGGTGCAGAGGAGAGCACGGGAAGAGAGGGAGAAGGAGGCGGAGCTCACAGTGAGCCCGTAGAGGTGCAAGGCGTGCTCGGGGAGGACTCGACGACGGCGAATCAACGCGGCGATCACCGGAGCCCGAACGAGGAGGAAGAGCTCGGGGAGGCGGCTACGGTGGCTCCGAGGTCGAATGGAGAGGCGCAGGAGATGCAGTCGAGGACGGGGAATGCTTCGGGCATGGTGGAGCAGCAATCGGGGCATGGTGGACGCGAGGTTTACGGGGGCGGCGTCATGGATAAGCACTGGGGAGAGAGGAGAGGTGGTGGCGAGGGGAGAGTGAGGCGAGGGAGGGCTCAGAGGTGTCCGCGGGGGTGCTCTTATCCGCGCGGCGTAGGCGAGGCCGCTGTCGACCGCGGGGAGGGGGGCCAGGGGGTGCGGCGAACGCGCGTGCACCAGGTGCTCGACAGCGAGCCCTGGCATGAGCAGTAGGAAGGGGACAGGGTGGCGAGGTCAGCTGGGCCGCGCGGGTGACTTGAGCCCAGCCACAGTGGGCTTTTTCTTTTTCTCTTCTTTTCTTTTTCTGTTTTCTTTTTAGTTTCTGTTTTGCAAATAGTTTGGCACCCAAATGAATTTTGTAAAATATGTGACCTGGTCCATAAATCACAGGGCAACATATCCTATCACCAAAAATTAGCTTGGGGTATTTATCATTTCATATTTATATTATATTAATTAATAGGTTATTAAATATTGTTTTCAGCCACTGTTTGAGGATGTTTAAGTCACTTATCCAATTCCAATGAGGTTGGTTTCAATTTTAGAATTGTCTCTGATTTACTTGCTATCTAATGAACAATTTAGTTTCTGATTTGAACTACTTTTATTTTCACTTTTAGTTTGAATTTCCATTTGAATTTGAATTTGAAAAGAGATATGATACTAATGATGATTGAGCACTGTTGATCATGATGACATGGCATAATCAAAAGGGTTATTACTGTAGCTTAATACATGGGGTGTTACAACTTCGAGGTGGTTTCGTACCCTACAACAATTTCATCGTATGTTCTCCGCTAGATAAGAACTTTGGAGTGATTCTTTGTCGCACGTTGAGGGATTGTTATATGATTCAAATATGTTGGCACTGTTGAGAGATTGCACTAGTGAAAGTATTAACCCTAGGCCTTGTTTTCAAGCATTGCAATACCGTTTGTGCTCACTTTTCTTACTTTCTACCTTGCTGTTTTTTAGTGTTCCGATTACAAAAACCTATATCTATTATCCACACTACACTTGTATCACCATATCTTCGCCGAACTAGTACATCTATACAATTTGCCATTGTATTTGGTGTGTTGGGGACACAAGAGATTTTTTGTATTTGATTGTAGGGTTGTTTGAGAGAGACCATTTTCATCCTACGCCTCCCACAGATTGATAAACCTTAGGTCATCCACTTGAGGGAAATTTGCTACTGTCCTACAAAAATCTGCACTTGGAGTACCAACACGAGTCTACAAGAATAAGTTGTGTAGTAGACATCAAGCTCTTTTCTGGTGCCGTTGCCGGGGAGGTAAGTTCTTGAAGGTATATCTTTAGATCTTGCAATTGAATCTTTTAGTAATCTTGTTTTATCACTAGTTTGGTTTATAAAAGAAAACTACAAAAAATGGAATTGAGGTTGCCTCATATTATTCATCTTTATAATGTCTTTCTTGAAAATGATGGATCGGAAAATTGTGCTCAATTGATAGAAGAAGAATTCAATAAAATGTTTGGCATAAAATCCATGAATGATAAGCATGATTGCAATGTTGCTAGTATGAATTCTTTGAATATCCATGATGCTAGTGATATGCAAAGCCATAAGCTTGGGGATGCTATGTTTGATGAAGATGATATGTTTAGTCCCCCAAGTTTTGAGGTGCAAAATTATTATGATGATTGCATGCCTCCTATTTATGATGATTACAATGATGAAAGTGGGTTTGGAAGACTGTCAACTCTATGTATTAATGATCCCACTATTTTGGAGGGTGTTGAATCTTATTGGAATAATGATAAAAGTGGATTTGGAGAGGTCATGACTTTATTTAGTGATGAATCCACTATTTTGGAAGAGGTTTCAATTGATTATGACAACAAAGTTGTTATCTACGATGATTATGGTGATTACATGTATGCTATAAAGAGTAATGACCATGAAACTTGTCATCATGATTTTAATTTTCAATTGAATTATGCCAATCAAGAATCACATGATAGTTATTTTTGTTGAGTTTGCTCCCACTATTATGAATGAGAAGAAATTCGCTTATGTGGAGAGTAACAAAAAATTTATGCTTGTGGATCATGAAAAGAATGCTTTATGTGATAGCTATATTGTTTAATTCATTCATGATGCTACTGAAAATTATTATGAGAGAGGAACATGTGCTTTTACATATCTCAATAATATCAAGTTTCCTCTCTATGTGTTGAAAGTTTCGAAGTCATGATTGTTTTGCCTTCCTATGCTACTTGATTCTTGTTCCCATAAATTGTTTACTCACAAAATCCCTATGCATAGGAAGGGGGTTAGACTTAAATGTGTTTGCCATGTGATTCTTGATGCTCTATTTGTGTTTCAATTCCTTACTTTTATGCGAGCAACATTGAAATCATCATGCCTAGCTAAAAAGGCATTAAAGAAAAGCGTTTGTTGGGAGAAAACCCAATATTTCTACCTACTATTTTTGTGTGTTCACATGATTGAGCTACTATAGTAATCATGTTTTATAGATTTTGTTTCAATAAAGTGTGAAGTAAAGCCTTTGGGATAGTGTGGATGATAGTTGACTTGATTATGTGCAAAAATAGAAAGTTTTGCGTTCAGTGCAGAAAATCCTATAAATTACTGGAACATGATCTTGGTCTGAAAGTTTTACACATGATTGATACAAATGCCCACGTTGTCCTAATTGTTTTAGGATTTTTGGAGTTACAGAAGTATAGTCATTATTCAGATTACTACAGACTGTTCTGTTTTTAGACAGATTATGTTTTCAATGCACAATTTGCTTTTTTTATAGTTTCTATGGCTTACATTGGTCAATATAAATTGTGGAAATGATAGAGTACAGTAGGAATTATGTGGAGACAATTATGAATATTTTCTTGATAGTACCCAAGTGAATGATTTGTTTTGCTATACTAATGCATCTCACAAAGTTCCGTTAAGTGTTGTGTGATTGAAGTTTTCCAGTTTCGGGTGAGATATTGATATGAGGAGAATAAGGAGTGGAAAGACCCTAAGCTTGGGTATGCCCAAGGCAGCCCAAGGTAATATTCAAGGAAGATCCAAGCAACTAAGCTTGGGGATGCCCCGGAAGGCATCCCCTCTTTCATCTTCAACATTATCGGTAACCTCACCTGGGACTATATTTTTATTCATCACATGATATGTGTTTTGCTTGGAGCGTCATTTTCTTTTAGTTTTAGCCTTTACTATGCTCAGTTTGCAAGTATAGGAGTTGCTGTTTCAAAACAGAAAGTTTTCCGTTCTTCCTTAAATTCCCCAGAAAAGTCAGAATGTGATAAAATTTTGAAATTTTGGCCCAATAAGCTATAATAAATTTTCTATAGTGGTAAATTTTCAGAATTTTTTGAGTTAAATAAGTATGGATCCTGCTTCATCCTTTGCAGACTGTTCTGCCTAGACAGATTGTTGTTATGTTTGCATTGTTTGCATATGTTTGCTTATTTAATGATTCTATTTGAGGATAGGAGTATTAAATATGCAGAGGCATTTAGTATAAAATGTCAAATTATAATTTTAGTAATTTGTTATAGTAGAGAATGATAAGGTATTGCATTGATTGATACTAACTTATCTCACGAGTTCTTGTTGAGTTTTATGTGGATGAAGTTCTTAAGATTTAGGGAAACCTTGATATGAGAGGAATTAAGGAGACACAAGAGATCAAGCTTGGGGATGCCCGAGGCATCCCAAGGTAATATTTCAAGAAGTCTCAAGCATCTAAGCTTGAGGGTGCCCCGGTAGGCATCCCACCTTTCTTCAACAACAAATATCGGTTAGTCTCGGTTGAGCATAAGTTTTTGCTTCTTCGCATGAGATCTGCTATTCTTGGAATGTCATTTTATTTTGTTTTATTTGCTGATTTAATCAAATACTTAGATCTGAAAGTTTTGAAATGAGAGAGAGTCCTCACATAGCTACTTAATTATTTAACTACTCATTTGATCTTCACTCATATCTTTCTGGAGTAGTTTGTCATTTACTCTCGTTCTTCACTTATATCCTAAGAGTAAATTGTTGAATGAGTTGAATATCACAAAGTAAAAATTATATGTGCTTTGTATGCTTGTATTATTCCTAGTAGTAGTTTCACATTGGGATTAGAAAGTAAAATCTATTGAAGTTTTACAATCACAATATTAGTCATACAAGCAATTCATGAAAGATAGTATATGGAAGAGAACTTTCACATACAAATATATTATCTTGGGAATCTTTTATGCTTATGAATATCCATTAATTATTTTCAAACTTGAGCAAATTAGTTGAAGTTGGACAAGGAAGAAAACGTAATGATTTATGATCGGGTATATTTGCATCGAAGTTATATTGTTATGGATCCTCCAACATGTGGTGCTTGTTGTTTAGAACCTTTTGCTAGCCAAAATTTCTGTACTAAGCGGGAATACTTCGTGTGCATCCAAAATCCTTGAGCCAAGTTTCTTCCATGAGTGTCCACCATACCTACCTATATACGGTATTACCCTGTCATTCCAAGTAAATTTGCATGTGCCACCTCAAATCATTCAAATAAACATTTGTTTTGTGTGTCCGTACCGCTCATGGACCGATAGTGGGTGGTCAGTATCTTCCATGCTAAGCGGGTTATTCTCATGATGGTTGTTCACTCACTTGTCCTTGTATTGGTGCAATAATTTGCCTCCTTATGTTTTGGAGCTTGTTGACATAAATAGTATGGGACTTATGTGTTTGCTAGTGCACAAATAGTAATAGGTCCCTAGAATCAAGAGGAGTTTGATTCAAACGATGAAGATAATCCCCTGCGTAGCAGTGAAGGATATCACCGAAGATTATGATAACAAGAATGACCCCTCAAAAATTGCTGACGCGAAGCAATTGGTTCGGTGCTCGTTCGATGGAAGTGACTGCGACCAAGAAGTTTGAAGACGAAGTGAAGACGTAGCATTTATTTCATTGTTTCTCTTCTCTTTTATTGAGTCACAGGACCACCGTACTATTAGGAGGGGTGTAGTGTTCGAAGCTTTGATTCACTAATGCTAAACCCAAATCCTATGAAAGTTGCAAGAGAAATCTCTTTGTGTTCCGAGCAAATACTTGACAGCAAGAGACTGTGATCTTCTTCGCTGCGAGAGATTTGTCTTGGACCGAGGAGTTAGCATTACTTGGTCCTCAAGTAATGTCACCGTTGCTCCAAAATCTGACTGTTGTGAACGTGTCGGTTGGCCATTGGCTGGACCGCGTGTCCAAAATGGTCATTTCCCATCAGGGAAGGCTGCGGCCATAAATAGCCACCCCGCACCGGCGTTGTCCGGCGGCTGCTCTGTTTGTTTCTGAGAAGATTGTTGAGCTGTGACGCCCCCGGCTTAATCATGCACTAATCATACATGCAAATGCACATGATCAAGCCTAAGGACTCACTTGAAGATATCACAACACAACTCTAGACACAAGTTAAAATAATACAAGCTTTATATTACAAGCCAGGGGCCTCGAGGGCTCGAATACATAAGCTCGATTACAAGCGTCAACGGAAGCATCAGATATCTGAGTACAGATATAAAAGATAAATCAAATAGGCCTTAAAAAGGCGGGGCAAAAGAAAACACTATGATCGAAAAGGCGCAGGCCTCCTGCCTGGGACCCTTCGAACCTACTCCTGATCGTCGGCAAGCTCGTAGTAGTAACCATCCTCGTGGTAGTAATAGCAGTCGTCGAAAGGGGCAGCTGTCTTAGGGGCTCCGTCATCTGATTGCATCATACAGATATGGGGAAAAAGAGGAAGCAAAGCAACCGTGAGTACTCATCCGAAGTACTCAGCAAGCAAGGATCTACACTACATATGCAACATTATCAAAGAAAGGCTGTATATGTGGACTGGGCTGCAGAAATGCCAGAATAGAGAGAAGGCCTAGTCCTATCGAAGACTAGCATCTTCAGCAGTCTTGCAGCATTAGAAGAGTGTGGATTAGCACAATATAAAATAGTAGTAGTGTTAAGTATCAACCTCGGCCAGAGATCCTTTCTCGGCTCCCTGTGAGAAAGCAATCCCAGAGCCCTACTATCCGTATCTCACCACAAGTATCCAGTTCTAGTTGTATCGATCGGGATACAACTCCGAGCGTCCGTTACCGAGGATCCGGCTATGCATAAATTAGTTCTTCCCTGCAGGGGTGCACCAACTTACCCACCACGCTCGCTTAACTTCGGCCGGACACACTTGTCTGGGTCATGCCCGGCCTCGGCCAAACGACACACCGCACCCCTACCTAGAGCTCAGCAGAGAGGTCCCCGTCGGTCTACATCCTAAGTGCTCAGGGGTCTTGGGCCATCGCCCTGTGCACTCCGGGTCGTTGCATGCAGGGTGGATACCAGCGCCATCGGCACGATCCGACCCGGCCGCCATGCTGAACTGGACGTCTGACAGAGCTTTCGGCTGATGCATATGATGCAGAGTGCCCATAACTTTCTCGCATGATGGTTAGTGCTATCGGGCCAAAGGCCCACTCGGATCAAATATCCAAATTGTTAGTGTTTTGGTAGTGCGGTAACGAGCAGAGACTCATGATTGATGTGAACCCGTCGCCCTGTCTCGAGGACTTGCGGCAAGGGCTAAGAATGCCCGGCCACGCCTCGTAATTATCTCACGGGCACCCTCCAGATCAACCCGTCTCCACATCACTCACGGGTACCCCTCAGGGTCGACCCGCCTTTCCAAGTAATAGTTGTAAAGTCCAAGTATCCGTGTGTCCATAATATCAGGGAATCCGAGGTATCACCCTCGTTGGATTCCTACTCGATGTATCTGTCGAGGTGAACTTAGGAGGAATCACCCTCGAGGTTCACACTTGAGGTGTTGCACGACGGCGTCGTTATCGGAAGTGGTGAAGGAGGAATCACCCTCGAGGACCATGACCGAATAGCTACTCTACAGAGTTAACATCAGAAGTGTTAAACGAGGTATCACCCTCGGCACTCGATAGTAATGCTGCAGTGTCGTACAACTAAGGGGGGGTGATGTGCGGTGCTGGGGCCTGGTCGTCGAGTCTTCCGATGATCCAGCGGGGCAACCGGGACAAGTGGGGTCACTGGGGTCTCTATCCAGCCTATACTAAGCAGTTTAGGATAAGCAGGTAGGTATCAACAGCAGTTACAAAAATAGGCTATGCATCAGAAATAGGATAAACAGTAGCAGCAACAATTTCTAATGCAAGCATAAGAGAGAAAGAATAGGCGATATCGGCATGTTCAAGGGGGGGTGCTTGCCTGGAAGCTCTGCGGCAAGAGAAGTGTCGTTGGTGTAGCAGTCCTCGGGGCTCCGTCGGTACCGAGATCTACCGAGAGAGAAGAGGGGGAGGAAACAAATAAATACACGGCAACAAAAGCAATCACAAAGCAAGACATGGCACTAATCGGTGTTACGAGTGACCTAACGCAGTGCTAGGTGATACAGACGAAGAGGGAAAACATCCGGGAATGTTTTCCCAGTGCTTGGCATTTACGGCAGATGAATCAGAGGGGATGGATCCATGTTCATTATGCTAGAGGCACGTGACAGACGAACGAATGGCATATGCGGATTCGTCATATTTTTCTGAACAATTTTCATATATAAATTATTTTCATATGAGTTACGGATTATTTTCTATTCATTTTTAAAGTTTTATTTATATTCTGGGATTTCCTGGATTCGTTTAATAATTCGAGTAAATAGCTAAATGGATAAGGATACCCAAAAGTGTACCCAGCAAAAGTGTACATGAGGTTGACAGGTGGGGCCAGTCAACTGCCCAGTCAGCTGTTGACTGGTCCACGTTTGACTAGTCAACGGTCCAGTGGGACCCCTTGTCATACACTAATTTTTTAACAGGTTTTAATTATCTATTTTAAATTAGCAGTGGGGGCCCATTGTCATAGTGTAACAACTAAGTGCTAATTAGTCCCTAATCTAATTGCAGGGCCGGCCAGAGGCATAGCCCAGCCTCACGACTTGGCACCACACACACAGCACAGGAGCACTCGGCCATGGCTACGGCCACAACCGAGGCCAGTGCACGAGCAGCCAGCAGCGGCTGTGGTTAGCAAGGGCAGCGGCAACATAGCAGCAGTGCAAAGCCAGCAAGCAGCAGCAGTATGGCGGAGCAGCGGCAGCTTAGTAGCAGCAGCTTGCAAAGCAACTAGGAGCAGTGGCAGCAGCGCTAGTAAGTAGCAGCGGTGGCTCAAGAGCAGTAGCAGCGCAAGAGCAGCATAGCGGTGGGATGGGCAGCAGCACAAGTAGTAGGAGCGGTAGCTAACGAACAGAAATAGGAGATGGCGAACAGCAGCAGCGCAACAAAGCAGAGTAGCAACTGCACGCATGTACGAATACGCGGGAGTTCGGGCACGACGGTGATGGCGCCCTACGGTGTCCAAATCGAAGGGGGAAAAGGAGGATCCGAGGGAGGAGCTCACCGCGAGCTCGGAGGTGTGGTCTGGGAGGCACGGGACGGGCTGGAGAGGCGGTGGTGACGGCGAGATTGCATCGGCCGGACAAAGAAGAAGACGATGACGCCGTCCACGTAGCTCCCTTGCAGACGAAGCCGAGCGCGACGAACATCCTGGACGTGTTCCCGAGCGATGGCGACGACAGTGGCCGCGGAAACGATGGCGAGGCAGCGGTCACCGTGAGTTGTTCGAGCTCGGATTCGGGAAGAAGAGGAGGGGGCCGATGGGGGAAAGAGGGGGGAAAGGATGAGGGCGAGCTAGGGTTTTGTGGGGGCGCTTTTATTGGCCGAGGGGAGTCGACGTGGTGGCCATCCAGCCATGGCGCCGTGGGATGGCCGCCACGCCATGGCCCCTGTCTCCTGTATGTATGTACAAAGAACAGAGGAAAGGGAAAAGGCCATGGTGGGCTTGGGCCGTGCTACTGTAGCACTATGCTTCTAGTGCATAGTGTGCACTTAGCCCCTTTTCCTTCTTTCTAATTTTCTAATTTGTATTTTATCCACCATTTTTTTATTTTAATTTAATACCGAATAAGTTTTGTTGAAACCAAAACTTGTCACATAAATAGTAGGCAATGTTTTGAGCTAGCACACAAGATTTCAAGTGGTTTGGAAATACATAAACATTTGTTTATTTTGAAAAGGCAATTTTAGTTGTTGTCGGGTCACTTTATATTTTACTAGGGATTAAATTGGTGAGTAAAATGATGTTGGTTTCTACATGACAATTACTTAGTGAATATTTGCAACAACTCAAACATTTTTTATTCTCTGTTTGGATAACTAATAATTTGGCTTTACTTTAAATTTGAATTTGAGGTCGGCTTGGAACAAAGTGATGATTAGCAAAATTTAATTATGAAAATGTGGCACCATTAATAGGAGTTTACTGTAGCATGACACCCGGGGTGTTACAATTCTCCTCCACTACAAGAAATCTCGTCCCGAGATTTAAGAGGTGGAGCGAGGGGAAAAGTTTTGGTTATGAAATTCTAACGAATCTTCTCACTCCTATTTGCTCTAGTCAGATAAGTTGATCCCTTTCGTTGATGTCTTCATTTCTCTGCATCAATGTATCATGATGATGTTGCCGTTCTTCCTTCTGGATCTTCACCGTACTTACGAAGGGACAAGGGGTAACTTTGGAAGAACGGATCTCTACAAGGTCGCTTATCTGGTAGATAACATCAAGGAAGGTGGCGGAAAGTAACTCTCGAATAGAAAGTTAAAAAAATATCGAGAGCAAAGTAAGAAGGTACCACGAGAAGTTTCGAACGAGCAGGCAATCGTTCGATGCCTAAACAAAAGGTGAAAGGGTGTTCAGAGCAACAAAATAAATATTGCGTTTGATACCAGAGTAGATCATCTCTAGGAAGGTGGCTCATGAATTACATATGAAGCCAGTGTGAGGAATAACTTTGGCAACAAGGGTGTACAGGAGAGTCAGGTTTTGATCTTGTGGAACTGTGGGTTATGGGCCCACCATGTGGGTTAAAAGTAGAAAGAGTGGTGACATCTTGCACGGTCATGATAGCTAGGTAGGTTAGAGCATAGCCTATCAATTATGTTGGCAACAACGTCGGTACCAAGGGTGGGGGACGAAGAGAACCATTTTCCTACTCGTTAAAACAAGGCGGACCAATAGGCAAAGTTCTCGTCCATCGGGGGTTACTGGAATGTCATCAACAGTAGTAACAGGGTCTCACTGACAAGGTTGTACATCGGGGTGTTTTATAAGCATGGAATTATCTCTGCTTATATTATATAGATCACAAGAAAGGTTAAACAAACCAATGGAAAGGAAAAATGTGATTAGCATAATTAAATAGGCCATTGGAAAGGAAAATGTGTTTTCTCACAAGAACTAGGAGCATATCCTTCCCAAGGAAAGGCGTAGCATGATATACATGATAGGACAGCAAGTTCAAAAGCATTTAGATAAAGGGGCGAGGGGAGAATCATGATATTACCCATACACCAGTGTTTAGATAATAGCTCAACAAACATGTTAGCATTGCGCTTCCAATGTTCTTGTTGATATTCGGAGTACCATAGTCATGCTTCGAGGCAGCATAGACTTGGTCATCAGGTAAAGGTCGGACCTTGGGAACACAAAGGATACATCGGGAACTCCTAGAACACCTCATGCAATTTTATCAGGAAAAGGGTGAGGTTGTGGCCGATGGGTTCAGCGGCAATCCATCGACATTATATGAACAAGTTTGTGTTGGGGGGGAATGCAAGAAAGTTGTCGATGACAACAGAAATCATCGAGAGACAAGTATGGTATTCCTCATCATGAATTCGATTGATATCCTGGAAGAGCTCAGAATGTTAATGATGATCACGACACATTTGTCGAAAGATTTCATGAAGATGTAATCGATCGACGATGACATCAAGTCAAAGGAATGATGAAGCGAAAGGTTATCAGAACCACGATTGCAAAGGATCAATTCATAGTTACAAGATAAACTTATTCCAAGGAAATAATTATTTTTACGAGCAGCTTCCATGATGAGTTCTACATCGGGTCCATGGGCATGAACACAAAGGTTCAAGGTCGACTCCCACTTCTTCAATGCATGACCTTTCATTCACTCCTCGTTTTCGAAGAGATTGTAGTGCGGAAGATTTATCTGGTGAAGCACCAGAAGAGTATGACTCGCATATCTTTCGAGTTCACACGGATTAGGGAAAGCATAGGTTCAACCCATAGGGGCATCTTAGGAACATATACCACAAATTGCAGGAGTAATGAACTCAAGCTCGGAAGCAGGGCATGGTTGACATGAGCGGGGGATTCAATTTACCAAGGACATTATGTATCAGCGAAAGAACTCACAAGAATTTTGGTTCTGAAGGATACTATCGGATAATAACCCGGCAATGGGTCTAGCAGTCCCCATCGAAGCTGATGTGGGTATCGATACCAATCAGAGGAAGAAGGGATGCAAAGGCATCGGATTATAGAAACAACTGAATAGTCTGGCGCTTAAATTCAAAGGAATTATGGTTTCCAAAACGAAGGATTAGAAGCAGATGCTTTGATCAAAAGATGAGTAAGCTGTCTAGAACTAGATGGGCAATCATTTGCAACTTGATTGGCCGAGATCCAACTCATGTTTAAAATGACGTCTGAGCCAGAAGGACAAATTAGTAGGTAACAACTGATGATTGCTAGTATTTGCCCACATGTTGAATTAATGAGGCCAGAATGATAGTGACAAGGAATGTCAACAATGATTACTTGTTATATGGAATTACCCATAATGCAAGCATGCAAGAATTTCCAAGAGCAATAGTTGGTAGAAATTTTTTGGGAGATCGGATAGCAAAACGAATTATTTTGTGAAACACAAGATCAACTGGGGATGAACGAATCCCTGGTAAGTATGAGGATTTATTCGTAGGTGTGTTCAGATGGAGAGGAACTGCAAGGTAGTAGGTTCAGAGAATTCTTGAAATGTCGGATAGTGTTTCGATATGTCGGATAGAACCCGAGAGTAACTGGAATGAATATATGAACGACAGTGTAAGTAGTTATCCATCGGAGTTTATCAGTGGTCGGGGAATATCTTCAGAGTCTTCTGATGAAGCAGATGATCATCTGGACTGGGGGGGCTCTCCAGGGATAATCAGTTACGTGAACCTAGTGTTAGAGTTAGCAAAATCTTTAACCCGAATAGAAGAGAGATCAGAGTCCCAGAGTAAAGACGAGGAATAAAAGATCCTAATACCACCCAATTGGCGACGTGCACCCGTAAGCCACACAACCAAGTTAGTAAAACGGTTTTCAAGTACTAGACTCAACTTTGGCCAAGGAGTTGGAAAGGGGGATTCCTACAGGCAGTCGGCTCTGATACCAACCTGTGACACCCCCGGCTTAATCGTGCACTAATCATACACGCAAATGCACACGATCAAGCCTAAGGACTCACTTGAAGATATCACAACACAACTCTAGACACAAATTAAAATAATACAAGCTTTATATTACAAGCCAGGGGCCTCGAGGGCTCGAATAGATAAGCTCGATTACAAGTGTCAACGGAAGCATCAGATATCTGAGTACAGATATAAAAGATAAATCAAATAGGCCTTAAAAAGGCAGGGCAAAAGAAAACACTACGATCGAAAAGGCGCAGGCCTCCTACCTGGGACCCTCCGAACCTACTCCTGATCGTCGGCAAGCTCGTAGTAGTAACCATCCTCGTGGTAGTAATAGCAGTCGTCGATGGGGGCAGCTGTCTCAGGGGCTCCGTTATCTGGTTGCATCAAATAGATATGGGGAAAAAGAGGAAGCAAAGCAACCGTGAGTACTCATCCAAAGTACTAAGCAAGCAAGGATCTACACTACTTATGCAACATTATCAAAGAAAGGCTGTATATGTGGACTGGGCTGCAGAAATGCCAGAATAGAGAGAAGGCCTAGTCATATCGAAGACTAGCATCTTCAGCGGTCTTGCAGCATTAGAAGAGTGTGGATTAGCACAATATAAAGTAGTAGTAGTGTTAAGTATCAACCTCGGCCAGAGATCCTTTCTCGACTCCGTGCGAGAAAGCAATCCCAGAGCCCTAATATCCAAGTATCAACCTCGGCCAGAGATCCTTTCTCGACTCCCTGCGAGAAAGCGATCCCAGAGCCCTACTATCCATATCTCACCACAAGTATCCAGTTCTAGTTGTATCGATCGGGATACAACTCCGAGCGCCCGTTACCGAGGATCCGGCTATGCATAGATTAGTTCTTCCCTGCAGGGGTGCACCAACTTACCCACCACGCTCGCTTAACTTCGGCCGAACACACTTGTCTGGGTCATGCCCGGCCTCGGCCAAACGACACACCGCAGCCCTACCAAGAGCTCAGCAAAGAGGTCCCCGTCAGTCTACATCCTAAGTGCTCAGAGGTCTTGGGCCATCGCCCTGTGCACTCCGGGTCATTGCGTGCAGGGTGGATACCAGCGCCATCGGCATGATCTGACCCGGCCGCCATGCTGAACTGGACGTCTGACAGAGCTTTCGGCTGATACATACAATGCAGAGTGCCCATAACTTTCCCGCGTGATGGTTAGTGCTATCGGGCCAGAGGCCCACTCGGATCAAATATCCAAATCGTTAGTGTTTTGGTAGTGCGGTAACGAGCAGAGACTCACAATCGATGTGACCCCGTCGCCCCGTCTCGAGGACTTGCGGCAAGGGCTACGAATGCTCGGCCATGCCTCATAATTATCTCACGGGCACCCTCCAGGTCAACCCATCTCCACATCACTCGTGGGTACCCCTTAGGGTCGACCCGCCTTTCTAAGTAACAGTTGTAAAGTCCAAGTATCCGTGTGTCCATAACATCAGGGAATCCGAGGTATCACGCTTGTTAGATTCCTACTCGATGTATCTGTCAAGGTGAACTTAGGAGGAATCACCCTCGAGGTTCACACTTGAGGTGTTGCACGATGGCGTCGCTATCGAAAGTGGTGAAGGAGGAATCACCCTCGAGGACCATGACCTAATAGCTACTCTACAGAGTTAACATCAGAAGTGTTAACATCAGAAGCAGGTAAGGTTTCAATAGCAGGTTACAATAAACAGGCTATGCATCGGAATAGGTTAAACAGTAGCAGCAACAATTTCTAATGCAAGCATAAGAGAGAAAGAATAGGCGATATCGGCATGTTCAAGGGGGGGTGCTTGCCTGGAAGATCTGCGGCATGAGAAGGGTCGTTGGTGTAGCAGTCCTTGGGGCTCCGTCGGTACCGGGATCTACCGAGAGAGAAGAGGGGAGGAAACAAATAAATACATGGCAACAAAAGCAATCACAAAGCAAGACATGGCACTAAGCGGTGTTAGGAGTGACCTAACGCAGTGCTAGGTGATACAGACGAAGAGGGAAAACATCCGGGAATGTTTTCCTAGTGCTTGGCATTTTTGGACAGATGAATCAGAGGGGACGAATCCATGTTCGTTATGCTAGAGGCATGTGACAGACGAACGGATGGCATATGCGGATTCGTCATATTTTTCTGAACAACTTTCATATATAAATTATTTTCATACGAGTTACGGATTATTTTCTATTCATTTTTAAAGTTTTATTTATATTCTGGGATTTCCTGGATTCGTTTAATAATTCGAGTAAATAGCTAAATGGATAAGGGTACCCAAAAGTGTACCAAGCCAAAGTGTACATGAGGTTGACAGGTGGGGCCAGTCAACTGCCCAGTCAGCAGTTGACTGGTCCATGTTTGACTAGTCAACGGTCCACTGGGACCCCTTGTCATACACTAATTTTTTAACAGGTTTTAATTATCTATTTTAAATTAGCAGTGGGGGCCCATTGTCATAGTGTAACAACTAAGTGCTAATTAGTCCCTAATCTAATTGCAGGGCCGGCCAGAGGCATAGCCCAGCCTCACGACTTGGCACCACACGCACAGCACAGGAGCACTCGGCCATGGCTACGACCACAACCGAGGCCAGTGCATGAGCAGCCAGCAGCGGCTGTGGTTAGCAAGGGCAGCGGCAACATAGCAGCAGCGCAAAGCCAGCAAGCAGCAGTAGTATGGCGGAGCAGTGGCAGCTTAGCAGCAGTAGCTAGCAAAGCAACTAGGAGCAGCGGCAGCAGCGCTAGTAAGTAGCGGCAGCGGCACAAGAGCAGTAGCAGCGCAAGAGCAGCACAGCGGCGGGATGGGCAGCAGCACAAGCAGTAGGAGCAGCAGCTAACAAACAGAAATAGCAGATGGTGAACAGCAGCAGCGCAACAAAGCATAGCAGCAACTACACGCATGTACGCGTACGCGGGAGTTCGGGCACGACGGTGACGGCGCCCTACGGTGTCCAAATCAAAGGGGGGAAAGGAGGATCCGAGGGAGGAGCTCACCGCGAGCTCGGAGGTGCAGTCGGGGAGGCCCGGGACGGGCCAGAGAGGTGGTGGTGACGGCGAGATTGCGTCGGCTGGACGAAGAAGAAGACGATGACGCCGTCCATGCAGCTCCCTTCCTTGCGGACGAAGCCGAGCACGACGAACCTCCTGGACGTGTTCCCGAGCGACGGTGACGACGGTGGCCGCGGAAACGATGGCGAGGCAGCGCTCACCGTAAGTTGTTCGAGCTCGGATTCGGGAAGAAGAGGAGGGGGGATGGGAGAAAGAGGGGGGAAAGGATGAGGGCGAGCTAGGGTTTTGTGGGGGCGCTTTTATTGGCCAAGGGGAGTCGACGTGGTGGCCATCCGGCCATGGCGCCGTGGGATGGCCGGCACGCCATGGCCCCTGTCTCTTGTATGTATGTACAGAGAACAGAGGAGGGGGAAAAGGCCATGGTGGGCTTGGGCCGTGCTACTGTAGCACTAGGCTTCTAGTGCATAGTGTGCACTTAGCCCCTTTTCCTTCTTTCTAATTTTCTGTTTTGTATTTTATCCACCATTTTTTATTTTAATTTAATACCGAATAAGTTTTGTTGAAACCAAAACTTGTCACATAAATAGTAGGCAATGTTTTGAGCTAGCACACAAGATTTCAAGTGGTTTGGAAATACATAAACATTTGTTTATTTTGAAAAGGCAATTTTAGTTGTTGTCGGGTCACTTTATATTTTACTAGGGATTAAATTGGTGAGTAAAATGATGTTGGTTTCTACATGACAATTACTTAGTGAATATTTGCAACAACTCGAACATTTTTTATTCTCTGTTTGGATAACTAATAATTTGGCTTTACTTTAAATTTGAATTTGAGGTCGGCTTGGAACAAAGTGATGATTAGCAAAATTTAATTATGAAGATGTGGCACCATTAATAGGAGTTTACTGTAGCATGACACCTGGGGTGTTACATGAGCAACCCCCTCTCCTTAGTGATTTGAGTTTAAAATCCACCGAGAGAAAACCCCTAGAGCCAAAAAAATTAGATAGTGGTTCAGCATCACTCGAATCTTAGTACAGTACGCTCCACCTATTACTCTTGAGAGCTGCAAACTCTCTAGATGGTTAGGTATCAATTTCTTTAGACACCAAGAGTAATTGTGGTTCTCGAAGAACAAGTCTATAAAGGTTCGAAGATCGCCTCAAGTATCTACCACGAGTGATCGATATTGGTTGACGAACCAGTTGTTGAGGAGAATAGGGCGAAGAGAGTTTATCTTCCGTGTTAAGTCACAACCCCTCCAACTAGACGTAGTCCTCGTGCAGAAGAACGAACTGGTCTACCAAATTCTTTGTCACCATCGAACATCACTGGTTACGTCTGATTCTCCGCTTTACATTCAAACTATTTCACCATGTGATTTGTCTCGATGCATGCTTTAGTTTCCATTCAGTAGTTTATACACTAGTGGAAAAACGGCTAGCCACAACTTCCATTTGTGGCGCGCCATTTTTCATCACCGCCGGCACTATTTTTTCCAAATAGTGCTGGCGTCTGCCAAATTGGTACGCCAGCTATAAGTTGCTATTGCTGACGCTGGCTATACATCCTACGCCACTACTATGTGGGCTCAGTTGTTGTGACTAGTTGCAGTATATTGCTGTCGTGCAATTTATAGACACGCCATAGATACTTAACTTTGTGCTGTCGTGTCTTCGACCGGAACCCCAACACTAAGTTGTGCCTATATATAGACGTGTTGGCAGCCCCTTGTAATCAAACACATTCACTTCCATTCTCCACAAAATTCTACTCCCTCTTAGTCAGCTGCTTTGGTGACAATGGACCCACCGGAGCTTGTCGAATCGGCACGAGCCGCTCGTTTGAGCCCACGTCGGTGTGGCGTGTCGCAAGTTTGGGACTCTGCCGCCTTGGCCGAGCTCTCATCAGGCCCCGTTGGCCACGACATGTGCTCGCCACAGCCAATGCAGCCAGCCCTGTCTGGCGAATCATCCTGCTGTAGCGCGACGTCCCTTCGACGATCCGGCAGTTATGCCACCGGCGCCGAAGCTGACAGGAATCGAGCGAGGGCACCTGTGCTGCTTTTTTGTGGTTGTGGACGCCCTGCTGATAAGCATATGTTGCACACACAAAGTAATCCAGGGCGAGAGTTCTACATCTGTGGTAACCATGGAAAGGTAATATGACAGAAAATACCTCGATATATATTCTGCTAATTTGCACAATTTGCGATCATTAATATATGTGTGTGTATATTGTGATCCATAGGCGTTAGGGACAAAATATTGCTACACATGGATATGGGTTGATCTCGTGCAGAAGTACATGAGCGAGTTGCTTGAGTACTCCATTGGTGAACTAAGACAACAGATAGATGAGATGCAGCTGAAGACTGATGTGATGCGTGGCCAAATCCAAAAATTCAAGATGCTTCGATATGCCCTTTTAGCTGGTGTTATGCTTGGCCTCGTTCTCCCTGCTGGATCGGTGGCAGCTTTTTTTCTCATGGGAATCATTACACTAATGATGTTCTTAGTCTAGATTAAGAGTGTGTAGTACTAGAAGTTATATATATATATATATATATATATATATATATATATATATGTATGTTATTATTGTCATCCTTCAACTATTATGTATCTATGCTAGATTAATGAGATCGATCGATGTTGGCCGGTGTTCTCTAATTATTGGTTTCCCTTGTATGGTTATATATTTACACAAAATAATTAGTAAAAATAACAATATCATAAACAATAGGAAAATAAAAAATAAAATAATAAACTAAACATCTATATAAATATAAAAACAATATGTCTAACACATAACTAAAAGTGAAAAACAATATGTGTAACAGATAGCAATGACGTTGGCCGCGTAGGCCAACGCCAGCAATTACCCCGCCGCCCCCCACAGGAGATATTGATTAAATTAAGCCCTAACCCACAACTATCGTCGATCCCCATTAAATCACCGCCGCGCCCGTCGCCCTCGTCTCCGCTGCTTCCACCGCCTCCGCCTCCGCCTCCACCGCCGAAGTCCCCGTCGCCGTCGCCTCCGCCTCCACCGCCGAAGTCCCCGCCCCCGTCGCCGTCGCCTCCGCATCCACCCCGGTCACCGCCCCCGTCCCCGTCGCCGTCGCCTCCGTCGAAGCCCCCGTCGTTGTCGCCTCCGTCGAAGCCCCCGTCGCTGTCGCCTCCGCATCCACCCCGGCCATCGCCCCGGCCCCGTCGCCCGCAACGCCTCCTCGCCGTCTACTGCCGCCGCAGTTGAGTTCTACTTAGTGTAGTGTAATAGTAGTGTAGAAAAATATCGAATTTTGTATATACGACTAGTGTAAATTTTTAGTGTAGTTGTATGATTTTAGATAGTGTAATTTTATTGTATTTCTATTAGTGTACTTGTGGTGAAAGAATGCATAGTGTAGTTGTAGACTATGACTTTAGATAGTGTAATTTTATTATATTTCTAGTAGTGTACTTGTGGTGAAAGAATGTATAGTGTAGTTGTAGACTATGATTTTAGATAGTGTAATTTTATTGAATTTCTATTAGTGTACTTGTGGTGAAATAATGTAGTGTAGTTGTAGACTATGATTTTAGATAGTGTAATTTTATTGTATTTCTAGTAGTGTACTTGTGGTGAAATAATACAGTGTAGTTGTAGACTAAGATTTTAGATAGTGTAATTTTATTGTATTTCTAATAGTGTACTTGTGGTGAAATAATGTAGTGTAGTTGTAGACTATGATTTTAGATAGTGTAATTTTATTGTATTTCTTGTAGTGTACTTATGGTGAAAGAACGTTTTATGCATTGTAGGGTTTGCAGGTACTCGTTAATATGCCCATTTTTTACTAACTTGTTAGTTTTATACATATGCATCATCACAGATGGCCCCGAAGTTTCGTGGTTTGCGACAGAAGGGAAATAAGTATCATGCCACCATTAGGAAGGACAATATCGTCCACGAACTTGGCCATTGGGACACCCGGAGTTAGCGGCGCGCGCTTATGATGCCATGGCAGTAGAGTTCTTTCAGGAAGGGGCGAATCTGAACTTCCCTGAGTGTCATGAGTTCACGATGTTCCTCGCGCCTGAGGACATGAGGATATGCACTAGGGTTGAGGAGAAGGAGAGCAAAGAGGCCGAGATGCAGTTCTTCGACCCATTGGTGAGCGAGCTTGTGAGAGATGACAAACTCGTGGAGGCCAACAAGATGATGTTACTTCAGTATGCAGCCAGGAAGAATGCAGAAGAGGATCCCATAGACTGGGATGCCTTGGAGCGTGAGGAGGAGGGTCAGCAGGGGTGTCGTCGTAGGTCGACTAGGCATGACCACGAGGCCGGTCCCTCTGGCCACTAGCTTAGCGCGCGCTACCTATTTCATATGAACTGTTTAACTTTATGCATCTTTTATGTTTAAACTATGCATGGTTTGTAGAAATGTTTTATTACAAGTACGTATGTGTTAATAACTAGATGGGCGGATAGCGTTGGTTCGTACTAACTGCTTATTATGTTGCATTATATATATGTGCATCTTATGTATGCTTATTTTTCTCAACTTCATGCATGAAAGCAGTAAATGGATGCCCCATGTGAGACCTGTGGTTCGGTGAGATGCCAAAGGGATAAGAAGTTGTTCCTAGATCTGCTGAATGACTTCCTCACTAGGACGGTATGTTTAAGTTGAACATGTGTTTTGATTGAGTTTCATGCATGAAAAGACAATTGTGTAACTAGCTAGCTACTTCTTTCTTTCAATTTTGCTCAGGTCATCACTTGCGGGGCAAGGCGTGACTTCTTAGAGAAGTTTAAAGTTCCAGTTGATGCCACCATCACATTCCAGTGCACCCTCACGAAGATGCTGACGGCCCAAAAATTCAATTGTCTTGTCACCAATGACACAAACCGCACCTACTTCGGTTGCCCTGATTGGAAAGCCCTTGCAGATGCTTACGAGATGGAAGCTTGGGAGAGAGCCACGTTCTACCTCGACTACGATCGTGACGAGATCATGGTCTACTACACGCCTGCTGACAGCGATGATCGTGCACTTACTCCGGACTATGACCCTGACTCCGCCCGCCGAAAAGTCATAGTTAGCTAGTTGGCATGCATGGAACATATCATGTTATTATCACCTCTATTTATTTGAACTTGTACATTCATATGTGTGTTAGTTTGCCTACTTTGTTGAACTATATCAATAAGTGCATTGTTGAACTTAAATGTTGTCATTGGGTCTATTTATAGTTGATTTAGTGATTGTTCTTAAACTGGATTATGCTGTCATTCTGGCTGAAATCGCTGATGTACAACTTTTATTTCAAATTTGAAAATCAAAGTAGTGGCGTCGAGAAAACATGGAACGTCACAACTGATGACTAATACTGCTGGCATGGACAAGTCGGCACGCCATTACTGTCCAAAATACTGATGGCGTAGGTGCCAATGCCAGCGCTAATTTTTAACACTGGAGCCATATTGGTGGCATCGGGTGTCCACGCCACCAAGGCTGTTTTTGGCACGCCGTAGCTAGGCTTTTCTCCACTAGTGATACTCGCTCACTGTACTCTGTTTACATTCGCTCTGCTGCTGGGTTCTGAGAGTTTTGACATTTCCGAAGAAATTTTAAAACTCCCATTCACCCCCCATCTGGTAGACATACTTCGTTCCTACAATTCGTATCAGAGCAAGGTACTCCTTGACTCTACTCATTTTGGTCTAACCACCTTGGAGTTTAAGTATGTCTTCAGTGAGCTACAAGTCGCATCTCAAGATTTCCATCTTCGATGGGATGGACTATCCCTTCTGGAAAGAGAAGATGAAGATCAGTCTCCGAGCCATTGATGATGATATGTGGAACATGGTGCAGAATGGAGTCACGGTTGAAGTACCACAGGTCCCCACTGACCGCGAGAAGAGACTAGTTCAAGTGGACGCTCAAGCTAAAGATGAAATTGGTGGCCATCTCTCTCGTGCTCAATTTATTCACAATCGTCAGTGTGAAACTGCTAAGGAATTGTGGGACATTCTCGAGAAGATTAATGAGGGTGTTTCAACTCAGAAAGAAGCTCGCATCGATACTCCTTGGGCGAAGTTCAATCGGTTCAAGCGAATCGGAAATGAAAGCTGTCAGCAAACCTTCGATCGGTTGAGTGACATTGCAAACGAGCTGCAAGGCCTCGGTGCGAAAGAGATCACTGATCATGAAGTTGTGAAGAAACTGCTTTGATCTCTTGACAGCTCGTTCGGCACACTAGTACTGATGATTAAGGAACGAGCTGATTTCAAATATCTCGACTCTGCTGATATCATGGAAAGGCTAAACACCCATGAGGAACAAGAAGAGGAAAAGAGAGATATCTATGGCTCAAGTCACTGCAAAAGTCATGCTCTCAAGGTTGTGGTTGTTTCTTCCTCAGAAGGAAATGCCGAAGAAGATTCAGATGACCCAGAAAGGATCAACAAAGATCTCGCATTAATCACGAAAAGATTCCAGCGCCTTCATAGGAAGAACCAGTTCCAGAAGAAGGGATCCAGCAACTCTGGCGGTTCAAAATCTTCATCAAAACCTACTGGAGATTACACCTGCTTCAAGTGCAAAAAGCCAGGACATTTCATTTCAGGCTGCCCTCTCTAGGAATCTGAAATATGTGCCAGTGGAAGATATGATTCGGGAAACTACCATGGCAATGGCAAGAGCAAGAACTACGACTCCGATGATGAGAAGAAAACGAAGAAGTTCTTCAAGAAGAAGGACAACTCCACCTCCAAGTCGTCGTCAAGATCTTCCTCAAGGAATCCTTTCAAGTCCTCCTCCAACCGCAAGAATACCTCTCGCAAGGCCAAGGTGTACATCGGCAAGGAGATGGACTCTAATGAAGAAGAGTCATCTGACTCTGAAGAAGCTAATGAATCCGATGAGGATTCTGATTCAGGCATGGCTGGCATCGCATGTGCCTCCACCCCTGCATCAAACTTCTTCATGAATCATTCAAGCGACGACGAATCTCCTGCTTACCGCTTCATGGCCAAAGCTTCGAAAGAAAAGGTATCCTCCAAGCATCGCATGGTTCACTCCAGTGATCAATATTCTTCGGATGAGGATAACCAAGATAAACTGATCAAAATTGCTAATATACAACGAAACTCTCTTGAGAAAATTGAGAAAACCCTCAGGAAATCTGAAGTGTTGTTGGTTGAGGAGATGGAGAAAAATCAGTCGTTGACAGCAGTGTATACCACTCTCACATCATGAATGGAAGAACTGTCAAATCGTCATGATTTTCTCTCGGCTGAACATGAGAGATTGACCTATGATTACCTAAAAAGGAAATAGGAACTCGAGTCGCTAAGAGAAGCTCATGAGGATTTGATCAAAGAAAATTCTCTTCTCACCCAACAACTCAAAGAGCTGAAGTGTTTGTTCCACCTTGCTTAAAATGCCTTGAACGCAAAAATGCAGAATCAAATGCTGAATCTTCTGTGAATGCTAACCCCTCTGTCGAGGAAAATGATTCTGTGTCTGATGATAATGCTAGGTTGAAGGATCTTATTCAGACAGGAATGTTCAAATCGCTTAAAGGGCATCAAACTCTTTGTGATGTTCTGAAGAAATCCATTCTTCACAAAAATCCCAGGAAAGAAGGTATCGGTTTCGAAAGGAAACTGAATGAAAATGGCTCCTACTGGGTACCTGATCAATATCCTCGCACTGTGTGGGTGCCTGCCAAGAGCAAAATGCTCGATCCAGCATTACTTTCAGGATATGACTCTCCTATCCCTGAATACTCTCATGATGATTCTTTGGACAACTATAAGCTGTTCAAAAACCAACATGGTGAGACGGTTGCTCGCTATGTTGGACCTAATAGCAGAAATGGCCCCCCAAAGAAAGCTATCTAGGTGCCAAGGAAAACTATCGAAGCATTGCCTATTACTACTGTACTAACCATGCATGCAGAAAATGCTCGTTACTTCCTTAAAGAAGTTCGACAGAATGAGTACATGCATACCTCATTAAACAACTATACTCATTCATCTGGAAAAAATTTCAATGCCTATTCTTTCGATTATGCTCGCACTGCTTCGAGTAACAATTATGGTTACCAAAAGAAATCATATCCTGCTCGCTCTACTATTTCAAAGCCACCTACAAAGATGTCGGTGGTTAAGAAAGCCTAATTCTCCTGCAGGACTATGTCGCTGGGTGTACCGAATGAATAATGGATAGTGGATGCACTAGTCATATGACCGGAGACAAGTCGTTGTTTGTCGACCCCAACTTAACTACTTCATCTCTGAAGTATATCACTTTTGGCGACAACAACAAAGGAAAGGTAATTGGGTTAGGTAAAGTTGCTATATCCAAAGACAAGAACATTGATGATGTCTTACTTGTTCAGTCTCTTGGATTCAATCTCATGTCAGTTGGCAAGCTTTGTGATTTAGGCATGCTATTTCTATTTTCTATATCCAAATGCATCATCTTTATGGCCTCTAACAATTCCTTCGTCTTCGAGGGAAATAGAAAAGGTGATTTATATATAGTGGATTTCTCTAAGGGTCCCTCAGTCCAAATTTGTTTTCTTGCAAAAGCAACCGAAGGATGGCTGTGGCACTGAAGACTTGGTCATGCAGGTATGAGAAATTTGCAGACTCTCATGAAGAAAAATCATCTCCATGGCATTCCTGATGTAAAATTCAATACAGATCATCTCTATGGTGTGTGTGCGGCCGGTAATTGGCCAAGAAGCATCATTCATCAAAGACTCTCATGACCACAACAAGACCTCTGGAAATTCTTCATATGGATTTATTCGGACCTCAAAACTATGCAAGTTTCGGAGGCAGTCATTATGGTCTAGTTATTGTTGATGATTTCTCTCGCTACACTTGGGTATTCTTTCTCGAAGACAAAACCTGCACCCAAGACATCTTCAAAAGATTCGCCAAGAAGGCCCAGAATGAATATAATGTGCGAATTAAGCATGTCAGAAGTGACAATGGTACTGAGTTCAAAAACACTCATATCGAGGATTTTCTCGACGAAAATGGTATAACTCATGAGTTCTCTACCGCATACACTCCCCAACAGAATGGAGTTGTTGAGCGAAAGAATAGAACTCTCATCGTGATGGTGAGAACAATGCTCAATGAGTATAAAACTCCTATTCGCTTCTCGACTGATGCTATTAACACTGCTTGTCATGTTGTGAATCGTGTTTATCTTCACAAGTTCCTTAAGAAAATTTTATATGAGCTTATCACTGGCAAGAAACCAAATGTTTCTTATTTACGTGTTTTTGGTGCACCTTGCTATATTCGAGACATGAATCATAATTCCAACCTTGCACCTAAGGCACATGAAGGTTTTCTTCTTGGTTATGGCTCGAACTCGCATACTTATCGTGTCTATAACTCTCACCACGGGAAAGTTATGGAAATGGTCAATGTGCGGTTTGATGAATCTAACGGCTCCCAAAAGGAGCACCTGCCAAATGTGATAGATGCACCGTCGATTTTGGATGCTATTCCACAAATGGCTATTGGGAGCGTCAAGCTAGTTGAAGGAAATGTACCTGACTCATCCGATGATGATGCCCCTATGACTCGAAGCAGAACACGCCAAGCCACTACTGAAGAAAATACCACTCCGAACACAAATGGCAACCAGCATGCAAATGCCAATCAAGATGGCAATACCGATGAAAATGGCGATACAAATGCTCATCCCAATGCTGATGCTGAGGAAAATGAAAATGATCATCAAGAAGAAAATCCTCACCCACGAGTGGCTAATTGAGTTGACCCTGCATTAATTTTGAAAGATCTCAAGAATCCAGGTTATCGACCCACAACTCGTTCCCGCACTCGTTTGGCTAACTACTGTGGCAGTTTCTCCTTTGTCTCTTTGACAGAACCTACCAAGTATGAGGACGCCATGAATGATCCCGATTGGATGAATGCTATGCAAGAAGAGTTGGTGCAATTCGAATTGAATGATGTATGGGAATTGGTTGACAAACCGAATCCTAAGAAGCACAATATCATTGGCACAAAATGGATATTCCAGGATAAGCAAGATAAAAATGGCATTGTTGTGAGAAACAAAGCACGTCTTGTCGCTCAAGTGCATACACAGGTACAAGGTATTGATTTCGCTGAAACTTATGCTCCTGTTGCTCGCCTTGAGTCAATTCGTATTCTTCTCGCTTATGCAAACTACAATGATATCCTGCTTTATCAAATGGACATGAAAAGTGCTTTCCTCAATGGTGAAATTGATGAGGAAGTATATGTTAGGCAGCCACCTGGCTTTGAAAACCCTCAGTTTCCTAACAAAGTTTTCAGGTTGAAAAAGGCTCTATATGGGCTTAAGCAAGCCCCTCGAGCTTGGTATGACACCTTGAATAGATTTTTGCTCGACAAAGGGTTCAAGCCAGGATCCACTGATTCCACTCTTTTCACACGTGCTATTGATGGTGATCTATTCGTGTGTCAAATCTATGTCGATGATATTATTTTCGGCTGTACTAACAATGCTTGCAGCATGGAGTTCGGGCGAATGATGTCCGAGAAATATCAAATGTCTATGATGGGTGAACTTAAGTTCTTTATCGGACTGCAAATACATCAACATGACAATGGAATTTTCATATCTCAGGAGAAATATCTAAGAGACTGTCTGAAGAAGTTCAAAATGGAAGATTGCAAACTAAAGGGCTACAAAACTCCAATGCCCACGAATGGTAAGCTGGACGCAGATGTGTACGGTAAGGATTACAATTAGAAAGCTTATCATTTGATGATTGGTTCTTTACTACCGATGTGCATCCAGACCTGATATTATGTTGAGTGTTTCTATGTGTGCTCGTTATCAAGCTACACCGAAAGAATCGCATCACCAAGCGGTCAAGCGTATTCTAAGATATTTGGCTCACACCCCCACCTTAGGTTTATGGTATCCTAAGGGAGCACAGTTTGATCTTGTTGGATATTCAGACTCAGATTATGCAGGTGACCTGGTTGATAGGATATCTACTTCTGGGACATGCCATTTCCTCGGTAGATCTTTGGTATGTTGGTCGTCAAGGAAGTAGAATTGTGTATCTCTCTCTACGGCTGAGGCCGAATATATTGTTGCCGGTGCTTGTTGCACTCAGTTATTGTGGATGAAGCAAACTCTGAAGGATTATGGCATCAAGGTCAAGAAGATTCCTCTATATTGCGACAATGAGAGTGCGATCAAAATTGCACACAATCTAGTGCAGCATTCTCGCACCAAGCATATTGCCATCAAACATCATTTCATTCATGATCATGTTGCTCGAGGGGATATTGTTATCAGTCACGTCAATACTGAAGATAATCTCGCTGACATCTTCACCAAGCCTCTCGATGAGAAAAGATTCTGTGTGTTACGGTGTGAGCTAAATATCCTAGATTCCGCAAACATGCAGTTAGCTGGACTCGGCACCCATACCATCACTTCCACATCTTAGAAGGAATGGGTGCACAACACTTGAAGAGTTTGAAAATTTCGACAAAGTGAAATTTTCTTTCTGAGAGTGAATACATTAATGAAGAACTAGACTAACCGGGTGCCACGATAATTGTGCGATGCTCGGGGTCATAAAGTTCTTATACGGTGGGTCACACCACCACGATTTCCCTTTGTTGAGTTTCCTTTCGGTTGAAGGAGTTGGTGTTAGTCCGAATGTATTTCACTCATAGCTTTTCGTTCGAGTGTTTGGGTTTCTTTGTCTGAGTGAAATGCCTAGGACCCTATTTTCCCTCTGTTCTATCTCTTCCAGTCTATGCTATTTCGTTATGAATGCTCAATTTCATCTGGTAACGAAACTTTATCTGGTGTCATTGACCACGTTAAAGGTTCGTTCTGAACTTAATTAGTTTGCGAAAGCCATCCAAAATTTGGGGTTTCCCGCCCAAGTCAGGACCATGATCTTCGATGATGGTTGCCACGTGCTCTTCAACAACTGCCACTTTATCCTGTCCGTTGAATCGCAATAGCCCTTCGATAATGGTCGTTCGATCAGATTCTCCCAATGAGATTATTTCCCCTCGCATATATATACTGCATCGCAACCACTCCCTCATCCAATTCTCCTCGCCACCGTCACTTTCCGAAGCCCTGCCGCACTACTCCACCTTGAGCTCGACGCTGACGATCGTCTTCGCTGCTTTGCTGTCGGAAAGAGGTCGCCCGAGTCATTCCTCGCCGTCACGGATCATCTTCCTCCCCACTCCGCCGTAGTTGCTACACATCACCGAGTTAGGGTATGTGTAGTGCGAACTTGTTCTTCCATCCATCGCGTTCGAGTTCGTCCGAGGTAGAAATTCCATGTATTTACCACATTTTTCAGATCTTTACTGCTAGGTAACTTGTGCGGATGTGGTTTGTAGATGTCCCGCGGATCCAAAAAAATTCAGATCTAGGGTTTGTGTTATGTCTTGTACGAATGAAATGCTTAGCACCTTGACTAGTATATTCTTCGAATATACTAGTTCGTTCTACACATTTCTTTCATCCGAAACATTTCTCAAAGTCTGTGTGACGCCCCTGATTCAATCGTACACTAATCATACACGCAAATGTGTACGATCAAGATCAGGGACTCACGAGAAGATATCACAACACAACTCTAGACCCAAATTAAAGTAATACAAGCTTCATATTACAAGCCAGGGGCCTCGAGGGCTCGAATACAGAAGCTCAAAAACACAAGAGTCAGCGAAAGCAACAATATCTGAGTACAGACATAAGTTAAACAAGACTGCCTTAAGAAGGCAAGCACAAAAAAGATACAGATCGAAAAGGCAAGGCTTCCTGCCTGGGACCTCCTAACTATTCCTGGTCATCAGCGGTCTCCATGTAGTAGTAGGCATCCTCGGGATAGTAGCAGTAGTCGATGCGGGTGGCATCAGGCTCCTGGGATCCATCATCTGGTCGCGACAACCGGAAAGAAGAAAGGAAGGGGGAAAAGGGGTAGCAAAGCAACCGTGTGTACTTATCCAAAGTACTTGCAAGCATCAGATTTATACTACCTATGCATTGGTATCAAGGAAGGGATGTACCCGTGGACTGAACTGCAGAATGCCAGAATAGAGGGGAAGGCCTAGCCTATCAAAGACTAGCATCTTCAACCATCTTGCAGCATTCAGAAGAGTACAGAATAGCATTTTATAATTAATAAGCATGTTGTAGTATTAACGCCCAAAGGTCCTTCCTCGACTCCCTGTGAGAAAGCAATCCCGGAGCCAACATATCCATCTCATGTCTCAAGTATCCATTTCTAGTTGTAATAGATCAGGATACAACTCCAAGCGTCCATTACCGTGGACATGGCTATTCAAATAGATAACTTCCCTGCAGGGGTGCACCACTTTACCCAACACGCTTGATTACTCTGGCCGGACACACTTTCCTGGGTCATGCCCGGCCTCGGAAGATCAACACGTCGTAGTCCTACCTAGGCTCAGCAGAGAGGTCCCCGCCGGTCTACATCCTAAGCGCTCCGGGGTCTTGGGCCCATCGCCCTTTGCACTCCGGGTCGTTGCATGCGGGGCGGATCCAGGCACCACCTCGGTCCTGGATGGTACCGGCCCAGCTGTGCCACAATGCTGAACTGGACGTCTGACAGAGCTGTCAGAAGAAACGTATGACGCCGAGTGCCCATATCTGTTCCCACATGGTGGTTAGTGCGTATAGGCCAGTGGCAACTCAGATTAAATACCCAAATCCTTAGTGTATTGGGAGCTCGCGGAGACGAGCACAGACTCACAATCATGTGACCCCGTCGCCCCGTCTCGAGGAAAAACGGCGAGGGCCAGGCCCAACCCTCTCACTAGGGCGGTCTACCTGCCCGGCCGTACCTCGTAATTATCTCACGGGTGCTCTCCGGGCCCGCCCGACTTTCACATCAACTTGCAGGTACCCCTCAGGGTCGACCCGACTTCAACAATGGTCTCAAGTAAAGTCCAGGTAACCGTGTGTCCATAACATCAAGGGGGAATCCGAGGAATCGTCCTCAATGGAATCCACTTGATGTAATTGTCAAGGTAAACTTAGGAGGAATCATTCTCGAGGTTCACACTTGAGGTGTTTCACGACAGAGTCGTGTCGGGAGTGGTGAAGGAGGAATCACCCTCAATGACCACGACCGAATAGTTACACTAAAGAGTTCTCATCAGGAGTGCGTTACGAGGTATCACCCTCGGCACTCGATAGTAGCTCTGTAGAGTCGAGCAACAAAGGGGGTGTGATGTGATGTGTTGGGCTCTGGACGTCGATCACGTTGATCGAGTTATCTGTCATCAAGCCGAGGCAACTGGGACAAGGTGAGGGGTACCTGATGGATCACTAACCAACCTATACTAAATAGTTTAGGATAAGTAGGTAAGGTACAACAACAGGTTACAAAAGCAGACTATGCATCAGATATAGGAGCAAACAAATACAGTAGCAAAATCTAATGCAAGCATGAGAGAGAATGGAATGGGTGATATCGGAATGATCAAGGGGGGTTTGCTTGCCAGGAAGCTCTGCTGAAAGGGGAGAAGACTCATAGGTGACGTAGTCGATCATAGGGGCAGCATCAATCTCGGGGTCTACCGGAGAGAAGAGGGGGAAGAAACAGTCAATACAAAGCACACAGATGCATCACTAAGCATGACATGACGAAACGTGGTGCTATGGGTGTTCTAACATGGTACTACACGATACCGGCAAAGGGCAAAACATCCGGGAATGTTTTCCCGAAATTTGGCATTTTCGGACAGATGAAACAAGGGGGGACGGCTCTATGTTCGCTATACTAGGGGCATGTGATAGACGAACGGAGGGCATATTCGGATTCGTCATGTTTTTATGAGCAACTTTCATGTACAAAGTATTTTCATCTGATATACTATTTATTTTTATATTATTTTTCAAAGTTTTAATTGAATTTCTAAAATTTACATGATTTATTTTAATTCAAAAATAGAATTATGCTGTCAGCATGATGTCAGGGGTGACATAAGCAGTCAACCCAGCCAGTCCAGGTCAAACCTGACGGCTGGGTCCCACCTGTCATTCACAGTGGGTTAACAGAATCTAATTTAAACTAAACTTGAGTTAACTAGGGAATGGGCCCCACATGTCAGTGACTATTTAGTCTAAATAATTAAGTTATTTAATTTAAATAATTATTAAGCTAAAACAGGGGATGGGGCCAACCAGTCAATGACTGGGGCCGGCCCAGTCAGCTGCTGTCGGGGTCAACGGTCAAGGGGAGCCCTGGGCCCACTGGTCAGTGGCCCAGGGGGGTCCCAGGTGGCACCATGTCAGCGTGGCAGGTGCGCGCCGGCGGCGACCAAAGTGGTGGCGGCGACGCACCGGAGACGGTCGGAAAACGGCCACAGGGGCCCGTTTCGGACGCAGCTTGATCCTACAGCACCGTGGGGCTCGCGCGCATCCGACTGAGGTGGCGGCATGGCCGGAGCGGACCTGCAGCGATAGGGCAAGCGGCGAGGGCGGCGTCTGGAGCATGGGCTTAGTGGGGACGACGCTACGGGGCACGGTTCGATGTGCGGAGTGGCTCTACGGGCAGCTGGCGCTCATGTGTGTCCATTGCCACAGTCGGCAGCAGGCGGGAGGCTACGAGCTCGCTGGAGACGACCTCGCGGTGGTGGCCGAAGCACTGCCCTATCTGGGATGGCGCTAGAGGGAGCGGGAGGAGTAGCAAGTGCATGCAATGGGTGCGGGCGGAGGCGCTAAGCACGACGGGGTGGTCGGCAACGAGCTCCGCGAGCCGTGGCCACGGCGGCGAGCACCACTGCGGCGACGAGCTCGGGCACGATGGAGGGGGGTGAGCTACGGATGCGGGATTGAGTTAGCGAGCGAGGGGGGAAGACCGCGGTCTCACCATGGTCCTGGAGGTGTGCACGAGTGGGCTCGGGGAGGGCTCGTGGTGGCCGGCATTGGAGAAGATCAACGGCGGCCGAGGCGGACGAGGTGACGCTGTGGGGTGCTCCGTCCCGATCCAGTGGGTGAGGTCAACGTTGCCGAATGCGGCGACGCTTAAAGGCAAGCTAGCGAGACTAGGGGTGGCCGGTGGCCACGGTGGCGCGAGGCGGACGGCGACGAACGCGTCGGGCGAGGAGGGGAAAGGGGATCTGGGGCGAAAGAAGGGAGGCCGAGATGGTGGAGGAGAGGGCGCATGGGGTGGTAGGGGCGAGTGGGAGACGAGGAGGCTGACGGGGTGCGTCTGCCTTATCCCCTCGCCGGGGCGTCGCCGGTGAGGTGGTCCGGTTGGGGCTCGCCCCTGTAGCGACTGGGTCGGGGGGAACAGGGGAGGGGGAAGCAACCTGGTGGGGTTTGGTGGGCCGGCTGGGGGAAGAGTTGGGCCAAGGTCCATGGAGGGTTTCTTATTTATTTTATTTTTTTCTTTTATTTGTTTTTCTTTTTATAGTTTTGTTTTCTTTTAGTTTTATAAAACATAACACTAGCCCCTAAATCAACATTGGTAATTATGCCACTGCCACAAATAATTTGAGGTTTAAATAAAATAGTTTAGTATTTTTATAATTTTAAAAAGCAATTAAATTATTATTTAGGCCACTATTTTAATTATTTTAGGGCATTAAAAATGCTTATAAAATATAGGTTTCTACCTGACAAATAAGGAGAGATTATTTGCCACAATTTGAACATTTTTGTTTTGACATTTGACAACTTTATTTGTTTGAATTTATTTTAAATTTGAATTTTGAATTGGTTTGAATCAACTGGGACCTAGCAACAGTAAAAGTGATGACAAGGCATCATTAGCATAGGATTACTGTAGCTTAATTATCCAGGCATTACAGTTCTCCTCCACTACAAGAAATCTCGTCCCGAGATTTAGGAGGTAGGCGGAACAAGGTGGGGTATTCATCACGAAGATGATCCTCGCGTTTCCAAGTGGCTTCATCTTCAGAATGATTTGAACACTAAACTTAAAGAAATTTGATAGCCCTCTGACGGGTGCGATGTTCAGCTTGAATGAGAACACAGATCGGATGCTCTCTGTAAGTGAGATCATCTTGCAGGGGTTGAGCTTTATAAGCCATGTGGTTGTTGCAATAAGACTTGCGACTCAGGGCATTGGCCATGACATTGGCCTTGCCAGGGTTATAAGAAATACCGTAGTCATAGTCTGTAATTGTTTTCATACATCGCTGCTGACTGAGATCCAGATCTAGCTGAGTAAACAGATACTTCAGACTTTAATGATCGGTGAACATCTCGCAACGATTACCAAAAGGAAATGTCGCCACAACTTTGGTGCAAACTTAACTGCAGCAAGTTCAAGTTCATTGACTGGGTAGTTCTTCTGGAAAGACATCTTGGAATTCACAAACGGCTGGAGCGTTTTCAATTCTCACAAGAGGAGAAGCGTTTAACGCATTCAAGGAATAAATATGTGCTTCGGCATTTCGAACAAGATGAGCATGGTAGCTTACTATCACACTGGAAGGACGTAGTAGATGGACGGTTTTAGTGGCGCAAATGATAGAAGCGGTATGTGTTTTCAACCATTCCATTCCCAGAATGAGGTCAATATTGGAAGACTTCAAAACATTGGGAGAAACATAGAATTCCAACCCTTTAATTTCAATGGTGGTTCGACATTGGCCCGCGGAATGCAGCTTGGAATTCCGACCAAGTGATGGCAGTTACAACAGGTAAGGAACATCTGTGGCTGTCCCACCATTGAGCAGTGGGACCTTTCAGGTAGTATGCCGTGGAGGTGACATAGTTGGCAGGGGCTACATCAGCAGACTCCAACTTGAAAGTGATGTCACGGAGCCAGTCATCAGCATCAAGGGGCTGAGTTGAGTTGCGGTAGATGATAGGGTTGAGGCGCACAAAGTCTTGCAGAGTTACTGGGGCTGGTTGCTATTTCATATTGGGACACAAGAACCGAGCCATGACTCCTCCCATGAACTGGCGATTCAGCTCAACTGCTGTATCATTTTGGCCATGTATTCGTGCGGTGGTGGATTGTCGCCACCACGGCCATGACCAACGGTTCTAACCATCCTGCTTAAATGCAATATGGGGGTAGTTCAGTAAGGGTTGGTGCAAGTGTATGGAGTCATTCATGAGGCAACTTGAACAGTGAGCAAAGGCGCAGTATGTACAAAGCGGTAGTCATTGAAGACATACTGATACATGTATAGAGCCAATTACACGTTGTTCGTATGAGTTCGGACAAGAGAACGCCCTAGACATACTAGGCGGCACGCATGCACACGATGGAGGGATACAACAACAAGACATAGGAAAGGCTACATCAACGTCAGATAAAAAACACTGGAGCGAGGGAGCTGCAAGTGACGACGCAGGGTGCCCTCGATAAGAGGATCCTACGGTTAGTGAACATTACGAAGCAGAACTTGGCCCTCAATTCGAGAAAAGGGGTAATACAAACCGCCGGGTGGATGTGATCACGAGATCCTAATGTTAGAGTTAGCAAAAAATTTAACTTGAATAGCAAAGAGATCAGAGTCCCAGAGTATAGACGAGGAGTAAAAGATCCTAATACCACCCATTGATGACGTGGGCCTCTAAGCCACACAGCCATGTTAGTAAATCAGTTTTTCAAAGGCTAGACTCAACTTCAGCCAAGGAGTTGGAAAGAGGAGGTTCCTACAGGCAGTCGGCTCAGATACCAACTTGTGACGCCCCCGATTCAATCGTACACTAATCATACATGCAAATGTGTACGATCAAGATCAGTGACTCACAGGAAGATATCACAACACAACTCTAGATACAAATTAAAATAATACAAGCTTCATATTACAAGCCAGGGGCCTCGAGGCCTCAAATACAGAAGCTCAAAAACACAAGAGTCAGCGGAAGCAACAATATCTGAGTACAGACAAAAGTTAAACAAGACTGCCTTAAGAAGGCAAGCACAAACAAGATACAGATCGAAAAGGCAAGGCCTCCTGCCTGGAACCTCCTAACTAATCCTGGTCGTCGTCGGTCTCCACATAGTAGTAGGCATCCTCGGGATAGTAGCAGTAGTCGACGGGGGTGGCATCTGGCTCCTGGGATCCACCATCTGGTCGCAACAACCAGAAAGAAGAAAGGAAGGGGAAAAGCGGTAGCAAAGAAACCGTGAGTACTCATCCAAAATACTCGCAAGTATCAGATCTATACTAAGTATGCATTGGTATCAAGGGAAGGGATGTATCTGTGGACTGAACTGCAGAATGCCAGAATAGAGGGAAAGGCCTAGCCTATCGAAGACTAGCATCTTCAAGCATCTTGCAGCATTCAGAAGAGTACACAATAGCATTTTATAATTAACAAGCATGTTGTAGTATTAACGCCCAGAGATCCTTCCTCGACTCCCTACGAGAAAGCAATCCCGGAGCCAACATATCCATCTCATGTCTCAAGTATCTATTTCTAGGTAATAGATCAGGATACAACTCCGGGCGTCCATTACCGTGGACACGGCTATTCGAATAGATAACTTCCCTGCAGGGGTGCACCACATTACCCAACACGCTTGATTACTCTGGCCGGACACACTTTCCTAGGTCATGCCCAGCCTCGGATGATCAACACATCGTAGTCCTATCTAGGCTCAGCAGAGAGGTCCCCGCCGGTCTACATCCTAAGCGCTCCGGGGTCTTGGGCCCATCGCCCTTTGCACTCCAGGTCGTTGTGTGCTGGGCGGATCCAGGCACCACCTCTGTCCTGGATGGCGTCGGCCCAGCCGTGCCGCAATGCTGAACTGGACGTCTGACATAGCTTTCAGAAGAAACGTATGAACGTCGAGTGCCCATATCTCTTCCCACGTGGTGGTTAGTGTGTATAGGCCAGTGGCCAACTCAGATCAAATACCCAAATCCTTAGTGTATTGGGAGCTTGCGGAGACGAGCAGAGACTCACGATCATGTGACCCCATCGCCCCGTCTCGAGGAAAAACGGCAAGGGCCAGGCCCAACCCTCTCACTAGGGCGGTGTACCTGCCCGGCCGTGCATCGTAATTATCTCGTGGGTGCTCTCTGGGCCCGCCCGACTTTCACATCAACTCGCGGGTACCCCTCAGGGCCGACCCGACTTCAACAATGGTCTCAAGTAAAGTCCAAGTAACCATGTGTCCATAACATCAAGGGGGATCTGAGGAATCATGCTCGATGGAATCCACTTGATGTAATCGTCAAGGTGAACTTAGGAGGAATCACCCTCATGGTTCACACTTGAGGTTTTGCATGATAGAGTTGTATCGGGAGTGGTGAAGGAGGAATCACCCTCAATGACCATGACCGAATAGCTACACTACAGAGTTATCATCAGGAGTGCGTTACGAGGTATCACCCTCGGCACTCGATAGTAGCTCTGCAGAGTCGAGCAACAAAGGGGGTGTGATGTGATGTGTCGGGCTCTGGACATCGATCACGTTGATCGAGTCATCGGTCATCAAGCCGAGGCAACTGGGACAAGGTGAGGGGTCACTGATGGATCACTAACCAACCTATACTAAATAGTTTAGCAGGTAAGGTACAACGGCAGGTTTAGAAAAGCAAACTATGCATCAGATATAGGAGCAAACAAATACAGTAGCAAAATCTAATGCAAGCATGAGAGAGAATGGAATGGGCGATACCGGAATGATCAAGGGGGGTTTGCTTGCCTGGAAGCTCTGCTGAAAGCGGGGGAAGAGTCGTCGGTGACGTAGTCAATCATAGGGGCAGCATCAGTCTCGGGGTCTACCGGAGAGAAGAGGGGGAAGAAACAGTAAATACAAAGTACACAGATGCATCACTAGGCATGACATGACGAAACGTGGTGCTAGGGGTGTTCTAACGCCGTACTACACGATACCGGCGAAGGGGGAAACATCCGGGAATGTTTTCCCAAAGTTTGGCATTTTCAGACAGGTGAAATGAGGGGGAATAGTTCTATGTTCGCTATGCTAGGGGCATGTGACAGTCGAACTGAGGGCATATTCGAATTCGTCACGTTTCTCTAACCAACTTTCATGTATAACGTATTTTCATCCGATATATGGTTTATTTTATATTATTTTTCAAAGTTTTAATTGAATTTCTAAAATTTACAGGATTTATTTTAATTCAAAAATAGAATTATGGCGTTAGCATGATGTCAGGGGTGACGTCAGCAGTCAACCCAGCCAGTCCAGGCCAAACCTGACGGCTGGGTCCCACCTGTCATTCATAGTGGGTTAACAGAATCTAATTTAAACTAAACTGGAGTTAACTAGGGAATGGGCCCCACATGTCAGTGACTATTTAGTCTAACTAATTAAGTTATTTAATATAATTAATTATTTAGCTAAAACAGGGGTTGGGGCCCACCAGTCAGTGACTGGGGCCGGCCCAGTCAGCTGCTGACCGGGGTCAATGGTCAGTGGCCCAGGGGGTCCCAGGTGGCACCACGTCAGCGTGGCGGTCGCGTGCCAGCAGCGACCAAAGTGGTGGCGGCGACGCACCGGAGACAGTTGGAAAACGGCCACAGGGGCCCGTTTCGGACGTGGCTTGATCCTACAGCACCGTGGGGATCGCGCGCATCAGACCGAGGTGGTGGCATGGCCAGAGCGGACCTGCAGCAAGGGCGGCGTCCGGAGCATGGGCGTGGTGGGGACGATGCTACGGGGCATGGTTCGACGCGCGGAGTGTCTCTATGGGCAGCTAGCGCTCACGCGCGTCCATTGCCGCAGCCGGCAGCAGGCGGGAGGCGACGAGCTCATCGGAGACGAGTTCGCGGCAGCGGCCGAAGCACTGCCCTATCTGGGACGGCGCTAGAGGGAGCAGGAGGAGTAGCGAGCGCATGCAATGGGTGCAGGCGAAGCCGCTGAGCACGACAGGGTGGTCGGCAACGAGCTCTGCGAGCCGTGGCCACAGCGGCGAGCACCACCGCGGTGACGAGCTCGGGCACGATGGAGGGTGGTGAGCTATGATGACCCACAAGTATAGGGGATCAATCGCAGTCCTTTCGATAAGTAAGAGTGTCGATCCTAACGAGGACCAGAAGGAAATGATAAGTAGTTTTCAGCAAGGTATTCTCTGCAAGCACTGAAATTATAAGTAACGAGTAGTTTGATAGCAAGATAATTTGTAACAAGTAAGTAATGGTAACAGTAACAAAAGTGCAGCAAGGTAGCCCAATCCTTTTTAGGCAAAGGACAGGCCAAAACGGTCTCTTATGATAAGCAAAGCGTTCTTGAGGGTACACGGGAATTTCATCTAGTCACTTTCATCATGTTGGTTTGATTTGTGTTCGCTACTTTGATAATTTGATATGTGGGCGGACCG
The DNA here is from genome assembly GCA_011799875.1 of Thinopyrum elongatum. Taxonomy (NCBI): domain Eukaryota; kingdom Viridiplantae; phylum Streptophyta; class Magnoliopsida; order Poales; family Poaceae; genus Thinopyrum; species Thinopyrum elongatum. The sequence continues at coordinate 403,841,837 of CM022302.1, read as the reverse complement.
GTGCTTAGGTGCTGTTCTTACTTGAACAAACCTCCTACTTATGATTAACCCCCTCGCAAGCGTCCGCAACTTTGAGAAAAGTATTAAGAATAAATCTAACCATAGCATTAAACTTTTGGGTCCAAATCGGTCCCTTACGGAATAGTGCATAAACTAGGGTTTAAGCTTCTGTCACTCTCGCAACCCATCATCTAATAACTACTCCACAATGCATTCCCTTAGGCCCTAATAAGGTGAATTTCCATGTAGTCGACGTTCACATGACACCACTAAGGGAATCACAACATACATATCATCAAAATATCGAACACATATCAAGTTCACATGATTACTTGCAACAAGATTTCTCCCGTGACCTCAAGAACAAAAGTAACTACTCACAAATGATAATCATGCTCAAGATCAGAGGGGTATTAAATAGCATAATGGATCTGAACATATAATCTTCCACCAAATAAACCATATAGTAATCAACTACAAGATGTAATCAACACTACTAGTCACCCACAAGCACCAATCTAAGGTTCCGGTACAAAGATTGAACACAAGAGATGAACTAGGGTTTGAGCGAGGATGGTGCTGTTGAAGATGTTAATGGAGATTGCCCCCCCCCCCAAGATGGGAGAGTTGTTGGTGAAGATGATGACGATGATTTCCCCCTCCGGGAGGGAAGTTCCCCCAGCGGAATCGCTCCGCCGGAGGGCAAAAGTGCTCCTGCCCAAGTTCTGCCTCGAGACGGCGACGCTTCATCCCGAAAGTCCTCTCTTCATGTTTTCTAGGTCAAATTGACTTATATACCATAAGATGGGCACCGGAGGTGGGCCGAGAGGAGCACAACCCACCAGGGCGCGCCTGGGCTCCGTGGCGTGCCCAGGTGGGTTGTGCCCACCTGGTGGGCCCCCTCAGGTACTTATTGGCTCCAATAATTCTTATATATTCCATAAAAATTCTCCGTGAAGTTTCAGCTCATTTGGAGTTGTGCAGAATAGGTGGCCTGACGTAGCTTTTTCAGGTCTAGAATTCCAGCTGCCGGTATTCTCCCTTTTTGTGTGAACCTTGCATATTATGAGAGAAAAGGCATTAGAATTACTCCAAAAAGCATTATTACACATAAAAACAATATAAATAATAGAAGGAAAACATGATGCAAAATGGACGTATTAACTCCCCCAAGCTTAGACCTCGCTTGTTCTCAAGCGAAAAACCGAAATCGAAAAACATGTCCACATGCTTAGAGAGAGAGGTGTCGATAAAAACAAAATACGGACATAGAAGCATCATGTACATTATTTTAACAGTAACAAACTTTAACATATAACTTTATCATAGAACTTTTATCACATAACTTCTGTCATAAACTTCTCATGAACAAGTAACAATTCATCACAACATCAAAGTATAAAGCATAAACTCTATTGAAAACCAACAAACTATGTTCTCAGTCAACTTTGCAACTACAATTCATCATGTTTTCAGGAAGGGTCACGTATCGGAGCCTTTTGGGCAAGTCCACATACTCAACCATCATATAGTCTTCTATGATTGCTAACACTCACCGCATACACATGAGCAAAAAGTTTCAACCGGACACATAGAAAGATAGGGGCTTATAGTTTCGCCTCCCAACATGCTCACCTCGAGGGTGATGTCAACAATAATAACTCATGCTACTCATATCCAACTGGATATATGTGCCTAGATCTTTCCTCACCACATAATGCTTGCCAAAAGAGAAAAAATAAAAAGGAATAGAGAGAAATACTTTGACTCTTGCATAAAAGTAAAATATAGGCCCTTCGCAGAGGGAAGCAGACGTTGCCATGCGCTTATTTGTTTGTATTCTCAATCTCTTAGTGCAAAAGAACGTCACATTATATTGCCCCTTATGATAGCAACCTTTATTATGCGGTCTGTCGCTTTTATTCTTTGCCATCACAAGTTCATACAACACTCAATTTTCTCTTACACTAAGTAATCCAACACTTTTAGAAGCAATTTTATTGCCTTTTTGCACCGATGAAAACTTACTTGAAGGATCTTACTCAATCCATAGGTAGGTATGGTGGACTCTCAAAACAAGATTTGGGTTTAAGGGCTTTGGATGCACAAGTAGTATCTCTACTTAGTGCGCAATTTTTGGCTAGCAAAGATGGGGGGCAAGCACCACATGTTAAAGGATCTATGACAATATAACTTCTATGTGAATATGAACAAACATAAATCATTACATTGTCTTCCTTGTCCAACGTCAACAATTTTGGCATATAATATTTTGATGGGGGCTCACAATCATAAAAGATGTCCAAGATAGTGTATTTGCGTGTGAAACTTCTCTTCCCTTATTAATTCTTTCATGAATTGCATTATTGACCAATGCTATGTTTGTAAATCTCCAATAAAATTTTCTACTTATACTCTTCCTTATGTGGTGTCATTACTTACCATAAGATTAGCATATGATCTTTTTCATTTATTTTATTTCTTTTTATTGAACATGAAAATAAAGAGAACAAAACTTCAAACTAAACTTTATTATATATATCTTGCACATGATTACAAGGATAGATCACTAAGCAAACACTCGAAAAGAAAGGATTGAACTAAATTTTTATTCATCTAAAGCAAAAGATAACTATGGATCGAACTAAGATAAGTAAAGGCCAAAGATAGTGGAGGTGATACGATACCAGGGCTCCTCCCCCAAGCTTGGCGCAAGCCAAGGGGAGTGCCCATACCCGATACTCAAATTTCCTTTGGTGATGAAGAAGGAGGTGGTGGTGATGAAGTAGTAGAGATCTCGGCCTTCAAGCTCAAAAGATACTTCATTCTCTGGATGATGCTCCGAAGGGTGATGATATGTTCTTGCAATAAAATATTTTCACAAGTGAGATATTTGTTTTGAACACGAACCGTTTCAATGATCCTAAAAGCTTCAATCTCAGTGGGAGTGAGATATTCATAGTATGGCTGAAGGATATCTTCTTCCTCTTCCTCTGAAGTCCAGCTATAGTGCCCCACATCCCCATAAACCTTCGGGTTTGCGATAAAATCAGCAACATAGCTCTCATCCTCTGAGTCTTGAGATGACATATTTTCAGATCTATCAGGAAAACAGCAAGGAAAAGAAAACAAAAGATTTCTCCATGATACGGTGGTCAATAGGTTCGGGGGGTATATAAAGATTTTTTATCTTGGGAAACAAGCAAAGGGAAGAAAAAGGGAGTCCGGAAGGTACCCGAGGTGGGCACAACCCACCTGGGCGCGCCTGGCTTCCAGGCGCGCCCTGGTGTCTTGTGTCCACCAGGGCTGCCTTCCTTGTTGTTTCTTATTTTCCTAATTTCTGATATATTCTAAAACTGACAGAAAATATTTTTGCGGATTTTTCGGAGTCCGTTTACTTACCGTATCACATACCTCCTCTTTTTCAGTTATTCTGGAGTGTTCTGGAAGGTTTCCTTTATGTGTTCTTCCGGTGTCATAGTTTGGATAATATTGCTTTCAACATTAATGGGCGTACCTGAGATATAATGTTTTATTCTTTGCCCATTGACAACCTTCGGGTTAGTACCCTCGGCATTATTTATTTTGATGGCTCCAGATCGATAAACCTCCTCGATAACATAGGGTCCTTCCCATTTGGAGAGGAGTTTTCCTGCAAAGAATCTGAAACGAGAGTTGTACAAATGAACATATTCTCCAACTTTGAACTCACGCTTTTGGATTCTTTTGTCATGCCATCTTTTAACTTTTTCTTTAAATAACTTGGCATTTTCATAAGCTTGGGTTCTCCATTCATCTAGTGAGCTAATATCAAATAATCTCTTTTCACCGGCAAGTTTGAAATCATAGTTGAGTTCTTTAATTGCCCAATATGCTTTATGTTCTAACTCAAGAGGCAAATGACAAGCTTTTCCATAAACCATTTTATAAGGAGACATACCCATAGGATTTTTATATGCTGTTCTATAAGCCCAAAGTGCATCGTCTAATTTCTTAGACCAATTCTTTCTAGACCTATTGACAATTTTCTGTAATATCAACTTTATTTCTCTATTGCTAAGTTCAACTTGACCACTAGATTGAGGGTGATAGGGTGAAGCAATTCTATGGTTAACATCATATTTAGCAAGCATTTTACGGAAAGCACCATGAAAAAAGTGTGAACCACCATCAGTCATTAAATATATAGGGACTCCAAACCTTGGGAAAATAACTTCCTTAAGCATTTTAATAGAAGTGTTGTGATCAGCACTACTAGTTGGAATAGCTTCTACCCACTTAATAACATAATCAACAGCAACCAAAATATGAGTATACCCATTAGAGGAAGGAAAAGGTCCCATGTAATCAAAACCCCAAACATCAAATGGTTCAATAGCAAGTGAATAATTCATAGGCATTTCCTGACGCTTACCAATATTACCAATTCTTTGACATTCATCACAAGATAAAACAAACTTACGGGCATCCTTGAAGAGAGTAGGCCAATAAAAACCAGATTGCAATACCTTGTGAGCAGTTCTATCTCTCGCATGATGCCCTCCATAAGCTTTGGAGTGACATTTTCATAGGATTTGTCCCTGTTCATGCTCAGGTACACAATGTCTAATAATACCGTCTACTCCTTCTTTATAAAGATGTGGGTCATCCCAAAAGTAAAGTCTTAAATCATAGAAGAATTTTTTCTTTTGTTGGTATGTGAAGCTAGGTGGTATGTATTTAGCAACAATGTAATTAGCATAGTCAGCCTACCAAGGAGTGTTATGAGAAACATTTATTGCAGCTAATTGTTCATCAAGAAAACTATCATTAATAGGTTGTGGGTCATCAAGAATATTTTCTAACCTAGACAAGTTATCAGCAACGGGGTTCTCAGCTCCTTTTTCTATCAGTGATATGCAAGTCAAATTCTTGTAGCAAAAGAACCCACCTAATGAGTCTAGGTTTAGCATCTTTCTTTTTCCATAAGATATTTTATAGCAGCAGGATCGGAGTGAACAGTAACTTTAGAATCAACAATGTAAGATCTAAATTTGTCACAAGCAAACACAACTGCTAAGAATTCCTTTTCAGTAGTAGCATAATTGCGTTGAGCACTGTCTAGAGTTTTACTAGCATAATGAATAACATTTAACTTCTTATCAACTCTTTGTCCTAGAACAGCACCAACGGCATAATCACTAGCGTCACACATAATCTCAAAGGGCAAGTTTCAATCAGGTGGTTGAACAATAGGTGCAGAGATTAAGGCTTTCTTAAGTGTTTCAAAGGCTTCTACACAATCATCATCAAAAACAAATGGAACATCCTTTTGCAAAAGATTTGTAAGAGGCCTAGAAATTTTAGAGAAGTCTTTAATAAATCTCCTATAGAAACCAGCATGACCGAGCAAACTACGAATACCTTTGATATCTTTAGGACATGGCATTTTCTCGATTACATCAACTTTAGCTTTATCCACCTCAATACCTCGTTCAGAAATTTTATGTCCCAAGACAATACCTTCATTAACCATAAAGTGGCACTTCTCCCAATTCAAGACAAGATTAGTTTGCTCGCATCTCTGCAAAACTCGATCAAGGTTGCTTAAGCAATCATCAAAAGAAGTTCCATAAATGAAAAAATCATCCATGAAAACCTCAACAATATTTTCACAAAAATCAGAGAATATAGTAGTCATACATCTTTGAAAGGTAGCAGGTGCATTACATAAACCAAAAGGCATATGTCTATAAGCATAAGTTCCGAAAGGACAAGTGAAGGTGGTTTTCTCTTGATCAGGTTGTGAAACAGGTATTTGAGAAAGTCCAGAGTATCCATCAAGGAAACAAAAGTGTGTGTGCTTAGATAGTCTTTCAAGCATTTGATCAATAAAAGGTAGAGGGTAATGATCTTTTCTAGTAGCTTTATTTAATTTTCTAAAATCAATTACCATTCTGTAGCCAGTGACAATTCTTTGTGGAATAAGTTCATTTTTATCAATAGGAACAACAGTAATACCTCCCTTCTTAGGGGCACAATGAACGGGACTTACCCATCTACTATCAGCTATAGGATAGATTATACCTGCTTCCAGAAGCTTCAATATTTCAGTTCTTACCACTTCTTTCATTTTGGGATTCAACCGTCATTGGTGATCGACAACGGGTTTTGCATCAGGTTTCGTATTAATTTTATGCTGACAGAGAGTGGGACTAATGCCCTTTAAATCATCAAGAGTATATCCAATAGCAGCTCGGTGCTTCTTCAGAACCTTCAATAACCTTTCTTCTTCATGTTCTGAAAGGTTAGCACTAATAATAACAGGATATATCTTTTTCTCATCAAGATAAGCATATTTCAAAGTGTCTGGTAATTATTTTAATTCAAACACAGGATCACCTTTAGGTGGAGGAGGACCTCCTAGAGTTTCAATAGGCAAATTGTGTTTAAGCAGAGGTCGTTGTTCAAAGAAATTTTTGTCTATCTCATTCCTTTCATGCATATGCATATCATTTTCATGGTCTAACAAATATTGTTCTAGTGGATCAGTAGGAGGCACAGCAATAGAAGCAAGGCCAATTATTTCATCCTTACTAGGCAATTCTTTCTTATGATGTTTTCTACTAAACTTAGAAAAATTAAACTCATGAGACTCGTCACCAAAACTAACACCGACGATTTGTTTCTCACAATCTATTTTAGCATTGACGGTGTTCAAGAAAGGTCTACCAAAGATAATAGGACAAAAGTCATCTTGTGGGGAACCAAGAACGAGAAAATCAGTAGGATATTTTATTTTCCCACACAAGACTTCAACATCTCTAACAACCCCAAGTGGTGTGATGGTGTCTCTATTAGCAAGTTTAATAGTAACATCTATGTCTTCTATTTCAGCTGGTGCTATATCATTCATAATTTCTTAATATAAGGTAAAAGGTGTAACACCCCAAAAATCGGGTTATCGATTTTTGTGCTGTTATTCCTTCTTAGCTTTTCTTTCCCGAATTTTTCCTCTAGAATCTGGTGAGTGACCAGGTGAATCCAGACAATCCTCAGCCCCTCAGTGCATTTCCATGCTCTTGTGCCAGTCAAGTTTCCGTCTGTAAACCCCAAACCTCATTTAAACCCTAGTTCCAAAATATCGGAACTGGAAATCCTGCCTTTGCGTTTACAAAGGAGCTATCATTTTTCTTACTCAGTTGATCCTCCCAAAATTTCCAGAGATCATCCTTCACTCATAAACCCTAGATGTGCTAAAATATTGCCAAGTCATATGCAATATTTCTCATCTAGAATTAATTCCTTTTTCTGCCTTTCCGAGGAATTAAATCCAAAATAATATCTATCCATCTCCAAAGTTCATGAAAACTTGTGGAGATATTCTTTGTAATCATATTGAGCTCTCATAAAAATATTGGCCATAATAAAATAGGGGAAATTGCATTTTCCTATTTTAAGCCAATATTTCAATTTGGGGCCTTTCCAAAGGAACTACCATTTTGGTAGTTAGGAAAATCCCAAATAAGTTGTGGAGCTTTTCCTATCCCTATCTTCACCATTTCCATCAAGATCTCAAGTTCCACCCATTAAATTTTGAGCACAACACCACTTTGCAAATTCTGTTCAGATTTTCAGTTTGCAAAGGAAGTGCTTGATTACTTGATCTACTTGGGCTGAAATTTTGCAGGGTGATTCATTATGATATATTACCCCTGCATACCAAAAATGAGCTCATTCCATCAAGTCAATCTTCCTCAGTAAATTATCTAAGTTTCTGTCCAGATTGCATCTCTGTGAAGGAAGTACCCTCATAGATGATCAATTTGAGCTGAAACTTTTCCAGACAGTTCCTATGACCATATCATCACTCTACACCAAGAATCATTCAAATCCATCTAGCCATTTGACCCCAGTATCATCATTTGCATTTCTGGTCAGTGGGCAAGGTTACAAAGGAAGTACCAGCTAGCATTGTCCATTTGTGCCCAAATTTTGCCAGAGTGACTACCTTAGTGGATGACTCACCCCTGCCCAAGATCATGCCAATGGGTGCACTGTGGTGGCCACACCACATGACAAACACTTTGCTGCCATACCTGTTTGACCCAGGCAGTGGTCACACCAGAGTTCTCTGTTCATGCTCGTAGGGTCAGGTCAACTCACGGAAGAGTGGAGAATACGCTGGACATGGTTTGGCACGAAGTGCAGCGTGGCATCGCCTTGGCCACGCGGTGACCATCGGTAGAACATGCCAACAGTGTGCACTGTGCTCGGGAGACTTCGGGAGGCCACTTCCAGTGAGCTCCATCTTGTCCACGAGCTGCCCACCGCATTCGTGCATCATCTAGAATCCTCTCTGCCTCGTACCGAAGCTCGTAGTTGCCTCTGCCGCCTTCGAGTCTTCGCTGGAGCATCGCCGCTTCGCCGTGCTTCTCGGTGCTTTGGCCACCATTGCGAGACCCCCCTCCCTCGACTATAAATAGCACGTCTTCGAGCCCCCTCTGCATCACCAGCAAGCCCAGCCCCTCCCAATCCTCCTAGTTGAGCTCCCTGAGCTCCTCCCTCCGCCATGGTCGCGGCTCTACCGCCGTTGCCCTCCGGCCACCCCGGCGCCCTGGCCTTTCCCCTCCTCTCCAACCCCGTCCCAGGCCTCCCCTACGACTCGCTGAGCTGCCGCCATCTCCAGTTTAGCGGGGGGAAGCGCTACCGGAGCAGCTCCCCTGGCGCCCATCTCCGCCGCTCTCCGGGCAGTGGCCGCGACGCTGCCGGCTGGCTCGCGTAGCCCCGCGGCTGCCCTCGGGCGTGGTGTGGAGCGCCGGTTCGAGCGGACCCAGCGGCGGCCCTCCCTGTGCTGCCAGTCGCTGGGGGCGAGCGCCGTCCGAGCCGCTGCAGCGCCTCCCCTGTCTCTCTGTTTGGTCGGGGATGAGAGCGAACCAGAGAGAGAGGAGATAAGAGAGAGATAAGGCCGGCCCCACCCAAAAGTCAATGGGCCCACGCGTCAGGATAAGTGGAAGCGTAAAATCCGAAATACGCTTTCAGTTTTTCCCAGCCGTCGGCCGAACCTGCTATTTTGTGAACATCCGTCCGTTAAGCACTGAAATGGACACTATTTTGTCCGTTTTACCGCCTAACGAACGAATGGCCGTAACTTCGCGACCGTAACTCCGATTGAGGTAAAACCAACGCCCACGTCTTCAGATCGACGAGCCCGTTGTGATGGCATCATTTTCTTAATGTTTTCACACTATATAAATGACCATTTTTCCCTTGCCCTTCGATTAGCCCCTCCGAGAGGGAAACATTTCTGGCGAATCTTCCCGGAGTTTTATTGCACTTCCTCCCGGCGTATCCCTCTACCCAAGGCAAGCCAACCTCTTCCATGAGCTCCGAACTTGCATGATGACTTTGCTTGCACCCTATGTGTTCATCGTAGTACATTTGTATCACCTGTTAGTCTGCATCTGCAATACAGCTGTCATGTCATCTGTATCAGTTGTTAGCATTACTTTTCATCTAATGTCATGACTTGTTTTCATGCCATATTATGCCATGATCTTAATAATACCATTATCATGTTAGTACCATGATCTCATGCCATGTTTGTTAACCTTGTCATAATTTAGCTATGTGGTTGCTAAGTGACTGTGACTGAGATGTTAAACTGAATTAATAAACATAGTTGGTTGATCAAGAGTCACCTGTCCGGGCTTATCCGTGCAACCACATTTGCCGGTATGGGATGGCCTTGACTTGGTCTGATCGCGTGCTCTTTCACCGGTACCTCCAAAGAGGGAGGGTTATGCGCGCGCGCTGCCCTGGCCCGGTAGGCGGCGATAACCCTGTGAGCCCAGTTGAGTTGTTTGGGTACCCGTCCCCGTTTGGGACAGTTTAGTTTGGCCACGACGATGGCAGGTGTCACGGGGTGACACAGGGGCCACCCAGGGCTTGACTCCGGGGGAGGATGATTGCCGGTGGTACGATGGGAGAGTCACGGATCAGATAGGTTTCGTTGGAGCAACGCTGGTCCACCCGAATGGGATCACGAGGTCAGTGCTCCATAGTGTGGGTAAAGTGCGCAACCTCTGCAGAGTGTAAAATCTATTCGAATAGTCGCGTCCATGGTATTGGACAGCCCGACCAGACCTCGCTAGGTGATCAACCATAATGATGATAATGATGGTGGAAGAACCTGTCCTGCATGGATAGTAGATGTTGTCAGAAGTATGGTATGTTAGCCATGAGATGGCTATGGAGGAGATGGTCAGATGACCGAAAGACTTGGATTTGGATCAGGTTCAGATTGGATCATGAGATTATTCAGAATATGGATTATTTACTTGATGCATGCTTTACTTTACCATACTTTACTTCAGTAGTTATTTTGCTAGATAATCCCGTTATATCGTGATGATTAATGCTGTTGGATGTTTAAACATGCCAGATAATTTTGCTACGACATGATGATTAATAATGCTAGATAGGTATGCTATGCTATGCTTGATTCGTGTTTTCCTGTTAATTCCATGCCATGTTTAGAATAAATTCTTGCATAGCATAGGGTTGGCTTTGTCATCTGCTTGTTTGGATGCTATGTATTTGGTTGTCTTGCGAGTACATTCAAAGTACTCACCTGGCCTTGCACGTGGCCAGTTGCAGGAGAAGATTCGTCGTGCTAGATCGTAACCCAGCCAGTCCTGTGAGTTATGGAGCCCAGCCAGAGACGATGTCACCGCTGAACCAAGACCTTCGCTGCCATCTTAGTTAGCCTTGGAGCTATGTAATATTGTTGTAAGCAACAGTATTGTAATACTCCATTTAATATAATAAAGCCATTTTGTGCCTGAAATTGATGTATCATGTCTTTGACGTGCGTCAGGTCTTATCCTGGGACTGGCGTGCGTCGGCCCTCTATCGGGGTGCCACAAGACTTGGTATCAGAGCCAGGCTGGCTATAGGTTACCCTAGCACCAAACCACCCCTATATTTTTCAACCGGTAGTGAGCCCAATAGATTTGACCCATCCCTGGCATCTGACATGGCCACTATTGATCAACAGGCGGCGCAGTCGGAATGGACGTGTCCCTGCTCAGCTGTCCATCCACCCAGCCGTCCCTGGATTAGACCGCGACCCTACCCAGCTGTCGGCCGTGCCGGCATATCTTCTGCCTGGCACGAGAAAGATCCAGGCCATGCTGGTGTGTTCCAACCGACTGCCTATTAAACCCCCACCTGCGAGACGCAACTCTCTCCATTCAGCAAGCTAGATCCCCGTAGGAGAACACAGGCCAGTATCCGCAAACCAGCAGCCATGGCTAGTTCTTCCAAAATGCACAAGTTCCATAGCCAAACCGTGGCCAAAGGGTATGACGGATTTCCACCTATCCTTTCCAATATGCTCACCCAAGCCCTTAGCTTTAATACTACCCCAGTGTATTTGGTGTTTCAATCGGAACCCGTCCCTCACCTTTGCCGATATGAGGCGAAGGTGCTTCTCCGCCCAAGTCCAGCAAAGGATGGGAAGCCCTTGGTTTTTAAGGGCAAACCCATGCCCACCACTGCTTTGGCTGTACAGACAGCTGCTGCGGAAGCCATCACCCGTCTTCGCTTCCAGTTTCCGCACATAGTGGAGATGAGGGAGTTCCGCTATTTTCCCGCTTCATCCAATACAGGTTGCGAGTTCTTCAGCGCAGTTGGTGAAGCCGACCCGGCAGTAGCTCGCCTGGTTCAGTTCATTGATGCCCAGGGACTACTAATTGCCGGCATTATTCGAGAATTCCAATCCATTGACCATGACACCACCCGGGTTGTTACGGAAGCATACCATGATGCCCGTCAAGCTACATCCCAGACCACCCTTCCCCTGCTGCCAAACCCAGTGCCACCTTCTCAGCTAGTGCCATCGTCACAGCCAGTGCTACCCTCGCAGCCCGTGAACCCATGGCAACCTGGCATCATCCACCCAAGTTATGCTGCCAGAGCTATTCGTCGTCTTCATCGTTGGGATATGTTCCGTCAAGTGCCAGCCGCAACCCAAGCAGTTGTGCCCCAACCTATAGTGGTGTCCGACGATGAAGATAGAAGTTGGCTCAGCCTTCGTCCCTGTGACGACCCCGGCTTAATCGTGCACTAATCATACACGCAAATGCGCACGATCAAGCCTAAGGACTCACTTGAAGATATCACAACACAACTCTAAAACATAAATAAAGTCATACAAGCTTTATATTACAAGCCAGGGCCTCGAGGGCTCGAATACATAGCTCGATGGCATACAAGCGTCAGCGGAAGCATTAGATATCTGGGTACAGATATATTACAGAGAGAGAGTTAAGCCTTCACAGAGGCGAGGATAAAATAAAAGCTACGATCGAAAGGCGTCGGCCTCCTGCCCTGGACCTTCCGATCCTACTCCTGGTCGTCAGTCGGCTCCTCGTAGTAGTAGTACTCGCCAGGTGAGTAGTAGTACTGGTCGTCGGCTGGGGCATCTGGCTCAGGGGCTCCGTCGTCTGGTGGCATCAAATGGAATATGGGGAAAAAGAAAATAAAGCAAACGTGAGTACTCATCTGAAGTACTCAGCAAGCAAGGATCTACACTACATATGCATCATTTTCAAAGGGGGCTGTATATGTGGACTGGGCTGCAGAAATGCCAGAATAGAGGGGGAAGCCTAGTCCTATCGAAGACTAGCATCTTCAACAATCTTCGACAGTCTTGCAGCAATAGAAGAGATCAGATGAACATAATGTAAAGTAGTAGTAGTAGTAGTATCATCAACCTCGACCTGAGATCCTTTCTCGACTCCCTGCGAGAAAGCAATCCCAGAGCCATACTATCCAGTTCTCATCACATGTTCTAGTTGTACCGATCGGGATACAACTCCGAGTGTCCGTTACCGTAGGACAGGCTATCGATAGAAGTTTCTTCCCTGCAGAGGTGCACCAACTTACCCACCACGCTCGCTTAACTCCGGCCGGACACACTTTTCTGGGTCATGCCCGGCCTCGGCTAAGCAACACGCCGCAACCCGACCTAGGCTCTAAAGAGAGGTCAGCATGCCGGACTAACCTATGCCCCCGGGGGTCTTGGGCCTTCGCCCCGGGAACCCTGCACATTGCGAGGACGTTTCGGAAGCAGACCTAGCAACCCCTTAATACAAGCGCAGTTGCGTTCCCAGTCCAATCCAAAACAGGCCGCTCCTCGCTGACGTCAATAGAGCTTTGGCTGATGTATACGACGCAGAACGCCCATACTATGCCCACGTGATGGTTAGTGCTATCGGGCCAGAGGCCCCTCGGATCAAATATCCAAACCGTAGTGGATTAGGAGCGCGCGGAAACGAGCAGAGACTCACGATCGATGTGACCCCGTCGCCCCGTCTCGAGGACTTGCGGCAAGGGCTAAGAATGCCCGGCCACGCCTCGTAGTTATCTCGCGGGCACCATCCAGGTCAACCCGACTCCACCTCACTTCGCAATAAGCTCGTGCGGGTACCCCTCAGGGCCGACCCGTCTTTAGTATCATGGTTCATAGTCAAGTCATAATATCCAAGGTAACTGTGTGTCTGACACCGAAGGGAACCCTGAGGAATCACCCTCGATGGAATTCCCGCTCGATGTTATCATCAAGGTGAACGAAGGAGGAATCACCCTCGAGGTCCACACTTGAGAGGTTGCGCGACGATGTTGTTATCGGGGGTGGTGTAGGAGGAATCACCCTCGCTTACCACGACCGAGTAACTAACCTACAAGGTTAACATCAGAAGTGCTAACGAGGTATCACCCTCGGCACTCGACGGTAACCCAGCAATGTCGGCAACTAAGGGGAAGTGAGGTGCGGTGCCAGGGTCTAGTCTTCAATCCCGATGGTCGGGTCTTCTGATGTCCAGCAGGGCAGTCGGGATCAAGTGGGGGTCTCTGTCGTGTCTCTACCCAGCCTATACTAAGCAGTCTAGGATAACCAGTAGGTAACAAAGCAGGGTACAATAATCAGGCTATGCAGCAGATATAGGAAAATAGTAGCAGTAGCAGTTCTAATGCAAGCATAAGAGAGAAGGGAATAGGCGATATAGGCATGTTCAAAATGGGGGTGCTTGCCTGTTTGCTCTGGGGCAAGGACAAGGTCTTCAGTGGTACTGTCGGGGACGTAGTCGTACTCCTGTGCGGCGTCTGCCTCGGGAGCTACGTCAACGCCGGGGTCTACCGAGAGAGAAGAGGGGGAAGAAACAGGTAAACATAATGCAAACAAATGCAATACGGTGCGTGTGATGCTATGATGCAGTGCAGGGTTGCCTAATTATGCATCTAAGTCATTTTAGATATTTTTAGAATTAATCTGGGATTTAATATCCGACGTGTGTGCACTATTCATCTGCCGGATTCGGGTCCAGAGTTACGAGTTCTTCTATGTAGGGGGTTCCGATGGAGAAACAGACGGCACGATCAGACTCGGCTCGTCGTTCTGAGCAACTTTCATGTTTTAACTTTTTCGATCCGAGCTACGGTTTAAAAGTTATTAATTTTTAAAGGTTAATTGATTTTTCTGGAATTTATTTTTATTTAATAAAATCAACATTAACCAGAATAGCGCCTGATGATGTCAGCATTGCGTGAGGATGACGTCAGCATGCAACAGTGGCGCTGACTGGTCAAATATGACATGTGGGTCCAGTGGGACCCACATGTCAGCCTGTGTTATTTTAACAGTGGGTTAATTTTAATTCCAGGGTTAATTAGGGGACGGGCCCCACTTGTCAGTGAGACATTAGGCTAATCTAATTAACTTTATTTAATTAAATTCTTAATTACTTTAATTAGTCGCCGGGGCCCACACGTCAGTGACTGGGGTTGCCCAGTCAGCACGTTGACTGGGTCAACCCAGTCAACCGGGGCCCCCAGGGCCCACTGGCAGCCACCCTGAGGTGGGGCCGGCCCTGCCACGTCGGCGGTGGCCGGCGGCTCGACGCCGGTGACGCCAAACGCGGCGGAGGGCGCAGGCCGGCGTCGGAAATCGCCTACAGACGGCCATTTTGCGCGCGCGAGGGCGCGTTCGAACGAGTCGAACGGGCCGCATGCAGTGGTGGCGGTGGTTTCGCCGGAATCGGACGGAATCCTCGCCGGCGTTTAGCAGCAGCGGCGCCGGAGTTCGGGCCTCGTCGGGTTCTAAGCTACACAGCGCAGGGAGGAGTGCTAGGGGTCTTGCCAGACTCGCACGAGCCCCAGGAGCACGATGCTGGGTCCGGACGAGCACGACGGCGTCTGTGGCCGCGGCGACCCGTGCTTGGCAACGACGGCAGCTAGCTACAGAGCGCTCGGGGATCAACGAGGAGCAGCAGGGGAAGGAGAGGCTCACCGTGCGGCACCCACGTAGGCCCTCGACAGATTTGTAGCAGCAGTGGGCGTCGAATTCGCCGGCGGGCACCGGGGTTGGGGAAGAAGGGGACGGCGGTGTCCGACAGCTACAGGGCCTCCTAGCACCAGCTGGGGCCTTCAATCGATGAGGAAGACGACGGCAACCCCTTCGGCACCATGGTGACCCGAGGCGATGGCGGTGGCCGCGGCTGCGACGGAAACGCGGCGGCGACGGCGACGGCGCTCTGCTCCGGATCTGGAGAGGGGAGAGGAGGCGAGGCGAGTGAGGAGAGGACGGGGAAGAATGACGGAGAGGCCGGGGCGGAGTGGAGGGGCGTCGACCTTATCCCCTCCGCGCCCTGTTCCATCGGTGGCTGCCCCGGTGTCGCGCGCTCGCCGGCGCGCGCGCGCTCGGCCAGGGGCGCGCCGACACGCACGAGGAGGGAGAAGGTGTGGGCTGCCGTTGGACTGGGCTGCACACTGTGCACTTTGGCCCAGCCAACAGTAGCGTTTTCCTTTTTCTTATTTCTCTTCTCCCTTTTCTTTTATTCCTCTTTCTGTTTCAAAATGATTAGGCCACTTGTGCTCTTTTGAAAAATGTGGAAGTTGGCCCAAATATTGCAATGCAATATTATCTCTCACCAAAAAGTGGTTTGGGCAGATTTGGAGCTCATTTGAATTTGTAATGATTATAAATGGATTTTAATATTCTGATTAGGTGCTGTTTCATCAAGTTAGAGTCACTTATCTAACTCCAACTTTATTGATGATGATTTTACAAATGTTCCTGGATTATTTGCCATTTAATGAACATTTTCCCAACAGAGTTCGAACAACTTTATATTTCACTTTTTGAATTTGAGTTGATTTTCATATGTGAATTTGGGTTGGATTATTAACCCATATGACTTGGCACTGCAAATGCTCATGACTTGGCAGTTTTAACAGAGTGTCACAGAGCTTATTACAAGGGGGTGTTACAAGTTCTCCTCCTCTAAAGGAAATTCTCGTCCCGAGAATTTAGGAGGTAGAAGGAAAGAGTCCGGGATATTCTTCCCGAAGATGATCCTCGCGTTCCCAAGTGGCTTCATCTTCAGTGTGATTCGACCACTGCACTTTTAGGAACTTGGTCGTCTTCTGACGAGTCCGACGTTCAGCTTCGTCGAGGATGCGGATTGGATGCTCCTTATAAGAAAGATCGTCTTGTATCTCGAGCATCTCATGATCCACTGCACGGTGCGGGGATTCCTTGAAGCACTTACGAAGTTGCGACACGTGGAAGACATCATGAATATGGGAGAATTGCGGTGGCAATTCCAATTGATATGCCACATGTCCACGTCTAGCCACGATGCGGAAAGGACCAATATAGCGAGGAGCTAGCTTGCCCTTGATTCTGAAACGACGGGTGCCCTTCATTGGGGTGACACGAAGATAAGCTTGATCACCAGGTTGATAGATCACACCCCATCGTTTGCGATCATAATTACTCTTCTGGAGGTCCTGAGCCGCCTTGAGATTCTCCCGGACAATTCTGACTTGTTCTTCGGCATGCTGAACGATGTCCGGTCCAACGAGAGGTCGTTCCCTAGTTTCTGACCAATTCATAGGGGTTCGACATTTACGACCATAAAGAACCTCAAAGGGGACCATTTTCAAGCTAGCTTGGTAGCTGTTGTTATAAGAGAACTCGGCATACGGGAGAGATTCCTCCCATTTCTTACCGAAGGATATAACACAAGCTCGAAGCATATCTTCAAGCACTTGATTAACGCGCTCAACTTGACCTTGGGATTGGGGATGATAAGCTGAACTCCAGGTAATATGAGTTCCCATTGCTTTCTGGAAACTTTCCCAGAAATGGCCAGTGAAAATGCTGCCACGGTCTGAACTGATTTCCTTGGGAATACCATGGAGTGAAACAATTCTGGAGATATATAAGTCTGCTAACTGACTAGCAGTAATAGTCTCCTTAACTGGCAGAAAGTGTGCAACCTTGGAAAGTTGGTCAACGACGACAAGAATAGCATCGTGACCCTTCTGAGACTTGGGAAGACCAGTAATGAAGTCCATTTGTACTTTATCCCACTTCCATAGAGGAATAGGGAGCGGTTGCAGAATTCCAGCAGGTTTCTGATGTTCTGCCTTGACGCGACGACAAACGTCACACTCGGCAACATAACGAGCAATATCTTGCTTCATTCTAGACCACCAATACCTTTGACGAAGATCTCGATACATCTTGGTACTACCCGGATGGATAGATAGCGGTGTATCATGGGCCTCCTTCATGACTTTGTCGGTCATCAGCTCGAAGCGAGGTACTACAATGCGGTCTCGGAAGTACAAGGTTCCATCTTCAGCAATCGAGAAATCCCTGTACTTTTGAAGGTGAAGCTCTTTCTTCATTAGGCCAATTTCGGCATCTTTAGCTTGCGCAATCTTGACAGCTTTCTCAAGATCTGGCTGTATCACAAGGTTATTAAGAGAACCTTGCGGGATGATGCAGAGATTCAGCTTGCGCAATTCTTCATATAGCTGGGGTTGAGCTTGTTTAACCATGAGGTTACTACAATATGACTTGCGGCTCAAGGCATCAGCCATCACATTAGCTTTGCCAGGAGTGTAGGAAATTCCACAATCATAATCGGTGATAGTTTCCAACCAACGCTGCTGACGAAGATTAAGTTCCGGTTGAGTGAATAAGTACTTCAAGCTCTGATGATCGGTGTAAATCTCACACCGATTACCAAGGAGGTAATGACGCCACTGCTTCAAAGCATAAATCACAGCAGCAAGTTCGAGGTCATGCACTGGGTAATTCTCTTCATGTGGACACAGTTGTCGCGAAGCATAAGCAATTACTCTTCGCTCTTGCATTAGGACACAACCTAGTCCTTGGCGAGAGGCGTCGCAGAAGATCACAAAATCTTTGCGAGAGTCTGGAGGAGCAAGGACTGGAGCAGAAGTCAGCTTGTCCTTGAGGGTCTGGAAGCTTTCCTGACATTTGTCTGTCCACTCAAACTTAACGCCTTTGTGGAGCAGATTAGTCAGGGGCTTGGCAATCTTGGAGAAATTTTCGATGAAACGGCGACAATAACTTGCAAGCCCGAGAAAACTTCTGACTTGCTTAACATTCTTCGGAGGGGTCCAGTCAAGAATAGCCTGAACTCGCTTCGGGTTAACTGCGATACCATCCTTGGAGATGACATGTCCAAGGTAGGTTACCTCAGAAAGCCAGAATTCACACTTAGAGTACTTGGCATATAACTTGTGCTCTCGAAGTCTCTCGAGAACCAGGCGAAGGTGCTCAACATGTTCTTCTTTGTTCTTCGAATAAACCAGAATATCATCCAGATATACCACGACAAATTTGTCGAGGTAATCCATGAATATGTAATTCATTAGGCGGGAGAATGTAGCTGGAGCGTTTGTTAAACCAAACGACATGACTGTATACTCGTAAGAGCCATAACGAGTAACGAATGCAGTCTTTGGAATATCCTCTTCGCGGACACGGATCTGGTGATAACCCAACCTCAAGTCGAGTTTAGAAACACCGAAGATCCAGCGAGTTGGTCATATAAATCGTTGATCCGGGGAAGTGGATATTTATTCTGAATGGTTGCCTGGTTGATAGGACAATAATCTTGGACCAACCTATTCGTTCCATCTTTCTTCTTGACGAAAAGAGACGATGCTCCCCAGGCAGAGGAACTAGGGCGAATGAAACCCTTCCTTAAGGATTTATCAATTTCCTCCTTAAGCTCGATGAGGTGGTGCGGAGGCATCTTGTAGGGACGCTTCGCAATAGGAGTGGTGCCAGGCTTCAAGTCGATGACGAACTTGACAGCTCTAGCAGGGGGTATTCCTGGAAGTTCTTCTGGAAAAACATCCGGGAAGTCACAGACCACTGGGATGTTCTCAATCCCATCAAGTGGAGAAGCATTTAACGCATTCAAGGCATAAATTTGAGCCTCAGCATTCTGGGTAAGGTGAGCTTGATAGTTCACCATCTCATTCGATGGGTGCAAGAGGTGTACAACTTTAGTGGCGCAATTGATTGAGGCATAATGGGCCTTCAACCAATCCATTCCCAAGATAAGATCAATCTTGGAAGAGCTCAAGATAATTGGGAGTGCCTGAAACTTCAACCCCTCAATTTCAATAGTAACTTCGGGGCTGAACAGGGAGGCTCGGCATCTACCCGCGGGAGTATCAACTCCTAATGGATGATGCAGGTTGTCGCACTTAACGCCATGCATGAATGCAAAGTCTTCCGACATGAATGAATGCGATGCTCCTGAATCAAATAAAACAGATGCTGGTACTGAATTTACGAGAAGTGTACCCATCACAGTATCTGGTTGATCCGGAGCTTCGGACATGTTGACGTGGTAGCTCTGCCCACGACCATAAGAAGGTCTGGCATTATAATTACGCTGTTGAGGAATACCACAGCCAATTCCACGGCCAGCAGAAGGAAGAGCCAGTTGATTCTGATTCTGAGAACAATCTCTAGCACAGTGACCTGGCTTGCCACACTTGAAGCATAGTCCGCTGTCAGGACGAGGTGCTGGAGCTCGAGGTGCTGGAGCTGGTAGAGGCTGTCTCGGTGGTGGAGGTGGCAGGCGTGGTGCAGCATAAGAGGGCCTGTTTGCAGGAGCTGCTGAACGGAACATGCCTTGGGGAAACCAGATGCGTCGCTTCTGGGAAGACGAGCCCGAAGATGAGCCCGACTCACGGGTGCGTCTGGACGCTTCCTTGTGCTTCTTAAGTCCAGTTTCAACCATAATAGCCTTATTCACCAAAGTGGCGAAATCAGGATAGTCTTGGACAAGCAGGGCTAACTGAATGTCATGGTGCAATCCTTCAAGAAACTTCTCCTGTCTGCGTTCATCAGTAGGAATGTCCTCTTCAGCGTAGCGAGATAAGTCTAGAAACTCGCGCTGGTAGACTTCCACGGTCTTGTTTCCTTGAACAAGGCTACGGAACTCAGCCTTCTTCCTAGCTATGACAGCTAGAGGAATGTAGCGGGCTCGGAAAGCAATCTTGAACTCTGCCCAAGTGATGACAGTACCAGGCGGCAGAGTCTGTCGGTGAGTGGCCCACCATTGAGCTGCGGGACCCTTCAAAAGATAAGTCGCAAAAGTGACATAGTTAACTTCGGCGACACCAGCAGACTCCATCTCATGAGAGATGTCACGCAGCCAGTCATCTGCATCTAGTGGGTTGACTGTGTTGCGGAAAAACGATGGACTGAGCCTCATGAACTCTGGCATGGTGATGGATGGTGGCTGTTGATTAGCATCAGGACGAGGGAATTTCTGCATAATTCCCGTCATAAACTGGCGGTTGAGTTCAAACTGTTGCATCATCGTCGCCATGTAATCAGGTGGTGGCGGCGGTGGCGGGTTGTTGTTAGCCATCCTGCTATTCCAACAGGGGTATTTCAGCAATAGCTTATGCAAGTGTTTAACAGTAAACATGATGTAACTCGACATTATTGAAAGAGTGCAATAGATGCTTAAAGTAGTCATTAAGACATACAGATCCATACACAGTCGGTTAAGATCGGGCAGCATAACGGCGCAAATTGAAAAACTAGACACACTAGGTGGCACGCAGGCACGCGGTAAGGAAGTACACAATGTGACATAGCAAAGGCTACATCAGCGTCGGAGAAAACCACTGAAACGGGGTAACTGCAAGTGCAGATGACGAATGTTCGTCGCGGCAGGATCCTGTGCTCCATGTGCACTCTGATGCAGAACCCGGTCTCGAACTGTAAGAAGAGGTCCACGTGCAGGCGTGTGACCTCCCACTGCAGGCCAATCAATAACTGGCGGCATCTCGGTCCTGCGTGGGTAAAGAATATCCTCCGGATGTATCCCTGCACGAACAGCTGGTAGCAACTCTGTCATAGCCTCGTAGTAGCGTGCTCGAGTGGCGAACAACTCGATGGCAAGAGCCCGAACAGTGCGATCCAGAGCCTGAGTGCACTGAATCAGAATCTGCGGGTCGTAGCGTCGAGACTCATACGGGGCACAGATAGCTGTGTAAAATCCAGTAGCATCTCCAACAGGTGCATACGGAATGTACCAAAACACAGTATCATCCAAGTTAGCATTGTGCTCTCCTCGGAGACGTGCGACAGCAGAGTAGGCGGCATCATGTACTGCCATCTCAATCGTCACGCCTATACCGTGGAAAAGGTGTAGCTCGGTGTCTGAGTTGTTCTGCTGATCATAGATCCGCATTTCAGCATAATACTGTTCCTGATTGAACTCGCGGTAAACCTCATAGACCATGTACTCGGGATACCAGTGGTAACCTAGTCTACTCAAGAGGGCGATCAAAACAGCTAGAAATCCAGGGGCATCACGAGCCCAAGTGCGACGCACAAGCTGGGTCATAGGCCGCGGTGGAAACAGTCGATCCATCTGAAACAGAGAGATTCAGGGTTGTCATAAGACAATGAGAATTATAACCGTTCTCGGAAGGAAAGGTTAAACAAAACAATGGAAAGGAAAATGATTATCAGACTAATCAGATCAACGTCAGGGAAATCGCACTGAATCCAGCTCTCCGGGTGGATAGGATTAACGAGAACCTAAATGTCGGTGTTAGTAAATTTTATTAAACCCGAATAGATGAGAGATTAGAGTCCCAGAGTAAAGACGAGGAATAAAAGATCCTAATACCACCCAGTTGGCGACGTGGGCCCGTAAGCCACACAACCAAGTTAGTAAAACAGTTTTTGACCACTAGACTCAACTTCGGCCAAGGAATTGGGAAGGGGGATACCTAGAGGCAGTCGGCTCTGATACCAACCTATGACGACCCCGGCTTAATCGTGCACTAATCATACACGCAAATGCGCACGATCAAGCCTAAGGACTCACTTGAAGATATCACAACACAACTCTAAAACATAAATAAAGTCATACAAGCTTTATATTACAAGCCAGGGCCTCGAGGGCTCGAATACATAGCTCGATGGCATACAAGCGTCAGCGGAAGCATTAGATATCTGGGAACAGATATATTACAGAGAGAGAGTTAAGCCTTCACAGAGGCGAGGATAAAATAAAAGCTACGATCGAAAGGCGTCGGCCTCCTGCCCTGGACCCTCCGATCCTACCCCTGGTCGTCAGTCGGCTCCTCGTAGTAGTAGTACTCGCCAGGCGGGTAGTAGTACTGGTCGTCGGCTGGGGCGTCTGGCTCAGGGGCTCCGTCGTCTGGTGGCATCAAATGGAATATGGGGGAAAAGAAAATAAAGCAAACGTGAGTACTCATCCGAAGTACTCAGCAAGCAAGGATCTACACTACATATGCATCATTTTAAAAGGGGGCTGTATATGTGGACTGGGCTGCAGAAATGCCAGAATAGAGGGGGAATCCTAGTCCTATCGAAGACTAGCATCTTCAACAATCTTCGACAGTCTTGCAGCAATAGAAGACATCAGATGAACATAATGTAAAGTAGTAGTAGTAGTAGTATCATCAACCTCGACCTGAGATCCTTTCTCGACTCCCTGCGAGAAAGCAATCCCAGAGCCGTACTATCCAGTTCTCATCACATGTTCTAGTTGTACCGATCGGGATACAACTCCGAGTGTCCGTTACCGTAGGACAGGCTATCGATAGAAGTTTCTTCCCTGCAGGGGTGCACCAACTTACCGACCACGCTCGCTTAACTCCGGCCGGACACACTTTTCTGGGTCATGCCCGGCCTCGGCTAAGCAACATGCCGCAACCCGACCTAGGCTCTAAAGAGAGGTCAGCACGCCGGACTAACCTATGCCCCCGGGGGTCTTGGGCCTTTGCCCCGGGAACCCTGCATGTTGCGAGGATGTTTTGGAAGAAGACCTAGCAACCCCTTAATACAAGCGCAGTTGCGTTCCCAGTCCAATCCAAAACGGGCCGCTCCTCGCTGACGTCAATAGAGCTTTGGCTGATGTATACGACGCAGAACGCCCATATTATGACCACGTGATGGTTAGTGCTATCGGGCCAAAGGCCCCTCGGATCAAATATCCAAACCGTAGTGGATTAGGAGCGCGCGGAAACGAGCAGAGACTCACGATCGATGTGACCCCGTCGCCCCGTCTCGAGGACTTGCGGCAAGGGCTAAGAATGCTCGGCCACGCCTCGTAGTTATCTCGCGGGCACCATCCAGGTTAACCCGACTCCACCTCACTTCGCAATAAGCTCGCGCGGGTACCCCTCAGGGCCGACCCGTCTTTAGTATCATGGTTCATAGTCAAGTCATAATATCCAAGGTAACTGTGTGTCTGACACTGAAGGGAACCCTGAGGAATCACCCTCGATGGAATTCCCGCTCGATGTTATCATCAAGGTGAACGAAGGAGGAATCACCCTCGAGGTCCACACTTGAGAGGTTGCGCGATGATGTCGTTATCGGGGGTGGTGTAGGAGGAATCACCCTCGCTTACCACGATCGAGTAACTAACCTACAAGGTTAACATCAGAAGTGCTAACGAGGTATCACCCTCAGCAGTGTCGGCAACTAAGGGGAAGTGAGGTGCGGTGCCAGGGTCTAGTCTTCAATCCCGATGGTCGGGTCTTTTGATGTCCAGCAGGGCAGTCGGGATCAAGTGGGGGTCTCTGTCGTGTCTCTACCCAGCCTATACTAAGCAGTCTAGGATAACCAGTAGGTAACAAAGCAGGGTACAATAATCAGGCTATGCAGCAGATATAGGAAAACAGTAGCAGTAGCAGTTCTAATGCAAGCATAAGAGAGAAGGGAATAGGCGATATAGGCATGTTCAAAATGGGGGTGCTTGCCTGTTTGATCTGGGGAAAGGACAAGGTCTTCAGTGGTACCGTCGGGGACGTAGTCGTACTCCTGTGCGGCGTTTGCCTCGGGAGCTACGTCAACGTCGGGGTCTACCGAGAGAGAAGAGGGGGAAGAAACAGGTAAACATAATGCAAACAAATGCAATACGGTGCGTGTGATGCTATGATGCAGTGCAGGGTTGCCTAATTATGCATCTAAGTCATTTTAGTTATTTTTAGAATTAATCTTGGATTTAATATCCGATGTGTGTGCACTATTCATCTGCCGGATTCGGGTCCGGAGTTACGAGTTCTTCTACATAGGGGGTTCCGATGGAGAAACAGACGGCACGATCAGACTCGGCTCGTCGTTCTGAGCAACTTTCATGTTTTAACTTTTTCGATCCGAGCTACGGTTTAAAAGTTATTAATTTTTAAAGGTTAATTGATTTTCTGGAATTTATTTTTATTTAATAAAATCAACATTATCCTGAATAGCACCTGATGATGTCAGCATTGCGTGAGGATGACGTCAGCATGCAACAGTGGCGCTGACTGGTCAAATATGACATGCCTCTGTTATTTTAACAGTGGGTTAATTTTATTTCCAGGGTTAATTAGGGGACGGGCCCCACTTGTCAGTGAGACATTAGGCTAATCTAATTAACTTTATTTAATTAAATGCTTAATTAGTTTAATTAGTCGCCGGGGCCCACACGTCAGTGACTGGGGTTGCCCAGTCAGCACATTGACTGGGTCAACCCAGTCAACCGGGGCCCCCAGGGCCCACTGGCAGCCACCCTGAGGTGGGGCCGGCCCTGCCACGTCGGCGGTGGCCGGTGGCTCGACGCCGGTGACGCCAAACGCGGCGGAGGGCGCAGGCCGGCGTCGGAAATCGCCAACAGACGGCCATTTTGCGCGGGCGAGGGCGCGTTCGAACGAGTCGAACGGGCTGCATGCAGTGGTGGCAGTGGTTTCGCCGGAATCGGCCGGAATCCTCGCCGGTGTTTAGCAGCAGCGGCGCCGGAGTTCGGGCCTCGTCGGGTTCTAAGCTACACAGCGCGGCGAGGAGTGCTAGGGGTCTTGCCAGACTCGCACGAGCCCCAGGAGCGCGATGCTGGGTCCGGACAAGCACGACGGCGTCTGTGGCCACGGCGGCGAAGTGCACAGCGGCGACCCGTGCTTGGCAACGATGGCAGCTAGCTACAGAGCGCTCGGGGATCAACGAGGAGCAGCAGGGGAAGGAGAGGCTCACCGTGCGGCACCCACGTAGGCCCTCGACAGATTTGTAGCAGCAGTGGGCGTCGAATTCACCGGCGGGCACCGGGGTTGGGGAAGAAGGGGACGGCGGTGTCCGGCAGCTGTAGGGCCTCCTAGCACCAGCTGGGGCCTTCAATCGACGAGGAAGACGACGGCAACCCCTTCAGCACCATGGTGACCCGAGGCGATGGCGGTGGCCGCGGCTACGACGGAAACGCGGCAGCGACGACGCTCTGCTCCGGATCTGGAGAGGGGAGAGGAGGCGAGGCGAGTGAGGAGAGGACGGGGAAGAATGACGGAGAGGCCAGGGCGGAGTGGAGGGGCGTCGACCTTATCCCCTCCGCGCCCTGTTCCGTCGGTGGCTGCCCCGGTGTCACGCGCTCGCCGGCGTGCGCGCGCTCGGCCAGGGGCGCGCCGACACGCACGAGGAGGGAGAAGGTGTGGGCTGCTGTTGGACTGGGCTGCACACTGTGCACTTAGGCCCAGCCAACAGTAGCGTTTTCCTTTTTCTTATTTCTCTTCTCCCTTTTCTTTTATTCCTCTTTCTGTTTCAAAATGATTAGGCCACTTGTGCTCTTTTGAAAAATGTGGAAGTTGGCCCAAATATTGCAATGCAATATTATCTCTCACCAAAAAGTGGTTTGGGCAGATTTGGAGCTCATTTGAATTTGTAATGATTATAAATGGATTTTAATATTCCTATTAGGTGCTGTTTCATCAAGTTAGAGTCACTTATCTAACTCCAACTTTATTGATGATGATTTTACAAATGTTCCTGGATTATTTGCCATTTAATGAACATTTTCCCAACAGAGTTCGAACAACTTTATATTTCACTTTTTGAATTTGAGTTGATTTTCAGATGTGAATTTGGGTTGGATCATTAACCCATATGACTTGGCACTGCAAATGCTCATGACTTGGCAGTTTTAACAGAGTGTCACAGAGCTTATTACAAGGGGGTGTTACAGTCCCCCAGGAGAGCGCCAGCAAGAGTAGGCTCATTTGTGGCTCTGGCAGTGAGTGTAGCCAGCTGAGGCCGCAAGTATGTGTGTTGCGAAGACTGTTTCTTCGTCCTCGTCTAGGATTAGGATCCTGTAGTTCGGAGTGAGTTGTTGCTATTAGCTGCTTAGTAAGGTTGTGCTTTGCTTGTAATGCTTGTATTGCTTGTGCCTGTGTGCTGTTGTAATATTATGTATGCTTGTTTGCTTTGTGTGTTTAGTTCATCTGTCTCTCTGTTAAGCAGAAATGTTTAACAGAGCTGGCAATGGATTTTAACAAGATTATAGTCAGTAGAGCACTTACACCTAATAACATTGGACTCGCCCAGAGTCCCTAATAAAATGCGAGCTGGTGTAGGGGTATGTATACCAGGAGTACATACACCCACTAGCATTAAAAACACCTTAGTGTAATCTGCTCGATATGTTTCTTTCCTCTGTTTGTATTTTGCTACGATGTGCATTCCGTATGTGCTTGCATATTAATCTGAATAGATTGCTTGTGCATCGTGTGAGCAATGTCTGCACACCAAGTTCTTTCTCCTGAGTACCGCCGCCGTGGTACTCGGATAGAATGCAAAGCTGCCCACCCCCACCCATCTATGCATACTCCATTTGTCATTTTTCCTGAACTCAGTGTTCTGGAAAACCAGCTCTATCCAGTAATTTCCCTGGTCCCAATTTTTTTTCGAACTCGGTTGCAATCTCGGAGAAATTCTGAGAAATTTTATTGCAGCATAAACCGTTACAACTCCTCCAGTCTAAGATCTAAACCCCGATTCTACCTCAACCCCCCCACTCGTGGTGGATGTTGTTCAGCGAGGAGCAACCCGCAGTGTGGCTTCCACACTGGTAGAGCTCCGCTAACCACACCGCACTAACCCCAGACCCAGCGACACCTCTGGCATTATCTTGTGTGATACTGACCAGCCACCCCCTTCGCCCCGCCGCAGCCCGCGCTTATTTCGCCAGCCTAAGACGACATAGATGATCACCAGCTACTGCTCGGTTAGTACCATCTCGACGATCATCGAGGATCATCGCACACAGCAGCAGCGAGGAGCCAACCAATGCCGCCAGCAGACCCACCAGGAGGATGTAGATCAGCTCCGAACCCACGTCCGCCATTGACGCCTTGCCTCACGCTCCTGCAACCAGAAGGAAAAGGAAAAGAGGAAAAGAGGTGAGGTAGATGCGAGGTGGAGGAAGAAGAAGACTGCCGTCGTTTTTATAGCCCAAGTCCGGTGTACGGTGAGCAAGGTCCAGGAGAACCGCGCGTTGCTCGATCACCGGCATCTAGGAGGCGAATCCGCGAACAGTGCCGACCGGCGCTGACCCGCGATGGGAGTGCTCTCTGCATTGGCCTCGTGCACGCCACGCACTGTTGTCGTAGGGTGCTCAGTACCCTTGGAGCCAGGCGTGCGCAGTGCCTAGCCGCACTCAGGACAGCGCGGGACCGAGAGAGAGCCGTTGGCCGGAGAAAGAAGAAGGCTGCTAGTGGGCCCTAGGCCCACCTGTCAGCCAGAGAGACCACTGTTCACTGTGGTGTCCCGAGCATTTTTGGAAGAAGGAAAATTATGCTTTTTCTAAAAATGTCAGGGCAACCCAGCGGCCCCTACCCGTGGAGTAAATCCCACGATATCCGTATCTCGATTTGGGTGTACCAGTTGTTGGTACTTTTAACTTGGTTGTTTTCAACCACAGGGTTAAAATTCAACCCAGAGGTTTTTTTTCAGGAGGCGTGATTTTTGTTCTGAGCTAACCCTAGGAATCTCGAGGACGAGATTCTCTTAAGGGGGGAAGGTTTGTAACACCCCAAAAATCGGGTTATCGATTTTTGTGCTGTTATTCCTTCCTAGCTTTTCTTTCCCGAATTTTTCCTCTAGAATCTGGTGAGTGACCAGGTGAATCCAGACAATCCTTAGCCCCTCAGTGCATTTCCATGCTCTTGTGCCAGTCAAGTTTCCGTCTGTAAACCCCGAACCTCATTTAAACCCTAGTTCCAAAATATCGGAACTGGAAATCCTGCCTTTGCGTTTACAAAGGAGCTATCATTTTTCTTGCTCAGTTGATCGTCCCAAAATTTCCAGAGATCATCCTTCACTAATAAACCCTAGATGTGCTAAAATATTGCCAAGTCATATGCAATATTTCTCATCTAGAATTAATTCCATTTTCCGCCTTTCCGAGGAATTAAATCCAGAATAATATCTATCCATCTCCAAAGTTCATGAAAACATGTGGAGATATTCTTTGTAATCATATTGAGCTCTCATAAAAATATTGGCCATAATAAAATAGGGGAAATTGCATTTTCCTATTTTAAGCCAATATTTCAATTTGGGGCCTTTCGAAAGGAACTACCATTTTGGTAGTTAGGAAAAATCCCAAATAATTTGTGGAGCTTTTCCTATCCCTATATTCACCATTTCCATCAAGATCTCAAGTTCCACCCATTAAATTTTGAGCACAACACCACTTTGCAAATTCTGTTCAGATTTTCAGTTTGCAAAGGAAGTGCTTGATTACTTGATCTACTTGGGCTGAAATTTTGCAGGGTGATTCATTATGATATATTACCCCTGGATACCAAAAATGAGCTCATTCCATCAAGTCAATCTTCCTCAGTAAATTATCTAAGTTTCTGTCCAGATTGCATCTCTGTGAAGGAAGTACCCTCATAGATGATCAATTTGAGCTGAAACTTTTCCAGACAGTTCCTATGACCATATCATCACTCTACACCAAGAATCATTCAAATCCATCTAGCCATTTGACCCCAGCATCATCATTTGCATTTCTGGTCAGTGGGCAAGGTTACAAAGGAAGTACCAGCTAGCATTGTCCATTTGTGCCCAAATTTTGCCAGAGTGACTACCTTAGTGGATGACTCACCCCTGCCCAAGATCATGCCAATGGGTGCACTGTGGTGGCCACACCACATGACAAACACTTTGCTGCCATAACTGTTTGACCCAGGCAGTGGTCACACCAGAGTTCTCTGTTCATGCTCGTAGGGTCAGGTCAACTCACGGAAGAGTGGAGAATACGCTGGACATGGTTTGGCATGAAGTTCAGCGTGGCATCGCCTTGGCCACACGGTGACCGTCGGCAGAACATGCCAACAGCGTGCACTGTGCTCGGGAGACTTCGGGAGGCCGCTTCCAGTGAGCTCCATCTTGTCCACGAGCTGCCCACCGCATTCGTGCATCATCCAGAATCCTCTCCGCCTCGTACCGAAGCTCGTAGTTGCCTCTGCTGCCTTCGAGTCTTCGCTGGAGCATCGCCGCTTCGCCGTGCTTCTCGGTGCTTCGGCCACCATTGCGAGACCCCACTCCCTCGACTATAAATAGCACGTCTTCGAGCCCCCTCTGCATCACCAGCAAGCCCAGCCCCTCCCAATCCTCCTAGTTGAGCTCCCTGAGCTTCTCCCTCCGCCATGGCCGCGGCTCTGCCGCCGTTGCCCTCCGGCCACCCCGGCGCCCTGGCCTTTCCCCTCCTCTCCAACCCCATCCCAGGCCTCCCCTACGACTCGCTGAGCTGCCGCCATCTCCAGTTTAGCGGGGGGAAGCGCTGCCGGAGCAGCTCCCCTGGCGCCCATCTCCGCCGCTCTCCGGGCAGTGGCCGCGACGCTGCCGGCTGGCTCGCGTAGCCCCGCGGCTGCCCTTGGGCGCGGTGTGGAGCGCCGGTTCGAGTGGACCCAGCGGCGGCCCTCCCTATGCTGCCAGTCCCCGGGGGCGAGCGCCGTCCGAGCCGCTGTAGCGCCTCCCCTGTCTCTCTGTTTGGTCGGGGATGAGAGCGAACCAGAGAGAGAGAGGAGATAAGAGAGAGATAAGGCCGGCCCCACCCAAAAGTCAGTGGGCCCACGCGTCAGGATAAGTGGAAGCGTAAAATCCGAAATACGCTTTCAGTTTTTCCCAGCCGCCGGCCGAACCTGCTATTTTGTGAACATCCGTCCGTTAAGCACTGAAATGGACACTATTTTGTCCGTTTTACCGCCTAACGAACGAACGGCTGTAACTTCGCGACCGTAACTCCGATTGAGGTAAAACCAATGCCCACGTCTTCAGATCGACGAGGCCGTTCTGATGGAGTCATTTTCTTAATGTTTTCACACTGTATAAATGACCATTTTGCCCTTGCACTTCGATTAGCCCCTCCGAGAGGGAAACGTTTCCGGCGAATCTTCCCGGAGTTTTATTGCACTTCCTCCTGGCGTATCCCTCTACCCAAGGCAAGCCAACCTCTTCCATGAGCTTTGAACTTGCGTGATGACTTTGCTTGCACCCTATGTGTTCATCGTAGTACATTTGTATCACCTGTTAGTCTGCATCTGCAATACAGCTGTCATGTCATCTGTATCAGTTGTTAGCATTACTTTTCATCTAATGTCATGACTTGTTTTCATGCCATATTATGCCATGATCTTAATAATACCATTATCATGTTAGTACCATGATCTCATGCCATGTTTGTTAACCTTGTCATAATTTGGCTATGTGGTTGCTAAGTGACTGTGACCGAGATGTTAAACTGAATTAATAAACATAGTTGGTTGATCAAGAGTCACCTGTCCAGGCTTATCCGTGCAACCACATTTGCCGGTATGGGACGGCCTTGACTTGGTTTGATCGCGTGCTCTTTCACCGGTACCTCCAAAGAGGGAGGGTTATGCGCGCGCGCTGCCCTGGCCCGGTAGGCGGCGATAACCCTGTGAGCCCAGTTGAGTTGTTTGGGTACCCGTCCCCGTTTGGGACAGTTTAGTTTGGCCACGACGGTGGCAGGTGTCACGGCGTGACACAGGGGCCACCCAGGGCTTGACTCCGGGGGAGGATGATTGCCGGTGGTACGATGGGAGAGTCACGGATCAGACAGGTTTCGTTGGAGCAACGCTGGTCCACCCGAATGGGATCACGAGGTCAGTGCTCCATAGTGTGGGTAAAGTGCGCAACCTCTGCAGAGTGTAAAATCTATTCGAATAGCCGCGTCCACTGTATTGGACAGCCCGACCAGACCTCGCTAGGTGATCAACCGTAATGATGATAATGATGGTGGAAGAACCTGTCCTGCATGGACAGTAGATGTTGTCAGAAGTATGGTATGTTAGCCATGAGATGGCTATGGAGGAGATGGTCAGATGACCGAAAGACTTGGATTTGGATCAGGTTCAGATTGGATCATGAGATTATTCGGAATATGGATTATTTACTTGATGCATGCTTTACTTTACCATACTTTACTTCAGTAGTTATTTTGCTAGATAACCCCATTATATCGTGATGATTAATGCTGCTGGATGTTTAAACATGCCAGATAATTTTGCTACGACATGATGATTAATAATGCTAGATAGGTATGCTTTGCTATGCTTGATTTGTGTTTTCTTGTTAATTCCATGCCATGTTTAGAATAAATTCTTGCATAGCATAGGGTTGGCTTTGTCATCTGCTTGTTTGTATGCTATGTATTTGGTTGTCTTGCGAGTACATTCAAAGTACTCACCTGGCCTTGCACATGGCCAGTTGCAGGAGAAGATTCGTCGTGCTAGATCGTAACCCAGCCAGTCCTGTGAGTTATGGAGCCCAGCCAGAGACAATGTCATCGCTGAACCAAGACCTTCACTGCCATCTTAGTTAGCCTTGGAGCTATGTAATATTGTTGTAAGCAACAGTATTGTAATACTCCATTTAATATAATAAAGCCATTTTGTGCCTGGAATTGCTGTATCATGTCTTTGACGTGCGTCAGGCTTATCCTGGGACTGGCGTGCGTCGGCCCTCTATCGGGGTGCCACAAAAGGAATAGCACTCACGCTAGCTCCTATGTCACATAAACCACGATAACAGTGATCTCCTATTTTAACTGAGACAACAGGCATGCCAACAACAGGTCTATGTTTATCTTTTTCATCGGGTTTGGCAATTCTAGCAGCTTCATCACAGAAGTAGATAACATGCCCATCCAAATTTTCTACCAGGAGATCTTTAACCATAGCAACACTAGGTTCTACTTTGATTTGTTCAGAAGGCTTGGGTGCTCTAATATAACTCTTATTGACCACAGTTGAAACTTTAGCATGCTCTTTTATCCTAACAGGGAAAGGTGATTTTTCAATATAAGCAGTAGGAACAACTAGATCAACATTGTAAATAATAATTTCGTCTTTAGCTATTACCGGTTCTTTAATTTCTTCTTTAATAGGTGGGTGATATTTAAACCACTTCTCCTTAGGGAGATCAACATGAGTAGCAAATGATTCACAAAAGGAGGCTACTATCTCAGAGTCAAGTCCATATTTAGTGCTAAACTTTTGAAAAGCATCGGTATTCATAAAAGATTTAACACAATCATACTTAAGCTTAATACCTGACTCTTTACCTTCGTCGAGCTCCCAATCTTCAGAGTTGCATTTAATTATTTCTAAAAGATCCCACCTGAATTCAATAGTCTTCTTCATAAAGGAACCAGCACAAGTAGTATCAAGCATGGATTCATCATCACGAGAAAGCCGAGCATAAAAATTCTGAATGATAACTTCTCTTGAGATCTCATGATTGGGGCATGAATATAACATTGACTTAAGCCTGCCCCAAGCTAGAGCGATACTTTCTCCTTCACGAGGCCAAAAATTATATATATAATTCCGATCACGATGAACTAGATGCATAGGATAATTTTTTTTGGTGAAATTCCAATTTCAATCGATTCCAAGTCCAAGATCCAATATCATCGCATAGCCTATACCATGCCAATGCTTTTCCCTTCAAAGATAAAGGGAAAACCTTCTTCTTAGCTTCATCTCCGGGTAAACCTGCAAGCTTAAATAATCCACAAATTTCATCCACATATATTAAGTGCATATCAGGATGTTCAGTTCCATCTCCTGCATAAGGATTAGCTAGCAATTGCTCTATCATACCTGAAGGAAATTCATAACCGATATTTTTAGTAGGTTCAGTAGGTTGAGGGGTAACTAATTGTGGTTCTGGTCGAGGTGAAGATACCCTGAACAAACCCCTCAAAGGATTGTTCTCCATAGTAACAAGTGACAATAAATTTCAGAATGTAGTAATAATTTTTCCTTACCGATTTCCACTTACCAAGAGCGCTTCACTCCCCGGCAACGGTGCCAGAAAAGAGACTTGATGACCCACAAGTATAGGGGATCAATCATAGTCCTTTCGATAAGTAAGAGTGTCGATCCCAACGAGGAGCAGAAGGAAATGATAAGTAGTTTTCAGCAAGGTATTCTCTGCAAGCACTGAAATTATAAGTAACGAGTAGTTTGATAGCAAGATAATTTGTAACGAGTAAGTAACGGTAACGGTAACAAATGTGCAGCAAGGTAGCCCAATCCTTTTGTGGCAAAGGACAGGCCAAAATGGTCTCTTATGATAAGCAAAGCGTTCTTGAGGGTACACGGGAATTTCATCTAGTCACTTTCATCATGTTGGTTTGATTTGTGTTCGCTACTTTGATAATTTGATATGTGGGTGGATCGGTGCTTAGGTGTTGTTCTTACTTGAACAAACCTCCTACTTATGATTAACCCCCTCGCAAGCATCCGCAAGTACGAGAAAAGTATTAAGAGTAAATCTAACCATAGCATTAAACTTTTGGGTCCAAATCGGTCCCTTACGGAATAGCGCATAAACTAGGGTTTAAGCTTCTGTCACTCTCGCAACCCATCATCTAATAACTACTCCACAATGCATTCCCTTAGGCCCTAATAAGGTGAAGTGCCATGTAGTCGACGTTCACATGACACCACTAAGGGAATCACAACATACATATCATCAAAATATCAAACACATATCAAGATCACATGATTACTTGCAACAAGATTTCTCCCGTGACCTCAAGAACAAAAGTAACTACTCACAAATGATAATCATGCTCAAGATCAGAGGGGTATTAAATAGCATAATGGATCTGAACATATAATCTTCCACCAAATAAACCATATAGTAATCAACTACAGGATGTAATCAACACTACTAGTCACCCACAAGCACCAATCTAAGGTTTTGGTACAAAGATTGAACACAAGAGATGAACTAGGGTTTGAGAGAGGATAGTGCTATTGAAGATGTTGATGGATATTGCCCTCCCCAAGATGGGAGAGTTGTTGGTGAAGATGATGACGATGATTTCCCCCTCCGGAAGGGAAGTTCCCCCGATGGAATCGCTCCACTGGAGGGCAAAAGTGCTCCTGCCCAAGTTCCACCTCGAGACGGTGGTGCTTTGTCCCGAAAGTCCTCTCCTCCTTTTTTGTAGGTCAAAATGACTTATATACCATAAGATGGGCACCAGAGGTGGGCCGAGGGGAGCACAACACACCAGGGGTGCATGGGCTTCCTGGCGCGCCCAGGTGGGTTGTGCCCACCTGGTGGGCCCCCTCTGGTACTTATTGGCTCCAATAATTCTTATATATTCCATAAAAATTCTCCGTGAAGTTTCAGCTCATTTGGAGTTGTGCAGAATAGGTGGCCTGACGTAGCTTTTTCAGGTCCAGAATTCCAGCTGCCGGTATTCTCCCTTTTTGTGTGAACCTTGCATATTATGAGAGAAAAGGCATTAGAATTACTCCAAAAAGCATTATTATACATAAAACAATATAAATAATAGTTGGAAATCATGATGCAAAATGGACGTATCAAGCTACTGGCGCGGGATCGAGCTAGCGAGCGAGGGGGAAGACCGTGGGCTCACTGTGGTCCTACACGTGTGCACGAGTGGGCTCGGGGAGGGCTCTTGGTTGATAACCCACAAGTATAGGGGATCACAACAGTTTTCGAGGGTAGAGTATTCAACCCAAATTTATTGTTTCTTCGAAAAGTGCACCGTATATTCATTACCATTGATATGAAAAGTGACCTTGCTTTTATTGCAATCAATAACAGCCCCTGCAGTATTCAAAAAGGGTCTACCAAGGATAATCGACATGTTGTCGTCCTCGGGCATCTCAAGTATAACAAAGTCAGTTAAGATAGTAACATTTGCAACAACAATGGGCACATCCTCACAAATACCGATAGGTATGGCAGTTGATTTGTCAGCCATTTGCAAAGATATTTCAGTAGGTGTGAGTTTATTCAAATCAAGTCTTTTATATAAGGAGAAAGGCATAACACTAACACCAGCTCCTAGATCACACAAAGCAGTTTTAACATAATTTCTTTTGATGGAGCAAGGTATAGTTGGTATTCCTGGGTCTCCAAGTTTTTTAGGTACTCCATCCTTAAAAGAATAATTAGCAAGCATGGTGGAGATTTCATATTTGAGTATTTTTCTCTTATTAGTGATGATGTCTTTCATATATTTTGCATAAGGGGCCATCTTTAATATATCAGTCAAGTGAGTGCGCAAAAAGACTGGCCTAAGCATTTCAGCAAAGCGTTCAAATTCTTCATCATCCTTTCTCTTAGTTGATTTGGGTGGAAAGGGCATGATTTTTTAACCCATGGTTCCCTTTCTCTTCCATGCTTTCTAGCAACAAAGTCTCTTTTATCATATCTTTTATTTTTAGGTTGTGGGTTATCAAGATCAACAGCTGGTTCTATTTCAACATCATTATCTGGTTGTTTCTTATTGTCTGGTTGAGTGTCTTCATGAACATCATCATTGTCTTTTTCATTATCACTAGATGAATGTTCATTACCAGATTGAGTTTCAGCATCAGAAATAGAAACATCATTATTATTATCAGGAGGTTTTTCTACTTCAGGTTCACTAGAGGTATGCAAAGTCCTATCATTTTTCTTTTTCTTCTTATTTTTAGAAGGACTAGGTGCATCAGTGTTAATTGTTTGAGAGTCTTGTTCAATTCTTTTAGGGTGTCCCTCAGGATAAAGTGGTTCCTGAGTCATTTTACCTCCTCTAGTTGCTACTCTAACAGCAAAGTCATTCATATTATTTTTCATTTCACTAAGCAACTCTCTTTGAGATTTAGCAACTTGTTCTAGTTGAGTTTGAACCATAGAAGCATGTTTTCCTACACCTCTTACATCATTAGTAATTCTGAATAACAAGTCACTCATGCGAGCAATCATATTAGAATTATATTTCAATTGTTCATAACATTTTCATTGAAGTGATCTTGTTTCCTAATGTAGTTGTCAAACTCATAAAGGCATTGACTAGGATGTTTATTGTAAGGGATGTCACTTTCATCAAATTTCATTAAAGAATTTACCTCTACCACCTTTGGTGGTGGTGTGTCAAGTCCATGTATTTCTTCAATAGGAGGTAAATTTTTAACATCCTCTGCTTTAATACCTTTTTCCTTCATACTTTTCTTTACCTCATGCATATCTTCAGGACTGAGATATAAGATACCCCTCTTCTTTGGAGTGGGTTTAGGTGGTGCTTCAGGAAGATTCCAATTATCATAAATTTTCAATATAATATTCAATAATTTCTCAGCTTGTTCAACAGTTCGTTCCCTAAAAACACAACCAGCACAACTATCTAGGAAGTCCCTAGAAGCATCGGTTAGTTCATTATAGAAGATATCAAGTATTTCATTTTTCTTAAGAGGATGATCAGGCAAAGCATTACGCAATTGGAGAAGCCTCCCCCAAGCTTGTGGGAAACTCTCTTCTTCAATTTGCACAAAATTAAATATTTCCTGTAAGGCAGCTTGTTTCTTATGGGTAGGAAAATATTTTTTAGAGAAGTAATAAATCATATCCTGGGGACTACGCACACAACCAGGAGCAAGAGTATTTTACCATATCTTAGCATCACCCTTTAATGAGAACGGAAATAATTTGAGAATATAGTAGTAGCGAATCTTCTCATCATGAGCAAATAGGGTGGCTATATCATTTAATTTAGTAAGATGTGCCACAACAGTTTCAGTTTCATAGCCATGGAAACGATCAGATTCAACCAAAGTAATTAACTCTGGGTCGACAGAGAATTCATAATCCTTATCATCAACAAAGATAGGTGAAGTAGCAAACTTAGGATCACATTTCATTCTAGCATTCAAAGATTTTTCTTCCAGTTTGCATAGTAGTTTCTTAAGATCATCTCTATCATTGCAAGCAAGAAAATCTCTAGTTTTCTCCTCATCCATAGCATAACCTTCAGGTATTTTAGGCAATTCATATCTAGGAGAGCTAGGCCTAGCTAATAGGTGTTTCAAGATTTTCAGTTTCAAGTACTTCATCAATTTCAATAATTTCATCAGTTTCAGCATTCTCAATATCTTTAGCTCTAGCAATTTGTTCATCAAGAAATTCACCTAGTGGCATATTATCATCAAGCAAGGTACTAGCATCATCATGAGTAGCATTCATAGCAGAAGTAGCATCATCAATAACTTGCGACATATCAGGATTAATAGCATGTGGTGGTGTTGCAAGTTTACTCAAAATAGAAGGTGAATCAAGTGCAGAGCTAGATGGCAGTTCCTTACCTCCCCTTGTCTTAGAGGGAAAGATATTAGTTTTTGTATCCTTCAGATTCTTCATATAAATAGATAATAATCCCAAGTGACTCAACAAATATAGCTATACTCCCCGGCAACGGCGCCAGAAAAAGGTCTTGATAACCCACAAGTATAGGGGATCGCAATAGTTTTCGAGGGTAGAGTATTCAACCCAAATTGATAGATTCGACACAAGGGAAGCCAAAGAATATTTGCAAGTATTAGCAGCTGAGTTGTCAATTCAACCACACCTGGAGATTAAATATTTGCAGCAAAGTGATCAGTTGCACAGTAATATGATAGTTTTGATAGCGGTGATAATAGTAGCAGTAACGGTAACAGGGATAGCAATGATTTTGTAGCAAGTGTAACAGTAGCAACAATAGTAGTAACTTAGCAAGAACAATATGTGGAAAATTCATAGGCATTGGATCAGTGAATTCGTTGGATGATATTCATCATATAACAGTCACAACCTAGGGCGATACAAAACTAGCTCCGGTTCATAAATATAATGTAGGCATGTATTCCGTAAATAGTCATACGTGCTTATGGAAAGAACTTGCATGACATCTTTTGTCCAACCCTCCCGTGGCAGCGGGGACCATAAGGAAACTAAGGGAAATTAAGGCCTCCATTTAATAGAGAACCGGAACAAAGCACATAACACCTAGTGAATACATGAACTCCTCAAACTACGGTCATCACCGGAAAGTATCCCGATTATTGTCACCCCGGGGTTTCGGATCATAACACGTAATAGGTGAATATGAATTGCAAGATCGGATCTAGAACATAGATATAATGGTGAAAACATGAACGGTTCAGATCTGAAATCATGGCACTCGGGCCCTAGTGATAAGCATTAAGCATGGCAAAGTCATAACAACATCAATCTCAGAACATAATGGATACTAGGGATCAAGCCCTAACAAAACTAACTCGATTACATGATGAATCTCATCCAACTCCTCACTGACCAGCGAGCCTACGAAGGAATTACTCACTCCAGGTGGGGAGCATCATGGAATTGGCAATGAAGGAGGGTTGGTGATGACGAAGACCGCAGATTCCCCTCTCCGGAGCCCCGAACGGGCTCCAGATCTGGCCTCCCGATGAAGAACAAGAGGTGGCGGCGGTTCCGTATCGTGAAACGCGATGAAACTTTCTCCTTGATTTTTTTCTCCAAAAATAGGATTTTATAGCATCGGGATTAGGGTCTGCGGGGCCACCAGATGGGCACAACCCACTTGGTCACGCCTAGAGGGGGGCGCCCTGGTGGGTTCTGCTCAACCAGGGGCCCCCCTCCGGTGGTTCTTGGCTCTAGTATTTTTTATATATTCTGAAATAATTCTCCAAAAAGTTTCGTTCCATTCCGAGAACTTTCATTTCTGCACAAAAACAACACCATCATAGTTCTGCTGAAAACAACGTCAGTCCGGGTTAGTTTCATTCAAATCATGCAAATTAGAGTCCAAAACAAGAGCAAAAGCGTTAGGAAAAGTAGATACGATGGAGACGTATCAGTGGTGGCCGTCATTGGAGAAGATCGACGGCGGCCGAGGTAGACGAGGTGACGCTGTGGGGCGCTCCGTCCCGATCCAGCGGGCGAGGTCGACGTGGCCGAACGCGGCGACGCTTAAAGGCAAGCTGGCGAGACGAGGGGTGGCCGGTGGCCACGGTGGCACGAGGCGGACGGCGACGAACGCGTCGGGCGAGGAGGGGAAAGGGGATCTGGGGCAGAGGAAGGAAGGCCAAGAGGGCGGAGGAGAGGGCGAGTGGGGTGGCAGGGGCGAGTGGGAGACGAGGAGGCTGAGGGGGTGCGTCTGTCTTATCCCTTCGCCGAGGCGTCGCCGGCGAGGTGGTCCGGCTGGGGCTCGCCCCTGTAGCGATTGGGTCGGAGGGGACAAGGGAGGGGGAAGCGACCTGGTGGGGTTTGGTGGGCCGGCTGGAGGGAAGAGTTGGGCCAAGGCCCATGGGGGGTTTCTTTTTTCTTTTTCTTTTTATAGTTTCTATTTTCTTTTAGTTTTATTTTAGTTTTATAAAACATAACACTAGCCCCTAAATAAACATTGGTAATTATGCCACTGCCACAAATAATTTGAGGTTTAAATAAAATGGTTTAGTATTTTTATAATTTTAAAAAGCAATTAAATTATTATTTAGGCCACTGTTTTAATGATTTTAGGGCATTAAAAATACTTATAAAATATAGGTTTCCACATGACAAATAACCAGAGATTATTTGCCACACTTTGAACATTTTTGTTTTAACATTTGAAAACTTTATTTGTTTGACTTTATTTTAAATTGAAGTCTGAATTGGTTTGAATCAACGTGGGACCTAGCAACAGTAAAAGTGATGACATGGAATCATTAGCAGAGGATTCCTGTAGCTTAATTATCCGGGTGTTACAGTCTGCATCTAATTCTTCTTCAAAACATTTTCTTTCGCAAAATCTTCGTTGTGAGCATTCGTAACCCTATCCCCATTTTCCCTCGCATCTATCCTTATTCACAGGTGTGTGCAGTCAGTTGAGGATGCCGCTCGACCAGTGAGCATGGCTGACGGAGATGATGTTATTCTGGGCACATCAGATGAGTCCAAAGCTCCGAATGCCAAGGGCCCAACGATAGGCCCATCAACCAGCAAGCGAAAAAGAGCCGAGCAAAATGCTGACGAGAAAGAAGAGAATTCTTCGAAGAAGAAGAAGAAGGGTGGTAGACAACCATATACAAACACAACTGAATATATCTTCCATGATAATTATGATACTGTTCCAGGAGAAACAAAGTAGCAGAGAGATAAGCGTCTGCAATGGATTCGACGTCACTGGGTTTGCAAATGGTTCAGTTATGAATTTGTTCATCCTCAGTTTGCTCAGAACTTTGCATTTCATCCACCGTGGGGTCACTGCCGGGAAATTGCTCTTATCAAGCCAAATGGTCCCCAGGAGAGACCTCCGCCTCCACCAAATGCTCATGAATCATCCCTTGGCACACCCGCATCTTATCCTGATGAGCTTGCAAAGCGTCAGCGCAATGCCATCAAGCGAGCAAAAAGGGATGAAAAGAGAAAGGCTCGTGAAGAGGAAAACTGTCGCCTTCTCAAAGATGATGTAGAGAAGAAAAAGGCTGAAGGAAAATCCGAAGGTCGCTCTAAACGCAAGCATGATCCCACTGCTGCATCAAAATGAAAGAATGCACCGAAGAAGAGAACTGCTGAACTAGCCGATAAATCTGCCTCAAGTGGTTCTTCTGATGCTGATGATCCTCCGCTCACAAAGGATGAAGTTGATGCTACTCTCAGCGAGCAAGTGAATATCACTACTTCAACGGTGTTGCCTGATCTTCGGCTTCCTCTAGTTCCAAAAGCACCACCGAAGAAGATCATTCTTAGGAATACTCCACCTACCACTGTCACGATGGAACAGCATGTGGATACAACTCCTCATCCAGAAGCTATCAATCGGAAGGATTTGGTTGTTGACGCTCTTGTGAGTACTGCAAAGCCTAGCGAACAAATTCCCAAGCCGGAATTGAAGAAAATCAAGGCACCTACTACCGAGCACAATGCTCCTCAAGCTACTGCTTCGAAGGAAAAGGCTGCTAAGTTTGCTCCTACTCTAACTCAGTCGTTGGCCTCTAAACCTCCTTCCGAGCAAGTTCCAGTGCCATCTGTTCCAATTGCCAAGTCTGATGCTCCTCACTACTATAATCATGTGTTCATCATGGAACAGCTTGATAAATTTGTGGACAACCCATTCAATGGTGAAGTGGCCTCTCTGCCTACCCTCCTGAAGTTATTTCCCAGTCCATGTCTGTTGTTCAAGAAATGAGAGAAGATGCAGTTGAAATCAACAATTTGTCTGCCGAACTGAATGATCTTGATGATCGAATGAAAATTGCTTCTTCAAAATTTGCCATTAAAGCACTCAAAGATTCATACAAGGATATCAACCGTGCCCTAGCTCTCCTCCAAAACAGAAGATTGCTTTTCCACACGGATCTAGATGAAATTGTTCACAAGATCTGTCTTGAGCATCAAGCAAAGGTTACTGGCTACGATGATCTTGTCAAGGGCCACATTGATCAATCTGTACAGCAAAAGAAGAGGCATCAAAAGAAAATTGTGAAGAAAAATGTATCTCCTGCTCCGACCGAAAAGTCACCTGATCAACCAGAAGCTCAGTCTCAG
Organism: Thinopyrum elongatum; assembly: GCA_011799875.1. NCBI lineage: Eukaryota > Viridiplantae > Streptophyta > Magnoliopsida > Poales > Poaceae > Thinopyrum > Thinopyrum elongatum. Next base: position 403,799,809 of record CM022302.1, on the reverse strand, counting down.
AAAGTAAAATCTCTTGAGCCAGCTATTCCTTCGCAACCCCCAGTCAAAGAATCGGATGCTCCTTCCTCGCCAAGGCCAACTGAATTAGTGCCTATGGCATCCCCTGCTCAAGCTGATATTCCTTCCTAGCGAATTGTTTCTGAGGAAGGTGAAATCCCTCGCTCCGAACCCCAAGCTTCCCTGGCTCATGCAACACCAAATGTCTCGGCTCCTCCAACTTATCAACAACAACAGACTCCAATGGACCCAGTCCTTGATTCGGCCTCAGTGCCTAAAGTGAAGGAATTTGCTCTATTGCCTACTGCCTCTGCAGCTCCCTCTGTTGTGCCTCCATCTCAATTAAAGTTGTCTATCGACACAGCGCCAAGAATACCAGATGTTGGTCCCTCCGAACATAAATCTGTCTCTGCTTGCCATAATGACTCAGTTGTATATGGCGATGAAGTTATCTCAGTAGAAGACGAACTCAAATACCCATACCCTCGTGAAGAACTGCCTTTGTTTTCGGCAAGTGCTGGCGCCAAAGGTCCGCTTTTCAATCGGAACACACATCCCAAATTCTTTCAAGATAGTCCGTACGATGGGTCGCGCACTTCATAATCGCCTTGTTTCTGGACAAAGGAACATGCTATATATTACTCTCGGGTTCTCTATGACAACAAGAAGATTTTTTCGCATGAATACCCGGACATCCCAGCTATGAAGAATATTGGCTGCTTCAATCAGTTGCTGCAAGATCTAGAAGATTTCTGCCTCACCAAAGTATTTGAATTCGAACATCCTTGGAACAGAGAGATTATTCTTTAGTTCTATGCTACTCTGTACATCTCTGGTGATGAATCTGATAGCTCAAAATGGATTATGGAATGGATGACCGAAGGAAAATGCATCAAATGCACTTCAAAAGATTTTGTCTCGCACTTTCATTTCCCTCGCTTTGAGCATGGTGACAATGAAATTCGGGTGCACAACATTGATGCTATTTCAGATGAAACTTTTTGGTGCACCATGGATGAAGATAAGATTCGTGACTACATTGGTCCTCCCAGGCCTGAGCATTTAACATTCAAGAATCAGACACTATATCACCTGCTCACTTACACTATTTGCCCTCTGGTCGGGATGAATATAGATAAATCCATCTCAGATGTTCTTCGGAATGCTATCTATGCAATCTCTGAGCGGTATATCTTCGATGTTGAGGACATGTTTCTGTGTATCTTGAAGGATTCTGCTCAGTACCCGCACTGCCTCAAAGTTTATGCGCCATGGATCCAGAAAATTGTTGATCACGCCATGCGCACAGTGTATCTGGCGAAGCAAAGTCACAAAAGCTTCATACCTCCTGTTCGCGATACTTTGCAAATTATGGAAGATATTTCTTTGGGTAAATCGCCCACGTAAGCCCTCATGATTATCACAGGCACTTTGACGAGCCACGTCTCCCTCAGGCGACCGAAAGGTTTCGCATCAACCTCCATTGCAACTCGAAGTCAGTTTGCAAACACAACAACTGCTGCTGCAGCACATCGCTGAGGATCGACGCAAAAAAGAACATCTCGCCTCCGAGCTAAATGCTCTCAACAATCGAACCAGAATCATGCATCTCATTGCGGATGAAAACAAGAAGAGGCTCTGGAAATTGCTTTGCAAGTTCTTTATCGAGAAACAACTCCTGAAGGTCCATCTCCAAGAGCTCTATGATTACATTGACAAAGGCTTCACTATTGAAGATTTTCAAGATCGGATTACGCCTCCTCTTCCTGATCATGAGCCAACCACTAATCTTCTGCATCTCAAGCTTCACAAACTGCTTGAAGAATCTGAAGTCACCTCACCAATTAAGAAACCTGCCAAAGGAAATGTGCTATCCCGTGTTCCTCATTTGGCTGCCCCAGATATGCCCTTGTTTTCTCAACCCCAAGCTGTTATCCCTGAAGGAAAATCAGCTGTTGCTGAAGTCGAAGCCAATCCAGTCACTTCCGAAGAAGAAATCACTTCGGACAGTTCTTCTGGAGATGCCGCTGAGTGAACCAAGTTCTACGCGTTTGCACTCATGTTATTCGTCACCTTTTTGACACTAGTTGACAAAAGGGGGAGAATTACATTGAGTCTCGATACATTTGCTTTCTGTGTTTCTTTGGTTTGGTTTCGTGCGAATTTGAAACTTCCGTCTTAAAGACTATCTGCTCCAAGTTGTAAAACTTCTGAGTTGTAATATTAATAACCCCGCTTGCTGCACTATTTCTCTCGAAGCATTTGTTTTGCAGGTGGAATTATTATCGGAAGTTATGAATGATTGCCCTACGATCTTGATGGATTATATGTCATTAGTGCGAATCATTGTCTCGAATGATTGAAATTTCCTCTGTATACTTCAATATTTGCAGGAAAATTAATCTCATATCTTTATCCCTGCATACATTTAGGGGGAGTCTATTTCATCTTCGAGCAAAGTAAGACTTATTCACTCTTGTTTGAATTACATTTCACTTTTCCACCTTCACTTCGATGATTATCTGTTTTTTCAACAATCGTCCAAAAAGGGGGAGATTGTTGGTGCAATAATTTGCCTCCTTATGTTTTGGAGCTTGTTGACATAAACAATATGGGACTTATGTGTTTGCTAGTGCACACAAAGTAACAGGTCCCTAGAATCAAGAGGAGTTTGATTCAAACAATGAAGATAATCCCCTATGTAGCAGTGAAAGTTATCACCGAAGATTATGATAACAAGAGTGACCCCTCAAAAATTGCTGACGCGAAGCAATTGGTTCGGTGCTCGTCCAAAGGTAGTGACTGCGACCGAGAAGTTTTAAGACGAAGTGAAGACGTAGCACTTATTTCGTTGTTTCTCTTCTCTTTATTGAGTCACAGGACCACCGTACTATTAGGAGGGGTGTAGCGTTTGAAGCTTTGATTCTCTGATGCTAAACCCAAATCCTATGGAAGTTGCGAGAGAAATCTCTTTGTGTTCCGAGCAAATACTTTCCAGCAAGAGACTATGATCTTCTTCGCTACGAGAGATTTGTCTCAGACCGAGGAGTTAGCATTACTTAGTCCTCAAGTAATGTTACCGTTGCTCCAAAATCCGACCGTTGTGAACGTGTCGGTTGGCCATTGGCTGGACCGCGTGTCCAAAATGGTCATTTCCCACTAGGGAAAGTTGCGGCTATAAATAGCCAACCCGCATCAGCGTTGTCCGGCGGCTGCTCCATTTGTTTCTGAGAAGATTGTTGAGCAACCCCCTCTCCTGAGTGATTTGAGTTTAAAATCCACCGAGAGAAAACCCCTAGAGCCGGAAAATTAGAAAGTGGTTCAGCATCACTCGAATCTAAGTCCAATATGCTCCGCCTATTACTCTTGAGAGCTGCAAACTCTCTAGACGTTAGGTGTCAATTTCTTCAGAGACCAAGAGTAATTATGGTTCTCGAAGAAGAAGTCTATAAAGGTTCGGAGATCGCCTCAAGTATCTACCACGAGTGATCGACATTGGTTGACAAACCAATTGTCGAGGAGAATAGGGCGAAGAGAGTTTATCTTCCGTGTTAAGTCACAACCCCTCCAACCAGACGTAGTCCTTGTGCAGAAGGATGAACTGGTCTACCAAATTCTTTGTCGCCATCGAGCATCACTGGTTACATCTGATTCTCCTCTTTACATTCGAACTATTTCATCATGTGATTTGTCTCGATGCATGCCTTAGTTCCCATTCGGTAGTTTATACTCGCTCACTGTACTCTGTTTATATTCGCTCCACTGCTGGGTTCCGAGAGTTTTGACATTTTCGAAGAAATTTTAAAACTCCCATTCACCCCCCCTCTGGTAGAGGCTGGTAATTGGGATGCCCAATTGTCGGGGGGATGACCCTCGGGTAGGCACCGGAGCCCGGATGGAACCCAAGCACCTTTTCAAAACATCGGGTCGGCTGGCGCCCCTCAGCGCAGCTAGCTCTCCATCCGGCCCTCCAACGCGATCGGTTGGACACGGCGACCCGGCTGGCTGCTTGCTGGCTAGCAGTGGGTCAACGGCCGTTCTCCATCCGTACGACAAGACAACCCTCCACGATGGGAGAGCATGGCTACAGTGCGGCCGCCCTACAGACCTGGGCGACTAGCATCCATGCGACCCACCATTGTAGGCCTACGTTGCTGACCGCCTCATGACGCAGGGTGCGAAGCCCTACAGTGTCGCGCCCTCCCGCAGGACCCGTGCCCGGCGGACCTGGCAGATGGCGGGACCCACGGCCGGCTCCAGACGATGACATCAGGGACCCACGCTCGTGTAACATTCCCATTGTAACCCTGGGGGGCCGGCCTATAAGACCCCCCAGGAGCCCTCCATGCGGGGGGTTCCATTCTCTTCCCACACATACACACACAACTAGCAGAAGGAGAGAACTAGCTCTTCTTCCTCCTCCCATCAAACAGCTCTGCAGGTGTGGTTGCTCGCTGTTGAGGCGGCCGCGGTGCGCTATGCTCGCACCCCCCTCCCGCACGCTCTGCTCATCGCTGAGGCGGCTGCAGCACACTCTGCTTGCGTCCCTCTACGTGCTTTACTCATCGTTGAGGCGTCCAAGGCGCGCTCCGCTCTAGCATCCCTACGCGCACTCTGCTCGTCGTTGAGGCAAATTTACAAATGGCAAGGGTTAATAATTGTCATACATATTCAGGATAAATTAAAATGCCACATGCGGCAACGCCCAAAACACACACAACCTACATATGATTAGTCACTTAAAATGTCAATATGCGACATTTCCATACAATTATAATAAAATATGCTAAAAGGCTACGCTGGCGGCCTTCTGACGACTGTCTTCTCGGACTCCATGATCAGCATAGCACCCTTGCGGCCATTCATTCCGAGTGTCCGAACCCGCGGCCGCGATACTAGTCTGCGGAGCGGCTGGCGCTGGGAGGCTCTTAGGGTTGTTGGGCCTCTTCCAATAGAGCTTGATAGCATGCAATCGCGCACATGACCAGCCCGCGGAACCACTCTATCTCCATGTCTCTCCATTGGTAGCAAATTCCGTCCATTACCTACATCCACAAGATATCACGTTGGCGATGTTCTACTTCGTCGGGGACGTCAACTCCGCCAAGGATGCGCTCGAGCCTGGCCACCACATCGTCGGGATCGAAGTTGAAACACCGGCGGCGGCAATGATGAGGCGGCAGACATGGTCTCTCATAACTGAATCGCAGAGGCCCTCTGCCCATTCCTGGCGGGGCATCAGGCTCTCAATGAGCACCGATGACGGCAACTCTTCGGGTGGGTCATCGATCATGCCGCCTAGTAGCTCTTGATCTTTTGCGTGGTGGATGGCAAACTTCTCATCACACTTCCTCTGCAATATGTCCATTGTGCGCCCAAGGAACGACACGACGATATCGCTGCCGATGGGCCATGGCACTTGCACCGACCGACGAAGCTCTTGCTCTCCAACCTGCTCCGGCTCGTTCTCCTCGCCGGAGATGTAATCCATGAAGGGGTCGACGTCGAAGCTTTGGTTGCCTGGCATGCTTGGAATAAGTAATGGTGATGGGTGTGGACTAGCTGCGCACAGTGTCGCTATGGTGCATTGCCGCCTGGGTCATATAGAGCTAGCCACTAGCTGGTGGCGGGAAACTGATTAGGGAAGAGGCGGGAAGCATTGGCGTGGATTGTGGGACACGTGTATAACACCATTAATTTCTGCACCAGGAGTCTGTGTTGATAGGTACGAGCTGGTATATGCATCCCCCGACTTCGGGGCGGCTATTCACTTCTATGTTCAACCGCTATATGCAATAATTATGCATGTGCTTGCTCATCGTTGAGGCGGCCGCGGCGCGCTCTGCTCGCGTCCCTCCACATGCTCTACTCCCCGTTTAGGCACCGAGGCTCGCTCGGGTCACGTCCCTCCACATGCTCTGCTCGCCGTTAAGGCGCCGAGGCGCACTCGGGTCGCGTCCCTCCGCGCGCTCTGCTCTCACGTCCCTCCGCGCGTGCTCTGCTCTCGCGTCCCTCCGCACACGCTCTGCCAGCGGTTCCGGCCGGCGCACGATCACGTTGGGGGCCCCATATGCACGCGGTTACACCACGCGCATCGCCGCGATGTAGTTACGTGCGGGGTGATGGTCGCAAGAAGTCCACCGCTCCACCGCTCCGGTTGTAGACAAGCTTGGTGGGTTGAACATGGACGGACGATTAGCTGCTTGGCGGCAACATGGAGCCGGACAGCTTCACTTCCCGGGGCTCCTGAGGTGCAGCTGGAGAGCGGCGAGGTGGAGCTTGAGAAGAAGCTTCAGTTATTTGATCTTAGCCGGACACGGGGAATGGGCGCCGGAGATCATAGATTAGGTTAATTAATTATACCTCTAGAGTCGTACGAGCACCGCTTTTAGTTGAAGAATGTCCGAAATCTAATGAAATCGGTGCTCATCTGGCTCTAGAGGTATAATTAATTAACCTAAACTATGATCTCCGGTGCCCGTTCCCGTCGCGCAACTCCGTCCTGTCGTCGGCCGATGGGGGTATGCCGGTATGTGTGGGTAACTAGCTAGCAAGTGGATCAGTAGCAAGTCGCCGCCGCCGGCCATTATTGTGGTTATTTATAGCTAGAAGCTGACTAGGGGATTGGAGATTTTACAATTCCCCCCTGTGACTGATCCTTGCACGGGAAGCCTTCGCTGGAGCGCGGGAAGACTAAGTGGATCACACAATCGTATGCAGTGTCACGTGTTATCACACACGTGTTAACATAAGGAAACGTACGTGTAACTGACTAATCATCGCACACGAGTACTTGCACCATGCATAGTGTGCGATACTCCTAGCCATCGCAAGCAACTCGTTTGCATTTTCAAAGTTTTTTCTACACACATAATCGCACACGAAATAACTGTAGTAACCTTTTGTGTTATTTTTTCTCATCGCAAATAGTTCATCCGAGTAGCCTGTTCGCCGCGTATCACACACATATTGTTTACACGAATCGTTTGTGTTCTTTTGGCTCATCACAAATAGTTCATCTATGTGAACTATATGACGTCTATCGCACACACATTGATCTGGCTAACCATTTCTTTTGTTTTGGCTCATCGCATACAGTTCATCCGAGTGAACTGTATGTCGTATATCGCACACACCTTGATATGGCTGACCGTTTCTGTTGTTCTGGCTCATCGCAAACAGTTCGTATGGATCAACTATATGCCACGTATCACACACGCAACTCTAATCTGAATTGTGTTTGATGACTCCACCATCACAAACAGTTCATATTATTGGGGACGGTTTTATTAGGACACTGTTTGCAATTTATGCATCGCACACAGTTTCATCGAAGGGCCTCTGATTATAGTGTCGCGTTAGCAGCATCCTGCAGTAGTGATAGTTGTTTGATGTTATGAACAAAAGGTCATACTATTATTGTGAATAGAATGTATGTTATGAATATTGATGATAAAATTGAACATCCATAACACTGACTCTAAATGTCGTAAGACTAAAAGAATATCACATATGTGTGGTACTGCATTTAGTCATATTGGAGAAACCAGCTTGGAGAAATTCCATAGGGATGGATTTTGAAGTCATCTGATTATGAATCATCTAACACTTACAACTTTCGTCAAAATAGTGAAGTAAACTAAAATACCGTTAACAGGCCATAAAGAACAAACAAAAAATAATTGGAACATGCATATTGATGTGTGTAGTCCAATAAGTGTTGTTGCAAGTAGTGGATTTTTCTATCTTCAAGGTTGACTCAAGTAAATATTTATATTCACTGAGACATAAATCTGGATCTTTTTGAAATGTTTCGAAAGGTTTTTCCTGAATGAAGTAGAACTGATTGTAACAAAAATTATGTTTCTACAATTTGATTGCAGAAATAAATATTTAAGTTACAAGTTTAGCGAATGTCTGATGAGCTATGAAAAGAAGTTTATAGCTTGCACTTCCCAGAACATCACTAAGAGTAGAATGTTTTGAGTAGATGTAATCAAATTATGTGTGACATGGTGAGATCAAAGGTGACATTAATCAATTTGCTAATATACTTTTCAATGTGATGCTTTAGAGAATGTGGCTTTTACACTGAAAAAGGAGCGCCATCAAATATGTTGAAATGACGCCATATAAGACATGGAATGGTATGGGTACTAGTATGTTAGTTATCCCAAATAGTTTGGTATTCCTCTATCACTACGACAAGGCACTACGACAAGGCAAAGTGTTTTGCCACAGAATGCGGGAAGTTTTGAAGAAAATGTTTTCTGCAAAATAGTGAGTGGAGGACAGTGCAACTCTATGAGATTACATAATCTTCGTAATCAGGCCAAAATACAACATGGGCCGCAAACGGGTCAAAATACAACATGGGCCGCAAATGGGCCGAATAACCTAGTACCACAAAAGGGCCAAAATGCAACATGGCCACAAATGGGCTGAAAGAACAATGGTCCATGAATGGACCCAAACACATAACAGACCAAAAGACATCACAAGCTTGAAATGGCCCACAGACATGACGTGTCGTTAATGTGCCGAAAGTAATCAGTGACCCAAAATGATCCAAAGATATCACAGGCCGTTAACGGGCCAAAGGGCACCATGGGCTAGAAATGACTTGAAGACAGAACATGCCTTTAGCAGGCAGAAAGTCATTAAGGGCAAAAAATAGACCAAAGGCAACACAGGCTGTCAATGAACCGAAAGACACCAGGGAATGAAAATTGTCCAAATGCACCATGAGCCGTCAATGGGTTGAAATCCACTACGTGCTCTAGATGGGCCAGAAGCACCCAAGGGCCATCAATGGGTGGAGAGACACAACTGGCCACATATGGACCAAAAGACGTCATGAGCCACACATGGGCCGAATGTATCAATGGGTTGGAACCATATTGGATGGTCCACATGTTGGTAATGGGCTAAATTTAGATAGGTCCTAATGAGCCATGTGGACCCGGATAGTAAATGGGTTATATGCAAGCATGTCGTTAAAGGACCTTCCATGGCCAAATCTACTAGGTTTGGCTAAGGCCCGTGGACTTTAACTAGACCTTTGAATGTGCTTGCCTTTTAACTAAACGGGCCTATATTGGGCCTGGCCATGTGTCATTATTTAAATGGGCGCACATGGTCCATTGGACGGGCAACACTTGTTTCAAGGAAGAGCTGATGTGTGTCTTCATTGGCGAATAAGAGGACGACATATGGAGGATCATGAAAGGTCGACGTTGTTAATGGGTGCCGAATATGGAACCCGCACCGATAGCTTATCGAAAACCCGTTATGGTGGCTGCCACGTGTCGATTACCCTTGACGAAACACTTCGACGACTCACCATTTTCAGTCAAAAAGTGATTATTATCATGGAGCACATCTATGACAACATAGGTATCACTATCTTGATTCTATCATAAAATCGTCACGGGTGTACATGGATGACAGAAATCGTGACCTACTATGACAAACGTGTATCATCAGGAATGTGTATCTTTTGTAGTGATAAGAATTATGAGTTTCTATTTGAGGATATGGCCTAGCATAGTTTTCCCCAAAATTATTCTTATAAGCATTATTATTAAAAGTGTTTATTGCTATGAAGTTCATATCAACTTGATCATTATTTTATTCAACAAGTGAAGCAATAGAAACCTCCGGAGGATCACTAGGAACAAGGAACATGTTTGGAGGCAAGCATAGGCATAATCATACCAACATTTTCATTCAAGCAAGGGATCTCCTAAACATAATTTACCTTCTTACCAACTGGAGTTCTTTGATTGTGCAAATGGCCATAATTTGCCATCATCTCATCAAATAACTTAGTAGCTCTTCCCAAAGTAGTTGTCAAGAAGGTCCCACTCACAACAAAGTCTAACAGATTCTGGACAAAATAAAGTTAAGACCAACATAGATAGTTTGTAGTATCATCCACTCACTTAGACCATGTGTAGGACAATCTTTAGTCATAGTTCTCATTCTTTCCCAAGCTTAGGCAGCATGCTCATGCTGAAGTTGTTTGAAATTCATGATAATATTTATGTATGATTTTTGCAGCAGTATAATGTTTTCCAATGAAAGGATCAATACATTTAGAGCTAGTTTGGTTGGAGTCCACACCTCCACGCCTAGGTAAAAGTAGTGTCTGGCCTGGGCCTGAAAAGGTGAAAAAAGATGCCTGGTCAGGCTAGCCTGGGTTGGTATGTTTGGCATATGTCCCAAGCCTGGCTAGCAATCAATTGCTTTGTCAGTTTATAAAGTATTGTTCACCACAATTCATAAAATGGAAAGTGTAGCTAGCGCCAAACGTTCGATGCTAGACACCTAGGCCATGTAACAACCATGCATGGTGCTTCAACCAGGCTAATTACCATTAGATGGTATAGGCCGGTCTTAATCAGGACATGAACCAAACAATATCCAGGCAGGTTTCACGCAAGCTTCAAGCCAGGAAAATTTGTGCGATGTCGTCATCTAACCAAGCCTTTAGTCCATGAATTAATACTATTCTTAGATAAAGATAACAACCATTCATTAGCTTTAGTTCTTCATGAAAATGGACGAAGTTTTAACTTGACAATAATAACTTCTAACTGTTTATATTTTTATATCAGTTAATTCAACAAAATTATTCAAGTGAGAGGCATCATCTTCATTGTAATAACCATGGAATTGATTTTCATCACCAAATTCAGTAAAGCAGGGCTGATTTCAAAAGAGTTGTCCTTATTAGTTGAGGGAGCAATATGTGTACTAATGAAATCATCATTATTAGTACTTGTCATGTCATAAAGCTTGGTGTTTGAGCTGAAGCATTCATGATAATAGGCCAAAAACAATTGACTACTTGCTGGATTCAATTATTTTGTGGTGTCTGAGTGTTTCTGAGTGTAGAAAAGCGAACTAGATAAAAAATAAAAAGTAAGCAAGCAAAGTAAATAGGAAGGGCGTAAAATAATTAATTCTAGGACATATGACTTGTAATGAGTACTCCTCGACAACGACGCTGTTAATCTTTCCTGTGCCCCGTTATCCTTATAGGGAATTGTTGTGCCCTAAATTGCAAGGGTTTGCAGTAAGCAGTAGATTTATCCTCAGTGAAGAACCAAGGTAATCCATCCATGGTGTATTCCAAGACGAGTCAATGGTCAATACCTGCACACAATTATGATCTTTTTCTCGATCCCCGGTATGCATTTCATATTGTAAAAAAATAGCAAAAGTAACAAGGTTATAATTATGAGTAATAGAGGACCGACCTCCATAACTACACTAGTGGTATCTCTCCAAAAAGACAAAGCATATATGTGATGAACAAATTACAGTTGTATATTGATTAAATTATAGTTTTTATAATTGATTATGCATATCATAATTGCATATAAGCATTGTGTTCTTGTATCCATATATCGTTTTCTAATTGTATCTATAGCTAAAACTCCACTCTAGATAGCTATCCAGCATGCATACCTAAGTATTAAGTAAAAAACAGAACATTGCATTAAGCAAAGAGACATAATGTTGATAGTATATTCTCTTTACCCCTAGCTCATCACCAAGACAACTAGGCAAATCTCGTATATCCTTAGTGACAATTACAAGTCTTTTTCTCCTTTTTGTCAGTAAGATAGATTACTTGCAAGGTTAAACCCAACAAACATATACAACTCCCTCTTGGAGGCCATTCATTTAACAATGACAGGAGCAATACTAATAGATTGGAGAGAATATATACTTATAAATCATGCTACAAAGAACTCAAAAGAATACAAGATAAATTATATATATATAGGACAAATGTTTCCTACCCCAGGGGTAGTTACCCTCATGCCAGTTTTGTATGCTATATGTAGTATCTGCCAAAACCGAGAGTGTGTACGTGTAGTATATAGTATATAAAAATATTTGAGTAGTATATATACCACTTTTTAGTTAGTATGTACCTTTTTTAGTATATTGTTTTATACGTATAAATATGAAGGTATTTTTGAAATATAAAAAAATTGTGGACTCACATGCATTTTTTTCATATAACTTACTTTGAAATATCTTAGATATAGTATATGAACATACTTGAAATGATAAAGTGGTATATATAATACAACATGGTACTATATCATCATAAACTGACAATTAATCACACCGTAATAAAAAAACACCAAGAATTACATCACATAGATCACAATCATGTAGGGCGACTCATGTGATCTCCATTGATGATTTTCCCCTTCGACAATATATAAGAAAAGATCTCCAAATTGGATCATCGTGGACGTATGCGGCGACAGAAAAAATCCTTGACAAATTTTGTAAGGGTTTTGGGGAAAATATAAAGGAAAGGTGGTGGATTGGTGCCCCATGGGGGCCCACACAACCTCTTGGTACGGCTAGACCCCTTGTCGTGTCTGGCCCATAGGAGGCTTTTCTACTGGTTCTTGGCTCCCCTGTTTTCATCTTGATCCAAAACTTTGTGATCTAATTTTTTTATTTTTATGGTCCCCCAACAATGTTTTTCTGAAAAGTCGAAATAATATGTAGAAAAAACAACTGACATTGGGCAGTAGATTAATAGGTAAGTCCAAAAAATGATAAAAATTGTTGTGAGAGTGATGCAATAATGATATAATAGTAGTATTGACATAGCAAAAATAATAGATACCTTTATCAAGCGCCATCATCGACCTCTATCGTAGACTTAACTTTTCATTGAGAGCCTTGTGCCACTCTACCTTTCTGAACCCCTCGGAGTGGGGCAAGCCACCTTCCATCTACAAGAGCGGGCCACAATATGCTTCTATCATGTCAAACCTCCACGTCGCCACCTCTAGACTGCCTCATTGTCATGGAACCGTATGCACTGACACGAGAGGAGAAGCCCCGTCTTCATTGTCCACTACACGAGCTATGTGGTGCATCGATCGGAGGAACGGAATGGTAGCAGTGGGATCTAGGGTTTCCACCCGTGTTGCCCTTGAAAGGGGCGATGCGCTGGATTGGAGAAAAACAGTATCATTCTTTGGTCCGAAGGATCATGTTAATAATGAAAAGTATTAGCAAGTGTTGGATGAGAGGAACACTAGAATATGTATGCCCCGTTGCAACACACGTGCAATTAGCTGGTCAATGGTAATTGAGTAGTGAGGTGAAGGATTTTACCCCCAAAATGCTAGGCATAAGTTCAAAAATATAAAAATTAGGTGTAATGTCATCTCTATTGAGTGGTGGCGTAATGTCATCTGTAAGTCTATGATTTGATTTCATAGGAGGCCTTAGCCCGGGCTATCACAACCCACGAGATCGACGAGGACGCAGACAAGATCCTTGTCACCGCAATGAACAACAACCCAAGCCACCCTACAGCCAGCGAGCACGCGGACATCGATTGGCAACAGCCAGCCCGACCCCAAACCCTATTCGGCACTTCACGCGTCAGTTACAGTGCAAACAGCAACCTGGCGCACACCCCCTCGTCCACTCATTTTACTTTTTTTCCTTCTTCAAACGAACACGATATTGTTTCTTTTTTTAAAGCGGCACAACGGTTTTGTGAAGCTTCTAGAAGCTTCCAGTCGGATTTGGTAAGCTTCTGAACATTTTTTTTGTTTTCTCGACAATTTTAATTTAGTTTTTTCTTTTCTTTTCCCTTTTTTAAAGCGCAAACTTTTTTCAAATTCCTGAATCTTTTATTAAATGCGTGAATTATTTCAAATCCATGAACTTTTTTGAATCCGCTAACTTTTTTTCGTATGCATGAGTATATTCGAATCCACAAATTTTTTCCAAAATTTCAAAACCGGTGAATTTTTTTAAATTTGTGAACTTTTTCCAAATTCATGATTTTTTCTTCAAAATCCACGTTTTTTCAAATTCCTGAATTTTTTTACATCAATGAACTTCTTTCAAATCTATGAACTTTATTTTCAAAACCTGTGATCTTTTTCAAACTCATGAAGGTCTTTTAAAATTTGTGAACTTTTTTGAATTTGTGATTTTTTTTTAATCCATTAACTTTTTTTGAAGTCGTGATTTTTGTCTGGAAATCATGAACTTTTTGTAATACTGATGCTTTTATAAAAGCCGCATTTTTTCGAAATGTCAATGCTCAACCGGTCAACTGCGACCAGCGATCCAGAAAAACCGGCTCGTCCCCGGGCGCGACTATTTGTCGTGTTACGCGAGCCACGAGCATTCCCTCGCTGAAGGAATCACCCAAGTGGGCCGCAGACAGCAGCCCAGCCGGGCGAGAGCCAAAGCCTGTTTTTTCTTTCTGTTTTATGTTCTCATTTTTTGTTATTTTTGTACTTTTCTTTATACTTTAATATATTCTACATATATATATATATATATATATATATATATATATATATATATTTATATTACAAAAAAACACTCTTAAAAAACATATTTGAAAAAATGTTGAATAAGTATTAAAAAATATTGAACAAGAATTTGAAAAATGTTGAACAAGTATTTGAAAAATATTGAATAAATATTAAAAATATTGAACAAGTATTTGAAAAATGTTAAATAGGTATTAAAAATGTTGAACGAGTATATGAAAAATGTTGAACAAGTATTTACAAAATGTTGAACAAGAATTTGAAAACTGTTCAACAACTATTTAAAAATGTGGAACAAATATTTGAAAAATGTCGAATAGGTATTAAAAATGTTAAATGAGTATTTAAAATGTTGAATAAGTATTAAAAATGTTGAACAAGTATTTAAGAAAATGTTGAAAAACTATTAAGATGTTGAACAAGTATTTGAAAGATGTTGAAAAAACGTTCGGACAATGTTGAACGTGTATACAAAAAATGTTGATCGCTTGTTACAAAAAAAATTGACATGCACAAAAATGTAGAGTGAAAGCAAAAACAAACATAAGAAAACACACAAGAAAAACAAAAAATAAAGAAGAAAAAAGAAAACCAAACAAAAAATGGAGAAAAAAAAGGAAACGAACAAGAATGAAACAAATCCGATCTGAGAAGAAAGAAGAAAGAATGCAAAAAACGGAGAAGAAAAAACAAATGAAACAAAAGAAAAACAAAAAACAAAAAATGTTGAATAAGTTTTTAAAAATATTGAACGAGTATTTGAAAAGTGTTGAACAAGTATTTGAAAAATGTTTAATAAGTGTTAAAATGTGGAACAAGTATTTAAAAAGTGTCGAATAAGCATTCGGACAATGAAAAAATGAAGAAAAACGGAGAAGAAACAAAATGAAGAAACAAAAGCAAAGAAATGAAAAAAAACGGAGAAGAAAAAAAAGAAAATGAAAAAAGAGAGGAGAAAACCGGCACGTTGTGCTTCAAGTGGGTCATGCCCTAGCTATTATCACGAACTCCTGGTGTGGCGAGGTGGCTAGTGCGCTGTGTTTATTCGTGCGCGACCGGGGATAGATCCCTGCTACTTCCCTTTTGACTAAGTTTGTACGATCGCTTAATGCGATAAATAGATCTCGCACACTCGCCTCCTTGTTGGGCTGGTTAGGTGCTTTCCAGCCTTCACCCCCGCCCTGGCGCGCGCGTGCGTTCAACCCACAACTCGCCGAGGTCCGGGCTGCGAGTGGCGACGCTATGCACGACTCCTACCGGCACACGACGACGACGAATCCTTCCTGCCAAATGCAAAATGCCCCGAGGTCCGCTGCCCCACGGCCGCGCTGCTCCCCCACGGCCAGACACGCGCCCAGTTCGCTCCTCCCTGCGCACCAGGGATTGGCTCGCCATGCTGGTCGTTGCAACTTGCGACCGTCCGGGCCACGCACGCCACGCCGCCTCGCCCGTCCGCGTGCGTAACGAAAGTCCCCAAGGGGCGTCGCGCTCGGCAGGCTGCGCCCCCCATCCTCTCTCTACGACGACCCCTCGCGCCCGAACCAGTAGCGGCGCGTACCCGATAGTCTTACATACGTGCCGGTTGTTCCTTGCTTCGTCGCCCCTCCCGCTCCCAGGCCCGTGGGTGGTATCAGATACGTACCAGCTAGGTTGTGACGACGACACTCTCCCTGCGTAAGAGTTCAGCGACAAAATGCAACTGTTTCGATCAGTCCGTTGCCAGTTTCCAGACGAAATCCGAACGTCGCCGTCAATCCGTTGATTGAGTTACTTTGGGGGATTGCAATGTGACACTTTGCTTGGCAATCAAGGGCCGGCAGACGCGATCATGGCAAAGAGTCTCTTGACTTGCTGCCCGCCTTCTTTTCTTCCCCGGGAAACTCCCGCCTACGGTCTCTTGCCCGTACGTAAGAATCACAGCATCATGTAAAGAGGTAGCAGATGGATGGATAGACCAGTGATCTCCATGATAGCTGATATCTACCAAATCTTCAAGATTGTGGCCTGTTACAGTCCCACTTGGAAATTGCCGCTGCAACTGTCGGTTGTGTTGAATTTTAAACTAGATCAACATACTAAATGGGGGTATAAAATTGCTGTAAATTAGCTGTGGCACGTAAACGGGCGGGAAGAAGAGGCCAATCATGCCTTTTGTTTTTTCTTTTTCGCAGGCAAAGCCAATCATGCTTTGTCATATGCAGATTGCAGAGCCGACACTGATGATTAAAAAATGAAGTGTGTAGCTAAAAATGTTGAGTTGAGGGAGGCCATGGGATTGTGCATGTGATTATGATAGTACAAAATAATTCTGCACATTTTTTAACAGGCTAGACGCTGATTCAGAGAAAAGGTAGACCTCTACTTCGACCATATGAATGGACGCTGTAGCTCGAAACTGGCCTTAAACCTGGATCAAGAACCATTTCCTAAGGGACAAATGTCGAGTATCTTAATTTTTGTAGGGAGCAGAAGCAGACATTTGCTTAAGCAAGTCCAAACCCAGGAGGGATTATGTATGATCTTAATCCACCAGAGAGAATACCTTCCCATACGTCCTCTTTGAATCAAAGGATACACAAAAGTTTTTTCAAATGACTGTTGCAGGATTGCAATTCATAGAAATTTCTCTTTTAACAAATTGTTTACACTACATTTGATGGGTAAATTTTGGTTGACTCCAACCAGTTGGTGCAGTTCCTCGTCTCCGTCCTATAGGAATCGAACATCCTTACAATCATGTAGTACTCAGAGTTTCGTATTCAGATGGCATAAGATTACAGTCAGGCCAAGGAATTCTTTTATTTGGAACCTTCTCGGTTAGGGACGGTTCTTAGGTTCGATTCTGGGAAGACACCTGGCTAGGGACCACCCCACTCATGGTGCAATACCCGAGCTTGTACAGGATTGTCAGGCATAAATTTGTCACGATCAAACAAGTTTTGGGACATGAAACCCCTGATATTTCTTTCCGTAGGGACCTTTTAGGACCTCACCCGGCAGCATGGAATGAATTACTCATATGTCTGGAGGCTATTCAACTGTCAGGTGAACCGGACATTTTTTCGATGGAATTTCCATCAGAATGGCAAGTTTTCAGTCAAATCCATGTATGGTGTAATGGTTCATTGTGATGTTCCGGTTGATAACAGGAAATTGTGGAAGCTTAAATTCCTCTAAGAGTGAAGATATTCCTCTGATTTCTAAACAGAGGGGTCATCTTAACTAGAGATAATCTGACACGACGCAACTGACAAGGTACCAAGACATGTGTCTTTTGCCAACATAACGAGTTTATTAAACACTTATTTTTTGAGTGTAAGTTCGCTCGGGCAGTTTGGGCCATAGTTCAAGTAGCTTCAAATTTATACCCCCCCACGTAGTGCACATAACATGTTCGGCAACTGGTTGCGGGGTATTGATAAACAATTTTCTGCACATATTCTTGTGGGGGCGGCTGCCTTATGCTGGGCATTTGTGGCTTACCAGGAATGATGTGATTTTTAATAATAAATGTGTCTCATCTCCTATGCAGGTTATTCATGTACCTACGTGATGGCTCCGTACTTGGTCTATCATGCAGAGGCCGGAGGACAGAGACCTTTTTATGATGGCGTCTACACGGCTAGAGCGTACGGCCAGGGAGGTTTTCTCCCCCCATGGATGGCGGTGTGATCTCCGAATAGGATCTGCCACACCATAGGCTGGACTGGTTTATTATTTTAGCTGTAAAACGATATTTATTTTTGGGTCGGTTGGACTTATTGGCTGTGTGCATCAAGCTATGCTGAGACCTGGCTTTCTTTCGATGCGATTGTATCACCTCGATATATCAATTCAATGAAATGTTCTTTATCGATAAAATATGCTTTTTATATTGTATTGTGTTTGCCTCTTAAAAAGCACAAGTGTTTCAGGAATCCTATCACATGCATGACTACGTCTATGACAAGACAAATGTGTATGCTTGTAGTAACTAGATCTAGTGGCTTTTATCTTCTAGTTAGCACCATTAATCTGCTCTATGTGTATGATATTCTTTTATTATTAATGTACATCATTATAATTTGGTCCACTGTAGTGATCGTGTAGTGCCCATCTATCAATTTTTTATACAACTATTATTTGCGTCGTCATCATTGGTCTCTCAAAACATTTTTTCTTCGAAAAGGAGGTCAAAACCCCAGCCTCTGCGTCAATGTGATACAAACAAACATACGGTGTATAACCTAGTCTAATAGAAAGTAGTGGGTGGTCCATTGTTCCTTTATAGAACTTGTTATTTTTTGTAGGATTTATATAACTAGCCTACATGATATAAATTTGCGGTTTTGCTATTTCTCAGGAACCTCAAATCTTTCAAAGCGCCAATCACGTTTTCTAGTTCATCCCGAGCTCACCGGAGGAGGGACCACGCCGGTGAAGAAGTAGCCCCGCTATTTATCTTAGGGGAAGCCATAACCTCATTATCTATCTTAGGGGGAAGCCACAGCCCCATTATCTATCTTAGGGGTGGTGGTGCAAGGGATCGCCGGAGTTGTTTTCTGGTGCGGCGTGGCTTAGAGGGATGGCCGGGGCAGCAACCAACACGGCGGTGGGGGAGGTCGAGGAGAGGCGAGGCAACGAGGCGGTGACAGCGGCCGACCGCGGGGGGCAGAGGCAAGTGGTTAAGCCCTGGGTTGGCCGGTGGCTACGTGAGGAAGAAGATGCTGGAGGTTGAAGATGAACAATATCTTGATCTTTTTTCAGCCATTGGATGCTAATCTGATGGTCCATAGAGAAAGTGATTGATGCTAGGTGTTTTTTCAGGCACCTGACCTATAGACGGTCCCTGTAATCTACTCAATGATAAGTGCCACACTTCAGGTGCGTGGCACTCTGGCTCTGACATTTTTCTATAACAATTTCAGCCACGCAAGGATGGCAAGTTTCTGTCAAAAGTAAACTGAAGCACGGAAGTTGTCATGATTGCCAACTAAAGTTGCCATCCTCGCGTAATTAAACTTATCATCGAATATGTTCGGAGTTGCCATGTGCTCGTACCTGACGTGTGGAACTTATCGGGTCCATAATTTATCCTCACCAAAATAAGAAAAATGATGATTTCTAGTAGCATTTTTCTTATTAAATTGGTGGATTGTTATCACTGAAAACACATGTGGTACCTTGAATCTCATATGTTCTTCGGGTATATATATATACTCGGACAACAAAATGGAATTTACCTACCTGCAATTAGCTATACTTTGCCGCAAACAAATGAAAGAATGAGATCGGCAATGATTTGGCTTTCCTGGAAAGTCGGTAGCCAAAGCAATCGTTTTCATCAAAAAAGAAGAAAATCACAGGCCTCCCACCATTTAGGGATTGCATGTGATCGGATTCCGGTTAACCAACGAGTTTCCTTTTTCTTTTACGAGGCTTTTTTTTTTGACGGGGACAGTCTTTTATTTTACGTGGCTAACTGATGAGTTGTGATGACCAATTTGAGAAGGATTACTGACTTGAAGTACACAACTGTGCGATATCATCTGAGGTATATCCAAACATAAACTGTTGATTGAAGCAAATTAAAGGAGATGACAACATTGCTTCCACGCCAACATCGGATTGAAACTGAGCTAATAGCAGATCACCCATATATATATACCAACCCAGTTAATTGTTGCAAATGGATTTCATGAAGTATATTAATACGGTAGATCAACATTTGGAAGACATATCCCGCAAAAAAAAATTCATTTGGAAGACATTATGAACATAGTTGCAACTAAACTCTACTTTAATCTGTACAAACGCAGTTGTAAATGTTAATCTACGTACTACTTGTCCATTTTATATTGACTCTTCGGACAATCCAAACAGTGTTATCTTCTTGGGGTCCGGAGAGGCCCTGTCCCCTGCGGAGAGATTTTTATACGCAGGCCACCCGTGGCGCGACGAAGGTAAGTAGCCGTCACGCACGAGCCACCAGTATAATTTTGCGCGGCACACGCGGATCCACCTCGCCTCACCTGGAGCCGTCCATTGTGGCGCTGCGCGGGGAGGCGGGGAGCCTGGTTGGTCCTGTGCCCTCCGACCGAGCAGCGGGGGCAGAGGAATCCCATCTCTCCCCTGGCCGTGGATCGATGTGATCATGTGAGCTGCATCTGCATCTTATTCCGTTCAAATTTTAACTTTTACTGCAGGACGTAGTAGTACCAGCTGTGGTACGGAGTACGTTCTTCGGACTACTATATGGCTGTATAGCACTTCCTCTTTTAAGACTTTGGAGTGAGTGTACGTAAAAAATCCTATCTCCTGTCGTCATATGAAATATGGAGTGTGCTCTATATGAATATGAAGGTTCCGGCCGCTATGCGTAAACACAGAGTCGACATAACGTATCTAATTTTTTTATTGTCATGCCATGTGTATATAATTTTATCGTCAATTTTTTTTGGACTAACCTACTCCCTCCGTTCCAAAATATAGTGCGCCCATGCTTCCCGAGGTTCAACTTTGACCATAAATTTAACAAACAAGACCGACTGCGGCGGGAGCAAAAATTATATAATTGAAAACTTCTTTTGAATACGAATTCACTGGTATAAGTTTTGCTCCCGCCACAATCGGTCTCGTTGGTTAAATTTATGGCCAAAGTTGAAGCACGGGAATTCAGGACGCACTATATTTTGGAACGGAGGGAGTATTAACTATGTGTTCAATGTTAGTTGTTGTTTTCTGCATCTTTTTGGACTTTCAGAAGAAAAAAAATCGGAGCTCAAAAAATCCCGGATTTTTTCAGAAATTATTTTGCACCGGGAAGCTTTCAGGGGTCACCGACATAGGCTAGACTGCTAGAGGGTGGTCCATAGCCTGCGCCCCACCACACGGCAAAGGACGATGGGGCCACGTGGGCCCTCTGGTGCACCGTTCTACTGCCTCTGCACATGTATTTATATTTCACCTGAAAAACCCTAGGTATCGAGGAGTTCTCATGTTTCTGTCGCCGCACCTCTCTGTTCCGTGACGATCCAATCTTGATGTTTTTTTGGGTGCTCTGCCAGAGGGGAAAATCATAGCGGTGGCCATCTCCATCAACTTGAAGGCCATCATAATCGTCTGTGAGTAGTTTTCTTTGGACTATGGAGTCATATCAGTAGCTAGTTGGTTTCGCTCTCGCATAATTCTCAATACAAAGATCACATGAGCTGCCCTACATGATTGTGAGCCATATGATGTAATATGTTGGTGTGTTAGTTGTGATGTGATGAATTGTCACTTTATGATCAGATTTATCCATGAATATTTTTTAGATCTATTTGGTTTCTTTGCTGCATAATTATGATTCATATATGCTCTGTGAGCTATCTTTATTTTTTTGGTCAAGTTTGAGGGGTGGTCTCCAAGAGGGAGTTGTGTAATGATAGTTGGGTTCAATCTTGCAAGTAATCTACCGCATTGACAGAAAGTGAAAAAGGCTTGTATTGTGTTGTTGCCACTAGGGATAACAAGATGGTTGCGTAGTTGTCATTTGAATGCAGGGTGAAGACAATATATCATCAACTTCATGTCATCGTACTTATTGAAATACTTTGTTTTTACTTACTCCCTCCGTTTCCAAATGCTTGTCGGGGTTTTAGTTCAAATTTGAACCCTCCATTCCAAAATGCTTGTCAGGGTTTTAAGAATTTGGAACGGAGGGGGTAATACTTTAAGATACATGGTGGATAGCGGTGTTGGGTGGAGTGTTAGCTATAGATATAGTGGGATAACTGTCTATAATATTGGGACGTGATGCTTATATGTTGATTATGCCATGGATAGTCATATAGTTATAAAAGATAATCTAATTTTATCGATGCACTACTGAATTTGTTCACCGCACCATGCTTTGTTTTGGAAAGAAACCACTAGTGAACCTATGGATCCCAGTCCATCTTCCTGTATATTCTTTTATCCTCGATCAAATGCTCTTTTCAATTCTTTTTTTACTTTTCTGTTGCAATCAAATCTTTCATACACTTGTACTTTTAATCCTTATAACTAGCAGAGCTAGTGAGACTGACAACCTCGCTAGATCCGTTGGGAGCCAAGGCAGTTTTGTATCTGTGTGTGCAGGTGCTCATCATTGGTTGTGTTACTAAACTCCTATTGGTTCGATAAACCTTGATGTCATTTACGAGACATTGCAGCTTGCTATAAACCTTTGCATTTTATGGCTCAACACCTTTCTAGTTGAGAGGAAGTAGCCGCCTATAATAGGTTAATGGTGGCATGGCTGCATTTTCACATCCCACAAGTATGTGGGACTAAGTGTCCTGACCAGGCACAAGTTAGTGACGACATGTGAGATTACACGGCACTGGTACTGTCACTAGTGCTGCAGTGGCATCTACCTAGCAATCCACCAGTAAGTTGCGTCTTCTTTACAGGCCACTAGTATATGTCGACCTCTATCCTGTTCCTCCTATATAACTTCACTTCTTTCTTCTCTTCTTCTCCACTTTCACTTATCAGTAGCTAGCTCCACTTAGTTTTTTTTCTTTCTCTTGTGGCAAATGTATAAAAACATGTATGTGTAAATAATAGTGGTTTTATTACCAAATATAACCTAAATAAAAATAACTGAAGTATAACCTATAAAAACCAAATAAAACATCAATTAAAATTAACCTAAATTAAAAAATATCCTAAATAAAATAAAAAATAACCTGAATAAAGCCTAAAAAAATAAAAAAAACTAAATTAAAAGTAAATTTAAAAATAACCTAAATGAAACCTAATTTTAAAACAAAGCTAAATAAAATGTAAATTTAAAAATAACATAAACGGAATGTAAACATAAATTTAAAATAATCTAAACAAAACATAAACAATTAATACCCTAAATATAACATCAATTAAAAATAACCTAGAAAAATATAAATTCAAACAAACAAAACATAAATAAAACATAAACTACAAAAAAGAAATAAGAAAAGGACTATGCTAATGTCCAACTGTTCGGATTATTAGCAAGAGATCCGCACGAATTCTCCTCTCTTCACTAAAGTATGTGCATGCATGGGACTGATTTCTTTAAGAGAAACTGCGAACATACGGATTCTTTTTCTCAATTGTTGCATGCATGCATGTAAGACGAAAATGGTGATGTCAGCAGAGATTTCACCGAATTCAAAAATTCAAAATGTTTTGTAGCTCTAACCGTCGCTCCGATTGAAAAACCGTTGTTACATAAAAGATTCGTGGCGACGAGACCTTCAAAACTAGATCCCATGTTGGTATGTTTCGATGACTTTTTTATTTATCAAAAGTTACCAGGTCTAGGCTGAGTAAGTTATCACATCTGTGATAACTAAGTTACCATATTGTTTATATAGAAATTACCGGGGCATAAAAATGGTCCTTCAATCTTCTCCCCACGTGCAAGTGAATTAGAGGACAGAAAAGATGATGTGATCTTATATCCCCCCCCCCCCCCCCCCCCCGCCCCCAATTTCAAAACTTCAAAATGTTTTGTAAATCAAACAATCAGTCCGATCGAAAAATCATTTTCACATAAAAATATGTCACGACGAGAGCTTTGAGACTAGATCCCATGTTGATATATCCCGATGACTTTTTTCCGGATCAAAATTTACGACGGCTGGGCTACGTAAGTTATCACGCATGTGCTATATATGTTACCATGTTGTTTACACAGATATTACCGGGAGTATGTCTTTAAACAACCCCATCGGGTTAAAGTTACTGTGGTGTTTGTGCGTGAGTTATCATCTCTGTTGTGTGTATGTTACCATGCTATTTATACATAATTTATCATAGGTATATTTTAATTTTTTTTGCCCCGGTCAAAAGTTACCATGGTGGTTGTGCGTAAGTCAGGTTAATGATTCGTATATTATCACATAGAAGTTACCGGGGCATGTTTTTAACAACTTTTTTTCCCCGGGTTAACAAGTTATCACGGTGTTTGTACCTGAGTTATCAGGTCGACGGTACATATATTACCATGTTATTTCCACATAAGTTACCACGGGTATGGTCTCAACAACTGTTTTTCTCTCCGGGTCAAAGTTACTGCATATTTGTCCATAAGTCACCACACCCACGATGTGTATATTACCATGTTATTTAAGGAGAAGTTACCGGGGGTATGGTTTCAACAACTATTTTTTCTTCAGGCCAAAGTTACCGTGGTGTTTGTGCGTAAGTTACGATGCTCGTTGTGTGTATATTATCATGCTATTTAGGCAGAAGTTGTCGGGACATGTATCCCACAACTTTTTCACCCGGTTCAAACAGTAAACACGGTGTTTGTATTTGAGTTATCAACTCTACGGTGCATACATTAGCGTGTTATTTTCACAGAAGTTATCCGGGAATATTTTCAACTATGTTGTGCTTATATTACCATGTTAGTTACACATGAGTTACTGAGGGTGTTTGTCAACACCTTCATTCCAGGTCAAAAAATTATCACACTTTGACTGAGTAAGTTATCAGCTCTGTTGTGCGTATGTTACGATGTTATTTGCATGGAAGTTATCGAGGTATGTTTTTCAACAACATTTTTCTTGGGTCAAAAAGTTACCGCAATGTTTGTGTGTGGGTAGTTACCAGCCCTGTTGTGTGTGTATTACCGTGCATGGTATTTTTCAACAAAATGTTTTCCCGGGGAAGGTTCTCGCGGTGTTTCTACACAAGTTATCAGGTCGGCGACGTGTATATTAGCATGTTATTTATACAAATTTACCAGGGTATGTTTTCAACAACTTTTTTCCCTCCGAATCGAAAGTTATCGTGGTTTTTGTACGTAAGTTATCAGCTTCATGTGCGCAAATAATCATGTTGTTACACACAAGTTATCGGTGCAATTTTTTCAACAACCCCCCTCCATTTCTGGGTTAAAAGTTACCGAGGTGTTCGTACATAGGTTGTCAGCTCCCTTGTGTGTAAACTACCAGGGTTTTGTTTTCAACAATTTCCAGTGCTCCCCCCTCCCCCCAACGACATGGTTTAGAAATTAGCTACTCGATACTAGTAATATTTTTTAGTTTTTCTTGAATTAAGAAGGATAGTATTCATACAAAATGTACACATAAGCTACTTAGTTGGCTAGAAATTCAGGTTCGAATATTCTGCACCATTCAAACACGTGAGATCTTTTTTGCTTTTTTGGCCGGAGATCAATAGGTACAAAAGAGAAACCAAACAAAATTTAATCAAAAAATCAAGATAGGCCAGGTGGTTATTGAGTTGTGAACTTAACTATAGGTAGAACGTTCGAATCCCGGCTTCTACACCTTTTTTGAGAAATTGAATAGAAAAAAAGGAAACATATGCGCGGACTGAGAAATTAGTGGTCGGAAAAAGGGAAACGGCTGGGAAAAAGGAAACTGAGAAATTGAATAGAAAAAGGAAACATAATTAAATGCACACACTAATTAGTTGCCGAAATAAAAGGAAATGGCCGAAGAAAGAAGGAAACTGCCACCAGCGACGTGCGTAGCAGCGGGCGCTCGATGCGCATCCAACAGCGATCGCGTCGTGCGGATCTGTTGCAAACAGCCAGTCGGCAGGAAAATAGCTTTCTCGATAAGAAAAATATACCGGTGACATGGGCCCCATGGGCTCACGCCACTAGTTAGTAGCTCAAAACCGTCGCCACGGCCCCTCCCTACCACCCCACTCTAAATCTCCCTCTCACATTCTCCTCTCCCCTTCCCAAATCTTCACCACCGCCGTTGAAACCCAACATCGTCGTGTCGCGCCGCCCCGTCACCACAGTGCCCTGCCCGCCACTACAACCCTAAGCTAGCTATCTACTCGCGCGAGCTCTCTCTCTCTCTCTCTCTCTCTCTCTCTCTCTCTTCACCGATCGACTACTTGCCTATCCCCACTCTCTCAATGCACCACGCATCAGTTGTCGCCTCGACCGACATGACGCCGCATCCGCTTCGTCGTGGCTCGCCCTTGCTCGCTGTTGTGGCCACCTCTGTCTCCGTCCTCCTCGTCATTATCCTCCATTTCTCGCTGCCACCCTCCCCTCCACCACTACGATGTCACCTCTTCCACCATGACTGCCACGACCGCCATGAGTTTGTCTGCACCGATGGACAACTTCGAGAATAGCAACAACTTCCTGACATGAAGGCTGTTGACACTGACATGAGCAACAACCACGTGATTCATGGATCCTAATTTTTTCTTCGTAAATAGAAGTGTTGATTACAAGTTCATAAAGTATGAGAGGGATGAGCTAAAGGGTTTATTTATTACTAGTTCAAAAATTATTTTTGATTCCAAGTTCATAAATGCAATCGTTCATTCCAAAATAGAAGTTCATGGATAAAAAAAATTCTCTTCATTTGCAAACCAACATTTGTAGCTAAGTGGTGTTTGTAGCAAATATACGTGCTGCGTAGCTTAGATGTTTTGCTTCCGAATAAATTGAGATTGAAATTTGAGTGATACAAGACCCTAAATTGGAGTGAAAATTAATTTATGCAAGACCCTGAATGTATATTTGTGTCGGGAAATGTAGTATAATACAAAAAAAATTGCCCTATGATCAACCAGGAACACTATGAATATGCAATAATGGTTTTCATCAGATAGTTACGGACTCCGAGTTGCAGCGAAAGAACAAGAATCGGTGTAAATCATACATGAAGTCCCTCGAACCATTCACGAATGATCCCTCGAACGGAAGACCAAAAGCATGGCCTCTCCATAGTTTGGAAGTGTACGGTCTTCACGATCCGGCAGCGCTTCACCGTCCAGACTTATTCTTCGCCGGAGAATTAGAGGGAGGAGATTAGAACCACACTGGCTTCTAATTATGAGGATTAGAGAGGATCTAGATCTAGCACTAATTGGATCAACTGGAATTAGAACTAGAGAACAAGAGGAGGCTCCAAAAACTTGTGTATCAAAAAGTGACAGCACGACAAGTATATATAGGTTAGAGGGAGAGGACGAGGGACCACACAAGGGGGGATAGTTTTCTCCCTTGGCCGGGCTTGAGGAGGGGGAAACCCCCTCCAGTTCGGCCTCCCCTTTCTTCTACAAGGAGGAAGGGGATGCCACCTCCTATTGGCCCTTTTAGGCCCGTTGATATTTAAATAAGTATAAAAGCCTCCTAAACATATTTAGAGCCTTTTAATATTAATTTAACATCACCAGAAACTATTTTCACATATATATAATTTATCGGTATTACCCGGTAAACCCCGAAACCCTTCTGGTGACCCCGAAACGCTTCCGGTTCCTCTTGAAAGTATTTCAAATATTAATGAAACTATTTCATAAATATTTCCTCATTACTCCTGTCCTCCTAACACTCAACATATCATGATTAACTTAAGCTTGTGACCCTGTAAGTTCGGTAAAACATAGACATGAACAAAACCCCTATTTTTCAATGACCGATAGTGAAACCGTGGACGTCCATATCGATCCATATGAGTATATGATTGACATTTGAGTGAACCTTTGGTTATCATGTGCTATTACAATAGCTTCGCGATACTTCACAGAACCCGAGGTGAGATATTGTGTCCTATTGAGTCATACATATGCTCATTATACCGGCCTCCTCATTGCTAGTTTTGTTCTTCTTTCTCGTTGACATGTTTTGGCATCCCCGTGACTTACTCACCTGTGTATGCCATACGATGATGGATCCTGTCACACTGAGAGGTCCCTAAGAATATCTCTCCATCGTTGGAGGAGTAAATCCCACTCTTGAGCTATCTAGTCCCTTGTCAAACTTTCCGGTGAACATGTAAGCTATCGTTATGATCACCGTGTTACAAATGAAGTTTGAGCAACCCAAAAGTTCACCGTACGGTAAGAATTGACTATGATACTCTCATGGTCTAAGGAACTAAATCACACATTAACTCTCTATGTAATAATAATTGATTTCTGATGATAATATCTCAAAATATAACAAACAAGTTTGGGTGGATACAATATGATCGTTCTTCTAACATCATATTATCAAAATTGTTTTAGGACTATAGTTACACTTAAAGATATCCTAAGATCCGGAAAACATGATCACCAACAGCACTTGCGCTAGTCTTAGAGGCGAGACTAGGAATCTTATTTTACCATTTATCATTCCACACGTGCATATGAGTTTTCGACTAAATCGCATATTCCAGGATCATAGCAGTGATAGCATAGAATATAAACTCTTAATTATGAATATGGAAATATAATAATACAATATTATTTCCTGTAGGGCATATTCCAACAGACTCCCACTTGCATTAGAGTCAGTAATCTAGTTACATAGTTTCATTAACACATATGGCTATCCGGTGTTTCTCATGCTTTGCTCGTGGTAGAGCCTTCGTCATTGGGTATGATACATTCAAATCCGTGTGAATCTTGAGTACTTTCACAAAACCCTTATCGACATACTGTCGGATGATGTGATACTTGAGCTCGATATGTCTGGCCTTCATGTGGGATCTTGGTTCCTTTGCTTGAGCAACAACACTACTATTATCACAATATAGTGCCATTGGATTCATTACACTTGGGACCACACCAACTTCTTCAAGAAACTTCTTGATCCAGATCGCCTCCTTCGAAGCTTCTGAAGCCGCAATATATTATGCTTCTGTCGTAGAATCCACAACAGTGTTCTGCTTGAAACTCTTCCAAACTAATGCCCTCCATTGAGGGTGAAAACATAGCCCGATTGAGATTTATGGTATTCTATATCTGTCACGAAGATAGCATCAGTGTAACCATTTACAACGAGCTCTTCATATCCTCCATAGACGAGGAGCTTGTCCATTGTCCTTCTAAGGTACTTAAGAATATTTTCAATAGCTGCCCAGTGAGCCACTCCATGATCACTTTGGTACCACCTACTAACACTTAGTGCATAAGAAACATCTAGTCTTGTACATATTATGGCATACATGATGGATCCAATTGCCGAGGCATATGGAACTCCACTCATCTGCACACGCTCATCAACTGTCTTAGGACATTGATTTTTGCTAAGTGTCATGCCATGTGACATTGGGAGAAAAACTTTCTTTGCGTTCTCCATTTTAAACCTCTTTAAAACCCTGTCAATGTACGTGCTTTGGCTTAGCACAATTTAATGTCTTGATCTATCTCTATAGATCTTTATGCCCAATATATAAGATGCTTCGCTCAAGTCTTCCATCAAAAACACACTCTTTAATGAATCTTTTATTGTGCTAAGCAAATTTACATGATTTCCAATCAAGAATATGTCATCTACGTATAAGATTAGAAAAGTTATAGAGCTCCCACTAAACTTCTTATATACACAAAATTCTTCATCATTTTTAATGACGCAAAAATCTTTAACCGGTTAATCAAAATGTTGATTCCAGCTCCTTGATGCTCGATTCAAACCATAGATAGACCTTTGAATCTTGCATACTTTTCTGGCATCCTTAGGATCGAGAAAACCTTCTAGATGTATCCATACATCCTCTTTGATATTTCCATTTAGGAAAGCAGTTTTGACATCCATCTGCCATATCTCCTAGTCAAAATATGCAACAATTTCCATCATAATCCACACAGGCTTTAGCATTGCTACTGGGGAGATGGTTTTTTCATAATCGACTCCCTCAACCTGCAAAAACCCTTTCGCAACTAGCCTTGATTTATAGATAGTAGGATTATCATCCACGTCTGATTTTCTCTTGAAGATCCATTTACATTGTATGGGTTTCACACCCTCTAGAGGATCAACCAAGTTCCAAACTTGATTCTCGTACATGGACTCCATTTTGGATTGCATGGCCTTAAGCCACTCTTTTGAGCTGGGTGCCACCATTGCTTCTCTGTAGTGCACAAGTTCATCTTCCTCTAGGATGTATATTTCATTGTGAACCCATTCAGGTGGTTCGATAACTCTTCCTGACCTACATGGTTCAGTTACAAGCTTAACTAGAGTTTCTACAGCTGGTGTAGTAACTTCTGGTTCAGTTGTGTGGACAGCTTCCGGTTTCGGTTTGTTAACCTGCTTACTTTCACCGGAGATTCAGTAATCTCGTCAGGCTGTACTGTCCTCCCACTTACTTCTTTAGCGAGAAACTCCTTCTCGAGAAAGTGTCCATTCTTTGCGATAAACACTTTGTCTTCGGACCTCTGGTAGAAGGAATACCCAATGTCTCTTTAGGATAACCTACAAAATAACATTTGTCTGCTTTGGGATCGAGCTTATTTGGCTGTAAATGCTTTACATAAGTTTCACAACCTCAAATCTTGAGATGCGACAAATTGGGTTTCTTCCCATTCCATTACTCATATGGTGTCGTCTCAACAGACTTAGATGGTGCTCTGTTTAGTGTATATGTTGTTGTTTCAAGTGCATATCCCCAAAATGATAAAGGAAAATCAATAAGAGACATCATTGACCTCACCATGTCTAACAAGATTCGGTTACGCCTCTCAGATACTCCATTCCTTTGCAGAGTTCCGGGAGGAGTAAGTTGTGAAATAATTCCATGATCACTTAGATGTTTCCTAAACTCATGACTTAGATATTCTCAACCACGGTCTGATCGTAGAAATTTTTATCTTTTTGCCATGATGATTCTCAACTTCGTTCTGAAATTCTTTGAACTTTTCAAATGTTTTAGACTTATGTTTCATCAAGTAAATATAACCATATCCACTCAAATCACCAGTGAAGGTTACGAAGTATAAGTATCCACAATGCACTGGTATGCTCATTGGACCGCATACATCACTATGTATTATTTCCAACAATTCATGCTCCCGTTCAGGATGACCAGCGAACAGTGTTTTAGTCATTTTACCCATCAGACAAGCTTCGCATGTGTCAAATGATTTAAAATCAAATGATGTAAACACTTCTTCTTTATGAAGTTTTTGCATACGTTTCGTTCCAATGTGACCAAGACTGCAGTGCCACATGTAAGTGGTATTATCAGTCTTCTTAAGACGTTTAGCATTAATGTTATAGATACCTTTTTCACATGCAAGATCCAATAAGAATAAGTCACCAACCATGGGTGCAAATCCATAGAACATATTATTCTAATATATTGAACAACCATTGCTCTCAGACTTATAAGAATAACTGTCGTTTATCAAACCTGATCCAGAGATAATGTTTTAAGATAAATCCTGAAGGTAAACTTAAAGACATGACACGGACAGCTTGAGAAGCAATCCCATTACCATTCCTGACACACATCATGACTTCATTTCTATTTAGCTTGCGAACTTTCAGTAGTCCCTACATCGTGTTGCAAATGTGAGCAACTGATCTGGTATCATACACCCATGACTTATAGGAACTTTCAGCAAGTAGAATATCAATAACATTAAATTGTATAACTTTTATACCTTTACGAGAAGACATGTTCTTCTTATCCGGCAGATATTTCAAGCAATTTCTCTTCCAATGTCCTTCTTCATTGCAGTAGAAACATATAGTCTCACAAGAACCTCCACCCTTGTTCCTCTTAGTGTTGCCTTTCTTCTTTGAAACTTTCTATTTTGTTCATCAGCAACTTTTGCTAATTCTGCATTCTGATCTCATTTGTTTTGAGTATCGCTTCATAAAGCAAAGTAAGGATCAAATCATTACCCAATGTCTTGGGAGAATCAACCCCGAGTGCAGTAATACTATCATAATAGTCTGCTAGTCTGACACTGTGCTCAACAACTACAAATTCTTCTCCTATTTTGCATTCTTCCATTGCTTCAGTCATCTCATGAACATCAGTTCTTTCTTTGTGATACAGAACTTCCAGTGCCTCGACAATTTCGATGGTACTGAGTTGTTCAAAATGTTTCTGTAACACTGAATCCATGCAAGATAACATAATACTCTTGACAACGCTGAAATCATTATTGCGAGATATAAACATGTTGATGACATCCTGAGACGCTCCTAGTGCAAGAAGATCACCAAGTTGTTGATCTAGCACATATTTTTTCATAGCACTTCTCAGAACACATCTCAGACTGTGGATCCAATCCTCATAGTTTCCACCATTTGCAACTAACTTTGCTTTCTCAAACAAAGGTGCTAAGTTGAAAACATTGCGAGCCATTGATATACAATGATAATCACAAGATTCATTTATACATTGTTGATAACCCACAAGTATAAGGGATCGCTATAGTCTTTGAGGGTATTATTTCACCCAAATTTATTGATTCGACACAAGGGAGGCAAAGAATATTTGCAAGTATTATCGGTTGAGTTGTCAATTCAACCACACTTGGAGAACTAAATATCTACAGCAAAGTGTTTAGTAGCACAGTAGTATGATAGTTTGATAGCAGCGGTAACACTAGCAATAGTGACTGTAAGAGTAACAGTAGCAGTTTTGTAGTGATTGTAACAGCAGGAGTAACAAAAGTAACTTAGCAAAGATCAATATGTGAAAAGCGTACGTATTGGATCGGTGATGGATATTTGTGTTGGATGACATTCATCATATAACAGTCACAACCTAGAGCGATACACAATAGCTCCAATTCATCAATGTAATGTAGGCATGTATTCCGTATATAGTCATACGTGCTTATAATAAGAACTTGCACGACATCTTTTGTCCTACCCTCCCATGGTAGCGGGGTCCATAAGAAAACTAAGGGATATTAAGGAATCCATTTAACAGAGAATCAGAATAAAGCATTAACATGTGGTGAATACACGAACTCCTCGAATTATAGTCATCCCCGAAGAGTATCCCAACTATTTTCACTTTGGGGTCTACGGATCAGAACAATAACAAGTGCATATAACTAGCAGATAGGATCAAGAACTCAAATATATTCATGAAAACATAGAGGGTTCAGATCTAAAATCATGGCACTCAGGCCCTAGTGACAAGCATTAAGCATAACAAAGTCAGAGCAATATCAATCTCAGAACATAGTGGATACTAGGGATCAAGCCCTAACAAATTGACTCGATTATAAGACAAATCTCATCCAAGTCCATCACGGTCCAGCAAGTCTACGAATGGATTACTCACTCCCGGTGGTGAGCATCATGAAATTGGTGATGAAGAAGGGTTTGTGATGATGATGGCAACGAACCCCTCTCTCCGGAGCCCCGAACGGACTCCAGATCAGCCCTCCTGATGAAGAACAGGAGGTGCGGTGGTGGCTCCGTATCATAAAACCTGATGAAACTTCTTCTCTTATTTTTTTTCTTGGGAAGACGGTATTTATAGACATGAGATTAGGGTCAGCGGAGCCACGTGGGCCCCATAAGGTAACAAGACGCGCCCAGGGGGGTGGCTGTAACACCCCATGTATTAAGTTACAGTAATCACCCTTTTGGTTATGCCATGTCATCATGATCAACAGTGCTTAATCATCATTAGTATCATATCTCTTTTCAATTTCAAATTCAAATGGAAATTCAAACTGAAAGTGGAAAATAAAAGTTGCTCAAATCAGAAACTAAATTGTTCATTTAATAGCAAGTAAATCAGAGACAATTCTAAAATTGTAACCAACCTTATTGAAATTGGATAAGTGACTTAAACATCCTCAAACAATGGCTGAAAACAATAATTAATAACCTATTAATTAATTTAAAATAAATATGAAATGATAAATACCCCAAACTAATTTGTGGTGATAGGATATGTTGCCCTATGAGTTATGGACCAGGTCACATATTTTACAAAAGTCATTTGGGTGCCCAACTATTTGCAAAACAGAAAAAGAAAAGGAAAACAGAAAACAGAAACAAAGAAAAAGAAAAAGGCCCAGGGCACTGGACTGAGTCCACAGTGCCGGCCCAGCCCACTACCCACCTCATCCCCTACCTACTGCTCACCCCGCGCCTCGCTGTCGAGTGCTCTGCGCGCACGCACGCCCGCGCCCTGGCCCCCCTCTCCTCCTGCTCGACAGCGGCCTTGCCCACTCGCCGTGGATAAAGGGCAGAGCCCCGTGCACCCCTGGCCCCCTGGCTCTCCCTCGCTCACTCCCTCTCGCTCTCCCTCGCCTCCCCATCTCACCCGAGCACCACCGCCGACGCGACGTCGTCACCACCGCGGCCACCGGCGTTCCCGAGCCCGACGGATGTGTCTGGGTGGTGCGCCGCCAACCGCCTCTTCCTCATCGACGGACGGCAAGAGCTGAGGTGCACCGAAACTCGCGGATCGAGCCGTCCCATTATACGGCATCTCCGGCGATCACCGTCGAATTTGTCTCATCTCTGCGCTACCGACCACCGAGGGCCTTCGTGTGCCACGCTGTAAGCCCCAGCTCCTTCCTCTCACCCCTCGCTGAGCGCTAGGACGCGCTGCACCGTCGTTCCCCCCTCGAGCCCGAGCTCGCCTCCACAAGGCTCGTCGCCGGCGATGCTCCGATGACCTTATGGTCACGGGCTAGCGTCAGTTGGACTCCCCGCATCGCGTAGACACCGTAGGAACTTAGCGCAGCCCGTATAGCTTGTCGTAGCCCCGAATCCGACGGCGCCCGAAACTCGCCGTCCACTGCGGTGCTCACCGGCGACGACTCTGGCTATCCCAGCTCCCGTGGCCATCGCCGTTTGACGCGGCGTGGAAAGGCCGTTCGGAAGCAGGAAACCGTGGCCATTTTGGTGCACCACAGGAGAATTCCGAGCTCGCCGGAGTTCCACCACCGCTCGTGGCTCGCCGGAGGGCTTCGGCGGCCGGCGCTGACCTGGCCCCGGTGGGTCCCGCGCCTGTGTCACTGAACACTGGGCCCCGCGGGCCCAGTTGACTGGGTCAACCGTCGACGTGGCAGCGTGGGCCACTAACATGCGGGTCCCGCGCGGTTAAATCAATTTAAAAAAAATAAACTATTAATTAATATGTTGATTAATTAATTGGTTAATTAATCACTAATTACTCACTGACAGGTGGGGCCACACCCCTATTAATTAGTTTTAGTTAAATTTAAACCCTGGATTAGCCCTGTGTCTATGACATGTGGGCCCCACTGGTCAGGTTTGACCTGGCCGGCCCCTTGTTGATTGCTGATGTCATCAATGCGTCATGCTGACATCACCCTGTACTGTTCTGGATAATGTTGATTTAATTAAATCCAGAAATTCTAGAAATTAATAAAAACTTTAGAAAATCATATCTTTTAATCCGTAACTCCGATGAAAATAATTTATATATGAAAATTGATCCGAAAAATCCCACGAATCCGAATATGCCCTCCTTTCATCTGTCACATGCTCCTAGCATGATGAACATGGAACTTCCCTCTCCGGATCGTCTGTCCGATAAATCCAAAGACCTGGGAAATATCGTCAGATATTCTCCCGCTCCGTCTGATACGTGTAGTACTGCGTTAGACTACCCCTAGCACTGCGTATTGTCATGACATGCATCCTGTCGCATCTATTTGCTTGTATTTATTGTTTCCTCCCCCTCTTCTCTCTCGTTAGACCCCGACGCAATTCCCGGTACCGACGCAGCTCCGGAGCCCGACGCCACCGTTGACGACCTTGCCTTTGCCACCGAGCAACTAGGCAAGCCCCCCCTTTGATCATCCCGATATCGCCCATTCTAATTTCTCATGCTTTCATTAGAATTGCTGCTACTACTGCTTTACCTATTCTGATGCATAGCCTGTTTATTGTAACCTGCTATTGATAATTACCTACATATCCTAAACTGCTTAGTATAGGCTGGGTAGAGACCTATCAATGACCACACTTGTCCCGACTGCCCCGCTGGATTATCAGAAGATCTGATCAACGGGATTGAAGACCAGGCCCCGGCACCGCACATCACCCCCTTAATTGTACCAACAATTCAACGTTACTATCGAGTGCCGAGGGTGATACCTTGTGTAGCACTTCTGATGTTAACTCTGTAGAGTAGCTATTCGGTCGTGGCCATCGAGGGTGATTCCTCCTTCACCACTTCCGGTAACGACGCTGTCGTGCAACACATCAAGTGTGAACCCATCGAGGGTGATTCCTCTGAGTTCACCTTGACGGATACATCAAGTAGGAATCCAACGAGGGTGATACCTCGGATTCCCCTGATGTTATGGACACACAGATACTTGGACTTTACATTGTTACTTGAAAAGGCGGGTCGACCCTGAGGGGTACCCGCGTGTGATGTGAAGACGGGTTGCATGGATGGTGCCCGAGTGATGATTACGAGGCGCGGCCGGGCATTCTTAACCCTTGCAGCAAGTCCTCGAGACGGGGCAACGGGGTCACATCTTTCATGAGTCTCTGCTCGTTACTGCAAGCCCTAGTCCACTAACGATTTGGATATTTGATCCGAGCAGGCCTCTGGCCTGATAGCACTAACCATCACGTGGGCATAGTATGGGCGTTCTACATCATGGCATCAGCCGAAAGTTCTGTCAGACGTCTAGTTCAGTATTGTGGCACGGTCGGATCGTACCGACCATCCGAGGCGGTGCTGGTATCCACCCTGCACACAACGACCCAGAGTGCACAGGGCGATGGCCCAAGACCCCTGAGCGCTTAGGTTGTAGACCGGCGGGGACCTCTCTGCTAAGCTGTAGGTAGGGCTGCGGTGTATCGTTTGGCCGAGGCCGGGCATGACCCAGGAAAGTGTGTCCGGCCGGAGTTAATCGAGCGTGTTGGGTAAGTTGGTGCACCCCTGCAGGGAAGAACACATCTATCGATAGCCGGTCCTACGGTAAAGGACACTCGGAGTTGTATCACGATCGACACAACTAGAACGTGAGATGATACCTGGATATATGGCTCTGGGATTGCTTCTCGCAAGGAGTCGAGAAGGGATCTCAGGACGAGGTTGATGGCTGTATGGCTCTGGGATTGCTTTCTCGCAGGGAGTCGAGAAAGGATCTCTGGGTGAGGATGAGACTTATTGATACTGCTACATTATATTGTACTGTTCTACTCTCTTCTATTGCTGCAAGACCGCTGAAGATGCTAGTCTTCGATAGGACTAGGCCTTCTCTCTATTCTGGCATTTCTGCAGCCCAGTCCACATATACAGCCTTCCTTTGATAATGTTGCATATGTAGTGTAGATCCTTGCTTGCTGAGTACTTCTTAGTACTTGTGGGTTCTTTGTTTTCTTTTTCTCCCCATATCAGTTTGTCGTGACCAGATGACGGAGCCCCTGAGACAGCTGCCCCGCCGACGATTACTACTACCACCTCGAAGGTATTACTTCTACAAGTTGGCCGACGACTAGGAGTAGGATTGGAGGGTCCCAGGCAGGAGGCCTGCACCTTTCGATCGTAGTGTTTTATTTTGCCCCGCCTTTCTAAAGGCCTTTCTGTTTCTCTTTTAATATCTATACTCAGATATCTGATGCTTCCGCTGATGCTTGTATGCCATCGAGCTATGTATTCGAGCCTTCGAGGCCCTGGCTTGTAATATAAAGCTTGTATGACTTTATTTATGTTTTAGAGTTGTGTTGTGATATCTTCCCGTGAGTCCTTAGGCTTGATCGTGTGCATTTGCGTGTATGATTAGTGCACGATTGAGCCAAGGGCGTCACAGTGGCCGCGTCCTGTTGCCTTGTGGGCAACTAGTGGCCCCCCTCCGATGAATCTTTGTTCCAGTATTTTTTATATATTGCATAAAAAATCTCAAAAAAGTTTCAACCAATTACGAGCACTTTAATTTCTGCACAACAAACAACACAATGGTAGTTCTGCTGAAAACAACGTCAGTACGGGCTAGTTTCATTCAAATCATGCAAATTAGAGTCCAAAACAAGAGCAAAAGTGTTTGAAAAGTAGATACGATGGGGACTTATCAACTCCCCAAGCTTAACTCATTGCTTGTCCTCAAGCAATTCAGTTGAGAAATTGAAAGTGATAAAGAAAAACTTTTATGAACTCTTTTGTTCTTGTATCCATATATAAGCTTAAATAGCACCCAAGTTTTCAGCAAAGATCATGAACTAACCATGCAACTGATAACACTTACAAATCACATTTACTCATATCAATGTCATAATCAACTAGCGAGCAATAATAACATATCTCAAATGCCAACAATTTGTCAAAACAATCATGATATAATATGATAACATGGTATCTCACTAGCCCTTTCTGAGACCGCAAAACATAAATGCAGAGCACCTCTAAAGTTCAAGCAGCGACTAAACATTGTAATTCACGATAGAAGAGATCCAGTCATGATGCACACAACATTAACTATACTCAATGCATAAGAATGACAATAGCGCTCTCAGGACTGGTGCTTTAATTGAGAAGGTGACAACTCAACAATAAAAGTAAATAGATAGGCCATTCGTAGAGGGAAGCAGAGATTTGCAAAGGTACCCGAGCTCGAAGCTTAAATTAGAGAGGAATACATTTTGAGAGGTGTGCTTTTCCTGTCAATGTTACGACCGAGTATTTTCAATATCTTCCATGCTAAACACATTATCGGCGGTTCCCAAGCGGAAAGGTAAAGTTTACTCCCCCTCAACCATTCAGACACATGCCATGGCTAGCCGAATCCACGGGTGCCCTCCATACAATCAACTTTCTGGGGGAGTTTGCTTCATTATATTTTTCTTTATTTTGATTATGGGAATGGGCATCCCAATTACCAGCCTCTCTCGTGCAATCACAAGTGAATAAACACCCATCGTGAGAATAACCTCCTTAGGATGGAAGATATTGACCGCCCCCTGTTGCTCCATGAGCAGTACAGGCACACAAAATAGATGATTATTTGAATGATTAGAGGTGGCACATGCAAATTTACTTGGAATGACAGAGTAATACCGCATATAGGTAGATATGGTGGACTCATCTGGAACGACTTTGGTTTTAAGGATTTGGATGCATAAGCAGCATTCCCGCTTAGTACAGGCGAAGGCTAGCAAATAGACTGAGAAGCGACCAACTAGAGAGCAACAACACTCATAATCATGCATTGCGAATAATTAACGTTGAATACTAGCATGAGTAGGATATAAACACCATGAACATAAATATCACGGAGGCTACGTCAGTTTTGAATCAACTACATGTGTGAACATGTGCCAAGTCAAGCCACTTGAAATATTCATAGGAGGATACCATACTAACATACTACATCATAACCATTTTAATGGATGTTGACATTCGAGATAAATCACTATCCACTCCTAGCTACTTAAGCATGGCATGAGCAACTATAATCTCTAATTGTCATCACAAACATGTTTACTCATAATATGCTGAATCATGGATGCAGAGTTAAGCATATTTACAAAAAACAAAAACAAGAGTTCATACCAACCTTTCGTTGCCACAACCACTTCATCAAATCATCGTCATTATTGCCTTTCACTTGCACGACTGAATGATATGAAAATAATAGTAGTGCAAGTGTGTCGTGGACTAGGGTGGAATCTGCAAACATTTATTAAAAGGAGAAGACAAGGTAATGTTGTCTCTTCATTAGATCAAAAATAATGCATATGAGAGCCACTCAACAATTTCAACGTGGCCTTCTCCTTACGACGACTCAAAGAAAAGAAAAGAAATTCAGAGAAACACACTGAAATATTTTTTGAATTTTTTTAGCTTTTCTGAATGAAGCAAACTAACGAAGGGAAAACTAAAAGCGAGAAAAACTATTTACACGGGAAAACTGCCAACAAGCAAAAGAAGAATCGAGAAATCTTTTTGGGTTCTCTTTTACAACTATGAATTAAATGAACAAGAAAAACCGAAAAGAAGCGAGAAATATTTTTGGATTTTCAAAGTTTTTCAAACACACAAGAAGAAAGCAAAATAAAACTAAGTACAAATATACAATGAAAAAAGATGAATGATACGTCTCCAACGTATCTATAATTTTTGATTGTTCCATGCTATTATATTATCTGTTTTGGATGTTTTATATGCATTAATATGCTATTTTATATTATTTTTGGGACTAACCTATTAACCTAGAGCCCAGTGCCAGTTTCTGTTTTTTCCTTGTTTTTGAGTTTTATAGAAAAGGAATATCAAACGGAGTCCAAACGGAATAAAACTTTCGCGATGATTTTTCTTGGACTAGAAGACACCCACGTAACTTGGAGAGAGGGCCAAAAGAGTCCCGAGGAGGCCACAAGCCTCTAGGGCGCGCCCTGAGGGCTTGTGGGCCCCTCGGGTGTCCTCCAACCCTAATTCCACCTCTATAAATTCCAAAATATTCCCCAAACATCATAAGCGTCCACCAAAATACTTTTTCGCCACTGCAAGCCTCTGTTCCCGTGAGATCCCATCTTGGGTCCTTTTCCGGCGATCTGCCAGAGGGGGATTCGATCACGGAGGGCCTCTACATCAACCTTGCTACCCTTCCGATGATGCATGAGCAGTTTACCACAGACCTACGGGTCCATAGCTAGTAGCTAGATGGCTTCTTCTCTCTCTTTGATCTTCAATACAATGTTCTCCTCGATGTTCTTGGAGATCTACTCGATGTAATACTTTTTTACGGTATGTTTGTTGAGATCCGATGAATTGTGGATTTATGATCAGATTATATATGAATATTATTTGAGTCTTCTCTGAACTCTTTTATGCATGATTAAGATATCTTTGTATTTCTCTTCGAACTATCAGTTTGGTTTGGCCAACTAGATTGGTTTTTCTTGCAATGGGAGAGGTGCTTAGTTTTGGGTTCAATCTTGCGGTGTCCTCACCCAGTGACAGAAGCGGTAGCGAGGCACGTATTGTATTGTTGCCATCAAGGATAAAAAGATGGGGTTTATATCATATTGCTTGAGTTTATCCCTCTACATCATGTCATCTTACTTAAGGCATTACTCCGTTCTTATGAACTTAATACTCTAGATGCATCCTGGATAGCGGTCGATGTGTGGAGTAATAGTAGTAGATGCAGGCAGGAGTAGGTCTACTTGTCACGGACGTGATGCCTATATTCATGATCATTGTCTTAGATATCTTCATAACTTTGCGCTTTTCTATCAATTGCTCAACAGTAATTTGTTTACCCACCGTATGCTATCTTCAAGAGAGAAGCCTCTAGTGAAACATATGGCCCCCGGGTCTATTTTCCATCATATATTTTCAGATCTATAAACCAAAAAGCCCAAAAAAAACTTTGCTGCACTTTATTTATATTTACTTTAGTTTGCTCTTTTATTTATCTTTTATACCTATCTCTATTAGATCTCACTCTTGTTCGTGACCGTGAAGGGATTGACAACCCCTTTTTCGCGTTGTGTGCAAGTGTTTGTTAGTTTGTGCAGGTGCATAGATTGGAGACTTGCTTGTGCCTCCTACTGGATTGATACGTTTCTTCTTAACTGAGGGAAATACTTATTCCTACTTTGCTGCATCACCCTTTCCTCTTCAAGGGAAAAATCAACGCAAGCTCAAGAAGTAGCAGGAAGAATTTTTGGCGCAGTTGCCGGGGAGGTTCTACACCAAGCCTACCAAGTACCTATCATAAACT
This sequence comes from Thinopyrum elongatum, assembly GCA_011799875.1. NCBI lineage: Eukaryota > Viridiplantae > Streptophyta > Magnoliopsida > Poales > Poaceae > Thinopyrum > Thinopyrum elongatum. The sequence goes on along the minus strand of CM022302.1, from coordinate 403,758,065 downwards.
CTCATCTCTCGCATTACATTATTTGCCATTTTCCTCTTGTTTTCCTCTCCCCCACTTCTAAAACATTTTCAGGAAAACACAAAAATATTTGCCTTTTTATTCGCCCTTCTTTCATTTGTCTTTTCGTTTGCCTTTTTGTTTGCTTGTGTGCTAGATTGCTTGCTATATGACGATGTCTCAAGAAAATACCAAATTGTGTGACTTTTCCAATACTAATAATAATGATTTTATTAGTACTCCGGTTGCTCCCGCCACTAGTGCGGAATCTTATGAAATTAATGCCGCTTTGTTGAATCTTGTTATGAAAGAACAATTTTTCGGCCTTCCTAGTGAAGATGCCGCATCCCATCTAAATACTTTAATTGAGTTATGTGATATGCATCAGAAAAAAGATGTGGATAATGATATTGCTAAATTGAAGCTATTTCCGTTCTCACTACGAGATCGTTCTACAACTTGGTTTTCATCTTTGCCTAAAAATAGTATTGATTCATGGAATAAGTGTAAAGATGCTTTCATTTCCAAGTATTTTCCTCCCGCTAAGATCATCTCCCTTAGGAACGATATAATGAATTTTAAGCAACTTGATCATGAACATGTTGCACAATATTGGGAGAGGATGAAATTGATGATAAGAAATTGCCCTACTCATGGTTTAAGTTTATGGATGATCATACAATTTTTTTATGCCGGATTGAATTTTGCATCTAGAAATCTTTTAGATTCCGCCGCGGGAGGTACTTTTATAGAAATTACATTAGGAGAATCTACTAAACTCCTAGATAATATTATGGCAAATTACTCTCAATGGCATACCGAAAGATCTTCCATTAGTAAAAAAGTGCATGCAATTGAAGAAATTAATACTTTGAGTGGAAAGATGGATGAACTTATGAAATTATTTGCTAGTAAGAGTGCTCCTATTGATCCTAATGATATGCATTTGTCCACTTTGATTGAGAATAATAATGAATCTATGGATGTGAATTTTGTTGGTAGGAACAATTTTGGTAATAATGCTTATAGAGGTAATTTCAACCCTAGGCCGTTTCCTAGTAATTCCTCTAATAATTATGGTAATTTCTACAACAATTCTTATGGAAATTATAATAAAATACCCTCTGATCTTGAGAATAACATTAAGGATTTCATTAATTCTCAAAAGAATTTCAGTGCTATGGTAGAAGAAAAATTGCTTAAGATTGATGATTTGGCTAGGAACGTTGATAGAGTTTCTCTTGAGATTTATTCTTTGAATATTAGATCTATGCCACCGAAGCATGATATTAATGAATCTCTAAAAGCTATTAAAATTTCTATGGATGAATGTAAAGAAAGAACCGCTAGGATGCATGCTAAAAGAGATTGGTGTGACTCCTATTGAATCTTTGTTTGCTAATATAAATCTTGATAAAGATGGGACTGGAGATGATTCAACTTTATCTAGAATGCGTCCCAATAATTTGGAGTTTAAAGATCTTAATGAAAAAATTAATAAAAGTGGGATTGGAGAGGTCAAAACTTTAAGTACCGATGAACCCACTCTTTTGGATTTAAAGGACTTTAATTATGATAATTGTTCTTTGATAGATTGTATTTCCTTGTTGCAATCCATGTTAAATTCACCTCATGCTTACAATCAAAATAAAGCTTTTACTAAACATATCATTGATGCTATGATGAAATCTTTTGAAGAAAAACTTGAGTTGGAAGTTTCTATCCCTAGAAAGCTTTATGATGAGTGGGAACCTACTATTAAGATTAAAATTAAAGATTATGAGTGCAATGCTTTGTGTGATTTGGGTGCTAGCATTTCCATGATTACAAAAACTTTATGTGATGTGCTAGGTTTCCGTGAATTTGATGATTGTTCTCTGAATTTGCATCTAGCGGATTCCACTATTAAGAAACCTATGGGAAGGATTAATGATGTTCTTATTGTTGCAAATAGGAATTATGTGCCCGTAGATTTTATTGTGCTTGATATAGATTGCAATCATACATGTCCTATTATTCTTGGTAGACCTTTCCTTAGAACGATTGGTGCAATTATTGATATGAAAGAAGGAAATATTAGATTTCAATTTCCTTTAAGGAAGGACATGGAATACTTTCCAAGAAACAAAATTAAGTTGCCATATGAATCTATTATGAGGGCTTCTTATGTATTGCATACCAAAGATGACAATACTTAGATCTATGTTTTATGCCTAGCTAGGGGCGTTAAACAATAGCGCTTGTTGGGAGGCAACCCAATTTTATTTTTATGTTTTTTGTTTTTGGTTCTGTTTTTCAATAAATACACATTATTACCTCTGTAATAATTGTGTTTTAGTGTTTTAATTAGTGTTTGAGCCAAGTTTGACCTTTGGGATGGTCTAAGGTGATAGTTGATTTGATCTTGCTAAAACCAGAAACTTTTGCGCTCATTTCCAGAAATTTAGAAAATCACAGAAACAAGATTTTGATCTGAATTTTTTACGAAGTGTTGATATACAAATTTCCCAGGTTGTCCTAATTTTTAAGAATTTTTGGAGTTACATAAGTATACGAAATTTCTAGATTACTTCAGACTGTTCTGTTTTTGATAGATTCTGTTTTCTATGTGTTGTTTGCTTATTTTGATGAATCTATGGGTAGTATTGGGGGGTATGAACCATGGAGAAGTTGGAATAAAGTAGGTATAACACAAATATAAATTAATAATGAGTTCACAATAGTACCTAAAGTGGTGATTTTTTTATTATACTAACAAATCTTATGAGTATTCTGTTGAGTTCTGTGTTGTGAAGTTTTCAAGTTTTGGGTAAAGATTTGATGGGAAACGGAATAAGGAGTGGCAAGAGCCTAAGCTTGGGATGCCCAAGGCGCCCCAAGATAATATTTAAGGACAACCAAGCATCTAAGCTTGGGGATGCCCCGGATGGCATCCCCTCTTTTGTCTTTAATCCATCGGAAAATTTACTTGAGGCTATATTTTTATTCACCACATGATATGTGTTTTACTTGGAGCGTCTTGTATGATATGAGTCTTTGCTTTTTAGTTTTCCACAATCATCCTTGCTATACACACCTTTTTGAGAGGGACACGCATGATACGTCTCCAATGTATCAATAATTTTTGCTTGTTCCATGCTGTTATATTATCATTCTTGGATATTCCAGAACCACCAGATCCAATCGAGACACCATCACTGAGGGGTTCATCATCCTCATTGGTGCCTCTCTGATGATGCATGAGTAGTTCATTGTAGACCTACGGGTCCGTAGTTAGTAGCTAGATGGCTTCCCCTCTCTCTTTTGATTCTCAATACAATGGTCTCTTGGAGATCAATTTGATGTAACTCTGTTTGCGGTGTGTTTATTGGGATCCGATGAACTTTGAGTTTATGATCAGATCTATTTATCCATGAAAGTTATTTGAGTTTCTTTGATCACTTATATGCATGATTACTTATAGCCTCGTATTTCTTCTTCGAATCTTTGGTTTAGTTAGGCCAACTAGATCGATTTTTCTTGCCATGGGAAGAGGTGCTTTGTGATGGGTTCGCTCGTGCGGTGTTCTTTCCCAGTGACAGAAGGGGCAGCAAGACATGTATTGATCGTTGCTATTAAGGCTAACAAGATGGGGTCTATTCCTACATGAATAGATCTTGTCTACATCATGTCATCATTCTTATTGTATTACTATGTTTTTCCATGAACTTAATACACTAGATGCATGCTGGATAGCGGTCGATGTGTGGAGTAATAGTAGTAGATGCAGGCAGGAGTCGGTCTACTAATCTTGGACATGATGCCTATATAATGATCATTGCCTGGATATCGTCATAATTATTTGAAGTTCTATCAATTGCACAACAGTAATTTGTTCACCCGTCGTATGCTATTTTTCTCGAGAGAAGCCACTAGTGAAATCTACGACCCCGGGTCTATTCTTTATCATATTTGCCTTGAGATCTATTTTTATTTGCTTTTGTTTTCAGATCTATTATTCTAAAAAAACCAAAAATACCTTGCTGCACTTTTTCTTTATTTATTTTATTTTGTTCTATCGCAAGATCTATTTATCCAAAATCATACAAACCAATCTATCTTTTACTCGAGAGGGATTGACAACCCCTCTTACGCGTCTGGTTGCAAGTATTTGTTCTTTGTGTGCAGGTACCGTTTATATAGTGTTGCTTCGTTCTCCTACTGGTTCGATAACCTTGGTTTCATCACTGAGGGAAATACCTACCGTAGCTGTGTTGCATCATCCCCTCCTCTTCGGAGAAAAACTGACGCGGACACGAGCCATCAAGAAAGGATTTCTGGCGCCGTTGCCGGGGAGACATCATCAACATCTATCAGGTTCCTAATCACAAATCTCATCTCCTTGCAATTTACATTATTTGCCATTTGCCTCTCGTTTTCATCTCCCCCACTTCACAAAAATATTTGCAGTTTTATTCGCCTTCTTTTCGTTTTCCTTTTTTCTTGTTTGATCTTTTCTTTGGTTGTGTTGCCATGTGCCTTCCATATGCTTGCATCTTTGCTTGCTAAAAATCTATTGATATGGATCCCCATCCACTTGCTAATCTTTTTAAAAGATCCAATCATGATGAACCAATTGCTAGTGAGTTGAGTGCACTAGATTATCTTTATGAAGTTTTGCTTGAGATTCATGAATCTAAAAATTGTGATGAAGTGTTAAATTAAGAAATTTATGAAGTGATTCATGATAGCTCCTTGAAAGAAAAGCATGATTGCAATGATTTTACTATAAATTCTAAAAAATGTCAGTTGTGCTAATCATATGCAAAACCCCAAGCTTGGGGATGCTAATTTTGCTATGTCCACTACTTATTGCAATGATCAAGATTGGGGTAATTCTTCTTATGATCTTGAAAATTTATTTAAGCCTCATGATTAATATGATATTGATAATAATGTTTGCAATAATATTGAAAGTGGGTTCTGAAGAGCGTCAACTTTAGGTAAAAATAATCCCACATATTTGGAGAGTGTTCAATCTTACAATTTTTTTGATGAAAGTGGGTTTGGAGAGGTCATGACTTTAGTTGATGTTAATCCCACTATCTTGGAAGATTATAAAACTTGTATGCATGTGGATCATGAAGATAAACTTTTATATGATAGCTATATTGTTGAATTTGATTATGATCCTACATTTAATTATTATGAGAGAGGAAAATATGGTTGTAGAAATTTTCATGTTACTAAATTACCTCTCTTCATGTTGAGATTATTATTATTTATTTCTTCTTACTTGCATATGCCAGATATTTCGTGTCTTGATAATTTGTTTTATTATAAAATGCCTATGCATAGGAAGAGAGTTAGACTTAAATGTGTTTGTGAAATGTTTCATGATGCTCTCTTTGTGTTTTAATTATTATCTTTTATGTGAGCATCAATAAAATCTTATGCCTAGCTAGGGGCATAAAACGATAGCGCTTTTTGGGAGGCAACCCAATGAATAAAATTTATTTTTGCCTTTTTTTTATGTTCTTGAGTGTTTGCACAATTATGCCTCTGTTATTATTGTGTTTTTTATGTTTTAATTAGTGTTTGTGCCAAGTAAAGCCTTTGGGATAGCTTTGGTAATAGTTGATTTGATCCTGTTGAAAAACAGAAACTTTTACGTCCAGTAAAATAATTGTCTAAATTCACAGAAGTGACTCTGAATTTTTTTACACAAGAATTTTATAAAAATTGCATCTGTTGTCCTAATTTTTAAGATTTTTTGGAGTTACAGAAGTATGAGTAAAATTCGAGTCTTTACAGACTGTTCTGTTTTTGACAGATTCTGTTTTCTTTGCATTGTGTGCTTATTTTGATGAATCTATGGTTTGTATCGGGGGGTATAAGCCATGGGAAAGTTATAATACAGTAGATATAATGCAATAACAAAATTTGAATAGGTTCTCTACAGTACTTAAAGTAAGGATTGGTTTTCTTATACTAACGGATCTCACGAAGGTTTTGTTAAGTTTTGTGTGATTGAAGTTTTCAAGTTTTGGGTGAGATCACGATGGATGAAGGAATAAGGAGTAAGAAGAGCCTAAGCTTGGGGATGCCCCATGGCACCCCAAGGAAATATTCAAGGAGAAACAAGCAACTAAGCTTGGGGATGCCCCGAGTGGTATCCCCTCTTTCTTCTAACGACCATCGGTATTTTACTTGAAGCTATATTTTTATTCGTCACATATCATGAGTTTTGCTTGGAGCGCCTTGTGTGATATGAGTCTTTGCTTGTTTTGCTTTTTAGTTTGTCACAAGTATCCTTTCTGGACACACCTATTTGAGAGAGCGAAAATTATGCTATGATTTGTTAGAATTGCTCTTTATGCTTCACTTAATTTTTTTTTTGAGCTATGGAATTGCTCTAGTGCTTCACTTATTTCTTTTTTGAGCACGGTGTGCTTTAATATTTTTGAAGAAACGCTCTCATGCTTCACTTCGATTTATTTGAGAGTTAGCAATTTTGAAGAAATTCTCTCATTCTTCACTTATACTATTTTGAGAGATGAAAACTTTTATGCTCATGTTCTTCACTTAAATTTGTTTGAGCTTGTCAAAAGAAATTGCAATATATGAAATTAGTCCTAAAGTGATAGATATTCAAGAGGGATATAATAAAAACTTTCATGAAGATCATTGGACAAAATAACTTGATTCTTTGTAATAGTTTTGAGACATGATGATAGTGATATGTGAGTCATGTTGGTGAGTAATTGTGCTTTAGTAAGAATATAGGTGTTAAGGTTTGTGATTCCCTATGCAAGCACGAAAGTCAATGGTTATGCAATGAAATTACATACTACTTGTGGTGCATTATTCGGTGTTAGTTATGCTCAATGCTCGTTTATGTGATTTTTCGTTTCTTGGTTGGATGCTTCTCAATCTTTTTGCTAGCCTTCACTTGTACTAAGTAGGAATACTACTTGTGCATCCAAAATCCTTAAACCCAGTTTTGCCATATGAGTCCACCATACCTACCTATTGTGACACCCCCGGCTTAATCGTGCACTAACCATACACACAAATGCACACAATCAATCCTAAGGACTCACTTGAAGATATCACAACACAACTCTAGACACAAATTAAAATAATACAAGCTTTATGTTACAAGCCAGGGGCCTCGAGGGCTCGAATACATAAGCTCGCTTACAAGCGTCAGCGGAAGCATCAGATATCTGAGTACAGATATAAAAGATAAAACATATAGGCCTAGAGAAGGCGGAGAAAAACAAAACACTACGATCGAAAAGGCGCAGGCCTCCTGCCTGGGACCCTCCGAACCTACTCCTGGTCGTTAGCCAACTCGTAGCATTAGCCGTCTTCGGGGTAGTAGAAGTGATCATCGACAGGGGCAGCTGGCTTCTGGGCTCCTTCAACTGGTCGCATCAACCGGGTATGGGAAAAAAAATAGGAAGCAAAGCAACCGTGAGTACTCATCCGAAGTACTCAGCAAGCAAGGATCTACACTACACATGCAACATTATCAAAGAAAAGCTGTATATGTGGACTGGGCTGCAGAATTTCCAGAATAGAGAGAAGGCCTAGTCCTATCAAAGACTAGCATCTTCAAGCATCTTCGAGCATCTTGCAACAATTAGAAGAGTACAGAAAAGCATAGTATAAAGTAGTAATAGACATCATCCTCACCGAGAGATCCTTTCTCGACTCCCTGCGAGAAAGTAATCCCAGAGCCATAGTAGTAGTGTTATCAACCTCGCCCAGATATCCTTCCTTGACTCCCTGCGCTAAAGCAATCCCAGAGCCATACTAACCATATCTCATCTCAAGTATCCAGTTCTAGTTGTATCGATCGGGATACAACTCCGAGCGTCCGTTACCGAGGATCCGGCTATGCATAGATTAGTTCTTCCCTGCAGGGGTGCACCAAATTACCCACCACGCTCGCTTAACTCCGGCCAGACACACTTTTCTGGGTCATGCCCGGCCTCGGCCGAACGACACACCGCAACCCTACCTAGAGCTTAGCAGAGAGGTCCCCGTCGGTCTACATCCTAAGCACTCCGGGGTCTTGGGCCCATCGCCCGTTGCACTCCGGGTCGTTGTGTGCAGGGTGGATACCAGCACCGCCTCGGATGGCCGGCACGATCCGACCGTGCCACAATGCTGAACTGGACGTCTGACAGAGCTTTCGGCTGATACCATGATGCAGAGTGCCCATAACTTTTCCCGCGTGATGGTTAGTGCTATCGGGCCAGAGGCCCACTCAGATCACATATCTAAATCATTAGTGTTTTGGTAGTGCGGTAACAAGAAGAGACTCACGATCGATGTGACCCCGTCACCCCGTCTCGAGGACTTGCGGCAAGGGCTAAGAATGCCCGGCCACGCCTCGTAGTTATCTCACGGGCACCCTCCAGGTCAACCCGTCTCCACATCACTCGCGGGTACCCCTCAGGGTCGACCCGCCTTTCCAGGTAACAGTTGTAAAGTCCAAGTAACCATGTGTCCATAACATCAAGGGAATCCGAGGTATCACCCTCGTTGGATTCCTACTTGATGTATCCGTCAAGGTGAACTCGGAGGAATCACCCTTGATGGGTTCACACTTGAGGTGTTGCACGATAGCGTCGTTATCGGAAGTGGTGAAGGAGGAATCACCCTCGATGACCACGACCAAATAGCTACTCTACAGAGTTAACATCAGAAGTACTAAACGAGGTATCACCCTCGGCACTCAATAGTAACGCTGCAGTGTCGTACCACTAAGGGGGTGATGTGCGGTGCCGGGGCCTGGTCATATGATAATCCAGCGGGGCAACTGAGACAAGTGGGGGTCACTGGTGGATCTCTAACCAGCCTATTCTAAGCTGTTTAGGATAATCAGGTAAGGTATCAATAGCAGGTTACAATAAACAAGCTATGCATTAGAATAGGATAACTCAAAGTAGTAGCAAATTCTAATGCAAGCAGGAGGGAGAAAGAATAGGCGATATAGGCATGTTCAAAAGGGGAGGGGGTGCTTGCCTGGAAGCTCTGCGGCAAGAGAAAGGTCGTCAACAGTGTAGTCGAACTCCGGAGCTGCGTCGGTCTCGAGGACTGCATCGGTTTCGGGGTCTACAGAGAGAAAAGAGGGGGAAGAAACAGATAAATACATAGCAAACATATGCAACACAGAGCATGCTATGCTAACGTGCAATGCACGGTTGCCTAAAAGCATGTCTAAACCATTTTAGTTATTTCAGGATTAAATTTGGAATTATTAACCGGTATATATGCACTATTCATCTACCAAAAACAGGGTAAAAGTTGCGGGTTCACCTCCGTAGAGGGTCCCGACACGGAAACTGATGGCACGGTTAGATTCGTCTCGTCGTTCTAAGCAACTTTCATGTATAAAGTTTTTCGATCTGAGCTATGGTTTAATTTCTATGATTTTCTAAAGTTTTAATCATTTTCTGGATTTATTTAATTAATTTAAAACAACATTATCCAGAATAGTGCAGGGTGATGTCAGCATGACGTAATGGTGACATCAATGGTTAACAGGGCGGCTGACCAGGTCAAACTAAATAAATAAATAACCTAATTAACTAGTGGGCCCGCACTGTTAGTGTCTATTTAAACTAATTAGCTTAATTAACAATTTAGTTAACATTTTATCTATTTATAAAAATCAGTTTATTTAGGCGGGACCCACACATCAATGACATGGGGCCGGCCACATCAGCGTTGAATGGGTCAATGGGCCCAGTGGGACCCGGTGGCAGTGACCCAGGTGGGCCCCTGGCCTTGCCACGCTGGCGGCTGGCGTCGGAGCTACTCCGGCGAGCCCCAGACGCGGCGGCGAACTCCGATGAGCTCGGAAACGCACTACGGTGGCTCATTTTGGGTGGTTCTTGCGGCGTTCGAACGAGCAGTTCTCGCCGCGTCGATCTAGGGCGGTCCCAGGCGCGGGGGTTGCCAGAGTGGAGCTGGGCGTCAACGGCGGCGGCGGTGGCTTTCGGGCGGAAACGGGCACGCGGCCACGATGGGTTTTCGCGCGGGTTTTCGGCTGCGTTTGAGCGAGAGCAATGCGCTGCATTGAACGGTGGTGGTGGCGTCTGCTGGGGTGGCCGAAAACAACGCCGGCGATGAGCTATGGCGGCGGCGGCATTCGGGTTTCGACGGGGATGGCGATAGGAGCACGCATGCGCAACTCCGGAGTGCTAGGCAGCTCCCACACGATGCGAGAAGCACCGTGGTGTGCTCGCCTGAGACGGAGGTGACCCACAGCAGCGGCAGCAAGCTCGGCGGCGGCGGCGAGCTACGGTAATGGCAGAAACGACGTCTACGGCGTGCGGAGAGGAGCAGGGAAGAGAGGGGATCGAGCAGAAGCTCACCGCGCGGCCAAGAAAGGCCCGTGACAGGTTTGGAGCAGCAGAGGAGCTCGGGGTCGCCGGAATCTGCTGCGGGGCCGGAGATGGGGACGAAGAGGAATCCAGGAGTAGCAGGGCTCCTCGGCTCCAGCAAGCAGCGCCAGGAGTCGAGGCAAACGCCGGGGGACCCGCTGGACAGCGCGGACGGGCGAGCAGTCGTCGGTGGCCGCGGCAGAGCAGAGGTGCGGCAACAATGTTCAGGCGCGGTGGATCTGAGGAGGGGGAGAGGAAGGAAAGGGCGAGCGAGTGGGTGAGGGTCTAGGGTTGCGCCAGGGGGTCCGCGGGGTCTTATCCACGCTAGGAGCATGGCGGATGGCCGACACGTGCGGGATCGGCGACGTGTCGACGGGCGCCGTTGACAGCACGAGGGAGACGGCGGGAGGTGGAGGAAAGGCCGTGGTGGGCCGGGCCTAATCTTACTGTACACTGAAAGCCCAGCGCCCCAGTAAGTTCATTCCCTTTTTCTTTTTCTATTTTCTGTTTTCTGTTCCTAATTATGTTTTGCAAATTCTTAGGCCACTAAATGACTTTTACAAAATGTGTGACTTAGCTCATAAATTGCAGTGCATTATTCTCTACCACCAAAAACTTGTTTGCATAAAATACAATTTCATTTGTAAATTGGGTTATTTAAAATGGATTAAAATGTGTTGTTTGACTACTGTTTCAGGTTGTTAGAGTCACTTAAGTATTTTAGGTGATGTTGTTTTCCTGAACATAACTAGAAAGATATTATTTACTATTTATTGAACATTTTAGTTTCTGATTTGAACAACTTTTATTTTTCACTTTAAATCTGAATTGCAATTTGCATTGGAATTTGAAATGAGATATGATGCTATGATGATCAAACATTGTTTAATCCTGCTGACATGGCATTATCAAATTGATTACTGTGGCTAATGACATGGGGTGTTACAATTCTCCTCCTCTAACAAGAATTCTCATCCCGAGAATTAAGAGGTGGAGTAAGGAGAAGAGTTCTAGTTACGAAATTCTAACGAGTCTCCTTGTTCTTGGTTGCTCTTCTCGAAGAAGTTGATCCCTTCGTTGATGTCTTCAACTCTCTGCTTCAGGTCATCATGATGAAGTCGGCATCCTTTCTTCGGGAACTCCATCGTACTTACGAAAGAATAAGGGGGGGGGGGTATTCCGGGAGAACGGACCTCTGTAAGGTTGACTATCTGGTCGATAACATCGGGGAAGGTGGCGGAAAGTAACTCTCGAATTGAAACTTAAGAAAATATCGAGAGCAAGGTAAGGAGGTATCAAGGGAAGTTTCGAGCGGGCAGGCAATCGTTTGATGCCTGAAATAGGGCGTGAAAGGGGTTCAAAGTAACGGGAATAAGCATTGTGTCTGATACCAGAATTGATGATCTTTCGGAAGGTGGCTCGTGAATTACGCACGAGGCCACGCGTGAGGAACAACCTTGGGAACAGGGGGTGTACAGGAGAGTCAGGTTTTGATCCTGGGGAACGATGACGAGGGTCGATCGAGAGTAGAGAGGATGGTGACATCTTGCACGGTCATGACAGCAAGGCATGTCAGAGATTAGCATGTCAGCTATGTCGGTGACAATATCGGTACCAAGGGCGAGGGATGAAGAGAACCATTTTCCTGCTCATTAAAACGAGGCGGACCAATAGGCAAAGTTCTCGTCCATCGGGGGTTACCGGATTATCATCAACAATAGTAACAGGGTCACACTGACAGATTTGTAGATCGAGGTGTTTTCATATGCAGAGAATTATTCTGCTTATATCATATATAGATCACAAGAAAAGTTAAACAAACCAATGGAAAGGAAAATGTGTTTATACACAAGAATTTGGAGTGTATCTTTTCCAAGGAAAAGTAGGGCATGATATACATGTCAGATCAACAAGTACACCACCATTTAAATAAATGGGAAAGGGAATTCATGATGTTATCCATACAACGGTGTCTGGATAATAGAGCAAGAAACATTTGGCAATGCACTTCCAATGTTCTTGTTGTTGTTCGGCGTACCACAGTCATGCTTCGAGGTAGCATTAACATGGTGTTTAAAGTAAAAGGTTGGATCTGAAGAGCACAAGAGTTGCAAAGGAACAATTCACAGATACAAGATGAACTTATACCAAGGGAACAATTAATTTTAAGAGAAGCTTCCATGATAAGATCTACATCGTGTCTATGGGCATGAACACAAGTTCAAGGTCGACTCCCACTTCTCCAATGCATGATCTTTCATTCACTGCTCTGTTAAAAATTATATGAACGTGAAGAACTACCTAGTGAAGTACCAGAGGAGTATGACCCGCGAAAATTATCGGGTTCACACAGATTAGAGAAGGCATAGGTTCAACCCATTGGGGCATCTTAGGAACATATACCACAACTTCAGGAGTACATAACTCAAGCTCGATAGTAGAGCATGGCTGACCAAAGAAGAGGATACATTTTACCAAAGGCATTATGTATCAGGGGAGAACTCACAAGATTTCAGATGTTAAGGACACTGTCAGATAATAATCCAACAATGGACCTGGCGATTCACGACGGAGTCGATGTGAGCATCGGTAATCAATCAGAAGAAGAAGGGATGCAAAGGCACCAGATTATAGAAACAGCTGAATAATTCGGCGTTCAAGTTGAAGGGAACTAGGTGGACAACCAATTGCAACATGATTGGCCGAGATCCAACTCATGTCCAGAATGACGTCTGAGCAGGAAGGTCAAATTTCAGGGTTCGACTGATGATTGCGAGCATTCGCTCACATGTTGGATCAACGGGATCAGAATGATATTGACAAGGAATATCAACGATGATTAATTGACATATGGAACTAACCATAATGCAAGCAAGTAAAAAGAATCTCAAAAGCAGTAGGCTGCAGAGGATTTTTGGGAGATCAGATAGCATTTTCAAAGTATTTTGGAGAGCATATGAACAACTGGGGATGAATGGACCCCGGGTAAGTGAATTATCCACAGTGCGAAAAGAAGCTGCAAAGCAGAAGGCACAAAAGATTCTCGGAACAACGGAGAGTATTAGGGGTAACTTGTAACAACAAGAGCAACTGGGAATGAAGGTACAAACGGCAAGGATGTTATTCACGGGGATTATCGGTGGTCAGGAACTGCGAAGCAGTGGGCATAGGGTCTCGGGAGACATCGAGGAGTATCTGCAGAATCTTCTGGCGAAGCAAGCGATCATCGGTAATGTCGGGGCTCTCCGGGAGGAAGTGGGTACGAGAACCTAAGTGTCGGAGTTAGTAAATCCATTTTAATCCGAATAGAAGAGAGATCAGAGTCCGAGAGTATAGACGAGGAATAAAAGATCCTAATACCACCCAATTGGCGACGTGGGCCCGTAAGCCACACAGCCAAGTTAGTAAAACAGTTTTCGGATACTAGTCTCAACTTCGGCCAAGGAGTTGGAAAGGGGGACTCCTACAGGTAGTCGGCTCTGATACCAACCTGTGACGCCCCCGGCTTAATCATGCACTAACCATACACGCAAATGCACACGATCAAGCCTAAGGACTCACTTGAAGATATCACAACACAACTCTAGACACAAATTAAAATAATACAAGCTTTATGTTACAAGCCAGGGGCCTCGAGGGCTCGAATACATAAGCTCGCTTACAAGCATCAGCGGAAGCATCAGATATCTGAGTACAGATATAAAAGATAAAACAGATAGGCCTAGAGAAGGCGGAGAAAAACAAAACACTACGATCGAAAAGGCACAGGCCTCCTGCCTGGGACCCTCCGAACCTACTCCTGGTCGTCAGCCAACTCGTAGCATTAGCCGTCTTCGGGGTAGTAGAAGTGATCATCGACAGGGGCAGCTGGCTTCTGGGCTCCTTCACCTGGTCGCATCAACCGGGTATGGGAAAAAAAATAGGAAGCATAGCAACCGTGAGTACTCATCCGAAGTACTCAGCAAGCAAGGATCTACACTACATATGCAACATTATCAAAGAAAAGCTGTATATGTGAACTGGGCTGCAGAATTTCCAGAATAGAGAGAAGGCCTAGTCCTATCAAAGACTAGCATCTTCAAGCATCTTCGAGCATCTTGCAACAATTAGAAGAGTACAGAAAAGCATAGTATAAAGTAGTAATAGACATCATCCTCACCCAGAGATCCTTTCTCGACTCCCTGCGAGAAAGTAATCCTAGAGCCATAGTAGTAGTGTTATCAACCTCGCCCAGAGATCCTTCCTCGACTCCCTGCGGGAACGCAATCCCAGAGCCATACTAACCATATCTCATCTCAAGTATCCAGTTCTAGTTGTATCGATCGGGATACAACTCCGAGCGTCCGTTAACGAGGATCCGGCTATGCATAGATTAGTTCTTCCCTGCAGGGGTGCACCAAATTACCCACCACGCTCGCTTAACTCTGGCCGGACACACTTTTCTGGGTCATGCCCGACCTCGGCCAAACGACACACCGCAGCCCCACCTAGAGCTCAGCAGAGAGGTCCCCGCCGGTATACATCCTAAGTACTCCGGGGTCTTGGGCCCATCGCCTGTTGCACTCCGGGTCATTGTGTGCAGGGTGGATACCAGCACCGCCTCGGATGGCCGGCACGATCCGACTGTGCCACAATGCTGAACTGGATGTCTAACAGAGCTTTCGACTGATACCACGATGCACAGTGCCCATAACTTTTCCCGCGTGATGGTTAGTGCTATCGGGCCAGAGGCCCACTCAGATCACATATCCAAATTGTTAGTGTTTTAGTAGTGCGGTAACGAGGAGAGGCTCACAATCGATGTGACCCCGTCGCCCCGTCTCGAGGATTTGCGGCAAGGGCTAAGAATGCCCGGCCACGCCTCGTAGTTATCTTACGGGCAACCTCCATGTCAACCCGTCTCCACATCACTCGCGGGTATCCCTAAGGGTCGACCCGCCTTTCCAGTTAACAGTTGTAAAGTCCAAGTAACCATGTGTCCATAACATCAAGGGAATCCGAGGTATCACCCTTGTTGGATTCCTACTCGATGTATCCATCAAGGTGAACTCGAATGAATCACCCTCGATGGGTTCACACTTGAGGTGTTGCACGACAGGGTCGTTATTAGAAGTGGTGAAGGAGGAATCACCCTCGATGACCACGACCAAATAGCTACTCTACAGAGTTAACATCAGAAGTGCTAAATGAGGTATCACCCTCGGCACTCGATAGTAACGCTGCAGTGTCGTACAACTAAGGGGGTGATGTGCGGTGCCGGGGCCTGGTCATCTGATAATCCAGCGGGGCAACTAAGACAAGTGGGGGTCACTGGTGGATCTCTAACCAGCCTATTCTAAGCAGTTTAGGATAATCAGGTAAGGTATCAATAGCAGGTTACAATAAAGAGGCTATGCATCAGAATAGGATAACTCAAAGCAGTAGCAAATTCTAATGCAAGCAGGAGGGAGAAAGAATAGGCGATATAGGTATGTTCAAAAGGGGGGGGTGCTTGCCTGGAAGCTCTGCGGCAAGAGAAAGGTAACCAACAGTGTAGTCGAACTCCGGAGCTGTGTCGGTCTCGGGGACTGCATCGGTGTTGGGGTCTACCGGGAGAGAAGAGGGGGAAGAAATAGATAAATACATAGCAAACATATGCAACACAGAGCATGCTATGCTAACGTGAAGTGCAGGGTTGCCTAAAAGCATGTCTAAACCATTTTAGTTATTTTAGGATTAAATTTGGAATTATTAACCGGTATATATGCAGTATTCATCTACCGGAAATAGGGTAAAAGTTGCGGGTTCACTTCCGTAGAGGGTCCCGACACGGAAACAAATGGCAAGGTTGGATTCGTCTCGTCGTTCTGAGCAACTTTCATGTATAAAGTTTTTCGATCTGAGCTACAGTTTAATTTCTATGATTTTCTAAAGTTTTAATCATTTTCTGGATTTATTTAATTAATTTAAATCAACATTATCCAGAATAGTGCAGGGTGATGTTAGCATGATGTAATGGTGACATCAGCAGTCAACAGGGCGGCTGACCAGGTCAAACCTGACCAGTGGGTCCCACTGGTCAGTGACTTGACTAGATAAACATAATTTAAACTCAATAATTAACCTAATTAACTAGTGGGCCCGCACTGTCAGTGTCTGTTTAAACTAATTAGCTTAATTAACAATTTAGTTAACGTTTTATCTATTTATAAAAATCAGTTTATTTAGGCGGGACCCACATGTCAATGACATGGGGCCGGCCACATCAGCGTTGACTGGGTCAATGGGCCCAGTGGGACCCGGTGGCAGTGACCCAGGTGGGCCCTAGGCCTTGCCACGCTGGCGGCTGGCGCCGGAGCTACTCCGGCGAGCCCCAGACACGGCGGCGAACTCCGACGAGCTCGGAAACGCGCTACAGTGGCTCATTTTGGGAGGTTCTTGCGGCGTTCGAACGAGCAGTTCTCGCCGCGTCGATCTAGGGTGGTCCCAGGCGTGGGGGTTGCCGGAGTGGAGCTGAGCGTCGATGGCGGCGGCGGTGGCTTTCGGGCGAAAACTGGCACGCGGCCACGATGGGTTTTCGCACGCGTTTTCGGCTGCATTCGAACGAGAGCAAAGCGCCACATTGAACGGTGGTGGTGGCATTGGCTGGGGTGGCCGAAAATGACGCCGGCGATGAGCTATGGCGGCGGCAGCATTCGGGTTTCGACGGGGATGGTGATAGGAGCACGCATGCGCAGCACCGGAGGGCTAGGCAGCTCCCACGTGATGCGAGGAGCACCGTGGTGTACTAGCCCGAGCCAGAGGTGACCCACAGCAGCGGCAGCAAGCCCGGCGGCGGCGGCGAGCTATGGCAATTGCGGAAACGGCATCTACAGCGTGCGGAGAGGAGCAGGGAAGAGAGGGGATCGAGCAGAAGCTCACCGTGCGGCCAAGAAAGGCCCGTGACAGGTTTGGAGCAGCAGAGGAGCTCGGGGTCGCCGGAATCTGCTGCGGGGCCGAAGATGGGGCCGAAGAGGAATCCAGCAGTAGCAGGGCTCCCCGGCTCCAGCAAGCAGCGCCAGGAGTCGAGGCAAACGCCGGCCGACCCTCTGGACAGCGCGGACGGGCGAGTAGTCGCTGGTGGCTGCGGCAGAGCAGAGGTGCAGCGACAGCGTTCGGGCACGACGGATGTGAGGAGGGGGAGAGGAAGGAGAGGGCGAGCGAGTGGGTGAGGGGCTAGGGTTGCGCCAGGGGGTCCACGGGGTCTTATCCACGCTAGGAGCACGGCGGATGGCCGACGCGTGCGGCATCGGTGACGTGTCGACAGGCGCCATTGACAGCGTGAGGGAGACAACGGGAGGTGGAGGAAAGGCCGTGGTGGGCCGGGCCTAATCTTACTGTACACTGAAAGCCCAGCACGCCAGTAAGTTCATTCCCTTTTTCTTTTTCTATTTTTTGTTTTCTGTTCCTAATTCTGTTTTGCAAATTCTTATGCCACTAAATGACTTTTACAATATGTGTGACTTAGGTCATAAATTGCAGTGCATTATTCTCTACCACCAAAAACTTGTTTGCGTAAAATACAATTTCATTTGTAAATTGGGTTATTTAAAATGGATTAAAATGTGTTGTTTGACTACTGTTTTTGGTTGTTAGAGTCACTTAAGTATTTTAGGAGATGTTGTTTTCCTGAACATAATTAGAAAGAGATTATTTACTATTTAATGAACATTTTAGTTTCTGATTTGAACAACTTTTATTTTCCACTTTAAATCTGAATTGCAATTTGCATTGGAATTTGAAATGAGATATGATGCAATGATGATCAAATATTGTTTAATCCTGCTGACATGGCATTATCGAAAGTGATTACTATGGCTAATGACATGGGGTGTTACAATTCTCCTCCTCTAACAAGAATTCTCGTCCCAAGAATTAAGAGGTGGAGTAAGGAGAAGAGTTCTGGTTACGAAATTCTAACGAGTCTCCTTGTTCTTGGTTGCTCTTCTCGAAGAAGTTGATCCCTTCGTTGATGTCTTCAACTCTCTGCTTCAGGTCATCATGATGAAGTCAGCATCCTTTCTTCGGGAACTCCATCGTACTTACGAAAGAATAAAGGGGGGGGGTATTCCGGGAGAACGGACCTTTGTAAGGTTGACTATCTGGTCGATAACATCGGGGAAGGTGGCGGAAAGTAACTCTCGAATTGAAACTTAAGAAAATATCGAGAGCAAGGTAAGGAGGTATCAAGGGAAGTTTCGAGCGGGCAGGCAATCGTTCAATGCCTGAAACAGGGCGTGAAAGGGGTTCAAAGTAACGGGAATAAGCATTGTGTCTGATACCAGAATTGATGATCTTTTGGAAGGTGGCTCATGAATTACGCACGAGGCCACACGCGAGGAACAACCTTTGGAACAAGGGGTGTACTGGAGAGTCAGGTTTCGATCCTGGGGAACGGTGACAAGGGTCGATTGAGAGTAGAGAGGATGGTGACATCTTGCACGGTCATGATAGCAAGGCATGTCAGAGGTTAGCCTACCAGCTATGTCGGTGACAGTATCGGTACCAAGGGTGAGGGACGAAGAAAAACATTTTCCTGCTCATTAAAACGAGGCGGACCAATAGGCAAAGTTCTCGTCCATCGGGGGTTACCAGATTATCATCAACAATAGTAACAGGGTCACACTGACAGATTTGTAGATCGAGGTGTTTTCATAAGCAGAGAATTATTCTGCTTATATCATATATAGATCACGAAAAAAGATAAACAAACCAATGGAAAGAAAATGTGTTTATACACAAGAATTAGGAGTGTATCTTTTCCAAGGAAAAGTAGGGCATGATATACATGTCAGATCAACAAGTACACCACCATTTAAATAAAGGGGCAAGGGAATTCATGATGTTATCCATACAACGGTGTCTGGATAATAGAGCAAGAAACATTTGGCAATGCACTTCCAATGTTCTTGTTGTTGTTCGGCGTACCACAGTCATGCTTCGAGGTAGCATTAACATGGTGTTTTAAGTAAATGGTTGGATCTGAAGAGCACAAGAGTTGCAAAGGAACAATTCACAGATACAAGATGAACTTATACCAAGGGAACAATTGATTTTAAGAGAAGCTTCCATGATAAGATCTACATCGTGTCTATGGGCATGAACACAAAGTTCAAGGTCGACTCCCACTTCTCCAATGCATGATCTTTCATTCACTGCTCTATTAAAAATTATATGAACGTGAAGAACTACCTGGTGAAATACCAGAGGAGTATGACCCGTGAAAATTATCGGGTTCACACAGATTAGAGAAGGCATAGGTTCAACCCGTTGGGGCATCTTAGGAACATATACCACAACTTCAGGAGTACATAACTCAAGCTCGATAGTAGAGCATGGCTGACCAAAGAAGAGGATACATTTTACCTAAGGCATTATGTATTAGGGGAGAACTCACAAGATTTCAGATGTTAAGGACACTGTCGGATAATAATCCAACAATGGACCTGGCGATTCACGACGGAGTTGATGTGAGTATCGGTAATCAATCAGAGGAAGAAGGGATGCAAAGGCACCAGATTATAGAAACAGCTGAATAATTCGGCGTTCAAGTTGAAGGGAACTAGGTGGACAACCAATTGCAACATGATTGGCCGAGATCCAAATCAAATCCAGAATGACATCTGAGCAGGAAGGTCAAATTTCAGGGTATGACTGATGATTGCGAGCATTCGCTCACATGTTGGATCAACGGGATCAGAATGATATTGACAAGGAATATCAACTATGATTACTTGACATATGGAACTAACCATAATGCAAGCAAGTAAGAAGAATCTCAAAAGCAGTAGGATGCAGAGGATTTTTGGGAGATCAGATAGCATTTTCAAAGTATTTTGGAGAGCATATGAACAACTAGGGATGGATGGACCCCGGGTAAGTGAATTATCCGCAGTGCAAAAAGAAGCTGCAAAGCAGAAGGCACAATGGATTCTCGGAACAACGGAGAGTATTAGGGGTAACTTGTAACAACAAGAGCAACTGGGGATGAAGGTACAAACGGCAAGGATGTTATTAACGGGGATTATCGGTGGTCAGGAACTGCGAAGCAGTGGGCACAGAGTCTCGGGAAACATCAAGGAGTATCTGCAGAATCTTCTGGCGAAGCAAGCGATCATCGGTAATGTCGGGGCTCTCCGGGAGGAAGTGGGTACGAGAACCTAAGTGTCGGCGTTAGTAAATCCATTTTAACCCGAATAGATGAGAGATCAGAGTCCCAGAGTATAGAGGAGGAATAAAAGATCCTAATACCAACAAATTGGCGACGTGGGCCAGTAAGCCACACAGCCAAGTTAATAAAACAATTTTCGGATACTAGACTCAACTTCGGCCAAGGAGCTGGAACGGGGAACTCCTACAGGTAGTCAGCTCTGATACCAACCTGTGACGCCCCCGGCTTAATCGTGCACTACCCATACACGCAAATGCACACGATCAAGCCTAAGGACTCACTTGAAGATATCACAACACAACTCTAGACACAAATTAAAATAATACAAGCTTTATGTTACAAGCCTGGGGCCTCGAGGGCTCGAATACATAAGCTCGCTTACAAGCGTCAGCGGAAGCATCAGATATCTGAGTACAGATATAAAAGATAAAACAGATAAGCCTAGAGAAGGCGGAGAAAAACAAAATACTACGATCGAAAAGGCGCAGGCCTCCTGCCTGGGACCCTCCGAACCTACTCCTGGTCGTCAGCCAACTCGTAGCATTAGCCGTCTTCGGGGTAGTAGAAGTGATCGTCGATAGGGGCAGCTGGCTTCTAGGCTCTTTCACCTAGTCGCATCAACCGGGTATTGGAAAAAAGAGAGGAAGCAAAGCAACTGTGAGTACTCATCCGAAGTACTCAGCAAGCAAGGATCTACACTACATATGCAACATTATCAAAGAAAAGCTATATATGTGGACTGGGCTGCAGAATTGCCAGAATAGAGACAAGGCCTAGTCCTATCGAAGACTAGCATCTTCAAGCATCTTCGAGCATCTTGCAACAATTGGAAGAGTACAGAAAAGCCTAGTGTAAAGTAGTAATAGACGTCATCCTCACCCAGAGATCCTTTCTCGACTCCCTGCGAGAAAGTAATCCCAGAGCCATAGTAGTAGTGTTATCAAACTCGCCCAGAGATCCTTCCTCGACTCCCTGCGAGAAAGCAATCCCAGAGCCATACTAACCGTATCTTATCTCAAGTATCTAGTTCTAGTTGTATCGATCGGGATACAACTTCGAGCGTCCCTTACCAAGGATCCGGCTATGCATAGATTAGTTTTTCCCTGCAGGGGTGCACCAAATTACCCACCACGCTCGCTTAACTTCGGCCGGACACACTTTTCTGGGTCATGCCCGGCCTCGGCCAAACGACACACCGCAACCCTACCTAGTGCTCAGCAGAGAGGTCCCCGCCGGTCTACATCCTAAGCACTCTGGGGTCTTGGGCCCATCGCCCGTTTCACTCCGGGTCATTGTGTGCAGGGTGGATACCAGCACTGCCTCGGATGGCCGGCACGATCCGACCGTGCCACAATGCTGAACTGGACGTCTGACAGAGCTTTCGGCTGATACCACGATGCAGAGTGCCCATAACTTTTCCCGCATGGTGGTTAGTGCTATCGGCCAGAGGCCCACTCAGATCACATATCCAAATCATTAGTGTTTTGGTAGTGCGGTAACAAGCAAAGACTCACGATCGATGTGACCCTGTCGCCCCATCTCGAGGAATTGCAGCAAGGGCTAAGAATGCCGGGCCACGCCTCGTAGTTATCTCACGGGCACCCTCCAGGTCAACCCGTCTCCACATCACTCACGGGTATCGCTCAGGGTCGACCCGCCTTTCCAGGTAATAGTTGTAAAGTCCAAGTAACCGTGTGTCCATAACATCAAGGGAATCCGAGGTATCACCCTCGTTGGAATCCTACTCGATGTATCCGTCAAGGTGAACTCGGAGGAATCACCCTCGATGGGTTCACACTTGAGGTGTTGCACGAGAGGGTCGTTATCGGAAGTGGTGAAGGAGGAATCACCCTCGATGACCACGACCAAATAGCTACTCTACAGAGTTAACATCAGAAGTGCTAAACGAGGTATCACCCTCGGCACTCGATAGTAATGTTGCAGTGTCGTACAACTAAGGGGGTGATGTGCGGTGCCTGGTCATCTGATAATCCAGCGGGGCAACTGAGACAAGTGGGGGTCACTGGTGGATCTCTAACCAGCCTATTCTAAGCAGTTTAGGATAATCAGGTAAGGTATCAATAGTAGATTACAATAAACAGGCTATGCATCGGAATAGGATAACTCAAAGTAGTAGCAAATTCTAATGCAAGCAGGAGGGAGAAAGAATAGGCGATATTGGCATGTTCAAAAGGGGGGGTGCTTGCCTGGAAGCTCTGCGGCAAGAGAAAGGTCGTCAACAGTGTAGTCGAACTCCGGAGCTGCGTCGGTATCAGGGACTGCGTCGGTGTCGGGGTCTACCGAGAGAGAAGAGGGGGAAGAAACAGATAAATATATAGCAAACATATGCAACACAAAGCATGCTATGCTAACGTGCAGTGCAGGGTTGCCTAAAAGCATGTCTAAACCATTTTAGTTATTTTAGGATTAAATTTGGAATTATTAACCGGTATATATGCACTATTCATCTACCGGAAACAGGCTAAAGTTTGCAGGTTCACCTCCGTAGAGGGTCCCGACACGGAAATAGATGGCACGGTTGGAGTCGTCTTGTCGTTCTGAGCAACTTTCATGTATACAGTTTTTCGATCTGAGCTACGGTTTAATTTCTATGATTTTCTAAAGTTTTAATCATTTTCGAGATTTATTTAATTAATTTAAATCAACATTATCCAGAATAGTGCAGGGTGATGTCAGCATGACATAATGGTGATGTCAGCGGTCAACAAGGCGGCTGACCAGGTCAAACCTGACCAGTGGGTCCCACTGGTCAGTGACTGGACTAGATAAACATACCATAAACTAAATAATTAACCTAATTAACTAGTGGGCCCACACTGTCAGTGTGTTTTAAACCAATTAGCTTAATTAACAATTTAGTTAACATTTTATCTATTTATAAAAATCAGTTTATTTAGGCGGGACCCACACGTCAATGACATGGGGCCGGCCACGTCAGCGTTGACTGGGTCAATGGGCCCAGTCGGACCTGGTGGCAGTGACCCAGGTGGGCCCCAGGCCTTGCCACGCTGGTGCCTGGCGCCGGAGCTACTCCTGCGAGCCCCAGACGCGGCGGCGAACTCCGACGAGCTCGGAAACGCGCTACGGTGGCTCATTTTGGGCGTTTCTTGCGGCATTCGAACGAGCAGTTCTCGCCGCGTCGATCTAGGGCGGTCCCAGGCGCGGGGGTTGCCGGAGTGGAGCTGGGCGTCGACGGCGGCGGCGGTGGCTTTCGGGCGGAAATGGGCACGCGGCCACGATGGGTTTTCGCGCATGTTTTCGGCTGCGTTCGAACGAGAGCAAAGCGCCGCATTGAACGGTGGTGGTGGCGTCGGCTGGGGTGGCCGAAAACGATGCTGGCGATGAGCTATGGCGGCGGCGGCATTCGGGTTTCGATGGGGATGGTGATAGGAGCACGCATGCGCAGCACTGGAGGGCTAGGCAGCTCCCATGCAATGCGAGGAGCACCGTGGTGTGCTCGCCTGAGCCGGAGGTGACCCATAGCAGCGGCAGCAAGCCCGGCGGCGGCGGCGAGCTACAACAATGGCGGAAACGGCGTCTACGGCATGCGGAGAGGAGCAGGGAAGAGAGGGGATCGAGCAGAAGCTCACCGCGCGGCCAAGAAAGGCCCGTGACTGGTTTGGAGCAGCAGAGGAGCTCAGGGTCGCCGGAATCTGCCGCGGGGCCGGAGATGGGGACGAAGAGGAATCCATCAGTAGTAGGGCTCCCCGGCTCCAGCAAGTAGCACCAGGAGTCGAGGCAAACACCAACGGACCCGCTGGACAGCGCGGACAGGCGAGTAGTCGCCGGTGGCCGCGGCAGAGCAGAGGTGCGGCGACAGCGTTCGGGCGCGGCTGATCTGAGGAGGGGGAGAGGAAGGAGAGGGTGAGCGAGTGGGTGAGGGGCTAGGGTTGTGCTAGGGGGTTCGCGGGGTCTTATCCACGCTAGGAGCATGGCGGATGGCCGACGCATGTGATGACCCACAAGTATATGGGATCAATTGTAGCCTTTTCGATAAGTAAGAGTGTCGAACCCAACGAGGAGCAGATGGAAATGACAAGTGGTTTTCAGCAAGGTAATGTCTGCAAGTACTGAAATTGTAAGTAGCAGAGTAGTTTGATAGCAAGATAATTTGTAACGAGCAAGTAACGGTAGTAGTAATAAAAGTGCAGCAAGGTAGCCCAATCCTGTTGAGGCAAAGGACAGGCCAAAACGGTCTCTTATAATAAGCAAAGCGTTCTTGAGGGTACACGGGAATTTCATCTAGTCACTTTCATCATGTTGGTTCGATTCATGTTCGCTACTTTGATAATTTGATATGTGGGTGGACCGGTGCTTAGGTGCTGTTCTTACTTGAACAAACCTCCTACTTATGATTAACCCCCTCGCAAGCATCCGCAACTACGAGAAAAGTATTAAGAATAAATTCTAACCATAGCATTAAACTTTTGGATCCAATCGGCCCCTTACGGAATAGCGCATAAACTAGGGTTTAAGCTTCTGTCACTCTCACAACCCATCATCTAATAACTACTCCACAATGCATTCCCTTAGGCCAAATATGGTGAAGTGTCATGTAGTCGACGTTCGCATGACACCACTAAGGGAATCACAACATACACACTATGAAAATATCGAACACATATCAAGTTCACATGATTACTTGCAACATGATTTCTCCCGTGACCTCAAGAACAAAAGTAACTATTCAAAAATGATAATCATGCTCAAGATCATAGGGGTATTAAATAGCATATTGGATCTGAACATATAATCTTCCACCAAATAAACCATATAGTAATCAACTACAAGATGTAATCAACACTACTAGTCACCCACAAGCACCAAGCTATAGTTCCGGTACAAAGATTGAACACAAGAGATGAACTAGGGTTTGAGAGGAGATGGTGCTGTTGAAGATGTTGATGGAGACTGCCCTCCCCAAGATGGGAGAGTTGTTGGTGATGATGATGATGATTTCCCCCTCCGGGAGGGAAGTTCCTCCGGCGGAATCGCTCCGTCGGAGGGCAAAAGTGCTCCTGCCCAAGTTCCGCCTCAAGACGGCGGCGCTCCGTCCCGAAAGTCCTCTCTTTTTCTAGGTCAAAATGACTTATATACCAGAAGATGGGCACCGGAGGTGGGCCGAGGGGAGCACAACCCACCATCGCGCGCCTGGGCTCCCTGGCGCGCCCAGGTGGGTTGTGCGAACCTGGTGGGCCCCCTCTGGTACTTATTGGCTCCAATATTCCTCATTTATTCCATAAAAAATCTCCGTGAAGTTTCAGCTCATTTGGAGTTGTGTAGAATAGGTAGCCTGACGTAGCCTTTTCAGGTCTAGATTTCCAGCTGCCGGAATTCTCCCTCTTTGTGTATACCTTGCATATTATGAGATAAAAGGCATTAGAATTACTCCAGAAAGCATTATTATGCATAAAAACATCATAAATAACAGTAGGAAAACATGATGCAAAATGGACGTATCAACTCCCCCAAGCTTAGACCTCGCTTTTCCTCAAGCGAAAACCGAAATCGAAAAACATGTCCACATGCTTAGAGAGAGGGGTGTCGATAAAAACAAAATACGGACATAGAAGCATCATGTGCATTATTGTAATAGCAACAAACTTTAACATAAAACTTTTATCATAGACTTCTCATGAATAAGTAACAATTCATCACACTATCGAAGTATAAAGCATAAACTCTATTAGAAACCAACAAACTATGTTCTCAGTCAACTTTGCAACTACAATTCATCATATTTTTAGGAAGGGTCACGTATCGGAGCCTTTAGGCAAGTCCACATACTCAACCATCATATAGTCTTCTATGATTGTTAACACTCACCGCATACACATGAGCAAAACGTTTCAACCGGACACATAGAAAGATAGGGGCTTTATAGTTTCGCCTCCCAACGTATTCACCTCAAGGGTGATGTCAACAATAATAACTCATGCTACCCATATTCAACTGGACATATGTGCCTAGATCTTTCCTCACCACATGATGCTTGCCAAAGGAGAAAAATAAAAGGAAAAGAGAGAAGAATTTGACTCTTGCATGAAAATAAATACATAAAAGTAAAAGATAGGCCCTTCACAGAGGGAAGCAGAGCTTGCCATGCCCTTATTTGTTTGTATGCTCAACCCCTTAGTGCAAGATAACGTCACGTTATATTGCCCCTTGTGATGGTGACCTTTATTATGCAGTCTGTCACTTTTATTTCTTCACCATCACAAGTTCGTACAACGCTCAATTTTCTCTTACACTAAATGATCTTACACTTTTAGAAGCAATTTTTATTGCCTTATTGCATCGATGACAACTTACTTGAAGGATCTTACTCAATCCATAGGTAGGTATGGTGGACTCTTGGAAATAAGATTTGGGTTTAAGGGTTTTTGGATGCACAAGTAGTATCTCTACTTAGTGCGGAATTTTTGGCTAGCAAAGATGGAGGGCAAGCACCACATGTTGAAGGATCTATGACAATATAACTTCTATGTGAATATGAACAAACATAAATCATTAAGTTGTCTTCCTTGTCCAATGTCAACAATTTTGGCATATAATATTTTGATGGGGGCTCACAATCACAAAAGATTTCTATGATAGTGTATTTATATGTGAATCTTCTCTTCCCTTATTAATTCTTTCATGAATTGCATCATTGACTAATGCTATGTTTGTCAATCTCTAATAAAATTTTCTACTTATACTTTTCCTTATGTGGTGTTATCACCTACCATAGGATTAGCATATGATCTTTTCATTTATTTCTTTTCTTTTTATTGCAACAAAAAAGTAAAGATAGCAAAAACTCAAACTAAACTTTATTTTATATCTCGCACATGATTACAAGGATAGATCACTAAGCAAGCTCTCAAAAAGAAAGGATCAAACTAAACTTTTATTCATCTAAAGCAAAAGATCGAACTAAGAAAAGTAAAGGGAAAAGGTAGTGGAGGTGATACGATACCGGGGCACCTCCCCCAAGCTTGGCGGAAGCCAAGGGGAGTGCCCATACCCGATACTCAATTTTCTTTTGGTGGTGAAGAAGGAGGTGGTGATGAAGTGGAGGGTTTGTCCTTCTTCTTCAGCTTACGCTTGAGGATGGAATTTTCCTCCTTCAATTCACTGATCTCCTGCTCAAACTCCAGTACCTTCTTGCATAAATCTTGCTTATTTTCCTACAAAAGGCGGAAGGGTATAAATTGAACCTTAGGCCTCTTTGCTTTGTTGGGGAGGCTTGACTTCTTGAATTCCACATGCATGTCTCCAGGTTGAGGCAATGGGGCCTCGTCCTCATCCGAGCTTGTCTCCTCCTTCTCTCTGGGATAATAGTTTTCCTCTTCCTCCAAAGTCCAGCCATAATGCTCCACGTCCCCATAAGACTTGGGATTTGCGATAAAATCAGCAACATAGCTCTCGCCCTCAGAGTCTTGGGATGACATATTTTTAGATCTATAAAGAAAATAGCAAGAAAAGAAGACACAAGATATCTCCGTGATATGGTGGTCAATAGGTTTGGGGAGTATATACAGATTTTTTTTATCTTGGGAAACAAGCAAACGGTAGAAAAACGGAGTCCGGAAGGTACCCGAGGTGGGCACAACCCACCTGGGCGCGCCTGGCAAGCCAGGCGCGCCCTGGTGTCTTGTGCCCACCAGGGGTGCCTTCCTGGTTGCTTCTTATTTTCCTAAGTTTCTAAATATTCCAAAACTGACAAAAAATATTTTTGCGGAATTTTCGGAGTCCGTTTACTTCCGTATCACGTACCTCCTCTTTTTCACGATTCTGGAGTGTTCCGAAAGGACTCTTTTATGTGTTCTTCTGGTGTCATAGTTTGGATAATATCACTTTCAATATTAATGGGCGTACCTGAGATATAATGTTTTATTCATTGCCCATTAACAATCTTCGGGTTAGTGCCTTCGGCATTGTTTATTTTGATAGCTCCTGGCCGATAAACCTCCTCGATAACATAGGGTCCTTCCCATTTGGAGAGGAGTTTTCCTGCAAAGAATCTGAACTATTGACAGTCTTTTGCAAAATTAATTTTATTTCTCTATTGTAAGTATATGGGATCAATTGTAGCCTTTTCAATAAGTAAGAGTGTCGAACCCAACGAGGAGCAGAAGGAAATGACAAGTGGTTTTCAGCAAGGTAATGTCTGCAAGTACTGAAATTGTAAGTAGCAGAGTAGTTTGATAGCAAGATAATTTGTAACGAGCAAGTAATGGTAGTAGTAATAAAAGTGCATCAAGGTAGCCCAATCCTTTTGAGGAAAAGGACAGGCCGAAATGGTCTCTTATAATAAGCGAAGCATTCTTGAGGGTACACGGGAATTTCATCTAGTCGCTTTCATCATGTTGGTTCGATTCGTGTTCGCTACTTTGATAATTTGATATGTGGGTGGACCGGTGCTTAGGTGCTATTCTTACTTGAACAAACCTCCTACTTATGATTAACCCCCTCGCAAGCATCCGCAACTACGAGAAAAGTATTAAGAATAAATTCTAACCATAGCATTAAACTTTTGGATCTGATCGGTCCCTTACGGAATAGCGCATAAACTAGGGTTTAAGCTTCTGTCACTCTCGCAACCCATCATCTAATAACTACACCACAATGCATTCCCTTAGGCCCAAATATGGTGAAGTGTCATGTAGTCGACGTTCACATGACACCACTAAGGGAATCACAACATACACACTATCAAAATATCGAACACATATCAAGTTCACATGATTACTTGCAACATGATTTCTCCTGTGACCTCAAGAAGAAAAGTAACTACTCACAAATGATAATCATGCTCAAGATCAGAGGGGTATTAAATAGCATATTGGATCTGAACATATCATCTTTCACCAAATAAACCATATAGCAATCAACTACAAGATGTAATCAACACTACTAGTCAGCCACAAGCAGCAATCTATAATTCCGGTACAAAGATTGAACACAAGAGATGAACTAGGGTTTGAGAGGAGATGGTGCTGTTGAAGATGTTGATGGAGATTGCCCTCTCCAAGATGGGAGAGTTGTTGGTGATGATGATGACGATGATTTCCCCCTCCGTGAGGGAAGTTCCCCCGGCGGAATCACTCTGCCGGAGGTCAAAATGACTTATATACCAGAAGATGGGCACCGGAGGTGGGCCGAGGGGAGCACAACCCACCAGGGCGCGCCTGGGCTCCCTGGCACGCCCAGGTGGGTTGTGCCCACCTGGTGGGCCCCCTCTGTTACTTATTGGCTCCAATATTCCTCATTTATTCCATAAAAAATCTCCGTGAAGTTTCAGCTCATTTGGAGTTGTGCAGAATAGGTAGCCTGACGTAGCCTTTTCATGTCCAGATATCCAGCTGCCGGAATTCTCCCTCTTTGTGTATACCTTGCATATTATGAGAGAAAAGGCATTAGAATTACTCCAAAAAGCATTATTATGCATAAAAACATCATAAATAACAGTAGGAAAACATGATGCAAAATGGACGTATCAGCGTGCGGCATCGGCGACGTGTCAACGGGCGCCGTTGACAGTGCGAGGGAGACAGCGGGAGGTGGAGGAAAGGCCGTGGTGGGCCGGGCCTAATCTTACTATACACTGAAAGCCCAGCGCGCCAGTAAGTTCATTCCCTTTTTCTTTTTCTATTTTCTGTTTTCTGTTTCTAATTCTGTTTTGCAAATTCTTAGGCTACTAAATGACTTTTACAAAATGTGTGACTTAGCTCATAAATTGTAGTGCATTATTCTCTACCACCAAAAACTTGTTTGGGTAAAATACAATTTCATTTGTAAATTGGGTTATTTTAAATGGATTAAAATGTGTTGTTTGACTACTATTTTAGGTTGTTAGAGTCTCTTAAGTATTTTAGGTGATGTTGTTTTCCTGAACATAATTAGAAAGATATTATTTACTATTTAATGAACATTTTAGTTTCTGATTTGAACAACTTTTATTTTTCACTTTAAATCTGAATTGCAATTTGCATTGGAATTTGAAATGAGATATGATGCAATGATGATCAAACATTGTTTAAACCTGCTGACATGGCATTGTCAAAAGTGATCAAACATTGGAATTTCACCTATATGCGGTATTCTCGTGCCGTTCTAAGCAAATTTGTATGTGCCATCTCTAATTTTCAAAATAATTTCCTTTTTGTGTGCTCGTTCTGCTCATGAAACGATAGGGGGTGGCTGATATTTTTCCATGCTAGATGTGTTATTCTCAAGATGAGTGTTTATTCACTTGTCATTGCACGAGAGTACGGCAAAGGTATTAGGGATGCCTTGTCCCGAAATGAAAAATGAATTTACTTTATGTAGTCAAATAATAAATTCCATGGAAAGTGTTGGTATGGACGACACCCGTGGATACGGCTAGCCGTGGAATGTGAAAGTATGGTGGAAAAAGGAATAAACTTCATTTTCTGTTTGGGAACTGTGACGCCCGGATAATTAAGCTACAATAATCCTCTGCTAATGAGGCCACATCACCACTATTACTGTTGCTAATCTCGTTTAGATTCAAAACAGTTCAAATTCAAATTTAAAATTTAAGTCAAAAATAAAAGTTTTCAAATGTCAATACTAAAAAGTACAAACTATGACAAATAATTCAGAGGCAATAATGGTGGAGAAACCACATTTTTATAAAAGTTTTACTTGCACTAAAATGAATAAAACATTGACCAAATAGCAATATTTATCCCATTTATAATTAATACAAAATCCAAATGAAATCATCTTGCCATCAAACCTTTTTCTGGCAGTGCTAAATATTGCATGTAATTTATTGAGTCAGGTCTCATATTTTACAAATGTGAATGGGTGGTCTAATAATTTACAAATCATAGAAGAAATAAAAGAAAAGGAAAAACAAAAGAAACTGAAAAAGAAACAGAACCCCCCCACTGGGCCGTGGCCAGCTGGACCACCAGACCGCCCGACCGGCCCACCCCGTACCCCCCATTATCCCCGATCCACCCCGCAACCCTAATCCTCCTCGATCCCCCCTTTCCCCTTGCTCTCCTCGCCACGTTCTGGATCGGGCCGCGTCCGTCGTCACTCGCCGTTGACGCTCGCCTCCCCGTCGCCTCGTCGTCCCCGTCCTCCTCCCCGACCCGGCTCCCTCACGCCTCGCCGCCCCTCTTCCCATCAACGGAGGGTGAGCCTCTCCCCTGCCCGTGTTCGGCCGTGTAGCTCGCCCCGTTCGCGCCCTACTGCTCCCGCTTGCCGGCTCGCGCCCCTTGCTACGCCCTGCTCGCCACGCGCCCTCCTGCTCGCCCCAGTTGCTCGCTATTGCCGCTCAGCCTAATGCTGCAGCTGCCTACCGCCGCTAGCGTCGCCTCCTGCTGCGACCCGCGCCCCCGCGAGCCCCCCCGGCCGCCACCACCCTCGTGCCCGAACCCCTGCGTACGCGTACGTGCGTGAGTGCTGCCGCTGCTGTGCGCGCGCGCTCGCGCGTAGCCTTGCCGCGGCTTGCTGCTGCTCGCTGCTTCTGCTGTTGCCGCTGCTTGCTACCGCTATGACCGCCGCGGCCCGTTGCTCCTCCCGCGCGACTGCCGCCCCAGCCTCAGCTTGCTCCTGCCCGTCCCCACGCCATAGCCCGATGCCTTCCCTTGCGCGCACCCGCGCCCCTAACTGCGCCCTCCTCGCCCTGTGCCTGCTCGTCCTCGCCGCCTCTTGCTGCTGCTGCTGCAGCAGCTAACGCACCCCACCTGTGCCTCTCGCCTGCCTAGCGCCGCCGCCCGTCTCCGTTGCTACCGCCCGCCGCCCGTACCCGCCTGCCGCGCTGCTCCCCCGCTGCAGCCCTCCGACCGCCCCGCCTCTCCGCGACGCCCAGGCCGTGCTCGCTCGCCCCCCCCCCCCCCGCGTCGCGCCAGCCTGGCCATGGCCGCGCTCGGGGCCCCTTCCCCTGTCGCGTAGCCGGCCCGGCCCCGCCGCTCACCCGCACTGGCCGACCCTTCCCCTACGTCCCCGGCTGCCGGTGCCCCGCCGAGCCTCGCCCCCGCACCCGGGCGGGTTTGGCCTCCGCCCGGGCAGCACCCCTTAGCCGCACCCGCTCAAGTGGCCAGATGGGCCACTGCCAACGGGGCCCCCAGCCCCTTTTCTTTAAAAAAATGTGTTTAAAAAAATGTAAAAATAATAATTATAATTAATTAAGTAAATAATTAACTTAATTAACTTTGCTTAATTAGCCTAATTAACTAAATTAGTTAATTTAACCCTGTTAATTAGCTAAGTCTATGACAGAACGACCCCACACGTCAGGGTTTACCCTAGTCAACTCTGTTGACTGCTGACATCATGATGACGTCATACTGATGCAATAACTCCATTTTAGATTTAATAATAATTCCAGAAATCATTTAAAACTTTAGAAATTCGTAGAAAATAATCCGTAACTCAGATGAAAAAGTTTTATACATGAAAGTTGCTCAGAACGACGAGACGAATCTAAATACGCAGTCCGTTCATCTACCACACATCCCTAGCATAGAGAACATGCAACCGTACCCTCTCTTTCATCTGTCCAAAAAATGCCAAACGTCGGGAAAACTTTCCCGGATGTTATTTCCTTTCGTCGGTATCGTATAACACCGCGTTAGGACTCCCTAACTCCGCTTATCGTCTTGTCATGCATCTGTTTGCTCTGTGTTTACTGTTTCTTCCCCCTCTTCTTCTCTGGTAGACCTCGAGACCGCTGCTGATGCCCCTGTGATCGATGACGTCGACGACGACTCTTCTTCCTTTTCAGCAGAGCTTCCAGGCAAGCCCCCCCTTGATCACTTCGATATCGCCCATTCCATTCTCTCTCATGCTTGCATTATATTTTGCTACTATAATTGTTTGCTCCTATTCTGATGCATAGCCTGCTTTTGTAACCTACTCATTGTACCTTACCTGCTTATCCTAAACTGCTTAGTATAGGTTGGTTAGTGATCCATCAGTGACCCCCACCTTGTCCTTGTTGCCCCTACTTCATCATCGACGACTCGATCAACGTGATCGACGACCAGAGCCCGACACCTCACATCACTTCACCCCCTTAGTTGTACGACTCTGCATAGTTACTATCGAGTGCCGAGGGTGATACCTCGTAACGCACTCCTAATAATAACCCTGTAGTGTAGCTATTCGGTCGTGGTCATCGAGGGTGATTCCTCCTTCACCACTCCCGATACGACTCTGTCGTGCAACCCCTCAAGTGTGAACCTTGAGGGTGATTCCTCCTATGTTCACCTTGATGATTACATCGAGTGGAATCCACCGAGGGTGATTCCTCGTGGTTTCCCCCTTGATGTTTGGACACACGGTTACCTTGATTTTACTTGAGACTTTTGTGAAAGTCGGGCAGGCCCGGAGAGCAACCGCAAGATGTTACGGTGGCGGCTGGATGTTTAGCGGTATCACCCAGGAGGGGTGGTAGCTCCGGACTTGTCCCGACAGCCGTCACTTCTTTTTAATAATGTACTAAGAGGTTTGGGTATTTGTTCTGAGTTGGCCTTTGGCCTATACGCACTAACCACCACGCGAGAATAGTTATGGGCCTCGACGTCGCAGTATCAGCCGAAGCTTTGTCAGACGTCCAGTTCAGCATTGTGGCATGGTCGGATCATGCCGACAATCCGAGGTGGCGCTGGTATTCACCCTGCACACAACGACCCGGAATGCAACGGGCGATGGGCCAAAGACCCCGGAGTGCTTATGATGTAGACCGGCGAGGACCTCTCTGCTGAGCCTAGGTAGGGCTGCGATGTGTTGATCTTCCGAGGCTGGGCATTGTCTCAGAAAAGTGTGTCCGGCCAGAGTAATCAAGCGTGTTGGGAAATGTGGTGCACCCCTGCAGGGAAGTTATCTATTCGAATACCGTGTCCACGGTAATGGATGTTCAGACTTGTATCCTGATCTATTACAACAAGAAATGGATACTTGAGACATGTGATGGATATGTTGGCTCCGGGATTGCTTTCTCGCAGGGAGTCGAGGAAGGATCTCTGGGCGTTAATACTATAACATGCTTGTTAGTTAAACTGCTATTCTGTACTCTTCTGAATGCTGCAAGATGCTTGGAGCTGCTTGAAGATGCTAGTCTTCGATAGGCTAGGTTTTCCCCTCTATTCTAGCATTCTGCAATTCAGTCCACAGATACAACCCTTTCATTTGATACCAATGCATCCTTAGTATAGATCTGATGCTTGCGAGTACTTTGGATGAGTACTCACGGTTGCTTTGCTACCCCTTTTCCCCCTTCTTTTTTCTTTTCGGTTGTTGCAACCAGTTGGTGGATCCCAGGAGCCAGATGCCACCGCCGATGCCTACTACTACATGGAGACCCCCTACGACCAGGAGTAGTTAGGAGGTCCCAGGCAGGAGGCCTTGCCTTTTCGATCATTGTTGCTTTTGTGCTTGCCTTGTTAAGGCAGTCTTGTCTAACTTATGTCTGTACTCAGATATTGTTGCTTCCGCTGACACTTGTGTTTCGAGCTTCTGTATTCGAGCCCTCGAGGCCCCTGGCTTGTAATACGAAGCTTGTATTATTTCAATTTGTGTCTAGAGTTGTGTTGTGATATCTTCCCGTGAGTCCCTGATCTTGATCGTACACATTTGCATGTATGATTAGTGTATGGTCGAATCGGGGGCGTCACAGGAACCGCCTATGATATATCTAGCATGGAAAGTATTGGGTACTACTTGATCGTTTTCGTTGACTGGAAAAGCATGCCACCCAAAAGTGTTTTATCCCTATTTTTTCGCTTTGAGCTCTGGCACCTCTAGAAATCCCTACTTCCCTCTGCGAATGGCCTTTCTATTTACTTTATGCATTTTTTATTTATATTTGAGTCTCCATCTTCTCTTTTAAAGCACCAACTAAGGGGCACTATGATCGTACTTGAGCATTGGATGTAGAAAATATGCGAGTGTGTTTCATGAATGGATCAATGATTGAGCATAATGGGCTAGGGATAACTTGCTTTAGTGTTGATATTTTGAAAGACATGGTTGCTTGTTGATATGCTTGAGTATTGAAATCTTCATGTCAAAACTAGACTATTGCTTTGAATCATATAAAAGTCCAAATGTCCATGCTACAAAAGAAAAGAATATGTGATGAACATGTTAGGCAACATTCCACATAAAAAATCTGTTTTTATCATTAACCTACTCGAGGACGAGTAGGAATTAAGCTTGGGGATGCTGATATGTCTCCAATGTATCTATAATTTTTTCTTGTTCCATGCTGTTATATTATCATTCTTGGATGTTTTTCAATCATTTTATAGCAACTTTATATCATTTTTTGGGACTAACCTATTGACATTGTGCCCAATGCCAGTTGCTGTTTTTGCTTGTTTTTTACTTCGTAGAAAATCAATACCAAACGGAGTCCAAACATAGCGAAACTTTTTGGAGATTTTTTCTGGACCAGAAAACACCTGTTGGGCAAA
Source organism: Thinopyrum elongatum (assembly GCA_011799875.1). Lineage (NCBI taxonomy): Eukaryota > Viridiplantae > Streptophyta > Magnoliopsida > Poales > Poaceae > Thinopyrum > Thinopyrum elongatum. The sequence goes on along the minus strand of CM022302.1, from coordinate 403,722,033 downwards.
AGAAGTACCAGAGGGGGCTCCGAGGGGAGCACAACCCACCTGGGCGCGCCTGGGCCCAGGCGTGCCCTGGTGGGTTGTGCCCACCTCGGCCGCCTCCCGCACTGCCTCTTTGCTTTATAAATACCCCGAAAATCCAAAAACCCTAGGGGAGTCGACAAAACACAATTCCAGCCACCGCAAGTTCCAGAACCACCAGATCCAATCGAGACACCATCACTGAGGGATTCATCATCCTCATTGGTGCCTCTCCGATGATGCGTGAGTAGTTCATTGTATACCTACGGGTCCATAGTTAGTAGCTAGATGGCTTCCTCTCTCTTTTTGATTCTCAATACAATGGTCTCTTGGAGATCTATTTGATGTAACTCTTTTTGCTGTGTGTTTGTTGGGATCCGATGAACTTTGAATTTATGATCAATTCTATTTATCCATGAAAGTTATTTGAGTTTCTTTGATCTCTTATATGCATGATTACTTATAGCCTCGTATTTCTTCTTCGAATCTTTGGTTTAGTTAGGCCAACTAGATCAATTTTTCTTGCCATGGGAAGAGGTGCTTTGTGATGGGTTCGCTCGTGCGGTGTTCTTTCCCAGTGACAGAAGGGGCAGCAAGACACGTATTGATCATTGCTATGAAGGATAACAAGATGGGGTCTATTCCTACATGAATAGATCTTGTCTACATCATGTCATCGTTCTTATTGCATTACTCCATTTTCCCATGAACTTAATACACTAGATGCATGTTGGATAGCGGTCGACGTGTGGAGTAATAATAGTAGATGCAGGCAGGAGTCGGTCTACTAATCTTGGACGTGATGCCTATATAATGACCATTGCCTGGATATCGTCATAATTATTTGAAGTTCTATCAATTGCACAACAGTAATTTGTTTACCCGCCGTATGCTATTTTTCTCGAGAGAAGCCACTAGTGAAATCTACGGCCCCGGGTCTATTCTTTATCATTTTTGCCTTGAGATCTATTTTTATTTGCTTTTGTTTTCAGATCTATTATTATAAAAAACCAAAAATACCTTGTTGCACTTTTTCTTTATTTACTTTATTTTGTTCTATCACGAGATCTATTTATCCAAAATCATACAAACCAATGTATCTTTTACCCGAGAGGGATTGACAACCCCTCTTACGCGTCGGGTTGCAAGTATTTGTTCTTTGTGTGCAGGTACCGTTTACATAGTGTTGCTTGGTTCTCCTACTGGTTCAATAACCTTGGTTTCATCACTGAAGGAAATACCTACCGTAGCTATGCTGCATCATCCCCTCCTCTTCGGGGAAAAACTGACGCGGACATGAGCCATCAACGCATTAATTGTGAATTTATTAGAATACTCTATGTGCTTCACTTATATCTTTTGATCTAGGTAGTTTTCTCTAGTACTTCACTTATATCTTTTTAGATCACGGTGGCGGCTTTATTTTATAGAAATTGTTGAACTCTCATGCTTTACTTATATTATTTTGAGAGTCTTAAACAACATGGTAATTTGCTTAGGTTATGAATTTAGTCCTAATATGATGGGCATCCAAGAGGCATATAATAAGAACTTTCATATAAAGAGCATTGAATAGATGGGAAGTTTGATTCCAAGCATTTGTTTTTGGGATATAAAGATGGTGATATTAGAGTCATGCTAGTGAGTAATTGTGGATTGGTAGAAATACTTGTGTTAAAGTTTGTGATTCCCGTAGCATGCACGTTTGGTGAACCGTTATGAGATGAAGTCGGAGCAAGATTTATTTTTTGATTGTCTTCCTTATGAGTGGCAGTCGGGGACGAGCGATGGTCTTTTCCTACCAATCTATCCCCCTAGGAGCATGCGTGTAGTACTTTGTTTCGATGGCTAATAATTTTTTGCAATAAGTATGTGAGTTCTTTATGACTAATGTTGAGTCCATGGATTATACGCACTCTCACCCTTCCACCATTTCTAGCCTCTCTAGTACTGCGCAACTTTCGCTGATGCATTAAAACCACCATATACCCTTCCTCAAAACAGCCACCATACCTACCTATTATGGCATTTCCATAGCCATTCCGAGATATATTGCCATGCAATTTCCACCATTCTGTTTATTATGACACATACCATCATTGTCATATTGCTTTGCATGATCATGTAGTTGGCATAGTATTTGTGGCAAGGCCACCGTTCATATTTTTTATACATGTCACTCTTGATCATTGCACATCCCGGTACACCGCCGGAGGCATTCATATGGAGTCATATCTTGTTCTAGTATCGAGTTGTAATTCTTGAGTTGTAAGTAAATAAAAGTGTGATGATCATCATTATTAGAGCATTGTCCCATGTGAGGAAAGGATGATGGAAGCTATTATTCCCTCACAAGTTGGGATGAGTCTCCGGACTTTATAAAAAATAAAAGAGGAAAAGAAGCCCAAATAAAAAAAAGAGGCCAAAGAAGCCCAAATAAAAAAAGAGAAAAGAAAAAAATGACAGAAATGAGAGAAGGGACAATGTTACTATCCTTTTTCCACACTTGTGCTTCAAAGTAGCACCATGATCTTCATGATAGAGAGTTTCCTATTTTGTCACTTTCATATACTAGTGGGAATTTTGCATTATAGAACTTGGCTTGAATATTCCAATGATGGGCTTCCTCAAATTTCCCTAGGTCTTCGTGAGCAAGCAAGTTGGATGCACACCCACTTAGTTTCTTTTTGAGCTTTCATACACTTATAGCTCTAGTGCATCCGTTGCATGGCAATCCCGACTCACTTGCATCGATATCAATTGATGGGCATCTCCATAGCCCATTAATTTTCCTAGTTGATGTGAGACTTTCTCCTTTTTGTCTTCTCCACAACCACCATATTCTATTCCACCTATAGTGCTATATCCATGGCTCACGCTCATGTATTGCGTGAAAGTTGAAAAAGTTTGAGAACACCAAAAGTAGGAAACAATTGCTTGGCTTGTCATCGGGGTTGTGCATGATGAAATAATTTGTGTGATGAAGATGGAGCATAGCCAGACTATATGATTTTGTAGGGGTAACTTTCTTTGGCCATGTTATTTTGAGAAGACATGATTGCTTTATTAGTATGCTTGAAGTATTATTGTTTTTATGTCAATATTAAACTTTTTATTTGAATCTTATGGATCTGAATATTCATGCCACAATAAAAAAGATTACATTGATAAATATGTTAGGTAGCATTCCACATCAAAAAATTTGTTTTTATCATTTACCTACTTGAGGATGAGCAGGAATTAAGCTTGGGGATGCATGATACGTCTCCAACGTATCTATAATTTTTTATTGTTCCATGCTATTATATTATCTGTTTTGGGTGTTTTATATGCATTAATATGCTATTTTATATTATTTTTGGGACTAACCTATTAACCTAGAGCCCAGTGCCACTTTCAGTTTTTACTTGTTTCTGAGTTTTATAGAAAAGGAATATCAAACGGAGTCCACACGGAATAAAACTTTCGCGATGATTTTTCTTGGACCAGAAGACACCCATGTAACTTGGAGAGAGGGCCAGAAGAGTCCCGAGGAGGCCACAATCCTCTAGGGTGCGCCCAGGGGGGCCCTGAGGGCTTGTGGGCCCCTCGGGTGTCCTCCAACCCTAATTCTACCTCTATAAATTCCAAAATATTCCCCAAACATCAGAAGCGTCCACCAAAATACTTTTCCGCCACCGCAAGCCTCTGTTCACGTGAGATCCCATCTTGGGGCCTTTCCCGGCGACCTGCCGGAGGGGGATTCGATCACGGAGGGCCTCTACATCAACCTTGCTGTCCTTCCGATGAAGCGTGAGTAGTTTACCACAGACCTACGGGTCAATAGCTAGTAGCTAGATGGCTTCTTCTCTCTCTTTGATCTTCAATACAATGTTCTCCTCGATGTTCTTGGAGATCTATTCGATGTAATACTTTTTTGTGGTGTGTTTGTTGAGATCCGATGAATTGTTGATTTATGATCAGATTATCTTTGAATATTATTTGAGTCTTCGCTGAACTCTTTTATGCATGATTAAGATATCTTTGTATTTCTCTTTGAACTATCGGTTTGGTTTGGCCAACTAGATTGGTTTTTCTTGCAATGAGAGAGGTGCTTAGTTTTGGGTTCAATTTTGCGGTGTCCTCACCTAGTGACAGAAGGGGTAGCGAGGCACATATTGTATTGTTGCCATCAAGGATAAAAAGATGGGGTTTATATCATATTGCTTGAGTTTATCCCTCTACATCATGTCATCTTACCTAAGGCGTTACTCCGTTCTTATGAACTTAATACTCTAGATGCATGCTGGATAGTGGTCGATGTGTGGAGTAATAGTAGTAGATGCAGGCAGGAGTCAGTCTACTTGTCACGGATGTGATTCCTATATTCATGATCATTGCCTTAGATATCGTCATAACTTTGCGCTTTTCTATCAATTGCTAAACAGTAATTTGTTTACCCACCGTATGCTATCTTCGAGAGAGAAGCCTCTAGTGAAACCTATGGCCCCGGGTCTATTTTCCATCATATATTTTCAGATCTATAAACCAAAAAACCCAAAAATACTTTGCTGCACTTTATTTATATTTACTTTAGTTTGCTCTTTTATTTATCTTTTATACCTATCTCTATTAGACCTCACTCTTGTTCGTGACCGTGAAGGGATTGACAACCCCTTTTTCGCGTTATGTGCAAGTGTTTGTTAGTTTGTGCAGGTGCATAGATTGGAGACTTGCTTGTGCCTCCTACTGGATTGATACCTTGGTTCTTAACTGAGGGAAATACTTATCTCTACTTTGCTGCATCACCCTTTCCTCTTCAAGGGAAAAATCAACGCAAGCTAAAGAAGTAGCAATGAACACCGACAACTAGAATCAATGTGTGAACATGAATGTAATGTCGGTGAGAAATACGTACTCCCCCAAGATTAGGCTTTTGGCCTAGCTTGGTGATCACCATCGTTGGTCTGGATAATACTTATAATTATAGCTCGTGGAGGCGTTCTGCGCCATGTCCTCAGCAAGACAAGCGGCCTCCACTGCCGCGTGTGCCTCTTTCTCATAAACAAAATATCTCTGTTTGCTCTGAAAATCAAAGAGAATAGGCACAGGAAAAGTAACAGAGACAACACGGTATTTATCAAATATCAAGTTATAGTCATAAATGTTAGTATTGTTCTTAATAAATTCATGGCGCAGCATCGCCTCAAAATCTAGATATTTATCAGGTAATATGGTATCATTGGGAGGAGTAGAGACCCCAAGCCTTGCAGCTACGTGGGAGGCATAAATTCCTCCAAAAAAATCACCATTATCCGCGTTGCGGTGCAACCGATGTGCAACAATTGCCCCAAGATTATACAGTTTATTGGTTGTTAAGGTGGTATGAATAATGCTCAAGTCAGGGGCACAAAGTGCACTACAATCTTGCTTACCAACAATGCATTTCCCATTAAAAAGTGTAAAGTATTTAATAGACGGAAAATGAATGCTTAATATTCTAGCTTGCGTAACTCCCCTATCTTCACCATTGCAAAGACTACTAAGGAACATTTCATAATCAGGTTTAGGTGGTTCGCTAAGTGAGCCCCAATACAGAATTTTGCAAGCATCATAGAATTCTTCAAGAGACATACCATAGGATCTATCATAAAGATGAAATAAAACTCTAGAATTGTGGGAATGATACTCAAACATCTGAGTGAACAACTGGGTGAGGTTGTAGTGTTGCGTGCACTTATCTGCGATGAAGGCGGAGAGCTCAGTGTTCTGAATATATCGATCAAATTCTTCTTTAATGCCTGTGCTTATCATGAACTCGTCACAAGGCCATCAGCATGATTTTGCTTCGGCAATCCTCACTGAACTTGCCCTTGGCTCAACATATGCCTGGCGTGCCGAGCTCTTGCTCAACGATCCTTCCGGGGACCTTCTCCTCGAAGAACTCCTCCTAAAGAAGTTCATTTTCCTAAGAACAAATTTCTAAAAAATTTGGACAACAAAAAGATGTTAACAAAACTTCACAAGATTGATAGCAACTACTCATATGGATGTGTAGAGGCTATATCAAGCATTCAAACTACTTGGAACTCAAAGAATTCAACATGCAAGCTCATTTTCAGTAGCACCAATAGCAGCAAAATATAATCCACTAAAACAATAACTAATTGGAGCAATGGAGGAGTCACATACCAAGGACCAATCGCCCAAAACAGTTTCAGAAATGGAGCTCCAAGCAAAGAGATAAAAAATCTTAGGTTTGGGAACAAGAACATGACGAAGAGAGCTACAAAGATTTTTTTTCTGGAGGTAGGAGGTGAAGTTGGCTGAATGGATAAGTGAGTGGGATCCTGTGGACCCCACATGGCATCTTGGCACGGCCTGGGGGTGACCGCGCCCTGTTACCTTGTGAGCAACAGGGGCACCCCCCGAGATGTATTCAGTGCCAAAAATTCTTAAATATTCCAAAAAAATCATGTTAAAATTTTACAATTCTGATCACTTTTATTTTTGAGCCATTTTTCATGAATAATTCAAAAAATAGGATAATCATGGCATTTTACTTTACTAAACTAAAAATAACAGAGAGCAAACTATAATTACAGAAGGTTCTGCTTATTGAATTCATCGACCACATGCCCCTCAAAAAGAGAATCCATTAATAAGGTTGATAAAGTCTTATTAACAAACTATTTCCGAGTAACATGAAACCAAAGAATCTTCGTATAACACTAGGTTACCTTAATGGGGATATGCATCTCCCCAACAATAAGAGTTTCATATTTCTTTTTGACGTATGGAAGAGTTAATTCAAAACCTCCGATAGTGATTGTCATAATTCTTTCAATAGAGTTGATACTATTCACTTGGAGTTGTTTCTTCGGAAAATATATGTATGCTCATTACCTTGACATGAAAAGTGACCTTGCTTTTGTTGCAATCAATAATAGCCCCTACAGTATTCAAAATGGTCTACCAAGGATAACCGACATGTTGTTGTCCTCGGGCATATCAAGAATGACAAAGTCCGTTAAGATAGTAACATTTACAACTACAATAGGCACATCCTCATAAATACCGATAGGTATAGCAGTAGATTTATTAGCCATTTACAGAGATATTTTAGTAGGTGTCAACTTATTCAAATCAAGTCTTCTATAAAGAGAAAGGCATAACACTAACACTGGCTCCCAAATCACATGAAGCAGTTTTAACATAATTTCTTTTAATGGAGCATGGTATAGTGGGTATTCCTGGATCTCCTAGCTTCTTAGGTACTCCACCCTTAAAAGAATAATTTGCAAGCATGATGGAAATTTCAACTTCAAATATCTTTCTTTTATTAGTGACAATATCTTTCATGTATTTAGCATATGGAGGAATTTTCAAAATATCAGTCAAGCGAGTGCGCAAAAAGGCAGGTCTAAGCATTTCAACAAAGCGCTCAAAGTCCTCCTCATCCTTATTTTTCGGAGGGTTAGTAGGAAAAGGCATGGGTTTTTGAACCCATGGCTTTCTTTCTTTACCATCTTTTCTACCAGTGAAATCTCTTTTATCATATTTTTTATTTTTAGGAGGTGGGTTATCAAGATCAACAACATGTTCTATTTCTACGTCATTATCAACTTCTTTATCTTTATATGGTCGAGCATCAATATGAACATCATCATTATCATTATCAATAGGTGGATGTTCATTACCAGACTGTGTCTCAGCATCAAAAATAGAAACATCATTACTATTCTCAGCAGGTTTTTCTACCTTAGGTTCACTAGAAGCATGCAAAGTTTTATCTTTTTTCTTTTTCTTTTTCTTTTTAGATGAACTAGGTGCATCAATTTTAATTCTCTGAGAATCTTGCTCAATTCTTTTAGGATGACCTTCAGGATATAGTGGCTCCTAAGTCATTCTACCTCCTATAGTCATTACCCTAATAGCATTATCATTCATTTTATTATTCATTTCATTAAGAAAATCATTTTGTTTCTTAGCAAATTGTTATAACTGAGTGTGAACCATGGATGCATGTTTACCTAAACCTTTAACATCATTAGCAATACTAAACATCAAGTTTCTCAAGCGATCAATCATGATAGCTATTCGTTTCAATTGATTCTTAACATACATATTGAAGTGTTCTTGCTTAACAATGTAATTATCAAATTCTTCCATGCATTGACTAGCAGATTTATTATAAGGAATATCACCTTCATCGAATCTATAAAGATAATTTACCTTTACTACCTGTGTCAAGATATCAAGTCCATGTATTTCTTTGATAGGTGGTAAATTCTTAACATCTTTAGCTTTAATACCATTTTATTTCATAGATTTCTTTGCCTCTTGCATATCTTCTGGACTAAGGAATAGAATACCCCTCTTCTTGGGAGTTGGTTTAGGTGGTGGTTCAGGAAGTGTCCAATCATTGGCATTTCTCAATATATTATTCAATAGTTCTTCAGCCTTTTCAACAGTTCGTTCCCTGAAAACTCAACCAACACAACTATCTAGGTAGTCCCTAGAAGCATCGGTTAATCCATTATAAAAAATATCAAGTATTTCATCTTTTAAGAGGATGATCAGGCAAAGCATTAAGTAATTGGAGAATCCTCCCCCAAGCTTGAAGGAGATTCTCTTCTTCAATTTGCACAAAGTTAAATATTTCCTGTAAGGTAGCTTCTTTCTTATGAGCAGGAAAACATTCTTCAGAGAAGTAATATATCATATCCTAGGGACTATGCACACAACCAGGAGCAAGAGTACTAAACCATTGCTTAGCATCATCCTTTAATGAGAAAGGAAACAACTTAAGAATATAGTAGTAGCGAATTTTTTCCTCATGAGCAAATAGGGTGGCTATATCATTCCATTTAGCAAGGTGTGCCACAACAGTTTCAGATTCATAACCATGAAAAGGTTCCGATTCAATCAAAGTAATTAACTCAGGATCGACAGAGAATTCATAATCCTTATCACTAACATAGATAGGAGAAGTAGCAAACTTAGGATCATATTTCATTCTCGCTATCATAGATTTTTCTTTCAGCTTATTCAGTAGTTTCTAGGCATCATCTCTATCATTACAAGCAAGAAATTATCTAGCTATCTCCCCATCCATAAAATAACCCTCAGGTATCTTAGGCATTTCAACCCTAGTAGGAGAGCTAGGCATAATAGGTGAATCATAATTTTCATCAGTTTTGGCATTCTCAAGTTCTTTAGCTTTAGCAAGTTGTTCATCAAGAAATTCACCTAGTGGCATAGTTTTATCAAGCAGAGTACTAGCATCATCATAAGCAGAAGTAGCATCATCAATTACTTGTGACATATCAGATTGAATAGCAGGTGTTCGTGTCGCAAGCTTACTCAAAATAGAAGGTGAATCAAGTGTGGAGCTAGATGGCAGTTCCTTACCTCCCCTCGTCTTAGAGGGTACGATCTTGGTCTTAGCGTCTTTTAGATTCTTCATAGTGATCAACAGATATCATTCCCAAGTGACTCCACAAATACAGCTATGCTCCCTGGCAATGGCGCCATAAAAAGGTCTTGATAACCCACAAGTATAGGGGGTCGCGACAGTCTTCGAGGGTAGTATTTCACCCAAACTTATTGATTCGACACAAGGGGAGCCAAAGAATATTTGAAAGTATTAGTAGTTGAGTTGTCAATTCAACCACACCTGAAGAAGTAAATATATGCAGCAAAGTTTTAGTAGCACAGTAGTATGATAGTTTGATAGCAGCGGTAACAGTAGCAATAGTAATGGTAACAGTAACAATAGCAGTTTTGTAGTGATTGTAATAGCAGCAACAACGAAAGTAACTTAGCAAAGATCAATATACCAAAAGCGTAGGCATTAGACCAGTGATGGATATTTGTGTTGGATGACATTCATCATATAACAGTCACAACCTAGAGCGATACGAAATAGCTCCAATTCATCAATGTAATGTAGGCATGTATTTCGTATATAGTCATATGTGCTTATAATAAGAACTTGCATGGCATCTTTTGTCCTACCTCAAGGAAACTAAGGGATATTAAGGCCTCCTTTTAATAGAGTACCAGAACAACGCATTAACATGTGGTGAATACATGAAATCCTCGAATTATAGTCATCCCTGAAGAGTATCCCAACTATTGTCACTTTGGGGTCTACGGATCAGAACAATAACAAGTACATATAACTAGCAGATTTGATCAAGAACTCAAATATATTCATGAAAACATAGAGGGTTCAGATCTGAAATCATGTCACTCGGGCCCTAGTGACAAGCATTAAGCATAGCAAAGTCATAGCAACATCAATCTCAGAACATAGTGGATACTAGGGACCAAGCCCTAACAAATTGACTCAATTATAAGACAAATCTCATCCAACTCCATCACCGTCCAGCAAGTCTACAAAGGGATTACTCACTCCTGGTGGTGAGCATCGTGAAATTGGTGATGAAGAAGGGTTTGTGATGATGATGGCGATGAATCCCTCTCTCCGGGGCCCCGAACGGACTCTAGATCAGCCCTCCTGATGAAGAACAGGAGGTGGCGGTGGTGGCTCCGTATCGTAAAGCCCTAACAAATTGAGTCGATTACATGACAAATCTCATCCAACTCCATCACCGTCTAGCAAGCCTACGAGCAGTGAGCATCATGAAATTGGTGATGAAGAAGGGTTGGTGATGACGATGGCGACGAATCCCTCTCTCCGGAGCCCTGAACGAAATCCAGATCAGCCCTCTCAATGAAGAACAGGAGGTGGCGGCGGCTCCATATCATAAAATGCGATGAAAGTTCTTCTCTAATTTTTTTTCTCAGGAAGACGGTAGTTATATGGTTGAGATTAGGGTCAGCGAAGCCACGCGGGCTCCATGAGGTAACAGGGCACGCCCAGGGGATGTCGTGCCCTGTTGCCTTGTAGGCAACTGGTGGCCCCTCTGGTGAATCTTCGCTCCAGTATTTTTTATATATTCCATAAAAAATCTCCAAAAAAGTTTTGTCCAATTCCGAGAACTTTTATTTCTCCACAAAAAACAACACCATGGTAGTTATGCTAAAAATAGCGCCAGTCCGAGTTAGTTTCATTCAAATCATGCAAATTAGAGTCCAAAACAAGATCAAATGTGTTTGGAAAAGTAGATACGACGAAGACATATCAATTGTCCATAATTAATTTGCACTAGCTTTTAAACAATTTTAATATAAAGTGCACTCCCAATCAAATCAATATCTCTCATAATTGAAAGTGAGTGATTCAAGACCCTGAGCTTATTCATAGTCATTGATGTGGACATCAGTGATGACATGAAGTTTAATCAATATGCAAACTTGCCGATCATATCTCCATATGACTCATGTTCATCTTTCGATGCTTCCTGCTCCGAGCTGAGAACAATTCTGCTAGAACTTCCAGACAATGAGTGTTTATGCTTGTGATGTCCTGCAAATGCACATGGCTATGTAGCTATTTCGTGATAAGTAAGGTTTGTCGATCTTATAGGGAGCGAATAGGATGGCACCACAATCCTTGCAACTGTGTTTTCTATAACACAACCACGCTCACACCCAAACTGGAGTTTGGAAATAGTTCACTTAAGTAGGCTGCTAGGGAACAGTAAAAGGGGGATTAAGCTAAGCTAGAGAGAATGAAAAATACTAAACTAAACAAAGGAAATAAACTAAGAGAGGTATGTGATGTGTTAGATGAGGTTGCTGGCATCTAGGTATGGTCTCGTTCGGTACGGGCACAGAATGGAGTTCAGCTTTATGACTATGCCATGTAGTGGCTAAGTCAGTACCTGCATCATAGGATACAATGATTTATGGATGTTGGGCGGTCCCCCACATAATGTTATGCATCAAGACGCACTGTATTGAGATAACTCATTCATCCTACTTGTCCCATACCTACGGCGGCTAACACAAAGATATTAAGGTCCTCGTGGTCTGAGGACCGGACGAAGGCATTGGGTTCTATGGACAACTGGGATTCCTAGAGTAATTGTGTTCCCCTCAAGATATTGATACATCTCCAACGTATCTATAATTTTTTATTGTTTCATGCTATTATAGTATCAACCTTGGATGCTTTATATGCATTTACAAGCAATTATATACTCCCTCCGTTCCACAATGTAGTGCATATAGATTTTTGAAAAAGTCAAACTTTATAAAGTTTGACCAAGTTTGTAGAGAAAAGCATATACATGTAGAATACCAAATATATATCTTTAGATACATCACAAGACGCACTTTCATATTGTATATATTTGGTCTTGTAGATATAATTAGATTTCTCTATAAACTTGGTCAAAGTTTGTATAGTTTGACTTTTTAGAAAATCTATATGCACTACATTATGGAACGGAGGGAGTATCATTTTTTGGGACTAACCTATCAATTTACTGCCCAGTGCCAGTTGGTGTTTTTTTTGCCTATTTTTGGTTTTCCGGAATATCAGTACCAAACGAAGTCCAAATTCCACGAAACTTTTTGGAGATTTTTTCTTGACAAAAGAGACCCTAGAAGCTTCGGGAGAGGGCCAGAAGATGAAGGACGGGCCCACGAGGCACCACGGCGTGCCCAGGGGGTGGGCGCGCCCTGGTGGCTCATGGGGCCCACGTTCACCCATTTTACCAAATTCCCCCTCTATAAATTAGCTAAAATAGAGCCAGCCAAAATACTTTTTCCACCACCGCAAGTTCCTGTTCTCGAGAGATCCCATCTGGAGGCCTTTTTCCGGCACTCTGCCGAAGGGGGAATCCATCACGGAGGGGCTCTACATAAACCTTGCTAGACATTCGATGATGTGTGAGTAGTTTACCATAGACCTATGGGTCCATAGTTAGTAGCTAGATGGCTTCTTCTCTCTCTCTTTGATCTTCAATACAATGTACTCCTCGATTTTCTTGGAGTTCTATTCAATGTAATCACTTTTTGCGATGTGTTTGTTGGGATCCGATGAATTGTGAGTTTATGATCAGATTATCCATGAATATTATTTGAGCCTTCTCTGAACTCTTTTATGCATGATTATTATAGCTTTGTATTTCTCTCCGATCTATTGATTTGGTTTGGCCAAGTAGATTGATTTTTCTTGCAATTGGAGAGGTGATTTGTGATGGGTTCGATCGTGCGGTTCTCAATCCCAGTGACAGAAAGGGACATGACACGTATTTGTATCGTTGCCAGTAAGGATAAAAAATGGGGTTTATGCATGCGTGAGTTTACTTTGTCTACATCATGTCATCTTGCTTAAGGCGTTACTCTATTCTTTATGAACTTAATACTCTAGATGCATGCTGGATAGTGGTCGATGTGTGGAGTAATTGTAGTACATGCATGCAGGAGTCGGTCTACTTGTCTCAGACGTGATGCCTATATACATGATCTTTGCCTTGGATATCGTCATGATTATTCGCTTTTCTATCAATTCCCAACAGTAATTTGTTTACCCACCGTATGCTATTCTCAAGAGAGAAGCCTCTAGTAGAAATTATGGCCCCGGGTCTACTTTTATCATATATTAAAATCCAAAAATATCTTGCTGCAATTTTTCTTTACTTTATTTGTTTTGTGTTTTATCTATCTATCAATCACTACAAAATTTAATCTTTGCAAATAACCGACGAGGGATTGACAACCCGTTGTTCGCAATGGGTGCTAGTATTTGTTATTTTGCGTGCAGGTACCTCTAACAAGGTGTTGTGTGGTTCTCCAACTGGATTGATTACCTTGGTTCTTAACTGAGGGAAATACTTATCTCTATTGTACTGCATTATCCTCTCCTCTTCGGGGAAATCCCAACGCAGCTCACAAGTAGTAGGAAGAATTTCTGTTGCCGTTGCCTGGGAGACATCATCAACATCTATCAAGTACCTACACATAAACTTTCATCTCCTTGCATTTACATTATTTTCCATTTTCCTCTCATTTTTATCTCCCCCACTTCTAAAACAATTTCACAAAAATAAAATAAAAATCCGTTTGCCTTTTTGCTTGTTAGCTTGTTTGTTTGCTTTTTGCCTTCATGTCAACACTTAAAAAAAGAAAAAGAAATAAGAAAAATTAAGATGGATCCTAATCCTCCTGCTAATCTTTTTAAAATATCCAATTATGATGAACCACTTGCTAGTGAGTTGAGTTCACTAGATTATCTTTATGAAGTTTTGCTTGAAATTCGCCAATCTGAAATTGTGATGAAGTGTTAAAAGAAGAAATTTATATGGTGATTCATGATAGCTGCTCAAATGAAAAGCACGATTGCAATGATATTATTATAAATTCTATTAATGTCAATTATGCTAATGATATGCAAAACCCCAAGCTTGGGGATGATGATTTTGTTATGTTCACTACTTTTTGCAATGATCATGATTGGGGTGATAATGCTTCTTATGATCTTGAAAATTTATTTAAGCCTCATGATGAATATGGTTGCAATAATATTGAAAGTGAGTTTGGAAGAGTGTCAACTTTAGGAAAAAAGAATCCCACATATTTGGAGAGTGTTCAATCTTATGAAATTATTGATAAAAGAGGGTTTTGAGAGGTCATGACTTTAGTTAATGTTAATCCCACTATCTCGGAAGATTATAAAAAAATTATGCATGTGGATCATAAAGAGAATATTGTTTATGATATCTATATTGTTGAATTTGAGTATGATCTTACATGTAATTATTATGAGATATGAAAATATGGTTGTAGAAATTTTCATGTTACTAAATCACCTCTCTTTGTGTTGAAATTATTAATGCTTCCTCCTTCCTATTTGCATGTGCTAGAAATTGCTTGTCATAATTTTTTTCCTATAAAATGCATATGCATAGGAAGTATGTTAGACTTAAATGATTTTTTCACATGCTACATGATGCTCTCTTTGTGTTTCAATTACTATCTTCCATGTGAGCATCACTGAAATCTCAAGACCATCTTAGTGGCTATAAAGAAAGAGCTTGTTGGGAGATAACCCAATAGCTATCATTTCTATTTTTTTGTGCACAAAATTATGGTACTGTTATGGTTGTGATTTTGTGTCTGAATTAGTGTTTGTGCCAAGTAAAGCCTTTGGGATGATTTTGATGATAGTTGCTTTGCTTGTGTGCAAAAACAAAAACTTTTGCATCCAGTAGCAGAATTGTTGAGATTTGCTTGAGCGTGATAAAATTCTGAGTTTTTTTACACATGATTGATATACAAATTGCCCACGTTTTCCTAAATTTTCAGAATTTTTGGAGTTACAAAAGTATGGTTATTGTTTGAATTACTACATATTGTTTTGTTTTTTACAGATTCTCTTTTCATTGCGTTGTTCGCTTGTTTTGATGAATCTATGCATTGTATCGGGGGTATAAGCCATGGTGAAGTTATAATACAGTGGGTATAATGCAATAATAAAATATGAATGTGTTTGCAACAGTACCTAAAGTAGTCATTGGGTTTATTATACTAACGGATCTCATGATGGTTTTGTTGAGTTTTGTGTGCTGAAGTTTTCAAGTATTGAGTGAGATCATGATGGATGAAGGAATAAGGAGTGGGAAGAGCATAAGCTTGGGAATGCCGGAGGCACCCCAAGGTAATATTCAAGGACTCCCAAGCATCTAATCTTGGGATTCCCCGGAAGGCATCCCCTCTTTCTTCTATCGACCATCGGTAATGTTACTTGGAGCTATATTTTTATTCATCACATGATATGAGTTTTGCTTGGAGCGTCGTGTATTATATGAGTCTTTGTTTGCTATTTAGTTTGTCACAATCATCCTTGCTGGACACAACTTTTTGAGAGGGACACACTTTTTTCGTGATTTGTTAGAGTACTCTATGTGCTTCACTTATATCTTTTGACCTAGGCAGTTGCTCTAGTGCTTCACTTATATCATTTAGAGCACGACGGTGATTAAAGTTTGAAGAAATAGATGAACTCTCATGCTTCACTTATATTATTTTGAGAGTTGATAATAGTAATGGTAATTTGCACAAGATATGAATTTGGTCCCAATAAGATGAATATTAAAGAAGGATATAATAAAAACTTTCATGTAGATCACTGGATATGATAAGTTTGATTCCTTGCAATAGTTTTGCGATATGGAGATGATAATATGTGAGTTATGCTAGTGAGTAATTATGATTTAGTAAGAATATTGGTGGTAAGGTTTGCGATTCCCTATGCACGCACATAAAGTCAATAGTTATGCAACAAAGTTATAGCCTACTTATGGTGCATTATTTAGTGTTAGTTATTCTCAATGCATGTTTATGACCGTTTTCGTTTTCCGGTTGGTTGCTTCTCAATCTATATTCTAGCCTCCATTTGTACTAAGCGGGAATACTGCTTGTGCATCCAATTCCTTAAACCCAAAGTTGTGCCAAATGAGCCCACTATACCTACCTATATGCGGTATTTGCATGCCGTTCCAAGCAAATTTGCATGTGCCAACTCTAATCATTCAAAAAACTATTTTTTGTATGCCTGTTCCGCTCATGAAGCTACAGGGGGTGGTCAATATCTTTCATGCTAGATGGGTTATTCTCACGATGAGTGTTTATTCACTTGTCATTTTGCATGAGAAAGTGGCAAGTAATAGGGATGCCCAGTCCCAAAATGAATTAAAATGAAAGTAAAAAAATAAACTTTCCCTTGGAAAGTTGAAAGTTTGGAAGGCACCCATCGATACGGCTATCCATGGATTATGAAAGAATGGTGGAGGGGAGTAAACTTTATTTTCTGTTTGGGAACCGCCTATAATGTGTCTAGCATGGGAGATATTTGAAACTTTCGGTCGTGACGTTGACAGGAAAAGCATGCCTCTCAAAAATAATTTTATCTCTATTTTAAACTTTTAGCTCTGGCACCTCTAAAAATCTCTGCTTCCCTCTGCGAAGGGCCTATCTATTTTACTCTTATGCATTTTTATTTTTATGTTGAGTCTCCATCTTCTCTTATAAAGCACCAACTAGAGAGTATTATTGTCATACTTGTGAATTGGATGTAGTTAATGTTGAGTGTGTTTCATGAATGGATCAATGACTGAGCATAATGGGCTAGGGATAACTTTCTTTAGTGTTGATATTTTGAAAGACATGGTTGGTTGTTAGTATGCTTGAGTATTTATATCTTCATGTTAAACTATAGACTATTGCTTTGAATCACTCGAATCCAAATATCCATGCCACAAAAGAAAAGATTATATGATGAATATGATAGGTAGCATTCCACATCAAAAATTCTGTTTCTATCATTTACCTACTCGAGGACGAGCAGGAATTAAGCTAGGGGGATGCTGATATGTCTCCAACGTATCAATATTTTTTTATTATTCCATGCTATTATAGTATCAATCTTGTATCTCTTATATGCATTTACAAGCAGTTATATATCATTTTTTGGGACTAACCTATTAACTCAGTACCTAGTGCCAGTTGCTGTTTTTTGCCTGTTTTTGATTTTCCAAAATATTAGTACCAAAAAAAGTCGAAATGCCACGAAACTTTTTGGAGATTTTTCTCTGGACAAAAGAGACCCTAGAAGCTTCGGGAGAGGGCCAGAAGATGAAGTAGGGGCCCACGAGGCACCACGGCGCCCAGGGGGTGGGTGCACCCTGGTGGCTCCTAGGGCCCATGTTCACCCGTTTGACCTAATTTCGCCTCTATAAATTCTCTAAAATCGGGAAACCAACAGAAAGCCAGCCAAAATACTTTTTCTGTTGCCGCAAGTTCCCGTTCTCGAGAGATCCCATCTGGAGGCCTTTTTTGGCACTCTGCTAGAGGGGGAATCAATCACGAAGGGGCTCTACATCAACCTTGCTACCCTTCCGATGATGTATGAGTAGTTTACCACAGACCTACGGGTACATAGTTAGTAGCTAGATGGCTTCTTCTCTCTCTTTGATCTTCAGTACAATGTTCTCCTTGATGTTCTTGGAGTTCTATTCGATGTAATCACTTTTTGTGATGTGTTTCTTGGGATTCATGAAATCTGGCATATCTCGTACTAGGGGTCCTAAGCTAGGCATCTTGGAGCGATGGTAACACAGACACAAGATTTTACCCAGGTTCGGGCCTTCTTGAAGAGATAATACCGTAGGCCCTGCTTTTGATTGTTTTCATATGGGGTGTAGTACAGAGTACATGTATCTACCACAAGATTGTTCTAACAAATATGAGTTGAACTATCGACTAGCCTGGCCCCGGTTTATATATGTACCGGAGGCCTAGGGTTTAGAAGAGTCATCGTCTTGTGCGCCAAGTCATGTGGAGTCTTCCTTGTAGGCATCGTGGTCTGCCCGAAGTGGCCCATTGGTGAACCGCCATGGGGGTCCTCGGCCCGACCCACAGGTCAGGAGACCATGTGGTCAGTACCCCCTAGTCCAGGACACCATCAGTAGCCCCCGTGAACCGGTATTCAAGTTGGGGATGCTCCTGGGTTCTTCCAAATTGTTCTTTGTCTTCGGTCGTCGGTCTTGAAAACTGGTTCAACAAATATTCTCATATCCGATCTCAACGATCGCCGAGGTGTATCCGAAGAGTTCATATGCCGGGCATCTGAGGAGCCCCTTTAAGTTCTCTGCCTTTATCAATGCCTTGCTATTTTTATGACACACCACAGGTTTGAAGTTTTTCCCGTGCGGCGGTGTCCTCTTGCATCCGAGCTCCAATGCGGGACCACATCTGAGGTGTCTTATTGCAGCCAAGCTCCAATGCCGGTATGTATCCGAGGTGTCTGATAACGCACAAGTATAGGGGATCAACTGTAGCCTTTCTTGATAAGTAAGAGTGTCGAACCCAACGAGGAGCTAAAGGTAGAACAAATATTCCCTCAAGTTCTATCGACCACCGATACAACTCTACGCACGCTTAACGTTCACTTTACCTAGAACAAGTATGTAACTAGAAGTACTTTGTAGGTGTGATAGGATAGGTTTGCAAGATAATAAAGAGCACGTAAATAAAATCTAGGGGCTGTTTACATAAAGAAACAACTAAGTTAGTTTTAGTAGAGAGCTTTTTGTCACAAGAAAGTTATTTGTCCCTAGGCAATTGATAACTATACCGGTAATCATTATTGCAATTTTATATGAGGGAGAGGCATAAGCTAACATACTTTCTCTACTTGGATCATATGCACTTATGATTGGAACTCTAGCAAACATCCATAACTACTGAAGATCATTAAGGTAAAACCCAACCATAGCATTATAAGGTATCAAGTCCTCTTTACTCTGCAAACAACCTACTTACTCGGGTTTGTGCTTCTTTCACTCACGCCACCCACCATAAGCAAATCATAAATATATTGCAAACCCTATAGCGGGGATCCCTCATGCTTGCGCGACACGGAGAGCACCATAGGACAGCACCAAAAATAAAACATGCAACTCAAACCAATCACGATCATCAATCAACCCATAGGATAAAACGGATCTACTCAAACATCATAGGATAGCCATACATCATTGGGAAATAATATATAGCGTTGAGCATCATGTTTAAGTAGAGATTACAGCGGGGAGAAGGGGTGTTACACTACTGCATAGAGGGGGAGAGAGTTGGTGATGACAGCGGCGAAGTTATTGGTGTAGATCGTCGTCACGATGATGGCCCCGGCAGTGTTCCGGCGCCTCCGGGAGAGAGGGGGAGAGAGACCCCCTCCTTCTTCTTCTTCCTTGACCTTCCCCCTAGATGGGAGAAGGGTTTCCCCTCTGGTCCATGGCCTCTGGCGGCGGAGGGGCGGGAACCCCTTCGAGATTGGATCTCTCTCTCTCTCTGTTTCCTTCTGTTTCTGCGTTCCTAGATTCTCGCCTTTCACCGTTTGTTAAATTCCTAGAGATCCGTAAGTCCAATTGGGCTGAATTTTTAACAAGATTTTTATCCGGATATTAGCTTTCTTGCAGCCGAAGAAGGGCACCAACTGCCTTACGGGGTGACCACAAGGGTCCAGGGCGCGCCCTACCCCCTTGGGCCCGCCCCCTGCCTTGTGGCCCCCTCGGGCGTCGTCTCGCGTTGATTCCAATTCCCAAAAATCACATATATTCCAAAAAAAATCTCCGTAAGTTTTTATCGCGTTTGGACTCCGTTTGATATGGATTTTCTGCGAAACAAAAAAGATGCAACAAACAGGAACTGGCACTGGGCACTGGATCAATATGTTCGTCCCAAAAATAGTATAAAAAGTTGCCAAAAGTATATGAAATTGTAGAATATTGGCATGAAACAATCAAAAATTATAGATACGACGGAGATGTAGCAACATTCCCAAGCTTAATTCCTGCTCATCCTTGAGTAGGTAAATGATAAAAAAGATATTTTTTGATGTGGAATGCTACCTAGCATAATCTTGAGCATATAATCTAATCATGTCATGAATATTAAGACAAGAGTGATTCAAAGCAATAGTCTATCTTTTGACATTAAGACAATAATACTTCAAGCATACTAATAAAGCAATCATGTCTTCTCAAAATAACATGGCCAAAGAAAGTTATCCCTACAAAATCATATAGTCTGGCTATGCTCCATCTTCACCACACAAAGTATTTCATCATGCACAACCCCGATGACAAGCCAAGCAATTGTTTCATACTTTTAATGTTCTCAAGCCTTTTCAACTTTCATGCAATACATGAGCGTGAGCCATGGATATAGCACTATAGGTGGAATAGAATATGATGGTGGAGGTTGTGTGGAGAAGACAAAAAGGAGAAAGTCCCACATCAACTAGGCAAATTAATGGGTTATGAAGATGCCCATCAATTGATATCGATGCAAGTGAGTAGGGATTGCCATGCAACGGATGCACTAGAGCTATAAGTGTATGAAAGCTCAAACTGAAAACTAAGTGGGTGTGCATCGAACTTGCTTGCTCATGAAGACCTCAGGCATTTGAGGAAGCCCATCATCGGAATATACAGCCAAGTTCTATAATGAAAATTCCCACTAGTATATGAAAGTGATAACTCAAGAGACTCTCTATATGAAGAACATGGTGCTACTCTGAAGCACAAGTGTGGTAAAAGGATAGTAACATTGTCCCTTCTCTCATTTCTCTCATTTCTTTTTTTTTGGTGGGCTTCTTTTGCCTCTTTTTTTTATTTGGGCTTCTTTGGCCTCTTTTATTTTTCATAAAGTCCGGAGACTCATCCCAACTTGTGAGGGAATCATAGCTTCCATCATCCTTTCCTCACTGGGACAATGATCTAATAATGATGATCATCACACTTTTATTTACTTACAACTCAATATTACAACTCGATACTAGAACAAAATATGACTCTATATGAATGCCTCTGGCGGTGTACCAGGATGTGCAATGATCTAGCATAGCAAAGATATCAAAAAATGTACAAGCCATGAAAATATCATGCTAGCTATCTTACGATCATGCAAAGCAATATGACAATGAATGCTCAAGTCATGTATATGATGATGATGGAAGTTGCATGGCAATATATCTCAGAATGGCTATGGAAATGCCATGATAGGTAGGTATGGTGGCTGTTTTGAGGAAGATATAAGGAGGCTTATGTGTGATAGAGCGTATCATATCACGGGGTTTGGATGCACCAGCGAAGTTTCCACCGACTCTCGAGGTGAGAAAGGGCAATGCACGGTACCGAAGAGGCTAGCAATGGTGGAAGGGTGAGAGTGCGTATAATCCATGGACTCAACATTATTCATATAGAACTCACATACTTATTGCAAAAATCTATTAGCTATCGAAACAAAGTACTACATGCATGCTCCTAGGGGTATAGATTGGTAGGAAAAGACCATCGCTCGTCCCCGACTGCCACTCATAAGGAAGACAATCAAAAAAATAAACCATGCTTCGACTTCATCACATAACGGTTCACCATACGTGCATGCTTCGGGAATCACAAACCTTAACACAAGTATTTCTACCAATCCACAATTACTCACTTGCATGACTCTAATATCACCATCTTTATATCGCAGAACTATTGTAAGGAATCAAACATATCATATTCAGTGATCCACAAGTTTTATGTAGGATTTTATGACTAACCATGTGAATGACCAATTCCTGTCAACTCTCTAAATAGATATAAGTGAAGCAAGAGAGTTTAATTCATTCTACAAAAGATATGCCCATGCTCTAACAAATATAAGTGAAGCAAAAGAGCATTCTACAAATGGCGGTTTGCTATGTGAAGAGAAACAGGCAATCCAAACTTCAAAAGATATAAGTGAAGCACATGAAGCAGTCTATAAGCCATACTCAAAAGATATAAGTGAAGTGCATGAAGCATTCTATAAATCAACCAAGTACTATCTCATACCAGCATGGTGCATTATTAAAATAAAAATAAAAAAAGGACACGACGCTCCAAGATTTAATCATATCATGTGATGAATAAAAATATAGCTCCAAGTAAAATTACCGATGATCGTTAGAAGAAAGAGGGGATGCCTTCCGGGGCATCCCCAAGATTAGTTGCTTGGGAGTCCTTGAATATTACCTTGGGGTGCCTCGGGCATCCCCAAGCTTAGGCTCTTGCCACTCCTTATTCCTTCATCCATCGTGATCGCACCCAAAACTTGAAAACTTCAATCACACAAAACTTAACAAAACCCTCGTGAGATCCGTTAGTATAATAAAACAAATCACCACTTTAAGTACTATTGAAAACCCATTCATATTTAGTTTTTACGTTGTAGCTACTGTATTATAACTTCCCCATGGCTTAGACCACCGATAAAATCGATAGTTTCATCAAAACGAGCAAAACAATGCATCAAAAACAGAATCTGTCAAAAACAGGACAGTCTGTAGTAATCTGAACATGCACCATACTTCTGTAACTCTAAAAATTCTGAAAAATTAGGAAAAAATAAAAAAATTGTATAGACGTACTTTGCAAAAAAGTTTCAGAAGCTTTTAACATTCCAGTAAAAAATGTAAATTCACACGCTACAGCCAAAGTTTCTGTTTTTCCACTGCACATACCAAACAAGCAATCTAATCATCCTAAAGGCAAATCTTGGCACATTATTTTTATAGTACAATGAATTTGTACAAGGGGATAATTATTTTTGTTGAAAATTTTCTGTAATCAAGGTTCACAAAGTTACCATGGGCATGAACAAAGTTCAAGGCTAGCTCCCACTTTAACAATGCTCATCTTTCTCACTTTCGCTTTTCTTTTTAAAAAAAAGTTTTAGGTTCCCCACTTTATTTTTTTGTTTTTAAACTTTATAAAAGCACACAACATAAATAAATGACTCTCTAAAACTTCCGGGTTGCCTCCCTGGCAGCGCTTTCTTTAAAGCCATTAAGCTAGGCATATAGTGCTCAAGTAATGGATCCACCCGGATCCCAAGGTATATCAAAGCCAATTTTAATTAACAATGAATTGTAATTTAGTAGTGAGCACAAAGTAACATATATCATGCAACAACAAAGTCTAACTCTCTTCCTATGCATCGGCATGTCATAAAAGAACAATTCATGCACACGTAGTAAAGGCCGATACATAGCATAAGCAGTTTCTTGCAATTTTATCGTATTCGAAACATAGAGAGGCGGAGATGTAGTTCCTCTCTCATAATAATTGCAAGTAGGAGCAGCAAGAACATGCATATTATAATTATCAAAATCATCATGTGTAGTAGTAAAACACAACCCATCAATATAATCCTTAATAAAAAGCAAACTTCTCCGATATAGTGTAGTTTGGAGAATTCAAAAAGATAATAGGACTATCATGTGTGGGTGCAATAGAAACAATTTCATTCTTAACATAAGGAAATATAGCAAGTTCATCTCCATAAGCATAATTCATATTGGCATCATGGCCACAAGCATAGCAAGCATCAGTTTCATCAAAAAGGGATATTTCAAACGAATCCAAGGGATCATAGCAATCAACATAGCATTCATCCTTCGATAAGCACGAAGGGAAATTAAACAATGTATGAGTTGAAGAGTTACTCTCATTAGAAGGTGGGAACGGGTAGCTAATCCGCTCTTCCTCCTTTTGTTCTTCGCTCTCGTCCTCATCTTTTTCATCCAATGAGCTCACAGTGTCATCAATTTCTTCTTCCATAGTTTCCTGCAAAATATTAGTCTCTTCTTGGACAGCAGAGACTTTCTCAACAAATGCATCAATATCGGCATTGTATTCATAATTCTCATAGCAATATTTAAGTATAGCAAAATTTTCAGGCCTATAAACATCATCATCAAAAGCTTCATACTTTTTAAACAAAGATTCAATTTCATAAGCACCCTTAAAAGTAACGAATTCTTCTATTCGTTCCACATCATAGTAATCATATATACCATTAGCATAAGAAGCCAAGGTTTTATTATCATTAAATTTACATGAAAAGGGAAGGTGTGGATCCTTCATCCTAGAGCAACAAGGATAATCATATCTCAAGCATAGATCCTGAGCATACCAATGCAACATATGAATTTGATCCCATAATAGTTTCCCTTTTTGAGTCAAGTGATAATCCCTAAAGTATTCACGTTGATCCAACGTGTCTCCCATTATCAAGTTGAATGGGGTTTTCTCAGGATTATCAAAGTAGTGCATAATATTTTCCACATAACGAGCATCGAGGGTTTTAGGAGGTTCCCCATCTCCATGATTAGCAAGTACAACTAATTTTTTTTGTATTTCGTGTTCCATATCCATAACTAAAGACAGAGAACAACTAAGAACAGCAAATAAAATCTACTTAGTGATAAAGCAAACAAGCACACACGAGAATATTCACCCCACGCTATTGCTCCCCAGCAACGGCCCCAGAAAAAGGTCTTGATAACCCACAAGTATAGGGGATCAATTTTAGCCTTTCTCGATAAGTAAGAGTGCCGAACCCAACAAGGAGCTAAAGGTAGAACAAATATTCCCTCAAGTTCTATCGATCACCGATACAACTCTACGCACGCTTAACGTTCACTTTACCTAGAACAAGTATGAAACTAGAAGTACTTTGTAGGTGTGATAGGATAGGTTTGCAAGATAATAAAGAGCACGTAAATAAAATCTAGGGGCTGTTTAGATAAAGAAACAACTAAG
Organism: Thinopyrum elongatum; assembly: GCA_011799875.1. Taxonomy (NCBI): domain Eukaryota; kingdom Viridiplantae; phylum Streptophyta; class Magnoliopsida; order Poales; family Poaceae; genus Thinopyrum; species Thinopyrum elongatum. The sequence goes on along the minus strand of CM022302.1, from coordinate 403,696,987 downwards.
TTAGTTTTAGTAGAGAGCTTTTTGTCACAAGAAAGTTATTTGTCCCTAGGCAATCGATAAATAGATCGGTAATCATTATTGCAATTTTATATGAGGGAGAGGCATAAGCTAACATACTTTCTCTACTTGGATCATATGCACTTATGATTGGAACTCTAGCAAACATCCATAACTACTAAAGATCATTAAGGTAAAACCCAACCATAGCATTATAAGGTAACAAGTCATCTTTACTCCCATACGCAAACAACCTACTTACTCGGGTCTGTGCTTGTGTCACTCACGCCACCCACTATAAGCGAATCATAAACATATTGCAAACCCTACAGCGAGGATCCCTCATGCTTGCATGACAAAGAGAGCACCATAGGACAGCACCAAAAATAAAACATGCAACTCAAACCAATCACGATCATCAATCAACCCATAGGACAAAATGGATCTACTCAAACATCATAGGATAGCCATACATCATTGGGAAATAATATATAGCGTTGAGAACCATGTTTAAGTAGATATTACAGTGGGGATAAGGGGTGTTACACCACTGCATAGAGGGGGAGAGAGTTGGTGATGACGGCGGCAAAGTTGTTGGTGTAGATCGCCGTCACGATGATGGCCCCGACGGCGTTCCAGCGCCACCGGGAGAGAGGGGGAGAGAGCCCCCCTCCTTCTTCTTCTTCCTTGACCTTCCCCCTAGATGGGAGAAGGGTTTCCCCTCTGGTCCATGGCCTCCATGGTGGCGGAGGGGCGGGAGCCCCTCCGAGATTGGATCTCTCTCTCTCTCTGTTTCCTTCTATTTCTGCGTTCCCAGATTCTGGCCTTTCACCGTTTCTTAAATTCTCGGAGATCCGTAACTCCGATTGGGATGAAATTTTAACACAATTTTTATTCGGATATTAGCTTTCTTGCAGCCAAAGAAGGGCACCAACCGCCTTATGGGGTGACTGCAAGGGTCCAGGGCGCGTCCTACCCCCTGGGGGCGCCCCCTGCCTTGTGGCCCCCTCGGGCATCGTCTCGCATTGATTCCAATTCCCAAAAATCACATATATTCCAAAAAAAATCTCCGTAAGTTTTTATCGCATTTGGACTCCGTTTGATATGGATTTTCTGCGAAACAAAAAACATGCAACAAACAGGAACTGGCACTGGGCACTGGATCAATATGTTCGTCCCAAAAATAGTATAAAAAGTTACCAAAAGTATATGAAAGTTGTAGAATATTGGCATGAAACAATCAAAAATTATAGATACGATGGAGACGTATCAGTGTCATAGATTTCCTCAGTCTTAAAATGTTTTAAAGAAGTTCAGCCGAGCCTAATGCCGAAAACATCCTCTAGGGAGCTAGCCACTTGTATCCAAACTCTATGCCGGACTACTTCCGAGGTGGCGCACCACCTCGGTCGTGGGCTAATTTTTTATGAAATATTTTTTTAATTGGTGCCATTTATTCTCTGCCGAGATGTATAGCTAGTAGCCCTCAAGGTGTGTGTCGGCCTAAAATCTACACCTGAAGGAAAACATGAAACCGCTGATCCCAGTAGCCCCTGAGAGTCAGGTCGAATCGCGAAATCAGTCTGAGGATCAACTCCTAGCTCGGCATCATACATAAGAATGGAAACGTGGTGTGCATAGTCCTCGAGACTCAGGTTGGGTGTGACCGACCAACCTGAGGATCGTAATCTCCTCAGAAACTTTTTGCACTTTGTAAATTGTCTGCATTGAATCGTCAATGCAGTAGCCCCCGAGCCACTGGTCGGGTGGCAACACCCGATCAGGGGATCGATGTAACCCGTTAATGGCTTTTAAGTCAGAAGCATGAAGCCCAGTAGCTACCGAGCCTTAATTTGGGCACGGGTGGCCGAATTAAGGATCGACATTCGCTTGACAGAAAATTTTGTTGTGTTTAACAAAGACTTCTCCGAAAGAGAATAAAGATCTCTTAAAGGAGATAGATCTAGCGAAAGCCGAGCTCGCCAAGGTCGGCCCCAAGGGGCTTAATAGATAGGAAATCAATGCCAACCGGGAATTATGAGAGCGTTAGTCCACTGCTCGGTTGTCTCAGCGAGATTGTGCCCTTGACTCTTTAAAAGATGGGCTGCAGTAAATTGACTTTACTTGCAATTTATGTGTAATGATTCTATGTCAAGTACTTTGCACCATTAATGCTCAGCTCCGCATTGTACAAAACTTTGTTGATCGACCATCGGCTTCAACCTCCTCGGCCAGTAGCCGGGGAGTGTTTGTCCCACTTTATAAAGCCTTTATGAGGGCAAAGATTTACGACAAACAAGGCAATCCGGCCATACGGTTTTATAAACAAAGGTATGCGGAGAGATATGTTATATTACTTTTTAACGTAAGAAACATCTTCTGGAAAAAATAGTTCCTTTCTGAGTTCCTTTCCCCAGGCTATCATGTTGACCATGATCGTGAAACCTCAACTCTGATCAATGTGGGAGGAAAATATTAAGGATTTAGTTTGGGGAAAGTTACCGAACTCAGTGGTCTTTAGTGAACCTAAATTTTCACTTCCGTCGTTGCCGACCAATTATATTCTTAAGATGGCTAGCTTTTGGCTTCACCCAGTCCAAGGTACTAACCTGGATGACCCGGAAGTAACAATCACAGAGGTGCTTCCTTTACCCCCTAGCCAAACTATCGGGAACGTAGGGGGTAAGAACAGGAGCCAGGCAACCCAGCTTGGCCAAAATCTTAAATCAAATTTGATGCATATTTATGGCTTTATAATGATGATTACGGAAGGCAACACTTCTATACTGAATACAAACGCTAAAGATATATGTTTATTTTGACTATGTTGTGACTGTTTATCATTTGAAAGTGTCCCATCATCGGTTCTACCCCTTTGTATATGTTATGCAGGGTGTTTCTGCAGTAACAAGACAACCCTTAGCCAACGTCTCGGTGCCCGGAGGCGGCGCATTAGCGGAAACGAGGCAATCAGATATGCTGGCTTTATAACTTTCACTTAGTCATAGGAGCTTAAAGTTGGGAGGCCGATTACTAGCCCCCGGTTAGTTTTCGGCGCCAGCCGAGGTCAAGCCATTAACACTTCGGCCAATTTTATGAAAGGCCCATCGTTTAACATGGGGTAACCTCTATCGATCTATAGTTTGACACAGTCATCGGATCGCTGACCAGTTTTCGGCTTTCTCCACTGAGGCGCTTAACCATTTGAGCTGGAAGCACAATCGCAGTGGTTCTCCCTTTGCACACCTAGCCGAACAAAGTGGAACGTAGGAGGCAAGCACAGAAGCCGGGCAACCCAACTATTGACTGAAGACACAATTCAAAACTGATGCATATAAAGCAATATCCAAGAACGTTCTATCAAGGACTCCTCGGAGTATCTTGGCTTTTGGTGGGCTAGGCTCTAGTCGCAGCCCCCATTGATATTACCGATGCTTTAAAGGCATCCGACGTTGTACTGTGGGAGTTATGCTGGAGACACACAGTATCCCCTGAGACTCAGGTTGGGTGCGGCCGACCAACCTGAGGATAGGATCTCCTCGGGAGCTAGTCCAGATGTCATGTGTGTTTTACCAACGCCGAGGTGTAGGTCGGCAGGAAAGATGCCGAGCTGCGTGTCGGAAAAGATTTCTCGAGCTGAATTATTATGCAGGGCACCTCGGTCATGAAGATGTCCCGCCTCCTAAAAGAAAAACATACAAATAGCTTAAAAGTGCCATAAGCTCGAAAAGCCAAAATTCATTTGTGCTTCCGTCGTGCTTTAACATGATACGTCCGATATCCAGACTTCAAGTGGGTCAGCCTTGGGCTTCAACCTCCTTATCCTGAAGGCGGAGTGTTTCTCAGAGTCCAGTTTAGCGAACTAGACATGAGCGGCTTTAGAGAGAAACCAGGCTATCCATCTATTGACCACACACTCGCATCAGAAAAAAGAGTAGTAGAAAAAGGCTTTGCAACGACTTAGAAGCAATCATTTATTGCAAAATGACTCATATAAATTTAAGAGCCCCCAGTTAACATGGGAAAAGGAAGTTTTTGCAACAAACTAAGTTTTTAACAAGCAACTTTTTGTTTAACACAATTCTAATGCTTGGTCGAAACGAACGAAAATTAAATATTTTAAAAAAATTGAGCATGAAAGCGACTTAGCTGGTTAATGTGCTCGGCGTTGATGACGTGGTCCAGGCTTGTGGTGGGACGAGGACGCCCGATGAACTTTGACAGATTCAACATGATGTGTAGTCCTCGACTTGACCGAGGTCCCACGCCCTAAGCCCGAGGTGACCGAGCGAGGAGTTTGGCTTGATGAAGTGGCGACGCGGCATGGACAATGTGGTGAGGCAAATCCCCCAGTACAGCTAACATAAAGAAGCTGGTCGGCTGGTGACGTCGAAGTCTCCGGAGTAGGTTGATAAAGAGATGGCGAAGCCCCCTGTCCAGCCAAGGTGCCGGGGCAGGTCGGCGGGTAACGCCGGAGCCCATGTCAACCGACGTGTCAAAGCTGGTCGGCGTGGTGGACGTCAGCTGAAGAAACAACGGCGCGACGACGCCGGCGCTGGGTGTCCCGCTGAATTGCTGACACATCTTGCTCGTTGTTGGGGGGATGACGACGTCGGCTCGCCGAGGAGGCGCAGGCAAAGTAGTTTTCCTGCCCACATATAAATAGTGCAAGGCAAAAGTAATAACAAATAATAATAAGAAAAAATCCTTTACTTAATTAATTTAAGGAAAGTAAATAATCAAAGAGATATGGCCTGGTCATCGAGGTCGATGTCGACATATGTCAGAAATCCGCATGATGATGATGATGGTGGTGCAATGCGGTGACCACGTAGTTTGAATTTGCCTTTCTGGCCGAGTTGCGGTTGTAGTATCCGCCGAATTGCTAGAAGCTAGCCGGACTGGAATCAGACCATCATGTCTGTCGCGGGGCGGTCCGAATCTTAAACCAGTCACTACTGCAGGATGCTGCTAACACGACACTACGATCAGAGACCCTTTGATGAAACTGTGTGTGATGCATTAATCGCAAACAGGGATGTAAAAAACCGTCAAAAAAGATGCAAAATATTTGCGATGGTGGAGACATCAAACACGGTTCAGATTTTAGTTACGTGTGCGATGCGGCGCATACGGTTCAGTTCAATGAACTGTTTGTGATGAGGCAGAACAATAGAAACGGGCAGCCAGATGAAGGCGTCTGCGATATACGGGATATAGTTGATGTCTACTACGCAACTTTATTCTTGTAGACTCGTGTTGGGCCTCCAAGCGCATAGTTTTGTAGGACAGTAGCAATTTTCCCTCAAGTGGATGACCTAAGGTTTATCAATCCGTGATAGGCGTAGGATGAAGATGGTCTCTCTCCAACAACCCTGCAACCAAATACAAGAAATCTCTTGTGTCCCCAACACACCCAATACAATGGCAAATTGTATAGGTGCACTAGTTCGGCAAAGAGATGGTGATAAAAGTGTAATATGGATGGTAGAAATATATTTTTATAATCTGAATAAATAAAAACAGCAAGGTAGCGAATGATAAAAGTGAGCACAAACGGTATTGCAATGCTTGAAAACAAGGCCTAGGGTCCGTACTTTCGCTAGTGCAATCTCTCAACAATGCTAATCTAATTGGATCATATAACCATCCCTCAAAGTGCGATGAAGAATCACTCCAAGGTTCTTATCTAGCCGAGAATATAAGAAGAAATTGTTTGTAGCTATTCTTTCCGATCGATCTATCCAAGAGTTCGTACTAAAATAACACCAAGTTATTCTTTCCGATCGATCTATCAAGAGTTCGTACTAAAATAATACCAAGTTATTCTTTCCGATTGATCTATCAAGAGTTCATACTAGAATAACACCAATGCAAATTCAGATTCATAATACTCAATCCAACACAAAGAACCTCCAAGAGTGCCCTAAGATTTCTACCGGAGAAACAAGGACAAAAACGTGCATCAACCCCTATGCATAGATTACCCCAATGTCACCTCGGGAATCCGCGAGTTGAGTGCCAAAACATAAATCAAGTGAATCAATATAATACCCCATTGTCACCATGGGTATTCATATGCAAGACATATATCAAGTGCTCTCAAATCCATAAAAGTATTCAATCCGATAAAACAAAATCTTAAAGGGAAAACTCAATTCATCACAAGATAGAGAGGGGAAAACACCATATGATCCAACTATATTAACAAAGTCCGCGATACATCAAGATCGTGACATCTTAATAACACGAGAGAGAGAGAGAGAGATTAAACACATAGCTACTGGTACAAACCCTCAGCCCCGAGGGTGGACTACTCCCTCCTCATCATGGTGGCCGCCGGGATGACGAAGATGGCCACTGGTGATGATTTCCCCCTCCGGTGGAGTGCTGGAACGGGGTCTAGATTGGTTTTTCATGGCTACAGAGGCTTGTGGTGGTGGAACTTCTGATCTAGGGTTACCCCTGATGGTTTCTCTATTTATAGGAATTTTTGGCGTTGGTTTCACGCTAAGATGGGCCTCGAGGTGAGCACAACCCACCGGGGCACGGCAAGGGCCCAGGCGCACCCCAGTGTCTTGTGTCCTACTCTTTCACCTTCTGGTCCTTCCACAAAGCTTTGGGGGTCTCTTTTGTTCCAAAAAAAAATCATCAAAAAGTTTCAGCTCATTTGGAGAACTTTCATTTCTGCACAAAAAACAACACCACGGTAATTCTGCTGAAAACAGCGTCAGTCCGGGTTAGTTCCATGCAAATCATACCAAAACCGTATAAAATTGTTGTAAACATGGCATGAATACTTCATAAATTATAGATATGTTGGAGACGTATCAATAGTTCACTCTGATAAACTGTTTGTGATGAGGAGGAACAACAGAAACGGGCAGCCAGATGAAGGTGTGTGCGATATACGGCATACAGTTCACTCAGATGAACTGTTTGTGATTAGGCAACACAAAAGAAACGGTCAGCCAGATCAAGGTGTGTGCGATATACGGCATACAGAACAGTATTTTTTACTATGAATAGTGTGCTCTGTTGGGCACACAAGTATATGGATCATAGCCTTGGGCGAGCAATGTGCTTGCACGCGTCGTGCTAGCTCGATGTTCCTTCCATGCTAAGTTTCCATTAATTGACGGCGTTTTATGAACACGCCACCATTTCTCGCCATTTCCTCACCGGTTTCCCGCCGCCACCCAGCAATATTGCATGCGGCGCGCGACGCACGGAGGCAACAAGCGTAGCCTGTAGCACATCCACCTTTTCCAAGCATGCCAACCCACCAAAGCGCCGCCTCTGCCATCAACCTGCTCGACGAGGAAAACGAGAAGGTGCCACGGCCCATCGAGGCCGAGGCGCTCCCCGGCAACGCGATGGACGACGCCGTGATGGGCGTCATCGCCAGGGTTGAGCAGACCCTTGGCGCATGGTGCTTCAGCGCCGCGGATCAAGATAGGCATGTCAGCACCGAGAGGCTGCACCTTGCCGCACAACATGATCGATGGCGTGCCGTAGAGAAAGCTAGCCGCGTCCGCACCGATAGGCTGCGGCTCACCGCACAGCGAGACCATTGGAGCACCGCAGAGCGAGAGGCGCGACGCGCCGCACAACAAGAGTGGATCCATCTGCTCTTGCTGCTGTTGACGGGGCGTCGCAGCTGGGTACATGTCCCGTCAGTACCCCCATTCCTTGCTAGGAGTGGGCAGAGGTTGTCTGCGTCGTACTTGCACCAGAGGTCGGCCGCGCCGTACTTGCACCGGACGCCCGCCGCGCCGTTCGCATGGGTCGCGCCGTTCGCATTGTCCGTGGCCCGCTCGATGCCAACGTGCTGGTTGCTAGGCTCGACCAACTCCTTGGCCCAGGTGTCCATCTGGGCACAGTAGAGGAACATGGCTGTCACATCTTTGAGCTGGTGATCTCCGATGAAATAGCCAACTTGGAGCTCGAGATCGTGCTCTAGATGTACCGCGAGCGTGTCGACCGCTTGGACGAACGCCTGCAAGAGTTCAGACAGAGCCAAGAGCTACCATAGGCAAGGGCTGCTGGTCATGGTCTCGTGGATGCGTTTTATATTTTTGAGTCGTTTCGACTTGGATCGCTATGTATTCACAACAATCATAATATTGCTCTGTTTATTACTCTGTTTCAATGTGTGTACTCTGTTTTCTGTTCTTATATGTTCTGATTCAATGTGTGTGTATATGCTTTCCATTATGTATATGTGGATGATAACAGCCAGATACAAATTAGTATACAAAAATAGATAGAAAATGGAATTCATAATATATATTAATTGTTCATTAGTTCATCACAGAATATATATAATATCATCACATATACGTGATGATACTTAACTACTAGGTACAATGCATAAAATTGAAAACGAACAATACTAAAACTAATAATCCCTCCTAGGGGCAGTATTCCGGCAGCCCCTCGCCAGCAGCTCCCTGGTGCGCGGCATCTTCCCAGTGCGGAGGTAGTACTCCACCTCCTCCGCCTCGCAGCGCTTGACGTACCGATCTGCCTCTTGCTGACGGACGAGCGTGAACGATCTTGCCATTTCGTTGGGCGCCCACTGGAGCTCCTCGTCAGTAGCACGTTGGAGCTTATCGGCCCACCTCCACGCAGCGATGAGGCGCCTAGCGCCTTTGACCTTCCTCGCGAAGTACCTGTCTTCGTACACCTCCTCCGCATGATGACGAGCCCGCCCCCAAAGCTCCACCGCCTCCTTTTTCCAGGCGGCATCACGGGCTTCATAGGCCGCCTGGTACCTGGCTTCCTCCGCCATCTCCTTCTTGAACGCCACTTGCCTGTCTTTCTCAGCCGGCGGCAGCGACTTCCACAGACAAAGATTGTACTGGCCCCAAAACCACTCCAAAGTTTGGGGGTCCGGTGCAACCTCGTCCGGCGGCACGTAGGGGTCCTCCTCGTCGCTGCTCTTCGACTGAGCACCCTCGGGGGGCGGCGCCTCCTCGTCGGCGCGTGGGCAGATCGGCGGCGCCATGGCAGAGATTTGAGAGAGAGAGAGAGGGCGAGTGAGGGAAGGATGTAGATGAGAATGCAGGCGGGACGACGTGAGGAAGGTAGTATTTATTGGCGGCCAGAATCTAGATCGACGGGAACAGTACACACGCCGGTCGCCGGAATTTATGAGTACTGTAGTTTGAATTACACACGATTCCCGCAGCAAAAGCCGTGTGTGAACTTAATAGCTGATGGCTTCCAATACAGAACCGTGTCTGATTAATAACCCGCAGCCCCACGCCACTCACCTTCCAAACCTCGAGGCGCGAAATAGAGTGCCAATCATGTGGGTCCCGGTTGTCTTGCTAGATCTTTACATTTTCTTTTTTGAACACCACATATTTACATCGTCTGATCATTTTTCAATTTTATGGAATTTAAATGCCATGGCACTCCATGCATGTGTCCAAGCTGTTATGGTTAGCCGCTTCATGTAGACGTAGTTCAAATTTGGATTACGGTCATTAAATGGCTAGAAAATCACTTAAATGTCTTAAAAAGGTCAAATGACCCCTGAAATTTTCCAAATTTTGACATGACAGTTGTATTACTGCATGTTAACTGTAGAATTTTTTTGAAGCCCATAAGAGGAAGCTATCGTCGATTCGTCATCAAACATGCATTGTTCCCTGTCGGAACCACGAGCCTTCTAGTGAGTTGCTCCGATTTGTGCGGGGTGTGTGTCCAAACTTTCGTCAAACAGGCCAATTTTTTTACCACATCATCTTGGTGGCATGACATTACATCAAGCAAGGTTTCATGTGTTTCTGATCATTTTTTAATTTTTTGGAATTTAAATGGCATGGCACTCCATGCATGTGTCTAGGCCGTGACACCAATATATTTGAAAATTCCTTCCAATTTACTGCACATGGAATTAACTCACACACAGGTACACAAAAATATGATTTTTCAAACCGTTATGGTTAGCCGTTGCATGTAGATCTAGTTCAAATTTGAATTACGGTCATTATATGGCTAGAAAATCACTTAAATGTCTTTAAAAGGTCTAATGAGCCCTAGAATTTTCAAAATTTTCACATGACAGTTGTATTAGTGCATGTTAACTGTAGAAATTTTTTGAAGCCCATAAGAGGAAGCTATCACCCGTTCGTCATCAAACATGCATTGTTCCCTCTTGGAACCACAAGCCTTCTAGTGAGTTGCTCCGGTTTGTGAGGGGTGTGTGTCCAAACTTTCGTCAAACAGGCCAATTTTTTTACCACATCATCTTGTTCGCATGACATTACGTCAAGCAAGGTTTCATGTGTTTCTAATCATTTTTTAATTTTTTGGAATTTAAATGCCATGGCTCTCCATGCATGTGTCTAGGCCGTGACACCAATAAGTTTGTAAATTCCTTCCAATTTACTGCACATCGAATTAACTCGCTCACAAGTACACAAATATGATTTTTCAAACCATTATGGTTAGCCATTGCATGTAGATGTAGTTCAAATTTGAATTATGATCATTAAATGGCTAGAAAATCACTTAAATGTCTTTAAAAGGTCAAATGACCCCTTAAATTTTCCAAATTTTCTCATGCCAGTTGTATTAGCGCACGTTAACTGTAGAAATTTTTTGAAGCCCGTAAGAGGAAGCTATCTCCCATTCGTCATCAAACATGCATTGTTCCCTCTCGGAACCACAAGCCTTCTAGTGAGTTGCTCCGGTTTGTGAGGGTTGTGTGTCCAAACTTTTGTCAACCATGCCAATTTTTTTACTACGTCGTCTTGGTGGCATAACATTACATCAAGCAAGGTTTCATGTGTTTCTGATCTTTTTTTTTACTTTTTGGAATTTAAATGCCATGGCACTCCATTCTTTGTGTCACAGCCGTGAGACCAATATGTTTGAAAATTCCTTCCAATTTACTGCACATGGAATTAACTCACACACAAGTACACAAATATGATTTTTCAAACCGTTATGGTTAGCCGTTGCATGTAGATGTAGTTCAAATTTAAATTATGGTCAATAAATGGCTAGAAAATCACTTGAATGTATTTAAAAGGTCAAATGACCCCTGGAATTTTCCAATTTTTCAAATGACAGTTTTATTAGTACACCTTAACTGTAGAAATTTTTTGAAGGCCGTAAGAGGAAGCTATCGCCCGTTCGTCATCAAACATGCATTGTTCCCTCTTGGAACCACGAGCCTTCTAGTGAGTTGCTCCGGTTTGTGAGGAGTGTGTGTCCAAACTTTCGTCAAACATGCCAATTTTTTTACCACGTCATCTTGGTGGCATGACATTACATCAAGCAAGGTTTCATGTGTTTCTGATCTTTTTTTTAACATTTTGGAATTTAAAAGCCAAGGCACTCCATGCTTTGTGTCATAGCCGTGAGACCAATGTGTTTGAAAATTTCTTCCAATTTACTGCACATGTAATTAACTCGCACACAAGTACACAAATATGATTTTTCAAACCGTTATGGTTAGCCGTTGCATGTAGATGTAGTTCAAATTTGAATTACGGTCATTAAATAGCTAGAAAATCACTTAAATGTCTTAAAAGGTCAAATGACCTCTGGAATTTTCCAAATTTTCAAATGATAGTTGTATTAGTGCACGTTAACTGTAGAATTTTTTTGAAGGCCGTAAGAGGAAGCTATCGCCCGTTCGTCATCAAACATGCATTGTTCCCTCTCGGAACCACAAGTCTTCTAGTGAGTTGCTCTGGTTTGTGAGGGGTGTGTGCCAAACTTTCATCAAACATGCCAATTTTTTTACCACGTCATCTTGGTGGCATGACATTACATCAAGCAAGGTTTCATGTGTTTCTGTTCTTTTTTTTAACTTTTTTGGAATTTAAATGCCATGGCACTCCATGCTTTGTGTCATAGCCGTGAGACCAATATGTTTGAAAATTCCTTCCAATTTACTGCACATGGAATTAACTCGCACACAAGTACACAAATATGATTTTTCAAACAGTTATGGTTAGCCGTTGCATGTAGATGTAGTTCAAATTTGATTACGGTCATTAAATAGCTAGAAAATCACTTAAATGTCTTAAAAGGTCAAATGACCCCTGGAATTTTCCAAATTTTCAAATGACAGTTGTATTAGTACTACAAATTTTCTCGTACATTTAAAACACCATCCGTTGCCACTTTACTCCAAATTCGTCTTTCACAGCTAATAAAAAATATCAACAACACCACACACTTGTTTTGCAGGAACCGTTTGCGGTGAAATTTCATGGGTCTATTTAAGTCTTCCTCCTTAAGGTTCGCCGGCTTGTCCGCTCCAGTGCCGGCAACCCTCGAATCCATGAATCCCGATCCCCATTCCCGCAACCCCTTCTTGCAAAAGATGATGTCGTGGAAACGCTTCGTGAGGGCCCGCACGGTGGCCGCGTCCTCCCTGAGCGCTGCCGCCTGCGCCGAGAGCGCGGCCGCCTACGCCGAGAGTGCGGCCGCATCCGCATTGAGTGCGGCCGCATCCGCCGAGAGGGCGTTTGCGGCAGCCGACAAGGCAGCTGCAGCAGCCGAGACGGCTGCAGCAGCTGCTGCGACGGCGGCTGCAAACACCGAGAGCGCTCGAGCTGCCATCTGTGCCGCCGATGTCGCCCTGGCCTGGGTCGAGGCCATCCACGCCAAGATCGAGGACGCGCACGCCAAGATATTCCAGGCTACCTCGGAATCCAGCATGCAACCCACGTCCGAAAAGGCGGTGGTGGCCATGGAGCACCTGCTTCCTCATGAGATCGCCGAGCGGGAGCTGGAGATGCAGGAGGTGGCGAAGATCGAGAAGCGCCAGTAGGAGGAGTTGCATGTGGCCGAGGTCGAGGTAGAGAAGAGTCTGTCCGTCGAGGAATCGGCGGTGGAGTACCAACGCGAGCTCTGGCGCAGCCACTACTATGAGTACTACAACCTTGAGGGCGGCGCCGAGGACGAGGACGCGGTCGACTTCAGCAGGGGGACGCGGACTCTACCAACGGCGGTATGTCGCTAGGACAAGTCATCGACGTCTCAGCTCACACTGGTGATGCATAGGCTGGCGCAGCAGCGGCTTTTTTAAATTATGCATACTTAGGCTTTATTTTTAATGTTGGTCTTTTGTTAGAGCAATGATTCGGTCAACTGGCTCTGTTTAATTACTAGAATTGCTCGATTCAGTAAGTGTGGTCTGTGTGCTGTACACTCTTTTGTGTGCCCAAATTAGCAAGCGATGTTAAATTATGCAATGACGTGGATGAGGACAGTACCCAGGGAAATTTCCACCAAAATTTGAATTATCAAACTCAGCCCATGCACGTAAAGCAGAAGAATCGTTTGCGATGCACACAATCGTTCAAAGTGAATGGTGTCCGACGGCACCGCGCGCAAAGTTTCCCTCCACATTTCGAAAATTTTGGCCTACCGCCAAAATATCTACCCCCGCCCCCCTTCCCCACCCCCTTTTCTCCCTGACCACAAGTCACATTTCCCCTGTTTCCTCCTTCCTTCCTTCGGAAGCTATAGCCGCTTCCTTGCTTGCTTCCTCGCTCTCGCCGTCTCGCATCCTACCGCCGGGGTCGCCATGGTCTTCTTCAATGACCTCTCCAGCGGTTCCTCCTCCGACGACAAATTTTTTAGCACCCGGGTATGCCTCTCTTCTCTCTCTCGGGTTATGACTTGGAATGAAGGATTTTAACCCGGCGGTCGATTTGAGTCATTTCTACCTCTTATAGCTCCCTAGAACCATCAGTTGCAACGAATGGAGCGGGGTGGCTGAAGATCTGCCTGCTCGTTGTCACCATCAATCTCCATGCTTTAAGCTAGTTGCATTTGAATCTATGGATAGTGGGAGGAAGTTTCTGGCATGTGCAGAGAAGGTTAGCCCCACTTTTGTTGTTACAAATCATTTGTTAGATGTGATTCAGACACTGTCACTGTGCTATGTTATTGTGGATGTTAAGACAGTGTCACAGTTTGTACCTAGTATCTAAAAATATTGCCATCTCATCAGCGGTGCCATTAGAAAATTATTTGGCACCGCTTCAGCAGTTTGTGCAGCCAACTTTGGTCCACACATCCGAGAAGCCAAGCAGTAAAATACTAAATCTTTATGGCACGAAGGAACTGGGCATCGGAGCAACTAGGTGCTCCGGAGTCCAGGTCCCTGATTTTTTTCTGCTGCATCGGCTCGCCAGTGCAGGGCACCGGTGCCAAATGTAGCAATAGTTGTCTTTACACCAGTTTTGGAATACGCAGTGGACGGCCTTAGTTCTATTAGTTCTATGTTACTAAATTTGTGCATGTACACACCTATTAGTACCAATTTGCTGTCATCCAAACACCATCGCTATGCTGTTGCAGTTATATTTAGCTTCTTCATAAAATGTTCAATTTGTTATTTATAGTACATGACTAAGAACTTGTAGCATTGTTGTAGTTAATTATAGCTTCTGATGTTTCAGAATTTGGTTGTTGTCTCAGTAGCAATTAATTCATTTGCACATTGATCTTTTTGAGAAGATATGTCATAATTAACCTGTTTCTTCAGTTTATCAAAATATGTATTTGGTGATTTTCTATGTTGCTAGAAGCCCATTTCCCCTACAATTGTTACTGATCTAGTTTTAAATATTATAGGATGAACAGAAGTGTTCTTACCTGGAGTGAGTTGATCAAGAGTGGCCACAGTCTTTGAAGATGTGCCTAGCAAAGCTCTGGAGCATGTATGAGGAAGAGAACAGAGGTAGGCTTAGAGAAAGTGTTGTCAGCGCTGAAGAATATTTGAAGATGCGGGATAAAAAGAGGAAGATGGAGAATGAGCTTAGATTTTTTTAATCAGACTTTGCTAAGATGGTGTTGGCAAAGGAGGAGGCACTTTCCCAGTTGGCCAGTGCAAAACAGGTTCTTACTAAACTGAAAGCAGAGGTGGATAAGACGAGCCTGGATGATCTCGATTAGGGAAATGAATATATTGTTCTAATATTGTTCTTATGAAGGTGAACTAGCTATATGTTGTACTATGCTGTTTTCAGGTTGCTATCGTACTATGATGTTAAAATATATTTATGTGCCTAATATGAAATTGGCAAACAACTGTTCGATATGAAATGTGAATTTGCGTAATACTGGAATTATTAATTATAAATTAATAAACCTGCTAAATGGGTCATGGAATTTTGCAAATGGTTCTAGCAGTAAAAGCGCTTGTGATGGATAGCCCAATGCCATACAGTTTTCTTCATCAAATCGTGTGTGATGTAGTTGAATAAAAGCAAACGGTTAACCGAGGCAGAGCGTGTGTGATAGTTACACCTATCACACACGAGGCTATACATAAAATTGTGTGGGATGTATATACGAAAGGAAACGTTTTCCCTGGATTGACTGTGTGGGATGTACATATGAACAGAAACGTTTTCCTTGGATTGACTGTGTAGGATGTACATAAGAACGGAAACGTATTCCTTGGATTGACTGTGTGGAATGTACATAACAAACAGAAATGTTTGTTTGGGACTGACTGTGTGGGATGTACTTACGACCGAAACCGATTGGACCTGTATAACCGTATTTGATCGCTCGCCGGTCGCACACGACCTCATTTTTTTGAGCGTGTGTGACCGGAGGGCCTATCCCCGACGGTTTCTGGATCATGTGGGAAGGGCCCCCCTATCGCAGTCACTCACTAGGCGACGGTTCAAAACTCCATCGCGGAAAGGGGTTAAAAACCGTTTGTATAGCACCTCGCTATACCAGTGAGTCGCAGAAAATCTACACAGAAAAACTCATGCGAACAGGCAGAAAATTTTCTATGAAAAAACTAATATATACAGTACATGTAATTAGAAAAATAGAACCTGATGTTCCTATTTGATTAGCACGGCATAGAACTTCGTGAGCTAAAAAAGCATGACAACGAAATGACTAGTACTGTCTTGCATGAAGATCAAACTTCATAAGGCGTGATGACCAACTAGTATTTTTGAGTGGAATTCTTCACGTGGGTGTGCCCTAGCGGTCAGTTCCTGCGGTAATAGTACTAGCTCTATTAGTTTCACAACCAAACACCAGCGAGCCTATGGATCCATGCGTTTGTAGCAACAATTTATCGGACTAATACTAGCACTTGCTTCCTGCTGATCTTAATCACCGCAAGGAGTAATAACCATGGTGGTCGTGCATACGCAGAGCGACCAGGTGCACGTGGATGTAGCCTCGGTCTCTGATCCATCAAACTGTCCAGGGAAAGCCGCCACCATAAGGGCAGTAGGGATTAACGCCGTGTAACTTGTCGGCCATTGGAGTTCGGTACCGTAGATGCGTTGCACCTAGACTTGCGTGCATGTAAGTCGGCTATCGCCGATCTATCTATAATTAGATTGGATTCTCCTTACCAATGTCTAACGCTGCGCACGCATGCTTCCATCTGTATTCCTCTTGATTTGATCTAGCACAATCTATGAACAAAATTGTACAAACAAGTAATAATTCTGCAAAAAGAAATTCACGCGGAACAGATCCAACTAAAAGTGTAACACCTGATCTGACGTCGGTTGAAGATCCCATCGTGCCATGACGACCGCTAGCAGCTTCACAATGAAAGCACCAGTGTCGGCCCTAAATCCGGCATATCTCATACTAGGGGTCCTAATCTAGGTGTCTTGGAGCAATGGTGACACGGACATAGGATTTTATCCAGGTTCGGGATCTCTCGAAGAGATAATACCGTACGTCCTGCTTTGATTGTATTTCTATGGGGTGTAGTACAAAGTACATGTATCTACCACGAGATTGTTCTAATGAATATGAGTTGATCTATCGACTAGCCTGGCCCAGGTTTATATATGCACCAGAGGCCTAGGGCTTAGAAGAGTCCTCGTCTTGTGCGCCAAGTCATGTGGAGTCTTCCTTGTATGCATCATGGTCTGCCCAAAGTGGCCCATTGGTGAGCCGCCATGGGGATCCTCAGCCCGAACCACAGGTCAGAAGACGACGTGGTGAGTACCCCCTAGTCTAGGACACCGTCACAGATGAATTGTGAGTTTATGATCAGATTATCCATGAATATTATTTGAGTCTTCTCTGAACTCTTTTATGCATGATTATTATAGCTTTGTATTTCTCCGCAATCTATTGATTTGGTTTGGCCAACTAGATTGATTTTTCTTGCAATGGGAGAGGTGCTTTCTGATGGGTTCAATCTTGCGGAGCTCAATCCCGGTGACAAAAAGGGACATGACACCTATTTGTATCGTTGCCATTAAGTGTAAAAAGATGGGGTTTACTCATGTGTGAGTTTACTTTGTCTACATCATGCCATCTTGCTTAAGGCGTTACTTCATTCTTTATGGACTTAATATTCTAGATGCATGCTGGATAGTGGTCGATGTGTGGAGTAATAGTAGTAGATGTTAGCAGGAGTCAGTCTACTTGTCTCGGACATGATGCCTATATACATGATCATTGCCTTGGATATCGTCATGATTATTCGCTTTTATATCAATTGCCCAACAGTAATTTGTTTACCCACCGTATGCTATTTTCGAGAGAAGCCCCTAGTGAAAACTATGGCTCTCGGGTCTACTTTTATCATATATTAAAATCCAAAAATACCTTGCTACAATTTTTCTTTACTTTATTTATTTTGTGTTTTATCTATCACTACAAAAAAATACACTTCCGTGATGATACGTGTTTGTCACAGTAGGTCACATTTTCTGTCATGCATGTACATCCATGATGATTTTATGACAGAATCAAGAAAGTCATACTTGTGCTATCATAGAAGTGCTCCATGACAATACCAAAATTATCATCACGGAAGTGTCCACTTCCATGACCATAAATGGCGCGTCATGGAAGTCCTTTCGTCAAGGGTAACCGACACGTGGCATCCACCGTAACGGGTCGCCGTTAAGCTATCGGGTTCTGGTTTGGATCCGATAACCCGTTAGCAGCCCGGACCAATGGGGATTTTCCACATGTAAAATTCTGATTCGCTGGAGTATCCACCTGTCTGCTCAGCGTTGGGACAGATGTCGTCCACTCATTGGACGGGAGGCTCCTATGATACGTCGACACGTGGCATGGCCCAACAGTGGCCCATTTAGGTGAAAAGGCCGGCCCGTTTGACTTGGTCAAAAGGTAGCGGGCTGGCCCACCAAAATCCTGTTAACGGCCTATTTGCATATAGCCCATTTACAGCCCGCTAACTCACGACCTGTTATGGCCTATCCGAATTAGGCCCAGTATCGGCATCTGGGCCATCCAATATGATTCCATCCCGTTGTAACTTATGTCCCATGTATGGCCCATGACGTCTTTTGGCCCATATGAGGCCCTATGTAACTCTTGGCCCATTAACGGCCTGTGGTGACACTGGCACATAATGAACAGTGTATCGCTTTATACCCATTAACGACCCATTATTCCATTGGGCCCTTTCCAGCCCGTGTGATCTTTCGGCCTTCTAAGGGCCCATTTATTCTTGGGCTCATTTCCAGCATTCGATTACTTCTGGTCCGTTACTGGCCTGTTCCGCTTGCGGGCCAAATTCAGCCCGTGGTTACAGTCGGCCCATTTGTGGCCTGTTAATCCGTTGGGCTATTTTCTCAGCGTCATCAAATATGGCCCGTTTAACCATGTTATACATATCGCTATTAATGGCCCGTTATGATCGGGCCATAAACAGACAATTTCCACTCTAGCCCGTTTACGGCCCATATTGTGGTCCTTTATTGGTCAATGAATAGTATAGCCCGTAGAAGGCCCATTGATTCTAACGCCCGCACAAGGCCCATTGATCCTACGGCCTGTAGGAGGACCATAGATCCTATGGCCCGTAGGAGGCCCATGGTCACTACATAACGGTCCGTGGTTATTACGGCCTAGTTTAAAAAAATATTTTATTGTTGCCACAAGCAAACCGCGGAAAAAGAACTGCAGTGACTACAACCAAACAAATAAACAAGACAATATAAGGAAATAAATAAGCAAGCAACTTACGCTAGGCTATTACGGCTATTACACATATAAATCCATGGGGCATCAAAGTTTGCCACTAGTGCAAATATAGGGAACAAAGCAGCATATTACATACACTGGGCGTCTAAATTGGCCACCAGTGCAAATAAACGAGCGGCAACAAAACAAGTCCATAACTGAAACAACTTCAAAAAAGCTCAAGAAACGTTATCCTGGGTATCCACCATGATGACAATAAGCTTAGCAAGCTTATTAGCTTTCTCCTGTTTGGCGCTATAATCCTCCAACGCTTGTTGTTGCACCAGAAAGTATGCATCTGAATTCTCCAGGGACTTCCTCAATCCTTCGGCTTCTTGTCGCAGCAGAGCTGATCGATGTCTTTCAGCTTGTATTTGAGACTCAATAAACCAAACTGATTCAGACAGTGAGTTCGAAGAGCTTGTGCCAGCGGTAGTAGCCAGTAACTCGAACACTACATCAAGACAAGACTTTGGGGTTGTCTCACTGTGTTCAAGATAGTTTTCCTTAGTTGTTTTATCAGCTTTGTTGGAGACCAACAAGGATGTCTCATTATCCTGAACCTTATCTGCATTACATCCTTTACCATTGCTTAATAAGGTACTCTTCCCAAATATTCTGTCAGCATTCTAAAAGAAGAAACAAGCAGACACATAACAGGTTTAGCATGTAGTATATGCAACTCATTTCGGTGAACCAGTTCAGTAGTAAGGTGGATAGGATTAAACTACCAAGTCTTCAAACAAACATATATCTATGTCCTATGGTCACTACATTGTCTTGCCAAATCAAAATAGATACACGGTTCAAATCATATCAGTTCAAGACAAAGCAGCATTGAATGAATACAAGTGTGGGAAACTACACGGCACAACAAGATTTCAGATGGGTGACACGGGTATACATGTACAACAACACTATTGGCTCTGTTCTGATGCTAGTAATGTGCATGATATGAGAAGTCAACTATATACACAATTGAAATTGAAATCAACAGAGCAATTTAGAAGAGCAAACCTGTTAAAGAAACATGTTTAAACATACCTGTTGTGCCATTGGAGTTTCGATTGGATCCTTCAATTTAAAAATAAGTTTGTATGAGTAAATACAGTGATACAAGACCAAAGCAGTATGCACCATAACAATGGAATCTTAAATGAGAACAGTTCTTCTTCAGGTTTAAGCACTTCTTCTACACGAACAGAGTACAGTAAAACGCAGACATATAGTACTTCAAAATAAAAAATGAGCTCATAGACCTTACCACATGCTTGGTTCGGGACCAGTACAGAACAAGGCGTTCCCAGTCATCGTGCCGTAAATGTGTCTCAGGAGAAAGTAAGGGAATTTGATGAGTTTCTTTGCCAGTGAAGTACGTTTTCTTCAGGTAATTCCGATACTGCCACCAAGAATTCTTGAAGATAGCAGAGGTATTAGCACAGGTTACCTTAATCCTGAGTTTCCTAATCGGTCCTTCTCTATAGAGAAAAATGGGAACATTTGCTGTATTATAACCAGCATGGAGGTAGAATGTATGGGACAAAGCAAAGTATTTTCCATGAATAACATTACTTACACATAACTCCTGGACGAACACCTACAGCTGGCTTTTTCCTTCATCTTCAGTATAATATTTCCATGATGGGAAGATACGCACATAGGATTTAACAACATCAAATACGATCGATGCTAAACTATGAATGGCTGGTTGTGCTTTGTCCACAGGAATAGGTCTACTAACTGGTGGAGTTGGGGTTCGCTGTGGTAGTACTAGCGCTTTGGGCACTGGAGCTGCCATACTAACTGCTCTTGTTTGAGAGCTCTATGCTGGAGATGGTGCTGTGTCAACTGGAACTGGGTTACTATCTGCTGTGGTTGGGGTTAGATTGGGTGAAGCTGGTTCTCTGT
Source organism: Thinopyrum elongatum (assembly GCA_011799875.1). Taxonomy (NCBI): domain Eukaryota; kingdom Viridiplantae; phylum Streptophyta; class Magnoliopsida; order Poales; family Poaceae; genus Thinopyrum; species Thinopyrum elongatum. Next base: position 403,676,101 of record CM022302.1, on the reverse strand, counting down.
CCATCGGAGTAGGGGTACAATCTGCGAGAGTCTGGGTTATGTGTGGTAGGGTTGGTTCTCATGCATGTACAACCGGGGTGCTATCTCCACCAAGAGGTAGCATTATTTTATTTGAAGATCGTGTTTTTACTCCGCTAGATACTGCCATCACCCCCTCCAATTCAAATGGCTGATACACAAGAAAAGTAGTTGAATGTACAGACCTTGTATGAGAGATAGATGCAATAGATAGTGTGGAAAAAAGAGGGCATGAAATAGTTCACATGTATATTGTTTAACTAAAAAGGATAGCATGACATAATTTCACATATATGATGCTATCTAAACTGGATAGCATAGCATGCCATAATTCAAAGATATGATGACTAACTAAATAGGATGGCATGAGATAATCATATGATGTCTTTAGTAAATAGGTTGGCATGACATAATTCACATACATGTTATCTAAGTAATCAGGATCGCATGACATAATTACCACGTGTGATTTATATACTAAGTAGAGGGCATTCGCATATATGATGTATGAACTAAGAACATGGTGTTGAATATTGTGTATATGATGTCTAAACTATGCAATGCAACAAACCATATGCATGATATGAGCAGTATAACCGTGCCAAGTTAGAGCATACACCTCGGTGGGGGAATAGGACTGGTCATCTGTCCCTGAATCCATCTCTGAGGAGCTATCGGGACCCAGCAAGAGATCTGCTTTGACAGGTAGCACCATCTGCTCTGAAGATCTTGTTTTCACTCCAGATTTTTCCATCACCCACTCAAATGGCTGATTCACAGGAAGAGTAGTTGAATGTACAAACATTGTCGACAAATGGAAATGTAATGAAGAAAAAGGATTGGCAAGATATATTTCAAATATATGATATCTAGTTAAACAGGATGGCATTGCATATTTCACATATATTATGGCTGGCTAAAAGAGATGAGATTGCATAATTCGCATATATGATATAGAAACTAAACAGGTGGCATTACAGTACATGTCTAAACTAAGCAGATGACATATATGATGTTGAAAGTAGGCACTGCAAGGTAACATATGCATGATATGACAAACATCATCATGCCAAGTTAGAGCAAACACCTCGGGGGGGGGGGGGTAAATAGGAGTGGTCAGCTCCGTCTGAATCCGCCTCAAAATAGATATCTTCCTCAGGATTACAATCTGGAGGGGGGAGGGTTTGCCATTGCACCCACCATGGAGCGATGTCTGCATGACATTGTATTGCCACACAAAACTCTTCTCTTTTTGTCTACATGTTCAGCATGACTGTGTACAATATCTGACATGCATACGAAAAAAATATAGTGAGATTACGTAAGGAGAGCATGCAGAAATCTACAGTGATGGTAACAACCAGTGGATAGATCCAAAAATAATGATAGCAGTATGATGATAGCTTTATTTTAATAAAAAGACAGATGATGATTGCTTTACTGTTTTTTCCCACCCAAGATGAACAACATAGACATACCCTAGGTGAACCAGATAATAGACTGAGATACCATTCATTGCTGCCTCGATATGTGCCCCACAAGCATTTTAAAACTCAAGTTTGAATATTAATTCAGACCTGACTTGGAGTCTAAGAGGTGAACAGGACGATAAAGTAGCAGGTAATATTAAGCAATGCATAACATAAGCAGAAAAAAAAAGAGTGCGGCCTCTCTTGTGGACCCGTGTACTCCTCAGGTTCATCTGCTGAGTCGATGATGGTGATGCAGTTGCGGTGGGTGCCGACGTCAAGGAAGGAGATCTGAGGCGGCGAAAGATGGTCGAGAGTCGTGATGTCTGGTATGGTGGATGCTTCTGTGGATGGAGCAGCTCAGGTGAGGTGGACGACGTCGTGGCAGGAGCAGGACAAACCACACAAAGTTTTCTTCGACACCTATCTGTAACTGAAGTAATTCTGTAAGGGCTCCTTTGGCTTGCAGGATTCTAAAAACGCAGTGATAGGAAAAACACCCGAATAGGATAGGAATGCACGTGGGAAACAGAGCATTTGTAAACACAAGATTTCTGTCAACTTGGGTGTTTGGTTCACAAGAATTGGAAGAGCAGAGGAATGCAAAGAAACATGGCCAAATTAAAGTGAAATCATATGAAAGTGTGTACAATTAGAATGTTATTCTGCCACTAATGCACTTAGTCTTGTTTTCATGCATAGGAAAAGTAGCTATAGGTGGATGTTTTGCTCCATTCCTTTCAACCAAATGCATGAATAATTGAATAGTAGAGTACCATAGGAAAATTTCCTATTGCTATGTTTTTCCTTCACTTTTTCCTTTGAACCAAAATAGCCCTAATCGATCGACATGAATGTAGAGTAATAAGTGATGCGACAAGTGTACAACCTCTTTGGCGTAGCCGTGTCGACCTCAGCATCATTGGGTTGGTCGCTGAAGAAGTTGCGGCAGAGGTGGCTGTCGGAGGTGTGGTGGAAGATCTGAGGCGTCTGTAGACAGCGTCCAGGGTACTACTCTATTGTTATGGATGGTTCCATCGTTGGAGCAGCTCCGGCGAGCCGTAAGACGTCGAGGCTGAAGCAGCACAAGATAGACATCGTTAATCTCAAGTGGGATTCTAATAGCATCTCCAATAGATGATCTAAAATACATTACCAAAAAGTGGTAGATGTAAAATGTACATCACCAAAAAAAGCCTAACTACAACAGATGAGGTAAAAACTATTGACTCTGAACTTAACTGTCGAAACTGAAATTTACTGTGAAATCTGAATGTTACCGTCGAAACTGAACGCACTGGTAGTAGAGATGCACTTCACATGTAGTTTAGGCCGCTCGAGCACTAGTAGTAGAGAAACAGTGATCTAAATCAGCAGGCGATCGACAGGGAACACAGTAGCAGATAGCAGCCAGAGCAGCAGCGCCTGGAGCAGCAGCGCGAACTAGAGCCAGAGCAGCAACTCGTGTAGCTGCACTAGCCTATGTTGCAGCATGAGCAGCGCGAGCGAGAGCAAAAGCAGAGTAGCAGCATGAGCGAGGGGAAGAGCAGAGCAGCAACACGAGCGAGCGAGAGCTGGAGCAGCAACAGCAGCAGCGCGAGTGAGTAAGAGTCGTAGCAGCAGCAGTAGAGCAGCAGCGCGAGCGAGCAAGAGCCGGAGCAGCAGCAGCAACTCCGGCTGGTATGGACACCGCCGCCGAGGGAGCCTCGCACTGGGGAAGAACCACCGTGGAGATGTCACCGATGGCGCCGACTACGAGGTAGCCGCGCCATGGGGGAGCGGGATCGAGCACCGGCGGCGCCGGGAGGTCAAGTTATGGAGAAGGTGCGATGCGATGAGTGTACAACCTCTTTGGTGGCGCCGAGTAGGCCTCAACTTCGTCCGAGGAGTCGGTGAGGATGTTGTGGTTCCGGTGGAGCAGGTTAAGGCGGCGTTGTGGGGATGGAGCAGCCTCGATAGACAAGGCGATCGTCGGAGCAGCTCCTTGGAGGTGGAGGACGGGGCGGCTGAACCGGCGGGACGATGAGATCGACGACGGATCCTTATCCGGGGCGGTGGATGAGGGACGTCGAGTTGTTGCGGTGGACGACGTCATCTGGGAAGAGGCTCCGGCTGGGCCGCAGTGGGGTGGCGGACGGCGGAGCGTGGGGTTTCGTGGCTGGAGCAGAGAGGTTATGGCGGCCTGGGTTTTCGAATGGCGAAAAGGAGGTGATGGGAGGGGGAACCATGACTTAGGGACATGCTTGTCCAAAATGTAGGGTGTGTTACGAAAGTACACCCACCGATTTGAACTAGCGGCCGTTTTGGCTCAGGGTTAGAAGGGGGATTTCGCGTGTCGTGATTTGGCAGCTGGAGGGAGTTTTCGCGCGCGTTGTAATTTCGAGATAGCATGGCGTGGGTTGTGAAGGCGCGAGTTTTCGGAGCACAAAGAGACAACGCGGTATCTGAATTTTCGGGATAACAAGGCGCAGGTTCAAATTTTGAGACAAGCCCAACGTGTAATACTGTACGTACCAAATAATTTCGCACTATCCTGAAAAAAATCAATTCGCACTTCCCTCGACGAAAAAAACTAAAACAAAAACTATTCGCACCACACAAAGGGAGATTCTTGTCCCGTTTTACTGTATAAATGCTATTCAAGACTATGAATCCATGTTATGTCCAATTAATTTTTTTCGCTACCTCTATAATGCATGTAACCTACTCATACAAACATTTTAGTGCATTCCAAATGTATATACTACCGCTGCAATTCGAACTATATTTGAATTTGTTTCTCTATTTGAATAAGAATCTACAATCATGATTGTTGCCAAGTTAAACCATCATTTGTATATTATCTTAACAACACACCACATGATTACTATAGAGTTAGATATGAACTATGTGTACTATATATATGAACTCGAATTCAAAATTTTGAATACACTTGATGGTGATTCCAAATAATAGTACATTTGAAGTACTAGCTAGATCTTCATAATCTAAACCATGTTTCATATGTACACTGTATTTATCACACAAAGTATAGTGCCCCGCCCCCTACATTATGACAAGTATTTAGCCCTGCGCTGCAAAAGCCACACACTATCACAAATTCAAAAAAATTATATATTATATGTAGTATAACATGTTCATGACCACACCATGCGTATAACCATTATATTCATGCATATGCATCGGCTTAAAACACTATGATCTTTTGTTCAAATACCTGAATCCACTTTTATAATGAATTATGATATCTGATCATCTTTTACACCCACACAATCCTCTTCTCTTTGTAGCTAGCGCTAACTTTTGCTCGTGCATGCACATGCCCACCTCCCTCTCACCCTCCCTTGGCATTCTCCATCGCGCACATTCGTTATTTCCCTTTAGATAGTTCACCCACGGTGTGTGTAGGCCCTCCAGCTCCTTTCCGGCGCACACTGATCGATATACCTCTCTAGCCAGGCAAACCTACCACAAACACACGCTTTCCCTCTTCTCTTCTCACCGTCCATGCCATCCTCTGTCTAATACAGTTCCACGAATGTGCACACTCCCGCCCCTCTATTCATTGATCTCATACTCGCACACTCCTCCCCCTCGACATAGTCGGCCTCTCGCACCACCTCCTAGCCGCATCCCTCTCACTCTATCCGTCTCTCCAGGCCTTATTTGCTTCTAACACATGCATGCATGTATACCTACCGATCTCCCTACATATAGCTAGGTCGACTGTAACTCTTTTTCCCCACGCACTGATCGACATACCTGATCACTAGTTATGTCTCTCCCTTTCTCCGACACACGATGATTGATCTTCCTATATAGCTACGTCTGCTTACCATAGCCATATCGTCCCCCCCTCATCATCCTTGCATGCCTCCCGACCTGTCTCTCACATGCACGTGCACAGACAGGCACGCATCCCCTCTCTTATTGATATTGCAGTCGTACCCTCCGTTTGTCTAGCAGGCCTCTCCCGCCATTTGTGAGAAGCAACTCCACCACCAACCCTCCGACGCTCTAGCTTTGCCTCTCTTCAAACCTTATTCATCTGCTACACATATGCATATATGTCGATCGATCTCCCTCAATACATTGCTAGGTCTCTCTTCTTCTCCACACATATACCAGTCGATCTACCTCTCTATAGTTAGGTCTCTGCGCCTCCCCCCCCCCCACACACACCAATAGTCGAACGCCGTAGGTAGGTATCCATGCCACAGAGACAAAATGCACCTCTCCCCTCTCACATTCCAGTAGGCCAGCCGCCCTATATCTTTGACGTGGGCAAACACAAATTTGATGGCACTCTTTATCGATCGCACACCCACACACTTCACCCCTCTCTTTGATTCTATTGATATCTCACGCCGATGATCCCTCCACTCTCTTCTCGTCGATCGCTCCCTCCATATATGATATATCCAGGCCTCTGTTTCACACACATTGCATATGTTACATTTTTTTTGTTTGAGATATCATCGACATATTGCCTCTGTTTCGCACAAACCATCTTTTTTTAGTAAAAAAACCCATCTCTCTCACACACACCCACGTACGTGGGGTACCTGCATGTAGAGAAGAGGTGCACGCACAACGCACGTACTCATGTCTCGTTCCCGGCCACACACACGCGCGTACACGGTGGAGCTCATTTCTGTACGAAAAGGCAGCCCAAGTGATAATTTGACACGTGTAGCGGTTGTTTACTTGAAGGAGTGTCGTGTACCACGCATACACGGAACAAAGTTCGACTTGACACATTAGTTTTAAATAAAGTTATATTCCTTAGTGGCACGTACAGAATATAAAACAATTGTTATCGAGAAAAAAGAAATTCGCTCCACTATATACGTGGAGCCTGCCTGCCGGGGTTTGTCTCTTGTCACACTATCTCACACACGGTGGTGGGGGCCCCTCTCTCTCACCGTTGGTCACTGATACGGCCGCATCCCGTCTGCAGGCGGAAGGTGAGGATGTGCATCCCATCTGCTGTACCCGCTGTTCTCTCTGACCAAGCTCCGGCGCGGTAGGGCCTTCGGCACTTGCTTGCTGCCGTAGTATGGGCAGATCCCGCCTGCCGCCGCCCTCCTAGTTACATCCTGATGACCCCCAGGTACAACTTCCTCCCCTCTGGCCTTGCTCCACTGCCCATCTTCCCACGTCGCTGCAATTGGAAAATCTTGCATGTGGATCTTCCCTAGCTCTTTACCCAAAACGTAGCTCGTCCGGCATACTTTCCATATTGCAATCTTGTCCTCACACCATTTTAGATAAACAACCATGCTCTTATCTTCCCTTAGGACACGGAATATGCTTCTTTTTTGTCGTTGTATGTGTCATCAACTGTTATTGGCCAGTAATTGTTTCCTTTCTACCTCTTTTTTGCAAACTGTGCTATCCATTTCACCTCGTTGCTATTGCGACCTTTTGGTGAACTGCACAAATCACTTTTTTCTTAAGAGTGTTTTGTGCAGTTCTATTAAAATGTCGCACGAGCAACTTCTCTACATTTCAGTGCGACTGCACAAAGGGAGATTGGTTTTGCTCTATCCTCCTCGTCCAACTCCGAGCCTAATCTTCTCCAACTATTTGCTTAATCTCCTCCAACTAGTTAGTCTTCAGAGAGATTGCAAAGGTGACCGGCTTCTATTTGTGTGTTTATTGTTTCATCAACAGTCCTCTATTATTGTAATCACACTTACTCAATATCTTTGGAAATAGGGACGCTCATCTCTATTTTAGTGGAACTGCACAAAATGGTCGGAATGTTGCATGCTCCTGATAGCTACTTTTTTTCCCAACATGCCTTGTTAATTTAGACAGAGCTGGAGGGAAGTTGCTGCCAATGAAAGCATGGATCAATTTTAATTTAACACCTTCTCACAACTTTTTCTTCAATCGTGATGTAAATATTAGCTCTGATATGCTAATCATTGAGATGCATTAGCAAGGAAGTTAGTTTTCTATTTTTTTGAAAGAGCATGGATGTTAGTTTCCTTTCTAGTATTTGATTGATGTTGTAGCGAGACAACCTTCTAGCTGGCAAGACACACAAAACAGAAGCCCAAAGCTTCAGAGCATTGTACAATTTCATGTCGCTGGTAAATTATTTGTATACGTCAATTATGTAAACAAATGTTGGAAGCTTGGTAGCATTGCCAGAAGCCATGTAGCATCCGGGTCCATGTGCCATGCACCAAATTAGAGTGTACAACCGCATGGGAGACTCAGCCCGGTCGTTGCGCCGCACTAATAGTGAGTAATGAGCAGTCAAATCATAAGCCCCACCTTTCCCACTGTAAGTTGCTCGGAAGAAGCAACCATCAATACGCTCTTCTTTGAATCCGCTCATACCAGTACGTATGAAGGTGCAAAACCAAGTCCGCGTATGGCATGTCGGTCAACGCACTTCTGCTTGTCATATCACTGACATGTGGGACCGGAGTGTGAGCAAACCGATCTCAATTGACGGCAAAATGGCCAACCCGCCACTCCTTGAGAGACATGAGGAGCGAGAACACAGACGGGCTAGGTGTCGCACGGAGGCCAAGATATATTCAAGCATGGTTGATCGATGTCATCATTACATGTTTGATGTTTTTTAATAGTACTATTGGGCTGCCGTTTTCCGCACTTCTCACGAATAAATTATCAGAGATTAAAATAAAATAAGAGTACAGACGCTCTACCATGCGGTTCCTAGTACCTGTATACTAGTAGTACTGTACTACTCGTACTACTAAACCTTGCGCTTGGCTCTTCGCCTCTTCGGGAAATCGAACAATGATGGTACTATAGTGTATGTCTCTGGTAATCTGACACCGAATGAACTGCTGCACGTCCACCGCCTGGGCGAGGGTAGGTTGCATTAGTCAAAAGCTTCACCTCATCCTGCGAGCCACCGCGCTTGAGGTAGATGGAGAGGGCGTAAGCAAGCTTCACCTTGTCCTGCAAGCTTCTCCTCATTCTGTGAGTTGACGGGGCACACCAAAGTAGTGCTAGTCCATACTGCGTCCTTTCCGGTTAATATGGAATCTTTTTTGCGGGTAAATGAGAGAGCTTTATTCATATATAAGCATTCTTAGGACAATAAGCCAAGAGACTGGTCACTAGGAAGCAAGGTACCACGCAAAAAAAGGAAGCGAGATGTTTCATCAAGCCAGCTCTCGATCACATTCAAAGCGCAGCAAGCACGGTTCGCACAAAGATGCGCCGCAACGTTTGCTGATCTATTTACATGCTGAATAGCAAAAAAAGAGAAAATATTACTGAGCGCTCCTATTTCTAACAGGATAGGAGCCAGAATTAAGCGAGAATTGTGGCGAGTGTTCCATGCAATCAAGTTCCATTATCACATGCGATAACCCTCGAAGAGAAGCAAATGTGTTGAAGATTGCTTTATCACAGATTAAAATAAAATAAGAGTGCAGACGCTCCACCATGTGGTTCTGAGTAGTACATGTATACTAAGTACTAGTAGTACTAGTAGTTCTGCGTAATACTACTCGGAGTACTACTGTAGTAAACTTTGCGCTTCCTCTTCGCCTCTTCGGGAAGTCGAACAATGATGGTACTAGTACAGTGTATGCTTCTGGCAATCTGACACCGAATTAACTGTTGCACGTCCACCGCCTAAGCGAGGGAGAGCTTGCATTAGTCAAAAGTTTCTCCTTTGTCCTGTGAGCCACCGCGTGCAAGCTTCTCCTCGTTCTGCAAGTTGACAGGACACAACAAAGTAATGCTAGTCCCTACTTCCGGTTAATATGGCTTAATTTGAAAGGAGATAAATACACTGTATGTCACTGTATATTTGTAAAAATATGGTCAGTGGACTTCATAATACGCTCATTGCGGGCAATATATACATTTTTCGGTATTTATACGGTCACTAGCTCACCCTGGCTGAGTATGTGTGTGCATGCAAGTGTAGGTTGAGCACTTGAGCGTGACCGTGTATGTTCCGTCGTGTGCTCGGACATGCATGCATTAGGGCGTCGCGCGCGTTTTTGCGTGCATGTGTACGTGTGACTCTTGCATGCATGCACGAGGTTGTAGTCCCTCACATTCACATGTTCATATGCCAATGCTTTGTCAAAATGTTGCATGCAAGGTTTAATCATTCGTTGTTCACGCATGCATTCCCGATATTAATACGTTGGTAAGGACAATTTCTTGAGGAAAACGAACCCATGAATTGAGTACAAAGGGGACCAGTAAACCAGGACGGATTGAGTACTAGTAGTGAACCAGAAGGAGGGAGTAGGTACGTAACAACGTGCAGTAACAAAATTCCTCTATGCGCATCATGTCTACGTGTCATGCAAGAAAATAGAGATAAGTACAAGTGAGACTCAGGAACGGTCATACAGTAAGTTAGTCGGACGACTCAACCATCATTTCACTCTTCAATGACACATACGCAATATAAAAAGGTTGATATGGAGAGAAAAAGAAAACCGCTCCACTATATATACACTAGCAGGAGCCTAAGCTACGAGCATGCTTGCTTGGGTTGCTCTCTTCACAAGCATAGAACGATGGTGGTCACACCACTGGTCACAGATCCGGCCTGATCCCGCCGCCGGGGGAAGCGGATGATGTTCTGCTTAGACACGGTCGATAGCGGTGAGGAAGAAAACCCACTGTCAGTGCGTGCCGATCGGGAGTCCCCGTGGTATGGGCTGATGCCGCCTCCCACCGCCCTTCCAGCTACACCCCGACGTCCCAGGTACAACTTCCTTTTTGAGCCGGCTTGCTCCACTGCCGTAGCTCCCCACGTAGCTCCATCTCCATGTGGATCTTTCTCTACTTCTACCAGCTTCTATATGTGATGAGTTTATGTCTCATGAACTAGTGCCACTACTATTATTCTAATCACACTTCTTCAATATCTTTGCCAATAGGGATGCTCAGCTTGATTTTAGTGGAACTGTACAAAAGGATCGTATGATCCAAGGGTGCCAGGCTTCTTTCCTTCGACAGGTTCTACCTAGCCAGGAAATTAAATCCTGTTTAGGGTTTAGGGTTTAAGGCGTAGAGACCCCATCAGTAGTTTTTTTGTACACACTCTCACAACTTTTGTCTTTAGTTGTGAAGTAAATATTGGCTATGATCTGTGAATCATTGAGATGCATCAGCATGCGTGTTAGTTTTCCTTTGTATCTAATGGAATGTTGTAACGGGGCAACCTTGGAGTCAGGATACATACATGAAACAAAATCTGAAAGCTTTGTACTCCCTCCGGTCCTTTTTTGTATGCGTATAAGGCTACTCATAGTGGGGAGTATCATATACTAGTATCATGCATAAATTACATAGTGGACTAATAAACTAGAACGGAGGTAGTATGTGAGAGTGTATGGTGGGTCATGTGGTAAAATGTAGTAGTACTTTCTTGTAGCCCATTACTATACATGGTGGGTCATGTGGTAAAATGTATGGTGGGACTAATAAACCAGGACGGAGGTAGTATGTGAGAGTATAGTAATTTTTTCTTGGCATGCGGGCTGTCCAAGGAATATGGTGATAGTGGGAGGTGGGCCATGTAGTCAGGCTGCCGTGTTTCGTACTCCTCCGGTGTAAGAGTGGAGAAAGTTAGTTTTATCACCGAATAAATAAGTAAGAGTGCAGACGCTCTACGACGCTCTACCGCCACAGTAATAATGACCAATGAGCCGTCAAATCACATAGACCCGGTAGTTAGTTGGAAGGAAGAAGCAAAACATCACTCTTCGTTGAATCTGCTTCTCCCTCATGCGGTGCAGTATTCTTTTGGAAACCAAAGTTTTGTTCCGTTGGATCGCGCCATCGAGCAAAACCAACGTTTAAATCACGTATGTCGCATTCGTGTCTCACCCTCCTCCACCCCACATGGCGCTCGGCATTCCACTCACCGCAAACCAAGTATAAGCAAACTTTCCCGCCTGCTTGTCGATGGATCGCGCCATGGAGTACTAGCACTACTAGAAGAGATAGACGAGGAGGGGGAGGACAGCTAGTTGTAGCACAGACTCCCAAGAACTTTTTTACATGCATGTTGCGGCCGCCATGGTGACGTTTGAATGCGGAGTAGTCGCGTGCACCGGGAAGCGGCGCGGGCGGCGCTCTCTCGGTCGGCACATCACTTCAATGCCGATGCCAGTGAGAGGTCGCGTCCGCTCTGGCCGGGCATGAATGCGGCACTGACCATTTCGGGTGGGAACCACGCGCGGGTGATGAAGAGGGTTCGGGTTGGTCAGGGCGGTCAGGAGCGGGCGTGGCAGCGGTCCGGATGCCCGCAAACAAGAGATGCTGGATGTACGTAAATATTGCTGTGTAATTAATAACGTAAATAATGTGCCAGTTGGAAAAATATGATTGGAGATGGAGATGGAGATGAAGATGAAAGTAAGAATTTTACGTAAACACGGATATGCATGTCTATGTGTGTGTGTGCGCACACACACATAGTGACGACTCTCGTGACTACTCGTACACATCATCGATGTCTCATTCTCCCTACACACACAAACTTAGTACCACCTCATTTTGTTCCTAGGATAGGAATATCATAGGAGTGGGAAACAATATGAAGTGAGATAAATGGAGTACTACGTACAAGAAGAAATGTACACGCACTCACTCTGCCTCCGACATACCCGCGAGTACATGATGGAGCGCATTTGTACACGAAGAGGCAGCTTACGTACGTAATAATTTGACCCTTTAATTTGTTCACTTAATAATGGTGGGTCGGGGACCACACGTGAGGGATACAAACTGCGACCTAGAAGCAGGGACGTGTTATTGATCGAGTTTTCTTTCTTGGTACGTTAAAAAAGATTTGTCCACCAGTTTTCATTTCTTTTTTCCAAGAATGTGCGTATTCTATTTAAAACCACTGTTATGGAGAGATTTTTTTTAATCCATTGTATATATAGCCTCTTATTTGATAGGGTTTCTCACGTCTCGCTCTCTCGCCGTCTCCATATCTAAACAAGATGACAGTGTCCACCCTGTCTCTCTCCTCACCGGTGGTCACAGATCCGGCCAGATCCCATCCACTGCGGGAGGTGAGGAGGTCCAGCGTTGACGTTGTCGCCATCAGCGATGGAGGAAGCCGATGCACACCATCCTCTCTAAGCCGGCGTCGGCGCGGACGAAGGTCCTCCGCGCCCTTGTTCGCTGCTGTCGTGTGGGCAGATCCCGCCCGCCTAAGCCACATCTTGCCCACCTGAGGTATAACTTCTTTTGGATTTCATGCTTCATTGTACTCTGCATGCGGGTTTTCTTCTATACCACTACTCCCCAGCTCCCCATGTACAGTAGCTAGGGTTTGTCGGTTGGTCTAACATCGCCTATTTTTTACTATTATAGAGGAAAGGCCACTCCAAAAGTTGTCCTGGTTTATCATTTATGCATCAGTGGAGGTATACATGTTTTTTTCGACAAAAAGTACATGGTGGTTGTGCGGTCATTGTCCATATGCTCCTATTGCTGATGCTAATCTAAAACTATCACTGGTAAAATGAAGCAATGCCCATGTAGAGGCGTCGATAAATGCTTCTGTCCTGCTTTAGTTTTTTTTGGTATCCTGCTTTAGTTCCCATCAAGATAATCATGATGCTTCTATTTTTTGGTGTACGTTTCATTACTTCTTGTTGACAATTAAGATGCCGCTATTAAGCTTGTTCCACTGCTAAACAAAGTAACGACACTACTTAAATATCATTTTTTTATATTTTTGCAAACAGGGATGTGTATCTCCTTATTCGGGCATGTCTTCCTCAATTTTAGTGGAACTGCACAAAATTGGATGTCCACTGTTGCTCAGCCTCACTGTCCTCTGCCAAGTGGTTCTTCCTTTCTCGAGCTTGATTATTGAGAAGAAAAAAACCACAGTGAGGATTATCAAACTTCATTGGTGCCTGACCCAAACTTGATGCCAAAATCGATGATGCATCACCATGATGACCTATCGATGCTCATGGTTACGTCTCATGGTTGCATCGGCTGGTGAAGCTGATCGATGTTCAATGAAGAATGGGCTGTCTTACATCAGTGCTCTTTGCTTGTTACCACAAATACGATATCCTTCATGAGTTCATCTTGGAGCAGTCGTTTACGTTGGTGCAATTTTATCACACAATTGGATATGAACCAAATGTTTCGAAGAAGCATCAACGTTGGTACTAAGAGCAAAAGTTTTGTATTGATTTCTAAGCCTTCTCACAACTTTGTCTTCAGCTACCCTGTAATTTTATTTGTCCAGCTTTTAACTAAATATTTGGTTAGACTTTGATTAAAAATATGGTGTGGACTAAAAACCCGGATGGAGGTAGTACCCCTCCATTTTTATGTACTCTGCATATTAGATTTGACTGAAGTCAAACTTTGTAAAGTTTGACCAAGTTTAGGCCGAACAAAATAAACCATAATTATTGAGAGAGGGCAAACTGTACATACAAAATAATTGAAATTAAATTTCTTTATTTGTACACACTCTCACACCTTTATGATAATTTGGCATGTGGGTGGTTGTTCACTTTACGGAGGGTAGTGTACCGCACTGAACGACAGGAAGTGCGACTAGGAAGCGTGGATCGTTAGTTGATCGTAGTTTTCTTCACTGGCATGTTAAATATAGAGTTTCGTTTTGTACACAATTTAAAATGATTGTTATGGAAAGAAAAAGAAAACCACTCCACTATATTAGTACTATACACAAGTATGTACTATATAAGCTGGAGCCTCAGCGCTTGTTCGCTAGGGTTTGCACTCTTCACACTCTCACTGTGTGACACCCCGAGAATCATGCTATAGTAATCTCCCCCTAATGGTTGACATGTCATCATGATTACTATGCTTACTGCCACTTATTTCAAATCAACTCCGAGAATCCGATTTAAATTTCAAGTGACAAAACATTTCTTCAATTGGTCAAATAAAAATGTTTACAACATTATAAATAATCCCCTCATATTTGTCAAAGAGGAATCAACATTAAAAGTATTTTTAAATTACCCCTAGAAATATTTTAGTGGATCAGCGGGATTAAATAAACACATTTTAATTCAAATATAAATTTGAACAGTTCTAATTGACCTCAAACCTTTTGTGCAGCCCTGTAGGGTAACCTAGTATTTATGTGTTAAGTCTCACAAATAACACAAAGTCATCTAACAACAAAAGGTAAATGCAAGACATTGGAGAAACTACAAAACAGTAAATAAAATAAAATAGAAAAAGAAGGCCTGCACTACGGTGCACTTATAGCCCAGTGCTACAATGCCAGCCCAAGCCCACCTGGCCTTTTCCCCCCACCTCTGTACAGAGTCAGGGAGGCCATGGCGTTGTGCACGCACGCACGCGCCGTCCACGCCTAGGATGGCCACGCGCCGGCCATCCACCGAGTCCCTGGGATGGATAAGACCATCCTCGTCCCGATTGTCAACCCTAGCCCTCTCCTTTCTCCTCCATCGCGTCGTTTTCTTCTCCGCTAAGCGCCCGAGCTCGCGCTCGCCATGGACATCGTCGTTGCCGCGGCCACGGTGCTCCCCGCGCCGTGAGAAGATGTCCAGGACGACTGCAACGGTCGACCTCGTCCGTCCTGAACACCAAATCGAGCCGGGGCGGCCCGTATGTTCGCCATCGACCTCTTTTCCATCGAGTACATCGCCGTCGTTTGTCGCGATTTGCCGCCGCTCTGGTTCGTCCCCAGCCTCCCCGACCATGTCCCCGGCTCCATGGTGAGCATCTCCTCTGGATCCCCCTTTCCTTCACCTCGATTCGGTCGTCGTTTGCCGCCCCCGAGCTCATCCGAGTTCGCGCGTACGCGTACATACGTGCGTGCATGTTGCTGCCGTTGCTGCCTTGCTATCGCTGATGCTTGCTGCTCCTGCTTGCTGCTCTTTGGTGTTGCTGCTGCTTGATGCTGCTGCCGCTCCTTGCTGCTACTTGTTGCCACTGTCGCTGCTCTGCCACTTGCTGCTGCCGCTGCCGCCTACGGCACCGCTGTTGCCTGCTGCCCCGCGCCGCCGCCGCCCTAGCGCCCGCGCGCCGCCGCCCCTGTGCCCGCCTCCGCCTGCAGCGGCCGGTCGGCGAGCCTCGCCGAGGCCACGGCCTCGCTCCGTCGCGCCGGGCTTCGGTCTCCATGGGCGCTCGCCCATTAGCCGCGCCCGCCCCGGGTGGCCTCTAGGCCACTTACACGTGGGGCCCGACCCCCTGTAAAAAAAAGAAAGAAAAGAAAGAAAAGGGATTAAAAATATATATTTAATTAATTAATTAGGTAATTAACTTAATTAAATTTGTTTAATTAAACTAATTACTTAGTTAGCCTAGTTAATCAGCTATTTAGCTACTGTGTGTATGACAGGGGGGCCCCACCCCCTGTTGACCAGTCAAACTTTGACTGGTCAACTGGGACCCCCTGGACCCACTGTCAGCCTCTGTGTACAATCTGTGTACACAGAGCTGGCTATCCATAGCAATTTGTTATTTAATTTCGAATTAAAATAAATTCAGAAAATCAATTAAAAAACTTTGAAAAATTATAGCAAATTATCCGTAACTCGGATGAAAAAGTTTAATACATGAAAGTTGCTCGGGACGACGAGATGAATCTGAATACGTAGTCCGTTCGTCTGCCACATGCCTCTAGCATAGCGAACGTGGAACTTTTCCCTCTCTTTCATTTGTCCGGAAAATGCCAAACACCGGGAATACTTTCCCGGATGTTTTCCCCCTTCGCCGGTATCACCTATCCCTGCGTTAGATCACCCCTGACACCGCGTATTGCCTTGTTATTTTTTTGTGATGCTTTGTCTGCTCCATATTTACTGTTCCTCCCCCTCTTCTCTCTCGTTAGACGTCGACGCAGTTCCCGGTACCGCCGCAGCTCCAGAGACCGAAGACACCATTGACGACCTTGCCCTTGCCGCCGAGCAACTAGGCCAGCCCCCCCTTTGATCATCCCGATATCGCCCATTCTATTTTCTCATGCTTGCATTAGAATTGCTACTGCTACTGCTTTGCCTATTCTGATGCATAGCCTGTTTATTGTAACCTGCTGTTGATAATTACCTGCATATCCTAAACTGCTTAGTATAGGCTGGGTAGAGACCTATCAGGGACCCCACTTATCCCGATTGCCCTGCTGGATTATCCGAAGACCCGATCAACGGGATTGAAGACCAGGCCCCAACACCGCACATCACCCCCCCCCCCTTAGTTGTAACGACACTGCAGCGTTACTATCTAGTGCCGAGGGTGAAACCTCTTGTAGCACTTCTGATGTTAACTCTGTAGAGTAGCTATTCGGTCGTGGTCATCGAGGGTGATTCCTCCTTCACCGCTTCCGATAACGACGCCGTCGTACAACACCTCAAGTGTGAACCTAGCGAGGGTGATTCCTCCGAGTTCACCTTGACGGATACATCGAGTAGGAATCCAACGAGGGTGATACCTCGGATTCCCTTGATGTTATGGACACACGGATACTTGGACTGTACCATTGTTACTTGGAAAGGTGGGTCGACCCTGAGGGGTTCCCGCGTGTGATGTGAAGACGGCTTGCCTGTATGGTGCCCGAGTGATGAATACGAGGCGTGGCCGGGCATTCTTAGCCCTTACAGCAAGTCCTCGAGACGGGGCGACGGGGTCACATCTTTCATGAGTCTCTGCTCGTTACCGCAACCCCAAGGTACTAACGGTTTGGATATTTGATTCGAGTGGGCCTCTGGCCCGATAGCACTAACCATCACGTGGGCATAGTATGGGCGTTCTGCATTGTATGCATCAGTCGAAAGTTCTGTCAGACGTCCAGTTCAGTATTGTCGCACGGTCGGATCGTACCGACCCTCCGAGGCAGTGCTAGTATCCACCCTGCACACAACGACCCGGAGTGCACAGGGCGATGGCCCAAGACCCCTGAGTGCTTAGGATGTAGATCGGCGGGGACCTCTCTGCTGAGCTTTAGGTAGGGCTGCAGTGTGTCATTTGGCCGAGGCCGGGCATGACCCGGAAAAGTGTGTCTGGCCGGAGTTAAGCGAGCATGGTGGGTAAGTTGGTGCACCCCTGCAGGGAAGATCTAATATATGCATAGCCGGATCCTCGGTAACGGACACTGAGAGTTGTATCCCGATCGATACAGCTAGAATTGGATATTATGGCTCTGGGATTGCTTCTCGCAGGGAGACGAGAAGGGATCTCAGGACGAGGTTGATGACTGTATGGCTCTGGGATTGCTTTCTCGCAGGGAGTCGAGAAAGGATCTTTGGGTGAGGATGAGTCTTAATGATACTGCAACATTATATTGTACTGTTCTACTCTCTTCTATTGCTGCAAGACCGCTGAAGATGCTAGTCTTCGATAGGACTAGGATTTCCTCTCTATTTTGGCATTTCTGCACCCCAGTCCACATATACAGCCACTCTTTGATAATGTTGCATATGTAGTGTAGATCCTTGCTTGCTGAGTACTTTGGAGTACTCACGGTAGCTTTGCTTTCTTTTCTCCCCATATCAGTTTGTCGTGACCAGATGACGGAGCCCCTGAGACAGCTGCCCCATCGACGATCGCTTCTACTACTAGCCCGAGGGTGGATACTGCTTCGAACTTGCCGTCGACCAGGAGTAGGTTCGGAGGGTCCCAGGCAGGAGGCCTACGCCTTTCGATCGTAGTGTTTTTATTTTGCCCTGCCTTTCTAAAGGCCTTTCTGTGCTTTCTTTTATATCTGTACTCAGATATCTGATGCTTCCGCTGACGCTTGTATGCAAGCTTATGTATTCGAGCCCTCGAGGCCCCTGGCTTGTAATATAAAGTTTGTATGACTTTATTTATGTTTTAGAGTTGTGTTGTGATATCTTCCTGTGAGTCCTTAGGCTTGATCATGTGCATTTGCGTGTATGATTAGTGCACGATTGAGCCGGGGGCGTCACACGCTGGACTACATACACACACACACGCTGGAGGCTCAGCGTTCCTTTGCTAGGGTTTGCTCTATTCACAATCTCTCACCCTCTTCATCAGATCTAAACAAGACTGCGTTGGCCTCTCTCTCTCTCTCTCTCTGAAGGAAATATGCCCTAGAGGAAATAATAAAGTTGTTATTTTATATTTCCTTATTCATGATAAAGGTTTATTATTCATGCTAGAATTGTATTGATCGGAAACTTAAATATGTGTGTGAATACATAAACAAATACCGTGTCCCTAGTAAGCCTGTACTAGACTAGCTCATTGATCAAAGATGGTTAAGGTTTCCTAACCATGGACATGTGTTGTCATTTGATAATGGGATCACATCATTAGGAGAATGATGTGATGGACAAGACCCATCCTTTAGCTTAGCATATGATCGTTCAGTTTATTGCTACTGCTTTCTTAAATGTCAAATACATGTTCCTTCGACCATGAGATCATACAACTCCTCCGGATACCGGAAGAATACCTTGTGTGCTATCAAATGTCACAACGTAACTGGGTGATCATAAAGATGTTATACAGGTGTCTCCGAAGGTGTTTGTTGAGTTGGCATGGATCGAGATTGGGATTTGTCACTCCGAGTATCAGAGAGGTATCTCTGGGCCCTCTCGGTAATACACATCATAATAAGCTTGAAGGCAAATGACTAAGGAGTTAGTTACGAGATGATGTATTATAGAACGAGTAAAGAGACTTGCAGGTAACGAGATTGAACTAGGTATGAAGATACCGACGATCGAATCTCGGGCAAGTAACATACCGACAGACAAAGGGAGTTATGTATATTGTCATTAGGTTCGACCGATAAGATATCCATAGAATATGTAGGAACCAATATGGGCATCCAGGTTCCTCTATTGGTTATTGACCAGAGAGGTGTCTCGGTCATGTCTACATAGTTCTCAAACCTGTAGGGTCTGCATGCTTAACATTTGTTGACAATATAGTGTCATATGAGTTATATGATTTGGTGACCGAATCTTGTTCGGAGTCCCGGATGAGATCACAGACATGATGAGGAGCTTCGAAATGGTCCGGAGGTAAAGATTGATATATAGGACGATGATATTCCGACACCGGAAGAGTTTCGGAGTGTACCGGGTAGTCATCGGATCGCCTGAAGGGGTTTCGGACGCCCCCGGGAGGTCTATGGGCCTAATGGGCCAAGGGGAGAGACAGAGCAGCCCACAAGGGGGCTGGCGTGCCCCTCTCACTGGCCGCGGGCCCTAGGGGAAGGAAAGGGGGAGGGTTGGCCCCTCCTACCTTTCCCTCCTCATGTGAGAAAGGAAAAGGGGGGCGCCACATCCCCCTGCCTTCCTCCCGCACTCAAACAAGGAAGGGGGGCGCGGCTTGGGGCACGAGCCCTAGTGGGATTTGGCCCCACTTGGGGCGCCTCTCCCCCCCACCTATATATATGTGGGAGGGGGCACCACTCATAGACCACGACAATCTCTTAGCCATGTGCGGCGCCCCTCTCCACAGTTTCATCCCTCGGTCATATTTTCGTAGTGCTTAGGCGAAGCCCTGCGGAGATAGCTTCACCATCACCGTCACCATGCCATCGTGCTGCTGGAACTCATCCACTACTTGGCCGTCTTGCTGGATCAAGAAGGCGAGGACGTCACTGAGCTAAACGTGTGCTGAATACGGAGGTGTCGTACGTTCGGTACTCGATCGGTTGGATCGCGAAGAAGTTCGACTACATCAACCGCGTTACTAAACGCTTCCGCTTACGGTCTACAAGGGTATGTAGACACACTCTCACCCTCGTTGCTATGCATCTCCATGGATAGATCTTGTGTGTGCATAGAAAAAAAATTGTTTTCCATGCAATGTTTCCCAACAGTGGCATCCGAGCCAGGTCTATGCGTAGATGATATGCACGAGTAGAACAGAAAGAGTTGTGGGCGGTGATAGTCATACTGCTTACCACCGACGTCTTATTTTGATTCGGCGGTATTGTGGGATGAAGTGGCCCGGACCAACCTTACATGTCCATGCACATGAGACTGGTTCCACCGACTGACATGTATCTTGTTTTGCGTGAAGGTGGCTGGCGAGTGTCTGTTTCTCCTACTTTAGTTGAATCAAATTTGACTACGGCCGGTCCTTGAAGAAGGTTAAAACAGCAAACTTGATAAATCACTGTTGTGGTTTTTGCGTAGTTAAGAACGGTTCTTGCTAGAAGCCCGTAGCAGCCACGTAAAACTTGCAACAACAAAGTAGAGGACGTCTAACTTGTTTTTGCAGGGCATGTTGTGATGTGATATGGTCAAGATATGATGTGATATATGTTGATGTATGAGATGATCATGTTTTTTAATATCGACAACCGGCAGAAGCCTTAGGGTTGTCTCTTAATTATTGTATGAAATGCAAACGCCATGTAATTGCTTTACTTTATTGCTATGTGTTAGCAATAGTTGTAGAAGCAATAGTTGGCGAGACGGCCCCGACGCAATGATGGAGATCACGGTGTCGAGCCGGTGATGATGGGTATCATGACGATGCCTTGGAGATGGAGATCAAAAGCACAAGATGATGATGGCCATATCATGTCACATATTTTGATTGCATGTGATGTTTATCCTTTATGCATCTTATTTTGCTTAGAACGGCGGTAGCATCATAAGATCATCCCTTCACTAAATTTCAAGATAAAAGTGTTCTCCCCGAGTATGCACCGTCGCCAAAGTTCGTCGTTTTGAAGCACCTCGTGATGATCGGGTGTGATAGACTCTACGTTCACATACAACGGGTGTAAGACAGTTTTGCACATGCAGAATACTTGGGTTAAACTTGACGAGCCTACCATGTACAAACATGGTCTCGGAACACTGGAGACCGAAAGGTCGAACGTGAGTCATATAGTAGATATGATCAACATAGAGATGTTCACCATTGATAACTACCCCATCTCACGTGATGATCGGACATGGGTTAGTTGATTTGGATCATTTATCACTTAGATAACTTGAGGGATGTTTATTTAAGTGGGAGTTCATTAGTAAATTGATTAATTGAACTTAAATTTATCATGAACTTAGTCTTAATAGTTTTGCATATCTATGTTCTAGATCAATGGCCCGAGCTACCGTTCCCCTGAATTTTAATGCGTTCCTAGAGAAAGCTAAGTTGAAAGATGATGGTAGCAACTACACGGACTGGGTCCATAACTTGAGAATTATCATCATTGCTACACAGAAGAATTATGTCCTTGATGCACCGCTAGGTGACAGACCTGCTGCAGGAGCTACTGCAGATGTTATGAACGTCTGCCAGGCTCGATCTGATGACTACTCAATAGTTCAGTGTGCCATGCTATACGACTTAGAACCGGGACTTCAAAGATGTTTTGAACATCATGGAGCATATGAGATGTTCCAAGAGTTGAAGTTAATATTTCAAGCAAATGCCCGGGTTGAGAGATATGAAGTCTCCAAAAAGTTCTATAGCTGCAAGATGGAGGAGAACAGTTCTGTCAGTGAACACATACTCAAAATGTCTGGGTACCATAACCACTTGACTCAGCTGGGAGTTGATCTTCCAGTTGATAGTGTTATTAACAGAGTTCTTCAGTCACTGCCACCAAGCTACAAAGGCTTCATGATGAACTATAATATGCAAGGGATGACGAAAACGATTCCTGAGCTCTTCGCAATGCTTAAGGCCGCGGAGGTAGAAATCAAGAAGGAGTATCAAGTGTTGATGGTTAACAAGACCACTAGTTTCAAAAAAAGGGCAAGGGAAAGAAAGGGAACTTCAAGAAGAATGGCAAGCCAGTTGCCACTCCTGGGAAGAAGCCCAAAGCTGGACCCAAGCCTGAAATTGAGTGCTTCTACTGCAAAGGGAATGGTCACTGGAAGTGGAACTGCCCCAAATACTTGGCGGATAAGAAGGATGGCAAAGTGAACAAAGGTATATTTGATATACATGTTATTGATGTGTACCTTACTAATGCTCATAGTAGCGCCTGGGTATTTGATACTGGTTCAGTTGCTCATATTTGTAACTCGAAACAGGAGCTGCAGAATAAACAAAGATTGGCTAAGGACGAGGTGACGATGTGCGTCGGGAATGGTTCCAAGGTCGATGTGATCGCCGTCGGCACGCTACCTCTACATCTACCTTCGGGATTAGTTTTAGACCTCAATAATTGTTATTTGGTGGCAGCATTGAGCATGAACATTATATCTGGATCTTGTTTATTATGAGATGGTTATTCATTTAAATCGGAGAATAATGGTTGTTCTATTTATATGAATAATATCTTTTACGGTCATGCACCCTTGATGAATGGTCTATTCTTGTTGAATCTCGATCGTACTGATATACATATTCATAATATTGATGCCAAAAGATGCAAAGTTGATAATGATAGTGCAACATACTTGTGGCACTGCCGTTTAGGTGATATTGGTGTAAAGCGCATGAAGAAACTCCATGCAGATGGACTTTTGGAGTCACTTGATAATGAATCATTTGATACTTGCGAACCATGCCTCATGGGCAAGATGACTAAAACTCCGTTCTCCGGAACAATGGAGCGAGCAAATGACTTATTGGAAATAATACATACCGATGTATGTGGTCCGATGAGTATTGAAGCACACGGCGGGTATCGTTATTTTCTGACCTTCACAGATGATTTGAGTAGGTATGGGTATATCTACTTGATGAAACACAAGTTTGAAACATTTGAAAAGTTCAAAGAATTTCAGAGTGAAGTGGAGAATCATCGTAACAAGAAAATAAAGTTTCTACGATCTGATCGCGGAGGCGAATATTTGAGTTACGAGTTTGGCGTTCATTTAAAACAATGTGGAATTGTTTCACAACTAACGCCACCTGGAACACCATAGCGTAATGGTGTGTCCGAACGTCGTAACCGTACTTTATTAGATATGGTGCGATCTATGATGTCTCTTACTGATTTACCACTATCGTTTTGGGGTTATGCATTAGAGACAGCCGCATTCACGTTAAATAGGGCACCGTCTAAATCCGTTGAGACGACACCGTATGAACTATGGTTTGGCAAGAAACCTAAGTTGTCGTTTCTTAAAGTTTGGGGATGCGATGCTTATGTCAAAAGGCTTCAGCCTGATAAGCTCGTACCCAAATCGGAAAAGTGCGTCTTCATAGGATACCCTAAGGAAACTATTGGGTACACCTTCTACCACAGATCCAAAGGCAAGATCTTTGTTGCAAAGAATGGATCCTTTCTAGAGAAGGAGTTTCTCTTGAAAGAAGTGAGTGGGAGGAAAGTAGAACTTGATGAGGTAATTGTACCTTCTCTCAAATTGGAAAGTAGCACATCACAGAAAACCGTTCCCGTGATGCCTACACCAACTAGAGAGGAAGCTAATGATGATGATCATGTAACTTCCGATCAAGTTACTACTGAACCTCGTAGGTCAACCAGAGCACGATCCGCACTAGAGTGGTACGGTAATCCTGTCCTGGAAGTTATGTTATTAGACCATGGCGAACCTACGAACTATGAAGAAGTTAAGATGAGCCCAAATTCCGATAAATGGCTTGAGGCCATGAAATCTGAGATAGGATCCATGTATGAGAACAAAGTATGGACTTTGGTGGACTTGCCCGATGATCGTCAAGCCATAGAAAATAAATGGATCTTCAAGAAGAAGACTGACGTTGATGGTAATGTTACTGTCTACAAAGCTCGACTTGTCGCAAAAAGTTTTTGACAAGTTCAAGGGGTTGACTACGATGAGACCTTCTCACCCGTAGCGATGCTTAAGTCTGTATGAATCATGTTAGCAATTGCCGCATTTTATAATTATGAAATCTGGCAAATGGATGTCAAAACTGCATTCCTTAATGGATTTCTTAAAGAAGAGTTGTATATGATACAACCAGAAGGTTTTGTCGATCCTAAAGGTGCTAACAAAGTGTGCAAGCTCCAGCAATCCATCTATGGACTGGTGCAAGCATCTTGGAGTTGGAATATATGCTTTGATGAGGTGATCAAAGCATATGGTTTTATATAGACTTACGGTGAAGCCTGTATTTACAAGAAAGTGAGTGGGAGCTCTGTAGCATTTCTGATATTATATGTGGATGACATATTATTGATTGGAAATGATATAGAATTTTTGGATAGCATAAAAGGATACTTGAATAAGAATTTTTCAATGAAAGACCTCGGTGAAGCTGCTTATATATTGGGCATGAAGATCTATAGGGATAGATCGACACGCTTAATAGGACTTTCACAAAGCACATACCTTGACAAAGTTTTGAAGTAGTTCAAAATGGACCAGTCAAAGAAAGAGTTCTTGCATGTGTTACAAGGTGTGAAATTGAGTCAGACTCAAAGCCCGACCACTGCAGAAGAAAGAGAGAAAATGAAAGTCATTCCCTATGCCTCAGCCATAGGTTGTATCATGTATGCTATGTTGTGTACCAGACCTGATGTGTGCCTTGCCATAAGTTTGGCAGGGAGGTACCAAAGTAATCCAGGACTGGATTACTGGACAGCGGTCAAGAACATCCTGAAGTACCTAAAAAGGACCAAGGATATGTTTCTCGTTTATGGAGGTGACGAAGAGCCTGTCGTAAATGGTCACATCGATGCTAGCTTCGACACTGATCCGGATGACTCTAAGTCACAAACCGGATAAGTTTTTATATTGAAAGGTGGAGCTGTCAGTTGGCGCAGTTCCAAGCAGAGCGTCGTGGTGGGATCTATGTGTGAAGCGGAGTACATAGCTGCCTTGGAAGCAGCACATGAAGGAGTCTGGATGAAGTAGTTCATATCCGAGCTGGGTGTAATACCCAGTGCATCGGGTCTAATGAAAATATTTTGTGACAACACTACAGCAATTGCCTTAGTGAAGGAATCCAGGTTTCACAAGAGAACCAAACACATCAAGAGATGCTTCAACTCCATTCATGAAAAGGTCAAGGATGGAGACATAGAGATTTGCAAAATACATACGGATCTGGATGTAGCAGACCCGTTGAATAAGCCTCTTCCGCGAGCAAAGCATGATCAGCACCAAGACTCCATGGGTGTTAGATTCATTACAATGTAATCCATATTATTGACTCTAGTCCAAGTGGGAGACTGAAGGAAATATGCCCTAGAGGCAATAATAAAGTTGTTATTTTATATTTCCTTATTCATGATAAAGGTTTATTATTCATGCTAGAATTGTATTGATCAGAAACTTAAATACATGTGTGAATACATAAACAAATACCGTGTCCCTAGTAAGCCTCTAATAGACTAGCTCATTGATCAAAGATGGTTAAGGTTTCCTAACAATGGACATGTGTTGCCATTTGATAACGGGATCACATCATTAGGAGAATGATGTGATGGACAAGACCCATCCGTTAGCTTAGCATATGATTGTTCAGTTTATTGCTACTGTTTTCTTAAATGTCAAATACATTTTCCTTCGACCATGAGATCATACAACTCCTTCGGATACTAGAAGAATACCTTGTGTGCTATCAAACATCACAACATAACTGGGTGATCATAAAGATGCTCTACAGGTGTCTCCGAAGGTGTTTGTTGAGTTGGCATGGATCGATATTGGGATTTGTCACTCCGAGTATCAGAGAGGTATCTCTAGACCCTCTCGGTAATACACATCATAATAAGCTTGCAAGCAAATGACTAATGAGTTAGTTACGAGATGATGTATTACGGAATGAGTAAAGAGACTTGCCGGTAATGAGATTGAACTCGGTAAGAAGATACCGACGATCGAATCTCGGGCAAGTAACATACCGACAGACAAAGGGAATTACGTATGTTGTCGTTAGGTTCGACTGATAAAGATCTTCATAGAATATGTAGGAACCAATATGGGCATCCAGGTTCCGCTATTGGTTATTGACCGGAGAAGTGTCTCAGTCATGTCTATATAGTTCTCAAACCTGTAGGGTCCGCACGCTTAACGTTCGTTGACGATATAGTGTTATATGAGTTATATGATTTGGTGACTGAATGTTGTTCGGAGTCCCGGATGAGATCACGGACATGAAGAGGAGCTCCAGAATGGTCTGGAGGTAAAGATTGATATATAGTACGATGATATTCAGACACCGGAAGAGTTTCGGAGTGCACTGGGTAGTCATCGGATCGCTCGAAGGGGTTCCGGACACCCCCGGGAGGTCTATGGGCCTAATGGGCCAAGGGGAGAGACACACACGCCCACAAGGGGGCAGGCGCACCCTCTCCCTGGCTGGCGGCCCTAGGGGAAGGAAAGGGGGATGGTTGGCCCCTCCTGCCTTTCCCTCCTCATGTGAGAAAGGAAAAGGGGGGGCGCCACGTCCCCATGCCTTCCTCCCGCACTCAAACAAGGAAGGGGGGCGCGGCTTGTGGCAGGAGCCCAAGTGGGATTTGGCCCCACTTGGGGCACCTCCTGGCTGCCTCCCCTCTCCCCCCACCTATATATATGTGGAAGGGGGCGCCACACATAGACCACGACAATCTCTTAGCCGTGTGCGGCGCCCATCTCCACAGTTTCATCCCTCGGTCATATTTTTGTAGTGCTTAGGCGAAGCCCTGCGGAGATAGCTTCACCATCATCGTCACCACGCTGTCCTGCTGCCGGAACTCATCCACTACTTCGTTGTCTTGCTAGATCAAGAAGGCAAGGACGTCACCGAGCTGAACGTGTGCTGAACGCGGAGGTGCCATACGTTCGGTACTCGATCGGTTGGATCACGAAGAAGTTCGACTACATCAACCGCGTTACGAAACTCTTCCGCTTACGGTCTATGAGGGTACATAGACACACTCTCCCCCTCGTTGCTATGCATCTCCATGGATAGATCTTGCTTGTGCATAGAAATTTTTTTGTTTTCCATGCATCGTTTCCCAACACTCTCTCTCTCCCCCCTCACACCTGGTGAAGGAGCCGTCCGGATCCCGTCGCACCAGGAAGGGGCGGAGGTGCAGTGTTCACTCTGTCGCCTTCGGTGAGGGAGGCATTCCACTGCTGGCTGCGCTGTTCTCTTTCACCCAGCACCGGTGCGGGAGGGCCTCCGACCCCTTCTTCCTCGCTGTCGTACGTAGTGTGGGCAGATCCGGCCTCCTGCCGCACGCCTAGGCACATCCCGATGACCCTAAGGTATAACTTTCTTTGAAACCATCATTGCTCTAGCTGCATGCAGATATTTTTTGATTCTGTAGTCGAATCTAGGTCTTGGTTCAAAGTGGAAAGAAGGGGGGTGGGGTGGAGCATGAATCTAGGATGTGGTTCAATGAGGAAAGGAGGGAGGGAAAGTAGTATAGACTGGCTATCCAGCCGCTCTGTTGGTCGAAAAGGAAAAAATGGGGTAACCCAGTACACACATCTGTAAGGAACTGACCTCTTTGTTGAAAAAGGAAAGAAACTAGGGGGTCGGGTAGTTTGTGTAGGACTAGATTTGCTGCCCTCACATAGGAAAAAGGTTCAAAGAGAACAAATATGGGACCAACACAGATATGCTGCTTGGCAACATACTCTGCATCACCCTTTTATACGTGTGGACGCACATGATGCTGGCATGTCCCATACAACTATTTTGCTGTTGTTAATCTAAGAATGCCACTGGAAAATTGAAGCAATGCCACTGTTAAAAGTAAATTACATTTTTAACGAATGTTATTTTAAGAGAATGTCTCTGTTAATATGAACCAATGCAACCGTTGTAGAAATGCTACTGTCCTACTTTGTTTTCCATCAAGATAAGGTAGATGCTTCTTTTTGTGGCCATATGATTCATCCTCCTTTATCGGCCAGTAATTGTTTCTTTTTTACCTCTGAAAATAGGGATATCTATTCAACTCGTTGTTATTGGGACCTTTTACTTCACTACGCAAAACACTTTTGTTTTAAGAGTGTTTTGTGCAGTTCAACTTAAATGTCACACTGGCAACTTTGCTTGATTTAGTTGAACTACACAAAACGAGATTGGATTTCCTATTCGTGTTGCAGATTCGTATTTGATCTTGTCTGCGTCATGAAAGGTCAGTACCGACCTTCATCCACATGATTGTGCAGTGTGCTTTGAGATGTTGTGCTACTTGTAGTGGTACTGTTTTAAATAAATGTTAAATTGAAGCTATTGTATTGCTGTCTTTTCCCATTAAGTGAACAAAAATGGGACCAACCCAGACATGATGCTTCTTGCTTTGTTACAACAAGCTCTGCATCGCCCCATTATAAGTAGATGGAAGCACATGGTGCTGTTGCGCCCACTCTCCCCTGGAACTGTTTATGCTTTTGTTAATCTAATGCCACTGGTAAAATTAAGAAATGCCACTCTTAGAATTAACTACTGAATCTTAGTTCAAAACTGCAACACTTGTTAGGGATCGGCAGGAGTACCATTTCTGTTAGGGATCAGCGGGAGTACATCTTTAAGAAATGTATTGTTGACATAATGTCTCTGTTATTATATATCAGTTACAGTGTTTTACAAATGGTATTGTTCTGCTTTGTAGTTCTTTCTACATGTTTAACCAAGGTATTGTTAAGATAATGTCTCTGTTAATATGAATTAGTTGCACTGTTTTAGGAATGGTACTTTTCTGCTTTGTCGTTCTTTATACATGTTGAAACAAGGTATTGTTAAGATAATGTCTTAGTTAATATGAATGAATCACACTGTTTGAGAATTGCTACTGTCCTGCTTTATTTCCCATTAAGATAAGGTAGATGTTTTTTCTTCTGGGAGTATAAGTCATCAACCATTATTTCTCAGTAATTGTTTCCTTTATACCTATTTGTGCATACAGGGATATCAAAACTTCTGCTCGGTTCTATTTCGACTTTGATTTTAGTTGTGTTGGGAAATGTAGCATGCAATTTCAAAAATTTCCTATGCTCACGCAAGATCTATCTAGGAGAAGCATAGCAACGAGAGGGGGAGAGTGTGTCCACGTACCCTCGTAGACCGAAAGCGGAAGCGTTAGCTTAACGCGGTTGAGGTAGTCGAACGTATTCTCGATTCATCCGATCAAGCACCGAACGTACGGCACCTCCGAGTTCTGCACATGTTCAGCTCGATGACGTCCCTCGAACTCTTGATCCAGCAAAGTGTCGAGGGAGAGTTTTGTCAGCATGACGGCGTGGTGACGGTGATGGTGAAGTGATCCGCACAGGGCTTCGCCTAAGCACTACGACAATATGACCGGAGGAGTAAACGGTGGAGGGGGCGCCGCACATGGCTAAGAACAATTGTTGTGTCCTTGGAGGCACCCCCCGCCCCGTATATAAAGGAGGGAGATGGGAGGAGGCCAGACTAGGGGCGCCCCAAGTGGGAGGAGTCCCACTTGGGCTCCTAGTAGGATTCGGCCCCCCCTTTCCTTTTACCGAAAAGGGAAAGGGGGAAGGAGAGGGAGGAGGAGAAGGAAAGGGGGGCGCCGCCCCCTCCCCTTATCCAATTTGGACTCCCCATGGGGGGGGGGGGCGCGGCCACCCCTTGTGGGCTGCCTAGCCTCCCTCCTATGGCCCATATGGCCCATATCTTTCCCCTGGGGGTTCCGGTAACCCCCCGGTACTCCGATACGTACCCGATAAATTCCGAAACACTTTCGGTGTCCGAATACTAACGTCCAATATATCAATCTTTACCTCTCGACATTTCGAGACTCCTCGTCATGTCCGTGATCTCATCCGGGACTCCGAACAATCTTCGGTCACCAAAACACATAACTCATAATACAAATCGTCATCGAACGTTAAGCGTGCGGACCCTACGGGTTCGAGAAATATGTAGACATGACCGAGACACATCTCCAGTCAATAACCAACAGCGGAACCTGGATGCTTATATTGGTTCCTACATATTCTAAGAAGATCTTTATTGGTCAAACCGCAATGACAACATACGTCATTCCCTTTGTCATCGGTATGTTACTTTCCCGAGATTCGATCGTCGGTATCTCCATACCTAGTTCAATCTCATTACCGGCAAGTCTCTTTACTCGTTCTGTAATGCATGATCCCGTAACTAACTCATTAGTCACATTGCTTGCAAGGCTTATCATGATGTGCATTACCGAGAGGGCCCAGAGATACCTCTCCGATACTTGGAGTGACAAATCCTAATCTCGATCTATGCCAACCCAACAAACACCTTTGGAGACACCTGTAGAGCATCTTTAGAATCACCCAGTTATGTTGTGACATTTGATAGCACACAAGGTGTTCCTCCGGTATTCAGGAGTTGCATAATCTCATAGTCAAAGGAATACGTATAAGTCATGAAGAAAGCACTAGCAATAAAACATAACGATCATTATGCTAATCTAACAGATGGGTCTTGTCCATCACATCATTCTCCTAATGATGTGATCACGTTCATCAAATGACAACACATGTCTATGGTTAGGAAACTTAACCATCTTTGATCAATGAGCTAGTCTAGTAGAGGCTTACTAGGGACTCAGTGTTTTGTCTATGTATTCACACATGTATCAAGTTTCCGGTTAATACAATTCTAGCATGAATAATAAACATTTATCATGATATAAGGAAATATAAATAACAACTTTATTATTT
Organism: Thinopyrum elongatum; assembly: GCA_011799875.1. Taxonomy (NCBI): domain Eukaryota; kingdom Viridiplantae; phylum Streptophyta; class Magnoliopsida; order Poales; family Poaceae; genus Thinopyrum; species Thinopyrum elongatum. The sequence continues at coordinate 403,645,113 of CM022302.1, read as the reverse complement.
CCTCTAGGGCATATTTCCTTCAGTCTCCAACCTTGTGGCGCCCCCGACTCAATCGTACACTAATCATACACGCAAACGTGTACGATCAAGCACAGGGACTCACGGGAAGATATCACAACACAACTCTAACACAATTTAAACGGAGGTCCACAATATTACAAACTAGGGATCCGAAGATCCGAATACATAAGTCAGAAATACAAATATTATCTGAGTACAGACATAGTTAGACAAGTTTTGCCTTAAGAAGGCTAGCACAAACAACGACACTAGATCGAAAGGCGTTGGCCTCCTGCCTGGGAGCCTCCGATCCTACTCCTGGTCATCTGGCTCGATCCAGTAGTAAGTACCCTCTGGACCCTCCTGGTAGTAAGCTCCGGTGGTGGCATCTAGCTCCAGGACTCCATCGTCTGTTTGTATCATCAATGTGGGATATATGGGGAAAAGAGAAAGTAAAGCAACCGTGAGTGCTCATCCGAAGTACTCAGCAAGCAAGGATCTATACTACATATGCAACATTATCAATGGAGAAAGGCTGTATATGTGGACTGGGCTGCAGAAATGCCAGAATAGGGAGAAGGCCTAGTCCTATCGAAGACTAGCATCTTCAAACATCTTCACAAGGCCATCATCTTGCAGCAGTAGATGAGAGTAGAATAGCATTTTATTTAGCAAACATGTTGAAGTACAGCTTAAAGATCCTTCCTCGACTCCCAAGCGAGAAAGCGATCCCTAAGCTTCAATTAAGTAACAAGTATCCAGTTTAAGTAGTAGATCAGGATACACAAACTGAGCGTCCTTTACCGTAGGACCGGCTATCGATAGAAGATTCATCCCTGCAGGGGTGCACTACTGTTACCCAACACGCTCGATCAACTCTGGCCGGACACACTTGCTGGGTAATGCCCGTCCTCGGAAGATCAACACAAAGCAGCGCTCTACCTAGGCTCGGCAGAGAGGTCAGCACGCCGGACTAACCTATGCACCCAGAGGTCTCGGGCCATCGCCCTGGGCACCCTGCGCGTTGCGAGACTGGACGGGGTGCAGGCGCGACACTGAACTCGTCAGTGAAGTATCCAGCCCAATCCCGACAATCACCCCGCACGGTGAATCGTGACGTCAGACGAGCTTTCGGAGAAACGTACTTTGCAGAGGGTCCCATAACCATTATCCCGCGTGGTGGTAGTGCGTATAGGGCACGTTGACCCACTCAGATCACACACCCAAATCCAATAGGCTCAATTAGTATCAAGCGGAGACAATCAGAGTCTCTGATGCTCCGCCACAATGTCACACTCGAGTGCCCTTCCGGCACACCCGAAAATCATAGATCCCCAGCGGGTACCCACCAGGGTGGACCCACCTGTAACAGAGGTCAAGTAATCGTGTGGTCATAACATCAAGGGAGAAACCCGAGGAATCACCCTCGGCGGATTCCACTCGACGAAATCATCAGGGCGAACGTATGAGGTATCACCCTCGAGGTTCACACTGAGTGTTGCACGACAGAGTCGTATCGGAAGTGGAGAAGGAGGAATCACCCTCGATGACCACGACCGAACAGCTACACTGCAGAGTATTCATCGTGAGTGCGTTATGAGGTATCACCCTCGGCACTCGATAATAATTATGCAGAGTCGTACAACTATGGGGGTGTGAAGTGAGGTGTCGGTCTCTGGTCGACGATCACATTGATCGAGTCGTCGATGATCAAGCAGGGGCAACAAGGGTAAGGTGGTGGGGTCACTGATGGTTCACTACCAACCTATACTAATCAGTTTATCATAGGCAGGTAAGGTAGCAATGAACAGGTTACAACAGCAGGCTATGCATCAGAATAGGAGCATACATTAACAGTAGCGAAATCTAATGCAAGCAGGAGAATAGAATGGGCGATATCTGGAATGCTCAAGGGGGGGGGGGGCTTGCCTGGTTGCTCTGGCAAGAGGGGAAGGTCGTCAACGGGCTGCTCGTCGGTAGAGTAGTCGTATCCTGGTGCAGCGCCGTCGGTCTCAGCGTCTATCGAGAGAGAGAAGGAGGGGGAGAGAAACAATAAATTCACGGCGATAATGCAAACAACATGTATGACATGCCTAAATGATATGCCGGGGTGTTCTACTGCCTAACTAAACGATTTAGTTAATTTAGGAATTTATTAGGATTTATTTAATTAAAGTTGGGCACTATTCATTTACTGAAATCGGTCTAAAAGTTCAATGTTCTTATAGCTGCGGGCGTCTGACGGGAATACGGAGGACGTATTCGGGTTCGTATTGTCGTTCTGAGCAAGTTTCATGTATAAAATATTTTCATCGGAGTTACGGTTTATTTAATATGATTTTCTAAAGTTTTTATTAATTTCTGAAATTCAGCGTTAATTAAGTTAATTACTAATTACTGTTTAATTAACACTAATTAGTTAATTAGATTAACCTAATCAGGATTAATTAACTAATTAATTAACTAATTAATTAATTAATTATTTTAATTATTTATTTTTATTTCTTCTTATAAAAACGTTTTTCGGTGGGGCCGGACCCCACATGTCATTGGGCCAGGGGGCACTGGCCCAGTGGTCAGTGGCCCTGGCCACAGCGTGCACGGGCGCGCGGGCGAGCGGGCTGCAGGGCGCCCGAACTGGACGCGGCCAGTCGGGGCCACAGCGAGGGGGGGGCACTGGCCGCGGCGGGGCGCAGCGGCGGAGCGCGCGGCGGGTGGACGGAGCGGACGTCAACGGCGGCAGAGGCGACCGCGGGGAACGGCGCGCAGTGCGGGGCCACACGGCGAGGGCGAGGCAAGGCCGTGAACGAGCGCGGGCGAGGCGCTGGCGACGGGGCTCGGCCGATGCGTGGCGCGGCAACAGCAGCAGGGGCGAGCGGGAGGAGCGGCAGGCGGGCGCGCGCGCGAGCAGGCGCCGGGGCGGGCGAGCAGCGGAGGGCGAGGCGAGGCCGACGCGGTCGGGCGCAGCCGAGCGCGGGCGCGTGTGCGCGCGGGTAGGGAGCAGAGGGCGGCCGGTCGTGGTGAGCGCGCGCGGGCGGTGGAGCAGTGCGGCGGGGCGAAGGGAAGAGGAGGCCGAGGGCCTCACTGGGGTTCGTGGGGGACGGGGCAACGGGGCTTGGGGAGGAGGACGATGACGATGCGCGCAGGGGAGGCAGGCCGGCGAGGAGGAGAAGGCAAGCCGGCGAGGTGGCGCGGGCTCCGGGCGGCAAGAATAGCCTGAACTCGCTCGGGTTAACAGCAATTCCATCTTGGAATCACATGTCCAAGGTAAGTACTTCAGAAAGCCAAAATTCACATTTGGAATACTTGGCATACAACTGGTGTTCTCGGAGCCTTTCTAGTACCAAACGGAGGTGGTCAGCATGTTTTCTTTATTCTTAGAATAAATCAGGATATCATCCAAATAAACCCGACAAATTTGTCCAGGTAATCCAGAATATATAATTCATCAGACGGAGAAAGTTGCTGGGGCATTCGTTAGGCCAAACGACATGACGGTGTATTCATATGAGCCATAACGAGTGAGACATGCAGTCTTGGGAATATCCTCTTCACGGACACGGATCTGGTGATAACCCAACCTCAGGTCGAGTTTAGAGAACACCGATGATCCTGCGAGTTGATCATAAAGATCATTGATCCGGGGCAGTGGGTATTATATGGATTGTGGCTTGGTTAATGGGCCGATAATCCAACCAAAGGTTAGTTCCATCCTTCTTCTTAACGAAGAGTGAAGGTGCTCCCCAAGCAGAGGAACTGGGCGGATGAAACCACTTTTAAGCGACTTGTCGATTTCTTCCTTAAGCTCGAGTAGGTGATGCGAGGCATCTTATAAGGTCGTTGGCAATAGGGACGGTGCCAGGCTTCAAGTCGATGACGAACTCGACAGCTCTAGCGGGGGTATTCCTGGAAGTTCTTCTGGAAAGAAATCTGGAAAATCTCGAACGACAGGAACGTTCTCGATCCCTTCCAGAGGTGAGGCGTTCAAAGCATTCAGAGCATATATCTGAGTTCAGCGTCTCGAGTAATGCGGGCGGTATAATTCACTATCTCATCGGTGGGGTGAAGAAGTTGGACGGCTTTAGTGGCACAATTGATCGAAGCCAATGTGAGCTTTCAACCAATCCATTCCAAGTATAAGGTCTATGTGTGGAAGACTTCAGGACGATGGGCGAGGCAAGGAATTCCAATCCTTTAATTTCGACGGTAACGTCAGGTGCTATTACGTCAGCATGACAGTGACCTCCGGGAGTTTTAATGACTAACGGAGTATGCATTTTCTCATATCGAATGCCATGCATCAATGCAAATTTTCCAGAGATGAATGAATGTGATGCTACTGAATCAAATAAAAACAGAAGCCGGTACTAGTTAACAAGAAGGTACCCATCACAGTAGAGGTTGATCCTGGACTTCTTCAATGGTCAATGGTGTAGGCGTGTCCACGACCATGTGCAGCAGACCCAGTATTATAGTTGCGGGTTTGGTTGTTGCCATGACCATTGCCACGGCAGCATGAGGAAAGGCTAACTGATTCTGATTTGGCGGCAGTCTTTAGCCTGGTGTCGGTTTGCGGCACTTGAAGCAATAGACCATCTTCAGGACGAAGAGGAGCATTGTTTTGAATAGCTTGAGTTTTTGGCTGCCTCCGGCGATGGAGGAGGCAGACGTGGTGCAGCATAGTTGTTCTTTGGCGCAGAGGTATTGGAACGGAATGCATTGTTGGGAATCCAAACTCGACGCTTCGATGCTGAGCCTGAAGATGAGCCAGCATCACGATAGCGCTTCTGCGATTCCTTGTATTCCATCTGAGCGGTCTCAACAAGAATAGCCTTGTTCGTCAGAGTGAAAAGTCATTGATGTCTTGAGCAGCTAGTGCAAGCTTGAGGTCGGGGTGTAGTCCACTACGGAACTTCTCTTGTCTGCGAGCATCTGTGGCGATGTCTTCTTCAGCATAGGGGAGAGGTCTAGAAATTCCGCTGATAAGCTTCGACGGTCTGTTGCCCTGGGTGAGGTTACAGAATGGGTCTTCATGCGTTCCATAATTGCTTGAGGGATATAACGTGTACGGAAAGCAGCCTGGAACTCATACCAGGTGATGACTATTCCAACAGGCAGAGTACGCTTGTGTGTGTCCCACCATTGAGCAGCGGGGCCCTTTAAGAAAAAGGCCGCGAAGTTGACGTAGTTGGCAGGGGCGACATTAGCTGACTCCATCTCGTGAGTGATGTCGCGGAGCCAGTCATCGGCATCCAGGGGCTTGTCAGAGTTGCAGAACTGCGTGGGTTGAGTCGCGTAAACTCTGTCAAAGTTATGAAGCTGGGTTCTGGTTCTGGTTGTTCTGATGCGGAAACTGAGCCATGATTCCAACCATGAACTGGCGGGGTTAAGCTCAAACTGTTGCATCATAGCCGCCATATAGTTGGCGGTGGTGGGCGTTCAGGGTCACGACCCACGACCACGACCACCTGGTCTAACCATCCTGCTAAGTATCAACAGGGGGTGTAGTTTAGTAAAAGCAATTGCAAGCGTTTAGTGACAACATGATGTAACACGACAATTTTAAGCAGTTGATCAGATACATAATAGTAGTCGATTAAGACATACAGATCCATACACGGTCCGTTAAAATCGGGCAGCATAACGGCGCAAATTGAAAAACTAGAGACACTAGGCGGCGCGCAGGCGCGCGGTAAGGAAAGTACACAACGTGACATAGCAAAGGCTACATCAGCGTCGGAGAAAACCATGAAAGGGGTAACTGCAAGTGCTGACGACGAATATTCATCGGAAGGATCCTGTGCTCATGTGCACTCTGATGCAGAACCCGGTCTTCGAACTGTAAGAAGAGGTCACGTTGCAGGCGGTGTGACTCCCACAGCAGGCCAATCAATACCTGGCGGCATGTCGGTCCTGCGTGGGTAAGAATATACGGATGTATCCCTGCACGAACAACTGGTAGCAACTGTGTCATAGCCTATAGTAGCGTGCTCGAGTGGCGAATAGCTCGACGGCAAGAGCCCGAACAGTGCGATCCAGAGCTGAGTGACTGAATCAGAACCTGCGGGTCGTCAGCGTCGAGACTCGTACGGGGCACAGATAGCTGTGTAGTACCAGTAGCATCTCCGCAGGGGCATACGAAATGTATCGGAACTCAGAGTCATCCAAGATATCGCTGAACTGTCCTCGGAGACGTAGACAAGCAGAGTAGGCGGCATCATGGACTGCCATCTCAATCGTCATGCCTAACCCGTGAAAAAGGTGTAGCTCGGTGTCTGAGTTGTTCTGCTGATCATAAATCCGAACTTCAGCGTAGTACTGTTCCTGATTGAACTGCGGTAAACTCATAAACCAAGTACTCAGGATACCAACGGTAGCCAAGTCTGTTCATGAGAGCGATCAGGACAGCTGGAAACCCAGGGGCATTACGAGCCCAAGTGCGAAGCACAAGCTGTGTCGCAGGACGCGGTGGAAACAAACGGTCCATTTGAAACAGAGGAAATTCAGATTTGTCAAATGACAATGAGAAGTTTAACACAACTCGGAGAGAAAGGTTAAACAAAACATGGAAAGGAAAATGATTATCAGAACTAATCAGATCAATGACAGGGAAATCGCACAGATATCCAGCTCTCCGGGTAGACGGGATTTACGAGATCCCAAGTGTCGGCGTTAGTAAAATTTATTTAACCCGAGTAGAAGAGAGATCAGAGTCCCAGAGTATAGACAAGGAATAAAAGATCCTAATACCACCCAGTTGGCGAGTGGGCCCGTAAGCCACACAGCCAAGTTAGTAAATTAGTTTTTTTCGGTTTTCTAGACTCAACTTCGGCCAAGGAATTGGAAGGGGGCTTCCTACAGGCAGTCGGCTCTGATACACACTTGTGGCGCCCCCGACTCAATCGTACACTAATCATACACGCAAACGTGTACGATCAAGCACAGGGACTCACGGGAAGATATCACAACACAACTCTAACACAATTTAAACGGAGGTCCACAATATTACAACCAGGGATCCGAAGATCCGAATACATAGTCAGTCATACAAATATTATCTGAGTACAGGCGTAGTTAGACAAGTTTTGCCTTAAGAAGGCTAGCACAAACAGCGACACTAGATCGAAAGGCGTTGGCCTCCTGCCTGGGAGCCTCCGATCCTACTCCTGGTCATCTGGCTCGATCCATAGTAGTAAGTACCCTCTGGACCCTCCTGGTAGTAAGCTCCGGTGGTGGCATCTAGCTCCAGGACTCCATCGTCTGTTTGTATCATCAATGTGGGATATATGGGGAAAGAGAAAGTAAAGCAACCATGAGTACTCATCCGAAGTACTCAGCAAGCAAGGATCTATACTACATATGCAACATTATCAATGGAGAAAGGCGTGTATATGTGGACTGGGCTGCAGAAATGCCAGAATAGGGAGAAGGCCTAGTCCTATGAAGACTAGCATCTTCAAACATCTTCACAAGGCCATCATCTTGCAGCAGTAGATGAGAGTAGAATAGCATTTTATTTAGCAAACATGTTGAAGTACAGCTAAAGATCCTTCACCCAAAAATTAGTTTGGAGACAATTGGAGCTCCCACAAATTTTTATAATAATGAAAATGCATTAATCCTCGCTGTTTTAATTATGTTAGAGCCACCTAATTATTTTATTATTTATTGGTTACAATTTTAGAATGGCCTCTGCAATATTTGTTATTTATCGAACATTTTAGTTTTTATGTTGGACAACTTTTATATTTCACTTTCATTTAAATTTGAATTTGACTTAGGAGTTGAAATGCAATATGATGCTAATGATGATTATGCAGTGTTAATCTCGCTGACATGTCATTATCAAAAGTGATTACTGTTGCTAATCACCGGGGGGGTTACAATTCTCCTCATCTATTAAGAATTCTCGTTCCGAGAATTAAGAGGAAGACTGAAAGAAAGAGGGGTATTCTTCACGAAGACGATCCTCGCGTTCCCAAGTGGCCTCATCTTCAGAATGATTTGACCACTGAACCTTGAGGAATTTGATTGACTTTTGACGAGTCCGACGTTCAGCTTCATCAAGAATACGGATGGGATGTTCTGGATAAGACAGATCTTTCCGTAATTCAAGCACTTCGTGATCCACAGCTCGAATAGGATCCTTGAAGCAGCGACGGAGTTGGGATACATGAAAAACATCATGTACTTGGGAAAGATTAGGCGGCAACTGCAATTGATATGCCACTTCTCCTCGAAGGGCAAGAATACGAAACGGGCCAATGTAGCGAGGAGCTAACTTGCCTTTGATTCCGAACCGATGATTGCCTTTCAACGGAGTGACGCGGAGGTAAGCTTGCTCGCCAGGTTGATAGACTATTTCCTGGTGCTTTCGGTCATAGTTGCTCTTCTGACGAGACTGAGCAGCTTTCAAATGTTCACGGACAATGCGGACTTGATCTTCTGCTTGCTGAATAATGTCCGGTCCGACGAGTGAGCGTTCCCCAGTTTCTGACCAATTCAGAGGGGTTCGACACTTACGACCTTATAGAACTTCAAACGGTGCCATCTTCAGACTAGCTTGATAGCTATTGTTGTAAGAGAATTCGGCATACGGGAGAGATTCCTCCCATTTCTTACCGAAGGAGATGACGCAAGCTCGAAGCATATCTTCGAGCACTTGATTAACTCGTTCAACTTGACCCTGTGACTGAGGGTGAAAAGCGGTGCTAAAAGACAGGTGTGTTCCCATAGCTTCTTGGAAACTATTCCAGAATCTGGAGGTGAAGAGGCTGCCACGATCAGAACTGATCTCCAACGGAACACCATGGAGTGACACAATTCGGGAAACATACAAGTCTGCTAACTGGCTAGCAGTGATTGTCTCTTTAACTGGTAGAAAGTGGGCAACCTTAGAGAATCGGTCAATGACGACAAATATAGCATCATTACCCTTCTGGGATTTGGGAAAACCAGTAATGAAATCCATTTGGACCTTGTCCCATTTCCATTCAGGAATTGTAAGGGGTTGCAGAGTTCCTGCGGGCCTTTTATGTTGAGCTTTAACGTGGCGGCAAACGTCACACTCAGAAACATAACGAGCAATATCTCGCTTCATATTGGGCCACCAGTATCTCTGGCAAATGTCACGGTACATCTTTGTGCTACTAGGATGAATTGACAGAAGAGTGTCATGAGCTTCCATCATAACGTGTTCTCTCTCATCTTTGAACTTAGGTACGAAGAGACGGTGTTGGAAAAATAGGATCCCATCATTATCAAGATGGAACTCCGACGGTTTTCCTTTTTCAAGGTACCGCTTGATCCTTTCAACTTCAGAGTCATACCGTTGCATAGTTTTGATGTTGTGTTCTAAATCTGGTTCGACAACGAGGGTATTGAGATAACCCTGTGGAACAATGTGGAGGTTCAATTTACGAAACTCTTCATAAAGAAGAGGTTGTGATTCCTGAACCATATGGTTGCTGCAATAAGCCTTGCGGCTCAAAGCATCGGCCATTACATTTGCCTTGCCAGGGGTGTATGAGATATTCATATCATAATCGGCAATTGTCTCGAGCCATCTTTGTTGACGAAGGTTCAGATCCGGTTGAGTATAAATACTTCAAACTTTGATGATCCGTATATATCTCGCAATGGTTACCGAGAAGGTAATGGCGCCATAGCTTCAGGGCATAAATAACCGCAGAAAGTTCGAGATCGTGCACTGGGTAATTTTCTTCGTGAGGACGCAATTGTCGGAAGGCATAAGCAATCACCTTGCGTTCTTGCATTAGGACATAGCCTAATCCTTGATGGGAGGCATCGCAGTATATCACGAAATCCTTTTGGGAATCCGGGGGTGCTAATACTGGGGCAGATGTCAATTTATCTTTTAGTGTCTGAAAGCTTTCTTGACATTTTTCTGTCCACTCAAATTTAACACCTTTGTGAAGCAGATATGTCAATGGTTTTGCAATCTTGGAAAAGTTCTCAACGAATCGACGGCAATAACTAGCAAGTCCGAGAAAACTTCTGACTTGCTTAACATTCTTCGGGGGAGTCCAGTCAAGAATAGCCTGAACTCGCTCGGGGTTAACAGCAATTCCATCCTTGGAAATCACATGTCCAAGGTAAGTTACTTCAGAAAGCCAAAATTCACATTTGGAATACTTGGCATACAACTGGTGTTCTCGGAGCCTTTCTAGTACCAAACGGAGGTGTTCAGCATGTTCTTCTTTATTCTTAGAATAAATCAGGATATCATCCAAATAAACCACGACAAATTTGTCCAGGTAATCCATGAATATATAATTCATCAGACGGGAGAAAGTTGCTGGGGCATTCGTTAGGCCAAACGACATGACGGTGTATTCATATGAGCCATAACGAGTGACGAATGCAGTCTTGGGAATATCCTCTTCACGGACACGGATCTGGTGATAACCCAACCTCAGGTCGAGTTTAGAGAACACCGATGATCCTGCGAGTTGATCATAAAGATCATTGATCCGGGGCAGTGGGTATTTATTCTGGATTGTGGCTTGGTTAATGGGCCGATAATCCTGAACCAAACGGTTAGTTCCATCCTTCTTCTTAACGAAGAGTGAAGGTGCTCCCCAAGCAGAGGAACTGGGGCGGATGAAACCACTTTTAAGCGACTTGTCGATTTCTTCCTTAAGCTCGAGTAGGTGATGCGGAGGCATCTTATAAGGTCGCTTGGCAATAGGGACGGTGCCAGGCTTCAAGTCGATGACGAACTCGACAGCTCTAGCCGGGGGTATTCCTGGAAGTTCTTCTGGAAAGAAATCTGGAAAATCTCGAACGACAGGAACGTTCTCGATCCCTTCCAGAGGTGAGGCGTTCAAAGCATTCAGAGCATATATCTGAGCTTCAGCGTCTCGAGTAATGCGGGCGGTATAATTCACTATCTCATCGGTGGGGTGAAGAAGTTGGACGGCTTTAGTGGCACAATTGATCGAAGCAATGTGAGCTTTCAACCAATCCATTCCAAGTATAAGGTCTATGGTGGAAGACTTCAGGACGATGGGCGAGGCAAGGAATTCCAATCCTTTAATTTCGACGGTAACGTCAGGTGCTATTACGTCAGCATGACAGTGACCTCCGGGAGTTTTAATGACTAACGGAGTATGCATTTTCTCATATCGAATGCCATGCATCAATGCAAATTTTCCAGAGATGAATGAATGTGATGCTACTGAATCAAATAAAACAGAAGCAGGTACTGAGTTAACAAGAAGGTACCCATCACAGTAGCAGGTTGATCCTGGACTTCTTCAATGTCAATGGTGTAGGCGTGTCCACGACCATGTGCAGCAGACCCAGTATTATAGTTGCGGGTTTGGTTGTTGCCATGACCATTGCCACGGCCAGCATGAGGAAAGGCTAACTGATTCTGATTCTGGCGGCAGTCTTTAGCCTGGTGTCCTGGTTTGCGGCACTTGAAGCATAGACCATCTTCAGGACGAAGAGGAGCATTGTTTTGAATAGCTTGAGTTTTTGGCTGCCTCGGCGATGGAGGAGGCAGACGTGGTGCAGCATAGTTGTTCTTTGGCGCAGAGGTATTGGAACGGAATGCATTGTTGGGAATCCAAACTCGACGCTTCGATGCTGAGCCTGAAGATGAGCCAGCATCACGATAGCGCTTCTGCGATTCCTTGTATTCCATCTGAGCGGTCTCAACAAGAATAGCCTTGTTCGTCAGAGTTGAAAAGTCATTGATGTCTTGAGCAGCTAGTGCAAGCTTGAGGTCGGGGTGTAGTCCACTACGGAACTTCTCTTGTCTGCGAGCATCTGTGGCGATGTCTTCTTCAGCATAGCGGGAGAGGTCTAGAAATTCCCGCTGATAAGCTTCGACGGTCTTGTTGCCCTGGGTGAGGTTACAGAACTGGGTCTTCATGCGTTCCATAATTGCTTGAGGGATATAACGTGTACGGAAAGCAGCCTGGAACTCATACCAGGTGATGACTATTCCAACAGGCAGAGTACGCTTGTGTGTGTCCCACCATTGAGCAGCGGGGCCCTTTAAGAAAAAGGCCGCGAAGTTGACGTAGTTGGCAGGGGCGACATTAGCTGACTCCATCTCGTGAGTGATGTCGCGGAGCCAGTCATCGGCATCCAGGGGCTTGTCAGAGTTGCAGAACTGCGTTGGGTTGAGTCGCGTAAACTCTGTCAAAGTTATTGAAGCTGGGTTCTGGTTCTGGTTGTTCTGATGCGGAAACTGAGCCATGATTCCAACCATGAACTGGCGGTTAAGCTCAAACTGTTGCATCATAGCCGCCATATAGTCTGGCGGTGGTGGGCGTTCAGGGTCACGACCACGACCACGACCACCTGGTCTAACCATCCTGCTAAGTATCAACAGGGGGTAGTTTAGTAAAAGCAATTGCAAGCGTTTAGTGACAAACATGATGTAACACGACAATTCTTTAAGCAGTGTATCAGATACATAATAGTAGTCGATTAAGACATACAGATCCATACACGGTCAGTTAAAATCGGGCAGCATAACGGCGCAAATTGAAAAACTAGAGACACTAGGCGGCGCGCAGGCGCGCGGTAAGGAAGTACACAACGTGACATAGCAAAGGCTACATCAGCGTCGGAGAAAACCACTGAAACGGGGTAACTGCAAGTGCTGACGACGAATATTCATCGCGGAAGGATCCTGTGCTCCATGTGCACTCTGATGCAGAACCCGGTCTCGAACTGTAAGAAGAGGTCCACGTGCAGGCGTGTGACCTCCCACAGCAGGCCAATCAATACCTGGCGGCATGTCGGTCCTGCGTGGGTAAAGAATATACTCCGGATGTATCCCTGCACGAACAACTGGTAGCAACTGTGTCATAGCCTCATAGTAGCGTGCTCGAGTGGCGAATAGCTCGACGGCAAGAGCCCGAACAGTGCGATCCAGAGCCTGAGTGCACTGAATCAGAACCTGCGGGTCGTAGCGTCGAGACTCGTACGGGGCACAGATAGCTGTGTAGTATCCAGTAGCATCTCCAGCAGGGGCATACGAAATGTATCGGAACTCAGAGTCATCCAAGATATCGCTGAACTGTCCTCGGAGACGTACGACAGCAGAGTAGGCGGCATCATGGACTGCCATCTCAATCGTCATGCCTAACCCGTGAAAAAGGTGTAGCTCGGTGTCTGAGTTGTTCTGCTGATCATAAATCCGAACTTCAGCGTAGTACTGTTCCTGATTGAACTCGCGGTAAACCTCATAAACCAAGTACTCAGGATACCAACGGTAGCCAAGTCTGTTCATGAGAGCGATCAGGACAGCTGGAAACCCAGGGGCATTACGAGCCCAAGTGCGAAGCACAAGCTGTGTCGCAGGACGCGGTGGAAACAAACGGTCCATTTGAAACAGAGGAAATTCAGATTTGTCAAATGACAATGAGAAGTTTAACACAACTCGGAGAGAAAGGTTAAACAAAACAATGGAAAGGAAAATGATTATCAGACTAATCAGATCAATGACAGGGAAATCGCACAGATATCCAGCTCTCCGGGTAGACGGGATTTACGAGATCCCAAGTGTCGGCGTTAGTAAAATTTATTTAACCCGAGTAGAAGAGAGATCAGAGTCCCAGAGTATAGACAAGGAATAAAAGATCCTAATACCACCCAGTTGGCGACGTGGGCCCGTAAGCCACACAGCCAAGTTAGTAAATTAGTTTTTCGGTTTCTAGACTCAACTTCGGCCAAGGAATTGGAAGGGGGCTTCCTACAGGCAGTCGGCTCTGATACCACCTTGTGGCGCCCCCGACTCAATCGTACACTAATCATACACGCAAACGTGTACGATCAAGCACAGGGACTCACGGGAAGATATCACAACACAACTCTAACACAATTTAAACGGAGGTCCACAATATTACAAACCAGGGATCCGAAGATCCGAATACATAAGTCAGTCATACAAATATTATCTGAGTACAGGCGTAGTTAGACAAGTTTTGCCTTAAGAAGGCTAGCACAAACAGCGACACTAGATCGAAAGGCGTTGGCCTCCTGCCTGGGAGCCTCCGATCCTACTCCTGGTCATCTGGCTCGATCCAGTAGTAAGTACCCTCTGGACCCTCCTGGTAGTAAGCTCCGGTGGTGGCATCTAGCTCCAGGACTCCATCGTCTGTTTGTATCATCAATGTGGGATATATGGGGAAAAGAGAAAGTAAAGCAACCATGAGTACTCATCCGAAGTACTCAGCAAGCAAGGATCTATACTACATATGCAACATTATCAATGGAGAAAGGCTGTATATGTGGACTGGGCTGCAGAAATGCCAGAATAGGGAGAAGGCCTAGTCCTATGGAAGACTAGCATCTTCAAACATCTTCACAAGGCCATCATCTTGCAGCAGTAGATGAGAGTAGAATAGCATTTTATTTAGCAAACATGTTGAAGTACAGCTTAAAGATCCTTCCTCGACTCCCAAGCGAGAAAGCGATCCCTAAGCTTCAATTAAGTAACAAGTATCCAGTTTAAGTAGTAGATCGGGATACACAAACTGAGCGTCCTTTACCGTAGGACCGGCTATCGATAGAAGATTCATCCCTGCAGGGGTGCACTACTGTTACCCAACACGCTCGATCAACTCTGGCCGGACACACTTGCTGGGTAATGCCCGTCCTCGGAAGATCAACACAAAGCAGCGCTCTACCTAGGCTCGGCAGAGAGGTCAGCACGCCGGACTAACCTATGCACCCAGAGGTCTCGGGCCATCGCCTTGGGCACCCTGCGCGTTGCGAGACTGGCCGGGGTGCAGGCGCGACACTGAACTCGTCAGTGAAGTATCCAGCCCAATCCCGACAATCACCCCGCACGGTGAATCATGACGTCAGACGAGCTTTCGGAGAAACGTACTTTGCAGAGGGTCCCATAACCATTATCCCGCGTGGTGGTAGTGCGTATAGGGCACGTCGACCCACTCAGATCACACACCCAAATCCAATAGGCTCAATTAGTATCAAGCGGAGACAATCAGAGTCTCTGATGCTCCGCCACAATGTCACACTCGAGTGCCCTTCCGGCACACCCGAAAATCATAGATCCCCAGCGGGTACCCACCAGGGTGGACCCGCCTGTAACAGAGGTCAAGTAATCGTGTGGTCATAACATCAAGGGAGAAACCCGAGGAATCACCCTCGGTGGATTCCACTCGACGAAATCATCAGGGCGAACGTATGAGGTATCACCCTCGAGGTTCACACTGAGTGTTGCACGACAGAGTCGTATCGGAAGTGGAGAAGGAGGAATCACCCTCGATGACCACGACCGAACAGCTACATTGCAGAGTATTCATCGTGAGTGCGTTACGAGGTATCACCCTCGGCACTCGATAATAATTATGCAGAGTCGTACAACTATGGGGGTGTGAAGTGAGGTGTCGGTCTCTGGTCGACGATCACATTGATCGAGTCGTCGATGATCAAGAAGGGGCAACAAGGGTAAGGTGGTGGGGTCACTGATGGTTCACTACCAACCTATACTAATCAGTTTATCATAGGCAGGTAAGGTAGCAATGAACAGGTTACAACAGCAGGCTATGCATCAGAATAGGAGCATACATTAACAGTAGCGAAATCTAATGCAAGCAGGAGAATAGAATGGGCGATATCTGGAATGCTCAAGGGGGGGGGGGCTTGCCTGGTTGCTCTGGCAAGAGGGGAAGGTCGTCAACGGGCTGCTCGTCGGTAGAGTAGTCGTATCCTGGTGCAGCGCCGTCGGTCTCAGCGTCTATCGAGAGAGAGAAGGAGGGGGAGAGAAACAATAAATTCACGGCGATAATGCAAACAACATGTATGACATGCCTAAATGATATACCGGGGTGTTCTACTGCCTAACTAAACGATTTAGTTAATTTAGGAATTTATTTGGATTTATTTAATTAAAGTTGGGCACTATTCATTTACTGAAATCGGTCTAAAAGTTCAATGTTCTTATAGCTGCGGGCGTCTGACGGGAATACGGAGGACGTATTCGGGTTCGTATCGTCGTTCTGAGCAAGTTTCATGTATAAAATATTTTCATCGGAGTTACGGTTTATTTAATATGATTTTCTAAAGTTTTTATTAATTTCTGAAATTTAATTAATTATTTAATTCAACATTATCCGAAACAGTGCTGATGATGACATCAGCATGACCTCATGCTGATGTCAGCGGTTAATTAAGTTAATTACTGTTTAATTAACACTAATTAGTTAATTAGATTAACCTAATTAGGATTAATTAACTAATTAATTAACTAATTAATTATTTTAATTATTTTAATTTTTTTTATTTCTTCTTATAAAAACGTTTTTCGGTGGGGCCGGACCCCACATGTCATTGGGCCAGGGGGCACTAGCCCAGTGGTCAGTGGCCCTGGCCACAGCATGCACGGGCGCGCGGGCGAGCGGGCTGCGGGGCGCCCGAACTGGACGCGGCCAGTCGGGGCCACGGCGAGGGGGGGGGGCACTGGCCGTGGCGGGGCGCAGCGGAGGAGCGCGCGGCGGGTGGACGGAGCGGACGTCAACGGCGGCAGAGGCGACCGCGGGGAACGGCGCGCAGTGCGGGGCCGCACGGCGAGGGCGAGGCGAGGCCGTGAACGAGCGCGGGCGAGGCGCTGGCGACGGGGCTCGGCCGATGCGTGGCGTGGCAACAGCAGCAGGGGCGAGCGGGAGGAGCGGCAGGCGGGTGCGCGCGTGAGCAGGCGCCGGGGCGGGCGAGCAGCGGAGGGCGAGGCGAGGCCGACGCGGTCGGGCGCAGCCGAGCACGGGCGCGTGTGCGCGCGGGTAGGGAGCAGAGGGCGGCCGGTCGTGGTGAGCGCGCGCGGGCGGTGCAGCAGTGCGGCGGGGCGAAGGGAAGAGGAGGCCGAGGGCCTCACCGGGGTTCGTGGGGGACGGGGCAACGGGGCTTGGGGAGGAGGACGATGACGATGCGCGCAGGGGAGGCAGGCCGGCGAGGAGGAGAAGGCAAGCCGGCGAGGTGGCGCGGGCTCCGGGCGGTGGGGGCGGTCCAGCGCGTCGAGGGCGGTCGTCGCCGGCTCGATCCCGATCCGAACTGGATCGGGGGAGGGGGCGAACGAGTGGGGAGGGGGGGAGTGGGGTGTCGGTTAGGGTTTGGGTTTGGCTGCCCAGGGGATAAGGGGGTGGGGTGGGCCGGCCGAGCCAGCTGGGCTGGGGCCCAGTTGGGCCGGGGGGGAAGGTGGGGGTCCTTTTTCTTCTTTTCTGTTTCATTTTTCTTTTATCTTTTTCTTTATTCTCCTTTCTCAGTTTAGTAAATAGTCAGGCCTCCTAATGGTTTTTGTAAAACACAACAACTGCTCCAACAAATACTAGGTATTATCCACCACTACCAAAAATTAGTTTGGAGACAATTGGAGCTCCCACAAATTTTTATAATAATGAAAATGCATTAATCCTCGCTGTTTTAATTATGTTAGAGCCACCTAATTATTTTATTATTTATTGGTTATAATTTTAGAATGGCCTCTGCAATATTTGTTATTTATCGAACATTTTAGTTTTTATGTTGGACAACTTTTATATTTCACTTTCATTTAAATTTGAATTTGACTTAGGAGTTGAAATGCAATATGATGCTAATGATGATTATGCAGTGTTAATCTCGCTGACATGTCATTATCAAAAGTGATTACTGTTGCTAATCATCGGGGGTGTTACACACCTACACTAGAGTCAATAATCTAGATTACATAGTAATGATTCTAACACCCATGGAGTCTTGGTGCTGACCATGTTTTGCTCGTGGAAGAGGCTTAGTCAATGGGTCTGCCACATTCAGATCCGTATGTATTTTGCAAATCTCTATGTCTCCCTCCTTGACTTGATCACGAATGGAGTTGAAGTGTCTCTTGATGTGTTTGGTTCTTTTGTGAAATCTGGATTCCTTCGCCAAGGCAATTGCTCCAGTATTGTCACAAAAGATTTTCATTGGACCCGATGCACTAGGTATTATGCCTAGATCGGATATGAACTCCTTCATCCAGACTCCTTCATTTGCCGCTTCCGAAGCAGCTATATACTCCTCTTCACATGTAGATCCCGCCACGACGCTTTGCTTGGAACTGCACCAACTGACAGCTCCACCATTCAATATAAATACGTATCCGGTTTGTGACTTAGAGTCATTCGGATCAGTGTCAAAGCTAGCATCGACGTAACCATTTACGATGAGCTCTTTGTCACCTCCATAAATGAGAAACATATCCTTAGTCCTTTTCAGGTACTTCAAGATGTTCTTGACCACTGTCCAGTGATCCACTCCTGGATTACTTTGGTACCATCCTGCCAAACTTATGGCAAGGCACACATCAGGTCTGGTACACAGCATAGCATACATGATAGAACCTATGGCTGAAGCATAGGGAATGACTTTCATTTTCTCTCTATCTTCTGCAGTGGTCGGGCATTGAGTCTTACTCAACTTCACACTTTGCAACACAGGCAAGAACCCTTTCTTTGACTGATCCATTTTGAACTTCTTCAAAACTTTATCAAGGTATGTGCTTTGTGAAAGTACTATTAAGCGTCTCGATCTATCCCTATAGGTCTTGATGCCCAATATAAAAGCAGCTTCACCGAGGTCTTTCATTGAAAAATTCTTATTCAAGTATCCTTTTATGCTATCCAGAAATTCTATATCATTTCCAATCAACAATATGTCATCCACATATAATATTAGAAATGCTACAGAGCTCCCACTCACTTTCTTGTAAATACAGGCTTCTCCAAAAGTCTGTATAAAACCATATGCTTTGATCACACTATCAAAGCGTATATTCCAACTCCGAGATGCTTGCACCAGTCCATAAATGGATCGCTGGAGCTTGCACACTTGTTTAGCACCTTTAGGATTGACAAAACCTTCTGGTTGCATCATATACAACTCTTCTTTAAGAAATCCATTAAGGAATGCAATTTTGACATCCATTTGCTAGATTTCATAATCATAAAATGCGGCAATTGCTAACATGATTCGGACAGACTTAAGCATCGCTACGGGTGAGAAGGTCTCATCGTAGTCAACTCCTTGAACTTGTCGAAAACCTTTTGCAACAAGTCGAGCTTTGTAGACAGTAACATTACCATCAGCGTTAGTCTTCTTCTTGAAGATCCATTTATTCTCTATGGCTTGCCGATTATCGGACAAGTCAACCAAAGTCCACACTTTATTCTCATACATAGATCCCATCTCAGATTTCATGGCCTCAAGCCATTTCGCGGAATCTGGGCTCATCATCGCTTCCTCATAGTTCGTAGGTTCGTCATGGTCTAGTAACATGACTTCTAGAACAGGATTATTGTACCACTCTGGTGCGGAACGTACTCTGGTGCGGAACATACTCTGCTGCGGAACGTACTCTAGTTGACCTACGAGGTTCTGTAGAAACTTGATCTAAAGTTTCATGATCATAATCATTAGCTTCCTCACAAATTGGTGTAGGCATCACGGGAACTGTTTTATGTGATGAGCTATTCTCCAATTCGAGAGAAGGTACAATTACCTCATCAAGTTCTACTTTCCTCCCACTAACTTCTTTCGAGAGAAACTCCTTCTCTAGAAAAGATCCATTCTTAGCAACAAATATCTTGCCTTCGGATCTGTGATAGAAGGTGTACCCAACAGTCTCTTTTGGGTATCCTATGAAGACGCACTTCTCTGATTTGGGTCCAAGCTTATCAGGCTGAAGCTTTTTCACATAAGCATCACAACCCCAAACTTTAAGAAACGACAGCTTAGGTTTCTTGCCAAACCACAGTTCATACGGTGTCGTCTCAACGGATTTAGATGGTGCCCTATTTAACGTGAATGCAGCTGTCTCTAATGCATAACCCCAAAACGATAGTGATAAATCGGTAAGAGACATCATAGATCGCACCATATCTAATAAAGTATGGTTACGACGTTCGGACACACCATTACACTATGGTGTTCCAGGTGGCGTGAGTTGTGAAACTATTCCACATTGTTTTAAATGAAGGCCAAACTCGTAACTCAAATATTTGCCTGCGCGATCAGATCGTAGAAACTTTATTTTCTTGTTACGATGATTTTCCACTTCACTCTGAAATTCTTTGAACTTTTCAAATGTTTCAGACTTGTGTTTCATTAAGTATATATACCCATATCTACTCAAATAATCTATGAAGGTTAGAAAATAACGATACCCGCCGCGAGCCTCAACACTCATCGGACCGCATACATCGGTATGTATTATTTCCAATAAGTCAGTGGCTCGCTCCATTGTTCCGGAGAACGAAGTCTTAGTCAACTTGCCCATGAGGCATGGTTCGCAAGCATCAAATGATTCATAATCAAGTGATTCCAAAAGTCCATCCGCATGGAGTTTCTTCATGCGATTTACACCAATATGACCTAGACGGCAGTGCCACAAATATGTTGCACTATCATTATCAACTTTGCATCTTTTGGCATCAATATTATGAATATGTGTATCACCACGATCGAGATTCAACAAAAATAGACCACTCTTCAAGGGTGCATGACCATAAAAGATATTACTCATATAAATAGAACAACCATTATTCTCTGATTTAAATGAATAACCGTCTTGCATTAAACAAGATCCAGATATAATGTTCATGCTCAACGCTGGCACCAAATAACAATTATTCAGGTCTAAAACTAATCCCGAAGGTAGATGTAGAGGTAGCGTGCCGACGGCGATCACATCGACCTTGGAACCATTTCCGACGTGCATCGTCACCTCGTCCTTAGCCAATCTTCGTTTAATCCGTAGCCCCTGTTTCAAGTTGCAAATATGAGCAACAGAACCAGTATCAAATACCCAGGCGCTACTACGAGCATTAGTAACGTACACATCAATAACATGTGTATCAAATATACCTTTGTTCACTTTGCCATCCTTCTTATCCGCTAAATACTTGGGGCAGTTCCGCTTCCAGTGACCAGTCCCTTTGCAGGAGAAGCACTCAGTTTCAGGCTTAGGTCCAGACTTGGGCTTCTCCCCGGGAGTGGCGACTTGCTTGCCATTCTTCTTGAAGTTCCCCTTCTTTCCTTTGCCCTTTTTCTTGAAACTAGTGGTCTTGTTAACCATCAACACTTGATGCTCCTTCTTGATTTCTACCTCCGCAGCTTTGAGCATAGCGAAGAGCTCGGGAATTGTCTTATCCATCCCTTGCATGTTATAGCTCATCACGGAGCCTTTGTAGCTTGGTGGCAGTGATTGAAGAACTCTATCAATAACACTATCATCTGGAAGATTAACTCCCAGTTGAGTCAAGTGATTATGATATCCAGACATTCTGAGTATGTGTTCACTGACAGAACTGTTCTCCTCCATCTTGCAGCTATAGAACTTGTTGGAGACTTCATATCTCTCAACTCAGGCATTTGCTTGAAATATTAACTTCAACTCCTGGAACATCTCATATGGTCCATGACGTTCAAAACGTCTTTGAAGTCCCGATTCTAAGCTGTAAAGCATGGCACACTGAACTATCGAGTAGTCATTAGATCGAGCTTGCCAGACATTCATAACATCAGCATCTGCTCTTGCAGCAGGCCTTTCACCTAGCGGTGCATCAAGGACATAATTCTTCTGTGCAGCAACGAGGATAATCCTCAAGTTACGGACCCAGTCCGTGTAGTTGCTACCATCATCTTTCAACTTAGCTTTCTCTAGGAACGCATTAAAATTCAAGGGAACAGTAGCACGGGCCATTGATCTACAACATAGATATGCAAAAACTATCAGGACTAAGTTAAGGATAAATGAAGTTCAATTAATCATATTACTTAAGAACTCCCACTTAGATAGACATCCCTCGAGTCATCTAAATGATCACGTGATCCATATCAACTAAACCATGTCCGATCATCACGTGAGATGGAGTAGTCTTCAATGGTGAACATCTCTATGTTGATCATATCTACTAGATGATTCACGTTCGACCTTTCGGTCTCCAGTGTTCTGAGGCCATGTCTGTACATCTAGGCTCGTCAAGTTTAACCCGAGTATTCCGCACATGCAAAACTGTCTTGCACCCGTTGCATGTGAACGTAGAGCTTATCACACCCGATCATCACGTGGTGTCTCGGCACGACGAACTGTCGCAACGGTGCATACTCAGGGAGAACACTTATATTTTGAAATTTTAGTGAGGGATCATCTTATAATGCTACCACCGTACTAAGCAAAATAAGATGCATAAAAGATAAACATCACATGCAATCAAAATATGTGACATGATATGGCCATCATCATCTTGTGCCTTTGATCTCCATCTCCAAAGCACCATTATGATCTCCATCGTCA
Source organism: Thinopyrum elongatum (assembly GCA_011799875.1). Taxonomy (NCBI): domain Eukaryota; kingdom Viridiplantae; phylum Streptophyta; class Magnoliopsida; order Poales; family Poaceae; genus Thinopyrum; species Thinopyrum elongatum. Next base: position 403,622,795 of record CM022302.1, on the reverse strand, counting down.
CCGGCATGACACCTTGATCTTCATCGTAGCGTCGTGGTCGTCTCACCAACTATTGCTTCTACAACTATCGCTAATGCATAGTGATAAAGTAAAGCAATTACATGGCGTTTGCATTTCATACAATAAAGCGACAACCATAAGGCTCCTGCCAGTTGCCGATAACTTTTACAAAACATGATCATCTCATACAACAATGTATATCACATCATGTCTTGACCATATCACATCACAACATGCCCTGCAAAAACAAGTTAGACGTCCTCTACTTTTTTTGTTGCAAGTTTTACGTGGCTGCTACGGGCTTCTAGCAAGAACCATTCTTACCTATGCATCAAAACCACAACGGTGTTTCGTCAAGTTTGTTGTTTTAACCTTCAACAAGGATCGGCCGTAGTCAAATTCGATTCAACTAAAGTTGGAGAAACAGACACCCGCCAGCCACCTTTATGCAAAACTAGTTGCATGTCTGTCGGTGGATCCAGTCTCATGAACGCGGTCATGTAAGGTTGGTCCGGGCCACTTCATCCAACAATACCGCTGAATCAAAATAAGATGTTGGTGGTAAGCAGTATGACTATCACCGCCCACAACTCTTTGTGTTCTACTCGTGCATATCATCAACGCATAGACCTGGCTCGAATGCCACTGTTGGGAAACGTAGCTTGCAATTTCAAAAAATTCCCTACGCTCACGCAAGATCTATCTAGGAGATGCATAGCAACAAGAGGGGGAGAGTGTGTCCACATACCCTAGTAGACCGAAAGCGGAAGCGTTAGCTTAACGCGGTTGATGTAGTCGAACGTCTTCTCGATTCAACCGATCAAGCACCGAACGTACGGCACCTCCGAGTTCTGCTCACGTTCAGCTCGATGACGTCCCTCAAACTCTTGATCCAGCAAAGTGTCGAGGGAGAGTTTCGTCAGCACGACGGCATGGTGACGGTGATGGTGAAGTGATCTGCGCAGGGCTTCGCCTAAGCACTACGACAATATGACCGGAGGAGTAAACGGTGGAGGGGGCGCCGCACACGGCTAAGAACAATTGTTGTGTCCTTGGAGGTGCCCCCCGCCCCCGTATATAAAGGAGGGAGAGGGGAGGAGGCCGGCCTAGGGGCGCCCCAAGTGGGAGGAGTCCCACTTGGGCTCCTAGTAGGATTCGCCCCCCCCCCCCCTTTCCTTTTACCGGAAGGGGAAAGGGGGAAGGATAGGGAGGAGGAGAAGGAAAGGGGGGCGCTGCCCCCTCCCCTTGTCCAATTCAGACTCCCCATGGGGGGGCATGCGGCCAACCCTTGTGGGCGGCCTAGCCTCCCTCCTATGGCCCATATCTTTCCCCCGAGGGTTCCGGTAACCCCCCGGTACTCCGATACGTACCCGATACATTCCGAAACACTTCCGGTGTCTGAATACTATCGTCCAATATATCAATATTTACCTCTCGACCCTTTCGAGACTCCTCGTCATGTCCGTGATCTCATCCGGGACTCCGTACAATCTTCGGTCACCAAAACACATAACTCATAATACAAATCGTCATCGAACGTTAAGCGTGCGGACCCTACGGGTTCGAGAACTATGTAGACATGACCGAGACACATCTGCGGTCAATAACCAACAGCGGAACCTGGATGCTCATATTGGTTCCTACAAATTCTACCAAGATCTTTATCGGTCAAACCACAATGATAACATACGTCATTCCCTTTGTCATCGGTATGTTACTTGCCCGAGATTCGATCGTCGGTATCTCCATACCTAGTTCAATCTCATTACCAGCAAGTCTCTTAACTTGTTCCATAATGCATCATCCCGTAACTAACTCATTAGTCACATTGCTTGCAAGGCTTATCATGATGTGCATTACCGAGAGGGCCTAGAGATACCTCTCCGATACTTGGAGTGACAAATCCTAATCTCGATCTATGCCAACCCAACAAACACCTTCGGAGACACCTGTAGAGCATCTTTATAATCACCCAGTTATGTTGTGACATTTGATAGCACACAAGGTGTTCCTCCGGTATTCGGGAGTTGCATAATCTCATAGTCAAAGGAATATGTATAAGTCATGAAGAAAGCAATAGCAATAAAACTTAATGATCATTATGCTAAGCTAACGGATGGGTCTTGTCCATCACATCATTCTCCTAATGATGTGATCCCGTTCATCAAATGACAACACATGTCTATGGTTAGGAAACTTAACCATCTTTGAGCAACGAGCTAGTCTAGTAGAGGCTTACTAGGGACTCAGTGTTTTGTCTATGTATTCACACATGTATCAAGTTTCCGGTTAATACAATTCTAGCATGAATATTAAACATTTATCATGATATAAGGAAATATAAATAACAACTTTATTATTGCCTCTAGGGCATATTTCTTTCAAGTTGAACAGCACAAAAGGAGCCAATGTGTTTAAGGCAAACTGTTGCATTATTGGGCCCAGTTGGTCTTTCCACTTTGCAGAAAGAAGCAGTCACACTGTTTGCGCTATATTACACAAGGAATGATCGAGAAGCTTTAGAGTATTAGTAGACGCTGGTGACAAAATCCACCGTTCTACGCAAGACATTTTTTATTTCAGTCGAACTACACAAAAAGATACGCTGGTTAATCCGGCTCCATGTGCCATTTCAATGTGCAAACTAATGACAAACCCTGCCCGTTCCACAATCATAGGCATTACATATGTTGAATGGGAAAAGCTTGTCAAAGTTTAATCATTGATGTTAGCAAGAAGACATTCGTTTAATATTTTTGGAATTGGAAAACCTTGTCAAATTTTGCTCATTGATGTTAGCCAGAAGACATGCATTTGATATTTTGGAATGGGACGCCCTTTGCTGTGAGCAGCGTTGATCATTTTTTCCTATTCGTGTGTTCAGTTCAGAAGTAAATATTTACTCTGATGAGATGCATAGTCATGAATGTTGACATATGTAAGGTATTTTAAGAGTTTGTTCTGAATGTTGTCTATGAAATGCCAGGCCTTGTGAGTTTGATTACAAAGTTGAGCTTGGAATGCTGTGGCATGCGGCATCACGAGCTATTCACCATGCGTCCTGACAATAATGCTTCGTATTGTTTTGCATGTTGATCTAATGGCAGTGATTTGCATGTTAAGAAGATCATCCTCTTCTGTTGTTTCTGTGCTTAAGAAGTTCATCGTGTTATGTTTCATTCATAGCCTATACGACAACTCGGGTAGGTTAGAGGTGAAACCATATGATCTTCAGACCAACTCATCATCTTAGGCCGTAATTGGATCATCGTTTTCCAACCAAATCCACTTGTAAAACTGACGCTTGTAAATAAAAGTAGATGGTCTTTGGCGACGCACTTGGTTAGTCGTTTTCGACTGGTAAAATATACACTGGTTTCTCAAATTACACGCGTAACTCGCCGGTTTTTGTTACAGACCTCGGGCCTTCGGTTTCATTACGCCTGTATTTTACGTGTTGTTTCCAGTGAGGAGTAAATTACACTTGTATCCTTAATACAGGAGTGAAACAATCCAGAGCTCCCAAGCGCGGCCTTACCATTTCATGCCGGCTCAGTCTCTCGAAGGTGCTCATAGGGGTCCGATGATCCTGGCTTCCTGAACGACCAGCGGGCGCTGTATCAGACCATCCATAGGGCCCGTGAGGCCCTCTCCGTCGTCCTTCGAGTTGTTGCGCTCGCCGTGGCGCCGCTGTCTCGCGTTGTCAACATGGTAAACGAACATGAGGAATCAGGAGATGACTTTACCTGGGGAGGATGACAGTGGGGACCCACCAGGGCCATAGCCGCACGTACGCAAGTGCCTCCTTTTTATATACAACTATAATTTTTTTTGCTTCCTCCTGGTTTCCTGACATCACTGTCCCACACCATTGACAACCTATATAGTCAATAAACTAGAGAATTGCACAAGGAGCGGCCGACATCTGGGACCCAGCAGCTCGAGCAATACTTGTGTTTTTGAGGTGTGAGCAGAGTTTTTCTTGAGCGATGTTTTTCTTGTTGTTCAGAGGAGCAGGGTATCAACCGGGCAGGCTGTGGGCCATCTGGCCCAGGCTATTATTTTGTGTCGACCAAATATCCAGCCCAGATATTAATTTTTTTCAAGGTGAAAATGGCTAGCCCAGCTATACTTTTTTAAGGAATACCCAGCCCAGATCAACTTGTTATTCTCCACCCCGCTGGGCTGCAAATCTTTTCTAGGAGGGATGCATTAGGCTGAACAAGAAAATGGGCTTTAAGAAATAATAAATGGGATGTAATTATGAAAACTGGGTTGTAACTATAAAAAAATGCACCAAACACGTAATTAGTTAAAAAAATATTATTTTTGGATTTTGAATTTTTTTATTTCATTACTTGTTGGGCGCGCAATATTTTGTTGGATTTTTACCTAATACAAATTTATTTTGAAATTATATTTAATCTGACTCAAAATATCGGGATAAAAATATTTCGGATCCCATCAAAATGTGGGAAATTTTATTGAATTCTGTTTTGAGCGGTTGGTTGAAATTATTAATCGTTATCCTGGCTAGAAAATGGGCTGTAATTTTAACCAACTGTAAATGGGTTGTAGTAAATTCCATTAGAATTCAAAAATGGGTTGAACATTATTAGAAATCGCAAATGGCTTATATGTTCTCTGCCACAGATGCGATGCTCACTTGTGGGCCTAGTAAGTTGACGCGTATGGAAGGCTTTGTGAACTTATAGTCAACACACGATTCTAGCAGCAGTGGCTGTTGGATGTCCATCCAACGGCTACAGTGCTTCTTCAATCTCGGATATTCTTGCTTCAGCCGCCCAAACCACCGCCGACGGTACCCCCTGCTACCGCCTCTCGTGGCCGGCTATGCTGGCACGCAGGCTTTACCGGCCCACCCTACTCCCATAGCCGTCCAGGCCATTCCTCTACTCACCAACACCTCCTGTTATTCTCCAGCGATGGCAACCTCACACCGTAGCCGAACTAGTGAATCCTCGTACTCCCCTCCGCGTGGGCATCCACTGCTGTGTCTTCGCTGGCTCCGGGTTGTTCCCTTCCTAGGCCTCGCCATTGTTCAGCACGTTGGTTCTCTCGGCGCGGTGTGGTCAACTTTGTCAACAAACGACAGCCATCGGAAGAGGCATGTACGTGGAGTGGTTGACAGTAGGGACCCACATGGCCCATGGCCGCACACAGCAAGTGCCCCCTTATTATGCGAAAACAAATGATTTCTCCCCCTGACAGGTTTGACCCACCAGCTACATCTTCGCATGCAAGGAAGTGCTTCCTGTATTACGCGGAAAAAAAAGTTTCCTCTCCCTGATAGCTGGGAACCACCAGCTTTATTATGATCCATTTCGTGAAAATATAGATTGTACCAAAGATGCTAAATTGTTTTCTTTTTATTCTAACTCGAAAAAGAAGAAATAAAAAAATCAGAAAACTTCTTCGCACGCAAGGAAGTGCCACCTTATTACGTGCAAAAAAACTGATTCCCCCCGATAGCTGGGACCCACCAGATTTGGAGGCTGACTTGTGGGCCTACTAAGTTGACGCGTACGCAGGGCTTTGTCAACTTAGTCAATAAACGATTCTAGCTGCAGTGACCGTTGGATTAACATCCAACAGCAGAGCTGCATCTTCAACCTCTGGTCTTCTTGCTCCAACCCCCAAACCAGCGCCTGCTGTACCGCCTGCTCCAGCCTCCCGTGGCCGGCTGTGCTACCGCACAGGCATCACCACCCGACCATACTACCACTGGCCAGGCCTTCCCTCTACTCACCCACACCCCCTGTTATTCTCCGGCGACGGCAGCCTTACACCGCAGCCGAACCAGTGAACCCTCATACTCCCCTCCGCATGGGCATCCACCTGCCTCGTCTTCCCTGGCTCGGAGTCGTTCCCTTCCTAGGCCTCACCGTCGTCCACCGCCTGGGTGCTGCCCACGCGGCGTGGTCAAGGTGGTCAATGCACGACAGCCATCGGAAGAGTACTGTACGTGATGAGGCTGACAGATGGACCCACCAGCTACATCTTTGCACGCAAGGAAGTGCTTCCATATTACGGGCAAAAAAAATTCTTCCCCCTGACAGCTGGGACCCACCAGTTATATCTTCGCACGCAAGGAAGTGCCTCCTTATTCTCCCTGAGAGCTGGGACCCATCCGGTCGAAGCGTTGTATGTCTGGTCGCGAACATGTACATAAGTACTGGTCTATTGGTCTCCCTGCAAGTATGAACCGTGGCCGAGTAAGTAGCGGCACGTGTCGTAGTAGAGCACCCGATGTAATAGTTCAGGCAGTCCCGTCTAAATCGTGTACACGTACGTATAGCCACAGGGCAAAAAATATGGCCACGTACGTACATACGGGCGGGGTCTCAAACGCGTACTCACGCATACGGCTAGCCAGGGCTCGTGTACATGGAGAGGCAACGGACGACAGCAATGGCGTCCTGTTCATCGGGCAGCCAACCAGCTGGGTCGGAACGGAGAAATAGCGTCCTATTCATCACAAGCCAACAGACTGGGTCGGAATGCATCCTGTTCAATGGGAGCCAACCGGCTTGGACTGAACAGCCGAAACAGGGTCTAGCGTACCGCAAAACAGAGGAAACGGACTTGTGTTCGAGCTCCTACGGTCGAAATGGGGTGCTGTTGATCGGGAGGGGTGTGGCGTACCGCAAAACGGAGGAAACGGAGTTGTGTTGGAGCGCCTACGGTCGAAATGGGGTCTTGTTCATCGGGAGGGGTGTGGCGTACCGCAAAACGGGAATCCACGAGATATTGTTCATCCACCATCTACTGCCTCGCTCCAGCCTCCACGGGCTACTGTTGATCCACCGTCGACTTCCACCAGCCTCCACCTGCTACTGTTCATCCACCATCAACTTCCTCCAGCCTCCACCAGCCACTGTTCATCCACGGGCTACTGTTCATCCAGCCTCCACCGGCTACTATTCAACCATCCCTCCACGGGGTCCTATTCATCCAGCCCCCAACCGGCTCGGGTGTGTGGCGGCCTCCTCGATCGGGGTCCTATTCATCCAGCGGCAACGGCCTCTACTACCACGGGGTCATGTTCATCCAACCCCCTCCGGGAACTGTTCATCCAACCCCCAACAATGGTCACTGTTCATCAAGAGGCAGCAGCAGGTCCGATCGGCTTCATTTAGCAGCAGTAGCGAAGGAATTGCTCAGGTTCAGTTAACAGCCAAGGGATCGATCGCTTGGGTTCAGTAACATAGCTAGTGCAATCGCTCGGGTTCAGTAAGCGAATGTCTCGCCTGGATTCACTTAGAGCCCAACGCCTTGCACACACACGCGTACGTGTATGAGAGAAACACGCAAACCTCTGTGCATCGCTCGGCCCCGACCGCCCACCATAGCCGAGAACTCTCCGAATTTTTCCTCGCCCCCGCTTCTACCATGATTTTTTCCGTCATGGATGGCCCAAAGAATGTCATGCAGGTGCGTCTCCGGCCTGCCCAGGACGGAAAGCACATTTTCTGTCATGATTTTTTGTCATAGAAGTAGGAGCCCACCACATCTATGATGATACGTGGTTTTGTCACAATTATCATCATAGAAGTGTCATAAGCATGACAGGAAAAAAATTCGCTCGGCCAAAATGTCACGGATGTGTCTTTTTTTTGTAGTGTATCTATCAATCACTACAAAATTTAATCTTTGCAAATAACCGCCGAGGGATTAACAACCCCTTGTTCGCGTTGGGTGCAAGTATTTATTATTTTGTGTGCAGGTACTGCTAATGAGGTGTTGCATGGTTCTCCTATTGGATTGATAACCTTGGTTCTTAACTGAGAGAAATACTTGTCTCTACTGTATTGCATCATCCTCTGCTCTTCGAGGAAATCCCAACGCAGCTCACAAGTAGCAGATATCTACACCTGTCACGTCAAAGGTCTATCAGTTTGCACAATCCTCTATCTACTTCATGTGTGGCCTAAGAGTTGAACATCTCCAACTACGCCAATGGATTGAACGTCTCCAATCACTAAATTACTGCTTAGGTAAATAAGTAACACGAGGTAACACACATAAATAGACTAAACATATCAAACAACCACTTACTGATTGGTCGACCAATATCCAATAATTACTCAAAGAAAGAGGAAGAGGGGTGAAGGAAGGCGGCGCGGCGGATGATGGTGATGAGGGTGGCGCGGCGGCAACCCATGATCGCGCCCCGCCGACGGCGGTCCCTTCCGATCTCCCTCTTGGATGCCATGATTGCTTGTATCTGCGTTGGTAATTCCCCGAAGAGGAGAGCATGATGTAGCACAGCAACGGTAAGTATTACCCTCAGTTATAAAACCAAGGTTATCAATCCAGTAGGAGAACCAAGCAACACTATGTAAACAATACCTGCACACAAACCATAAAAACTTGCTACCCAACGTGTAAGAGGGGTTGTCAATCCCTCCTCGGTATTGAGATAGATTAAATTGTATGAGATTGGATAAATAGATCTAGCAAAAACATAAAATAAAATAGGTAACAAAAAAGTGCAGCAAGGTATTTTTGGATTTTTGGTTTAATAGATCTGAAAATAATATGATAGGAAATAGACTCGGGGGTCGTAGATTTCACTAGAGGCTTCTCTCGAGAAAATAGCATACGGTTGGTAAACAAATTACTATTGGGCATTTGATAGAAAAGCAAATAATCATGACGATATCCAAGGCAAAGATCATGTATATAGGCATCACGTCCAAGATTAGTAGACCGACTCCTTCCTGCATCTACTACTATTACTCCACACATTGACCGCTATCCAGCATGCATCTAGTGTATTAAGTTCATGGAAAAACGGAGTAATGTAATAAGAACGATGACATGATGTAGACAGGATCTATTCATGTAGGAATAGACCCCATCTTTTTATCCTTAATGGCAATTATACATGTGTGTCATGTGTCCTTCTATCACTGAGATTGAGCACCGCAAGATCGAACCCATCACAAAGCACCTCTTCCCATGGCAAGAAAAATCAATCTAGTTGGCCAAACCAAACCAAAGTTTTGGAGAAGAAATACGAGGCTATAACAATCATGCATAAGAGAGTTCAACAAAGACTCAAATAATATTCATGGATAGAACTGATCATAAACTCACAATTCATCGGATCCCAACAAACACACCGCAAAAAGTCATTATATCAAATAGATCTTCAAGAACATCGAGGGGAAGATTGTATTGAAGATCAAAAAGAGAGAAGAAGCCATCTATCTACTGCCTACGGACCCGTAGGTCTGTGGTAAACTACTCACGCATCATCAGAGGGGCAAGGGTGATGATGAAGAACCCCTCCGTGATCATTGGCCCCTCCGGCAGAGTACCGGAGAAGGCCTCTAGATTGGATCTCATGGTTCTGGAACTTGCGGTGGCGGAAACTGTTTTCTCTCGACTCCCCTAGGGTTTTTGGGATTTTAGAGTATTTATACAGCTGATAATCGATGGAGAAGCCTCCTGTGGGCCCCACTACCCACCAAGGCACTCTTGGGCCTTCTGGCATGCCCTGGTGCCTAGTGGCCCCCACAGGCCTCCTCTGGTGCACTTCCTTAGCTCCCTGGGTGTCTTTTGTCCAGAAAAATATCTCCAAAAAGTTTCGTGGCATTTGGACAACATTTGGTATTGATATTCTGCAAAGTAAAAAACAAGCAGAAAACAACAATTGGCACTGGGCACTATGTCAATAGGTTAGTCCCAAAAAATGATATAAAGTTGCTAGTAAATGAGTATAAAACATCCAAGAATGATAATTTAATAGCATGGAACAATAAAAAATTATAGATACGTTGGAGACGTATCAGCATCCCCAAGCTTAATTCCTGCTCGTCCTCGAGTAGGTAAATGATAAAAATAGAATTTTTGATGTGGAATGCTACCCATCGTATTCATCACATATTCTTTTCTTTTGTAGCATGGACATTCGAACTTTAGATAATTCAAAGCAATAGTCCATAATTGACATGATGACATCAATACTCAAGCATATCGATAAGCAACCATGTCTTTCAAAATATCAACACTAAAGAAAGCTATCCCTAGCCCATTATGCTCAATCATTGATCCATTCATGAAACACACTCGAATATTAGCTATATCCAATGCTCAAGCATGATAATAGTTCTCCCTAGTTGGTGCTTTATAAGAGAAGATGGAGACTCAATAAAAATAAAAATTGCATAAAAGTAAATAGATAGGCCCTTCGCAGAGGGAAGCAGAGATTTGTAGAGGTGCCAGAGCTCAAAGCTTAAATTGAGAGACAAAATTGTTTTGAGAGGCATGCTTTTCCCTTCAACGAAAAGGACCCAGAATTCCCAATACTTTCCATGCTAGATACATCATAGGCGGTTCCCAAACATAAAATAAAGTTTATTCCTTTTTCCGCCATTCTTTCATAATCCATGGCTAGCCGTATCCACGGGTGCCTTCCATACCAACACATTCCAAGGAATTTATTATTGACAACATAAAGTAAATTTCTTTTTCAATTCGGGACTGGGCATCTCTATTACCGGCCACACTCTCGTGCAATGACAAGTGAATAAAGACTCATATTGAGAATAACACATCTAGCATGGAATAATATTGGCCACCACCTGCCGCTTCATGAGCACTACGGGCACACAAGAAGGAAATTAATTTTGAAAATTAGAGTTGGCACATACAAGTTTACTTGGAACGACATGGAAATACCGCATATAGGTAGGTATGGTGGACTCATTTAGCACAACTTGGTTTAAGGAGTTTGGATGCACAAGTAGTGTTCCCACTTAGTAGAACGAAAGGCTAGCAAATAGATTGAGAAGCAACCAACCAAAAAACAAAAACTCTCATAAACGAGCATTAAACATAAATAACATTGAATAATGCACCACAACTAGGATGTAATTTCATTGCATAACTATTGACTATCATGCCTGCATAGGGAATCACAAACCTTAACAACAATATTATTACTAAAGCATAATTACTCACCAACATGACTCACATTTTACTATCTCCATATCACAAAACTATTACAGGGAATCAAGTTTATAATATCCAATGATCTTCATGAAAGTTTTTATTATATCCCACTTGAATATCTATCACTTTGGGACTAATTTCATATATTACCATTGCTACTAGCAAGGCTCTCAAACAAATTTAAGCGAAGCACAAGAGCATAAATATTTCTTCAAAATAATTTTCATCTCTCAAAATACTATAAGTGAAGCATCAGAGCATATTTATTTAAAATTTTATAACTCTCCAAATAATCTAAGTGAAGCATGAGAGCATATTTCTTCAAAAATTAAAGCACCACCATGCTCAAAAATATATAAGTGAAGCACTAGAGCAATTCCATAGCTCAAAAAAAGATTTTAAGTGAAGCACATAGAGCAATTCTAACAAATCATGGCATAATTATGGCTCTCTCAAATAGGCGTGTCCAGCAAGGATGATTGTGACAAACTAAAGATCAAAACAAGCAAAGAATTATATAATACAAGATGCTCCAAGAAAAACTCATGATATGTGATGAATAAAAATATAGCTCCAAGTAAAATTACTGATGGTCGTTAGAAGAAAGAGGGGATGCCTTTCGGGGCATCTCCAAGCTTAGTTGCTTGGTTCTCCTTGAATATTACCTTGAGGTGCCATGGGTATCCCCAAGCTTAGGCTCTTTTCACTCCTTATTTCTTCATCCATCATGATCTCACCCAAAACTTGAAAACTTCAATCACACAAAACTTAACAAAAACCTTTGTGAGATCCGTTAGTATAAGAAAACCAATATTTGCTTTAAGTACTGTTGCAAACTCATTCATATTTTGTTATTACATTATACCTAATGTATTCTAACCTTACCATGGCTAATACCCCCCCCCCCCCGGTATAATCCATAGATTCATCAAAATAAGCACACAATGCAACGAAAACAGAATTTGTCAAAAATAGAACAATCTATAAAGACTTGAATTTTACTGATACTTTTGTAACTCCAAAAATTCTGAAAATTTAGCAAAAACAGAGGCAATTCATATGTCAATCTTGTGTAAAAAATTCAGAGTGTTTCATTGCTCCAGTGATTTTTAACAATTCTGCCACTGGACATAAAAGTTTCTGTTTTTCAACAAGATCAAATCAACTATCACCCAAGCCATCCTAAAGGCATTACTTGGAACAAACACTAATTAAAACATAAAAAGCACTATCATAACATAGGCATAATTGTGTATTTATTGAAAAATAGAAAAGAAACAAAAATTTAAAGGATAAATATTGTAATGCCTCCCAACAAGCGATTTTCTTTAAAGCCTTTTAGCTAGGCATTGATAATTTTAATGATGCTCGCATGAAAGACAAGGATTGAAGCGTAAAGAGAGCATCATAAAGTATGTGAAAATCAAATTTAAGTGTAACATACTTCCTATGCATAGGCATTTTATAAGCAAACAAATTATGAAAACAAGCAAAAACTAGCATATGCAAGGAAGAAGAATAAAACATTATCAATCTCAACATAACGAGAGGTAATTTAGTAACATAAAAATTTCTACAACCATATTTTCCTCTCTCATAATAATTACATGTAAGGTCATAATCAAATTCAACAATATAGCTATCATATAAAATTTTCTCTTCATGATCTACATGCATAAAAGTTTTATAATCTTCCAAAATAGTGGGATTAACATCAACTAAAGTCATGACCTCTTCAAACCCACTCTCATAAAAAAATTCATAAGATTGAACACTCTCCAAATACATGGGATTATTTTTACCCAAAGTTGACGCTCTTCCAAACCCACTTACAATATTATTGCAAACATTATTGTCAATATCATATTCATCAGGAGACTTAAATAAATGTTCAAGATCATAAGAAATGTTATCACCCCAATCATGATCATTGCAATAAGTAGTAGACATAACAAAATTATCATCCCCAAGCTTGTAGTTTTGCATATTATTAGCACAATTGACATTAATAGAATTTATAATAACATCATTGCAATCATGCTTTTTATTCATGGAGATATCGTGAATCACTTTATAAAATTCTTCTTTTAACACTTCATCACAATTTTCAGATTCACAAATCTCAAGCAAAACTTCATAAAGATGATCTAGTGAACTCAATTCAGCAATTGGTTCATCATAATTGGATCTTTTAAGGAGATTAGCAAGTGGATGAGGATCCATATCAATAGATTTTTAGCAAGCGAAGATGCAAGCAAATAGAAGGCACATGGCAACTCAAGCAAACATAGCAAACAAGCAAAAAGGCAAACGGAAAAGAAGGCAAATATTTTTGTGTTTTTATGAAAATGTTTTAGAAGTGGGGGATGAAAACGAGAGGCAAATGGCAAATAAAGTAAATTGCAAGGAGATGAGATTTTTGACTGGGTACTTGATAGATGTTGATGGCGTCTCCCCGGTGCCAAAGATTGACACATGAACGAAAGACTTGATCCTCCCCGGCAACGGCGCCAGAAATTCTTCCTGATTGCTTGTATCTGCATTGGTAATTCCCCGAAGAGGAGAGGATGATGCACCATAACAACCGTAAGTATTTCCCTCAGTTATGAAACCAAGGTTATCAATCCAGTAGGAGAACCAAGCAACACTATGTAAACAACACCTGCACACAAACCACAAAAACATGCAACCCAACGCGTAAGAGAGGTTGTCCATCCCTCCTCGGTAGTGAGATGGATTAAGTTGTATGAGATTGGATAAATAGATCTAGCAAAAACACAAAATAAAATAAGTAACGAAAAAGTACAACAAGGAATTTTTGGACTTTTGGATTAATAGATCTGAAAATAATATGATAGGAAATAGACCCGGGGCCCGTAGATTTCACTAGAGGCTTCTCTCGAGAAAATAGCATAAGGTGGGTAAACAAATTACTGTTGGGCAATTGATAGAAAAGCGAATAATCATGACGATATCCAAGGCAATGATCATGTATATAGGCATCACGTCCAAGATTAGTAGACCGACTCCTGCCTGCATCTACTACTATTACTCCACACATTGACCGCTATCCAGCATGCATCTAGTGTATTAAGTTCATGGGAAAACGGAGTAATGCAATAAGAACAATGACATGATGTAGACAAGATCTACTCATGTAGAAATAGACACCATCCTTTTATCCTTAATGGCAATGATACATGTGTGTCATGTGTCCTTCTATCACTAAGATTGAGCTCCACAAGATCGAACCCATCACAAAGCACCTCTTCCCATCGCAAGAAAAATCAATCTAGTTGGCCAAACCAAACCAAAGTTTCGGAGAAGAAATACGAGGCTATAACAATCACGCATAAGAGAGTTCAACAAAGACTCAAATAATATTCATGGATAGAACTAATCAAAAACTCACAATTCATCGGATCCCAACAAACACACCACAAAAAGTCATTACATCTCATAGATCTCCAAGAACATCGAGGAGAACATTGTATTGAAGATCAAAAAGAGAGAAGAAGCCATCTAGCTACTGCCTACGGACCCGTAGGTCTGTGTTAAACTACTCACGCATGATCGGAGGGGCAAGGGTGATGATGAAGAACCCCTCCGTGATCGTTGACCACTCTGGCGGAGTGCCGGAGAAGGCCTCCAGATTGGATCTCGTGGTTCTGGAACTTGCAGCGGCGGAAACTGTTTTCTCTCGACTCCCCCTAGGTTATTTATAGAGCTGATAGTCGGTGGAGAAGCCTCCCGTGGGACCCACTACCCACCAGGGCGCACCTGGGCCTTCTGGCGTGCCCTGGTGCCTAGTGGACCCCATGGGCCACCTCTGGTGAACTTCCTTCGCTCCCTGGGTGTCTTCTGTCTAGAAAAAATCTCCAAAAAGTTTCGTGGCATTTGGACTTTTTTTGGTATTGATATTCTGCAAAGTAAAAAACAATTAGAAAACAGCAACTGGCACTTGGCACTATGTCAATAGTTAGTCCCAAAAAATGATATAAAGTTGCTAGTAAATAAGTATAAAACATCCAAGAATGATACTTTAATAACATGGAACAATAAAAAACTATAGATACATTGGAGACGTTTCATGCCCCAATGGTGTCTCGATGTGGACGGAGGATGGAAGTGGAGAGGAGATGATGAAGCTTGATGAAGATGATGATGACGATGACGATGATGATGATGATGATGATGATGATGATGATGATGATGGGGGCGGTGGCTATGGTTGATGGTGAATCTTTAAGAGCTCTCCCGTGATGTTGCTTGAACTATGTCGGTATTTCCCCAAAGAGGAAGGGATGATGCAACACAGCTACGGTAGGTATTTCCCTCAGTTATGAAACCAAGGTATCAATCTAGTAGGAGAACCAAGCAACACTATGTAAATGGTACCTGCACACAAATAACAAATACTCGCAACCCGACGATTAGGAGGGGTTGTCAATCCCTCTACGGGTAAAAAGGTAGATAAATTTGTGATAGATTGGATAAATAGATCTTGATGAAACGTGAAATAAAATAAATAGCAAAAAGGTGTAGCAAGGTATTTTTGGGTTTTTGGAATAATAGATATGAAAACAAAAGCAAATAAAAATAGATCGCAAAGCAAATATGATAAAGAATAGACCCGGGGGTCGTAGATTTCACTAGTGGCTTCTCTCGAGAAAAATAGCACACGGTGGGTAAACAAATTACTGTTGGGCAATTGATAGAACTTCAAATAATTATGACGATATCCAGGCAATGATCATTATATAGGCATCACGTCCAAGATTAGTAGACCGACTCCTGCCTGCATCTACTACTATGACTCCACACATCAACCACTATCCAGCATGCATCTAGTGTATTAAGTTCATGAAAAAATGGAGTAATGCAATAAGAACGATGACATGATGTAGACAAGATCTATTCATGTAGGAATAGACCCCATCTTGTTATCCTTAATAGCAATGATCAATATGTGTCTTGCTGCCCCTTCTGTCACTGGGAAAGAACACCGCACGACCGAACCCATCACAAAGCACCTCTTCCCATGGCAAGAAAAATCTATCTAGTTGTCCTAACTAAACCAAAGATTCGAAGAAGAAATACGAGGCCATAAGTAATCATGCATATAAGAGATCAAAGAAACTCAAATAACTTTCATGGATAAATAGATCTGATCATAAACTCAAAGTGCAAATTTAAAGAACACTCTTCAATATTGGTAAGACCAAGCACATCACATAAAGATTTTGGGATTGTGGAAACACTAGCACCCAAATCACATAAAGCAAAACACTCATAATTTTTAATCTTGAGTTTGATGGTTGGTTCCCATTCATCATGTAATTTTTTAGGAATCGAGATCTCTAATTCCAACTTTTCTTCCAAAGCTTTCATCATAGCATCAACAATATGTTTAGTAAAAGCTTTATTTTGTTCATAAGCATAGGGTGAATTAATCATGGATTGCAACAAAGAAATACAATCAATCAAAGAGAAATTATCATAATTAAAGTCTTAGTAATCCAAAAGAGTGGGCACATCACTAGTTAAAGTTTTGACCTCTCCAAACCCACTTTTATCAATTTTTTCATCAAGATTTTCACACTCCAAATTATCGGGATGCCTTCTAACTAAAGTTGACTCTTCTTCAGTCCCTTTATCATCAATTTTAATCTTACTAAACAAGGAATCAATGGAAGAAACACCAATCACTTTAAGATCTTCTTCATTTTTATCTTCTAACGAGATTGGTTTAGCTGCCATTTGATTTACTAGGGTAGCTTGTGCATCGGATATTTTCCCAAGCAAACTTTCAGCAAAAGCATACTTAGATTGGAGATTACAAACTTCTCTACTAATATCATCAAGTTGTTTTGTTATAGCATCCAGCACAACAGAGTGTTCCTTAAGTTCTTCAGTAAAATATTTATTGTGCTCAAATTGTGTAGTCATATATTCCTTAGTACTTTTCTCAATTTCAAGCAAAATATTGGGGTAAGGAACATCATAATATTTTCATTGAGGCACCATGACTGCGCAAACGAGATTGCACACAGAAATAGATCTAATGGGAAACGGCGAATGAAAAAGAGGGTGAATAAAATGGCAAATTTTTGTGAAGTGGGGGAGATGAAAATGAGAGGCAAAAGGCAAATATTGTAAATTGCAAGGAGATGAGATTTGTGATTAGGAACCTGATAGATGTTGATGATGTCTCCCTGGCAATGGCGCCAGACATTGGCGAGTTGTCGGGAGACTATCTTGACTTGATCCTCCCCGGCAACGGCGCTAGAAATTCCTTTTGATGTCGCTTGAACTACGTCGGTATTTCCCCAAAGAGGAAGGGATGATGCAGCACAGCTACGGTAGGTATTTCCCTCAGTTATGAAACCAAGGTATCAATCCAGTAGGAGAACCAAGCAACACTATGTAAACGGTACCTGCACACAAATAACAAATACTCGCAACCCGACGATTAGGAGGGGTTGTCAATCCCTCTACGGGTAAAAAGATAGATAAATTTGTGATAGATTGGATAAATAGATCTCGATGAAACCCGAAATAAAATAAATAGCAAAAAGGTGCAGCAAGGTATTTTTGGGGTTTTGGAATAATAGATATGAAAACAAAAGCAAATAAAAATAGATCTCAAAGCAAATATGATAAAGAATAGACCCGAGGGTCGTAGATTTCACTAGTGGCTTCTCTCGAGAAAAATAGCACGCTGTGGGTAAACAAATTACTGTTGGGCAATTGATAGAACTTCAAGTAATTATGACGATATCCAGGCAATGATCATTATATAGGCATCATGTCCAAGATTAGTAGACCGACTCCTGCCTGCATCTACTACTATTACTCCACACATCGACCGCTATCCAACATGCATCTAGTGTATTAAGTTCATGGAAAAACAGACTAATGCAATAAGACCGATGACATGATGTAGACAAGATCTATTCATGTAGGAATAGACCCCATCTTGTTATCCTTAATAGCAACGATCAATACGTGTCTTGCTGCCTCTTCTGTCACTGGGAAAGAACACCGCACGACCGAACCCATCACAAAGCACCTCTTCCCATGGCAAGAAAAATCGATCTAATTGGCCTAACTAAACCAAAGATTCGAAGAAGAAATATGAGGCTATAAGTAATCATGCATATAAGAGATCAAAGAAACTCAAATAACTTTCATGGAAAAATAGATCTGATCATAAACTCAAAGTTCATCGGATCCCAACAAACACACCGCGAAAAAGAGTTACATCAAATAGATCTCCAAGAGACCATTGTATTGAGAATCAAAAGAGAGAGAGGAAGCCATCTAGCTACTAACTACGGACCCGTAGGTCTACAATGAACTACTCACGCATCAACGGAGAGGCACCAATGAGGATGATGAACCCCTCCGTGATGGTGTCTAGATTGGATCTGGTGTTTCTGGAACTTGCGGTGGTTGGAATTGTGTTTCGTCGACTCCCCTATAGTTTTTGGATTTTCGGGGTATTTATAGAGCAAAGAGGCGGTGCAGGAGGCGGCCGAGGTGGGCACAACCCACCAGGGTGCGCCTGGGCCCCCAGGCGCGCCCAGGTGAGTTGTGCTCCCCTCGGATCCCCCTCTGGTACTTCTTTGGCCCAGCAGGTGTCTTCTGGTCCAGAAAAAATCTCCAAAAAGTTTCGCTTTGTTTGGACTCCGTTTGGTATTCATTTTCTGTGAAGTTAAAAACAAGCAAAAACAGCAACAGGCACTGGGCACTATGTCAATAGGTTAGTCCCAAAAAATGATATAAAGTTGCTATAAAATGATTATAAAACATCCAAGAATGATAATATAACACCATGGAACAAGCAAAAATTATAGATACGTTGGAGACGTATCATCCCACAACCTCCTCCGTTGATGTAGCATCTCCCCTTTGATCCAAGGCCTCTAGATGAGCCCAATCCTCTTGCAAATCATCGCTTGAAGGCCAAGGAAGTTATGGGGAAAAATGGGGACCAAATCCACGAAGAATCCCATCACGAGAGGCAACTTTTAGTGCTGTCTCGACTCCATATAGGCACCCAAAGGACCAGCAGCGGGCACACAAAACACCGTCTTTTGGCCTGGCGTCTTCTAATAAAATGGTCGTCATTTCTTAATACAGACTCTGAATTTGACGTTCTTGGGCTAATTGGAGTTGTATGAACGATGCTGATCCATTTCTGGTTTTAGATCTTGATTTGGAGCTCTTTGAAAAAAATGACCTTTTCCACCTTCAAAATGGCTAAGTCTGGGGTCGTGGGTGTCCACCATTCGAACTCCTTTCATCGTGCTATGTGCTTGGGAAGTCCATCTCACCTACAATACACACAAAGACAAAGAAAACTAATGAAAACTAACAAAGAATAAAGATTATGCAATGCTTGTGGTGAAAAGG
Organism: Thinopyrum elongatum; assembly: GCA_011799875.1. NCBI lineage: Eukaryota > Viridiplantae > Streptophyta > Magnoliopsida > Poales > Poaceae > Thinopyrum > Thinopyrum elongatum. The sequence goes on along the minus strand of CM022302.1, from coordinate 403,603,394 downwards.
ATAAAAACTGGAAATCATGCATATGGGCATATAATTGGTTCAATGTGACATGATATAACTTGATACGGAGATAATGTGTAACAAATGAGCTCTAAAGATGCGTAAAATGTGGAGCCATCAGCTTGCACGGTCTAACCTTTCACCCACCTTACACCTCACAATCCGTTTGTACTCATGTGGACATGGCACACTTCGAACTGGTACGTGTTATAGACGGTTGCAACACCAGGATGAACACTTTTAATTTGATATTTTCTATGAGAGATCACCCTAATAATTGACTATTGCACAATCAAAGGGTGGAAACAACAAAGGGATACACATCTCAGGAAATTCATAATAGTATGATATGGTCTAGCCCTGGGCGCCGAAGAAGTCTTCATGATCCTCCAAGGTCTTCATGAAAAATTCTGAAAAAACGCCACCGTGGCACCAATTTGAAAACTACACCTATGGCAACACTTTTGGTCTCATGCACTTGGTGAAGCTCTGGGGTCCTCCATGTTACTTCTGTTGGAAAAATAACGAGGTTGACATGCAGGTCATTAAAATGACAACCCCTTGGCTCCAGCCATGATGCCATACTCTGATAGACAGACCACTTAGCATTACAACATATAACCATCTCATACATAAACTCATTATCATAACAAAGGCTATACCTACTGGAAATATGCACTAGAGGCAATAATAATATGCTTATTATCATATTTCCTGTTCATGATAAATGTTTATTATTCATGCTAGAATTGTATTGACCGGAAACTTAAATACATGTGTGAATACATAAACTACACTGTGTCCCTAGTAAGCCTCTACTAGACTAGCTCGTTGATCAAAGATGGTTATGGTTTCCTAACCATAGACATGAGTTGTCATTTGATAACGGGATCACATCATTAGGAGAATGATGTGATGGACAGGCCCAACCATAAGCTTAGCATCAGTTCGTTTAGTTATTTGCTATAGCTTTCTTCAGGTCAAGTATTTGTTCCTTCGACCATGAGATCATGCCACTCCCGGATACCGTAGGAATGCCTTTTGTGCTATCAAACGTCACTTCATAACTGGGTGAACATAAAGGTGCTCTATAGGTATCTCCGAAGGTGTCTGTTGGGTTGCATGGATCAAGACTGGGATTTGTCGCTCCGTGTGACGAAGAGATATCTCTGGGCCTCTCGATAATACAACATCATAAGAAGCTTCATGTAACTAATGAGTTTAGTCATGGGATCTTGTATTACGAAACGAGTAAAGAGACTTGCCGATAACAAGATTGAACTAGGTATGGAGATACCGACAATCGAAACTCGGGCAAGTAACATATCACCGGACAAAGGGAATTGCATACGGGATTGACTGAATCCTTTACATCATGGTTCAACCGATAAATATCTTCGTGGAATATGTAGGAATCAATATCAGCATCCAGGTCCCGCTATTGGTTATTGACAGGAGAGGAGTCTCGATCATGTCTACATGATTCTCGAACCCGTAGGGTCGAATGCTTAACGTTCAGTAGCGCTAGGGTAGTATTGAGATATTAATAGTGGAAAGTCCAAAGGTTGTTCGGAGTCCCGGATGGATTCGGGACATCACGAGGAGCTCTGGAATGGTCTGAAGGTAAAGATTCATATATGGAAAGTTGTTATCCGGGTTCTGGAAAAAGTTCGAGTTTTTTCGGTATTATACTGGGAAGGTTCTAGAAGGTTTCGGAGTGGGGCCCACCTATATGGGGACCCACATGAACTTGGGTAGTGGGGAAAGTCCCCACAACCCTGGTCTAGGCACACCAAGATCCTCCCTTAAAAGGAATAGTATCATATCCCAAAGGAATAAGATCAGGATCCCTAAAAAGGGGGATAGCGATCGGTGGGGAAGGAAAGGAGGGATTTCCTTCCTCCCCCTTTGACCAACGACCCTAGGGCCTTGGAAGGAAAGTCAGCAGACCCCTCCACGCCTATATAAAGGTGGGGAGGTGTTGGGGGCGCCCCCCTTCGACCCTTTCCCATTACCTCTCCCAACTCCTCCCACGCTTCACCGGTACGCGCTTGGCGAAGCCCTGCCGGAATTCCGCTGCCACCACCACCACCACGCCATCGTGTTGGTTACGATCTCATCTACCTCCTCTCCCTCGCTTGTTGGATCAAGAAGGAGAGGACACTACCGAGCCGTACATGTGCTAAACTCGGAGGTGCCGTACGTTCGGCACTAGATCGGATTGGATCGCGATAGGATCGTGAAGAGTACGACTACATCAACCGCGTTATGAAGCTAACGCTTTTGGTCTACAAGGTTATGTAGACACACCCCCTCTCGTAGCTATACATCTCTTAGATTGGATCTTGGGTGTTTCGTAGGATTTTTTTTGATTTTCATGCAACGTTCCCCATCAGTGATATCAGAGCTAGGTCTATGCGTAGATGTATATGCACGAGTAGAACACAAAGTTGTTATGGGTGTTGATGTTCAAATTGCTTACTTCCCTTGAATTATTTGGATTCGGCGGTATTGTGGGATGAAGCGGCTTGGACCAACATTGCATGTCCACGCACATGAGACCGGTTCCACTGTTTGACATGCAACTTGTATTGCATAAAAGTGGCTTTGCGGGTGTCTGTCTCTCCTACTTTAGTTGAATCTGATTTGATAAGGGCGGTCCTTGTAGAATGTTAAAAGGCAACTTGTATATCACCGTTGTGGTTTTGCGTAGATAAGAACGGTTCTTATAGTTTGCCCTAGCAGCCACGTAAAAATTGCAACAACAAAGTAGAGGACCACTACTAGGGAAAACCTTATACACAGAATCTTAGCAGCAGCGCGGTACAGGAAGAGGCGCTACTGCTAATTAGCAGTAGCGCGGGAAAAAAACAGGCGCTACTGCTACTGACTTAGCAGTAGTAGTAGCGCGGCTCGGTGGAACCACGCTGGTACTAAAATTGACCGACCGTTCCCGCCACCCTAGGTTTAGCAGCAGCGCGCTCTAGCTAACCGCGCTACTGATAAAGTAATAGTAGTAGCGCGCTTTTTTTGGGTGATGCTACTGCTAATTTTGAAACTGGCCACATGGCGGGCCCCACTTAGCAGTAGCGAGTGTGCCAGAAGCGCGCTGCTGCTATCTTATTAGCAGCAGTGCGGTTTACGACCGGCGCTACTGCTAAGCCGCAGCATATACCACCTTTTCCCTCCCCCCTCCCCCTCCCCCATCCTCTCTTCCTCACTTTCCCCTACCTCCCACCTCCTCTCTCCCTCACTTTGCTTCTTCCTCACTACTTCTCCCCCCATTACTCTCCTTCTTCTACCTACCTTTCTCTCTCTTTATTACTCCTAGCTAACTACACCACCTCCATTAATGCATCTCCTTTGTCTTTTTCCTTCCCCCTCCACTAGTTGAAGTTGTCTCCTCCCAAACTAGCTAGCTAGGTAGATGTAGCATTTAGTGAAGTGACCTATGTACCCCCTAACTAGATCTAGCCTTGTCAAGAAGAGCTTTGTCCACTTTTGATCTCCCTACTACATCATCATCTCCACCGTGTGCTCGATCTTGAGATAGGTGATTAAAAATTTATGCTTTTGCAAGAATGAAAATATGTGTATGTGTGTGCGATATGACATAATCGGGCGATATGATGGAAATTGTGTGTGCGGCATGAGTTGACGCCGAATTGTGCTTGTGAGTTGCCTATGTTTTGCCGAAATGTCGATTTATTTCCGTTTCGGCGAATTCCGGGCAAACTCTATATGTCCTATTTTTAGGGAAGGTCATGCCAAATTTTTGTATGACTTTGATGCATGCACGCATTTTTATAATCAATTTGTTTATTATTACCATGCAGGCGTTCATGATGGTCAGTGGAACGATGGTGGACAGGAGGTTGCGGTCGGCGGTGCAGGACATGAAAGAAAATAACCTCATAGAGGTTTTATGTCTGTGTCGAAGATGCAAAGGATGAGTTTGGCTTGACCCCTATGACGATGGTCGTGTCAAAGCGCACCTGCTCATGACTGGTTTCATGGATGGCTATACTCGGTGGATAATTGAAGATGAGGATGATGATGTTGAGGACACCGACGGGGCAGGCAATGACGACACGGGGCAAGACGAAGAGATGATCGATAATGGCGGCGGGGAAGAGGCTGGACATGGCGGCGGAGAAGGGGCCGGACATGGCGGTGGAGAAGGGGCCGGACATGGTGGCGGAGAGAACGTGGACTCCACGCCGCAGAGTTCGTCGGTACTAAGTTCAATCGTGCGGGACCCTCATGTTCAAGCACTGCTTCGCAATGAGACGAGTACTGAGAGAGCTGCTTCTAGAGAGGAGGCCAAGCTGCAGCAACTGGTGGTAGACTCGAACACTCCATTGTATCATGGTTGCAATCCTGAGGTGACCCGCTTGAGTTTCACACTCCAACTCCTGAAGACAAAGGCTAAAAACAAATGGACCGACACTAGCCTCGATGAGCATCTCAAGTACCTAAAGGATGTTCTTCCCGCGGGGAATCTTTGTCCTACTAGTGTGGATGAGGCCAAGAAGATCGTGTGCCCTCTTGATCTGGCGCACGTTAAATACCATGCATGCATCAACGATTGCATAATTTATCGGAAGGAGCACACGGATAAAACAAGCTGTCCGGTGTGCAATGCTTCTCGATACAAGAAGGCCGGGAAGAAATCTCCCCAGAAAGTTGTATGGTACTTACCGATCACTCCCCGTCTCCAGCGGTATTTCGTAGATCCCAAGGAAGCAAAGCTCATGCGCTGGCACACGGAGATGAAGAAGCTCGACGATGGAGATGATCCGAAGCTGAGACACGTCAAGGATGGAAGCTAGTGGAGAGCGTTGAACGGCGAATATCGGTATTTCGAATGTGATGCAAGGAACATCGTGCTCGGCGCATGTACCGATGGCATGAATCCGTTTGGCAACTAGAACACCAACCATAGCACATGGCCCGTGTTTGTATGGATGTACAACCTCCCCCCCTGGTTGTGCATGAAGTCGAAGTACATTCACATGAGCATGCTGATTCAAGGGCCAAAACAACCGGGAAATAATATTAATCTGTATCTAGGGCTACTTCAAGAGGAGTTAGACACGTTATGGAAAACACCGGCCAAGACATGGGACGCCAGCAAAGGCGAGTATTTCTATATGAGAGCCACGCTGATCACTATGGTGCATGACTATCTCGGTTACGGATATGTTGCAGGCCAGGTGTGCCATGGATATTGCGGATGCATGCGGTGCATGGATGATACGACATCTCAGCAGCTAACGTCAAGGAAAGATGGCGGGTCTGGGAAAATCGTGTACATGGGGCATCAAAGATTGCTCGAGAAGGACGACCCGTGGAGAAACCGTGGAGATCTATTCAATGGTGACACTGAGCATCGAGGACCTCCACGTAAGCGGAGCGGCGCTGAAATCGATGAGCTATTGAAAAACTGGGAACAGTGCCCCGCGTCGGGAAAGACGATGAAAAAGGCGCCAGAGCCGCTGCTGAAGGTATGGAAGACGAGGTCTGTGTTTTGGGACTTGGAGTACTGGCACAAACTCGACACACCTCATTGCCTTGATCAAATGCATATCTGTAAGAATGTCCTTGAGAGCTTGCTCGCGACACTGATGAACATGCCGGATAAGACCAAGGATGGGCCGAAGGCAAGAAAAGACTTGCAAGATTTGAAAATCAGGGAAGATCTGCACATGCCGCCCCGTAAAAAGTCAGACGAGACAAAGACGGAGACAGAGGCGCGGGAGAAGAAGGGCAAAAAAGTAAAGGAAGAGGATTATTGCCCCCCTTCTTGCTTCACCTTAAGTCCGGCTGAGATTGATCAATTCTTTAAGTGCCTTACTGGAGTCAAAGTTAGTTTTGGTTACTGTGGCAAGATAAGCAGATATCTAGACACGAACAAGAAAAGGTTTAGCGGGATGAAGTCCCATGACTGTCATGTGATGATGACACAGATACTACCTGTTGCCCTTAGAGGGATAATGGACAAGCACGTCCGTGACACGCTTATTGGTCTCTGCAACTTTTTTGACGTCATCTCTCAAAAGTCGATCAGTGTGAAGCAGCTCCGAAGGCTACAGGAAGAGATCATTGTGATACTGAATGAGCTTGAGATGTACTTCCCGCCCGCGTTCTTTGACGTCATGGTGCATCTGTGTGTCCATATTGTGGATGACATAATAGACCTGGGGTCGTCATTCCTGCACAACATGATGCCATTTGAGAGGATGGATGGGATCATCAAAGGATTCGTTCGTAACATGTCCTGTCCGGATGGAAGCATCGTCCAGGGCTATCTGACACAAGAGTGCATCTCTTTCTGCGAGAATTTTCTATATGGCACAGACTAGCCACCTGGTGTTGGTGTTGGTTTGCCCGTTAACAAGCACGATGGGAGGCTCGAAGGAGAAGGTCACTCCAACGGTCGCAGGGAACTGCACGTGGCATACTCAGATCGACGCAACGACTTTGACAGAGCAAACTTGGTAGTGCTACAACACCTAGACGAGGTAGATCCTTTCGTGGCACTGAACAAAGAAATTATCGCAAAGAAGTATCGTGACCGGGGGGTATGTAGGACGGACGCCGAAGTTACTAGAGAGCACAACTCCACTTTCCTGCATTGATTCAAAGAGCATATTATTGCTAATCCCCCGGAAGAGGGCTCTAAGGACGGATTGCTCATATACGCCTTAGCACATGGCCCCTCGCCCAACCTCGTCACCTATCAGGCATACGATATCAATGGATACACGTTCTACACGGAGGCCAAAGATATGGACAATGATGATCAGAACTCAGGGGTGACGATGGAATGCATGGCCGGCAGCGACAACGGCGCAACTGAGAGATTTTACGGAAGGGTCGAGGAGATCTGGGAGCTTGACTACTCTGGACTGCACAACGCGATGATGTTCCGTGTCAGATGGGCTAAGAATGTCGAAAGACAAAACCGGTATTTCACTACCATGACTATACCCGACGCCAAGAGCGCTACCGTGAACGTTATCGCAAAAAACGAGCCATGGGTACACGCTAAGCACGTGACACAATGCTTCTTCATAACCGACCCGTGCAATCCCAGCCGTGTTGTCGTGACGAGAGGCAAAAGGAACATCATTGGAATGGATGGAGTCGCCAACAAGGAAGACTACGACCAGTACGGCAACCCAATAAGGGAAGATGACGATGACGATGAAGTATACGTCAAAAGAAGAATCAATACTACATTACCTAAGAAAGATCGTACTCCATGGAAAAGGAAAAGTCACAATGAGGGGCTCAATTATTCTTCAACGAACAAGAAGGGAAAGAAGCTCACTCAAAAACGAAAATGTCAACGCTGAGGAACCGTTATCGGTCAAATGATGTAATATATATGTTCCTATTTTGTGTACACACTTAACCATTATGCATGGGTCAAATGATGTAATATATATGTTCCTATTTTGTATACATACTTAACAGTCAAATGATGCAATATATATCACCTTAGTTATATACATTGTATCACCTTCCCTTCGTTCACTGCTCTCGGAAAAAAGGAAAAGAAAAGAAAAGAAATGGGAGAGAAAATAAAGGAAAAGAAAATAGAAGAAACAAACAGGAAAACTGCTATAGGTACTGGTTATAGCAGTAGCGCTTTTCTGAAAAAGAGCTATAGCTAGTCAAGTTAGCAGTAGCGCTGTCCGGATAAACACGCTATAGCTACCTGTGATAGAAGTAGCGCTTTCTGGCTAAACACGCTATAGCTAAGTTAGCTATAGCGCGTTCTTCTGGAACGCGCTACTGCTACCTTGACTTAACCCCCCAAATCCCCACTCTCTGCTTCTTCCCGCCTCTGCTTTTCCCCCCAAATCCCCACTCTCTCTTCCCCCGTCATCGCCGCCGGAGCCCTGCCCTCGCCGCGCCCCTGCGCTCGCCCCCGACCCCGGCGCTCGCCTCCGTCTCCCCCGACCCCGGCGACCCTCGGTGTCGTGTCGTCTCCCCCGACCCCGCCTCGCCTCGGTGTCGCGCCGTCTCCCCTGACCCCATCTCTCTCTCTGCCCTTTGTAAGCCTCTCCCCTCCCCTCTTCTCTGCTATTTAGTGCTAGTTAGTATGAAATAGTATGAACCCTAGGCTATTTTTTAGTGTAAGAAAAAACAGAATTGATTATATAGGTTTCTTGCATTTTTTAGTTAAAGCAATTGTTGCTATTTAAATTTTATAGTCCTAGTTAGTTAATTAGAATTAGTATGAAACCTAGGACAGATTAGTTAAAGCAACTGTTGCTATTTAAATTTTTTAGTTAAAGTAATTGTTGCTATTTAAGAAAACAGAATTTGAAGTGGACAGATTAGTTAAAGCAACTTTTGCTATTTAAATTTTTTAGTTAAAGCAATTGTTGCTATTTTTTAGTTGCAAATATGAAGTGGACATGTGATATGTGGACATGTGATTTGGACATGTCATATTTGGAATTTGGACATGTCATTTGGACATGTGATGTTTTGGACATATCATATTTTGAAAATGATGATTATGTGCAGGGTAAATGATCCGAGTGGCCTATGTTTCACCGGAATGTTGATTCATTTCTGTTCCGGTGAATTTCAGGCGCTCGATATGTCCACTTTTTAGCAAAGGTCATGCCGAAAATTTTCGTGAATTTTGGCATGACTTGTGCTAGAAAGTAGGCATGAGTTGGTGGGAAACGGCATTCTGGCAAACATAGATCTTTTTTTATGTCATTTCTCATTTTTTTTATAGTTCTAGAATTAAACGAGGAGACTTAATCATAGGAAACATGTCGAACAATGAAGAAATTGGGCCTTCTGACCAAGATGCAGACGAGATGGATTATGAGGGTGAACAACAGTACCTCGACTTTTTGTCTGCTAAGCACAGTCAAGGTTTGCAGGTCGGCCTCGATGATGGTACTGACGCCGACATCGACACCGACGGCGCCGGCACCGATGGCGGCACCAAGACCAGCGGGGAAGGTACCGGCGGGGAAGGTACCGGCGCCGATGCCGCTACCGAAAAGAAGAAGCAGAAGAAGTAGAGGATACGAAAACCTAACAAACTCGGCATTGGACGACTGGTGATCACAAAGATGGCACCTGGCAAGTTTGAGCCATTAGAGCAAGAAGAACCTCGCAAGTGCTATGGGAACCAAGTAAGATGCATCCTACGGGAATGCACGAGCATCAACGACAATGACTTAAGGAGTAAAGAACATTTGAGGCAGTTGCTCCTGACGAAGTTGCACAAGAGATTCAAGTTCCCCGACTGGGATGATAGCATAGAACAACCATGGGATGATCCAAAGATGAAAAAGATTAACAATCACGCCATGGGCATGTTCAGCAATGATTTGGCCTCCTGGAAAGGCAGGGTGAAACGAGCTATTGAGGCTGAGGAACCCCTGTCCAAGATTCTGGAGGAAAATCCGACACTTACGGAAGAGGAGTTTGAAAAGTTCAAGGACACTTGCGCTACCGAGGCAGCCAAGGCTAAGGCTGCGAAATTCAAGAGCCTTCAGCAAAGGAACATGGGGAAGCATCGCCTCGGAAGCTGTGGCTACCTTGGCAAAAGGCCCATATGGGATAAGGAGGATGCGGAACATGAAGCCGCAGGTCTCCCAAACCCCTTCGCGAAGTTCACCAGCCCCTTGGAGCATGACTTCATCAGGGCCCGCTACAAGTGGGACAAGGAAAAGAAGGTTTTTTACATGGACCAGATCACGAGGAGATTGATTAGAATACTGGTAATTATTCTTTTACCACCTTACATTTAGCTCCTGATCAAGTCGACTACACATTCGTAAACGGTTCACGTTCCTTCTACAGGAGAAGCAACACCGGCTTGCAGCCGAAAGCCCTACTTCGCCGATGAGCCCCAAGTGGGACACCCCTCTCAACCGAGCCTTGAACGAACTTAAGGGACTCCCTTTGGGCCAGCGGCCGTAATATGGACATGTGCACGGCGCCGGAGACGGCGCCACGTGGAAGGTGTTATACAATGAGGGCCCGGAGACCAATAAGCAGAAAAAGAAGTTTAGTCAGGCGGACATCGACGAGAAGGTGAAGCTTGCGTTCGAGAAAAAAGCAGTTGAGGACGCGAAAAAAGCAGCCGAGGAGAAAAATGAAATGCTACAGCAAGCAATCGATGCAGCTGTAAATGCCTGCAGAAATGATTTCACTACTAACTTGGTCCCGGCTATCATCAACTGGATGAAGGAAAATCCAGACAAGACGGTACATGATTTCCCCATGCCCAGTTTTGTCGAGAGCAACTCAGTGAACAACACCACCGCACCATCACCTGCTCACGCAACCGGGCCTGCTCTCGCACCCGCACCCGCACCCGCTCATAGCAGCCCGTCCTCAGTCTCTGGCGCGCTAGGCGGGCCTTCATCTTTGGCTGAGCTCGACGCCCTCACGGTAATTACATGTCGCACCAACATATATATCTAGAATATTCCATTTTCATTGCCTTTCGGGTGTTTTACGCCGCAGACATGTGTTTGCAGGCCGACGAAACCCCGTGCACTGTACTCTACTTGATCAAAGGCCAGAAGGTGGACGTGGGAAAGGGGGTGATAACGAAGCCCTTGGAACTCACATTCCACAACCAGCCGATGCCTGGTGGGCACTTCAGGGTTACCTTGTCGAGTGTGAAATTGGGGCACGAGGATTTCCCTCCTCCAGTACGGCTAGGGGGAGAGGACGACGAGACCCTGCTGCGGATTGGAAGCTGCAAGGGTTGGGTGCTGCTATGGCCGAAGAATCTTCTTCGTCTGGAGCCGGCCGAGAGCACACCAATAACCACACATCAACAAGCATGTATGGAGACCACCACCCCGCTTACGCAATTACCAGCGCCTGTAATGCCGGGTGAGAGCGGCGGACGACGTGATGAAGGGGGTCCAATAGTGGCTGCTGTAATCGCCCCCGTAGAACAAAGAATGGATGATGAGATGGAGGTGTAGGACCCAATGATTTTCCTCAATACAGGCGCCTATGACAGTGACTTAGGTATGATGAGTCAGCCATATGACGAATCGGGATATCAACATGCTGATGAGGATATGGATGATCTGCCCGAGCAGGAACGTCCTAGCAGGGATTGCAAGAAGTCTCTCTTCATGAAATCCTCATAGGACATGCCTGAAGATGCCGCCTCAACACAGGCTCAACTAGCCGGGGGTCGTACAGTGCTTAGCCCGGCAACACTAGGGCAGGGGTTAAGGAAGGGTCTGGAAGGTCAGCCCAAGAAAAAGGAGAGGAAGAGACCGGGGAAGATAGGCTCAGCTGCCTACAAACAAGCCAGAGCACATAGCAGCCAAATGGAGGATTTTGAAGAGCGTGTACCCGTCAAAGGTGTGGCCATGCTCCATGTCACGGGCGAGCCGATACTACCGCCGAAACCGCTGGAGGCACTATCAGGGGATCTCAGGAGACTGCACGACCATGTGCTGTCAATTGAGAAAAGCCTAAGAGCCTCGAAGGATCCAGGATATCCGACATACGCGGCTCGTGTGCCTAAGGGGAAGTGCTACGTCGACACACGGCCCGCAGAGGTGTTCTTCCTACGGTTTGACCATATCTTCGAGATGTTTCTGACAAGGCGGCTCGATTTTACAATTGTCCGCCTTTTTGCGCTACATATGAGCTCCGTCATGAAGAGAGAAGAAGTCTCGCAAATCTGTGTGGCGGATCCATACTACATGCACGAGTCCTTCTTGAGTCTCAGCGACTTTGAGCGTGAAACTGCTAGGGAGTACCTCCAAAACTTCATGGTACAGAATAAGGACCAGGAAATTGTCCTCCTACCTTATCATCCAAAGTAAGTCAGTGCCGGACAACCCTTTCGTACATTTCAATCATTCCTTCTCGCTCATATGGAGAATAATTTGAGGTGTTTTTTTCCCCGCAGCAATGGGCATGCCGTCCTTATTGTTCTTTACCCGCGAGTCTCCCACGCCGTGTATTTCGACCCTACCAGAAACTACAAGAAGAAGGACTACACCCACATAATGAATATTCTAGATGATGCTCTCCAAGGCTTCAGCATTAGGGGTGGCCACCTGCAGATCAGGAAACAAAGGAACAAGAAGTTGGGTTTCTCGCATGAAACTAACTTCTGCTGCATCCATGTCCCAAAACCAAGCAAGAACGATGGATTCTACCTCGTCCATCTCATAATGGAGTTCAGAATGGATCACCAAAAGCTTTGCATGACAAGCAGAAATGATGATCATATCCGCAAGTGGGTAGAATCTCATGGAGAAGCGGATTATAAACTTAGAGATGACTTCTTTCGCATCTAGAGGGACATTGCGACGATCATCATGAAAGAAGTCGTCGATGAGAAGGGGATGTTCCACCACGGCCCTATATCGCGAGCTGACGTCCGAACTCGCATAGGCATGCAACGTCAGGACCTCACGCCGTTCAAGAAGCTAGGTTCCATCCTTGATGATATGGAAGGATGGAACTTCTAGTGATTTACGATGCCGATGATGATGATATGTGTCGGTTGAACTTGTATACTTTCTGTAGCGATGAACTTTGTGATGTCCACGGTCCCTGCCGAACTTGCGTAACGCTACTTTGTTAGTTTGGGTACGATGACCTGCGTACCTCTAGTTAATTAATTTGCGTACTATATGTTGCATCTAGTTGCTAACCCTTTTTTTTCATGTTGCTCTAGTATATTTTGTTGCATATGATTGTACATTCTCTTGATGAAGATGCATCTCTAACAGGTACCTAGATTCTTGATGGCGAAGAAGCAGTGCTATGTAGTGTACAAAGGGAAGGTTCCGGGACTGTACGACGAGTGGCCTGAGTGTCAGGCGCAAGTGGATGGGGTCTCGGGCGCCAGCCATAAAGGCTTCAAAAGCAGACAAGAAGCAGAAGCTAGTTACTTGAGGTTCACGCTAGCGTGAGAGAGGACTCGTAACCGCCGCCTCATGTACTGCATAGTTCCGCTCTCACTCATAGTGATAGCTCTTCTCGTGTATATCATTGTTTAGATGGATGACGATGTAGTTGCAAGTATTCGAGACTTGTATCACTATTTTCGAGATGATGACGAGAGACCACTTTGTGTTGGATGATGATTATGATGATGACATGATTTGATGAGACTATTTGTATGTATATGCAATGATTACATTTGTATGTGTATGATATGCTAGAGATTATTGTATAAAGCCCTAAACAAAATTCAACAGCACAAAATATGGAGCAGAAAAAAATAATTCAGAAACTAATAACACTAGCACGGGGTATGGCTTTAGCAGCAGCGAGTTCTTAGCAGTAGCGCTCTTTGTTCAAAGGCGCTACAGCTATTAGCAGCAGCGCGTGTTGGAGACCGATGCTGCTGCTATCCCTCAATAGCAGTAGCATGGGTCAAACCGCGCTACTGATAAGAGTTAGCTGTGGCGCCGTATCAGTAGCGCGGCCACCCGCGCTACTGCTAAGCATTTAACCCGCGCTACTGCTAGGCTTTTCCCTAGTAGTGGATGTCTAACTTGTTTCTGCAGGGCATGTTGTGATCTGGCCAAAACATGATGTGATATATGTAGATGTATGAGATGATCATGTTTTGTAATAGGCTCATGACTTGCATGTCGATGAGTACGGCAAACGGCAGGAGCCATAGGGTTGTCTTTAATTTATTGTATGACATGCGTGCCATGAAATAACGCCATGAATTGCTTTACTTTATCGCTATGCATTAGCAATAGTTGTAGAAGCAATAGTTGGCGAGATAACCACGTGACGACACGATGATGAAGATCATGATGATGGAGATCTTGGTGTCATGTCGATGATGATGGAGATCATGCCGGTGCTTTGGAGATGGAGATCAAAAGCACAAGATGATAATGGCCATATCATGTCACATATTTTGATTGCATGTGATGTTTATCTTTATGCATCTTATTTTGCTTAGGACGACGGTAGCATTATAAGATGATCCCTTCACTTAATTTCAAGATAAATGTGTTCTCCCTAAGTATGCACCGTTGCGAAAGTTCGTCGTTTCGAAGCACCTCATGATGATCGGGTTTGATAGACTCTATGTTCACATACAACGGGTGTAAGCCAGTTTTTACACATGCGGAATACTTGGGTTAAACTTGACGAGCCTAGCCTGTACAGATATGGCCTCGGAACACGGGTGACCGAAAGGTCGAACATGAGTCATATAGTAGATATGATAAACATGGAGATTTTCACCATTGATGACTACCCCATCTCACGTGATGATCGGACATGGGTTAGTTGATTTGGATCATGTATCACTTAGACAACTTGAGGGATGTTGATTTAAGTGGGAGTTCATTAGTAATTTGATTAACTAAACTAATTATCATGAACATAGTCTAAATTGTCTTTGCAAATTATGTTGTAGATCAATAGCTCGCGCTTTAACTCCCTGTTTTAATACGTTCCTAGAGAAAGACTAAGTTGAAAGATATTGTAAGCAATTATGCGGACTAGGTCTGTAGTGTGAGGATTGTTCTCACTGCTGCACAGAAGGCTTATGTCCTGGACGCACCTCTCGGTGTGCCAACCACTCTAGCGTCATCTGTGGATGTTGTGAATGTCTGACAGGCATGTTCTGATGACTACTCGATAGTTTAGTGCGCCATGCTTTACGGCTTAGAACCGGGGCTCCAAAGACGTTTTGAGCACCACGGAGCATATGAGATGTTCCAGGAGCTGAAATTGGTATTTCAAGCTCATGCCCGGGTTGAGAGGTATGACACCTCCGATAAGTTCTTTAGATGCAAGATGGAGGAGAACAACTCAGTTAGTGAGCATGTGCTCAGAGTGTCTGGGTGCTACAATCGCTTAAATAAAGTGGGAGTTAATCTTCCAGATAAGACAACGGTTGACAAAGTTTTCCAGTCACTGCCACCATGCCATAAAGGTTTTGTGATGAACTATAATATGCAAGGGATGGATAAAACGATCCCTGAGCTCTTCGCAATGCTTAAGGCCACAAAGGTAGAAATCAAGAAAAAGCATCAGGTGTTGATGGTCAATAAGACCACCAGTTTCAAAAAAGGCAAGGGAAATAAAGGGAACTTCAAGAAGAATGACAAGGCAGTTGCTGCTCCAGTGAAGAAACCCAAGGCTAGCCCAAACCTGAGACTAAGTGCTTCTATTGAGAGGGGAAAGGCCACTGGAAGCGGAACTGCCCCAAGTACTTGGCAGATAAGAAGACTGGCAATGTCAACAAAGGTATATTTGATATACACGTTATTGATGTGTACCTCACTAGTACTCGTAGTAGCGTCTGGGTATTTGATACCGATTCAGTTGCTAATATTAGTACCTCAGAGCAGGAGCTGCGGAGTAACGGAGACTTGCTGAGGGCGAGGTGACGATGAGTGTTGGAAGTGTCTCCAAGGTTGATATGATCACCATCGGCACGCTCGCAATACCTTCGGGATTGGTATTAAACCTAAATAATGGTTATTTGGTGCTTGCATTGAGCATAAAACATTATATCTGGATATTGTTTATTGCAAGACGGTTATTCATTTAAGTCACAGAATAATGGTTATTCTATTTATATGAGTAACATCTTTTATGGTCATGCACCCCTTGTGAATGGTTTATTCTTGTTGAATCTCGATCATACTAATACACATATTCATAATATTGATGCAAAAATATGCAAAGTAAATAATGATAGTACCACATATTTGTGGCACTACCGCTTAGGTCATATTGGTGTAAAGCGCATGAAGAAACTCCATGCTGATGGATTTTTGGAATCTCTTGATTATGAATCATTTGATACACGTGAACCATGCCTCATGGGCAAGATGAATACAACTCCGTTCTGCGAGACAATGGAGCGAGTTAGTGACTTATTGGAAATAATACATACGGATGTATGCGGTCCAATCAGTATTGAAGCACGAGGTGGATATCATTATTATCTTACCTTCACAGATGATTTGAGTAGATACGGGTATATTTACTTGATGAAACACAAGTCTGAAATTTTTGATAAGTTCAAGCAATTTCAGAGTGAAGTTGAAGATCATCATGATAAGAAGATAAAATGTCTACGATATGATCGTGGAGGTGAATATCTGAGTTACGGGTTTGGTATGTACTTAAGACAATGTGAAAATTTGTTTCACAACTCATGCCACCTAGAACACCATCGTGTAATGGTGTGTCTGAATGTCATAGCCGTATTCTATTGGATATGGTGCGTTCTATCATGTCTCTTATCGATTTGCCACTATCACTTTGGGGTTATGCATTAGAGACGGCCGCTTTCACTTTAAATAGGGCACCATCTAAATCCGTTGAGACGACACCGTATGAGTTATGGTTTGGCAAGAAAACTAAGCTGTCATTTCTTAAAGTTTGGGGATGCGGCGCTTATGTCAAGAGGCTTCAGCCTGATAAGCTCGAACCCAAAGCGGAGAAGTGCACCTTCATAGGATACCCTAAAGAGACCATTGGGTATAGCTTCTACCACTGATCCGAGGGCAAGATCTTTGTTGCCAAGAATGGGTCCTTTCTAGAGAAGGAGTTTCTCTCAAAAGAAGTGAGTGGGAGGAAAGTAGAACTTGATGAGGTAAACATACCTTCTCTCGAATTGGAAGGTAGCACATCATAGAAAGTAGTTCCCGTGATGCCTACACCAAACGAAGAGGAAGCTCATGATGATGATCATGAAACTTCAGGTCAAGTTACTACTGAACTTCATAGGTCGACCAGGGTATGTTCCGCACGAGCGTGGTACGGTAATCCAGTCCTGGAAATTATGTTGTTAGACAACGGTGAACCTACGAACTATGAAGAAGCTATGATGAGCCTGGATTCTGACAAATGGCTTTAGGCCAAGAAATCCTAGATAAGATGCATGTATGAGAACAAAGTATGGACTTTGGTGGACTTGCCCGATGATCGGCAAGCCATTGAGAATAAATGGATCTTTAAGAAGAAGACATACGATGATGGTAATGTCACCGTCTATAAAGCTCGACTTGTCGCAAAGGGTTTCACACAAGTTCAAGGGGTTGACTATGATGAGAGTTTCTCACCTGTAGCGATGCTTAAGTCTATTAGAATTATGTTAGCAATTGCCACATTTCATTATTATGAGATCTGGCAAATGGATGTCAAAACGGCATTCCTTAACGGGTTTCTTAAGGAAGAGTTGTATATGATGCAACCAGAATGTTTTGTCGATCCTAAGGATGCTAACAAAGTATGCAAGCTCTAGCGGTCCATCTATGGACTGGTGCAAGCATCTCGGAGTTGGAATATTAACTTTGATGAGTTGATCAAAGCTTTTGGTTTTATACAAACTTACGGAGAAGCTTGTATTTACAATAAAGTGAGTGAGAACTCTATAGCATTTCTGATAGTATATGTGGATGACATATTGTTGATTGGAAATGGTGTAGAATTTCTGGAAAGCATAAAGGGTTGTTTGAAAGGAGTTTTTCAAAGGAAGACCTGGGTAAAGCTGCTTACATATTGGGTATGAAGATCTATAGAGATAGATCAAGACACCTGATAAGACTTTCACAGAGAACATACCTTAACAAGATTTTGAAGGAGTTCAAAATGGACCAGTCAAAGAAGGAGTTCTGTCCTATACTGTATGGTGTGAAGTTGAGTAAGACTCAAGGCTCGACCACGGCAGAAGAAAGAGAAAGGATGAAAGTCGTCCCCTATGCATCAGCCATAGGCTCTATAATGTTTGCCATGATGTGTACCAGACCTAATGTGTGCCTTGCCATGAGTCTGGAAAGGGGGTACAAAGTGATCCAGGAGCGGATCACTGGACAGCGGTCAAAATTATCCTTAGGTGCCTAAATAGGACCAAGGAAATGTTTCTCGGTTCTGGAGGTGATAAAGAGTTCGTCGTAAAGGGTTACGTCGATGCAAGCTTTGACACCGATCCGGTTGACTCTGAGTCACAAACTGGACACGTATAGTGGAGCAATCATTTGGAATAGCTCCAAGTGGAGCGTGGAAGCAGCATCTACATTATGACATAGAGATTTGCAAAGTACACACGGATCTGAACGTTGCAGACCTGTTGACTAAAACCTCTCTCACAAGCAAAACATGATCAAACCCCAGAACTCATTGGGTGTTAATCATATGGAGATGTGAACTAGATTATTGACTCTAGTGCAAGTGGGAGACTATTGGAAATATGCCCTAGAGGCAATAATAATATGATTATTATCATATTTCCCGTTCATGATAAATGTTTATTATTCATGCTAGAATTGTATTGACCGGAAACTTAAATACATGTGTGAATACATAAACTACACTATGTCCCTAGTAAGCCTCTACTAGACTAGATCGTTGATCAAAGATGGTTATGGTTTCCTAACCATACACATGAGTTGTCATTTGATAACGGGATCACATCATTAGGAGAATGATGTGATGGACAGACCCAACCGTAAGCTTAGCATCAGATCGTTTAGTTATTTGATATAGCTTTCTTCATGTCAAGTATCTGTTCCTTCGACCATGAGACCATGCCACTCCCGGATACCGGAGGAATGCCTTGTGTGCTATCAAACATTACTTCGTAACGGGGTGATCATAAAGGTGCCCTACAGGTATCTCCAAAGGTGTCTGTTGGGTTGCATGGATCAAGACTGGGATTTGTCGCTCCGTGTGACAGAGAGATGTCTCTGGGGCTTCTCGGTAATACAACATCATAAGAAGCTTCATGTGACTAATGAGTTTAGTCACGGGATCTTGTATTATGAAACAAGTAAAGAGACTTGCCGGTAACGAGATTGAACTAGGTATGGAGATACCGACGATCGAATCTCGGGCAAGTAACATATCGCCGGACAAAGGGAATTGCATACGGGATTGACTGAATCCTTGACATCGTGGTTCAAACGATAAAGATCTTCGTGGAATATGTAGGAAGCAATATGGGCATCCAAGTCCAGCTATTGGTTATTGACCGGAGAGGTGTCTCGATCATGTCTACATGATTCTCGAACCCGTAGGGTCGCACGCTTAATGTTCGGTAGCACTAGGGTAGTATTGAGATATTAATAGTGGAAAGTCCAAAGGTTGTTCGGAGTCCCGGATGGGATCCGGGACATCACGAGGAGCTCTGGAATGGTCCGAAGGTAAAGATTCGTATATGGAAAGTTGTTATCCGGGTTCCGAAAAAAGCTCGAGTTTTTTCAGTATTGTACCGGGAATGTTCTAGAAGGTTCCTGAGTGGGGCCCACCTGCATGGGGACCCACATGAACGTGGGTAGTGGGGAAATTCCCCACAACCCTGGTCTAGGCGCACCAAGATCCTCCCTTAAAAGGAATAGTATCATATCCCAAAGGGTAAGATAAGGATCCCTAAATGGGGGGGGAGGGGGGGTAGCGATTGGTGGGGAAGGAAAGGAGGGATTTCCTTCCTCCCCCTTTGACCAACGACCCTAGGGACTTGGAGGGCAAGTCACCAGCCCCCTCCACGCCTATATAAAGGTGGGCGGGCGTTGGGGGCAGCCGCCCTTTGACCCTTTCCCATTACCTCTCCCAACTCTGCCCACGCTTCACCGGTACGCGCTTGGCGAAGCCCTGCCGGAATTCCGCTGCCACCACCACCACGCCGTCGTGTTGGTCCCGGTCTCATCTACCTCCTCTCCCTCGCTTGCTGGATCAAGAAGGAGAGGATGCCACCAAGCCGTACGTGTGCTAAACTCGGAGGTGCCGTCCGTTCTGCACTAGATCGGATTGGATCGCGATAGGATCGTGAAGAGTACGACTACATCAACCGCGTTACGACGCTAATGCTTTCGGTCTACAAGGGTATCTAGACACACCGCCCTCTCGTAGATATACATCTCCTAGATTGGATCTTGGGTGTTTCGTAGGATTTTTTTTATTTTCATGCAACGTTCCCCATCAATACCACATCACATGCATTCTGTAAAACCAAGTTAGACATCCTCTAATCGGTTTGGAAAATTTTAATTACATGGCTTCTAGGGTTTCCGGATAACTCTAGCTACCTATGCCCACCATTAAGGCGGTAATTCTTATTGCTAGATTAACTTTCGAGGTGTGTGAGGGGAGAGACTTAATTAGAAATCTCTAGACCCACACTAAACTTCGTCAATAAGCGTGACCCCGTAGAAGATCGAACATTTTCATTGCCCTCTCGTGTTTGCAACAGTTTACTATTCTTGACTATGATGAAGCCCAAAGAACTGTTAGCAGATCGTCGACAGCCACAGCCGATCAATTATCAAAACTTTGTGCAACTACATCATGCCGTCAATAAACTGAACCGAAGCAACACTTGAGGGAAGCATAGCAAGAACATCAAACCCTCACATCCACATGCGATCTAGATCAAAACCTGCATCTACTCATAGAACCGCTCATGATGCCACTGTTGGGAAACATAGTAGAAAACAAAAAAATCGCCCTACAATCAACCAAGAACAGTATGAAGATGCAATAACGGTTTGGATCAGATTGTTACTGACTTCAAGTTGTAGTGGAAGAAGATGAGCCGGTGTAGATCGTACTTGAAGTCCCTCGAACCGTTCACGAACAATCCCTCGAACGGAAGACCTAAAGGACAACCTCTCCACAGTTTGCAAGCGTACAATCTTCACGATCTGGCATCACTTCGCTGTCCAGAGCTAATCAACACCTAAGAACTAGAGGAAGGAGATTATAACAACACTAGGCTTTATGAGGATTAGAGAGGATCTAGATCTAGCTCTAATTGGATCAGCTAGAACTAGAACTAGAGGAGGCTCCAAAAACTTGTGTATCTAAGAATGACAAAAACTCAAGTATACATAGGTTGGAGGGGGAGGAGGAGGCGCCACACAAGGGGAAAGTTCCCCCCTTGGCCGGTCATGAGGAAGGGGAAACTCCCTCCAATTCGGCCTCTCCCTTCCTTCTACAAGGAGGAAGGGGGCACCACCTCTTATTGGGCCCAACTGGCCTAATATACTTTCCACCACTTGGCCTTTTTAGGCCCGTTGATATTTAAATAAATATAAAATACTCCTAATCATATTTAGAGCCTTTTAATATTAATTTAACATCACCGGAAACTATTTCCACCTATATATAATTTATCAGTATTACCCGGTAAACCCCGAAACCCTTCTGTTGACCCCGAAACGCTTTCGGTTCCTCTCGAAACTATTTCGAATAATAATGAAATTATTTCATAAATATTTCCTTATTACTCATGTCCTACAAACACTCAACAGATCGTGATTACCTTAATATTGTGACCCAGTAGGTTCGCTAAAACATATACATGAACAAAACCCCTTTCATTCAATGACCGATAGCGGAACCGTGGACGTCCATAAAGATCCCTATGAGTACACGAATGCCATTCGAGTGAACCTTCGGTTATCAAGTGCTATTCTCTTTGCTTCGCGAGACTTCACATAACCCGAGGTGAGATATATCGGTATCCTCTTGGGTCATACACATCTTTATTATACAGGTCTCCTCGTTACCAGGTTTGTTCTTCTTTCTCGTTGACATGTTCGGACAACCCCGTGACTTAGTCACCTATGTATGGCCAGACGATGATGAATCCCATCACACCGAGAGGGCCCTAAGAATATCTCTTCATCATTGGAGGAGCAAATGCCACTCTCGAGCTATCTAGTCCCTTGTGAAACTTTTCGATGAACATGTAAGTTGTCGTTATGATCACCGTATTACAGATGACGTTTGACCAACTCCAAAGTTCATCATATGGTAAGAAGTGACTGTGATACTATCAAGGTCTAAGGAACTAAATCACACGTTAACTCTCTCTGTTATAATAATTGACTTCTGACGATATTATCTCAAAGTATAACAAACAAGTTTGGGTGGATTCAATATGATCGTTCTTCTAACTTCATATTCTCAAAGTTGTTTTAGGACTATTGTTACACTTAACGATATCCTAAGATCCAGAAAACATGATCACCAACAACACGTGAGCTAGTCTTAGAGGCGAGACCATGAATCTTATTTTACTGTTTATCATTCCACATGTGCATATGAGTTTACCACTGAATCGCATATTCCAGGATCATAGCAGTTATACCATAGAATATAAACTCTTAATTATGAATATGAAAATATAATAATAAAATATTATTGCCTCTAGGGCATATTTCCAACAATTTGGTCATTGAAATAGATGCATTGTGTGTCTTTGGGCTTTTGCTATGTTTGTAGCTAAGTGGTGTTTGTAGCAAATATAAGTGCCATGTAGCTCGTTGATGGTAATTTGTCTCATTTGAACTTATGGAGTATTTGCTGGTTATACACTATGCATTAATTAAAGTTAAACGGCACATTGTTTGTTGTAGTTCGTTAGCGATTCAAATCATGGGGTGGCTGCAACTGCAACCACAAATTCTACCCAGCCATGCTCACTTTGATGCTGCTAAAGTAATGTGAGGAAGTCTGTTTTGTCGAAGAAAAGATAACTTTCATATTGCAAGCGAATCCTTTCGACTTCTGTAATACTACACCGATATATCAGAAGATTAAAAAACTCTATACAGATTACCAATGGGTAACAAAAATTGTCGCTCTGTCAGCCTCCGATTCCTCTCCCGCCAAAAGTATGAAGGAAAAAAAAGAGTTGTCCGAAATCGTAAATAGGCCGTAGCTGTCAGCGCTGATCGTTTGGTTGCTCGATGACAACATCGATAAGCAGCCCGGAGTTCTCATCGCCGCCGCCGGCCGCGACTCTCACGACATGAATGCCTTTGCCGCTGCTCGGTTTTGTGTCCACTGCCACCGTTACCGCGCCTGCTCCGGTGAGCTGCTGCGCGCGCTTAGCCTCCGCAGCCCAATCCGTCCGCCCGATGACCAGCAGCATGCGCACCATGCAGGCGGCCTGCGCCGCGAGGAGGCCGAGCCACAGGCCCTGGAAGTCGTAGTGGAACCAGAACGCGAGGACGAGAGCCACCGGCGTGCCGACGAGGTAGAAGGAGCGGAGGTTGATGCTGGCGGCGTCCTTGGGCCGCGCGCTGCCCCGCAGCACGCCGCACCCCGCTGTCTGCGGACAGTTACCGAGCTCGCATGCTCCCAGGATCGGCAGCACGGACGCGGTGAGCGTGATTATCGCCGGGTCCGCCGTGAACATGGCAGCCCACGAGCCCCGCACCAGGTACGCGAACGCCGACGCCACGCCGCCGAACGCGAAACCGAGCATGAGACCCACCGTGGCGGCACGGCCCGCGCGCTCGGCACGGTTTGCGCCGAGTTCGTTGCTGACGCGAGTGGACACGCCGAAGCCAAGCGAGGAAGGGAAGATGTAGATGAGTGACGTCGTCTGGATCAAGATTCCCATGGAGGCCACAGTGGCCTGTGGGTTGGCGAGCAGGCCGCACAGGAGGATCATGATCTCGTACCACCACCACTCGAGGCAGACGCTGACGCAGCTCGGCAGGGCGAGGCTTACGAGCTCTCCCCAGCCACGGAAGCTCTCGGCCGAGAACACAAAGCCGCCGGTGCGCTTATGCACTCCCTTGACCAATATGTAACCAAGGAGGAGGAGAAGGAAGTTTAAGTTGGCGAGAACAGAGGCAAATGCCACCTACCTGATGCCGTGTCCGAGGACGGAGACGAGCACGTAGTTGATGGGCAGGTGGAGTGCAATGGCGAGCGCGGCGCACACGGTGAGCGGCAGGTTGATGGACTGCGTCCGGAGGTAGATGCGGACGGGGTGGAGGAACGCCTGGAGGAGGAGGTCCGGGAGGGAGGCAAGAATGTAGGTCTCGGCGACCGCTGCGATGCCGACGTCCTGGCCGCAGAGCAAGAGCAGAGGTCGCATATGCATCCACAGCCCGCCGATGGGAACAGCGGCCGCGACGAGCAGCAGCACGGTGCGCTGCATGGTGACACCGAGGAGCTCATAATGGCCTGCGCCGAAGGCCTGCCCACAGATGGGCTCCATGCCCATGGCGAGGCCAGATAGCACGGAGTAGCCGGTGATGTTGGCGAAGCCGATGGCGAGTGACCCGCCGGCGAGTGCCAGGCCCCCGAGGCGGCCGAGAAAGAGCATCGAAATCATGGACCGGAGGTAGAGCAGCAGCCCCGTGAGGATCATCGACATCGCGAGGCCCAGTATGGACCGCGCCTCCTCCCCAGCCGCGGCGGCCGACATCGACGGCAGCGCGGGAAATGCCAAGGACAAAGAAACGGACCTGGCTTCCTTCACCGCTCTGGCAAGCCGACCTGGCGGCTTGCAAGTGAGCACCGGCGGCAGCTCCTCCATGGGCACGACCACCTCCGCCTTGGGGAGCAAAGAGGCCGTGATGCCATCGCCCGCATGCTCACCATGTCGGCACGACACGGTGACCGTGGAGTCGGAGCAGGACGACATGGCCTCCGCGAAGCAGAGGAGCTAGCTGCGCCGCTGCCCCGAGCTCAGGAGGGAGAGGGACGTCTCGGGATCCGCCCGGTTGATTGCTGGATTGACTCCGTTCCGTCTGCCACGAGACAAGCCGCTGTCTCCGGCGCCGAGGCGAAGGAATCGTTGGCAGAAGAAACAGATTCGTGCTTGGTTGGTGAGAGCGGTGCAAGGGGATGCGCGCGCGAGGGAGGGCTTTTATAGGCAGCCGATGGAAGGAAGGTGATCGAGCTAGGCAAAATTGGGCATGGAGCCATGGACCGCACGCATGTGCTAGACGACCTGACCGGGATTGCTCTCTTTCGGTCGTTCCCGTCACGTCCGGTTTTTGGATGGGCCTTGTCTTCGGCTGCGGTGACGACTTGGAATTTTCAGCTTTGCCTTTCCAGCTACGGGACATGCCAGTGTTCAACAACAGCAGGTTAGATCTCGCAAAAAAAAAAAAAAAAAAACAACAACAACAACAGCAGGTTAGATCGAGGAGCCCCTTTTCCCCTCACCGTCTTTCTTTTCAGCATTCCGCACGCTGCAATTTCAGTTCCTTCTTGGGTTTTTTTAACTAATTCCCATTCATTCTTAAAACTTCTTTTTTTCCCTGGTGTGTGATGAACTATTTTTCTAATACAATACATACGCTCATATATACGAGCATATGCTCATCACCTTTTTGAACACATCCACGTACACTTAACACCTATGAGCACATCTGAGAGACTAAGACGACACATCATTTTAAGATTGACGAAGTCATCACAGACGCCTCCGTAGTCGACGGGACATCTCCTTCCACGGAACAAATATCGTCGGAAAGATTGAAATAATATACAAGCACCAATGCCAAATCTAAGATTTAAATTCTGGTGGACTGGTTCCACCATAAAGAGCATAATCATGTGAGCTAGACTCACTTCGCACGTGTGCTGAACCGCTACCACCGCTATTGGAGCACGTAGGAATTAGTAGCACTGTTTGATCTTTATCAAAAGGAGATTGGGAGGGTAGCTAGGGGGAGGCGTCGATCGTTAGTGGGGTTGGTTGGTGCGTGACGAGCTACTCGGGTATAGTTAGTGCTCCAAGGGTGGGCGGCAATTTTCGGCCGCCCGGGCTCGGACGATCTGACTCGGGGCGTGTGCGAGGATAGACATGGATTGCACCTTGATTCCCATGACCAAATCGTCATGTTTGACGTATCAACGGGGTTTAATTTGCTTGATCGAAGTGGTGACAGAAATCACGAATGTGGTTGTGGGCGCCTGGCTCACTGGAACATAAGATCTGCTTCATAGGAATTTCGTAAGAAGAGATAGAATATTGGGATCCGGATCGTTCATATGGCTCGAAACTGTCAGGAATATATGCATCACATATCAACCACACTTCCGTTTTCTATGGTTGTTCATGCGTTGACATTTGACAAAATGGACGGTAGTAGAGCTTTACAGAGTTCAGTTGTTCCATGAGTTCACCACTTGCCACGGTAGCATGCACCACAACCTTTTTTCTTACGAAAACAGCACAACCTTTTCCATTGTACTTAGAGCTCCCTAAGATGGCACCAGCCTAACAAAACTGCCATTTGGTTAAACTTTTTTTTTAAGAATCGGCTAAACTAATTAAGTAGTAGTAGATTTCATGTGTGAAGTGGCGGAGCTTTTTTTGAGACAAGTTTTTTTGGGGACAAGTTTTTTTTTTTTTTGAGACAAGTTTTTTTTGGAGACAAGTGAAGTGGCGGAGCTACATCCCGTTTGTAGGGCGGGCCAGGTCTAATTTTGCTATACAAAATCTCATCTTCAAGGCCCAATTTACACCTGCACATTAATGATTGGACGGGCCAAGGCCCAGTCAGGCCTTCACGAAGCTCTGTTCCTGCCCATGTGACCATCTATCTCTATAATTTTTAGAGAAACCTCAGACACACGCTTATAACATATGTATATGTAGGGTGAACAGCCGTCCAAAAACAATATCCCTCTATCCATCAGAAGCATGGTGGCTAGCATTTACACCTCATAAAATTACTTCTTTTATCATTTATCTACTCAAAGACAAGTAGGAATTAACCTTGGGTATATTGATACGCCTCCAACGTATCTATAATTTATGAAGTATTCACGCTATATTTACATCAATTATATATGTTTTTGGTGCACTTTATATTATTTTTATAGACGAACTTATTA
This sequence comes from Thinopyrum elongatum, assembly GCA_011799875.1. Lineage (NCBI taxonomy): Eukaryota > Viridiplantae > Streptophyta > Magnoliopsida > Poales > Poaceae > Thinopyrum > Thinopyrum elongatum. The sequence goes on along the minus strand of CM022302.1, from coordinate 403,576,775 downwards.
ATCTCGTTCCCAGTGTAAGTTCCCGTTTTTTTGCATGTTTTTGGTTTTGTAAAAAATACATATCTACGAAGGTCCAAACACGATCAAAATTTACGACAATTTTTTATGGAATATATGTGATTTTGGGAGAAAGAGTCAACACAAAATAGTGCTCGAGGATCCCCACAAGTCCAGGGGAGCGGCCTAACCCCCGGCTGCGCCGGGCAGGCTTATGGGCATCCCTTAAGTCGTTTGGTTCCCTTCTTTCGCCGCAAGAAATATAATTTTTGGATAAAAATCTCCTCAAAATTTCAGCCCGATCGGAGTTACGGATCTTCAGCTATAAAAACGGTGAAAAGCCAGAAAACAGAAGTGAAAATAGAGAAGAAAAGAGAGAGATTGAATCTATGGGAGAGCTCCCTCTCTCCCGGAGGGACAAGGAAGAAGAAGAAGGAGGGGGCCCCTTCCCCCTCCCCTCTGATGGCGCCAGAACGCCGCCGGGGACATCTCCATCATCACCATCACCACCAACTTCTCCTCAGTTCTCCTGGTGATGTGTGAGTAATTCATCCTCGAGGCTGAGGGTATGTACTAGTAGCTATATGTTAGATCTCTCTCTCGCTCTCTCATGTTCTTGATGGTTTCAATCTTCATTGTATCATGAGCTTTATTAATAAAGTTGGATCATATGATGTTCACCTCCCTCTCTTATTTTCATGGTGAATTGAGTCTTACTCTTTGAAGTTTCTTTATGTTGGATTGTATACTTGAGATCACTTGATGCATGTCTAGTAATTAACTTCCGGATACCCGTGGAGACACTGGGGTACTCTTAGAATAAATGTTGAACAATGCGTATCATATGGTGTTGGTGTAGTACGATCTCTTGGACTATTTGTGACACTTTGGAAGTGGTTCAGTAGATTGATTGGAAACACAACTTTGAGGTGGTTTGCTACCTATGCGATCCTAGTTTCTCCGATAGAATAGAAACTTTGGAGTGATTCTTTGTTGTACTTTGAGGAATTATCATGTGGTTTAATTACGTTAATGATGTTGGGAGTTCACACCAGCGAAAGTATGAACCCTAGGCCTTGTTTCCAGCAATGTAATACTGTTTTTACTCACTTTTGCTACTTGTTACCTTGTTGTTTTTATTTATTTAGATTATAAATTATATTTCTACCAAAGTATGTTAGAATTCCAATCATAAGAACATGTGATCCAAGTACGGAAAGTATGTTATCGTATGCCTCTCCCTCATTGCATATAATAAGTATCACACATGTCATATTCAATTGCCTATGGAGAATCTTTCTCATTGTTCTACAAAAGCTCTCTACTAAACCAATTATTATGCCGCAAAGTACTTCTAGTTTTATACTCGCAGAGTAGTTTATTACTTGTTTCTAGGTAAAGCAAACGTTAATGTGCGTAGAGTTGTATCAGTGGTCTATAGAACTTGAAGATAATATAAATCTACCTTTAGCTTCTCGTTGGGGTTTGACACTCTTACTTATCAAAAAGGCTACAAATGATCCCCTATACTTGTGAGTTATCACGCCACCACTTGAACCACCACTCCACGGCGACCCTTCTGGACACCCACTCCGAACCCAGAGCCCATGGCATGGACGACTTCGGCAGAGACTAAATCTCAGCGCCGCCGGTTTCGTTGCTCCGGTGAGCTCGCCGTCCATTTGGTCACGCACCATGTCCAACCGTTTCGCCATGCTCCCGTTGATCTTCCTGACCATTTGGTCCACCTAATTTCTCCCAGGATTGAGCACGCCGCCGACGCCCGAGACACCCGCAACTCCGGCGAGCCTCCCGACGCCGACTCTGTCGTCCTCGGCCCTAGCCAGGACCACCATCGACCTCCCCGAGCCACGCTGCGTCTAGCCAAGCCCATCGCCGCGTAGGAAACCCCCTAGAATGCTACCCCGACGACCTCCCGAGCCGTGCGCCGCCGTCCCCTAGTTTTCCAACGAGTCTCCGGTGACCTAGCCGCCGTGGTGAGCCTCTGATCTAATTTGGACCGTCCGATCTAGATCCAACGTGTAGTTTTAATAACGTTTTATTAAAAAAAAGGAATCAGTACCGACCAGTAGGAAACTGCCATGTGGCCAACCTTATCCAAACATTATCCAGAACAAATTCGTTTAATTAAAATAAATTGCAGTTTTGCAGAAAAGCCTCTGGAACGATAATCATAATTAATTATCCAGAGGTCCAAATTGAATGATTCTTTTTGCAAATAAAACCTTAGGAAATGTAGTTTGAGAATAATTTTGGAAAAAGTAAATTTGAGAATTTGAGAATTGGATTTCAAACATAATTTTATAAATACCAAATATGGCATAACTTTTATCTACAAATCCAAATTAGATGATTATTTTTGCATTTTGGAGCTAGTGAAATCTAGTTTCAATTTGTCTAGTGCTGGTAAAAAATAAAAAAGTTATAAAATAGTTTCCACACAAAAATTTAGAGATCCTACTTCCACATTTAATCAAATTCGTTTAATGAAATAAAACTTGAAAATAAATCAAATTCAATTGAATTAAATTCTAGACTTAATTGTGACATATGAGAACATTAACTAAAATATTTTGAATCATAGTTTCATTTAAAAAGAAATTAAATGAATAAACCCTAATTATTTTATAAAAGAAAGTAGTACAATAATTAATAGTCTATTCAAACTTACTGATTAAAACATAATGACCAAAAATAAATGAACTTCAAATCTGAAAGTCAAACTTAGGTCAAATAATTTCAACAATGCAAGTCAAATCTAAAATTCAAATCAAGTTGCATTAATTAATAGGGTTTAATTCATTTAGAGTTTCAAAATTATTAAACTAGGTTTTGAGGTTGAACCTATTAGAATTTGAACCTAGATAGCTAACCCTAGTTGATTATTATAATGAAGTTAATTAATCAACAAGACCCTAAACACAATTTGGAAGGTCAAGTTGAATGAAACCAAACCCAGCAACCCACATTGATGATGTGTGAATTATGCTTTTACATTCATGAAAGTTTTCCCTTTACCTGAATTGAAGGCTTATGATTGCTATGTGGTGTATCTTTTGTCAACATTAGATTACAAGGAGTGCTACCCCTTTGACTGTGGGGAGTGCACCAGTGTCAACAATAACCAAGGTAAGTTCCACTTTGATCATGTTACCCAGTATTTTATTTGCATTGTGGTTTTGCCATGTTAGGTGTGTGAGTTTAGGATGCTAAATTATGTACAACCCAGTAGTTGACAACTTGGGTCCAAACTTACCCTGACCTTGTTACCATCGAGTAGATGCTTAGCTGTTATGACGTGGATTGGGAAACATCAATTATTATTCCACCATACAACCTCATGGTTGACTACTTAACTACAACTTAATTAATGAATCAATCTGAGTGGACTGGCTTTGATTGGGTCATCGTAGTGTAGTCTTTGGTGGAGAATGCCACCCAGGTATCAAAGGTATTGTATGGGTTCAAAGTTGTGTAGCTTCCATGTGTAACCGTGAGACAATATGGGCTCTGTCTGGACTAAGTAAGTTGTGGGAACCCGCCTGGGTAGACCAACAGATGTAGGTGTGTAGGTCGGATTGGATCTCCCATTTCTGAGGGGGCTACCACTTCCCAAAAGTCTCATCTTGATCTACCTAGCTACTTCACAAATGAAGTTTTGTAGCACAAGGGTGTGATCGGGAATCACGGGTACAATACACAAATCTCTGCAGAGTGTATAAAACTGATCATGATTGGCCGTGTCCCTGGTTATGGACAACTTTGAGCAACTCATCTGAGAATTGTCAGCTTGATCTCATCACCTCTTCCTTTTAAAAACAATGGGTTGAACCAAAGGGGAGTGTGTACCAACTCAAGTTGCTGGCGTGATACCAGTAACATTATCTGGGAAGGTTGGGGTTGCCGTGTGAGACAGGAACCCACATACTCAAATTGCATTATGGGTGATCACATGATATGATCTACCCCGGACTATTGTGTGAGACAATATGTCCAGCTATTAGAGTAGACCACTACTAAAATAATAGGGCAATTTTTTTTCTGCAAAGAGCCTTGAACCCCACCAGCCAAAGTGCATATAGGTGAACAGGTTTTCTGGTGAACCATGGACTTGCCAATAAAATCCAAGTATTGACCATAGTGGCTGCAACGTATCATGTTGTAGGTGATTACTATGAAGTGTGACTTATGTAGGGTTTCGTACCTCCACTCGACATGCTTTGTGGAGCTTATCAAGACGTTTATCTTAGATTACTCTTGTTTCCGCTTGTTATGAACTCTGTTCGCTTATTGTAATACTATGTATTTGAGTAGCCTATGGCTAGAGTCTGTAAGACTATTTGCTTTCTGGATCATGCAATGTAATAAAGGACGCATTTGTGTATGATACAACATTGTTACCGGGTATGCTAATGATTCGATCCAGGTGTTGGCATAGAAACACACAAAGACCGTATACCTGAAAAGGTGGGTCGTGATAGGTGGCCACACTCTCTCTCTGCTCATCGCTGGTCATAGATCCGGCCGGTTCCCCTTCGTCGGGGAAGGGGAGAAGGTGAAGCATTCACGCGGTCGTCGGCAGCGAGGGACGAGATCCATTGCCAGCGTGTCTCGATCTACAGCTCATGACGTTCCCTCCGACATAGCGCCGGCTCGGGAGGGCCTCTGACCCCTTCTTCCTCCTTGCCGTATTGTGGGTAGATCCGGCCTCCCGCCGCCCTCCTAGCCACATCCTGACGACCCTCGGGTATAACTTCTTCAAAACCGGCCTTGCTCTACTGCCCCAGCTCCCCATGTCGCTGCATGTGGATCTTTTTCTACTTCCATCGGCTGTTCCAAAGCCACATATTTTTTTACTATTAGAGGTAAAGCTACTTCATGCAGTCGAATCAAGGACTTGGTTCAAACAGGGAAGAATTGGGGGGGGGGGAGTTGTAGCATGAATCTAGGACTTGGTTCAAAGAGGAAACGAAGGGGGGAAGTAGTAGAGACTGGCTACCCAGTCGTTCTCTTGGTCTAAAAGGGAAATAAAGGGAAAACGCAGTACAAACTGGATAAGGAACCAATCTATTATTGGCTGAAAAAGGAAAGAAAGTGGGGGCTGGGGGACCAATCAACATAGTATGTCGAGGACTAGATTTGCTGCCCTCACATAGTAAAAGGTGGCTAAAGAGAACAAAAATGGGACCAACCCAGAAAAAGGATAGAAAGTGGGGGTTGGGGACAAGGCAATATAGAGTATGACTAGGACTAGATTTGCTGCTCTCACACAGGAAAAGGTAGCTAAAGAGAACTAAATTTGGGACCAGCCCAGATCCTGACTGGATGTTTGTTGCTCGGGGCAACAAACTCGGCATCGCCACTTTATGCCTCATTGGAGGTACATGGTGCTGGTGTGCCCACTGTCCCATCCCCTTATAGCAACTTTTAGCTCCGCGAAGATGTAGCTAGTGAGTCCCAGCTGTCTGGGGGGGATCGTGTTTTTTTGCGTAATAAGAAGGCAGTTCCTTATGTGCGATGATATAGCTGGTGGGTCCCAGCTACCAGGTGGAGGATTTGAAAAAAATCACGTAATAAGGGGCACTCTCTTATGTGCGAAGATGTAGCTGGTGGGTCCTGGCTGTTAGGGGGAGGAATCAATTTTTTTGCGTAATAAGGAGGCACTTCCTTCGGTGCGAAGATATACCTGGTGGGTCCAAGCTGTCATGGGGAGGAATAATTTTTTTGCCCAATAAGGAGGCACTTCCTTGCGTGCGAAGATGTAGTTGGTGGGTCCCAGATGTCAGGGGAAGGAAACATTTTTTTGCGCGTAATAAGGAGGCACTTCCTTGCGTGCGAAGATGTTGCTGGTGGGTCCCAGCTGTCAGGGGGAGGAAGCATTTTTTTCCGCGTCCTAACGAGGCACTTCCTTGCATGCAAAGTTGTAGCTGGTAAATCCTTGCTGTCAGGGGAGGAATCATTTTCTTGCGCCTAGTAAGGAGGCACTTCCTTGCGTGCGACCATGGACCTCGCAGGTTCCAACTGTCAGCCTTTCCACGTACTGTTCGCTTCCAATGTATGCCGTTCATTGACCATGTCGACGACGTCGTGCCGAGAGCACAAAGTGTTGGAAATATGCCCTAGAGGAAATAATAAAGTGGTTATTATTATATTTCCTTAATCATGGCAAAGGTTTATTATTCATGCTAGAATTGTATTGACCAGAAACTTAATTACATGTGTGGATACATAAACAAATACCGTGTCCCTGGTGAGCCTCTACTAGAATAGCTCGTTGATCAAAAGATGGTTAAGGTTTCCTAACCATAGACATGTGTTGTCACTTGATAATGGGATCACATCATTAGGAGAATAATGTGATGGACAAGACCCATCCGTTAGCTTAGCATATGATCGTTCAGTTTATTGCTACTGCTTTCTTAATGTCAAATACATATTCCTTCGACCATGAGATCATGCAACTCCCGGATACTGGAGGAATACCGTGTGTGCTATTAAACGTCACAACATAACTGGGTTATCATAAAGATGCTCTACAGGTATCTCTGAAGGTGTCTGTTGAGTTGGTGTGAATCAAGATTGGGATTTGTCACTCCGTATGATGGAGAAGTATCTCTGGGCCCTCTCGGTGATACAACATCACAAGAAGCTTGCAAGCAAAGTGACTAAGGAGTTAGTTACGAGATGATGTATTACGGAACGAGTAAAGAGACTTGCCGGTAACGAGATTGAACTAGGTATGGAGATACCAATGATCGAATCTCGGGCAAGTACCATACTGACAGACAAAGGGAACTACGTATGTTGTCATAAAGGTTCGAACGATAAAGATCTTCGTAGAATATGTAGGAACCAATATGGGCATCCAGATCCCGCTATTGGTTATTGACCGGAGAAGCGTCTTAGTCATATCTACATCATTCTCGAACCCATAGGGTCCGCACGCTTAACGTTCGTTGACGATATAGTATTATATGAGTAGTGTGAGTTGGTGACCGAATGTTGTTCGGAGTCCTGGATGAGATCACGGACATGACGAGGAGCTCCGGAGGTAAAGATTGATATATAGGATGATAGTATTTGGTCTCCGTAAAGGTTCCGGAATGCACCGGGTATTTATCGGGTCACCGGAAAGAGTTTCGGAAGCCCATGGGAAGTTACTGGGCCTAACGGTCCAAAGGGAGGGGAGCACACCAGCCCACAAGGGGCTGGCGTGCCCCCAACCTGGCCGTCGGCCTTGTAAAGGAAAGGGAGGGGCTGGGCCCCTCCTGCCTTTCCCCACGCAAGGGAGAAAAGGAAGGGGAGACGCCCTAGGGCAGCCGGCCCCCCTTTACTTTCCCCCACACGCCAAAGAAGGAAGGGGGGCGCCTAGGCAAGCGCCCAGGGTGGCCGCCGGCCCCCTTGGGGCGCGCCCTAGGGCAGCCCCTCCTCGCCCCACCTATATATATGAGAGGAGGAAGAGGGGCAACACACACCACGAATCCCCAAGCTGTGTGCGGCGCCCCGTCTCCCTCTAGTTCTAGTTCCTCCTCCGTCCATGTCCGTTGTGCTTAGCGAAGCCCTGCGGATAGTTTCACCACCACCGTCACCACGCCGTCATGCTGCTGGTACTCATCTACTACTTCGCCTCTCTTGATGGATCGAGAAGACGAGGACGTCATTGAGCTGAACGTGTGCTGAACGCGGAGGTGCCGTACGTTCGGTACTTGATCGGGACGGATCGTGAAGATGTACGACTACATCAAGCACGTTGATAAATGCTTCCTCTTAGTGATCTACAAGGCTATGTAGAGGCTCTCCCCTCTCATAGCTATGCATCTCCATGGATAGATCTTGCGTGTGCGTAGAATTTTTTTTGTTTTCCATGCAACGTTCCCCAACAGATGTGCATCATGAGAGGGGGAAAGGAGTTGTGGTGAGCCAGGTCTATGCGTAGAATTTTTTTTGTGCATCATGAGCCAGGTCTATGCATAGATGATATGCACGAGTAGAATGCAAAGGAGTTGTGGGCGGTGAGGTTCGTATTTGAAAGTGCAACTAATCCCCGGGTGGTTTTGATAATTCATAACAACATATAGCTCATTGAACTAATATCCATTCAAGATAAATATTTCAGGAAGTTCAATGAATGGCATGGCATGGACTAGAAATGTGGACCCCTCAAAATGCTAAGGACACATATTGGCATAAGCTCAAGACTCTTCATTTTTGTTTTAGTGATCCAAGATCACATTGAGTCCATAGGAAAGCCAATACTATTAAAAGGGGACGAGTTGTTGTTTAATGGCTTGCTTGCACAAATGCTTAGTGATATTGCTCCAAAGCCCTCAATCACGTTCTCCATCCAAATATGTCAAAACCCTAAACTCCAACTCAGCCCCACTGATTCTTTCTATCCGGCACCACCGAGTTCATATGACATAGCCACAGCCAGAAACCCTAACAGTTCGGTCACATCGATATGAATCTCGGTCTCACCGAGATGGCCTTGCCAACTCCCTGTTATCTGTTGCAATTATTTTGGTCTCACCGGAATTGCAATTGGTCTCACCGAGATGGCTTGACCAATTCTCTGTTGCCCTGTTGTTTCACTTCGGTCCCACCGAGTTGATGCAATCGGCACCACCGAGATGAGGTTTGCCCTAAGCCCTAGCACATCGGTCCCACCAAGTTGTTCCAGTCGGTCCCACCGAGATTCCTAACGTTCACATTTTGAACTAATCGGTCCCACTGAGTTTAGTTATTCAGTCTCACCGAGATTGGTCAAATGTGTGTAACGGTTGGATTTTGTGCGGAGGCTATATATACCCCTCCACCCCCTTCTCCATTTGTGAGAGAGCCATCAGAACGTGCCTACACTTCCACCATACATTTTATGAGAGAGGACCACCTACTCATGTGTTGAGATCAAGATATTCCAATCCCACCACAAGAATCTTGATTTCTAGCCTTCCCCAAGTTGCTTTCCACTCAAATCATCTTTCCACCATATCCAAATATATGAGAGAGAGTTGAGTGTTGGGGAGACTATCATTTGAAGCACAAGAGCAAGGAGTTCATCATCGACACACCATTACTTTTGGAGAGTGGTGTCTCCTAGATTGGTTAGGTGTCGCTTGGGAGCCTCTGTCAAGTTGTGGAGTTGAACCAAGAAGTTTGTAAGGGCAAGGAAATCGCCTACTTCGTGAAGATCTACCCGAGTGAGGCAAGTCCTTCATGGGCGATGGCCATGGTGGGATAGACAAGGTTGCTTCTTCGTGGACCCTTCATGGGTGGAGCCCTCCGTGGGTTGAAGTCTCCATCACCTTGGATGTACGATAGCACCACCTATCGGAACCACGCCAAAAATCTTCGTGTCTTGATTGCGTTTGCACTCTCCGAACCCTTCCCTTTACCTTCATATGCAATGTTCTACTTTCCGCTGCTACACTCTTAGAATTGCATGTGTAGGTTGATTGCTTGACTTGTGTTAATTGCTAAAATCTGCCCACAACTAAAATTGGGAAAAAGTTAGATTTTTATTTGGTCAAGTAGTCTAATCACCCCCTCTAGACATACTTTCGATTCTACAAGTGGTATCAGAGCTTTGGTCTCCATTTGCCTTGATTTCCATAGCTTTGGTGATCATAGCCTTGGTTTCACAACATAGGAGAGTATGGCGTCTAGCGAGGGAAATTACCACCGTAGAGAAGCATAAGATGAAAATGCATATTCTTGGTCATAACCCCGCCGTTTGGGCTGTTGTGCGTATTGTCTTGCAAGGTGATTTCTTCGAGGATGGAAAAGAACCGGATCATGAAGCGACAGCGGAAGAAATGAAGATGTTGCAATACAATGCTCAAGCTTGCGATATTCTCTTCAATGGATTGTGCCCGGAAGAATTCAACAAAATCAGCCGCCATGAGAATGCAAAGGAAATTTGGGATACTTTGGTTGATATGCACAAAGGTACCGAGTCCGTCAAGGAATCCAAATTGGATGTGCTTCAAAGTCAACTTGACAAGTTCAAGATGAAGGATGGTGAAGGAGTCGCCGATATGTACTCTAGGCTTGCTCTCATCAAAAATGAGATTGCTGGCTTAGGAAGTGAAGAGATGGCCGACAAATTCATCATCAAGAAGATCCTAAGAGCCTTGGATGGAAAATATGATACCGTGTGCACCTTGATCCAAATGATGCCCAATTACAAAGATCTCAAGCCCACAGAAGTCATTGGTAGAATTGTTGCCCATGGGATGTCACTCAAGGATAAGGAAGAGCTCCACAACAAGTCAAGTGGTGCCTACAAACCTTCAAGTGATGCTCCTACAACATCAAGCGAGAAGAAAATCTCCAATGAAGAATTGAACTTAATGGTGAAGAACTTCAACAAGTTCTACCAGAATAGAAGCAAAGAGAGAAGCTCCAAGTCAAGGTCCTACAATGACAAAAGATCTTCTAGTCGTGATCGTAATTGCTATAATTGTGGAAGATCCGGACACTACTCCAATGAGTGTACGGCTCCCTACAAGAAAAGAGAGGATTCACCAAAAAGGAGTAGAAGAGATAAATCACCTCCAAGAGAGAGAAGTAGTAGATATGATCATTATGAACGAAGACCCTCTCGTAGAAGTAAGGATTCAGAAAGGAAGGACAAGTAATCAAAGAGCTACATAAGACGAAGACACATCAAGCTCACATTGGTGAATGGGTATCCGGTTCCGACTCCGACAACTACTCCAAGAGAAGTTATCACTCCGACTCCGAATATTCTCAAGATGAAGGTGTTGCCGATCTTGCACTTGTATCATCCAACTCCTACGACATATTTGACTCACCAAATGAAGGAATTGGAAGATGCTTCATGGCTAAAGGCCCTAAGGTATCACACCCCGAGTATGTTGATTTTAATAGTGATGAAGATGATTTGCTAGGTGATGATGATTTACTTGTTGACAACACTAGTGATGAAAACTATGATAAACTTGCTAGTAATCATGCTAATCAAGATGAAACGAATGACAATGATAAGAAGGAGATTGAGCGTCTAACTAAAGAACTAAACACCCTTAAGTTAGCTCATGAAACAACTCTAGAGGATCATAGAGAGCTCCTAAGGACTCATGAGAAGCTATGCTTCGAGAAGCTAAATTTAGAGCAAGAGCATGAGTTTCTAAAAGCTATCAATGATGATCTTCGAAAGAAGAGTTCTTTTTATCTTGCCAAACGTCTCCTCTTGTCTACTTATATGCCACAAGTAAAATCTAGCAATAAGAGCAAGAAAGATTCTTCCTCTAGTAGTAACAATAACCATGTTAAATCCAATGTTGTTGCTTCTAGTAGTTCTCTTGATTCCACTAATGATTCTCTTAGCCAAGTTACACTTGAGCAAGAAAATAACTTATTGAAGGGAATTATAGAGAAAGGTGTTTACAAGAACCTTGCCATAAGTAAGCAATTTGAGGAAATTGTATGCAAGCAAGGAAGGCACCGAAAGAATCAAGGTGTTGGTTTTGAACGAAAGTTCAACGCCAATGGCATTGAGTGGGAAGAAGATCAATACCCCAAGACGAAGTTTGTTCCTCAACAAGAGAAGTATGACCCCACTTCTTTCAAGGGAACACAAGCTCAAGACGATCTTCCACCACAAGACCACAAGCTAAAAGGCAAGGACAAGCTTCAAGAAGAGATTGACTCATTTAAAGAAGCTCCTAAGGCCATGGTCAAGTGGGTTCCCAAGACTACGTCAAGTTCTACTTCATCAAGTACGACTACAACTCCAAGGATTCCCATCAAGTTGATGTGGATCCCAAAGAAGAAGAACTAGAGTGTTCTTGAGGGTGACAATGCCAACGTACTTCACTCATATTCTCTCTGGCAAAGACATGTGCAATCAACTTTCATATCTTGCACTAGTTCATGGAGTCACAAACCCTCTTGTTGGTAAGACAAGGGACAAGGTAACCTAATGCTTTCATGGACATCATAACATGTGTATTTCACTCTATGTCTATGGATATCCTTGTATGTTCCTTGTGGGACTAACCCATGTAGGTATTGAAAGTGCAACACTCCAATGGATTGCTCCGAAAGATCTACATCAACATTGAGCATCCACATCTTCACTATCTACATGAAGTCATCATCATCAAAACCCAAGGCTAGTTCATCCCTCTTAGGGGGGATATCACATCTAGGGGGAGCTTTGCTCTAAGAATTGAGCTAAAGCAACTCTAATGGCGTGAACACATTAATGCTTTATGTAAAAGTGGTACCCCCACTTGTGCTTAAACGATGAGTATGACCTATGATCAAATGTTCTCATTTGACTCCTAAGTCAATATACTCATATATAGATGACCTAGTCATTGCCAATTGCTTGATAGATGCTAGAAGTGTTTGTGCATGCTTTGTCACATATTTCATTTGCTATCTTATTGTGTGAGCATGTTGGTTGCATAATTTCTCCATTCGAGGACATCCATTTGTGGTTTTGATTGTTTGGTTTTTATTGGCCAAATGGATGAACAAGAATGCCTAAGAACCTCCTCTAGCTATCTATGTTTTTTCTCTTGTCAAACTCTATTCATGCTACATCACAAAATTTGAACAAGTCTTTTTCGGACCCTCCGGGTGAGGAGCACTCGGAGCCACCGATCCATCAAGGGCTGACTTCCAAAACCTTCTTGTGGATTTCGGTCAGACCAACACACTCATATTTGGTCCCACCGAAACCACTAGATTGATTTAGGTTTTCACCTCGGTGCTACCGATTAGAATGACTCGGTCTCACCGAGTTGTAGTAACTACACGCAGTTTTGCATCTCGGTGCCACCGAGACATTCCATTCGGTGCCACTGAGAGCGTCTGGGTATATATACTATACGTGCCCGTTTGGTTGAAAACTTCTTCAAACCTCACGAGTCCGCGCCCCAGCACTGCCGCCCCTTGGTCTCCGAATCGTCACTGTCTCTGCCTGTGCACCATCGCTGCAGGTCTCTGCCGCTGTCAACGGGAATCCTCTCCGCTATTGCCGTCGTAGCAAACTGTCACCAAGTTAGGGTATGGTTCGAAGACTTTGTGCCTATTTCCCCTTTCGATTCTTTGCACAAAGTCACTGCCTGAATTCTTGCCATGAATGAGAACTTTCTATCCACACAAAAATTCCTCTAGAATAGATTCGATGAAAAATCTTAGGGTTAGGTTTCCACTGAGCTCATCTCGAACCGACTGAAATGGTGTTTTCGGTCCCACCGACTGGCCCTGGCCATTGCACTAAGTACAACTCGGTCTGACAAAAGCGTACTGATCGGTGAGACCGAAAGCAATTTCTCTGTGAAATCCTAGCATCTCAGAGTCACCGAACTGCAACTCGGTCTAACCGATGTTGTATGTTTAGACTCTGTCAAGTGCTTCGGTGTCACCGAGATTATCATATCGGTAGCTCCGAAATGCTTTCTGCAGGAAACTAAAACTAAGTTTTTGACTCATTTTTTTTGGAAAACCAGCTGCTTTTTGTGATGCTTATCCACTCTGCCCATATCCATCTATTCACAGGGTCAATTTGCAGAGATGTCTGAAGCAAGTGACAGTTAGAACAAGTCAGAGGAATAGGTCAACCTCAGTGAGGGCACAAGCCCAAGTAGTAGCTATGATGAAGGCAGTAGAAGCACCCCTAGCAACTTGCCTAAAGCTACTACCAGACAGAGAAAGAAAATAACCTTAGAGAGTGAGGATGAAGACTTTGTTGTTGAGGAAGAAGTGACCTCAAAGAAGAAAGTGCTCAAGAAGGAATATGCTGCAGCTACTGCCACCAAGCCAGGTATTCAGAAGAAAGCTCCTGCCAAGAGAGCTCCCATGTCTAAAGCCAGAAGGTCAACTATTGCACAAGAGACTATGGAGTTCACTCTTGAGCCAAGAGATGAAGGAGAAGCAGCTGATGGGAAGAAGAAGAGAAAGGAGAGAGTCAAGAAAACCATTGCCAGAGTCATTAGCAGACCATCCATGATGAGGGATGATGATGAGGATGAGGAGGAGGAGGAACCTGTTGCACCCCCAGCCAAATCTCAGAAATTAATTGCAGATGCCATTAAGACTGGTGCACCCTCCAAGCCCAAGTCAAAAGCTTCACCTGTTGCCCCCAAGACTACAACTCCAAAGAGATCCACCAGGAACATTCCTACTGCAGAGAAGAACAAGGCCCCAATGCCAGAAGTTTAAGAAGATGATGAGCCCCAAGTGCTTAGAAAATTGAAGCCCGAGATTCCAGACCACAATGATGATCATCCAGTGGCTGAGAACATGAAGTTGAGGAAGGACAATGGACTGAGATTATGGAGGAAGACTGATCCATATGCTACAAGGAGAAGAATTGCTGTTGATTATTGTTTCCACACCAGAGAATAGCAGGACTTCTATGAGATAGTTTTGCTTGACAAGAAGCCTATTGTCAGTGATATGAAGTGGGTTGATTGGAAGTACATAGATGCCAATGAGGATTACTTCCCCCACGTTCATGAGTGCTTCAGGTTGACTGGAGTTGATGCATTTGTTGGACAAGAGCTCACCAAGTGGAACGATGAAATGGTGATGCAATTTTACTCCACTGCACACTTCTATCCAGATGGGAAGATAGTGTGGATGACTGAGGGCACCAGGTACCAATCATCAATCTCAGAGTGCGTTGAACTCATCAATGCCCCATAAGAAGATGAGAATGATATAGATGTCTATGGCAAACCAAGGATGGACCATAACACTATGGCTCACATGTACAAGCCCACCCCTGACAAAGCACTTGAAACTCACAAGTTTGGTTCCATCTACTATGTGCTTGCTAGTTTAGGCACTATCAACTATATCTTGAGGCATACATTGTTTCCCAAGTCTGGAGATGAGAGAATGATCTGTGGACATTCCATCAACCTGCTACATCTATTTGACATACCCCAGAAGTTCAAGATTATGAGTCTGATAGTTGAGACAGTCAAGAGGACAGCTGCTGACCAAAAGAGGTCATGTGGATATGCACCATATATTCAGATGTTGATCAATTCCAAGGTTGGAACTGGCACATATCTACTTGACAGAGAGCATTTACCTCTTAGGCCAAAATTTGAGGACAATGAAGTTGTGATGGATGCTTCACATCCAACATCTATTGAGGCCCAGGAGAAGGCTGAGAAAGCAAAGGCTTCCAAAGCAGCAAAAGCAGCAAGTGCTCCAGATGCATCAATTGTGAATCTCAAGACCAAGCAAGATCAACTCACATATCTGCTAGAAGCAACCCTAAGGATAGAGAAGAGTCTGGCCAACTTGACTAAGAATCAGGAGAGCCTAGAGCGGATTGTTGAAGACAAGATGTACAACCTTGATGTGAAGGTCACTGAGATTCAGACCATTGTTGAGAAGTTGCGAGATGATGCTGAGGACAGAGATGACAGACCTACCACAGATAGATTCTAGACAGTGCCAAGGGCACAGAGGTCCTCTGCTGAGCCAGTTGCAGACTTGAGGCCTGCTCACTCTGCTCCTGCCACCACTGCCACAGTGCCACCACCAGTGTCAACTCCGCCTGCTCAACAGACTTCAGCAGAAGCATTTGCAGACGCAGTTCTCTCAACGCCATCTACGCACACTGGAGCAACAAGCCAGAAGACCCCTTCAGGAGTTCCCGGAGATTGTGCCTAGAGTTCTATATAACACTATATGTTTTCAAACTTTTTGGTAACTTGTTGCCAAAGGGGGAGAAAGTGTATATATCATAGGCTAAGAGAGAGAGAGAGAGAGAGAGAGAGTCTTTTGCCTCTTTGTTGGTTCTTATTTGCCTTGCTACTTCCGTTTTCTTGATGCTACATTTGTGTTATGTTCGTGAGATACCTTGTGTGATCATGTGTTTGATCATACTATGCTTAATGTGTGCTTGCATGTCTATCTCTATGATTGTTTGTGTATGATCAATCACTTCTATCTTTGGTGATGCGTGCATGTTATCTCACTCTTACCATTTTGTGCGCTCCACCAAGATGTATGCGACATGGAAGAGTGACCCATGATCCTAATCGATTGTGCATTTGCATTCAAACGCAAATTTTAAATAGTGCACAAATTTAGGGGGAGCTCTTGCTTATCACATACTTCTCAAAGCGACTATGTATTTCATTCATTTTATCATTTGTCAAAGCTTTGATCTATATGTTGTCATCAATTACAAAAAAGGGGGAGATTGAAAGTGCAACTAATCCCCGGGTGGTTTTGGTAATTCATAACAACATATAGCTCATTGAAGTAATATCCATTCAAGATAAATATTTCAGGAAGTTCAATGAATGGCATCGCATGGACTATAAATGTGGACCCCTCAAAATGCTAAGGACACATATTGGCATAAGCTCAAGAATCTTCATTTTTGTTTTAGTGATCCAAGATCACATTGAGTCTATAGGAAAGCCAATACTATTAAAAGGGGATGAGGTGTTGCTTAATAGCTTGCTTGCTCAAATGCTTAGTGATATTGCTCCAAAGCCCTCAACCACGTTCTCCATCCAAATATGTCAAAACCCTAAACTCCAACTCGGCCCCACCGATTCTTTCTATCCGGCGCCACTGAGTTCATATGACATAGCCACAGCCAGAAACCCCAATAGTTCGGTCACACCGATACGGATCTCGGTCTCACCGAGTTGGCCTTGCCAACTCCCTGTTATCTGTTGCAATTATTTCGGTCTCATCGGAATTACAATCGGTCTCACCGAGATGGCTTGACCAATTCTCTGTTGCCCTGTTGTTTCACTTCGGTCCCACCGAGTTGATGCAATTAGCGCCACCAAGATGAGGTTTGACCTAAGCCCTAGAACATCGGTCCCACCGAGTTGTTCCATTCGGTCCCACCGAGATTCCTAACGTTCACATTTTGAACTAATCGGTCCCACCGAGTTTAGCTATTCGGTCTCACCGAGATTGGTCAAATGTGTGTAACGGTTGGATTTTGTGTGGAGGCTATATATACCCCTCCACCCCTTCTCCATTTGTGAGAGAGCCATCAGAACGTGCCTACACTTCCACCATACATTTTTTGAGAGAGAACCACCTACTCATGTGTTGAGATCCAGATATTCCAATCCCACCACAAGAATCTTGATTTCTAGCCTTCCCCAAGTTGCTTTCCACTCAAATCATCTTTCCACCATATCCAAATCTGTGAGAGAGAGTTGAGTGTTGGGGAGACTATCATTTGAAGCACAAGAGCAAGGAGTTCATCATCAATACACCATTACTTTTGGAGAGTGGTGTCTCCTAGATTGGTTAGGTGTCGCTTGGGAGCCTCCGTCAAGTTGTGGAGTTGAACCAAGAAGTTTGTAAGGGCAAGGAGATCGCCTACTTCGTGAAGATCTACCCGAGTGAGGCAAGTCCTTCGTGGGCGATGGCCATGGTGGGATAGACAAGGTTGCTTCTTCATGGACCCATCATGGGTGGAGCCCTCCGGGGACTCGCGCAACCGTTACCCTTCATGGGTTTAAGTCTCCATCAACGTGGATGTACGATAGCACCACCTATCAGAACCACGCCAAAAATCTTCATGTCTTCATTGCATTTGCACTCTCCAAACCCTTCCCTTTACCTTCATATGCAATGTTCTACTTTCCACTGCTACACTCTTAGAATTGCATGTGTAGGTTGATTGCTTGACTTGTGTTAATTGCTAAAATCTGCCCACAACTAAAATTGGGAAAAGGTTAGTTTTTTATTTGGTCAAGTAGTCTAATCACCCCCCCCCCCTTCTAGACATACTTTTGATCCTACAATATTGCTTCCCACCAATGTCTTATTTTGATTTGGCAGTATTTTGGGATGAAGCGGCCCGGACGAACCTTACATGTCCACGCACATGAGACCGGTTCCACTTGTTTTGCATAAAGGTGGCTGGCGGGTGTCTGTTTCTCCTACTTTAGTTGAATCGGATTTGACTATGGCGGTACTTGCAGAAGATTAAATAGCAACTTGGAATCACCATTGTGGTTTTGCGTAGGTAAGAACGGTTCTTGCTAGTTGCCCGTAGCAGCCATGTAAAACTTGCAACAACAAAGTAGAGGACATCTAACTTGTTTTTGCGGGGCATGTTGTGATGTGATATGGTCAAGATGTGATGTGATATATGTTGATGTATGAGATGATCATGTTTTGTAATAAGTTCACGACTTGCATGTCAATGAGTACGACAACCTGCAGGAGCCTTAGGGTTGTCTTTAATTATTGTATGACCTGCGTGTCAATCACTAAGCGCCATGTAATTGATTTACTTTATCGCTATGCGTTAGCAATAGTTGTAGAAGCAATAGTTGGTGAGACGACCCTGATGCAACGATGGAGATCAAGGTGTCATGCTGGTGATGATGGAGATCATGCTAATGCTTTGGAGATGGAGATGGAGATCAAAAGCACAAGATGATGATGGCCATTTCATGTCACATATTTTGATTGCATGTGATGTTTATCCTTTATGCATCTTATTTTGCTTAGAACGACGGTAGCATTATAAGATGATCCCTTCACTTAATTTCAAGATAAAAAGTTTTCTCCCCGAGTATGCACCATTGCTAAAGTTTGTCGTTTTGAAGCACCTCGTGATGATCAGGTGTGATAGACTCTAAGTTCACATACAACGGGTGTAAGCCAGTTTTGCACATGCATAATACTTGTGTTAAACTTGATGAGCCTAGCATGTACATACATGGTCTCGGAACACTGGAGACCAAAAGGTCGAACGTGAGTCATATAGTAGATATGATCAACATAGATATGTTCACCATTGAAGACTACCCCATCTCACGTGATGATCGGACATGGGTTAGTTGATTTTGATCATGTATCACTTAGACAACTTGAGGGATGTTGATTTAAGTGGAAGTTCATTAGTAATTTGATTATTTGAACTAAAATTTATCATGAACTTAGTCTTAATAGTTTTTGCATATCTATGTTATAGATCAATGGCCCGTGCTATCATTCCCTTGAATTTTAATGCGTTCCTAGAGAAAGCTAAGTTGAAAGATGATGGTAGCAACTACACGGACTGGGTCCGTAACTTGAGGATTATCCTCATTGCTGCACAGAAGAATTATGTCCTTGATGCACCGCTAGGTGACA
Organism: Thinopyrum elongatum; assembly: GCA_011799875.1. Lineage (NCBI taxonomy): Eukaryota > Viridiplantae > Streptophyta > Magnoliopsida > Poales > Poaceae > Thinopyrum > Thinopyrum elongatum. The sequence continues at coordinate 403,557,632 of CM022302.1, read as the reverse complement.
GAGCTGCTGCAGATGTTATGAACATCTGGCAGGCTCGAACTGATGACTATTCAATAGTTCAGTGTGCCATGCTTTACGGCTTAGAACTGGGACTTCAAAGACGTTTTGAATGCCATAGAGCATATGAGATGTTCCAAGAGCTGAAGTTGATATGTCAAGCTAATGCCCAGTTGAGAGATATGAAGTGTCCAACAACTTCTATAGCTGTAAGATGGAGGAGAACATTTCTGTCAGTGAACACATACTCAAAATGTCTGAGTATCATAACCACTTGACTCAGCTGGGAATTGATCTTCCAGTTGAGAGTGTTATTAACAGAGTTCTCCAGTCACTGCCACCAAGCTACAGAGGCTTTGTGATGAACTATAATATGCAAGGGATGACGAAAATGATTCCCGAGCTCTTCGCGATGCTGAAATCAGCGGAGGTAGAAATCAAGAAGGAGCATCAAGTGTTGATGGTTAACAAGACCACTAGTTTCAAGAAAAAGGGCAAGGGAAAGAAAGGGAACTTCAAGAAGAATGGCAAGCTAGTTGCCACTCCCGTGAAGAAACCCAAAGCTGGACCCAAGCCTGAAACTGAGTGCTTCTACTGCAAGGGAAATGGTCACTGGAAGCGGAACTGCCCCAAATACTTGGCAGATAAGAAGGATGGCAAAGTGAACAAAGGTATATTTGATATACATGTTATTGATGTGTATCTTACTAATGCTCGTAGTAGCGCCTGGGTATTTGATACTGGTTCCGTTGCTCATATTTGTAACTCAAAACAGGAGCTACGGAATAAATGAAGATTAGCTAAGGGCGAGGTGACGATGCGCGTCGGGAATGGTTCCAAGGTCGATGTGATCGCAGTCGGCACGCTACCTCTACATCTACCTTCGGGATTAGTTTTAGACCTCAATAATTGTTATTTGGTGCCAGCGTTAAGCATGAACATTATATCTGGATCTTGTTTATTGTGAGACGGTTATTCATTTAAGTCAGAGAATAACGGTTGTTCTATTTATATGAGTAATATCTTTTATGGTCATGCACCTTTGATGAATGGTCTATTCTTGTTGAATCTCGATCATAGTGATACACATATTCATAATATTGATGCCAAAAGATGCAAAGTTGATAATGATAATGCAACTGATGCGGCTTGAAACTGCGTCGGTATTTCCCCAAAGAGGAAGGGATGATGCAGTACAGCTACGGTAGGTATTTCCCTCAGTTATGAAACCAAGGTATCAATCCAGTAGGAGAACCAAGCAACAATACGTAAATGGTACCTGCACACAAAGAACAAATCCTCACAACCCAACGCGTAAGAGGGGTTGTTAATCCCTCCTCGGTAGAAAGATAGATTGTTTTGTATGTGTTTGGATAAATAGATCTTAATAAAACGCGAAATATAAGATGCAAATAAAAAGTGCAGCAAAGTATTTTTGGATTTTTGGAATAATAGAACTGAAAACAAATGCGATGAAAAATAGATCGGAAAGCAATATGATAAAAGATAGACTCGGGGGCCATAGATTTCACTAGTGGCTAATCTCGAGAAAATAGCATACGATGGGTAAACAAATTACTATTGGGCAATTGATAGAAGATAGAATAATTATGATGATATCCAAGGCAATGATCAATATATAGGCACCACGTCCAAGATTAGTAGACCGACTCCTGCCTGCTTCTACTACGATTACTCCACACATCAACCGCTATTCAGCATGCATCTAGTGTATTAAGTTCATGGAGAAACGGAGTAATGCAAAAAAAAACAATGACATGATTAGACAAGATCTGTTCATGTAGGAATAGACCCCATCTTGTTATCCTTAATAGCAACGATACATGTGTGCCTCGCTGCCCCTTCTGTCACTGCGAGAGGACACTGCAAGATCGAACCCATCACAAAGCAACTCTTCCCATGGCAAGAAAAATCGATCTAGTTGGCCTAACTAAACCAAAGATTCAAAGAAGAAATACGAGGCTATAAATAATCATGCATATAACAGATCAAAGAAAACTCAAATAATATTCATGGGTATAGATCTGATCATAAACTCAAAGTTCATTGGATCCCAACAAACATCCTGCAAAAAGGTATACATCAAATAGATCTCTAAGAGACCATTGTATTGAGAAGCAAAAAGAGAGAAGAAGCCATCTAGCTACTGCCGACGGACCCTTAGGTCTATGGTGGACTACTCACGCATCATCGGGGAGGCACCAATGAGGATGATGAATCCCTCCGTGATGGTGTTAGATTGGATCTCGTGATTCTGGAACTTGCGGCGGCTGGAATTGTGATTCGTCGACTCCCCTAGGGTTTCTGGAATATTTGGGAATTTATAGGGCGAAGAGGCGGTGCAGGAGACCTCTGTGGGCCCCAAGATACATCAGGGCGCGCCAGGGGCCTCTAGCGTGCCCTGGTGTATCTTGGGCCCCACAGGCCTCCTCCCAAGTGCTTTCTTGATCCCCGAGGTGTCTTCTGGTCCAAAAAAAATCTCCAAAAAGTTTCACTGCGTTTGGACTCCGTTTGGCACTGATATTCTGCAAAGTAAAAAACAAGCAAAAAATAGCAACTGGCACTGGGCACTATGTCAGTAGGTTAGTCCCAAAAAATGATATAAAGTTGCTATAAAATGATTGTAAAACATCCAAGAATGATAATATAACAGCATGGAACAATAAAAAATTATAGATACGTTGGAGACGTATCAGCAACATACTTGTGCCACTGTCGTTTAGGTCATATTGGTGTAAAGCGCATGAAGAAACTCCATGCGGATGGACTTTTGGAATCACTTGATTATGAATCATTTGATACTTGCGAACCATGCCTCATGAGTAAGATGACTAAAACTCTGTTCTCCGGAACAATGGAGCGAGATAATGACTTATTGGAAATAATACATACCGACGTATGCGGTCCAATGAGTGTTGAGGCACGCGGCGGGTATCGTTATTTTCTAACCTTCCCAGATGATTTAAGTGGGTATGGGTATATCTACTTGACGAAACACAAGTCTGAAACATTTGAAAAGTTCAAAGAATTTCAGAGTGAAGTGGAGAATCATCGTAACAAGAAAATAAAGTTTCTACGATCTGATCGCGGAGGCGAATATTTGAGTTACGAGTTTGGTCTTCATTTAAAATAATGTGGAATTGTTTCACAACTCATGCCATCTAGAACACCACAGCGTAATGGTGTGTCCGAACATCGTAACCGTACTTTATTAGATATGGTGCGTTCTATGAAGTCTCTTACCAATTTGCCTTTATCGTTTTGGGGTTATGCATTAGAGACAACCACATTCACGTTAAATAGGGCACCGTCTAAATCCATTGAGACGACACCATACGAACTATGGTTTGGCAAGAAACCTAAGCTATCGTTTCTTAAAGTTTGGGGATGCGACGCTTATGTCAAAAGGCTTCAGCCTGATAAGCTCAAACCAAAATCGGAGAAGTGCGTCTTCATAGGATACCCTAATGAAACTATTGGGTACACCTTCTACCACAGATCCGAAGGCAAGATCTTTGTTGCTAAGAATGGGTCATTTCTAGAGAAGGAGTTTCTCTTGAAAGAAGTGAGTGGGAGGAAAGTAGAACTTGATGAGGTAATTGTACCTTCTCTCGGATTGGAAAGTAGCACATAAGAGAAAACCGTTCCCATGATGCCTACACTGTCGAGGTACACAAACAAGGTTGTTCTATTTCCCCTGACTTGTGCACGGATAGAAAGCCTCCACCCCGATGACCGGGGCCTGTCGGGGAAATGACTACCTCAATGCAGTCGAGCCCATCAAACACATCCAATGGGTAACGCAAAACCAAGCCAGAGAAGCCGCTCTTCGTGAGATTAGGGAGCGTATCAAGAAGACCAAGCTAAGCATACAAGTCAAGATCCCAAGAGGAGCATCCTCCGCTGGCCAAGCGAGGCCGGCAGAGTCGATGCAGAACACAAGAGCAAAGGCAAACCCCTGCTAGCTATGCCTCCGGGGCGACCGGATGCCGAAGCGCACACCTCTCCAAGATAGCCCGGCAAGCCCCGCCCCCGGCAGGCACAGGCCAGCTACCACCGCTCCACCGCATCACGACGCCAGTCACTTGTCGATGCGGTGTCAAGCCCTCCAAGTGATTAAGTGGCTCTTGTTGGGGAACGTAGTAATTCAAAAAAATTCCTACGATCACGCAAGATCTATCTAGGAGAAGCATAGCAACGAGCGGGAGAGTGTGTCCATGTACCCTTGTAGACCGAAAGCGGAAGCGTTTAGTAACGCGGTTGATGTAGTCGAACGTCTTCGCGATCCAACCGATCCAAGTACCGAACGTACGGCACCTCCGTGATCTGCACACGTTCAGCTCGGTGACGTCCCTCGTACTCTTGATCCAGCTGAGGCCGAGGGAGAGTTTCGTCAGCACGACGGCGTGGTGACGGTGATGATGAAGTGATTCCGGCAGGGCTTCGCCTAAGCTCTCCGAAAATATGACCGAGGTGGAAATCTGTGGAGGGGGGCACCGCACACGGCTAAAAACAATTAACTTGTGTGTCCTAGGGTGCCCCCTCCCCACGTATATAAAGGAGAGAGGGGCAGGCCGGCCGGCCCTCATAGGCGCGCCAAGGGGGGGAGGAATCCTCCTCCTAGTAGGAGTAGGACTCCCCCTTTCCTAGTCCTACTAGGAGAAGAAGGAAGGAGGGGGAAAGAGAAGGAAGGAGGGGGCGCCGCCCCTCCCCCTAGTCCAATTCAGACTAGGCCCATGGGGGGCGCGTGGCCAGCCCTTGGCTTCCCCTCTCTCTTTCCCCTAGGCCCAATAAGGCCCATTACTTCTCCGGTGGTTCCGATAACCCTTCCGGCACTCCGATAAATATCCGGAACCTTCCGGAACCTTTCCGGAGGCCAAATACTATCTTCCAATATATCAATCTTTACCTCTCGGACATTCCGAGACTCCTCGTTATGTCCGTGATCACATCCGGGACTCCGAACTACCTTCGGTACATCAAAACACATAAACTCATAATATCGATCGTCATCGAACGATAAGTGTGCGGACCCTACGGGTTCGAGAACTATGTAGACATGACCGAGACTCATCTCCGGTCAATAACCAATAGCGGAACCTGGATGCTCATATTGGCTCCCACATATTCTACGAAGATCTTTATCGGTCAAACCGCATAACAACATACGTTGTTCCCTTTGTCATCGGTATGTTACTTGCCCGAGATTCGATCGTCGGTATCTCAATACCTAGTTCAATCTTGTTACCGGCAAGTCTCTTTACTCGTTCCGTAATGTATCATCCCGTAACTAACTCATTAGTCACATTGCTTGCAAGGCTTCATATGATGTGCATTACCGAGAGGGCCCAGAGATACCTCTCTGACAATCGGAGTGACAAATCCTAATCTTGATCTATGCCAACTCAACAAACACTATCGGAGATACCTGTAGAGCATCTTTATAATCACCCAGTTACGTTGTGACATTTGATAGCACACAAGGTGTTCCTTCGGTATTCGGGAGTTGCATAATCTCATAGTCAGAGGAAAATGTATAAGTCATGAAGAAAGCAATAGCAACAAACTAAACGATCATCATGCTAAGCTAACAGATGGGTCTTGTCAATCACATCATTCTCTAATGATGTGATCCCGTTCATCAAATGACAACTCATGTCTATGGCTAGGAAACTTAACCATCTTTGATTAACGAGCTAGTCAAGTAGAGGCATACTAGTGACACTTTGTTTTTCTATGTATTCACACATGTATTAAGTTTCCGGTTAATACAATTCTAGCATGAATAATAAACATTTATCATGATATAAGGAAATATAAATAACAACTTTATTATTGCCTCTAGGGCATATTTCCTTTAGTCTCCCACTTGCAGTAGAGTCAATAATCTAGATTACACAGTAATGATTCTAACACCCATGGAGTCTTGGTGCTGATCATGTTTTGCTCGTGAGAGAGGCTTAGTTAACGGGTCTGCAACATTCAGATCCGTATGTATCTTGCAAATCTCTATGTCTCCATCCTTGAATTGATCGCGGATGGAATTGAAGCGTCTCTTGATGTGCTTTGTTCTCTTGTGAAATCTGGATTCCTTTGCCAAGGCAATTGCACCAGTATTGTCACAAAAGATTTTCATTGGACCCGATGCACTAGGTATGACACCTAGATCGGATATGAACTCCTTCATCCAGACTCCTTCATTTGCTGCTTCCAAAGCAGCTATGTACTCCGCTTCACACGTAGATCCCGCCACGACGCTTTGCTTAGAACTGCACCAACTGACAGCTCCACCGTTCAATATAAATATGTATCCGGTTTGTGACTTAGAGTCATCCGGATCAGTGTCAAAACTTGCATCGACGTAACCACTTACGACGAGCTCTTTGTCACCTCCATAAACGAGAAACATATCCTTAGTCCTTTTCAGGTATTTCAAGATGTTCTTGACCGCTATCCAGTGATCCACTCCTGGATTACTTTGGTACCTCCCTGCTAAACTTATAGCAAGGCACACATCAGGTCTGGTACACAGCATTGCATACATGATAGAACCTACGGCTGAGGCATAGGGAATGACTTTCATTTTCTCTCTATCTTCTGCAGTGGTCGGGCATTGAGTCTTACTCAACTTCACACCTTGTAACACAAGCAAGAACCCTTTCTTTGCTTGATCCATTTTGAACTTTTTCAAAACTTTATCAAGGTATGTGCTTTGTGAAAGTCCAATTAAGCGTTTTGATCTATCTCTATAGATCTTGATGCCCAATATATAAGCAGCTTCACCGAGGTCTTTCATTGAAAAACTTTTATTCAAGTATCCTTTTATGCTATCCAGAAATTCTATATCATTTCCAATCAACAATATGTCATCCACATATAATATTAGAAATGCTACAGAGCTCCCACGCACTTTCTTGTAAATACAGGCTTCTCCAAAAGTCTGTATAAAACCATATGCTTTGATCACACTATCAAAGCGTTTATTCCAACTCCGAGATGCTTGCACCAGTCCATAAATGGATCGCTGGAGCTTGCACACTTTGTTAGCATCCTTTGGATCGATAAAACCTTTGGGTTGCATCATATACAACTCTTCTTCCAGAAATCCATTCAGGAATGCAGTTTTTACATCCATTTGCCAAATTTCATAATCATAAAATGCGGCAATTGCTAACATGATTCAGACGGACTTAAGCATCGCTACGGGTGAGAAGGTCTCATCGTAGTCAACTCCTTGAACTTGTCAAAAACCTTTTGTAGCAAGTCGAGCTTTGTAGACAGTAACATTACCGTCGGCGTCAGTCTTCTTCTTGAAGATCCACTTATTCTCTATGGCTTGCCGATCATCGGGCAAATCAACCAAAGTCCACACTTTGTTCTCATACATGGATCCCATCTCAGATTTCATGACCTCAAGCCATTTTGCGGAATCTGGGCTCATCATCGCTTCCTCATAGTTCGTAGGTTCATCATGGTCAAGTAACATGACCTCCAGAACAGGATTACCGTACCACTCTGGTGCGGATCTTACTCTGGTTGACCTACGAGGTTCGGTAGTAACTTGATCTGAAGTTTCATGATCATCATCATTAGCTTCCTCACTAATTGGCGTAGGTATCACTAGAACTGATTTCTGTGATGAACTACTTTCCAATTCAAGAGAAGGTACCACTACCTCATCAAGTTCTACTTTCCTCCCACTCACTTCTTTCGAGAGAAACTCCTTCTCTAGAAAGGATCCATTCTTAGCAACGAATATTTTGCCTTCGAATCTGTGATAGAAGGTGTACCCAACAGTCTCCTTTGGGTATCCTATGAAGACACATTTCTCCGATTTGGGTTCGAGCTTATCAGGTTGAAGCTTTTTCACATAAGCATCGCAGCCCCAAACTTTAAGGAACGACTACTTGGGTTTCTTGCCAAACCACAGTTCATAAGGTGTCGTCTCAACGGATTTAGATGGTGCCCTATTTAACGTGAATGCAGCCATCTCTAAAGCATAACCCCAAAACGATAGCAGTAAATCAGTAAGAGACATCATAGATCGCACCATATCTAATAAAGTGCGGTTACGACGTTCGGACACACCATTACGCTGTGGTGTTCCGGGTGGCGTGAGTTGCGAAACTATTCCGCATTGTTTCAAATGAAGACCAAACTCGTAACTCAAATATTCTCCTCCACGATCGGATCGCAGAAACTTTATTTTCTTGTTACGATGATTTTCCACTTCACACTGAAATTCTTTGAACTTTTCAAATGTTTCAGACTTATGTTTCATCAAGTAGATATACCCATATCTGCTCAAATCATCTGTGAAGGTCAGAAAATAACGATACCCGCCGTGAGCCTCAATATTCATCGGACCGTATATATCAGTATGTATTATTTCCAATAAATCTATTGCTCGCTCCATTGTTCCGGAGAACGGAGTTTTAGTCATCTTGCCCATGAGGCACGGTTCGCAAGTACCAAGTGATTCATAATCAAGTGATTCCAAAAGTCCATCAGTATGGAGTTTCTTCATGCGCTTTACACCAATATGACCCAAACGGCAGTGCCACAAATAAGTTGCACTATCATTATCAACTCTGCATCTTTTGGCTTCAACATTATGAATATGTGTATCACTACTATCGAGATTCAACAAAAATAGACCACTCTTCAAGGGTGCATGACCATAAAAGATATTACTCATATAAATAGAACAACCATTATTCTCTGATTTAAATGAATAACCGTCTCGCATCAAACAAGATCCAGATATAATGTTCATGCTTAACGCTGGCACGAAATAACAATTATTCAGGTCTAAAACTAATCCCGAAGGTAGATGTAGAGGTAGCGTGCCGACGGCGATCACATCGACTTTGGAACCATTTCCCACATGCATCGTCACCTCGTCCTTAGCCAATCTTTGCTTAATCTGTAGTCCTTGTTTCGAGTTGCAAATATTAGCAACAGAACCAGTATCAAATACCCAGGCACTACTGCGAGCATTAGTAAGGTACACATCAATAACATGTATATCACATATACCTTTGTTCACCTTGCCATCCTTTTTATCCGCCAAATACTTGGGGCAGTTCCGCTTCCAGTGACCATTCCCTTTGCAGTAGAAGCACTCAGTATCAGGCTTAGGTCCAGACTTGGGCTTCTTCACTTGAGCAGCAACTTGCTTGTCGTTTTTCTTGAAGTTCCCCTTCTTCCCTTTGCCCTTTTTCTTGAAACGGGTGGTCTTGTTGACCATCAACACTTGATGCTCCTTTTTGATTACTACCTCCGCAGCCTTTAGCATTGCGAAGAGCTCGGGAATTGTCATATCCATCCCTTGCATATTATAGTTCATCACGAAGCTTTTGTAGCTTGGTGGCAGTGATTGAAGAACTCTGTCAATGACACTATCAACCGGAAGATTAACTCCCAGCTAAGTCTAGTGATTATGATACCCAGACATTTTGAGTATATGCTCACTGACAGAACTATTCTCCTCCATCTTGCAGCTATAGAACTTATTGGAGACTTCATATCTCTCAATCCGGGCATTTGCTTGAAATATTAACTTCAACTCCTGGAACATCTCATATGCTCCATGACGTTCAAAACATCGTTGAAATCCCGGTTCTAAGCCGTAAAGCATGGCACACTGAACTATCGAGTAGTCATCAGCTTTGCTCTGCCAGGCGTTCACAACGTCCGGCGTTGCTCCTGCAGCGGTCTTGCACCTAGCGGTGCTTCCAGGACGTAATTCTTCTATGCAGCAATGAGTATAATCCTCAAGTTACGGACCCAGTCCGTGTAGTTGCTACCATCATCTTTCAACTTGGCTTTCTCTAGGAACGCATTAAAATTCAAAGGAACAGTAGCACGGGCCATTAATCTTCAACAACATAGACATGCAAAATACTATTAGGTACTAAGTTCATGATAAATTAAAGTTCAATTAATCATATTACTTAAGAACTCCCACTTAGATAGACATCCCTCTAATCGTCTAAGTGATCACGTGATCCAAATCAACTAAACCATGTCCGATCATCACGTGAGATGGAGTAGTTTTCAATGGTGAACATCACTATGTTGATCATATCTACTATATGATTCACGATCGACCTTTCGGTCTCAGTGTTCCGAGGCCATATCTGCATATGCTAGGCTCGTCAAGTTTAACCCGAGTATTCTGTGTGTGCAAAACTGGCTTGCACCCGTTGTATGTGAACGTAGAGCTTATCACACCCGATCATCACGTGGTGTCTCGGCACGACGAACTGTAGCAACGGTGCATACTCAGGGAGAACACTTGTACCTTGAAATTTAGTGAGAGATCATCTTATAATGCTACCACCGTACTAAGCAGAATAAGATGCATAAAAGGATTAACATCACATGCAATTCAATATGTGACATGATATGGCCATCATCATCTTGTGCTCTTGATCTCCATCATCGAAGCACCGTCATGATCTCCATCGTCACCGGCGCCCCAGCATGATCTCCATCGTCACCGGCGCTCCAGCATGATCTCCATCATAGCATCGTTGTCGTCTCGCCAACTTATTGCTTTTATGACTATCGCTACCGCTTAGTGATAAAGTAAAACAATTACATGGCGATTGCATTGCATACAATAAAGCGACAACCATATGGCTCCTGCCGGTTGCCGATAACTCTGTTACAAAACATGATCATCTCATACAACAAATTATATCACATCATGTCTTGACCATATCACATCACAGCAAGCCCTGCAAAAACAAGTTAGACGTTCTCTACTTTGTTGTTGCAAGTTTTACATGGCTGCTACAGGCTGAGCAAGAACCGTTCTTACCTACGCATCAAAACCACAACGATTTTTCGTCAAGTGTGCTGTTTTAACCTTCAACAAGGACCGGGCGTAGTAACACTTGATTCAACTAAAGTTGGAGAAACTGACACCCACTAGCCACCTGTGTGCGAAGCACGTCGGTAGAACCAGTCTCGTGTAAGCGTACGCGTAATGTCGGTCTGAGCCGCTTCATCCAACAATATCGCCGAATCAAAGTATGACATGCTGGTAAGCAGTATGACTATTATCGCCCACAACTCTTTGTGTTCTACTCGTGCATATAACATCTACGCATAGACCTGGCTCGGATGCCACTGTTGGGGAATGTAGTAATTCAAAAAATTTCCTACGATCACGCAAGATCTATCTAGGAGAAGCATAGCAACGAGCGGGAGAGTGTGTCCACGTACCCTCGTAGACCGAAAGCGGAAGCGTTTAGTAACGCGGTTGATGTAGTCGAACGTCTTCGCGATCAAACCGATCCAAGTACCGAACGTACGGCACCTCCGCGATCTGCACACGTTCAGCTCGGTGACGTCCCTCGTACTCTTGATCCAGCTGAGGCCGTGGGAGAGTTTCGTCAGCACGACGGCGTGGTGACGGTGATGATGAAGTGATTCCGGCATGGCTTCGCCTAAGCTCTCCGAAAATATGACCGAGGTGGAAATCTGTGGAGGGGCACCGCACACGGCTAAAAACAATTAACTTGTGTGTCCTAGGGTGCCCCCCTCCCCACATATATAAAGGAGGGAGGGGGAGGCCGGCCGGCGCGCCAAGGGGGGGAGGAATCCTCCTCCTAGTAGGAGTAGGACTCCCCCCTTTCCTAGTCCTACTAGGAGAAGAAGGAAGGAGGGGGAAAGAGAAGGAAGGAGGGGGCGCCGCCCCTCCCCCTAGTCCAATTTGGACTAGGCCCATGGGAGGGCGCGCGGCCAGCCCTTGGCTACCCCTCTCTCTTTCCCCTAGGCCCAATAAGGCCCATTACTTCTCCGGTGGTTCCGATAACCCTTCCGGCACTCCGATAAATATCCGGAACCTTCCGGAACCTTTCCGGAGGCCAAATACTATCTTCGAATATATCAATCTTTACCTCTCGGACATTCCGAGACTTCTCGTCATGTCCGTGATCACATCCGGGACTCCGAACTACCTTCGGTACATCAAAACACATAAACTCATAATAGCGATCGTCATCGAACATTAAGCGTGCGGACCCTACGGGTTCGAGAACTATGTAGACATGACCGAGACTCATCTCCGGTCAATAACCAATAGCGGAACCTGGATGCTCATATTGGCTCCCACATATTCTACGAAGATCTTTATCGGTCAAACCGCATAACAACATACGTTGTTCCCTTTGTCATCGGTATCTTACTTGCCCGAGATTCGATCGTCGGTATCTCAATACCTAGTTCAATCTCGTTACCGGCAAGTCTCTTTACTCGTTCTGTAATGTATCATCCCGTAACTAACTCATTAGTCACATTGCTTGCAAGGCTTCATATGATGTGCATTACCGAGAGGGCCCAGAGATACCTCTCTAACAATTGGAGTGACAAATCCTAATCTTGATCTATGCCAACTCAACAAACACTATCGGAGATACCTGTAGATCATCTTTATAATCACCCAATTACGTTGTGACATTTGATAGCACACAAGGTGTTCCTTTGGTATTCGGGAGTTGCATAATCTCATAGTCAGAGGAAAATGTATAAGTCATGAAGAAAGCAATAGCAACAAACTAAACGATCATCGTGCTAAGCTAACGGATGGGTCTTGTCAATCGCATCATTCTCTAATGATGTGATCCCGTTCATCAAATGACAACTCATGTCTATGGCTAGGAAACTTAACCATCTTTGATTAACGAGCTAGTCAAGTAGAGGCATACTAGTGACACTTTGTTTTTCTATGTATTCACACATGTATTAAGTTTCCGGTTAATACAATTCTAGCATGAATAATAAACATTTATCATGATATAAGGAAATATAAATAACAACTTTATTATTGCCTCTAGGGCATATTTCCTTCAGCTCTCACTAAGCATGTGGCAGCTCAATGATAAGTAGATCACACCCATTTGACACCCGTCCAGAGGCGTGTCAAGATGATAAGCTGAGGATGATTAAGCGGCACGGCAGGATTGCCGGGATTTACCCTCAGCACGACACCTAGCAGTGCATTTAATGCACTTTGTCCTAACTGCCAGAGTTAGGTATAATAGTACTGTTAGCTATCTAATCATAAGATAATGACTGTTTTGCCACTTTGGTTACCCCTTGAGCTATAAAAGGAGGCCCAAGGCAACCTAGAGAGGGATTTGAACCCCCTCACACTTGTACGTGCGTAGCAGCTCTCCCCGAGGCCACCTTGCCGGGCTTGAGCATTGTGCGCTGTCGTGTTTCTTCCATGCAATCCACCAAAGTAGGAGTAGGGTTTTACGCTTCTCAACGGCCCGAACCTGGGTAAAAATGACCAGAGCCCCACATCGTGCTGCCTCATGGCTTTCACTCTTTGTGCAACGTGATCTCTCCCTTGCCGAACCACAAGGGGCTCATGGCCCCATAGGTGATCGTGTCCACCCATGACCTCTTTGGCGGGCCAGGTAGGGGGATCGCTTGCGCGAACCAGAAGTTGCGAACAACGCGTCGATCTTCATCGTCACCTTCTTCGTCCATGGCTTCAAAGAAAAGGAGCAATGCTGCTCCCTAGCCTTGTTCTTTCCAGATTCTATCGCTCACCTCCGACGCATCGACGGCGACGGCGAGAGCAAGGGACGTCGGTGCTACAGTGGGCATGGCTGGCACGGATAACATGGCCACCATGCCGCCCACGGCTAGAAGGAGAGGCAGGCCGTGCAGCAGGGCCGCCCTTCTTGCGGCCCCTTATCGAGCGTGTCTGATCTCCAAGAGCAGCCACTTGGTCGGGCGAACAAGAATACGGTGCGCACATGGGCCCCCTCTCTTCATTCTTGCTCGCCAATGATCTGGTTGCGCTGGGGCGATGCCACCAACGTTGATGAGCCCGCGTGGAGCTAGGTCCTGCATTTGTACCACCAAGGGTAAATCCTGAGCAGAATGCTGGTGCGAATCCGTTGGTTGGCACCCCCGGCAAGCGAACCGCGGCAAGGTCCCGTGCGCTAGCATGTCCTACACGCCAGTCGTCGAGGGATCATTGGAAGTAAAAGAAAAGGAGGGAGGGGCCAGTTCTTCTCTTTTTCCATGATGTTTCATTATTTTCAAATGTTTACGTTGGCCCCTCGGCTCGTGCTGGGGTTGGGCACGTGACTAATGGACCATCTAGTTCCTCCATTTTTTCCCTTTCCGGTCCCTCCTCTTTCCAGGGCAAAAGCGGATATATGGGCGTAATTTCTCCAGGAGACACAAGGGGGAGGAACAACCACATGTGGAAAAGGAGGTGTTGTGCACAATCAAATATGCACCCCGGCAGGAGGGAAGCATAAACAAAAGCTAAGTGGGCATGCTTGTAAATTCTTCTCAGAACTCGCACATGCGCATCCCTCGGACAACCAAGGTTTCGTATGGCAAGTCCTCTGCACGATGGAACCTTACCGTCTCTATTTGCGACCTTGCTTTGTTTCGAGCCTGCTCAACAAAGACAGGTGGCAGCATCGGAGGTGGATAAGGAAAAACCCACCGACAGCGTATCCTTGCCAGCTGAATGCTAAGGACCCGCTCCTCAAAGCAATCATGGCAGCATGCTGTTGGCGGGCAACCAAAATGCGCAAAGAAACTAGCCATATGAGTATCAGTGGAGAAACGAAGGGGATGGCATACACGTGCACATAAACATCTGTTCAGCAAACATTAAAACAAAAATAGTGCCAAACTTAATACAAGATACATATTGTATCTTAGTACAGGACAACACGACAACAAGAATGGCTTGAGGATGGGTGCGGTGACCTCCTTTGACTCTTGGGACGGATAGGACCTTGTCGGCAAGGGGGCTGGCCTTCGCCGCGGCAACAGAGACGTCGACACTTGGCGACAGCTTCTTGAAGCCCTCGGAGAGGTTGAGGTCCGGATGGAAGAAGACGAGGTTGCTCAAGGCCAAGAAAAGGGCACCGCGAGAAAGCTTCCGAGATTCATCGGCAAAGCAGGCGGCCCTGTAGTCTTCATACATTTCAACCCTTCAATCAGGCCTTTGAAGAAGAGCGTCAGCTTGACACTTAGAACCTCATGCTTACCGACGGAGAAGGCCCAGCTCTTCATCTCCATATTTGCAATCTGGGTAGTGAGGCGCTCGGTGATGTCAACCATGTTGTTGATCCAGAGGTCACGCTGCTGGATTTGGTTCTCCAGCTTATCCTCTGCATCTTTTTGGAGAGTTCTTGCATTTGTCAAGTCCTTTGTCAACAGCTTCTCACGGCAACCGGCAGATTCAAGCTCCTTCTCTAGAGATCCAAGCTTGGCTTTCATATTGGAGATGGTGCCGTTGGCAGTGTCAAGATCCTGGCTCTTGGAGGAAAGCTGCAATTACGCCTCCTTCAGGGCAGTCTTTGCTTTCTGCGCTTCCTCTTTAAGGGCCAGGATCTCCTTGTTACTCCCGGCAAGGTCCCCCGTCAGTTTGCTCACCTGGTTTTCAAGATCGCTCTTGGTAGCAGATGCGTCAGCTAGATCATCGGCAACCTTCTTTAGCCGGGCTGTGGACTCGAGGGTGAGAGCATCAAGTGAGGCTTTTTGGCCATCTGCTAGCTCCTTGGTATGTTCCTAAATAAGGGCCTCCAGCTCCTCATCCTTGCCGCGGAGAGTAGCTTCGAGAGCCCCTTCCTGGGCGGAGATGTCCTTCTCCTTGGCGTTTAGAAGCGCTTCGCGCTCTGCCAACCGGACCTCACGGGCAGCAACGTCCTCTTTGGCCATGGTCAGCACCTCCTCTTGCCGCAAAAGGGAATGTGACTGCTTCTTGAACCATTCGCGCAGCTCGTTGCCCTTGTCCCTCAGCTTCTGGTCCATGAGATCGACGGAGTCGCGTTGCTCCTTGATTGCCCGCCATCTGTGGCTATACCTGTTCTGCAATCCTTGAGACCTGCCACCACAGATTCCAGGAATGCCAAATCCTTGGCGCCATCATCCGAATTGCCAGCTTCTTCAACTCTCTCGGACAGTGGCGCCAGTATGCGTCCAATTTCTTCATCAAAATTTGCGTCCGCTGAGGCAAACGAGCCGGAAGTTGCAGGTCCAGGTTGAGCTAGGATTAACGCCAGTTTGCTTGAGGAAGGTTGCGGGGCTATAGCCAGGGGATAGTTCATGGGGATAGGGCCCATGGATTTAAGAGGAGCCTTCTCCTCGATGACTATACCAAGGCCAGATGCACTGCCGGGGGTTTTCTCTGTCTCTTTTGGGAACTCCTGGATATTCCCGGCAGCTTGTTTGTGGCCTTCCGCGACAGCAATCCTGGCCGCTTCCCCGGCAGCATCCTTTCCGATGCTGGCCACCTCCTCCAAGAGCTCAGGTTCATCAGTTGACGGGGCTGCAAACAAATCGACAAGTGAGATAGGGAGAAGCCAGATATTGCTATATCAGAAGCCAGGAGAAGTAAAGTAATTCAAGCAAGAAGAAACAAAGACAAGTGGAGTACCCAGTGGTGGTTGTTGTGGGGGAGCATCCCCCTCCCCGGCAATGTCAGTTGCTGGCGCGCAGTCCGCGTCCACCCCTTCAGTGGCTGTGGCCTCAACACGAGCTGACCCCTCGGTAGAGGCCCTTGCCGGTGATTCCTCTACTTGGACTTTGGTTGGGATGGACCTCTCTTGGTGTGATCCACCTGGATGGCTCTCACTTGCTCCTTTGGCGGGGGATAAGGGACGTTCCTCCGCATTTCCACGGGCAGGCGAAGATTGCCCCATGCCTTCGCGCCGGGGGCTGGGCTGGGGGCTAGTCCCGGGATCCCCTGTCGTATCCCCCGCCAGCCCCGCGCTTGCCGAATGGCCCGGCACCGCCGCATGCTTGACCCATTTTGCCCACTGAGCAAGGGGTTCTTCATCCCTGCCAAGTCAACAAAGACAAGATTAAAGCAGCTATCAAGTACAGAATGCTCACTAGTGGAAAAATGGCTAGCCACAACTTTAATTAGTGGCGCCTCATTTTCAATCCACGCCACCACTATTTTTTTAACTAGTGGTGGCGTTGACATATTTGGTACGCCACCTATAATAGGTTACTGCTGACATGGTGTATAAAGTCCACGTCACTAGTATTTGAGATCCAACAGTCTGGTCCGACAAAAGTTACTGGTGGCGTATGAGATTTTCCCACGTCACCAGTATTGGTACCACTGATGGCATGTTACATTTTTACCACGTCACTAATAAAAAGATCAATTTGTCTAAGACGGAAAAAAGTGGACCCAGTACTGGTGGCGTGCATGATATCGTAACGTCAGTAGTAACTAAATTACCGATGGCGTGGCGAATCCAGCGCACGTCACCAACATATACTAAAAAAATTGTGGTGTGGCTCGCTATTCACTAATTGGGCCGAAGCGACCAAGGCCCACTCGGTCGGGGCTAACTGGGCCGAAGCCTACCCTCCTCGCTCTCATTCTCTCTCTCTCTCTCCTTCTCTTTTTTGCTCAGCTCTCTCTGCCATGATTCCCTTCACCACTGATCCCCTTTTGTCTTCTATCAGCCGCCGGCCGATTCCGGCTGTCTCCGGCGAGCCCCACCACCATCCAGCACCTCCCCATGCGCTCCTCTCGATACTCTACCATCCCCACAACACCGATTCGATGCGCATGTCCTCCGCCGTTAGCGGCGACTAACCCTAGCAGCTTGGACTGTCGGAGATCGTTGTCGCCATTGAAACCGGCGCGGCACCCGCACATCCGAATGGTTGCTCAAATGTCGTGCACACGAGGATCCAGGTCCACACGGAGACCTTCAGGCAGTTCATGCGAGACGACGCCGACGCCTCTGTGTCGTGCTACATAGGCCGCAGGTCAGGTCCTTCCCAATCATTTAAATTTCTGATTGAATCGTCTGAATCTTGGAAGGATGCGCATAAGTTGTTCGTGGTATTGCCTCCACGAGGTGCCTGGAGCACATCGACGTTAGTTGAACTAGTATTTTTTTAGTACAGTCCATTCCAAGGATTTCTTTTATTTTTATAGATCAATATTCTTGAACATGAAAGTAAACAGTACCATCAGATTAGTACTATCACACTCCTATCACTGGTTTTGTTTCCTAATGAAGCAGTTTTTTCTCTATCAGGTTATTTATTGGCAAACGAAAGATTTGAATGGAATACCAGGCAGTGACTCACTGCAGATTTGTCTGATGGGGTACCAAAGGAATGACCATGAAGATATAATGCTAACGGCTTGCCACTCGTCTCCTCATATCTCCTACTCAAGACTCTCAAACATGAGTGATGGCAACCTTTAGTTAATTCCCTTCAAACATATAACACAAACATTGTGTTGTTCCCTTTTAGACTATTATCCATGCTTGATTTATTTTCTCATTTTCTTCTTGTGTGTTTGAAAAACTTTGAGAAAATCCAAAAAAATTTCTTGCTTATTTTCGGTTTTTCTTTCCAGATTAAATTAGTTGTAGTATTAAAAGAAAACCCAAAAAGATTTCCCATTTCTTCTTTTGCTTGTTGAGACTTTCCCGTGTAAATAGTTTTTCTCGCTTTTGTTTTTCTTTCTTTTGCTTCCTTTCAAGAAAAATTGAAAACTCCAAAAATATTTCAGTGTGTTTCTCTGAAATTCTTTTTTTTATTGAGTCGTACCAAGGGGAAGACCACGATGAAAATGTTGAGTGGCTCTCATATGCATTATCGTTGTTCTAACAAATAGCCCATATTATTTTGTCTTCTCCTCTGAATAAATTTTTGTAGATTCCAGCTTAGTCTATGGCACTCTTGCACTATTATTATTTTCACATCATTCGGTCATGCAAGTGAAAGGCAATAATGACGATATTTGATGAAGTGACTGTGGGAGAGAAAAGCGGGTATGAACTCAACTTGTTTTTGTTTTTGTAAATATGTTTAACTCAGTATCCATGATTCAGCATATTATGATTAAACATGTTCGCAATGACAATTAGAGATTATAGTTGCCCATGCCATGCTTAAGTAGCTAGGAGTGGATAATGATTTATCTTTGGTGTCAACATGCATTAAAATTATTGTGATGTAGTATGATGATATGGTATCCTCCTCTGAATGTTTCAAGTGGCTTGACTTGGCACATGTTCATGCATGTAGTTGTATCAAAACCAACATAGCCTCCACGATATTTATGTTCATGGTGTTTATACCCTACTCATGCTAGTATTCAATTTTAATTATTCATGGTGCATGTTCATGACCATTTTTGCTCTCTAGCTGGCTGCTTCTCAATCTATTTGCTAGCCTTTGCCTGTACTAAGCGGGAATACTGCTTGTGCATCAAAATCCTTAAACCAAAGTTATTCCAGATGAGTCCACTATATCTACCTATGCGGTATTACGCCGTCGTTCTAAGTAAATTCGCATGTGCCACCTCTAAATATTCAAATGAACATCTGTTTTGTGTGTCTGGACCGCTAATGGAGCAACGGGGGGTGGTCAGTATCTTCCATGCTAAGCGGGTTATTCTCATGATGAGTGTTTATTCACTCGTCCTTGCACGAGAGGGGCTGGTAAAAGGGATGCCTAGTCCCGAAACCAAAATTACAAATAATTAAACAAAACTCCCCCGGACTGTTGTTGGTATGGAGGGCACCCGAGGATTAGGCTAGCCATGGCTTGTGTTTGTTGGTGGAGGGGGAGTAAACTTTACTTTTATCGCTTGGGAACTGTCACTAATGTGTTTAGCATGGAAGTTATTGAAAACTCTTGGTCGTAACGTTGACAGGAAGGGTATGCCTCCCAAAATTATATTTATCTCTGATTTAAGCTTCGAGCTCTGGCACCACTGCAAATCCCTACTTCCCTCTGCGAAGGGCCTATCTATTTACTTTCATGTTATTTTACTTTTATGTTGAGTCATCACCTTCTCAAACAATCGCCAGTCCTGAGAGCACTATTGTCATCCTCATGCATTATGTATAGTTAACATTGAATGCATCATGACTGGATCTCTTCTACCATGAATTACAATGTTTAGTCGCTGCTTGAACTTTGGAGGTGCTCTGCATTTATGTTTTGCGGTCTCAGAAAGGGCTAGCGAGATACCACTATTGTCATATTATATCATGATTGTTTTGATAAAGTGTTGGCATTTGAGATATCTTATTATTGCTCGCTAGTTGATTATGCCATTGATATGAGTTAATATAATTTCTAAGAGTTATTGTTTGCATGGTTAGTCATGATCTTTGCTGAAAACCTCGGTGCTATTTAAGCATATATATGGAAACAAGAACAAAAGAGTTCGTAAAAGTTTTTCTTTATCACTTTCAGTTTGTCAACTTAATTGCTTGAGGACAAGCAATGGGGTAAGCTTGGGGGAGTTGATACGTCTCCATCGTATCTACTTTTCCTAACGCTTTTGCTCTTGTTTTGGACTATAATTTGCATGATTTGAATGAAACTAACCTGGACTAACGATGTTCTCAGCAGAACTACCATGGTGTTGTTTTTTGTGCAGAAATAAAAGTTGTCAGAATCGAACCAAACTCTTTGGAGAATTATGGAATAAATAAAAAAATACTGGAACCAAGACCCACTGGAGGGGGGCCCCAGCTGCCCACAAGGCACCAGGGTGCGCTACCCCCCACTGGTGCCCTGGTGGGTAGTGGGGCCCACGAGGCTCCGCTGACCCTAATTCTGCCGCTATAAAATCCTTTTTTTGGAGAATAAAATAGGAGAGGAAGTTTCATCGCGTTTTACGATACGGAGCCGCCGCCACCTCACTCCATCGGGAGGCCACATCTGGAGCCCGTTCGGGCCTCCGGAGAGGGGGATCTTCGGTCTTCATCATCACCAACCATCCTCCATCACCAATTTCACGATGCTCACCGCCGAGAGTGAGTAATTCCTTCATAGGCTCGCTGGTCGATGAGGAGTTGGATGAGATTCATCATGTAATCGAATTAGTTTTGTTAGGGCTTGATCCCTAGTATCGACTATGTTCTGAGATTGATGTTACTATGACTTTGCTATGCTTAATGCTTGTCACTAGGGCCCGAGTGCCATGATTTCAGATATGAACCGTTTATGTTGTCACCGTTATATCTATGTTCATGATCCACTCTTGCAAGTTATATGCACCTATTATGTGTTATGATCCGTAAACCCCAATGTGACAATAATTGAGATACTTTTCGGTGATGACCGTAGTTTGAGGAGTTCATGTATTCACTATGTCTTAATCCTTTGTTCCGGCTCTCTATTAAAAGGAGGCCTTAATATCCCTTAGTTTCCTTATGGACCCCGCTGCCACGGGAGGGTAGGACAAAAGATGGCATGCAAGTTCTTTTCCATAAGCACGTATGACTATTTACGGAATACATGCCTACATTATATTTATGAACTCGAGCTAGTTCTGTGTCGCCCTAGGTTATGACTGTTATATGATGAATATTATCCAACATAGTCACCGATCCAATGCCTACGATATTTTCACATATTGTTCTTGCTAAGTTACTATTGCTATTGCTACTGTTACAACTGCTACAAAACTATTACTGCTGTTACTGTTACCATTGCTACCGTTACTACTACTATCAAACTATCATATTACTGTGCTACTGATCACTTTGCTGCAGATATTTAATCTCCAGGTGTGTTTGAATTGACAACTGAACTGCTAATACTTACAAATATTCTTTGGCTCCCCTTGTGTCAAATCTATAAATTAGGATTGAATACTCTACCCTCGAAAACTATTGCGATCCCCTATACTTGTGGGTTATCAATAGCCAGGCGAGCGGCGTCGTCCACAACGAGAACAACAAACCGCATGCCACCAGGTCCAAGGATGGGGCCGTGCTACCTATGGGCGTCACGGCGACTCCAAGGATGGCAGGATACAGTCCAAGACGCCCACACCAACGCCCAAGCCACGGCCATCTCAGGTCGCGCACGAAAAGCAGCGCCACGGTGTCGGCAGCTCCGAGCGTCCCCATGGCAAGACCCATGTACATTGCAGGGCCAACATGTACGCCAGCAGGCTGGTGAAAACAGGCCACGGTCGGAGGTTCGAGACAGGGCTACTTCAAAATCAGTTGGAAGCAAGAACACCTCTCGTTCCCCGTGCCTGTCCATGCCAGCCACTCCAGAAGAGGCACTAGCACATGCTCAGTTACTTTTGGAGTTTCGTCCTGCTGCAAAGAAGAGGGAGGAGTGGAGAGCCACCATCCAGAGTCTCGTTGGGTTTGCCAACAACGACAAACCACAGTGCATGCCCTTCACAACAGCAGCCCACCACCCCTGTGCGAGCTGCTGGTGAGAGGCCTGGAGGCGCTGCAGCCACGGTGCAGTCCCCTTCGTGGTAATAGTAGCGAAAGAACCAACGGGTCGACGTCCGTGATGATGTGTCCATGGCGTCGACTGATCCACGGACTCACCGTGATCAGCGCCAAGTTCTTCAAGAATGGAACAGAGTAGATGCCCGCACTACCATCGAACGACGATGGGATGCGCGCCATCAGTCTGACAGGCGCATAGGGCCCACTGTAGATGAGCCAACGCCAAGGTACCCTAGCGGCCTACCTTACGAGGTGGGCTGCCCGGCGTTTACTCATGAGCTGCGGCAAGTCCAGTGGCCCAATTCTCGAAACTTCAAGCCAGAAGTGCCGGAGAAGTACGATGGCAATACCCACCCATCAGAGTTCCTCAGCATTTATACCATTGTGGTACAAGATACTGGGGGGCAAGATGACAAGATTCTTGCAAACTACTTTCCATTGGTGCTCAAGCCCAATGTCAGATCGTGCTTGATGTACCTACCGGAGAATTCCATCTCCTGTTGGGCAGATCTATGCCACGAGTTTGTCGGCGCCTTTACAGGAGGTAACAAAGTTCCTGGCCAGGAAAATGATCTGCATGTGATCCCAAAGAGAGAGGACGAAACACTCGCAAATACATCAGAGGTTCAGCCATGTACAACACAACATTCCGGACATCCACCCTACAGCTGTGATTTTCGCATTTCACACAAATGTGTGAAATCACAAGATGCGGGAGGAGTTAGTGATGAACAAAATGAGAGATGTCGCCGAGCTTTATGCTCTGGCCAACAAGTGTGCATGTGCTGAGGAGGGGAGAAGACTTCCCGGGGAGGATGCTGGCGCAGAGGTTGATTCGGAGTATGACGATGCAGATACCGCCCCAAAGAAGAAGGGCTAAAAGCGCAACAGGAAGTGCAAAGGCTAGGCAGTGCTAGTTGTCGAGGGGACCAACAACAGCGACACTGCCAAGAAGGCCAACACTGAGATCCCAACAAGGAGGTTGCCATGTGCGCCTCATGTCAAGCCTTGGCAGCTGCCGACCAGACCGGGGGCTCCGGCAAGCAATACTGCAAGATCCACCGCACCAAGAGCCATGACCTTCAAGAATGCTGACAAGTTGAGCAGCTTGTCGAAAAGCAGAAAGCAGAATACGATAAGAGAGACAAGGAGAAAGCTCAACAAGGTGCAAGTGGGTCTGGCAAGAAGCACGGTGGCCGAGGAGGTCGCTGCGGCAAGGCCAAGCAGCAGAAGGAGAAGCCTGCTAGAGGCCGTGACAACAAGGAAGAGGATGATGACAAGGATGAAGAGGACGATGATGAGTCCAGTGAGCATGAGTTCCAAAAGGCCACAGAAGCGATGTGCATTGACGAAGGCGCATATTTGCACTCCTCTCACTGCCAACTCAAGCAGTGGGTACGTGAAGTCAATGCGGCGGAACCGGCGGTTGATGCCCAGAAGCCATTGAGATAGTCCAACACGCCCATCATGTTTGACACTGAGGACCACCCGGATCGCACAACTTCGGTTGGGTGCCTGCCGTTGCTGGTTTCACCAACAATCCGCAACCTCAAGGTGACGATTTTGGTTGACGGTGGGGCTGGTCTCAACTTGATTTTGCCTGACGTGATCAAGAGGCTGCAGATTTCTAATGCAGATCTGAAGAAACCAGGCACATTCCAGGGGATCAATCCAGGAACAAGCCGGCCGAAGGGCAAGATCACATTGCCGGTGACATTTGGCAGTGAACTCAACTACAGGATAGAGAAAATTGTCTTCGATGTTGTCATGATTCCGTTGCCATACAATGGGATCCTTGGCTGCCCGGCACTGGAAGAATTCATGGCGCATCCCATTATGCATACAACATGTTAAAGATGCCAGGGCTGATGAGCGTCATCACCATCCATTCTGACAAGAAGGATGTACTGATCTGCGCGGATCAACTCTATCGGGAGGCAATTGCAGCATCTATCGGCAAGGCACTTGCTTCTGCCGCCAAAGCTCACGGGGGGAAGAAGAGGAAGAACACCGGCAAGACCACTGACTCCGGCAAGCGCGCCTCTTCGGAGTCACTACAAAAAAAAAGAAACATCCGTGACATTATGGCCCGAACACATTTTTTTTCTGTCATGGTTATGACACTTCTATGACGATAATTGTGACAAAAACATGTATCATCATAGATGTGGTGGGCTCCTACTTCTATAACAAAAAATCATGACAAAAAATGGGCTTTTCGACCTGGTCGGGCGGGGGACGCACTGATGTCTACTACACAACTTGTTCTTGTAGACTCGTGTTGGGCCTCCAAGCGCAGAGTTTTGTAGGACAGTAGCAAAATTCCCTCAAGTGGATGACCTAAGGTTTATCAATCCGTGGGAGGCGTAGGATGCAGATGGTCTCTCTCAAACAACCCTGCAACCAAATAATAAAAAGTCTCTTGTGCCCCCAACACATCCAATACAATGGCAAATTGTATAGGTGCACTAGTTCGGCAAAGAGATGGTGATAAAAGTGTAATATGGATGGTAGAAATATATTTTTGTAATATGAAAATAAAAAAAACAGCAAGGTAGCAAGTGATAAAACGGAGCACAAACGGTATTGCAATGCTTGAAAACAAGGCCTAGGGTCCGTACTTTCGCTAGTGCAATCTGTCAACAATGCTAATCTAATTGGATCATATAACCATCCCTCAAAGTGCGATGAAGAATCACTCCAAAGGTCTTATCTAGCGGGGAACATAAGAAGAAATTGTTTGTAGGGTACGAAACCACCTCAAAGCTATTCTTTCCGATCAATCTATCCTAGAGTTCGTACTAAAATAACATCAAGCTATTCTTTCCGATCGATCTAACCAAGAGTTCGTACTAAAATAACACCATATGATACACATCAACCAACTCTAATGTCACCTAGATACTCCAATGTCACCGCGAGTATCCGTGAGATGATTATACGATATGCATCAAACAATTTCAGATTCATAATACTCAATCCAACACAAAGAACCTCAAAGAGTGCCCCAAGATTTCTATCGGAGAAACAAAGACAAGAACGTGCATCAACCCCTATGCATAGATTACCCCAATGTCACCTCGGGAATCCGTGAGTTGAGTGCCAAGACATAGATCAAGTGCTCTCAAATCCATAAAAGTATTCAATCCGATAAAACGAAATCTCAAAGGGAAAACTCAATTCATCACAACAAAATAGAGAGGGGAAAACACCATATGATCCAACTATATTAACAAAGCCCGCGATACATCAAGATTGTGCCATCTCAAGAACACGAGAGAGAGAGATTAAACACATAGCTACTGGTACAAACCCTTAGCCCCAAGGGTGGACTACTCCCTCCTCATCATGGTGGACGCCGGGATGATGAAGATGGCCACCGATGATGATTTCCCCCTCCGGCAGGGTGCCGGAATGGGGTCTAGATTGGTTTTTCATGGCTACAGAGGCTTGCGGCAGCGAAACTTCTGATCTAGGGTTACCCCGAGGGTTTTTTGAATATTTGGGAATTTATAGGGCGAAGAGGCGGTGCGGGAGGCCACCGAGGTGGGCACAACCCACCAGGGCGCGCCTGGGCCCCAGGCGCGCCCTGGTGGGTTGTGGCCCCCTCGGGGCACCCTTCTGGTACTTCTCTGGCCCATTGGATGTCTTCTAGTCCAAAAAAAATCTCCAAAAAGTTTCGCTGCGTTTAGACTCCGTTTGGTATTGATTTTCTGCGATGTAAAAAACAAGCAAAAAACAGCAACTGGCACTGGGCACTATGTCAGTAGGTTAGTCCCAAAAAATGATATAAAGTTGCTATAAAATGATTGTAAAACATCTAAGAATGATAATATAACAACATGAATACTTCATAAATTATAGATACGTTGGAGACGTATCAGCATCCCCAAGCTTAATTCCTACTCGTCCTCGAGTAGGTAAATGATAAAAGAAATAATTTATGAAGTGTGAATGCTAGCAAAGTGCACAAGTTTGATTAATGATAATTTCAAACACTTTTCCTAGCATCATAACAACAATTCTTTCTCATAAAACTTGTCATGTTATAGTAGCAACCAATTCACATGTTAAGGTTCAAACAACGAATTCTCTATAACTCAACAACATATGTTCTCAGTCACCAAACAATTGCAATTCAACTTATTCACCAAAATTTAAGTAAGAGCTCCACATACTCAACCATCATATAGTCTTCTATGATTGCTAGTACTCAAAGCATATTCTTAGAACAAATGGCATCCATGGAACACAGAGAAAGATAGGGGCTTAATATTTTGCCTCCCAACTCATTTATCATAGAGATAATTGTCAACAATAATAAATCATGATCAAATATATTTGACTGGTCATATGTGCCTAGATCTTTCCCCACCACATGATGCTTGCCAACTAGAGATTAATTTAGATTGAAATGAGAATGCATACTATTGACTCTTGCATAAAAGTAAATACTGAAAAGTAAAAGATAGGCCCTTCGCAGAGGGAAGTAGGGATTTGTAGAGGTGCCAGAGCTCAAAGCTTAAATTGAGAGATAAAATTTTTGAGAGGCATACTTTTCCCGTCAACGAAAACGACCGAGTAATTCCCAACACTTCCCATGCTAGATACATCATAGGCGGTTCCCAAACAGAAAATAAAGTTTATTACTTTTTCCACCATTCTTTCACAATCCATGGATAGCCGTATCCACGGGTGTCCTCCATACCAACACTTTCCAAGGAATTTATTATTTGACAACATAAACTAAATTCATTTTTCATTTCGGCACTGGGCATCCCTAATACCTTTGTCGTACTCTCGTGCAATGACAAGTGAATAAACACTCATCTTGAGAATAACACATCTAGCATGGAAAATATTGGCCACCCCCTGCCGCTTCATGAGCGGTACGAGCACACAAAAAGGAAATTATTTTGAAATTATAGAGATGGCACATACAAATTTTCTTAGAACAGCACGGGAATACCGCATATAGGTAGGTATGGTGGACTCATGTGGCAAAACTGGGTTTAGTGATTTTGGATGCACAAGTAGTATTCCCACTTAGTACGAATTTTTGGCTAGCAAAAGATCCTAGGCAAACACCACATGTTGGAGGATCCATGACAATATAACTTCTATGCAAATATACACAACCATAACTCATTAAGTTGTCTTCCTTGTCCAACTTCAACTAATTTTCTCAAGTTTTATAATAATTAATGGGTATTCACAATCATAGAAGATGTCCAAGATAATATATTTGCATGTGAAAGTTCTCTTCCTTATACTAATCATTCATGAATTGCTTGTATGACCAATATTGTGATTGTCAAGCTTCAAAAGATTTCACTTTCTAAACCCAATGTGAAGCCACTACCAGGCATGATATGATATATAAGTTCAACTTCATGATATTCAATTCATTCAACAATTTACTCATAGGATATAAGTGAAGCACAAGAGTAAATGACAAGCTACTCCAAAAAGATATAAGTGAAGATCAAGCGAGTAGTTGAATTAAAGGGGTAGCTAATTAAGGACTCTCTCTTATTTTTATTTTTATTCAGATCTAAGTATTTTATTAAAACAGCAAGCAAAGCAAAATAAAATGACATTCCAAGAATAGCACAACTCATGTGAAGAAGCAAAAACTTAGGCTCAACCGATACTAACCGATAGTTGTTCATGAAGAAAGGTGGGATGCCTACCGGGGCATCCCCAAGCTTAGATGCTTGAGACTTCTTGGATTATTAACTTGGAATGCCTTGGGCATCCCCAAGCTTGAGCTTTTGTGTCTCCTTAATTCCTTTTATATCATGGTTTCCCTAAATCTTAAAAACTTCATCCACACAAAACTCAACAAGAACTCGTGAGATAAGTTAGTATAAATCAATGCAAAAACCTTATCATTCTCTACTGTAGCAAATCACTAAAATTATTATTCAACATTGCATACTAAATGCCTCTGCATATTTAATACTCCTATCCTCAAATAGAATCATTAAACAAGCAAACATATGCAAACAATGCGAACATAACAGCAATCTGTCTAAACAGGACAGTCTGTAAAGAGTGCAATTGTACTCATACTTCCCTAACTCCAAAAATTATGAAAATGAACCACACTGTATAAAATTTATCATAGCTTATTGTGAAAAAAGTTTCAACATTTTATCACATTCTCACTTTTCTGGAGAATTATTGCAACAGCGATAAACTTTCTGTTTTGAAACAGCAACTCATATATTTGCAAAATAAGCATGGTAGAGGCTATCCTTGCCACTTTTATTGAAGTAAGAGATGCAAAACATTATTATAAATAACATCAATAAAATACCAATAAAAAAATGACTCTCCAAGCAAAACTCATATCATGTGACGAATGAAAATATAGCTCCAAGTGAGGTTACCGATAATGTTGAAGACGAAAGAGGGGATGCCTTCCGGGGCATCCCCAAGCTTAGTTGCTTGGATATTCCTTGAATATTGCCCTGTGGGTGCCTTGGGAATCCCCAAGCTTAGGGTATTTTCACTCCTTATTCTCCTCATATCGATATCTCACCCAAAACTTGAAAACTTCAATCACACAAAACTTAACGGAACTTCGTGAGATGGGTTAGTATGATAAAGACAAATCATTCACTTTGGTAATGTAAATATAAGATTCATAATTGTTCTCACACAATTCCTACTGTAATATATAATTTCCACAATTTATATTAAGCAATATAAGCCATAGAAACCATAAAACAAGCAAACTATGCATTGAAAACAGAATCTGTCAAAAACAGAACAGTATGTAAAGATCTGAATTAAGGTTATACTTATGTAAATTCAAAAATTCTGAAAAATTAGGAAAACGTATACAATTTCTATTCACAACAACTGTAAAAAACTAGGAGTTTTTTCACGCTCTAGTGAATTTAAACAATTCTGTTACTGGGCGCAAAAGTTTCTGTTTTTGCACAGAATCAAGTCAACTATCATCCACACTATCCCAAAGGCTTTACTTGGTACTTTATTGAAACAAAATCTATAAAACATGATAATTACAGTAGCCTAATCATGTGAATACACAAAAACAGTAGGTAAAAGTGTTGGGTTGTCTCCCAACAAGCGCTTTTCTTTAATGCCTTTTAGCTAGGCATGATGATTTCAATGATGCTCGCATAAAAGATAAGAATTGAAACACAAGGAGAGCATCATGAAGCATATGACTATCACATTTAAGTCTAACCCACTTCCTATGCATAGGTATTTTGTGAGCAAACAACTTATGGGAACAAGAATCAACTAGCATAGGAAGGCAAAACAAGTGCAACTTCAAAACTTTCAACATAAAGAGAGGAAACTTGATATTATTGCTATATGTAAAAGCATATGTTCCCCTCTCATAATAATTTTCAGTAGCATCATGAATGAATTCAACAATATAGCTATCACATAAAGCATTCTTATCATGATCCACAAGCATAGAAAATTTATTACTCTCCACATAAGCAAATTTATTCTCATGAATAGTAGTGGGAGCAAACTCAACAAAATAACTATCATGGGATTCTTGATTGTCATAATCAAATTGAACATTAAAATTATGATGACAAGTTTCATGGTTATCATTATTCTTTATAGCACACATGTCATCACCATAATCATCATAGATAGCAACTTTGTTGTCATAATCAATTGAAACCTCTTCCAAAATAGTGTATTCATCACTAAATAAAGTCATGACCTCTCCAAATCCACTTTCATAATTATCACAATAAGATTCAACACCCTCCAAAATAGTGGGATCATTAGTACCTAGAGTTGACACTCTTCCAAACCCACTTTCATCAATATAATCATCATAAATAGGAGGCATGCTACCATTATAACATATTTGCACATCAAAACTTGGGGGACTAAAAATATCATCTTCATCAAACATAGCATCCCCAAGCTTGTTGCTTTGCATATCATTAGCATCATGGATATTCAAAGAATTCATACCAACAACATTGCAATCATGCTCATCATTTTAAGATTTTTTGTCAAACATTTTATAGAATTCTTCTTCTATCAATTGAGCACAATTTTCCTTTCCATCATTTTCACGAAAGACATTATAGAGATGAATAATATGATGCAACCTCAATTCCATTTTTTTGTAGTTTTCTTTTTATAAACCAAACTAGTGATAAAACAAGAAACTAAAAGATTCAATTGCAAGATCTAAAGATATACCTTCAAGCACTCACCTCCCCATCAACGGCGCCAGAAAAGAGCTTGATGTATACTACACAACTTGTTCTTGTAGACTCGTGTTGTGTGGCACCCCGATAGAGGGCCGACGCACGCCAGTCCCAGGATAAGACCTGACGCACGTCAAAGACATGATACAGCAATTCCAGGCACAAAATGGCTTTATTATATTAAATGGAGTATTACAATAATGTTGCTTACAACAATATTACATAGCTCCAAGGCTAACTAAGATGGCAGCGAAGGTCTTGGCTCAGCGGTGACATCGTCTATGGCTGGGCTCCATAACTCACAGGACTGGCTGGGTTACGATCAAGCACGACGAATCTTCTCCTGCAACTGGCCACGTGCAAGGCCAGGTGAGTACTTTGAATGTACTCGCAAGACAACCAAATACATAGCATCCAAACAAGCAGATGACAAGGCCAACCCTATGCTATGCAAGAATTTATTCTAAACATGGCATGGAATTAACAGGAAATCTCGAATCAAGCATAGCATAGCATACCTATCTAGCATTATTAATCATCATGTCGTAGCAAAATTATCTGGCATGTTTAAACATCCAGCAGCATTAATCATCAAGATATAACGGGGTTATCTTAGCAAAGTAACTACTGAAGTAAAGTACAGTAAAGTAAAGCATGCATCAAGTAAATAGTCCATATTCCGAATATCTCATGATCCAATCTGAAACTGATCCAAATCCAAGTCTCTCGGTCATCTGACCATCTCTTCCATAGCCATCTCATGGCTAACATACCATACTCCTGACAACATCTGCTGTCCATGCAGGACAGGTCCTTTCACCATCATTACGGTTGATCGCCTAACGAGGTCTGGACGGGCTGTCCAATACCGTGGACACGGCTATTCGAATAGATTTAACACTCTGCAGAGGTTGTACACTTTACCCACACCACGGAACTCATGGCCTCGTACTCCCATTCGGGTGGACCAACGACGTTCCGACGAAACCTGTCTGACCCGTGACTCTTCCATCGTACCACCGGCCATCACACTCCTTCTTGGAGTCAAGCCCTGGGTGGCCCCGTGTCACCTCGTGACACCCTGCCACCATCGTGGCCAAACTAAACTGTCCCAAATGGGGACGGGTACCCAAACAACTCAACTGGGCTCACAGGGTTATCGCCGCCTACCGGGCCAGGGCAGCGCGCGCGTATAACCCTCCCTCTTTGGAGGTACCGGTGAAAGAGCACGCGATCAGACCAAGTCAAGGCCGTCCCATACCGGCAAATGTGGTTGCACGGATAAGCCCGGACAGGTGACTCTGATCAACCGACTAGGTTTATCAATATATCTCCATCATCCCACCATTACCTTAACAATTATAAGTGTGAACAGCCACTTAACATCAGCATAGCAGAATCATTACAACGTTGACAAACATGGCAAGATATCAGATCATGGTACTCACATGATAACGGTATCCAAAATATTGTTACTAGCATGGCAGGGCATGGCATGGAAACAAGGCATGATATTAAATGAAACGTAATGCTAACATCTAAAACAGATGACATAACAGGTGTATGCAAGTGCAGGCTAACAGGTGATACAGATGTACTACAATGAACACACAGGGTGCAAGCAAAGTCATCACGCAAGTCCGGAGCTCATGGAAGAGGTTGGCTTGCCTGCGGTAGAGGAATACACCGGGTGGAAGTGCAATAACACTCCGGGAAGATTTGCCGAAAAGTTTCCCTCTCGGAGGGGCTGATCGAAGGGCAAGGGCAAAATGGTCATTTTTACAGTGTGAAAACATTATGAAAGTGATGCCATCGGAACGGGCTCGACGAGACGAAGACGTGGGCGTTGGTTTTACCTCAATCGGAGTTACGGTCGCGAAGAAACGGCCGTTCGTTCGTTAAGCGATAAAACAGACAAAATCTGTCCATTTCAGTGCTTAACGGACGAACATTCACTATTTAATGGATTCGGCCGCCGGCTGGAAAAAGTGAAAGCGCCTTTCCAGAAATACGCCTTTGCTAATTGAAAACGTCTTCTGCGAAGTACGTTTCCACTTAACCGGCTGGGCCCGGGTTGACTTCTCTCTCTCTCGATGACGTGCGGGCCCCACCTTATCTCCTTCCTCTCTCTTGCCCTGGTCGCTCTCTTCCCCGATAGAAGCAGAGCAGCGCCGCAGCGGCTCGGGCCTCGTCGGCTGCCGGCGTTGGGCGACGCCAGAGTGTTCGCCGGCGTTCCCTTTGGAGCCGGAGAACCTCACCGCGCCCGAGGGTGGCCGCGCAGGCGCTCGGGGAGGCCTGGAGGGGCGACGGCCATGGTAACAGAAGAGGCGGCAGCGGGCACCAGGGAGGCTGCTCCGGTAGCACCTCCTCGGCTCCCTCGAGGACACCGGCGGCTGTGCAGGTTCTGGAGGAGGCGGAGGGCAAGGATGGGGAGGAGGGGAAGGCCTGGGCGCGGGGAGCGACCGAGGAAGATCGGCGACAGAGCTTCTGCCATTGGCGAAGACAGAGAGCTAGGGGAGCTCAAGGGGAAGAGCTGGGGAGGGACTGGGGCTGCTGGTCGACGGGAGGGGCTCGGGAGGGCGCTATTTATAGCTGAGGGAGGGGGGGGTCTCGTGACGGACGCAACAGCTTCCAGAGCCACGGCGAAGCGGCGACGTCCGGCGAGAAACGAGATCGGCAGAGGCGGCTACGAGCTTCGGGACGAGGCGGAGAGGACTCTAGACGATGCACGAATGCGGTGGGCAGCTCGTGGACAAGATGGAGCTCACTGGAAGCGGTCTCCCGAAGTCTCCCGAGCACAGTGCACGCTGTTGGCATGTTCTGCCGACTGTCATCGCGTGGCCAAGGCGATGCCACGCTGCACTTCGTGCCAAACCATGTCCAGTGTATTCTCCACTCTTCCGTGAGTTGACCTGACCCTACGAGCATGAACAGGGAGCTCTGGTGTGTCCACTGCCTGGGTCAAACACTTCTGGCAGCAATGTGTTTGATATGTGCAGTGGTGACCACAGTGCTCCTCTTGGCATGATCTTGCGCCAGGATTAATCATCTGCCAGGGTGACTAACTTGGCAAGGTTTCAGCTCAATTGGAAAACCAGAACTAGCACTTCCTTTGCAACTTGGCACACTGACCAGAAATGCAAATGGGGAAGTAGGGGTCAAATGGATAGATGGATTTGGATGATATTTGGTGGACAGCAAGGATATGATCAAGAGAGATAGCTGGAAAAGTTTCAGCTCAAATTGATCATCTATGAGGGTACTTCCTTCACAGAGATGCAATCTGAACAGAAACTTAGATAATTTACTGAGGAAGATTGGCTAGATGGAATGAGCTGATTTTTGGTATCCAGGGGTAATATATCATAATGAATCACCCTGCAAAATCTCAGCCCTAGGAGATCAAGGAATCAAGCACTTCCTTTGCAAACTGAAAATCTAGACAGAATTTGCAAAGTGGTGTTGTGCTCAAAATTTAATGGGTGGAACTTGAGATCTTGATGGAAATAGTGAATACAGGGGTAGGACAAGCTCCACAAATTATTTGGGATTTTTCCCAACTACCAAAATGGTAGTTCCTTTGGAAAGGCCCCAAATTGATATATTGGCTTTAAATAGGAAAATGCAATTTCCCCTATCTAATTATGGCCAATATTTTTATGAGAGCTCAATATGATCACAAAGAATATCTCCACAAGTTTTCATGATCTTTGGAGATGGATAGATATTATTCTAGATTTAATTCCTCGGAAAGGAAGAAAAAGGAATTAATTCTAGATGAGAAATATTGCATATGACTTGGCAATATTTTTGCACATCTAGGGTTTATGAGTGAAGGATGATCTCCGGAAATTTTGGGAGGACCAACTGAGCAAGAAAAATGATAGCTCCTTTGTAAACACAAAGGCAGGATTTCTAGTTCCGATATTTTGGAACTAGGGTTTAAATGAGGTTCGGGGTTTACAGACGGAAACTTGACTGGCACAAGAACATGAAAAATGCACCGAGGGGCTGAGGATTGTCTGGATTCACCTGGTCACTCACCAGATTCCAGAGGAAAAATTTGGGAGAGAAAAGCTAGGAAGGAATAACAACACAAAAATCGATAACCCGATTTTTGGGGTGTTACAAACCTTCCCCCCTTAAGAGAATCTCGTCCTCGAGATTCCTAGGGTTAGCTCGGAACAAAAATTATGCCTCCTGGAAAAATAAACCTCTGGGTTGGGTTTTAACCCTGTGGTTGAAAACAACCGAGTTAAAAGTACCGAAAATTGGTACACCCAGATCGAGATACGGATATCGCGGGATTTACTCCACGGGTAGGGGCCACTGGGTAGCCCTGACATTTTTAGAAAAAGCAGAATTTCCTTCTTCCAAAAATGCTCGGGACACCACAGTGAACAGTGGCCTCTCTCGCTGGCAGGTGGGCCTAGGGCCCACTAGCAGCTTCTTCTTTCTCCGGCCAACGGCTCTCTCTCGGTCCCGCGCTGTCCTGAGTGCGGCTAGGCACTGCGCACGCCTGGCTCCTAGGGTACTGAGCACCCTACAACAACAGTGCGCGGCGTGCACGAGGCCAATGCAGAGAGCACTCCCATCGTAGGTCAGCGCCGGTCGGCACTATTCGCGGATTCGCCTCCTGGACGCCGGTGATCGAGCGACGTGCGGTTCTCCTGGACCTTGCTCACCGTACACCGGACTTGGGCTATAAAAACGACGGCAGTTTCTTCTTCCTCCACCTCGCATCTTACCTCACTTCTTCTTCCACTTCTCCTTTTCCTTCGGGTTGCAGGGGCGCGAGGCGAGGCTTTAATGGCGGACATGGTTTCGGAGCTGATCTTCATCCTCCTGGTGGGTCTGCTGGAGGCATTGGTTGGCTCCTCGCTGCTGCTGTGTGCGATGATCCTCGATGACCGTCGAGATGCTGCTAACCGAGCGGTAGCTGGTGATCATCCACGCCGTCTTAGGCCGGCGGAATGAGCGCGGGCTGCGGTGGGGCGAAGGGGGTGGTTGGTCGGCATCACACAGGACGGTGCCAGAAGCGTCGCTGAGTCTAGGGTTAGTGCAGTGTGGTTAGCGGAGCTGTACCAGTGTGGAAGCCACACTGCGGGTTGCTCCTCGCTGATCGACATCCACAACGAGTGAGGGTTGAGGTAGAATCAGGGTTTAGATCTTGGACTAGAGGGGATGTAATGATTTGTGCTGCAATAAAATTTCTCAGAATTTCTCCGAGATTGTAGCTGGGTTCGGGGAAAAGATTTTGGGACCGGGGAAAAAAATATTGGATAGAGCTGGTTTTCCAGAACACTGAGTTCAGGAAAACTGACAAAGGGAGTATGCATAGATGGGTATGGATAGGTGGCTTTGCATTCTACCCGAGTACTGCGGCGACTGTACTCAGGAGAAAGAACTTGGCGTGCAGACATTGCTCACACGATGCACAAGCAATCTATTCAGATTAATATGCAAGCACATACGGAATGCACATCGTAGCAAAATACAAACAGAGGAAAGAAACATATCGAGCAGACTACACTAAGGTGTTTTTAATGCTAGTGGGTGTATGTACTCCTGGTATACATACACCTACACCAGCTCGCATTTTATTAGGGACTCTGGGCGAGTCCAATGTTATTGGGTGTAAGTGCTCTACTGACTAAAATCTTGTTAAAATCCATTGCCTGCTCTGTTAAACATTTCTGCTTAACAGAGAGACAGATGAACTAAACACACAGAGCAAACAAACATACATAATATTACAACAGCACACAGGCACAAGCAATACAAGCATTACAACAAAACACAACCTTACTAGACAGCTAACAACAACAACTCACTCCGAACTACAGGATCCTAATCCTAAACGAGGATGAAGAAATAGTCTTCGCAACACACACACTTGCGGCCTCAACTGGCTACACTCATTGCCAGAGCCACAAATAGGCCTACTCTTGCTGGGGCTCTCCTGGGGGACGAAGGCTGAGCCAACTTCTATCTTCATCGTCGGACACCACTATAGGTTGGGGCACAACTGCTTGAGTTGCGGCTGGCACTTGACGGAACACACCTTGGCGACGAAGACGACGAATAGCTCTGGCAACATAACTTGGGTGGATGATGCCAGGTTGCCATGGGTTCACGGGTTGTGAGGGTAGTACTGGCTGAGAGGGTGGCACTAGTTGAGAAGGTGGCACTGGGTTTGGCAGCAGGGGAAGGGTGGTTTGGGATGCAGCTTGACGGGCATCACGGTATGCTTCCGTAACAACCCGGGTGGTGTCACGGTCAATGAATTGGAACTCTCGAATAATGCCGGCAATTAGTAGTCCCTGGGCATCAATGAACTGAGCCAGGCAAGCTACTGCCGGGTCGGCTTCACCAACTGCGCTGAAGAACTCGCAACCTGTATTGGACGAAGCGGGAAAATAGCAGAACTCCCTCATCTCCGCTACTTGCGGAAACTGGAAGCGAAGACGGGTGATGGCTTCCGCGGCAGCTGTCTGGACGGCCAAAGCAGTGGTGGGCATGGGTTTGCCCTTAAAAACCAAGGGCTTCCCATCCTTTGCTGGACTTGGGCGGAGAAGCACCTTTGCCTCATATCGGCAAAGGTGAGGGACGGGTTCCGATTGGAACACCAAATACACTGGGATAGTATTACAGCCAAGGGCTTGGGTGAGCATATTGGAAAGGATAGGTGGAAATCCGTCATACCCTTTGGCCACGGTTTGGCTATGGAACTTATGCATTTTGGAAGAACTGGCCATGGCTGCTGGTTTGCGGATACTGGCCTGGATTCTCCTACGGGGATCTGGCTTGCTGAATGGAGAGAGTTGCGACTCACAGGTGGGGGTTTAATAGGCTTTCGGCTGGAACACACCAGCATGGCCTGGGTCTTTCTCGTGCCGAGCAGAAGATATGCCGGCACGGCCAACAACTGGGTAGGGTCACGGTCTAATCCAGGGACGGCTGGGCGGGTGGACAACTGAGCAGGGACACGTCCATTCCGACTGCACCGCCTGTTGATCAACAGTGGCCATGTCGGATGCCAGGGATGGGTCAAATCTATGGGGCTCACTATCGGGTAAAGGATAGGGATGGTTTGGTGCTAGGGTAACCTATAGCCAGCCTGGCTCTGATACCAAGTCTTGTGGCACCCCGATAGAGGGCCGACGCACGCCAGTCCTAGGATAAGACCTGACGCACGTCAAAGACATGATACAGCAATTCCAGGCACAAAATGGCTTTATTATATTAAATGGAGTATTACAATACTGTTGCTTACAACAATATTACATAGCTCCAAGGCTAACTAAGGTGGCAGCGAAGGTCTTGGCTCAGCGGTGACATCGTCTATGGCTGGGCTCCATAACTCACAGGACTGGCTGGGTTACGATCTAGCACGACGAATCTTCTCCTGCAACTGGCCACGTGCATGGCCAGGTGAGTACTTTGAATGTACTCGCAAGACAACCAAATACATAGCATCCAAACAAGCAGATGACAAGGCCAACCCTATGCTATGCAAGAATTTATTCTAAACATGGCATGGAATTAACAGGAAATCTCGAATCAAGCATAGCATAGCATACCTATCTAGCATTATTAATCATCATGTCGTAGCAAAATTATCTGGCATGTTTAAACATCCAGCAGCATTAATCATCAAGATATAACGGGGTTATCTTAGCAAAGTAACTACTGAAGTAAAGTACAGTAAAGTAAAGCATGCATCAAGTAAATAGTCCATATTCCGAATATCTCATGATCCAATCTGAAACTAATCCAAATCCAAGTCTCTCAGTCATCTGACCATCTCTTCCATAGCC
This sequence comes from Thinopyrum elongatum, assembly GCA_011799875.1. Lineage (NCBI taxonomy): Eukaryota > Viridiplantae > Streptophyta > Magnoliopsida > Poales > Poaceae > Thinopyrum > Thinopyrum elongatum. The sequence continues at coordinate 403,519,319 of CM022302.1, read as the reverse complement.
ATCTCATGGCTAACATACCATACTCCTGACAACATCTGCTGTCCATGCAGGACAGGTCCTTTCACCATCATTACGGTTGATCGCCTAACGAGGTCTGGACGGGCTGTCCAATACCGTGAACACGGCTATTCGAATAGATTTAACACTCTGCAGAGGTTGTACACTTTACCCACACCACGGAACTCATGGCCTCGTACTCCCATTCGGGTGGAGCAACGACGTTCCGACGAAACCTGTCTGACCCGTGACTCTTCCATCGTACCACCGGCCATCACACTCCTTCTTGGAGTCAAGCCCTGGGTGGCCCCGTGTCACCTCGTGACACCCTGCCACCGTCGTGGCCAAACTAAACTGTCCCAAACGGGGACGGGTACCCAAACAACTCAACTGGGCTCACAGGGTTATCGCCGCCTACCGGGCCAGGGCAGCACGCGCGTATAACCCTCCCTCTTTGGAGGTACCGGTGAAAGAGCACGCGATCAGACCAAGTCAAGGCCGTCCCATACCGGCAAATGTGGTTGCACGGATAAGCCCGGACAGGTGACTCTGATCAACCGACTAGGTTTATCAATATATCTCCATCATCCCACCATTACCTTAACAATTATAAGTGTGAACAGCCACTTAACATCAGCATAGCAGAACCATTACAACGTTGACAAACATGGCAAGATATCAGATCATGGTACTCACATGATAACGGTATCCAAAATATTGTTACTAGCATGGCAGGGCATGGCATGGAAACAAGGCATGATATTAAATGAAACGTAATGCTAACATCTAAAACAGATGACATAACAGGTGTATGCAAGTGCAGGCTAACAGGTGATACAGATGTACTACAATGAACACACAGGGTGCAAGCAAAGTCATCACGCAAGTCCGGAGCTCATGGAAGAGGTTGGCTTGCCTGGGGTAGAGGAATACACCGGGTGGAAGTGCAATAACACTCCGGGAAGATTTGCCGAAAAGTTTCCCTCTCGGAGGGGCTGATCGAAGGGCAAGGGCAAAATGGTCATTTTTACAGTGTGAAAACATTATGAAAGTGATGCCATCGGAACGGGCTCGACGAGACGAAGACGTGGGCGTTGGTTTTACCTCAATCGGAGTTACGGTCGCGAAGAAACGGCCGTTCGTTCGTTAAGCGATAAAACAGACAAAATCTGTCCATTTCAGTGCTTAACGGACGAATGTTCACTATTTAATGGATTCGGCCGCCGGCTGGAAAAAGTGAAAGCGCCTTTCCAGAAATACGCCTTTGCTAATTGAAAACGTCTTCTGCGAAGTACGTTTCCACTTAACCGGCTGGGCCCGGGTTGACTTCTCTCTCTCTCGATGACGTGCAGGCCCTGCCTTATCTCCTTCCTCTCTCTTGCCCTGGTCGCTCTCTTCCCCGATAGAAGCAGAGCAGCGCCGCAGCGGCTCGGGCCTCGTCGGCTGCCGGCGTTGGGCGACGCCAGAGTGTTCGCCGGCGTTCCCTTTGGAGTCGGAGAACCTCACCGCGCCCGAGGGTGGCCGCGCAGGCGCTCGGGGAAGCCTGGAGGGGCGACGGCCATGGTAACAGAAGAGGCGGCAGCGGGCGCCAGGGAGGCTGCTCCGGTAGCACCTCCTCGGCTCCCTCGAGGACACCGGCGGCTGTGCAGGTTCTGGAGGAGGCGGAGGGCAAGGATGGGGAGGAGGGGAAGGCCTGGGCGCGGGGAGCGACCGAGGAAGATCGGCGACCGAGCTTCTGCCATTGGCGAAGACAGAGAGCTAGGGGAGCTCAAGGGGAAGAGCTGGGGAGGGACTGGGGCTGCTGGTCGACGGGAGGGGCTCGGGAGGGCGCTATTTAGAGCTGAGGGAGGGGGGGGGGGTCTCGTGACGGACGCAGCAGCTTCCAGAGCCACGGCGAAGCGGCGACGTCCGGCGGGAAACGAGATCGGCAGAGGCGGCTACGAGCTTCGGGACGAGGCGAAGAGGACTCTAGACGATGCACGAATGCGGTGGGCAGCTCGTGGACAAGATGGAGCTCACTGGAAGCGGTCTCCCGAAGTCTCCCGAGCACAGTGCACGCTGTTGGCATGTTCTGCCGACGGTCACCGCGTGGCCAAGGCAATGCCACGCTGCACTTCGTTCCAAACCATGTCCAGTGTATTCTCCACTCTTCCGTGAGTTGACCTGACCCTACGAGCATGAATAGGGAGCTTTGGTGTGTCCACTGCCTGGGTCAAACACTTCTGGCAGCAATGTGTTTGATATGTGCAGTGGCGACCACAGTGCTCCTCTTGGCATGATCTTGCGCCAGGATTAATCATCTGCCAGGGTGACTAACTTGGCAAGGTTTCAGCTCAATTGGAAAACCAGAACTAGCACTTCCTTTGCAACTTGGCACACTGACCAGAAATGCAAATGGGGAAGTAGGGGTCAAATGGATAGATGGATTTGGATGATATTTGGTGGACAGCAAGGATATGATCAAGAGAGATAGCTGGAAAAGTTTCAGCTCAAATTGATCATCTATGAGGGTACTTCCTTCACAGAGATGCAATCTGAACAGAAACTTAGATAATTTACTGAGGAAGATTGGCTAGATGGAATGAGCTGATTTTTGGTATCCAGGGGTAATATATCATAATGAATCACCCTGCAAAATCTCAGCCCAAGGAGATCAAGGAATCAAGCACTTCCTTTGCAAACTGAAAATCTGGACAGAATTTGCAAAGTGGTGTTGTGCTCAAAATTTAATGGGTAGAACTTGAGATCTTGATGGAAATAGTGAATACAGGGGTAGGACAAGCTCCACAAATTATTTGGGATTTTTCCCAACTACCAAAATGGTAGTTCCTTTGGAAAGGCCCCAAATTGATATATTGGCTTTAAATAGGAAAATGCAATTTCCCCTATCTAATTATGGCCAATATTTTTATGAGAGCTCAATATGATCACAAAGAATATCTCCACAAGTTTTCATGATCTTTGGAGATGGATAGATATTATTCTAGATTTAATTCCTCGGAAAGGAAGAAAAAGGAATTAATTCTAGATGAGAAATATTGCATATGACTTGGCAATATTTTTGCACATCTAGGGTTTATGAGTGAAGGATGATCTCCGGAAATTTTGGGAGGACCAACTGAGCAAGAAAAATGATAGCTCCTTTGTAAACACAAAGGCAGGATTTCTAGTTCCGATATTTTGGAACTAGGGTTTAAATGAGGTTCGGGGTTTACAGACGGAAACTTGACTGGCACAAGAACATGAAAAATGCACTGAGGGGCTGAGGATTGTCTGGATTCACCTGGTCACTCACCAGATTCCAGAGGAAAAATTTGGGAGAGAAAAGCTAGGAAGGAATAACAGCACAAAAATTGGTAACCCGATTTTTGGGGTGTTACATGTTGGGCCTCCAAGCGCAGAGTTTTGTAGTACAGTAGCAAATTTCCCTCAAGTGGATGACCTAAGGTTTATCAATCCGTGGGAGGCGTAGGATGAAGTTGGTCTCTCTCAAACAACCCTTCAACCAAATAATAAAAAGTCTCTTGTGTCCCCAACACATCCAATACAATGGCAAATTGTATAGGTGCACTAGTTCGGCGAAGAGATGGTGATAAAAGTGTAATATGGATGGTAGAAATATATTTTTGTAATTTGAAAATAAAAAAACAGCAAGGTAGCAAGAGATAAAATGGAGCACAAACGGTATTGGAATGCTTGAAAACAAGGCCTAGGGTCCGTACTTTCGCTAGTGCAATCTCTCAACAATGCTAATCTAATTGGATCATATAACCATCCCTCAAAGTGCGATGAAGAATCACTCCAAAGTTCTTATCTAGCGGAGAACATAAGAAGAAATTGTTTGTAGGGTACGAAACCACCTCAAAGCTATTCTTTCCGATCAATCTATCCTAGAGTTCGTACTAAAATAACATCAAGCTATTCTTTCCGATCGATCTAACCAAGAGTTCATACTAAAATGACACCATATGATACACATCAACCAACTCTAATGTCACCTAGATACTCCAATGTCACCGCGAGTATCCGTGAGATGATTATACGATATGCATCAAACAATTTCAGATTCATAATACTCAATCCAACACAAAGAACCTCAAAGAGTGCCCCAAGATTTCTACCGGAGAAACAAAGACAAGAACGTGCATCAACCCCTATGCATAGATTATCCCAATGTCACCTCGGGAATTCGCGAGTTGAGTTCCAAGACATAGATCAAGTGCTCTCAAATCCATAAGAGTATTCAATCCGATAAAACGAAATCTCAAAGGGAAAACTCAATTCATCACAACAAAATAGAGAGGGGAAAACACCATATGATCCAACTATATTAACAAAGCCCGCGATACATCAAGATCGTGCCATCTCAAGAACACGAGAGAGATTAAACACATAGCTACTAGTACAAACCCTCAGCACCGAGGGTGGACTACTCCCTCCTCATCATGGTGGCCGTCGGGATGATGAAGATGGCCACCGGTGATGATTTTCCCCTCCGACAGGGTGCCGGAATGGGGTCTAGATTGTTTTTTCGTGACTACAGAGGCTTGCGGCGGCAGAACTTCTGATCTAGGGTTACCCCGAGGGTTTTTGGAATATTTGGGAATTTATAGGGCGAAGAGGCGGTGCGGGAGTCCACCGAGGTGGGCACAACCCACCAGGGCGCGCCTAGGCCCCCAGGAGCACCCAGGTGGGTTGTGCCCCTCTCGGGGCACCCCTTTGGTACTTCTCTGGCCCACTGGATGTCTTCTGGTCCAAAAAAAATCTCCAAAAAGTTTTGCTGTGTTTGGACTCCGTTTGGTATTGATTTTCTGCGACGTAAAAAATAAGCAAAAAACAGCAACTGGCACTGGGCACTATGTCAATAGGTTAGTCCAAAAAAATGATATAAAGTTGCTATAAAATGATTGTGAAACATCTAAGAATGATAATATAACAGCATGAATACTTCATAAATTATAGATACGTTGGAGACGTATCACGCACCTGCATGACATTCTTTGGGCCGTCCATGACATAAAAAATCGTGGTAGAAGTGAGGGCGAGGAAATTTTTGCGGAGTTCCCGATTACGGTGCGTGGTCGGGGCCAAGCGATGCAGTGTGGTTTGCGTGTTTCTCTCTCGTACACGCGTGTGGTGCGAGCCGTGTCGCTATAACTGAACCCGAGTGAGAGGCGTTCGCTTATACTGAACCCAAGCGATCGCCTTCTACATACTGAAGTTGATCGATTGATCCCTTTGCTGCTAACTGAACCAGACCGACTCCTTCGCTGCTAACTGAACCCGATCGATCGCTGATGCCGCATACTGAAGCCGACCGAACCCCCGTGCGAGACATAGCTAGCTAGACGGTTGGGTTGATTCTGGATGAATAGTGCTCGTTGCTGCCGCGCGCGCGATACATAGAATGAGTCGAGATATGGTGAGTCCAGCCGGTTGGGGTGCTGTGGATGAACAGTCCCTGTGGGGGTTGGATGAACAGGACCCCCGGCCGTGTGTAGGTGGTTGCCGCTGGATGAACAGGACCCCTTGGTAGTAGGCGGTTGCCGCTGGATAAACAGGACCCCGTGGTAGTAGGTGGTTGCCGCTGGATGAACAGGACCCCGAGGAGGCCGCCACACACCACAGTCGGTTGGGGGTGGATGAACAGGACCCCGTGGAGGCTGGTTTAATAGTAGCTGGTGGAGGCTGGATGAACAGTAGCCCATGGATAAACAGTGGTTGGTGGAGGCTGGAGGAGGTCGACGGTGGATGAACAGTAGCAGGTGGAGGCTGGAGGAGGTCGACGGTGGATGAACAGTAGTTCGTGGAGTCCCATTTTGCGGTACGCCACACCCCTCGTGATGAAAAGGACCCCATTTCGACCGTAGGCACTCGAACAGAAGTTCGTTTCCTCCGTTTTGCGGTACGCCAGACCCCTCCCGATCAATAGGACCCCATTTCAACTGTAGGAGCTCAAACAGAAGTCCGTTTCCACCGTTTTGCGGTATGCCAGACCCCTCCCAATGAACAGGATCCCCTTTCGACCGTAGGCGGTCGAACAGAAGGCCGTTTCCTCCGTACTGCGGTACGCCAGACCCCGTTTTGGTTGTTCCGTCCAAGTCGGTTGGCTCCCGTTGAACATCATGCATTCCGAGCCAGTCGGATGCCTCCTAATGAACACGACGGTGTTTCTTCATTCTGACCCAGCCGGTTGGCTGCCAATGAACAGGACACCGTCGCTCTATGCGTTCAAGACCACGCCCGTATGTATGTAAGTGGCCATCTTTTTTGCGGCGTGGATATCGTATGTGTACAGGATTTAGACGGGACTGCATGAACAGCTACTACTCTTTACTGGGCCACGGTTCATCGTGGCAGACAGACCGATGGACCAGTATGTGCGTACATGTTTGCGACTAGAATGACAACGCTACGTACGCTTCGACCGGGTGGGTCCCAACTGTCAGGGAGGATAAGGAGGCACTTTCTTGCGTGCGAAGATATAGATGGTGGGTCCAAGCTGTCAGGGGGAGGATTCCTTTTTTTGCGCATAATAAGGAGGCACTTCCTTATGTGCGAAGATGTAGCTAGTGGGTCCAGCTGTCAGCCTCACCACGTACAGTCTTCTTCCGATGGCTGTCGCTCGTTGACCACGCCGCGCAGACAGCACCAGGCGGTGGACGACGGTGAGGCAGGGAACGATGCGGACCCCGGGAACACACGGAGGGTAGTACAAGGGTTGACTGGTTCGGCTACGGTGTGAGGCTGCCGTCACCGCAGAATAACAGGGGGTGTGGGTGAGTAGAGGGATGGCCCGGCCAGCGGTGGGAGTAGGAGGGGCGGTGAGGCCTGTGCGGCAGCACACCCATGTTGGGAAACGTAGCATGCAATTTCAAAAAAATTCCTACACTCATGCAAGATATATCTAGGAGATGCATAGCAACGAGAGGGGGAAAGTATGTCCACATACCCTCGTAGACCGAAAGCGGAAGCGTTAGCTTAACGTGGTTGATGTAGTCGAACGTCTTCTCGATTCAACCGATCAAGCTTTGAACATACGGCACCTCCGATTTCTGCACACATTCAGCTCGATGACGTCCCTCGAACTCTTGATCCAACAAAGTGTTATGGGAGATTTTCATCAGCACGACGGCGTGGTGACGGTGATGGTGAAGTGATCCGCGCAGGGCTTCACCTAAGCACTACGACAATATGACCGGAGGAGTAAACGCAGGAGGGGGGCGCCGCACACGGCTAAGAACAATTGTCGTGTCCTTGAAGGCACCCCCACCCCCGTATATAAAGGAGGGAGAGGGGAGGAGGCCGGCCTAGGGGCGCCCCAAGTGGGAGGAGTCCCACTTGGGCTCCTAGTAGGATTCGGCCCCCCTTTCCTTTTACCGGAAGGGGAAAGGGGGAAGGAGAGGGAGGAGGAGAAGGAAAGGGGGGTGCCGCCCCCTCCCCTTGTCCAATTCGGACTCCCCATGGGGGGGGGGGGGTGGCGCGTGGCCACCCCTTGTGGGCTGCCTAGCCTCCCTCCTATGGCCCATATGGCCCATATCTTTCCCCCAGGGGTTCCGGTAACCCCCCCCCCCCGGTACTCCGATACGTACCTGATACATTCCGAAGCACTTCCGGTGTCCGAATACTATCGTCCAATATATCAACCTTTTCCTCTCGACCATTTCGAGAGTCCTTGTCATGTTCGTGATCTCATCCGAGACTCCAAACAATCTTCGGTCACCAAAACACATAACTCATAATACAAATCGTCATCGAACGTTAAGCGTGCAGACCCTACGGGTTCGAGAACTATGTAGACATGACCAAGACACATCCCCGGTCAATAACCAACACCGGAACTTGGATGCTCATATTGGTTCCTACATATTCTACGAAGATCTTTATCGGTCAAACCGCAATGACAACATACGTCATTCCCTTTGTCATCGGTATGTTACTTGCCCGAGATTCGATCGTCGGTATCTCCATACCTAGTTCAATCTCGTTACCGGCAAGTCTCTTTACTCGTTCCGTAATGCATCATCCCGTAACTAACTCATTAGTCACATTGCTTGCAAGGCTTATCATGATGTGCATTACCGAGAGGGCCCAGAGATACCTCTCCGATACTTGGAGTGACAAATCCTAATCTCGATCTATGCCAACCCAACAAACACCTTCGGAGACACCTATAGAGCATCTTTATAATCATCCAGTTACGTTGTGACGTTTGATAGCACACAAGGTGTTCCTCCGGTATTCGGGAGTTGCATAATCTCATAGTCAAAGGAATATGTATAAGTCATGAAGAAAGCAATAGCAATAAAACTTAACGATCATTATGCTAAGCTAACGGATGGGTCTTGTCAATCACATCATTCTCCTAATGATGTGATCCCGTTCATCAAATGACAACACATGTCTATGGTTAGGAAACTTAACCATCTTTGATCAACGAGCTAGTCTAGTAGAGTCTTACTAGGGACTCAGTGTTTTGTCTATGTATTCACACATGTATCAAGTTTCTGGTTAATACAATTCTAGCATGAATAATAAACATTTATCATGATATAAGGAAATATAAATAACAACTTTATTATTGCCTCTAGGGCATATTTCCTTCAGTCTCCCACTTGCACTAGAGTCAATAATCTAGATTACATAGTAATGATTCTAACACCCATGGAGTCTTGGTGTTGATCATGTTTTGCTCGTGGAAGAGGCTTAGTCAACGGGTCTGCCACATTCAGATCCGTATGTATTTTGCAAATCTCTATGTCTCCCTCCTTGACTTGATCACAGATGGAGTTGAAGCGTCTCTTGATGTGTTTGGTTCTTTTGTGAAATCTGGATTCCTTCGCCAATGCAATTGCTCCAGTATTATCACAAAAGATTTTCATTGGACCCGATGCACTAGGTATTACGCCTAGATCGAATATGAACTCCTTCATCCAGACTCCTTCATTTGCTGCTTCCGAAGCAGCTATATACTCCGCTTCACACGTAGATCCCGGCATGACGCTTTGCTTGGAACTGCACCAACTGACAGCTCCACCATTCAATATAAATACGTATCCGGTTTGTGACTTAGAGTCATCCGGATCAGTGTCAAAGCTAGCATCAACGTAACCATTTACGACGAGCTCTTTGTCACCTCCATAAACGAGAAACATATCCTTAGTCTTTTTCAGGTATTTTAAGATGTTCTTGACCGCTGCCCAGTGATCCACTCCTGGATTACTTTGGTACCTCCCTGCTAGACTTATAGCAAGGCACACATCAGGTCTGGTAGACAGCATTGCATACATGATAGAACCTATGGCTGAGGCATAGGAAATGACTTTCATTTTCTCTCTATCTTCTGCAGTGGTCGGGCATTGAGTCTGACTCAATTTCACACCTTGTAACACAGGCAAGAACCCTTTCTTTGACTGATCCATTTTGAACTTCTTCAAAACTTTATCAAGGTATGTGCTTTGTGAAAGTCCAATTAAGTGTTTTAATCTATCTCTATAGATCTTGATGCCTAATATATAAGCAGCTTCACCGAGGTCTTTCATTGAAAAATTCTTATTCAAGTATCCTTTTATGCTATCCAGAAATTCTATATCATTTCCAATCAACAATATGTCATCCACATATAATATTAGAAATGCTACAGAGCTCCCACTCGCTTTCTTGTAAATATAGGCTTCTCCAAAAGTCTGTATAAAACCATATGCTTTGATCACACTATCAAAGCGTATATTCCAACTCCGAGATGCTTGCACCAGTCCATAAATGGATCGCTGGAGCTTGCACACTTTGTTAGCACCTTTAGGATCGACAAAACCGTCTGGTTGCATCATATACAACTCTTCTTTAAGAAATCCATTAAGGAATGCAGTTTTGACGTCCATTTGCCAGATTTCATAATCATAAAATGCGGCAATTGCTAACATGATTCGGACAGACTTAAGCATCGCTACGGGTGAGAAGGTCTCATCGCAGTCAACTCCTTGAACTTGTCGAAAACCTTTTGCAACAAGTCGAGCTTTGTAGACAGTAACATTACCATCAGCGTCAGTCTTCTTCTTGAAGATCCATTTATTCTCTATGGCTTGCCGATCATCGGGCAAGTCAACCAAAGTCTACACTTTGTTCTCATACATGGATCCCATCTCAGATTTCATGGCCTCAAGCCATTTCGCGGAATCTGGGCTCATCATCGCTTCCTCATAGTTCGTAGGTTTGTCATGGTCTAGTAACATGACTTCCATAACAGGATTACCGTACCACTCTGGTGCGGAACGTACTCTGGTTGACCTACGAGGTTCTGTAGAAATTTGATCTGAAGTTTCATGATCATCATCATTAGCTTCCTTACTAATTGGTGTAGGCATCACGGGAACTGTTTTCTATGATGAGCTATTCTCCAATCCGAGAGAAGGTACAATTACCTCATCAAGTTCTACTTTCCTCCCACTCACTTCTTTCGAGAGAAACTCCTTCTCTAGAAAGGATCCATTCTTAGCAACAAATATCTTGCCTTCGGATCTGTGATAGAAGGTGTACCCAACAGTCTCTTTTGATTATCCTATGAAGACGCACTTCTCCGATTTGGGTTCGAGCTTATCAGGCTGAAGCTTTTTCACATAAGCATCGCAACCCCAAACTTTAAGAAACGACAGCTTAGGTTTCTTGCTAAACCACAATTCATACGGTGTCGTCTCAACGGATTTAGATGGTGCCCTATTTAACGTGAATGCAGTTGTCTCTAATGCATAACCCCAAAATGATAGTGGTAAATCGGTAAGAGACATCATAGATCGCACCATATCTAATAAAGTACGGTTACGACGTTCGGACACACCATTACGCTGTGGTATTCCAGGTGGCGTGAGTTGTGAAACTATTCCACATTGTTTTAAATGAAGGCCAAACTCGTAACTCAAATATTCGCCTCCGCGATCAGATCGTAGAAACTTTATCTTCTTGTTACGATGATTTTCCACTTCACTCTGAAATTCTTTGAACTTTTCAAATGTTTCAGACTTGTGTTTCATTAAGTAGATATACCCATATCTGCTCAAATCATCTGTGAAGGTTAGAAAATAATGATACCCGCCGCGAGCCTCAACACTCATCGGACCGCATACATCGGTATGTATTATTTCCAATAAGTCAGTGGCTCGCTCCATTGTTCCAGAGAACGAAGTCTTAGCCATCTTGCCCATGAGGCATGGTTTGCAAGCATCAAATGATTCATAATCAAGTGATTCCAAAAGTCCATCCACATGGAGTTTCTTCATGCGCTTTACACCAATATGACCTAAACGGTAGTGCCACAAATATGTTGCAGTATCATTATCAACTTTGCATCTTTTGGCATCAATATTATGAATATGTGTATCACCACGATCGAGATTCAACAAAAATTGACCACTCTTCAAGGGTGCATGACCATAAAAGATATTACTCATATAAATAGAACAACCATTATTCTATGATTTAAATGAATAAACGTCTCGCATTAAACAAGATCCAGATATAATGTTCATGCTCAATGCTGGCACCAAATAACAATTATTCAGGTCTAAAACTAATCCCGAAGGTAGATGTAGAGGTAGCGTGCCGATGGCGATCACATCGACCTTGGAACCATTTCTGACGCGCATCGTCACCTCGTCCTTAGCCAATCTTTGTTTAATCCGTAGCCCCTGTTTCGAGTTGCAAATATGAGCAACAGAACTAGTATCAAATAATCAGGCGCTACTACGAGCATTAGTAAGGTACACATCGATAACATGTATATCAAATATACCTTTGTTTACTTTGCCATCCTTCTTATCTGCCAAATACTTGGGGCAGTTCCGCTTCCAGTGACCAGTCCCTTTGTAGTAGAAGCACTCAGTTTCAGGCTTAGGTCCAGACTTGGGCTTCTTCCTGGGAGTGGCAACTTGCTTGCCATTCTTCTTGAAGTTCCCCTTCTTTACTTTGCCCTTTTTCTTGAAACTAGTGGTCTTGTTAACCATCAACACTTGATGCTCCTTCTTGATTTCTACCTCCGCAGCTTTGAGCATAGCGAAGAGCTCGGGAATTGTCTTATCCATCCCTTGCATGTTATAGTTCATCACGAAGCCTTTGTAGCTTGGTGGCAGTGATTGAAGAACTCTGTCAATAACACTATCATCCGGAAAATTAACTCCCAGCTGAGTCAAGTGATTATGATATCCAGACATTCTGAGTATGTGTTCACTGACAGAACTGTTCTCCTCCATCTTGCTGCTATAGAACTTGTTGGAGACTTCATATCTCTCAACTCGGGCATTTGCTTGAAATATTAACTTCAACTCCTGGAACATCTCATATGGTCCATGACGTTCAAAACATCTTTGAAGTCCCAATTCTAAGCCGTAAAGCATGGCACACTGAACTATCAAGTAGTCATCAGATCGAGCTTGCCAGAAGTTCATAACATCAGCATCTGCTCCTGCAGCAGGCCTTACACCTAGCGGTGCATCAAGGACATAATTCTTTTGTGTAGCAATGAGGATAATCCTCAAGTTACGGACCCAGTCCGTGTAGTTGCTACCATCATCTTTCAACTTAGCTTTCTCTAGGAACGCATTAAAATTCAAGGGAACGGTAGCACGGGCCATTGATCTACAACATAAATATGCAAAAACTATCAGGACTAAGTTCATGATAAATTAAGTTCAATTAATCATATTACTTAAGAACTCCCACTTAGATAGACATCCCTCGAGTCATCTAAATGATCATGTGATCCATATCAACTAAACCATGTCCGATCATCACGTGAGATGGAGTAGTCTTCAATGGTGAACATCTCTATGTTGATCATATCTACTATATGATTCACGTTCGACCTTTCGGTCTCCAGTGTTCCGAGGCCATGTGTGTACATGCTAGGCACGTCAAGTTTAACCCGAGTATTCCGCACGTGCAAAACTATCTTGCACCCGTTATATGTGAATGTAGAGCTTATCACACCCGATCATCACGTGGTGTCTCGGCACGACGAACTGTCGCAACGGTGCATACTCAGGGAGAACACTTATATCTTGAAATTTTAGTGAGGGATCTTATAATGCTACCGACGTACTAAGCAAAATAAGATGCATAAAAGATAAACATCACATGCAATCAAAATATGTGACATGATATGGCCATCATCATCTTGTGCCTTTGATCTCCATCTCCAAAGCATCGTCATGATCTCCATCGTCACCGGCATGACACCTTGATCTTCATCGTAGCATCGTGGTCGTCTCGCCAACTATTGTTTCTACAACTATCGCTAACGCATAGTGATATAGTAAAGCAATTACATGGCGTTTGCATTTCATACAATAAAGCGACAACCATAAGGCTCCTGCCAGTTGTCGATAACTTCTACAAACATGATCATATCATACAACAACGTATATCACATCATGTCTTGACCATATCACATCACAAGATGCCCTGCAAAAACAAGTTAGACATCCTCTACTTTGTTGTTGTAAGTTTTACGTGGCTGCTACGGGCTTCTAGCATGAACCGTTCTTACCTACGCAACAAAACCACAATGGTGTTTCGTCAAGTTTGTTGTTTTAACCTTCAACAAGGACCGGCCGTAGTCAAATTCGATTCAACTAAAGTTGGAGAAACAGACACCCGCCAGCCACCTTTATGCAAAACTAGTTGCATGTCTATCGGTGGAACCGGTCTCATGAACGCGGTCATGTAAGGTTAGTCCGGGCCGCTTCATCCAACAATACCGCCGAATCAAAATAAGACATTGGTGGTAAGCAGTATGACTATCACCGCCCACAACTCTTTGTGTTCTACTCGTGCATACCATATACGCATAGACCTGGCTCGGATGCCACTGTTGGGAAACGTAGCATGCAATTTCAAAAAAATTCCTACGCTCATGCAAGATCTATCTAGGAGATGCATAGCAATGAGAGGGGGAGAGTGTGTCCACGTACCCTCGTAGACCGAAAGCGGAAGTGTTAGCTTAACGCGGTTGATGTAGTCGAACGTCTTCTTGATTCAACCGATCAAGCACCGAATGTATGGCACCTCTGAGTTCTGCACACGTTCAGCTCGATGACGTCCCTCGAACTCTTGATCCAGCAAAGTGTCGAGGGAGAGTTTCGTCAGCACGACGGCGTGGTGACGGTGATGGTGAAGTGATCCGCGCAGGGCTTCGCCTAAGCACTACGACAATATGACCGGAGGAGTAAACGGTGGAGGGGGGCGCCGCACACGGCTAAGAACAATTGTTGTGTCCTTGGAGGCACCCCCGCCCCCATATATAAAGGAGGGAGAGGGGAGGAGGCTGGCCTAGGGGTGCCCCAAGTGGGAGGAGTCTCACTTGGGCTCCTAGTAGGATTCGGCCCCCCCTTTCCTTTTACCGGAAGGGAAAAGGGGGAAGGAGAGGGAGGAGGAGAAGGAAAGGGGGGCGCTGCCCCCTTCCCTTGTCCAATTCGGACTCCCCATGGGGGGGGGGGGCGCGGCCACCCCTTGTGGGCTGCCTAGCCTCCCTCCTATGGCCCATATGGCCCATATCTTTCCCCCGGGGGTTCCGGTAACCCCCCCCCCCCCGATACTCCGATACGTACCCGATACATTCTGAAACACTTCCGATGTCCGAATACTATCGTCCAATATATCAATCTTTACCTCTCGACCATTTCGAGAGTCCCCATCATGTCCGTGATCTCATGCGGGGCTCCGAACAATCTTCGGTCACCAAAACACATAACTCATAATACAAATCGTCATCGAACGTTAAGCGTGCGGACCCTACGGGTTCGGGAACTATGTAGACATGACCGAGAAACATCTCCGGTCAATAACCAACAGCGGAACCTGGATGCTCATATTGGTTCCTACATATTCTACAAAGATCTTTATCGGTCAAACCGCAATGACAACATACGTCATTCCCTTTGTCATCGGTATGTTACTTGCCCGAGATTCGATCGTCGGTATCTCCATACCTAGTTCAATCTCATTACTGGCAAGTCTCTTTACTCGTTCCGTAATGCATCATCCCGTAACTAACTCATTAGTCACATTGCTTGCAAGGCTTATCATGATGTGCATTACCGAGAGGGCCCAGAGATACCTCTCTGATACTTGGAGTGACAAATCCTAATCTCGATCTATGCCAACCCAACAAACACCTTTGGAGACACCTGTAGAGCATCTTTATAATCACCCAGTTACGTTGTGATGTTTGATAGCACACAAGGTGTTCCTCCGGTATTTGAGAGTTGCATAATCTCATAGTCAAAGGAATATGTATAAGTCATGAAGAAAGCAATAGCAATAAAACTTAACGATCATTATGCTAAGCTAACGGATGGGTCTTGTCCATCACATCATTCTCCTAATGATGTGATCCCGTTCATCAAATGACAACACATGTCTATGGTTAGGAAACTTAACCATCTTTGATCAATGAGCTAGTCTAGTAGAGGCTTACTAGGGACTCAGTGTTTTGTCTATGTATTCACACATGTATCAAGTTTCTGGTTAATACAATTCTAGCATGAATAATAAACATTTATCATGATATAAGGAAATATAAATAACAACTTTATTATTGCCTCTAGGGCATATTTCCTTCAAGCCGACAATGGGAGGCAGGAGCACGCGGTGGTTTGGATGGCTGGAGCAAGAAAATCAGAGGTTGAAGAAGCAGGACGACCGTTGGATGTTAATAATCCAATGGTCACTACTGATAGAATCGTTTGTTAACTAAGTTGAAAAATCCCTAAGTACGCGTCAACTTAGTAGGGCCACAAGTCAGCCTCCAAATCTAGTGGGCCCCAGTTGTCATGGGGAGCAATCATTATTTTCGCTTAATAAGGAGGCACTTCCTTCTGCGCGAAGATATAGCTGGTGGGTCCCAGCTGTCATGGGGAGGATTCATTTTTTTTGGCGTAATAAGGAGGTACTTGTTTGTGTGTGACCATGGACCATGTTGGTCCCTACTGTCAGCCTCTCCACGTACATCCCTTTTCCGATCTTGCCGTTTGTTGACAACGTTGACCACGCCGTGCCGAGAACACCAACATTGTGGACGACAACGAGACCCAGGAAGGGAATGACCCGGAGGGCCGAGAACACCAACGTGGTGGACGACGGCGAGCCCCGGGAAGGGAATGACCCGGAGGGCCGAGAACACCAACGTGGTGGACGACGGCGAGCCCCAGGAAGGGAATGACCCAGAGGCGGCGAAGCCACATCAGTGGAGGGATGTGGGTGAGTAGAGGCTGGCCTGGCCAGCGGTGGGAGTAGGAGGGGGCGGTGAGGCCTACACGGCAGCACAGCCGACCATGAGAGGCGGGAGCAGGCGGTCCCGCCGGCACTGGATTTGGCGGCTGGAGCAAGAAGATCAGAGATTGAAGAAGCACGACGGCCGTTGGATTGACATCCAACGGTCACTTCTACTAGCATCATTTGTTGACTAATATATAATAAGTAAAAAAAGTCTTGCATACGCGTCAACTTAATAGGCCCACAAGTCAGCCCATTTCCTATTTTTTATAATTTGCAGCTTCTTATGCAATTTATTGCAGTCCATTTTCTTTTTGTTGGCAAGGGCCAGGGTTAAAAATTAGAATGAAATTTTGCATATTTCGGTGGGGTCCAAACTATTTTTAATACCAAAATGTCAAGCCAGATTTAAAGTACTTTCAAAATATATTTAAATTAGGTTAAAACCCAATAAAATTGGACTCTGAAAATGTGAAAAATTTCAGAAATTTGAAACTAATTGCATATTTGTCGTGTGTTTTTTAATTTATAGCCCATTTCATATTACTTTTAAGATTTGCAGCCATCTTGAAAGAGTTGCAGCCCAGCAGGGCGGAGAAAAATAACTAGGCCTGGATTGGGTATTCTTCAGAAAAAATAAAGTAGGCTAGCCATTTTCACAAAGAAAAAATAGTTGGGCTGGTCATGTGCTCAACGTAAAATAGAAGCCTGGGCTAGACGAGCCACGACCTAGTTGAAACCCTGCTCTGTCTTAACAATACCAAAAAAATATTGCTCAAGCAGTTACATCCCAGGTGTCAGCCGCACTTGTGCAGTTCTCTTGTCTATTGACTATGCGCTGACAATGTTGTGGGTCCCAGATGTCAGCAAACCACTAGGAGGAAGCATTTTCTTTTTTGCTTGTATGTAACAAAAAATGAGGAACTTGCTTGCATACAACCATGGTCATGGTGGGTCCCTACTGTCATCCTCTCCATGTATAGTCCTGTCCCGATCCCTCTCGTTTGTTGACCATGTTGACAAGGTGAGAGGGCGGCGCCGCGGGGAGCGCACCAAGGCGCACGGAGGACGATGGCGAGGCCTCGGGCGGGAACAAACAGGAGCCAAGGAAGATGCGGCGGTGAAGTCGCGGATGATGGGGAGTACAAGGGTTGACTGGTTTGGGTGCGGGGTGGGGCTGACGTTGGCGTTAACGATTTAGGAGACGGTGGGGCAGCGATGCGTGCGCTAAGGCGCAACCAGCCGTGGGAGGCAGGAGCAGGCGGCCCCGCTAGCGCTGGTTTGGTTTTGGCGGCTGGAGGAAGACGAGACTGAAGAAAAATGACAGACTGTAAAAGCAGTAGGAGTACTTAACAACCTTAACTGAAACTAGTAGGGGCACTTAACAACCATAGCTGAAAGCAGTATGAGTACTTGCCACAGTCTGAACTGATTTCCTTGGGAATACCATGGAGTGAAACAATTCTGGAGATATATAGCTCTGCTAACTGACTACCAGTAATAGTCTCCTTAACTGACAGAAAGTGTGCAACCTTAGAAAGTTGGTCGACGACGACACGAATAGCATCGTGACCCTTCTGAGATTTGGGAAGACTAGTAATGAAGTCCATTTGCACTTTATCCCACTTCCATAGAGGAATAGGGAGCGGTTGCAGAATTCCAGCAGGTTTCTGATGTTCTGCCTTCACGCGACGACAAATGTCACACTCGGCAACATAACGAGCAATATCTTGTTTCATTCTAGACCACCAGTACCTTTGACGAAGATCTCGATACATCTTGGTACTGCCCGGATGGATAGACAGCGGTGTATCATGGGCCTCCTTCATGACTTTGTCAGTCATCAGCTCGAAGCGAGGTACTACAATGCGGTCTCGGAAGTACAAGGTTCCATCTTCAGCAATCGAGAAATCCCTGTACTTTTGAAGGTGAAGCTCTTTCTTCATTAGACCAATTTCAGCATCTTTGGCTTGCACAATCTTGACAGCTTTCTCAAGATCTGGCTGTATCACAAGATTATTAAGAGAACCTCGCGGAATGATGCAGAGATTCAGCTTGCGCAATTCTTCATATAGCTGGGGTTGAGCTTGCTTTACCATGAGGTTGCTACAGTATGACTTGTGGCTCAAAGCATCAGCCATCACATTAGCTTTGCCAGGAGTGTAGGATATACCACAGTCATAATTGGTGATTGTTTCCAACCAACGCTGCTGACGAAGATTAAGTTCCGGTTGAGTGAATAAGTACTTCAAGCTCTGATGATCGGTGTAAATCTCACACCGATTACCAAGGAGGTAATGTCGCCACAGCTTTAAAGCATAAATGACAGCAGCAAGTTCGAGGTCATGCACTGGGTAATTCTCTTCATGTGGTCGCAGTTGTCGCGAAGCATATGCAATTACTCTGCGCTCTTGCATTAGGACACAACCTAGTCCTTGGCGGGAGGCATCGCAGAAGATCACAAAATCTTTGCCAGAGTCTGGAGGAGCAAGGACTGGAGCAGAAGTCAGCTTGTCCTTGAGGGTCTGGAAGCTTTCCTGACATTTGTCTGTCCACTCAAACTTAACGCCTTTGTGGAGCAGATTAGTCATGGGCTTGGCAATCTTGGAGAAATTCTCGATGAAACGGCGGCAATAACTTGCAAGCCCGAGGAAACTTCTGACTTGTTTGACATTCTTCGGAGGGGTCCAGTCAAGAATAGCCTGAACTCGCTCCGGGTTAACTGCGATACCATCCTTGGAGATGACATGTCCAAGGTATGTTACCTCAGAAAGCCAGAATTCGCACTTAGAGTACTTGGCATATAATTGGTGCTCTCGAAGTCTCTCTAGAACAAGGCGAAGATGCTTAGCATGTTCTTCTTTGTTCTTCGAATAAACCAGAATATCATCCAGATATACCACGACGAATTTGTCGAGGTAATCCATGAATATGTAATTCATTAGGCGGGAGAATGTAGCCGGAGCGTTTGTTAAGCCAAACGACATGACTGTGTACTCGTAAGAGCCATAACGAGTAACGAATGCAGTCTTCGGAATATCTTCTTTGCGGACACGGATCTGATGATAACCCAACCTCAAGTCGAGTTTAGAAAACACCGAAGATCCTGCGAGTTGGTCATATAAATCGTTGATCCGGGGAAGTGGATATTTATTCTGGATAGTTGCCTGGTTGATTGGACGATAATCTTGTAACAACCTATTCGTTCCATCTTTCTTCTTGATGAAAAGAGACGGTGCTCCCCAGGCAGAGGAACTAGGGCGAATGAAACCCTTCCTTAAGGATTTATCAATTTCCTCCTTAAGCTCGATGAGGTGGTGCGGAGGCATCTTGTAGGGACGCTTCGCAATGGGAGTGGTGCCAGGCTTCAGGTCGATGACGAACTCGATAGCCCTAGCAGGGGGTATTCCTGGAAGTTCTTCTGGAAAGACATCCGGGAAGTCACACACAACTGGGATGTTCTCAATCCCATCAAGTGGAGAAGCATTCAACGCATTCAAGGCATAGATTTGAGCCTCAGCGTTCTGGGTAAGGTGAGCTTGATAGTTCACCATCTCGTTCGATGGGTGCAAGAGGTGTACAACTTTAGTGGCGCAATTGATTGAGGCATAATGGGCCTTCAACCAATCCATTCCCAAAATAAGATCAATCTTGGAAGAGCTCAAGATAATTGGGAGTGCCTGAAACTTCAACCTCTCAATTTCAATAGTAACTTTGGGGCTGAACAGGGAGGCTCGGCATCTACCCGCGGGAGTATCAACTCCTAATGGATGATGCAGGTTGTCGCACTTAACACCATGCATGAATGCAAAGTCTTCCGACATGAATGAATGCGATGCTCCTGAATCAAATAAAACAAATGCTGGTACTGAATTTACGAGAAGTGTACCCATCACAGTATCTGGTTGAACTGGGGCTTCAGACATGTTGACGTGGTAGCTCTGCCCACAACCATAAGAAGGTCTGGCATTATAGTTGCGCTGTTGAGGAATACCACGGCCAATTCCACGGCCAGCAGAAGGAAGAGCCAGTTGATTCTGATTCTGAGAACAATCTCTAGCACGGTGACCTGGCTTGCCACACTTGAAGCATAGTCCGCTGTCAGGACGAGGTGCTGGAGCTCGAGGTGCTGGAGCTGGCAGAGGCTGTCTCGGTGGTGGAGGTGGCAGGCGCGGTGCAGCATAAGAGGGCCTGCTTGCAGGGGCTGCTGAACGGAACATGCCTTGGGGAAATCAGATGCGTCGCTTCTGGGAAGACGAGCCCGAAGATGAGCCCGACTCACGGGTGCGTCTGGACGCTTCCTTATGCTTCTTAAGTCCAGTTTCAACCATGATAGCCTTATTCACCAAGGTGGCGAAATCAGGATAGTCTTGAACAAGAAGGGCTAACTGAATGTCATGGTGCAGTCCTTCACGAAACTTCTCCTATCTGCGTTCATCAGTAGGAATGTCCTCTTCAGCGTAGCGAGATAAGTCTAGAAACTCGCGCTGATAGACTTCCACAGTCTTGTTTCCTTGGACAAGGCTACGGAACTCAGCCTTCTTCCTAGCTATGACAGCTAGAGGAATGTAGCGGGCTCAGAAAGCAATCTTGAACTCTGCCCAAGTGACGATAGTATCAGGCGGCAGAGTCTGTCGGTGAGTGGCCCACCATTGGGCTGCGGGACCCTTCAGAAGATAAGTCGCAAAAGTGACATAGTTGACTTGGGCGACACCAGCAGACTCCATCTCATGAGAGATATCACGCATCCAGTCATCTGCATCTAGTGGGTTGACTGTGTTGCGGAAAAACAATGGACTGAGCCTCATGAACTCTGGTAAGGTAATGGATGGTTGCTGCTGATTAGCATCAGGACGAGGGAATTGCTGCATAATCCCCGTCATAAACTGGCGGTTGAGTTCAAATTGTTGCATCATCGCTGCCATGTAATCAGGTGGTGGCTGCGGTGGCGGGTTGTTGTCAGCCATCCTGCTATTCCAACAGGGGTATTTCAGCGATAGCTTATGCAAGTGTTTAACAATAAACATGATGTAACTCGACATTATTGAAAGAGTGCAATAGATGCTTAAAGTAGTCATTAAGACATACAGATCCATACACAGTCGGTTAAAATCGGGCAGCATAACGGCGCAAATTGAAAAACTAGAGACACACTAGGCGGCACGCAGGCACGCGGTAAGGAAGTACACAACGTGACATAGCACAGGCTACATCAGCGTCGGAGAAAACCATTGAAACGGGGTAACTGCAAGTGCGGGCGACGAATGTTCGTCGCGGCAGGATCCTGTGCTCCATGTGCACTCTGATGCAGAACCCGGTCTCGAACTGTAAGAAGAGGTCCACGTGCAGGCGTGTGGCCTCCCACTGCAGGCCAATCAATACCTGGCGGCATCTCGGTCCTGCGTGGGTAAAGAATATACTCCGGATGTATCCCTGCACGAACAGCTGGTAGCAACTGTGTCATTGCCTTGTAGTAGCGTGCTCGAGTGGCGAACAACTCGACGGCAAGAGCCCGAACAGTGCGATCCAGAGCCTGAGTGCACTGAATCAGAACCTGCGGGTCGTAGCGTCGAGACTTGTACGGGGCGCAGATAGCTGTGTAAAATCCAGTAGCATCTCCAACAGGTGCATACAGAATGTACCGAAACACAGTATCATCCAAGTTAGCATTGTGCTCTCCTCGGAGACGTGTGACAGCAGAGTAGGCGGCATCATGTACTGCCATCTCAATCGTCACGCCTATTCCGTGAAAAAGATGTAGCTCAGTGTCTGAGTTGTTCTGCTGATCATAAATCCGAACTTCAGCATAGCACTGTTCCTGGTTGAACTCGCGGTAAACCTCATAGACCATGTACTCGGGGTACCAGCGGTAACCCAGTCTACTCAGTAGGGCGATCAGAACAGCTGGAAATCCAGGGGCATCACGAGCCCAAGTGCGAAGCACAAGCTGGGTCATAGGCCGCGGTGGAAACAGTCGATCCATCTGAAACAGAGAGGTTCAGGGTTGTCATAAGACAATGAGAAATATAACCGATCTCGGAAGGAAAGGTTAAACAAAACAATGGAAAGGAAAATGATTATCAGACTAATCAGATCAATGTCAGGGAAATCGCACTGAATCCAGCTCTCCGGGTGGATAGAATTAACGAGAACCTAAATGTCGGTGTTAGTAAATTTTATTAAACCCGAATAGATGAGAGATTAGAGTCCTAGAGTAAAGACGAGGAATAAAAGATCCTAATTCCACCTAGTTGGCGACGTGGGCCCGTAAGCCACACAGCCAAGTTAGTAAAACAGTTTTGACCACTAGACTCAACTTCGGCCAAGGAATTGGGAAGGGGGATACCTAGAGGCAGTCGGCTCTGATACCAACCTGTGACGACCCTGGCTTAATCGTGCACTAACCATACACGCAAATGCGCACGATCAAGCCCAAGGACTCACTTGAAGATATCACAACACAACTCTAAAACATAAATAAAGTCATACAAGCTTATTATTACAAGCCAGGGCCTCGAGGGCTCGAATACATAGCTCGATGGCATACAAGTGTCAGCGGAAGCGTCAGATATCTAAGTACAGATATATTACAAAGAGAGAGAGATAAGCCTTCACAGAGGCGGGGTAAAATAAAAGCTACGATCAAAAGGCGTAGGCCTCCTGCCCTGGACCCTCCGATCCTACTCCTGGTCATCAGTCGGCTCCTCGTAGTAGTAGTACTCGCCAGGCGGGTAGTAGTACTGGTCGTCGGCTGGGGCGTCAGGCTCAGGGGCTCCGTCGTCTGGTGGCATCAAATGGAATATGGGGAAAAAAGAAAATAAAGCAAACGTGAGTACTCATCCGAAGTACTCAGCAAGCAAGGATATACACTACATATGCATCATTTTCAAAGGGGGCTGTATATGTGGACTGGGCTGCAGAAATGCCAGAATAGAGGGGGAAGCCTAATCCTATCGAAGACTAGCATCTTCAACAATCTTCAACAGTCTTGCAGCAATAGAAGAGATCAGATGAACATAATGTAAAGTAGTAGTAGTAGTATCATCAACCTCGACCTGAGATCCTTTCTCGACTCTCTGCGAGAAAGCAATCCCAGAGCCGTACTATCCAGTTCTCATCTCATGTCATGTTCTAGTTGTACCGATCGGGATACAACTCCGAGTGTCCGTTACCGTAGGACAGGCTATCGATAGAAGTTTCTTCCCTGCAGGGGTGCACCAACTTACCCACCACGCTCGCTTAACTCCGGCCGGACACACTTTTCTGGGTCATGCCCGGCCTCGGCCAAACAACACGCCGCAACCCGACCTAGGCTCTAAAGAGAGGTCAGCACGCCGGACTAACCTATGCCCCCGGGGGTCTTGGGCCTTCGCCCCGGGAACCCTGCACATTGCGAGGACGTTTTGGAAGCAGACCTAGCAACCCCTTAATACAAGCGTAGTTGCGTTCCCAGTCCAATCCAAAACGGGCCGCTCCTCGCTGACGTCAATAGATCTTTGGCTGATGTATACGACGCAGAACGCCCATACTATGCCCACGTGATGGTTAGTGCTATCGGGCCAGAGGCCCCTCGGATCAAATATCCAAACCGTAGTGGATTAGGAGCGCGCGGAAACGAGTAGAGACTCACGATCGATGTGACCCCGTCGCCCCGTCTCGAGGACTTGCGGCAAGGGCTAAGAATGCCCGGCCGCGCCTCGTAGTTATCTCGCGGGCACCATCCAGGTCAACCCGACTTCACATCACTTCGCACTAAGCTCGCGCGGGTACCCCTCAGGGCCGACCCGTCTTTAGTATCATGGTTTAGTGCAAGCCCACTCATCAACAGTAACTGTGTGTCTGACACCAGGGGAGCCCTGAGGAATCACCCTCGATGGAACCCCACCTGATGTTATCATCAAGGTGAACGAAGGAGGAATCACCCTCGAGGTCCACACTTGAAGAGTTGCGCGACGACGTCGTTATCGGGGGTGGTGTAGGAGGAATCACCCTCGCTTACCACGACCGAGTAACTAACCTACAAGGTTAACATCAGAAGTGCTGACGAGGTATCACCCTCGGCACTCGACGGTAACCCAGCAGTGTCGGCAACTAAGGGGAAGTGATGTGCGGTGTCAGGGTCTAGTCTTCAATCCCGAAGATCGGGTCTTCTGATATCCAGCAGGGCAGTCGGGATCAAGTGGGGGTCTCTGTCGTGTCTCTACCCAGCCTATACTAATCAGTCTAGGATAACCAGAAAGTAACAAGGCAGGGTACAATAATCAGGCTATGCAGCAGATATAGGAAAACAGTAGCAGTAGCAGTTCTAATGCAAGCATAAGAGAGAAGGGAATAGGCGATATAGGCATGCTCAAAATGGGGGTGCTTGCCTGTTTGCTCGGGGGCAAGGGCAAGGTCTTCAGTGGTATCGTCGGGGACGTAGTCGTACTCCTGAGCTGCGTCTGCCTCGGGAGCTACGTCAACGTCGGGGTCTACCGAGAGAGAAGAGGGGGAAGAAACAGGTAAACATAATGCAAACAAATGCAATACGGTGCGTGTGATGCTATGATGCAGTGCAGGGTTGCCTAATTATGCATCTAAGTCATTTTAG
This sequence comes from Thinopyrum elongatum, assembly GCA_011799875.1. NCBI lineage: Eukaryota > Viridiplantae > Streptophyta > Magnoliopsida > Poales > Poaceae > Thinopyrum > Thinopyrum elongatum. The sequence goes on along the minus strand of CM022302.1, from coordinate 403,494,469 downwards.
TTATTTTTAGAATTATTCTGGGATTTAGCATCCGACGTGTGTGCACTATTCATCTGTCGGATACGGGTCCGGAGTTACGAGTTCTTCTACGTAGGGGGTTCCGATGGAGAAACAGACGGCACGATCAGACTCGGCTCGTCGTTCTGAGCAAGTTTCATGTTCAAAGTTTTTCGATCCGAGCTACGGTTTAAAAGTTATTAATTTTTAAAGTTTATTTGAATTTCTGGAATTTATTTATTTATCAGAAAATGAATTATGACGTCAGCATTGCGTCACAGTGACATCAGCAGGTCAACTGCGGTTGACCAGGGTCAAACCTGACATGTGGGTCCAGTGGGACCCACATGTCAGTCTCTGTTTAGTCTAACAGTGGATTAACTTAATACACAGGGTTAATTAGGGGGCGGGCCCCACTTGTCAGTGAGACATTAGGCTAATTATCTAGTATTATTTAATTAAATGTTTAATTAGTCTAATTATCGAACGGGGCCCACATGTCAGCTACAGGGGTGTACAGTGCCCGCGTTGACTCAGGTCAACGCGGTCAACTGGGCCCGTGGGACCCACTGGCAGTGACCCAGGGGTGTCCCACGTGGCAGCCACGTCGGCGGCCGGCGCCGGAGTTGCGCCGGCGACCAAAAATCGCGGCGGCGCTGCTCGGACGCCGTCGGGTTTCGCCCACAGGCCACCAAAACGGCCGGGGTTGGTCGCGTTCGAACGGGGAGCGAGCGCCACATCGACCTAAGGTCCTAACATGAGCAAAGGCGGCCGGGAACGAGCGCTATGACCTCGCCGGCGGCGAGGCATTTCGGGTGAGCGCGGATCCATCGCGGCAGGGCTCGGCTAGCTAAGGGGTTGGTCGCAACGGGACCGCGGAGAGGTGCTGAGCACGTTCCTGCACTCACACGGCCATGACACAGGCTGCATCGCCGGCGGTGAGCTCCACGGCGGCGAAGTTTGCGGGTGCTAGTGGTGCAGCGGCTACGGGTGACGAACGACAGCAAAGAGAGAGGGGAAAGGGGCATGTGCTCACCGGGAAGGTACAAGGTGGCCCGGTGTCAGCTTAGTAGCCGCAGAGGGTCGGGGACGCCGTAGATCGCCGGAGAGGCCGAAGACTAGGAGGAGCTCGATCCACCGCCTTCGCTGCACCCCAGCTCGAATGGAGGACACCAGGCGATGGAGAGGAGCGGGGCGGAGCTCGCTGGCTGGTCGGCTAGACGAAGGGTGGCCGGTGGCCGCGGCAACGTCGAGAACGCGGCGGCGACGGCGCTCGGTGGCCCGATCTGGGAGGGAGCGTGGGCGGAGCGAGCGAGGGAGAAGAGGGGAGAGTGACGGGGGAAGCCAGGGGGAGAGCACCGGGCCTCGACCTTATCCTGGCCGCCACACTGTTTCGTCGGTGGCATCGCGGTGTCGCGTGCCCACCGGTGCGCGCGTGCTCGGCCAAGGCGCCGGCGACACGCAGGAGAGAGGTAAGGGGGAAATGGGCCTGCTGGGCCGGGCCAGTGCACTGTGCACTTGGTCTAGTCCAGTTTAACCTTTTTCTTTTTCTTACTTTCTGATTTTCTTCCTTTTCTGTTTCAAAATGTTTAGGGCACTTGTGCACTTTTGAAAAATGTGGGAGTTGGCCCGAATATCGCAATGCAATATTAGCTCTCACCAAAAAGTGGTTTGAACAGTTTTGGAAGCCATTTGATTTAGTATCGATTTTAAATGAATTTAATATTGCTGTTTTGGGGCTGCTTCATCTAGTTAGAGTCACTTGTCCAACTCCAAATATTTTGATATTGATTTTAGAAATGTTCCTGAATTATTTGCCATTTAATGAACATTTTCCCAACAGTGTTTGATCAACTTTATAATTCACTTTTGAATTTGAGTTGATTTTCAGATGTGAATTTGAGTTCGATCATTAACCCATATGACTTGGCACTTCAAATGATCATGACTTGGCAGTTTTAACAGAGTGTCTCAGAGCTTATTACAAGGGGGTGTTACAGTACTTATACAGGTTCAACCATACAAAGCACACCTCAAACGGTGCTAGTTTGCCTATAGTTAACCAAGGGTGAGGCCACCAAGCCCCAGGACAAGGCCTAGGCGCCACCCCGCGCATCCACAACCTTCTGAAAGCGGCTTCATCTCGCAATGTGATCAATAAACAGGATATTCGCTTCAGAGCCATGGAAAAGCATGAACATAACCTTCTCTCCTATTCTCCAAGATCGACGGGCCTTCATTATTTGAGACCACCCATGAATAAGTATCTTTTCACCTCTAAGGGAAATGGAGTAGGTCGACATAAACATCATGTTGTGACCAAGCGCAAGTCTGACCCGACCATGGTCAGGCATCTGTATAGGAACAATAAAACTGGGCAGTTCCTATTTCGAGAAGATCATAGCTGTAAAACTGTGTATAAGCAAGAGTTTATGAACAACGTATATAACAGAAAACAACTCGTACCATCAGTTTCTTGACACAGTTGGACCTGTTCAACGTGTGCACAAGTGGGACACAGATCTCACATGGCCTTCCACCATTGAAACACCCCACAAGGACCTCAAGATGATCAATAAAGTGTGGGAACTGGTGGATGTCATCCTAGTCAAGTTGTGTGCCATCAGTAACAATCGAGTTCCTATCAAATAACAGACGAGTAGTGTCTTGAACTTTGTAATAACCTACACATGCCACCAATTATAAGAAATATTAGTTATGAGTAGCATCTTCATGAGAGAAGGGAATCACAAATTGTTGCTACTTCTAAAGTCAAATTGTGATTAGTTAGACAGAATAGGTGAATTAAGAAGTAATCGAGGCAACATGCAAGAACCAGATACAATACTAACATGGATGAACTACTGGAGCGACATCGGGGTGGAAGGTCACATTGAAGACGAGACGAGGTTCTGCTATTTCCATCAACATTCGTGTGCCAACATTTAGTCTGTAACACTTGAGAAAGTGTATCCAGTTCGGCCATAAAAAAGGAGCGATCTTCTTGGTTCGTGAGCCCAACTGTGAACTTATATCCATGGTGTGTCTTCAATGTGACCATTAAACTGGTTTATTCAGTTATGGCAAGGCAGGCTTCTTGAGTACATGTGTTCTAGCAGAGCAAGGGATGCACTGCAGGAAAAATAATATGAGAACACAATTTATTCGCTATCCAAATCTAGAAATAATTTCCTCTTTCACGTCAGTGTCGACCATGGTACTAGTACCTTTTATCCAAATATAGCAATCCAAATTTCCAAATTAGTCATCAGCATGTTCAAAAACCCCAACCCTCCCAGATAGGAAAGAGGATTCTTGGAACATATTGTGTGCGTTTTAAATCCGGTGTTAGGATGAGAAGGAACAAGTCTGGCGTCTCGCCAAGGCCGCAAAAACCTGTAGGGTCCTCGCACTTTGGGCACTACAAATGAAACACACCTGATTCAGTAGGAAGAAAAATGCATCAACGATGGCGGTTGCCATCCTAGGATTACTGGTGACCAAGGGGCTAGGATTTATCGGGGATGGATAAAGAATTCGTACCTGGTTCACCATGAGAAAACCCGAAGCAATCGCCGAGAGGAGGTTTTCTCTAAACAAGCAGACGAGGGAGAAGGGGATTCAAGCCCAGTGAAATATTGTTGCTTCGTCCGTCCAGCTTACTGCTATTGCTGGAAAGGCGGGGTTTTTGTGACTTGACGGCTCATTGGGCATTACTACTGCGCTACAACTAGGGTGAGTCTACCATGCAGTTGTGCACTCTAATTTGGTGCATGGTAGGTGGACCCCGTTGCCGGATGCCCCGCATATCAACAAAAGGAAGTAGAAAGGCAGGAGTAACTAGTTACACATAACTATATTTTTGATAGAGAGATACTCCCTCTGTAAAGAAATTAAAAAATCTTTTATCACAACTTTATACATAAGAAAAATCAAGGGGAATATATACAACATAATATGGGGTTCATATGAGGATAAAATACTCAGATAGGCTGACGGGTCTGGACTTTGAGCCACAGGCCAGTGGGCCTGCATGTTTGGGGGCCCATGTGTTCTAACTCAGCGTATTTCATCCGATAAATATTGCATGCGATCGGTACGATGCTGGTTTTAGATGCTGTCGCAAGGCGAATACAGAAAATTAAATAAAGCACGGCAACTGTTAGAATGAAATCGAATGAGAGTTCCTAACCAGCAATTAGAGTTGCAATTCTTTCACGATATCCTACGTGATAAATAATAATGTAGTACTACTTATACACGCAAGACACTTGTTTCACCATGCCATATTATTACATCAAAAGCTCTCAGAGGATAGATCAGTTCGGCAGTTACATGCTGCTACTGAAGAATTTCAAAGTTGATTAGGACCAGCTCTCCTTGCCGAGAAAGTTCGATTTTGACATCTTCCCCAACCGCAAGATTTTATAGAGTTTTGAACCTTGACCATCCTTTAGCATCAATCATCATGCGACCATCCTTTGTACTTATGGTATATTGAGCAGGTTCATTCACACCAAGGCTGCGCATGGTAAGAGAAACTTGGCCACGATCGCCCGAATTTTTGAACGACTCCCTCGTTGCTCTAGGAATTCTCTGTTTGCAAATAAGAAGACATACACAAACAGTTAGATCAACACAATGAATCATGTGAAACAACATGGAAAGAAAAAAGAACGAAGCACTTGGGCTGGCAATGCTTACCAAGAAGGTGGAGATGTCGGTTTTTGTAAGGACTTTGGTATATGCAGTGCAAACTGCATCCCAGTCTGTTGCCATTGAAAGTGCTGGTTCCGTTGCCGCTCCACGGGCTGGAGCAGATGCAAGTGCAAGTTCAAGTGTTGGTGTAGGTGCCAGAGCCGTTGGTGGTGCCCATGGCGGTGCGACTGCTAGTGCCGCTGCTACTGCCAGAGATGGTGCTCCTTGTGGAGCTGGTGCCGGCGTCGGAGCAGGTGCCTGTGTCGGTGCCCGATCCTCTGGTAGATCAGCCTGATCCGCTGACGCGGTCAGTGCCCAATCCTATGGTGGATCAGACTGAGCTTCTGCCACTGTCAGTGCTAGAGCTAGTGCCATCGGAGTAGGTGCCAGTGCTCGATCCGATGCTGAAGGTGGTACCGATGTGCGAGACATCAGCGATCATCATTGGTCTGCTATGATTTCATGCTTCAGCTTTCTAACTTCACTAGGCTCCGTGACCTGGATCCAGTGTTTTTCCTCCCTTCTTTTAAATGCGAGAAGGACTAATTGTGGCGTGTTTGTTAAAACAAACTGCAGTTGATCAGAGGGCTTCAGATTGTACTCAGACAACAAACTGATCCAATTGTGTCCAGTAATATAAGCGATGGATAGTGCCTTCGTTACTGACACGTCATAAGAAGTGAAACCTGCTAAAATAACTGTAATAGAGCAAACCAAATGGTTTATTCTATAATGAATATGACATGGCAAAACCTGCATCGTAAAATTGCAGCAAAAGTAAGAAAACATGACAGTAAATCAATAAGATTTACTTGATGTGACACGAGTGAATCCTTACCAGGATATCACTATGTTCAAGTTCTAAACTAAAGGTTGATCGTCCAATTACGAGTGGCATGCAGGGCCCACACTTACTCCCACAAGCAGGACAGTCCAAAGGTTGTGACAACTCATATGAAGCGAGCATCCATGGGACTGGAAATCCTGGCGGGTGCGATAAACCCTGCAATGCATACATATATTGGAGTGTAACAATAATTGATAAACCATCCTCACAAAAAAGATGATCTGGATACTTCAAAATATACGGACTGAATTGAGTGGACAAACATTAACATAAACTGTTCGCAGGATTCACCACACAACAAAAGTGGCAGTACTAAACCATACAGGGTTCACACACACAAATTGAGTACTGAACAATATTACTTACTACAGACAAGCAAAGTTGCACTAATTAAACTCTGCAGACTATTTCTTGCCACCGACCTATGGGATGTGCCCCACATAACTGGCTAGGCCATGGACTTCGTGAGAGATGTCTACCGGCACCTTTGCCATCTCGTTAACCTTGGAGAACCTAACAGAGTGGTCTTTCCACTCATAAACATGACGATGAAGACAGTCCGCATCAGATTTGTCGGGAAGCTTTATAAGAACCACACCCTTCGTAATCGAAGGCACAGTTAGGAAATTGTTGTGGTGAAGTACACCCTCGAGAACACGCCTGACAACAATGCTACAGGAAAACACTTGTTCACGACACCTGGCTACAAGGACACAGCAGCTGGATTGTTTAGTAGTAGAACACATCCTCAGGTCTTCCAGTTCACGCGGCATGACTTTGAGAACTTCATATCCACAGCGGACCTGGTTCTAATTCAAACAGAAACCAAATATTTTATTACTACCTCCATTCAGAAATATAAGATGATTTTTGATATTTTACTCCATATAAGACTACATATACGCACAGAAATGAGTGAACAAAGACACTAGAACTTGTCTACATGAGATACACAAAAAAGTTAGAACATCTTATATTTGTGAACAGAGGGATGACTTGCAATATCCATAACACAAGTTACTGAGGCTACTATACTCTCTTCCAAGGCATGAGAGCTAAAATCTTGCATTTCCTGCAGCTAGCATTGATATTCATAAAGTAGTTGAAAGTAATCTATAAGAAATCAGTGTTATATGCAAAAATCATATGTATGTCAACCTCTCGCATGTTTTGGTGAAAAGAGCCATTTAGAACTGTCATTTGGCACACAAAAATCACATGCAAGATCGCCCAGAAAGTTGTACTACTAGTACTAGTATTGCATGTACATTACACAAACCTCGTATATTAGCAAGCACTTTGCAAGTTAGATGAAAAAACATGATCAAGATCGCTAAAAAGATCGTCAAGAAGAGATATTACCTAGACTGGCTTAACGATGGATCCCGGAGAGGGGGGCTTGGATAGGGCGATGGCCTTGAGCTTGTTTGCGGTAGTCTCGGCGGGGTGCTTGCGCTTCTTCGTACCCTGAGCCTCGATGGTTTTGGCCATAGCCATAGACATCACTTCGGCCAGTGCTCCAGGGTCCATCAAGAAACAGTCAAATAGAAATAAAAGGAAATAAACCATAATCACAAATGCAAAACAAGAACAGAGAGGGAGTTAGGATCGGTTGCGGGGTTGCAAGACTGGGCCTTGCCCAGAAGCAACACCATTGATGTGCTCACCTTTCCTTCTTTGGGAGAGAAGAACAATGGCAGAAGCATGTTGGGTTTTTCTTGAAGAAATGAGGAACAAGATGAGGGAGAAGCGAGTTGGGGTTCTCTTAAAGAGAGGAAGATGAGGGAGAAGAGTGAAATGATGGTTGCTTCGTTCGTCCAACTTACTGCTGCAAAGGTCGAGTTTTGTGATTTGACGGCTCATTGGGAATTACTGCGGCACTTCGACTGGGGTAGTGTACCGTGCAGTTGTGTACTCTAGTACGGAGTAATTTAGTGCATGGCAAGTGGACCCCGATGTTGGCTATCCCACACGTCGGCGAAAGTGAGTAGCAAGGTTCCCGACGATCGTCGAGGAGGATCCGCGCGGTAGAGCGTGTCCACTGTTTCTGAAAAAATGATTACAACAAGCGTTTCCACTCTTACGATGGAGGAGTGCAAAACACAATAGCCACTTGAAGTTACACTACTAGTACTCCTACTACTAGGCATGTACAGTGGTTCATACATGAGTACTATAATCTTGTTGCTAGTGTAGTAAGATATGACGATAAAAATTTATGTTGTGCGCATGTCAACTATGAACAGTAATTTAACATGCCCCTTTTTTTACTGTTCAGTCGAGAATGAACGGTGAGATGAATGTTAATAGAACTTGGTCTACAACGCACGAAGAGTACGGTGCCACAGTACTCCATGGAACATGAACCATATGAAGCACGGATCTGTGTTAGGTAGGGTGTATGAAGGGTGCATGGGAGCAAAAGTTCCCTTCTCGACGAACTTTTGGGTGCTTGGCAGAGTGCATGAAGGGTGCATGCGTCCACACTAGGTTAACACAAATACACTAGAAGCATGCATGAAGAGAGCATGTATGAAGAGGGGTGTTGAGATGAGCATGCACAAAGAGGGAACAACTATGTTGAGATGAGAATGCAACCAAACACACCCGCACACTTTGTGCTACAGTGAATGATCTGCACCGTCTGAGTTTGATCCAATGATCATGCTGTGCCGAGACATGCCCATGTAGAGGACGCCTAAACACCACCAAAGTCCCTCTGCTTCTCGAGGCGCATGACCGTGGTGATGCGGTGTGCCACCGCCCGCAGAGCCCGCTCCCGGTCGATGGGAGCCAGCTCGTCAAAGACGGCGTCCAATGGCAGAATGGATTCCGGTGACGAAGCCCTGAGAGGATTCGCCCGGCAACGACGACGGCCGCCCGCACCCCCTCCAATTCAAGCTCCGCCCCCGCCACCGCGCAGAGACAACTCAACTCCTCGGAGATATAGGTGAAGAAGGAGACCAGGTTAGGAAGCCACAGCTCATTGAAGTCGATGGGGTAGTCGAACGGGTTTAGCCAGACGGTCGGCATGGTCGCGCTGGCACGACGATAGGCATCGCACAGCCGCAACACGTGTGTGGTGATGCGTCCATTTTGCATCCTGTTTTCTTGCTATTATTTATAATGTTTTTATGCATAATAATGCTTTATGGAGTAATTCTAATACCTTTTCTCTCATAATATGCAAGGTTTACACAAAGAGGGAGAATGCCGGCAGCTGGAATTCTGGACCTGAAAAAGCTACATCAGAGTTACCTATTCTGCACATCTCCAAATGAGCTGAAAATTTACGGAGAATTATTTTGGAATATATAAAAAAATACTACAGAAAATAACTACCGGAGGGGGGCCACCTGGTGAGCACAAGACACCAGGGCACGCCAGGCCCCCCATGCGCGCCCTGGTGGGTTGTGCTCAGCCCAGCCCACGTCCCATGCCCATCTTCTGGTATATAGGTCATTTTTACCTAGAAAAAAATCAGGAGGGGACTTTTGGGACGAAGCGTCACCGTCTCGAGGCGGAACTTGGGCAGGAGCACTTTTGCCCTCCGGCGGAGCGATTCCACCGGGGGAACTTCCCTCCCAGAGGGGGAAATCGAAGCCATCGTCATCACCAACAACCCTCTCATCTCTGGGAGGGTAATCTCCATCAACATCTTCAACAGCACCATCTCTTCTCAAACCCTATTTCATCTCTTGTGTTCAATCTTTGTACCGGAACCTCAGATTGGTACCTTTGGGTGACTAGTAGTGGTGATTACATCTTGTAGTTGATTACTATATGGTTTATGTGAGACGTCATGTTGCAAGTAATCATGTGAACTTGATATGTGTTCGATATTTTGATGATATGTCTGTTGTGATTCCCTTAGTGGTGTCATGTGAATGTCGACTACATGGCACTTCACCATATTTGGGCCTAAGGGAATGCATTGTGGAGTAGTTATTAGATGATGGGTTGCTAGAGTGACAGAAGCTTAAACCCTAGTTTATGCGCTACTTCGTAAGGGACCGATTTGGATCCAAAAGTTTAATGCTATGGTTAGATTTTATCTTAATACTTTTCTCGTAGTTGCGGATGCTTGCGAGGGGGTTAATCATAAGTTGGAGGTTTATTCAAGTAAGAACACCACCTAAGCACCGGTCCACCCACATATCAAATTATCAAAGTAGCGAACATAAATCAAACCAACATGATGAAAGTGACATGGTGAAATTCTCGTGTGCCCTCAAGAACGCTTTGCTTATTATAAGAGACCATTTTGGTCTGTCCTTTGCCACAAAAGGATTAGGCTACCTTGTTGCACTTTATTTACCATTTTCGTTACTTGTCTGTTACAAATTATCTTAATATCAAACCACCTGTTACCTACTATTTCAGTGCTTGCAGAAAATACCTTGCTGAAAACCACTTGTCATTTCCTTCTGCTCCTCGTTGGGTTTGACACTCTTACTTATCGAAAGGACTACGATTGATCCCCTATACTTGTGGGTCATCAAGGCTCTTTTCTAGAGCCGTTGCCAGGGAGTGAAGTGATGTCTACTACGCAACCTTCTTCTTGTAGACTCGTGTTGGGCCTCCAAGCGCAGAGTTTTGTAGGACAGTAGCAAATTTCCCTCAAGTGGATGACCTAAGGTTTATCAATCCGTGGGAGGCGTAGGATGAAGATGGTCTCTCTCAAACAACCCTGCAACCAAATAACAAAGAGTCTCTTGTTTCCCCAACACACCCAATACAATGGCAAATTGTATAGGTGCACTAGTTTGGCGAAGAGATAGTGATACAAGTGTAATATGGATGGTAGATATAGGTTTTTGCTATCTGAAAATATTAAAACAGCAAGGTAACTAGTAACAAAAGTGAGCAAAAACGGTATTGCAATGCTTGAAAACAAGGCCTAGGGTTCATACTTTCACTAGTGCAAATTCTCTCAACAATGATAACATAATTGGATCACATAACAATCCCTCAACGTGCAACAAAGAATCACTCCAAAGTTCCTATCGGAGAACGTAGGACGAAAATGTGCATCAACCCCTATGCATAGATTACCCCAATGTCACCTCGGGAATCCGTGAGTTGAGTGCCAAAACATACATCAAGTGAATCAATAGAACATCCCATTGTCACCACAGATATCCCATCGCAAGAAATACATCAAGTGTTCTCAAATCCAATACTCAATCCAACATAACGAAACCTCAAAGAGCAAGACTCAATTCATCACAAGGTAGAGGGGGAGAAACACCATATGATCCAACTATAGTAACAAAGCTCGCGGTACATCAAGATCGTGCCAAATCAAGAACACGAGAGAGAGAGATCAAACACATAGCTACTGGTACATACCCTCAGCCCCGAGGGTGAACTACTCCCTCCTCATCATTGAGACCGCCGGGATGATGAAGATGGCCTCCGGTGATGGTTTCCCCCTCTAGCAGGGTGCTGGAAAGGGCTCCCGATTGGTTTTCCGTGGCTACAGAGGCTTGCGGCAGCGGAACGTCCGATCTAGGGTTCTTTTCGGAGGTTCTATATTTATAAGAATTTTTGGCGTCGGAAACAAGTCAAGGAGGTGCCCACAAGCCCTCAAGGCGCGCCGGGGGGGGGGGGGGGTAGGGCACGCCCCCTGGCTTGTGGACTCCTCGGGACTCTTCTGGTCCAGCTCCGGTGCTTCAGGGGTTTCTTTTGGTCCATAAAAAATCACCATAAATTTTCAACCCATTCCGAGAACTTTTATTTCTGCACAAAAAATGACACAACGGTAGTTCTGCTGAAAACAGCGTCAGTCCGGGTTAGTTCCAATAAAATCATACCAAAACCATATAAAATTGTTGCAAACATGGCATGAATACTTCATAAATTATAGATACGTTGGAGACATATCAGCATCCCAAAGCTTAATTCATACTCGTCCTCGAGTAGGTAAATGATAAAAGAAAGAATTTATGAAGTGTGAATGCTACCTAACATATTTATCAATGTAATCTTCTTTATTGTGGCAAGAATATTCAGATCCATAAGATTCAAAACAAAAGTTTAATATTGACATAAAAATAATAATACTTCAAGCATACTAATAAAGCAATCATGTCTTCTCAAAATATCATGGCCAAAGAAAGTTATCCCTACAAAATCATATAGGCTGGCTATGCTCCACCTTCATTACACAAAGTATTTCATCATGCACAACCCTGATGACAAGCCAAGCAATTGTTTCATACTTTTGATGTTCTCAAACTTTTTCAACTTTCATGCAATACATGAGCGTGAGCCATGGATATAGCACTATAGGTGGAATAGAATATGGTGGTTGTGGAGAAGACAAAAAGAAGGAGAAAGTCTCACATCAACTAGGCGTATTAACGGGCTATGGAGATGCCCATCAATAGATATCAATGTGAGTGAGTATGGATTGCCATGCAACGGATGCACTAGAGCTATAAGTTTATGAAAGCTCAAAAAGAAACTAAGTGGGTGTGCATCCAACTTGCTTGCTCACGAAGACCTAGGACAATTTGAGGAAGCCCATCATTGGAATATACAAGCCAAGTTCTATAATGAAAAATTCCCACTAGTATATGATAGTGAAAAAATAGGAGACTCTCTATCATGAAGAACATCGTGCTACTTTGAAGCACAAGTGTGGTAAAAGGATAGTAACATTGTCCCTTCTCTCTTTTTCTCTCATTTTTTTGTTTGGGCTCTTTTTTTTATTTTGGGCTCTTTGGCCTCTTTTTATTAGTATTTTTAATCCAGAGTCTCATCCCAACTTGTGAGGGAATCATAGCTTCCATCATCCTTTCCACACATGGGACAATGCTCTAATAATGATGATCATCACACTTTTATTTACTTACAACTCAAGAATTACAACTCGATACTAGAACAAAATATGACTCTATATGAATGCCTCTGGCGGTGTACCGGGATGTGCAATGATCAAGAGTGACATGTATAAAAAATATGAACAGTGGCTTTGCCACAAATACTATGCCAACTACATGATCATGCAAAGCAATATGACAATTATGGTATGTGTCATAATAAACGGAACGGTGGAAATTGCATGGCAATATATCTCGGAATGGCTATGGAAATGCCATAATAGGTAGGTATGGTGGCTGTTTTGAGGAAGGGTATATGGTGGGTTTAATGCACCGGCGGAAGTTGCGCGGTACTAGAGAGGCTAGCAATGGCGGAAGGGTGAGAGTGCGTATAATCCATGGACTCAACATTAGTCATAAGGAACTCACATACTTATTGCAAAAATCTATTAGCCATCAAAACAAAGTACTACACGCATGCTCCTAGGGGGATAGATTGGTAGGAAAAGACCATCGCTCATCTCCAACCGCCACTCATGAGGAAGACAATCAAAAAATAAATCATGCTCCGACTTCATCACATAACGGTTCACCATACGTGCATGCTTCGGGAATCACAAACTTTAACACAAGTATTTCTACCAATCTACAATTACTCACTAGCATGACTCTAATATCACCATCTTTATATCTCAAAACAAATGCAAGGAATCAAACTTCTCATCTTATTCAATGCTCTTTATATGAAAGTTTTTATTATATCCCTCTTGGATGCCCATCATATTAGGACTAAATTCGTAACCTAAGAAAATTACCATGCTATTTAAGACTCGTAAAATAATATAAGTGAAGCATGAGAGTTCATCAATTTCTTCAAAATAAAACCACCGCCGTGCTCTAAAAAGATATAAGTGAAGCACTAGGGCAACTACCTAGCTCAAAAGATATAAGTGAAGCACATAGAGTATTTTAATAAATTCACAATTAATGTGTGTCCCTCTCAAAAGGTGTGTCCAGCAAGGATTATTGTGGCAAACTAAAAAGCCAAGACTCATATCATACAAGACGCTCCAAGCAAAACACATATCATGTGATGAATAAAAATATAGCCTCAAGTAAATTTACCGATGGATTGAAGACGAAAGAGGGGATGCCATCCGGGGCATCCCCAAGCTTAGATGCTTGGTTGTCCTTGAATATTACCTTCGGGTGCCTTGGGCATCCCCAAGCTTAGGCTCTTGCCACTCCTTATTCCATAGTCCATCAAATCTTTACCCAAAACTTGAAAACTTCACAACACAAAACTCAACAGAAAACTCGTAAGATCCGTTAGTATGATAAATCAAATCTCCACTTTTAGGTACTGTCAGGACAAGATTCAAAAAATTTCTCACATCATTCTTACTGTACCCTATCATTTCTACAATTTATATTGGGAAATATAAGCCATAGAAACTAGAAAACAAGCAAACTATGCATCGAAAACAGAATCTGTCAAAAACAGAACAGTCTGTGAAGATCTGAATTTTAGTCATATTTATGTAACTCCAAAAATTCTGAAAAATTAGTAAAACATAGAAAATTTGTATATAAATCCTCTTTAAAAAAATCAGAGTTTTTACACGTTCAGTGAATTTTAACAATTCTGTTACTGGACGCAAAAGTTTCTGTTTTTGCACAGAATCAAATCAACTATCAACCACACTATCCCAAAGGCTTTACTTGGCACTTTATTCAAACAAAAGCTATAAAAAATGATTAATACAGTAGCTTAATTATGTTAACACAAAAAAACAGTAGGGGTAAATATTGGGTTGTCTCCCAACAAGCACTTTTCTTTAATGCCTTTCTAGCTAGGCATGATGATTTCAATGATGCTCACATAAAAGATAAGAATTGAAACATAACGGGAGCATCATGAAGCATATGACTAGAACATTTAAGTCTAACCCACTTCCTATGCATAGGTTTTTTTTGAGCAAACAATTTATGGGAGCAAGAATCAACTAGCATAGGAAGGCAAAACAAGCATAACTTCAAGATTTTCAACACATAGAGAGGAAACTTGATATTATTGCAATATGTAGAAGCATATGTTCCTCTCTCATAATAATTTTCAGTAGCATCATGAATGAATTCAACAATATAACCATAACATAAAACATTATTTTCATGATCCACAAGCATAGAAATTTTATTACTCTCGACATAAGCAAAATTCTCCTCATTCGAAATAGTGGGAGTATCATAAGAAACTCGAATACTATAAATTGTTTCCACATTAAAAGAGTAATGTTCAGAAAAAGGGTAATGATAATTATGACAAGTTTTATAAATATAATCATCACTACTTTTTATAACATAAGTGTCATCACAATAATCATCATAAGTAGCAACTTTGCTCTCATCAAAATCAATTGAAACCTCTTCCAAGATAGTGGAATCATTACTAAATAAAGTCATGACCTCTCCAAATCCACTTTTATCATTATAATAAGATTCAACACCCTCCAAAATAGTGGGATAATTATTATCTAAAGTTGACACTCTTCCGAACCCACTTTCATAAATATTGCAATCATCATAAATAGGAGGCATGCTATCATCATAATAAATTTGCACATCAAAACTTGGGGGGACTAAAAATTTCATCTTCATCAAGCATAGCATCCCCAAGCTTGGGACAAACATTAATTGCAGCAAATAAATTCTCAAACTTGTCATTCTCATCAAACATAGCATCCCCAAGCTTGTGGCTTTGCATATCATAAGCATAATCACTATCATCATTAATAGTATGAATAGCACCAATAGTATAACAATTATTTTCATCACAATTTTCTAGGTTGGTGCCAAAAAGATTTTCAAGATTATAAGAAGTATCATTATTTTCCCAATCATAATCATCACAATGAGTAATAGGCATGACAAAATTATCCTCAATAGTTTCTTTGGACGTTGTACCATAAGACAAAGAATCAATATCATCATCAAGTATATCATCTTCCACATTTATTTTTGATTCATTCTCATGAGGCATAACAATAATAGGAGCAACATAATTTGGGACGGACACCTTTTTTACCTTTGCTTCTCCATCTTTTCTTTTTCTTCTCTGCATCATGTGTGAGTTTAATCAACTTTTTGGAGCTCCTTATTGATGAGATTGGTTGCATAGGAAGCTCATTCTCGTAACCTGTTTCATTACGAGAGACGATAGGAGGGAAAGTGGAAATCTTTACCCTTTCATTAGTACTTTTATATTCTATTGGTTTTCCCATCTTTCTATAGTTGGCAATATAAGCATTTTCCTTGCAATTTACCATGCAAAACATATATATTTCTTTAAGAGTAGTTTCAACGTGGTCGGTGAATATGAATTCTTCAAACCAACTATTTTTATGTGACAATTCTTCACACCCCAAAAATAAACAAAGTTCATTATAAAGTTCAAGGGTGATCAAGTTATTGCTATATTTGGACACGATTTGATCATGAAAAAGTTTGCATTGGAAATTTAGATGACCAATCCTATTGCAAAGTTCGCAAGTAATGGGATGAAGAGAGCATAATTTTGTAGCAAATTTATCTATCACCTTAAGCCACCAATTGGTTTCATCATGTTTATGCTTCTTACAAAATCTATCATCCCTATAAGGCATGTCTTCACAAACTCTATTCACTCCACAAAAATTGACATGCTTATAACACTAAAAAAAATACACTTCCGTGATGATACGTGTTTGTCACAGTAGGTCATGTTTTCTGTCATGCATGTACATCCATGACGATTTTATGACAGAATCAAGATAGTCATACATGTGCTGTCGTAGAAGTGTTCCATGACATTACCAAAATTATCATCACGGAAGTGTCCACTTCCATGACGATAAATTGCGCGTCATGGAAGTGTTTTCGTCAAGGGTAACCGACACGTGGCATCCACTATAACGGGTCACCGTTAAGCTATCGGGTTCCGGTTTGGATTCGATAACCCGTTAATAGCCCTGACCAGTGGGGATTTTCCACGTGTAAAATTCTCATTCGCTGGAGTATCCACGTGTCAGCTCAGTGCTGGGACAGATGTCATCCAGCGAATGGACGGGACGCGCCTATGATACGTCAATACGTGGCAAGGCCCAACAGTGGCCCATTCAGGTCAAAAGGCCGGCCCGTTTGACTTAGTCAAAAGGTAGCGGCCCGGCCCACCGAAGGCCTGTTAACGGCCTGTTCGCATATAGCCCATTTACAGCCCGCTAACTCACGGCCCGTTATAGCCTATCCGATTTAGGCCCAGTAACGCCATATGGGTTGTCCAATATGATTCCAACCCATTGTAACTTCCGGCCCATCTATGGCCCATGATGTCTTTCGGCCCACATGAGGCCCTTTCTAAATCTTGGCCCATAAAAGGTCAGTGGTGAAACTGGCCCATAATGAACAATATATAACTTTATACCCATTAACGGCCCATTATTCCATTGGGCCGTTTCAGCCTGTGTTATCTTTCGGCCTTCTAAGGGCCCATTTATTATTGGGCTCATTACCGGCATTCGATTACTTACGGTCCGTTACTGGCCTGTTCCGCTTGTGGGCCAAATTCAGCCCATGGTTAAAGTCGGCCCGTCTGTGGCCCTTTAATCCGTTGGGCCGTTTTCATGGCGTCATCAAATATGGCCCATTAACGACCCATTATGCTGCCGTTGGAATTAAGCCCGTTGTACACATGGACCTGCTAATGGCCCATAAACAGACGATTCCCATTATAGCCCGTTTATGGCCCATATTGTGGTCTGTTAATTGTCCATGAAAGTACGGCCCATGTTTGGCCAATCGATCATACGGCCCATAGAAGTCCCATTGAATCTATGGCTCGTAGAAGGCCCATGGATCATATGGACCTTAGGAGGCCCACTACAACAGGTAGCAGGACCATGGTTACAACGGTCAGTATGTTGCCCATGTTTACTATGGCCTAGTTCTAAATAAAAAGGTTACCACGGAAAAAGAACTGCAGCGACTACCAGCAAAAAAATAAACAAGACAATAATGAAATAAATAAGCAAGCAACTTACACTAGGCTATTACGGCTATTACAAATATTACATCCACTGGGCATCAAAGTTCGCCACCAGTGCAAATATAGTGAACAAAGCAGCATATTACATACATTTGGCGTCTAAATTGGCCACCAGTGAAAATAGACGCGGCAGCAAAACAAGTCCAGAACTGAAACCACTTCAGAAGAGCTCAAGAAACGATATCCTGGATACCCACCATGCTGGCAAGAAGCTTAGCTAGCTTATTAGTTTTCTCTTGTTTGGCGCTAAAATCGTCCAGCGCTTGCTGTTGCACCAGAAAGTATGCATCTGAATTCTGCAGGGACTTCCTCAGTCCTTCGGCTTCTTGCCGCAGCACAGCTGACTGATGCCTTTCAGCTTGTAACTGAGACTGAAGAAGCCGAAGTAATTCAGGCAGCGAGTTCAAAGAGCTGGTGCCAGCGGTAGTGGCCAGTAACTCGAACACTACATCAACGCAGGACTTTGGGGTCATCTCACTGTCTACAAGATAGTTTTTATCACCTTTCTTGGAGACCAACAGGGTTGTCTCACTATCTTGAACATTATCTGCATTACTTTCTCTAACATTGCATAATGGGGTGCTCTTCTCTAATATTCTGTTCGCATTCTACAAGAAAAACAAGCAGACACATCACAGGCTTAACATGTAGTATATGAAACTCATTTTGATAAACCGGTTCAGTAGTAAGGTGGAAAGTATAACAGCATGAAACAAACATATATCTATGTACTATGGTCACTATATTGTCCATATCATTCTAGTTTATGTTGCCAAATCAAGATAGAGACACAGTTCAAATCATATATTTTTAAGACACAGCAGCATAGACAGAATATAAGTGTGGGAAACTACACAGCACTGGCAACACTTGTAATGTGCATGACATGAGAACATAATTGTTTATACAACTGAAACTGAAATCAACATGCAGCAAGAAGTTAGAACAGCAATCCAGTTAAAGAAATAGGTCTAAAACATACTTGTTGCGCCATTGTTTCAATTGGATCCTTCAAATTCGAAATTAGTTGGTATGAGTAAATACAGTGATGCAAGAGCAAAGGAGTATAGACCATAGCTATGGAATCTGACCTGAGAACAGTTGCTCTTCTGCTTTAAACGTGGAGTTTGGGTTCGCTGTGATGGTCTTTGTGCTTTGGGCACTGCAGTTACTTTACAAACTGCTCGTGTGGGGGTACTCTATGCTGGACATGGTGCTGCGTCAACTAGAAGTGGGTTACTATCTGCTGGGGTTGGGGTTAGATGGGGTGTAGCTGGTTCTCTGTCCAACGGTGTAAGTGTACAATCTGGAAGAGTCTCGATTATGTGTGGTGGGGCTAGTTCGTGGGCCAGTACGACCATGGTTCTATCTGCATCGACGGGTAGCACTGTCTTTTGTGAAGAATGAGTTTTTACTCCTGTATATACTGCCATCACCCCCTCCAATTCAAATGGCTGATAAACAAGAAAAGAAATTGAAAGTACAGACATTGTATGATAGATAGATGTGGTAATTCACATATATGTTGTCTAACCAAACAGGACAGCATGACACAATTTCACATATATGATGGCTAACTAAACAGGATAGCATGACACAGTTTCAGATATATGATGGATAACTTAACAGGATATAATGGCATACTTCAACATATGATGAGTATCTAAACAGGATGACATGACAAAACTATATGATGTCTTTCTAAAATAGGTTGGGATGAAATAATTCACATACATGTTGTCTAAGTATATAGGATGGCATGATATAATTCACATAATTGATTCATATACTAAGCAGCTGGCACTCGCATGTATGATCTCTAAACTAAGCAGATGGCATTGAATATTGTGTATATGATGTCTAAACTAAGCAATGCAAGACACCATATGCATGATATGAGAAATATAAACATTGCAAGTTAGAGCCTACACCTCAGGTGGGATATAGGACTGGTCATCTGTCTCTGAATCCTCCTCTGAGGAGCTACCTATAACCATCGAGATATATGCTTCAACAGGTACCATTGCCTGCTCTGAAGACCTTGTTTTCACTCTAGATTTTTCCATAGCCGGCTCAAATGGCTGATACACATGAAGAGTAGTTCAATATACATAGATTGTCGACAAATGGAATACGTAATGAAAAAAAGGATGGCATGAGATAATTCACATATATGATGCCTGGCTCATGGTGGTGCATAATTCACATATATGATAACTGGCTGAAAAACATGGCATTGCATAATTCACATATCTGATATAGAAAGCAAACAGGAGGCATTCACACAAAGCATGTCTAATCTAAGCAGATGGCATGGCAATGCAAGAGACCATATGCATGATATGAACAATATAACCCTGCCAAGTTAGAGCATACACCTCGGGGGGGGGGGGAATACGACTGGTCATCTGTCTCTGAATCCTCCTCTGAGGAGCTATCTGTAACCAGCAAGAAATCTGCATCGATAGGTAGCACTGACTGCTCAGAAGACCTTGTTTTCACTCCAGATTTTCCCATGACCGACTCAAATGGCTGATGCACAGGAAGAGTAGATGAATGTATAAACATTGTTGACAAATGGAATACATTATGAAAAAAATATGGCACGATACAATTCACATATACGATGACTGGCTAAATAGGATGGCATTGCATGATTCACGTATATGATGCCTGGCTAAAGAAGATGGCATTGCATAATTCACATATACTCCCTCCGTTCCTAAATATTTTTCTTTTTAGAGATTTCAAATGGACTACCACATACGGATGTATATAGACATATTTTAGAGTGTAGATTCACTCATTTTGCTCCGTATGTAGTCACTTGTTGAATTCTCTAAAAAGACAAATATTTAGGAACGGTGTGAGTAAGATATAGAAACCAAACAGGTGGCATTCACACAAAGAAAATCTAAACTAAGTTGATGACATATAAGATGTATAAGGTAAGCAATGCGAGCCGCCATATGCATGATATGACCAACATCAGCATGCCAGGTTAGAGCAAACACCTCTGGGTGTAAATAGGAGTGGTCGGCTCCCTCTGAATCCCCCTTTGAACAGTTATCTTACTCTGGAATACAATCTGGAATGGGGGGAGGGGGAGCCCACTTCGCCCACCATGGAGCGGCGTCTGCGTGACATTATATTCCCATGCAACGGTCTTCTCTTTTTCTCTACATGTTCAGTACGATTGTGTACAATAACTGACATGCATAATAAAAAAACATAGTTAGATTATGTAAGGCCTAAGGGGTGCATGCAGAAATCAAGACTGATGGTAGCAAACGAGTGGATAGATCCAAAACTAATGATAGCAGGCAGATTATAGCTTCAGTTTAAAAAGATAGACGATGGATCATCTATTGTTTGTTGCCCACCCAACATGAACCACATAGAAGACCCAGATGAACCAGATAGTAGATAGATACTATTCGTTACTGCCTCGATATGTGCCCCACAGGCATTTTAAAACTCAAGTTTGAACATTAGTTTGGACCTGACTCGGAGTCTAAGAGGTGAACAGGACGATAAAGTAGAAGGTAATAATAACCGATGTATAACATAAGCAGACACGAAAGAGTGCGACCTCTCTTCCAGAACTGTGTGGTCCTCAGGTTCATCTGCTCAGTCGATGATGGTAATGCAGTTGCGTGGCTGTCGGTAACGGGGAAGATGGTCTGAGGCGGTGAAAGAAAGTCTGCCGGGGGAATCTCTGCTGCAGTGAACGCTTCCGTCGATGGTGCACCTCAGGTGGGGTGGATGACGGCACGGCATGAGCAGGACATAACACACAAAGTTTTATTTGACACCTATCTGAAAATGAAGTAAATCTGTAAGGGCTCCTTAGAATTGGAGGATTCTATAAACGCAGGGACAGGAAAAACACATGAATAGGATAGGAATGCACGTGCAAAATAGAGCATTTGCAAACATAGGATTTCTGTCAACCTGGGTGTTTAGTTCACATGAATTGGAAGAACACAGGAATGAAGAAACATGGTCAAATTAAAGTCAAACCACATGAAAATGTAAAATAAGAATCTTATTATGCTAGTAATGCAATTAGTCCTGTTCTTCATGCATATTAATTTGAAAAGGACGTCCAAGTGGATATTAAAATTCCTACGTTTTTTCTTTGAAATAGACACCAAAGGGAAAAAATCCTCTAGTTTTGCTTTGCTCCATTCCTTCTAACCAAATGCACGAATAGTAGACCATAGTAAAGTTTCCAATTCCTACATTTTCCTTCACTTTTTCTTTGAACTAGTGGCGATTCTAGTAGGCAGTCTTCAACAGGCTGAAGCCTGCCCTCGAAATATTCTGTGAGCTTAGATTTGGTCCAGATGAGTATCATATAATGGCTATCTTGCTAAACCAATTCAAATTATTGTTCAAAAGAGCATTTAGTTTTGTCCCTGTTAACTTTGTGACCATGATTCTTTTATTTCTGGATTTGCAACTGCTTTGAACCAAAGGATCCCTGAGGGATCGACATGAATGCAGAGTAACAAAGTGATGCGACAAGTGTACAACCTCTTTGGCATAGCCTTGTCGACCGCAGCATCATTGGGTTGGACGTGGAGGATGGTGATGCTGGCGTGACTGTTGGAGGCGGGGAAGAAGATCTGAGGCCTTTGTAGATGGCACCGAGGGTACTGCTTCGCTGTGATGGACAGTTCCGTTGTTGGAGCAGCTCCGGTGAGGTGTACGACGGTGAGGCTGAAGCAGGACAAGACAAACAACGTTAATCTGAAGTGGGACTCTAATAGCATCTGCAATAGATGATGTAAAATACATCACCAAAAAGTGCTAAATGTAACATGCATCAGCCACGCCACGGCCGCTCCGACAGATGCTGTAAATATTGTTCACTCTGAACTTACCTGAAGAAACTGAACTTTACAGTCGAAACTGAATTTTACTGTCGAAACTGATTGAACTAGTAGCAGAGCATTGCAATAGAAGTTTAGGGCGTTCGAGCACTAGTAGCAGAGAAGCAGTGATCTAAATCAGCAGCCGCTCGAGCAGGGAACGCACTAGCAGAGAGCAACTCGTGCAGCAGCACCACGAGCGAGTGCTAAAGCAGCAACTCCTATAGCTGCCGCAGGTCGTGCAGTAGCAGCAGCAGCGCGAGCGAGAGCAAGAGCAGAGCAGAGCAGCAGCACGAACGAGAGCAAGAGCGAAGTAGCAGCACGACCGACAGCAATAGGAGAGTAGAGCAGCAGCACGAACGAAAGCAAGAGCAGTGCAGCAGCGCGACCGACAGCAAGAACAGAGCCGCAACGCGAGCGAGAGCCGAAGCAGCAGCAGCAGTGCGAGCGAGAGCCGGAGCAGAAGCAGCTAGTGCTGGTGTGGAAGTTGCTGCCGAGGAAGCAACAACATGGGGGAGAAACGTCGTGGAGGAACTGGCCGGCAACGGCGCCGGCGATGGAGACCCGCCATGACTGCTCGGTATCGAGCACCGGCAGCCCCGTGAGATTGAATAAAAGATAAAATGCAGTGGTGAGTGCAGAACCTCCTTGGTGGCGCCGAGTAGGCCTCGGCTTCATCGGAGGAATTGGTGAGGGTGCTGCGATTCTGGTGGGGCAGGTCAAGACGGCGCTGTGGGGATGGAGGTCGCGCGATAGAAGAGGCGAACGTCCGGGCAGCTCCTTGGAGGTGGAGGATGGGGCGGCTGATCCGGCGGGACGACGAGATCGACGATGGATCCTCATCCAATGCGGTGGATGAGGGACGTCGAGGTGTTGATGTGGACGACGTCGTCGGGGAAGAGTCTCCGGCTGGGCAGCGGTCGGGAGGCCGACGGAGGAGCGTGGGGTTTCACGGGTTTTGGTGGCCTCGGTGTACGAATGGGGGGGGGGGACGAAGGGGAAGGTAGGGGGAGCCATGGCTTAGGGACGCGCTTGTCCGAAATGTGGGGTAAGTTACGAATGTACCCCCACCGGTTTTCACCACGCGACGTCGAGGCGGCATTTCCGGCTGAGGGGTAGAAGGGGGATTTCGCGTGTCTGGGCTGCGGTACCGATTTCGAATGAGGAGGGAGTTTTCGCACGCGTCGAAATTTCGGGATAACAAGGCGTGGCGCGGGTTGAAGAGGCGGGAGTTCCATAGCAGAAGAGACAAAAGGTACTCGAGCTTGAAAATTTCAGGATAACACGGCGCGGATTCCATGTTCGGCAGAACAAACTTAACGTGTACAAAAAAAACAATTCATACAAAACACAAGAGAGTCATGTCCCCTTTTACTATATTGCTATAAATGCCATTGAAAAACTACAAGAAAAATGTAAAAAAAATCAGGAGAACAAGATTAGCCTGTACAGTACCAAATCAATTCGCACTTCCCTGAACAACAACAAAAAACAAATCAATTCCCACCACAAGAAAGAGTCATGTCCCTTTTTATATGATTACAAATGCCAGGATCTTGAATTTCAATTTTTGAATTCACGTTATGTTGAATTCGAGTATATCATTAGGTGATCTTGCGGTTTATAATGGATGTAGTCCTACATTTTGATCTTCCTTCTTATATGGACATTTTACTCCACCCTATGAATATATATATTGTCGTCTACCATATGGACTAAATTTGAATCAATTTTCCTTATTTGAATACGGTTGTTGTCAAGTTATACCATCATTTAAATATTATCTTGATAACAGAAAACATGCATATAGTAGTAATCATATTTCAATATGAACTACATGTACCATACGATCTCCAATTCAAATATTTGTATCCATTTTATGTTGAATTCAAATCACAGTACATTGGTCTAGGTAGCGAGATGTTTGGGATAATCTAAACCCTATTTTCATATGTATAAATTTTGGCCGAATTGGACAGGTTTTGGTATAAGCTTCTTGCAAACCGGAAATTCTCAAGAAGCCTCGTGGTTCCGAGAGGGAACGTGTCACCTTTGTGTGCGAAACGATATACGCTGCCTCCCCCCTGATTTTGTTTACAGAGGCAACATCAAACTATATGAGTGCCTTGTTAAATTTTGGAATTATTCCGGGTTCGTTTGGCCTTTTTTATACATTAACTGAGTTTCTGGTCATTTAATGTGCATAATTCAAATTTGAACTGCAAGCACATGCTCCGATGCACCAAAGTTGGTTGAAAAATCACATGTGTGTCCTTGGGTGAATTTCTAGGTCCCATGCAAGAAATGGGAATGAAATTCAAACATCTGGGTGTCGTGACTCGGCCGAGAACATTGAGAAACTTGGTTTTTAAATTCCTGTAAATCCAAAACTCGCCTGAAAATCATGAAACTTGGCATGGTGTCATGTCATGTCACTAGCATGTTGTGGTAAAAAATCTGGCCAAATTGGAACAAGTTTTGGTATAAGCTTCTTGCAAACCGGAGCTTCTCTCAAGAAGGCTCGTGGTTTTGAGAGGGAACGTGTCGCCTCTGTGTGTGAAACGATATACGCTGCCCCCCCTTGATTTTATTTACAAAGGCAACATAGAACTATATGAGTGTCGTGTTAAATTTTGGAATTATTCCGGGTTCGTTTGGCCTTTTTTATACATTAATTGAGTTTCTGGTCATTTAATGTGCATAATTCAAATTTTAACTACAAGCACATGCTCCAGTGCACCAAAGTTGGTTGAAAAATAACATGTGTGTCCTCGGGTGAATTTCTAAGTCCCACGCAAGAAATGGGAATGAAATTCAAACACCTAGGTGTCGTGGCTCGGCCGAGAACATTGAGAAACTTGGTTTTTAAATTCCTGTAAATCCAAAACATGCCCGAAAATCATGAAACTTGGCATGGTGTCATGTCATGGCACTAACATGCTGTGGTAAAAAATTTGGCCGAATTGGAACAAGTTTTGGTATAAGCTTCTTCAAACCGGAGCTTCTCTCAAGAAGGCTCATGGTTCTGAGAGGGAATGTGTCACCTTTGTGTGCGAAACGATATACGCTGCCCCCCCTTGATTTTCTTTATAGAGGCAACATAGAACTATATGAGTGTCGTGTTAAATTTTGGAATTATTCTGGGTTCGTTTGGCCTTTTTATACATTAATTGAGTTTCTGGTCATTTAATGTGCATAATTCAAATTTGAACTACAAGCACATGCTCCAGTGCACCAAAGTTGGTTAAAAATAACATGTGTGTCCTCGGGTTAATTTGTAGGTCCCATGCAAGAAATGGGAATGAAATTCAAACACCTAGGTGTCGTGGCTCGGCCGAGAACATTGAGAAACTTGGTTTTTAAATTCTTGTAAATCCAAAACACGCCTGAAAATCATGAAACTTGGCATGGTGTCATGTCATGGCACTAACATGCTGTGGTAAATTTTTTGGCCGAATTGGAACAAGTTGTGGTATAAGCTTCTTGGAAACCGGAGCTTCTCTCAAGAAGGCTCATGGTTCTGAGAGGGAACGTGTCACCTTTGTGTGCGAAACGATATACGCTACCCCCCTTGATTTTCTTTACAGAGGCAACATAGAACTATATGAGTGTCGTGTTAAATTTTGGAATTATTCCGGGTTCGTTTGGCCTTTTTTATACATTAATTGAGTTTCTGGTCATTTAATGTGCATAATTCAAATTTGAACTACAAGCACATGCTCCGTGCACCAAAGTTGGTTGAAAAATCACATGTGTGTCCTTGGGTAAATTTCTAGGTCCCATGCAAGAAATGGGAATGAAATTCAAACATCTGGGCATCGTGGCTCGTCCAGAAACATTGAGAAACTTGGTTTTTTAATTCCTGTAAATCCAAAACACGCATGAAAATCATGAAAATTGGCTTGGTGTCATGACATGGCACCAACATGCTGTGGTAATTTTGCTATCCGATTTGCGAAGGCGCACACATTAACAATTAACAAAGTCATTTTGGAACAAGTGCTGTCATGTTACAATCGGAAACACAAGTATTATTGAAACCGTGGGCGTTCTACTTACCATTTATGTGCCGCCACGTGTCCCTTTTTTTATTGGCTAGGAGGCGCCATGCGGGGTAGCTATTTGAGTACGGGAGGCGTGCGATCAGACCCCTGCGCGTGCTTATCGGGAGGAGAGCCCTTTGACATCCATCTTCCGCCCACCTCTCTCCCAAGGTCTCCATTAATGGCGCCCGAGCCCCTGTTTAAAGGCGTGGCTATGTCTCACTCGACTGAGATTTAAGAGAGAAAAAAGAAAATCTAAAAAGAAAATTTTGCATGGATCTTGATTTAAGATCCGACGGACCTATATAGCATCTACTGCGACTTATAGCAAGACTGATGAATATATAAGGACGACAGTGGATAATAATTGTCTTACATATTTAGGAAGATAATTAAAAAAGCCACATGCGGCTACGCCCGAAATACACAAGGGAAAAAGAAGAAGGAAGACGCATACAACGATCTGGCTCATTGATCTCTACTTTCTTGATGCGCTGCAGGTCGTGGAGACTAGTTCTTGCGGCGAGCGGCGATGATCTCTCTCATCAGTTTCATGTCCTTAATACGCTGCTTGGCAGCATCCACGGATTACTCCACGAGCCTTTCGCGCTCGATGCGGAGCATGGCATTCTCGTCCATAGGTTTCTTGACGATGACGCACGTCCTCTTCAACAAGGCATTGGTCTCCTCCGCCTCCTTCGTCCTTCCGGCGATCTTTGCCCTCAGCAGGTCACGCTCTGTGTGGAGCTTCGCCTTGTCCTCCCCTAGTCCTCGAATGACGGCGGTAGCATTTTCAAACAAGGCATTCATCTCATCCTACAGCTTCATCCAGCCAGAGATCCGACCCATCAGGCCATCGAGCATACCGCGCATGCGCCTGTGAGAGTCCTCGCCTGCCCACGAGACATTTTCCCAGGCCGTCGCGGCGCGGGAGGATCTCCCTGCTGCATTCGCGGCGCAGCGGGACATCTCTGCTGCTTCCGCGGCATGGCCGGACCACTCTGCTGGATCGACGGCACGGCGGGACCTCTGTGCTGCTTCGACGGCGCGGCGGGACCTCTGTGCTACTACGGCGGCGCGGCGGGACATGTCGGATGCTACAACGGCGAGGCGGGACATTTCTTGTGCTTCCGCTTCCATGCTCGCCTCCCCCTGGTCGTAATCTCTCGACCCAAAACTCATGCGGGCCATGGCATATGCAAGGGAACGATGATCAAAGACTTGTTTGTTTTTGAGGATGAGGAGTTGAGGAGGAATGTGCAGTCATCTTGGAGTAGAGTATTTATAACCGAGTACTAATACGCTCCTAAGTGGGAAACCGTTTAGGTTTTGATCGGTGTGAACAGGTTTGCAATTAAATATAGCGTGGTAGTAATTTGGAATGTGACGAGACGCAAGCTCAAAATTTATTGACGGTTCTAGTTTCGAACTGCGGCACTATTCCCGGATGGCGTAACGTGGGCACGCGTTCTCGGCCATGGTGTAGCAGTTTTGTAATATGTCATGGTACTTATTTTTCTACTGTTGTGTACGTGCAATAACTGGCACCGTCGGATACATATCTTACGGTTATAGGGGCGTTCGCCAGGAATAGCCTCGTGGCGAGCTATAGACTAGTCTTTTTTTCACACGCATTACATCGACACATATCATCTCTCTCCCTCTTTCCCACGCACACACCTATTGGAACATGCTAAGGTTTCAACTGTGGTTCGCAAAAGTAATATTAAAGCACCTAAACCTGCTGAACAAATTAAAGTAGAACCTAGTGTTGCTATGGTTAAAGATCTCCTGGTAGAAAATATTGATGGGCATGTTATTTACTTCTGCGATGAAGCTGCTAGAATTGCTAAACCTGATGAAAAAGATAAACATATACCTGTTGTTGGCATGCCTGTTGTCTCAGTTAAAATAGGAGATCATTGTTATCATGGTTTATGTGACTTAGGTGCTAGCATGAGTGCTATTCCTTTTACCTTATACCAAGAAATTATGAATGACATAGAACCCGTTGAAATAGAAGACATAGATGTTACTATTAAACTTGCTAATAGAGACACCATCACACCACTTGGGATTGTTAGAGATGTCGAAGTCTTGTGTGGGAAAATAAAATACCCTATTGATTTTCTAGTTCTTGGTTCCCCACAAGACAATTTTTGTCCCATTATCTTTCGTAGACCCTTCTTGAACACCGTTAATGCTAAAATAGATTGTGAAAAACAAACTGTCGGTGTTAGCTTTGGTGATCAGTATCATGAGTTTAATTTCGCCAAGTTTAGTAGACAACCTCATAAGAAAGAATTACCTAGTAAGGATGAAATAATTGGTCTTGCTTCTATTGCCGTGCCTCCTAGTGATCCACTAGAACAATATTTGCTAGACCATGAAAATGATATGCATATGCATGAAAGAAATGAAATAGATAAAATTTTCTTTGAACAACGACCTCTGCTCAAACACAATTTGCCTATTGAACTCTAGGAGGTCCTTCTCCACCTAAAGGTGATCCTGTGTTTGAATTAAAACAATTGCCTGACACTTTGAAATATGCTTATCTCGATGAGAAAAAGATATATCCTGTTATTATTAGTGCTAACCTTTCAGAATATGAAGAAGAAAGATTATTGAAAATTCTGAAGAAGCACCATGCTGCCATTGGATATACTCTTGATGATCTTAAGGGCATTAGTCCCACTCTTTGTCAGCACAAGATTAATGTGGAACCTGATGCTAAACCGTTGTTGATCATCAATGATGTTTGAATCCTAAGATGAAAGAAGTGGTAAGAACTGAAATATTAAAACTTCTGGAAGCAGGTATAATCTATCCCATAGCTGATAGTAGATGGGTAAGTCTTGTTCATTGTGTCCCTAAGAAGGGAGGTATCACTGTTATCCCTAATGATAGAAATGAACTTATTCCACAAAGAATTGTTACCGGTTATAGAATGGTAATTGATTTTAGAAAATTAAATAAAGCAACTAGAAAAGATCATTACCCTCTGCCTTTTATTGATCAAATGTTGGAAAGATTATCTAAGCACACACACTTTTGCTTCCTTGATGGTTATTCTGGTTTTTGTCAAATACCTATTTCACAATCCAATCAAGAGAAAACCACCTTTACTTGCCCATTTGGAACTTATGCTTATAGACATATGCCTTTTGGTTTATGCAATGCACTTGCTACCTTTCAAAGATGTATGACTTCTATATTCTCTGATTTTTGTGAAAAGATTGTTGAGGTTTTCATGGATGATTTTTCTGTTTATGGAACTTCTTTTGATGATTGCTTGAGCAACCATGATCGAATTTTGCAGAGATGTGAGCAAACTAATATTGTCTTCAATTGGGAGAAGTGCCACTTTATCGTTAATGAAGGTATTATCTTGGGACATAGAATTTCTGAACGAGGTATTGAGGTGGATAAAGCTAAAGTTGATGCAATTGAGAAAATGCCATGTCCTAAAGATATTAAAGGTATTTGTAGTTTCCTAGGTCATGCTGGTTTCTATAGGAGATTTATTAAAGACTTCTCTAAAATCTCTAGGCCTCTTACAAATATTTTACAAAAGGATGTTCCATTTGTTTTTGATGATGATTGTGTAGAAGCCTTTGAAACACTAAAGAAAGCCTTAACTTCTGCACCTATTGTTCAACCACCTGATTGAACTTGCCTTTTGAAATTATGTGTGATGCTAGTGATTATGTTATTGGTGTTGTTCTAGGACAAACAGTTGATAAGAAATTGAATGTTATTCATTATGCTAGCAAAACTATAGACAGTGCTCAAAGAAATTATGCTACTACTAAAAAAGAATTTTTAGCAGTTGTGTTTGCTTGTGACAAATTCAGATCCTATATTGTTGATTCCAAAGTAATTGTTCACACTGATCATGCTGCTATTAAATATCTTACGGAAAAGAAAGATGCTAAACCTAGACTTATTAGGTGGGTTCTTTTGCTACAAGAATTTGATTTACATATTACTAATAGAAAAGGAGCTGAGACCCCCGTAGCTGATAACTTGTCTAGGTTAGAGAATATTCTTGATGACCCACTACCCATTGATGATAGATTTCCTGATGAACAACTAGCTGCAATAAATGTTTCTCATAATACTCCTTGGTATGCTGACTATGCTAATTATATCGTTGCTAAATACATACCACCAAGTTTCACATACCGACAAAATAAAAAATCCTTCTATGATTTAAGACATTACTTTTGGGATGATGCACATCATTATAAAGAAGGAGTAGATGGTATTATTAGACATTGTGTACCTGAGCATGAACATGAACAAATCATACGGAAATGTCACTCTGAAGCTTATGGAGGGCATCATGCGGGAGATAGAACCGCTCACAAGGTATTGCAATCTGGTTTTTATTGGCCTACTCTCTTCAAGGATGCCCGTAAGTTTGTTTTATCTTGTGATGAATGTCAAAGAATTGGTAATATCTGTAAGCGTGAAGAAATGCCTGTGAATTATTCACTTGTTGTTTAACCATTTGATGTTTGGGGTTTTGATTATATGGGACCTTTTCCTTCCTCTAATGGGTATACACATATTTTGGTTGTTGTTGATTATGTTACTAAGTGGGTAGAAGCTATTCCAACTAGTAGTGCTGATCATAACACTTCCATTAAAATGCTTAAAGAAGTCATTTTCCCGAGGTTTGGAGTCCCTAGATATTTAATGACTGATGGTGGTTCACACTTTATTCATGGTGCTTTCTGTAAAATGCTTGCTAAATATGATGTTAACCATAGAATTGCATCCCCCTATCATCCTCAATCTAGTGCTCAAGTTGAACTTAGCAATAGAGAAATAAAACTAATATTACAAAAAACTATTAATAGGTCACGAAAGAATTGGTCTAAGAAATTGGATGATGCACTTTGGGCCTACACAACAGCATATAAAAATCCTATGGGTATGTCTCTGTATAAAATGGTATATGGAAAAGCATGTCACTTACCTCTTGAACTAGAACATAAAGCTTATTGGGCAATGAAAGAGCTCAACTATGATTTCAAATTTGCTGGTGAGAAGAGGTTATTTGATATTAGCTCATTAGATGAATGGAGAACCCAAGCTTATGAAAATGCTAAATTATTTAAAGAAAAAGTTAAAAGATGGCATGACAAAAGAATCCAAAAGCGGGAATTCAAAGTTGGAGAATATGTTCTTTCGTACAACTCTCGTTTTAGATTCTTTGCAGGAAAACTTCTCTCTAAATGGGAAGGACCATATATTATCGAGGAGGTTTATCTCTTTGGAGCTATCAATATTAATAATGCCAAAGGTACTAACCCGAAGGTGTTCAATGGGAAAAGAATTAAACACTAAATCTTAGGTACGCCTATCAATGTTGAAAGCAATATTATTCAAACTATGACACCAGAGGAACACATAAAAGAAACCTTCCAGAACACTCCACAATCCAAAAAAAGAGGAGGTACGTGATACAGTAAGTAAATGACTCCAAAAAATCCGCAAAAATATTTTTTGTCAGTTTTGGAATAATAAAAAATTAGGAAAATAAGAAACAACCAGGAAGGCAACCGAGGAGGGCACAAGACACCAGGGCGCGCCTGCCTTACCTGGCGCGCCCAGGTGGGTTGTGCCCACCTCGGGAACCTTCCCGACTCCATTTTCCTCTCGTTTGCTTGTTTCCCAAGATAAAAAATCTTTATATACCCCCCGAACGTATTGACCACCCTATCGCGGAGAAATCTTCTGTTCTTCTTTCATGCTGTTTTTCTGGTAGATCTAAAAATATGTCATCTCAAGATTCGGAGGAAGAGTGCCCTGTTTCTTACCAGCCTCTGGACCCAAATATCTTCAAGGATACTTTTCCCTATGTGTGGTTTACAGATGAGGAGGATGAAGCTAAATCTATCCCGCCTCGGTTCTTGTAGGAAAGCAAGGAAGCGTTATGTAAGAATATATTAAAGCTCGAGCTGGAGAATGAGGATCTGAGGGAAAACAACTTTAGCCTCCGATGCAAGCTGGATAAACTTACCACCTCATCACCATCACCATCATCATCTTCCCTAACAAAGGAGACTTGAGTCCATGGTATGGGCAAGCCCCTTGGTTTGTGCCAAGCTTGGGGGAGGTGCCCCGATATCGTATCATCACCCCTATCTTTGTCTTTATCTATTTTAGTTCGATCTTTAGTTATCATATTATTTTGTTGAATAAAAGTTTAGTTCAATCTATTTTCGAGTGCTTGCTTAGTGATCTACCTATCTATGTAATCGTGTGCGAGATATATAATAAAGAGTAGTTTGAGATTTGTTTCTTTACTCTTATGTTTCAATAAAAAAGAAATGAAAATAAATGAAAAAGATCATATGCTAATCTTATGGTAAGTAATGACATCACATAAGGAAAAGTATAAGTGGTAAAATTTATTGGAGATTGACAAACATAGCATTGGTCAATGATGCAATTCATGAAAGAATTAATAAGGGAAGAGAAGATTCACAGGCAAATACACTATCTTGGACATCTTTTATGATTGTGAGCCCCCATTAAATATTATATGTCAAAATTGTTGACGTTGGACAAGGAAGAGAACATAATGATTTATGTTTGTTCATATTCACATAGAAGTTATATTGTCATAGATCCTTCAACATGTGGTGCTTGCTCAATATCTTTGCTAGCCAAAAACTCCGCACTAAGTAGAGATACTACTTGTGCATCCAAAAACCCCTAAACCCAAAATCTTATTTTGAGAGTCCACCATACCTACCTATGGATTGAGTAAGATCCTTCAAGTAAGTTGTCATCGGTGCAATAAGGCAAAATTTCTTCTAAATGTGTTGGACCATTTAGTGTAAGAGAAAATTGAGCATTGTACGAACTTGTGATGTCAAAATAATGAAAGCGATGGACTACATAATAAAGGTTGCTATCACAAGGGGCAATACAATGTGACGTTCTTTTGCATTAAGGGATTTGGCATACAAACAAAAATCGCATGGCAACCTCTGCTTCCCTCTAAGAAGGGCCTATCTTTTACTTTTATGTATTTACTTTTATGCAAGAGTCAAAGTATTCTTCCCTATTCCTTTTATTTTTCTCTTTTTGCAAGCATCATGTGGTGAGGAAAGATCTAGGCACATATATCCAATTGGATATGAGTGAGAATGAGATATTATTGTTGACATCACCCCTGAGGTGAATATGTTGGGAGGCGAAACTATAAGCCCCTATCTTTCTATGTGTCCGGTTGAAACTCTTTGTTCATGGGTACGCTGTGAGTGTTAGCAATCATAGAAGGTTAAATGATGGTTGAGTATGTAGACTTGCCAAAAGGCTCCGACAGGTGACCCTTCCTGAAAATATGATGAATTGTAGTTGCAAAGTTGACTGAGAACATAGTTTGTTGGTTTTCAATAGTGTTTATGCTTTATACTTCAATGTTGTGATGAATTTTTGCTTGTTCATGAGAAGTTATATCATAAAAGTTGTGTGATAAAGTTTTATGTTAAAGTTATTTGATGTTATAATAATAAACATGATGCTTCTATGTCCGTATTTTGTTTTTATCGACACCTCTCTCTCTAAGCATGTGGGCATGTTTTTCGATTTCGGTTTTTCGCTTGAGGACAAGCGAGGTCTAAACTTGGGGGAGTTGATACGTCCATTTTGCATCATGTTTTCTTGCTGTTATTTATAATGTTTTTATGCATAATAATGCTTTATGGAGTAATTATAATGCCTTTTCTCTCATAATATGCAAGGTTTACACAAAGAGGGAGAATGCCGGCAGCTGGAATTCTGGACCTGAAAAAGGTACGTCAGAGTTACCTATTCTGCACATCTCCAAATGAGCTGAAAATTTACGGAGAATTATTTTGGAATATATAAAAAATACTGGAGCAAATAACTACCGGAGGGGGGCCACCTGGTGAGCACAAGACACCAGGGCGCGCTAGGCCCCCCAGGCGCGCCCTGGTGGGTTGTGCTTAGCCCAGCCCACCTCCCATGCCCATCTTCTGGTATATAGGTCATTTTAACCTAGAAAAAATCAGGAGGGGACTTTCGGGACGAGGCGCTACCGTCTCGAGGCGGAACTTGGGCAGGAGCACTTTTGCCCTCCGGCGGAGCGATTCCGTCAGGGGAAATCGAAGCCATCATCATCACCAACAACCCTCTCATATTTGGAAGGGCAATCTCCATCAACATCTTCAACAGCACCATCTCCTCTCAAACCCTATTTCATCTCTTGTGTTCAATCTTTGTACCAGAACCTCAGATTGGTACCTGTGGGTGACTAGTAGTGTTGATTACATCTTGTAGTTGATTACTATATGGTTTATTTGGTGGAAGATTATATGTTCAGATCCATTATGCTATTTAATACCCCTCTGATCTTATGCATGATAATTATTTGTGAGTAGTTACTTTTGTTCTTGAGGTCACGGGAGACGTCATGTTGCAACTAATCATGTGAACTTGATATGTGTGTTCGATACTTTGATGATATGTATGTTGTGATTCCCTTAGTGGTGTCATGTGAATGTCGACTACATGGCACTTCACCATATTTGGGCCTAATTAAGGTAATGCATTGTGGAGTAGTTATTAGATGATGGGTTGCTAGAGTGACAGAAGCTTAAACCCTAGTTTATGCGCTACTTCGTAAGGGACCGATTTGGATCCAAAAGTTTAATGCTATGGTTAGATTTTATCTTAATATTTTTCTCGTAGTTGCGGATGCTTGTGAGGGGGTTAATCATAAGTAGGAGGTTTGTTCAAGTAAGAACATCACCTAAGCACCGGTCCACCCACATATCAAATTATTAAAGTTGCGAACATAAATCAAACCAACATGATGAAAGTGACATGGTGAAATTCCCGTGTGCCCTCAAGAATGCTTTGCTTATTATAAGAGATAGTTTTGGCCTGTCCTTTGCTACTAAATGATTGGGCTACCTTCCTGCACTTTATTTACCATTATCGTTACTTGTCCATTACAAATTATCTTGCTATCAAACTACCTGTTACCTACTATTTCAGTGCTTGCAGAAAATACATTGCTGAAAACCACTTGTCATTTCCTTCTGCTCCTCGTTGGGTTCGACACTCTTACTTATCGAAAGGACGATGATTGATCCCCTGTACTTGTGGGTCATCATGTGGCAACATGGTCCAGCAAGTGGTTGAGGCGATCCTGGACCCCGTCATGATTGGCCCGCTCGTGCTCCAGCCGGCTCGCCTGACCGCCTATCGTATCTCCCGCTTTCTGCAACAACGCCGCCGATGCCTCAAGCATCTTTGTGGTGGACGCCTGCCGCTTTTGAAGCTCCGTGAACTCCCACACATAAAGGAGGAGCATGGCACTCCTCTCCTCCTTGAGCCCATGGAGCTCCACATCTTTGTCCCTGAGCTCCGCATCCTTGGCCTGGAGCTCCTATGTCAGGCGCCTCACGACATACTCCGTGATCTGGTGCGCCGCGATGGAACCAGGTAGAAGTAATGGGGAGAGGAAGCAAAGGGGGCAAAACGGCTGAAAGGCAATGCAATCTATGGGAAGGCAGAGGGAGCCAGCCGAGGAGCAGGGTGAATCTTTTGGTTTTCACCATGGGGAAACCCCGGTCGATGAATTTTCACATCAGGGAGCAGTGGGTTTTACAGGCGGAGTCATCATGACTAATTGCTGCCGCACCTGCTCCTGTCAAAGAAAATAAAAATCCTGCCACGCCTGTCGCACCCAAAGACCAAAGCAACTCAATGGTGGATATTTAAATTTACCTACCAGCAAGGAGAGAAAAAGGGGTGAAAAAACAAATGTGGCAGCGCCCTAGCTAATCGGCCGCACTAGCCCAACTAGCTAGCCACTGTGCTTCACTGATGTATTCGGTGGGAAAGGTGGGCTTTTATGATTTGATGACTCAATTACTTGCTTTGGCGCTACGATCGAGGAGGACCCAGAAACCGCGCGGTAGGGTGTCCCACGTCTCGGCAAGGAAGAAAATATGCGTGCACCACCCGGGAGGAACCAGAAACCGCGCGGTAGGGTGCGCCACGTCTCGGCACGGAGGAAAAATGTGCGTGTAAAAATATACTGTATCGGACATACTACCTATGGTTCGAACTCGGGACCCAGCCAGTCGGTCGAAAACACCTCACTAGCCACACAACTTTATCATGCTAACGTGGCATGGAGGATAGGTGTGGTTAGCTCCGTCTCGACCAGCCACAACGTCTCTTGTTCTAGGCGATTCATCTATTTTCCAAGCATTCTTTTAGTTATAATAACACCACAGCAAACTCGTTACGCTCTTCATGTTTGCCCGTGCGTCTAAAGGTTGTACTAGATGGAGAGGAGAGAGATCGCAGACATGGGACCCACCAGTAAGTGAGTCAACGTTCATGCACATGTTGATGAGCCACTCCCTCTACTCTACTCAACGTAATATTGTATAAAATCATGTTACGCGACAAAGCCAACAACCGTTGTTGTTTCAGGCTATCGACATATGCTTTGTAGTCCAGGTTGCCAGTTCGAATCTCGTCCTTCTGATTTATTAGTTCTAGGTCCAAATTTGATCAATGACAAGTGGGACCCCCCCCCCCCCGGTGTGTTGTTCTGATATTTCAGTGTAGGACGATCTTTTTGCACAAACACTTTGCGCGGTTAGACAAGTTATGGCACCAGTTACACGTATTTTGCAAGTTTAGGAACAAAAATGATAGCGGCATAGAATATCACGTGCTCCCCGCAGCTTAGATGCTATGGTGATATGAGATTTTACGTCGTCGGATCTAAGATCCAATGGGTTGGGAGTAGTCTTTGTAACTATGCGCAATTTCCAAACTCTTTAAGGTTTTTTTTGCAAAAAAACATTCAGGCCTTGTGTGAGCCGCTGGATCTTGGATCCAACGGCTCCCAGTAGCTCATATTAGGTGCTCCCCGCAGCTTAATTAGCCGCTATAGTGATACGATCATCAAGGTCGTTGGATCAGAGATCCAATGCCATATGCATAGTATTTGTACTTCTACGCAATTCCTAAACTCTTTGAGGCCTATATTGCAAAAACATTCAAACCTCCTACCAGGAGCCGTTAGATCTCCCGGGAGCTCGTATCACCATAGAATGTATGGTGTGGGAGCACCTCATATTCTCCCATGCAAGAAAACATCAAGTGCTCTTGCAGCTTGGATGCTACGGTGATACGAGCTTCGAGGTCGTTCGATCTCAGATCTAGTGGCATCTGAGTAGTCTTTGTACTTCTGAGCAGTTCCCGAACTCTTTGAGGGCTTTTTTGCAAAAAACATTCGAACCACCAAGGAGCTATTGGATCTCAGATCCAACGGCTCCGAGGAGCTTGTAT
Organism: Thinopyrum elongatum; assembly: GCA_011799875.1. Classification (NCBI taxonomy): domain Eukaryota; kingdom Viridiplantae; phylum Streptophyta; class Magnoliopsida; order Poales; family Poaceae; genus Thinopyrum; species Thinopyrum elongatum. The sequence goes on along the minus strand of CM022302.1, from coordinate 403,456,736 downwards.
CACCACAAGATCTAAGGTGTGGTACCACGTGATATTCTTACATACAAGAGAATATGAGGTCCTCCTGCATCTTAGATGCTACGGTGATACAAGCTTCGAGGCCGTTGGATATGGGATCCAAGGGAATCTGAGTAGTTTTTATACTAATTGAGTGCAATTCCCAAACTCATTAAGGTTTCTTGTTAAAATAGTAAGACATCTTGTGAGCTTCTAGATATCAGATCTATCAGCTCCAAGGAACTCGTATTACCATATAGCATCTAAGGTGTGGGGGCACATGATATTCTCCCCGGGGGGTGCACAACCCATCGGTGTTTGGGAGGGTGCGGCCAAATATAATATTCAAAAAATATAATCTAAACAATCCTAAAAAGAGCTTCACAACTTTATCTAAGGTCGGGCGGTTACCCCCCAACAATCTACATATCTCCGCCTATGCAAGAGGGGTACTGGGAGCGTCTATGTGTGAGGGAGACAGTGCGAGAAAGTGAGGTCAATCGAGTAATTTATAGAGGTAGAGATCGAGTGAGTGTGGCCTAGCGTACACTCGAATGTTAAAGACGATACACCGAGATATCATGCGGTGAAGCTGCAGCGAGGGCTGGAGGGAGATAGTTACCGAGAGAGTGGCCTAGATAAAATTTGTGTGTGCGCGCACGGTGAAGGTGAGGCAACGTATGTGTCTTGAGAGAGAGAGAGAGAGAGAGGGAGAGCTTGTCATGGAGGGCACGACGAGGTTGTGTCTGAGAAATACATTTGTTGAGAGCGTGAGGACGGGTGTGACATAAATGGATACCAATAGCTCTATTAACAAAGAAATAAGATCGATCGATACATGAAGTACGTGTGGTGAGGGGGGGTCGATGGAGAGACCTAAACACAACATTTGCATGTACATAGTACTAGACTTAATATTCATGTTTCAGTTTAATGTGCATTTTAAATATTGAATTGAGGACCATGCATGGCTTACATTTTATTTTTGAATTCGTGTCATACATATGGTATGGAAAAATAGATGCAATATACTTACTGGATTGTTGTTGCATTTGTGTGTGTGTGTGGTCATATGCTTGAATACATACAAAGTTTTCTCACCACCATACCATTCATCTTTTAAATTTGAATTGGCAATGGAAAACTTACTGTGGATACCATGAAATGTGAAATCCACATTGAGATCACTATATCACAAACTCACTCTAATTCAAGAACTCGTCATAAATCAATTACCGTGCCTTTTGGAATGACTAGTTATTTGCAAGGAAAATACGGGCATTGCAATACATATAGATTTGTTTGGCAATTTTAAAAAAAGATTCCTTTCGCATTCTCGAATGAGCACCCGACGGCGTTCCAGCCAGAACGGGCTCGTGTCCTGCTGGTGGCGTGCATGGTATGCACATTAGCCAACCCCAACCAAAAGAACCGCGATATTAAACTTCACGCCTCCACTCGAGCCTCCGCGTTTTGAGTTGAAACACCTGACGGCCAAAATTCTAGCCCTAGGAAATTCCCCTCACGTCCCCAGTCCATAATGACTACCGATGAACAATGGATGGATGTTTTAGTAACTAGCCCATGTTACCTATTGTGTCGAGGACGTTTCAATTCCCTCGATCACCGCTACCCAAGGTCACCCGTCAACTCCATTGCCTACTATTGTACGTACAAATAGTACTACACAAGGATTAGTGCAGAATGGAGCTCCGTTTCTTTGCGCCTACTAGAGTATATCACGCAATGCACTGGTACGGAGGGATTATCCTTTTACTCTCTGGATATATAACTTGTTTGAAGTCTAACTAAGAAAAATGTTTGACCAAATTCTTTCTTAAGAAATATTAACATCTACAACAGTAACGATGTATCGCTTGAAAATTTACTTCATGATGCAGGTAATGATATTGTTTTGAATCCTGGATTTTAAATTCCAGAAAATCCAAAACTCACCTGAAATTCATGAAACTGAGCATGGTTTCGTGATATGGCACAAATAGGCTGTTGTAATTTTTTTGTTCAATTTGAGACAAGCTGCTTATGAAAAGTTGCACACATGAAGAGCCCCGGTATTTTGGAACAAAAACTTGCCATGTTAACGCGAAAGGTTTCACTATTCAAACCATGGGCGTTAGACCAACGTGCCGCCACGCGTCCCGCTTCTCATCGGCAGCTGCTGTCCGAGCAAGCGTGTGAGTAGACGTGAGGCGTGTGAGCAGACCACTGCGTAGGCTGACCGAGAGGCGTATGAGCAGGCCGCTACATAGGCTCACCGGGAGGCGAGCCCTTTGACCAGCCTCCGCCACCCACCCTCCTCCCAACTGCATCCATTTTTAATGGCGCTCGCGCCGCAGTTGAAATCACCGCTGCACTCCCCGGTCTCGCTACAATCTTCTCTCTTCTTCTCCGATTCTCCTGTCGTCTACCTCCAATCAGCCTGACCTCACCGTACGCCATGCCACATCACGATGGGTTGCCCTTAGTCTTCCAATTTCCCGAGGAAGACACCCAGCTGAAGTCACAAGAACATAAGGTGCTTTGGGACGAGCTTGAATTGGCCTAGCGGGAAGACGCCGCGCCTGTCCCCGCTCCCATTCCAGTTCTCGTCACCCCGACTGCGCCAGTGCCCATCCCCGTGGCATTGATGGGCTGGGAGCTGCACATTGTCACCGAGCTTGAAGCCACGGGGTTCCACGAGGTCCCCACTGACTTTCACACGCCCATGCACCTGCCAGCACATGCGCTTGTGCGTGCACTGGCGCGCGCGCCCGTGCCGGTACCCGTCAACACGAATGTACCCGCCGTGCCGTTGCCAGTGCCTGTCCCCGCGCAGGTGCTAGTGCCTCCCTCAGCGGCATGGATCGCCGCCGTTGACCGCTTCCTTGCACCAACGCCAGTCGCTGCCTCCCGCTAGTTGACTGGCTCCTGGAGACCGAAGTCCAGAACATTCTGGCCTTCCTTGAAGCTAGGGCCAACATCTAGGAATACACCAACAATGGCACAAGACACCTCCGTCACCACCGATCAGTGGCCCGACGACACACAGAGGACGACAGAGGAGCTGCTTCCCGCTGCAAGACGCCTCCGTCGTTGCCACGTGATTTAAATTTTCCATGAAAAATGTTCAGATTGCCATGCTTAAAATTCGAATGTTTGGAATTTATCATTTTCATTTATTTTAGTTTGATCGTGGTATGAATGTAAAGTCGTAGTCAGACTGAATGAAATCTATGGTTTGATCGATTGAATGTTGTGCTAGAGCCGTATCAAATTAAATAAAAAAGTCATCAAGCGACATGTATTCCTTCTCATCGCAAACATTTCATATTAAATACCACGTCAATTCCAAATACTTTTTTTAGGGAAGTCAATTCCAAATACTTCTAGGGCACGACCAGGCCCCTTGTTCGAGCACTAGGCGATACTTCTATTTATCCACGCATTTAATAATTACTAGTTAAATACTACTACTAGCCTAAGTTGTCTGTCATAGTCACTTTTGTTCCTAAACTTGTTACATATACTACTACTAGTACGTGAAACTGGTGCCCTAACTTATGAACGCGGCCAGATACGGTCAACGGCAACACCGCTCGCGTGTTCTTCGTGTTTGCCCCTGCGTCTAAACGTAGAAGGGGAGGAGAGAGAAAGAAGACATGGGACCCACCAGTAAGTGCCTCAAGGAAGGGGAATAGTACGTGCTGATGAGCTGGTCACACTAATCTACTGAAATTAATAAAAAACATGTTATCCATTAAATCGGTTGTAGTAATATAAAAACATTATATCAACGAAGGGGAGTACAACAAATATTTCTACTGTGTTGCCTATTGACGTGCGCCTGGAAGGGCCTTGTCGCATGTTTGATCCTCGTCCTTTTTCATTTTTAATTTATATATAGGTCCAAATTTGTTCCATGATAGGTGGGCCCCCGATGTGTAGTTTGTAGCACTTTAATTTTTGGGTCGAAATTTTTTCAATTACAGGTGGACTCCCGGTGTGTAGTTTGTAGCTTATTTGTAATAATTAAAGAGAAAACCAGAATTTTTTTGCAAAAATACCATGGTGCAACGTGGAAGGTGAGAAAGGGTGTGCGAGAGAGCGGTGACCGAGCCAGAGGGAAATCAATTGGGGGAGGGGCGGGGGTTGCAATGGTGATTGGAGTTGTTGCTGGCTGAATGCTACAAAAATTTAATCTAAACCCACCGAAATAAATGCCTTCACAAATTAATACAAGGTTGGAGTCCCCCTCGCAATGTAAATAGCTCCAGCTCTACGAGGGAAAGAGAGGTAGCGTCAATGTGTGGAAGAGACGGTGTGAGAAAGCGAGGTCAATCGAGACATAGATAGACAGAGAGATAGAGTGAGTGTGGCCCGGCATTCAGTGAAAAGATATATATGCTCTGGAGAGATATTGTCCGATTGACCTTTTGGGAAGGGTGAGGGTTGTAAGAGAGAGCTTGAGAGATTAACCTACATAGACGATGTGCATGCCAGGGTATACAGAGTGTGGATCCAGATACAGATAGGTAGATATATCGTTTGTGCGTGAGAGGAAGCAAGGTCAAATGATACATAGATAGAGAGAGAGAGATTGAGCGAGTGTGGGTCGTCATGCGGTCGAAAGGGTGAGAAGGCTTGGAGAGAGTGACCTAGATAGACAATGTGCATGCGAGAGTATACAATATGTCAAATTGGGCCCAAACATGGAGATATATTGTTTGTGTGTGAGAAAAAGCGAGGTCAATTGAGACATACATAAAGAGAGAGAGATTGAGCGAGCATGGGCCGCCATGAGGTCAAAAGAGTGGGACGGCTTGGAGAGACTGACCTAGATAGCCAATCTATGTGAGAGAGTATAGAGTGTGTCGATCAAGGTCCGAACAGGGAGATATATCATTTGTGTGTGAGAGAAAGCAAGGTTAATCGAGACTTAGATAGAGAGAGAGAGAGATTGAGTGAGTGTGGGCCGCCGTGCGGATGAAAGAGTGAGACGGTCTGGCGAGAGTGACCTAGATAGACAATGTGTGTGCGTGCGTGCGCGTGAGAGGGGGTCTAGATCGGCAATGCATGTATCTAGCGAGCGAGGGTGGGAGGGAGGGAGAGAGAGCTCGGCATGGAGTGCAATGGAGGGCTGTGTGAGAGATATACATTTGTTGACAGAGTGGGACAAGGGGGTTGTGTATTTGAGAGAGTTAGAGATCAAAACATGGAGAGAAAGAATGAGTGTGTGTCAGAAACCAATAGCTTTGTAAGGTGGTTAGGAGAGGAAGATTGATCGATAGAGGAAGTATGTAGCGTGTGTGCCGGGGGGGGGGGGGTACCTAAAAACAACATTTGAATGTAGATAGTACTAGGCTTAATATTGACATTTCAATTTAGTGTACATTGTAATATTTGAATTAAGGACCATGCATATGGCTTCCGTAATTATTTCGAATTCGTGCTATACTAGGTTTGGAAAAGATGATGCACTAATATTGACTCAATTGTTGTGGTATTTTGTATGTGTGTGGTCATATGCTTGAATCCATCCAAAGTTTTCTCACTACCATAGTGTTCATCTTATACATATGAATTTGTATTAAAAAGTAGCATGGATACCGTGAAATGCGAAATCCACATTATGATTGGAGATCGCTATGTGACAAACACACTCTAATTCAAAGAACTCCTCATGAATTAATTTATAGTATCTCGTTTCGAAGGACTAATTATTTGCAAGGAAAGCACAGGCATGGTAATACATACAGATTCGTTTGCGAATGAAAGAAGATTCGTTTGCATTCTCAAATGTAGGCGCACCAGGAAGACCAGGGTCGTGTCGTGGTGGTCGCGTGTGTCGTACGGACGCTAGCACCCACCCCCTGTAACACCCAAGTGTTTAGCTACAGTAATTCCCCTTTTGATTTTGCCATGTCAGCAAGTTCAACAGTGCCAAATTATCATTTGCATCATATTGCATTTCAACTCCTAACTAAAAATTCAAATTAAAATTTAAGTGGAAAATAAAAGTTGCTCAAATCAGAAACTAAATTGTTCATTTAATAGCAAGTAAATCAGAGACAATTCTAAAATTGAAACCAACATTATTGAAAATGGGTAAGTGGCCTGAACATCCTCAAACAGTGACTGAAAACCATATTTAATAACCTATTAATAAATATAAAATAAATCTAAAATGATAAATACCCCAAACAAATTTTTGGTGATAGGGTATGCTGCCCTTTGATTTATGGACCAGGTCACAATTTTTACAAAAGTCATGTGGGTGCCACACATTTTGCAAAACAGGAACTAAAACAGAAAAACAAAAAAAGAAATAAAGAAAAGAAAAAGGCCCACCGCACTGGGCCTGAGTGGCCACAGTGCGGCCCAGCCCACCGCCTGGCGCCGTTCCCTTCCTACTGCTCCTCCCCCTCGCGCGCTGTCGCCTCCGCCGCACTCGCCGCCCTGGCCTCCCTTCCCCTGCTTGACAGCGGCCACCGCGCGCCTCTGGAGGGGATAAGGCCCCCCCTCGACCCTCTAGACACCCCTCCCTGGCTCTCCCTCACGCCCTCCCTCCCTCTCTCTCTCTCTCTCTCGTTGGTGCCCGAACGCCGCCGCCGCCATTGCCATCGATTCCGCGGCCACCGTCGTCCCCGTGTCGTGCCATCAAGTCCGAGCGCTCCGCCGTCGACAACTGCGCCTCCTGGAGTTGCTCGTTGGAGCCGGGAGCCACCGATGCGACCTCCCCGAGCTCGTCTTCCCCGCACGGCCACCTTCGTCTCCGGCACCGATTCGTCATCATTGATCTTCCCCGAGCCCTCTATTGCACAACTACAGGGCCACTATGAGCGGCTGCACCTTCTTCCCCTCTCCCCGTCCTCTTCCCATAGCCGTGGCCGTCGCCTCGCTCGTGCCCGAGCGCGCCGCCACAGAGCTTGTCACCGGCAAGCCTCCGATGACCAAATGGTCATGCGCTGCTACTCATTTTGCTCGCCACATCGCGTCGAGCCTTCCTAGTCGCTTTATTCGCTCTCTAGCGCGCCGTAGTGTCGAATCCGTAGCACGCCCGAGAGCCCCACCGCCCGACGTCGTCGCCGGCGACTATTCCGGCCTCTCCAACTCCGACCACCACCATCACCGGATGCGCCGTGAAGTGGCCAATCCAAAGGGCCAAACCCCACCTCGGATGGAGCCCCACAGGCGATTCCCGAGCTCGCCGGAGTTGCGCGCCGCCGCGCGGCCTCGCGGGAGCACTCCGGTGACCGGCGCTGACTAGGCGTCCGACGTGGCCGACCGGGCCCCACCGCTGTGCCGCTGATTGCTGGGCCCTGCGGACCCAGTTGACCCGGTCAGCCCGCTGACTGGGCTGGCTGTGTCACTGACACACGGGACCCACCGCCTGTTAATTAATTATTTTGATTAAGTTAATTAGTTTAACCTAATTACACACTGACATGTGGGCCCAGTAGCCTAATTAGTTAATTAGTTAAAATAAACTCTGTTTAGACTAATCAGAGGCTGACATGTGGGCCCCACTGGTTAGGTTTGACCCTGGTCAGCCAACCGTTGACTGATGACATCAGCATTACATCACAGTGACGTCACCCTATACTGTTTTGGATAATGTTGTTTTAATTAATTAAATAAATTCTAGAAATTAATAAAAACTTTAGAAAATCATATCTTTTAATCCGTAACTCCGATCGAAAAACTTTATACATGAAAATTGCTCAGAACGACGAGACGGATCCGAGTACGCGGTCCGTTCGTCTGTCACATGTCCCTAACTATCCGAACGTGCAACCGTTCCCCTCTTTTCGTCTGTCCGAAATGCCGGACACCGGGAATACTTTCCCGGATGTTTTTCTCTTTCGCCGGTATTACCTAGCCCTACGATAGAACACCGCTAGCTCTGCTTATTGACATGACAAGCACTGTTTGCTATGTATTTATACTGTTTCCTCCCCCTCTTCTCTCTCGTTAGACCCCGACGCAGTTCCCGGTACCGACGCAGCTTCGGAGACCGACGACGCCACTGACGACCTTGCCCTTGCCGCCGAGCAACCAGGCAAGCCCCCCCTTTGATCATCCCGATATCGCCCATTCTATTTCTCATGCTTGCATTAGAATTGCTGCTGCTGCTGCTTTACCTATTCTGATGCATAGCCTGTTTATTGTAACCTGCTGTTGATAATTACCTGCATATCCTAAACTGCTTACTATAGGCTGGGTAGAGACCTATCAGTGACCCCACTTATCTATCCCGATTGCCCCGCTGGATTATTCGAAGACCCGATCAACGGGAATTGAAGACCAGGCCCCAACACCGCACATCACCCCCCCATAGTTGTAACGACACTGCAGCATTAGTATCGAGTGCCGAGGATGAAACCTCTTGTAGCACTTCTGATGTTAACTCTGTAGAGTAGCTATTCGGTCGTGGTTATCGAGGGTGATTCCTCTTTCACCGCTTCCGATAGCGACGCTCTCGTGCACCACCTCAAGTGTGAACCCATCGAGGGTGAATCCTCCGAGTTCACCTTAACAGACACATCGAGTAGGAATCCAATGAGGGTGATACCTCGGATTCCCCTGATGTTATGGATACACGGATACTTGGACTTTACACTATTACTTGGATAGGCGGGTCGACCCTGAGGGGTACCCGCGTGCGCCTGAGAGGCGAGTGTTGTGAAGACGGGTGCCTGTGTGGTGCCCGAGTGAGAATACGAGGCGTGGCCGGGCATTCTTGGCCCTTGCCGCAAGTCCTCGAGACGGGGCGATGGGGTCACATCTTTCGTGAGTCTCTGCTCGTTACCGCAAGCCTTAGTCCATTAACGATTTGGATATTTGATCCGAGCAGGTCTCTGGCCTGATAGCACTAACCATCACGTGGGCATAGTATGGGCGTTCTGCATCGTAGCATCAGCCGAAAGCTCTGTCAGACATCTAGTTCAGCCTTGCGGCCGGGACGGACCGGCGCCCCCCTGGTGCCTGGCTTCCCCCTGCATGCAATGACTCAGAGTGCACAGGATGATGGCCCAAGACCTCTGAGCGCTTAGGATGTAGACTGACGGAGACCTCTCTGCTGAGCTCTAGGTAGGGTTGCGATGTGTCGTTTGGCCGAGGCCGGGCATGACCCAGGAAAGTGTGTCCGGCCGGAGTTACTCGAGCGTGTTGGGTAAGTTGGTGCACCCCTGCAGGGAAGAACACTTCTATCGATAGCCGGTCCTACGGTAACGGACACTCGGAGTTGTATCCTGATTGATACAATTTAGAACTGGATACTTGGATACTATGGCTCTGGGATTGCTTCTCGCAGGGAGTCGAGAAGGGATCTCCGGACGAGGTTGATGACTGTATGGCTCTGGGATTGCTTTCTCGCATGGAGTCGAGAAAGGATCTCTGGGTGAGGTTGAGACTTAATGATACTGCTACATTATAAGGTTTTGACTACACTCTTCTAATGCTGCAAGACCGATGAAGATGCTAGTCTTCGATAGGACTAGGCCTCCTCTCTATTCTGGCATTTCTGCAGCCCAGTCCACATATACAGCCTCCCTTTGAAAATGTTGCATATGTAGTGTAGATCCTTGCTTGCTGAGTACTTCTGAGTACTCACAGTTGCTTTGTTTTCCTTTTCTCCCCATATCAGTTTGACATGACCAAGATGACGGAGCCCCTAAGACAGATGCCCCGTCGATCGACTACTACTACTACCCCGAGGATGATTACTTCTACGAGCTGACTGACGACCAGGAGTAGGTTCGGAGGGTCCTAGGCAGGAGGCCTATGCCTTTCGATCGTAGTGTTTTATTTTGCCCCGCCTTTTTAAAGGCCCTTCTGTTTCTCTTTTAATATCTGTACTCAGATATCTGATGCTTCCGCTGACGCTTGTTCGCAGGCTTATGTATTCGAGCCCTCGAGGCCCCTGGCTTGTAATATAAAGCTTGTATGACTTTATTTATGTTTTAGAGTTGTGTTGTGATATCTTCCCGTGAGTCCTTAGGCTTGATCGTGTGCATTTGCGTGTATGATTAGTGCACGATTGAGCCGGGGGCGTCACACCCCCTCCCCCCTGAAAAAAAAGAACAACGACAGAAAACTTCGCGCTTCCACGTTTCGAATTGAAATATCTGGCGGCCCCAATTCCAGCCCTGCAAAATCTCCCTTCTCCCCCGTCCCCTTCCGTGCCCAGAGCGCTCAAATCCCTAATTCACCGCCAACCCAAGCAAAATTCGAATTGCCCCTCGTGTCGTCTCTTTCCCCACCTCTGTACCGGACGACAACGAAAACGACGGTCGCTCTTCACCACCGCAATGGAGCTACCTCATCTACACCCTCGTCCACCAAACTGGGTGGTCCACCGACAATGTCGGTCACCATTGCCGACGTGCCTCGCAGATGCCGACTTCCACCGCATCAGGTGTGGTTCACCGATGCCGTCTCCCACCTCACCGGGGCTACTTCACCGAGCACATCGTCGCACCTCCACCCCCCGAGGACGTCGGTGCTTCACCAATGGCCTCGTCCACCGCATCGTAGCACTCCGCTGCCGCTCAAGATCTGCATCCGTACGCGGCCAGCCAACGCCAGCGCATGACCCTCAACGGCTCTGAAGTGACCCTCACTCTAGGCGAGCATGCCCAAACGCCGGCCCGAACTAGGTATCCACATATCACTCCCATGTGCACTGTTCCGACGATCCTTGGATATCCTTTTACTGCTCTCTTAGCTTACACGCCTATGCAACTCTGACTTTAACTCTTATTTCTTATGGAGATATCATCTGAAACAAGCAAAACCATTTTTTACCGCAACATGACGGTGCTATGGGATCTAGTACACATCCTGCACGCCGGTATAAGCTTCTAAGTACCTATCCTCCGCTACAATAGCAAGGTCGATTCCTCTCATTTGATCAACCATTTGCCATGCCAAAAATGTAGAGGGGGCTGGAAGGAGTACAGGGCCTGCACATCCAAGCAAGTGGTAACATGGACTTGTACATGGAACATCCCAAGCGCAAGCAGAGCTGCACTGAGCCTGTACAATGAGCTAGCGTAAGTCCCTGCATTTCATTTAATTTGTACTGGCATGCGTGTATGATTTGTGTGCAGTGGCGAATCCACGAATTCAAGTTACCAGGGGCGAAAATTTAACTTAAAAAATATGAAGGCACTTGCACTCCGGAAATCAACATAACTTGAGAAATGTGAAGTTACATGCACTTTTAAAACAAGCTAATGATCCAAAGTAGTTCCAGATTATAAACAACTAGATGATGTAAGGAACAAAAAACACAAAATACAACATGGTGGACAAGGACTACTAACATGTATTGTACCTGCTTGAATTATTGGTTCTCTGGCCGAAAATATCCAAGTCTAATTGCACCTATAACCAGTGCGCAAACTACGTATCAATATATCTATCTTGCACAAGTATGCCAATAGTTTGAAACAATAGATAAGAAAAGTATTTATGCTAGGTTGTCATAATATGGGGTCGTTGTGATAGATGGCCTCGATGTTTGCTCAAGCCATGAAAATGTACTATAATTTGCTTGTCATCAATTCCTGTAAATCTCTCTCTCTCCCTCAACATAGCAGATCATCATTAGACACTAAATCCTTCAATGGGAGCTTGCAAAATGCTTGCATTAGATCCCTCATTAGACACTATATGTTAATCACCAGGAGCATGTAAAATGTGTGCATCAAATCCTTCATTAGCAGTCTGTTCATTAGACACTTCAGGCTCAAAAACAACATGAGCTTGTATGTTTGCACCGGAAACTTGATTAGACACCTTAGGTTCAGTCAGTTTAGTATTGATTGGGGGAGTTATAAAATAAGCAGGAATTGATTTCATTTTCTTACAGATTCCATACATACAAGCAGTTTTACAACACCATCAGGTTTAACTATTGGCCAAAAATTGAACAGTTGAATTAGATATAATCAGGGATGTGATGTACCTGCTCGTTGTGCATGCTGCTCTTACAAGTTGCGATTGTCCGTTTGCGCAAGCTCGATGCCATGCCCGTGTTGCCGCCGCTACCTCCCACAGAGGCTACACCCACAATTGGATCTTCATCTTCTTGTCCATCCATTCGCTTGAAGCCTGGTGACCGCCGTCCAACGAGGGTGCGAGGAAGAGCTCTGTCGGTCTATCCAGCGGCAGTTAGGTTAGGAGCGAACTAGACTGGAGGCTGGAGCAATGAATTGGGGATTTTTCTTGCTATCGATCGATATGCGAGGTGCACACTTGGGCCGCGAGCCTGCTATTGGGCCTGCCTTGCACTTATGTTATTGGCCCATCCAAATTGAAATGTTTTCCTTCATTTTTTACATTGCCTGCTTGTGCGCTGGGAGGATCAAAACTAGTCTGGGCTAACCTGGATGACTCAAACTAGGTGCACACTTTCCAACCACCTGAGGCGGCCGCCTATACCAGCCCCTACGGTGGCGCCGCCCATTTTTGCGTGTATGATTGGGGTAGTGAAAAATATTCCACTGGCACTTTTAATTTACCCATAGAATGGTTGGATTGCTTGTTTCTATGAACTGAGTTCGCCAATAATGAGAAGGATGCCAGTCTTTTCATCCTATTGTAGATTGCTTAGATCCCGATATGCCAAATGTAATCGCACGAAATATGCAGTAAAAGCCAGTGTGATGTGTGTTGCTACAACTAGTATGACAACCCATCCTCATATAACATATCAAGGACGCACCATCTTATCAGATTAACCATTCGACTTACCAATGCAGTGTGGGAAGAAAGAAGTATTGGGACTGCGTATCCAAGCAATTGGTGCCATGGACTCCTTCGTAGAACCTTGTAAGCAAAAAAGAAGTTGCAGTGTGCCTGTACAAAGATCTAGCATAAGTTCAGTTACCTACTTCTCAGAATTTTAGTTAGCCACTGATTGCAAAATTGTTCAATTACCCTACTTGGCTTAATTTAGTTTGCTACTGATTACATAATGCCATAGCCTGTTAATCCTATTATAGACTGCGCCTATCTATGTGTTTGATACTTACTATTTACAGAATTACCTGTTTGCCTGAACTCAAATAGCTACTTAAGCACATAGATAGCTGGTCATATCTACTTCTAGGGTGCAGCAAAATTCATGTGTAATTTACCTTATGATACCCTGTTTGTTTAAATGGTTTGCTGTTATGACTTGTAGCACTAGTAATGTTTGCATGTTCATCGACATACAACTGTCAGATTAATATGAGGGACAACATCATTCTCTACTCTCTACTCCTATAAAAAGTTGAGTTGGTGATGATGGTGCCTGCCATCCTTCATTTACAACCGTTCGATTTACATCCAACGCATCTGAGACAAACTATGTCAGTTTTACAAAAAGACCCCCCGTACTCCACTCCTCGTTTGTAGATAACCCCCTACCTCTCGCATTCAACCATCTCTCCCTCTCACCTCATCTAGCCATCTCAGGAAAAATAAGAAGGATCTGGAGAGGTCGCTGCTTTCGACACCCGTCTGCCCCCAACTCCTCTCATGCCTTCTCTCGGGTTGCATTGCCGACCACTACCACGACCCCCTTCTCATCACCATCTCCTCTGCCCCCTTCCAAGTCATCCTGAGTTACATTCATGGTGGTCTAGAAAAATAAACAAAATCGATACTCAAAAAACAATTCTTAAAGATCATTTTTTGCAAAGCACAATAAGTGCTATTTCTTCAAAAGTTTTGGATGCAGGTTGAACACTTGAACACTTTTGTTCGCAAAGGATATTCTTTTATCTATTTTGCCTACATTTACTATTTACCCGGATGCTTGTGAGCTCTAGAGAAGAAATAATATCCGAAGAAACCTATCAATATTTGTTACACATGAGATGACCCCCACATACTTAGTCAAATAAACAACTGTTGGATCAATGCACTTCAATGTTCCGTGCAATGCACGGGCATCTTACTAGTTAACTTATATATATATATATATATATATATATATATATGTGTGTGTGTGTGTGTGTGTGTGTGTGTGTGTGTGTCAGAATCATTTTGCTTACATCAAAGAAATTTACAAATGTCTGTGTTGCTGGTAAACGGTACCGACTTGTTACTTTAATATGTTGCCAATAACTTGTTAGTTTTACTAGTTCACATGTAATTAAATATGTTGCCAAAACTGGTTAGTTTTACTAGTTTGATGTTTGTTTCTTATGGCTCTTGCAACACTTTATTTATGATTGCTAACATTCAAGTTTGCATGATCCAACTGAAACTCCGATGGCACAACAGGTATGTTTTCAAAAACTTCCTTGTTTACCTGGTTTGCTGCTGTAACTTCTTGCTGTAATCATGTTACTAACTTCAACTTTTCAGGATCCAATTGGAAGTCCAATTGCATAGTAGGTACATTTTCAAAACTTTATTTGTGTAACAGGTTTGCTGCTGTAACTTGTTGCTCTAATCAAGTTACCGACTACTCAACTTTTCAGGAGAAACTCCAATGCCACAACAGGTGCCTTTTGCAAAACTTGTTTGTTTAACTGCTTTGCTACTGCAACCGGTTGATCTAATCAAGTTACTGGCTACTCAACTTTTCAGGATCCAAGAGAAACTCCAATGCCACAACAGGTTCCTTTTGCAAAACTTGTTTGTTTAACTGCTTTGCTGCTGCAACCAGTTGCAATGATGTTAAAAGCTTATACTGGGTTGCTGCTGCAATAGGTTCCTTTTGTAAAACTCTTCAATTCCTTGTTTGTTCAACTGGATTGCCGTTCTAACTCCTAGTTGAGATGTTTTGATAACTTCAACTTTTCCTAATCCAATCGGAACTGTAATGGCAAAACAGGTTAGCCCAAGATCAAAGAGCGAGGTCCCCATGGACGTTGTATCATCCCAGAGCAGGGGCACCGGCCTAATCATGCATCATGAATTGCCAACTGCTGATGCTCTAGAGGCTAAACTACTGGTAGAAAGAGATTCTGCTTCTGCACTTAGAGATGAAGTTGACATGTTGAGGAACCAAACAACACAATCACAAGCAGTACTCAAGGCAACCATTAAATATTCGATGGATTTCAAAATGAAGCAAGCTGAGACTGACCGCATTATTAAGATCCTGAAGGAAAAAAGGAAATTAAAATCCCACTTGGTAAATCATAGGTGAATTTTTTTCCATCGTTGAATAATCTTTCTATTGTTTGTTCATGTAATCGATCAAATAATTTGTTTTAGAGATCATGTAATAATTGTTTTTTGTTTTTTGGTCTTTATTTTTTTTAGCATGAGTCTGTATTAATTGATAAGACTGTGAGACATTTCATTTTTTTTGTTGAGGCAAGCATATTTCATTTTGTTTGCTATGCCAGAGCTACAAATATGCCAATCGGGCTGAATGTGCATTCAGCAATAATAGTAGTATAGATGGTCCTTAAGTGGCATGCATCTGAAAGGGCCAAGATGTTGTACTAGCTTTGCTAAAAATGATGCTCATCTAGCAATAAAAAGTACAGCGGCCTGGCTTATGTATGTTAGTTGATATTATTGATCCATATACTCCATAAGTGTTTACATGTCTGTTAGTTTTCTATATTATTGGTTGATTGACTCAGTATTTTGAATTTTGAGACATCGCTTGTGTACATATCTAAATGGGAGTACACTATATGCTACGTGTGTCATACATGTTACACTTGCGTTGGACATAAAGTGGTTTAAAATATTCGAATTCATCTTAAAGTGGATTCTACCTTTTGAATTCGAGTATCGGCATTTGTAAATCATATTCGTATATGATAGTGGAATACATCTTTGTTGTGCTTTTTAAGATATATAAAAAACATAGAATGATTTATAAAGATTCGTATAAGAATACAAAATGGATTCGAATTTAGTTGCCAGGGTAAATGTGAATGCTTATTGTCCCAAAATTTGAAAGAAGCGGCAAAACATCCACTCCCACATCGGCTGCCCGAAACCAGTGTTTGCGAGATGGAAATTACTGTCTACCCCTTACACGGACAACCCATCGGCCCGATTTCCACTACTATCAATAGGGGTAGGTTAGTAACTTCAATCAGACGTGACACAACCACCTGTCAGCCCATTCAGACACGGTGGGCGGCAAAACATATTTGATTCAAACTCGTCTGAAAGACCTCTGTCTCTCCCTCCATTTCCCCATTCATACACGATGGGCGGCAAAACAAACTCTCCTCCACCGAAATCGATGTAGGCAAATATTTTAAATAGGGGCAGGTTTGTAACTTCACTCATACGTTACACAACTACCCTACCTGTCAGCCCCGTTCATACACCGTGGGCACCAACCGTGGGAGCCAAAACACCCTCTCCTCGCCCAAAATTGCTCTGGGCAAATATTGGGGAGATGTGAGATTACCATCCTATCCCCAACCGACGAGGCGTCCAAATTTTAAAAGGGCGCTAACTTCGTAACTTCCCCAAAATTCAGATAGGCGCGTCCCAAAGACATGGTTCCCCGCACCTCTCCCTCCATTTTCCCATTCATACACCGTCATCACTAGAACACCATCCCCACACCAGCCTCCTCCGTCCGCCACCCCATCCATCGCCGCCGTCCTCCACAATGCCAGAGCGCCTACCAAGACCGCATCGTCCACTGCTAGAGATGGACGTTTCTCATCCACGGTGACAGATCAGGAGCCTTGCGTCACGTCCTCTTGATTCATCGGCGCCGTCGTCCTCCTTGCCCGAGCCGCTCCGACGAACTTCTCGTCCACCGTAAAGGGACTTATCCCCCGATGCCTCCGTCTACCATCGCAGATCTGCTTCCACACCACCGACAGCAATCGCACCCCTAATGCCTACATGGCATCACAAGAGAGGTGGTACTACTTCATATCTGCTCAACTTTTTGATCTCAACCAGAAAATAGATTGTAACTTGGTTACTGTACTTTCTTTTCAGCTCTTAGAATCTTAGTTCTTAGTTCAAAGCAAACAATGGTTGCTAAGTAGCATATCTGCAGTTTGCAGCTTCAAATCTACCATGGCACAGTGATAATAGGGTTTAATTGATCATGCTTAGGGTTTCCCCCCATTTTATGATCACTATACGATCAGCCTACGTGCTTCGTGTCATAATAGCACTACTCCACCCATCAAGCTAAACAAGCTTAGTTGTTCAAATACGAATCTGATATGATGCTGATATTATTTAAACAGTGTCATTTAATTGGTCAGCTAAAGGTTCCTAATTTAGTTTCGAAATGCATGTACGCCGCTGGGGCGGGTCTACAGGGTGGCCACGGTGGGCCGTGGCCCACCCTGGGATTTTGGGTCGGCCCAGACCCCGATTCCCCTCTGTTCTGCTGCGCTTCCGATCTCTACTCGCCCCCAGCCACCTACCTTACCATTGACTTGCCTTCACCGGACGGCATGACTTTAGGAGGAGATGCCGAACTAACAGGAGGTTAGGAGCCGCTCTCCCAACAGCGTCACTGCTGCCCGGGCGCGCCGCCGTGCCTACCTTCCCAGTCCGTTCAGGGCTCAGGCATGCAGCACCCACTTAGCCAACCCGATTTATCCTGAGATACATCCTCAAACACTCAGCAGCCACTCCCCATCACCCATTTTCTAATTGATTCATTACTCATTAGGCAGGACTGTCATTAGGGTTTGTTGTATACTGAGTGCTACCTATACTTAATGGTTCAGATATTTTAGTAATCTTTAGTACCTGTAAAGTTCATAGGGTTTCAAAATTCCTGGCCTAGGAACAGACACTAGTCTTGTTGGATTGTTGGTCATAGTGACGTTGACCCAGATTACTACTGCAGGCCAGGTTTGTTGACAATTTTACCTGTCTTTCTTACTCATCCGATATGATATCCAATTATTCACTTCGATTATTTGCAAACAATAAGTGCTAGACCAACTTCTTGATTCAGATTTTGGATGGTCTCTTACTATAGTTACGATTCTGCATACTTGTCCTAGTAAGCTCACAAGTAATGATTGATTCACTACCTCTATGCTTGCCTTGTCATATTTGTTGTCAATATTCTTTTAGGGTGGACCACCCTGTTTCAAAATACTAGAACCGCAGACATGAGTGAATAGTATTTCTCTATGTGATCTCTTCCATCATGTGTGGGCAATAAGCACTGCATTGTATAGAAAGAAAAGTGTCATATCCACCTTTTACATAGACTACGATCTTTTACATGGAATACAATCTGCCTACTTGCATTGTGTCGCACTACCAGCACTCCACCCTTGAAGCTAAACATTATGCCACTCATAATTTTGAAGTTTATTTGTTCAAATACGAATTTGATATGATTCTAATGTTCCTACTTCAGTTTTGAAATGTGTGTCCGCCTGTTATAGAGACATAAGAGGTTTGTATTTCTGTGTGTGGTCTTGTCAGCACGGTTGGGGGATAAACTTTGTATACGCAGGGGTATGTAGGGAGACACTATTCGAGTAGAATCCGCAATGCATTCCATAGATAATCTGATTACTTTTTATGTTTTCATGAATCTTAGATACTAAACATCATCATAATGATTATGAGCTTGTGCGAAAAGAATAAAGCAGAACAATGCCATGACTGTCAAACTTGGCATTAAGGGACTGAGATCCAGTCTGGATGCAATGCAATGCACACGCTCTCCACCTACAAATTTTTGTTCAGAATATGATCCTAACAATGATTTTGAGCTAGAGGGAGACATAAGTCAATGTAGCTCCCTAGTGGAGGAGTCAGAGGCAGATGCCCTATCTTATTCACCCATCAAGCTGCTTGCTCTAACTTTGCAAGGTTATATTGGTCGCACATATCTTGCAAATGATTCTTTGCATTGCTTCTACTTTGTTGCACTGCCATTTGCTTAGTTTACAATCTTCTATGTGAATACGCCCTGCCTATCCATTTTCAGTCAATATTCCATCTGTCATCATACCATATTTCTCCATTCAAATGTTGTTCTTGTGTTTCAGACGTTCAAAAGGAAGAGGGAGATTGCTGATCGCGAAGGAGCACGA
Organism: Thinopyrum elongatum; assembly: GCA_011799875.1. Classification (NCBI taxonomy): domain Eukaryota; kingdom Viridiplantae; phylum Streptophyta; class Magnoliopsida; order Poales; family Poaceae; genus Thinopyrum; species Thinopyrum elongatum. Next base: position 403,437,723 of record CM022302.1, on the reverse strand, counting down.
ACAAATTATTTGGAAAAGGTAGTTACACCTGATAAATCAAATAGCCCATTAGGTGTAGTGGCAATATCACTAGACCCACAAAACACGACCCCAACTCTAGCAGACTCTAGCCCTACAACACTGGCCATCTCTTATGCCCCAACTCAGCAGACCCCAACTGCAGCAAACAGTATGATGATGCCAGCTGACATAGCACCAGCTCTACGATGCAAAACCCCCATTCCAGCAAAGAGTACACCAAATCCAGTTGCCAAATCCCTTTTCAAATGAGAGAGAGCCCCAATTGCAGCAAATAGGACCCCTGTTCCACTTCTTCCCAGTTTAGAAGACGAAGCTTATACTGTTGTCAGGAACTTTATGCGCATCTTTCCTTCATGGAACGATTATACCACAAACAAAGAACAATTTCCAATCTTCCTCCGCAACTTATGTGTAAGTAATGTACTAATGTTATTCATGGTAGTAAGTGCATATGTTTCTGCTGACAGAAGACAAAAGATTTCATTCTTTTAAATAGGCGAGGACCAAACTAGATAGTCAAGACGAGCAAGGCTTGGTTGCGCTTTTCCAGCACGCGTTGATGAAGTATCATTGATACCTGAGGCAAGCGCACTTCGATGGCAAGCCTCTAAACGAAATTTATGTAAAGTCTCCGGTGCTACATTTAGTAGATAGTGACTGGAATAATCTTGTTACACATTGGCCTCGTCTGCAGCGTAAGGTACTGTCTATGATATCACATCACAATTTGAACAACATTTCTGCATGCGCCTTACCGTCTCACTTGTACGAAAACTGTTTGCAGAAGAATATTCATTCTCAAGGGACCACAGAATCTCACAACTATACTGCACACTACATTGCTCTTGTGAGTACCTCTTGCCCGGTATCACCATACTTACTTTAATAGCTGGTTGATTATGGCGCATCACTGCACATGTTAGCCTCCTTATCCTCCATTTGGTGGACATTATATGATCTGTATTGACTCCTACATAAATTTAGAATCAATCCGATGACTTTGAAGAGGTTTAGCTCTGCAGTCCTCTTTTAAGGACCGAACGTCTTGTATCATTGTACTTACATTAACAGCTACTCCCTCTGTCCCATATTATAAGAGCGTTTTGTATAGTACACCAGTGTACAAAACACTCTTATATTATGGGAAGGAGGGATTGGTTCATTGTGTAGCATTACTCTGCATCTTATCTCCCTTGCCCACCATTTTCTAAAAAATATTGATACGTCTCCAACGTATCTATAATTTTTAATTGTTCCATGTTGTTATATTATCCATCTTGGATGTTTTATATTCATTTTATAGCAACTTTATATCATTTTTTGGGACTAACCTATTGACATAGTGCCAAGTGTCAGTTGTTGTTTTTTGCTTATTTTTTACTTCGCAAAATATCCATATCAAACGAAATCCAATTGCAGCAAAACTTTTTGGATAATTTTTTCTGCCCAGAAAACGCCCAGGAGGCCCAGAGGTGCACTAGAGGGGCCCTTTCGGGCCCACTAGGCACCAGGGCGCGCCAGAGGCCCCTAACGCACCCTAGTGGGTAGTGGGACCCATAGGCACCCCCTCCACCGCCTCTCAGCTCTATAAATACTCTAATATTCCAGAAACCCTAGAGGAGTCGAGAGAAAATAGTTTTCGCCGCCGCAAGTTCCAGAACCACGAGATCCAATCTAGAGGCCTTTTTCGGCACTCTGCCGGAGGGGTCAACGATCATGGAGGGCTTCTTCATCAACACTCTTGCCCCTCTGATGATGCGTGAGTAGTTTACCACAGACCTACGGGTCCGTAGGCAGTAGCTAGATGGCTTCTTCTCTCTTTTTGATTTTCAATACAATGTTCTCCTCGATGTTCTTGGAGATCTATTTGATGTAATGACTTTTTGCGGTGTGTTTGTTGGGATCCGATGAATTGCGAGTTTATGATCAGTTCTATCTATGAATATTATTTGAGTCTTCTCTGAACTCTTTTATGCATGATTGTTATAGCCTCGTATTTCTTCTCCGAAACTTTGGTTTGGTTTGGCCAACTAGATTGATTTTTCTTGCCATGGGAAGAGGTGCTTTGTGATGGGTTCGGTCTTGCGGTGCTCAATCTCAGTGACAGAAAGAGACATGACACGCATGTATCATTGCCATTAAGGATAAAAAGATGGGTTCTATTCCTACATGAATAGACCTTGTCTACATAATGTCATCATTCTTATTGCATTACTCTGTTTTTCCATGAACTTAATACACTAGATGCATGCTGGATAGCGGATCGATGTGTGGAGTAATAGTAGTAGATGCAGAATCATTTCGGTCTACTAATCTTGGATGTGATGCCTATATACATGATCATTCCCTTGGATATCATCATAATTATTTGCTTTTCTATCAATTGCCAAACAGTAATTTGTTTACCCACCGTATGCCATTTTCTTGTGAGAAACCTCTAGTGAAATCTACAGCCCCCAGGTCTATTTCCTATCATATTATTTTCATATCTATTAATCCAAAAATCCAAAAATACCTTGTTGCACTTTTTCTTTATTTATTTTATTTTGTGCTTTTGTTAGATCTATTCAACCAATCTCATACAATTTAATCTATCTCAATACCGAAGAGGGATTGATAACCCCTCTTACGCGTTGGGTTGCAAGTATTTGTTATTTGTGTGCAGGTACTGTTTACATAGTTTGGGTGGATCCTTCGACTGGATTGATAACCTTGGTTTCATAACCGAGGGAAATACTTACCATTACTGTGCTGCATCATCCTCTCCTCTTCGAGGAAATTCCAACGCAGATACAAGCAATCAGGAAGAATTTCTGGCGCCTTTGCTTGGGAGGATCACGTCCAGATCTATCAAGTACTCAATCTCAAATCTCATCTCCGTGCAATTTACTTTATTTGCCATTTGCCTCTCGTTTTCATCTACCCCACTTCTAAAACGTTTTTGCGAAAAGCAAAAAATATTTGCCTTTTTATTGGCCTTCTTTTCGTTTTCCTTTTCTCGTTCGATCTTTTGTTTGCATGTGATCTTGTTTGCGTAGTCGCGATGTCTCAAGAAAATACCAAATTGTGTAATTTTTCAATACTAATAATAATGGTTTTATTAGTACTCCGATTGCTCCTCTCGTCGCTAGTGCGGAGTCTTATGATATTAATGCCGCTTTGTAGAAACTTGTTATGAAAGAGCAATTTTCTGGTAGTCCTAATGAGGATGACGCGTCCCATCTAAACACTTTCGTAGAATTGTGTGATATGCAAAAGAAAAAAAGGTGGACAATGATATTGTGAAGTTGAAATTATTTCCTTTCTCTTTTCATGACCATACAAAAAATTGGTTTTCATCTTTGCCTCGCAATAGTATTGATTCTCGGGATAAGTGCAAAGATGCTTTTATTACTAAGTATTTTCCGCCCGCGAAAATTATTTCCCTTATAAATCAAATCATGAATTTCAAGCAACTTGAGCATGAACATGTTGCACAATCTTGGGAAACAATGAAATTAATGTTAAGAAATTGTCCTACTCATGGTTTAAATCTATGGATGATTATACAAAAAAAATGCGGGATTGAATTTTGTTTCTAGAAATCTTTTGAATTCCGCCGCGGGTGGTACTTTTATGGAAATTACTTTGGGTGAAGCCACTAAATTGCTTGATAATATTATGGAAATTTATTCACAATGGCATACCGAAAGAGCACCTACTAGTAAAAAAATTAATTCGGTTGAAGAAATTAGTACTATGAGTGAAAAGGTTGATGCTCTTATGAAGTTGGTTGCTAGTAAAAATTCTCCTATTGATCTTAATGATGTGCCTTTGTCTACTTTGACTGAGCAAAATAGTGATCCCATAGATGTGAATTTTGTCTCGCGAAACAATTTTAATAGCAATGCTTATAGAGGTGATTTTAATCCTAGGCCTTTTCCTGGAAATTCCTCTAATAATTATGGAAATTCCTAAGGTAATTCTTCTTAAAATAATAATAGGATGCCCTCTGATCTTGAGAGTAATATTAAAGAATTTATCAATGCGCAAAAAGTTTTCAATACTACGATAGAAGAAAAATTGAATAAGATTGATGATATGTCTAGAAGCATTGATAGGATTATTCATGATGTAGAAAATCTCAAGATTAAAATTTTTCCACCTAAGGTTGATGTTAATGAATCAATTAAAGCTTTATATGTTTCTATGGATGAAAGTAAGAAAAGAGCCGCTATGCTTAGAGCTAAAAGAGAATTTTTAGAAAGAGCGTTTTCGACTCATTGCTTTCATAATAATGATGAAGATGTTAAGATGATCGATGTTTCTTCTATTGATTCCTTGTTTAGTAATATTAAACTTGATGATAACAGGACTGAAGAAGAGTCAACTTTAGCTAGAAGGCGTCCTCATAATTCGGAGGGTGAAAATCTTGTTGAATTTTTTTTATAAAAGTTGGTTTGGAGAGGTCAAAACTTTAGCTAGTGATGTGCCCACTCTTTTGGATTACAAAGACTTTAATTATGATATTTATTTGATTGAGTGTATTTCTTTGTTGCAATCCATGATAAATTCACCTAATGCCTATGAACAAAATAAAGGTTTTACTAAACATATTATGGATGCCATGCTAAAAGTCTTAGAAGATAAGTTGGAGTTAGAGATTTCAATTCCTAGAAAATTATATGATGAATGGAAACCCACCATTAAAGTCAAGATAAAAAATTATGAGTGCAATGCTTTATGTGATTTAGGTGCTAGTGTTTCCACAATTCTGAAATCTCTTTGTGATGTGCTTGGTTTTACCAATATTGAAGAATGTTCTCTTAATTTGCACTTGGCGGATTCTACTATTAAAAAGCCTTTGGGAAGAATCAATGGTGTTCTTATTCTTGCAAATATGAATTATGTGCCCATAGACTTTATCGAGCTTGATATTAATTGCAATCCATCTTTTCCCATAATACTTAGTAGACCGTTTTTACGCACTATAGGTGTCGCGATTGATATGAAAGAAGGGAATATTAAATTTTAGTTTCCTATAAAGAAAGGTATGGAATACTTCCCTAGAACTAAAATTGAGCCACCATATGAATCAATCATGAGGGCAACCTATGGATCAAAAACTAAAGACGACAATACTTGAATCTATTCATTGTGCCTAGCTAGGGGCATAAAACGATAGTGCTTGTTGGGAGGCAACCCAATGAATAAAATATTTTTCCCTTTTTGTGTGTTCACACAATTATGCCTGTGTTATGATTGTGTTTTTTATGTTTAATTTAGTGTTTGTGCCAAGTCATGCCTTCAGGATGGCTTTGGGTGATAGTTGATTTGATCTTGTTGGAAAGCAGAAACGTTTACGTCCAGTAGGAGAATTGTTAAAAATCACTGGAGCGACAAAAACTCTGAATGTTTTACACAAGATTGATATATGAATTGCCTATGTTATCCTAATGTTTCAGAATTTTTGGTGTTACAAAAGTATGAGTAAAATTCGTGTCTTTACAGACTGTTCTGTTTGTAACACCCTGCATTTTGCCCATTTTCTTTTTCTTTTGATTTTGGTCCGGATTCGCTTTTTGTGGCTTAGTAGTCTTGCAACCTGGAGGGATCACCCTTCATTCTTCTTCCCGAGTGGCTTGCCAACCTCAAAACCATCCCAAGACCATGTCATTTCCATCTTGGACCAATCCCAATATTCTTTTTCTTGGGAATATTCCTTTTTCTATTAAAGGAATAACCCCGTTTGCTCTGAGTTGTGAAGCAACTCACATTTCCATCATTCCCAAAATTCCCAAATAATTCCCAAAAATTGTTTGGGTCATATCTCCCACAAATATGTCAAACTATTCCTTGCCATACCCAAAAATATTTCACAAATATTCCTTTTCCGATTCTGCCCTATCTGTCAGATTGAGAAGCAAGTACCCTTTATATTTGATTGCTTGCTCTCAAACTTTTTGTGCACTCTTTCCAACCCATATCATTGCCACATGCCAAAATTCAGCCTTATTTGGATAATAAATCTCCCTTGGCTAATTTCCAAAGTTTCTGGTCAACTGGAAACTTTGTGAAGCAAGTACCAGCCAGGAGTATCCAAATGAGTTGAAATTTTTCAAGCATATTCATATGCTCAAATAATGACTCTCCACCAAGTTTCAACCCTATCCAATCATCTATGAGAGCACAGCCTCAAATCTTGGTTTCTGGTCAGATTTTCACATTGTGAAGCAACTATATTTTATATTGCTCCATGATTGCTGAAAATTTACCAGAGCATTCTCCTACCTATATAACACCTCTCCACAAAAATTGGGCTCAATTCATCTTCCCAATATTTCTCTAGAATTATTCCAACTTTCTGGACAGAGAGGATAGCTGTGAAGGAAGTACCATTTTGGCATGTCCATTTGGTATTAAATTTTTACATAATCTTCATATGTCCAAATAACTCTGCCTTGCCAAATTTCAGCTCAAGTGGCTTCTTCATTTGAGTGCACCATCATGATCTTGATTTTGGACCAATTGTGTTGTTGCAAAGCAACTATGATGTATATTGGTCCAATTCCTTCCAAAACCTCCAGGACTGTAGTCCTTCTTACCCAAGACCTCCCAGACATCTCATTTTAACCATATCACTTTTCTGTTCATCGCAGTGGTGTGGTCAAGTTTGCTACAGCAAACTTCCAGTGACCACTCCCGTCTACCTACAGCTCATCTCATCGATATATCACCTCATTTGCAATGTATCCTGGAGGGACTACACACTGGACAATATTTAGTGTCAAAGACGTGGCCGTGGCATCATATGCACGTGGTGACCACGCAGAGAGCATGCCAAAACGGCGCTCTGCTCTCTATGAGCTCCGTCCGGTCATCTCCGGCCAGCCTCTGCTCGTCCGGATGTGTCCTACGGCTCCGCGGCTTCCACCTGCCCCTCTCCCGACCCTTCTCCCCTCTGATTACCTCCTCTCCACGCCATGACGGTCGCCGTCGCGGCTCTGTTCGCCCGTGACCCGAGTTGTCACCTCCCTCTCTGGCTCCTTCTTCCCCGAGCCGTCGCGCCGCATTAAAGGCTCGTCAGGTCGGCCGCTCGCCGACACCGGAAGCGGACAGCCACGCCACCCCGCGCTCCAGTGCATCGATAAGAATGCTGCCGTGGCCGTCCTTATCATCTCGCCGTCGCCGCGGCTATATGAAGCCGTCCCGAGCCCTCTCGTCCACACCACCCCCACCTCTCTGTCCTCCCCCTGGCGCCGCCCGTCGCCGCTGTCCCGCTCCTCACCGGCGCTGCTTTCCCTCTGGACGGACGCGACGCGCTGCCCCGCACCCGCCGGTGGCCTCGGGCGGGTGGGAGACGGCCGGAGCCGCCCGGCCCGTCGCCGGCAGCGCCCCTCCCCTGCCCTCCTCTGTTCCGTGCAGGGAACGGGCGAGAGGAAGGAGACGACCGGGGCCAAGCGGGCCCCGCAACGCCCGACCCCACCCGTCAGCCGCAGACGAAAGTCAACGCTCGGGCCCGCGCCATTAGTGGAGACAGTTTTTCGAAAATACGTTTTCTTATAACGAAAGCGTACTCCGCTGCTGCTTCAGGCTAAAATACGTTTTCCCCGCAGGGAAGCGTATTCTTCGAAAAGGCGCGATCTGTTTTTCAGCTGAGGGCCTGTTTGTGAGAGTTTTATTTACAGATGGGTCCCTGGCAGAAAAACTCTCACAACTTTTTACCCGAGACTCCGATCGAGGTGAAACCAACGCCCACGTCTTCGTCTCTTCGAGCCCAAACTTTTGGTATCATTTTCACTATGTTTTAACATTCTGAAAATGACCATTATACCCTTGCCCTAATCAGCCCCTACGGGAGAGAACTGTTTCCGGCAGTCAACTCCGCGGACTCTCCGCACTCCTTCCGGATGACTCCTTCATCCCCAGGCAAGCCACAACTCTCATCTGCATCATCGCATTGCAATGTCATAGTTTGACTATTTGCTTTATCAGTAAGTATGAGTATCTGTGAAATGAATTGGATTATGCAATGATCGAGTTAATTCTCGGATAGGTGACTACCATGTTGAGTACCGGATTATTAGTGACTAGTAGCCTACCCACTTGTTGATACTGTGATGTTGAGATCACTGTCTATGATTATTTTGGAGTTCATCCGGCAGTTCGTAGAGATGAATTAGTAGCAGTGGCTTAAGCATATTGGTTCTTGGATTGTTTATTCGGGGATTAGATATTTCATGGTTGACCTTGAGTCACCTGTCCGGACTTATCCGTGCAGCCACATTTGCCGGTATGGGACGACCTTGACTTGGTCTGATCGCGTGCTCTTTCACCGGTACCGCCCGACAGGGAAGGTTATGCGTGCGCGCTACCCTGGCCCGGTAGGCGGCGATAACCTTGTGAGCCCAGTTGAGTTTTGTGCCGGCGTCCCCGTTTGGGACAGTTCAGTTTGGCCACGACGGTGGCAGGTGTCACGAGGTGACACAGGGGCCACCCAGGGCTTGACTCCGGGGGAGGATGATTGCCGGTGGTACGATGGGAGAGTCACGGGTCCGGCAGGTTTCGTTGGAGCAACGCTGATCCACCCGAATGGGATCACGAGGTCAGTGCTCCATAGTGTGGGTAAAGTGTACAACCTCTGCAGAGTGTAAAATCTATTCGAATAGCCGTGTCCACAGTATTGGATAGTCCGTCCAGACCTCACTAGGTGGTCAACCATGGTAGTGATGATAATGATGGAAGAACTCGTCGTATGATCAGAAGTACTCGGTGGTTCATGAGTATTCTGAGGGTTGTGAGACAACCCAGAGGAGAGTAAGTTTGTCAGACTTGTCGTGCAGATGGAATCAGGTATTTGATATGTCAGCCATGGGATGGCTGTGAGTTGAGTGGTCGGATGACCACATGCTTGGGGATTGGACTTGGTACAGGTTCGGATTGGAGCCTGAGATTATTTGAAGTATGGATTTAATACGCTTTACCTTACTGCAGTCATTTCAGTAGCTACCTTGCTAGATAACCATGCTGGTTAATTTTGGATTGCTATGATGTTGTCTTGCTTTAATGCTGATGTTTGCTGTGAGCTTGCGAGTACATTCAAAGTACTCACCTGGCGTGTCATGCCAGTTTGCAGGTCATGCCGTGATTGCTTGCTTGCCGAGGTTCCTGTGCTTGCGATCTATGATACGCGTTCTAGCCAGAGTCCCTGCGGAGTGGAGTCCATCACCGTCGTCATTATTCCGCTGCCGAGAGAGTTACTCCGCTGTTAGCATAGAGCTACCCCGGGCAGGCATAGTGTTGCCGTGCCGATGTAATCCTTGTACCGTTGTAACCATATCTATTGCAATAAAGAGCTGATTTGTTCTATGCCAACAGTGCCGTATTCCAGAAGACTTGTCCTTGGGCTGGAATACGGGGCGTTCCGGTTTACTCTGAGCCGGGGTGCCACAGAAGTTGGTATCAGAGCAGGTTTGGCTATAGGACGCGCGGTCTAGGTGCGAGCGTTAGTACCCGGTAGTTTAGGACCCGGTTGGTTTGCTGCACTTGTTTGTTGCATTTGTTTGTGCATAGCATGCATATAGACTAGATATCTTGTCACCAACGATGGATCTGGCGAGTGTGGGTGGCATTGGTTTCGATTCACTACCTGCGCTCTCCATTTTGCATATTTGTTCCTTGGTGTGGTGTCATCTTCGTCCCAGCGGAGTGATGCCAAGGTGCTTGGTGGTGGCGATCACTAGCAAGATTGATGCACCGGTACCACACCAATATATTCTCTTCAGTCACCCTATCGTTTCGGTGATAGACAAGTTCTATCCCGAATCATGCCATTCCTCTAGCCGCTTCGACAACCCTTACTGATCCTTGTTATCAGAAAAGGGCAATGCCTGCAAGCCTTTCTCTCCACCACTATCTTATTCCGCCAACTATTCTTTGGACGTGTACGGTTTTCTTCCGTACGCTTGATGACGATGTGGTCGTGACCTCGTGCTCCGACCCCCGATCACCAAGTTCGTCCTCGCCACCGGTTCCATCCGTGTTAAGCCCGTGTTTGGTGTAGCCTTGTTTACACCAACTTCCTTCCACACATTGATTCACTTTCGTGCACATCGCCATAGCATGTTAGATCGTAACGCCGGAGTTCTTGCGAAAGTGTGTGCTTAAGTAGGAATGCATATTATTGCCGTGAATAGCTTTAGAATGTGATATTTCTTGTGTGTGTGATCTTGCTGCTTTGTGTGCTTTTGTTTAGTCGTTTATTTTGTTGTTTTTGGGCCCTTGGTGTTACCTTATTTTCCCCTTATGGAAGTTGCTCACCGACCCTGAACCCAAAGAAATCAGTGAAGAGACAGCCATTTGGAAGCACAGCTCAGCAATATGGAATCTTCAGCAGACTGTGTTATATCAGGAATATCGTGCCTGAATATAAATGATATCCTGACTGGATTGGTTATCAGCACCAAGTATACATCAGTACAACTTTCACAACAGCAATGATCACATCAGCAAGAAGACAAATTGTGTACATGATCCACAGTGCATTCCGTGCCAAAGGTATGATTCAAGGTTTGAATCTGCTACGAGTACAATTTGAACCCTGCTATGTCTTGGAAGCAAGCCATAATGTGCTATGAACTTAGAGTTCAGCAAGAAGGATAGCCGAATACCCTGTTGCATGCAACAAGTAACCGACAGCAGAAACGGTAAGGTATATACATAATAGTGAGCTGTATGGGACACGGATGAACCCTTGCCTATTTTTCTTTGGTGACGGCACCACGCCTGTGTTCTGAGCTGTTTTCGGCCGTCCGGGGTGGATGCCGATTTTTATTTCTCTTGTCAACAACTGTCCGTGTTCTGAGCTGCTTTTCGGCCGTCTCGGGCAGCTGTTGAATTTCTCTTCATAGCAATGACCCTATGCTCTGAGCTGTTTTTTTTCGGCCGTCTTAGGGAGTTGCTACTTTCTTCTTATCGACACCGTCTCATGCTCTGAGCTGCTTTTCAGCCGTCGTGAGTCGGGGTTGAGTTACTCCAGTAAAAGTCCCAGATCTGAGTTGTAAAGACCGTTCTGGTGGCTACTGGTTTATTTGCCGGTTTTATTCAAGGGTTCAGACGATCGTTACCCTACAGCTACAACTTGTAAAGTAATATGCCTACCGGAATATTGCACCTGACAACACCCATGGTCATCCGAAGAATCAAGGACACATCAGGCCAAGTTCTTTCAGCTAAGGATTCAGGCGAGAGAACCATAATGAAGGAGCAAGGTTGTTCAAACAGGTATGATAATGGTTGTAAGATCAACATGGTACAGATACTCAGAGTAATCGGGTTAGATACCGACCACCATGGGTACACACCCACGGGGTCTATTCCATTTGCAAGGAACCCATATCAAGACAACTCGCCCAGTCAACCAGATATGCTCAGAATTGTCAGAAGAGGGCAATCAAGCTAGTCAGGTCAGCCGAAAGATTAACTCGGCAGTTGAAATTCAGCAACCATGTTAAATCATTACACGGCCTACCATCCATATGGAGATGCTGGCAGACTGAGTAGTCAGAAGGATGAATAACAGTTCTTAAGCATGTGTCCTCACAGATAGGAATCAGTTAAAGACTAACCTGCTGTGAACAAGATTCTGCTGCTAGGACTCCTGTCAGTCGAGTCCATGGATAATATCACAATAAGACCGTACACCTCTATGCTGGTCATGACAGGTGACAGTCAAATATTTGGTAGGAGCCTTATACCCAAGACAGTGAAGATACCCAAGATGACCCAACAATCCGTGTGAGAAGTCAGATTCCGCCAGGAGAATGGTACGATTTACAATACTATTTTTGAGCCTGGAGGAGACACATCCATTTGAAGTCACCCACTGAAATGAGTAAAAGATTTCGTGTCCACCAAGATAACCTGTTCACAACTCAGTGAACAATCGTTCATATTGGACCTCGTCACGACACATCCATGAGGAATCACCCTCGGACTTACGAGCATGGCACATTGTTTGGTCAGGATAATTTATTGCCCCAGATAGGTCAGTAGACACAAAAGGATTGGAGTCAGAATAGCATATGAGGTTAGATTTGCCAGAAAAAGGATCCAGTGAAGCAAACCACCCCGAAGCAAGGCAGTCAGACATATGAAATTCAATGGGAACATTATACAAAGGTAAAAAGGAAGCCCGAGTTGGAAACGGTTTCCTCAAGTGGAAATATTCATGTCTGATCCCTGAGCAACCAAATCTCGAGGACGAGATTTCTTTAAGGGGGGTAGGTTTGTAACACCCTAGAGTTTGCCCATTTTCTTTTTCTTTTGATTTTGGTCCGGATTCGCTTTTTGTGGCTTAGTAGTCTTGCAACCTGGAGGGATCACCCTTCATTCTTCTTCCCGAGTGGCTTGCCAACCTCAAAACCATCCCAAGACCATGTCATTTCCATCTTGGACCAATCCCAATATTCTTTTTCTTGGGAATATTCCTTTTTCTATTAAAGGAATAACCCCGTTTGCTCTGAGTTGTGAAGCAACTCACATTTCCATCATTCCCAAAATTCCCAAATAATTCCCAAAAATTGTTTGGGTCATATCTCCCACAAATATGTCAAACTATTCCTTGCCATACCCAAAAATATTTCACAAATATTCCTTTTCCGATTCTGCCCTATCTGTCAGATTGAGAAGCAAGTACCCTTTATATTTGATTGCTTGCTCTCAAACTTTTTGTGCACTCTTTCCAACCCATATCATTGCCACATGCCAAAATTCAGCCTTATTTGGATAATAAATCTCCCTTGGCTAATTTCCAAAGTTTCTGGTCAACTGGAAACTTTGTGAAGCAAGTACCAGCCAGGAGTATCCAAATGAGTTGAAATTTTTCAAGCATATTCATATGCTCAAATAATGACTCTCCACCAAGTTTCAACCCTATCCAATCATCTATGAGAGCACAGCCTCAAATCTTGGTTTCTGGTCAGATTTTCACATTGTGAAGCAACTATATTTTATATTGCTCCATGATTGCTGAAAATTTACCAGAGCATTCTCCTACCTATATAACACCTCTCCACAAAAATTGGGCTCAATTCATCTTCCCAATATTTCTCTAGAATTATTCCAACTTTCTGGACAGAGAGGATAGCTGTGAAGGAAGTACCATTTTGGCATGTCCATTTGGTATTAAATTTTTACATAATCTTCATATGTCCAAATAACTCTGCCTTGCCAAATTTTAGCTCAAGTGGCTTCTTCATTTGAGTGCACCATCATGATCTTGATTCTGGACCAATTGTGCTGTTGCAAAGCAACTATGATGTATATTGGTCCAATTCCTTCCAAAACCTCCAGGACTGTAGTCCTTCTTACCCGAGACCTCCCAGACATCTCATTTTAACCATATCACTTTTCTATTCATCGCAGTGGTGTGGTCAAGTTTGCTACAGCAAACTTCCAGTGACCACTCCCGTCTACCTACAGCTCATCTCATCGATATATCACCTCATTTGCAATGTATCCTGGAGGGACTACACACTGGACAATATTTAGTGTCAAAGACGTGGCCGTGGCATCATATGCACGTGGTGAACACGCAGAGAGCATGCCAAAACGGCGCTCTGCTCTCTGTGAGCTCCGTCCGGTCATCTCCGGCCGGCCTCTGCTCGTCCGGATGTGTCCTACGGCTCCGCGGCTTCCACCTGCCCCTCTCCCGACCCTTCTCCCCTCTGATTACCTCCTCTCCACGCCATGACGGTCGCCGTCGCGGCTCTGTTCGCCCGTGACCCGAGTTGTCACCTCCCTCTCTGGCTCCTTCTTCCCCAAGCCGTCGCGCCGCATTAAAGGCTCGTCAGGTCGGCCGCTCGCCGACACCGGAAGCGGACAGCCACGCCACCCCGCGCTCCAGTGCATCGATAAGAATGCTGCCGTGGCCGTCCTTATCATCTCGCCGTCGCCGCGGCTATATAAAGCCGTCCCGAGCCCTCTCGTCCACACCACCCCCACCTCTCTGTCCTCCCCCTGGCGCCACCCGTCGCCGCTGTCCCGCTCCTCACCGGCGCTGCTTTTCCCTCTGGACGGACGCGCTGCCCCGCACCCGCCGGTGGCCTCGGGCGGGCGGGAGACGGCCGGAGCCACCCGGCCCGTCGCCGGCAGCGCCCCTCCCCTGCCCTCCTCTGTTCCGTGCGGGGAACGGGCGAGAGGAAGGAGACGACCGGGGCCAAGCGGGCCCCGCAACGCCCGACCCCACCCGTCAGCCGCAGACGAAAGTCAACGCTCGGGCCCGCGCCATAAGTGGAGACGGTTTTTCCGAAAATACGTTTTCTTATAACGAAAGCGTACTCCACTGCTGCTTCGGGCTAAAATACGTTTTCCCCGCAGGGAAGCGTATTCTTCGAAAAGGAGCGATCTGTTTTTCAGCTGAGGGCCTGTTTGTGAGAGTTTTATTTACAGATGGGTCCCTAGCAAAAAAACTCTCACAACTTTTTACCCGAGACTCCGATCGAGGTGAAACCAACGCCCACGTCTTCGTCTCTTCGAGCCCAAACTTTTGGTATCATTTTCACTATGTTTTAACATTCTGAAAATGACCATTATACCCTTGCCCTAATCAGCCCCTACGGGAGAGAACTGTTTCCGGCAGTCAACTCCGCGGACTCTCCGCACTCCTTCCGGATGACTCCTTCATCCCCAGGCAAGCCACAACTCTCATCTGCATCATCGCATTGCAATATCATAGTTTGACTATTTGCTTTATCAGTAAGTATGAGTATCTGTGAAATGAATTGGATTATGCAATGATCGAGTTAATTCTCGGATAGGTGACTACCATGTTGAGTACCGGATTATTAGTGACTAGTAGCCTACCCACTTGTTGATACTGTGATGTTGAGATCACTGTCTATGATTATTTTGGAGTTCATCCGGCAGTTCGTAGAGATGAATTAGTAGCAGTGGCTTAAGCATATTGGTTCTTGGATTGTTTATTCGGGGATTAGATATTTCATGGTTGACCTTGAGTCACCTGTCCGGACTTATCCGTGCAGCCACATTTGCCGGTATGGGATGGCCTTGACTTGGTCTGATCGCGTGCTCTTTCACCGGTACCGCCCGATAGGGAAGGTTATGCGTGCGCGCTACCCTGGCCCGGTAGGCGGCGATAACCTTGTGAGCCCAATTGAGTTTTGTGCCGGCGTCCCCGTTTGGGACAGTTCAGTTTGGCCACGACGGTGGCAGGTGTCACGAGGTGACACAGGGGCCACCCAGGGCTTAACTCCGGGGGAGGATGATTGCCGGTGGTACGATGGGAGAGTCACGAGTCAGGCAGGTTTCGTTGGAGCAACGCTGATCCACCCGAATGGGATCACGAGGTCAGTGCTCCATAGTGTGGGTAAAGTGTACAACCTCTGCAGAGTTTAAAATCTATTCGAATAGCCGTGTCCACGATATTGGACAGTCCGTCCAGACCTCACTAGGTGGTCAACCATGGTAGTGATGATAATGATGGAAGAACTCATCGTATGATCAGAAGTACTCGGTGGTTCATGAGTATTCTGAGGGTTGTGAGACAACCCGGAGGAGAGTAAGTTTGTCAGACTTGTCGTGCAGATGGAATCAGGTATTTGATATGTCAGCCATGGGATGGCTGTGAGTTGAGTGGTCGGATGACCACATGCTTGGGGATTGGACTTGGTACAGGTTCGGATTGGAGCCTGAAATTATTTGAAGTATGGATTTAATACGCTTTACCTTACTGCAGTCATTTCAGTAGCTACCTTGCTAGATAACCATGCTGGTTAATTTTGGATTGCTATGATGTTGTCTTGCTTTAATGCTGATGTTTGCTGTGAGCTTGCGAGTACATTCAAAGTACTCACCTGGCGTGTCATGCCAGTTTGCAGGTCATGCCGTGATTGCTTGCTTGCCGAGGTTCCTGTGCTTGCGATCTATGATACGCATTCTAGCCAGAGTCCCTGCGGAGTGGAGTCCATCACCGTCGTCATTGTTCCGCTGCCGAGAGAGTTACTCCGCTGTTAGCATAGAGCTACCCCGGGCAGGCATAGTGTTGCCGTGCCGATGTAATCCTTGTACCGTTGTAACCATATCTATTGCAATAAACAGCTGATTTGTTCTATGCCAACAGTGCCGTATTCCAGAAGACTTGTCCTTGGGCTGGAATACGGGGCGTTCCGGTTTACTCTGAGCCGGGGTGCCACACTGTTTTCGATAGATTATGTTTTCGTTGCATTGTGTGCTTGTTTTGATGAATCTATGGACTATACCGGGGGGTTTTAGCCATGGTAAAGTTAGAATACAGTAGGTATAATGCAATAACAAAATATGAATGGGTTTGCAACAGTACTTAAAGTAAAGATTGGTTTTCTTATACTAATGGATCTCATGAAGGTTTTTGTTAAGTTTTGTGTGATTGAAGTTTTCAAGTTTTGGGTGAGATCACGATGGATGAAGGAATAAGGAGTGAAAAGAGCCTAAGCTTGGGGATGCCCATAGCACCCCAAGGTAATATTCAAGGAGTACTAAGCAACTAAGCTTGTGGATGCCCCGGAAGGCATCCCCTCTTTCTTCTAACGACCATCGGTAATTTTACTTGGAGCTATATTTTTATTCGTCACATATCATGAGTTTTGCTTGGAGCGTCTTGTATTTAATGAGACTTTTCTTGTTTTGTTTCTTAGTTTGTCACAATTATCCTTGCTGGACACACCTATTTGAGAGATCCATAATTATGTTATGATTTAATAGAATTGCTCTATATGCTTCACTTAAAAAAATTTAGCTATGGAATTGCTCTAGTGCTTCACTTATAACTTTTTGAGCACGATGGTGCTTTGATTTTGAAGAAATATTCTCTCATGCTTCACTTAGGTTATTTTGAGAGTTAGTAAATTTTTAAAGAAATATCCTCTCATTGCTTCACTTATGTTATTTTGAGAGATGAAAATTGTTTTGACGAAATATGTACTCTCATGCTTCACTTAAATTTATTTGAGAGCTTCGTTAGTAGCAATGGTAATATATGAAACTAGTCCCAAAGTGATAGATATTCATAAGCGATATAATACAAACTTTCATGAAGATCATTGGATATTATAAACTTGATTCCTTGCAATAGTTTTGAGATATGAAGATAATTATATGTGAGTCATGTTGGTGAGTAATTATGCTTTACTAAGAATATTGGTGTTAAGGTTTGTGATTCCCTAAGCAAGCACAAAAGTCAATAGTTATGCAATGAAGTTACATCCTACTTGTGGTGCATTATTCGGTGTTATTTATGTTTAATGCTCTTTTATGATTGTTTTTGTTTCTTGGTTGGTCCCTTCTCAATCTATTTGCTATCCTCCATTTGTACTAAGTAGAAATACTACTTGTGCATCCAAACCCTTTAAACCAAATTGTGCCAAATGAGTCCACCATACCTACCTATATGTGGTATTTTCATGTCGTTCCAAGTAAATTTGTATGTGCCAACTCTAATTTTCAAAATGAATTTCCTTTTTGTGTGCCCGTACCGATCATGAAGCGGCAGGGGGTGGCCAAAATTTTCCATGCTAGATACTTTATTCTCAATATGAGTGTCTATTCACTTGTCATTGCACGAGAGTGTGGCAAGGTAATAGGGATTCCCAGTCCTGAAATGAAAAAAAATGTTGTTCAATAATAAATTCCTTGGAAAGTGTTGGTATGGAAGGCACCCGTGGATAGGGCTAGCCATGGATTGTGAAACAATGGTGGAAAAAGGAATAAACTTTATTTTCTGTTTGGGAACCGCCTATTTATCTAGCATGTAAAGTATTAGGAATTCGTGGTCATTTTCGTTGACAGGAAAAGCATGCCTCTCAAAATAATTTTATCTCTCAATTTAAGCTTTGAGCTCTGGCACCTCTACAAATCTCTGCTTCCTTCTGCGAAGGGCCTATCTATTTACTTTTCTGCAAAAAAAATTATTGAGTCTCCATCCTCTCTTATAAAGCACCAACTAGGGAACACTATTATCATACTTGTGCATTAGGCATAGTTAATATTTGAGTGTGCTTCATGAATGGATCAATGATTGAGCATAATGGGCTAGGGATAGCTTTCTTTAGTGTTGATATTTTAAAAGACATGGTTGCTTGTTGATATGCTTGAGTATTGATGTCCTCATGTCAAATATCGACTATTGCTTTGAATCATCTAAAAGTCCAAATGTCCATACTATAAAAGAAAAGATTATGAGATGAACATGTTAGGCAACATTCCACATCAAAAATTCTATTAGAATCATTTTGGTCTACTAATCTTGGACATGATGCCTATATACATGATCATTACCTTGATATCGTCCTAATTATTTGCTTTTCTATCAATTTCCCAACAGTAATTTGTTTACCCACCTTATGCTATTTTCTTGTGAGAAGCATCTAGTGAAATCTACGCCCCCCGGGTCTATTTCCTATCATATTATTTTCATATCTATTAATCCAAAATTACCTTGCTGCACTTTTTCTTTATTTATTTTATTTTGTGCTTTTGTTAGATCTATTCAACCAATCTCATAGAATTTAATCTATCTCAATACCGAGGAGGGATTGACAACCCCTCTTACGCGTTGGGTTGCAAGTATTTGTTATTTGTGTGCAGGTACTGTCTACATAGTTTGGGTGGATCCTCCTACTGGATTGATAACCTTGTTTTCATAACTGAGGGATATAGTTACCGTTGTTGTGCTGCATCATCCTCTCCTCTTCGGGGAAATACCAACGCAGATACAAGCAATCAAATATCAAATCTATATTTAATCTTACCAAAAAGTTGAATACACAGACAATGCCAGTGCAGAAGTGTAGCCCATTGCTCTTGTCAGTACATTTTGTCCTGTAACGCTTGTACTTACATGGATAGGTAGTTGATTATGTAGCATCAATCTACATCTTATCTTCATTATCCTCTATCCCTTCCAGTATTATCATATCTATAATTAGTCTCTACAAAATGTAGAGTACAGGCAATGCTTATGAAGAATATTCTGTGCTAAAATTCTTGAGTTATCCTTCCCTTGACATGGAGAAGGGCCTTATAGAGCCGGTGTTAACTGTTAATGTAAGACAGTCCTTCTAAAGCCTTTATCCTCAACTGTTGTTTAATTTGCTCATACTCCCTATCATCAACTGTTGTTTAGTTTGCTGTTTCTATCAAAATGCATGTTCGCAACAACTATAAGTTCCAAGTTTTAGTTGTAAAACCAAATTCCTTATTCATACCATGCACATTACTCAATACAAATCCAATGATTTTCTTTAGCCCTGCATGTATGCTTGTTTTTGTTGATCTATAATCCAGTGTGTGGTGAAGTAGCCCACATTTGCACCTTGTCATTTCCTGCTTTATCTTACTGATGTGGTTGATGATATGAATAACATGCCATGCACATTAACCAAAATAGATACAATGATTGTCTTTTGCCCTGCATCTATGCTTGTTTTGTTGATATGGTAATCCAGTATTTTGGTGAAGCTCCCCGCATTATGAACATGCCAAATTATGCTATTGACATTTTGAACTGGCTCTTTATTTTCTAATTTGAAATTGGATGGAATTGACAGAACAATTACCATCTTTGTTTATATACGTGCAAAACATGTCATCTCTCTGCTTGTTTCAGGGTGATATGCCTGATGGCATGCACAAGTCTGCTGAAGGATGTCAGACAAACCCAACATATATTGCAGCAAAGAAGGCAAAACATCTTGAAGATAGCGAGACAACCCCAAAGTCATGTCTTGATGCAGTGTTCAAGTTACTCAAAAGTAGCAGTCACACAAGCTCACAGAATTCGCTGCCTGAATCAGTTCGACTTCTTTAGTCTCAACTTCAAGCAGAAAGGCATTCTGCAACTCAACTTCGACTTGAAGTCCAATCTCTACGGAAGATCATGGAGAACTCCAATGAGAACCTCATTGCTAAAGGGCTACAGCTAGAAGCTATGACCGACATGCTAGGCCGGTCTACCAGCCTTGCCCAGCTGCTTGCGCAGTAGCTCCCGCGCAAGGCTAACCTTTCTTGAACTGTCTTGGAAGTGGTCTTGGTTCAGTATTATTTTGCTACACTGCAATGGCACCCAGTTTTTGTAATCTGCCTCTTCGTTGTGCTTTATGATCACTGGTGGCGAACTTTGATGCCCAGTGGATGTAATATACCATAAATCCTTTATTGTATAGTGTAGGTTTATTCAAAGTTACTATGCCGTAATTTCTTTATTGTATAGAGTAGGTTTGTTCTTAATTCCTGGTTACTATATATGCCATCATTCGCTATCTGAAAAAGGCGAAAATTTGATGTAGGCGACCGGGCCGAAACATTCGCCTCTAACGGGCCTGCATTTCAGAGGGCCACAATTGGGCCGGCCTGCAACTTTCTTGGGCCTGTGCTGACCGGCCATTTGGGCCCTTCATGGACACTGTGTGCCAGGCCCATAACTTCCATGGGCCTTCGTTGGGCCCAACGTTTAGTTGGGCCTTTAGTGGACCTAACGCTTAGTTAGGCCTTTAGTGGACCCCAGCATTTAGTTGGGCCCATGTAGCTTCGGGCCATTAACATGCTGAATATTCTGCTGGCCTGTTATGGCCCATAAGTTACCATGGCACTTTAGCAGGCCGAAATGCATGTTGGGCCTCAATTTTTAGTAGTCATCCACGGGCCTTTAGCAGGCTGAAATGTACACCGGGCCATTATTGGCCCAGTTATATGACGGGTCGTTACTAGGCCAAAACATATCTCGGGGCTTGGTTGGCCCACTGATATCATGGGCATTTAAGAGGCCAAAAGCTTAGTAGAGGCATCAACGGGCTGAATTATACGACCGGCCTTTAATAGGCCCAAATCAGGTTGGGCTGAATTGTTGCCACCATGATCACGGGCCGTAAGTGGGCCGGTTGTCACATCGGACCATATATGGACCATGGGCAGCATGAGCCATTACCTGGCCGAAAGACACACCGGGCTGAAATGGGCCCATGTCTACACCGGGCCTCTAATAGAAAAACTCACTGGGTCGTAATTAGGCCCATGTCTACATCGGGCCTCTAACAGGCCGAAAACTCACTGGGCCGTAATTGGGCCCAAAGACTGTGTGAACAATTAACAGGCCAGATCTGGCGGTGGGCCGTAAATGGGCCATGTTTAAGCAGGCCGTTATTGGGCCAGCCCACTAATACCTGAGTAAATCATATGGGCCTTTGATTGGGCCGGCCTTTTTAACCTATATGGGCCTCTGTTGGGCCGTGCCACGTGTCAACGTATTATATGCATGTCTCCTCCATTGGATGGATGACATCTGGCCCATCACGAAGCCGACATGTGTTTCCTCCGGCAAATGAGAATTTTAAACGTGGAAAATCGGCATTAGTTGATGCTGTTAACGGGTTATCGGATCCAAAACCAGACTCGATAGCTTAACAGCAACCCGTTACGGTGGATGCCACGTGTCAGTTACCCTTGACGAAAGCACTTCCATGACACGTCATTTATCATCATGGAAGTGGACACTTCCGTGATGACAATTTGAGTATTGTCATGGAGCACTTCTACGACAGCACAGGTATGACTATCTTGAATCTGTCATAAAATCGTCATGGATGTACATGCATGACTAAAAACGTGGCGTACTGTGACAAACACGTATCATCATGGAAGTGTTTTTTGTAGTGAGTGTTGCGCTCCCGCGAGGATGTGCCAAAGAGCTCTGCCGGTAATAGTGAGAAGAACAAAGCAACTCCACCAGAAACCAAGAAGGTGTCCCCCAAGGAGGACGGCACCGGGGGAACTTTCACCATAAGTTCCACCCTTGACGACAAATAGGAAAGCGCGCTCATTGCTTTTCTGCGGGCGAATGTTGATGTGTTTGCATGGCAACCATCTAACATCCCCTGTGTTCCCAGAGAAGAAATTGAACACCACCTTGTTGTATGTCCCCATGCGCGGCCCGTCAAGCAAAAGGTGCGGAAGCAAGCTTTGGAACAACAACAGTTCATTGCCGAATAAATCAACAAGTTGGAAGCGGTAGGCTTAGTCAGAGGAGTCCTCCATCTCACGTGGTTGACCAATCCTGTTGTAGTTCGCAAGGCGAACGGCAAATGGCGGCTTTGTATTGACTATACATATATCAATAAAGCTAACCCAAAAGATCCTTTTCCCTTGCCACGCATCGACCAGATTATTGACTCCATTACCGGATGTGACTTGCTGTCCTTTCTTGATGCCTACTTTGGGTATCATCAAATTTTCATGTCAAAAGAAGATGAAGAGAAGACCACATTTATCACTCCATGTGGCATGTACTGCTTCATACCTATGCCTTTTGGATTGAAAAGTGTTGGTTCGACCTTTGCAAGAGCAGTCCAGATAGGTTTTGAGCCCCAACTACATAGGAATGTGGAGGCATATATGGATGACATAGTGGTCAAAACCAAGGATAGAGCAACATTGATACAGGATTTGGAAGAGACATTTGCTAATCTACGCAAGATCAATCTGAAGCTCAACCCCGAGAAGTGTGTGTTTGGCATTCCATCTGGCAAGCTTCTCCGGTTCTTTGTTTCTCATCATGGAATTGAAGCCAATCCGGACAAGATCAAGGTGATTGAGCAGACTGAAGCACCGAAGCGCATCACGGATGCGTGCCGCCTTCCCGGCTGCATTGCTGCATTGAGCAGGTTCATCTCCAAATCTGCTGAGCACGCCTTGCCGTGTTTCAAAATCTTAAAAAAATGGCAGGTCCAATGAAGTGGACTCCGGAAGCGGAGGCCGCGCTGCAAGATTTGAAGAGGTACCTATCCTCTGCGCCAACACTGGTTGCGCCAAGACCGCAAGAGCCCTTGTTGCTGTATTTGGCAGTGACGAATCAAGTAGTTAGTGATGCACTAATGGCTGAGAGGGAAGCTGAAAGTGAAGAAGTAGCAGATGCAAGCCCGTCAGGTGACAAGCCGAAATCTTCTTCGGCAAGTTCTGGTGCCGGGAAGTCAAGCGCAGAGCAGGCAGATGGATCAGAACAGCAAGTTGTGCAGAAGAAAAAGTTGGTGCAATGGCTAGTTTATTTTGTCAGCTCCCTTCTCCAGGGAGCTAGATCAAGATATTCTAGCATGCAAAAACTACTTTTTGGTCTCCTTATGGCCTCAAGGAAGCTGCACCACTACTTTTAAGCACACCAGATTACCATCGTCACTCGCTTTCCGATGCAGAGGATATTGAGAAATCCAGATGCAACCGGCAGGATTGTTGAGTTGGCATTGGAACTATCATGCTTCGATCTCAAGTTTGAAAGTACTTCAACTATTTAGAGCAGAGCCTTGGTGGAGTTCATTGCAGAATGGATGTCAACGCCAGACGAGGAAATTCCAGAAACCTCTCTCCCTGACAAGGAAACAACTTAGGACCGGATTATGTACTTTGATGGAGCCTTTTCGCTGCAAGGCGCCGGTGCTGGAGTGCTGCTTGTCGCGCCCACCGAAGAGCACCTCAAGTATGTAATTCAAAATCATTTCCCCAGGGAGAAGGCGACGAATAGCACTGCTGAGTATGAAGGACTGCTTGCCGGTCTCAGGATTGCGGGAGACCTGGGAATCAGAAAGCTCATTATCAGAGGCGACTCGCTGTTGGTTGTGAAGCAAGTCAACAAGGATTATCAGAGCCCGTTGATGGAAGCGTATGTTGATGAAGTGAGAAAATTGGAAGAGCACTTTGAAGGATTGCAAACAGAGCACATCCCTCATGCAGAGAACAACACAACAGACGATCTGTCAAAGCGTGCCACGCTCAAGCTACCTGTGGAACCAGGGACTTTTGTGCTCCATTTAACTCAGCCATCCGTAACACCATCAGTTGGGCAAAACAAGAGAACAAAGTTGAACACCGGCAAGTACTTTCCTTCCGAGCTCCCAGAAGCTGCCGACAAGGATTTTGCCGGGAGCAACGACAAGCTTGCCGGTGAGCAGCAAGCTCCGGTAGTCCTTGCCGTCGAAGCTAGCGCTCCTGTAGTTGAAGATATGCCTTTAGTCCTTGTCATCAAGCCACAAGCTCCGGCGTGGGCACAGCAGATCGTCCAATTCCTTCAAACAGTAGAACTTCCCAAAGATCAAGAAGAAGCTGAAAGAGTAGCCCGTCAGTCTAGTGTGTATCAGTTTGTCGGCAAGCGACCTATACATAAAGAGACCAACTGGGGTGAAATTGAAGTCTATTTATAGGGAAGACGAACAGAAACTGTTGGCGGAGATACATGGAGGCATATGTGGCTCTCACATAGGATCAAGAGGCCTTATCGGCAAGGCATTCTGGCAGGGTTAATATTGGCCGACTACTCTCCAGGATGCAACTGAGCTAGTAACCAAGTGTGAAGCATGCTAGTTTCATTCAAAGCAATCACATCAGCCAGCTCAAGTTGTTTAGACGATCCCTCTCTCCCCTTCTCAGTCTAGGGGCTCGACATACTGGGCCCTTTCCCCCACGCTGTCGGGGGCTTTGAGTACTTGTACGTTGCAATCGACAAGTTCACAAAGTGGCCAAAAGTAGAGCCAGTGAGGAAGGTGACAGCACAGTCAGCCATCAAGTTTTTCAAAGGACTTGTTTGACATTTTGGAGTACCCAACAGGGTCATCACCGACAACGGCACATAGTTCACGAGCCGCACCTTCATGCGGTACCTCGAAGACCTTGGCAGCAAGATTTTCTTTGCATCAGTAGCTCATCCAAGGAGCAATGGCCAGGGAGAAAGAGCAAATGCTGAAGTGCTGCGCGATCTCAAGACAAGAACTTTCGACAAGCTACACAAGTGTAGAAGACGTTGGATTGATGAGTTGCCGGTAGTTCTTTGGTCACTCGGGATGACACCAAGTCGAGCTACTGGCCAGACACCCTTCTCCCTAGTCTATGGTGCAGAAGCAGCCATGGAACTCATGTATGGGTCACCTCAAGTGCTCGCTTATGATGAGCTTGAGCAAGAGCAGCTGCGTCAACATGATGCCATGCTCCTTGAGAAAGATCATCTTCGAGCTGTTGTACGTATCGCATGTTACAGCAAGCTTTGCGCCGCTATCATAGCCGCAACGTTCACGCCCGATGCCTTCAGGAAGGCGACCTTTTTCTTTGGCGAGTTCAGTCCACCAAAAATTCAAACAAGTTGACGCCAAAGTGGGAAGGCCCTTATCGGGTAGTACGAGTCACTAGGCCTGGCGTGGTCCGCCTAGAGATCGAAGATGGCACCCCAATGCACAACTCATGGAATATTGATAGTAAAAAAACTCATGGAATATTGAGCATCTTCGCAAGTTCTATCCGTGAGGCGCTAGTTGTCGCGCTGCCCGGCAACCACCTTTTGTACGAGTCTGCCGACAAGGCATGTAAACTTTGTACAAAGCCAGGCGCAGACCCTATGCATAGTGAAATAAAGCTAAGTGTTTCACAACTCTTGTCAATTCACATGTTTAGTTATATGTCCTTATCTGTGATGTTGTGTTACGCTTGCCTTGTATGGATGTTAACAAACCGTCAAGGTTCCATATCTCTATTTTCTCTTCTTTCTTTTTCTCAAAGGATAGAAGGTTGCCTCGCGTGCATGTTTGCTGGGGGGAGTGATGGTATGGATACCGAAAAGTGACGTTCAAGTTAATATTCCACGATGAGAAGTACAACAAAGAAAAGTTAAGTCGAAAAACTTTCAAAACAAATTCTTTCTTGTACAGCTACTTTCCCTTGAATGTTTTGGCTTTTGTATGCAAAACCTGCACGCGAAGGAACCTTGTCGTGACCAGTTGTGCTCTTATGTTGTTTCGAGTCTGCTCAGCAATTTAAGTAGCTCCACTGAGATTGTCAAGTGACCTTGCCGACAGCGGCATTACCAGCAGGCTGCTAAGGATTCGTTCCTCAAGCACTCACGGCAAATGTGCGCACCGACAAGTTTCCAGAACAATGTAGGGTTGAAGACATGCAAAAATAGAACTGGACAAGGAGAAATAGCATACATTTCATCCAAACACAGAAAGTTTATATTACACTGATAACTTGCTGCAGTTCTAACTTAAGATAAATGTTGTCTTTAACATGGACTGTTGGCGACAAGACAAGGCACGACAACTAGTCCCTGCACTGGCCTTCAACCCTCTTCACCTCACTCACCTTGTCGACTATCGGCTTGACGGCCTCTTCGATCGCCTTGGAGTCAGCATCCTTCGGCAAGGTTGCGAGGACATTGGTGAAGTTGATGCCCGGGTTCCGATTGCCGACCTTGATGAGCACCTTGAAGAGGACAGCTTGGTAGAATTTGCGGGCTTCTACGGCAAGGGAAGCGGATCGGTTATCTTGGATTTGCTTGAGGGTGTCGACAACACTCTCGAGGAACATGGCCAGCCTGGCGCTGGTGCTCACCTTGTCATTGGCAGATAAGTTGAAGTTCTGTAGGCCCATGCTGGCCAGTTGTGCAGTGAGCTTCTGAGCTACATCGACAAGGCACTTCTCAAAATCATTATATGTGGCAGCGGCAATGGCGAGCAAGTCCTTCTCAATCTGGAGATCCTTGAGCAAGCCCTTTTCACAAGCCCTGCTCTCTTCAAGGTTCTTCTCATGCGTCGCCACCTTCAGCTTGAGATCTGCAATGGACTCGTTGGCTGCGGCAAGATCTTTGTTCTTAGCCGAGATGGTGGTTTGCATCTCCGCCAAGTGGTAGAGTCTCTTCTCTCCCACAGCTTTGAGCATTGAGAGCTCGTTGTTGCTGATTCCAAGATCTACCTCTAGCTTCTTGACCTTGCCGTCCAACTCGTTCTTGGCGGCCTCAGCAGCATCAATACTCTTGATGGCCTCCTCGAGTTTGTTGACGTGGTCCGCGGCCTGAGCTTCGAGTGTTTCCTTGTGTTTCTGCTCCAGCTCCCGAGTCTGTTGCGCAACAAACTTCTCAATTTCTTCATCCTTGCCGTGGAGCTTGGCGGCAAGGATCTCTTTGCAAGCAACAAGTTCTTCCTCATGAGTGTCGAGACTAGCTTTGTGTTTGTTTAGCTCAACATTTGCTGCTACAATTCTCTGTTTGGTCTCCTCTTGAGCTTTTTCAGTATCAGACTTCTCCAGCATGAACTTTTTCTAGTCCTTGGTTAGCTGCTCCCGAAAGTTGGTCACCTCTTGGACAGCTTCAGCATACCAGATTTGCATGTTCTCGATGCACTTCTGAAATTCTATCTCTGCTGCTTCCATGACTGCTGCCCTGGAGTCCATGCTCTCTGTTCAGCTGTGGAAAAGTGCCTGGAGTTGTCGAAAGTTACTGCTCATAGCCTGGAGGAGATGCTCTTCTTTGGACCTGCTACTGCCGGCACTTGGTTCATCAACAATCTTTAGCCTGACAACAACGATGATGTCTTCATCAAGGATTTCTCCTTCAACTGGCGCCCCAATGCTTGTTGTGCTAGGGATGCACACATATAGGTTGTCGCCAACCTTGAGATATTTGCTTGTTGGTGG
This sequence comes from Thinopyrum elongatum, assembly GCA_011799875.1. Classification (NCBI taxonomy): domain Eukaryota; kingdom Viridiplantae; phylum Streptophyta; class Magnoliopsida; order Poales; family Poaceae; genus Thinopyrum; species Thinopyrum elongatum. The sequence goes on along the minus strand of CM022302.1, from coordinate 403,410,228 downwards.
ATCTTCGGATGTTGATGGCTTTTCCTCTGCAACCGCCTTGCCGGTAACTGATGGCCTTGTGGCCGGGATAGCGCCAAGCACTCCTGCGGCAGAAATGTTGTTAGTTGGTCCACTGGTCTCATTGCCGGCCTCCTCAGCAACCTTCTTGGCGGTTTCTTCTTGTGCACCCTTGGTGGCTTTGTTGGGGGCAATCCTATCAGCCTCAGCAACGGCATCCTTGGCAATCCCTGCAACATCAACATCAACATTCATATCACTGGTTGAGGGTGGATCTGAAGATGGAGGAGGAAAACAAATTCAAAACCAAGTTCAAGAAAACAAAAACAACGAAAAAAAGATGAATGCTCAAAAGCAAGTGGATTACCTGTGTGGGTCTGTTGAGGAGTGACATCTTCTCCACCGGCAACGTCAGTTGCCGTCGCATGGCTGCCGGCATCCTTGCTTGCCGGCTCCTCAATTTGGATGGGCTCATCAGTGGAGGCCCTTGCCGGAGAGCCATCTCCAGGTAGTGTAGTTGACGAGGACGAGACGTCAGGAGTTGCCTCTGGCTGACCTTCTTGGCACCGCTTTTCTCCTACAAGCTCGATGATGTCAGCAGTGAAGATCTCCATGCCAACACTCACCAGCAGGAAATGAGTAATGAACTCACGCTGGGGGCTATGCTGGGGGCTGCGTCGAGGACTGGGTTCTGGACTACCGTTAGCTCATCTCCCGTCGAGGTCTTCGTCCGCTTCGCCTGCCTCTGCGCCAACGTTTCTACATCTCTGCAAAAAAACAAGACAAGACAAGACGAAGCAAGTCAGATCAATAAATCAAGAAAATCAAAGGTTAAAGGGTGCTGCAAGAGTTCTTACTCTTCTTCTGCTTCGCCTTCGCTGAAAGCAGAAATGTCAAAATCAACATCTGCTCCAGTGTTGGTGCTAGAAGGTGTGGTAGGAGTCCTTATGCACTTGGCTGTAGCAGCAGTGGCAGGTCGAGATGATCCTGCTACTCTAGTTGCTGGTGTGGCCACACTTGATGACCTTGCCACCCAGTTTATTGGCGTGGTTGTGCTTCTTGTGAGCCGTGTAGGTTGTTGTTGGGCTCCTTGCCGCTGCGGAGCCTTGCCGGGCGGCCCCTTGTCGGCGGCCTTATCGCTTGAAGAAGACGGACACACTGGATCGCCAGAAGCGGTCTTCCAAAGAACGCGTTGCTTCCTTGGTGGAGCAGGGGCTCTTCGTGCGACGGTTCTTCAGTTATTTCCTTGTCAGCAGAACCATCGACAACCTCATCGCCCTGCTCCCTGGCAACCACATCTTCGTCAGCAGGATCGTCCTCGGTGATCCATACCTCTTCTTCACCAGTTTCAGCCGCCAAGTAGCCGAAATCACCTGCCTCTGCGGCAAGCTGAGCTTCTTCTGCTCTGCTCTGAATATAGGCAATCTCCTTGTCAGTGGTGGCGCGGACGAGCTCTGTTTCCACTCTGATGGCCTTTCCTGTCAGGTTTTTGAAGAATTCCTATGCACGCTCTGTAGTTGGTATAGGCTAGGTTCCATGAACACCGTATGCATTGCACTCTAGCATCATAGCTATGATCGAGCTCAAGGTTGAGTTTTAGCACAAAGGGATTATGTGTGCCGGCAACTTGTACTTGCCGTCCGGCCTGAACAGTGCATGCCAAAGAGCAGTATGCTGCATGATCACTGGTACGTCTCCAACGTATCTATAATTTATGAAGTATTCATGCCTTGTTTACAGCAATTTTATATGGTTTTGGTATGATTTAATTAGAACTAACCCGGACTGACGCTGTTTTCAACAGAACTACCGTGGTGTCGTTTTTTGTGCAGAAATAAAAGTTCTCGGAATGGGCTGAAAATCTACAGTGATTTTTTATGGACCAAAAGAGACCCCTGAAGCATCGGAGCTGGGCCAGGAAGTGGACGAGGGAGCCACAAGCCTAGGGGCGCGACCACCCCCCTAGGGCGCACCCTCCGAGCTTTCTGGGGCCCTCGGGCACCCCTTTGATGTGAGACCGATGCCAAAAATTCCTATAAATACCAAAACCCCCGAAAAGAACCCTAGATCGGAAGTTCCGCCGCCGCAAGCCTCTGTAGCCACGAAAAACCAATTGGGACCCCGTTCCGGCACCCTGTCGGAGGGGGAAATCATCACTAGAGGCCATCTTCATCATCCCGGCGGCCACCATGACGAGGAGGGAGTAGTTCACCCTCGGGGCTGAGGGTATATACTAGTAGGTATGTGTTTGATCCCTCTCTCTCGTGTTCTTGATTTGGCACGATCTTGATGTACCGCGAGCTTTGTTACTATAGTTGGATCATATGGTGTCTCTCCCTCTCTATCTTCTTGTGAAGAATTGAGTTTTACCTTTGAGGTTTTACTATTATCGGATTGAATACTTTTATGGATTTGAGAACACTTGATGTATGTCTTGCGTGGGATACCCGTGGTGACAATGGGGTGTTCTATTGATTCACTTGATGTATGTTTTGGCACTCAACTCGTGAATTCCCGAGGTGACATTGGGGTAATCTATGCATAGGGGTTGATGCATGTTTTCATCCTTGTTTCTCCGGTAGAAATCTTGGGGCACTCTATGAGGTTCTTTGTGTTGGATTGAATATTATGAATCTTAAATTGTTTGATGCATATCATATAATTGACCCATGGATACTTGTGGTGACATTGGAGTATCTAGGTGACATTAGGGTTGATTGATCTGTATTATATGGTGTTATTTTAGTACGAACTCTAGGGCTGTTTGTGACACTTATAGGAATCGATCAAAAGATTGATCAGAAAGAATAACTTCGAGGTGGTTTCGTACCCTACAAGCAATTTCATCTTATGTTCTTCGTGATAGGAACTTTGGAGTGACTCTTTGTTGCACGTTGAGGGATTGCCATATGATTTAATTATGTTATCATTGTTGAGAGATTGCACTAGTGAAAGTATGAACCCTAGGCCTTGTTTTCAAGCATTGCAATACCGTTTTTGCTCACTTTTGTTACTTGCTACCTTGCTGTTTTTATATTTTCAGATTACAAAAACCTATAGCTACTCTCCATACTACACTTGTATCACCATCTCTTCGCCGAACTAGTGCACCTATACAATTTGCTATTGTATTGGGTGTGTTGGGGACACAAGAGATTTCTTGTATTTGGTTGCAGGGTTGTTTGAGAGAGACCATCTTCATCCTACACCTCCCACGGATTGATAAACCTTAGGTCATCCACTTGAGGGAATTTTTCTACTGTCCTACAAAACTCTGCGCTTGGAGGCCCAACACGAATCTACAAGAAGAAGGTTGCGTAGTAGACATCAAGCTCTTTTCTGGCGCCGTTCCCGGGGAGGTGAGTGCTTGAAGGTATATCTTTAGATCTTGCAATTGAATCTTTTAGTTTCCTGTTTTATCACTAGTTTGGTTTATAAAAACAAAAACTACAAAAAAATGGAATTGAGGTTGCCTCATATTATTCGTCTTTATCATGTCTTTCTTGAAAATGATGGATTGGAAAATTGTGCTCAATTGATAGAAGAAGAATTCAATAAAATGTTTAGCATAAAATATTTGAATGATGAGCATGATTGCAATGTTGTTAGTATGAATTCTTTGAATATCCATGATGCTAATGATATGCAAAGCCATAAGCTTGGGGATGCTATGTTTGATCAAGATGATATTTTTAGTCCTCCAAGTTTTGATGAGCAAATTTACTATGATGAAAGCATGCCTCCTATTTATGATTATTATATTGATGAAATTTGGTTTGGAAGAGTGTCAACTCTAGGTAATAATGATCCCACTATTTTGGAGAGTGTTGAATCCTATTGTAATGATTATGAAATTGGATTTGGAGAGGTCATGACTTTATTTAATGATGATTCCACTAATTCGGAAGAGGTTTCAATTGATTATGACAACAAAGTTGCTATCTATGATGATTATTGTGATGACATGTATGCTATAAAGAATAATGATAACCATGAAACTTGTCATCATGATTCTAATGTTCAATTTGATTATGTCAATCAAGTATCACATGACAGTTATTTTGTTGAATTTGCTCCCACTACTATTCATGAGAATAAATTTGCTTATGTGGAGAGTAATAAAATTTCTATGGTTGTAGATCATGAAAATAATGATTTATGTGATAGTTATATTTTTGAATTCATCCATGATGCTACTGAAAATTATTATGAGATATGAACATATGCTTTTACAAATCTCAATAATATCAAGTTTCCTCTCTATGTATTGAAAATTTTGAAGTTTTTTTGCTTGTTTTGACTTCTATGCTAGTTGATTCTTATTCCCATAAATTGTTTGCTCATAAAAATCCAATGCATAGGAAGTGGGTTAGACTTAAATGTGCTAGTCATATGCTTCATGATGCTCCCATTATGTTTCAATTCTTATCTTATATGTGAGCATCATTCAAATCATCATGTCTAGCTGAAAAGGCATTGAAGAAAAGCGCTTGTTGGGTGACAACCCAACATTTACCCCAACTGTTTTTGTGTGTTCACATGATTAAGCTACTGTAGTAATCATGTTTTATAGGTTTTGTTTCAATAAAGTACCAAGTAAAGCCTTTGGGATAGTGTGGATGATAGTTGACTTGATTCTATGCAAAAACAGAAACTTTTCCACCCAGTAACAGAATTGTTCAAAATCACTGGAGCGTCGCAAAATTCTGATTTTTTTACAGATGATTGATATACAAATTTTCTACCCTGTCCTAAGTTTTCAGAATTTGTGGAGTAACAGAAGTGTAGCCAATATTCAGATCTTTACAGACTTTTTTGTTTTTGATAGATTCTATTTGCAATGTATAGTTTGCTTGTTTTATGGATTCTATGGATTATATTGCTTAATATAAATTGTGGAAATTATCGAGTACAGTAGGAATTATGTGGATACAATTATGAATCTTGTCTTTGATAGTATCCAAGTGGATGATTTGTTTTACTATGCTAACCTATCTCACGAAGTTCCGTTAAGTTTTGTGTGATTGAAGTTTTCAAGTTTTGGGTGAGATATCGATATGAGGGGAATAAGGAGTGACAAGACCCTAAGCTTGGGGATTCCCAAGGAACCAAAAGGTAATATTCAAGGAAGATCCAAGCAACTAAGCTTGGGGATGCCCCGGAAGCATCCCCTCTTTCGTCTTCAACATTATCGGTAACCTGACTTGGAGCTATATTTTTATTCGTCCCATGATATGAGTTTTGCTTGGAGTGTCATTTTATTTTATTAGGATTTTCTTGATGTTACTTAGAGTATTGTTTTTCATCTTTTATTTCAATAAAAATGTCAAGTATAGCTTTTACCATGCTTATTTTGCAAGTCTATATGTTGTTGTTTAAAAAAAGAAAGTTTGTTGTTATGTTTTAAATATTTGTGAATAGTCAGAACATGATAAAATCTTGAAATTTTTACACGTTGAGCTATAACAAATTTTCTACAGTGTGGTAATTTTTCAGAATTTTGGAGTTAGGTAAGTATGAATATTATTGCACTCTTTACAGGCTGTCCTGTTTAGATAGATTGTTGTTATGTTTGCATATGTTTGCTTGTTTAATGATTCTATTTGAGGATAGGGATATTAAATATGCAGAGGCATTTAGTATGAAATGTTAAATTATAATTTTAGTGATTTTATACAGCAGAGAATGATAAGGTTTTGCATTTGATTTATACTAACTTATCTCACGAGTTCTTGTTGAGTTTTGTGTGGATGAAGTTTTTAAGAATTAGGGAAATCGTGATATGAGAGGAATTAAGGAGACACAAGAGCTCAAGCTTGGGGATGCCCAAGGCATACCTAGTTAATATTTCAAGAATTCTCAAGCATCTAAGCTTGGGGATGCCCTGGTTGGCATCCCGCCTTTCTTCTTCAACAATGATCAGTCAGTTTTGGTTGAGCCTAAGTTTTTGCTTCTTCACATGATATGTGCTATCCTTGGAATGTCATTTTATTTTGTTTTGCTTGTTGTTTGAATACAATACTTAAGATCTAATTTTTTTATGAGAGAGATTCTTCACATAGCTACTTAATTATTTGACTACTCATTGATCTTCACTTATATCTTTTTGGAGTAGTTTGTCATTTACTCTCGTGCTTCACTTATATCCTATGAGTAAATGGTTGAATGAATTGAATACCATAAATCCGAAATTATATATGTTTCATATGCTTATCCCATGGGGAGTAATGACTTCACATATAAGAAGTATAGGTGGTAAAATTTATTGAAAGTTAGCAAACACAACATTGGTCACTTGAACAATTCATGAAAGAATATTGAAGGAAGAGAGGTTCCACATATAAATATACTATCTTGGACATCTTCTATGATTGTGAGCCCCATTAATTATTTTTGAACTTGAGCAAATTAGTTGAAGTTGGACAAGGAAGACAACGTAATGAGTTATGTTTGGGTATATTTGTATAGAAGTTATATTGTTATGGATCCTCCAACATGTGGTACTTGCTTAGGATCTTTTGCTAGCTTTCACCTGTACTATGCGGGAATACTGCATGTGCATCCACTTCCTTAAACCCAAAGTTATTCCATATGAGTCCACCATACCTACATATATGGGGTATTTACCTGCCGTTCCAAGTAAATTTGCATGTGCCAACCTCTAAATCTTCAAATAATAATCTGTTTTGTATGCCCAAATCGCTCATGAAGCGACAGGGGGCGGTCAGTATCTTCCATCCTAGGTGGGTTATTCTCATGATGAGTGTTTATTCGCTTGTCATTCACGAGAAAGTGGCTGGTAATTGGGATGCCCAGTCCTATGATCAAAATCAAAATCAAAATATAATAATGAAATAAAACTCCCCCGGATTGTTGTTGGTATGGAGGGCACCCGAGGATTCGGCTAGCCATGGCTTGTGTTTGTTGGTGGAGGGGGAGTAAAATTTTACCTTTCTGTTTGGGAACCGCCTATAATGTGTCTAGCATGGAAGATTTTGGGAACTCTAGGTCGTTATGTTGACAATCAAAGCATACTTCTCAAAATTATATTCATCTCTATTTTAAAAGCTTCAAGCTCTGGCACCTCTGCAAATCCCTGCTTCTCTCTGTGAAGGGCCTATCTTTTACTTTTATGCAAGAGTCAGTAGTATTCCTTCTCATTGCAACCTCAATTATTCTCTAGTTTGCAGGTATCATGTGGTGGGGAAAGATCAAAGAATATATGGCCATTCAAATATATTTGACCATGAATTATTATTGTTGACAATTATCTACATGATAAATAAGTTGGGAGGCGAAACATTAAGCCCATATCTTTCTCTGTGTTCGATGGATGCTATTTGTTCTAAAAATATGCTTTGAGTGTCAACAATCATGGAAGACTATATGATAGCTGAGTATGTGGAATTTGCTAAATCAAAGCTCTTACATAGACCCTTCCTGAAAATAAGATGAATTGCAATTGTTTGATGACTGAGAACATAGTTTGTTAGTTTTCAAGAAATATTATGGTCCATGCTTTAACATGTGAATAGCTTGGTACTCGATCATGAGAAGTTTTATGAGATAAGCTACTTTTTATGATATATAATGATGCTAGAAAATGTATTTGGAACTATCATTGATTAAACCTATGCACTATGCTAGCATTCACACTTCATAAATTATTTCTTTTATCATTTACCTACTCGAGGACGAGCAGGAATTAAGCTTGGGGATGCTGATACGTCTCCAACGTATCTATAATTTATGAAGTATTCATGCCATGTTTGCAACAATTTATTTGGTTTTGGTATGATTTTATTAGAACTAACCCGGACTGACGCTGTTTTCAGCATAACTACCGTGGTGTTGTTTTTTGTGCACAAATAAAAGTTCTCGGAATGGGCTGAAAATTTACAGTGATTTTTTATGGACCAAAAGAGACCCCCGAAGCACCGGAGCTAGACCAGAAGAGTCCCGAGGAGTCCACAAGCCAGGGGCGCGCCCTGCCCCCCCCCCCCCCCCCCCCCCCGGGCGCGCCTTGAGGGCTTTTGGGCCCCTTGGGCATCTCCTTGACGTGAGACCGACGCCAAAAATTCATATAAATATAGAAACCTCCGAAAAGAACCCTAAATCGGAAGTTCCACCGCCGCAAGCCTCTGTAGCCATGAAAAAACAATCGGGCTCCTGTTCCGGCACCCTGCCGGTGGGGGAAACCATCACCGGAGGCCATCTTCATCATCCCGACGGTCTCCATGACAAGGAGGGAGTAGTTCACCCTCGGGGCTGAGGGTATGTACTAGTAGCTATGTGTTTGATCTCTCTCTCTTGTGTTCTTGATTTGGCACGATCTTGATGTACCGCGAGCTTTGTTACTATAGTTGGATCATATGGTGTTTCTCCCCCTCTACCTTCTTGTGATGAATTGAGTCTTGCTCTTTGAGGTTTCGTTATGTTGGATTGAGTATTGGATTTGAGAACACTTGATGTATGTCTTGCGATGGGATATCTGTGGTGATAATGGGATGTTCTATTGATTCACTTGATGTATGTTTTGGCACTCAACTTGCAGATTCTTGAGGTGACATTGGGGTAATCTATGCATAGGGGTTGATGCATGTTTTCATCCTTGTTTCTCCGGTAGAAATCTTGGGGCACTCTATGAGGTTCTTTGTGTTGGATTGAATATTATGAATCTTAAGTTGTTTGATGCATATCATATAATTGACCCAAGGATACTTGTGGTGACATTGGAGTATCTAGGTGACATTAGGGTTGATTGATCTGTATCATATGGTGTTATTTTAGTACGAACTCTAGGGCTGTTTGTGACACTTATAATTGATCAGAAAGAATAACTTTGAGGTGGTTTCGTACCCTACAAGCAATTTCAACTTATGTTCTCCACGATAGGAACTTTGAAGTGACTCTTTGTCGCACATTGAGGGATTGCCATATGATTTAATTATGTTATCATTGTTGAGAGATTGCACTAGTGAAAGTATGAACCCTAGGCCTTGTTTTCAAGCATTACAATACTGTTTTTCTCACTTTTGTTAGTTGCTACCTTGCTGTTTTTATATTTTCAGATTACAAAAACCTATATCTACTATCCATACTACACTTGTATCACCATCTCTTTGCCGAACTAGTGCACCTATACAATTTGTCATTGTATTGGGTGTGTTGGGGACACAAGAGATTTCTTGTATTTGGTTGCAGGTTTGTTTGAGAGAGACCATCTTCATCCTACGCCTCCCACGGATTGATAAACAATAGGTCATCCACTTGAGGGAAATTTGCTACTGTCCTACAAAACTATGCGCTTGGAGGCCCAACACGAGTCTACGAGAAGAAGGTTGCATAGTAGACATCAATCATCAAGTTGTTGTTCAGTCCTGGGTTCAACCTCATGATGTCTGCAGCGTTCTTGAACTCCCAAACTGGTCTTCCATTGTTTTGCAGGGGAGCAATTCGGCGGCGGAGGAAGTCTGTGCCAACCATCTCGATGGAGAGCCCGGCAATCCTGAGACGATGGATTCTGGTGACGGCGATGTTGAGCTTCTCGTCATCCTTGTTGTAATTCCTCCAGTCCTTGCCATGAATCACCTAGGTCTGCCGAGGCAGGCAGAATGGCAAGAAATCTACTTCCTTGATCTAGCACTATTCACCTTGCCATTCTTCCCACTTTTTGTGCAAGTAGACTTCTGGGTAAATATCCTTATGTCGGTGTACTAAGGTTTGTGTTATTAGTACCCCCAGACTTATGGACAGGCAGTAGGAGCCTTCCCGACGGCAAGGCTTGTTGGAGGACAACTAAAGACAAACTCAAGACCAGACTGCAAGGGCACAAAGAAGATATCCAAGTTGTGATCAGAAGCTCAGAAGATCCAGCAAGATCCTTGTCGGAGAGTTGGCGAAGACTCGTCAAGTCCCAAGTTCGGCATGTTCCGAGCCCAGCAAGAATCCTACTACTTTGCCACCGCTCCACCTCATCGATCAGGTTGTCACCTGTCGAATAGGTGTCGAGCAGGCAGGTAGTTAGGTGAGTCTTGTCTAGGCACATGGTAGCTCGCCGCCGAAGATATAGCTTTAATGACACCCATCCCAGGATCGTGTCAAGAAAATAAAAGGTAGATGGGCGAACGGCATAGAAGGAGAGACCATTCTTGCCGGGAAGCTCCATCCACAAGACACCTCACAGCGCAATTAATGTGTTTGTCCTGACCCGTCAGAGTTAGGTATATAACACTGTAGCCACTATTTAAAGTGTGTATTTACCATTTTTCCATTGTGGTGACTACTTAATCTATAAAAGAACGCCCATGGCTACCTTTACAAAAGTCAAAACAATGTCCATTTGCACGCGTAGTTTCACCTTTCGAGCACCTTGCCAGGACATGTGCACCTTGTAACTGGTCATATACACATCCAATACACAAAGTAGGAGTAGGGTTTTATGCTTCACAACGGCCTGAACCTGGGTAAACCTAGTGCGTTCTGCTAGCTCTGCTCTTTGTGCTCGCCATCTCCCCAGTCAAACAGCAAAGGGGCCTTTGCTGGTCCCATAGATCATCGTACGCATGACATCTTTGGTGCACCGGGCTGGGGGATCACTTGTGCGAACCAGAGCTAGCAGTTAGCGCGTCAGATTCTTCATTGCCTTCATTGCCTTGGCTCCCAAGAAGAAGGGAGCCACGATGGCTGGTCCGTCGACGTCCAAGCCACCAGTTCCTTCTTTGACAGGAGATGGCATAGGAGGTGGTGCGAGTAGTGGCGGATGAGGCGGAGGCCAGGAGCAACCTCCGCCATGTTCTGGCGATCACAGCCAGGCGAGCGGTGGCATCCGCAACAAGAACAACAACCCGCATGCCATCAGGTCCAAGGATGGGGCCGTGCAGCCTACGCGCAGCGTGGTGAACTCCAGGGACAACAAGGTGCATTCCAAGATGCCTACACCAACGCCCACGTCGCGGCCATCTCAGGTCACGCGTGACGAGCAGCGCCATGGTGTCGGCTGCTCCGAGCGTCCCCACGGCAAGGGTCCTACGGATCATCCCTAGGATACACAAGGCCAACATGCACGCCAGCGCACTGGCGACAACAGGCCGAAGTCGTAGGTTCGAGACGGGGCTACTTCCAGATCAATTGGAAGCAAGAACACCTCTCGCCCTCACGCCTTTCCATGCCAGCCACGCTAGGAGAAGCACTAGAACGTGCACAACTACTTTTGGAGTTTCCTCCTGCTGCGGAGAAGATGGAGGAATGGAGAGCCACCATCCAGAGTCTTTTTGGTTTCGCCAACGACAAGCCACAGCGGGCGGGACCTTCATAGCAGCAGTCCACCGCCCCGGTGCGTGCTGCTCGAGAGAAGAATGGAGGAGGAACAAGCACGGTGCAGTCCCCTCCACGATAGCAATAATAGCAGCGGCAGAGCCAGCAGGTCAACAATCATGATGACATGTCCATGGCGTCGTCCGATCCGCGAGCTCACCGCGACCAGCGCCAAGTTCTCCAAGAATGGCGAGGAGAAGATGCCCGTACTACCATCGAACGGCGACGGGAAGCGCACCGTCAATCCGACAGATGCACAGGGCCCGCTGTAGATGAGCCTATGCCAGGGTATCTTGGTGATTTACCTTATGGGGTGGGTTGTCCAGCGTTTACTCATGAGCTGCGACAAGACCAGTGGCCCAATTCCCGGAACTTCAATCCAGAAGTGCCAGAAAAGTACGATGGCAAGACTCACTCGTCAGAGTTCCTGAGCATCTATACCATTGCGGTGCAGGCTGCTGGGGCTCGTGAAGACAAGATTTTCACCAACTACTTTCCATTGGTGCTCAAGCCCAACGTCAGATTGTGGTTGATGAACTTGTCGGAGAACTCCATATCCTGTTGGGCAGATCTATGCCACAAGTTGTTGGCGCCTTCACCGACGGCCACAAAGTTCCGGGTCAGGAAAGTGACTTGCATGTGATTCCACAGCAAGACGACGAGTCACTCCGCAAGTACATACAGAGATTCAGCCCTGTATAGCGCAACATTCCCGACATCCATCTTGTAGCTATCATTATCATGTTCTCCACGAACGTGAGGAACCATAAGATGTGGGAGGAAATGCCAATGACCAAGGTGAGGGATGTTGCCGAGCTCTATGCTCTGGCTGACAGATGTGCACGTGTTGAGGAGGGGAGGAGACTTCCCGGGGAAGATGCTGGCGCAGAGGTCGACTCGGAAGATGACGATGCTGCTGTCGGTGTCAAAACCGGCGGATCTCGGGTAGGGGGTCCCGAACTGTGCGTCTAAGGTCGATGGTAACAGGAGACAGGGGACACGGTGTTTACTCAGGTTCGGGCCCTCTCTATGGAGGTAATACCCTACGTCCTGCTTGATTGATCTTGATGAATATGAGTATTACAAGAGTTGATCTACCACGAGATCGTAATGGCTAAAAACCCTAGAAGTCTAGCCTGTCTGATTATGATTGTCCCTATGGACTAAACCCTCCGGTTTATATAGACACCGGAGGGGACAAGGGTTGTACAAAGTCGGTTACAGAGAAAGGAATCTTCATATACGAATGCCAAGCTTGCCGCCCACGCCAGGGAGAGTCCCATCCGGACACGGGTGAGAGTCTTCTGTCTTGTATCTTCATGGCCCATCAGTCCGGCCCACGTTACGTAGCCTGGACGCCCGAGGACCCCTTAATCCAGGAATCCCTCAGTAGCCCCTGAACCAGGCTACAATGATGATGTGTCCGGCGTGCAGATTGTCTTCGGCATTGCAAGGCGGGTTCCTCCTCTGAATACTCCAGAATAGACTTCGAGCACAGAAAGCTTGTCCGGCTCTGCAAAAACAAGTACCACACACAACCGCAGAGTGTCATATTTCACGAGTCCAATCTGCTGACAACTTTTTGTAATGCGACACCACGTTCCTGCACGGTCATTATTTTGAACCGTTTTCTTTTTAGCCTCCCGCTCCATGTTTCGAGAAGCGGTTTTATTGGCACATCTTGTCAAAGCAGAGATCATGTCCCCTTATTACGGGATTCTCATCAATGCGGGCGTGGGTAACCCAACCGTCCCGTTGGTATGATTCCTTGGGAATAGGCAGGTTTTGAGGCCTAGGAGGAGGCGTTTCGATATTCATCGCCTTTATAAAGGGGCACGGACCCGTCGTTCTCCTCTACGCTTTCCCCTCCCCTCATCCTTTCCAACCTCGAGTTCTAGCACCCAAGGTTCAATTTATTTGTTCCGAGTCTCTTAGCCATGTCCGGACCCAACCTTCAAGGCCGGTGGGTGGCCTCCTCCGTCATAGAGGAGGATATCGCGACGCTTTGGGCGGCAAAATACCTGACCACGGAAATCCCCCACAGACTCCCTGCTCAAGGGCAGGTCATTCCTACTCCCAGATCCGGTGAGAGGGTCGTATTCATCTCTCACTTCCTCCGAGGGCTAGGGTTCGCTCTCCATCCCTTCGTTCGCGGACTCATGTTCTATTACGGGCTAGATTTTCATGATCTAGCTCCGGACTCCTTTCTTCACATCTCAGCGTTCATCGTCATGTGCGAGGCCTTTCTCCGTATTCCCCCGAACTTCGGCTTATGGCTTAAGACCTTTAATATGAAGCTGATGGTAGTCGATGGGAAGCAAGCGGAGTGCGGCAGTGCGATGGTGAGCAAACTCGCCCACACACCTTGGCCAAAAGGCTCTTTCACGGAAACCTCCAACCTATGGCAACGGGAGTGGTTTTATATCACTAAACCCCGTGGTACCAAGTGGGCAGCTACACCTGCATTCCGGCCTGGCCCTCCATTACGGCTCGCATCATGGATTAATAAGGGGCTGGACTGGGGATCAACGGACGAAGTGCAGACGCTTCAAAGCCGCATCCGAAGCTTCCTCGAGAAGGACACCAGCCTCGTCGACGTAATCCAGGTAATGCTAGTCCACCGGGTCCTGCCGTGCCAGCGACGGCCCCTCCGCATGTGGGAGTTCAATCCGGAAGGACCACGGACTCTTCAGCACTTCTTTGGCACGACGCACAAAGGAATGTGGAAGTTATTCTTCGGGACACGAAAACAGTGGCCGGATACTACCAAGGACGTCGGCCTTGACTGCAACCATCCGGATACCTCGGTAGGCCCTCGACTCCTAAACACAGCTTAGTTAAATATCTCATAACAATATACTAAGAAAACCGTCTTCGACCAGGGCTGGATCAAGAAGGCGGAAAGAATTAGGTGTTCGGCCCCTCTTCCCGAAGACTCAGCAGATCCTGTGTTAACAAGGATGCTGGCTCCGGCGCCATACCAAGTGTCGGCGAAGGGGGACAAAGAGGAGAGCAAGAAGGCCGAAGGTGGCCTCTATTCTAGAGGTACACCAGACACTATGTCCAGGGAGATTGAAACTCCCTCTTCCGAAGACAAAAGAGAAGGAGAAACTGACATCCCCTCTCCCGATGGGAAGAAGAGGGCCGCCTCCAAAGATTTGGAAGCAAAGGCTCCTAAACGAGGGAAGACGTCCCTATCAGGTGGCTCGGGTTCAGAAGACGACGTTGTGGCGCAGTTCCTCCGTAAGGACAAGCCTTTAGCCGAATCGTAAGTGAACAGAGGCGTCCGAAACATATCCCATTGCTTTCCGGTTACCAGGGTAACATTTAAATTATATGTTTGCAGTCCGGCACGCAGTCTTCCTCAACAGTCCTCCTCCTCGGGGGATCTTCTTCGGAGATGATGGAAAGCAAGACGCCTCCACAGACCTTCTCGCCCGACAGGGCAGATGACTCCGAGGTGTTGTCCCGGAGGATCTCTCCCGACTAACAAGCGGTGCGATGGATAATGAAAACTACGCCCGAAGGTGATACTTCGGCCGTCCAGAGTCCGGGGCATGCGGACCCTATGAGGACCAACAATAAAGGGCCCGGACTATCCGGTCTACAGCCGGGGACGACTCTAGAGTCAGACAAACATATTCTTTCCAAGGGAGTCTGTACTCCCACGGCCGCTCCCAGGGATCCGGGGGCACCGGATACAATGACGGGCATGCTGCAACATGCGTCCGTTTCAGAGGAACATCATACCTTAATGGGTACGGTTGTTAAGAGGATTCTCTCCGCGAAAAGCGGATTGAATGAATCCTTTATGAGCCTGCTAAGAGGCTTCGAGGTATGCAATGTAATATCTTTAATTGCACTTCTACGTGCAAAATGCACCTGTGTATAGATAGTAGCCCCTGAGACTCTAGTTGCCATCCGAAGGGAGGCGATCAGAGGATCAAAAAAGATATTGCCAGGAAATAATCTGATGATTTGGAACACAGGCTGTTTCATCCATGACGACTGCCCAAGCTACAGAGGTTGCAAGGCTGAAGCAGAAACTTGATGTTGCAGATGATGACCTCACGCTTATTAACAGGCGGCTCGACGAGGCGCAAGGTATGTTTTTGGGGCCGTCAGTATATGTAAGTATGATAATATGAGCATGACACTGAAAATTGTATAATGAGATATGCATAACTGCAGATAATGCTGCCGCAGTTGAGGCCCTATGGGCTGAGCTTGCCCAAGCCAAGGAGCAAGCCAGGATGAGTGAGGCGGCTGCCAAGAAGACAGCCGCTGAGTTAAAGGCCGAACAGGCTGCTCGGTGCCAGTGCGAGGAGAGAATATCTACCATGATGCGTGAGTTAAAGGATGCCAATGTTCGATGCGAATTCCTCGAGAAGGATAACAAAGCCAGAACGGTCAAACTCGGCAAGGCCTTACAAGAGGCGAGAGAAGCACGGTCCGAGTCTAGAGCGGCTCGGGAAGAAATCTGGCAAGCTGGGGAGATAGCGGCCGGTAAGCCTTTCTTATTACAGACTAAATTCGGCGATCCGAAGTATGCCCCCTTTAATCAAATGTGGAGTTCTCCAGATGCATTCTTGGACTTGCCGAAGAGTGTCTCCGATGCGGCGCAGTTTTTCCAAGCGCAAGAAGGACATGCAACGGAGAAGCTTTTCTGGTCGCAATTCAGCATGTAGAAGCGTCCGCTGTTGCTGAACGAACAGATGGCCCAGTGGGCCGAGCTCCACAAGATATCCGGATCTGCCATGAAGGACGTCGTGGTCTGGCTGTGGCCGACTGAGCCAATTCTGAATAGTTATTTCGGTTTGGTGCAGCGACTTGTTGATGCGGTGCCGCGTATCGACGCTGTTAAGCGGTCAACATGCATTGAGGGTGCACGGATGGCCTTTGCCCGCGTCAAGGCGTACTGGGCGAAGATGAAGCCACCGATATTGCAGCGAAGAGTCCACCCGAGGGCGAGGACCATCACACGCCAGAGCATTATTTTCAGGACGTCCTAGAGGGTGCCCGCTTGATAGAGGGTTAGTGCTCAAAAGATATGATGTTTGAGTGAATATACCAAGTTTGTAAAAACAATATTATGGTATATTAAGGTCATATTTTTATACTTTTGCCTAAAAGTATTGGTTCCTCCTGTGCAGCCGTTCTTTGTATAATCTGAAAGTTTGCTAGTCGTCGGCTTCAGCCCCCTCGCATATAATGCGGGGGTGTTCGGAAAAGCACTTGATCACTCTTTGACCCAACGTCTTGGTCCATGAAGGAGGTGTCAATGCGGCGAACTAGGCAACCGGACTATAGGGCTTTAACACTTTCACTTAGCCATAGGAGTTTGACGGCGGGTCTATGATATAGCCCCTGGTATGTGCGTGTTTACCCGAATACGGTGCGTTACATAGGTGACCAGAAAAAATGGTCCTTCGTGTAATACGGAAAGAATCGCTAAGGATTCTGATGAGTCATCGAGTGGTTGACCAGCTCTCGCCGCATCATGACAGTCAGTTTTTGGCTTTCTCTACTGAGGTGCTCATCCGGATGAACCAGGACACACTCGCAGTAGTTCTCCCTTTACTACCCTAGCCGATATAGCGGAACGTAAGGTAGTAAGCACAGGAGCCGGGCAACCCAACTATTGACCAAAGACATGATTCGGAGCTGATGCATATAAGGCCAAACTCGTGACGCCGAAGTGTGCTGAAAAGTTGTTCGGACTTGTCGGCAACTCATGTGTTGCCGTATCGAGCCCCTGGCAATTTGTGCCGAGGTGCGTTCGTGAAACAACCGAAGAAGCAAAATTCAGAACGTAGAAAAAGCGAATACTGAATACAGGTTATGTTCACTGGAATCTGATTGATACGTCAAACGCAATTCTACAGATTATAACACCCCTACCCGGGCTATTTAACATGCCGGGGGCCGAGGGTTGAGGGGAAAAGGCAATTTACAGGTTTAAAATAAAGAGTGCGGTCTTACAAAAATCATTAGGACCTCCTGTCGCAAGTCTGCGCTGCCTTGCCTCGGTGAAAGGACTTCTTCGTAGAAATAGCCTTTGGTTATTTATACGAAGCCAGACTGTAGAAAGAGTCCATAAGATGACCAGGCTTTGAATCACCTGTTGTAAAGGATAAAAAAAGTAGTTAGAAAAAGTAAAAAGACTATGAGAGTGCGGACCGCATTGTAAGCCTGTCCGTACTGTGCCTCCGCCGATGACCATGGTATTTTAAGTGCATAATTATATATGCGCGGTATAAACTTCGCGGCTATATGGGGCAGACGACGGAGGCCGAAATGCTAATCCAGCTTTGAGATTGATTGGTCCTGTTTAGTAGGGACCGGCGGCTTGACGGCCGATGGGATACGCGGCTTAATAAGGCCGCTTTGTACTTCGGCTGCAGCAGCCATAGTACGCTCCTCTGTACGGAGGGAGCATTCCGTATTTCCGTTTATCGTGATGATGCCGTGTGGACCGGGCATCTTAAGATTGAAATAGGCATAATGTGGGACCGCATTAAAACGAGTAAAAGCGGTACGCCCGAGTAGTGCGTGGTAGCTGCTGCGGAGCGATACAATATCGAAGGTCAAGCCTTCGCTTCTAAAGTTGTTTGGCGAGCCGAAAACGACTTCCAATGTAAGTGATCCCGTGCAGTGAGCTTCTACGCCGGACACTGCACCTTTGAAGGTGGCTGTGGTGGGCTTGATTCATGAAGGATCAATGCCCATTTTGCGGACAGTGTCTTGGTAGAGTAGATTAAGACTACTGCCGCTGTCCATAAGGACTTTCGTGAGATGGAACCCATCAATAATTGGATCGAGGATCAGAGCTGCCGAACTTTCGTGACGGATACTGGCTGGGTGGTCCTTGCGATCAAAAGTGATCGGGGAGGCCGCCCACTGGTTTAATTTTGGGGTGCCTAGCTCTATGGCATTGGCGTCCTGTAGTGCGCACTTGCGCTCTTCTGTAGGGATGTGTGTCACGTATACCATGTTGACTGTTTTTACTTCGGGGGGAAATTGCTTCTGACCCCCGGTGTTCGGTTGGCGAGTTTCTTCGTCATCGCTGTCACTGGGCGGCCCCTTCCCCTCGTGTTCGGCGTTAAGCTTGCCGGCTTGTTTGAAGACCCAACATCTTCTGTTGGTGTGATTGGCTGGTTTACCGGGGGTGCCATGAATCTGGCAGGGTCGATCCAGTATTTTGTCTAAATTGGATGGTCCATCTCTGTTTGCCTTGAATGGCTTTTTCCGTTGACCGGCTTTGGAGCCGCTGAATCCAGGTTTACCGCCATGTCTTGCGTTCCTTCATTATTATTTCGACGCTTGTGTTTCTTGCGTCGTGGCCTACCGTTGCCGTCTCGAACTTCGGAAGTGCCCGGATCACTGGTGCTGTTGCTTCTACGAGCGAGCCAGCTATCTTCTCCCGCGCGAAAGCGGGTCATCAGAGCGGTAAGGGCTGCCATGGATTTTGGTTTTTCTTGACCGAGGTGGCGGGCAAGCCATTCGTCTCGGACGCTATGTTTAAAGGCCGCGAGGGCTTCGGCGTCCGGACAATCGACAATGTGGTTCTTTTTAATTAGGAACCTAGTCCAGAGCTTCCTGGCTGATTCCCCGAGTTGCTGGATGATGTGACTTAGGTCATCGGCGTCCGGAGGCCGGACATATGTACCTTGAAAGTTATCGTGGAAGGCGTCTTCCAAGTCTTCCCAGCTGCCAATGGAGTTTTCTGGGAGGCTGTTCAGCCAGTGTCGTGCTGGTCCCTTTAATTTTAGTGGGAGGTATTTGATGGCGTGGAGGTCATCACCGCGGGCCATGTGGATATGGAGAAGGAAATCTTCAATCCATACTGCGGGATCCGTTGTTCCATCGTATGATTCGATATTCATGGGTTTAAACCCTTCCGGGAATTCATGTTCCATTACTTCATCTGTGAAGCAAAGGGGATGTGCGGCGCCTCTGTATCGGGCCAAGTCGCGACATAGTGTGGATGTAGTCCGTCTGCGGTTTTCGGCCCAGACGTGGTTATGCTCAGTACGTCTGGCTTCAATGTCGTCGTCGCGCGCCAGGGCATGCCCCCGCGATCCATAGATCAATCTGGACTGACCTGCTCTGTTCTCCAGGTTTTGCCGCAGGTCATATGTGTATTCCCGAGCTGTGGTGTCTTTGCCTTTACGGCGAGGTAGTATGGGCAGGTGTTCGGCTTGAGCTGCCGCTTTCTCCCGGCCACGTGGTGGTCGGTCAGCCGCATTACGTGTTGATGGCATGGGCTCAAGTGCCTCGTCGTCGAATTGGGGTAGCAATTTGTGCTTCGAGTATCTTTTAATGGGGCACTCGAGTCCGTATTCCTCGGCTGCCAGGACATCAGTCCATCTGTCGTTGAGCAGATCTTGATCAGCTTGAAGCTGCTGCTGTTTCTTTTTCAGGCTCCTCGCAGTGGCTATTAGCCGGCGCTTAAAGAGCTCCTGCTCGATGGGTTCCTCAGGCACGATAAAGTGTTCGTCGCCGAGGCTCACCTCATCTTCGGAGAGTGGAAGATAGTTCCTGTCATCCGAGTCTTCGTTTATGGCCTGTTCGTCAGGGCTGACTTGCCTATCTTCCCTACCGTCCTGTTCAGAAGTCGGCTCGGCGGGATCTTCTTTGTCTTCGGCATCGTCCGGAGTATTGTTTTCTCTTGTGCCAGTATTGCTGTCTTTTCCACGGTGTGATTTAGAGCGGTGCCGCTGACGTCGGCGCTTTGGCTGTGTCTCAGGAAGTTTATTCTCGACTAGATCTTTCTCGTTATCGCCGTTATTCTCTTTGGGAGTATCCACCATGTACACGTCATATGAGGAGGTGGCTGTCCAGCGTCTAGTAAACGGCGGGTTTTGGGCCTGCTCCTCTCCGGCATCGTCGTCCATACCGTCGATGTCTTCGGAGTCGTGATCGAGCATGTCGGTTAAGTCTTCGACAGTGGCAATGAAGTGGGCGGTGGGTGGGAAGCGAAATTCTCCGTCATCAGCCTCCAGTTCAAACCGGATATAATTCGGCTGTCAGTCCCCCGCTAAGGAGAGGGTTTTTAATGATTTGAGCACATCACCCAAAGGTGAGTGTCGAAAGATGTCTACGGAGCTGAACTCGATGATCGGCGCCCGATTGAGCTTGATGGGCGCGGACGTACGCGGTTCGAAACCTGTGGCCGGTGACGAATCCGAGGTTCCGGTGAGACAGATCCCGTTCAAAGTTGGGTCTGTGTGCGGCTCCAACGCCGCTGAGTCTGCGGCTTCCGTGGTGGGGTTGAGCTTCCCGTCCTCGGATGGCGCAATCTGCTCCGGATCTAGGGCCAGGGCAATTACAGGCGCTATCTCCCGGGTATGGTCTGATGATAGATTTAGGTCATGTTCATCGCGGTGGTAGGGAGCGGCTGCCATGGGCTCGAATCCGTCGAAGATCAAGTCTCCGCGGATATCAGCAACGTAGTTCAAGCTTCCAAACCTGACCTGATGGCCAGGGGCGTAGCTATCGATCTGCTCTAGATGGCCAAGCGAGTTGGCCCGCAGTATGAAGCCGCCGAATACGACGATCTGGCCGGGGAGAAAAACCTCCCTCAAGGCCGCATCGTTGTGGATGATTGATGGAGCCATCGAGTCTTCTAGCGATGACACAGCGGAACTCTCAATGAAAGCACCAATGTCGGTGTCAAAACCGGTGGATCTCGGGTAGGGGGTCCCGAACTGTGCATCTAAGGTCGATGGTAACAGGAGACGGGGGACAAGGTGTTTACCCAGGTTCGGGCCCTCTCTATGGAGGTAATACCCTACGTCCTGCTTGATTGATCTTGATGAATATGAGTATTACAAGAGTTGATCTACCACGAGATCGTAATGGCTAAAAACCCTAGAAGTCTAGCTTGTCTGATTATGATTGTCCCTATGGACTAAACCCTCCGGTTTATATAGACACCGGAGGGGACTAGGGTTGTACAAATTCGGTTACAAAGAAAGGAATCTTCATATCCAAACGCCAAGCTTGCCGCCCACGCCAGGGAGAGTCCCATCCGGACACGGGAGAGAGTCTTCTGTCTTGTATCTTCATGGCCCATCAGTCCGGCCCACGTTACGTAGCCTGGACGCCCGAGGACCCCTTAATCCAGGACTCCCTCAGCTGCCACTGCCCCGAAGAAAAGGGCCGCAAGCGCAACAGGAAGCGCAAGGGCAGAGTTTTGCTCGCTGTAGAGGGATCCGACAATAGTGGGCCCGCCAAGAAGGCTAAGGCTAAGGGCTCTGGCAAGGAAGTTGTCGGGTGCGCCTCGTGCCAAGCCTTGGCGGCTATTGACCAGACCGGGGGCTCTGGCAAGCAATACTGCAAGATCCACCGCACCAAGAGCCATGACCTCCAAGAGTGCCGACAGGTTGAGCAGCTTGTCGAGAAGCAGAAATCAGAATATGAGAAGAGAGATAAGGAGAAGGATGAAGGTGCAAATGGGTCTGGCAAGAAACATGGCCGAGGAGGTTGCCGCGGCAAGGCCAAACAACAGAAGGAGAAACCTGCTAGAGGCTGAGACAAGAAAGAAGAGGATGATGATGAGGACATAGAGGATGATGACGAGTCCAGTGAACAGGAGTTCTAGAAAGCCACATAAGCGATGTGCATTGACGGAGGCGCATCATTGCACTCTTCTCACCGCCAACTCAAGCATTGGGCGCGTGAGGTCAATGCGGCGGAACGAGCAGTTGATGCCCAGAAGCCGTTGAGATGGTCCAACACAACCAACATTTTTTATGCTGAGGATCACCTTGATCGCACAATTGTGGTCGGGTGCTTGCTGTTGTTGGTTTCACCAATAATCCGCAACCTCAAGGTGACAAAAATGTTGGTTGACTTTGGGGCTGGCCTCAATTTGATCACACCTGATCTGACCAAGAAGCTACACATTTCTGATGAAGATCTGAAGAAGACTGGCACATTCCAAGGGATCAATCCTGGAAGAAGCCAGCTGAAGGGCAAGATCACTCTACCGGTGACATTTGGCAGCGAACTCAACTACAGGACAGAGAAGATAGTCTTCGATGTCGTCAAGATTCCATTGCCATACAATGGGATCCTTGGCCACCTAGCATTGGCGAAATTCATGGCAGCATCCCACTATGCATACAACACGTTGAAGATGCCAGGGCCGATGAGCATCATCACCATCCATTCTGACAAGAAGGATGCACTGATCTGCACTGAACAACTCTATCGGCAAGAGGTTGCAGGATCTGTCGCCAAGGCACTTGCTCCTGCTGACAAAGCTCCCGGGGGAGAAGAGGAAGAAGATCAGCAAGACCACAGACTCTAGCAAGCACGACTCTTCGGAGTGTTGCACTCTCATCGAGGATGTGCCAAAGAGCTCTGCCGGCAAGAGCAAAAAGAACAAGGTTGCTCCACCAGAAACCAAGAAGGTGATCACCAAGGAAGATGGCACAGGGTGAACTTTCACCATAAGCTCTACCCTCGATGACAAATAGGAAAGCTCGCTCGTTGATTTCCTGCGGGCAAATGTTGATGTGTTTGCATGGCAACCATCCGACATCCCCGGTGTTCCCAGGGAAGTAATTGAGCACCATCTTGCCGTATGTCATCACGCGCGGCCTGTCAAGCAGAAAGTGAGGAAGCAAGGTTTGGAATGGTACATAACAGTTTATCGCCGAAGAGATAAAGAAGTTGGAAGTGGCAGGTTTGGTCAGAGGAGTACTTCATCCTACGTGGTTGGCCAATCCAGTTGTTGTGCGCAAGGCGAATGGCAAATCACGGCTTTGTATTGACTATACAGATATCAATAAAGCTTGCCCGAAGGATCCTTTTCCCTTGCCGCGCATTGACCAGATTGTTGACTCCACAGCCGGATGTG
Source organism: Thinopyrum elongatum (assembly GCA_011799875.1). Classification (NCBI taxonomy): domain Eukaryota; kingdom Viridiplantae; phylum Streptophyta; class Magnoliopsida; order Poales; family Poaceae; genus Thinopyrum; species Thinopyrum elongatum. Next base: position 403,387,046 of record CM022302.1, on the reverse strand, counting down.
ACTTGCTGTCGTTTCTTGATACCTACTCCGGGTATCACCACATTTTCATGTCAAAGGAAGATGAAGAGAAGACCGCATTTATCACTCCATGTGGCACGTATTGCTTTATACGCATGCCTTTCAGATTGAAAAGTGTTGGTTCAACATTTGCAAGAGCAGTCCAGATTGGTTTTGAGCCCCAGCTACACAGGAATGTGGAAGCATACATGGATGACATAGTGGTCAAAACCAAGGACAAAGCAACACTAATAAAGGATTTGGAAGAGACATTTACAAATCTGCGCAAGATCAATCTGAAGTTCAACCCCGAGAAGTGTCTGTTTGGCGTTCCATCCGGAAAACTTCTCGGGTTCATTTTTTCTCATCAAGGAATTGAAACCAATCCCGACAAGATCAAAGCAATTGAGCAGATTGAAGCACTGAAGCGCGTCAAGTATGTGCGCTGCCTTGCCGACTGCATTGCTGCACTGAGCAGGTTCATCTCCAAATCTGTTGAGCGCGCCTTGTCGTTTTTCAAAATTATGAAAAAGGCATGCGGGTGTAGTTGGTGGCGAGGTCCGCGCCCCGGCCGATGCGAGATGGCCAAAAGAGGTCATGAGAGCAGGCTCTATTGAGACTCGCAAGCTCGACGCACATGCGCACCTCGCCGCCCTGCTTGGGGACGACAAGCGGGCTGGCGAGCCGCACGGGGCGGCGCTCCCCACGGATGGCTCAAGCTTCTTGCAACTTGCAGACTTCCTGGACAAACATCATGCCATACAGTTCTTCGTATGTGAGCTTTCAAAGTAATAAGTTCCGTCATCACGCCTCCTTGCACGTGCCCGCAAGAAGTCTCTAGCGCGTTCACCCCTGATTTCACTAAAGGCCAGTTTCCCACCCGCGGCTACTGCTTCTTTGTCCTCCTAGTCCCATATCGGTTTCATGCCATAGTATCCTACCACACCCATACGGTGGGGGTGTGTGTTCCTCTTCTGAAGTTCCGATTGCTTGGCACTCTTCTCAGTAAACTCTATAGCTACCCTGACCCTTTCGGATTCTACCCAGTCTGCCTTTGTAATTTGGGGTATGCGGGGATTGGCTCCTTGCCTTCACGCATGTACTTCTTGTACTTCCAGTTTCTCCAAGCATCCCTGGCCTTCTTCAGTGCAGCATATTCCACCTGCATTCTCCACTGCTCGGGAACGTTGAAGTGATCCATGATCTCCCAAACTATCCTTTGCTGTGTTTCTGTGTCAGCCTTCCGAAACCCTGGCAGATTAATGTTGAGCCTTGCCATTCCAACAAATCCACACACACCCCTGAACCTCGTGTGTGCTTTATTTGGTTTAGTTGGATCCCAAGACTTTAAATCGATGTCGGTTACTTCATATACACCTTTAGGCTGGTGTGTGGGCTTTCTTTGAGAGTTCTTATGTGTCTTGACCGGAAGGGTGATTGCGGCAGCTCTATCCCATTCCAGATTACTTGATCCCTGACCATCTATTCGAGACCTAGGGTTGTCGGTCTCAGATGAAGATACATAGTCTGAATGAGTGTTGTTGCTGCTACTCGGCATCTACAGAGAACACATGCGAAACTCAGGAAAGGAGGATAAGCATAAAGCTAACAACTTGGTAGCAAGCTGTCTAAACATGTCATCGAATAATTTTGAGAATGTACGGCTAATTTGTTCACTTTGTGTGACTCGGGCACCCACGATCTGTAAATCGACAATAACTAATTGGAACAAATACAGCTTATATGTACTAGTTAGGAAGGTAGATAATGAACATATATACGCTCTCCATTATTTTATAGCCAATTTGGGAACATACCGAATGAAATAGTAAGAGGGATTGCGAGGAAATATGCCTCATGGCGATGGAGAGCAGTAACTAACAGGTTTTTGTGCAAACCCGGCAGGACCACACGAGAGGCGAGGGCTACATGATCGATATGCTCGAGGGCGGCTGGCGAGCAAATGAAGACGATGAGGCGTGGGCAGTCGCGTGTTGGGAATGGCAGTGGAGGTAGGGTTGACGCCGAAGAGCGGGCACACGGCTAGGTTGAGCACGCCGGTGCCGGAGCGGGTTATGGTGTGGATCTAGGGGAGGGGGAGCTGGCAATGGAGATTGGGTGGAATATGCAGACTATTGAGTGAAACGGGGGCGGGAGGTGGGGGGATGTTGGCGGCTTCAGTGAAAAAAGTGAAAAAGATCGCCGGTCGCCGCGTGGAAAGGCCTATGCAAACGGTTGCCTCTAACCGCCCGTGTGCAAAAACATCATAATTTTGTTTGAAATGAAGACGTGCTAATTTTGAAATGAAGACGTGAGTTCATCGTTTCACCTTGAATTTTTTTTCCACGGTAAGCAATCGCCATTATACCCTAGGTTTGATTTTCTGGCGCATTTCAGGTCTTGTTTGCTATATTTAAGCCATTTTTTGCATTTACCATGCATTTAGTGCATAAATATCAAATCCTAGCCGCAACTGCATGTGCTGATGAAATGGGTGAGAAAATTGTCGTTCGATCTGGGCCCATCCAATGGTGCAGATGTACGATCTGTGGGGTTTGGGTTCTGGCCAATCAGAACGCATTACTCACATCGCGTGCACAATAGGGGGGCATCGGCCACGGTTTGGTAGGCACGCGGGTTTCATGAATGAACCGTGTGCTATTCGAAAACATTTACATCAACTAACAACATATTTTTGTTTTGCCATGAATTTTTTTCCACGGTAAGCAATCACCATTATACCCCGGGTTTGATTTTCTGGCACATTTCAGGTCTCATTTGCTATATTTAAGCCATTTTTTGCATTTACCATGCATTTATTTTGTGTGTGTGTGTATCAAAACCGTGCTGCAACTACATGTGGGTGTTAGCAAAATCATTTGTGTGTCACCTTGCGAGTTTTCATTCATTGTTCGATAAACGGGGTGAATTTTCAAACATTTCGGCCGCGAGGTGCGGCCACCGCGTAGGCCTTGTTGGTACTTTAATTACAGGAAATGCATATATAGTCTGAAAACACGAAAAACGATGTGTCACCGTGGTGTGCTCTCACGACCCCATGGAAATTTTTTGTTAAAGTTTGGCACAAGTTTTGATGATCTCTCCTTGGAAACCGGAGCATCTCACAAGAAGGATCATAGTTTCCAAAAGGAGACGCGGCAAGTCAGACTCCAATCGTCGATGACTTCATTGTTCCGCCTTGAAAAAAAATTCACGATAAGAAATCACCAATATACCCTAGGTTTGATTTTCTGGCCCATTTTAGGTCTCGTTTGCTATATTTAAGCCATTTTTTGCATTTACCATGCATTTAGTGCATATAAAATCAAAACCCTACAACAACTACATGTGGGTGTTAGCAAACAAGGTGTACAAATCATTTGTGTGTCGTTTTGCGAGTTTTCATCCATTCTCCGAGAACTGGGGAGAATTTCAACCATTTCGGTTGCGAGGTGCGGCCAGCGGCGTAGGCCTTGTTGGTATTTTAATTACAGAAAATGCAGATGGAGTCCGGAAATCACGAAAGGTGTGTCACCGTGGCATGCTCTCACGAGCCCGTGGAAAATTTTTGGTAAAGTTTGGCACAAGTTTTGATGATTGCTCCTTGGAAACCGAAGCATCTCGCAAGAAGGATCATAGTTTCCAAAAGAAGACGTGGCAATTCAATCTCCAGTGGTCGGTCACTTCATCGTTTCGCATCAAAAAACTTTCCATGGTACGCAATCACCATTATACCACACGTTTGATTTTCTGGCGCATTTCAGGTCTCGTTTGCTATATTTAAGCCATTTCTTGCATTTAAAATGCATTTAGTGCATATATAATCAAAACCCTACAACAACTACATGTGGGTCTTAGCAAAAGTGTACAAATCATTTTTGTGTTGCTTTGCGAGTTTTCATTCATTGTCCGAGAAGCGGGGAGAATTTTCAAATATTTCGGCTGCGAGGTGCGGCCACCGGCGTAGGCCTTGTTGGTATTTTAATTACAGGAAATGCACATGGAGTCCGAAAATCACGAAAATCGGTGTGTCACCGTGTCGTGCTTTAACAACCCCGTGGAATAAATTTGGTAAAGTTTGGCATAAGTTTTGATGATCGCTCATTGGAAACCAGAGCATCTCACAAGAAGGATCATAGTTTCCAAAAGCAGACGTGGCAATTCAAACTCCAGTGGCCGGTGACTTCATCGTTTCGCCTCATAAAAATTTCCACAATCACCATTATAGCAAAGGTTTGATTTTCGGCGCATTTCAGGTCTCGTTTGCTATATTTAAGCCGTTTTTTTGCATTTACCATGCATTTTGTGCATATATATCAATTCCCAACCGTAACTGCATGTGCTGATGAAAGGGATGAGGATTATCGTTTGATCTGGGAGCATCCAATGGTGCAGACGTACGATCCGTGGGGGTTGGGTTCTGGCCAATCAGAACACACAACTAACATCGCGCGCGCAGTAGAAGGGGGCATCGACCATGGTTTGGTAGGCACGCAGCTTTCATGAATGAACCATGTGCTATTTGAAAACATCTATATCAACTAACAACATATTTTTGTTTGAATGAAGACGTGAGTACATCGTTTTGCCTCGAATTTTTTTCCATGGTAAGCAATCACCATTATACCCTAGGTTTGATTATCTGGCACATTTTAGTTCTTGTTTGCTATATTTAAGCAATTTTTTGTCATGGTAGAACACGGCCACCTATGGGGCCATCGGCCCTTCGTGGTTCGGCAGGGGGAAGTAGCATTGCACAAAGAGTAGAGGCCATGGGACACCACGACAGTGATGACGCTGGTGGTTTTTACCCAGGTTCGGGCCGCTGAGAAGCATAAAACCCTACTCCTGCCTTGGTGGATTGATGGAGGGACCGTGAAGAACGCGCAGCGCTCAAGCCCGGCAAGGTCGCCTTGGGGAGAGAAGCTATGTGCGTATGAGTACATGAGGGTCCGAATCCTTTCTAAGTTTGCCACGGTCCTCCTTTTATAGGCCAAGGGGTTACCACAATGGCAAAATGGTCATTATCCAGTGATTAGATAGCTAACAGTGCTATCATACCTAACTCTGGCAGTTAGGACAAAGTGCATTAAATGCACTGCCATGTGTGACGCTGTGGATGCGGCCCGGCAGGCCTGCCGCGCCGCTTAGCCATCTTCCACCTGTCTGCTTGACACGCCTCTGGACAGGTGTCATATTGAGGTGATCTTCCTTCTAAATGGCTGCCATGTGCCAAATGACAGCCACTTAGCTATCTGGGGGCTCGACACCGCACCGATGGATGTCTTGCATTGCGATGTGGTGGAGTGGTGGAGTCTTGGCGGGAAGGTAGGCCGCCAGCGGCCCCGGCAATCCTTGCCGGGGAAGTCTTGGGACTTGTCTTCGGGGTGGCCTCGACCTGACCAGGCTCACCTGCACAGTAAGGGAGGTTTTTCCTTAGTGATATCTCGTTCTCTTGGCTTGTCTTGGTCTTCTTGATCTGCCCCTTGATTCCTCAAAGGGCTATCTCTCTGGCTTGGTTCTGTCTTGAATGCTTGGTGCTGCCGGGTTGGAGGCCTACTGTCCGTGCACAAGTCAGGGGAAACATACACCCCTGTTTGTGCACCCTGACAGAAGCCCCCGGGCCTGAGCCATACGTCTCGCTGGGCACGTTGGGTTAGGCCCCAAATAGTGCATGGACACGTGTTGAGGAAGTGCTGCGCGCGCAGCAGTTATGATGACCAGTCAAATCAACGTCCACTTCGTGTAATCACAGCAGGTCGTGGGGTCGTGAGACTATAGCAGTTAATGTAAAACGGTAACTTTATGAGAGAAAGCAGCGAAGAGCCACCTCCCCATGTTCGTTCCTCATAAAGGAGAAAACGCGAAAGGGCACTGCTCATTCGCATCTGTTTCACCCTTCATCATCTTCCTCCTCAAGCCAAGCGACCGCTCCCGCGCCCACATTCACCTCCGATCTCCCATCTAGTCATCCACCTTCCTTACGGCCCCGAAGGATGGGGAAGAAGGTCACCAGAAGGGGGAAGCGGCTGACCACCACGAAGGAAGCCGCGTCGGAGGGGAAGAAGAAGGCGGCGGAGCTGGATAGGAAGTGGCGGGAAGATGTAGTGTTCTTCCCGTCGAGCTTGGATAGCAACACCCTGGTCGTGAGGTACGCATACATGTGGGGGAGGGAAGTCCTGAAGGGGCACGGCGCTCCCGCAGTTTTGGCGGAGGGGAAAGAGGACCCGCCAAATTCATACCGCTTTTTCTGCGCGTATTTCCTCTGCAGCCTCAGCCCTCCTTTCTCTAATTTCTTTGAGGCAATGATGGTGGTGTATGGATTCCACCTTCTGGATTTCACGATGAATGGAATGGCGTGCATGGCAATTTTCGCCCATCTGTGCGAGAACTTCGTCGGAGTAGCCCCCAACGTGGATCTGTTCAGGCATTTCTTTGTTCTGTGGGTTGAAAACAAGGCCCACCACTCAGGGAACATAAGTTAGATCCCCCGGGAAAAGAGGAATGCTTGGGATTATCTTCCTGGTCGCAGCGAGGCAGATGGGAAGAATGGAGGGTGGACTAGTGCTGGATCCAGGATGATGATGCTCCAGAGTACTGCCGGTCATGGACGGAGTGCGTCGTGCGTGGCATTGAGTGGAGTGAACTAGGCCTTACCAATGACAGGCTTCACCCGGCACTGAACAGGATTGCCCGTCTTAAAGCTGCCGGGCTAACCATCGAATAGGTGGGGGGCGAATTCCTCCGACGCCGCATCGCGCCACTGCAGAAGAGGGATAGGTTTGCCTGGCGGTACGGAGACGCTGCGGACAAGATGCGCCTGTATCCAGGCCTCACCAACAACTTGTCGGTTTACGGCCATGGTTGGTTGTGCGAACAGCTGTTCGGCAGCCTTGGGCCGTTCAAATTGCCGGCAAGGGTTGTCCCACTGAATATTAATTCTGCTCGGGACCAGATTTTGAAGTGGATGCCTGATTGCAATGCTTATGGGGTTGCGGCTGATTGGCAACTACCCGAGCTTGATGCAGAGGTCAAGTGGGTCTCCGGTCTGGAGGAAAGGGCCTCCAGAGTGGAGAGCAACATGTTCAAGTGCACCTCCAAGGTGGAGGCGGAGTTTATCAAGAGGCGGATTGAGGAGGACAAGGCGCTTTGAGCTGACGGGAAGGCAAAGCCCAGAAGAGTGGAGGAGGCCGAATATGAGGGTTCTTCTCATGGCAGGAGCAAGGGGCACGCCACGGAGGAGATTGCCGGAGATGAGCCTACCGAGGGTGATCCTACCGGGATCGAGGCCTTATATGCTGCGGCAGCGGAAGCCCAGGAAGGGGACGAGGCCGAGGAGGTGGAGCAGCCCAAGGAGGAGTGGCTCGCAGCGGGCCCACAAGCCCCCGAACCAGACTTGGAGCAGCGTCCCCACAGGCGGCCCAGCGGGGGAACTGCGGCCCCTGTCCCTGCTCCCGTCACCAAGAGGGTGAAGAAGATCGCTTCTAAGGGCGACAGGTCGGACGTGGCGATCCGCCATTCCCCCCGCCTTTCCGAAGCCAAAGAACCTCCTGCCAAGCGGCAAGCAGTCACGGGGGTTGATTCTATCTCCCAATCAAGCTTGAGTTCCTCGCGCAGCTCGTCCTCGCCGGAGCCCCCGGTTCTTCCAAAGGGCTCGAAGCTTCCGGGAAGCACTGTTCCCCCGACCCTGAAGAGAAGCACATCGACCTCACCGCCCATGGAGTTCGCACTGGGCTCCATGCTCATCGATTCAGAGTATTCAGAGTAAGGAAAACATCATCTTTTCTTGTCGAAGCATCATGCACTTGCAGGCTTGCCGACCCAATCTTGCTTGTTGTTGTTGATAGAGACGAAGAAGAGACCCTCACCCACCTGGCCAAACGACCCAAGCAAGTGGAGTTGTCGGGGCCCTCGGAGGGCGTGGATTTGGCGGGAGGCAGCGCGAACGATCCAGCGCCAAGCCCCCAGCCCAGCCCCCAACACAAAGGCATGGGATGGGCCTCCCCTGCCAGGGAAGGCATAGGAGAGAGAGTCCCATCTTCCGCCAAGGGAGAGGGAGAGCTCGTCCAGAGCGATGCTCCCCAGGAGGGGCTTACCCTTCCCGATGTCCAAGCCAAGAAATCCTCGATAAGGGCCTCCGCGGAAGGACCGGCCCATGCTGATGACATGACTACCGAGGGAGGGGCGAGGGTTATGCCCCGACAACGGGTGTCACCGGGGAAGCCGATGCCCTTTCACGGCAAACATCTTCTGGTAATTCGGTTGCTCTTTATCTTCTGTTGCTCGTTTTAGTTTGCTTCAAGTCTCTGGCTTTCTGACGCATATTATTTCCTTGTTGTTGCTTGCTGATCTCACTTGCAGTCCCATTGGTCGAGGAGTCAGAGCTATTGGAAGAGGTGGCCAACATCGGAAAAGATGCTACTGAAGAGGCTGCCAGGATTGCTGCCATGGAGGGCCAGGGGCACACTGCCGGGGCTATCCAAGAGGTCCCAAAGGAGGCAGAGAAAACCCCCGGTAGCATGCCAGGATTGGAGGTGGTGGTTGAAGAGAAGGTTCCCCTTCAGAACATGAGCCCTCCCTCCCAGTTTGGCACCTCGGCCGCGGCCCTGCAACCATCTTCGAGCAGTCTGGTGCTGGTCCTTGCCTAACCTGGTCTTGGAGCCCCCGGCTCATCTGCGGCAGTAAATGCAGATCTTGATGAACAGATCCAGCGCATCATGGCACCGCTTTCCCAATGAGCTGAAGAGGCTGATGATTCAGTCAGTGCAGTCATGGACTTGTCCTTCCTGGAGTCTGTGGCAACAGGCATCAAGGAGATGCAGAACAGGTACGGCCAGAAGTGGCAGGCGCTCAAGGAGCAACGCAACTCTGCCAGCCTCATGGATCAGAAACTAAGGGACAAGGGCAGTGAGTTGCACGAGTGGCACGGCAAGTAGTTCCAAACCCTTCTGCGGCAACAGGAGGAAATAACCATGGCGAAAGAGGGCGTCGCTGCCCGGGAAGCTTATTTGGCGGAGCGCGCGACGCTTCTGAACGCCAAAGAGAAGGACATCTCTTCCCGGGAAGAGAACCTCGAGGCCACCCTCCGCAACAAGGAAGAGTAACTGGAGGCCCTTGTCCAGCAGCGCACCAAGGACCTAGAGGACAGACACAAGGCAGCTCTTGACACGCTCACCCTTGATTCCGCCGCCCAACTGAAGAAGATTGCTGATGAGCTTGCCGCTGCATCCACTGCCAGGGCTGATCTCGACAAACAGGTGGCTAAAATGACAGAGGAGCTTGCTGGGAGTGCCAAGGAAACTGCGGCTCTCAAGGAGGAAGCACAGAAGGCGGAGATCCATCTGAAAGAGGTGCAATCGCAGCTTTCATCCAAGAGCCAGGACCTTAACTCTGCCAACGTTGCCATTACTGATATGAAGGTATGGCTCAGCACTCTGGAGAGCAGGATCGAGTATGCCGATGTCCGTGAGAAGCAACTGATGAAGGACCTGGAAATGAAAGGATCCACCAAAAAGATGCAGAGGACAAGCTGGCGAACCAAGTTGGGCAGCATGACCTCTGGATCAAGAATTTGGTGGATATCGCCGAGCGCCTTTCTGCCTAGATCGCAACAATGAAAATGAAGAGCTGGGCTTTCTCTGTGGGCCAACATGAAGTTCCCAGCGTCAAGCTGTCGCTCTTCTTCGAGGGGTTGATTCAAGGGTTGAAGACGTATGAGGACGAAAGGGGCGCATGCTTCGTCCATGAGTCCCGAAAGCTCGCCCGCGACGCCCTCTTCATGGTCTTGAGCAATCTCGCCTTCTGCCATCCGGACCTCAACCTTGCCGATGGCTTCAGGAGGCTGCCGGTGGGCGCCGATGTTTCTACTATCAAGGAGAAGGCTGGTCCCTTCGCCGACAAGGTTCTCTCCGTTCCCAGGGTCCCAGAAGACCGTCGAGCATAGCCGTGAACCATTCTTGTTGACGTGGTGCCTTGTAACAAAACATAATGCATGTCTCGTGTCTAGGCCCCGTGCTGTATTTGCTTTTGCTCTTGTCGAACTGGTATTTAATTAAGCTTAAGCGCATGTTATCCCTCTTGTGTTTTACCCATGGATGCTCGTATGGTTGGCTTCTTTTTGTGCCTTTTGGTTGCCTGCCATTAACATGCTGCCGTGATTGCTATGAGGAGCAGGTCCTTAGCATTCAGCTGGCGAGGACATGCCCCGGCAGGTTTTTCCTTAGGAGTCTTTGACGCAGCCGCCCATTCTGTTGAGCAGGCTCGAAACAGAGCGTGGGCGCAGACAAATTCGGCAAGGTGCCATCACATGAAAGATATCTCCATATGAAACACCCGGGTTATCCGAGGGATAAGCAAATGCGAATTTTGGAAATAGAATCAGTGAACATGTGGACTTAGCTTTTGTTCATGCTTCCCTCCTTCCTTAGCCATGGTCGTTCATTACGTCTGCATACCTCGAGAGGACAGCGTTCGCGTGTCTGCCTCAAGTCTGTAGAATCAACACGGAAAAACATGCGCGAGAGGGAAACTTGGCAGTTTATTAGTTGCATGTCCGTCCCCGGCAAGGGCCGAAGGGGATAAGCAAATGTCTGTAGGTGACAATGTATAGCGAAAAAGGAAGGGTCGACTCCTCTCTCCTCTCCGTTTCGCTATTTGACGATATCACGATTGTAGGCATAAGGTCACGCTAGCGCGGATAGCCCTGCCGAAGCATGCTTGTCGGGGCGTCAATCAATGGATTTGCACCAGTGCTTCATTCAGGATTTTCCCTTGGCAGGGTAAATGCTGAACCGAGTTCTGCGTGGGCTTATCGACATTGAAGAAGCCACCCCATGCGCGGCTCGATCGTCGGCGAGCGAAAGTGGAGGAGGAGGAGGCCATATACCATGCTTTCCGCTTTCCTTAGTGATTCTCTCAGTCACCTGGCACGCTTGGCGGGAACCTGCCAGGAGGACAGCGTCACCGCGTGCCTCGATTTTCTCCTTCGGTCAGGGGCAGTGTGGCGGCCACGCCACCTGAGCGTCTCGGGGCCGTCGCACCGCCACCACTTCCCGTTTCCGCCGCCGCCTTGGTTGCGGCGGGCGCGGGCGACAAGGCCCGGTAAGGCAGAACGAGGGAGCGGCGTAGCCTCCCTTCTCGGCAGCCGCTGATGATGCGAGCGTCGACGCTGACGGTGGTGTAGCTTGACGTGCTATTCATGACCTCGGGTTTGCACACGCACGCCACCCTACCTGGCGCGCCAAAGATGTCGTGGTAGAACACGGCCACCTATGGGGCCATCGGCCCCTTCGTGGTTCGGCAGGGGGGAGGTCACATTGCACAAAGAGCAGAGGCCATGGGACAGCACGACAGTGATGACATTGGTGGCTTTTACCCAGGTTCGGGCCGCTGAGAAGTGTAAAACCCTACTCCTGCCTTGGTGGATTGATGGAGGGACCGTGAAGAACGCGCAGCGCTCAAGCCCGGCAAGGTCGCCTTAGGGAGAGCAGCTACGTGCGTATGAGTACACGAGGGTCCGAATCCTTTCTAAGGTTGCCACGGTCCTCCTTTTATAGGCTAAGGGGTTACCACAATGGCAAAATGGTCATTATCCAGTGATTAGATAGCTAACAGTGCTATCATACCTAACTCTGGCAGTTTGGACAAAGCGCATTAAATGCACTGCCATGTGTCGCGCTGTGGATGTGGCCCGGCAGGCCTGCCGCACCGCTTAGTCATCTTCTACCTGTCTGCTTGACACGCCTCTGGATGGGTGTCATATAGAGGTGATCTTCCATCTAAATGGCTGCCACATGCCAAATGACAGCCACTTAGCTATCTGGGGGCTCGACACCGCACCGATGGATGACTTGTGTTGCGATGCGGTGGAGCAGTGGAGTCTTGGCGGGAAGGTAGGCCGCTAGCAGCCCTGGCAATCCTTGCCGGGGAAGTCTTGGGACTTGTCTTCGGGGTGGCCTCGACCTGACCAGGCTCGCCTGCTCGGTAAGGGAGGTTTTTCCTTAGTGATATCTCGTTCTCTTGGCTTGTCTTGGTCTTCTTGATCCGCCCCTTGATTCCTCAAAGGGCTCTCTCTCTGGCTTGGTTCTGTCTTGAATGCTTGGTGCTGTCGGGTTGGAGGCCTACTATCCGTGCACAAGTCAGGGGAAACATACACCCCTGTTTGTGCACCCCGACATTTTTGCATTTACCTTGCATTTAGTGCATATATATCAAAACCGTGCCGCAACTACATGTGGATCTTAGCAAGATCATTTGTTTGTCGCTTTGTGAGTTTTCATTTATTGTCCGAGAAATAGGGAGGATTTTCAAACATTTCGGCTGTGAGGTGCGGTCAGCGGCGTAGGCCTTGTTGGTATTTTAATTACAGGAAATGCATATAGAGTCCGAAAATCACAAAAATCGGTCGGTCACCGTGGCATGCTCTCATGACCCCATGGAAAAAATTTGGTAAAGTTTGGCACAAGTTTTGATGATCACTCATTGGAAACCAGAGCATCTCACAAGAAGGATCCTAGTTTCTAAAAGGAGACGCGGCAATTCGGATTCCAATCATCAGTGACTTCATCGTTCCTCCTTGAAATTTTTCCCACAGTAAGCAATCACCAATATAGCCTAGGTTTGATTTTCTGGCCCATGTCAGGTCTCATTTGCTATATTTAAGCCATTTCTTGCATTTAGTCCATATATAATCAAAGCCCTACTACAACTACATGTGGGTGTTAGCAAAGAAGGTGTACAAATCATTTGTGTGTCGCTTTGCGAGTTTTTCTTCATTATCCGAGAAGCGGGGAGAATTTTCAAACATTTCGGCTGCGAGGTGAGGCCACCGGCGCAGGCCTTGTTGGTATTTTAATTGCAGGAAATGCAGATGGAGTCCGAAAATCGGTGTGTCACCGTGGTGTGCTCTCATGACCCTGTGGACAAATTTTGGTAAAGTTTGGCACAAGTTTTGATGATTGCTTCTTGGAAAGCGGAGCATCTCACAAGAAGGATCATAGTTTCCAAAAGGAGACGTGGCAATTCAAAATCTAGTGGCCGGTGACTTCATCATTTCGCCTCATAAAAATTTCGACGGTACGTAATCACCATTATACCATAGGTTTGATTTTCTGGTGCATTTCAGGTCTCGTTTGCTATATTTAAGCCATTTTTGCATTTACCGTATATTTTGTGCATATAAATCAAATCCCAACCGCAACTGCATGTGCTTGTGAAAGGGATGAGTATTACCGTTCGATCTGGGAGCATCCAACGGTGCAGATGTACGATCCGTGGGGTTTGGATTCTGGCCAATTAGAATGCACCACTCACATCATGCGCGCAGTAGGGGGGCATCGGCCACGGTTTGGTCGGCACAGGGCTTTCATGAATGAATCATGTGCTATTCGCAAACCAGATTGCATATGTTCTGTTCATACATACTGGAGTGAGATCAATTGAGTGTGCTACCTCTATGGTATATAATCATAAATAGTTCAAATTCATTGCCTGGGCTGACAACATATCAAGGTCAACATATTAACCGTTCTTAGATCAATAGAAGGTCGGGCATAACTCACAAATTCAGTACATGCGACAGTTCTAAATTGAACGAATTAAGTTGTTGAATAGGCATAAAAATAGTGTTACGCTTAATTCCCATGTACATGGGGGAACTGGGATCATTAGGTTGACCCCGAATGAACTTAGGTTTTTTGATGATTTTAAGCCTCTCTGTTTGGCTGGTGCGTGATCCCTTGGCTGGCAACTCAGCAAATTCATTTTACTCGTCCTCATCAGCGACATCCTCGATGCCCATTACCCTCCCCTTCCCATGCATAACTACATGGCAGTTCTTATGCAAGGGGTCTTTCACATAGAAAATCTGGGTAGCATCACTGGCAAGAATGAACGGGTCCATGTGATATGCCATCTTTGACATGTTAACACAGGTCATCCTGTAATGATCAACCTTTACCTGACTAAGAGGGATCCATGTGCACCTGAATAATGCCACCTTAACTTTCACATAGTTAAGCTCCCAAATCTCTTTGATGTTTCGATAGTATACCCTTTTATCGGCTCCATCTACAGTCATGCATTCTATTCGACCAGAGCTGTTCTGATATGAGGTCTTCTCATCACATTCGTCAATGTAGAATGTGTATCCATTTATGTCATACGCTTGTTACACCAATACCGTAGGTGATGGCTTTTGTGCCAATCACGTAGCAATGTCAACCATGGATCCACGTGCCAAACGATCCTTTAGCCATCTAGCATAGTCCTTATTGTGCGCCTTCATCTCGACATCTAATGGATGCACCATGGGTAAGAAGCTTCATCATATCTGTAGGATCGAAAGATTGTCTAGAGGGGGGGTGATTAGACTACTTGACCAAATAAAAATTTAGCCTTTTCCCAATTTTATGTCTTGGCAGATTTTAGCAACTTAACACAAGTCAAGCAATCAACCTACACATGCAATTCTAAGAGTATAGCAGTAAAATGTAAATCATTGCATATGAAGGTAAAGGGGAGGAGTTTGGAGGGAGCAAACGCAATGTAGACACGGAGATTTTTGGCGTGGTTCCGATAGGTGGTGCTATCGTATGTCCATGTTGATGGAGACTTCAACCCACGAAGGCTAACGGTTGCGCGAGTCCATGGAGGGCTCCACCCGCGAAGGGTCCACGAAGAAACAACCGTATCTATCCCACCATGGCCATCGCCCGCGAAGGACTTGCCTCACTTGGGTAGATCTTCACGAAGTAGGCGATCTCCTTGCCCTTACAAACTGCTTGGTTCAACTCCACAATCTTGACGGAGGCTCCCAAGTGACACCTAACCAATCTAGGAGACACCACTCTCCAAAAAGTAATAAATGGTGTGTTGATGATGAACTCCTTGCTCTTGTGCTTCAAATGATAGTCTCCCCAACACTGAACTCTCTCTCACAGATTTGGATATGGTGGAAAGATGATTTGAGTCGAAAGCAACTTGGGGAAGGCTAGAGATCAAGATTCTTGTGGTTGGATTGGAATGTCTTGGTCTCAACACATGAGTAGGTGGTTCTCTCTCAAAAAATGAGTAATGGAAGTGTAGGCACGTTCTGATGGCTCTCTCACAAATGGAGAAGGGGGTGGAGGGGTATATATAGCCTCCACACAAAATCTAACCATTACACACAATTTACCAAACTCGGTGGGACCGAATAGTGAAACTCGGTGAACCGACCTGGTTCAAAATGTGAACGTTAGGCTTTTCGGTGGGACCGACAATACCAACTCGGTGAGACCGATGTGCTAGGGTTAGGGCGAAACCTCATCTCGATGAGACCGATCATGTGAACTCGGTGAGACTGATTTCAGTAATAAGCAAGCAGAGACTTGGTCAGGCAAACTCGGTGGGACCGATCGCTCATTTCGGTGAGACCAAAACGTTATGAAAAGGAATCAGAGAGTTTGCATTGCCAACTCAGTGGGACCGATCGCTCATCTCGGTTAGACCGAAACGTTACGAAGGGAAACAGAGAGTTTGCAATCCCATCTCGGTGAGACCAAGATCCCTATCGGTGAGACCGAACTGATTAGGGTTTCTGGCAATGGCTATGTCAAGTGAACTTGGTGGCGCCGGATAGATCAAATCGGTGGGGCCGAGTTTGACTTTAGGTTTAGGACATATGTGGAAATGAGAAAGTGGTTGAGGGCTTTTGGAGCATATCACTAAGCATTTTGAGCAAGCAAGCCATTAAGCAACACCTCATCCCCTTTTAATAGTATTGGCTTTTCCTATGGACTCAATGTGATCTTGGATCACTAAAATGAAAATGTAGAGTCTTGAGCTTTTGCCAATATGTGTCCTTAGCATTTTGAGGGGTCCACATCTCTAGTCCATGCCATACCAATCATTGAACTTTCTGAAACATTAATCTTGAATGGATATTAGTTCAATGAGCTATATGTTGTTATGAATTACCAAAACCCCCCGGGGGTTAGTTGCACTTTCAATCTCCCCCTTTTTGGTAATTGATAACAACATATAGATCAAAGCTTCCACAAATGATAATATAAATGAAGTACATCGTCGCTTTGAGAAGTATGTGATAAGCAAGAGCTCCCCCTAAATTTGTGCATTATTTAAAATTTGCTTTTGAATGCAAATGCACAATCGATTAGGATCATGGGTTACTCTTCCATGTCACATACATCTTGGTGGAGCGCTCAAAATGATAGAATATGAAATATGCACTCATTACCAAGACGAGATGTGAATGATCATATTAGAGAGATAGAATATCATCATTCAAGCACAAACATTAAAGTATGATATGATCAAGCACATGATCATATAAGTATCTCACACGCACATAAGTAGAGTATCAACCAAACAAGCAAGCAAATAAAGTAGCAAGAGAGGCAAAAGAAGCAAAACACTCTCTCTTGAAGCCTATGATCTATACACTTTCTCCCCCTTTGGCAACAAGTTACCAAAAAGCTTGAAAATGCATAGAGCTATGCGGCTCTCTAAGCACGATCACCGGGAGCTCCGGAGTGCGAAGGTGATGTGGAGAGGAGTCCTGCAACGAATGCATCCGAAGAGGTCTGTGGAGCTGGTGGAGTAGCAACTGGAGGGACAACAGAGGCTGTAGCTGCTGGTGCTGATGTAGTAGCCCTTGTGTCACTGGCTCGCACAGCGACAGACCTTTGTGCCCTAGGCACTCTCTGAAATGCTTCAGTGGTAGCTCTCCCTCTTCTCTCTTCAGTCTCATCCTAAAGTTGCTCAACTACAGTCTGGATCTCTGTGACCTTCAAGTCTAGATCATAAAACTTTGTCTCAATGATCCTCTCAAGACTCTCTTGATTTTGAGTAAGGGTTGTTAATCCTTTCTCAATTCTGACAGTGGCCTCAAGCAGATAGCTCAGGTGATCCTGCTTGGTCTTGAGGCGAGCAGTTGAAGCATCTGGAACTTGTGAAGATTGTGCTGCCTTCTCTGCTTAGTAGCAGCCTTAGGCAGGTTGCTACGAGTACTTCTGGTCCCATCATCATAGCTGTCAGAGGGACTAGTGCCCTCACTTAAGTTAACTTGTTCCTCAGATCTGTTTTGGCTGTCACTGTTGTCTGACATGGCTGAAAGCTGAAAGCTGACCCTGTGAATAGATATAGTTGAGATAGAGTGGATGAGCATCACAAAGTGCAGAGATTTTTGCAAAACAAATGAGTCAAAAACTTAGTTTTAGTTTTCTACAGAAGTCATTTCGGAGCTACCGATTTGTTAAACTCGGTGACACCGAAGCAATATTAGAGTCTAAACTAGTGAAATCGGTCAGACCGAGACACAGTTCGGTGACTCCAAGATTGCTAGGGTTTCACTGAGAATCGAACTCAGTCACACTGATTTGTAAGTTTCGATCAGACCAAAAATCACAAGTGCAATGGCCTGGGCCAAATCGGTGAGACTGATTTCTACAACTCGGTCGGTCTGAGATGAATTCGGCAGAAACCTAACCCTAAGTTTTTGAATCAAAACTAATCTAAAGGAGTTTTTGATTGGATAGAAGTATCTCAAACGTGGTAAGATTCATGGCATTGACCTAAGTGCAGGAATCAGAGGTAAAGATTGCACAAAGGGGTCGAATTCATACCCTAACTCGGTGGTGAACTCGCTACGGCGACAACGGCGGCGAAGATTCCGTTGACGGCGGCGGAGACCAGCGGCAGGAGGTCGCTGGCGACGGAGGAGACGATCCGGAGACCTCGAGTCGGCAGAGCTGGACAGGCGCGGGCGAAGGGTTTAGGAGAAATTTCCAAAATTCGACCCGTGGGTATATATATCCAGACCCTGTTGGTGCGACCGAGTTGAGCAACTCAGTGGCATCGAGATGCAGAATCACAAGCGGTTACTGCAACTCGGTGAGACCGAACTGTTCAAATCGGTTGCACCGAGATTGGAACCTAGATCAACTCAATGAACTTGGTATGACCGAAAGGAATGAATCGGCCAGACCAAAATACATTGAGTGGTTTTGGAAGTTTAAGTCTATGACGAATCAGTGGCTCCGAGTGCTCCTCACCCAGAGAGTTCGAATCTGACTTGATCAAACTTTGTGATGTAGCATGAATAGAGTTTGAGACGAGAAAAGCATAGATAGCTAGAGGGAGTACTTAGGCATTCTTGTCCATCCATTTGGCAAAAGAAAAGACCAAACAATCAAAGCAACAAATGGATGTCCTTGAATGAAGAAAATTATGGATCCAGCATGCTCACACAATAAGATGGCAAATGAAATATGTGGCAAAGCATGCACAAACACTCTAGCATCTATCAAGCAATTGGCGATGACTAGGTCATCTATATATGAGTATATTGACTTAGGAGTCAAATGAGAACATTTGATCATAGGTCATACTCATCGTTTAAGCACAAGTGGGGTTACCACTTTTACATAAAGCGTTGTTGTGTTCACACCATTAGAGTTGCTTTAGCTCAATTCTTAGAGTAAAGCTCCCCCTAGATGTGA
Organism: Thinopyrum elongatum; assembly: GCA_011799875.1. Classification (NCBI taxonomy): domain Eukaryota; kingdom Viridiplantae; phylum Streptophyta; class Magnoliopsida; order Poales; family Poaceae; genus Thinopyrum; species Thinopyrum elongatum. Next base: position 403,368,549 of record CM022302.1, on the reverse strand, counting down.
TATCCCCCCTAAGAGGGATGAACTAACCTTGGGTTTTGTCGATGATGACTTCGTGTAGATGTTGAAGATGTGGATGCTCAATGTTGATGTAGATCATTTGGAGCAATCCTTTGGACCGAGTTGCACTTTCAATACCTACACAGGTTAGTCCCACAAGGAACATGCAAGAGTATCCATAGACATAGACTGAAGTACACACAAGATGATGTCCATGAAAGCATTAGGTTACCTTGTCCCTTGACTTACCAACAAGAGAGTTTGTGACTCCTTGAACTAGTGCAAGATGTGGAAGTTGATTGCACTTGTCCTTGCCAAAATGAATATGAGTGAAGTATGTTGGCGGAGTCACCCTCATGAGCTCTCTAGTTCTTCTTCTTCGGGATCCACATCATCTTGATGGGAATCCTTGGGGTTGTAGATGTACTTGATGAAGTAGAACTTGACGTAGTCTTGGGAACCCACTTGACCAAGGCCTTTGGAGCTTCTTCAAATGCATCAATCTCCTCTTGAAGCTTGTCCTTGCCTTTTAGCTTGTGGACTTGTGGTGGAAGATCATCTTGAGCTTGTGTCCCCTTGAAGGAAGTAGGATAATACTTCTCTTGTTGAGGAACAAACTTCGTCTTGGGGTATTGATCTTCTTCCCACTCAACTCCATTGGCATTGAACTTTCGTTCAAAACCAACACCTTGATTCTTCCAGTGCCTCCCTTGCTTGCGTACAATTTCTTCAAATTGCTTACTTCCGGCAACGCTCTTGTAAACACCTTTCTCTATAATTCCCTTCAATAACCTATTTTCTTGCTCAAGTGTAACTTGGCTTAGAGAATCATTAGTGGAATCAAGAGAACTACTAGAAGCAACAATATTGGATTTAGCATGATTATTGTTACTACTAGAAGAAGAATCTTTCTTACTCTTGTTGCTAGATTTTACTTGAGGCATGTAAGTAGACAAGAATAAACACTCGGCAATGTAATAAGAACTTTTCTTCCGAAGATCATCATTGATAGCTTTTAAGAACCCATGTTCTTGCTCTAGGTTGAGCTTCTCGAAGCGTAGCTTCTCATGAGTCTTTAAAAGTTCTCGATGATCTTCTAAAGTAGTTTCATGAGCTAACTTAAGAGTATTTAGTTCTTTAGTTAGATGCTCAATCTCCTTCTTATCATTTTCATTTGTTTCATCTTGATTAGCATGATTAATAGTAGTTTCATCATAGTTTTCATCTCTGGCATTGTCAACAAGTAACTCATCATCACCTAGCAAATCACCTTCATCACTATTGAAATCAATATACTCGGGGTGTGATACCTTGGGGCCTTTAGCCATGAAGCATCTTCTAATCCCTTCATTTGGTGAATCAGATATGTCATAGGAGTTGGTTGACACAAATGCAAGACCGGCAACACCTTCATCTTGAGTATATTCGGAGTTGGAGTGATAACTTCTCTCGGTGTGATGGTCGGAGTCAGAACCGGATACCCATTCACCAACATGAGCTTGATGTCTTCGTTTTGTACAGCTCCTTGATTACTTGTCCTTCCTTTCCGAATCCTTGCTTCTTCGAGAGGTTCTTCGTTCATAACGGTCATCTCTACTCCTTCTCTCTCTTGGAGGTGATTCTTCTCTTCTACTTCTTCTTTTAGGTGAGTCTTCTTTTCTTTTGTATGGGGTCGTACACTCATTGGAGTAGTGTCTGGGTCTTCCACAATTGTAGCAATTTCGTTCACGACTAGAAGATCTTTTGTCATGGTAGGATCTTGATGGAACTTCTCTCTTTACTTCTACTCTTGTAGAGTTTGTTGAAGTTCTTCACCATTAAGCTAAATTCCTCATTGAAGACTTGTTTTTCACTTGATGTGGCAGGAGCATCACATGAGGCAGTATAAGCACCACTAGACTTGTTGTGAAGCTCTTCTTTGTCCTTGAGTGACATCTCATGAGCAACAATTCTTCCAATGACTTCCGTTGGCTTGAGATCTTTGTAATTGGGCATCATTTGGATCAATGTGCACACGGTATCATATTTTCCATCCAAGGCTCTTAGGATCTTTTTGATGATGAATCTGCCAGTCATCTCTTCACTTCCTAAGCCGGCAATCTCATTTGTGATGAGAGCAAGCCTAGAGTACATTTTAGCGACACCTTCACCATCCTTCATTTTGAACTTGTCAAGTTGACTTTGAAGCACATCCAACTTGGATTCTTTGACAGACTCGGTACCTTCATGCATATCAGTCAAAGTATCCCAAATTTCCTTTGCATTATCAAGACGGCTGATTTTGTTGAATTCTTCGGGGCACATTCCATTGAAGAGGATATCGCAAGCTTGAGTGTTGTATTGCAGCATTTTCAACTCTTCCGCAGTTGCTTCGCGATTTGGTTCTCTCCCATCGAAGAATTCACCTTGCAAACCAATACACACAATAGCCCAAACGGCGGGGTTATGTCCAAGAATATGCATTTTCATGTTATGCTTCCAACTAGCAAAATTAGTACCATCAATGTAAGGACCTCTACGGTGGTAATTTCCCTCGCTAGACGCCATACTCTCCTAGGTTGTGAAACCAAGGCTATGATCACCAAAGCTATGGAAATCAAGGCAAATGGAGACCAAAGCTCTGATACCACTTGTAGGATCGAAAGTATGTCTAGAGGGGGGTGATTAGACTACTTGACCAAATAAAAATCTAGCCTTTTCCCAATTTTATGTCTTGGCAGATTTTAGCAACTTAACACAAGTCAAGCAATCAACCTACACATGCAATTCTAAGAGTATAGCAGCGGAATGTAAATCATTGCATATGAAGGTAAAGGGGAGGAGTTTGGAGGGAGCAAACGCAATGTAGACACGGAGATTTTTGGCGTGGTTCCGATAGGTGGTGCTATCGTATGTCCACGTTGATGGAGATTTCAACCCACGAAGGGTAACGGTTGCGCGAGTCCACGGAGGGCTCCACCCACGAAAGGTCCATGAAGAAGCAACCTTGTCTATCCCACCATGGCCATCGCCCGCAAAGGACTTGCCTCACTTGGGTAGATCTTCATGAAGTAGGCGATCTCCTTGCCCTTACAAACTCCTTGGTTCAACTCCACAATCTTGACGGAGGCTCCCAAGTGACACCTAACCAATCTAGGAGACACCACTCTCCAAAAGGTAATAAATGGTGTGTTGATGATGAACTCCTTGCTCTTGTGCTTCAAATGATAGTCTCTCCAACACTCAACTCTCTCTCACATATTTGGATATGGTGGAAAGATGATTTGAGTCGAAAGCAACTTGGGGAAGGCTAGAGATCAAGATTCTTGTGGTTGGATTGGAATGTCTTGGTCTCAACACATGAGTAGGTGGTTCTCTCTCAAAAAATGAGTAATGGAAGTGTAGGCACGTTCTGATGGCTCTCTCACAAATGGAGAAGGGGGTGGAGGGGCATATATAGCCTCCACACAAAATCTAACCGTTACACACAATTTACCAAACTTGGTGGGACCGAATAGTGAAACTCGGTGAGACCGACCTGGTTCAAAATGTGAACGTTAGGCTTTTCGGTGGGACCGACAATACCAACTCGGTGAGACCGATGTGCTAGGGTTAGGGCGAAACCTCATCTCGGTGAGACCGATCACGTGAACTCGGTGAGACCGATTTCAGTAATAAGCAAACAGAGACTTGGTCAGGCAAACTCGGTGGGACCGATCGCTTATTTCGGTGAGACCGAAGCGTTATGAAAAGGAAACAGAGAGTTTGCATTGCCAAATCGGTGGGACCGATCGCTCATCTCGGTTAGACCGAAACGTTACGAAGGGAAACAGAGAGTTTGCAATCCCATCTCGGTGAGACCGAGATCCCTATCGGTGAGACCGAACTGATTAGGGTTTCTGGCAATGGCTATGTCAAGTGAACTCGGTGGCGCCGGATAGATCAAATCGGTGGGGCCGAGTTTGACTTTAGGTTTAGGACATATGTGGAAATGAGAAAGTGGTTGAGGGCTTTTGGAGCATATCACTAAGCATTTTGAGCAAGCAAGCCATTAAGCAATACCTCATCCCCTTTTAATAGTATTGGCTTTTCCTATGGACTCAATGTGATCTTGGATCACTAAAATGAAAATGTAGAGTCTTGAGCTTTTGCCAATATGTGTCCTTAGCATTTTGAGGGGTCCACATCTCTAGTCCATGCCATACCAATCATTGAACTTTCTGAAACATTAATCTTGAATGGATATTAGTTCAATGAGCTATATGTTGTTATGAATTACCAAAACCACCCGGGGATTAGTTGCACTTTCAATCTCCCCCTTTTTGGTAATTGATAACAACATATAGATCAAAGCTTCCACAAATGATAATATAAATGAAGTACATCGTCGCTTTGAGAAGTATGTGATAAGCAAGAGCTCCCCCTAAATTTGTGCATTATTTAAAATTTGCTTTTGAATGCAAATGCACAATCGATTAGGATCATGGGTTACTCTTCCATGTCACATACATCTTGGTGGAGCGCTCAAAATGATAGAATATGAAATATGCACTCATTACCAAGACAAGATGTGAATGATCATATAAGAGAGATAGAATATCATCATTCAAGCACAAACATTAAAGTATGATATGATCAAGCACATGATCATATAAGTATCTCACACACATAAGTAGAATGGGAGGCGTAGGATGAAAATGGTCTGTCTCAAACAACCCTGCAACCAAATAACAAATAGTCTCTTGTGTCCCCAACACACCCAATACAATGGTAAATTGTATACACTACTACAGGATGCTGCTAACGCGACACTACGATCAGAGACCCTTCGACGAAACTGTGTGCGATGCAATAATCGCAAATGGTGATGTTAAAAACCCATCAAAAAAGATGCAAAACGTTTGCGACGATGGATGCATCAAACACGGTTCAGAATTTAGTTGCGTGTGCGATGAGGGGCATACGGTTCAGTTCAATGAACTGTTTGTGATGAGGCAGAAGAACAGAAATGGGCAGCCAGATGAAGGTGTGTGCGATATACAGCATACGGTTCACTCGGATGAACTATTTGTGATTAGGCAACACACAAAAAACGGTCAGCCAGATCAAGGTGTGTGCGATATATGGCATACAGTTCACTCGGGTGAACTGTTTGCTTTAAGCCAAGAGAACAGAAACGGTTCAACTTAACAAGATGTGTGTGATACGTGGCAAACAGGTCTGTAATTGGAAACGTGTGGGAAAACAGATAACAACACAGATGATTCTTGTTAACAAGCCGTGTGTGTTGTGAGCAAATGATTGTTGGTATACAATTGTCAGTGGTTGATGAAATCATCACCGCCGGGTTCCATTGTTTAGTCCGTGTGCGATGTGATTTGCTCTGTCTACAGAGCATCAGTATATATACTTAAAAAGACAGCATTGCAAAACCAAATTAAGCATACAATTAAACAAGTGACTACACACATAACATTTCCACACACCAAAGTAAAACTAAACTAGGAGAAACGAGGATCTAATCATCTACTTATTGTAGCGACGACGCTTGCCATTGCTCTGCTTCTGGCTGGATCCCTGGCCATTTTGGGGAATGAGGCACTTCCTCATGTCAACGATCCGCCTGTACATGTCGTAGCTCGTGTACGCCTCCTTGGCCGCGTACACGACGTTTGCTTTGTCGAGTTTCTCCATCCAGGCCGAGTGTCAGGCACGCTTGTCCTTGTTGCAGGAATCCTTCATGTCTCTGTAGTAGGGGTCGATGATGGCCTTGGCGAGGTGAACCAGTGAGTCCTTCTCATGCTCCTTGCTGCCCCAGATCTTGTAGTGGCCCTGGATGTCGACAAGATTCTAGCAGGCGATGCCCAAATTCTTGAGCACCTTTACATCGTTGGTGATGTCCACCGTAGCGAACATGTAGTGGGAGCTATTGACAAACCAGGCAAAACGCTCGCAAGGCCTTGTGGCCAGGCAGTAGTGGTAGACGTGGACGTGGTTACGCGCGCACATCTGGGCGACGGCGACTTTGGGACGAGACCCGGCACGAGCGCGGGTGTACTCGAGGTCGAACCCGACCACCTTGTACTTCTCCTCAGCAAGCAACAACTCCATGATGTGGATGGAGTGCTCCACCCAGATCGGGTTGTTGGTGTACACCACCGAGAGCTCCGTGAACCTACTGTGGGTGTCCACCACGGCATGCATGGTGAACTGCTGCTCGTCGTCAGCAGCCGCTCGGAGAGCCATTGGAGCCGCATAGGATACCCTCTAAGAATTTGTCGTGGTGGGTGTGCTTCTTGCAATGGTGGGGCGCAATCGAAAGGTTGAAGAGACACAAGGGTTATATGGCCGATGTAATAAATGGGGGCCGGCCGGCCTGTAATCGTCATGTCTTGTCACGGCATTCATAGCGGAGGATACCAGTGCACGCTTGACAACACCGCACCGCACGCGTTTCGTTTGACCACGCGTGGGCTCAAAGAGGCGCCAAATGTATCGTCGGGTTAGCCTGTTCCCGCGCTACAGCGCAAGCTTCTCGCCCGGCGAGTTTGGCCACGCGTCGGCTAGAAGAGGGACAAATCGTGGGCGTTTATTGGCAAAAGGCTTTGTAAAAACAAAGTGTGTGGAATGACTTCGCTCATAAGTTTACCCATGGGTGATGAAGTCAAAGTTACACAGAAGGGTAATGATGGACACTCGAGTGCGATAATTAATTCTGCGCTCTACAGGGCACACGGTTGAAGAAACCAACTGTGTGCAATAATGTCGAAGATCGCAGTCGAGTTAGATATACAGATCATGTGCTATGAGATTGACAATTTAAACAGATTCAAGAATGGTTAATAAAATCTAAGACCATTACATATTAAGGTCAAAATAGTGCTACCAATATACGAGTCTCATACGATGCCATTTCAATGATTGTACCACAAAAGCTCGAAATATTACAAGGTTCAAATTCCAGAGTTATATGGCTCAAATTTGAAGATTACAAGGTTCAAACTGATATTAGAAATGAAATTCAGCTCATCAGCTGCAAACGCTCATGCTGATCCGCTGAACATGGATATCAGAGAGGTTCAAACTAATATTACCACTTCTAAGTCTGGTTTCGAAACCTCATAATTTTTGCAAAGGGGTCAGCCACTGAGAAGTCATGTATGGGGTTGACATGATGACTTCCGATTACTCTGTCATCTGAAGTTCCAAAATGAAATTCAGCATTTTTGGAGCCTATTCCATTCTGCCGCAGCCGCCGGCGCTGATCAAAAATCATTCATTTTTGCGAAATAAATGTAGGGCAAACCTCATTACCTTCAGCACCCTTGCTCTGACAACAAAGAACCTGGCAAATAAAATCTCCGGTAAGGTCCCTCGGTAGGAGTTCAAAGTAATTTCTGAGAGATATAGATCTAGGCAGTCGACGTGATTGTTATATTGTATCAAATTATCCACCACTGGGCCTAATCTTATCTGCAAAAGAAGAAAATGTGTTAGTGCCTACATGCAGTTTTGAACACTACTACAGGCCTATTTGGTTTGCAGGATTTGTAAAATGCACTAACATGCCATCTTCGATCTGACATGATTAACATGGGCATTTGATTACAATCTAGAAAAATGTAGCCTTCTTCACAAGAGGTTGGAGCGGATGAAAAGTTCCCTAAGAAAACTAGTACAGATGAATCCAAAGGAGAAATGCTTATGGATTGTAACCATATGGATCAAGCTACCAATATGGGGGGGGAAACATGTATGTACTGAAATCCTCCAAAAGAATCCTTCAGAAATCGTAGTACATTGTCATTGTAAACTTGGAAAAAGGTGTCACAAATTAAACTCCCCTTATGGTTAACATTTAACAGGAAAGGAACATCACCTCGATATATAGCTTCTCCAGGCACGGAAAGCATCTCAGGAAACTGACAACTTGCTCCAGGTTGGGGCCGATAGATTCTAGTGCCAAGACCTTCACTGTGCGTAGTTTCGGGGTCAAGCTTGTCGGAATCATTTTATGGATGACAGACGAACATACATCTTCAAAATTAGAAATAATGTTAATTTGTAGAAGGAGAGGTAGAAGGCGGCTGTTGTACCTGAACAGGTGTGGATCTAATAACAAGTTCGGAGTATTTGTCAGATGAGTAGCCCACCACTGTCAATTTCGGTGCAGAAATGACATTGATTCTTGTTGGACCTTCTTGATCAACTACAAGTAATCTCTCAAGTGCAGGTGTGTCCTCAATGACCATACCGTGGTACACATCTTGTGATGGCTTCTTGCCACACCAGCAACACACATAAATAGTCCGGAGAGTCATGGAGGTGATGTGGAAGCTACTCAACCCATTGATCGCCTGAAGACGAAGGTACTCGAGTGCAGTATAGCCATGGAGCAGGTGCTCCATGTCACCGTTCGGGAGGCAGACGGCGGCGAGCTCGAGGTGCTTCAATCGTGGTAGAATAAGAGCGGACGCGTCATTAAGGGGGGGATGGCAGTTCCTGAACATGGCGACACGCAACGTGGACGCGAGGCGGAGCGCAGACGTTGGCAGCGAGCACATATGCCCATCATCAAAAGTGAGCTCCTCGTGCTGATCTAGGGCAGGGGATCGGAACCAGTCGTCAAGCTAGGCTCGGTCCTTGCCATTGGAACGGAACTTGCCCATTCTAAGGCCTCTGGTTGAGCCAAGGTGACTGTCGAGGATCTTGGAGAACACATCCAAGCTTTTGCGATAGCCATGGCAGAGCTCGTGGGTGTCGATGAGGTCGAGAGGGGTGGAGTTCCATAGGAGGCACCACCGCCGGGAAAGTATGGTTGTCCGCGCCCCATATTTGATTGGGAGGAGGGAGATGATGTCAACATATCATCGGGGAGGCTGCTGATGAAGTCTAGGCCTGCTGGAGTCGCTTGCGGTTCTTGCTCGCCCCGCCTCCGCTTGTTGGCAGCACCGTTCTCCACCTCCAGAGTCTCCTTGTCAGCGGCGCTTTCTGATATAAGTGGGAGTACAGGGAATATTTAGTTAAAATAGGGCAATAGAAAAGTGTATTGGTAACTAGAAGTTATTAGGTAGGAATATGGTAAGAAAATGGAATAACAATTGGTTGCTTAAATACTACACAATTCATTTGATATTGCTGGGTAAGTCAACATGCAGATACTTGAAAATAAAACTTACTTCGAACAAAGTCTGGACGGATGATATCGTCAGGGAAGTTAGCATATATCTCATGACCAGGCTCTTTTATGTGCAATGCAATTTTAGTGTCAGATTTCAGTACATAAAACTTAGAAATTTATTTCCAAAGGCCAGTGCCAAAATAGGAGTCACCATGTTCATCAAGTCTTACGGTAGCAACAATTGTAAATCCATGGTTTGTGTTCAATATGACATCCCTGCAGTCTTGATTTATGTAAAGGGAAAGATTGTGCACTACAGATTCTGTTGCATAGCAAGGGATGCGCTGCAGAAAATGGTAGGATTGTTAAAGAAAATATGGTAACATGCAAATATGGGCCCAAATTGAAAGAACTGTACAACAGTTAAATCGAAGGACAAAAATCTATAATTAAACAGATAGGGTAAACATGATGTCATGGAAATATGAGAGTAATTGAAAGAACAATACATCATTAATTTGCCTAATATAGAAAGAAGAGGGAAAAATCCCCTTTGACGTATATGGTGCATGTGGCACCTTTTATCCAAATGTAGCAATATTTAGTATATATTCAGGAAAGTAGGCCATGCAACCGATTTAGGGTGAGATTGAACATACCGCGCGCATCCTCAAGTCATCTGGTACGGTGAGATAGAATGTCTGGCGGAGGCCACAAAGTCCTGATGTGTCTGCGCACTGTACACTCTATGAATGAAAGAAAACCCTCAAATCACCTCGAATAAAAATGAATTAATGGCGATTTCGGCCGGGTGATTAAAGGAGGCAGATGAACTGGGATAAGAGATGAGATAATATCTCATTAAATTAGTTACCTTGTTGTCCATGAGAAAGAACCCTCAGTACGGCGGATTCCCCAACCGAGTGGAGCTGGGTCGACCGCGAGCAGCGTCGAGAAAGTCGATGGCGATAGGCGGCGGCAAGCGGAAGTGGAGAAATGCGGTGGGGTTTGCTGGCAGCCTGGCGGCGGCGGCAGGCATCAAGCTAAGTGATTACCGCCGCGATAGGCGGTGCCATGCATAGACGCGGAGGAGCTTGTGCAGGTGTGAATGGGGACCGGAGGGGGTGGCGGGTGGGGTGAGGGTTTTTGTGACGTGGGGATGGTGAGGGTTTTCTTTTTTCTTTTTTGAATTGGGTGGTGAGGGTTTTCAGTCCCACAAAGAATTTCGGAGGCAACAGTTTGCTAGAGCCAACCGTGTGTGATTGACGTAACAGGGAAAATGAAAGTCATTGCACACGGTTCCAATTTTGGGAACCGTGTGTGATTGACGTACTACCTCCGTCCTGGTTTATTGGTCCCCTTTGTAATTTGTACCAAATTTTGACCAAATATTTTACTAAGAAATGTTTATGCATGTCACCAAAAATTATATCATTGAACACTATGTTCAAATACGCATCCAACGATATAATTTTTGCTGACCTGCACTAACATTTTGTCAGTTAAATCTTTGGTCAAAATTTAACACAAATTACAAAGGGGACCAATAAACGAGGACAGAGGTAGATTACATCAACCGAACTGATTGCATCCATATCCCACAGTTAGACATAAGTAAACATAGATTAAACATACTCAGACATAGATAATAAGCGTACACGTACACAAGCATAGTTCAACCATAAGTACATAGTTCAACCGTCATTAAGCATACTCAAGCGTACATAGTTCGATCCCACATCTCATCTCACATGCCGGCACGATCCTGAAGCTTCTGCAGGTACTCGGCGTACATGCCGTGCGCCGCCCTGCGAGAATACTTCTGCTTGAAGGAGCCAACGACCCGTCCTCTTGCATGCGCCAGAACACTTTGATACGCGTCATGAAGCTTGTGGTTGCAAAATGGGCATCGATAGCCGCCGTCCCAGGTCCTAATACGTCTGTTATGCATTCCCGCATAAAGCTCCCTCAGGATTTGCCTCTTGTACCTCCTCTGGCCATCTTCATCCTCGCTGTCCACATCGTCAGACAGCACCTATACAAATAGTAAAACAAATTTGGCATCAAATCAATGTTTACATGCCGTGAAGTAGGATTAGGAATTTATGGCTATTTTTTTATACAGATCCAGAGATTATGGTTCAATTTTTAAGCACAGTCGTCTATGTACAGACCAATCTTGAAGAAAATAATGGCACAAACATATATGTAGGTCATTCAAAATCAATTGTCAAGTCCTGGCTAGGAATTATTAGCACGAACACTAACCCTAATCGGATTACTAGCAAAAATCATTTGCACAGATGAAACAACTAATCACTTATCACTTGTACCATTCAAACAATCAATACACTATACGGATCTAACGAAACTTACTCAGATTTCATGGATTGGGAGAACATAACCATAGGATTTCTATTCCAAAAAGGGGGAGGCAGGAGTAACCAGAGAAACCCTAGGATCTATTTGACACATAAATGGGTATAGATGACTAACCGGTTGTCCGTCGTCATTGGAGTCATCGCCGGAGTGGTCGTTGGAGTCGTCGCCGGGGTCGTCACACGAGTAGTCACCAGAGTCGGTGTGGAACTCCGCCTCCGTCTGTGGAAGCTTGACGCCGTCGACGACATCGGGGTGCAGCGATAACTCACCGGCAGTGACGGCAACCTCTGTCTCCATCTCCACGCCATGCTCCGGTGCTTCAGCAGCCCCGGCGTCGCCACTCCCTCCGATGGGGCGCTTCGGCGGCATCCTCATACACTGACTGCTTTGAGGACTGAGAGCGACGTTGAGGATGCAAGCGGAGAGAGAGGATTGTGTGTGTGGCGAGGATGGGGGGTGCGGCCGCTCAGGCGCACCATTAATATGGAGTAGTGGGAGAGAGGCGGGCGTTGGTCAAACCGCTGGCTCGCCTCCCGGTGAGCCTGTGCACTGGACTGCTGGCATGCCTACCGTCGTTTCACACAGCTACTCGCACGCCTACCGATGACACTGTGCAGCGAGCACACCTCCGTCAATTCACACACCTGCACGCACGCCTCCCGGTCTGCCTGCGCGGCGGACTGCTCGCATGCGTCCCGTCAACTCACGCCTGCTCGCAAGGCACACGAGTCGCGTGGCGGCACGTATATTGTTTTTCTATTTGGATGATTAATGCTGCCGCTTTATTGCTTAACCGAAGTACGACACGTATCCATTGTTGGTCTAACACTCACGGTTTGAATAAATAATCCGTTTGGGATATTGGTTCCCAATTATTAATAATCTCCCATTTGTAATTAGATAAAGATTACATCAAAACTGGTCTCAAATTTGACAAAAAAAAGTACAATGCCACTTTGTATTGGTGTCCATATGACAACACGATAAGTTTCATGAACTTCAAATAAGTTTTGGATGTACTAGAATTTATAAATCAAGATTATCAATGTTTGAAATTTCTTGCACGGGGAGTAAACATGCACCCAGTGAGACACATGTGTTTTTGCAATCCATTAGGTGCACTGTCACGTTTGCATGTAGCTCAAATTTGATTTTTGCACATTATACCCGTAGAAAATCAATAAATGTACTAAAACATCTTAATGATCTCTTTTTTTGAAATTAAAACGTCCCTCCTTTGGTAACATATGTTCACCGCGGGATAATTTGACATGCATCATACTTGCAGTGGATTCGCGGTGTGTGTGTGGGTGTGTGCGTCTGGGGGGTGGCGGGTGGCTCATAGTACACTATGAGTTGTGAGCCACCGTGTGGGATGGCCGTTTTGTTAGGCAGGTGCCACATCAGAGTTGTGAATTCGTTATTTAAAACATTACACAACCCTTTCATACATACATGTTTTGGCCACATGCAGTCGATGGTTGTCCTACACGACACTCGATACTCATGTGTGATGCTTTCTGTGGGCCCGTGAGGTCGTCGTCCATCACTTTGACAAACAGCCGGCAATGAGGTTAATTTGACCAGCAAGGTAGAATCTTTTTTGTTTGTGTTATGGTGGGAGTATATATATAGTACGCGTCGAAGAGGTGGGAGGGGACTAGCATATATACTATACGTACTCGTCCGTGAACAAGTACACCTCACTCAGTGTCGGGACTTTTTGGTTTCCGAGGCACGTGCCACATCGAAGTTGTGAAATTGGCTATTCAAACATCACACAACACCTCTTTGGGCCACATGCATGCAGGCGGTGGTTATCCTAGCTAGGACACTCATGTGTGACGCTTCCATCTGTGGGCCCATGAGGCCATCGTCGATGCATGCATCACTTTGACCTACATCGGGAGAGGTTAATTAATTTCACTATCGAGGAGGATTCTTTTTGCGTTGTATTACGGTAGGAGGATATAGTATGCGTCGAAAAGGGGGAAGGGGACCATCATATGTAGTACGCTTCATGAACCTCACTCTGTGTGGGGGCTTTACGGTTTTTGAGGCATGTGGCACATCAAAGTTGTGCATTTTGAGTATTCAACATATGTTTGGCCCACATGCAAAGCGATGGTGGTTGTCCTCTCGCACCAACTTAAGCGGTTATCAGCGATATCGATGCTTTCCATCTGTGGGCCCTCTTGGTCCATCACTACTTTTTGCCTGACAACGAGAGAGGTTAATTTGACTTAGGAGGGGATTATTATTTTTGTTTGTAATACGGTATATATATAGGTCATGCTCTGGGATGACATGATACAGTTTGAGCACACACACATGCATGTGCACGAATGAATCCCTCCCATCGAGTCGAAGTGGCTAGTACAATGACACATCATGAACCGATCTCGCTCTGTGTGGGGACTGTACGATTTTCGACACACGTGCCACATCAATGTTGTGAAATGGTATTCAAACATGCATGCAAGCATCACCTACATACATATGCATGTAGTGGTTGTCTTCGAACGGTACACTCCCTCGCGTGGTTATCGGCGACAAGCCTATATATTCGTGGGCCCGCGTGGACATCCATGATCACCTTGACCAACAACAAGATAGGTTACCATGGCGAATTCTTCCTTTGGTTCGTGTTATCGTAGTATAGGTCATGGTGAGATTCAGACCTAATTAAGTTTGAGCGCATATACTATGCACGCATGCATGGATGAATCCCCGTCGTCGGCTTGAAGTGTGGTGTGACATACATATGCATCGTCAACCTAACCCTCACTCAGTGTGGGGATTTCTAGTTCGAAAGCACGGTGCCACATCAAAGTTGTGCCATTGTGTATTCAAAAACACACCTCTCCATACATATGTTTGGGCCACACGCATGCAGTGGTTGTCTTCAGGGACTAGCTACTTGCGTGATTATTGGTGAGCTAGCCCATCTCCGAGGTCGCATGGACGGCCATCACTTTGACCAACAACAAGAGAGAGGTTGTACGACCAAGGTGGATTATTCTTGGTCGTTTTACGATCCATCTTGGTGAGATGCCTCTCTGGCCCGCCGACTGGAAGTGGGTGTGTGGGGGAGTGTAACGCCCGAATAATTATGCTACAGTGAACCTCTGCTAATGATGCCACGTCACCTCCATTACAGTTGCTAATCTCGCATTAGTTCGAAACCGGTTCGAATTCAAATTTGAATTTTTCTCAAACGTCAAAAATTTTCAAACTTTAAAACTAAAATGTTCGGAGTGTGCCTATTAATGCCTAGGTATTTATGGTGAAGGAACCATGCTTTTATAAAAAGCCTAAATACTTTTAAATGAATTAAAACAGAAAAGAAAATAAATAAAAAGAAAAGGACTAAATGAAAACAACAAAAGAAAAAGGAAACCCCCCCCCACTGGGCCAGTCGGCCCAGCTGGCCTCTGCAGCAGGCCGGCCCACCTGGGCCAGCCGGCCAGCCCCCCTCGCTCTCTTATTCCCCCACCCCGGTCAACCCTAGACCGAACCCCCCCCCCACTCGCTCGCCTCTCCCTCTCCTCCCCTCACCTCTTGATCCCATCTGGATCGGGGAGGGGGAATCGGTCCCCGTCGCCCTCGCCCGAGGCCACCGCGCAGCTCGACGCCGCATCGCCGCCGCCTGGAGGATCGCCGTCGCCCGGAGCCGACTTCTGTCGCCACCTCGTCGCACGCCGCCCCGCCTCACCTCCTCCTCGTCTCTCCTCCGTCGTGGCAGACCCAACCCGGCACCCTCCTGTGAGCCTCGCCCGGCTCCGCCTCCCTCTACCTCGTAACCGCCGCTCGCTGCTCTGGCCGGCCCGTGCTGGCCTCGCCCCGCAGAACCTCGCCCCCTTGCGCGCTCGCACGCCCGCTGGCTGCGCCCGCCTGCACTGCTGCTGCGCTGCTGCTCCCCGCGCCGTGCTGCGCTGCTGCTTTTGCTACTGCTGCCGCCACCACCATCTGCAGTAGCCCGGCGCCCGTCTGCTTCGCCCGCGGTGGCCGCCCCCGACCGTGGCCGCCAGCGCACGCGCCGCCCCTCACCCCAGCCGCGCCCCGCCCCTTGGCCGCCGTCCGTCGCCGTGCTTGGGCTCGCCCCGGCCGCGCCTCGCCCTACCGAGCCCGCTCGGGGCCGCACCTACCGTCGCTGGCCGCTGGCCGCGCCCACTGCCGAGCCTCCCCTGTGCGCGTGCGTGCACAGCCAGGGGCTGGCTTGTGCCATTGACCCCAGGGCCCCGGCCCTTTAAAAAGAAAAAAAAATATGAAATGAAAAATAGATAAATAAATAATTTAATTAATTAATTAATTAATTAAGTAATTAATTAAGTTAATTAAATTTGTTAGTCTAAACTAATTAGTTTAGTTAACTTAATTAGCTGTTAAAAATGTTAATTAGGTTAGAGACAATGACAGTGGGACCACTGGTCAATTTGACCAGTCAACCCTGTTGACTGAATTAATAATAAATTATAAAATGCATTAAAACTTCAATAAATCATATTAAATAATCCGTAACCCGGATTGAAAAACTTTGTACATGAAAGTTGATCAGAACGATGAGACGAACCCGGTTACGCTACCCACATACCTGCCGGATACTTCTAACTATCCGAACGTGCAACTGTTCCCCTCCGGTCATCTGTCTAACAAATGTCCAGAACCGGGAAAACTTTCCCGGATGGGATCCCCCTTTCTCGGTTTACGTGCAACCCCACGTTAGAACACACCCGGCACTGCATATTGTCATGTCATACTTTGTGTAGCATTGTTTGCTTTGTATTTACTTTTTCCTCCCCCCCTCTTTCTCTCTCGATAGACGCTGAGACCACACTGCGTGAACGTACTACCGTGTTGACGACCCTCCTTCTCTGCCGGAGCCTTCCAGGCCAAGCCCCCCCCCCCTTGATCAACCCGATATCGCCTATTCCTTCTCTCTACTGCTTGCATTAGAGTAGTGTAGCATGTTACTGCTTTCGGTTAATCCTATTCTGCTGCATAGCCTGTCTTTGCTACTACTGTTGATACCTTCCTGCAATCCTAAATGCTTAGTATAGGTTGCTAGAATTACATCAGTGGCCCTACACTCTTGTCCGTCTGCCATTCTATACTACTAGGCCGTGATCACTTCGGGAGGTAATCACGGGTTTATATTATATACTATTACATACTTATGTTTCTGTTCGGAGATGGGGGCTGAAGGGGCAGGTGGTTCCATCCAGGTAGTGGTGGGCCTGGGTACCCGACGGCCCCCAAGTGTTACTTTGTGGCGGAGCGACAGGGCAGGTTGTGACCACCTAGGAGACAGGTGGGCCTGGTCCTGGTCGGCGTCCGCGGTTACTTCAAAATAACACACTTAACGAGATTGGGTATTTGATCTGAGTCTGGCTACGAGCCTATACGCACTAACCACCACGCGGGAACAGTTATGGGTACTCGACGTCGTGGTATCAGCCGAAGCCTCCTAGACGTCAGCGACTGAGCGGCGCGCACCGGGTTGGACCGCATAACGCAACTTCCTTTGTAATGGAGGTTGCTAGGTCTGCTCACCGGCCGCCCACGCAACGTGCAGGTGTGCAATGGGCGATGGGCCCAGACCCCTGCACGCATAGGATTTAGATCGGGGTGCTGACCTCTCTGTTAGGCCTAGGTAGGGCTGCGACATGTTGATCTTTCGAGGCCGGGTATGACCCAGGAAAGTGTGCCCGGCCAAAGGGATCGAGCGTGTTGGGTAATGTGGTGCACCCCTGCAGAGAAGTTTATCTATTCGAATAGCCGTGTCCCTCGGTAAAAGGACGACCCGGAGTTGTACCTCGACTTTATGACAACTAGAACCGGATACTTAATAAAACACACCCTTTCAAGTGCAAGATACAACCCGGTGATCGCTCTCTCACAGGGCGACGAGGAGATGATCGTCGGGTAGGTTTATGCTATGCGATGTTACTTGATGCTGCACTTGCTACTCTCTTCTACATGCTTCAAGATGGAGGCTGCTAGAAGCTTAGTCTTCGATAGGACTAGCTATCCCCCTCTTAATCTAGCATTCTGCAGTTCAGTCCACCGATACTACCCATTTCATTGATACCATTGCATATGTAGTGTAGATCCTTGCTTGCGAGTACTTTGGATGAGTACTCACGGTTGCTTTGCTCCCTCTTTTCCCCCTTTTTCCATTCTTCTCGGACGTCACAACCAGATGCTGGAGCCCAGGAGCCAGACGCCACCTTCGACGACCCCTACTACACCGAGGGTGCCTACTACTACGTGCAGGCTGCCGCCGACGACCAGAAGTAGTTTAGGAGGATCGCAGGCAGGAGGCCTGCGCCTCTTTCGATCTGTATCCTAGTTTGTGCTAGCCATCTTATGGCAACTTGTTTAACGTATGTCTGTACTCAGATATTGTTGCTTCCGCTGACTCGTTTATGTTCGAGCATTTGTATTCGAGCCCTCGAGGCCCCTGGCTTGTATTATGATTCTTGTATCACTTATTTTTACTTTTAGAGTTGTGTTGTGATATCTTCCCGTGAGTCCCTGATCTTGATCGTACACGTTTGCGTATATGATTAGTGTACGATTGAATCGGGGGCATCACAGGGGGGGCTGCTACTTCGCACTTTGCTAGGTGAACCTCGGTTGGGGGGGCATGCATTCATAGCTTAGGATTCCCTTCGTGCCGACACGAGGGGGGGCAAGCAATACCGTGCGCTTTGCGAGATAGGTGCCACATCGAAGTTGCATTTCGTATTTGAACATCAAACCACCCTTTTCATACATAAATTTGGTCCACATGCAAGTGTGTTCGTGTTCTGACCCTCTCCTGCGTCATTTTTCGCCAAATTTATGAACATTAGACAAGTCGGATGAAGCAACAGACACGGTTCACTCAAACTAACCGTGTGCCACGCCGGTGCCCCTGTCACGCACATCCGAACAGTACATTGGGCTCCACGAGGCTTCCCCTCTCAAAAATATCTACCCGCCTGTAGCTTTTTTCTGTTTGATAACACACAGTTATTATGTTTCGACCGTGTGTGATGTTTCTTGTTCCCAATCCCGCCTGCATCCCTCGAAAATATCTACCAACCTCGAGGGTTTTTCTGTTTCATAACACACGGTTGTTATCCGCGGACCGTATGTGATGCACCATCATCAAAAAATTTCAATAGCCCCGTCATTTCACTCCCGTGTTTGACTCCCGCGTAGTAAAATTTTCAGTACCCGCGTCATTTCCTCAAACACACCCCCACACACACACACCAAAACCTCCTTGGGCGCGCACGCGCACACACACACACACACACACCCCTCCCTCGCTCGAAACCCTAGCAAGGTCGCCGCCACCGCCGCCGCAAGGCCTCCATTGTCAACAACTGCCGGTTTGCCCGTGCAGCTTACCCGCCGATCTCCATACCCAGGCCGCCCTGAGTTTCTTAGATGACGCCTGCCAAACGCCCGCTTTCCCATAGATCCCCATCCCCATCCCCCACACCAGAGCATCGCATCCTAAGCCCGGCTACACTTCCTGTGGAGCTCAAGGAGCGACTGGCCCAAAAGAGGTGTATCACGGTCTCTTCGCCCGACGTCGCCGAGGAAGCTGAGGACCATTACTAGCCGCAGGCACTCAATCAGTGGGCTAGAGTATGCGGGTATGTCGCGGACGCCGGCTACGACATCGAGGTCGTCGACAGCGACGCCCTGAGGCGGGCTATATCACAGGTTAAGTGGCCCACCCCCAACCCCTCGGGTTCAACCACCGTCGATCTCATCCATGGCCCCGCCGCTGATCTCCTCTGGCTCGCTATCAAGAATTTGCCATCCTACATCGCCATCAAGCCCCTTTTGTCATTTCTGAAGGACACGTTCTGTGACACTGGCTTGGGATCCACAGCTTCCAAGTCAGACCTCATCGACGGCGACCACGAGGAGGGCACCCTCTCCGGCTCTTCCAAGGGGAAAGAGCCCATCTGATCTTCCAAGGGGAAAGAGCCCGTCTGCGACATCAGGGAGGGCTCCCTACAGTCGTGCTCTTCCAAGGGGAAGGAGCCCATCGGCGACAACATGGAGCGCATCCAGGGTCCATGCTCTTCCCACGGGAACGAGCCCATCTGTGACAAGTGAGGAAACCCATGATTTGTTTTGCCGTGCCTCTTCAAAGGGGGAAACCCATGATTTGTTTTGTCGAGTCCCTTTTGTAGTGTAGTGAGAATATGTCCAGTTTTAATTGCTATATTTGGTTGGTTGCAGTATGCCTTGTTTATTTCAGTTGTTCACAATGTGATGCTCTATATGTGCAATTATTTACTGTGCAGTACATTTCATCAATTCAGTTTTAAACATACCGATAGGAATGCATATATTTTCTTCCTGTTAAGCCTGTTATAGCTAGCATATGCCTCTTTTAAAGTTTTTTGATTGTTCGGTTGTTTGTAGTTAGCATATGTCCAGTTTCAAATGCTATCTTTGGTTGTTCGTAGTATGCCTTGTTTATTCCAGTTATTCACAACGTGATGTTCTATATGTGCAAGTATGAACCGTGCAGTTCAATTTCATCAATACCAGTTTCAACAATACCACTATGAATGACTACATTTGGTTGCTGCATCTTGTAGTTAACACACCTTTCCATTTTTATTTAACAATAACAAGTGTACTTAGACCGGCACCATACCAGCTTGAATGACTATGTTTGCTTGTTGTTAAATGTTAGGCCTGTTGCAGTTAACACACCTTTCCACTTGTTTTGCTTTAGTAGCGTGCCTAAACCTACACACTGAAGCTATCTTTTGGAGATTATTTTGTCTGCCATGGATAATTTGGGTTGATGTTTAGCCCGTTGTGCTTAACATGCCTCTCGATGTACCTACACAGGACAATTTTGGGAACGACTGCTGTTTTCCATTGAGGTTAGTTTCATCCCATGGCTAATATATACTCACTATTTAGGATATCGGTAGCTGGTACCATATAGGCCGGGGGCTGATAAGGGACTAATCGGTGAATCCGACTTTTAACTGAATATATCTGTAACCCATTTATCGTTAGGTTAACTAGGGCCATATGTAATATATCTGAGGCTACATAGCAACATGCACTGTACTTAATGTCTAAATATGCAATCCTAGGCTACATAGCAACAAGGAAGAGTGTTACCTTAATGTTCTGATGATGTCTAGATATACGTAGAAGAGCAGCAGCAGCAACAACAACAACACAGCCCTGTTTGGATACTCAACTTAGCTAGAGGTTATAGTTAGTTTATAGCTCATGACTAACCCTGAACTAACTCCATCCAAAGAGGTGTTTGGATGACAGGGTTAGATTGACAATAAATGCACTAGGAGAACTAGCTCCAATTAGCACCTCTTGGGTTGGATAGTTTTTTTGGGTGAGTTAGATGCAACTAGCTCAAACTAGCCCTCATGTTTGGATATACTTTAGGGCTATTTGAGCCCGAACTAGCTCAAACTAACTCTAACCCATGGATACAGCAGTAGTTAATCAGCCGATAATTTGTAAGAATGCAATAAACTCCTTCCGGCCCATAATATAAGATCTTAATTCATCTAATATGTGAGTATATTGGATGTTATAAGATATTATAAAAGAGTGTTGTACTACATCATTGTGCAATTGCTGTTTAGCTTCTAATATTAACTTGGTGCTTTTAGGTACATATGTCATTGGTAAAGATCCATGCTTCGACCCTTTCTGTGTATGGGGAAATGAGATATCGATGAACCAGCATCAAGTGAGGAAGCTGATAAAGATTGTTAGTAAAATGGGTCAAAAGATGGCAATTAGACTATTTGTTTACACTTTATCCAAGACAACAGCGAACTGCAGGATGGTAAGTAAGAACTCTGCAGCCTTCTTTTTACTGCCCATAATGAGTTGTGTTAGATGACAATGTCTGAATCTTTTTCCTTTGCAGTGGTTCCCAAAGCAGTTTACTCAAGATTACCCCTCAAACTACATGATTGGTGGGCATGCAAAGGTTAAAGTATTTCTACTAGAACACGATGATTATCTAGATGTTTTCATGAAGACTGTGAAGGATGGGCGATCGGCCATCACAAGGGGTTGGACTAGAGTCGTGCGTGCCTTCTGCATGGAGGAGGGCACAATATGGACATTCCGCTTCACCTTGTTCAGCAACCAGAATGTATTTCGCCTCTTTCTTTACCGTCTTTAATAGTACAAGTATACAACTGTGGTTCATCATTCTTTATTTGGTTCTTATGTAATTCTTGAACATTAATACCTATGAATCGAATAATGCATTGGTTGTTTGAACCTGATGGATATGAATAAAGCTATAGCATGCATTCAAATTCAAATTCAAATCCGGTACAATTTGAAATAGCAGCAATTAAATTATGGTGAAATTACACTCTCCAGGTCGTTACGGCACACACGGTTGGTAAAATACAAACGTTTGTGATATACACCATAATCCGACACGGTTCACAGAGAGGAAACATCTGCAAGCATGCACACAGTTGCCGTTTGCAAAGCGTGTGCGATGTCAGACAATATCACAAACGGTGCGGGCAAACTAAATGTTTGTGATAGTTGCCTTATCGTACACGATTCGCAACCATGAACTGTTTCTGATGTAGTATGCATCGTAAATGTTGCACCACAGAATAGCATGTGCGATAGTTGTCGTGTACGATGATGTTACGACGGTCCGACGTTTCGTAATCCTATCCGATACTCGTATGAGGATTAGCTAATCTTCTTAATTAGTTATCGCATACGGTTTGGGAAAAGCGAATGTGTGTGATTGTCTGCTTATCATACACGTTCTATAATAGTGAACCGTTTGTGATGGGCCACGCATCGTGAACGTAGCACCACAGAATACCGACTGCGATGGCAATGTGAGCACAAACGAGTAGGAGTACTGTATATGCATCTTGGCTCCCTATCCCCGACGGTTTCTGGGTCGTGTGGGAAGGACCCCCCTATCGCCCACACTCACTTGGCGACGGTTTCAAATGCCGTCGTGGAAAGGGGTTAAAAACCATTTGTATAGCACCTCGCTATACCAGTGATAGGTGCACTAGTTCGGCGAAGAGATGGTGATACAGGTGTAATATGGATGGTAGATATAGGTTTTTGTAATCTAAAAATATAAAAACAACAAGGTAACTAGTAGCAAAAGTGAGCAAAAACGGTATTGCAATGCTTGAAAACAAGGCCTAGGGTTCATACTTTCACTAGTGCAAGTTCTCTCAACAATGATAACATAATCGGATCATATAACAATCCCTCAACATGCAACAAAGAATCACTCCAAAGTTTCTATCGGAGAACGTAGGACGAAAACATGCATCAACCCCTATGCATAGATTACCCAATGTCACCTCGGGAATCTGCGAGTTGAGTGCCAAAACATACATCAAGTGAATCAATAGAACATCCCATTGTCACCACAGATATCCCATCGCAAGACATACATCAAGTGTTCTCAAATCCAATACTCAATCCAACATAATGAAACCTCAAAGAGCAAGACTCAATTCATCACAAGAAGGTAGAGGGGGAGAAACACCATATGATCCAACTATAGTAACAAAGCTCACGGTACATCAAGATCATGCCAAATCAAGGTAACGAGAGACAGAGAGATCAAACACATAGCTACTGGTACATACCCTCAGCCCCGAGGGTGAACTACTCCCTCCTCGTCATGGAGACCATCGGGATGATGAAGATGGCCTCCGGTGATGGTTTCCCCCATCGGCAGGGTGCCGGAACAGGCTCCCGATTGGTTTTTCATGGCTACAGAGGCTTGCGGCGGCGGAACTTCCGATTTAGGGTTCTTTTCAGAGGTTTCTATATTTATAGGAATTTTGGCGTCGGTCTCACATCAAGGAGGTGCCCGAGGGGCCCACAAGCCCTCAAGGCGCGGCCGAGGGGTAGGGCGCGCCCCCCTGGCTTGTGGACTCCTCGGGACTCTTCTGGTCCGACTCCGGTGCTTCGGGGGTCTCTTTTGGTCTATAAAAAATCACCTTAAATTTTCAGCCCATTCCGAGAACTTTTATTTCCGCACAAAAAACAACACCACGGTAGTTCTGTAGAAAACAACATCAGTCCGGGTTAGTTCTAATAAAATCATACCAAAACCATATAAAATTGTTGCAAACATGGCATGAGTACTTCATAAATTATAGCTACGTTGGAGACGTATCAGCATCCCCAAGCTTAATTCATGCTCGTCCTCGAGTAGGTAAATGATAAAAGGGAGAATTTATGAAGTGTGAATGCTACCTAACATAATTATCAATGTAATCTTCTTTATTGTGGCATGAATGTTCAGATCCATAAGATTCAAAACAAAAGTTCAATATTGACATAAAAACAATAATACTTCAAGCATACTAATAAAGCAATTATGTCTTCTCAAAATGTGATGCCCCCGACTCAATCGTGCACTAATCATACATGCAAACATGCACGATCAAGCACAGGGACTCACGGGAAGATATCACAACACAACTCTAACACAAATAAACGGAGATCCACAAAATTATAGACCAGGGATCACGAAGATCCGAATACATGAGTCAGTCATACAAATATTATCTGAGCACAGACATAGTTAGACAAGTTTTGCCTTAAGAAGGCTAGCACAAACAACGACTCTAGATCGAAAGGCGTAGGCCTCCTGCCTGGGAGCCTCCGATCCTACTCCTGGTTGGCTGGCTCGATCCAGTAGTAAGTGCCCTCTGGGCCCTCCTGGTAGTAAGCTCCTGAGGTGGCATCTGGCTCCGGGGCTCCATCGTTTGGTGTAACATCAAGTAGGAGAATATGGGGAAAAAGAACTAACAAAGTAACCATGAGTACTCATCCGAAGTACTCAGCAAGCAAGGATCTATACTACATATGCAACATTATCAAAGGAGAAAGGCTGTATATGTGGACTGGGCTGCAGAAATGCCAGAATAGAGAGAAGGCCTAGTCCTATCGAAGACTAGCATCTTCAAACATCTTCACGAAGCCACCATCTTGTACCAATAGAAGAGAGTAGAATAGCATTTTATTAAGCAAACATGTTGAAGCAAGCCTAGAGATTCTTCCTCGACTCCCAGCGAGAAAGCGATCCCGAAGCTTCAATTAAGTAATAAGTATCCAGTTCAAGTAGTAGATCGGGATACACAAACTGAGCGTCCTTTACTGTAGGACCGGCTATCGATAGATCATTCATCCCTGCAGGGGTGCACTACTGTTACCCAACACGCTCGATCAACTCTGGTCAGACACACTTGCTGGGTAATGCCCGGCCTCGGTAGATCAACACGAAGCAACGCCCTACCTAGGCTCAGCAGAGAGGTCAGCACGCCGGACTAACCTATGCAACCAGAGGTCTTGGGCCATCGCACTGGGCACCCTGCGCGTTGCGAGACTGGCCGGGGTGCAGGCGCGACACTGAACTCGTCAGTGAAGTATCCAGCCCAATCCCGACAATCAGCCCGCACGGTGAACCGTGACGTCTGAAGAGCTTTCGAGAGAAGCATACGACGTAGAGGGCCCCATAAACCATAATCCCGCGTGGTGGTAGTGCGTATAGGGCACGTCGACCCACTCAGATCAAATACCCAAATTCGATAGGCTGATTTAGTAACACGCGGAGACAATCAGAGTTTCTGAAGCTCCGCCACAATATCACACTCGAGTGCCCTTCCAGCACACCCGACAACATAGATCCCCTGCGGGTACCCATCAGGGTCGACCCACCTGTAACAAAGGTCAAAGTAACCGTGTGGTCATAGCATCAAGGGGGAAACCCCGAGGAATCACCCCCGGCGGATTCCACTCGATGAAATCATCAGGGTGAACGTATGAGGCATCACCCTCGAGGTTCACACTAAGGGGTTGCACGACAGAGTCGTATCAGAAGTGGAGAAGGAGGAATCACCCTCAGTGACCATGACCGAACAGCTACACTGCAGAGTGTTCATCAGGAGTGCGTTACGAGGTATCACCCTCGGCACTCGATAGTAACTAAGCAGAGTCGTACAACTAAGGGGGGGGTGAGGTGACGTGTCAGTCTCTGGTCGACGATCACATTGATCGAGTCATCGATGATCAAGCAGGGGCAACAAGGGTAAGGTGGTAGGGGTCACTGATGGTTCACTACCAACCTATACTAAGTAGTTTAACATAGGCAGGTAAGGTAACAATAAACAGGTTACAAAGGCAGGCTATGCATCAGAATAGGAGCAAACATTTAACAGTAGCAAAATCTAATGCAAGCAGGAGAAATGGAATGGGCGATATCTGGATGCTCAAGGGGGGGCTTGCCTGGTTGCTCTGGCAAGAAAGAGGGGTCGTCAACGGGCTGCTCGTCTGTAGTGTAGTTGTACCCAGCTGTAGTGTCATCAGTCTCGACGTCTATCGAGAGAGAAGGAGGGGGAGAGAAACAATAAATTCACGGCAATAATGCAAACAATATGTATGACATGCCTAAATGATATGCCGGGGTGTTCTACTGCCTAACTAAATGATTTAGGTAATTTAGGAATTTATCCGGATTTATTTAATCAATGTTGGGCACTATTCATTTATCGAAATTGGTCTAAAAGTTCAATGTTCATATAGCTAGGGGCATCTGACAAGAATACAGAGGGCGTATTCGGGTTCGTATCGAAATTCTGAGCAACTTTCATATATAAATTATTTTCATCGGAGTTACGGATTATTTACTATGATTTACTAAAGTTTTTATTAATTTTTGGAATTTATTTTTTTATTTAAATTCAACATTATCCGAAACAGTGTAAAGTGACATCAGCATGACCTAAGCATGATGTCAGCAGGTCAACAGGGGCTGACCAGGGTCAAACCTGACAGGTGGGTCCAGTGGGACCCACATGTCAGTGTCCCAGCTAATTATCCAGGGTTAATTTTAAACTAAACTAACTAAACAGTGAGTGGACCCACATGTCATTGAGACATATTAATCAAAATTAATTTAAACTAATCATTTTAGTTAGTAACTAATTAACTGACCCGTTGACCAGGTCAACGGTCAACATGGCCCCACGGGCCCACCAGTCAGTGTCCCAGGGTGGGGCCCAGGGGTCCACGTGGCAGGCCATGTCGGCCAGGGCGGCCGGAGCGCCTCCGGAGAGGCCCGAGTTTTGCCTATGGGTGGCCGTTCGCGACGCGGTCGGCGGCGTTGGAACCGCGCGAGGGCCGCGGTTCGAATGGTGGCGGCGGGGTGACCGGAAAATGGCCGGAGAGGAGCCGGCGATGACCCGAGCGGAGGTGAGCTCCGGTGAGCGAGGGAAACAACGAGGCAAGGGGGTTTTGCATGCGGGAACTATGCCATTCGAACGAGCGGACGCAGCGGCGATGAACCAAACCAAGGTGAGGCCAAATAGGCGACGAAGATGGCCGGACGATGAGGTGCGGCGGAGGGCCGAGCACGGTAACGCGGTGAGCTACCCTACGGCGGTCAAGCGAGCGCACTGAGAGGCAGGGGAGGAAGGAGGAGCTCACAGTGGGGCGTAGCCATTCAGAGCGGGCGCGGGGAAGGCGTGGTGCAGCCGGAATCGACGGCGAACAGCGGCGGGGATCCGAGGAGGAAGAAGATGGCGCGGGGTCGATGTAGCGAGGCCGGGCTCGGGGTCTTGGACGCGGAGGAAGGGGCGGGCGTCGGTGGACCTTTTAGACAGCGTGGGAGGACGAGCCGGCACTGGTGGCCGCGTGGTTGACGGAGCGGTGGCGACGGGGGCGCTCGGTCTCTACTCTGGACCGATGGAGAGGACAGAGGAGGAGGGGGAGAATGGCGAGGAGGAGCCAGGGTGAGCCAGGGCTCTGCCCCTTATCCACCACGAGTGGGCGAGGCCGCTGTCGAGCAGGAGGAGAGGGGGGCCAGGGCGCGGGCGTGCGTGCGCGCAGAGCGCTTGACAGCGAGGCGCAGGGTGAGCAGGAGGTAGGGGATGAGGTGTGTCGGTGTACTAAGTATTGGGCCATTAGTACCCCGTACTTGTGCACGGGCAGTTGTAGCCATACTCGCGGCAAGGCTTGTCGGGGAACAGTTCGAGGTTGACTCAGGCTACCAGAGAAATTCTCAAGTCAAAGATCTGAGGATCAGCAGATAAGGAGAGCTAGAATCCGAAAGCCAGCTCCCCCGGCAAGATCTTGTCGGGGTGGTCTGCGAAGCCCGGCAAGGTTCGGCGCCCGGCAAGATTCGGCGCCCGGCAAGGTCCGGCGCCCGGCAAGATTCTGTTGCTGTGCCACCACTCTGGCACAGCAACGAGCCCGACATTCTGGGTCCTTCTTCGGATGCGTGGCGACGCGCCAGTGGAGGAGAGCTTAAGCAGTGCTGATGGGACGGCCCCTTTTTCCATCCCCAAGAAAGTGAGGACACCTAAACGGACACCTCACGATGCATTAAATGCGTTCGTCCTAATCCGTCAGTGGTTTGGTATGATAATCCTGTAGCTACTTTACACCTCAATGTATATACATTTTGCCACTGTGGTGACCCCTTTGAGCATATAAAAGGAGGCCCAAGGCAACTGCTACAGGGAGGAGGATCTTCTGGCCCATTCTGCATGCGTAGCTGCTCTTTGAACATACTGTTCATCGCAAGCGCTCCTGGAGCCTGGGCTCAAGAACACTCTTAATAAAACAAGGTAGGAGTAGGGTTTTATGCTGATTAGCGGCCCAAACCTGGGTAAAATCGCCCCGCGTCGATCGTTGGTTCTGCTCTTTGCGCATACCTCTCCCCCTGCTGAATCGTAAAGGGATTCCTTGAGGGTCCCATAGGTGTCGCACGCCGACATCTTTGGCGCACCAGGTTGGGGGGTCGTAGGTTGTGTGAACCTGATCCAGTGATCGGCGCCTTACTTTCTTCATCATCTTCATCATGCCACCCAAGAAGAAGAGCGCCGCAACGGCGCAACCATCCACGTCCGTTTTACCTGTGCCCTCGCATACGGGCGATGGCGTGGGTGCAGAAGGAAGAGGATTAGAGCCTCCATGGCATTCCGGTGATCCAAGCCAGGCGAGCGGTGTCGTTCGCAGTGGCAGCGGCAATCCACACGCCGCTGGATCTAGAGATGGAGCTGTGTTGCCTACGGGTGGCACAACGAATTCCAGAGATCGGAGGACGCTTTCTGGGGCTCCCGCGCCGGTGCTAGCGTCACGGCCTTCCCAGGCCGTGCACGATGAGCAACGTCATGGCGCTGGTGGTTCAGGGCATCCCCATGAAAAGATTTCTGCGCATCGATCCCAAGGTGCGCGGGCCCAGCATGCACACCGAGCTGCCGGCGGAGGTGGTGCGCGGTCGCGTGACCGTGATGTTGCTCCTTCTAACATGGCTAGGAGTCAGAGCACCTAACGTACCTCGCACCTGTCGCCGCCGCCTATGCCAGCGGAAGCCTTGGCACGTGCGCAGCTGCTCCTCGATTTCCCTCCTGCTCCGGAGAAGATGGAGGAGTGGCGAGCTACTATCCAGAGCCTCATCGGCTTCGCCAACAAAGATGGACCATAGGAGGCAGGGCCCTCATAGCGGCGGCCCATCGATCCGGCGTGAGCCGATGTGGAGAAAACCGGAGGTGGTGCAACCACGGTGCACTCCCCTCCGCGACACCAGCGGCGGTCGACAACCCATCGGGTCGATCGCCGTGATGATGATTCCACGGCGTCGTCCGATCCACGGATGTGCCGCGACCAGCGTCAAGTTCTCCAGGAACGAGGCAAAGAGGACGCTCGAACCACCATCGAGCGGCGACGGGAAGCGCGCTATCAATCTGATAAGCGCGCAGGGCCGGCTGTCGACGAGCCAGTGCCAGGGGACGCAGGTGACTTGCCTTACGAGGTAGGGACTCCAACGTTTACCCGTGAGCTGCGGCAAGTCCAGTGGCCCAATTCCCGATCCTTCAAGCCAGAGGTCCCGGAGAAATATGACAGCAAGACTCATCCCTCGGAGTTCCTGAGCATCTGCACCATTGCGGTGCAGGCTGCCGGGGGCCGAGATGACAAGATACTTGCCAACTACTTCCCGTTGGTACTCAAACCCAACGTCAGGTCGTGGTTGATGCATCTGCCGGAGAATTCTATTTCTTCTTGGTCAGATCTGTGCCATCAGTTTGTTGGCGCCTTTGTCGGAGGCCACCAAGCTCCTGGCCAAGAGAGTGATTTGCATATCATCCCTCAGAAGGAGGGCGAACCCCTGCGCAAGTTTATGCAGAGATTTAGCCGGGTGCAGTACAATATTCCTGACGTTCACCCTGCCGCTGTTATTAGCGCGTTTCACCAGAACATGCGTAACCGCAGAATGCGGGAAGAGCTGGCAATGAACAAAGTCAGGAGTATTGCCGAGCTTTACGCTTTGGCCGACAAGTGCGCCCGAGCTGAAGAGGGGAGGAAACTCCCTGGCGAGGCTGTTGGCACGGGGAGCAAATCAGAAGACGACGACGCTGCAACCCCGTCAAGGAAAGGTCGGCGGCGGAACAAGAAGCGCAAAGGCAAGGCCGTGCTTGCTGTCGAGGAATCCGGCAACCCCGGTACCACCAAGAAGGCCAAGGTTGGCGACCCCGGCAAGGAACTTGCCGGGTGCTCCTCAAGCCAGGCCTTGGCGGCTGCCGACAAGTCGGAATACTCCGGCAAGCACTACTGCAAGATCCATCGCACCAAGGGTCACGATCTCAAAAACTGCCGGCAAGTTGAACAGCTTGTCGAGAAGCAGAGGGCTGAGTATGAAAGGCGAGATAAGGAGAAGGCCCATGACGGTGCTGAGGGGTCCGGCAAGAAGCGCAGTGGCCGAGGGGGTCGTTGCGGCAAGGCCAAGCAACAGAGGGAGAGGCCCGCTCGAGGCCGTGACAAAGAAGAAGATGATGATGAAGAAGATGATGAGTCCAGTGAGCAAGAATTCCAAAAAGCTACAGAGGCCATGTGTATCGACGAGGGCGTCTCTTTGCATTCTTCCCACCGTCGGCTCAAACAGTGGGTGCGAGAAGTCAATGCAACAAAGCCATCGCTGGATGCATGTAAGCCCCTGAAGTGGTCCAACACGCCTATCATTTTCGACGCTGAGGATCACCCTGATCGCACAACCGCGGTCGGGTGCTTGCCATTGTTGGTCTCACCAACAATCCGCAACCTCAAGGTGACGAAAATGCTAGTTGACGGTGGGGCCGGGCTGAACCTAATCTCACCGGATGTGCTCAAGAGGCTCCAAATTCCTGATGAAGATCTCGAAGAAACGGGCACATTTCAAGGGGTCAATCCAGGAAGAACCCAGCCAAAGGGCAAGATTACGCTACCAGTGACATTTGGTAGCGAGCTCAACTACAGGACCGAGAAGGTAGTGTTTGATGTCGCCAAGATCCCTATGTCATACAATGGGATCCTTGGTCGGCCAGTGCTGGCTAAGTTCATGGCGGCATCACACTACGCGTATAATGTTTTGAAGATGCCCGGGCCGTTGAGTGTCATTACTATCCATTCCGATAAGAAGGATGCGCTCATCTGTGCCGACCAACTCTACCGGGAAGCAGTTGCAGCACCTGCCGTCAAGGCATCTGCTCCTGCCGCTGGAACTCCCGGGGGGAAGAAGAAGACCAGCAAGAATCTTAGCGCGAACTCCGGCAAGCGCACCTCCTCGGAGTGCTGCGCTTCCGTTGAGGACGCACCAGAGAGTTCCACCAGCAAGAACAAGAGATCCAAGGCCGCTCCACCAGAGACCAAGAAGGTGCCTGTCAAAGAGGACGGAACGGGAGGAACTTTCACCATAAGTTCCACCCCTGATGAGAAATAGGAAAGCGCGCTCATTGCCTTCCTGCGGGCGAATGTTGATGTGTCTGCATGACAACCATCTGACATCCCTGGTGTTCCCAGGGAGGTAATTAAGCACCACCTTGATGTCTGTCCTCACGCGCGGCCCGTCAAGCAGAGGGTCAGGAAGCAAGCCTTGGAGCGGCAAGAATTCATTGCCGAAGAAATCAGGAAGCTGGAGGCGGCAAGATTGGTCAGAGGAGTACTTCACCCAACCTGGTTGGCCAATCCGGTTGTAGTGCGCAAGACGAATGGGAAATGGAGGCTGTGTATCGATTATACAGATATCAATAAAGCCTGTCCAAAAGATCCCTTTCCCTTGCCGCGCATCGACCAGATTGTGGACTCCACCGCTGGTTGTGATCTACTGTCCTTCCTTGATGCCTATTCAGGGTATCATCAGATTTTCATGGCAAAAGAAGATGAAGAAAAGACCGCATTTATCACCCCATGTGGTACGTATTGTTTTATACGAATGCCTTTCGGGTTGAAAAGTGCTGGTTCTACATTTGCCAGAGTGATCCAAATTGGTTTTGAGCCTCAGCTCCATAGAAATATAGAGGCATGTATGGATGATATAGTGGTCAAAACCAAGGACAAAGCGACGCTCATACAAGATCTAGAAGAAACATTTGCAAATCTGCGCAAGATCAACTTAAAGCTCAATCCTGAGAAGTGCGTGTTTGGTGTTCCTTCCGGCAAGCTTCTCGGATTCTTTGTATCTCAACGGGGAATCGAAGCGAACCCCGAAAAGATCAAAGCTATTGAGCAGATTGAAGCACCAAGACGCGTCAAGGATGTCCGTCGTCTTGCCAGCTGTGTTGCTGCTCTAAGCAGGTTTATTTCCAAATCTGCTGAGCGCGCCCTGCCCTTTTTCAAAATTTTGAAGAAGGCAGGTCTGATGAAATGGACTTCGGAGGCGGAGGCTGCGCTGCAAGATTTAAAGAAATACCTTTCTTCTCCGTCAACGCTAGTCGCGCCTAAACCACGAGAGCCGTTGCTGCTATATTTGGCAGCAACAAATCAAGTGGTTAGTGTTGCGTTAGTGGCGCAGAGAGAAGCTGATGAGGAAGCAACACCGGCGGCAGAACCGTCAGGTGACGCGGCAGGATCTTCCCCAGCAAGGGTTGATCCCGGCAAGACAGGATCTGTGCAGTCAGAAGAACCAGTACAGAAGAAAAAGGTGGTGCAGCGCCCAGTTTATTTTGTTAGCTCTCTTTTGCAAGGAGCTAGGTCAAGATATTCTGGCGTGCAGAAGTTGCTCTTCGGCCTCCTCATGGCCTCAAGGAAGCTGCGCCATTATTTTCAAGCACATGAAATCAACGTCATCACTCACTTCCCGTTGCAATGGATTTTGCGAAATCCAGAAGCAACCGGCAGGATTGTGGAGTGGGCGTTGGAGTTGTCGAGCTTTGGCCTCAAGTTTGAAAGCACTTCGACAATTCAGAGCAGGGCCTTGGTGGAGTTCGTTGCGGAATGGACCCCAACGCCAGACGAAGAGGTTCAAGAAACAATTCTCCCCGGCAAAGAAATTGATCAGCAATGGGTTATGTACTTTGACGGGGCTTTTTCGCTGCAAGGCGCTGGTGCCGGCGTGCTGCTTGTCACACCCACCGGAGAGCACCTCAAGTACGTAATCCAAATGTGTTTTCCTCGGGAGAGTTCGACGAACAACACTGCGGAGTACGAGGGCTTGCTTGCCGGTCTCAGGATCGTGGCAGACCTTGGTATCAAAAAGCTCGTCATCAGAGGCGATTCACAGCTTGTCGTCAGGCAAGTTAACAAGAGTTATCAGAGTCCATTGATGCAAGCCTACGTGGATGAAGTGAGAAAAATGGAAGAGCACTTTGACGGTCTGCAAATGGAGCACATCCCTCGTGCCGAGAATAGTATTGCTGACGACCTGTCAAAGCGTGCCGCCCTCAAGTTGCCTGTGGAACCAGGAACTTTTGTGCTCCATTTGACTCAACCATCCGTGGCGCCATTAATGCAGCAAGAAAAGAGAAGAAAGTTGAATTTTGGTCAGTACTTCCCGGCAGAGCTCCCGGGAGCCGCCGACAAGGAAGTTGCCGGGATCAACGACATGCCTGCCGGGGAACAACAGGCTCCAGCAGGGGCTCATGCCCTTGCCGTCGAGACAAACGTTCCCCCGGCAGAGGAGATGCCTTTAGTCCTAGCTGTCGAGCCCCAGGCTCCAGCATGGGCGCAGCACATTGTCCATTTCCTTTAGACAGGAGAACTCCCGGAGGAACAGGAAGAAGCGGAAAAAGTAGCCCGTCGGTCTGTTATGTACAAGTTCGTCGATGACGTCCTGTACAGAAAGAGACCAAACGGTGTGAAATTGAAGTATATTCCTCGGGAGGATGGACTAGAGGTGTTGGCAGAGATACATGGAGGCATATGTGGCTCTCACATAGGATCAAGAGCACTTGTCGGGAAAGCATTCCGGCAAGGTTTCTTTTGGCCCACCGCTCTCCAGGATGCGACTGCACTAGTAACCAAGTGTGAAGCGTGCCAGTTTCATTCGAAGAAATCACATCAGCCAGCTCAAGCTCTTCAGACGATCCCTCTCTCCTGGCCATTTTTGGTCTGGGGGCTCGACATACTGGGCCCTTTCCCCCGTGCTACCGGGGGCTTTGAGTACTTGTACGTTGCTATCGACAAGTTCACAAAGTGGCCGGAGGTGGAAGCAGTGAGGAAGGTGACAGCACAATCAGCCGTCAAGTTCTTTAAAGGGATAGTTTGCCATTTCGGTGTGCCCAACAGGATCATCATCGACAACGGCACGCAATTCACAAGTCGCACCTTCATGCAGTACGTCCAAGACCTTGGCGGCAAAATTTGTTTTGCCTCTGTTGCTCACCCGAGAAGCAACGGTCAAGCGGAGAGGGCCAATGCTGAAGTGCTGCGTGGTCTCAGGACCAGAACCTTTGACAGGCTGAGAAAGTGCGGAAGACGCTGGATTGATGAATTGCCGGCGGTTCTTTGGCCAATCAGAACGACACCAAATCGAGCCACCAGCCAGACACCCTTCGCTCTGGTCTATGGAGCGGAAGCAGTTCTCCCCACGGAACTCACGTACGGATCACCTCGAGTGCTCGCTTATGATGAGCTTGAGCAAGAGCAACCGCGGCAAAATGACGCTGTGCTCCTTGAGGAGAATCGTCTTCAGGCTGTTGTGCGAGCTGCATGCTACCAGCAAGCTTTGCGCCGCTACCATAGCCGCAAAGTTCATGCCCGAAGCCTTGAGGAAGGCGACCTTGTTCTTCGGCGGATTCAGTCCGCCAAGAATTCAAACAAGTTGACGCCAAAGTGGGAAGGCCCTTATCGGGTAGTACGAGTCACCAGGCCCGGCGCTGTCCGCTTGGAGACCGAAGATGGCGTTCCAGTGAGCAATTCCTGGAATATCGAACATCTTCGCAAGTTCTACCCATAAGGCACGGTTGCCGGGGGCCCCCGGCAACCCCCTTTTTTTTGTACGAGTCTTGCCGGCAAGGCATGTAATCCTTTATACAAAGCCAGGCGCAGACCCTGAGCCCAGATGACTAAGTTTAAGTGTTGTGCAGTTCCTTATTGATTTTCATGTTTATATATATATATGCATGTTTGTCTAAGATGTTGTATGACACTTGCTCCCGGTAAGTTCTAACGAACCGCCAAGGTTTCATATCTTTATTTTCTCTTCTTTCTTTTTCTCAAAAGACAGAAGGGTTCCTCGCGTGCACGTTTGCCGGGGGGGGAGGAGGATATGGGTACCAGTTGGCGACGTTCAGAATTGACGCTCACCGGAGGAAGGACAGCGACAGAAAGCTAAGTTCTAAAACTTAGGGCGAATTTCCTTTATTGCAAAGTTATTTTCCTTGGATGATTTTGACTTTTGTATGGAAAACCTGCACGCGAAAGAACCCTTGTTGTAATCGGTTGCGCCCTTATTTTGTTTCGAGTCCGCTCAACGATTTAAGTGGCTACACTGAGAACGCCAAGGAGCCTTGCCGGCCGCTGCACCTCCGGCAGGCTGCTGAAGTCCCGCACCCAGCGCTCGCGGTAGGTTGCGCGCCGGCAAGTTTTTTAGTAAGTGTAGGGTGAACTCCATACATAAAGGAATCAGACAAGGGAGATAGCATACATATACCCAAACATAAGCAAGTTATATTACACTAATACGTTGCCACAGTTCTAACTTAAGACTTAATTGTCTTTGGCATGGAATGGCGACGGCAAGAAGAGGTGCAGCAGCTAATCTCTGCGCTGGCCTTCGACCCTTTTGATTGAATCCACCTTCTCAAGGATGGGCGCGACAAGCTCCTCATGTGCCTTGAGGTCTGCGTCCTTTGGCAGACGGCCGAGCACGTTGATGAGGTCGATGCCAGGATTATTGTGCACCACCTTGATGAGTACCTTGCGGAGGACGGCCCGGCAAAGCTGGCGGCATTCGTTGGCCAGTTGGGTCGCCCGGTTAGACTGAAGCAGCTTCAGAGCATCAATGATGCTTTTGAAGAACATCGTCAACCTATCACTCGAAGATATCCTTTCTTCGGAGGAATATCTGAAGTTTGACAGGCCCATGGTTGACAATTCTGCCGTGAGTTTCTCTGCAGCGTCGATGAGGCGTTCAGTCCAGATTTGCACGCCCTTCTCGTAGTCAACTTGGGCGGCGGCAGCGCTCTTGAGCAGGTTCCTCTCTTCCTAGAGATCTTTGCATAGGGCCTTCTTGCGGGCCCTGCCATCCTTGAGAGACTTCTCCAACGTGGTCAGCTTCAGCCCCAGATCGGCAATGGCGTCATTTGCTGAAGAGAGATGCTTGGTCTTGTCAGACATGGCAACTTGCATCTCCGCCAGGGTGTGGAGGGTTTTTTCCCTGTCACTTTTGAGCGTCGAGAGCTCCTTGCCGTGTTCTTCAAGATCCACTTCCAGTTTCTGGACTTTGTTGCTCAGCTCATTCTTGGCGGCCTCTGCAGCCTCGGCAGCATCGACGGCCTCCTTGAGCTTGCCGGCGTGATCTACAGTTAGAGCTTCGAGCGCCTCCTTGTGCTTCTGCTCCAGCTCCTGGGTCCGCCGCGTGACAAGCTTCTCGATGTCTTCATCTTTGCTGTGAAGCTTGGCGGCGAGCGCTTGCTCACGTGCGGCAAGGTCTTCCTTGTGAGCATCAAGTGCAATGCGACGCGCCGTCAGGAGAGCATCTTCAGCAGCAATTCTTTGCATAGCTTCCTCTTGCGCCTTCTCCATGTCGGATTGTTTCAAGAGGATCTCTATCCAGTTTTGGCTCACTTACTCCCGGCTGGCAGTCAACTCTTGGAGGGCCTCGACGTACCAGACTTGCATTTGTTCGACGCGCCTCTGAAAATCTGCTTCGGCCGCTTCGACAACTGCCATTCTGGAATCTGCTTTCTCTTTCCGGGCACGGTGAAGTGCCTGGAGCTTGCGGAAATTTTCGCCCATGGCCTGAAGGAGCTGATCCTCTTCAGATTTTCCACTGCTGGTGCTTGGATCATCAACAATCTCGAGCCCAGCAGCGGCGATGACTTCTTCATCGAAGACTTCCCCTTCGGCCAGTGCCCCAATGCTTGCCGTCCCCGGCAAGTTGACAAACAGGTTCTCGCCGACTTTGAGATATTAGCTGGATGAGGGGCCTTCGGATGTTGATGGTTGATCCTCAGCAACCGCCTCACCAGTAGCAGGGGGCTCCGTGGCCGGCGCAGCGCCTGGCTCTCCTGCGGCAAGAAAGCCGTCAGTACGGTCACCAGCCTCCTTGCCGCCCTCTTCAGTAGACTCCTTGGCGGGTTCCTCCTGTGCAGTCTTGGCGGCCTCATCGGCAAAAGCACCGCCTGCTTCCACGGTGGCATCCATGGTGGCCTCGCTGGCAGCAATTTTGTCAGCTTTGGCGGCAACATCCCTGGCGGTCTCCTCGATGACAGCGTCGATGTCCATGTGTTCCATCTCAGGGAATTCTAAAAGACAAGGGAGAGAAACAGAATGAGATCAAGATTGAAGTTCAAGAAGACAAAAGAAAGAGAGATAAAGGACAGAATAGCAAGCGCACTGAAGCAATTGGTTACCTGCATCAGGCTGTCGAGAGGTGGCCTCGCCCCTCCCGGCAACCTCGGTTGCCGGGGGTAGGATGCCAGTATCCATGGTTGTCGGCTCCTCCTCAACCAAGACAAGCTCGTCGGTGTGATCTCTTGCCGAGGATGCGATTGAGGGCGATGTGGTTGACAGAGGTGGCACAACGAGGGTATCTCCTGATAACTCCCTTTGTTGCCGTTCTTCTCCTGCAAGCCCAAGGATATCAGCGGCAAGGATAGGAACCTCGGCATTCCCCAACGGAAAAAGAGTAATGTACTTACGCTGGGGGCTGCGCTGGGGGCTGCGTCGAGGACTAAGATCTGGGCTGATGGTAGTAGTTTCCGGCGCGCTCGTGAAGCCTGCCTGGGGCTCGTCGCCCGTGGAAGTCTTTGCCCTCTTCGCCATCCTCTCCGCCAAGGTTTCTGCATCACTGCAGAGACATTACAAGCAAGTTAATAAGATTGATCCAGAATTTGGAAGATAAAAGCTGTGGCAAGATACTCACTCTTCCTCTTCTCGCTCCGGACTGAAGCCGGAGATGTCAAAATCGACCTCTGTTGCAGTGTCTGTGTGGGGAGGCGAAGGAGGGGTCCTAGGTTGCTTGGCTGTAGCAAGCACGGGGAGTTAGCGTGTTTCCACCACCTCAGCCTCCGATGCGGTAGTGCGAGACACCCTTGCCGCCTCAGTAGTTGCCGCTGGTGTGGGTCTCGCACGCCGCGCAGGTTGCAGTCGAACTCCTTGCCGCGGCGCAGTCTTGCCGGCCGCTTCCTTGCCGGGAGCCTCGCTGCTCGAGGAAGGATGGCTTGCCGGGATGCCAGATGTAGCTTTTCGAAGAACACGCTTTGTCTTCTTCGGGGCTGGAAGCTCTTCTTGCGGTTCTTCTTCGGCCACCTCTTCGTCGGACGAGCTCTCAGCGGCTGTGCTGCTCTGTCCCCCGGCAGCCTTGTCCTTCCCGGCAGGATTTTCTTCCACCACTACCTCTGTGTCACTGGTTTCCCATTCTGTGAAGCCGACGCTGCCAGCCTCCGCGGCAAGATTCGCCTCCTCCGCCCTGGTGGTGATATATGCCACCTCTTCGTCGGTAGTAGCTCGGATGAGGTCTGCTTCTTCCCGGACGGCCCTCTCCGTCAAGTTATCAAAGAACTTTTGTGCCTCTTCCTCGGATGGCTCAACCCATGTCGCATCGAGACTGTGGGCATTGAACAGTGGCATGGTGGCGATAATCGACCCCAGGGCAGAGTTGTTGCACAGAGGGACAATCCTTGCCGGCAACCGATGCTTGTTGTCGCGCTGGAATAGCCTTTGACGGAGGGCACCAAGTTCCATAGCAGTCAAATTGTTGTTCAATCCGGTGTGCAATCTCATGATGTCTGCTGCGTTTCGGTATTCCCAAGCTGGTCTCCCTTTATTCTGCAAGGGGGCAATGCGGCGGCGGAGGAAATCGAAGCCAATCATCTCCATTGTTAGCCCAACAGCTTTCAGGCGAAGGATCCTGGTGGTGGCGATTGTGAGTTTTTCATCTTCAGCAGCGAGATCACTCCAGCCACTGCCGCGGACCACTTTCTGCTGTCGAGGTAGATAGAACGGATGGCGATCTGCCTCCTGGATCCAGCACCACTCAGCCCGCCATTCGTCCCACTTCTCGCGGTAAACCCCTTCTGGGTATATTTCCTTATTCCAAGCCCTTGGAATCCAGGCGATAGAACCGGAGAGGGCCTCCCCTTTTTGGATACGAGGGAAAAAGTAGTGGCGGAAAAGGGCAGTATTGGGAACCACTCCGGCAAAATTTTCACAAAGATGGGC
Organism: Thinopyrum elongatum; assembly: GCA_011799875.1. Taxonomy (NCBI): domain Eukaryota; kingdom Viridiplantae; phylum Streptophyta; class Magnoliopsida; order Poales; family Poaceae; genus Thinopyrum; species Thinopyrum elongatum. The sequence continues at coordinate 403,329,401 of CM022302.1, read as the reverse complement.
AAATATGGACATGCACAGTACCGCATTCAGCGTGAAATCAATAAGATGGAAGCCGTATGTGTACATAATGTCATTGAAGAAGTCAGAAAATGGGGGACAGAGCCCGCAATAGAAATAAGCAGCAAAGAAGGGATATCTGTCTGACCCGCTCTTGGAGCAAGAACCTGGAATCACGCGAGTGGCGGGGTGAGCTTGTGTCTCCCTCGCCCACATACACTGGTACCGCCCCTTCAGAGCTTTTGCATCAAGCGACGGGGCGAAGACGAGGTGCTTCTTCCGCATCTTCGCCAGCTCGTTCTCCGGGACGTCGGCTTTCGTCTCCTTGCCCTTGCCTTTGCTGGCCTTGGGCGGCATGATGGATGCAGGGGTGGAAGCCGAGGATGGAGCGGGCGTGGAGGCGACGGGCGGATGAGGGAAGGCTTTGCTCTGAGCTCGAGAGAAGGAAGACAATGGCGGCGACCAGATTGAGAAGAAGAGGGAGGTAAATAGGCTGTGCCTTTGCAGTTTCCCTTTTTATGGGGAAGGTGTGGGGCCGTCTCTTTTACTCCCCAATGTGAATGCGCCTCTGCAGGCGCGTTGCAGTTGCAGCCTGTGACGCACGCTTCCCACGTCGCGCGTTCAGCGCGCGTAGTGGGGGCACAGTAAACGGGATATTTACGAGCGGTTAATTCCCTACCTCGTGTGCCCATACACTATTTGGGCCTAGCCCAACAACGCCTCGCACTCATGTGTGGCCTAGGCCCGGGGGCTCCTGTCGGTGTACTAAGTATTGGGCCATTAGTACCCCGTACTTGTGCACGGGCAGTTGTAGCCATACTCGCGGCAAGGCTTGTCGAGGAACAGTTCGAGGTTGACTCAGGCTACCAGAGAAATTCTCAAGTCAAAGATCTGAGGATCAGCAGATAAGGAGAGCTAGAATCCGAAAGCCAGCTCCCCCGGCAAGATCTTGCCGGGGTGGTCTGCGAAGCCCGGCAAGGTTCGGCGCCCGGCAAGATCCGGCGCCCGGCAAGATTCTGTTGCTGTGCCACCACTCTGGCACAGCAACGAGCCCGACATTCTGGGTCCTTCTTTGGATGTGTGGCGACGCACCAGTGGAGGAGAGCTTAAGCGGTGCTGATGGGACGGCCCCTTTTTCCATCCCCAAGAAAGTGAGGACACCTAAACGGACACCTCACGGAGCATTAAATGCGTTCGTCCTAATCCGTCAGTGGTTAGGTATGATAATCCTGTAGCTACTTTACACATTAATATATATACATTTTGCCACTGTGGTGACCCCTTTGAGCATATAAAAGGAGGCCCAAGGCAACTGCTACAGGGAGGAGGATCTTCTGGCCCATTCTGCATGCGTAGCTGCTCTTTGAACATACTGTTCATCGCAAGCGCTCCTGGAGCCTGGGCTCAAGAACACTCATAATAAAACAAGGCACGAGTAGGGTTTTACGCTGATTAGCGGCCCGAACCTGGGTAAAATCGTCCCTCGTCGATCGTTGGTTCTGCTCTTTGCGCATACCTCTCCCCCTGCCGAATCGTAAAAGGATTCCTTGAGGGTCCCATAGGTGTCGCACGCCGACAGTAGGGGATGAGGTGGGGAGTGGGCTGGGCCGGCACTGTGGACTCAGTCCAGTGCCCTGGGCCTTTTTCTTTTTCTTTGTTTCTGTTGTCTGTTTTCCTTTTCTTTTCTGTTTTGTCTTTTGTTTTTACTCCAAATGACTTTTGTAAAATATGGCACTTGTTCCATTAAAATCTAGACATTATCTACTACTGCCAAAAATTGGTTTGGAGACAATTGGAGCTCACACAAATTTTATAATAAATAAAATGTATTAAACCTTGTTGTTTTGGTAAAGTTAGAGCCACCTAATTAATTCATTAATTGTTGGTTACAATCTTAGAATAGTCTCTACAATATTTGTTATTTACTGAACATTTTAGTTTCTATGCCGAACAACTTTTATTTTCCACTTTCATTTGAACTTGAATTTTGACTTAGGAGTTGAAATGCAATATGATGCAAATGATGATTATGCACTGTTAAACATGCTGACTTGTCATTATCAAAAGTGATTACTGTGGCTAATGACATGGGGTGTTACACAAAATAACAAGGCCAAAGAAAGTTATCCCTACAAAATCATATAGTCTGGCTATGCTCCATCTTCATCACACAAAGTATTTCATCATGCACAACCCTGATGACAAGCCAAGCAATTGTTTCATACTTTTAATGTTCTCAAGCTTTTTTAACTTTCACGCAATACATGAGCGTGAGCCATGGATATAGCACTATAAGTGGAACAGAGTATGGTGGAGGTTGTGAGGAGAAGACAAAAAGGAGAAAGTCACACATCAACTAGGCAAATTAATGGGCTATGGAGATGCCCATTAATTGATATCAATGGAAGTGAGTAGGGATTGCCATGCAACGAATGCACTAGAGCTATAAGTGTATGAAAGCTCACAATGAAAACTAAGTGGGTGTGCATCCAACTTGCTTGCTCACGAAGACCTAGGGCAATTTGAGGAAGCCCATCATTGGAATATACAAGCCAAGTTCTATAATGAAAAATTCCCACTAGTATATGAAAGTGACAAAATAGGAGACTCTCTATCATGAAGAACATGGTGCTACTTTGAAGCACAAGCGTCGTAAAAGGATAGTAACATTGTCCCTTCTCTCTTTTTCTCTCATTTTTTTTCATTTTTTTTGTTTGGGCTCTTTGGCCTCTTTTTTTTATTTTGGGCTCTTTCGCCTCTTTTTATTATTTTTTTATTTTTTTAAGTCCGGAGTCTCATCCCAACTTGTGAGGGAATCATAGCTTCCATCATCCTTTCCTCACATGGGACAATGCTCTAATAATGATGATCATCACACCTTTATTTACTTACGACTCAAGAATTACAACTCGATACTTAGAACAAAAATATGACTCTATATGAATGCCTCCGGTGGTGTACCGGGATGTGCAATGATCAAGAGTGACATGTATAAAAAATATGAACGGTGGCCTTGCCACGAATACTATGCCAACTACATGATCATGCAAAGCAATATGACACTGATGGTATGTGTCGTAATAAATGGAACGGTGGAAGTTGCATGGCAATATATCTCGGGATGGCTATGAAAATGCCATAATAGGTAGGTATGGTGGCTGTTTTGAGGAAGGGTATATGGTGGGTTTAATGCACCGGCGAAAGTTGCGCGGTACTAGAGAGGCTAGCAATGGTGGAAGGGTGAGAGTGCGTATAATCCATGGACTCAACATTAGTCATAAAGAACTCACAAACTTATTGCAAAAATTTATTAGCTATCGAATCAAAGTACTACACGCATGCTCCTAGGGGGATAGATTGGTAGGAAAATACCATCGCTCGTCACCGACCGCCACTCATAAGGAAGACAATCAAAAAATAAATCATGCTCCGACTTCATCACATAACGGTTCACCATACGTGCATGCTACGGGAATCACAAACTTTAACACAAGTATTTCTACCAATCCACAATTACTCACTAGCATGACTCTAATATCACCATCTTTATATCTCAAAACAAATGCAAGGAATCAAACTTCTCATATATTCAATGCTCTTCATGAAAGTTTTTATTATGTCCCTCTTGGATGCCCATCATATTAGGACTAAATTCTTAACCTAAGCAAATTACCATGCTGTTTAAAGACTCTCAAAATAATATAAGTGAAGCAATGAGATTTCATCAATTTCTTCAAAATAAAACCACCGCCGTGCTCTAAAAAGATATAAGTGAAGCACTAGAGCAACTAACAAACTACTCCAAAAAGATATAAGTGAAGATCAATGAGTAGTCAAATAATTAAGTAGCTATGTGAAGATTCTCTCTCATTTAAGAATTTCATATCTTAAGTATTTTATTCAAACAGCAAGCAAAACAAAATAAAATGACATTCTAAAAATAGCACACATCATGTGAAGAAGCAAAAACTTAGGCTCAACCGATACTAACCGATAATTCTTGATGAAGAAAGGTGGGATGCCTACCGGAGCATCCCCAAGCTTAAATGCTTGAGACTTCTTGAAATATTATATTGGGATGCCTTGGGCATCCCCAAGCTTGAGCTTTTGTGTCTCCTTAATTCCTTTTATATCACGGTTTATCTAAATCTTAAAAACTTCATCCATACAAAACTCCACAAGAACTCGTGAGAAAAGTTAGTATAAATCAAATGCAAAACCTTATCATTCTCTACTGTAGAAAATCACTAAAATTATTATTTAACATTGCATACTAAATACCTCTGCATATTTAATACTCCTATCCTCAAATAGAATCATTAAACAAGCAAACATATGCAAACAATGTATACATAACAGCAATCTGTCTAAACAGGACAGTCTCAGAGAGTGCAATTGTACTCATAATTCCCTAACTCCAAAAATTCTGAAAAATTACCACACTGTAGAAAATTTGTTATAGCTCAACGCGTAAAAATTTCACGATTTTATCATGTTCTGACTATTCAAAAATATTCAAAACACAACAACAAACTTTCTGTTTTCAAACAGCAACATATAGACTTGCAAAATAAGCATGGTAAAGGATATACTTGACATTTTTATTGAAATAAAAGATACAAAACATTACTCTAAATAAAATAAAGCAAATACTACTAAAAGAAAATGATGCTCCAAGCAAAACTCATATCATGTGACGAATAAAAATATAGCTCCAAGTGAGGTTACCGATAATGTTGGAGACGAAAGAGGGGATGGCCTTCCGGGGTATCCCCAAGCTTAGTTGCTTGAATATTATCTTGGGGTGCCTTGGGAATCCCCAAGCTTAGGCTCTTCCCACTCTTCATTCTTCTCATATCAATATCTCACCCAAAACTTGAAAACTTCAATCACACAAAACTTAACGAAAAACTCGTGAGATCCGTTAGTATGATAAAACAAATCATTCACTTTGGTAATGTCAATACAAGATTAATATTTTTTATCACATAATACCTACTGTACCCTATCATTTCTACAATTTATATTAAGCAATATAAGCCATAGAAACTAGAAAACAAGCAAACTATGCATCAGAAACAGAATCTGTCAAAAACAGAACAGTCTGTAAAGATCTGAATTGTGCTCATACTTATGTTACTCCAAATTTTTTGAAAAATTAGGACAGAGTAGAAAATTTGTATATCAATATTGTGTAAAAAAAATCAGATTTTTCCACGTTCCAGTGAATTTTAATAATTCTGTTACTGGACGCAAAAGTTTCTGTTTTTGCACAGAATCAAATCAACTATCAACCACACTACCCCAAAGGCTTTACTTGGCACTTTATTCAACCAAAAGCTATAAAACATGATTACTACAGTAGATTAATAATGTGAACACACCAAAACAGTAGGTGTAAATGTTGGGTTGTCTCCCACCAAGCGCTTTTCTTTAATGCCTTTTTAGCTAGGCATGATGATTTCAATGATGCTCACATAAAAGATAAGAATTGAAACATAATGGGAGCATCATGAAGAATATGACTAGCACATTTAAGCCTAACCCATTTCCTATGCATAGGGATTTTGTGAGCAAACAATTTATGGGAGCAAGAATCAACAAGCATAGGAAGGCAAAACAAGCATAACTTCAAGATTTTCAACACATAGAGAGGAAACTTGATATTATTGCAATATGTAGAAGCATATGTTCCTCTCTCATAATAATTTTCAGCAGCATCATGAATGAATTCAACAATTTAACCATCACATAAAGCATTATTTTCATGATCCACAAGCATAGAAATTTTATTACTCTCCACATAAGCAAATTTATTCTCACGAATAGTAGTGGGAGCAAACTCAACAAAATAACTATCATGTGAGGCATAATCCAATTGAAAATTAGAATCATGATGACAAGTTTCATGGTTATCATTATTCTTTATATCATACATGCCATCACAATAATCATCATCGATAGCAACTTTGTTCTCATAATCAATTGGAACCTCATCCAAAATAGTGGATTCAACACTAAATAAAGTCATGACCTCTCCAAATCCACTTTCATAATTATTACAATAAGATTCAACACACTCCAAAATAGTGGAATAATTATTAACTAAAGTTGACACTCTTCCAAACCCACTTTCATCAATATAATCATCATAAATAGGAGGCATGCTATCATCATAATAAATTTGCTCATCAAAACTTGGGGGACTAAAAATATCATCTTCATCAAACATAGCATCCCCAAGATTATGGCTTTGCATATCATTAGCATCATGGATATTCAAAGAATTCATACTAACAACATTGCAATCATGCCCATCATTCAAATATTTGGTGCCAAACATTTTATTGACTTCTTCTTCTAACACTTGAGCACAATTTTCCTTTCCATCATTTTCACGAAAGACATTGAAAAGATGAAGCATATGAGGCAACCTCAATTCCATTTTTTTAGTTTTCTTTTATAAACTAAACTAGTGATAAAACAAGAAACTAAAAGATTCAATTGCAAGATCTAAAGATATACCTTCAAGCACTAACCTCCCCGGCAACGGCGCCAGAAAAGAGCTTGATGTCTACTACGCAACCTTCTTCTTGTAGACTCGTGTTGGGCCTCCAAGCGCAGAGTTTTGTAGGACAGTAGAAAATTTCCCTCAAGTGGATGACCTAAGGTTTATCAATCCGTGGGAGGCATAGGATGAAGATGGTCTCTCTCAAACAACCCTGGAACCAAATAACAAAGAGTCTCTTGTGTCCCCAACACACCCAATACAATGGTAAATTGTATAGGTGCACTAGTTCGGCGAAGAGATGGTGATACAAGTGTAATATGGATGGTAGATATAGGTTTTTGTAATCTAAAAATATAGAAACAGCAAGGTAACTAGTAGCAAAAGTGAGCAAAAACGGTATTGCAATGCTTGAAAACAAGGCCTAGGGTTCATACTTTCACTAGTGCAAGTTCTCTCAACAATGATAACATAATCGGATCATATAACAATCCCTCAACGTGCAACAAAGAATCACTCCAAAGTTTCTATCAGAGAACGTAGGACGAAAATGTGCATCAACCCCTATGCATAGATTACCCAATGTCACCTCGGGAATCCACGAGTTGAGTGCCAAAACATACATCAAGTGAATCAATAGAACATCCCATTGTCACCACAGATATCCCATCGCAAGACATACATCAAGTGTTCTCAAATCCAATACTCAATCCAACATAATGAAACCTCAAAGAGAAAGACTCAATTCATCACAAGAAGGTAGAGGGGGAGGAACACCATATGATCCAACTATAGTAACAAAGCTCGCAGTACATCAAGATCGTGCCAAATCAAGAACATGAGAGAGAGAGAGAGATCAAACACATAGCTACTGGTACATACCCTCGGCCCCGAGGGTGAACTACTCCGTCCTCGTCATGGAGACTGCCGGGATGATGAAGATGGCCTCCGGTGATGGTTTCCCCCTCCGGTAGGGTGCCGAAACGGGCTCCCGATTGGTTTTTCGTGGCTACAGAGGCTTGCGACGGCGGAACTACCGATCTAGGGTTCTTTTTGGAGGTTTCTATATTTATAGGAATTTTTGGCGTCGGTCTCACGTCAAGGAGGTGCCCACAAGACCTCAAGGCACGCCCGGGGGGGTAGGGCGCGCCCCCTGGCTTGTGGACTCTTCGGGACTCTTCTGGTCCAGCTCCGGTGCTTCGGGGGTTTCTTTTGGTCCATAAAAAATCACCGTAAATTTTCAGCCCATTCCGATAACTTTTATTTCTGCACAAAAAATGATACCACGGTAGTTCTGCTGAAAACAGCGTCAGTTCGGGTTAGTTCTAATAAAATCATACCAAAACCATATAAAATTGTTGCAAACATGGCATGAATACTTCATAAATTATAGATACGTTGGAGACGGATCAGTCATCATCTGCGTCGCCGTCTTGGCTTTTCAGTGGGGGTTTTGGCTTGTTTGTGTTCCGTTGGTAGCTTGGCGCCTCATCCCTGATATTAGATTCAACATCCTTGTGACTCTGATCAGGGTTTGGCATCTCGCAGCCCTGGGTACATTCATCCATGACTGGCTCTTCACCATGTCTAGTCCAACGTGTATATCCATCCATGAATCCCCATTTGAATAAGTGGTACTCAACATCTCTAACTTCACGTGACTCTGTATTGGCACAACGACTACATGGACACAGGATGTAATCATCATTACAAACTCTCTTCTTTGTCCTTTCAGCCAAATTGATGAACTCTGTTATGCCATGGATAAAATTGAGCTTCTCCGATCCTTCGTCCATTTAGATCGTTCCATCTGCATCACACGAGGGGTAATTCAAAAAAAAAACAACATTAATACATGGATTAATTGATGCCCAAAGATGCATGCAAAAATCACAAGATTTTATTTTCACAATTATTGAGGGCGCTCCATATTGTTATCCAGCCGTGCGATGACAAAAATTAATGGCCAGTCAATTTACACACAGAGTACTACAGTACTACCCTTATGAATTGAATACATTAATTAAACCACTCAACGAAAATAATACCTTAATTAATTAGCTGCGTGGCGACCTCCACCCAGCTGACAGAGAAGCGCGATGCCGCGGCACGCTGAGACATCAGGGTCGACGAGAAACCGCCTGAAGTAGTGGGGCAACCGCCTGAAGTTTGAGCACCACTATCCCGCCATCGACCGCGATGGATGTGCTCCAATCACGCCGCTGCCGACCTCGAGGATTGAGCTCCTCCTATCTCCTACCGCAGACCGAGGATTGGCCTCCTATCATGTCGCCACCATCGACCGACCGAGGATTGACCTCCTATCTGGTAGCCGCTGCCGAGGCCGCCACCGCCATCTCTATCTGCAGAGCAACTGTTTTTATTTTTTGACGGGTATCCGCAGAGCGCTGTTTACCCTAAGTATTAACTAAATTATTGCTTCCCCATATGTACAGGGTAGTACATCACATACGGTTATGTCACGGCAACTATGTCTCACCTATGTTGTCTTCTCACATGGTTTGGTGTGGAAATCGTGTGTGAAGTTGTAATACCGAACACAAACGACATGTATAAATTGTGTGCCATATACAGATACGTCTCCGACGTATCTATAATTTTTTTATTGTTCCATGCTATTACAGTATCAATCTTGGATGTTTTATATGCATTTACAAGCAATTATATATCATTTTTTGGGACTAACTGAAAGTGCAACTAATCCCCGGGTGGTTTTGGTAATTCATAACAACATATAGCTCATTGAACTACCATCCATTCAAGTTAAATATTTCAGAAAGTTCAATGAGTGGCATGGCATGGACTAGAGATGTGGACCCCTCAAAATGCTAAGGACACATATTGGCAAAAGCTCAAGACTATTCATTTATATTTTAGTGATCCAAGATCACATTGAGTCCATAGGAAAGCCTATACTATTAAAAGGGGATGAGGTGTTTCTTAATGGTCTACTTGCTCAGAGTGCTTAGTGATATTGCTCCAAAACACTCAACCACTTTCTCACTTCCAAATATGTTCTAAACTCGAAGTCAAACTCGGCCCCACCGAAATGATCTATCCGGCGCCACCGAGTTCAGTTGACATAGCCCCTGCCAGAAACCCTAACTCCTCGGTCACACCGATTCGGATCTTGGTCTCACCAAGATGGCTTTGCAAACTCTCTGTTTCCCTTTGTAACATTTCAGTCTTACCGAAATGAGCGATCGGTCCCACCGAGTTTGCTTGACCAACTCTCTGTTTGCTCTTTGCTAAAATCGGTCTCACCGAGTTCAAGCAATCAACTTCACCGAGATGGGGTTTTGCCCTAGCCCTAGCACATCGGTCCCACCGAGTTGTTTCAGTCGGTCCCACCGAGATTCCTAACATTCACATTTTGAACTAAATTGGTCTCACCGAGTTCTTCTATTCGGTCTGACCGAGTTGGGTCAAATATGTGTAACAGTTGGATTTTGTGTGGAGGCTATATATACCCCTCCACCCCCTTCTCCATATGTGAGAGAGCCATCAGAACGTGCCTACACTTCCACTACTCATTTTCTAAGAGAGAACCACCTACTCATGTGTTGAGACCAAGATATTCCAATCCTACCACAAGAATCTTGATCTCTAGCCTTTACCAAGGTGCTTTCCACTCAAATCATCTTTCCACCATAGCCAAATCTGTGAGAGAGAGTTGAGTGTTGGGGAGACTATCATTTGAAGCACAAGAGCAAGGAGTTCATCATCAACACACCATCTATTACCTTTTGGAGAGTGGTGTCTCCTAGATTGGTTAGGTGTCGCTTGGGAGCCTCCGACAAGATTGTGGAGTTGAACCAAGAAGTTTGTAAGGGCAAGGAGATCACCTACTTCGTGAAGATCTACCCGAGTGAGGCAAGTCCTTCATGGGCGATGGCCATGGTGGGATAGACAAGGTTGCTTCTTCGTGGACCCTTCGTGGGTGGAGCCCTCCATGGACTCGCGCAACCGTTACCCTTCGTGGGTTGAAGTCTCCATCAACGTGGATGTAAGATAGCACCACCTATCGGAACCACGCCAAAAATCTCCATGTCATCATTGCGTTTGCACTCTCCAAACCCTCCCTTTACCTTCATATGCAATGTTTTACTTTCCGCTGCTACACTCTTAGAATTGCATGTGTCGGTTGATTGCTTGACTTGTGCTAAATTGCTAAAATCTACCCACAACTAAAATTGGGAAAAGCTTAGATTTTTATTTGGTCAAGTAGTCTAATCACCCCCCCTCTAGACCTACTTTCGATCCTACAAGTGGTATCAGAGCTTTGGTCTCCATTTGCCTTGATTTCCATAGCTTTGGTGATCATAGCCTTGGTTTCACAACCTAGGAGAGTATGGCGTCTAGCGAGGGAAATTACCACCGTAGAGGTCCTCACTTTGATGGTACTAATTTTGCTAGTTGGAAGCATAAGATGAAAATGCATATTCTTGGTCATAACCCCTCTGTTTGGGCTATTGTGCGCATTGGCTTGCAAGGTGATTTCTGATACATCTCCAATGTATCTATAATTTATGAAGTATTCATGCCATGTTTACAACAATTTTATATGATTTTGGTATGATTTGATTAGAACTAACCCGGACTGACGATGTTTTCAGCAGAACTACCATGGTGTTGTTTTTTGTGCAGAAATAAAAGTTCTCGGAACAAGCTGAAAATTTACGGAGAATATTTTTGGAAAATATAAAAAATACTGGAACGAAAAGATATCAGAGAAGAGTCCCGAGGCAACCACAAGGGTGGAGGGCACCCCCCCTAGGGCGCGCCCCCCTGCCTTGTACTCGCCTCGTGGGCCCCCTTGACTTGTCCCCGACACCAACACCTCCTATAAATTCCAAAACCTCCAGAAATAAACCTAGATCAGAAGTTCTGCCGCCGCAAGCCTCTATAGCCACCAAAAACCAATCAGAAGCCCGTTCCGGCACCCTGCCAGAGGGGGAAACCATCACCGGTGGCCATCTTCATCATCCCGGCGATCTCCATGACAAGGAGGGAGTAGTTCACCCTTGGGGCTGAGGGTATGTACCAGTAGCTATGTGTTTGATCTCTCTCTCGTGTTCTTGATATGGCATGATCTTGATGTACCGTGAGCTTTGTTACTATAGTTGAATCATATGGTGTTTTTCCCTTCTACCTTTTGTGATGAATTGAGTTTTACCTTTGAGGTTTCACTATTATCGGATCGAATACTATTATGGATTTGAGAACACTTGATGTATGTCTTGCGTGGGATACCCGTGGTGACAATGGGGTATTCTATTGATTCACTTGATGTATGTTTTGGCACTCAACTCGCGGATGCCCGAGGTGACATTGGGGTAATCTATGCATAGGGGTTGATGCATGTTTTTGTCCTTGTTTCTCCAGTAGGAATCTTGGGGCACTCTTTGAGGTTCTTTATGTTGGATTGAATATTATGAATCTAAAGTTGTTTGATGCATATCGTATAATTGACCCACTGATACTTGTGGTGACATTGGAGTATCTAGGTGACATTAGGGTTGATTGATGTGTGTCATATGGTGTTATTTTACTACGAACTCTAGGGTTGTTTGTGACACTTATAGGAATAGCTCAATGGATTGATCGGAAAGAATAACTTTGAGGTGGTTTCGTACCATACAAGCAATTTCATCTTATGTTCTTCGTGATAGGAACTTTAGAGTGACTTTTGTCGCACGTTGACGGATTGCCATATGATCTAATTATGTTATCATTGTTGAGAGAACTTGCACTAGTGAAAGTATGAACCCTAGGCCTTGTTTCCAAGCATTGCAATACCATTTTTGCTCACTTTTGTTACTAGTTACCTTGCTGTTTTTATATTTTCAGATTACAAAAACCTATATCTACTATCTATATTGCACTTGTATCACCATCTCTTCACCGAACTAGTGCACCTATACAATTTACCATTGTATTGGGTGTGTTGGGGACACAAGAGACTCTTTGTTATTTGGTTGCAGGGTTGTTTGAGAGAGACCATCTTCATCCTACGCCTCCCACGGATTGATAAACCTTAGGTCATCCACTTGAGGGAAATTTGCTACTGTCCTACAAATCTCTGCACTTGGAGGCCCAACACGATTCTACAAGAAGAAGGTTGCGTAGTAGACATCAATTTCTTCGAGGATGGAGAAGAACAGGAACGTGAAGCATCCGCGGAAGAAATGAAGATGTTGCAATACAATGCTCAAGCTTGCGATATTCTCTTCAACGGATTATGCCCTGAAGAATTCAACAAAATCAGCCGCCTTGAGAATGCAAAGGAAATTTGGGATACTTTGGTTGATATGCACAAAGGTACCGAGTCCGTCAAGGAATCCAAATTGGATGTGCCTCAAAGTCAACTTGACAAGTTCAAAATGAAGGATGGTGAAGGAGTCGCTGAGATGTACTCTAGGCTTGCTCTCATCACAAATGAGATTGCCGGCTTAGGAAGCGAAGAGATGACCAACAAATTCATCATCAAGAAGATCCTAAGAGCCTTGGATGGAAAATATGATACCGTGTGCACCTTGATCCAAATGATGCCCAACTACAAAGATCTCATGCCCACGGAAGTCATTGATAGAATTGTTGCTCATGAGATGTCACTCAAGGTTAAGGAAGAGCTCCACAACAAGTCTAGTGGTGCTTATAAAGCTTCATGTGATGCTCCTACTGTAGGGTAACGCAGCAGAAAACGGAAATTTTCCGACCTACGCACCAGCCCAGGACCACTATGGAGACTGCATACAAGGTTTGATTATTTTCGTTACCGACTCGTAGCACAGAGAAAGTAGAGTCGATGACAATCGGCGGTGCAGATCCCCGCAGCTAGGATTTACAACCTCCCAACCGCGAGGATGTATACCCTCATCTGCCCCTCGGACAGCCCTCCGAGAGGACCTTCGAAACACGGACGATCACTCGGACAGCCCTTCGAGAGGACCCTCAAAACTCGGACGGTCACACGGATAGCCTTTCGGGAGGCACCCTTGAACTAAGACCGAAACTACGATCTCTCTACAGAGTTGCACACATACGGTGTCATCTATCTGGTAGGGCTTCGCCGTCCAGAACTAGTTCCCACTGGAACCCAGACAGCCTTTCGGCTCTATGAAACTCTTTTCGTGGGAGGGAGAGAAGAAGCCAGATAATGCATGGCATGTGTATGAGAGCAAGGGATGAGTGTGGAGAGCACCCCCTCCACCTCTATTTATATGAAAAGCCCAAGGGAAAAATACCCAAAAAATCCATCACATGGATCTCCCACAAGGGCATAAAGGGAAGGGAAGTGGAGCTCCATGGAGATCCACCTTGTGGCCGGACACCCCTAGCCCCCCCCCCCCATGAGGGGCTTCCTTGGTTCCCAAGTTCTTCTAGAAGCCTTTTGGAAATATCCCAAAAGGTGACTTTCCATAAATATCCCAAAAAGCACTTTCACTATTCATGACGACATTTTTCAGCGTCTGTTCGAACTGAAAATATTTATGTGGGCTTAGAACATTTCTAGTACCCACTAAAATAATTTTCAATGCGTTCCAGAACAATTCCGGATTAGTGATTTTCATCTGCGAAAAGCATCTGAAGTGGTTTCGGCAGCTCCGGAACATTTCCGGTTTTTATCCCGGAAAATTCCCAGAAGTTTCCAGAATGATTCTGGCACCCTCCAAGAATTATCAGGCATGTCCCGAAACCATTTTGACTTAATGGTATACCCTGAAACAACTTTTCGGTTTTACGAAACTATTTCGCTATTCTCTCTCCGGAACTCTTCCGTTGTCTCCAAAACTTTTTCGGCGAATTTCTCTCAGACTCCTTGTCTAGTATTCAGCAGATAGATGACCCTTAAGCGTGTGACCCTATAGGTTCGGTGAAGTATAGACATGACCGGAACCCTTTCGATCAATGATAAACATCGAAGCCGTGGACACCCATATTGACCCCTATACCCACACGAATGAATATTCGAGTGAACCTCCAGTTGTCGTGTGCTATTCCAGTTGCTTCACGATATGTTACAAATACCCGAGGTGAGACATGTTGGCATCCCCGTGGATCAACAACTTGTCCACTATGCTAGTTACCTCATTACCAGTATTGTTCTCTTTTCTCATTACCCGTGTTCCGGCATCCCCGTGATCAAATCACAAAGTGTCTGGCCAGACGATGATGGATACCGTAACACCGAGAGGGCCCAGAGATATCTCTCCATTGTCGGAGGAGCAAATCCCAATCTTGAGCTATCAAGTTACTTGACATACTTTCCCATGAACCTGTAAGCCGCCGTAATAACCGTCCAGTTACGGATGACGTTTAACAAACCCCAAAGTTCATGAATCAAGCATGAAGAAACTTGATACTCTCATGGTCAGAGGAATCATGCAAATGTTAACCATCTCTGTGTTATTAACCATTAACTTGTGACGAATGAATCTCATAGCATAACGTCAATTCGGGTCGATTCAACACAAATGTTCTTCTAACATTGTGCCCTCAAAGTTGTTGGCATAGACATGCCCATGATCAGGAAAATAGGACCATCATGCAACACTTGAGCTAGTCTTAGAGGCTAGACTAGGAATACATTTTACAGTTTATTATTCCACACGTGCATATGAGTCTTCCTCCGAGCCTCGTGGTTATTGTAGACTCGAGAACCATAGCAGTTATAGCATGGAACATAAACCTAATTATGAACAGGGAGATAATCAATAACATTTATTATTGCCTCTAGGGCATATCTCCTACACCTACAACATCAAGTGAGAAACAAGTCTTCAATGAAGAATTGAGCTTAATGGTGAAGAACTTCAACAAATTCTACAAGAATAGAAGCAAAGAAAGAAGTTCCAAGTCAAGATCCTACAAAGACAAAAGATCTTCTAGTCGTGATCGTAATTGATACAATTGTGGAAGACCCGGACACTACTCCAATGATTGTACGGCTCCCTACAAGAAAAGAGAAGATTCACCTAAGAGGAGAAGTAAAAGAGATGAATCACCACCAAGAGAGAGGAGTAGAGATGATCGTTATGAACAAAGACCCTCTCATAGAAGCAAGGATTTGAAAAGGAAGGACAAATCATCAAAGAGCTACACACGACAAAGACATCAAGCTCACGTTGGTGAATGGGTATCCGGTTCCGACTCCGACAACTACTCCGAGAGAAGTTATCACTCCGACTCCGAATATACTCAAGTTGAAGGTGTTGCCGGTCTTGCACTTGTGTCATCCAACTCCTACGACATATTTGACTCACCAAATGAAGGAATTGGAAGATGCTTCATGGCTAAAGGTCCTAAGGTATCACACCCTGAGTATGTTGATTTCAATAGTGATGAAGATGATTTGCTAGGTGATGATGATTTACTTGTTGACAACACTAGTGATGAAAACTATGATGAAATTGCTATTAATCATGCTAATAAAGATGAAATGAATGACAATGATAAGAAGGAGATTGAGCATCTAACTAAAGAACTAAACACTCTTAAGTTAGCTCATGAAACAACTCTAGAGGATCATAGAGAGCTCCTAAGAACTCATGAGAAGTTACGCTTCGAGAAGCTAAATTTAGAGCAAGAGCATGGGTTCCTAAAAGCAATCAATGATTATCTTTGAAAGAAGAGTTCTTCTTACATTGCCAAGCATTTAATCTTGTCTACTTATATGCCACAAGTAAAATCTAGCAACAAGAGCAAGAAAGATTCTTCTTCTTGTAGTAACAATAACAATGTTAAATCCAATATTGTTGCTCCTAGTAGTTCTCTTGATTCCACTAATGATTCTCTTAGCCAAGTTACACTTGAGCAAGAAAATAGTTTATTGAAGGGAATTATAGAGAAAGGTCTTTACAAGAGCCTTGCCGGGAGTAAGCAATTTTAGGAAATTGTACGCAAGCAAGGAAGGCACCGGAAGAATCAAGGTGTTGGTTTTGAACGAAAGTTCAATGTTAATGGAGTTGAGTGGGAAGAAGATCAATATCCCAAGATGAAGTTTGTTCCTCAACAAGAGAAGTATGATCCCACTTCTCTCAAAGGAACACAAGTTCAAGATGATCTTCCACCACAAGACCACAAGCTAAAAGGCAAGGACAAGCTTCAAGAAGAGATTCACTCATTTGAGGAAGCTCCTAAGGCCATGGTCAAGTGGGTTCCCAAGACTACATCAAGTTCCACTACATCAAGTACGACTACAACTCCAAGGATTCCCATCAAGTTGATGTGGATCCCAAAGAAGAAGAACTAGAAAGTTCTTGAGGGTGACTCTGCCAACATACTTCACTCACATTCATTTTCGCAAGGACAAGTGCAATCAATTTCCATATCTTGCACTAGTTCATTGAGTCACAAACCCTCTTGTTGGTAAGGCAAGGGACAAGGTAACCTAATGCTTTCATGGACATCATCATATGTGTGTTTCACTCTATGTCTATGGATATTCTTGTATGTTCCTTGTGGGACTAACCTGTGTAGGTATTGAAAGTGCAACACTCCAATGGATTGCTCCAAATGATCTACATCAACATTGAGCATCCACATCTTCAACACCTACATGAAGTCATCATCGACAAAACCCAAGGTTAGTTCATCCCTCTAAGGGGGGATATCACATCTAGGGGAGCTTTGCTCTAAGAAAATTGAGTTAAAGCAACTCAAATGATGTGAACACAACAATGCTTTGTGTAAAAGTGGTAACCCCACTTGTGCTTAAACGATGAGTATGATCTATGATCAAATGTTCTCATTTGACTCCTAAGTCAATATACTCATATATAGATGACCTAGTCATCGCCAATTGCTTGATAGATACTAGAGTGTTTGTGCATGCTTTGACACATGATTTATTTGATATCTTATTGTGTGAGCATGTTGGTTGCATAATTTTGTTCATTCAAGGACATCCATTTGTTGCTTTGATTGTTTGGTTTTTCTTTTTGCCAAATGGATGGACAAGAATGCCTAAGTACTCCCTCTAGCTATCTATGCTTTTTCTCGTCTCAAACTCTATTCATGCTACATCACAAAGTTTGAACAAGTCTCTTTAGGACCCTTCTGGTGAGGAGCACTCGGAGCCACCGATCCGTCAAGGGCTTAACTTCCAAAACCTCTTAATGATTTTTGGTCAGACCGACATATCCAATTCGGTCTCACCGAGATCAATAAGTTGATCTATTTTCATCTCGGTGCCACCGATTAGAACTATTCGGTCACACCGAGTTGCAGCAACTGCTAGCAGTTTTGCATCTCGGTGCCGCTGATTCGTTCCACTCGGCGCCACCGACAACGCCTGGGTATATATTCCCCGCGTACCCGTACGGTTGAAAATCACTTCAAACCACATGAGCCCGTGCCCCAGCACTGCCGCCCTTGGTCTCCGGTTCGTCGTTGTCGTCGCCAGTGACCTTCTGCCGCTGGTCTCCGCCGCCGTCAATGGAATCGTCACCACCGTTGCCGCCATAGCAAATCCATCACCAAGTTAGGGTACGGATTTGACCCTTTGTGCTTTCCATTGCTCCGATTCTTGCACAAAGTACATTGCCATTGTTCTTCCCACGTATGAGATTAATCTATCCACCAAACAAATTCCGTAGAATAGATTTGATGCAAAAACTTAGGGTTAGGTTTCAGCCGAACCCATCTCGGACCGACCGATCTGAGGATCTCGGTCAAACCGATTGGCCCTGGCCATTGCACAAGTACAACTCAGTCTGACCAAAGTGTACTGATCGGTGAGACCAAAATCACTTTCTCTGTGAAACCCTAGCATCTCAGAGTCACTGAACTGCATTTCGGTCTGACCGAAACTGTGTATTTAGACTCTGTTAGTGCTTCGGTGTCACCGAGTTTGTCAAATCGGTAGCTCCGAAATGCTTTCTGCAGAAAACTAAAGTTAAGTTTTTGTCTCAAATTTTTGCAAAATAAGCTGTACTTTGTGATGTTCATCTACTCTATCTACACCCAACTATTCACATGGTCAGTTGCAGCTATGTCAGAGGGCAGTGACAGTCAAAACAAGTCTGAAGAGCAGCTCAACCTCAGTGAGGGCACTAGTCCCTCTAGAAGCTATGATGAGGGGAGTAGAAGCACTCCCAGCAATTTGCCTAAGGCAGCTACTAGGCAAAAGAAGAAAAGAACATATGAATCTGAGGATGAAGATTTTGTGATTGAGGAGGAAGTAACCTCCAAGAAGAAAGTACTCAAGAAGGAGTATGCTGCTGCTGCTACCAAACCTGGACTGCAGAAGAAAGCTCCTGCAAAAAGAGCTCCAATGTCAAAAGCCAGAGCCTCAACTCAAGAAACCATGGAGTTTACACTTGAACCAAGAGAGGAAGAGGCTGCTGGAGGAAAGAAAAGGAAGGAAAGGGTCAGAAAGACTATTGCAAGAGTCATTGGTATATCTTCTATGATGAGAGATTCTGAAGAAGAAGAAGAAGAAGAAGAAGAAGAAGAAGAAGAAGAGGAGGAGGAGGAAGAGCCTGCTGCACCTCCTGCAAAGACTCATAAGCTGATGGGGGATGCCATCAGGACTGGGGCTGCTCCATCTAAGCCCAAGTCTGCTCCCAAGCCTTCAGCTCAAGCTCAAGCTCCCAAGCCATCTGCACCAAAGAGATCAACCAGGAACATCTCTGCTGCTGAAAAGAACAAGGCCCCGGTGCCTGAAGTTTAAGAAGAAGAAGAGCCAGTAGTGCTTAGAAAGCTCAAGCCCAAGATTCCAGACCACAATGATGCTCATCCTGTGGCAGAGAACATGAAGTTGAGAAAGGATCATGGTCTGAGACTGTGGAGACAAACAGATCCTTATGCCACCAGGAGAGGGACTGCTGTGGACTATCGCTTTCACACCAAGGAACAGCAGGACTTCTATGAGGCTGTCCTATTGGACAAGAAACCCATTGTTTGTGATATGAAGTGGGTAGACTAGAAATACATTAATGACAATGAAGACTATTTTCCAAGTGTGCATGAGAGCTTCAGAATGAATGGTGTTGACAAGTTTGTTGGTCAGAAGCTGACAAAGTGGAACGATGAGATGATCATGCAATTCTATTCCACTGCTCACTTCTACCCCGATGGAAAGATTGTATGGATGACAGAAGGAACAAGATATCAGTCAACAATCTCAGAATGGGCCAAGTTGATCAATGCCCCCGAGGAAGAGGAGAATGATATTGATGTGTATGCTAAGCCTAGGAAGGATCACAACTCCATGGCTAACATGTACAAGTCAATTCCTGATAAAGCCTTGGACACTCACAAGTTTGGATCCATATACTACCTGCTTGCTGGCTTAACCACAATAAACACTATATTGACGCATACTCTTTTGCCCAAGTCAGGAGATCATAGAATGATCCGTGGTCACTCCATCAACCTACTTCACTTGTTTGATGTTCCGCAGAAGTTCAAGGTGATGAGCCTGATTGTAGAGACTGTGAAGAGAACAGCTGCAGACTAGAAAATATCTTGTGGATATGCCCTCACATTTAGACTTTGATCAACTCCAAGATGGGAACTGGGACATATCTACTAGACAGTGAGCATCTACCCCTGAGGCCAGACTTTGAGGACAATGAGGTTGTCATGGATGCTTCCCATCCTACTTGTGTTGAAGCCCAGGAGAAGATAGAGAGAGCAAAGGTTGCCAAAGCAGCAAAGGCAACAAGTGCACCAGATGCTTCCATAGTGCTACTCAAGACCAAGCAAGATCAAGTCAGTTATCTGCTTGAGGCTACCGTGAGAATTGAGAAGAGTTTGGCCACCTTGACTCAAAATCAGGAAAGTCTTGAGAGGATCATTGAGACTAAATTCCATGACCTAGATGTGAAGGTCACTGAGATTCAGACCATTGTGGAGAAGCTCCAAGAGGATGCTGAGGACAGGGAGGATAGACCCACTATAGATACTTTCCAGAGAGTGCCAAGGGCACAAAGGTCATCAGCTATGCCAGTTGTCAGAGACTCCAGGACTACCACTTCAGCACCTGCAGCAACTGCCATGATTGTACCTTCAGTGTCAACCCCTCCAGCTCCACAGACTTCTGCCGAAGCATTTGCAGATGCCCTCCTCTCCACGCCATCTACGCACACCGGAGCGACAACCCAGAAGACCCCTTCAGAAGCTCCCAGAGATTGTGCCTAGAGTGCCATATAGCACTATACGTTTTCAAACTTTTTGGTAACTTATTGCCAAAGGGGGAGAAAGTGTATAGATCATAGGCTTCGACAGAGAGAGTGTCTTGCTTTTTGTTGGTTTCTCTTGCTACTTTGATCGTTTGGTTGTTTGATTCCTATGCAACAATTTGTGTTATGCTCGTGAGATACTTATGTGATCATGTGTTTGATCATATGATGCTTAATGTGTGCTTGCATGGTTATATCTATGTTATGTTTATGTATGATCAATCACTTGTATCCTTGGTGATGAGTGCATGTTATTCAACTCTTATCATTTTGAGCGCTCCACCAAGATGTATGTGACATGGAAGAGTGACCCATGATCCTAATCGATTGTGCATTTGCATTCAAAAGCAAAATTCAAATAATGCACAAATTTAGGGGGAGCTCTTGCTTACCACATACTCCTCAAAGCGACGATGTATTTAATTCATATTATCTTTTGTCGAAGCTTTGATCTATATGTTGTCATCAATTACCAAAAAGGGGGAGATTGAAAGTGCAACTAATCCCCTGGTGGTTTTGGTAATTCATAACAACATATAGCTCATTGAACTAACATCCATTCAAGTTAAATATTTCAGAAAGTTCAATGATTGGCATGGCATGGACTAGAGATGTGGACCCCTCAAAATGCTAAGGACACATATTGGCAAAAGCTCAAGACTCTTCATTTATATTTTAGTGATCCAAGATCACATTGAGTCCATAGGAAAGCCAATACTATTAAAAGGGGATGAGGTGTTGCTTAATGGTCTACTTGCTCAAAGTGCTTAGTGATATTGCTCCAAAACCCTCAACCACTTTCTCACTTCCAAATATGTCCAAAACTCAAAGTCAAACTCAGCCCCACCGAAATGATCTATCCGGCGCCACCGAGTTCAGTTGACATAGCCACTGCCAGAAACCCTAACTCCTTGGTCACACCGATATGGATCTCGGTCTCATCGAGATGGCCTTGCAAACTCTCTGTTTCCCTCTGTATCATTTTGGTCTTACCGAAATGAGCGATTGGTCCCACCGAGTTTGCTTAACCAACTCTCTGTTTGCTCTTTGCTGAAATCGGTCTCACCGAGTTCAAGCAATCAACTTCACCGAGATGAGGTTTTGCCCTAGCCCTAGCACATCGGTCCCACCGAGTTGTTTCAGTCGGTCCCACCAAGATTCCTAATGTTCACATTTTGAACTAAATCGGTCTCACCGAGTTCTTCTATTCGGTCTGACCGAGTTGGGTCAAATGTGTGTAACGGCTGGATTTTGTGTGGAGGGTATATATAACCCTCCACCCCCTTCTCCATATGTGAGAGAGCCATCAGAACATGCCTACACTTCCACTATTCATTTTCTGAGAGAGAACCACCTACTCATGTGTTGAGACCAAGATATTCCAATCCTACCACAAGAATCTTGATCTCTAGCCTTTCCCAAGTTGCTTTCCACTCAAATCATCTTTCCACCATAGCCAAATCTGTGAAAGAGAGTTGAGTGTTGGGGAGACTATTATTTGAAGCACAAGAGCAAGGAGTTCATCATCAACACACCATCTATTACCTTTTGGAGAGTGGTGTATCCTAGATTGGTTAGGTGTCGCTTGGGAGCCTCCGACAAGATTGTGGAGTTGAACCAAGAAGTTTGTAAGGGCAAGGAGATCGCCTACTTCGTGAAGATCTACCCGAGTGAGGCAAGTCCTTCGTGGGCAATGGCCATGGTGGGATAGACAAGGTTGCTTCTTCGTGGACCCTTCGTGGGTGGAGCCCTCCGTGGACTCGCGCAACCGTTACCCTTCATGGGTTGAAGTCTCCATCAACGTGGATGTACGATAGCACCACCTATCGGAACCACACCAAAAATCTCTGTGTCATGATTGTGTTTGCACTCTCCAAACCCTCCCTTTACCTTCATATGCAATGTTTTACTTTCCGCTGCTACACTCTTAGAATTGCATGTGTAGGTTGATTGCTTGACTTGTGCTAAATTGCTAAAATCTGCCCACAACTAAAATTGGGAAAAGGTTAGATTTTTATTTGGTCAAGTAGTCTAATCACCCCCCCCCCTCTAGACCTACTTTCGATCCTACACTAACATATTAACTTAGTGCCCAGTGGAAGTTTTTGTTTTTTGCCTGTTTTTGGATTTTCAGAATGTCAGTACCAAACAAACTCCAAATGCCACAGAACTTTTTGGAGATTTTTTTGGACAAAAGAGACATTAGAAGCTTCAGGAGAGGACCAGAAGATGAAACATGGTCCCACGAGGCACCAGGGCACGCCCAGGGGTAGGCGCGCCCTGATGGCTAGTGGGGCCCATGTGGCTCCATTTAACCAAACTCCGCCTCTAGAAATTCTATAAAATTGGGAAACCAACAGAGAGCCAGCCAAAATACTTTTTCCGCCGCCGCAAGTTCCTGTTCTCGTGAGATCCCATATGGAGGCCTCTCCCATCTGGATCCCATCTGCACTCTGCCGGAGGGCAATTCGATCACGGAGGGGCTCTACATCAACCTTGTTGCCCTTCTGATGATGCGTGAGTAGTTTACCATAGACCTACGGGTCCATAGTTAGTAGCTAGATGGCTCTCTCTCTCTCTTTTTGATCTTCAATACAATGTTCTCCTCAATGTTCTTGGAGTTCTATTTGATGTAATCACTTTTGCGGTGTGTTTGTTGGGATCCGATGAATTATGAGTTTATGATCAGATTATCCATGAATATTATTTGAGTTTTCTCTGAACTCTTTTATGTATGAAGTTATAGCTTCGTATTTCTCTCTGATCTATTGATTTGGTTTGGTCAACTAGATTTATTTATCTTGCAATGGGAGAGGTGCTTTGTAATGGGTTCGATCTTGCAGTGCTCAATCCCAGTGACAGAAGGGGACATGACACGTATTTGTATCGTTGCTATTAAGGATAAAAAGATGGGGTTTATTCATGCGTGAGTTTACTTTGTCTACATCATGTCATCTTGCTTAAGGCGTTACTTCGTTCTTTATAAACTTAATACTCTAGATGCATGCTGGATAGCGGTCGATGTGTGGAATAATAGTAGTAGATGTAGAATCATTTCTGTCTACTTGTCTCGGACATGATGCCTATATACATGATCATTGCCTTGGATATCGTCATGATTATTTGCTTTTCTATCAATTGCCCAATAGTAATTTGTCTACCCACCGTATGACATTTTCAAGAGTGAAGCCTCTAGTGAAAACTATAGCCCCCGGGTCTACTTTTATCATATATAAAATCCTAAAAATACTTTGCTGCAATTTTACTATATTAATTTTATTTTGTATTTTTGTTCAATCTATCTATCAATTACTACACAATTTAATCTTGCAAGTAACCGTCGAGGGATTGACAACCCCTTGTTCGTGTTGGGTTGCAAGGATTTGTTATTTGTGTGCAGGTGCTGCTAACGAGGTGTTGCATGGTTCTCCTACTGGATTGATAACCTTGGTTCTTAACTGAGGGAAATACTTATCTCTACTGTACTGCATCATCCTCTCCTCTTCGGGGAAATCCCAACGCGGTTCAAGTAGCAGGAAGAATTTCTGGCACCGTTGCCGCGAAGACATCATCAACATCTATCAAATACCTATGCATAAACTTTCATCTCCTTGCATTTAAATTATTTGCTATTTGCCTCTCATTTTCATCTCCCCCACTTCTAAAAAGTTTTTACAAAAATACAAACATATTTTTCGTTTGCTTTTTTTCTTTTTGCTTCTTTGTTTGCTTGTTATCTTGTTTGCCTAGTTACAATGTCTCAGGAAAATAAAAAATTGTGTAATTTTTTAATACTAATAATAATGATTTTATTAGTACTCCGATTGCTCCTCCCGCCACTTTGTTAAATCTTGTTATGAAAGAACAATTTTCTGGTACTAATGAAGATGTTGCATCCCATCTGAACACTTTCATATAATTGTGTGATATGCAAAAGAAAAAGATGTGGATAATGATATTGTGAAATTAAAATTATTTCCGTCCTCATTCTGAGATCGCGCTAAAATTTGGTTTTCATCTCTGCCATGGAATAGTATTAATTCTTGGGATAGGTGTAAAGATGCTTTTATTGCCAAGTATTTTCCTCTCATGAAAATTATTTCTCTTAGAAATCAAATTATGAATTTCAAGCAACTTGAGCATGAACATGTTGCCCAATCTTGGGAGAGGATGAAATTAATGATAAGAAATTTCCCTACTCATGGTTTGAATTGTAGATGATCATACAAAAAATTTATGCGGGATTGAACTTTGTTTCTATAAATCTTTTAGATTCCGCCACGGGTGGTAATTTTATGGAAATTACGTTAGGAGAAGCTACCAAATTGCTTGATAATATTATGGAAAATTATTCACAAAGGCATACCCAAAGAACTCCCACTAGTAAAAAAGTGAATTCGGTTGAAGAAAATAGTACTTTGAGTAATAAAGTTGATGCGCTTATGAAATTGGTTGCTAGTAAAAATGCTACTATTGATCCTAATGATGTGCCATTTTCCACTTTGATTGAGCAAAATAATGATCCCGTATATGTGAATTTTGTCTGGTGTAACAATTTTAATAGTAATGCTTATAGAGGTAACCACCGAGGATTGACAATCCCTTGTTCGCGTTGGGTTGCAAGGATTTGTTATTTGTGTGCATTTGCTGCTAACGAGGTGTTGTGTGGTTCTCCTACTGGATTGATAACCTTGGTTCTTAACTGAGGGAAATACTTATCTCTACTGTACTGCATCATCCTCTCCTCTTCGAGGAGATTCCAACGCAGTTCACAAGTAGCATATACAACAGAGTGCGCTAAGTAGTTCCCGACCGTTATCAGATCCCCACAGTTTCCCCATTTCCCCCAAATCCCTAGATAGCCTCCAAATCCCTAGCCCCCAAATTCCCTCGTGTGGCGCTAACAATGGGGGAATGTGGACGAGTGGTGCTGATGGTTTATGTGCGGCTGCTCCTGCTCGCATCGCCGCTCTCGGCAGCGCGATGGGCGGTGCCGCCACGATGGCGGTCACCGTCGAGCACTTGCCTAAGGTCATCAGAAGGAAGGTGTACTACGGATCAGAATCATCTTGTCAGGTTCCAATCTATCCCGATCTTTTTAGCATGTCCAAAGTAGCTCCCTGCTCAATCCGTCCTGAATTAACCCCCCCCCCCCACCACCACCACACACACACACACACACAACCATGAAAGCGATCAACCACCGGATCCGGAGTATGACTCCAGACTCCCGCAACATGAGTTCGACTCTGAGTTTTGCGCCACCGAGAAGTACCAAAAGCTGAGTTGTATGCACGAACACACTCCTGCTCGATGTGTATGCACGGAGGGATTTGACATTGGTAGACGGTTTCTCAGCTGCCCCTTAGAGGTTAGTGCTAAGTTCATCATTTTAGTTGAGTTAAAGCCACCGCTCATCCTGAATACTATTTAACATTGGAAGGGATATGAGGCTTGTGCCTTTGTTAACTGGCTGGATGAATAATGACATGGCAGGGCTCGGAGTGTTATCACCAAGCTCGCAGATGATAACGTAAAGCTAAAGAAGAAACTGACTGATCTGGAGTGTACAATCAGTACGTTGAAGCAAGAAAGAATCAATCACATGCAACAAATGAAAGCAAGAGACAAGAAGGAACTAGCACGTGTAGTTGTGGTTGTCGCATTAGCCATCTTCTATGCCTTGTTTGCAATGATGATTAGGGGTTTTGTTTGATTATTACTGACTACATCAATAAGCAGAGCTCCATCTATTGCTTGCCAACTGTCCTACTCCCTTCGAACCAGTGCATAAGTCACATTACGAAAACCAAATAATCCCAAAACTCGTTCCCTATTTTTTGCCCTGAAAAAAAGAAATTAGCCAATAGGAGTCGTGGGGCGTGTATGCATTCAATGATTTGAGACTACTTAGCATAACATGCAATGGTCAATCCTCTGCACGCAATGGTATTGATTAGCAAATAAACATCAAGTTCTCTCATTTTCCCCCACCTTGGTCGCCGGTATGGAGGGAGTATGAAAAATGCTTGTTTCACATTTGGACGCTCCAACCCATCTGGGTAATTATCACACTGAGAACTGCGCAACCGTGGGAATTTGGAGCGACTGTGTACTAATAATTGCGGTTGATTATATCAGTATTCGAACCGACTACCCAGGCGGTTAGATAATCCGTCAATCCCCCGCTTCAATTGAAATTCCTCTTCTCTGCATACCCCGCTTCAGTGTCCACCATCTTCATCGTCCTGGCCGGCCGCGCTACACACTTGCACACACACTCCACAATCTCTATTTCTCATGGTTTGTATACAAACCGCAGCCATGTCGAGCGATAGCGAGGACGATAGTTCCGCCAGCAGTCTGGCGCCCGATGATAGGTCAACATCGGAATCATCCCGCTCATCTTCCATGACTTCGGAGTCGAGCCCAGACCTCGATTTTACCTGGATCATGGAAGGGACTCCGCCGCCCGAGTCATCAAATGACAACCAGACGGACGAGGAGCCGTCAGAGGGTGAAGAAGAGGACGACGATGATGAGGAGGAGGAATGGTCGAACGAGGAGGAGGACGACGATGATAGCAACAACGATGATGACAGTGGTGGCGATGAAAAGCCGACGGTTAGTGGCAAGAAGCGTTCTCGCCAATACGATGTCGCGAGGCCATCCAAGAACAACAAGAAGAAGAAGGACTAACTTAAGCAGACTATATATATCTCTGTTGTCGTTCGCTCATATTAATTCGTAATCTCTGTTTACCCTATCAATCTCATCGCAGATGGTTAGCAATATGTATTTGACAGAGATCTTTTACATTATCTCCCATAGGTTGGTTTCTTGAATTGTGTGCCCTGTCGAGCACATGAAAGGAGGCCAAAGAAATAACTGTCATTGCGCGTCCAGAGCGAACGACGGCATTCCGTGAGATCGCGAGCCCTCACATGAGTGGTCGTTTGGCGCGCCGCCGCCTCTAGGGGATTAGCTATTTTCACCTCGTGGAAATGGATCGTGTAAGAGACTCCAGAAACTCATCCAGAAGGCAGAACCCTAGCTTCTGGATCCCATCCGGAGGGAGGATCGACCAGGATAAGAGGGGGGTTCCTCTCACCACAGGAGGAACAACATCATCATCAACATCTTCATCACCACCATCTCCATCATCATTATCATCC
The DNA here is from genome assembly GCA_011799875.1 of Thinopyrum elongatum. NCBI lineage: Eukaryota > Viridiplantae > Streptophyta > Magnoliopsida > Poales > Poaceae > Thinopyrum > Thinopyrum elongatum. The sequence goes on along the minus strand of CM022302.1, from coordinate 403,301,511 downwards.
ACATCCTTATCATTTGCAACATCAAGAACCCTAGAGGATCCTTCGGTATATCGGTTGAATCACTCATCCATGTATCCCCCTTACCATCCTCATGATGCTTATTGTTCTTATGTGTGAGCAAACCCCTAGTTCTCGGGGATATGGATGAACCTTGGTATGTGTAGGATCTGAAACGTATAATGTGGATATGAGATCACATGTTGAATGCTTAGTTTAATAACTTCGTGAATGTTGTGAAGGGGCCCCACTCAGCATTTATGCCTCTGTAGGCCATGAAATATATCATTGTCTTTGCATAGGTTTAGGATGTGGAGGTAATTCGAGGTGACAGTAAAAGCCTACTGCTCCTAACATTTACAAGTGACCGGGGAGAACAAAGAACCCTTAGAGAGGCCGCGTCCATGGGGTAAACCCTTAATTGTCATGAGTTGTAACCCTCTGGGGGAGGCTATGATGGTGGCGTACGTGGCACGAAGTCTACCATGAGTAGAACGTGTTCTATACCTGGCTCCGCCCAGCATAATCGTCAACAGTGGCTCAAGTATCCACTCCATGCTATGCTTATGCATAGTGATACGTCTCCGATGTATTTATAATTTTTTATTGTTCCATGCTATTATATTATCATTCTTGGATGTTTTATAATCATTTTAACTTTATATCATTTTTTGGGACTAACCTATTGACATAGTGCCTAGTGCCAGTTGTTGTTTTTTGCTTGTTTTTTACTTCGCAGAATATCAGTACCAAACAGAGTCCAAACGCAGCGAAACATTTTGGAGATTTTTTTTGGACCAGAAGACAACTTGGGAGCCAAGGAACCACCAGGGGCGAGGCCCGTGGGGCCCATGATACACCAGGGTGCGCCAGAGGCCCCTGGCGCTCCCTGATGCATTGTGGGGCCCACGGAGGTCTCCTCCACTGCCTCTCAGCTCCATAAATACCCAAATATTCAAGAAACCCTAGGGGAGTCGACGAAACACAATTCCAGCCGCCGCAAGTTCCAGAACCACGAGATCCAATCTAACACGATCACGGAGGGGTTCATCAACCTCATTAGTGCCTCTCCGATGATGCGTGAGTAGTGCACCATAGACCTACGGGTCCGTAGGCAGTAGCTAGATGGCTTCTTCTCTCTTTTTGATTCTCAATACAATGGTCTCTTGGAGATCTATTTGATGTAATGACTTTTTGCGGTATGTTTGTTGGGATCCGATGAAGTTTGAGTTTATGATCAGATCTATATCCATGAAAGTTATTTGAGTCTTCTTTGATCTCTTATATGCATGATTCTTTATAGCCTCATATTTCTTCTTCGAATCTTTGGTTTAGTTAGGCCAACTAGATTGAGTTTTCTTGCAATGGGAAGAGGTGCTTTGTGATGGGTTCGATCTTACGGTGTCCTCACCCAGTGACAGAAGGGGTAGCGAGGCACGTATGTATCATTGCTATTAAGGATAAAAAGATAGGGTCTATTCCTACATGAATAGATCTTGTCTACATCATGCCACCATTCTTATTGCATTACTCCATTTCTCCATGAACTTAATACACTATATGCATGCTGGATAGCCGTCGATGTGTGGAGTAATAGTAGTAGATGCAGAATCATTTCGGCCTACTAACCTTGGACGTGATGCCTATATTCATAATCATTGCATGGATATCGTCATAATTAATTGTTCTTCTATCAATTGCCCAACAGTAATTTGTTTACCCATCATATACTATTTTCTCGAGAGAAGCCACTAGTGAAATCTATGGCTCCCGGGTCTATCTTTTATCATATTGCTTTCAGATCTATCTTTTATCATATTTGTTTTCAGATCTATTATTCCAAAAACCCAAAAATACCTTGCTGCACTTTTTCTTTACTTATTTTATTTTGCGTTTTATTCAGATCTATTTATCCAATCTCATACAAACCAATCTATCTTTTTACCCTCGAGGGATTGACAACCCCTCTTTCGTGTCGGGTTGCAAGTATTCGTTCTTTGTGTGCAGGTACCGTTTACATAGTGTTGCTTGGTTCTCCTACTGGATTGATACCTTGGTTTCATAACTGAGGGAAATACTTACCGTAGCTGTGCTGCATCATCCCTTCCTCTTTGGGGAAATACCGACGCAGTCTAAGCCACGTCAAAGGAATTTCTGGCGCCATTGCTGGGGAGACATCATCAATATCTATCAGGTTCCTAATCACAAATCTCATCTCCTTGCAATTTACATTATTTGACATTTGCCTCTTGTTTTCATCTCCCCCGCTTCACAAAAATTTGCCTTTTTATTCGCCCTCTTTTTCGTTCTCCTTTTTCTCGTCAGATCTTTTGTTTGCTTGTGATCTTGTTTGCCCACCTAGTCACTATGGCTAGTTCTTCCTCAATTGCGTGTACCCCCAAAAACAAAGTTCTCAATTTTAAGCAAAGGGGAGGGGAGAATCTAAAGGATGCTTGGTATAGAATTTGCAATGCTCATAATAGATCTATTCATAAGCAATCTACCGTTGTTCTTCTTCTTAGTTTTTATGTGGGTATTACCACTTGGTATAGATTCGTCCATGATACGATTACCGGTGGGAATTTCTTGATGTGTCCCTCTTTGGATGCTTTTAATGCTATGGGAGATCTAGTGGGTGTACCACCTCTCACTATCAATGAAACTGATTTAACACTTGAGCATGTTATGCAAAGGCTCGATGCTATTGAAAAGAAAATGCTCACCGAAGAACTAATTGAAAAATTAGATAAAATAATGCATAATCTTGCTAATAAAATTGGGTCAAAAGTGGGAGATGTTTTTAAATTACTAAGAGAAAAGGAAACCGTAGTTAACGAAAGAATAGAAGAAAGTCCTTCACGGATTGATAAGTTGGAAGAAATTTTTAGTAACTTAAGCACGGCCTTTTCTTTTGTTAAAACTATTGAAAAACTCCCGTAAAAATTTGCAAGTCTACACAAATTACTAAAAACAAGGGTGTCACTTCTAATAGCAACAAGGAAGATCTTAAAATGATTAGTATTCATCCCAATTTTGTTGAAGTGATAAAAGACCCTACTTGCAAGAATGAATTCTTCAATCTTGTTCCTAGGAATATTGTTATTGAAAATATATATGCTAAATCCTTGAAGAATTCTTGATATTTGATTGAGGAGTTGAAAACTAAAGATGACAATACTTGAATCTATGCATTATGCCTAGCTAGGGGCATAAAATGATAGCGCTTGTTGGGAGGCAACCCAATGAATAAAAATTATTTTTTCTTTTTTCTTTATGTTCTTGAGTGTTTGCAAAATTATGCCTCTATTGTGATTGTGTTTTTTATGTTTTAATTAGTGTTTGTGCCAAGAAAAGCCTTTGGGATAGCTTTGGGTGATAGTTGATTTGATCCTGTTGAAAAACAGAAACTTTTGCGTCCAATAACAGAATTGTTTAAATTCACAGAAGTGACGAAAAAAATCTGCATTTTTTTACACAATATTGATATACAAATTTCCTCTGCTGTCCTGATGTTTAAGCATTTTTGGAGTTAAAGAAGTATGAGTAAAATTCGCATCTTTACATACTATTCTGTTTTTGACAGATTCTGTTTTCTTTGCATTGTGTGCTTATTTTGATGAATCTATGGATTGTATCGGGGGTTATAAGCCATGGTGAAGTTAGAATACAGTAGGTATAATGCAATAACAAAATATGAATGGGTTTGCAATAGTACTTAAAGTGAAGATTGGTTTTATTATACTAACGGATCTCACAAAGGTTTTGTTAAGTTTTGTGTGATTGAAGTTTTCAAGTTTTGGGTGAGATCACGATGGATGAAGGAATAAGGAGTGAAAAGAGCCTAAGCTTGGGGATGCCCATGGCACCCCAAGTTAATATTCAAGGAGAACCAAGCAACTAAGCTTGGGGATGCCCCTGAAGGCATCCCCTCTTTCTTCTAACAACAATCGGTAATTTTACTTGGAGCTATATTTTTATTCGTCACATATCATGAGTTTTGCTTGGAGCGTCTTGTATTATATGAGTCTTTGCTTGTTTTGCTTTTTAGTTTGTCATGTTTATCCTTGCTGGACACACCTATTTGAGAGAGCCAAAATTATGCTATGATTTGTTAGAATTGCTCTATGTGCTTCACCTAAATTTTTTGAGCTATGGAATTGCTCTAGTGCTTCACTTATATCTTTTTTAGCATGGTGTGCTTTAATATTTTTGAAGAAATTCTCTCATGCTTCACTTAGATTTATTTGAGAGTTAGTAAATTTTTTGAAGAAATTCTCTCATGCTTCACTTATATTATTTTGAGAGAAAAAAAAATTATGCTCATGTTCTTCACTTAAATTTGTTTAAGCTTATCAAAAGCAATTGCAATATATGAAATTAGTCCCAAAGTGATAGATATTCAATAGGGATATAATAAAAAAATCATGAAGATCATTGGACAAATAAACTTGATTCCTCGTAATAGTTTTGAGATATGTTGATAGTAATATGTGAGTCATGTTGGTGAGTAATTATGCTTTAGAAAGAATATTGGTGTTAAGGTTTGTGATTCCCTATGCAAGCACGAAAGTCAATAGTTATGCAATGAAATTACATCCTACTTGTGGTGCATTATTCGGTGTTAGTTATGATTAATGCTCGTTTATGAGAATTTTTGTTTCCTGGTTGGTTGCTTCTCAATCTTTTTGCTAGCCTCCACTTGTACTAAGTAGAAATACTACTTGTGCATCCAAAATCCTTAAAACCAGTTTTGCCATATGAGTCCACCATACCTACCTATATGCGGTATTTCCGTGCCGTTCTAAGTAAATTTGTATGTGCCAACTCTAATTTTCAAAATGAGTTTCCTTTTTGTATGCCTGTACCGCTCATGAAGCGGCAGGGGGTAGCCAATATTTTTCCATGCAAGATGTGTTATTCTCAAGATGAGTGTTTATTCATTTGTCATTCCACAAGAGTACGGCAGTAATAGGGATGCCCAGTGCCGAAATGAAAAAGAAATTTACTTTATGTTGTCAAATAATAAATTCCTTGGAAAGTGTTGGTATGGACGGTACCCGTGGATACGGCTAGCCGTGGAGTGTGAAAGTATGGTGGAAAAAGGAATAAACATTATTTTATGTTTGGGAACCGCCTATGATGTATCTGAAGGAAATATGCCCTAGAGGCAATAATAAAGTTGTTATTTTATATTTCCTTATTCATGATAAAGGTTTATTATTCATGCTAGAATTGTATTGATCGGAAACTTAAATACATGTGTGAATACATAAACAAACACCGTGTCCCTAGTAAGCCTCTACTAGACTAGCTCGTTGATCAAAGATGGTTAAGGTTTCCTAACCATGGACATGTGTTGTCATTTGATAACGGGATCACATCATTAGGAGAATGATGTGATGGACAAGACCCATCCGTTAGCTTAGCATAATGATCGTTCAGTTTTATTGCTATTGCTTTCTTCATGTCAAATACATATTCCTTCGACTATGAGATTATGCAACTCCCGGATACCGGAGGAATACCTTGTGTTCTATCAAACGTCACAACGTAACTGGGTGATCATAAAGATGCTCTACAGGTATCTCCGAAGGTGTTTGTTGAGTTGGCATAGATCGAGATTAGGATTTGTCACTCCGAGTATCGGAGAGGTATCTCTGGGCCCTCTCGGTAATACACATCATAAGCTTGCAAGAAAAGGACTAAAGGAGTTAGTCACGAGGTGATGTATTACAGAACGAGTAAAGAGACTTGCCGGTAACGAGATTGAACTAGGTATGAAGATACCGACGATCGAATCTTGGGCAAGTAACATACCGATGGACAAAGGGAATTACGTATGTTGTCATAACGGTTTGACCGATAAAGATCTTTGTACAATATGTAGGAGCCAATATGGGCATCCAGGTTCCGCTATTGGTTATTGACCGGAGAGGTGTCTCGGTCATGTCTACATAGTTCTCGAACCCGTAGGGTCCGCACGCTTAACGTTCGTTGACGATATAGTGTTATATGAGTTATATGATTTGGTGACCGAATGTTGTTTGGAGTCCCAGATGAGATCATGGACATTACGAGGAGTCTCAAAATGGTCGAGAGGTAAAGATTGATATATAGAACGATGGTATTCGGACACCGGAAGTGTTTTGGGATGCACCGGGTAGCCATCGGTTCACCGGAAGGGGTTCCAGACAACCCCCCCCCCCCCCGGCAAGATAGGGCCTTATGGGCCAAGTGAGGGAACAACCAGCCCACAAGGGGCTAGTGCGCCGTCTATGGGCGGCCTATGGGGAGGGAAAGGAAAGGGGAGGAGGAAAGGAGAAGGTGGAGTGGAATACACCTCGCCGTTCCTCTCACCACACACACCATTGCCTTTACAACCTTCATACAAGGAAAGGGGGGCGCAGGGCAAGGCAGGGGCCCTAGGGGCCGACGGCTAGCCCTAGGGCATGCCTGGCTACCTCCCCTCTCCTCCCACCTATATATACATGGGGAGGGGCGCCACACAAGGACACACAACATTGTCTTAGCCGTGTGCGGTGCCCCCGTCCACCGTTTACTCCCTCGGTCATATTTTCGTAGTGCTTAGGCGAAGCCCTGCGGAGATCACATCACCATCACCGTCACCACGCCATCGTGCTGTCGGAACTCATCTACTACCTTCCGTCTTGCTGGATCAAGAAGGTGGAGGACGTCACCGAGCTGAACGTGTGCAGAACGCGGAGGTGTCGTGCGTTCGGTACTAGATCGGTTGGAGCGCGAAGAAAGTTTGACTACATCAACCGCGTTGTGAAACGCTTCCGCTTACGGTCTACGAGGGTACATAGACACACTCTCCCCCTCGTTGCTATGCATCTCCATGGATAGATCATTGCGTGTGCGTAGAATTTTTTTTGTTTTCCATGCAACATTCCCCAACAGTGGCATCATGAGCCTGGTGTCGTGGGAAAACACGGTCACCTATGGGGCCATCGGCCCCTTGTGGTTCGGCAAAGGGGAAGGACGCATTGCACAAAGAGCGGAGGGCACGGAGCAGCACGACAGCGATCACACGGGCAGTTTTTATCCAGGTTCGGGCCGCGGCGAGGCATAAAACCCTACTCCTGCCTTGGTGGATTGATGAGAGGACCGAGGTGGAGACGCAGCGCTCTAGCCCGGCGGGATCGCCTCGAGGCAAGAGCAACTACACGTGTATGAGTGTACCAGGGTCTAAATCCGAATCCTTTCTAAGGTTGCCATGGCCCTCCTTTTATAGATCAAGGGGTACCTAACTCTGCAGACAGGACAGAGCGCATTAAATGCGTCGCTTAGTGTCACATCGTAGCGTAGCCCAGCAAGCCTTGCCATGCCGTTTGGCCACCTTCTCGCCTACCTGCGTGACACGTCTCTGGACGGGTGTCATTTGGAGGTGATTTCCTTCGGAAGTGGCTACCACGTGCCAAATAACAACCACTTAGTCACCTGGGGGCTTGACACCGCACCGATCGATGACTTGCGTTGCTGTGAGGTGGTGCGGTGGAGTCTTGGTGGGGTAATCCGCCCTCGGCGCCCCCGGCAAGCCTGCGGGGGCAATCTGGAGACTTGTCTTCGAGGCAACCTCGACCTCGCCAGGCTCGCCTGCCCGGCAAGGGAGGTTTTTCCTTAGTGGTATCTTCCTCCTTTAGCTTGACTTGGTCTTCTTGCCTTGCCCTTTGATTTCTCAAAGAGCTCATCTCTTCTGCTTGGTCTGGTCTTGGATGCTGAGAGTTGCCGGACCGGTGGTTTGCTGTCCGTGCACAAGTCAGGGGAAAACATACACCCCTGTTTGTGTACCCCGACAGAAGCACCCGGGCCTGAGCCATACGTGTCGCTGGGCACGTTGGGTTAGGCCCCAAATAGTGTAGAGACACGTGGCGAGAGAATGTTGCGCGTGCAGCGGTTCACCATGATGACCAGTCAATCCAACGTCCACTTCGCGTAATCACCGCGGGTCATGGGGTCGTGGGACTGCAGCAGTTAATGTAAAACCATAACTTTCTGAAGAGTCGCGCCCTCCCCCATGTCATTTCCCTTAAGAGAGAAAAACGCGAAGGGGCACTGCTCATTCATCGTTCGCCTTGCTCCTCCACCATCTTCTTCCGCAAGCCAAGCAACTGCTCTCCTTCGTCGCCCACACTCGCCATTGATCCCCACCCAGCTTCCTCCCCCACCTCCGTCGCAGCTCGAAGAGATGGGGAAGAAAGCCGCTGCCCCCAAGGGGAAGCGAGCGACCGCCGCGAAGGAGGTGGCCGCTGAGGGGAGCAAGAAGAGAGCAGCAGAGCTGGACAAGAAGCAAAGGGAGACGTGGTCTTCTTTCTGTCGAATCTAGACGGCGACATTTTGAAAGCAAGGTATGGATATCTGTGGTGGAGGGAGGTTCCGAAGGGGTAAGGCGCACCCAAGGTTCTGGCAGAGGGGAAAAAGGATCCGCCGGATTCATATAGATTCTTTTGTGCATACTTCATCTGCGGCCTCTGTCCCCCCTTTTCGGATTTCTTTGAAGGGATGATGGTAATCTACGGATTCCACCTTCTGGGCTTCACGCCGAATGCAATGGCGTGCATGGTGATTTTCGCCCATTTGTGCGAGAACTTTGTTGGGGTTGCCCCCAATGTGGATCTGTTCAGGCACTATTTTGTCCCGCAGGTGGAGAGCAAGGTCCACCGATCTGGGAATATAAGCTAGATGCCTCGCGTGGCAAGGGAGAACTGGGATTACCTCCCTGGCCAGCAGCGCGGCAGATGGGAGGAATGGCGGGCCGACTGGTGCTGGATCCAGGACGGGGAGGCCCCAGATTTTTGCCAGCGCGGACGGAGTGATGGTGCACGGCAGTGAATGGAGGGAATTCAGCCTTACCGACGACAGGCTCCACCCAGCAATAAATAGGATCACCCGCCTAAAGGCTGCCGGGCTGACCATCGGGCATGTGGGGGCCGACTTCCTCCGACGTCGCATTGCGCCACTGCAGAAGAGGGACAGGTTCACCTGGCAGTATGGAGATGCTGTAGACAGGATGAGGTTGTACCCTGGCCTGACCAACAATCTGTCAGTTTATGGCCATGCTTGGTTGTGCGAACAACTGTTTGGCAGCCTTAGGCCGTTCAAGTTGCCAGCAAATGTCATCCCACTGAACATCAACTTAGCCCGGGACCAGATTCTGAAATGGATGCCAGATTGCAATGCTCATGGAGTTTCGGGTGACTGGCAGTTACCCGAGCTTAATGAAGAGCTTGCGTGGACCTCCAGCCTGGTGGAAAGGGCTACCAGGGTGGAGACCAATATGTTCAAGCGCACCTCCAAGGTGGAGGAGGCGTTCATCAAGAGGCGGATCGAGGAGGACAAGGCGCTCCGAGCTGCCGCAAAGGCGAAGGCTGGGAAGGCAGCGGAGCAAGAGGAGGAGGCTGAGGACGAAGGCTCCTCCCACGGCAGAAGCGAGGCGCAAGCCACAGAGGAGGCTGCCGGGGATGATCCTGCCGAGGGCGAGCCCGCCGGGGACGAGCCTGCCGGGGACGAGTCTGCCGAAATTGAGGCCTTATATGCCACAGCAGCAGAGGCCCAGGAGGAAGAGGGGGCTGAGGAGGCGGAGCAGCCTGAGGAAGAGTGGCTCATCGCAGGCCCTCAAGCCCCCGAGCCAGTCTTGGACCAGCGCCCTCACAGGCGGGTGGCTAGCCGGGGAGCAGCGGTTCCCGATCCTGCGCCTGCCGCCAAGAAGTTAAAGAAGACTACCTCCAAAGGTAGCAGGCCGGATGCGGTGCGCCGGTAGTCCTCTTCGCCTCTCTGGGGCTAGGACCCCTCCCGCCAAGCAATTGGCAGCCACAGGAGTCGACTCCAGCTCCTAGTCCGGCTCGAGCTCCTCGCACAGCTCATCCTCGTCGGAGTCCCCTGCGCCTCAACAAGGCTTGGAGTTGCCGGGAAGCTCCGTTCCTCCACCCCAGAAGAGAAGCAAGGCACCCTCACGGCCCATGGAGTTCGAGCTGAGCTCCATGCTCATTGATGAAGAGTAAGAAAGAACACTCTTCTTTCTTTACTGTAGCTTCCGCATATTCTCTTGCTTGCTGACTGATCATTGCTCGCCGTCTTTGCCAGGGAGGAGGAGGAAGAAGGTGAGACCCTCATCCACCGGACCGAGCCGCTCAGGCGTGCGGAGCCGCCGAAGACTGTCGAAGGCACGGGCCTAGTGGGAAGCGGCATGAACGACCCGGCACCAAGCCCCCAGCCCAGCCCCCGGCCTGAAAGTGCAGGGTTGGCTCCCCCCGTCGGAAGTGATGGCGGAGAGCTCCCTACCTCTGTGGCCAGAGGAGGGCAGGAGACCACTCAGGGCGAGTCCTTTCAGGAGGGGCCCACCCCGCCCGCCGATCGATTCGAGAGATCCCCGACGAAGGTTTCCATGGAAGGGTCCGCCCGGGACGATGCCGTGGTTACCGAGGGAGGGGATGGTGATCATGGCCCAGCAACTGACGTTGTCGGGGAAACCGAAGCTCCCCCACAGCAGGCATCTCCAGGTAATCCATTTACTCTTCTTGATTCCGTTGCTTTCACCATCTTGCTCCATGTCCTCGACTCTCTAATGCTTCGGCTTCCTTATCATTGATTGTTGACTCTGCCTGCAGCCCTTCTGATCGAAGAGCCTGAACTGCTGGAAGAAGTGGCCAGCATAGGGAAGGATGCCGCAGAGGAAGCCGCCAAGATTGCTGCCGCAGAAGGGCAGGAACACGTCGTTGGGGGTATTCAGGAGCCCCCGAAGGAACCAGAGAAAACCCCCGGTAGCACATCAGGGTCGGGGGTATTGGTTGAAGAGAAAATCCCCCTCCAAACTATGGACCCCTTCCCTCATTTGGCACCTCGGCAGGGGTCCCGCCGCCAGATTTGAGTCAACTGGCGCTGGTGCTTGCGCAGCCTGGGCTTGGAGCCCCTGGTTCATCAGCGGCGACGAGCGTGGAACTTGATGGAGAGCTCCAACGCATCTTGGCGTCGTTGTACCAGGGGGTCGAAGAGGCAGAAGACTCCACCACTGTCGCCATGGACTTGTCTTTCCTGGAGTCCATGGCGGTAGGCATTAAAGAGATGCAGGATCGGCACAGCCAGAAATGGCAGGCGCTCAAGGAGCAGCGCAAGTCCGCCAACAAGGTGGACCAGAAGCTGAGGGACAAGGGTAACGAGCTGTGCGACTGGCATGGCAAGCAGTTCCAAGTCCTTATGAGGCAGTAGGAGGCGATTTCCATGGCAACGGAAGATGTCATCACCCGGGAGGCTCGCTTGGCAGAGCGCAAGGCGCTCCTGGACGCCAAGGAGAAGGATATCTCTTCCCGGGAAGAGAAGCTCGAAGCCACCCTCCGTGCCAAGGACGAAGAACTGGAAGCCCTCGTGCAGCAACGTACCAAGGAGCAAGAGGACAAGCATAAGGCAGCCCTGGACACCCTTACTGTTTGATTCTGCCGTCCAACTGAAGAAACTAGCTGATGACCTTGCCGCTACATCCACTGCCAAGACCGACCTCGACAAACAGGTGGCCAAATTGACTGAAGAGCTTGCCGGGCACATCAAGGAGGTCGCGACCCTCAAGGAGGAGGTGCAGAAAGCAAAGACCCTTCTGAAGGATGTGCAATCACAGCTCTCCTCCAAGAGCCAAGGCCTTGAGACCGCCAATGGCACCATTGAAGATTTGAAGGCCAGGATTGGCACCCTGGAGAGCTCGATCGAATCCAGCGGGGTTCGCGAGAAGCAGCTAGTGAAGGACTTGGACACCACAAGGCTCCTTTGGAAAGATGTAGAGAACAAGCTGGCGAACCACACCGAGCAGGTCAACCTTTGGATCAAAAGCTTGGTCGACATCGCCGAGCATCTCACCACCCAAACTGCAGTAATGGGCATGGAAGGGCCAGTCTTCCCTGCCAGTAGGCATGAGGTCCCCAACGTCAAGCTAGGGCTCTTCAATGAGCTGGTCGAAAAGCTGAAGGCACACGAAGAGGGAAGGGCCAGTCGCTTCATGAGTGAATCCCGGAAGCTTGCCCGCAACGCTCACTTCATGGTTCTGAGCAACATCACCTACTGCCATCTGGACCTCGACCTTGCCGACAGTTTCAGGAAGCCGCCGGAGGGTGCAGATGTTTCGGCTACCGGGGAGAAAGTTGCCCCATATGCCGACAAGGTCCTTGCTATCCACACTGTTCCGCAAGGTCACCAGGCACGGCCTTGAATTATCCTTGCCATCGTGCTGTCCTGTAACAAAACATGATGCATGTCCCGTGTTTAGACACCGTACTTCTTTTATTTGTGTGGAATTGATGTCCATACTTAATCTTAACTGCATGCTTATCCCTTTTGAGTTTACCCATCGGTGTTCGTATGATTAGTCTCTGTGCGTGTTTTGGTTGCCTGCCGGTATCATACTGCCGCGATTGTCATAAGGGCCGGGCCCTTAGCATTCATCTTGGCGAGGATACGTCCCGGCAGGTTTTTCCTTAGTAGCTTTTGACGCTGCCACCCATTCTGCGAGCAGGCTCGGAACAGAACAAGGGCGCAGACAAAGAACTAGTAAGGTGCCATCACACGAAGGATTTCCTCATACGTACGCCTCGGTATCCAAGGGATAAGCAAATGCAAATTCTAGGTCTATGGTAGAGCAACGAGTGTGCGGAATTAGCTTTTGTCCTTGCTTTCCTCCATCCTCTTCAGCTGCGGCCGCTTGCCATGTTCGCATGCTTCGGGAGGGATGGCGCCGCGCGTGTTGCTTTTCGGCTCCCGGCTGGTGCCGGCAAGAATCATGTGTATCTTGTGGGCGGTAGGACGCGATGCAAGGCACAACTGGTTTCTCTCTCCTCCTCTCCACACCTTTTTTAAACAATCTGACAGCAGCTGGCATAAAAGTCACGCTAACGCGGACAGCCTCGCCGGAGCGCACTTGCTGGGGCGTCAATCAACGGATTCACACCGGCGCTCTACTCAGGATTTTCCTAGGCAGGGTAAATGCTAGACAGAGTGTCGCGTGCGGGCTCATCGACATTGATGATGCTAAACCCCGGATAGCTTGATTGTCGATAAGTGAGAGTGGCGGAGAGAGAAACCTTGTACCCCTACACCTTGTTCCTTTTCCCGAACGGGGCCTGCATGGTGACCATGCTGCCCGAATCGTTCGGGGTTGCCTCGCCGCCATCATTCCTTGTTCTCGTCGCTGCTGCAGCCGCGGCGGAAAAAGGCGATGGAGATAGGACAGGATGGGCGGGGGAGCAATACCGCTCCCCTCCCATCCTACTATGCCCCATCTTTTCTTGGGCGTCATGGATGATGAAGCCGTCGATGAAGAGAATGATGATGAAGATGATGCGCTGCGTACGCTCTCGGGTTCGCGCAAGCGCTTCCCCCTACCTGGCGCGCCAAAGATATCGTGGGAAAACATGGCCATCTATGGGGCCATCGGCCCGTTGTGGTTCGGCAGTGGGGAAGGACGCATTGCACAAAGAGCGGAGGGCGCGGAGCAGCACGACAGCGATCACATGGGCAGATTTTTCCCAGGTTCGGGCCGCGGCGAGACATAAAACCCTACTCCTGCTTTGGTGGATTGATGAGAGGACCGAGGTGGAGACGCAGCGCTCTAGCCCGGCAGGGTCGCCTCGGGACGAGAGCAACTACGCTCGTATGAGTGTACCAGGGTCCGAAGCCGAATCCTTTCTAAGGTTGCCATGGCCCTCCTTTTATAGATCAAGGGGTCACCACAATGGCAAATCGGTCATTGCGTACTGATTAGATAGCAAACAGTGCTATCATACGTAACTCTGCAGACAGGACAGAGCGCATTAAATGCGTCGCTTAGTGTCACATCGTAGCGTAGCCCGGCAAGCCTTGCCATGCCGCTCGGCCACCTTCTCGCCTACCTGTGTGACATGTCTCTAGATGGGTGTCATTTGGAGGTGATTTCCTTCGGAAGGGGCTGCCACGTGCCAAATAACAGTCACTTAGTAACCTGGGGGCTCGACACCGCACCGATCGATGACTTGCGTTGCTATGAGGTGGTGTGGTGGAGTCTTGGCGGGGTAATCCGCCCTCGGCGCCCCCGGCAAGCCTGCCGGGGCAATCTGGAGACTTGTCTTTGGGGCAACCTCGACCTCGCTAGGCTCGCCTGCCCGGCAAGGGAGGTTTTTCCTTAGTGGTATCTTGCTCCTTTAGCTTGACTTGGTCTTCTTGATCTGCCCTTTGATTTCTCAAATAGCTCATCTCTTCTGCTTGGTCTCGTCTTGGATGCTGAGAGTTGCCGGACCGGTGGTTTGTTGTCCGTGCACAAGTCAGGGGAAAACATACACCCCTGTTTGTGTACCCCGACACCAGGTCTATGCGTAGATGATATGCACGAGTAGAACACAAAGAGTTGTGGGCGGTGATATTCATACTGCTTACCACCAACGTCTTATTTTGATTTGACGGTATTGTGGGATGAAGCGGCCCAGACCAACCTTACATGTCCACGCACATGAGACCGGTTCCACCGACTGACATGCAACTAGTTTTGCATAAAGGTGGCTGGCGGGTGTCTATTTCTCCTACTTTAGTTGAATTGAATTTGACTACGGCCGGTCCTTGAAGAAGGTTAAAACAGTAAACTTGATAAATCACCGTTGTGGTTTTTGCGTAGGTAAGAACGGTTCTTGCTAGAAACCCGTAGCAGCCATGTAAAACTTGCAACAACAAAGTAGAGGATGTCTAACTTGTTTTTGCAGGGTATGTTGTGATGTGATATGGTCAAGACATGATGTGATATACGTTATTGTATGAGATGATCATGTTTTGTAAATTATCGGCAACCGGCAGGAGCCTTATGGTTGTCTCTTTATTGAATGAAATGCAAACGCCATGTAATTGCTTTACTTTATCGCTATGCGTTAGCAATAGTTGTAGAAGCAATAGTTGGCGAGATGACCACGACGCAACGATGGAGATCAAGGTGTCGAGCCGGTGACGATGGAGATCATGATGATGCTTTGGAGATGCAGATCAAAAGCACGAGATGATGATGGCCATATCATGTCACATATTTTGATTGCATGTGATGTTTATCTTTTATGCATCTTATTTTGCTTAGTACGGTGGTAGCATTATAAGATGATCCCTTCACTAAATTTCAAGTTAAAGTGTTCTCCCTGAGTATGCAACAGGTGTAAGACAGTTTTGCACATGATGATCGGGTGTGATAGACTCTACGTTCACATACAACGGGTGTAAGACAGTTTTGCACATGCAGAATACTTGGGTTAAACTTGACGAGCCTAGCATGTACAGACATGGTCTCGAAACACTGGAGACCGAAAGGTCGAACATGAGTCATATAGTAGATATGATCAACATAGAGATGTTCACCATTGATGACTACCCCATCTCACGTGATGATCGGACATGGGTTAGTTGATTTGGATCATGTATCACTTAGATAACTTGAGGGATGTTTATTTAAGTGGGAGTTCTTAAGTAATTTGATTAATTTAATTTAATTTATTATGAACTTAGTCTTATAGTTTTGCATATCTATGTTGTAGATCAATGGCCCGAGCTACCGTTCCCCTGAATTTTAATGCGTTCCTAGAGAAAGCTAAGTTGAAATATGATGGTAGCAACTACACGGACTGGGTCCGTAACTTGAGGATTACCCTCATTACTGCACAAAAGAATTATGTCCTTGATGCACCGCTAGGTGAAAGGCCTACTGCAGGAGCAAAAGCTGATGTTTTGAATGTCTGGCAAGCTCGATCTGATGACTACTTGATAGTTCAGTGTGACATGCTTTACGGCTTAGAACCAGGACTTCAAAGACGTTTCGAACGTCATGGAGCATATGAGATGTTCCAAGAGTTGAAGTTAATATTTCAAGCAAATGCCCGGGTTGAGAGATATGAAGTCTCCAACAAGTTCTATAGCTGCAAGATGGAGGAGAACAGTTCTGTTAGTGAACACATACTCAAAATGTCTGGGTATTATAATCACTTGACTCAGCTAGGAGTTGATCTTCCAGTTGATTGTGTTATTGACAGAGTTCTTCAATCACTGCCACCAAGCTACAAAGGCTTCGTGATGAACTATAATATGCAAGGGATGAACAAAACAATTCCCGAGCTCTTTGCAATGCTCAAGGCTGCGGAGGTAGAAATCAAGAAGGAGCATCAAGTGTTG
The DNA here is from genome assembly GCA_011799875.1 of Thinopyrum elongatum. Lineage (NCBI taxonomy): Eukaryota > Viridiplantae > Streptophyta > Magnoliopsida > Poales > Poaceae > Thinopyrum > Thinopyrum elongatum. The sequence continues at coordinate 403,285,341 of CM022302.1, read as the reverse complement.
ATGGTTAACAAGATCACTAGTTTCAAGAAAAAGGGCAAGGAAAAGAAAGGGAACTTCAAGAAGAATGGCAAGCAAGTTGCCACTCCTGGGAAGAAGCCCAAAGCTGGACCCATGCCTGAAACTGTGTGCTTCTACTGCAAAGGGATTGGTCACTGGAAGCGGAACTGCCCCAAATACTTGGCGGATAAGAAGGATGGCAAAGTGAACAAAGGTATATTTGATATACATGTTATTGATGTGTACCTTACTAATGCTCATAGCAGCGCCTGGGTATTTGATATTGGTTCAGTTGCTCATATTTGTAACTCGAAACAAGAGCTGCGGAGGATGAGGTGACGATGCTCGTCGGGAATGGTTCCAAGGTCGATGTGATCGCCGTCGGCACGCTACCTCTACATCTACCTTCGGGATTAGTTTTAGACCTGAATAATTGTTATTTGGTGCCCGCGTTGAGCATGAAAATTATATCTGGATCTTGTTTATTGCGAGACGGTTATTCATTTAAATCAGAGAATAATGGTTGTTCTATTTATATGAGTAATATCTTTTATGGTCATGCACCCTTGAAGAGTGGTCTATTTTTGTTAAATCTCGATAGTAGTGATACACATATTCATAATATTGATGCCAAAAGATGCAAAATTGATAATGATAGTGGAACATATTTGTGGCACTGCCGTTTAGGTCATGTTGGTGTAAAGCGCATGAAGAAACTCCATGTAGATGGACTTTTGGAATCACTTGATTATGAATCATTTGATACTTGCGAACCATGCCTCATGGGCAAGATGACTAAAACTCCGTTCTCCGGAACAATGGAGCGAGCTAATGATTTATTGGAAATAATACATACCGATGTATGCGGTCCGATGAGTATTGAAGCACGTGGCGGGTATCGTTATTTTCTGACCTTCATAGATGATTTGAGTAGATATGGGTATGTCTACTTAATGAAACACAAGTCTGAAACATTTGAAAAGTTCAAAGAATTTTAGAGTGAAGTGGAGAATCATCGTAACAAGAAAATAAAGTTTCTACGATCTGATCGCGGAGGCGAATATTTGAGTTACGAGTTTGGCCTTCATTTAAAACAATGTGGAATTGTTTCACAACTCACGCCACCTGGAACACCACAGCGTAATGGTGTGTCCGAACGTCGTAACCATACTTCATTAGATATGGTGCGATCTATGATGTCTCTTACCGATTTACCACTATCATTTTGGGGTTATGCATTAGAGACAGCTGCATTCATGTTAAATAGGGCACCGTCTAAATCCGTTGAGATGACACCGTATGAACTGTGGTTTGGCAAGAAACCTAAGCTGTCGTTTCTTAAAGTTTGGGGTTGCGACACTTATGTCAAAAGGCTTCAGCCTGATAAGCTCGAACCCAAATCGAAGAAGTGTGTCTTCATAGGATACCCTACGGAAACAATTGGGTACACCTTCTACCACAGATCCGAAGGTAAGATCTTTGTTGCCAAGAATGGAACCTTTCTAGAGAAGGAGTTTCTCTCGAAAGAAGTGAGTGGGAGGAAAGTAGAACTCAATGAGGTAATAGTACCTTCTCTCGAATTGGAAAGTAGCACATCACAGAAAACCGTTCCCGTGATGCCTACACCAACTAGAGAGGAAGATAATGATAATGATCATGAAACTTCAGATCGAGTTGCTACTGAACCTCATAGGTCAACCAGAGCATGATCCGCACCAGAGTGGTACGGTAATCCTGTCCTGGAAGTCATGTTACTAGACCAAGGTGAACCTACGAACTATGAAGAAGCTATGATGAGCCCAGATTCCGACAGATGGCTTGAGGCCATGAAATCTGAGATAGGATCCATGTATGAGAACAAAGTGTGGACTTTGGTGGACTTGCCCGATGATCGGCAAGCTATTGAGAATAAATGGATCTTCAAGAAGAAGACAGACGCTGATGGTAATGTCACCATCTACAAAGCTCGACTTGTCGCAAAAGGTTTTTGACAAGTTCAAGGGGTTGACTACGATGAGACTTTCTCACCCGTAGCGATGCTTAAGTCCGTCCGAATCATATTAGCAATTGCCGCATTTTATGATTATGAAATCTGGCAAATGGACGTCAAAATTGCATTCCTTAATGGATTTCTTAAAGAAGAGTTGTATATGATGCAACCAAAAGGTTTTGGCGATCCTAAAGGTGCTAACAAAGTGTGCAAACTCCAGCAATCCATCTATGGACCTGTGCAAGCATCTCGGAGTTGGAATATACACTTTGATGAGGTGATCAAAGCATATGGTTTTATACAGACTTTCGGTGAAGCCTGTATTTACAAGAAAGTGAGTGGGAGCTCTGTAGCATTTCTGATATTATATGTAGATGACATATTGTTGAGTGGAAATGATATAGAATTTTTGGATAGCATAAAAGGATACTTGAATAAGAGTTTTTCAATGAAATACCTCGGTGAAGCTGCTTATATATTAGGCATAAAGATCTATAGAGATAGATCAAGACGCTTAATAGGACTTTCACAAAGCACATACCTTGACAAAGTTTTGAAGAAGTTCAAAATGGATCAGTCAAAGAAAGGGTTCTTGCCTGTGTTACAAGGTGTGAAGTTGAGTCAGACTCAAAGCCCGACCACTGCAGAAGATAGAGAGAAAATGAAAGTCATTCCCTATGCCTCAGCCATAGGTTCTATCATGTATGCTATGCTGTGTACCAGACCTGATGTGTGCCTTGCCATAAGTCTGGCAGGGAGGTACCAAAGTAATCTAGGAGTGGATCACTGGACAGCGGTCAAGAACATCCTGAAGTACCTGAAAAGGACCAAGGATATGTTTCTCGTTTATGGAGGTGACAAAGAGCTCGTCGTAAATGGTTACGTCGATGCTAGCTTTGACACTGATCCGGATGACTCTAAGTCACAAACCGGATACGTATTTATATTGAATGGTGGAGCTGTCAGTTGGTGCAGTTCCAAGTAGAGCGTCGTGGCGGGATCTACGTGTGAAGCGGAGTACATAGCTGCTTCGAAAGCAGCAAATGAAGGAGTCTGGATGAATGAGTTCATATCTGATCTGGGTGTAATACCAAGTGCATCGGGTCCAATGAAAATCTTTTGTGACAATACTGGAGCAATTGTCTTGGCAAAGGAATCCAGATTTCACAAGAGAACCAAACACATCAAGAGACGCTTCAACTCCATTCGTGAACAAGTCAAAGATGGAGACATAGAAATTTGCAAGATACATACGGATCTGAATGTAGCAGACCCGTTGACTAAGCCTCTTCCGCGAGCGAAACATGATCAGCACCAAGACTCCATGGGTGTTAGATTCATTACAATGTAATCTAGATTATTGACTCTAGTGCAAGTGGGAGACTGAAGGAAATATGCCCTAGAGGCAATAATAAAGTTGTTATTTTATATTTCCTTATTCATGATAAAGGTTTATTATTCATGCTAGAATTGTATTGATCGGAAACTTAAATACATGTGTGAATACATAAACAAACACCGTGTCCCTAGTAAGCCTCTACTAGACTAGCTCATTGATCAAGATGGTTAAGGTTTCCTAACCATGGACATGTGTTGTCATTTGATAACAGGATCACATTATTAGGAGAATGATGTGATGGACAAGACCCATCCGTTAGCTTAGCATAATGATCGTTCAGTTTTATTGCTATTGCTTTCTTCATGTCAAATACATATTCCTTCGACTATGAGATTATGCAACTCCCAGATACCAAAGGAATACCTTGTGTTCTATCAAACATCACAACATAACTGGGTGATCATAAAGATGCTCTACAGGTATCTCTGAAGGTGTTTGTTTAGTTGGCATAGATCGAGATTAGGATTTGTCACTCCGAGTATCGGAGAGGTATCTCTGGGCCCTCTCGGTAACACACATCATAAGCTTGCAAGAAAATGACTAAAGGAGTTAGTCACGAGGTGATGTATTATGGAACGAGTAAAGAGACTTGCCGGTAACGAGATTGAACTAGGTATGAAGATACCGACGATCGAATCTCGGGCAAGTAACATACCGATGGACAAAGGGAACTACGTATGTTGTCATAACGGTTTGACCGATAAAGATCTTCGTAGAATATGTAGGAGCCAATATGGGCATCCAAGTTCCGCTATTGGTTATTGACCAGAGAGGTGTCTCGGTCATGTCTACATAGTTCTCAAACCCGTAGGGTCCGCACGCTTAATGTTCGTTGACGATATAGTGTTATATGAGTTATATGATTTGGTGACCGAATGTTGTTTGGAGTCCCAGATGAGATCACGGACATGATGAGGAGTATAGAAACAGTCGAGAGGTAAATATTGATATATAGGACAATGGTATTCGGACACCGGAAGTGTTTCGGGATGCACCGGGTAGCCATCGGGTCACCGGAAGGGGTTCCGGACACCCCGGGGCAAAGATATGGGCCTTATGGGCCAAGTAAGGGAACACACCAGCCCATAAGGGGCTGGTGCGCCCTCTATGGGACCGGCCCTATGGGAAGGAAAAGGAAAGGGGAGGAGGAAAGGAAAGTGTGGAGTTGGACTCCCTCTTCCTTCCCTCCCCCCCTTCCTTTTCCCCTTGGACATATAAGGAAAGGGGGGCGCAGGGCAAGGTAGGGGCCCTAGGGGCCGGCTGCCAGCCCTAGGGCATGCCTGGCTGCCTCCCCTCCTCTCCCACCTATATATATATGGGGAGGGGGCGCCACACAAGGACACACAACATTGTCTTAGCCGTGTGCGGCGCCCCCGTCCACCGTTTACTCCCTCGGTCATATTTTCGTAGTGCTTAGGCGAAGCCCTGCGGAGATCACATCACCATCACCGTCACTACGCCATCGTGCTGCCGGATTTCATCTACTACCTTGCCGTCTTGCTGGATCAAGAAGGCAGAGGACATCACCGAGCTGAACGTGTGCAGAACGCGGAGGTGCCGTGCGTTCGGTACTAGATCGGTTGGAGCGCGAAGAAAGTTTGACTACATCAACCGCATTGTGAAATGCTTCCGCTTACGGTCTACGAGGGTACGTAGACACGCTCTCCCCCTCATTGCTATGCATCTCCATGGATAGATCATTATGTGTGCGTAGCAAAAAAATTATTTTCCATGCAACGTTCCCCTACAGTATCTAGCATGGAAAGTATTGGGAACTACTCGGTCATTTTTGTTGACGGGAAAAGCATGCCTCCCAAAAATTTTATATCTCAATTTAACCTTTGAGCTCTGGCACCTCTACAAATATCTACTTCCCTCTTCGAAGGGCATGTCTATTTACTTTTATGCAATTTTTATTTTTTGAGTCTCCATCTTCTCTTATAAAGCACCAACTAGGGAGCACTATGATCATACTTGAGCATTGGATGTAGCTAATATTCAAGTGTGTTTTGTGAATGGATCAATGATTGAGCATGACGGGCTAGGGATAACTTTCTTTAGTGTTGATATTTTGAAAGACATGGTTGCTTGTTGATATGCTTGAGTATTAAAGTCTTCATGTCAAAACTAGACTATTGCTTTGAATCATTTAAAAAGTCCAAATGTCCATGCTACAAAAGAAAAGAATATGTGATGAACATGTTAGGCAGCATTCCACATCAAAAATTCTGTTTTTATCATTTACCTACTCGAGGACGTGCAGGAATTAAGTTTGGGGATGCTGATACGTCTCCAACGTATCTATAATTTTTATTGTTCCATGCTGTTATATTACCATTCTTGGATGTTTTACAATCATTTTATAGCAACTTTATATCATATTTTGGGACTAACCTATTGACATAGTGCCCAGTGCCAGTTGTTGTTTTTTGCTTGTTTTTTACTTCACAGAATATCAGTACCAAACGGAGTCCAAACGCAGTGAAACTTTTTGGAGATTTTTTTTGACCAGAAGACAACTTGGGAGCTAAGGAAGCACCTGGGGGGAGGCCCGTGGGGCCCACGATACACCAGGGCTCGCCAGAGGCCCCTGGCATGCCCTAATGTATCGTGGGGCCCACGGAGGTTTCCTCCACCGCCTCTCAGCTCTATAAATACTCAAATATTCCAGAAACCCTAGGGGAGTCGACAAAACACAATTCCAGCAGCCGCAAGTTCCAGAACCACAAGATCCAATCTAACACGATCACGGAGGGGTTCATCATCCTCATTGGTGCCTCTCTGATGATGAGTGAGTAGTTCACCATAGACCTATTGGTCCGTAGGCAGTAGCTAGATGGCTTCTTCTCTCTTTTTGATTCTCAATACAATGGTCTCCTGGAGATCTATTTGATGTAATGACTTTTTGCGGTGTGTTTGTTGGGATCCGATGAAGTTCGCGTTTATGATCAGATCTATATCCATGAAAGTTATTTGAGTCTTCTTTGATCTCTTATATGCATGATTATTTATAGCCTCATATTTCTTCTTCGAATCTTTGGTTTAGTTAGGCCAACTAGATTGATTTTTCTTGCAATGGGAAGAGATGCTTTGTGATGGGTTTGATCTTATGGTGTCCTCACCCAGTGACAGAAGGGGTAGTGAGGCACGTATGTATCGTTGCTATCAAGGATAAAAAGATGGGGTCTATTCCTACATGAATAGATCTTGTCTACATCATGTCATCGTTCTTATTGCATTACTCCGTTTCTCCATGAACTTAATACACTAGATGCATGTTGGATAGCGGTCAATGTGTTGAGTAATAGTAGTAGATGCAGAATCGTTTCGGTCTACTAATCATGGACATGATGCCTATATTCATGATCATTGCCTGGATATCGTCATAATTATTTGTTCTTCTATCAACTGCCCAACAGTAATTTGTTTACCCACCGTATGCTATTTTCTCGAGAGAAGCCACTAGTGAAATCTACAGCCCCCGAGTCTATCTTCTATCATATTGCTTTCAGATCTATCTTTTATCATATTAATTTTCAGATCTATTATTCCAAAAACCCAAAAATACCTTGCTGCACTTTTTCTTTACTTATTTTATTTTGCGTTTTATTCAGATCTATTTATCCAATCTCATACAAACCAATCTATCTTTTTTACCGTGGAGGGGTTGACAACCCCTCTTACGCGTCGGGTTCCAAGTATTTGTTCTTTGTGTGCAGGTACTGTTTACATAGTATTGCTTGGTTCTCCTACGGGATTGATACTTTGGTTTCATAACTAAGGGAAATACTTACCGTAGTTGTGCTGCATCATCCCTTCCTCTTTGGGGAAATACCGACGCAGTCTAAGCCACGTCAATAGTAGTACTAGAAACATACCAATGGGGATTCCGGATTCCCTGAGAACGCCTTTTTAATTCTGTTATTTCACAGCTCTTTACTGTCCTTGCCTTTATTTTATTTTCATGCTATTTACTTACACGTCACAAATTTTCTCAATTCTTATTTTGATCCGCCCTCACTCTTCTTCAAGTCAACAATTATCTGCAAGCACAAAGCTAAATAATTCTTTACAAAGGGAAAAAGCCTAATTCATGTGCTCCATGTGGGATCGATACTCTTACTTCGAAAAGGCTACACTCAAACATGTGCACTTGCAGGTTCTCAGACTGCGCCGCCACCATGGTGTAGCCTCCCAGCTAGAGCTATCCTCTAACGATGGCAGAGTGGCTGAGCGATGACCACAGACCGGTGCCCTTGGTGATTGTGGGAGAAGCGGACGAGGTAAGCTACGGGGAGGGAGGGGAAATGTGATGCGGACTCGCCGGCCATGAGGGTTATATAGCATGTCGTTAAGTATTGGGGTTTGGGGGATTTCGCAGAGTCGGGAGGGGAGCTTGCGCGGTTGTGCGTGGGAACCTGCATGGTTGCGCGGGAATGAGCTCACCGACGATTCATTGGTGCCTCTTCGAGCCAACATTTGGCCAAAAGAATGCATGTGCGGTGCTCAAGCTTGCACTTGAAGCCTTCTACGGCAGCGCGGTGACAAGACGTGCGAGAGGAGGACGAAATGACACCTACACATATGGTTAAAAAACATTTACAATTTGATTACCTGGCACACGGCCGCTCTCTACCCAGCGTCGGGAATGATTGTTCACCCATTGTGTGATGTGGAACGCGACGTATATAGTTTCACATCACGCCGCTGGCTCGCAACCGTCGGCCAACTTGTAGACGGCCATTCCCTACGTGTTCAACTGCTCTATGCGTGTGGTTGCTCGCGGTTGAGGCGGCCGCGACGCACTCTACTCCCGTCCCTCTGCGCGCTCTACCCACGTTTGGGGCCGGCGCATGGTATGATACGTTCGGGGTGCCATATGCATGCTGTTGCACCGGGCGCAGCGCCACGATCCAGCTACGTGCGCCACGATGTAGTTACCCGCTGCAAAAACTGCCATGCGGACGTGCCGAGAATCCAGGACGCCCGGTGACGGTGTCCTGGACTAGGGATACTCACCACATCGTCTCCCGACCTGTGGGTCGGGCCAAGGACCCCCATGGCGGTTCACCAATGGGCCACTTCGGGCAGACCATGACGCATACAAGGAAGACTCCACATGGCTTGGCGCACAAGACGATGACTCTTCTAAACCCTAGGCCTCCGGTGCATATATAAACCGGGGCCAGGCTAGTCGATAGATCAACTCATATTCATTAGAACAATCTCGTGGTAGATACATGTACTCTGTACTACACCCCATATGAATACAATCAAAAGCAGGATGTAGGGTATTATCTCTTCGAGAGAGCCCGAACCTGGGTAAAATCGTGTGTCCGTGTTACCATCGCTCCAAGACGCCTAGCTTAGGACCCCTACTACGAGATATGCTGGATTTAGGACCGACACTGGTGCTTTCATTGAGAGCCTGGTAGGTGTCGTCATGGCATGATGGGATCTTCAACCGACATCAGATCAGGTGTTACATTTCAGTTGGATCTGTTCCGCGTGAATTTCTTTTTGCAGGATTATTACTTGTTTGTACAATTTTGTTCGCAGATTGTGCTAGATCGAATCAAGAGGAATACGGATGAAAGCATCCGTGCTCAGCGTTAGACGTTGGCAAGAAGAATCTGATCTAATTACAGATAGATCGGCGGTAGCTGACTTACATGCACGCAAGTCCAGGCGCAATGCATCTACGATTCCGAACTCCAATGGTCAAAAAGTTACGCGGTGTTGATCCCTGCTGCCCTCGTGGCGGCGGCTTTCCCTGGACAGTTTGCTGGATCGGAGACCGAGGCTGCATCCATGTGCACCTGGTCACTCTGCATATGCACGGCCACCATGGTTATTACTCCTTGCGGTAATTAAGATCAGCAGGAAGCAAGCGCTAGTATTAGTCCGATAAATTGTTGCTACAGACGCATGGATCCACAGGCTCGCTGGTGTTTGGTTGTGAAACTACTTGAGCAAGTACTATTACCGCAGGAACTGACCGCTAGTGCACAGCCACGTGAAGAATTCCACTCAAAAATACTAGTTGGTCATTGCACCTTCTGAAGTTTGATCTTCATACAAGACAGTACTAGTCTGTTCGTTGTCACGCTTTTCAGCTCACGGAGTTCTATGCCACGCTACCCAAATAGGAACATCAGGTTCTATTTTTCTAATTACATGTACTGTATATATTAATTTTTACATAGAAAATTTTCTGCCGGTTTGCATGATTTTTTCTGTGTAAATTTTCTGCGACTGGTTTAAGATTCGGACCGCCCCGCGATGGCCGTGATGGTCTGATTCCAGCCCGGCTAGTTTCTGGAAATTCGGCGGATACTACAACCGCAACTCGGCCAGCAATGCCAATTCAAACTACGTGGTCACCGCATCGCGCCATCATCGCCATCGTGCGGATTTCTGACATATGTCGACATCGACCTCGGCGACCAGGCCTATTCTCTTTAATTATTTACTTTACTTAAATTAATTAAGTAAAGGAATTTTTCTTCTTATTATTTGTTATTACTTTTGCCTTGCACTATTTATAAGTGGGCAGGAAAACTACTTTTCCTACGCCTCCTCGGCGAGCCAACATCGTCATCCCCCCAGCGACGACCAAGATGCGTCATCAATTCTGCGAGCCACCCAGTGCCGGCATCATCGTACCGTTGTTTCTTCAGCCGACGTCCACCACACCGACCAGCTTTGACACGTCGGCTGACATAGGGCTCTGGCGTTACCCCGCCGACCTGCCCCGGCACCTTGGCTGGACCAGGGGCTTCGCAATCTCTTTATCAACCTACACCGGAGACTTCGACGTCACCAGCCGACCAGCTTCTTTATGTTAGCTGGACCGGGGGCTTCGCCTCACCACATCGTCCATGCTGCGCCGCCACTTCATCAAGCCGAACTCCTTGCTCGGTCACCTTGGGCTTGGAGGCTGGGACCTCGGTCAAATCGAGGACTACACATCATGTTGAATCTGTCAAAGTTCATTGGGCGTCCTCGTCCCACCACAAGCCCGGACCGTGTCATCAACGCCGAGCACTTTAACTAGCTATGTCGCTTTCATGCTTAATTTTTTTTAAAATAATTTTTGTTCAGTTCGACCAAGCATTACAATTGTGTTAAACAAAAAAGTTGTTTGTTAAAAACTTAGTTTGTTACAAAAACTTCCTTTTCCCATGTTAACTGGGGGCAATATGTTTCACGATCATGGTCAACATGATAGCCTGGGAAAAGGAACTTATAAAGGAACTATTTTTCCCAGAAGATGTTTCTTATGTTAAATAGTAATATAACATATCTCTCTGTGTACCTTTGTTTACAAAACCGTATTGCCGGATTGCCTTGTTTGCCATAAATATTTGCCCTTATAAAGGCTCTATAAAGTAGGACAAACACTCCCCGGTTACTGGCCGAGGAGGTTGAAGCCGATGGTCGGTCAACAAAGTCTTGTACAAAGTGAATCCGATCTTTAATGATGTACAATACTTGGATACATAGAATCATTACACATGAATTGTGTCAAACAAATGTGGATCCTTAATTTGACCACCCGTGCCCAAATTAAGGCTCAGGGGCTACTGCATTGCCTATTCAATGCAGTGAATTTCAAAGTGCAAAATAGTTTTCGAGGAGATTACGATCCTCAGGTTGGTCGGCCGCACCCAACTTGAGTCTCGGGGACTATGCACACCGCATTTTTTGTTCCTGAAGTATGCTGTCGAGCAAGGAATCGATCCTCAGGCCGATTTCACGAATCGACCTGAGTCTCAGGGGCTACTGGGATCAGTGGTTATATTTTTTCCTTCAGGTGCATCTCGGGTTTTAGGCTGATACACACCTTGAGGACTAATGTCTATACATCTCGTCAGCAAATAAATTACACCAATTGGAAATAAATTCCGCAAAAAATCAGCCCACGGCCGAGGTGGTGCACCATCACGGAAGCAGTTCGGCATAAAGCTCGGATGCAAGTGGCTAGATCCATATAGGACGTTTCCAGCATTAAGCTCGGCTGAAATCCTTCAAAATTTTCGAGACTAAGGAAATCTATGACACCTCATATACAGACCGGCGTTGGAGCTCGGCTGCAAAAAGACACCTCGGATGTGGTCCCGTGTTGGAGCTCGGATGCAAAAGACACCACCGTATGGGAAGAACTTCAAACCCGAGGTGTGGCGTAAAAATAGCAAGGCATTGATAAAGGCCGAGAACTTAAAGGGGCTCCTCAGATGCTCGACATATGAACTCTTTGGATACACCTCGGCGATCCTTGAGATCGGATATGAGAATATTTGTTGAACCAGTTTTCAAGACCGATGACCAAAGACGAAGAACAATTCGGAAGAACTGAGGAGCATCCCCATATTGAATGCCAGTTCAAGGGGCTACTGACGGTCTCCTGGACTAGGGGGTACTCACCACATCATCTCCCGACCTATGGGTCGGGCTGAGGACCCCCATGGAGGTTCACCAATGGGCCACTTTGGGCAGGCCACGACGCCTACAAGGAAGACTCCACATGACTTGGCGCACAAGACGAGGACTCTTCTAAACCCTAGGCCTTAGGTGCATATATAAACCGGGGCCAGGCTAGTCGATAGATCAACTCATATTCATTAGAACAATCTCGTGGTAGATACATGTACTCTGTACTACACCCCATATGAATACAATCAAAAGCAGGACGTAGGGTATTATCTCTTCGAGAGAGCCCGAACCTGGGTAAAATCATGTGTCCGTGTTACCATCGCTCCAAGACGCTTAGCTTAGGACCCCTACTACGAGATATGCCGGATTTAGGACCGACACCCGGCCCCCATTTATTCCCGCGACCATTTCCTTAATCTTTCGTGCCCCACGACACAATAAGCACACCCATGACGCCATATACAAAGAGGATATCCAGCGGCTCCAATGGCGCTCCCCACGGCTCCAATAGCGCTCCCAACGACTCACGACGACGGCGGGCGGCAGTTCACCCACGCCTCACTTAGTGGACACCCAAGTGAGTGGGAAGGACCTCTCGGTGGTGTACACGAATGAGCCGGTCTCGGTGGAGAGCTCCATCCACACTATGGAGCAGTTCCTTGCTGAGGACAAGTATCAAGTGGTCGGCTTCGACCTCGAGTTCACCGGCGGTCATGCCGGGTATGATCAGAAGGTTGTCGTCGTCCAGTTGTGTGTCCGCCATCACGTCCTTGTCTACCACTGCTGCCTGGCCACAAGGCCTTGCGAGCGTTTCGCCAGGTTTATCAACAGCCTTGACTACAGTTTCCTATGGTGGACATCAACAATGATCTAAAAGCGCTCGAGAGTTTGGGCTTGGCCTGCCAGAAGCTTGTCGACATCCATGTCCACTACAAGGTCTAGGGCAGCACGACGAACAAGCAGGACTCCCTTGTTGACCTCGCCTCGGCCATCATCGACCCCTACTACAAGAACATGAAGGGTGAGTGCAAGAAGGACAAGATCGCCTGGCATAGTGCCTGGGTGCATAGACTGGATGAACAACACATGAAGTATGCAGCCAATGATGCGTACACAAGCTACGAGATGTACAGGCGGATCATTGACATGAGGTAGTGCCTTCGTCCTGCCCCAGGCAAGGGATCGAGCCACAGAGCAGTGGCGGCAGCGTCGACACAAGAAGTAGATGATTAGATGATCGTTTCTTCTAGTTTAGAATGCATGTAATTGTTTATTGAGGTGTGTGCGAATGTTTTGTATAGTCACCTATGTAATTGGATGTATAATTTTGGTTATATATGTTGTTTTTCCGTAGACAAAGCAAATCACATCGCACACGGACTAAACTAGGGAACCTGTTGGCGATGATTTCATCAATACCTGACAATTGCATAACAGCAATCATTTGCCCACAACACACATGACTTATTAGCAGGAATCGTCTGTATTATTATCGGTCTTCCCACACATTTCTGATTCCTGGCCTATTTGCCATGTATTGCACACATCTTATTAAGCTGAATCATTTGTGTTTGTTTTTGCTCATCGCACACAGTTCATCCGATTGAACTGTATGCCGTCTATCACACACACCTTGATCTGGCTGACCATTTCTGTTGTGTTGGCTAATCGCAAACAGTTCATCCGAGTGAACTATATGTCGTATATCGCACACAACTTGATTTGTCCGACTGTTTATTTTGTGTTGGCTAATCGCAAACAGTTCATCCGAGTGAACTGTATGCCATATATCGCACACACCTTGATCTGGCTGGCCGTTTCTGTTGTTCTAGCTCATCGCAAACAGTTCATAAGAATCAACTGTATGCCACGTATCGCACATGCAACTCTAATATGAATTGTGCTTGATGTCTCCGTCGTCACATATAGTTCGTCTTATTGGTGATCGTTTTATAACGACACCGTTTGCGATGCATGCGTCGCACATAGTTTGGTCGAAGGGTCTCTGATTCATGTGTCACGTTGGCAGCATCCTGCGGTAGTGGAAGAATTACATTATGGTCTGCTTGCTTCCGAGAAACCTGAACTTCAAAATATTTGGGATAGTTATGATAACGTGTTTAAATTGTTATAAGAAAAGAAGACTGGAATGTAGAGAAAGTTCATCTCGGGTATGAACGTCATACAAGTTATAAGATGTAGAGAAAGTCAGTCAAGTAAAGTGTGATTCTTGAGAATTGTGTTTAAATTGTTAAACACTAAATTCTTCAATAATTGTGGTTAAAATTTGATCACAATGATACCGACTCAATTGCATGTTGTTGTGAATTGATGCAAGAATTACTATGGCCTAATAACCAACAAATTAATGAGGTTAAAATATGTGTTGAAAATTTTGTAAAAGTTATGATACTTTTTTATCAACATATTACCTCTGAATTTATTGTCATAATTCATTTTAGAGTTTTGTACACTCTAGCCCATTGCATGGAAGTTGCAAGGAGGTTGTTCATAAGAGAATAATAGTTGTTCAACGTTGTGAACAAAAGGCCATACTCCTATTATGTATAGGATGTATGTCATGAATTTCGATGATAAAATTGAACATCCATAACACTGACGCTAAATGTCGTAAGTCAAAGAATACCACATATGTGTGGCACTGCATTTAGTCACATTGGAGAAACCGGCATGGAGAAATTCCTTAGTGATGGATTTTGACGTCATCTGATTATGAATCATATGATACTTGCAAATTTCATCCAAATTGTGAGGTAAACTAAAATACCGTTCACAGGCCATAAAGAACGAGCAACAAAATAATTGGAAATATGCATAATGATGTATGTAGTCCAATAAGTGTTGTTGCAAGTAGTAGATTTATCTATCTTCAAAGGATGACCCAAGTAGATATTTATATTTACTAATTGAGACATAAATCCGGGTCTTTTGAAATGTTTCAAAAGATTTTCAGAATGAAGTAGAAATTATTGTAACAAGAAAATTATTTTTTTACAATTGAATTGCAGAAAATAATATTTGAGTTACAAATTTAGTGAATGTCTGATGAGTTGTGAAAAATATTTTATAGCTTGCACCTCCTACAAACACTACTAAGAGTAGAGTGTTTTGAGTAGATGTAATCAAGCTATGTATGACATGGTGCGATCAAAGATGAAATTAATTATTTCACCGATATACTTTTTAATTTGATGCTTTAGAGACTGTTGCTTTTACACTGAAAAGGAGCGCCATCAAATCTGTAAGATAAGTGCTAATTTGTAAGTTATCCGAAACGGCTGGGTATTCCTCTATCACTGTGCCAAGGCAAGGTGTTTCGCTACAGAGTGCGGAAATTTTGAAGAAAATGTTTTCCGCTTTCCGCAAAAGAGTAAGTGGGAGGACAGTGCAAATCCATGAGATTGCAGAATCTTCGTGATTAGGTCAAAGAAAAGAAACGCTAGGAGTGGTTCTGAAATTTCTTACCGCGACTGATACGAAAGCCTCTACATAAGATATGGAGACTTCGGTGAATATGCAGCTGAACTATATAGGTTGGAAAATTCATACATACCTTTAGGGTATGCAGACGAAGTATTGTTGAAACAAACAATGAACCTTACATAGAGAAGTGTTAATGGGCCCCAACTCCGGAATTGGGTATATGCCAAAATAATCCTAGATAGTATCCATACACATAATTCAAGTTTAGAACTTGATGAACCCTCTGAAAGACTTAAAGTCTAAAGTGTAGTGATGGATTTATAGATTCACAAAGATAAAAATGTTTTATAATACTTGACTTGTTGCACATAGTTTATGACAAGAACAAGGAGTTTATTATGATGACATTGCCTCATCATAATAGTACTTAGGGTCAGTTCGGATTAAACTAGCAATTACTAGATATTTCAGTTATGAGATATAACAGATGGATGTCAAAATGATTCCCATGAGATGGAAATAGAACCAAGGTTGTATATTTGATACGGTCCAAGGTCATTTTGTCTATCTAGAGGATGCTAGTAACTGTGCAAATCTGAAGCAAGCATAGTGGAGTTGGAATCTTCGTCCTGCTGAAATGGTCAAATATTTTGATTTCGTCAAGGAAAGCGAAGATGCTTGAAAGTAAGTGGGAGCATGATAATATTTCTAAACACTATGTGTGCATGACACATTGTTGATTGGAAATTACATAAATTTCTTGACATGGATTAAGACTTTATTGAAAATATTTTTTCAGTAAAGTACCTAGGCAATATATAGTCCTGGTATTAGACATAATGATCTATCGAGATAGTAATGTCTAATCAGGCTTAGCCAAAATACATATTGACATAATACTAAAATAGTTCAGTATGAAATATGCAAGAAGAGTTTCTTGACAAAGTCACATGGAAAGAGTTTTAAGCAAGAGTCAGTATTTTGAAATATTGATGAGTGAAATACATGATTTCAATCACACTTGTATTCCATGGTATGTAAACAACTAGATATATACCATAATCCAAGTAAATTGTGAGTAAAAGTAACTAGAATGACCAAATTTTTAATCATAGGACAACAGTGAAAATGTCGTTAAGTACTAACGACATGTTTCTCGCATACACAGAAGATGAAGAGATTATTGTAAGGAGCTACATCAATACAAACACGTTGTAAGCAGTACATTGATAAAATCTTCATCAGCGCTCCAAACAATTTTTTATATCAATTAAATGATTAATGGTGGCACAATAAGTTGGAATTGGTCTAAGAAAATTACTGTGGTGAATTCTATAACATAAGGCTGAGTATGTTGTTGCTTTAGAAGCAAGTGATGAATCAAAGGTTCATTTATGAACTTGGTATGGTTTCTAGATGATTATGCAAATGGAACACTATTCTCGATAGTGGTTCTGTAGCTCAATCTAAGGAATCAAAGGTTCTACTAGTGATCCAATGTATACAAAGCATGTTTCACATAAATTATGAATTCTTGTGTAAGCATGATAGATGCATGGATATGCAAATAATACACACAGATCTGAAGTTATCAAGATCTGATAGGACGAAGTCTAAACCACAAGCAAAGCATGGACTCACACCAGATTGCCATTGGTGTAAAAGTTAAAAGTGCTAACTAGATTATTTACTCTAGTGCAAGTAGGAGACTATTGGAAATATGCCCTAGAGGCAATAATATTATTATATATCCATATTCATAATTAAGTGTTTATATTTCATGCTATAACTACTATGATCCTAGAATATGCGATTCAGTGGAAAACTCATTGATACGTCTCCAATGTATCTATAATTTTTTATTGTTCCATGCTATTATAGTATCAATCTTGGATGTTTTATATGCAATTATATGTCATTTTTTGGGACTAACCTATTAACTTAGTGCCAAGTGCCAGTTGCTGTTTTTTGCCTGCTTTTGGTTTTCCGGGAAATCAGTACCAAACAAAGTCCAAATGCCATGAAACTTTTTCACGGTTTTTTTCTGGACATAAGAGACACTAGGAGCTTTGGGAGGAAGTCAAAAGGCGAAGGAGGTGGCCACAAGCCACCAGGGCACACCCAGGGGGGTAGGCGCGCCTTGGTGCCTTGTGGGCCCACCTTTGCTCCGTTTGACCTAATTCCGCCTCTATAAATTCTCTAAAATCGAGAAACCAACTTAGAGCTACCCAAAACACTTTTTCCAGCACCGCAAGTTTCTGTTCTCGTGAGATCCCATCTGGAGGCCTTTTCCGGCACCTCTGCCGGAGAGGGAATCGATCACGGAGGGCTTCTACATCAACCTTGCTGCCCCTCTGATTATGTGTCAGTAGTTTACCACAAACCTACGGGTCCATAGCTAGTAGCTAGATGGCTTATTCTCTCTATTTGATCTTCAATACAATGTTCTCCTCGATGTTCTTGGAGATCTATTTGATGTAATCCTTTTTGCAGTGTGTTTGTTGGGATCCGATGAATTGTGAGTTTATGATCAGATTATCCATGAATATTATTTTAGTCCTCTCTGAACTCTTTTATGCATGATTATTATAGCTTTGTATTTCTCTCCGGTCTATTGATTTGGTTTGGCCAACTAGATTGATTTATCTTGCAACGGGAGAGGTGCTTTGTGATGGGTTCAATCCCCCGATGACAGAAGGGGACAATACATGTATTTGTATTTTTGCCATTAAGGATAAAACGATGGGGTTTATTCATATTGCTTGAGTTTACTTTGTCTACATCATCTCAACTTGCTTCAGGAGTTACTCCGTTCTTTATGAACTTAATACTCTAGATGCATGCTGGATAGCGGTCAATGTGTGGAGTAATATTAGTAGATGTAGGCAGGATTCGGTCTACTTGTATCGGACGTGATGCCTATATACATGATCATTGCATTGGATATCGTCATGATCATTCGCTCTTCTATCAATTGCCCAACAGTAATTTGTTTACCCACCGTATGCTATCTTCAAGAGAGAAGCCTCTAGTGAAAACTATGGCCCCCGGGTCCGTTTTTATCATATATTAAAATCCAAAAATACCTTGCTGCAATTTTGTTTTCTTTATTTTATTTTGTGTTTTTGTTTATCTATCTATCACTATGAGATTTGATCCTTGCAATTAACCGCCAAGGGATTGATAACCCCTTGTTTGCGTTGGGTGCAAGTATTTGTTATTTTGTGTGTAGGTGCTGCTAACGAGGTGTTGCTTGGTTCTCCTACTAGATTGATAACCTTGGTTCTTAACTAAGGGAAATACCTATCTCTAATGTATTGCATCATCCTCTCCTCTTCGGGGAAATCCCAACACAACTCACAAGTACCAGGTAGAATTTCTGGCGCCATTGCCAGGGAGGATTCACGTCAAGATAGTCCCCTATAAACTTGCCAATTTCTGGCGCCGTTGCCGGAGAGACATCATCAACATCTATCAAGTGCTATCGCATAAACTTTCATCTCCTTGCATTCACATTATTTGCCATTTGCCTCTCGTTTTCATCTCCCCCACTTCTAAAATATTTTCACAGAAACATAAAAATATTTTCTGTTTGCCTTTTTGCTTGTGTGCTTGTTTGCTTGCTTAAAGTTGTTATCTTGGCTGATTTTATCATTGAAAAAAGCGAGGATGGAAAAACTTCTAAAGTTGAAATTCCCAAAAATTTGGATGCAAAAACTTTTGTGATGGGGCATGGGAATATCATAGGAAAAAAGGTTATCCAAGAATTCTTTAATTGCACGGGAACTTTGGTTTGTGATGATATTCCTATTCTTAAAAGAACCAAAAATTATGCCGAAACTGTTTCCGCACTAGTTCTTAAACTTGAGGGAAAATTCATTCCCACTCATCCTAATTTGCAAAGATTTTTTTATGAGTTGCCATTTATAAACAATCCTAAGGCTAAAAAGATAGCTACCCTTATCCTCATGAATGAATTTGATTACATAGTGTGAGAAGCTAGAGAGATCTTTGATTTTTATGGTATGAGTCATGAAAAACCGGTGATAGATGAAATTTTATATAACGAAGATTACTTGTTGAGACATTTATTTTGTGATAATCACACTTTTGATGAGAATACAAAAAGGAAGTCCCTCCTTTAAACATCATCCACCAATTTTCGATGGTATTAATAAACAGTACTCTTGGATTGTCAAAGGGAACCAAGAAGGGTTTGAAGATGGGCAACTTAATGATGCTAAGATTTTGGTTGATGATGTGTTCCATGTTATATTTGAAAAATCTCTTGAGAAAGACGCATCTCTAGACGAGAAGAAGGAGGATGACAACACATGAAACTATGCATTACGCCTAGCTTGGGGCGTAAAACAAAAGCACTCGTTGGGAGGCAACCCAATAGCTATCTTATTTTTTTCTAGTTCTTTTTATGTTTTTTGGTGTGCACATAATTATGCTACTGTTATGGTTTTATTTTTTTGTTTTAATTAGTGTATGTGCCAAGTAAAGCCTTTGGGATGATTTGGATGATAGTTGCTTTGATTCTGTGAAAAAACTGAAACTTTTGCGTCCAGTAGCAGAATTGTTAAAATTGGCTGGAGCATGATAAAATTCTGAATATTTTACACATGATTGATATACAAATTTCCCATGTTTACTAACTTTTTAGAATTTTTGGAGTTACATAAGTATGGTCATTGTTCGAATTATTACAGACTGTTCTGTTTTTGACAGATTCTGTTTTCGTTGTGTTGTTTGCTTGTTTTGATGAATCTATGGATTGTATCGGGGGGTATAAGCCATGGTGAATTTAGAATACAGTAGGTATAATGCAATAATAAAATATGAATGGGTTTACAATAGTACCTAAAGTGGTGATTTGCGTTGTTATACTAACGGATCTCATGAGTTTTCGGTTGAGTTTTGTGTGCTGAAGTTTTCAAGTTTTGAGTGAGATCACGATGGATGAAGGAATAAGGAGTGGCAAGAGCCAAAGCTTGGGGATTCCTGAGGCACCCCAAGGTAATATTCAAGGACTCCCAAGCATCTAAGCTTGGGGATGCCCCCGGAAGGCATTCCCTCTTTCTTCTACCAACTATCAGTAATATTACTTGGAGCTACATTTTTATTCATCACATAATATGAGTTTTGCTTGGAGCGTCGTGTATTATTAAGTATTTGCTTTGTTTGCTTTCTAGTTTGCCACAATCATCTTTTCTGAACACACCTTTTTGAGAGGGATACACATTATTCGTGATTTGTTAGAATACTCTATGTGCTTCACTTATATCTTTTGAGCTAGGCAGTTGCTCTAGTGCTTCACTTATATCTTTTAGAGCATGGCGATGGTTATATTTTAAATAAATAGTTGCACTCTCATGCTTCACTTATATTATTTTTGAGAGTTGATAATAGTAACGGCAATTAGTAAAAGTTATGAATTTGGTCCTAATATGATAGGTATTTGATACGTCTCCAACGTATCTATAATTTTTTATTGTTCCATGCTATTATATTATCTATTTTGGATGTTTTATATGCATTAATATGCTATTTTATTTTATTTTTGGGACTAACCTATTAACCAAGAGCCCAGTGCCATTTTCTGTTTTTTCCTTGTTTTTGAGTTTTACAGAAAAGGAATATCAAACGGAGTCCAAACGGAATAAAACTTTACGATGATTTTTTTTGGACCAGAAGACCTCCACGAAGCTTGGAGAGGGGGCCAGAAGAGTCCCGAGGGACCCACAAGCCCTCAGGCCGCGCCCTAGGGGGCGCACCTCCCTGGCTTGTGGGCTCCTCGGGAGTCCCCCAATCCTAATTCTTGCTCTATAAATTCCAAAATATTCCCAAAGCAACAGAAGCGTCCACCAAAATACTTTTCTGCCGCCGCAAGCCTCTGTTCCCGTGAGATCCCATCTTGGGGCCTTTTTCGCCACCCTGTCGGAGGGGGATTCGATCACGGAGGGCCTCTACATCAACCTTGCTGCCCTTCCGATGAAGCGTGAGTAGTTTACCACAGACCTATGAGTCCATAGCTAGTAGCTAGATGGCTTCTTCTCTCTCTTTGATCTTCAATACAATGTTCTCCTCAATGTTCTTGGAGATCTATCCGATGTAATATTCTTTTGCGGTGTGTTTGTCGAGATCCGATGAATTGTGGATTTATGATCAGATTATCTATGAATATTATTTGAGACTTTTCTGAACTCTTTTATGCATGATTAAATATCTTTGTATTTCTCTTTGAATTATCGGTTTGGTTTGGCCAACTAGATTGGTTTTTCTTGCAATGGGAGAGGTGCTTAGTTTTGGGTTCAATCTTGCGGTGTCCTCACCCAGTGACATAGTAGGGGTAGTGAGGTACGTATTGTATTGTTGCCATCAACGGTAAAAAGATGGGGTTTTCATCATATTGCTTGAGTTTATCCCTCTACATCATGTCATCTTACTTAAAGTGTTGCTCTGTTCTTATGAACTTAATACTCTAGATGCAGGCAGGAGTCGGTCGATGTGTGGAGTAATAGTAGTAGATGCAGAATCGTTTCGGTCTACTTGACACGGACGTGATGTCTATATTCATAATCATTGCCTTGGATATCGTCATAACTTTGCGCTTTTCTATCAATTGCTCGATAGTAATTTGTTCACCCACCGTATGTTTTCTTCCAAGAGAGAAGCCTCTAGTGAAACCTATGGCCCCCGGGTCTATTTTCCATCATATATTTTCAGATCTATAAACCAAAAAACACAAAAATACCTTGCTACAATTTATTTATTTTATTTTATTTTACGTTTTAGTAATCTTTTATACCTATCTCTATTAGATCTCACTCTTGTTCGAGACCGTGAAGGGATTGACAACCCCTTTTTGCATTGAGTGCAAGTGTTTGTTAGTTTGTGCAGGTGCATAGATTGGAGACTTGCTTGTGCCTCCTACTAGATTGATACCTTGGTTCTTAACTAAGGGAAATACTTATCTCTACTTTGCTGCATCACCCTTTCCTCTTCAAGGGAAAAATCAACGCAAGCTCAAGAAGTAGCAGTATTCAAGAGGGATGTAATAAAAACTTTTATGTAGATCACTGAATATGATAAGTTTGATTCCTTGCAATAGTTTTGTGATATAAAGGTGGTAATATGTGGGTTGTGCTAGTTAGTAATTGTGGTTTAGTAAGAATATTGGTGTTAAGGTTTGTGATTCCCGAAGCATGCACGTATAGTCTCCTGTTATGCTATGAAGTTGGAGCATGATTTATTATTGAGTGTCTTCCTTTGCGTGAAGGTCGGGGGCACGCGATGGTTAACTCCTACCAACCTCCCCCTAGGAGCATGCATAGTAGTACTTTGCTTCGAGGGCTAATAAACTTTTGAAATAAGTATGTGAGTTCTTTATGACTAATGTGAGTCCATGGATTATACGCACTCTCACCTTTCCGTAGTTTGCTAGCCTCTTCGGTACCGTGCATTGCCCTTTCTCATCTTGAGATGTGGTGCAAACTTTGTCGACGCATCCAAACCCCGTGATATGATACTCTCTATCACACATAAGCCTCCTTATATCTTCCTCAAAACAGCCACCATACCTACCTATTATGGCATTTCCATAGCCATTCTGAGATATATTGCCATGCAACTTCCACCGTTCCATTTTTATGACACTCATCATCATTGTCATATTGCTTTGCATGATCATATAGCTGACATTGTATTTGTGGCTCGGCCACCGTTCATCATTTTTTATAGATGTTAAGCTAGATCATTGCATTACATTATTTGCCTTTTGCCTCTCGTTTTCCTCTCCCTCACTTCTAAAACGTTTTCATAAAAACACAAAAAGATTTGCCTTTTTATTCGCCCTTCTTTTGTTCGTCTTTTTCGTTTGCTTTTGTTTTCGCATTTGCTAGATTGGTTTCTTGCCATCATGTCTGGATCTAGGGAGTTTATCGTTGAAAAGGATAGCAATAATCTTGAGGGAAGTTTTAATGATTTTGCCAATAATGATCCTCATGAAGAAGAACCCACTATTATCCATACTAAAAAACTCCATGTGGGTAGTGGTAATATTATTGGAAAAGGGATTATTCAAGATTTCTTTACTTGTGCCGGTACTTTACCTATGCTTGGAGGGTCAATTCTGAATAAAACAATTAGCCTTGCGGATGCAATATCTTTGCTTATAGTTGAATTTGAAGACAATTTGTTCACATGCATCCATGCATACAAAGGCTTTTACTTTTCCAATATTCATGATCCTTCCGTTAAACGTGTCACCACTATATTTTTAGCTCACGAGTTTAGGTTCATCATGAAAGAGGCCGATGAAATATTTGCTCATTATAATATTAGTGGTGGTTGTCCTCCTATAGAAGAGATCCTTTTTAATCAAGAAGAAACTAGGACATTACAATCTCTGGATTATGCTGCTTACAATGAAAACCTAAGAAAGAAAGTCCCTACCGATGTTTTGATTGATAAAATTTCTGAGCTCAATGACAATTTTGCTATACAAAATAATGGATTAGGGTTTTTGCTTAGGGATAGACTTAGGGCTTTTAATCAAAGTAATGTTTACAATGAAGAAATAATTATCAAATACAAAGGGCCGAAGGAGGAACCTATTCCTCCCAAACTTGATCTTATAGATCCTTACCCTATCAAATTTAGCCCCTTTGATTATTTTTGTTTGCCACAAAGAAAGCTTGCTGCCGAGAGGAGGGAATATGAGATGAGCATGGATGATCTCCCTCACTTCTATTACAATACCTAGATCTATATTTTATGCCTAGCTAGGGGCGTTAAACAATACCGCTTGTTGGGAGGCTACCCAATTTTTTTTTATTTTTTATTTTGGTTCTGTTTTTTAATAAATAAACATTATTACCTCTGTAGTAATTTTTTTTTGGTATTTTAATTAGTGTTTGAGCCAAGTAAGACATTTGGGATGGTCTACAGTGATAGTTGATTTGATCTTGCTGAAAAACAGAAACTTTTGCGCTCATTGCCAAAAATTCAATAAATCACAGAAACGTTATTTTGATCTGCATTTTTTACACAAGATTTATATACAAATTTCCCAGGCCGTCCTAATTTTTCAGAGTTTTTGGAGTTACAGAAGTATACGAAATTTCCAGATTACTACAGACTGTTCTGTTTTTGACAGATTCTGTTTTCTATGTGTTGTTTGCTTATTTTGATGAATCTATGGGTAGTATCGGGGGGTATGAACCATGAAGAAGTTGGAATAAATTATATATTAGACCAATATAAATAAATAATGAGTTCACAACAGTACCTAAAGTGGTGATTTATTTTATTATACTAACAGATCTATATGAGTTTTTCTGTTGAGTTTTGTGTTGTGAAGTTTTCATGTTTTGGGTAAATATTTGATGGGCAACGGAATAAGGAGTGGAAAGAGCTTAAGCTTGGGGATTCCCAAGGCACCCCAAGGTAATATTCAAGTACAACCAAGCATCTAAGCTTGGGGATGCCCCGGATGGCATCCCCTCTTTTGTCTTCGTCCATCGGTAAATTTACTTGAGGCTATATTTTTATTCACCACATGATATGTGTTTTGCTTGGAGCGTCTTGTATGATATGAGTCTTTGCTTTTTAGTTTGCCACAATCATACTTGCTGTACACATATTTTGAGAGGGACACGCATGAATCGTGAATTTATTAGAATACTCTATGTGCTTCACTTATATCTTTTGAACTAGGCAGTTTGCTCTAGTGCTTCACTTATATCTTTTTAGAGCACGGCGGTGGCTTTATTTTATAGAAATTGTTGAACACTCATACTTCACTTATATTATTTTTAGAGTCTCTAAACATCATGGTAATTTGCTTAGGTTATGAATTTAGTCCTAGTATGATGGGCATCCAAGAGGGATATAATAAAAACTTTCATATAAAGAGCATTGAATACTATGAGAAGTTTGATTCCTTGCATTTGTTTTGAGATATAAAGATGGTGATATTAGATTCATGCTAGTGAGTAATTGTGGATTGGTAGAAATACTTGTGTTAAAGTTTGTGATTCCCGTAGCATGCACGTATGGTGAACCGTTATGTGATGAAGTCGGAGCATGATTTATTTTTTGATTGTCGTCCTTATGAGTGGCGGCCGGGGACGAGCGATGGTCTTTTCCTACCAATCTACACCCCTAGGAGCATGCGTGTAGTACTTTTTTCGATAGATAATAATTTTTTGCAATAAGTATGTGAGTTTTTTATGACTAATGTTGAGTCCATGGATTATACGCACTCTCACCCTTCCACCATTGCTAGCCTCTCTAGTACCGCGCAATTCTCGCCGGTGCATTAAACCCACCATATATTTTCCTTAAAACAGCCACCATACCTATCTATTATGGCATTTCCATAGCCATTCCAAGATATATTTCCATGCAACTTCCATTGTTCCGTTTTATTATGACATGCACCATCATTGTCATATTGCTTTGCATGATCATGTAGTTGGCATAGTATTTCTGGCAAGGCCACCATTCATATTTTTCATACATGTCACTCTTGATCATTGCACATCCCGGTACACCGCCAGAGGCATTCATATAGAGTCATATCTTGTTCTAGAATCGAGTTGTAATTCTTGAGTTGTAAGTAAATAAAAGTGTGATGATCATCATTATTAGAGCATTGTCCCATGTGAGGAAAGGATGATGGAAGCTATGATTCCCTCACAAGTTGGGATGAGTCTCCGGACTTTACAAAAAATAAAAGAGGCCAAAGAAGCCCAAATAAAAAAAATGAGAAAAGAAAAAAAATGAGAGAAAAGAGAGAAGGGACAATGTTACTATCCTTTTTCCACACTTGTGCTTCAAAGTAGCACCATGATCTTCATGATAGAGAGTCTCCTATTTTGTCACTTTCATATACTAGTGGGAATTTTTCATTATAGAACTTGGCTTGTATATTCCAATGATGGGCTTCCTCAAATTGCCCTAGGTCTTCATGAGCAAGCGAGTTGGATGCACACCCACTTAGTTTCTTTTTGAGCTTTCATACACTTATAGATCTAGTGCATCCGTTGCATGGCAATCCCTACTCACTCACATTGATATCTATTGATGGGCATCCCCATAGCCTGTTAATACGCCTAGTTGATGTGAGACTTTCTCCTTCTTCTTGTCTTCTCCACAACCACCATATTCTATTCCACCTATAGTGTTATATCCATGGCTCACGCTCATGTATTGCGTGAAAGTTGAAAAAGTTTGAGAACATCAAAAGTATGAAACAATTGCTTGGCTTGTCATCGGGGTTGTGCATAATAAAATACTTTGTGTGATGAAGATGGAGCATAGCCAGACTATATGATTTTGTAGGGATAACTTTCTTTGGCCATGTTATTTTGAGAAGACATGATTGCTTTATTAGTATGCTTGAAGTATTATTGTTTTTATGTCAATATTAAACTTTTGTTTTGAATCTTATGCATCTGAATATTCATGCCACAACAAATAAGATTGCATGGATAAATATGTTATGTAGCATTCCACATCAAAAAAATTATTTTTAGCATTTACCTACTCGAGGACGAGTAGGAATTAAGCTTGGGGATGCTTGATACGTCTCCAACGTATCTATAATTTTTGATTGTTCCATGCTATTATATTATCTATTTTCGATGTTTTATATGCATTAATATGCTATTTTATATTATTTTTGGGACTAACCTATTAACCTAGAACCCAGTGCCAGTTTCTGTTTTTTCCTTGTTTTTGAGTTTTACAGAAAAGGGATATCAAACGGAGTCCAAACGGAATAAAACTTTACGATGATTTTTCTTGGACCAGAAGACATCCACGGAGCTTGGAGAGGGGGCCAGAAGAGTCCCGAGGGACCCACAAGCACTCAGGCCGTGCCCTAGGGGGGGCGCCTCCCTAGCTTGTGGGCTCCTCGGGAGTCCCCCAATCCTAATTATTGCTCTATAAATTCCAAAATATTCCCAAACCAACAGAAGCGTCCACCAAAATACTTTTCCGCCGCCGCAAGCCTCTGTTCCCGTGAGATCCCATCTTGGGGCCTTTTCCGCCACCCTGCCAGAGGGGGATTCGATCACGGAGGGCCTGTACATCAACCTTGCTGCCCTTCCGATGAAGCGTGAGTAGTTTACAACAAACCTACGGGTCCATAGCTAGTAGCTAGATGGCTTCTTCTCTCTCTTTGATCTTCAATACAATGTTCTCCTCGATGTTCTTGGAGATCTATCCGATGTAATATTCTTTTGCGGTGTGTTTGTCGAGATCCGGTGAATTGTGGATTTATGATCAGATTATCTATGAATATTATTTGAGTCTTTTCTGAACTCTTTTATGCATGATTAAATATCTTTGTATTTCTCTTCGAATTGTCGGTTTGGTTTGGCCAACTAGATTGGTTTTTCTTGCAATGGGAGAGGTGCTTAGTTTTGGGTTCAATCTTGCGGTGTCCTCACCCAGTGACATAGTAGGGGTAGCGAGGCACGTATTGTATTGTTGCCATCAAGGGTAAAAAGATGAGGTTTTCATCATATTGCTTGAGTTTATCCCTCTACATCATGTCATCTTACTTAAAGCGTTGCTCTGTTCTTATGAGCTTAATACTCTAGATGCAGGCAGGAGTCGGTCGATGTGTGGAGTAATAGTAGTAGATGCAGAATCGTTTCGGTCTACTTGACACGGACGTGATGCCTATATTAATAATCATTGCCTTGGATATCGTCATAACTTTGGGCTTTTCTATCAATTCCTCGACAGTAATTTGTTCACCCACCGTATGTTTTCTTTCAAGAGAGAAGCCTCTAGTGAAACCTATGTCCCCCGGGTCTATTTCCATCATAAATTTTCAGATCTATAAACCAAAAAATCCAAAAATACCTTGCTGCAATTTATTTGTTTTTATTTTGTTTTACGTTTTAGTAATCTTTTATACCTATCTCTATTAGATCTCACTCTTGTTCGAGACCGTGAAGGGATTGACAACCCCTTTTTCGCGTTGAGTGCAAGTGTTTGTTAGTTTGTGCAGGTGCATAGATTGGAGACTTGCTTGTGCCTCCTACTAGATTGATACCTTGGTTCTTAACTAAGGGAAATACTTATCTCTACTTTGCTGCATCACCCTTTCCTCTTCAAGGGAAAAATCAACGCAAGCTCAAGAAGTAGCAGTATTCAAGAGGGATGTAATAAAAACTTTTATGTAGATCACTGAATATGATAAGTTTGATTCCTTGCAATAGTTTTGTGATATAAAGGTGGTAATATGTGGGTTGTGCTAGTTAGTAATTGTGGTTTAGTAAGAATATTGGTGTTAAGGTTTGTGATTCCCGAAGCATGCACGTATAGTCTCTCGTTATGCTATGAAGTTGGAGCATGATTTATTATTGAGTGTCTTCCTTTGCGTGAAGGTCGGGGGCATGCGATGGTTAACTCCTACCAACCTCCCCCTAGGAGCATGCGTAGTAGTACTTTGCTTCGAGGGCTAATAAAATTTTGCAATAAGTATGTGAGTTCTTTATGACTAATGTGAGTCCATGGATTATACGGACTCTCACCTTTCCGTAGTTTGCTAGCCTCTTCGGTACCGTGCATTGCCCTTTCTCATCTTGAGATGTGGTGCAAACTTTGTCGACGCATCCAAACCCCGTGATATGATACTCTCTATCACACATAAGCCTCCTTATATCTTCCTCAAAACAGCCACCATACCTACCTATTATGGCATTTCCATAGCCATTCTGAGATATATTGCCATGCAACTTCCACCGTTCCATTTTTATGACACACATCATCTTTGTCATATTGCTTTGCATGATCATATAGCTAACATTGTATTTGTGGCTCGGCCACCGTTCATCATTTTTTATAGATGTTACGCTAGATCATTGCACATCCTGGTACACCGGCAGAGGCATTCATATACAGTCGTATTTTGTTCTAGTATCAGGCTATAATTTTGAATTGTAAGTAAATAGAAGTGTGATGATCAAAATATCCATTATTAGAGCATTGTCCCAAATGAGGAAAAATAAAAAAAAAGAGGAAAAAAGATCCCATAAAAAATAGGCTAAAAAGAGCCCAACGAAAAAAAGATAAAAGAAAAAATGAGAGAAAAAGAGAGAAGAGGCAATGTTACTTTCTTTTCCACACTTTTGCTTCAAAGTAGCACCATGTTTTTCATATAGAGAGTCTCCTATGCTTTCAGTTTCATATAACTAGTGGGATTTTTTCATTATAGAACTTGGCTTGTATATTCCAATGATGGGTTTCCTCAAATGCCTGAGGTCTTCATGAGCAAGCAAGTTGGATGCACACCCACTTAGTTTTCTTTTTGAGCTTTCATACACTTATAGCTCGTAGTGCATCCATTACATGGCAATCCCTACTCCTTGCATTGACATCAATTGGTGAGCATCTCCATAGCCCGTTGATTAGATTCGTCAATGTGAGACTTTCTACTTTTCTGTCTTCTCCATATCAGGTTCTACCACTGTACTCTATTCCACCCATAGTGCTATATTCATGGCTTGCACTCATGTATTGCTTGAGGGTTGAAAAAGCTGAAGCACGTTAAAAAGTATGAACAATTGCTTGGCTAACATAGGGGTAGTGCATGATTTATACTTTGTGTTAAGAAGATGGAGCATGACAAGGCTATATGATTTTGTAGGGATAACGTTCTTTAGCATTGATATTTTGAAAGGCATGATTGTTTGTTGGTATGCCTTATTATTATTATTATTTTTATGTCAAACTATAGACTATTGCTTCGAATCATTCGGATCTTAGTATTCATGCCACAAAAGAGAGATTACATGATGAACATGTTAGGTAGCATTCCACATCAAAAGTTTTGTTTTATCATTTACCTACTCAAGGACGAGCAGGAATTAAACTTGGGGATGCTTGATACGTCTCCAAAGTATCTATAATTTTTTATTGTTCAATGCTATTATAGTATCAATCTTGGATGTTTTATATGCAATTATATATAATTTTTTGGGACTAACCTATTAACTTATTGCCAAGTGCAGTTACTGTTTTTTTGCCTGTTTCTGGTTTTTGAGGAAATCAGTACCAAACGAAGTCTGAATGCCACGAAACTTTATGATGATTTTTTTGGACATATAAGAGATAGTAGAAGCTTTGGGAGGAAGTCAGAAGGCGAAGGAGGTGGCCACAAGCCACCAGGGCATGCCCAGGGGGTAGGCGCGCCCTGGTGCCTTGTGGGCCCAGCTTTGCTCCGTTTGACCTAATTCCGCCTCTATAAATTCTCTAAAATTGGGAAACCAACAGAGAGCCACCCAAAATACTTTTTCCACCGCCGCAAGTTTCTGTTCTCGCGACATCCCATTTGGAGGCCTTTTCCGGCACTCTGCCATAGGGGGAATTGATCACCGAGGGCTTCTACATCAACCTTGCTGCCCCTCCGATGATGTGTGATTAGTTTACCATAGACCTACGGGTCCATAGCTAGTAGCTAGATGACTTCTTCTCTCTATTTGATCTTCAATACAATGTTCTCCTCGATGTTCTTGGAGATCTATTCGATGTAATCCTTTTTGCAGTGTGTTTGTTGGGATCCGATGAATTGTGAGTTTATGATCAAATTATCCATGAATATTATTTGAGTCTTCTGTGAACTCTTTTACGCATGATTATTATAGCTTTGTATTTCTCTCCGATCTATTGATTTGGTTTGGCCAACTAGATTGATTTATCTTGCAATGGGAGAGGTGCTTTGTGATGGGTTCAATCTTGCGGTGATCTATATCCCAGTGATAGAAGGGGATAAGACACGTATTTGTATTGTTGGCATTAAGGATAAAATGATGTGGTTTATTCATATTGCTTGAGTTTACTGTGTCTACATCATGTCATCTTCCTTAAGGCGTTACTCCGTACTTTATGAACTTAATACTCTAGATGCATGCTGGATAGCCGTTGATGTGTCGAGTAATATTAGTAGATGTAGGCAGGAGTCGGTCTACTTGTCTCAGACGTGATGCCTATATACATGATCATTGGCTTGGATATCGTCATGATTATTCAATTTTATATGAATTGCCCAACAGTAATTTGTTTACCCACCATATGATATCTTCAAGAGAGAAGCCTCTAGTGAAAACTATGGCCCCCGGGTCTATTTTTATCATACATTAAAATCCAGAAATGCCTTGATGCAATTTTGTTTATTTTATTTTATTTTGTGTTTTTTGTTTATCGATCTATCACTACGAGATTTGATCCTTACAATTAACCGCCAAGGGATTGACAACCCTTAGTTTGCATTGGGTGCAAGTATTTGTTATTTTGTGTGTAGGAGCTGCTAACGAGGTGTTGCTTGGTTCTCCTACTGGATTGATAACCTTGGTTATTAACTAAGGGAAATACTTATCTCTACTGTACTGCATCATCCTCTCCTCTTCGGGGAAATCCCAATGCAGCTCACAAGTAGCACTCATATGCATGTGTGAAATGATAAATAGATAAAATAAAGGTTCCTAGTCTCGCCTCTAAGACTAGCTCAAGTTTTGTTGGTGATCATGTTTTCCGGATCTTAAGATATCGTTAAGTGTAACGATAGTCCTAAAACAACATTGAGATTATGGCGTTGGAAGAACGATCATATTGAATCGACCCAAACTTGTTTGTTATGAATTGAGATAATATTTTCTCTAATCAATTGTAATAACACGGAGTATTAACTTGTGATTTTTCTCCTTAGACCATGAGAGTACCATAATCACTTATTACTGTACCGTGGGCTTTGGGGTTGCTCAAATGTCACATGTAACACGGTGATCATAACGATAACTTATAGGTTCATCAGAAAGTTTGACAAGGGACCGAATAGCTCGAGAGTGGGATTTGCTCCTTTGACGATAGAGATATTATTAGGTCCCTCTCGGTGTGATGGCATCCATTATCGTCTGGCCAGACACAGGTGACTACATCACGGGGATGCCGGAACACGATAACGAGAAAGAAGAACAAAGCCGGTAACGAGGATTTCGGTATAGTGAGCATGTGTTGACTCAGTAGGATGCCGATGCATCCCGGGTTTTCTGAAGTATCGCAAAGTAAAGATAACATCACATAATAACCAAAGGTTTGCTCGAATATCATTTGTGTGCTCATAGGGATCAATATGGATGTCCACGGTCCCGCTGTCGATCATTGAACGAAGGAGTTTCGTTCATGTCTATGAGTTACCGAACCTACGGTCTCACAAGCTTAAGGAAATCATAGTCTGCTGAGTGTTAGTAGGACAGGAGTGATGAGAATATATTTGTGGAATTGTTTCATTAATATTCAGAATAGTTCCAAGAGGACCCGGAAGCATTTCGGGATCATCGGAAGGGTTTCGGTGAATATCGGGTAATATCGGATATTACAGATATATTATATATAGGTGGAAAATGTTTCTAGAGATGTTAAAATATATATAATGGTATAGAAGTATTTAGAATATTTTATATTTAGTTTAAATATCAACGGGCCTTAAAAGGGCAAGAGGTGGAAGGAATTATGGGCCCCAAGGACCCATAAGGAAGTGCCCCCCCCCCCCCCTTGCCATATGGGGGGCCGAATTGGACTTGGGGAGGAGTCCTACTCCTCCCTTGGACGGCACCCCAAGGAGGGACTTTCCCTCCTTGGTGGATGCCCCCTCCTCCTCCTCCAACCTATATATACTACGGGTTTTTGCTCTATTGAATACACAAGTTTTGGAGCCCCCTCTAGTTCTTCTAGTTCTAGTTCTAGTTCTAGTTAGTCCTAGTTGACTAATTATAGCTAGGATAATCCTATTGTCCTCATAATTAGAAGCCCCATGTAGTTCTAATCTCCTCCCTCTAATTCTCCGGTGACGATTAGCTCTGGATGGTGAAGTGCTGCCGGATCGTGAAGGTTGCATGCTTGCAACAAAGTAGAGAGGTTGTACTTTCAGTCTTTGGTTTGAGGGCCTGTTCGTGGGCGGTACGAGGGATCATTCATCGAAGGTTTAAGGGACTCCAAGTATGATCTACACCGACACATTCTTCTTCCGCTGCAACTCGATGACGGTAACGATCGTGATCCCAAACCGTTATGCATCTTCATATTGATCTTGGGTGTGCGGAGGCGCGATTTTTTTTGTTTTCTACTATGTTTCCCAACAAGCATGGACATCTGCAGTCGACAGGTCTATTAGGCCGCTTTTGCTTGATGCTTTCAACACTTAGAGTTGGTCTGCCATAATATCCAGAAAATGTTAGGAGTTGTGTGACCTTTGAGGGACTAGAATGTTAGTAACAGTAGTGTGCCTTCAGGTGAATAAAGCTGGCCTATAGGGGATCGAAAGGCTTTCGATTAGTAGCGGCAATACAATGCCATATTTTCCAGTTAGTTTCACTTTCTCGATTTATTTATGATGCTTATGGTTTCCTCCTTTCATCTACACTACGATTTGCCTAGATGCTTTGTGTCGTACTAGCAGCACTCCATCCTTCAAGCTAAACTACATGCCACTCATATTTCCAATGTTTACATTTAAATGGTCAGCTAATGTTACTACCTGAGTTTTGAAATGCATGTGCGCCTCATATAGAGACATGAGGGAATACTATTTCTTTGTGTGCTCTCGTCGTCATGGTTTGGCAATAAACTTTGTATACAGTATATTTTCAACCTATCATCTGCCAACTATCATTACTTCTGGAGCTCCCAACAGGGAGCCTATTTTTTGAGTAGTAGTGCCAGATTATATTAATGTACGCACCACATTACAGCACACATGGGCTCTCTCATCAGAATTCCAGAGATAACACACAAGGGTTTACAGGGAGCCCTTATTATATTAGAATATCATATGCATTACAAAGATAATCTCACTACTATTTATGTTTTCATGCATCTCAGATTTTGAAAATGATCACAATGACTATGAGAATGCGTGCATCCGAAGAATATTGCAGAACAATGCAATGGCTAACAAACTTAGCACCAAGGGATTGAGTTCCATTCTGGATGCAATGAAACCCACACGCTCCCCACCTGCAGATTCATGTTCAGCATATGATCCTAATGACTATTCTGAGCTCGAGGAGTCAAAGGCAGATGGCTTATCATGTTCACCTATCAAGGTGCTTGTTCTAATTTGGCAAGGTTTTATTGACTGCACATATCTTGCATAAGTTGTCTTGCATTTCTTCTACTTTGTTGCACCACCATCTGCTTAGTTTACTCATCATATATGTGAAGATGCCATGCCCATCCATTACCGATACATATTCCATCTGTCATCATACCATGTTTTTTATTCAAATGTTGTTCTTGTATTGCAAAACCTAAAGGAGTACAAGCAAAGTTCTTGAAAAAGGTGGTGGTAGCGGAGAAATCAGATAGCACCCCACTTATATTGGCGATAGAACCAGCACCACAAAACCTAGGCCTGACTCCAGCAGACTGTACCCATACTTCACTGGCCACACCACTAGCCCCACCACACAAGACCCGCACTCCAACAAAAGGTATGCTGATTTTAGTTGCCATAGCACCAGACGTACCACAGAAAACTCCCAGTCTAGCAAAAAGTACACCAGATCCACAGGCCGAAGACCTATCCCAACTGCAGAGAGGCCCAATTCCCACAGATTGGAACCCCATTCCAGTTATTCATAGTTTAAAAGACAATGCTTTCAATGTTGTTAGGAACTACATGCGTATCTCCCCATCATGAGAAGATTATAGTGAAGACAAAAACCATTTTCACATCTTCTTGTCCCGCTTACGTGTAAGTGCTATTATTTATGGTGATTATT
The DNA here is from genome assembly GCA_011799875.1 of Thinopyrum elongatum. Classification (NCBI taxonomy): domain Eukaryota; kingdom Viridiplantae; phylum Streptophyta; class Magnoliopsida; order Poales; family Poaceae; genus Thinopyrum; species Thinopyrum elongatum. Next base: position 403,250,270 of record CM022302.1, on the reverse strand, counting down.
GTCTTGTTTTTTGCTGATTGAACACATCAATGATTTACATTACATTCTTCCAAGTAGGCGAGGGTCAATCTGGATAGTCATGACAAGCAAAGCTTACTTGCTCTTTTCAAGGACGCGTTGCAACAGTATTAGTGTTACCTGAGGAAAACACACTTTGATGGCATGTCTATAAATGAAATTTCGGTGAAGTCTCATGTGCTAAATTTACAAGACATTGAATGGAAAACCTTGTTGTGCACTGGTCTCGTTCCCAGGAAGAGGTATTGTCTATGATATTACATGACAATTTGAACTTCTACATTTCTGCATGTGCCTTATGGATCTCTTTTGCAGGAAAACTGCTCGAAGAAGAATACCGATTTGAAATGGACGACAGGATATCGCAACTATGTTGCTCACTGCTTTGCTCTTGTTAGTACCTGTTGTCCTGTATCACTGTACTTACATTCATAACTGGTTGATTATGTGACATCAGTGTGCATGATAGCTTGCTTATCCAATGTTCACTCCAAATTATCATATCTATATTAATGCCTACCTTAATGTAGAATAAACCCAATGCTTATGAAGAAGTTTAGCTCTGCATTGTTCTTGTAAGTACATGTTGTCCTTTATCACTGTACTTATATTGACAGCTAGTTGTTCATGTACCATCACTCTGCAGCTTATTTTCCCTTGCCCTCCATTTTCTACACATCATATATATATTTACTCTTACTATAAGGTTGGATAAAACCAATTCTACTGAGGAAGTTTAGCTCTGCATTGCTCTTGTCAGTACCTTTTGCCTCTATCATTGTACTTTCATTTATAGTTAGTTGATTAGGTAGCATCACTATGTATCTTATCTTAAACATTCTCCATTTTTCCTATATTATCACATCTATATTTACTCTTAGCAAAATGTTGAATAGAGGCAATGCTTATGAAGAAGATTATGTGGTAAACTTCTTGAATTGCACCCCCCCCCCCCCCAATCAACATGGACAAGAGCTTTATAGAGCCGGTCTTCACTACTACGTAAGTATGCCCTTCTCAAGCCTTCAAACTTTCTTGTGTATATTTGGATAGGCATGACTGCTACTGTTGTTTACCTTTGGTGTTTGTATCAAATTGCATGTTTAAAGTTTATTATGAAGTTCATAAACATAAGTTTGTCCTTCTCAATTTTAGTTTTTAGTTGTACAACCAAGTTCCTTATTCATACCATGTAAATTAAACTAAACAGAGCAAGTGATCTTCTTTTGCACTGCATGCATGCTTGTGTTCTTGATCTATAATCCAGTTGTGTGGTGAAACTACCCACTCCAGCACAATGTCATATCCTGCTATGTCTTAACTATGATCAATGCCATATTATGTTAATGTTATTTAAATCGTATTTGTTTATTTGCCAATCAGAAATGGGATAAATCGACAGTACATTGACCATTCATTCTTATACGCTCTTTAGCACTACATGTATGCTTGTGTTTTTGATCTGTAATCCAGTGGTGTGGTGAAGTTGGCCACTCTTGCACAATGTCATTTCCTGCTATGTCTTAACTATGAACAATGCCATATTATGTTAATGCTATTTTAAGCTGTATCTCTTTATTTGCCAATAAGAAATGGGATGAATTATCAGCATTAATGCTTATATGTGCAAAACCTGTCATCTGTCTGCTTGTTTCTATTTCAGAGTGATACCTTTGACACCAGGAAGAACTGCCACAATGATAGTGAAATGAATCCGTTGCTTGTCCCTCTAACATATATTGCAGGGAAGAAGGCAACACATCTTGGAGATAGTTATACAACCCCAAAGTCATGTTTTGATGTAGTGTTGAAGTTACTCGCTAATAGCAGTGACACAAGCTCGATGAAGTCACCACTTGAATTTGTTAGACTTCTTTAGTCTCAACTTCAAGCAGAAAGACATGGTTCGGCTCAACCCAATCTCTATAGAAGATCAACGAGAAGTCAAGTGTGTCCATTCATGCTATGCAGCTAGAGTTGGAGTATATAAGCATCAAACAAACACAATCTCATCAGCTTGCTCAGCTGCTTGCGCTGCAGCTCCTGGGCAGGGCTAACCTTTCTTGAACTATGTTAATTGCTGTCAGTTCTGTATATTATTTTTTCAGCGTGTTTATTTGCACTGGTGGCGACCCTTGATGCCCAGTGTATGTAATATGTTGTCTGGTTGCCCTTTATTATCAATGGTGGCGAACTTTGATGCCGAGTGGATGTAATATGTTGTAATTCCTTTATTGTATAGTCTAGGTTTATTCTTAGTCACGATGTTGTAATTTATTTACTATATATGTTATTGTCGCTCTCTGAAAAGGCCGTAAGCTTCGACGAAGGCCAACAAGCCAAAATGTTGGTATATATAAATTATGATACTCAAACGGGTCGGCCCGCAACTCACTATATATGGGCGGAAACATGGGCCCATAATCATCTCAGGCCATTAGCGGGCCTAAACGTAAACTGACCCACTAGTAGTTTGGACCTTAGTTGGGCCAGAAAATGCCATGGGCTTTTAACAGGCTGAAAAGTAGATTGGGCCTAAATTGTGACGAACAAATCACGGGCCGACAGCAGGCCGAAATATACTTCGGCCCATGATTGGCCCAACTACATGATGGGCTGTTAACAGGCCAAAATTTATCTCGGGCCTTGGTTGGCCCAGTCACATTATGAGTTGTAAGAAGGCTGGATGGAAATTGGGCCATAATTAGGCCCAACTATATCACAGGCCTTTAACAAGCCGATAGTCAGGTTGGGCTAAAATTTATCCACGAAGACTAGGGTCATTAAGAGGCCGAAAGTCACTTCAAACTAGAAACAAGCCCAGATGCAGCATGGGCTGTTAAAAGGCCGAAAGTGAAACAGGGCCGACAACAGCTCATAAGAGCCGCTAACAGGCCGAAACAAATATCGGGCCGAACTGTTAAACGGGCCTTTAACAGGCCGAAATGCAAACAGGACCTTCAATGGGCCCAAAAGCATAGTGTCCTATTAACAGGTCAGATCTAATATGGGTCGTAATTTGGCCCAAAACATGACAGGCTGTTAATGGGTTGGATCTGATATGGGCCGTAATTTGGCCCAAAACATGGCAGGCTGTTAACGGGAAGGATATGATATGGGCCATCATTTGGCCCAAAACATGGCAGGCTGTTAACGGGTCGGATATGATATGGGTCATCATTTGGCACAAAACATGGCAGGCTATTAACGGGCCGGCCCATTAGTATCTGACAAAATCCTGTGGGCCTTTGGCTGGGCCGGCCCTTTTAACCCAAATGGGCCACTGTTGTGTCATTACACGTGTTAACGTTTCATTGGCGACACCTGCCCATTGGACAGTAGACATCAATCGCAACGCCGAGCTGACAGGTGGTACCTTTGGCGGATGAGAATTTTACACGTGGAAAATCTCCATTGGTCCGGGCTGTTAACGGGTTATGGGATCCAAACCCACACCCGATAGCTTAACGGTGACCCGTTACGATGGATGCCACATGTCGGTAACCCTTGACGAAAACACTTCCATGATGCGCCATTTATCGTCATGGAAGTGGACACTTCCGTGATGATAATTTGAGTATTGTCATGTAACACTTCTACGATAGTACAGGTATGACTATCTTGATTCTGTCATAAATCGTCACAGATGTACACGCATGACAGAAAACATGACCTACTACAACAAACACGTATCATCACGGAAGTATTTTTTTTGTAGTGACGCGCGCACGCGAATCGAGGGGTTTGCTGATAATGCTGCCACAAATCTGGAGCATGATCTATTTATTGATTAGACATGCCAATAGTGGTAGCCTCGAGCTACGTTAACACGCTATAATGACATCTAAAAAAGCGCATGGTTCTAAAGTGCATGGTGGCAGTTTGGGTTTGGTCAAAGTTGTTAGAACGCGGCCGAATCGGCGCCATTGCCTCAGGATGGGAAAACTTTGTCGTTAGGGTAGCTCTACAATGGAAGGGTCTTCGGATCTGATGGAAGATAAAATACCTCTTGGAAACCTCGATTGGGGCTCCTCAGATGACTGAGGTATGATATTCCTCAGGCAAAACTTTGATCACTTTAGGAGTGGACGAGCGAAGAAGTTGTTGAACCAGTTTGCAAGGCCGAAGACCAAAGATGAAGGACAGTCATCCGAGGATAGTCCTCGACTTCAAGACCAGTTCGGGGCTACTAGTGGTGTCCTGTATAAGGGGGTACTAAACACGTCAGCTCCTAGAGGACGTGGGCCAGGCCGGGGACTCCCAAAATGACCAGCCGGTGGGCCACATTTGTCAGGCCCCCGGAGGAATCAAGATGGAATCTTCTGAAGACTTGTTGCATACTCCAAGGCACGAATGCAATCTTCGGCATGTTTATCTTTAGATGTAACCACCCTAGGTACCCCCGGTGTTTATATAAGCCAAGGGGTGTAGGCCGTAGAGGCCAACTCATTCATACACGATCTCGTGGTAGATCAACTTGTACTCTGTACCCCATTCATCAATACAATCAAAGTAGGAAGTAGGATTTTACCTCTTCTAGAGGGCCCAAACCTAGGTAAACATTGGTGTCCCCTTGTGTCCTGTTACCATCTAGCCAAGGCTACCAGATCGAGACCCCCTACCCGAGGTATGCCAGATTTGACTCTGTCACCTATGCCTACAGAAGATTGCTCACACATGGATGAGAGCCTCATGAAATTGTTAATGGAGAAGGGTTGGTGATGACGACAGCGACGAATCTCTCGCTCCAGAGCTAGAAACGGACTCCAGATTAGGGCTCCTGACGAAGAACTGGAGGTTGCGGCGGCTTAGTATCATAAAACGCGGTGAGACTTCTTTGTAATCTTCTCGGAGGAGATGTGAATTTATAGTGCTTGAATCAGGTCAAGGCAGTGGCCAGGGGCCCCTCACAGACACATGGTGTGGCCTGGGGGTGGCCGGCCCCCTGCCCGTGTGGCTCCCTGGTGGCTCCTCTCCAGTACTTCTTTGCTCCAATATTTTTTTATATTCTAAAATAAATCTCTAGAAAATCTCGTTCAATACCAAGCACTTTTATTTCTTCACAAAAACAACACCATGGTAGTTCTGCTAAAAACAACGCCAGTCCGGATTAGTTTCATTTAAATCATGCAAATTAGAGGCCAAAACAAATAACAAAAGTTTTTGGAAAAGTAGATACGTTGGAGACGTATCAGTGTGCCATCGAACTGCTTCAACTACTCAAAGGGACCTGCATGGGCCACCAATGATGGACTCAAATCCAGCAGATCTCGGGTAGTCCCAAGTTGGTAGCCTTGGTACGATGGTAACAGTGACACGGGATTTACCCAGGTTCGGGCTCTCTCGAAGAGATAATACCCTACGTCCCGCTTTGATTGTATTGATTTGGAGGGGGTACAAGTTACAGGTTGAAGTACCACGAGATTGTGTGTGTATGAGAGTCCGCTTCTACGGTTCTCACCCCCTCGGCTTATATAAATACCAGGGGTGCCTAGGGTTACACATAGGTCGGTTGCATCTAAGGATTAACATGTCGAAGACTACCCTAAGTCTTGGACTATGCGCCAAGTCTTCGAAACATTCCACCTTGGCGCTCCCGAGCCCGACGAATGTGGCCCACTGGTTGATAACCTGAGGGTCCTCGGCCCGGCCCACATGTCCGTGAGCCGACGTGGCTACCACCCCTTAGTCCAGGACACCATAGGGAGAACAACGAACACAACTGCCTAGGGTTGAATCACTTGTTCCGGGCCCGACGTCCGAAGGGGAAGAAGAACCTCTTGTTTGTGATCTGCCTGTGTACTAGGTTTTTATTTTTATTTTACCATCAGCGCAGTGAATGGTGTTTGCGAGAAAGTGGGCTCCTTGTTCCTAAATATCTCATTTGGATAGGACCACGGTGCTCAACCTTACTATTTCCGCACACGTGGTCAGTATTAGTCTTTGTAGCAAATGGTGCTTATTGTTAGTTCTGTTACTTGAAACTTACTAAGGGTTGTCTAATACATTATAATTTGATAAATATTAGGTTTACAATATTTCTTGTAACGCAATATCTATGAATATTCACTATACTATTTGATATTGCGTTTTACCAATATAAAATTATATCTCTGTACCACATAGAATAACATTCAATAGACTTACAACCGGAAAAAACACTGTCCAAAACAAAGCACATAAAAATGGTGGGAAAGTGATATGCCAGCCATGTCAATAGATGTGAGTTGTGCCATGTTCCCTTCTTCCTAGTAGACGCAAGTTCTTTTACACCAATGCTTCAGATAGAACTTCAATGGTGGTAATCTCCAAGACAACTTCGGTGACAAAATCGCCATAGTTTGTGTTGAAATATATTGCCCACATCTCTTCATCAGTTCAGACTTTTGGAGTAACTGGCTAGAGCATGAATTCAATATGGTATCCGAGCCAAGAGGTCTTGAGTTCAAGACCCTGCCAACGCAGTATTAATAAAAGGTTTTGCAGCCTACATCGATCCCACGTCTAAGCACTAAATAAGCCTAGACGTGAGGGGGGTGTTGAATATATTGCCCACATATCTCCATCGGTTCGGACTTTTGGAGTAACTGGCTGGAGCCTGAATTCAATAGTTTGGAGCTCGGGTTTCTTCCCCCAAGAACTTAGTGTCAGTTCTTTTGGGCAGCTTAAAAAAAAGTTGTCTCTTCCCAGCTCAAAAATAAGCTGCCCTCTAAATTTGGTGAGACTTTTAAATTAGTTATTATATAACTAATTTAGAAGACCAAATGAATAAAAGAGGTGGCTTAGAGGGAAAGCTAGGGAGGACGCGGCTTATTTTTAAGTTGCCAAAAGAACTGTCCCTTACAATAATTATTTTTCTTCATTCTTTGCAACACATTTATGTAACTAGTAATTGGCACGTGGCATGCACGTGTAGAGATGGTTATTAACACATGTACATGTGGGTAATTTAAAAAAAAATAAGTAGTATCATGATGTGAACTACCATAAATGGAGTCACGCAATTTGTCAGCTAATTAATCAGTAATTATAAAATTATACATGATTTAATAATATGTCTGTGTAATACCAAATTGACACAATTTAGAATACCATGAGAAAAAGGAATACCAGGTTCGTCCTCAAGTGTTTGTCTTAATAAAGTTTAAGATGTACTCCCTTCGTAATTTAATATAAGACACTGTCATTTTGTTAAAAACGTCTTATAATAAGTTACAGAGATAATATTAGATTGAGCAATGGAATGAGTACTATTTGTAAATTATTTATCACTAAAAATAAAATAATAATTTGAACATTAACTATGTCTGTTTTGCAGATCATTTTTTCACAGAATTTATTGATAAAAACTAAGAAAACAAGGGTAATAATATTTGTAAAATTTATATAAGAGAAAGTAAAAGCTATTTAGTTGTAACATATGTTACATTTTCACGTTGTTTGCCATTCTTTAATTTGTTTCAGCATGTGCGCCTAATACCCAGGCTACACCATCACATGTTTTCTCTCTCTATCTCGTCATGATGCGTACTTGCTACTAGTTGCTAGTACTCCTACTCCTAGTGCGGCAGTGCCATTCTATTCTACTGCTGCATGCATCACGGGAGTCTGCTAGAAGTTTCTGGATAGTGGTTGGCTACAAAGAAAGCAATGAGAATCAATGTAGCGACCCGACCCAAATGGATCAAGTCTCTGTGCTTAAGTGTCATCCCTGGATCGGTATGCTGACACACACAGTACTCAAGGATTTATAACAGAGGTAAATCACATGTATAAAGTAACGTAAATACTATTACCTCAATCCATATAGCGGAAGTAACAACAAGGTTGTGGAGTTCCCAACAACGCCAACGGCAAAGTTGAGTGTAGACGTCGTAACCCTAACGTATCACTTACTCGTCGTAAGAATTCCTGCAACATGAGGTGTTGCAGCCATGTAGGTCAGTACATTGAATGTACTTGCAAATTCACACCATAGGATAATGATGAACAATATCTATCACTACATGCATATTTGGCTGGTGGAGGCTCTAAGTTTAATTTTGCACAAAGCCAATTTTTCCCTACAACAAAGGAATATATTTTATTTACTACTGAGTTTGTTGAAAACATTGAGAAGGTAACCCCAACTCAATCCCAATTAAAAGTTAACAACCCAATCAAATTAATTAAGTAATGTGATGAGATCAAATCAATAATTCAAGTACCAGATACTCAAGATGTCCATAACCGGGGACACGGCTAATCATGATTAGTTTGTACACTCTGCAGAGGTTTGCGCACTTTTTCCCATAAGACTCGATCTCCTCCGTTGGATTTCTCGCACTACATGGTGTTTGAGAAACGGATGACCGAGACACAGTCTTTCAGAAGCATTAATTCTTTCAACGGGTAAACCGTACCACCTACAACCCCTACATCTGCTAGTTTACCACAGAAAGAGGTCACACAACATACTCAACTATGCCAGAACCCATAATGGCTTGTGGCTGCACACGGAAGTTTCTAGCTTGAATAATCTTATGATCCCTTTGAGCCTGGGTGGCAAACCATAGGATGATCACACGGTAACCCCGGGATCTCGTAGGACAACACTGGATTCCCCAGGTGTCTGGGCAAGCCACTGGTATCCCCAGGGTGCCCCAAACCATTCCACCTAGATGTGTATTAAAGTAGCCACCTTAAGTTAAACCTTAGTTAACAATAACTCTCACATCTTTCATGAATTCTCTCAAACCAAACCACGTCTACGAGCATAGCATAGCAAAGTAAGCATAACGTAATAACTCCCAAGGTTTGAATATAAGACAATAGGTTCTACCTCATCAACTACTTCCCAGTACCCACATGTTAATCAGATCCTACTCATGCAATGTTTGAGGGGTTGAACTAATGCATAAAAACTGGGTAATAAAGGGATATGATCAAAGTGTGAACTTGCCTGTACTGTTGATGAAGATCCTTCGCACTCATAATTCCTGATAGTTCTACTTGTCACACTCCGTTCAATCTATCGTAAGCAAACAATTGCATACATAAGCACCCAAGCATAAAATTCGAAGAAAAGATCTCGAAAAACTTCGAAAACAAGCAATTAACTCTTGCAACAGAAAACAATTTCTAACAGTACCAAAATTGGGTGGATTTGGTCTTATCAGAAATTTTAGATCAAGAGCTTCAATTAGCAAAAAGAATCAATTAAATCGGAGTTACGAAACTCAAGTTATGAACAAAAGAAGTTTAAATTCAAATCTGTTTGAAACCAAATTTTAAACTTTCAAAAATATGTTTAAGTTGGTTATCTAGACAGAGGGGATCATAACGAAGAAGTTGGCGTTGGTTTCGTTGGATTTGGATAAACGAGCAAAAAGTTGTGATCGTTTGAAGATCAGGGGCTAAACTGTAAAATAAAACAACTACAACTAGGTCCCTGGCAGAAAAATAAAATAAAAACGAAAAACTACGGAACGAACGTTCGCTAACAGAAGCTAACGAACGAATTCGTTCGTTAACAGATCTAAACGGGTGAACGCTCGCTATCTAACAAAACCTAAATAATAAACCGATCTAAAAGAATAAAACCGATCTATTCTAAAAAAACGAAAAAAATCGGGGCGGGTTAAATCGGTTTATACCGGTTCGGGGGAGAGGAACCGGCGGCGGCGGCGTGGTGCTCCGGCGAGGCGGCGGCAGCGGCGTTGGACGGCGTCGGCGGGAAGCGGCAGCAGCGGCGCGGCTACGGCGGCGCGAGCAGCGGCGGCTGCGGCGCGAGCAGCGGCGAGCGCAAGCGGCGGCGGAGCTGCGGCGGCGGTTGCGGCGGTGGTGAGATCCGGCGGCGGCGGCGGGATGCGAGGGCGGCGGTGCGGCTCGGGAGGGGGAGCGAGGGGTCCGGGGCGGCGCTTATATAGGTGGGGGGTGCGGCGGCCTTGGAGAAGGGGCAAGGCGGTGGCGGGCGGGGCTCGGACTCCTGCCGAAGTCCGGTTCGGGGACGGCGGAGGTAGGCGGCGCGGTGGTTGGGCCGGCTCGGCTTCGGCCCAGTTCGGTCCGAAAGTTTTTTTTTTAAAGAATTTTACAGAAAATAAAAATAAAACAATAAATAATAAAAATGATATATAGGCATATTATATATTAAAATTTTCAGAAAAAGATTTTCTACAACGTGAACATTTTTCTAGCATCAAATAAAATAAACAAAAATTTAAATAAAGCAAACAGTGCTACTGCTGCAATAAAACCCAAAAAATATCATTTTAAAAATACCAAAATGATTTCAAATTTATTTCTCTCCAATTTTCTATTGAAGGGAATCATTTTACCCTAATTTCCATATATTTTATTTTTGGAGAAAAATAATTTTAATAAAAAGCAAATATCTCCAAATTGAAAATAATTTTCAAAGGGACTTTAAATTTTGAATCTTTGAAACTTCCAACTCATATTTCATATGATTTGAAGAAGTCATTTTATCTTCTCTCATGAAAATCATTGAGTTGCATAAAGTTTCCTGAAGTTGAAATATTTTCAAATGAAATTCAAATCTTTTCGAAACCCCTTTTAAAATAGAAGAAGTCATGTTATCTTCACTCTAGGGTTTGTAATGAAATAGATTTGAATTCAAGGAGATCATAAATGCAAGGTGAAAGTTTTGGGAAAGTCATTTTATTCCCTCTCAAAAAAAGTTTCAAATTTCACTCAATTTCACACAAACAACCACACCACAATCAAACAATCAATCAAAACTATTTATTTAATATAACATTCCAAAATTTAGAATTTTGGGATGTTACAATCAAATGCACATCCTAGAAACTACTACTCTGAGAGTGGCAGGCTGGCAGCACAGGTAAAAAGCCCAGCGAATCCCTGCAATACAGGCTGTCAGATTGACATATCCAATGGCCCATATGCAGCCACGTAGACCTGTAAAGCCATTAAATTTGAGCCGTCCGATTAGGAAGATCCAACGGTCCATATGACTTGCTACTCGTATACTATGTAGGAGTATAGATATAGATATGATGCACGACTGGTTAGAGTTGTAATATATATTCTTTTTGTCAAGAAAAAAAAGAACGTATAGGTGCCCCAGCAGCTTAACCTTGTACTACTGACTAGGGACCTTCCAATAATTCATGTCTTAAACACTGGGTCTAAGCCATCTAGCAAGCTACGATTTGAAGATTCCCATTTGCCAATGATGCACGCCTCTTTCACGACAAGCTCCGATTTGAAAATTAACCAGGCGATGCCGAACCATGGACGTCTCTACATGGCCATGCACGCGTGTGATGTTTACCAAACCAGCAACTGATACTGCATGTCGATGTGACGATGTTTTCGATGGTGTCAGGAGGCCCTCGTAGGTCGTATTGCTCCATGTGGAGTAGAGGCGACACTGATGGTCTGGTACTGCTAACCCCACGCACACGGAGATCTATCTGTATTTTAACCATTTGTGTCATCTCCATCACTCCATGCATCTCGCGCCCTGGAGATCGATATGTACTTTAACCTTGAGCTTACAGGATAGAACACCAATGGTTTTTGCCGATATGTGCGTGCAAGTTGGACGCGGGCAGCTAGCTAGCTCGCTACGCATATAGAGTACGTACGCAAGCTAGATGCTTGTGCATACTAGGAGCAAGTGACCATATTATAAGTTACAAACGAGAGCATCGATCAAGAATTTGTTGGTTTATGGGAAGAGTCTTTGTCCTCACACCTCAGCCTATCAGGCCATGGATTCTCTTTGCAAGATGCATCTAGGGCAGCATCCAGAGATACCCATCTAATTAACCATATTAGCAAGTTCAAACCCGTCAGAAAATGTCCACTGTTCATCAGATTATAAATACTCATGCTCCGCTAGATGCCTGGCCCATGCCTACGTGACCAAACGTTCCAACAATACAGGCATTATTAAGTACGTTCTTGCGTCAATGGTTTATCAATTAGTAGTAGAACCGAAAGAACCATTTACACATGTTGGAAGGTATTGCCGTTTTCAGACCTTTTTTTTTAGCCTGAACCGTAGAACAATCGTTCTATGGTATTTTCATTAATAAATTAAAAGTACAAAAGTACAAATACAGAGAAATTACAGTTAACCAATGCCAGTTCTGGGTATCACGAAATACATAAAAGAAGAAACTTAAGCCGGTTCCAAAACCTGTGCTACCCAGTCCCTGATCTTCTCAGCTTTGCTTGGCTTTGCTCTTAATTCTGAGGCCCATAGTCTTTCTTTGAGATAGAATTTCCATGTATTGAAATGTGGGGCTGTTGATCTGAAGATCTTGTCGTTTCTGACTGACCATATACTCCAACAACTCATGATGATAATGTCCATAGATATATCTGATGGCAGTGAGGGGATGGATAATGTGGTTTCATCGTGAAATGAAATGCCTCTTTTCCTGTCTTGAATGAGATAGTTCCAGCAGCTGATTGCAAAAGGGTAGTCCCAGAAGAGGTGAAGAGATGTTTCTTCAGTTTTGTCAGCGCAGAGCACACAATTATAATCATCCAAGTGCATATGCTTGCGATGGAGCATGTTTCTGGTATTGAGCCTGTCATGATATAGCATCCAGAAGAAAATTTTGTGTCTAAGCCTGCAAGAAGTGTTCCATAGGAGCTTGAAGATGTTATGTGAAATAGAAGACATTTTGAGGGCTCTGTTCATCTTCATCGGAGAATAATTGCTACTGCTCCAGGAATAGTACCATCCGTCTTGTTCATTATTAATCGTTCTACCTTCAAGCAGTAATTGGAGTGAATTATATTGCTGATAGGCTTGTAAAGTGAGTGGTCTGTGGAAGTGTTGACTAGTGTCAGGCTGTTCCATAATCTTGGCCAGTGTGATGTTCCCGTTGATGGCAAAAGAGTGAAGTTCTGGAAATTTAACAGCCAGAGGAGTGCCAGTCCAATTATTAGTCCACGACATAGTTGTGTCCCCTACTCCTGGCTTGCATAAAGCGTGTTGTTTGAAGCAAGGAAGCAATTTAACAACAGATCTCCACCAGAAGGAACCCACAATTCTGTCACCTGGAAGATTGTTCTGATAGTAGTTTTCCCAAATGATGTTGACCCACGGAATGTCTTCTTTATTAAGGAATTTATGAAGAAATTTCATCAGAAGAGCTTGGTTGTGGGTAGAAATATCCAGTACTCCTAAACCACCATCTTCCTTAGGGTTACAGACTTTTTCCCATGATATAAGAGCAGGTCCTTGGTCAACTGATCCATACTTTCTCCACAAACAATGCTTAAGATACATGTTGATTTGTTTCACCACAGTTTTGGGCAGAGATAATGTACACATGAAGAATGTGGGCATGCTGGTGAATACAGACTTGATCAATGTGAGCTTATCCCCAGTAGAAAGCAAAGTGGAGCAACTCAGGAGTCTATTCTCAATCCTTTTCATCATAGGCACATAATCCACAACATTTGGCTTTGATGTACTGGGTGGGAGGCCAAGATATGTGTGTGGCAAGGATCCAATCTTGCACCCCAGGAGATCAGATAGCATAAGCATTTTATCTGTGGGTGTGTTGATAGATATAATGGTGGATTTGGAATAATTAACATTGAGCCCTGTGTAGGATGCAAAATGGAGCAACAGATTTTTTATGTGGGTGAGCTGTTGAGCATTTGCATTGGCCACTAGAATGGTGTCATCAGCATACTGGATGATTGGATAGTCAGGACAAGAGTGGTGGATCAATGGGGAGTCTATCAGATTGTTGTGCATGGCTTCATTCATCATGGTTTGGAGCATATCTGCAGCTAGAACAAAAATCAGGGGGGAAAGGGGATCACCTTGTCTAACACCTTTCTTACATTGGAATTGTTCCCCAGGAATTCCATTAAGAAGAATTGATGAGAACCCAGTGCCATAAATCATGTTGATCCATTCAATCCATTTATCTTCAAAACCCTTTGCTCTCAAAATTTCAATAATTGTGTCATGATTGAGCATGTCAAAAGCTTTCTCAAAATCAAGGTGCAAAAGCACAATGTCTACGACGTATGTAAATAAAATATAGTTGAGTATGCGGCGTAAGATGCTAGTGTAAAAAACGTCTTACACTATAGGATGGGGTAGGTTTGAGAGACAATAGAGATGGACTTATTGCTTCTTGGCTAGCTATGGCTCTGTTGATACTCTCTCCCATGTCAATGGTGCTGTCTTTAGCCTGTACGATGAAGACGACGCACATGTACAGGACATGGATGCATGCAATTGTACCATACACCACAAGGGAACGCCTCTTTTGGCGCGTCTGGCGTCGCCTTATGCTGATGCATGTTGCAGTTGTATAACATATACTGTATTTGCTGTATGTATGTACCAGGTATGATTAAAAATTGAAAGTATTCGGTAGAGCCCGCCTTACGATTGGGTGCAGGCGACACAAGTCTTTGTGTATAACTGTACCTTCAGTACTTCTGTTGCTGCCATGTGCCCGTGTCCATGTGGGGCCATGAATAGATGCACTCCAACAGCCAGTGAGTATGTGTATGTCCTTTAGTCATACATAGCTGGATTGAAAGTATTTGTTCATATATACCTCTTGTGAGAGTCTGGCTTAATATGAATGATAGACTACTCATATCAATAAGGAATTTCTTATTTTTCGAGAGCTCATTCGAAAAGAACTTCAAAGTTAAGCGTGCTTGGTTTAGAGTAGTTTTAGGATCGGTGACCGACTGGGAAGTTGGTTTCGTGTGCGCACGGGTGAGAACAAAATACGGAGGAAAGATTAGTATTGGTCTATGGGGCCAGTCTTGATCCCGGTAGGCGTAACAGGGTCTTACACTTCTTCGGTTCACAAACATCAAATGTTCTAACTTTTTTCTAAATCGAATGTATATAGACACGTTTTACTGTGTTTCTTCACTCATTTTAGTTTGTATGTAGAGGGAGTAGTTTTTTCTTTTCTCTGCTAGCAGAAATTGATAGGTTTCCCAACGTAGCTTTAATTTGTTGCTAGCCGGGAAAGAGAAAAAAAAAACGTTACCCCATGTGTTGTCCGAAGAAATTCGGCCATGCATGCATGTAACTGTTTTATGGTAAACTCCCGATGCTATATGTCAACCGAGGAGCATTAGTTGACCGTCAGATGTGACGTTTCTTTAAACAACGTTACAGCCGGCAAACCACTTGTGTTAGTCATTTCTTGTAGAGCAATCCCGGACCCTCTAACAATGCTTTAGTCCTGTTTGTGATTTCTATCCTTTTAGTCTGTGCGTCGTCAGGCTTATCATTTACTGTATATCAGCTTACTATTTATTTAAATAAAATCGCTCTTTTCCAGGAAGAATAAACAGCATGCAAATCGGCCGGTCCATTTTCCTAATGCTTGACAACACGTCATTCCATGATACAAATGCATCATGAATATGAGCTTAGAATACGGCTCTTTCCGGCCGTGCTTGCGTCCAGCCGTCCATGCATTTCTCTTTCGTTATCTGAAACGGACTACTCTCGTAGTCGTCAGATAAAGCCAGCAACGGACGGCCGTGCAGGTTTGCACTTCCTTTTCGTTCAGCAAGTGGGCCGTTCTCGCCGGCCTGCTCTTTTCTGTATCCACGTGGCAATATGTGTGTGAGTAGCGCGGGATGGACCATGACATGTATGGTCACTCATATGGATTCGTGAAAATCGTTGCGTGCAGGCAGCAGGTGGCCAGGTACATGCATTCTGGACGTAATATGCTGATATGCCAGCGCGGCGCTTGCCTACGAAGGCTGCATCTGAAAGGCATGCCTATACTGTATACACTACTGACACCTGAGCGGCGCGCGAGGTCTAAGCAGGCGAGGGGAGGAGCCTCGACCACGGAAAACGCATCCGAATGCAAGCGTGCCGACTCGTAACCCGACGTCCGGTGCAGCAGGCCGGTGGACCCGATCAGCGCAAATGCAACGGATGCGGCGCAAGAATTGGTGAGTCCTCTGCACGTCCACGCGGGGCATGGCGGGCGCGCGCACGGTGGTTCCGTCTCGAACAGTCGCCAAACGAGCGGACCTGCCCGGCAGAGGCCCTGGCACGCGCGCCGGTCGCCGTCGTCGACGCCACCTGACGTACTCGCATGGGGCTCCGCTGCACAGCACGAGCGCGTGGCAAAATTTCGTGTTTTGACCCTTTTTTAAAAGTTAGTTCAGATCTAACCTTAGTTTGTAAAAATTTCAGGATCTGACCCTTTTGCTACCGTCAGAGCCCATGGCGGTAGGATGTAACAGCCTACCGCCAGGGACTTTGACGGTAGGGAACACCCCTACCGTCAAACAGGCTGATGATAGCCCGTATAACCCTACCGTCAAGGTGCCCGGCGGTATGCACAAGCACGCATTATGTTCCATATTTAGAAAAAAATTGCGGTAGGGCGTGCAACCCTACCGCCAGGGACTTTGGCGGTAGGCTATTATACCCTACCGTCATAGACTCTGATGGTAAAAAAAGGGTCAGATCCTAAATTTTTTGCAAACTAGAGTCAGATCTAGACTAACTTTTAGAAAATGGTCAAAACACGAAATTTAGCCCGAGTGCGCGCGCGTGATGGATTTGACTGATTACGGGACCGCTGCTGGCAGTTGGGCAACAAACGCTCTGGACTCTGGCATTTGGCATATGCATGGCATGTAGCTAGCGTTGCCCCGATCTAGTTAAAGCTAGAAAAGGTAGTCTCCAGAGTCACCCACCAGCAAGGCCATGCATGCCGATCGCTGATATGTCCCATGCCCACGCCACGCTGCAACGGGTGCCCGAGTGGAAGACGACTCCTGCTACACAAGCGAGCGCGTGCGCGGCACGGCTCGTGGAGCAACAGGAAGAAGACGAGAGCAATGCTGGTTTTGACATGCGCGGAAGAAGCTTTCTTCAAGGTGCTCAGACGGGGCCAAGGACTTTGAATTCATGAACGTAACGCAACGGTAGCGCGACCAAAGCAATCGAAGGGCAAGATGGGCTGCGCTCTATCTTCCATGTCTTCGAGACAGAATATATTTACTTACTAGCTAGTATAAAGTAAATTTTCCTTTGAACGTGCTAGCAGCTAAAACCACCTCTTTCTGCAGCAAAATTCATGCACTTTTAAAGAAGCGGCTGCTTGTCTGGTCTGCTACAGGAAAGGGGAGATTTCCTGCCGTACTACTAGTGCGAAGCATGCGCCGCTCGTGATGCCGCACCAGAACGAGTGCGGGATCAGATCATCACCATGATTGCAACTGGAACCCGATCAGGGCAGCCAGCAGTCGTGGCCACGACCTGATCAACGCCACGCTACGTCGCATCACTGACCCTTTTCCTGCATAGCACTGTAGCACACTACGCTGCCCGCCCTCTAGTAGTCGCGTCAGAAGAGCAGAGCACCAAGCGGGCACTTGCAGGCTGCGAAATCCATGCGTGCATGCACTTGCCGTGGCCCCGGCACAATTACAATTGGACAAACACGAGAGAGGCCAACAGCGCCAGAACCACCGCCACTGCATGTCAATCAATCAGCAAGTCGGACTTGGACCGGACCGGAGCACCCATAGATTCACGCCGCTATAGCACCATTTGTATGACCCGAGCAAAAAGATGCGTCAGATTCATTCCAACTCACTCGTTGTCTATGACCAACGTCTATCTTTCTGGTGATCTCGACCTCAGCTTCAGCCGCCATCGCACCAAAACTGCGTTCAAAGTGAGTGCTGCAGTAGTCAAAAGACGAATGTTTGTTCTAGGAGCTCCAGCTGCTACCGACTCGGCACGATGCAACACGACTATGAACCAGCAATAGCGTTCACACCTCCATACGGAGCCAATGGGAAGGTGCGAAAATATACATCAGTTTGAATAGAGCCAGGCAGAAAAGGTAAATGAATAACATACAGCTTAGGGCCAAAAATCATGTGTTGCATGTGTGGTAAAACAAATGGGTGATCAACCCGACGAAACAACAGGTTTTTAATGATTGGTCAATTACAATGGAGCCACCACATTATCCTTTTGGCTAAATTTGATATTGTTTCACAAAGATGGAAGTAAACTGAAAACTATCTTGCCATAATCATCATTGAAGCTTCGTAACTCATCTATGTAAAGATCAATTCACTCTGTTCCTCATTCTGCCTTGCGAGCCTTCGGCTTCACAGGTCTCGCAGGCTTGATAACATAGCCCAGCAAGACACATAGAATAGGAACGATTGTGCCGACATAATATACGCTCTTGTAGGATGCTAAGGTCTCCTGGAAGCTCAGTACCTTGAGGAAAACAAAAGCATAGAACGTTGTAAATGTCAGTATGTTTTATGTGGAAGATGATTGAGAAAGGCATATGTTCCACATACTAGAGTAGGTTCAAAGCTACTGTGGAGGAACAAAAGAATGTTAGGAATTTAACCCACGTCTTTCTTTCTCCACAAATAACATTAATTGTACTAGTAATGCTCTAGTACCTCTAGTGCTCAATACTCGCGCTCGGTTTGCTGAACTGCCATTGAACAAGCGTGCTTTGCTTATTTGCCATCACACAAGCACAACTTATTGCCATAACGGTTTAAGGAAACAAAGTAGATAGGCATGTAAAGTAGCAAGGTGAGCTGGATTAGTATAGACACTACTAGTTATGGATGTGGATAGACGCAAGCTTCGGTGATTGACTTGCTCGCTGCTAGTTTTAGCTCACGGAGCTGGCAATGTCAGGAGATGGCCAAACTCGAATCAGACAAAGCATTATAATCATCTTCGTCCTCAACTGCTGTGATGATGATGACAACGGTTCATTGGGACAGGCCCTGCCATCGTTCTACACAATGAACCAACGACGACCCATTCCATTGATTCCTCTCCATCTAGCATCTAGGAACGACACCATTCATATCAGCGACTGACTGCAGGTTTGGAGTTTGCTGGAGAGCATCGCCTTTTCTGGAGTCGAACTGAATCTGGTGGTCTAGCTCGGAACCGTGCTCCACGGCACCACTGTTTGCCGACACCTGGAACAGAACCGCCTTCAATGTCCCCCTCCTTGGCACCTTCCTCGCTGACAGCTGCTGGGGCAAGTACAACACCATCGTTGCCTTGCTCCTCTTCTACCTCGCCTTCAGTATCCTAATTGCATCCAGGGACCATGGACCCATGTCAACCTCGTCGCTGGCTGTCACTGTCGCTGGCTCTCTCTGTGAGGGCCACAAGGGATGCCCGCCGCCACCAAGTTGTCCTCCTTGCCTGTTGCGTATGGGATCACGGGGAAGGGAGCTGTCACTGAGGTCTTGCAGTTATCCACGGCCTCCCCTCTAGGTTTTCTGTAATTCGGGAGGGGGCGGGGAGAGGAGTCAGGGTAGACACCAAGAATGATCGCTGGTGTACTCGTCAGGAGGAGCGGGCGAAGGCCTGCCGGAAGCTGCCCTGCCATCATCACCTCTACTGGTGTGCCCATGGGGGAGAGAGACAAGAAGAAACAGGTGTGTGCGTGCAGGAGCAGGCGCTGAATAGGTAGGCCATTTTCTTTTCTCTTTAAGCCAGGGAAGTTTTGGGATTCAGATAAAATAGTGACAGATATTTCGGATATTTGAGATTTAACAGAAGCACACTAACATTAACAGAAGGGTAACAGCGATGGCATATTTGGCAAGAAGTTGTGTTTGTGCAGGGGCAAATAACCAAAGTACGTTTATTCAATGGCAATTCAGCAAACTGAGCGCTTGTAATGGGAAAATAAACATTTCTCTCATTTTAGAATCTTCAGATATTCTGGTGGCACATCATGATCCAAATGTAAACTTTGCTAAGAAACTAAAACACTTGCAGATCTAAGTTGTCTAAACTAAGTTTGTGAAGCAACCTGGCTTTGCTACAGTTTGATTAATATCATTTTAGTTAAATGAAACCTAAATGATACTTGCAAACCGTATATGCATAATAATCATCAAAGATAAGAAATTAATAAAACAAAAGGAGAAATTTAGGTGCACAGATTATTGGTTAACAGACAAGCGATCTGATCAGATTGTGTTTTCAGTTTCTACAGGGTAAAGTATAGCCAGAATCAGGGGCATGAAACTAACCTGGAAGCCAATGCATGAGTAGTTAAGCACCATCATGGTGTATGCACAATTTAGTAAAGACAGGATAGTGCGGAGGCCTGAATTGCTCACAGCTTGTTGCCATCTGTATATAACTGCATCAAAAAAGGAAGCCAAATCAGAATTACAAGCTCACACAGCTTTCAATCAAGTACACCTCAGAAATGTCAGGAATGGGAGGGATTGAGCTACCTTTTGAACCATTTATCATCAACGCCGACTGAACAAAGAAAATCATATATCCTGGATACAGTCCCTGTAGAACGGTAAAAAATCAGACCAATGGACAAAAAGCATGTAATATGGAATTTGGCCAAGTATCAATCATCACAAGCCACAGCTTGCTGGATTGGCTAAGTATCAATCATCACAAGCAACAGCTTGCTGAGGAAAAAGGTTATTAACATGTCACAAGTGAAGCCAGTTATTATCATGGGGAAAACACGAGTTTGCAATTGACCCATAGTGCCTCCATTCTGAAAGGCAGGTACTAAGGTTCCACTACCAGGACAATAGCAGCTCTAAATTCCCACTAGAGCATTCTAGTTTCATTTAGCTACTGTTTGTCCAAAAAAAATCAGGATGCTCTGCTACATGACAAGTCCGATATACAGTGAACAGGAACTATTAATGGTAAAGAAGGTGGAGAGGGGAAAAAAACTCACATGCCAGATAGCACTGACTGTCTGTGTACCCAACAACTGAAGGAAACCAGGCTTCTTCCCTTTCTGAATTAACCTCTCATACACATCTGAAAAAAATAGTGGAGCAATGTCTCATGCAAATGATAACAGCACAGCTTGAATGTGTGGCATTCAATACATTAGACTACCCATAGTGGGAGTAACATAAGTGGTAACATCACACATATCTAGGCAAAATAGATGATGTGGCAAGTAATTAATGAGGAAAGAGAGGCATGTGGTAACATAGTATGTTACTCATACTATGAGTAACATCACACATACCAAGACAAAACGAGTCTACAACCTAATAAATGAAGTGTTGCATGACACCATACATATGTTACTCCCCACTATAGAGGTAGTAACTTACACTAGTAACATTACTCCCCACTATGGGTAGTCTTATATAGGTATAACCAAAGTGCATCGCTGATCGCTCCAATTATGGCATTTGCACGAAAACAAACTGCTTGGTGCATACCATACTTATCGCAAAGGTGAACTTCAAGCAGATGATCATTTCTCAAGGAGTCAATGATGAGACAAATTACTACTAATACATGAGTGCATACTGTACATGTACAGATTTTTGAAATCAGCTAAAGATCATGAATTACAGGTCCACACTACAAAAACTGGCAACCAAAAGGTTCCAAAGAATCATCAAGTGGTCAACAAAATCAATTTACAGACCCCCAAATCTAACATTACATACTATCAACTAATTTTTCATTGTACAGACACAGAAAAATACTGAACCTTTTAGAGAAATTAATAGAATTAAAGATAGTGCTTCCTTGTTCTCCAAGTCTTAGATTGCACAGATCTTAATAGTGGTAACTGGTAAGCAAAATAGACGCTATGTGATGCATAAAGGACCCTCAATCTGCTTTCATATTGTGCTTTCTAGTTTATACAGAGAACACCAAAATTTGATGAAAAAGCATTATATCATCCAACAAAGCAAGTTAATAACAATGATGGTCTACTGGGATATCAAGGTATAGAACTTACAGTATCTTAGCCATGTGCTCACTTGAATATTCCACTTAAGTGGCAATTGAGCTGCACTTCCAGCTAGCTCGACGCCCAGAATATCAACATTTATAGCACGATCCCATTTGGCTTTTGGGGGAGAAGAATCAGACCAACCAGTGAAACCCAGGCCAGATATAATAATTGCAGCTTCTGAGACTGACCATATAAAGTAGTATTTCCAACGAGCAGTAAATCCTGACATGTATTGAAAGAAGAGCCGGTGCCAGAAACCCCATTCATAATATAGAGGTTCACTAAATCGTGAAAGCGGAAACATAGGTGACAGATACAAATATAACCCCATGCATATTCCAGCCTGAACTAGAGCACGCAGAGTAGGTAATAATGGTGAAGGAGTTGAGCTGGCCCATATCTGTTGAAGATCATACAAAATCAGGATGAAGCAAAACATGGCATAAACCTACCCAAAGTAGACAAAGGCTACTTACTCCTTTCCTTTCAGTCCATTCAAGATAATCTTTCATCTCATATACTGGTCCAGCAAAGTGGCTGCCACAGCAGAGGCAGTAACCAAAATATTCGACTAGAGAAGGCAACTTAGCCAAGTGATACTTCTTCTGAGCATCACGTAGACCCTCTTCTTCCTTCAAGAGACCATCACTGTAGTTCATTGAGCATGAAATGACTTTCAACGTTAAAACCATCAAAGCACCTGCATTGCAACCAAAAAAAGGAATTCTGAGAAGGCACAGGGACATGGCTTGATGTTAGTCGCAGAGGGTTGACCACAAGTAAGAGCTGAGGTTTGGCCTACAAGGTTTATTTTGTACCTGCACACACTCAATTATGTTACTCCCTGCATATAACCTATGTCCAATTATTTCACTACTGTTAGATTTATAAGAGGGACGCTACACCTGTCCCTTGGTAGAAGGCCTCATTTTGACTACTAAACAATAACCAGAGAGAACAATGTTAGCTACAAGGAAGGACCACACAAGAAAAAATGGTAAAATGTCATGAGATAATACTAGGGGTTCAAAATTCTTAAAATATATCTTATAATTTGAACATGTTCCATATATGTAAGTCGGAAACGCACTGAAAAATTGCATGGTGAACACTAGTTTAACTTTAAGTAAGCACAAGCAACAATAAAACATTATACAATACCAGTTGCGTCGATGCCTCCCTCCTTCCACGCGTCCCCACTCATGTAGTAGACATGACTATACAACAAGAAGAAAAAATGTAAGTAAGTAACTCCAAATGTGTTAATTTTTATGTAGTATGAGGGTAAACTTAAATACATTCACAGTATATAATTGTAAAATGAAGCACCAAATTGTTCGCCAGCTTATCCATCATAACAAATTAGCCTAAAGTAACAAGTTGGGGTAGACTAGAGTTGAAACCCATAAGATATCGAAACCAAGTCATGGTTCTGGCATGTGGATAGCTAAGTCCCACGCACCCCTGTCCACGGCCAAAAATAATTTACTTCTTGGATCTCCAACTTAGGTAGCTGGTTCGTTCCACTTCAAAATTTTGCATATGGAATAGAAGGGAACCCTTCTTATGGGGCCAAAATGGAAACAATAGCAAACACAATATTGAAAAGCGAAGAACTAGCCGACAATATATAACCACTTTATTCTTCATGCAAGTAGACTACGTGTCAAAGCTAGCTTGAACATTAAAACGAATAGTGCTCAGAGTAAGTTGGCTAATACCTATGTTCGTGTAAAAAGGGAAAACGCTAGAAAAATATCACATAGGGGAGACCAGGAGTCATATCCATTCGTTAAAGAGCAGAAATTCGGAGAAGAGAATAGACTTAGGATACCACAGATGAAACAGGCAAGTGACTGCAACAACCAAAAATATTAGTGCCACAGTTGGTATTGTAGCAGAACCAACAAGAAGGAGACAGGTGTTGATCATGTCGAGAAGATACTTGGCATTTTGGTGCTTTGCGGCTAATCTTCTCAATAGTGCATAGCGGTAGAATCTAATGCCCTTTTTTCGAATGAGCTTTCTTCTTAGTCCGCTTTTGATGGCCTTCCTATCCAATAGTGCTCTAAAACTAGCTTATGGTGTGGGATAAAGAGATTGACATGTCCCTAAGGAAGCCTGCTGGCATTAGCATAATTTGATCTAGCAGAATGACGGTGCTAGTGCTAGCAGGTGGGAAACATCTTATGTTTAGAATACACAAGAAATTCCTTTCATCTATATTAATATTACATTGCAACATTACGAATGAAAGACCGGATTGCATCCATGGATTTTATTTTTTTGAATCAATTACACATTTAAAGAATTAAACAGACACACCATTATCTTCAACAGCTAAGTTAAGAAAGTTCGCTAATGCATTGGCTGCCCTTTGAATTAGACCTATTGTTAAGTGTTTGTTATTTTTATCTTGTCTCGATGATATACAACAGTTGCCAAATAAAGAGTTTCTACAAATGGAAAGAATGAGTGTGTGATTAGTGTATTTTAAAGGTCATGATTTTGGATCTAGATAATCTATATGGGTGCCTGGTCCGACACAGGCTATGTAGACAAAGTGATTACTTTACTCCATGTGAAAGATGGGCAAATTGATATAATCCGTAACTTGTTTGTTTCAGTAGGGAATGAAACTGGAACCAAATTAGAATGTCAGACACTTGCCGCTAATTTAAACTTCTAGGTAGTGAACACAAAAACTAACTGCACCATACGAGAGACAAAATTGAAGAGGATGGTGAGGAGGCATCAATATTGACAAGAACGTAACTACAATTACCACTCAACATTCGTTGTCACTGATTCACACTAATAACTAGAAAATAAAAGAATAGATGCACCTTTCTATTTACAGTAAATTTCAGTCAGAGCCTTATGGAACAGAACATCAATGTCAATGATAATGGAACAGGAATACGGCAATGCCTGCATTCATACTTCATTGAGTCAGTTTTAAATACTCAAATATAAGTTCTCAATGTGAATAAAACATCACTAGTGTCAAGCCTGTGTGTTTGGTGATGGAATAACCGTCTTCAGACCTGAATATTAATTAAGTTGATGAAAAATTATGTGGGTTTGGATAACTCCAGCTAGAATAAATAACTTCTAAGTGAACCAAACAGTATCCATTATCCGGATGGAGTCTTTGTCAGGGATATTTGGATGGGAAATATTTTCTTCCTTCCCTTAATTTCCTTCCAAATAAACATAGGTTATATTAATTCAACCCCTCGGTGTGACAGATCATAAATCCCATCGTAGTACCGCCAAAACAGACTTAACCTTTCAAGAGAAGAAAAAACTGATTCACGTGAGTAACAAGGGGTGCCCTAATACTTCATGAGCACACAACCAATAAATTCTCCAATAGGAACTGCTAAGGTACTTAGGTAAAATCTCAACAATCACATTATATGTATTCATTGCAATCTTTACGAGATCAGACGTCCAAAATTTTGCAGGCATAGAAGAAAATTCATCCTGAGATAATACAAGATCCCATTTTCGCCTTGAAACTATTAATCATAAATAGCACCACATGGCTAGCCAGAGAAAAGTTGAAAATCATTTCAATCAGCTCCAACATGAAACTGTCCATGCTGCGGTTCCAACCACATCAAAAGCTCCATGCCCACTTACGGTTCCGGTGGTTTTCCAATAGAATAAACTACTGTTTAACCCTGTGATGGCCCAACGCTTTGGCTCCGCCACATCTGCAGATCCGCTTACAATTCCTCTGGTTCCTAATCGAACAAGCTGCTGTTAGCTGTACATTTCCTGTCCTGTTCTACCCAAAATGAAGGCGTGAAAAACCATGAATCCAACATTCATGATTCACCCTAAACTAAGCATCGGTATATGACCCCTGTAGACAAGGATGGAAGGGAGGGTTTCACCATGCGATGAGGAAGCCGAATGCGCCGAGGAAGGTGACGAGGCCAGCTCGGCGACGGCAGAAGAGCATGGCGAGGTAACCGAGCGCCATGGGCCCGACGAAGAGGAGGTTGGAGGTGGCCCCGAAGGACAGGTAGGAGAGCGCGGCGCCGCTGAGCCCCGCGTAGAGGTGCCGCCCCGTGGCGCTCGGCACGGCGCGCCAGAGGAGGCCCGTCGGTATGGTGGCCGCGAAGCAGAGCAGGAAGCGGAGCACGGGCACCGAGACGCCGATCGCCGCCGCCATCGGCTCCATCTCGAGCCCCATCGTCGCCACCGCCACCGCCACCGCCGCCGCAGGGGGGGACGAACAGATGCGGGCGATGCACGAATAGAGGATTTGGTTTTTTCTGAAGCGAGCTCGCGAGCCGCGTGTATATGTGTGTGTGATGGCGTGGAAACCTTGGGAAGGTATCTTCCTACAGAACACCCTTTGCTTTCTTGAATTGGCGGTCTGAAGCAACAGGAAACTTGCGGCTGTTGGGTAACGTCGAAGTGAGAAGAATTGGATAGATACGAACGGTATCGGCAAATCATTGTGGTAGTGGCGTACGCCGGTGACAAACTCTTTTTTAGAAAGGTGATGAGCAAACTCAGTACTACTTCCTCTGTGCCATAATATAAAAACGTCCTTCAAGCTGAGTAGTAGTCACTGCTTCTTTTGTTCCTAAATATTTGAACTGCCAAGACATCTTATATTTAGAGACGAAAGTAGTATACGATTGAAGCAATATACGAAGTCATGGGCATTACACTTGACTATTTTAACTTTAGGCCTTTATCATAGAATAATTTATTGAACTCATTGTAATCCCAAGCATATCCTTGTTTGACTGAGCTTTGGGTGGCAATTACGATGTAAAGCGTGTCGTATATGCACACGTACATTCCAAGAGACGCTTCTCTGAGTGCCTCATAGTTTTCAGTACTTTAGGTAGAATTTTATATGCGTTGTGTGCCTTTTATTTAATCTTTAAAAAGTACATCACATTCAAGCGTCCTGTGTTCAAATCGTAATAACGAACTCATGAAATTATGCCCAAGTGGGAGTCAGTGTTTTTCTTTTCTTTTGTTCTTTTCGCGGGGCAAGCAAAAAATCGGTAGTTAGTCAATAAGTATGTACAACAATGGTATTGGAATGAGGGCATATCCTCCTTTAAAAAAAAAAATAATGTTGGAATGTCGGTGCATTATTTATCTTGCTTTCCATTCCGTAACAGTAGATGGACAAAAAGCTACCATCCTTGTCCATGTTATTCAAGTGGTCAAGCGTTGTCAAATTTGTATCATGTAATCCACGTGTGGTATTAATTTTTTCCAACGAACTAAGATTGTACTTTTGGCATTAAGGTTGATTATGATAAACACATTTGTCTCCACAACTTTTATATATTTCATATCTTTAAAAAATAGTTGTGTTTCTATTTATTTGAATAGTTTTGTAGGATTTGAATGAAGTTATAAGGAACATAGCCTTAAGGCGTCAAAATGGAACCAAAGGAATAAAAGAATGAGTTGTCATAACTTAACCTAAAGAAGAAAACTACCAACCATTCAAAATTTCCTTGCCATGACAGATCACACTATCAAAGCCTTACATCGCCAAAATAGCACCAAAGGAACAAAACAAGTTGAGCCGCCATAACTTGATCTAAGGAATAAAACTAAAGAGAAATGACAACACAAGCAATCCTCCCTCCCCCCCCCCCCCCCCCACCCCCTAGACACACACGAAAAAAGGACGAGATCCTTGGCTCTCATGGTACACCAACCATTTAAAATCTTCTTGGCATGACCGGTCACAGTACCAAAGCCTTGCAGCGCCAAAATGGCCCCAAAGGAAAAAAGGAATGAGTTGTCTTAACTTGACCTAAGGAAGAAACTACCCAAATCTCCTTGCCATGACCAATCACAATAAAAGCATAACGACGCCAAAATAGAAGCAAAGGAAAAGAAAAAAGATGAGCTTCCATAACTTGATCTAAGGGGAAAAACTAAATAAACGTCAACAGGTACAACCTCCCCCCCCCCCCCCCCTCCACACACCCACAAAAGAAAAAAGAAAATGTGTTGGGAAACGTAGTAGAAAAATCGCACCTACGATCACCCAAGATCAATATGAAGATGCATAACGGGTTGAGATCACGATCGTTACCGTCACCGAGTTGCAGCGGAAGAAGAACGTGTCGGTGTAGATCATACTTGGAGTCCCTCAAACCGTCGATGTATGATCCCTCGTACCGCCCATGAACAGTCCTCGAACCAAAGACCGAAAGCACGGCCTCTCTACTTGGTTGCAAGCGTGCAGCCTTCACGATCCGGCAGCGCTTCGCCGTCCAGAGCTAATCGTCGCCAGAGAAATAGAAGAAGTAGATTAGAATCACACAGGACTTCTAATTATGAGGACATGGGGATTATCCTAGCTCTAATTAGTCAACTAGGACCAACTAGAACTAGAACTAGAAGAACTAGAGGAGGCTCCAAAACGTGTATGTTCAAAGGGTCAAGGTTCTCAAATATATATAGGTTGGAGGGAGGAGGAGAGGGGGTGCCACATGGAAGGAAAATCCCTCCCTTTGGCCGACCAAGGAGGGGGAATCCCCCTCCAATTCGGCCTTCCCTCCCTTCCCTAAGTGGAAAGGAGGGTGGCACCTCCACTTGGGCTCAAGTGGCCCAAGTAGCATCCCACCACTTGGCCTTTTAAGACCCGTTGATATTAAATTAAATATAGAAGTCTTCTAATGAATATTATACCCTTTTATATATAATTTAACATCTCCGGAAACATTTTCCACCTATATATAATTATCAGTAATACCCGCTTTACCCGATATTCACCAAAACCCTTACGGTGACCCCGAAACGCTTCCGAATCCTCTCGGAACTATTCCGAATATTAATGAAATAATTCCACAAATATACTCTCATCACTCCTATCCTACTAACACTCAACAAATCGTGATTTCCTTAAGCTTGTGACCCCGTAGGTTCGGTAACTCATAGACATGAACAAAACCGTTCGTTTAATGACCGTCAGCGGGACCATGGACGTCCGTATCGATCCCTATGAGCACACAAATGATATTCGAGTGAACCTATGGTTATAATGTGATGTTCCCTTTGCTTCACGATACTTCACAAAACCCAGGATGCATCGGTATCCTCCTGGGTCATCATTATGCTCACTATACCGAAATCCTCGTTACCGGTTTTGTTCTTCTTTCTCGTTATTGTGTTCCGGCATCCCCGTGAGGTAGTCACATGTGTCTGGCCAGACGATGATGGATGTCGTCACACCGAGAGGGCCCTAAGAATATCTCTCCATCGTCAGAGGAGCAAATCCCACTCTCGAGCTATCCGGCCACTTGTCAAACTTTCCGATGAACCCGTAAGTTGTCGTTATGATCACCGTGTTATAGGTGACGTTTGAGCAACCCCAAAGCTCACCGTATGGTAAGAAGTGACCACGATACTCTCATGGTCTAAGGAGCAAGATCACACATTAACATTTCGTGTTATTACAATTGAGTACATACAATATTAATTCAATTCACAACAAACAAGTTTGGGTCGATTCAATATGATCGCTCTTCCAACGTCATAATCTCAATGTTGTTTTAGGACTATCATTACACTTAATGATATCCTAAGATCCGGAAAACGTGATCATCAACAACACTTGAGCTAGTCTTAGAGGCGAGACTAGGAACCTTTATTTTATTTTTTTATCATTTCACACTTGCATATGAGTTTTCCACTGAATCGCATATTCCAGGATCATAGCAGTTATAGCATGAAATATAAACACTTAATTATGAATATGGAAATATAATAATACAATATTATTGCCTCTAGGGCATATTTTCAACAAATCGACTAGTAATATGACCTAGGACGAGATCCTTGACTCTCATGGTACATGAGAAATTTAAAATCTACTTGCCATGACCGCTCACACCATCAAAGCCTTACGGCGTTGAAATCGCACCAAAGGAAAAAATGATTAGCCGTTATAACTTGACCTAAGGAAGAAAACTAAAGAAACGTCAACACGAGCAACCCCCCCCCCCCCCACACACACACACACCACCCACACACACACTAAAAAAATGGAACTCAGCTATTACGACGCTGGGACAACCTAGATCCTTGGCTCTCGTGGGGCGTCGAGTATCAAAATCTCCTTCACATGACCGTTCATACTATCAAAGCCTGACGATGCCAAAATGGCATCAAAGGAAAAAAAGGATTAGCTGCCATAACTTGACCTGAGGAAGAAAACTAAAGAGACCTCGACACGAGCACCCCCCATCCCCCAAAAAAATGGAACTCGGCTACTACTGTGATGTAGGACAACCTAGATCCTTGGCTCTCGTGGTGCACCAAGCATTCAAAATCTTCTTGCTATGACCGGTCACACTATCAAAGACTTACGATGCCAAAATGGCACCAA
This sequence comes from Thinopyrum elongatum, assembly GCA_011799875.1. Lineage (NCBI taxonomy): Eukaryota > Viridiplantae > Streptophyta > Magnoliopsida > Poales > Poaceae > Thinopyrum > Thinopyrum elongatum. The sequence continues at coordinate 403,220,090 of CM022302.1, read as the reverse complement.
TGGAAAAAAGATAATAGCTGCCATAACTTGACATAAGGAAGAAAACTAAAGAAGGGTTAGCCTGAGAAACTCCACTCCCCGCCCACCAAATGAAACTCTATTACTATTACGACCCAAGACAACCTAGACCCTTGGTTCTCATGCTACGCCAAGCATTCAAAATCTCCTTGCCACGACCGATCACAATATGAAAGCCTTGTGGCGCCAAAATGTCACTAGAGGGAAAAAATATGAGATGCCATAACTTGGTCTAAGAAAAAACTAATGGAATGTCAACACAAGCAACCCCCTGCTACCCCAAAATAAGCTCAACGGCTACTATTATGACGTAGGTTAACCCAGATCATTGGCTCTCATGGTGCACCAAGCATTCAAAATCTCATTGCCATGACCGATCACACCGTCAACGTCTTTGACGCCAAATGACACCAAAGGAAAAAATAGGTTGAGCTGCCATAACTTGACATACGAAAGAAAACCAGAGAAACATCAACACGAGCAACCCCCAAAATGCTACACCTACAAGCAAAATCTTACAGGTTCGAAGTTATGGACCTAATCTTCCTCTGCTAGCCCACCATTAACACTCCTTCCCGTGACGCAAAGGCGGCTAGGGGAAAGTTCTCTTCCCTTTCAAGCTCCGCCAGCCAACCCGTGGATTCTCGTCTCATATACATGTCGCTCTGGCAGCTGGTGATTGGGAAAAGAATCCCCGTGCCTTGGTTTCGGCTAGTAGTTTAGGTTAGGAATTTTAGTCCTTGCAGGCGCGGCGTTCGGAAGGATGGTGACACTTCATCTTCGAGTTGGTCTTCTAGGCTTCAATCATCCTCATATCCATTCGTTAAGACGGAGTTGATGGAGCTCTGATGTAGATTCATGTCTTGTCCTTTGGGCGACAAGGTTAGGGTTTCTTGTCGTGCATGCGCAACGACAAAGTCGGTGTCTAGTGCTTCAGATCAATTTAAGGGCTCAACGACGATGACTATGGATCTAGGGTGTTGGTCCTTAGGGGCATGCCACACGTGCACAAAGACTTTCTGGCTGTCAATGAAAAAGTCGAGCTATATGGAAGAAGCGACTACGACGCGTCGCGACTCATTCTGACAGCGGTAATGGTCATTCGGTAATTTTCATTATGTTTGGGGTGCTTTCTAACTTCGGTGAAATTTTACAATAGAACTGGGTATTTCGCAAAAGAATACCCCCTTGAATTTCATTATTGGGCTCGGTGCCAACCAAACAACTGTTGCCACATTATCTTGTAATAATATTTGGCAACTACTATTACGACCTAGGACAACCAAGATCATCGGCTCTCATAGTGCACCAAACACTCAAAATCTCCTTACCATGACTGATTACACTACACCCTCTAGTTGGGTTTATAAGGTGGGTGATACGTTTCCAGCGTATCTATAATTTTTGATTGTTCCATGCTATTATATTATCAGTTTTGGATGTTTTATATGCATTAATATGCTATTTTATATTATTTTTGGGACTAACCTATTAACCTAGAGCCCAGTGCCAGTTTCTGTTTTTTCCTTGTTTTTTAGCTTCGTGGAGAAGGAATACCAAACGGAGTCCAAACGGAATAAAACCTTCGCGATGATTTTTCTTGGACCAGAAGACAACCAGGAGACTTGGAGATGAAGTCGGAGGAGCCACGAGGCGGCCACAAGGACGGAGGGCGCGCCCAGGGGGTAGGGCGTGCCCCCCACCCTTGTGGGCCCCCCGTGACCCTCCTGACCTAACTCTTTCACCTATATATTCCCAAATATCCCCAAACCACCAGAGGCATCCACGAAAAGACTTTTCCACCGCCGCAACCTTCTGTACCCGTGAGATCCCATCTAGGGACCTTTTCCGGCACCCTGCCGGAGGGGGATTCGATCACGTAGGGCTTCTACATCAACTCCATTGCCCTTCCGATGAAGCGTGAGTAGTTTACCACAGACCTACGGGTCCATAGCTAGTAGCTAGATGGCTTATTCTCTCTCTTTGATTCTCAATACCATATTCTCCTCGATGTTCTTGGAGATCTATTTGATGTAATACTTTTTTGCGATGTGTTTGCCGAGATCCAATGAATTGTGTATTTATGATCAGCTTATCTATGAATATTATTTGAATCTTCTCTGAATTCTTTTATGCATGATTTGATATCTTTATAATTCTCTTCGAACTATCGGTTTGGTTTGGCCAACTAGATTGGTTTTTCTTGCAATGGGAGAAGTGCTTAACTTTGGGTTCAATCTTGCGGTGTCCTTTCCCAGTGACAGTAGGGGCAGCAAGGCACGTATTGTATTGTTGCCATCGAGGATAAAAAGATGGGGTTTTCATCATATTGCTTGAGTTAATTCCTCTACATCATGTCATCTTACTTAATGCGTTACTCCGTTCTTTATGAACTTAATACTCTAGATGCATGCTGGATAGCGGTCGATGTGTGGAGTAATAGTAGTAGATGCAGAATCGTTTCGGTCTACTTGACACGGACATGATGCCTATATTCATGATCATTGCCTTAGATATCGTCATAACTTTGCGCTTTTCTATCAATTGCTCAGCAGTAATTTGTTCACCCATCGTATTATTTATCTTGAGAGAAGCCTCTAGTGAAACCTATGGCCCCCGGGTCTATTTTCCATCACAGAAGTATCTATTTTCCATCATATAAGTATCTATTTTCCATCATATAAGTTTCTGATCTACTATTTTGCAATATTTTACTTTCCGATCAATAAACCAAAAATACCAAAAATATTTACTCTACCGTTTATCTATCTCTATCAGATCTCACTTTTGCAAATAACCGTGAAGGGATTGACAACCTCTTTATCGCGTTGGGTGCAAGTTGTTTGATTGTTTGTGCAGGTATTAGGTGATTTGTGCATTGTCTCCTACTGGATTGATACCTTGGTTCTCAAACTGAGGGAAATACTTATCTCTACTTTGCTGCATCACCCTTTCCTCTTCAAGGGAAAAACCAACGCAGGCTCAAGAAGTAGCAGGAAGAATTTCTGGAGCCGTTGCCAGGGAGATCTACGCCAAGTCAAGACATACCAAGTACCCATCATAAACTCTCATCTGTTGCATTACATTATTCGCCATTCGCCTCTCGTTTTCCTCTCCCCCACTTCTAAAATGATTTTCGAAAAGATTTGCCTTTTTCTTCGCCCTTCTTCCGTTCGTCTTTTCGTTTGCCTTTTTATTTGCCTTCTTTTCGTTTGCCCTTATGTCTTACTTGGTTTGTTTGCTTGTTCGCTTAGTAAAATTGTGTGTTTATTGAAAAACAAAAACAAAGGTTTATGGATCCTCATCTACTTGCTAATCTTTTTAAGAGATCCAATTATGATGAACCTATTGCTAGTGAGTTGAGTGCACTAGATTATCTTTATGAGGTTTTGCTTGAAATTCGTGAATCTGAAAATTGTGATAAAGTGTTGAAAGAAGAAAATTATAAAGTGATTCACGATAGCTCCTTGAATGAAAAGCATGATTGCAATGATGTTATTATAAATTCTATTAATGTCAATTGTGTTGATGATATGCAAAACCCTAAGCTTGGGGATGCTAATTTTGCTATGTCTACTACTTGTTGCAATGATCATGATTGGGGTGATTCTTCTTATGATCTTGAAAATTTATTTAAGCCCCATGATGAATATGAGATTGATAACAATGTTTGCAATAATATTGAAAGTGGGTTTGGAAGAGTGTCAACTTTAGATCCCACATATTTGGAGAATATTCAATCTTATGAAAATTTTGATAAAAGTGGGTTTGGAGAGGTCATGACTTTAGTTAATGTTAATCCCACTATTTTGGAAGAGTGTCAACTTCGCATGCATGTGGATCGTGTTGAGAATATGTTATGTGATAGCTATATTGTTGAATTTTCTTATGATCCTACATGTAATTATTATGAGAGAGGAAAATATGATTGTAGAAATCTTCATGTTACTAAATTACCTCTCTTCATGTTGAGATTGCTATCGTCTCTTTCTTCTTCCTTGCATATGCTAGTTTTTGCTTGCCTTGATAATTTGTTTGCTTATAAAATACCTATGCATAGGAAGTATGTTAGACTTATATGTGTTTGTCACATGTTTTATGATGCTCTCTTTGTGCTTCAATTCTTCTCTTTTATGTGAGCATCATTGAAATTATCAATGCCTAGCTAAAAGGCTGTAAAGAAAAGCGCTTGTTGGGAGACAACCCAATATTTTTCCTTGATGTTTTCCAATAAATAATTCATCTAGCTTCTGGTTATATGTGGTTTTGTGTTTTAATTAGTGTTTGTGCCAAGTAAGACCTTTGGGATGGCTTACGGTGATAGTTGATTTGATCCTGTTGAAAAACAGAAACTTTTGTGTCCAGTCACAGAATTGTTTAGATTCACTTGAGCGTGGAAAACCTCTTATTTTTTTAAACAAGATTTATATACAAATTTACTATATTTTCCTAATTTTTCAGAATTTTTGGAGTTACATAAGTATTAGAACAATTCAGATCTTCGCAGACTGTTCTGTTTTTGACAGATTCTGTTTTCTATGTGTTGTTTGCTTATTTTGATGAATCTATGGGTAGTATCGGGGGGTATGAACCATGGAAAAGTTATAATACAGTAGATATTACACTAATATAAATAAATAATGAGTTCACAACAGTACCAAAAAGTGGTGATTTATTTTCTTATACTAACGGGGCTTATGAGATTTTCTGTTGAGTTTTGTGTTGTGAAGTTTTCAAGTTTTGGGTAAGGATTTGATGGACTATGGAATAAGGAGTGGCAAGAGCCTAAGCTTGGGGATGCCCGAGGCACCCCAAGGTAATATTCAAGGACAACCAAGAGCCTAAGCTTGGGGATGCCCCGGAAGGCATCCCCTCTTTCGTCTTCGTCTATCGGTAACTTTACTTGAGGCTATATTTTTATTCACCACATGATATGTGTTTTGCTTGGAGCGTCTTGTATGATTTGAGTCTTTACTTTTTAGTTTGCCACAATCATCCTTGCTGTACACACCTTTTTAGAGGGACACGCATGAATCGTGATTTATTAGAATACTCTTTGTGCTTCACTTATATCTTTTGAGCTAGGCAATTTTGCTCTAGTACTTCACGTATATCTTTTTAGAGCACGGTGGTGGTTTTATTTTATAGAAATTGTTGAACTCTCATGCTTCACTTATATTATTTTGAGAGTCTCTAAACAGCATGGTAATTTGCTTTGGTTATAAATTTAGTCCTAATATGATAGGCATCCAAGAGGGATATAATAAAAACTTTCATAGAAAGTGCATTGAATACTATGAGAAGTTTGATTCTTTATGATGGTTTTGAGATATAAAGATGGTGATATTAGAGTCATGCTAGTGAGTAATTATGGATTTGAGAAATACTTGTGTTAAGGTTTGTGAGTCCCGTAGCATGCACGTATGGTGAACCGTTATGTGATGAAGTCGGAGCATGATTTATTTGTTGATTGTCTTCCTTATGAGTGGCGGTCGGGGATGAGCGATGGTCTTTTCCTACCAATCTATCCCCCTAGGAGCATGCGCGTACTACTTCATTTCGATAACTAATAGATTTTTGCAATAAGTATGTGAGTTCTTTATGACTAATGTTGAGTCCATGGATTATACGCACTCTCACCCTTCCACCATTGCTAGCCTCTCTAGTGCCGCACAACTTTCGCGGGTACCATACACCCACCATATACCTTCCTCAAAACAGCCACCATATCTACCTATTATGGCATTTCCATAGCCATTCTGAGATATATTGCCATGCAATTTTTCACCGTTCCGTTTATTATGACACGCATCATCATTGTCATATTGCTTTGCATGATCATGTAGTTGACATCGTATTTGTGGCAAAGCTACCGTTCATAATTCTTTCATACATGTCACTCTTGATTCATTGCACATCCCGGTACACCGCCGGAGGCATTCATATAGAGTCATATTTTTTTCTAAGTATCGAGTTGTAATTCTTGAGTTGAAAGTAAATAAAAGTGTGACGATCTTCATTATTAGAGCATTGTCCCAAGTGAGGAAAGGATGATGGAGACTATGATTCCCCCACAAGTCGGGATGAGACTCCAGACAAAATATATAAAAAAAAAGACGCCAAAAAAATGAGAAGGCCCAAATAAAAAAATGAGAGAAAAGAGAGAAGGGACAATGTTACTATCCTTTTACCACACTTGTGCTTCAAAGTAGCACCATGATCTTCATGATAGAGAGTCTCCTATGTTGTCACTTTCATATACTAGTGGGAATTTTTTATTATAGAACTTGGCTTGTATATTCCAATGATGGGCTTCCTCAAATTGCCCTAGGTTTTCGTGAGCAAGCGAGTTGGATGCACACCCACTTAGTTTTCTTTTGAGCTTTCATAAACTTATAGCTCTAGTGCATCCGTTACATGGCAATCCCTACTCACTCACATCGATATCTATTAATGGGCATCTCCATAGCCCGTTGATATGCCTAGTTGATGTGAGACTATCTCCTTCTTTTTGTCTTCTCCACAACCACCATATTCTATTCCACCTATAGTGCTATGTCCATGGCTCACGCTCATGTATTGCGTGAAAGTTGAAAAAGTTTGAGAACATCAAAAGTATGAAACAATTGCTTGGCTTGTCATCGGGGTTGTGCATGATTTGAATATTTTGTGTGATGAAGATGGAGCATAGCCAGACTATATGATTTTGTAGGGATAAGCTTTCTTTGGCCATGTTATTTTGAGAAGACATAATTGCCTTGTTAGTATGCTTGAAGTATTATTGTTTTTATGTCAATATTAAACTTTTGTTTTGAATCTTATGGATCTGAACATTCATGCCACAATAAAGAAATTACATGGATAAATATGTTGGGTAGCATTCCACATCAAAAATTCTGTTTTTATCATTTACCTACTCAAGGACGAGCAGGAATTAAGCTTGGGGATGCTTGATACGTCACCAACGTATCTATAATTTTTTATTGTTCCATGCTATTATATTATCTGTTTTGGATGTTTTATATGCATTAATATGCTATTTTATATTATTTTTGGGACTAACCTATTAACCTAGAGCCCAGTGCCAGTTTCTGTTTTTTCCTTGTTTTTTAGCTTCGTGGAGAAGGAATACCAAACGGAGTCCAAACGGAATAAAACCTTCGCGATGATTTTTCTTGGACCAGAAGACAACCAGGAGACTTGGAGATGAAGTCGGAGGAGCCACGAGGCGGCCACAAGGACGGAGGGCGCGCCCAGGGGGGTAGGGCGCGCCCCCACCCTTGTGGGCCCCTCGTGACCCTCCTGACCTAATTCTTTCGCCTATATATTTCCAAATATCCCCAAACCACCAGAGGCATCCACGAAAAGACTTTTCCACCACCGCAACCTTCTGTACCCGTGAGATCCCATCTAGGGACCTTTTCCGGCACCCTGCCGGAGGGAGATTCGATCACGGAGGGCTTCTACATCAACTCCATTGCCCTTCCGATGAAGCGTGAGTAGTTTACCACAGACCTACGGGTCCATAGCTAGTAGCTAGATGGCTTCTTCTCTCTCTTTGATTCTCAATACCATGTTCTCCTCGATGTTCTTGGAGATATATTCGATGTAATACTTTTTTGCGGTGTGTTTGCTGAGATCCGATGAATTGTGGATTTATGATCAGCTTATCTATGAATATTATTTGAATCTTCTCTGAATTCTTTTATGCATGATTTGATATCTTTGTAATTCTCTTCGAACTATCGGTTTGGTTTGGCCAACTAGATTGGTTTTTCTTGCAATGGGAGAAGTGCTTAACTTTGGATTCAATCTTGCGGTGTCCTTTCCCAGTGACAGTAGGGGCAGCAAGGCACGTATTGTATTGTTGCCATCGAGGATAAAAAGATGAGGTTTTCATCATATTGCTTGAGTTAATTCCTCTACATCATGTCATCTTACTTAATGCGTTACTCCGTTCTTTATGAACTTAATACTCTAGGTGCATGCTGGATAGCGGTCGATGTGTGGAGTAATAGTAGTAGATGCAGAATCGTTTCGGTCTACTTGACACGAACGTGATGCCTATATTCATGATCATTGCCTTAGATATCGTCATAACTTTGCGCTTTTCTATCAATTGCTCGGCAGGAAATTTGTTCACCCACCGTATTATTTATCTTGAGAGAAGCCTCTAGTGAAACCTATGGCCCCCGGGTCTATTTTTCATCATATAAGTATCTATTTTCCATCATATAAGTATTTATTTTCCATCATATAAGTTTCCGAGCTACTATTTTGTAATCTTTTACTTTCCGATCTATAAACCAAAAATATTTACTTTACCGTGTATCTATCTCTATCATATCTCACTTTTGCAAATAACCGTGAAGGGATTGACAACCCTTTATCGCGTTGGGTGCAAGTTGTTTGATTGTTTATGCAGGTATTAGGTGATTTGTGCGTTGTCTCCTACTGGATTGATACCTTGGTTCTCAAACTGAGAGAAATACTTATCTCTACTTTGCTGCATCATCCTTTCCTCTTCAAGAGAAAAACCAACGCAAGATCAAGAAGTAGCAGTGGGCACACGTTTTTAGGCCTTGAATTTGACTACCTAAACATTTGTTTCGTGTCCCAAAAATATATAACTTTAAATCCATTGTTGTATGAAGTTTCTACGTATATTTTTTAGGACACACTGCAAATGTTTTATTAGTCAAATAAAAAACCTAAAAATTTGTACCCGACTTATATACCCAACCGAAGGGAGTATCAAATTTGTTTGTCATAACCTCAACAGATTTTGCTCTCTCGTGCAGCCACTCATCCTTCTGTGCCTGTTTTTCTACACTCACAAGATGACCTAATTTGGCTGGCAGGAAAATAAGACAATTTTTGTTCAATGAAAAGGGGCTCACCCCAGTTCCATTCCATATGAAGAAACCACGAAAACACAGTATCTCCTTACACAACCCAAACTCACACCAAAAAGCGACAACCTAACTACATCCGGGCCAAACAGACCCACACCCAGAAACTCTTGATAAACAAAGACTAAAAACGATCATCTTTTTGCCAAGGACTAGCTACTATCCAGGCAAGCTTTTTATTACAAGTTTTATGCGATCAACACACATCTACATTTTGCACTCCAGGCGATCAACAATAGACCGAAAACACCACATGGATGAAATCCGCCTCTTCAGCATGCATCTTCTGATATTCCAGCGATGTTCTTCCTCCATGCGTTGCCTCCCCCCCCCCCCCCCCCCCACTGCTTCTTTCCATGACATATGGCCCAGCCAGTTTTTGCAGTTGTTCAGTCCAGCTCCAACGCGAACGGTGCTTTCAGTTGCGCCCACAGCCATTCCTGGAAGTCCTTCACCACTCCAGTTTTTAACTCTGGGGGTGGTTTTGACCAGTCCCTCAGGTACCTGGAGACCACTCCCACCAGTTGTTTCATAGACAACCAAGTAATTCTATTAAAGACAATAGCATTTTGAAAGTTCCACAGCCTCCCCCCCCCCCCCCCCCCCCCCCCCCCCCGGATTGCAGAAGTAACTACATTGAGATGCATATGCGTTTTCTTGCATAACCACAATTTTGCAAGAGATTCAAAATCTACTACCTGAACATTAAACAAAGTATCAATACCACACCAAAAGTGTTTAGCAACAATGCATTCGAAGAAGAGGTGAAACACAGATTCAATCTCTTTGCTATGAACACACTCCAGAGGTTTGGCCATCCCTCTCTTCCTCAAATTGTAACAAATAAGAAAATTTTTAATCCCAGGACAATAGAAGTTAAAATTAGGTGGATCATACTGCAACTACCAAGTATGCAAGTATAGTCATCGAGAATATCGAAGGATTTCCATCGGCCCTATGGGGACAGCTTATGTGAGAATATAGATGTGTGTTCCCCCAACATTTAAGACAAATAGGATGCTTGCTGCAACTTAGCATGCGCCTTTTGCACCAATGAGTAAATACGCTCACCAAGTTTCTCTTTTTTCACGCAAAAAAAAAGTTTGCACCATATTTCTCTTCTTTCAGGACTCCTTATTAACTAGAAATGTGGTGGTAATATGTTCGCTTAGAACAAACCATCGCCTGCATACGAAACACTCATAGAAAATGTCTCGTTCCGGATCGTAAAAACATGTGTTTGACCCGCCGGTCCGCCTCGTCTCCGGTGGCCTTAGGGTCATGGCGACGCGGTGGATCCCGGCCCTTACCGGCGGGAGGGCTCGGTTTTTAGATGTTCCTTCGAGTCTTGTTAGGGTTTGTGTCCTATTCAGGAAGACGAGACGGCGGCGGCTCCCTGAAGATGGAGTAAGGTTCTCCCCGCCTAGCCCCCGTACTGGTGGTGTGTCTAGTATCGTCGGTGGGCGCGTGGAGGTGTGTCTCTGGCAGATCTGTCCTTGGTGGATTTGCTCGGATCTGGTTGTAGTTCGTCTATGTTTGTGTTTCTTCAGGTTGGGTCCTTCCTATCTACGCTACTCTTCATTGGCGGCAGTTGCTGTTCTGGTGCGCTGGTCCTATGGGGCCTTAGCACGACGACTTCTTGACTGTCTACTACAACAAGTTTTGCCCGGCTCCGGCAAATGAGGGGTGATGACGGCGGCGCGCCTTCAGCTCGCTTCAGTGTTTGTAGTCGTCGCTAGGTGGTCTACGAATCTGGATGTAATTTTTATTATTTCTAATATTCATTGTACTGTCAGATTAAAGATAAATAGATAGGAAGTTTTCTCGAGAAAAAAAACTAAACAAGACGGCCTATCTAGCAAGAAGCCTAGACAAAACTATTCATTCGCCTCCGTCGTAGTATAGTGGAGCAGTAGTACTATTCCAAAGTCCTGGCTTACAGTATCCATCAGCAAAGCATCAGCCCTAATTAATTCACATTGAATATCGGGGTTAGCCAAACTCGATACACTCGAGGCCTCGACTAGTACGATGTAGTCCCACCACGTTGAACTGGCCAACCTTTCTTGCCCGTATGCGTATAGACCAGTACGCTACGTACTCTCTTTTTCTTTTGGCAGCACGCATAAGCAAACACGCGTAGTAGCACCGATCTAGTAGAGGACGTAGTTTCAAAAAAAAAAAATCTAGTAGTAGGACGTAAGCGTATTCGTTGCTGCCCTGGGAGAAAAACCGGAAAACTTTGGGGACGCGGAAGGCATTCGCCGAATCCGGCACTCCCGGTGCCAGCAACGTAGCACGCGGGCCGCGGGCGCGTAGCCGAGCGAACCGTGAGCGGGCGAGCCAGCGGGCAGGGCGCTGTAGATTGGATTAGAGACACTGTACCCAATAAAGCCGGGAGAGGAGGACTGCCGGTGCCAGGTTGTTCAGAGCAGGATACAGACAGAGCGGCCGATCAGATCCGGCAGCAGGCCAATGAATGCCCGGTCGCCTGAGAAATGAAGGCCCAAGTTATTGCGCGGCGCGCACTGTCGCGCCCAGATCTGTGGCTGCAACGGCAAGCGGGGCGACTGAATGCATCCGCAAGAAAAAGAAAAGAAAAGATGCGGGGCGACTGAATGGTGCGGTGCGGTAACGGTGGAGTCGACACGATGATCGGACAGCCACGAGGAGGGCGCGGAATTTAGTGCAGTACCCGCTGTGCAGTGGAACATTCAGCCGGGACCACCCTGCCTGGTCCCTGGGCCCGCAGAAATGGAAGGCAAGAAACGGGAGCAACTACAATAAAAAACATGCTTGTGGTAGAAAAATAGAAAAAATCGTCCTCGGCCGTCGGATCTAATATGGACGGTGCAGATTTTAGTGGTGACATCCCAGGCCACTTAATGGACATTTTATGGAAACCCCTTTGCACATATGTAGATATCAAACATGATTTTTTACATCAATCACCTCAACTTTCTCATATTCAATCGTTTTGTCCTGCTAAATAAGACGGGTTTTCAAATCCTCTCAACGTTGATACCCCATCTTTGCACATATCTATTAAGGATAGTATAATCGCACCTAATCCCTGCCCTCACAGCGATTTGCATTTTCGACCGTCCATTTTCACGATCTGGTTATTCCTGGCCGCCAGATTTCGTGTGCAAAGCGAGCTGTCCCGTAGTATGTGTAATTTGGCCCAGCTGTCTTGTGGGCTGCTGCTCCAGAGGCCGAAATGAAGGCCTCTGGTGCATTGGACCGTCCGCGAGCCGCGAGCCCATTCCAGCGCTAAAAGGAGGTACACTGTTGGGCTTGGGAGGCGTACGGGCGACCGCGTTAGGTCCGTCCACTCGCGGCCGTAAACCCTAATCCAATCCCGATCGAGGCGCAGCAGAGCAACCGCATACTCTAATCCATCCACTCATGATTCGGTTGCTTTAAAAAAAAAGTCCCGATTGGAGGCGCAGCTGGAGCGACCGCATCTAATCCATCCACTCCTGATCCGAGAAGCAAAGAGGATCCAATCCATCCAGTCTGTCCCGATTCGAGGCGCAGCGGACCGACCGCGTCGAATCCATCCAGCCCGAATTCGAGGCGCAGAGAGGAGCCAATTCATCCAGTCCGTGAATCGCCGTCCGGCTGTTCGTCTCATGAAACTGCTTCCCGGGGGTTTGAAGGAAGTAATCACTCTTCAGTTTCTCTCCAAGCATTCATGGTGGTTGATGTGCGCCCCTCGTGGTCATTAATGGATGCCTGGCTCTTTGTTTCTCATTCTTCCGTTGTGTATATATGCTTCCTCTACGCTCACTCTTCGAACTCCAGCGACATAACATCCATCCGCATGGTGCTCTTTTAGGTTCCCCTCTATCTTTATTTTTTATCATCCATGTACAATTTGCTTCTTCCACCCAACGACTACATTGTATCCTCCCATTCTAAATTTTGTATAGGTATTGTTCATACTGGGAGGTGGTCAATTGATTTGGCCAGATATTGGAAACTGGTTCTCACACTTTATTTTATTTCTGAAATTCTTCAGGTGGTAGTTCCAATGGCTTCTCGACAGGTAATTACTTCACGTGGACTACCAGATTTTATCGTTTTGTGTGTTACCATCCATGTTTTTACAACATATAGGATTACTCATATTTCTGTTTTATTCATACCACGGTTCTATTGGTTGATGTACGCAACAGGTTAAGTGGAACAGTGTAGTTAAATGCGCAAAAGGATGTAGCCATACTGTTATAGAGGGGGGTGACGAGGACATGTATTTGGGGTAGGGTCCTAGGCCTGACCTATATACCCTACCCAAGGGCATTACATACAAGAATCCAAGACCTACAAAGTTAGAAAGGAGGCACCGACTGGAATGACCACAGCGTACAAGTCACTCGAACACAGGATCCACTCGAAAACCTCTCCACCACTCGACCGCCCCTATTCACTCGGAGTATCTAGCGTCACTCGGCAACAGAAGACCTAGAGCCACCCTGAGATGGCAACGGTCGGGCGATCAGTTCGTCACCATAAAGCGCATCTAATGCTAGCGTTACCTGTAACTCCCGCAACCTTTAACCTCTCCATTGAACCCTTGAGTAACGGGGCATTCATGAGGGGCCAGCGGACTCTATATAAGCCGCCCCTCCACCCCTGCACAAGAGTTCGCATCTTCTGTAACACAACACTCCAGATAATCAGGCTCCTACAGCACCGAGACGTAGGGTCTTTACCTCTTTCGAGAGGGGCCTGAACTTGTAAATCTGAGTGTACAACCACACCGTAGCTAGACTCTGCCCTCTCATACGTACCCCTATTCTCTATTGTCAGATATGTTCCCACGACAGTTGGCGCCCACCGTGGGGCAGGCGTCTAGGCGACTTCCGGCGTGGTTGCGTTTTTTCATCATCTTCACCGTGGTTTCCGACGGCGGATTGTCCCTGGGTCGCGAGATCCGTCTCGGCGCTCTCAGCTTCGTCGTCGATGATTCGGCGTGGCTCCAAGAAGCCCCTCTGGACGTCGAGGCGCTCCCTATTCGCGGGGCAGCGCACTTCCGTGCAAGCTCCTGCGGCGTCCTCCTTCGGCAGCCATCGACTCAGTATCAGTCGACTCCGGTGGCGTTTTCCCTCCCCACTACTCGCCGTCGCAAGCGGTCCGGTCGCTCTCGGCTCCAGCGGTGGGTGAGGCACGCGGTGGCTCGTCAGTCATCCGCTCTGCAGATCGCGGCAATCGAGCCCAACGAATCTCTCTACGACTTGATCGATCCGTTGTCTGATCACTCGGATATTCCTTCCGAGTGCGAGAGCAGCGACCCGGCGGCGGAGGTGCTTACAGTTGGCTCTCATCATAGCCCGCCCAGGTTTCCCTGTGATGGAGATGGGAGCAGTGGTCCGTCGCATATCAACGACGAGTATTACCTGCAACCCCTCACTGCTGAACAAAGGGAAGAACTGCTGCGCAGGAACGAGCAAGTCCTTCAGACTCCCATCACCGGCACGACCGCCGAGGCCCAGGCTTTGGAAGCTGTGCGCATAGCCACTCTGGCTGAGCGCACACATCTTGAGGAGCTCCAGAAATCACTCGACGACCGTGCTCGTAGGCAACCCCCAAGCTCCAATCGACGGCAGCAACAATTATTCCCGAGCGGATCGCAAAACGAGTACCAGGTATTCCGCACTCCGATCCAAAACGTTGCAGCTGTTGCACGGATTGAAGATTCTATCCAGCCGTCCCGATCCGAAGCTGGAGAAGGTCTATGGCAGATCCGAGCGCTCCTCAGAGCGGCTGGGGAACAGAATTCGGCCGTTTCCCAGTCGCGCAACAGAATTCACAGCAGGTCCGTGAGGGCAGACACAGTTCAGTCGGCCCACAGCCCGAGATCGCCTCCGCGGCGTGAAGGTCGCGGTTACCACCAAGATCAGTACCTAGATCAAGGCCGCGGTCAGTTTGCTCCTCGACATCACCGTGATGACCGCCATCGAGTGCCGACGCCCCCTCCGAGGGGTGATTCATACGTGCCCCGGCGTACGACGACAGGCACCCATAGGGCGACGAGCGGAGGAAGCCAATCGATCCCCAAGATCCAGGATTCAACGCAAGGTCAGTCCTCGTACAAAATCTAGTCAACAGAGGCAGAGCTCACCGAGAGAGTTTGGATAGAGATCGTCCGAGTGGAAGTGGCGTGTTTGTCTCTAGGCCCGAGTGTTTTAGTAGGGCCATACGGGCTACAGAGATACCACCCAACTTCAGGTTGGCCATAGGAGTTAACAAGTTCAGTGGCCAGTCGAAGCCAGAGACATGGTTAGAGGATTACCGAGTGGCCGTGCAGATTGGCGGAGGCAATGATTATGTCGCCATGAAGCATTTGCCCTTGATGTTAGAAGGGTCAGCACGGGCGTGGTTGAACCAGTTGGCCCCCGCTAGCATATACTGCTGGGAAGACCTGGCTCGGGTGTTCATCAAAACATTCGAAGGCACGTGCAAATGTCCCGCTGGGCTGACTGAATTGCAGCACTGCGTTCAAAAGCCGAATGAAACCCTAAGATATTACATACAGCGTTGGACCACGCTTCACCATGTGGTTGAGAATGTCACCGAGCATCAGGCAGTTTGTGCTTTCAAGGCTGGTGTCAGGTACAGAGAACTCATCCTGAAGTTTGGACGGGCTGGGACCTTGACCATGAGCAGAATGATGGAGATAGCCACTCGGTACGCGAATGGCGAAGAAGAAGACCGTCTTCGCAACGGCAAGGGAAAAGCTGGTGATCCCGATCCTGGCAACAGTAATCCCAGTCGGAAACAGAAATGCAAAGCCGAAGGTATAGGTCAGGCAGAGGCAGCCGCTTTGGCTACGTAGGGCAAGTATAAAGGGAAGGCCAAAGAGCAGTGGATACCCAAGAAGAAGAGGGATCAGTCGGTACATGACATCCTTGATTTGCCGTGTGCCATTCACACCAAGAAATACGAAGAGGGTAACTTGATATTACCCAAGCATACCACTCGACAGTGCGGGTTTTTGATTCAACAGTTCCGTGAAGATCAGCCGAGTGAGAAGAGCCCTGATGAAGATGACGGTGAAGAAAAGGCTGAGGATTATCCCAAGGTCAATGCCACTTTGGTGATTTTCGCTGACGTCGAGAGCAAAAGCCGACTGAAAGTCATCAATCGAGAGGTGAATATGACTATTCCAGCGACTATGACGTACCTCAAGTGGTCGAAAACTCCCATTACTTTCGATCAGTCGGATCACCCAGCTTACGTTGCTACCCCTGGGCGGCAGGTGCTGGTGGTTGATCCAGTGGTGGGAGGCACTCGGTTGCGTAAAGTTCTCATGGATGGTGGGAGTGGTTTGAACATACTCTACGCCGAGACCCTTAAGGGAATGAGCATTCCGATGTCCCGACTCAGTGAGAGCAACATGCAGTTTCATGGAGTCATTCCGGGGAAGAAGGCAAGATCACTTGGCCAGATTGCTTTGGATGTGGTTTTCGGTGACTCGAAGAATTTTCGGAAGGAGAAGTTGACGTTCGAAGTGGTGGACTTTCACAGCGCCTATCATGCTATCCTTGGTCGACCGGCTTATGCATGTTTCATGGCCCGCCCATGTTACGTGTACCTCAAGCTGAAGATGCCCGGTCCCAAGGGTGTAATCACAGTCACGGGGAATAGGCAGAGAGCTGAGGAGTGTCTTCAACAAGGATCGAAAATTGCTGATGGGCAGATGACAATGGTGGAATTGGAAGAGTACAAGAGAAATGTTGATCCGACTGATTTGCTTCGTTCTAAGAAACCGGCCTCCGGGTCTGCTTTCCAGTCGGCAGGAGAGACAAAACAAGTGTGCGTTCACCCGGAAGATCCTACGGCCACTCCGACTAACATCTCAACAACACTCGATAGCAAATAGGAAGCCGCGCTCATCCAGTTCCTCCGTGAGAACTGGGACATCTTCGCATGGAAACCATCTGACATGCCAGGTGTGCCCAAGGGACTGGCTGAGCACCGTTTGAGAGTTGATCCAAAGGCCAAACCTGTTAAGGAACATCTCCGTCGCTCTGCTCCGGAGAAGAGAAAGGCGATTGGCGAGGAGGTAGCTCGGCTCCTGTCAGCTGAGTTTATACGTGAAGTTTACCACTCCGAGTGGCTCGCTAACATCGTCATGGTTCCTAAGAAGGACAAGTCACTCCGTATGTGTATTGATTTCAAACATATCAATTGGGCCTATCCGAAAGATCATTTTCCGCTCCCCCGCATCGACCAAATAGTGGATTCCACTACGGGATGTGAGCGTTTGTATTTTCTTGATGCGTACTCCGGGTACCATCAAATCCGACTGTATGGACCAGATGAAATAAAAACTGCCTTCATCACCCCTTTCGGGTGTTTTTGCTATGTCACCATGCCATTCGGTTTCAAAAACGCTGGTGCTACCTTTATGTGCATGATTCAGAAGTGCCTGCTCACTCAGATCAGTCGGAATGTTGAGGCCTACATGGATGATATCGTTGTCAAGTCGCACAAAGGTTTTGACCTGCTGACTGACCTCGCTGAAACCTTTGCCAACCTGAGAAGGTACGACATCAAGCTGAATCCGTCCAAGTGTACCTTTGGAGTGCCTGGGGGCAAGTTACTCGGTTTTCTCATTTCTGAACGAGGAATAGATGCTAATCCCGAGAAAATCAGCGCGATTGTCCGAATGAAGTGCCCTGAGCGCGTGCACGACGTCCAGAAGCTCACAGGCTATCTCGCAGCGTTGAGTCGGTTCATTTCTCGTCTTGGGGAAAATGCATTGCCTTTATACCGACTAATGAAGAAGTCCGATACGTTCGAGTGGACCCCCGAAGCAGAAGCAGCGTTTGTTGAGCTCAAAGCCCTGCTCTCCACCCAGCCGGTGCTTGCTGCCCCAAACAGCAAAGAGCCTCTACTTTTGTACATTGCGGCTACTGGCCAAGTCATTAGCACAGTCCTCACAGTGGAGCGAGAAGAAGAAGGCAAGGCCTACAAAGTTCAGCGACCAGTGTATTACATCTTTGAAGTCCTGACTCCGTCTAAGCAGAGGTATCCCCATTACCAGAAGCTTGTCTATGGTATTTACTTAACAGCGAAGAAAGTTGCACATTATTTCCAAGAACGCTCAGTCTCAGTCATCAGTGATGTCCCACTGTCTGAAATCATGAACAATCGGGATGCAACCGGCCGAGTCGCCAAATGGGCCATCGAGCTCCTTCCTTTGGACATTAAGTTTGAAGCGAAGAAGGCAATCAAGTCCCAAGCACTCGCAGATTTCTTGGCCGAATGGATAGAACAACAACAGCCGACTCAGATTCACCCGGAGCACTGGACTATGTTCTTCGATGGCTCCAAGATGTTGAATGGTTCCGGCGCCAGAGTGGTCTTCGTATCCCCAAAAGGTGATCGGCTCAGTTACGTCCTGCAGATTCACTTTGATTCCTCCAACAACGAGGCTGAATACGAAACACTCCTCTATGGGTTGCGTATGGCCATCTCACTCGGCGCCCGTCGCCTGATGGTATACGGTGACTCGGATCTGGTAGTCAATCAAGTGATGAAAGAATGGGACGTCAGAACCTAGCTATGACAGGATACTACAACGCAGTGAGAAAGTTAGAGGGTCTAGAGCTTCATCACATTCCCTGAATAAAAAATCAAGCAGTTGACGATTTGGCAAAGATCGGGTCCACTTGGAAGCCTATCCCCAGCAACATGTTCCTTGAGCACCTCCATTCCTTGTCGATGCAGGAAGATCCTTTCACTGAAGAGCCCCCTCAGCCGATAAGTCCCTCTAATCCGACTGAAATCGAGGTCCCTGCAGTCATTGACTTGGTTATGGAGATTCTGGTAATTACACCCGACTGGACAATGCCGTACATTACATATTTACTCAGGAAAGAACTCCCAGAGGATGAAGTCGATGCACGTCAGATTATCCGTAGGTCCAAGGCTTTCACTGTGATGAACGGCCAGCTGTACAGAAAAAGTGTCACTGGCGTGGCCCAACGATGTATTTCTCCAGAGGAAGGTCGATTGATCCTAGAAGAGATTCACTCGGGAACTTGCGGTCATCATGTGTCCTCACGGACAATCGTGGCCAAAGCATACCGAGCCGACTTTTATTGGCCACGTGCCAATTAAGCCGCCAAAGAGATCGTCCAACATTGCCACATATGCCAGTTCTATGCAAACTTGTCCCATAAACCTGCATCCGCCTTGAAGACCAGACCACTCGTCTGGCCATTTGCCGTGTGGGGATTGGACATGGTTGGACCGCTTAGGACAGGCTCGAGTGGTTTCACCCACCTGCTCGTGGCAGTCGACAAGTTTACCAAGTGGATTGAAGCTAAGCCTATCAAGAAGCTAGATTCTCGCACAACAATCAAGTTCATGAGAGAGTTGATATTCATATATGGAGTCCCACATAGCATTATCATAGATAATGGCTCAAACTTTGATTCAGAAGAGTTCAGAAGGTTCTGCGCCTCCCAAGGCACTCGGGTGGATTACACGTCCGTCGCGCACCCACAGTCGAATGCCCAGGCTGAGAGGGCGAACGGCCTTATCCTTCAGGGGTTGAAGCCAAGACTCATGCGTGACCTCGAGCACGCGGCTGGAGCTTGGGTGACCGAACTGCCGTCAGTCCTTTGGGGTTTAAGGACGACTCCCAATCGGTCCACCGACCGCACCCCCTTCTTCATGTTGTACAGAGCCGAAGCCGTGCTGCCGAGTGATCTCCTCCACAACTCACCCCGAGATGAGCTCTATTCAGAAGCTGAAGCTGAACAAGCCCGGCAAGACGCTGTGGATCTCCTTGAGGAGGAGCGAGAGATGGCCCTGATACGGTCGACTGCTTATCAGCAAGACCTTTGATGTTTCCATGCCAGACACATCATGGGTCGGGCATTCCAAGAGAGAGATCTCGTGCTCCGAGTGGATCAGCAGCGGCCGCATAAGCTCGCCCCCGCGTGGGAAGGCCCTTTCATCATCACCGAGGTGCTACATAATGGGGCCTACCACCTTTACAACCTCACAAAGAAGATCGACGAGCCACGCGCCTGGAACGCAGATCTTCTTCGTCGATTCTATACTTGACGATTGAATTGTCAAGATGTAATAAGAGTACTTCAAGAAATATTTGCTTATCAAAGACATGACTCCTGCAGTCCTTCGATGATTTCACTCGCACAAGCGCATGTTCCGAACCCCCAGCGGGTGGCTTAGTTGCGAACCAGTCTTCGCCTAAGTAAAAAATTACTCTGAGTGGCGAGCATCCCTCCCACTCGGGGGCTTAGCTGCGAACTAGTCTTCACCTAAGTTAAAAATTACTCTGAGTGGCGAGCATTCCTCTCACTCGGGGGCTTAGTTGCGAACCAATTTTCACCTAAGTTAAAAATTACTCCGAGTGGCGAGCATTCCTCTCACTCGGGGGCTTAGCTGCGAACCAGTCTTCGCCTAAGTTAAAAACTACTCCTAGTGGCGAGCATCCCTCTCACTCGAGGGCTTAGCTGCGAACCAGTCTTCGCCTAAGTTAAAAACTTCTCCGAGTGGCGAGCATCCCTCCCACTCGGGGGCTTAGTTGTGAACCAGTCTTCGCCTAAGTTAAAAATTACTCCGAGTGGCGAGCATTCCTCTCACTCGGGGGCTTAGCTGCGAACCAGTCTTTGCCTAAGTTAAAAACTACTCTGAGTGGCGAGCATCCCTCCCACTCGGGAGGCTTAACTGCGATCCAGTCTATGCAATCCGCGATCCGAGTGGCTACCTCAATGAAAATTCTATCAGATAAATCTAGAATCTTAGATGCAGATAAAAGTTCTCAAGTGCAGATGAAAGTACTCGGGCTGAAAGCCTGAATGAAGTTTAACGATAACAAAATCACTCAGCATACCGAGGCAAATAAGTTCCGACTTAAAGATTCTTGGGTCATAAAGTTCTCCTTCACGCACCAGTGGGACTCGCGGGCTCGACGAAAGTGTCCAAGTCTATGCCATCCGCGATCCGAGTGGATGCCTCAATGAAAGTCTCCATGAAGTCTTCAAACTTGAGCTTCTTTGTGTTCGCCACCTGGAGAGCCTTCAGCTTTTCTTCCTTGGCATCTTTGCAATGGACACAGACGAGTGAGAGTGCCGCATCGGCCCCGCAGCAGGCGGCAGACTTCTTCCATGCTTGCACTCGACCAGGGATCTCATTGAGTCGAGTCATCATTGACTCAAGATCACTCTAGAGTGTATCCTCAGGCCACAACTCTTTGTCTATCTTCGCCAGCGCAGCCCTCAGACGAGTGATGTACCCCAAGACATCGTTGAGATGAGCTTCAAGTCGCAGCATGTTCAGAGCCACCGCGTCCTTGACGAGTGACTTGGTGGGGTCCAGGTCTGTCTCAATCTGGTCAGTCTCTAGCTCGAAACTCTGACATAATTCTGCACGAGGGAGAAGGAAAAGATTGGTTATGCCATCGCTTTCAAGATTCATAGAAATTCACTCGAGCAAAGAGAGGTACCTTCAAGCATGCCGTGCATCTTCTTCGCAAATCCTACCAGATACTTCTCCAGGGCGTCCCTCCTTTGGGTGAGCTGGTCCACCTTGTCATTCAGAGCTGTCTTCTCCAATTCAAAGGCACTCGCCTGATCTTCAATCTTCTTGGCCCACTCGGCTTGCTCTTTCTTAAGCTCAGCGGCCTCCTTCTTCGCCTTTTCAACAACAGCCTTCAGAGATGCGTTCTCCTCCTCCAACTTGCCAACTGAGGCTAGTTTTGCCTCAGTGGCTTCGACCTTCTCCTTAGCCACCTTCTGCGCCCCCTCGAGTGCTTTGTCCTTATCTTCCAGAGCCTGCTTCATGGTGTCTAAAGAAACAACATTCCTGAGTCGCGCTTGAAGTTAACGGTTCTCATTACGCACATCTATTCGAGTGAAACAACTCGGCTCAAAGGACAGAAAGAAAAGACGACGGTACACACAGTCGACAAGAATTACCTCCCATGGTCTTCGCCTCCGTCTGGGCACGAGCCAAGTTCCTTTTCTCCAGTTCCAAGTCCAGTTGGAGTTGGATCTTCTCCTTCTCCAGGGCAGCATACCGGGTCTCGAGCTCACAAATTTTCTGAGATCAACAAAGAAATAATTCAGTCGACAACGAAAAAAGATTCTCAAATATTCCTCTACTTTCAAGTGGAGAAGAGCAAATCCAGTTGCTACAAGCAAACATATTCTAAGACCCCCGCCGAATCAAACATTCGACGGCGGTCTCGGGGACTACACCCAGTGGGGGCACTCAGCGTGCCCCCACTGGATTCATTTCCACTCGGCCTCAGCCTGACTAGTCCGAGTGAAGAGCTACAAGCAAACATATTCTAAGACCCCCACCGAATCAAACATTCGACGGCGGTCTCTGGGACTACACCTAGTGGATGCACTCAGCGTGCCCCCACTGGATTCATTTCCACTCGGCCTCAGCCTGACTAGTCCGAGTGAAGAGCTACAAGTAAACATATTCTAAGGACCCCGCCGAATCAAACATTCGACGGCGGTCTTGGGGATTACACCCAGTGGGTGCACTCAGTGTGCCCCCACTGGATCCGTTTCCACTCGGCTCAGCCTGACTAGTCCGAGTGAAGAACTACGAGAAATTAGCACTGGCATCATAAGTCAAAAACACCCAGTGGGTGTACAAAGTTAAGATGGACAGGAAATAACCCAATCAGAAATCAACTTACAATCGCACTTACTCGGACATTCGCCTGAAGAGCTGTACTGGCATCATAAGCTAGCTTGCTAGCTTCATACGCCTCCTTCTGACGCTGCATCATCAGATTGGCTTGAATCATGGCCTCTTTGCTAGACCCAGTTTGGTCCTCCAGAACATGATGCAGAGTGAATACATGAGGTGGTGGAGTCGGTGATGTAGCCGGAGGGATCAGCACTTGAGGCTGACCAGTCGGTCCCGAAGCTGGAGGAGTCGATACCAAAGGCAAAGCAGTTGACAGAGGGGCAACATAGATAGCACCAGCTCGAGACGAACCACCTTGCTCCTGAGATACAGCTGCAGGCAGTGCGCGTGGCGCTTGGCTCGACGTCACTCTCTGAGTGAGGCTGCGGGAGACAGTCGAGGTCGTACCCTCTCCTCCCGTGTTCTTCTGAGGCTCGCCTTCGTCGTCGTCCGTCGGGTGGATGATGTCCGTTGGCTCTGCAGTCACTCGACAACAACAACAATTCAACCGATCGTCGAATCGACCAGTGGAACAGAGCAGAGTGAAAACCGGTCATACCTTGCCGGGAAGTGGCCGCGTCTGCAGTATCCACCTCCGCATGTTCCTTATCAATCTGCATGGGCGACGTTGTAGAAGTAGCAGCTCTGGCACACAATTCTCATTCGGTCAGCAAAAGTATAAAGATCTGCAACAGTAAAAAACAGATAACACTCACGTTGAAGCTACAGGCACGGTGACCTTTATTCTGGGCAAAGCCTTCCGAGGTTTCGGTGGAGCAACCTTAAGCTGTTTCGCGGGCTTCTCAGTCGGATCTGGCGTCGCCGTCCGAGTGTGCTTCGGGTTCCTGACACTCGATGCCACGACCTTGCCCTGGCAGGCAGTCGGATCTTGGTTCGCTTTGGTTCGACACTCGGTGCGCGGAGGAGACTCGACTTCCTCACTTTCTTCTATGTCGCCACTGCTGCCCTCACTGTCTTCAGCATAGCTGTCCTTAGCACTCCCACCCTCACTCTATGCACCTTCAACAAGCTGTTCTCCGTTC
This sequence comes from Thinopyrum elongatum, assembly GCA_011799875.1. Classification (NCBI taxonomy): domain Eukaryota; kingdom Viridiplantae; phylum Streptophyta; class Magnoliopsida; order Poales; family Poaceae; genus Thinopyrum; species Thinopyrum elongatum. Next base: position 403,196,422 of record CM022302.1, on the reverse strand, counting down.
GGCACGGGCGAAAGCATCTTCGTGAACTCCTGCGAAGTACAAAAATTAGAGTCAGTCGGTCTATCAATTCAGTCGGATGTTGGAAACAAAAGGGAAAACACTCGACAAGGTATGTCTCACCTCCCCTGGTGGGTGCTCGGCGTCGAAGGGCTGAACCCGCTTGGATCCACGTGGATTGTCATGAGCTCCGGTGATGCTGCTAAGCCATTGCATCACGGTCTCGTCCTTGACCTCCTCTGGATGAGTCCGAGTGGAATCGTTTGGACATGTGTACTGCCACATGGGATGGCCTCGTGCCTGCAGGGGCTGAATCTATTGACTGAGGAACACCTCTAACAGATCCAAGCCCGTCACTCCGCCTCGGATTAACTCGACTATGGATTCTTCCAAAACTTCACTTTAGCTTTCTCCTCCTCGATCACGATCAACGAGCGGGGAGTGTTGATCCTTGCAGATGTGTAAGGAGGAAGGCCAGTCGACGAACTAGAAGATGTGACGTCATTGCAGTAAAACCAGGTCGACTGCCAACCTCTAACGGACTCGGGAAAGGTCATTGCAGGGAATGCACTCCTGCCTCTCATCTGGACACCTAAACCACCACACAGCTGAATCACGTGGGTCCTCTCGTCACTCGGATTTGCTTTCTTGACCGACTGAGAACGACACGTGAAGATATGCTTGAACAACCCCCAGTGGGGATGACAACCCAAGAAATTTTCACACATGGAAATGAAGGCGGCAATATATGATATGGCATTCGGGGGAAGATGATGGAGTTGAGCACCGAAGAAATTTAGAAACCCTCGAAAAAATGAATGGGGGGCAAAGAGAAACCTCTCTCCACGTGGGTGAGGAGGAGGACCCGCTCTCCGGGGCGCGGTGTAGGCTCGACCTCCCTTTCCTCTGGCAGCCTCCAAGACCCTGGGATCAGCAGGCCGTCGACAGCGAGCCCATTGAGGTCCTCCGCCGTGACCGTCGACTGCAGCCAGTCGCCCTGGATCCAGCCCGGCGGCGGCGTGGCCCGGGAGCTTGACACCTTCTTCGCCTTGGACGCCTTCTTGGCGCGCTCCAGCTTCGCCGTCTTGTCCTTCGCCATCTCCGCGGTGGTCATCGGAGTAGAGCGGAATCCCGCGGCGCGGAGGCGTAAGAGGTGGTGAGACGAGTGGAAAAGGGGAAAAGAAGAGGAGCATTGTTCCGGCCCTCGGCCGCGTCGCCTCTTATAATGGCGCGACTGAGCCACTGATCTGTGGGCCAGCGAGATCCCAGTGCATCCCACTAACGGAGACTGCGCGGTACATGGCGATAAAGGTGGAGCGAAAATCGAGGAGTCCCGCCCCACTTGCCCCGCTTACCGTGTTGTTGCCGATCCACGCGCTTCTCCAGAATTTTGAATCCCGCGAAATCCGGGACTTGCCAGAACAATTGATTGCGTCAAAGATATCCATGTTCATTCGGATCAGACCCAATGTTCAACGACTCGCCATTTGTTTCACTCGGACATACAACGAGCCAGAATCGATCGAGGCGATTGACAAGGAATTAAAGTAGCACCGGAGTCTGCAGAGCTCGAAAGTACCTCCGAGGCGTTAAGTTCAAGCAGATTCCGCTCCAATCCTTTTTCACTCGGGCCCCGATCCATTCGGGGGATAATGACGAGGACATGTATCTAGGGTAGGGTCCTAGGCCTGACCTACATACCCTACCCAAGGGCATTACATACAAGAATCCAAGACCTACAAAGTTAGAAAGGAGGCACCGACTCGAATGACCACAACGTACAAGTCACTCAGACACATGATCCACTTGGAAACCTCTCCACCACTCGACCGCCTCTATTCACTCGGAGTATCCAGCGTCACTCGGCAACAGAAGACCTAGAGCCACCCTGAGATGGCAATGGTCGGGCGATCAGTTCGTCACCATAAAGAGCATCTAATGCTAGCGTTACCTGTAACTCTCGCAACCTTTAACCTCTCCATTGAACCCTTGAGTAACGGGGCATTCATGAGGGGCCAGCGGACTCTATATAAGCCGCCCCTCCACCCCTGCACAAGAGTTTGCATCTTCTGTAACACAACACTCCAGATAATCAGGCTCCTGCAGCACCGAGACGTAGGGTCTTTACCTCTTCCTAGAGGGGCCTGAACTCGTAAATCCAAGTGTACAACCACACCGTAGCTAGACTCTGCCCTCTCATACGTACCCCTATTCTCTACTGTCAGATCTGTTCCCACGACAGGGGGTGAAGCCTCAATATCTTCTATGCAGAAATGAGCAAAGCCCAATAATCTTGCGGATATTTGAAAGTATGTGTGTGAATTTTCAAGACACGGTGCAAGTTTTGCATCATTCCAAGCATAAGGTGAGTTTCTTTCTAGATTAATATTGTGAACATAATTTGAATCAAGGTGCAAGAAACTCCTATTCAAGATACCTCAGATCCATGCCTAAAACTGAAACTTATCAGTTCTTGTCAAGCTAATACTTAACAGTTTTCTCACGTTTTTTCTCCTTGCATGTAAATGCAGCCTTTACCGAAAAAGGCTTTCGCCCCGCTTTATATATAAAGCAATGACCGACCACAGCTCAGATACAAACGCACGCCACCACAACACACGCACACACCCAAGGCTGGATACATAGGCGCTGAGCGCGGCAACACTACCCCTAGTACTACAAGAGCAACCGGAGTCCTCAACCGTGGACACGCCAACGCGAAGAGAAGCAGCCGCATATGACGAACCGTGTGCTCCAAAGTGGCGCCTTCAGGAAGGTAACGACACCAGAGCGCCGTCACCGCCCGACCCGAGGATCAGAGTTTCCCCTGGAGCAACACGACGGGCAATGAGAGCTGCGACGATGCCTTCAAGAAGGGAGCGATTCGCCGCCGCCAGTCCGTCCGAAGATAGATCAGGTTTTTACCCTGGCCAACACTCACCACCACCGGATGCCACATCCCGTTGACCACGCCGCCCACATGGCCATGGCCACCGGGCAGCACCTAACCACGGGCTCTGCCTAAGAGCACCGCGGAGCCACCCCCAGGGCCGCCGCCCTGGCATCCAAGACCTGGAATCCACCTCACTCGAGACCCACCGCTACCTCAACCAAAGATACGAGCGGAAAGGAACCGCCTTTCGCACCCCTGGGCTGCCCCTAACGCCAAAACCCAAAGGTCGGCCAAAATTGGCCTCCATTGACCCATCCTACTGCCGGGCGCGAGACGAGCACGGTCCTGCTGCCGGGTGCGAGACGAGCACGATCCTGCTGCCGGGCGCGAGACGAGGTCGGTCCTGCTGCCGGGCGCCAGACAAGGTCCGTCCTGCTGCCGGGCGCGAGACGAGTGATGGACCATAGTCGGGGAAGGGCCGAACCTTCGACGGAGGTAGCAACCAGACGACGAGGAGAGGGCCGAAGGTCGAAACGGGCCGCCAACAGATGAGCCGACGCCGGGAAGCCAGCCGCCGCCCCAGTCGACCCGCCGTGGAGCCGGCACGGCGAAGCCACCTCGCCGCCGCCACCCACAGCCGGGACCGCAGCCACGCCGGGCCGGGGCCCCAAACCCGCGCCGCCGGCCGGAAAAAAGACGAAATCCGGCCGACACGCACCACCACCACCACCACCATGCCGACGACGATGAGCGCAACAGCCCCCGCGCGCCGCCAGCAGGCCCTAGCCGCCGCAGCCCGTGCCGCCCGCGAAGCGGCGGCTGGAGGGTCCACCACCGTCCAGATCAGATCTGGGAAACCCTCGCCACCACTCCGAGCACACCCCGCCACCGCATCCAAGCACGCCAGCCCCCAAGCACCATGCCCCGCAAGGCCCAGCAGCCCTCCACGCCACCGCCCTCAGCCGCCGCCGTCGTCTTGGCGGCTGCCGGAGCCGCGCCGTCGCGCCCCGCCCAGCGCCACGCATCAGCTCGAGGGGGCAGCCCCGCGTCAGACCACCTCGAGGGACGGGAGACTAGGGCCCCGCCGCCGCCTACGCTGGCCGGGCTTTGCCCGGCGGCGCGCTCCGGCGGCGGCGAGGGGAAGAGGAGGGCTAGCGGCGGCGCAGACAGGATTCGCCCCCCCCCCCCCCCCCCGGCTCGCGGGAGCCGGGATGGGCGAGCACTCTTCCTTTACCTTGAGGGATGTTCATGTGCAGGTCTTTCTAACTTACATAATTGAATTTTCATCGATTATCATTGATGGAATCACCAACTAATAAAATGGGGAAGAAATGCCTCCATTTTTTTCCATTGCATGCACGAATGGGTAGCAAAAATAAGTTATTTAGTGTTCAGTTACATGTATATCTAAATAGTAGTAACTGATATCCCTCTTCTATTTTCTCCATACCATGCACCAATGGGTAACAAAAATATCCATCAAATTTGCGTGAACAGCTTTATGTTCCAATCAATAAAGATTTCACCATCGGAGACAAAACAATCAGGCAATATAATAGTACAGTACAATGGACCTACTCCAGCTACACAACTATAAGAAAAGTTTGCTGCTTCACTGCAGGCAGAATGCAGCTTAGTTAAAAACAGACCTACCTATAGGGAGTGGGACTGGCTCCTGTGGCTTTTCGATAAAAGGAGAGACAACTGGGAGCTGCATGTGGAGTCAAGGACTCTGATGTAGTCTAAATGCAGCTTAATTTGGAATCCCCTCACTCTTAGTACATTGTGCTATCATCTCTGAATTCATGACATTCTCATTATTTACAAATTTTTTGGTTTTGTTCGTTTCCATTAGTATGATGTTGATGTATGGGAAATTTTATCTTTTCAGGCAAGATACACTTGGTTCAATCTGGGGGCAATGATGTCAGCAAATCATTGGAAGAGTTGAGTAAGTGCAGTCTGTATCTCTTTTTTTACTTATAAGGAAGGCATCACGGCATACAGTAAATAAGTGTAGACCATCAGACAGGCAGCGTTGTTGTTCTTTTCAATGCTCCCCACTGTGTCCGTGATAAGATTTGTGTGCACAAAGAAGTGCATTAACTTGTAACATGTTTTCATCACATAAGATCATCATAACAACCTTCCTTTTGGCAGGGAAGGGGCTATTTTAGTTACGACCTGAGGGGCAACGAGCAGGAGGAGTTGGCCAACTGGAGTGCTAGATTCAGGGCAAGTTTGCCGAAGCACTTTTATTAGTTCCATCGATAATACCAGGACTGGAGAACTGAAAGCCCTTGTAGATGCAAGCGGTGTGCTACTAAACCAAAAATATTAAGTGCACAACATAATACTATTACATAGTTCGCGTGGTTGATTTTCACACGATTTCTAACTTATTAAATCGGAATTTTTTTGCAGGAACAAGATTGACAGCAGACTTTTGGATTGCACTCTCAATAAAGCTTTGAGCTCAAGGCCTTTGATATTTGTGAAGTTTTCCAGGAAGAAGATTGACTGTAGCATCTTCGAGTGCACTAATATTAATAAATAAACCCTTCAATGTTTCTGTCGCCCAAAGGCTACAAGTTCTGTAATTTACCCAAATACTTAACATTTTCTCTACCTAAATATGAGTGTAATGTTTCAGATCATATATTTCCAGTATTAGTAAGACATCAGTATGTGCAGTTATTTGTGCCGCTCCAATGCTACGTTTTGCAAATCTTTGAACGTGCCCTTCCTTCTGTGATGTACTCTTAAGTATTTGGCAGATTTGAACATGCACTCATCTGAAAGCTCACTTGTTTCATTTATGTTTTCACTATAACGATTCAGGAACCTTGAATCGGATTTGTCAAATGTAATCTTACATGAGAAAAAGCATGCTTCATTAGAAAAAAAATGTTGATTTAAGCTATAGAACATTGATAAGCAAACGTATTCTCTCCGGTTGGTCCTCCATAGGAGCTTTTGTTTCTTTTATTAAAATGATGACCCCAAAAGCCTATGTGAAGCTATAGCTTAATGTGCGAATGAATTTACCCCAGACAATATGACACTACTACAATTGACATGACAAATTTATTGCATCATCAATAGTTGTACTCCCAAAAACTGAAATAAAACACAATAGTGAAGTGATATATAAAGTCCTTTGCACCCTGTGGACCAACTATTATCAGCTTATTGGGAGACACTATCACTTTGTACTAACACATTATTATCTGTATAAACTAACACGAACGCTATGTTTGTACATAAATTTCTAACACTCACAAAACATTCAGAATAGACGGGCGCAACAACGCGCGCCATCAACGATCTAGTCTGTATGTATACTTAAGTACAATAGTGGCTTCTACCAGATCATTGGTTACCAAGAAAATTGAACATGCCGGCCCCTAAAAAATTTGCCAATATCTATCACAATATTTGTATACACATAAAATTCAAGCCATCTCATCCAAGTATATGTCAAACGTGAGCATCCCAGACACAAATAGTTAAACACACGTCAACTTAGACCATCCCAGGCATAAAGATCTGAGTACATGTGAAACTGGACATCCAGGGCACACATATTTGAGTACATGTGACTCTGGGCCATCTCACTCACAGATTTTGAGTACATTACCAATCTAGAGCATCAGAAGATACACAAGAGGCATGCAATACATAACATGTCATGAACATTTCTAGTGTTGTGTTGTCTTGAGTGCACAGAACAGAAAAGTTGTAGCATTTGCCTCCGGTGCTGGTGCTTCTTGCTCACCGAGGTTTATGTGCTGGAAAGATGACAGCAAACACATACGGATCAGTTTGAGCACAAGACCGTGTAAGTGTCACACATCTGCACTTAAAATATTTGCTCCTAAGCTAATCTAATGAGTATGCATTAGTAATACAATTTGACTAGCGGGAAGAGAATTGTACGCTGCATATAGTCATTTGTACACTTTACTTAATATCATCACTGAACTTGCAATAACAATTTGATCAGTTATAATTTCTGCCATAGGGGGAAGATGAAATTTCTTACAACATTCTCTTGAATATGTGAGTGGAAAGATGATTCGAATGCAATATAACCATGCTAGATCATTTGGACGTTGTTACTATCTAGAACAAACATGATATGTATTCCTGGGCGATTCATTTCTGCAAGGGTCAAACTAACTTACAATTGGTACTAGACAAACTAGCTTGGCCACTTGGTCGGAATGCTTGATACGCTAGAAGACATGTCTCCTTCATACTTGAAACTCCTAAGTAGCATCGATCTCATAGTAGCACATTACACATATAGTCGACATGGCACAATAAAAAAACTCAAATGAGCAACCAGCAAAGCTGCATTTAGTTCGAGGGTTAGAATGCACCAAAGAAAGAAGGGGAAAATATATGCATATTTACATATAATATTTCGTCCTTGGGTCATTAGCTTAGCATGTTTTCCTTTAGCTCATTAGCTAGCTATGCTATGCACATGGTGGTTAATTTGGCACAAAAAAATTCTTGTCCTTGTTTTGATTTCCTTGTTGTCGAGTTCATCCTTGACTACTAATACTACTACAGAAGATTGATCGATGGAAAACTCTTACCTCTCCGCTTAAAATAAAGCATAGTCATCAAATCCTTAAGCAATGGATCGAGGACATATTTGTTTTGTACAACAACAATACATTGAACGATCTGACATATATACATGTTGAGGAACAAAGAGGATACATGTTTGCTTCTGTTTCTATTGCTGGGGCAGGCAGGCACGCAACAAGTGATAGCAGAATATTTGAATGGCTGCTACAGAGGCTAGGTGCTATGCTACTAGTTAAACTACAGCAGGTCAGGGGTAGCCACAAACCAAGCCAACGAGTGTGGCGGCGAGGAGTGAGGCCATAGTATAATCGTTGTACCAGCCTCGGCTACAGGCGATAGTAGAAAGAATATGCGGCAACATTTTTTGGTTCAAGCAAACTGAAAATATTTTCTCCCTGTTTGGTTCAAGCGAACTGAATATATCCTCTGTAGTTGGTGCTAGGTGCAGAGCCCAAATTTTTACTCATAGAGTTGTCATGATTTTTTTGTTTCAGTGCCATTACTGGAAAAATAGATAATAAACTCTCAAAAATCAGTGAAGTGTTACATATTCAAGTTTGTAATATTTTTTTGACTTGTGCCGACAATCACTTGACTTTCAAGTTCTTTAACAGGTAGATGAGATTATTTCGTTCTCATGTACAGTTCCAGCAAGTTAACGAAGTTTCACAATATGGAATTGCTCGAAAATATAGTCTAAGCAAAATATAGCAAGCTGACTGGGAATAAGAAAAAAAATACCTATGGATCCAGGAGATACCTGCCCATTGAATGATATTTTATTCCCAAAAAGGATACTCCAATCTATTAGTTTTTTATGCTCTTTTCATCTACATTCCATCACATGTGCGAGGGGTCTCCAGAGGTCCTGAAAATAATCAAGTGTTGTTTTCTTATTGCAACAACTAGAATGGGTTAGTAATAACATTTTCTACAATTTCATATAATGGACCATGCTTAATAAGGTGGGCACCAGAGCTCAAGATTCTTGTATGATGGAACAAGAAAAAGGGATTGGACTATTTTCCTAATTTCATCTAAATTAATTGACGGAACCAATATGGAGCATGGCAAACCTACATTCCCGAAGACTCGAGAGACTTGAGGTTTCTCCTCTACGCACGTCGGGGGGGGGGGGGGGGGGGGGGAGGCAATGGAGAATGGCTGGTGGGGGTAAATCGAGGAGCCACCTGTGGAGAATGGATGGATGGGGGTAGATTAAGGATCCAAATGTGGAAAATGGTTGGACGAGGTAAGACAAACGGTAGATCGAGATTGTCCTCTAGATGTCGGAAAGCCATATGTGGCGATTTGCCCAGCCAGCGTTGTTGTGCAGCACAGGAGAGGTCCACCCGGGCAGCCCAACCGCCGGCGATGAGACGACTAGGATTCGTCGGGGCCGAGATGGAAGGCTGCTGATAACCCAGAAGTATAGGGGATCGCAACCGTTTTTGAGGGTAGAATATTCAACCCAAATTTATTGATTCGACACAAGGGGAGCCAAAGAATATTTGCAAGTACTAGCAGTTGAGTTGTCAATTCAACCACACCTGGAGAACTAAATATCTGCAGCAGAGTGATCAGTAGCACAGTAATATGATAGTTTGATAGCGGTGGTAACAGTAGCAATAGTATCAGTAGCAGTTTTATAGTGATTGTAACAGCAGCAACAACACTAGTAACTTAGCAAAGATCAATATATGCGAAAAGCTCGTAGGCATTGGATTGGTGATGGATAATTATGTTGGATAACATTCATCATGTAACAGTTATAACCTAGGGCGACACAAAACTAGCTCCAATTCATCAATGTAATGTAGGCATGTATTCCGTATATAGTCATACATGCTTGCGATGAGAACTTGCATGACATCTTTTGTCCTACCCTCCTGTGGCAGCGGGGTCCATAAGGAAACTAAGGGATATTAAGGCCTCCTTTTAATAGAGAACCGGAACAAAGCATTAACACATAGTGAATACATGAACCCCTCAAACTACGGTAATCACCGAAAAGAATCCCAATTATTGTCACCTTGGGGCATGCGGATCATAACACGTAATAGGTGCGTATAACTTGCAAGATAGGATCAAGAACACAAATATATTTGTGAAAACATAAAGGGTTCAGATCTAAAATCATGGCACTCGGGTCCTAGTGACAATCATTAAGCATAGCAAAGTCATATCAACATCAATCTCAGAACATAGTGGATACTAGGGATCAAGCCCTAACAAAACTAACTCGATTACATGATAAATCTCATCCAACCCATAACCGTCCAGCAAGCCTACGAAGAAATTACTCACTCCCGACGGTGAGCATCATGAAATTGGTGATGGAGGAAGGTTGATGATGACGACGGCGTCGAATCCCCCTCTCCGGAGGCCAGAACGGACTCTAGATCAGCCCTCCCGATGAAGAACAGGAGGTGGCGGCGGCTCTGTATCGTAAAACGTGATGATTCCTTCTCTTCGATTTTTTTCTTGGCAAATAGGTACTTATGTAGTTGGAGTTAGGGTTGCGGGAGCTGCCAGGGGCCCACAAGCCTGCAGGCGCGCCCCCTAGGCTTGTGGTGCCCTAGTGGCCCCCCTCTGGTAATTTCCTTTGCCAATATTTTTTTATATATTCTGAAATAATTCTCCGTAAATTTTCAGCTCAATCCGAGAACTTTTATTTCTGCACAAAAACAACACCATGGCAATTATGCTGAAAACAGTGTCAGTCCGGGTTAGTTCCATTCAAATCATGCAAATTAGAGTTCAAAACAAGTGCAGCGGTGTTTGGAAAAGTAGATATGTTTGGTACGTATCAACTCCCCCAAGCTTAACTCATTGCTTGTCCTCAAGCAATTCAGTTGACAAACTGAAAGTGATAAAGAAAAACTTTTACAAACTCTTTTTGTTCTTGTTATTGTATATATGCTTAACTAATGCTCAAGTTTTCAGCAAGGATTATGAACTAACCATATTCATGATAACATTTAGGTCTCATATTTACTCATACCAATGACATAACCAACTAGCGAGTAATAATAAGATATCTCGGATGCCAACAATTTGTCAAAACAATCATGATACAATATGATAACATGGTATCTCGCTAGCCCTTTCTGAGATCACAAAACATAAATGCAGAGCACCTCTGAAGTTCAAGCAGTGACTAAATATTGTAATTCATGGTATAAAAGATCCAGTCATGTCATACTCAACATTAACTATACTCAATGCATAAGATGACAATAGTGCTCCCCAACTGGTGCTTAACTGAGAGGGTGATGACTCAACAATAAAAGTAAAATAACATAAAAGTAAATGGATAGGCTCTTCGCAGAGGGAAGTAGGGATTTATAGAGGTACCAGAGCTTGAAGCTTAAAACAGAGTTGAATATAATTTTGGGAGGTATGCCTTTCCTGTCAATGTGACGATAGAGAGTTTTCAATATCTTCCGTGCTAAACAAATTAGTGGCGGTTCCCAAGTAGGAAGGTAAAGTTTACTCCCCCTCAGCCGACAAACACAAGCCATGGCTAGCCGAATCCTCGGGTGCCCTCCATACCAACAACTTTTCGGGAGAGTATGTTTCATTATTTGCGATTTGATCATGGGACTGGGCATCCCAATTACCAGCCCCTCTCGTGTAAGGACAAGTGAATAAACACTCATCATGAGAATAACCCGCTTAGCATGGAAGATACCAACCACCGCCTGTCGCTTCATGAGCAGTACGGGCACACAAAACAGATGTTTATTTGAATGTTTAGAGGTGGCACATGCAAATTTACTTGGAACGGCAGGGTAATACCACATATAAGTAGATATAGTGGACTCATATGGAACAACTTTGGGTTTAAGGATTTGGATGCACAAGCAGTATTCCCGCTTAGTACATGCGAAGGCTACCAAATAGATTTAGAAGCGACCAACTAGAGAGAGAAAATGGTCATAAACATGCATTGAGAATAATTAACATTGAATACGAGCATGAGTAGGATATCAAACACCATGAACATAAATATCGTGGAGACTATGTTGGTTTTGAATCAACTACATGCGTGAACATGTGCCAAGTCAAGCCACTCGAATCATTCAGAGGGAAATACCATACTATCATACTACATCATAACCATTTTAATGCATGTTGACACTCAAGATAAATCATTATCCACTCCTAGCTAATTAAGCATGGAATGAGCAACTATAATCTCTAATTGTCATCCCAACCATGTTTACTCATAATAATACTGAATCACGAGCAATGAGCTAAACATATTTACAAAAACAAAAACAAGAGGAGTTCATACCGGCCTTTTTTCATCTCAATCACTTCATCAAATCATCGTCATTATTGACTTTCACTTGCATGACAGAGCGATATGAGAATAATAATAGTGCAAGTGTGCCATGGACTAACCTGGAATCTGCAAACATTTTATTCAAATGAGAAGACAAGGTAGTTTGGCTCTTTGTTAGATCAAGAATAATGCATATGAGAGCCACTCAACATGTTCATCGTGGTCTTCTCCTCACGACAACTCAAAGAAAAGAAAAGAATTTCAGAGAAACACACTAAAATATTTTTGGAGTTTTAGTTTTTCTTGAAGAAAGAAAATAAAAGAAGGAAAGAAAAACAAAAACAAGAAAAATATTTACACGGGAAAGCTCCCAACAAGCAAAAGAAGAATGAGAAATCTCTTTGGGTTTTCTTTTAATACTACAAATTACTAAACAAGAAGGAAAACCAAAAAGAACTGAGAAATACTTTTGGATTTTTAAAGTTTTTCAAACACACAAGAAGAAAGTGAAAATAAAACTAATATGGATAAACAATGAAAAAGGATGATCACCGACAACTGGAATGAAATGTGTGGTACATGAATGTAATGTCGGTGGGAAATACATACTCCCCCAAGCTTAGGCTTTTGGCCTAAGTTGGTCTATGGCCACGGGTCGAAGTATCCCTCTCCAAGATAGTACTAAGGCTCATCGAGGTTCCACTAATAGACGGGATCCTGTGGATCCCACTGGTAAACAGGCTCTGCGGCCGCCTCAGGCTCAGGTGCTGGCTCAGGCTCGACCACTTGGGGTGGCACCAAGATCCAATAAGCGTAAATGTCCTTGGGCATAATAGTGTACCTGCCTAAAGAAAGATCAAACGAAGAAGGTGCAGGCAGGGTAATAGTCTCACGAGTGCCCTGGCTAAAATCCAAGTTATACCGAAATCGCGTCTTGCCACCATCAATAAAGTCATGCCCAACCATACTAGCATACTGAGGTATCTAACAGGTAAAAGCTTCTCCTCCACCTCATCGTGTCTAATAGGAGTCTCAAAACATCTAGCGAGGCGAGAGGCATAAATACCACCATAAATAACCCCCTTCGAGCGATTAGTATGTAACCGTCGAGCAATCATAGCGCCCAAACTAAAAGTCCTATCGCTGTAAAGAGCATGGCACAAAATAGCAAGGTCCGGAGAGCTGAGTGTTCCACTCTCCCACCGTCCAGTCAAACACCTCCCGGCAAATAATGAATAATAGCGCAAAACGGGGAAATGTAAACTGCAACTCTAGCCTCAGAAACTCCTCTCATCTCCCAACAGTGACGTCGGATATAAAATCCGAATGGTCACGGGGACGTGGCTCTATAGGGCTGCCCTCACGTGGAATCAAACAGACCTCACAAAACTCATCTAGTGTCATTTCTCTAGGAACATCATATAAGTTGAATGTGACCGTGGGTGGTTCCGTCCTAGAGTGAAAATGGAAACTTTGCACAAAAGTATTTGTGAGGAGGTACTGGTCACACTTATTGATGACCCACAAGTATAGGGGATCAATCATAGTCCTTTCGATAAGTAAGAGTGTCGAACCCAACGAGGAGCGGAAGGAAATGACAAGCGGTTTTCAGCAAGGTATTTTCTGCAGGCACTGAAATTATCGGTAACAGATAGTTTTGTGATAAGATAATTCATAATGGGTAACAAGTAACAAGTGTAACAAAGGTGCAGCAAGGTGGCCCAATCCTTTTTGTAGCAAAGGATAAGCCTGGACAAACTCTTATATAAAGCAAAGCGCTCCCGAGGACACATGGGAATTATCGTCAAGTTAGTTTTCATCATGCTCATATGATTCGCGTTCGTTACTTTGACAATTTGATATGTGGGTGGACCGGTGCTTGGGTGCTGTCCTTACTTGGACAAGCCTCCCACTTATGATTAACCCCTCTCGCAAGCATCCGCAACTACGAAAGAAGAATTAAGATAAATCTAACCATAGCATGAAACATGTGGATCCAAATCAGCCCCTTACGAAGCAACACATAAACTAGGGTTTAAGCTTCTGTCACTCTAGCAACCCATCATCTACTTATTACTTCCCAATGCCTTCCCCTAGGCCCAAATCATGGTGAAGTGTTATGTAGTCGACGTTCACATAACACCACTAGAGGAAAGACAACATACATCTCATCAAAATATCGAACGAATACCAAATTCACATGATTACTTATAACAAGACTTCTCCCATGTCCTCAGGAACAAACGTAATTACTCACAAAGCATATTCATGTTCAAGATCAGAGGGGTATTGAATATCATTAAGGATCTGAACATATGATCTTCCACCAAATAAACCAACTAGCATCAACTACGGAGAGTAATCCACACTACTAGCAACCCACAGGTACCAATATGAGGTTTTGAGACAAAGATTGAATACAAGAGATGAACTAGGGTTTGCGAGGAGATGGTGCTGGTAAAGATGTTGATGGAGATTGACCCTCCCTTAATGAGAGGATCATTGGTGATGACGATGGCTTCGATTTCCCCCTCCAGGAGGGAAGTTTCCCCGGCAGAATTGCTCTGCCGGGGCCCTAGATTGCTCCTGCCCAAGTTCCACCTCGAGACGGCGGCGCTTCGTCCCAAAAGCTTCCTCTTTATTTTTTCGAGGTCAAAACCTTTCATATAGCAAAAGAGGGGCACCAGACGATGGCCAGGGGGCCCACAAGCCCTGGGGGCGCGCCTTGGGGGGTAGGGCGCGCCCCCAGGCTTGTGGCCACCTGGTGGGTCCCCTCTGGTAGTTTCTTCACCCAATATTTTTTATATATTCCAAAATAATTCTTCGTAAATTTTCAGGACTTTTGGAGTTGTGCAGAATAGGTATCTCAGATTTGCTCCTTTCCGGTCCAGAATTCCAGCTGCCGGCATTCTCCCTCTTTGTGTAAACCTTGTAAAATAAGAGAGAAAAGGCATAAGTATTGTACCATAAAGTGAAATAACAGCCCATAATGCAATAAATATCGAAAGCCGAAAACGATAATCATGTCCACATGTTTAGAGATAGAGATGTCGATAAAATAAAGTACGGACATGAGGGAATCATGATCATCTTTTAGAACAGCAACATATATTGTCATATAATTTCTTATGCTAAAGTAACAATTCATTCACAAGGTAAAGTATGAATCAAAAACATTATTGAAAACCAACAAACTATGATCTTGGTCATTGAAACAATTGCAATTTATCATAACATCGGAAAGAGTCAATGTAAGAGCTTTTATTTAGCAAGTTCACATACTCAACCATCATTTAATCTTTCATAATTGCTAACACTCACGCGATACTTATGAGATCAAAGTTTCAATCAAACACATAGGAAGATAGGGGCTTATAGTTTCGCCTCCCAACCATTTACCTCAAGGGTAACATCAACAATAATAATTTATGAACACCTACATCCGAGTGGATATATATATATATATATATATATATATATATATCTTCCCCAACACATAGTGCTTGCCAAAAAGAGAAAATATAAAAAGAAAGGTGAAGATCACCATGACTCTTGTATAAAGGTAAGAGGTAAAATAAAAGATAGGCCCTTCGCAGAGGGAAGCAGAGGTTGTCATGCGCTTTTATGGTTGGATGCACAAAATTTTAATGCAAAAGAACGTCACTTTATATTGCCGCTTGTGATAAAGAACTTTATTATGCAGTCCGTCGCTTTTATTTCTTCCATATCACAAGTTCGTATAAAGCTTATTTTCCTCACACTAAAAGATCATACATATTTAGAGAGCAATTTTTATTGCTTGCACCGATGACAACTTACTTGAAGGATCTTACTCAATCCATAGGTAGGTATGGTGGATTCTCATGGCAAAACTGGGTTAAGGGATTTTGGATGCACAAGTAGTATCTCTACTTGGTGTAGAAGATTTGGCTAGCATAGGATGAGAAGCAAGCTCAACCTGTTGGAGGATCCATGACAATATAACTTCTATTCGGATATAAGGAAACATAACCCATTATGCTGTCTTCCTTGTCCAACATCAACTTATTAGCATATAATATTTTAATGAGTGCTCATAGTCACAAAAGATGTCCAAGATAGTGTATTTATATGTGAGACCTCTCTTTCTTTATTACTTCCTATCAATTGCAACAATGACCAAAACTATTTTTGTCAACCCTCAACAAATTTCATGCGACATACTTCTTATATGTGAAGTCATCACTTTCCATAAGATTATTATATAATCTTTTTATTCCTTTTTTTATTCCCCTTTTCTCAAGATCATAGCAAGAAAGCAAAGCCCTCAACTCAAAACTAAACTTTATTATATAACTCTCGGACTCGATTACATAGAGGGAACACAAAGTAAAACTCAAAACTAGATCATACTAAAAACTTTATTCTACTAAACCACGATATAACCAAAAGGATCGAACTAAGAGAAACGATAAAGGTAAAGATGTGATGGTGATACGATACCGGGGCATCTCCCTCAAGCTTGGCACAAGCCAAGGGGAGTGCCCATACCCATGTACTCAAGTCTCCTTCTTCGGAGGCGATGGTGCAATGTTCTTGGCAATAATGCCCTTCATAATGCGATTCTCCTCTTCAAGCTTTTGGTTTTGCTGCTTGAGGTCCATATTTTCCTTGCGGAGTTTGCCTGTGACAGTTAGAGTGCCGTCCACCCATGGATGCATCTTGGTTGTGGGGGAAAAAGCAACACTCTTTTTCATGTTATTATAAGAGATAAACTTAGCATCGGGTGGTTTGACTAAATTAGGCAGGACTAAGCTCGTCAGTTCCTCGCGCCAGCCATCATGTCGGGGAAGAGAAGTAACTTCTTGATCCTCCTCCATAGCGTCTACTCTTTTCAGGTCGGCTTCCATCTCTTCCTTCGTTAACCACCCAAAGGGTTCAGCTTCGCTGTATGATCCTGGGTCCGGTGTCGGGTGAGAGACACGACTCTCCCCGACCGACTCTTGCGAAGACATATTGCTCTAAATCTGCTGCAGAAATAGCTCAAAACAAGAACAGAGGATATTGCCGTGGTACGGTGGTCAAAACCTTCGGGAGATTATATAATGAATTTTTACCGTGTGAAAGAAGTATTCTGGGAGAAAATGGGGTCCGGAGGGCACACGAGGTGGCCACAAGCCTGGGAGGCGCGCCCAGGGGGGTAGGGCGCGCCCCCACGGCTTGTCGCCTCCTCGTGCACTTTTCGGACTACTTCTTATTTTCCTAATTTTTTAAATATTCCAAAACGGAGTAAAATTGCTTGTGGGAAAGTTTTGGAGTCGGTTTACTTACCGTATCACATACCTATTCCTTTTAGGGTTCTGGAGCGTTTTGGAAGGTTTCCCTTATGTACTCCTCCGGTGTTAAGGTATTAATAATATTGGTTTCAACATTTATGGGAGTACCTGAGATATAATGTTTAATTCTTTGCCCGTTCACCAACTTCGGGTTATTGCCCCGGGCATTGTTGATCTTGATGGCACCGGAACGATAAACTTCCTCGATAATGTAAGGCCCTTCCCATTTAGAGAGAAGTTTTCCTGCAGAAAATCTTAAACGAGAATTGTATAGCAAGACATGGTCACCTACATTAAATTCACGCTTTTGTATCCTTTTGTCATGCCATCTTTTAACCTTTTCTTTAAACAGTTTAGCATTTTCATAGGCTTGGGTTCTCCATTCATCAAGTGAGCTAATGTCAAATAACCTCTTCTCACCGGCAAGTTTGAAATCATAGTTGAGCTCTTTAATTGCCCAATAAGCTTTATGTTCTAGTTCAAGAGGTAAGTGACATGCTTTTCCATATACCATTTTGTATGGAGACATACCCATAGGATTTTATAAGCAGTTCTATAAGCCCATAATGCATCATCAAGTTTCTTAGACCAATTCTTTCTAGATCTATTAACAGTCTTTTGCAAGATCAATTTTATCTCTCTATTACTTAATTCTACTTGACCACTAGATTGAGGATGATATGGAGATGCAATTTTATGGTTAACATCATACTTACCAAGTATTTTACGGAAAGCACCATGAATAAAGTGTGAACCACCATCAGTCATTAAATATCTAGGGACTCCAAACCTCGGGAAAATAACTTCTTTAAGCATTTTAATGGAGGTGTTATGATCAGCACTACTAGTTGGAATAGCTTCTACCCACATAGTAACGTAATCAACAGCAACCAAAATATGTGTATACCCATTGGAAGAAGGAAAAGGTACCATATAATCAAACCCCCAAACATCAAATGGTTCAATAATAAGTGAATAATTCATAGGCATTTCCTGGCGTCTACTAATATTACCAATTCTTTGGCATTCATCACAAGACAAGACAAACTTACGAGCATCCTTGAAAAGAGTAGGCCAATAAAAAGCAGATTGTAATACCTTGTGTGCAGTTCTGTCTCCAGCATGGTGTCCTCCGTATGCCTCGGAGTGACACTTGCGTAGTATCTGTTCCTGTTCATTCTCAGGTACACAACATCTAATAACACCATCTACTCCTTCTTTATAAAGGTGTGGGTCATACCAAAAGTAAGGTCTTAAATCATAGAAAAACTTTTTTTTTTCGTTGGTATGCAAAACTGGGTGGTATAAATTTAGCAACAATATAATTAGCATAGTCTGCATACCATGGAGTACTACAAGAAGCATTTATAACAGCTAATTCACTACTGCAGGATGCTGCTAACGCGACACTACGATCAGAGACCCTTTGACGAAACTGTGTGCGATGCATTAATCACAAACGGTGATGTAAAAAAACCATCAAAAAAGATGCAAAACGTTTGCGATGGCGGATATATCAAACACGGTTCATATTTTAGTTGTGTGTGCGATGCTGGGCATACGGTTAATCCATACGAACTGTTTACAATTAGACAGAACAACAGAAATGGGCAGCCATATCAATGTGTGTGCGATATACGGCATACAGTTCGCTCCGATGAACTGTTTGCTATTAGGGAAAGCAACAGAAACGATCAGTCAGATCAAGGTGTGTGTGATATATGGTATACGGTTCACTCGAATGAACTATTTTTGATTAGGAAAGAGAACAGAAACGGTTCAACTTAATAAAATGTGTGTGATACGCGGCAAACAGGTCTGTAATCGGAAATGTGTGGGAAGACCGATAACAACACAGACGATTCCTGTTAACAAGCTGTGTGTGTTGTGAGCAAACGATTGCTGGTATACAATTGTCAGTGATGGATGAAATCATCACCGACGGGTTCAATTGTTTAGTCCGTGTGCGATGTGATTTGCTCTGTCCGCACAACATCTACGCTCTGTCTACAAAGCATCAACATATATACTTAAAAAGACAACATTGCAAAACCAAATTAAGCATACAATTACACAAGTGACTACACACATAACATTTCCACACACCAAAGTAAGCAATTACATGCATACTAAACTAGGAGAAACGAGCATCTAATCTTCTACTTCTTGTTGCGACGACGCTTGCCATTGCTCTGCTTCTGGCTGGATCCCTTGCCATTTTGGGGAAGGAGGCACTTCCTCATGTCAACGATCCGCCTGTACATCTCGTAGCTCGTGTACGCCTCCTTGGCCACGTACACAACATGAGCTTTGTCGAGTTTCTCCATCCAGGCCGAGTGCCAGGCACGCTTGTCCTTGTTGCAGGAATCCTTCATGTCTCTGTAGTAGGGATCGATGATGGCCTCGGCGAGGTGAACCAGTGAGTCCTTCTCATGCTCGTGGCTGCCCTAGATCTTGTATTGGCCCCGGATGTCGACAAGATTCTAGCAGGCGATGCCCGAATTCTTGAGCACCTTTACATCGTTGGTGATGTCCACCGTAGCAAACATGTAGTGGGGGCTGTTGACAAACCTGGCGAAACGCTCGCAAGGCCTTGTGGCCAGGCAGTAGTGGTAGACGAGGACGTGATCGCGCACGCACATCTGGGTGATGGCGACCTTGGGACGAGACCCGGCACGAGCGCAGGTGTACTCGAGGTCGAATCCGACCACCTTGTACTTCTCCTTAGCAAGCAACAACTCCATGATGTGGGTAGAGTGCTCCACCCAGACCGGGTTGTTGGTGTACACCACCGGGAGCTCCGTGAACCTTCTGTGGGTGTCCACCACGGCATGCATGGTGAACTGCTACTCGTCGTCGGCAGCCGCTCGGAGCGCCATTGGAGCCGCGCAGGATACCCTCTAAGAATTTGTCATGGTGGGTGTGCTTCTTGCAATGGTGGGGTGCGATCGAAAGGTTGAAGAGACACAAGGGTTAAATGGCCGCTATAATAAATGGGGGCCGGCCGGCCTGTAATCGTCACGTCTTGTCACCGCGTTCATAGCGGAGGATTCTAGTGCACGCTTGACAACACCGCACCGCACGCGTTTCGTTTGACCACGCGTGGGCTCGAAGAGGCACCAAATGTATCATCGGTGAGCTTGTTCCCGTGCTACCGCGTAGTTTACCGCGCAAGCTTCCCGCCGGCTAGTTTGGCCACGCGTCGGCTAGAAGAGGGACAAATCGTGGGCGTTTATTGGCAAAAAGTTTTGTAAAAACGAAGTGTGTGGAATGACTTCGGTCATAAGTTTACCCGTGGGTGATGAGGTCAAAGTTACACAGAAGGGTGATGATGGACACTTGAGTGCGATAATTAATTCTGCGCTCTACAGGGCACACGGTTGAAGAAACCAACTCTGTGCAATAATGTCGAAGATCGCAGTCGAGTTAGCTATACAGATCGTGTGCTATGAGATCGACAAAGTAAACAGATTCAAGAATGGTTAATAAAATCTAAGTCCATTTCATATTAAGGTCAAAATAGTGCTACCAATATACGAGTCTCATACGATTCCATTTCAATGATTGTACCACAAAAGCTCGAAATATTACAAGGTTCAAATTCCAGAGTTATATGGCTCAAATTCGAAGATTACAAGGTTCAAACTGATATTAGAAATGAAATTCAGCTCATCAGCTGCAAACGCTCGCGCTGATCCGCTGAACATGGATATCAAAGAGGTTCAAACTAATATTACCACTTGTAAGTTTGGTTTCGAAACCTCCTAATTTTTGCAAAGGGGTCAGCCACTGAGAAGTCATGTATGGGGTTGACACGATGACTTCCGATTACTCTGTCATCTGAAGTTCCAAAATGAAATTCAGCATTTTCGGAGCCTATTCCATTCTGCCGTAGCCACCGGTGCTGATCAACAAACCATTCATTTTTGCAAAATAAATGTAGGGCAAACCTCATTACCTTCAGCACCCTTGCTCTGACAATAAAGAACCTGGCGAATATAATCTCCGGTAAGGTCCCTCGGTAGGAGTTCAAAGTAATTTCTGAGAGATGCAGATCTAGGCATTCGATGTGATTGTTATATTGTATCACATTATCCACCACCGGGCCTAATCTTATCTGCAAAAGAAGAAAACCGATTAGTGCCTACATGCAGTTTTGAACACTACTACATGCATGTTTGGTTTGCAGGATTTGTAAAATGCACTAACATGCCATCTTCGATCCGACATGATTAACATGGCCATTCGATTACAGTCTAGAAAAATGTAGCCTTCTTCACAAGAGGTTGGAGTGGATGAAAAGTTCCCTAAGAAAACTGGTACAGATGAATCCCAAGGAGAAATGCTTATGGATTGTAACCATATGGATCAAGCAACCAATATGGGGGGGGGGGAACATGTATGTACTAAAATCTTCCAAAAAATCCTTCAGAAATCGTAGTACATTGTCATTGTAAACTTGGAAAAAGGTGTCACAAATTGAACTCCCTTATGGTTAACATTTAACAGGAAAGGAACATCACCTCGATATATAGCTTCTCCAGGCACGGAAAGCATCTAAGGAAACTGACAACTTGCTCCAGGTTGGGGCTGATAGATTCTAGTGCCAAGACCTTCACTGTGCGCAGT
This sequence comes from Thinopyrum elongatum, assembly GCA_011799875.1. Classification (NCBI taxonomy): domain Eukaryota; kingdom Viridiplantae; phylum Streptophyta; class Magnoliopsida; order Poales; family Poaceae; genus Thinopyrum; species Thinopyrum elongatum. Next base: position 403,174,695 of record CM022302.1, on the reverse strand, counting down.
TTCGGGGTCAAGCTTGTCAGAATCATTTTCTGGATGACAGACGAACATACATCTTCAAAATTAGAAATAATGTTAATTTCTAGAAGGAGAGGTAGAAGGCTGCTGTTGTACCTGAACGGGTGTGGATCCAATAACAAGTTCGGAGTATTTGTCAGACGAGTAGCCCACCACTGTCAATTTCGGCGCAGAAATGACATTGATTCTTGTTGGACCTTCTTGATCAACTACTAGTAATCTCTCAAGTGAAGGTGTGTCCTCAATGACCATACCGTGGTACATATCTTGTGATGTCTTCTTGCCGCACCAGCAACACACATAAATAGTCCGGAGAGTCATGGAGGTGATGTGGAAGCTACTCAACCCATTGATCGCCTGAAGACGAAGGTACTCGAGTGCAGTACAGCCACGGAGCAGGCGCTCCATGTCACCGTTTGGGAGGCAGATGGTGACGATCTCGAGGTGCTTCAGTCATGGTAGAATAAGAGCGGGCGCGTCATTAAGGGGGGAGGGAATGGCAGTTCCTGAACTTGGCGACACACAGCATGGGCGCGAGGCGGAGCGCGGACGTTGACAGTGAGTGCATATGCCCATCATCAAAAGTGAGCTCCTCGAGCTGATCTAGGGCGGGGCATCGGAACCAATCGTCAAGCTTGGCTCGGTCCTTGCCGTTGGAACGGAACTTGCCCATGCTAAGGCCTCTGGTTGGGCCAGGGTGACTGCCGAGGATCTTGGAGAACGCATCCAAGCTTTTGCGCTAGCCATGGCAGAGCTCGTGGGTGTCGATGAAGTCGAGAGGGGTGGAGTTCCATAGGGGGCGCCACCGCCGGGAAAGGACGGTTGTCCGCGCCCCATATTTGATTGGGAGGAGGGAGATGATGACTGTCAACATATCATCGAGGAGGCTGTTGATGAAGTCTAGGCCTGCTGGAGTCGCTTGAGGTTCTTGCTCGACCCTCCTCCGCTTGTTGGCAGCCCCATTCTCCACCTCCGGAGTCTCCTTGTCAGCGGCGCTTTCTGATAGAAGTGGGAGTACAGGGAATATTTAGTTAAAATAGGGCAATAGAAAAGTGTATTGGTAACTAGAAGTTAGTAGGTCGGAATAGAGTAAGAAAATGGAATAACAATAGGTTGCTTAAATACTACACAATTCATTTGATATTGTTGGGTAAGTCAACATGCAGATACTTGAAAAGAACACTTACTTCGAACAAAGTCTGGACGGATGATATCGTCGGGGAAGTTAGCATATATCTCATGACCAGGCTCTTTTATGTGCAGTGCAATTTTAGTGCCAGCTTTCAGTACATAAAACTTAGAAATTTATTTCCAAAGGCCAGTGCCAAAATAGGTGTCACCACGTTCATCAAGTTTTACAGTAGCAACAATTGTAAATCCATGGTTTGTGTTAAGTATGACATCCCTGCAGTCTTGATTTATGTAAAGGAAAAGATTGTGTACTACAGATTCTGTTGCATAGCAAGGGACGTGCTGCAGAAAATGGTAGGATTGTTAAAGAAAATATGGTAACATGCAAATATGGGCCCAAATTGAAAGAACTGTACAACAGTTGAAATCAAAGGACAAAAATCTATAATTAAACAGATAGGGTAAACATGATGTCATGGAAATATGAGAGTAATCGAAAGAACAATACATCATTAATTTGCCTAATATAGAAAGAAGAGAAAAAAAAATCCCCTTTGACATATATGGTTCATGTGGCACCTTTTATCCAAATGTAGCAATATTTAGTATATGTTCAGGAAAGTAGGCCATGCCAACCGATTTAGGGTGAGATTGAACATACCGCGCGCATCCTCAAGTCATCTGGTACGGTGAGATGGAACTCCATGGATGTCTGGCGGAGGCCGCAAAGTCCTGATGTGTCCGCGCACTGTACACTCTATGAATGAAAGAAAACCCTCAAATCAGCTCGAATAAAAATGAATTCACAGTGATTTCAACCGGGTGATTAAAGGAGGCAGATGAACTGGGATAAGAGATGAGATAATATCTCATTAAATTAGTTACCTTGTTATCCATGAGAAAAAAATCCTCAATACGGCGGATTCCCCAACCGGGCGGAGCTGGGTTGACCGCGAGCAGCAGAAGTGGCGAAATGCGGTGGGGTTTGCTGGCAGCCTGGCGGCGGCGGCAGGCGTCAAGCTAAGTGGTTGTGCCGCGATAGGCGGTACCATGCATAGACGCGGAGGAGCTTGTGGAGGTGTGAATGGGGACCGGAGGGGGTGGCGGGCGGGGTGAGGGTTTTTGTGACGTGGGGATGGTGAGGTTTTTTTTTTCTTTTTTGAATTGGGTGGTGAGGGTTTTCTGTCCCACAAAGAGTTTCTGAGGCAATGGTTTGCTAGAGCCAACCGTGTGTGATTGACGTAACAGGGAAAATGAAAGTCATTGCACACGGTTCCAATTTTGGGAACCGTGTGTGATTGACGTACTACCTCCGTCCTGGTTTATTGGTCCCCTTTGTAATTTGTACCAAATTTTGACCAAATATTTAACTAAAAAATGTTTATGCATGTCACCAAAAATTATATCATTGAACACTATATTCAAATACGCATCCAACGATATAATTTTTGCTGACCTGCACTAACATTTTGTCAGTTAAATCTTTGGTCAAAATTTAACACAAATTACAAAGGGGACCAATAAACCAGGACGGAGGTAGATTCCATCAACCGAACTGATTGCATCCATATCCCACATTTAGACATAAGTAAACATAGATTAAACATACTCAGACATAGATAATAAGCGTACACAAGCATAGTTCAACCATAAGTACATAGTTCAACCATCATTAAGCATACTCAAGCGTACATAGTTCGATCCCACATCTCATCTCATCTGCCGACAAGATCCCGAAGCTTCTCTAGGTACTCGGCGTACGCGGCGTGCGCCACCCTACAAGAATAATTTTGCTTGAAGGAGCCAACGACTCGTCCTCTTGCATGCACCAGAACACTTTCATACGCGTCATGAAGCTTTTGGTTGCAAAATGGGCATCGATAGCCGCCGTCCTATGTCCTAATACGCCTGTTATGCATTCCCGCATAAAGCTCCCTCAGGATTTGCCTCTTGTACCTCCTCTGGCCATCTTCATCCTTGCTGTCCACATCGTCATACAGCACCTCTACAAATAGTAAAAAAAATGTGGTGTCAAATTAATGTTTACAAACTAATCTCTAGCGAACATTTGGCAGTTGCCAAAATTTGGCGTCAAATCAATGTTTACATGCCGTGAAGTAGGATTAGGAATTTATGGCTATTTTTTTATACATATCTAGAGATTATGGTTCGATTTTTAAGCACAATCGTCTATGTACAGACCAATCTTGAAGAAAATAATGGCACAAACATATATGTAGGTCATTCAAAATCAATTGTCAAGTCCTGGCTAGGAATTATTAGAACGAACACTAACCCTAGTCGGATTACTAGCAGAAATCATTTGCACAGATGAAACAACTAATCACTTATCACTTGTACCATTCAAACAATCAATACACTACACGGATCTAACGAAACTTACTCAGATTTCATGGGTTGGGAGAACATAACCATAGGATTTCTATTCCAAAAATGGGGAGGCAGGAGTAACCAGAGAAACCCTAGGATCTATTTGACACATAAATGGGTATAGATGACTAACCGGTTGTCCGTCGTCGTCGAAGTCATCGCCGGAGTGGTCGTCGGAGTCGTCGCCGGGGTCGTCGCCAGAGTCGTCACCAGAGTCGGTGTGGACCTCCGCCTCCGGCTGTGGAAGCACGACGGCGTCGACGACATCAGGGTGCAGCGATACCTTGCCGGCGGTGACGGCAACCTCTGTCTCCATCTCCACGCCATGCTCCGGTGCTTCAGTAGCCATTAATATGGAGTAGTGGGAGAGAGTGTAGCGACCCGACCCGAAATCGGTCAAGTCTCTGTGTAGCTGTACCATCCCAAGATCATGCTGGCACACACAGTACATTGATGAAAAGATTCAAAGTTCAATCACACCTGAATTTATTACACGATTCTCATATCGAGTCTTTATTACATCATAATAAATTCGGCCGAAGGCCAACTCATGAGAAATAAACTAAAATAAAGCTGCGGAAGCGTAGACGATAAGCGAGTCCATCCGACTCCATAGGGCAATCGCCAAGCGTGGATCGTAGCCTCACTCCTGGTCGAAAAATTCCTCTGCAACATAAGACATTGCAGCCATGTAGGTCAGCATTTTGAATATGCCGGCAAGTCATGAAGGGAGAACATCAATAATATCACTAACACTATATGCCATTTGGCTGTGGGGCTCTAAGTTTTTTTATGTTTTTGCGGAAAAGCCAATTTTTTCCCTACAACAAAAAGGACTTGCTTGCAATTACTACAAAATGTTGGTTGTTATTGAGATGGTTCCGCCAACCAATGTCTCATTCCCAATTATTAAATAACCCATCAATTAATTTATTAAGTTCGGTGTTGAGATTTCCGAAATACTCCAATTCCAGAGGCTCATTTGTCCGTAACCGGGGACACGGCTAATCGATTAGGTTTTCACTCTGCAAAGTCTTGTGCACTTTACCCGCAAGAATCGTTCCCTCCTTTGAGTCCTCGCACTGCATGGTGTTTGAAGACGGGACGAACGAAACAGGATCTTCCGAAGAGTTCCTCTGGGCCACTGCCGGTGCCCATCCAATCCTACCGTTCTTCTACATCTCGTAGCACCGTCCGGCCAGAGTCACGCCTAGGGTCGACCAAGCCAGAGCCCATAATGGCTTGCGGCTGCACAGGTAAGCTTCCGGTCAAGGTGTATCCATCCGTCTCTTCGTGGCTGGGTGAAGCTTTCCGCAAGATGTCATGGCGCTTCTCCATGCATCCCGGCCATCCGCTGGTTGCTCTAGGGTGCCCATCAATTCCGTCCTCCACCCAGTAGTGAATTTGAAGTCCATCTTGAGCATCTTGAAATCATGGGGTTGTCATCATCTTGACTCTCACATCTCCCTTATGAATCACTCAACCAACCCTGTCTACGAAAGTAGAGCAATCAACTACATCGTCCCGGGCATTGGTAACAAGGGGAATTGGGTTCAACCTACCACATGATACTACTCAAGAACATAACTTAAAATTCTCCTACTGCATGCATGGTGGGGAGGAATAATTCTAATGCAACAAATCATAGGTATTGTAAAACATGATCAAATGACTTGCCTGGCTGACGGTCTTCGAACGCTAGTGACTCGTGATAGCAAGCTTCGCACTCCGGGAATTCTATTCGAAGCAAATAATAAACACATAAGCATACAATGGTATAACATAACAACAAGCTAATGTGAATCACGCAAGCAATCATACCAAAACCAAAGAAAACTCGAAGAACTCAAAACAAGGTTTTCATTACTTCAAGCAACAACTAGAAAATAGTTTTATCCTACTAAATTTTTTCTTAACAGAGCCAAAATAAGGTTTTTGTTTAATGACAAAAAGAAAAACAGCAAATAAATTTAATGCAAAAAGAAACGCATTAAAAGCTATTATAAAACTCCTTTTATGCCTAAAACAAAATTAGTAAGAAAATAAGATAAAACATTTTATTTTCCTGTAAATAAAAGTTCACCCTCTATAACTACAGAAACTAATCTGAAATAAAATATAACAGAGGTAAAAATATATTTTTAAATTAATTAAAACAGCAGAAAACAACAGCAAGTTAAAATAACTAGAATAGGCTTGTTTTCGTGTAAAACTAATTTTAATAAAAACTATAAATACCCAAATAAATCCTACTGCTAGGCAATGTCAAAACAAAGCAGTGGCAAAAAGAATCATTAAAAAAAATAATCCTAGCTCATTTTATAGCAGAAATACTAATCTGACTAAAACTAAAATAAAACAATTTTTAAAAACTAAAACATGGCCGAAACTATTTTATACAGAAACTTTAGGAAATTTGAAAACTAGATAAAAAATAATCAACTAAAAATATTTAATAACATAAAAGTTATAGATTTTACAAGATCATAACTATTCTGTTTTAAAAACAGAAACTAAATAAACTAAAAAAAAACTAAACGAGTTAATGGGCCGAACGGGTGTGCGATCTGCAACTATATTACGCTCCAGCGTTATATAACTAAACGCGTACGTTTAATAAAAGAAAACCTACCGGTTCGATCTAACCTAACTAAACCGAGAATAAACCGAACTAAAAACCGGTCTACTAAAATAAAACACAACCGTTCGGGAGATCTAATCGGGGCCGTAGATTGAGAATCGGACGGCGGAGGGGGTCCGGTGGCTTACAGCGGCGGTGACGACGGCAAAGCGGCTCGGCGTCGAAGTGGCGGCGGTTCCGGCGATCGGGGAGGAAGGAGGAGTGGTCGGGGCGGTGCGGCGGAGCAGTCCGGGGTCGGTGGTGGAGTCGCTGGAGCTTGGAGACGACGGAGGCGACGAGGGTCAGGTGGTGCAGCGTCCGGTGCTCTGTAGCTTCGGCGGGCGGCGGACGAGCTCGGGGTCGACGCTTCGGTGGGTCCTAGGCGATAAAAGAATGTCAGGGGGGTGCAGATCGATGAGGGGGTTTGGCTGGCAGAACTTGGAGGCAGAGGGTGGCTCACCGGAGGCGGGGTAGGCGATGAACTGCGGCGGCTGCGACGAGATCCGAACGGAGGTGGCGTGGTGTAGATAGGGTTTTGGAGTCGGGGTTTAAGGGGGTCGAGGGAGGAGAGCGAGGGGAATATATAGGGCATAGCCTTGCGGGAGGGGGCGGCTTCGGAGCGTGATCCCGGGAAGATCGCGGCGACGGGCGCGCTGTGCTCGTGCTCCAGCTTGGCGTGCCTTGCGCGAGGGGAAAGACGAGGGCGGGCCCCGCGGTCAGTGAGAGAGAGAAGGGAGAAAGGGAACGGGCGACCGATCGAGAGAGGGGTCGCCTTCGTGCGGCGCTGGGCAAGCGGCCTCGCTCGCTGGTGGGCCGGCGGCCTGGCTCGCTAGCAGGCCGCGGCTCGGGCGCTGCTGGCTGGGCCGGTTGGCCTGGTCAGCTCGGGGTTTCTCTTTTTTTTTTGAATTTAGACAGAGAGAAAAATAAATAAATAAATAGAAATATAATATATTTATATAGGACATATATATATATATCAAAATTCTCAGAAAGATAAATCCTAAAAGATAAACTATTTTTCAGAGGCAAAATAAAACTTTATTAAAAACTTTTTTTTTGAAAATTCCAAATACAACTCAAATTTGAATTCAAAACTTTTGGCATAAATTTCTTCTGACATTTTGGAGTGTCATGTTAGCTCCTCTCATACTTTTGAACAAATATTTGTCAGGGATTTTTGACATAAATTTCAATGCCAATTTGAATCCAAATTCAAATAAAACTCAAAATGCCTCTGGAATTTCAAATGCCACTCAAATTCAAACAACATGCATAGATGCTTAGCTAATAATTATAAAACATTCCAAATTGAAAATTTGGGATGTTACAAACCTACCCACCTTAAGATGAATCTCGCCCTCGAGATTCGGGTTGGCTAGCAAATAGGTGCGGGTGGTCTCGGCGGAGATCTTCTTCTCGCTCCCAGGTGGCTTCCTCCTCGGAATGATGACTCCACAGAACTTTGCAAAACTTGATGATCTTGCTGCGGGTAACTCTGTTCACAGTCTCGAGAATTCTGACGGGTTTCTCCTCATAAGTCAGATCACTGTCAAGCTGTATGGCCTCTAGGGGCATTGTATCTCTCAAAGGAATATCGGCCATCTCAGCATGGCATTTCTTCAACTGGGAGACGTGAAAGACATCATGAACTCCTGACAATCCTTCCGGCAATTCCAGCTTGTATGCAACTACTCCTCTACGTTCAAGAATTTTGTATGGGCCTATGAATCTGGGTGCTAACTTTCCTTTAACACCGAACCTCTTGATTCCTCGAAGTGGAGACACACGGAGATATGCTTGGTCTCCCGCTTCATACGTTACTTCCTTGTGTTTACTGTCGGCATAACTCTTCTGTCTCGACTGAGCTACCTTAAGTCTATCTCGAATCAGCTTGACCTTCTCTTCGTAGTCTCTGATAAGGTCGGGACCAAAAAGTTTTCGGTCTCCAACACCATCCCACAGCAATGGTGTTCTGCACCTCCTTCCGTATAGGGCTTCGAAAGGGGCCATCTTCAGACTGGTCTGATAGCTGTTGTTGTACGAGAACTCTGCGTATGGCAAATTATCATCCCAGCTAGATCCATAGTCTAGCGCACAGGCTCTCAACATGTCCTCCAAAATCTGATTGACTCTCTCGGTCTGTCCATCTGTCTGCGGATGAAAAGCTGTACTGAACTCCAGCCTCGTACCCAAAGTCTCATGCAACTGATTCCAAAACTTTGAGGTAAATTGTGTTCCTCTATCTGACACGATACTCCTCGGAATTCCATGCAGACATACGATCCTGGTCATGTATATCTTGGCTAACTTAGCGCTGGTATAGGTGGTCTTCACGGGAATGAAATGAGCTACCTTGGTCAAGCGATCAACCACTACCCAGATGGAATCATAACCTGAACGGGTCCTGGGTAATCCTGTGATAAAATCCATTCCAAGTTTCTCCCATTTCCATTCGGGTATCGGCAGAGGCTGAAGTAACCCTGCTGGCTTCTGATGTTCCGCCTTTACTCGCTGACAAACATCGCATACTGCTACATACTCGGCAATATCCTTCTTCATACCTGTCCACCAGAAACTTTCCTTCAAATCCAGATACATCTTGGTGTTGCCTGGGTGAATCAAGTACGGTGAATCATGCGCCTCCTGAAGAATTAGCTTCCTGACCTCTGGGTCATTGGGCACGTATATACGATCCTCAAACCATAAAGTTCCATGATCATCCTCACGAAAACCTTTAGCCTTTCCGTTACTCATCCTTTCCTTTATCTCTGCAATTTCCTTGTCCGTCTTCTGGGCTTCTCGAATTCTTTAAGTCAAAGTGGATTGAATATCCAAGGTGGCGACAAATCCTCTCGGTACTATCTCCAGTCGAAGATCTCTGAGGTCGTCGACTAACTCCTGGGGTAATCCTCCCGCTGTAAGGGTATTCACATAACTCTTACGGCTCAAGGCATCTGCTACAACATTAGCCTTTCCTGGGTGGTAATGCAATCTTATGTCATAATCCTTGATCAACTCTAGCCATCTCCTCTGCCTGAGGTTCAACTCCTTCTGCGTGAAAATATACTTCAAGCTCTTATGATTCGTGTAAACATCACAACTGTTTCCGACAAGGAAATGTCTCCAGGTCTTGAGTGCATGCACTATGGCTGCTAACTCCAAATCATCTGTGGCGTAATTCATCTCGTCAGGTCATAGCTGTCTGGAGGTATAAGCTACAACTTTTCCTTCCTGCATGAGCGCTCCTCCGAGTCCTTGACACAATACACCAGGTAATCCTTGTCTATGTCTGGCAAAATTAGCACTGGGGCTGTAACCAAACGTTTCTTCAACTCCTGGAAACTGGCTTCACAATCCTCGGTCCAAATGTACTTGGTTTCTTTCTTCAACAGCGCAGTCATGGGCTTGGCAATCTTGGAGAAATTCTCAATAAACCTCTGATAATATCCTGCGAGTCCGAGAAAACTGCGGATCTCCTTGACGGAGGTGGGTGACTGCCATTTGGTGACCGATTCAACCTTGGTGGGGTTGACAGCTATTCCCTCTCCTGAAATAACATGTCCGAGGAATCCGACTTCCTTCAATCAAAATTCAAATTTGCTGAACTTGGCATATAACTGATGTTCTCGGAGTCTCTCCAGAACTAGACGCAAATGTTCCTTATGCTCTTCCTCGCTCTTGGAGAAAACCAATATGTCATCGATGAACACCACGACAAACTTGTCCAGATATTCCATAAATACCTTGTTCATCATGCTCATAAAATACGCAGGGGCATTAGTCAATCCGAATGACATGACGGTATACTCATATAAACCATACCTGGTGGTGAAAGCTGTTTTGGGTATATCCTGTTCACGAATCTTCAACTGATGATACCCTGATCGAAGATCGATCTTGGAGAATACTTTGGCTCCAACTAGCTGATCAAATAAATCATTAATCATCGGCAGAGGGTACTTGTTCTTGATGGTCACGTCGTTCAATGAACGATAATCCACAACCATTCTCAGGGTTCCATCCTTCTTCTCTACCAAAAGAACTGGGGCTCCCCAAGGTGACGAGCTTGGCCGAATATATCCCTTCTCCAATAGCTCATTAATTTGCTTCTTGATCTCTTCCAAATCATTCGGGGGCATTCGATAAGGTCTCTTGGATATTGGGGTTGTGCCGGGCAATAACTCAATAAAAAACTCAATGTCTCTGTCCGGTGTCATTCCTGGTAATTCCTCCGGAAATACATTGGGAAAATCTTGCACTACTGGCACTTTCTCCTGAACAACTCCCGTGAGGGAATTCGCCTGATTCTTCATCGGTGTGCGTCTGGATACATACTTGATCCTCTTCTGCTCCGGGGTGGTGAGCAAAATCGTCTTGCGGGCACAGTCGATGTTTCCTTCAAACTTCGTCAGCCAGTCCATTCCTAGGATTACGTCCAAGCTCTGGGATTCCAATACTATGAGGTCTGCGGGGAAATCATGGTTTCCGATGCTGAGGGTCGAATGACAGCCTAAGCCTGCCATCATCTCTCCTCCTGGGGAACTGACCTGAAGGGGGCTTCTAAGAGTTCTAGTGGGCAACCCGTACTTTTCCACAACTACCCTTGATATGAATGAATGCGTTGCACCAGAATCAAAGAGTACCAATACTGGACATGAATTTAATAAAAACTTACCAACCACAGTTTCTGGCTGATCATAGACGTCCTCCACGTCAATGTGATTCACCTGAGCACGGGGAAAAGGGTTGGGCTTCTTTGCTGAGCTTCCATTGCCGTTGCCGTTTCCATTCCTCTGCTTGGCCTCCGGGCAGTCGGTGGCATAGTGTCCTGTCTTCTGGCACTTGAAACAGGTTATGTGACTCAGATCCTTCTGAGTCAGAGCAGGACGGTGCTGGTTGCCATTGCCTCCATTGCCTGACTTGGAGTTGTTGTCGTGGTTGCGATTGTTCCCATTCCCTCCATGGTTATGTCCTCCATGATTATGTCCTCCATGGTTGTGATGGGTGTGTCCTCCCGAGTATGGGGCATAGCGGGGCTTCTGCTGAGCTCCGGAGTTGTACTTCCCCTGGCTATACTTCCTCTTGTGGCTGTCAATCTGCTGCTGCTTGCCTTCAAGGATGATGGCCTTGTCTACCAGCTCCTGGTAGTTGTTGAAGGTAGCCACCATCAGCTGCATTCCCAGCTCATCATTCAGTCCTTCGAGAAACTTCTCCTGCTTTGCGGCATCTGTGGCCACATCACCCGGGGCATAGCGAGCTAACTGGCTGAACTCATCTACGTACTGCCCCACAGTACGATTCCCCTGGCGTAAGTTGCGGAACTCACGCTTCTTCAGACTCATGGCTCCAGCTGAGTCATGAGCGGTGCGGAAGGCCTGCTGGAACTGATCCCATGTCATGGTGGCGAGAGGATAAGTGGCGGTGTAGTTCTCCCACCAAGAGGCTGCGGTCCATCAAGCTGATGTGCGGCAAAGCACACCTTCTCTGCATCTGTGCATCCTACAGTTACTAACTCCCTTCCGATCTTGCGGAGCCAAACATCCGCTACAATCGGCTCGGTGCTACTAGAGAACACCGGCGGATTCAGCCTTAGGAAATGGGTCAAGTTGTCGACAGGGGGTGGTGGCGGTGGATTGTTGTTGTTGTTGCCTTGGTTCTGGATGAGCATCTGCATCAAGGCATTCTGCTGCTGGATCAGCTGGGTGAGCTCCGGCGGGAAAGTGTATCTGGGGTCACGTCTCGGAGGCATCTGGTGTTTTGGAGTGGGTGAGAAATTAGAATAGAACAAGGATCTAAAAGAAATAGCACTACCCATATGAATGCACAAACATTATCACACCAATCATTTATTCAATCATCTCAAACATAGTTCAATCTCGGATTACAAAATCTCACGACTAATCGAAAAACATAACGGCCTAACTGATCGATGAAAGAAAAATAAAATAAAACATGGTGGTCGACTAAATGTCTTCATCAATTATCCTTGCGTCCTCCGGTGTGGCGTCCTCTGGTGCGGCGCCTCCTCTTGCGGCTTCCTTCGGTGGAGCTCTCTTCAAAATCTTGGTCATTGCTCACGAGGGGTCCATCATCTCCACCCGGAAAAAGGTCTTCTCCCAGGTCCATCTTCTCCTCCAATGCGGCAACATCAATCTTTAGCTTGTCGACTCTCTCCATGAAATCCTTGACTTCATCCTCATGCTCATAATGGGCTTCACGTGCTTCATCCTCCAGTTGAATTTCACGAAGCTGCAACTTTTGGACCGTCTTCAAGCTCCTGCGCATCTGAATCTCTAGAGCCCTGATGTGAGCCTCCAAGTCTTGGACATATGAGCGAACGGAGTCGTCATCTATGGTGCGGATGATCTCTCCATCTGCAGTCCTGCGAGAAATCATGGTGTAGTCTGATCCAACGAGCTCGGCCCTGTATTCCTCCTGGATGCGTCCAAGTGCACTATGAACTGCTATGTCTCTCCCGAGGATCCAAGTGGGGGCAGTGAACCTGAAGTCAATGGGTGCCGAGAGGTTTCCGAAAGTCCTCCCTGGTATGTGCACCTTAATCCTATAGCGACGGTCTTCTGGAAATGCCATGATAGGGGTCCCGGTGATAGAAGGCAGAGCAATCTTCAATTCCTTGGTGATCTGGACCAGCCTCCTGCCGAAAAGCATCGTCTCATCTGGCTGGCAAAACTCCGGGAGCAGAACTGGGATGAACTTGACGGCCATCTAGAATGTTGAAATCAGAGGGAAGTCAGAAATGAATAGGGGAGAATTACGGAATAATAAAGACATAAAATAAATAGTTTCTTCCTATGGCTTTCCGATCCTAGGGGTTACATCCTACGGTCAGCGTGTGCTCTGAATACCATCTCTGTAGCGACCCGACCCGAAATCGGTCAAGTCTCTGTGTAGCTGTACCATCCCAAGATCATGCTGGCACACACAGTACATTGATGAAAAGATTCAAAGTTCAATCACACCTGAATTTATTACACGATTCTCATATCGAGTCTTTATTACATCATAATAAATTCGGCCGAAGGCCAACTCATGAGAAATAAACTAAAATAAAGCTGCGGAAGCATAGACGATAAGCGAGTCCATCCGACTCCATAGGGCAATTGCCAAGCGTGGATCGTAGCCTCACTCCTGGTCGGAAAATTCCTCTGCAACATAAGACGTTGCAGCCATGTAGGTCAGCATTTTGAATATGCCGGCAAGTCATGAAGGGAGAACAGCAATAATATCACTAACACTATATGCCATTTGGCTGTGGGGCTCTAAGTTTTTTATGTTTTTGCGGAAAAGCCAATTTTTTCCCTACAACAAAAAGGACTTGCTTGCAATTACTACAAAATGTTGGTTGTTATTGAGATGGTTCCGCCAACCAATGTCTCATTCCCAATTATTAAATAACCCATCAATTAATTTATTAAGTTCGGTGTTGAGATTTCCGAAATACTCCAATTCCAGAGGCTCATTTGTCCGTAACCGGGGACACGGCTAATCGATTAGGTTTTCACTCTGCAAAGTCTTGTGCACTTTACCCGCAAGAATCGTTCCCTCCTTTGAGTCCTCGCACTGCATGGTGTTTGAAGACGGGACGAACGAAACAGGATCTTCCAAAGAGTTCCTCTGGGCCACTGCCGGTGCCCATCCAATCCTACCGTTCTTCTACATCTCGTAGCACCGCCCGGCCAGAGTCACGCCTAGGGTCGACCAAGCCAGAGCCCATAATGGCTTGTGGCTACACAGGTAAGCTTCCGGTCAAGGTGTATCCATCCGTCTCTTCGTGGCTGGGTGAAGCTTTCCGCAAGATGTCATGGCGGTTCTCCATGCATCCCGGCCATCCGCTGGTTGCTCTAGGGTGCCCATCAATTCCGTCCTCCACCCAGTAGTGAATTTGAAGTCCATCTTGAGCATCTTGAAATCATGGGGTTGTCATCATCTTGACTCTCACATCTCCCTTATGAATCACTCAACCAACCCCGTCTACGAAAGCAGAGCAATCAACTACATCGTCCCGGGCATTGGTAACAAGGGGAATTGGGTTCAACCTACCACATGATACTACTCAAGAACATAACTTAAAATTCTCCTACTGCATGCATGGTGGGGAGGAATAATTCTAATGCAACAAATCATAGGTATTGTAAAACATGATCAAATGACTTGCCTGGCTGACGGTCTTCGAACGCTAGTGACTCGTGATAGCAAGCTTTGCACTCTGGGAATTCTATTCGAAGCAAACAATAAACACATAAGCATACAACGGTATAACATAACAGTAAGCTAATGTGAATCACGCAAGCAATCATACCAAAACCAAAGAAAACTCGAAGAACTCAAAATAAGGTTTTCATTACTTCAAGCAACAACTAGAAAATAGTTTTATCCAACTAATTTTTTTCTTAACAGAGCCAAAATAAGGTTTTTGTTTAATGACAGAAAGAAAAACAGCAAATAAATTTAATGCAAAAAGAAACGCATTAAAAGCTATTATAAAACTCCTTTTATGCCTAAAACAAAATTAGTAAGAAAATATGATAAAACATTTTATTTTCCTGTAAATAAAAGTTCACCCTCATAATCAGAAACTAATATGAAAATAAAATATAACAGAGGTAAAAATATATTTTTAAATTAATTAAAACAGCAGAAAACAACAGCAAGTTAAAATAACTAGAATAGGCTTGTTTTCGTGTAAACCTAATTTTAATAAAACTATAAATACCCAAATATATCCTACTTCTAGGCAATGTCAAAACAAAGCAGTGGCAAAAAGAATCATTAAAAAAAAATCCTAGCTCATTTTATAGCAGAAATACTAATCTGACTAAAACTAAAATAAAACAATTTTTAAAAACTAAAACATGGCCGAAACTATTTTATACAGAAACTTTAGGAAATTTGAAAACTAGATAAAAAAGAATCAACTAAAAATATTTAATAACATAAAAGTTATAGATTTTACAAGATCAGAACTATTCTGTTTTAAAAATAGAAACTAAATAAACTAAAAAAAAACTAAACGAGTTAATGGGCCGAACGGGTGTGCGATCTGCAACTATATTACGCTCCAGCGTTATATAACTAAACGCGTACGTTTAATAAAAGAAAACCTACCGGTTCGATCTAACCTAACTAAACCGAGAATAAACCGAACTAAAAACCGGTCTACTAAAATAAAACACAACCGTTCGGGAGATCTAATCGGGGCCGTAGATTGAGAATCGGACGGTGGAGGGGGTCCGGTGGCTTACAGCGGCGGTGACGACGGCAAGGCGGCTCGGCGTCGAGGTGGCGGCGGTTCCGGCGATCGGGGAGGAAGGAGGAGTGGTCGGGGCGGTGCGGCGGAGCAGTCCGGGGTCGATGGTGGAGTCGCTGGAGCTCGGAGACGACGGAGGCGACGAGGGTGAGGCGGTGCAGCGTCCGGTGCTCTGTAGCTCCGGCGGGCGGCGGACGAGCTCGGGGTCGACGCTTCGGTGGGTCCTGGGCGACAAAAGAATGTCAGGGGGGTGCGGATCGATGAGGGGGTTTGGCTGGCAGAACTTGGAGGCAGGGGGTGGCTCACCGGAGGCGGGGTAGGCGGTGAACTGCGGCGGCTGCGACGAGATCCGAATGGAGGTGGCGTGGTGTAGATAGGGTTTTGGAGTCGGGGTTTAAGGGGGTCAAGGGAGGAGAGCGAGGGGAATATATAGGGCATAGCCTTGCGGGAGAGGGCGGCTTCGGAGCGTGATCCCGGGAAGATCGCGGCGACGGGCGCGCTGTGCTCGTGCTCCGGCTTGGCGTGGCGTGCGCGAGGGGAAAGACGAGGGCAGGCCCCGCGGTCAGTGAGAGAGAGAAGGGAGAAAGGGAACGGGCGACCGATCGGGAGAGGGGTCGCCTTCGTGCGGCGCTGGGCAGGAGGCCTCGCTCGCTGGTGGGCCGGCGGCCTGGCTCGCTAGCAGGCCGCGGCTCGGGCGCTGCTGGCTGGGCCGGTTGGCCTGGCCAGCTCGGGGTTTCTCTTTTTTTTTTGAATTTAGACAGAGAGAAAAATAAATAAATAAATAGAAATATAATATATTTATATAGGACATATATATATATCAAAATTCTCAGAAAGATAAATTCTAAAAGATAAACTATTTTTCAGAGGCAAAATAAAAACTTTATAATTTTTTTTTTGAAAATTCCAAATACAACTCAAATTTGAATTCAAAACTTTTGGCATAAATTTCTTCTGACATTTTGGAGTGTCATGTTAGCTCCTCTCATACTTTTAAACAAATATTTGTCAGGGATTTTTGACATAAATTTCAATGCCAATTTGAATCCAAATTCAAATAAAACTCAAAATGCCTCTGGAATTTCAAATGCCACTCAAATTCAAACAACATGCATAGATGCTTAGCTAATAATTGTAAAACATTCCAAATTGAAAATTTGGGATGTTACAGAGAGGCGGGCGGCGGTTAAACCGCAGGCTCGCCTCCCGGTGAGCTGCGCATCGGACTGCTGGCATGCCTACCGTCGTTTCACACAGCTACTCGCACGCCTCCCGATGACACTACGCAGCGAGCATGCCTCCCGTCAATTCACACACCTGCACGCACGCCTCCTGGTCTGCCTGCGCAGCGGACTGCTCGCATGCGTCCCATCAACTCACGCCTGCTCGCACGGCACACGGGTCGCGTGGCGGCACGTATATTGTTTTTCTATTTGGATGATTAATGCTGCCGCTTTATTGCTTAACCGAAGCATGGCACGTATCCATTGTTGGATCTCCCGTTTGTAAGAAGATAAAGATTACATAAAAAATGGTCTCAAATTTGACAAAAAAAGTACAATGCCACTTTGTATTGGTGTCCATATGACAACACGATAAGTTTCATGAATTTCAAATAAGTTTTGGATGTACTAGAATTTAAAAATCAAGATTCCCAATGTTTGAAATTTCTTGCACGGGGAGTAAACATGCACCCAGTGAGACACATGTGTTTTTGCAATCCATTTAGGTGCACTGTCACGTGTGCATGTAGCTCAAATTTGATTTTTGCACATTATACCCCTAGAAAATCAATCAATGTACTAAAACGTCTTAATGATCTCTGTTTTTTTTTCAAAATTAAAACGTCCCTCCTTTGGTAACATATGTTCACCGCGGGATAATTTAACATGCATCGTAGTTGTAGTGGATTCGCGGGGTGTGTGTGTGTGTGTGTGTGTGTGCGTCTGCGGGGTGGGGGGTGGCTGGCAGTACACTATGAGTCGTGAGCCACCGTGTGGGTTGGCCGTTTTGTGAGGTAGGTGCCACATTAGAGTCGTGAATTCATTATTTAAAACATTACACAACCCTTTCATACATACATGTTTTGGCCACATGGAGTCGATGGCTGTCCTACACGACACTCGATACTCGCGTGTGACGCTTTCTGTGGGCCCGCGAGGTCATCGTCCATCACTTTGACCAACAGCCGGCAGAGAGGTTAATTTGACCAGCAAGGTAGAATCTTTTTTGTTTGTGTTATGGTGGGAGTATATAGTACGCGTCGAAGAGGTGGGAGGGGACTAGCATATATACTATACGTACGCGTCCGTGAACAAGTACACCTCACTCAGTGTCGGGACTTTTCGGTTTTCGAGGCACGTGCCACATCAAAGTTGTGAAATTGGCTATTCAAACATCACACAACACCGCTTTGGGCCACATGCATGCAGGCGGTGGTTATCCTAGGACACTCACGTGTGACGCTTCCATCTGTGGGCCCGCGAGGCCATCGTCGATGCATGCATCACTTTGACCTACATCGAGAGAGGTTAATTAATTTCACCATCAAGGAGGATTCTTTTTGGGTTGTATTACGGTAGGAGCATATAGTATGCGTCGAAGAGGGGGAAGGGGACCATCATATGTAGTACACTTCATGAACCTCGCTCTGTGTGGGGACTTTACGGTTTTCGAGGCATGTGCCACATCAAAGTTGTGCATTTTGGATATTCAACACATGTTTGGCCCACATGCAAAGCGATGGTGGTTGTCCTCTCGCACCCACTTAAGGGGTTATCAGCGATATCGATGTTTTCCATATGTGGGCCCACTTGGTCCATCACTACTTTGCCTGATAACAAGAGAGGTTAATTTGACTTAGGAGGGGATTATTTTTTTGTTTGTAATACGGTATATATATAGGTCATGCTCTGGGATGACATGATACAGTTTGAGCACACACATGCATGTGTATGGATGAATCCCTCCCATCGAGTCGAAGTGGCTAGTACCACGACACGTCATGAACCGATCTCGCTCTGTGTGGGGACTGTACAATTTTTGACGCACGCGCCACATCAATGTTGTGAAATGGTATTCAAACATGCATGCACGCATCACCTTCATACATATGCATGTAGTGGTTGTCTTCGAATGGTACACTCCCTCGCGTGGTTATCGACGACAAGCCTATATATTCGTGGGCCCGCGTGGACATCCATGATCACCTTGACCGACGACAAGATAGGTTACCATGGCGGATTCTTCCTTTGGTTCATGTTATCGTAGTATAGGTCATGGTGAGATTCAGACCTAACTAAGTTTGAGCACATACTATGCACGCATGCATGCATGAATCCCCGTCATCGGCTTGAAGTGTGGTGTGACATACATATGCATCGTCAACTAACCCTCGCTCAGTGTGGGGATTTCTGGTTCAAAAGCACAGTGCCACATCAAAGTTGTTCCATTGTGTATTCAAACACACCTCTCCATACATATGTTTGGGCCACATGCAGGTAGTGGTTGTCTTCGGGGACTAGCTACTTGCGTGATTATTGGCGAGCTAGCCCATCTTCAGGGTCGCATGGACAACCATCACTTTGACCAACAACAAGAGAGAGGTTATACGACGAAGGTGGATTATTCTTGGTCCGTTTTATGATCCATCTTGGTGAGATGCCCTCTCTGGCCCGCTGACTGAAAGTGTGTGTGTGTGTGGGGGGGGGGGGACTGCTACTTCGCACTTTGCTAGGTGAACCTCCGTGGGGGGGGGGCATGCATTCATAGGTTAGGATTCCCTTCCTGCCGACACGAGGGGGGGGGGGGCAAGCAATACCGTGCGCTTTGCGAGATAGGTGCCACATCGAAGTTGCATTTGGTATTTGAACATCAAACCACCCTTTTCATACATATATTTTGTCCACATGCAAGTGTGTTCGTGTTCTGACCCTCTTCCACGTCATTTTTCACCAAATTTATGAACATTAGACAAGTCGGATGACGCAACAAACACGGTTCACTCACACTAACCGTGTGCCACGCCGGTGCCCCTGTCACGCACATCCGCACAGTACATTGGGCTCCACGAGGCTTCCCCTCTCAAAAATATCTACCCGCTTGCAGGTTTTTTCTATTTGATAACACACGGTTATTATGTTTCGACCGTGTGTGATATTTCTTGTTCCCGCTCCTGCCTGCATCCCTCAAAAATATCTGCCCGCCTCGAGGGTTTTTCTGTTTCATAACACACGGTTGTTATTTCCGGACCGTGTGCGATGCACCATCATCCAAATTTTCAATAGCCCCAGCATTTCACTCCCGCATTTGACTCCCGCGTAGTAAAATTTTCAGTAGCCGCGGCATTTCCTGAAACACACCCCCCGCCCCCCCTCCACACACACACACACACACACACACCAAAACCTCCTCGGGCGCGCGCGCGCGCGCACACACACCCCCCCTCCCTCACTCGAAACCCTAGCAAGGTCGTCGCCGCCGCCGCAAGGACTCCATTGTCAACATCTGCCGGTTTGCCCGTGCAGCTTACCCACCGATCTCCATACCCAGGCCGCCCTGAGTTTCTTAGATGACGCCTGCCAAATGCCCCCTTTCCCACAGATCCCCATCCCCATCCCCCACTCCAGAGCTTCGCAGCCTAAGCCCGGCTACGCTTCCCGTGGAGCTCGAGGAGCGACTGGCCCAAAAGAGGTGTATGGAGGTCTCTTCGCCCGACGTCGCCGAGGAACCTGACGACCATTACTGGCCGCAGGCACTCAATCAGCGGGCTAGAGTATGCGGGTATGTCGCGGACACCGGCTACGACATCGAGGTCATCGACAGCGACGGCCTGACGCGGGCTATGTCACAGGTTAAGTGGCCCACCCCCAACCCCTCGGGTTCAACCGCCTCGATCTCATCCATGGCCCCGCCGCTGATCTTCTCTAGCTCGTTGTCAAGAATTTGCCATCCTACATCGCCATCGAGCCCCTTTTGTCATTTCTGAAGGACATGTTCTGCGACACTGGCTTGGGATCCACAACTTCCAAGTCAGACCTCATCGACGGCGACCACGAGGAGGGCACCCTCTCTAGCTCTTCCAAGGGGAAAGACCCCATCTGCTCTTTCAAGGGGAAAGAGCCCGTCTGCGACATCTGGGAGGGCACCCTACAGCCGTGCTCTTCCAAGGGGAAGGAGCCCATCTGCGACAACATGGAGCGCATCCAGGGTCCATGCTCTTCCCACGGGAACGAGCCCATCTGTGACAAGTGAGGAAACCCATGATTTGTTTTGCCGTGCCTCTTCACAGGGGGGAACCCATGATTTGTTTTGTCGAGTCCCTTTCGTAGTGTAGTGAGAATATGTCCAGTTTTAATTGCTATATTTGGTTGTTTGCAGTATGCCTTGTTTATTTTAGTTGTTCACAATGTGATGCTTTATATGTGCAACTATTTACTGTGCAGTATATTTCATCAATCCAGTTTTAAACATACCGATAGGAATGCATATATTTGCTTGCTGTTAAGCCTGTTATAGCTAGCATATGCCTCTTTTAAAGTTTTTTGATTGTTCGGTTGTTTGTAGTTAGCATATGTCAAGTTTCAAATGCTATCTTTGGTTGTTCGTAGTATGCCTTGTTTATTCCAGTTATTCACAACGTGATGTTCTATATGTGCAAGTATGAACCGTGCAGTTCAATTTCATCAATACTAGTTTCAACAATACCACTATGAATGACTACATTTGGTTGCTGCATCTTGTAGTTAACACGCCTTTCCATTTTTATTTAACAATAACCAGTGTACTTAGACCGGCACAATACCAGTTTGAATGACTATGTTTGCTTGTTGTTAAATGTTAGGCCTGTTGCAGTTAACACACCTTTCCACTTGTTTTGCTTTACTAGCATGCTTAAACCTGCACACTGAAGCTATCTTTTGGAGATTATTTTGTCTGCCATGGATATATTTGGTTGATGTTTAGCCTGTTGTGCTTAACATGCCTCTCGATGTACCTACACAGGACAATTTTGGGAACGACTGCTGTTTTCCATCGAAGTTAGTTTCATCCCATGGCTTAGATATACTCACTGTTCAGGATATCGGTAGCTGGTACCATATAGGCCGGGGGCTGGTAAGGGACTAATCGGTGAATCAGACTTTTAACTGAATATATCTGTAACCCATTTAACGTTAGGTTAACTAGGGCCATATGTAATATATCTGAGGCTACATAGCAACATGCACTGTACTTAATGTCTAAATATGCAATCCTAGGCTACATAGCAACAAGGAAGAGTGTTACCTTAATATTCTGATGATGTCTAGATATACGTAGAAGAGCAGCGGCAGCAACAACAACAACACAACCCTATTTGGATACTCAACTTAGCTAGAGGTTAGAGTTAGTTTATAGCTCATGACTAACCCTGAACTAACTCCATCCAAAGAGGTGTTTGGATGACAGGGTTAGATTGACAATAAATGCACTAGGAGAACTAGGTCCAATTAGCACCTCTTGGGTGGGATAGTTTTTTTGGGTGGGTTAGATGCAACTAGCTCAAACTAGCCCTCATGTTTGGATATACTTTGGGGCTATTTGAGCCCGAACTAGCTCAAACTAACTCTAACCCATGGATACAGCAGCAGTTAATCAGCCGATAATTTGTAAAAATGCAATAAACTCCTTCCGGCCCATAACATAAGATGTTAATTCATCTAATATGTGAGTATATTGGATGTTATAAGATATTATAAAAGAGTGTTGTACTACATCATTGTGCAATTGCTATTTAGCTTCTAATATTAACTTGGTGCTTTTAGGCACATATGTCATTGGTAAAGATCCTTGCTTTGACCCTCTCTGCGTATGGGGCAATGAGATATCGATGAACCAGCATCAAGTGAGAAAGCTGATAAAGATTGTTAGTAAAATGGGTCAAAAGATGGCAATTAAACTATTTGTTTACACTTTATCCAAGACAACAGCGAACTGCAGGATGGTAAGTAAGAACTCTGCAGCCTTCTTTTTACTGCCCATAATGGGTTGTGTTAGATGACAATGTCTGAATCTTTTTCCTTTGCAGTGGTTCCCAAAGCAGTTTACTCAAGATTGCCTCTCAAACTACATGATTGGTGGGCATGCAAAGGTTAAAGTATTTCTACCAGAACACGATGATTATCTAGATGTTTTCATGAAGACCGTGAAGGATGGGCGGTCGGCCATCACAAGGGGTTGGACTAGAGTCGTGCGTGCCTTCTGCATGGAGGAGGGCACAATATGGGTGTCGGTTCTATATCCGGCATATCTCGTTGTAGGGGTCCTAAGCTAGGCGTCTTGGAGCGATGGTAACATGGACACAGGTTTTTACCCAGGTTCGGGCCCTCTTGATGGAGGTAAAACCCTACGTCGTGCTTTTGATTGTATTCATATGGGGGATAGTACATAGTACATGTATCTACCACGAGATTGTTCTAATGAATATCCGATCCCCTATTGACTAGCCTGGCCTTGGTTTATATAAGGGTCCTCGGCCCGATCCAGCTGGTTGGGAGACGACGTGGTGAGTACCCCGTAGTCCAGGACACCGTCAGTAGCCCCCTGAACTGGTCTTCAAGTTGGGGACGCTCCTCGATTCTTCCGAACTGTTCTTCATCTTTGGTCACCGGTCTTGAAAACTGGTTCAACAAATCTTCTCATCTTCAATCTTGAGGATCGCCGAAGTGAATCCGAAGAGTTTACACGTCGGGTATCCGAGGAGCCCCTTTAAGTTCTCGGCCTTTATCAATGCCTCGTTATTTTTACGCCACACCTCGGGTTTGAAGTGTTTCCCGCGTGGCTATGTCCTCTCGCGCCCAAGCTCCAACGCTGGACTGCATCCAAGTTGTCTTTTTGCAGCCGAGCTCCAACGCCGGACTGTATCCGAGCTCCAACGCCGGACTGCATCTGAGCTCCAACGCCGGACTGTATCCGAGCTCCAATGCCGGACTGTCTCCGAGCTCCAACACCGGACTGTATCCGAGGTGTCATAGATCACCTTGGTTCAAAAAGTTGAAGGAGCTCAGCCGAGCTTAATGCCGGAAAAACTCTCAAGGTGTGGGTCGACCTAAAATCCGAGATGCACCTATTGTTGTCCGAAGACGCGTTTGCCCATAGCTCGGTCAAGCCGAACACTGAGCACTTTGAATTTTCTGCATTGAATAGGCAATGCAATAGCCTTCGAGCCACTGGTCGGGTGGCAACACCAGACCAGGGGATCGATGTGCCCCTTTAATATTTGTAAATGATAAGCGCGAAGCCTAGTAGCCCCCGAGCCTTAATGTGGGCACGGGTGGCCGAATTAAGGATCGATATCCGTTTGACAGAAAATTTTGTTGTGTTTAACACAAACTTCTCGGAAAGAGAATAAAGATCTCTTAAAGGAGCTAGAGCTAGCGAAAGCTCAACTTGACAAGGTCGGTCCCAAGGGGTTTAAAAGATGGGTTGTAGTTAATGGATTTTACTCGCAATTTTTATGTGTAATGATTCTATGTATCCAAGTACTTTACATCATTAATGCTCGGATCCGCATTGTACAAAATTTTGTTGACCGACCATCGGCTTCAACCTCCTTGGCCAGTAGCCGGGGAGTGTTTGTCCTACTTTATAAAGCCTTTATGAGGGCAAAGATTTACGGCAAACAAGGCAATCCGGCCATACGGTTTTATAAACAAAGGTATGCGGAGAGATATGTTATATTACTTTTTAACGTAAGAAACATCTTCTGGGAAAAATAGTTCCTCTACAAGTTCCTTTTCCCAGGATATCATGTTTAACCATGACAGTGAAACCTCAATCTCCGATCAATGTGGGAGGAAAATATTGAGGATTTAGTTTGGGGAAAGTTCCCGAACTCTGTGGTCTTAATGAACCAAAATTTTCACTTCCGTCGTTGCTGACCAATTATATTCTTAAGATAGCTAGCTTTCGGCTTCACCCAGTCCGAGGTACTAACCCGGATGACCCGGTAGTAACAATCACAGAGGTGCTCCCTTTACCCCCTAGCCGAACAATCGGGAACGTAGGGTGTAAACATAGGAGCCAGGCAATCCAGCTTGGCCAAAATCTTAAGTCAAATTGATGCATATTTATGGCTTTATAACGATGATTATGGAAGGCAGCATTCGTATATTGAATACAAACGTTGATGATATGTTTATTTTGACTTCGTTGCAACCGTTTATCATTTGAAAGTGGCCCATCATCGGCTTCCACCCCTATGTAGATGCTACGCAGGGTGTTTCCGCAATAACAAAACAACCCTTAGTCGACGTCTCGGTGCCCGAAGGCGGTTGTGTTAGCGGAAACGAGGCAATCAGATATGTGGGCTTTATAACTTTCACTTAGTCATAGGAGCTTAAATTGGGGAAGCTCATTACGAGCCCCCGGTTAGTGTTCGGCGCCGACCGAGGTCTAGCCATTAACACTTTGGCCAATTTTATTGAAGGCCCATCGTTTAACACGGGTAACCTCTATCGATCTATAGCTTGACATAGTCATCGGATCGCTGACCAATTTACGCTCATTGTGCCAGTCAGTTTTCGGCTTTCTCCACTGAGGCGCTTAACCATTCGAGCTGGAAGCACAATCGTAGTGGTTCTCCCTTTGCGCACCTAGCCGAACAAAGCGGAACGTAGGGGGCAATCATAGGAGCCGGGCAACCCAACTATTGAATGAAGACACAATTCGAAACCGATGCATATAAAGCAATATCCGAGAACGTTTTGCCGAGGAGTCCATGGAGTACCTTGGCTTTTGGTGGGTTTGGCTCTAGTCGCAGCCCCACGTTGATATTACTGAAGCTTTAAAGGTGTCCGGCGTTGCACTGCGAGACTTATGTTGGAGACACACAAATAGGTTAAAGGTGCCACAAGCTTGGAAAACCAAAAAACTCACATAAAAACTCTACGTCTAAATTATATTAGGTTTTTTGGTGCCAATCCGGAATTGGTCTTAAAATTAGTTTGTGCTTCTGTTGTGCTTTGACATGATACGTCCGATCTCCAGACTTCAAGTTGGTCAGCCTTCGGCTTCAACCTCCTATCCCGAAGGCGGAGTGCTTCTCAGGCCAGTTCAGCGAACTAAACTCGAGCGGCATTAGAGAGAAACCAGGCTATCCGGCTATTGACCACACACTCAAGTCAAGAATGGAGTGGTAGAAAAAGACTTTGCAACGACTAAGAAGAAAACTTCTATTATAAAATGGCTCATAGAAATTTAAGAGCCCCCAGTTATCTTGGGTAAAGGAAAATTGTTTTTAACAAACAGGGTTTTTAACAAACTGTTTTTTGTGTTTAACAAAAATATAACGCTTGGATGAACCAAACAAAAATTAAAAAATTTAAAACTTGAGCATGAATGCGACTTAGCTGGTTAATGTGCTCGGCGTTGATGACACGGTCCGGGCCTGCAGCGAGATGAAGACGCGTAGTCCTCGGCCTGGCCGAGGTCCCAACAGCGAAGCCGGTTCCGAGGTGGCCGAGCGAGGAGCTCGGCACTCCGAAGTGGTGACACAGCACGGCCGTTGTGGCGAGGTGAAGCCCCCAGACTAGCAGAGGTGACGGGGTAGGTCGGCGGGGTGATGCCGACGTGACCGCGTGACGCAGCCGAAGTTGATTACCTGCACACATAAAATAGTGAAGCCAAAAGCAATAACAAGAGAGAAAAAAATCTTCTTCTTAATTGACTTAAGTGAAGTAAATAATTAAAGGAATGTGGCTTGAGCGTCGAGGTCGGCCCGACAGAGTGGCAGCACGGAGATGCTAGCACATGGACGCACGCCGAGGTGACCCCACAACTTGGTAGGTGGAGGCGGGACGACAACGTTGACTCGCCAGTGGCGTGGCATAGTCAAGGCGATTATTTGCAGGATAGCGACGGTAGATCGGATCGCCCTGCCGTGGCGTAGACCAGATTGCAAAACCTGCAGCACCAAAAATCGCTACCCAGAAAAAAATATTCTTTGAAATATTGCAATTATGCACATTGTGAATAACGGGAACAATTGCACCTGGTGATTTATCCGACGACGTTCATACCGATGACAGACGAGATGATTATAGACGAGGGACGTCTTGATCAGAGTGCCTCAAGACTGTATCGAGCCGACCAATATATGAAAAAGCCGATCTGAACGCAGAGGCTGGTTCAACGGCATGACGAGACGGTGACGCCCGGACGTCGGCGCGGGTCAGAATTCCATGAACAACGATGATGAGGCGTCTGTGCTGAGGTCGTGCCGATGTGACAGCACATATGTAGGTCATATCGTGCATGCTGTGTCTGCCGCCCTGCGTTCATAAACTCAGGCTCCAAATTACGAATGATTAGCACACTTTCATGAAGTAGGAAGTACTACCATGAGATATATAGGCCGCTAATACTAGTTCGTGGAGCGTGCACAAAGAGCTAATTAGTCAAAAGTACAGTATAGCCTGACCCCACATTTAATAATTAAATAATAAAAAGAAGGAAGGATTGAATCTTCCCTGTACGTGGCCGAGGAGCAGAATTCATGCCGGGCCGCCTGTACTGCTCCATATGTTCAGTATTTGCTCGCGCGAACTCCTCGGCTGGATCGCCACTGGTCGGATCGCTTTTAATTTTTTGCATAGCTAGGATCCAACATACTGACGGTGTCGTGGCGATGTGGTGACGGCGTGACGAAGTCCGAAATTATAATGCAGGCCATGTCGCGCACGAGGTGTCCGTCAGTCGGCGCACGACAAACCGGGATGCCGAGAAGATAGCCAGGTCGAAGCGGCGCGGAGGAGCTTTCTTAATGATGACCGGTACTTCCCAGAACAAGTTTGCACAATGATCAGGCCTTGAAAATTAGGAAATAATTAGCATCATGCATGCAGCACGTATCCAAAGACAGACTGCTTATTAAAGTAGTCTATTTCCTCAAGGCTTGTAATTAAATAAGGAAGAAAGATAATTAAATAAGGAAGAAAGAGAAAAAAAGATGAATCTCCCTGATGATCTCCTAGTGCACATAGTTATTTTGGAGAAAAAAGTAGGATTTGGATAGTCTGTCCAGGCGAAGTTGCAGCCACGGGCTCGAAGTAGGTGCGCCAGATTTGACTTGCTTGTCGGTTACCGAACATAATTGATTTTTCTGAAAAACCAGCAATACGTGCTACTGTTTATCTTGATCTCCACGTACAACACCTCCACTTGAACTGATTGCACCATGGAGATCGGGTTGTGCGGCGATGCATGGAAAAAGAAACTATCTTTTGATCCCGAATTCCAGGCGAGAGCAAAAACCAATCTATGAAAAGAGTTGCACACGGCGACGAAGATAATTTGCAAACAAATTGATCTATGCAAAACGAAATAAACTGAAAGTATAACACCTGATTTGATGTTTATCGAGGATCCCATCGGACCGTGACGATCACTTAGCGGGCTCTCAATGAAAGCACCAATGTCGGTTCTATATCCGGCATATCTCGTAGTAAGGGTCCTAAGCTAGGCGTCTTGGAGCGATGGTAACATAGACACAGATTTTTACCCAGGTTCGGGCCTTCTTGATGAAGGTAAAACCCTACGTCATGCTTTTGATTGTATTCATATGGGGGATAGTACAAAGTACATGTATCTACCACGAGATTGTTCTAATGAATATCCGATCCCCTATTGACTAGCCTGGCCTTGGTTTATATAATGCACCAGAGGCCTAGGGTTTAGAAGAGCCCTTGTCTTGGGCGCCAAGTCTTGTGGAATATCCCTTGTATGCGGCATGGGCTGCCCGAAGTGGCCCATGAGTGAACCGCCATGGGGGACCCTCGGCCCGATCCAGCTGGTCGGGAGATGACGTGGTGAGTAACCCCTAGTCCAGGACACCGTCAATGGGCATTCCGCTTCATCTTGTTCATCAACCAGAATGTATTTCGCCTCTTTCTTTACCGTCTTTAATAGTACAAGTATACAACTGTGGTCATCATTCTTTATTTGGTTCTTATGTAATTCTTGAACATATGTACCTATGAATTGAATAATGCATTGGTTGTTTGAACCTGGTGGATATGAATAAAGCTATAGCATACATTCAAATTCAAATCCGGTACAATTTGAAATAGCAGCAATTAAATTACGGTGAAATTACGCTCTCCAGGTCGTTACGGCGCACACGGTTGGTAATACACAAATGTTTATGATATACACCATAGTCCGACACGGTTCACAGAGAGGAAATATGTGCAAGCATGCATACAATTGCCGTTTGCAAAGCGTGTGCAATGTCAGACAATATCACAAATGGTGCGGGCAAACTAAACGTTTGTGATAGTTGCCTTATCGTACATGATTCACAACCATGTACTGTTTTTGATGTGGTATGCATCGTAAACGTTGCACCACAGAATAACGTGTGTGATAGTTGTCATGTACGACGATGTTACGACGGTCTGACATTTCGTAATCCTGTCCGACACTCGTACGACGATTTGCTAATCTTCTTAATTAGTTATCGCATACGGTTTGGGAAAAGCGAATGTGTGTGATTGTCTGCTTATCATATATGTTCTATAATCGTGAACCGTTTGTGATGGGCCGCGCATCGTAAACGTAGCACCACAGAATACCGACTGCGATGGCAATGTGAGCACAAACGAGTTGCAAGGATGCAGCGTCTGGGTGGCTCCCTATCCCCGACGGTTTCTGGGTCATGTGGGAAGGACCCCCCTATCGCAGTCACTCACTTGGCGACGGTTCCAAATGCCATCGCGGAAAGGGGTTAAAAACCGTTTGTATAGCAGCTCGCTGTACCAGTGATTGTTCATAAGGAAAGCTATCATCAATAGTTTGTGGGTCATCAATAATATTTTCTAACCTAGACAAGTTGTCTGCTACGGGATTCTCAGCTTCGTTTCTATAAGTAATATGTAAATCAAATTCTTGTAGCAAGAGAACCTACCTAATGAGTCTAGGTTTAGCATCTTTCTTTTCCATAAGATATTTAATAGCAGCATGATCAGTGTGAACAGTTACTTTGGAATCAACAATATAAGATCTGAATTTATCACAAGTAAACACAACTACTAAAAATTCTTTTTCAGTAGTTGCATAATTTCTTTGACCATTGTTTAGAATTTTACTAGCATAATGGATAATATTTAATTTCTTATCAACTCTTTGTCCTAGAACAGCACCAACAGCATAATCACTAGCATCACACATACTTTCAAAGGGTAGGTTCCAATCAGGTGGTTGAACAATAGGTGCAGAGATTAAGGCTTTCTTAAGGATTTCAAATGCTTCTACACAATCATCATAAAAAACAAATGTAACATCTTTTTGCAAAAGATTAGTGAGAGGCCTAGAAATTTTAGAGAAGTCTTTAATAAATCTCCTATAGAAACCAGCATGACCAAGGAAACTTCTTATACCTTTGATATCTTTAGGACACAACATTTTTTCAATAGCATCAACTTTAGCTTTATCAACTTCAATACCTCTTTCGGAGATTTTATGCCCCAAGACAATACCTTCATTAACCATAAAGTGGCACTTCTCCCAATTCAAGACAAGATTAGTTTCTTCACATCTCTGCAAAACTCGATCAAGGTTGCTTAAGCAATCATCAAAAGAAGTTCCGTAAACGGAGAAATCATCCATGAAAACCTCAACAATCTTTTCACAAAAGTCAGAGAATATAGCAGTCAAACATCTTTGAAAGGTAGCAGGTGCATTGCATAAACCAAAAGGCATACGTCTATAAGCAAAGGTACCAAAAGGGCATGTAAAAGTAGTTTTTTCTTGATCCTCTTGTGACACAGGTATTTGGAAAAACCAGAGTATCCATCTAGAAAGCAAAAATGTGTATGTTTTGATAGTCTCTCTAGCATTTGATCAATGAATGGCAGAGGATAATGATCTTTCCTAGTAGCTTTATTTATTTTTCTAAAATCAATTAACATTCTATAACTTGTGACAATTCTCTGTGGGATCAATTCATTTTTATCATTAGGAACAACAGTAATACCCCCTTTCTTAGGGACACAATGAACATGACTCACCCATCTACTATCAGCTATAGGATAGATTATACCTGCTTCCAGAAGCTTTAGTATTTTATTTCTTACGACTTCTTTCATCTTAGGATTCAACCGTCGCTGGTGATCAACAACTGGTTTAGCATCAGGTTCCATATTAATTTTATGCTGACATAGAGTGGGACTAATGCCCTTAAGATCGTGAAAAGTATATCCAATAGCGGCACGGTGCTTCCTCAGAGTTTTCAATAATTTCTTTTCTTCATGCTCTGAAAGGTTAGCACTAATAATAACAGGATATATCCTCTTTTCATCGAGATAAGCATATTTCAAAGTATCAGGTAATTGTTTAAGATCGAACACAGGATCACTCTAGGGTGGTAGAGGATCTCCAAGAGTCTCAATAGGCAAATTGTGTTTCAAAACATGCATTTGTTTAAAGAATATCTCATCTATTTCATTTCTTTCATTCATGAACATGTCATTTTCATGGTCTAGCAAATATTGTTCTAAAGGATCGGTAGGAGGAACGACAATAGAAGCAAGGCCAATAATTTCATCTTTACTAGGTAATTCTTTATCACGAGGTTGTCTACGAAATTTGGAGAAATTAAACTCATGAGAGACATCCCCGAAACTTACACTAACAGTTTCTTTCTCACAATCTATCTTAGCATTAACAGTGTTCAAGAAAGGTCTACCAAATATAATGGGGCAAAAATCATCTCGTGGGGAACCAAGAACTAGAAAATCAGTAGGGTATTTTATTTTCCCACACTAGACTTCAACATCTCT
This sequence comes from Thinopyrum elongatum, assembly GCA_011799875.1. NCBI lineage: Eukaryota > Viridiplantae > Streptophyta > Magnoliopsida > Poales > Poaceae > Thinopyrum > Thinopyrum elongatum. The sequence continues at coordinate 403,143,455 of CM022302.1, read as the reverse complement.
AACGATCCCAATTGGTGAGATAGTATCTTTATTAGCAAGCTTAATAGTAACATCAATATCTTCTATTTCAGCAGGTGCAATATCATTCATAATTTCTTGATATAAAGTAAAAGGGATTGCACTAACACTAGCACCCAAATCACTTAAGCCATGATAACAATGATCTCCTATTTTAACAGAGACAACATGGATGCCAACAACAGGTCTATGTTTATCTTTTTCAGCAGGTTTAGCAATTCTAGCAGCTTCATCACAGAAATAAATAACATGCCCATCAATATTATCGACCAAGAGATCCTTAACCATAGCAACACTAGGTTCAACTTTAATTTGTTCAGGGGGTGTAGGTGTTCTAGTATAACTCTTACGGACTACAACTGAAGCTTTAGCATGTTCTTTTATCCTAACAGGAAAATGTGGTTTCTCAATATAAGCAGTTGGAATAACCGGATCAGCATTACAAGTAATGGTTTCTTCTTCAGCTTTAATGGGTTCTACACTTTTTACTTCAATGGGAGGATGATATTTAAAACACTTCTCCTTAGGGAGATCGACATGAGTAGCAAATGATTCACAGAAAGAAGCTACTATCTCAGAGTCAAGTCCATCTTTAGTGCTAAATTCACGAAAAGCATCGGTATCCATAAAAGATTTAACACAATCAAACTTAAGGTTTATACCTGACTCCTTACCTTTGTCGAGCTCCCAATCTTCAAAGTTGCATTTAATTCTTTCCAAGAGATCCCATTTGAATTCAATAGTCTTCTTCATAAAAGAACCAGTACAAGAAGTATCGAGCATGGATTGATCATTACGAGAAAGCCGAGCACAAAAATTCTGAATAATAATTTCTCTTGAGAGCTCATGATTGGGGCATGAATATAACATTGACTTAAGCCTCCCCCAAGCTTGAGCGATACTTTCTCCTTCACGAGGCCAAAAATTATAAATATAATTCCGATCATGATGAACCAGATGCATAGGATAAAACTTCTGATGAAATTCCAATTTCAATCGGTTGTAATTCCAAGCTCCAATATCATCACATAGCTTATACCATGTCAATGCCTTTCCCTTCAAAGATAAAGGGAATACCTTCTTCTTGAGTTCATCCTCTGGCAAACCTGCAAGCCTAAATAATCCACAAACTTCATCCACATATATTAGATGCAAATCAGGATGTAGTGTTCCATCTCCTGCATAAGTATTAGCTAGCAGTTTCTCTATCATACCCGAAGGAATTTCATAATAAATATTTTGAGTAGGTGCAGTAGGTTGAGGAGCAACTCTTTGCTCTTTTGGTTGAGGTGAAGATACCCCGAACAAGCCCCTTAAAGGATGACTTTCTATAGTGACAAGTGACAATAAATTTTAGCACGTAATATAAATGTTTCCTTACCAAATTCCACTTACCAAAGGCGCTTCACTCACCGACAATGGCGCCAGAAAAGAGTCTTGATGACCCACAAGTATAGAGGATTAATCGTAGTCCTTTCGATAAATAAGAGTGTCGAACCCAACGAGGAGCAGAAGGAAATGACAAGCAATTTTCAGCAAGGTATTTTCTGCAGGCACTAAAATTATCAGTAACAGATAGTTTTGTGATAAGATAATTCGTAACGGGTAACAAGTAACAAGTGTAACAAAGGTGCAGCAAGGTGGCCCAATCCTTTTTGTAGAAAAGGATAAGCTTGGACGAACTGTTATGTAAAGCAAAGCGCTCCCGAGGACACATGGGAATTATCGTCAAGTTAGTTTTCATCATGCTCATATGATTCGCGTTCGTTACTTTGATAATTTGATATGTGGGTGGACTGGTGCTTGGGTGCTGTCCTTACTTGGACAAGACTCCCACTTATGATTAACCCCTCTCGCAAGCATCCGCAACTACGAAAGAAGAATTAAGATAAATCTAACCATAGCATGAAACATGTGGATCCAAATTAGCCCCTTACGAAGCAACACATAAACTGGGGTTTAAGCTTCTGTCACTCTAGCAACCCATCATATACTTATTACTTCACAATGCCTTCCCCTAGGCCCAAATCATGGTGAAGTGTTATGTAGTCGACGTTCACATAACACCACTAGAGGAAAGACAACATACATCTCATCAAAATATCGAACGAATACCAAATTCACATGATTACTTATAACAAGACTTCTCCCATGTCCTCAGGAACAAACGTAACTACTCACAAAGCATATTCATGTTCAAGATCAGAGGGGTATTGAATATCATTAAGGATTTGAACATATGATCTTCCACCAAATAAACCAACTAGTATCGACTACGGAGAGTAATCAACACTACTAGCAACCCACAGGTACCAATCTGAGGTTTTGAGACAAAGGTTGAATACAAGAGATGAACTAGGGTTTGAGAGGAGATGGTGCTGGTGAAGATGTTGATGGAGATTGACCCTCCCTCGATGAGAGGATCATTGGTGATGACGATGGCTTCGATTTCCCCCTCCGGGAGGGATGTTTCCCCGGTAGAATCGCTCTGCCGGAGCCCTAGATTGCTCCTGCCCAAGTTCCGTCTCGAGACGGCGGTGTTTCATCCCGAAAGCTTCCTCTTTATTTTTTCTAGGTCAAAACCTTTCATATAGCAGAAGAAGGGCACCAGACGATGGCCAGGGGGCCCACAAGCACTAGGGGCGCGCCCTAGGGTGTAGGGCGCGCCCCCAGGCTTCTGGCCACCTGGTGGGTCCCCTCTGGTAGTTTCTTCACCTAATATTTTTTATATATTCCAAAATAACTCTCCGTAAATTTTTAGGACTTTTGGAGTTGTGCAGAATAGGTATCTCAGATTTGCTCCTTTCCGGTCCAGAATTCCAGCTGCCGGCATTCTCCCTCTTTGTGTAAACCTTGTAAAATAAGAGAGAAAAGGCATGAGTATTGTACCATAAAGTGAAATAACAACCTATAATACAATAAATTTCAACATAAAAGCATGATGCAAAATGGACGTATAAATTATCTTCGAGGAAGGGAAGAATGCCGGTGTTGTTCGCCAAATGATAGAAGTCATCGAGAATTCCCACATCCCCTAAGAAAGTGTTGCACGGCCATTCGCACTGCCGTACTTCGGCAACACAAGAAAGGTGACATTTGGGCTTCGGAGCCTCCTTAGGAGTCCGGCTTGAGGATCCTCTTAACCTCCACTTGAGCATTTTCTTTTTCTGAAATTTTCTGAAATTTTTAGTGACTCAAAATAAAAGTGAACCAAACTCAACAAAATTGATAGCAACTACTCCCATAAGCATCTAGAGGCTATATCATGCATCAAAACTACCTTGGACCATATAAATTTGCCATGCAAGCTCAAGAACATGGTCACCACACCAGCAAAAATTTGCAATATATAAAGCACTAGAGCAAAAAACTAATTGGACCATTGGAGGAGTCACATACCAAAGAATAATCTCCCAAAATAGTTTCAGAAATGGAGTTCCGAGCAAGGAGATCGCAATTTTCTGTCAAAGGAGCAAGAACACGGGAGATGTCTACTACACAACTTATTCTTGTGGACTCGTGTTGGGCCTGCAAGAGCAGAGTTTTGTAGGACAGTGCTAATTTTCCCTCAAGTGGATGACCTAAGGTTTATCAATCCATGGGAGGCATAGGATGAAGATGGTCTCTCTCAAACAACCCTGCAACCAAATAACAAAGAGTCTCTTGTGTCCCCAACACACCCAATACAATGGTAAATTGTATAGGTGCACTAGTTCGGCGAAGAGATGGTGATACAAGTGTAATATGGATAGTAGATATAGGTTTTTGTAATCTGAAAATATAAAAACAGCAAGGTAGCAAGTAGTAAAATAGAGCAAAAACGGTATTGCAATGCTTGAAAGCAAGGCCTAGGGTTCATACTTTCACTAGTGCAAAATCTCTCAACAATGATAACATAATTGGATCATATAACAATCCCTCAACGTGCAACAAAGAATCACTCCAAAGTTCCTATCGCGGAGAACTTAAGATGAAATTGTTTGTAGGGTACGAAACCACCTCAAAGTAATTCTTTCCGATCAATCCATTGAGCTATTCCTATAAGTGTCACAAACAACACTAGAGTTTGTACTAAAATAACGCCATATGATACACATCAACCAACTCTAATGTCACCTAGATAATACAATGTCACAACAAGTATCTGTTAGTTGATTATACGATATGCATCAAACAACTTCAGATTCATAATATTCAATCCAACACAAAGAACTTCAAAGAGTACCCCAAGATTTCTATCGGAGAAAGGAATATGAAAACGCGTATCAACCCCTATGCATAGATTGCCCCAATGTCACCACGGGGATCCGCAAGTTAATAACCAAAACATACATCAAGTGAATCAATAGAACATCCCATTGTCACCACGGATATCCCATCGCAAGACATACATCAAGTTCTCTCACATCCAAAAGATTCAATCCGACATAACAAAACCTCAAAGGAAAAGATTCAATTCATCACGAGGTAGAGAGGGAAGAACACCATAAGATCCAAATATATTAACAAAGCACGCGGTACATCAAGATCGTGCCAAATCAAGAACACGAGAGAGAGAGAGATCAAACACATAGCTACTAGTACATACCCTCAGCCCCGAGGGTGAACTACTCCCTCCTCATCATGGTGGCCGCCGAATGATGAAGATGGCCTCCGGTGATGACTTCCCCCTCTGGTAGGGTGCTGGAACAGGGTCCCGATTGAGTTTTCGTGGATACAGAGGCTTGCGACGGCGGAACCTGTCTTTTAGGGTTCTTTTTGGGGGTTTTGGCATTTATAGGAATTTTGGCATTGGTTTGACGTCAAGGGGGTGCCCGAGGGGCCCACATGCTCGGGGGGGTGCGCCCTAGGGGGTGGGCGTGCCCTTCAGGCATGTGGCTCCCTCGTCCGCTTCCTGGCCCAACTCCGGTGCTTTGGGGGTCTCTTTTGGTCCATAAAAAATCACCGTAAATTTTCAGCGCATTCCGAGAACTTTTATTTTTGCACAAAAAATGACACCACGGTAGTTCTGCTTAAAACAATAGTCCGGGTTAGTTCTAATCAAATCATACCAAAACCATATAAAATTGTTGTAAACATGGCATGAATACTTCGTAAATTATAGATACGTTTGAGACATATCAGCGTCCCCAAGCTTAATTCCTGCTCGTCCTCGAGTAGGTAAATGATAAAAGGAATAATTTATGAAGTGTGAATGCTAGCATAGTGCATGAGTTTGATCAATGATAGTTCCAAACACTTTTTCTAGCATCATTATATATCATAAACAATAGCTCATCTCATAAAACTTCTCATGATCAAGTAGCAAGCTATTCACATGTTAAAGTATAGACCATAAACTTCTTGAAAACTAACAAACTATGTTCTCAGTCATCAAACAATTGCAATTAATCTTATTTGCGGGAAGGGTCTATGTAAGAGCTTTGATTTAGAAAATTCCACATACTCAACTATCATATAGTCTTCCATGATTGCTCACACTCAAAGCATATTTTTAGAACAAATAGCATCCATCAAACACAGAGAAAGATAGGGGCTTAATGTTTCGCCTCCCAACTTATTTATCATATAGATAGTTGTCAACAATAATAATTCATGATCAAATATATTTGAATGGCCATATATGCTTGGATCTTTCCCCAGCACATGATACTTGCCAACTAGAGAATAATTGAGGTTGAAATGAAAAGGAATAGTATTAACTCTTGCATAAGAGTAAATACATAAAAGTAAAAGATAGGCCCTTCGCAGAGGGAAGCAGAGGTTGTCATGCGCTTTTTATTTTTTGGATGTGCAAACCCTTAATGCAAAGGAACATCACGTTATATTGCCCTTTGTGATAGCAACCTTTATTATGTAGTCCGTCGCTTTTATTTCTTTACCATCACAAGTTCGTACAAAGCTTATTTTCGCTTACAATAAAAGATCATACATATTTAGGAGCAAATTTTATTGCTTTTTGCATCGATGACAACTTACTTGAAGGATTTTATTCAATCCATAGGTAGATATGGTGGACACTTATGGCAAGAAACTGGGTTTAAGGGTTTTTGGATACACAAGTAGTATCTCTACTTAGTACAAATTTTTGGCTAGCAAAAGATCCTAAGCAAGCACCACATGTTGGAGGATCCATAACAATATAACTTCTATACAAATATACCCAAACATAACTCATTACGTTGTCTTCCTTGTCCAACTTCAACTAATTTGCTCAAGTTTGAAAATAATTAATGGGGCTCACAATCTTAGAAGATGTCCAAGATAGTATATTTATATGTGAAATCTCTCTTCCTTCAATATTCTTTCATGAATTGTTCAAGTGACCAATGTTGTGTTTGCTAACTTTCAATAAATTTTACCACCTATACTTCTTATATGTGAAGTCATTACTCCCAGTGGGATAAGCACATGAAGCATATATAATTTCAGATTTATGATATTCAATTCATTCAACCATTTAGTCATAGGATATAATTGAAGCACGAGAGTAAATGACAAACTACTCCAAAAATATATAAGTGAAGATCAATGAGTAGTCAAATAATTAAGTAGCCATGTGAAAACTCTCTCTCATAAAAAATTAGATATTAAGTATTTTATCCAAACATCAAGCAAAACAAAATAAAATGACATTCCAAGGATAGAACATATCATGTGAAGAAGCAAAAACTTAGGCTCAACCAAAACTGACCGATCATTGTTGAAGAAGAAAGGTGGGATGCCAACCGGGGCATCCCCAAGCTTAGATGGTTGAGACTTCTTGAAATATTAACTAGGGATGCCTTGGGCATCCCCAAGCTAGAGCTCTCGTGTCTCCTTAATTCCTCTCATATCACGGTTTCCCTAATTCTTAAAAACTTCATCCACACAAAACTCAACAAGAACTCGTGAGATAAGTTATAAATCAATGCCAAACCTTATCATTCTCTACTATAGAAAATCACTAAAATTATAATTTGACATTGCATACTAAATGCCTCTGCATATTTAATACTCCTATGCTCAAATAGTATCATTAAATAAGCAACCATATGCAAACAATGCAATCATAACAGCAATCTGTCTAAACAGAATAGTCTGTAAAGGATTAAGGAAGATCCGTACTTATTTAACTCAAAAATTCTGAAAAATTACCACACAGTATAATTTTTTTATAGCGTACTATGTAAAAATTTCATGATTTTATCACATTCTGACTTTCCAGAAGAATTCAGACAATAATAGAAAACTTTATGTTTTCAAAACAGCAACCTATAGACTTGCAAAATAAGCATGGTAAAGGCTATACTTGACATTTTTATTGAAATAAAAGATACTAAACATTATTATAAATAACAGCAAGCAAATCTACACAAAATAAAATGACGCTCCAAGCAAAACACATATCATGCGATGTATAAAAATATAGCTCCAAGTAAGGTTATCGATAATGTTGAAGTCGAAAGAGGGGATGCCTTCCGGGGCATCCCCAAGCTTAGTTGCTTGGGTATTCCTTGAATATTACCTTGGGGTGCCTTGGGAATCCCCAATCTTAGGGTCTTGCCACTCCTTATTCTCCTCATATCGATATCTTACCCAAAACTTGAAAACTTCAATCACACAAAACTTAATGGAACTTCGTGAGATAGGTTAGTATGGTAAAAAGCAAATCATTCACTTTGGTATTGTCAAAGACAAGATTCATAATTGTTTCCACATAATGCCTACTATACCCTACAATTTCTAAAATTTATATTGACCAATATAAGCCATAGAAACTATAAAACAAGCAAATTATGCATTGAAAAACAGAATCTGTCAAAAATAGAACAGTCTGTAATGATCTGAACAATGACCATACTTCTGTAACTTCAAAAATTCTGGAAAATTTAGGAATACGTAGACAATTTGTATATAAATCATGTGTAAAAAATTCAGAATTTTATCACGCTCCAGTATAACCCACTTCCTATGCATAGGGATTTTGTGAGCAAATTTATGGGAACAAGAATCAACTAGCATAGGAAGGCAAAACAAGCATGACGTCAAGATTTTCAACACATAGAGAGGAAACTTGATATTATTGAGATATGTAAAAGCAAATATTCCTCTCTCATAATAATTTTCAGTGGCATCATGAATGAATTCAACAATATAACTATCACATAAAGCATTATTTTCATGATACATAAGCATAGAAAATTTATTACTCTCCACATATGCAAATTTATTCTCATCAATAGTAGTGGGAGCAAACTCAACAAAATTACTATCATGAGATACTTGATTGACATAATCAAATTGAACATTAAAATTATGATGACAAGTTTCATGGTTACCATTACTCTTTATAGCATACATATCATCACAATAATCATCATAGCTAGCAAGTTTTTTATCATATTCAATTGAAAACTCTTCCAAAATAGTGGATTCATCATTAAATAAAGTCATGACCTCATCGAATCCACTTTTATAATTATTACAATAAGATTCAACACCCTACAAAATAGTGGGATCATTGTTACATAAAGTTGACACTCTTCCAAACCCAATTTCATCAATATAATCATCATAAATAGGAGGCATGCTATCAGCATAATAATTTTTCTCTTCAAAACTTGTGGGACTAAAAATATCATCTTCATCAAACATAGCATCCCCAAGCTTATGGCTTTGCATATCATTAGCGTCATGGATACTCAAAGAATTCATACTAACAACATTGCAATCATGCTCATCATTCATGGATTTTATGCCAAACATTTTATTGAATTATTCTTCTATCAATTGAGCACAATTTTCTGATCCAACATTTTCAAGAAAGAGATGATAAAGACGAATAATATGAGGCAACCTCAATTCCATTTTTTAGTTTTCTTTTATAAACCAAACTAGTGATAAACAAGAAACTAAAAGATTCAATTGCAAGATCTAAAGATATACCTTCAAGGACTCACCTCCCCGGCAACGGCGCCAGAAAAGAGCTTGATGTCTACTACACAAATTATTCTTGTAGACTTGTGTTGGGCCTCCTTGCGCAGAGTTTTGAAGGACAGTAGCAATTTTCCCACAAGTGTATGACCTAAGGTTTATCAATCCATGGGAGGCGTAGGATGAAGATGGTCTCTCTCAAACAACCCTGCAACCAAATAACAGAGAGTTTCTTGTGTCCCCAACACACCCAATACAATGGTAAATTGTATAGGTGCACTAGTTCGGCGAGGAGATTGTGATACAAGTTTAATATGGATATTAGATATAGGTTTTTGTAATATGAAAATATAAAAACAGCAAGGTAGCAAGTAGTAAAATGGAGCAAAAACGGTATTGCAATGCTTGAAAACAAGGCCTAGGGTTCATACTTTCACTAGTGCAAAATCTCTCAACAATGATAACATAATTGGATCATATAACAATCCCTCAACGTGCAATAAAGAATCACTCCAAAGTTCCTATCGCGGAGAACATAGGATGAAATTGTTTGTAGGGTACGAAACCACCTCAAAGTTATTCTTTCCGATCAATCCATCGAGCTATTTCTATAAGTGTCACAAACAGCCCTAGAGTTCGTACTAAAATAACACCATATGATACACATCAACCAACTCTAATGTCACCTAGATACTCCAATGTCATCACAAGTATCCGTGAGTTGATTATACGATATGCATCAAACAACTTCAAATTCATAATATTCAATCCAACACAAATAACTTCAAAGAGTACCCCAAGATTTCTATCAGAGAAAGGAATATGAAAACGCGTATCAACCCCTATGCATAGATTACCCCAATGTCACCACGGGGATCTGCAAGTTGATAACCAAAACATACATCAAGTGAATCAATCAAACATCCCATTGTCACCATGGATATCCCATCGCAAGACATACATCAAGTGCTCTCACATCCAAAAGATTCAATCCGACATAACAAAACCTCAAAGGAAAAGATTCAATTCATCACAAGGTAGAGAGGGAAGAACACCATAAGATCCAAATATATTAACAAAGCACGCGATACATCAAGATCGTGCCAAATCACGAACACGAGAGAGAGAGAGAGAGAGAGAGAGAGATCAAACACATAGCTACTAGTACATACCCTCATCCCCGAGGGTGATCTACTCCCTCCTCATCATGGTGGCCACCGGGATGATGAAGATGGCCTCCGGTGATGATTTCCCCCTCTGGCAGGGTGCCGGAACAGGGTCCTGATTGTGTTTTCGTGGATACAGAGGCTTGCGGCGGTAGAACTTCTCATCTAGGATTCTTTTCAGGGTTTCTGGTATTTATAGGAATTTTTGGCGTTGGTTTCACGTCAAGGGGGTGACCGAGGGGCGCGCCCTAGGGGGGTGCGCCCCCAGGCTTGTGGCTCCCTCGTCCACTTCCTGGCCCAGCTCTGGTGCTTCGGGGGTCTCTTTTGGTCCATAAAAAATCACCGTAAATTTTCAGCCCATTCTGAGAACTTTTATTTTTGCACAAAAAATGACACCACGGTACACTACTGTAGGATGCTGCTAACGCGACACTATAATCAGAGACCCTTCGACGAAACTGTGTGTGATGCATTAATCGCAAACGGTGGTGTAAAAAAAACCGTAAAAAATGAGCCGAACTGTTTGCGATTGCGCATACATCAAACACGATTCAGATCAGAGATGCGTGTGCGATGCGTGGCATACAGTTAATCCATACGAATTGTTTGCGATGATCTAGAACAACAGAAACGGTCAGCCAGATGAGGGTGTGTGCGATATACGGCATATAGTTCACTAGGATGAACTTTGTGTGTTTAGGCAACACAATAGAAACGGTCAGCCAGATGAAGGTGTGTGCGATGGAGGGCATACAGTTCACTCGGATGAAATGTTTGCGATGAGCCAAGACAACAGAAATAGTTCAACTGAACAAGATGTGTGTGATATGCGGCAAACAGGTCCGTAATCAGAAATGTGTGCGAAGACCAATAATAACACAAACGATTGCTGCTAATAAGCCGTGTGATTTGCTCTGTCTATAGAAGAACAACATATATATAACTAAAATAAACATCCAATTACATAAGTGACTATACAAATCATTCGTACACACCTCAATAAACAATTGCGTGCATTCTAAACTAGGAGAAACGATCGTCTAGTCATCTACTTCTTTTGACGCTCCCGCCACTGCTCCGTGGCTTGATCCCTGGTCAACGATCCGCCTGTACATCTCGTAGCTTGTGTACGAGTCCTTGGCCGTGTACTTGACGTGTTCTTCATCCAGTCTCTGATGCCAGGCACTGTGCCAGGTATTCTTGTCCTTCTTGCTCTCATCCTTCATCTTCATGTAGTAGGGGTTGATTATGGCCGAGGCAAGGTCAACCAAGGAGTTCTGTTTGTTGTTGGTGCTGCCCCAGACCTTGTAGTGGTCACGGATGTTCACAAGATTCTAGCAGGTCGAGCCTAAAACCTTGAGCACTTTTCGATTGTTGGTGGTGTCCACCGTAGCGAAACTGTAGTCGGAGCTATTGATAAACCTGGAGAAACGCTCGCAAGGCCTTGTGGTCAAGTGGTAGTGGTAGACGAGGACGTCATGTCGCACGCACAACTGGGCAACGCAACGTTCCGATCTTGCCCGGCACGACCACTGGTGAACTCGAGGTCGAAGCCGACCACTTGGTACTTGTCCTCAGCAAGCAACTGCTCCATAGTTTGGATGGAGCTCTCCACCAAGACCGGCTCATTTGTGTACACCACCGAGAGGTCCTTCCCCCTCACGTGGGTGTCCACTACGTGATGGGTAGTGAATTGCCACCCGTTGTCGTCGTCGGCCGCTGGGAGCGCCATTGGAGCCACGGGGAGTGCCATTGGAACCGCTGGATGTCCTCTCTGTATGTGTCGTCGTGGGTGTGCTTATTGTTTCATGTGGCGTGAGAGATGAAGGTAAATGGCTACGGGAATAAATGGGGGCCAGGCGGCCTGGATTCTCGGCACGTCCGCATGGCAGTTTTTGCAGCGGGTAACTGCATCGTGGCGCCGCGCCCGGCGCAACCGCATGCATAATGGCAGCACGAACGTACGTGATCGTGCGCCGGCCCCAAACGCTGGCAGCGCACGTCGAGGGACAAGGGCAGAGCGCGCGGAGGGACGCAAGAGCAGAGCGTGCGCAGTGGGCCGCGAGCAGAGCGCGCCGCGGCCACCTCAACCGCGAGCAACCACACGCATAGAGCAGTTGAACACGCAGGGAATGGTCGTCTACAAGCCGGCCGACAGTTGCGATGCTGCGTAGAGAGCGGCCGTGTGCTACTACCTCCGTCTTGGTCTATTAGTCCCTTTTATATTCTGTGCCATATTTTGACCTTAAATTTAACTAACAAAATGTTAATGCAAGTTATAAAAAATATATAATTGGAAACTATGTTCAAATATGAATCCGACGATATAATCTTTGGCGACATGCATTCGTATTTTATTAGTTAAATCTCTAGTCAAAATTTGGCACAAAAATACAAAGACGACTTATAAACCAAGACGGGGGTAGTAGCCTAGTATGTAATTAAATTACAAACATTTTTTATTAACCGTATGTGTACGTGTCCTTTCGTCCTCCCCTCGCACGTCTTGTCACCCCTGCCGTAGACGGCTTCGAGCGCAAGCTTGAGCAGCGCGTGGGGGCGTTCTTTTGGCCAAACTGTGGCTCGAAGTGGCGCCAATGAATCGTCAATGAGCCCGTTCCCGCGCAAGCTTCCCGCCCGACTCGACGAAATCCCCCCAAATCCCAATGCTTACCAGCCTGCTATATAAACCCTCACGGCCGGCGAGTCTTGTGTCGCATTTTCCCCTCCCTCCCTATAGCTTATCTCGTCTGCTTCTCCCACAATCGCCAATGGCACCGGTCCGTCATCGTCGCTCAGCCACTCCACCGTCATCAGAGGACAGCTCCAGCTAGGAGGCTACACCACGGTGTAGTGTAGTGCGCGTGGCGTCCGTGTCGGGTGTGCACGCAACACCCACCACACGCTCCACCGCCGCTGCCCATCGGCTGCTGTTGCTAGCCGTCGTTGCCGCCACCCCACCATCTGCCTCCATGGCCGCCACACCACCATCGAAATCCAGGGCCATCGCTCGCTCCGCCGCCGCGGCCCGAAGGCGGGAGGTGGCCGTCGTGGCCGCCACCCCACTATCGGCCACTGTGGCCATCACCCGCTCCGCCACCGCGGCCCGAAGGTGGGAGGTGGCGGTCGTGGCCGCCACCCCACCGTCGTACATCGTGGCCGCCAGCCCACCGTCGTCCGCCACCGTCGGCCGAAGGCGGGAGGTGGAGGTGGAGGCCCACACGTGCGTCAGCGACCTTGCGCGCTACATCGAGTTCCTGCGGGAGGAGGAGGAGCGCCTCGTCGAGCACGCAAAGAGCCTTACCGCCACCGTGGCCACAGCACACGCCGTCGTAGAGGCGAGTAATGAGGAGATCTATGAGGAGTCCCGCTGCTTTGAGAGGGGTCGTCTGGAGCGGCAGAGGGCGTTCGAGGTGAGCGTCGCTGAAGGTGCAGCAGCGGCAGGCACCGTATTGCAGTTGTCCAGCTCGTCGGTAGACTCCTCCTCCTCTGCCTCTTACCGAGCGTGCTCGGCAGAGGAGGGGCTGCTGGAAGTAGTACAAAGCTCCTCCGTAGTAGTAGTATTTAGGGGCTATTTTGTTCAGTTCATCTGACTATAGATGTGGTTGAACTGTACAACGTACTTAAAATTAGCTAGTATATATAGTTGAACTAGCTATTTCAGTACGTGGTTGGCAACAACTTGGGAAAAGTTTGGTCGGTTCAGCTGCCCAGTTGAACTGTTTGTATAAAGAATAACTTCTTAATCTATGAATGAAATATATGCTTAATTACTGAATTTTAGTTGCAAAAATTAGATAGTGCTAGTGATTTTTAGCTATAAATTTTGACAAATGGCAGTGTTACAAGGTTGACAAAGGGCAATGTTACTAGATCAACAAATGTCAATCTTTCCAGTTTGACAAATGGCAATATACCCAATATGACAGATGCAAACCTTACCAAATTGTCTATACGTGGTTGCACACGGGTCATCCGAAAAAACCGTTTGCGTTGAAGGGATGTACAAATCTTTGCGTGCCAGATTTTCTCTTGGCTTAGGGGTGAAGGAACCATAGCTCTTGCTTTGCATACCGTATACAATCTGAACTGTCTGTGATGAAGGGATGCACAAATCCTGCGCGGCAAATTTTCCCTTGGCTTACTGGGGAAGACCGTAGCTCTCGCTTTGCATACGGGTGTTCTATCTAAAATGTTTGCGATGAAGAGCTCCACAAATCCTGCTCGGCACATTTTCCTTTGGCTTACTGGGGAAGCTGTCGGTTTGCATACGGGTGTTCTATCTTAAATGTTTGTGATGAGTGTTTTAAATTAAAAAACCATTGACTTTTTTTAAAAACAATCATTTGATAAGTCTGTACATTCAGAGAGAAAAACGCAAGCTTGCTCAAACCATATGTTTCATTTAGTCACACTGCGACTTTATATTCATACGATCGAGATACAATATTAAACCCAAAAAATCTAATTTCGGCGGCGGCGGAGGCGGCGTGGCACGCCAGCGTTGTCGTTGTCGTCCTCCGGGACGCCGTTGTTGAATTCTTCAAAGCATCATAGAATGTTCTTCACTAGGAAATCAAACATCCTGTCATCGCGCGATCGACGGGTGGTGCGTGGGAGGACGGCAACTCGCGGTGCTACGAGGCAGTGGTCGACGGTGGCGTCCCATGACACTGAGGGGGGGAGGGGCGCACGGGCACGAGCGCGGCAGGTGCAGGCAAACGCACGAGGACCGGCACCGCGGTGGGTCCAGGGGCATGCACGGACACGGGCGCGGGCGCTGGCGCTGACATGTACACGAGCTCACGCGGGTCCGCGGGGACCTCGCTGACGCCCGCGGCTTCCAGCTCTGCGATAGTGCTCGGCGACCAGCCCATCAATGCTACGGGGATGGTCGCTGGCGCGGGCGTGGGGATCGGAGCTGGGACGGGCGCGGGGGCAGCAACCGCCGCGACCGGCTGGTTCAGGGCCATGTCCATGAGGCCCCATTCCTCCTTATTTTCTATCTCGTCCGGCTCAGAGTCGACTTCACCAAACTAGAAGACTTGTGGCAGATGATCCTTCTGCGCCATGGCATTGGTGGAGGTCCGCGGGAGGGGAATGGGAGGTGAACAGTACTGCTGCCCATATTAAACAGTGGCTCGGGCGCCATTGATGGAGAGGATGTGAGCAAGGCGGGCAGCCAAGGAACTGAAAGGGCTCGCTTCCCACTAAGCCTGTGCAGCGCACAGCTCACATGCTTCCCGGTGAGCTAGCCCATTGGAGGACAGCTTGCACGTCTCCCGGTCAGCCTGCGCTTGCACGCCTCCGTATACTCAAGCAGCTGTCCGCACGGCACCTCCTAGCCATTAAAAGTGTGATGCGTGGCGTCACAAGAATGGTTAACAGAACACCCACGATTTAAATTATACAAACATTTGAGATGATATGGTGGCAACTATTTGTTTCAAAATGCGTTGTTGGCTGTTGATTCGAGTGCGCCTTCTCTCAAATTGGACACGAAAAATACCACAGCATGTCGGGTGCCATTCCATGATAGCATGCCAAGTTTCATGAAATTCAGACAAGTTTTGGATTTACTAGAATTTAAAAAAAGTATCTCAACATTTTGCCGGCAAGCAAAGGTGCCCTGGTGTTTGAAATTCATTCCCATTTCTTGCATGGGACCTAAGCATGCAGCCAAGGACATACATTTGATTTTTGAACCGATTTTTCTGCACTGGAGCATGTGCATGTAGTTCAAATTTGAATTATGCACATAAAATGCCTACAAAACACAGTTAATGTATAGAAATGTCCAAACGAACCCCGAAAAATTCCAAAATTTAACACGACACTCCTGTTGCTCTATGTTGTCACTAGGACAAAATTTGAAAGCAAGAGGAGGCAACGAATATCGTTTCATCCACGAAGGAGGCACATTCCCTACCGGAACCATGAGGCTTGTTGTGAGAAGCTCTGGTTTGTGAGAAGCTTATACCCAAACCTGCCCCAAATGGGAAAATGTTCTTACCACAGCATGTTGATGTCGTTCCATGATAGCATGCCAAGTTTCATGAATTTCAGATGAGTTTGGGATTTACTAGAATTTTTAAACCAGGTATCTCAATGTTTGCGGCCAAGCGATGGTGCCGAGGTGTTTGACATTCATTCCCATTTCTTGCATGGGACCTAAGCATGCAACCAAGGACACATATTTGATTTTTCAACGCATTTTTATGCACTGGAGCATTTGCCTGTTGTTCAAAATTGAATTATGCACATAAATGCCTAGAAAACTCAGTTAATGTATAAGAATGTCCAAACGAACCCCGAAAAATTCCAAAATTTAACACGACACTCCTGTTGTTCTATGTTGACACCAGAAAAAATTGAAAGCAAGAAGAGGCAACGAATATCATTTCGTCCACAAAGGTGACATGTTCCCTACCGAAACCATGAGGCTTCTTGTGAGAAGCTCTGGTTTGTGAGAAGCTCTGGTTTGTGAGAAGCTTATACCAAAACCTACCCCAAATGGGGTAATTTTTACCACCGCATGTTGATGCCATTCCATGATAGCATGCCAAGGTTCATGAATTTCACACGAGTTTTGGATTTAGTAGAGTTTCAAAACCATGTATCTCAACGTTTGCTGGAAAGAGCCACAGTGCCGAGGTTTTTGAAATTCATCACCATTTCTTGCATGGGACATAAGCATCAACCCCTGGACACATATATGATTTTACAACCCATTTTGGTGCACCGGAGCCTGTGCATGTAGTTTAATTTTGAATTGTGCACCTGAAATGCCTAGAAAACCAAGTTAATGTATAAAAATGTCCAAACGAACCCTGAATAATTCCAAATTTTTTGACGACACACCTATAGTTGCATGTTCACTACAGATAAAAGTCCTAGCAATTCAAACACCCTCCTTTGCCACTGTGACCCAATTATGCATTTCAAATCAAGACGAAAAATCAAGTAGACCGCACACAGTTTATTATCGCCAACCGTGTGAGATGCAGTACAAAATATCTTGGAGCACCGTCGGAGTTGTACGTATATGGCTTACAAGAGAAGGTGCGTCTGCTACAGTTTACGGCCGGCGCGTCAAGGACACTAGCTCGCTCCCCAAATATCATTTCACTGTTCAATCTTCACCGGTGAAAGATGGGGATGTAGACCCGTGTCATGAGGGACACTTTGGCAGCCCACTCCAGCGAGAGCGCGGCCGCATCCGCCATGCGCGTGGTAACAAGCTGCATGAGCGCAGCCGCAATCTGCGACCGGGGGGCCTAGACAGCCCAAACGGCCGCTGTTGCTGCTCAGGTGGCGCCAGCAACATCTGCGTCGGGGATAGTGTAGGAACAGAGTATGTCTACCAGAGGGGGGGGGGGTGAATGGGAGTTTTAAATTTTCTTAGGGAAACTCCAAACTCTCAGAACCCAGCAGCAGAACAAATGAAAAAAAACTACAGCGAACTAAAACTGAGTACCGAAAGGAAACTAAGTTATGCATTGATACAAATCACACGAATGAAAATGCATCGAAGGTAAACATGGGTGACAGAGATAACCAAAGATGTTCGATGGCGACAAGGTATTTGTTTGACCAGTTCGTCCTTCTGCACAAGGACTACGTCTGGTTGGAGGGGCTGTAACTTAACACGGAAGATAAATTCTCTTCACCCTATTCTCCTTGACAATTGGTTCTTCAACCAATGCCGATCACTCATGGTAGATACTTGAAGGCGATCTCCGAACCTTTACAGACTTCTTCGAGAACCACAATCACTCTTGGTCTTTGAAGAAATTGACAGCTAATCATCTACAGAGTTTGCAGCTCTCAAGAGTAATAGGCGGAGCGTACTAAACTTAGATTCCAGTGATGTTGAACCACTATCTAATTCTTCGGCTCCAGGGGTTTTTCTCTCGGTGGATTTTAAACTCAAATCGCTTAGAGAGTGGGTTGCTCAACAATCTTCTCAGAATCAAACAGAGCAGCCGTTGTACAAAGCCATCGCGGGGTGGCTATTTATAGCCGCAGCCTTCCCAGATGGGAAATGACTATTTTGGACTCACGGTCCAGCCAATGGCCAACCGACACATTCACAATGGTCGGATTTGGAGCAACGGTAACATTACTTGAGGAACAAGTAATGCTAACTCTTAGGTCTGAGACAAATCTCTCGCAGCGAAGAAGATCACAGTCTCTTGCTGGCAAGTATTTGCTCGGAACACAAAGAGATTTCTCTCACAACTTTCATAGGATTTGGGTTTAGCATCAGAGAATCAAAGTTTTGAACGCTACACCCCTCTTAATAGTACGGTTGTCCGATGACTGAATGAAAGAAGAAGAATAACAAAACAAATGCTACGTCTTTACTTCGTCTTCAATCTCCTCGGACGCAGTCATCTTCCTCGGACAGACACCGAACCAATTGCTTTACTTCAACAATTTTTAGGTGTCACTCTTGTTTAACATCATCTTCAGTGATAATCTTCGCTGCAACGTAGGGAGATCATCTTCGTGTTTGTATCAAACTCCTTGATACATCAGGGACCTGTTACTATGTGTGCACTAGCAAACACATAAGTCCCATACTGTTTATGTCAACAAACTCCAAAACATAAGGGGCCTATCATTGCACCAACAATCTCCTCCTTTTTAGACGGTTGTTGACAAAACAGATAATCGTCGAAGTGAAGATAGATAAGTGAAATGTAAATTGAACAAGAGTGAATTTGCGTTACTTGGCTTGATGGTGGAATATACTCCCCCTAGATGTATGCAGGGTCAAAAATATGATATTAAATTTTCTGCAATTCAATGAAGTATGTGGAGGATTTTTTAATCATTCGAGGTAATGATTCGCACTGATGATATATAATCCATCGAGAATGTAGTGCAATCATTCATAACTTCTGATAATAATTCCACCCACAAAACAAATGCTTCGAGAAAAATAGTGCAGCAGGTGGGGTTATTAATATTACATCACAGATCAGAAGTTTTACATCAGAGCACAGATAGTCTTTAAGGCATATAGCACAAAAGTCTCATAAAACCCGACCAAATAAACACAGAGAGCAAATCTATCAGAGCAAATCTATCAAAACACGATGTAATTCTGCCCCTTTTTGCCAACTAGTGTCAAAAAGGTGACGAAGAACATGAGTGCAAAAGAGGTGAATTTGATTCACTCTGAGGCATCTCCAGAGGAACTGGCCGAAGAGGTTTCTGATTTGGAAGTGGCTGAAATATCTTCATCGTCAGCAGTAGTAGATGTTCCTTTGAGACTTGCTTGAGGGTGAGAGGATGAGGGTAGAGTGGGATCAGCTTGTTGATTCTTGTGAGACAGCAGATTTCCTTCAGCTGGTTTCTCAGTTGGTGAGGTAGCTTCAGATTCGTCGAGCAACTTGCGCAGCTGAAACTGAAGTAAATCAGTAGTTGGCTCATGAGCTGGCAAAGGTGGAGTGACACGATCTTGAAAGTCTTCGGCAGAGAAAACTTGATCAATATACTCATAGAGTTCTTTAAGATCTGAGTTGCTGAGTTGTTTCTTGGAGAAGAACTTTCAAAGCAATTTCCATAGGCGCTTCTTATTTTCAGCCTTGATCATGTGCACAACTTTCGTACGGTTGTTGATGGCATTCAGTTTGGCAGCCAGATGTTCTTTCTCGTGGCGATCCTCAGCCATATGCTGCAACATCAGCTGTTGAGTACGCAAATTCACTTCAAGATGTGAAGGAGGTTGGGTATTTGGTTGGCGATCACGCTGAGGTAGCCATGGCCCATCGAATGTGTTATGATAATTTGGAGGGCTTGACACTGGTGTTTTGCCTGAAGAAAAATCTTCCATGACTCATAACGTATCACGTACCGGAGGAATGAAGCTTTTGTGACTGACTTTCACCAAATATTCGGTGTGCATTGCATAATCAACCACTTTTTGAATCCAAGGCGCAAAGACTTTGATGGTTTTCGGATGCTGAGCAGAGTCCATCAGTGTGCGCAGAAACATGTCTTCAACATCAAAGATATATCCTTGGGAGATGGCATGAATTGTGTTTCGAAGAACATCAGATATAACATTTTCAGTGTTCATCCCGGCCAGAGGATAGATGGTATATGTAAGAATGTGATATAGAGTCTGATTGTCAAAAGTCAAATGCTCGGGCAGGGGAGGACCATTGTAGTCACGAATTTTCTCTTGGTCCATGGCGCAACAAAAATCTTCATTGGAGATGGCATCAATGTTGTGAACTCGAATTTCAGTCTTGCCATGCTCGAACCGAGGGAAATGAAAGTGAGAGACAAAATCCATTGCAGAGCATTTTATGCATTTTCCTTCGGTCATCCATTCCATGATCCATTTGGACCTATCAGATTCATCGCCAGAGATGTACAGCGTGGCGTAGAATTGAAGTATATTTTCTCTGTTTCAGGGATGCTGAAATGCAAAGACATGCGTGAGGCCAAAATCTTCGATATCTTGCAAGACTTGGTTAAAGCGGCCTATGTTCTTCATAGCAGTGATGTTTGGGAACTCATGAGGAAATATCTTGCGGTTGCCATATAGGATCCGAGAATAATATATAGCCTATTCTTGGGTCCAAAATCGAGGAGATTCAGAAGTGCGAGGCTTGCTGTATG
Organism: Thinopyrum elongatum; assembly: GCA_011799875.1. Classification (NCBI taxonomy): domain Eukaryota; kingdom Viridiplantae; phylum Streptophyta; class Magnoliopsida; order Poales; family Poaceae; genus Thinopyrum; species Thinopyrum elongatum. Next base: position 403,122,717 of record CM022302.1, on the reverse strand, counting down.
GACTCTCTTGAAAGAAAAGAGGATGAGTGTTCTGATTAAAAAGTGGCCCTTTGACGCCAATGCCTATAGAGAATAAAGGCAGTTGCTCGTGAGGATATGGATATTTGATCTCATCTTCAATGGAAATCACTTCATCGCCATAAATTACAGAGTCTGAATGATGAGCAGAAACTGACTTTACTGCAGAAGGACCAACATCTGAAGATCTTTTCGAAGTGTTTAGGGAAATTCAAGGTGGAGAGGGAGCAGTCACTTTATCAGGCACTGATGCTTTATCAGGCACTGATGCTTTATCAGGCACTGGGGACTAATGGGGATGTTCTTCGGCAGACGGTTGAGGTGCAGAGGGAGGAACCGATTCATTTGGTTCGACATGAGCAGGAGAAGCTTGGTGCTCAGACTGAAGAATTTCACCGTCTTCTGATACATTTTGCTGAGAAGGATTTGCTTCATGAATAGGAGAGGCCACATGCGCTGGTTCAGTTGGCCTTGGCGAAGGAGGAGCATCCGTGATTGGTTCATGAACTGGCGAGGGAAGTGCAGGCTCCAGAGAGTTGTCCTTTTGTGGCACAGCTCCTGGAGACTTTTCTTTTGTAGGAGGAGGAGCATCCTTCTTTGCAATTTTCTTCTTCTTGTTATTTTTCTTCGGCTGAGCAGATTGATCAATATGCCCTTTGACAAGATCATTGTAGCCAGTGGCTTGAGCTTGATGATCGAGGTAGATCTTGCGAACAATTTGATCCAGGTCAGAATGAAATCCTAATCTTCTGTTCCGAAGGATAGTCAAGGCTTTGTTGACATCCATATATGATTCTTCAAGTTGCATGATGACAAACTTGGATTTTGTGGCCTTCATATGGTTGTCAAGCTCATTAAGCTGGGCAGTGAGGTTATTGATCTCAACAGAATCATCTCTCATGTATCGAACCAGATCAGTGGCTTGAGCAATCACTTCAGAGGGAATGGGCAAGGATGCCACTTCTCCATCAAACAGGTTCTCCACAAATCTGTCAAGCTGCTCCATGATGAACACTTGATTGAAATAATGAGGTGCATCAGAGTGATCATTAGTCTGTGCAACAGGAGCAATTTGAACTATATTTTGCTCGATCGGAGGCATAGAAGCCAATGGTTGTGTCAGCTTCGGGACAAATTGAGCAGCCTTTTCTTTTACAACATCAACTCGTGGAGCATTTTGCTCAGCAGAAGGAGCTGTGATTTGCTTCACCTTCGGCTTTAGAATTTTCTCTCCTGGCTTAGCTGTGCTTACTGGAGCTTCAACAACTAAGTCTTGCATATCAATCGCCTCAGGATGAGGGCTTGTATTCACATGATCTACCATAGTGATAGTGGTACGAGGCGTTTTTCTCTTCAAAGAAATCTTCTTCGGAGGTGCTATTGGAACTGTACTCGCTTGAAGATCAGGCAGTATGGTGGAAGTAGTGATGTTCACTTGTTCGGAGAGAGTTGCTTCAACTTCTTCTCTTGTGAGTGGAGGATCATCTTGATCGGAGAAATCACCTTCATCATTTCTCTCAGCTGGTTTAGCTGGCCTTCTCTTTGGCATGCTCTTTTTCTTCAAAGCAGCAGAACTGGGATCATGTTTGTGGTTTGAACAATGTTCAGATTTTCCTTCAGCCTTTTGCTTGTCAACATCAGACTTGATAAGATGATGGTTTTCTTCTTCGCGAGCTTGTTCTTTCTTAGCCTTCTTGGCTCTCTTTTCAGCATTCTTCAGGTGCTTGGCCTTTTCATCGGGATAGGAGTCAGGTGTCATAAGAGACGACTCATGAGCATTTGGTGGTGGCTGCGGTCTCTCCTGGGGATCACTTGCACGAACAAGACCAATTTCACGGCAGTCACCCCACGGAGGATGGAAGGCAAAGTTCTTCGCATACCGAGGATGAATCATTTCATAGTTAAACCACTTTCGTACCCAGTGATGTCGAATCTTTTGCAGACGCCTTCTTTTCTCTGTAGTTGTTTCTCCTAGAACAGTGTTGTAGTTGTCATGAGAGATATACTGAGCTGAATTTGTGAATGGTTGCCTACCACCTCTCTTTTTCTTCGGTGCATCTGCTTCTTGCTCATTTTCATTTGGTTTGGATCTCTTTCTTTTGCTGGTTGATGGGCCTACCGTTGGGCCCTTGGCATTTCGAGCCTTTGATTCATCAGATGTGCCCATGATTACCTCATCTTCATCGGCCATGCTCATTGGTCGAGCAGTATCCTCAACAGAATGCATACACCTGTGAATAAGAATAGATACGAGGGAATCGGGGCAGGGTCACAAATGCTCACAGCGAATATTTTTCCAAACAAAAACATTTTGAAGAAGAATTAGATGCGGACTTTGAGAAATGTTTCGAATGAAGGAAACGCATAGAACGAGCTAGTAGGTCCGAAGAATATACTAGACATCGTGCTAGGCATTCCATTCGAGCGAAACATAACACAAACCCTAGATCTGAAGTGATTCGGATGTGAGGGACAACTACAAACCACATCCACACTAGTAAAGGTAAAAACCTAGATCTAAGATATGCGGTAAAACTGTAGGAAAATAACCACGGACAAACTCGAATCGTGAAGGATGGAGGCCCGAATTTGAACCACACGTACCCTAGCTTGGTGACGTGCAGCTGCTACGGCGGCGCGGGGAAGAAGATGTTCCGCGACGGCGTGGGAGGACTCCGGTGACCACTTTCCGGCAGTGAAGCGGTGAAGAGGTCATAGGCATCAAGCTCAAGGTGGAGCACTGCGGCGAGGGTTTCGGCGGAGTGGAGGCGAGGAGAAAGAGAAGTGAACTGGATGAAAGGAGGGGTGTGCGGGTTTTATATGCGAAAGGAAATAACCGCACACAGAGAATTTTGATTGAACGACCTCTATTCGGAGACTATTGCGATTCAATGGACAAGATGGAGTGGCAGTTGATGTATTGCACGTGGCAACCATCATAAAGATCATGGTCCTGACTTGGGCGGGAAACCCCAAATTTTGGACAGCTTTCGCAAAAACAGATTAATGTTCGGACCAAATCTTAATCGTGGTCAAGGACACCAGATAAAGTTTCGTTCTAGATAAAATTGAGCATTTGTAATGAAACAACATAGACTAGAAGAGATAGAGCAGAGGCAAAAACAGGGTCCTAGGCATTTCACTCAGACAGATAAACACGAACGCCCGAGATTGTGGTGGCGTAACCCACCGTATAAGAACTGTATGACCCCGAGCGTCGCACAATTATCGTGGCACCCGGTTAGTCTAGTTCTTCATTAATGTATTCACTCTCAGAAAGAAAACTTCACTTTGTCAAAATTTTCAAACTCTTCGAGTGTTATGCACCCATTCCTTCAGAGATGTGGAAGTGTTAGCACGGGTGCCGAGTCCAGCTTACTGCACATTTGCGAAGTCTAGGATATTTAGCTCATACCGTAACGCACAGAATCTTTTCTCGTCGAGAGGCTTGGTGAATATATCAGCAAGATTGTCTTCGGTCTTGATGTGATTGATGACAATATCCTCTCGAGCAACATGATCACGAATGAAATGGTGTCTGATGGTGATATGCTTCGTGAGAGAATGCTGCACATGATTATGTGCAATTTTGATGGCACTCTCATTGTCGTCATATAGAGGAATATTCTTGACCTTAATGCCATAATCCTTCAGTGTCTGCTTCATCCATAATAACTGAGTGCAACAAGCGCCAGCAGCAATATATTCGGCCTCAGCCGTGGAAAGAGATACACAATTCTGCTTCCTTGATGACCAACAGACCAAAGATCTACCGAACAAATGACATGTCCCCAAAGTAGATTTTCTGTCAACCAAGTCACTAGCCCAATCTGAGTCTGAATATCCAACGAGATCAAACAGTGCTCCATTAGGATACCATAAACCTAAGGTGGGGGTGTGAGCCAAATATCTCAGAATGCGCTTGACTGCTTGGTGATGCGATTCTTTTGGCGCAGCTTGATAGCGGGCACACATGCAAACACTCAACATAATGTCAGGTCTGGATGCACATAGATAAAGAAGAGAACCAATCATAGAGCGATAAGCCTTCTGATCGTAGTCCTTACCATACACATCTGCATCCAGCTTACCATTCGTGGGCATAGGAGTTTTGTAGCCCTTCATTTTGGAATCTTGCATTTTGAATTTTTTAGGCATTCTTTTAGATATTTCTCCTGAGAAATGATAACTCCATTTGCCTGTTGACGAATTTGCAGTCCGAGAAAGAACTTGAGTTCACCCATCATAGACATTTGATATTTATTGGACATCATTTTCCCGAACTCTAAGCTGCAAGCATTGTTAGTACAGCCGAAGATAATATCATCCACATAGATTTGACATACGAATAGATCATTATCAACAGCACGAGTGAAAAGTGTGGGATCAGTGGATCCTGGCTTGAACCCTTTATGGAGCAAAAACTTCTTCAAGGTGTCATACCAAGCTCGAGGGCTTGCTTCAGCCCATATAGAGCCTTTTTCAACCTAAAAACTTTGTTTGGAAACTCAGGATGTTCAAAGCCAGGTGGCGGTCTAACATAAACTTCCTCATCAATTTCACCATTGAGGAAAGCACTTTTCACATCCATTTGATAAAGCAAGATATCATTGTAATTTGCATAAGCGAGAAGAATACGAATTGCCTCAAGGCGTGCAACAGGAGCATATGTTTCACCGAAATCAATACCTTCTACCTTTGAGTACCCTTTAGCAACAAGACGTGCTTTGTTTCTCACCACAATGCCATTTTCATCTTGCTTATTGCGGGAAATCCATTTTGTGCCGATGATATTGTGCTTCTTAGGATTCGGTTTGTCAACCAATTCCCACACATCATTTAGTTCGAATTGCACCAACTCCTCTTGCATGGCATTCATCCAATTTGGATCATTCATGGCTTCTTCATACTTGGTAGGTTCTGCCAATGAAACAAAGGAGAAACTGCCACCGTAGTTAGCCAAACGAGTGCGTGAACGAGTTGTGGGTCGATAACCTGGATTCTCAAGTTCATCAAGAATTAATGAAGGATCAACTCGATTAGCCACTCGAGGATGTGCATTTTCTTCACCATCATTTTCATCAGCATCAGCATTTGTATCATTATTCCCTTCGGGACTGCCATTTTGATCGGCATGTGGATTTTGATTACCATTTGCATTTGGAGGAGCATTTGCTTTGGCAGTAGCTTGACGAGTTCTACTTCGAGTCATAGGAGCATCATCATCATCAGAGGATTCAGGTGCATTTCCTTCAACAGGCTTGACACTCCCAATAGCCATTTGCTGAATAGCATCCGATATCAGTGGTTCATCTATCACATTTGGCAGGTGCTCCTTTTGGGACCCGTTAGATTCATCAAACTGCACATTTACCGTTTCCATAACTTTCATGTGGTGAGAGTTATAGACACGATACATATGCGAGTTTGAGCCATAACCGAGAAGAAAACCTTCATGTGCCTTAGGTGCAAACTTGCAAGAATGATTCATATCAAGAATGTAACAGGGTGCACCAAAAACACGTAGATAAGAATTTTACAGTTTCTTGCCATTGATAAGCTCATATGAAGTTTTCTTAAGAAACTTGTGAAGATAAACGCGATTGATAACATGACAAGCAATGTTAATAGCATCAGCCCAGAAGCGAATGGGAGTTTTATACTCACTGAGCATTGTTCTCGCCATTTCAATGAGAGTTCTATTCTTTTGTTCAACAACTCCATTCTATTGGGGAGTCTATGCGGCAGAGAACTCATGAGAAATACCATGTTCATCAAGAAATTCAGCAATATGTGTATTTTTGAACTCAGTTCCATTGTCACTTCTGACATGCTTAATTCACACATCATATTCATTCTAGGCCTTCTTAGCGAAGCTCTTGAAGATATCTTGGGTGCAGGTTTTGTCTTCGAGAAAGAATACCCAAGTGTATCGAGGGAAATCATCAACAATAACCAGACCATAATGACTGCCACCGAAGCTTGCATAATTTTGAGGACCGAATAAATCCATATGTAGAATTTCCAGTGGTCTTGTAGTGGTCATAACTATCTTGGATGAGTGATGTTTCTTGGCCAATTTACAAGCCTCACATGCAGCACAAAGACGATTCTTGTCGAATTTTACATCAGGAATGCCTCAGAGATGATTCTTCTTTACCAGAGTCTGCAAATTTCTCATACCTGCATGACCAAGTCTACGGTGCTACAGCCATCCTTCGGTTGCTTTCGCAAGCAAACAAGTTTGGACTGAGGGACCCTTAGAGAAATCCACAATATACAGATCACCCTTTCTAATTCCCTCGAAGATGAAGGAATTGTCAGAGGCCATGAAGACAATGCATTTGGATATGGAAAATAGAACTAGCATGCCTAGATCACATAGCTTGCCAACTGACATAAGATTGAATCGAAGAGACTGAACAGGTAAAACATCATCAATGGACTTGTCCTTGGATATGGCAATTTTACCTAGCCCAATTACCTTTCCTTTGTTGTTGTCACCAAAAGTGATATACTTTAGAGGAGAAGCAGTTAAGTTGGGGTTGACAAACAAGGACTTGTCCCCGGTCATATGACTAGTGCATCCACAATCCATTATCCATTATGTACACCCGGAGACATAGTCCTGCAGAAGAATTAGGCTTTCTTAACCACCCACATCTTTGCAGGTGGCTTCGAAACAGTAGAGCGAGAAGGATATGATTTCTGTCGATAACTATAATTGTTGCTCGATGAGGTACGGGCATAATTGAAAGAATAAGCATTGAAATTCCTTCAAAAGTATGAGTATAATGATTGAATGAGGTATGCTTGTACTCATTCTGTCGAACTTTTTCTGCCTGCATGGTTAGTCGAGCAGTAATAGGCAAGGCATCAATAGTTTTCTTAGGCACCCAAATAGCTTTCTTTGGGGGGCCATTTCTACTGTTTGGCCCAACATAGCGAGCAACAGTCTCACCATGTTGATTTTTAAACAACTTATAGCTGTGCAGAGAATCATCATCAGGATACTCAGGGATGGGAGAGTCATATCCCAAAAGTAATGCTGGATCGAGCGTTTTGCTCTTTGTAGGAACCCACATAGTTTGAGGACAATGATGAGGTTCCCAGTGTCGGCATTCTGGGAACCAGGGTACCCAGACTTGCCTGCCTACGGCCCACGGCATGGCTCCCTCGACGGCCTGGTATGGCCCATCTACAAGACCGCCAAGACAAGACCCTCGCGAGGACCCCCTGGCCTCGCGAGGCGGACGACACTAAGACCTCTGGAGGGGCAGCCTCCCGAGGAGCGGAGATTTCTATGCAGGTACCCAGCCTCACGAGGCTGGGATGACATGAGCCATGACGACCAAGGCCAGGCGGGCGCCAGCGGGCGCAAAGGAGATAGTTTCCTCTTTGGTGCTATGGAGGCAAGGACAGGCGTGGGTTCCCGAGGAATCTACCAAAGGTTTCCATTCTGGTGCTACAAGACCAAGACCACCAGCACGGCAGGACGGATGACATCACTGCACCCATCACTACGTCATGACCAGAAGCTTTGCAGGCGAAGACCACCTTTCGTCAGGATAAGATGTACTACTTGTCCCCTTTCAAATTGGCCACTTTGGGATCACTTCCCGCCTACATTTTGGGGGAAGAGGACCGAGGCCACTATAAAGATAGGTTAGCCACCACCATAGAGGGGGTCGACTCATTCTCACCCCCGAGCCCTCGCGAGGTTGTTCATCCTCTGTACTTGTTCAGCCTCAGTCCCTCGTGAGGCCAATCCACCACAAAGCAGGAGTAGGGTATTACACCGCAAGGTGGCCCGAACATGGGTAAACTGTCGTGTTCATCATCTTCCTTGTCCACGCGAGTTCGGCTAGGATAGGTTGTGGGGCGACGAGTTGGTAGGCTTGAGAGGTTGAGTTCTTCGCACACTCCCTAGAGTTCGAACCTTCTTGGGTCTGTGGAGCCCTGAATCCAACATTTGGTGCGCCAGGTAGGGGCGTGTCGAAGTCCTTCTTCCACCGTTCGTTTCGCCTCCGTTCCGCCGCTCCCATGGCCGACGCTCACCATGTCCGTGCCGAGCGTCGGGCCACTCGTGTCGCCCAAACGGCACCCATGGGCAACGATGCTCCTCACCGCTCAGCCTCCCCGGTGGCCAACGCTGCCACTGACCCTGCTGCTCGCGAGCAGCAGGACTCATCGCTGCCTCCTTCCGTGCGGTGTGATGGCCGCACCGCCACTCCGTCGCCTACTCCGGCCCCGACATCGTCCTCCCATGCTCGCCATGGGCCGGCGAACGCGCAGGCTACGCTGGTCATGGCGCGAGCTCCTGCGCTACCGCCCCGCCAATGACCTGTACAAGGACTGGCTCGGCCGCATCACGTAGCTCGTCAACGCTGCTGGCGAGGCCCCTGCGCCGTCCCGCTCGCTGCCTCCCCCGCCATCCCAGGCGGGTAACGTGGCTCACGGTGCGCCTCCTCCTCCTCCTCGGCGTGACATGGACCCAGAGCCCAGGCACGATGTGCCCCCATGCGACCCACAGTGCGGGGTGCCGGCAAGGGATGAAGCAAGCTGCCAGGTGGTGCAGCGGCCATAGGCCGATGCGCGCGCAGTCCCGGCGCCACAGTGCCAGCACCAAGACCGTGCGCCGCCAGAGGTCGCGGTGCGCGGGCGTCAAGACCAAGCTCCACATATGCGGCCCACACCTGTGAGCGCGGTAGGCTGCCGTGCTTTCACCCCGGAGCTGCACTGCGTCGTCTGGCCCGGCAGGTTCAAGCGGGATCTGCCTCCACGCTACGACGGCACCCCCGACCCCGCAGAGTTCCTCCAACTCTACGCGCTGAGCATCGAAGCGGCGAGTGGTGATGAGAAGGTTATGGCCAACTGGTTTCCCATGGCCCTCAAGGACGGCGCGCGCTCCTGGCTCCTCAACCTCCCGGAGGGGTCGATTTCCTCCTGGGATGAGCTTCACGAGCGCTTCATTGCCAACTTCCAGGGCACCCGCGACCGCGCTCCCACAGTGGCCGACCTGCGGCGCATGAGGTAGCAGCCGGGCGAAACTTTGCACAAATACATCCAGCGCTTCATGAGCGTTCGCCTCAAGATCCCGAAGGTGTCAGACGGGGCCATCATCTCGGTGTTCACTGATGGTGTTCGGGATGTCAAGATGAAGGAGGAGCTCGCCATCCACGAGGACCTGTGTTCGGCCCTCGAGATGTTCAACCTGGCGACCAAGTGCGCAAGGGCCGAGGAAGGCCGCCTCTCCCTCCTTGAGCTTCCGGAGGCCGACCTTGAAGACAAGAAGGCCAAGGCCAAGGAGGCGAAACGCAAGGGCCCCGTTGTGCTTGCGGCTGAACCTGAGACGAAGCCCGGTCGTGACCACGGTAAATCCTCCAGGGGCAACCGCCCGTTCTGTGTCTTCCACAACGTCCTCAGCCACAACACCAACGACTGCCAGAAGCTCAAGGCAATCCGAGACGGGTGCCTTGGCCACCGCCCGAAGCACAGCGACCGCGGCTATGGCTGTGGGGGAGGTCGCGGTGGAGGCCGCTGGGACAACCGCGAGCCCCGCCAAGACTGGCGTGACCAACCCTGCGAGGACCGCTGGTAAGGCCAGCCTTGTGATGGCCCCTGGCGGGATTAGCCTCGTGCGGACCGGCCTCAGGGCAACGCCGGCCTTCCTCCGTTGCCGCCGCCGCCAAGGAGAAACGACGACAACCGGAAAGACGATGGGGCTGGGGGCTTCCAGGAGCCTCGAGCGATCGCCTACATCCTGGGTGGTGCTCAGGCCCCCGCCTCACACCGCATCATCAAGCAGTTCTCTCGTGAGGCGAATGCGGCCCTCCCCAAGCTTGAGGCGTCGCGTCCCCTCAGGTGGTCCAAGCACGCCATCACCTTTGACTCCATGGACCAACTCAAGTGCTCAGCCACCGCTGGCGCGCTCCCGATGCTCTGCACGCCCACCATCAGCACCGTCCTCATCACCAAAACTCTCATCGATGGTGGCGCAGGGCTCAACGTTCTCGCCGTCGAGACGTTTGAGACGCTCCAAGTGCCCTATGCCCAGCTCCTTCTGACCAAGCCTTTCTCAGGAGTGACCGATGGCTCCACCGTACCCCTCGGGCAGGTGTGCCTCCCCGTCACCTTTGTCAACCGCAACAACTACCACACTGAGCTCATCGACTTCGACGTCGCCCATATCGGCCTCCCATACAACGCCATCCTCAGGTATCCGGCCCTCGCCAAGTTCATGGCGGCAACCCACCACGGCTACAATGTCCTCAAGATGCCAGGAAGTGGCAGCATCATCACGGTCGCCTGCGACGAGAAGGATGCGGTGTGCTCCCTCAAGCGCGCCTACCAGGCTACGGCGGTCGAGAACTCTGACGGCGAGGGCGCCACCCTGCCTCCTGAGGCCATCCCCAAGAAGAAGAAGCAGCTCCTCCCCAAGGGCCGTCAGAAGGTTGGGGCGCCTGCCGACGGTGCCTCAGGCCCCGCGCCCATGGCCGGAGCGCCTTTCCCTCTCGCATAGGAAGGCGCAGCCGGCGCCCCCCTTAGGACGGGCTTGGGGGCTCTCGTCTGGAGGGCCTCTGACCTGACCAGCGCAACGAGGGAGGTGTTCGGGCACCATCTGGAGGCGTGCTTCAACGCGCGCCTCTGTGATCAAGGAGCAAGGCGTGAGGCGCCAAGCGCGCAAGAGTTCATCACCAAGGCAATCGAAGAGCTTCAGGAGGCGCGAGCCATGCGTGGCGAGCGTTGCTCCGCACCACCGGGTGCAGCCTCGCCCCTTGACTTGGGCGGTGAGCTACGCGTCTGCATCAACATCCCAGGCCTCAATAGGGCCGATTCGCAGGACCTCTTCTGGCCGTCCCGCATCGGCCGGAGTGGGGCCTACGCCTGCAGCTACGTCTGCATGCCGCTTGGCCTGCTGAATGTGGCCGCCTCGTACCAGTGCTTCATGCAGGGTGCCATGGCAGCCCACGGGGCCAGGCGCCAGGCAGTCCTGACGGAGGAGGTGCCGGACCCTCGCGAGATCCCCGGACTTCCTGAGCCTCCCGGGCCTCAGGAGCCGGTCGGCTCGTGAGGAGCGATCTCTGCAGCGCGCATCTTCAGCTACCCCGACTCTCCTACAACAATGGTGCCAGGTGACTTTTTGGTTTGTTCAACTAAGGGCGCCCCTCGGGCTGCATTATCCTGAGGCTGCTAGGGCCCGGCCTCGCAGCTGTATCGTTTTTGTGCATGTATCAGAACTGGCCTTGCCTTTATGAATTTCCCAAGTATTTCAACTGCATATCCGGTGCTTCGTCACTACGATGTCGCTGCACCCTCGCAAACCCACCCGCAACCGCCTCATGATTAAGGACTGGCACGGCGTCTGTGCTCGGGTCTGTCCCTGCAGCGTTCTCAAATCCAACCGACCGAGCTCTGTCCCGCGGGCCAGTTCCCATGTGCGTCACCTCCTGGGGTCCTTGGTGCCTTGTTCTCGCATGAGCTAATCGCGTGTGGGCAAGTAAGGGCGCGCAGCCCAGTTCGTACAACCGCAGTTTGGCGCTTCGCCGTAGCGGGAGCCGTGCGCCGGGTGTTTTTTCCGTGGGATCGTTGCTTGAGAAGACTTGGCACGACCTCTGTGCTCGGGTCCGTCCCTACAACATCGATAAAACCAATGGCTGAGCTCTGTTTGGCGGGCCAGCCCCGTTCACGTCATCTCCTGGGGTCATTGGTGTCCGGCCTTCTCATGCGATAACCTTCGGAGGGGCATTCGACGCACGACCCCCCATCGCCCCACATGTGTCTTAAGCGCGCCCCGCGCTGCAAAAATCGGGCGCAACCCACCTTGAGGTAGGGCCTCGTGAGTCCCGCGCTGGCTCACGAGTGCCCAGATACACCTCCTCCAGTTATGCCGTGCTAGCCACGCATACGAACGGGCCTGTACACACCCCGGAGTCTCCCCCCAAGGAAACTCCCACCCACGTACCAGTGGAAGCCCCATGCTCCGCGCTGGCGGACGACACGGTCAAGGAGCGACTATGCCCACGTACCAGTGGAAGCCCCATGCTCCACGCTGGTGGACGACATGGCCGAGGAGCGGCTATGCCCATGCTAAAGTGGAAGCACCATGCTCCGCACTGGTGAATAAACAACTGAGGGTGCCCTCGTGGCCGCACCAACCTCAGGATAGCCTCTCAGCTCTTCACCCGGTAACACCCCACAACTTTCCCCTCAGGAGGATCGCGCGAGGGGGCTGGACACGAGGGCTATGCTCAGGCCAGGCCTGGCACACGCCACCCTACCAGGTCCGAGTACGTGGTCTTCTCGCGTCCCCCCAGGTGAAAGCTGGCGAGGAAAGGTTTGGAGGACTCCGGATTAGCTTCGACGCTGCTCGCTTTTCCTTCATGAGGGCTGTTCGTACGTCAAGGGGGACCCCTGAGCATCGCGACTCAGGGGCCTCACTAGTCATGTAGCCCCTCGCCCATTGGTCTCATCCTGGTGACCTGGACGCCCCAACGGCGGTCGAGGTATGCGCGGGGCTGGGCCCTGCCGACGCAGAACATTAAGGCTGTTCGTACATCAAGGGGGACCCCTGAGCATCGCGACTCAGGGGCCTCACTAGTCACGTAGCCCCTCGCCCCTTGGTCTCGTCCTGGTGATCCGGACGCCCCAACGGCGGTCGAGGTATGCACGGGGCTGGGCCCTGCCGACGCAGAACACTAAGACAAACACAAAGGAAACCAAGCATGAAAAGGAATCACGGAGTTCTAGCAGTTATTACAAAACACGCAGTGTTCGACAAATTCAAATAGAAGTCTTTACGCCTCCATGAGGCATGGTAAATGTTGCAGGTTGAAACTAGGAAGAAGCGCCACCACCGCCTTGGCCATCACTGCCGCTTGTCCCGGTCGCCGGGAGCCCATCGTCGACATCGCTGCCGCCATCCTCGCCGCTGCCAGCCTCCGTCGCCGGGGCCTTGGGATCAGGGATGCAGAGGAATTTCTTCAGCAGGGCGTCTACCTGATCCTTCATGGCCTCCACGGCAGCGGCGCGGGACTCAGGAGCCACCAAGTGGATCAGCGCGTCGAGGTTGAAGCTTGGGTCCTGGAGGTAGAGATGGCTGAAGATGCCCGTCGCAGCCGCAGTGAAGAGCGAGCGGCACTCCTCCTCCAAGAAGGAGTCCACTTCTGCGGCGGCACCCTTAAGCGCTTCGGCAAGCTTGGGGAAGAGCCTTGCAAGGCCATCTTCGGGGGCAGCCAGCGGCTCTTCGTACCCTCCCCCATGGATGGAGCGCAGCGCCTCGCGAAATCCGAGCTCAAGGGAGAGGAAGGCCTCATGTCCTACGGCCGCTTTCTTCTTAGCAGCAGCAAGGGCCTTCTCCCTGGCCTCCAATTGGGCTGCCGACTCGGAGACATGCTGGGCGTGGGACGCTTGAGGATCAACCATCTCCTTCTTCAGCGTGGCTAGGCGGCCGCGCTTCGTGGCCTGGTCGGCGACCACCTGTTTCAGCTTGGCGTCACGGTCAGCGGACTCCGCTTCACGGGCCTTCAGGTCCTCTTCCCGTTGCTGGAGCCGCTGGGAGTGCGTGGCCTACTCTTCCTGGAGGGCCTTCAGCTGGGCCTCCGCCTTGGCGCGGCGCTCCTCGGCGGACATAGCGTTGGCTAACACTACGCCACGAACCTCCTTGGCTTCAGCGGCCTTCTTCCTGCCTTCCGCGGTGGCGACCTCGGCCCGGCCCCAGGCCGTCTTGGTAGACGTGTCAGCCTAGAGCCACCCCAAGACAAGCCCCAGGCGGTCCCTCACGAGGCACCTGTCCGCATCTTGGAGGTCGGCACGGAGCCGACCCAGCGCAGCGTAGGCTTGGTCCAAGGCGCTCGGCCCGATCAGAGGGCCGCAGTCCGCCAGCGCAAGGGCTTGGGAAGGAGGCGGCACCAGCGCGTCGGCTGGCACCATCACCAGGGAAGCGGTGGTGAGGACGGCTTGGGGCACCAGAGGCTCTGAGCCCTCCTCAAGCATGGCAAGGGCGGACGGCTCCACGGCTTGCTGGCGCGCGGGAGCCGGATCCTCTTGACGCTGCATCACCCCATCCTGGGGGGCCTGCTCCGTCGCGAAGGGACGCAAGACGGCCTCTTCCACCCGTGCCGGAGTCGCTACGACCGTGGCAAGAGGTGGTACCTCCTGAGTCCCGGCTCCTTCCTTCCTATTCTTCACCACGACACCCATCCTGGTCATCAGGAGGGGAGCACTATGGGCATGGTGCCGATCTATGATAAACAAAAAGCAAGGTAAGGTACTTACTCGTCGGGGTCGATGTACGCCCTCTTCCTGGTCGGGGCTGGGGCACCTCTGCCCTTCCTCGGCGCGACCTTTGTCGGGCTTGGGGAGTCGGCGGGGTGCTCTCCGGCCGGCCCCGGCGTAGCGCTGCCTGGCAAGGCGGAGGCGTCGCCCTGAGGGGGCACGACCTGCTGGACCACATCCGCTCCGGCGGCTGGAAGGGTGCCCCTCGGGAGGGGTGCCGCCTCGCTCTTCTTCGTGGTCACCTGGCCCGACCTTCGCAGGGTCCGGGTAGTGGCTCCGGACCTCGTGAGGACCCCAGTGGAGCACGGGGATTCCACGGCCAGGGGCTCGTCGGCGTTGTCGTCTGCAAGGCTGTGGAGGAGCTCGCTCTGAGAAGGGGGAGAGATCTGCGCCACCTTGTCCTCGGTCGCCTCTGAGTCCTCCTCGCCCTCTTTGCCGACACTGGTGCCGGAAGACACCGACACCGGGGAGTTGGGGCGCTCAGGCGAGGCGAGCCCCAGCTCGTTGAAGACGAGCATGGTGGCGACCGACGCTTCCCTGTCGGCGCGGTGGTACAACGGAGCGTAGGCCTCCGGAAGATCACCTAGCTCGCCCACGAGCAGGGTGTTCATGGACTTGTCTAGCTCCTCGCCCGTCAAGCTCCCCGAGCGCAGCCTAATGCCGTCCGTCGCGCCCTGGAACTCCCACATGGTCGCGTGTGCGATTGGAGCGGGGCAAGACGCTGCGTCAGGAACTCCTTCACGAGCATGCCCCCCGTCAGCGCCCTGTCATCCATGTCTGAGGTCATCTTCCTCAGGACAGGCGCCGCCCGAGTGTCGGAGAACTTCTCATGGCTCCACCCCTCGAGCCGCTCGGGCAGCGCGGTCGGCAGCTCCAGCCGCTCGGTGAGGCCCTTGGTGTCCATGAAGACCCAGCGGCGCCGGAAGCTTTCCACCTTCTTCCCGACCCTCATGAGCATGTTGTTCTTGTGGACCGCGATGAAGGACACGCAGCCAGAGCGCTGGGTCGGATCATGCAGCCGAAGGGAGAAGAAGTGCTGGAGAAGTGGCACGAAGGGCCTCACGCCCATGAACGCCTCACAGTACAAGGCAAAGATGGACAGGAGGAGGATGGAGTTGGGTTAAAATTGCAGGGCATGGATCTGGTAGTGGTTGAGGGCGGCAGTGAAGAACTCGGAGAGAGGAGGGGGACGAGCCCCATGAAGATGCTGTGGAGGAAGAAGGGGCAAACCTTCCGAGCCAAAGTCTGCTGCTCGGCGGAGCCGGCCAGGACCATGGTCTCCTTCCACTCGTTCTCATCGCTCGCCATGTACGGGAGCACGACGACGAGGTGCCCCTCCTCGGTGATGGAGGACGCGTTGAGTGCCAGTGCAGGAGAAGGAGGAGAGCTTGCGGCTTGTGCCGTGGGCTTTGACTTCTTGGGGGCCATCCGCGAGGTCGCCGGTGCCGGATTTGGATAAGGAAAGGGGGAAGCCGAGCTAGATTGGATCTGGAGAGGTCCTTGGAGGAGGAAAGGGGATCTGAAGCAAGGTGAGGAGGAGTAATGATGGCCTGGCGGTAAGAGCCAGATTTTTGTCAGTACAGACAGTTGCCGAGGCGATGTGGGGAGGCGCAAGGCGTTCGCGTCCCGTCAAGCGCCACATGTCAACTTGGCCCGCAGGCGATTGGGGCCCGCGGCGCTTCACCCTTACCCTTTGGCTTCACCTCGAAGCCAAGCCCGAGTGCGCCTTGGGCCAGGGGGCTACTGTCGGCGTTCTGGGAACCAGGGTACCCAGACTTGCCTGCCTGCGGCCCATGACGTGGCTCCCTCGATGGCCTGGTACGGCCCATCTACAAGACCGCCAAGACAAGACCCTCGCGAGGACCCCCTGGCCTCGTGAGTTGGACGACACTAAGACCTCTAGAGGGGGCGGCCTCCCCAGGCTGCCTCCCGAGGAGCGGAGATTTCTATGCAGGTACCCAGCCTCACGAGGCTGGGATGACATGAGCCATGACGACCAAGGCCAGGCGGGCACCAGCGGGCACAGAGGAGACAGTTTCCTCTTTGGTGCTAAGGAGGCAAGGACAGGCGTGGGTTCCCGAGGAATCTACCAAAGGTTTCCATTCCGGTGCTACAAGACCAAGACCACCAGCATGGCAGGACGAATGACATCGCCGAACCCACCGCTGCGTCACGACCAGAAGCTTTGCAGGCGAAGACCACCTTTCGTTAGGATAAGATGTACTACTTGTCTCCTTTCAAATTGGCCTCTGTGGGATCCCTTCCCGCCTATGTTTTGGGGGAAGAGGACCGAGGCCACTATAAAGATAGGTTAGCCACCACCATAGAGGGGGTCGAATCATTCTCACCCCCGAGCACTCGCGAGGTTGTTCATCCTCTGTACTTGTTCATCCTCAGCCCCTCGTGAGGCCAATCCACCAAAAAGCAGGAGTAGGGTATTACACCACAAGGTGGCCCGAACCTGGGGAAACCGCCATGTTCATCTTCTTCCTTGTCCATGCGAGTTCGGCTAGGATAGTCCATGGGGCGACGAGTTGGTAGGCTTGAGAGGTTGAGTTCTTCGCACACGCCCCAGAGTTTGAACCTTCTTGGGTCTACGGAGCCCTGAATCCGACACCCAGTAGGTGTTATTTTCATTCAGTTTCTTTTCGAAACCGATGCCTTCCTTCCTGGGATTTTTGTGAAGAATCAATTTCTTTAAAACATCACAAAGGGTTTGATGCCCTTTGAGAGATTTGAACATTCCTGTCTGAAGAAGATCCTTCAACCTAGCATTTTCATTAGAAACAAAACCATGTTCCTCGACCAAGGGGTTAGCATTCATAGATGATTCAGCATTTGATTCAGCATTGGTTCGTTCAAGGCATTTTAAACATGGTCGCTCAAACACTTCAGGTTTCTCTTTAAGTTGTTGGATGAGAAGAGAATTTTCTCTGATCAAATCCTCATGAGCCTCTCTTAGCGCCTCAAGTTCCTGTTTCCTTTTCAGGTAATCATAGGTCAATCTTTCATGGTCAGCCGAGAGAAAATCATGATGCTTTGTCTGTTCATCCATATGTGACTTGAGAGTGGAATACTCTTTGGTCAGCGACAGATTTTTCTCCATCTCCTCAACCAACAACCCTTCAGATATCCTGAGGGTTTTCTCAATTTTCTCAAGAGAGTTTTGTTGAATATTAGCAATTTTGATCAACTTAGCATGGTCATCCTCATCAAAAGAATATTTATCACTGGAGTGAATCTTGTGATTTTTGGAGGATACCTTTTCCTTCGAGGCTTTGGCCATGAAGCAGTAGGCAGGAGATTCATTGTCGCTTGTCGGATTCCCGAAGAAGTTGGTTGCAGGAGAAGAGGCACATGCTATGCCAGCCATGCCGGAGTCAGAATCCTCATCGAATTCTTCTTCTTCTTTGGATTCTAACGGTTCTTCTTCATCGGAATCCATTTCCTTATCGATGTATGCCTTAGCCTTGCGAGAGTTAATCTTGCGGTTGGAGGAGGACTTGGAAGGGTTCCTTGATGAAGACCTTGATGAAGATTTTGAAGTGGACTTGTCCTTCTTCTAGAAGAATTGCTTCGTTTTCTTCTCATCGTCTGTCGGGGGGATAGACCCCAGGTAGCCTCATCAGCACTTAATCATATTTCGAGACATCGGGGCTGGCCAAGCCCCTCAGTCCGACTGGTCGTATGACCGGCCTCCAGGACCGGAGGGCCGCCTCCTAAAAGACGGCGGGCCCCAAGAAAGCGGTTGTGGCCAGAAGGCCACCTCCTAGAAGACGGCACACTCCAGAAGACGGCAAGGGTATGGTTCGGCTCCTAGCGGGCGGCACACCCCTTCGCTAGGAGTTTGAGCCCGACCAGGAGACAAGCTGGGGCATGGCCACAGTGCGCCATGCCTCCCCCAAATCACGACCGCATGGCTACAGTAGGCACCGCCAGGCGGCCGCCGACCCGCCCGGCACGGCGCTGTAGCCATGGCGCGCCCGACACGGCCTCTGTCAGCACGGAGGGCACCACAGTGAAGAGCCGTCAGCGGGGCCTGCAGGTGGCGGGCCCCACCTGTTGGCCGGTTCCCTGGTAGCTGGCAGGGCCCAGCAGAGGCGGGCCCCAGCAGCCGGCGGAGAACCCGGCCCCCACGGACATTGGCAGCCGGGGCCTACCACCTAGCCATATTACCATTGTACCCCTAGGGGTTAGCCTATAAAACCCCCCAGGCCACACCCATGCAAAGGGTTCCCCTCATGTTCCACTTCAGTTCTACACATACCATAGCGAGGGAGGGGAGAGAGCTAGCCTTGCCCTTCTTCCTCCTCTGGCCGAACAGCTCTAGGAGCGTCATTGTACTCTTTGCTTCATAGTGATCATGCGGAGACCCCGCAGAGCAGGAGTAGGGGTTTCATCTCTTAGGAGAGCCCTGAACCTGGGTAGTTCTCGTGTCCGTCCGAGCTTGTGCCCACTCCCGCTTCCAGGACCCGACAACAATCTCATGGCCCCAAGCATGATAAGCCACCCCCTGGCATCTGTCGAGATTTTACCATGACATTTGGCACCCACCGTGGGGCCAGCAGCGACGTCGGCCGGAGACACATTCTGGACGGGAACCTTGTTCCTCTCCGGCGAGTGTGCCGCAGCTGGCAAGATCAGCCGGCCCGATGCGCTCCCCTGCGCCGGCCTTGGCGCATCGCCTGACGCGGGAGCCGCCTTCCCCGTGGGTCGTCTCGCGACCTCTTCAGCGAATTCAGCCCCTTTGATGAGCCCGCCGCCGATGCACGAGCGGACGACTCCCTCACCAAGCTCTTCGGCTAGCTCGCTCTCATCGACACGGCCTCCACCGACGATTTCCCCAGCTACATGGAGATCGTCGACGATCCCCTCCCTCCTGCTGCCAGCGACGCTCCTGTCGGCGCGCTCGACGCCAGCACCTTCACGGAGGTGATGGTCATCGGTGACGGCCTGGGCGCTGGCGGATCCAACCAGGATCTGCTGGATGCGACCATACACGCCATGGCGACGCCTCCTCCCCTTGGCGCTAGCCAAGAGGAGCTGGAGGAGTTCCGCGTCAAGCTTTTCGATAGCACCTCCAAGATGGCGGCGCTGAAGCGCCGCACTGAAGCTACTCAGCGCGAGATCGACCACGTGGTCGGTGGGACGCCGGCCGTGGCTGAGCCTAGCCGGGCGGGTGCCATCCGGCAACGCGGCGCTGCGATTGCCAGCATGCTGGGGGTCGAACGCCTGGTCTACAAGACCCCAGTGCAGAACATGCGTGCCGCCCAGGCAGCCGCAGACGAGCTCAAGCACTTGCAGGGCGACGAGTTACGCGAGCAACTGGAGCGCCTCCAGCCGCTCATCGACGCTGCGAACGAGCAGGAGGACACGGGCAACCGTGCGGTGGGAGCAGGTTGACGGGTCGACACCCACGTGCCCTGTCGCGAGAATGGTGCGACCTCTCAGTCCCCTAGCAGCGGAGGCCGCGGGCAGCCGCGAGACCCAAAGCAGGCTGCTAGCGACAGCCAGCGCGCGCGTCGCACGATAGCGGACAGCCACCATGTGCTCCAGAGCCCGGAGCCTCGATGCCGGCCGGAAGAGTGCTTGCCCCCTCGGAGGGAGAGGGCGGCCACTCCTGCGCCGCCGCTTGGTCACCCGACGCTCGGCGGCCGGCTTGGCCCCTGCGAAGCAGTCGGCGAAAACGACGCACGCCACCGGATCGAGGAGTTGGCTCGGTCCTAGTTGTTTGAAGAGGAGCGCACAATCGGGCCGGCCTGTTTCGGCCCCCGCATCCGCGATGAGCCCTTTCCCAGAGGGTTCACGCTCCCCAGAGACACGCCCAAGTACAACGGCGTCGTGAAGCCGGAAGACTGGCTGATCGACTACTCCACAGCAGTCGGCATCGCCAACAGCAACAAGCGCGTCGCAGTCAAGTACGTCCCGCTCATGCTTCAGGGCATGGCCCGGACGTGGCTGAACAGCCTCAAGCCCAACAGCATCAACAACTGGATAGATTTCAGTGACGCCTTCGTCCGCAACTTCACCAGTACATACAAGCGGCCCCCCAAGCCACGCCAGCTCTCCATGTGAGTTCAGGGGCCGGCCGAGTCTACTCGCGACTACCTGACGCGCTGGGGCGAGCTGCGAAACTCCTGCGAGGGGGTCCACGAGGTGCAGGCCATCGAGTACTTCACCGCCAGGTGCAGAGAGGGCACTCTGCTCAAGCACAAGCTCTTGTGCGACGAGCCGGCTACCTTGGACGAACTTCTGGTCGTGGCCGACAAGTACGCCACCGCCGACTCCTCCATGAAGTCGGAGATCCGGGTTGACGCGGCCGGCAGGGTGGACCAGCCGGGTTCCCAAACTCCGGCTGGTGACGCCAACCGACGCCAACAACCGAACGACAACAAGCGCAAGGCCCCGTAGCCGGCTTCCAAAAGCCGGCAGGTGGCCGCCATCGAGGATCAGCAGCCGGCCGGGCAGCCCAGCCCCAAGTGTCAGAGGGGCGGCAAGGGTGCCTGGCAGCCTGCCTTCTCCTTTGAGCAAGCCCTCGATGCCCTGTGCAAGTTCCATAGCGGCGCGAAGCCGTCCAACCACACCACCCGGAAGTGCAACTGGCTCGCCCGGATTGCCAAGGGCGAGGCCCTGCCGCCTCCTCCACCAGCCGGCCAGGTAGCTCTGGCTATTCAGCAACCGGCCCGAGCTACCGGCATGCTTCAAGATGAATTCCCCAAAGAGAACGCCAGCTACATCGTCTTCACGAGCGAAGCCGACGACAAGCACAGCAGACGGCAGCAGCACCGCGAGGTGAATGCTGTCAGCTCAGGGGTCCCCACCTTCATGCACTGGTCCGAGAGGCCCATCACCTGGAGCCAAGCTGACCACCCGGCCGTGATGCCCTCGCCGGGTGCATACGCCTTGGTGCTGGACTCAACCTTCTCAACGGAGAGGCGGACTTGCCGCTTCAGCCGAGTCCTGATAGATGGCGGCAGCAGGATCAACATCCTGTACCGCGAGACCATGGAGCGGTTGGACATCAAGGTCAAGCAGCTTTAGCCCAGCCAGACTGTCTTCCACGACATAGTTCCCGGCCTTTCCTGCTCTCCGATCGGCAAGATCAAAATCGATGTCCTGTTCGGCGACACTTCCGCCGCGAGCCAATCTGGTTCGAGGTGGTCGACCTAGACAGCCCCTACCACGCGCTCTTGGGCTGCCCGGTGTTGGCCAAATTCATGATGGTCCTGCACTACGCCTACCTGAAGGCCAAGATGCCGGGTACCAAGGGCATCATCACTATTGCCGGCGACTACCAGAAGTCGCTGGACTGCGCTACCGCTAGCAGCCAGCTGGCCGAGTCCCTCGTCATCGCTCAAGAGAAGCGTCTCCTTGACCGGATGGTAGCCATGGCCAGCAAGAAGCCGGCCATGCCGACTGATCCCAAGGAGACGGAAGCAAGGGCCTCCTTCCAGCCGGCCAAGGAAACCAAGAGGTTTGCTGTCGTAGGGACCAACCTCGACAGCAAATAGGAAGGCGAGCTCGTCGATTTCCTCCGTGAGAATCGAGACATCTTCGCATGGTCCCCCAAAGACATGCCGGGTGTCCCGATGGATTTCGCCGAGCACAAACTGCATGTGAGGCAGGATGCTAAGCCGGTCAAGCAACCCCTCCGCCGCCTATCAGAAGAGAAGAGAAGGATCGTTGGTGAAGAAATCGCCTGGCTTCTGGCAGCCGGCTTCATCATGGAAGTGTTCTACCCGGACTGGCTTGCCAACCCAGTCCTTGTCTTGAAGAAGAATAACATGTGGCGCATGTTTATCGACTACACGAGCCTCAACAAGGCCTGCCCCAAGGATCCGTTTGCCCTGCCACGGATCGACCAAGTGATAGACTCCACGGCCGGCTGCGAGCTGCTGTCCTTCTTGGACACGTACTCCGGCTACCACCAGATCAAGCTAGATCCGGCCGACCGCTTGAAGACCGCCTTTATCACACCATTCGGCGCCTTCTGCTATATCACCTTGACGTTCGGCCTGAGGAATGCCGGCGCTACCTTCCAACGATGCATGCAGAAGTGCTTGTTGAAGCAACTCGGCCGCAACGCCCACGTCTATGTGGATGACATTGTGGTGAAGACGGAGAGGCGCGGCACCTTCCTAGAAGATCTCAAGGAGACCTTCAAAAATCTGCGCCGTTTGCAAATCAAGCTCAACCCGGAGAAGTGCGTCTTCGGAGTGCCAGCCGGCCAGCTCCTCGGTTTCCTTGTCTCTGAACGCGGCATCGAGTGCAACCCCGTGAAGATCAAGGCCATCGAGCGGATGGAGAGACCCTCCAAGCTGCGTGACGTCCAAAAGTTCACCGGGTGCCTGGCATCCCTCAACCGCTTCATTAGTCGGCTGGGCGAGAAGGCGCTCCCCCTGTACCAGCTCATGAAGAAAACCACTTGCTTCAAGTGGAACGACCAGGCGGACGAAGCTTTTCGTCAGCTCAAGTGCATGATGTCCACACCGCCTATCCTGGAGGCTCTGGCTACCAAGGAACTGATGCTCCTCTACATCGCCGCCACCAGCCGAGTCATCAGCACGGTGATTGTGGTCGAGTACCCAGAAGCCGGCAAGGTGCAGCCGGTCTAGAGGCCAGTGTATTATCTGAGCGAGGTCTTGTCCGCCTCCAAGTAGAACTACCCCCACTACCAGAAGATGTGCTACGGTGTGTACTTTGCCGCCAAGAAGCTGAAGCAATATTTCCAAGAGCACTCCATCACGGTGGTCTGCACCGCCCCCCTAGCCGAGATCATGGGCAACAGAGATGCCTCAGGCCGGGTGGCCAAGTGGGCCATCGAGCTGGCTCCCCATAACATCCTCTACCAACCCCTGTGACTCCCAGATTTTGAAAACTTTTTCTTTTCAAACTTTTTCTGGTTTTATTTAAAATTTGAATGGATTTTTGAATCTTTCACTTGGTCTTGGATATTCTTGAATCTTCTTCCAAGTGCTCCAAAACTCCATCACCTTGCCAAAACCCTGCCAAGTACCCCAAGGATCCAAATTCCAATTAAAATTATTTTCCAAAACTCTTTTCTTTTATTTGAGGATTTAAGGCATTACTATGGGTTGTGAAGCAACCTATAGCTTGGATGCTCAGAAAATTCTCAAATAATTCTTAAAAATCCTTTGGACTATATCTTGCCCCAATCTCCAAAAATATTCCATGGCCTAGATCAAATATTTTGCAAAATAAATCATTTTTGCTCCTGGACAGTTTGGACCTTTGTGAAGGAAGTGTATGATAGGATTATCCAATTGCTCTCAAATTTTTGTGGCATGAGGACACCTACAAACAACCTTCCTCCACCAAGTTTCAACCCTAGGAGATCATTCTAGTGAGCAACACTTCAACATCTTGATTCTGGACCAGAAATGTAGTTTGTACATGAACTACCCTCAAACTTAAACCAAATCACCTCAAATTTTGTCACCTCCTAGTCCTTCCAACCTAAATCACTCTGGACATCTCCATTGGCCCTACCTCCATCTCTCCAACCCTCCAGATCCCTCCCAAGTTCTCTATCAGGAACTGTTGCTGATTCTACCATTCATCTCAGACCGAACCAAGTCAAACCAAGGACACAGGTGAAATGAGGGATCGAAGGTCGACGTGCTAGACAAGAAACACCAGGCATACGTGGCCTCCTGGTGCCAAGCACCGTGGTGAGCACGGTGCTGGCATGGTTGTCGCCGCGCTCTGCCTCGCGCCAGGCTCGGGTCTCGTCGAGGCGAGACGCCAGCGCCGCAGCAGCTTGTTTAAGCATGCCGACGTCGTCCCTGGATGCCACCTAGCCCCTCCAGAACCCTCGCCCTCGCCGGAGAAGCCCTCGGCGGCCGCCACGCCCGCGGGCACTGTTTTGCCAGTGCGGTCACAGTGCGGCGTCGCTCGTCGTCTTTCCCCCTGAGCTATCTCGTCGTATTTAGTGCTTCTGATCGCTCCCGTCGGTCGGCCCACACCACGACGGCCAGCTCGCCGTCCTTGCGCCAGTGGCGGAGCCACGTCGCCGCCGATCCAGAGAGATCGCCGCACACCTCCTCCTGGCTATAAATAGCCCCGCCCGGCTTCGTTTAGCTCCTCACCCCTCTCCCTCCATCCTCAATCGCCTTCCCAAGCAAGAGCCAAGGCCGAGAGGCCCTCTGGCCTCGAGCTTCGCCGGAGCTCCACCGTGAGTCGAGCTCCACCACTAGCTCTCTCCACTCCACCTTAGCCCCACCTGAGACCACCATAGTGCTCAGTGCACTCCACTAGAGCTCCCCGACCTCCTGCCCGACCGAATCATCACCGGGATCATCACCTCCGTCGACCACCGCAGCCACCACCCGCCGGAGAAGAAGGGCACGACGCCGTCCAGCCATCCCCAGAGGAGCCACGGGTATAGGGAGAATTGTTGTTGGACACCCGATCCATCCCCACCATCCACGAGCCCAACCGTCGTCGCTAACTCCGGTAATCACCGCCGGTGAGCCGCCCCCTCCCTCTGTTCTCTCTCCTCCCTCTGTTTAAACGGGCCCGGCCCCACCCGTCAGCCACTGTGGGCGCGCGCGCGAAGGGGTAAGTGGAGGCGTACTCTCCGTTTACGCCTTCGACATGGCCATTCGTCTATTTTTCTGATTTTTGTTTATTTAACAGAATTGACCAGGAACTTTAACTATTAATAACTTTTTACAGGAAGGTCCATTTGACCTGATTCTTTTTGCATTGTGTTTGTATCAAAGTCCTTTATTTTCCCACCAAGTTTGGTATTTTTCCAACACTCACAGAATTGTTGGTGAATAAAAAGGCTTTATGTGACATTTTATTTTGCTATTTGAAAATATTTTCAGAAGGGGATTCTTGTGGATTTGAAGACCAGGAGTTTCTGAACAACCCAACTGATCAAGGCAAGCCAGGACATCCATATTATGAAGCATTTCATAGCATTGCATAATTCATATTCATTTCTTGCATATATTTAACCTAGATAATTCATAGTAAATTATTTAAATGTTTAAAGTTGATAACTCAGAATGATATGATTAATAACTATGCTTGCTAAGTGAAACATAGTTGGTTGATCAAGAGTCACCTATCCGGGCTTACCCGTGCAGCCACATTTGCTGGTATGGGACGGCCTTGACTTGGTCTGACTCGGTGCTCTTTCATCGGTACCTCCAAAGAGGGAGGGTTATGCGTGCGTGCTGCCCTGATCAGGTAGACGGCGATAACTCTGTGAGCCCAGTTGAGTTGTTTGCCGGCGTCCCCGTTTGGGACAATTTAGTTAGGCCACGATGGTGGCAGGTGTCACGGGGTGACACGGGGCCACCCAAGGCTTGACTCCGAGGGAGTGCGATTGCCGGTGGTACGATGAAAGAGTCACGGGTCAGACATGTTTCGTTGGAGCAATGCTGGTCCACCCGAATGGGATCACGAGGTCAGTGCTCCATAGTGTGTTGGGTAAAGTGCGCAACCTCTGCAGAGTGTAAAATCTATTCAAATAGCCGCCTCCACAGTATTGGACAGCCCGACCAGACCTTTCTAGGTGATCAACGGTAATAACTTTAGTAATGATGGAAGAACTTGTCTTTCGAGCGGAAGTACTCGTTGGTATCGAGTATTCCGAGGGTTGTGAGGCAACCCAGAGACGAATAAGTTGGTAACAGTAAGTGAATCACTTAAGACTTAACATGTTGATTTGCCATGATTTGCTGCATAAATTGGTTGTCATGTGCTTGCGAGTACATTCAAAGTACTCACCTGGCGTATCATGCCAGATGCTGGAGAAGACTGAGACGAAGGTCTCGATGTCCGTGTTGTGATGCCTAGGATGTGTCCTCAGCAGTGTCCCTGTAGATGGAGTTACTATCATGTTCCGCTACGCAGTAGTCTTTCGCCATTGTATTTTGCAGTAATACCGAGGCCCTGATATGTTGGATAAATAATGTAGATATTGTCATAGCACTAGGTGTGCTTTTGGCCTCGACGATCATGTAATATATGTGAGCTTGTACTCGACTATTATCAATAAAAGTTCAGCTATGTTCTGTTCCAAGTTGTTGTCTGTTTCCAGAAGACATGATCTCTGGGTTGGATACACAGGTAAACCAGTTCTCTGAGCCGGGGTGCCACAACACTTGGTATCAGAGCCAGGCTAACTGTAGGACACCCTAGGCAACCGCGTTAGGAGTGCGATTAGCATAGGACCTTGAGTGTGCATCTTGCTTGTTGCATTTGATTGTTGCATGCCATGCATCGTGCATCATAATTCATTATGTTATTAACCTTTGGCATTGTGAGTGTAGATGGCACCAGTTCCATATCACTACCATTATGAGCCCGAAGCCCACACTTTTTCGGTTTTGCTTCGTAACATTTGGCTTCGACTGTATCCCTACGGTGATGACCCGGTGTATCAGGTGTTTCGGGAGCAGTTGGGCGAGTCGGTATATGAGTACCATGCAGTAGCTTACCTGACCACGACTTCGGATATTGGAAGCTCTTCTCGTTCTTCCAAGGGCGGGGTGGCTTCTACTCCGGAGTTGGCGATCCAGTTTGCTGCCATGGAGGCTATTACTGACTTGCGCTTCCACGAGGCTGAGATGCAGACCCATCCAGGTTTCCTCCACTATCCCACCCTGTCGCCTACGATAGGGCGAGTCCTTTTCTCACCTGT
Source organism: Thinopyrum elongatum (assembly GCA_011799875.1). Classification (NCBI taxonomy): domain Eukaryota; kingdom Viridiplantae; phylum Streptophyta; class Magnoliopsida; order Poales; family Poaceae; genus Thinopyrum; species Thinopyrum elongatum. The sequence continues at coordinate 403,095,743 of CM022302.1, read as the reverse complement.
AGACCTGGCGTGTGATCATGCGGCTGGTGTTTTATCTCGCTACCTGAACGCCAGTTACCGTATGATCATTTCCTTGGCTGAGGAGCTGTGTCGTGTTGAGGGGGCACTTGCAGCAGTGACTCCAGCACCTCCTCCCGTAGTTCCGCCTAGTTATCCACCACCAGTTCCACCTCCGCGTGTGCTTGATATCCCTTCTGGTTCTTCTGGACTATCAGGCTTATCGTCTGGTAGTCGATTTGAGACCCCAGCTGAGTGGGCCTCACTTCTAGCCACTCCTGCTCCGCCGATGCTAAGGCGACGTGCTCTTTCTCCCGCGGAAGGAGAGCCGTCCCAGCAGCGACGTCGTGTCTCCTTTGACCTGGTGACTCATATCATCAGTTCTGATTCCGACTCAGGATCTGATGACGAGGACTCTTCAGATGGGCAGTGCTCGTGTCACCGATGCCACTAGACTGGAGCTTGAGTAGTAATGCATGCGTCTTTGCATATGTCAACTGCCGTATGAGCAGTTTAGCCATGATATTCCCCTACTAACTTGCCATGTATGATGTTCGGTTATATTGTTGTTCTCTTCATTTGCCTTTTCCATGAAGTTTCTTCGGTGTCATATTACTGTATTTCTCCTTATGGATGTTGCTCATCGATTCGGTCTTTGCCATGGGAACAAAAATTAGGATGAAGAGAGGAAGTAGCAGTCAAGGCGGCGATGGAAACCCCGTCCGTCGATCCGCCAGGCAGGCAGGGCAACCGCCCGAAGACTTACCACCACCACCACCTCAAGCACCAACCACAGATCAGATAATGAGAATGTTTGAGGAAAAGAGAAACCAAGACCTCATGGAAATCCTCAAGAGTATGCAGACAATAGTAGGTTAGAATAATGGCAATGGGGTGCGTTCTAAACTGACTGACTTTCAGCGCACAAAACCACCCAGCTTTGGTTAGGCTGTGGATCCTATTGAGGCTGATGACTGGTTGAGAACCATGGAAAAGAAATTGGACATCGCCCGTTGTGAAGAAGCAGATAAAGTTCCATTTGCCACTCATTATTTCGAAGGCCCAGCAGTCATATGGTGGGATAACACCAAGTTAATATGGCCTGCTGAAGAGATTTCCTGGGAGAAATTCAAGGAGTTGTTCCGTAAGTATCATATTCCCACCGGTATCATGAAAGTGAAGCAGAGGGAATTTCTAGCCCTCACACAAGGCAACATGACTGTGGGAGAATACTTAAAAAATTCAACAACTTGGCCCGGTACTCTCCTTATGATGTGGCCACCGAAGAGAGGAAAATAGACCGGTTCCTCGGAGGATTTAATCACGCCCTCCGATGTCAGCTATGCATGTTGGATTTCCCCGACTTCCAGACATTGGTGAATAAGGCCTTCATCGCCGAGCGAGAGTACAAATCTGGGAATGATGATCGTAAGAGGAAGTTCGAGCCCAAGAAGGACAACAAGGAACCGTATGCACAAAAGCTGCGCAGTTGGCAGCCAGGGCCATCTGAGAACAAACCGGTGTGGAACAATGGTGGCAACTACAATAACAAGCCAGTCAACTAGAGCAAGACCTTCGGCAAACAGCCAGTCATAGAAGACTGTCGTCGCAACAACACTTGTTTCACTTGTGGCCAGAGCGGACACTACGCCAAACAGTGTCCTACTAATAACGGAAAGCAATCAGCTGACCATAAGCCACAAGTCAATCACCTTGGACGCCGTCCCAACGACAACTTCAGCCATTGATGCATTTATCATATCTCTGCCGAAGAAGTCTGCGAAGCTCCAGACGTCGTCCTTGGTATGTTTTCTTCCATAACATACCTGCAGTAAGTTTATTTGATTCCGGGGCTTCCCACTCGTTTATTTCGCGGAGTTTCGCCACCTTGCATAAATTTTCTCCTTCACTTTTGGACAAAATCATGGTGGTACAATCCCCTGGCTCAATGCTCAGAACAAATATAGTATACAAGGATCTGGAAATCTCAATTCACGGAGTCAAATTTCCAGCTAGCCTTGTTGCTATTGAAACCCCAGGACTGGACATAATACTGGGAATGGACTGGTTGGCACCGCACCAAGTGTGCATCAACTGCGCCACCAGAACAGTGACAATGGTGAACCCCGCCGGACAGACCGTTCAATTCCTGGCCAGCAGAATGATAACAAGAAAGGGCACAACATATCAGACCACTGTTATAGATATGAATCTGATTCCGGAAGTGGGTGAATTTCCGGATGTGTTTCCTGAGGAATTACCAGGAATGCCGCCCGACCGAGAATTGGAGTTTGCTATTGAAGTGATTCCTGGTACAGCTCCAATATACAAGAAATATTACCGTATGCCAGGCCCGGAGCTGGCAGAACTAAAGAAGCAGTTGGACGAGTTGCTACAAAAAGGATACATTCGTCCAAGCATCTCGCCATGGGGGTCACCAGTATTATTTGTCAAGAAGAAGGATGGAAGTCTACGAATGTGCGTAGACTATCGCCAGCTTAATGAGGTCACTATCAAGAACAAGTACCCGCTCCCTCAAATTGATGACTTATTCGACTAGTTGAGTTGAGCACGGGTATTCTCCAAGATCGACCTCAGAACGGGATATCATCAATTGAAAATCCGAAAGGAGGATATCCCCAAGACATCGTTCACCACTCGATATGGACTATATGAATTTACAGTTATGGCGTTTGGATTGACCAACGCTCCAGCCTATTTCATGAGTATGATGAATAAAGTTTTCATGGACTTTCTGGATAAGTTCGTAGTGGTGTTCATTGATGACATACTGATCTACTCCAAGGATGAAGAGGAACATAAGCAACATCTTAGAGCTGTCCTAGAAAGGTTGAGAACCCATCGCTTATATGCCAAGTTCAGTAAGTGCGAATTTTGGCTGAAAGAGGTGGGATTCCTTGGACATATTCTGTCAGAGAAGGGAATAGCTGTTGATCCAAGTAAGGTTAGTGCGGTCTTGAACTGGAAGACACCAGCTACAGTGACCGAAGTCCGTAGTTTCCTGGGCTTGGCAGGCTACTACCATCGCTTCATTGAAGGCTTCTCTAAGATAGCCAAGCCACTGACGGAATTGTTGAAAAAGAACCAAAGGTTTATCTGGACAGATGAGTGCGACAGCAGCTTCCAGGAATTAAAGACAAGGCTAACCACAGCCCCTGTCTTAGTCATCCCAGACATTCACAAGAGTTTCGACATATATTGCGACGCCTCCAGGCGTGGGATTGGATGTGTGCTAATGCAAGAGGGAAAGGTTGTAGCTTATGCATCACGACAGCTACGACCCCATGAGGAGAACTATCCCACCCATGAATTGGAGCTAGCTGCTGTGGTTCATGCCCTGAAGATTTGGAGGCATTATCTTATTGGACAACGATGTGAGATATACACAGACCATAAGAGTCTCAAGTATATTTTCACTCAACCCGACCTGAACCTCAGACAGCGAAGATGGCTTGAGCTAGTCAAGGACTATGATGTTGGAATAAACTACCATCTAGGGAAAGCGAATGTGGTCGCTGATGCCCTGAGCAGGAAACAAGCTACTGTGAATGCATTAGTTGAGAGTATGTATCCGAGCTTACAAGAAGAGTTTGTCAGGCTCAATATGGTGCTATACGGCTCAATGACTCCGGATACGTTGGAAATTACTCCAACCCTCATGAAGTAAATCAAGGAAGCACAGAAGTCAGATGAAGAAATTCGGAAGATCAAGGAGTTGATTCAGCAAGGGAAGGTCAAGTCCTTCCGTGTAGATGAACAGGGTACCGTGTGGTTCGAGAAACGAATTTGTGTGCCGAATCAGAACAACTTGGGGCAACAAATACTCAAGGAAGCACATGAGTCCGCAAATTTGATCCACCCGAGAGGTACCAAGATGTATCAGGACTTGAGAGAAACCTTTTGGTGGTCAGGAATGCGGAAAGATATAGCATACTATGTTGCCTGCTGTGACATTTGCAACAAGGTCAAAGCAGAGCATCAGAAACCCGCTGGGCTACTGCAACCTTTACCAGTACCCCAGTGGAAGTGGGACGACATATGTATGGATTTTATTATGGGACTGCCCAAGTCCACGAGAGGCAATGATGCTATTTGAGTCATTGTAGACATCCTTACGAAAGTGGCGCACTTTATCCCAGTAAAGACCACTTTCAACGCAAATCAGTTGGCACAACTCTACATGTCCCGGATAGTCAGTCTGCACGGGGTACCCATGTCTATCACTTCAGATAGGGGTTCCCTATTTACTTCAGCATTTTGGCTACGGCTACATCAGGCTTTGGGAACCATGCTGAGACATAGCACAACATATCATCCGCAGACAGATGGACAAACCGAGCGAGTGAACCAAATATTAGAGGACATGCTTCGGTCATATGCTCTCTCCCATGGACCCAAATGGGAGGATAGTCTGCCATATTCTGAATTCTCCTACAACAACAGCTATCAGGCAAGTCTCAAGATGTCGCCTTTTGAGGCATTGTACGGACGAAAGTGCCGCACACCGCTGAACTTGTCCCAAAGAGGAGATAGTCGCATTTTTGGCCCGGAGTTGGTGCTCGAGGCTGAGAGGCAAGTTAAGGATATCCAAGAACGACTTCGAGCAGCCAAGTCTCGACAGAAGAGCTATTACGACCCAAAGCACCGGGAAGTAACTTTTGAGCCCGGAGACTATGCTTATCTACGGGTAACTCCTATGAAGGGAGTAAAGAGGTTTGGTACTCGAGGAAAATTAGCCCCAAGATACATTGGCCCCTTTCCAGTGATTGCCAGGAAATGCAGAGTCGCATATCAGTTGGAATTTCCACTAGCATTGTCAGACGTTCATGATGTCTTTCACATCTCACAGTTAAGGAAATGCATTGCACCCCCAGCCAAGCAAGCGGATATGACTGAGCTAGAGCTGGCTAAGGATTTGACTTAGGAGGAAACCCCTGTCAGGATCTTGGAAGAGATGGAAAGAACCACAAGAAGTAAGGTGATAAGATTTTACAAGGTGCTATGGGAGCATCACACTGAAGAAGAGGCTACTTGGGAAAGAGAAGATTTTCTGAGATCCGCCTACCCATATTTGTTCCCTGAGCAACCGAATCTCGAGGACGAGATTCATCCTAAGGGGGGTAGGTTTGTGACCCCCTGATTTTGACAACTTTTTCTGGTTTTATTTGGAATTTGAATGTATTTTTGAATCTTTCACTTGGTCTTGGATATTCTTGAATCTTCTTCCAAGTGCTACAAAGCCCCATCACCTTGCCAAAACCCTGCCAAGTACCCCAAGGATCCAAATTCCAATTAAAATTATTTTCCAAAACTCTTTTCTTTTATTTGAGGATTTAAGGCATTACTATGGGTTGTGAAGCAACCTATAGCTTGGATGCTCAGAAAATTCTCAAATAATTCTTAAAAATCCTTTGGACTATATCTTGCCCAATCTCCAAAAATGTTCCATGGCCTAGATCAAATATTTTGCAAAATAAATCATTTTTGCTCCTGGACAGTTTGGACCTTTGTGAAGGAAGTGTATGATAGGATTGTCCAGTTGCTCTCAAATTTTTGTGGCATGAGGACACCTACAAACAACCTTCCTCCACCAAGTTTCAACCCCAGGAGATCATTCTAGTGAGCAACACTTCAACATCTTGATTCTGGACCAGAAATGTAGTTTGTACATGAACTACCCTCAAACTTAAACCAAATCACCTCAAATTTTGTCAGCTCCTAGTCCTTCCAACCTAAATCACTCTGGACATCTCCATTGGCCCTACCTCCATCGCTCCAACCCTCCAGATCCCTCCCAAGTTCTCTGTCAGGAATTGTTGCTGATTCTACCATTCATCTCAGACCGAACCAAGTCAAACCAAGGACACAGGTGAAATGAGGGATCGAAGGTCGACGTGCTAGACAAGAAACGCCAGGCATACGTGGCCTCCTGGTGCCAAGCACCGTGGTGAGCATGGTGCTGGCATGGTTGTCGCCGCGCTCTGCCTCGCGCCAGGCTCGGGTCTCATCGAGGCGAGACGCCAGCGCCGCAGCAGCTTGTCCAAGCATGCCGACGTCGTCCCTGGATGCCACCTAGCCCCTCCAGAACCCTCGCCCTCGCCGGAGAAGCCCTCGGTGGCCGCCACGCCCGCGGGCACTGTTTTGCCCGTGCGGTCATAGTGCGGCGCCGCTCGTCGTCTTCCCCCCGAGCTATCTCGTCACATTTAGTGCTTCTGATCGCTCCCGTCGCTTTACCCCACGCCACGACGGCTAGCTCGCCGTCCTTGCGCCAGTGGCGGAGCCACGTCACCGCCGATCCAGAGAGATCGCCGCACCCCTCCTCCTAGCTATAAATAACCCCGCCCGGCTTCATTTAGCTCCTCACCCCTCTCCCTCCATCCTCAATCGCCTCCCCAAGCAAGAGCCAAGGCTGAGAGGCCCTCTGGCCTCGAGCTTCGTCGAAGCTCTGCCGTGAGTCGAGCTCCACCACCAGCTCTCTCCACTCCACCTTAGCCTCACCTGAGACCACCATAGTGTTCAGTGCACTCCCCTAGAGCTCCCCGACCTCCTGCCCGACCGAATCGTCGCCGGAATCATCACCTCCGTCGACCACCGCAGCCACCACCCGCCGGAGAAGAATGGCACGACATCGTCCGGCCATCCCCGGAGGAGCCACGGGTACAGGGAAAATCGCCGTTGGACACCCGATCCATCCCCACCATCCACGAGCCCAACCGTCGTCGCTAACTCCGGCAATCACCGCCGGTGAGCCGCCCCCTCCCTCTGTTCTCTCTCCTCCCTTTGTTTAAACGGCCCCGGCCCCACCCGTCAGCCACTGTGGGCGCGCGCGCGCGAAGGGGTAAGTGGAGGCGTACTCTCCGTTTACACCTTCGACGTGGCCATTCGTCTGTTTTTCTGATTTTTGTTTATTTAACAGAATTGACCAGGAACTTAGACTATTAATAACTTTTTACAGGAAGGTCCATTTGACCTGATTCTTTTTGCATTGTGTTTGTATCAAAGTCCTTTATTTTCCCACCAAGTTTGGTATTTTTCCAACACTCATAGAATTGTTGGTTTATAAAAAGGCTTTATGTGACATTTTCTTTTGCTATTTGAAAATATTTTCAGAAGGGATTCTTGTGGATTTGAAGACCAGGAGTTTCTGAACAACCCAACTGATCAAGGCAAGCTAGGACATCCATATTATGAAGCATTTCATAGCATTGCATAATTCATATTCATTTCTTGCATATATTTAACCTAGATAATTCATAGTAAATTATTTAAATGTTTAAAGTTGATAACTCAGAATGATATGATCAATAACTATGCTTGCTAAGTGAAACATAGTTGGTTGATCAAGAGTCACTTGTCCGGGCTTACCCGTGCAACCACATTTGCCGGTATGGGACGGCCTTGACTTGGTCTGACTCGGTGCTCTTTCACCGGTACCTCCAAAGAGGGAGGGTTATGCGTGCGTGCTGCCCTGATCAGGTAGACGGTGATAACCCTGTGAGCCTAGTTGAGTTGTTTGTCGGCGTCCCCGTTTGGGACTGTTTAGTTAGGCCACGATGGTGGCAGGTGACACGGGGCCACCCAAGGCTTGACTCCGGGGGAGTGCGATTGCCGGTGGTACGATGAAAGAGTCACGGGTCAGACAGGTTTCGTTGGAGCAATGCTGGTCCACCCGAATGGGATCACGAGGTCAGTGCTCCATAGTGTGGGTAAAGTGCGCAACCTCTACAGAGTGTAAAATCTATTCGAATAGCCGTGTCCACGGTATTGGACAGCCCGACCAGACCTCTCTAGGTGATCAACCATAATAACTGTAGTAATGATGGAAGAACTTGTCTTTCGAGTGGAAGTACTCGTTGGTATCGAGTATTCCGAGGGTTGTGAGGCAACCCAGAGACGAATAAGTTGGTAACAGTAAGTGAATCACTTAAGACTTAACATGTTGATTTGCCATGATTTGCTGCATAAATTGGTTGTCATGTGCTTGCGAGTACATTCAAAGTACTCACCTGGCGTATATGCCAGATGCAGGAGAAGACTGAGACGGAGGTCTCGATGTCCGTGTTGTGATGCCTAGGATGTGTCCTCAGCAGTGTCCCTGTGGATGGAGTTACTATCATGTTCCGCTACGCAGTAGTCTTCCGCCATAGTATTCTGCAGTAATACCGAGGCCCTGATATGTTGGATAAATAATGTAGATATTGTCATAGCACTAGGTGTGCTTTTGGCCTCGATGATCATGTAATATATGTGAGCTTGTACTCGACTATTTTCAATAAAAGTTCAGCTATGTTCTGTTCCAAGTTGTTGTGTGTTTCCAGAAGACATGATCTCTGGGTTGGAAACACAGGTAAACCGGTTCTCTGAGCCGGGGTGCCACAACCCCGCACCGCCATCAAGTCCCAAGTGCTGGCCAACTTCTTAGTCGACTGGGCCGAGTCCCAATACCTGCCACCAGCGCCGGAATCTATGCATTGGCGGATGCACTTTGACAGCTCAAAGATGCGCACCGGCTTGGGGGCCGGCATCTTCCTCACCTCTCGCAAGGGCGACAAGCTAAAGTACACACTACAGATCCACTTCGCCGCCTCCAACAATGTAGCCGAGTACGAGGCGCTCATCTTTGGGCTCCGACTGGCCAAGGAGATCGGCATCCGCCGCATCCTCTACTACGGCGACTCTGACTTGGTGGTCCAGTAGTCGTCTGGCGACTGGGACGCCAAGGACGCCAACATGGCAAGCTACCGCTTCCTCGTCCAGCAGATGAGTGGGCACTTCGATGGGTGCGAGTTCCTCCACGTGCCAAGAGCCGACAACGATGTAGCGGATGCCCTCGCCCGCATTGGCTCCACCCGGCAGGCCATACCAACTGGCGTCTCCCTCGAATGTCTGCGCAAGCTGTCTATCAAGCCGTCGCCAGTGTCCGACTCCATTTTTGTGCCGGCTGACCCCGGAGCAGTCGAATCCGGCTCGGGGACCCCAGCAGTCGGCCCGGGGACTTCGGCAGGCGGCCCGGGGACTTCATCGGCATCACCAGGAGCGGCCGGCTCCAGCCCGCCGCCTCCCAACCCGGCCACCCTCGTGCCAGTTGCCGTCTTCACAGTGGTGGCTGCCCCATCTTGGGCACAGCCCATCCGCGACTACCTGGTAAGCCGCGTGCTACCAGCAGATGAGGTGCTAGCCCGATAGATCCAGTGCCGGGCAGGCGCCTACACCATCATCAACAGAGAGCTCGCCAGGCGGAGCGTGACCAGCGTTTATCAGCGCTGCGTGGAGCCGGAGAAGGGCATGGAGATCCTCAGAGACATCCACCAAGGCGAATGTGGCCACCATGCCGCCTCCAGGTCCCTCGTAGCCAAGGCCTTCCGCCATGGTTTCTTCTGGCCGACCGCATTGGACGACGCCAAGGAGTTAGTCAAGAAGTGCAAAGGGTGCCAGAAATTCAGCACCAAGCAGCACCAGCCGACCTCTGTGCTCAAGACCATCCCCATCACTTGGCCATTTGCCGTGTGGGGTTTGGACATGGTGGGTGCTTTCAAGACAGCACGCGGTGGCATGACTCATTTGCTGGTCGCCGTGGACAAATTCACCGAGTGGATAGAGGCCAAGCCAATCAAAAAGCTGAACGGTCCGACTACCGTCATGTTTGTCGCCGACATTACCGTCCGATACGGCGTTCCACACAACATCATCACCGACAACGGCACCAACTTCGCCAAAGGCGCCTTGGCCCATTTCTGCGCAAACCAGGGTATCCGACTGGACCTAGCATCCGTTGCCCATCCGCAGTCAAACGGCCAGGTGGAGCGAACAAACGGCCTCATCCTGTCCGGCATCAAGCACCGCCTGATCGAGCCGCTGGAGCGATCGACCGGCTGCTGGATCGATGAGCTGCCGGCCGTCCTCTGGAGTCTTCGGACCATGCCCAACAGATCAACCGGCTTTACACCCTTCTTCCTCATGTATGGTGCCGAGGCTATCATCCCCACGGATATCGAGTTCGACTCGCCTTGCGTCACTATGTACATGGAGGCGGAAGCAAAGGAGGCGCGAGAAGACGGCGTCGACCTGCTGGAAGAGGCCCGACTGCTAGCGTGCAGCCGGTCTGCCATCTACCAGCAGAGCCTACACCACTACCACAACAAGAAGGTCAAGCCGCGTACATTCCGTGAAGGCGACCTTGTGCTCCACCTGATCCAGCGATCAGCCGGCCAGCACAAGCTCGCAGCACCTTGGGAAGGCCCCTTCATCGTCAGCAAGGCCCTGGGCAACGACTCGTACTACGTCATCGACGCCCAAAAGCCCAGGGCATGAAAGCGAAGCACAGCCGGTGAAGAGACGGAGCGGCCGTGGAACGCGAACCTACTCCGTCCGTTTCATAGTTAGAGCGAGCGTATGTACCACGCCAACTTTTGTATTAAGTAAGGACCTCAGGTCCCCCGAGATGCACTCGGGGGCTACCTTTTTATCCATGAGATAAGCTTATACCATGAATTGAGTTTTTGTTATATATTCTTGCCCCGTCCGGGTTCCGGTCAGCCGACCCGGGGGCTCGCCGTCTTGGCCTAAGTTCGCACCAGCCGGAGCCGACTAGTAGTGTGCCGACGCCAAGGCCCTCTCTTCGCTCCAAGTCACAGCTCACAGCGCAGCTGTCCGACTGGCAAAAGTCAAAGGCCAGAAACGATGTCCACACGAAAAACGACAAAGGAAAACGCCGACTACGGCCAAGCCGTCCTCTCGCCTCCCTCGTCCGGCTGATCATCAGCTGGCAGGCCAGCTTGTCGCTCGACTAAGCTAAGCTCTAAGCGACTGAAGTAACTTGCCCGTTCTAAACGACCAAGTCCTTGACCCAGCCACAGACCGCAGTGCGGCTGTCCAGCTGGCAGGGAGGCGGCCAAGGGAACGCGGTGAAGGAAAAAGCCAAAGAGGGCAAAAGCAAACTCAAGCTAGAACCCGGCAACACATGCAAAATGTGGGGATTTAAACTTTGTACATTGCAAAAGGGCCCAAGGCCAGCATTCATCAAGTTTAAAAACACACCCCTAGTGGGTGGAACTGCGCATAACTGACATTGTTTTCAAGCACGAAGAAAACTCGAAAAAAGATAACAGGCCATATAGGCGGACGACCCCTCGAGCTGCACGGACTGGTCGGCGGCGGGCGTAGCTCCAGCTGGTGGGGCTGCCGGCTGCGGAGTCTCGGCCTGGCGGTCAGCAGCGGCTGACGTGGTCTCCGGCTGGTCGCTAGTCGGCGCTGGGCCGGACTGAGTTCGGCTGGTAGCTCCGCCGTCCGGTGAGACGCGGCCGCCTTCCTCGTCCTCATCGCCCTCGTCGCCTTCGTCGCTGGAGGCGATCTCCTTCGCCGAGTCCTCCCCGTCTGACGGGTTCAGACCGAACCAGGACGGAGGAACCACGGCGCCGTCATCTCCCTGCTCCGGGACGAAGACGTCAACATCAGCATAGTCGGCGATGGCCGCCGCACGGACGGCGATGTCCTCGTACTACGCCGCCAGCTCCGGCAGTGCCTCTTGGTGAAATGTCGCTAGCTGCGCCAGGCGCACGCCGGGGCACCAGGCCTTGACGAACTCTAGAGCCTTTGCAGCCCCGGACCGCGCCGCGGAGCTCTTCCAGGCTTCGAGCCAGCTCGCTGCAACCTCCAGCCTGTCGGCCGTCCAACTGGGAGTCCACGTGATCTGAGCACCCGGCCACAAGCTTTCCAAGACCTGCGACCCGGTGCGCTGAAGCCGACAGAGAAGGCGGCGCATGGGCTTGAGGCGCATCCGGACGGCCGTGAGTTGTTCGCCCATGGTCCAAGGCCGGTCCTGTGCGATCTCCTTGCCCTCCTGCCTTTGCTCCTCGTGCTGGGCCTCGATGGCCATCCAGACGGAGACGGAGTAGCCCAGGAGGAACTCTACTCAAGAAGACAAAGATGTCAGAGGCCGGCTTCCAGCAATAGCCGACAGCTAACAATCAGCAACCCACTACCCGGAGAAGAGAGACGCACCGTCAAGCATGTCCTCAATCACGGAGTAGCCGTCATCAAGGAGCTTCTCCCTCTCGGCCCAGTCCGAGCGTTGAGTCTCGAACTTGGCCGTTAGGCGCTCTTCGTCTGCCTCCAGCATCCGGACCTGGTTCACGTGGCGTTCGGCCTGCTCCGCCAGCTCCTTCTCCAGCCGGTCGCGAGCCGCGGCCTCCTGGTCACACTCCTGCACCAACACCCGGAGCTGGCCCTCGAGCTTGGCCACGCGCTCCCTCAACTGGGCAGCGGCCGCTGCAAGAAGAAGACATAAATCATCATCATCTACTTCGACAAAAACGAAAACAAGCCTACCAGAAAAGATTCGGCCCGACTGCTCAATAGTTGGCCGAATCTCGGGGGCTACACCCAGTGGGTGCGCTGGCGCGCCCCCACTGAAAGCCGGCTTACTTACTTCGGCTCTGAGCCAGCTCAGCTGTCAAGGTGGTGAGCGTCTGGTTCTGCGTATTGTACGCGGCCGCCCGCATGTTGTGGTAATCCTGCAACAGCAGCAAGCATTTCAGCCAAAGGAAAGAATACCTTGGAGTTCCAACCCGCCTGCTCAGCAGCCAGCTCGGAACTCGGGGGCTACACCCAGTGGGTGCGCTGGCGCGCCCCCACGGAAGACTACAAGACAAAAATATAGCAAAAATAAGGTGTACGTACCCGGATGGCCGACCGCGTCGCCAACAACTCCTCCCTCGCCCTCTGCAGAGTGGCGTTTTGGGCGAGGAACCGGTCCTCCAGGTCGCGCACCGCCAGGTTCAAGGCGGCCGAGCCGGCCCCCGCCACCCAGCCTGAAGGAGGGGCGCTCGTGGCCCTGGCGTCGGCTCCCCGCGAGCTCGAGGCCGCAGCCTCCACCTGCCGCCTTGGCTCTAATGTCGCCCGCGTCGCACACCAGCGCGCAGGAGCACGCGCCACCAAGGCCTGGCGTGCCGCCTGCCCGGCGCCAGCTGGTGGTACCTCCGGTTGGTTGGGCTCACCGCTTCCTCATCCGTCGGCTTCCGGCGCGCGTCGGGGCTCCTCCACCTCCGGGATGACGGTGTCGGGGGCCACAACCTCCAGCACCGACTGGTCGGCCCCAGGCGGCGTCTGGTTCTCCGCCGTCTCCACCTCCGGCTGTTTGAGGGTGACGGTCTTCGGGACCTCGCCACCAGCCGGATCTGCCGTCCCCCTGGCGCCGGCTCCCGCCTGCCCCTTGGTCGGGGCCTCCGCCTGCGCCTTCGCCGCTGCCTCCGCCTCCGCTTCCGCCGCGGCCCGGGCCTCCGCCTACGCCACCTCCTCCGCTTGGGCATTGGCCCGCGCCTTCTCCGCGGCCTCCTGCACCTCGCGCGCCTCGCGCGCGTTCCTTTCCTGCGCCTCTCGGAGGGCAGCAGCCGGATCCGGACGCCGAGCATCCGCGGAGCCATCCACTGAGTCCATCAGCGAGGCGGATGAAGCCCGCGTGACGGCGAAGGTCGTCCTGCTCAACAAGAAAGCAAAGATGAGGAAACACCCCAAGAAAGAGGGAAAACATGAAGTCAGAGTGGCAAGTGCGCTTACCCGGACGTAAGCGGCATGGGTTTGGGCCCCCTACGGGTGGCGGACACCTTCTGGGCCTCGTGCCGTCTGGTGGCGTCCGCCTGTTTGGCCTTCTTGGCCGGGTGTCTGCCGTACCTCCCCGCCAGGCGGCGCTTGTGCCCACCGGGTGCAGCTGCCGGCCGTGGCGTAGAGGTTCCGGCTCCTGTTCCCGCTCCCCCCCTAGGCGGGCGCCGCTCCTCGTCGCTTTCATCGTCGTCCGGCCAAGCCCGGACATCCGGACATCGCCGATTCCACCTCCGCTGCCTCCTGCGGAGCCGCCCGCTTTGAGGGCACTAGCTCCCCCGCCGCCTCCTGCGGAGCCGCCTGCTTCGGGGCCGCCTGCCCCTCCGCCACCTCCTCCAGCGACCTCCTCGTCGCCGCCTTCCTCCATGGCGGCTGCCCCAAGCTCGGGATCCTCAGCGTCGCTATCCTCGCGGTCCGAGATCCACTCGTGGCCAGGGGCCGGTGTGCCTTAGCCCGCGAAGCGCTGCCACAAAAAGCCGACTGGTCAAGATGGAGGGACGAAGAATATTGTGTATAAAGCAGCCGGATCTGGTACTTACCGCTGGAGGGGGGTTGGCCCGACTGAAGGGCTCCTTGCCGATACGCCACTCCACCTCGCTGAGTTTGCAGTTGGAGATGTCGTTGACATGGCGGACCACCTCCACCCTCGGCATCTCCTTGGTGGACATCCGGCATGGATCCCGGCGGCCGCTCATCTGGCTGATGAGGTGCGGCCGAAGCTGAAGCGGCGATACCCGGCGCATGATGAAGCCGGCCAGCAGGTCGGCCGGCTTGAGCCCCTCCCGGCTTGTCATCTCCTCCAACTGGGCGAGGACGCTGACGATAGGGCCCGGCAGGGGGCGCTTGGGCGGCTGCTGTAGCCAGTTGTTGCGCGGCCCAGCAGGCGGCCCGGGCACGAAGGCCGGTAGGTTGATGTAGTCGACGTTCCGGAGATTCTGGACGTAGAAGTACGACTTCTGCCAAAGCTTGGCCGACTCGAGCAAAGGGATCGACGGGAAGCGCGTGCCGCCTCCTGAACGCCTCACAGCCACACACGCCCCGCACTGGGCCGGCTCCTCCTTCGCCGATGTACCTAGCTTGAGGTAGAAGAACCTACCCTAGAGCTTGATAGTCGGCAAGACGCCGAGGTACCCCTCGCAGAAAGTAATGAAGGCGGAGAGGCACACCACCGTGTTGGGGGTGAGGTGATGCGGCTGCAGTCGGTAGAAATGGAGAAACTCGCGAAAGAAGCCACTGGCCGGGAGCGCAAAGCCACGGAGGAAGTGAGCGTAGAAGACGACGTACTCACCGGGCTCCGGCCGCGGTGAGATCTCCGGCTCGGGGGGGATGTGCACGCCCACGTTTTCGGAATGAGGCAGCCTCCGCGTCGCGCGGAGGAAGTCGACATGGTCATCGTGGATGTTGGACCCCAGCCATCTGCTTTTCGCCATGGCGTGGGGACGGCGAGGAAGAGCTCGACGGAGAAGAAGAAGATGGTGGGCGACACGGCGACGACACTAGGCGGCGGTGCCGCAACGGTGGCCACGCTACTTCGGCGGAGCGGCGACTGCGGCTAGGAGACAGCGACCCGGGAGGCGGCCACAGAAGCACTTCGGCGGCGGCGGAGCAGCACCGCGGCAGCAATGGAGAAGGGAGAAGAGAGAGTGGGGAGGGGGCGCGCGTGCGTTCTGCCGCCCCTCCTCCTCTTCCCCCTCTTTATAACCGGCGGAAGCGAAGCCGAGGCGACGTGGGGGCATGGGATTAACTGCGCCCGACGCCCAGCACGACCCAGCGTATTCCGCGCGGTTCTGGCGCCGTTAATGCGCCGCAGAAGGGCAACCGCCCGCCTCGGCCGCAGGCATCCGCGCGCGGGCCGAGGCCCTGTAGTGGCGGGTCCCGGCCTACGGCGATGTCTCGTCGCGCGCGTGGGATGGCAGGCCGGCCTGGCCTACGGACGCCGCGTGGCGTGCGCGCAGCGGGCGGCGCCGCCTCGACTCCCACCTGTCGATTCGAATTCTACCAGGCGGCCGCGGCCGCGGTCGGCTCCCAGCGTTCGGCTCCTCCCAGCCGGACGGAGCAGAAGGCGGAAGACCACTCGAAGGGGAAACTGCTGAGGCCCTCCGACTGCTAAAAAGCCATAGAACCTCACCAGCTTCGGGGACTACTGTCGGGGGGATAGACCCCAGGTAGGCTCATCAGCACTTAATCATATTTCGAGACATCGGGGCTGGCCAAGCCCCTCAGTCCGACTGGTCGTATGACCGGCCTCCAGGACCGGAGGGCCGCCTCCTAAAAGGCGGCGGGCCCCAAGAAAGTGGTTGAGGCCAGAAGGCCGCCTCCTAGAAGACGGCGCACTCCAGAAGACGGTAAGGGTACGGTCTGGCTCCTAGCGGGCGGCACGTCCCTTCCCTAGGAGTTTGAGCCCGACCAGGAGACAAGCTGGGGCATGGCCATAGTGCGCCATGCCTCCCCCAAATCACGACCGCATGGCTATAGTAGGCGCCGCCAGGCGGCCGCCGACCCGCCCGGCGCGGCACCGTAGCCATGGCGCGCCCGACACGGCCTCCGTCAGCACGGAGGGCACCACAGTGAAGAGCCGTCAGCGGGGCCCACAGGCGGTGGCCCCACCTCTCGGCCAGTTCCCTGGCAGCCGGCAGGGCCCAACAGAGGTGGGCCCCACCAGCCGGCGGAGAACCCGGCCCCCAAGGACGCTGGCAGCCGGGGCCTACCACCCGGCCATATTACCATTGTACCCCTGGGGGGTTATCCTATAAAACCCCCCAGGCCACACCCATGCAAAGGGTTCCCCTCATGTTCCACTTCAGTTCTGCACATACCATAGCGAGGGAGGGGAGAGAGCTAGCCTTGCTCTTCTTCCTCCTCTGGCCGAACAACTCTAGGAGCGTCATTGTACTCTTTGCTTCATAGTGATCATGCGGAGACCCTGCAGAGCAGGAGTAGGGGTTTCATCTCTTAGGAGAGCCCTGAACCTGGGTAGTTCTCATGTCCGTCCGAGCTTGTGCCCACTCCTGCTTCCAGGACCCGACGACGATCTCATGGCCCCAACCATGATAAGCCACCCCCTGGCATCTGTCGAGATTTTACCACGACATCATCGGATTCGTAGTTCTTGCTCTTGCTTTTGCCACGATAGTTTTCCAGAATCATATCTTCCACTAGCATGAATTTTTGCTTCCCATAGAGGACAGTCTGAAATGAAGTGTCCATGCTTTTTGCACTTGAAACAGGTGTATTCTCCAACAGGTTTTGATGAAGATTTTGAACCCCCAGAGTTGCTTGAACTTCTTTTCTGGAAGTCTCTTCTTGTGAAAGCGTTGGAATCTTTTCGTGATCAGTGCAAGATCTTTGCTGAGTCTTTCTGGGTCATCTGAATCTTCTTCGGCATTTCCATCGAAGGAGGAATCAGCCACAACCTTGAGAGCATGATTTTTGTGTTGGCTTGAGCCATACAGATCTCTTTTCTCTTCTTCCTATTCCTCGTGAGTGTTCAGTCTTTCCATGATATCAGCAGAGTCGAGGTTCTTGAAATCAGCTCATTCACGAATCATCAAAACAAGTGTGTCGAAAGGACTGTCAAGAGATCGAAGCAGTTTCTTCACGACTTCATGGTCAGTGATGTCTTTGGCGCCGAGAACTTGAAGCTCATTTGTGATGTCACTCAGGCTGTCGAAGGTTTGCTGACAGCTTTCATTTCTAATGCGCTTGAATCGATTGAATTTGGCTCGAAGAGTATCAATTCGAGCTTATTTTTTAGATGAAACTCCTTTATTTATCTTCTCGAGGACATCCCACAATTCCTTCGTAGTTTCACACTGGCGATAGTGAAGAAATTGCGCTCGATTGAGATGGCCGCTAATCTCATCTTTGGCTTGAGCATCTAGCTGTATGAGCTTCTTTTCTTCGTCGGTAGGGGCTTGAGGTACAACAATTGTGAGCCTGAACTGCACCACGTTCCACATATCATCATCTATTGCCTAGAGACGGATCTTCATCTTCTCCTTCCAGAAGGGGTAGTCCATCCCATCGAATATGGGAATCTTGAGATGCGATTTATAGTTCACTGAAGACATACTTAAACTCCAAAGTCGTTAGACTAAAATGAGCGGAGTCAAGGAGTACCTTGCACTGATACCAATTGTAGGAACGAAGTATGTTTACCAGAGGGGGGGGGGTGAATGGGAGTTTTAAATTTTCTTCGGAAAACTCCAAACTCTCAGAACCCAGTAGCGGAACAAATGAAAAACAAACTATAGCGAACTAAAACTGAGTACCGAAAGGAAACTAAGTTATGCATTGATACAAATCACACGAATGAAAATGCATCAAAGTTAAACATGGGTGAAAGAGATAACTGAAGATGTTCGATGGCGACAAGGTATTTGTTCGACCAGTTCGTCCTTCTACACAAGGACTACGTCTGGTTGGAGGGGCTGTGACTTAACACGGAAGATAAACTCTCTTCACCCTATTCTCCTCGACAATTGGTTCATTAACCAATGCCGATCAGTCGTGGTAGATACTTGAAGGCGATCTCCGAACCTTTACAGACTTCTTCTTCGAGAACCACAATCACTCTTGGTCTCTGATGACCCACAAGTATAGGGGATCAATCGTAGTCCTTTCGATAAGTAAGAGTGTCGAACCCAACGAGGAGCAAAAGGAATTGACAAGTGGTTTTCAGCAAGGTATTTTCTGCAAGCACTCAAATTATCGGTAACAAGTAGTTTGATAGCAAGAAAATTTGTAACGGGCAAGTAACTGTAACTGTAAATAAAGTGCATCAAGGTAGCCCAATCCTTTTGTGGCAAAGGACATGCCCAAACGGTATCTTATAATAAGCAAAGCATTCTTGAGGGTACACGGTAATTTCACCAAGTCACTTTCATCATGTTGGTTTAATTCGTGTTCGCTACTTTGATAATTTGATATGTGGGTGGATCAGTGCTTAGGTGCTGTTCTTACTTGAACAAACCTCCTACTTATGATTAACCTCGTCGCAAGCATCCGCAACTACGAGAAAAGTATTAATATAAAATCTAACCATAGCATTAAACTTTTGGATCCAAATCGGTCCCTTACGAAGTAGCGCATAAACTAGGGTTTAAGCTTCTGTCACTCTAGCAACCCATCATCTAATAACTACTCCACAATGCATTCCCTTAGGTGCAAATATGGTGAAGTGCCATGTAGTCGATGTTCACATGACACCACTAAGGGAATCACAACATACATATCATCAAAATATCGAACACACACTGGTACAGCGAGGTGCTATACAAATGGTTTTTAACCCCTTTCCGTGATGGCGTTTTGAACCATCGCCAAGTGAGTGACTGCAATAGGGGTTCCTTCCCACACGACCCAGAAACCGTCGGGGATAGGCCCTCCTGGCACACACGCTCGGCAAAATGAGGTCATGTGCGACGGGCCAGCGATGAAATACGATTATACAGGCCCAATCGGTTCCGGTTGTAAGTACATCCCACACAATCAGTCCCAAACAAACGTTTCCGTTTGTTATGTACATTCCACACAGTCAATCCAAGGAATACGTTTCCGTTCTTATGTACATCCCACACAGTCAATCTAGGGAAAATGTTTCCGTTCGTATGTACATCCCACACAGACAATCCAGGGAAAACATTTCCGTTCGTATATACATCCCACACAGTTTTATATATAGCCTCGTGTGTGATAGGTGTAACTATCACACATGCTCTGCCACGGTTAACCGTTTGCTTTTATTCAACTAAATCACACATGATTTGATGAAGAAAAATGTATGGCATTGGGCTATCCATCACAAGCGCTTTTACTGCTAGGACCGTTTGCAAAGTTCCATGACCCATTTAGCAGGTTTATTATTTTATAATTAATAATTCCAGAATTACGCAAATTCACATTTCATATCGAACAGCTATTTGCGAGTTTCATATCAGGCACATAATTATATTTTAACATCACAGTATGATAGCAACCTGAGAACAACACAGTACAACATATAGGTAGTTCGCCTTCATAAGAATAATATTAGAACAATATATTCATTTCCCTAATCGAGATCATCCAGGCTTGTCTTATCCACCTCTACTTTCAGTTCAGTAAGAACCTGTTTTGCACTGGCCAACTAGGAAAGTGCCTCCTCCTTCGCCAACACCATCTTAGTAAAGTTTGATTTAAAAAATCTGAGCTCATTCTCCATCTTCCTCTTTTTATCCCGCATCTTCAAATATTCTTCAGCGTTGACAACACTTTCTCTAAGCCTACCTCTGTTCTCTTCCTCATACATGCTCCAGAGCTTTGCAAGGCACATCTTCAAAGACTGTGCCCACTCTTGATCAACCCACTCCAGGTAAGAACACTTCCATTCATCCTATAATATTTAAAACTAGATCAGTAACAATTGTAGGGGAAATGGGTTTCTAGCAACATAGAAAATCACCAAATACATATATTGATAAACTGAAGAAACAGGTTAATTATGACATATCTTCTCAAAAAGATCAATGTGCAAATGAATTAATTGCCACTAAGACAACAACCAAATTCTGAAACATCAGAAGCTATAATTATTTATAACAATGCTACAAGTTCTTAGTCATGTACTATAAATAACAAATTGAACATTTTATGAGGAAGCTAAATATAACTGCAACAACATAGTGACAGTGTTTGGATGACATCAAATTGATACTAACAGGTGTGTACATGCACAGATTTAGTAACATAGAACTAATAGCACTAAGGTCGTCAACTGTGTATGCCAAAACCGGTGTAAAGACAACTGTTGCTACATTTGTGTAACACCCCATGTCATTAGCCACAGTAATCACTTTTGATAATGACAAGTCTGCAAGTTTAACAGTGCATGATCATCATTAGCATCATATTGCATTTCAACTCCAAAGTCAAAATCCAAATTTAAATGAAAGTGGAAAATAAAAGTTGTTCAACATAGAAACTAAAATGTTCAATAAATAATAAATATTGTAGAGACAATTCAAAAATTGTAACCAACAATTATTACAATAATTGAGTAACCCTAACCTCCTCTAACAGTGGCTGAAAATGATATTTAATAACCTTTTAATTAATCTAAATTAAATAAGAAATGGTGTTTTGCCCAAACTAGTTTTCGGTGTTAGGGTATAATGCACTGATATTTATGGACTAGGTCACACTTTTTACAAAATTCATTTGGTGCCCAAACATTTTGCAAACAGAAAAGAAAAGAGACAGAAAAAGAGAAAAAGGCAAAGGCCTAATGTAGCTACTGTGCACTCGGGCCTGCTCGCTACAGCGCCGGCCTAGCCCGCGCAGCTCCTCCTCCCACCCCCGGCACTGCTCCCCTGCGCCGCTGTCGAACACCCCGCGCGCGCCGCGCACCCGTGCCGGGGCCCCCCCTCTCCCTCGCGCGATAACGCGCCCTCCCTGATGGATAAGAGCATCCCCCACGCCCTCTCTGGCTCCCTCTCGCCTCATTCTCCCCCTCCCTCGCTCGCTACCGCCATGGCCGACGCGGCCATCGCCATTGCTCCCTCGCCCGCGTAGCCACCACCTCCGCCATACCGTCCCGCCTAGTCCAGCGTCACCGCCGTGCTCCGCTACGCCGCCTGCGCCAATGAGCTGGAGCCGAACACCTCTGCATCGCCGGCCTGCATCGTCTTCTTCCCCTACGGCCTCCTGCGTTGCCGCCGTTGATTCACTCCGGCAAGCCTTCCCCGAGCCCGCTGTTGCACACCTACAGGGCCCGGTGAGCAGTCGACGCCGTTCCCCTATCTTTTCTTCTCACTATCGATGTCGTAGTGACCGCGTTCGAGTTGCCCAAGCCCACCGCCGCGGACCTCGTCGCCGGCGACCGTCCGGCGACCATTTGGTCTTGTGCTGCTGCCTTTCCGCTTCGCCGCCTTGCATAGGCCTCGCCTACCCCTTGCTTCGCTCGCAAAACTCGTCGTGGTGCCGTTCCCGTAGCTCGCCCGAGAAACCTCGCCGCCGACGAGCTCCTGGCGCTCCACTCCGGCCTCTCCAGCACCCCGCACCGCCACCGTTCGACGCGTGACGTCGAGCCGCATCGAACGCACCGTCCCCCAGCCCCGGAGACGCCCTGTGGGCGAATCCCGAACCTCGCCGGCTCGCTCCGCCGCGTTGGAGCTCGCCGGAGCGCTCTCCGGCCAGCGTCCGACGTGGCCGGTGGGTCCCGCCCCCAGTGCCACTGCCTGTGGGCCTGGTCGGCCCCAGTTGACCAGTTGACTTGGTCAACTGGCTGACTAGGCACTACCCAGTCACTGACTGGTGGGGCCCCTCTCCCTGTGTCTATGACATATAGGCCCCCCTTGTCAGGTGCCTAATTAACTAATTAGTTTAATAAAAATAATTAAAATCCTAATCAGTCACTGACTGCTGGGCCCCACCTGTTAATTAACCCAATTAGTTAATTTAATCTCTCTGTTAAAGCCACAGTGTATGACATGTGGGCCCCACTTGTCAGGTTTGACTCTGGTCAGCCAGAGTTGACCTGCTGATGTCACACTGACCTCATGCTGACGTCATCATTCACTATTCTGGATAATTCGAATTTAAATAAATAATTAAATTCAGAAAATGTTTAAAACTTTAGAAAATCATATAAATTAGACCGTAACTCCGATGAAAATAATTTATATATGAAAGTTGCTCAGAATTTTGATACGAACCCGAATACGCCCTCCGTATTCCTGTCAGATGCCCCTAGCTATATGAACATTGAACTTTTAGACCGAATTTGATAAATGAATAGTGCTCAACTTTAATTAAATAAATCCGAATAAATTCCTAAATTAATCAAATCATTTAGTTAGGCAGTAGAACACCCCGGCATATCATTTAGGCATGTCATACATATTGTTTGCATTATTGTCGTGAATTTATTGTTTCTCTCCCCCTCCTTCTCTCTCGATAGACGCCGAGACTGACGACGCTGTACCTGGGTACGACTACGCTACAGACGAGCAGCCCGTTGACGATCCCTCTCTCTTGCCAGAGCAACCAGGCAAGCCCCCCCTCCTTGAGCATCCAGATATCGCCCATTCCATTTCTCCTGCTTGCATTAGATTTTGCTACTGTTAATGTTTGCTCCTATTCTGATGCATAGCCTGCTTTTGTAACCTGTTTATTGTTACCTTACCTGCCTATGATAAACTGTTTAGTATAGGTTGGTAGTGAACCATCAGTGACCCCCACCACCATATCCTTTTATTGCCCCTGCTTGATCATCGACGACTCAATCAATGTGATCGTCGACCAGAGACCAACACATCACTTCACCCCCCTTAGTTGTACGACTCTGCATAGTAACTATCGAGTGCCGAGGGTGATACCTCGTAACGCACTCCTGATGAACTCTCTGCAGTGTAGCTATGCGGTCGTGGTCATCGAGGGTGATTCCTCCTTCTCCACTTCCGATACGACTCTGTCGTGCAACCCCTCAGTATGAACCTCGAGGGTGATACCTCATACGTTCACCCTGATGATTTCATCGAGTGGAATCCACCGAGGGTGATTCCTCGGGTTTTCCCCCTTTATGTTATGACCACACGGTTACTTTGACCTTTGTTACAGGCGGGTCGACCCTGGTGGGTACCTGCTGGGGATCTATGATGTCGGGTGTGCCGGAAGGGCACTCGAGTGTGATATTGTGGTGGAGCTTCAGAAACTCTGATTGTCTCCGCGTGATACTAAATGAGCCTATTGGATTTGGGTTTGTGATCTGAGTGGGTCGATGTGCCCTATACGCACTACCACCACGCGGGATAATGGTTATGGGGCCCTCTACGTCGTACGTTTCTCCCGAAAGCTCGTCAGACGTCATGATTCACCGTGCGGGCTAATTGTCGGGATTGGGCTGGATACTTCACTGACGAGTTCAGTGTCGCGCCTGCACCCCGGCCAGTCTCGCAACGCGTAGGGTGCCCAGGGCGATGGCCCAAGACCTCTGGGTGCATAGGTTAGTCCGGCGTGCTGACCTCTCTGCTGAGCCTAGGTAGAGCGTTGCTTCGTGTTGATCTTCCGAGGCCGGGCATTACCTAGCAAGTGTGTCCGACCAGAGTTGATCGAGCGTGTTGGGTAACAGTAGTCCACCCCTGCAGGGAAGAATGATCTATCGATAGCCGGTCCTACGGTAAAGGACGCTCAGTTTGTGTATCCCGATCTACTACTTGAACTGGATACTTGATTACTTAATTGAAGCTTCGGGATTGCTTTCTCGCTGGGAGTCGAGGAAGGATCTCTAGGCTTTGCTTCAACATGTTTGCTAAATAAAATGCTATTCTACTCTCTTCTATTGCTGCAAGATGATGACTTGTGAAGATGTTTGAAGATGCTAGTCTTCGGTAGGACTAGGCCTTCTCTCTATTCTGGCATTTCTGCAGCCCAGTCCACATATATAGCCTTTCTCCATTGATAATGTTGCATATGTAGTATAGATCCTTGCTTGCTGAGTACTTCGGATGAGTACTCACGGTTGCTTTGTACTTCTTTTTCCCCATATCCCACTTTGATGATACCTCAGACGATGGAGCCCCGGAGCCCGATGCCACCACAGGAGCTTACTACCAGGAGGGTCCAGATGGCACGTACTACTGGATCGAGCCAGCCGACCAGGAGTAGGATCGGAGGCTCCCAGGCAGGAGGCCAACACCTTTCGATCTAGAGTCGTTGTTTGTGCTAGCCTTCTTAAGGTAAAACTTGTCTAACTATGTCTGTACTCAGATACTATTTGTATGACTGACTATGTATTCGGATCTTCGTGATCCCTGGTCTGTAATATTGTGGATCTCCGTTTAATTGTGTTTAGAGTTGTGTTGTGATATCTTCCCGTGAGTCCCTGTGCTTGATCGTACACGTTTGCGTGTATGATTAGTGTACGATTGAGTCGGGGGTGTCACAAGTTGGCACCAGTGCCCTGCACTGGCGAGCCGATGCAGCGGAAAAAAATCAGTGACCCGGACTCCGGAGTACCTAGTTGCTCTGATGCCCAGTTCATTCGTGCCATAAAGATTTAGTATTTTACTGCTTGGCTGCTCGGATGTGTGTACCAAAGTTGGTTGCGCAAACTGCTGAAGTGGTGCCAAATAATTTTCTAATGGCACCGCTGATGAGATGGCAACATTTTTAGATACTAGGTACAAACTGTGACACTGTCTTAACATCCACAATAACATAGCGCAGTGACAGTGTCTGAATCACATCTAACAAATGATTTGTAACAACGAAAGTGGGGCTAACCTTCTCTGCACATGTCAGAAACTTCCTCCCACTGTCCACAGATTCAAACACAACTAACTTCATGCATGGAGATTGATGCTGACAACGAGCAGGCAGATCTTCAGCCACCCCGCTCCATTCATTGCAACTGATGGTCCTAGGGAGCTACAAGAGGAAGAAATGACTCAAATCGACCGCCGGGTTAAAATCCTTCATTCCAAGTCATAACCCGAGAGAGAAGAGAGGCATACCCGGGTGCTGAAAAATTCGTCGTCGAAGGAGGAACCGCTGGAGAGGTCATTGAAGAAGACCATGGCGACCCCGGCGGTAGGATGCGAGACGGCAAGAGCGAGGAAGCAAGCGAGGAAGCGTCTATAGCTTTGGAAGGAAGGAAGGAGGAAACCGGGGAAATGTGACTTGTGGTCGGGGAGAAAAGGGGGTGGGGAAGGGGGGGCAGGGGTAGATATTTCGGCGGTAGGCCAAAATTTTCGAAATGTGGAGGGAAACTTTGCGCGCGGTGCCGCCGGACACCATTCACTTTGAACTACTGTGAGCATCGCAAACGATTCTTCTGCTTTAGGCGCATGGGATGAGTTTGATAATTCAAATTTTGGTGGAAATTTCCCTTGGCACTGTCCTCATCCACTTCATTGCATAATTTAACATCGCTTGCTAATTTGGGCACACAAAAGAGCGTACAGCACACATACCACACTTACTGAATCGAGCAATTCTAGTAATTAAACAGAGCCACTTGACCTAAACATTGCTCTAACAAAAGACCAGCATTAAAAACAAAGCCTAAGTACGCATAATTTTAACAAAGCCGCTGCCGCGTCGGCCAGTGCATCGCCGGGGTGAGATGAGACGTCGATGACTTGTCCTGGCAACATGCCACCGTTGGTGGACTCCGCGTCCCCCCTGCTGAAGTCGACCGCGTCCTCGTCCTCGTCCTCGGCGCCGCCCTCAAGGTTGTAGTACTTGTAGTAGTGGCTGCGCCAGAGATCGCATTGGTACTCCACAACCGATTCTTTGATGGACAGACTCTTCTCTACCTCGACCTTGGCCACGCGAAACTCCTCCTCCTGGCTCTCCTCGATCTCCGCCGCCTCCTGCATCTCCAGCTCCCGCTCGGTGATCTCATGAGGAAGCAGGTGCTCCATGGCCACCACTGCCTTTTCGAACATGGGTTGCATGCTGGATTTCGAGGTGGCCTGGAATATCTTGGCGTGGATGGCCTGGACCCGGGCCAGGGCGACATCGGCGACACGGACGGCAGCTCGAGCGCTCTCGGCGTTTGCAGCCGCCGTCGCAGCAACTGCTGCAGCCGTGTCGACTGCTACAACTGCCCTGTCGGCTGCCGCAGACACCTCTCGGCGGATGCGGTCGCGCTCAATACGGATGCGGTGGCACTCTCGGCGTAGGCGGCCGCGCTCTCGGCACAGGTGGCGGCGCTCGGGGAGGACGCGGCCACCGTACGGGCCCTCACGAAGCGTTTCCACGGCGTCATCTTTTGCAAGATGGGGTTGCGGGAATGGGGATCGGGATTCATGGATTTGGGGGTTGCCGGCACTGGAGCAGACGGGCCGGCGAAGCTTAAGGAGGAAGACCTAAATAGACCCACGAATTTTCATCGCAAACGATTCCTGCAAAACAACTGTGTGTGATGTTGTTGATATTTTTTATTAGCTGTGAAAGACGAATTTGGAGTAAAGTGGCAACGGATGGTGTTTTGAATGTACGAGAAAATTTGTAGTACTAATACAACTGTCATTTGAAAATTTGGAAAATTCCAGGGGTCATTTGAACTTTTAAGACATTTAAGTGATTTTCTAGCCATTTAATGACCGTAATTCAAATTTGAACTACATCTACATGCAATGGCTAACCATAACGGTTTGAAAAATCATATTTGTGTACTTGTGTGCGAGTTAATTCCATGTGCAGTAAATTGGAAGGAATTTTCAAACATATTGGGTCTCACGGCTCTGACACAAAGCATGGACTGCCATGGCATTTAAATTCCAAAAAGTTAAAAAAAGATCAGAAACACATGAAACCTTTCTTGATGTAATGTCATGCCACCAAGATGACGTGGGAAAAAAATTGGCATGTTTGACGAAAGTTTGGACACACACCCCTCACAAACCGGAGCAACTCACTAGAAGGCTCGTGGTTCCGAGAGGGAACAATGCATGTTTGATGACGAACGGGCGATAGCTTCCTCTTACGGCCTTCAAAAATTTTCTACAGTTAACATGCACTAATACAACTGTCATTTGAAAATTTGGAAAATTCCAGGGGTCATTTGACCTTTCAAAGACATTTAAGTGATTTTCTAGCCATTTAGTGACCGTAATTCAAATTTGAACTACATCTACATGCAACGGCTAACCATAACAGTTTGAAAAATCATATTTGCGTACTTGTGTGCGAGTTAATTCCATGTGCAGTAAATTGGAAGGAATTTTCCAACATATTGGTCTCACGGCTATGACACAAAGCATGGAGTGCCATGGCATTTAAATTCCAAAAAAAAATCAGAAACACATGGAACCTTGCTTGATGTAATGTCATGCCACCAAGATGATGTGGTAAAAAAATTGGCATGTTTGACGAAAGTTTGGACACACACCCGTCACAAACCGGAGCAACTCACTAGAAGGCTCGTGGTTCCGAGAGGGAATAATGCTGTTTGATGATGAACGGGAGATAGATTCCTGTTACGGCCTTCAAATTTTTTCTACAGTTAACGTGCACTAATACAACTGTCATGTGAAAATTTGGAAAATTCCAGGGGTCATTTGACCTTTTAAAGACATTTAAGTGATTTTCTAGCCATTTATTGACCGTAATTCAAATTTGAACTACATCTACATGGAACGACTATCATAACGGTTTGAAAAATCATATTTGTGTACTTGTGTGTGAGTTAATTCCATGTGCAGTAAATTGGAAGTTTTCAAACATATTGGTGTCACGGCCTAGACACATGCATGGAGTGCCATGGCATTTAAATTCCAAAAAATTAAAAAATGATGAGAAACACATGAAACCTTGCTTGACGTAATGTCATGCCAACAGGATGATGTGGTAAAAAAATTGGCCTGTTTGACGAAAGTTTGGACACACACCCCTCACAAACTGGAGCAACTCACTAGAAGGCTCGTGGTCCCGAGAGGGAACAATGCATGTTTGATGACGAACGGGAGATAGCTTCCTCTTATGGGCTTCAAAAAATTTCTACCGTTAACATGCAGTAATACAACTGTCATGTGAAAATTTGGAAAATTCTAGGGGTCATCTGACCTTTTAAAGACATTTAAGTGATTTTCTAGCCATTTAATGATCGTAATTCAAATTTGAACTACATCTACATGCAACGGCTAACCATAACGGTTTGAAAAATCATATTTGTGTACTTGTGTGTGAGTTAATTCCATGTGCAGTAAATTGGAAGGAATTTTCAAACATATTGGTGTCACGGCCTAGACACATGCATGGAGTGCCATGCCATTTAAATTCCAAAAAATTAAAAAATGATCAGAAACACATGAAACCTTGCTTGACGTAATGTCATACCACCAAGATGATGTGGTAAAAAATTTGGCCTGTTTGACGAAAGTTTGGACAAACACCCCACACAAGTCGGAGCAACTCACTAGAAGGCTCGTGTTTCCGAGAGGGAACAATGCATGTTTGATGACATATCGACGATAGCTTCCTCTTATGGGCTTCAAAAAATTTCTACAGTTAATATGCTGTAATACAACTGTCATGTCAAAATTTGGAAAATTTTAGGGGTCATTTGACCTTTTTAAGACATTTAAGTGATTTTCTAGACATTTAATGATCGTAATCCAAATTTGAACTACGTCTACATGCAATGGCTAACCATAACGGCTTGGACACATGCATGGAGTGCCATGGCATTTAAATTCCAAAAAATTAAAAAATGATCAGACGATGTAAATATCTGGTGTTCAAAACAGAAAATGTAAAGATCTTGCAAGACAACCGGCCCCACACGATTGGCACTCTATTTCGTGCCTCGAGGTTTGGAAGGTGAGTGGCACGGGCCATTAATCAGACATGGTTCTGTATTGGAAACCGTCAGCTATTAAGTTCACACACAGCTTTTGGTGCGGGAATCTTGTGTAATTCAAACTACAGTACTCGTAAATTCCGGCGACCGGCGTGTGTACTATTCCCGTCGATCTAGATTCCGGCCGCCAATAAATACTACCTTGCTCATGTCGTCCCGCCTGCATTCTCATCTACATCATCCCCTCGCTCGCCCTCTCTCTCTCTCTCTCTCCCTCTCAAATCTCTGCCATGGCGCCACCGATCTGCCCACGCGCCGACGAGGAGGCGCCGCCCCCCGAGGATGCTCAGTCGAAGAGCACCGAAAAGGAGGACCCCTACGCGCCGGCGGACGAGTGAGGGAGTCATGGACTAAGGGGTCCTCGGGGCTACGGCCCATCGTACGTGGGCCGGACTGGTGAAGCCGTATATTGACAGGAGATCTATGAAGCTGTGGTGTGCCCTCCAAGTCAAGAAGACAAAGTATCTCTTTAAACCCTTGTTGTAATCTATCTTTGGTAACCCTAACCCTATCAGTGTCTATATAAATCGAGGGTGGTAGTCATTAGGGTTAGAGCTACATTCATTACCTCATAGCCTTAGGGTTAGCTCATGCTGATCTCGAGGTAGATCTACTCTGTAAACCACATCATACATCCAATATAATCAAGCAGTACATAGGGTATTACCTCTTCGAGAGGGCCCGAACCTGGGTAAACACTGTGTTCATTGTCCCTTGTTACCCATCGACCCTAGATCCACAGCTCGGGACCCCCTACCCCGAGGTCTGCCGGTTTTGACACTGACATTGGTGCTTTCATTGAGAGTTCCGCTGTAGGGTCGCCCAAAGGATCGATGGCTCGCCTGATCGTAGGAGAAGGTATCAGATCCGGGGACTTCTTCATCCCCGGTCAACTCTTCTTGTTCGGCAGCATCGTACTGCACGCCGACCCGACTGGTCGTTTGGATCAGATCGACAACTTCGCCCCCGAACACCGAATTTGATTCGGCAACCTGGAATATGTGGCGGACTCACGGGGCGATCTGGTCTTCACCAGACTCACTACACCTTCCCGCACTCACGCAGGCCTCGTTGTGCCCGCCCGGAGTCTCCCTCCGATCCGATCTACGGATTGGCTCCAGCAGCTTCGAGCCAGGAAAGCTCCGCCTTGAGCGGCGACGAGACTCCACCTTCGCCCGAACCCATCATGTTGGCAGAGGACTTATCCCCGACCTTCGAGGCAGGATCTGGAGGCAGAAGCCAAGAGTCAATCTCGGCTGAACCGTTCCTCCACAATGCCCACCTAGCCGTGAGCTCCCACGACGAAGTGGCGGCCATTGGCCAGGAATTACCCCCGGCCCGAAGCAACTCAATCTCAAACCCCGGCGTGGAACCCACACGCAGGGATTAAAATCCGTCCTTGACACCCGATGACTGTCCGGACCCAATCGAGGATCTGGTTCCGCACCCTGAGGTTAGCTCGGCCTGTAGAAATCAAGGACTGGCTAGGGCATTGACTGCCCCCGTTACAATGGGATCTGGCTTAGAGCCCTCAAGTTCGGCGACCCTCGCTATGATAAACGAGGCGTTGGACCAAATTCAGAAAATGACTATCCAGGAGGACCTCTCCCTCACTCACGATCATCAACCCGTCGAGGCGTACTATTGGGAATTTTGCGTCCCACCCTCCACCCACTTTGTAGCCACTATCGATGATTTAACCGATATGCTAGACTATAATTCGGAGAATACCGAATACATGGACGAGGGGACGGAGCCACGACTAATGCCGATGTAGCCCCCCCCCCCCCCCCGTCAACGGCTCTGTGCACCACTTCCACCTACGACATTTACATGGTGGACACCCCCAAAGACGGTGACGACACTCCCAATCAGGACAGAGGCAAGCCCAGAGATGAGCCGCCCAAACGCCGAAAATAGCACCGTCGATCAAAGCCACGTCGAAGCCATGCGAGCAACGTGGACTCAGCGAAGAACGGCACCATAAATAATACGGATGACCTCGCCGGAGACACAACCTTTGAACATCATCAGGATGACCCCGCGGGGCAGGGGGACCCGCTCAATTCAGAAAACCCCGATGACTCCAAGGATAGCAACTACCTCCCACTCTCTAAAGAGGAGGCCAGTCTTGGGGAGGACGATTTCATCGTCACCGAAGACCCTCTGGAGCAGGAATGGTTCAAGCAGAGGCTTCTAGCCACCGCCCGCAGCCTAAAGAAAAAAAATGCAAAATCAAAGCCGAACAGGAGACCCTGAACGACCGATGGACCAAAGTCTTAGCTGCCGAAGAAGGGTATGGCCGCGAACTGCCAACCAGGAGTTACCCCAAGCGAAGGCTATTGCCCCAGTTCGACGACGAGGCCATAGAGCCAACACGCCCGACGTACACAAACACCGAAAAGCCGGACCGCCCCCCTAGAGGGCGGGACAGGGAAGCTGATGAGGCAGAACACCCAGCCGCCCCACCTCGCCGTCACGGCAAGGATCAAGTGCGGCCTACTTATGAGTACGACCTCCGCCGTTACCTAGACGCTTGTGGAGGCCGTACCAGGTCCATCTACGGACCCAGAGAGGACCCGCCCGCTTACCGGGAAGGATACTACGATCTGCTAAACCGAAACGATAGAATCCGGGAGCAACAGTAGGCTCGGAGGGCCGAGGACCTCAGACGCGATGTAGCCCAAAATCGGGGCGCCGCACACCCCCTGTGTTTTATAGAGAGGGTGACACAACACCAATTCCCGAAAGGCTTCAAGCCCGTGAACATCAAATCATATCACGGAACCACAGATCCAGCCGTATGGATAGAGGATTTCCTCCTCCACATACACATGGCCCGAGGAGATGACCTCCACGCTATTAAATATCTGCCGCTAAAGCTTAAAGGTCCAGCTCGACACTGGTTAAACATCCTTCCCGAAGACTCTATAGGCTGCTGGGAAGAGCTCGAGGACGCTTTTCGAGCAAACTTTCAGGGCAGCTACGTCCGGCCTCCGGACGCCGGCAACCTAAATCGCATCACACAACAACCCGGAGAGTCTGCCCGACAATTTTGGAACCAATTCCTGACCAAGAAAAACCAGATAGTCGAATGTGCGGATGCCGAAGCCTTGGCTGCCTTCAAGCATAGTGTCAAGGACGAATGGCTCGTCCGATACCTCGGCTAGGACAAACCAAGAACTATGGCAGCCCTTACTTCCCTCATGACCCGCTTTTGCGCGGGCGAGGACAGTTGGTTTGCTCGCAAGAACACCAACCCAGACACACCTGGTACCTTCGAGGTTCGGGACGGAATTGGAAAGCCCCGACGCAACAAGAATAAATGTCGCCACAATGACAGTGAGGGCGAGGATACGGCAGTAAATGCCGGATTCCAAAACCAGAAGTCCGGACCCCAAAAGAAAGCCCCTAAAGGCAACAATGATGGCCCGTCTAGACTGGACATAATTCTGGACAGGCCTTGTTAGATCCACGGCACAGCAGAGAAGCCCACCAACCACTCCAACCGAAATTGTTGGGTGATCAAACAGGCCGGGAAACTAACAGCCAAAGACTCGGGCAAAAGCCCACGAAGCGAGGACGATAATGAGCCCCGCAGGTTGAATAGTGGAGGTCAGAAACCCTTCCCTTCCGAGTTCAAGATGGTAAGCATGATCTACGCAACACACATACCGAAGAAGGAGAGGAAGCGAGTGCTACAGGATGTATACTCAGTCGAGCCAGTAGCGCCAAAGTTCAATCCATGGTCAGCTTGTCCGATCACATTCGATGGCAGGGGTCATCCCACCAGCATACGCCATGGAGGGTCCGCAGCCCTAGTGTTAGACCCCATCATCGATGGATTCCACCTCACTAGAGTGCTAATGGACGGAGGAAGCAGCCTCAATCTGATATACGAAGATACAGTGAGGAAAATGGGGATCGATCCATCAAGGATTAAACCCAGTAACACCACCTTTAAGGGGGTCATTCCGGGAGTGGAGGCCCGCTGCACGGGCACCGTGACGCTTGAAGTATTGTTCGGACCTTCGGATAACTTCCGAAGCGAGGACTTGATCTTCGATATTGCACCTTTTCGCAGTGGCTATCACGCCCTCCTTGGCCGAACATCGTTCGCCAAATTCAAGGTTGTTCTGCATTATGCCTACCTCAAGTTGAAGATGCCTGGCCCCTCGGGTGTCATAACTATCAACGGCAACATAGAACGCTCACTTCGAACCGAAGAGCACACTGCGGACCTAGCAGCCAAAGACCACACCGGCTCATATAGGCTCGGATGCCGACCCGCCGTAAAGGCCGGCGACAATAGCAAACGGGTTCAAACCCGTTCCCTGTAATGGGAACCCACATGCGTTCACCACAAATAGGGGTACGCGCCCCACGGCACGCCCACATTCTTCACGCTCTATGTGCCTCGTCAGCACAAATTCGCACTCAAAATACCATGGGCAGTCGTGAGGCATATATCAATAAATCCGAAGGGCATGTTCAGTTAAACCGAACTTTGGAATTACTTCGTCTTCGGACGACCCGGGGACCAATTCTGGATACCCCCAACCATAAAGCTTCATCGGCAGGGTCCTCGCCCATCAAGGTCTCATCAAAGGTCCCAACCCCCACCTATCAGAAGCAAAGGCGCAGACGTGCAGCAGAGCATAGTGAAGGCTTCAACTCACGCATCAAGGCCCTGCGTCAACCTTTACTGTGTAAACTTTCTTTTTCTTTTACAAGTATTGCCTTTGTAGTTTGAATTGTATGGATAGACGTCCTGAG
Source organism: Thinopyrum elongatum (assembly GCA_011799875.1). Lineage (NCBI taxonomy): Eukaryota > Viridiplantae > Streptophyta > Magnoliopsida > Poales > Poaceae > Thinopyrum > Thinopyrum elongatum. The sequence goes on along the minus strand of CM022302.1, from coordinate 403,062,007 downwards.
CTTACGAGAAATAATAAAAATACCCTTTATGGTGTTCGGATATCCGCATCCTGCGATTTGTCTATTCCCTTTCCGATTCTCCCCTCGCTCTTCGAACAGCCTGACATGAAAATATATTAACTAGTCAAGTGTTAGATTTATATATCAGCTCAATATCTTCAAGTCCGGCACCGCTTTCTGCTAGGTGTTCATCATCTCGGATATTGCACTATATGCATCTATTCTGAACTATGTCTTGGGTCAATAGTTGGGTTGCCCGGCTCCTATGTTTGACTCTTATGTTCCACATGTTCGGCTAAGAGGGCAAAGGGAGAACCCCTACGATTGTACTTCTGGTTTGCCCGGTCAAGTACCTCAGGAGGAAAAAGCCGAAAACTGATAGTCATAGTAAGCACGAACTGGTCTACGATCCGATGACGAGGTTTGACTCTAAAAATCGTTGGCGATTTCGCCGTGTCACACGAAGGGTTCATCTTAACACAAACCATGTGATCGAAAAGGGCAGGTTTTGATCCCCAAGTACATCACAATACACCGGGGGCTAGTCCCTAGTCCCCACCTTCAAGCTCCTACGGCTAATTGAAAGTAATAAAACTGAATAGCCCGATTGCCTGGTTTCGCTCCCGCACTACCGCCTTCGGGCACCAAGACGTTGGCTAAGGGTAACAATGCGGAGACGAAACACCCCTCGTGATATTCACTTGGGGGCTGAAGCCGACGACTGGTAGCTTTCAGAATAAACATACGGCCACACAAGAGTCAAAATTAAATCATGACAATATAAGACAAGTCAGGCATATGCATAATAAAGCATAAGGTCCACTTGGTACAAACTTAACCACAATCACTCAAAAATTACATCTTTCGAACACTGGCCTTCTATCGCCCGCGCTCCGGTTATCACCTGCGTGAAGTACTGCTCGGGGCGGCGATGCTCCTTCCCCTTGGGCGAAGGACCAGTGTCCATCTCCATTGGATTAATCCTCGACCAATGCACCATGGTCTTCGCAAATGCCAGCCTCGCCCCCTCAAGGCACACTGATCGCTTTATGACATCAATTCGGAGCGGCGCCTCCCGCAGATTCTGCACAAGGCTGAAGTAGGTGTCCGGAATGGGCTCGGCCGGCCACAGGCTGACACAGAGGTCCTTCACGGCCAGCTCCGACATCCGATGCATCTCCATCAGCTGCTTCATTTGATCGCTTAGAAGGGGGGGCTCGGAGTCCGGAAACTATGACCAGAAGAGCCGTTGCGTGGAGTCCTCCTCGAGGGTGGCATAGTGCCTCGCCATGGCCGCCACATTCTTAGGAAGTTTGGCGAAGACGCGTGCGGAGCGCCAGACCAGCGTCACCAGGGCAAACCTGTTGCATCCGAACACACTCTGCGGTAAGTATTTCTTAACATTTGCAATTTGCGCGGCTTGGGGAAGCTCCTCCCGGACACCTCGCGCGCCACTCCTCGCCTCCTGAAGCTCCTTCTCCACCTTGGATAGCCGGGAGGATTGCTCCTCCTTCCCCTTCTCAAGGGCCTCCAGCTTCTTGGTGGCATCCTGGAGCTCCACTTGGACTTCCGTCACCCGAGCCTCGTGTTGATCAGCAGCAAGCTTGGCCTTCTCAAGCTCAGCCACCGCCTTCTCAGCGGCTGTCTTCTCCGCGGCCGCCTCGGCCTCGGCTTTCCTCAGGGCCTCCTTCAAGCCCTCGACCTCGGCGGCAGCAGCTGCAGGATCATCAAGATAAAGGATTAGCGCATAGTCCGGATCGTCAATATCCAGCATCAAGCAAATTACACATCTTCTCAGAGGGCTTACCTTGCGCCTCGTCAAGCCGTTTGTTGACAAGGTCAAGCTCTTTGTCAGAAAGCTTGAGCTTCCAATCCATCTCCTCTAGTGCCGCGGCATTAGCAACCGCGGCCACGGAAGATGCCTGCATTAGCCACAGAAATATCAACATCATTAGTCGGCCTACCGAATTCGATCCTCTGCAGTTTTCTTTGAAGTCCTTGTAGAGTCTCGGGGGCTGGTACGTACACGGCCTACCTGAACTATCAATTACAACTGCATTATGAGGAAAGAGTATTACTTGACTTACCTCAAAGCCTGTTAGAAGGCCTTGGACAGCGTCGTTCAGTCTGGATTGGATGGACCGAACACACTGCATCACCGCACTCATAAGAGAGCGGTGCCCGTCAATGATGGCGGAGTTGTCCACCACCTCCTCCAGCACGTCCGGTCAGCCAGCCACCGCCCGTGTAGAGGTGTTCGCTGCTGGCGTTGGCTCTTCGGCCCCTTCCCTGCTGGGAGGAGCCTGTGCCATCGAAGGCCTTGGGGGCTCGGGAGCGGTCGATGGACGGGGACCGGATGGTCCGGACTCCTTTCCTTCGTCAGCCAGGAGGGACACTCCCTCTTGGTCTTCGGTGACCAAGGTGTTAACCTCGGCCATTACAGCGTCTGCCTCCTCCTTTGTGTTCGAGGGAGGAGTCCTTTGGGACCGCACCTCCTCAACCTCTCCGAGGATCAGAGGAGGCGCGGAGTGCGCCATAGACCCACTGTTCCTCAGTTCGGTGGGCAGAGACGTCCCCTCCAAAGTCTACTCGGTGGGGCGTTCACGTGGGGGACTGTAACTCGGAGGGTTTAACCTTCAACTAAAGCAAATTACTGAAAACAAGATTGCTACAAATGCCAACCTGCTGGCCGGGGGTTTGACCCTGAGTTCCTTCTCCGGAACCTTCTCGGACACTTCGAACTCCTTGTCGAAGTCTGAACTGTCGGACAGAACTATCATTGGCCGGCATCGTCTCTTCGGGGCTAGGGAATGTTGGACCTCCTCGACGTCCTCAGACGCCGCCCTCTTCTTGGAGTGCAAGGAGGCACTCTCCTCCTCGTCCTCATCCTTGCCCCCATCCTACATGGATGAGGCCGCAGCGTCACCGGACCGATTGCCCAGACGAACCCTACAGCGGAGGCCCTCCCTGGCCTCCGGCCCTTCTTTCTTCTTGCCCTTCTTGGCGGGCACCTTATAAGGCACCACGACCAGCAGCTTTTCCAGCTGCTCTGATCGGGGCCCTTCCGGCAGAGGTGCCGGGCTGCGGATCTTCTTGGCCTTAGCGAGCCAGCCCTGCAAAATTCACATACCGGGGTTTATACCGAATCAAACGTGGTGTGAATATCCAAACACTTCTCGAAGAAGAATGCCACTCACCTCCCTTGGGGGGTTTGCGGCGTCAAGGCTGATGTCCTTCCCCTCGACCGGCCACTCCTTCTGGGTAGGAATAATTAGCCCCATATCTTGTCTGGAGTCGTACCATAGAGGTGTCGCACGGTGGCCGGATCCTCGGGCTCCTGCTCCCACATAGGCTTGGCCCTCTCCTGGCAGGGGAGGAGCCAGTGGTGGAGCATGATCTGGACCACATCGACCAGCTTCACGCTGGTCTCTATTATGTTGTCGACGCGCTTCTGCAGCGCTTTCATGTCGGCGACACACCCCCAGTCCGGGCTCTTGGTGGTCCAGGAGGCCAATCGGGTAGGGGGTTCGGACCTGAATTTTGGCGCCGCTCCCCATGCGGCCTTCCTCGGCTCGGTGATATAAAACCACCCCTTCTACCACATCCAGACGGTGTTGACGAAGTGGCCGTCCGGCCACTAGACCTGTGTCAGCTTACTAATCATGGCCCCTCTGCAGTCCACATGCTCGCCGCCGACCACCTTGGTCTTGACATTGAACACCTTCAGCCATAAACCGAAGTGCGGCCGGACCTGGAGGAGTGCTTCATAGACGACGATGAAGGTCGAGATGTGGAGGAGGGAGTTGGGGGCTAGATCGTGAAAATCCAGTCCATAGAAGAACATCAGCCCCCGCACAAAGGGATGCAGGGGAAATCCGAGCCCCCTAAGGAAATGGAGAAGAAAAACTACCCTTTCGCCCGGCTCGGGCGTAGGGATGATCTGGCCCTCTTTAGGGGCCCGATGGGCAACATTGGCCGGCAAGTAGCCGGCCTCCTTCAGCTTCAGAATGTCCCCGTCGGTGACAGAGGAGGCCTCCCACTTCCCACTGGCGCCAGATCCGGCCATGGTCGAAGGAGGTGAAGTGAGATTCGCTGTGGAAGCAGGGAGAAAGGGCACTGGAGCTTTGAAGGTCTGCGAGAGCGGAAGGGGGAAGAGGGCATGGGATGCAGACTGTAGCAGCCCCCCTTTATAGGCTGTGGGCAGGCCAGGGATTCCTTTTTCCATGCCGTTGGCTCCTCCACTTCCCAATATTTCCGCAACATTATGAGCAGGGAGGGGAATCAAAATCATTAACCATATCCCCCGAAAAATGGGACACGATCTTCACCTTGAGGGGACGTGTCAAACGTGGCGTCAGCCTCAAGCCGTGCTTCAAGAAATAGTAACTGCTTGGTGTTATGGAAAGAAGCAACTCCTCGTTGAGAGGGAAAAAGTTGTCAGATAAAGGCACTATTTGCGCTCGAGCGATGTTTTTATTGCCATCGGTGTTAAGTAAAACTACCGTTTCAGATTCCGGACACCACCTGGTTCCGAACATGGAAGAACTCGCCTCGCAAGCCGAATATAGGTCATACAAGTGGATGCTGGATACAAGTCTTGGTGTTGGAGGCAAGTTCGGGGGCTACTGAGGGAGTCATGGACTAAGGGGTCCTCGGGGCTACGGCCCATCGTACGTGGGCCAGATTGGTGAAGCCGTATATTGACAGGAGATCTATGAAGCCGTGGTGTGCCCTCCAAGTCAAGAAGATGCAGTATCTCTTTAAACCCTTGTTGTAATCTATGTTTGGTAACCCTAACCCTATCGGTGTCTATATAAACCGAGGGTGGTAGTCATTAGGGTTAGAGCTACATTCATTACCTCATAGCCTTAGGGTTAGCTCATGCTGATCTCGAGGTAGATCTACTCTGTAAACCACATCATACATCCAATATAATCAAGCAGGACGTAGGGTATCACCTCTTCGAGAGGGCCCGAACCTGGGTAAACACTGTGTTCATCGTCCCTTATTACCCATCGACCCTAGATCAACAGCTCGGGACCCCCTACCCCGAGGTCTGCCTGTTTTGACACCGACAACGAGGTTACGCCGGACCCCCCAACTTTGGAGTGGTTTTGGGGCCAATACAATCTTTGTCTGTGGAAGTCGTTGCTGCCGGCTGAGAAAGCCAGGCAAGTGGCGTTCAAGAAGGAGATGGTGGAGGAGGAAGCCAGGTACCAGGCGGCCTGTGAAGCCCCTGATGCCGCCTGGAAAAAGGAGGCGGTGGAGCTTTGGGGGTGGGCGCGTCATCGTGCGGAGGAGGTGTACGAAGACGGGTACTTCACGAGGAAGGTCAAAGGCACTAGGCGCCTCATCGCTGCGTGGAGGTGGGCCGATAAGCTCCAGTGTGCCACTGACGAGGAGCTCCGGTGGGCGCCCAACAAAATGGCAAAATCATTCGCGCTCGTCTGCCAGCAAGAGGCAGATCGGTACGTCAAGCGCTGCGAGGCGGAGGAGGCGGAGTACTGCCTCTGCGCTGGGAAGACGCTGCACACCAGGGAGCTGCTAGCGAGGGGCTGCCGGAATACTGCCCCTAGGAGGGATTATTAGTTTTAGTATTGTTCGCTTTCAATTTTATGCATTGTACCGAGTAGTTAAGTATCATCACGTATATGTGATGATATTATATATATATATTCTGTGATGAACTAATGAACAATTAATATATTATGAATTCCATTTTCTATATGTTTTCGTATACTAATTTGTATCTAGCTGTTATCATCCACATATACAGAATGGAAAGCATATACACACACATTGAAACAGAACATATAAGAACGGAAAATAGAGTACACACATTGAAACAGAGCAATAAACAGAGCAATATTATGATTGCTGTGAATACATAGCGATGCATGTCAAAACGACTCAACAAAATAAAACGCGTCCATGAGACCATGACCAGCAGCCCTTGCCTACGGTAGCTCTTGGCTCTGCCTAAACTCGTGCAGGCGTTCGTCCAAGCGGTCGACACACTCGCGGTACATCTGGAGCGCGATATCGAGCTCCAAGTTGGCTATTTCATCGGAGATCACCAGCTCGAGGATGTGACGGCCATGTTCCTCTACTACGCCCAGGTGGACACCTAGGCCAAGGAGGCGGTCAAGCCTAGTGACCAGCGCATTGGCATCGAGCGGGCCACGGACAAGGCGAACGGCGTGACCCATGCGAACGGCGTGGCGGGCGTCCAGTGCAAGTACGGCGTGGCCGGCCTCTGGTGCAAGTATAGCGCAGACGGCCTCTGCCCACTCCTAGTGAGGAACAGGGGTGCTGACGGGACATGTACCCAGCTGCGACGCCCTGTCGACAGCAGGCAAGCGCCGATGGATCCGCTCTTGCTGTGCGGTGCACCACGCCTCTCGCTCTGTGGCACTCCAACGGTCTCGCTATGCGGCGAGCCGCAGCCTATCGGTGCGGACGTGCCTAGCTTGCTCTGCAGTGCGCCATCGATCATGTTGTGTGGCGAGCTGCAGCGTCTCGGCGCTGACATGCCTATCTTGATCTGCGGCGCTGAAGCGCCATGCGCCAAGGGTCTGCTCAACCTTGGCGATGATGCACATCACGGCGTCGTCCATCGTGTTGCCGGGGAGCGCCTCAGCCTCGACGGGCCGTGGCGCCTTCTCATTTTCCTTGTCGAGGAGGTTGATGGCACAGGCGGCGCTTTGGTGGGTTGGCATGCTTGGAAAAGGTGGATGTGCTACAGGCTGCGCTTGTTGCCTCCATGCGTCGCGCGCTGCCTAGGTTTATGCGCAATATCGCTGGGTGGCAGCGGGAAACCGGTGAGGAAATGGCGGGAAATGGTGGCGTGTTCATAAAACGCCATCAATTAATGGAAACTTAGCATAGAAGGAACATCGAGCTAGCATGACGCATGCGGGCACATTGCTCGCTCAAGGCTATGATCCATATACTTGTGTGCCCAACAATGCACACTATTCACAGTAAAGAATACTGTTCCGTATGCCGTATATCGCACACACCTTGATCTGGCTGACCGTTTCTTTTGTGTTGCCTTAACACAAACAGTTCATCCGAGTGAACTGTATGCCGTATATCGCACACACCTTCATCTGGCTGCCCGTTTCTATTGTTCCGCCTCATCACAAAGAGTTTATCAGAGTGAACTATATGCCGTATATCGCACACACCTTCATCTGGCTGCCCTTTTTGTTGTTCTGCCTCATCACAAATAGTTCATTGAACTGAACCGTATGCCCCGCATCGCACACGTAACTAAAATCTGAACCGTGTTTGATGTCTCCGCCATCGCAAACGTTTTGCATCATTTTTTACGGTCTTTTTACATCCCCCTTTGTGATTAATGCATCGCACACAGTTTTGTCAAAGGTTCTCCGATCGTAGTGTCGCGTTAGCAGCATCCTGGAGCAGTGACATATCAAGTTCACATGATTTCTTGCAACATGACTTCTCCCGTGACCTCAAGAACGAAAGCAACTACTCACAAATAATAATCATGCTCAAGATTAGAGGGGTATTAAATAGCATAATGGATCTGAACATATAATCTTCCACCAAATAAACCATATAGTAATCAACTACAAGATGTAATCAACACTACTAGTCACCCACAGGTACCCATCTGAGGTTCCAGTACAAAGACTGAACACAAGAGATGAACTAGGGTTTGAGAGGAGATGGTGCTGTTGAAGATGTTGATGGAGATTGCCCTCCCAAAGATGAGAGGGTTGTTGGTGATGACGATGGCGATGATTTCCCCCTCCAGGAGGGAAGTTCCCCCGGCGGAATCGCTTCGCCGGAGGGCAAAAGTGCTCCTGCCCAAGTTCCACCTCGAGATGGCGGCGCTTCATCCCGAAAATCCCCTCCTAATGTTTTTAGGCCAAAGTGACCTATATACTAGAAGATAGGCTCCGGACGTGGGCCGTGCTGAGCACAACCCACCAGGGCGCGCCTGGGGGGCCTGGCGCTCCCTGGTGTCTTGTACTGACCAGGTGGCCCCCCTCTGGTAGTTATTTGCTCCAGTATTTCTTATATATTCCAAAATAATTCTCTGTAAAGTTTCAACTCATTTGGAGATGTGCAGAATAGGCAACTCTGACGTAGCTTTTTCAGGCCCAGAATTCCAGCTGCTCGCATTCTCCCTCTTTGTGTAAACCTTGCATATTATGAGAGAAAAGGCATTAGAATTACTCCAAAAAGCATTATTATGCATAGTTTTTTTTATAAATAATAGTAGGGAAACATGATGCAAACGTATTAGTCTCTCAAGAAATTGACACCTAACCGTCTAGAGAGTTTACAGCTCTCAAGAGTAATAGGCGGAGCATACTAAACTTAGATTCCAGTGATGCTGAACCACTATCTAATTCTTCGGCTCTAAGGGTTTTTCTCTCGGTGGATTTTAAACTCAAATCGCTTAGAGAGTGGGTTGCTCAACAATCTTCTCAGAATCAAATGGAGCAGCCGCCGGACAAAGCCGGCGTGGGGTGGCTATTTATAGCCGCTGCCTTCCCAGATGGGAAATGACCATTTTTGACACGCGTTCCAGCCAATGGCCAACCGACATGTTCACAATGGTCGGATTTGGAGCAATGATAACATTACTTGAGGAACAAGTAATGCTAACTCTTCGTTCTAAGACAAATCTCTCACAGCGAAGAAGATCACAGTCTCTTGCTGGCAAGTATTTGCTCTGAACACAAGAGATTTCTCTCACAACTTTCATAGGATTTGGGTTTAGCATCATAGAATCAAAGTTTCGAACGCTACACCCCTCTTAATAGTACAGTGGTTCCATGACTCAATGAAAGAAGAAGAATAACGAAACAAATGGTACGTCTTTACTTCATCTTCAATCTCCTCGGACGCAATCATCTTCGGACAGACACCAAACCAATTGCTCTACTTCAGCAATTTTTAGGGGTCACTCTTGTTTAACATCATCTTCAGTGATAATCTTCGCTGCAATGCAGGGAGATCATCTTCGTCGTTTGTATCAAACTCCTTGATACATCAGGGACCTGTTCCTCTGTGTGCACTAGCAAACACATAAGTCTAATACTGTTTATGTCAACAAACTCCAAAACATAAGGGGCCTATCATTGCACCAACTGATAGCAACTGGCGAGAGCGGCACAACAGCAGTCCGTTCAGCAGTGGCGGCCTTAGCCCTGATGGAGGCCGCCCATGACCATGTCAAGGCAGCCCATGCCCAGCTCATGGAGGTCACCGCACAAATCAAACGAAGCTTCTCCGACAACGGTCGACAACCCACGGCCGAAGAGTTGGCAGTCGCCGAGAGCGTTTGAGCAGCCGTCCGTTCCTTCGCGGCATACCTTGCCACGACAGAGCCCGTCCAAGCCCAGATCTTGGTCGCCCACGCCCAGCTCGTGGTGGCTGTCAGTGTCAAAACCAGCGAATCTCGGGTAGGGGGTCCCGAGCTATGGATCTAGGATCAATGGGGAACAAGGGACGAAGAACACGGTGTTTACCCAGGTTTGGGCCCTCTATAAGACCCTACGTCCTGCTTGATTGTATTTGATGTGTATGGTATGGTTATAGAGTAGATCTACCTCGAGATCAGGCGAGCTAAACCCTAGGTTGATGGGGTGTTGGATGTTGCTCTGACCCTAAAGACTAAAACCCCTTGGTTTATATAGACACCAATAGGGTTAGGGTTACATGCGATCGGTTACAATGAAGGAAAGATCATGATAAATCTTGACTTGGAGGGCACACCACGAATCTGAAGATCTCCTGTCCGGCCACGGATCTGCGCTCTAGCTTGGCCCCATAGTAGCCCATCAGTCCGGCCCACATGTACTGGGCCGACGACCCGAGAACCCCTTAATCCAGGACTCACTCAATAGCCCCCGAACTATCCACCAATGCTAGGGTTTGTGTCCGGCATCCGCACATCCAACGGTCTTCGGCTTGCGAGGCGAGTTCTTATCCTGTCCTGTGCGTGCTCGGACTTGAGTGGTGTCCGGTGTCCAGAGCATTCAGTTTACTTAGCCTTGAAGGCTAGAGTGCTCAAGTGTCAACAGTGCCCATGTTTGACAACTTTTAGCGAAGGGTCACATCCGATCATAACACCGAACGGTTGGAAGTTCTCGATACGTGGCTCGAGGCCACCCCTCTGTGGGCACATCTCATCAAGGAGAGATCATGCCCCGTTTTTTAGGGGATATGATCAATGATTTCAATTCCCCCACCCGCGCATAACGTCACGAGCGTATTGGGAAGTGGAGAGGCCCGCGGCGTGAAAAGGGGAACCCTTGGCTCCTTCACGGCCTATAAAAAATGGGAACAACTGTAGTTATCATTTTACGCCTTCTTCCACCTCCCGTTGTTGCCTTTCCAATCTCCAGAGCTCCAGCGCCCTGCCCTATTTCTCCGCGGTGAATCCCTTCCCAGCTATTCCCTAGCTTTGGCCATGGCCAGATCTGGCGCCAATGGCAAGTGGGATGCCTCCATCGTTACCAACAACGACATCGAGGAGCTGAAGCAAGCCGGCTACTTATCGGCTGATATCGCCCACCGGGCCCCCGAGGAGGGTCAGGTCATCCCCACGCCCAAGCCAGGCGAGAGGGTAGTATTCCTTCCCCACTTTATCCGGGGGCTGGGATTTCCTCTGCACCCCTTCATGAGGGGGTTAATGTTCTTTTACGGGCTGGATTTCCATGATTTAGCCCCCAACTCCCTCCTCCACATTTCAGCCTTCATCAGTGTTTGTGAGGCCCTTCTACGAGTTCAGCCGCACTTTGGCCTGTGGCTGAAAGTGTTCAACGTTAAGCCAAAGGTGGTCAGCGGCACCCAGGCGGACTGGGGCGGAGCAAAGATCAGCAAGCTGACCCGAGTCCAATGGCCGGAGGGCAGGTTCATCGACACCGTCAAGGTGTGGCAGAAGGAGTGGTTCTATATTACAGAACCAAGGGATGCGGCCTGGACGGCGGCTCCGGAATTCAGATCCGGTACCCTAGCGAGATTGACCTCGTGGACCAAAAAGGGTCCTAACTGGGGTCCGCCAGTGAGGTGAAGTTGTTGCAAAAACGCGTCTCCAACGTAATGGAGACCGGCGCCAAGCTGACCAATGTGGTCCAAATAATGCTCAGACGCCGCCTCCTTCCTTGTCAACAAAGGGCCAGTCCGATGTGGTCTTATAAGCCCGACGACCCGGCCAACGTGCAGTACCTCTTTGGCACGACCCATGACAAGGTGTGGAGTCTACTGTTCAAGTCTCAAGAGGACTGGCCAGCCGAGAATGAAGACATCGGTCTCGACGCCGCAAATCCCCCGAAGAATGTAGTTGATCTCTTGCCCGGTATATATTCGGGTGTTCATACTGCACAAAATTTGGTCTAAGCTTCTTTTTGCGGCCTTTACAGGGCTGGCTCAAGAAGGCCGAGAAGATCAGCAGTCTGGCTCCACTGCCCGAAGAGCCCCGAACGGCTCAACTGGATGAGCTGCTGGTCGTGGTGCCTTACAAGGCGCCAGAAAAGAAGGGAAAGACGAAGAAGGATTTACCGGAGGCCAGGGAAGGTCTCCGCCAAAGAGGTCGTTCGAACACCAAGTCCGGAGACGCTGCAGCCCCGTCGGGCCAGGATAGGGAGGAATAAGAAGATGAGGAGGAAAGTGCCTCCTCCCACTTCAAGAAGAGGGCGGCGTCCGAGAACGTCGAGGAGGAGCAACCCCATCGGGCCCGGAAGAGGCAGTGCAGACCCAAGCTGGTCCTACCCAACAGTTCGGACTCCGATGAGGAGTCCGTGGCGTCCGAAGAGGTTTCGGAGAAGGAACTCAGGGTCAAGCCCCCCGCCATGATGTGTGAACCTCAACATTTCTTGCTTACTTTATTTTACTAGTCTCTTACTGATGGGAACCTATTGTGTGATATCACAGCCCACCGTGCGGCCACCCTGCCGAGCAGACCTCGGAGGGGACCTATCCGCCTGCCGAATTGGCGGACATCGGATCAGCGTCGCGCTCCGCGCTTCCCCTGGTCCCCGAAGAGGCCGGGGAGGTGCTGTCCCGAAGGACCCCTCCCCGTCCGAACACGGGGAGGGGATGACGCAACCATGGCTGAGGCCGATGCCTCAATCACCAAAGGTCAGGAAGGTGTATCCCTCCTGGCGAATACGGAAGGAGAGTCCGGACCAGCCGGAACCTCCCAGCTAGCCGCACCTGAGCCCCCAAGGCCCTCAAAGGTGCCGGTCCCGCCTTCCGACGGAGGAGGGGTTGAGGTCTCGCCGCCCGTGCTGAACACCAACAACCAGGTGGCGGCGGGCTGGCTAGACGCAATGGAAGGGTTGGTGAACAACTCCGTTATCGTTGATGAGCACCGCGCCCTTATGGGTGCGGTTCTACGGGGTGTTCGGTCCGCCCATACCGGACTGAATCATGCCGTCCAGGGCCTTTTGATAGGCTTCGAGGTGAGTCACGTAATGTTCTTTCCCCGCAAAATGGTTTTGACTTTTTTAGCCAAAGTTTGAGTAGGCCTTGTGCATAACAGCCCCCGAGAGTATGTAAGGATTGCAAAAAACCTTACAGAGGGTCAAATATCCGTAGGTCAGTATTTAAAGTGTCATCATTGATTTGATATCACAGGCATCATCCTTGGCTGCGGCTGCTAATGCCGCTGCCCTAGAGGAGATGGATCGAAAGCTTAGACGCTCCGATGAGGAGCTTGACCTCGTCAACAAACGGCTTGATGAGGTGCAAGGTAAGCTCCTATCGAAATGCATAGTTAACACCGCCGGACAATTACGTTCCGGATTGTATGCTGAGCACATGGTATTGTGTGACTGCAGCTGCCAGTGAGGAGGTCAAGAGCCTCAAGGCTACACTAAAGAAGGCCGAGGCCGAGGCCGAGGCGGCGCAAAAGAAAGCGGCTGCCCAAAAGGCGTTGGCCGAACTTGAGACGATGAAGACCGGCGACGAGAAGCACGAGGCTCAAGTGGCCGAAGTGCAGGTGGAGCTCAAGGATGCCGTCATGAAATGTGAGGCCCTTGAGCAAAAGTAGAAAGAGCAGTCCTCCGAGCTATCCAAGGTGGGCAAAGAGCTCCGGGAAGCCAGAACGGAAGTGCGGGGTGTCCGGGAGGAGCTCCGCCAAGTGAAGCAAATCGCAGATGGTAAGAAATACTTACTTTAGAGTGTTTTTTGCAGTAACAGGTTCGCCTTGCTGACGTGGGTCTGGTGCTCTGCAGGCGTTTTCGCCGAGCTTCCGAAGAGTGCGGCTGCTGTGGCAGAGCACTACGCCACGCGGGAGGAGGACTCCGAACAGCGGCTTTTCTGGTCGCAGTTCCAGGCGCCCGAGCACCCTCCCCTCCTCAGCCACCAGATGAAGTAGCTGATGGAGCTGCATCGGATGGCTGAGCCGGCCCTGAAGGATCTTTGCGTTCGGCTGTGGCCCACATAGCCCATTCCGGACAGCTACTTCAGCCTGGTAAAGAGGTGGCATGATGCGGCACCTTGGATTGATACCGTGAAGCGTTCTGCATGCCTTGAAGAAGCTAGGCTGGCCTGTGCGAAGACCATGCTCCATTGGCCTAAGATCAAGCCAATGGATATGGCCACTGGTCCCCCGCCGATTGGAAAGGAGCATCGCCGCCTCGAACTGTATTTCGCACAAGTTATGGATGGTGCTCGGGCGATAGAGGGCCAGTGTTCCAAGGATGTAATCATTGAGTGATTGTATTAAGTTGTCAACTGAACCTTTTGCTTTATAATGTGGCCCGTTTGTATGTTATATAATATGATGTTTTTATTTTGACTCCTGTGCGGCCGTTTATTATTCTAAAAGTTACCAGTCGTTGGCTTCAGCCCCAAGTGAATATTACGAGGTGTGTTTCGTCTCCGCACTATTACCCTTAGCCGACGTCTCGGTGCCCGAAGGTGGTAGTGCGTGAGAGAGACTAGGCAATTAGACTATGCGGCTTTATTGCTTTCACTTAGCCATAGGAGCTTGACTACGGGAGCTAATCACGTGGTTTCTGCTAGGACGAACCCTGCGTATGACACGGATAAATCACCAACAATTTTTGAGTTTGACACTTGTTATCGGATCGCTGACCAGTTCACGCTTACTATGACGGTCAGTTTTCGGCTTTCTCCCCTGAGGTACTTAGCTGGACTAGCCAGAAGTACAATCGCAGGTGTTCTACCTCTACCTTCTTAGCCGAATGTGCGGAACGTAAGAAGGCAAGCACAGGAGCCGGGCAACCCAACTATTGATCCAAGACATAGTTCGGAACTAATGCATATAGTGCAATATCTGAGACGCCAAACACACAACGGAAAGTGGTGCCGGACTTAGTACGTAGAGTTGATGGGAAGATCAGGCCTTTGGTTAATTAACCGATTTTATTAAATACACAATGTGTGCATGCCCAGCTGTTCAAAGATCAGGAAAAAGAGAAAGAGAAAAAAGAGGGCTAGATAATGCAGATGCCCAAACACCGTAAAAGATGTTTTTATTTTCCATAAGCTCTGGACGTCTATCCGTACAATTCAAACTGCCGAGGCATTTATGGTATGTAAGAAAAGAAAATTTTACAGAGAAAGGTTTACATAGGGCCTTGATGCGTGGGTCGAAGCCTCAACTATGCCCTGCTGCACGTCTGCGCCTTTGCTTCTGCTGGGTAAGGGACTCGTCCGTGTAGAAAAATGCATGCCGGCGAGGGGGGCCTTCAATGGGAACCTTGATAGGTAGACTTGCCGTCACAGCTTGATGTTGGGTGAGTCCGGAGTCATACCTATTGTCGTCCAATGACATGAGAGTACCATGGTTCGGTTAAGCCGGACGCATGGTTCTGTTGTTTGATGTAGCCCCCATAGCTGCCCATGGTATCTTGAGTGCGAAATTGTGTTGTCGAGGCACATAGAGCGCTACTGTGTTGGTTGTGCCATGGGGCTCGTATCCCTATTTGTGGCGAACGCAGGCGGGTTCCCATGACGGGGACCGGGCTCGAGCCCATTTAGTTGTATCTCTGGCCTTTACGGCGGGCTGATATATCGGCCCATTGGCTACGGCTTGGTCTTCAGCCGCCAGGGCCGCAGTATGTTCCTCGGTCTGGAGTGAGCACTCCATGTTGCTGTTGATTGTTATGACACCCGTAGGGCCAGGCATCTTCAGCTTGAGGTATGCGTAATGCGGTACATCGTTGAATTTGGCGAATGCCGTTCGGCCAAGGAGGACATGATAGCCACTGCGGAAAAGGGCGATATCAAAGATCAAGTCTTCGCTGCGGAAGTTATCCGGCAAGCCGAATACCACCTCCAGAGTTACCGTGCCTGAGCAGCGGGCCTCTACGCCTGGAATAACCCCCTTGAAGGTGGTGTTACTTGGTTTGATCCTTGACGGATTGATCCACATTTTCCTCACTGTGTCTGCGTAAATCAGATTGAGGCTGTTGCCTCCGTCCATGAGGACCCTCGTGAGGTGGTACCCGTCGACAATGGGATCGAGTACCAGGGCCGCCAATCCTCCATGACGGATACTGGTCGGATGATCCCTGCGGTCAAAGGTGATCGGGCAAGCCGACCATGGGTTGAACTTCGGCGCTACGGGCTCGACGGCGTACACATCCCGTAGCGCGCGCTTCCGCTCCTTCCTTGGTATATGGGTGGTGTAGATCATATTCATCGTCTTGACCTCAGAAGGGAAGGGGTTTTGGCCTCCATTGTTTGGCCTGCGGGGCTCCTCATCGTCCTTGCTTCGGGGGCTTTTGCCAGAGTCTTCGGCTGTGAGCTTGCAGGCCTATTTTATCACCCAACAATTACGGTTGGTGTGGTTGGCGGGCTTTTCGAGGGTGCCACGGATCTGGCAGGGCCTGTCCAGGATTGCGTCCAACTTGGTTGGGCCGTCCTGGTTGCCTTTATAAGGCTTTTTTCCGTGACCCGGACTTCGGATTAGGGAATCTGGCATTTACTGCCATCTCGTCAGCTTCGCCGTCGTTGTGGCGATGTTTGTTCTTGTTCCGTCGAGGCTTCCCGTTCCCGTCCCGGACTTCCGAGGTGCCAGGGGCTTCTGGGTTGGTGCTTCTATGAGCCAGCCAACTGTCCTCTCCGACGCAGAAGCGGGTCATCAGAGAGGTAAGCGCTGACATCGTTCACGGCTTGTCCTGGCCGAGCTGATGTGCTAGCCATTCATCTCGAATACTATGTTTGAAGGCGGCTATGGCTTCGGCGTCTGGACAGTCAACAATCTCATTTTTCTTGGTCAAAAACCGGTTCCAAAATTACCGGGCTGACTCACCGTGCTGCTGGACGACGTGGCTAAGGTCATCGGTGTCCGAGGGCCGGACATAAGGGCCCTGAGCGTTGGCTCGGAAGGCTTCTTCGAGCTCCTCCCAACATCCTATGGAGTCTTCGGGAAGGCTATTTAACCAGTGTCTGGCCAGACCCTTGAGCTTTAATGGTAGGTACTTGATGGCGTGGAGGTCGTCTCCTCATGCCATATGAATGTGTAGTAGAAAATCTTCGATCCATACTGCCAGATCTGTTGTCCTGTCATAGGGCTCAATATTTACAGGTTTGATACCTTCCGGGAATTGATGCTGCATCACTCTATCTGTGAAGCAGAGCGGATGAGCGGCGCCCCTGATTCGGGCTACGTCGCGCCGGAGATCATCTATCATCCAGACTCGTTGCAGATCCCGAGCTCTATCATTTCGGTCTAGCCAGGCTTTGTATCCGTCCCGTCTAATAGGGGGATTTCTTTTAGGTTCGTAAATGGACCTCGTCAGACCTGCCCATGCATCCAGGTCACGGCATAGGTCGTACTCATAAGCTGGCCATAATGGCTCCTTGCCTTGATGGCGAGGATGAATGGGAGGTGGTTCGGTTCTATCAGTTGTCCGGTCCCATCCTCGAGGGGGGCAGTCCGGCTGATCTGCCTGAGTGTACCTTGGAGGCGCTTGCTCTATGGCCTCGTCGTCGAATTGTGGCAGTAGTCTTCGCTTCGGGTAGCTTTTGGTCTGTTGCTCGTGACCGTACTCCTTTTTGGCATCTAGGACTTTAGTGCATCTCTCATTAAGGGTGTCCTGTTCGGACTTTATTTTCTGCCGTTGTTTCTTCAGGCTTCTTGCGGTGGCAATTAGTTGCCGTTTAAACCGCTCTTGATCCAGCGGGTCTTCGGGGACGATGAAATCCTCGTCACCCAAACTAACCTCCTCTTCGGAAGGAGGGAGGTAGTTGCTGTCTTCGGAGTAATCGAGGTATTCGAGATCGAGCGGGTCCTCATGCTCCTTGTGGTCATTTTGTGGTTGTTCGTCGGCACCGGGATCGCCGAGGTTGTTCGCATTGTCCGGGGTGCCATTTTCTCCGGTGTCCGTGTTGCTCGCATGGCTTCGACGTGCCTTGGAGCGGCAGCGCTGTCTGCGGCATTTTGGCGGCTCATCGCTGGGCTTGCCGTTATTCTTCCCGGGAGTGCCGTCATCGTCTTTTGGGGTGTCCACCATGTAGACGTCGTAAGTGGACGTGGCCGTCCAGCGGCTGGTGACGGGGGGAGCAACATCGGTGTTAGCAGTGGCTCCAGTGTCCTCGTCCATACATTCGGTGTTTTCCAAAGTGTAGTCCAACATGTCGGTTAAGTCTTCGACTGTTGATACTAGGTGGGTGGTGGGCGGGCCGTAAAATTCCCTATAATTCATCTCGAGGGGCTGCTGAACGCAAGCCGAGGGTGGGTCCTCCCGAATAGACATCATCTGGATTCGGTCCAACGCCTCGTTTAATAAAGCGAGGGTCGTCGGGCTGGTACGCGATGGCCGCTAAGGGTCGGTCTCCGACGTGGCGGGGCAAGGAATGATCTGGGTCCGGGCTGGATCTCGGTCTTCAAGGGCCGAGTCAAACTCAAGGCCTGGGGTCGGCTTTACGGCCGGATAGTCAGGAGAGACTGAGGATGAGACCTGGTCCTCAGATGTTACTTCTATGTTGGGGCTCGGAGCCGAATGGGTGAGAGGGAGTTCGGTTGGGGATGACTCCTAATTCCCGAACATCGGCCCGTCACTAGGGCTCTAGGCCCGATCCGTGACGTGAGAAAAGGGTTCGGTCAAGAGCAACTCTTGGCGTCCGAACACCGCACCCACGTGAAGGTCTGGAGCTGGGTCTTCGGCGGGCATCACTGGCGTGATTGAAGGGGTTCCTAGCCCCCGGATAGGGTGGAGCCATCCGAGCTCGAGGCCGGCTGAAGAGTTGAGGCCGATCCGTAGATCGGATCGGGAGAAAGCTCCGGAGCAGGCACAACGGGGCCCATAGGGGTGCCGGGCGAGGCTGCGAATCCGGCAAAGACCAGATCGCCTCGGTCGTCCACGGCGTACTCCAGATTGCCGAATCTAATCCGGTGCTTGGGGGCAAAGTTGTTGATTTGGTCTAGATGACCAGTTGGTTGGCATGTAGCATGATGCTGCCGAACGCGAAGAGCTGACCGGGGACAAAGAGGTCCCCGGAGCTGACGCCATCTCCGTTGATCAGGCGAGCCATCGATCCTTCGGTAACCCAACAATGGAACTCTCAATGAAAGCACCAATGTCGGTGTCAAAACCGGCGGATCTCGGGTAGGGGGTCCCGAGCTGTTGATCTAGGATCAATGGGGAACAAGGGACGAAGAACACGGTGTTTACCCAGGTTCGGGCCCTCTCTAAGAGGTAAAACCCTACGTCCTACTTGATTGTATTTGATGTGTATAGTATGGTTACAGAGTAGATCTACCT
The DNA here is from genome assembly GCA_011799875.1 of Thinopyrum elongatum. NCBI lineage: Eukaryota > Viridiplantae > Streptophyta > Magnoliopsida > Poales > Poaceae > Thinopyrum > Thinopyrum elongatum. Next base: position 403,043,279 of record CM022302.1, on the reverse strand, counting down.
CGAGATCAGGCGAGCTAAACCCTAGGTTAATGGGGTGTTGGATGTTGCTCCGACCCTAAACACTAAAACCCCTTGGTTTATATAGACACCAGTAGGGTTAGGGTTACATGCGATCGGTTACAATGAAGGAAAGATCATGCTAAATCTTGTCTTGGAGGGCACACCACGACTCCAAAGATCTCCTGTCCGGCCATGGATCCGCGCTTTAGCTTGGCCCCATAGTAGCCCATCAGTCCGGCCCACATGTAATGGGCCAATGGCCTGAGGACCCCTTAATCCAGGACTCCCTCAGCGGCCTTTTCCAAAGAGATGGAGGACACGGATGTCAAGATGCTCGCCAAGTATGGTGCGATTGATGCCATGGAGCCCCTTCCCCAGGAGATCGTCGGGCATGAGCTGGACATGGAGGAGGCGGCGGAGATTGATGAGCGCCAGCCGGAGTAGTACTCTTTGTTTAATTTAGAGCGTCGGTCTTTAATTTGTTAGGGTAATGTTTAGGTCAGCTAGCTCTGTTTAATTGCTGAACTTGCTTGATTAAGAAGTGTGGGTGTGCTGTAGGCTCCTTTTTGTACCCAAATTATGCAATGACGTGGATGACCACTGTAACCAGGGATATTCGGACCAAAATTTGCACGTTCAAACTCATCACACACGGGGTAAGCTATATGAATCGTTTGTGATGTTCACATACCGTACATAGTGCTGAATAAGGGATCGTGTCTGATGACAATTTGCGCGCTAGTTTTTTCGCTGCACTGATCCAAAAATTTTGGCTTCCGTGGAGGTATCTACCTCCCCGCCCCCTCCCCTTACCAAAAGCCACATTTCCCCTGTTTCCGCCTTCCTTTCCAAGTTCAAACCTTCACTCCTTGCTTGCAGCGCCACCTCCTCGCCGGCGACCCTCCTTCACGCTGCACGACCTCGTCGATCCAGGCAGGTAATCCACACCCGACCCCCATCCTCCTCCTCCTTCCACATCCCACATGCCCCGACCACCGGCGCGACACCTTCCACCCAAATCATCGACCCCTCCCCAAATAAGTGCCGCCCTACGCCATGGTGCACGCAGTTGATACGTCCATTTCGCATCATGTTTTCCTACTGTTATTTATAATGTTTTTATGCATAATAATGCTTTTTGGAGTAATTCTAATGCCTTTTCCCTCATAATATGCAAGGTTACACAAAGAGGGAGAATACCGGCAGCTGGAATTCTGGACCTGGAAAAGCTACGTCAGAGTTACCTATTCTGAACATCTCCAAATGAGCTAAAAATTTACGAAGAATTATTTTGGAATATATAAGGAATATTGGAGCAAATAACCACCAGAGGGGCCCCACCAGGTGGGCACAACCCACCTGGGCGCGCCAGGGAACCCAGGCATGCCCTGGTGGGTTGTGCCCTCCTCGGCCCACCTCTGGTGCCCCTCTTCTGGTTTATAAGTCATTTTGACCTAGAAAAAATAAAGAGAGGACTTTCGGGACGACGCGCCGCCGTCTCGAGGCGGAACTTGGGCAGGAGCACTTTTGCCCTCCGGCGGAGCGATTCCGCCGGGGGAACTTCCCTCCCGGAGTGGGAAATCATTGTCATCGTTATCACCAACAACTCTCCCATCTTTCGGAGGGCCATCTCCATCAACATCTTCAACAGCACCATCTCCTCTCAAACCCTAGTTCATCTCTTGTGTTCAATCTTTGTACCGGAACCTTAGATTGGTACTCGTGGGTGACTAGTAGTGTTGATTACATCTTGTAGTTGATTACTATATGGTTTATTTGGTGGAAGATTATATGTTCAGATCCATTATGCTATTTAATACCCCTTTGATCTTGAGCATGATTATTATTTGTGAGTAGTTACTTTTGTTCTTGAGGTCACGGGAGAAGTCATGTTGCAAGTAATCATGTGAACTTGATATGTGTTCGATATTTTGATGGTATGTATGTTGTGATTCCCTTAGTGGTGTCATGTGAACGTCGACTACATGGCACTTCACCGTATTTGTGCCTAAGGGAATGCATTGTGGAGTAGTTATTAGATGATGGGTTGCTAGAGTGATAGAAGCTTAAACCCTAGTTTATGCGCTATTTCATAAGGGACTGATTTGGATCCAAAAGTTTAATGCTATGGTTAGATTTTATCTTAATACTTCTCTTGTAGTTGCGAATGCTTGCGAGGGGGTTAATTATAAGTGGGAGGTTTGTTCAAGTAAGAATAGCACCTAAGCACCAGTCCAACCACATATCAAACTATCAAAGTAGCGAGCACGAATCAAACCAACATGATGAAAGTGATATGGTGAAATTCCCGTGTGTCCTCAAGAACACTTTGCTTATCATAAGAGACCGTTTTGGCCTGTCCTTTGCTACACAAAGGATTGGGCTACCTTGCTGCACATTATTTACCGTTACCGTTACTTGCTCATTACAAATTATCTTGCTATCAAACTATCCGCTACCTACTATTTCAGTGCTTGCAGAAAACACCTTGCTGAAAACCACTTGTCATTTCCTTCTGCTCCTCGTTGGGCTCGATACTCTTACTTATCGAAAGGACTACGATTGATCCCCTATACTTGTGGGTCAACAAGGCTCTTTTCTGGCGCCGTTGCCGGGGAGTGAAGTGCTCTTGGTAAGTGGAAATTGGTAAGGAAAAAAATCATTACTACGTGCTGAAATTTATTGTCACTTGCTATTATGGAGAACAATCCTTTGAGGGGTTTGTTCGGGGTATATTCACCTCAACTGGAACCACAATTACTTGCCCCTCAACCTACTGCACCTACTAAAAATATTGGTTATGAAATTCCTTCGGGTATGATAGAACAACTGCTAGCAAATCCTTATGCAGGAGATGGAACTGAACATCCTGATATGCACTTGATGTATGTGGAATAAATTTGTGGATTATTTAAGCTTGCAGGTTTACCCGGAGATGAAACTAAGAAGAAGGTTTTCCCTTTATCTTTGAAGGGAAAAGCATTGGTACGGTATAGGCTATGAGATGATATTGGATCTTGGAATTGGAATCGATTGAAATTGGAATTTCACCAAAAAAATTATCCTATGCATCTAGTTCATCGTGATCAGAACTATATATATAATTTTTGGCCTCGTGAAGGAGAAAGTATCGCTCTATCTTGGTGGAGGCTTAAGTCAATGTTATATTCATGCCCCAATCATGAGCTTTCAAGAGAAGTTATTATTTAGAACTTTTATGCTCGGCTTTCTCATGATGATCGATCCATGCTCGATACTTCTTGGACTGGTTCTTTTATGAACAAGACTATTGAATTCATGTGGGATCTTTTAGAAAGAATTAAACACAACTCTGAAGATTGGGAACTCGACGAAGGTAAAGAGTCAAGTATTAAGCTTGAATTTGATTGTGTTAAATCTTTTATGATTACCGATGCTTTTCACAAGTTTTGCACTAAATATGGACTTGACTCTAAGATAGTAGCCTCCTTTTGTGAATCATTTGCTACTCATGTTGATCTCCCTAAGGAGAAGTGGTTTAAATATCAACCACCTATTAAGGAAGAAATTAAAGAACCCGACATAGCTAAAGATGAAACTATCATTTACAATGTTGACCCAGTTGTTCCTACTGCTTATATTGAAAAACCACCTTTCCCTGTTAGGATAAAGGAACATGCTAAGGTTTCAACTGTGGTTCACAAAAGTAATACTAGAGCACCTAAACCTGCTGAACAAATTAAAGTAGAACCTAGTGTTGCTATGGTTAAAGATCTCTTGGTAGAAAATATTGATGAGCATGTTATTTACTTCTGTGATGAAGCTGCTAGAATTGCTAAACCAAATGAGAAAGATAAACATAGACCTGTCGTTGGCATGCCTGTTGTCTCAGTCAAAATAGGAGATCAATGTTATCATGGTTTATGTGACTTAGGTCCTAGCGTGAGTGCTATTCCTTTTACCTTATACCAAGAAATTATGAAAGATATAGCACCCGCTGAAATAGAAGACATAGATGTTACTATTAAACTTGCCAATAGAGACACCATCACACCACTTGGGATTGTTAGAGATGTTGAAGTCTTGTGTGGGAAAATAAAATACCCTACAGATGTTCTAGTTCTTGGTTCCCCACAAGATGACTTTTGTCCCATTATCTTTGGTAGACCTTTCTTGAACACTGTCAATGCTACCATAGATTGTCATAAACAAACTGTCAGTGTTTGCTTTGGTGATGAGTCTCATGAATTTAATTTTTCCAAGTTTAATAGGCAACCTCATAAGAAAGAATTACCTAATAAGGATGAAATAATTGGTCTTGCTTCTATTGCCGTGCCTCCTACTGATCCACTAGAACAATATTTGCTAGACCACGAAAATGAGATGCATATGCATGAAAGAAATAAGATAGATAAAATCTTCTTTGAACAACGACCTCTGCTTAAACATAATTTGCCTATTGAAACTCTAGGAGGACCTCCTCTGCCTAAAGGTGATCCTGTGTTTGAATTGAAACAATTACCTGACACTTTGAAATATGCTTCTCTTGATGAGAAAAAGATATATCCTGTTATTATTAGTGCTAACCTTTCAGAACATGAAGAAGAAAGATTATTGAAAATTCAGAAGAAGCATTGAGCTGCTATTGGATATACTCTTGATGATCTTAAGGGCATTAGTCCTACTCTATGTCAGCACAAGATTAATATGGAACCTGATGCCAAACCCGTTGTTGATCACCAACGATGTTTGAATCCTAAAATGAAAGAAGTGGTAAGAACTAGAATATTAAAGCTTCTAGAAGCAGGTATAATCTATCCCATAGCTGATAGTAGATGGGTTAGTCCCATTCATTGTGTCCCTAAGAAAGGAGGTATTACCGTTGTTCCTAATGATAAAAATGAACTTATTCCACAGAGAATTGTCACTGGCTATAGAATGGTAATTGATTTTAGAAAATTAAATAAAGCAACTAGAAAAGATCATTACCCTTTGGCTTTTATTGATCAAATGCTAGAAAGATTATCTAAGCACACACACTTTTGCTTCCTTGATAGATATTCTGGTTTTTCTCAAATACGTGTTTCACAACCCGATCAAGAGACAACCATCTTTACTTGCCCTCTTGGAACTTATGCTTATAGACGTATGCCTTTTGGTTTATGCAATGCACCTGCTACTTTTCAAAGAAGTATGATTGCTATATTCTCTGATTTTTGTGAAAAGTTTGTTGAGGTTTTCATGGATGACTTTTCCGTTTATGGAACTTCTTTTGATGATTGCTTAAGCAACCTTGATCAAGTTTTGCAGAGATGTGAGCAAACTAATCTTGTCTTAAATTGGGAGAAGTGCCACTTTATAGTTAATGAAGGTATTGTCTTGGGGCATAAAATTTCTGATCGAGGTATTGAGGTGGACCAACCTAAAGTTGATGCAATTGAGAAAATGCCATGTCCTAAAGATATTAAAGGTATTCGTAGTTTTCTCGGTCATGCTGGTTGCTATAGGAGATTTATTAAAGACTTCTCTAAAATTTCTAGGCCTCTTACAAATCTTTTACAAAAGGATGTTCCATTTGTTTTTGATGATGATTGTGTAGAAGCCTTTGAAACCCTTAATAAAGCCTTAACTTCTGCACCTATTGTTCAACCACCTGATTGGAACTTACCTTTTGAAATTATGTGCGATGCTAGTGATTATGCTATTGGTGCTGTTCTAAGACAAAGAGTTGATAAGAAACTAAATTTTATTCATTATGCTAGCAAAACTCTAGACAGTGCCCAAAGAAATTATGCTACTACTGAAAAAGAATTTTTAGTTGTTGTGTTTGCTTGTGACAAATTCAAATCTTACATTGTTGAGTCCAAAGTTATTGTTCACACTGATCATGCTACTATAAAATATCTTATGGAAAAGAAAGATGCTAAACCTAGACTCATTAGGTGGGTTCTCCTGTTACAAGAATTTGATTTACATATAACTGATAGAAAAGGAGCTGAGAACCCTGTAGCTGATAACTTGTCTAGGTTAGAGAATATCCTTGATGACCCACTACCTATTGATGATAGCTTCCCTGATGAACAATTAGCTGCAATAAATGTTTCTCATAATACTCCTTGGTATGCTAACTATGCTAATTACATTGTTGCAAAATACATACCACCTAGTTTCACTTATCAACAAAAGAAAAAATTCTTCTACGATTTAAGAAATTACTTTTGGGATGACCCACATCTGTACAAAGAAGGAGTAGATGGTATTATTAGATGTTGTGTACCTGAGCATGAACAGGAACAAATCCTACGAAAATGTCCCTCCGAAGATTATGGAGGAAATCATGCGGGAGATAGAACTGCTCACAAGGTATTGCAATCTAGTTTTTATTGGCGTACTCTTTTCAAGGATGTCTGTAAGTTTGTTTTATCTTGTGATGAATGTCAACGAATTCGTAATATTGGTAAGCGTCAAGAAATGCCTATGAATTATTCACTTGCTGTTGAACCATTTGATGTTTGGGGTTTTGATTATATGGGACCTTTTCCTTCTTCTAATGTGTATACACATATTTTGGTTGCTGTTGATTATGTTACTAAGTGGGTAGAAGCTATTCCAACTAGTAGTGCTGATCATAACACTTCTGTTAAAATGCTTAAGGAAGTTATTTTCCCGAGGTTTGGAGTCCCTAGATATTTAATGATTGATGGTGGTTCACACTTTATTCATGGTGCTTTCCGTAAAATGCTTGCTAAGTATGATGTTAACCAAAGAATTGCATCACCCTATCATCCTCAATCTATTGGTCAAGTTGAACTTAGCAATAGAGAAATAAAGTTAATTCTATAAAAAACTGTCAATAGGCCCCAAAAGAATTGGTCTAAGAAATTAGATGATACACTTTGGGCTTACAGAACAGCTTATAAAAATCCTATGGGTATGTCGCCTTATAAAATGGTTTATGGAAAAGCTTGTCATTTGCCTCTAGAGTTAGAACATAGAGCATATTGGGCAATTAAAGAACTCAACTTTGACTTCAAACATGCCGGTGAAAAGAGGTTATTTGATATTAGCTCACTAGATGAATGGAGAACCCAAGCTTATGAAAATGCCAAGTTGTTTAAAGAAAAAGTTAAAAGATGGCATGATAAAAGAATCCAAAAGTGTGAGTTCAAAGTGGGTGAATATGTCCTTTTGTACAACTCTTGTTTCAGATTCTTTGCAGGAAAGCTTCTCTCCAAATGGGAAGGACCTTATGTTATCGAAGAAGTTTATCGTTCTAGAGCTATCAAAATAAATAATGCTGAAGGTACTAACCCGAAGGTTGTCAATGGGCAAAGAATTAAACACTATATCTCAGGTACGCCTATTAATGTTGAAAGCAATATTATTCAAACCATGACACCGGAGGAACACATAAAAGAAACCTTCCGGAACACTCCAGAATCGTGAAAAAAGAGGAGGTACGTGATACGGTAAGTAAACGGACTCCGAAAAATCCTTAAAGATATTTTTTGTCAGTTTTGGAATATAACAAAAATTAGGAAAATAAGAAACAACCAAGAAGGCAACCCTGGTGGGCAGGTGGGCACAAGACACCAGGGCACAACTGGCTAGGAAGGCAACCCTGGTGGGCACAAGACACCAGGGCACGCCTGGCAAGCCAGGCGCGCCCAGGTGGGTTGTGCCCACCGCGGGTACCTTCTGGACTCCGTTTTTCTCTCATTTACTTGTTTCCCAAGATAAAAAATATTTATATACCCCCCGAACCTATTGACCACCGTATCGCGGAGAAATCTTCTGTTCTTCTTTCTTGCTGTTTCCTGACAGATCTGAAAAAATATATCATCCCAAGATTCGGAGGGTGAGAGCTATGTTGCTGATTATATCGCAAACCCCAAGGTTATATCGCAAACCCCAAGGTTGGACTTCAGAGGAGGAAGAAGACTATGATCCTAAAGTGGAGGAGGAGACAAGCTCAGATGAAGATGAAGTTCCATTGCCTCAACCTGGGGACATGCATGTGGAATTAAAGAAGTCAAGTCTCCCCAACAAAGCAAAGAAACCTAAGATTCAGTTTATCCCCTTTCGTCTCTTGCAGGAAAGCAAGCAAGAATTATGCAAAAAGCTATTAGAGCTTGAGGAGGAGATCGGTGACTTAAAGGAGGAAAATTCCATCCTCAAGCGTAAGCTGAGGAAGAAAGATAAGATCACTGCTACCTCATCACCACCACCACCTTCTTCACCACCAAAGGAGACTTGAGTATCGGGTATGGGCACTCCCCTTGGCTTGTGCCAAGCTTGGGGGAGGTGCCCCAGTATCGTATCACAATCACTATCTTTTGCCTTTACTTATCTTAGTTCAATCCTTAGTTATCTTTTGATTTAGTTAAATAAAAATTTAGTTCGATCTTTCTTCGAGTGTTTGCTTAGTGATCTATCTATCCTTGTAATCGTGTGCGAGATATATAATAAAGTTTAGTTTGAGTTTTGCTTTCTCTACTTTCGTGTTCAATAAAAAGAAAGGAAAATAAATAAAAATATCATATGCTAATCTTATGGTAAGTGATGACATCACATAAGGAGGAGTATAAGTAGTAAAATTTATTGGAGATTGACAAATAGAGCATTGGTCAATGATGCAATTCATGAAAGAATTAATAAGGGAAGAGAAGATTCACATGCAAAAACACTATCTTGGACATCTTTTATGATTGTGAGCCCCCATCAAAATATTATATGCCAAAATTGTTGATGTTGGACAAGGAAGACAATGTAATGATTTATGTTTGTTCATATTCACATAGAAGTTATATTGTCATAGATCCTTCAACATGTGGTTCTTGCCCCCTATCTTTGCTAGCCAAAAATTCCGCACTAAGTAGAGATACTACTTGTGCATCCAAAAACCCTTAAACCCAAATCTTGCTTTCAGAGTCCACCATACCTACCTATGGATTGAGTAAGATCCTTCAAGTAAGTTGTCATCGGTGCAATAAGGCAATACAAATTGCTTCTAAATGTGTTGGATCATTTAGTGTAAGAGAAAATTGAGCGTTGTACGAACTTGTGATGGCAAAATAATAAAGGCGACAGACTGCATAACAAAGGTTGCTATCACAAGGGGCAATATAACGTGACGTTCTTTTGCACCAAGAGATTGAGCATACAACCAAAAAGCGCATGGCAACCTCTGCTTCCCTCTGCGAAGGGCCTATCTTTTACTTTTATGTATTTACTTTTATGCAAGAGTGAAAGTATTCTTCTCTATTCCTTTTTATTTTCTTTTTTGCAAGCATCATGTGGTGAGGAAAGATCTAGGCACATATATCCAGTTGAATATGGGTGGGCATGAGTTATTATTGTTGAAATCACCCTTGAGGTGAACGTGTTGGGATGCGAAACTCTAAGCCCCTATTTTCCTATGTGTCTAGTTGAAACTTTTTGCTCATGGGTATGCGGTGAGTGTTAGCAATCATAGAAGAGTAAATGATGGTTGAGTATGTGGACTTGCCTAAAGGCTCTAATATGTGACCCTTCCTGAAAATATGATCAATTGTAGTTGCAAAGTTGACTGAGAACATAGTTTGTTAGTTTGCAATAAGGTTTATGCTTTATACTTCAATGTTGTGATGAATTGTTACTTGTTCATGAGAAGTTATATGATAAAGTTTTATGTTAAAGTTCTTTGTTGTAATAATATGCATGATGCTTCTATGCCCGTATTTTGTTTTTATCGACACCTCTCTCTCTAAGCATGTGGGCATGTTTTTCGATTTCGGTTTTCACTTGAGGACAAGCGAGGTCTAAGCTTGGGGAAGTTGATACGTCCATTTTGCATCATGTTCTCCTACTGTTATTTATAATGTTTTTATGCATAATAATGCTTTTTGGAGTAATTCTAATGCCTTTTCTCTCATAATATGCAAGGTTTACACAAAGAGGGAGAATACCGGCATCTGGAATTCTGGACCTGGAAAAGCTATGTCAGAGTTACTTATTTTGAACATCTCCAAATGAGCTATGGTTAGATTTTATCTTAATACTTCTCTTGTAGTTGCGGATGCTTGCGAGGGGGTTAATCATAAGTAGGAGGTTTGTTCAAGTAAGACCAGCACCTAAGCACCGGTCCACATATCAAACTATCAAAGTAGCGAACACGAATCAAACCAACATGATGAAAGTGATATGGTGAAATTCCCGTGTGTCCTCAAGAACACTTTGCTTATCATAAGAGACCGTTTTGGCCTGTCCTTTGCTACACAAAGGATTGGGCTACCTTGCCGCACATTATTTACCGTTACCATTACTTGCTCGTTACAAATTATCTTGCTATCAAACTATCCGCTACCTACTATTTCAGTGCTTGGAGAAAACACCTTGCTGAAAACCACTTGTCATTTCCTTCTGCTCCTCGTTGGGTTCGACACTCTTATTTATCGAAAGGACTACGATTGATCCCCTATACTTGTGGGTTATCAGCAATATAGCCAGGAGCTCAAGGAGCATTTAGCAGCGGAGAAGCAAATCGTGACCGCACGCGCGGATGAGGTCACGATGGCTGCCATTCATGCCGACCCCCAGATCTTAGAGGAGCACCTTGCCGTTGAGGCCACCGTCGACGCCTCGCGCACCGACGCCGCGACACGATTGGCTGCTTTAAATGACCGTTCATGGCGTTTTCTTGAGGCAACCGTTGGTGCCTTCGACGAAGACTGCAAGGTGTTTTCTCTGCGTGCTCGTGCTTACCTCAACTTGAGAGCCAGTAGGTTGGTGCCCGGAGCGGCTCAGGCAACTCACCACTACGAGGAGGGCACCCACGATGTGGAGGCCTCGCCCTCTTCCATGTCCAAGGAGCCAATCATCATGGATATCTCCGACGATGATGAGTAGCATGTCTTATTAGCTCACAATAAGGACCTATGTTCAGTTAGCTAGCTACGCCGGTTAAGCATGCTCGATTTACCCATTGCATGTGCTGCTCCTGCCTTTCCTTAACAAATTCTAGTGAATTGTCCTATCTACTTTTACCATGCAATATGTTGCTCTAGTGTATATGTTCTATATGTCGTGCAATGTGGTGCTCACTTATTAACTGTTTGGTTAATTAGTTGTCGTGTTCAGTTAACTGTTTGGTTCAGTTCTGCAATGTGATGTGCAATTCTTCAGGGTGCTATTTTGTATTGTCTTCCATGTGAGAAATAAATCGAATTTATCTATACAAAATACATGAGAAACAAATAAAATTGCTATTTTTCCAAGTTGTCAAGCATGCTTGGTTTGGTTAACTGTCTGATCTTCTAGTATGTTATATATTGTGCAATGTGGTGCTCAGTTATTGTTTGGTTCATTTGTTGTGGTGTTTAGTTAATTGTTTGGTTCAATTCTGCAATGTGATGTTCAATTGTTGTGGGTGCATTTTGTTATTGTATACCATGTGAGAAATAAATCGAAATTGGCTGTACTAAATACACGAGAAACAAATACAATTGCTATATTTCCAAGTTGTTAAGCATGCTTGGTTTGGTTAACTATTTGATCTTCTATTAGGAGTATGTTATATTGTGCAATGTGGTGCTCAGTTAATGTTTGCTTCATTTGTTGTGGTGTTTAGTTAACTGCTTGGTTCAATTCTGCAATGCAATGTCCAATTGTTGTGGGTAGAATTTTGTTTTGTTATGCATGTGAGGAATAAATCGAATTTGGTTGCACTTAATACATGAGAAACATATACAATTGCTATATTTCCTAGTTCTTTATCATGCTTGGTTTGGATAAATGGGTTTTCCATGTGGCTCGAATTAATCTGATGAATCTGCAATGTGTTTATTTTTCATCAAATCTTTTAATGATAGCATGCCAACCCTCACTTAGCCTGATCGCTAACTACCTTATATGTGTTGCAGGGAAACAATGGGAAGCACTGAGGTTTATAATCGAGGTTTGCACATGCATGGTCCTTTGTCTAATAGCACATTATTGTGCAATTGCAGGAACCATTCTAATATTTAGGTTTTTAACAATTTGGTCTTGCACATGTAGGTCCTGTTGTTAGAGGTTTTGACCCACTGTTTGACCCTTTTTGCATATGGGGAAATGAGTTGTCCATGAATATCAGTCAAGTCAAGAAACTAAGAAAGATTGTTAGGATAAAGAAATTAGTGACAAAAAAACAACAAAATCTTTGTCTGCACAATGAAGAAGACATCAGTTCACTACAGGATGGTACTAACTATTATACCTTGTCTTTTTTATTCCTTTGCGCCATTTCAAATCTAGAGAAGATATTTATGCATATCCTTGTTTTCAGGGCTTTCCAAAGCAGTTCACTGATGATTACCTCTCAAACCATCTGTATGGTCAGGAGGCGAGGAAGGTATTCATACAACACCCACGGTTCAATATTGAATTCTTCCTGAAGAGGACGAAGGATGGACGGTCAATCATCCGCACACATTGGCCTAAAGTTGCGAAGACCTTCAACAACAATGAAGGCTCAATATTCTCCTTCCGCTTCAGCAGTTTTCCAGATGAGATTCATCTGTCTATGTACCGTCTATGATGCTAATTTCGAAAGGTTATAGATGTTGCATCTGAAACTTGGTGCTGGTGCAGTTGTGTAATGGGGTAGCTGAGTGCTGAAGCTATATGATGTTGTACTTTGATGTATTTCAATTATGAAATCCTGCTTCCTTAATACGAAAATGAAATATATTATGTGCTTAATATGAAATGCCAATTAGATTAATAAATGGATTATTAATAATAGGCCAATTAGCCTGCTAATTGGGTTTTTCTATTGCAAATGGTTATTGAGAAAACACTGTGGGCGATGACCTTTGACAACACACATAGTTTCTAGGAATAAAACGTGTTGGATCAATGAACAATCACACACGACTTCCTCTTGAAAACTGTTTGCATTATGCCACCATGCGCAAACGTTTACCACATAAAAAGTGTGTGTGATGGACAGCCTATGCCACACAGTTTCTTCTATGCACTGTGTGTGATGCATTCAATAATGCAAACGATAAAATTGTTAATATTGTCTGCAATGGCAACGCTATCACAAACGATTTAATGGGTAAAATTGTGTGTGATGTACGTACGAATGGAAATGTTTTCCCTGGATTGACTACGTGGGATGTACATACGAACGGAAACATACTTCTTGGAATGACTGTGTGGGATGTACATATGAATGGAAACGTATTCCTTGGATTGACTATGTGGAATGTATATACGAAGGAAATGTTTGTCTGGGACTGATTGTGTGGGATGTACTTACGACCGGAAATGATTGGGCCTGTATAATTGTATTTTTTAATACACCTATACGTATAACCGTATTTGATCGCTCGCCCATCACACACTAGCTCATTTTGCCCAGCGTGTGTGACTGGAGAGCCTATCCCCGACGGTTTCTGGGTCGTGTGGGAAGGACCCCCCTATCACCCACACTCACTAGACGGCGGTTCAAAATGTCGTCGCGGAAAGGGATTAAAAACCATTTGTATAGCAGCTCGCTGTACCAGTGGTAGTTCTGCTGAAAACAGCATTAGTCCGGGTTTGTTCTAATCAAATCATACCAAAACCATATAAAATTGTTGTAAACATGGCATGAATACTTCATAAATTATATATACGTTGGAGACGTATCAACGGGTTTGAGCAAGCAAGTGATTTTTTCTGGAGTAAGAAGAAGGGAGTGGGCGGCTGGGATAAGTCCACCCCCCGGGGTGTGTTCACTGCCAAAAATTCTTAAATATTATACGGAAAATCATACTAATTTCAGGGCATTCTGAGAACTTTTTTTTGGGTCATTTTTTTTTGCACGAAAAATTCTGAAAACAGGAAAATCCTGGCATTTGTACTTTATTGACTTTAAATAATAGAGAGTAAATAGTGGGTATAGAAGTTTTGTGCTTACTAAATTCATCGACCACATGCCCCTTAAAAATGATCCATTAATAAGGTTGATCAAGTCTTATTAACAATCTATTTTCGAATGACATGAAACCGAAGAATCTCCGTATAACACTAGGTTACCTCAATGGGGATATGCATCTCCCCAATAATAAGAGTTTCATATTTCTTTTTGACAATAGGAAGAGGGAGTTGAAAACTTCCAATAGTAATTGTTGGAGCCTTTTCAATAACATTAATACCATTCACTTGGAGTTGCTTCTTCGGAAAGTGTACTGTATGCTCATTACCATTGATATGAAAAGTGACCTTGCTTTTGTTGCAATCAATAACAGCCCCTGCAGTATTCAAGAAGGGTCTACCAAGGATAATCGACATGTTGTCGTCCTCGGGCATTTCAAGTATAACAAAGTCTGTAAGATAGTAACATTTGCAACTACAACAAGCACATCCTCACAAATACCGACAGGTATAGCAGTAGATTTATCAGCCATTTGCAATGATATTTTAGTAGGTGTGAGTTTATTCAAATCAAGTCTTCTATATAAAGAGAAAGGCATGACACTAACACTGGCTCCTAAATCACATAAAGCAATTTTGACATAGTTTCTTTTAATGGAGCATGGTATAGTGGGTATTCCTGGATCTCCTAATTTCTTAGGTACACCATCCTTAAAAGAATAGTTTACAAGCATGCTGGAAATTTCAGCTTCGGGTATCTTTCTTTTATTAGTGACAATATCTTTCATATATTTAGCATATCGGGCGATCTTTAAAATATCAGTCAAACAAGTACCCAAAAAGACTGGCCTAAGCATTTCAGCAAAGCGTTCAAATTCTTCTTCATCCTTATTCTTAGATGGTTTAGTTGGGAAAGGCATGGGTTTCTGAACCCATGGTTCTCTTTCCTTACCATGTTACCTGGCAATGAAATCTCTTTTATCATAACATTTATTTTTAGGAGGTGGGTTATCAAGATCAACAACACGTTCTATTTCAACATCATTATCAGGTTCTTTATCATTGTCTGGTTGAGCATCAACATGAACATCATCTTTATCATTATCATTATCACTAGGTGAATGTTCATTACCACATTCTGTCTCAGCATCAGAAATAGAAACATCATTACTATCCTCAGAAGGTTTTTCTACCTCAGGTTCACTAGAAGCATGAAAAGTCCTATCATTTTTCTTTTTCTTTTTCTTCTTAGAAGGATGCTACTTGTGAATTGCGTTGGGATTTCCCCGAAGAGGAGAGGATGATATAGTACAGTAGAGATAAAGTATTTCCCTCAGTTAAGAACCAAGGTTATCAATCCAGTAGGAGAACTACGCAACACCTGCACACAAACAACAAATCCTTGCAACCCAATGCGAACAAGGGGTTGTCAATCCTTGACGGTTACGTGTAAGATTAAATTATATGGTGTTTGATAGATAGATAGAATAAAAATATAAAATAAAATAAATAAAGTAAAATTGCAACAAGGTATTTTTAGGATTTTATATATAATAAAAGTAGATCCGGGGGCCATAGTTTTCACTAGAGGCTTCTCTCTTGAAGAAGCATACAATGGGTAAACAAATTACTGTTGGGCAATTGATAGAAAAGAGAATAATCATGACGATATCCAAGGCAATGATCATGTATATAGGCATCACGTCCGAGACAAGTAGATCGACTCCTGCCTACATCTACTACTATTACTCCACACATCGACCGCTATCCAACATGCATCTAGAGTATTAAGTTCATAAAGATCGGAGTAACGCCTTAAGCAAGATGACATGTTCTAGACAAAGTAAACTCACGCATGAATAAACCCCATCTTTTTATCCTTAATGTCAACAATAAAAATACGTGTCTTGTCCCTTTCTATCACTGGGATATAGATCACCGCAAGAATGAACCCATCACAAAGCACCTCTCCCATTGAAAGAAAAATCAATCTAGTTGGGCAAACCAAATCAATAGATCGGAGAGAAATACAAAGCTATAATAATCATGCATAAAAGGGTTCATACAAGACTCAAATAATATTCATGGATAAGCTGATCATAAACTCACAATTCATCGGATCCCAATAAACACACCGCAAAAAGTGATTACATCGAATAGATCTCCAAGAACATCGAGGAGAACATTGTATTGAAGATCAAAGAGAGAGAAGAAGCTATCTAGCTACTAACTATGGACCCATAGGTCTGTGGTAAACTACTCACGCATCATAGGAAGGGCAGCAAGGTTGATGTAGAGCCCCTCCGTGATCGAATCCCCCTCCGACAGAGTGCCTAAAAAGGCCTCCAGATGGGATCTCATGGTTCTGGAACTTGCGGTTGTGAAAAAAGTATTTTGGCTGGCTCCTTGTTGGTTTCTCGATTTTAGAGAATTTATAGAGGCGGAGTTAGGTCAAATGGAGCCACGGGGCCCCACAAGCTACCAGGGCATGCCCTACCCTCCTCGGCGCGCCCTGGTGCCTCGTGGGCCACTGCTCCATCTTCTCGTCCCCTCCCAAAGCTTCCAGGCCCTCTTATGTCGAGAAAAAAAATCTCCAAAATGTTTCGTGGCATTTCGACTCCGTTTGGTACTGATATTGTGAAAAACCAAAAACAGGCAAAAACTTCAACTAGCACTGGGCACTAAGTTAATAGGTCAATCCGAAAAAATGATATATAATTGATTGTAAATATATATAGAACATCCAAGATTGATACTATGATAGCATGGAACAATAAAAAATTATAGATATGTTGGAGACGTATCAAAGGACTAGGTGCATCAATATTAATTCTTTGAGAGTCTTGTTCAATTCTATTAGGGTGACCTTCAGTATAAGGTGGCTCCTGAGTCATTCTACCTCTACTGGTCATTACTCTAACAGCATGATCATTCATATTACTGTTAATTTCATTAAGAAAATCTTTTTTGTGACTTAGCTACTTGTTCCAACTGAGTCTGGACCATAGAAGCATGTTTACCTACACCTTTAACATCATTAGAAATTCTAAACAACAAGTCACTCATGCGATCAATCATGTAGGCATTATGTTTCAATTGTTTCATAACATACGCATGAAAATGATCTTGCTTAATAATGTAATTGTCAAATTCATACAAGCATTGACTAGCAGATTTATTATAAGGAATATCACCTTCATCAAATTTTATAAAATAATTTACCTCTACTACCTATGTCGGGGTGTCAAGTCCATGTATTTCTTCAATAGGTGGTAAATTCTTAACATCTTCAGCTTTAATACCTTTTTCTATCATAGATTTATTTGCCTCTTGCATATCTTCAGGACTGAGAAATAGAATACCCCTCTTCCTTGGAGTTGGTTTAGGTGGTGGTTCAGGAACTGTCGAATCATTATCATTCCATGATATATTATTCAATAGCTCTTCAGCTTGCTCAATAGATCATTCCCTGAAAACACAACCGGCACAACTATCTAGGTAGTCCCTACAAGCATCGGTTAGTACATTATAAAAGATATCAAGTATTTAATTTTTCTTTAGAGGATGATCAGGCAAAGCATTAAGTAATTGGAGAAGCCTCCCCCAAGCTTGAGGGAGATTCTCTTCTTCAATTTGTACAAAGTTAAATATTTCCTATAAGGCAGCTTGTTTCTTATGAGCAGGAAAATATTTTTCAGAGAAGTAATATATCATCTGGGGACTACGCACACAACCAGGAGCAAGAGTATTAAACCATATCTTAGCATCTCCCTTCAACAAGAAAGGAAACAACTTAAGAATATAGTAATAGTGAATTTTTCCTCATGAGCAAATAGGGTGGATATATCAGTCAGCTTAGTAAGGCGTGCCACAAAAATTTCAGATTCATAACCATGGAAAAGATCTGATTCAACCAAAGTAATTAACTCAGGATTGACAGAGAATTCATAATCCTTATCAGTAACAAACACTAAAAAAACCACTTCCGTGATGATACGTGTCTGTCACAGTAGGTCACGTTTTCTGTCATGCATGTACATCCATGACAATTTTATGACAGAATCAAGATTGTCATACCTGTGCTATCGTAGAAGTGTTCCATGACAATACCAAAATTATCATCACGGAAGTGTCCACTTCCATGACGAAAAATGGCGCGTCATGGAAGTGTTTTCATCAAGGGTAACCGACATGTGGCTTCCACCGTAACGGGTCACCGTTAAGCTATTGGGTTCCGGTTTGGATCCGATAACCCGTTAGTAGCCCGGACCAATGGGGATTTTCCATGTGTAAAATTCTCATTCGCCGGATGATTCCACGTGTCAGCTCGGCGTTGGGACAGATGTCATCCCTATAATGGACGGAACACGCCTGTGATACGTCGACACGTGGCCCAGCCCAACAGTGGCCCATTTAGGTTAAAAAGGCCGGCCCGTTTGACTTGGTCAAAAGTTAACGAGCTGGCCAATCGAAAGCCTGTTAATGGCCTGTGCGCGTATATTTACGGCCTGTTATGGCCTTTTTGAATTCGGCCCATTAGCGTCTTGTGGGCAGTCCAATATAATTCAATCACGTTCTCACTTTTGGCCCATAAATGGCCCATGGCGTCTTTCGGCCCATATGAGGCATTTTGTTTCTTTAGGCCCTTTAACGGCCCGTGGTGACTCTGGCCCATAATATACAGTAACTTATTTTATACCCATTAACGGCCCATGATTCAGTTGGGTCGTTTCCAGCCCGTGTTATCTTTCAGCCTTCTAAGGCCCATATATTCTCGGGCTCATTTCAGGCCTTCGACTACTTGTGGTCCGTTACTGGCCTGTTCCGCTAATGGGCCAAATGAGGCCCGTGGTTATAGTCGGCCCGTCTGTGTCCCGTTAAGCCTTTGGGCCTTATTTATCGTGTCATATATTACGGCATGTTGATGACCCATTATGGCCTGAGCCCATAAATAGACTGTTCAGATTCTGGCTCGTTTATGACCCATATCGCGTTCAAACAGTGGTCCACGATCAGTATGGCCCATGGATCATGTGGCCCGTAAGAGGCCCATGGATCCTGCGGCCCGTAAGAGGCCCATGGACCCTAAGGCCCGTAGGAGGCCCATGGATCCTACGGCCCGTAGGAGGCCCATGGATCCTACGGCCCATAGGAGGACCATGGATCCTACGGCCCGAAGGAGGACCATGGATCCTACGACCCATAGGAGGGCCATGGTTACAACGGCCCATATGTGGACCATTGTTATTGCGGCCACTAGGAAACCGAGGATAAAGAACTTCAGAACTACAAGCAAACAAATAAATAAGACTAAGAAAATAAATAAGCAAGCAACTAACGCTAGGATATTACAGCGATTACATAGATTACATCCACTAGGCATCAAATTTTGCCACCAGTGCAAATATAGGGAACAAAGCAGCATATTACATACACTTGTTGTCAAAGTTGGTGACCAGTGCAAATAAACACCGTAGCAAAACAAGTCCAGAAATGAAACCACTTCAGAAGAGCTCAAGAAACAATATCCTGGGTACCCACCATGCTGGCAAGAAGCTTAGCAAGCTTATTAGCTTTCTCTTGTTTGGCGCTTAAATCCTCCAGCGGTTGCTGTTGCACCAGAAAGTATGCATCTGAGTTCTGCAGGGACTTCCTCAGTCCTTCGGCTTCGTGTCGCAGCACATCTGGTCGATGTCTTTCAACTTGAAGTTAAGACTCAAGAAGCCGAACTGATTCATGCAGCGAGTTCAAAGAGCATGTGCCAGCAGTAGTGGCCAGTAACTCAAACACTACATCAAGACATGACTTTGGGGTTGTCTCACTGTCTTCAAGATAGTTTTCATCAGCTTTCATGGAGACCAACATGGATGTCTCACTATCTTGAAGATCATCTGCATTACTTCCTTTACCATTGCATAACGGGGTACTCTTCTCCAATATTTTGTCGGCATTCTAAAAGAGAAACAAGCAGACACATCACAGGTTTAACATGTTGTATATGAAACTCATTTTGGTAAACCAGTTCAGTGGTAAAGTGGACAGGATAACAGCATGAAACAAACATATATCTATGTACTATGGTCACTATATGGTCTATATCATTCTAGTTTATGTTGCAATGGCATATATGATGTCTAAACTAAGCAGATGGCATTCAATATTGTGTATATGATGTAAAAACTAAGCAATGCAAGACAACATATGCATGATATGAGTAATATAACCCAGCCAAGTTTGAGCATACACCTCAGGGGAGAAATAGGACTGGTCATCTGTCTCTGAATCCTCCTTTGAGGAGCTATCTGAAACCAGCAAGATGTCTGCTTCAGCAGGAAGCATTGTCTGCTCTGAAGACCTTGTTTTCACTCCAGATATTTCCATCACCGATTCAAATGGCTAATGCACAGGAAGAGTAGTTAAATATACAAACATTGTCGACAAATGGAATACATGATACAAAAAAAGGATAGCATGATATAATTCACATATATGATGATTGGCTAAACAGCATGGCATTGCATAATTCACATATATAATGCCTTGCAACAAGATAGCATTGCATAATTCACATATATAGTGTCTTGCAAAAAAGATGGCATTGCATAATTCACATATATGGTAATTAGACACTAAGCATGTGGCATTCACACAAAGCATGTCTAAAGTAAGAAAATGACATAGCAATGCAAGACACCATACACACGATATGAGTGACATAACCCTGCCAAGTTAGAGCATACACCTCGAGGGGGGGGGGAATAGGACTGGTCATATGTCTCTGAATCATCCTCTGAGGAGCTATCCATAACCAGCAAGATATGCGCTTCGTCAGATAGCATTGTCTACTCTGAAAACCTTATTTTCACTCCAGATTTTTCCATCACCGTGTCAAATGGCTGATGCACAGGAAGAGTACTTGAATGTACTAACATTGTTGACAAATGTAATACATAATGGAAAAAGGATGGCGTGATATAATTCACATATAAAATGACTGGCTCAGCAGGATGGCATTGCAAAATTCACATATATGATGCCTGGCTAAACTAGATGGCATTGCATAATTCACATATACGATATAGAAACTAAACCGATGTCATTCACACAAAGCATGTCTAAACTAAGCATATGGCATATTTGATGTATAAAGTAAGCAATGCAAGGCACCATATGCATGATATGACCAACATCAGCATGCCAAGTTAGAGCAAAGACCTCAGGGGGTAAATAGGAGTGGTCTACTCCTTCTGAATCCCCCTCAAAATAGTTATCTTCCTCTTGATTACAATCTGAAATGGGGGAGGGGGGCTGCCTTTGCACCCACCATGGAGCAACGTCTGCATGAAATTTTATTGCCATGCAAGGCTTGTCTCTTTTTCTCTACTTGTTCAGTACCATTGTGTACAATAACTGACATGCATAGGAATAAAACATAGTGATATTATGTAAGGTGTGCATGCAAAAATCCAGAGTGATGGTAGCAACCTGTGGATAGAAACAAAACCAATGATAGCAGGCAGATAATAGCTTCAGTTAAAAAATACTGATAATGGCTTCTTTACTGTTTGTTTCCCACCCAACATGAAACTCATAGTAGACACCAGAGATTAACCAGATAGTAGACATATACTATTGATTGCGTCCCCGATATGTACCCCACAACCATTTAAAAACTCAAGTTTGAGCATTAGTTTGGAGATGACTCAGAGTCTAATCGGTGAACAGGACGTTAAAGTAGCATGTAATATTAAGCGATGCATAACGTAAGCAGACACGAAAAGGTGCGACCTCTCTTGCGGACCCGTGTAGTCCTCAAGGTCATCTGCTAAATTGATGATGGTAATGCAGTTGTCATGGCTGCCGGCGGCGGGGAAGAAGATCTGAGGTGGTGAAAGACAGTCTGTAGGGCGGATCCCAGCTGAAGTCGACCCTTTTGTCGTTGGAGCAGTTGAGCTGGGGTGGACGACGGCACGGCAGGAGCGGGACAAATCACACAAGGTTTTCTTTGACAACTATCTGTAACAGAAGTAATTCTTTAAGGACTTATTTGAATTGGAGGATTCTAACAATGCAGGGATAGGAAATACACAGGAATAGGATAGGAATGCACGTGCAAAACAGAGAATTTAAAATCACTGGATTTCTGTCAATATGGGTGGTTGGTTCACAGGAATTAGAAGGTCACGGGAATGCAAAGAAGAATGGTCAAATTAAGTCAAACCACCAGAAAATGTACAGTTATAATGCTTTTATGCAACTATCACTTAGTCTTCTTCTTCATGAATAGGAATTTGAAAAGGAGGGCCAAGTGGATATTAAAATTCCTACGGGTTTTCTTTGAAAGAGACACTAAAGGAACAAATCCTACAGTTTTCCTTTGCTCCATTCCTTTGAACCAAATGCATGAATAGTAGTACCATAGGAAACTTTCCAATTCCTATGTTTTTCCTTGACTTTTCCTTTCAACCACTGACGATTCTAGTAGGCAGGCTTGAACAGGCAAAAGCCTACACTCCAAAATTGTTTTTGTGGTACTTCTACTACTTTGGACCCACGCCACTGCCCTACAAGCTCAACTCCCAGGCCCATCTACACATGCACAGCTCAAACATGCAGAAATAAATAATGATGGCTTTCGAGAGAGTCAATCACGGATAGCTAAGTTGCCTGGTACCTCAATGCTTGTTATATAGGAGAAACCAATCGTATTTCACGTTACTACGCATGCTCAGTGGACAATATATATATAACATGTAGAGTGAAAAAGCGATGCAACAAGTGTACAACCTCTTTGGCGAAGCCATGTCGATCTCAGCATCATTGGGTTGGTCACCGAGGATGCTGCGGCTGATGTGGCTGTTGGAGGAGGGAAGAAGATCTTAGGTGTCTCGAGATGGAGCCAAGGGTACTGCTCCGCTGTGATGGAGGGTTTCATCGTTGGAGCAGCTCCGGTGAGGTGTACGACGGCAAGGCTGAAACAGGACAAGAGAGACAACGTTAACCTGAAGTGGTATTCTAATAGCATCTCCAATAGATGATGTAAAATACATAACAAAAAAGTGCTAGATGTAAAATACATCAGCGGCTCATCTCTGAACTTAACTGTTGAAACTGAATTTAACTGTCGAAACTGAATTTTACTGTCGAACCTAAATTTTTCTGTCGACTGAATTTTACTGTCGATGAACGCACTAGTAGCAGAAAAGTAGTGCACTAATAGTTTTGGCCGCTCGAGCACTACTGGCAGAGTAGCAGTGATCTAAATCGATAGCCGCTCCAGCAGGGAACGTAGTACTAGAGAGCAGTCGGGGCAGCTGGTCGTGTAGCAGCAGCAGCGCCCAGAGCAGCAGTGCATGTGAGAGCCGGGGCAGCTGGTAGTGTAGCAGCATCTCGGGTAGCAGCAACAGGGGCTTGAGCGAGAGCCGGATCTGCTGCACATGCAGCAGCAGGGCGAGGAAGAGTAGAGCAGCAGAGTAGCAGAGCAATCAAGAGCAAGAGCAAGAGTAGCAGTGCGAGCAAGAGCAAGAGCGGACCAGGAAGGGGACCGAGAGCAAGAGCAGAGCAGCAGCGCGAAAGAGAGCCGAAGCAGCAGCAGCAATAGGGCTAGCGAGAGCCATAGCAGCAACAGCTCCTACTGATGTGGACGTCACCGGCGAGGGAGCGACACCATGAAGGAAGTGGCCGACGCCGCTGCCGTATATGGAGCCACGCCATGGCGACTCGGGACTGAGCGCCGGCAGCACCGTGAGATCGAATCAAGAAGAAAATGCAGCGATTAGTGCAGAACCTCTTTAGTTCTGCCGATTAGGCCTCAACTTCATCCGAGGAATCGGTGATGGTGCTGCTCTTCCGGTGGTGCAGGTGAAGACGATGCTGTGGGAATGGAGGTGGCGCGATAGATGAGGCGAACGTCGGGGCAGCTCCTTGGAGGTGGAGGACGGGGTGGCTGAACCGGCGGGACAATGACATCGATGATGGATCCTCATCCAGTGCGGTGGATGGGGGACGTCGAGCTGTTGCGGTGGACGATGTCGTCGGGGAACAGGCTCTGGCTGGGTGGCGGACGAAGGAGGGTGTGGGGCTTCACGGCTTTTTGCGGCCTCGTTGTACGAATGGGGGGGGGAGGGGATGGGAGGGGCGAACCATGGCTTAGGGACGCGCTTGTCCGAAATGTGGGGTAAGTTACGAAAGTACCCCCACCGATTTGAATTAGGTGGTTCTTTCGGTTCAGGGGTATCACAGGAATTTCGCGTGTTGGGATTTCGCAGGAGGTGGGAGTTTTCGCGCGCGTTGTAATTTTGGGATAGCAAGGCGCGGGTTGAGATGGAGGGAGTTTTCGGACCATAAAGAGACAAAGAGATATCTTAAAATTTTGGGATAACATTGCGTGGGTTGAAATTTTGGGACAAGCCTAACGTGTACTGTACCAAATCAATTCGCACTTCCCTCGACGAAAAAAACAAAAAGAAACCAATTCGCACCACACAAGAGAGTCTAGTCCCATTTTACTGTATGAGTTACTACAAATGTCATTCAAAACTTTGAATCCATGTTATGTTGAATTAAAATATTTAGCTAGGTGTATAATGCATGTAACCTGCTACTCAAATGAACATTTTATTTCATTCCAAACATATATATACTACCGCTACAATATGAACTAAATTTGAATTCATTTCTCTATTTGAATAAGATCTACCATCGTTTGGATATTATCTTCACAACACACCACATGATTACCGTCGAGTTAGATATGAACTATGTGTACTATATGAACTCAAACTTGAATTTTTGAATCCACTTTATGTTAATTTCAAATCATAGTACATTCCAAGCTCTAGCTAGATCTTCATAATCTAAACCATGTCTCATATGTATAATGTGTTTATCACATAATGTATGGTGTCCCGCCCCCTATGCCTACAAGTATTTAGCTGTGAGCTGCAAACGCCACAAATTATCACAAATTCAAATAAAAATGTGAGATTGTTTGATATATGTATGGTTTGATTGTTCGATATTTAGCTGTGAGTTGCAAACGCCACACATTATCACATTATAGTATAACATGTCCAAAACCACACCACGCGTATCACCACTATATTCATGCATGCATAAGTTTAAAACACTATGATCTCTTATTCAAATATATGAATCCACTTTTATAACGAATTATGATCTCTCTTAGTCCTTTACACCCACACAATACTCTTGTCTTTGTAGCTAGCACTAACTTTCTCTCGTGCATGCACACACCCTCCTCGCTCTCCCCTCCCTCAGCATTCTATCCATCACACACATTCATTTATTTTCTTTAGGTCGTTCTCCCACAGTCTCCACAACTCCTTCTTTCTGACACGCACCGATCTATAATCCTCTCTAGCGAGGTCTGCCTACCACATACACAGACACTTTCCATCTCCTCCTTTTCCCTTCCATGCCCCATGTCTCTCATACGGTCCCACACAAGTGTAAACTCTCGCCCCTCTTTTCATCAATCTCACAATAGCCCACTCCTCCCCCTATCTAGTAGGCATCTCGCACCACCTCCTTGCTCCATCCCTCTCTCTCTCTCTCTATCCGTCTCTCTGGGCCTTATTTGCCTCTAACAAATGGATGTACACCGACCGATCTCCCACTATACATATATCTAGCTAGGTCGTCTATAACTCGTTTTCCCCACGCGCCGATTGATCTACCTCGTTAGTTATGTCTCTCCCTTCCTCCGTCGAGACACAACAATTAATCTACCGATCTAGTTAGCTCTGCTTACCAAACACATACGCCCCCCTTCATCATCCATGCATGCCTCCCGACACGTCTATCGCGCACACACACACGCACACACAGAAACACATTCCCTCTCTTCTTCATTGCCGTGGTGGGCGCACGGCAGATGCCACGGGGTGGCTAAAGAGATGGATAGGCAAGAGGCAACCGGTGGGCTCCAGAGGCGAGGTTGGTATGAGCGAGTGCGAGACACAGGACGTACCCAGGTTCGGGGCTCTCCGGAGAGATAACACCCCTAGTTCTGCCGAGTGTGGTTTATATGTGGAGTATATCGCAGTACAGAGTTGCTCCTGGAGCTGTATTTAGATAAGGCAGAATAAAGCTATGTGCTATGCTCTTTCTCATGCGTATGTGTGTGGATGCACAAGAGGGAGATGGATGCATGCATGGCACCGTGAGTGGCCCCTGGCCGTATTAGTGTGTGGCCAAGCGCCCCTGAGTGTGTGGATGGATGGATGCATATATGTGTGTGAGCGTGAGTGGCTTGCCCCCTTGGTCAAGTCTGTGCCTTCTTGGCCAAGGGGATGACTTCTTCTCCGAGGAAATGCTCCCCTGGGTCACTTTATACACTAGTGCCCAGGGACAAGTAGCACTGTACATGATGTCGCGTATGACGAGTGAACAACGTATGCTCTGTCAGCAATAGAGGCCACGGTATGGCCGTCTTGTTGGTGTCGGGTCGATGCAGCGGTTGACTTCGGGTAGCAGGCCGGCTGGAGAAGCTGGACGGGGAGCCGACCGGGCAGCCGGGAGGCGAGTCGGCCGGGGTGGCCGGGCAGCCGGACTGGGGCGTTGGCCACCCTGTTGTTTTGAAGCGCCGTTTGCCGTCTTGGGCCTACCCGAGGGTCGTCCCCCCGACAGTAGCCTCCGCGCAACTTGGAAAAGTTGGGCGCAGGTTTTTAGCGGGCGTTTATGAAGCAGAAGATGTCGATGGCAGCCGGCTATGGATCGCAGCCGGCGTGGCTTGCTTCCAATGGGGGCGCGCAAGCGTACCCACTGGGTGTAGCCTCCGAGCCTCCGGGCAAGTTGGAAAAGTTGGGCGGAGGGTCTTCGTGATTGTTGGTGCAGACAATGGCGTCGAGGATGCCGGTTGCAGCCGGCGGCGGGCGTGCAACAGGCGTGGCGTGTTCCGAGTGGGGGCGCGCAAGCGCACCCACTGGGTGTAGCCTCCGAGCCTCGGGGCAACTTGGAAAAGTTGGGCGGAGGGTCTTCGCGGTTGTCGAGGATGTCGAGCGTGGACACGGAGTCCGCCGGCTGGTGGGCGCGGGGCCCTGCCAGGCACGGACGCGGAGTACGCCGGCTGATGGGCGCGGGGCCCTACCGGGCGCGGACGCGGAGTTTGCCGGCTGATGGGCGCGGGGCCCTGTCAGGCGCGGATGCAGAGTCCGCCGGCTGAGTGGGGGCGCGCGAGCGCACCCACTGGGTGCAGCCTCCGGGCAACTTGGAAAAGTTGGGCGGAGGGTCTTGCTGTTGATGATGTAGCCGATGGCGACGTCGAGTGTGCCGGGCGCGGACACGGAGTCCGCCGGCTGGTGGGCGCGAGGCCCTGCCGTGCACGAACGTGGAGTCCGCCGGCTGAGTGGGGGCGCGCGAGCGCACCCACTGGGTGTAGCCTCCGAGCCTCTGGGTAACTTGAAAAAGTTGGGTGGAGGGTCTTGCTGTTGATGAAGCAGACGGTGGCGTCGGAAATGCGGGTTGCAGCCGGCATCGGGCCTGCAACCAGCACAACGCATTCCCAGCGGGGCGCGCCGACGCACCCACTAGGTGTAGCCTCCGAGCCTCCGGGTGAGGAGGGGGTTCCCCATGAAGATGATCATGCAAAAGACAAGGTTAGTCCGTGCAAATATATCGAATGTTTCTTTTTAGCAATGCAAGTTTTGTGCAGAGGGTGCCGACTCGATTAGTTCGAGCCCCCTTCAGTCTTTTTCATGTCCCCTCCACTCTTTGGCTTTGCCTCTTGCTAGCTAGACAACCAGGAGTCAGTCTGTAGCTGTTGCGAAGAGTGGCCTGGGAGTGGAGCGTACAGTACTCGGACTATAGGAGCAGATTCGACCGAGTAGATACTCATAAAGGAAACAAACGGGTGGCCCAAGCCGTTTTCTCCCGGACATTTTTTGTGTGGGGTGACCTCCAGCTTTTGCTCTTGCTAGCCGGACAGCCGCGTGACAGTCTGTGGCTGAGAGTGGTCCTTCGGTACCGTATGCGCTACTAAGCCGTCTATGGGAACGAACGTATCGGGCCGAGTGGCCAGCCCCCGGGCCGAGACTGGCTCGTGCTGGGGTGAACAGCAGTGTAACTGGAATAAATGCAGAGATAAACCCCGAGGGTCGCTCGGAGTTATCCGGTTTTGGTGCGGTGCAAAGATATGTAGACGCGGAGCTCACATAGGTTTTTGCCGCAGACGGGGCGGAGGTAGCCCTGGCGGGCGGCCCGAGCCTCCGGGCGACCGAGGGACACCCTAGCCGGTCGGACCCGACCGGCCAGGCATCGAGGTGGACGGACTGCCGGGCGGGCTCTCCAGCCAGCCCGGTGTCGAAGTAGGTGGGCAAGCCAGCCGGCCGAGCGGCGACGCGTGCAGGCGGGCGCAGATGGCGCTGTCTTCTTCTTCTTCTTTTTTTGACCCGGCAGCAATTTTTTTCAGCCGGCTGGGCAGCCCGACTCTTTTTTCTACCCGGCTCTTCTCTTTTCTTTTTTTTTTTCAGCCGGCATGAACAACTTCTCTCCTTTTTTATTTTTTTTGGCCGGCATCTCACTCTTTTCTTCTGCTTCCACCCAGACGGCCGGACAGCCGCGGTGCAGGGTGCGGGCGGTGACCCGAAGCCGGCAGGCCGGGTGGTGGGGAAGCTGGCGGGCCGGGTGGCCGGGAAGCCGGCCCGGGCGAAACCGGCAGGCCGGGTGGCGGGGAAGCCGGCGCGG
This sequence comes from Thinopyrum elongatum, assembly GCA_011799875.1. Taxonomy (NCBI): domain Eukaryota; kingdom Viridiplantae; phylum Streptophyta; class Magnoliopsida; order Poales; family Poaceae; genus Thinopyrum; species Thinopyrum elongatum. The sequence goes on along the minus strand of CM022302.1, from coordinate 403,014,710 downwards.
GCGGCAGGCCTTGCCGGGACGGGGCCGCAGCAGACGCGCAGGAGGCGGAGGAGCAGAGCAGGGCCGCAGGGGCCGGGTAGCGCGGAGGGCGCGTGAGGCAGGAGCCGGCCTGGCGGGGGCACGAGCTGGCGCTTGAGGGAGGCGGCCGAGCACAGATGGTCGGCGAGGCCTCGACCAACGGTGGTGAGGCGACGGCCAGCCGGATCGCGGAGCTGCCAGGCGGCCGGGTAGAGCTGGCGCACTGGAGCGAGTCGGAGTGGGCGGCTCGGAGGGCGGAGCGGCGCCGGGGCCGACGCGGGCGGAGGCCGGTCGCGTCGCGAGCAGGCGGAGCGGAGGACCCGGTGAGTGGGCGGGACGGGCCGTCGGCGAGCCGGAGCAGGGAACCCGGCGCGCGCGAACGAGGACGGCCGGCGGCCAGCCGGAAGTCGGAGGACCCGGCTCGAGGAACCCGGCGAGTGTTGGAGCCGAAGCGGGGGACCCAGCTGGTGGCGAGCCGGACAGGTGCGGCGATGAGGGACCGCGGCGCACGACCGCGCGGCCGCATGGGAGGCGCGCGTGGCGGAGAGGCGCGGGGCGCGGCGACGGGCGCACCGAGCGCGCGGCCATGGGGAGGCGGCCGGGCCGGTCGGGTGCGGAGTCGAGGCGCGGCTGGCGGTGACGATGCGGACGGGGCTGCCGCCCATGGCGCCGAGGCGGAGAAGGCCGCGCAGCGGTGGAGACCCAGGGGAGGGCGCGCGCCAGCGCGAGCGTCGCATCGGAGCGGAGGTGCCCCGTGCCGAGGAGGCCCTGGAAGCCCGACGAGCGCTTGAAGGCGGGGAGGAGGAGGTAGCGGGAGGCTCGGGGCAGAGCAGCACGGACGAGGAGGCGGCGTGCTCGCCGGCGACGGGCGTAGCAGCGAGGTGGAGCAGGATGCTGCGGCAGGACGGGGCTCGGGGCGTGGCGGCGGCCCTCGCGGCCGCAGCGCGCGCGACGGGGCCCGTAGATGAGGAGGGGCAGCGGGGAGCGGAACAGCCGGCCGCGGAGGCGTGCCAGGCGCAGGCAGCACGGGACGACGGGAGGAGGCGCGGGGCCAGGCGAGGGGAGGCCGCGTGCAGGCGGCACGGCGCGAGCCGGAGTGGACGCGACGCGGGGGCACGCGGAGCCGCGCGTGAGACACGCAGTAGGAGCGGTGGGCACAGCGGTAGCAGTTGGCGGTGGCACGGCTGTAGGGAGTTTGAGGCGCGGCCCTCTGCTTGGCAGAGGCTCGGGGTTGCAGGAGCTGCAGAGGTGGCGGGGTGAAGCGTGGCGGCCAAAGACGCACAAGGCACAACGCAGCGTAGGTGCTAGCAACAAGCGACTCCATTGTCCGGGCATCGTCTGGGGAATATCTGACTATTATACGGATAGTGTAGCCATTATCTGGGTAGTGTACGGGGAATATCTGGCTTGCATCTGACTAATGTCTGGGATGTGTATGGCTACTATATGTAGTGTAGGCAGCAACGGGCAGCTGCTGCAGCAGCAGATGGTGGCGAAGCCCGAGGAGAAGAGAGCGGAGTGGGCGACGAGGCAAAAAGCGTGCTCGGAGAAGGCGAAGGCGGACGGCCCCGCGCGTTTCGGCCGAAGCTAGACACAGCATGGAGGGGAACGGACGCGAGCGGCGCGCAGATGGATGCGACCGACCGAAGCGAGGTGGCGCGGCGCGCGTGCGGACGGACAGCCGACGACGCAACGGTGGTGACGAAGAGGGCGAGGCCGACTACGAGGACGCGCCACCCGGCGCGGTCACCCTGGGGGCGTGTCGATGTCGGACCCCCGGGGGCTACCGGAGAGACGGCAGCGATGTCGCGATGATGATGACGAAAGGGGTCCTGCTCGGACCGTTGAAGGGGACATCGGACGAGGCAGCGAAGCCGGCCGGCTCCGCGCTGAGCGCAAGGACCAGGCCGCGCATGATGAGCTCGCCGAAGTCGGTGAAGGCCCCCGTCTGGAACATGTCTCCGGCCGGCACCTCGAGCTGCCCCATGGTGGGCGCCAACTGTTGTGATCGGCACACGGCAGATGCCACGGGGTGGCTAAAGAGAGGGATAGGCAAGAGGCAACCGGTGGGCTTCAGAGGCGAGGTTGGTACGAGCGAGTGCGAGACACAGGACGTACCTAGGTTTGGGGCTCTCCGGAGAGATAACATGCCTAGTTCTGCCGAGTGTGGTTTATATGTGGAGTATATCGCAGTACAGAGTTGCTCCTGGAGCTATATTTAGAGAAGGCAGAAGAAAGCTATGTGCTATGCTCTTTCCCATGCGTATGTGTGTGGATGCACAAGAGGGAGATGGATGCATGCATGGCACCGTGAGTGGCCCCTGGCCGTATGAGTGTGTGGCCAAGCACCCCTGAGTGTGTGGATGGATGGATGCATATATGTGTGTGAGCATGAGTGGCTTGCCCCTTGGTCAAGTCTGTGCCTTCTTGGCCAAGGGGATGACTTCTTCTCCGAGGAAATGCTCCCCTGGGTCACTTTATACTCTAGTGCCCAGGGACAAGTAGCATTGTACATGATGTCGCGTATGACGAGTGAACAGCGTATGCTCTATGAGCAATAGTGGCCACGGTATGGCCGTCTTGTTGGTGTCAGGTCGATGCAGCGGTTGACTTCGCGTAGCAGGCCGGCTGGAGAAGCCGAACGGGGAGCCGGCTGGGCAACCGAGTGGCGAGCCGGCCGGGCAGCCGGACTGGGGCGTTGGCCGCCCTGTTGTTTTGAAGCGCTGTTTGCTGTCTTGGGCCTACCCGGGGGTCATCCCCCCAACATTCATATTGCAGTTGTATCCTCCGTTTGTCTAGTAGGCCTCTCCCACCATCTCCGAGAAGCAACTCCACCACCACCCCTCCGGCACTCTAGCTCTGTCTCTCTATATCTCTCTCGCAACCTATTTCCCGTCCTACACTTATGTATGGATGTCGATCGATCTCCCTGAAGACATAGCTAGGTCTCTCCTTCTCCACACATATATATATATGGGTCGATCTACCTCACTAGTTAGGTCTCTGCCTCCCCCCACCCCCACACACACCAATACATCGAGCGCTCTGGTCATGTCTCCCAGCCACACACAAACTTGCCCTCTCCCCTCTGACGTTCCGGTAGGTCAATCGCCCTATATCTTTGACGTGCGCACACACAATTTCGATGGCTCTCTTTATCGATCTCGCACCCACACACTTGTTCCTCTCTTCGATTCGATCGATATCTCACGCTTATGATCCCTCCCTCTCTTCTCGTGGATCGCCCCTCTATATATGATATAGTTAGGCCTCTATTTCACACACATGGCATGTGTCACATTTTTTTTAGATGTCATCGACACATATTCCTACATATACACTGACGAAATCACCCCCACCCTCCCCCCCAAAATACTCATGAATGCACACACCATCTCTCTCTAGGTTTGTATCTCTCTCACACCCACCCACGTAGGTGGGGTACGTGCATGAAGAGAAGAGGTGCACGCACGACGCACGTACTCCCGTCTCTTTCCCAACCACACCCGCACGAGTACACGATGGAGCTCATTTCTATACGAAAAGGTAGCCCACGTGGTAATTTGACACGTGTACTGGTTGTCCACCTAAGGATCGTGTACCACGCGTGAACAAACAAAGTGCGACTTGACGCATTATTTACAAAAAGGTTTTATTCCTCAATGGTGCACGTACAGAATATAAACCGATTGTTATCGAGAGAAAAAAGAAAATAGCTCCACTATACTATATAATATAGGCAGGATCATCAATGCTTGCTTGCTGGGGTCGTCTCTTCTACTCTCTCACACAAGATGGTGGTGGCCACTCTCTCTCTCTCTCTCTCACTGCTGGTCCCTGATCCGGCCGGATCCAGTCCACCGGTGGAAAGGGACGATGTGCAACATTGCTCCGGTCGCCGGCGTCGACGCAGGAAACCCACTACCGGCGTGTCCCGATCTGCGGTACCCGCCGTTCTCTCTAAGCAAGATCCGGCACGGTATTGCCTTTGCCCCTTGCCCACTGCCGCAGTATGGGCAGATCCCGCCAGCTGCTGCCCTCCTTCTTACATCCCGACGATCCTCAGGTACAGCTTCCTCTGGAACCGGCCTTGCTCCACCGCCCGTCTTCCCATGTCGCTGCATGTGGATCTTCTCTAATTCTTTACCTAAAACGTACTATAGCTCGGCGGGCGTACTTTCCATGTTTCATCAATAGTGCCACTATTATTGCAATCACACTTATTCAATATCCTTGTCAATAGGGATGCTCAGCTCCATTTTAGTGCAACTGCACAAAATGATGGGATGGTGCATGCATCCAACTACTACATGTCTTGGCGAGCATCAACGAGCCGCGTGAAAATGTCTACCAACATGTCCACCATGGCTAGGAAATGAAAGCATGCTTAGGGACCGGATCGATCATTTTTTTCTTTATTTGTACACCTTCTCACAACTTTGTCTTAAGTTGTGAAGTAAATATTGGGTCTGATATGTGAATCATTGATATGCATTAGCATGCATGTTAGTTTCCTTTGTATTTGATGGAATGTTGTAACAAGAAAACCTTCAAGGCAAGACACATGAAAGAAAAGCTGAAAGCTTCATAGCATTGTACTAGTATAATTTTATCTCGCTGAGAAATTATATTTACTAGCACAGTATATATAAACAAATGCTGAAAGGTCGATAGCATTGCGAGAAACCATTAGGAGCACAGAAATTCCTTTCCTTGACATGTGGGACAAACGCAAGTTGGACGCAAATGCAAGGAATACTACTAATGAGCCGTCAAATCTCAAAGCCACACTTTTCTAATAGCAAGTTGGACGCACAAACAACACATCATTTCACACATCGTAGAATCCTCTCATAATAATTTTCCAAGAAAAACACCACAGGTGAAGATTGGACGGTACTGTTGCAGCAAGGCATATAACCCTTCTCCGAAACATCAAGTATGGCCGTATGGGGATGGTACCAGAAAATAATATTCCCTCCCTTCCGGTTTATGGGCCTCAGTTCCAAATCTAAACCAAGCAATGAACTAGTACTACTAGATAGTGAGTGTTTACTACTGTATCATGTACGTACAAATTCAACGCATGCATGTGTTAGCAATACAATGACCACTTACGAATTTGATGGTATGATTTGTGTAAGTTGCATGTCATATTATTGCTCTAACATGTGGTCAAAGTTAGCCTCGAAAACATATTTTAGACCCTATATGGATTGAGGGAGTACATGCATTGCTAAGTTTTCTCTTAATCCTTGCATGCAACGTTTTTATTGAAGCTTGAAATGTGAACAGGTGAATGGGAGGGACTACTACAACCCCTCCAAAAGAACTGTACTTCTACTAATGGTATCGTACTCCCTCCGTTCACCGTCACATGTTCAGTACTTTTGTGAACTATGGTAGTAACAAATTTATTCTACCACTCACCATCTATTTTGGTTAGGGCGATTTCAAATTGAGCCATATAGACCGGAAAGTAGGCACTTCTGTACTACTTTTGATGTGTCCCGTCAACTCGCAGAATGAGGAGGAGCTTTCTCAGTATGCCCTCTCCCCCGCCCACGGGCGCGGTGGCTCACACAGTTGCAGGACGATGAGAAGCTTGCTTAGTATGCCTACGCCCGCTCCCTCGCCCACGCGCGCGGTGGCTCGCAGGATGAGGAGAAGATTTTACTACTCCCTCCGCTAGATGTATACTCCTCGTCCCTACCTTGGTTAGAGAGATTATCATATTGTTTGAAATATATGTCTTTTAGCAGGTTTCATTATGAACTGCATACTCCAAATACTGATGTATATGTAGACGTATTTTAGAGGGTAGATTTACTCATTTTGCTTCGTATGTAGTCCATATTGAAACAGACGTAGTAGTACGCACTCTCCCTTGCCCCTCGCCCCTCACCCACGTGGTGGACGTGCGGCAATTCATTTGGTGTCAGATAGCCAGAACCATATACTGTAGTACTATCATTGTTCGACTTCCCGAAGTGGTGAAGAGCCAAGTGCAAGGTTAATATTTTTGAGATGCCAAGCACAAGGTTTATAGGAGAACGAGTAGTAGTACTAGTAGTAGTACGTACTGTATGAGGAAGAAGGCAACAAGAATGTATGTTTTGCGTGATAGTTTCTTCTTACAGGACATGCTAGACCTAGTGGACCTCATTGTTGCAATTGGAGTATCATACAAGTACGTATCATAGATGGCACGATTCAGAGTGGTGGGCAGTGGGAATAATATTCGGAGCTGCTTAGTCTTAAACCCCATGAAGAAGTCCCTCGAAAGGAATAGCCATCCTCGACACGTGCTCCTATGTAAAATGAGTAAATGAGAGAAAAAGAGAAAGAGACAAAGTAAAAAAAATCACCAGCCTTAGAACCAGCCCTATTGTATCAGTGAATGATATTTCTACGTCGTGATTGACATGGCTATATTATTAACCATGACGCAAAGGTAGCAGCGGATGGATATTCAAGGAGGAGTGAAATGATGGCTGCTTCCTCAGTCAAACTTAGGGAAAGGTGGGCCTCATGATTTGACGGCTCATTAGTCATTATTACTACTACCTATACTCTTTGCCCATTTAATAACCGCGTGGTAGAGTAGTTGGCTATGCTTTTAATAACCATGCTCGAAGAGAAGAGGTGCACGCACCCACGCACGTAGTACTCTCTGCGTCTTCCCCAACCACACACGTGACACAGTGGAGCTCATTTCTGTACGAAGATGCAGCCCACGTGATAATTTGACGTGTGTACTAGTTACTCACTTACTGGAGGTTCGGGAACCACGCATGAACGGTGCCGCGTTATTTATAAATAAAGTCTTTTTTCTTCAGTGGCATGTACGCAATATAAATAGGTTCATATGGAACGAAAAAGAAACCGCTCCACTATATACATAGCCAGGGGTTGCTCTCTTCACACTCTCTCCCACAAAACGACTGTGGCCACATCTCTAGTCACACATCCGGGCGGATCACGTTTGCCAATGGAAGGGGAGGATGTTTTGTGTAGATGCGGTCGCCGTCGGCGAGGGCGAAAACCCACTGTCGGCGCATCCCGATCAGGGTCCCCCCTCCGTTCTCTCTCACAAACCCAGATGCCGCCTTCCACCGCCCCTCCTAGCTTCATCCCGACATCCCTCGGGTACAACTTCCTTTACAACCGGCTTGCACCACTGCCCCAGCTGCCCACATCGCTCCATGTGGATATTTCTCTACTTCTTTGCCCTGCACGTACCTCTATTGGCTTCTACTATATTTGTGATGAGTTTATGTCTCATCAACTAGTGCCACTAGTCTTATTCTAATCACACTTCTTCTATTTATTTTCCACGGGGATGCTCAACTCAATTTTAGTGTAACTGCACAAAATGATCCGATGGTCAAAGGGTTGCAAACTTCATTCCTTCGGAAGGTTCAACCTTGCCAGCAAATTAAAGCCAGGTTAGGGTTTAGGGTTCATGGCCTAGGGACTGCATGGATTATTTTTTTTCTTTAGTTGTCTCTGTTCCAAAATAAGTGTCTCAACTTTAGTACAACTTTGTACTAAATCATTGAGATGCAATAGCATGCATGTTAGTCTCCTTTGTATTTGATGGAATGTTGCAAGGGGCAACCTTGGACGCAAGATACATGAAACAGAAGCCAAAAGCTTCATAGCATTGTACAATTTTATCTCGCTAAGAAATTACAGTACTGTGTACTAAAGAGTTAGGTGTCACATGGTGTCCAAAAAATATGGTGATAGTGTGAGGTGGGCCATGTCATCACTGAGCTGCCGTGTTTTCGCTGCTTTCGCACTCCTCCGCTGTAAGAGTTGAGAAAGTTGTAGTTTTATCACATAATAGAAGAATGAAAAAGAGTGGAGACGCTCTACTACCTCCTTTCACCGAAACGTGGGACATCTAGCATCCGGTGCACGTGTCATGCACCAAAGTAAAGTGTACAGTACAACTGAGACTCAGCATGGTCGTACCACCTCAGTAATAATGACCAATGAGCCGTCAAATCACATAGACCCGGCAGTAAGTTGGACGGACAAAGCAACCATCATTCTTCGTTGAATCCGCTTCTCCCTTCAACGCAGGCGCCAGTGAGAGGTCGCGTCCACTCTGCCCGGGCATGAATGCGGCACCGATTCTCTGGAGCGGCGCTGACCGTTTTGGGCGGGAAGCGCGCATGGGCGATGGAGGGGGTTTGGGTGGGCCAGGGCGGTCAGGAGCGGGCGTGGCAGCTGTCCCGACCGGTCGGCCGGAAACAAGAGGATGCACCAACTCTCACGGCTAAATTGTAGTACTACTACTCCGTCTCACAATGTAAGACATTTTTACAAGCTAGTTTAGCTTGCAAAAACGTCTTACATTACGTGGCGGAGGGAGTAGACTAGTAGTACACACCATCTCTCGGTAGGTCAATGTTTCGCTCTCTCTAACACACACAACTGTTAAATAAAACACACACGCGCACGCGCACACACGCACACACAGGTTCATAGAATAGGAATATCGTGGGAGTGGGAAACCACAGGAAGTGAGATAAAATTGAGGTCGTACAATAAGAGAAGAGGTACACGCACGTCCGTCGGAGACACAGTCGCTGCCTCGCACTATAACCCAGTAGACCACAGCACGACAGTCGGATCTATGCCTCTCTCGTCCCGGCGCCAGCGGTCAACCGCTATATCTGCGGCCGCGGGATTTGACGCACGCGGTTGCTGGATTTGGAGCATTTCGGCCGCCTGTGACTGCACCTTGCCATGGATTGTCCGGGTACCGGGTCGCACAACAATGGCAATGCCTCCACATCGCATGCAGGTACTGAATCCGCCTCTAGCCGCTCGGATCTGTCCCATCGGCGGTTCGCTGGCAAAGACACAGCCGGCCATCGTCCGGGCGCGGTCGTGGCCCAGCGGCTAGTCGGTTCACTATTCCCACTCATAAGTGCGATGGCTGCCTGCGGCAGGTCGTGCGCCGCATTGCGACCACGCCGGAACATCCCAGATGGGTGTTCATCAAGTGCAAAAAAGATAAGGTGCATAGTACTTCTTTTGATTCGGCTGTGCTCCCTTATTCGGCGCATGTTCGGCATCTTATACTCAAACTTGTGTGTAGGAAGGATGCAAGTTTTGGTTTTGGGAAGAAGAATACATCGATCTATTGATAATACAAAATTTGGTAGATGCTCATGCACTCCTTGCTAGAATAGAGGCTAGAGATGATATTAGATGTGAAGCAACGTCTAGTTCTTTAGAATCGAAGAAGGAAGAAGTGTGCAAGCTCTTGAAGCCACAGATCAACAATGAAGACGTACAGAAGATATTAATACAATTAGTGGGAGCAGTTATGGAATTGGATATCTTTTAAAATATTTAATTGTGGTTCTTGTTTTCTTTGGTCTTGCTCTCCTAGCAAAGAATTGGTGAATGTACTTCCCTGTATCAAAATGTCGTTGATGAAATAAAGAAATGTACTGGAAAATAAATGTGTGCATACGGCCGATGGCCGTATTAATTATGTTGGTTCTGTTTTTCCACTAGTTAATTATGTTGGCAAACTTTCATAAAAAATACTCCGTAAAGAAATATAAAAGCGTTTAGAACACATAAAAAAAGAAGCCAATAATATTTATTTTTTGTTGGCATGTATTAGTAGTTTACTACTTCCTCCTTTCCGGTTTATTGGGCTCGTCTCATTTTCTTTGTTTTACCATATTATAAGTCTTATTTTCACTTCTTTCCACTAGATGTTCACATTCCAAGGTGCATTAAATTGATGCATGCAAGGATTAAAAGAAACCAACCAGTGCATGTAACCGTTCCTACTCATTTAGTGGTCATCCATGAATATTTTGTAATTAATGCAGATTAAAGTTTGAGTAATTTTGTAAACTACGACATGGAGTACATTTCTCCACTCATCATCTGCCTTGGTTGATGAGATTTCAAATTTAAGCTCTATAAACCGGAAAGGAGGGAGTAGTTAAAAATTGTGGTCAAACATTGACAAAAAATATATGATGTGGCGTAAAAATCTGGCGGAGGTAGTAGTATGAGATATGGTGACAAACTGACTTAGGCCGAATACAAGTGCCCAAAATTATTGGAAGAGAGCACAATGTACATACAAAATAATTAAAATTTAATTTCTCAAAAATATTTAAAATTGGAGGATGGTGCAGCCCACCTTTCCGATATTTTGACCGTGTGTGGTTCAGTTGTTGTTTACTTCGGAGGGTCGTGTACCACACGTGAACGATAGTACGAATTGACTCCTTCGAGCTTTAAATCTTCTTCGCGTATTAGCATTGCCCTAGTATTTTTCTTCACTAGTACGTTAAATAAAGAGTTCCGTTTCATGCACAATTTAAAACAATTTTTATGGAGAGAAAAAGAAAACCACTCCAACTATATATATATATATATATATATATATATATATATATGCTGCAGCCTCAGCGCTTGTTTTCTAGGGTTTGCTCTCTTCACACTCTCTCTCCACTATATATATACACGCTGGAGCCTCAGCGCTTGTAGTTGCTCTCTTGGCATTCTCTCACCCTCTCCAGATCTAAACAAGACTGTGTTGGCCTCTCTCTCTCTCTCCCCTCACTGCTAGTCAAAGAGCCGGCAGGATCCCGTCCGCCGGGGAAGGGAAGGAGGCTTAACGCTGTCGCCGTTGGCGAGGGAGGGAATCCACTGCCGGCGCCGCTGTTCACTTTCACCCAACGGCGGCACGGGAGGGCCTCCGACCCCTTCTTCCTCGTTGTCGTACATAGTGTGGGCAGATCGGCCTCTGGCCTCCCACCGAGCCACACCCCGAGAACCTTAAGGTATAATTTACTTAATCCAGAGGAATTGCTCTAGCTACATGTGATTTTTTTTTCGCTTCTGCTCTGGAATCTAGGTGTTGGATCAAACATGAAAGTAGTGGGGAAAGTTGTATAGCTTGAATCTAGGACGTGGTTCAAAGAGGAAAGGAAGGCGGGAAAGTAGTACAGACTGGCTATCCAACACCTATGTTGGTCGAAAAGGGAAAACAATGACAAATGCGGTACACCCATATATAAGGAACTGATCTTTCTGTGTGTGGGGGACAAGGCTGTAGAGTTTGAGAAGGACTAGATTTGCTGCCCTCACATAGGAAAAGGTGTCTAAAGAGAACAAAAATGGGACCAACACAATATGCTCCTTGGTTGTTTGTTGCAACAAAAATGGGACGCACAAGCACCATGTGCATCTACCAATGTAAACAGGGTTATCTACTTCACTTCGTTGTTATTGCGACCTTTTGTTGCACTGCACAAAACACTTTTGTTTTAAGAGTGTTTTGTGCAGTTCAACTAAAATATCACACCGACAACGTTGCTTGATTGCTTGATCTTAGTGGAACTGCACAAGAGGAGATCTGACTTCCTATCCGTGTTGGCAAATTTGTTTCAGATCTTCTTCTTGTGAGTTGTTTGAATTCGGAATCATGAGAGGTCAGTACTAGCCTTCTTCCACATGATTGTGTAGTGTGCTTTCATTTGTTGTGCTACTTATACGGTAATGTTGCTTGATTTTAGTGAACTGCACAAAAGCAGACCAGACTTCCAATCTGTATGTGCACCGTAATGATATTTCACAACTGTTGGCCTGTATTTTGCTACTGTCATCAGAAAATTAATGTTGTTGTTTAGTCCTGTACTTGTGCTCCCTAATTGACATGCCAAATCTTACATTGAAGGTGAAGCTTGTCTGTTATTGAACCAAGTGATGAAGGGGAAGAACAAGCAGAAGAAGAACAAAAATCAACTCCCGGTGCTATAATGAAGCACTGGAACTGTGATGACACAAGTAATGATATAGTTTTGCAATTTATTTTATTGCTATGGCTGGAACGAGCAATTGTTTTGCCACTATGATTTGATGCCACTCTTAATGTAATATGTAATTATCTCTACTTGTGCAAACAGGGATCTTGTTTGAAGATAACATATATTTTAGTGGAACTGCACAAGAAGATTTTTTGACTATAAATAGTAGGGTAAACACCCCACTGCAATTTTTATAAATAAAAATAGGTCCAAAGTGCACAGGATAAAAAAGATCTAGGGGCTTGAGCAAAGCCCCTTAAAAAACTAGGAAAAAAACTAAAACTAAAACTAAGACAAATAAGCTAAAAAGGTAAAACAAAGGAGAAACTAAAGGAGAAATCTACAAATTAAATAAAAGCTAATTCTACTATTACATTTTGAGTAATCCCAGTCATAAGATGGAATATGTTATAACTAAAGTTCCAGCCATGAATTGAATTGATTTGCATATTTTGATTTGATTCTGTGAGTGAGCAGCCTCAGTTCTAGCAAGTAAATGTGCTTCCATCCTTGAAATGAAGGATGAATATGCTGAAAGATCTTATTATTCCTGGAAATCCATATTGCCCAAGAACTGAGAATTATAATTTCCAAGAAGAAAGGAAGTCTCAGTTTGTCTTTTATGTCTTGGAAGGCTTCCAATATCGATAAGTTTTGTGTCCTGGTGGGACAAATGTAATCCCAACATCTCATAGCAAAGGGGCATCCCCAAAAATATTTGGTGTAGGGTTTCCTCTTGTTGACAGTCCCTGACTGCACAGTTATATTCTTCTAGTACAAAGGTTTTTCTTTTGAGGAGGTTTCTTGTGTTGAGTCTATCATGTAACAACATCCAAAAGAACATTTTGTGTTTCGGTTGGCATGAAGAATTCCAAATCTAACTAAAGTGAGGGGGGACTTGCTTGAAGCCAATCATCACCTTTTAAGCCTTTGCAGATGTAAAGTGTCCATTGCCCCATATGTAACTCCAAGTGTCTGTCATTCTCTAATATTGTGACTGTCTCAGCGTGTAGCAGATATCCTCCATTTTTAAATGTTGCTCATGTGCTTCAATTGACAGTGGTAGATGGAAAAGATCTTCTAGATACTATGTATTGACCACCTGGTGAACAGTTAATCTATGGTTTATCCCAGAGGAATATAAATGTGGGAACTTATGTTGCATGATATCTTCACCCCATAAATCACTCCAAAGATAAGCACTTCTGCCATCTCCCAAGTTACATATGGCTAGAGCTTTGTATTGTTCAATTAATTGCTGATTTGCTTTCCACCAAAAAGATCCAACTAGCTCCTCTCTTGGCAGTTGGTTTCCAGAATAGTGTGCTTCCCAAACCAATTTGACCCAAGGAATTTCATGCCTAATATAGAATTTGTGCAGATTTTTCATTAGTAATGCCTTGTTCTAGATGAAGATGTCCATAACTCCTAAACCACCTTCATTCTTTGGCCTACAGACTGTGGTCCATGCTACTAATGCAGGTCTATGATCTTCCATGCCTGGCCATCTCCAAAGACAATGTCTGAAATATTTGATAACATGTTGTTTAATAGTAACAGGGACATCAGGACAGCTCATAAAGAAAATCACGAGGGAGGCCAGAACTGATTTAACCATTAGTAATCTTCCTGCATATGTCATAAAGGTGGCAATACCAGCCAGTCTTCTTGCAACTCTATTGACCATTGGGAGGCATTGTTCTACTGTGGGTTTGTACAGTCCTAGAGGTAGCCCAAGATGATGTTGAAAACATTAAACTAATTGAGGAGTATATAGTAAGCATGGCAACCATAGTAGATATTAACGGATGGTTCCCGAGAAGTGCTTCATCTGTATGCTGTACACAATAAGCCTCCTGGCAAATGTTGGTACTGGCCCATGGATTTCATCCATATGATTGAGCTTTGTCATCTCTATTGGTGTTGTGCTACTGTTTAGCTACTGTCATGAGAAAGTGGTATTGTTTCGCATGTTAATCTAAGGCTTCTAATAAATTGAGGCACCGGTTTGCCACCGTTATAGCCACTGATAAAATGAAGTAATAATACAGTTCAAGTTGAGCTGTTGTCTTTGGTATCATATCATTTCCTATGAGGATAATGAGGATGCATCTCTTTGTGACTATACATTTCATTAGTTACTCCCATTGTTAATGTAATGGCTGTTTTAAATATTTCCTTTTCTTTTTTCAAGCAAACAGGGATGCTAGCATTTACTTGTTCTCTTGTCTTCGCACAACAGGATCATCCTCCTCTGAAGAAGAATATGCCAGGATGAAGAAGCCAAGTCTCTCTTATCAGAAGGTAGCAGTTGAAGGATGGTTACATTACTGTCCACAAGAATAAGCTAACTTCAGCTCAGAAGGACTCACAGATCCCCATATTTGTTGCTGTGATGGCCAATACAATGTTGTTTTAGGATTCTTTCTGGTGAGTTCCATTTTTGTAACAGCCCAAAAATTGGGTTATCAATTTTTGCGCTGTTATTCCTTCCTAGCACTCTTCTCAAAATCTTTCTCCGGAGTTTGCTGGATGATTCTGAGAATCCAGGCAAATTTTCAACCTTTCTAAACCTTGCCTCTGCCTTTTATGTTGGGCAGGACCTCATTTGCATCATCTCAAACTCCATCAAAACCCATTCAAACCCTAAATTCCAAATTTTGGGACTTGACTCTTGCCTTCGTGATTACAAAGGAGTCCCCATTGCTCTGTTGATCCTCCAAATATTCTCAGAGATCCTCCTACACCTACAAACCCTGGATATGCAAAAATATTGCCAAGTCATATGCAATATTTTCCATTTGGGATTTATTCCTTCTTTTGTCTTTCAGAGGAATTAAATCCAGAGGCATAGCTAGACATCTCTAAATTTCATGAAAAAATGTGGAGATGATCTTTATGCCTATTCCAAGCTCTAGAAAAAATATTGGCCATATTTAAATAAGGGAAATTGCCTTTACCTATTTTAAGCCAATATTGCATTTCTGCCACTTTCCAAAGGAACTACCTTTTTGGTAGCAAGGAAAATTCCCAAATAATTTGTGGAGATTTTCCTTGCTATATCTTCACCATTTCCATCCAAACCCATGCTTCACAGTTCATAACTTGAGCATATGATCCGATGCAAGTTTCTGCCTTGTCTGAAATTTTGCAAAGGAAGTGCTTGACCCCTTGATCTTTTTGAGCTAGATTTTTTCAGGGTGATTAACATTGATAAATCACCCATCGATTCCAAGAACCAGCCCATTTCATCAAGCCAATTGTCCCCAGTTAATTATCTAAGTTTCTATTCAGATTGCTTGTCTGTGATGGAAGTACCTTCATGGATGATCAAAATGAGCTGAAACATTTCCAGCAGTCTCTCATGATTATATCATCACCCTCCACGAAAAATCAGCTCATTTAAGTGAGCCATTTGACCCCAGCATCAAAACCTAGATTCTGTCCAGATTTCTAGGTTGTGAAGGAAGTATGTGCAAGCAAGGTCTAAATGGTCTCAATTTTCTCCAGCATCTACTCCTTCCTACCTCAATTCAGTGTGACAAGGTCTCGGGTCCCTTCCCTCAACCATTTCTCCTCTGGAATCCAGTCAAGTTTACTGTTGCAACTTGTTTCTGCAAGTTTCTCCCTCCTTAGAGCCTCCCAGATGATTCCATCCTCATATCTTATCTATTTGAGCAGTGAGACGTCTTATTGACATGATCTAACATCTAGAAAGAAGCCAGGACAAGCTTTGGCCGTGGTGATCATGAGTAGAGCCGGCCAAAGCGGTGGTCTATGCACTCTTCTCCTCGGCAGGCCTGCTTCGGCCAGCTTTGGCTCGTCCGGTCATGTCCAGCGGCTCCCCTGTGTCCGCGTACCCCCCCCCTCTCCAGAGCTTTCCCCCTCCGATTCCTTCCCCCTCACACCACAGTAGTCGCCGCAGCGACACTGCACGCCCGTGACCGCCGTTGCTTTCTTCCTGGCCTCCTCTTCCCCTTGGTTTCTTCCTCCCCGAGCTATCCACTCCCTCTGGCGATCGTCAGGACGGCGCCTCTCCCCGCTTGCCTCCTCGCCGTGAGCAACAGCGCACCGGTCAGCTCGACGCGATGGCCGTGCTAGCCCACTACCACGGCTCGGCTATAAAGACGCAGCCCAAGCCCTCCCGAGCAGCCCCAACCCTCTCAGCTCTCCCTTCGGTGCACTCTAGTACCCACGCCCGACCGAATCCCTCGCCAGAGCGCCCCAATTTAGCTACAGTCGCCGCCCTCGGCCACCATCTCTCCCTCGCATTCCGCCCTCCCCGGTAGCCACAGACCTCACCCCAAGACGCGCCACTCTCCGGTGACCCTCCCTGACCCATCGCCCGTCCATTTCCCCTACCGGAGCCACCCTATCACCGAACCCCATTGCCCACTGTCTCCACTCGTCGCCGCACTTCCATCCACCACCGTCGCCCGTGCTACCCTCCCCTGGATGTGGTGCTCGCCGGAGGCCGCAACCGCGCCGTCGCCTGACCCTCTGACTCATCAGAGCGTCGTGGCTGCATAGGAGCCGACGCCCTCGCCGCCGAGTCGGGGAACAGAGGAGGAGAGAAAGAAGAAGAGGAGGAGGAGAGAGAAGGAGGCGCGGAACCCACCTGTCGACGACAAAAGAGTGTGGCCCAACCCGCCATGTCGGATAAGTGGAGGCGCCCTCCCACGAGGCTGTCTCCCTCCACTGAAAACGTATTCTGGCGAAATACATTTTCTGTTTTCAGCCTCCCGCGCTGAAACTGTAAATTTGTGAATGTTTACTATTTAAGCCACTTTTCTACCTAAAGAGTGAACGGCCACAACTTTGCAACCGTAACTTCGATTGAGGTGATTCCAGTGCCCACGTTCTCTGTTCATCGAGTCCTTTCCGATGGTATCATTTTCATGATGTTTACACATTCTGAAAATACCCATTTTACCCTTGCCCTATATCCAGCCCCTTTGAGAGGGAATCTTTTTTCGGCAAATTATTCCGTGAGGTGATCGCACTTCTTCCCGGAGTATTCATCGACCCCCAGGCAAGCCAACCTCTTATCATGAGACCCGAACTTGCATGTTGACTTTGCTTGCACCCTCTGTGTGTGTAGCTGTAGTATATTCATAGTATGTTTCCGTCTGTATTTATGCAATCTGTGTTATATGTTCATATTGCTTGCCATGTCAGGTCATGCCTGGAATTCATGCTATGTTTTGTCATGTTAGCTAGAATACTTTTGTTGATAATATCATGTTGCTACTTTGATTTAATCCCATCCCATGGTTATCAATGCTAGTATGATTATGTTACATTGGACATGTTTGCACCATGTATTGCCCTGCCTCATATGCTATAGTTGTTCACTTGAGAAGCTTGGTATTATTGTTAATGCATTTGTAGGTTACTTGTTCATTGATGCATTCCTGTTAATCATGCTCATAATGTTGATGATGATGGAGAGGATAATAATATGACTTAATAATAACAAACCTCCTCCGTCATCGATGGGATCAAGTCATAGTGCCACCGAACCGAGCTTCTTCAGTGCATCCACATTTGCCTTTATGGGGAGGCCCTAATTCGGTCTGTTGTCATGCCTCTTGCCGGTGCCTCACACTAGGGAAGGTTATGTGCGTGCGCTACCCTGGCCCGGTAGGCGGCAATAACCTTGTGTGCTCGTGTTTAGTATTGAGCTCATGTCCCCATTTGGGACCATTTTTGTTTTGCCACGACAGTGGCCATTGGATGTCCAGAGTGGCATCGGGGCCACCCATGACTTAGCCCAAAGGGGAGTTTGTTGGAGTGGCCGGGAGAGTGTCATGCAATAGATCGGTTTTGTCGGAACGCCATTGGTCCTCCCGAATGGGAGTACGAGGCCATGGGTTCTGTGGTGTAGGTACAGTGTGCTAACCTCTGCAGAGTGTGTATAATCTATCGATATCCGCGTCCTCGGTCATGGACATAGTTTGTACTAGGTCACGCTATCGGGTCTTGGTCGAAATGGTGGACCTAATATAATGAATATGTGATAAAGAATGTGCTATAAAGAATGTGGTGACTCGAACTATGAGATAGTCGCGAGAAGTCATGGAGGTGTTTCGGACATGATCACAAGATGAGATCTCGGTGAGTCATGAGTTAGCCCAGAGGGGCAGTGACAGTGAAACTAATTAATGAACAAAATATTATTTGAGATCTTCACGGGAGGTAATGGTAGTTTACTTTCCAGCATAGTTCCATGCATATATCCATGTCTTGTAGATGCAAATATGCCATGCCATGATATGCCTTGATATGCCTTGCCATGATATGCCATGTTATGCAATTGCCATGCTATAATATGCTATGATATGTCAATGCTTAGTTTGATCCTTGTTCCTTGTTAATATCATGCCATGCTTAGTTATTGTTATGAGGTAAATTCTTGCATGCGCACGGTACTTGCTTTGTCACCTGCTTGTTTGGATGATATGTATTTGGTTGTCTTGTGAGTACATTCAAAGTACTCACCTGGCCTTGCACGTGGCCAGATTGCATGAGTAGACTTGTCGCACTAGGCCGTAACCTTGCCAGTCCTGTGAGATGTGGAGCCCAGCCAGAGTCATCGAGCCACCAATCCAAGACTTCCTCCGCCATTTAGATAGCCTTAGAGCTATGCCACTCATTTTATTCATCAATGATGTAATGCTCTATGTCATGTATATGATGAATATTTTTTACCTGGAATGCTGTATCATGTACCTGTCATGCGTCAGGTGTTATCCTGGGCTGACGTGCGAAGGCCCCTGCTCCAGGTGGATCGGGGTGCCACAATTTTTTTAAATGTGTGTAATTTGCTTTATACTAATCACTTTTTTTATTTATGCAAACAGGGATGCTCAGCTTGATTTCAATGGGAACTATACAAAATGTTCTGATGGTTCGTGCCCTCCATTATACTTCATTATGCACAATACATCGAATGTTCTTGAATCATTCATTTCCACCTTCAGCCACAAAATTAGCTACAAGAAAGGAGGTGCCGATATGTTCAAGGCATTGCAACATATAAAGGTGAAATCTTACATGCTACACGCGAAGTTGGTTGATTTTAGTTGAACTGCACAAAAAGAATAGTTGGTTTATTTAGCACGAGGTGACATGTCAATGTGCAAACTGATGGCAAACCCCGCCCATTCCACAATCTTAGGTATTTGATATTTTGGAATGGGAAAAGCTTGTCAAAGTTTGCTCATTGATGTACGCAAAAAGACACACATTTGATATTTTGGAATGGGACAACCTTGTCAAATTGTGCTCATTGATGTTAGCAAGAAGACATGCGTTTGATATTTTGGAATGGGTTGCCCTTTGCCGTCAGCAGCATCGATCGATTTTTATTTATTTGTGTCTTTAGTTGTGAAGTAAATATTGGCTCTGACATATGAATCACTGAGATGCATAATCATCGATTGTTGTGAATGTTGTCTTTGAATTGCCAGGCCTGTGAGTTTGATTGCAATGTACAGGCACGCTTGTATGTGTGAAACTGCTGCAAACGAGGTGATCACCATGCGTCCTGAGAATAATGCTAGTACGTATTGTTTTGCATGTTCATCTAATGCCACCGATACAAGAATTCAAACTAATTGGACTAAATTCGTTCATACACGACCGGATTTCATATAAACATGCCGAATTTCATTACATTTCAGACATTCTTCAACTAAAAAGGGGTGTGCTGGAGGTATAATTAATTAACCTAATCTATGATCTCCGGTGCCCATTGCGCGTGTCTGGCTGAGCCCCAATAACTGCAGCTTCTTCTCCAACTCTGCCTCCGGAGCCACAGGAAGTAAAGCTGCCCGACTCCATGTCGCCGCCAAGCAGCTAACCGGCCGTTGATGTTCAACCCGCCAAGCTTGGCTTCAACTAGAGGGTAGGAGCGGTGGCCTTACTTGGACCCGAGCGGCGGCGACCTACCGTCTTCTACTCTTCCTCGTTTTCTGTGTGGCGCTACCTCATTGGCGGCGGGGGGGGGGGGGGGGGCTCGATGGAGCCTCCTGTGCCTCGCTTGCCGTGGGGGGGCGATGGCCTTCAACGCGGGCGGGGGAAATTCTTCCCCTCGTTGCCGGCAGGGCGGGGCCTCGGCAGAGCCGACAATGTCCTCTGCCTCGTTGTTGGCGGGGCGGGGCCTTGGCGGAGCAGGGCCTCGCTGTAGCCGGCGAAGTACTCTGCCTCGGTGCCGGCGGGGTGGGGCCTCAGCAGAGCCGGCATTGTCCTCCCCCTCGTAGTCGGTCTCGTTAAACAGCACCTCCCCCGCTTCATCGCCCTCTTTGTAGCTGGCCGCAACCTCCGCCACCCGCATGCGGTACCGCCAGCGCGCGAGCCAGCTCTTGCGGGCGGAGTGGTACGACTCGAGCATCGCCTCCTGCAACGCCCGCTCCGCCGCGATCTGCTACTCCGCCTGCAGGTGCTCCTGGAGGACATGGTGGTTGTAGGCGGCGTCGGCCTGTGCCTCCCAGAACTGCTCCTCATGCTTCTGCCTCACCATGTCCATGTATTGGGCATGGGCCTTGCCGATGGTCATGGTGCAATGCACCGGTGAGGATGGCGCGGAGGAGGTGGTTGGCGCTGGATCATCGATGACCACGTTCTCCATTGGGACGTCGTCGTCCTCCGCCTGCCTGCCAGCTAGTCGGCAGCAATGGCTGCCATCTCCTTCTTCTGGATTGTTGTCCGTCCATCCCGAAGAGCACTGGAGCGCAAGGAAGCCATGGTGGGGGTGGTGTGGAGAGGAGAAAGGAAACAGAGGCAGATGACTGCGGCTATGGCTGGAACAGCAGTCTATATAGCAATGGTGGGCGGCAGAGGGACGGACGGGTGGCGCTGGAGTAGCCGCCTCGGCAACCACGTATCATTAATGTGGGCGGCAGACGGACGGACGACACTTGTGTCATTTGAACGCGAAGCAGTCGCCTGCACCGGGAAGCAGTGCGGGCGACGCTGACCGTTTCGGGCGAAAAGCGCGCGCGGGTGAGGGAGGGGGTCTAGGTGGGCCAGGGCAGTCAGACTCGTGCTTGGCAGCGGTCTGGTCCAGCAGTCGGACATTTTGGCTCACCAGCAAGCTCGCCGAGCTCAGCGACAACAACCAGACAATGGACGAGGCTTCCGACGAGGATCCGGCGCCACCGCCCAAGCCGGTTCATGCCGTGTTCACCATAGAGCAGGTGCGGCCGCACTTCGACGCCCTAATGGCGGAAGAGCTACCAGCGCCGCCGGAATCGGTATTCTGGCAAGCGCAGGAGGACCAGTGCTACAACCTTCGTCTCCTCAATGAGCACCGGCTCGCAGAGGGACAAATCGCCGATGAACAAGCTAACAGCAATGCCGTCAAGGACATGTGGCCCTATGATCCTGGCTTCCTGAATGAGCAGTGAGCGCTGTATCAGACCATCCGTAGGGCCCGCGAGGCCCTCTCCGTCATCCTTCGAGTTGTTGCACTCACCGTGGTGCCGCCATCTCACGTTGTCAAGATGGTCAGCGAACATGAGGAATCAGGAGATGACTTTATGTGGAGAGGATGACAGTACGGACCCACCAGGGCCATAGTGATAACCCACAAGTATAGGGGATCGCAACAGTTTTCGGGGGTAGAGTATTCAACCCAAATTTATAGATTCGACACAAGGGGAGTCAAAGAATATTTGTAAGTATTAGCAGTTGAGTTGTCAATTCAACCACACCTGGAGATTAAATATCTGCAGCAAAGTGATCACTAGCACAGTAATATGATAGTTTGATAGTAGTAGTGATGGTAGCAGTGGTAACGGTAACATCAATAACAGTTTTGTAGCAGTTGTAACAGTAGCAATAGCAATAGTAACTTAGTAAGAACAATATGTGGAAAACTCGTAGGCATTGGATTGGTGAATTCGTTGGATGATATTCATCATATAACAGTCATAACCTAGGGCTACACAGAACTAGCTCAAGTTCATAAATATAATGTAGGCATGTATTCCGTAAATAGTCATACGTGCTTATGGAAAAGAACTTGCATGACATCTTTTGTCCTACCCTCCCGTGGTAGCGGGGTCCATAAGGAAACTAAGGGATATTAAGGCCTCCTTTTAATAGAGAACCGGAACAAAGCATTAACACATAGTGAATACATGAACTCCTCAAACTACGGTCATCACCGAAAAGTATCCCAATTACTATCACACTCGGGTTTACAGATCATAACACATAATAGGTGCATATGACTTGCAAGATCGAATCTAGAAGATAGATATAATGGTGAAAATATAAACAGTTCAGATCTGAAATCATGGCACTCGGGCCGTAGTGCCAAGCATTAAGCATAGCAAAGTCATAGAAACATCAATCTCATAACATAGTGGATACTAGGGATCAAGCCCTAACAAAACTAACTCAATTACATGATGAATCTCATCCAACTCCTCACCGACCAGCGAGCCTACGAAGTAATTACTCACTCCCGGTGGGGAGCATCATGGAATTGGTGATGAAGGAGGGTTGATGATGACAAAGACCAAAGATTCCCCTCTCTGGAGCCCTGAACAGGCTCCAGATCTGGCCTCCCGATGAAGAACAGGAGGTGGCGGCGGCTCCGTATCGTGAAACGTGATGAAACTTCCTCTCCTATTTTTCTCTCCGAAAAGAGGTATTTATGGAGTTGGAATTAGGGTCAAGGGGGCCATGAGGGCCCCACAACCCACCAGGGCGTGCCTGGAGGGGGTGGTGCACCCTGGTGTATCGTGGCCAGCCAGGGTACCCCCTCCGGTGGTTCTTGGTTCTAGTATTTTTTATTTATTCTGAAATAAATCTCCAAAAAGTTTCGTACAAATCCAAGAACTTTTATTTCTTCACAAAAAACAACACCATGGTAGTTCTGCTGAAAACAGCGCCAGTCCGGGTTAGTTTCATTCAAATCATCTAAATTAGAGTTCAAAACAAGAGCAAAAGTGTTAGGAAAAGTAGATACGATGGAGACGTATCAACTCCCCCAAGCTTAAACATTTGCTTGTCCTCAAGCATTTCAGTTGACAAACTGAAAGTGATAAAGAAAAACTTTTACGAACTCTTTTGTTCTTGTTTACATATATAGGCTTAAGTGGCACCCAGGTTTTCAGCAAAGATCATGACTAACCATGTCAACAATAACTCTTAAAAATTATATTAACTCATATCAATGGCATAATCAACTAGCGAGCAATAATAAGATATCTCAAATGCCAACATTTTGTCAAAACAATCATGATACAATATGACAACAATGGTATCTCTCTAGGCCTTTCTGAACCACAAAACATAAATGTAGAGCACCTCCAAAGTTCAAGCAGCGACTAAACATTGTAATTCATGGTAGAAAAGATCCAGTCATGATGCATTCAACATTAACTATACACAATGCATGATGATGACAATAGTGCTCTCAGGTCTGGCGCTTGTTTGAGAAGG
Source organism: Thinopyrum elongatum (assembly GCA_011799875.1). Lineage (NCBI taxonomy): Eukaryota > Viridiplantae > Streptophyta > Magnoliopsida > Poales > Poaceae > Thinopyrum > Thinopyrum elongatum. The sequence goes on along the minus strand of CM022302.1, from coordinate 402,991,377 downwards.
TGATGACTCAACATAAAATTAAATAGATAGACCCTTCGCAGAGGGAAGTAGAGATTTGCAGAGGTGCTAGAGCTCAAAGCTTAAAATAGAGATAAATATAATTTTGGGAGGTGCACCCTTCCTGTCAACGTTACAACGAAGATTTATGAATATCTTCCATGCTAAACACATTAGTGGCGGTTCCCAAGCGGTAAAAGTAAAGGTTTACTCCCCCTCCACCAACAAACACACTCCACGGCTAGCCGAATCCACGGGTACCGTCCATACCAACAACAGTCCTAAGGGTGTTTTGTTTAATTATTTGCAATTTATTATTTCAGGACTGGGCATCCCTATTACACTCATCATGAGAATAACCCGCTTAGCATGGAAGATACTGACCGCCCCCTGTCGCTCCATGAGCGGTCCAGGCACACAAAACAGATGTTAATTTGAAACATTTAGAGGTGGCACATGCAAATTTACTTGGAACGGCAGGGTAATACCACATATAGGTAGATATGGTGGACTCATCTGGAATAACTTTGTTTTAAGGTTTTTGATGCACAAGCAGTATTCCCGCTTAGTACATGTGAAGGCTAGCAAATAGGTTGAGAAGCGGCCAGCTAGAGAGCAAAAACGGTCATGAACATGCTTTATGAATAATCAACATTGAATACTAGCATGAGTAGGATATGAAAACCATGAACATAAATATCATAGAGGCAATGTTGGTTTTGATTCAACTACATGCGTGAACATGTGCCAAGTCAAGTCACTTGAAACATTCAGATGAGGGTACCATATCATCATACTACATCACAATCATTTTAATGCATGGTGACACCCAAGATAAATCATTATTCACTCCTAGCTACTTAAGCATGGCATGAGAAACTATAATCTCTAATTGTCATTGCAAACATGTTTGATCATAATATGCTAAATCATGGATACTGAGTTAAACATATTTACAAAAACAAGAACAAGTTGAGTTCATACCCGCTTCTCTCTGCCATAGTCACTTCATCAAATATCGTCATTATTGCCTTTCACTTGCACGACTGAACGATATGAAAATAATAATAGTGCAAGAGTGCCGTGGACTAAGCTGGAATCTGCAACATTTTATTCAAAAGGAGAAGACAAAGCAATTTGGGCTCTTTGTTAGATCAACAATAATGCATATGAGAGCCACTCAACATTTTCATCGTGGTCTTCTCCTTGGTACGACTCAATAAAAAGAAAAGAAATTCAGAGAAATGCACTGAAATATTTTTGGAGTTTTTAGTTTTTCTTGAAGAACGCAAATTAAAGAAGGGAAAACAAAAACGAGAAAAACTATTTACACGAGAAAGCTCCCAACAAGCAAAAGAAGAATCGAGAAATCTTTTTGGGTTTTCTTTTAATACTACAACTAATTTAAACTAGAATGAAAAACCGAAAAGAAGTGAGAAATAGTTTTGGGTTTTCTCAAAGTATTTCAAACACACAAGAAGAAAGTGAGAAAATAAATCTAGCATGGATAGTACAATGAAAAAGTGTGGACACCGACAACTGGAATGAAATGTGTAAACATGAATATAATGTTGGTGGAAATATGTACTCCCCCAAGCTTGGGCTTTTGGCCTAGCTTGGTAATCACCATCTGCGGCCTGGATAATAATCTGAGTGATAGCCCACGGAGGCTCTTAGTGCAGCCTCCTCAGCCCGTCTGGCAGCCTCGACCTCCGCATTGTACGCGCGGGCCTCGCTCTCAAGAACGTAATATCTTCTCTTACTGTGATAATCAAAGAGAGCAGGTGTAGGCAAAACAACAGGTACAATGGATTCCTTATTGAACCTCAAGTTGTAAGTATAATTAGTGATTGTGCCCTTAAGGAACTTATGGTGCTTCATGGCCTCAAAGTTTAAGTACTGGGATGGTTAGGCAAAGGTGACATACCAACCTCCTTAGCTAAACGAGATGCATATACCCCACCATAAAAGTGACCACTTTCGGCGTTATGTTGCAATCCCTGTGCAACGATCGGTCCAAGGTTATAACGTTTAATTCCTATCAGAGCAGTGTGTATGAGGCTCAAGTCAGGGGCGCATAACGTGCTGCAATCTTGCTTGCCCATGATGCATTTGCCATTAAAGAGTGCAAAGTAGTGGATAGATGGAAAATGAATACTTTTTATTCTACCTTGTGCCACTCCTCTATCCTCGCCGTAACAAAGACTAGTCAAAAATGACTCGTACTCAGACCTTGGTGGTTTGTCTAGCGAACCCCAATATGGAATTTTGCACGCATCACAGAACACGTCTAAAGGCATGGTAAAGGGATGATCATAAAGGCTAAATGAAACTCTAGACTCAGGAGGAAAATATTTAAATTTCTTTGTGAATGTTTCTGTAAGGTCGAGATGTTGAATGCACTCATTTGCGATAAAGGGAGCGAGCTCGGTGTTGTGAATAAATTGCTCGAATTCCTCCTTGATACCTGCACCTACCATGAATTCGTTACACGGCCGTAAGCATGATTTGGTAGTGGCATCCCGCATCGAGCTTGCACTTGGCTCAACATAAGACCGTCGTACTGAGCCACTACTCGATGAACCCTCCGAGGACCTCCTCCTTGAAGAACTCCTTCCAAAAAGGTACATTTTATTCGCGTACAAATTTCTGAAATTTTTGGTCACAAAATATTGTCAACAAAACTTTGCAAGATTGATAGCAACTACTCGTAAGGATGCCTAGATGCCATATTAAGCATTCAAACTAGTTAGAAATCTAAGAATTCAACATGCAAGCCCATTTACAGCAGCACAAAGAGTAGCTAATTATTCAAAATATAAACCGCTAAAGCAAAAACTAATTGGAGCAATGGAGGACTCACATACCAAGTAGCAATCCCCCCAAACAGTTTCGGAAACGGAGGTTCGAGCAAAGAGATTGAAATCCACGGGTTTGAGAGCAAGAACATGAGAGAGAGAGAGAGAGAGAGAGCTATGGTGATTTTTTTGTGGAGGTAAGAGATGAAATGGGCTAAAGAGATAAGTGAGGGGCCCATGTGGGGACCACAACCCACCAGGGCGCGCCTGGGGTTGCTGGCGCGCCCTGGTGTCTTGTGGACACCAGGAGCACCCCCCCCTCTGTTGTTATTTGTACCAAAAATTCTCAAATATTCAAAAAAAAATCATGTTAAATTTTCAGGGCATTCTGAGAACTTTTATTTTTGGGTCATTTTTTTTATTGCACGGACAAATCAGAAAACATGGTAAACATAGCATTTCGTTTTATTTAACTAAGAAAAACAGAAAACAAAAGGTGGGAGCAGAAGGTTGTGCCTACTAAATCCATTAACTTCATACCTCTCAAAAATGATCCATTAACAAGGTTGATCAAGTCTTATTAACAACCACTTTCGATTAGCATGAAACCGAAGAACTTTCGTAAAACACTAAGTTACCTTAACGGGGATGTACATATCCCCAACAATAAGTATGTCATATTTCTTTTTGGTAGTAGGTAGTGGTAGTTGAAAACTTCCAATAGTGAGTGTTGGAGATTTTTCAATAACATTAATACCATTCACTTGGAATTGTTTCTTCGGAAAATGCATCGTATGCTCATTACCATTGATATGAAAAGTGACCTTGCTTTTATTGCAATCAATAATAGCCCCTGCAGTATTCAGAAAGGGTCTACCAAGGATAATCGACATGTTGTCGTCCTCGGGCATCTCAAGTATAACAAAGTGTGTTAAGATAGTAACAATTGCAACAACAACAGGCACATCTTCACAAATACCGATGGGTATGACAGTTGATTTGTCAGCCATTTGCAATGATATTTCAGTAGGTGTGAGTTTATTCAAATCAAGTCTTTTATATAAAGAGAAAGGCATAACACTAACACCAGCTCCTAAATCACACAAAGCAGTTTTGACATATATTTTTTTATGGAGCAAGGTATAGTTGGTATCCCCGGGTCTCCAAGTTTTTTAGGTACTCCATTCTTAAAAGAATAATTAGCAAGCATAGTGGAGATTTCAGCTTCAGGTATCTTTCTTATATTAGTGACAATCTCTTTCATGTATTTAGCATAAGGGTCCATCTTTAAAATATCAGTCAAGCGAGTACACAAAATGACTGGCCTAAGCATTTCAGCAAAGTGTTCAAATTCTTCATCATCTTTTTTCTTAGATGATTTAGGTGGAAAGGGCATGGGTTTCTGAACCCATGGTTCTCTTTCTTTTCCATGTTTTCTAGCAACAAAGTCTCTTCTGTCATATCGTTTATTTTTAGGTTGTGGGTTATCAAGATCAACAACAGGTTCTATTTCAACATCAATATCTGGTTCTTTATCATTATCTGGTTGAGTGTCTACATGAACATCATCATTATCATTTTCACTATCACTAGATGAATGTCCATTACCAGATTGAGTTTCAGCATCAGAGATAGAGACATCATTATTATCTTCAGGAGGTTTTTCTATTTCAGGTTTACTAGAGGTGTGCAAAGTCCTATCATTTTTCTTTTTCTTCTTATTTTTAGAAGGACTAGGTGCATCAGTGTTAATTCTTTGAGAGTCTTGTTAAATTCTTTTAGTGTGTCCCTCAGGATAAAGTGGTTCCTGAGTCGTTTTGCCCCCCCCCCCTAGTTGCTACTCTGACAGCAAAATCATTCATATTATTATTCATTTCATTAAGCAATTCTCTTTGAGATTTAGCAACTTGTTCTAACTGGGTTTGAACCATAGAAGCATGTTTTCCTACACCCCTAACAACATTGGTGATTCTAAACAGCAAGTCACTCAATCGAGCAATCATATTAGAGTTGTATTTTAATTGTTTCATAACATTTGCATTGAAGTGATCTTGTTTAATGGTGTTCCTATCAAATTCATATAGGCATTGACTAGGATGTTTATTGTAAGGGATGTCACTTTCATCAAACTTTATGAAAGAATTTACCTCTACCACCTGTGGTGGTGGCGTATCAAGTCCATGTATTTCTTCAATAGGTGGTAAATTCTTAACATCTTCAGCTTTAATACCTTTTTCCTTCATACATTTCTTTGCCTCTTGCATATCTTTAGGACTGAGAAATAAGATACCCCTCTTCTTTGGAGTGGGTTTAGGAGGTGGTTCAGGAAGAGTCCAATCATCATAATTTTTCAATATATTATTCAATAATTCCTCAGCTTGTTCAATAGTTCGTTCCCTGAATACACAACCAGCACAACTATCTAGGATGTCCCTAGAAGCATCGGTTAGTCCATTATAGAAGATATCAAGTATTTCATTTTTCTTAAGAGGATGATCAGGCAAAGCATTAAGAAATTGGAGAAGCCTCCCCAAGCTTGTGGGAGACTCTCTTCTTCAATTTGTGCGAAGTTAAATATTTCATGTAAGACAGCTTGTTTCCTATGAGCAGGAAAATATTTTTCAGAGAAGTAATAAATCATATCCTGGGGACTACGCACACAACCAGGAGCAAGAGTATTGTACCATATGTTAGCATCACCCTTTAATGAGAATGGAAATAACTTGATAATATAATAGTAGCGAATTTTCTCATCATGAGCAAATAGAGTGGCTATATCATTTAGTTTAGTAAGATGTGCCACAACAGTTTCAGTTTCATAGCCATGGAAAGGATCAGATTCAACCAAAGTAATTAACTCTGGGCCGACAGAGAATTCATAATCCTTATCAGTAACAAAGATAGGTGAAGTAGCAAACTTAGGATCACTTTTCATTCTAGCATTCAAGGATTTTTCTTTTAGTTTGCATAATAATTTCTTAAGATCATCTCTATCATTGCAAGCAAGAAAGTCTCTAGCTATCTCCTCATCCATAACATAACCCTCATGTATCTTAGGCATTTCAAATCTAGGAGAGCTAGGTCTAGTAGGTGTTTCATAATTCTCATTTTCAAAGACTTCATCAGTTTCAATAATTTCATCAGTTTCAGCATTCTCAAGATCTTTAGCTCTAGCAATTTGTTCATCAAGAAATTCACCTAGTGGCACATTATCATCAGGCAAGGTACTAGCATCATCATAAACATCATTCATTGCAAAAGTAGCATCATCAATGACTTGCGACATATTAGGATTAATAGCAGGTGGTGGTGTTGCAAGTCTACTCAAAACAGAAGGTGAATCAAGTGCAGAGTGTGATGGAAAATCCTTACCTTCCCTCGTCTTAGAGGGAACGATCTTGGTCTTTGTATCATCAGATTCTTCATAGTGATAAATAGATAATAATCCCAAGTGGCTCAACAAATATAGCTATGCTCCCCGGAAACGGCGCCAGAAAAAGGTCTTGATAACCCACAAGTATAGGGGATCGCAACAGTTTTCGAGGGTAGAGTATTCAACCCAAATTTATACATTCGACACAAGGGGAGCCAAAGAATATTTGTAAGTATTAGCAGTTGGGTTTTCAATTCAACCACACCTGGAGATTAAATATCTACAGAAAAGTGATCAGTAGCATAGTAATATGATAGTTTGATAGTAGTAGTGATGATAGCAATGGTAACGGTAACAACAGTAACAGTTTTGTAGCAGTTGTATCAGTAGCAATAGCAACAGTAATTGAGCAAGAACAATATGTGGAAAACTCGTAGGCATTGGATAGGTGAATTCGTTTGATGATATTCATCATATAACAGTCATAAACCTAGGGCGACACAGAACTAGCTCGAGTTCATAAATATAGCGTAGGCAAGTATTCCGTAAATAGTCATATGTGCTTATGGAAAAGTACTTGCATGACATCTTTTGTCCTACCCTACCGTGGCAGCGGGGTCCATAAGGAAACTAAGGGATATTAAGGCCTCCTTTTAATAGAGAACCGGAACAAAGCATTAACACATAGTGAATACATGAACTCCTCAAACTACGGTCATCATCGGAAAGTATCCCAATTACTGTCACACTAGGGTTTACGGATCATAACACATAATAAGTTCATATGACTTGCAAGATCGGATCTAGAACATAGATATAATGGTGAAAACATAAACGGTTCACATCTGAAATCATGGCACTCGGGCCCTAGTGACAAGCATTAAGTATAGCAAAGTCATAGCAACATCAATCTTAGAACATAGTGGATACTAGGGATCAAGCCCTAACAAAACTAACTCGATTACATGATGAATCTCATCCAACTCCTCACCGACCAGTGACTCGAAGGAATTACTCACTCCCGGTGGGGAGCATCATGGAATTGGTGATGAAGGAGGTTTGATGGTAACAAAGACTGAAGATTCCCCTCTCCGGAGCCCTGAACGGGCTCCAGATCTAGCCTCCCGATTAAGAACAGGAGGTGGCAGCGGCTCCGTATTGTGAAACGCGATGAAACTTCCACTCCTATTTTTTTCTCCGAAAATAGGTATTTATGGAGTTGGAATTAGGGTCAGGGGGGCCACAAGGGCCCCACAACCCACCAGGGCGCTCCTGGAGGGGGTGGCGCGCCCTGGTGTATCGTGGCCAGCCAGGGCACCCCTTCTGGTGGTTCTTGGTTCTAGTATTTTTTATTTATTCTGAATAAATCTCCAAAAAGTTTCGTCCAAATCTGAGAACTTTTATTTCTGCACAAAAAACAACACCATGGTAGTTCTGCTGAAAACAGCGCCAGTCCGGGTTAGTTTGATTCAAATCATGCAAATTAGAGTCAAAAACAAGAGCAAACGCATTAAGAAAAGTAGATACGATGGAGACGTATCACATAGCAGTACGTACGCAAGTGCCTCCTTATTACAACTATAAAAAATGGCTTCCTCCTGGTTTCGTGACATCACGGTCCCTCACCATTGTCAACCTATATAGTCAATAAACGAGAGAATTGCACAAGGAGCGGCCGACAGCTGGGACCCAGCAGCTCGAGCAGTATTTGTTTTTTGAGGTGTGAGCAGAGTTTTTCTTGAGCGATGTTTTTGTTGTTGTTCAGAGGAGATGGGTATCAACTGGGCGGGCTGTGGCCCATCTAGCCCAGGCGATTATTTTATGTTGACCAAATATCCAGCCCAAATATTAATTTTTCAAGGTGAAAATGGCTAGCCCAGCTATACTTTTTTTAGGAATACCCAACCAAGGTCAACTTGTTATTCTCCTCACCGTTGGGCTACAAATCTTTCGTAGGAGGGATGCATTAGGCTTAACAAGAAAATGGGCTTTAAGAAATAATAAATGGGTTGTAATTATAAAAACTGGGCTGTAAATATAAAAAACAAACCAAACAGGTAATTAGTTTCAAAAATATTATTTTTGGATTTTGAAAATTTTAATTTAATTACTTGTTGCACGCGCAAAATTTCGTTGGATTTTTACCTAATACAAATTTATTTGAAATTATATTTAATCTGACTCAAAATTTCAGGATAAAAATATTTCGGATCCCATCACAATGTGGGAATTTTTGTTGAATTCTGTTTTGAGCGGTTGGTTGAAATTATTAATCTTGTCCTGGCTAGAAAATGGGCTGTAATTTTAACAAACTGTAAATGGGCTGTAGTAAATTCCATTAGAATTCAAATATGGGTTGTACATTATTACAGCTCGCAAATGGGCTATATGTTTTCTGCCACAGATGTGAAGTTCACTTGTGGGCCTACTAAGTTGACGCATACACGAGGCTTTGTCAACTTATAGTCAACACACGATTCTAGCAGCATTGTCCGTTGGATGTCCATCCAACGGTTGTCGTACTTCTTCAATCTCGGATATTCTTGCTTCAGCCGCCCAAACCACCGCCGGCGGTACCGCCTGCTACCGCCTCCCGTGGCCGGCTCTGTAGTCGCGCAGGCCTCACCGGCCCACCCTACTCCCATCGTCGTCCAGGCCATTCCTCTACTCACCAACACCTCCTGTTATTCTCCGGCGACGGCAGCCTCACACCGCAGCCGAACCAGTTTACCCTCGTACTCCCCTCTGTGTGGGCATCCACTGCTGTGTCTTCGTCAGCTCCGGGTCGTTCCCTTCCTAGGCCTCGCCATCGTCCACCGCGTTGGTTCTCTCGGTGCAGCGTGGTCAACTTTGTCAACAAACGACAGCCATCGGAAGAGGCATGTACGTGGAGTGGCCGATAGTAGGGACCCACATGGCCCATGGCCGCACAAAGCAACTGCCTCCTTATTATGCGACAACAAATGATTTCTCCCCCTGACAGGTTTGACCCACCAGCTACATCTTCGCACGCAAGGAAGTGCTTCCTTTATTACGTGGAAAAAAAGTTTCCTCTCCCTGACAGCTGGGACCCACCAGCTTTATTATGATCCATTTCGCGAAAATATAGATTGTACCAAAGATGCTAAATTGTTTTCTTTTTATTCTAACTCGAAAAAGAAGAAATTAAAAAAACCAAAAAACATCTTCGCACGCAAGGAAGTGCCACCTTAATATGCGCAAAAAAATGATTCCCCCTGCTAGCTGGGACCCACCACATTTGGCGGCTGACTTGTGGGCCTACTAAGTTGACACGTACGTAGGGCTTTGTCAACTTAGTCAATAAACGATTCTAGCTGCAGTGACCATTGGATGTTAATCCAACGGCCATACTGCGTCTTCAACCTCTGGTCTTCTTGCTCCAGCTGCCCAAACCAGCGCCCGTCGTACCGCCTGCTCCAGCCTCCCGTGGCCGGCTGTGCTGCCGCGCAGGCCTCACCGCCCAAACATATTACCATTGGCCAGGCCTTCCCTCTACTCACCCACACCGCCTGTTATTCTCCGACGATGGCAGCCTTACACCGCAGCCGAACCAGTGAACCCTCGTACTCCCCTCCGCATGGCATCCACCTGCCTCGTCTTCCCTGGCTCCGTGTCGTTCCCTTCCTAGGCCTCGCTCTCGTCCATCGCCCTGATGCTCTCAGCGCGGCGTGGTCAATGGGGTCAACGAACGACAGTCATCGGAAGAGGACTTTAGTCGGTGAGGCTGACAGCTGGACCCACCTGCTACATCTTCGAACACAAGGAAGTGCCTCCATATTACGCAAAAAAAATGATTCCTCCCCCTAACAGCTGGGACCCACCAACTATAGCTTCGCACGGAAGGAAGTGCATCCTTATCCTTCCTGACAGCTGGGACCCACCCGGTCGAATTGTACGTAGCGTTGTCTGTTTGGTCGCGAACGTGTACGTACATACTGGTCGATCGGTCTCTCTGCAACGATGAACTGTGGCCGAGCAAGCAGCAGCACGTGTAGTAGTAGAGCCCCCGACATAGCAGTTCAGGTAGTCCCTTCTAAACTATGTACACGTACATACAACCACATGCCAAAAAATATGGCCACGTACGTACATACGAGCGGGGTCTCAAACGCGTACTCGTGCATATGTACGGCTAGGGCTCGTGTACATGGAGAGGCATCGGATGACAGCAACAGCGTCTTGTTTATCGGCAACAAACCGGCTGTGTCGGAACGAAAAAATTGCGTTGTGTTCATTGGGAGGCAATGAAATGCGTCCTTTTCCTCGGGAGCCAACCGGCTTGGACGGAACAGCCGAAACGAGGCCTGGAGTACAGCAGAACAGAGGAAACGGCCTTCTGTTCGACCGCCTACGGTCAAAACGGGATCCTGTTTATCAGGAGGGGTCTGCCTTACCGTAAAACAAAGGAAACAGACTTCTGTTAGAGCTCCTACGGTCGAAACGGGGTCCTATTGATCAGGAGGGGTCTGGCGTACCGCAAAACGGAGGAAACGGACTTCTCTTCGACCGCCTACGATCGAAACGGGGTCCTGTTCATCGGGAGGGGTGTGGCGTACAGCAAAAAGGGACTCCATGAGCTACTGTTCATCCAACGTCGACTTCCTCCAGCCTCCACCTACTACTGTTCATCCACCGTCGACCTCCTCCAGCCTCCATCGGCTACTATTCATCCAGCCTCCACGAGGTACTATTCATCCACCCCCAACTGGCTGGGGTGTGTGACGGCCTCCTCGGGGTCCTGTTCATCTGGCGGCAACGACCTACTGCCACGGGGTCCTGTTCATCCAACCCCCACCAGGAACTGTTCATCCATAGCCAACCAACCGGCTCGACTCACCACGTCTCGACTCATTCTACGTTCCGTGCGCACGGTAGCAACAGTCACTGTTCATCGAGAGGCAACCCAACACACTGGCTGGCTACATCTCTCACGGGGGCTCGATCGGCTTCGGTAAGCAGACTGATTGCTCGGGTTCAGTTAGCAGCAGCAGTGAAGGAATCACTCGGGTTCAGTCAGCAACGAATGAATCGCTTGGGTTCGGTTAACAGCCAAGGGTCGATCGCTCAGGTTCAGTAACGTAGCTAGTGCGATCGCTCGGGTTCAATTAGAGCCAACGCCTCGCACACACGCACGTACGAGAGAGAAACGCACAAACCACAGTGCATCACTCGGCCCCGACCACCCACCGTAACCGGGAACTCCCCGTTATTTTCCTCGCCCTCGCTTCTACCATGATTTTTTCCATCATGGACGACCCAAAGAATGTCATGCAGTTGCGTCTCCAGCCCACCCAGGATGAAAAGCCCATTTTCTGTCATGATTTTTTGTCATAGAAGTAGGAGCCCACCACATCTATGATGATACGTGTTTTTATCACAATTATCGTCATAGAAGTGTCATAAGCATGACAGGAAAAAAAATTGTTTGGCCCATAATGTCATGGATGTGTCTTTTTTTGTATTGAAAGATAGGTGAAGTAGCAAACTTAGGATCATATTTCATTCTCGCATTTAGAGATTTTTCTTTCAGGTTACATAGTAATTTCTTAAGATCATGTCTATCATTACAAGCAAGAAGTTCTCTAGCTATCTCGATCAATAACATAACCCTCCGGTATCTTAGGTAATTCAAATCTAGGAGAGCTAGGTCGAATGGGTGTTTCATAATTTTCAGTTTCAATAATTTCATTAATTTCAGCATTCTCAAATTCTTTAGCTCTAGCAAGTTGTCCATCAAGAAATTCACCTAGTGGCACAGTATCATCTAGCAAAGTACTGACATCATAAATAGCATCATTCATAGCAGAAGTAGGATTATCAATTACTTGCGACATATCAGAATTAATAGCAAGTGGTGGTGTCGCAAGCTTACTTAAAACAGAAGGCGAATCAAGCACAGAGCTAGATAACAGTTCCTTACCTCCCCTCGTTCTAGAGGGAACGATCTTGGTTCTATCATCCTTCAGATTCTTCATAGTGATCAACAGATATAAATCCCAAGCGACTCAGCAAATAGAGCTATGCTTGATACATCTCCAACGTATCTATAATTTATGAAGTATTCATGCCATGTTTACAACAATTTTATATAGTTTGGGTGCAATTTTATATGATTTAAATGAAACTAACCTGGACTGACGTTGTTTTCAGTAGAACTACCTGGTGTTGTTTTTTGTGCAGAAATCAAAGTTCTCCAAATGCAGCAGAACTTTTTGGAGATTTTTTAAGGAACAAATGAAGAATATTGGAGCAAAGAACTACTGGAGGGGGGCCCTGCTGCCCACTAGGCCCCAGGGCGCGCACTCCCCTCTGGCATGCCCTGGTGGGTAGTGGGCCCCTCAAGGCCCATCTTCGCGTGATTCCAACGCTGAAAAATCCTATAAATACAGAAACCCCCAGAAATAACCCTAGATGAGAAGTTCCGCCGCTGCAAGCCTCTGTAGCCATGAAAAATCAATCTAGACCTTGTTCCGGCACCCTGCCGGAGGGGGAAATAATCACCGGAGGCCATCTTCATCATCCCGGCGGCCACCATGATGAGGAGGAAGTAGTCCACCCTCGGGGATGGGGGTTTGTACTAGTAGCTATGTGTTTGATCTCTCTCTCTCCCTCTCTCTCTCTCTCTCTCTCTCTCTCGTGTTCTTGATTTGGCATGATCTTGATGTATCGCGAGCTTTGTTAATATAGTTGGATCATATGGTGTTTCCCCTCTCTATCTTGTTGTGATGAATTGAGTTTTACCTTTGAGATTTCATTATTATCGGATTGAATACTTTTATGGATTTGAGAGCACTTGATGTATGTCTTGGCACTCAACTCGCGGATTCCCGAAGTGACATTGGGGTAATCTATGCATTGGGGTTGATGCACATTTTCATCTTTGTTTCTCCGGTAGAAATCTTGGGGCACTCTTTGAAGTTCTTTGTGTTGGATTGAGTATTATGAATCTGAAGTTGTTTGATGCATATCGTATAATCAACTCACGGATACTCGTGGTGACATTGGAGTATCTAGGTGACATTAGAGTTGGTTGATGTGTATCATATGGTGTTATTTTAGTACGAACTCTTGGGCTGTTTGTGACACTTATAGGGATAGCTCGATAGATCGATCGGAAAGGATAATTTTGAGGTGGTTTCGTACCCTACAAACAATTTCATTTTATGTTCTTTGCTAGATAAGAACTTTGGAGTGATTCTTCATCGCATTTTGAGGGATGGTTATATGATCCAATTATATTAGCATTGTTGAGAGATTGCATTTGTGAAAGTATGAACCCTAGGCCTCATTTTCAAGCATTGCAATATTGTTTGTGCTCACCTTTGTTACTTGCTACCTTGCTGTTTTTTATTGTTCCTATTACAAAAATCAATATCTACTATCATTACTACACTTGTATCACCATCTCTTCGCCGAACTAGTGCACCTATACAATTTACCATTGTATTTGGTGTGTTGGGGACACAAGAGACTCTTTGTTATTTGGTTGCAGTGTTGTTTGAGATAGACCATCTTCATCCTACGCCTCCCACGGATTGATAAACCTTATGTCATCCACTTGAGGGAAATTTGCTACTATACTACAAAACTCTGCGCTTCGAGGCCCAACACGAGTATACAAGAACAAGTTGTGTAGTAGACATTAATGCTCCCCGGCAACGGCGCCAGAAAAAGGTCTTGATAACCCACAAGTATAGGGGATCGCAACAGTTTTCGAGGCTAGAGTATTCAACCCAAATTTATTGATTCAACGCAAGGGGAGCGAAAGAATATTTGCAGGTATTAGCAGTTGAGTTGTCAATTCAACCACACCTAGAGAACTAAATATCTGCAGTAGAGTGATCAGTAGCACAGTAATATGATAGTTTAATAGCGGTGGTAACAGTAGCAATAGTAACAGTAACAGTAGTAGTTTTATAGTGATTGTAATAGCAGCAACATCAGTAGCAACTTAGCAAAGATCAATATGCGAAAAGCTCGTAGGCATTGGATCGGTGATGGATAATTATGTTGGATAACATTCATCATGTAACAGTTATAACCTAGGGCGACACAAAGCTAGCTCCAATTCATCAATGGAATGTAGGCATGTATTTCGTGTATAGTCATACGTCCTTGCGATAATAACTTGCATGACATCTTTTGTCCTAGCCACCCGTGGCAGCGGGATCCATAAGGAAACTAAGGGATATTAAGGCCTCCTTTGAATAGAGAACCGGAACAAAGCATTAACACATAGTGAATACATGAACTCCTCAAACTACGGTAATCACCGGAAGGAATCCCAATTATTGTCACCTTGGGGTATGCGGATCATAACACTTAATAGGTGCGTATAACTTGCAAGATAGGATGAAGAACGCCAATATATTCATGAAAACATAAAGGGTTCAGATCTTAAATCATGGCACTCGGGCCCTAGTGACAAACATTAAGCATAGCAAAGTCATAGCAACATCAATCTTAGAACATAGTGGATACTAGGGATCATGCCCTAACAAAACTAACTAGATTACATGATAAATATCATCCAACCTATCACCATCCAGTAAGCCTATGATGGAATTACTCACTCCCGGCGGTGAGCATCATAAAATTTGTGATGGAGGAAGGTTGATGATGACGATGGCGTCAAATCCCCCTCTCTGGAGCCTAGAACGGACTCTAGATCAGCCCTCCCGATGAAGATCAGGAGGTGGCGGCGGCTCCGTATCATAAAACACAATGATTCCTTCTCTTCGATTTTTTCTTAGCGAATAGGTACTTATGGAGTTGAAGTTAGGGTTGCGGGAGTTGCCAAGGGCCCACAAGCCTGCCAGGCGCGCCCTGGGAGGGTGGTGTGCCCCTGGGCTTGTGGCGCCCTGGTGGCCCCCCTCTAGTAATTTATTTCACCAATATCTTTTATAAATTCTGAAATAATTCTCCGTAAATTTTCAGCTCAATCTGAGAACTTTTATTTCTGCTGAAAACAACACCATGGCAATTTTGCTGAAAACAACGTCAGTCCGGCTTAGTTCCATTCAAATCATGCAAATTAGAGTCCAAAAAAAGAGCAAAAGTGTTTAGGAAATTAGATACGTTTGGGACGTATCAGTTGCCTCCAGTGGCCAAGATCGCCCAGCTAGGTAGAAGATCTACACCGCCATTGTTGTTGTCAAGCTAGAGGGTGACGGGCTCTTCATTAGGGTCATTAGGATTGGGGATTTTTCAAGCCCCAGCCGCCACTGCTCGCACTGAAGGAAGGAGAAGGAGATGACCGTTCAAAAAATACAGGAGATCGAAAGCAAAATAAATTGAAATAGGGGACTATTTTGCAAAGAAGAGCGCATAGATCCACCACTAGAATATGGGCCATCCATGTTCGATCGACATCCCAGGACATTTTTCTATTTTTCTACCCCAAACCCATTTTCTATTATAGTTGCTCTCACAAGAAAGGATCGCTGGCGCTGGGCAACGATCAGTCCGTCATGCGATACGGGAGTTGACGGAAACAAATTGTAGCCAGTGATACATCTCCGTCGTATCTATAATTTTTGATTGTTTCATGCCAATATTCTACAACTTTCATATACTTTTGGCAACATTTTATATTATTTTTGGGACTAAAATATTGATCCAGTGCCTAGTGTCAGTTCCTGTATGTTGGATGCAGTCCAAATGCGATCAAAATTTATGTAGATTTTTTTTGGAATATATGTGATTTTTAGGAAAAAGAATCAATGTGAGACGATGCTCGAGGGGGGCACAAGCTCACATGATGCGCCCCTTACCCTGGGCGTACCTAGCAGGCTTGTGGGGCCCCTGTAAGTTGGTTGGAGGTGTCCTTCGGCCGCAAGAAAGATAATATCCGGATAAGAATCTACTCAAAATTTTAGCCCAATCGGAGTTATGGGTCTCCGAGAATTTAAGAAACGGTTCTCGGCCCGAAAATAGGAACGCGAAACAGAAGCAAACAGAGAGAGAGAGATCCAATCTCGGAGGGCTCTTGCCCTCCGGGAGCCATGGAGGCCAAGGACCACATGCGGGTGGCTAAGGCGTAAGGAAACCAACGAGCGGGCGGCTAAAACAAAAAACCGAAGGGGTACCAGTTAGATCTAAACCGCAAAATAAAGCAATTCAATAAAAATAAACCTACTGCTTCGAGGGGATCTAATCTAACGCGTTAAAAATAGATCGGATGATGGAGGATGGAGGGGCTCACAGTGGGGCGGCGGTGGTCTTCTCCGGCAATGGCTCCGGCGGCGGCAGCTTCGGGCGTAGACGGCGGCGGCGCTCCGGTGGTCCTCCGGCTCGGCGGAGTGGACGGGG
Organism: Thinopyrum elongatum; assembly: GCA_011799875.1. NCBI lineage: Eukaryota > Viridiplantae > Streptophyta > Magnoliopsida > Poales > Poaceae > Thinopyrum > Thinopyrum elongatum. Next base: position 402,974,877 of record CM022302.1, on the reverse strand, counting down.
AGATGCAAAAGAGCGAGGGGGCCTTAGTGGTGGGCATAGACGGTGGCGAGGGCGTCGGGGTGGTGCGGTAGGGCGGCAAGCTTTGGGTGGCTCCGGCGAGGTATTGCGAGCGAGAGAGGGCACGGGGTTTGGGGCTTTTGGGCGAAATCGAGCGGTGGAGCCTCGGGCTTTATAGCCAGGGTGGCGTGGAGGAGGTGGCTCGCTAGGAGGGAAGGAAATCAGCGAGGGGGAGAGTTGCCGATGCGGGCTCCCGCGAGATATGGAAGGAGGAGGAAGAAAGGCAGGCGTAGATGCGATCGGACGGTGGGTCCCACGGGGCAGTGATGGACAGAAAAGGAAAGAGGGGCAGGCAACTGGTTTGGAAAGGAATCGGGCGCGAGAGGGCATTGCTGGGCCGGTCGGTGCTGGTTGGGCCAGAAGGCTTCGGTCGTTTTTCTTTTAAATAAAAAGACACAAAGAAAAAGGAAAGTAAAGAAAGGAAAATAAAGATAATACATAGGCATATAATATATCAAAATTTGCAGAAAAATACAATGAAAAAGATGAATTATTTTTCATGTTCAAATAAAGTAACTATAAAGTCTCAAAATTCAAATAATGCTATTGTTGCATTAAAAACCAATAAAATCATTTTTTAAATACCAAAAAGATTTCAAATTTATTTTCTCCACATTTTTACTTGGAAGGAATTATTTTACCTTCATATCCATATTTTAATTTTTAGGAGAATTTTTTTGAATAAAAATGAAATAACTCATAATTGGGTTTGAATTTGAATTTCAGACCACTTTCAAATCTTCTCTGTTTTTTCTTACTCAAATATATTTTGATCGTTTCTGAAAATTTGAAGAGTCATATTCCATCTCTGATTTTAATAAGTATCTAGAGGATTTGAATTTCAAAACTCCATTTCAACTAAAGTGAAAAGGAAATTTCAAAAAGAACTAAAGGGGCTTTCAAAATATTTCTTTTAAATTTCCAACTCTCTTTCTTTTAATGTGAAGAAGTAATTTTATCTTCTCTCAAGAAAATCCTTGAGTTGCATAAAGTTTCTGAATTTGAAATATTTTCAAATGGAATTCAATTCTTGTCAAAAACCCTTTCTTTGATGGAAGAAATCATGTCATCTTCACTCTAGGGTTTTATATTTTGAAATGAATTTGAATTCATGGAGATTAATGCAAGAATGAAAGTTTTGGGAAAGTCCTTTTATTCGTTCTCATTCAACTTTCAAAAGTTTCAAATTTTCACTCAATTTCACACAATCAATCACACAACAATCAAACAAACAATCAAAATTATTTATTTAATATAACATTCCAAAATTTGGAATTTTGGGATGTTACAAACTACCACACTTAAAATGAATCTCGTCCTCAAGATTCGGAGAGGTGAGAAAGAAGGTTAGGTTTGGAGGGTCTTCTTGAAAATCCATTGGTCGTCACAAAGGTCTGGGGTGCTACCACCCTTGGAAGCAAGGCTACGGTTCCATCAAAAGCTCATGTACTCCCTTCTTTGGGTTGAAAATGTCGGTCTTCTCATATTCTCCGGATAACTCTTTCACTGGTGCTCTTCCGGTAAAGGCATAATCTTTTTCTCAAAATCTTGTGTCCTTTTATCATGGTAAGGTTCTTCCGAGTCTGGTCTTCTTAGTTGACGGGTCTATCACCAATACTTAACAACTATCAAAAATCTCATGGTGGTCAACAATTACTAGTTTCTCCTATAGGAAATGGGTCTGGGTTGAATCTCACCGTATAACCTATGACTGGCAACGGTTGCCTATACAGGGATCCATCGTCCTACCATTCTAAGGTTTTTGGATTGTCGTGTCGACACTCTTCTAGGGTTTCTAGTCTCTCTGATTTTCCATCAACATATGATAGTTCATAATAGAAGTCTCCGGTATGGGGGCCAATCCATCCCGTACTTGAACCATTACTTCATACGTAGATAGTGAATCATGTATTCTAACACTTGGGCATCCTCACAAACCTTGCAGAATGTCTCTTGTCGATGAACTGAGTTTGGATAAATCCATTGATTCTACAATCTGAACAAAACATCTATCATTTCTTCACAACTCTTGGGTTTTCGTATCCTCCTAAGAAACGTCTGCTGACCAAATCACAGCTTCTTCCAAATTTCTTCCTTCAACAAGGTAGTGCTTGATCCTTATTGATTCCTGGGCCTGTGGGTTATGGACTCACTTCAACACTTTTACAGCTTTAACTCATCCTTTGAGTTACTATTGTTACATATTCCAACATTACACCTCCTCTAAATCCATTAGTACTTCATTCCTTCATACTCTTGGAGTAACCAACATATCAAAAAAATTCAAACTTATTTTGTCCAAACTCCACTCCGTGGAATTAATTTTCTTTTCCATTGGTGAAGTGTTCACACAGAAAAGTATCACCATTAAAATAAAATGCACTGGTTCATCCATAAATCATATTCTTTTCATATCAAATCCTTTATTACATCCTTAACCACTTCTCAAAACTCCAATTTCAAAAGTACTTTATTACAAATGCTGCCATCCACATAGTTTGGTATAGTCAAGCATTACCTCCAACATTATTCATTTGTCCTCCTTGGAAGCTTTGGTCCCACTGGAATTGTGCGATGTGCTCCTTGAAATCATCAATCTTTTGTTTCATCATGGTAGCCATGAGCTTCATCTCCATCATCTCTGCATGCACCTCTCTCAGGTATCCTGAGTATGATGAAGTCTTGCTTCAGGGATTTCTCCAATCTGATGTATGGCTTCCATGGCAGCTTCACGAAAAGAGTTGAAGAAGGTTGATCGTGGTACACATGAGATGAAAATGTATTGCCCCATAGTCTTTAGCAAACTACTTTCACACGGTGGAGGTGTACCTCCACGTACCAAAGTTCCACTCCATTTTCCATGAAGATATAGCCTTTGTAGACTGCATCTCCTTCAAGGTGAATATGCTTCATCATGTCCTTCATAATCTTTGGGTAATCATGATCACTAGTTAGGGTCATGATCATTTCCGGGCCCTTGAGGAAAGACTCGTAAAGGGTCATCATCTACAGTTGTAAGATAAAAGGGGTACTCAGAATAAAGTATGTATCTCCTTGGATGAAATGTTGTTTTCTCCAGAAAAGGTTTTGGTCTGGAGGAGAGAGATGGATACCCACCCACAATCTACAAACAATTCCTAACTCAAGGTTTTTACCATTTGTAATGGGCTGGTTCACTATGGTTTCGTTACAAAGTCTTCATTACTTCAGGTCTTCAATGCTCGGGAGTTTCCAATTACTAATGATTCTCCCATATGAAGGCCTCCTGTTACTCTTCCGTATCTCATGTCTCTCAAGGTTGAAATAAATATAAACCTATGAATATCATATCTTAAGGTATAATCTATCCAACCACTCAATAAACACAAAAGAGAAAGACAACCAAACATTCATTTATTCAATCAATCCTATAGTATCGCCACCCACACAAGTTGGTATAGTCAGATACTTTAATCGCAAAAGGTTCATCTTTATTCTCTCATGGTGGGGCTACCACTAAGCTAGCTTATCCAGGACTTCATCCTTGTCTCCATTGGGCTTCTTATGAGTGGACTTGATCTCCTCAAGTTCTTCTCCTAGATCATCTCTGTTGACGCGGAGTTTCTTGTGACGTCCCTGTATTTCTTGGAGTTGTGTCTTGAGCTTCTGGATCTCAACATCCTTGGCATGATCCATGGTCCGATTGTGCTTTAGTTCCTGACGTATCTTCTGGATCTCGAGGTCTTGCTTCTCCTGGTTGGCTACCTTCAGCTTCTGGGTCTTGAGCTCTTCACGTAGTGCTTCCTTGTCAAATAAGGCTTCCAGAAGGTCCATCTGAAGATTCTTGACGTATTGTTCCAGATCCTAGTTATATACCAATAGAGGTGAAAACTTCATCTTCTGCTCATTTGTCAGGGCAATAGTTGCTCCATCAACCTTTTGCCATCCAACCTTTCCAAAGTAGTGATTGCCTAGCTCAGCACGATGTCGATAGCATAAACATGCAATAGCATCATGGATGGCAGTGTTTATGCCCATATCACAGTCATGATTTACCGTCCCATAGGTGATGTCTCTAGTCTTGTGGTCTTATTTACGTCCAAAAACTTTAGTCTTGATGCCCCATGATCCAGACTTCCTCTTACACACCTTGATCTCAGGTATCGGCAGCTTCAGCTGTCTGACAAGCTCCACAAGGAATGGGACACCAAGAACATCCTCGTAGTGTTCTCTTTCATTCAGGATGTAGCTCTCCATCTATAATTTGAAGTAAGGAGGGATTAGTAAAAGAAGTCAAAGGTTACGAGAGTAGTTTAAAGTAAAAGTTTTTCCTATCAGGGTCTTCCTATTTCTAAACCATTTTCTAGGGTCACGTCCTACAGTCAACATGTACTCTGATACCATCCCTATAGCGATCTGACCTAATACGGTCAAGTCTCTGTACTTTCTGTGCCATCCCTGGATCAGTATGCTGGCACACACAGTACTTCGATGAAATACCATAACATCGCATGTTAAAATAAATACCGTAGATCCAGAGTCTACCTTATTTATCACAACGGAAACAAATCAATAAGGATGTGGCGTCCCATCAACGCCAATGACAAGTTGAGTGTAGACCGTAACCCTATATTGTAACTCTTACTCGTCGTAGAAAATATCTGCAACATGATAAGTTGCAGCCATGTAGGTCAGTACATTGAATGTACCAGCAAGATCATAATAGAAATCAGATGAAAGCTCTATACTATATGCAATATGGTTGTGGTAGCTCTAAGTCTTAGTTTTTTTGCATAAAAGCTGGGTTTTTTCCTACAACAAAGGAATGCCAGGAGTCTTCATTATAGAGTTATCTAATATGACATGGTTCCGCCAACAAATGTCTCATAACCCATAATTATAAGTTGCCCACAATTAATTATCATTCCAGTGTTGAGAGTTTCGAGATAGATCCAAGTCCAGAGGCTCAAATTGTCCATAACCGGGGACACGGTAATCGATTAGGTTTTACTCTGCAGAGTTTTGTGCACTTTACCCACAAGATTTAATCCCTCCTTTTTTGTTCTCACATTGCATGGTGTTTGAGAATAGGATGACCGAAACCTGGCCTTTCAAAGAGTTTCCCTAACTACCGCCAGTGCCCATCCTACCCTACCGTTCATCTACCTCTCGTAGCACTGGACCAGTCAGAGTCACTACAATGATCAAGCAAGCCAGAGCCCATAATGACTTGTGGCTGCATAGGTAAGCTTCCGGGCATGAAGTATTCATCCGTCTCTTTGAGTCTGGGTGGAGCTTTCCGCATGAATACTGGCCTACTCCAGCTCACTACGCAAATCTGCTGGGTACTCCAGGGTCCCTCACAACCAATTTCCACCCAGTAGTGTGTATTAGATTCTTGTCTCGAGTCTTGAAGTCTTGAGGAAGTGCAATCTTGAGGATCAAGGCCTTGAAGTTGCCATCTTGAAGTTGTCGTCATTGACATAGAGTCCACCTTCTCACACCTCTCACCAACACTCATACCAATCTCCATCTACTTTAGCGTAGCAATATGATACGTCCATTTTGCATCATGTTTTCCTACTATTATTTATAATGTTTTTTATCAATATAACACTTTCTGATGCAATTCTAATGCCTTTTCTCTCTTAATTTGCAAGATTTACATGAAGAGGGAGATTGCCGGCAGCTGGAATTATGGACCTAAAAAAGCTACATCAGAGATACCTATTCTGCACAACTCCAAATGAGCTGAAATTTCACATAGAATTTTTATGGAATATATAAAAAATACTGGAGCAAAGAAATAACAAAGGGGACCCACCAGCTGCCCACAAGGCACTAGGGTGCGACCACCCCCTGGGCACGCCCTAGTACCTTGTGGGGCCCCTGGCGGGCCTCTGTGGCCCATCTTCTCCTATATGATGCCATTTTCCCTAGAAAAATCAAGGGAGGACTTTGGGGATGAAGCGCCGCAGTCTCGAGGCGGAACCTGGGTAGGAGCACTTTTGCTCTCCAACGGAGCGATTCCGCCGGGGACACTTCCCTTCGGGAGGGGGAAATCGAAGCCATCGACATCACCAACAACCCTCTCATCGTGGGAGGATCAATCTTCATCAACATCTTCACCAGCGCCTTCTCATCTCAAACCCTAGTTCATCTATTGTATCCAATCTCTGTCTCAAAACCTTAGATTGGTACCTGTGGGTTGCTAGTAGTGTTGATTACATCTTGTGCTTGATGCTAGTTGGTTTATTTGGTGGAAGATTATATGTTTAGATCCCTGATGATATTCAATGCCCCTCTGATCTTGAACATGAATATGATTTGTGAGTAGTTACTTTTGTTCTTTAGGACATGGGAGAAGTCTTGTCATAAGTAATCATGTGAATTTGGTATTCGTTCGATATTTTGATGATATGTATATTGTTGCTTCCTTTAGTGGTGTCATGTGAACGTTGACTACATGACACTTCACCATATTTGGGCCTAAGGGAAGGCATTGTGGAGTAGAAATTGTGATGGGTTGCTAGAGTGACAGAAGCTTAAACCCTAGTTTATGCACTATTCGGTAAGGGGCTGATTTGGATCCATATGTTTCATGCTATTTATCTTAATTCTTCTTTCGTAGTTGCAGATGCTTGCGGGAGGGGGTAATCATAAGTGGGAGGCTTGTTCAAGTAAGAACATGTAAAATCCCCAGTGGTTAGCCATAGTAATCCCATTTTGATATTGACATGTCTTCATGATCATCCTAAACAAATTGCATTTAGGAAATAATCCAACTCATATTCAAATTTAAAACACAAGTCAAATTAATATTTCTTCAAACTTCAGAACTAAAATGTTCATAATGTTGCAAATAATCCAGAGGCCATTATAAAAATGAAATCAATATTTACTAAATTAGTTACATGACTCAAGCATCCTAAAATAGAACCAAAACAGAAATGTTTAATCAATTTTTATTTAATGAAAATTCAAATGAGAGCGTATTCACTCCAAACCAATTTCTGGTGGTAGCTAATATTGCACTGTAATTTTGTGGCTGAGTCTCACATTTTAGAAAAGCCAAATTGGAGACAAAACATTTTGCAAGAGTGAGAAAAGAAAAGAGAAAATAGAAAAGAATGAAAGAAAAGGAAAAGGGCCGCACAGCTGGGCCTAAGTGAACCAAGGAGGCCCAGCCCACTCCCCACCTCACCCCTTCCTCCTGCTCACTCCTGCGCTGCTGTCGCTTGCACAGCACCCACGCGCACTGGCCTCCCCTCCTCGCCGCTCGACACCGCGCCCCGCCGCTCGCCCCAGTGGATAAGGCCGCCCCGTGCTGCCCCTCTCTCCCCTGGAACCCTAGCTCTACTCCCTCCTTCCTTCCCTCGCGCCCCCCCTTTTTCTCCTTTCCCCCCCTCCCGAACGCAGGCGCCGCCGCCGCTGCTTGCCCACATGGCCACCGGCCACCGCACGACCTGCCGCAGTGTCGGGGAGCACCGCCGCCATCTTCCTCGTCATCTGCAACGTCCTGCCCGAGCCCAGATGCCCACGAGCCGTCGCGCATGACCTCGCCTCCCCTCTCGGACGCCGAAGATCGCCGCCGCCGATCTGCCACCACCGGACCTCCCCGAGCCCATTGCCTCTCCCTACAGCACCGTCGTGAGCACCACCTCGAATCTCCTCTCTCTCTCTTTGCTCCCGGGAGCCCCCTAGCTAGCAGCCCCGCAATCGTACTCCGGCCATCGCCATGGTCGAAGGCCTCCACGCCCTGGAGCCCTTCCATCCACGCACGCCGCACCGTAGTGCTCCTGGAGCTCCCCGCGAACAGGTGCGCTGCTCTGTTTGGTTTGAATCGGGCTGAAGCCCCGCGCCCCGCGCCCGCCCGAGCGCCACCACCGCCCAGCTCGCTGCTGCTGCCGCTACGGCCCATCCCCGGCCCCCTCGATTCCTTCCCTGGATGCGCCGCGCCGAGCCCGAACCACCGGTGCCACCAGCGCGGCCTCTCGTCGACGGAGTCGGCCGCACTGCCACCGCCGGCGTGCCCTGCCCTGCCGTTGTTAGCGCGCCGGCGTGCCGCTGACATGGCTATCTTTAGCCACTAACCCAAACTCCTAACCCTCACTGACAGTCGGGCCCCACGTGGCTTAATTTAACCTTAATAGAAACTGTTATATATTTAACTAAACTGACATGTGGGCCCGCATGCACTGTTCACCCGCTGACTAGTCAACCTTTGACTGCTGACTCAACAGTCAACGGGTCCCACTGTCAGTCTCTGGTACACTACTGGGTGCACTGGACCGGGTGCACCTGGCCTTTTTTCGTTAATTTCCGAATTTAGTATAATGCCAGAAATTTCAGAAAATGTTTAAAACTTTAGAAAATCATAGAAAATAATCTGTAGCTCGGATCGAAAAACTTTGTACATGAAAATTGCTCAGAATGACGACACAAATCCGAATACGCGGTCCGTTCATCCGTCACATGTCCCTAACTATCCGAACATGGAACCGTTCCCCTTCGGTCACCTGTCCGACATTTGTCCGGAATCGGGAATACTTTCCCGGATGAATTCCCCCTTCGCCAGTATCACCCGGCACTGCATTAGATCATCTCTGTCACCGCGAATTGCCATGTTATGCTTTGTGCTGCACTTGTTTGCTCTGTATTTATTGTTTCCTCCCCCTCTTCTCTCTCGTTAGACCCCGACGCAGTTCCCGGTACCGACGCAGCTCCGGAGCCCGACGACACCATTGACAACCTTGCCCTTGCCGCCGAGCAACCAGGCAAGCCCCCCCTTTGATCATCCCGATATCGCCCATTCTATTTTCTCATGCTTGCATTAGAATTGCTGCTGCTACTGCTTTACCTATTCTGATGCATAGCCTGTTTATTGTAACCTGCTATTGATAATTACCTGCATATCCTAAACTGCTTAGTATATGCTGGGTAGAGACCTATCAGTGACCCCACTTGTCCCGACTGCCCCGCTGGATTATCAGAAGACCTGATCGACGGGATCGAAGACAGGCCCCGGCACCGCACATCACCCCCTTAGTTGTAACGACACTGCAGCGTTACTATCGAGTGCCGAGGGTGATACCTGGTGTAGCACTTTAGATGTTAACCCTGTAGAGTAGCTATTTGGTCATGGTCATCGAGGGTGATTCCTCCTTCACCACTTCCGATAACGATGCGGTCGTGCAACACATCAAGTGTGAACCATCGAGGGTGAATCCTCCTACGTTCACCTTGACAGTTACATCAAGTGGGTATCCGTTGAGGGTGATACCTCGGATTCCCTTGATGTTATGGACACACGGCTACTGTGAATTTACCCATGCACCCTGTTAGAAACGGGTCGGCCCCGAGGGCGACACGAGGGAGTTACTTTAACTGCAGGACTGGAGGGACAGGCGGTATCGCCCAGTAGAGGTGGACCTGAGTTCCCGACAGTCTTTTGTGAGACGGGTTGACCTGGATGGTGCCCGAGTGAGAATACGAGGCATGGCCGGGCATTCTTGGCCCTTGCCACAAGTCCTCGAGATGGGGTGACGGGGTCACATCGATCGTGAGTCTCTGCTCGTTACCGCATTACCAACACACTATGATTTGGATATTTGATCTGAGTGGGCCTCTGGCCCGATAGCACTAACCACCACGTGGGCATAGTATGGGCGTTCTGCATCGTATGCATCAGTCGAAAGCTCTGTCAGACATCCAGTTCAGCATGGCGGCACGGACGGACCGGCGCCTTCCTGTAGTGTTGGTGCCTGGCTTCACTGTGTGCGCAACGACCCGGAGTGCACAGGGCGATGGCCAAGACCCCTGAGTGCTTAGGTTGCAGACCGGCGGGGACCTCTCTGCTGAGCTGTAGGTAGGGTTGCGGTGTGTTGTTTGGCCGAGGCCGGGCAGGACCCAGAAAGTGTGTCCGGCCGGAGTTAAGCGAGCGTGGTGGGTAAGTTGGTGCACCCCTGCAGGGAAGAACTAATCTATGCATAGCCGGATCCTCGGTAACGGACACTCGGAGTTGTATCCCGATCGATACAGCTAGAACTTGAGATGAGACCTGGATATGAGGCTCTGGGATTGCTTCTCGCAGGGAGTCGAGAAGGGATCTCAGGACGAGGTTGATGACTGTATGGCTCTGGGATTGCTTTCTCGCAGGGAGTCGAGAAAGGATCTCTGGGTGAGGATGAGACTTAAGCTACATTATATTGTACTGTTCCACTCTCTTCTAATGCTGCAAGACCTCTGAAGATGCTAGTCTCCGATAGGACTAGGCCCTTCTCTCTATTCTGCCATTTCTGCAGCCCAGTCCACATATACAACCTCTCTTTGAAAATGTTGCATATGTAGTGTAGATCCTTGCTTGCTGAGTACTTCGGATGAGTACTCACGGTTGCTTTGCTTTCCTTTTCTCCCCATATCAGTTGTCGCGACCAGATGACCGAGCCCCTGAGACAGCTGCCCACGCCGACGATCGCTACTACTACCCCGAGGGTGGATACTACTACGAGTTGGCTGACGACCAGGAGTAGGATCGGAGGGTCCCAGGCAGGAGGCCTACGCCTTTCGATCGTAGCTTTTGTTTTGCCCCGCCTTTCTAAGGGCTTTTCTGTTTCTGTTTCATATCTGTACTCAGATATCTGATGCTTCCGCTGATGCTTGTACGCAAGCTTATGTATTCAAGCCCTCGAGGCCCCTGGCTTGTAATATAAAGCTTGTATGACTTTATTTATATTTTAGAGTTGTGTTGTGATATCTTCCCGTGAGTCCTTAGGCTTGATCGTGTGAATTTGTGTGTATGATTAGTGCACAATTGAGTCAGGGGCGTCACAAGTTGGTATCAGAGCCGACTGCCTGTAGGAATCCCCCTTTCCAACTCCTTGGCCGAAGTTGAGTCTAGTGGTCCAAAACTGTTTTACTAACTTGGCTGTGTGGCTTACGGGCCCACGTCGCCAAATGGGTGGTATTAGGATCTTTTATTCCTCGTCTTTACTCTGGGACTCTGATCTATCTTTTATTCAGGTTAAATGATTTTACTAATTATAACTCTAGGTTCTCGATACCACTTCCTGCCGGAGAGCCCCTTCATTCCAGATGATCGACTGCTTCACCAGAAGGTTCCGCAGATGCTATTCGATGTTTTCCCGAGACACCTGTGTCCACCGCCTTTGCAAATTCCCTATCGTTGTTATATCCTTATGGATAACTAAATACACTTTCCACTCTTAAATTCAATCCCATGGATCTTGTTATTACAAGATGCCTCGAACTGCTCTTCGTTGTTCCGACAATCCTCTGAACCTACTGCCTTGCAGTTCCTCTCCGCCTGAACACACCTACGAATAAATCCTTATACTTACCGGGGATTCGATCATCCCCAGTTGATCTTGTGTTTCACGAAATACTTCATTTTGCTAACCAATCTCCCGAGAATCCCCTACAGCCTACCGCTTTTGAGATTCTTCTTACCTGCTTGCACTATGGATAATTCCATATGTCTGGCAATATTCGTTAACATCCTTTGTCATTATCATACTGAACCTATTGATTCATTATGTATGTGAGTGCTCCCCTTCATCAGCTAATTCCTAGAATTCGTCCTTCTGACTCAGGTGTCATTGTGAACATGAGTTGGATCTTGGCCAATCAAGTTGCAAATGATTGTCCATCCAGTTCTACTCAACTTACTCATCTTTTGATCAGAGCCTCTGCTTCTGATCCTTCATCTTGAAATCATAACTCCTTTGTACTCAAGCATCGAATTATTTAGGCGTTTCTATAAGCCGATGCCTTTGTATCCCTTCTTCTTCTGGTTGAGTACCGATACTCACCTCAGATCCTTTGTGGACCACCAGATCCTTTGTTGGATTTCAACCGACAACATCCTTCATATTCAATAACCTTGTGAGCCTTTTTCTCGGATATATAATGCCTTTGGTAAATTGTATCCTCTGCTTCTCAACCATGCTCTGCTTTCGAACTCGTATCTCTTGCTTGGTTGATGGTTGTATAGGTTCGTAAAGATGTCCTGATGGGTTGGACCTATGCTTGCCCTAATCCGTGTGAACTCGAAGGTTATGCGAGTCATACTCTTCTGGTGCTTCACCAGATAAATTTTCAGCACTACAATTTCTTCAAAAATGAGGAGTGAATGAAAGGTTATGTATTGGAGAAGTGGGAGTCGACCTTGAACTTTGTGTTCATGCCCATGGACCCGATGTAGAACTTATCATGAAAGCTGCTCGTAAAAATAATAATTCCTTGTTATAAATTCATCTTGTATTATTGCTTTGATCCTTTGCAATCATGGATCTGACCCTGATTGTTCTTCTTTGATCCCATTTCACGGACAAGCTAAAGCACTTGTCTTCCGCGAATCAATATGTCTGTCCAACCTCTATACTGAACTACCTTGTGTATTACCCCCCTACTATCTCGAGGATATCATCCTATTGCACTACATCCCATGAATTTTCGATGGAGTGATACCTTTCCCTGTCTTAGTCACTCCACGGGTTCTGGATTGCCGTCAATCGAGACCACCGAACAATGAATCGATTCCGCTCAATGATTCAGTGCTCCTAGTACTTTGTTGCTGGGGAGTTTGATACTACATCACCTCATTCCTAGCCTGATCGGCTATATCATTATCGTGCTAATTTTAACTGTGCTACCTGGTCCTTATTCCCGGAGCACAACTTCCGACGATGAACTAAGCTTACGTCGATCTTCCTCATCTTATCATTTCACCTCGAACAACAAGCTTGACTTCGAGTTTGTATTGTAACTGTGGTTCCAATAACCTTTTGCTTCATCATTCCTTTGACTTGATGCCATCACCGACCAATTACGTCTTCATGGAATCTCTCGACAAATGTGTCGTGATCAACATCAGCATTCTGAGCTCTTCCAGGATATCAATTGAATTCATGATGAGAAATACCATCCTTGCCCCTCATTGATTTGCGATATCATCGACCACATCCTTGCTTCCTGCCAACACAGACTTGGTCATGTTTGGGCTATACCTTGAGCCCCTTGCTTTTCTTGAAATTGTTCCTTGATACTTCTTGTGACCTTCAGATTCAATCTTTGTTTGAAACACCATGTTAATGCTACCTCGAAGCATGACAGGGGTATTCCGAATATCAACAAGAACATTGGCAGCGCAATGCTAATTGTTTCTTGATCGATTATCCAAACACCGTTGTATGGGTAATACCATAATTCTTCCTCGCCCCCGTTATCTAAGTGCTTTTGGACTTGCTGTCCTTTTCATGTATATCATGCTCCGCTTTTCCTTGGGAAGGATATACCCCAATTCTTGTGTGTAAACACTTTTCCTTTCCATTGTTTTGTTTAACCTTTCTTGCAATCTAGCTTAACTAAGCAGTGATTATTCCCTGCTTAGGTAAGCACCTCGTTGTACCACTCGATCAGTAAAACCCTGTTACTATTGTTGATGACATTTCGGTAACCACCGATGGACGAGAACTTTGCCTATTGGTCCGCCTCGTTCAACGAGCAGGAAAATGGTTCTCTTTGTCCCACGCCCTTGGTACCGATGTTGTCGCTGACATAGATGACAGGCTATCCTCTGACATGCCTTGCTACCATGGACCGCCAGAAGAGCAACTATGATCGCAAACGATGGGGTTTGACTTATCAACCTGGTGATCAAGCTTATTTGTGAGTCACTCCTATGAAAGGCACTCACCGCTTCAGAATCAAGGGCAAGTTAGCTCCACTCTACATTGGTGCCTTTCGCATTGTTGCCAGACGTGGTCAGGTGGCATATAAATTGAAGTTGCTGCCGCAATTCTCTCATATCCACGACGTCTTCCATGTGTCGCAACTTCGCCGTTGCTTCAAGGAGTCTCCGCACCGAGCAGTGGACCACGAGATGCTCGAATTGCAAGATGATCTATCTTATAAGGAGCATCCGATCCACATTCTCGATGAACCTGAACGTCGGACCCGTCAGAAGGTTACCAAGTTCCTGAAAGTACAGTCGTCAAATCATACTGAAGATGAAGCCACTTGGGAACGCGAGGATAATTTTCGTGCGGAATACCCCGAACTTTTTCCTTCTACCTCTTAATTCTCGGGACGAGAATTCTTGTTAGTGGAGGAGATTTGTAACATCCCCAGTGGTTAGCCACAGTAATCCCATTTTGATAATGCCATGTCATCATGATCATCCTAAACAAATTGCATTTAGGAAATAATCCAACTCATATTAAAATTTAAAATACAAGTCAAATTAATATTTCTTCAAACTTCAGAACTAAAATGTTCATAATGTTGCAAATAATCTAGAGGCCATTATAAAAATGAAATCAACATTTCCTAAATTAGTTACATGACTCAAGCATCCTAAAATAGAACCAAAACAGAAATGTTTAATCAATTTTTATTTAATGAAAATTCAAATGAGAGCGTATTCACTCCAAACCAATTTCTGGTGGTAGCTAATATTGCACTGTAATTTTGTGGCTGATTCTCACATTTTAGAAAAGCCAAATTGGAGACAAAACATTTTGCAAGAGTGAGAAAAGAAAAGAGAAAATAGAAAAGAATGAAAGAAAAGGAAAAGGGCCTCACAGCTGGGCCTAAGTGAACCGAAGAGGCCCAACCCACTGCCCACCTCACCCCCTTCCTCCTGCTCACTCCTGCACTGCTGTCGCTTGCACAACACCCGCGCGCACTGGCCCCCCCTCCTCGCCGCTCGACACCGCGCCCCGCCGCTCGCCCTAGTGGATAAGGCCGCCCCGTGCTGCCCCTCTCTCCCCTGGAACCCTAGCTCTACTCCCTCCTTCCTTCCCTCGCCCCCCCCCTTTTTCTCCTCCCCCCCCCTCCCGGACGTAGGCGCCGCCGCCGCTGCTTGCCCACATGGCCACCGGCCACCGCACAACCTGCCGCAGTGTCGGGGAGCACCGCCGCCGTCTTCCTCGTCATCTGCAATGTCCTGCCCGAGCCCAGACGCCCTCGAGCCGTCGCCCACGACCTCGCCTCCCCTCTCGGATGCCGAAGATCGCCGCTGCCGATCTGCCACCACCGGACCTCCCCGAGCCCACTGCCTCTCCCTACAGCACCGTCGTGAGCACCACCTCGAATCCCCTCTCTCTCTCTTTGCTCCCGGGAGCCCCCTAGCTAGCAGCCCCGCCACCGTACTCCGGCCATCGCCATGGTCGAAGGCCTCCACGCCCTGGAGCCCTTCCGTCCACGCACGCTGCACCGTAGTGCTCCTGGAGCTCCCCGCGAACGGGTGCGCTGCTCCGTTTGGTTTGAATCGGGCTGAAGCCCCGCGCCCTGCGCGCGCCCGAGCGCCACCACCGCCTAGCTCGCTGCTGCTGCCGCTACGGCCCGTCCCCGGCCCCCTCGATTCCTCCCCTGGATGCGCCGCTCCGAGCCCGAACCACCGGTGCCACCAGCGCGGCCTCTCATCGCCGGAGTCGGCCGCACTGCCACCGCCGGCGTGCCCTGCCCTGCCGTTGTTAGCGCGCCGGCGTGCCGCAGACGTGGCTATCATTAGCCACTAACCCAAACCCCTAACCCTCACTGACAGCCGGGCCCCACGCGGCTTAATTTAACCTTAATAGAAACTGTTATATATTTAACTAAACTGACATGTGGGCCCACGTGCATTGTTCACCCGCTGACTAGTCAACCATTGACTGCTGACTCAATAGTCAATGGGTCCCACTGTCAGTCTCTGATACACTGCTGGGTGCACTGGACCGGGTGCACCTGCCCTTTTTTCGTTAATTTCCGAATTTAGTTTAATTCCAGAAATTTCAGAAAATGTTTAAAACTTTAGAAAATAATCTGTAGCTCGGATCGAAAAACTTTGTACATGAAAATTGCTCAGAACGACGAGACAAATCCGATTCCGCTGTCCGTTTGTCTGTCACACGTCCCTAACTATCCGAACATGGAACCGTTCCCCTCCGGTCACCTGTCCGACATTTGTCCGGAACCGGGAATACTTTCCCGGATGAATTCCCCCTTTGCCAGTATCACCCGGCACTGCGTTAGATCACCTCTGTCACCTCGAATTTCCATGTTATGCTTTGTGCTGCACTTGTTTGCTCTGTATTTATTGTTCCCTCCCCCTCTTCTCTCTCGTTAGACCCCGACGCAGTTCCCGGTACCGACGCAGCTCCGGAGCCCGACGACACCATTGACAACCTTGCCCTTGCCGCCGAGCAACCAGGCAAGCCCCCCCTTTGATCATCCCGATATCGCCCATTCTATTTTCTCATGCTTGCATTAGAATTGCTGCTGCTACTGCTTTACCTATTCTGATGCATAGCCTGTTTATTGTAACCTGCTGTTGATAATTACCTGCATATCCTAAACTGCTTAGTATATGCTGGGTAGAGACCTATCAGTGACCCCACTTGTCCCGACTGCCCCGCTGGTTTATCATAAGACCCGATCGATGGGATCGAAGACAGGCCCCGGCACCGCACATCACCCCCTTAGTTGTAACGACACTGCAGCGTTACTATCGAGTGCCGAGGGTGATACCTCGTGTAGCACTTCAGATGTTAACCCTGTAGAGTAGCTATTTGGTCGTGGTCATCGAGGGTGATTCCTCCTTCACCACTTCCAATAACGACGCGGTCGTGCAACACATCAAGTGTGAACCCATCGAGGGTGAATCCTCCTATGTTCACCTTGACAGTTACATCAAGTGGGTATCCGTTGAGGGTGATACCTCGGATTCCCTTGATGTTATGGACACACGGCTACTGTGACTTTACCCCTGCACCCTATTAGAAATGGGTCGGCCCCAAGGGTGACCCGAGGGAGTTACTTTAACTGCAGGACTGGAGGGACAGGCGGTACCGCCCAGTAGAGGTGGACCTGAGTTCCCGACAGTCTTTTGTGAGACGGGTTGACCTGGATGGTGCCCGAGTGAGAATACGAGGCATGGCCGGGCATTCTTGGCCCTTGCCGCAAGTCCTCGAGACGGGGTGACGGGGTCACATCGATCATGAGTCTCTGCTCGTT
The DNA here is from genome assembly GCA_011799875.1 of Thinopyrum elongatum. NCBI lineage: Eukaryota > Viridiplantae > Streptophyta > Magnoliopsida > Poales > Poaceae > Thinopyrum > Thinopyrum elongatum. The sequence continues at coordinate 402,957,822 of CM022302.1, read as the reverse complement.
ACCGCATTACCAACACACTACAATTTGGATATTTGATCTGAGTGGGCCTCTGGCCCGATAGCACTAACCACCACGTGGGCATAGTATGGGCGTTCTGCATCGTATGCATCAGCTGAAAGCTTTGTCAGACGTCCAGTTCAGCATGGTGGCACGGACGGACCGGCGCCTTCTTGTAGTGTTGGTGCCTTGCTTCACCGTGTGCGCAACGACCGGGAGTGCACAGGGCAATGGCCAAGACCCCTGAGTGCTTAGGTTGTAGACCGGCGGGACCTATCTGCTGAGCTGTAGGTAGGGTTGCGGTGTGTCATTTGGCCGAGGCCGGGCAGGACCCAGAAAGTGTGTCCGGCCGGAGTTAAGCGAGCGTGGTGGGTAAGTTGGTGCACCCCTGTAGGGAAGAACTAATCTATGCATAGCCGGATCCTTGGTAACGGACACTCGGAGTTGTATCCCAATCGATACAGCTAGAACTTGAGATGAGACCTGGATATGAGGCTCTGGGATTGCTTCTCGCAGGGAGACGAGAAGGGATCTCAGGACGAGGTTGATGACTGTATGGCTCTGGGATTGCTTTCTCGCAGGGAGTCGAGAAAGGATCTCTGGGTGAGGATGAGACTTAAGCTACATTATATTGTACTGTTCCACTCTCTTCTAATGCTGCAAGACCTCTGAAGATGCTAGTCTCCGATAGGACTAGGCCCTTCTCTCTATTCTGGCATTTCTGCAGCCCAGTCCACATATACAGCCTCTCTTTGAAAATATTGCATATGTACTGTAGATCATTGCTTGCTGAGTACTTCGGATGAGTACTCATGGTTGCTTTGCTTTCCTTTTCTCCCCATATCAGTTGTCGCAACTAGATGACGGAGCCCCTGAGATAGCTGCCCACACCGACGATCGCTACTACTACCCCGAGGGTGGATACTACTACGAGTTGGCTGACGACCAGGAGTAGGATCGGAGGGTCCCAGGCAGGAGGCCTACGCCTTTCGATTGTAGCTTTTGTTTTGCCCCGCCTTTCTAAGGGCTTTTCTATTTCTGTTTCATATCTGTACTCAGATATCTGATGCTTCCGCTGACGCTTGTACGCAAGCTTATGTATTCGAGCCCTCGAGGCCCCTGGCTTGTAATATAAAGCTTGTATGACTTTATTTATATTTTAGAGTTGTGTTGTGATATCTTACCGTGAGTCCTTAGGCTTGATCGTGTGCATTTGCGTGTATGATTAGTGCACGATTGAGCCGGGGGCGTCACAGAACAACACCCAAGCACTGGTCCACCCACATATCAAATTATCAAAGTAGCGAACGCGAATCAAACAAACATGATGAAAGTGACTAGATGAAATTCCCATGTGTTCACGATAACGCTTTGCTTACTATAAGAGGATTGGGCTACCTTGCTGCACCCTAGTTACAACTACTACTTGTTGCTCATTACAAATTACCTTGCTATCAAACTATCTGTTACCGATAATTTCAGTGCTTGCAGAAAATACCTTGCTAAAAACCACTTGTCATTTCCTTCTGCTCCTCGTTGGGTTCGACACTCTTACTTATCTAAAGGACTATGATTGATCCCCTATACTTATGGGTCATCACGACTCTTTTCTGGCGCCGCGGGCAGGGAGTGAAGCGCATTTATTGAGTGGAATTTGGTAAGGAAACATTTATATTGCGTGCTGAAATTTACTATTACTTGTCACAATGGAAAGTAATCCTTTGAGGGGTTTGTTTGGGGTATCTTAACCTCAACCGGAGGCACAAATAGTTCCCCCTCAACCTATTGCACCTACTGAAAATATTTATTATGAGATTCCTTCGGGTATGATAGAGAAACTGCTAGCTAATCCTTATGCAGGAGATGGAACAATACATCCCGATATGCACTTAATCTATGTGGATGAAATTTGTGGATTGTTTAAGCTTGCAGGTTTATCCGAGGATGGAGTTAATAAGAAGGTTTTCCCTTTATCTTTGGAGGGAAAGACATTGACATGGTATAAGCTATGTGATGATATTGGAACGTGGGATTGGAACCGATTGAAATTGGAATTTCATCAGAAGTTTTATCCTATGCATCTGGTTCATCGTGGTCAGAATTATATATATAAATTTTGGCCTCGTGAAGCATAAAGTATCGCTCAAGCTTGGGGGATGCTTAAGTACATGATGTACACATGCCCCAATCATGAGCTCTCAAGAGAAATTATCATACATAATTTTTATGCTTGGCTTTCTCATAATGATCGATACATGCTCGATTCTTCTTTTACTGGTTCCTTTATGAAGAAAACTATTGAATTCAAATGGGGTCTTCTGGAAAGAATTAAACACAAATCTGAATATTGGAACTCGACAAAGGTAAAGAGTAAGGTATAAAACTTGAGTTTGATTGTGTTAAATCTTTTATGGAAACCGATGCTTTTCATAAGTTTAGTACTAAATATGGACTTGACTTTGAGATAGTAGCTTCCTTCTGTGAATCATTTGCTACTCATGTTGATCTCCCTAAGGAGAAGTGGTTTAAATATCATTCCCCTACTAAAGAAAAGATTGAGGAACCCATTATGGTTAAACATGAAACTATCATTTACAATGTGGATCTAGTTGTGCCTACTACTTATATTGAGAAACCTCCTTTGCCTGTTTGGATTATGGAACATGCTAAAGTTTCAACAGTGGTTAACAAAAGTAATATTAGAACATGTAGACCCTATAAACAAATTAAATATGAACCTAATATGCTATGGTTAAAGATCTCTTGGTTGATAATATTGATGGGCATGTTATTTACTTCTGCAATGAAGCAACTAGGATTGCTAAACTTGATCCTAAAGATAAGAATAAGCCTGTTGTTGGCATGCCTGTTGTCTCTATTAAAATAGGAGATCATTGTTATCATGGCTTATGTGATTTGGGTGCTAGTGTGAGTGCTATTCCTTTTACTTCATATCAAGAGATTATGAATGAAATTGCACCTGCTGAGATAGAGGATATTGATGTTACTATTAAGATTGCGAATAGAGATACTATTTCACCACTTGGGATTGTTAGAGATGTTGAAGTATTGAGTGGAAAGATAAAATACCCTACTAATTTTCTAGTTCTTGGCTCTCCACAAGATAATTTTTGTCCCATTATATTTGGTAGACCTTTCCTGAATACAATTAATGCTAAAATCGATTGCAATAAGGAAACCGTCAGTGTTAATTTTGGTGATGTATCTCATGAGTTTAATTTCTCTAAATTTCGTAGACAACCTCATGATAAAGAATTGCCTAGTAAGGATGAAATTATTGGTCTTGCTTTTATTGCCGTACCTCCTGCTGATCCATTAGAACAATATTTGCTAGACCATGAAAATGATATGCATGTGAATGAAAGAAATGAAATAGATGAGATATTCTTCTATCAAGCACCTATCCTTAAACATAATTTACCCTTGAAAATCTTGGAGGTCCTCCTCCACCTAAGGGTGATCCTGTGTTTGAACTTAAGAAATTACCTGATACATTGAAATATGCTTATCTTGATGAAAAGAAGATATATCCTGTTATTATCAATACTAACCTTTTAGAGCATGAAGAAAGGAGATTACTTAAAACTCTAAGGAAGCACCGTGCTGCTATTGGATATACTCTTGGTAATCTTAAGGGCATCAGTCCCACTCTATGCCAGCACAGGATTAATATGGAACCAGATGCTAAGCCAGTTGTTGATCACCAATGGCAGTTGAATCCTAAGATGAAGGATGTGGTAAGAACTGGCATATTAAAGCCTCTGGAAGTAGGTATAATTTATCCCATAACTGATAGTAGATGGGTAAGTCCCGTTCATTGTGTTCCTAAGAAAGGAGGTATAACTATTGTCCCTAATGATAAAAATGAACTCATCCCACAAAGAATTGTAACTGGTTATAGGATGGTAATTGATTTCAGGAAATTAAACAAAGCTACTAGAAAAGATCATTACCCCTGCCTTTTATTGATCAAATGTTAGAAAGATTGTCTAAGCATACACACTTTTGTTTCCTTGATGGCTATTCTAGTTTTTCTCAAATACCTGTGTCAAAAGAAGATCAAGAGAAAACTACTTTTACTTGCCCTTTTGGAACTTATGCTTATAGACATATGCCTTTTGGTTTATGTAATGCACCTGCTACCTTTCAAAGATGTATGACTGCTATAATCTCTAATTTTTGTGAAAAGATTGTTGACGTATACATGGACGATTTTTTCGTTTATGAGACTTCTTTTGATGATTGCTTAAGTAACCTTGATCGAGTTTTGCAGAGATGTGAAGAAACTAATGTTGTCTTGAATTGGGAGAAGTTCCACTTCATGGTGAATGAAGGTATAGTGCTTGGCATAAAATTTCTGAACGAGGTATTGAAGTAGATAAAGCTAAAGTTGATGCAATTGAGAAAATGCCATGTCCTAAAGATATTAAAGGTATTAGAAGTTTCCTTGGTCATGCTGGTTTCTATAGGACATTTATTGAAGAGTTCTCTAAAATTTCTAGGCCTCTTACTAATCTCTTGCAAAAAGATGTTCCATTTGTTTTTTATGATGATTGCGTAGAAGCGTTTGAAATACTTAAGAAAGCCTTAATCTCTGCACCCATTGTTCATCCACCTGATTGGACCCTACCATTTGAAATTATGTGTGATGCTAGTGATTATGCTGTTGGTGCTATTCTAGGACAAAGGGTTGATAAGAAATTAAATACCATCCATTATGCTAGTAAAACTAGAGACAATGCTCAAAGAAATTATGCTACTACTGAGAAAGAATTTTTATCAGATGTGTTTGCATGTGATAAATTCAGATCTTATATTGTTGATTCTAAAGTAACTGTTCACACTGATCATGCTGCTATTAAATATCTTATGGAAAAGAAAGATGCTAAACCTAGGTTGATTAGGTGGGTTCTTTTGCTACAAGAATTTGACTTGCATATTATTGATAGAAAGGGAGCTGAGAATACCGTAGCTGATAATTTGTCTCGAATGGAAAATGTTCTTGATGACCCACTACCTATTAATGATAGTTTTCCTGATGAACAATTAGCAGTTATAAATGCTTCTCGTAATACTCCTTGGTATGCAGACTATGCTAATTACATTGTTGCTAAATATATACCACCTAGTTTCACATACCAACAAAAGAAAAAAAATCTTCTATGATTTAAGACATTACTTTTGGGATGACCCACATCTTTATAAAGAAGGAGTAGATGGTATTATTAGATGTTGTGTACCTGAGCATGAACAGGAACAAATCCTACAGAAGTGTCATTCTGAGGCATACAGAGGACAGCATGCTGGAGATAGAACCGCACATAAGGTATTACAATCTGGTTTTTATTGGCCTACTCTCTTCAGGGATGCATGTAAGTTTGTCTTATCTTGTGATGAATGTCAAAGAATTGGTAATATTGGTAGACGCCAGGAAATGCCTATGAATTATTCACTTGTTATTGAATCATTTGATATTTGGGGATTTGATTATATGAGACCTTTTCCTTCCTCTAATGGCTATACACATATTTTAGTTACCGTTGACTGCGTTACTAGAAGCTATCCCAACTAGTAGTGCTTATCATAACACTTCTTTTAAAATGCTTAAAGAAGTTATTTTCCCGAGGTTTGTAGCCCTGGATATTTAATGACTGATGGTGGTTCACATTTTATTCATGGTGCTTTCCATAAACTCCTTGCTAAATATGATGTTAACCATAGAATTGCATCTCCTTATCATCCTCAGTGTAGTGGTCAAGTTGAATTGAGCAATAGAGAACTCAAATTAATTTTGCAAAGACTGTTAATAGATCTAGAAAGAATTGGTCTAAGAAACTTGATGATGCATTATGGGCTTACAGAACTGCTTATAAGAATCCTATGGGTATGTCTCCGTATAAAATGGTTTATGGAAAAGCATGTCATTTAACTCTTGAGTTAGAACATAAAGCAGTTTGGGCAATTAAAGAAGTTAACTGTGATTTCAAACTTGCCGGTGAAAAGAGGTTATTTGATATCAGCTCGTTAGATGAGTGGAGAACCCAGCATATGAAAATGCCAAGTTGTTTAAAGAAAAAGTTAAAATATGGCATGATAAAAGAATTCAAAAACAGGAATGCAAAGTGGGTGGGCATGTTCTATTGTACAACTCTCTTTTCAGATTCTTTGCAGGAAAACTTCCCTCTAAATGGGAAGGACCGTATATCATCGAAGAAGTTTTTGCTCTGGGGCTATCAAGATCAATAATGCCGAGGTCACTAATCCAAGGGTGGTCAATGGACAAAGAATTAAGCAATATATCTCAGGTACACCTATTAAAGTTGAAACTAACATTGTTCAAACTATGACACCGGAGGAACACATAAGAGAGACCTTCTAGAACACTCCAGAACCCTAAAAAGGAGTAGGTATGTGATACGGTAAGTAAACCGACAAAAATTCCATAAAAATAATGTCCGTTTTGGAATATTAGAAAAAAATTACCAAAATAAGAAACAGCCAAGGGGACCCACGAGCTGCCCACAAGGCAGGAGGGCGCGCCCACCCCCTGGGCGTGCACTGGTGCCTTGTGGGCCCCTCGTGTGCCTTCCTTACTCTGTCTTTTTTGGAATACTTGTTTCACAAGATAAAAATTCTTTATATATCACTATAAAAAAAGACACATTTGTGACATTATGGCCCGAACGAAAACTTTTTCTGTCATGGTTATGACACTTCTATGACAATAATTGTGACAAAAACATGTATCATCACAGATGTGGTGGGCTCCTACTTCTATGACAAAATATCATGACAGAAATTGGGCTTTTCGTCCTGGGCGGGCTGGCATGACATTCTTTGGGCCGTCCATGATATAAAAAATCATGGTAGAAGTGAGGGCGAGGAAATTTCCGCGGAGTTCCCGGTTACGGTGGGTGGTCGGGGCCGAGCGATGCACTGTGGTTTGCGTGTTTCTCTCGTACGTAGGCGCGCGTGTGTGCGAGGCGTTGGCTCTAACTGAACCCGAGGGAGGCATTCGCTTACTGAACCCGAGCGATTCCACTAGCTATGTTACTGAACCGTAGCGATCGATCCCTTGGCTGTTAACTGAACCCGAGCGATTTCTTCGCTGCTGCTGCTAATTGAACCCGAGCGATCGATCGCTGCTGCTGCTTACTGAAGCCGATCGAGCCCCTATGCGAGACGCAGCCAGCCAGTGTGTTGGGTTATCTCTCGATGAACAGTGAACATTGCTACCGCGCGCGCGATACGTAGAACGAGTCGAGACATGGTGAGTCGAGCCGGTTGGTTGGCTGTGGATGAACAGTTCCTGGTGAGGGTTGGATGAACAGGACCCCGTTGTAGTAGGCGGATGCCGCTGGATGAACAGGACCCCGAGGAGGCCGCTGCACCCTAGCCGGTTGGGGCTGGATTCCCCATGGAGGCTGGATGAATATTAGCCCGTGGATGAACAGTAGCTGGCGGAGGCTGGAGGAAGTCGACGGTGGATGAACAGTAGCCTATGGAGGCTGGAGCGAGGCAGTTGACGGTGGATGAACAGGACCCTGTTTCGACTGTAGGCGCTCGAACAGAAGTGTGCTTCCTCTGTTTTGTTGTACTCCACACCCCTCCCGATCAACAGGACCACGTTTCGATCGTAGGCGGTTGGAGAGAAGTCTGTTTCCTATGTATTGTGGTACGCCACACCCCTCTGATGAACAGGATCCCGTTTCGACCGTAGGCGGTCGAATAGAAGGCCATTTTCTCCATTCTGTGGTACGCTGATGTCGCTTGAATTACGTCGGTATTTCCCCAAAGAGGAAGGGATGATGCAGCACAGATACGGTAGGTATTTCCCTCAGTTATGAAACCAAGGTATCAATCCAGTAGGAGAACCAAGCAACACTATGTAAACGGTACCTGCACACAAAGAACAAATACTTGCAACCCGATGATTAGAAGGGGTTGTCAATCCCTCTACGGGTAACGGTGCCAGAAATTCGCTAGTTGACGGGATAAAAATTGTGTAGATTGGATAAATAGATCTTGATAAAACACGAAATAAAATAAATTGCAAAAAAGTGCAGCGAGGTATTTTTGGGTTTTTGGGATAATAGATCTGAAAATAAAAGCAAATAAAAATAGATCTCAAAGCAAATATGATAAAGATTAGACCCGGGGGCCATAGATTTCACTAGTGGATTGTCTCAAGAAAATAGCATACGGTGGGTAAACAAATTACTGTTGGGCAGTTGATAGAAGATTGAATAATTATGATGATATCCAGGCAATGATCATTATATTGGCATCACGTCCAAGATTAGTAGACCGACTCCTGCCTGCATCTACTACTATTACTCTACACATCGACCACTATCCAGCATGCATTTAGTGTATTAAGTTCATGGAGAAACGGAGTAATGCAATAAGAACGATGACATGATGTAGACGAGATCTATTCATGTAGGAATAGCCCCCATCTTGTTATCCTTAATAGCAACGATACATGCGTGTCTTGCTGCCCCTTCTGTCACTGGGAAAGAACACCGCATGATAGAACCTATCACAAAGCACCTCTTCCCATGGCAAGAAAAATCGATCTAGTTGGCCTAACTAAACCCAAGATTCGAAGAAGAAATATGAGGCTATAAGTAATCATGCATAAAAGAGATCAAAGAATTCAAATAACTTTCATGGATATAGATCTGATCATAAACTCAAAGTTCATCGGATCCCAACAAACACACCGCAAAAGGAGTTACATAAAATAGATCTCCAAGAGACCATTGTATTGAGAATCAAAAAGAGAGAAGAAGCCATCTAGCTACTGCCTACGGACCCGTAGGTCTACAATGAACTACTCATGCATCATCGGAGAGGCACCAATGAGGATGATGAACCCCTCCATGATGGTGTCTAGATTGGATCTCGTGGTTCTGGAACTTGCAGTGGCTGGAATTGTGTTTCGTCGACTCCCCTAGGGTTTCTGGAATATTTGGGTATTTATAGGCCGAAGAGGCGGTGCAGGAGGCCACCGAGGTGGGCACAACCCACCAGGGCGCGCCTGGGACCCCAGGCGCACCCAGGTGGGTTGTGCCCCCCTCGGGGCACCCCTCTGGTACTTCTTTGGCCCAACTTGTTCCTTCTGGTCCATAAAAATTCTCCAAAAAGTTTCACTGCGTTTGGACTCCGTTTGGTACTGATATTCTGCGAAGTAAAAAACATGCAAAAAACAGCAACTGGCACTGGGCACTATGTCAATAGGTTAGTCCCAAAAAATGATATAAAGTTGCTATAAAATGATTGTAAAACATCTAAGAATGATAATATAACAACATGGAACAAGCAAAAATTATAGATACGTTGGAGACATATCAGCATCCCCAAGCTTAATTCCTACTCGTCCTCGAGTAGGTAAATGATAAAAATAGAATTTTTGATGTGGAATGCTGCCTAACATGTTCATCACATATTCTTTTCTGTGTAGCATGGACATATGGACTTTTATATGGTTCAAAGCAATAGTCTAGTTTTGACATGAAGATTTCAATACTCAAGCATATCAACAAGCAACCATGTCTTTCAAGGTATCAACACTAAAGAAAGTTATCCCTAGCCCATCATGCTCAATCAATGGTCCATTCATGAAACACACTCGCATATTAGCTACATCCAATGATCAAGTACGATCATAGTGCCCCTTAGTTGGTGTTTTATAAGAGAAGATGGAGACTCAAAAAATAAAAATTGCATAAAGTAAATAGATAGGCCCTTCGCAGAGGGAAGTAGGGATTTGTAGAGGTGCCAGAGCTCAAAGCTTAAATTGAGAGATAAAAAAAATTGAGAGGCATACTTTTCCCGTCAACAAAAATGACCGAGTAATTCCCAACACTTTCCATGCTATATATATCATAGGCGGTTCCCAAATAGAAAATAAAGTTTATTCCTTTTTCTATCATTCTTTCACAATCCATGGCTAGCCGTATCCACGGGTGCCCTCCATACCAACACTTTCCAAGGAATTTATTATTTGACAACATAAAGTAAATTTCTTTTTCATTTCGGGACTGGGCATCCCTATTACCGCTGCACTCTCGTGCAATGACAAGTGAATAAACACTCATCTTGAGAATAACACATCTAGCATGGAAAATATTGGTCACCCCCTGCCGCTTCATGAGCGGTACGGCACACAAAAAGGAAATTTATTTTGAAAATTAGAGATGGCACATACAAATTTGCTTAGAACGGAACGGGAATACCACATATAGCTAGGTATGGTGGACTCATATGGCAAAACTGGGTTTAAGGATTTTGGATGCACAAGTAGTATTTCTACTTAGTACAAGTGGAGGCTAGCAAAAAGATTGAGAAGCAACCAACCAAGAAACAAAAAATCACATAACGAGCATTAAGCATAACTAACACCGAATAATGCACCACAAGTAGGATGTAATTTCATTGCATAATTATTGACTTTTGTGCTTGCATAGGGAATCACAAACCTTAACATCAATATTCTTACTAAAGCATAATTACTCACCAACATGACTCACATATCACTATCATCATATCTCAAAACTATTACAAAGAATCAAGTTTATTTTTTCCAATGATCTCCATGAAAGTTCTAATTATATCCCTCTTGAATATCTATCACTTTGGGACTAGTTTCATATATTGCAATTGCTTTTGACAAGCTCAAACAAATCTAAGTGAAGAACATGAGCATAAAATTTTCCGTCTCTCAAAATAATATAAGTGAAGCATGAGAGAATTTCTTCAAAATTACTAAATCTTAAATAAATCTAAGTGAAGCATCAGAGCATTTCTTCAGAAATATTAAAGCACACCGTGCTCAAAAAGATATAAGTGAAGCACTAGAGCAATTCCATAGCTCAAAAAATTTAAGTGAAGCATAAAGAGCAATTCTAACAAAACAAAGCATAATTTTGGCTCTCTCAAATAGGTGTGTCTAGCAAGGATACTTGTGACAAACTAAAAAGCAAAACAAGCAAAGACTCATATAATACAAGATGCTCCAAGCAAAACTCATGATATGTGACGAATAAAAATATAGCTCCAAGTAAAGTACCGATGGTCGTTAGAAGAAAGAGGGGATGCCTTCCGGGGCATCCCCAAGCTTAGTTGCTTGGTTCTCCTTGAATATTAATTTGGGGTGCCATGGGGCATCCCCAAGCTTAAGCTTTTCTTACTCCTTATTCCTTCATCCATCGTGATCTCACCCAAAACTTGAAAACTTCAATCACATAAAACTTAACAAAACCTTCGTGAGATCCGTTAGTAAAAGAAAAGCAATCTTTACTTTAAGTACTATAGAAAACCCATTCAAATTGTGTTATTGCATTATATCTACTGTATTCTAACTTTACCATGGCTTATACCCCCCGATACAATCCATAGATTCATCAAAATAAGCACACAATGCAAAGAAAATAGAATCTGTCAAAAACATAATAGTCTGTAAAGATGCGAATTGTTCTCATACTTCTGTAACTCTGAAAATTCTGAAAAATTTGTAAAACATAGGCAATTTGTATATCAATCTTGTGTAAACAATTCGGAGTTTTTTGTCACTTTTGTGAATTTAGAAAATTCTGTTACTGTATGCAAAAGTTTCTGTTTTTCAACAGGATCAAATCAACTATCACCAAAGCTATCCCAAAGGCTTTACTTGGCACAAACACTAATTAAAACATAAAAACACAATCATAACAGAGGCATAATTGTGCAAGCACTCAAGAACATAAAGAAAAAGGCAAAAATAAATTTTATTCATTGGGTTACGATGGGAGTAGGGTGGGGCGGTGAGGCCTGCGTGGCAGCACAGCCGGCCACGGGAGGCGGGAGTAGGCAGTCCCACCGGCGCTGGTTTGGGCGACTGGAGCAGGAAGATCAAAGATTGAAGAAGCACGGTGGCCGTTCAATGGACATCCAACAGTCACTGCTCTTTTGTGTTGACTAAGTTGACACGGCCTTGCGTGCGCGTCAACCTTTTTTTTAGGAAAGCGTACGCGTCAACCTAGTAGGCCCACGAGTCAGCCTCAAATATGTGGAAAACAGCATATAACCCATCTGCTATTATTTCGAATAAATTTACAGCCCATTGGCTAATTCTTAAGGATTTTTTTGAAGCCCATATTCTTTTTGTTAGCATTACAACCCATATTCTGGCCACGGTTAAAAAAATCACCGAAATTTTCATATTTCGGTGCGGTCCAAACTGTTTTTAATCCAGAAATTTTGAATCACGTTTAAACTAATTTTGAAAAAAAAATATCAATTTAAAATCCAACATAATTTTCCCTGTAAAAAATAATTAAATTCAAAATCTCGAAATCTAAAAAAAGATATTTGAAACTAATTGTCGGTTTGTTGTGTTTTTAAAATTTACATCCCATTTCTTACTACTTATAGTCCATTTTCTGGGCACGCGAATACATCGCTCTTGTGTTGAAAGATTTGCAGCCCAGCAGGGCTGAATAAAGCAAGTAGGCCTCCGTTGGGTATTCTTTAAAAAAAGTAGAACTGGGCTCGCCATTTTCAGAAAGAAAAAACACAACTGGGCTCATCATGTGGTAAACATAAAATAAAAGGCTCGGCTAGACATGCCACAACCCCCACACAGCCCCATTGTTACCCTGCTCCGTCTCTAAAACTAGTAAGGGCATGTACAATGGTGCTATCTTAGAAATGCCACGTAGGATAAATGATGAGGTGGAGGAGAGAGCACTCATAAGAAAAGGCTTGTCTTCTCTTATTTAAGAGAAGACAAGAGATGATCTCTTAGCATAATATGTCTCCCCATGTTTTTAGGAATAGCTAGTTATTGAAGATAAAGCTAAGAGATGGCCCATTATAGACATTTTTTTGTCATCTCTAAATTACATGCAAGACTTAAGATAAGACTATCTTATCAACCATTGTACATGCCCTAAATAACAACTGCGCGACCTGCTGGGTCCCTAGTGTCAGTCGCTTGTTGTGCAATTCTCTCGTTTATTGACTACGTTGACAATGGCGTGGGATCCAAATGCCAAACCATTAGGAGGAACCATTTTTTTGGCTTGGAATAACGAGGCACTTGCTTGCGTACTGCCATGACCCTGGTGGGTCCCTACTATCATCCTCTACACGTAGAGTCACCTCCTTATTCCTCTCAGTTGTTGACCATGTTGACAACGCCAGACGGTGGCGCACGGCGCACGGCAAGTGAACCAAGTTAGAGGACGACGGCGAGGCTGATACGTCTCCAACGTATCTATAATTTTTTATTGTTCCATGCTATTATATTATCAATCTTGGATGCTTTATACTCATTTACTAACAACTTTATATCATTTTAGACTAACCTATTGACATAGTGCCCAGTGCCAGTTGTTGTTTTCTGCTTGTTTTTTACTTTGCAGAATATCAATACCAAACAAAGTAAATGCCACCAAACTTTTTGGAGATTTTTTTGGACAGATGACACCCAGGGAGCCAAAGGAGTACACAGGAGGAGGCCAGTGGGGCCCACAAGGCATCAAGGCGCGCCAGGAGGCCCAGGCATGCCCTGGTGGGTAGTGGAGCCCACGGGAAGCTTCTCCACCGACCTCCAACTCTATAAATGCTCTAATATCCCAAAAACCCTAGGGGAGTCTATGAAACACAATTGCAGCCGCCGCAAGTTCCAGAACCACGAGATCCAATCAAGAGGCCTTTTCCGTCACTCTGCCGGAGGGGGAAACGATCACAGAGGGGTTCTTCATCACCCTTGTTGCCCCTTCGATGATGCGTGAGTAGTTTACCACATACCTATGGGTCCGTAACTAGTAGCTAGATGGCTTCTTCTCTCTTTTTGATCTTCAATACAATGTTCTCCTCGATGTTCTTGGAGATCTATTTGATGTAACTCCTTTTTGTGGTGTGTTTGTTTGGATCCGATGAATTGTGGGTTTATGATCAGTTCTATCCATGAGTATTATTTGAGTATTTTCTGAACTCTTTTATGCATGATTGTTATAGCTGCGAATTTCTTCTCCAATTTATGGGTTTGGTTTGGCCAACTAGATTGATTTATCTTGCCATGGGAAGAGGTGCTTTGTGATGGGTTCGATCTTGCGGTGCTCAATCTCAGTGACAGAAAGAGACATGACACACATGTATCGTTGCCATTAAGGATAAAAAGATGGGGTATATTCCTACATGAATAGATCTTATCTACATCATGTCATCATTCTTATTGCATTACTCCATTTTTCCATGAACTTAATACACTAGATGCATGCTGGATAGCGGTCGATGTATGGAGTAAAAGTAGTAGATGCAGAATCATTTCGGTCTACTAATCTTGGACGTGATGCCTATATACATGATCATTGCCTTGGATATCGTCATGATTATTTGCTTTTCTATCAATTGCCCAACAACAATTTGTTTACCCACCGTATGATATTTTCTTGAGAGAAGCCTCTAGTGAAAACTACGGCCCCTAGGTCTATTTCCTATCATATTAAATCTAAAAATACCTTGCTGCGATTTTTCTTTCTTTATTTTATTTTGTGTTTTAGTTAGATCTATTTAACAAATCTCATACAATTTAATCTATCTCAATACCGAGGAGGGATTGACAACCCCTCTTACGCGTTGGGTTGCAAGTATTTGTTGTTTGTGTGTAGGTGCTGTTTACATAGTGTTGCTTGGTTCTCCTACTGGATTGATAACCTTGGTTTCATAACTAAGGGAAATACTTACCTTTGTTGTGCTGCATTATTCTCTCATCTTTGGGGAATTACCAACGCAGATACAAGCAATCAGGAAGAATTTCTGGCGCCGTTGCCGGGGAGACATCATCAACATCTATCAAGTACCCAATCACAAATCTCATATCCTTGCAATTACTTTATTTGCCAATTTCCTCTCGTTTTCATCTCCCCCACTTCTAAAATGTTTTTAAAAAAACACAAAAATATTTTTCGTTTGCCTTTTTCTTGTTTGATCTTTTGTTTGCTTGTGATCTTATTTGCGTAGTCACGATGTCTCAAGAAAATACCAAATTGTGTGATTTTTCGAATACTAATAATAATGACTATATTAGTACTCCGATTGCTCCTCCCGCCGCTAGTGCGGAGTCTTATGATATTAATGCCGCTTTGTTGAATCTTGTTATGAGAGAGCAATTTTCCTGTAATCCTAATGAGGATGCCGCGCCCCATCTAAACACTTTCGTAGAATTGTGTGATATGAAAAAGAAAAAATATGTGGACAATGATATTGTGAAACTAAAATTATTTCCTTTCTCTTTGTGGGATCGTGCAAAAAATTGGTTTTCATCTTTGCCATGAAATAGTATTGATTCTTGGGATAAGTGCAAATATGCTTTTATTACTAAGTATTTTCCTCCCGTGAAAATTATTTCCCTTAGAAATCAAATCATGAATTTTAAGCAACTTGAGCATGAACATGTTGCACAATCTTGGGAAAGAATGAAATTAATGCAAAGAAATTGTCCTACTCATGGTTTAAATCTATGGATGATTATACAAAAAAATTATGCGGGATTGAACTTTGTTTATAGAAATCTTTTAGATTCCGCTGCGGGTGGTACTTTTATGGAGATTATTTTGGGTGAAGCCACTAAATTACTTGATAATATCAAGGCAAATTATTCAAAATGGCATACCGAAAGAGTGCCTACTAGTAAAAAGGTTAATTCTGTTGAAGAAATTAGCACTTTGAGTGAAAAAGTTGATGCACTTATGAAATTGGTTGCTAGTAAAAATGCTCCTATTGATCTTAATGATGTGCCTTTGTCTACTTTGATTGAGAAAAATAACGATCCCATAGATGTGAATTTTGTCTCGTGAAACAATTTTAATAACAATGCTTATAGAGGTAATTTTAATCCTAGGCCTTTTCCTGAAAATTCCTTTAATAATTATGGCAATTCTTATGGTAATTCTTATAATAATAATAATAATAATAATAATAATAGGATGCCCTCTAATCTTGAGAGTAATATTAAAGAATTTATTAATGCTCAAAAAGTTTTCAACACTATGATAGAACAAAAATTGAATACGATTGATGATATGTCTAGGAGCATTGATAGAATTACTCATGATGTAGAAAATCTCAAGATTAAAAATTTTCCACCCAAGGTTGATGTCAATGAATCAATTAAAGCTTTATATGTTTCAATGGATGAAAGTAAGAAAAGAACCACTATTTTTAGAGCTAAATGAGAATTTTTAGAAAAAGCGTTTTCGCCCGATTGCTTTCATAGTAATGATGAAGATCTTAACATGATTGGTGTTTCTTATATTGATTCCTTGTTTAGTAATGTTAAAATTGATGATAAGGGGACTGAAGAGGAGTCAACTTTAGCTAGAAGGCGTCCCCATAATTCGGAGGGTGAAAATCTTGTAGAAAAAATTGATAAAGGTGGGTTTGGAGAGGTAAAAACTTTAACTAGTGATGTGCCCATTCTTTTGGATTACAAAGACTTTAATTATGATAGTTGTTCTTTGATTGAATCTATTTCTTTGTTACAATCTGTGATAAATTCACCCAATGCATATGAACAAAGTAAAGCTTTTACTAAACATATTGTTGAAGCAATGATGAAAGCTTTAGAAGAAAAGCTAGAACTAGAGATTTCAATTCCTAGAAAATTATATGATGAATGGGAACCCACCATTAAAGTCAAGATAAAAAATTATGAGTGCAATTCTTTATGTGTTTTGGGTGCTAGTGCTTACACAATTCCAAAATCTGTATGTGATGTGCTAGGTTTTACCAACATAGAAGAATGCTCTCTTAATTTGCACTTGGCGGATTCTACTATTAAAAAGCCTTTGGGAAGAATTAATGATGTTCTTATTCTTCCAAATAGGAATTATGTACCCATAGATTTTATTTTTCTTGATATTGATTGCAATCCATCTTGTCCCATAATACTTGGTAGACCGTTTTTACGAACTATAGGTGTCGTGATGGACATGAAAGAAGGAAATATTAAATTTCAGTTTCCATTAAGAAAGGGTATGGAACACTTCCCTAGAACAAGAATTAAGCCACCATATGAATCAATCATGAGGGCAACCTATGGAGCAAAAACTAAAGATGACAATACTTGAATCTATGCATTATGCCTAGCTAGGGGCATAAAACAATAGCGCTCGTTGGGAGGCAACCCAATGAATAAAATATAATTTTCACTTTTTATTTCTGTTCTTGTGTGTTCACAGAATTATACCACTGTTATGATTGTGTTTTTATGTTTTAATTAGTGTTTGTGCCAAGTAAAGCCTTTAGGATCGTGTTGGGTGATAGTTGATTTGATCTTGTTGGAAAACAGAAACTTTTGCGTCCAGTAGAAGAATTGTTAAAAGTCACTGAAGCGAGGAAAAACTCTGAATTTTTTATACAAGATTGATATACAAATTTCCTACTTTTTCCTAATTTTTTAGATCTTTTGGAGTTACATAAGTATGGTTAAAGTACATATTACTACAGACTGTTCTGTTTTTGACAGATTCTGTTTTCGTTGCATTGTGTGCTTATTTTGATGAATCTATGGATTGTATTGGGGGATATAAGCCATGGTAAAGTTAGAATACAGTAGGTATAATGCAACAATAAAATATGAATGGGTTTGCAACAGTACTTAAAGTGGTGATTTGCTTTATTATACTAACAGATCTCACGAAGGTTTTGTTAAGTTTTGTGTGATTGAAGTTTTCAAGTTTTGGGTGAGATCACGATGGATGAAGGAATAAGGAGTGACAAGAGCCTAAGCTTGGGGATGCCCATGGCACCCCAAGGCAATATTCAAGGAAGTACCAAGCAACTAAACTTGGGGATGCCCCGAAAGGCATCCTCTCTTTCTTCTAACGACCATCGGTAATTTTACTTGGAGCTATATTTTTATTCGTCACATATCATGAGTTCTGCTTGGAGTGTCTTGTATTATATGAGTCTTTGCTTGTTTTGCTTTTTAGTTTGCCACAATCATACTTGCTGGACACACCTATTTGAGAGAGCCATAATGATGCTATGATTTGTTAGATTTGCTCTATGTGCTTCACTTAAAATTTTTGAGCTATGGAATCCCTCTAGTACTTCACTTATATCTTTTTGAGCACGATGGTGCTTTAATTTTTAAATAAATATCCTCTCATGCTTCACTTATATTATTTTGAGAGATGAAAATTATTTTGAAGAAATATTTATGCTCTTGTGCTTCACTTAAATTTGTTTGAGAGCTTGTTAGTAGCAATGGTAATATATGAAATTAGTCCCAAAGTGATAGGTATTCAAGGGGGATATAATAAAAACTTTCATGAAGATCATTGGATATTATAAACTTGATTCCTTGTAATAGTTTTACGATATGGAGATATTAAAATGTGAGTCATGTTGGTGAGTAATTATGCTTTAGTAAGAATATTGGTGTTAAGGTTTGTGATTCCCTATGCAAGCATGAAAGTCAATAGTTATGCAACGAAGTTATATCCTACTTGTGGTGCATTATTCGGTGTTAGTTATGTTCAATGCTCATTTATGAGAGTTTTTTTTTTGGTTGGTTGCTTCTCAATCTTTTTGCTAGCCTTCCCTTGTACTAAGCGGGAATACTGCTTGTGCATCCAAACTCCTTAAAACCAAGTTGTGCCAAATGAGTCCACCATACCTACCTATATGCGGTATTTACATTCCGTTCCAAGTAAATTTATATGTGCCAACTCTAATTTTCAAAATGAATTTCCTTTTTGTGTGCCTGTACCGCTCATGAAGCGGCAGGGGGTGGCCAATATTTTCCATGCTAGATGTGTTATTCTCAAGATGAGTGTTTATTCACTTGTCATTGCACAAGAGTGTGGCAGGTAATAGGATGTCCAGTCCCGAAATGAAAAAAAATTATGTTGTCAATAATAAATTCCATGGAAAGTGTTGGTATGGAAGGCACCCGTGGATACGGTTAGCTATGGATTGTGAAAGAATGGTGGAAAAAGGAATAAACTTTATTTTATGTTTGGGAACCGCCTATGATGTATCTAGCATGGAAAGTATTGGGAATTCTTGGTCGTCGTTGACAGGAAAAGCATGCCTCTCAAAACAATTTTATCTCTCAATTTAAGCTTTGAGCTCTTGCACCTCTACAAATCTCTGCTTCCCTCTGTGAAGGGCCTATCTATTTACTTTTATGCAATTTTTATTTTCATTGAGTCTCCATCTTCTCTTATAAAGCACCAACTAGGGAGCACTATTATCATACTTGTGCATTGAGCATAGCTAATATTTGTTGGGGAACGTAGTAATTCAAAAAAAATCCTACAATCACGCAAGATCTATCTAGGAGAAGCATAGCAACGAGCGGGAGAGTGTGTCCACGTACCCTCGTAGACCGAAAGCGGAAGCGTTTAGTAACGCGGTTGATGTAGTCGAACGTCTTCGCGATCCAACCGATCCAAGTACCGAACGTACGGCACCTCCGTGATCTGCACACGTTCAGCTCGGTGACGTCCCTCGTACTCTTGATCCAGCTGAGGCCGAGGGAGAGTTTCGTTAGCACGACGGCGTGGTAACGGCGATGATGAAGTGATTCCGGCAGGGCTTCGCCTAAGCTCTCCTAAAATATGACCGAGGTGGAAATCTGTGGAGGGGGGCACCGCACACGGCTAAAAACAATTAACTTGTGTGTATATGGGGTGCCCCCCTCCCCGTATATAAAGGAGGGGAGGAGGGGGCCGCCCGGCCTCAAGGGGCACGCCCAAGGGGGGGAATCCTACTCCTACTAGGAGTAGGTTCCCCCCTTTCCTAGTCCAACAAGGAGGGGAAGGAAGGAGGAAGGGGAGAGAAGGAAGGAGGGGGGCGCCGCCCCCACCCCTTGTCCAATTCGGACTGGGGGGGCGCGCCACCTCCTGGCCGGCCCTCTCTCCTCTAAGGCCCATGGTGGCCCATTAACTTCCAGGGGGGGTTCCGGTAACCCTCCGGCACTCCGGTTTTATCTGAAACTCTCCGGAACACTTCCGGTGTCTGAACAATATGGTCCAATATATCAATCTTTATGTCTCGACCAATTCGAGACTCCTCATCATGTCCGTGATCTCATCCGGGACTCCGAACAACCTTCAGTACATCAAATCACATAAACTCATAATACCGATCGTCATCGAACGTTAAGCGTGCGGACCCTACGGGTTCGAGAACTATGTAGACATGACCGAGACTCATCTCCGGTCAGTAGCCAATAGCGGAACCTGGATGCTCATATTGGCTCCCACATATTCTACGAAGATCTTTATCGGTCAAACCGCATAACAACATACGTTGTTCCCTTTGTCATCGGTATGTTACTTGCCCGAGATTCGATCGTCGGTATCCTCATACCTAGTTCAATCTCGTTACCGGCAAGTCTCTTTACTCATTCCGTAATGCATCATCCTGAAACTAACTCATTAGTCACATTGCTTGCAAGGCTTATAGTGATGTGCATTACCGAGAGGGCCCAGAGATACCTCTTCGATACACGGAGTGACAAATCCTAATCTCGATCTATGCCAACCCAACAAACACCATCGGAGACACCTGTAGAGCATATTTATAATCACCCAGTTACGTTGTGACGTTTGATAGCACACAAGGTGTTCCTCCGGTATTCGGGAGTTGCATAATCTCATAGTCAGAGGAACATGTATAAGTCATGAAGAAAGCAATAGCAATAAACTTAACGATCATTATGCTAAGCTAACGGATGGGTCATGTCCATCACATCATTCTCCTAATGATGTGATCCCGTTCATCAAATGACAACACATGTCTATGGTCAGGAAACTTAACCATCTTTGATTAACGAGCTAGTCAAGTAGAGGCATACTAGGGACACTTTGTTTTCTCTATGTATTCACACATGTATCAAGTTTCCGGTTAATACAATTCTAGCATGAATAATAAACATTTATCATGACATAAGGAAATAAAATAATAACTTTATTATTGCCTCTAGGGCATATTTCCTTCAATATTTGAGTGTGTTTCATGAATGGATCAATGATTGAGCATAATGGGCTAGGGATAGCTTTCTTTAGTGTTGATATTTTGAAAGACACTATGAACACTAGTAAAATACACATCAATAACATGTATATCAAACATACCTTTGTTCACTTTGCCTTCCTTCTTATCCGCCAAATACTTGGGGCAGTTCCGCTTCCAGTGACCAGTCCCTTTGCAGTAGAAGCACTCAGTTTCAGGCTTAGGTCCAGACTTGGGCTTCTTCCCAGGAGTAGCAACTTGCTTGCTATTCTTCTTGAAGTTTCCCTTCTTCCCTTTGCCCTTTTCTTGAAACTAGTGGTCTTGTTAACCATCAACACTTGATGCTCTTTCTTGATTTCTACCTTCGTTGATTTCAGCATCATGAAGAGCTCGGGAATCATTTTTGTCATCCCTTGCATATTATAGTTCATCACGAAGTTCCAGTAACTTGGTGATAGTGACTAGAGAATTCTGTCAATTACTATCTTATCCGGAAGATTAACTCCCACTTGATTCAAGCAACTGTAGTACTCAGACATTCTGAGCACATGCTCACTGGTTGAGCTATTCTCCTCCATCTTGTAGGCAAAGTACTTGTCAGAGGTCTCATACCTCTCGACACGGGCATGAGTCTGAAATACCAATTTCATCTCTTTGGAACATCTCATATGCTCCGTGGCGTTCAAAACGTTTTTGAAGTCCCGATTCTAAGCCGTAAAGCATGGTGCACTAAACTATCAAGTAGTCATCATATCGAGCTTGCCAAACGTTCATAATGTCTGCATCTGCTTGTGCAATAGGTCTGTCATTTAGCAGTGCATCAAGGACATAATTCTTCTGTGCAGCAATGAGGATAATCCTCAGATCATGGAACCATTCCGCATCATTGCTACTATCATCTTTCAACTTAGTTTTCTCTAGGAACATATCAAAAATAAAACAGGGGAGCTAAACGTGAGCTATTGATCTACAACATAATTTGCAAATACTACCTGGACTAAGTTCATGATAAATTAAAGTTCAATTAATCATATTACTTAAGAACTCCCACTTAGATAGACATCCCTCTAATCATCTAAGTGATCCCGTGATCCAAATCAACTAAACCATGTCCGATCATCATGTGAGATGGAGTAGTTTTCAATGGTGAACATCACTATGTTGATCATATCTACTATATGATTCACGCTCGACCTTTCGGTCTCAGTGTTCCGAGGCCATATCTGCATATGCTAGGCTCGTCAAGTTTAACCCGAGTATTCTGCGTGTGCAAAACTGGCTTGCACCCATTGTATGTGAACATAGAGCTTATCACACCCGATCATCACGTGGCGTCTCGGCACGACGAACTGTAGCAATGGTGCATACTCAGGGAGAACACTTGTACCTTGAAATTTAGTGAGAGATCATCTTATAATGCTACCGCCGTACTAAGCAAAATAAGATGCATAAAAGGATTAACATCACATGCAATTCAATATGTGACATGATATGGCCATCATCATCTTGAGCTCTTGATCTCCATCATCGAAGCACCGTCATGATCTCCATCGTCACCGGCGCCCAGCATGATCTCCATCGTCACTGGCGCTCCAGCATGATCTCCATCGTTGCATCGTTGTCGTCTCGCCAACTTATTGCTTTTACGACTATCGCTACCACTTAGTGATAAAGTAAAACAATTACATGGCGATTGCATTGCATACAATAAAGCGACAACCATATGGCTCCTGCCGGTTGCCGATAACTCTGTTACAAAACATGATCATCTCATACAACAAATTATATCACATCATGTCTTGACCATATCACATCACAGCAAGCCCTGCAAAAACAAGTTAGACATTCTCTACTTTGTTGTTGCAAGTTTTACGTGGCTGCTACGGGCTGAGCAAGAACCGTTCTTACCTACGCATCAAAACCACAACGATTTTTTGTCAAGTGTGCTGTTTTAACCTTCAACAAGGACCGGGCGTAGTCACACTTGATTCAACTAAAGTTGGAGAAACTGACACCCACTAGCCACCTGTGTGCGAAGCACGTCGGTAGAACCAGTCTCGCATAACCGTACGCGTAATGTCGGTCTGAGCCGCTTCATCCAACAATACCACCGAATCAAAGTATGACATGCTGGTAAGCAGTATGACTATTATTGCCCACAACTCTTTGTGTTCTACTCGTGCATATAACGTCTATGCATAGACCTGGCTCGGATGCCACTGTTGGGGAACGTAGTAATTTAAAAAAATTCCTACGATCACGCAAGATCTATCAAGGAGAAGCATAGCAACGAGCGGGAGAGTGTGTCCATGTACCCTCATAGACCGAAAGCGGAAGCGTTTAGTAACGCGGTTGATGTAGTCGAACGTCTTCGCGATCCAACCGATCCAAGTACCGAACATACGGCACCTCCACGATCTGCACACGTTCAGCTCGGTGACGTTGCTCGTACTCTTGATCCAGCTAAGGCCGAGGGAGAGTTTCGTCAGCACGATGGCGTGGTGACGGTGATGATGAAGTGATTCCGGCAGGGCTTCACCTAAGCTCTCCGAAAATATGACCGAGGTGGAAATTTGTGGAGGGGGCACCGCACACGGCTAAAAACAATTAACTTGTGTGTATATGGGGTGCCCCCCTCCCCGTATATAAAGGAGGAGAGGAGGGGGCCGGCCGGCCTCAAGGGGCGCGCCCAAGGGGGGGAATCCTACTCCTACTAGGAGTAGGTTCCCCCCTTTCCTAGTCCAACAAGGAGGGGAAGGAAGGAGGAAGGGGAGAGAAGGAAGGAGGAGGGCGCCCCCCCCCCTTGTCCAATTCGGACTGGGGGGGCGCGCGCCACCTCCTGGCCGGCCCTCTCTCCTCTAAGGCCCATGGTGGCCCATTAACTTCCTGAGGGGGTTCCGGTAACCCTCCGGCACTCTGGTTTTATCCGAAACTCTCCGGAACACTTCCGGTGTCCGAACAACATGGTCCAATATATCAATCTTTATGTCTCGACCATTTCGAGACTCCTCATCATGTCCGTGATCTCATACGGGACTCCGAACAACCTTCGGTACATCAAATCACATAAACTCATAATACCGATCGTCATCGAACGTTAAGCGTGTGGACCCTACGGGTTCGAGAACTATGTAGACATGACCGAGACTCATCTCCGGTCAATAACCAATAGCGAAACCTGGATGCTCATATTGGCTCCCACATATTCTATGAAGATCTTTATCGGTCAAACCGCATAACAACATACGTTGTTCCCTTTGTCATCGGTATGTTACTTGCCCGAGATTCGATCGTCGGTATCCTCATACCTAGTTCAATCTCGTTACCGGCAAGTTTCTTTACTCGTTCCGTAATGCATCATCCTAAAACTAACTCATTAGTCACATTGCTTGCAAGGCTTATAGTGATGTGCATTACCGAGAGGGCCCAGAGATACCTCTCCGATACACGGAGTGACAAATCCTAATCTCGATCTATGCCAACCCAACAAACACCATCGGAGACACCTGTAGAGCATCTTTATAATCACTCAGTTACGTTGTGACATTTGATAGCACACAAGGTGTTCCTCCGGTATTCGGGAGTTGCATAATCTCATAGTCGGAGGAACATGTATAAGTCATGAAGAAAGCAATAGCAATAAACTTAACGATCATTATGCTAAGCTAACGGATGGGTCATGTCCATCACATCATTCTCCTAATGATGTGATCCCGTTCATCAAATGACAACACATGTCTATGGTCAGGAAACTTAACCATCTTTGATTAACGAGCTAGTCAAGTAGAGGCATACTAGGGACACTTTGTTTTCTCTATGTATTCACACATGTATCAAGTTTCCGGTTAATACAATTCTATCATGAATAATAAACATTTATCATGACATAAGGAAATAAAATAATAACTTTATTATTGCCTCTAGGGCATATTTCCTTCAATATTCGAGTGTGTTTCATGAATGGATCAATGATTGAGCATAATGGGCTAGGGATAGCTTTCTTTAGTGTTGATATTTTGAAAGACATGGTTTCTTGTTGATATGCTTGAGTATTGATGTCCTCATGTCAATTATAGACTATTGCTTTGAATCATCTAAAGTCCAAATGCCCATGCTACAAAAGAAAAGAATATGTGATGAACATGTTAGGTAGCATTCCACATCAAAAATTCTGTTTTAATCATTTACCTACTCGAGGATGAACAGGAATTAAGCTTGGGGATGATGATATGTCTCCAACATATCTATAATTTTTTATTGTTCCATGTTGTTATATTATCAATCTTGGATGTTTTATACTCATTTACTAGCAACTTTATATCATTTTTGGGGAATAACCTATTGACATAGTGCCCAGTGCTAGTTGTTGTTTTCTGCTTGTTTTTTACTTTGTAGAATATCAATACCAAATGAAGTCCAAATGCCACAAAACTTTTTGGAGATTTTTTCTGGACAGAAGCCACCCAGGGAGCCAAAGGAGCACACAGGAGGAGGCCCGTGGGGGCCCACTGGGCACCAGGGTGCGCCAGGAGGCCCAGGCGCACCCTGGTGGGTAGTGGAGCCCACGGGAAGCTTCTAGACCGACCTCCACCTCTATAAATACTCTAAAATCCCAAAAACCCTAGGGGAGTCGACGAAACACAATTCCAGCTGCCACAAGTTCCAGAACCACAAGATCTAATCTAGAGGCCTTTTCGGGCACTGCCGGAGGGGGCAACGATCATGGAGGGGTTCTTCATCACCCTTGTTGCCCCTCCGATGATGCTTGAGTAGTTTATCACAGACCTACGGGTTCGTAGCTAGTAGCTAGATGTCTTCTTCTCTCTTTTTTATCTTCAATACAATGTTCTCCTCGATGTTCTTGGAGATCTATTTGTTGTAACTCCTTTTTGCGGTGTGTTTGTTGGGATCCGATGAATTGCGGGTTTATGATCAGTTCTATCCATGAATATTATTTGAGTCTTTGTTGAACTCATGTATACATGATTGTTATAGCCTCGTATTTCTTCTCTGAAACTTTGGTTTGCTTTGCCAACTAGATTGATCTTTCTTGACATGAGAAGTGGTGCTTTGTGATGGGTTCGATCTTGCGGTGCTCAATCTCAGTGACAGAAAGAGACATGACATGCATGTATCATTGCCATTAAGGATAAAAAGATGGGGTCTATTCCTACATGAATAGATCTTGTCTACATCATGTCATCGTTCTTATTGCATTACTCTGTTTTTTCATGAACTTAATACACTAGATGCATGTTGGATAGCGGTCAATGTGTGGAGTAATAGTAGTAGATCCAGAATCATTTCGGTCTACTAATCTTGGACGTGATGCCTATATACATGATCATTGCCTTGGATATCATCATGATTATTCGCTTTTCTATCAATTGCCCAACAGTAATTTGTTTACCCACCATATGCTATTTTCTTGAGAGAAGCCTCTAGTGAAAACTACGGGCCCCGGGTCTATTTCCTATCATATTAAATCTAAAAATACCTCTCTGTGATTTTTATTTCTTTATTTTATTTTGTGTTTTAGTTAGATCGATTTATCAAATCTCATACAATTTAATCTATCTCAATACCGAGGAGGGATTGACAACCCCTCTTACGCGTTGGGTTGCAAGTATTTGTTGTTTGTGTGCAGGTGTTGTTTACATAGTGTTACTTGGTTCTCCTACTGGATTGATACACTATTGCAGGTTGGTCCAAACGCGAAAGTCCAATCAGAGACCCTTCGATGAAACTGTGGGCGATGCATTAATCACAAACGGTGATGTAATA
Organism: Thinopyrum elongatum; assembly: GCA_011799875.1. Taxonomy (NCBI): domain Eukaryota; kingdom Viridiplantae; phylum Streptophyta; class Magnoliopsida; order Poales; family Poaceae; genus Thinopyrum; species Thinopyrum elongatum. Next base: position 402,931,002 of record CM022302.1, on the reverse strand, counting down.
AAACCGTCAAAAAGATACAAAATGTTTGTGATGGCGGAGACATCAAACACGATTTAGATTAGAGTTGCGTGTGCGATGCATGGCATACGGTTAATCCAGCAGAACTGTTTGCGATAAGGTAGAACAACAGAAATGGGCAGCCAGATGAGGGTGTGTGTGTGATATACGGCATACAGTTCACTAGGATGAACTGTGTGTGATTAGGCAACACAATAGAAACGGTCAGCCAGATCAAGCTGTGTGCGATGGAGGGCATATAGTTCACTCGGATGAATTGTTTGCGATGAGCCAAGACAACAGAAGCAGTTCAACTGAACAAGATGTGTGTGATACGCGGCAAACAGGTCCGTAATCAGAAATGTGTGTGAAGACCAATAATAACATAGACGATTGCTGCTAATAAGCCGTGTGATTTGCTCTGTCTACAGAAATATATATATATATGTAACTGAAATAAACATCCAATTACATAAGTGACTATACAGATCATTCGCACACACCTCAATAAACAATTGCATGCATTCTAAACTAGGAGAAACGATCGTCTAGTCATCTACTTCTTGTAATGCTCCCACCACTGCTCTATGGCTTGATCCCTCGTCTAGGGTTGGACAAAGACACTTCCTCATATCAATGATCCTCCTGTACATCTCGTAGCTTGTATACTTGTCCTTGGCCGTGTACTTGACGTGTTCTTCATCCAGTCTCTGATGCCAGGCACTGTGCCAGGCGTTCTTGTCCTTCTTCCTCCCATCCTTCATCTTCATGTAGTAGGGGTCGATGATGGCCGAGGCGAGGTCAATCAGGGAGTTCTGTTTGTTGTTGTTGTTGTTGCCCCATACCTTGTAGTGGTCACAGATGTTGACAAGATTCTGGCAGGTCAGGCCCGAAACCTTGAGCGCTTTTAGATCATTGGTAGTGTCCACCGTAGCGAAACTATAGTCGGAGCTGTTGATAAACCTGGAGAAACGCTCACAAGGCCTTGTGGCCAGATGGTAGTGGTAGACGAGGACGTCATGTCGCATGCACAACTAGGCGATGGCAACCTTCTGATCGTGCCTGGCACGACCGCTGGTGAACTCGAGGTCGAAGCCGACCACTTGGTACTTGTCCTCAGCAAGCAACTGCTCCATAGTTTGGATGGAGCTATCCACCGAGATAGGCTTGTCATGTACACCACCGAGAGGTCCTTCCCCCTCATGTGGGTGTCCACTATGTGATGCTTGGTGAACTGCGCCCCGTTGTCGTCGTCGGCCGCTGGGAGCGCCATTGGAACCGCTAGATGTCCTCTCTGTATGTGTCATCATGGGTGTGCTTATTGTGTCGTGTGGCGCAAGAGATGAAGGCAAATGGAAGCAGGAATAAATGGGGGCCAGACGGCCTGGATTCTTGGTGCGTCCGCATGGCAGTTTTTGCAGCGGGTAACTACATCGTGGTGCCGCGCCCAGCGCAACCGCATGCATAATGGCAGCACGAACATACATGATCGTGCGCTGGCCCCAAACACTGGCAGCGCGCGTGGAGGGACGAAGGCAAAGCGGCCGGAGGGACGCGAGAGCAGAGCGCGCGCGGCGGGACGTGAGCAGAGTGTGCCGCGGACGCCTCAACCGCGAGCAACCACATGCATAGAGCAGTTGAACACGCAGGGAATGGTCATCTACAAGCCGGCCGGCAGTTGCGACGCTCCGTAGAGTGCGGCCGTGTGCTACTACCTCCGTCTTGGTCTATTAGTCCCCTTTATATTCTGTGCCATATTTTGACCTTAAATTTAACTAACAAAATGTTAATGCATGTTATAAAAATTATATAATTGGAAACTATGTTCAAATACGAATCCAACGATATAATCTTTGGTGACATGCATTCGTATCTTATTAGTTAAATCTCTAGTCAAAATTTGGCACAAAAATACAAAGACGACTTATAAACTAGGACGGGGGTAGTAGGTAATTAAATCAAAAACATTTTTTATTAACCATATGTGTACGTGTCCTTTCATCCTCATCTCGCACGTCTTGTCACCCCGCTGCCGCAGACGGCTTCGAGCGCAAGCTTGAGCAGTGCGTGGGGGCGTTCTTTTGGCCAAATGGTGGCTCGAAGTGGCGCCAATGAATCATCGGTGAGCTCGTTCCCGTGCAACCGCGCAGGTTCCAGCGCAAGCTTCCCGCCCGACTCGGTGAAATCCCCCAAAATCCCAATGCTTACCGGCCTGCTATATAAACCCTCACGGCCGGCGAGTCCTGCGTCGCATTTTCCCCTCCCTCCCTGTAGCTTATCTCGTCTGCTTCTCCCACAATCGCCAATGGCACCTGTCTGTCATCGTCGCTCAGCCACTCCGCCGTCATCAGAGGACAACTCCAGCTAGGAGGCGACACCGCGGCGGCAGCACAGTCCCCAATGTGGTGTAGTGCGCGTGGCATCCGTGTTGGGTGTGCGCGGAACACCCACCACACGCTCCGCCGCCATTGCCCATCGGCAGCTATTGCCGGCCACCATTGCCACCACCCCACCATCTGCCGTCGTGGCCGCCACACCACCGTCGAAAGCCAGGGCCATCGCCCACTCCGCCGCCGCGGCCCGAAGGCGGGAGGTGGCCGTCGTGGCCGCCCCCCCACTGTCGGTCACCGTGGCCATCACCCACTCTGCCACCGCGGCCCGAAGGCGGGAGGTGGTGGTGGTGGCCACCACCCCATCATCGGCCGTCGTGGCCACCAGTCCACCGTCGACTGCCGGGGTCATCACCGGCTCCGCCGCCACCGCCCGAAGGTGGGAGGCGGAGGTGGAGGCCCGCACGTGCAGCAGCGACCTAGCGCGCTACATCGAGTTCCTGCGGGAGGAGGAGGAGCGCCTCATCGAGCACGCAAAGAGCCTTACCACCGCCGTGGCCGTAGCACACACCACGGTAGAGGCGAGGAATCAGGAGATCTACGAGGAGTCCCGCCGCTTCGAGAGGGGTCGTCTGGAGCGGCAGAGGGCGTTCGAGGTGAGCGTCGCTGAAGCTGCAGCAGCGGCAGGTACCGTATTGTTGTTGTCCAGCTCGTCAGTAGGCTCCTCCTCCTCTGCCTCTTACTGAGCGTGCTCGACAAAGGAGAGGCTGCTGGAAGTAGTACAAAGCCCCTCCGTAGTAGTACTAGTATTTAGGGGCTATTTTGTTCAGTTCATCTGACTATAGATGTGGTTGAACTGTACAACGTACTTAAAATTAGCTAGTATATATAGTTGATCTAGCTATTTCAGTACGTGGTTGGCAATAATTGGGGAAAAGTTTGGTCGGTTCAGCTGTCGAGTTGAACTGTTTGTATAAAGAATGACTGCTTAATCTATGAATGAAATCTATGCTTAATTACTGAATTTTAGTTGCAAAAATTAGATAGTGCTAGTTATTTTTAGCTGCAAATTTTGACAAATGGCAGTGTTACAAGGTTGACAAAGGGCAATGTTACTAGATCAACGAATGTCAATCTTTCCAGTTTGACAAATGGAAATATACCCAATATGACATATGCAAATCTTACCTAATTATCTGTACGTGGTTGCACACGGGTCATCCAAAAAAACAGTTTGCGTTGAAGGGATGTACAAATCCTGCGTGCCAGATTTTCTCTTGGCTTAGGGGCGAAGGAACCATAGCTCTCGCTTTGCATATCGTATACAATCTGAACTATTTGCGATGAAGGGATGCACAAATCCTATGCAGCAAAATTTTCCCGTGGCTTACCGGGGAAGACCGTAGCACTCGCTTTGCATACGGGTGTTCTATCTAAAACGTTTGCGATGAAGAGCTCCACAAATCCTGCTCGGCACATTTTCCTTTGGCTTACTGGGGAAGCTGTCAGTTTGCATACGGGTGTTCTATCTTAAACGTTTGCGATGAGTGTTTTAAATTTAAAAACCATTGACTTTTAAAAAAAACATTTGATAAGTCTGTACATTCATAGAGAAGAACGCAAGTTTGATCAAACCATATGTTTCATTCAGCCACATAGCGACTTTATATTCATATGATCGAGATACAGTATTAAACCCAAAAAACTAATTCCGACGGCAGCGGTGGCGTGCCGCGCCAGCGTTGTCATTGTCGTCCTCCGGGACGCCATTCTTGAAGTCTTCAAGGCAGCTCAGAATGTTCTTCACTTGGAAATCAAACATCCTATCGTCGCACGATCGACGGGCAGGGCGCGGGAGGACGGCAACTCGCGGTGCTGTGAGGTAGCGGTCGACGGCGGCGTCCCATGACGCTGAGGGGGGCGCGCGCACCGGCACAGGCGCGGCGGGTGCAGGCAAACGCACGGGGACCGGTGCCACGGTGGGTGCAAGGGCACGCACGGGCACTGGCGCTGGCATGTACACGAGCTCGCGCAGATCTGCGACAACCTCGCTGACGCCCACGGCTTCCAGCTCTGCGATGGTGCTCGGCGACCAGCCTGTCAATGCTACGGGGATGCTCGCTGGCGCGGGCGCGGGGATGGGAGCTGGGACGGGCGTGGAGGCAGCAACCGCCGCGGCCAGCTGGTTCAGGGCCATGTCCATGAGGCCCCATTCCTCCTTATTTTCTATCTCGTCCGGCTCAGAATCGACTTCACCAAACTAGAAGACTAGTGGCAGATGATCCTTCTGCGCCATGGCGTTGGTGGAGGTCCGTGGGAGGGGAATGGGATGCGAACAGTAAGGCCGCCCATATTAAACAGTGGCTCGGGCGCCATTAATGGAGAGGATGCGAGCAAGGTGGGCGGCCATGGAAGTCAGAGGGCTCGCTTCCCACTGAGTTTGCGCATCATACAGCTCACACGCTTCCCGGTGAGCCTGCCCATTGGAGGACAGCTTGCACGCCTCCCGGTCAGCCTGTGCAGCGGACTACGCTTGCATGCCTCCCCTCTACTCAAGTAGCTGTCTGCACGGCACCTCCTAGCCATTAAAAGTGTGACGCGTGGCGTCACGTGAATGGTTAACAGAACGCCCAAGATTTAAATTATACAAACGTTTGAGATGATAAGGTGGCAGCTATTTGTTTCAAAATGCGTTGTTGGCTGTTGATTCGAGTGCGCCTTCTCTCAAATTGGACACGAAAAATACCACAACATGTCGGGTGCCATTCCATGATAGCATGCCAAGTTTCATGAAATTCAGATGAGTTTTGGATTTACTAGAATTTAAAAACAAAGTATCTGAATGTTTTGCCGGCAAGCAACGGTGCCCTGGTGTTTGAAATTCATTCCCATTTCTTGCATGGGACCTAAGCATGCACCCAAGGACACACATTTGATTTTTGAGCCGATTTTTCTGCACTGGAGCATGTGCATGTAGTTCAAATTTGAATTATGAAATGCCTACAAAACACAGTTAATGTATTAAAATGTCCAAACAAACCCCAAAAAATTCCAAATTTTAACACGACACTCCTGTTGCTCTATGTTGCCACTAGGACAAAATTTGAAAGAAAGAGGAGGCTACGAATATCGTTTCATCCACAAAGGAGGCACATTCCCTACCGGAACCATGAGGCTTATTGTGAGAAGCTCTCGTTTGTGAGAAGCTTATACCCAAACCTATCCCAAATGGTACAATGTTTTTACCACAGCATATTGATGTCATTCCATGATAGCATGCCAGTTTCATGAATTTCAGACGAGTTTTGGATTTACTAGAATTTTAAAACCATGTATCTCAATGTTTGCGGGCAAGCGACGGTGCCCTGGTGTTTGAAATTCATTCCCATTTCCCGCATGGGACCTAAGCATCCAACCAAGGTCACACATTTGATTTTTGAACCCATTTTTATGCACTGGAGCATGTGCCTGTAGTTCAAATTTGAATTATGCACATAAAATGCCTAGAAAACTCAGTTAATGTATAACGAACCCCGAAAAATTCCAAATTTTAACACAACACTCATGTTGTTCTATGTTTGCACTAGAAAAAATTTGAAAGCAAGAAGAGGCAACGAATATCGTTTCGTCCAGAAAGGTGACACGTTCCCTACCGGAACAATGAGGCTTGTTGTGAAACGCTCTGGTTTGTGAGAAGCTTATACCCAAACCTGCCCCAAATGGGACAATTTTTTCACCACAGCATGTTGATGCTGTTCCATGATAGCATGCCAAGTTTCATGAATTTCAGACGAGTTTTGGATATACTAGAATTTTTAAACCATGTATCTTAATGTTTGCGGCCAAGCGATGGTGCTGAGGTGTTTGACATTCATTCCCATTTCTTGCATGGAACCTAAGCATGCAACCAAGGACACACATATGATTTTTCAACCCATTTTATGCATTGGAGCATGTGCATGTAGTTCAAATTTGAATTATGCACATAAATGCATAGAAAACTCAGTAAATGTATAAAAATGTCCAAACGAACCCCAAAAATTCCAAAAATTAACACGACTCTCCTGTTGTTATATGTTGACACCAGAAAAAATTTGAAAGCAAGAAGAGGCAACGAACATCATTTCATCCACAAAGGTGACACGTTCCCTACCGGAACCATGAGGCTTGTTGTGAGGAGCTTTGGTTTGTGAGAAGCTTATACCCAAACGTGCCCCAAATGGGACAATTTTTTCACCACAACATGTTGATGCCGTTCCATGATAGCATGCCAAGTTTCATGAATTTCAGACGAGTTTTGGATTTACTAGAATTTTTAAACCATGTATCTCAATGTTTGCGGCCAAGCGACGATGCCGAGGTGTTTGACATTCATTCCCATTTCTTGCATGGGACCTAAGCACGCAACCAAGGACACACATATGATTTTTCAACCCATTTTTATGCACTAGAGCATGTGCATGTAGTTCAACTTTGAATTATGCACACAAATGCATAGAAAACTCAGTAAATGTATAAAATGTCCAGACGAACCCCAAAAAATTCCAAAATTTAACACGACTCTCCTGTTGTTCTATGTTGACACCAGAAAAAATTTGAAAGCAAGAAGAGGCAACCAACATCATTTCGTCCACAAAGGTGACACATTCCCTATCGGAACCATGAGGCTTGTTGTGAGAAGCTCTAGTTTGTGAGAAGCTTAGACCCAAACCTGCCCCAAATGGCACAATTTTTTCACCACAGCATGTTAATGTCATTCCATGATAGCATGCCAAGTTTCATGAATTTCAGACGAGTTTTGGATTTACTAGAATTTCAAAACCAAGTATCTCAACATTTGCCGGAAAGAGCCACAGTGCCGACGTGTTTGAAATTCATAACCATTTCTTGCATGGGACATAAGCATCAACCCATGGACACATATATGATTTTACAACCCATTTTGGTGCACCGGAGCATGTGCATGTAGTTTAAGTTTGAATTGTGCACATGAAATACCTAGAAAACCAAGTTAATGTATAAAAATGTCCAAACGAACCCTAAATAATTCCAATTTTTTTGACGAAACACCTATAGTTGCATGTTCACTGCAGATAAAGTTCTAGCAATTCAAACACCCTCCTTTGCCGTTGTGACCCAATTATGCATTTCAAATCAAGACGAAAAATCAAGTAGACCGCACACAGTTCATTATCACCAACCGTGTGAGATGCAGTACAAAATATCTCGGAGCATCGTCGGAGTTGTACGTATATGGCTTACGCGAGAAGGTGCATCTGCTACAGTCCATAGCCGACGCGTCAAGGACACTAGCTTGCTCCCCAAATATCATTTCAATGTTCAATCGTTGCCGATGAAAGATGGGGACGTGGACCTGCTCGTGAGGGCCACTTCGACAGCCCACTCCGACGAGAGCGCGGCCGCAGCCGCCATGCATGTGGTAACAAGCTGCGTGAGCGCGGTCGCAATCTGCGACCAGGCAGCCAAGGCAGCCCAAACGGCCGCTGTTGCTGCTCAGGTGGCTGCAGCAACATCAGCGTCGTGGATAGCAACTGGCGAGAGCGGCACAGCAGCTGTCTGTTCTGCAGTGGCGGCCTTATCCCTGATGGGGGCTGCCCACGACCATATCGAGGCCGCCAACGCCCAGCCCATGGCGGTCACCTCACATATCGAACGAAGCTTCTCCGTCAACGGTTGGTAACCCACGGCCGAAGAGTTGACAATTGCCGAGAGCATTCAAGCAGCCGTATATTCCTTCACGGGATACCTTGCCACGACGGAGCCGGTCCAAGCCCACATCGCGGCTGCCCACGCCCAGCTCGTGGTGGCCTTTTCCAAAGAGATGGCGGACGCGGATGGCAAGATGCTTGTCGAGTATGGTGTGATTGACGCCATGGAGCTCCTTCCCCAGGAGATCGTCGGGCGCGAGCTGGACATGGAGGAGGCAGCAGAGATCGACGAGCGCCAGCCGGAGTAGTACTCTTTGTTTAATTTAGAGCGACGGTCTTTAATTTGTTAGGTCAATGTTTAGGTCTGCTAGCTCTATTTAATTGCTGAACTTGCTCGATTAAGAAGTGTGGGTGTGCTGTAGGCTCCTTTGTGTACCCAAATTATGCAATGACGTGGATGACCACTGTAACCAGGGATATTCTAACCAAAATTTGCACGTTCAAACTCATCACACACGGGGTAAGCTATATGAATTGTTTGTGATGTTTACATATCATACACAGTGCTGAATAAGGGATCGTGTCTGATGACACTTTGCGCGCCAGTTTTTTCGCTGCACCAATCCAAAATTTATGGCTTCCATGGAAATATCTACCTCCCCGCCCCCTCCCCCTTACCAAAAGCCACATTTTCCTTGTTTCTGCCTTCCTTTCCAAGTTCAAACCTTCACTCTTTGCTTGCAGCGCCGCCTCCTCGCCGGTGACCCTCCTTCACGCTGCTCGGCCCCGTCGATCCAGGCAGGTAATCCACACCCGGCCCCCATCCTCCTCCTCCTTCCACATCCCACATGCCCCGACCGCCGGCGCGACACCTTCCACCCAAATCACTGACCCCTCCCCCAAATAAGCGTCGCCCTAATCCATGGTGCACGCAGTGTAGCCAGGAGCTCAAGGAGCATTTAGCAGCGGAGAAGCAAATCGCGGCCGCACGCGCGGATGAGGCCGCGATGGCTGTCATTCATGCCGACCCGCAGATCTTGGAGGAGCACCTCGCCATCGAGGCCACCGTCGATGCCTCGCGTGCCGACGCCGCGATGCGGTTGGCTGCTTTAAATGAAAGTTCATGGCATTTTCTCGAGGCCACCATCGGTGCCTTCGACGAAGACTAAGAGGTGTTTTCTCTGTGTGCCCGTGCTTACCTCAACCTGAGAGCTAGTAGGTAAGTGCCCGGAGTGACTCAGGCAACTAACCACTACGAGGTGGGCACCCACGATGTGGAGGCGTTGCCCTCTTCCATGTCCAAGGAGCCAATCATCATCGATATCTCCGACGATGAGGAGTAGCTTGTCTTATTAGCTCACTATAAGGACCTATGTTCAGTTAGCTAGCTACGCCGGTTAAGCATGCTCGGTTTACCCATTGCATGTGCTGCTCCTGCCTTTCCATAAAAAATTCTAGTGAATTGTCCTATCTACTTTTACCATGCAATCTGTTGCTCTAGTGTATATGTTCTATATGTCGTGCAATGTGGTGCTCACTTATTAACTATTTGGTTAATTAGTTGTCATGTTAAGTTAACTGTTTGGTTCAATTATGCAATATGATGTTCGATTCTTCAGGGTGCAATTTTGTATTGTCTTCCATGTGAGAAATAAATCGAATTTATCTGTACAAAATACATGAGAAACAAATACAATTGCTATATTTCCAAGTTGTCGAGCATGCTTGGTTTGCTTAACTGTCTGATCTTCTAGTATGTTATATATTGTGCAATGTGTGCTCATTTAATATTTGGTTCATTTGTTGTGGTGTTTAGTTAACTGTTTGGTTCAAGTCTGCACTGCGATGTTCAATTATTGTGGGTACAATTTTGTATTGTTATGCATGTGAGGAATAAATCGAATTTGGCTGTACTAAATACATGAGAAACATATACAATTGCAGCATTTCCTAGTTGTTAAGAATGCTTGGTTTGGTTAACTGTCTGATCTTCTATTCGGAGTATGTTATATTGTGCAATGTGGTGCTCAGTTAATGTTTGATTCATTTGTTGTGGTGTTTAGTTAACTGCTTGGTTCAATTCTGCAATGCGATGTCCAATTGTTGTGGGTAGAATTTTGTATTGTTATGCATGTGAGGAATAATTCGAATTTGGCTGCACTTAATACATGAGAAACATATACAATTGCTATATTTCCTAGTTCTTAATCATGCTTGGTTTGGATAAATGGGTTTTCCATGTGGCTTGAATTAATCTGATGAATCTGCAATGTGTTTATTTTTCATCAACATATTTTACTGATAGCATGCGAACCCTCACTTAACCTGATCACTAACTACCTTATATGTGTTGCAGGGAAACAATGGGAACTACTGAGGTTTACAATCGAGGTTTGCACATGCATGGTCATTTGTCTAATAGCACATTATTGTGCAATTGCAGGAACCATTCTAAATATTAGGTTTTTAACAATTTGGTCTTGCACATGTAGGTCCTGCTGTCAGAAGTTTTGACCCACTGTTCGACACTTTTTGCATATGGGGAAATGAGTTGTCCATGAATATCAGTCAAGTTAAGAAACTCAGAAAGATTGTTAGGATAAAGAAATTAGCGACAAAGAACAACAAGATATTTGTCTGCACAATGAAGAAGACATCAGTTCACTACAGGATAGTACTAACTGTTATACCTTGTCTTTTTAATTCCTTTGCGCCATTTCAAATCTAGAGAAAATATTTATGCATATCCTTGTTTTCAGGGCTTTCCAAAGCAGTTCACTGATGATTACCTCTCAAACCACCTGTATTGTGACACCCCCGATTCAATCGTACACTAATCATACACGCAAACATGTACGATCAAGATCAGGGACTCATGGGAAGATATCACAACACAACTCTAAACACAAATGAAAGATACAAGCTTCATATTACAAGCCAGGGGCCTCGAGGGCTCGAATACAACAGCTTGAACACAACAGAGTCAGCGGAAGCAACAATATCTGAGTACAGACATAAGTTAAACAACTTTTACCTTAAGAAGGCTAGCACAAACATCAACGATCGAAGAGGCAAGGCCTCCTGCCTGGGACCTCCTAACTACTCCTGGTCGTCGGTGGTCTCCATGTTGTAGTAGGCACCCTCGGGGTAGTAGTAGTCGTCGGGGGTGGCATCTGGCTCCTGGGATCCACCAACTGGTTGCAACAACCGGAAAGAAGAAAGAAGGGGGAAAAGGGGTAGCAAAGGAACCGTGAGTACTCATCCACAGTACTCGCAAGCATCAGATCTATACTAAGTATGCATTGGTATCAAAGGAAGGGATGTATCTATGGACTGAACTGCAGAATGCCCGAATAGAGGGGAAGGCCTAGCCTATCGAAGACTAGCATCTTCAAGCAGCTCCAAGCATCTTGCAGCATTCAGAAGAGTAAAGAATAGCATTTTATAGTTAACAAGCATGTCGTAGTATTAACGCCCAGAGATCCTTCCTCGACTCCCTGCGAGAAAGCAATCCCGGAGCCAACATATTCATCACATGTCTCAAGTATCCATTTCTAGTTGTAATAGATCAGGATACAAGTCTGAACGTCCGTTACCGTGGACACGGCTATTCGAATAGATAATCTTCCCTGCAGGGTGTCGGTGCAACAAACCCTGGGTCTATTGCCCAGATTGTGCACATGCACGGGGACGAGAGTGAAGCACCAACTCAAGTCAGAATATGAGAGACTAAGAGGTTCAAAGAACTAACATACAGATCAGTGGGACCAAGATCAAGCCAAAGAAGCAAGGCACCATCAGGAGAAGGGCCTCCTTTGCTGGGCAGGCGAGCTCGGCTAAGGGCGAGGCCACCCCCGAAAGACAATGTCCAAGACGTCCCGGCAGGGCCTGCCAGGGCACGCGGAGGCAAAACCACCTCACCAACTACTCCACCACGACCCACATTGTCAATCAGTGCGGTGTCGAACCGCGGAGTGACTAAGTGGCAGCCATTCACCACATGGCAGCCTCTCCCTACAGGAAACACCTGCAGATGACACCCGTCCTGTGGCGTGTCAAGCGAACAGGCATGGAGCTGGCGAGATAGCCCGGCAAGCCTTGCCAGGCAACCAACAATGTGACGATGAGTGGTGCATTTAATGCGCCCTGTCAGCCCACAGAATTAGGTATGATAGCACTGTTTGCTATCTTATCAGTGCCTAATGACTGTTTTGCCATTGTGGTGACCCCTTAATCTATAAAAGGAGGCCCATGGCAACCGTAGAGAGGGTTAGAAGGTTGGGTAACTCACACCCCCATACGCGCGTAGCTAATGCCGCCCTGAGGCAACCCTTGCCGGGCAAGTGTGCTACGCTCCACCACCACCTTTCCACCATCAATCCACCAAAGCAGGAGTAGGGTTTTACACCTCACGGCGGCCCAAACCTGGGTAAAAATGCCTGTGTGATCTCTGTTGTGCTGCCACACGCTCGTCTGCTCTTTGTGCAATGCGACGCCCCCCTGCCGAACTAGTAAGGGGCCTCCTGGTCCCATAGGTGGCCGCGGTTTCCCGTGACATCTTTGGCGCGCCAGGTAGGGGGACCGCTTGCGCGAACCTAAAGGCGTGTGTAGCGCATCACCTTCATCACCATCAGCATCATCGATGACGCCATCAACCATGGCGCCCAAGAAGAAACCCAGTTCTTCGGCTCATCCTTCCACCTCGAAGGCTCCGCCGCCCGCGGCCTCTAATGCTGCGGGGGGTGCGGAGACACGCGAGGACACGGACACTGCTGGGGATGTGGTCGGGGCAGGCGGCACCGTCACCACTTCCCCCACGGCCGACGCAGGAGCAGGAGACATCGGAGGAGAGCGGCATCAGCAACATCCCGACGGGCACAGCCGCAGCAACGGCGCTCAGGCCGGGGCGAATCGCCACCCTCCGACCGCTCCCACCACGGGTGCGGTCGCAGCGCATGCACCTCCCCCGGGACGGGTCGACAAACCTGCTGCGCCTGATGGAGCCACTGGCCCTCGAGCGCCTTCGCCGCACCACCCTGCCATCCAGGTGGTCACCTCGCAGCAGCGGGGGCGCAGTGCTACCGCCACTGGCACCGTCAGGAGCCGAGCGACGGTGCGATCGACTTCATCATCACCCATGCCAAGTATAGCCTCGGAGGCCATGGCGCGGGCTCAGCTGCTGCTGAGGTTTCCGCCAGCGGCCGAGCAAATGGACGAATGGCGTGCCACCATCCAAAGTCTGCTCGGTTTCACCGAAGCTGGGGGCTCACGGCGAGCTGGCCTGCCACGGCCGCCCCAAGCGACAGTGACGGCTCATACTGCTGACCGTACAGAAGGGGCCGTCCCCATGGTGCAGTCCCTACCACGGCAGCCAGCACGAGCGCAACAGAATCAAGACCCCGACGATGTCTCGATGGCCTCTTCTGACCCTCGAGCGCGTCCAGGCCAACGATGAGCCCCGGAGGATAGGCGGAGAGGAGACACGCACGCCGTTGTCGAGCAACGCCGCGATGACCTCCACCGGACCGATGGGTGCGACGGCCCCGACGTCGACGAGCCCGCGCTCGGTATTGGCGGGTGCCTACCTTTCGAGGTTGGCTGCCCTGCCTTTACCCGTGAGCTGCGGCAAGTCCGTTGGCCGTCCGTTCACACGTTCAAGCCAGAGATACCTGAGAAGTACGATGGGAGGCTGAACCCGGCAGAGTTCCTAAGCATCTACACCATCGCTGTTCAGGCTGCCGGGGGAAGAGATGGAAAGGTGTCCGCCAACTACTTTCCTTTGGCCCTCAAGTCCAATGTGAGGTCTTGGCTGATGCACCTGCCGGAGAACTCCATTTCATCATGGGCAGACCTGTGCCATGAATTCATCGGTGCCTTCACCGGTGGCCACCAAGAGCTGGGCCGACCCAGCGACTTGTAGCTTCTCCAACAAAAGGAAGGAGAGACCCTCCGTAAGTATTTACAGAGATTCAGCAAAGTTCATAGAAATATCCATCCGGCAGCCGTGATAGCCGCCTTCCAGTCCAATGTGCGCAACCACCGGATTCGTTCCAAGATGAACGTACGGTTGCCCAAGACTGTGAAGGAGCTCTACACGTTGGTGGATAAGTGTGCTCGGATGGAGGAGGGAAGAAAGTTGCCCGGAGAGGAAGATTGCACCAATATTGATTCAGAGGATGAGGATGAATCAACCAGTCAGAAGAAGAGCAAGAAGCGCAGTAAGAAGTGAAGGGATAAGGTAGTGATGACGGTTGAAGGATCGGGTACGCCTAGTACCGGCAAGAAGGCCAAAGCTGAGGCCCACGGCAAGGAAGTTGCCGTGTGTGCTGACTGCCGGGAAGCCGCTGCTGCCGAGAAAGCCGGGAAAGGTGATGGGTCGTATTGCAAGATTCATCAGACCAAGGGCCATGACCTTCAAGAGTGTTATCAGGTTGAGCGGCTTGTCAAAAGACAGAAAGCAGAGTATGAGAAGCATGACAAGGAAAAGGGTCAGAATGTTGCTGGCGGCAAGGGCCGAGGTGGTGAAGTAAATCGCCCCGGCAAACCCTTTCGGAACCAAGGAAAACCCGTCAGAGGTCGAGAGAAGGAAGCCTGTGGTGATGAGAGTGATGGAGGGGATGAAGAGGAAACCAGTGAGCAAGAGTTTCAGAAGGCCACCGATGCCATGTGCATTGACGGGGGTGCATCTCTGCATGCCTCTCACCGCTAACTCAAGCGGTGGGTGCGAGAAGTCAATGCCGTGGAGCTAGCGCCCGAGGCCCGGAACCCGCTCAAGTGGTCCCGTACGCCCATCATCTTTGACGAGGAGGATCATCCTAGCCGTACCACTGCGGTAGGGTGTTTGCCATTGTTGGTCTCCCCAACAATCCGCAACCTCAAGGTCACGAAGATGTTGGTGGACGGCGGGGCCGGGTTGAATCTGATTTCCCCAGCAGTTATCAGCAAGCTTCAGATACCGGAGGAAGAGCTGGAGGTTACCAGCACGTTTCAAGGAGTTAATCCCGGCAGGAGCCGTCCTAAGGGAAAGATCACGTTGCCGGTAACGTTTGGGGGAGAACTGAACCACTGGACTGAGAGGATTGTGTTTGATGTGGTTGATCTCCCCCTGCCATACAATGGGATTCTTGGACGCTCGGCCCTGGCTAAGTTCATGGCAGCATATCACTATGCCTACAACACCTTGAAGATGCCTGGGCCACTAGGAGTCATCACCATCCCATCAGATGAGAAGGATGCAATCATTTGTGTGGACAAGATGTACCGGGATGCGGTCGCAGCAGAAGCAGCGGCAGCAGCAGCTCCCGTTAAGGAAAGCAAAGGAAAGAAGAGGGATTGCAGGGACTCCGGCAAAGAGTCCGGGAAGCGTGCCCCCACCGAGTGCACGGCACCCGTTGACGATGTGCCGGAGTGTTCCAATGGCAAGAGATCCAAGGTCGCTGCACCCCAAGTGAAGATGGTCCTGGCAGGGCTGGCTGGCGTTGATGGTACTTTCACTATCAGCGCCACCCTCGATGACAAATAGGAAAGCGCGCTCATTGCCTTCCTGCGGGCGAATATCGATGTGTTTGCCTAGCAACCATCTGATATCCCCGGTGTTCCCAGGGAGGTAATCGAGCACCACCTTGTTGTCTGCCCACATGCCTGACCTGCCAAGCAGAAAGTTCGGAAGCAGGCCTTGGAGAGGCAGCAATTCATTGCAGAAGAGATCAAGAGACTAGAGGCAGCTGGATTGGTCAGAGGAGTACTGCATCCCATGTGGTTGGCAAACCCAGTGGTAGTCCGGAAGGCTAATGGGAAGTGGAGGCTTTGCATAGATTTCACAGATCTCAACAAGGCTTGCCCAAAGGACCCGTTTCCCTTGCCGCGTATCGATCAGATTGTGGATTCCACTTCAGGTTGTGATTTGCTCTCCTTTCTGGATGCGTATTCTGGGTATCACCAGATCTTCATGTCCAAGGAAGATGAAGAGAAGACGTCGTTCATCACTCCATGTGGTACGTACTGTTTTGTCTGCATGCCATTCGGATTAAAGAGTGTTGGGTCCACTTTTGCACGGGCAGCCCAGATTGGTTTTGAGCCACAGTTGCACAGAAATATAGAAGCCTATATGGATGATATTGTGGTCAAGACCAAGGATAGGGCCACCCTTATTCAAGATTTGGAGGAGACGTTTGCTAATGTGAGCAAAATCAATTTGAAGCTCAACCCAGAGAAGTGTGTATTTGGTGTTCCCTCCGGCAAGTTGCTTGGGTTCTTTGTATCACATCATGGGATCGAAGCCAATCCCGACAAGATCAAGGCTATCGAGCAGATCCAAGCACCAAGGACAGTTAAGGATGTGAGGCGTCTGACAGGATGCGTTGCCGCGTTAAGCAGATTCATCTCCAAGTCTGCCGAGCGCGCCCTGCCATTCTTCAAAATTTTGAAGAAGGCAGGACCCATGAAGTGGACCCCGGAAGTAGATGCAGCCTTGCGAGAGTTGAAGGCCTACTTGTCTTCCGTGCCTACCTTGGTCGCTCCCAAACCCCAGGAGCCGTTGCTGTTGTACTTAGCGGCAACCAACCAAGTAGTCAGTGCAGCTTTGGTAGCGCAGCAAGAAGTGGATGAGGCAGAGAGTGAGCAGAGACCGGCAGAGTCAGAGAAGGATCAGGACTGCAATGAGCATGGCAACGAGAGCAACCCCAAGGACGCGACAAGGAAGAAAGTGGTGCAGCGCCCAGTGTACTTCGTCAGCTCCTTATTACAGGGGGCTAGATCGAGGTACTCTGGCATGCAAAAGTTGATCTTTGGTCTCATCATGGCCTCAAGGAAACTGCGCCACTACTTCCAAGCCCATGAGATCACGGTTGTCACTCGTTTCCCATTGCAACGGATACTCCGAAACCCTGAGGCTACCGGAAGAATAGTGGAGTGGGCTTTGGAGTTATCCAGCTTTGGTTTGAAGTTTGAAAGCACGTCAACTATTCAGAGCAGGGCATTGGCAGAGTTTATTGCAGAATGGACGCCAACCCCTGATAAGGAAGTGACGGAGACAACTATCCCCGGCAAGGAATCGCCCCAAGAATGGATTATGTATTTTGATGGTGCTTTTTCCCTACAAGGTGCAGGAGCTGGCGTGCTTCTTGTTGCCCCCTCCGGGGATCACTTGAGGTACGTCGTCCAAATGCATTTTGCCCGGGAAGAAGCAACCAGTAATACATCAGAATATGAAGGGCTCCTTGCCGGGCTCAGGATTGCAGCTGAATTGGGAATTAAGAAGCTGATCATTCGAGGAGATTCATAGCTTGTGGTGAGACAAGTTAACAAGGATTACCAAAGTCCATTGATGGAGGCATATGTCGAGGAAGTGAGGAGATTGGAGGACCACTTTGACGGATTGCAAACAGAGCACGTACCCCGTGCGGAAAACAACATAGCTGATCATCTATCAAAGTGTGCTGCGCAGAAGCTCCCTGTGGAACCAGGGACTTTTATTCTCCATCTCACTCAGCCCTCCGTATCCCCAGCAACAATGGCCCGGAAAAGGAGAAAGTTGGACTCCGGTAAGCCTCTCCCGGTAGAGTCGTCCGCTCCTGGCAGAGACCCTGCCGGAAACAACTCCTCGCAGTCTGCCGGACCACCCCCTCTAGCCGGGCCCATGGACCCCGCGAACGAGGCATGTGCTCCCGTAGCAGAGGAGGTGCCGCTAGTCCTCGTTGTCGAGCCCCAGGCTCCAACTTGGGCAAGGCACATTGTCCACTTCCTCCAAACCGGAGAGCTTCCCGGCAACCAAGACGAAGCTGAAAAAGTAGCCCGGAGGGCTAGGATGCATCAGTTTGTCGATGACACTCTGTACAAAAGGAGGCCCAACGGTGTGAAATTAAAGTGTGTCTGCCGGGAAGAAGGAAAGGAACTGCTGGCTGAGATACACAAAGGCATGTGCGGCTCCCACATTGGATCAAGGGCACTAGTTGGGAAAGCATTCCGGCAAGGATTCTATTGGCCCACAGCCCTCCAAGATGCGGTCGAGCTAGTCACCAAGTGTGAAGCCTGTCAGTTCCATTCCAAGAAAACCCACCTGCCTACCCAAGCTCTTCAAACAATCCCTCTATCATGGCCATTTTTGGTCTGGGGGCTCGATATCCTCGGCCCCTTCCCCCGAGCAATCGGGGGCTTTGAATTCTTGTTTGTTGCCATCGACAAGTTTACAAAGTGGCCGGAAGTGACTGCCATGAGAAAGGTGACTGCTCAGTCAACTATCAAGTTCTTGAAAGAATTGGTGTGTCGTTTTGCAGTTCCGGCAAGGATCATTACCGACAACGGCACCCAGTTCACGAGCTGCGCCTTCATGCAATATGTTCATGCCCTCAGATGCAAAATCTCATTTGCCTCTGTGGCACACCCCCGGAGCAATGGGCAAGTTGAGAGGGCAAACGCTGAAGTGCTGCGCGGACTCAAGAAGAGAACCTTTGATACGCTGCAGAAGCGCGGCAGGCGGTGGATCGAGGAGCTGCTGGTAGTTCTCTCGTCCCTCAGAGCGACACCAAACCGAGCTACCGGGCAGACTCCCTTCTCCCTGGTCTACGGGGCAGAAGCAGTTATCCCCACGGAACTCATTTACGGGTCGCGTCGAGTGCTTGCCTATGATGAAGTAGCGCAAGATCAGCACCGGCGTGACGACGCTGTGCTACTCGAGGAGAACCGTCTCCGGCCTGCTATGTGTGCTGCACGCTATCAGCAAGCCCTGCGTCGCTATCATAGCCGCAGGGTTCACGCCCGGTGTTTTGAGGAAGGTGACCTTGTCCTTAGGCGCGTTCAGTCCGCCAAGGGTACAAACAAGTTGTCACCGAAGTGGGAAGGCCCTTACCGGGTAGTACGAGTCACCAGACCTGGCGCAATCCATCTGGAGGCCGGAGATGGCATTCAGTTGCAAAACTCATGGAATATTGAGCATCTCCGCAAGTTCTACCCATAAGGCGCGGCTGTCGGGCCCTGCCCGGCAGCCACCCTTTTGTACAGGCCTTGCCTCAGCTGCATGTAACCCCTTGTACAAAGCAAGGGCGATGACCCTGTGCAAGAGAAAATAAAGAAGCATTGTGGGGGGCCCCCGACCTAGATTGCATGCATGCATGAGCATTCCAAGATCACTGCATAAGCATTTCATGAGCATTTGCATATGCATATAGATAGGATTGCATCCTGCATTCATTCTCATCTACATGAAGCTGCAGGTTCCTGCCG
The DNA here is from genome assembly GCA_011799875.1 of Thinopyrum elongatum. NCBI lineage: Eukaryota > Viridiplantae > Streptophyta > Magnoliopsida > Poales > Poaceae > Thinopyrum > Thinopyrum elongatum. The sequence goes on along the minus strand of CM022302.1, from coordinate 402,911,786 downwards.
TGAACTTGGCATTGACAAGGAGTTGAGAAGATTGCCCGGCACTGCGATCCCCAGGAAGCCAAACAGATAAGTTCTACCTCCTGTCCATTAGTGTTCTGTAAGTTATAACTTGTGCATAAGAAAACCCCACCACTCCTTTGAGACTTAGGTGCTCCCATCCCTGACTCGAACGTTGCTTCGGACAGGACGGTCATAGTGGCCTCTGGTAAAAAGAAGTTGGTGGGGGGCTGACCCCTTTGCCTGTTGCCCGGTAGACACAGCTCTTCGGCAGACAGAAAAGGTGCCGGCAGGATAGCCTGCCAGGGGAAACTCGTTTATTTACACTAAAGAGGCATCTCACCCCTGCATGGACATACACATGCATGAGTTCCCGGCAAGGTTCATCTTTTTCATTAATATGCTGGTACAAGTACAAGCATTATAGAACACAAACATGGACTCGAGAGATTACATTATTTGAATTAAAATTTGGCAAGTGCCTACAAGTTTAAGATTAAAAAAAGATAGGTGCTCCGTAAACTCCTCTCCCTGTCCCTCTTATCCCAGGTAGTGCGGTGGGAAGAGAAGAGGATGGGCGACGCGCCGGCACAACGCCACCCCGATCCCCGTCAGGAGCTGTCGGACACAGCCTGACAAGATCGGGAGTGGCGAGGCTGCGAAGGAGGAAGACGTGCGGAGCGCCCTGGCGGCCCCAGGATCACCGCTTCCAGGACCAAGCGGGGGGCTCCAGCATAGGCACCGACAAGGGAGGACGCCGCGGCCCAGCCAGAAGACCCCCAGGGGAAGCGGAAGCGCCAGAGGGGCAAGCCTTTTCCCGGCGGCCCGGGAAAACAGTGATGACGGCATCGGGAAAAGGGAGGGAGAGCTAGACAAACGGGCAGCAGGTCGCCAGTACGAGAAGAACACGTCGATGCAGTCGTGCTCCTACTGGATAGCCTGCCTCCCGTCTTCTCCTTCTCCCCTGGCTTCGTCTTCATCAACACCGTTCCGGGGGAAGGCCGGGACTCCAGCCCGGCGCCTTCCCCGGGGAGACGGCGAATGGCCTGGGGGCTTGCGGCGCACCGCTCCCCACCTTGGCGGGCAGGAAGGAGCGCGTCTCACCAACATCAGCCCCAAGACCTCCGGGAGGGGCGGTACTGGGATTACCAATGGTCTCCAGCCCCACCTCTCGGCCGAGCCTCGAAGGAACCGAGAGGTTCGTCACAGCAAGGACCAGGCTCACTCCCCGAACGCCAGCACTCAATAACTCTAGGCGTAAGATAGAGCCCGGAGCTTGGCCCCGGGCCTTTCTCTTTGACATGACCAACGAAAGGCAGGAACAGGGGAAGAAAGGATCCGAAGATGGATGACTTTGCCCTCCTCCACCCCTCCATTTTATAGGTGGATCGGGGAGGGGAGCCGCTCCCTCAACAGGCGGCCACCGTCCTCCTCCGCCAACTCAAGACGACCGGGCCCTCGCCTTGACGCTCTCCCACGCCACGCGCCTCCGCTACCTACCCCACGCGATGCATGCAGCATACGTGGCTAAGGATAAGGGCGTGGTGGGAAGAGTGAATTGGCGGTTTCTCCCCCGTGCATTAAAGTTATTCACAAGCCATCACTGGAGCGGCCCCACCACCATTGGCCTTACACGACGCGCGGAGAAACCGGAAACTGGCCCGGAATCAAGCCTAATGAAGAAGCAAAGAAGACCTCAAGAGACCAGCCTCTTCAACGACCTCGCCTGTGCACTTATTAGGCCCTACCCCGATGATGCTCGGCAGCGCGTTCGAGGCAGGCCCGGGGGCTTCTGTCGGTGCAAAAACCCTGGGTCTGTTGCCCAGACTATGCACAAGCACGGGGACGAGAGTGAAGCACCAACCCAAGTCAGAATATGAGAGACTAAGAGGTTCAAAGGACTAACATACATATCAGAGGGACCAAGATCAAGCCAAAGAAGCAAGGCACCATCAGGAGAAGGGCCTCCTTTGCCGGGCAGGCGAGCTCGGCAAGGGGCGAGGCCACCCCCGGAAGATGACATCCAAGACGTCCCGGCAGGGCCTGCCGGGGCATGCGGAGGTGAAACCACCTCACCAACTATTCCACCACGACCCACATCGTCAATCAGTGCGGTGTCGAACCGCGGAGTGACTAAGTGGCAGCCATTCACCACATGGCAGCCTCTCCCTACAGGAAACACCTGCAGATGACACCCGTCCTGCGGTGTGTCAAGCGAACAGGCGTGGAGCTGGCGAGATAGCCCGGCAAGCCTTGCCGGGCAACCAACGATGTGACGATGAGCGGTGCATTTAATGCGCCCTGTCAGCCCACAGAGTTAGGTATGATAGCACTGTTTGCTATCTTATTAGTGCCTAATGACTATTTTGCCATTGTGGTGACCCCTTAATCTATAAAAGGAGGCCCATGGCGACCGTAGAGAGGGTTAGAAGGTTGGGTAACTCAGACCCCCATACGCGTGTAGCCACTGCCGCCCTGAGGCAACCCTTGCCGGGCAAGTGTACTACGCTCCACCACCACCATTCCACCATCAATCCACCAAAGCAGGAGTAGGGTTTTACGCCTCACGGCGGCCCGAACCTGGGTAAAAATGCTTGTGTGATCTCTGTCGTGCTGCCACACGCTCGTCTACTCTTTGTGCAACGCGACGCCCCCTGCCGAACCAGCAAGGGGCCTCCTGGTCCCATAGGTGGCCGCGGTTTCCCGCGACACAGGGGTGCACCACATTTTCCAACACGCTTGATTACTCTGGCCGGACACACTTTACTCGGTCAATGCCCGGCCTCGGAAGATCAACACATCGCAGCCCTACCTAGGCTCAGCAGAGAGGTCCCCGCCGGTCTACATCCTAAGCACTCCGGGGTCTTGGGCCCATCGCCCATTGCACTCCGGGCTGTTGCGCGCAGGGTGAATACCAGCACCGCCGCGGATGGTCGACGCGATTCGATTGTGCCGCAATGCTAAACTGGACGTCTGACAAAGCTTCGGCTGATACTGCGACGCCGAGTGCCTATAATTGTTCCCGCGTGGTGGTTAGTGTGTAAAAGCCAGTGGCCAACTTAGATCAAATACCCAAACCTTTAGTGTATTAGGAGCTCGCGGAGATGAGCAGAGACAAGGTGGGGGTCACTGATGGATCACTAACCAACCTATACTAAGCAGTTTAGGATAAGCAGTCAAGGTACAATGAGCAGGTTACAAAAGCAGGCTGCATCAGAATAGGAGCAAACAATAACAGTAGCAAAATCTAATGCAAGCATGAGAGAGAATGGAATTGGCGATATCGAAGTGATCAAGGGGGGGCTTTCCTAGAAGCTCTGCTGAAACGGAAGGAGGGTCGTCGTCGACGTCGTCGATCACAGGGGCATCAGCAGCGGTCTCGGGGTCAACCGGAGAAGCGGGGGAAGAAATAGTAAATACAACGCACATAGATGCATGACATGGTGATAAGCGGTGCTAGGGGTGTTCTAACATAGTGCTACACAATACCGGCGAAGGGGGATAACATCCGGGAAATTTTTCCCGGAGTTAGGCATTTTTGGACAGACGAACCGGAGGGGGATGGTTCCATGTTCGCTATACTAGGGGCATGTGACAAATGAATGGACCGCGGATTCGGATTTGTCTCGTCGTTCTGAGCAAATTTCATGTATAAAACTTTTTCATCCGAGTTACGGTTTATTTTCTACGAATTTCTAAAGTTTTAGTAATATCCTGAAAATTCCTGAAATTCTGCCAAGTCTGAGAATTCGCCAGTTTTAAACATCACTTAGCTGTTTTCAAAAGGCTACAACTATTATTCTGTACATCCTATGATTTTGTGCCTTATATGAATTTTGAGCATTCTCTGCAGTCTACAGGATAGTAAAACTTGCATCTCTGTTAGAGTCAATTAGCTTGCTTAAAACATTGTTTCAAAAGTGCCTCTTGATATTAATTACAGAAACTGTTATAACTTACAATCTTTGTTGGATGATTGCCATTGATCTATACCTCCTATGGAGATGCATCCTATAAGTGTTTTACTCTATAATAAGGGTACTATCAGGATATATCCTCTGATGCCATGAAATACTCCTGTAGCTTGTTCATTTCCATCTCTAAAGTAGCTATGGCAGTATCTCCGCTTTTATGTTTTTTTAGTTAACAGAACATAGCATTTTGCGATTTTCATAGGATTTAATCCATGCATCGAAAGGATTTGGTCCAGTGGGATAAAATGGAGTTTGTCAAGTATACCTTCTACTCATATATTTTTTTGGCCTGTTAGTAGTTGTTTAACCGCTGATTAGAGGCTGTCGAGGGGGTTAGTCAGTGTAATATTCGCAAAGCTAGCCATAGCTACCGTAATTAGTAGCAGTACATGCAGAGGAGAGCCGTGGCGTGCGTCGTTGGTCGTGGCAGGCATAGGCGGGGCAGCCGCAGCAGCAAGAAAAGCCATACGCGGACGAGCGCGAGCGGAGCGCAGCACGGCAGTAGCAGCCCTGACGGGCGCGCGGCCAGCGGTGAGTGGCCGCAGCCGGGGGCGTTGGGGCGACATGCGGCTGCAGAGCAGCAGCGACGTGAGCAGCGACAGCAGGCCGCAGCAGTGTGGCATAGGGGCGGTTCAGGCCGACGAGGCGCGGAACGGCCGCGGCGATGGCGGCGCGCAGCGAGCGGCGAAGCAGCGGGTGCGGGCGCCGTGGGCGGCTGTAGCCACGGATGGATGCGGGCGCAGAGCAGAGGGCAGCGGACAGGCGCGACAGTACCAGGGGAATCAACGGGCACAGGCAGAGGCGCAGCGGTGACGAACGGTGGTGAGCGCGCGGAGGAGGGCAGTGGGGCGCAGCCAGGGCGGATCAGCGTGGCGACAGGGAGCAGGGACGGGAACGAGGCCCCGGTGGGCGCGGCCACGGGCACATGGCGGACGGGCGTGACCTACGGCGTCCAAACGAAGGGCAGGGGCAGTGGGGCTTGACGGGCGGCTCACCTCGTGGCACAAGGAGGCCGGCAACAGATTATTAGCTGCCAGGGTCGACGGAGAAGGTGTCGTGCCGACGAGGAAGAAGAAAGGAACGATGTGGCGCTGGGGCGCCTCCCCAGCTCCCGCACGTGGTCGGGCGAAGAAGCGGTCGACGGAGAGGCTGGTGGACACGTCGGAGGGGCTCGGGGACGGTGGTGGCCGCGGCGACATCGGTGTCGCGTCCGTGGCGGCGGGCGTCATGGGCGGATCTGAGCGAGGAAGACGAGGGGGGGAATGGATGAGAGTGGACGAGGGAATTAAGGGGGCGAGGGGGGTCCTTATCCCGTCCCGGCGTCGGCGCCGGTGAGATGGTCGGGGGCAACCAAGCCCCTGTAACGACTTGATCGCATGAACAGGGGAGAGAGGAGGGTTCGGCGAGGGTGGGCCGGTCTGATGGCTTAGTGGGCCAAGGCCCTGCGTAAGTCTGGTTCCTTTTATTTTTCTGCTTCGTTTTATTTATTTTCTTTTTACTGCTTTATTTAATTTCTGCCATATTTTAGTTTAAGTAAAATACAAAACTAGTTTCTAAATTAGTATTACTATTTATACCTCTGCCACAAAAAGTTTGGTACTCAAATAAATTAGTTTGACATTTTAATATTTATAACAGGCATTTAACTAATGTTTTAGCTACTGTTTTATTTATTTTTCTGCACTTAAACACTTTATAAAAAGATGATTTCTCCACAAATATTTTCTATGGATTATTTGCCACAGTTTAAACATTTTAGTTTTCATGTTTGAGAATTTTGAATTTTGGACTTTAACTTGAATTCAAATTTGAACGGTGTTTGAGTGCAAGTGAGGATTAGCAACAGTAAGAGTGATGACCTGGCATCATTAGTAGAGGGTTACTATAGCTTAATTATACGGGCATCACAATTCTCCTCCACTACAAGAAATCTCGTCTCGAGATTTAGGAGGTAGAAGGAAACAAAAGCGGGGTATTCATCACGAAGACGATCCTTGAGTTCCCAAGTGGCTTCATCTTCAGAAGGATTTGACCACTGAACTTTCTAGAAATTTGATAGCCCTCTGACGGGTGCGACGTTTAGCTAGAACAAGAACGCGAATCGGATGCTCTCTGTAAGTGAGATCATCTTGCAGGGGTTGAGCTTTATAAGCCTTGTGGTTGTTGCAATATGACTTGCGACTTAGGGCATCGGCCATGACATTAGTCTTGCCAGGGGTATAAGAAATACCATAGTCATAGTCTGAAATTGTTTCCATATGTTGCTGCTGATGGAGATCCAGATCTAGCTGAGTAACAGATACTTCAGACTTTGATAATCGGTGAAGATCTCGCAACGATTACCAAGAAGGAAATGTCGCCACAACTTTAGTGCAAACTTAACTGCAGCAAGTTCTAGGTCATGGACTAGGTATTTCTTTTGGAAAGACATCTTGGAATTCACAATCGACTGGAGTGTTTTCAATTCTCACAAGAGGAGAAGCGTTTAACACATTCAAGGAATAATTCTGTGCTTCAACATTTTGAACAAGATGATCATGGTAGCTTACTATCTCATTAGAAGAATGCAGTAGATGGACGGTTTTAGTGGCGCAGATGATAGAAGCGGTATGAGTTTTCAACCATTCCATTCCCAGAATGAGGTCAATATTGAAAGACTTCAAAACAATGGGGGAAACATGGAATTCCAACTCTTCAAGTTCAACGGGGACATTGTGACTAACCATGGTGGTTCGACATTGGCCCATGGAATTTGTTTCGAATTCTGGCCAAGTGATGGCGGTTCCAATAGGTAAGGAAAACGCTTGTGGCTGTCCCACAATTGAGCAGTGGGACCTTTTAGGTAATAAGCTGTGAAGGTGACATAGTTGGCAGGGGCTACATCAGCAGACTCCAACTTGAAAGTCATGTCACGGAGTCATTCGTCAGCGTCAAGGGGCTGAATTGAGCTGCGGTAGATGATGGGGTTGAGAAGCACAATGTCTTGCAGAGCCACTGGGGCTGGTTGCTGATTCGTATTGGGACGCAGAAACTGAGCCATGACTCCTAACATGAACTGGTGATTCAGCTCAACAGGATAGTAGAACTTGCATCTCTGTTAGAGTCAATTAGCTTACTCAAAACTTTGTTTCAAAAGTGCCTCTTGATATTAATTCCAGAAACTGTTATAACTTACAATCTTCGTTGGATGATTGCCATTGATCTATACCTCCTAGGGAGATGCATCATATAAGTGTTTTACTCTACAATAAGAGTACTATCAGGATATACCCTCTGATGCCATGAAAGACTGATGTAGCTTGTTCATTTCCATCTCTAAAGTAGCTATGGCAGTATCTCTGCTTTTATGTTTTTTTAGTTAACAGAATATAGCATTTTGCGATTTTCATAGGATTTAATCCATGCATCGAAAGGATTTGGTCCAGTGGGATAAAATGGAGTTTGTCAAGTATACCTTCTACTCGTATTTATTTTTGGCCTGTTAGTAGTTGTTTAACCGCTAATTAGAGGCTATCAAGGGGGTTAGTCAGTGTAATATTCGCAAAGCTAGCCATAGCTACCGTAATTAGTAGCAGTACATGCAGAGGAGAGCCGTGGCACACGTTGTTGGTCATGGCGGGCGTAGGCGGGGCAGCCGCAGCAGCATGCAAAGCCATACGCGGACGAGCGCGAGCGGAACGCAGCACGGCAGCAGCAGCCCTGACGGGCGCGCGGCCAGCGGCGAGTGGCCGCAGCCGGGGGCGTTGGGGCGACATGCGGCTGCAGAGCAGCAGCGACGCGAGCAGCGACAGCAGGCCGCAGCAGCGTGGAGTAGGGGCGGCTCGGGCCGACGAGGCACAGAACGGCCGCGATGGTGGTGGCGCGCAGCGAGCGGCGAAGCAGCGGGCGCTGGCATCGCGGGCGGCTGCAGCCGCGGATGGACGCGGGCGCAGAGCAGAGGGCAGCGGACAGGCGCGACAGCAGCAGGGGAACCAACGGGCGCGGGCAGAGGCGCAGCGGGGACAAACGGTGGCGAGCGCGCGGAGGAGGGCAACGGGGCGCAGCCAGGGCGGATAAGCGTGGCGACAGGGAGCAGGGATGGGAACGGGGCCCCGGTGGGCGCGGCCACGGGCGCGTGGCGGACGGGCGTGACGTACGGCGTCCAAACGAAGGGGAGGGGTAGAGGGGCTCGACGGGCGGCTCACCTTGTGGCACAAGGAGGCCGGCGACAGATTAGTAGCTGCCGGGGTCGACAGAGAAGTTGTCGTGCTGACGAGGAAGAAGAAAGTGACGCGGTGGCACTGGGGCGCCTCCCCTGCTCCTGCACGTGGTCGGGGCGAAGAAGCGATCGACGAAGGGGCTGGTGGACGCGTCGGAGGGCTCAGGGACGGTGGTGGCCGCGGCTACACCGGCGTCGCGTCCATGGCGGCGTGGCGGCGCGGGCGGATCTGAGCAAGGGAAACAAGGGGCAGGGGAATGGATGAGAGCGGACGAGGGAATCAAGGGGCGAGGGGGGTGCTTATCCCCTCCCGGCGTCAGCGCCGACGAGGTGGTCGGGGGCAACCAAGCCCTTGTAGCGACCTGGTCGCGTGAACAGGGGAGAGAGGAGGGTTCGGCGAGGGTGGGCCGGTCTGATGGCTTAGTGGGCCAAAGCCCAGCGGAAGGCCGGTTCCTTTTATTTTTCTGTTTCATTTTTCTTTTTATTTATTTTCTTTTTACTGCTTTATTTAATTTCCACCATATTTTAGTTTAAGTAAAATACAAAACTAGTTTCTAAATTAGTATTACTATTTATACCTCTGCCACAAAAAGTTTGGTACTCAAATAAATTAGTTTGACATTTTAATATTTATAAAAGGCATTTAACTAATGTTTTAGCTACTGTTTTATTTATTTTTCTGCACTTAAACACTTTATAAAAAGATGATTTCTCCATCAATATTTTCTATGGATTTTTTGCCACAGTTTGAACATTTTAGTTTTCATGTTTGAGAATTTTGAATTTTGGACTTTAACTTGAATTCAAATTTGAACGGTGTTTGAGTGCAAGTGAGGATTAGCAACAGTAAGAGTGATGACCTGGCATCATTAGTAGAGGGTTACTGTAGCTTAACTATACGGGCATCACATGTATGGTCAAGAGGCGAGGAAGGTATTCATACAACACCCACGGTTCAATATTGAAGTCTTCCTGAAGAGGACGAAGGATGGACGGTCAATCATCCATAGGCACTGGCCTAAAGTTGCAAAGACCTTCAACATCAATGAAGGCTCAATATTCGCCTTCCGCTTCAGCAGTTTTCCAGATGAGATTCATCTGTCTATGTACCATCTATGATGCTAACTTCGAACGGTTATAGATGTTGCATGTGAAACTTGGTGCTGGTGTAGTTGTGTAATGGGTTAGCCGAGTGCTGAAGCTATATGATGTTGTACTCTGATGTATTTCAATTATGAAATCCTGCTTCCTTAATACGAAAATGAAATATATTGTGTGCTTAATATGAAATGTCAATTAGATTAATAAATGGATTATTAATAATAGGCCAATTAGCCTGCTAATTGGGTTTTTCTCTTGCAAATGGTTATTGAGAAAACACCATGGGCGATGACCTCAGACAACGCACACAGTTTCTAGGAATAAAATGTGTTGGATCAATGAACAATTGCACATGACTTCCTCTTGAAAACTGTTTGCGTTATGCCACCATGCGCAAACGTTTACCACATAAAAAGTGTGTGTGATGGACAGCCTTTGCCACACAGTTTCTTCTACGCATCGTGTGTGATGCATTCAATAATGCAAACGGTAAAACTGTTAATATCGTCTGCAATGGCAACGCTATCACAAACGACTTAATGGGGAAAATTCTAAGTGATGTACGTATGAACGGAAACGTTTTCCCTTGATTGACTGTGTGGGATGTACATACGAACGGAAACGTACTTCTTGGATTGACTATGTGGGATGTACATACGAACGGAAATGTATTCCTTGGATTGACTGTGTGGAATGTACATACGTATCGAAACATTTGTCTGGGACTGACTGTGTGCGATGTACTTACGACGGAAAAACGATTAGGCCTGTATAATTGTATTTTTTAACAGAACTGTACGTATAACCGTATTTGATCGCTCGCCCGTCGCACAGGAGCTCATTTTGCCCAGCGTGTGTGACCGGAGGGCCTATCCCCGTTGGTTTCTGGGTCGTGTGGGAAAGGCCCCCCTATCGCGCACACTCACTTGGCGACGGTTCAAAATGCCATCGCGAAAAGGGGTCAAAAACCGTTTGTATAGCACCTCGTTGTACCAGTGATAACCTTGGTTTCATAACTGAGGGAAATATTTACCTTTGCTGTGCTGCATCATCCTCTCCTCTTCGGGGCTTTACCAATGCAGATACAAGCAATCAGAGGCCTTGGACGGGAACAAACAGGACCGTGGAAGATGTGCCAGTGTAGTCGCAGGCGGAGGGGAGTACGAGCAACTCGTTCGAGTGCGGGTGCTTGTTGGGGCTGATGTCGCCTGAGAATAACAGGATGTGTGGGGGAATAGATGGATGGACTGGCCAACGTTTGAGGTTACGGTAGGGCGGCGGAGGCGCAGCCAGCCGTGGGAGGCGGGAGCAGGCGGGACCGACGGGCTGGTTTGGTTTGGGCGGCTGGAGGAAGAAGACAAGAGATAGAAGATACACGATAGATGTTGGATGTCAATCCAACGGTAGGCAGAATTGTTTGTTGACTAAGTCGACACCACCTTGGATAGGCTTTTTCCTCGTGGGTCCCAAATGTCAGAATCCAAATCTTTCACGGCCATGCAGCCTTTCTTATGAAAAATTACAGGCCATTTGGTGTGCTAGTTCAAAATAAGTTTGTGGGTGCTGCGGGGGCTAATCACTTGGGTTCTGTAATGCATAGTGAGCTCAAGCAGCCGGCGAGAGTGATGTTACTTCTGTTGGTTGGGATTTGTTATAATATTTATCTTTTAATTAAACAAATGGCAAGCCATTTGCCTTGTTTCAAAGAAAATATGTCAGTCATAGCCGAGTTGAAAACGGCAACAACATCTAACTCTAGCTTACAAACTGTACAAAAGCATGAGGGTTAATCGTTCATCAGGTTTACACAAAACCAAGATTGAAAAGGGCAACAACATCTAATTCCGGCACTGTTTCAGCAGTCACAATCAAATGGGTCGGTCAGGTCCATAGAATGAAGATCCTGGGTCGTAAAATTTACTGGATAATGACCACAAGATGTTGTAAATAGAAGCCCGACACGTTCAGAAGCCCTTTTGTCCACCTGAAACTCCTTTTTTTGCTCTTCGACATACCCATCCGTCAGAACCATGATGCTGATAAACTTAAGCCTGATGGACCATAGTAACCTCGCATTCAGCAGGAAGAATGTGACAAATCTAGTGTTTGCATGGTTTGCTACATATCGTTCCAGCGTTATTATCTTCAATCGAATGTCATGAGAACTGAGAAAATCCCAGTGCTTAGAAAACCACCAATTGGTTATACCTTTCTTACCCCATCCTATTGCCTAAATAGACATGAATATTGAAAATAGTTAAGGTCTAAAAAAAGAGTGTCGAAAGAGCAATAGTTGAATGGTTAATTCTAGTACACTATATGCGGGCTTCCAATGTGCGTGAAATTATCACCTTTATATACAACTTCTCCAGACATGGAAAGCATTGCAGCAAGCCAATAATCTTGTTCAGATCAAAACTATTTATATGGACATATAAGATCTTGACAAAATCCAACACCATTGATAGGCTATGCATGGACAAACTCTTCATTAAGCATAGAACGTAATATTAGTACAAAAAGTGTACTCCAAGATGATATAGAACTTGCGCGCAGAAATTTAAAATGCAGCTTATGATTACAAGTGTAGATGATAATATACAGTACCTGAAGAACTGTGGAGCCAAACACCATCTTGATGAGCACAGAGATCATGTATTACACCCAAGGTCTCCAGTTTAGGCGCAGAGACGACAGTTATTTGCGACGGTGAATAACGAGAATCAAGGATCAACCTTTGAAGTGAAGGGGCATCTTCGATGATGAGCTCCCTTCCGTCAAAAGGAATTCCAATTCTTACAAGGTTAGGCGACTTTATTTGGAAAAAACTGATTCTAATTGTCAAAACAAGCACCAATCACTCCATGCCAGGGCAACTGGAGTGGATGATGTTGTGCAATGAGGCCTCCGACATACGAACCCGCACAAGTGAAAGTTTATTGAGCAGTGGGAGTTGAAGCTTTTGGACCAGATTGTCTGGTAGGTTGCACAGTGCAAAGGTGGCGGTGTGGAGAGAGGAGGAAAACCACGAGATGGACATCGATGCTTAGGGCACAAGTACATGGCATTCGTTATGTGGTATGTGATTTCTGGGGGAATAGTAGAACTCAAGCAGTTGTAGTTTTGTGAAATCAGGGGATTTTAGCCAGGCGTCCACCGTGCAGGGCATGCACAGGTAGCATGCCGGGATGCAGAGGCCTTGAATAGAGCCATGGTGGGAGGAGATGATGGCTCCGGGGAGTTCAAAATCATTAAAGAGAGATAGGCCACAGTAGTCGAGATTAAGAGGCACGGCGCGCCATAGAGGGCAGCACTGACATGCGAGTACTTGGGTGCGGCAGCCATCCTTGGTGGGGAGAAGGAAGATGATATCCCCAAGGATGGCGTCCGGGAGATCGCTGATGAGGTTCGCCCGAGATTCTTCGGGTTCCTCAGATCTAGGGGTTGGCCCTTGCCGCTTCTCCTCGCATTGCCGGCTGCGGGATCTACAACAGGCGTCGCAGTTGGCGGGAGCCTCATCTTCTTAGCGCTGGGGTCAGCCGACTCCATTTTCCTTGTGGGCGTCACATCGAGCTCACGGATTTGAGCAGAGTAACGAATGACGAACCTAGTTGTAGTGCGAGTGAAGAAGAAGGGGGGCTAGGGTTTTCTGTAGTAGTGAGGAAGAAGGGGAGCTGGGGTTTTCTGTAGGAGTGAGGTGAGGAATTTGGGGGTACGAGTGGAGCGAGCTGGCGTGAGGTGGGTGGGAGTGAGGAGGAAGAAGAGCACCCAGGTTCTTTTTGGGGGCGGTGTTCTAGGGAGCGCCTCTCATTAAGTAAATATATGGGCTTTTGAATTGATTTTATTATTTAGGGAGGATGGGCTCTTTTATCTTCGGCCCAGAGAAACAATTACTACTAGTACAGTGGAGACACTCTATAGCTACCCAGAAAAACAATTACTACTAATACAGTGGATACACTACCGCTGTTCTGGCTCCTCCTCTGTCATCGAAACATCTCCCGCTACTGTCTGCCATTTTACTTTGGTTCACCGACATGCGGGCCATGCAGCGTGCAGGCCCAAATGGCATCTGCCAAATTAGAAGGCGGTATGCAGGAGGAGAGTCACCCCGGTCGTAGCGCGGCAGTAACGAGCCGTCATATCACAAAAACCCACCGCTCCGCAGTCTAAGTTGGACAGACGAAGCAACCATCATTTCACTCTTCGCTGAATCCCCTTCTCCCTCACCGTCTTCAAGAAAGCCAACACTCGCTTCTGCCATTGTTCTTCTCTCCCAACAAAAGGAAGGTAAGCGGATCCGTGATGTTGGTATATGTTCTTTCAAAATAAAACTTTTGCAAAGCAGTAACCGATCCTCACTCTCTTTTTGTTTCATTTTCATTGCGATTGTGTTTTCCTTTCAGTTGTCTCCTATTCATCAGTTTTATGATGGACCAAGGAGAACCAAGTAAAGATCTACCGATGTTGGAGCGGACGTGGGAGGCTGATCCCCATGAGACAGGGAGCTCCAAGAAGATGAAGGCCACCACCGAGCCAACCCCAGATACGCTCACGGCCACTACTGAGATGGTCAACGCCACGTTTGAGGTTACAGCCCCCGTTGGCCTGCAAAGGGAAAAAAAAAAGCAAGTTTTCCCCTTCGAGGATGTGTCCCGCCTCCCCCCCCCCCCCCCCCCCCCCCCCCCCGCTGAGCTGCTGATATTCTTGAGCTTGCGTTGATTTTTTCCTTGAAGAGGAAAGGGTGATGCAGCGAAGTAGAGATAAGTATTTCCCTCAGTTAAGAACCAAGGTATCAATCCAGTAGGAGGTACAAGCAAGTCCCCAATAGATGCACCTGCACAAACTAACAAACACTTGCACACAACACGAAAAAGGGGTTGTCAATCCCTTCACGTTCACTAGCAAGAGTGAGATCTAATAGAGATAGATATAAAAGATAAGTAAAGGGCAAAATAAAGTAAATATAAATAAATTGCAGCAAGGTATTTTTGGGTTTTTGGTTTTATATATCTGAAAATATATAATGAGAAATACACCCGGGGCCCATAGTTTTCACTAGATGCTTCTCTCTTGAAAGAACACATACGGTGGGCGAACAAATTACTGTTGAGCAATTGATAGAAAAGCGCAAAGTTATGATGATATCTAAGGCAATGATCATGAATATAGGCATCACGTCCGTGACAACTAGACCAACTCCTACCTGCATCTACTACTATTACTCAACACATCGACCGCTATCCAGCATGCGTCTAGTGAATTAAGTTAACAAAAACGGAGCAACGCCTTAAGGAAGATGACATGATGTAGAGGGATAGATCCAATCAATATAGTAAAACCCCCATCTTTTTATCCTTAATGGCAACAATACAAATACGTGCCTCGCTACCCCTACTGTCACTGGGTGAGGACACCGCAAGATTAAACCCAAAACAAAGCACCTCTCCCATTGCAAGAAAAACCAATCTAGTTGGCCAAACCAAATCGATAGATCGGAGAGAAATACAAAGCTATCTTAATCATGCATAAAAGAGTTTAGATAAGAATCAAATAATATTCATAGATAATCTGATCATAAATCCACAATTCATCAGATCTCAACAAACGCACCTCAAAAGAAGATTACATCGAATAGAACTCCAAGAACATCAAGGAGAACATTGTATTGAAGATAAAAGAGAGAGAAGAAGCCATCTAGCTACTAGCTATGGACCCGTAGGTCTGTGGTAAACTACTCACACATCATCGGAAGGGCAGCAAGGTTGGTGTGGAGGCCCTCCGTGATCGAATCCCCCTCCGGCAGAGTGCTGGAAAAGGCCCCAAGATGGGATCTCACGAGAATAGAAGCTTGCGGCAGCAGAAAAAATATTTTTGGTGTGCCCTCTGGTATACGGGGAATGTTTGGGTATTTATGGAGCCAGGATTAGGGTTAGGAGGTCTGCGAGGGGCCCACAAGCCTAGGGGCACGCCCCCCCCCCTCGGGCGCACCCATAGGGCTTGTGGCCTCCTCGTGGGTCTTCTGGCCTTCTCCCGAAGCTTCCTAGGTATCTTCTGGTCCAAGCAAAAACATCATAAAGTTTTATTCCGTTTGGTATTGATTTTATGTAAAAGACAAAAACAAGGAAAAAAACAGCAATTGGCACTGGTCACTGGGTTAATAGGTTAGTCCTAAAATATGATATAAAATAGCATATTAATGCATATAAAACATCCAAGATGGATAATATAATAGCATGGAACAATAAAAAATTATAGATACGTTGGAGACGTATCAAGCATCCCCAAGCTTAATTCCTGCTCGTCCTCAAGTAGGAAAATGATAAAAATAGAATTGTTGATGTGGAATGCTACCTAACATATTTATCAATGTAATTTTTCTTATTGTGGCATGAATGTTCAGATCCATAAGATTCAAAACAAAAGTTTAATATTGATATAAAAACAATAATACTTCTAGCATACTAATAAAGCAATCATGTCTTCTCAAAACATCATGGCTAAAGAAAGTTATCCCTACAAAATCATATAATCTTGTCATGCTCTATCTTCATCATACAAAGTATTTATCATGCACAACCCCGATGACAAGCCAAGCAATTGTTTCATACTTTTAATGTTCTAAAGCTTTTTCAACTTTCACGCAATACATGAGCGCGAGCCATGGATATAGCACTATATGTGGAATAGAGTATGGTGGAGGTTGTGAGGAGAAGACAAAAAGGAGAAAGTCTCACATCAACTAGTCAAATTAATGGGCTATGGAGATGTCCATCAATTGATATCGATGCAAGTGAATAGGGATTGTCATGCAATGGATGCACTAGAGCTATAAGTGTATGAAAGCTCAAAAGAAAACTATGTGGGTGTACATCCAACTTGCTTGCTCACGAAGACCTAGGGCAATTTGAGGAAGCCCATCATTCGAATATACAAGCCAAGTTCTATAATGAAAAATTCCCACTAGTATATGAAAGTGATAAAATAAGAGACTCTCTATCATGAAGAACATGGTGTTACTTTGAAGCACAAGTGTGGTAAAAGATAGTAATATTGTCCCTTCTCTCTTTTTCTCTCATTTTTTTCTTTTCTCCCCTTTTTTTCTTTTCTCTTTTTTTTCTTTTTTTCTTTTTGGGCTCTTTGGCCTCTTCTTTTTTTAGTTAAGTCCGGAGTCTCATCCCGACTTGTGGGGGAATCATAGTCTCCATCATCCTTTCCTCACATGGGACAATGCTCTAATAATGATGATCATCACACTTTTATTTACTTACAACTCAAGAATTACAACTCGATACTAGAACAAAATATGACTATATGAATGCCTCCGGCGGTGTACCGGGATGTGCAATGATCTAGAGTGACATGTATAAAAAATATGAATGGTGGCCAAGCCACAAAGACTATGCCAACTATATGATCATGCAAAGCAATATGACAATGATGGTATGTGTCATAATAAACGGAACAGTGGAAGTTGCATGGCAATATATCTCGGAATGGCTATGGAAATGCCATAATAGGTAGGTATGGTGGCTGTTTTTGAGGTAGGGTATATGGTGG
Source organism: Thinopyrum elongatum (assembly GCA_011799875.1). Classification (NCBI taxonomy): domain Eukaryota; kingdom Viridiplantae; phylum Streptophyta; class Magnoliopsida; order Poales; family Poaceae; genus Thinopyrum; species Thinopyrum elongatum. The sequence continues at coordinate 402,894,956 of CM022302.1, read as the reverse complement.
GTTTAATGCACCGGCGAAAGTTGTGCGGTACTGCTAGAGAGGCTAGCAATGGTGGAAGGGTGAGAGTGCGTATAATCCATGGACGTCAACATTAGTCATAAAGAACTCACATACTTATTACAAAAAATTATTAGCCATCGAAACAAAGTACTACACGCATGCTCCTAGAGGGATAGATTGGTAAGAAAAGACCATCGCTCGTCCCCGACCGCCACTCATAAGGAAGACAATCAAAAATAAATCATGCTCCAACTTCATCACATAATGATAGACCATACGTGCATGCATTGGTAATCACAAACCTTAACACAAGTATTCATACTAATCCACAATTACTCTAGCATGACTCTAATATCACCATCTTTATATCTCAAAACAAATGCAAGGAATCAAACTTCTCATATATTCAATGCTCTTTATGAAAGTTTTTATTATATCCTTCTTGGATACCCATCATATTAGGACCATATTCATAACCTACTCAAATTGCCATATTATTTTTAAGACTCTCAAAATAATATAAGTGAAGCATGAGAGTTCATCAATTTCTACGAAATAAAACCACTGTTGTGCTCTAAAAAGATATAAGTGAAGCACTAGAGCAACTACCTAGCTCAAAAAATATAAATGAAGCACATAAGAGTATTCTAATAAATTCACGATTAATGTGTGTCCCTATCAAAAGGTGCGTACAGAAAGGATGATTGTGGCAAACTAAAAAGCAAAGACTCAAATAATACAAGACGCTCCAAGCAAAACACATATCATGTGGTGAATAAAAATATAGCCTCAAGTAAATTTACCGATGGATTGAAGACAAAAGAGGGGATGCCCATGCTTGGTTGTCCTTGAATATTACCTTGGGCTGCCATGGGCATCCCCAAGCTTAGGCTCTTGCCACTCCTTATTCCATAGTCCATCAAATCTTTACCCAAAACTTGAAAACTTCACAACACAAAACTCAACAAAAAACTCGTGAGATCCGTTAGTATGATAAAACAAATCTCCACTTTTAGGTACTGCTTTGAACTCATTCTAATTTTATATTGGTGTTATATCTACTGTATTCTAACTTCTCCATAGTTCATACCCCCCGATACTACCCATAGATTCATCAAAATAAGCAAACAACACATCGAAAACAGAATCTGTCAAAAACAGAACAGTCTGTAAGACCAGAATATTAGGCATACTTGTATAACTCCAAAAATTCTGAAAAATTAGGAAAACAGGGGAAATTCATATGTAAATGTTGTGTAAAAAAATCATAATTTTTCAATGCTCCAGTGAATTTTAACATTTCTGTTACTGGGCAAAAAAAATTCTGTTTTTCAGCAAAACCAAATCAACAATATACCAAAGCATCCCAAAGGTCTTGCTTGGCTCAAACACTAATTAAAACACCAAAACACAATTACTACAGAGTTAATATTGTGTATGTACTGAAAAAATATGAGCAAAAACAAAAAAACAAAAAATAAAATTGGGGTGTCTCCCAATAAGCGCTAGTTTTATGCCCCTAGCTATGCATGATGCATAGATCTAGGTGTTGTCATCTTCGGTATGCAATTCATAAATGGCCCTCATAATAGATTCATATGGAAACTTAATTTTCTTTCTTGAAAAGTTTTCCATGCCCTTCCTTAACGGAAATTGAAATCTAATGTTTCCTTCTTTCATATCAATAATTGCACCAATCGTTCTAAGGAAAGGTCTACCAAGTATAATAGGGCATGTAGGATTGCAATCTATATCAAGCACAATAAAATCTACGGGCACATAATTCCTATTTGCAACAATAAGAACATCATTAATCCTTCCCATAGGTTTCTTAATAGTGGAATCCGCTAGATGCAAATTCAAAGAACAATCATCAAGTTTATGAAAACCTAACACATCACATAAAGTTTTTGGGATAGTTGAAACGCTAGCACCCAAATCACATAAGGCATTGCACTCATAATCTTTAATCTTAATTTTAATAGTAGGTTCTCACTCATCATAAAGCTTTCTAGGGATTGAAACTTCCAACTCAAGTTTTTTTTTTCAAAAGATTTCATCATAGCATCTACAATATGTTTAGTAAAAGCCTTATTTTGGTTATAAGCTTGAGGTGAATTAAGCATGGATTGCAACAAATAAATACAATCTATTAAAGAACAATTATCATAATTAAAGTCCTTGAAATCCAAAAGAGTGGGTTCATCGCTACTTAAAGTTTTACCTCTCCAGTCCCACTTTTATCAATTTTTTCATTAAGATCTTCACCCTCCAAATTATTGGGACGCCTTCTAGCTAAAGTTGACTCATCTCCAGTCCCTTCTTTATCAAGTTTTATATTAGAAAACAAATATTCAATAGGATTCACACCAATCACTTTAAGATCTTCATCATTATTATCACAAAAACTAGAAGAACATCCTTTTTCTAGCCAATCTCTCTTAGCACGCATCCTAGCGGTTCTTTCTCTACTTTCATTAATAGAAATTTTAATAGCTTTCATAGACTCATGTAGCGCCCAAGATGCGATTCTATCCCAATCACGTGATGAATTCATGATTGGGGCACAATCGCATTTCGAGTGCATAGCAATGTGGATATCATTACAACATATCATGTACTGAATAGGTGAGAATACAAGATAAAGGCTTACACTCGTCACAAGCTACAACATGAATACATCAATACATCAATACATAGCAATCATCATACAGAAGAGCAGGATCCGATTACGGATGAAAACAAACGAAAAAGAAGAACGACATCCACCCTGCTAATCCCAGGCTCCCGACCCGGAACCTATCCCTTGATCGAAGAAGAAGCAGAAGAACTCCAAAACAAGCAAGCGTCGCTCTCACGTCAGATCATCGCATTACCTGTATCTGCATCTGTTGTTGTAGTAATCTGTGAGCCACGAGGACTCAGCAATCCCATTACCATGGGTATCAATAATAGCAAAGCTTAATGGGTATGGAATGGATAAGTGGTGAGGTTGCAGCAAGCACTAAGCATTGTATGGTGGCTAACTTACGAGTATAAGAATAAGAAGAGAAACTACGCATAACGGTCGCAACTAGTGATCAAAAAGTGATCCTGAACTACTTATGATTCAATCATAACCCCATCGTGTTCTCTTCTCAAACTCTCTCGAAAAGAGACGATCACGGTTACGCACGCGGTTGATGTATTTTACTTCGAATCTGGTGTCAAGTTCTCTACAACCGGATATTAAAAATTCACATCTGCCACATAACCGCGGGCACGGCTCTCGAAAAGATTAAACCCTGCAGGGGTGTCCCAACTTAGTCAATCACAAACTCTCACGATCCACGGAGGAAAATCCTCCATTCCGGAACAACCCGATCAAGCTCGGAATCCCGGTTCACAAGTTCTTCGAAGAAAGGAAAACTATCCCAAGGAGATCTCCTGGTGAGTCAGATCCGTGTCCAGAGCCACGCGCTCTCTATCTACGGACTCATCCGCCTATGCTAAGTGGATGATAGCCAAATACCTCGAGTTGCCCCTATGCGGCACCACCGACTGCTGGGTAGGTGGACCAACACTCATGTCGAGCACTGGCCCGGGGTTGTTGATTAAGAATCCTCGGGTACCGGTAAGTCCCTATGCAAGTTTTAGTTGTTATTAGGCAAATGGTAAAACCAATGTTGGATCTCCTCAGGAAAGCTTTACTTTAGGCGAAGAATCAAGGGGGCCCCATAAACCCCGACCGTGTTAGGAACGCAAAATCAAGGAACATAACACCGGTATGACGGAAACTAAGGCGGCAAGAGTGAAACAAAACACCAAGCAAAAGGCCAAGCCTTCCACCCTTTACCAAGTATATAGATGCATTAATTAAATAAGAGATATTATGATATCTCATGATATCCATGTCCTAACATGGAACAACCTGAAACTGCACCTTCAACTAGCAACGCTATAAGAGGGGCTAAGCAAAGCGGTAACATAGCCAAACAACAGTTTGCTGGGATGATGAAAAAGTTAAAGATTGTTTCATGGCAATTGGGAGGTTTGATAAACAAGTGGTAGGTAGCGCGACATAGCGATAGCATCGAGACAACTAGCAAAGTAAAGATAGTAGTGGTATCCAGGGAAATGATCATCTTGCCTGAAATCCCGCTAGGAAGAAGACCGAATCCATGAAGTAGACGAACCCACGTAGTCGAACGGATCCTCACAATCGCAACGTAACCGGAACTATCGAGAAGAAACACAACCAGAAAGAAGCAAACAACATGGTAAACACACTAGCATAAACATGGCATGATGCACAACCAAGTATGATGCATGTCCGGTTTAAATAGGCAAGGCATGGCAAAGTGCAACAAACAATACTACAAATTAAGTGGAGCTCAATATGCAACGAGTTGCATATTGACGAAACACCACATTCAAGTATTTAGTTCACTCTCGTTTAGGTACACATCAATATTAAATGTTGGTTAACATGGTAAGAGGTGAGGCATAATAAAACTACCTATGTAGGCAAGTTTAAATGAGGCCGGAAACACAAACAACAATTCCGAAAAATCCTCATATGCAATTTATGAATTTGGTATTGTTCTGCCCTAAACCATATTTTATTTTTGTTAAACATGCAAAGTAAGTGCACCATGTTAATCTATGCATTTTTCTAGACAAGTTTCATATAAAGTTTATTTAATTCAGAGCTACGGTTATTTAGTTATGAAATAAACCATTTTAACATGGCATTTAGCAAATTAAATGCAAACAATATTTTAAACATTTTAAACATGAATGAAAGTTGGTTATTGTGAAACTATATGAAAAACTGAGCAAGTTACATATATAGTTTGTTTAATTATGATGAACGGTTTGTGAGATATGATATGCATGAACACTAGGGACTTTTCTGTAAAACAGACGCTCTCTAGATAATTGAACAAATTCGCAGACAGGGAAAAAACTACACTGGGCCGAAACAAAAACTGGAGCAGGCCCGACAGTAGAAAAAAAAGGAGGCGCTGGGGGGTAGCTCACCATGGGCCACGGCCCAGCTCGATGCAGAGGTAGCAGCAGGCCGGCTGCAGGAGGCGACCGGGCCTTGGGGAGACCGCGGTGGTCAACGAGCGGGCGAGCGGGCGCGCTTGATCCCGAACTGCTGCTCGAAGTAGGGGAAGCAGAGGCTGACAGCGAGGTTCGGTGGGGGAGGCAGGCAACAGCGGCGGCGGCCTGCTGGCGGGCGAGGGAGGAGGTCCACGCGGCGAGGCTGATCAACGCGAGGCAGGGGCGCGTGCGCGAAGCGGAGGCTCTCGGCACGGCGGCTTCAGGTGATGGCGTGGCAACGACATGGGTCTTGATCTCAAGATGAACAGGGGCGCCCTCCTCGTCGGAACTGTCGAAGACGACGGCGGCAGGGAGCGACGTGTTGCAGGGAGGCGAGGAGGTCGTGGGAAAGACCGGCGAGGCGGATTCCTGCGGCGGGCTGAAGAACTTGAGGCGCTCGGGCGCCATGGCCGCTCCAACTCCCTGTGAGCAAACAGAGAGAGATGAGAGACCGAAGGGAGAGCGAGAGAGACAGAGAAACAACCGGAGGAGGAGAACGAAGGGAGAGAGAGGGATGAGGCCGGTCCTGGTCGACGGGGAAGACGGGGCGCAGTCCAGGTGGTTGGGTTCACCGGCGGTGACGGCGCCATGGAGGGAGGAGCTTGGTGACGGCGCAGAGGTTGGAGAAGCTCGGGCATGAGCAGGGGATCAAACCCCTGGCTCTCTCCTGCGGGAGCGCGGGCGCTCGTGCGGGCAGCGGAGCTCGGGGTGAGCTGCGCCTGGACCGGATGGATGGATGGCTGCGGCGATTGGGCGGCGCTGAAAATTAGGAAGGAGGGGACTGGCTGTCTGGATCGGGGAAGGAGGAGGTTGCGGTTGGTTGGGAATATTGGTGGATCGGGAGGGATCCCAAGGAAGGTGGAGGCTGGTCGGGGAAGGATCACGAGGAACAGGGGAGTGTGGGTGGCGGCGCAAGGGGGAATAGGGTTAGGTTAGGGTTGGACTGATTTGGTATGAAGTGGTCTATATATAAGGAAATAGGATTGAGGTTGGACCCTCCGATTAGATCGGACGGTCGAGAATAAATAGGCTCGGCGATTCAAAGAAGAAATCGAAGATATTTTAGGGATGTTTGGGGATGATCTGGATCCATCGGTCACGACTGCTCGGGTCGGGTTCGGGACAGCTTTCAGACACGCACGAGGGGTTTGACAAAAGGCGGCAAGGGGGTTTGATGGGCTCAGAAAAGAGAGAGAAGAGAGCGGTCCGGTTGATCTGAGAGAAGGTCAACCGAGGCAAGGAAGAAGTGGCAACTACGAGCGGATGCAAGTTTTATGAAAACATATGGATGCAATGCTCATGATGACATGATGAAATGCAACAAACAAAAGAAACACACGCAACAACGAAAAAAAATGGAAGGCGTCTGGAGCGCCGGTCTCGGGGCGTCACAACTCATTAATATCAATCTTGGGTGGCATAGATCTAATCTTAAAAGAATCAATCTCGTGAGAAATTCTATCAACATTTCAAGACAAATCATCAATCTTAAGCAATTTTTCTTCTACCATAGTATTGAAATTCTTTTGAGAATTAATAAATTCTATAATATTGTTCTCAAGATCAGAGGGTATTTTATTATAATTTCCATAAGAATTATTGTAGGAATTACCATAATTATTAGAGGAATTACTAGGAAACGGCCTAGGGTTGAAGTTTCCTCTATACGCGTTATTACCAAAATTGTTTCTACCAACAAAATTCACATCCATAGATTCATTATTATTCTCAATCAAAGTGGACAAAGGCATATCATTAGGATCAATAGTATCACTCTTACTAGCAATCAATTTCATAAGTCCATCCATCTTTCCACTCAAAGTACTAATTGCATCAATCACATGCACTTTTTTACTAGTAGACGATCTTTCCGTATGCCATTGAGAGTAATTTGCCATGATATTATCTAGGAGTTTAGTAGCTTCTCCTAAAGTGATTTTCATAAAAGTACCTCTCACGACGGAGTCTAAAAGATTTTCTAGATGCAAAATTCAATCCAGCATAAAAAAATTTGTATGATCATCCATAAACTTAAACCATGAGTAGGGCAATTTCTTATCATCAACTTCATCCTCTCCCAAGATTGTGCAACATGTTCATGATCAAGTTGCTTAAAATTCATTATATCGTTCCTAAGGGAGATGATCTTAGCGGGAGGAATGTACTTGAAAATAAAAGCATCTTTACACTTATTCCATGAATCAATACTATTTTTAGGCAAAGATGAAAACAAAGTTTTAGCGCGATCTCATAGTGAGAACGGAAATAGCTTCAATTTAACAATATCATTATCCACATCTTTTTTTTCTTTTGCATGTCACACAATTCAACGAAAGTATTTAGATGGGATGCGGCATCCTCATTAGGACTACCAGAAAATTATTCTTTCATAACAAGATTCAACAAAGCGGCATTAATTTCATAAGATTCCGCGCTAGTGGTGGGAGCAATCGGAGTACTAATAAAATCATTATTATTAGTGTTGGAAAAATCACACAACTTGGTGTTTTCTTGAGACATCATGATAAAGCAAGCAATCTAGCACATAAGCAAATAAAAATCAAATGAAAAGACGAACGGAAGAAGGCGAATAAAAAGGCAAATATTTTTGTGTTTTTCTGAAAATGTTTTAGAAGTGGAGGAGAGGAAAACGAGAGGCAAATGGAAAATAATGTAAGTGCAAGAGATGAGTGTTTATGATAGGTACTTGGTAGGCTTGATGTAGAACCTCCCCGGCAACGGCGCCAGAAATTCTTCCTCCTACTTCTTGAGTTTGCGTTGATTTTTCCCTTGAAGAGGAAAGGGTGATGTAGTAAAGTAGAGATAAGTATTTCCCTTAGTTGAGAACCAAGGTATCAATCCAGTAGGAGGTACAAGCAAGTCCCCAATAGATGCACCTGCACAAACTAACAAACACTTGCACACAACACGAAAAAGGGGTTGTCAATCCCTTCATGGTCACTAGCAAGAGTGAGATATAATAGAGATAGATATAAAAGATAAGTAAAAGGCAAAACAAAGTAAATATAAATAAATTGCAGCATGGTATTTTTGGGTTTCTGGTTTTATAGATCTGAAAATATATAATGAGAAATACACCCAGGGGCCATAGATTTCACTACAGGCTTCTCTCTTGAAACAACACATACGGTGGGTGAACAAATTACTGTTGAGCAATTGATAGAAAAGCGCAAAGTTATGATGATATCTAAGGCAACGATCATGAATATAGGCATCATGTCCGTGACAAGTAGACCGACTCCTGCCCGCATCTACTACTATTACTCAACACATCGACCGCTATCCAGCATGCATCTAGTGAATTAAGTTCACAAGAACGGAGTAACGCCTTAAGAAAGTTGACATAATGTAGAGGGATAGATCCAATCAATATGGTAAAACCCCCATCTTTTTATCCTTAATGGGAACAATACAAATATGTGCCTCGCTACCCCTACTGTCACTGGGTGAGGACACCGCAAGATTGAACCCAAAACAAAGCACCTCTCCCATTGCAAGGAAAACCAATCTAGTTGGCCAAACCAAATCAATAGATCGGAGAGAAATACAAAGCTATCTTAATCATGCATAAAAGAGTTTAGAGAAGACTCAAATAATATTCATAGATAATCTGATCATAAATCCACAATTCATCGGATCTCAACAAACGCACCTCAAAAGAAGATTACATTGAATAGAACTCCAAGAACATCGAGGAGAACATTGTATTGAAGATAAAAAAGAGAGAAGAAGCCATCTAGCTACTAGCTATGGACCCGTAGGTCTGTGGTAAACTACTCACACATCATCAGAAGGGCAGCAAGGTTGGTGTAGTGGCCCTTTTGATCGAATCGCCCTCCGGCAGAGTGCCGGAAAAGGCCCCAAGATGGGATCTCACGAGAACAGAAGCTTGCGGCGGCGGAAAAGTATTTTTGGTGTGCCCTCTGGTATACGGGTAATATTTGAGTATTTATGGAGCCAGGATTAGGGTTTGGAGGTCTGCGAGGGGCCCACAAGCCTAGGGGGCGCGTGCCTAGGGCTTGTGGCCTTCTCGTGGGTCTTCTGGCCTTCTCTCGAAGCTTCCTAGGTGTCTTCTATTCCAAGAAAAATCATCGTAAAGTTTTATTCTATTTGGTATTGATTTTCTGTAAAAGACAAAAACAAGAAAAAAAACAGCAACTGGCACTGGGCAGTAGGTTAATAGGTTAGTCCCAAAAAATGATATAAAATAGCATATTAATGCATATAAAACATCCAAGGTGGATAATATTATAGCATGGAACAATCAAAAATTATAGATACATTGGAGATGTATCAGCAAGAGTAAGATCTAATAGAGATAGATATCAAAGATAAGTAAAAGGCAAAATAAAGTAAATATAAATAAATTGCAGCAAGGTATTTTTGGATTTTTCGTTTTATCGATCTGAAAATATATAATGAGAAATAGACCCGGGGGCCATAGTTTTCACTAGAGGCTTCTCTCTTGAAAGAACACATACGGTGGGTGAACAAATTACTGTTGAGCAATTGATAGAAAAGCGCAAAGTTACGACGATATCTAAGGCAATGATCATGAATATAGGCATCATGTCCGTGACAAGTAGATCGATTCCTGCCTGCATCTACTACTATTACTCCACACATCGACCACTATCTAGCATGCATCTAGTGAATTAAGTTAACAAGAATGGAGTAACGCCTTAAGCAAGATGACATGATGTAGAGGGATAGATCCAATCAATATGGTAATAAACCCATCTTTGTATCCTTAATGGCAATAATACAAATACGTGTCTCGCTACCCCTACTGTCACTGGGTGAGGACACCGCAAGATTGAACCCAAAACAAAGCACCTCTCCCATTGCAAGAAAAACCAATCTAGTTGGCCAAACCAAATCGATAGATCGGAGAGAAATACAAAGCTATCTTAATCATGCATAAAAGAGTTTAGAGAAGACTCAAATAATATTCATAGATATTCTGATCATAAATCCACAATTCATCGGATCTCAACAAACAACCCGTAAAAGAAGATTACATCGAATAGAACTCCAAGAACATCGAGGAGAACATTGTATTGAAGATCAAAGAGAGAGAAGAAGCCATCTAGCTACTAGCTATGGACCTGTAGGTCTGTGGTAAACTACTCACACATCATCGAAAGGGCAACAAGGTTGGTGTAGAGGCCCTCCGTGATCGAATCCCCCTCTGACAGAGTGCCGGAAAGGCCCCAAGATGGGATCTCACGAGAACAGAAGCTTGCGGCGGCGGAAAAGTATTTTTGGTGTGCCCTCTGGTATACGGGGAATATTTGGGTATTTATGGAGCCAGGATTAGGGTTAGGAGGTCTGCGAGGGGCCCACAAGCCTAGGGGCGCGTGCCTAGGGCTTGTGGCCTCCTCGTGGGTCTTCTGGCCTTCTCTCGAAGCTTCCTAGGTGTCTTCTAGTCCAAGAAAAATCATCGTAAAGTTTTATTCCGTTTGGTATTGATTTTCTGTAAAAGACAAAAACAAGGAAAAAAACAGCAACTGGCACTGGGCACTAGGTTAATAGGTTAATCCCAAAAAATGATATAAAATAGCATATTAATGCATATAAAACATCCAAGATGGATAATATAATAGCATGGAACAATCAAAAATTATAGATACGTTGGAGACGTATCAGCAAGAGTGAGATCTAATAGAGATAGATATAAAAGATAAGTAAATATAAATAAATTGTAGCAAGGTATTTTTGGGTTTTTGGTTTCATAGATCTGAAAATATATAATGAGAAATAGACCCGGGGGCCATAGTTTTCACTAGAGGCTTCTCTCTTGAAAGAACACATACGGTGGGTGAACAAATTACTGTTGAGCAATTGATAGAAAAGCGCAAAGTTATGACGATATCTAAGGCAATGATCATGAATATAGGCATCACATCCGTGACAAGTAGACCGACTCCTGCCTGCATCTACTACTATTACTCCACACATCGACCGCTATCCAGCATGCATCTAGTGAATTAAGTTAACAAGAACGGAGTAACGCCTTAAGCAAGATGACATGATGTAGAGGGATAGATCCAATCAATATGGTAAAAAAAACATCTTTGTATCCTTAATGGCAACAATAAAAATACAAGCCTCCCTACCCCTACTGTCACTGGGTGAGGACACAGCAAGATTGAATCCAAAACAAAGCACCTCTCCCATTGCAAGAAAAATCAATCTAGTTGTCCAAACCAAATCGATAGATCAGAGAAAAATACAAAGCTATATTAATCATGCATAAAAGAGTTTAGAGAAGACTCAAATAATATTCATAGATAATCTGATCATAAATCCACAATTCATCAGATCTCAACAAACTCACCGCAAAAGAAGATTACATCGAATAGAACTCCAAGAACATCGAGGAGAACATTGTATTGAAGATCAAAGAGAGAGAAGAAGCCATCTAGCTACTAGCTATGAACCCGTAGGTCTGTGGTAAACTGCTCACACATCATCGGAAGGGCAGCAAGGTTGGTGTAGAGGCCCTCCGTGATCGAATGCCCCTCCAACAGTGCCGGAAAAGGCCCCAAGATGGGATCTCACGAGAACAGAAGCTTGAGGCGGCGAAAAAGTATTTTTGGTGTGCCCTCACATATACGGGGAATATTTGGGTATTTATGGAGCCAGGATTAGGGTTAGGAGGTCTGCGAGGGCCCCACAAGCCTAGGGGGCGCCCTCCTGGGGCGCGCCCCTAGGGCTTGTGGCCTCCTCGTGGGTCTTCTGGCTTTCTCCCGAAGCTTCCTAGGTGTCTTCTGGTCCAAGAAAAAATAATCATAAAGTTTATTCCGTTTGGACTTCGTTTGGTATTGATTTTCTGTACAAGACAAAAATAAGGAAAAACCCGCAACTAGCACTGGGCACTAGGTTAATAGGTTAGTCCCAAAAAAATAATATAAAATAGCATATTAATGCATATAAAACTTCCAAGATGGATAATATAATAGCATGGAACAATAAAAAATTATAGATACATTGTAGACGTATCAGCTGCCCAAGGTGATTTTCTTCTTTGCCGATCTTGATTGTGGATTTTCATCTAAGTATGTGGTGATAAATAATGCAAGATTTTATTAGCTCTGATGCCATGCTACCTTCCCTGTCATGCATACTTTTGACTCTACATAGTGGTTTAAATAACTTGTGTTTTTTATATTGGAAAGTAATTCAGAATTCGTTTCTGTTTCAATTAGAGCCCTGATGCAGACAAGGATTGTGTGGTTGTACATGTCACTCGCTATGAGGCGAATGACCTGAATATACGCACTGGGGAAACAAAGTTCTTAGGTTGTTGGATCCTGGAAGCTAGTTGCACTTATACCAAAGTCGAGATGTATTCCAGCCACACTGTTGTCAGGCATGTTGTCCAGGGTGTACTGAAGCACAAGAAGTTCAAAGCTACTCCTTCGTTTGTGAGGCATACTATTCTTGTCAAGCTTACGCAGGAAGATGATGTGGCATGCCCCGACAAACAAGTTTATGAGTGGCAAGGCCACAAGGTTATCTTCAAGAAGGTTGACAGGAATGAGCTGTTGCCGGACGTCCTCGATGATGTTCATGGCAAGGTCCGTCTTGTGTCGATCCCAAATTAGATTGATGACATGAAATAGTTGGCCTAGCTAGTGTTTCAAAGTAGTTTGGATTGTGTTTAATTATCCGAACCTTGCCTATTATTGAGCCCTCTGGGGGGGTAGTACTCTGTTTGAATCCATCTATGGGAACTACTGCTACTTTTGTGTGCCCGTGAATCATGTGAGAACCATCGTAATTGTTGCCGCAGATGCATCCTCACTAGTTTTTTCATGTAATATGGCATGCTAAGACATAAGTTGCCACGGTTTATCATACGAGTAGTGTGTGTTTGATGAAATAGAGTACTTGTTCGACAACTATGCGCCAACGTATACATAGGGTACGTAAGGCTGGTTAAGTACTTGTAAACACTCTTGGTACTACCCAAGTTGTAAGCAGTTGTGCAAAACACGGCACATTGGCTCAGCTCGCTTCAACACTAGAAAAGTCGGCTATTGACCAGCTCACAATCAATACACTGTTGTCTGACATATAACCAACTACGTATCTTGTTACAGTGGTTCATGCAATTAACTGAGGCCATAATGTAAATTCCAAACGTTCACACACTAGTCCAGCATTCATGTGGAACATTCACATTAAACTCGGCTTCATAAAATACTTCAAAAGCATAAGTTCAACAATTTTATACATCTTAATGATTCATAGAACATAACCAACATTTACTAGTTCACAGCGAAAGACAAAGTTGTGAGAAGGTTTACAAATCAGGAAAAATCAAGCAAGGCTTCTCTGAGAAAAGGGCATCCCTAGGCACGCTTTAATTTCCTGGAGTTCACTCTAGTTTTTCTTGTTGCCACCATCCAGGGTTAGGTTCTCTCATTCCAGAATAACCAATTATAATTGTATTCACAGTTGGAATACTGAACTGAACCATGTAGTGGACTGACCATCTGAACTTCTTGTGCAGTTCCACTAAATTTAAGCACCACTATTTACAGAAATAAGCAGACCACAATGCCTCTTGTCCGTGCACCTGTCCCAAAAACCTCCGTGCGGCCGTGCCAGCTAGTCCTCTGGTCATCCTTGATCTAGGAAAAAGTGCATTTCCGACTAGGACGCAGTGCTTATTTTCTCTGCGACACATGACAGGCTCGTCCCTGCACTGTAATCAGGAAGTAAACGTACAAATCAGCTTCTTTTAGATTGCCTTGGTCATTCTACCTAGTTACTACCAATGTAGGAATACCTGGAACACTGGTGGTTAGACGATGGCAGCTAGGAATAGCCAACTGATTTTGTGCAGTTCTACTAAAATTGAGGTGTGTACTTCTGATTGCACAAATAGAAATGATATGGAGATAGACATCCCTGTTTGCGCAAACATGAAATATGGTTATTTAAGCAGTGACGTTTATTTGCAGTGGCATATGATTAACAGCAGCATCTATTGTGTTATAACTGGCACTACATTGAAAGTATGAAAATGTGCCATTAAGTAAGAAGTAGCATCACATCACATCAACACTGCCACAGATTAACATGCAGAACAATAGCATTAGTATAACTGTCATGAGAGTAGCACATGGTCAGTAAATGTGCAATCAAATTTGTGCAGTTCCACTAGGATGAAGCAATGTTACCGGTGTGAGATTTAAGTGTAACCGCAAAAACACAATTCATGGGTAATAAAGCAAGACGGAGGCACTTCATAAAATGGTGTTGTCATTGCTTCAATTTATCAATGGCACTAGACTGACAGCAGCATTACTTAATAGTGACATTAGGTGGCATTGCTTCATGTTTCATGTGATTTTACATTAACAGTAGTGATAAGAACATAGGGACAGCAGGGCATAAAGTGGTGAGGCAGATGTGGTTGCCGAGAGTGGCAAACATTCAGGCAGCATGTCTGCATTTGTCCCATTTTTTGTCTCCTCGGCGACATTTTCCTATGTGAGCACAGGAAATCTAGACCCGCTCGTTCTCATTTGCGTTGTCCCCCCCAAGACCCCTCACTTTCTTTCCTTTTTCGACCAAGGGACAGGTCCACTTTTCTGGCCTTTTCCCCCACCCTTTGCCATCCACCTCGCTTTATTCCCCTTTTCAACCAAGAGACCGGTTGGGTAGCCAGTTTTACTTTCCCCGTTTCCTCTTAGAACCAAGTGCTAGATTCATGCTACAGCTTTCCCACTTTCTTCCCTGTTTGAACAAAATCTTATATTCGACTGTGTGAACTAGCTTTATCTCTAATAATAGTAAAAGTCTAGGTGGCTTTGGAACAGCCGATGGAAGTAGAAAAAGATCCACATGCTGCCACGCGGGGAGCTGGGGCAGTAGAGCAAGGCCGGTTCCGAAAGAAGATATACATGAGGGTCGTCGGGATGTGGCAAAGACGGTGTCGGGAGGCCGCATCTTGGCCACAATACCGCAGGGAGGAAGAAGCGGTCGGAGGCCCTCCCGAGCCGGTGTTGTGTCAGAGAGAACGGCAAGGTTGGCGATCGGGATGCCCGGACAGCTGTTGGTCTCCTCCCTCACCACTGACGACCACGTGAACGATGCACCTACACCCCTGCCCCGGCCGAGGTGGTCCGGCCGGATCTGTGACCAGCGGTGAGCAGAGAGAGAGAGAGAGTGGCCACCCATGTCTTGTTTAGATCTTGAGAGCATGAGAGAGTGAAAGAGAGGAACCCTAGTAAAGCAAGCACCGAGGCTCCTGCTTATATATATATATATATATAGTGGAGTGATTTTGTTGTAGCAATCGTTATTAAATTGAATACGCGCAAACCACTATTTTCATTTAAAGTTCAAGTAAAAATAAGACTCGATCAATAATATGCCACCGCTTCCAAGTCGCACTATCAAATCACCGCGTCCAGGACGCACTATGTACTGTATCATTCACGTGTGGTCCCCCGACCCTCCATGAAGTTGAAAACTAGATGAGTCAAAATGTCAATTGGGATGCCTCTTTGTAAACAAATGTGCTCCTAGCTTCAAAAAAAGTGCTCCTACGTGTACCCACCTGTGGGTGCGAGAGCACTAGTGTGTGCATGCACCGCTTCTCTTCGTGAGAGTACAATGTACTGCGCCCAAAGAACGTTCGCCACAAGAGTAGTAGTATAAGTGTGTGACGTGTGAGTTAAAAATAAGGTTTGTGACGTCTTTTATTTTGAAGAGGTTCTGATGGTGGGGTGTGAAGAGCACAAATGTGTGTGATGTCTACCTTTTCCACGGGAAATGGGCTAAAAAGGGAAGATATCACATGGGAGAAAGCACAGGAAGGAAAATGGAGAAGAAATAAGTCATCGGGAGGCGTCAGAAGGCCTCCAGGGCAAAAGACGGTGTTCCATGCGATCACACGCGCTCGCATGAGCGGTCGTTTGGCATGGAAAGCGAGGCAGGTCATCCACTTGAACAACTTTTATTAAGGGGACCCCGTCGAAATGTCAACAGAACAAGAAGAGGAGGAGCGTCAAGCATAGCCACAACCCATTCATCATCATCTTCATCCAAAAACCCAAGCCGCCAGCATTTTCACCTCCATAGCCATCTCCACCACCATAGCCCTCTGTCGTCTAGTTCATACTTGTAATCGTGCATCGCACAGGGCATCCATTGTAAGACATATTGCAATCAATCAATCTCAAGATGTGTTCTTCAATGATTTCTTCTCACGATCTGATCTCCATGTGTGAGTAGTACGATAAGGTATAGGGTGAGGCATCAGCCTTGCAGCCCCAGGTATTTGGTGAAGGGATCAATGGAAGTCTTTGACACAATGTCTTGTATGTGTAAAATAAAATTGCATCATGAAGTATCTCTTGTCTTGTCTGTGATCTTCATCCTTGCATGTACCCAGGATCATGGAGATCGAGCACCGGTGAGGTTAGGAGCAAGGGGACCATAAAGTGTTATACCGAACACTCATGACAGTAAGGTTTAGTAGGGTAACATGGATCATATCCTTGGGGATTCATGAGGTGTAGTCATTGAAGGCCCAAAGCTTTTGTCTGATATTATTATCTTAATTATCAGGGCAACCCCGCGAGACGGATAGGGCCTTTGGTAGGACAACTGATTCTTGATGTAGGACTTGTGCCGATCAGGATGTTATTTCAACACATCCCCCATTCCAAATGAAGCAAACACCTCTTGATGGGTGACTTCCTGAGCACAAATTAATATCATTTTTATCCCAACACCAATACATGGTTGTAAGCATTAAGACCTCATCCCCATACCTTCTTTTTATTATAAGTGTTTGAATCACTATTTGCTTGCTGATCCGGTCAAAAGCTAGATTTGACACTTTGGCAAAAGCTTGCTAGAGACCATCGCTTCAAGGGAGTCTTCCTCTCGTGGGTTTGATACCCAGGGTCACCTCTGGGGAAATAGGTGCGGGATACCCTTTCTTGTTCCAATACCGAATCAATAAAAAGGAGATATCAAGCCCTTTTTCTGGCGCTGTTGCCGGGGAGGAGTTTAGTATTCCTAGTCTTTGTGTTTAGAGTTTTTGTTAAAGTTAATTTTCAGTTTTTGTCTTTACTTTTTCAGTTTTAGTTTTATTTTGCTGCAAGTCTTGTCAGTAGAAAAATCCAAAAAATTACTATGGCTCGTAATCTTGGGAGCTTTTGTACTCCTAGCAACAATTTAACATGTGAACCAATAGCACAACCTAATGTTGCAGTTGCAGAATATGAGATCAAACCAAACTTAGTTTCCATGGTTCAACAGGACCAATTTGGAGGCTCTGCTTCTGAGGATGCAGGTATGCGTTTACATAATTTTACTAAATTGTGCAACATGACACGCATAAAGGATTATGACCCAGATGCTTTGAAACTTCGCTTATTTCCTTTCTCTTTGAGAGGAAAAGCTAAAGAATGGCTTTTAGCTTTGCCTAAAGATAGTATTACTTCTTGGGATGCTTGTTGCAGTAAATTTTTATCTAAGTTTTGTCCACCTGCAAAAATTATGCAATTATGTTCTCAGATTGCAGGTTTCAAGAAAGAGGAATGTGAGCCACTAGCACTTGCGTGGGATAGAATGAAAGAATCAATAAGAAACTGCCCCAATCATGGAATGAAGGAGTGGTTAATCCTTCATATGTTTTATAATGGCTTGAACCATATGTCAGAATCTATGCTTGATATAGCTGCAGGAGGAACAATCATGGGAAAACCCATAGAAGATATCAAGAAGACACGATATGCAAGAGAACCATGCCCAATGGCACGTTTAGAGAACCATCACCAAGAAGGTGAATGCCATACAAGAAAATAGCTCAGAGTTGACAACCAAGTTAGAACTTATCTCTTCGATGAAAGGTAAAGAGGAGGTAAATGTCAATGCCATCACTGATGAAGATATTAGTGTTGTGAATTTTATTGCTCCTAATAGCTATGATCCTAATTGAAAAATAATATTTATGCTCCTAAACTTCCTTATCCTAATAATGGACGAGCATCAAATAATTTTAGTGGAGTTAATGGTAGCAATAGAAATACTCTTGAAGAAACTCTTAAAAGTTGTATTGCTTGCCAGACTGAGCAGAATTAAAACTTCAAGAATATCTTGAAGATTCATGATAACTTACTCGGTCAATTGACTGGTAAGGTTGTTGGACTAACAAATGATGTGCAGATACTTGAAGCCAGATCCAAGAATATGGAGGCACAAGTGGCAAAGATAGCAGAGAGCCAAACCTTGATTTTGGCCAAGTTTGCAGGTAAACCGGAGCCTAACCCTGTTGAAGAAGTTAAAATGGTAAGAAGCGATGAAGAGAAAGCTGAGGTACTTGACACAAGTCATGTGCCAGAGTACAATTAAACCCGTTGCAGATTTTGTCAAGATGATATCCATGAAGTATCCACTACTGGAGGTAACTAACGATGAGGCATATAATGTCTTTGTTGAACACGTTGCAGCCAAGGTACGTGAACTTGATGATGAAAGAAAAAAGTTATTCAGTAAGTTACCAGCTAAGCAAGAGGATGCTTTTGAACCAACTATAGAGATTGAGATAGGACTTAATAAGTTCGGTGCTTTATGTGATCTAGGGGCAAGTATTTCCACTATCCCCAAATCTATTTATGATAGTCTCAATCTTGCTCTTTATGCTAGTACTGAGATTATATTGAATATGGCTAATTCTACTTTCACTCGGGCAGTAGGAATTAAGCATGGAGTTATAGTTCAAATTAATGATTGCCCTATCATGATTGATCTAGTTACAGTAGATATGCGTGAAGATCCTATTGCTCCTATAATTCTCGGTAGACCTTTTCTAAGGACTATCAAAGCTATGATAAATGTGTTTGAGGGAAATGTTCATTTTAATTTACCAGCTAAAGATCCATTTATAAGGCATTTCCCCAAGAAAAGAAATTGAAGACCTACACAGTAGAAGGCATCATTCTAAATGCCAGAAACTATGGTCTCGGTGTTCTAGCACCACCTTGATCACCCCTACGGGCGAGCTATCTGACCGAAAACAAGTGCTTCGTGGGAGGCAGCCCATGTGAATAAAGTAGACATGTAGGTTTTTTGTTTTGTTTTAAATAAAAGAGTGATTGAAGTTCCATGTGAAGAAGTGAGTTTGGAAGAGTTGTTCTAATGAAGGCTTAGCCTTGTGCAAGATAATTTATATGCTATATTGATGTTTGAGTGCATGGATATATATCTATGTATTGCTATGGAACTAACACCACAGGAAAACAAAGAAAAATACCAGTTTTGGAAGAAATAGAACAGAAGACGGCCCTTCCTGCTACCACAGCAGTTGTATGGGCGGTCGTTTGACCCGCAGGAGGTTCCAGGGCAAAACAACAGAGATAACAGAGTGAAGGACATCATTTCAAACAAGCGCACATGCTCATTTTTGTGGTCGTTTTGATTATCTGAAGAAACCATCAACGAGTCCAGAGCATTCGACAACGTTCCAAACGGGCGACGCGCTAGTTCAAGTGGTCGTTTGACATCCTCGACCAGAAGCACAAGAAGAATAGAACGAACGACGGCATTCGAAACAGACGCCGACGCCCGTTTCAATGGTCATTTCATCTGCACGCAGGCAAAGGTGAGTTTAACCGAGTTTAAGACGGTGTTCCATGCGGGCGATTGCGCTTGTATGAGCGGTTGTTTTGCATGCCGGCGGCTCCAATAAGCCCGAGGAAGGAGGTATTTCACCCCCATCTCTCTCTTTTCTTCTTCCTCTTCTCCAAACCTCTCCAAACCCTAACAAAACTACGCCCGATCTCTTTACTCATTCGTTTTCAGTTTTAATCCTTCTGTGTGATCAATCTACGGTATGTTTCTCCTCCGATCACCACCTTATTTTTCGTGAATCCGTGTTCTGCATGCCTAGCATTGCCATGACTAGGAGATGCATATTTTTTATTCAAACTTGAGTTTGGCATGGATTTGTTGATGTTTTTAGAGGAGTAGGATGATGTGAGTACCGTAGGATCATTATTGTTTTATTATGTTGGACTGAAAATTGTTTTGTTGATGTTTACACGGAGATCTTCTCGCGTATGCGGTGATTCGAGTTCATCCACCGCACAACCACAACAAGTTTTCACTCAGGGGATCGTCTTCACCGACCACGGATCAAGGAAGAAGTTCCAAATGCTCACTACAAGGAAGATCAAAGCAACCAAATGGGCTTGTGCGAATACTCTCGCCAAGCTAGGCACAAGGAGAAGTTTCTAAGGTGAACGATGAGAACATGCTAGTTCTCAGGAAAGCAGCAAACCTGGACGTTGGTTATTCGCCCAACTTAAGGGCAATACTTTTGCTACACCTCGCACATCAAGCAAATCATGCATAAGGAGATATCGTGTATGGAGGAGTGATCACCATGTTGGCCAACTCCCTTGGCCTTGACTATAGTCATCTCTGCCCCATTGTCGGTAACACCCTTGTTATTATTTGTGTTCTTACTAGTGCTGGTATCACTACAAAAAAAACCACTTCCGTGATGACACGTGTTTGTCACAGTCGGTCATGTTTTCTGTCATGCATGTACATCCATGACAATTTTATGACAGAATCAAGATAGTCATACCTGTGCTGTCATCGAACTATTCCATGACAGTACCAAAATTATCATCACGGAAGTGTCCACTTCCATGACAATAAATGGCGCGTCATGGAAGTGTTTTCGTCAAGGGTAACCGACATGTGGCATCCACCATAATGGGTCGCCGTTAAGCTATCGGGTTCCGGTTTGGATCCAATAACCCGTTAACAGCCCTGACCAATGGGGATTTTCCACATGTAAAATTCTCATTCGCCGGAGGATCCACGTGTCAGCTTAGTGCTGGGACAGATGTCATCCAGCGAATGGACGGGATGCGCCTATGATACGTCAACACGTGGCTTGGCCCAACAGTGGCCCATTCAGGTCAAAAGGCCGACCCGTTTGACTTGGTCAAAAGGTAGCGGCCCGGCCCACGGAAAGCCTGCTAATGGCCTGTTCGCATATAGCCCATTTACAGCCCGCTAACTCATGACCCATTATAGCTTATCCAAATAAGGACCAGTAGCGTCATCTGGGTCGTTCAATATGATTCCAGCCCGTTGTAACTTCCGGCCCATGTATGGCCCATGACGATTGTCGGCATGCGACACCTTTACGATTCGGCGTGGGGAGAGGTATGCGCAAAGAGCAGAACCAACGATCGACGCGGGGCGATTTTACCCAGGTTCGGGCCGCTGATCAGCGTAAAACCCTACTCCTGCCTTGTTTTATTATCGGTGTTCTTGAGCCCAGGCTCCAGGAGCGCTCGCAGTGAACAGTACGTTCAAAGAGCAGCTACACATGCAAAATGGGCCAGCCAATCTTCCTCCCCCCTGTAGCAGTTGCCTTGGGCCTCCTTTTATACCACAAAGGGGTCACCACAGTGGCAAAATGTACATACATTGAGGTGTAAAGTAGCTACAGGGTCATCATACCTAACCCCTGATGGATTAGGATGAACGCATTTAATGCACCGTGAGGTGTCCGTTTAGGTGTCCTCACCTTCTTGGGGATGGAAAAAGGGGCCATCCCATCAGCACCGCTTAAGCTCTCCTCCACTGGCGCGTTGCCACGCATCCAAAGAAGGACTCAGAATGTCGGGTTCGTTGCTGTGCCAGAGCGGTGGTACAGCAACAAAATCTTGCCGGGTGCTGAACCTTGCCGGGCGCCGAGCCTTGTCGGGTGCCGAACCTTGCCGGGCTTCGCAGGCCATCCCGGTAAGATCTTGCCAGGGAAGCTGGCCTGCGGATTCCAGCTCTTCTTATCTGCTGATCCTCAGATCTTTGACTTGAGAATTTATTTGGTGGCCTGAGTCACCCTCGAACTGTTCCCCGACAAGCCTTGCCGCGAGTATGGCTACAACTGGCCGTGCACAAGTACGGGGTGCTAATGGCCCAATACTTAGTACACCGACAGGAGCCCCCGGGCCTAGGCCACACACGAGTGCGAGGCGTTGTTGGGCTAGGCCCAAATAGTGCACGGGCACATGTGGCAGGGGATTAACTGCTCGTAAATATCCCGTTTACTGTGCCCCCCACTATGCGCGCCGAACGCACGACGTGGGAAGCGTGCCTCAAAAGCTGTAACTGCGACGCGCCTGTAGAGGCGCATTCACATTGGGGAGTAAAAGAGGTGGCCCCGCTCCTTCCCCATAAAAAGGAGAAACCGCAGAGGCACAAGCCTATTTACCCCCCTCTTTTTCTCAATCTGGCCGTCGCCATTGCTTTCCTTCTCTCGAATTCAGAGCAAAGCTTTCCCTCTTCCGCCCGTCGCCTCCACGCCCGCTTCATTCCTGGCTTCCGCCCTTGCAGTCGCCATGCCGCCTAGGACCAGCAAAGGCAAGAGCAAGGAGACGAAAGTCGATGTCCCGAAGAGCGAACTGGTGAAGATGCGGAATAAGAATGTCGTCTTCGCCCCGTCGCTTGATGCGGAAGCTTTGAAGAGGCGGTACCAGTGCATGTGGGCGAGGGAGACGCAGGCTCACCCCGCCACTCGCGTGATTCCAGGTTCTTGCTCCAAGAGTGGGTCAGACAGATACCCCTTTTTTGCCGCATATTTCTATTGCGGGCTCTGCCCTCCATTTTCTGACTTCTTCAATGACATTATGTACACATACGGCTTCCACCTTCTTGACTTCACACCAAACGCCGTAATGTGTATGTCTGTCTTCGCTCATCTTTGCGAAAATTTTGTCGGAGTAGTTCCCAATACCGCCCTCTTCCATCATTATTTTATTCCTCGCATCCAAAAGGGGGAGGCCCTTTCTGGTTCTATCGCCTGGATTCCACGGGCTTGGAATAAGGAGATATACCCAGAGGGAGTTTATCGGGAGAAGTGGGACGAATGGCGGTCTGAGTGGTGCTGGATCAAGGAAGCAGATCCTCATCCGTTCTGTTTGCCTCGACGACAGAAGGCGTTCTGAGGCAGCGATTGGAGCAGCCTTGCCGCGGAGGACGAGAGGCTCACAATCGCCACCACCAGGATCCTTCGCCTGAAAGCCGCCGGGCTTACTACGGAGATGATCACCTTCGATTTCCTCCGTCGCCGCATCGCCCCGCTACAGAGCAGGGGAAGACCAGCTTGGGAGTACCGGAACGCAGCGGACATCATGAGGCTGCGCCTTGGATTGAACAACAATTTGACTGTTATGCAACTTGGCGCCCTCCACCAAAAGCTGTTCCAGCGCGACGACAAGCATCGGTTGCCGGCAAGGATTGTCCCTCTGTGCAACAACTCTGCTCTGGGGTCAATCATCGCCTTCATGCCGATGTTCAATGCCCACGGTCTTGACGCGACTTGGGCCGAGCCGACCGAGGAGGAAGCGCAAAAGTTCTTTGATAACTTGATGGAGAGAGCCGTCCAGGAAGAAGTAGACTTCGTCCGAGCCACCACCGACAAAGAAGTGGCATACATCGCCACTAGGGTGGAGGAGGCAAATCTTGTCGCGGAGGCTGGCAGTGCTGGCTTCACAGAATGGGAAACCAGCGATGCAAAGGTAGTGGTGGAAGTAAAACCTGCCGGGAAGGACAAAGCTGCCGGGGAACAGAGCAGCACAGCCGCTGAGAGCTCGTCCGACGAGGACACGGCTGAAGAAGAACCGCAAGAAGAGCTCCCAGCCCCGAAGAAGACAAAGCGTGTTCTTCGAAAGGCTGCATCTGGCATCCCGGCAAACCAACCTTCCATGAGCAGCGAGGCTCCCGGCAAGAAAACGGCCGGCAAGACTGCGCCGCGGCAAGGGGTTCGACAGCAACCTGCGTGGCGTGCGAGACCCACATCAGCAGCAACTGCTGAGGCGGCAGAGGTGTCTCGCACTACCGCACCGAAAGTTGAGGTGACGGAAACACGCCAACCCCCGGCGCCTGCTACAGCCAAGCGACCTAGGACCCCCCCCCCCTCCGCCTCCCCACACAGGCACTGCAACGGAGGTCGATTTCGACATCTCCGGCTTTAGTCCGGAGCGAGAAGAGGAAGAGTGAGTACCTTGCCACAGCCTTTATCTCCCAATCCTGAATCAATCTTATTGACTTGCTTGTATTGTCTCTGCAGTGATGCAGAAACCTTGATGGAGAGGATGGCGAAGAGGGCAAAGACTTCTACAGGCGACGAGCCTCCGGCAGGCTCTGTGAGCGCGCCGGAAACTACTACCATCGGCCCGGATCTTAGTCCTCGACGCAGCCCCCAGCGCAGCCCCCAGCGTAAGTTCATTATTCTTTTCAGTTGGGGAATGCTGAGGTTCCTATCCTTGCCGCTGATATCTTTGGGCTTGCAGGAGAAGGACGGCAACAAAGGGAGTTATCAGAAGATACCCTCGTTGCGCCACCTCTGTCGACCACATCGCCCACAAGCGCGTCCCCGGCAAGTGATCACACCGACGAGCTTGTCTTGGTTGAGGAGGAGCCAACAACCATGGATGCTGGCATCTCACCCCCGGCAACCGAGGTTGCCGGGAGGGGCGAGGCCACCTCTCAACAGCCCGATGCAGGTAACCAATTGCCTCAGCGTGCTTGCTATTCCTCCCTTTATCTCTCTTTCTTTTGTCTTTTTGAACTTCGATCTTGATCTCATTCTGTTTCTTCCCCTTGTCCTTTAGAACTCCCTGAGATGGAAGACATGGACATCGACGCTGTCATCGAGAAGACCGCCAGGGATGTTGCCGCCGAAGCCGACAAGATCGCTGCCAGCGAGGCCGCCACGGATGCCACCATAGAAGCCAGCGGTGCTTTTGCCGAGGAGGCCGCCAAGACTGCACAGGAGGAACCCGCAAAGGAGTCTACTGAAGAGGGCGGCAAGGAGGCTGGTGACCATACTGACGACATTCCTGCTGCAGGAGCGCCAGGCGCTGCGTCGGCCACGGAGCCCCCTGCTACTGATGAGGCGTTTGTTGAGGATCAACCATCAACATCTGAAGGCCCCTCATCCAGCAAATATCTCAAGGTTGGCGAGAACCTATTTGTCAACTTGCCGGGGACGGCAAGCATTGGGGCACCGACCGAAGGGGAAGTCTTCGACGAAGAAATCATCGTTGCTGCCGGGCTCGAGGTTGTTGATGATCCAAGCGCTAGCAGCAGCAAGTCTGAGGAGGATCAGCTCCTTCAGGCCATGGGCGAAAATTTCCGCAAGCTCCAGGCTCTCCACCACGCCCGGAAAGAGAAAGCGGATTCTAGAATGGTAGTTGTCGAGGCGGCCGAAGCAGATTTTCAGAGGCGCGTCGAACAAATGCAAGTCTGGTACGCCGAGGCCCTCCAAGAATTGACTGCCGGCTAGGAACAAGTGAGCCAACAGTGGACAGAAATCCTCCTGAAACAATCTGACATGGAGAAGGCGCAAGATGAAGCTACGCAAAGAATTGCTGCTGAAGATGCTCTCCTGACGGGGCGTCGCGTTGCGCTTGATGCTCACGAGGAAGATCTCACCGCACGTGAGCAGGCGCTCGCCGCCAAGCTTCACAGCAAAGATGAAGATATCAAGAAGCTTGTCGCGCGGCGGACCCAGGAGCTGCAGCAGAAACACAAAGAGACGCTCAAAGCTCTAACCGTAGATCATGCCGGCAAGCTCAAGGAGGCCGTTGATGCTGCCAAGGCTGCAGAGGCCACCAAGAATGAGCTGAGCGACAAAGTAAAGAAGCTGGAAGCGGATCTTGAAGAACACGGCAAGGACCTCTCGACGCTCAAAGGTGATAGGGAAAAAACCCTCCACACCCTGGCGGAGATGCAAGTTGCCATGTCTAACAAGACCAAGCAGCTCTCCTCAGCAAGTGATGCTATTGCCGTTCTGGAATTGAAGCTGACCACGTTGCAGAAGTCTCTCGAGGCCGGCAGGGCCCGCGAGAAGGCTCTACTCAAAGATCTCCAGGGAGAGAGGAACCTGCTCAAGAGCGCCGCCGCCGCCCAAATCGATTACGAAAAGGGGGTGGAGATCTGGACCGGACGCCTCATCGACGCTGTGGAGAAGCTTACGGCAGAACTGTCAACCATGGGCCTGTCAAACTTCAGGTATTCTTCCGAGGAAAGGATATCTTCGAGTGCCAGGTTGACGATGTTCTTTGAGAGCATCATTGATGCCCTGAAGTTGCTCCAGTCTAACCGGGCAACTCAATTGGCCAACGAGTCCCGCGGGCTTTGCCGGGCTGTCCTCCGCAAGGTGCTTATCAAGGTGGCGCATAACAATCCTGGCATCGACCTCTCCAACGTGCTTGGCCACCTGCCAAAGGACGCAAATCTCGAGGCGCTCAAAGAGCTTGTCGTGTCTATCCTCGAGAAGGTGGATTCAATCAAAAGGATCGAAGGCCAGCACAGAGATTAACTGCTCCACCTCTTCTTGCCGTCGCCATTCCATGCCAAAGACAATTAAGTCTTAAATTAGAACTGCGGCAACTTATTAATGTAATATAACTTGCTTATGTTTGGGTACATGCATGCTATCTCCCTTGTCTGATTCCTTTATGTATGGAGTTCACCCTACGCTTACTGAAAAACTTGCCGGCGCGCAACCTGCTGCGAGCGCTGGGTGCGGGACTTCAGCAGCCTGCTGGAGGCGCAGCGGCCGGCAAGACTCCTTGGTGTTCTCAATGCAGCCACTTAAATTGTTGAGCGGACTCGAAACAAAATAAGGGCGCAACCGATTACAGCAAGGGTTCCTTCACGTGCAGATTTTCCATACAAAAGTCGGAATCGTCCAAGGAAATAACTTTGCAATAAAGGAACTGTTCTAATTTCTAAGTTTTAGAACTTAGCTTTCGGTCACTGTCCTTCCTCCGGCAAGCGTCGATTCTGAACGTCGCCAACTGGTACTCATATCTCCCTCCCCCCCCCCCCCCCGGCAAATGTGCACGCGAGGAATCCTTCTGTCTTTTAAGAAAAAGAAAGAAGAGAAAATAAAAATATGAAACCTTGGCGGTTCGTTAGAACTTACCGGGAGTAGGTGTCATACAACATCTTAGACACACATGCATATATATATATATATATGAACATGGAAATCAATAAGGAAATGCACAACACTTAAATTTATTCATCTGTGCTCAGGATCTGCGCCTGGCTTTGTACAAAGGATTATATGCCTTGCCGGCAAGACTTGTACAAAAGGGTGGTTGCCGGGGGCCCCTGGCAACCGCGCCTTATGGGTAGAACTTGCGAAGATGTTCGATATTCCAGGAATTACTCACTGGAACGCCATCTTCGGTCTCCAGGCGGACAGCGCCAGGCCTGGTGACTCGTACTACCCGATAAGGGCCTTCCCACTTCGGCGTCAACTTGTTTGAATTCTTGGCAGACTGAATCCGTCGAAGAACAAGGTCGCCTTCCTCAAGGCTTTGGGCATGAACTTTGCGGCTATGGTAGCGGCGCAAAGCTTGCTGGTAGCGTGCAGCTCGCACAGCAGCCTGAAGACGATTCTCCTCAAGGAGCACAGCGTCATCTTGCCGCAGTTGCTCTTGCTCAAGCTCATCATAAGCGAGCACTCGAGGTGATCCGTACATGAGTTCCGTGGGGAGAATTGCTTACGCTCCGTAGACCAGAGTGAAGGGTGTCTGGCCGGTGGCTCGATTTGGTGTCGTTCTGATTGACCAAAGAACCGCCGGCAACTCATCAATCCAGCGTCTTCCGCACTTTTTCAGCCTGTCAAAGGTTTTGGTCCTGAGACCGCGCAGCACTTCAGCATTGGCCATCTCCGCTTGGCCGTTGCTTCTCAGGTGAGCAACAAAGGCAAAACAAATTTTGCAGCCAAGGTCTTGGACGTACTGCATGAAGGTGCGACTTGTGAATTGCGTGCCGTTGTCAGTGATGATCCTGTTGGGCACACCAAAACGGCAAACTATCCCTTTAAAGAACTTGATGGCTGATTGTGCTGTCACCTTCCTCACTGCTTCCACCTCAGGCCACTTTGTGAACTTGTCGATAGCAACGTACAAGTACTCAAAGCCCCTGGTAGCACGGGGGAAAGGGCCCAGTATGTCGAGCCCCCAGACCGAAAATGGCCAGGAGAGAGGGATTGTCTGAAGAGCTTGAGCTGGTTGATGCGATTTCTTCGAATGAAACTGGCACGCTTCACACTTAGTTACTAGTGCAATTGCATCCTGGAGAGCGGTGGGCCAAAAGAAACCTTGCCGGAATGCTTTCCCGGCAAGTGCTCTTGATCCTATGTGAGAGCCACATATGCCTCCATGTATTTCTGCCAACAGCTCTAGCCCATCCTCCCGAGGAATGCACTTCAATTTCACACCGTTTGGTCTCTTTCTGTACAGGACGTCATCGACGAACTTGTACATAATAGACCGACGGGCTACTCTTTCCGCTTCTTCCTGTTCCTCCGGGAGCTCTCTTGTTTGAAGGAAATGGACAATGTGCTGCACCCATGCTGGAGCCTGGGGCTCGACAGCTAGGACTAAAGGCATCTCCTCTGCAGGGGGAACGTTTGTCTCGACGGCAAGGGCCTGAGCCCCTGCTGGAGCCTGTTGTTCCCCGGCAAGCATGTCGTTGATCCCGGCAACTTCCTTGCCGGCGGCTCCCGGGAGCTCTGCCGGGAAGTACTGGCCAGAATTCAATTTTCTTATCTTTTCTTGCCGCATTGATGGCGCCACGGATGGTTGAGTCAAATGGAGCACAAAAGTTCCTGGTTCCACAGGCAACTTGAGGGCAGCACGCTTTGACAGGTCATCAGCGACATTGTTCTCGGCACGAGGGATGTGCTCCATTTGCAGACCGTCAAAGTGCTCTTCCATTTTTCTCACTTCATCTATGTAGGCTTGCATCAATGGACTCTGATAACTCTTATTAACTTGCCTGACGACAAGCTGTGAATCGCCTCTGATGACGAGCTTCTTGATACCAAGGTCTGCCGCGATCCTGAGACCGGCAAGCAAACCCTCGTACTCTGCAGTGTTGTTCGTCGAACTCTCCCGGGGAAAATGCATTTGGACTACGTACTTGAGGTGCTCTCCGGTGGGTGTGACAAGCAGCACGCCAGCACCGGTGCCTTGCAGCGAAAAAGCCCCGTCAAAGTACATAACCCATTGCTGGTCAATTTCCTTGCCGGGGAGAGTTGTTTCTTGAACCTCTTCGTCTGGCGTTGGGGTCCATTCCGCAACGAACTCCGCCAAGGCCCTGCTCTGAATTGTTGAAGTGCTTTCAAACTTGAGGCCAAAGCTCGACAACTCCAACGCCCACTCCACGATCCTGCCGGTTGCTTCTGGATTTCACAAAATCCGTTGCAACGGAAAGTGAGTGACGACGATGATTTCATGTGCTTGAAAATAATGGCGCAGCTTCCTCGAGGCCATAAGGAGGCCGAAAAGCAACTTCTGCACGCTAGAATATCTTGACCTAGCTCCTTGTAAAAGAGAGCTAACAAAATAAACTGGGCGCTGCACCACCTTTTTCTTCTGCAATGGTTCTTCTGACTGCACAGGTCTTGTCTTGCCGGGATCAATCCTTGCCGGGGAAGATCCTACCGCGTCACCTGACGGTCCTGCCGCTGGTGTTGCTTCCTCATCAGCTTCTCTCTGCGCCACTAACGCAGCAATAACCACTTGATTTGTCACTGCCAGATACAGCAGCAACGGCTCTTGTGGTTTAGGCGCGACTAGCGTCGGCGGAGAGGAAAGGTATTTCTTCAAATCTTGCAGCGCAGCCTCCTCCTCCGGAGTCCATTTCATTGGACCTGCCTTCTTCAAAATTTTGAAAAAGGGCAGGGCGCGCTCAGTAGATTTGGAAATAAACCTGCTTAGAGCAGCAACACAGCCGGCAAGACGACGCACATCCTTGACGCGCCTTGGCGCTTCAATCTGCTTAATAGCTTTGATCTTGTCGGGGTTCGCTTCGATTCCCTGACAAGATACAAAGAATCCGAGGAGCTTGCCGGAAGGAACACCGAACACGCACTTCTCAGGATTGAGCTTTAAGTTGATCTTGCGCAGATTTGCAAACATTTCTTCTAAATCTTGTATGAGCGTCGCTTTGTCCTTGGTTTTGACCACTATGTCATCCATGTATGCCTCCATATTTCTATGGAGTTGAGGCTCAAAACCGATTTGGACCGCTCTCGCAAATGTAGAACCAGCACTTTTCAACCCGAAAGGCATTCGTATAAAACAATACGTACCACATGGGGTGATAAATGCGGTCTTTTCTTCATCTTCCTTCACCATGAAGATCTGATGATACCCTGAGTAGGCATCAAGGAAGGACAGGAGATCACAACCAGCGGTGGAATCCACAATCTGGTTGATGCACGGCAAGGGAAAGGGATATTTTGGACAGGCTTTATTGATATCTGTATAATCGATACAAAGCCTCCATTTCCCATTCGCTTTGCGCACTACAACCGGATTGGCCAACCAGGTTGGGTGAAGTACTCCTCTGACCAATCCTGCCGCCTCCAGCCTTCTGATTTCCTCGGCAATGAATTCTTGCTACTCCAAGGCTTGCTTCCTGACCCTCTGCTTGACGGGCCGCGCGTGGGGACAGACAGCAAGGTGGTGCTCAATTACCTCCCTGGGAACACCGGGGATGTCAGACGGTTGCCATGCGAACACGTCGACATTCGTCTGCAGGAAGGCAACGAGTGCGCTTTCCTATTTGTCACCTAGGGTGGAACTTATGGTGAAAGTTCCTCCCGTTCTGTCCTCCCTGACGGGCACCTTCTTGGTCTCTGGTGGAGCAGCCTTGGATTTCTTGTTCTTGCCGTTGGAACTCTCTGGTGCATCCTCGACGGAAGCGCAGCACTCCAAGGAGGCGCGCTTACCGGAGTTCGCGCCAAGATTCTCGCCGGTCTTCTTCTTCCCCCCAGGAGTTCCAGCGGCAGGAGCAGATGCCTTGATGGCAAGTGCTGCAACTGCTTCCCGGTAGAGTTGGTCGGCACAGATGAGCGCATCCTTCTTATTGGAATGGATAGTAATGACACTCAACGGCCCAGGCATCTTCAAAACATTATACGCGTAGTGTGATGCCGCCATGAACTTAGCCAGCACTGGCCGACCAAGGATCCCATTGTATGACATAGGGATCTTGGCGACATCAAACACTACCTTCTCGGTCCTGTAGTTGAGCTCGCTACCAAATGTTATCGGTAGCGTAATCTTGCCCTTCGGCTGGGTTCTTCCTGGATTGACCCCTTGAAACGTGCCCGTTTCTTCGAGATCTTCATCAGGAATTTGAAGCCTCTTGAGCACATGTGGTGAGATTAGGTTCAGCCCGGCCCCACCATCAACTAGCATTTCCGTCACCCTGAGGTTGCGGATTGTTGGTGAGACCAACAATGGCAAGCACCCGACCGCGGTTGTGCGATCAGGGTGATCCTCGGCGTCGAAAATGATAGGCGTGTTGGACCACTTCAGGGGCTTACATGCATCTGGTGACGGCTCTGTTGCATTGACTTCTCGCACCCACTGTTTGAGTCGATGGTGGGAAGAATGCAGTGAGGCGCTCCCATCGATACACATAGCCTCTGTAGCTTTCTGGAATTCTTGCTCACTGGACTCATCGTCTTCTTCATCATCATCTTCTTCCTTGTCCCGGCCTCGAGCGGGCCTCTCCCTCTATTGCTCGGCCTTGCCGCGGTGACCTCCTCGGCCACCGTGCTTCTTGCCGGATCCGTCAGCACCGTCATGGGCCTTCTCCTTATCCCGCCTTTCATACTCAGCCCTCTGTTTCTCGGCAAGCTGTTCAACTTGCCGGCAGTTTTGGAGATCGTGGCCCTTGGTGCGATGGATCTTGCAATAATGCTTGCCGGAGCTTTCCGACTTGTCGGCCGCTGCCAAGGCCTGACAGGAAGGGCACCCGGCAAGATCCTTGCCGGGGTCATCAACCTTGGCCTTCTTGGCGGCGCCGGGGTTGCCGGATTCCTCGACAGCAAGCACGGCCTTGCCTCTGCGTTTCTTATTCCACCGTCGGCCTTTCTTTGACGGGGTCGCAGCGTCTTCGTCTTCCGATTCGCCCCCCGCGCCAACAGCCTCGCCAGGGAGTTTCCTCCCCTCTTCAGCTCGAGCGCATTTGTCGGCCAAAGCGTAAAGCTCGGCGATACTCCTGACTTTGTTCATTGCCAACTCTTCCCACATTTTGCGGTTACGCACGTTCTGATGAAACGCGCTAACAACAGCGGCAGGGTGAACGTCAGGAATATTGTACTGCACCCGGCTGAATCTCTGGATAAACTTGCGCAGGGATTCGCCCTCCTTCTGAGGGATGATATGCAAATCACTCTCTTGGCCAGGAGCTTGGTGGCCTCCAACAAAGGCGCTAACAAACTGATGGCACAGATCTGACCAAGAAGAAATAGAATTCTCTGGCAGATGCATCAACCACGACCTAACGTTGGGTTTGAGCACCAACGGGAAGTAGTTGGCAAGTATGTTGTCATCTCGGCCCCCGGCAGCCTGCACCGCAATGGTGTAAATGCTCAGGAACTCTGAGGGATGAGTCTTGCCGTCATATTTCTCCGGGACCTCTGGCTTGAAGGTTCGGGAATTGGGCCACTGGACTTGCCACACCTCACGGCTAAACGCTGGAGTCCCTACCTCGTAAGGCAAGTCTCCTGCGTCCCCCGGCACAGGCTCGTCGACAGCCGGCCCTGCGTGCTTATCAGACTGATAGCGCGCCTCCTGTCGCCGCTCGATGGTAGTTCGAGCGTCCTCCTTGCCTCGTTCCTGGAGAACTTGACGCTGGTCACGGCGCATCCGTGGATCGGACGATGCCGTGGAAACATCATCACGGCGATTGACCTGCTGGGTTGTCGCCCGCCGCTGGTGTCACGGAGGGGAGTGCACCGTGGTTGTACCACCTCCGGTTTTCTCCACATCGGCTCGCGCCGGATTGACGGGCCTTCGCTGTGAGGGCCCTGCCTCTTGTGGTCCATCTTAGTTGGCGAAGCCGATAAGGCTCTGGATAGTAGCTCGCCACTCCTCCATCTTCTCCGGAGCAGGAGGGAAATCGAGGAGCAGCTGCGCATGTGCCAAGGCTTCTGCTGGCGTAGGTGGCGGCGACAGGTGCGAGGTACGTGAGGTGCTCTGACTCCTAGCCATGTTAGAAGGAGCACCATCACGATCACGCGACCGCGCGCCACCTCCGCCGGCAGCTCGGTGTGCATGCTGGGCCCGCGCATCTAGGGATCGATGTGCATAAATCTTTTCATGGGGACGCCCTGAACCACCAGCGCCATGACGTCGCTCGTCGTGCATGGCCTGGGTAGGTCGTGACGCTTGCGTCGGCGCGGGAGCTCGAGCAGGCGCCCTCCGATCTCTGGAATTCGTTGTGCCACCCGTAGGCCACACAGCTCCGTCTCTGGATCCAGCGGCGTGGGGGTTGCCACTGCCACTGCGAACGACGCCGCTCGCCTGGCTTGGATCACCGGAACGCCATGGAGGCTCTAGTCCTCTTCCTTCTGCACCCACGCCATCGCCCGTATGCGAAGGCGCAGGCAAAACGGACATGGATGGTTGCGCTGTCGTAGCGCTCTTCTTCTTGGGTGGCATGATGATGAAGATGATGAAGAAACTAAGGCACCGATCACTGGATCAGGTTCACACAACCTACAATCCCCCTACCTGGCGCGCCGTAGATGTCGGCGTGCGACACCTATGGGATCCTAAGGGACCCCTTTACGATTCGGCGGGGGGAGAGGTATGCGCAAAGAGCAGAACCAACGATCGACGCGGGGCGATTTTACCCAGGTTTGGGCCGCTGATCAGCGTAAAACCCTACTCCTGCCTTGTTTTATTATCGGTGTTCTTGAGCCCAGGCTCCAGGAGCGCTCGCAGTGAACAGTACGTTCAAAGAGCAGCTACGCATGCAGAATGGGCCAGCCAATCTTCCTCCCCCCTGTAGCAGTTGCCTTGGGCCTCCTTTTATACCACAAAGGGGTCACCACAGTGGCAAAATGTACATACATTGAGGTGTAAAGTAGCTACAGGGTCATCATACCTAACCCCTGACGGATTAGGACGAACGCATTTAATGCACCGTGAGGTGTCCGTTTAGGTGTCCTCACCTTCTTGGGGATGGAAAAAGGGGCCATCCCATCAGCACCGCTTAAGCTCTCCTCCACTGGCGCGTCGCCATGCATCCAAAGAAGGACCCAGAATGTTGGGTTCGTTGCTGTGCTAGAGTGGTGGTACAGCAACAAAATCTTGCCGGGTGCTGAACCTTACCGGGCGCCGAGCCTTGCCGGGCTTCGCAGGCCATCCCGGCAAGATCTTGCCGGGGAAGCTGGCCTGCGGATTCCAGCTCTTCTTATCTGCTGATCCTCAGATCTTTGACTTGAGAATTTCTTTGGTGGCCTGAGTCACCCTCGAACTGTTCCCCGACAAGCCTTGCCGCGAGTATGGCTACAACTGCCCATGCACAAGTACGGGGTACTAATGGCCCAATACTTAGTACACCGACAATGACTTTCGGCCCATATGAGGCCCTTTGTAACTCTTGGCCCATAAACGGCCGTGGTGAAACTGGCCCGTAATGAATAGTATATCACTTTATACCCATTAACGGCCCATTATTCCATTGGTCCGTTTCCAGCCCGTGTTATCTTTCGACCTTCTAAGGGCCCATTTATTATTGGGCTCATTTCCAGCATTCGATTACTTACGGTCCGTTACTGGCCTGTTGCGCTTGTGGACCAAATTCAGCCCGTGGTTAAAGTCGGCCCGTCTGTGGCCCGTTAATCCGTTGAGCCATTTTCATAGCGTCATCAAATATGGCCCATTAACGACCCGTTATGCCTACCGATAGAATTAAGCCTGTTGTACACATCGGCCTATTAACGGCCCGTTATGGTCGGCCCATAAACAGACGATTCCCATTCTAGCCGGTTTATGGCCCATATTGTGGCCCGTTAATGGTCCACGAATAGTATGGCCCATATTTGGCCAATCGATCATACGGCCCGTAGAAGGCCCATTGAATCTATGGCCCGTAGAAGGCCCGTAGGTGGCCCATGGTCTCTACAGCAGACAACATGACCATGGTTACAATGGTCTGTATGTTGCCCATGGTTATTGTGGCCTAGTTTTAAAAAATAGGTTATTGTGGCCACTAGGAAACCGAGAAAAAATAACTGCAGAACTAGAAACAAACAAATAAATAAGACTAACAAAATAAATAAGCAAGCAACTAACGCTAGGATATTATGGCAATTACACAGATTACATCCACTGGGCATCAAAGTTCGCCACCAGTGCAAATATAGGGAACAAAGCAGCATATTACATACACTTGTTGTCAAAGTTGGCAACTAGTGCAAATAAAGGCCGCAGCAAAACAAGTCCAGAACTGAAACCACTTCAGAAGAGCTCAAGAAACAATAACCTGGGTACCCACCATGCTGGCAAGATGCTTAGCAAGCTTATTAACTTTCTCTTGTTTGGCGCTTAAATCCTCCAGCGCTTGCTGTTGCACCAGAAAGTATGCATCTGAATTCTGCAGGGACTTCCTCAGTTCTCCGGCTTCGTGTAACAGCACATCTTATCAATGTCTTTCAACTTGAAGTTGATACTCAAGAAGATGAACTGATTCAGGAAGCGTGTTCAAAGAGCTTGTGCCAGCAGTAGTGGCCAGTAACTCGAACACTACATCAAGACAGGACTTTGGGGATGTCTCACTGTCTTTAAGATAGTTTTTATCAACTTTCTTGGAGACCAACAGGGATGTCTCACTATCTTGAACCTTATCTGCATTACTTCCTTTACCATTGCATAACAGGGTACTCTTCTCCAATATTTTGTCCGCATTCTAAAAGAGAAGCAAGCAGACACATCACAGGTTTACCACGTTGTATACGAAACTCATTTTGGTAAACCAGTTCAGTAGTAAGGTGGACAGGATAGAAGCATGAAACAAACATATATCTATGCACTATGGTCACTGTATGGTCTATATCATTCTAGTTTATGTTGCCAAATCAAGATAGAGACGATTTAAATCATATCTGTTTAAGACAAAGCAGCATAGACAGAATATAAGTGTGGGAAACTACATAGCACTAAATACACTTGTAATGTGCATGGCATGAGAATATAATTGTTTATTTAATTGAAACTGAAATCAACATAGAGCAAGTTACAACAGCAAACCAGTTAAAGAAAAAGGTTTAAAACATACTGATGCGGCTTGAAACTGCGTCGGTATTTCCCCCAAGAGGAAGGGATGATACAGTATAGCTACGGTAGGTATTTCCCTCAGTTATGAAACCAAGGTATCAATCCAGTAGGAGAACCAAGCAACACTATGTAAACGGTACCTGCATACAAAGAACAAATCCTCGCAACCCAACGCGTAAGAGGGGTCGTCAATCCCTCCTCGGTAAAAAGATAGATTGTTTTGTATGTGTTTGGACAAATAGATCTGAATAAAACACGAAATAAAATATGCAAATAAAAAGTGCAGCAAAGTATTTTGGGGTTTTTGGAAAAATAGATCTGAAAACAAATGCGAATAAAAATAGATCGGAAAGCAATATGATAAAAGATAGACCCGGGGGCGTAGATTTCACTAGTGGCTTCTCTCGAGAAAATAGCATACGATGCGTAAACAAATTACGGTTGGGCAATTGATAGAAGATCGAATAATTATGACAATATCCAAGGCAATGATCAATATATAGGCATCATGTCCAAGATTAGTAGACCGACTCTTGCCTGCATCTACTACTATTACTCCACACATCTACCGCTATCTAGCATGCATCTAGTGTATTAAGTTCATGGAGAAATGGAGTAATGCAATAAGAACGATGACATGATGTAGACAAGATCTATTCATGTAGGAATAGACCCCATCTTGTTATCCTTAATAGCAATGATACATGCGTGCCTCGCTGCCCCTTCTGTCACTGGGAGAGAACACCACAAGATCGAACCCATCACAAAGCACCTCTTCCCATGGCAAGAAAAGTTGATCTAGTTGGCCTAACTAAACCAAAGATTTGAAGAAGAAATGCGAGGCTATAAATAATCAAGCATATAAGAGATCGAAGAAAACTCAAATAATATTCATGGATATAGATCTGATCAGAAACTCAAAGTTCATCGGATCCCAACAAACACACCGCAAAAAGAGTTACATCAAATAGATCTCCAAGAGACCATTGTATTGAGAAGCAAAAAAGAGAGAAGAAGTCATCTAGCTACTGCCTACAGGCCCTTAGGTCTATGGTGGACTACTCACGCATCATCGGAGAGGCACCAATGAGGATGATGAACCCCTCTGTGATGGTGTAGATTGGATCTCGTGGTTCTGGAACCTGCGGCGGTTGGAATTGTGTTTCGTCTGCTCCCCTAGGGTTTCTGGAATACATGGGAATTTATAGAGCTGAGAGGCAGTGCAACGGAGCTACATGGGCCCCACAACCCATCAGGGCACGCCTGGGCCTCCTGGCGCGCCCTGGTGGGTTGTGGTCCCCACGGGCCTTCCCTCATCCACTTCCTTGGCTCCCAAGTTGTCTTCTAGTCCAAAAAAAATCTCCAAAAAGTTTCACTGCGTTTGGACTCTGTTTGGTACTGATATTCTGCGAACTAAAAACAAGCAAAAAATATCAACTGGCACTGGGCACTATGTCAATAGGTTAGTCCCAAAAAATGATATAAACTTGCTATAAAATGATTGTAAAACATCCAAGAATGATAATATAACAGCATGGAACAGTCAAAAATTATAGATACGTTGGAGACGTATCACATACCTGTTGCACCACTGGAGTTTCAATTGCATCCTTCAAATTTGAAATTAGTTGTTATGAGTAAATACAGTGATGCAAGAGCAAAGGAGTATGAACCATAGCTACGGAACCTAACCCGAGAACAATTCTTCTTCTGCTTTAAGCGTTGACTTGGGGCCCGAGAACAATTCTTCTTCTGCTTTAAGCGATGACTTGGGGTTCGGAGTGGTGGTCCTCGTGCTTTGGGCACTGCAGTTGCCTTACTAACTGCTAGTGTTTGGGTGCTCTGTGGTGGAGACGGTGCTGTGTTAACTGGAACTGGTTTACAATCTGCTGGGGTTGGGGTTATAAGGGGTGTAGCTGGTTCTCTGTCCAACTGGGTAGGGGTACTATCTGCGTGAGTCTGGGTTATGTGTGGTGGGGCTGGTTCTTGGGCAAGTACAACCGTGGTTCTATCTGCATCGACGGGTAGCACTATCTTTTCTGAAGACCGTGTTTTTACTCCCATAGATACTGCCATCACCCCCTTCAATTCAAATGGCTGATAAACCAGAAAAGTAATTGAATATATAGACATTGTATGATAGACAGGTGCAATGGATAGTAGGGAAGAAAACAGGGCATGAAATAATTCACATTTATGTTGTCTAACCAAACAGGATAGCATGACACAATTTCACATATATGATGGCTAAATAAACAGGATAGCATGACACAATTTCACATATATGATGGCTAACTAAACAGGATAGAATGACATACTTCAAAATATGATGACTATGTAAACAGGATGACATGATATAACTACACGATGTGTCTATTAAAGTGGTTGGCATGCCATAATTCACATACATGTCGTCAATGGAAACATGATGGCATGATATAATTCACGGATAGAATGACATAATTCAAAATATGGTGACTATGTAAACAGGATGAGATGATATAACTATATTATGTCTTTAGAAAATGGGTTGGGATGCCATAATTCAGATATATGCTGTCTATGTAAACATCATGGCATGATATAATTCAAATATATGATTTATATACTAAGCAAGTAAGCAGAGGGCAATCGCATATATGATGTGTAAACTAAGCAGATGGCATTCAATATTGTGTATATGATGTAAAAACTAAGCATTGCAAGACAACATATGCATGATATGAGTAATATAACCCTGCCAAGTTTGAGCATACACCTCAAGGGGAAAATAGGACTGGTCATCTATCTCTGAATCCTCCTCTGAGGAGCTATCTGTAACCAGGAAGATATCTGCTTCAGCAGGTAGCATTGTCTGCTCTGAAGACCTTGTTTTCACTCCAGATTTTTCCATCACCAATTCAAATGGCTGATGCAGAGGAAGAGTAGTTGAATATACAAACATTGTCAACAAATGGAATACGTAATACAAAAAAAAGGATGGCATGATATAATTCACATATATGATGCTTGGCTAAACGACATGGCATTGCATAATTCACATATATAATGCCTTGCAACAAGATAGCATTGCATAATTCACATATATAATGTCTTGCAACAAGATGGCATTGCATAATTCACATATATGGTAATTAGACACTAAAGAGGTGGCATTCACACAAAGCATGTCTAAACTAAGCAAATGACATAACAATGCAAGACACCATATGCACGATATGAGCAATATAAACCTGCCAAGTTAGAGCATGCACCTCGGGGAGGAAATAGGACTGGTCATCTGTCTCTGAATCCTCCTCTGTGAAGCTATCCGTAACTAGCAAGACATGCGCTTCGTCAGATAGCATTGTCTGCTCTGAAGACCTTGTTTTCACTCCAGATTTTTCCATGACCGTGTCGAATGGCTGATGCACAGGAAGAGTAATTTAATGTACTAACATTGTTGACAAATTTAATATGTAATAAAAAAAGGATGGCATGATATAATTCACATATAAGATGACTGGCTAACCAGGATGGCATTGCAAAATTCACATATATGATGCCTGGCTAAACAAGATGGCATTGCATGATTCACATATATGATATAGAAACTAAACAGATGGCATTCACACAAAGCATGTCTAACCTAAGCAGATGACATATTTTATGTATAAAATAAGCAATGCAAGGGATATGACCAACATCAGCATGCCAAGTTAGAGCAAAAGACCTCAGGGGGTAAATAGGAGTGGTCTGCTCCCTCTGAACCCCCCTCTGAATAGTTGTCTTCCTCTTGATTACAGTCTGGAATGGGGGAGGTGGAGTTGCTTTTGCGCCCACCATGGAGCGACGTCTGCATGAAATTTTATTGCCATGCAAGGCTCGTCTCGTTTGCTCTACATGTTCAGTACCATTGTGTACAATAACTGACATGCATAGGAATAAAACATAGTGAGATTATGTAAGGAGTGCATGCACAAATCTAGAGTGATGGTAGCTACCTGTGGATAGACCCAAAACCAGTGATAGCAGACAGATAATAGCTTCAGTTAAAAAATAAAGATAATGGCTCCTTTAATGTTTATTTCCCACCCAACATGAAACTCATAGTAGACACGTGAGATTAACCAGATACTAGACAGATAGTATTGATTGCTGCCCCAATATGTACCCCACAACCATTTAAAAACTCAAGTTTGAGCATTAGTTTGGACCTGACTCGGAGTATAATCGATGAATAGGACGATAAAGTAGCATGCCATATTAAGCGATGCATAACGTAAGCAGACACGAAAGAGTGTGACCTCTCTTGCGGACCCGTGTAGTCCTCAAGGTCATCTGCTTAGTTGATGATGGTAATGCCCTTGTCGTGGCTGCCAGCGATAGGGAAGAAGATCTGAGGCGGCAAAAGACAGACTGGAGGGCGGAACCCTGCTGTGGTGAACCCTTCCATCGTTAGAGCAGCTGAGCTGGGGTGGACGACAGCGCAGCAGGAGCGGGACAAACCACACAAGGTTTTCTTTGACCCATATCTGTAACAGAAGTAATTCTGTAAGGGCTTGTTTGAATTGGAGGATTCTAACAATGCAGGGATAGGAAATACACAGGAATAGGATAGGAATGCACGTGCAAAACAGAGAATTTAAAAACACAGGATTTCTGTCAGTCTGGGTGTTTGGTTCACAAGAGTCGGAAGATCACAGGAATGCAAAGAAGCATGGTGAAATTAAGTCAAACCACAAGAAAATGTACAGTTATAATGCTATTATGCTACTATCTCTTAGTCTTGTGCTTCATGAATAGGAATTTGAAAAGGGGGCCAAGTGGATATTAAAATTCCTACGGTTTTTCTTTGAAGGCGACACTAAAGGAACAAATCCTACAGTTTTCCTTTGCTCCATTCCTTTGAACCAAATGCATGAATAGTAGTACCATAGGAAACTTTCCAATTCCTATGTTTTCCTTCACTTTTCCTTTCAAGCACTGGCGATTCTAGTAGGCAGGCCTGAACAGGCAAAAGCCTACTCCCTCCATCCGGTGAAGAGTGTACGTTTGGGTTTAAAATTTGTCCACAA
Source organism: Thinopyrum elongatum (assembly GCA_011799875.1). Lineage (NCBI taxonomy): Eukaryota > Viridiplantae > Streptophyta > Magnoliopsida > Poales > Poaceae > Thinopyrum > Thinopyrum elongatum. Next base: position 402,853,624 of record CM022302.1, on the reverse strand, counting down.
AAGAGTGTACTTCTATCTTCCTAATGCACTTTAAAGTATTTTCTCTCATCACACGGTAATCAAGACCAATAGCATTCTATACATAGTCTTCTTAATATTTACATGCACTTAGCTCATTAGGGGTTGGGTAATTAAAGAGGAGAGAGATGGTGGCTTGCATTTTCCCAATGCATTTTTTACTCCACTCCATAATTTGTCCTAAAATTTCTAGATGTACACTTTTCACCGGACGGAGGGAATACACTCCAAAAATGTTTTTGTGCTACTTCTACTACTTTGGACCTAGGCCACTACCCTACTAGCTCAACTCCTAGGCCCATCTACAAATGCACAGCTCAAACGCGTAGAAATAAATAATTATGGCTCTCGAGAGAGTCCATCACAGATAGCTAAGTTGCCTGGCACCTCACTGCTTGTCATATAGTAGGATAAACTAATCGTATTTCACGTTACTACGCGTGCTCAGTGGAAATATATATAACATGTAGAGTAAAAAAGCAATGCAACAAGTGTACAACCTCTTTGGCGAAGCCATGTCGATCTCAGCATCATTGGGTTGATCGCTGAGGATGCTGCGGCTCATGTGGCTGTTGGAGAAGGGGAAGAAGATCTTAGGCGTCTGGAGATGGAGCCGAGGGTACTGCTCCGCTGTGATGGAGGGTTTCATCGTTGGAGCAGCTCCGATGAGTTGTACGACATCGAGGCTGAAGTAGGACAAGAGAGACAATGTTAACCTGAGTGGAATTCTAATAGCATTTCCAATAGATGATGCAAAATACATAACCACAAAGTGTTAGATGTAATATACATCAGCCGCTCATCTCTGAACTTAACTATCAAAACTGAATTTAACTGTCAAAACTGAATTTTACTATCAAAACTGAATTTTACTATCGAAACTGAATGCACTAGTAGCAGAATAGCAGTGCACTAATAGTTTTGGCCGCTCGAGCACTAGTGGCAGAGTAGCAGTGATCTAAATCGGTAGCCGCTCCGGCAGGGAACATACTACCAGAGAGCAACTGGGGCAGCTGGTCATGCAGCAGCAGCAGCGCCTAGACCAGCAGCGCGTGCGAGAGCCGGGGCAGCTGGTCATGTTGCAGCATCTCGGGTAGCAACAGCAGGAGCGCAAGCAAGAGTAGAGCAGCAGCACAAGCAAGAGCAAGAGCAGCAGCGCAAGCAAGAGCAAGAGTAGACCAGGCAGGGGACCGAGAGCAAGAGCAGAGCAGCAGCAGCGTGAGCGAGAGCCGAAGCAACAGCAGCAGCTCCTAGTGATGTGGACGTCGCCGCCGAGGGAGCAACGCCGTGGAGGAAGTGGCCGGCGACGCCGCCGTAGATGGAGCCGTGCCATGGCGGCTCGGGACCGAGCGCCGGCAGCACCATGAGATTGAATCAAGAAGAAAATGCGGCGATTAGTGTAGAACCTCTTTGGTGGCGCCGATTAGGCCTCAGCTTCATCCGAGGAATCGGTGATGGTGCTGCTCTTCCGATGGTGCGGGTGAAGACGGCATTGTGGGAATGGAGGTGGCGCGATAGATGAGGCGAATATCGGGGCGGCTCCTTGGAGGTGGAGGATGGGGTAACTGAACCGGCGGGACAATGAGATCGACGACGGATCCTCATCTAGTGCGGTGGATGACGAAAGTCGAGCTGTTCCGATGGACGATGTCATCGGGGAAGAGGCTCAGGCTGGGTGGCGAATGGAGGAGGGTGTGGGGCTTCGCGGGTTTTCGCGGCCTCAGTGTATGAATGGGGGCGGAGGGGATGGGAGGGGGAACCATGGCTTAGGGACGCGCTTGTCCGAAATGTGGGGTAAGTTATGAAAGTACCCCCACCGATTTGAACTAGGCGGTTCTTTCGGTTCAGGGGTATCACGGGGATTTCACGTGTCGGGATTTCGCAGGAGGTGGGAGTTTTCGCGCGCTTTGTAATTTTGGGATAGCAAGGCGCGGGTTGAGATGGAGGGAGTTTTCGGAGCACAATGAGACAAAGAGATATCTTAAAATTTCGGGATAACAAGGCGTGGGTTGAAGAGGCGGGAGTTTTGTAGCACGATAGACAGAGATGCTAGCTTGAAATTTCGGCATAACAAAGCACGGCTTGAAATTTCGGGAGAACAAGCTTAACGTGTACAAAAAAACAAAACAAAAAGACAATTCGCACCCCACTAGAGAGAGCTCTTTAAATCGGTGGGGGTACTAGAAATGCCATTCAAAAACAACAACAAAAAACTAAAAAAATCGGGACAGCAAGCTTAACATGCAAAGTACCAAATCAATTTGCACTTCCCTCAACAATAAAAAAACAATTCGTACTGTCTAGCATATGGACTAAATTTGAGTACATTTTCCCTGTTTGAATGGGATTGTACTCGGGTTAGTTATACAACCATCTAAATATTATCTTCACAAAACATGACATGAAATAGGAGTAGTAAATTCCCATATAAATATGAACTACATGTACATACGATCTCAAATTCAAATATATGTATCCATTTTATGTTGAATTCAAATCATAGTACATGTATGCTCTAGCTAGATGTTCGGAATCTAAACCATGTATGATACTATGTACAATGTGTTTAACACGCACAACACACACACACACCATTTAGATATGTGCTGCGAAAGCCACCCATCATCTTACATTTGAATAGTGTGTCCGTGCATGGATGCAATGTGGCCAAATGATGCCTGCCATCGGTATCTCAAAATCAAATCAGTTTGACCTTGTTCAATGTGTATATAGTATAGAATGCTCTTTCAAACCCACACCACGCATATCTCAATTATATTCATGCATGCATGGGTTTCAAACATCATGATCTCTTATTCAAATATTTGAATTCAACTTTACATTGATTATGACCTCACCAAGTCTTTTACACCCACACAGTCGCCTTCTCTTTATAGTTGTACCACTAACTTTCTCTCGTGCATGCATGCACACACACTACCACTCGGTATTATCCATCGCACACACGCAATCTTCTTTCAGGTCGGTCTCCCATGCATGCACACACACACACACCTCCCCCTCTTCATCACTTCGGCATTCTTTATCTCTCACATGCATGCGCAACGATCGATGTTCCTCTATGTGTGTATATATACAGCTAGGTCTTTCCCAGTTTTCCACACAAACCGATCGATCTATATCTCTAGTCAGGTCTCACCCTGCTCTTTCCCACGTACACATCGATCAAATATACCTCTCTATATAGGACTACATAGCTAATACACACACATTATCTATCCATCGTCTCCCTCTCATCATCCATGCCTTCCACTTCATCTCTCATACGCGCGCACAGTGGCGAAGACAGGGGCGGCAAGGGCCCTAGCCCCCCTAACATCACTATATTGAGGCTAATATGAATGTGATCAGTAGATCAATTGTTGGTAAAATGGTTTAAGTTGATGAATTGGCCCTCCCCATAAAGGATTAGCAATGCTTGGCCCCCTAGCTCATTTAATTTTCATGGCTCCGCCACTGCGCGCAACCGCACGTTCTCGGCCCCTCTCTTTAAATATCGATCTCGCACTTGTGCACTCCTTCCGAGTCTCCCTCCACTTGGACCCTCGCACCATCTTCCAACCACCCCCCCCCCATATCACAGTGCTCGTAGGGCTCTTCCCTCTATCTGTCTCTATCGATATCTCATGCGGTCAACCCCTCCCCTCCCTTCTCGTATATCACCCCGGCCCCATGCACATACATGTATGTAGATAGGCCTCTCCTTCAGTCAAATTGCATTTACACGTATTCCCTCACCATATCTTAGTATCTCTCACACACATGGACTACGTGTATGAAAGAGAAGAGGTGCACACATGCACTCGTTCCCACATACAAACACGCGGGTGCACGGTGGAGCACATTTGTGCCAAAAATGAGCGAGTAGAAAGGCTTTAGACGATGTGCCACTAGTCTATATATATACCCCTATATAGTGTGCGAATAACTTTGAAAGATGGTCGTTGGATGAAGCCAATCCGACAGTGCAGAGATGGCAAATCCGAGCATTACTGGTCGTTGGATATCATCTACATTCCACCAGATTCTGCCACATATACAATCTAGAAGACTCCATGGTTGAACTTAAGCATAATGCACAAACCTCAAAACACAAGCACTTCTTCTTTGTTCTAGAATCTTCTATATCATAATTGCCCAAACTTTTTTTCTAGATGAATTGCCGTTATTTGTTTTTACTTTATGCTTTACAACGCACAATTCCATAAATCTTAAACTAGATTAACTTTTTTATAAAAACTAATTGATTTTGAATGAGATGAACTATAAGAATTAAACGAACATCTACATCATGAATATATGACTCAAAGCTTACATGCTATGGTGTGGTATTTATTCATAATTTGGTTGCCAAACTCATGCGTGCAATGCACGTGTACCTTACTAGTACTTCCAGTATGTGCAAAACACATAAGTTAGAATTCCAATGGCACGCTACACAGTGTCTCTCCCTTTTTCAATTAATATATTATGATTAAAATGATGTGGGAGCATCCATGAAGCCACATGGCACATGTGGAGGTATTGTCGCGACCTTCTTGTGTGGATTGATCACAGTGATGTGCTGTTGGTTCCAAAAGAATGTACTCGTCCTCTCTCACGCACACTGGCGGAGTACGTGCACAAAGCAAAGATGTGCGCGCATGCACACGCGGGTACACAGTGGAACGCATTTTTGTAGGAAGATCCACCCCATGTGATAATTTGACGTGTGTAAAATCGTTCACTTAATGGATGGTCAATTAATACAGCGCATGCAAATTGAGTGGACGTGAGGGAGGAAGTAGTTGAGAATGACATTACTACTCCACTACGTGCATGCGAGTAGTTAAATCATGGGTTGCTACTTCCATTGGTCTCCTTCATATTTTGTGCCAATTTTTAACCATAATTTTAAGTAACACAATATTTATGCATGTCATAAAAATTAATATGATCGAAAACTATGTTCAAATGCGACTCCAATGATATAATTTTTGGTGGCGTGCATTAACATTTTCTTAGTTAAAATTTTGGTCAAAATTTGGCACAAAATAAAAAGGGGGCCAATAAACCAGGACGTAGGCAGCATGATCAATTTTTGCCTGGGTTACTGTTGGTGGCCTTTGTATTTAAATATGGACGGAGTGGAGTAGTACTATCTTTATCTTAGCCTCGTAGGGCTCTCCCAGCGCCTATGCTTGCCTCCCCGCCTCGCCCACTGGATCCCGCCATGGATAATCCCTTAGATCCAAGGATCCCGCAGGCTGCCCTCTCACTGCGGCCCGCAGCACTGCCACCTTTGAGCGAAACCCACATGTGTTTCAGAGGGGATCCATTGCTCTGGAATCACAAATCGGTGGCACCGGAGGACATGCCAGGGCTATGTTTCAGGTGGTGGGCAGCAAGGGCAAATCACATCGAGGAAGCATCGCATCGATTGGAGACAAGTTCGAAGGAGCTACGCCTGGCGAAGCACAAGGTGGAGGCGCAAGTCGATCTCAAGGGAGAGATGGTGAGGGATGTTAGCATCTGGCAGCGTCACATTGATTTCGAGATGGCGCTAATGGCAGAGATCATATTCACAGAGTCGACTGCGGAGAAAAGAACGCGCATGCCTGCGTGATGGGATGAGCAGCCAGTGCAACTGTTCAAATGGGCGGTAGGAGAAGCCAAATCGCGGAGCCAGCTGCGGCGGCGGCACTGGGGATGCATCATAGGTGAGGTGAGCTGCCCTCCTGCCCCGCCAGCGATGCAGTGACCTACTCGGTTGCTACTGGAGTGAACTTGCGGCGCCATGGTGGTTTGCAACCATGACAATCACTCCATCTATATGTATTGTATTTTTGTGAAAATACTTGGTTGTTCAGAAAAAGATGGTAATTGATTTATCACGAGTTTTTGAATGCTTGGTCGTGACAATCACCTGAAGCCACAACCACAAGTCTCCATCGCGTAATACTTGATGGTCGGTCGCACCAACAGACGGTCAGTCAGACCCGCGTCTCACCGAAGGGACACGCATTGGCTTGGTCTGACATGTACGACCAGTTACATCACTGACTTGTGTGACCATATTTGAGCAGTAGTACTTGAGATTTGTGTTCCAGGAAACTCATCAGGAGCCGTTTCGGGCCTCGAAACCAAAACCATCAATTAACCTTTAGCTTGTTCCCGTCACATTCCAAAGTAGTACTACCATGCTATAATTAAGTGCAAACCTGTTCACACCTACGTATCAAACCTGAACGTGTTCCCATTATGCAGGTTTTAGTACTAATGCTAGTAGGTTATAAAAAGGGGAACTACCTAGCCGAAAATTACTCTACCTTCCTCCTCATAAGTCTTTCTTGTTCGTGTGTCCTTGCCATGGCCGGTGTGTAGAGCTCTAGGTCGAGAACTACTAGTAACAAGGGAGTAGCGACCAAGGCCACGAAAAAAAATAGAGGGCTCGCCACCTCGCAGAGGCCTTGAAAGATCTCTCACGGGCAGGCGAGGGCTCCCAGGAGCACCCTAGCCACGGAGGCGAACATGCCGAGCTGGCGGTACTGGAGTCGTTATCCCACGACGACATGCCCGCTCAGCTCAATAAGTAGAAGGAGTTGACCGACGACTTGGTGAAGCTGCTGAAGGAGAGCCTCGACGACATGCCCGCTGAGCTCAATAAACAGGAGGAGTTGACCGCCGGCTTGGTGAAGCTACTGAAGGAGAGCATTGCCTCAGGTAAAAAGGCGACCGGTGAAATCCTGCAACTTCAGGGGGACCAGGCGAAGCTCTGCCACGAGCTCGACCTGCTGAAGGAGGAGAACATCGGCTAGAAGGAGCTGCATGAGAAGAGGAGTTCCTCGGTGAAAGATGCTGAACGCCCTCATCATGGAACAGAAGGAGGAGTTGGCGAAGCTCCCCATCGAGCACCCGGCTGCTGTCAAGCTACGTAATGCGGCCGTGGAAGAGATGATGAATGCTTGCCTCGAGAAATCCCACATCATGGACAGAATGAAGAAAATGGCGGAGGAGATGCACGAGGAGATGAAGGTCGTGGAGGCGATGAAGAAGTAGTTAGGACTCCGCGGCCAGTAACCCTTCATGAAGTAGAGAGCAGCTCCCCAGACTTGTGTCTGCATCTTCCTTCTTTTTTATCTTCCTTCTTCTTTTGCTCCTGTGTTTCTTCTTTTGATTCGGGTGTTTCGCCGCATGTGTCACGTTCTCTGCAAGGCACGAATAGAACAATGCTAACAATGAGCGGCGCTGTGGGATCGATGACTAGCAAATTAGATCATTTATTATTGCCATATCGCACTGGGCTGCCGTGTTTCGCGCTCCTCCGTCATACAAGTACTCGAGTGGAAAACTAGAGTATAGCGCACGGTTATTTGCTCCTCCTCAGGTCGTCGGCAACAATTATACGAGCAGTCAAATCACAAGGCCCCATCTTTCAGCAGTAATGAGCCGTCAAATCACAAAGGCCCTCGCCTCTCGTCAAACCGACCAGGCGAGACTGCCCCGCCCTCTAGCCTTTTAAATGTAATTTTGTACAGTAGTAGTATGGATTGCGCCATGGAGCAAAACTAACAAGATGAAATTAAATAAAAAAAGGTGGTACATATACAACACCAAATTATGCATAGTACTATTAAAAAGCTAGTACGTGCTTACTAGATGGGGTGCTAAAGTCTATTAAAGAAATTAGCATACCTATTTAATTCTTTGATAACTAAACTCCTTCATGCTTTGGGTAAACTTCTCTCATTTAAGTTTTTTTTAGAATTACTTATCTCATTTAAGTGTTTTGCGTATGTGGCATGCTTAGAGCATGGTTAATAGTATAGCCAACTGCTGGCTATATGATGTTGACCATATCATATAAAGTACGTATATAATGTAAAGAAACGAGTGGCAGTACTACCAACTACAAGATGAATTGTAAGAAATACTAGTATGTACGTACTGAAGAGTTAAAGTAACGAGAAAGAACATAACATAGTTCTGCTGGGGGCTCAGCACAACACACCCCTGAAATAAAACTAAGCACCCTGAAATTAAACTAAGCAACTAATCCGGTAGGCACTGCATTAGAACCACCATGACCAATGATACTGCCACCTTACTCGGACTCCTCATCCACATCCTCGACTTCGTCCTTTGTAACACCCTGGATTTTTGCCCATTTTCTTTTTCTTTTGATTTTGATCTGGTTTTGCTTTTCAGTGGCTTAGTGGTCTTGAAACCTGGAGAGATCACCTTTGATTTCTCTCCCCAGTGGCTTGTCAATCTCAAAATCATTTCAAGACCTTTCCATTTCCATTTTGGACCAATCCCAATATTCTTTTCTTTGGGAATATTCCTTTTTCTATTAAAGGAATAACCCTGTCTGTCTTGGGTTGTGAAGCAACCCACATTTCCATCACTCTGAAAATTCCCAAATAATTCTCATAAATCCTTTGGGACATATCTTCCTCAGATATGTCAAATACTTTCTTGCCATGTTCCAAAATAATTCCCAAATAATCATTTTCCTATTCTGCCCTAAATGGCACTTTGAGAAGGAAGTGCTATTTATGTTTGTTTGTTTGACTCCAAACTTTTTGGACACTCTTTCCTATCCATATCATAGACCTCCACCAAATTTGAGCATCATCCCATCATCTATATGATCACAGCATCAAATCTTTGTTTCTGGTAATTATTTTGGGTTGTGAAGCAACTATAATTTTTAATGCTCCATAATTCATGAATAATTTCCAGAACATTCTCCTACCCATATTAACCATCTCCACCAAATATTAGCTCATTTTGTTTACCCATTAATTCTCAAGAATTCCTCCAAGTTTCTGTCCAGTGGGAAGTGTTGTGAAGGAAGTACCATTTATACTTGTCCAAATGCTATGAAATTTTTATGGAATCTTGGCAGTATCAAATAACTCTCCTAACCCAATTTTCATGCAAATACATTTAGCCAATTGAGCACTACTTCAAGATTCTCATTTCTGGACCAGAATGTGGTTTGTGAAGGAACCATGAGCAAATCTTGTTGAAAGTGTCTCAAACTTGGTCAGTGGGTAGTCCTTCCAACACTGAACACTCCAGGCAACTTGTTTGACTCCAATGCCTACTCGTCTCACTTCTGGATCCCTCTCTAGTTTCTGTTCAGAATCTTATCTGAGGGCTATCTCTCTGTTCATATCATCTCTTGTCAAACCGGTGACACTGTGAGGCCTTAGGGAGCAGGGTCGATCGTGTAGACACGATTGGATGGGTCGGAGCGCACCTTGGGCGCCAAGGCACGCGGTGACCACGTGTCGGCCGAGGCCAAAACCGCGCTCTGCACGACGCCCGCATCGGTCACGTTCGCCCTGACCTCCTCTCGACGTCTCTCCGTGTCCCCTTGTGCCGACTTCCTCTCCGCCGTCCACGTATCCCCTCCAGAACCCTCGCGGCCGCCGGAGAAGCTCGCCGCCGCTCGCTGCCAAGCTCTGTCACGGGCAGCACAGTGAGCATCCATCGCCATCCTTGTCCTCGCACCATTAATGGCTCTGGTTCGGTCCCGTCGGTCCTGCGCGCTCAAGTCGACCTCAGCCGCGCCGCGACGACCTGCGCTGCGGCCAGCTCACCGTACTTGACGTGCCCGCACGGCCGTGGCAGGATCCGGCTCGGCCTCCCTCCGTTCCTCTATATAAAGACCACCCCGAGCCCTCTGAGCACACCATCAGCCCCACCTCTTCCCTTGAGCCCCGCCTAGCTAGCCCCTCGAGCTCGAGAAGCTCTCTGTGGTCGCCATGACCGCCTCGGCCGCCGGCCTTCTCCTCTTAAATTCGGTCAAGCCGAGATCTCTCCCTCCTCCGTTCCACCACCAGAGCTTCACCCACTCACCGGCGCACCTTCCCCTTCCCTTAGTTCGTCGGCGGAATGACCAGGGCCTCGACCCCAACTCCGGCCGAGCCGCCATCCGCCGCAGCCCTCCCCACCTCCGTTCCCGAGCTCCCCGGTGACCGCGCTGCCATGGAACGGGTCGGCCTCGTCGCCCTGAGCACGTGGGTAGGTCGAGCGCCGCCGATGGTGACCGGAGTCGCCGGCAAGCCTCGTCGGGCCGGCCCGGTCCTCTGTCCAGCGCGGGAGCGAGCGAGGAAGAAGAAGGAGGCATGGAGAGGGAGAGAGTCAACGGCGGGCCCCGCCTGTAAGCGTCCCAGCCGGCCGGCCCCGCTTACGCTGACGTGGATAAGTGGAGGCGTATTCCCTTGAATACGTCTCCCGCAAACGAAAGCGTGTTTTATGTCTGCTTTAGCTCAATGTACGTTTTCGATGTTCTGAAAGTGTATTCCTCTCTGTTCCAGTCCAGAATACATTTTCTTAGTCAGAAAGCGTATTTATAATTTTGCGCCTCTGTCTTATCCATTCAGGGACCCGGCTGTGAATATTATTTTGATAGAAAAGTCCCTGATCTTCTACACCTCATAACTCCGCAACCGTAACTCCGATCGAGGTGAATCCAACGCCCACGTCTTCGTCTCGTCGAGCCCGTTCTGTTGGTACCATTTTCATATGGGTTGACACTGTGAAAATGACCATTATGCCCTTGCCCGAAAACAGCCTTCCGAGGGAGAACTGTTTCCGGCGATCCATTCTGCAAGCTTCTCACACTTCTTTCCGGTGGATCCTTCATCCCCAGGCAAGCCACGACAGCCACTTGCATGACGGACTTGCAGTAGCTATGTTTTCCTACTTATAATTAATTATTATGTGCCTGTTAATATATATATGCTTATGTGACCTGCTAGTTATCAAGTATCCGTTGCTATCATTATGCTCATGATTATTACTTGCAGTAGTTCAACTAGGATGATGATATGTTTGCATGCCTTGTCGTCATCTGTTATGAATATACTGATGTTGTTCATACTCACCATACTCGTCTGCATTTAAATGGTTAAATGCTTGCATGCTATGATCCAGATATTATGCTGTCCATTCCTGCTAGGGTTGTACCATGCTCATGTGCATTACGGTTTCATCATGTTATCATGACTCAGCACATTATCATGCAAATTTTAACCGGATGTTAATCGAACTCGAACACCTGTTGGCTGAGTCATAGTGGGTGCCGAATCAAGCTCACCAGTGCAACCACACTTGCTGGGATGGGGCAGCCCTAATCTGGTCTTTTGTCATGCCTCTGGCCGGTGCCTCCAACCAGGGAAGGTTATGCGGCAGCGCTACCCTGATCAGGTAGGCGGCAGAAGCCTTGTGAACCCAGGTTTGGTTTTGCGCGCGGTCCCCGTTTGGGACAGTTTTGTTTGGCCATGACGATGGCAGGTGTCGGAAGGACACAGGGTCACCAATGACATAGCCCAAAGGGGAGTTTGTCGGAGTGGCCGGGAGAGTGCCATGCAATAGATTGGGTTTTGTCGGAATGTCGTTGGTCCACCCGAATGGGAGCACGAGGCCATGAGTTCCGTGGTGTGGGTACAGTGTACTAACCTCTGCAGAGTGTATATAATCTATCGATAGCCGCGTCCTCGGATATGGGCATAGTTCGTAGTAGGACACACTATGGGTCAACAGTATAATAATCTTGCTTATAACAACCCTGTTCGATGAGAAAGGAGTTGATTGATCTTTATGTGATCGCGAGAGGATCACCGTGGTATCGAGGATACCGACGTTGGTTGATCGTGATCATGTGAGGATCACTGTGGTATCATGGATACTGGATTTGTTTGATAGTGTTATGTGGTGATCTCCGGTAAAGACCAAGCTCCCTGTGATCATGTTATCACTACGGTATTGTAATACCAAGTTTGGTTGGTCCCGAGATTATCGTGTGGCACACACGATGGTAAGTTCTTACAGGTGATGGTTACGGGGTAACCTCACGACAGAGTAAGTTGCAACCTGTTGCATGTAGTATATGCCATGCCATGCTTATATTGTTCTAGCACCATCATGTTTACACCTGCTTAACCTGTAAATGCCATGCTGTTGCTTGTCTTGACTGCTCTGGTTGTTATGAGCTTGCGAGTACATTCAAAGTACTCACCTGGCGTATCATGCCAGTTTGCAGGTCATGCCATGATTGCTTGCTTGTCGAGGATTCTGAGTTTGCGAGCTAGGATACGCGTTCCAGCCAGAGTCCCTGCGGAGTGGAGTCCATCGTCGTCGTCATAGTTCCGCTGCATCGGGTTGTTCCGCTGTTAGCATAGAGCCACCCTGGGCAGGCGTAGTATCGCTGTGCCGATGTAATTCTTGTACCCTTGTAACCCTATTGATAGTAATAAAGAGCTGATTTGTTCTATGCCAACAGTGCCGTATTCCAGTGGACTTGTCCCTGGGACTGGATTACGGGGTGTTCCGGTTTCCTCTGAGCCGGGGTGCGACAAGCGTTGGTATCAGAGCAGGTCTGGCTGTAGGACGCGCGGTCTAGACGCGAGCGTTAGTAACCGGTAGTATAGGATCTGGTCGGTTTGCTGCACTGGTTTGTTGCATTTATTTGTGCATAGCATGCATATAGAATATTTATTTTGTCACTAACGGTTAATTTGGTGAGTGTAGGTGGCATCAGCTTCGATTCACCACCTGCACCCTCTAATTTGCATATTTGCTCCTTGGTGTGGTGTCATCTTCGTCCCAGCAGAGTGATGCCAAGGTGCTTGGTGTGTCGATCCCTTGCAGGATTGATGCACAGGTACCACACCAATTATCCTTTTCAGCCACCCCTATTGTTCAGTGATAGACATGTTTCTATCCTGAATCATGCCATCTCTCTAGCCGCTTTGGCAACCCTTACTGATCTTGATTATCAAAAAAGGGCAATGTCTGCGAGCCCTTCTTTCCACCGCTATCCCACCTTGCCATCCATTCTTTGGACAAGTACGGTTTCTTCCGTACGCTTGATGATGATGTGGTTGTGACCCCCGTGTTCCAATCCAGGATCACCAAGTCTGTCCTCGCCTCTGTATTTCGTCCAGTGGGAACCGGTGTTAATCCCGTGTTTGGTGTAGCTTTGTTTACACCAACTTTTTCCACACATGAATTCACTTTCGTGCACATCGCCACAGCATGTTAGACCGCAATACCGGAGTTCTTGCGGGATGTGTGTGCTTAGGTAGGCATGCATATTATTGCTGTGGATAGTTGTATATTATGATATTGCTTGTGTGTGATCTTGTTGCTTTGTGTGCTTTTGTTTTAGTCGTTTCTTTTGCTTCTTTCTTTGGGCCCTTGGTGTTACCTTATTTCCCCTTATGGAAGTTGCTCACCGACGCCGGACTCAAAGAATCAGTGAAGAAGCAAGCATGTGGAAGCTCAGCTCAACAATATGGAATTTTTTGCTCACTGCCTGATATTGGGAATATCTGGTCTGATTACAAATGGTGTTCTGGATTGATTATCGGCATCAAGTATACATCAGTGTGCAATTTTCACAACAGTAATGATCAATTCAGTAAGAAGGATAGTCGAACAACTTTCTTCATACAACAAGTGACCGACAACAGTAATATCAAGGTATATATATAACTGCATCTAGTTCGCATAGGGCAAAAAGAAAGCTTCAGATATAAGCAACCCAGTCTTTCTTCACAAGCCATCTGAGAAGCGTACAATGCAAAGGTTCCTGTGTCTTCCTCGATATGACACCTGGACATCTTGCGATGCAAGCATGCTATTCCGGCAGAAGCTTCAGGTGCAAGCCATTCCGTCTTCCTCAGCAAGATACTCTCGATGGCTTTCAACACAAGCTAAGCAACCTTCGTCAGTAAGGCATCACATCCTCACCAGTACAAGATAATTCCCAGTCAGTTGGCCGCATATGACCATGCATCCCAGGGATCAGCTCCATAACAGTTTGACCAGAAGGCAAGAATCGGTCAGGATGCAAGTCTGCCTCAGAAATCAAATGCCCAGCTACACATGTTTCCATAGATATGGTGAACATGCTGCCAAGGTTATACGAGTTACTCATATAATGATGACAGCCCGTGAGCTGTATGGGACGCTACTGAACCCTTGCCTGCTTTCCTTTAGTAACGGCACCACGCCTGTGTTCTGAGCTGTTTACGGCCGTCCGGGGTGGATGCCGATTTTTATTTCTTTTGTCAGCAACTGTCCGTGTTCTGAGCTGCTTTTCGGCCGTCTCGGGCAGCTATTGAATTTCTTTCCGTAGCGGTGGTCCTATGTTCTGAGCTGTTTTTCGGCCGTCTTAGGGAACTGCTACTTTCTTCTTATCAACACCGTCTCATGCTCTGAGCTGCTTTTCAGCCGTCTTGAGTCGGGGTTGAGTTATTCCAGTAATGTCCCAGATCTGAGTTGTAAAGACCGTTCTGGTGGCTACTGGTTTATTTGCCGGTTTCATACAAGGGTTCAGACGGTCGTTACTCTACAGCTACAACTTGTAAAGTAATATGCTTGCCAAAATATTGCACCTGACAGCACCCATGGTCACCCGAAGAATCAAGAACACAGCAGGCCAAGCTCTTTCAGCTAAGGATCCAGGCAAAGAAAACCATAATGAAGGAGCAAGATTGGCTATACAGGTATGATAACGGTTGCATGATCAACATGATACAGATACTCCAGACAGTATGGATCAGTACCGATCACCATGGGAACACACCCACGGGGTCTATCTCATTTGCAAGGACCCCATATCGAGTCAACCCGCTCAGCCAGCTATATATTCTCAGAAATATCAGAAGGGGATATTCAAACCTGTCAGGTAAGACCGAAGTGTCAGCTCAGCAGATCGATTGCAGCAACCGTGTTAAAGCATTATACGGCTACCATCCACATAGAAATGCCGACAGACTGAGTAATCAGAAGAATGAACAACATTCTCGAAACACATGTCCTCACATGCGGGAATCAGTTAAAGAAGAACCTGCCGTGCATAAAATTCTGCTGCCAGGACCACTGTCAGTCAAGACTGTGGATAATATTGTAATAAGACCGTGCACTTTTAAGCTGGTCACGACAGGTGACAGTCAAATCTTTGGCACAAATGTGATACCCGAGATAGTAAAGATACCCAAGATGATTCGCAACCCGTGCGAAAAGTCAGATTCCGCCAAGGGAGCGGTACGATTCACGGCACTGTTTTACACCTGGAGGACACATAGCCATTTGAGGCCACCCAATGCAATGAGTAAAAGATTCCGTGTCCATGAAAGAATTTTTTTTCACAACTCAATGGACGGTCGTCCGTATTGAACTTCATTGCGACACGTCCATGGGGAAACTACTCTCGGACTTGTAAGAAGGGCACATAGTTCACTCAGGATAATTCATCGCACTCAGATAAGTCGGCAAACATAAATGGATTGACATATGAGGTAAGATGTGCCAGAAAAAGAATCCAGTAAAACGAACCACCCTGAAGTCAGGTAGTCAAACAGGTGAAATTTAATGGGAGCATTATACAAAGGCAAAAAGGAAACCCGAGTTGGAAACGGTTTCCTTAAGCGGGAATATTCATGTTTGACCCCTGAGCAACCAAATCTCGAGGACGAGATTTCTTTAAGGGGGGTAGGTTTGTAACACCCTGGATTTTTGCTCATTTTCTTTTTCTTTTGATTTTGATCTGGTTTTGCTTTTCAGTGGCTTAGTGGTCTTGAAACCTGGAGAGATCACCTTTGATTTCTCTCCCCAGTGGCTTGTCAATCTCAAAATCATTTCAAGACCTTTCCATTTCCATTTTGGACCAATCCCAATATTCTTTTCTTTGGGAATATTCCTTTTTCTATTAAAGGAATAACCCTGTCTGTCTTGGGTTGTGAAGCAACCCACATTTCCATCACTCTGAAAATTCCCAAATAATTCTCATAAATCCTTTGGGACATATCTTCCTCAGATATGTCAAATACTTTCTTGCCATGTTCCAAAATAATTCCCAAATAATCATTTTCCTATTCTGCCCTAAATGGCACTTTGAGAAGGAAGTGCTATTTATGTTTGTTTGTTTGACTCCAAACTTTTTGGACACTCTTTCCTATCCATATCATAGACCTCCACCAAATTTGAGCATCATCCCATCATCTATATGATCACAGCATCAAATCTTTGTTTCTGGTAATTATTTTGGGTTGTGAAGCAACTATAATTTTTAATGCTCCATAATTCATGAATAATTTCCAGAACATTCTCCTACCCATATTAACCATCTCCACCAAATATTAGCTCATTTTGTTTACCCATTAATTCTCAAGAATTCCTCCAAGTTTCTGTCCAGTGGGAAGTGTTGTGAAGGAAGTACCATTTATACTTGTCCAAATGCTATGAAATTTTTATGGAATCTTGGCAGTATCAAATAACTCTCCTAACCCAATTTTCATGCAAATACATTTAGCCAATTGAGCACTACTTCAAGATTCTCATTTCTGGACCAGAATGTGGTTTGTGAAGGAACCATGAGCAAATCTTGTTGAAAGTGTCTCAAACTTGGTCAGTGGGTAGTCCTTCCAACACTGAACACTCCAGGCAACTTGTTTGACTCCAATGCCTACTCGTCTCACTTCTGGATCCCTCTCTAGTTTCTGTTCAGAATCTTATCTGAGGGCTATCTCTCTGTTCATATCATCTCTTGTCAAACCGGTGACACTGTGAGGCCTTAGGGAGCAGGGTCGATCGTGTAGACACGATTGGATGGGTCGGAGCGCACCTTGGGCGCCAAGGCACGCGGTGACCACGCGTCGGCCGAGGCCAAAACCGCGCTCTGCACGACGCCCGCATCGGTCACGTTCGCCCTGACCTCCTCTCGACGTCTCTCCGTGTCCCCTTGTGCCGACTTCCTCTCCGCCGTCCACGTATCCCCTCCAGAACCCTCGCGGCCGCCGGAGAAGCTCGCCGCCGCTCGCTGCCAAGCTCTGTCACGGGCAGCACAGTGAGCATCCATCGCCATCCTTGTCCTCGCACCATTAATGGCTCTGGTTCGGTCCCGTCGGTCCTGCGCGCTCAAGTCGACCTCAGCCGCGCCGCGACGACCTGCGCTGCGGCCAGCTCACCGTACTTGACGTGCCCGCACGGCCGTGGCAGGATCCGGCTCGGCCTCCCTCCGTTCCTCTATATAAAGACCACCCCGAGCCCTCTGAGCACACCATCAGCCCCACCTCTTCCCTTGAGCCCCGCCTAGCTAGCCCCTCGAGCTCGAGAAGCTCTCTGTGGTCGCCATGACCGCCTCGGCCGCCGGCCTTCTCCTCTTAAATTCGGTCAAGCCGAGATCTCTCCCTCCTCCGTTCCACCACCAGAGCTTCACCCACTCACCGGCGCACCTTCCCCTTCCCTTAGTTCGTCGGCGGAATGACCAGGGCCTCGACCCCAACTCCGGCCGAGCCGCCATCCGCCGCAGCCCTCCCCACCTCCGTTCCCGAGCTCCCCGGTGACCGCGCTGCCATGGAACGGGTCGGCCTCGTCGCCCTGAGCACGTGGGTAGGTCGAGCGCCGCCGATGGTGACCGGAGTCGCCGGCAAGCCTCGTCGGGCCGGCCCGGTCCTCTGTCCAGCGCGGGAGCGAGCGAGGAAGAAGAAGGAGGCATGGAGAGGGAGAGAGTCAACGGCGGGCCCCGCCTGTAAGCGTCCCAGCCGGCCGGCCCCGCTTACGCTGACGTGGATAAGTGGAGGCGTATTCCCTTGAATACGTCTCCCGCAAACGAAAGCGTGTTTTATGTCTGCTTTAGCTCAATGTACGTTTTCGATGTTCTGAAAGTGTATTCCTCTCTGTTCCAGTCCAGAATACATTTTCTTAGTCAGAAAGCGTATTTATAATTTTGCGCCTCTGTCTTATCCATTCAGGGACCCGGCTGTGAATATTATTTTGATAGAAAAGTCCCTGATCTTCTACACCTCATAACTCCGCAACCGTAACTCCGATCGAGGTGAATCCAACGCCCACGTCTTCGTCTCGTCGAGCCCGTTCTGTTGGTACCATTTTCATATGGGTTGACACTGTGAAAATGACCATTATGCCCTTGCCCGAAAACAGCCTTCCGAGGGAGAACTGTTTCCGGCGATCCATTCTGCAAGCTTCTCACACTTCTTTCCGGTGGATCCTTCATCCCCAGGCAAGCCACGACAGCCACTTGCATGACGGACTTGCAGTAGCTATGTTTTCCTACTTATAATTAATTATTATGTGCCTGTTAATATATATATGCTTATGTGACCTGCTAGTTATCAAGTATCCGTTGCTATCATTATGCTCATGATTATTACTTGCAGTAGTTCAACTAGGATGATGATATGTTTGCATGCCTTGTAGTCATCTGTTATGAATATACTGATGTTGTTCATACTCACCATACTCGTCTGCATTTAAATGGTTAAATGCTTGCATGCTATGATCCAGATATTATGCTGTCCATTCCTGCTAGGGTTGTACCATGCTCATGTGCATTACGGTTTCATCATGTTATCATGACTCAGCACATTATCATGCAAATTTTAACCGGATGTTAATCGAACTCGAACACCTGTTGGCTGAGTCATAGTGGGTGCCGAATCGAGCTCACCAGTGCAACCACACTTGCTGGGATGGGGCAGCCCTAATCCGGTCTTTTGTCATGCCTCTCGCCGGTGCCTCCAACCAGGGAAGGTTATGCGGCAGCGCTACCCTGATCAGGTAGGCGGCAGAAGCCTTGTGAACCCAGGTTTGGTTTTGCGCGCGGTCCCCGTTTGGGACAATTTTGTTTGGCCATGACGATGGCAGGTGTCAGAAGGACACAGGGTCACCCATGACATAGCCCAAAGGGGAGTTTGTCGGAGTGGCCGCGAGAGTGCCATGCAATAGATTGGGTTTTGTCAGAACGTCGTTGGTCCACCCGAATGGGAGCACGAGGCCATGAGTTCCGTGGTGTGGGTACAGTGTACTAACCTCTGCAGAGTGTATATAATCTATCGATAGCCGCGTCCTCGGATATGGGCATAGTTCGTAGTAGGACACACTATGGGTCAACAGTATAATAATCTTGCTTATAACAACCCTGTTCGATGAGAAAGGAGTTGATTGATCTTTATGTGATCGCGAGAGGATCACCGTGGTATCAAGGATACCGACGTTGGTTGATCGTGATCATGTGAGGATCACTATGGTATCATAGATACTGGATTTGTTTGGTAGTGTTATGTGGTGATCTCGGGTAAAGACCAAGCTCCCTGTGATAATGTTATCACTATGGTATTGTAATACCAAGTTTGGTTGGTCCCGAGGTTATCGTGTGGCACACACGATGGTAAGTTCTTACAGGTGATGGTTACGGGGTAACCTCACGACAGAGTAAGTTGCAACCTGTTGCATGTAGTATATGCCATGCCATGCTTATATTGTTCTAGCACCATCATGTTTACACCTGCTTAACCTGTAAATGCCATGCTGTTGCTTGTCTTGACTGCTCTGGTTGTTATGAGCTTGCGAGTACATTCAAAGTACTCACCTGGCGTATCATGCCAGTTTGCAGGTCATGCCATGATTGCTTGCTTGTCGAGGATTCTGAGTTTGCGAGCTAGGATACGCGTTCTAGCCAGAGTCCCTGCGGAGTGGAGTCCATCGTCGTCGTCATAGTTCCGCTGCATCGGGTTGTTCCGCTGTTAGCATAGAGCTACCCTGGGCAGGCGTAGTATCGCTGTGCCGATGTAATCCTTGTACCCTTGTAACCTTATTCATAGTAATAAAGAGTTGATTTGTTCTATGCCAACAGTGCCATATTCCAGAAGACTTGTCTCTGGGCTGGAATACGGGGCGTTCCGGTGTCCTCTGAGCCGGGGTGCCACAAGCGTTGGTATCAGAGCGGGTCTGGCTGTAGGACACGCGGTCTAGGCGTGAACGTTAGAAATCGGTTGTATAGGATCCAGTTGAGTTGCTACACTTGTTTGTTGCATTTGTTTGTGCATAGCATGCATATAGAATATTTATTTTGTCACTAATGGTTGATTTGGTGAGTGTAGGTGGCATCGGCTTCGATTCACCACCTGCACCCTCTAATTTGCATATTTGCTCCTTGGTGTGGTGTCATCTTCGTCCCAGCAGAGTGATGCCAAGGTGCTTGGTGTGTCGATCCCTTGCAGGATTGATGCACAGGTACCACACCAATTATCCTTTTCAGCCACCCCTATTGTTCAGTGATAGACATGTTTCTATCCCGAATCGTGCCATCTCTCTAGCCGCTTTGGCAACCCTTACTGATCTTGATTATCAAAAAAGGGCAATGTCTGCGATCCCTTCTTTCCACCGCTATCCCACCTTTCCATCCATTCTTTGGACAAGTACAGTTTCTTCCGTACGCTTGATGATGATGTGGTCGTGACCCCCGTGTTCCAATCCATGATCACCAAGTCTGTCCTCGCCTCTGTATTTCGTCCAGTGGGAACCGGTGTTAATCCCGTGTTTGGTGTAGCTTTGTTTACACCAACTTTTTCCACACATGAATTCACTTTCGTGCACATCGCCACAGCATGTTAGACCACAATACCGGAGTTCTTGTGGGATGTGTGTGCTTAGGTAGGCATGCATATTATTGCTGTGGATAGTTGTATATTATGATATTGTTTGTGTGTGATCTTGTTGCTTTGTGTGCTTTTGTTTTAGGCGTTTCTTTTGCTTCTTTCTTTGGGCCCTTGGTGTTACCTTATTTCCCCTTATGGAAGTTGCTCATCGACGCCGGACTCAAAGAATCAGTGAAGAAGCAAGCATGTGGAAGCTCAGCTCAACAATATGGAATTTTTCGCTGACTGCCTGATATTGGGAATATCTGGTCTGATTACAAATGGTGTTCTGGATTGATTATCGGCATCAAGTATACATCAGTGTGCAATTTTCACAACAGTAATGATCAATTCAGCAAGAAGGATAGTCGAACAACTTTCTTCATACAACAAGTGACCGACAACAGTAATATCAAGGTATATATATAACTGCATCCAGTTCGCATACGGCAAAAAGAAAGCTTCAGATATAAGCAACCTAGTCTTTCTTCACAAGCCATCTGAGAAGCGTACAATGCAAAGGTTCCTGTGTCTTCCTCGATATGACACCTGGACATCTTGCGATGCAAGCATGCTATTCCGGCAGAAGCTTCAGGTGCAAGCCATTCCGTCTTCCTCAGCAAGATACTCTCGATGGCTTTCAACACAAGCTAAGCAACCTTCGTTAGTAAGGCATCACATCCACCAGTACAAGATAATTCCCAGTCAGTTGGCCGCATATGACCATGCATCCCAGGGATCAGCTCCATAACAGTTTGATCAGAAGGCAAGAATCGGTCAGGATGCAAGTCTGCCTCAGAAATCAAATGCCCAGCTACACATGTTTCCATAGATATGGTGAACATGCTGCCAAGGTTATACGAGTTACTCATATAATGATGACAGCCCGTGAGCTGTATGGGACGCTACTGAACCCTTGCCTGCTTTCCTTTAGTAACGACACCACGCATGTGTTCTGAGCTGTTTACGGCCGTCCGGGGTGGATGCCGATTTTTATTTCTTTTGTCAGCAACTGTCCGTGTTCTGAGCTGCTTTTCGGCCGTCTCGGGCAGCTGTTGAATTTCTTTCCGTAGCGGTGGCCCTATGTTCTGAGCTGTTTTTCGGCCGTCTTAGGGAACTGCTACTTTCTTCTTATCAACACCGTCTCATGCACTGAGCTGCTTTTCAGCCGTCTTGAGTCGGGGTTGAGTTATTCCAGTAATGTCCCAGATCTGAGTTGTAAAGACCGTTCTGGTGGCTACTGGTTTATTTGCCGGTTTCATACAAGGGTTCAGACGGTCGTTACTCTACAGCTACAACTTGTAAAGTAATATGCTTGCCAAAATATTGCACCTGACAGCACCCATGGTCACCCGAAGAATCAAGAACACAATAGGCCAAGCTCTTTCAGCTAAGGATCCAGGCAAAGAAAACCATAATGAAGGAGCAAGATTGGCTATACAGGTATGATAATGGTTGCATGATCAACATGATACAGATACTCCGGACAGTATGGATCAGTACCGATCACCATGGGAACACACCCACGGGGTCTATCTCATTTGCAAGGACCCCATATCGAGTCAACCCGCTCAGCCAGCTATATATTCTCAGAAATATCAGAAGGGGATATTCAAACCTGTCAGGTAAGACCGAAGTGTCAGCTCAGCAGATCGATTGCAGCAACCGTGTTAAAGCATGACGATGGCAGGTGTCGGAAGGACCCAGGTCACCATGACATAGCCCAAAGGGGAGTTTGTCGGAGTGGCCGGGAGAGTGCCATGCAATAGATTGGGTTTTGTCGGAATGTCTTGGTCCACCCGAATGGGAGCCGCAGGCCATAGTTCCGTGGTGTGGGTACAGTGTACTAACCTCTCAGAGTGTATATAATCTATCGATAGCCGCGTCCTCGGATATGGGCATAGTTCGTAGTAGGACACACTATGGGTCAACAGTATAATAATCTTGCTTATACAACCCTGTTCGATGAGAAAGGAGTTGATTGATCTTTATGTGATCGCGAGAGGATCACCGTGGTATCGAGGATACGACGTTGGTTGATCGTGATCATGTGAGGATCACTGTGGTATCATGGATACTGGATTTTTTTGATAGTGTTATGTGGTGATCTCCGGTAAAGCCACTCCCTGTGATCATGTTATCACTACGGTATTGTAATACCAAGTTTGGTTGGTCCCGAGATTATCGTGTGGCACACACGTGGTAAGTTCTTACAGGTGATGGTTACGGGTAACCTCACGACAGAGTAAGTTGCAACTGTTTGCATGTAGTATATGCCATGCCATGCTTATATTGTTCTAGCACCCATCATGTTTACACCTGCTTAACCTGTAAATGCCATGCTGTTGCTTGTCTTGACTGCTCTGGTTGTTATGAGCTTGCGAGTACATCAAAGTACTCACCTGCGTATCATGCCAGTTTGCAGGTCATGCCATGATTGCTTGCTTGTCGAGGATTCTGAGTTTGCGAGCTAGGATACGCTTCCAGCCAGAGTCCCTGCGGATTGGAGTCCATCGTCGTCGTCATAGTTCCGCTGCATCGGGTTTTTCCGCTGTTACATAGAGCCCCCTGGGCAGGCGTAGTATCCTGTGCCGATGTATTCTGTACCCTTGTAACCCTTGATAGTAATAAGAGCTGATTTGTTCTATGCCAACAGTGCCGTATTCCAGTGGGACTTGTCCCTGGGACTGGATTACGGGGTGTTCCGGTTTCCTCTGAGCCGGGTGCGACAAGCGTTGGTATCAAGCAGGTCTGGCTTAGGACGCGCGGTCTAAACGCGAGCGTTATTAACCGGTAGTATAGATCTGGTCGGTTTGCTGCACTGGTTTGTTGCATTTATTTGTGCATAGCATGCATATAGAATATTTATTTTGTCACTAACGGTTAATTTGGTGAGTGGAGTGGCATCACTTCGATTCACACCACCTGCACCCTCTAATTTGCATATTTGCTCCTTGGTGTGGTGTCATCTTCGTCCCAGCAGAGTGATGCCAAGGTGCTTGGTGTGTCGATCCCTTGCAGGATTGATGCACAGGTACCACACCAATTATCCTTTTCAGCCACCCCTATTGTTCAGTGATAGACATGTTTCTATCCTGAATCATGCCATCTCTCTAGCCGCTTTGGCAACCCTTACTGATCTTGATTATCAAAAGGGCAATGTCGAGCCCTTCTTTCCACCGCTATCATCCCACCTTGCCATCCATTCTTTGGACAAGTACGGTTTCTTCCGTACCTTATGATGAGTGGTTGTGACCCCCGTGTTCCAATCCGGATCACCAAGTCTGTCCTCGCCTCTTGTATTTCGTCCTGGGAACCGGTGTTAATCCCGTGTTTGGTGTAGCTTTGTTTACACCAACTTTTTCCACACATAATTCACTTTCGTGCACATCGCCACAGCTGTTAGACCGCAATACCGGAGTTCTTGCGGGATGTTGGTGCTTAGGTAGCATGCATATTATTGCTGTGGATAGTTTGTATTATGATATTGCTTGTGTGTGATCTTGTTGCTTTGTGTGCTTTTGTTTTAGTCGTTTCTTTTGCTTCTTTCTTTGGGCCCTTGGTGTTACCTTATTTCCCCTTATGGAAGTTGCTCACGCGCCGGACTCAAAGAATCAGTGAAGAGCAAGCATGTGGAAGCTCAGCTCACAATATGAATTTTTTGCTCACTGCCTGATATTGGGAATATCTGGTCTGATTACAATGGTGTTCTGATGATTATCGGCATCAAGTATACATCAGTGTGCAATTTTCACAACATGAATGATCAATCAAAAAGGATAGTCGAACAACTTTCTTCATACAACAAGTGACCGACAACAGTAATATCAAGGTATATATATAACTGCATCTAGTTCGCATAGGGCAAAAAGAAAGCTTCATATATAGCAACCCAGTCTTTCTTCACAGCCATCTAGAAGCGTACAATGCAAAGGTTCCTGTGTCTTCCTCGATATGACACCTGGACATCTTGCGATGCAAGCATGCTATTCCGGCGAAGCTTCAGGTGCAAGCCATTCCGTCTTCCTCACAAGATCCTCTCGATGGCTTTCAACACAAGCTAGCAACCTTCGTCAGTAAGGCATCACATCCTCACCAATACAGAATAATTCCCAGTCAGTTGGCCGCTATGACCATGCATCCCAGGGATCAGCTCCAAACAGTTTGACCAAGGCAAAATCGGTCAGGATGCAAGTCTGCCTCAGAAATCAAATGCCCAGCTACACATGTTTCCATAGATATGGTGAACATGCTGCCAAGGTTATACGAGTTACTCATATAATGATGACAGCCCGTGAGCTGTATGGGACGCTACTGAACCCTTGCCTGCTTTCCTTAGTAACGGCACCACGCCTGTGTTCTGAGCTGTTTACGGCCGTCCGGGGTGGATGCCGATTTTTATTTTCTTTGTCAGCAACTGTCCGTGTTCTGAGCTGCTTTTCCGCCGTCGGGCACTATTGAATTTCTTTCCGTTAGCGGTGGTCCTATGTTCTGAGCTGTTTTTCGGCCGTCTTAGGGAACTGCTACTTTCTCTTATCACAACACCGTCTCATGCTCTGAGCTGCTTTTCAGCCGTCTTGAGTCGGGGTTGAGTTATTCCAGTAATGTCCCAGATCTGAGTTGTAAAGACCGTTCGGTGGCTACTGGTTTATTTGCCGGTTTCATACAAGGTTCAGACGGTCTGTACTCTACAGCTACACTTGTAAGTAATATGCTTGCCAAAATATTGCACCTGACAGCACCCATGGTCACCCAAGAATCAAGAACACACAGGCCAAGCTCTTTCACTAAGGATCCAGGCAAGAAACCATAATGAAGGAGCAAGATTGCTATACAGGTATGATAACGGTTGCATGATCAACATGATACATACTCCAGACAGTATGGATCAGTACCGATCACCATGGGAACACACCCCACGGGTTCTATCTCATTTGCAAGGACCCCATATCGAGTCAACCCGCTCAGCCAGCTATTCTCAGAAATATCAGAAGGGTATTCAAACCTGTCAGGTAAGACCGAAGTGTCACTCAGCAGTCGATTGCAGCAACCGTGTTAAAGCATTACGGCTACCATCCCCATAGAAATGCCGACAGACTGAGTAATCAGAAGAATGAACAACATTCTCGAACACATGTCCTCACATGCGGGAATCAGTTAAAGAAGAACCTGCCGTGCATAAAATTTGCTGCCAGGACCACTGTCAGTCAAGACTGTGGTAAATTAATAAGACCGTGCACTTTAAGCTGGTCACGACAGGTGACAGTCAAATCTTTGGCACAAATGTGATACCCGAGTAGTAAGATACCCAAGATGATTCCGCAACCGTGCGAAAAGTCAGATTCCGCCAGGGAGCGGTAACGATTCACGGCACTGTGTTTTACACCTGGAGGACACATAGCCATTTGAGGCCACCCAATGCATGAGTAAAAGATCTCCGTGTCCATAAAGATTTTTTTTCACAACTCAATGGACGGTCGTCCGTATTGAACTTCATTGCGACACGTCCATGGGGAAACTACTCTCGGACTTGTAAGAAGGGCACATAGTTCACCAGGATAATTCATCGCACTCAATAAGTGCGCAAACATAAATGGATTGACATATGAGGTAAGATTGCCAGAAAAGAATCCAGTAAAACGAACCACCCTGAAGTCAGGTAGTCAAACAGGTGAAATTTAATGGGAGCATTATACAAAGGCAAAAAGGAAACCCAAGTTGGAAACGGTTTCCTTAAGCGGGAATATTCATGTTTGACCCCTGAGCAACCAAATCTCGAGGACGGATTTCTTTAAGGGGGTAGTTTGTAACACCCTGGATTTTTGCTCATTTTCTTTTTCTTTTGATTTTGTCTGGTTTTGCTTTTCAGTGGCTTAGTGGTCTTGAAACTGGAGAGATCACCTTTGATTTCTCTCCCCAGTGGCTTGTCAATCTCAAAATCATTTCAAGACCTTTCCATTTCCATTTTGGACCAATCCCAATATTCTTTCTTTGGGAATATTCCTTTTTCTATTAAAGGAATAACCGTCTGTCTTGGGTTGTGAAGCAACCCACATTTCCATCACTCTGAAAATTCCAAAATATTCTCATAAATCCTTTGGACATATCTTCCTCAGATATGTCAAATACTTTCTTGCCATGTTCCAAAATAATCCCAAATAATCATTTTCCTATTCTGCCCTAAATGGCACTTTGAAAGAAGTGCTATTTATGTTTGTTTGTTTGACTCCAAACTTTTTGGACACTCTTCCATCCATATCATAGACCTCCACCAAATTTGAGCATCATCCCATCATCTATATGATCACGCATCAAATCTTTGTTTCTGGTAATTATTTTGGGTTGTGAAGCAACTATAATTTTTAATGCTCCATAATTCATGAATAATTTCCAGAACATTCTCCACCCATTAACCATCTCCACCAAATATTAGCTCATTTTGTCACCCATTAATTCTCAGATTCCTCCTTTCTGTCCAGTGGGAAGTTTTGTGAAGGAAAGTACCATTTATACTGTCCAAATGCTGAAATTTTTATGGAATCTTGGCAGATCAAATAACTCTCCTAACCCAATTTTCATGCAAATACATTTAGCCAATTGAGCACTACTTCAAGATTCTCATTTCTGGACCAGAATGTGGTTTTTGGGAACCATAGCAAATCTTGTTGAATTGTCTCAAACTTGGTCAGTGGGTAGTCCTTCCAACACTGAACACTCCAGGCAACTTGTTTGACTCCAATGCCTACTCGTCTCACTTCTGGATCCCTCTCTAGTTTCTGTTCAGAATCTTATCTGAGGGCTATCTCTCTGTTCATATCATCTCTTGTCAAACCGGTGACACTGTGAGGCCTTAGGGAGCAGGGTCGTCGTGTAGACACGATTGGATGGGTCGGAGCGCACCTTGGGCGCCAAGGCACCGTGGACCACGCGTCGGCCGAGGCCAAAACCGCGCTCTGCACGCCGCCCGCATCGTCACGTTCGCCCTGACCTCCTCGGACGTCTCTCTCCGTGTCCCCTTGTGCCGACTTCCTCTCCCGCCGTCCACGTATCCCCTCCAGAACCCTCGCGGCCGCCGGAGAAGCTCGCCCCGCTCGCTGCCAAGCTCTGTCACGGGCAAGCACAGTGCATCCATCGCCATCCTTGTCCTCGCACCATTATGGCTCTGGTTCGGTCCCGTCGGTCCTGCGCGCTCAAGTCGACCTCAGCCGCGCCGCACGACCTGCGCTGCGCCAGCTCACCGTACTTGACGTGCCCGCACGGCCGTGGCAGGATCCGGCTCGGCCTCCCTCCGTTCCTCTATATAAAGACCACCCGAGCCCTCTGAGCACACCATCAGCCCCACCTCTTCCCTTGAGCCCCGCCTAGCTACCCCTCGAGCTCGAGAAGCTCTCTGTGGTCGCCAGTGACCGCCTCGGCCGCCGGCCTTCTCCTCTTAAATTCGTCAAGCCGAGATCTCTCCCCCCTCCGTTCCACCACCAGAGCTTCACACCACTCACCGGCGCACCTTCCCCTTCCCTTAGTTCGTCGCGCGAAGACCAGGCCTCGACCCCAACTCCGGCGAGCCGCCCATCGCCGCAGCCCTCCCCACCTCCGTTCCCGAGCTCCCCGGTGACCGCGCTGCCATGGAACGGGTCGGCCTCGTCGCCCTGAGCAGGTGGGTAGGTCGAGCGCCGCCGATGGTGACCGGAGTCGCCGGCAAGCCTCGTCGGGCCGGCCCGGTCCTCTGTCCAGCGCGGGACGAGCGAGGAGAAAAGGAGGCATGGGAGGGAGAGAGTCAACGGCGGGCCCCGCCTGTAAGCGTCCCAGCCGGCCGGCCCCGCTTACGCTGACGTGGATAATGTGGGGCGTATTCCCTTGAATACGTCCTCCCAAACAAAGCGTGTTTTATGTCTGCTTTAGCTCAATGTACGTTTTCGATGTTCTGAAAGTGTATTCCTCTGTTCCAGTCCAAATACATTTTCTTAGTCAGAAAGCGTATTTATAATTTTGCGCCTCTGTCTTATCCATTCAGGGACCCGGCTGTGAATATTATTTTTACAAAGAAGTCCTGATCTTCTACACCTCATAACTCCGCAACCGTAACTCCGATCGAGGTGATCCAACGCCCACGTCTTCGTCTCGTCGAGCCCGTTCTGTTGGTACCATTTTCATATGGGTTGACACTGTGAAAATGACCATTATGCCCTTGCCCGAAAACAGCCTTCCGAGGGAGAACTGTTTCCGGCGATCCATTCTGCAAGCTTCTCACACTTCTTTCCGGTGGATCCTTCATCCCCAGGCAAGCCCGACAGCCACTTGCATGACGGACTTGCATTAGCTATGTTTTCCTACTTATAATTAATTATTATGTGCCTGTTAATATATATATGCTTATGTGACCTGCTAGTTATCAAGTATCCGTTGCTATCATTATGCTCATGATTATTACTTGCAGTAGTTCAACTAGGATGATGATATGTTGGCATGCCTTGTCGTCATCTGTTATGAATACTGTGTTGTTCATACTCACCATACTCGTCTGCATTTAAATGGTAAATGCTTGCATGCTATGATCCAGATATTATGCTGTCCATTCCTGCTAGGGTTGTACCATGCTCATGTGCATTACGGTTTCATCATGTATCATGACTCAGCACATTATCATGCAAATTTTAA
Organism: Thinopyrum elongatum; assembly: GCA_011799875.1. NCBI lineage: Eukaryota > Viridiplantae > Streptophyta > Magnoliopsida > Poales > Poaceae > Thinopyrum > Thinopyrum elongatum. The sequence continues at coordinate 402,824,489 of CM022302.1, read as the reverse complement.
CGGATGTTAATCGAACTCGAACACCTGTTGGCTGAGTCATATGGGTGCCGAATCAAGCTCACCAGTGCAACCACACTTGCTGGGATGGGGCAGCCCTAATCCGGTCTTTTTCATGCCTCTCGCCGGTGCCTCCAACCAGGGAAGGTTATGCGGCAGCGCTACCCTGATCAGGTAGGCGGCAGAAGCCTTGTGACCCAGGTTTGGTTTTGCCGCGGTCCCCGTTTGGACGTTTTGTTTGGCCATGACGATGGCAGGTGTCGGAAGACACAGGGTCACCCATGACATAGCCCAAAGGGGAGTTTGTCGGAGTGGCCGGGAGAGTGCCATGCAATGATTGGGTTTTGTCGGACGTCGTTGGTCCACCCGAATGGGAGCACGAGCCATGAGTTCCGTGGTGTGGGTACAGTGTACTAACCTCTGCAGAGTGTATATAATCTATCGATAGCCGCGTCCTCGGATGGGCATAGTTCGTAGTAGGACACACTATGTCAACAGTATATAATCTTGCTTATACAACCCTGTTCGATGAGAAAGGAGTTGATTGATCTTTATGTGATCGCGAGAGGATCACCGTGGTATCGAGGATACCGACGTTGGTTGATCGTGATCATGTGAGGATCACTGTGGTATCATGAACTGGATTGTTTGATAGTGTTATGTGGTGATCTCCGTAAAGACCAAGCTCCCTGTGATCATGTTATCACTACGGTATTGATACCAAGTTTGGTTGGTCCCGAGATTATCTGGTGGCACACACGAGGGTAAGTTCTTACAGGTGATGGTTACGGGGTAACCTCACGACGAGTAAGTTGCAACCTGTTGCATGTAGATATGCCATGCCATGCTTATTTGTTCTAGCACCATCAGGTTTACACCTGCTTAACCTGTAAATGCCATGCTGTTGCTTTCTTGACGTCTCTGGTTGTTATGAGCTTGCGAGTACTTCAAAGTACTCACCTGGCGTATCATGCCAGTTTGCGGTCATGCCATGATTGCTTGCTTGTCGAGGATTCTGAGTTTGCGAGCTAGGATACGCTTTCCCAGAGTCCCTGCGGAGTGGAGTCCATCGTCGTCGTCATAGTTCCGCTGCATCGGGTTGTTCCGCTGTTAGCATAGAGCCACCCTGGGCAGGCGTGTATCGCTGTGCCGATGTAATTCTTGTACCCTTGTAACCCTATCGTACCTCCAAGTTTCTGTCCAGTGGGAAGTGTTGTGAAGGAAGTACCATTTATACTTGTCCAAATGCTATGAAATTTTTATGGAATCTTGGCAGTATCAAATAACTCTCCTAACCCAATTTTCATGCAAATACATTTAGCCAATTGAGCACTACTTCAAGATTCTCATTTCTGGACCAGAATGTGGTTTGTGAAGGAACCATGAGCAAATCTTGTTGAAAGTGTCTCAAACTTGGTCAGTGGGTAGTCCTTCCAACACTGAACACTCCAGGCAACTTGTTTGACTCCAATGCCTACTCGTCTCACTTCTGGATCCCTCTCTAGTTTCTGTTCAGAATCTTATCTGAGGGCTATCTCTCTGTTCATATCATCTCTTGTCAAACCGGTGACACTGTGAGGCCTTAGGGAGCAGGGTCGATCGTGTAGACACGATTGGATGGGTCGGAGCGCACCTTGGGCGCCAAGGCACGCGGTGACCACGCGTCGGCCGAGGCCAAAACCGCGCTCTGCACGACGCCCGCATCGGTCACGTTCGCCCTGACCTCCTCTCGACGTCTCTCCGTGTCCCCTTGTGCCGACTTCCTCTCCGCCGTCCACGTATCCCCTCCAGAACCCTCGCGGCCGCCGGAGAAGCTCGCCGCCGCTCGCTGCCAAGCTCTGTCACGGGCAGCACAGTGAGCATCCATCGCCATCCTTGTCCTCGCACCATTAATGGCTCTGGTTCGGTCCCGTCGGTCCTGCGCGCTCAAGTCGACCTCAGCCGCGCCGCGACGACCTGCGCTGCGGCCAGCTCACCGTACTTGACGTGCCCGCACGGCCGTGGCAGGATCCGGCTCGGCCTCCCTCCGTTCCTCTATATAAAGACCACCCCGAGCCCTCTGAGCACACCATCAGCCCCACCTCTTCCCTTGAGCCCCGCCTAGCCAGCCCCTCGAGCTCGAGAAGCTCTCTGTGGTCGCCATGACCGCCTCGGCCGCCGGCCTTCTCCTCTTAAATTCGGTCAAGCCGAGCTCTCTCCCTCCTCCGTTCCACCACCAGAGCTTCACCCACTCACCGGCGCACCTTCCCCTTCCCTTAGTTCGTCGGCGGAATGACCAGGGCCTCGACCCCAACTCCGGCCGAGCCGCCATCCGCCGCAGCCCTCCCCACCTCCGTTCCCGAGCTCCCCGGTGACCGCGCTGCCATGGAACGGGTCGGCCTCGTCGCCCTGAGCACGTGGGTAGGTCGAGCGCCGCCGATGGTGACCGGAGTCGCCGGCAAGCCTCGTCGGGCCGGCCCGGTCCTCTGTCCAGCGCGGGAGCGAGCGAGGAAGAAGAAGGAGGCATGGAGAGGGAGAGAGTCAACGGCGGGCCCCGCCTGTAAGCGTCCCAGCCGGCCGGCCCCGCTTACGCTGACGTGGATAAGTGGAGGCGTATTCCCTTGAATACGTCTCCCGCAAACGAAAGCGTGTTTTATGTCTGCTTTAGCTCAATGTACGTTTTCGATGTTCTGAAAGTGTATTCCTCTCTGTTCCAGTCCAGAATACATTTTCTTAGTCAGAAAGCGTATTTATAATTTTGCGCCTCTGTCTTATCCATTCAGGGACCCGGCTGTGAATATTATTTTGACAGAAAAGTCCCTGATCTTCTACACCTCATAACTCCGCAACCGTAACTCCGATCGAGGTGAATCCAACGCCCACGTCTTCGTCTCGTCGAGCCCGTTCTGTTGGTACCATTTTCATATGGGTTGACACTGTGAAAATGACCATTATGCCCTTGCCTGAAAACAGCCTTCCGAGGGAGAACTGTTTCCGGCGATCCATTCTGCAAGCTTCTCACACTTCTTTCCGGTGGATCCTTCATCCCCAGGCAAGCCACGACAGCCACTTGCATGACGGACTTGCAGTAGCTATGTTTTCCTACTTATAATTAATTATTATGTGCCTGTTAATATATATATGCTTATGTGACCTGCTAGTTATCAAGTATCCGTTGCTATCATTATGCTCATGATTATTACTTGCAGTAGTTCAACTAGGATGATGATATGTTTGCATGCCTTGTCGTCATCTGTTATGAATATACTGATGTTGTTCATACTCACCATACTCGTCTGCATTTAAATGGTTAAATGCTTGCATGCTATGATCCAGATATTATGCTGTCCATTCCTGCTAGGGTTGTACCATGCTCATGTGCATTACGGTTTCATCATGTTATCATGACTCAGCACATTATCATGCAAATTTTAACTGGATGTTAATCGAACTCGAACACCTGTTGGCTGAGTCATAGTGGGTGCCGAATCAAGCTCACCAGTGCAACCACACTTGCTGGGATGGGGCAGCCCTAATCCGGTCTTTTTCATGCCTCTCGCCGGTGCCTCCAACCAGGGAAGGTTATGCGGCAGCGCTACCCTGATCAGGTAGGCGGCAGAAGCCTTGTGAACCCAGGTTTGGTTTTGCGCGCGGTCCCCGTTTGGGACAGTTTTGTTTGGCCATGACGATGGCAGGTGTCGGAAGGACACAGGGTCACCCATGACATAGCCCAAAGGGGAGTTTGTCGGAGTGGCCGGGAGAGTGCCATGCAATAGATTGGGTTTTGTCGGAACGTCGTTGGTCCACCCGAATGGGAGCACGAGGCCATGAGTTCCGTGGTGTGGGTACAGTGTACTAACCTCTGCAGAGTGTATATAATCTATCGATAGCCGCGTCCTCGGATATGGGCATAGTTCGTAGTAGGACACACTATGGGTCAACAGTATAATAATCTTGCTTATAACAACCCTGTTCGATGAGAAAGGAGTTGATTGATCTTTATGTGATCGCGAGAGGATCACCGTGGTATCGAGGATACCGACGTTGGTTGATCGTGATCATGTGAGGATCACTGTGGTATCATGGATACTGGATTTGTTTGATAGTGTTATGTGGTGATCTCCGGTAAAGACCAAGCTCCCTGTGATCATGTTATCACTACGGTATTGTAATACCAAGTTTGGTTGGTCCCGAGATTATCGTGTGGCACACACGATGGTAAGTTCTTACAGGTGATGGTTACGGGGTAACCTCACGACAGAGTAAGTTGCAACCTGTTGCATGTAGTATATGCCATGCCATGCTTATATTGTTCTAGCACCATCATGTTTACACCTGCTTAACCTGTAAATGCCATGCTGTTGCTTGTCTTGACTGCTCTGGTTGTTATGAGCTTGCGAGTACATTCAAAGTACTCACCTGGCGTATCATGCCAGTTTGCAGGTCATGCCATGATTGCTTGCTTGTCGAGGATTCTGAGTTTGCGAGCTAGGATACGCGTTCCAGCCAGAGTCCCTGCGGAGTGGAGTCCATCGTCGTCGTCATAGTTCCGCTGCATCGGGTTGTTCCGCTGTTAGCATAGAGCCACCCTGGGCAGGCGTAGTATCGCTGTGCCGATGTAATTCTTGTACCCTTGTAACCCTATCGATAGTAATAAAGAGCTGATTTGTTCTATGCCAACAGTGCCGTATTCCAGTGGACTTGTCCCTGGGACTGGATTACGGGGTGTTCCGGTTTCCTCTGAGCCGGGGTGCGACAAGCGTTGGTATCAGAGCAGGTCTGGCTGTAGGACGCGCGGTCTAGACGCGAGCGTTAGTAACCGGTAGTATAGGATCTGGTCGGTTTGCTGCACTGGTTTGTTGCATTTATTTGTGCATAGCATGCATATAGAATATTTATTTTGTCACTAACGGTTAATTTGGTGAGTGTAGGTGGCATCGGCTTCGATTCACCACCTGCACCCTCTAATTTGCATATTTGCTCCTTGGTGTGGTGTCATCTTCGTCCCAGCAGAGTGATGCCAAGGTGCTTGGTGTGTCGATCCCTTGCAGGATTGATGCACAGGTACCACACCAATTATCCTTTTCAGCCACCCCTATTGTTCAGTGATAGACATGTTTCTATCCTGAATCATGCCATCTCTCTAGCCGCTTTGGCAACCCTTACTGATCTTGATTATCAAAAAAGGGCAATGTCTGCGAGCCCTTCTTTCCACCGCTATCCCACCTTGCCATCCATTCTTTGGACAAGTACGGTTTCTTCCGTATGCTTGATGATGATGTGGTCGTGACCCCCGTGTTCCAATCCAGGATCACCAAGTCTGTCCTCGCCTCTGTATTTCGTCCAGTGGGAACCGGTGTTAATCCCGTGTTTGGTGTAGCTTTGTTTACACCAACTTTTTCCACACATGAATTCACTTTCGTGCACATCGCCACAGCATGTTAGACCGCAATACCGGAGTTCTTGCGGGATGTGTGTGCTTAGGTAGGCATGCATATTATTGCTGTGGATAGTTGTATATTATGATATTGCTTGTGTGTGATCTTGTTGCTTTGTGTGCTTTTGTTTTAGTCGTTTCTTTTGCTTCTTTCTTTGGGCCCTTGGTGTTACCTTATTTCCCCTTATGGAAGTTGCTCACCGACGCCGGACTCAAAGAATCAGTGAAGAAGCAAGCATGTGGAAGCTCAGCTCAACAATATGGAATTTTTTGCTCACTGCCTGATATTGGGAATATCTGGTCTGATTACAAATGGTGTTCTGGATTGATTATCGGCATCAAGTATACATCAGTGTGCAATTTTCACAACAGTAATGATCAATTCAGCAAGAAGGATAGTCGAACAACTTTCTTCATACAACAAGTGACCGACAACAGTAATATCAAGGTATATATATAACTGCATCTAGTTCGCATACGGCAAAAAGAAAGCTTCAGATATAAGCAACCCAGTCTTTCTTCACAAGCCATCTGAGAAGCGTACAATGCAAAGGTTCCTGTGTCTTCCTCGATATGACACCTGGACATCTTGCGATGCAAGCATGCTATTCCGGCAGAAGCTTCAGGTGCAAGCCATTCCGTCTTCCTCAGCAAGATACTCTCGATGGCTTTCAACACAAGCTAAGCAACCTTCGTCAGTAAGGCATCACATCCTCACCAGTACAAGATAATTCCCAGTCAGTTGGCCGCATATGACCATGCATCCCAGGGATCAGCTCCATAACAGTTTGATCAGAAGGCAAGAATCGGTCAGGATGCAAGTCTGCCTCAGAAATCAAATGCCCAGCTACACATGTTTCCATAGATATGGTGAACATGCTGCCAAGGTTATACGAGTTACTCATATAATGATGACAGCCCGTGAGCTGTATGGGACGCTACTGAACCCTTGCCTGCTTTCCTTTAGTAACGGCACCACGCCTGTGTTCTGAGCTGTTTACGGCCGTCCGGGGTGGATGCCGATTTTTATTTCTTTTGTCAGCAACTGTCCATGTTCTGAGCTGCTTTTCGGCCGTCTCGGGCAGCTGTTGAATTTCTTTCCGTAGCGGTGGCCCTATGTTCTGAGCTGTTTTTCGGCCGTCTTAGGGAACTGCTACTTTCTTCTTATCAACACCATCTCATGCTCTGAGCTGCTTTTCAGCCGTCTTGAGTCGGGGTTGAGTTATTCCAGTAATGTCCCAGATCTGAGTTGTAAAGACCGTTCTGGTGGCTACTAGTTTATTTGCCGGTTTCATACAAGGGTTCAGACGGTCGTTACTCTACAGCTACAACTTGTAAAGTAATATGCTTGCCAAAATATTGCACCTGACAGCACCCATGGTCACCCGAAGAATCAAGAACACAACAGGCCAAGCTCTTTCAGCTAAGGATCCAGGCAAAGAAAACCATAATGAAGGAGCAAGATTGGCTATACAGGTATGATAATGGTTGCATGATCAACATGATACAGATACTCCGGACAGTATGGATCAGTACCGATCACCATGGGAACACACCCACGGGGTCTATCTCATTTGCAAGGACCCCATATCGAGTCAACCCGCTCAGCCAGCTATATATTCTCAGAAATATCAGAAGGGGATATTCAAACCTGTCAGGTAAGACCGAAGTGTCAGCTCAGCAGATCGATTGCAGCAACCGTGTTAAAGCATTATACGGCTACCATCCACATAGAAATGCCGACAGACTGAGTAATCAGAAGAATGAACAACATTCTCGAAACACATGTCCTCACATGCGGGAATCAGTTAAAGAAGAACCTGCCGTGCATAAAATTCTGCTGCCAGGACCACTGTCAGTCAAGACTGTGGATAATATTGTAATAAGACCGTGCACTTTTAAGCTGGTCACGACAGGTGACAGTCAAATCTTTGGCACAAATGTGATACCCGAGACAGTAAAGATACCCAAGATGATTCAGCAACCCGTGCGAAAAGTCAGATTCCGCCAAGGGAGCGGTACGATTCACGGCACTGTTTTACACCTGGAGGACACACAGCTATTTGAGGCCACCCAATGCAATGAGTAAAAGATTCCGTGTCCATGAAAGAATTTTTTTTCACAACTCAATGGACGGTCGTCCGTATTGAACTTCATTGCAACACGTCCATGGGGAAACTACTCTCGGACTTGTAAGAAGGGCACATAGTTCACTCAGGATAATTCATCGCACTCAGATAAGTCGGCAAACATAAATGGATTGACATATGAGGTAAGATGTGCCAGAAAAAGAATCCAGTAAAACGAACCACCCTGAAGTCAGGTAGTCAAACAGGTGAAATTTAATGGGAGCATTATACAAAGGCAAAAAGGAAACCCGAGTTGGAAACGGTTTCCTTAAGCGGGAATATTCATGTTTGACCCCTGAGCAACCAAATCTCGAGGACGAGATTTCTTTAAGGGGGGTAGGTTTGTAACACCCTGGATTTTTGCCCATTTTCTTTTTCTTTTGATTTTGATCTGGTTTTGCTTTTCAGTGGCTTAGTGGTCTTGAAACCTGGAGAGATCACCTTTGATTTCTCTCCCCAGTGGCTTGTCAATCTCAAAATCATTTCAAGACCTTTCCATTTCCATTTTGGACCAATCCCAATATTCTTTTCTTTGGGAATATTCCCTTTTCTATTAAAGGAATAACCCTGTCTGTCTTGGGTTGTGAAGCAACCCACATTTCCATCACTCTGAAAATTCCCAAATAATTCTCATAAATCCTTTGGGACATATCTTCCTCAGATATGTCAAATACTTTCTTGCCATGTTCCAAAATAATTCCCAAATAATCATTTTCCTATTCTGCCCTAAATGGAACTTTGAGAAGGAAGTGCTATTTATATTTGTTTGTTTGACTCCAAACTTTTTGGACACTCTTTCCTATCCATATCATAGACCTCCACCAAATTTGAGCATCATCCCATCATCTATATGATCACAGCATCAAATCTTTGTTTCTGGTAATTATTTTGGGTTGTGAAGCAACTATAATTTTTAATGCTCCATAATTCATGAATAATTTCCAGAACATTCTCCTACCCATATTAACCATCTCCACCAAATATTAGCTCATTTTGTCTACCCATTAATTCTCAAGAATTCCTCCAAGTTTCTGTCCAGTGGGAAGTGTTGTGAAGGAAGTACCATTTATACTTGTCCAAATGCTATGAATTTTTTATGGCATCTTGGCAGTATCAAATAACTCTCCTAACCCAATTTTCATGCAAATACATTTAGCCAATTGAGCACTACTTCAAGATTCTCATTTCTGGACCAGAATGTGGTTTGTGAAGGAACCATGAGCAAATCTTGTTGAAAGTGTCTCAAACTTGGTCAGTGGGTAGTCCTTCCAACACTGAACACTCCAGACAACTTGTTTGACTCCAATGCCTACTCGTCTCACTTCTGGATCCCTCTCTAGTTTCTGTTCAGAATCTTATCTGAGGGCTATCTCTCTGTTCATATCATCTCTTGTCAAACCGGTGACACTGTGAGGCCTTAGGGAGCAGGGTCGATCGTGTAGACACGATTGGATGGGTCGGAGCGCACCTTGGGCGCCAAGGCACGCGGTGACCACGCGTCGGCCGAGGCCAAAACCGCGCTCTGCACGACGCCCGCATCGGTCACGTTCGCCCTGACCTCCTCTCGACGTCTCTCCGTGTCCCCTTGTGCCGACTTCCTCTCCGCCGTCCACGTATCCCCTCCAGAACCCTCGCGGCCGCCGGAGAAGCTCGCCGCCGCTCGCTGCCAAGCTCTGTCACGGGCAGCACAGTGAGCATCCATCGCCATCCTTGTCCTCGCACCATTAATGGCTCTGGTTCGGTCCCGTCGGTCCTGCGCGCTCAAGTCGACCTCAGCCGCGCCGCGACGACCTGCGCTGCGGCCAGCTCACCGTACTTGACGTGCCCGCACGGCCGTGGCAGGATCCGGCTCGGCCTCCCTCCGTTCCTCTATATAAAGACCACCCCGAGCCCTCTGAGCACACCATCAGCCCCACCTCTTCCCTTGAGCCCCGCCTAGCCAGCCCCTCGAGCTCGAGAAGCTCTCTGTGGTCGCCATGACCGCCTCGGCCGCCGGCCTTCTCCTCTTAAATTCGGTCAAGCCGAGCTCTCTCCCTCCTCCGTTCCACCACCAGAGCTTCACCCACTCACCGGCGCACCTTCCCCTTCCCTTAGTTCGTCGGCGGAATGACCAGGGCCTCGACCCCAACTCCGGCCGAGCCGCCATCCGCCGCAGCCCTCCCCACCTCCGTTCCCGAGCTCCCCGGTGACCGCGCTGCCATGGAACGGGTCGGCCTCGTCGCCCTGAGCACGTGGGTAGGTCGAGCGCCGCCGATGGTGACCGGAGTCGCCGGCAAGCCTCGTCGGGCCGGCCCGGTCCTCTGTCCAGCGCGGGAGCGAGCGAGGAAGAAGAAGGAGGCATGGAGAGGGAGAGAGTCAACGGCGGGCCCCGCCTGTAAGCGTCCCAGCCGGCCGGCCCCGCTTACGCTGACGTGGATAAGTGGAGGCGTATTCCCTTGAATACGTCTCCCGCAAACGAAAGCGTGTTTTATGTCTGCTTTAGCTCAATGTACGTTTTCGATGTTCTGAAAGTGTATTCCTCTCTGTTCCAGTCCAGAATACATTTTCTTAGTCAGAAAGCGTATTTATAATTTTGCGCCTCTGTCTTATCCATTCAGGGACCCGGCTGTGAATATTATTTTTACAGAAAAGTCCCTGATCTTCTACACCTCATAACTCCGCAACCGTAACTCCGATCGAGGTGAATCCAACGCCCACGTCTTCGTCTCGTCGAGCCCGTTCTGTTGGTACCATTTTCATATGGGTTGACACTGTGAAAATGACCATTATGCCCTTGCCCGAAAACAGCCTTCCGAGGGAGAACTGTTTCCGGCGATCCATTCTGCAAGCTTCTCACACTTCTTTCCGGTGGATCCTTCATCCCCAGGCAAGCCACGACAGCCACTTGCATGACGGACTTGCAGTAGCTATGTTTTCCTACTTATAATTAATTATTATGTGCCTGTTAATATATATATGCTTATGTGACCTGCTAGTTATCAAGTATCCGTTGCTATCATTATGCTCATGATTATTACTTGCAGTAGTTCAACTAGGATGATGATATGTTTGCATGCCTTGTCGTCATCTGTTATGAATATACTGATGTTGTTCATACTCACCATACTCGTCTGCATTTAAATGGTTAAATGCTTGCATGCTATGATCCAGATATTATGCTGTCCATTCCTGCTAGGGTTGTACCATGCTCATGTGCATTACGGTTTCATCATGTTATCATGACTCAGCACATTATCATGCAAATTTTAACCGGATGTTAATCGAACTCGAACACCTGTTGGCTGAGTCATAGTGGGTGCCGAATCAAGCTCACCAGTGCAACCACACTTGCTGGGATGGGGCAGCCCTAATCCGGTCTTTTGTCATGCCTCTGGCCGGTGCCTCCAACCAGGGAAGGTTATGCGGCAGCGCTACCCTGATCAGGTAGGCGGCAGAAGCCTTGTGAACCCAGGTTTGGTTTTGCGCGCGGTCCCCGTTTGGGACAGTTTTGTTTGGCCATGACGATGGCAGGTGTCGGAAGGACACAGGGTCACCCATGACATAGCCCAAAGGGGAGTTTGTCGGAGTGGCCGGGAGAGTGCCATGCAATAGATTGGGTTTTGTCGGAACGTCGTTGGTCCACCCGAATGGGAGCACGAGGCCATGAGTTCCGTGGTGTGGGTACAGTGTACTAACCTCTGCAGAGTGTATATAATCTATCGATAGCCGCGTCCTCGGATATGGGCATAGTTCGTAGTAGGACACACTATGGGTCAACAGTATAATAATCTTGCTTATAACAACCCTGTTCGATGAGAAAGGAGTTGATTGATCTTTATGTGATCGCGAGAGGATCACCGTGGTATCGAGGATACCGACGTTGGTTGATCGTGATCATGTGAGGATCACTGTGGTATCATGGATACTGGATTTGGTTGATAGTGTTATGTGGTGATCTCGGGTAAAGACCAAGCTCCCTGTGATCATGTTATCACTACGGTATTGTAATACCAAGTTTGGTTGGTCCCGAGATTATCGTGTGGCACACACGATGGTAAGTTCTTACAGGTGATGGTTACGGGGTAACCTCACGACAGAGTAAGTTGCAACCTGTTGCATGTAGTATATGCCATGCCATGCTTATATTGTTCTAGCACCATCATGTTTACACCTGCTTAACCTGTAAATGCCATGCTGTTGCTTGTCTTGACTGCTCTGGTTGTTATGAGCTTGCGAGTACATTCAAAGTACTCACCTGGCGTATCATGCCAGTTTGCAGGTCATGCCATGATTGCTTGCTTGTCGAGGATTCTGAGTTTGCGAGCTAGGATACGCGTTCCAGCCAGAGTCCCTGCGGAGTGGAGTCCATCGTCGTCGTCATAGTTCTGCTGCATCGGGTTGTTCCGCTGTTAGCATAGAGCCACCCTGGGCAGGCGTAGTATCGCTGTGCCGATGTAATTCTTGTACCCTTGTAACCCTATCGATAGTAATAAAGAGCTGATTTGTTCTATGCCAACAGTGCCGTATTCCAGTGGACTTGTCCCTGGGACTGGATTACGGGGTGTTCCGGTTTCCTCTGAGCCGGGGTGCCACATCCTTGTCCCTCTTCCTCTTGGCCGATACTTCTTTGCTTGAACCGCACACTAGGCTCTCGCTCTTCACCCAACCCTGTAGATATTGAAACAAAGGTAGGCATCCATTGCAGCGTACTGGATGTGGTCTTTATCTATTTCATTCCACTCCCATGCAAGATGAAACTTGTGTTGAGGTTTCATCAGTTTACCGTATGAAGGATCAACCATGGCTCCTGCCAGGGTCAGCATTGAAGGCTGACGGGAGGACACCAGCCTATTCTTCTGGAGGTCGAAGGGCTGGCCTACAACGAGGCCTATCCGACCCAGGACTTTCTTGTCGTTATGAAAGTCTGCAGTAACGAGTTTGACTCTTTCGTCCGCGAGGAAGTTCTTGAAATCCTTGCACTTAACGTCGGCATGGCATATGTGGTAGACCAAGCACAAGTTATGCACGCAAACCTGGATCACAGCGGGCTTCTTCTTCTCTTCTTCCTTTAGATTCTTCTCTTTTCCCAGGATTGTGGTGTACTCAACATCTAGCCCAGGAACCCACTCATCACCATCTGACTTTTCGAACATGCGTTTGAAGCGAGCAAGGCATCCTTTCACCGCCGTGGAAGAACGGGTGTAGATGACGTCGAACTCATCGCCGGTGATGGTTCTAACCTTGTACTCACCGCCGATCATGGAGATTTGGGATGCCATGGATTTTGGAGGAGGGTTACGATTAGTGGAACTGTTGTAATGTGAAAGGATGGGACGACTAGGAGCGAACTGCCGTAATGTTAAAGGACGACCGGGGAGGAGTAGGAGCGAACTGCTAGCGGTTTTCCGATTGTAAAAATGCTGAGTGGGGCGTGCGAACGAGAGGGTAGTGGCTTGCCCGGTGGATAAATGGCTTCATGCACAGTACTATGGGGCCCAATTAGATGTCATGTCTACTAGACCCACTTTGTAGGCCTGACAGTATAGCATCTGCGTGTTCGCACGTCAAGCGTCGGGAAAATTACAGGTGATACGAAGCTCTCCATGCTCCCATGATACGGGCTTCCGAGAGCCCTTGGATCTGAGATCGAACGGTTGCATGGCGTGATTCTAGACCTATGGGTGAATATCCTATTCTGGAGTGTTATTCTGCAAATGTTCAACAACTTAGCATGCGACCGTTCGATCTCAGATCCAAGGGCTGTCAGCAGCCCGTATCATGGTCGCGCCTACCACGACCGTCACCTCGCTCGCGCGGTCACGCCCTTGGAGATTTCAGACGGCTATAAATGAGCTTTTTTTTGCCTACTTCGCATGCATGAAACTACTTCCTCTGTCCAGGTGCGTTAGGCTATCTGATGTTGGCATGTCATACATAGTCATCACTTATAGTCACTCATACAACAAGGTTAGCTATATGGTTGGCTATAAGAGTTTTTTTACTTCTCTCTATCTCTTTCTTCATAGTATTTATTGCATTTGCCAAGGAGTAAGTAGCTAGGCTCTTGCACAAGAGCCCACTCCCGCCATTTTACCAATGTCTCTCTCCTCGACATATAAGCAAAAGTGCCATGTAAGCGGGCTATAAGCCAATTATTGTAGAGTACACTTGTTCTTAGCACCTGTTGTATACCATGGAGGGGATCAGGGGAGACTCACCACGGTCGTAGCGCCGCAGTAATAATGATAATGGCCAGACAAATCACAGGGCCCCACTTGTCCAGTAGTAACGAGCCGTCAAATCACACAGCCCTACATTTGCAGCAGTAAGTTCAATCCGCTACTCCCTCATCTTCTCGCCTCTCTGTCGAACCGACTAGGTGGAACTGCCCTGCCTACCGCGTGGGAAAAGCCCCGCCCTCGACTTTTAAATATAATTTTGTATCCATGGATTGTGCCATGGAGCAAAGCCAGAAGAAAACGGCGGTACACATGTATACAACACGCCCGTCACGTTCGCGTCGCACCCCCGACGGTCGGTCGGTCTAGCACGCCGCTCACCGAATGGAACGCATGTCATATTGCGTTTGCACACACATGTGGGACCGCAATTGAGAACCGACCATAGGCACACTCCCCCGTCCCCGCAAGTCGGCTGAGTTAATAGAAGAGAGAGACGAGTGATAGTACTGGAGCAGTGTTGTACACACGTCGGTGCCTGGACGATCCCTGCATGACACAGGAGATCGGTTCGTCCATGCATGTGACCAGACTCCAGTAGACGGCTGGATTGGCTATCGTCTACATATCATGCAGGTTGTGTTGTACAGGGATGTAGTTCTGATGAGAAATCTAAAAAAAGGTTTCTTGTCATCTCGCAATATTAGGTGCCATGTGCTTCAGATCACTGCGAGGGTTAAACAGCGACAACTGCGTTCCTCCAAGGCGCTGGTCATTGGGGCACATGCACGAAGACTACTCAGCTGCCATCTAGGTCAAGCCAGCTATGTTAATTAGGACATCTATCGATTGACCCCTTTTCTACGAGTTTGTCTTTAATTTGAGCTTTGATCCTCGTCTAGTTTGTCCATCGTGATTCATGTTATCTCCTTGGGGCAGTGAGGTTATGGTTTCTTGTCATGTGGCATTTTTTTCGTGTTATATGTTAATCCGGTGCTTCAGATCAAAATGACGACAACTGCGCCTCCTGGGCACATGTATGAAGACTTCTCGACAGTCATTGACGAGGTCAAGCCGGCTCTGGTAGAAAAAAGAAAACTACTCCACTACATAGGCAGGAGCCTCCGCGCTTGCTTGCTAGTGTTGCTCTCTTCACACTCTCTCATCCTCTCCAGATCTAAACACGACAGCGGTGGCCACACTCTCTCTCTGCTCACCGCTGGTCACAGATCCGGCCGGATCCCCTCCGTCGGGGAAGGTGAGAAGGTCCAATGTTCACGCGGTCGTCCTCGGCGACGGCTCTGACCCACTACTGGCACGTCCCGATCAGCGTGCCTTGCCGTTCTCTCCCACGCAGTGCCGGCTAGGGAGGGCCTCCAACCCCTTCTTCCTTGTTGTCGTAGTGTGGGCAAATCTGGCCTCCCGCCGCCCACCTAGCGACATCCCGGTGACCCTGAGGTATAACTTCCTTCGAAACCGGCCTTGCTCTACTGCCCCAGCTCCTCACGTCGCTGCATTTGTATATTTTACTACTTCTCAGGCCCCCTCGTAGATAGGATCGATCGGCTATTCAAAAGCCACCTAAATTTTTACTGTTTGTGGCACCCTAGCTCAGAGAAGACCGGAACGCCCCGTATCCCAGCCCAGGGACAAGTCCTCTGGAATACGGCACTGTTGGCATAGAACAAATCAACTCTTTATTACAATGGATATGGTTACAAAGGGTACGTGGATTACATCGGCACGGCGACACTACGCCTGCCCGGGGTAGCTCTATGCTAACAGCGGAGTAACTCTCTCGGTAGCAGAACAGCGACGACGGTGATGGACTCCACTCCGCAGGGACTCTGGCTAGAACATGTATCCTAGCTCGCAAACTCGGGATCCAAGCAAGCAATCATGGCATGACCTGCAAACTGGCATGACACGCTAGGTGAGTACTTTGAATGTACTCGCAAGCTCACAACAAACATCAGCATTAAGGCAAGACAACATCATAGCAGTCCAGATTAACAAGCATGGTTATCTAGAAAGATAACTACTGAAGTAAATGCAGTAAGATAGAGCATATTTAATCCATACTCCAAATAATCTCAGGATCCAATCTGAATCTGTTCCAAATCCAATCCAAATCATGTGATCATCCGACCATTCATCTCATAGCCATCCCATGGCTAACATATCATATTCCTGATACCATCTGCACCACAAGTCTGTCAAACTTACTCTCTTCCGGGTTGCCTCACAACCCTCAGAATACTCACGATCCACCGAGTACTTCCGATCTTACGACGAGTTCTTCCATCATTATCACTACTATGGTTGACCACATAGTGAGGTTTGGACGGACTGTCCAATACCGTGGACGTGGCTATTCGAATAGATTTTACACTCTGCAGAGGTTGCGCACTTTACCCACACCATGGAGCACCTGACCTCGTGATCCCATTCGGGTGGACCAGCGTTGCTCCAACGAAACCCGCCTAACCCGTGACCCTCCCATCGTACCACCGGCAATCATCCTCCCCCGAAGTCCTGCCCTGGGTGGCCCCTGTGTCACCGCGTGACACCTGCCACCGTCGTGACAAACAACTGTCCCAAACGGGGACCTGGTACCATATAACTCAACTGGGCTCACAAGGTTATCGCCTACCGGGCCAGGGTAGCGCGCACGCATAACCTTCCCTGTCGTGCGGTACCGGTGAAAGAGCACATGATCAGACCAAGTCAAGGCCGTCCCATACCAGCAAATGTGGCTGCACAGATAAGTCCGGACAGGTGACTCTGGATCAACCATGAAGTATCCTATCTCCGAATAATATCTCTGTCATAGCTGACACTCCGATATCATAGTAATCCAAGCCAAAACATTAACCAACTAGTAGTCCAATAGCCACTATGTCCAAGCTACTGCTACTAATTCATCTCCACATACTGACGGATGAAATCCAAAATAATCATAGACGGTAATCTCAATATCATGGCATCAACGAGTGGCTAAACTACTAGTCACTAACAATCCAGAACTCAACATGGTAGTCACCTATTCAAGAATTTACTCAAGCATTGTACAATCCAATTCATTTTACAAATAATCATACTTGCTATTAAAGTAATTAGTTTGACTATGATATTGCAATGCAATTATGCAAATGAGAGTTGTGGCTTGCCTGGGGATGAAGGAACCATCAGGAAGGGGGTGCGGAGAGTCCGCGAAAATGATTGCCGGAAACAGTTCTCTCTCGGAGGAGGCTGTTTATGGGCAAGGGTAAAATGGTCATTTTCATAGTGTCAAAACATTATTAAAATGATACCAACTTGACGGGCTCGAAGATACAAAGAAGTGGGCTTTGGAATCACCTCGATCTAAGTTACGGATTAAAAGATATAGCCCGACGAAGTTCAGGGACTAATCTATAAAAAGAATCTTCACAAACTAGCCCCTGACTGATAAAACAGAAAGCGCCTTTCCGTGAAATACGCTTTCTGCATACAGAAAATGTACTTTGAACCGAGCTAAGGGAAAAGTACGCTTTCAGCACGCGAACACGTAGTTCATGAAATGCGCTTCCATTTAAACTGGCAGCGGGCCCGGGGCGGGATCAATGCCCAGAGGCTGACAATGGGTCCCGCGCTGACCCTCTCTCTCTCCTCCCCTGCTTTCTTCCTCCTCGTGCCTGATAGCAAATGGAGGGAAGGGCGAGAGGCAGTGGCGACTCCGGCGCCAGCCCAGCCGACTCCGGCCACCCCCGGCGAGGGCGCCGGTACCGGCGGGTGCGCCAGCGAGCGCCGCGTCCAGGGGAAACCTCAGGGGCGGCTGGGGAGAGCTGGAGGCGACAGTCGTGGCATCGGGCAGAGGCGGGAGCCGGCGAAGGGCACGGGCGGCTCCGGCCGTCTCCGGCCGAGCGGAGACCACCTGCAGTACCGCGAAGGAGCGCCGCACCCATCAAGCTGCAGCACGGGCGCCGGGGACGGCCGTGGTGGCGGTGGCTCGGATGCCCGCGGCGGAGGCCATCGGCCATGCTTGGGCACGCGGCCGCAGGCGTCCTGGCGACCAACCGAGAAGGCAGGGAGGCTCGCAAGGATCGAGGGAGTGCTCTAGCGGTGGTGGGAGGAAGAGATAGGGCACAGCTCGCCAGAATTTGAGCAAGGCTCACCGGCGGCCATGGCGGCATAGGGCGGCGAGGAGACGCTCTCCGTCTCGGGTGAGGGGTCGAGGAGGGCTAGGGGAGGGTGGTGGAGCTGGTGGTGTGGTCGAGGGACTCGGGGGCGGCCTATTTATAGCCAGATGGGGCGAGGCGATAAGCGCGGCCGCGGTGGCGAGCTTAGCCGCGCACTGGAGCTTCAGGGGGATGTGGCTGTCTGTTTGCGGCGTCGGGAGGCTTCGCGGAGGGGTGGAGAGGGCTTAGGCGAGGTCGGGAAGGCTCGGGAGAGCTCAGGTAAGCGGACGTGGCGGCGGCAGAGATGGGCACGCCATGGGCACGGCTGCCGCACCACGTAGGAGGGGACGTGAGAAGGGGAGAGTGATCCAGAGAGAAGGCGTCGATGAGGAGAAGCCCCTAGACATGGCTAGGTGTCGAGGGAGAGGAGGAACGGACGAAACAGAGGACTCCAATGCACAGAGCATGTGCATTGGCATGCCAGACGTGTGGTCACCGTGTGAACAGGTGCACATGGTGCACCCTGACCGGCCAAATCATGTCCAGTGAGTAGTCCCTCCAAGCTAGGTTACAACTGAGGTGATGGTTCGATGAAACGCACTGTGGTTAGATGGGAGTGATCACCTGAAGTTTGCTGTAGCAAACTTGACCACACCACTGTGATGAACAGAGAAGTGATAAGGGGAAAATAAGATGTCTGGGAGGTTTGGGATAGGAAGGATTACAATCCTGTGGAGTTTGGAGAGAAATGGACCAAGGTTTAATATAGTTGCTTTGCAACTGACCAATCTGGTCCAGAAACTTGATTAGGATGGGGCACTCACATGGAGTAGCCACTTGAGCTGAAATTTGGCATAACATGATGATTTGGTCATATGAGAGTGCCATAAAAATTTCACGCCATTTGGACAAACCAAAATGGTACTTCTTTCACAATGAACCTCTCTGACCAGAATCTTAGAAAAATTCTAGGGAATTATTGGGAAGATGAAATGAGCCCAAATTTTGTGGAGATAGGTTATATGGGCAGGAGAATGCTCTGGTAAATTTTCAGCAATTATGGAGCAGTATAAAATATAGTTGCTTCACAATGTGAAAATCTGACCAGAAACCAAGATTTGAGGCTGTGCCCACATAGATGATTAGATAAGATTGAAACTTGGTCGAGAGTCACGATTTGAGCATATGAAGATTCTTACAAAATTTCAACTCATTTGGATACTCCTAGCTAGCACTTGCTTCACAAAGATTCTAGTTGACCAGAAACTTTGGAAATTAGCCAAGGGAGATTTAATAGCCAAATGAAGTTGAATTTTGGCATGTGGCAATGATATGGATAGGAAAGAATGCCCAAAAAGATTTAGACCAAGCAAGAAAATATAAAGAGTACTTGCTTCTCAACTTGACAGCTGGGGCAGAATCAGAAAAGGAATATTGGTGAAAGATTTTTGAACATGGCAAGGAAGGGTTTTGACATATTTGTGGAAGATCTGATCCAAACAATTTATGAGAATTATTTGGGAATGTGGGTTGCTTAACAACCCAGAACAACAGGGTTATTCCTTTAATAGAAAAAGGAATTTTCCCAAGGAAAAGAATATTGGGGTTGGTCCAAGATGGAAATGACATGGTCTTGGGATGGTTTTGAAGTTGACAAGCCACTTGGGAAGAGGATTCAAGTGTGATCCCTCCAGGTTGCAAGACCACTAAGCCACAGAAAGGCAAATCTAGACCAAAATCAAAAGGAAAAAAATGGGCAAAATCCAGGGTGTTACAAACCTACCCCCCTTAAAGAAATCTCGTCCTCGAGATTTGGTTGCTCAGGGATGAAACATGAATATTTCCACTTGAGGAAACCGTTTCCAACTCGGGTTTCCTTTTTACCTTTGTATAATGCTCCCACTGAGTTTCATATGACTGACTGCCTTGCTTCGGGGTGGTTTGCTTCACTGGATCCTTTTTCTGGTGAATCTTACCTCATATGTTACTCTGACTCCAATCCTTTAATGTCTGTTATCCTGTCTGGGGCAATAAATTATCCTGACCAAACTATGTGCCCTGCTCGTAAGTCCGATGGTGGTTCCTCATGGGCATATCGTGACAAGGTCCAATACGAACGACCGTTCACTGAGTTGTGACAGATTCTCTTGGTGGACACGAAATCTTTTACTCATTGCATTGGGTGACTTCAAATGGCTGTGTGTCCTCCAGGCTCAAAACAGTACTGTGAATCGTACCGTTCTCCTAGCGGAATCTGACTTCTCCCACGGATTGCTGGGTCATCTTGGGTATCTTCACTGTCTTGGGTATAAGGCTCCTACCAAATATTTGACTGTCACCTGTCGTGACCAGCATAAAGGTGTACGGTGATATTATCCATAGACTTGACTAACAGTGGCCCTGGCAGCAGAATCTTGTTCACGGCAGGTTAGTCTTTAACTGATTCCCATCTGTGAGGACACATGCTTCGAGACTGTTGCTCATCCTTCTGATTACTCACTCTATCGTCGTCTCCATATGGATGGTAGGCCGTGTAATGCTTTGACACGGTTGCTGAATTTGAATTACTGAGTTAATCTTTTGACTGACCTGACCGGCTTGGTTGCCCTCTTCTGACAATTCTGAGCATATCATGTTGGCTGGGCGGGTTGTCTCGATATGGGGTCCTTGCAAATGGAATAGACCCCGTGGGTGTGTACCCATGGTGACTGGTACCGAGCCAGACTGTCCGGAGTATTTGTACCATTACCATACCTGTATGGACAACCTTGCTTTTTTTCATTATAGTTCTCTTTGCCTAGATCCTTTGCTGAAAGAACTTGGCTTTATGTGCTCTTGATTCTCCATGTGACCATAGGTGTTGTCAGGTGCAATATTCTGGCAGGCATATCTTATCCTGATCCCCTGATAGGGTATCTTTGCTCACATGACCAGCTTTCTCATCCTCCACGCTTTACCCATAGGGTAATGATTATCCGAACCCAGGTTCATAGTTACTTGTATAGGGCTCCTGGCTCAGACGCTTCCCCCCTTAAAGGCTTGCTGGGGAAGACTCAATACCTTATGCCAAAAGCTTGCTGTGATAGCTTACGGAAGAAGCCTAGGTGTCTTGTATGGAAAAATATCCGTGCGTCGTATCGAGTGGATCATGTACACAATTTGCCTTCTTGCTGATGCGATCATTACTGCTGTGAAAGTTGCACTGATGTATACTTGATGCTGATAACCAATCCGGCCAGGATATCATTTGTATTCAGGCCCGATATTCCCGATATAACACAGTTTGCTGAAAATTCGATATTGCTGAGCTGAGCTTCCAAATGGCTGTCTCTTCACCGACTCTTTGGGTTCAGGGTCGGTTAGCAACTTCGATAAGGGGAAAATAAGGTAACACCAAGGGCCCAAATAAAAAAACAAAAGAAATGACTAAAAAAAAGCACACAAAGCAGCAAGATCACACACACAAGCAATATCACATTCTATAGCTATTCACAGCAATAATATGCATTCCTACGTAAGCACACAAATCTCGCAAAAACTCCAGTATTACGGTCTAACATGCTGTGGCGATGTGCATGAAAGTGAATCAATGTGTGGAAGAAAATTGGTGTAAACAAGGCTACGCCAAATACGAGCTTAACACCGGTTCCATCTGGACGGACACGGTGGCGAGGACGAACTTGGTGATCGGGGGTCGGAACACAGAAGTTACGACCACATCATCATCAATACGGAAGAAAACCGTACACGTCCAACGAATAGGTGGCGAAATGAGTTAGTGGTGGAGAGAAAGGCTTGCAGGCATTGCCCTTTTCTGATAACAAGGATCAGTAAGGGTTGCCGAAGCGGCTAGTGGAATGGCACGATCCGGGATAGAACTTGTCTATCACCGAAACGATAGGGGTGTCTGAAGAGAATAAATTGGTGTGGTACCGGTGCATCAATCCGACAAGGGATCGACACCACCAAGCACCTTGGCATCACTCCGCCGGGACGAAGATGACACCACACCAAGGAACAAATATGCAAACTGGAGAGCGCAGGTAGGGAATCGAAACCGATGCCACCTACACTCACCAGATCCATCGTTATTGATAAGATATCTAGTCTATATGTATGCTATGCACAAACAAGTGCAGCAAACCAACTAGATCCTATACTACCGGTTACTAACGCTCACGCGGTCTAGGGCGTCCTATTGCCAGACCCGCTCTGATACAAACGCCTGTGGCACCCCGGCTCAGAGAAGACCGGAACGCCCCGTATCCCAGCCCAGGGACAAGTCCTCTGGAATACGACACTGTTGGCATAGAACAAATCAGCTCTTTATTACAATGGATATGGTTACAAAGGGTACGTGGATTACATCGACACGGCGACACTACGCCTGCCCGGGGTAGCTCTATGCTAACAGTGGAGTAACTCTCAGCAGCAGAACAGCGACGGCGGTGATGGACTCCACTCCGCAGGGACTCTGGCTAGAACGCGTATCCTAGCTCGCAAACTCGGGATCCAAGCAAGCAATCACGGCATGACCTGCAAACTGTCATGACACGCCAGGTGAGTACTTTGAATGTACTCGCAAGCTCACAACAAACATCAGCATTAAGGCAAGACAACATCATAGCAGTCGAGATTAACAAGCAAGGTTATCTAGCAAGATAACTGAGGGAGCCCTAGATTAAGGGGTCCTCGGGTGGTTGGGCTATGTAACATGGGCCAGACTGATAGGTCATGAAGATACAAGGCAGAAGACCTTTCCTCGTGTCCGGGTGGGACTCTCCTTTGCGTGGATGGCAAGTTTGGCGTCCAGATGTATATTTTCCTTCCTCTGTAAACCAACTCTGTACAACCCTAGCCCCCTCCGGTGTCTATATAAACCGAAGGGTTTAGTCCGTAGAGGCTATCAGAATTTTCATAGGCTAGACAAACTAGGGTTTAGCCATTACAATCTCGAGGTAGATCAACTCTTGTAACCCTCATACTCATCAAATACAATCAAGCAGGACGTAGGGTTTTACCTCCATTAAGAGGGCCCGAACCTGGGTAAACATCATGTTCCCTTTGTCCCTTGTTACCTTCGATCCTCAGACGCATAGTTCAGGACCCCCTACCCAAGATCAGTCGGTTTTGACACCGACATTGGTGCTTTCATTGAGAGTTCCACTGTGTCGTCGGCAGAAGGATCGATGGCTCGTTCGATCATCAACAACGACGCTGTTTCCGGGGAGACCTTCCTCCCCGGCCAACTGTTTGTATTTGGCGGCTTCGCTCTGCGCGCCAATTCAGTTGGTCACCTTGAGCAGATCGACAGCTACGCCCCTGGTCATCAGATCAGATTTGGGAGCCTGAATTACTTCGCTGATATCCAAGGAGACTTGATCTTCGAAGGATTCACGGCCTCGACCACTTTTCCTCATCTTCAAGAAGGCAACCCATCGAATCCGTCATCAGGCGCCGCTCAAAGACCAACTACTACCCCTGCCCTGGCCATAGATCCAGGACAGGCCACCTCATCCGAAGATGGGATCTTAAAACCCACCGGACCCTCTCCTCTCATGGAGCCCTTTGTCGAAGACCCAGAAGCAACTGTATGTTCGGCGAGCCTGGAATCAAGCAGGACCCTCCTTGTCATCGGAGAGCCGAACTCACCTCTGGAGGCCAACTCCGAACTCTCAAGGCCTGCGTCTGGTGAACACAACCTGGAAGAGTCTGCCATCCCCAGCTCCGCAGGTCCTCGGTTTCCCATCCGGCCTTCACTCTTAAGCGAGGCCCTGGACTTAATGCGATCTCTCGCCATCACGGAGGTATCACCTCCGAATTACGCACAGCCCGAACTAGGGGCTGAGTGCAGGGAATTTTACGTCCCACCCACCACCCACTTGATAGCCACTGTCGAGGACTTAACCGATATACTCGACTACGCCTTCGAAGACATCGACGGTATGGACGACGATGCCGGAGCCGAACCAGGCCAAAACTCGCCCATCACCGGACGTTGGACTGCCACTTCTACATACGACGTGTACATGGTGGATACACCGAAAGAGGACGATGATGGCAATCAAGATCCAATCGAGGACAAGCCCGTCGAGGTACCACCGAAGTGTCGACGTCAGCGGCGCTGTTCAGGATCGCGGCGGGAAAAAGAAAGTAATACCGGCACCAGAGACATTGACACTCCGGAGAATGCCGAAGACTCTGACAAACCCATTGAGCCTGCCGTAGAGCAGGATAATTGGGAAGAGGGAACAGTTAACCCCGACGAGCCAGTCGGGAATGAGGATTCGGAGGATAGTAACTATCTACCGATCTCTGAGGAGGATGCCAGCCTCGGCAACGAAGACTTCATCGTGCCAGAGGAACCCCTCGAACAAGAGCGCTTTAAGCGACAGCTCATTGCAACTGCGAGGAGCCTAAAAAAGAAACAGCAACAGCTTCAAGCCGAACAGGATACGCTCAACGACAGATGGACCCAGGTCCTAGCTGCCGAGGAGTACGGCCTCGAACGCCCAACAAAGAGCTATCCGAAGCATCGGGTACTGCCACAATTCGATGACGAGGCCCTAGAGCCAATACCGTCAAGATATAATCATGCTGATGAACCAGACCGACCACCACGTGGATGGGACAAAGCGGCCACTCATACCGAACACCAGCCCGCGCCACCTCGCCATCAAGGCAAAGAGGCAGCAGCTCAGGGCTGCACCTACGACTTACGTCAGGACCTGGACAATAGAGCCGGCAAGACCAGATCAATATACGGATCAAGGGAGCGTGCTCCGACGAGAAACGACGGCCTTCAAGCTGGGCGCGAGCAGCATAACCGAACTCGGGCCGAAAACCAAACACGGATGTCATCCGAACTCCGTCGTGACGTTGCCCGATACAAGGGCGCCGCACACCCCTTGTGCTTTACCGATGAGGTAATGCAGCACCAATTTCGAGAAGGGTTTAAACCCGTAAACATCGAATCATACGATGGAACGACAGATCTCGCGGTATGGATTGAGGATTTTCTTCTCCATATTCACATGGCCCACGGCGATGATCTCCACGCCATCAAATACCTCCCCCTAAAGCTGAAAGGACCAGCGCGGCACTGGTTAAACAGCCTACCAGAGAACTCTATTGGTAGCTGGGAAGACTTGGAGGATGCCTTTAGAGACAACTTCCAAGGTACCTATGTCCGGCCTCCGGATGCCGATGACCTTAGTCATATAGTCCAGCAACCCGGTGAGTCAGCCCACAAACTCTGGACTAGGTTCTTAATTAAAAAGAATCAAATCGTCAACTGTCCGGACGCCGAAGCCCTCGCAGCCTTTAAACATGGCGTCCGCGACGAGTGGCTCGCCCGACACCTTGGTCAGGAAAAGCCGAAGTCTATGGCAGCTCTTACTGCACTCATGACCCGCTTCTGCGCGGGAGAGGACAGTTGGTTGGCTCGTAGAAGCAATAGTACCAGCGACCCTGGCACCTCCGAAGTCAGGGACGGCAATGGCAGGCCACGACGCAACAAACACAAGCGTCAAAACAATAATGAAGAAACTGAAGACACAGCGGTTAACGCCGGATTCAGTGGCTCTAAATCCGGTCAGCGGAAGAAGCCATTCAAAGGAAATAAGGACGGTCCATCTAATTTGGACAAAATACTCGATCAGCCTTGCCAGATTCATGGCACCCCCAACAAGCCTGCCAACCACTCCAACAGAAATTGTTGGGTCTTCAAACAGGCCGGTAAGTTAAATACCGAACATAAGGGGAAAGGACCGCCAAGCGAGGATGATGATGAGCCCCGCCCACCGAACACAGGGGGACAAAAGAAATTTCCCCCGGAGGTGAAAACAGTGAACATGATATATGTCACGCATATCCCCAAAAGGGAGCGCAAGCGCGCACTAAGGGACGTCTACGCCGTAGAGCCTGTCGCCCCCAAATTCAACCCATGGTCGGCTTGTCCGATCACCTTCGATCGCAGGGACCATCCGACCAGTATCCGTCACGGAGGTTCGGCGGCCCTGGTCCTCGATCCAATCATTGACGGCTATCATCTGACTCGAGTCCTTATGGACGGCGGCAGCAGTCTCAACTTGATCTATCAAGACACTGTCTGCAAAATGGGTATTGACCCGTCAAGAATCAAGCCTAGTAACACCACCTTTAAAGGAGTGATACCCGGCGTCGAGGCCCGCTGTACGGGCTCATTAACATTGGAAGTAGTCTTTGGTTCACCGGACAATTTCCGAAGCGAAGACTTGATCTTCGACATCGTCCCCTTCCGTAGTGGTTATCACGCACTGCTCGGACGTATTGCCTTCGCCCGCTTCAATGCAGCCCCGCATTATGCTTACTTAAAGCTCAAGATGCCTGGACCCCGCGACATTATCACAGTTAATGGAAACATGGAACGCTCCCTCCGTACAGAGGAGCACACCGCGGCCCTTGCAGCCAAGGTACAGAGCGGCCTTATCAAGCAGAACACTTCTTTGGCCATCAAGCCTCCGGAGACTACTAAACGAGTCCGGCCTACTCTGCAGAACGACAGCTCGGTTAATCCGGCGCTAGACTAGCAGTTTTGCCTCTGTCCACCGCCCCATCTAATAGCGGCATATGTACCGCATGTGCATAACTACGCACTCAAAATACCTTGGGCAACGACGGAGGCACTCCGCGGACGAGGTCCATAAATATGGCTCGACCTTATTCGGACCTTAATCTCCCTCTTCTTTTTTCTCTTTTCTCTCTTATTACAGGTTCTTTAAAACCTAAAGTCACTTTACGGTGGCGCAGGGCCCTTTCCCAGGCCCCTGCTATATACACGATCATCGA
This sequence comes from Thinopyrum elongatum, assembly GCA_011799875.1. Taxonomy (NCBI): domain Eukaryota; kingdom Viridiplantae; phylum Streptophyta; class Magnoliopsida; order Poales; family Poaceae; genus Thinopyrum; species Thinopyrum elongatum. The sequence continues at coordinate 402,797,800 of CM022302.1, read as the reverse complement.
TCCTTTCAAAGGATCCTCCACCAAGGCAAAAAGCGGCGCAGACGTGCGGCAGGATGTCCAAAGGATCTTCATGATACCTTTTCTTTTTTAGGACCTGTATACAGCTTTCCCTTGTTCTCAAATTCTTGGCATGTAAAATAACCCTGATGCTTATCGCATCATCTGTAAAAGCACGTTTTGACATATCAATCAGACTATAATGGAAAACAGTTTTTACCAACCCTATTCGGTATTGGTTTATTTCATAATCCGTATTCCCTCTTCATGTCAGATTGGTGTATACACTTCGGCATAGCTTAAAATGCCAGGGGCTCTATTCGGCCACCTATATTTTCAACAAAAAAAAAGAAGTCCGAACGCTTTTAGACTGCACTTCGGCGTCCCGAACATTGCATTATATGCATCAGCTCCAAATCATGTCTTTGGTCAATAGTTGGGTTGCCCGGCTCCTGTGGTTACTACCTTACGTTCCGCTCGTTCGGCTAGGGTAGTAAAGGGAGAACTACTGCAATTGTGTTTCTGGTTCGTCCGGTCAAACACCTCAGTAGAGAAAGCCGAAAACTGACTGTCAAGGTGTGGCGAGAGCTGGTCAGCTATTCGGCGACTTGCTATAAATCTTTTGCGATTTCTTCCGTATTATGCGAAGGACTGGCCTCTATCCGGTCATGTGCTTAAGGCATCCCAGTTCGGATAGCCGCATACACACCAGGGGCTAGTACTTAGCCCCACCGTCAAACTCCTATGGCTAAGTGAAAGTGATAAAGCCCCATAGTCTGATTGCCTGGTTCGCCTACGCAGACACCTCCTTCACGGACCAAGACGTTGGGTCAAGAGTGATCATGCGTTATTCCGAACACCCCCGTAGTATCTACATGGGGGCTGAAGCCGACGACTGGCAAACTTTCAAGATAACAAAATACGTCCGCACAGGAGGCAAGCAATTCCAGATAAAGACATAAATATATTACAAAGCCTTGGTTTATAAAACAACATCTGGGTAGCTCGGATACATTCACTCAAATATGATATCCTTTGAGCATTGGCCCTCTATTAATCGGGCACCCTCAAGGACGTCTTCAAAATACCGCTCTGGCTTGCGGTGGTCCTTGCCTTCGGGTGGGCCCTCGACCGCCACAACGGTGGCCTTCATCTTTGCCCAGTGCATTTTGACACGGGCAAAGGCCATCCGCGCACCTTCTATGCACGCCGAGTGCTTGACAGCTTCAATCCGGGGCAGCGCGTCGGCAAGTCGCTGCACCAGGCCGAAGTAGCTGCTAGGAATGGGTTCGGTTGGCCACAGCCGGACTATGACGTCCTTCATGGCCAATCCGGACATCCTGTGTAGCTCTGCCAGTTGCATCATGTGGTTGTTCAACAGCGCCGGACGCTCCGACGCCGCGAACTGTGACTAGAAGAGCTTCTCCATCGTGTGCCCCTCCTGGGCCCGAAAGAACTGCGCGGCGTCGGCGGCACTCTTCGAAAGATCTGCAAATGCGTCTGGAGAACTCCACAGTCGAATGAGCAAGGCATATCTTTGACCGCCAAATATAGTCTGCAAAAGAAAGGGCTTACCAGCAGCTATCTGTTCGGACTGCCGGATTTCCTCGCGAGCTACCCGGGACTCGGTCCTCGCCTCCTTGGCCTCTTGGAGGGCCTTGGCGAGTTCGGCCGCCTGGGCCTTATTCTCCTCCTCCAAGGACTCGCACTGGCCAGTGGCGTCCTTGAGCTCTTGCTCCACTTATGTCACCCTCTCCTCGTACTGGCAGCGGGCGACCTATTCGGACTTTAAATGTGCAGCCGCTTTGTCTGCGGCCGCTTTGCTCGCCTTCGCCTCCTCCTTGGCTTGGGCAAGGGAACTCTTGAGGGTTTCGACCTCGGCCGCGCCGCCTGCAATCATACACATAGTAGCGCATGAGTCTAAACTCAGAATTTGCATATTAATTCAGGCATGTGCAGGATATTTCAAAGATACCTTGCGCCTCATTGAACCGCTTGTTCATGCGGTCGATATCATCATTAGCTAGCTGCGGCCTCCGCTTAAGATCGGAAACTTCAGTGGCCTGGGTGGTTACCGCCAACATGGAAGCCTGTCATACAATATAAAAGCACGTCACCTCTTCCGAATACAATATGATCCTCTGTCCGGTTTTTTCAAAAACAGACAGAGTCTCAGGGGCTACTATCTATGCACAGGTCTATCCCTTTATAAAAAGCATCTAGAGCATTATGTCGCATACCTCGAAGCCTGTTAATAGGCTGGTGAAGGCTTCGTTTAGCCCGCTCTTGGCGGACTGAATCTTCTCAACCACCACACCCATCAGGGTGCGGTGCTCCTCCACGATGGTAGCACATCGTAGTGCTTCCACCAAGGTATTCGGCGCCTCCGGATTAGTGGAGGCCGCCGTCGGAGCTGATGCTCCCCCTCCTTTGAAGGGGGCTGCTCGCCTAACTCTGAGGCCACATTGGTCTCCGGAATGATGTCCGGCTGGGGGCCAAATTGCTCAGGGCCTCCGCCATCTGTCGCCATGAGGGTCGCCCCCTCCATGTCTTCGGCAGCCGAGGTATTGTCCTCGGGCGCCTTCTCGGCAGCCTCGCTCGCCCCTCCGTGGCCAGGAGAGGTCCTTTGGGACAACACCTCGGTGTCATCCACAGTGATCGGCGAAGGGGCTCGTGGTGGCGTCTCGCTCTCTGCCATCTCGGGCGGCAGAGAACTCCCTTCAGACAGCGATGGTTGGGGGAGGTCGCGGGCTGGGCTGATACACACGAAATGACATGTTATATTACAACCATAACATACCGAATATTTGCTGAGTATCCTTTTCGACACTTACGATTCGGCTAGGGGTTTTTCCCTGAGGCGCCTCTTGGGGGTGTGTTCGGCGTCTGTATCCGAATCGTCCGAGAGGGTTATGTTCTCCCTCTTGGACGCCCCCTCCTCCAGGTCTGCGGAGGCGGCCCTTTTCTTCTTTCCCCCCTTTAGGGGAGAACCACTTTCTGCCTCCTCCTCCTCTTCATCTTCATCCCCCTCGTGGGAGGAGTGGGCTTCGGTTTCTCCGGACACTGCGTCCGAAGTACCTTTACGGCGGAGGCCGCCTTTGGCCTCCTTGCCCTTCTTCTTGGTCTTCTTCTCCGACGCCTGATACGGCGCCGGAACCAGCATCCTCGTCAGCAGAGGATTGGCTGGGTCTTCAGGTAGTGGAGTCGGACACTTGATCCTCTCCGCCTTCACTCTCCAGCCCTGAATGAAAGAATGAAAATCTCAGTATAAACTTTGATTTATTTACCGAAAATTGTGTTCGGAATTAAAATACTTACCGGTGTGGCCGGATTCTCGATGTCAAGACCGATGTCTTCGGTTTTCTTCGGCCACGTCTTCTAGGCCTTGAAGAACAGCTTCCAGATCTCTTCGTGCGTTGTACCGAAGAAGCCCTGTAGGGTCCGGGGACCTTCCGGATTGAACTCCCACATATGGAGAGGCCGGAGTTGGCAAGGGAGGATCCGGCGGGAAAGCATCACCTGAATCACGTCAGTGAGACTGGTATTCTTGCTTATCATATTTTTGATGCGCTTCTGCAGCATCATCACTTCTGTGGTTGACCCCCAGTCCAGACCCTTGTTGGTCCACGACGCAAGCCGCATTGGGGGTCCGGATCTAAACTCAGGAGTGGCCGCCCACCTGGCGCCGCGAGGTTCGGTGATATAGAACCACTCCTGCTGCCACACCTTGACGGTCTCCACGAAGGCCCCTTTAGGCTAGGTGGTGTTGGGGAGCTTGCTCACCATGGCGCCGCCGCACTCCGCATGTTGCCCATCGACCACCTTCGGCTTCACATTGAAGACTTTTAGCCATAGGCCGAAGTGTGGGGGATGCGGAGTAGCGCCTCGCACACGACGATAAATGCTGAGATGTGGAGGAAAGAATTTGGGGCTAGATCATGGAAATCTAGCCCGTAGTAGAACATGAGGCCACGGACAAAGGGGTGGAGGGGAAACCCTAGTCCGCGGAGGAAATGGGGGATGAATACAACCCTTTCGTCGGGCACCGGAGTGGGTGTGACTTGATCCTTGACAGGGAGACTGTGCGCGATCTCCGCGGACAGATATCCCGCCCCCCGGAGCTCCTTGATGTCCTTCTCCATGACGAAGGAGGCCTCCCACTTGCCCTTCGAGCCAGATCCGGACATGACTATAGAAGTTGGCGGCGGTGGGAAAGATTGAAGCTTGGGCGCTGGAGCTTGAGGATGGGAAAACGGGAGAAGGAAGAAGGCGTGGGGAGAAAAGATGGATCTTTATCCACTTATATAGGCAGTAAATATCAGGCGCCCTCCCCCCCCCCCCTCTCAAGCCTTAAAACCCGCCTGTTCCCAAGGGGTTGTGCGAATGGCACGGTTGGATTACCCAAACCCGTATTGATGAGGATCCCGCAATAAGTGGGCACGATCTCCGCTTTGACGAGACATGTCGATAGAAGCCGTATCTTGAAATGCGAAGCGGGAGGCCAAAAAACGGTTCGGGATGATAAAGAGGCTAGATGTGACATTTCGCCGAGAAAGCTGTCAGTTGATAAACATTACTTTGACTAAGCATTTTACCTCCGTGGTTGAGTGTTGTGACTGACATGCAGAGCCGGATATAGTTCTTTTATTCAGAAGATTGCTTTGAAGTATTCAGAGGAGGACCCCGCCTTGCAATGACAATCTACGTGCCGGATACATCGCCATTGAAGGCTGGTTCAGGGGCTACTGAGGGTGTCCTGGATTAAGGGGTCCTCGGGTGGTCGGGCTATGTAACATGGGCCGAACTGATAGGCCATGAAGATACAAGGCAGAAGACCTTTCCTCGTGTCCGGGTGGGACTCTCCTTTGCGTGGATGGCAAGTTTGGCGTCCAGATGTATATTTTCCTTCCTCTGTAAACTGACTCTGTACAACCCTAGCCCCCTCCGGTGTCTATATAAACCGGAGGGTTTAGTCCATAGAGGCTATCAGAATTTTCATAGGCTAGACAAACTAGGGTTTAGCCATTACGATCTCGAGGTAAATCAACTCTTGTAACCCCCATACTCATCAAATACAATCAAGCAGGACATAGGGTTTTACCTCCATTAAGAGGGCCCGAACCTGGGTAAACATCGTGTTCCCTTTGTCCCTTGTTACCTTCGATCCTCAGACGCACAGTTCGGGACCCCCTACCCGAGATCAGCCGGTTTTGACACCGATAATAACTACTGAAGTAAATGCAGTAAGATAGACCATATTTAATCCATACTCCGAATAATCTCATGATCCAATCTGAATCTGTTCCAAATCCAATCCAAATCATGTGGTCATCCGACCATTCATCTCATAGCCATCCCATGGCTAACATATCATATTCCTGATACCATCTGCACCACAAGTCTGTCAAACTTACTCTCTTCCGGGTTGCCTCACAACCCTCAGAATACTCACGATCCACCGAGTACTTCCGATCTTACGACGAGTTCTTCCATCATTATCACTACTATGGTTGACCACCTAGTGAGGTCTGGACGGACTGTCCAATACCGTGGACGCGGCTATTCGAATAGATTTTACACTCTGCAGAGGTTGCGCACTTTACCCACACCATGGAGCACCTGACCTCGTGATCCCATTTGGGTGGACCAGCGTTGCTCCAACGAAACCCGCCTAACTCGTGACCCTCCCATCGTACCACCGGCAATCATCCTCCCCCGGAGTCCTACCCTGGGTGGCCCCTGTGTCACCGCGTGACACCTGCCACCGTCGTGACTAACAACTGTCCCAAACGGGGACCTGGTACCATATAACTCAACTGGGCTCACAAGGTTATCGCCGCCTACCGGGCCAGGTGACTCTGGATCAACCATGAAGTATCCTATCTCCGAATAATATCTCTATCATAGCTGACACTCCGATATCATAGTAATCCAAGCCAAAACATTAACCAACTAGTAGTCCAATAGCCACTATATCCAAGCTACTACTACTAATTCATCTCCACATACTAACGGATGAAATCCAAAATAATCATAGACGGTAATCTCAACATTATGGCATCAACGAGTGGCTAAACTACTAGTCACTAACAATCCGGTACTCAACATGGTAGTCACCTATTCAAGAATTTACTCAAGCATTGTACAATCCAATTCATTTTACAAATAATCATACTTGCTATTAAAGTAATTAGTTTGACTATGATATTGCAATGCAATTATGCAAGTGAGAGTTGTGTCTTGCCTGGGGATGAAGGAACCATCAGGAAGGGGGTGCGGAGAGTCCGCGGAAATGATTGCCGGAAACAGTTCTCTCTCGGAGGAGGCTATTTACGGGCAAGGGTAAAATGGTCATTTTCACAGTGTCAAAACATTATTAAAATGATACCAACTTGACGGGCTCGAAGAGACGAAGAAGTGGGCTTTGGAATCACCTCGAGCTGAGTTACGGATTAAAAGATATAGCCCGACGAAGTTCAGGGACTAATCTATAAAAAGAATCTTCACAAACTAGCCGCTGACTGATAAAACAGAAAGCGCCTTTCCGTGAACTACGCTTTCTGCATACAGAAAACGTACTTTGAACCAAGCTAAGGGAAAAGTACGCTTTCAGCACGCGAACACGTAGTTCACGAAATGCGCTTCCATTTAAACTGGCAGCGAGCCCAGGGCGGGGTCAACGCCCAGAGGCTGACAGTGGGTCCCGCGCTGACCCTCTCTCTCCTCCCCTGCTTTCTTCCTCCTCGTGCCCGGCAACGAATGGAGGGGAGGGCGAGAGGCAGCGGCGACTCCGGCGCCGGCCCAGCCGACTCCGGCCACCCTTGGCGAGGGCGCCGGTACCGGTGGGTGCGCCAGCGAGCGCCACGTCCAGGGGAAACCTCAGGGGTGGCTGGGGAGAGGTGGAGGCGACGGCCGTGGCATCGGGCAGAGGCGGGCACCGGCGAAGGGCGCGGGCGGCTCCGGCCGTCTCCGGCCGAGCGGAGACCACCGGTAGCACCGCGAAGGAGCGCCGCACCCATCCAGCTGCAGCACGGGCACCGGGGATGGCCGTGGTGGCGGTGGCTCGGATGCCCACGGCGGAGGCCGTCGGCCGTGCTTGGGCACGCGGTCGCAGGCATCCCGACGACCAACCAAGAAGGCAGGGAGGCTCGCAAGGATCGAGGGAGTGTTCTAGCGGTGGTGGGAGGAAGAGATAGGGCGCGGCTCGCCGGAATTTGAGCGAGGCTCACCGGCGGCCATGGCGGCATAGGGCGGCGAGGAGAGGCTCTTCGGCTCGGGTGAGGGGTCGAGGAGTGCTAGGGGAGGTTGGTGGAGCTGGTGGTGCGGTCGAGGGACTCGGGGCGGCCTATTAATACCCGGACGGGGCGAGGCGATAAGCGCGGTCGTGGTGGCGAGCTTAGCCACGCACTGGAGCTTCAGGGGGACGTGGCTGTCCGTTTGCGGCATCGGGAGGCTTCGCGGAGGGATGGAGAGGGCTCAGGCGAGGTTGGGAAGGCTCGGGAGAGCTCAGGTAAGCGGACGTGGCGGCGGCAGAGACGGGCACGCCACGGGCACGGCTGCCGCACCGCGTAGGAGGGGACATGAGAGGGGGAGAGTGATCCAGAGCGAATGCGACGACGAGGCGAAGCCCCTAGACATGGCTAGGTGTCGAGGGAGAGGAGGAACGGATGAAACAGAGGACTCCAATGCACAGAGCGCGTGCATTGGCATGCCAGACGCATGGTCACCGCGTGAATAGGCGCACGCGATGCACCCTGACTGGCCAAATCATGTCCAGTGAGTAGTCCCTCCAAGCTAGGTTACAAATGAGGTGATGGCTCGATGAAACGCACTGTGGTTAGATGGGAGTGATCAACTGAAGTTTGCTGTAGCAAACTTGACCACACCACTGTGATGAACAGAGAAGTGATAAGGGGCAAATAAGATGTCTGGGAGGTTTGGGATAGGAAGGATTACAATCCTGTGGAGTTTGGAGAGAAATGGACCAAGGTTTAATATAGTTGCTTTGCAACGGACCAATCTGGTCCAGAAACTTGATTAGGATGGGGCACTCACATGGAGTAGACACTTGAGCTGAAATTTGGTATAACATGATGATTTGGTCATATGAGAGTGCCATAAAAATTTCATGCCATTTGGACAAGCCAAAATGGTACTTCTTTCACAATGAACCTCTCTGACTAGAATCTTAGAAAAATTCTAGGGAATTATTGGGAAGATGAAATGAGCCCAAATTTTGTGGAGATAGGTTATATGGGTAGGAGAATGCTCTGGTAAATTTTCAGCAACTATGGAGCAGTATAAAATATAGTTGCTTCACAATGTGAAAATCTGACCAGAAACCAAGATTTGAGGCTGTGCTCACATAGATGATTTCATAAGGTTGAAACTTAGTGGAGAGTCATGATTTGAGCATATGAATATGCTTGCAAAATTTCAACTCATTTGGATACTCCTAGCTAGCACTTGCTTCACAAAGATTCGAGTTGACCAGAACTTTGGAAATTAGCCAAGGGAGATTTAATAGCCAAATGAAGTTGAATTTTGGCATGTGGCAATGATATGGATAGGAAAGAATGCCCAAAAAGTTTGAGACCAAGCAAGAAAATATAAAGAGTACTTGCTTCTCAACTTGACAGCTGGGGCAGAATCAGAAAAGGAATATTGGTGAAAGATTTTTGAACATAGCAAGGAAGGGTTTTGACATATTTATGGAAGATCTGATCCAAACAATTTATGAGAATTATTTGGGAATGTGGGTTGCTTCACAACCCAGAACAACAGGGTTATTCCTTTAATAGAAAAAGGAATTTTCCCAAGGAAAAGAATATTGGGGTTGGTCCAAGATGGAAATGACATGGTCTTGGGATGGTTTTGAAGTTGACAAGCCACTTGGGAAGAGGAGTCAAGGGTGATCCCTCCAGGTTGCAAGACCACTAAGCCACAGAAAGGCAAATCTAGACCAAAATCAAAAGGAAAAAAAATGGGCAAAATCCAGGGTGTTACACTGTTAAGAGGTAAAACTACTTCATGCAGTCGAATCTAGTAGTACTACTTCATGCAGTCGAATCTAGTAATACTTGGTTCAAACAGGGAAGAAAGGGGGTGGGGTGGGGGATATTTGTTACCTGAATCTAGGACTTGGTCGAAAGAGGAAATAATGGGGGCAAAAAGTAGAAGACACTGGCTATCCAACTGGTCTCTTGGTCTTATAGGGAAATAAAGGGAAACGCAGTACAAAATTGATATAAATTGATCTATTGGTTGAAAAAGGAAAGAAAGTGGGGACTGGGGGACAAGTCAACAGAGTATGTCCAGCACTAGATTTGCTGGCTTCACACAGTAAAAGGTGGCTATACCGAACAAAAATGGGACCAACCCAGATATCCTGTTTGGATGTTTGTTGCCCCGAGCCCCTCTTATGTAATGCCACTGGTAAAATGTACTAGCAGTCCCACTTTTAAAGTAAGGACACGTTAAACCAATGTTGTTTTCAATGTAATGCCTCTAGTAATATGAATCAGGCACTGTTTTTCATGTCCTGCTAAATTTCCCATTAAGATAAGTTGCTTCTTTTTGTTAGAAATGCAACTGTCCTGGTCCGCCTACTCTCCCGTGCCCAAATACCAACTCTTTAGCAGCTGTTAATGTAATGTTACCGGTAAAATGAAGCAATGGCACCATTAAAGTAATATCGTATTTAACGGTTGTCATAGTTAATCCTAATGTCCAAACTAATATCTAGCAATGTTGTTGCTTTAGAAATTACTATTGTCCTAGTAGGATCGCCATTCAGATAAGGAACACGCTTCTTTTCATTTGATGTATGTTTCATCACTTGTTAGTCACCCTCCTTTCCACCTTTTTGTGCAAACAGAGATATGCATTTCACGCTTGATCTTAGTTGAACTGCACAAAATAATATCCAAATTATAGTTGAACATTCCACGAGCTTCTCGACCAACCTTGATGTTGCTCAATTTTATTACAACTAATGAAGAAGCCGCTAGCTCATGGGACCAAGTACTTGCTAACTGCATGATGCAAACATTGCTTCATTTTAGGTGAACTGCACAAAAAGGTCCCATGAATTGAATCATCCATGTTGGTGACTGGTGTCATCCCTTCTACGATGGCATTGACTGCAGATATGGTTCCCATCACGAGGGATGTTCCTTTTTGGTCTAACCGTTTTCCAAAGATCCTGCATGTTGACTCTGCTCTTGTGCTACTGTTTTGGCACTGCCATGATAAAGTAGTAATGTTATTATTTTGCACCTTAATCTAGTGGCACTATTAATTTGAGGAAATGTTTTGGCACCGCTAGTGCCACTAATTTTTTTATTATTTTTTTATCAAAAGAGGGGGTTTCCTCCTATTTCATTAAAGAAACCCAAAGGTTTCCTCCGATTTCATTAAAGAAACCCAACCATAGAGAACCATTATCCGACAACATCTCAGTGTAAATGGGCAGTTATGCAACTACTACTAGAACGGACTGACTACTAGCAGGAGAGAAGTTCGCCACATAAGCTAGGCAAGTAGGGGGACGCAGCCCCAGCTCGACCAAGTTTGGATTACAACCCAAAAGCTACCACAGAAACATCAGGGGGGAAGATAGGGACTGAAAGAGCCAGCTTCAGCATCCCAGTCTAAGCACCCCCGGCCTCCATCCTTGCGACGCACGGTACACCTCGCTTGCCACCTTCTCGACCCTAGTCCACTGATAAAATGAAGTAATAATACAGTTAAAATAGAGCTACTGTCCTTTCTATCATTTCATTTCCAATGTAGATAAAGAAAGTGCTTCTCTTTGTTAGTATATGTTTCATCAACTAGTCCCATTATTAATGTTTAAGTGTTTCTGCAAACTGGGGTGCTTAATTTTAGTTGAACTGCACAGAAATAGAGATTGGAATGTCTCAAGGCCCCTCCTTGTACTACCGATGTACACTGATGTTCATCACTATCAAAAGGTGTATCGGGGAGAATTGGGTCGATTTCCAGTATGAGGCCTACCGTACGAGGCGTCGCAGGGCCCATCTCGCCCTCGCAGCATGGCATATTATGATACTATCGCAATCTTTTCCCATTAAGAAAATGAAGTTTCTTCTATTAATTAGTGTATGTTTCATCAACTAGTGCCACTATAATGTAATCATGCTTTTTCATTATCTGTGCAAACAGGGTAATCTTTTCCCATTAAGAAAATGAAGTTTCTTCTATTTATTAGTGTATGTTTCATCAACTAGTGCCACTATAATGTAATCACGCTTTTTCATTATCTGTGCAAACAGGGTTATTCAGCTACATTTTGGTGGAACTGCACAAATGTACGGATGGAACCAGCATATATGTAGAGTGCGAGGTGCCAATATCTAACATAAACGTGGCTTGGAAAAGCATAGATGCTCGGATGGTTCCTCAAGTTCTTGCCGACCCGCTGCAGAATATTTTAATCTGCCGGTGTTTCGCTTGCACTTTACTTGTTTTTTTAGGGGACACTTTACTTGTTTCAGTGTTGCAGCAAATCCTCTAATCAAATAGGAGTAGCTTATATTAGCACTTTTCTAGGGAGTACTCTTTTCAGAAAGAAGCACCAATCGATTTTTCTTTATTTGTACACATTGTCACAACTTTGTTTTTGGTCCAAAGCAATTTTAGGGTGATTGGCGTAGTACTCGGAGACTCGGAGTACTACCCAGTACTTACCCATATGATTTTCATTAGCTGTCACACTGATTGTAAGCATGAGCATATGGAAGATTAGGTTAGTGTGAAGCTTACCTTAAACCCTACCGCCTCTATCGAAACGAGGCGAGCGGCGAGGGAACCATGGAGAACGGCGAGGAAGCGACGTTGCGCCATCCGATCTCCTCTTGTAGTGGGAGAACGAATACTCCTGTGGCTCCGGCCGGCACTGCACCCTCACGAATGGCACACCGTACTCGATCAATTCATTATCCTCTGGATGCTCGACCTTGGACCTATACGCCCACCACTTCTGCCTAACTTTTGCCTCGGGTGAATCCGTCTGCTCCATCGCCCAGAGGAGATACTCGATGAACTCAAAGGAATGCGGCGTGACTGCTGTCGGGGAGTACATCCCCACCCTCATCGCCGCCGTCTCGCTCTTTCTCATACATTGCCACATGGCCCTCATCGTCCTCAAAATCTCCCACTCGTTGTCAAACCAAGTAAGGATCTCCTTCAACCTGGCTAACTTCGCCTGGTCACCACCGGCGATCTGCCCGATTCGCTGTTGCATCCTCTCCATAGATGTGCTTCTGAGAGGTCCGGTGCTGGCTTTGGAAGATGGGAGGAGAGACGGTGGTCTTGCAATGGAGAAGAGGGAGAGGCGAGATGGTGATTTTGCAATGGAGAAGATGGAGAGGAGAGGGGGTGGTTTTGCAATGGAGAAGAGGGAGAGGCAAGACAGTGGTTTTGGAATGGAGAAGATGGAGAGGAGAGGGGGTGGTTTTGCAATGGAGAAGCGAGAGAGGAGCGTGCGGCAGTGATTTAGGATTGGACGAGAGGGCCGGCGCGCTGTGACTAGATCAAAATCAAAATCAATTTACCCTTCAATTAAGAAGCGACCCCACATTAACTAGTACCCCTTGTATTCTGGGTCATATTTTGACCATGATTTTAACAAATAAAATATATGTTATACATTGCAAAAATAATATAATTTGAAAGTACATTCAGATACGAACCAAATGATACAATTTTTGATAACATGCATTCACATTTTGCTTGTCAAATACAGTACATGGTCAAACTTTGACCCAAAATATGCAAAACAAAAAAATACTTCCAAGACCACCGCCGCTCCTCTCCTGTTCCAATCCAAAACCAGCGCCGCTCCTCTCCTCTTCCATTTCAAAACCAGCGCCGCTCCTCTCCTGTTCCAATCCAAAACCAGCGCTGCTCCTCTCCTCTTCCATTCAAAAACCAGCGCCGCTCCTCTCCTGTTCCAATCCAAAACCAGCGCCGCTCCTCTCCTCTTCCATTCAAAAACCACCACCGGCGAGTGAAGGTGTTGTGGAGAAGTAGATCGATGGAGGAGTACAACCGATACGTGAGGATCGCAGACGGCGACCCTGTGAAGCTAGCCAGGATGTTGGAGATACAGTCTTGGTTTGACAACCAGGAGCAATTAGCGGTGACGGCGACAGCGATGGCCAAATATCTGGAATAGAGTGAAAAGGCGGCGATACTCCCGGAGGGAGTCGCGCGGGAGTACATAGAGCTGCTCCTCTGGGCCATGGAGCAAACAGATTCACCGAAGCCGATCGTGAGGCGGCGGTGGTGGGAGTATCGATCCAAAATGGAGCATCCACCAGAGATTGAAGGATCGAGCATCTACACGGTGGCGTTTGTGAGGGTGTTGTGGTAGAGTGAGCCGGTGGAGTCTTCGTCGACCGAACCCAACTATAAGAGGAGAAAAGCAGTTGGCGTGACGATGCTTCCCCGCCATCCTCTCCCTCGCCACCTCATCTCACGGGGCGGCTGTCTGCCGTCGAGGAATAGGTGGGACTGCCCCCCCCCCCGAATAGTCTGAGAAGGATAGGTTTGTCAGTATTTGCAGGTTGTGAATTGTGTTGTGTATTTTGAGAGTACTTTCAGATATGAATGTCTTTTGAATTTCAGATTTGCAGTATTGAGCATATGAAGTACTTTATAAATTCTAGAGGTCTATTTTTAGCACTTTGAAAAATGTAGTTTCATATAAAAGTGTAGACAATGTGATTCTCAGAGAAGAAACTGCAAGTTTCAGCTTCAGATAAGAAATTGCAAGTTTCAGAGGCAGAGCATTTATATTAACACGCCCTTTTCAAACAGGGATAACATCATGTTGGAAGTTCTATTCATGGTCAAAAATGGAACTACCTGCCAGTTAACACCATGCTGATCAACATTCATGCATAGCACATCTTCATATGATGCACAGTCAAAAAGATATGCTATTTTCAAAATGCCCACACAATGTTGAGTGTGCGAAAAACAGAGAAACCGAGGGACGAAGTTTTGGCAAGTGTTGGAGGTGGTGTGCGTAGATGACAATGGGCACCCACATGTCAGAGGCAGAGGCAAAAATTTGGGGATATTTTCACTGCATCAGGTGGAATCAAACCCGGGCGGAGCAGCGGTTGGGGAGTGAAACTTGGCCACTGGGCTACTTCAATACTTTCTCTAGAAATTAGGCACAACATCTACCACTACTGTAGCATGTCTTCCCCGGCTCCGGTGCATTCTCGTCCGGGGCCTGGACGTCATCCTCCGCCTTTGTGTGCTCATCGCGGCGCCGCTGTCTGCCGTTGTGAACATGCTCAACAAACGAGAGGAATCTGGAGAGGACTGTACGTGGAGAGGCGGGCAGTCGGGACCCACCAGGTCCATGGCCGTACGCAAGCAAGTGCCTCATTGAAAAAATACTTCCTCCTAATGCTATACTGACGTTGGGGCCCACGGGTTTGTCAACGTAGTTACTAAAGGAGATATATTTACAATGAAGCCAGTCATCGGGGAGCTGGCAGGTATCATTTATTATCAGTGGGCCAGCAAGTATTAGCTGGGTTATGGGCTGCCTAGTCTAGGCTTTCTTTTTTAACATGCGCAGCCCACGACATGCCGGTTTGTATTTTTTAGGGCCGTCATGTATCGACCGGCCTATGGCCCTCCCATCCTAGGTTTTATTTTTTCTTAAACATCCGCAGCCCAACTTATGTACTTTTTTGAAGAAAACGCAGAGATCTGTTCTATTTTTCTATATAAGAATAGGAACGCTAGGTCCAACTTATGTTTCCTTTCTAACTATATTACATATAAAGTATATTACCCGTCAAAAAGAATATTATATATATATATTATTTTATATGTTATTATATATTATTTTTATCATCATCATATATTTAACAGATACTTACATATATAAAAAAAATATCCCACGTCTTATTAACTTATAAAAAAAATTAACAATAAAATCCTGGGTTTTTTACATTAAGGCAACAAAAATCCTGGTGATTGTGTACAAAAGCTTGGTAACATTTAAGGACCAATGTAATAATAAAGCACTTATTATTTAAATATAATTATAACAAAACGCTCAGCCCCTGTTTATTTTTTGATAACATTGCTGCACCCAACCCAACATTATAATTAGAACCAGAACAGCAAAATCGTGTATTTCGAGAAAGTGCAAATGGGTTGTAATTTTTTAGGAAAAAATAAATGGGTTGCATGGACGCTACATTATTTGTTCACCCAGGCCAGCAAATTCGTGTATTTCGAGAAAGTGCAAATGGGTTGTACTATTTTAGAAAAAAATAAATGGGCCGCATGGACGCTACATTATTTGTTCACCCTGCCCAGCAAATAGACTGTAAATTCTAAAAAAAATGGGTTGAATATGTGCCACATTTTTTGAGGCTGAAATGTGGGCCAATAGGTCGAAGCCAACGCAAGGCATTGTCAACTTAGTCTACAAATGATTCTGACATCAATAGCCGTTGGATTTACATCCAACGGCCGGCATCCATCTTCAATCTCTCGTCTTCTTCCTCCAGCGCCGCCGGGACCACCTGCTGCCGGGGTTCTGGGACCGGGGGTACCCAGCCATGTCTGCCTGCGGCCCAGCGCGTGGCATCGTCAAAGGCCCGATGCGGCCCAGCGACAAGACCGCACGAGCAAGACCCTCACGAGGGCCCCCACCTCGCGAGGCGAACTACATCGAGGCCTCACGAGGAGCGGCCTCCCGAGGCTGCCTCCTGAGGGGCGGACATCTCTAGGCTCTCACCCCACCTCACGAGGCGTGTGGTGACGTGAGCCATGACGACCGGCGCCAGGAGGGCGCCAACGGGCGCAGGTGATGTCTACTATGCAACCTTCTTCTTGTAGACTCGTGTTGGGCATCCCAGCACAGAGTTTTCTAGGAAAGTAGCAAATTTTCCTCAAGTGGATGACCTAAGGTTTATCAATTGGTGGGAGCTGTAGGATGAAGATGGTCTCTCTCAAACAACCCTGCAACCAAATAACAAAGAGTCTCTTGTGTCCCCAACACACCCAATACAATGGTAAATTGTATAGGTGCACTAGTTCGGCGAAGAGATGGTGATACAAGTGTAATATGGATAGTAGATATAGGTTTTTGTAATCTGAAAATATAAAAACAGCAAGGTAACTAGTAACAAAAGTGAGCAAAAACGGTATTGCAATGCTTGAAAACAAGGCCTAGGGTTCATACTTTCACTAGTGCAAATTCTCTCAACCATGATAACATAATTGGATCATATAACAATCTCTCAACGTGCAACAAAGAATCACTCCAAAGTTTCTATCGGAGAACATAGGACGAAAACGTGCATCAACCCCTATGCATAGATTACCCCAATGTCACCTCGGGAATCCGCGAGTTGAGTGCGAAAACATACATCAAGTGAATCAATAGAACATCCCATTGTCACCACAGATATCCCATCGCAAGACATACATCAAGTGTTCTCAAATCCAATACTCGATCCAACATAACGAAACCTCAAAGAGCAAGACTCAATTCATCACAAGAAGGTAGAGGGGGAGAAACATCATATGATTCAACTATAGTAACAAAGCTCACGGTACATAAAGATCGTGCCAAATCAAGAACACGAGAGAGAAAGATCAAGCACATAGCTACTGGTACATACCCTCAGCCCCAAGGGTGAACTACTCCCTCCTCATCATGGAGACCGCCGGGATGATGAAGATGGCCTCTGGTGATGGTTTCCCCCTCCGGCAAGGTGCCGGAACAGGCTCCCGATTGGTTTTTCATGGCTACAGAGGCTTGCGGCGGCGGAACTTCCTATCTAGGGTTCTTTTTGGGGGTTTTAGCATTTATAAGAATTTTTGGCGTCGGTCTCACGTCAAGGGGGTGCTCGAGGGGCCCACAAGCTAGGAGGGCGCGCCCTAGGGGGTGGGCGCGCTCCCTAGGCTTGTGGCCTCCTCGTCCACCTCCTGGCCCAGCTCCGGTGCTTCGGGGCTCTCTTTTGGTCCATGAAAAATAACCGTAAATTTTCAGCCCATTCCGAGAACTTTTATTTCTGCACAAAAAATGACACCACGGTAGTTCTGCTGAAAACAACATCAGTCCGGGTTAGTTCTAATCAAATCATACCAAAACCATATAAAATTGTTGTAACATGGCATGAATACTTCATAAATTATAGATACGTTGGAGACGTATCAGCATCCCCAAGCTTAATTCCTGCTCGTCCTAAAGTAGGTAAATGATAAAAGTAATAATTTATGAAGTGTGAATGCTAGCAAGTGCACAAGTTTGATCAATGATAGTTCCAAACACTTTTTCTAGCATCAATATATATCATAAACAGTAGCTCATCTCATAAAACTTCTCATGATCAAGTAACAAGCTATTCACATGTTAAAGCATAAAGCATAAACTTTCTTGAAAACTAACAAACTATGTTCTCAGTCATCAAACAATTGCAATTCATCTTATTTTCAAGAAGGGTCTATGTAAGAGCTTTGATTTAGCAAATTCCACATACTCAACTATCATATAGTCTTCCATGACTGCTGACACTCAAAGCATATTTTTAGAACAAATAGCATCCATCGGACACAGAGAAAGATAGGGGCTTAATGTTTCGCCTCCCAACTTATTTATCATATAGATAATTGTCAACAATAATAATTCATGATCAAATATATTTGAATGGCCATATATGCTTGAATCTTTCCCCACCACATGATACTTGCCAACTAGAGAATAATTGAGGTTGAAATGAGAAGGAATACTACTGACACTTCCATAAAAGTAAAAGATAGGCCCTTCGCAGAGGGAAGTAGGGATTTGCAGAGGTGCCAGAGCTCAAAGCTTTTAAAACAGAGATGAATATAATTTTGAGAGGTATGCTTTCATTGTCAACGTAACGACCAAGAGTTCCCAATATCTTCCATGCTAGACACATTATAGGCGGTTCCCAAATAGGAAGGTAAAGTTTTCCTCCCCCTCCACCAACAAACACAAGCCATGGCTAGCCGAATCCTCGGGTGCCCTCCATACCAACAACAATTCGGGGGAGTTTTGATTTATTATTATATTTTGATTTTTATCATAGGACTGGGCATCCCGATTACGAGCCACTTTCTCGTGGATGACAAGCGAATAAACACTCATTGTGAGAATAACCCACCTAGCATGGAAGATACTGACCGCCCCCTGTCGCTTCATGAGCGATTTGGGTATACAAAACCGATTATTATTTGAATATTTAGAGTTGGCACATGCAAATTTACTTGGAACGGCAGGTAAATACCGCATATAGGTAGGTACAGTGGACTCATATGGAATAACTTTGGGTTTAAGGAAGTGGATGCACACGCAGTATTCCCGCTTAGTACAAGTGAAGGCTAGCAAAAGATCCTAAGAAAGCACCACATGTTGGAGGATCCATAACAATATAACATCTATACAAATATACCCAAACATAACTCATTACGTTGTCTTCCTTGTCTAACTTCAACTAATTTGCTCAAGTTTGAAAATAATTAATGGGGCTCACAATCATAGAAGATGTCCAAGATAGTACATTTATATGTGGAACCTCTCTTCCTTCAATATTCTTTCATGAATTGTTCAAGTGACCAATGATGCGTTTGCTAACTTTCAATAAATTTTACCACCTATACTTATTATATGTGAAGTCATTACTCCCCATGGAATAAGCATATGAAACATATATAATTTCAGATTTATAATATTCAATTCATTCAACCATTTACTCATAGGATATAAGTGAAGCACGAGAGTAAATGACAAACTACTCCAAAAAGATATAAGTGAAGGTCAATGAGTAGTCAAATAATTAAGTGGCTATGTGAAGACTCTCTCTCATATATTTTTTCAGATCTAAGTATTTATTAAAACATCAAGCAAAACAAAATAAAATGACATTCCAAGGATAGCACATATCATGTGAAGAAGCAAAAACTTAGGCTCAACTGAGGCTACCCGATCATTGTTGAAGAAGAAAGGTGGGATGCCAACCGGGGCATCCCCAAGCTTAGATGCTTGAGACTTCTTGAAATATTAACTAGGGATGCCTTGGGCATCCCCAAGCTTGAGCTCTTGTGTCTCCTTAATTCCTCTCATATCACGGTTTCCCTAATTCTTAAAAACTTCATCCACACAAAACTCAACAAGAACTCGTGAGATAAATTAGTATAAATCAAATGCAAAACCTTATCATTATCTAATGTAGCAAATCACTAAAATTATTATTTAAAATTTTATACTAAATGCCTCTGCATATTTAATACTCCTATCCTCAAATAGAATCATTAAACAAGCAAACATATGCAAACAATGCAAACATAACAGCAATCTATCTAAACAGGACAGTCTGTAAAGAGTGCAATTACACTCATACTTCCATAACTCCAAAAATTCTGAAAACTACCGCACTGTAGGAATTTTGTTATTTCTCAACGTGTAAAAATTTCAAGATTTTATCACGTTCTGACTTTCCATAAGAATTCAGACAATGATAGAAAACTTTTTGTTTTCAAAACAGCAACATATAGACTTGCAAAATAAGCATGGTAAAGGCTATACTTGACCTTTTTATTGAAATAAAAGATGCAAAACATTACTCTAAATAACAGCAAGCAAATACTAATAAAATAAAATGACGCTCCAAGCAAAACTCATATCATGTGACGAATAAAAATATAGCTCCAAGTGAGGTTACTGATAATGTTGGAGACGAAAGAGGGGAGGCCTTCCGGGGCATCCCCAAGCTTAGTTGCTTGGGTCTTCCTTGAATATTACCTTGGGGTGCCTTGGTAATCCCCAATATTAGGGTTTTGTCACTCCTTATTCTCCTCATATCGATATCTCACCCAAAACTTGAAAACTTCAATCACACAAAACTTAACGGAACTTCGTGAGATGGGTTAGCATAGTAAAACAAATCATTCACTTGGGTACTGTCAAAGACAAGTTTAATAATTGTTTCCACATAATTCATACTGTACTCTATAATTTCCATAATTTATATTAAGCAATATAAGCCATAGAAACTAGAAAACAAGCAAACTATGTATCGAAAATATAATCTGTCAAAAACAGAACAGTCTGTAAAGATCTGAATTATGGTCATACTTTTATTACTCCAAAAATTCTGAAAATTTATGAAATCGTATACAATTTGTATATAAATCTTCTGTAAAAAAATTCAGAGTTTTTCCACCCATCAGTAAATTTTAACAATTCTGTTACTAAACGCAAAAGTTTTTATTTTTGCACAGAATCAAATCAACTATCAACCACACTATCCCAAAGGCTTTACTTGGCACTTTATTGAAACAAAAGCTATAAAACATGATTACTACAGTATCTTAATCATGTGAACACACAAAAACAGTTGGGGTAAATATTGGGTTGTCTCCCAACAAGCGCTTTTCTTTAATGCCTTTTTAGCTAGGCATGATGATTTCAATGAGGCTCACATAAAAGATAAGAATTGAAACATAATGGGAGCATCATGAAGAATATGACTAGCACATTTAAGCCAAACCCACTTCCTATGAATAGGGATTTTGTGAGCAAACAACTTATGGGAACAAGAATCAACTAGCATAGGAAGGAAAAACAAGCAAAACTTCAAGATTTTCAACTCATAGAGAGGAAACTTGATATTATTGGGATATGTAAAAGCATATGTTCCTCTCTCATAATAATTTTCAGTAGCATCATGAATGAATTCAACAATATAGCTATCACATAAAGCATTCTTTTCATGATCCACATGCATAAAAATTTTATTACTCTCCACATAAGCAAATTTATTCTCATGAATAGTAGTGGGAGCAAACTCATCAAAATAACTATTATGTGAGGCATAATCCAATTGAAAATTAAAATCATGATGACAAGTTTCATGGTTATCATTATTCTTTATAGCATAAATGTCATCACAATAATCATCATAGATAGCAACTTTGTTCTCATAATCAATTGGAACCTCTTCCAAAATAGTGGATTCATCACTAAATAAAGTCATGACCTCTCCAAATCCACTTTCATCAATATTGTGAAAAGATTCAACACCCTCCAAAATAGTGGGATCATTATTTCCTAGAGTTCACACTCTTCCACACCCACTTTCATCAATATAATCATCATAAATAGGAGGCATGCTTTCATCATTATAAATTTTCTCATCAAAACTTGGGGAACTAAAAATATCATCTTCATCAAATATAGCATCCCCAAGCTTATGGCTTTGCATATCATTAGCATCATGGATATTCAAAGAATGCATACTAACAACATTGCAATCATGCTCATCATTAAAAGATTTAGTGCCAAACATTTTATTGAATTCTTCTTCTATCAATTTAGCACAATTTTCCCTTCCATCATTTTCACGAAAGACATTATAAAGATGAATAATATGAGGCAACCTCAATTCCATTTTTTTAGTTTTCTTTTATAAACCAAACTAGTGATGAAACAAGAAACTAAAAGATTCAATTGCAAAATCTAAAGATATACCTTCAAGTACTCACCTCCCCGCCAACGCCGCCAGAAAAGAGCTTGATGTCTACTACGCAACCTTCTTCTTGTATACTCGTGTTGGGCCTCCAAGCGCAGAGTTTTGTAGGACAGTAGCAAATTTCCCTCAAGTGGATGACCTAAGGTTTATCAATTCGTGGGAGCCATAGGATGAAGATGGTCTCTCTCAAACAACCCTGCAACCAAATAACAAAGAGTCTCTTGTGTCCCCAACACACCCAATACAATGGTAAATTGTATAGGTGCACTAGTTCGGCGAAGAGATGGTGATACAAGTGTAACATGGATAGTAGATATAGGTTTTTGTAATCTGAAAATATAAAAACAGCAAGGTAACTAGTAACAAAAGTGAGCAAAAACGGTATTGCAATGCTTGAAAACAAGGCCTAGGGTTCATACTTTCACTAGTGCAAATTCTCTCAAGCATGATAACATAATTGGATCATATAACAATCCCTTAACGTGCAACAAAGAATCACTCCAAAGCTTCTATCGGAGAACATAGGACGAAAACGTGCATCAACCCCTATGCATAGATTACCCCAATGTCACCTCAGGAATCTGCGAGTTGAGTGCCAAAACATACATCAAGTGAATCAATAGAACATCCCATTGTCACCACAGATATCCCATCGCAAGACATACATCAAGTGTTCTCAAATCCAATACTCAATCCAACATAACGAAACCTCAAAGAGCAAGACTCAATTCATCACAACAAGAGATAGAGAGGGAAGAAACACCATATGATCCAACTATAATAACAAAGCTCGCGGTACATCAAGATCGTGCCAAATCAAGAACACGAGAGAGAGAGATCAAACACTTAGCTACTAGTACATACCCTCAGCCCCGAGGATGAACTACTCCCTCCTCGTCATGGAGACCGCCGGGATGATGAAGATGGCCACCGGTGATGGTTTCCCCCTCCGCTAGGGTGCCGGAACGGGCTCCCGATTGGTTTTTCGTGGCTACAGAGGCTTGCTGCGGCGGAACTCCCGATCTAGGTTTATTTCTGGAGGTTTTGGTATTTATAGGAGGTGTTGGCGTCGGGGACAAGTCAAGGGGGCCCACGAGGCGACGACAAGGTAGGGGGCGCCCTCCACCCTTGTGGTTGCCTCGGGACTCCTCTCCGATATCTTTTCGTTCCAGTATTTTTTATATTTTCCAAAAATATTCTCCGTAAATTTACATCTCATTCTGAGAACTTTTATTTCTGCTCAAAAAATGACACCACGGTAGTTCTGCTGAAAACAGCGTCAGTCCAGGTTAGTTCTAATCAAATCATACCAAAATCATATAGAATTGTTGTAAACATGGCATGAATACTTCATAAATTATAGATACGTTGGAGACATATCAAATATGAACAAACATAAATCATTACGTTGTCTTCCTTGTCCAACGTCAACAATTTGGACATATAATATTTAATGGGGGCTCACAATCATAAAAGATATCCAAGATAGTGTATTTACATGTGAATCTTCTCTTCCCTTATTAATTCTTTCATGAGTTGCATCATTGACCAATGCTATGTTTGTCAATCTCCAATAAATTTTACCACTTATACTTTTCCTTATGTGATGTCATTACTTACCATAATATTAGCATATGATCTTTTTCGTTTATTTCCTTTTATTTGATTGCAGCATGAAAGTAAAGAAGCAAAGACTCAAACTAAATTTTATTATATAAATCTCACTCGATTACATGGATAGATAGATCACGAAACTAATACTCAACAGAGATCATGCTAAACTTTATTTCAACTATTTCATGATAAAACTAAAGATTGAACTAAGATAGGTAAAGGCAATAAAAGTGATGGTGATACGATACCGGGGCACCTCCCCCAAGCTTGGCACAAGCCAAGGGGAGTGCCCATACCATGTACTCAAGTCTCCTTTCGTGGGGAAGATGATGATGGTGGTGGTGATGAGGTAGTAGCGAGCTTCTTCTCCAGCTTACATCGGAGGCTGAAATTATCCTCCCTAAGATCCTCATTCTCAAGCTCAAGCTTCAATATCTTCTTGCATAATGCTGCCTATCTATCCTGCAGAAAATGAGAAGGGATAGATTGGGTCTTAGTTTTGTTGGGGAGGCTTGACTTCTTGAGCTCCACGTGCGTATCTCCAGGTTGAGGTCGTGGAACTTCATCTCCATCTGAGGATGCCACCTCCTCCTCCTCCAAATCGGTGTCCTCCTCCTCATCCGAGAACCAAAAATATGGGAAGGTCTTCTCAAAGACATTTGGATCTAGAGGTTGGTAAGAAACAGGGCTCTCTCCCTCCGAATCTTGAGATGCCATATTTTCAGATCTGTCAGAAAAACAACAAGAAACAAGAACAGAGGATTTCTCTGCGATACGGTGGTCAATACGTTCGGGGGGTATATAAAGATTTTTTATCTTGGGAAACAAGCAAACGGGAGGAAAACGGAGTTGGGAAGGTTCCCGAGGTGGGCACAACCCACCTGGGCGCGCCAGGGAGGGCAGACGCGCCCTGGTGTATCTTGCCCTCCTCGGTTGCCTTCCTGGTTATTTCTTATTTTTCTAATTTTTATAATATTCCAAAACAGACAGAAAATATTTTTGTGGATTTTTCGGAGTCCGTTTACTTACCGTATCATATACCTCCTCTTTTTCAGGATTCTGGAGTGTTCTGGAAGGTTTCTTTTATGTGTTCCTCCGGTGTCATGGTTTGGATAATATTACTTTCAACATTAATAGGCGTACCTGAGATATAGTGTTAAATTCTTTGTCCATTGACCACCTTCGGGTTAGTACCTTCGGCATTATTAATCTTGATAGCTCCCGAATGATAAACCTCCTCGATAATATATGGTCCCTCCCATTTGGAGAGAAGTTTTCCTGCAAAGAATCTAAAATGAGAGTTGTACAAAAGAAGAAATTCTCCAACTCTAAATTCCCGCTTTTGGATTCTTTTGTCATGCCACCTTTTAACTTTTTCTTTGAATAATTTGGCATTTTCATAAGCTTGGGTTCTGCATTCATCTAGTGAGCTAATATCAAATAACCTCTTTTCACCGGCAAGTTTGAAATCATAGTTGAGTTCTTTAATTGCCCAATATGCTTTATGTTCTAACTCAAGAGGCAAATGATAAGCTTTTCCATAAACCATTTTATATGGAGACATACCCATAGGATTCTTATATGTTGTTCTGTAGGCCCAAAGTGCATCATCTAATTTCTTAGACCAATTCTTTCGGGACCTATTGACAGTTTTTTGTAATATTAACTTTATTTCTCTATTGCTAAGTTCAACTTGGCCACTAGATTGAGGATGATAGGGTGAAGCAATTCTATGGTTAACATCATATTTAGCAAGTATTTTACGAAAAGCACCATGAATAAAGTGTGAACCACCATCAGTCATTAAATATCTAGGGACTCCAAACCTTGGGAAAATAACTTATTTAAGCATTTTAATGGAAGTGTTATGATCAGCACTACTAGTTGGAATAGATTCTACCCACTTAGTAACATAATCAACAGCAACCAAAATATGTGTATACCCATTAGAGGAAGGAAAAGGTCCCATATAATCAAAACCCCAAACATCAAATGGTTCAACAGCAAGTGAATAATTCATAGGCATTTCCTGACGCTTACCGATATTACCAATTCTTTGACATTCATCACAAGATAAAACAAACTTACAGGCATCCTTGAAGAGAGTAGGCCAATAAAAACTAGATTGCAATACCTTGTGAGCAGTTCTATCTCCCGCATGATGTCCTCCATAGGCTTCGGAGTGACATTTCCGTAGGATTTGTTCCTGTTCATGCTCAGGTACACAACGTCTAATAATACCATCTACTCCTTCTTCATAAAGATGTGGGTCATCCCAGAAGTAATGTCTTAAATCATAGAAGAATTTTTTTCTTTTGTTGGTATGTGAAACTAGGTGGTATATATTTAGCAACAATACAATTAGCATAGTCAGTATACCAAGGAGTATTATGAGAAACATTTATTGCAGCTAGTTGTTCATCAAGAAAACAATCATCAATAGGTAGTGGGTCATCAAGAATATTTTATAACCTAGACAAATTATCTGCTAAAGGGTTCTCAGCTCCTTTCCTATCAGTGATATGTAAATCAAATTCTTGTAGCAAGAGAACCCACCTAATGAGTCTAGGTTTAGCATCTTTCTTTTCCATAAGATATTTTATAGCAGCACGATCAGTGTGAACAATTACTTTGGAATCAACAATGTAAGATCTGAATTTATCACAAGCAAACACAACTGCTAAAAATTCTTTTTCAGTAGTAGCATAGTTTCTTTGGGCATTGTCTAGAGTTTTGCTAGCATAATGGATAACATTTAATTTCTTATCAACTCTTTGTCCTAGAACAGCACCAACAACATAATCACCAGCATCACACATAATTTCAAAAGGCAAGTTCCAATCAAGTGGTTGAACAATAGGTGCAGAAGTTAAGGCTTTCTTAAGTGTTTCAAAGGCTTCTAAACAATCATCATCAAAAATAAAGGGAACATCCTTTTGTAAAAGATTAGTAAGAGGCCTAGAAATTTTAAAGAAGTCTTTAATAAACCTCCTATAGAAACCAGCATGACCAAGGGAACTACGAATACCTTTAATATCTCTAGGACATGGCATTTTCTCAATTGCATCAACTTTAGCTTTATCCACCTCAATACCTCGTTTAGAAATTTTATGTCCCAAGACAATACCTTCATTAACCATAAAGTGGCACTTCTCCCAATTCAAGACAAGATTAGTTTGCTCACATCTTTGCAAAACTCGATCAAGGTTGCTTAAGCAATCATCAAAAGAAGTTTCGTAAACGGAAAAATCATCGATGAAAGCCTCAACAATCTTTTCACAAAAATCAGAGAATATAGCAGTCATACATCTTTGGAAGGTAGCAGGTCCATTGCATAAACCAAAGGGCATACATCTATAAGCATAAGTTCCAAAAGGGCAAGTAAATGTGGTTTTCTCTTGATCAGGTTGTGAGACAGGTATTTGAGAAAAACCAGAATATCCATCAAGAAAGCAAAAGTGTGTGTGCTTAGATAATCTTTCCAACATTTGATCAATAAAAGGCAGAGGGTAATGATCTTTTCTAGTTGCTTTATTTAATTTTCTAAAATCAATTACCATTCTATAGCGAGTGACAATTCTTTATGGAATATAAGTTCATTTTTATCATTAGGAACAATAGTAATACCTCCCTTCTTAGGGACACAATGAACAAGACTTACCCATCTACTATCAGCTATGGGATAGATTATACCTGCTTCCAGAAGTTTTAGTATTTCAGTTCTCACCACTTCTTTCATCTTAGGATTCAATCGTCGTTGGTGATCAACAACTGGTTTAGCATCAGGTTCCATATTAATTTTATGCTGACATAGAGTGGGACTAATGCCCTTAAGATCATCAAGAGTATATCCAATAGCAGCTTGGTGCTTCTTTAGAATTTTCAATAATCTTTCTTCTTCATGTTCTGAAAGGTTAGCACTAATAATAACAGGATATATCTTCTTCTCATCAAGATAAGCATATTTCAAAGTGTTTGGCAATGGCTTTAATTCAAACACAGGATCACCTTTAGGTGGAGGAGGACCTCCTAGAGTTTCAATAGGCAAATTGTGTTTAAGCAGAGGTTGTTGTTCAAAGAATATTTTATCTATTTCATTTCTTTCTCGCAAGTGCATATCATTTTCATGGTCTAGCAAATATTGTTCTAGTGGATCAGTAGGAGGCATGTCAATAGAAGCAAGACCAATTATTTCATCCTTACTAGGTAATTCTTTATTACGGGGTTGTCTACTAAACTTGGAGAAATTAAATTCATGAGACTCGTCACCAAAGCTAACACAGACAGTTTGTTTATGGCAATCTATAGTAGCATTGACAGTGTTCAAGAAAGGTCTACCAAAGATAATGGGACAAAAGTCATCTTGCGGGGAACAAAGAACTAGAAAATCAGTAGGATATTTTATTTTCCCACACAAGACTTCAACATCTCTAACAATCCCAAGTAGTGTGATGGTGTCTCTATTAGCAAGTTTAATAGTAACATCTATGTCTTCTATTTCAGCAGGTGTTATATCATTCATGATTTCTTGATATAAGGTAAAAGGTATAGCACTCACGCTAGCACCTAAGTCACATAAACCATGATAACAGTGATCTCCTATTTTAACTGAGACAACAGGCATGCCAACAACAGGTCTATGTTTATCTTTTTCATCGGGTCTGGCAATTCTAGCAGCTTCATCACAGAAGTAAATAACATGCCCAACGATATTTTCTACCAAGAGATCTTTAACAAGAGAAACACTAGGTTCTACTTTAATTTGCTCAGGAGGTTTACGTGCTTTAATATTACTTTTGTGAACCACGGTCGATACCTTAGCATGTTCCTTTATCCTAACAGGGAAAGGTGGTTTTTCAATATAAGCAGTAGGCACAACTGGATCAACATTGTAAATAATAGTTTCATCTTTAGCTATTACCGGTTCTTTGATTTCTTATTTAATAGGGGGATGATATTTAAACAACTTCTCCTTAGGGAGATCAACATGAGTAGCAAATGATTCACAGAAAGAGGCTACTATCTCAGAGTCAAGTCCATATTTAGTGCTAAACTTGTGAAAAGCATCGGTATTCATAAAAGATTTAACACAATCAAACTCAAGTTTAATACCTGACTCTTTACCTTCGTCGAGTTCCCAATCTTCAGAGTTGTGTTTAATTCTTTCTAAAAGATCCTGCCTGAATTCAATAGTCTTCTTCATAAAAGAACCAGTACAAGAAGTATCGAGCATGGATTGATCATCACGAGAAAGCCGAGCATAAAAATTTTGAATGATAATTTCTCTAGAGAGCTCATGATTGGGGCATGAATATAACATTGACTTAAGCCTCCCCAAAGCTAGAGCGATATTTTCTCCTTCACGAGGCCAAAAATTATATATACATAATTCTGATCACAGTGAACTAGATGCATAGGATAAATTTTTTGGTGAAATTCCAATTTCAATCAATTCCAGTTCCAAGATCCAATATCATCGCATAGCCTATAACATGTCAATGCTTTTACCTTCAAAGATAAAGGGAAAACCTTCTTCTTAGCTTCATCTCCGGATAAACCTACAAGCTTAAATAATCCACAAATTTCATCCACATATATCAAATGCATATCAGGATGCTCGGTTCCATCTCCTGCTTAAGGATTAGCTAGCAATTGTTCTATAATACCCAAAGGAATTTCATAACCAATATTTTCAGTGGGTGCAGTAGGTTGAGAGGCAACTAATTGTGCTTCCGGTCAAGGTGAAGATACCCCAAACAAACCCCTCAAAGGATGGTTTTCCATAGTAACAAGTGACAATAAATTTCAGCACGCAGTAATAATTTTTCCTTACCAATTTCCACTTACCAAGAGCACTTCACTCCCCGGCAACGGCACTAGAAAAGAGTCTTGATGACCCACAAGTATAGGGGATCAATTGTAGTCCTTTCAATAAGTAAGAGTTTCGAACCCAACGAGGAGCAGAAGGAAATGACAAGTGGTTTTCAGCAAGGTAATTTCTGCAAGCACTGAAATTGTCGGTAACGAGTAGTTTGATAGCAAGATAATTTGTAACGAGCAAGTAACGGTAATGGTAAATAAAGTGCAGAAAGGTTGCCCAATCCTTTTTGTAACAAAGGATAGGCCAAAGCACTCTCTTATAATAAGCAAAGAGTTCTTGAGGGTACACGGGAATTTCATCTAGTCACTTTCATCATGTTGGTTTGATTTGCGTTCGCTACTTTGATAATTTGATATGTGGGTGGACCGGTGCTTGGGTGTTGTTCTTACTTGAAAAAACCTCCCACTTATGATTAAACCCCTCACAAGCATCCGCAACTATGAGAAAAGTATTAAGATAAAATCCATAGCATTAAACATTTGGATCCAAATCGCCCCTTACGAAGTAGCGCATAAACTAGGGTTTAAGCTTCCGTCACTCTAGTAACCCATCATCTAATAACTACTCCACAATGCATTCCCTTAGGCCCAAATATGGTGAAGTGCCATGTAGTCGACGTTCACATGACACCACTAAGGGAATCACAACATACATATCATCAAAATATCGAACACATATCAAGTTCACATGATTACTTGCAACATGACTTCTCCCGTGACCTCAAGAATTAAAGTAACTACTCATAAATGATAATTATGCTCAAGATTAGAGGGGTATTAAATAGCATAATGGATCTGAACATATAATCTTCCACCAAATAAACCATATAGTAATCAACTACAAGATGTAATCAACACTACTAGTCACCCACAAGTACCAATCTGAGGTTCCTGTACAAAGATTGAACACAAGAGATGAACTAGGGTTTCAGAGGATATGGTGTTGTTGAAGATGTTGATGGAGATTGGCCTCCCAAAGATGAGAGGGTTGTTGGTGATGACGATGGCTTCGATTTCCCCCTCCGGGAGGGAAGTTCCCCCGGCGGAATTGCTCCGCCGGAGGGCAAAAGTGTTCCTGCCAAAGTTCCGCCTCGAGACGGTGGCGCTCCATCCTGAAAGTCCTATCCTTATTTTTTTCTAGGTCAAAATGACTTATATACCAGAAGATGGGCACCGGAGGTGGGCCGGCTGACCACAACCCACCAGGGCATGCCCTGGTGTCTTGTGGTCACCAGGTGCCCCCCCCCCCTCCGGTAGTTATTTGCTCCAGTATTTTTCATATATTCCAAAATAATTCTCCATGAAGTTTTAGTTTATTTGGAGTTATGCAGAATAGGTATCTCTGACGTAGCTTTTTCAGGTCCAGAATTCCAGCTGCCGGTATTCTCCCTCTTTGTGTAAACCTTGCATTTTATGAGAGAAAGGGCATTAGGATTACTCCATAAAGCATTATTATGCATAAAAACATTATAAATAATAGTAGGAAATCATGATGCAAAATGGACGTATCATGCGCCTCCCGCACCACTACGCTAGCTCCAAGACCGGGCCGTCCAGGAAGCTGCGGTGCATGGCCGCCATGACCGCGTCGCTCCCGTGCGAGCTGCACCCGTCAGCGCTGCGGGCTACCACACCTTCACTCGCGAGCTGCGCCGGGTGGTCTTGCCGGTCAAGTTGAAGCCGAAGTTGCCCCCTCGCTACGATGGCATCCCCGACCCCACGGAGTTCCTTCAGCTCTATGCGCTGAGCATCAAGGCCGTGAATGGCGATGACAAGGTCATGGCGAACTGGTTCCCCATGGCCCTCAAGGATGGCGCACGCTCCTGGCTCATGAACCTCCTCGAGGGGTCGATCTCTTCGTGGGACGAGCTTCGCGAGCGGTTCATTGCCAACTTCCAGGGCACTCGCGACCCTCACCATCAATGAGCTGCGACGCGTGAAGTAGTGCCCTGGCGAGATCCTCCGCAAGTACATTCAGCGCTTTACCCAAGTCCGCCTTAAGGTCCCGAAGGCCTCGGATGAATCCATCATCTCGGCGTTCACCGACGACATCACGGACGTCCGGATGAGCGAAAAGCTCGCCATCAACAATGACCTGTGCATGGCGCTGGAGCTTTTCAACTTGGCTGACAAGTGCGCGATGGCGGAAGAAGGCCGCCTCTCTCTCGTCAGCAGCCCTAACGTCGAGCTCGAGGAGAAGAAGGCCAAGGCCAAGCAAGCAAAACGCAAGGGCCCCGCCGTGCTGGCAGCGGAGCCCAAGCAGAAGCGCGGCCATGACCACGACGAGCCTGCCAAGGACATTCGCCTGTTTTGCGTCTTCCACAATGTGTGCACCCACAACACCGATGATTGCGAGGAGCTCAGGGGGCTCCGTGACAAGCGCAGTGACCGTGGCTTCGGTGCGGAGGAGGCCATGGTGGAGGACGCTGAGACAACCACAATCCTTGCCAGGCTGGCCTGACCAACCTTGCAAGGACGCCTGGCGTGACCAGCCTCATGACGGCGCTTGGCGCGATCAGCCTCGCGAGGTCCGACCTCAGGGCAACGCAGGCCTCCCACCGTTGCCGCCCCCCAGGAGGAACGACAACAACCAGCCAGATGAGAGGGCCGGGGGCTACCCAGAGCCTCGCACGATAGCCTGCATCCTCGGAGAAACTCATGCTCTCACGTCCAACCGCCTCTTCAAGCAGTTCTCTCGTGAGGTGAATGCTTCCCTCCTGAGGCTTGAGGCCGTGCGCCCCCTCAAATGGTCTCAATACGCCATCACCTTCGATTCCAAGGACCACCTCAAGTGCTCGGCCACTACGGGTGCACTTCCCATGTTGTGCACGCCCACCATCAGCAATGTCTCGGTCACCAAGACCCTCATCGACGGCGGCGCCGGCCTCAACGTGCTCTCTGTGAGACCTTCAAGACGCTCCAAGTGCCTTATGACCAGCTCATGCCCACCAAGCCATTCTCTGGGGTGACCGATGGCTCCACCACCCCCCTGGGGCAGGTGTGCCTCCCCATCACCTTCGGCACTTGCGACAACTACCACACCGAGCTCATCGACTTCGACGTGGCCCACATTGGCCTCCCGTACAACACCATCTTAGGGTACCCTGCCCTCGCCAAGTTCATGGTGGCTACCCACCATGGCTACAATGTCCTCAAGATGCCAGGGTGCAACGGCGTCATCACCATCGCCTACAACGAGAAAGACGCGGTCTGCTCCCTCGAGCACGCCTACAGGGTTGCGGCAGCCGAGAACTCTGACGGTGAGGGAGACGTCGCTCTCCCTAAGGCCGTCCCCGTGAAGAAGAAGCAGCTCCTCCCCAAGGACTGTCCCGAGGCAAAGAAGGCTCTAGCTGACGCTGCCTCAGGTGCCACGCCTGCTGCTGGGGCGCGCCTTCCTCCCGCATAGGAAGGCGCGCCTGGCGTCCCCCTCAGGGCAGGCTCGGGGGCTTCCACTTGGATAGCCTCTGACCTGACCGCTGCAACGAGGGAGGTGCTCGGGCACCACCTGGGAGGTGTGCTTCGACGCACGTCCACGCAAGCAAGGAATGCGGCGCGAGGCGCCAGGAGCACAAGAATTCATCACCAAGGTGATCGAGGAACTTCAGGAAGCACAAGCCATGTGCGGCGAGCGCCGCCCCGCACGTCCCGCTAGTGCAGCTGCCGCTCCCGACGCAGGCGGCGAGCTGCGTGTCTGCGTCAACATCCCGGGCCTCAACAGAGCCGCATCTCAGGACCTCTTCTGGTCTTCGCGTGTCGGCCGGAGCGGAGGCTTCCCCTGCAACTGCGTCTGCATGCCCTTCGGCCTGATGAACGCAGGTGCCACATACCAGCGGCTCGCACAGCTCGCGTTGGCGTCTCACGTGGTCAGGCGCTCAGCGCTAGTGCCTCACGAGGCCCAGACCCCTCGTGCGCCTCCCGAGCCTCAGGAGCCGCCCGGCTCATGAGGAGCGAACCTCCGCGGCACGCTTCATCGGCTTCTTCGATGATTCTGCAGCATCATTGCCAGGAGACTTTTTTGTTTGTTCAATTGAGGGCGCCCCCCCCCCCCGGGCTGCACCATCCTTAGGCTGAGAAGGGTCCACCGCTGTAGCCGCGCTGTTTCTGTTCATGTATCAGAACCAGCTATGCTTTTATGAGTTCCGTTGCTTGTTGACCCTACACTTGATACCATATCGCCTCTGGAGGCATCGCCCCACGGGCTTCACGCGTTAGCAGTTCTCCTCCTGAACGTCCCATGAGAGGGGGCTATCGGCACGGTGCCTGTGCTCGGGTCCGTCCCTGCAGTGTTGATAAATCTAAGCGATCGAGCTCTGGCTCGCGGGCCAGCCCCGTGCACGCCACCTCATCAGGTCCTTAGTGCCTCGTCTTCTCATGGAACAATCATGAGCAAATCAGCAAGCGCGCACCACCCTTTGTACCTCGTAATCTGTCAATGCACAGGAACTTCAGGAGACAGGCAGTCGAGCGGCGCCTAGGCGATGCCCTACCACCTTAGGAGGGTTGGCCCTGGACAGGCAACAGGCTGGCCGATAAAAGCTAAGTACAACCACCTTACACTATGTCGCTACCGACCGAGAAACTCCCTCCCTGTGACCTTCACGAGGTGTGTTCTTTCTTTTTCGCGTGAGTCGCTTGCATGTTAAAGGGGGAACTCTTGAGCATCGCGCCTTAGGAGTTCCTACTGGCTCTCGGGCCCTCACCCCCTGGCCTTGTCCCAGGCATCACGACCTGACATACCAGCGGTGGCTGAGCCTCGCTCGAGGGCCGGGTCCCATTGACGTAGAGCACCTTGGTGAGCGAGGAAAAGAGAAGCAGACCTCGCGAGGAGATATGGGCGAGAGGGCCGCAGTTCGGCCAAATTTACATCCGTTAAAAGGCAAAGGACGTCGATGCTTTTACATACCCTTCGCGGGGCTTGTGCTGACCCATCGCAGAGAAATGGTGCACAGGGAACCAAAGCCCCAAGGGAGCGCGCCCTCACGCTGCGGAGATCACCCGCGGGCCGCGAACGCCTCGCACCGCCCCATAAGCTAAGTCGTCCTCTCCACGCCAAGTGCGAGTCTCTTAACAATGCTCTGCCACTACTTTCGCGATCTCGTCTGAGCAAGGACCCTTTCTCTCTCGAGAGCCGCTTGCATGTCAAGGGGGACCTCTTGAGCATCGCGCCTCAGGAGCTCTTACCGGACTCGAGCCCCTCACCTCCTGGCCTTGCCCGTGGCATCGCGACCCGGCATACCAGCGACGGACGAGGCGTGCTTGGGGACTGGGTCCCAGTGATGTAGAGCACTAAGCGATCGTAAAGAAAAAGGGGCCGATCCCAAACGAGAGATGCCACGATAATTTAAACGCAAGATGGAAGCATTAAAATGAGGCGCAAGCGTTGTAGTTTCTTACACGCCCCCACAGTGCCCATGTCATCCAAGTGCAGGAAAGAACAAAAGAAACTTACCCTTGGAGGCCGTCTCTCCTGAGGCTCTGGCCCCGGCATCGCGGGCA
Organism: Thinopyrum elongatum; assembly: GCA_011799875.1. Taxonomy (NCBI): domain Eukaryota; kingdom Viridiplantae; phylum Streptophyta; class Magnoliopsida; order Poales; family Poaceae; genus Thinopyrum; species Thinopyrum elongatum. The sequence continues at coordinate 402,763,250 of CM022302.1, read as the reverse complement.
CCTAGTCAGAGTCATCCTCCACCTTGACGCAGTGGTGTGGCAGCTCGCCATAGTCGTCGTCGCTTCCGCTTCCCCCGGAGGAGGTGCCATCACCGCTGGAAGCGCCGCGGCCGTCTCCAAGGGCAAGTTCACCGCCGAGGACGTCGCCGCCGTTGCTGTGGTCGTCGTCACCGGAGAAAGTGTGGCGACTGCCGCTGTCGCTCTCCGGGCAGCATCCTAGGCGTCCCTCGGCCTCCCCGAAGATCTTCACGAAGAGCGTCGCCGCCCCGACAAACTTGAAGTGGAGGGTCTGCCTCCCCTTCAGGCCGCGGGCGTGGGCGAACGACTTCCACCCTCGAGTCAGGTACACAAAGCCGGAAGGAGTGACCTCGGCCTCCATCCAGGAGGACCCGTAGCAGTCGCCGTCTGGCTGCAACCACAGCTTGACGGGTCCGTCCGCCACCAGCTCCTCCGCGAAGGAGTTCGGGAGCTGGAGCCAGGTGCGGGGCGCACTCTCCATCCACATGATGAACTCGCGGGGCGTGTCGGTAGAGTGGGCCCGTGGTCCGTTCCTCCCCCTTGGCCACGGCCGCATCCGCGAGTGGGGTTCTTCCCACGGCTGCCGGAGCCGGTGCGGACCACCAATGGAGGGCGCCCGCGTCCCCGACGGGGCGCCGCGGGCGTAGCGGCGGACTTGCGGGGGCGGCCGCACCCCCTCTTGGGCTGCGGCAGCTCTGGCCCCTCCTGCACCGCCTTGCCCTTCTCGATGGTGGAGAACCTCCTCACAGGCGCCATGGCAGCAGTGGCAAGGGTTGAGGACAGAGAGGCGAGAAGACAGGGATGGGCCGAAGGTTCCGTCCCTTCGCCCTCTTATAAGCAATCGGAGAAGGCCAACCGGCGCTCCTTCACCTTCAGAGCAATGATGGCCCCGCGGCGTGCGCCAGGCTTTTTTGTCAGCCTAGGCAGTTGCCGAGGCGACATGAGGAACTGGGGGCGTCCGCGCCCTCTCGTGTGCCACGCGTTGAGCTTGGCCCGCAGGCGGTTAGGGCCCATGCCGCTTCACCTCTCCTCTTCGTCTCCACCTCCGAACAGGGCCGTGCGCGCCGTGGGCCCGAGGGCTACTGTCGGGGTTCTGGGACCGGGGGTACCCAGGCTCGTCTGCCTACGGCCCAGCGTTTGGCATCGTCAAAGGCCCGGTGCAGCCCAGCGCCAAGACCTCACGAGCAAGACCCTCGCAAGGGCCCCCGCCTCGCGAGGCGAACTACATCGAGGCCTCACGAGGAGCGGCCTCCCGAGGCTGCCTCCCGAGGGGCGGACATCTCTAGGCTCTCACCCCACCTCACGAGGCGTGTGGTGATGTGAGCCATGATGACCACCGCCAGGAGGACGCCAGCGGGCACAGGCAAGGACAGTTTCCTCTTTGGTGCTAGAGGGACAAGGCCAGCACGCGGGTTCCCGAGGAATCCCCAAACATTGCCATTCTGGTGCAACAAGACAAAGTCCACAGGCTCGGCAGGACGGAGGTCATCACCGAGCCCACCAGTGCGTCACGACCAGAAGCTTTGCAGACGAAGAGCACCTTTAGTCAGGATAGGGTGTACTCCTGTCCCCCTTCAAATTGGTCGTTGTGGTATCCCTTCCCGCCTAGAGTTTTCGAGGGAAGAGGACCAGGCCAGTATGAGTATAGCTAGGCCACCACCTTAGAAGGTGTCGAGTTCATTCACCCCTCAAGCCCGGAGCCGCTCCTGAAGCCTCCCGAGGTAGTTCATCCTTGTACTAGTTCATACTCATCCTCCTCGCGAGGCAATCCACCACAAAGCAGGAGTAGGGTCTTACACCACAAGGTGGCCCGAACCTGGGTAAATCACCATGTCCATCTCTTCTTCCCTCTCGCTCAAGCACGCCGGAGCTAGGCTGTGAGGCGATAGACAGCAAGTTGTAGCCTAGCGGAGTTCTTTGCGCACACCCCAGAGTTCGAACCTTGTTTGGGTCCGCGGAGCCCCGATTCCGACACCTGCTCCCGCCTCTGGCTGCTAGCAGCTCTGCTTAGCATGCTTCGCTATGAAGCGCTACCCCACCGCCGGCCAGGCCATCCCCCCACCCCTCCACACCTCCTATTATTCTACGCCGACTGTAGAACCACGCCGCACCATAACCAGTTAACCATCGTACACCTCTCCGTCTGCGACTCCACTACCGTGTCTTCCCACCTCCGGCTCGTTGCTGTCCGGGGCCTCGCCATCGTCCACCACCTTGGTGCGCTCAGCGCGGCGTGGTCAACGTGGTCAAGAAATGAGAGTCGTCGGAAGAGAACTATACGTGGAGAGGCTGACGGTGGGGACGCACCAGGTCCATGAACGCACGCCTGCAACTGCCTCCTTATTACGCGAAAATAAAATTATTCCTCCCCCTAAAATCTGGGACCCACCATGTATATCTTCGCACGGAAGGAAGTGCTTCCTTATTCCTGCCCCTGACAGCTGGGACCCACCAACTACATCTTTGCATGCAAGGAAGTGCCTCCTTATTATGGGTGAAAAATATATGATTTCGCCCCTGATAGCTGGGACCTGCTAGCTATATATTTGCACGCAAGGAAGTGCGTCCTTGTCCTTCGTGACAACTGGGACCCACCCAGTCGAAGCATAGGTAGCGTTATCTGTCTGGTCACGAACGTGTACGTACATACTGGTCGATCGGTCTCTCTGCAGCGATGAACCATGGCCGAGTAAGGAGCGGCACGTGTCATAGTAGAGGCGCGGACGTAGCATGTCACGCAGTCCCATCTATATTGTGTACACGTACGTACAACCACGCTACAAGAAAGTAAATACGGCTACGTACGTACATACGGGCGGGGTCTCGAACGCATACAGCGATGGCGTCCTGTTCATCGACAGCCAACCGGCTGGGTCGGAACGGAGGAAACATCGTCGTGTTCATCAGGAGGCAACCGACTGGGTCGGAATACGTCCTGTTCATCGGGAGCCAACCGGCTTGGATGGAACAACCGAAACTAGGTCTGGCGTACCGCAGAACGGAGGAAACAGCCTTTTGTTCAACCGCGTACTGTCGAAACGTGGTCCTGTTCATCGGGAAGGGTCTGGCGTACCGCAAATGGAGGAAACGGACTTCTGTTCGAGCTCCTACGGTCGAAATGGGGTGCTGTTGATCAGGAGGGGTGTGGCATACAGCAAAACAGAGGAAACAGACTTGTGTTGGAGCACCTACGGTCGAAACGGGGTCTTGTTCATCGGGAGGGGTGTGTCGTACCGCAAAATGGGACTCCACGGGCTACTGTTCATCAACCGTCTACTGCCTCGCTCCAGCCTCCACGGGCTACTGTTCATCCACCGTCGACTTCCTCCAGCCTCCACCTGCTGCTACTGTTCATCCACAGCGTCTTCCTCCTGCCTCCACCAGCTACTGTTCATCCACGGGATACTGTTCATCCAACCTCCACCGGCTACTGTTCAACCAGCCCTCCATGGGTTCATGTTCATCGACCCCCAACCGGCTCGGGTGTGGCGGCCTCCTCGAGGTCGTGTTCATCCAGCGGCAACGGCCTACTACCACGGGGGTCCTGTTCATCCATCCCCCACTAGGAACTGTTCATCCAACCCCCAACAACGGTCAATGCTCATCAAGAGGCAGGCTCGATCGGCTTCAGTTAGCAGCAGTAGCAAAGGAATCACTCAGGTTCAGTCAGCAACGAATGAATCACTCGGGTTCAGTTAACAGCCAAGGGATCGATCGCTCGGGTTCAGTAACGTATAGCTAGTGTGATCGCTCAGGTTCAGTTAGCCAACGCCTCGCACACACACGCATACATGAGAGAAACGTGCAAACCACAGTGCATCGCTCGGCCCCGACCACCCACCGTAATCGGGAACTCCCCGATATTTTCCTCGCCCTTGCTTCTACCACAATTTTTTCCGTCATGGACGACCCAAAGAATGTCATGCAGGTGCGTCCCCGGCCCGCCCAGGATGAAAAGCCAATTTTCTGTCATGATTTTTTTGTCATAGAAGTAGGAGCCCACCACATCTATGATGATACGTGGTTTTGTCACAATTATCATCATAGAAGTGTCATAAGCATGACAGAAAAACTTTTCGTTCGGGCCAAAATGTCACGGATGTGTCTTTTTTTTTGTAGTGTATGGTAGTAGTTCGTAATGGTCGTCATTGTATCAAAATTTCTGGAGTGGCGTACTTGTTACCCACACCTATGCCTAACCGTTTCTCCATCGAGAATGGACAATTGCATTATGTTGCACAGGAAGGAGATGCAACTTTTGACCAAGAAGGGCTAGAACCTGAACAAGTAGATGAAGAAGAACTAGCCACCGACAAAGAGGAAGAGCAGCCACAGCAAGACTATACCACCTACACGGACTTCAACAACCTTTAGGGCTCTATTGATGATATGAGCAACCTCGCGTCGTCCCTGAGGAGTACGTCTGCCTACATGAACATGAACTTCTCCGACTGGAGCCAAGAGCGTGGGCTCCTGACCAATCGCCGCAATGATCTCGCCAGTTTGGGCTTGCAAGAGCCTAAGCTTGGGGGAGGTTATCACCACTTCTACATCAAGATGTGGCGGTATTTGAATAAATTGTAATGAGGTTGTACTTAAGCTCAAGGAGCTTTAAAACACTTGTGTTGGTCTGTTCCAACACTTTGCTTTTTATTTGTTTTTGCCTTTGCGTTTTGTCGGTTGCAAGTTAGTTTAAAAAAACCAAAAAAATAGAATAAGCTTTGCTTTGCTCTTGTTCTTATTTAGCCCCTTGGAGTTCATTTGCATTTTGTTTTCAGAGGAGTTAATCTATGCTAGAACAACGAGGAATGCAAGAGTAAGGAAGAGAAGTGTGTAAAATCGCAACCGTGAAGGTATGTCCTACGACCCCCATCTTTTGCACTTGGATACTTAGAGTAGATGTAGCAGTAGTATGTGTAATATGTGTGGATGGGAGTGAGTCTTGATAGTTGATACAAAAGTTTTGCTCTAGTAGCTGAAATAATTTTGTAGCCTTTGTTTTCTTTAGTTTAGAAAACTAAGACTTGTCATGGGACAATTTTTAAAATGAAATGAAATTAACCAAGTATAACTTTGCACAAGAGAAAGTCTTTCAAGACTTGGGAGTTGAGAAATTGTAGGGAAGTGATGTTTAAACATGCTCAACCCCATGTTGTTAATTTTAATGGACTTGATAGCACTTGTGGATTAAATTATCTAGAGGAACTTAGTTGAAAGGTGGGTGAGATTATTCCAAAAACCTGTGTTGTATATCTCAACATGGTGTTACAGCCTCCGCTGGTACCATGGCCTTTGCTACTATATGCGCATTTACGTGTGCAAATGTGGCTTCGTCACCCTTCTTGATGTTATGTTAAGGACTCCGTTGGCCAATGAACGATCCACCAAGAGCAATAGCTCAAATTTTGGCTATGAGTTTGTTACCGTACATAGTGGCAACACTACAAACGAATATTATTTGGCTTTCTCTTGAATGGGTGTGTATGTGGTAAATAAAGGGGACTGGTCAAAAGAGCTCGAAAGAGACATTATTGCTAAAGGTCCATAGTTCCCAAACATTAAGCCACAACAAAAACCTATGCATGATCACTTATTTAGCATAATCTCCTTCACGTGACAATCAAAGTTCCAGCAAACAATGATTGAAACAAAGTGTTTAAGAGCCTAGAGGAGGAAACAACTGTGAGTGTGTTAAAGAGCACTTGAGCATCATGTTTCACTACATGCTTTCCACTCCCTAACTTATGTTTCATGGCTCTATCTTAAGAAACTCTTCCGTGCATTCCCGGCAAGCAAGTGTTGTCTAGATTAAATGAAATGAGGTGTTGCAAAGTTGTTTTATCTAGTAGATCAGAAACTTTGTGTTGATTATCTTTGCTTCACTAACACTTGCACTATAACCATGCCACCGCTATATCTATGATAAGTTTTCAGATCAAGAAGCGGAGGGCTATCTAGGCATACCGATCGTAAGTGAACCAAAACCTTCTCGTTATTTTGGTTTAAACAACTAAGTTCCATATGATTCGGATTTCTCTCTATGTTGCTCGAGGACGATCAAGTTTAAGCTTGGGGGAGTTGATGAGTGATATTTTTACACTCATTTCTTTTTTTTTGCGGGGATTTTTACACTCATTTCAACCTTGTTTAAACCGAGATATTTCACTAAAAGAGAGATATTCGCTCTGATATTGCCACTAATGACTAATGAATGCAAAGGATTCCACAAATCCTCTCTTTAATATTTGTTCCATAGGAAATGGGCTAAAAAGGGAAGATATCATGTGGGAGAAAGGAAAGGAAGGAAAATGGAGAAGAAATAAATCATTAGGAGGCGTCAGAACGCCTCCAGGATGAGAGACGGTGTTCCATGCAACTGCACGCGCTCGCATGAGCAGTCGTTTGGCGTGGAAACCGAGGCAGGTCATCCACCTGAACAACTTTTATTAAGGGGACCCCGTCGAAATGTCAACATAACGAGCAGAGGAGGATCGTCCAGCACAACCACAACCCATTCATCATCATCTTCATCAACAAACCCTAGCCGCCATTTTCACCTCCATAGCCAAATCCACCACCATAGCCCTCTCTCGTCTAGTTCATACTTGTAATCGTGCATCGCACAAGGCATCCATTGTAAGACATATTGCAATCAATCAATCTCAAGATGTGTTCTTCAATGATTTCTTCTTGTGATTTGATCTCCATGTGTGAGTAGTCCGGTAAGGTATGGGGTGAGGCATGAGCCTTGCAGCCATAGATATTTGGTGAAGGGATCAATGGAAGTCTTTGACACAACGTCTTGTATATGTAAAATAAAATTGCATCATGAAGTATCTCTTGTCTTGTCCGCGATCTTCATCCCTGCAGGTACCCAGGATCATGGAGATCGAGCACCGGTGAGGTTAGGAGCAAGGGGACCATGAAGTGTTATACTGAACACCAATGACAGTAAGGTTTAGTAGGGTAACATGGATCATATCCTTGGGGATTCATGAGGTGTAGTCATTGAACGCCCAAAGCTTTTGTCTAATATTATTATCTTAATTATCAGGGCAACCCCGCGAGGCGGATAGGGCCTTCGATAGGACAACTGATTCTTGATGCAGCACTCATGTCGGTCAGGATGTTATTTGGACACATCCCCCATTCCAAATGAAGCAAGCACCTCTTGATGGGTGACTTCCCGAGCACAAACTAATATCATTTTTTATCCCAACACCAATACATGGTTGTAAGCATTAATACCTCATCCCCGTACCTTCTTTTTATTATAAGTGTTTGAATCACTATTTGCTTGCTGATCCGGTCAAAAGCTGGATTTGACACTTTGGCAAAAGCTTGCTAGAGACCATCACTTCAAGGGAGTCTTCCTCTCGTGGGTTCGATACCCAGGGTCACCTATGGGGAAATAGGTGCGGGATACCCTTTCTTGTTCCAATACAGGATCAATAAAAAGGAGATATCAGTAGTAACAAATGGTTTGATAGCAAGTAACAAGTAACCAAAGTAACAAGGTGAAGCAAGGTGGCCCAATCCTTTTATTGCAAAGGACAAGCCGGAAGTACTTCTTATAGTGAGCAAAGCGTTCTCGAGGACACATGGGAATCTCATCTAGTTAACTTCATCACAATTCATTAATTCGCGTTCACTACTTTAATAGATTGTTATGTGGGTAACCGGTGCTCGGGTGCTGTTCTTACTTGAATAAGCAACCCACTTATGATTACCCCCTCCCGCAAGCATCCGCAACTATGAAAGAAGAATTAGGATAAATCTAACCATAACATGAAACATATGGACCCAAATCAGCCCCTTGCGGAATTGTGCGTAAAATAGGGTTTAAGATTTTGTCACTCTCGCAACCCACCATCTACTTACTAATCCCACAATGCCTTCCCCTAGGCCCAAGTATGGTAATGTGTCGTGTAGTTGACATTCACACGACACCACTAGAGGAAGAGCAACATAACACATCACCAATATATTGAACGAAAACCAACTTCACATGATTACTTATAACACGACTTCTCCCATGTCCTCAAGAACAAACAAAGCTACTCACAAATCATATCCGTGTTCATGATCAGAGGAGAATAATATATGATTAGCAATCTGAACATATGATCTTCCACCAAATAAACCAACTAGCATCAACTACAAGATGTAATCAACACTACTCACAACCCACATGTACCAATATGATGTTTTGGACTGAATGCAAGAGATGATCTAGGGTTTAGAGATCAGATGGTGTTGGTGAAGATGTTGATGGAGATGAGTCCTCCCACGATGGGAGGAACATTGGTGATGATGATGGCTTCGATTTCCCCCTCCCAGAGGGGAGTATCCCCAGCGGAATCGCTCCGCTGGAGAGCAAAAGTGTTGCTGCCCAAGTTTCGCCTCGAGACAGTGACACTTCGTCTCAAAATTCTTCTCTTGATTTTTCTAGGGCAAATGGTTTCATATAGGAGAAGATGGACCCCAGAGGCCTGCTTGTGGGCCCACAAGCTCAAGTGGTGCGCACGGGGCACACCACCTTAGCTTGTGGCTCACTGGTGGGTCCCCTCCAGGAGCTTTTCCAGTACTTTCTATATATTCCAAAATAAATCTCCGTAAAATTTCAGGTCATTTGGAGCTCTGAGGAATATCTATCTCTGTTGTAGCTCTTTTTAGGTCCAGAATTCCAGCTACCGACAATCTCTCTCCTGTGATAGAACTTGCAATTTAAGAGAGAAAAGACATTATAATTGCACCTAAAAGTGAAATATAACTTTAAAACAATTAAGATAACAGTAGGAAAACATGATGCAAAATGGACGTATCACTATGTAAAAACTCTCTCCAAATAAAAAAAAATTCAGATCTAAGGATTGTATCAAACAGCAAACAAACAAAAAGATGCCCCAAGCAAAACATATATCATGTAAAGAATTAAAAAATAGTTCCGAGTGAGGTATACCGATAGTTTCGAAGACGAAAGAGGGGATGCCTTCCGGGGCATCCCCAAGCTTAGATGCTTGAGTCTTCCTTGAATATTACTTTGGGGTGCCTTGAGCATCTCCAAGCTTATGATCTGTCCACTCCTTATTCTCCTTCCATCGTCATCTCACTCAAAACTTGAAAACTTCAATCACACAAAACTTAACGGAACTTTGTGAGATAGGTTAGTATAATAAAATAAATCATTCACATAATAAAATAAATCATTCACTTGGGTAATGTCAAGCCAAGATTCATAATTGTTCTCACATAATGCCTACTGTATTCTATCAGTTCCACAATTTATATCACTTAATATAAGCTATGGAAACTCCAAGACAAGCAAACTAGACAGAATCTATAAAAAACGGAACAACACGTGAAGATCTAATTTTTGTTCATACTTCCGTAAATCCAAAATTTCTGAAAATTAGGAAAACATAAAAAATCATAGAAGTATTATGTAAACAATTCAGAATTTTATCGTACTTCAGTACAGAATGTAAATTCATGCACTAGACGCTAAACTTTCTGTTTTTTTACACAGAACCAAATAACCAATCCACATCAACCTAAAGGCTTAACCTGTCAATTTGCTGAAGTAAAAGATATAAAACATGATTACTACAATAGCTTAATCATGTAGACACACAAAAACGGTAAGGATAAATATTGGGTTGCCTCCCAACAAGCATTTTTCTTTTAAGCCTTTTAGTTAGGTATTAACATTTTTTATGATACTCACATAAAAGTAAGAATTGAAACATAAAGAGAGCATCATGAAGTATATATCAAACACATTTAAGCCTAACCCACTTCCTATACATAGGGATTTTGTAAGCAAAAAAATTATTGGCGCCAAAAAGATTTTCAAGATCATAAGAAGTATCAAAATCATCTCCACAATCATAGTCATCATAGCAAAAAGTAGGCATAACAAAAGCATCCTCAATAGTTCCCACAGACATAGTGTCATAAGACCAAAAAACATCATCATCATCAAGTGTATCATCTTCCATGGTTCATGATCTAATCATATAGGACATATCCTTAGGAGCAAAATTATTTGGGAGAGATACCTTTTTACCTTTGCTTCTTCTTCTTTTCTTTCTCTTCTTCTTCTTCACCACATTATGTGTGGGTTTAATTGTTTTTTCTGAGCTTCTTATTGAAGAGATTGGTTGGATAGGAAGCTCCTCCTCGTCGCCTGATTCATCATGAGAAACAATAGGAGGGAATTGGGAAATCTTTTCCCTTTTATTAGTATTCCTTTTATTTTCTATTGGTTTTTCCGTCTACCTATAATTAGTTATACAAGCATTCTCATTGCAATTTACCACACAAAACATATAGATTTCTCTTAGATCAATTACAATTTTTCCATGAGAATGAATACTTCAAACCAATTATTTTACGCGTCACTTCTTAACATCCCAAAAATAGACTAAGTTCATTATAATGTTCAAGGGTGATCATGTCATCACAATATTTTGACGCGATTCTATCATAAAAATGCATGCATTAGAAATTAAGATGACCAACTTTATTGCAAAGTTCACAAGTAATGGGGTGAAGAGAACATGATTATTTAGCATAATCATCTAATATCTTAAGCAACCATTGGGTTCTGTTATATTTATGCTTCTCACAAAATTTATCATCTCTAATTGGCACGTCTACACAAGGTCTACGCTCTCCACAAAAATTGGCATGCTTATAAGAAACCCTTTTTCAGAAATTTTATCATGACTAGTGTAATCATCATTAGCATTATGGATATTCATAGAAAGCATACTAACAACATTGCAATCATTCTTATCATTCAAGGAACTCACATTAAACATTTAAATTCTTTTCTAACACTTTAGCACAATTTTCAAATCCCATGTTTTCAAGAAAGACGTCATAAAGATAAAGCATTTGATGCAACTTCACTTCCTTTTTTTCATAGTTTTTTATAGACCAAACTAGTGATAAACAAGAAACTAAAAGATTCAATTGCAAGATCTAAAGAAGATACCTTCAAGAACTCACCTCCTCGGCAACGACGCTAGAAATAGCTTTATTTCTACTACGCAATTTTATTCTTGAAGACTTTGTTGGGCCTCCAAGCGCAGAGTTTTGTAGGACAACAACAAATTTCCCTCAAGTGGATGACCTAAGGTTTATCAATCCGTGGGATGTGTAGGATGAAGATGGTCTCTCTCAAACAACCCTGCAATCAAATATAAGAAATCTCTTGTTGTTGGGAAACATTGCATGGAAAACAAAATAAATTCTACACACACGCAAGATCTATCAAGGAGATGCATAGCAACGAGAGGGGAGAGTGTGTCTACGTACCCTCGTAGACCGTAAGCGGAAGCGTTTGTTAACGTGATTGATGTAGTCGAACTTCTTCGCGCTCCAACCGATCGAGTATCGAACGTACGGCACCTCCGCGTTCAACACAAGTTCAGCTCGGTGACGTCCTCGCCTTCTTGATCCAGCAAGACGGCGAAGTAGTGGATGAGTTCCGGCAACACGACGGCGTGGTGACGGTGATGGTGAAGCTATCTCCGCAGGGCTTCGCCTAAGCACTACGAAAATATGACCGAGGGACTAAACTGTGGAGGGGGGCGCCGCACACGGCTAAACAATTGCCGTGGTTATGTGTGGCGCCCCCCTCCCACATATATATAGGTGGGGGGAGAGGGGAGAGGCCAAGAGGCACCCCAAGTAGGGCCGAATCCTACTTGGGGTCCTTCCCTAGCCGCCCCCTGATACGTCTCCAACGTATCTATAATTTTTTATTGTTCCATGTTGTTATATTATCATTCTTAGATGTTTTACAATCATTTTATAGCAACTTTATATCATTTTTTGGGACTAACCTAATGACATAGTGCCTAGTGCCAGTTGCTGTTTTTTGCTTGTTTTTTTACTTCATAGAAAATCAATACCAAACGGAGTCCAAACGCAACGAAACTTTTTGGTGATTTTTTTTGGACCAAAAGACACATGATGGGCCAAGAAAGTACCTGAGGGGGGCTTCAAGGGGAGCACAAACTACCAGGGCGGGCCTGGGGGCCCAGGCGCGCCCAGGTGGGTTGTGCCCACCTCGGCCGCCTCCCGCACCGCCTCTTTGCTCTATAAATACCCTGGACGTCCAAAAACCCTAGGAGAGTCGACGAAAAACAATTCCAGCCACCGCAAGTTCCAGAAACCACAGATCCAATCTAGACACCATCACGGAGGGGTTCATCATCCTCATTGGTGCCTCTCCGATGATGTGTGAGTAGTTCATTGTAGACCTTCGGGTCCGTAGTTAGTAGCTAGATGGCTTCTCCTCTCTCTTTTGATTCTCAATACAATGGTCTCTTGGAGATCTATTTGATGTAACTCTTTTTGCGGTGTGTTTGTTGGGATCCGATGAACCTTGAGTTTATGATCAGATCTATCTTTTTATCCATGAAAGTTATTTGAGTCTTTTGATCTCTTATATGCATGATTACTTATAGCCTCGTATTTCTTCTTCAAATATTTGGTTTAGTTAGGCCAACTAGATCAATTTTTCTTGCCATGGGAAGAGGTGCTTTGTGATGGGTTCGGTCTTACGGTGCTCGATCCTAGTGACAGAAGGGGAAACGACACGTATGTATCGTTGCCATTAAGGATAACAAGATGGGGTCTAATTCCTACATGAATAGATCTTGTCTACATCATGTCATCGTTCTTATTGCATTACTCCGTTTTTCCATGAACTTAGTACACTAGATGCATGCTGGATAGCGGTCGATGTGTGGAGTAATAGTAGTAGATGCAGGCAGGAGTCGGTCTACTAATCTTGGACGTGATGCCTATATAATGATCATTACCTGGATATCGTCATGATTATTTGAAGTTCTATCAATTGCCTAACAGTAATTTGTTTACCCACCGTATGCTATTTTTCTCGAGAGAAGCCACTAGTGAAATCTACGGCCCCCGGGTCTATTTTCCCATCATATACTTTCAGATCTATATTGCTATTTGCCTTTTTATTTATTTGCATCTTTTATTTTCAGATCTATTAATCCAAAAACACAAAAATACCTTGCTGCACTTTATTTTATTTTGCGTTTATTCGAGATCTATCCATCCAATCTACTAAATTAATCTCCCGTCCACGTGCCAATTTCTGGCGCCGTTACCCGAAAGGGATTGACAGCTCCTTTAACACGTCGGGTTGCAAGTATTTATTCTTTGTGTGCAGGTATTGTTTACGTAGTGTTGCGTGGTTCTCCTACTGGTTCGATAACCTTTGGTCTCATCACTAAGGGAAATACCTACCGTTGCTGTGCTGCATCATCCCTTCCTCTTTGGAGAAATACCGACGTAGTTCAAGCCGCATCAAAAGGAATTTCTGGCGCTGTTGCTGGGGAGACATCATCAACATCTACCAGGTTCCTAATCACAAATCTCATCTCCTTGCAATTTACATTATTTGCCATTTGCCTCTCGTTTTCATCTCCCCCACTTCACAACATTTGCCGTTTTATTCGCCCTCTTTTTCGTTCATAGTTTTCTCGTCAGATCTGTTTTTGTGAGCAATTTTCTTTACCACTTTCTGCCATTATGGATAGTTCTTCCTCTATTGTGTGCAAAGGGGAGTGGAGAATTTAAAAGATGCTTGGTATAGGATTTGCAATGCCCATAATAGATCTATTCGTAAGCAATCTACCATTGTTCTTCTTCGATGTTTTTATGTGGGTATCACTTCTTGGTATAGATTCGTCCTTGATACAATTACCGGTGGAAATTTCTTGATGTGTCCCTCTCTTGATGCTTTTAATGCTTTGGGAAATTTAGTGGGATCACCACCCCTCATGATTAATGAAACAAATTTAACTCTCGAGCATGTTATGGAAAGGCTAGATGCTATTGAAAAGAAAATGCTTACCGAAGAACACATTGAGAACTTGGATAAAAAGATGCATAATTTTTCAAGTAAAATTGGGTCAAAAGCGGGAGTGGTTCTTAAGTTGTTAAAAGAAAAGAGCACCGTAATTCATGAAAGAATAGAAGAAAGCCCGTCTCGGATCGATAAATTGGAAGAAATCTTTAGTAATCTAAGTACGGCTTTTGCTTCTGCTAAAACTATTGAAAAAACTCCGGTAAAAATTAGCAAGATCACTCCAATTACTAAGAACAAGGGTGAAACTTCAAATAATAGTAATAAAGGAGATCTTAAGATGATTAGTATTCACCCCGATTTTGTTGAAGTGATAAAAGACCCTCTTTGTAAGAAGGAATTTTTCAATCTCGTTCCTAGAAGCATTGTTACTAAAAATTTGTATGCTAAATCTTTGAAGAATTCTAAGTGTTTGATTGAAGAATTGGAAACTAAGGATGACAATACTTAGATCTATGCATTATGCCTAGCTAGGGGCATAAAACGATAGCGCTTGTTGGGAGGCAACCCAATGAATAAAATTTTATTTTTGTATTTTTCTTTCTGTTCTTGTGTGTTTGAACAATTATGCTACTGTTATGATTGTGTTTTAATTAGTGTTTGTGCCAAGCAAAGCCTTTGGGATAGCTTTGGTGATAGTTGATTTGATCTTGTTGGAAAATAGAAACTTTTTCATCCAGTAAAATAATTTTAAAAATTCACAGAAGAGACTAAAAATTCTGAATTTTTTACGCAAGATTTATATACAAATTTCCTATGTTGCCCTAATTTTTCAGAATTTTTGGAGTTACAGAAGTATGAGAACAATTCGTATCTTTGCAGACTGTTCTGTTTTTGACAGATTTTGTTTTCTTTGCATTGTGTGCTTATTTTGATGAATCTATGGTTTGTATTGGAGGTTATAAGCCATGGTAAAGTTATAATACGGTAGATATAATGCAATAACAAAATTTTAATGGGTTTTATACAGTACTTAAAGTAAAGATTAGTTTTCTTATACTAACGGATCTCACGAAGGTTTTGTTGAGTTTTGTGTGATTGAAGTTTTCAAGTTTTGGGTGAGATCACGATGGATGAAGGAATAAGGAGTAAGAAGAGCCTAAGCTTGGGGATGCCCCATGGCATCCCAAGTTATTATCCAAAAGAGGAACAAGCAACTAAGCTTGGGGATGCCCCGAGTGGCATCCCCTCTTTTTTCTAACGACCATCGGTATTTTACTTGGAGCTATACTTTTATTCGTCACATATCATGAGTTCTGCTTAGAGCGTCTTGTATGATATGAGTCTTTGCTTGTTTTGCTTTTCTTTTTAAGTCAAGAATCCTTGATTGACACACCTATTTGAGAGAGCCCAAAATTTTGCCATGATTTGTTAGAATTGCTCTCTATGCTTCACTTAAATCTTTATGAGCTTTGGAATTGCTCTAGTGCTTCACTTATATTTTTTTTAGCACGGTGTGCTTTAGTATTTTTGAAGAAATGCTCTCATGCTTCACTTAGATTTATTTGAGAGTTAGTAAAAAAAATTTAGAAATTCTCTCTTGCTTCACTTAAATTATTTCGTGAGAAGAAATTTTTTATGCTCATGTTCTTCACTTAGATTTGTTTGAGCTATCAAAAGCAACATATAAAATTAGTCCCAAAGTGATAGATATCTAAGAGGGATATAATAAAAACATTCATGAAGATCATTGGACAAAATAAACTTGATTCCTTGTAATAGTTTTGTGATATGATGATATAATATGTGAGTCATATTAATGAGTAATTATGGCTTAGTAAGAATATTGATGTTAAGGTTTGTGATTCCCTATGCAAGCACGAAAGTCAATAGTTATGCAATGAAATTATATCCTACTTGTGGTGCATTATTCGGTGTTAGTTATGCTTAATGCTCTCTTATGAGATTTTTTGTTTCTTGGTTGGATGCTTCTCAATCTTTTGCTAGCCTTCATTTGCACTAAGTATGATCACTACTTGTGCATCCAAAATCTTTAAACCCAGTTTTGCCATATGAGTCCACTATACCTACCTATATGTAGTATTCTTTTGCCGTTCTAAGAAAATTTGTATGTGCCATCTCTAATTTTTAAAATAAATTTCTCTTTTGTGTGCTCGTACCGCTCATGAAGCGGCAGGGGGTGGCCAATATTTTCCATGCTAGATGTGTTATTCTCAAGGTGAGTGTTTATTCACTTGTCATTGCACGAAAGTACGGCAAAGGTATTAGGGATGCCCAGTCCCGAAATGAAAAATGAATTTACTTTATGTTGTCAAATAATAAATTCCTTGGAAAGTGTTGGTATGGACGGCACCCATGGATTCGGTTAGTCGTGGAATGTGAAAGTATGGTGGAAAAAGGAATAAAATTTATTTTCTGTTTGGGAACCGCCTATGATATATCTAGCATGGAAAGTGTTGGGAATTACTCGGTCATTTTCGTTGACAGGAAAAGCATGCCACCCAAAATGTTTTTATCTTTGTCTTTTTCGCTATGAGCTCTGGCACCTCTACAAATCCCTACTTCCCTCTGCGAAGGGCCTTTCTATTTACTTTATGCAATTTTTATTTTGAGTCTCCATCTTTTCTTATAAAGCACCAACTAAGGGGCACTATGATCGTACTTGAGCATTGGGTGTAGCTAATATGCGAGTGTGTTTCATGAATGGATCAATGATTGAGCATAATGGGCTAGGGATAACTTGCTTTATTATTGATATTTTGAAGGATATGGTTGTTTGTTGATATGCTTGAGTATTGAAATCTTCATGTCAAAACTAGACTATTGCTTTGAATCATATAAAAGTCCAAATGTCCATGCTATAAAGCAAAGAATATGTGATGAACATGTTAGGCAGCATTCCACTTCAAAAATTCTGTTTTTATCATTTACCTACTCGAGGACGAGCAGGAATTAATCTTGGGGATGTTGATACGTCTCCAACGTATCTATAATTTTTGATTGTTCCATGTTGTTATATTATCATTCTTGGATGTTTTACAATCATTTTATAGCAACTTTATATCATTTTTTGGGACTAACCTATTGACATAGTGCCCAGTGCCAGCTGCTATTTTTTGCTTGTTTTTTTACTTTGCAGAAAATCAATACCAAACGGAGTCCAAACGCAGCAAAACTTTTTGGTGATTTTTTCTAGACCAGAAGACACACGATGGGCCAAGAAAGTACCTGAGGGGGGCTCCGAGGGGAGCACAACCCACCAGGGCGCGCCTGGGGGCCCAGGCGTGCCCAGGTGGGTTGTCCCCACCTCGGCCGCCTCCCGCACCGCCTCTTTGCTCTATAAATACCCTGGACGTCCAAAAACTCTAGGAGAGTCGACGAAAAACAATTCCAGCCACCGCAAGTTCCAAAAACCACAGATCCAATCTAGACACCATCACGGAGGGGTTCATCATCCTCATTGGTGCCTCTCCGATGATGCGTGAGTAGTTCATTGTAGACCTTCGGGTCCGTAGTTAGTAGCTAGATGGCTTCCTCTCTCGCTTTTGATTCTCAATACAATGGTCTCTTGGAGATCCATTTGATGTAACTCTTTTTGCGGTGTGTTTGTTGGTATCCGATGAACTTTGACTTTATGATCAGATCTATCTTTTTATCCATGAAAGTTATTTGAGTCTTTTGATCTCTTATATGCATGATTACTTATAGCCTCGTATTTCTTCTTCGAATCTTTGGTTTAGTTAGGCCAACTAGATCGATTTTTCTTGCCATGGGAAGAGGTGCTTTGTGATGGGTTCGGTCTTACGGTGCTCGATCCCAGTGACAGAAGGGGAAATGACATGTATGTATCGTTGCCATTAAGGATAACAAGATGGGGTCTAATTCCTACATGAATAGATCTTGTCTACATCATGTCATCGTTCTTATTGCATTACTCCGTTTTTCCATGAACTTAATACACTAGATGCATGCTGGATAGCGGTCGATGTGTGGAGTAATAGTAGTAGATGCAGGCAGGAGTCGGTCTACTAATCTTGGGCGTGATGCCTATATAATGATCATTGCCTGGATATCGTCATGATTATTTGAAGTTCTATCAATTGCCCAATAGTAATTTGTTTACCCACCGTATGCTATTTTTCTTGAGAGAAGCCACTAGTGAAATCTACGGCCCCCGGGTCTATTTTCCCATCATATACTTTCAGATCTATATTGCTATTTGCCTTTTTATTTATTTGCATCTTTTATTTTCAGATCTATTAATCCAAAAACACAAAAATACCTTGCTGCACTTTATTTTATTTTACGTTTATTCGAGATCTATCCATCCAATCTACTAAATTAATCTCCCGTCCACGTGCCAATTTCTGGCACCGTTACCCGAAAGGGATTGACAACCCCTTTAACACGTCGGGTTGCAAGTATTTGTTCTTTGTGTGCAGGTACTCTTTACGTAGTGTTTCGTGGTTCTCCTACTGGTTCGATAACCTTGGTCTCATCACTGAGGGAAATACCTACCGTTGTTGTGCTGCATCATCCCTTCCTCTTTGGGGAAATACCGACGTAGTTCAAGCCGCATCACCCCCCCCCCCTCCCTTACCATATTTGCGGGAGGGGAAAGGAAAGGGGAGAAGAGGGAAGGAAGGGGGAGGCCGACTCCCCCTTTCCTTCTCTCCCCAAGGGCTGCGGCCTTAGGAGGGGCGCGACAGCCCCTTATGGGCTGGTGTGTTCCCCCCCTTTGGCCCATATGGCCCATTAACCTCCCGGGGTGTCCGGAACCCCTTTCGGTGACCCGATTTCTACCCGGTACATCCCGAAACTCTTCCGGTGTCCAAATATCATTGTCCTATATATCAATATTTACCTCCGGACCATTCTGGAGCTCCTCGTCATGTCCTTGATCTCATGCGGGACTCCAAACAACATTCGGTCACCAAATCATATAACTCATATAACACTATATCGTCAATGAACGTTAAGCGTGCGGACCCTACGGGTTCGAGAACTATGTAGACATGACCGAGACACCTCTCCGGTCAATAAACAATAGCGGAACCTGGATGCCCATATTGGCTCCTACATATTCTACGAAGATCTTTATCGGTCGAACCTTATGACAACATACGTAATTCCCTTTGTCCATCGGTATGTTACTTGCCCGAGATTCAATCATCGGTATCTTCATACCTAGTTCAATCTCGTTACCGGCAAGTCTCTTTACTTATTCCGTAATACATCATCTTGCAACTAACTCCTTAGTCACTTTGCTTGCAAGGCTTCTTATGATGTGTATTACCGTGAGGGCCCAGAGATACCTCTCCGATACTCGGAGTGACAAATCCTAATCTCGATCTATGCCAACTCAACAAACACCTTCGGAGATACCTGTAGAGCATCTTTATGATCACCCAGTTATGTTGTGACGTTTGATAGCACACAAGGTATTCCTCCGGTATCCGGGAGTTGCATAATCTCATAGTCGAAGGAATATGTATTTGTCATCAAGAAAGCAATAGCAATAAACTGAACGATCGATATGCTAAGCTAACGGATGGGTCTTGTCCATCACATCATTCTCCTAATGATGTGATCCCGTTATCAAATGACAACACATGTCTATGGTTAGGAAACCTTAACCATCTTTGATCAACGTGCTAGTCTAGTACTGGCTTACTAGGGACACGGTATTTGTTTATGTATTCACACATGTATTTAAGTTTCCGATCAATACAATTCTAGCATGAATAATAAAACTCTATCATGAATAAGGAAATATAAAATAACAACTATTTTATTATTGCCTCTAGGGCATATTTCCATCAGTCTCCCACTTGCACTAGAGTCAATAATCTAGTTCACATCGCCATGTGATTAACACCCATAGTTCACATCGCCATGTGACCAACACCCAAAGAGTTTACTAGAGTCAATAATCTAGTTCACATCCCCATGTGATTAACACCCAAAGAGTACTAAGGTGTGATCATGTTTTGCTTGTGAGAGAAGTTTAGTCAACGGGTCTGTCACATTCAGACCCGTATGTATTTTGCAAATTTCTATGTCTACAATGCTTTGCATGGAGCTACTCTAGCTAATTGCTCCCACTTTCAATACGTATCCAGATTGAGACTCAGAGTCACCTGAATCAGTGTCAAAGCTTGCATCAACGTAACCCTTTACGATGAACTCTTTATCACCTCCACACCCGAGAAATATTTCCTTAGTCCTCTTAGGTAACTAAGGATAATTTTGACCGCTGTCCAGTGATCTACACCTGGATCACTATTGTACCCCCTTGCCAAACTCATGGCAAGGTACACAATTGGTCTGGTACACAGTATGGCATACTTTATAGAACCTATGGCTGAGGCATAGGGAATGACTTTCATTCTCACTCTATCTTCTGTCGTGGTCGGGCTTTGAGTCTTACTCAACTTCTCACCTTACAATACAGGCTAGAACTCCTTCTTTGACTGATCCATTTTGTACTCCTTCAAAATCTTGTCAAGGTATGTACTCATTGAAAATCTTATCAAGCGTCTTGATCTATCTCTATAGATCTTGATGCCTAATATGTAAGCAGCTTCACCGAGGTCTTTCATTGAAAAATTCTTATTCAAGTATCCTTTTATGCTATCCAGAAATTCTATATCATTTCCAATCAGCAATATGTCATCCACATATAATATCAGAAATGCTACAGAGCTCCCACTCACTTTCTTGTAACTACAGGCTTCACCATAAGTCTGTATAAAACCATATGCTTTGATCACCTCCTCAAAGCGTATATTCCAACTCCGAGATGCTTGCACCAGTCCATAGATGGATCGCTGGAGCTTGCACACTTTGTTAGCACCTTTAGGATCGACAAAAACTTCCGGTTGCATCATATACAACTCTTCCTCAAGAAACCCGTTAAGGAATGCAAAGTTTTTGACATCCATTTGCCAGATTTCATAATCATAAAATGCGGCAATTGCTAACATGATTCGGACAGACTTAAGCATCGCTACAGGTGAGAAAGTCTCATAGTAGTCAACCCCTTGAACTTGTCGAAAACCTTTTGCAACAAGTCGAGCTTTGTAGACAGTGATATTACCGTCAGCATCCGTCTTCCTCTTAAAGATCCATTTATTCTTTATGGCTTGCCGATCATCGGGCAAGTCCACCAAAGTCCACACTTTGTTCTCATACATGGATCCTATCTCAGATTTCATGGCCTCAAGCCATTTTTCGGAATCTGGGCTCATCATAGTTTCTTCATAGTTCGTAGGTTCGCTATTGTCCAACAACATGACTTCCAGGACAGGATTGCCGTACCACTCTGTTGCGGAAACGTGTTCTGGTCGACCTACGAGGTTCAGTAGTAACTTGATCTGAAGTTTCATGATCATCATCATTTGCTTCCTCTCTGGTTGGTGTAGGCACCACGGGAATGGCTTTCTCTGATGTACTACTTTCCAATTCGAGAGAAGGTATAATTACCTCATCAAGTTCTACTTTCCTCCCACTCACTTCTTTCGAGAGAAACTCCTTCTCTAGAAAGGATCCATTCTTGGCAACAAAGATCTTGCCTTCGGATTTGTGGTAGAAGGTGTACCCAATTGTTTCCTTAGGGTATCCTATGAAGACATACTTTTCTGATTTGGGTTCGAGCTTATCAGGCTGAAGCCTTTTGACATAAGTGTTGCAACCCCAAACTTTAAGAAACGACAGCTTAGGTTTCTTGCCAAACCATAGTTCATATGGTGTCGTCTCAATGGATTTAGATGGTGCCCTATTTAACGTGAATGCGGTTGTCTCTAATGCATAACCCCAAAATGATAGAGGTAAATCGGTAAGAGACATCATAGATCGCATCATATCTAATAAACTACGGTTATGACATTCGGACACACCATTACGCTGTGGTGTTCCAGGTGGCGTGAGTTGTGAAACAATTCCACATTGTTTTAAATGAAGGCCAAACTCGTAACTCAAACATTCGCCTCCACGATCAGATCGTAGAAACTTTATTTTCTTGTTACGATGATTCTCCACTTCACTCTGAAATTCTTTGAACTTTTCAAATGTTTCAGACTTGTGTTTCATCAAGTAGATATACCCATACCTACTTAAATCATCTGTGAAGGTCAGAAAATAACGATACCCGCCGCGTGCTTCAACACTCATCGGACCGCATACATCAGTATGTATTATTTCCAATAAGTCATTAGCTCGCTCCATTGTTCCGGAGAACAGAGTTTTAGTCATCTTGCCCATGAGGCATGGTTCGCAAGTATCAAATGATTCATAATCAGGTGATTCCAAAATTCCATCCACATGGAGTTCTTCATGCGCTTTACACCAATATGACCTAAACGGCAGTGCCACAAGTATGTTGCACTAACATTATCAACTTTGCATCTTTTGGCATCAATATTATGAATATGTGTATCACTACGATCGAGATTCAACAAGAATAGACCATTCATCAAGGGTGCATGACCATAAAAGATATTACTCATATAAATAGAACAACCATTATTCTCCGATTTAAATGAATAACCGTCTCGCAATAAACAAGATCTAGATATAATGTTCATGCTCAACGTGGGCACCAAATAACAATTATTGAGGTCTAAAACTAATCCCAAAGGTAGATGTAGTTAGCGTGCCGACGGCGATCACATCAACCTTGGAACCATTCCTGACGCACATCGTCACCTCATCCTTAGCCAATCTTCATTTATTCCGCAGCTCCTGTTTCGAGTTGCAAATATGAGCAACCGAACCAGTATCAAATACCCAGGCGCTGCTACGAGCATTAGTAAGGTACACATCAATAACATGTATATCAAATATACCTTTGTTCACTTTGCCATCCTTCTTGTCCGCCAAGTATTTGGGGTAGTTCCGCTTCCAGTGACCATTCCCTTTGCAGTAGAAGCACTCAGTTTTAGGCTTGGGTCTAGCTTTGGGCTTCTTCCCGGGAGTGGCAAGTTGCTTGCCATTCTTCTTGAAGCTCCCTTTCTTTCCCTTGCCCTTTTTATTGAAACTAGCACTACAAAAAAATACACTTCCGTGATGATACATCTTTGTCACAGTAGGTCACGTTTTCTGTCATGCATGTACATCCATGACGATTTTATCAAGATAGTCATACCTGTGTTGTCGTAGAAGTGTTCCATGACAATACCAAAATTATCATCACGGAAGTGTCCACTTCCATGATGATAAATGGCGCGTCATGGAAGTGCTTTCGTCAAGGGTAACCGACATGTGGCATCCACCGTAACGGGTCGCCGTTAAGCTATCGGGTTTCGATTTGGATCCGATAACCCGTTAACAGCCCAGACCAATGGGGATTTTCCACGTGTAAAATTCTCATTCGCCCGCGGATCCACGTGTTGGCCCAGCGTTGGGACAGTTGTCATCCAGCGAATGGATGGGACGCACCTATGATACGTCGACACGTGGCTCGGCCCAACAATGGCCCATTCAGGTCAAAAGGCCGGCCCGGTTAACCTGGTCAAAAGGTAATGACCGGCTCACTTAAAGCCTACTAGCGGCCTGTTCGCATATAGCCCATTTATAGCCCGCTAACTCACGGCCCATTATGGCCTATCCGAATTAGGCCCAGTAGCATCATCTGGGCCATCCAATATGATTCCAGCCCGTTGTAACTTCCGGCCCATGTATGGCCCATGACGTCTTTCGGCCCATATGAGGCCCTTTGTAACTCTTGGCCCATTAACGGCCCGTGGTGAAACTGGCCTGTAATGAACAGTGTATCGCTTTATACCCATTAACGACCCATTATTCCATTGGGCCGTTTCCAGCCCGTGTTATCTTTCGGCCTTCTCAGGGCCCATTTATTGTTGGGCTGATTTGAAGCATTTGATTACTTACGGTCCGTTACTGGCCTGTTCCGGTTGTGGGCCAAATTCAGCCAGTGGTTAAAGTCGGCCCGTTTGTGGCCCGTTAATCCGTTGGGCCGTTTTCATAGCATCATCAAATACGGTCGATTAACGACGGCCTGTTATGGTCGGCCCATGAACGGACGATTCCAACTCTAGCCCGTTTATGGCCCATAACGCGGTCCATTATTGGCCCATGTTTGGCCAATCGATCATACGGCCCGTAGAAGGCCCACTGATTCTACGGCCCGTAGAAGGCCCATTGTTTGTACGACCCGTAGAAGGCCCATTGTTTGTATGGCCCATAGAAGGCCCATTGTTTCTACGGCCCGGCAGCGAGTTCGAAGAGCTGGTGCCAGCAGTAGTGGCTAGTAACTTGAACACTACATCAAGACAAGACTTTGGGGTTGTCTCAGTGTCTTCAATATAGTTTTTATCAGCTTTCTTGGAGACCAACAGGGATGTCTCACTATCTTGAACCTTATCTGCATTACTTCCTTTACCATTGCATAACGGGGTACTCTTCTCCAATATTTTGTCCTCATTCTAAAAGAGAAACAAGCAGACAGATCACAGGTTTACCATGTTGTATATGAAACTCATTTTGGTAAACCAGTTCAGTAGTAAGGTGGACAGGATAACAGCATGAAACAAACATATATCTATGTAGTATGGTCACTGTATGGTCTATATCATTCTAGTTTATGTGGCCAAATCAAGATAGAGACAGTTCAAATCATATCTGTTTAAGACAAAGCAGCATAGACAGAATATAAGTGTGGGAAACTACACAACAATAACAACACTTGTAATGTGCATGGCATGAGAACATAACTGTTTATTCAATTGAAACTGAAATCAACATAGAGCAAGTTACAATAGCAAATACGTTAAAGAAACAGGTTTAAAACATAACTGTTGCGCCATTGGAGTTTCAATTGCATCCTTCAAATTTGAAATTAGTTGGTATGAGTAAATACAGTGATGCAAGAGCAAAGGAGTATGAACCATAGCTACGGAACCTGACCTGAGAACAATTCTTCTTCTGCTTTAAGCATTGACTTGGGGTTCGGAGTGGTGGTCCTCATGCTTTGGGAACTGTAGTTGCCTTACTAACTGCTCGTGTTTGGGTGCTCTGTGGTGGAGAAGGTGCTGTGTCAACTGGAACTGGGTTACTATCTGCTGGGGTTGGGGTTAGAAGGGGTGTAGCTGGTTCTTTGTCCAACTGGGTAGGGGTACAATCTGCATGAGTCTGGGTTATGTGTGGTGGGGCTGGTTCTTGGGCAAGTACAACCGTGGTTCTATCTGCATCGACGGGTAGCACGATCTTTTCTGAAGACCGTGTTTTTACTCCCATAGATACGGCCATCACCCCCTCTAATTCAAATGGCTGATAAACAAGAAAAGTAATTGAATGTACAGACATTGTAAGATAGACATGTGCAATGGATAGTAGGGAAGAAAACATGGCATGAAATAATTCACATTTATGTTGTCTAACCAAACAGGATAGCATGACATAATTTCACATATATGATGGCTAATTAAACAGGATAGCATGACACAATTTCACATATATGATGGCTAACTAAACAGGATAGAATGACATACTTCAAAATATGATGACTATGTAAACAGGATGACATGATATAACTACACGATGTGTCTATTAAAGTGGTTGGCATGCCATAATTCACAAACATGCCGTCGATGGAAACATGATGGCATGATATAATTCACGGATAGAATGACATAATTCAAAATATGATGACTATGTAAATAGGATGAGATGATATAACTATATTATGTCTTTAGAAAATGGGTTGGCATGCCATAATTCAGATACATGCTGTCTATGTAAACATCATGGCATGATATAATTCAAATATATGATTTATATACTAAGCAAGTGAGCAGAGGGCAATCGCATATATGATGTGTCAACTAAGGAGATGGCATTCAATATTGTGTATATGATGTAAAAACTAAGCATTGCAAGACAACATATGCATGATATGAGTAATATAACCCTGCCAAGTTTGAGCATACACCTCAGGGGGGAAAATAGGACTGGTCATCTGCCTCTGAATCCTCCTCTGAGGAGCTATCTGTAACCAGCAAGATATCTACTTCAGCAGGTAGCATTGTCTGCTCTGAAGACCTTGTTTTCACTCCAGATTTCTCCATCACCAATTCAAATGGCTGATGCACAGGAAGAGCAGTTGAATATACAAACATTGTCGACAAATGGAATGAGTAATACAAAAAAAGGATGGCATGATATAATTCACATATATGACGCTTGGCTAAACAGCATGGCATTGCATAATTCACATACATAATGCCTTACAACAAGATATCATTGCATAATTCACATATATAATGTCTTGCAACAAGATGGCATTGCAAAATTCACATATATGGTAATTAGACACTAAACAGGTGGCACTCACACAGAGCATGTATAAACTAAGCAAATGACATGCCGATTCAAGACACCATATGCACAATATGAGCAATATAACCCTGCCAAGCTAGAGCATACACCTCGGGGGGGAATACGACTGGTCATCTGTCTCTGAATCCTCCTCTGAGGAGCTATCCGTAACCAGCAAGACAAGCGCTTTGTCAGATAGCATTGTCTGCTCTGAAGACCTTGTTTTCACTCCAGATTTTTCCATGACCGTGTCGAATGGCTGATGCACAGGAAGAGTAATTGAATGTACTAAAATTGTTGACAAATTTAATACGTAATAAAAAAAGGATGGCATGATATAATTCACATATAAGATGACTGGCTAACCAGGATGTCATTGCAAAATTCACATATATGATGCCTGGCTAAACAAGATGGCATTGCATGGTTCACATATATGATATAGAAACTAAACAGATGGCATTCACACAATGCATGTCTAAACTAAGCAGATGACATATTTTATGTATAAAGTAAGCAATGCAAGGCACCATATGCATGATATGACCAACATTAGCATGCCAAGTTAGAGCAAAAGACCTCAGGGGGTAAATAGGAGTGGTCTGCTCCCTCTGAATCCCCCTCTGAACAGTTATCTTCCTCTTGATTACAGTCTGGAATGGGGGGAGGGGGTTGCTTTTGCGCCGACCATGGAGCGACGTCTGCATGAAATTTTATTGCCACGCAAGGCTCGTCTCTTTTGCTCTACATGTTCAGTACCATTGTGTACAATAACTGACATGCATAGGAATAAAACATAGTGAGATTATGTAAGGAGCGCATGCACAAATTCAGAGTGATAGTAGCAAACTGTGGATAGACCCAAAACCAATGATAGCAGGCGGATAATAGCTTCAGTTAAAAAATACAGATAATGGCTCCTTTAATGTTTGTTTCCACCCAACATGAAACTCATAGTAGACACCCGAGATTAAACAGATAGTAGACAGATAGTATTGATTGCTGCCCCAATATGTACCCCACAACCATTTAAAAACTCAAGTTTGAGCATTAGTTTGGACCTGACTCGGAGTCTAATCAGTGAACAAGACAATAAAGTAGCATGTCATCATATTAAGCGATGCATAACGAAAGCAGACACGAAAGAGTGCGACCTCTCTTGCGGACCCATGTAGTCCTCAAGGTCATCTGCTCAGTTGATGATGGTAATGCAGTTGTCGTGGCTGCCGGCGACGGGGAAGAAGATCTGAGTCCATCACGGATAGCTAAGTTGCCTGGTACCTCGCTGCTTGTCATATAGTAGGAGAAACTAATCGTATTTCACGTTACTACGTGTGCTCAGTGGATAATATATATAACATGTAGAGTAAAAAAGTGATGCAACAAGTGTACAACCTCTTTGGCGAAGCCATGTCGATCTCAGCATGATTGGGTTGGTCGGTGAGGATGCTCTGGCTGATTTGGTTGTCGAAGGAGGGGAAGAAGATCTTAGGCGTCTGGAGATGGAGCCGGAGGTACTGCTCCGCTGTGATGGAGGGTTTCGTCGTTGGAGCAGCTTCGGTGAGTTGTACGACGGCGAGGTTGAAGCAGGACAAGAGAGACAACGTTAACCTGAGTGGAATTCTAATAGCATCTCCAATAGATGATGTAAAATACATAACCACAAAGTGCTAGATGTAAAATACATCAGCCGCTCATCTCTGAACTTAACTGTCAAAACTGAATTTAACTGTCGAAACTGAATTTTGCTGTCGAAACTGAATTTTACTGTCGAAACTGAACGCACTAGTAGCAGAAAAGCAGTAGCAGCGCCCGGAGCAGCAGCGCGTGCGAGAGGCGGGGCAGCTAGTCGTGTAGCAGCATCTTGGGTAGCAGCTGCAGGGGCTCGAGCGAGAGCAGGATCTGCGGCTCGTGCAGCAGCAGCGCGAGCAAGAGTAGAGCAGCAACGCAAGCAAGAGCAAGAGCGAGAGCAGCAGCACGAGCAAGAGCAAGAGCAGACCAGGCAGGGGACCGAGAGCAAAAGCAGAGCAGCAGCGCAAGCGAGAGCCAAAGCAACAGCAGCTCCTACTGATATGGACATCGCCGCCGAGGGAGCGACGCCGTGGAGGAAGTGGCCGGCGACGCCGTCGTAGATGGAGTTGAGCCTTGTAGGCTCGGGACCAGCGCCGGCAGCACCGTGAGATCGAATCAAGAAGAAAATGCAGCGATTAGTGTAGAACCTCTTTGGTGGCGCCGATTAGGCCTCAGCTTCATTCGAGGAATCAGTGATGATGCTGCTCTTCCGGTGGTGCAGGTGAAGACAGCGGTGTGGGAATGGAGGTGGCGCAAAAGACGAGGGGAACATCGGGGCAGCTCCTTGGAGGTGGAGGATGGGGTGGCTGAACCGGCGGGACGACAAGATCGACGATGGATCCTCATCCGGTGCGGTGGATGAGGGACGTCGAGGTGTTGCTATGGACGACGTCGTCGGGGAAGAGGCTCCGGCTGGGTGGCGGACGGAGGAGGGTGTGGGGGCTCGTGGGTTTTCGCGGCCTCGGTGTACGAATGGGGGGCGGATGGGATGGGAGGGGGGAACCATGGCTTAGGGACGCGCTTGTCCGAAATGTGGGGTAAGTTACGAAATTACCCCCACCGATTTGAGCTAGGTGGTTCTTTCG
The DNA here is from genome assembly GCA_011799875.1 of Thinopyrum elongatum. NCBI lineage: Eukaryota > Viridiplantae > Streptophyta > Magnoliopsida > Poales > Poaceae > Thinopyrum > Thinopyrum elongatum. Next base: position 402,734,363 of record CM022302.1, on the reverse strand, counting down.
GTTCAGGGGTATCACGGGCATTTCGCAGGAGGTGGGAGTTTTCGCGCGCGTTGTAATTTTGGGATAGCAAGACGTGGGTTGAGATGGAGGGAGTTTTCGGAGCACAACAAGACAAAGAGCTATCTTAAAATTTCAGGGTAACAAGGCGCGGGTTGAAGAGGCGGGAGTTTCACAGCACGATAGACAGAGATGCTAGCTTGAAATTTTGGCATAACAAGGCGCGGCTTGAAATTTCGGGAGAACAAGCTTAACGTGTACAAAAAAAGACAATTCGCACCTCACTAGAGAGAGCCATGTCCCGTTTTACTATATTACTAGAAATGCATTCAAATACAACAATAAAAAACTAAAAAAATCGGGACAACAAACTTAACTTGTACAGTACCAAATCAATTTGCACTTCCCTCACAATAAAAAAAACAATTCGTGTTGTCTAGCATATGGACTAAATTTGAGTACATTTTCCCTGTTTGAATGGGATTGTATTCGGGTTAGTTATACAACCGTCTAAATATTATCTTCACAACACATGACATGAATATAGGAGTAGTAAATTCCCATATAAATATGAACTACATGTACATACGATCTCGAATTCAAATATATGTATCCATTTTATGTTTAATTCAAATTATGGTACATGTATGCTCTAGCTAGATGTTCGGAATCTAAACCATGTATGGTACTACGTACAATGTGTTTAACACACACACACCATTTAGACTAGTAAGGTACACGTGCATGGCACGCATGAGATTTGGCAACCAAATTATGAATAAATATCACATTATAGCATGTAAGCTTTGTGTCATATATGCATGATGTAGATGTTCGTTTAATTCTTATAGTTCATCTCATTCAAAATCAATTAGTTTTTATAAAAAAGCTAATCTATTTTAAGATTCATGGAATTGTGCGTTGTAAAGCATAAAGTAAAAACAAATAATGGCAATTCATCTAGAAAAAAAATTAGGCAATTATGATACGGAAAATTCTAGAACAAAGGATAAGTGCTTGTGTTTTGAGGTTTGTGCATTATGCTTAAGTTCAACCATGGAGTCTTCTAGATTGTACATGTGGCAAAATCTGGTGGCATGTAGATGATATCCAACGGCCAGTAGTGCTCGGATTTGCCATCTCTGCACCGTCGGATTGGCTTCATCTAACGACCATCTTTCAAAGTTATTCGCACACTATATAGGGGTATAGATATGTGATGCGAAAGCCACCCATCATCTCCAATTTGAATAGTGTGTCCATGCACAGATGCTATGTGGCCAAACGATGCTTGCCATTGGTATCTCAAATTCAAATCAGTCTGACCTTGTTCAATGTGTATACAGTATAGCATGCTCGTTTCCAAACCACACCACGCATATCTCAGTTATATTCACGCATGCATGGGTTTCAAACATCATGATCTCTTATTCAAATATTTGAATTCAACTTTACATTGATTATGACCTCACCTAGTCTTTTACACCCACACAGTCGTCTTCTCTTTATAATTGTACCACTAACTTTCTCTCGTGCATGCATGCACACACACTACCACTCGGCATTATCCATCGCACACATGCAATCTTTTTCTTTAGGTCGGTCTCCCATGCATGCACACACACACACACCTCCCCCTCTTCATCACTTCAGGCATTCTTTATCTCTCACATGCATGCGCAATGATCGATGTTCCTCTATGTGTGTGTATATATAGCTAGGTCTTTCCTAGTTTTCCACACAAACCGATCGATCTATATATCTAGTCAGGTCTCACCCTCTTTCCCACGTACACATCGATCAATCTATACCTCTCTATATAGGATGACATAGCTGATACACCCACATTATCTATCCATCATCCCCCTCTCATCATCCATGCCTTCCGCTTCATCTCTCAGACGCGCGCACAGTGGCGAAGACAGGGGGCAGCAAGGGCCCTGCCCCCCCCCCCTAACATCACTATATACTAAGGCTAATATGAATTAATGTGATCAGTAGATCAATTGTTGGTAAAATGGTTTAAGTTGATGAATTGGCCCTCCCCGTAAAGGATTAGCAATGCTTGGCCCCCTAGCTCATTTATTTTTCATGGCTCCGCCACTGCGCGCAACCGCGCATGTTCTCGCCCCCTCTCTTTAAATATCGATCTCGCACTTGTGCACTCCTTCATAGTCTCCCTCCACTTGGCCCCTCGCACCATCTTCTAGCACCCCACCCCCCCCCCATATCCCAGTGCTTGTACGCTCGTAGAGCTCTTCCCTCTATCTATCTCTATCGATATCTCGCGCGGTCGACCCCTTCCCTCCCTTCTCGTATATCACCCCGGCCCCATGCACATACATGTATGAATATAGGCCTCTTCTTCACACAAATTGCATTGACATGTATTCCCTCACTATATCTTAGTATCTCTCACACACACAGACTACGTGTGCGAAAGAGAAGAGGTGCACACACGCACTCGTTCCCACATACAAACGTGCGGGTGCACGGTGGAGCACACTTGTACAAAAAATGTGCGTGTAGAAAGGCTTTAGATGATGTGTCACTAGTCTATATCTATACCTCTATATCTATATCTATACCCCTATATTGAGTGCGAATAAAATTGAAAGATGGTCGTTGGATGAAGCCAATCAGACGGTGCAGAGATGGCAAATTCGAGCACTACTGGCCATTGGATATCATCTACATTCCACCTGATTCTGCCACATGTACAATCTAGAAGATTCCATGGTTGAACTTTAGCATAATGCACAAACCTCAAAACACAAGTACTTCTCCTTTGTTCTAGAATCTTCCGTATCATAATTTCCCAAACTTTTTTTCTAGTTGAATTGCCATTATTTATTTTTACTTTATGCTTTACAACGCACAATTCCATGAATCATAAAATAGATTAACTTTTTTATAAAAACTAATTGATTTTGAAGATGAACTATAAGAATTAAACGAACGTCTACATCATGTATATATGACTCAAAGCTTACATGCTATAGTGTGGTATTTATTCATAATTTGGTTGCCAAATCTCATGCGTGCAATGCACGTGTACCTTACTAGTACTTCCAGTATGTGCAAAACACGTAAATTAGAATTCCAATGGCACGCTACATAGTGTCTCTCCATTTTTCAGTTAATATATTATGATTAAAATGATGTGGGGGCATCCATGAAGCCACGTGGCACATGTGGAGGCGTTGTCGCGACCTCCTTGTGTGGATTGATCACAGTGACGTGCTGTTGGTTCCAGAAGAATGTACTCGTCCTCTCTCACGCACACTGGCAGTACATGCACGAAGCGAAGATGTGCACGCACGCACTCATTCCCTCGCACGCACACGCGGGTACACGGTGGGACGCATTTTTGTACGAAGATCTACCCCATGTGATAATTTGACGCGTGTAAAGTCGTTTACTTCATTGATGATTAATTAATACAGTGCATGCAAATTGAGTGGACGTGAGGGAGGAAATAGTTGAGAAAGACATTACTACTCCACTGCGTGCATGCGAGTAGTTAAATCATGGGTTGCTACTTCCATTGGTCTCCTTCGTATTTTGTGCCAATTTTTTACCATAATTTTAAGTAACACAATATTTATGCTGTCGGTGTACTAAGTATTGGGCCATTAGTACCCCGTACTTCTACACGGGCAGTTGTAGCCATACTCACGGCGAGGCTTGTCGGGGAACAGTTCGAGGTTGACTCAGGCTACCAAAGAAATTCTCAAGTCAAAGATCTGAGGATCAGCAGATAAGAAGAGCTAGAATCCGAAAGCCAGCTTCCCCGGCAAGATCTTGCCGGGGTGGTCTGCAAAGCCCGGCAAGATTCGGCGCCCGGCAAGGTTCGGCGCCCGGCAAGATTCTGTTGCTGTGCCACCGCTCTGGCACAGCAACAAGCCCGACATTCTGGGTCCTTTGGATGCGTGGTGACGCGCCAGTGGAGGAGAGCTTAAGCGGTGCTGATGGGATGGCCCCTTTTTCCATCCCCAAGAAAGTGAGGACACCTAAACGGACACCTCACGGTACATTAAATGCGTTCGTCCTAATCCGTCAGGGGTTAGGTATGATGACCCTGTAGCTACTTTACACCTCAATGTATGTACATTTTGCCACTGTGGTGACCCCTTTGAGCGTATAAAAGGAGGCCCAAGGCAACTGCTACAGGGAAGAGGATCTTCTGGCCCATTCTGCATGCGTAGCTGCTCTTTGAACATACTGTTCATTGCAAGCGCTCCTGGAGCCTGGGCTCAAGAACACTGATAATAAAACAAAGCAGGAGTAGGGTTTTACGCTGATTAGCGGCCCGAACCTGGGTAAAATCGCCCCGCGTCGATCGTTGGTTCTGCTCTTTGCACATACCTCTCCCCCTGCCAAATCGTAAAGGGATTCCTCGAGGGTCCCATAGGTGTCGCACGCCGACATCTTTGGCGCGCCAGGTAGGGGTTCGTAGGTTGTTTGAAGCTGATCCGGTGATCGGCGCCTAGGTTTCTTCATCATCTTCATCATCATGCCACCCAAGAAGAAGAGCGCCGCAACAGCGCAACCATCCATGTCCGTTTTACCTGTGCCCTCGCATATGGGCTATGGCGTGGGTGCAGAAGGAAGAGGATTAGAGCCTCCACGATGTTCCGGTGATCCAAGCCAGGCGAGCGGCATCGTTCACAGCGGCAGCGGCAACCCACACGCCGTTGGATCCAGAGATGGAGCTGTGTTGCCTACGGGTGGCACAACGAATTCCAGAGATCGAAGGACGCTTTCTGGGGCTCCTGCACCGGCGCCAGCGTCATGGCCTTCCTAGGCCATGCACGATGAGCAACGTCATGGCGCTGGTGGTTCAGGGCGTCCCCATGAAAAGATTTCTGCGCATCGATCCCAAGGTGCGTGGGCCCAGCATGCACACCGAGCTGCCGGCGGAGGTGGCGCACGGTCGCGTGACCGTGACGGTGCTCCTTCTAACATGGCTAGGAGTCAGAGCACCTCACGTACCTCGCACCTGTCGCCGCCGCCTACGCCAGCGGAAGCCTTGGCACGTGCGCAGCTGCTCCTCGATTTCCCTCCTACTCCGGAGAAGATGGAGGAGTGGCGAGCTACTATCCAGAGCCTCATTGGCTTCACCAACAAAGATGGGCCACAGGAGGCAGGGCCCTCACAGCAGCGGCCCATTGATCCAGCGTGAGCCGATGTGGAGAAAACCGGAGGTGGTGCAACCACGGTGCACTCCCCTCTGCGACACCAGCGGTGGTCGACAACCCAGCGGGTCGATCGCCGTGATGATGATTCCACGGTGTTGTCTGATCCACGGATGCGCCGTGACCAGCGTCAAGTTCTCCAAGAATGAGGCAAAGAGGACGCTCGAACCACCATCGAGCGGCGACGGGAAGCGCGCTATCAATCTGATAAGCGCGCAGGGCCGGCTATCAACGAGCCTACGCCAGGGGACGCAGGTGACTTGCCTTACGAGGTAGGGACTCCAGCGTTTACCCGTGAGCTGCGGCAAGTCCAGTGGCCCAATCCCCGAACCTTCAAGCCAGAGGTCCTGGAGAAATATGACGGCAAGACTCATCCCTCGGAGTTCCTGAGCATCTACACCATTGCGGTGCAGGCTGCCGGGGGCCGAGATGACAAGATACTTGCCAACTACTTCCTGTTGGTGCTCAAACCCAACGTCAGGTCATGGTTGATGCATCTGCCGGAGAATTCTATTTCTTCTTGGTCAGATCTATGCCATCAGTTTGTTGGCGCCTTTGTCGGAGGCCACCAAGCTCCTGGCCAAGAGAGTGATTTGCATATCATCCCTTAGAAGGAGGGCGAACCCCTGCGCAAGTTTATGCAGAGATTTAGCCGGGTGCAGTACAATATTCCTGACGTTCACCCTGCCGCTGTTGTCAGCGCGTTTCACCAGAACGTGCGTAACCGCAGAATGTGGGAAGAGCTGGCAATGAACAAAGTCAGGAGTATTGCCGAGCTTTACGCTTTGGCCGACAAGTGTGCCCGAGCTGAAGAGGGGAGGAAACTCCCTGGCGAGGCTGTTGGCGCGGGGAGCGAATCAGAAGACGAAGACGCTGCAACCCCGTCAAGGAAAGGCCGGCGGCGGAACAAGAAGCGCAAAGGCAAGGCCGTGCTTGCTGTCGAGGAATCCGGCAACCCCGGCGCCGCCAAGAAGGCCAAGGTTGACGACCCCGGCAAGGAACTTGCCGGGTGCTCTTCATGCCAGGCCTTGGCGGCTGCCGACAAGTCGGAAAACTCCGGCAAGCAGTACTGCAAGATCCATCGCACCAAGGGTCACGATCTCCAAAACTGCCGGCAAGTTGAACAGCTTGTCGAGAAGCAGAGGGCTGAGTATGAAAGGCGAGATAAGGAGAAGGCCCATGACGGTGCTGAGGGGTCCGGCAAGAAGCGCAGTGGCCGAGGGGGTCGCCGCGGCAAGGCCAAGCAACAGAGGGAGAGGCTCGCTCGAGGCCGTGACAAAGAAGAAGATGATGATGAAGAAGATGATGAGTCCAGTGAGCAAGAATTCCAGAAAGCTATAGAGGCCATGTGTATCGACGGGGGTGCCTCGTTGCATTCTTCCCACCGTCGGCTCAAACAGTGGGTGGGAGAAGTCAATGCAACAGAGCCATCACTGGATGCATGTAAGCCCCTGAAGTGGTCCAACACGCCTATCATTTTCGACACCGAGGATCACCCTGATCGCACAACCGCGGTCGGGTGCTTGCCATTATTGGTCTCACCAACAATCCGCAACCTCAAGGTGACGAAAATGCTAGTTGATGGTGGGGCCGGGCTGAACCTAATCTCACCGGATGTGCTCAAGAGGCTCCAAATTCCTGATGAAGATCTCGAAGAAACGGGCACATTTCAAGGGGTCAATCCAGGAAGAACCCAGCCAAAGGGCAAGATTACGCTACCGGTGACATTTGGTAGCGAGCTCAACTACAGGACCGAGAAGGTAGTGTTTGATGTTGCCAAGATCCCTATGTCATACAATGGGATCCTTGGTCAGCCAGCGCTGGCTAAGTTCATGGCGGCATCACACTACGCGTATAATGTTTTGAAGATGCCCGGGCCGTTGAGTGTCATTACTATCCATTCTGATAAGAAGGATGTGCTCATCTGTGCCGACCAACTCTATCGGGAAGCAGTTGCAGCACCTGCCGTCAAGGCATCTGCTCCTGCCGCTGGAACTCCCAGGGGGAAGAAGAAGACCGGCGAGAATCTTGGCGCGAACTCCGGTAAGCGCACCTCCTTGGAGTGCTGCGCTTCCGTTGAGGATGCACCAGAGAGTTCCACTAGCAAGAACAAGAGATCCAAGGCCGCTCCACCAGAGACCAAGAAGGTGCCCGTCAGAGAGGACGAAACGGGAGGAACTTTCACCATAAGTTCCACCCTTGATGACAAATAGGAAAGCGCGCTCATTGCCTTCCTGCGGGCGAATGTCGATGTGTTTGCATGGCAACCATCTGACATCCCCGGTGTTCCCAGGGAGGTAATTGAGCACCACCTTGCTGTCTGTCCTCACGCGCGGCCCGTCAAGCAGAGGGTCAGGAAGCAAGCCTTGGAGCGGCAAGAATTCATTGCCGAAGAAATCAAGAAGCTGGAGGCGGCAGGATTGGTCAGAGGAGTACTTCACCCAACCTGGTTGGCCAATCCGGTTGTAGTGCGCAAGGCGAATGGGAAATGGAGGCTGTGTATCAATTATACAGATATCAATAAAGCCTGTCCAAAAGATCCCTTTCCCTTGCCGCGCATCGACCAGATTGTGGACTCCACCGCTGGTTGTGATCTACTGTCCTTCCTTGATGCCTATTCAGGGTATCATCAGATCTTCATGGCAAAAGAAGATGAAGAAAAGACCGCATTTATCACCCCATGTGGTACGTATTGTTTTATACGAATGCCTTTCGGGTTGAAAAGTGCTGGTTCTACATTTGCCAGAGCGGTCCAAATTGGTTTTGAGCCTCAGCTCCATAGAAATATAGAGGCATATATAGATGATATAGTGGTCAAAACCAAGGACAAAGCGACGCTCATACAAGATCTAGAAGAAACATTTGCAAATCTTAGCAAGATCAACTTAAAGCTCAATCCTGAGAAGTGAGTGTTTGGTGTTCCTTCCGGCAAGCTTCTCAGATTCTTTGTATCTCAACGGGGAATCGAAGCGAACCCCGACAAGATCAAAGCTATTGAGCAGATTGAAGCACCAAGACGCGTCAAGGATGTCCGTCGTCTTGCCGGCTGTGTTGCTGCTCTAAGCAGGTTTATTTCCAAATCTGCTGAGCGCACCCTGCCCTTTTTCAAAATTTTGAAGAGGGCAGGTCCAATGAAATGGACTCCGGAGGCGGAGGCTGCGCTGCAAGATTTGAAGAAATACCTTTCTTCTCCGCCGATGCTAGTCGCGCCTAAACCACGAGAGCCGTTGCTGCTATATTTGGCAGCAACAAATCAAGTGGTTAGTGTTGCGTTAGTGGCGCAGAGAGAAACTGATGAGGAAGCAACACCAGTGGCAGGACCGCCAGGCGACACGGCAAGATCTTTCCCGGCAAGGGTTGATCCCGGCAAGACAGGATCTGCGCAGTCAGAAGAACCAATGCAGAAGAAAAAGGTGGTGCAGCGCCCAGTTTATTTTGTTAGCTCTCTTTTGCAAGGAGCCAGGTCAAGGTATTCTGGCATGCAGAAGTTGCTTTTCGGCCTCCTCATGGCCTCAAGGAAGCTGCGCCATTTATTTTCAAGCACATGAAATCACCGTCATCACTCGCTTTCCGTTGCAACGGATTTTGTGAAATCCAGAAGCAACCGACAGGATTGTGGAGTGGGCGTTGGAGTTGTCGAACTTTGGTCTCAAGTTTGAAAGCACTTCGACAATTCAGAGCAGGGCCTTGGTAGAGTTTATTGCAGAATGGACCCCAACGCCAGACGAAGAGATTCAAGAAACAATTCTCCCCGGCAAGGAAATTGATCAGCAATGGGTTATGTACTTTGACGGGGCGTTTTCGCTGCAAGGCGCCGGTGCTGGTGTGCTGCTTGTCGCACCCATCGGAGAGCACCTCAAGTACGTAGTCCAGATGCATTTTCCCCTGGAGAGTTCGACAAACAACACCGCGGAGTACGAGGGCCTGCTTGCCGGTCTCAGGATCGCGGCAGACCTTGGTATCAAGAAGCTCGTCATCAGAGGCGATTCACAGCTTGTCATCAGGCAAGTTAACAAGAGTTATCAGAGTCCATTGATGCAAGCCTACGTGGATGAAGTGAGAAAAATGGAAGAGCACTTTGACGGTCTACAAATGAAGCACATCCCTCGTGCCGAGAACAGTATTGCTGACGACCTGTCAAAGCGCGCCGCCCTCAAGTTGCCTGTGGAACCAGGAAATTTTGTGCTCCATTTGACTCAACCATCCATGGCGCCATCAATGCGGCAAGAAAAGAGAAGAAAGTTGAATTCTGGATAGTACTTTCCGGCAGAGCTCCCTGGAGCCGCCGGCAAGGAACCTGCCGGGATCAACGACAAACCTGCCGGGGAACGACAGGCTCCGGCGGAACCTCACGCTTTCGCTGTCGAGACAAATGTTCCCCCTGCGGAGGAGATGCCTTTAGTCCTAGCTGTCAAGCCCCAGGCTCCAGCATGGGCGCAGCACATTGTCCATTTCCTTCAGACAGGAGAACTCCCAGAGGAACAGGAAGAAGCGGAAAAAGTAGCCCATCGGTCTGTTATGTACAAGTTCGTCGATGACGTCCTGTATAGAAAGAGACCGAACAGTGTGAAATTGAAGTGCATTCCTCGGGAGGATGGACTAGAGATGTTGGCGGAAATACATGGAGGCATATGTGGCTCTCACATAGGATCAAGAGCACTTGTCGGAAAAGCATTCCGGCAAGGTTTCTTTTGGCCCACCGCTCTTCAGGATGCAACTGCACTAGTAACCAAGTGTGAAGCGTGCCAGTTTCATTCGAAGAAATCGCATCAGCCAGCTCAAGCTCTTCAGACGACCCCTCTCTCCTGGCCATTTTTGGTCTGGGGGCTCGACATACTGGGCCCTTTCCCCCATGCTGCCGGGGGCTTTGAGTACTTGTACGTTGCTATCGACAAGTTCACAAAGTGGTCGGAGGTGGAAGCAGTGAGGAAGGTGACAGCACAATCAGCCGTCAAGTTCTTTAAAGGGATAGTTTGCCGTTTCGGTGTGCCTAATAGGATCATCACCGACAACGGCACGCAATTCACAAGTCGCACCTTCATGCAGTACGTCCAAGACCTTGGCGGCAAAATTTGTTTTTCCTCTGTTGCTCACCCGAGAAGCAACGGTCAAGCGGAGAGGGCCAATGCTGAAGTGTTGCGCGGTCTTAGGACCAGAACCTTTGACAGGCTGAGAAAGTGCGGAAGACGCTGGATTGACGAATTTCCGGCGGTTCTTTGGTCAATCAGAAAGACACCAAATCGAGCCACCGGCCAGACACCCTTCGCTCTGGTCTACGGAGCGGAAGCAGTTCTCCCCACGGAACTCACGTACGGATCACCTCGAGTGCTCGCTTATGATGAGCTTGAGCAAGAGCAACTGCGGCAAGATGACGCTGTGCTCCTTGAGGAGAATCGTCTTCAGGCTGCTGTGCGAGCTGCACGCTACCAGCAAGCTTTGCGCCGCTACCATAGCCGTAAAGTTCATGCCCGAAGCCTTGAGGAAGGCGACCTTGTTCTTCGGCGGATTCAATCCACCAAGAATTCAAACAAGTTGACACCGAAGTGGGAAGGCCCTTATCGGGTAGTACGAGTCACCAGGCCCGGCGTTGTCCGCTTGGAGACCGAAGATGGCGATCCAGTGAGCAATTCCTGGAATATTGAACATCTTCGCAAGTTCTACCCATAAGGCGCGGTTGCCGGGGGCCCCCAGCAACCCCCTTTTTTGTACGTGTCTTGCCGGCAAGGCATGTAATCCTTTGTACAAAGCCAGGCGCAGACCCTGAGCCCAGATGACTAAGTTTAAGTGTTGTGCATTTCCTTATTGATTCCCATGTTCATATATATATATATATGCATGTTTATCTAAGATGTTGTATGACACTTGCTCCCGGTAAGTTCTAACGAACTGCCAAGGTTTCATATCTTTATTTTCTCTTCTTTCTTTTTCTCAAAAGACAGAAGGGTTCCTCGCGTGCACATTTGCCGGGGGGGAAGGAGGATATGGGTGCCAGTTGGCGACGTTCAGAACTGACGCTCACCGGAGGAAGGACAGTGACAGAAAGCTAAGTTCTAAAACTTAGGGCAAGTTTCCTTTATTGCAAAGTTATTTTCCTTGGACGATTTTGACTTTTGTATGGAAAACCTACACGCGAATGAACCCTTGTTGTAATTGGTTGTGCCCTTATTTTGTTTTGAGTCCGCTCAACGATTTAAGTGGCTGCACTAAGAACGCCAAGGAGTCTTGCCGGCTGTTGCACCTCCAGCAGGCTGCTGAAGTCCCGCACCCAGCGCTCGCGGCAGGTTGCGCGCCGGCAAGTTTTTCAGTAAGCGTAGGGTGAACTCCATACATAAAGGAATCAGACAAGGGAGATAGTATACATGTGCCCAAACATAAGCAAGTTATATTACACTAATACATTGCCACAGTTCTAACTTAAGACTTAATTGTCTTTGGCATGGAATGGCGACGGCAAGAAGAGGTGGAGCAGTTAATCTCTGCGCTGGCCTTCGACCCTTTTGATTGAATCCACCTTCTCAATGATAGGCGCGACAAGCTCCTCAAGTGCCTCGAGATTTGCGTCCTTTGGCAGGCGGCCGAGCACGTTGGAGAGGTCGATGCCAGGATTATTATGCACCACCTTGATAAGTACCTTGCGGAGGACGGCCCGGCAAAGCTGGCGGGACTCGTTGGCCAATTGGGTCGCCTGGTTAGACTGAAGCAGCTTTAGAGCATCAATGATGCTTTCAAAGAACATAGTCAACCTGGCGCTCGAGGATATTCTTTCTTCAGAGGAATACCTGAAGTTTGACAGGCCCATGGATGATAATTGTGCCGTGAGTTTCTCCGCAGCATCGATGAGGCGTCCAGTCCAGATTTTCACCCCCTTTTCTTTATCAACTTGGGCGGCGGCAGCGCTCTTGAGCAGGTTCCTCTCTTCCTGGAGATCTTTGCACAGGGCCTTCTCGCGGGCCCTGCCGTCCTTGAGAGACTTCTCCAACGTGGTCAGCTTCAGCCTCATACCGGCAATAGCATCATTTGCTGAGGAGAGCTGCTTGGTCTTGTTAGACACGGCAACTTGCATCTCCGCCAGGGTGTGGAGGGTTTTTTCCCTGTCACCTTTGAGCGTCGAGAGCTCCTTGTCGTGTTCTTCAAGATCAACTTCCAGTTTCTTGACTTTGTCACTCAGCTCGTTCTTGGCGGCCTCTGTAGCCTCGGCAGCATCGACGGCCTCCTTGAGCTTGCCGGCGTGATCTACAGTTAGAGCTTCGAGCGCCTCCTTGTGCTTCTGCTCCAGCTCCTGGGTCCGCCGCGTGACAAGCTTCTCGATATCTTCATCTTTGCTGCGAAGCTTGGCGGCGAGCGCCTGCTCGCGTGCGGCAAGGTCTTCCTCGTGAGCATCAAGCGCAATGCGACGCACCGTCAGGAGAGCATCTTCAGCAGCAATTCTTTGTCTAGCTTCCTCTTGCGCCTTCTCCATATCAGATTGTTTCAAGAGGATCTCTGTCCAGTTTTGGCTCACTTGTTCCCAACTGGCAGTCAACTCTTGGAGGGCCTCGGTGTACCAAACTTGCATTTGTTCGACGCGCCTCTGAAAATCTGCTTCGGCCGCCTCGACAACTGCCATTCTGGAATCTGCTTTCTCTTTCCGAGCACGGTAAAGGGCCTGGAGCTTGTGGAAATTTTCGCCCATGGCCTGAAGGAGCTGATCCTCTTCAGATTTGCCACTGCTGGCGCTTGGGTCATCAACAATCTCAAGCCTAGCAGCGGCGATGATTTCTTCATCAAAGACTTCCCCTTCGGCCGGTGCCCCAACGCTTGCCGTCCCCGGCAAGTTGACAAACAGGTTCTCGCCAACTTTGAGATATTTGCTGGATGAGGGGACTTCGGATGTTGACGGTTGATCCTCAGCAACCGCCTCACCAGTAGCAGGGGGCTCTGTGGCCGGTGCAGCGCCTGGCGCTCCTGCGGCAGGAATGCCGTCAGTACGGTCACCAGCCTCCTTGCCGCCCTCTTCAGTAGACTCCTTGGCGGGTTCCTCCTGTGCAGTCTTGGCAGCCTCATCAGCAAAAGCACCGTCGGCTTCTACAGTGGCATCGATGGCGGCCTCGCTGGCAGTGATTTTGTCGGCTTCAAGCGCACTGAGGCAATTGGTTACCTGCATCGGGCTGTCGAGAGGTGGCCTCGCCCCTCCCGGCATCCTCGGTTGCCGGGGGTGGGATGCCAGTATCCATGGTTGTCGGCTCCTCCTCAACCAAGACAAGCTCGTCGGTGTGATCTCTTGCCGGGGATGTGCTTGAGGGCGATGTGGTTGACAGAGGTGGCGCAACGAGGGTATCTCCTGATAACTCCCTTTGTTGCCGTCCTTCTCCTGCAAGCCCAAAGATGTCAGCGGCAAGGATAGGAACCTCAGCATTTCCCAACGGAAAAAGAGTAATGAACTTACGCTGGGGGCTGCGCTGGGGGCTGCGTCGAGGACTAAGATCCGGGCTGATGGTAGTAGTTTCCGGCGCACTCGTGAAGCCTGCCGGGGGCTCGTCGCCCGTGGAAGTCTTTGCCCTCTTCGCCATCCTCTCCGTCAAGGTTTCTGCATCACTGCAGAGACAATACAAGCAAGTCAATAAGATTGATCCAGAATTTGGAAGATAAAGGCTGTGGCAAGATACTCACTCTTCCTCATCTCGCTCCGGACTGAAGCCGGAGATGTCGAAATTGACCTCTGTTGCAGTGTCTGTGTGGGGAGGCAGAGGAGGGGTCCTAGGTCACTTGGCTATAGCAGGCACGGGGGGTTGGCGTGTTTCCGCCACCTCAGCCTCCGGTGCGGTAGTACGAGACACCCCTGCCGCCTCAGCAGTTGCCGCTGGTGTGGGTCTCACACGCCGCGCAGGTTGCTGTCGAACTCCTTGCCGCGACGTAGTCTTGCCGGCCGCTTCCTTGCCGGGGGCCTCGCTGCTCAAGGAAGGGTGGCTTGCCAGGATGCCAGATGCAACCTTTCGAAGAACACGATTTGTCTTCTTTGGGGCTGGGAGCTCTTCTTGCGGTTCTTCTTCGGCCGCGTCTTCGTCGGACGAGCTCTTAGCGGCTGTGCTGCTCTGTCCCCCGGCAGCCTTGTCCTTCCCGGCAGGATTTTCTTCCACCACTACCTCTGCATCACTAGTTTCCCATTCTGTGAAGCCAGCGCTGCCAGCCTCCGTGGCAAGATTCGCCTCCTCCGCCCTAGTGGCGATGTATGCCACCTCTTCGTCGGTGGTAGCTCGGATGAGGTCTGCTTCTTCCCGGATGGCCCTCTCCGTCAAGTTATCAAAGAACTTTTGTGCCTCTTCCTCGGATGGCTCAACCCATGTCGCATCGAGACTGTGGGCGTTGAATAGTGGCATGGTGGCGATAATCGACCCCAGGGCAGAGTTGTTGCACAGAGGGACGATTCTTGCCGGCAACCGATGCTTGTTGTCGCGCTGGAATAGCCTTTGACGGAGGGGGCCAAGTTGCATAGGAGTCAAATTGTTGTTCAATCCGGGGCGCAATCTCATGATGTCTGCTGCATTTCGGTATTCCCAAGCTGGTCTCCCTTTATTCTGCAAGGGGGCAATGCAGCGGCGGAGGAAATCGAAGCCAATCATCTCCATTGTTAGCCCGGCAGCTTTCAGGCGAAGGATTCTGGTGGTGGCGATTGTGAGTTTTTCATCTTCAGCAGCGAGATCGCTCCAGCCACTGCCACGGACTGCTTTCTGCTGTCGAGGCAGACAGAACAGATGGGGATCTACTTCCTGGATCCAGCACCACTCAGCCCGCCATTCGTCCCACTTTTCGCGGTAAACCCCTTCTGGGTATATTTCCTTATTCCAAGCCCTTGGAATCCAGGCGATAGAACCAGAGAGGGCCTCCCCTTTTTGGATACGAGGGAAAAAGTAGTGGCGGAAAAGGGCAGTATTGGGAACCACTCCGGCAAAAATTTCACAAAGATGAGCAAAGATGGACATGCACAGTACCGCATTCGGCGTGAAATCAAGAAGATGGAAGTCGTATGTGTACATAATGTCGTTGAAGAAGTCAGAAAATGGGGGACAGAGCCCGCAATAGAAATAAGCAGCAAAGAAGGGATATCTGTCTGACCCGCTCTTGGAGCAAGAACCTGGAATCACGCGAGTGGCGGGGTGAGCCTGCGTCTCCCTCGCCCACATACACTGGTACCGCCCCTTCAGAGCTTTCGCATCAAGCGACGGGGCGAAGACGACGTGCTTCTTCCGCATCTTCGCCAGCTCGCTCTCCGGGACATCGGCTTTCATCTCCTTGCCCTTGCCTTTGCTGGCCTTGGGCAGCATGACGGATGCAGGGGCGGAAGCCGGGGATGGAGCGGGTGTGGAGGCGGCGGGCGGATGAGGGAAAGCTTTGCTCTGAGCTCGAGAGAAAGAAGACAATGGCGGCGGCCAGATTGAGAAGAAGAGGGAGGTAAATAGGCTGTGCCTTTGCAGTTTCCCTTTTTATGGGGAAGGTGCGAGGCCGCCTCTTTTACTCCCCAATGTGAATGCGCCTCTGCAGGCGCGTTGCAGTTGCAGCCTTTGACGCACGCTTCCCACGTCGCGCGTTCAGCGTGCGTAGTGGGGGGCACAGTAAACGGGATATTTACGAGCAGTTAATTCCCTACCTCGTGTGCCCGTGCACTGTTTGGGCCTAGCCCAACAACACCTCGCACTCGTGTGTGGCCTAGGCCCGGGGGCTCCTGTCGGTGTACTAAGTATTGGGCCATTAGTACCCCGTACTTGTGCACGGGCAGTTGTAGCCATACTCGCGGCAAGGCTTGTCGGGGAACAGTTCGAGGTTGACTCAGGCTACCAAAGAAATTCTCAAGTCAAAGATCTGAGGATCAGCAGATAAGAAGAGCTAGAATCCGAAAGCCAGCTTCCCCGGCAAGATCTTGCCGGGGTGGTCTGCAAAGCCCGGCAAGATTCGGCGCCCGGCAAGGTTCGGCGCCTGGCAAGATTCTGTTGTTGTGCCACCGCTCTGGCACAGCAACAAGCCCGACATTCTGGGTCCTTCTTTGGATGCATGGCGACGCGCCAGTGGAGGAGAGCTTAAGCGGTGCTGATGGGATGGCCCCTTTTTCCATCCCCAAGAAAGTGAGGACACCTAAACGGACACCTCACGGTACATTAAATGCGTTCATCCTAATCCGTTAGGGGTTAGGTATGATGACCCTGTAGCTACTTTACACCTCAATGTATGTACATTTTGCCACTGTGGTGACCCCTTTGAGCGTATAAAAGGAGGCCCAAGGCAACTGCTACAGGGAATAGGATCTTCTGGCCCATTCTGCATGCGTAGCTGCTCTTTGAACATACTGTTCATTGCAAGCGCTCCTGGAGCCTGGGCTCAAGAACACTGATAATAAAACAAAGCAGGAGTAGGGTTTTACGCTGATTAGCGGCCCGAACCTGGGTAAAATCACCCCGCGTCGATCGTTGGTTCTGCTCTTTGCGCATACCTCTCCCCCTGCCGAATCGTAAAGGGATTCCTCGAGGGTCCCATAGGTGTCGCACGCCGACATATGCATGTCATAAAAATTAATGTCATCGAAAACTATGTTCAAATGTGATTCCAATGATATAATTTTTGGTGACATGCATTAACATTTTCTTAGTTAAATTTTTGGTCAAAAATTGGCACAAAATAAAAGGGGGGCCAATAAACTAGGACGCAGGCAGGATGATCAATTTTTGCGTGGGTTACTGTTGGTGGCCTTTGTATTTAAATATGGACGAAGTGGAGTAGTACTATCTTTATCTTAGCCTCGTAGGGCTCTCCCAGCGCCTACGCTCGCCTCCCCGCCTCGCCCACCGGATCCCGCCATGGAGGATCCCGCCATGGATAATCCCTTAGATCCCAGGATCCCGCGGGCTGCCCTCTCGCTGCGGCCCGCAGCACTGCCGCCTTTGAGCAAAACCCACATGTGTTTCAGAGGGGATCCATTGCTCTGGAATCACAGATCGGTGGCACCGGAGGACATGCCAGGGCTGCATTTCAGGTGGTGGGCAGCAAGGGCAAATCGGATCGAGGAAGCGTCGCATCGATTGGAGACAAGTTCGAAGGAGCTACGCCTAGTAAAGCACAAGGTGGAGGCGCAAGTCGATCTCAGGGGAGAGATGCTGAGGGATGTCAGCATCTGGCAGCGTCGCATTGATTTCGAGCTGGGGCTAATGGCAGAGATCATATTCACGGAGTCGACTGCGGAGGAAAGAACATGCATGCCTGCGGAATGGCATGAGCAGCTGGTGCAACTGTTCAAATGGGGGGTAGGAGAAGCAAAATCGCAGGACCAGCTGCAGCGGCACCGCTGGGCATGCATCATAGGCGAGGTGAGCTGCCCTCCTTCCCCGCCAGCGATGCAGTGACCTACTCGGTTGCTGCTGCAGTGAACTTGCGGCGCCATGGCAGTTTGCAACCATGACAATCACTCCATCTATATGTATTGTATTCCTGTGAAAATACTTGGTCGTTTGGAAAAATATGGTAATTGATTTATCACTAGTTTTTGAATGCTTGGTCGTGACAATCACCCGAAGCCACAACCAGAAGTCTCCATCGCGTAATACTTACGGTCGGTCGCACCAACAGACGGTCGGTCGGACCCACGTCTCACCGAAGGGACACGCATCGGCTTGGTCTGACATGTACGACCAGTTACATCACTGACTTGTGCGACTGCATTTGAGCAGTAGTACTTGAAATTTGTGGTCCAGGAAACTCATCAGGAGCCGTTTCGGGCCTCGAAACCAAAACCATCAATTAATCTTTAGCTTGTTCCCATCACATTCCAAAGTAGTACTACCATGCTATAATTAAGTGTAAACCTGCTCACACCTAGTACGTATCAAACCTGAACGTGTTCCCACTATGTAGGTTTTAGTACTAGTGCTAGTACTAGGTTATAAAATGGGGAACTACCTAGCCGAAAATCACTCTACCTTCCTCCTCATAAGTCTTTCTTGTCCGTCCGTCCTTGCCATGGCCGGTGTGCAGAGCTCTAGGTCGACAACTACTCGTAACAAGGGAGCGGTGACCAAGGCCGCAGAAAAAAAAGAGGGCTCGCCGCCTCGCAGAGACCTCGAAAGATCTCTCACGGGCAGGCGAGGGCTCCCAGGAGCGCCCTAGCCGCGGAGGCGAACATGCCGAGCTGGTGGTGCTGGAGTCGTTATCCCTCGACGACATGCCCAATCAGCTCAATAAGCAGAAGGAGTTCATCGACTGCTTGGTGGAGCCGCTGAAGGAGAGCCTCGACGACATGCCCGCTGAGCTCAATAAGAAGGAGGAGTTGACCGCCGGCTTGGTGATGCTGCTGAAGGAGAGCATTGCCTCAGGTAAGAAGGCGACCGGCGAAATCCTGCAACTTCAGGAGGACAAGGCGAAGCTCCGCCACGAGCTCGACCTGCTAAAGGAGGAGAACGCTGGCTGGAAGAAGCTGCACGAGAAGAGTAGTTCCTCGGTGAAGATGCTGCACGCCCTCATCATGGAACAGAAGGAGGAGTTGGCGAAGCTCCGCATCGAGCACCCGGCTGTTGTCAAGGTACGTAATGCAGCCGTGGAACAGATGATGATGGCTCGCATCGAGAAATCCTGCGTCATGGACAGAATGAAGAAGATGGCGGAGGAGATGCGCAAGGAGATGGAGGTCGTGGAGGCGATGAAGAAGCAGTTACGACTCCGCGGCCAGCAACCCTTCATGTAGTAGAGAGCAGCGCCCCAGACTTGTGTGTGCGTCTTCCTTCTTTTTTGGGGGGATAATCTTCCTTCTTCTTTTGCTCCTGTGTTTCTTCTTTTGCTTCGGGTGTTTTACCGCACGTGTCACGTTCTCTGCGAGGCATGAATAGAACAATGCTAACGATGAGCGACGTCATGGGATCGATGACTAGCAAATTAGATCAATTTTTATCGCCATATCGCACTGGGCTGCCATGTTTCGTGCTCCTCTGTCGTACTAGTACTCCAGTGGAAAACTTGAGTATACCGCACGGTTCTTTGCTCCTCCTCAGGTCGTCGGCAACATTTATACGAGCAGTCAAATCACAAGGCCCCGCCTTCCAGCAGTAATGAGCCGTCAAATCACAAAGGCCCTCGCCTCTCGTGAAACCGACCAAGCGAGACTACCCCGCCCTCTAGCCTTTTAAATGTATACTTTTGTATAGTAGTAGTATCGATGGATTGCGCCATGGAGCAAAACTAACAAGATGAAATTAAAGAAAAAAGGCGGTACATATAGAGAGCGCTCGTCGCCAAATTATGCATATAGTACTATTAAAAAAGCTAGTACGTGCTTACATGGGGTGCTAAAGTCTATTAAAGAAATTAGCATACCTATTTAATTCTTTGACAAATAAACTCCTTCATGCTTTGGGTAAACTTCTCTCATTTAAGTTTTTTTTAGAATTACATATCTCATTTAAGTGTTTTGCGTATGTGGCATGCTTAGAGCGTGGTTAATAGTATAGCCAACTGCTGGCTATATGATGTTGGCCATATCTATTGCACGTATATAATGTGAAAAAACGAGTGGTAGTACTACCAACTACAAGACGAACTATAAGAAATACTAGTATGTACGTACTGAAGAGTTAAAGTAACGAGAAGGAACATAACATAGTTCTGCTGGGGGCTCAGCACAACACACCCCTCAAATAAAACTAAGCACCCTGAAATTAAACTAAGCAACTAATCCGGTAGACACTGGATTAGAATCACCATGAGCAACGACACTGCCACCTTACTCGGACTCCTCGTCCACGTGCTCGACTTCGTCCTTGTCCCTCTTCCTCTTGGCCGATACTTCTTTGCTTGAACCGCACACTTGGCTCTCACTCTTCATCCAACCCTTGTAGATATTGAAACAAAGGTAGGCATCCATTGCAGCGTACTGGATGTGGTCTCTATCTAGTACATTCCACTGCCATGTAAGATGAAACTCGGGCGGAGGTTTCATCAGTTTACCGTACGAAGGATCAACCATGGCTCCTGCCAGGGTCAGCATTGAAGGCTGACGGGAGGGCACCAACCCATTCTTCTGGAGGTCGAAGGGCTGGCTTACAACGAGGCCTATCCGACTCAAGACTCTTCTGTCGTTCGTAAAGTCTACAGTAATGAATTTGACTTTGCCGCCCGCGAGGAAGTTCTTAAAATCCTCGCACTCAACATCGGCATGGCATATGTGGTAGACCAAGCACAAGTTATGCACGTAAACCTGGATCACGGCAGGCTTCTTCCTCCTTTAGATTCTTCTCTTTTCCCAGGACTGTGGTGTACTCAACATCTAGCCCAGTGACCCACTCATCACCATTTGACTTTTTGAACATGCATCTGAAGCGAGCAAGGCATCCTTTCACCGTCGCGGAAGAACTGGTGTAGATGACGTCGAACTCATCGCCGGTGATGGTTCTAACCTTGTACTCACCGCCGATCATGGAGATTTGGGACGCCATGGATTTGGGAGGAGGGTTAGGATTAGTGGAACTGCTGTAATGTGAAAGGACGGGACGACTAGGAGCGAACTGCCGTAATGTTAAAGGACGGCTGGGGACGAGTAGGAGTGAACTACTAGCGGTTTTCCAAATGTAAAAATGCTTGAGTGGGTCGTGCAAACGGCATGGTAGTGTCTTGCCCAGTGGATAAATGGATTCATGCACAGTACTATGGGGGCCCAATTAGATGTCATGTCTACTAGACGCCCAATTAAATGGCTTCATGCATCTGTGTGTTCACACGTCAAGCGTCGGGAAAATTACAGGTGATACGAAGCTTTCCATGCTCCCATGATACGGGCTTCCGAGAGCCCTTGGATCTGGGATCGAACGGTTGCATGGCGTGATTCTAGACCTATGGGTGAATATCCTATCCTGGAGGGTTATTCTGCAAATTTTCAGCAACTTAGCATGCGGCCGTTCGATCTCAGATCCAAGGGTTGTCAGCAGCTCGTATCATGGTCGCGCCTACCACGATCGTCGCCTCGCTCGCGCGGTCGCGCCCTTGGAGATTTCAGACGGCTATAAATGAGCATTTTTTTGCCTACTTCGCATGCGTGAAACTACTTCCTCCGTCCAGGTGCGTTAGGCTATCTGATGTTGGCATGTCATACATAGTCATCACTTAGTCACTCATACAACAAGGTTAGCTATAAGGTTGGCTATAAGAGTTTTTTTTTACTTCTCTCTATCTCTTTCTTCGTAGTATTTACTGCATTTGCCAAGGAGTAAGGAGTACTAGTACTTGTTACCTGTATACCATGGAGGTGGTCAGGAATCGGGAGACTCATGCCGGTCGTAGCGCCACAGTAATAATGATAATGGCAAGTCAAATCACAGGGCCCCACCTGTCCAGCAGTAACGAGCCGTCAAATCACACAGCCCTACGTTTGCAGCAGCCTACTCCCTCATCTTCTCGCCTCTCTGTCGAACCGACTAGGCGGAACTGCCCCGCCTACCACGCGGGAAAAGCCCCGCCCTTGACTTTAAATATAATTTTGTATCCATGGATTGCGCCATGGAGCAAAGCCTCAAGAAAACAGCGGTACACGTGTATACAGCACGCCCATCGCGTTCGCGTCACACCCCAGACGGTCGGGCGGTCTGGCACATCGCTCTCTGAATGGAATGCACATCATATTGCGTTTGCACACACATGTGGGACCGCAATTGAGAACCGACCATAGGCACACTCCCCCGTCCCCGCAAGTCAGCTGAGTTAATAGAAGAGAGAGAGACGAGCGATAGTACTGGAGTAGTGCTGTAAACACGTCGATGCCTGGACGATCCCTGCACGACACAGGAGATCAGTTCGTCCATGCATGTGACCAGACTCCAGCAGACGGCTAGATTGGCTATCGTCTACATATCAAGCAGGCTGTCTTGTACAGGGCTGTAGTTCTGATGAGAAATCTAAAAAAAGGTTTCTTGTCATCTCGTAATATTAGGTGTCATGTGCTTCGGATCACTGCGAGGGTTAAATAGCGACAACTGCGTTCCTCCAAGGCGCTGGTCATTGGCGGCACATGCACAAAGACTACTCGGCTGCCATCTAGGTCAAGCCGGCTATGTTAATTAGGACATCTATCGATTGACCCCTTTTCTACGAGTTTGTCTTTAATTTGAGCTTTGATCCTCGTCTAGTTTGTCCGTCGGGATTCATGTTGTCTCCTTGGGGCAGTGAGTTTATGGTTTCTTGTCATGTGGCATTTTTTCATGTTATATGTTAATCCGGTGCTTCAGATCAAAATGATGATAACTGCGCCTCCGGGGCACGTGCATGAAAACTTCTTGACAGTCATTGACGAGGTCAAGCCGGCTCCGGTAGATAAAAGAAAACTACTCCACTCTATAGGCAGGAGCCTCCGCGCTTGCTTGCTAGTGTTGCTCTCTTCACACTCTCTCGTCCTCTCCAGATCTAAACAGGACAGCGGTGGCCACACTCTCTCTCTGCTCACCGCTGGTCACAGATTCGGCTGGATCCCCTCCGGCGGGGAAGGTGAGAAGGTGCAATGTTCACGCGGTCGTCCTCGGCGACGGCTCTTACCCACTGCCGGCGCATCCCGATCAGCGCCTTGCCGTTCTCTCCCACGCAGCGCCGGCTAGGGAGGGCCTCCGACCCCTTCTTCCTCGCTGTCGTAGTGTGGGCAGATCCGGCCTCCCGCCGCCCACCTAGCGACATCCCGGCGACCCTCAGGTATAACTTCCTTCGAAACCGGCCTTGCTCTACTGCCCCAGCTCCTGACGTCGCTGCATTTGTATCTTTTACTATTTCTCAGGCCCCCTCGTGGATAAGATCAATCGGTTGTTCGAAAGCCACCTAAATTTTTACTGTTAAGAGGTAAAACTACTTCATGCAGTCGAATCTAGTACTACTTAGTCCAAACAGGGAAGAAAGGGGGTGGGGATGGGGGAAGATTTGTTACCTGAATCTAGGACTTGGTCGAAAGAGGAAATAATGGGGGCGAAAAGTAGCAGAGACTGGCTATCCAATTGGTCTCTTGGTCTAATAGGGAAATAAAGGGAAACGAAGTACAAACTCAATATAAACCGATCTATTGGTTGAAAAAGGAAAGAAAGTGGGGACTGGGGGACAAGTCAACAGAGTATGTCCAGCACTAGATTTGCTAGCCTCACACAGTATAAGGTGGCTATACCGAACAAAAATGGGACCAACCCAGATATCCTGTTCTGATGTTTGTTGCCCCGAGCCCCTCTTATGTAATGCCACTGGTAAAATGTAGTAGTCTGTAATGCCACTGGTAAAATGTAGCAATCCCACTGTTAAAAGTAAGGACACGTTAAACCAATGTTGTTTTCAATGTAATGCCTCTAGTAATATGAATCAATGGCACTGTTTTTCATGTCCTGCCAAATTTCCCATTAAGATAAGTTGCTTCTTTTCATTAGAAATGCAACTGCCCTGGTCCGCCTACTCTCCTGTGCCCAAATACCAACTCTTTAGCAGCTGTTAATGTAATGTTGCTGGTAAAATGAAGCAATGGCACCATTAAAGTAATGTCGTATTTAACGGTTGTCATAGTTAATCCTAATGCCCACACTAATATCTAGCAATGCTGCTACTTTAGAAATTGCTACTGTCCTTGTAGGATCGCCATTCAGATAAGGAACATGCTCCTTTTCATTTGATGTATGTTTCATCACTTGTTATTCACCCTCCTTTCCACCTTTTTGTGCAAACAGAGATATAAATTTTACGCTTGATCTTAGTTGAACTGCACAAATGATATCCGAATTATGGTTGAACATTCCACGAGCTTCATGACCAACCTTGATGTTGCTCAATTTTATTGCAACTAATGAAGAAGAAGCTGCTAGCTCATGGGACATTGCTTCATTTTAGGTGAACTGCACAAAAAGGTCCCATGAATTGAATCATCCATGTTGGTGACTGGTGTCATCCCTTCTCTGATGGCGTTGACTGCAGATATGGTTCCCATCGCGAGGTATCTTCCTTTTTGGTTCGACCGTTTGCCAAAGATCCTGCATGTTGACTCTGCTCTTGTGCTACTGTTTTGGCACTGCCATGATAAAGCAGTAATGTTATTATTTTGCACCTTAATCTAGTGGCACTATTAATTTGAGGCAATGTTTTGGCACTGCTAGTGCCACTGATTTTTTATATATATCGAAAGAGGGGGTTTCCTCCGATTTCATTAAAGAAACCCAACCATAGAGAACCATTATCTGACAACATCTCAGTGTAAACAGGCAGTTATGCAACTACTACTAGAACAGACTGAGTACTAGCAGGAGACAAGTTCGCCACATAAGCTAGGCAGGTAGGGGGACGCAGCACCAGCTCGACCAAGTTTGGATTACAACCCAAATGCTACCAAAGAAACATCAGGGGGGGGAAGATAGGGACTGAAAGAGCCAGCTTCAGAATCCCAGTCTAAGCACCCCCGGCCTCCATCCTTGCGACGCACGGTACACCTCGCTTGCCACCTGCTCGACCCTAGTGCCACTGATAAAATGAAGTAATAATACAGTTAAAATAGACCGAGTGTCCTCTCTATCATTTCATTTCCAATGTAGATAAAGAAAGTGCTTCTCTTTGATAGTATATGTTTCATCAAGTAGTCCCATTGTTAATGTTTAAGTCTTTCGGCAAACTGGGGTGCTTAATTTTAGTTGATCTGCACAAAAATAGAGATTGGAATGTCTCAAGGCCCCTCCTTGTACTACCGCTGTACACTGATGTTCATCACTGGCAGAAGGAGTATCGGGGAGAATTGGGTCGATTTCTAGTATGAGGCCTACCGTATGAGGCGTCGCAGGGCCCATCTCGCCCTCGCAGCATGGCATACTGTGATACTATCACAATATTTTCCCATTAAGAAAATTAGGTTTCTTCTATTTATTAGTGTATGTTTCATCAACTAGTGCCACTATAATGTAATCATGCTTTTTCATTATCTGTGCAAATAGGGTTATTCAGCTACATTTTGCTGGAACTGCACAAATATACGGATGGGACCGGCATATATGCAGAGTGCGAGGTGCCAAGTAAAAATTAACGACACCAAACATGCTCCATCTAAGCATTGGCATCCACCACTAGTGGGATGGGTGGCGCTCTCTGTGGACGGATATTTCTCGGCAGCAAATCCTCTAATCAAATACTAGTAGCTTATATTGGCACTTTTCTAGGGAGTACTCTTTTCTGAAAGAAGCACCAATCTATTTTTATTTATTTGTTCATAGTGTCACAACTTTGTTTTTGGTCCAGAGCTATTTTAGGGTGATTGGCGTAGTACTCGGAGACTGATTGTAAGCATGATTTTCATTAGCCGTCACACTGATTGTAAGCATGAGCAGATGGAAGATTAGGTTAGTGCGAAGCTTACCTTAAGCCCTACCGCCGCCGTTGAAACGAGGCGAGCGGCGAGGGAACCATGGAGAACGGCGGGGAAGCGACGTCGCGCCATCCGGCCTCCTCTTGCAGTGGGAGAATGAATACTCCTGTGGCTCCGGCTGGCACTGCACCCTCACGAACGGCACACCGTACTCGATCGATTCGTTATCCTCTGGATGCTCAACCTTCGACCTGTACGCCCACCACCTCCGCCTGACTTTTGCGTCGGGCGAATCTATCTGCTCCATCACCCAGAGGAGATACTCGAGGAACTCGAAGGACTGCGGCGTGACTGCCGCCGGGGAGTACATCGCCGCCCTCATCGCCGCAGTCTTGCTCTTTCGCATACATTGCCACATGGCCCTCACCATCCTCGAAATCTCCCACTCATTGTCAAACCAAGTAAGGATCTCCTTCAACCTGGCTAACTTCGCCTGGTCGCCGCCGGTGATCTGCCCGATTCGCTGCTGCATCCTCTCCATAGATGTCCTTCTGAGAGGTCCGGTGCTAGCTTTGGAAGATGGGAGGTGAGACGGTGGTCTTGCAATGGAGAAGAGGGAGAGGCAAGACGGTGGTTTTGCAATGGAGAAGATGGAGAGGAGAGGGGGTGGTTTTGCAATGGAGAAGAGGGAGAGGCGAGACGGTGGTTTTGGAATGGAGATGATGCAGAGGAGAGGGGGTGGTTTTGCAATGGAGAAGAGGGAGAGGCGAGACGATGGTTTTGGAATGGAGATGATGGAGAGGAGAGGGGGTGGTTTTGCAATGGAGAAGAGGGATAGGAGCGTGCGGCGGCGATTTAGGATTGGACAAGAGGGCTAGCGCGCTATGACTGGATCAAAATCAAAATCAATTTACCCTTCAATTAAGAAAGCGACCCCACATTAACTAGTCTCCCTTGTATTCTGGGTCATACTTGACCATGATTTTCACAAATAAAATATATGTTATACGTTGCAAAAATAATATAATTTGAAAGTACATTCAGATACGAACCAAACGATACAATTTTTGATGACATGCATTCACATTTTGCTTGTCAAATATAGTACGTGGTCAAACTTTGACCCAAAATACGCAAAACAAAAAAATACTTCCAAGACCAGCGCCGCTCCTCTCCTATTCCAATCCAAATCCAGCGCCGCTCCTCTCCTCTTCCATTTCAAAACCACCGCCACTCCTCTCCTGTTCCAATCCAAAACCAGCGCCGCTCCTCTCCTCTTCCATTTCAAAACCACCGCCGCTCCTCTCCCGTTCTAATCCAAAACCAGCGCCGCTCCTCTCCTCTTCCATTCAAAAACCACCGCCGGCGAGTGAAGGTGCTGCAGAGAAGTAGATCGATGGAGGAGTACAACCGATATGTGTGGCTCGCAGGCGGCGACCCTGTGAAGCTAGCTAGGATGTTGGAGATACAATCTTGGTTTGACAACCCGGAGCAATTAGCGGTGACGGCGAAAGCGATGGCCAAATATCTGGAAAAGAGTGAAAAGGAGGCGATACACCGGGAGGGAGTCGCGCGGGAGTACATAGAGCTGCTCCTCTGGGCCATGGAGCAAACAGATTCACCGGATCCGATTGTGAGGCTGCGGTGGTGGGAGTATCGATCCAAGATGGAGCATCCAGCCGAGATTGAAGGATCGAGCATCTACACGGTGCCGTTTGTGAGTGTGGCATGGCAGAGCGAGCCAGTGGAGTCTTCGTCGACCGAACCCAACTGCAAGAGGAGAAAAATAGTTGGCGCGACGACGCTTCCCTGCCATCCTCTCCCTCGCCGTTCACCTCGTCCCACGGGGCGGCTGTCTACCGCTGAGGAATAGGAGGGGAGCCTCCCCCCCCCCACAAATAGTCTGAGGAGGAGCTTAGGGTTGTCCAGTATTTGCAGGTTGTGTTTCGTGTTTCAGGTTTGAGAGTACTTTCAGATATGAATGTCTTTTGAATTTCAGATTTGCTGTATGGAGCATATGAAGTATTTTATGAATTCTAGAGATCTATTTTTAGCACTTTAAAAAATATAGTTTCATATAAAAGTGCAGACAATGTGATTCTCAGAGAAGAAACTGCAAGTTTCTGAGGCAAAGCATTTATATTAACACGCCCTTTTCAAACAGGGATAACATCATGTTGTAAGTTTTATTCATGGTCGAAAATGGAACTACCAGCCAGTTAACATCATGCTGATCAACATTCATGCATAGCACATCTTCATATGATGCACAGTCAAAAAGATATGCTATTTTCAAAATGCCCACACAATGTTGAGTGTGTTGGAGGTGGTGTGCGTAGATGACAATGGGCACCCACATGTCAGAGGCAGAGGCAAAAATTTGTGGATATTTTCACTGCATCAGGTGGAATCGAACCCGGGCGGAGCAGCAGTTGGGGAATGGAACTTGGCCACTGGGCTACTCCAGTACTTTCACTAGAAAGTAGGCACAACATCTACCACTACTGTAGCACGTCTATGGCCCTACCAGGTCCATGGCCGTACGCAAGCAAGTGCCTCATTGAAAAAATACTTCCTCCTAATGCTATACTGACATTGGGGGCCACGGGTTTGTCAACGTAGTTACTAAAGGAGATAAATTTACAACAAAATCATCGGGGAACTGGCATGTATCATTTATTATCAGTGGGCCAACAAGTATCAGCTAGGTTGTGGGCTGCCCAGTCTAGGCTTTCTTTTTTAACATGTGCAGTCCACGACATGCCGGTTTGTATTTGTTTGAGGGCCGTCATGTATCGACCGGCCTATGGCCCTCCCATCCTAGGTTTTATTTGTTCTTAAACATACGCAGCCCAACTTATGTATTTTTTTGAAGAAAACGCAGAGGTCTATTCTATTTTTCTATACTAGTAATCGTGTACGTGCAAATGCACGTATCTAAATAAAATTGATCCTTATTCAGTTTTCAAGCTGGTATAAATCTTACAAATAATTTTAAGAACATCACTAAATCCTAACATACTTCGTATATCTTATGGTCAAAATTGTTGCTTCACCCTCACTGCAAGAATGCAAAGCAAACAAAATTCCAATTATCATCTGGATGCAAGCCACATATGGACTAATGTTGTGTGGCCTCCCCATTGAAGAAACTGTCGACCACATGATCTACACTTTCTCCTTCAGCCATTGTTGGACCAAACTAAATATTCACTGGACCCTCCCGGCCTTCCGGTTCCAACTCATGACTCAACTCTGAAATGAATGGCGCAACTCACTATTCATGGAAACCTTCCTTGTGGCTGCATGAGGGCTCTAGAAAGAAAGGAACAATAAACACTTCAGAGGGGTGGCACCACATATTACCACTTGGACAAACAGATTCAAGAAGGACTTCTCTCTACTTATACACAAAGTGAGGGAAGTGCAGAAGCCTCTAATTGCATCTATTGTAAACTCCCTCTGATTAGCTGAACGCTCCATGCTTGCATTAGTTTACTCTCTGCTTTTTTTTCACCCTAAGGTTGGCTTGTATATTATGTACAATATATTTTCATTAATCTAATTTGTAGTTGGAGCCTCTCCTACTGTTTCAGAAAAAAAACATATCGATCAACAATAATAGTGCAAAAACATATTTCAAGCACAGGAAACCTATAACTTTTGTACACACAATTCTCTGAGCTAAGCAAAATCATTGAAGTACTCCTTGCATATACAGTTTTATAATTTTTATATATAATTCTATAATTTGTAGATTTTAGAAAATAAGGAATTCTGCTACTACCTACTATAGAGATCTTATTTGAAGATGACACCATTCAAATATATTCACATATATTTTTTGTTAAGGGAATATATTCACATGGTTCACAACAAACATCAGGAATGAACTCTTTATATTAATTTCAAATGACATACGTAATTTCCACTATACATCCCAGAACTGAAAACAGGTCTATGCCTATATGATTGGCTGACAATTCCATGCATGGCTTGATTCCAATGTTTGATGCTCCTCCAGCTATAACTCTTCTATATAACAAAACATGCCCTCTTCGCACCTTCTCATTGATTACAAAAACATGACTATTGTCGCAGCTACGCCACCGCTTCATATCCAAGCGCAAGATGAAATGAATGGAAGATGGGAAGTACCTGTCAACATCTCCTTTACTCCCATGATTATGCTTCTTCTCCTCTCTTTGGTTCACTTCTCTCGATTCTTTTTGTCAAACAACAACATGAAGGAGAAAATCAACCAAGCAAAACAGAAAAGAGAAACAAAATATAAAAACATGAGTAAACCTTATCTTATTTCAATAGAAATAAAGGATGATTGTGAGCACCCTGCCGCTGATTATGTTGCTATTCGTTGGACAGCTCAACCTGCACACCATGTATAATTAGTCAATTACCTAGAAGGTTCAGCTCTGGTGATTTTAGTAGTGGCAAGCAAATATCTTGTGTGGATATAATAGTTCTAGGACAAACCTGGAAATTTTATTAGATGCCCCTATGCACTGTAAGGCCTTGTAGTTTTAGCTCGAACTGCCCAACAATGTAGACATGTAAATCAGGTATCGACATGAAAATATGCGGGAAAATTCTATATATTTTTGTAGATGAAGAAGAAACTTCGGTTTGTAGTTAGTGCAAATATATATGTATTGAAACATTCTACATACAATATGATATATCAATCCAGTAAAAGTGGCGACATGTCTATCCATATTGCAGCACTGTACAAATAATAAGAAGTTTGGTCAAAATAACACATCGATTCACAAAACCAAGTCCCCAAAAGTGAGATCATCCTTCTGCATATTTGCACGGCAACACAATATAGTCAGACATATGGAAAAATTATTTGCATGCCGAAATCATACTATTAGGGTCCATTAATCTGAAGAAATATATAGTTGTTTCATCTAATTCAATCATCAAAAGCATATTGGTTCAGGAATTGGACTTAATCTGTACCATGTATCTTGTTCTTAACTTCTCTATGGCTGCTCTCTCCTCCTTCCGGTTGCTCCGTAGAGATCCTCTATGAGAAGCACATTCAGTAGAAGGAAACAAATTAAGTTATGAAGGAGAACCATATTCTGGAAAAGAAGAAGCAAAAACTCAGTACAGGTCAACCTTAGTAGTTTCAGAAAAATGTGATTGATACACATCATTCTGGGCTGTGCTTAAGAACAATATCAATTACATCTTAAGATTGCTTCTTGTTCCACCAAATTTCCCAAAGTCAAATTGGCAATGGATGTCACACTGCATGTACATTAGAGAACATTTGAAGACATCTTAATTCTTACATGGAATACTTGTGCGTTACGGAGTTGCGAAAGGTTGTGGAGAGCACGAGCGCCCAAGAACCAAGCACGAAGGTCCAAGAAAAAACATAAAAGTAGATCGAATCATAGATACGACTGAGGCTACGGCGGAATTTGTTAGGATGAACACGAACTTCGACTCACAACAAATCGATCGAAGGACCTGAATCGGCGGCCGCTCCGGCTTATGTCCACGTCCCCAACGGTGGCAGCCCCCTCGTGCGCAGGCATCCCCGGCGGCGCGTCCTCGATAGTCAGGGCCCTTCGGCAGCCCAGGCGTCGCGTGGACAGTCGGTCGGGCCAGTAGCCAGTAGGCGTGCGATGGACGGCGGAGGCGCGTGCGCGTGGAAGGCCGGCGGCTCACGCATAGAGGGGTGAGGCGTCGGTGGTGGCTTCGGCTTTCCTGGAGGCGGTAGAGGCAGCGCGCATCCATGGCAGAAATGGAGGCGGCGGTGATGCGCGTGCATGGTGGAAGCTGAGGAGGCCGGGCGCGGGGCATGCAAGCGCGGGCTGCGGGCGTGCGCGTGGGGTAGTGGTGTCGTGGGGTGTTTTTTCTCCTTGATGAGCGGCTACTGGACGTGGATGGTGGAGATTTCGGTCAGCGTAAATTGCAATTAGCACTAAAGATTGGATGATTTTGGAGTGTTGGATTTGTTGTATGGATGGACGGGATGAATTTGGATCTCCGCAC
Organism: Thinopyrum elongatum; assembly: GCA_011799875.1. Lineage (NCBI taxonomy): Eukaryota > Viridiplantae > Streptophyta > Magnoliopsida > Poales > Poaceae > Thinopyrum > Thinopyrum elongatum. Next base: position 402,702,833 of record CM022302.1, on the reverse strand, counting down.
TTCATGCTTTTATAGGGGTAGTAGATAAGAATAGGAACGCCAGGTCCAACTTATGTTTCCCTTCTAACTATATTATATATATTTATATTATTTTATATGTTATTATATATTATTGTTATTATCATCATATATTTAACAGATACTTACATATATAAGAAAAAAAATATCCCATGTATTATGAACTTATAAAAATAAATGTTTAACAATAAAATCCTGGTTTTTTTACTTAAGGTCAACGAAAATACAGGTGATTGTGTACAAAAGCTTGGTAAGATTTAAGGACCAATGTAAATAAAATACTTATTATTTAAATATATTTATAACAAAATGCTCAGCCCCTGTTTATTTTTTGATATCATTGTTGCGCCCAACCCAACATTATAATTAGAACCAACCCAGCAAAATCATGTATTTCGAGAAAGTGCAAATGGGGTGTAATTTTTTAGTAAAAAATAAACGGGCCGCATGGACGCTACATTATTTATTCACCCAGGCCAGGAAATTCATGTATTTCTAGAAAGTGCAAATGGGCTGTAGTTTTTTTTAAAAAAAATGGGCCGCATGGACGCTACATTATTTGTTTACCCAGCACAGCGAATGGACTCTAAATTCTAAAAAAATGGGTTAAATATGTGCGACATTTTTTGAGGCTGAAATGTGGGCCAATAGGTCGAAGCCAACGCAAGGCATTGTCAACTTAGTCAACAAATGATTCTGACATCGATAGCCGTTGGATTTGCCGGCATTCATCTTCAATCTCTCGTCTTCTTCCTCCAGCGCCACCAGGACCAACTGCTCCCGCCTCCAGCTGCTAGCAGCTCTGCTTAGCATGCTTCGCTGCGAAGCGCTACCCCACCGCCGACCAAGCCATCCCTCCACCCCTCCACACCTCCTGTTATTCTCCGCCGACTGCAGAACCACGCCGCACCAGAACCAGTTAACCCTCGTACACCTCTCCGTCTGCGACTCCACTGCCGCGTCTTCCCATCACCGGCTCGTTGCCGTCCGGGGCCTCGCTGTCGTCCACCGCCTTGGTGCGCTCGGTGCGGCGTGGTCAATGTGGTCAACAAACAAGTCATCGAAAGAGGACTGTATGTGGAGAGGCTGACAGTGGGGACGCACCAGGTCCATGGACGCACGCATGCAACCGCCTCCTTATTACGCGAAAATAAAATTATTCCTCCCCCTGAAAGCTGGGACCCACCACGTATATCTTCGCAAGGAAGGAAGTGTCTCCTTATGCCTGCCCCTAACAGCTGAGACCCACCAACAATATCTTTGCACGCAAGGAAGTGCCTCTTTATTACGGGAAAAAAATATATGATTCCGCCCCTGACCGCTGGGACCCGCCAGCTATATATTCGCACTCAAGGAAGTGCCTCCTTGCCCTCCCTGACAGCTGGGACCAACCCGGTCGAAGCGTACGTAGCGTTATCTGTGTACATACCAGTCGATCGGTCTGTCTGCCACGATGAACCGTGGCCGAGTAAGGAGCGGTAGCAGTTCAGGCAGTCCAGTCAAAACCGTGTACACGTACGTATAGCTAGATGCCAAAAAATACGGCCACGTACGTACATACGGGCGGGGTCTCGAACGCGTACTCGCGCATACGTACGGCCAGGGCTCGTGTACATGGAGAGGCAACGGATGGCAGCAACGGCATCCTGTTCATCGAAAGCCAACCTGCTGGGTCGGAACGGAGAAACTGTGTCGTGTTCATCGGGAGGCAACGGAATGCGTCGTGTTCATCGGGAGGTAACGGAATACGTCGTGTTCATCGGGAGCTAACGGCTTGGACGGAACAACCGAAACGAGGTCTGGCGTACCGCAAAATGGAGGAAACGGGCCTTCTGTTTGACCGCGTACGGTCGAAACGGGGTGCTGTTCATCGGGAAGGGTCTGGCGTACCGCAAAACGGAGGAAACAGACTTGTGTTCGAGTGCCTACGGTCGAAACGGGGTCCTATTGATTGGGAGGGGTGTGGCGTACCGCAAAACGGAGGAAACGGACTTGTGTTGGAGCGCCTACGGTCGAAACGGGGTCCTGTTCATCCACCGTCTACTGCCTCACTCCAGCCTCCACGGGCTACTGTTCATCCACCGTCGACCTCCTCCAGCCTCCACGAGCTACTGTTCATCCATGGGCTACTGTTCATCCAGCCTCCACCGGCTGCTGTTCATAGAGCCTCCACGGGGTCCTGTTCATCCACCCCCAACCGGCTGGGGTGCGGCGGCCTCCTCGGGGTCCTGTTCATCCAGCGGCAACGGCCTACTACCACGGGGTCCTGTTCATCCAACCCCCACCGGGAACTGTTCATCCACAGCCAACCAACCGGTTCGACTCACCACGTCTCGACTCATTCTACGTACCGCGCGCACGGTAGCAATGGTCACTGTTCATTGAGAGCCAACCCAACACCGGCTGGCTACATCTCACACGGGGGCTCGATCGGCTTCAGTAAGCAGCAGCAGTGATCGATCGCTCGGTTCAGTTAGCAGCAGCAGCGAAGGAATCGCTCGGGTTCAGTCAGCAGCCAAGGGATCGATCGCTCGGGTTCAGTTAACAGCCAAGGGATCGATCGCTCGGGTTCAGTAACGTGCGATCGCTCGGGTTTAGTTAGCCAACGCCTCGCACACACGCGCGTACACGAGAGAAATGCGCAAACCTCCGTGCATTGCTCGGCCCCGACGACCCATCGTAACCGGGAACTCCCCAATATTTTCCTCGCCCTCGCTTCTACCATGATTTTTTCCGTCATGGACGGCCCAAAGAATGTCATGCAGTTGCGTCTCCGGCCCGCCCAGGACAAAAAGCCCATTTTCTGTCATGATTTTTTGTGATAGAAGTAGGAGCCCACCACATCTATGATGATACGTGCTTTTGTCACAATTATCGTCATAGAAGTGTCATAAGCATGACAGGAAAAAAAATCGTTCGGCCCAAAATGTCACGGATGTGTCTTTTTTTTTGTAGTGTAGTGGTCTTGTTAACCATCAGCATTTGATGCTCCTTCTTGATTTCTACCTCTGCGGCTTTAAGCATTGCGAAGAGCTCAGGAACCGTTTTATTCATCCCTTGCATATTATAGTTCATCATGAAGCCTTTGTAGCTTGGTGGCAGTGACTGAAGAACTCTGTCAATAACACTATCAACTGGAAGATCAACTCCCAGCTGAGTCAAGTGGTTATGATACCCAGACATTTTGAGTATGTGTTCACTGACAGAACTGTTCTCCTCCATCTTGTAGCTATAGAACTTGTTGGAGACTTCATATCTCTCAACTCGGGCATTTGCTTGAAATATTAACTTCAACTCTTGGAACATCTCATATGCTCCATGATGTTCAAAACGTCTTTGAAGTCCCGGTTCTAAGCCATAAAGCATGGCACACTGAACTATTGAGTAGTCATCAGATTGAGCCTGCCAGACGTTCATAACATCTGCATCAGCTCCTGCAGCAGGTCTGTCACCTAGCGGTGCATCAAGGACATAATTCTTCTGTGCAGCAATGAGGATAATCCTCAAGTTACGGACCCAGTCCGTGTAATTGCTACCATCATCTTTCAACTTAGCTTTCTCTAGGAACGCATTAAAATTCAGGGGAACGGTAGCTCGGGCCATTGATCTACAACATAGATATGCAAAACTATAAGACTAAGTTCATGATAAATTAAGTTCAATTAATCAAATTACTAATGAACTCCCACTTAAATAAACATCCCTCAGGTTATCTAAGTGATACATGATCCAAATCAACTAACCCATGTCCGATCATCACGAGAGATGGGGTAGTCATCAATGGTGAACATCTCTATGTTGATCATATCTACTATATGACTCACGTTCGACCTTTCGGTCTCCAGTGTTCCGAGACCATGTCTGTACATGCTAGGCTCGTCAAGTTTAACCCAAGTATTCTGCATGTGCAAAACTGTCTTACACCCGTTGTATGTGAACGTAGAGTCTATCACACCCGATCATCATGAGGTGCTTCGAAACGATGAACTTTGGCAACGGTGCATACTCGGGGAGAACACTTTTATCTTGAAATTTAGTGAAGGGATCATCTTATAATGCTACCGTCGTTCTAAGCAAAATAAGATGCATAAAGGATAAACATCACATGCAATCAAAATATGTGACATGATATGGCCATCATCATCTTGTGCTTTTGATCTCCATCTCCAAAGCATCGTCATGATCTCCATCGTCACCGGCTCGACACCTTGATCTCCATCGTTGCGTCGGGGTCGTCTCGCCAACTATTGCTTCTACAACTATTGCTAACGCATAGCGATAAAGTAAAGCAATTACATGGTGCTTGCATTTCATACAATAAAAAGACAACCCTAAGGCTCCTGCCGGTTGTCGATATTACAAAACATGATCATCTCATACATCAACATATATCACATCACGTCTTGACCATATCACATCACAACATGCCCTGCAAAAACAAGTTAGACGTCCTCTACTTTGTTGTTGCAAGTTTTACGTGGCTGCTACGGGCTTCTAGCAATAACCGTTCTTACCTATGCAAAAACCACAAAGGTGATTCATCAAGTTTGCTGTTTTAACCTTCTTCAAGGACTGGCCATAGTCAAATTCGATTCAACTAAAGTAGGAGAAACAGACACCCGCCAGCCACCTTTATGCAAAACTAGTTGCATGTCAGTCGGTGGAACCGGTCTCATGTGCGTGGACATGTAAGGTTGGTCCGGGCCGCTTCATCCCACAATACCGCCGAATCAAAATAAGACGTTGGTGGTAAGCAGTATGACTATCACCGCCCACAACTCTTTGTGTTCTACTTGTGCATATCATCTATGTATAGACCTGGCTCTGATGCCACTGTTGGGAAACGTAGCATGGAAAACAAAAAAAATTCTACGCACACGCAAGATCTATCAAGGAGATGCATAGCAACGAGAGGGGAGAGTGTGTCTACGTACCCTCGTAGACCGTAAGCAGAAGCGTTTGTTAACGTGGTTGATGTAGTCGAACTTCTTCGCGCTCCAACCGATCGAGTACCGAACGTACGACACCTCCGTGTTCAGCACACGTTCAGCTCGGTGACGTCCTCGCCTTCTTGATCCAGCAAGACGGCGAAGTAGTGGATGAGTTCTGGCAGCACGACGGCATGGTGACGGTGATGGTGAAGCTATCTCTGCAGGGCTTCGCCTAAGCACTACGAAAATATGACCGAGGGACTAAACTGTGGAGGGGGGCGCTGCACACGGCTAAACAATTGTCGTGGTTATGTGTGGCGCCCCCTCCCACATATATATAGGTGGGGGAGAGGGGAGAGGCCAAGAGGCGCCCCAAGTAGGGCCGAATCCTACTTGGGGTCCTTCCCTAGCCGCCCCCCCCCTACCATATTTGCCGGAGGGGAAAGGAAAGGGGAGAAGAGGGAAGGAAGGGGGAGGCCGACTCCTCCTTTCCTTCTCTCCCCAAGAGCTGCGGCCTTAGGAGGAGCGCGCCAGCCCCTTGTGGGCTGGTGTGTTCCCCCCTTTGGCCCATATGGCCCATTAACCTCCCGGGGTGTCCGGAACCCCTTCCGGTGACCCGATTTCTACCCGGTACATCCCGAAACTCTTCCGGTGTCCAAATATCATTGTCCTATATATCAATCTTTACCTCCGGACCATTCCGGAGCTCCTCTTCATGTCCGTGATCTCATGCGGGACTCCGAACAACATTTGGTCACCAAATCATATAACTCATATAACACTATATCATCAACGAACGTTAAGCGTGCGGACCCTACGGGTTCGAGAACTATGTAGACATGACCGAGACACCTCTCCGGTCAATAACCAATAGCGAAACCTGGATGCCCATATTGGCTCCTACATATTCTACGAAGATCTTTATCGGTCGAACCTTATGACAACATACGTAATTCCCTTTGTCCATCGGTATGTTACTTGCCCGAGATTCGATCGTTGGTATCTTCATACCTAGTTCAATCTCGTTACCGGCAAGTCTCTTTACTCGTTCCGTAATACATCATATTGCAACTAACTCCTTAGTCACTTTGCTTGCAAGGCTTCTTATGATGTGTATTACCGAGAGGGCCCAGAGATACCTCTCCGATACTCGGAGTGACAAATCCTAATCTCGATCTATGCCAACTCAACAAACACCTTCGGAGATACCTGTAGAGCATCTTTATGATCACCCAGTTACGTTGTGACGTTTGATAGCACACAAGGTATTCCTCCGGTATCTGGGAGTTGCATAATCTCATAGTCGAAGGAATATGTATTTGTCATCAAGAAAGCAATAGCAATAAACTGAAAGATCAATATCCTAAGCTAACGGATGGGTCTTGTCCATCACATCATTCTCCTAATTATGTGATCCCGTTATCAAATGACAACACATGTCTATGGTTAGGAAACCTTAACCATCTTTGATCAACGAGCTAGTCTAGTAGAGGCTTACTAGGGACACAGTATTTGTTTATGTATTCACACATGTATTTAAGTTTCTGATCAATACAATTCTAGCATGAATAATAAACCTTTATCATGAATAAGGAAATATAAAATAACAACTATTTTATTATTGCCTCTAGGGCATATTTCCATCACTTGTGTCCCCAACACACCAATACAGTTGTCAATTGTATAGGTGCACTAGTTCAGCGAAGAGATGGTGATACAAGTGTAATATGGATAGTAGAAATATGTTTTTTATAATCTGAATAATTAAAAACAACAAGGTAGCAAGTAACAAAAGGTGAGCAAAAACGGAGTCTCAATGCTTAGAAACAAGGCCTAGGGTTCATACTTTCACTAGTGCAATCTCTCAACAGTACTAACATAATTGAATCACATAACAGTCCCTCAAGGTGTGGAAAAAGTGCTTCTGCCCTGGTTCCGCCTCGTGACGATGGAGGAAAGTCCCGAAGTGTTCTCCTTATTTTTCCCTTGGGTAAATGGCTTCATATAGGAGAAGGGCATCAGCGGTGGACCTCTGTGGGCCCCTCAAGACTGGGTGGCACGCCCCCAGGGCTTGTGGGCCCACCGAGTATCTTCTTCAGTACTTCTTTCTTCCAGTATTTTTTATATATTCCAAAATAAATCTTCGTAAAATTTCACTACATTTTGAGCTCCGGAGAATTGTTATCTCTGTTCTATCTTTTCCAGGTCAGAAAGCTACCAGTAATCTCCTCTTTTGATGTATCTTGCATTTTAAGAGAGAAAAAACATTACAATTGCATCAAATGTGAAATCTATCTTCAAAATAAGATAAATAACAGTAGGAAATCATGATGCAAAATGGACGTATCACTTGCACACACGAAATGGCACTTAAAACCTTTGGCTAAAGTGAAACTCAGGATTAAATTCAACTTTGCTAGCCGCGTCATACAACCAAAACTAATGTGACAAAAACGTGAATGCCAAACTTCAAATTCATTAACACTCGAATGAATATTATTCATGAACTTATTACAAAAATCTGCGAGGAAAGGCGGAACAAACCTCTACATTCATAACCTTTCCAAACAAATACTCCATATTTCGTAACAACTACTTTATTAGACTCGAATACCAACTTAAACCCGTCTCTACAAAGAAGGGAGCCACTAACGAGATTCTTCTTGATGGCGGGCACATGCTGCATGTTCTTCAGTTGCACGATCCTTCCTGAAGTAAACTTCAAACCGGCCGTGCCAATAGCATGAACAGAAGCACTCGCGCCATTCCCCATCAATATGGACCCGTGACTTATTGTAACACCCCCAGTGGTTAGCTACAGTAATCCCACTTTTGATAATGCCATGTCATCATGATCAACAGTGCCTAAACATCATTTGGATCATATCCCTTTTCAATTCAAATTCAAATGGAAATTCAAACTAAAGGTGAAAATAAAAGTTGCTCAAATTTGAGAACAAAAATGTTCATAATATTGAAAATATTCCAGAGACAATTCTAAAATTATAATCAACTTTTACTAAATTAATTATGTGCCTCAAACAGCAACAAAATAGAGATATTTAATCCATTTTCATTTAATTAAAATCCAAATAAAATTCATTTGCCTCCAAACTAATTTCTAGCAGAGACAAATATTGCACTATATTTATGTGGCTAGTTCACATATTTTATAGAGCTATATATGAGCCAACACATTTTGCAAAGCAGTAGAAATAAAAGAAAAACAGAGAAAAGAGAAAAGAAGAAAAAGAAAAAAAAGGGCCCGTGCTACTGGGCCTAAGTGGCCACAGTGCAGCCCAGCCCGCGCCTGTCCCCTCCTTCCTCCTCTGTTCATCGCCGAGCCGTTGTCAAGCACGCAGCGCGCGCGTAGCCAGGCCCCCCTCCCCCTCGCTCGACAGCGCGACGGCCGCGCCATGGATAAGGGCATCTTCCCGCACCCCTCTAGCAAACCCTAGCCACCATTTTTCCCCTCGCCCCCTCTCTGCTTCGATTTGGGCGGATGCCCGAGCGCCACCCTCGCCGCCGTTCGCCGTAGCCGCGGCCACCGTGCCTCGTTCGCCCCGCCGTGCTGCCCATCTTCCTCGCCGCCCTCGACTACGTCGGCTGCGACGACTAGACCGAACCGGGAGCCCCTGCATCGCCGTCCTCGACCTTCTCCTTCCCCTACGGCTGCTGGGATCACCGTCGTCGATTCGCTCCGGCAAGCCCTCCCCGAGCACACTCTGCACCACAACAGGCTCGCTGTGAGCTCCGCCTCCCTCTCCCTCTCTCCCTGCGCTCTTCCCCGAGCCGTAGCGTGCCCGTTTGCCGTGCCCAAACCCACCGCCGCCTGTGCTTGTCGCCGGCGCCGGCCCGGCGACCAAACGCCCCCGCGCTCGTGCCCATCAGCTTCGCCGCGTCGAGTAGGCCCTCCCTAGCTGCTTAGGTAACTCGTGCGCGCGCCGTATCGCCATTTGCCACCACATCCGAGCGCCGCCGTCCGCCTCCGTGCTCGCCGTCGCTGCTCCGGTCCATTTCCGGCGTCAACACCGCCCCCACTCGATGCGGTCCAGCTTCTGCTTTCGAACGCGACCGAAGACGCGTCAAATGATGCCCCATATCACATTCCCGAGCTCGCCGGAGTTCCACCACCGCTCGGGGCTCGCCGGCATACTTCGGTGGCTGGCGCCCAGCTGGCGCCGACGTGGCACCGCGGGCCCCGCACCCTGTGTCGCTGCAACTGGGTCCAGTTGACCCGGTCAGCGCAGCCCCGCCCGCTAACATGTGGGGCCCTGCCCTTTTTAATGTTTTAAATAAATAGATAAAAGTTAATTAATCTGTTAATGCTAATTATGTTGACTAGTTAGTTAGTTAGACACTGACTAGTAGGGCCCACCATCTAATTAAGTAGTTAGATTAAATTTAACTCTGTTTAATGCTAGCAGAGGCTGACATGTGGGTCCCAGTGACCGCACATGTCAGGTTTGACCTGGCCGGCCGGTCAGTTGACCTACTGACATCATCATGACGTTCTGCTGATGTCACAATGCACTGTTTCGGATAATGTTGATTTAAATTAATAAAATAAATTCAGAAAATGATTAAAACTTTGAAAAATCATATAAAATAAACCATAACTCCGATGAAAAAGTTTTATATATGAAAGTTGCTCAGAACGATGAGACGAATCCAACCGTGCTACCTGTTTCTGTGTCGGGACCCTCTACGGAGGTGAACCCACAACTTTTAGCCTGTTTCCGGTAGATGAATAGTGCATATACACCGGTTAAAAATTTCCAACTTAAATCCTAAAGTAACTAATATGGTTTAGACATGTCTTTAGGCCACCCTGCACTGCACGTTAGCATAGCCTGCTCTGTGTTGCATATGTTTGCTGTGTATTTATCTGTTTCTTCCCCCTCTTCTCTCTCGGTAGATCCCGGTACCGACGCAGTTCCCGAGACCGACGCAACTCAGGAGCCCGACGACACCGTTGACGACCTTGCCATTGCCACCGAGCAACCAGGCAAGCACCCCCCCTTTGAGCATACCGATATCGCCTATTCTTTCTCTCTCATGCTTGCATTAGAATTGCTGCTGCTACTGCTTTACCTATTCTGATGCATAGCCTGTTTATTGTAACCTGCTGTTGAAACCTTACCTGCTTAACCTAAACTGCTTAGTATAGGCTGGGTAGAGACCTATCAGTGACCCCACTTGTCCCGATTGCCCCGCTGGATCATCAGAAGACTCGACGATCAGGCCCCAGCACCGCACATCACCCCCTTAGTTGTAACGACACTGCAACGTTACTATCGAGTGCTGAGGGTGATACCTTGTGTGGCACTTCTGATGTTAACTCTGTAGAGTAGCTATTCGGTCATGGCCATCGAGGGTGATTCCTCTTTCTCCACTTCCGATAACGATGCTGTCGTGCAACACCTCAAGTGTGAACCCATCGAGGGTGATTCCTCCGAGTTCACCTTGACGGATACATCGAGTAGGAATCCAACGAGGGTGATACCTCGGATTCCCCTGATGTTATGGACACACGGATACTTGGACTGTACTACTGTTACTTGGAAAGGCGGGTCGACCCTGAGGGGTACCCACGAGTGATGTGGAGACGGGATGACCTGGACGGTACCCGAGAGATGAATACGAGGCGTGGCCGGGCATTCCTAGCCCTTGCCGCAAGTCCTCGAGATGGGGCGACAGGGTCACATCGATCGTGAGTCTCTACTCGTTACCGCACTACCAACACACTAACGGTTTGGATATTTGATCCGAGAGGGCCTCTGGCCTGATAGCACTAACCATCACGTGGGCATAGTATGGGCGTTCTGCATCGTAGCATCAGCCGAAAGCTCTGTCAGACGTCCAGTTCAGCATTGCGGCACGGTCGAATCGTGTCGACCACCCGAGGCAACGCTGGTATCCACCCTGTGCGCAACGACCCGGAGGGCGAGGGGCGATGGCCAAGACCCCCTTGCGCTTAGGATGTAGACCGGCGGGGACCTCTCTGCTGAGCTCTAGGTAGGGTTGCGGTGTATCGTTTGGCCGAGGCCGGGCATGACCCAGGAAAGTGTGTCCGACCGGAGTTAAGCAAGCGTGGTGGGTAAGTTGGTGCACCCCTGCAGGGAAGAAAACATCTATCGATAGCCGGTCCTACGGTAAAGGACACTCGGAGTTGTATCCCGATCGATACAACTAGAACTTGAGATGATACCTGGATGTGTGGCTCTGGGATTGCTTTCTCGCAGGGAGTCGAGAAAGGATCTCTGGGCGAGTATGATGATGACTATATGGCTCCGGGATTGCTTTTTCACAGGGAGTCGAGAAAGGATCTCTGGACGAGGTTGATACTTATTGATACTACTACTTTATACTGTAACTAACCTACACTCTTCTAATACTGCAAGACCGCTGAAGATGCTAGTCTTCGATAGGACTAGGCCTTCCCTCTATTCTGGCATTTCTGCAGCCCAGTCCACATATACAGCCTCTCTTTGATAATGTTGCATATGTAGTGTAGATCCTTACTTGCTGAGTACTTCGGATGAGTACTCACGGTTGCTTTGCTTTCTTTTCCCCCCATATCCTTTTGATGCAACCAGATGACGGAGCCCCGGATACAGCTGCCCACGCCGATGATCGCTACTACTACCCCGAGGGTGGATACGACTACGAGTTGGCCGACGACGAGGAGTAGGTTCGGAGGGTCCCAGGCAGGAGGCCTGCGCCTTTCGATCGTAGTATTTTTCTTTTGCCCCGCCTTTTAAGGGCCTATCTGTGCTTTTTTTTATATCTGTACTCAGATATCTGATGCTTCCGCTGACGCTTGTACGCTAGCTTATGTATTCAAGCCCTCGAGGCCCTTGGCTTGTAATATAAAGCTTGTATGACTTTATTTATGTTTTAGAGTTGTGTTGTGATATCTTCCCGTGAGTCCTTAGGCTTGATCGTGTGCATTTGCGTGTATGATTAGTGCACGATTGAGCCGGGGGCGTCACACTTATGACCTGATAAGAATAAAACAATGAAATGTCAGCACACACACATGAATATTTGCACCTGTGTCAACCCACCAATCGGTAGACTAAAACACTGAAAATACCGCAAATAAATTATCATACCTAGATGCCCCGCTTTCATTGTTGCTCACAATCATGTTAGCAGATTTGGAGTCCTGTTCTGACTTCTTGTACTTGTTCAGGCAAATACATGGGCCCTTTTTCTAAAATTGCTGGATAGGCCTAAAGCCCACCCCACATTTCAACATATTCTCGTGTGTGGACACACATCTGTTCATCTGGTAGTCCCCTCCATATATACTCTAGTATCTATTGTCAGGGAAATTTCCACAACAGTGACTTTTTGGATGTAGGGTCGAAATCTATCCAAATACTAAGCTTCCTAGATTTGGAGCCTCCTGGTGCGTCATGAGCTATGGTGCGTCGCTGGCTGTGGGGGTCACTGAGGGCCCTATAAATCCATATAGGTGTATTGGGCTAATTGGTATTCCCGGTTTTGAGAAGATTCTAGAAGGCATTCCTAGTTTTCTATTTTTCTTTCTTTTATATGTTTTCTCTACCAGTTTTAATATTTTTCTTTCATTTTTATATCCTTGTTTTTTTTATTTTCTATATCTTTCTTTTTTCTGTTCTTCTTATCTTTTTAATTTTAATTGTCATTTTCACATTTTAATACATGAACATTTATTAGAACTCCTGAACATTTATTAAAATTCCTAAATATTTTAGAAAAATCATTTTTTTGAAAATCAGCAAACATTTTAAAAAATCCATGAATATTTTTAAATTTCATGAGCATTTCAAAAGTTTGTGAACAATTTTGAATTTTGCATTTTTTAAAAATTTGTGAACTATTTTTGAAATTAACAAATTTTAAATTTTATATGGTTTTTTAGTTTGCAAGAATTTTAAAATTTTTATCCATGAACGTATTTTGATTTAACAAACTTTTTTAGGAAAAAAGATAGGCCTTTTTTTCTTCTGAGCTAGCAGTGGACCGAGCGGATGGAAAGTTAAGCAAGTGAGAGCTTTGTGGGCTTGCCCATTTGAGTGTTATAACAGCAATTTCATAATTTTAACTGGAATAGGAGCTCCCAAGGGCTCACAAAACCACGAAAACTTACAGCGAGGCTGAAATGTTTAAGGGCAGCACAACCATGCACCGATCAACTCCACTCTTCTCTCATAACAAACACCGTCTTCAACATGATATACATATGCAAACGAAGAAAACACGGCAAGAACATAATTATATAACCAAGCTAATGCAGATTAAACCAAAATTAACATCCGACTACAATAACCTACTCCCTCTGTAACTTAATATCAGATGTTTTTTGACACTGTCATGGACTCTAAGAACATCTTATAAAAAGTTATAGAGGAAGTATATCTTCATCTCTATATTATACTAATTAAAACGAATGTACGGTTTCATGTTTCATTTTTTTCTCACCACCCCTTCGTCCAATCTTCCCTGCATAATAATTAATCACCTTAATTTACTTATTTTTTGAACCAATTTTACTTTAATTTACACACCGAACTTCTCATAAAAATATAATACATAAGAAAAATCACGGTCATGATCTGATATTTTTTTACATGCATTGATATGTTCAAGTATATCACAAGTTGACATATTATAATATTTATATCCCGTTGCAGTGCATTGACATTGTCCTAGTATTAAAGAAAAAAGAGTTAAGGGCATCTCCAATGTCGACCCTTAATCCGCTTGCATCCATCCGGATCGAGCTGTTTGGACTCATTCTGCCATCCAACACAGTATCATATCGATCCGCGAAGTGGTCCAGACGTCCCTTTTCCCGCAAATTGGAAGCAAACTGGGAAGGGGGGAGGGGGCTTGCGGGAGTCTGGACCGTCGCCACGCAGGACTCCGACATACCCGACCCACTCAAATCCCTCATCTCGGTGCCATTCTCTTCCACCCCGCCCGCTCCCCTTGCTTTGCATACACACCCTCCTCGTCCGCCCCGCCATCGTATCTCTCCGGCCGCCGCCCAGGCATTATCGGATGTTCGCAACCCCACCCACGCGCCTGCTCGCCTTGTACTGCGCCGCCGTGCACCCAGGATCCATCCTCAGCCAGATACACCCCCTTGTCGACGCCGTCCATGGCGGACACCACGCCCGACAGAGCTTATTTTCAAACTTCATGTTGTTTTTTAGATGGTGAACTATTGTTGTACTCCCTCCATTTACTTATATAAAGCCACTATGGAATATATATTTTGCATCTATACAAGGCCATCAATAGTAATCGAGGCAAAAATTAATGATGTTTCCTCGTACTAGCAACTTGTTTAATACTTGCATGCATGCAGTCGTAATGACACTCAACAAAAATTAATGATGTTTCCTCGTACTACCTCCACTCAGTTTTCTTGCATGCATGCGATGTATTAATGATCCCAGTAAACGAAAAGAAAAGCTGGGTTATAAAACATATATTAAATTTTACCTTGGTACCTGTAATTTGAGTTTCTGGCCTTGTATATAAAAATGGAGGGAGTACTAAAAACATTTGCATGCTATTTCTGGATGAATTGTGCTATTTCTGTCGGAAATTTTTTGGTTTTGCCACTCTAGCTTTTGCCAATTTTTCATATGCCACTCCAGATTTTGACATTTCTCTTTTGCCACTCTTAGCTTTTGACAATTATCACAATTGCCATTGTGATAATTATCAAAAGCTAATAGTGGCAAAAGTGAAATAAAATTATTTTGCTTTTGCCACAGAATGGCAATTGTGATAATTGTCAACAGCTAAGAGTGGCAAAAGTGAAATGTCAAAATCTAGAGTGGCATAAGGAAAATTGACAAAAATTAGAGTGGCAAAAACAAAAAAAATTCATTTCTATCCGAACTTCAACGAAATCCATCGTGTTTGATGAATTTTGTCCAATTTGTTGAAATATGGTTTGAAAGGTATGCGGCTACGGTTGGATGGCCAGCTCCCGCATCAATGTCAACAAATTGGTCTCCACCGGTCCGCGGACGAACAAGCGGTGTCCGGTTTGGGGTTTAGGAGATGCCCAAACCCACGAATGAAAAACAAGGCGGCAAAGGGTGCGTTAGCTCTAGTTCAAAATTGATACTCCACATATCTCTACTCCTAATGGAGCAGTTGGTAGCCTGGTACTCCGGTTTTATTTCCTCCCTTCACCCCCTCTCACCGGTTTTCCTCTTTTCTCGTCTAGCCGGGAATACCCAACGTACTTATTGTAATCAATCACAATCAATCCACGTATGGTAAGACCATAAACTCAGAAATCTCAAATATGATAATTATAGGAATAAATCAATCCAGGTATGGTAAGGCCATAAACTCAGGAAATTTCAAATATGGTAATTATGGTAATCAATCAATCCAGGTATAGTAAGACTATAAACTTAAATTACCCCAACGCCAGCCAGATTAGCGTACACAGAAAAATCAACGCTCTACGATCTGCCATCCAATTTTGCTTTCACGGTTTGCCATCCAATTTAAGGCCCCAGATTCAATGTTCTGCCAGCAATCCATGGGCACGTCCTGCCTAGCGATCGACCGGGATCACAATCTCCCTAACCAAACACCGGCCGCCGCCGCACTTACATACTCCGCCCACGACACCGGCCGACCGGCGGCGGTGACGCTAGCGATTGTACCGAGACTTTGCGGGAGACAAAGCTCTAGGCCATCGAGGACACCTACGATGACGTGTCCAAGCTGCCTCCACGACGAAGCCAACACCGTTGTCCCCATCCGGACTCGACGAACATGGTGCGCCTCGCCGTTGTGGATCATCTCGCCTCCCACTTGCCAAGGTATAGCAGCCCTCTTTTTTTCTGTTTCCCAAGAACACATCGATGCACATATAACCTCTATAATCCATCTACCTGATGTACGTGTGTCGCTCGCCGGGGAACGCTGCTTGATGTACACGAGGATCTTAAAAAATATATATTAGACAAAATTAATGTTGAATACTAGAATTTATATGCCCCTATAGCAATGCACGGGCAATGCACAACGAAGGTGAGGTGGGCATCACCCATTTTTAAAAGAGAGGAGTCCAGCGAGAAATGTCTAGCTGCGGCTGGAAACTGAGCGGGAAAGGGAGGCTCCGACAGAAATAAGAGAAGACTGCGTCATGGGATAGGTTTTTGTGTTGGGCCTGCATATTGGAGATAACATGGCAGATAGTCCGGACAATCACATTTCTCCCCCACGTATAATCTGGATTTGGGGGATTCCGGACTGTTTAGATGGTTGAATTTAGAGGATCCTACCGGACGCCTGTTTGATGTTCGAACATGCCAGGATGTATGAGGAAGAAATAAATTTCAACCTTAAAGACGACTTTAATCATTTATTTAATTCATTTATATATGCATTATAGCCCGAGTATGGCTGTGGAATCCACTCCTGAAAATCGGGGCACCCAATACCAAAGCCGTATCGAAACTACTTACCTGCGCGCCCGCGGTTGCCTAAAAAAAAAAAAATACCCTGCGTGCCCGCGGTCTCGGTTTTCTGCAATTGGCTGGCGGCCTGGCGCTCCACCCCGTGCGTCCTTCAGTCCTTCTATCCAAAAGCGACGGAGAGACTCCCGGCGGCGAGCAGGTAAATGCTCTCCGTCTCCTCCTTGGTTCCTCTCTCTCCGGACGTTTTCCAACATCCGTCGCCGCAGTCCCCCACCGCTGCCGCCTAGCACTTGTCCGAGTAGACGCCCCGCTGCCCCGCATCTCGGCCTCCGTGGCGGTGGCGGGCTGCTCGACGCCGCCGTCGTCCCGGGCCTCCGCCGCCTGCCACCTCCCCATCCTCCTCCCGTTCCTGTGACCTCCTCCCGAGCCCCATGTCCACCCCTTTCCCCGTCGCCCCTCCCTCTTACAACCTTCTCCATTGGAGCAGCTCGACATGAACCCTAATCCTCTGCTGCTGTTTTTTTAGGTTGTCCTGTTGTTCTATCCGATTGTGCACTGCTGGTTGTCCTGCTCTTCCAGCTGACTGCAGTGGTGTTCTTCTCGCAGTTTGAAGGTAATTCTTCATCCAAACTTGCCACAAAGAATTTACCGCTGTCTTGTTGTATGCAACATCTTACAAGCAGATAGTAGCAGAATCATGTCAGATTAATTAGAGTTGGTTTCTTGCATGGATGCTGAAAATAAAAGAAGTAGCAGGAGAAGAATTGTGTTGACAAAATTGTATTTTGAATTATGTGTTCTTGCGCTATATCTCAGTACACAGAGGGGAGGGGATAATTTAGGCAGCTTTAGTGACGATGAGCAAAGGCATAATCTTAGAAAGTATTTGCCCAAAGAGATGTATGATGATTCTGAAGTGTCTTGCTATGATGCATTGTGTTTAACTAAGTAAAATTTCCATGACTTGTGGACCATATTGCATGAGAAGTGTGGCTTCTGTGACGGTGTACATGTTACCGTGGAAGAAAAGGTTGGTATGTTCTTGTTGGTAGTTGTACATGGTCTTAAAATGAGGTTGCTGTGTGGCACTTACAAGCGGTCTTTAGAGTTGGTTTCTTGTATGGATGCTGAAAATAAGAGAAGCAGAAGGATTAGTTGTACCAAATGGTACGGCTCTCTCTCTCTCTTGGCATTTGAATTATTTTCTTTACTTGTTAGAGCAACTCTAGCAAAATTGTCAAAACAGTCTGAACTCCATATTTACCATCAGTTTGGAGTTTTTGGCCAAAAGGTTCCTCTAGTAGATTCGTCATTCCACACTCATTGCCATAATTTTTGAAGTGCCCTCCATGCTTGCCCCTCCAGCCTCCATATTTGCAGTCCGCAAGCCCATTTTTGGAGTGCGCCCCATCCACAAAATTTGTGTCCCGATGGAAATTTCAGGCTGTGGTCTTCATCCTCTCCCCTCCCGAGGAAAGAGCAGCCTTCATCGCCATCGCCACCTTCTCCTGCTCCTCGCCACTGCCTTCTTCTGCCCTCCTCCACATCCACCAACGTGTTCGCGTCGTCACCAAGGTCAAGGCTCTCCTCTAGATCTAGGCGGGGTTCCTCCTGATCATGTGCGAGCTTCAACGGGGCTCGGGAGGTCAACGCCTAGCTCCTCCCGCCGTGAGCACCCCCAGCCGCTGAGGAGCGACCAACCATGCCCTCAAGGCACAGCGATATGGGATTGAAGGGAGACACGGGGTGTGTTGTTCGGCGGCCCTTGACGCGGACGGCGGCTAACGAAGTAGCACTGAGGCTGGCGCATTGGTGACCACAAACGAGCGCCAAACCCTCTGTCCTTCGCTTCTATTTCTCCCGCAGCACTAGTGTGTGGCAGCAGCGATGCGGGCTTGGCTGGAGCACACGAAGCGCGACGGACGGAGCACTGGTGTGATCGTGCATGGCTAGGTGGCGAGGGAAAGAGAGGCGTTGAGGCGTGGCGGCGCAACCCTAGCAAGATTTGTGCGTGATGCGTGGCGGGGGAAGCAGCTGGAGCGGACTAGGACGACGCATTGGGAGCCGGCGCGGGCGGGCAGAGTCGAGCCGGCGGAGGGGGGACCTAGAGGGGAGGCGGCGCCAGTGGAGAACGGCGGTGGCCAGGCAGCAGCGGCGGGAGCAGCATCAGTAGTCCAAGAGGAAGAGGCGGCGGCACAAGGTGGGATCAAGCACAAGTTGCTCGTCCGAAGAGAAAACAAAAACCTAGGGCTCTAATACCATGTTAGGAAATATGCAACTTGTATTCCCAGGTGGCCATAGGCCAGTATATGTGTGGTACAATATGCAGAAAACCCCTTATAGAACGGGGAAAATACAAAAGGTACACAGCTAAATAAATATATATAACTAGTTTGGTCAGCATCACCCAGTCATCACGTGCACATTTCTCATGCCCCGTTGAATCTCAACGCTGAGAAGCAATGGATGGCAATGCATTAAGTCATCACCATAGTATGGATGATGAAGGGGGACATGAGACAACAGGGATGCTTATTCACTTGCATTCAGCAAGAACAGGGAAGGTGCGACTGGTTTCTCTTCCTTCAGCTTTCGCAGACTCGTGGTGGCCTGCGCTGCACCTGGCTGGGTCAATGCTACAAAAGGTGAAGCCAGTACTGCAATGTGCAATGCCTCTCCGTCTCCGGTCAACAATAGTGTCCGCCACTGGCGTGGCTTCTGTTGCGCATCACCAGATAATGATGTGGAACTGCAATGCGTTAATAAATAATAATTATTTGGTGTAAATAGCTGCATAAAACCTCAGCAATTATACATTTCTAGTTGCATTTATGTAGGAGCATCCAGAGTTTGCCTTTACCAACTCAGATTGTATCATCTCATACCAGATTTAAGGTGTTCGATAGCATATGTCTAGTTGCTTTACTTTGTAGAGAAGAGCATAGTAGACAGTTTTTTTTTTCCTGTTCAGGTGTCTGCATTCATGATTTTTACATAATTGCTTATGAGCATGCCATTTGTAGATGGATCTCAAGGACAGCCTCTCCAGATTTAAGCAGCAGCAGGAGAGGTGCCAGTCATCTTTGGCCAGCATAGCTGCAAGCCAAGCTTCAACCACAAAACCAAAGCACAGGGCCCAACCGATTAATGCTCCATCTGCTCCAGCAAGGCCTGCACAACCTATTAAATTTTCAAACGATACAGAAAGGCTGCAACACATTAATTCGATTAGGAAATCTCCTGTTGGGGCACAGATCAAACTTGTCATTGAACTGCTTTACAAGGTACTTCTTGCTAAGCTACAACGTTATTTTTCCCCCCACACTAGTGTAAGATGGCAAATTTCTTCCCCTGTTAAGGCGTTGCAAATTCTTTCGTTGATCCTGCAAATCATCATGGTAAATTGGTAATACAATCTAAAAGCAGTATTCTGCTAATTGAGTTTATATGCCAGTAATTGTTATGATTCTTCATGTGGAATTAATTAATATTTAGGGTTTAGGCTAATAATTGTTTCGATCTTCCTGCTAACTAAAGTAGGACTATAGACTGTTTGACTGGATGTGTGCTGTTAGTAAAGGTGGGAATGGATCAGCGTCCATATTCAAACTTCAGACATTCACCTCATATCAAATAAGTTTGATCTAGTATTCCAGTTCACATCCAATCCAATTTGAATGTGAAAGATCCACGCCCATACTTGTCCAAATGGAGAAGTTTTGGATATCCAAGTCCAAATGGATCTCTGCTTTGCCTAATTCAAGCACCCCGACTAAGTCTGCACGATCTCAGTCCAAGAAACGCTCTGTCAGCTGCGTGCATATGTGCCATGCTGTCCAAGGTCGTTGGGCGCATGGCCATGCACGGCAGATCTTGTACATATCGGAATCGTATCGGTGTGTGTGTGGGTGGGGGGGTGGGGGGGGGGGGGCAACTGGTCTCCGGTTCTTAGAGGGAAACAAATTCACTCGTTTGCCATCAACAATCTGGCCTCGGTCAGTGACGTCTTTTCACTCAGGATCCTCTTGCAAGCTTTTGATGAATTCAGGTAGATAATTCTCCAGCATATTCCTAATAACACCGGAGTTGACATTTGGATTTATAAGTGGGGGCCATCTTTCTCTGCCTCCAAAACCTATAGGCTCTCTTTCGGTCATATTCAGGCCCTTTTTTCTTCTCAAACTGGTTCTGGAACTTTAAATGCTCCTCCAAGATTAAGGCATTTGTTTGGTTTCTGCTTAATGACCGTCTCAATACTAAGGGCATGTTGCAGAGACGGAATTTCCAGGTCAGGAACAGTTGTTAACTACGTGCTCTGCGACGATGGCCACCTTGATACCAGAGATCACCTCTTCTTGAATTGCCACTTGAGCATGGAGTGTTGGGTGCCGATCAATCTACATTTGGATAGTGATCTGGGATGGAGAACATGATTGTTTTGGCCAGGGGGTCCTTCAACAAACCCTTCTTCATGGAGGCTTTCTCTGTTGTTGCTTGGAGCATTTGAAAACAAAGAAACTGTAAAATCTTTGACAATGAACCCTAGTTTAGGCGCTTTGCCCTTCCTCTTGAAGTGGGGCCTTTTCCTTTCAGAATGAACTATGAAGGAGGAGCTTAAGATTCCCCTTATAGGCTGGCTTCATGATCTGGGCTAAGCCCGCCCGCTCCTCTCTCTTCTGTGTATAGCTGTCGTATATCTCTTCTTGTAAATATTTATGTTCTTAATAAAATTCTACTGTCGGGGCCTTCCCTACGGCTACAGTTTTTTGATATAAAAAGCAAATATGAACAGTATTATAACAATTTTCTACCATGGTTTGCTTTCTGCGCATTAATATTCTTTGGCTTTAGAAGTTGTAAATATCTTCACCAAGAGCATTATGTGAACCTTCTTTATAAATTGCAGTGCTGTGTCTCACTCCTGGAATTGATATTTTACTGCAGACAAGACAAGCTTTTACGGCAGAGCAAATAAATGATGCAACTTACGTTGATATCAATGGTAATAAGGCTGTCTTTGACAGTCTGAGGAATAACCTCAAAGTACACTATGATGGGAGACATTTCTCGTACAAGGTAATTGCTACTTACTAGTTATGTTTTCAATACTTAGCTTGAATCTTCTAAGCGCTTCTTGCTTCATACTATATAATAAATTTTGTAACTGATATGAAAATACTTTTAATTGTATTCCTGAACATAACATCAGAAATGTGTTATCTCCATAGACTTATCTTTCTGTTTGAAGTTGAATTAGTTCGAAGGTGTCAGTGTTATTTGGCTGTTTGAACTTGTGCAGTCCAAGCATGATCTGGAGGGGAAAGATCAACTACTTGATTTGATAAGGTGTCACCAGGAGGGTCTTGCTGTTGTGGAAGTGAAGGATGCATACCCAACTGTATTGGAAGATTTGCAGGTGAGAATATGTGACCCTAATTCTCCTGAAGGTGATACTTTGCGGTTTCTTGGTTAACCAGTTGTTAGTTAACCGCTTATAGTACCCAACCATTGTAATGTTTCAATCAATCTTGCTGTCATGTGCCTAAAGCTTGGTTTATCCCCAATCTACTTGGATATTTGTTGTTTCACCTAATGGGGCTTAATACTTCTCATTTTAACTCTGGACTTCTGAGTACCACGATGGGAGGTTTAGTGGTCACTCATGTTTCTTAGCATCTAGACCTGGTAAAATTACCAATGGCATATCTTGTTGAAACGCTGTCAGTCCCTCTGGACAGTTTTGGGGTACCATGAGTTGTGTTGTCATCATAAATACATCATGAGAATATTCGTTTATGTAGGAAGTTTTCAAGAAATTCTGTAAGAGGGCACAAGTCAGTCCTGCAAGCTCTGAACTAGAGGGGTCTGTAAATAACAGTTGTTTCATATGGGTTTCTTTTGGTCTAGCATATGTATTGCCTGTTCAACTTGGTTTCATACGGGTTTAATCACCCTTAAATTTTGTTAAATAGGTGGTGTCTATTGAAGTATTAAAGCATGAGTGTGAGCAAAGCTAAATTTTAATTTTAGAGTGCACTAGGACAATTGCCCGTGCGTTGCAACAGGAGATACGCTATTAAAACCTTGTCATGACAGGGAAAACAGGCAAGGAAGAATTCATTATACACGACACAGAGTAATATACAACTCACCATCAGTTCTAGAAGATATATATAGGTATAATCAGATTTTCACTTGAGCAGGAGCATGGACACACAAGTAAAAATACACCCTACTAATCCAAGTGATATTTCATCCACCCTTGTCCCAAGCATGCAAACTTATAGACAACTTGAAATGTCAGATCTTTCAGAACTACGAATATATGATCGATTACTACAGAACAAAAAAATGAACCAAGTAAAGTCAATTGTCTTTTGGTAAAAAATATATGAGAACTACAGAACTCATTGCATGTACACTTTCGTGAGTAATAGTTCCTTCATAAGTCAATGAACCTGGTAATCAGCAGACAACTTACTAATTATTTACACATCTTGATACAATAGAATGCAAGCACCTGATTCGTAAAATAAGGATGTAGAACTTCTAGAAGGGAGAGCAGGATACTCCAGTTAGCTGAATGTGGGAGGAATATAACATTTTGAAATGCACCTGAGTTCTTCGGGCATCATTCATTTGATTCGTACTCACTTGAGGGTTCCAGCGTATATATATAGACATATGTATGGACACACCAACGAAGTATTGTGTTCTCACTTGAATTTTGGTTGCTCCAAACACTTGTAAAGAATCAACTACCCTGCACCATATATGAAATCAATAAGTACACATGACACAAAGTATCTGACGTAATAGTTTTTTAGTTACAGAAGTAAAAAAGTCAGCCTGCATCTTAAATACAAAAATGATATCTGAATTATCGTTCTAAGTGTCACTCTCAGCTATCAATACGAACAGATTGAAAAAAGATACAGAGATAATATGTCACAGTAGACGCCTTTGGTACAAGTTACTAATCTATTTCTTCATTTCCTTTGTGGTGGTGGCGCTAGTTCTAGGTGTGACCTGTACAACTGATGTGTTAATATGGCACCAACAAAACATGTTGAGACACATGCACAGTTCAAATTCAAACATTGCTTCTATCTAACCCAGATATCAATGACCACACCTATTTTTGTAGGAAGGCTACTTCTTTAGCATGTGATAGACCTTTTGATAAAAGTTCCCTAATAACTGCTTCCCAAATACGTTGGCCTTTGAAGAAGAAAGGGGTGCCTTCCTGCATTGATCACAGAGGATCATCACTCAGGATATCAGATATCTGCTAAGGAACTGAACTGTATGAAGTAGGAATTGACAAGCAAGTTACAGAAGGTTCTGCCAACCTGAAATTCGTCTCCGATGTTTCCAGAAAATGACACACCATCACAGTATCTTCACTTTAGTTGTAAAAATCTGCAAGTTTAAATGACTATTTCTCAGCAGATGTCAAAGTGTAGTGCCTTTATGATATCACTACAGAGACTGAATCAGAAAGATCACTCCCACATAAAAAAGGATTCCTAAAATCCACCCAGAACAGCAAGATGTTATTCTATCTCAAACAAAATTGAACAATAGGTCTATAGCTCATTATTACAATAAACTCGACTACCATACAAAATAACAGGCTACAACAAATTTTGTGACAGAAGCTAGAAAGTAGAAATCTTACATCTTCAAAGCTCTGGCGGTTGTTGGCTTGGAGCTCCTGAACCTGCTTTTCGCATACAGTGCAGGTCAAATCTCAGCCTCTTGTTATAGTCACAGTACGATCTCCCCTGAAATCCTCCTCACGGCCACCATCTCCAAATCTTCATGGGCTAGAGAAGAAGATAATAAAACATGCCAAACAGATTGACAAAAGTGTCATAACAAGTACATATTTATAATTGCAGTAGAAAGATTGAGCCTAGGAGTATCTATTTTTTGTTTCGTTGTGCGTTGCATTTGCACCTGCACAAAAATTGATCACTACGTTCTTCCAAATCTAGAATGTCCAGTATTTGCCAATCTGGCTCATTACAATCATCATACAGGGAAGCTCAGCATTGAGAAAAGAAAGATACAAAAAAGAAAAAAAGAGGAATAGACAAAGAAAAAATTATTGCTATATTTTTGCTAGAAGATAACCCGGTCTATATGACTACATTGATCTAGGCAAAGATCTTTACCCAAGATCCTTCTCTCTAATTATCAAATATTCATGCTTGGAGTTAAAACCAAACAAACTTGCATCTTGATCTGCCTAGACTTTTTACTTATAACACCGACCGTACACTGCACTTTGTCCACAAAGCAAACTGAAAGACATGCAGTTCTTGTTTCAGAACCGAAGAGATATGCACGCATATCATGGTACTGAAAGATGATAGAGTTGTGATATGTGATATATAGCAAAGCTTGCAACGTGGAAAATCAGAACACAAAATTCGAATTGATCTAGTGAGCGAATGATGCTTACACAATCTGAATCCGCTGCTGCCGATGCGGGGCGGGCTAACTGCGGTAGAAGGTGCAGCCCCTTCTGAACTGGAACGACAGCCCCTTCCACTATGCACCCATTGCACAGATCACAATCATACCCTGCTCCACCAGCTCGAGCATCTGAATTTCCAGAACAAAAACGGCCTAGCTAGGTGAAGAAGGATTTAATTTGCGTACCAAGGTGCCAGGTGTCGTGGTCGTAGATGCCGTCGATGACGAAGTGGAGATGAGGGCTGACACGCCCATGAAGTCGGCGAAGAAGGCCACCAAGCACAAAATGCTAGAGTCCAGAAATACAGGCAGATTAATTCTACTAAAGTTTTAAGATATTGAAATCTTTATGGTTTGATAACATGTGAATAGAAATTTAGAAAAAATGGTCGCAAGTCATACAACAGACAAATAAATTTGCCCAAGAACTGATCCTCCATGTCCGGAGAGAACAATCTCAGCTACATGGAAGATTTCAACATGTTTAATTGAAAAACTTTGAGCATATTAACATCCTCCAAAGTCTGAATCTCTCCACCTTCCACTCTATGTGCATCGTCTTCCATGCGATAAATGTAACTACTTCGCATGAAAGTTATAATATAAACTCCCAACAGAAGGTCAGAATAAACTTGTTCAAATCCTGCATTTGTATTGATGGACAAAAGGTTCATGACTTGCACACAGACAACTCTTGTGGGCAAGAAAGGGACCCATTCGTTGTTGCTTCTTTGTTTCTCTGATCAGCTTTTGCTAGGACTGAACTGAAGAAGAGGTCATTTAGATTCAGATCCTAAAACCTTGCTTGTTGTAGAATCCCTCACTGAATTCCAAACTTTTTGCAAGAGCAGTCATTGTACATCATAATTTACCATGTGATACATAAAAAAAAAAGGAATGAAAAAATGCCATGCTACAAACATAATATAACTGAATATCGCATTGTCATATACAGTAGGGATTATAAGACGCATAGCTCTAATATCATCATTTTGCATAGGGAAAGGCTTTAGACTTTTAGCGCATTAACATCAAAAGATAGTGCTAACAATAGAAAAGAAGTGGCTTATACTTAGAGAAGTAGTACATGAATAAAAGGGAAGCAACATACATAAATAGCAAGATATTCTATGATACACACACACACACATATCAGGTTTCTGATGGTCCACACAGTATCAGAAATAACAATATATATCTAGAAAAGAACTATGTGGGGTTCTGTTGTTCTGATCAATTGAGAAAGCCACAGCCTCCTTCCCATGAAAGAGCATGATCCGTGAATTGCAGCAGCTAGCCGCTACAACATGAGAGGAGCATAGTAGCACGGCAACCGTCGGTGACCCAAGTGTAATGGAACTAACTGCTTCTGTGACCTTAATACGAATTAAATTGATGTACCAAATATGTTTGCCAAGATAAATCCGAAAACAAAACTGCTTGTGCGACCTTAATACGAATTAAATTGCTGAACCTCAGTATAGTGGAAAGATATTAATAACCTACAGGGTAAGACTTCCAATCCTAATGTTTGCTAGCATGCATAACAATGTGACTCCCAGCATGCACCAACAATACGAAAAGATTAGAGCTGGAAGGCATCTGAATTCCTAATACAAAGAACATGATGAGCAAAAACTAATTCAAGTTGAACAGAATCAAATCCTACAGCTCACCCATCTTCTGAGGTATGGGTTCCTTCTTCCAAAGTATAATTTTCTCTGCAAATTCAGATGACCATTATAAGACTAATTAATACATGGCATGGCCATAAATTATATCCGGAACAAAATTTGTTGAAGCAAGAACTTGAGCAACAATTTCCAGCTGTGTAGGTTACCTCTGATCTCAGTGAAGGACGAAGCAGCCACAGTGGATCCATGACCTGAGATGGCATCCTGTAGATGCCAAACCATAGAATATAGAGCATGTTTGCCAAAAGACCGCAGCACCTCTGATAGCTCAATTCGGTTGGATGAAGGTAAACAACAATTAAAACTAAAAAGGCGCAGCAAAGATAAACGGAAAACAAGGCACAGCAAAAACAAAAAGCATGCATATATATCTCATTATGAGCGCCCAGATCTTGTTGGAGCTGCTGTGTCTAGGCACAAAAAAAGGTCAACACCTAACTGTAACTTCTTTATACAATTAAAGAAAATCTGCAGATATACATTTGTCAAGCAATAGGAGCCGGCGTACCCATGTGTCTTGAGACTCCACATGATGTAAATTAATTAGCAAACCATTATTCTAGTAACCTGATTAGCTCCCACCATCATAACATGTTTTGAATCATATGGAAGGAGAGTTACTCTCATGATGTATTC
This sequence comes from Thinopyrum elongatum, assembly GCA_011799875.1. Lineage (NCBI taxonomy): Eukaryota > Viridiplantae > Streptophyta > Magnoliopsida > Poales > Poaceae > Thinopyrum > Thinopyrum elongatum. The sequence goes on along the minus strand of CM022302.1, from coordinate 402,675,620 downwards.
ATGTGGGAGTTTACCTCAAGGATCTGTGACTGAAACTGGCTCGGACAAACACACAAACACCTTGTGTGCAAAAAATAACTGAGAACATCCACAAACACATACGCATACAAATTTGAGGTGGAGGGCGGTGCAGAGGGGACGGCCAGGTAGCTGGCAAGTGCAAGGACGACCAGCTGGCGGTGGCTCTGGTCGAGCGGCGAGCGCAAGCCCTCCCGGGCGGCGCACAACGAGGAGCTCGGGCGCGCGGGAGAGAGGAGGAGCTCGGGCACGCGGGGCAGAGGAGGAGCTAAGGTGTAACGGTGGTGCAGGGTGCTGCGATTGCCGGCGTCGGCCGGCGCGTCACCGGATCGATCGCCGCCACGTGGGCCGCGTGCCTCCTGGCGGCTGGGAGGTAGAGAGGAGAGCCCTAGCAGCCGTGCTCGTGTCTGTTCATTTTTTTTTATTTACAACCCCGGACGAGGCCGGCCGACGCCGGCAATCGATCGCCGCCGCGTGGGCCGCGTGCCTCCTGGCGGCTGGGAGGTAGAGAGGAGAGCCCGAGCAGCCGTGCTCGTGTCTGTTCATTTTTTTTTATTTACAACCCCGGACGAAACGTTTTCTCACTTTAAAACAGGGACTGCGGGTTGATTTCTGAGAAGTGAAGGGACTTCTCTGTAAAAACGCCAAACGACGTACAGCCAGAAGCAATAAGCGCTTTATTATTAGGGAGAGATGTGTTTCTGTACATGTGTTTTATGATGGGTAATCTTGAGTGCCATGATTTGTGTACACTACTACACAGACGTTATATTATACACTACGTATATCTTTATAACCCATATTGCTGGCTTTTAGGCTCTGAAGGCAGCAGGTGAAGTATGGCTGTTGTCAAACATGGATTCACAGGAGGACATTGTTTACCCTAATGATCCAAAAGTGAAGATCAAGGTTGATGATGACCTGAAGGAGCTCTTCCGTGGGATTGAATTACCGCGTGACATGGTTGATATTGAAAAGGAGCTCCAGAAGAACGGCATGAAGCCGATGACCGACACCACCAAACGACGAGCAGCAGCCCAGATCCATGGCGTGAAACCCAAGGCTAAGCCTAAGAAGAAGCAACGCGAGATAACTAAACGGACCAAGCTCACGAATGCCCATCTGCCTGAGCTGTTCCAGCATCTTAAATCTTGATTGTGCCGTGATCAGCAACTTTGATGTATTTCGTTTCATCCTACCTCTAGTTAATGTCATCGCAATTTTATGTGCGCCTGCAACCCTAGTTTGTGGTTATGTGAGCTCCAAGATCTTGATCTGAGAGCCCTGTTGTATGTAGCATAATCTGACCTGAAGAGTTTGAGATTGTTTTTGATGATCATAATCCTCTCAAAACTGTCATGGTGTAGCATGCCCCATGGAACGGGTTGCTTCGTTCCGGTGGAATGTTTGGCTGCTACAGTAGGTGCTATAGCGTAAACTAAGTGGCTGTTCGGAAGCACTCCATGGATGCTTGCATTTTTCAGGATTTATTTCAGTATTTAATGGCTTTATTCTTTTAGTGATAAGCAGGGTGTAGTCTGCTCTATGGACTAAAGCGGGAACTGTTGAGGCAAATGATCAGTCAACTCAGCTCTGGTTTCCTTTTTTTTTAACACAGTATAATCGAAATCACTCACATATACGAGTATACACTCACCTCTATGAACGCATACCTTACCACTACGAGCATCTTCGAGAGACCGGACCGGCATAACATCTTGAGATTTTACGAAGTCATCACAGAAGGCTCGCAGTCGACGGGAACGTCTTTTCTCACTGAACGAACATCGCCGGAAGTCTGAAATAAATCTAGGAATAAAGCGAGCACGATTGTTAAATCTAGGGCGTGAACTCTGATGGACTAGGGATAGATTGGTTAGCATCTTCAATAGGTGGCCTAAAATAGGCACAACTTCTTTTTACATCACGAGGGAGCAAAAACGGTCGAGATCAGCAGAGCTGGCTTAGGAGATACAAGACGTTGCCTAGTGTAAAAACTGGATATTCTCGTTTCCCTTGACATTTTTATTTTAGTAGAGATGTAGAAGATATCCATTAGTTAAGAATGAAAAAAGTTATCCTAAAAAAAAGAATGAAAAAAGTTGCCGGTTAATTAACAGAAAATCAGGTTAAAATCATCACGAACTCGTCCACTCATGTGAACTACTCCTGACTATGGAGCCACAGGACCTCCAACAAACACACTCAACATAGAACCAATGCAGCCCCCAAATACTTGGGTCATATCAACGAAACCGATCGACCCACAACAACTTGAGACGGATATAATAACAAAGACAGCGGACACATCGGAGCCAATGTTTGCAGTCTAGACAATTGTATCATGGAAGCACCTGCGCCTCCCTATTATCAATTTTTCCATTGCACTTACTAGATTTCTTCTTGCAGATGCCAGATTGATGGTGGGCGTCATCCTTCTTGCATTTGTCTCCCGATGCCCATTCCTTCAAAAGGCATCCAATCATTTTTTTTCAGATTTAGCATCCAAGTTAGAGGCACCGGCGCTCCGACCACATCAACATCACCCTGATAGTATCATTCTCATACATTCAAGCTGACACATGAAAACAAACGCAGGTCTGGAACACCCGAATGGTCAAGAAGATAATATTAGTTGTAATCATAGGGCCACGCAGAGAGGAACACCCAGCTCGCCAAACATCATTATGCTGATGAAAATTACTCCCTCCGTTTTTAAATACAAGTCATTTTAGAGATTTCAATACGGACTATATACGGATGTATATAGACATATTTTAGAGTGTAAATTCACTCATTCTGCTCAGTATGAAGTTCATATTGGAATCTCTAAAAGATCTTATATTTAGGAATGGAGGGAGTACAGATGAAGATGGTATTGACCGCTTATTACACGACTAGTACTGTGCACTCCGCAAATAACATGTCAAGTTAATCTGCTTCTAGATCTCCCCTACCTCCCTAGCTGTGTAACTAACACTACAAAGAATACAGAACAAAAAGCAAAACTCTCATCAGAAAGAAAGAAGAAAGAAAATAATATATACAAGGACCTTCAGATAAGAATGGACAGGAAAAATACTAGCCATCTCCCTCTGAATTGCCTCGTGTCACTGCAGCACTGCAACCACTCTGCAAAATCTCATCACATGTAGACCGTGTTCATGTTCTCACGCCGATACCCTTTCGGGTATATCACAACCGAATCAACGCCCAAACCACCTTTCGTATGGGTGCAGTCAATCTGCATCATTGAATACTTCAGGCTGGTCAGCTCATCCGAGTTCGAGATGACAAAATCACCGACGTGGTAGAGAATCCAGCTTCCCGGTCCATCTAGATAATACTCCGATGTAGCCTGCTGTTCGTCCGATGTTGAGAGCTGGAACCGCGTGGGTCTGGCATCCCAACCATGAATGAGCTCAGTTCCACAAACCCGGCGACCCATGCGTCTGTGCGCTCGACCCAGGTGAAGACGGAAAAACAGGCTGTATGAACCTGCAGGGAAGCAGAAATCAAGCTCCCCACCCACTTCAAGCCACCAAATTTGCTGAAGATAGGCAACACTATGGAATCTGAAATAGCACACGGAAGAAACTCAGCAAAACTATAATATGTAGGAAAGGTACAGTTTGTACCAAAAATATAACACGAAAGATGAAAAGATCGAAGGGCTAGGAAATCTAGAAAAAATAACAAGACTAATAACCTAACAGCAGAACTTGTAATCAAGCGTTTCATAAGTCACAATCTCTGAAGCTGATAACCCTAAACCCAGTATATGGCTGACTATATGCAAGAAAACAACAGTACATACAACGATTTATAATGGAATACTAGGTACACTCCAAGATAAAAACTTCCAGTTAGAACTTAGAAACATACTTGACAAATAGCTCACTTATGAAAAAAGTAATGCCAGTATAAAGCAACACAAGTTACTACAATGTACATCAAAATTAAACAACTTTGAGACAAAGGGAAAGCATAAATACTCTTTTAAGGCAATATACATGTATTCAAATTTTAAAATGCAAAAGTAAACTATGTCTTCAAATACCTTATAAATGCATCCAAAATTTCCCCCTCTAATGTGTGACCATGTCTCACTTAGATTATTCACTCTCCATGTTCCATACGCTCAAGGCACGAAGGTTCTTTCATAAAATAATTCTATTCCCACCAGGCCACCATATATTTTCCAATATATCTTTTCCTTTTAGAGAACCTCTTCTATTGATCTATCTTTGTTTGTAGTCGGTTAATGTGGGAATTTCTTTTTATAGTATGTTGTTCTCTTCTTAGCTGATTAATACGGGAATTTCCAGCCCTACAGAGCAAATACGAACATTCATTTTAACCTTTCTTACACCATACGGCAATGTTTTCATTCTCACTGATCACTATCTCCTGAATTAATAGTGTTGCATATTTCACTTGACTAACATCTAGTTTATGCTAATACAAGGTTAACATCCCAATGAATGGAATCAAGTAGCTTGCAAAAACAGCAACATTTAGGCAATGTGAGGTTAACTGTTGGCTATAAAATGATTTGCCTAATTTGAAAAAATGGCTCTTATCAACTAAGTATACCATGAAACTATGCAATAGCCTAACCAGCTACAGAGTATTACAACATTCTATAATCATATTAAAGGGTATACATTAGTTAAAATAGAGTTAAGAAAGAAAAAAACAGCAATGAAGTAAAAACAGTATGCAAAATAGAGTTTATTCTTTAGGAGTTAAGAAAGAATATGTCAGAGATACTCCAGTGCATACGGCTTTAAACCTGAATCAAAAAACCAACTGCTGAGATGGTTTCTTCAATGGTAACTATTGGAAATCACATCTCAGAGATAAAATGTATACAGAGAATAAGGTCAGCAAGAGGAAGAACATACCTTGATTCCTCTGTGACAAGGTGGCTCCAATATCTTCGGTCATCTATACCTGTGATCGCCATCGCTTTTGAGGAGATGGACATACAAAGACCTCCCTTGTTCTTCTCGATCCAGAATTCCTGCAAATCACAGCATGGTTGCCTTTTAAGCAGAAGAATTCATTTCAAGCAAGAATGGTCCATGAACAGAACCACAGCCAAATCAATCAAACATGAACAAAAAAGGAAATAGAAATCCTCTCCAGTTTCCAGTATTAAACACTATATCTGCTCAATTAATCATCTAGGTATATGACATAATAATAACCAGCTGCTATAAAAGATTATAGTTAACTGAGCTACCTTTGTACCGGCATCAAATGGAGTAGGTCGGCACAGGCGCGCGTAAATCCCCTTCTTAGTTGATATAGGGGAGCAGGGCTTGACATTGCCGTCTCCGTCGCCATCGCCCTCATCATCAGCGGCAGCTGCGAGGGCCGCAAGGTACCGGTAGTTAGCGGGCAGCTTGCCGGCCCAGACGCAGTCCGCGGATGCGGCGCCCCGGAAGGCGCGGTTGAGGCAGGCTACTTGGCAGATCTCCGGCGGGTCAAGGTTGAGCAGCACCGCCGCCACGCAGCTCTCCGGCATGTCGCCGAGAGACGTCTCACCCCAATCGGCATCCGCGCCAAGGATGCTCGATCCCGTCCCCATCTAAGACCAAATTGCGCGGATTATGGCAGCCTTCCTTGCAGACGTAGCACCCGGCGCCTCAGATTTGCCGAGCAAAGGTAGGATTGGAGCCAAGAAACCGCCAATTGGCTTTCTACCCGGGCGAGCAGAAACCAAGAATCACACATGCGGAGCTAAATTACAGCCGAATACAAGCCTTTGCGCGGGCGATTCGATCAAAGGGTCGCGCCTTCCGACCCCCGCCGGCCTCAAATCGACCAGAAAATGCTCCGAATTCCCAACTTTCGCGAGAATGGAACCCAAATTGATGGGAAAACCTGGGCTTGAATCGAGAGGCGAATCGAACCCCGCGACAAAAGATTTCCTCGAATGGAAGGGGAGGAGCGCTGGGAGGAAACGGGGAGATTTTTCGGAGGCCTTTTAAAGAAGAGAAGAATCGGTCCACCGCCCCCCTGTCCCGGTATTGATACACGGCCATACGGTAGGTCGCTTACCTACTGACCGTATAACAAACATTGCCGTTTGGGTCCAATTGTTTATTGTAGTTATTATCTTCGGCCCCGAAAGATTAGCACAATGGCATAGGACGGGACGACAGTGGATAATGTAGGATAGTGGCACATTTATGTGCAAGGAGTTTGCGCGGATTTGATTCGATTGGATTGGGATCGAATTTAGTATGTGAATTTTGAGTTTGCTGACAACATGTCCCATGCGGTCGCTTAAACGAGAGATGCTGGTATTAAACCAATAAAATCCGATTTTATAAAAACTTAATTTTTTAGATATTCATCATTGTAAAAATACAAAAATGATTTTTATGTAATTACTTTTTTTTTGCGAATGAAATTATGTTTTAGCATAGTGTGAAATTAAATTATTAGTGATATTATTAGGGTTGTTGGACGTGGGAAGAACAAATCGCTTATTATATTTTATGGATTGTCGACCTTAAGTCACTCACTTAAGAAAACGATTACTCCCTCCGGATGAGAGTATAAGTCAGGCACGAGTTTTAGTTCCTCTATTTTCATTCAATGCTCGGACTGCTCTGATGGTGAGCGCAAAACAAGTTTACCGTGAAGTTAATATCATACCAAATATCAACTCCAGCGCAAATCACATAACTAATATGCAAATAATATCCTATATGTCTATATGCAGTTAATATATTGTCTAATATCAACATGTATTGCACGTACTGATTTACTACTACCATACAAATTATTATATTTCTAGATTCATTGTCAAATGAAGTTTTCAAACCTATAACTTTTGTGGAACTAGCACGATGCCTGTGTTTTGCCACGAAGCCATTGACATAGAAGGTGGTCAAATAACGTTAGTGTCTTTGTGGCCATTGCGTGATTTACGATTTAAAAAGATATAAAAAATATGGTGAGAGGCATGCAGCGCCAGAGAATTCTAAATGACCATAATAGATGGGAAGAAAAACTAAAACCAAGATCGATTTTGAGTTGAAGTCGCACTTTTGTGTTTGTTATTTGTGTTTTTACAAAAAAATAGTATATTTGTTTATTACATTTGTTTATATCTCTCCTTGAAAGGTTGCTAGTTCCACATGTGGGGATGCGTGTATTTGTTTATTTGAAAAAATGTTGGATCCACATGTGAAGTCATCACCAACTTCAGTCTTTATAAGTAGGAAAGATATATACATATTGCTAGTTAAACCAAACAACAACAACAACAACAACAACAACAACAACAACAAAGCCTTTAGTCCCAAACAAGTTGGGATAGGCTAGAGTGAAACCCATAAGATCTCGCGACCAACTCATGGTTCGCGCATATGGATAGCAAGCTTCCACGCATCCCTATCCATAGCTAGTTATTTGGTGATACTCCAATTCTTAAGATCTCTCTTTACGGACTCCTCCCATGTCAAATTCGGTCTACCCCGACCTCTCTTGACATTCTCCGCACGCTTTAGCCATCCGCTATGCACTGGAGCTTCTGAAGGCCTGCGCTGAATATGCCCAAACCATCTCAGACGATGTTGAACAAACTTCTCTTCAATTGGTGCTACCCCAACTCGATCTCGTATATCATCATTCCGGACTCGGTCCTTCCTCATGTGGCCACACATCCATCTCAACATACGCATCTCCGCCACACCTAACTGTTGAACATGTCGCCTTTTAGTCGGCCAACACTCAGCGCCATACAACATTGCGGGTCGAACCGCCGTCCTGTAGAACTTGACTTTTACCTTTTGTGGCACTCTCTTGTCACAGAGAATGCTAGAAGCTTGGCGCCACTTCATTCATCCGGTTTTGATTCGATGATTCACATCTTTATCAATACCCTCATCCTTCTGCAGCATTGACCCCAAATATCGAAAGGTGTTCTTCTGAGGAACCACATGCCCATCAAGGCTAACCTCCTCCTCCTCGCGCCTAGTAGTACTGAAACCGCACACCATGTACTCGGTTTTAGTTCTACTAAGACTAAACCCTTTTGATTCCAAGGTTTGTCTCCATAACTCTAACTTCCTATTTACCCCCGTCCGACTATCGTCAACTAGCACCACATCATCCGCAAAGAGCATACACCATGGGATATCTCCTTGTATATCCCTTGTGACCTCATCCATCACCAAGGCAAAAAGCTAAGGGCTCAATGTCGACCCCTGGTGCAGTCCTATCTTAATCGGGAAGTCATCAGTGTCGACATCACTTGTTCGAACACTTGTCACAACATTATCGTACATGTCCTTGATGAGGGTAATGTAATCGCTGGGACTTTGTGTTTCTCCAAGGCCACCACATGACATTTCACAGTATCTTATCATAGGCCTTCTCCAAGTCAATGAACACCATATGCAAGTCCTTCTTTTGCTCCCTGTATCTCTCCATAAGTTGTCGTACCAAGAAAATGGCTTCCATGGTCGACCTCCCAGGCATGAAACCAAACTGATTTTTGGTCACGCTTGTCATTCTTCTTAAGCGGTGCTCAATGAATCTCTCCCATAGCTTTATTGTATGGCTCATCAGTTTAATTCCATGGTAATTAGTACAACTCTGAACATCCCCCTTGTTCTTGAAGATTGGTACTAATATACTCCGTCTCCATTCTTCTGGCATCTTGTTTGCCCGAAAAATGAGGTTGAAAAGTTTGGTTAGCCATACTATCGCTATGTCCCCGAGGCCTTTCCACACCTCAATGGGGATACAATCAGGGCCCATCGCCTTGTCTCCTTTCATCCTTTTAAAGCCTCCTTGACCTCAGACTCCTGGATCCACCGCACAAAACGCACGCTGGTCTCATCAAAGGAGTCATCCAGTTCAATGGTAGAACTCTCATTCTCCCCATTGAACAGCTTGTCAAAGTACTCCCGCCATCTATGCTTAATCTCCTCGTCCTTCACCAGGAGTTGGTCTGCTCCATCCTTGATGCATTTGACTTTGCCAACATCCCTCGTCTTCCTCTCGCGGATCTTGGCCATCTTGTAGATGTCCCTTTCGCCTTCCTTCGTGCCTAGCCATTGGTAGAGGCCTCATCCGCCCGACCCCTTGCTTCACTGACAGCTCGCTTTGCGGCCTTGTTTGCCATCTTGTACTTCTCTATGTTGTCTGGACTCCTATCCAGGTATAGGCGTCTGAAATAATCTTTCTTCTCCTTAATCGCCTGCTGGACATCATCATTCCACCACCAGGTATCCTTAGCTTTGCTTCTCCTCCCCTTGGACACTCCAAACTCCTCCGAGGCCACCTTACGAATGCAAGTCGCCATCTTCATCCACACATTATCCGCATCCCCTCCTTCCTCCCAAGGGCCCTCCTTAATGACCCTCCCCTTGAAAGCCTGAGCTACCTCCCCCTTGAGCTTCCACCAACCGATAGCCTAAATTTTCGTGCCCGACCTATATTACCATCTGGAGGGATTATTTGATACCCTACAAACACGTGTCTAGTTTGCACCAGCTGACGACCCTACACGTCTACATGTCATCCTACACACACACACACGCATGCGCGCGCGCACACACACACACCATAGCAATGCACTCATCAACACTCAATGATGCGTACACGTCCACATGTCATCCTACACATGGACACATAGATGGCAAGCATTGGTGATGTATGGTGGAACCTAGTTCATGATCTTTTCCCACTTGGAGGTGGGGAAAGAGGAAATCAAGAGAGAAACACAACAAGAACACTCAATTGACAAAGATCCAATCACACATGTGCTAAATCAACATACACATAAAGGGGATACAAGGGTCCAAATCCAAGAAAGTAGGCAAAAGAGGAACTAGTTCATCCCAATCCTTAGAGGAATTGGTGGCTTGATATTCAAGAGGATCTTCCCTAGAAGGGGTCCTAAATCCATTAGGCGATCTTCTCACATGGAGGTCTTGATCTCCATGGGAGAGGGGTAGTGGATGAGCAAAAATCAATCTCAAATGAGCTAAACCTTTGCTAACCCTAACTAGAGGAAGGAGTAGGTCTATTTATAGTCTTGGGCGAAATAAGAGAGAGGGAGGGGGATACATGGGCCTTTGGCCCGGTGGTGCACGCGCACAAGCGCCGATGTCCGGGCAGGACGCCGGATGTCCGGGTCGGGCGCCGGACGTTCGGCTCTTCTAGAGGCGCTGCTACTTGTGAGCTACGTTGGGATTTCCTCGAAGAGGAGAGGATGATGCAGTATAGTAGAGATAAGTATTTCCCTCAGTTATGAAACCAAGGTTATCAATCCAGTAGGAGAACCAAGCAACACTATGAAAACAACACCTGCACACAAACAACAAATACTTGCAACCCAACGTGTAGAGGGGTTGTCAATCCCTCAACGGTTATGAGCAAGATTAAATTGTATAGTTTTTGAGCAGATAGATCTGACAAAAATACAAAATAAAATAAATAAAAGAAAATTGCAGCAAGGTATTTCTGGTTTTAATATATGATAAAAGATGGACCCGGGGGCCATAGTTTTCACTAAAGGCTTTTCTCATAAAAATAGCATACGGTGGGTAAACAAATTACTGTTGCGCAATTGATAGAAAAGCAAATAATTATGACGATATCCAAGGCAATGATCATACATAGGCATCACGTCCGAGACAAGTAGACCGACTCCTGCTTGCATCTACTACTATTACTCCACACATCGACCACTATCCAACATGCATCTAGTGTATTAAGTTCATGGAAAACTGGAGTAACACCTTAAGCAAGATGACATGATGTAGACAAGATAAACTCACGTATGAATAAACCCCATCCTTTTACCCTCAATAGCAACGATACATACGTGTCGTGTCCCTTTCTGTCACTGGGATTGAGCACCGCAAGATCAAACCCATTACAAAGCACCTCTTCCCATGGAAAGATAAATCAATCTAGTTGGCCAAACAAAACCAATAAATCGGAGAAGAAATACGAAGATATAGTAATCATGCATAAAAGAGTTCAGAGAAAACTCAAATAATATTCATGGATAGATCTGATCATAAACTCACAATTCATCGGATCCCAACAAACACACCCAAAAAAGTCATCACATCAAATAGATCTCCAAGAACACCGAGGAGAACATTGTATTGAAGATCAAAAAGAGAGAAGAAGCCATCTAGCTACTAACTATGGACCCATAGGTCTGTGGTAAACTACTCACGCATCATCGAAGGGCAACAAGGATGATGAAGAGCCCCCTTCGTGTTCGAATCCCCCTCCGGCAGAGTGCCGGAAAAGGCCTCCAGATGGGATCTCGTGGTTCTGGAATTTGCGGCAGCGGAAAAAGTATTTCGTGGATTCCTCTATTGGTTTCACGATTTTAGAGAATTTATAGAGGCGGAGTTAGGTCAAACGGAGCCTCGTGGGCCCCACAAGCCACCAGGGCGTGCCCCAAGCCCAGGGCGCACCCTGGTGCCTTGTGGGCCCATGGTGCATCCTCTGGTCTTCTCCCGAAGCTTCTAGTGTCTCTTTTGTCCAGAAAAAAATCTCCAAAAAGTTTCATGGCATTTGGACTTCGTTTGGTATTGATATTCTGCGAAACCAAAAACAAGCAAAAATAGCAACTGGCACTGGGCACTAAGTTCATAGGTTAGTCCCAAAAAAATGATATATAATTGCTGGAAAGTGTATATAAAACATCCAAGATTGATAATATAATAGCATGGAACAATAAAAAATTATAGATATGTTGGAGACGTAGCAAGCATCCCCAAACTTAATTCCTCCTCGTCCTCGAGTAGGTAAATGATAAAAACAGAATTTTTGATGTGGAATGCTACCTAACATATTCATTATATATTCTTTTCTTTGTAGCATGGATATTTGGACTTGGATGATTCAAAGTAATAGTCTATAATTTGACATGAAAACATCAATACTCAAGCATATCAACAAGCAACAACGTATTCCAAAATATCAACGCTAAAGAAACCATCCCTAGCCCATTATGCTCAAGCATTGATCCATTCATGAAACACACTCAAATATTAGCTACATCCAATACACAAGTATGAAAATAGTGTTCCCTAGTTGGTGCTTTGTAAGAGAAGATGGAGACTCAAATTCAAAAATAAAAATTGCATAAAAGTAAATAGACAGGCCCTTCGCAGAGGGAAACAAAGATTTGTTGAGGTGCCAGAGCTCAAAGTTTCAATTGAGTGATAAAATTATTTTGAGAGACATGCTTTTCCTGTCAACGAAAATGATCGAGTATTCCCAATATCTTCCATGCTAGACAAATCATAGGCGGTTCCCAAACAGAAAATAAAGTTTATTTCATTTCCACCATTCTTACACAATCCATGGCTAGCCGTATCCACATGTGCGTTCCATACCAACACTTTCCAAGGAATTTATTATTTGCATCATAATTTTTTTTATTTCGGGACTGGGCATCCCTATTACCTGCCACACTCTCGTGCAATGACAAGTGAATAAACACTCATCGTGAGAATAAAATACCTGGCATGGAAAATATTGGCCACCCCCTGCCGCTTCATGAGCGGTACAGGCACACAAAACGGAAATTCATTTTGAAAATTAGAGTTGGCACATATAATTTTACTTGGAACGACATGGAAATACCGCATATAGGTAGGTATGGTGGACTCATTTGTCACAACTTTGGGTTTAAGGGATTGGATGCACAAGCAGCATTCCTGCTTAGTACAAATGAAGGCTAGCAAATAGATTGAGAAGCGACCAACCAAAAAACAAAAACGGTCATAAACGAGCATTGAACATAATTAACACTGAATAATGCACCACAAGTAGGATATAACTTCGTTGCATAACTATTGATTTTCATGCTTGCATAGTGAATGACAAACCTTAACACCAATATTCTTACTAAAGCATAATTACTCACAAACATGACTCACATATTACTATCTCCATATCGCAGAACTATTGCAAGGAATCAAGTTTATCATATCCAATGATCTACATGAAAGTTTTATTATATCCCCCTTGGATATCTATCACTTTGGGACCAAATTCATATCTTATGCAAATTACCATTGTGAAGGAAATATGCCCTAGAGGCAATAATAAAGTTTTTATTTATTTCCTTATTTCATGATAAATGTTTATTATTCATGCTAGAATTGTATTAACCGGAAACATAATACATGTGTGAATACATAGACAAACAGAGTGTCACTAGTATGCCTCTACTTGACTAGCTCGTTGATCAAAGATGGTTATGTTTCCTAACCATAGACATGAGTTGTCATTTGATTAACGGGATCACATCATTAGGAGAATGATGTGATTGACTTGACCCATTCCGTTAGCTTAGCACTTGATCGTTTAGTATGTTGCTATTGCTTTCTTCATGACTTATACATGTTCCTATGACTATGAGATTATGCAACTCCCGTTTACCGGAGGAACACTTTGTGTGCTGCCAAACGTCACAACGTAACTGGGTGATTATAAAGGTGCTCTACAGGTGTCTCTGAAGGTACTTGTTGAGTTGGCGTATTTCGAGATTAGGATTTGTCACTCCGATTGTCGGAGAGGTATCTCTGGGCCCACTCGGTAATGCACATCACTATAAGCCTTGCAAGCATTGTAACTAATGAGTTAGTTGCGGGATGATGTATTACGGAACGAGTAAAGAGACTTGCCGGTAACGAGATTGAACTAGGTATTGAGATACCGACGATCGAATCTCGGGCAAGTAACATACCGATGACAAAGGGAACAACGTATGTTGTTATGCGGTTTGACCGATAAAGATCTTCGTAGAATATGTGGGAGCCAATATGAGCATCCAGGTTCCGCTATTGGTTATTGACCGGAGACGTGTCTCGGTCATGTCTACATAGTTCTCGAACCCGTAGGGTCCGCACGCTTAAAGTTCGGTGACGAACGGTATTATGAGTTTATGTGATTTGATGACCAAAGTTTGTTCGGAGTCCCGGATGAGATCGAGGACATGACGAGGAGTCTCGAAATGGTCGAGAGGTAAAGATCGATATATTGGAAGTCTATATTCGGACATCGGAAAGGTTCCGAGTGATTCGGGTATTTTTCGGAGTACCGGAGAGTTACGGGAATTCGTATTGGGCCTTAATGGGCCATACGAGAAAGGAGAGAAAGGCCTCAAGGGTGGCTGCGCCCCTTCCCCATGGACTGGTCCGAATTGGACTAGGGAAAGGGGGCGCCCCCTTCCTTCCTTCTCCTTCTCCCTTCCCCCTTTCCTATTCCATGTGGGAGGTGGAATCCTACTAGGACTAGGGAGTCCTAGTAGGACTCCACACCTTGGGCGCGCCCTGTGAGGGCCGGCCTCCTCCTCCCTCCATCCTTTATATACATGGCCAGGGGGCACCCTATAGAAAACAATTGATCATTGATCTCTTAGCCGTGTGCGGTGCCCCCCTCCACCATAATCCACCTCGATCATATCGCAACAGTGCTTAGGCGAAGCCCTGCGTCGGTAGCATCATCATCACCGTCACCACGCCGTCGTGCTGATGAAACTCTCCTGTGAAGCTTTGCTGGATCGGAGCTCGCGGGACGTCATCGAGTTGAACGTGTGCTGAACTCGGAGGTGCCGTGCGTTCGGTACTTGGATCGGTCGGATCGTGAAGACGTACGACTACATCAACCGCGTTGTGCTAACGCTTCCGCTTTCGGTCTACGAGGGTACGTGGACACACTCTCCCCTCTCGGTTCTATGCATCACCATGATCCTGTGTGTGCGTAGGAAAATTTTGAAATTACTACGTTTCCCAACAGTGGCATCAGAGCCTGGTTTTATGCATAGATGTTATATGCACGAGTAGAACACAAGTGAGTTGTGGGCGATACAAGTCATACTGCTTACCAACATGTCACACTTTGGTTTGGCGGTATTGTTTGATGAAGCGGCCCGGACCGACATTACGCGTACGCTTACGCGAGACTGGTTTTACCGCCATGCTTTGCACACAGGTGACTAGCGGGTGTCAGTTTCTCCAACTTTAGTTGAACCGAGTGTGGCTACGCCCGGTCCTTGTGAAGGTTAAAACAGCACTAACTTGACGAACTATCGTTGTGGTTTTGATGCATAGGTACGAACGGTTCTTGCTCAGCCCGTAGCAGCCACGTAAAACTTGCAACAACAAAGTAGAGGACGTCTAACTTGTTTTTGCAGGGCATGTTGTGATGTGATATGGTCAAGACATGATGCTATATTTTATTGTATAAGATGATCATGTTTTGTAACTGAGTTATCGGCAACTGGCAGGAGCCATATGGTTGTCGCTTTATTGTATGCAATGCAATCGCCCTGTAATTGCTTTACTTTATCACTAAGCGGTAGCGATAGTCGTAGAAGCAATAGTTGGCGAGACGACAATGATGCTACGATGGAGATCAAGGTGTCGCGCCAGTGACGATGGTGATCATGACGGTGCTTCGGAGATGGAGATCACAAGCACAAGATGATGATCGCCATATCATATCACTTATATTGATTGCATGTGATGTTTATCCTT
Organism: Thinopyrum elongatum; assembly: GCA_011799875.1. Taxonomy (NCBI): domain Eukaryota; kingdom Viridiplantae; phylum Streptophyta; class Magnoliopsida; order Poales; family Poaceae; genus Thinopyrum; species Thinopyrum elongatum. The sequence continues at coordinate 402,660,057 of CM022302.1, read as the reverse complement.
TATGCATCTTATTTTGCTTTGTTTGACGGTAGCATTATAAGATGATCTCTCACTAAATTTCAAGGTAAAAGTGTTCTCCCTGAGCATGCACCGTTGCCAAAGTTCGTTGTGCCGAGACACCACGTGATGATCGGGTGTGATAAGCTCAACGTTCATCTACAACGGGTGCAAGCCAGTTTTGCACACGCAGAATACTCGGGTTAAACTTGACGAGCCTAGCATATGCAGATATGGCCTCGGAACACTGAGACCGAAAGGTCGAGCGTGAATCATATAGTAGATATGATCAACATAGTGATGTTCACCATTGAAAACTACTCCATTTCACGTGATGATCGGTTATGGTTTAGTTGATTTGGATCACGTGATCACTTAGATGATTAGAGAGATGTCTATCTAAGTGGGAGTTCTTGAGTAATATGATTAATTGAACTTTAATTTATCATGAACTTAGTCCTGGTAGTATTTGCAAATTATGTTGTAGATCAATAGCTCGCGTATAGCTCCCCTGTTTTATTTTTGATATGTTCCTAGAGAAAACTAAGTTGAAAGATGATAGTAGCAATGATGCAGACTGGTTCCGTGATCTGAGGATTATCCTCATTGCTGCACAAAAGAATTATGTCCTTGATGCACCGCTAGGTGACAGACCTATTGCAGGAGCAGATGCAAACGTTATGAACCTTTAGCAATCCCGATGTGATGACTACTTGATAGTTTAGTGCGCCATGATTTACGGCTTAGAATCGGGACTTCAAAAACGTTTTGAACGCCACGGAGCATATGAGATGTTCCAAAGAGATGAAATTGGTATTTCAGACTCATGCCCGTGTCGAGAGGTATGAGACCTCTGACAAGTACTTTGCCTACAAGATGGAGGAGAATAGGTCAATCAGTGAGCATGTGCTCAGAATGTCTGAGTACTATAGTTGCTTGAATCAAGTGGGAGTTGATCTTCTGGATAAGATAGTAATTGACAGAATTCTCTAGTCACTATCACCAAGTTACTGGAACTTCGTGATGAACTATAATATGCAAGGGATGACAAAAACGATTCCCGAGCTCTTCGTGATGCTGAAACCAACGAAGGTAGAAATCAAGAAAGAGCATCAAGTGTTGATGGTTAACAAGACCACTAGTTTCAAGAAAAGGGCAAAGGAAAGAAGGGGAACTTGAAGAAGAATAGCAAGCAAGTTGCTACTCCCAGGAAGAAGACCAAGTCTGGACCTAAGCCTGAAACTGAGTGCTTCTACTGCAAAGAGACTGGTCACTGGAAGTGGAACTGCCCCAAGTATTTGGCAGATAAGAAGGATGGCAAAGTGAACAAAAGTATATTTGATATACATGTTATTGACGTGTATTTTACTAGTGTTCATAGTAGCCCCTGTGTATTTGATACTGGTTCAGTTGCTAACATTAGTAACTCAAAATAGGAGTTGCAAAATGAACAGAGACTAGTTAATGACGAGGTGACGATGTGTGTTGGAAGTGATTCCAAGGTTGATAAGATCACCATCGCACACTCCCTCTATTTTCGGGATTAGTGTTGAACCTAAATAAATGTTATTTGGTGTTTGCATTGAGCATGAATATGATTGGATCATGTTTATTGCAAAATAAATGTTGTTTGGTGTTTGCGTTGAGCATGAATATGATTGGATCATGTTTATTGCAATACGGTTATTCATTTAAGTCAGAGAATAATTGTTGTTCTGTTTACATGAATAAAAACCTTCTATGGTCATACACCCAATGTAAATGGTTTATTGAATCTCGATCGTAGTGATACACATATTCATAATATTGAAGCCAAAAGATGCAAAGTTAGTAATGATAGTGCAACTTATTTGTGGCACTGCCGTTTAGGTCATATTGGTGTAAAGCGCATGAAGAAACTCCATACTGATGGACTTTTGGAATCACTTGATTATGAATCATTTGATGCTTGCGAACCATGCCTCATGGGCAAGATGACTAAAACTCCGTTCTCCGGAACAATGGAGCGAGCTACGGACTTATTGGAAATAATACATACCGATGTATGCGGTCCGATGAGTATTGAGGCTCGCGGCGGGTATCGTTATTTTCTGACCTTCACAGATGATTTGAGCAGATATGGGTATATCTACTTAATGAAACACAAGTCTGAAACATTTGAAAAGTTCAAAGAATTTCAGAGTGAAGTAGAAAATCATCGTAACAAGAAAATAAAGTTTCTACGATCTGATCGCGGAGGCAAATATTTGAGTTACGAGTTTGGTCTTCATTTAAAATGTGGAATAGTTTCGCAACTCATGCCACCTGGAACACCACAGCGTAATGGTGTGTCCGAACGTCGTAACCGTACTTTATTAGATATGGTGCGATCTATGATGTCTCTTACCGATTTACCACTATCGTTTAGGGGTTATGCATTAGAGACAACTGCATTCACGTTTAATAGGGCACCATCTAAATCCGTTGAGACGACACCGTATGAACTGTGGTTTGGCAAGAAACCTAAGCTGTCGTTTCTTAAAGTTTGGGGCTGTGATGCTTATGTGAAAAAGCTTCAGCCTGATAAGCTCGAACCCAAATCGGAGAAGTGCGTCTTCATAGGATACCCAAAAGAAACTGTTGGGTACACCTTCTATCACAGATCCGAAGGCAAGCTATTTGTTGCTAAGAATGGATCCTTTCTAGAGAAGGAGTTTCTCTCGAAAGAAGTGAGTGGGAGGAAAGTATAACTTGATGAGGTAGTGGTACCTTCTCTTGAATTGGAAAGTAGTTCATCACAGAAATCAGTTCCAGTGATGCCTACACCAATTAGTGAGGAAGCTAATGATGATGATCATGAAACTTCAGATCAAGTTACTACAGAACCTCGTAGGTCAACCATAGTACGTTCCGCTCCAGAGTGGTACGGTAATCCTGTTCTGGAAGTCATGTTACTAGACCATGACGAACCTACGAACTATGAGGAAGCGATGATGAGCCCAGATTCCGCGAAATGGCTTGAGGCCATGAAATCTAAGATGGGATCCATGTATGAGAACAAAGTATGGACTTTGGTTGACTTGCCCAATGATCGGCAAGCCATAGAAAATAAATGGATCTTCAAGAGGAAGACGGACGCTGATAGTAGTGTTACTATCTACAAAGCTAGACTTGTCGAAAAAGGTTGTTGACAAAGTTCAAGGAGTTGACTACGATGAAACTTTCTCACCCGTAGCGATGCTTAAGTCCGTCCGAATCATGTTAGCAATTGCCGCATTTTATGATTATGAAATTTGGCAAATGGATGTAAAGACTGCATTCCTGAATGGATTTCTGGAAGAAGAGTTGTATATGATGCAACCTGAAGGTTTTATCGATCCAAAGGATGCTAACAAAGTGTGCAAGCTCCAGCGATCCATCTATGGACTGGAGCAAGCATCTCGGAGTTGGAATATACGCTTTGATAAGGTGATCAAAGCATATGGTTTTATACAGACTTATGGTGAAGCCTGTATTTACAAGAAAGTGAGTGGGAGCTCTGTAGCATTTCTGATATTATATGTGGATGACATATTGCTGATTGGAAATGATATAGAATTTCTGGATAGCATAGAAGGATACTTGAATAAGAATTTTTCAATAAAAGACCTCGGTGAAGCTGCTTAAGTATTGAGCATCAAGATCTATAGGGATAGATCGAGACGCTTAATAAGACTTTCACAAAGCACATACCTTGACAAAGTTTTGAAGGAGTTCAAAATGTATCAGTCAAAGAAAGAGTTCTTGCCTGTATTCAAGGTATAAAGTTGAGTAAGACTCAAAGCAAGACCATGGCAGAAGATAGAGAGAGAATGAAAGTCATTCCCTATGCCTTAGCCATAGGTTCTATAAAGTATGCCATGCTATGTACCAGACCAGTTGTGTGCCTTGCTATAAGTTTAGCAAGGAGGTACGATAGTGATCTAGGGATAGATCACTGGATAGTGGTCAAAGTTATCCTTAGTTACCTAAGAGGACTAAGGAAATATTTCTCGGTTATGGAGGTGATAAAAGAGTTCGTCGTAAAAGGTTACGTCGATGCAAGCTTTTACACCGATCCAGATGATTCAGAGTCTCAATCTGGATACATATTGAAAGTGGGAGCAATTAGCTAGAGTAGCTCCGTGTAGAGCATTGTAAACATAGAAAATTGCAAAATACATACGGATCTGAATGTGGCAGACCCGTTGACTAAACTTCTCTCACAAGCAAAACTTGATCACACCTTAGTACTCTTTGGGTGTTAAACACATGGCGATGTGAACTAGATTATTGACTCTAGTAAACCCTTTGAGTGTTGGTCACATAGCGATGTGAACTATGGGTGTTAATCACATGGTGATGTGAACTATTGGTGTTAAATCACATGGCGATGTGAACTAGATTATTGACTCTAGTGCAAGTGGGAGACTGAAGGAAATATGCCCTAGAGGCAATAATAAAGTTTTTATTTATTTCCTTATTTCATGCTAAATGTTTATTATTCATGCTAGAATTGTATTAACCGGAAACATAATACATGTGTGAATACATAGACAAACATAGTGTCACTAGTATGCCTCTACTTGACTAGCTCGTTGATCAAAGATGGTTATGTTTCCTAACCATAGACATGAGTTGTCATTTGATTAACGGGATCACATCATTAGGAGAATATGTGATTGACTTGACCCATTCCGTTAGCTTAGCACTTGATCGTTTAGTATGTTGCTATTGCTTTCTTCATGACTTATACATGTTCCTATGACTATGAGATTATGCAACTCCCGTTTACCGGAGGAACACTTTGTGTGCTGCCAAACGTCACAACGTAACTGGGTGATTATAAAGGTGCTCTACAGGTGTCTCCAAAGGTACTTGTTGAGTTGGCGTATTTCGAGATTAGGATTTGTCACTCCGATTGTCGGAGAGGTATCTCTGGGCCCACTCGGTAATGCACATCACTATAAGCCTTGCAAGCATTGTAACTAATGAGTTAGTTGCGGGATGATGTATTACGGAACGAGTAAAGAGACTTGCCGGTAACGAGATTGAACTAGGTATTGAGATACCGACGATCGAATCTCGGGCAAGTAACATACCGATGACAAAGGGAACAACGTATGTTGTTATGCGGTTTGACCGATAAAGATCTTCATAGAATATGTGGGAGCCAATATGAGCATCCAGGTTCCGCTATTGGTTATTGACCGGAGACGTGTCTCGGTCATGTCTACATAGTTCTCAAACCCGTAGGGTCCGCACGCTTAAAGTTCGGTGACGAACGGTATTATGAGTTTATGTGATTTGATGACCGAAGTTTGTTCCGAGTCCCGGATGAGATCGGGGACATAATGAGGAGTCTCGAAATGGTCGAGAGGTAAAGATCGATATATTGGAAGGCTATATTCGGACATCTGAAAGGTTCCGAGTGATTCGGGTATTTTTCGGAGTACCGGAGAGTTACGGGAATTCGTATTGGGCCTTAATGGGCCATACGGGAAAGGAGAGAAAGGCCTCAAGGGTGGTTGCGCCCCTTCCCCATGGACTGGTCCGAATTGGACTAGGGAAAGGGGGCGCCCCCTTCCTTCCTTCTCCTTCTCCCTTCCCCTTTTCCTATTCCATGTGGGAGGTGGAATCCTACTAGGACTAGGGAGTCCTAGTAGGACTCCACACCTTGGGCGCGCCCTGTGAGGGCCGGCCTCCTCCTCCCTCCATCCTTTATATACATGGCCAGGGGGCACCCTATAGAAAACAATTGATCATTGATCTCTTAGCCGTGTGCGGTGCCCCCCTCCACCATAATCCACCTTGATCATATCGCAGCGGTGCTTAGGCGAAGCCCTGCGTCGGTAGCATCATCATCACCGTCACAACGCCGTCGTGCTGACGAAACTCTCCTGTGAAGCTTTGCTGGATCGGAGCTCGCGGGACGTCATCGAGTTGAACGTGTGCTGAACTCGGAGGTGCCGTGCGTTCGGTACTTGGATCGGTCGGATCGTGAAGACGTACGACTACATCAACCGCGTTGTGCTAACGCTTCCGCTTTCGGTCTACGAGGGTACGTGGACACACTCTCCCCTCTCGTTGCTATGCATCACCATGATCCTGTGTGTGCGTAGGAAATTTTTGAAATTACTACGTTTCCCAACACATTGCTATTCTCAACTCTCAAAAAGATATAAGTGAAGCATGAGAGTGCAATTATTTCTTCAAAAAAATTCAACTCTCAAAATAATACAAGTGAAGCATGAGAGTGCATTTCTTTAAAATATAATTATATCAACTCTCAAAATAATATAAGTGAAGCATGAGAGTGCATTTCTTTAAAATATAACCACCGTCGTGCTAAAAAAGATTTAAGTGAAGTACTAGAACAACTACCTAGCTCAAAAGATTTAAGTGAAGCAAAACAAGCAAAGACTCATATAATACAAGACGCTCCAAGCAAAACTCATGATATGTGACGAATAAAAATATAGCTCCAAGTAAAATTACCGATGGTCATTAGAAGAAAGAGGGGATGCCTTCCGGGGCATCCCCAAGCTTAGTTGCTTGGGAGTCCTTGAATATTACCTTGGGGCACCTCGGGCATCCCCAAGCTTAGGCTCTTGCCACTCCTTATTCCTTCATCCATCGTGATCTCACCCAAAACTTGAAAACTTCAATCACACAAAACTTAACAAAACCTTCGTGAGATCCGTTAGTATAATTATGCAAATCACCACTTTAAGTACTGTTGCAAACCCATTCATATTTTATTATTGCATTATGCCTACCTTGGGGCGCCTCGGGCATCCCCAAGCTTAGGCTCTTGCCACTCCTTATTCCTTCATCCATCGTGATCTCACCCAAAACTTGAAAACTTCAATCACACAAACTTAACAAAACCTTCGTGAGATCCGTTAGTATAATTATGCAAATCACCACTTTAAGTACTGTTGCAAACCCATTCATATTTTATTATTGCATTATACCTACTGTATTCTAACTTTACCATGGCTTATACCCCCGATACAATCCATAGATTCATCAAAATAAGCACACAACGCAACAAAAACAGAATCTATCAAAAACAGAACCGTCTGTAGCAATCTGAACATTGACCATACTTTTGTAACTCCAAAATTTCTGAAAAATTAGGATAACGTGGGCAATTTGTATATCAATTATGTGTAAAAAATTCAGAGCATATATAAGCATGTTTATGTGAATTTACTAAATTCCAGAACTGGGCGCAAAAGTTTCTGTCTTTTAACAGAATCAAATCAACTATCACCCAAACCATCATAAAGGCTTTACTTGGCACAAACACTAATTAAGACATAAAAAGCACAATCATAACAGTAGCATAATTGTGTATTTATTAAAAAATAGAAAAGAAACAAAAAAAAGGATAACTATTGGGTTGCCTCCCAACTAGTGTTATTGTTTCATGCCCCTAGCTAGGCATAATGCATAGTTGCAAGTATTGCCATCTTTGGTTTTAATTCCATAGGTGGCCCTCATGATTGACTCATATGGTGGCTTAATTCTAGTTCTAGGGAAGTGTTTCATACCCTTCTCTAATGGAAACTAAAATTTAATATTCCCTTCTTTCATGTCAATAACGGCACCTATAGTTCGTAAGAACGGTCTACCAAGTATTATGGGGCAAGATGGATTGCAATCAATGTCAAGTACAATAAAATCAATGGGCACATAGTTCCTATTTGCAAGAATAAGAACATCATTAATTCTACCCAAAGGCTTTTTAATAGTAGAATCCGCCAAGTGCAAATTAAGAGAACATTCATCCATATTGGTAAAACCTAGCACATCACATAGAGATTTCGGAATTGTGAAAACACTAGCACCCAAATCACATAAAGCATTGAACTCATAATTTTTAATCTTGACTTTAATGGTGGGTTCCCATTCATCATATAATTTTCTAGGAATTGAAATCTCTAATTCTAGCTTTTCTTCTAAAGCTTTCATCATCGCTTCTACAATATGTTTAGTAAAAGCTTTATTTTGTTCATAGGCATTGGGTGAATTTAGCATGGATTGCAACAAAGAAATACACTCAATCAAATAGCAACTATCATAATTAAAATCTTTGTAATCCAAGAGAGTGGGCACATCACTAGTTAAAGTTTTTACCTCTTCAAACCCACTTTTATTAATTTTTTCATCAAGTTTTTCACCCTTCGAATTATGGGGACGCCTTCTAACTAAAGTTGACTCTTCTTCAGTTCCCTTATCATCAAGTTTAATATTACTAAACAAGGAATCAATAGAAGAAACACCAATCATTTTAACTTCTTCATCATTGCTACGAAAAAAATCGAGGGGAATCATTTTTTCTAAAAATTCTCGTTTAGCTCTTAGCATAGCGGTTCTTTTTTTACTTTCATCCATGGAGACATATAAAGCTTTAATTGACTCATTAATATCAACCTTGGGTGGCAAAATTTTAGTCTTAAGATTTTCCACATCATGAATAATTCTATCAATGCTCCTAGACATATCATCAATTTTACTCAAATTTTCTTTTATCATAGCGTTGAAAACCTTTTGAGCATTGATAAATTATTTGATATTATTCTCAAGTTCAGAGGGCATCCTACTACTACTACTACTACTACTACTACTACTACTACTACTACTATTATTATTATTATTATTATTATTATTATTATTATTATAAGAATTACCATAGGAATTGCCATCATTATTAGAGGAATTTCCAGGGAACGGCCTAGGATTAAAATTACCTCTATAAGCATTACTATTAAAATTGTTTCACGAGAAAAAAATTCACATCTACAAGATCATTATTTTGCTCAATCAAAGTAGACAAAGGCACATCATTAGGGTCAATAGGAGCATTTTTACTAGCAAACAATTTCATAAGCGCATCAACTTTATCACTAAAAGTACTAATTTCTTCAACAGAATTCACTTTTTTACTAGTAGGACCTCTTTCAGTATGCCATTGTGAATAATTTGCCATAATATTACCAAGATATTTATTAGCTTCACCCAAAGTAATCTCCATAAAAGTACCACCAGCAGCGGAATCTAAAAGATTTCTAGAGACAAAATTCAATCCCGTATAAAAATTTTGTATGATCATCCACAAATTTAAACCATGAGTAGGGAAATTTCTTATCATTAGTTTCATCCTTTCCCAAGATTGTGCAACATGCTCATGCTCAAGTTGCTTGAAATTCATAATTTGATTTCTAAGGGAAATAAATTTCGTGGGAGGAAAATATTTAGTAATAAAAGCATCTTTACACTTATCCCAAGAATCAATGCTATTTCGTGGTAAAGATAAAAACAAAAATTTTGCATGATCCCGCAAAGAGAATGGGAATAATTTTAATTTCACAATATCATTGTCACCATCTTTTTTCTTTTGCAGATCACACAATTCTATGAAAGTGTTTAGATGGGACGCGACATCCTCGTTAGGATTACCGGAAAATTGCTCTTTTATGACAAGATTCAATAAATCGGCATTAATACCATAAGACTCCGCACTAGTGGCGGGAGGAGCAATCGGAGTACTAATAAAATCATTGTTATTAGTATGGGAAAAATCACACAATTTTGTATTTTCTTGAGACATCGTGACTACGCAAACAAGATAACAAGCAAGCAAAGAAGCAAACAAGAAAAAGGCAAACGGAAAATATTTTTGTATTTTTGTAAAAACTTTTTAGAAGTAGGGGAGATGAAAACGAGAGGCAAATGACAAATAATGTAAATGCAAGGAGATGAAAGTTTATGCGTAGGTACTTCATAGATGTTGATGATGTTTCCCCGGCAACGGTGCCAGAAATTCTTCGTGCTACCTGTGAGATGCGTTGGGATTTCCTCGAAGAGGAGAGGATGATGCAGTACAGTAGAGATAAGTATTTCCCTCAGTTATGAAACCAAGGTTATCAATCCAGTAGGAGAACCAATCAACACTATGTAAACAACACCTCCACACAAACAACAAATACTTGCAACCCAACGCGTAAAGGGGTTGTCAATCCCTCAATGGTTATGAACAAGATTAAATTGTATAGTTTTTGAGTAGATAGATCTGAAAAAAGTACAAAATAAAATAAATAAAAGGAAATTGCAACAAGGTATTTTTGGTTTTAATATATGATAAAAGTTGGACCCGGGGGCCATCGTTTTCACTAGAAGCTTCTCTCATAAAAATAGCATACGGTGGGTAAACTAATTACTGTTGGGCAATTGATAGGAAAGCAAATAATATGACGATATCCAAGGTAATGATCGTACATAGGCATCACATCCGAGACAAGTAGACCGACTCCTACCCGCATCTACTACTATTACTCCACACATCGACCGCTATCCAGCATGCATCTAGTGTATTAAGTTCATGGAGAAACGGAGTAACGCCTTAAGCAAGATGACATGATGTAGACAAGATAAACTCATGTATGAATAAACCCCATCTTTTTACCCTTAATAGCAATGATACATACGTGTCATGTCCCTTTCTGTCACTCGGATTGAGCACCACAAGATCGAACCCATTACAAAGCACCTCTTCCCATGGAAAGATAAATCAATCTAGTCGGCCAAACCAAACCAATAAATCGGGGAAGAAATACGAAGCTATAGTAATCATGCATAAAATAGTTCAGAGAAAACTCAAATAATATTCATGGATAGATCTGATCATAAACTCACAATTCATCGGATCCCAACAAACACACCACAAAAAGTCATTACATCAAATAGATCTCCAAGAACACCAAGGAGAACATTGTATTAAAGATCAAAAAGAGAGAAGAAGCCATCTAGCTACTAACTATGGACCCATGGTCATGTGATAAACTACTCACGCATCATCGGAGGGCAGCAAGGATGATGAAGAGCCCCCTCCGTGATCGAATCCCCCTCCGGCAGAGTGTCAGAAAAGGCCTCTAGATGGGATCTCATGGTTTTGGAACTTGCGGCAGAGAAAAAAGTATTTCATGGAGTCCTTTGTTGGTTTCACAATTTTAGAGAATTTATAGAGGCAGAGTTAGGTCAAATGGAGCCTCATGGACCCCACAAGCCACCAGGGCTCGCCCTGGTGCCTTGTGGGCCCCTGGTGCATCCTCTGGTCTTCTCCCGAAGCTTCTAGTGTCTCTTTTGTCCAGAAAAAAATCTCCAAAAAGTTTCGTGCCATTTGGACTTCGTTTGGTACTGATATTTTGCGAAACCAAAAACAAGCAAAAAACAGCAAGTGGCACTGGGCACTAAGTTAATAGGTTAGTCCCAAAAAATGATATATAATTGCTGGAAAGTGTATATAAAACATCCAAGATTGATAATATAATAGCATGGAACAATCAAAATTATAGATATGTTGGAGACGTATCAGGCGCCGGATGTCCGACTCTTCGGGAGGCGCCGGATGTCCGGCTCCTCGGGAGGTGCCGGATGTCCGGCTCCTTGGGAGGCACCAGATGTTCGGCCTTTAGCCCGGATGTCCGGCCTAGCGAAGGCCGGGAGGTGGCCCTGTACTAATGCCCTCGGGCCGGATTTCCGGGGTAGGACCGGATTTCGGGAGCCGGCGCCGGATGTCTGGCTACTGTAGCTCCTTTAGGTGCTGTCCAGGGGCGATCGTCTCCATATTGGGGGCACCGGATATCCGGGCTGGGGCTGGATGTTTGGTCGCTGTAGTGCTTCGGCGACTCCTCTCATTGTGCTCCTTCATCCACATTCGTGGTGGCTTGGCCTCCATCCCGATTGTCTCTGAGATTGCTTTCTTGGTACCTTAGAACACATAGCATTCCTGCTTGAGGTAGTAGCCATGTCTCACATGGTTCATATGGAAGCTCATTAAGGAGAGATGTCACCTCGGTCTCAATAGCCCTTGCACGTGCTCTTGTCATCGGTCCACTTGGTGCTTGGGGTGACGAAGGTGGGTCCATGGGATGCTCCGCATCAATTGGCCAATGCAAAGTGATGACGCTCATGATGGCAAGGTCAAGCCCTCCAGGCAGCACATCGACGGTGATGGCACATGCGCCACCACACCACCACCACCATCAATTGCACGAGAAGGGCCTGCCTATGATGGATTGAGGACCTGCATGAGACCCCCTCCCATGCATTGTGATTACCACCAGTGCCTCATGCGTCGTACTGTAGCTAAGGGCGTGAAGGGGCTACCTATGGCTTCATTTCGACACCATGTGTCACCAGATGTATGGAGTTGAATAATGGAGAGAAACATAGAGCTATTGTCTTTTAGATACTAAATAGCCATTACTGGAAGAATAGGACCCTCAACGGTGATGGTGGCCCACACTAAAATGTCCAAAGAAAATCCTATAGTTCAACTGACACATGTGCAACAAAGAGTGCCCCGTTCGTAGGAACACAAGGTGTAGGGTCAGTTATTGACTGGAGAGACGATGAGTGATACGACAATTCTATGTAAGCTCAAGTTCTTCGAAGAAAAACAACACTACAAAACACAATGCAAAGCTAAAAAGAAGACAAAATAGATAGCAAAGCTAGTACGACTGAGAAAAAGACAGAAGCAAGCTGGATAGAAGAATAACTAGCTAGGAGTAAATGAACTCAAGTCTAACAAATAGACATACAACTTAAAGTACTACGAGCAAAATACAAAGCCAAACATGAGTATAATCGTGGAATAAGATGATTCTCATCAATGTCTTCACAACAATCATAGAGAAGGCAGGCAGGGGAAATGCTTAGCAATGGAGGAATTACATAATGTAATACGGAGCGAAGAAATAGAAGCCAGTAGCTCGGTGAAGACAATGATTTGCTCACCAAGTTCAAGTTGCTGACACAACTCTATGTCTGGCTAGAGGGGTTTGATATTTAACTCAGAAGACAATGCTCATCTTCGCCCCATTATCCTTGAGCTAATATCCCTCGGATCTCGCCCAGTCACTCATGGTAGATCTTCAAGGTGATCTCTAGACCTTCACATACTTTTTCTTCGGTGATCCACAATAACTCTTGGATGCTCTTGAACAAACACATGACCGTCTAGAGGATTTCAGTCCTCAAGAGTAAAATGTTAAGTTCAGCTTTGATAAAACTCTTAGAAGTTTTAGTTTACGAGTTTATCCTCACTTAGGATTCTCTCTATTTCTTCAGAAGAATGGGTTGCTCAGACAAACTCTTGTCAATTCTCTCACGAAGCAGTCAACCATCAAAGGTTGAAGTGGGGTGGTGATTACTTCCTTTAGTGATCCAGAAATGGAGTAGGAAGGATTCTCGCCTATGTCCACAGAGGTGACCCTGAGTTATCGAACCCATGGGAGGAAGGGCCCCTTTAAGCTAGGGTCTCTAGCAAGCTTTTGTTAAAGAAACAATTCCAGCTTTTGACCGAATCAAAATCAAACAACCTTGAGTTAAACACTTATAATAAAAATAGGTACGTGTATGAGGTCTTAATGCTTGCAGCCATGTATTTGTGTTGGGACCAAATATGATCTTAATTTGTGCGCTGGAAGTCGCCCATCGAGATGTGCTTATTATGAACCGAAGTGGGGGATGCGTCCAAATTACGTCTTGACCGGCACGCGTCCTGCATCAAGAGTCAGTTGTCCAACCAAAGGCCCTATCTGTCTCACGGGGTTGCCTCGATAATTAAGATTGCAATAATCAGACAAGAGCTCTGGGCGTTTAATGACTACACCTCTTGAATCCCCAGAGATAGGATCCGTGTTACCGTACTAAACCCTTATGTCACTAGTGTTCAGAATAACACTTCATGGTCTCCCTACCCTTAGCGTCTCCGTGGCTCGCTCTCCGTGATCCTTGGTGTTGGGGAACGTTGCATGGGAAACAAAAATTTTCCTACGCTCACCAAGATCCAATCTAGGAGATGACCATCTACGAGAGGAGAGATTGGATCTACATACCCTTGTAGATTGCTAAGCGGAAGCGTTAAGAAACACGGTTGATGTAGTCGAACGTCTTCGCGATCCAATCACGATCCGTCCCACGAACTCCGATCCAAGTGCCGAACGGACAGCACCTCCGCGTTCAACACACGTATGGCTTGATGACGCCTTCACCTCCTCGATCCAGCGAGCGGTGGTGAAGTAGTAGCTCGAGTCCTCCGGCAGCACGACGGCGTGTTGGCGGCGGTGGTGGTGGAATCTCAGCAGAGCTTCGCTAAGCACTACAGAGAGGAAGAGGACTACGAGGGAGAGGAAGGGCAGCACCATGGCATGGAGATGTGCTCAAGGGTGTGGCTGCCCTCTCTCTACCTCTCTATATATAGGGGGAAGGGAGGAGGAGGGGGCGCCCTAGATCCCATCTAGGGGGCGGCGGCCACAAGGGATGGGAAACCCTAGATGGGTTTTGGCCCTCCCCCTAGGAGACTTGGCCCCCAAGCCAGGTGGAGGCAAATCCCTAGGGAGGCGCCCCCACCTCTTCTGGCAACATGGGATGGGGTGAGGGGGGCGCACAACCCCTTAGTCGGCTGGTGTGCCCCCTCCCCTTGGCCCATGAGGCCCCCAACAATTGCCGGGCCCCCCGAAACCCCTTTCGGTCATGCTGGTCATCACCTAGTACCCCCGGAACAATTATGGACTCCAATACCCTTCGTCCAATATATCAATCTTCACCTCCGGACCATCCCGGAGTTCCTCGTCTTGTCCGGGATCTCATCCGGGACTCCGAACAACCTTTGGTAACCACCATAATAACTCAACTATACTTATATCGTCACCAAACATTAAGTGTGTAGACCCTGCGGGTTCGAGAACTATGGAGACATGACCGAGACACCTCTACGGTCAATAACCAATAGCAGGACCTGGATGCCCATATTTGTTCCTACATATTCTACAAAGATCTTTATCGGTCGAACCTCGATGTCAAGGATTCAGCTAATCTCGTATGCAGTTCCCTTTGTCTATCGGTATGTTACTTGCCCGAGATTCAATCATCGGTATCTCCATACCTAGTTCAATCTCATTACCGGCAAGTCTCTTTACTCGTTCCGTAATACAAGATCCCATGGCTAACCCATTAGTCACATTGCTTGCAAGCTCATTGTGATGTTGTATTACCGAGAGGGCCCAGAGATACCTCTTCGTCATACAGAGTGAAAAATCCCAGTCTTAATCCATGCCAACTCAACACACACCCTCGGAGATACCTGTAGAGCACCTTTATAGTCACCCAGTTACATTGCAATGTTTGGTACACACAAGGTACTCCTCCGATGTCAATGATTTGCATGATCTCATGGTCATAGGAACATATACTTGACATGCAGAAAACGATAGCAATAAACTTAACACGATCATATGCTACGTTCATAGTTTGGGTCTTGTGCATCACATCATTCTCCTAATGATGTGATCCCGTTATCAAATGACAACTCATGTCTATGGCTAGGAAACCATAGCCATCTTTGATCAATGAGCTAGTCCGGTAGAGGCTTACTAGGGACATGTTGGTGTCTATGTATCCACACATGCAAGTGAGTTTCCAGTCAATACAATTATAGCATGGATAATAAATGATTATCATGAACAAGGAAATATAATAATAACCACTTTATTATTGCCTCTAGGGCATATTTCCAACACTTGCTACCTGCAGGGATGAAGAACACAGACGAGACAAGAGACTTCTATGGAATAATTTTATTTCACACATACGGGATGCTAATTCAAAGCACTTCCATCAATCCCCACAACAAACATATAGGGTTGGCTCTTGCCTCAACCCATACCTTACCGAACTACTCACACATGAAGATCAGATCACACGAAGAACACATCATCGAGATGGATTGATTGATAATATGTCTTACAATGAATGCCGTGTGTGATGCACGATACTACTTGTGATCTGCGTTGGTTTTTCCCCGAAGAGGAGAGGATGATGCAGTACAGTAGATATAAGTATTTCCCACAGTTAAGAACCAAGGTTATCAATCTAGTAGGAGAACCATGCAACACCTCGTTAGTAGCACCTGCACACAAAAAAAAAATTACACCCAATGCGAACAAGGGGTTGTCAATCCCTCGGCGGTTAATTGCAAGGATCAAATCTTGTATTGATAGATAGATAGATAAAACACAAAATAAAATAAAGTAAAGAAAAATTGCAGCAAGGTATTTTTGGATTTTAATATATGATAAAAGTATACCCGAGGGCCATGGTTTTCACTAGAGGCTTCTCTCTTGAAAATATCATCCGGTGAGTAAACAAATTACTGTTGGGCAATTGATAGAAAAGAAAATAATCATGATGATATCCAAGGCAATGCTCATGTATATAGGCATCACGTTCGAGACAAGTAGACCGACTCCTGCCTGCATCTACTACTATTACTCCACACATTGACCGCTATCCAGCATGCATCTAGAGTATTAAGTTCATAAAGAACGGAGTAATGCCTTAAGCAAGATGACATGATGTAGACAAAGTAAACTCATGCATGAATAAACCCCATCTTTTTATCCTTAATGGCAACAATACAAATATGTGTCATGTCCCTTTCTGTCACTGGGATTGAGCACCGCAAGATTGAACCCATCACAAAGCACCTCTCCCATTACAAGAAAAATCAATCTAGTTGGCCAAACCAAATGCAAAGCTATAATAATCATGCATAAAAGAGTTCAGAGAAGACTCAAATAATATTCATAGATAATCCGATCATAAACTCACAATTAATTGGATCCCAACAAACACACCGCAAAAAGTGATTACATCGAATAGAACTCCAAGAACATCGAGGAGAACATTGTATTGAAGATTAAAGAGAGAGAAGAAGCCATCTAGCTACTAGCTATGGACCCGTAGGTCTGTGGTAAACTACTCACACATCATCGAAAGGGCAGCAAGGTTGATGTAGAGCCCCTCCATGATCGATTCCCCCTCCAGCGGAGTACCGGAGAAGGCCTCCAGATTGGATCTCACGAGAACAGAAACTTGCGGCGGCAGAAAAAGTATTTCAGGTGGCTCTCTGATGTCAGGGAATATTTGAGAATTTATAGAGGCGGAATTAGGTTAAGAGGTGCCACGAGGGGCCCACAAGCCTGGGGGGCGCGCCTCCCGAGCTTGCCTCTCCCTCGTGTCTCTTCAGGTCTTCTCCCGAACCTTCTAGGGTCTCTTCTGGTCCAGAAAAAATTAATCCAAAGTTTTTTATTTGTTTGGATTTTATTTGATATAGATTTCCTGAAAATCTAACAACAAGAAAAAAACAACAACTGGCACTGGGCACTAAGTTAATAGGTTAGTCCAAAAAAATGGCATATAATTGCATAAAGTTGCATATAAAACATCCCAAGATTGATACTATAATAGCATGGAATAATAAAAAAATTATAGATACGTTGGAGATGTATCAAGCATCCCCAAGCTTAATTCCTGCTCATCCTCGAGTAGGTAAATAATAAAAATAGAATTTTTTATGTGGAATGCTACCTAACATGTTCATCATGTCATCTTTCTTTTGTGGCATGAATTTAAGATTCAAATGATTCAAAGCAATAGTCTATAGTTTGACATACAAACAATAATAATAAGGCATGCCAACAAACAATCATGTCTTTCAAAATATCAACGGTAAAGAAAGTTATCCCTAGAAAATCATATAGTCTTGTCATGCTCCATCTTCTTAACACAAAGTATTTATCATGCACAACCCCGATGACAAGCCGAGCAATTGGTTCATACTTTTTAATGCGCTTTAGCTTTTTCAACTCTCACGCAATATATGAGCGCAAGCCACGAATATAGCACTATGGGTGGAATAGGGTATGGTGATGGAGATAATATAGAGAAGACAAAAAAAGAGAAAGCCTCACATCAACGAGGTTAATCAATAGGCTATGGAGATTCCCATCAATTGATGTCAATGCAAGGAGTAGGGATTGTCATGCAATAGATGCACTAAGAGCTATAAGTGTACGAAAGCACAAAAATAAAAGTTAGTGGGTGTGCATCCTACTTGCTTGCTCATGAATGATGGGGAACAAAGCATGCAAATCAAAAAAATTCCTATGAACACCCAAGATCTATCTAGGAGAAGCATAGAAATGAGAGGGGAGAGTGTGTCTACGTACCCTCGTAGATCGAAAGCGGAAGCGTATATAATGCAGTTGATGTAGTTGTACTCTTCGCGATCCGATCACGATCCAACCGATCTAGTGCCGAACGGCCGGCACCTCCGAGTTTAGCACACATGCGGCTCGATGACGTCTCCTCCTCCTTGAACCAGCAAGAGAAAGCGGAGAAGTAGATGGGATCACAACCAGCACGACGGCATGGTGGTGATGGTGGTGGTGGAGCTAGTTCAGCAGGGCTTCGCCAAGCGCTAGTAGAACAAGGACGGAGGAACTATGGAGTAACGTGAGAGAGAGGGGCGCCAAGGGCTTTGTGTGTCCTCTTGGGGCGCCCCTCCCCTCTATATATAGGTGGAGGGGCGTGGGGAATAACCCCTCCAAGCCCTAGGGCGCTGTCGGATTCCGGGCTCCGCAGACCCAAGAAGGTTCGAACTTTGGGGCATGTGCGAAGATCTCAACCTCTCAAGCCTCGAGCTCGTCGCCCTATAGCCTAGCCTCGTCGGATACACGCTCGAGCAGGGAAGAAGATGGACACGGCAGTTTACCCAGGTTCGGGCCACCTTGCGGTGTAAAACCCTACTCCTGCTTTGTGGTGGATTGGCCTCACGAGGAGGTTTGAGGATGAACTAGTACAGTGGGTGAGCTGCCTCGTGAGGGCTCGGGGGGGGGGGGGGGGGGTGAGAATGAGTCCACCCCTTCTACGGTGGTGGCTATCCTATATTTATAGTGGCCTTGGTCCTCTTCCCTCAAAAATTAGGCGGGAAGGGATCCTAAAACGGCCAATTCGAAAGGGGACAAGTAGTACTTCTTATCCCGACAAAAGGTGGTCTTCGCTTGCAAAGCTTCTGGTCGTGACACAACAGTGGGCTCGGTGATGACATCCATCCTGCCGAGCTCGTGGTCTTGGTCTTGTTGCACCGGAATGGAAACCTTTGGGGGATTCCTTGGGAACCCACGTCTGTCCTTGCTCCCTTAGCACCTAAAGGGAAACTGCCTCCTCTACGCCCGCTGGCGCCCGCCTGGCCTTGGTCATCATGGCTCACATCATCGCAGCCTCATGAGGCTGGGCACTTGCATAGGAATCTCCGCTCATCGGGGGGGTGCCTGGGGAGGCTGCTCCCTCTGGAGGTCTTGGTGTCGTCCGCCTCGCGAGGCCAGGGGGCCCTCACGAGGGTCTTGTCTTGAAGGTCTTGTCGCTGGGCCGTACCAGGCTGTTGAGCGAGCCACACTGTGGGCCGCAAGCAGGCAAGTCTGGGTACCCTGGTTTCCAGAAAGACGACAGTAGCCCCTAGGCCCAAGGCGCGCTCGGGCTGGCTTCGAGGCGAAGCCAAGGGGCAAGGGCGAGGCGCCGCGGGCCCCAACTGCCTAAGGGCCAGGCTCGACGCATGGCCCCCGTCGGGACGTGGACGCCTCCGCTCCCCCACATCGCCTCGGCAACTGCCCAGGCTGACAAAAGACTGGCGCACGCTGCTAAGCCATCATTGCTCCCTTTTGCCTTACCTCAGATCCCCTTCCTTTCATCAAGAGCTTCTCCAGATCCAATCGCACTCTGCCTCCCCTTCTCCTCCTACTCCAGCGCCGGCAACTCCGCAGATGGCTCTCGGAAAGTCGAAACCCACCGCGCAAGCCGCAAGCTCTCCCTCCTATCCCGCGCCAGCGCTCGGCATTTCCTCCATCATCGATGAGGGGCATCTCGCCCCCATGCTCCTGCATACGGCGAGCAACGACAACGAGCGGAACAAGACCGTCATCTGGGCTGGCTCCGCCGAGCAGAGGACCTTGTCGTGGACGGTTTATCCCTTCTTCCTCCACAGCATCTTCGCGGGGCTCATTCCGCCTCTCTTTGAGTTCTTCGTCGCCGTCCTCAACCACTACAAGATCCAGGCTCTTCACCTCCAATCCAACTCCATCCTCCTCCTGTCCGTCTTCGCCTTCTACTGCGAGGCCTTTGTGGGCGTGAGGCCCTCCATGCCGCTCCTCCGCCACTTCTCCAGCCTGCGGTTGCATGATTCGACTCAGCACTCTGGCTGCGTGTCCTTTGTCGTGGTCCACAAGAGCAACATGCTCATGAGGGCCGGAAAGAAGGTGGAAGGCTTCTGGCACCGCTGGGTCTTCCTGGACACCGGAGGCCTCAACAAGCGGCTGGAGCTGCCGATTGATCTACCCGAGCAGCTTAAGAGGTGAGCCATGAGAAGCTCACCGCCCCCCGGGCAGAGCCGGCCCTGCGGAAGATGACCTCGGATATGGAGGACAAGGCGCTGACGGGGGGCATGCTTGTAAAGGAGTTCCTGACGCAGCGCCTGGCGCCGCTCAAGTCGCACACGTGCCCCATGTGGGAATACCAGGGCGCGACGGACGACATCAGGCTGTGCTCGGGGAGCCTAACAGGCGAGGAGCTGGACAGGGCCATGAACGTCCTGCTCAACAGCGACCCGGGGAACCTCCCAGAGGCCTACGTCCCGCTGTACCATCGCGACGACACTAAGGATTGGGTTGCCTCCATGCCCGTCTTCAACTAGCTAGGGCTCGCGTCACCTGAACACCGCCAACTCCCCCGTGCCGGTGTCCTCCGACGACAGCGTCGATGGAGTGGACGAGGAGGACTCGGAGGCGATCGAGGACGACGACGCCGTGACAGAGGTGTCCCCCCCATCGTAGAGTGAGCTTCTCCGCCAGCTTGAGGACGATGACGACACCGACGAGCTCCCGGCCGTGGACTCCCCGCGCCTCATCAGGGCCCTCAGGAGGCCAAGGCCTACCCCCCAGACGCCACCTGCACCCGGCCGGGCGACCCCGAAGAAAGGCGCGGCTACGCCCGCTCCGGAGGGCTCCCCGAGCGCAGGCAAGGCAGCAGAGGCGTCGGTCCCGCCTCCGCCTGGCCCGCAAGCCGAAGACGAGGCAGCCGTTGCTGGGGCTGACGAGGTTCAGCCAGCCGCGACCCCTTAGGGCGACCCCTCTGCCCCTCCAAGTGGCAGCACCGTGCTGAGGCCGGCCGAGGAGCGCCCCATCGATCCTCCAAGCACGACCCAGGCCGCACCAAGGAAAGGCGGGGGCACCCCCGCTCCAGCCAAGAAGGAGAAGAAGAGGACATGGGTCGACCCTGACGAGTAAGTATCTTACCTTGTTTTTGGATTGCGCACGAATTGCCACTGTACCCACAACACTCTCCTCCTGATGCCCAGGCTAGGCGTCGTGGTGAAGAAGAGAAAGGAGAGCATAGGGCCGAAGGAGCCCCTGATCATGAGGGTGCCGTCAATCTCTGGACGCGGCCGCGGCAGGCGTGGAAGCGCACCGGGCTAGATCGATGCAGCCCCCGGGCGCTCGGGCAGCACCACACTCGAGCATTTGAGTGCTCCATCCGCTCCTGGTGCCTCACTGGCGCTGCTCGGAGGGACATCCGTCGAGGGTGTTGGTGCTCAGGAGCCGACGCCTCTTGCCGCTGCCGCGGCGACTCCTGCATTGGCGGAGGAGGCGATCCCTCGTCCCCTAGCGATGAAGCACGCCTCTAGGGACGTGGTGATGCACCCTCAAGAGGAGCCAGCCCCCGCAGGCCAGCCGGCTGCAAAGCTGTTCGCCCTTGTCGCGCCTGAGGGGGGCTCGGAGCCTCCGGTGCCCCTAGCTACCCCTGCCCGCGCTTCCTTGGCTATGGCAGCGGTTGACGTGCCTGTGCCGCCTCCTTGGTAGTCCCTCGCACTAGCGAACTGCGGCCCCCTCGTCAGGCTCGGGGCCCTGGAGCAAGCCTTCGTCGTGCTTGGCCAACTCTGGGCCGACCTCTAAGACGCCGACAGGTGCCTTGTGAGGGAACGCCTGGGGCTTGTCTCGGGGTGGCTCCAGGCCAATACATCCGCCAAGACGGCCTGGGACCGGGCTGACGCCGCCGCCGCGGAGAGCAGGAGGGAAGCCTCAGAAGCCATGGGGGCTCGCGACGCGGCGCTGGCCAGCGCAGCGTCTGTCGAGAAGCGCTGCAACAAGGCAGAAGCCAAGCTGAAGACCCTTCGGGAGGAGCAGGCCGCGCACGCCCAACGGCTCCAGTGGCAGGAGGAGGACTTCAAGGCCCGTGAAGCGAAGCACACCGATCGCGATGCCAAGCTGGCCTAGGTGACCACTGACCAAGCTACGGAGCGGGACCGCCTGGCCAAGCTGAAGGAGGAGGTGGACAAGGCCCAGGCGTCCCATGCTCAGCACATCTCTGAGGCGACATCTCAACTGGAGGCCCGGGAGAAAGTCCTTGCTGCCGCCGAGGGGAAAGCAGTCACGGAGCGCGTCGCCTTCCCCTCCCTCGAACTCAAGCTCTGCCAGGCACTGCAAGCCATCTGCGGGGGAGGATTTGAAAAGCCACTGGTGGCCCCTGAGGGCGGCTTCGCAGGGCTCTCCTCTGAGCTCGCCGAAGCACTTGAGGGTGCTGCCGCCAGAGTGGATGCCACCCTGGAGGAGGAGTGCCGCTCACTCTTCACTGCGGCTGCGATGCGTGTCTTCAGCCAGCTCTATCTCCAGGACCCGGGCTTCAACTTCGACACGGTGATCCGTTCAGTCGCTCCTGAGGAATGCTCCGCCGCTACGGAGGCCGTGAAGGATCACGTGGACGCGTTGCTGAAGAAGTTTCTCTGCATTTCCGACACCAAGACTCTGGCGGTGGCGGCCAGTGGCGGCGACGAAGACGGCAGCGACATCGACAACGGGCTCCCTACGACCATGTTAGGCAGTGGCAACGATCATGGCGGCAATGGCTTCTCTCCTTAGATCTTATCCTGCAACATCTACCGTGCCTCGTGGAGGCGTCAAACTTTTTGTTTGAATTTGTGGAACACTTGGTGCTTGTAATAACTGTTAGGACTCCGCGATTTCCCTATTCGTGCTTGGTTTCTTTCTTGCTTGCCTTTGCACTCTGCGTCGGCAGGGCCCAGCCCCGCGCCTACCTCGACCGCCGTTGGGGCGTTCGGATCACCAGGACGGCACCAAGGGGCGAGGGGCTACGTGACTAGTGAGGCCCCTGAGTCACGGTGCTCAGGAGGTCCCCCTTGACGTACGAGCAGCCCTCGTGAAAGAAACGCACGCAATGGCGAGGTTAATCTAGAGCCCCCATACCTTTCCTTGTCAGCCTTTGCCTGGGGGGAACGCGAGAAGACCAGCGCGCATCAGGCCTGGCCTGACAGTAGCCCCGTGTCCAGCCCCCTCATGTGTGCTTCCCAGGGAAATGCTGCATAACAAAGCCATGCGAATAGCCGAAAGGCCATCCCGAGGTTGGTGCGACCGCTAGGGCGCCCTCGGTTGTTTATCCACCAGCGCGGAGCATGGTGCTTCCACTTTAGCGTGGGCATAGCCGCTCCTCGACCGTGTCGTCCGCCAGCGCGGAGCATGGGGCTTCCACTTGTGCATGGGCATAGTCGCTCCTCGACCGTGGCGTCCGCCAGCGCGGAGCATGGGGCTTCCACTTGTGCGTGGGTGGGAGTTCCCTTGGGGGGAGACTCCGGGGCATGTACAGCCCCGTTCGTACATGTGGCTAGCATGGCAGAACTGGAGGAGGTGTATTTGGGCACCCGTGAGCCAGCGCGGGACTCACGAGGCCCTACCTCAAGGCGGGTTGTGCCTGAATCTTGTGGCGCGGGGCGCGCATATGAAACCTGTGTAGTGGGGCGACCTGCACCGAACGAACCTCCGGAGGCTATCGCATGAGAAGGCCAAACACCAAAGACCCCAGGAGGTGATGTGTACGGGACCGGCCCACCAGACAGAGCTCAGCCATTGGATTTATCGACGCTGCAGGGACGGACCCGAGCACATACGCCATGCCCAGTCTTCTCATGCAATGATCCCACAGAGAAATGCCCGACGCGCGGCTCCCAGGACGGTGAAGCGCCGAACTGCGGTTGTACGAACCGGGCCGCGTGCCCTTACTCGTCCACACGCAATTAGCTCATGCGAGAACAAGGCACCAAGGACCCCGGGAGGTGACGTGCACAGGAGCTAGCCCGCGGGACAGAGCTCGGTCGCTTGGGTTTAACAACGCTGCAGGGACGGATCCGAGCACATACGCCATGCCAGTCCTTAATCATGAGGCAGTCGTAGGCGGGTTTGTGAGGGCGCAGCGACATTCATGGTGACGAAGCACCAGACATGCAGGTTGGAATACTTAGGAAATTCATAAGGGCAGAGCCAGTTCTGATACATGTGCAAAATGATACAGCTATGGGGCAGGCCCTAGCAGCCTAAGGATGATGTAGCCCAAGGGGCGCTCTCAATCTGAACAAACCAAAAAGTCACCTGGCACCGGTGTTCTAGAAGCATCAAGGTAGCTGAAGACACGTGCTGCGGAAGCTGCTCCTCACGAGCTGGGCGACTCCGGAGGCTGGTCGAGCTCATGAGGCCCGGCGGGCTCGCGAGGGTCCGGAACCTCCTCCGACACGACCGCCTGCCGCCTGGCCTCATGAGCCATCAGAGCACACTACGTGAAGCGCTGGTACGAGTCGCACACGTTCAACAGGCCAAACAGCATGCGAACATAGTTGCAGGGGTAGCCCCCACTCCGGCTGACACGGGACGGCCAGAAGAGGTCCTGCGAAGCGGCCCTGTTAAGGCCTGGGATGTTGACACAGACGCACAGCTCGCTGCCCATGTTAGGGGCCATAGCTGCACTGCGAGGCTGTGCAGGGCGGCGCTCGCCGCGCATGGCCCTTGCCTCCTGAAGCTCCTGGATCGCCTTTGTGATGAACTCTCGCGCAACTGGTCGTGACGCAGCAGTGGGCTCGGCGATGACATCCGTCCTGCCGAGCTCGTGGTCTTGGTCTTGTTGCACCGGAATGGAAACCTTTGGAGGGCTCCTTGGGAACCCACGTCTGTCCTTGCTCCCTTAGCACCGAAAGGGAAACTGTCTCCTCTGCGCCCGCTGGCGCCCGCCTGGCCTTGGTCATCATGGCTCACGTCATCATAGCCTCGTGAGGCTGGGCACTTGCATAGGAAACTCTGCTCCTCGGGGGGCAGCCTGGGGAGGCTGCTCCTCGGGGGGCAGCCTGGGGAGGCTGCTCCTCTGGAGGTCTTGGTGTTTTCCGCCTCGCGAGGCCAGGGGGCCCTCACGAGGGTCTTGTCTTGGTAGTCTTGCAGATGGGCCGTACAAGGCCGTTGAAGGAGCCACGCAATGGGCCGTGGGCAGGCAAGTTTGGATACCCTGGTTCCCAGAACACCGACAGTAGCCCCTGGGCCCAAGGCGCGCTCGGGCTGGCTTCGAGGCGAAGCCGAAGGGCAAGGGCGAAGCGCCGCGGGCCCCAAACCGCCTGCGGGCCAGGCTTGACGCGTGGCGCTTGACGGGACGTGGGCGCCTCCACTTCCCCACGCTGCCTCGGCAACTGCCCATGCTGACAAAAGACTGGCGCACACTGCTAAGCCATCATTGCTCCCTTTCGCCTTGCCTCAGGTCCCCTTCCTTTTGTCGAGAGTTTCTCCAGATCCAATCGCACCCGCCTCCCTTTCTCCTCCTACTCCGGCGCCGGCGACTCCGTGGATGGCTCCCGGGAAGTCAAAACCCACCGCACAGGCCGCAAGCTCTTCCTCCTCCACTGCACCAGCGCTCAGCGCATCCTCCATCGCCAAGGAGGGGCATCTTGCCCCCATGCTCCCGTAGATGGCGAGCGACGACAACGAGTGGAATGAGACCATCATCCTGGCTGGCTCCGCCGAGCAGAGGACCTTGGCACGGACGGTTTATCCCTTCTTCCTCCACAGTGTCTTTGCGGGGCTCGTCCCGCCTTTCTCCAAGTTCTTCGTTGCCGTCCTCGACCACTACAAGATCCAGGCTCTTCACCTTCAACCCAACTCCGTCCTCCTCCTGTCCATCTTCGCCTTCTACTGCGAGGCATTTGTGGGCGTGAGGCCCTCCGTGCCGCTCCTTCGCCACTTCTTCAGCTTGCGGATGCATGATTTGACTTAGTGCTCTGGCTGCGTGTCCTTTGTCACGGTCCACAAGAGCAATATGCTCATGAGGGCCGGGAAGAAGGTGGAAGGCTTCCGACACCGCTGGGTCTTCCTAGACACTGGAAGCCTCAACGAGTGGCTGGAGCTGCCGACTGAGTTGCCCGAGCGGCTCGAGAGGTGGAGCCATGAGAAGTTCTCCGACCCCCTGGCAGAACCCGTCTTGAGGAAGATGACCTCAGATATGGATGGCAAGGCGCTGACGGGGGGCATGCTTGTGAAGGAGTTCCTGATGAAGCGCCTGGCGCTGCTCTAGTCGCACTTGCGCCCCATGTGGGAATTCTAGGGTGCGACGGACGACATCAGGCTGCGCTCGGGGAGCCTGACGGGTGAGGAGATGGACAAGGCCATGAACGTCCTGCTCAACAGCGACCCGGGGAACCTCCCGGAGGCCTACGTCCCGCTATACCGCCACGACGACAGGGAGGACTTGGTCGCCTCCATGCCCGTCTTCAACGAGCTGGGGCTCATGTCGCCTGTACACCCCAACTCCCCCGTGCCGGTGTCTTTCGGCGACAGCGCCGATGGAGCGGGCGTGGAGGACTCGGAGGCGACCGAGGATGACAACGCCGTGACGGAGGTGCCCCCCTGTCGCAGAGCGAGCTTCTCTGCCGGCTTGAGGACAATGACGACACCGACGAACCCCCGACCATGGACTCCCCGCGCCCCACCAGGGTCCTTAGGAGGCCGAGGCCTTCCCCCCGGGCGCCGCCTGCATCCGGCCGGGTGACCCTGAAGAAAGGTGTGGCTGCGTCCGCTCAGGCGGGCTCCCCGGGCACAGGTAAGGTGGGAGAGGCGTCGGTCCCTCCCCTGCCTGGCCCGCGAGCCGAAGACGAAGCGACCGCCGCCGGGGCTGACGAGGTCCAGCCGGCCGTGACTCCTCAGGGCGATCCCTCTGCCTTTCCAGGCGGCGGCACTGCGCCAGGGCCGGCCAGAGAGCACCCCACCAATCCCCCAAGCACGACCCAGGCCGCGTCAGGGAAAAGCGGGGGCGCCCCAGCTTCAGCCAAGAAGGAGAAGAGGAGGGCGTGGATCGACCTAGACGAGTAAGTACCCTACCTTGTTCTTGAGTTAAGCACAAACTGCGATTGTGACCACGATGCCCCCCCTCCCGCCTGGTGACCAGGCTGGGCACCGTGACGAAGAAGAGGAAGGAGAGCGTGCGGCCGAAGGATCCCCCGGCCCCGAGGGCGCCGTCAGCTTCTGGCCGCGGCCGCGGCGGATGCGGGGGCACGCCAGGCCGGTCCAGCACGGCCTCCGGGCGTGCGGGCGACGCCACGCTCGAGCGCTCGGGCGCTCCACCTACTCCGGGCGCTTCGCCGGTGTTGCCTGGGGCAGCGACCATCGGGGGGACTGAGGTTCAGGAGGCAGCGCCCCCCGCCGTAATTGCAACGGTCCCCACGCGTGAGGAAGAGGCAGTCCCTCGCCCTCTCGAGACGGAGCGCGCGCCTGAGGATGTGGTGATGCAGCCTCAGGAGGATCCAGCCCCCGTAGGTCAGCAGGTTGCGGAGCCGTCCGCCCTTGTCACGCCTGAGGGGGGCTCGGAGCCTCCGTTGCCCCTAGCTGCCCATGCCCGCGCTTCCTTGGCCGTGGCGGCAGTTGACACGCCTGCGCCGCCTCCTTGCCAGTCCCTCGCGCTGGCGAACTACGGCCCCCTCGTCAGGCCCGGGGCCCTGGAGGAAGCCTTCGCTGCGCTCGGCCAACTCCGAGCCGACCTCCAATACGCCGACAGGTGCCTCGTGAGGGAACGCCTGGGGCTTGTCTCGGGGTGGCTCCAGGCCAACTCATCCACCAGGACGGCCTGGGACCAGGCTGACGCAGCCGCCGCGGAGAGCAGGAAGGAAGCCACCAAAGCCATGGGGGTTCGTGACGCGGCGCTGGCTAGCGCAGCGTCTGCCAAGAAGTGTTGCAACAAGGCAGAAGCCAAGCTGAAGACCCTTCGGGAGGAGCAGGTTGCGCACGCCCAACGGTTCCAGTGGCAGGAGAAGGACCTCAAGGCCCGCAAAGCAAAGCTCGCCGATCGCGACGCCAAGCTGGCCCAGGTGACCACTGACCAATCTGCGAAGTGGGACCGCCTGGCCAAGCTGAAGGAGGAGGTAGACAAGGCCCAGGCATCCCATGCTCAGCACATCTCTGAGGCGACAGCCCAGCTGGAGGCCAGGGAGAAGATCCTTGCCGCCGCCGAGAAGAAAGCGGTTGTGGAACGCGAGGCCTTCCTTTCCCTCGAGCTCGGGTCTCACGAGGCGCTACGTTCTATCTGCGGTGGAGGATACGAAGAGCCGCTGGTGACCCCTGAAGACGGCCTTGCTGGGCTCTTCTCCAAGCTTGCCGAAGCGCTCAAGGGTGCCGGGCTAAAGTGGACTCCTTTTTGGAGGAGGAGTGCCGCTCGCTCTTCACTACAGCCGCGACGCGCGTCTTCAGCCATCTCTACCTCCAGGACCCAGCCTTCAACCTCGGCGCATTGATCCACCCGGTGGCTCCTGAGTCCCGTGCCACTGCCGTGGGGGCCGTGAAGGATCAGGTGGACGCGCTATTGAAGAAGTTCCTCTGCGTTCCCAACCCTGAGGCTCCGGCGGCAGAGGTCGGCGGCGGCGAAGATGGCGGCAGCGACATCGACGACGGGCTCCCAGCGACCGGGATAAGCGGCGGTGATGGAAATGGCGGTGGTGGCGCTTCTTCCTAGTTTTATCTTGCAACATTTACCGTGCCTCGTGGAGGCATAAAAACTTTCTGTTTGAATCTGTGGAACACTTCGTGCTTGTAATAACTGTTAGGACTCCGTGATTTTCTTTCCGTGCTTGATTTCCTTCTTGTCTGCCTTTGTGTTCTGCGTCGGCAGGGCCCAGCCCCGCGCATACCTTGACCGCCGTTGGGGCGTCCGGATCACCAGGACGAGACCAAGGGGCAAGGGGCCACGTGACTAGTGAGGCCCCTGAGTCATGATGCTCAGGGGTCCCCCTTGACGTACGAACAACCCTCATGAAGGAAATGTGAGCAACGTCTAAGTTGATCCGGAGTCCTCCATACCTTTCCTCGCCAGCTTTTGCCTGGGAGGGACGTGAGAAGAACAGGTGCCAGGGACCTGGTGAGGCGGCTCATGCCAGGCTTGGCCTGAGCACAGCCCCGTGTCCAGCCCCCTCGCACGTGCCTCCGTTGGGGAAAGCTACGTGATAGGGTTGTGTAAAGAGCCGGTAGGCTGTCCTGAGGTTAGTGCGGCCACTAGGGTGCCCTCAGTTGTTTATCGACCAGCGCGGAGCATGGGGCTTCCACTTTGCGTGGGCATAGTCACTCCTCGACCGTGTCATCCGCCAGCGCGAAGCATGGGGCTTCCACTTGTGCGTGGGCATAGTCGCTCCTCGACCGTGTTGTCTGCCAGTGCGGAGCATGGGGCTTCCACTTGTGCGTGGGCATAATCGCTCCTCGACCGTGTTATCTGCCAGCGTGGAGCATGGGGCTTCCACTTGTGCGTGGGTGGGAGTTCCCTTGGGGGGAAACTCCGGGGCGTGTACAAACCCGTTCAAACATGTGGCTAGCACGGTAGAACTGGAGGAGGTGTATTTGGGCACTCGTGAGCCAATGCGGGACTCATGAGGCCCTACCTCAAGGCGGGTTGTGCCTGAATCTTGTGGCATGAGGTGCGCTTTAGGAACCTGTGGGTCGGGGGGGCCTGCGCCGAATGCCCATCCGGAGGTTATCGCATGAGAAGGCCGAACACCAATGACCCCAGGAGGTGACGTGAACGGGACCGGCCCGCCAGACAAAGCTCAGCCATTGGCTTTATCAACGCTGCAGGGACAGACTCGAGCACAGACGCCGTGCCAAGTCTTCTCATGCAACGATCCCATGGAAAAACACCCGGCGTGCGGCTCCCGCAATGGCGAAGTGCCAAACTGTGGTTATACGAACCGGGCCACGCGCCCTTACTCATCCACACGCGATTAGCTCATGCGAGAACAAGGCACCAAGGACCCCGGGAGGTGACGCGCACGGGGGCTGGCCCACGGGACAGAGCTCGGTCACTTGGATTTGACAGCGCTGCAGGGACGGACCCGAGCACAGACGCCGTGCCAGTCCTTAATCATGAGGCGGTCACGGGCAGGGTTGTGAGGGCACAACAACATTCATGGTGACGAAGCACCGGACATGCAAGTTGGAATATTTAGGAAATTCATAAAGGCGAAGCCAGTTCTGATACATGCGCAAAACGATACAGCTGTAAGGACTGACCCTGACAGCCTAAGGATGATGCAGCCCAAGGGGCGCCCTCAATCTGAACAAACCAAAAAGTCACCTAGCACCAGTGTTGTAGGAACGTCGAGGTAGCTGGAGACGCGTGCTACGGAAGTTGCTCCTCACGAGCTGGGCGGCTCCAGAGGCCCGCCGAGCTCACGAGGGTCCGAAACCTCCTCCGATATGACCGCCTGGCACCTGGCCTCGTGAGCCGCCAAAGCATGTTGCGCGAAGCGCTGGTACATGGCGCCCATGTTTAGCAGGCCGATCGGCATGCAGACGTAGTTGCAGGGGTAGCCCCCACTCCGGCCGACATGGGATGGCCAGAAGAGGTCCTGCGAAGCGGCCCTGTTGAGGCATGGTATGTTGACGCAGACGCGCAGCTCGCTGCCCATGTCAGGGGCCACAGCTGCACTGGGGGGCCTTGTGGGGCGGCGCTCGCCGCGCATGGCCCTTGCCTCCTGAAGCTCCTGGATCACCTTGGTGATGAACTCTCGCGCGCCTGGCGCCTTGCGCCTTGTTCGCGGGGGTGCGCATCGAAGCACGCCTCCAAGTGGTGCCTGAACACCTCCCTCGTTGCGCCGGTCAGGTCAGAGGCCCTCCAGATGAGAGCCCCCGAGCCCATCCTGAGGGGGGCGCCGGGCGCGCCTTCCTATGCGAGAGGAAAGGGTGCCCAGCAGCGGGCGCGGGGCCCGAGGCACCACCAGCGGGCGCTCCGGGCTCCTAATGGCCCTTGGGAAGGAGCTGCTTCTTCTTCTTGGGGGTGGACTCCGAAGGTGGGACGGCGCCCTCGTCGTCCGGGTTGTCGGCCGCCGCGGCTTGGTAGGTGCACTCGAGGGAGCACACCACATCCTTCTCATCGCAGGCGACAATGATGATGCCGCCGCTCCCTGGCATCTTGAGTACGTTGTAACCATGGCGAGTTGTTGCCATGAACTCTGCGAGGGCCGGATACCCAAGGATGGCGTTGTACAGGAGGCCGATGTGGGTGACGTCGAAGTCGATGAGCTCGGTGTGGTAGTTGTCGCGCTTGCCAAAGGTGAATGGGAGGCGTATCTACCCCAGGGGGACGGTGGAGCCATCGGTCACTCCTGAGAAGGGCTTGGTTGGCAGAAGCTGATCATAAGGCAGTTGGAGCGTCTCGAATGTCTCGACAGAGAGGACATTGAGCCCCGCGCCACCGTCGATGAGGGTCTTGGTGACGAGGACGTTGCTGATGGTGGGCGTGCAGAGCATGGGGAGGGCGCCAGCGGTGGCCGAGCACTTGAGCTAGTCCATGGAGTCGAAAGTGATGGCGTGCTTCGACCACCTGAGGGGACGCGTCGCCTCAAGCTTGGGGAGGGCCACGTTCACCTCATGAGAGAATTGCTTGAAGATGCGATGTGAGGCTGGGGCCTGAGCACCGCCCAAGATGCAGGCGATGGCGCGAGGCTCCTGGAAGCCCCCAGCCCCATCATCTTGCCGGTTGTCGTCATTTCTCCTTGGCGGCGGTGTCAGCGGAGGGAGGCCGGCATTGCCCTGAGGACGGACCTCATGAGGCTGGTCACGCCAGGGCCCGTCACAAGGCTCATCACGCCAGCGGTCCTCACGAGGCTGGCCGCGCCAGTCCTGGTGAGGGTCGCGGTTGTCCCAGTGGCCTCCGCCGTGGCCTCCTCCACGACCGTAGCCATGGTCAGTCCGCTCGGGGCGGCGGCCAAGGCGCCCCTCGCGGAGGGCCCTGAGCTCCTAGTAGTCGTTGGTGTTGTGGCTGTGGACGTTGTGGAAGATGCAGAACGGGCGGTTGCCCCGGGGAGGTTCATCATGGTCGCGACCATGCTTCATCTCAGGTTCAGCTGCAAGCACGGTGGGACCCTTGCGCTTTGCCTCCTTAACCTTGGCCTTGTTGTCTTCAGGATCGGCCTCCGGAAGCTCAAGGAGGGAGAGGCGGCCCTCCTCGGCCCTTGCGCACTTGTTCCCCAGGTTCAACATCTCCAGGGCCGAGCACAGGTCCTTGTTGATGGTGAGCTCCTCCTTCATCTTGACGTCCCAGACGCCTTCAGAGAATGCTAAGATGATGGCCTGATCTGATGCCTTCGGGGTCCTGAGGCGGATGTTCATGAAGCGCTATATGTACTTGTGCAAGGTTTCGCCTGGCTGCTGCTTCACGCGCCGTAGGTCACCCACTGCAGGAGCGCGGTCCCGTGTGCCCTGGAAGTTGATGATGAAGTGCTCGCGGAGCTCCTCCCAGGAGGAGATTGGCCCCTCTGGGAGGTTCAGGAGCCAAGAGCGCGCGCCATCCTTGAGGGCCATGGGGAACCAGTTAGCCATGACCTTGTCATCTCCGCTTGCCGCTTCGATGCTCAGCGCATAGAGCTGGAGGAATTCTGCGGGGTCGGGGGTACCGTCGTAGCGCGGAGGCAGATCTGGCTTGAACTTACCAGGCCAGACGACACGGCGTAGCTCCGGGGAGAAAGCACGGTAGCCCGCCGCACTCACGGGCACCGCGCGCGCGAGGGGAGCCCGGCCCTGACGTCCGCGCGCCGTAGCCTCGGGCGATGCATGGTCTTGGTGTTGGCGCTGTGGCGTTGGGAGCGCGCGCACATCGGTTTGTGGCCGCTGGACCACCTGGCAACTTGCTTCATCGTGCGTCGGCGCTCCGCGCGGCGGGTCACACCGGGGCGCATCGCGCCTGGGCTCGGGGTCAGCACCGCGCAGTGGAGGAGGAGGAGGCGCGCCATGAGCCACGTCACCCGCCTGAGATGGCGAGGGAGGGAGCGAGTGAGATGGTGTAGGGGCCTCGCCGGCGGCGTTGACAAGCTCGGCGATGCGGCCAAGCCAGTCGTTGGCAGGGCGATAACGCAGGAGCTCGTGCGCCATGAGCAACGCAGCCTGCGCATTTCCCGGCCCGCGGTGAGCGTGGGAGGATGACGCCGTGGCTGGAGTAGGCAAAGGAGTAGCTGTACGGCCGTCACGCCGCACGGAGGGTGGCAACGACGAATCCTGCTGCTCGCGGGCAGCGGGGTCAGTGGCAGCGTTAGCCACGGGGGGAGGCAGAGCGGCGAGGAGCGCCATTACCCACGGGTGCCATCTGGGCGACACGAGCGGCCCGGCGCTCGGCACGGACACGGCGTGCGTCGGCCATGGGAGCGACGGAGCAGAGGCGAAGTGAAGGTGGAAGGAGGACTTCGACACGTCCCTACCTGGCGCGCCAAATGTCGGATTCAGGGCTCTGCAGACCCAAGAAGGTTCAAACTCTGGGGCATGTGCGAAGATCTCAACCTCTCGAGCCTTGAGCTCGTCGCCCTACAACCTAGCCTAGCTGAATTCGCGTGAGCGAGGAAGAAGATGAACACGGCAGTTTACCCAGGTTCGGGCCACCTTTCGGTGTAAAACCCTACTCTTGCTTTGTGGTGGATTGGCCTCACGAGGAGGTTGGGGATGAACTAGTACAGTGGATGAGTTGCCTCGCGACGGCTCGGGGGTGAGAATGAGTCGACCCCTTCTACGGTGGTGGCTAACCTATATTTATAGTGGCCTTGGTCCTCTTCCCTGGAAAGTTAGGTGGGAAGGGATACCACAACGCCAATTTGAAAGGGGACAAGAGGTACACCCTATCCTGACAAAAGGTGGTCTTCTCCTGCAAAGCTTCTGGTCGTGACGCAGCAGTGGGCTCGGCGATGACATCCGTCCTACCGAGCTCGTGGTCTTGGTCTTGTTGCACCAGAATGGAAACCTTTTGAGGGCTCCTTGGGAACCCACGTCTGTCCTTGCTCCCTTAGCACCGAAAGGGAAACTGTCTCCTCTACGCCCGCTGGCGCCCGCCTGGCCTTGGTCGTCATGGCTCACGTCATCGCAGCCTCGTGACGCTGGGCACTTGTATAGGAAACTCCGCTCCTCGGGGGGCAGCCTGGGGAGGCCGCTCCTCTGGAGGTCTTGTTGTCGTCCACCTTGCGAGGCCAGGGGGCCCTTGCGAGGGTCTTGTCTTGGTAGTCTTGCAGATGGGCCATACCAGGCCGTCGAAGGAGCCACGCCATGGGCCGCGGGCAGGCAAGTCTGGATACCCCGGTTCCCAGAACGCCGACAGTCACACTCACGGGAGCAGCGCGCATGGGGTAAGCTCGGTCTTGACACCCACGTGCCGCAGCCTCCGGCGGCGCGCGGTCCTGGTGCTGGCGCTGCGGCGCTGGGAGCGCGCGCGCATCGGCTTGCTGCCGCTGGACCACCTGGCAGCTTGCTTCATCGCGCGCTGGTGCTCCGCACGGCGGGTCGCGCTGGGGCGCATCACGCCTGGGCTCGGGGTCGGTGCCGCGCAAAGGAGGAGGAGGAGGAGGCGCGCCGTGAGCCACGTCGCCCGCCTGGGACGGTGGGGGAAGGAGCGAGCGGGACGGTCGTCATAGAGGTCGTTGGCGGGGCGATAACGCAGGAGCTCGCGCGCCATGAGCAGCACAGCCTACGTGTTTGCCGGCCCGCGGCGAGCGTGGGAAGACGATGACGTGGCCGGAGTAGGCGACGGAGTAGCTGCGTGACCATCACGCCGCACGGAGGGCGGCAACGATGAATCCTGCTACTCATGAGCAGTAGGGTCAGTGGCAGCGTTGGCCGTGGGGGAGGCAGAGCGGCAAGGAGCGCCATTGCCCACGGGTGCCGTCTGGGCGACACGAGCGGCCCGGTGCTCGGCACGGACACAGCGTGCGTCGGCCATGGGAGCGACGGAATGGAGGCGAAGCGAAGGTGGAAGAAGGACTTCGACACGCCCCTACCTGGCGCGCCAAATGTCGGATTCCGGGCTCCGCAGACCCAAGAAGGTTCGAACTCTGGGGCGTGTGCGAAGATCTCAACCTCTTAAGCCTCGAGCTCATCGCCCTATAGCCTAGCCTCGCCGGATACACGCTCAAGCGGGGAAGAAGATGGACACGGCAGTTTACCCAAGTTCGGGCCACCTTGCGGTGTAAAACCCTACTCCTGCTTTGTGGTGGATTGGCCTCACGAGGAGGTTTGAGGATGAACTAGTACAGTGGGTGAGCTGCCTCGTGAGGGCTCGGGGGGTGAGAATGAGTCCACCCATTCTAAGGTGGTGGCTAACCTATATTTATAGTGGCCTCGGTCCTCTTCCCTCAAAACTTAGGCGGGAAGGGATCCCACAACGACCAATTCGAAAGGGGACAAGTTGTACATCTTATCCTGACGAAAGGTGATCTTCGCCTGCAAAGCATCTGGTCGTGACGCAGCGGTGGGCTCGGCGATGGCATCCGTCCTGTCGAGCTCGTGGTCTTGGTCTCGTTGCACCGGAATGGAAACCTTTGGGGGATTCCTTGGGAACCCACGTCTGTCCTTGCTCCCTTAGCACCTAAAGGGAAACTGCCTCCTCTACGCCCGCTGGCGCCCGCCTCGCCTTGGTCATCATGGCTCATGTCATTGCAGCCTCATGAGGCTGGGCACTTGCATAGGAATCTCCGCTCATTGGGGGGTGCCTAGGGAGGCTGCTCCCTCTGGAGGTCTTGGTGTCGTCCGCCTCGCGAGGCCAGGGGGCCCTCGCGAGGGTCTTGTCTTGAAGGTCTTGCCGCTGGGCCGTACCAGGCCGTCGAGCGAGCCATGCCGTGGGATGCAGGCTGGCAAGTCTGGGTACCCTGGTTCCCAGAATGCCGATAGGCACAACCAAAGGGGAGAGGACTTGGACTCCAAGTCCAATCCTATTCCTACTAGGACTCCCCTTTTTTTCCTTCCCTAGCCACATGGGCTTTTGAGGACTTGATGCGCCTAGCCCAAAAAGGCCAGGGCGCCTCCCCTCATCCCATGCCATCCCTTGGGTCATGGTGGACCCACTTTTGGACTTCCGGACCCCTTCGGAATCCTTCAGAACCTTCTAGAAGCTTCACGGTACAATACCGAAAAAATGCATCTTTTTCCGGAACCCAAAATATGACTTCCCATATATAAATCTTTACCTCTCGACCATTCCGAGACTCCTAGTGATGTCCGGGATCTCATCTGGGACTCCAAACAACATTCGATTATCAATCATCAAATATCCCAATACTACTCTAGCGTCAATGAACGTTAAGCATGCGACCCTGCGGGTTCGGGAATCATGTAGTCATGACCGAGACACCTCTCCGGTCAATAACAAATAGCGGGACCTGGATGCCCATATTGATTCCTACATATTCCACGAAGATCTTTTATTAGTTGAACCACAATGTCAAGGATTTGTTTAATCCCGTATGCAATTCCCTTTGTCCGGCGATATGTTACTTGCCCGAGATTCGATCGTCGGTATCTTCATACCTAGTTCAATCTCATTACCGGCAAGTCTCTTTACTCGTTCCGTAATACAAGATCCCATGACTAACTCATTAGTCACATTGCTTGGAAGCTCTTTAAGATGTTGTATTACCAAGAGGGCCCAGAGATATCTCTCCGTAATACGGAGTGACAAATCCCAGTCTCGATCCATGCCAACCCAACAGACACCTTCGGAGATACCTGTAGAGCACCTTTATGATCACCCAGTTACGAAGTGACGTTTGGATACACACTAAGTATTCCTCCGGTGTCAGGGAGTTACACGATCTCATGGTTTAAGGAACAGACACTTGACATGAAGAAAGCTATAGCAAATAAACTAAACGATCTGATGCTAAGCTTACGGTTGGGTCTTGTCCATCACATCATTCTCCTAATGATGTGATCCTGTTATCAAATGACAACTCATGTCTATGGTTAGGAATCCTTAACCATCTTTGATCAATGAGCTAGTCTAGTAGAGGCTTACTAGGGACACCGTGTTGTCTATGTATTCACACATATATTTAAGTTTCCAGTCAATACAATTCTAGCATGAATAATAAACATTTATCATGAACAAGGAAATATGATAATAACCAATTTATTATTGCCTCTAGGGCATATTTCCAACAGTCTCCCACTTGCACTAGAGTCAATAATCTAGTTTACATAATTATGAATCTAACACCCATGGAGTCTTGGTGCTGATCATGTTTTGCCTGCGGAAGAGGTTTAGTCAACGAGTCTGCCACATTCAGATCCGTATGTACTTTGCAAAGTTCTATGTCTCCATCCTTAACATAATTACGAATGGAGTTGAAGTGGCGCTTGATGTGCTTGGTTCTCTTGTGAAACCTGGGCTCCTTGGCAATGGCAATAGCTCTAGTGTTGTCACAAAAGATAGTCATTGGATCCGATGCACTAGGTATTACACCCAGATCGGATATGAACTCCTTCATCCAGACTCCTTCTTGCGCTGCTTCCGAAGTAGCTATATACTCCGCTTCACATGTAGATCCCGCCACGACGCTCTTCTTGGAACCGCATCAACTGACTTCTCCACCATTTATTATAAATACGTATCCGTTTGAGACTTAGAGTCATCTGGATCTGTGTCGAAACTAGCATCGACGTAACCCTTTACGACGAGCTCTTCGTCGCCTCCATAAACGAGAAACATGTCCTTAGTCCTTTTCAGGTACTTCAGGATATTCTTGACCGCTGTCCAGTGATCTACTCCTGGATCACTTTGGTACCTCCCTGCCAGACTTATGGCAGGGCACACATCAGGTCTGGTACACAACATGGCATACATTATAGAACCTATGGTTGAGGCATAGGGAATGACTTTCATCCTTTCTCTTTCTTCTGCCATGGTCGGGCTTTGAGTCTTACTCAACTTCACACCTTGCAATACAGGCAAGAACCCTTTCTTTGACTGATGCATTTTGAACTTCTTTAAAACTTTGTCAAGGTATGTACTTTGTGAAAGTCCTATTAGGCGTCTTGATCTATCTCTATAGATTTTTGATGCCCAATATGTAAGCAGCTTCACCGAGGTCTTTCATTGAAAACCTCTTATTCAAATATCCTTTTATGCTTTCCAGAAATTCTATATCATTTCCAATCAACAATATGTCATCCACATATAATATCAGAAATGCTACAGAGCTCCCACTCACTTTCTTGTAAATACAAGCTTCTCCGTAAGTTTGTATAAAACCAAAAGCTTTGATCACTTCATCAAAGCGAGTATTCCAACTCCGAGATGCTTGCAGTAGTTCATAGATGGATCGCTCGAGCTTGCATACTTTGTTAGCATCCTTAGGATTGACAAAACCTTCTGGTTGCATCATATACAACTCTTCCTTAAGAAACCCGTTAAGGAATGCCATTTTGACGTCCATTTGCGAGATCTCATAATCATGAAATGCGACAATTGCTAACATAATTCTAACAGACTTAAGCATCGCTATGGGTGAGAAAGTCTCATCGTAGTAAACCCCTTGAACTTGTCAGAAACCCTTTGCAATAAGTCAAGCTTTATAGACAATGACATTACCATCAGCGTCTGTCTTCTTCTTCTTAAAGATCCATTTATTCTCAATGGCTCGCCGATCATCGGGCAAGTCCACCAAAGTCCATACTTTGTTCTCATAAATGGATCCTATCTCAGATTTCATGGCCTCAAGCCATTTGTTGGAATCCGGGCTCATCATAGCTTCTTCATAGTTCGTAGGTTCGCTGTTGTCTAACAACATGACTTCCAGGACTGGATTACCGTACCACTCTGGTGCGGAACATACCCTGGTCGACCTACGAAGTTCAGTAGTAACTTGATCCGAAGTTTCATGATCATCATCATTAGCTTCCTCTTCAGTTGGTGTAGGCATCACGGGAACTGCTTTCTGTGATGTGCTACTTTCCAATTCGAGAGAAGGTATGATTACCTCATCAAGTTATACTTTCCTCCCACTCATTTCTTTCGAGAGAAACTCCTTCTCTAGAAAGGACCCGTTCTTGGCAACAAAGATCTTGCCCTCGAATCTATGGTAGAAGGTATACCCAATGGTCTCTTTAGGGTATCCTATGAAGACGCACTTCTCCGCTTTGGGTTCGAGCATATCAGGCTGAAGCCTCTTGACATAAGCGTCTCATCCCCAAACTTTAAGAAACGACAGCTTAGTTTTCTTGCCAAACCACAACTCATACAGTGTCATCTCAACGGATTTAGACGGTGCCCTATTTAAAGTGAATGCGGCTGTCTCTAATGCATAACTCCAAAACGAAAGTGGCAAATCGGTAAGAGACATCATAGAATGCACCATATCCAATAGAGTACGATTATGATGTTCGAACACATCATTATGCTGTGGTGTTCCAGGTGGCGTGAGCTATGAAACAATTCCACATTGTCTTAAATGGATACCAAACTCGTAACTCAAATATTCACCTCCACGATCATATTGTAGAAACTTTATTTTCTTGTTACGATGATTTTCCACTTCACTCTGAAATTCCTTGAACTTTTCAAATGTTTCAGACTTGTGTTTCATTAAGTAAATATAACCATATCTACTCAAATCATCAGTGAAGGTAAGAAAATAACGATATCCATCGCGTGCTTCAACACTCATCGGACCGCATACATCAGTATGTATTATTTCCAATAAGTCACTAGCTCACTCCATTGTTCCGGAGAACGGAGTTTTAGTCATCTTGCCCATGAGGCATGGTTCATGTGTCTCAAATGATTCATAATCAAGAGATTCCAAAAGTCCATCAACATGGAGTTTCTTCATGCGCTTTACACCAATATGACCTAAGCGGCAGTGCCACAAATATGTGGTACCATCATTATTAAATTTGCATCTTTTGGCATCAATATTATGAATATGTGTATCACTACGATCGAGATTCAACAAGAATAAACATTCACAAGGGGTGCATGGCCATAAAAGATATTACTCATATAAATAGAACAACCATTATTCTCTGACTTAAATGAATAACCGTCTCACAAAAAACAAGATCCAGATATAATGTTCATGCTCAACGCAGGCACCAAATAACAATTATTTAGGTTTAAAACTAATCCCGAAGGTAGATGTAGAGGTAGCGTGCCGACGACGATCACATCAACCTTGGAACCATTTCCGATGCGCATCGTCACCTTGTCCTTAGCCAGTCTTCATTTATTCCGCAGCTTCTGTTTTGAGTTACAAATATGAGCAACCGAACCAGTATCAAATACCCAAGCGCTACTATGAGCATTAGTAAGGTACACATCAATAACATGTATATCAAATATACCTTTGTTAACGTTGCCAGCCTTCTTATCTGCCAAGTACTTGGGGCAATTCCGCTTCTAGTGACCATTCCCCTTGGAGTAGAAGCACTCAGTCTCAGGTTTGGGTCCAGCCTTGGGTTTCTTCACGAGAGCGACAACTGCTTTACCGTTCTTCTTGAAGTTCCCTTTCTTTCCCTTGCCTTTCTTGAAACTAGTGGTCTTTTTAACCATCAACACTTGATGCTCCTTCTTGATTTCTACCTCCGCAGCCTTAAGCATCGCGAAGAGCTCGGGAAGTGTTTTCTCCATCCCTTGTATATTATAGTTCATCACAAAGCCCTTATAGCTTGGTGACAGTGATTGGAGAATTCTGTCAATAACCGAGTCATCTGGAAGATTAACTCCCAACTGAGTCAAGCGGTTGTGCAACCCAGACATTCTGAGTATATGCTCACTAACAGAACTGTTCTCCTCCGTTTTACAGCTAAAGAACTTGTCGGAGATGTCATACCTCCCGACCCGGGCATGAGCTTGAAATACCAATTTCAGCTCCTGGAACATCTCATATGCTTCGTGGTGCCCAAAACGTCTTTGGAGCCCCGGTTCTAAGCCGTAAAGCATGGCGCACTGAACAATCGAGTAGTCATCAGAACATGCCTGCCAGATGTTCACAACATCCATAGACAATGCTGGAGGGGGTGCGTCACCTAGCGGTGCATCAAGGACATAAGCATTCTGTGCAGCAATGGGGATAATCCTCAAGTTACGGACCCAGTCCGCATAGTTGCTTCCATCATCTTTCAACTTAGCTTTCTCTAGGAACGCATTAAAATTCAGGGGAACTACAGCGTGGGCCATTGATCTATAACACAAATTTTGCAAAGACAATTAAGACTAAGTTCATGATAATTTAGTTCAGTTAATCAAATTACTAATGAACTCCCACTTAAATCAACATCCCTCAAGTTGTCTAAGTGACACATGATCCAAGTCAACTAACCCATGTCTGATCATCATGTGAGATGGGGTAGTCATCAATGGTGAACATCTTCATGTTGATCATATCTACTATATGACTCATGTTCGACCTTTCGGTCTCCTGTGTTCCGAGGCCATGTCTGTACATGCTAGGCTCGTCAAGTTTAACCCTAGTATTCTGCATGTGTAAAACTGGCTTACGCCAGTTGTATGCGAACGTAGAGTCTATCACACCTGATCATCATGAGGTGCTTCAAAACGATGAACTTTTGCAATGGTGCATACTCAGGGAGAACAAAGTTTCTCAAAATTAAGTGAAGGGATCATCTTATAATGCTACCGTCGTTCTAAGCAAAATAAGATGCATAAAAAGGATAAACATCACATGCAATCAATATGTGACATGATATTGCCATTATCATCTCGTGCCTTTGATCTCCATCGTCACCGGCATGACACCATGATCTCCATCATCGTGTCATCACGTGGTCGTATCTGCCAACCATTGCTTCTACAACTATTGCTAATGCATAGCGATAAAGTAAAGCAATTACATGGCAATTAATAAATTAAAGACAACCCTATGGTTCCTGCCGATTGCCGTACTCATCGACATGCAAGTTGTGAACCTATTACAAAACATGATAATCTCATACATCAACATATATCACATCATGTTTTGGCCATACCACATCACAACATGCCCTGCAAAAACAAGTTAGACGTCCTCTACTTTGTTGTTGTAAATTTAACGTGGCTGCTATGGGCAACTAGCAAGAACCGTTCTTACCTACGCAAAGCCACAATGGTGATAATCAAGTTGCCTTTTAACCTTCTATAAGGACCGCCTTCGTCAAATTAGATTCAACTAAAGTAGGAGAGACAGACACCCGCTAGCCACCTTATGCAAAACAAGTTGCATGTTAGTCGGTGGAACCGGTCTCATGTGCGAGGACATGTAAGGTTAGTCCGAGCCACTTCATCCCACAATACCACCGAATCCAAATAAGACAATAGAGGTAAGCAATTTGAGCATCAACGCCCACAACTCTTTGTGTTCTACTCATGCATATACATCTACGCATAGACCTAGCTCATGATGCCACTGATGTGGAATGAAGCATGAAAATAAATAAAAAATCCTACAAACACCCAAGATCTATCTAGGAGAGGCATAGCAACGAGAGGGGAGAGTGTGTCTACGTACCCTCGTAGACCGAAAGCGGAAGCGTATAGAACATGGTTGATGTAGTTGTACTCTTCACGACCCGATCATGATCCAACTGATCTAGTGCCGAACGGATGGCACCTCCGAGTTTAGCACATGTGCGGCTCGATGACATCTCCTCCTCCTTGATCTAGCAAGAGAAGGCGGAGAATTAGATGGGATCATAACCAGCAGGATGGCGTGGTGGTGATGGTGGTGGTGGAGCTAGTTCAGCAGGGCTTCGCCAAGCGCTACTAGAACAAGGACGAAGGAACTACGGAGTAATGGGAGAGAGAGGGGCACCAAGGGTTTGGTGTGTCCTCTTGGGGCGCCCCTCCCCTCTATATATAGGAGGAGGGGCATGGGGAACAGCCCCTCCAAGCCCTAGGGCGCAGCCAAGGGGGAGAGGACTTGGACTCCAAGTCCAATCTTATCCCTACTAGGACTCCCCTTTTTTTTTCCTTCCCTAGCCACATGGGCTTTTGAGGACTTGGTGCGCCTAGCCCAATAAGGCCAGGACGCCTCCCCTTAGCCCATGCCAGCCCTTGGGTCATGGTGGACTGATTGCTTGTATTTGCGTTGGTATTTCCCCGAAGAGGAGAGGATGATGCAGCACAACAACGAGAAGTATTTCCCTCAGTTATGAAACCAAGGTTATCAATCGAGTAGGAGAACCAAGCAACACTATGTAATCAGTACCTGCACACAAATAACAAATTCTTGCAACCCAACACGTAAGAGGGATTGACAATCCCTCCTCGGTATTGAGATAGATAAAATTGCATGAGATTGGATAAATAGATCTAGCGAAAACACAAAATAAAATAAATAAAGAAAAAGTGCAGCAAGATATTTTTGGGTTTTTGGAATAATAGATCTGAAAACGATATGATAAAATATAGACCTGGGGACGTAGATTTCACTAGTGGTTTCTCTCGAGAATATAGCATACGGTGGGTAAACAAATTACTGTTGGGCAATTGATAGAAGAGCAAATAGTTATGACGATATCCAAGGCAATGATCATGTATATAGGCATCACGTCCAATATTAGTAGACAGACTCCTGCCTGCATCTACTACTATTACTCCACACATCGACAACTATCCAGCATGCATCTAGTGTATTAAGTTCATGGAGAAACGGAGTAATGCAATAAGAACGATGACATGATGTAGACAAGATCTATTCATGTAGGAATAGACCCCATCTTTTTATCCTTAATAGCAACGATACATGCGTGCCTCGCTATCGCTTTTGTCACTGGGTGAGGACACCACAAGATCGAACCCATCACAAAGCACCTCTCCCCATTGCAAGAAAAATCAATCTAGTTGGCCAAACCAAACCAAAGTTTCGGAGAAGAAATACGATGCTATAACAACCATGCATATAAGAGATCAAAGAAGACTCAAATAATATTCATAGATAGAACTGATCATAAACTCGCAATTCATTGGATCCCAACAAACACACTGCAAAAAGTCATTACATCAAATAGATCTCCAAGAACATCGAGGAGAACATTGTATTGAGAATCAAAAAGAGAGAAGAAGCCATCTAGCTACTGCCTATGGACCCGTAGGTCTGTGGTAAACTACTCACGCATCATTGGAGGAGCACCAATGAGGATGATGAACCCCTCCGTGATCGTGTTCCCCTCCGGCAAGGTGCCGGAATAGGGCTCTAGATTGGATCTCGTGGTTCTGGAACTTGCAGCGGCTAGAATTGTGTTTTGTCGACTCCCCTAAGGTTTCTAGAATATTTGGGTATTTATTGAGCTGAGAGGCGGTGGAAAGGACTCCCGTGGGCCCCACTACCCACCTGGGCGCGCCAGGGGCCTCTGGCGCACCCTGTGTCTGGTGGGCCCCACGGGCCTCCCCTATGGTCTTCCTTGGATCCCAAGGTGTCTTCTGGGTAGAAAAAAATCTCCAAAAAGTTTTGCTACGTTTGGACTCCGCTTGATATGGATATTCTGCTAAGTAAAAGACAAGCAAAAAACAACAAATGGTACTGGGCACTATGTCAATAGGTTAGTCCCAAAAAATGATATAAAGTGGCTATAAAATGAATATAAAACATCCAAGAATGATAATATAACAGCATGGAACAATAAAAAATTATAGATACGTTGGAG
Organism: Thinopyrum elongatum; assembly: GCA_011799875.1. Classification (NCBI taxonomy): domain Eukaryota; kingdom Viridiplantae; phylum Streptophyta; class Magnoliopsida; order Poales; family Poaceae; genus Thinopyrum; species Thinopyrum elongatum. The sequence goes on along the minus strand of CM022302.1, from coordinate 402,615,409 downwards.
ACGTATCATGGACCCACTTATCGACTTCCGTACCCCTCCGAAATCCTCTGGAACCTTCTAGAAGCTTCACGGTACAATACCGAAAAAATGGCATCTTTTTCCGGAACCCAAAATATGACTTCCCATAAATAAATCTTTACCTCTCGACCATTCCGAGACTCCTCGTGACTTCCGGGATCTCATCCATGACTCCGAACAACATTCGGTTTCCAATAATCAAATATCCCAATACTACTCTAGCGTCAACGAACGTTAAGCGTGCGACCTTGCGGGTTTGGGAATCATGTAATCATGACCGAGACACCTCTCCGGTCAATAACCAATAGCGGGACCTGGATGCCCATATTGATTCCTACATATTCCACGAAGATCTTTTATCGGTTGAACCACGATGTCAAGGATTCATTTAATCCTGTATGTAATTCGCTTTGTCCAGCGATATGTTACTTGCCCGAGATTTGATCGTCGGTATCTTCATACCTAGTTCAATCTCGTTACCGTCAAGTCTCTTTACTCGTTCTGTAATACAAGATCCCATGACTAACTCATTAGTTACATTACTTGCAAGCTCTTTAAGATGTTGTATTACCAAGAGGGCCCAGAGATATCTCTCCGTCATACAAAGTGACAAATCCCAGTCTCCATCCATGCCAACCAAACAGACACCTCCGGAGATACCTGTAGAGCACCTTTATGATCAACCAGTTACGAAGTGACGTTTGGATACACGCTAAGTATTCCTCCGGTGTCAGGGAGTTACACGATCTCATGGTTTAAGGAATAGATACTTGACATGAAGAAAGCTATAGCAAATAAACTAAACGATCTGATGCTAAGCTTACGGTTGGGTCTTGTCCATCACATCATTCTCCTAATGATGTGATCCCATTATCAAATGACAACTCATGTCTATGGTTAGGAAACCTTAACCATCTTTGATCAACGAGCTAGTCTAGTAGAGGCTTACTAGTGACACTGTGTTGTCTATTTATTCACACATGTATTTAAGTTTCCGGTCAATACAATTCTAGCATGAATAATAAACATTTACCATGAACAAGGTAATATGATAATAACCAATTTATTATTGCCTCGAGGGCATATTTCCAACAGTCTCCCACTTGCACTAGAGTCAATAATCTAGTTTACATAATTATGAATCTAACACCCATGGAGTCTTGGTGCTGATAATATTTTGCCCACGGAAGAGGTTTAGTCAATGGGTCTGCCACATTTAGATCCGTATGTAATTTGCAAAGTTCTATGTCTCCAAGAAGATTACATCGAATAGATCTCCAAGAACATCGAGGAGAAAATTGTATTGAAGATTAAAGAGAGAAAAGAAGCCATCTAGCTACTAGCTACTAGCTATGGACCCGTAGGTCTGTGGTAAGCTACCCACACATCATTGGAAGGGCAGCAAGGTTGATGTAGAAGCTCTCCGTGGTCGAATCCCCCTTCGGCAGAGTACCGAAAAAGGTCCCCAGATGGGATCTCATGAAGACAGAAACTTGCGGCGGCGGAAAAGTATTTTTAGTGTGACATCTGGTCTACGGGGAATATTTGGGTATTTATAGAAAAAGAATTAGGGTTGGAAGTGCCACGGTGGCCCCACAAGCTTGCAGGGCGCCCCCCTAGGGCGCGTCCTTTGAGCTTGTCGCCGACTCGTGGCCCTTCTGGCCTCCTCCCGAAGCTTCCAGGGTGTCTTGTGGTCCAAGAAAAATCATCAAAAAGTTTCATTCCGTTTGGTATTGATTTTCTGTACAGACAAAAACAAGGAAAAACAGCAAGTGGCACTGGGCACTAGGTTAATAGGTTAGTCCCAAAAAATGATATAAAATGGCATAATAATGCATATAAAAATCCAAGATAGATAATATAATAGCATGGAACAATAAAAAATTATAGATATGTTGGAGACGTATCAAGCATCCCCAAGCTTCATTCCTGCTCGTCCTCGAGTAGGTAAATGATAAAACCAGAATTTTTGATGTGGAATGCTACCTAACATGTTTATCATGTAATCTTTCTTAATGTGGCATGAATATTCAGATCCATAAGATTCAAAACAAAAGTTATCCCTACAAAATCATATAGTCTTGTCATGCTCTATCTTCTTAACACAAAGTATTTATCATGCGCAACGCCGATGACAAGCCAAGCAATTGGTTCATACTTTTTAACGCACTTCAGCCTTTTCAACTCTCACGCAATACATGAGCGTGAGCCATGGATATAGCAGTATGGGTGGAATAGAATATGATGTTGGAGGTTGTGTGGAGAAGACAAAAAAGGAGAAAGTCTCACATTGACGAGGCTAATCAACGGGCTATGGAGATGCCCATCAATTGATGTCAATGCAAGGAGTAGGGATTACCATTCAACGGATGCACTAGAGCTATAAGCGTATGAAAGCTCAAAAGAAAACTAAGTGGGTGTGCATCCAACTTGCTTGCTCATGAAGAGCTAGGGCATTTGAGGAAGCCCATCATTGAAATATACAAGCCAAGTTCTATAATGAAAAATTCCCTCTAGTAATATATGAAAGTGACAAAATAGGAGACTCTCTATCATGAAGAACATGGTGCTACTTTGAAGCACAAGTGTGGAAAAGGATAGTAACATTGTCCTGATACGTCTCCAACGTATCTATAATTTTTGCTTGTTTCATGCTGTTATATTATCATTCTTGGATGTTTTACAATAATTTTATAGCAACTTTATATCATTTTTTGGGACTAACCTATTGACACAGTGCCCAGTGCCAGTTGCTGTTTTTTGCTTGTTTTTTACTTTGCAGAATATCAGTACCAAACGGAGTCCAAACGCAGCGAAACATTTTGGAGATTTTTTCTGGACCAGAAGACACCCAGTGGGCCAAAGAAGTACCAGAGGGGAGGCCCGAGGTGGGCACAACCCACCAGGGCGCGCCAAGAGGCCCAGGTGCGCCCAGGGGGTTGTGCCCCCCTTGGTGACCTCCCGCACTGCCTCTTCGCCCTACAAATTCCCAAATATTCCAGAAACCCTAGGGGAGTCGACAAAACACAATTCCAGCCACCGCAAGTTCCAGAACCACGAGATCCAATCTAGACACCATCACGGAGGGGTTCATCATCCTCATTGGTGCCTCTTCGATGATGCGTGAGTAGTTCACCATAGACCTACAGGTCCGTAGGCAGTAGCTAGATGGCTTCTTCTCTCTTTTTGATTCTCAATACAATGGTCTCTTGGAGATCTATTTGATGTAACTCTTTTTTGCGGTGTGTTTGTTGGGATCCGGTGAACTTTGAGTTTATGATCAGATCTATATCCATGAATAATATTTGAGTCTTCTTTTGATCTCTTATATGCATGATTATTTATAGCCTTGTATTTCTTCTTCGAATCTTTGGTTTAGTTAGGCCAACTAGATCGATTTTTCTTGCCATGGGAAGAGGTGCTTTGTGATGGGTTCAATCTTGCGGTGTTCTTTCCCAGTGACAGAAGGGGCAGCAAGACACGCATGTATCATTGCTATTAAGGATAACAAGATGGGGGCTATTCCTACATGAATAGATCTTGTCTACATCATGTCATCGTTCTTATTGCATTACTCCGTTTCTCCATGAACTTAATACGCTAGATGCATGCTGGATAGTGGTCGATGTGTGGAGTAATAGTAGTAGATGCAGGCAGGAGTCGGTCTACTAATCTTGGACGTGATGCATATATATTGATCATTGCCTTGGATATCGTCATAATTATTCGATCTTCTATCAATTGCTCAACAGTAATTTCTTTACCCACTGTGTGCTATTTTCTTGAGAGAAGCCACTAGTGAAATCTACGGGCCCCGGGTCTATTCTTTATCATATTTGCTTTGAGATATAATTTTATTCGCTTTTATTTTCAGATCTATTATTCCAAAAACACAAAAATATCTTGCTCCACTTTTTATTACTTATTTTATTTCGCGTTTTATCGAGAGCTTTTTATCCAATCTATCACAAATTTTATCCCGTTAACTCACCAATTTCTAGCACCGTTACCCAGGAGGGATTGACAACCCCTCTAATGCGTTGGGTTGCAAGTATTTGTTCTTTGTGTGCAGGTACTATCGGGGGCATGAACCCCGGGCAGGCAACGGAACTCAGATCCTTTTTTGAAACATCGGGGCTTATGACGCCCCTCAATCCGGCTTGTCCTTGGCCGGGTTCCTCAACCCAGCCAAGTCCCTCAACCGGCCAAGTCCCTCAACCCGGCCAAACCCGCTGGCGCATGCCAGCCGGTCCCAAGAAGTCAAGACTTCTCCAACAAGTAAGTGCAGCCATAGTGCGCCCCTCAACCCGGCCGCGGGTTAGCTCCTGTCCCGTCCAAGGTGTACGACGGAACAAGTCCCCATGAAGGGATGAGCATGGCTATAGTGGCCCACCAACCCCGCTGACCGGCAGGAGCGTGGCAACAGTGGCCCACCTACCTCGCTGACCAGGGCCGGCATGGCTATAGTGCATCCCCCGTTCGGCTGACGCAAGCTGACGGCGACCAGGCGACACGCCACTGTAGCCGAGTCGGCTCAACCACTCCGTGACGCACGACAAGATGGGGAACAGTGCCCCCTGGCGCACGGGGCCCGCGCCCAGAGAACCCGACGTACCCTGGTACCTGGCGGGCCCCAGCGCCGGCTCCTCAGACGCTGACATCCCGGCCCCACGGCCATGTAACTTTACCATTGTAGCCCTAGGGGGTTGACCTATAAAACCCCCCAGGAGGCCTCCATGCACAGGGAGGGGGGGAGATCATCAGTAGAACATGCACACACGGAGAAGGAGCAACCTATGCTTTGGCCTGTCTTCTTTCCTCCCCGATACACCTCTAGGAGCAATCTGTACCATCTACATATAAACCACACTCGGCAGGACTAGGGGTGTTATCTCTCCGGAGAGCCCCGAACCTGGGTATGTCTTGCGTTCCTCGCTCGCTCATGCCGACCTCACCTCTGGAGCCCACCGATGCCCTCGATGTTGTCCCTCTCTTTAGCCATCCTTTGGCATCTGCCGTGTGCCCACCATGACAGTTGGCGCCCATCGTGGGGCAGCTCGAGGTCCCGGCCGGAGACATGTTCCAGACGGGGCCCTTCATCGACCTCGGTGAGCACATTGTGCACTGCGTGTTCCCCGCGCCCGGCGCGCTCGCGGCTGACTTCACCGACTCGCTCACCGCCTCCTTCGGCGCACTACGCATCTCCGATGCATCCGCGGCTGATGAGTACCCCACCGGGGTGCTCGATGTCACTGACTCGCCTGTTCCCCTCGGCGACGACGCCTTCGCCGGGGTGGCAGATCCCTGTGTATGGGTGGAGGTGCTCGCCACCGACTCCGACTCCACTTCATCCGCCGTCGCGAAGAAGGCCGCAACCTCCAGGGCCGCAGCGGAGCGCGCCAGCATGCCCGACCCGCTGCGCGCCATGATGCAGAACCTCAGCATCCCCATCGCCACCAACGTCAACGCCACCAATGCCGCGGAGGCCATGGCCCAGCTCGAGGAGGGACGCAAGCGCCTGCTGGACAAGGCAGCGATGCTTGCTACTATGCAGCGTCGATTGGAGTCCGCCCAGCGGGAGCGCGACGCCGCGTACGGCTTCACGCTAGCCGCTGCCGAGCCCAGCCGGGTTGGCGAGGTGCGGAACCGTGCGCCGCCATCGGCCGCGCGCTGGGCGTGATCCCTCCCGTCGACAACACCCCCGTCAAGAACATGTGCGCCACGCAAGCGGCCGCTGTCAGCTTGGAGCAGCTGCAGGGTGAGGAGCTGCAGGAGCGCCTGCGGCGCATGAACGAGCTTCTCAGCGCTGCGAACACGTAGCAAGACTGCCTCGACCACCCCGCTGCGTCCGGATTGTGCCGCACCAAGGACCCTGAGCAGCGGAACACGGCGTCTTCCCCGCCCCCCAGCGAAGCCCATTCCGGCCGGACCCGAACCCAGCGCAACCGCGCTCTGACGACCGGTGACGGCCAGGGCGACGAGCCGGCTCCGGAGGAGCGGCACCGGCAAGATCCCTCCCCCGCAATCCGGCTGACGTGCCCGACCGGCTTTGGTCGATCCGGCCCCCCGTGGCCCGGTCGCAAGCCGGCCAGGCCCGCGCGCCATCGACGACACCGATGCCCGCCACCGCCTCGATTAGCTCACCCTCTCCCTTGAGCTGGAGGAAGACAGCGCTGTCAGGCCAGCATGCTTCGGTCCGCGCATCCGAGATGAGCCCTTCCACAAAGGGTTCACGCTGCCCCGTGACACCCCCAAGTACAACGGGACCAACAAGCCGGAGGACTGGCTCATCGACTACACCACCGCCATCGGCATCACGGGCGGCAACCATCGCCTTGTCGTGCGTTACGCCCCGCTCATGCTCCAAGGGTTGGCCCGCACATGGTTGAACAGCCTACCTGCTGGCAGCATCAACGCGTGGGCTGATTTCGAGCAGGCTTTCATCCACAACTTCACCGACACCTACAAGCGTCCCGGACGTCCCAGTCAGCTCGCCACGTGCGTGCAGGGGCCGACGGAAACTGGCCGCGAGTACCTCACATGCTGGACCGAGCTCTGGAATAGCTGCGAGGGTGTCCATGAGGTCCAAGCCATTCAGTACTTCGTGAGTGGTTGCCGGGATGGCACCCTCCTCAAGCACAAGCTCCTGCGCTCCGAGCCGACCACCATGGCCGCGCTCATGGTCACGGTGGACAAGTATGCCAACGCCGACTCTGCCATGAAAGTCCAAGTGGTGTTGGACGAAGCCGGCAAGGCATTGCCGGCATCCCCCTCCAAGCCGGCTGGCGAGAGCAGCCGCCAGCAGAACCAGCAGAACAACAAGTGCAAGGCTGACCAGCAGGCCCCCCGCTACGACAACCGCCTCGTCGCGGCCGCCGAGCAGGTGCCCGCGGCCGAGCCGGCCAGCAAGCGTCGGTAAACCGGCAAGACAGCATGGCAACCCGCCATGAGCTTCGAGGAGATGCTCGATGCCCCTTGCAAGCACCACAGCGGTGCAAGGCCGTCCACACACATGCTTCGGCAGTGCGCCATCACCAAGCGCATCATGAGGGGCGACATCCCGCTGCCTCCAGCTCCGGCTCTGGGTGCGGGGTAGCCGCCTCCGCCTCCTCCCCCTCCCCCGGCGAACGGCGCGATGCGCGATGATGTCTTCCCCAACCAGAACGCAAGCTACGTCGTCTTCACCAGCCTTGGCGATGACAAGCGTAGCGAGCGCCTGCTCCGACAGGAGGTGAACACCGTCGTCCCGGTTGTGCCGGAATACATGCACTGGTCGGAGCACCTGATCAGCTGGACCCGGGAAGACCACCCGGCCATCATGGCAAACCCGGGTGGCTATGCCCTCGTCCTTGACACCACCGCCGTCACCGCCAAGCGCACTTGCAAGTTCTCGCGGGTCCTCATTGATGGCTGTAGCAGCATCAACATCCTCTACCGCGACACCATGACCAAGCTCGGCATCGAGGCCAAGCACCTGGAGCCATCCCGGATGGTATTCCACGGCATCGTGCCGGGTCTGTCCTGCTCCCCCATCGGCCGGATCCGGCTTGACGTCCTGTTCGGCACGAGCGACCATTTCCGGTGCGAACCCATCTGGTTCGAGGTGGTGGACCTGTCCAGTGCATATCACGCGTTGCTGGGCCGGCCTGCGCTCGCCAAGTTCATGGCGGTCCCTCACTACGCCAACCTGAAGATGAAGCTGTCGGGTCCCAAGGGCCTCATCACTATCGTCGGTTACTACAGGACGTCTTTGGAGTGCGCTCAAGCCGGCGCCGAGCTGGCCGAGTCGCTGGTCATAGCCGAGGAGTGGCGCCAGCTCGACCGGATTGTGGTGCTTGCCAGCGAGGAGCCGGCCGTGCCGGTTTCGGCTAAGGATCCGGCCGGCGAGGCCTCGTTCCAGCCGTCTAAGGAGACCAAGAAGGTCAAGCTGAACCCGGAAGACCCCAGCTGTAGCAAGTACGTCATCGTAGGCACCCGCTTCGACAGCAAATAGGAAGGCGAGCTCGTCGACTTCCTCCGTGAGAATCGGGATATCTTTGCATGCACCCCAAAGGACATGCCGGGAATTCTGAGGAAGTACGCCAAGCAAAAACTACACGTCCACAAGGACGCCAAGCCTGTCCGTCAACCATTACGTCGCTTTTCAGAAGAGAAGAACCATCGGTGAAGAGGTCGCCAAGCTACTCGCGGCCGGCTTCATCATGGAAGTGTTTCACCCTGAGTGGCTGGCCAACCCGGTCCTCGTATTGAAGAAGAACAACACCTGGCGCATGTGCATAGACTACACCAGCCTGAACAAGGCCTGCCCCAAGGATCCTTTCGCCCTCCTGCAGATTGATCAAGTGATCGACTCCACCGCCGGCTGCGAGCTCCTGTCCTTCTTGGATGCTTACTCCGGCTATCATCAGATCAAGCTGGACCCGGCCGACGCTCTGAAGACATCCTTCATCACGCCCTTCGGGGCGTACTGCTACATCACCATGTCGTTCGGCTTGAAGAATGCCGGCGCCACCTTCCAGCGCTGCATGCAGAAATGCTTATTGACGCAACTCGGCCGCAACATCCACGTCTACATGGGCAACATCGTGGTGAAGACCAAGCAGCACCTCACGCTCCTTGATGACCTGAAGGAAACCTTTGCCAATCTGCACGAGTACCAGATCAAGCTCAACCCGGAGAAGTGCGTCTTTGGCGTACCGGCCGGGAAGCTACTTGGCTTCCTCGTCTCGGAGCGCGGCATTGAGGCAAACCCGGAGAAGATCAAGGCCATCAAGCGCATGCGCAAGCCAACCCGGCTGCGTGATGTCCAGAAGTTCACCGGTTGCTTGGCCTTGGTCAGCCGGTTCCTCAGCCGGCTGGGCGAGAGGGCCTTGCCCCTGTATCAGCTAATGAAGAAGATGTCGCCGTTCGAATGGAATGACCAGGCAGATGAAGCGTTCCGGGATCTCAAGCGCATGCTCTCCACCGCACCCGTCCTGGCCGCACCGGCTGACAAGGAGCCGCTGTTGCTATACATTGCCGTCACCTCGCGGTCGGTCAGAACAGTGCTGGTGGTCGAGCGACCAGAAGGGCAAGATCCAGTTCGTCCAGCGCCCGGTCTACTACCTGAGCAAGGTGCTTTCTGCCTCCAAGCAGAACTACCCGCATTACCAGAAGATGTGTTACGGTGTGTACTTTACCGCCAAGAAGCTGAAGCAGTACTTTCAAGAGCATGTCGTCACCGTGGTCAGCATGACCCCCATCGGCAAGATCATGGGCTGCCGGGATGCCTCTGGCCGGGTCGCCAAATGGGCCATCGAGCTGGCCAGCCACACCATCCTCTACGAGCCCCGCACCACGATCAAGTCCTAGGCCCTGGCCGACTTCCTCATCGAATGGACGGAGACCTAGTACTTGTCGTCACCGCCGGATTCGACGCACTGGCGCATGCACTTCGATGACTCCAAGATGCGCACCGGCTTGGGAGCCACATCGTGCTGTCTTGCCCGAAGGGCGACCGGCTGCGGTACGCACTCCATATCCATTTCACCGCCTCCAACAATGTCGTCGAGTACGAAACCCTTGTGCATGGCCTCCGGCTTGCCAAGGAACTCGACGTCCGGTGCATCCTATGCTATGGCGACTCGGATCTGGTGGTACAGCAGTGTTCCGGCGAGTGGGACGCCCCGGATGCCAACATGGCCAGCTACCGTTTCCTGGTCGAGCAGCTCTCCGAAAACTTCGACGGCTGTGAGTTCCTACATGTCCTGCGCGTAGAGAACGAAGCCGCCGACACGCTAGCCAAGATTGGCTCATCCCCCATACTGTCTAGCGTCTCCCTCGAGTACTTGCGCAAGCCGTCCGTCAAGCCGTCTCCGGATTCAGAGTCCATCTTCATCCCGGACGACCCTGCAGCACCCCTCCCCAACCCGAACCCGGGGACTGCCGGTCCAAGATTGGGGGCTGCCGCCCCCAAGACAGTTCCGGGGGCTGTAGATCCTGGCCCGGGGACTGCTGACCCCAGCCCAGGGGCTGCCTTCTCGACCCCGACGACCATAGACCCCGGCCCAGGGGCTGCTATGCTCAACCCGGCCGCCGCTGTCCTTGACCCGGGGGCTGCCACCACCGGCTCGGGGGCTGCCGGCCCGGAACCCGTCCTGGCGGCCGTCTTCACCGTGGTGATGGCTCCGTCATGGGCCCAGCCGATCCTGGCTTTCCTGGAGAGTGAAGCACTCCCCATGGACGAGACCGAGGCCTGGCAAGTGCAACGTCGGGTGTCCGCCTACAACATCATCAACAACGAGCTCGTCAAGCGCAGCGCGACAGGCGTGTTCCAGCGCTGCGTCGAGCAAGACAAGGGCATGGAGATCCTCCTCAACATACATCAGGGCGAGTGCGGGCACCACGCCGCCTCCAGGTCCCTGGTGGCCAAGGCTTTCTGCCATGGTTTCTACTGGCCCACAGCCCTCAAATACGCCGAGTCGCTCGTCCTCAAGTGCGAGGGTTGCCAACGCTTCAGCAAGCGCAGCCACCAACCGACTTCAGCCCTACAAACCATCCCGATCACCTGGCTCGACATGGTAGGACCCTTCAAAACTGCTCGAGGCGGCATGACGCACTTAATGGTGGCGGTCGACAAGTTCACCAAGTGGATCGAGGTGAGGCCGATCAAGAAGCTGGACGGGCCAACGGCCGTCCGATTCGTCAAAGACATCGCGGTACGCTACGGCGTCCCGCACATCATCATCACTGATAACGGCACCAACTTTGCCAAAGGCGCTCTGGCGCAATACTGCTCAGTCTTCGGCATCCGGCTTGACCTGGCCTCCTTCGCCCATCCCCAATCCAACGGCCAGGTCGAGCGGGCCAATGGGCTAATTCTGTCCGGCATCAAGCCGCGACTCATCGAGCTCCTCATCCGCTCACCCGGCAGCTGGCTCAACGAGCTGCCGGCCGTCCTCTGGAGTCTTCGGACAACGCCAAACTGGTCTACCGGGTTCACCCCGTTCTTCCTCGTCTACGAAGCAGAAGCCGTCATCCCGACTGACATCGAGTTTGACTCACCACGAGTCGTAATGTACACAGAAGCCCAAGGAAGCCCGCGAAGACGGCGTTGACCTACTCGAAGAGGCACGGCTTTTGACCCTCAGCCCGTCGGCCATCTATCAGCAAGGCCTGAGGCACTACCACAGCAAAAAGATCAAGCCCCTCGCATTCCGTGAGGGAGACCTCGTCCTCTGGCTTGTCCAGCAGCAAGCCGGCTAGCACAATTTGGCCTCCCCATGGAAGGGCCCCTTCATCGTCAGCAGAGCCCTGTGTGACCGCAACGCCTACTACCTCATCGACGCTCGCAAGCCGAACAAACACAAGAGAGACACTGCCGGCGAAGAAACAAGCCGGCCCTGGAATGCAGAGCTCCTCCGCCCGTTTTACAGTTAGCCGTATGCACGTATGTATCGCTACCTTTTGTACTTTAATGAAAGATAATGGGACCCCCGAACGACACTCGGGGGCTACCCTTTGCTATCAAGTTGTTGCGTCTTGCACATCCTTGTAAATTTTCTTAAAACCCCATCGCCGGGTTGGCCCGCCCAACCCGGGGGCTCGGGGGCTAGCTGGCTTGACCGCAACCCGCCATCCCCCTTAGTGCATCCCGGCTTGTCCGAGTTGCCAAGGCCCTTCACTTCACCCTAAGCCGCAAACCGGCTTCGGCTACTGGCTGGCAAGAACTAAGGGTCAAAGTGTCGGCACGCCAAAAAACACTAAGTTGGATTCGCTAGATCAGCCAACCCGGCCTCATCACACTAAGATGCCGCACGACTGGCTGCGCGCCAGCCGGCTTCGCTGCCTGCCGCCAGCCAGCCCAGTGGGTGTTTCGCTCGCGCTAAATGTTCGAAAAGCCTAAGTATTGCGCACTCTTTCCAAGGGCTGAACTCTTTGTCACAGACCGGAACCCGACTATTCGACTTGCGGCGGGGAGGCCAAAAGAAGGATCAGGCAAGAAAAAGGCTTAGAGAACAAAGAATAAAGGCGTAGACACTCGCAAAAATATTTACATTACAGAAATATGGGCCCAAGGCCAGAGTTCATTACATTCACCAGTACACCCCAGTGGGTGGGTGGACCTGCTACTTAACAAAAGTATGAGAAAGATAAACAGGGCGGCTTCAGGCGGTTTCCGCGCCGGGTTGCGCAGCTGCCGTCTCCTCCGCGGTGGCCTCCGGGTTCACTGAGGCGCCGGTATCGTCCAACCCGGCCTCGTCGTCTGCATAGGCGCCCGTCTCCTTAGAGTTGCCTTCCGGGTCGTCGAGCAGCAAGCCGAAGCTATCAGGTGGCACCACCCCACCGTCTTTGGTCCGCTCTACCTGGAACTCGTCATGAAGTGCAAACAAGACCAGGTAGCTGGCCCGGGCGGCGATCCGGCCCGCCTCCGACTGCAGCTGGGGCTCCGCGCCGGCTCGCTGGGCTCCCAGCTGGTCCAGTGCCTGATCTGGATACCAGGACATAACAAACCTCAGCGCCAGGTCGGCATCGGCACGAGCGGCAGAAACACGCCTTGCGTGAAGCCGCACCGGTCCGGCTTCCAGCCACCGCGCCAGCCGCGTGAAGCTGTTGGGCGCAACGGCGCCGAGCCAGAGGGCTGCCATCATCCCCACTCCGGCTTCGGACACCCGCGCCATCTGCGTACCCAGGACCTGCAGGCGGGCCTCGGCGGCGTGCATAATCTCCGGGAAACTCCAGGCGACGTTCGGGTCAAGCCCGACACCCGCGTCCACCTGGGTCGACCGGTGAGCAAGCACGGCCTCGTCCGCCGTCCCCTGCGTCTCCGGGAAGTGCCCTGTCAAGAAGAGAAGCAAGACAGTTAGCAACAAAATAAACCAGCCGGCTTCCAACCCGGCGGCACCAACGAAGAGACACTTACTGGCGAAGGCCTCATCCAGGTGCTGCGCTTCAAGCAACGTACCATGCCGCTCCAAGTCCTCGGTACGATCACGCGCTTCAAGCGCCTTCTCCAGCTCGGTGCGCTTGTCAATGGCCGCCTTCAGGTCGTCGTCCTTAGTGGCGGCCACCTTCTCATGCTCCTCCTTGAGGCAGAGGAGCTCCGCCTGGTGGGCCTCCGCCGCCTTGATGGCCTCCGCCGCCTTGATGGCCTCCGCCTTCAGGCACTCCACCTCGGCCTGGAGCTGGCTCTTGTCACCAGCAAGCTGGTCACGCTGCTGGCCGACCTCGACGAGCGCCCGCTGGGCCTCCGCCACCTTGGCGGCCTCCGTCTTCTAGCGCTCCACTTCGGCCTGGAGCTGGCTCTTGTCGCCGGCCAGCTGGTCGGGCTGTTGGCCGGCTTCGGCGAGCGCCTGCTGGGCCTCCGCCACCTTGGCGGCTTCTGCCCTCAGCCGCTCCACCTCGGCCCGGAGCTGGCCGGCGTCGGCGATCGCCTCATCACGCTGTTGGCCGGCTTCGGCCAGCCGGCTTCGCAGGTCCGGCACCTCAGCCGTAGTGGCTGTGCGGCAAAGATTCAAAATCAGGATGACGAAAGAAAAGAAAAAGACTTTAAGATTCGACCCAACTACTACGTAGTTCGCCCGAATCTCGGGGGCTACACCCAGTGGGTGCGCTAGCGCCCCCCCACTAAGAGCACGCAAGACGTACCTTCAGCGAGGCGGAGCGCCTCCTCCTTGGCGGCAAGTCGCGCTGTGATCTGCTGGTGCTTCTCCAGAAGCCGGTTATAGATGCCGACTCGGAGGGCATCCAGATGCTGCAGAAAGACAAGAATTAACACAAGACTCATTAAGATTCGACCCAACTGCTACGCAGTTGGCCCGAACCTTGGGGGCTACACCCAGTGGGCGCGCTGGCGCGCCCCCACTAGCCGACTACAAGAGAAAAGCCAGAAGGGAGAATACTCACAAACACAGAGCGCTCCAGCTCCCGCGCCCGCTCTATCTCGACCTGGGCAAAGGCCTGAACCCGGTCCGCGCGCCCGTGAAGATGCCCGCGCACGGCGGCCATCGACGCCTCCTGTGTGAGTGGCCCGAAGACGGCTCGGCTGGACCTGGCCCGAACCTGCTGTGACCCGGCGGCAGGACGGCCTCCTGGCGCCGCTTGCGGCTGCCCGATCACCAAGGCACGTTCGCTGCCTGCTGCCTCTTTTGCGGCCGGCCTTGACTCCGGCGCGCCGGCCGGTGTCCCCTCGGGCGCACCGGCCGGTGTCCCTTCCGGCGCCCTGTTCGGCGTCCCCTGTGGTGCCCCCTCCGGGGCGGCCCCTCCTCCGCCTCCTCCCACCTCCACCCGCTCGACCACATCGTTCCGCGGTGGGGTGTCGTCGTCGATCTCCACGACCTCCCGGTCGTCCACCGCCATCTCCACCCGGCCATCCGGGTCGCACCCCCTCCATCGGCGGCACGACGATCATCTCCGCCGGCTCCATGCCCGCCGGCATGTCCGGCCAAGCATGCTCCGCGGCAGCTTGCCCGCTTGCCTCGGTGGCCCACGCCCATGCCTGGGCCGAAGCCTCCTCCGCGGCCCTGATGGCTGCCGCCTCCTCCTCCTCCTCGGCCTTGTTCCGGTCCCGCCAGGCGCAGCGCTCCGTGTCCGCCGAGTCTAGGCCAAGGTCCTCCTCGGCCGAGCCCTCGGGCAGATCGATGACGCTGCTCCGGGTTTTTCAGAATGAGAAGCCGCCCCCGGATGCGGTGTCTATCGCCGCCAGCGCCAAGTTCAGCGGCGATCTAGACCACACCAACAAAAGTATGAGAAAAGAATGACTCAGCAGCGCGTTGGAGTCAGCGAGAAAACGTACCCGATCACCGTCGAGATGGCCTGTCTCGTCGGCGCCGCCGGGATGGCGCGGCGCCTCTTCTTGGCAGCCGGCTGGCCGCCCGTGGCTGGGTCCGCCATGCGCTTCGCAGCCGGCTTCTTCGGTGCCACGTCCTCCTTCCCGTGCGGCCGGCGCGCGGGATGACCCAGCGTCGGCCGTCTTGGAGGGGCGATGTTGTCGTCTCCTCCCCTTGGCGGCGCTGCACCATTAGCATGCGTCAGGGCCTCCACATCATCGCTCGACCAAACTCGCACGGGATCAGAACGCGGAAACTTACCCGTGCGCGCCTCGCCGTCTTCGGCCTCGGCCGTCTCCGGGTTCTCGGCGAGGATCTCCGCCTCCTCCGAGCCGGCTCGCAGGGCGGCCGCTACCTGCATCGTCGTTCCATCATATGGATGCTGGATGGTGTTCAACAACACCTCCCTTGTCGCATCAGGATGAAGAAAGAGATGGCACATACCAAAATATGGAGACCAAGGACTCACCGCCGGCGCCAGGTTCCCTTGGCTGTAGGGCGCCTTCCCAAAGTTCCACTCCTCCGGCATCCCGGCCTTCGAGATGTTGTTGACCCTGCCGGCGATCTATTCCTGCGTCAGCCACCGGGATGACATCCGGTTGGGGTCCTGGAGGCCAGTCATCTGACCAATGATATGCGTCCAGCGCTGCAGCGGCAGCACCCGGCACGCGGTGAAGGCCGTGATGAGGTCCGTCCCGGTGAGCCCCTCGTGCGTCACCATCTTCGCGACCCGGTTGCTCAGGTTCAGCATCGCCTGCGCCGGGTTCTTGGGACAATAAGTCCAGTTGGTCTTGGCCTGCGGTGTCACGTCGGTGAAGGGCGGCAGGTTGATGTAGTCCACGCCAAGGTTGCGAACGTAGAAGAAAGAATTCTGCCACTTCTTGGCAGAATCCTCCAGCGGCATCTTGGGGCACACCCCGTGCGATCGGATCGAGACGACGACGGCCCCGCAGGCAGACATCACGCCCGCTGCCGGCCCCTGCTGCTTCAAGAAGAAGAAGTGGACCCAGAGATCAATGCTGGGCTCGACACCCAGGTAGCCCTCGCAAAGGGTGATGAACCCCTTGAGCTGCAGCACCGCGTTCGCCCCCAGGTGATGCGGCTGAAGCCCGAAGAAGTCCAAGAACGAGTGGAAGAAGTCGCTCGCAGGGAGGCCGAAGCCATGCTTGAAGTGGGAGAAGAAGACCACACGCTCGGTCCCCTCCGGCCGCGGCGCTAGCTCGCCGCCCGGAAGGCACACGGCCACGTCCATCGCCGGTGGCAGCCGCCACGTATCGCGCAGATACTGAAGATCATCGGCGATGACCTCCGACCCCTCCCACGATCCCTTGGGTCTCGCCATCAGCGAATGTGGCGGGGGAGGAGAAGTGCGTCGACTAAGCGAAGGCTTGGGGTGGCTGCTAAGTTCTGCAGAGCGGCAGTGGTGCGTCGCTCGTGGGCGGCAGAGCGCTGCAGCGTGCTACGGGCTCGGAAGACAGGGCGAAGGTGGAATAAGAAGGGAGTGGGGGCGCGTGCATGAATGATTTCTGCCGCCCCCTCCCCCCGATTTATAACCACGGCAAGAACGTGGGGAAGTGGGATCGGTTGCGCCCACCCTTTCCACTTCCCCGCATTAAGTGGGCACGATCTCCCCACGCATTAACTACATCGAGAAGGGCAACCATCTGCGGCCGCCGCAATAAATCCCCGCGCGGGGGCCGAGGGCGCGGCATGGCGGGCCCCAGCCCGCTGTTGTGTCCCGTCACAAGCATGGCTTGTCAGAGCCTCTTCAGCTACCGTTCGCCATGTGGCGCACGCACCAGACCGTGGGAGGCGCGTCCCTTCCCCTTCAAGATTCGGCGGACTCCTCAGTTTCTCGCCCGTGCCGGGATCCGGCTTCCGAAAGCCGGCACACAGTGGGTGTTGCCAGACCCGGCGGTCGCAAGCCTCATCGACATTAGCCGCCTTCTCAGGGGGTGAAACTGCGAAGGGCCCCCTGCCTGAAGCCGGCGAGCCTTCACAGCTTCGGGGACTACTGTCGGGGGGATGAACCCCGGGCAGGCAACGGAACCCGGATCCTTTTTTGAAACATCGGGGCTCGCGATGCCCCTCAATCCGGCTTGTCCTTGGCCGGGTTCCTCAACCTGGCCAAGTCCCTCAACCCGGCCAAACCCGCTGGCGCATTCCGGCCGGTCCCAACAAGTCAAGACTTCTCCAACAAGTAAGCGCAGCCACAGTGCGCCCCTCAACCCGGCCGTGGGTCAGCTCCCGTCCCATCCAAGGCGTACGACGGAACAAGTCCCCATGAAGGGATGAGCATGGCTATAGTGGCCCACCAACCCCGCTGACCGGCAGGAGCATGGCAACAGTGGCACACCTACCCCGCTGACCAGGGCCGACATGGCTACAGTGCATCCCCCGTCTGGCTGACGCAAGCTGACGGCGACCAGGCGATGCGCCACTGTAGCCGAGCCGGCTCAACCACTCCATGACGCACGGCAAGATGGGGAACAGTGCCCCCTGGCGCATGGGGCCCGCGCCAGGAGAACCCGGCGTACCCTGGTACCCGGCGGGCCCCAGCGCCGACTCCTCAGACGCTGACATCCCGGCCCCACGGCCATGTAACTTTACCATTGTAGCCCTGGGGGGTTGACCTATAAAACCCCCCCAGGAGGC
Source organism: Thinopyrum elongatum (assembly GCA_011799875.1). NCBI lineage: Eukaryota > Viridiplantae > Streptophyta > Magnoliopsida > Poales > Poaceae > Thinopyrum > Thinopyrum elongatum. Next base: position 402,597,929 of record CM022302.1, on the reverse strand, counting down.
CTCCATGCACGGGGGGGAGATCATCAGTAGAACACGCACACACGGAGAAGGAACAGCCTATGCTTTGGCCTGTCTTCCTTCCTCCCTGATATAGCTCTAGGAGCAAGCCTGTACTATCTACATATAAACCACACTCGGCAGGACTAGGGGTGTTATCTCTCCGGAGAGCCATGAACCTGGGTATGTCTTGTGTTCCTCGCTCGCTCATGCCGACCTCGCCTCTGGAGCCCACCGGTGCCCTCGAGCCTGTCCCTCTCTTTAGCCATCCTTTGGCATCTGCCGTGCGCCCACCACGACAGGTATCGTTTACATAGTGTTGCTTGGTTCTCCTACTAGATTGATACCTTGGTTTCATAACTGAGGGAAATACCTACCGTAGCTGTACTGCATCATCCCTTCCTCTTTGGGGAAATACCGACGCAGTTTCAAGCGACATCAAAAGGAATTTCTGGCGCCGTTGCCGGGGAGACATCATCAACATCTATCAGGTTCCTAATCCAAATCTCATCTCCTTGCAATTTACATTATTTGCCATTTGCCTCTCATTTTCATCTCCCCCACTTCACAAAAATTTGCCATTTTATTCGCCCTCTTTTTCGTTCGCCTTTTTCTCGTCAGATATGTTTTTGTTTGCAATCTTGTTTGCCTACTTTATCGTTATGACTAGTTCTTCCTCTATTGTGTGTACCCCGAGAACGAGGTTCTTAATTTTAAACATAGGGGAGGGGAGAATCTAAAAGATGCTTGGTATAGGATTTGCAATGCTCATAATAGATCTGTTCGTAAGCAATCTACTGTTGTTCTTCTTTGCAATTTTTATGTGTGCATCACCACTTGGTATAGATTCGTCCTTGATACGATCACCGGTGGAAATTTCTTGATGTGTCCATCTTTGGATGCTTTTAATGCCATGGGAGATCTAGTAGGTGCACCACCTATCATTATTAATGAAACAATCTTAACTCTTGAGCATGTTATGCAAAGATTAGATGCTATTGAAAATAAGATGGTCACCTTAGAGCAAATTGAAAACTTGGATACAAAGATGTAGAATCTTGTTAATAAGTTTGGGTCAAAAGCGGGCGATGTTTTCAAATTACTAAGGGAAAAGGAAACCATAATTAATGAAAGAATTGGAGAGAGTCCTTCCTGGATTGATAAGTTGGAAGAATTTTTTAGTGATTTAAGCTCGGCTTTTGCTTCTGCTAAAACTATTGAAAAAACTCCCATAAAAATTGGCAAGATTACTCAAGTCGCTAATAACAAGGGTGCAACTTCTAATCTATACCTACTAATAAAACAAATAGTTATTCTTAGTCCGTCATGTTATTTTATAGAAAAACCCCTGATTGTTCTGACATTAAACCCGCAGTAGATATCAAATGTTTTTTAAAATACTCATATCTTCTAAATCGTAACTCCAAATTTAACATGTTATATATGAATTTTGATTAGAAAAATATGTAGAATCTGAATATGATGTTATTTTACCTGTTAACAATTTTAAAAATAATATCTATGGTGCATTCTTAATCAATAATGCATTATCTGTTTTTCTTTCATACCTGTAGTGATTCGGATTGGGGATGAACACCTTAGCAAAATCAGGATTGGACCCGGAATTGAAGATAAATTTGCTTGAGACACCTAATAAATAAGGACATGCATGACAAGAAATAAAAGTAGGACCCAATAAATATGGGATGTCTGCTATAAAAGAAATAACAGAGAAAATGTAGAGGTGATCCGATAAAGATGAGATGTTGCGCTATTCTCCAATATATAAGAAAGAAGAAAGAGAGGACATGCATAGAAAAAACTAAAAAGGAGGCATGCACGACAAAAAATAAAATAAAAGACATGTTTGACAAGATATAAATAATGATGAAATAGGGACCAATACCTATGACATGTATGGCAAGAAATAGTGATGAAATATGGATGCAAGTACCCGCGTCCACAGGAAACCATACAAAAATGTTCTTTTCTAGACAAAAAAATCACTCTTTATGCTTAAAAAATCCTATATCTTTTTAACAACTCTTCATGTATTTAAGAAATATGCATGTGAAAAAAGTGTTCAAGAGTTACCATAAGTTGGTGATGCTTAAACTGAAAACCGCCCTTGATGCACACGTCTTTGTAGTGTGCTAACGTGTCATCGTCTTTTTTTGTCGTTTTCCTTTATCGGCCCGTAACAATACCCCATTTCACACATAACATAAATAAATGCATGATCACTTACCCGTTTCTTTGTACGGATTAAATCTATATGCAAGCCGTGTTGAAATAGAATACCTGTGGAATCTTAAACTGCGCTTTTGTAGGCTAAGACCATCTTTGTTTGGGCCGTAGCTACAAATTCTTAGATTATAGACCATTTTTTGTAAATTAAGAGCATGTGCATGGGCCTTTTTGCTAGTAATAACAAAGAACATCTTAAGATGATTAGTATTCACCCCGACTTTGTTGAAGTTGTGAGAAACCCTACTTGCAAGAATGAATTCTTCAATCTTTTTCCTAGAAGTATTATTATTGAAAATATGCATGCTAAATCTTTGAAGAATATTGGTTGTGCGATTGAGGAATTGGAAACTAAAGATGACAATACTTGAATCTATGCATTATGCCTAGCTAGGGGCATAAAACGATAACGCTTGTTGGGAGGCAACCCAATGAATAAAATTTATTTTTGCCTTTTTCTTTCTGTTCTTGAGTGTTTGCACAATTATGCCTCTATATGATTGTGTTTTTTATGTTTTAGTTAGTACTTGTGCCAAGTAAAGCCTTTGTGATAGCTTTGGTGATACTTGATTTGATCCTGTTGAAAAACAGAAACTTTTGCATTCAGTAACATAATTGTTTAAATTCACAGAAGCGACAAAAAATTCTGATTTTTTTACAAAAGATTGATATACAAATTGCCTCTGTTTTCCTAGTTTTTCAGAAATTTTGGAGTTACAGAATTATGGGAAAAATTCACATCTTTACAGACTATTCTGTTTTTGATAGATTTTGTTTTCTTTGCATTGTGTACTTATTTTGATGAATCTATGGATTGTATCGGGGGGTATAAGCCATGGAAAAGTTAGAATAAAGTAGATATAATGCAATAACTAAATTTGAATGGGTTTTCAACATTACTTAAAGTAAATATTGGTTTTCTTATACTAACGGATCTCACGAAGGTTTTGTTAAGTTTTGTGTGATTGAAGTTTTCAAGTTTTGGGTGAGATAGCGATGGATGAAGGAATAAGGAGTGAAAAGAGACTAAGCTTGGGGATGCCCCATGGCACCCCAAGTTAATATTCAAGGAGAACCAAGCAACTAAGCTTGGGGATGCCCCGTAAGGCATCCCCTCTTTCTTCTAACGACCATCGGTATTTTACTTGGAGCTATATTTTTATTCGTCACATATCATGAGTTTTGCTTGGAGCGTCTTGTATTATATGAGTCTTTGCTTGTTTTGATTTTTAGATTGTCACAAGTATCCTTGCTGGACAAACCTATTTTAGAGAGCCAAAATTATGCTATGATTTGTTAGAATTGCTCTTTATGCTTCACTTAAATTTTTTTGAGCTATGGAATTGCTCTAGTGCTTCACTTATATCTTTTTGAGCACGGTGTGCTTTAATATTTTTGAAGAAATGCTCTCATGCTTCACTTAGATTAATTTGAGAGTTAGAATTTTTTTGAAGAAATTCTCTCATGCTTCACTTATATTATTTTGAGAGACAAAAAAAAATTATGCTCATGTTCTTCACTTAGATTTATTAGAGCTTGTCAAAAGCAATTGCAACATATGAAACTAGTCCCAAAGTGATAGATATTCAAGAGGGATATAATAAAAACTTTCATGAAGATTATTGGACAAAATAAACTTGATTCTTTGTGATAGTTTTGAGATATGATGATAGTGATATGTGAGTCATGTTGGTGAGTAATTATGCTTTAGTAAGATTATTGGTGTTAAGGTTTGTGATTCCCTATGCAAGCACGAAAGTCAATAGTTATGCAATGAAATTACATCCTACTTGTGGTGCATTATTCGGTGTTAGTTATGCTTAATGCTCGCTTATGTGATTTTTCGTTTCTTGGTTGGTTGCTTCTCAATCTTTTTGCTAGCCTCCACTTGTACTAAGTAGAAATACTACTTGTGGATCCAAAACCCTTAAACCCAGTTTTGCCATATGAGTCTAGCATACCTACCTATATGCGGTATTTCCGTGCCATTCTAAGCAAATTTGTATGTGCCATCTCTAATTTTCAAAATGAATTTCTTTTGTGTGCTCGTACCGCTCATGAAGCGGCAGGGGGTGGCCAATATTTTCCATACTAGATGTGTTATTCTCAAGATGAGTGTTTATTCACTTGTCATTGCACGAGAGTACGGCGGTAATAGGGATGCCTAGTCCTGAAATGAAAAAGAAATTTACTTTATGTTGTCAAATAATAAATTCCTTGGAAAGTGTTGGTATGGACGGTACCTGTGGATACGGCTAGCCGTGGAGTGTGAAAGTATGGTGGAAAAAGGAATAAACTTTATTTTCTGTTTGGGGACCACCTATGATATATCTAGCATGGAAAGTGTTGGGAATTACTCGGTCATTTTCATTGACGGGAAAAGTATGCCTCTCAAAAAAAATTATCTCTCAATTTAAGCTTTGAGCTCTGGCACCTCTACAAATCCCTACTTCTCTCTGAAAAGGGCCTATCTATTTACTTTATGCAATTTTTATTTTTATTTGAGTCTCCATCTTCTCTTATAAAGCACCAACTAAGGGGCACTATGATCGTACTTGAGCATTGGATGTAGCTAATATGTGAGTGTGTTTCATGAATGGATCAATGATTGAGCATGATGGGCTAGTGATAACTTTCTTTAGTGTTGATCTTTTGGAAGACATGGTTGCTTGTTGATATGCTTGAGTATTGAAATCTTCATGTCAAAACTAGACTATTGCTTTGAACCATATCAAAGTCCAAATGTCCATGCTACACAATAAAAGAATATGTGATGAACATGTTAGGTAGCATTCCACACCAAAAATTCTATTTTTATCATTTACCTACTCGAGGACGAGTATGAATTAAGCTTGGGGATGCAGATACGTCTCCAACGTATCTATAATTTTTGCTTTTTCCATGCTGTTATATTGTCATTCTTGGATGTTTTACAATCATTTTATAGCAACTTTATATCATTTTTTGGGACAAACCTAGTGACATAGTGCCCAGTGCCAGTTGCTGTTTGTTGCTTGTTTTTTACTTCATAGAATATCGGTACCAAACGGAGTCTAAACGCAGCGAAACTTTTTGGAGTTTTTTTCTGGACCAGAAGACACCCAGTGGGCCAAAGAAGTACCAGAGGGGAGGCCCGAGGTGGGCACAACCCACCAGGGCACGCCAGGAGGCCCAGGCGCGCCCAGAGGGGTTTTGCCCCCCTCGGTGACCTCCCGCACCGCCTCTTCGCCCTATAAATTCCCAAATATTCCAGAAACCCTAGGGGAGTCGACAAAACACAATTCCAGCCGCCGCAAGTTCCAGAACCACGAGATCCAATCTAGACACCATCACAAAGGGGTTCATCATCCTCATTGGTGCCTCTCCGATGATGCGTGAGTAGTTCACCATAGACCTACGGGTCCGTAGGCAGTAGCTAGATGGCTTCTTCTCTCTTTTTGATTCTCAATACAATGGTCTCTTGGAGATCTCTTTGATGTAACTCTTTTTTGCGGTGTGTTTGTTGGGATCCGATGAACTTTGAGTTTATGATCAGATCTATATCCATGAATATTTTTTGAGTCTTCTTTTGATCTCTTATATGCATGATTATTTATAGCCTCGTATTTCTTCTTCGAATCTTTGGTTTAGTTAGGCCAACTAGATCGATTTTTCTTGCCATGGGAAGAGGTGCTTTGTGATGGGTTCGATCTTGCGGTGTTCTTTCCCAGTGACAGAAGGGGCAGCAAGACACACATGTATCATTGCTATTAAGGATAACAAGATGGGGGCTATTCCTACATGAATAGATCTCGTCTACATCATGTCATTGTTCTTATTGCATTACTCAATTTCTCCATGAACTTAATACACTAGATGCATGGTGGATAGCAGTCGATGTGTGGAGTAATAGTAGTAGATGCAGGCAGGAGTTGGTCTACTAATCTTGGACGTGATGCCTATATATTGATCATTGCCTTGGATATCATCATAATTATTCAATCTTCTATCAATTACCCAACAGTAATTTGTTTACCCACCGTGTGCTATTTTCTTGAGAGAAGCCACTAGTGAAATCTACGGCCCCCGGGTCTATTCTTTATCATATTTGCTTTGAGATATATTTTATTTGCTTTTATTTTCAGATCTATTATTCCAAAAACACAAAAATACCTTGCTGCACTTTTTTATTACTTATTTTATTTCACGTTTTATCCAGAGCTTTTTATCCAATCTATCACAAATTTTATCCCGTTAACTCACCAATTTCTGGCACCGTTACCCATGAGGGATTGACAACCCCTCTCACGCGTTGGGTTGCAAGTATTTGTTCTTTGTGTGCAAGTACCGTTTACATAGTGTTGCTTGGTTCTCCTACTGGATTGATACCTTGGTTTCATAATTGAGGGAAATACCTACCGTAGCTGTACTGCATCATCCCTTCTTCTTTGGGGAAATACCGACGGAGTTTCAAGCGACATCATGTCCCTTCTCTCTTTTTTCTCATTTTTTTTCATTTTTTTGTTGGGCACTTCAGCCTCTTTTTTCTACGGCTCTTTTTGTCCTCTTTTTTTAATTTTATTTATTTGTTTTCGTCCGGAGTCTCATCCCGACTTGTGGGGGAATCATAATCTCCATAATCCTTTCCTCACATGGGACAATGCCCTAATAATGATGATCATCACACTTTTATTTTCCTTACAACTCAAGAATTACAACTCGATACTAGAACAAAATATGACTCTATATGAATGCCTCCGGCGGTGTACCGGGATGTGCAATGATCTAGCGTGACATGTATAAAAAATATGAACGGTGGCCAAGCCACAAATACTATGCCAACTATATGATCATGCAAAGCAATATGACAATGATGATATGTGTCATAATAAAATGAAACGGTGGAAGTTGCATGGCCACATATTTCGGAATGGCTATGGAAATGCCATAATAGGTAGGTATGGTGGCTGTTTTGAGGAAGATGTAAGGAGGTTTATGTGTGAAAGAGCGTATCATATCACGGGGTTTGGATGCACCGGTGAAGTTTGCACCACAACTCAACGTGAGAAAGGGCAATGCATGATACCGAAGAGGCTAGCAAAATGCGGAAAGGTGAGAGTGCGTATAATCCATGGACTCAACATTAGTCATAAAGAACTCACATACTTATTGCAAAAATTTATTAGCCCTGGAACCAAAGTACTACTACGCATGCTCCTAGGGGGATAGATTGGTAGGAAAAGACCATCGCTCGTCCCCGACCTCCACTCATCAGGAAGACAATCAATAATAAATCATGCTCCAATTTCATAGCATAACGAGAGACCATACGTGCATGCTTCAGGAATCACAAACCATAACACAAATATTTTTACTAAACCACAATTACTCACTAGCATGACTCTAATATCACCATCTTTATATCTCCAAACAAATGCAATGAATCAAACTTCTCATATATTCAATGATCTTCATGAAAGTTTTTATTATATCCCTCTTGAATACCCATCATATTAGGACTAAATTCATACCCTAAGCAAATTGCCATACTATTTATAAGAATCTCAAAATAATATAAGTGAAGCATGAGAGTTCATCAATTTCTTTAAAATATAACCACCGTCGTGCTCTAAAAGATATAAGTGAAGCACTAGAGCAACTACCTAGCTCAAAAAATATAAGTGAAGCACATAGATTATTCTAATAAATTCATGATTAATGTGTGTCCCTCTCAAAAGGTGTGTCCAGCAAGGATGATTGTGGAAAACTAAAAAGCAAATAAAGCAAAGACTCATATAATACAAGACGCTCAAGCAAAACACATATCGTGTGGTGAATAAAAATATAGCCTCAAGTAATTTACCGATGGATTGTAGACAAAAGAGGGGATGCCATCCGGGGCATCCCCAAGATTAGATGCTTGGTTGTCCTTGAATATTACCTTGGGGTGCCATGGGAATCCCCAAGCTTAGGCTCTTTCCACTCCTTATTCCTTAGTCCATCGAAACTTCACCCAAAACTTGAAAACTTCACAACACAAAACTCAACAGAAAAATCATGAGATCCGTTAGTATAATAAAACAAATTTCCACTTTTAGGTACTATTGTAAACTCATTCCAATTATATATTTGCATTATATCTACTGTATTCCAACTTCACCATGGTTCATACCCCCCGATACAACCCACATATCCATCAAAACAAGCGAATAACACAATGAAAACAGAACAGTCTGTAGAAACCTGAATTAAGCTCATACTTATGTAATTCCGAAAATTCTGAAAACTTAGGAAGACGTAGGCAATCTGTATATAAATCTTATCTAAAAAATTCAGAATATTTTCACGTTCCAGTAAATTTTAACAATTCTGCTACTGGACGCAAAAGTTTCTGTTTTTTCTCATAATCAAATCAACGATCTTCCAAATCATCCCAAAGGTCTTACTTGGCACAAACACTAATTAAAAGAATAAAACAAAATCATAACAGAAGTATAGTTGCATATTTATTGAAAAACAGAAGAAAAATAAAAAACATAAAATAAAATTGGGTTGCCTCCCAACAAGCGCTATTGTTTAACGCCCCTAGCTAGGCATATTGCATAGATCTAGGTATTGTCATCTTTGGTATTCAATTCCATAGATGCATTTTTGTCGGGAGGTTTTTCAAATATAACATGAAACACATCATCCATAGATATTTTATCATTGGCAAGTTGCCCATTTGCAAATTCCCCTTGATTACCAGCTACAATCCAAGAATATTGTTGATTAACATCATTGAAAACTTGTTGGATCATACTCAAAGGAGGAACTTCTTTTTTAAGGTTCTCATCAAAGATGTGATCATTATGCATTAGATTCCTGAATAAATAATCACTATTATAAAGAATCTCATCTATTACTGGTTTTTCATGGTTCATACCATAAAAATCAAAGATATCCCTAGCCTCTCGCACTATGTGATCAAACTCATTCATAAGAACAAGGGTAACTATCATTTTAGCTCTAGGATTTTTTTATAACAGGCAACTCGTAAAACAATCTTTGCAAGGTAGGATGAGTGCGAATAAATCTTCTCTCTAGTTTAAGAACATCTTCTCTCTAGTTTAAGAACAAGAGCGGAAATAGCTTCTGCATAGGTTTTAGTTCTTTTAAGTATAGGAACATCATCGCAAGTCAAATTTACAATGCAATTAAAGAATTCTTGGATGATACTTTTTCCTATAACATTCCCTTGTCCCAAGACAAAAGTTTTAGCATCAAGATTAGTGGAACTTCCAATTTTATGAGTTCTACCATCATCTATTTCTGCCATACCAAAATCACTCATGATGAAAGTTTTCGAGGCAAGCAAACAAAAAGCAAACGGAAAAGCGAACGGAAAGAAGGCAAATAAAAAGGCAAGTATTTTTGTGTTTTTTCTGAAAATGTTTTAGAAGTGGGGGAGAGGAAAACGAGAGGCGAATGGCAAATAATGTAAATGCAAGAGATGAGATTTTATGATGGGTACTTGGTAGGCTTGATGTAGATCCTCCCCGACAATGGCGCCAGAAATTCTTCCTGCTACTTCTTGAGCTTGCGTTGGTTTTTCCCTTGAAGAGGAAAGGGTGATGCAGCAAAGTAGAGATAAGTATTTCCCTCAGTTAAGAACCAAGGTATCAATCCAGTAGGAGGAATACACAAGTCACCGGGGGCCATAGTTTTCACTAGAGGCTTCTCTCTTGAAAGAAAGCATATGGTGGGTAAACAAATTACTGTTGAGAAATAGATAGAAAAGTGAATAATTATGACGATATCTAAGGCAATGATCAGGTATATAGGCATCATGTCCGTGACAAGTAGACCGACTCCTTCCTACATCTACTACTATTACTCCACACATCGACTGCTATCCAGCATGCATCTAGTGTATTAAGTTAACAAGAACGGAGTAACGCCTTAAGCAAGATGCCATGATGTAGAGGGATAGATCTAATCAATATGAACAAACCCCATCTTTTTATCCTTAATGGAAACAATACAAATACATGTCATGTCCCTTTTTGTCACTGGGAATAAGCACCGCAAGATTGAACCCACTACAAAGCACCTCTCCCATTGCAAGAAAAATCAATCTAGTTGGCCAAACCAAATCAATAGACTGGAGATAAATACAAAGCTATCTTAATCATGCATAAAAGAGTTCAGAGAAGACTCAAATAATATTCATAGATAATCTGATCGTCAACCCACAATTCATCGGATCTCAACAAATGCACCGCAAAAGAAGATTACATCGAATAGATCTCCAAGAACATCGAGGAGAACATTGAATTGAAGATCAAAGAGAGAAAAGAAGCCATCTAGCTACTAGCTATGGACCCGTAGGTCTATGGTAAACTACTCACACATCATCAGAAGGGCAGCAAGGTTGATGTAGAAGCTCTCTGTGGTCGAATCCCCCTCCGGCAGAGTACCGGAAAAGGTCCCCAGATGGGATCTCACGAAGACAGAAACTTCCGGCGGCGGAAAAGTTTTTTTGGTGTGCCCTCTGGTCTATGGGGATTATTTGGGTATTTATAGAAAAAGAATTAGGGTTGGAAGTGCCACAGGGGCCCATAAGCTCGCAGGGCGCCCCCCTTGGGTGCACCCTGTGAGCTTGTCGTCGACTCGTGGCCCTTCTGGCCTTCCCTCGAAGCTTCCAGGGTGTCTTGTGGTCCAAGAAAAATCGTCAAAAAGTTTCGTTCCATTTGGAATCTGTTGGTATTGATTTTCTATAAAGACAAAAACAAGGAAAAAATAGCAACTGACACTAGGCACTAGGTTAATAGGTTAGTCCCAAAGAATGATATAAAAATAGCATAATAATGCATATAAAACATCCAAGATAGATAATATAATAGCATAGAACAATAAAAAATTATAGATACGTTGGAGACGTATCAATTACCACCTTTATATTGCAAAACTATTGCAAGGAATCAAACTTGTCATATTCAGTGATCTACATGAAAGTTTTTATTATATCCCTCTTGAATACCTATCATATTAGGACCAAATTCATAACTTGTACTAATTTCCATTACTATTATCAACTCTCAAAAAGATATAAGTGAAGTATGAGAGTGCAACTATTTCTTTAAAATATAACCACCGCCATGCTATAAGAGATATAAGTGAAGCACTGGAGCAACTACCTAGCTCAAAAGATATAAGTGAAGCACATAGAGTATTCTAACAAATCACAAATAATGTGTATCCTCTCAAAAAGGTGTGTCCAACAAAGATAATTGTGACAAACTAAAAAGCAAACAAATAAAAGACTCATATAATACACGATGCTCCAAGCAAAACTCATATCATGTGATGAATAAAAATATAGCTCCAAGTAAAATTACCGATGGTCGGTAGAAGAAAGAGGGGATGTATTCCGGGGCATCCCCAAGCTTAGTTGCTTGGGAGTCCTTGAATATTACCTTGGGGTGCCTCGGGAATCCCCAAGCTTAGGCTCTTGCCACTCCTTATTCCTTCATCCATCGTGATCTCACCCAAAACTTGAAAGCTTCAGCACACAAAACTCAACAAAACCTTCGTGAGATCCGTTAGTATAACAAAGCAAATCACTACTTTAGGTACTGTTGTCAACCCATTCATATTTTATTATTGCATTATACCTACCGTATTCTAACTTCTCCATGGCTTATACCCCCTGATACAATCCATAGTTTCATCAAAACAAGCAAACAACGCAAGGAAAACAGAATCTGTCAAAAACAGAATAGTCTGTAGTAATCTGAATTATGACTATACTTTTGTAACTCCAAAAATTCTGAAAAATTAGGACAACATGGGAAATTTGTATATAAATCATGTGTAAAAATTTTTAGAATAAAATCATGTTCCAGTGAATTTATAAAATTCAAATACTGGCCGCAAAATTTTCTATTTTTCACAGAATCAAAGCAACTATCATCCAAATCATCCCAAAGGCTTTACTTGGCACAAACACTAATTAAAACACAAAAACACAACCATAACAGTATTATAATTGTGTGCACACTCAAAAACCATAAAAATAAACTATTGGGTTGTCTCCCAACAAGCTCTTTCTTTATAGCCATTAAGATAGGCTTGAGATTTCAATGATGCTCACATGAAAGATAAGAATTGAAGCACGAAGAGTGCATTATAATACATGTAGCAAACACATTTACGTCTAACATACATCCTATGCGTAGGCATTTTATAGGAGATAAAATTATCAAGACAAGCAATGTCGGTGTACACAAACAGGGGTATTTGTTTCCCCCTGACCGGTGTGCAGACTCGCAGGCAAACTACCTTCACCGGGCACGACAGATAGCCAATAAAAATAGGCTAGTAGAAGACCACCTTGGAAAGGCCTCCCTTGCTGGGCAGGAGAGCCTGGCTAGGTTGAGGCCGCACCCGAGGACAAGTCCAGATCGCCCCGGCAGGGTTGCCGGGGCCGCCAAGACCAAAACCTGCCAAGATTCTTGCCGAGAGGATTCGACCAAGACGCCACCGCTCCACCTCATCGCACCCAAGTCACTTATCAATGTGGTGTCAAGGAACCAAGCGACCAGGTGGATCCTGTCAAGCATGTGGCAGCATAATCAAGGAGTAATTAGCTTTATTGACACCAGTCCAAGAGATGTGTCACGCTAGCAAGGAGAGGCGGATAAGCGGCTCGGCAGGCTTGCCGGGATTCAACCTCGACACGACACCTAGCAGTGCATTTAATGCACTTTGTCCTAACTGCCAGAGTTAGCTATGATAGCACTGTTAGCTATCTAATCCCACCCAAATGGCTATTTTGCCACTGCGGTCACCCCTTAACCTATAAAAGGAGGCCCGGGGCAACCTAGCAAAGGGTTCGAACACTTCGACCCCCTGCACTTGTACGCGTACGATTGCACTCCCGAGGCACCCTTGCCGGGTTAGTGCACTCTGTGCCTTCGTCCTCCTCAAGATCAATCCATGAAAGCAGGAGTAGGTTTTTACGCTGCCAAGCGGCCCGAACCTGGGTAAAAACTAGTTGTCCATCGCCGTGCTGTCCCCTATTGCTTCTGCTCTTTGTGCAACGCGACCGCTCCCATGCCGAACCACAAAGGAGCACCCCTGCCCCATAGGTGATCGTGCTCCATGCTGACATCTTTGGCACGCAAGGTAGGGGGCGTCGCTTGTGCGAACCTGAAGCAGTAGCCTGCGCGTTGCTCTTCGTCGTCAGCTGCTCCGGCGACAGCTCCCGAGCGGGAGAGCGGAGCGGCGGCGTTGCTCCCCCGTTCCGGTGGTCTTTTCGTCTGTGACTGCCGACGCCATGGGCACCGCAATCATAGCGGCCGAACCAGCCACCATAGGCGAAGCGGCGGCCGCTGGCAGTGCAACGTCCACCCCGATCGTGGTCTCCTTCGAGCGTGGACCGCGACGACCATGGCGCGGAGCGGGCGGTCCGATTGCTGATAGGCCACCCCCAAAGGCACGAACGTTCGCCCCCCTGGGATGCACGTTCAGCCAAGCAATAGGCCGTGGCAAATACATCGGGTCTCCGCCCCAGCCAATGGAGTGGCATTGCTGCAGAAAGAAGTTGCGACCGGGCGCATCTCCACCTTATCCCGGCAAGCCTCACCACTCGTTGCAGTACCCTACGACCACGTCGCCCACGGGATGAACGCAACTTGCCGTGCATGGGGCTTCCAGGAAAGGAGGAGATTTGCACCTCCGCAGCAACAACAATTACAAAATTGAGAAAAGATAAGTTGCCACACCTTTCCTCTGGTTTCGGGATTCTTTCTGTGTGTCCCTTGCGACTCCTTTTGTTTAAACCCTAGCGTTTTGTGTGGGATATCCGTACCGCAAGAGGGACTCTTCCGTTCTCGCCTGCGTCTTCGTCTGTTTCAAGTCCGCTCAACAGACCAGGCAGCCGCATTAAGGACGTCGAAGGGTAACTTGCCGGTGGCGCCTACGCTAGCAGAATGCTAAGGGCCCGCTCCCAATAGCAGCACAGCTAGTGTTTGCCCCGGCAGGCTCCCGGCATGCGTAGGATTCACAATCACACAAAAACAATGGGCAATATAAACTTAAAAGGATAGCATTGGTCCACACCACTACTTAAGAGTACTATTACATTACGAAAAGTAGCAAGGCCTAACACAAGGCCGAAACATGTCTTTTTGTTTGATAGCTTCCCAGCAAGCGAAGCAAGAGAATCTAATCCCGGCGTCCACCTTGGACCCGGGGCACGCGGAGGACCTTGTCGGCCAAAGGCTCGACAATTTGGGCGGCAGCAGAGGTGTCCGTCCCAGCTGGCAGCCTCTTGAAAGCATCAGAGATGTCGACGTCGGGATGGCGATGCACATAATTAACGAGAAGAGTGAAGATGGTGTCCCAGGCAAACTTTTGAGACTCATTGGTGAAACAGGATGATCTGTCATCTTCATATGTTTGCAGCCCTTCAATGAGACCCTCGAAGAAATATGTCAGCTTGATGCTCGGGAACTCATGCTCATTGACGGAGAAGGTCCAGCTTTTCATGTTCATCTTGGTAATCTGAGAAGAGATGCGCTCAGCTATGTCCATCAGGCTCTTTGACCAGAGGCTATACAATTCAACTTGTTCCTTGAGTTTGTGCTCTACATCCTTGCGAAGAGATCCGGTAGTGTTGACTTCTTCCGCCAAGGCCCTCTCGCGGTCCTTGGCCTGCTCAAGATCCTTCTCAAGGGTGGCAAGCTTGGTCTTCTGGTCTTCAATAGTGCTGGAAGCAGTCCTCAGGTCCTGGTCCTTGGATGTAAGCTGCGATTGCAGTCCCTCCAGCACGGAGGCTGTCTTCTGCGCTTCTTCCTGGAGGAGCTCGATCTCCTTCTTGTTCCCGGCAACCTCTTCCTCCAGTTTCCCCATGCGGGTTTCGAGCTCTGCTTTGGCTTCGAAGGCTGCGGCAAGGTTGTCGGAGACTTCCTTTAGTTTGGCTGCCGTGTCATGAGCCTACGAGTCGATGGCCTTCTTATGGCTGTCCTCCATATGCTTGGTGCACTGCTGAACAAGGACTTCCAGTTCGTCGTCTTTGGCACGGAGAGCATCAGCCAGGGCCTGCTCACGAGTGGCAATATCTCTAGCTTGGGCATTGAGTCATGCCTCGTGCTCTGTCAGCCTAGCATCATGAGTCTTTGCTCTCTCTACGGCGGCCGCCATCTTCTCCTCTTGAGCCCTGAGCTCGCCGGATCATGCATTGTACCAAGAGCGCAGTTCCTCAGCTTTGTCCTTCAGTTGCTGGGTGGCAGTATCACAGGCCTTATGATCATCCTGGATCACTTGCTGCTTCTGGTCGTACCTCTCTTGTACTTCCTTGAGCCCGGCAGCTACTGCCTCCAGAAAGGCCAAGTCTTTGGAGCTGTCACCAAGGTCACTCACTTCCTTGGTCTTCTGGGTCAAAGGGGCCAGTACGTGGCAGATATCTTCATCAAAATTCACCCCTGCAAGGGCTGATGAACTGGGGGCTGTTGGAACTGGGTGAGTTGTAACCATCGCCAAGCTGCTTGCCGGGATAGTCACCCTCAAGTGGGAGGCATCGCTCTGAAGAGGCCCCTTCTCCTCAACTTTCATGGTTGGGACGGTCGTGTTGCCGGGGATTTCCTCTTCCCCCATTGAGGTTCCTTGAACGTCCTTGGAGGCCTCGGCGTGACCTTCTTCTGTGGCAATCTTAAGGGCTTCCGCAGAAGCGTTCTTTCCTATATTTGCCACTTCCTCCAAAAGTTCCTTTTCTTCAAACACGGGGGCTGCGAAGGAGTGGAGGTAGGAAGGAAATGAAAGAATTGAAACAACAGAGAGTTCTCAACATGGATTCGAAGGGAACTAGGTTACCTGTCGGTGGCTGGCGGGAAGAAATTTCTCCTTCCCCGGCAGTATTTGTTGCCGGCAGGCTTCTGTCATCTCCTTCTTCCATGGGGGTAACTTCAATACGGGCAGACCCGGCAGACGGAGCTCTTGCTGGGGATCCCCTTCCTTGGGTATCGCTTGCAGGAGGGGCTGGAGTGGTCACTGTTTGCTGCCGGGCTTCCCTCCGGGGGCTCCCACCAGTATCCTTGGCAGGCGACAGAAGAACTTCGGCATGGCCACCGGCGGACGTGGTCTGACCCATACCTTCACGCAGGGGGCTGGCCCGGGGGCTAGGAACGGGGTCACCGCCGACATCCCTTGCCGGTTCAGCGCCTGACACCGATCCCAGCTCCTTCGTCATTTTGGCCCGCTTGGCCTGTTGTGCCAGAGTCTCTTCGTCCCTGTCAAGGCCAACGTCGCAAGGTCAGCTAATGATCAAGAGAAATGCAATCGAAGTCAAGGGAAAGCGATTGGAATTTAAGAAAAGCTAATGATTGTCCTTACTCTGAGTCATCAAGCATGGCATCCATCTCATACACCAGATGCGGGGGTGATTCCCTGGCCCTCTTAAGTGGTGGGGGGAGGGTCCTACTCGCTGATGGTGCCGGGCTTGATGGGGGTGTGGGGTCAACACCTGTCACCACCCGCTGCCGGGAAGGCGGAGTTGGAGCTGGGGCAAGATGGGCCGAGTGATGACGGACAACGTCTTCTTTGCTGCTCTTGGTGGTGATCTTCTTCACTTTGGGCCCAGCCCGTGACAAAGACGGAACCACCGGCTCTTTGCTCCCCCTCTTGCGAAGCCAACGCTGCTGCTCTGGGGTTTGGGGGCCCTCTTTGAGCCCTTCCTCCTCTTTGAGCGCAGCGGCTCCCTCTGCACCAGCAGCCCCTTCCCCGTAGCCTCGGGCCCCGCAGCTCCGGTCCCGGTAGCCGCGACGCCCAGCGCCTCAAGCTCAGCGATATCTTCATCAACACGCTCTTCTTCTGAGGAGTTTCCTTCCTCGTCATCACCAGCTACCGCGACAGCCTTGAGCCTTCGGACCTCTTCAAGCCTTCTCTTGATGTACTCCTGCTCCTGCTCGGTGGTGCCCTTGGTGAAGTCGGTTTCCTTCCTGGTGGCTCTCTCCACTAAACTTCAAGTCCAGCTCATCTCATCCTCCAAGCTAGGCAGCTCCCAGTCTGCCTTAACTCCATTGGCATTGCAATCTTGCATCCACTTGAGGATTTGGTCCAGCGCAGAGTTGATGTGCAAAGGAACGATTCTTGCCAGCAAGTGAAAAGTGCCGGCCTTGTGCAAAAGTTGCTCACATAGCCAGGCATGACTCATGACTGTCAGGTTGTTGGCAACGCCAGGATACAACCGCATCCAGTCCGTGGCATTCTTGTACTCCCAAGTGAAGCGGTCCCGTTGCTGCAACGGGGCGATGTGGCGCCGGAGGAAATCAGCACCCACGTGCTCGATGGTAAGCCCGGCAGCCTTGAGGCGGGCAACTCTGTTCAGTGCTGTGTGGAGCCTCCCATCGGTTTCTCCTAGGTCGCTCCAATCCTTGCCGCGTACTACACACTTAGTCTGCGGCTGGCAGAACGGAGGGGCTTCCGGGTCCTTGATCCAACACCAATCCCCTCTCCACTCCTCCCACTTGCCGTGCAGCTGTCCTCCAAGATAATCCCAATCTTCCCTCTTCCCCCACGGAATCCATGATATATTTCCCAAAAGGGATTTATCCTCAATGCGGGGGATGTAGAAGTGGCGGAACAGATCCACATTGGGGGCAACTCCGACAAAATTCTCGCAGAAATGGGCAAACACTGCCATGCACGTCATGGCATTGGGTGTGAAATCCAGCAAATGGAATCCGAAGGAGTACATCATGGCGCTGAAGAAATCAGAGAAAGGGGGGAAGCCCGCAGTAAGAGTAGGCGCAGAAGAATGGGTAGGAGTCGTTTGGAACGTTGGAAGGACGACTAGCTCTCCATGCCCCTTCGTCTTTCTCCCCGACATGTAGGCATACCTCCGGATCAAGGTATTGCTATCCAGGTATGATGGCGAGAAGACCACATTCTCCTGCCACCGTTGGACCAGAGCTTCCGCTTCCTTCTTCTTATCTTCAACCCTCGGGTCTTCCGGCTTGGTCGCCTGCTTCCCCTTCACGGTGCTCTTCTTGCGCCCCATCTCCTATTGCGTGGAGAGGAAGGGAAGATCTGAAAGTGGGAGAAAAGGGAGTGGCGGCGGAGGCAGTTTTCATCGAGAGGAAGAAGGTGAAGCAAGAAGGGCGAAAGGCGTAAATGAGTAATGCTCCTCCGCGTGTGCCCTGTTTTATTGGGACCGTGCGGGGAGGCTGGCTCTTCGCTATTCTCCTGCAGAAAACTGACTTTTTATAGGCAAGCTCCCCCAATAACCGTAGCAAAGCCACGATCACGCGGCCCGCATTAACTGCATGGAACGGATGTGTGATTGACAGGACAGTAAAATCATTACACGTGGACAGAGGGTTTTTGCCGCGTGTCTACGCACTGCTTGGGGCCTAACCCAATGCACCCGCAGCGCATTTGGCTCAGGCCCGGGGGTTACTGTCAGTGTACACAAACAGGGGTGTTTGTTTCCCCCTGACCGGTGCGCAGACTCGCAGGCAAACTACCTTCGCCGGGCACTAAGAGAGCCAAGAAAAACAGGCTAGTAGAAGACCACCTTGGGAAGGCCTCCCTTGCCAGGCAGGAGAGCCTGGCCAGGTCGAGGCAGCACCCGAGGACAAGTCTAGATCGCCCCGGCAGGGTTGCCAGGGCCGCCAAGACCAAAACCCGCCAAGATTCTTGCCGGGAGGATTCGACCAAGACGCCACCGCTCCACCTCATCGCACCCAAGTCACTTATCAGTGCGGTGTCAAGGAACCAAGCGACCGGGTGGATCCTGTCAGGCACGTGGCAGCATTATCAAGGAGTAATTAGCTTTATTGACACCCATCCAAGAGACGTGTCACGCTAGCAAGGAGAGGCAGATAAGCGGCTCGGCAGGCTTGCTCGGATTCAACCTTGACATGACACCTAGCAGTGCATTTAATGCACTTTGTCCTAACTGCCAGAGTTAGATATGATAGCACTGTTAGCTATCTAATCCCACCCAAATGAGCGTTTTGCCACTGTGGTCGCCCCTTAACCTATAAAAGGAGGCCCAGGCAACCTAGCAAAGGGTTTGAACACTTCGACCCCTGCACTTGTATGTGTACGATTGCACTCCCGAGGCACCCTTGCCGGGCTAGTGTACTCTGCGCCTTTGTCCTCCTCCAGATCAATCCACCAAAGCAGGAGTAGGGTTTTACGCTGCCAAGCGGCCCGAACCTGGGTAAAAACTAGTTGTCCATCGCCGTGCTATCCCCTATTGCTTCTGCTCTTTGTGCAATGCGGCCGCTCCCATGCCCCATAGGTGATCGTGCTCCACGCCAACAAGCAATATCTAGCATATGCAAGGAAGAAGAAAGAAACAATAGCAATCTCAACATGAAGAGAGGTAATTTAGTAACATGAAAATTTCTACAACTGTATTTTCCTTTCTCATAATAATTACATGTATGATCATACTCAAATTCAATAATATAGCTATCATAAACAATATTCTGTTGATGATCCACCTACATAATTTTTTTATAATCTTCCGAAATAGTGGGATTAACATTAACCAAAGTCATAACCTCTCCAAACCCACTTTTATCAATAATTTCATAAGATTGAACAATCTCCAAATATGTGGGAATCTTTTTTCTGAAAGTTGACACTCTTCCAATCCCACTTTCAATATTATTGCAAACATTATTATCAATTTCATATTCATCATGAGACTTAAATAAATTTTCAAGATCATAAGAAGCATCACCCCAATCTTGATCATTACAATGAGTAGTAGATATAAAAAAAGCACATTCCCCAAGCTTGGGGTTTTGCATATCATTAACACAACTGTCATTAATAGAATTTATAATAATATTATTGCAATCATGCTTTTTATTCAAGGAGCTATCATGAATCACTTTATAAATTTCTTCTTCTAACAATTCATCACAATTTTCAGATTCACGATTTTCAAGCAAAACTTCATAAAGATAATCTAGTGCACTCAACTCACTAGCAATTGGCTCATCATAATTGGATCTTTTGAAAAGATTAGCAAGTGGATGAGGATCCATATGTCTTTACTTTTCCTATCCCTTTTCTGTTTTTGGTGTGTTGACATGAAGGCAATAAAAGCAAACAAGCAAGCAAACATAAAAATGAACAAAAAGGCAAACAGAAATATTTTTGTGTTTTTGTGAAAATGTTTTAGAAGTGGGGGAGATGAAAGCAAGAGGCAAATGGCAAATAATGTAAATGCAAGGAGATGATAGTTTATGCATAGGTACTTGATAGATGTTGATGATGTCTCCCCGGCAACGGTAATGACCCACAAGTATAGGGGATCAATCATAGTCCTTTCGATAAGTAAGAGTGTCGAACCCAACGAGGAACAGAAGGAAATGACAAGTGGTTTTCAGCAAGGTATTTTCTACAAGCATTGAAATAGTCGGTAACAGGTAGTTTGATAGCAAGATAATTTGTAATGGACAAGTAACAGTAATGGTAAATAAAGTGCAGCAAGGTAGCCCAATCCTTTTATGGCAAAGGACAGGCCAAAACAGTCTCTTATAATAAGCAAAGTGTTCTTGAGGGCACGCGGGAATGTCTCTAGTCACTTTCATCATGTTGGTTTGATTTGTGTTCGCTACTTTGATAATTTGATATGTGGGTGGACCGGTGCTTGGGTGCTATTCTTACTTGAACAAACCTCCCACATATGATTAACCCCCTCACAAGCATCCACAACTATGAGAAAAGTATTAAGATAAAATCTGACCATAGCATTAAACATACAGATCCAAATCGGTCCCTTATGAAGTAGCACATAAACTAGGGTTTAAACTTCTGTCACTCTAGCAACCCATCATATAATAAATACTCCACAATGCATTCCCTTAGGCCCAAATATGGTGAAGTGCCATGTATTCGACGTTCACATGACACCACTAAGGGAATCACAACATACATATCATCAAAATATCGAACACATATCAAGTTCACATTATTACTTGCAACATGACTTCTTCCGTGACCTCAAGAACAAAAGTAACTACTCACAAATGATATTCATGCTCAAGATCAGAGGGGTATTAAATAGCATAATGGATCTGAACATATAATCTTCCACCAAATAAACCATATAGTAATCAACTACAAGATGTAATCAACACTACTAGTCACCCACAGGTACCAATCTGAGGTTCCGGTACAAAGATTGAACACAAGAGATGAACTAGTGTTTGAGAGGAGATGGTGCTGGTGATGATGTTGATGAAGATTGGCCTCCCAAAGATTAGAGGGTTGTTGGTGATGACGATGGCTTCGATTTCCACCTCCGGGAGGGAAGTTCCCCCGGCGGAATCGTTCCGCCGAAGGGCAAAAGTGCTCCTACCCAAGTTCCACCTCGAGACAGCGGCGCTCCATCCTGAAAGTCCTCTGCTTATTTTTTCAAGGTCAAAATGACTTATATACCAAAAGACAGGCATCAGAGGTGGGCTGAGCTGGCCACAACCCACCAGGGCGCGCCTGGCGCGCCCTGGTGTCTTGTGGTCACCAGGTGGCCCCCCCTCCGGTAGTTATTTCCTCCAGTATTTTTTATATATTCCAAAATAATTCTCCGTAAATTTTCAGCTCATTTGGAGATGTGCAGAATAGGTATCTCTGACGTAGCTTTTTCAGGTCCAGAATTCCAGCTGCCGGCATTCTCCCTCTTTATGTAAACCTTGCATATTATGAGAGAAAAGGCATTAGAATTACTCCATAAAGCATTATTATGCATAAAAACATTATAAATAACAGTAGGAAATCATGATGCAAAATGGACGTATCAAACAGCGCCAGAAATTCTTCCTGCTACTTGTGATCTGCGTTGGTTTTTCCCTGAAGAGGAGAGGATGATGCAGTACAGTAGAGATAAGTTTTTCCCTCAGTTAAGAACCAAGGTTATCAATCCAGTAGGAGAACCATGCAACAACTTGTTAGCAGCACCTGCACACAAAATAACAAATACTTGCACCCAATGCGAACAAGGGGTTGTCAATCCCTCGGCGGTTAATTGCAAGGATCAAATCTTGTATTGATAGATAGATAGATATAACACAAAGTAAAGAAAAATTGCAGCAAGGTATTTTTGGATTTTAATATATGATAAAAGTAGACCCGGGGGCCATAGTTTTCACTAGAGGCTTCTCTCTTGAAAATAGCATACGGTGGGTAAACGAATTACTGTTGGGCAATTGATAGAAAAGCAAATAATCATGATGATATACAAGGCAATGATCATGCATATAGGCCTCATGTCCGAAACAAAGTAGACCGAATCCTGCCTGCATCTACTACTATTACTACACACATTGATCGTTATCCAGCATGCATCTAGAGTATTAAGTTCATAAAGAACGGAGTAACGCCTTAAGCAAGATGACATGATGTAGACAAAGTAAACTCACGCATGCATAATCCCCATCCTTTTATCCTTAATGGCCACAATACAAATATGTGTCATGTCCCTTTCTGTCACTGGGATTGAGCACCGCAATATTGAACCCATCATAAAGCACCTCTCCCATTGCAAGAAAAATCAATCTAGTTGGCCAAACCAAATCAATAGATCGGAGAGAAATACAAAGCTATAATAATCATGCATAAAAGAGTTCGGAGAAGACTCAAATAATATTCATAGATAATCTAATCATAAACTCACAATTCATTGGATCCAAACAAACACACCGCAAAAAGTGATTACATCGAATAGAACTCGAAGAACATTGTATTGAAGATCAAAGAGAGAAAATAAGTCATCTAGCTACTAGCTATGGACCCGTAGGTTTGTGGTAAACTACTCACACATCATCAGAAGGGCAGCAAGGTTGATGTAGAGCCCCTCCGTGATCGACTCCCCCTCCGGCGGAGTACCGGAGAAGGCCTCCAGATGGGATCTCGTGAGAACAGAAACTTACGGCAGCAGAAAAAGTATTTCGGGTGGCTCTCTAATGTCAGGGGAATATTTGAGAGAGGCGGAATTAGGTCAAGAGGTGCCATGAGGGGCCCACAAGCCTGGGGGGTGCACCTACCCCCCTAGGTGCGCCTCCCGAGCTTGTCGCTCCCCTGTGACTCTTGAGGTCTTCTCCCGAACCTTCTAGGGTCTCTTCTGGTCCAGAAAAAATTAATCCAAAGTTTTTTCTACGTTTGGACTCTATTTGATATTGATTTCCTGAAAAGCCAAAAAACAAGCAAAAAACAACAACTGGCACTGGGCACTAAGTTAATAGGTTTGTCCCAAAAAATGATATATAATTGCATAAATTTGCATATAAAACATCCAAGATTGATACTATAAAACATCCAAGATTGATACTATAATAGCATGGAACTATCAAAAAATTATAGATACGTATCACACGATTACAAGTATGATCTAGTGGAAGAAGTGCTATGGTGGTGATTGTCGGTGTCAAACCGGCGGATCTCGGGTAGGGGGTCCCGAGCTGTGGATCTAGAATCGATGGGGAACAAGGGACGATGAACACGGTATTTACCCAGGTTCGGGCCCTCTCGAAGAGGTAAAACCCTACGTCCTGCTTGATTGTATTTGATGTATGGTATGGTTACAGAGTTGATCTACCTCGAGATCAGGTGAGCTAAACCCCAAGGCAATGAGGTGATGAATGTAGCTCTAGCCCTCAAGACTAAAACCCTCCGGTTTATATAGGTACCGGTAGGGTTAGGGTTACACGCGATCGGTTACAAAGAGAGGAAGATCCTTCCTAATCTTGACTTGGAGGACACACCATGGCTTCGAAGATACCTTATCCAGTCATGGATCCGCACTCCAGCTTGGGCCCCATAATAGCCCATCAATCCGGCCCAAACATAACAGGCCGGCAGCCCGGGGACCCCTTAATCCAGGACTCCCTCAGTAGCCCCCGAACTTACCTCCAACGCCAGGGCTTGTGTCCGGCAACCATACACCTCGTGGTCTTCAGCTTGCGAGGCGAGTTCTTCATCATGTCCTATACATGCTCGGAGTCAAGTGGTGTCCAGAATCTGAAGCGTCCATTTTACTTAGCTCCGAAGGCAAAAACCGTTCCAGTGCGAATAGTGTCCTCATCTGACAATTTTTTCCTCTTTAACGAAGGGTCGCGGCCGGTCATAATACCGAGCGGCCTGACTGTTCTCGATGTGCGGCTCGAGGCCGCCCCCTATTGGCATGTCCCATTAAGGCAGAGATCATGCCCCGTTTTTTAGGGGATACGATCAATGATCACGATTCCCCACCCGCGCATAATGTTGCGAGAGTATCGGGAAGTGGAGAAGCCCACGGCGTGAAAAGAGGAACCCTTGGCTCTTCTGTGGCCTATAAAGAGAGGGATTGCTACAGTTAACATCCTATGCCTTCTTCCACCTTCTGCTGCTGCTTGCACAATCCTCCAGAGCTCCAATGCCCTGTCTTTCTGCTCCACGGTGAATCCCATCCTGCCCTCCCCAGCCATGGCCAGATCCGGTGCAAACGGCAAGTGGGATGTCTCCATCGTCACCAACAACGACATCCTGGAGCTGAAGCGGGTCGGCTACTTGTCGGCCGACATCACTCACCGGGCCCCTGAAAAGGGCCAGCTCATCCCTACGCCCAAGCCGGGCGAGAGGGTTGTATTCCTCCCCCATTTCATCCCGGGGCTTGGATTTCCCCTACATCCTTTCGTGAGGGGGTTGATGTCCTTCTACGGGCTAGTTTCCATGATCTAGCCCCCAACTCCCTCCTCTACATCTCAGCCTTCATCATCGTCTGCGAGGCCCTTCTCCGAGTCCAGCCGCACTTCGACCTGTGGCTGAAGGTGTTCAACATCAAGCCCAAGGTGGTTGGCAGTGCCCAAGCAGACTGCAGTGGGGCTATGATCAGCAAGCTGACTCGGGTCCAGTGGCCGGAGGGCAGGTTCATCGACACCGTCAAGGTGTGGCAAAAAGAGTGGTTTTACATCACGGAACCAAGGGAAGCTACCTGGACGGCAGCTCCCGAATTCAGACCCGGACCCCCGGAAAGATTGGACTCGTGGACTACATAGAGTCCGGACTGGGGGTCCACTGCGGACGTGAAGCTACTGCAGAAGCACGTCGTCAACGTGATGGAGATCGGCGCCAAACTAACCAACGTGGTCCAGATAATGCTCAAGCGCCGACTCCTCCCTTGCCAGTAAAGGGCCGACCCGATGTGGGCATACAAGCCCGAAGACCCGGCCACCGTGCAGTTCCTCTTCGGCACAACCCATGAAAAGGCGTGGGGTCTGCTATTCAAGCCTCAAGAGGAGTGGCCGGGCGAGGAGGAGGACATCGGCCTCGACGCGGCGACACCCCCGATAGAGGTGAGTAGTCTTTCCCCTGACATGTGTTCGGATAATCATACTGTGCATAATTTGTTCTAAACCTCCCTTTGTGGATCTTTGCAGGGCTGGCTCAAAAAGGCCGAGAAGATCAGCAGTGAGGCACCGCTGCCCGAGAAGCCCTGATCGGCTTAGCTAGAAAAGCTGCTGGCTGTGGTGCCTTACAAGGCACCCGACAAGAAGGGCAAGAAGAAGAAGAATGTGCCGGATGCCAGGGAGGGCCTCCGCCGAAGAGCTCATCTGGACACCCGGTGCTGATCTTGCGCTACTTCATCGTAGGCAAGCACTCGAGGTGACCCGTAAATGAGTTCCGTGGGGATAACTGCTTCTGCCCCATAGACTAGGGAGAAGGGAGTCTGCCCAGTAGCTCAATTTGGTGTCGTTCTGAGGGACCAAAGAACCACCGACAGCTCGTCGATCCACCGCCTGCCATACTTCTGCAGCCTATCAAATGTTGTTGTCTTGAGTCCTCGCAACACTTCAGTGTTCGCCCTCTCAGCTTGCCCGTTGCTCCTTGGGTGACCCACAGAGGCGAACGAGACTTTGCTTCCGAGGGCATGAACGTATTGCATGAAGGTGCGGCTCGTGAACTGGGTGCCGTTGTCAGTGATGATCCGAGCAGGAACTCCAAAGCGGCACACCAATCCTTTCAAGAACTTGATAGCTGACTAAGAAGTCACCTTTCTCACGGGCTCTACTTCCGGCCATTTTGTAAACTTGTCAATTGCAACGAACAAGAATTCAAAGCCCCCGGCAGCACGGGGGAAAGGGCCGAGGATATCGAGCCCCCAGACTAAAACGGCCATGACAAAGGGATTGTCTGAAGAGCTTGGGCTGGCAGGTGGATATTCTTGGAATGGAACTGATAGGCTTCACACTTGGTGACAAGCTCGACTGCATCTTGGAGGGCTGTGGGCCAATAGAATCCTTGCCGGAAAGCTTTCCCAACCAACGCCCTTGATCCAATGTGGGAGCCGCACATACCCTTGTGTATCTCTGCCAGCAGTTCCTTTCCTCCTTCCCGGCAAATGCACTTCAATTTCACACCATTGGGCCTCCTTCTATACAGCGTGTCGTCAACAAACTGATACATACTGGCCCTCCGGGCTACTCTTTCAGCTTCTTCTTGCTCTTCAGGAAGTTCTCCAGTTTGGAGGAAATGGACTATGTGCCGTGCCCAAGACGGAGCCTGTGGCTCGGCAATGAGGACTAGCGGCACATCCTCATTCGTGAGAGTGCAATCCTCGACCGCAGGGACCGGTGGCCTGGCGGGAGGATGCGGCTCAGCGACCGAAGGGGAGTTATGCCTGACAAGCTTTCTGCCGGGATCCTCGGAAGGTTCTATCGGGAGAGGCTTGCCGGAGTCCAGTTTCCTCCTCTTTCTGGCCATTGTTGCCGGGGATACGGAGGGCTGAGTCAGATGGAGAACAAAAGTTCTTGGTTCCACAGGGAGCTTTTGCGCAGCGCACTTCGACAGATGATCAGCAATGCTGTTTTCCGCACGGGGCACGTGCTCTGTTTGTGATCCGTCAAAGCGCTCCTCCAACTTTCTCACTTCCTCAACGTATGCCTCCATCAATGGACTTTGGTAATCCTTGTTGACTTGTCTCACCACAAGTTGTGAGTCTCTGCGGATGATCAGCTTCTTGATCCCCAGTTCTGTTGCAATTCTGAGCCCGGCAAGGAGCCCTTCATACTCTGTTGTATTGTTGGTAGCCTCCTCCCTGGGAAAATGCATCTGGACGATGTACTTTAGGTGCTCTCCAGTGGGAGCAACGAGAAGCCTGCCAGCCCCTGCACCTTGTAGGGAGAAGGCACCATCGAAATACATGATCCATTCTTGGGGCGCTTCCTTGCGGGTAATAACTGTCTCCAACACTTCTTCATCTGGGGTTGCCGTCCATTCTGCAATAAACTCTGCCAATGCTCTGCTCTGAATAGTTGACGTGCTCTCAAACTTCAAACCAAAGCAGGATAACTCCAAAGCCCACTCCACTATCCTGCCGGTAGCCTCAGGGTTTCGGAGTATCCGTTGCAAAGGGAAACGGGTGACAACAGTGATCTCGTGGGCTTGGAAGTAGTGGCGCAGTTTCCTTGAGGCCATGATAAGGCCAAAAATCAATTTTTGCACGTCAGAGTACCTAGATCTAGCCCCCCTGCAACAGGAAGCTGACGAAGTATACTGGGCGCTGCACCACCTTCTTCCTCACCGCAACCTTGGGACTGCCCCCGTTGTTCTGCTCTTCTCTGTCTTGATCTGCATCTGACCTTGCCAAGGTGTGCTCACTTTCCTCCCCGGAAGGGACACCAGCTGTGCCTGCTGCTTCATCCACTTCCCGCTGTGCCACCAGTGTTGCGCTAACCACTTGATTAGTTGCCGCCAAGTATAGCAGCAGGGGCTCTTGTGGTTTGGGAGCAACCAAAGTGGGCACAGAGGAAAGGTAGGCTTTCAAATCTTGTAGTGCAGCGTCTGCCTCTGGGGTCCACTCCATGGGTCTTGCCTTCTTTAAAATTTTGAAGAATGGCAAGGCACGCTCGGCAGACTTGGAAATGAATCTGCTAAGCACGGCAACACATCCAGTCAAACGCCTCATGTCCTTAACTGTCTTGGGTGCTTGAATTTGCTCGATAGCCTTGATCTTGTCGGGGTTGGCCTCTATCCCCTGGTGGGACACAAAAAAGCCAAGTAGCTTGCCGGAAGGAACGCCAAACACGAACTTCTCCTTGTTCAGCTTCAAGTTGATCTTGCGCAGATTAGAAAATGTCTCTTCTAAATCCTGAATGAGGGTTGATCTATCCTTGGTCTTGACCACAATATCATCCATGTAAGCTTCAATGTTTCTGTGCAACTGTGACTCAAAACCAACCTGAACTGCCCTCGTGAAAGTGGACCCGGCACTCTTCAACCCGAAAGGTATCCGCACGAAGCAGTATGTGCCACAAGGGGTGATGAACGCGGTCTTTTCTTTGTCTTCCCTGGACATGAAGATCTGATGATATCCAGAGTAGGCATCCAGGAAGGAAAGTAGGTCACACCCGGAGGTGGAATCCACAATCTGGTCGATGCGCGGTAAGGGAAATGGGTCTTTCGGGCATGCCTTGTTCAGATCCGTAAAATCTATGCACAGCCTCCATTTCCCATTAGCCTTGCGTACCACCACAGGATTCACTAACCATGTTGGGTGCAAAACCCCTCTGACCAGACCAGCTGCCTCAAGTTTCTTGATCTCCTCGACAATGAACTGCTGCCGCTCCAAGGCTTGCTTTCGGACCTTCTGCTTGACGGGTCAGGCATGTGGGCAGACAGCAAGGTGGTGCTTGATTACCTCCCTAGGAACACCGGGGATATCAGATGGTTGCCAGGCAAACACATCGATATTCGCCCATAGAAAGGCAACGAGCGCACTTTCCTAATTGTCATCGAGGGTGGCGCTGATAGTGAAAGTACCATCAGCGCCAGCCAGCCCTGCCGGGACCTTTTTCACAGCGGGTGCGGCGGCCTTGGATCTCTTGCTATTGGAACTCTCCGGCAAGTCATCAACAGGCGCAGCATACCCCGAGGGGGCACGCTTCCCGGATTCCTTGTTGGTGTCCCTGCTAGCCTTCTTCTTTCCATTGCTTTCCTTGGCGGGAATTGCGGCTTCAGTGGCCTCTACCGCGACTGCTTCCCGGTACATCTTGTCCACGCAAATAACTGCGTCTTTCTTGTCTGATGGAATGGAAATGACGCCTACCGGCCCTGGCATCTTCAAGGTGTTGTAGGCATAGTGGGATGCCGCCATGAACTTGGCCAGAACTGGGCGACCAAGGATTCCATTGTACGGCAGGGGGAGGTCAACCACATCAAACACAATCTTCTCAGTCCGGTAATCCAACTCTCCCCCAAACGTCACTGGCAATGTGATTTTCCCCTTAGGACGACTCCTGTCGGGGTTGATCCCTTGAAACATACCAGTAACCTTGAGCTCTTCCTCTGCTATCTGGAGTTTGCTGATGACCTTTGGAGAAATCAGATTCAACCCGGCCCCACCGTCAACCAACATCTTTGTGACCTTGAGGTTGCGGATTGTTCGTGATACCAACAACGGCAAGCACCCTACCACGGTGGTGCGGTCAGGATGGTCCTCTTCGTCGAAGATGATGGGCGTGCGGGACCACTTGAGCGGCCTCCGAGAATCTGCCGCTGGCCCCACGGCATTGGCTTCACGCACCCACCATTTAAGTTGGTGGTGGGAGGAGTGCAAAGATGCACCTCCGCCAATACACAAGGCGTCAGTGGCTTTCTGGAATTCCTGCTCGCTGGTTTCCTCTTCATCTCCTTCATCACTCTCATTGTTGCAATCCTCCTTCTCACGGCCTCTGGCGGGTTTTCCTTGATTCTGAGGAGCCTTGTTGGGGCGGCTTGCTCCACCACGGCGGCCCTTCCCGCCAGCACCATTCTGACCTTTTCCTTATCATGCTTCTCATATTCAGCTTTCTGCATCTTGGCGAGCTGCTCAACCTGATGACACTCTTGTAGATCGTGGCCCTTGGTCCGATGGATCTTGCAGTACAGGCCATCGCCTTTCCCAGCCTTCTCGCCAGCCGCGGCTTCCCGGCAATCAGTGCAAGCGGCAACTTCCTTGACGGGTACCTCAGCCCTGGCCTTCTTGCCAATACTAGGCGTGCCCGATCCCTCAACGGTCATCACTGCTTTATCCTTGCACCTTTTTTTGCGCTTCTTGTTCTTCTTCTTCTGACTGGTGGTCTCGTCATCATCCTCAGAGTCGTTGTTGATGCCATCCTCTTCTCCGGGGAGCTTCCTCCCCTCCTCTATCCGAGCACACTTATCCACCAGAGTGTAAAGCTGTCGGGGTACGACACCTATGGGATCCCGAGAGACCCCTTTACGATTCGGCGGGGGGAGAGGTATACGCAAAGAGCAGAACCAGTGATCGACGTGGGAAGCTTTTACCCAGGTTCGGGCCGCTGATCAGCGTAAAACCCTACTCCTGCTTTGTGTTCTTATTGATGTTCTTGAGCCCAGCCTTCAGGAGCGCTCGTGATGAACAGTACGTTCAAAGAGCAGCTACGCATGCAGAATGGGCCAGAAATTCTCCTCCCCTGTAGCAGTTGCCTTGGGCCTCCTTTTATATGCTCAAAGGGGTCTCCACAGTGGCAAAATATACATACATTGAGGTGTAAAGTAGCTACAGGGTACCATACCTAACCCCTGACGGATTAGGACAAGCGCATTTAATGCACCGTGAGATGTCCGTTTAGGTGTCCTCACTTTCTTGGGGATGGAAAAAGGGGCCATCCCATCAGCACCGCTTAAGCTCTCCTCCACTGGCGCATTGCCACGCATCCATGGAAGGAGCCAGAATGTCAGACTCGTTGCTGTGCCAAAGCGGTGGCACAGTGGCAGAATCTTGCCGGGCGCCCAGTCTTGCCGGGCGCCAAGCTTTGCCGGGAACCAAGCCTTGCCGGGCGCCGAGGCCTGCCGGGCTCCACGAGCCATCCCGGCAAGGATCTTGCCGGGGAAGCTGGCCTTCGATTACCAGCTTTTCTTATCTGCTGATCCTCAGATCTCTAACTTGATGATTTCCTTGATGACTTGAATCAACCTCGAGCTGATCCCGGCAAGCCTTGCCGCGAGGACGGCTACAACTTCCCGTGCACAAGTATGGGGTACTAGTGGCCGAATACTTAGTACACCGACAGGAGCCCCCGGGCCTAGGCCATACACGAGTGCGAGGCGTTGTTGGGCTAGGCCCAAACAGTGCACGGGCACGCGTGGCAGGGAATCAATCTGCTCGTGAATATCTCGTTTTACCGTGCCCCCACTATGCGCACGGAGCGCGCGACGTGGGAAGCGTGCCAAAAAGGCTGCAAATTGTTTCGCGCCCATAGAGGCGCATTCATATTGGGGGATAAACAAGGCGGCCCCGCTCCTTCCCCATAAAAAGGAGAAGTCATGGAGGCGCAAACCTATTCACCCCCCTCTTCTTCCCAATCTAGCCATCGCCATCGCCTTCCTCTGCTCGAGCTCAGAGCGAGACCTTTTTTCTCTTCTGCCCGCTGCTCTCGCGCTCGCTTCGCCCCACGGCTTCCATCTCCACAGTCGCCATGCCGCCCAAGGCCAGCAAAGGCAAGGGCACGGACAAGGAGGCGAAAGCCCAAGTTCCGGAGAGCGAACTGGTGAAGATGCGGAAGAGGCTCGTCGTCTTCCCTCCGACGCTCGACGCCGAAACTTTGAAGGGGCGATACCAATGCATGTGGGCGAAGGGAACACAAGCTCACCCCGCCACACGCGTAATCCCAGGTGCTTGTTCCAAAGGCGGATCGGACAGATACCCCTTCTTCACTGCGTATTTTTATTGCGGGCTCTGTCCACCCTTTTCCGATTTCTTCAACGACATCATGTACACATACGGCTTCCGCCTTCTTGATTTCACGCCGAATGCCGTATTTTGCATGTCCATCTTTGCTCACCTTTGTGAGAATTTCGCTGGCCTGATCCCCAATTCTGCTCTTTTCCGCCACTATTTCTATCCTCGAATCCAAAAAGGAGAGGCCCTCTCTGGATCTATTGCTTGGATTCCAAGGGCTTGGAACAAAGAGATATACCCAGATGGGGTTTACCGCGAATAGTGGGACGAGTGGCGGGCCGAATGGTGCTGGATCCAGGAAGCAGATCCTCATCCTTTTTGCCATCCCCGGCGACAGAAGGTGGTCCGCGGCAAGGATTGGGGTGATCTCGCCGCAGAAGACGAGAAGCTCACAATCGCTACTACCAGGATCCTCCGCTTGAAGGCTGCCGGGCTGACAATGGAGATGATCGGCTTCGACTTCCTTCGCTGCCGCATTGCCCCTCTGCAGAATAGGGGGAGGCCAGTCTGGGAGTACAAGAACGCAGCAGATGTCATGAGGCTGCGCCCCGGGCTGAACAATAACCTGACTTCCATGCAGCTTGGCGCTCTCCGCCAAAAGTTGTTCCAGCGCGAAGACAAGCACCGGCTGCCGGCAAGGATCGTCCCCTTGTGCAAAAACTCTACATTGGGGTCGATCATTGCCTTCTTGCCGATGTTCAACGCCCACGGCCTTGACCCGACCTGGGTCGAGCCAAGCGAGGAAGAAGCGCAGAAATTCTTCGACAATCTGACGGAGAAGCCTGTCCGGCAAGAGTCAGATCTTATCCGCGCCACCACTGATCAGGAGGTAGCATACATCGCTACCAGAGTGGAGGAAGCGAATCTTGCCGCGGAGGCCGGCAGCGTTGGCTTCACAGAGTGGGAAGCCAGCGATGCAGAGGTGGTAGTGGAGGCAAAACCTGCCGAGGAGAATAAGGTTGCCGGGGAAGAAGGCGGCGCAGTCGCTGAGAACTCATCCGGCGAAGACACGGCCGAAGAGGAGATGCGAGAAGAGCCCTTGCCCCCGAAGAAGACAAAGCGTGTCCTTCGGAAAGCCGCATCAGGCGTCCCGGCAAGCCAGCCTACATCGAGCGGCGACTCCCCCGGCAAGAAAGTGGCCGGCAAGACCGGACCGCGGCAGGGGGCCCGTCAACAGCCCGCGCGGCGCGCGAGACCCACACCAGCGACCACCGCCAGAGCGGCAGGAGGGTCTCGCGCAACCGTGCCGGAGGCTGCCCCGGCGCCTGCCACAGCCAAGCGGCCTAGGACCCCTCCACCGCCTCCCCACTTAGACATCGCAACGGAGGTCGACTTCGACATCTCCGGCTTCAGTCCAGAGCGAGAGGAAGAAGAGTGAGTATCTGCCACAGCTTCCACCTTCCAATCTGCATCATCTTACTGACTTGCTTGTATTGTTTCTGCAGTGACACAGAAACTTTGCTGGAGAGGATGGCGAAGAGGTTAAGGACTTCTACGGGCGACGAGCCCCCGGCAGGCTCCACTAGCGTGCCAGAAACCGTCATTGTGAGCCCAGAGCCTAGTCCTCAACGCAGCCTCCAGCGCAGCCCCCAGCGTAAGTTCGTTGTCCCTTTTCCTGTTGGCTGGTGCCGACGCTTTCATGCTTGTCGCTGATGTCTTTGGGTTTGTAGGAGAAGAACGGCAACAAGGAGAAGATAGCCCCATTGTGCCTCCTTCATCGACCGCTCCGCCCACAAGCACATCCCCGGCAAGAGATCCTGCCGACGAGCCCGTCCGGATTGAGGAGGAGCCGACAAGCACGGACTCCGGCAACCCACCCCCGGCAACCGGAGTTGCCGGGAGAAGCGAAGCCACTTCTTGACAGCCCGACGCAGGTACTCGATCGCCTCAGAGTGCTAGTTATTCTTTTCCTCTTACTTCTTTATCTTTAGTCACTTCAAAATCCAAAAACTCGATCTTATTCTGTCCTCCTCCTTCGCCCTCCAGAGTTCTCCGCGACAGAACACATGGACGTCGACGCCGTCATCGAGGAGACCGCCAGGGATGCCGCCGCCGAAGCGGACAGGATCACTGCCAGCGAGGCCACCAAGGATGACGTTGACGGGGCTGGTGATGCTCTCGACGGGGAGGCCGCCAAGACAGCACAAGAGGAAATCGCCAAAGAACCTGCTGAAGAGGGCGACAGGGAGGCTGGGGACCATACTGATAGCATTCCTGCCGCAGGAGCGCCAGGCGCTGCATCGGCCACAGAGCCCCCTGTTACTGGCGAGGCGGCCACTGAAGACCAGCCATCAACATCTGAAGAGCCCTCATCCAGCAAGTATCTCAAGGTTGGCAAAAATCTATTCATCAACTTGCCAGGGACGGCAAGCACAGAGGCACCAGCCGAAGGAGAAATTTTCGAGGAGATTATTGCCGCTGCCGGGCTTGAAGTTGTTGATGATCCCAGTGCTAGCAGCGGCAAGTCTGAAGAGGATCAGCTCCTTCAGGCCATGGGCGAGAACTTTCGCAAACTCCAGGCTCTCCATCGTGCCCGAAAAGAGAAGGCGGACTCCAGAATGGCAGTTGTCCAGGCAGCCGAAGTGGAATTTCAAAGGCGCGTCGCACAAATGCAAATCTGGCATGCCGAGGCCCTTCAAGAGCTGGTTGCCGGCCGAGAACAAGTGAGCCAGCAGTGGAATGAGGTCCTCCTGAAGCAATCCGATATGGAGAGGCGCATGATGAAGCTGCTCAAAGGATTGCTGCCGAAGATGCCCTCCTGACGGGGCGCCGCATTTCTCTTGATGCTCATGAAGAAGATCTCACCGCACGTGAGCAGGCGCTCGCTGCCAAGCTTCGTAGCAAGGATGAAGACATTGAAAATCTCGTCGCGCGGCGGACCCAGGAGCTGGAGCAGAAGCATAAGGAGGCGCTCGAAGCTCTAACTGTCAGTCACGCCGGCAAGCTCAAGGAGGCCGTCGATGCTGCCGAAGCTGCAGAGGCCGCCAAGAACGAGCTGAGCGACAAAGTGAAGAGGCTGGAGACAGATCTCGACGAGCATGGCAAGGAGCTCTCGACGCTCAAGGGGGACAGGGAAAAAACCCTCCACTCCTTGGCGGAGATGCAAGTCGCCCTGTCCGACAAGACCAAGCAGCTCTCCTCTGCGGCTGATAATATTGCGGTTCTGGAGCTAAAGCTGACCACGCTGCAGAAATCTCTCGAGACCGGCAGGGCTCGTGAGAAGGCTCTACTCAAGGATCTCCAAGGAGAGAGGAACCTGCTCAAGAGTGCTGCCGCCGCCCAGAACGAGTACGAGAAGGGAGTGGAGATCTGGACTGGTCGTCTCATTGCTGCCGCGGAGAAGCTTACCGCAGAACTGTCAACCATGGGCTTGTCGAACTTCAGATATTCTTCCGAGGAAAGAATATCCCCAAGCGCCAGATTGACGATGTTCTTTGAAAGCATCATCAACGCGTTGAGGGCGCTCCAGTCTAGCCGGCGACCCAACTGGCGAACGAGACTCGCCGGCTTTGCCGGGCCGTCCTTCGCAAGGTGCTCCTCAAGGTGGTGCACAGCAATCCCGGCATCGACCTCTCCAGCGCACTCGGCCACCTGCCAAAGGATGCAAATGTTGAGGCACTTGAGAAATGCATCGCGCCAATCCTCGAGAAGGTGGACTCCATCAAAAGGATCGAAGGCCAGCGCAGGGATTGAGTGCTTCTCTTTTATTCTTGCCGCCATCATCTCATGTAAAAGACAATTAAGTCTCAAGTTAGAACTGCGGCAACTTATGGATGCAATATAATTTGACTATGTTTAGGCTCATGCTAGCTACTTTCCTTGTCCGATTCCTTTATGTATGGAGTTCATCCTACGCTTACTGAAAAACTTGCTGGTGCGCAACCTGCCGCGAGCGCTGGGTGCGGGACTTCAGCAGCCTGCCGGAGGCGCAGCGGCCGGCAAGACTCCATGGCGTTCTCAGTGCAGCCACTTAAATCATTGAGCGGACTCGAAACAAAATAAGGGCGCAACTGATTACAACAAGGGTTCCTTCGCGTGCAGATTTCCCATACAAGAGTCGGAATCGTCCAAGGAAATAACTTGGCATTAAAAGAAAAACTTGCTCTAAGTTTTTAGGACTTAGCTTTCTGGCTTTGTTCTTCCTCCGGCAAGCGTCGATTCCGAACGTCACCAACTGGTACCCTTCCCCCCCCCCCCGGCAAATGTGCACGCGAGGAATCCTTCTGTCTTTTGAGAAAAAGAAAGAAGAGAAAATAAAGGGATGAAACCTTGGCGGTTCGTTAGAACTTACCGGGATCAGGTGTCATACAACATCTTAGACAAACATTGCATATATGAATGTGAACATGAGAATCAATAAGGGAATGTACAACACTTAAATTTATTCATCTGTGCTCAGGATCTGCGCCTGGCTTTGTACAAAGGATCACATGCCTTTCCGGCAAGACTTGTACAAAAAGGTGGTTGCCGGGAGCCCCCGGCAACCGCGCCTTATGGATAGAACTTGCGAAGATGTTCGATATTCCAGGAATTACTCACTGGAACGCCATCTTCGGTCTCCAGGCGGACAGCGCCAGGCCTGGTGACTCGTACTACCCGATAAGGGCCTTCCCACTTTGGCGTCAACTTGTTTGAATTCTTGGCAGACTGAATCCATCGAAGAACAAGGTCGCCTTCCTCAAGGCTTCGAGCATGAACTTTGCGGCTATGATAGCGGCGCAAAGCTTGCTGGTAGTGTGCAGCTCGCACAGCAGCCTGAAGACGATTCTCCTCAAGGAGCACAGTGTCATCTTGCCGCAGTTGCTCTTGCTCGAGCTCATCATAAGCGAGCACTCGAGGAGATCCGTATATGAGTTCCATGGGGAGAACTGCTTCCGCTCCATAGACCAGAGCGAAGGGCGTCTGGCCGGTGGCTCAATTTGGTGTCGTTCTGATTGACCAAAGAACCGCCGGCAACTCATCAATCCAGCATCTTCCGCACTTTT
Organism: Thinopyrum elongatum; assembly: GCA_011799875.1. Classification (NCBI taxonomy): domain Eukaryota; kingdom Viridiplantae; phylum Streptophyta; class Magnoliopsida; order Poales; family Poaceae; genus Thinopyrum; species Thinopyrum elongatum. The sequence continues at coordinate 402,560,999 of CM022302.1, read as the reverse complement.
TCAACCTGTCAAAAGTTCTGGTCCTGAGACCGCGCAGCACTTCAGCATTGGCCCTCTTCGCTTGGCCGTTGCTTCTCGGGTGAGCAACAGAGGCAAAACAAATCTTGCCGCCAAGGTCTTGGACGTACTGCATGAAGGTGCGACTTGTGAACTGTGTGCCGTTGTCGGTGATGATCCTGTTCGGCACACCGAAACGGCAAACCATTCCTCTGAAGAACTTGACAGCCGACTGCGCTGTCACCTTCCTCACCGCTTCCACCTCCGGCCACTTTGTGAACTTGTCGATAGCAACGTACAAGTACTCAAATCCCCCGGTAGCACGGGGAAAGGGGCCCAGTATGTGGAGCCCCCAGACCGAAAATGGCCAGGAGAGAGGGATTGTCTGAAGAGCTTGAGCTGGCTGATGTAATTTCTTCGAATGAAACTGGCACGCTTCACACCTGGTTACTAGTGCAGTCGCATCCTGGAGGGCGGTAGGCCAAAAGAAACCTTGCCGGAATGCTTTTCTGGCAAGCGCTCTTGATCCTATGTGAGAACCACATATGCCCCCATGTATCTCTGCCAACAGCTCTAGTCCATCCTCCCGAGGAATGCACTTCAATTTCACACCGTTTGGTCTCTTTCTGTACAGGACGTCATCGACGAACTTGTACATAACAGACTGACGGGCTACTCTCTCCGCTTCTTCCTGTTCCTCAGGGAGTTCACCTGTCTGAAGGAAATGGACGATGGGCTGCGCCCATGCTGGAGCCTGAGGCTCGACAGCTAGGACTAAAGGCATCTCCTCTGCTGGGGGGACATTTGTCTCGACAGCAAGGGCCTGAGGCCCTGCTGGAGCCTGTTGTTCCCCGGCAGGCGTGTCGATCCCGGCAACTTCCTTGCCGGCGGCTCCGGGGAGCTCTGCCGGGAAGTACTAGCCAGAGTTCAACTTTCTTCTCTTTTCTTGCCGCATCGATGGCGCCACGGATGGTTGAGTCAATTGGAGCACAAAAGTTCCTGGTTCCATAGGCAACTTGAGGGCAGCACGCTTTGACAGGTCGTCGGCAACACTGTTCTCGGCACGAGGGACATGCTCCATTTGAAGACCGTCAAAGCATTCTTCCAATTTCCTCACTTCATCTACGTAGGCCTGCATTAATGGGCTTTGATAACTCTTGTTAACTTGCCTGACGACAAGCTGTGAATCGCCTTTGATGACGAACTTTCTGATACCAAGGTCTGCCGCGATCCTGAGACCGGCAAGCAGCCCCTCGTATTCTGCAGTGTTGTTGGTTGAACTCTCCCGGGAAAAGTGCATTTGGACTATGTACTTGAGGTGCTCCCCGGTGGGTGCGACAAGCAGCACGCCAGCACCGGTGCCTTGCAGCGAAAAAGCCCCATCAAAGTACATAACCCATTGCTGATCGGTTTCCTTGCTGGGGAGACTTGTTTCTTGAACTTCTTCGTCTGGCGTCGGGGTCCATTCTGCAATGAACTCCGCCAAGGCCCTGCTCTGAATTGTGGAAGTGCTTTCAAACTTAAGACCGAAGCTGGACAGCTCCAACGCCCACTCCACGATCCTGCTGGTTGCCTCCGGATTTTGCAAAATCCGTTGCAATGGAAAGCGAGTGACGACGGTGATCTCATGTGCTTGAAAATAATGGCGCAGCTTTCTCGAGGCCATAAGGAGGCCGAAAAGCAACTTCTGCACACCAGAATATCTTGACCTAGCTCCTTGTAACAGAGAGCTAACAAAATAAACTGGGCGCTGCACCACCTTCTTCTTCCGCACAAGTTCTTCTGTTTGCGCAGATCCTGTCTTGCCGGGATCAACCCTTGAAGGGAAAGATCTTGCCGCGTCACTTGGCGGCCCTGCCGCTGATGTTGCCTCCTCATCAGCTTCTCTCTGCGCCACCAGCTCAGCACTAACCACTTGATTTGTTGCCGCCAGATACAGTAGCAACGGTTCTTGTGGTTTAGGTGCGACTAGCGTCGGCGGAGAAGAAAGGTATTTCTTCAAATCTTGCAGCGCCGCCTCCGCTTCCGGAGTCCATTTCATTGGACCTGCCTTCTTCAAAATTTTGAAGAAGGGTAGGGCGCGCTCAGCAGATTTGGAAATAAACCTGCTTAGAGCAGCAACCCAGCCGGCAAGACGACGCACATCCTTGATGCGTCTCGGTGCTTCAATTTGCTCAATGGCTTTGATCTTGTCGGGGTTCGCTTCGATTCCCCGGCAAGATACAAAGAATCCGAGGAGCTTGCCGGAAGGAACACCGAACACGCACTTCTCAGGATTGAGCTTCAAGTTGATCTTGCGCAAGTTTGCAAACGTTTCTTCTAAGTCTTGAATGAGCGTCGCTTTATCCTTAGTTTTGACCACTATATCATCCATATATGCCTCCATATTTCTATGGAGTTGTGGCTCAAAACCAATCTGGATTGCTCTGGCGAATGTTGAACCAGCACTTTCCAACCCGAAAGGCATCCGTATAAAACAATACGTACCACATGGGGTGATAAAGGCGGTCTTCTCTTCATTCTCCTTTGCCATAAAAATCTGATGATACCCTGAATAGGCATCAAGGAAGGACAGGAGATCACAACCAGCGGTGGCATCCACAATCTGGTCGATGCGCGGCAAGGGAAAAGGATCTTTTGGACAAGCTTTATTGATATCTGTATAGTCGATACAAAGCCTCCATTTCCCATTCGCTTTCCGCACTACAACCGAATTGGCCAACCAGGTTGGATGAAGCACTCCTTTGACCAGTCCTGCCACCTCCAGCTTCTTAATTTCTTCGGCAATGAATTCTTGCCGCTCCAAACCCTGTTTCCTCACCCTTTGCTTGACGGGCCACGCATGAGGACAGACAACAAGGTGGTGCTCAATCACTTTCCTGGGAACGCCGGGGATGTCAGACGGTTGCCACGCAAACACGTCGACATTCGCCCGCAGGAAAGCAACGAGCGCGCTTTCCTATTTGTCATTTAGGGTGGAACTTATGGTGAAAGTTCCCCCCGTTCCGTCCTCCCTGGCAGGCACCTTCTTGGTTTCCGGCGGGGCGGCCTTGGACTTCTTGTTCTTGCCGGTGGAACTCTCTGGTACGTCCTCGACGGAAGCGCAGCACTCCGAGGAGGTGCGCTTGCCGGAGTTTGCGCCAAGGTTCCTGCCGGTCTTCTTCTTCCCCCCGGGAGTTCCAGCGGCAGGAGCAGATGCCTTGATGGCAGGTGCTGCAACTGCTTCCCGGTAAAGTTGGTCGGCACAGATGAGCGCATCCTTCTTATCGGAATGGATAGTGATGACGCTCAACGGCCCGGGTATCTTCAAAACATTGTAGGCGTAGTGTGATGCCGCCATAAACTTAGCCAGCGCTGGCCGACCAAGGATCCCATTGTATGCCATGGGGATCTTAGCGACATCAAACACCACCTTTTCGGTCCTGAAGTTAAACTCGCTGCCAAATGTTACCGGCAGCGTGATCTTGCCCTTAGGCTGTGTTCTTCCCGGGTTGATCCCTTGAAACGTACCCGTTTCCTCGAGGTCTTCGTCGGGAATCTGAAGCTTTGTGAGCACATCTGGTGAGATTAAGTTTAGGCCGGCCCCGCCGTCAACTAACATCTTCGTCACCTTGAGGTTGCGAATTGTTGGGGAAACCAACAATGGCAAACACCTGACCGCAGTTGTGCGATCAGGGTGATCCTTGGCGTCAAAGATGATAGGCGTGCTGGACCACTTCAGAGGCCTACATGCATCGGGGGATGGCTCTGCCGCATTAACCTCCCGCATCCACTGTTTAAGTTGGCGGTGGGAAGAATGCAGCGAGGCACCCCCATCAATGCACATAGCCTCCGTAGCCTTCTGGAATTCCTGCTCACTGGACTCGTCATCTTCCTCATCATCATCTCCTTCTTTATCTCGGCCCCGAGCGGGCCGATCCTTCTGTTGCTTGGCCTTGCCGCGGTGACCCCCTCGGCCACCGCGTTTCTTGCCGGACCCCTGAGCACCATCTTGGGCCTTCTCCTTGTCTCGCCTCTCGTATTCGGCCTTCTGCTTCTCGGCAAGCTGCTCAACTTGCCGGCAGTTCTGGAGATCGTGGCCCTTAGTGCGATGGATCTTGCAATACTGCTTGCCGGAGTTCTCCGACTTGTCGGCAGCCGCCAAGGCCTGACAGGAAGGGCACCCGACAAGATCCTTGCCGGGGTCGCCAACCTTGGCCTTCTTGGCGGCGCTATGGTTGCCGGATTCCTCGACGGCAAGTACGGCCTTGCCTCCGCGCTTCCTGTTTCGCCGCCGGCCTTTCCTTGACGGAGCCGCGACATCTTCTTCTTCTGAGTCGCCTGCCGCACCAACAGCCTCACCGGGGAGTTTCCTCCCCTCTTCAGCTCGAGCGCACTTGTCAGCCAAAGTGTAAAGCTCGGCAATACTCCTGACTTTGTTCATTGCCAGCTCTTCCCGCATCCTGCGGTTACGCACGTTCTGATGGAACGCGCTAATGACAGCGGTAGGATGAACGTCAGGAATATTGTACTGCACCCGGCTGAATCTCTGCATAAACTTGCGCAGGGACTCGCCCTCCTTCTGAGGGATGATGTGCAAATCACTTTCTTGGCCAGGAGCTTGGTGGCCTCCAACAAAGGCGCCAACAAACTGATGGCACAGATCCGACCAGGAAGAAATAGAATCCTCCGGCAGATGCATCAACCACGACCTGACGTTGGGTTTGAGCACCAACGGGAAGTAGTTGGCAAGTATCTTGTCATCTCGGCCCCCGGCAGCCTGCACCGCAATGGTGTAGATGCTCAGGAACTCCAAGGGATGAGTCTTGCCGTCATATTTCTCCGGGACCTCTGGCTTGAAGGTTCGGAGATTGGGCCACTGGACTTGCCGCAGCTCACGGGTAAACGCTGGAGGTCCTACCTCGTAAGGCAAGTCTCCTACGTTCCCTGGTGCGGGCTCGTCGACAACCGGCCCCGCGCGCTTATCAGACTGATAGCGCGCTTCCCGTCGCCGCTCGATGGTTGTTCGAGCATCCTCCTTGCCTCGTTCCTGGAGAACCAGACGCTGATCACGGCGCATCCGTGGATCGGACGACGCCGTGGAAACTTCTTCATGGCGGTCGACTTGCTGAGTCGTCGGCCGCTGCTGACGCCGCGGAGGAGAGTGCACTGTAGTTGCACCACCTCCGGTTTTCTCTGCACCGGCTCGCATCGGATTGATGGGCCTCCGCTGAGAGGGCCCTGCCTCTTGTGGTCCATCCTTGTTAGCGAAGCCGATAAGGCTTTGGATAGTAGCTCGCCACTCCTCCATCTTCTCCGGGGCGGGAGGAAAATCGAGGAGCAGCTGTGCACTTGCCAAGGCTTCCGCTGGCGTAGGTGGCGGCGACAAGTGCGAGGTATGTGAGGTGCTCTGACTCCTAACTAAGTTAGAAGGAGCACCGCCATGGTCACGCGACCGTGCACCACCTTCGCCGGCAGCTCGGTGTGCATGCTGGTCCCGCGCATCTTGGGATCTATGCGCAGAAACCTTTTCGTGGGGACGCCCCGAACCACCAGCGCCATGATGTCGATCATCTCGCACGACCTGGGTAGATCGCGAGGCTTGCGCCGGCGTGGGAGCTCTAGCAGGTGCCCTTCGATCCCTAGAGTTAGTTGTGCCACCCGTAGGTAACACAGCACCATATCTAGATCCAGCGGCGCGCAAGTTACCACTGCCACTGCGAACGATACCGCTCGCTTGGCTTGGGTCACCAGAACGCCGCGGGGGTTCTAGTCCCCTTCCTTCTGCACCCACACCATCGCCTGTCTGCGAAGGCGTAGGCAAAGCGGACCCGGACGGTTGTGCTGTCGCAGCGTTATTCTTCTTGGGCTGCATGATGATGAAGATGATGAAGGAACTAGGGCGTCTACCACCAGATCAGGTTCACGCAACCTTCAATCCCCCTACCTGGCGCGCCAAAGATGTCGGGGTACGACACCTATGGGATCCCGAGAGACCCCTTTACGATTCGGCGGGGGGAGAGGTATACGCAAAGAGCAGAACCAGTGATCGACGCGGGAAGCTTTTACCCAGGTTCGGGCTGCTGATCAGTGTAAAACCCTACTCCTGCTTTGTGTTCTTATTGATGTTCTTGAGCCCAGCCTTCAGGAGCGCTCGTGATGAACAGTACGTTCAAAGAGCAGCTACGCATGCAGAATGGGCCAGAAATTCTCCTCCCCTGTAGCAGTTGCCTTGGGCCTCCTTTTATATGCTCAAAGGGGTCTCCACAGTGGCAAAATGTACATACATTGAGGTGTAAAGTAGCTACAGGGTACCATACCTAACCCCCGACGGATTAGGACAAGCGCATTTAATGCACCGTGAGGCGTCCGTTTAGGTGTCCTCACTTTCTTGGGGATGGAAAAAGGGGCCATCCCATCAGCACCGCTTAAGCTCTCCTCCACTAGCGCGTTGCCATGCATCCATGGAAGGAGCCAGAATGTCAGACTCGTTGCTGTGCCGAAGCGGTGGCACAGTGGCAGAATCTTGCCGGGCGCCTAGTCTTGCCGGGCGCCAGGGCTTGCCGGGCGCCAAGCTTTGCCGGGAACCAAGCCTTGCCGGGCGCCGAGGCCTGCCGGGCTCCACGAGCCATCCCGGCAAGGATCTTGCCGGGGAAGCTGGCCTTCGATTACCAGCTTTGCTTATCTGCTGATCCTCAGATCTCTGACTTGATGATTTCCTTGATGACTTGAATCAACCTCGAGCTGATCCCGGCAAGCCTTGCCGCGAGGACGGCTACAACTTCCCGTGCACAAGTACGGGGTACTAGTGGCCCAATACTTAGTACACCGACAAAAGCTCCTTCACAGTCTTGAGCAATCTAACATTCATCTTGGAACGTATCCGACGATTGCGCACGTTGGACTGGAACGCAGCTATCATAGCTGCCCGGTGGATGTCTGGAATATTCCTGTGGACTCGGCTGAACCTCCACATGTATTTCCGCAGGCTCTCTCCTTCCTTCTGCGGGAGAAGCTGCAAGTCGCTGGGCCGCCCTGGTTCTTGATGGCCACCCGTGAAGGCGCCAACGAACTCATGGCACAGGTCAGCCCAGGTCGAAATGGAGTTCTCCGGCAGGTGCATTAGCCAAGACCTCACGTTTGGCTTGAGTGCCAAAGGGAAGTAGTTGGCGAATACTTTCTCATCTCTTCCCCCGGCAGCTTGAACAACGATGGTGTAGATGCTTAAGAGCTCTGCCGGGTTCAGTCTCCCGTCATACTTCTCTGGTATCTCTGGCTTGAACGTGCGAGTGGACGGCCAACGGACTTGCCGCAGCTCGCGGGTGAAGGCGGGGCACCCAGCCTCGAAAGGCAGGTACCCGCCTTCGGCGAGTGTGGGCTCGTCGACGTCGGGGCCATCATGCCTGTCGGACTAGCGGTGGGTGTTGTAGCGTTGCCTGCTGGTGACACGCGTGCCTTCCCTCTGCCTGTCCTCCAGGGCTCGCTGTTGGCCTTGACGTGCTCGAGGGTCGGATGAAGCTATCGTGATGTCGTCGGGTTCTTGGTTGCGCAGCTCCCGCGCTGGCTGCCGTGGAGGGGACTGCACCGTGGGAGTGGCCCCTTCCACACGGCCAGCAGCGTGGGCTGTTGTCGTTGCTTGGGGAGGTCGTGGTGGGCCAGCTCGCTGCGATCCTCCCGCCTCAGCGAAACCAAGCAGGCTCTGAATGGTGGCTCTCCACTCATCCATCTGATCGGCTGCTGGCAAAAATCTCAACAGCAGCTGGGCCCGTGCCATGGCCTCCGAAGCGGTGCTTGGCATGGATGTTGATGAAGATCGTAATGTCGCCCAGCTCCTGACGGTGCCGGTAGCGGTCGCGCCGTGCTCTCATCGTCATGAGCCAACCGCCTGGATGGCACGGTGACGAGGTGGAGGCGCTTGAGGGCCAGCGGCTTCGTTTAGTGTAGCGGCTGGGTCGGCTCGTTCCAGGGGTGGCGCATGCTCTGCGGTCGCACCCGCGGCGGGAGCGGCCGGGGAGTTGCGATTCCCCCCCAAAGCGAGTACCCCTGCTGCGGCTGTGTCCCTCGGCAGGACGGAGAGGTGCAGACCGCTGTACCTTGTGGGGCATGGCCGCTGAGATGTTGTTGGTGTTGTCCTTCTCCGGTGCCTCCTGCTCCTGCTTTGGCCGTAGGGGAGGTGGTAATGACGCCGCCTGCGCCGACCATGTTCCCCGCAGCGTCCACACCCCCAGGCATCCCCATAGCCCCTGCGGCGGGGCCTTCGAGGTGGACAGGTGAGCTGTGGCGCCGGGTTTCTTCTTGGGCGCCATGGCCGATGGAGCCGTTGATGAAGAGAACGACGATGAAGATGACACGCTGCGTACGCCTCTCGGGTTCACGCAAGCGCTGCCCCCTACCTGGCGCACCAAAGATGTCATGGGAAACCACGACCACCTATGGGGCCATGAACCCCTTTTGGTTCGGCAGGGGGACTGAGCACATTGCACAAAGAGCGGAGAAGCGTCGCGCAGCACGCCAGAGATCACACGGGCAGTTTTTACCCAGGTTCGAGCCGCCGCGAGGCGTAAAACCCTACTCTTGCTTTGGTGGATTGATGGTGGATGGTGGTGGAAACGCAGCGCTCTTGCCCGGCAGGGTTGCCTCAGGGCGAGAGCAGCTACACGCGTATGAGTGTACAAGGGTCCGAATCCTTTCTATGGTTGCCATGGGCCTCCTTTTATAGATCAAGGGGTCACCATAGTGGAAAATCAGTCATTGTGTACTGATTAGATAGTAAACAGTGCTATCATATCTACTCGGTAGACAGAGCAAACATTAAATGCGCCGCTTAGTGTCACATCATGGCCTGCCCGGCACGCCTTGCCGGGCTGTTTGGCCACCTTCCCTCCTGTCTTCATGACACGTCGCTGGATGGGTGTCATTTCAAGGCGATTCCTGTAGGAAATGGCTGCCATGTGGCGAAAGACAGCCACTTAGTCACCTTGGGGCTTGACACCGCACCGATCGATGACTTGCGTCGCTATGAGGTGGAGTGGTGAAGCCTTGGCGGGGTGTTTCTGCCTTCGTAGGACCTGGCAGGCCTGCCAGGGCGGTCTTGATGCTTGCTTCCGGGGCAACCTTGACCTCGCCAGGCTCTCTTGCCCGGCAAGGGAGGTTTTCCCTTAGTGGTGCCTTGCTCCTTGGCTTGACTTGGTCTTCTTGATCTGCACTCTGGTTCTTCAAAGAGCTGATCTCTTGTGCTTGGTCTTGGTCTTGGATGTTGCAATCTTGATCTTGGACCTGTGCACGGTTTGGGTAACGGACCCAGGGTTTGTTGCACCGACACTAAGAGAAGTATGTGATGTTTTAGATGAGATTGCTGGCATCTAGGTACAGTCTCGTTCGGTACGGGCACGGAATGGAGTTAGGGTTTTACGACTATGCCATGTTGTGACTAAGTCAGTACCTACATTATAGCATATGGTGGTCTACTTCTGGGGGCGGTCCCTCACATAACATTATCTCTCAAGACGCGCTGTTGAGATAACTCATTCATCCTACTTTCTGTCCCATACCTGAGGAGGCTAACGCAAAGATATTAAGGTCCTCATGGTTTGAGGATCAGACAAAGGCATTAGGTTCCATGGACAACCGTGCTCCTAGAATAATTGTGTTCCCCGCTGATATATGCACCTATCACGTCACAAGTCAATCGCTTTGCACAACCATCTATATACACTTCATGTGTGGCCTGAGGAGTTGGATGTCTCCAACCATGCCAATGGATAGGACATCTCCCATCACTAAATTACTGAAGGTAAATAAGCAACACAAAGCAACACGCATAATTAGACAACACATATCAAATAACCACTTACTAATCGACCAACCCATAGCCAACAATTACTCAAATAACATCACATATAAATGGGGTTCAAGAGTTGTTACAACCCATCATGTACACCGTGATGGAGGAGGAAGAAGGGATGGTGATGGTGGCGGCGCATGTGGTGATGGTGATGACGGCGGCGGTGGCGCGTGTGGTCATGGTGATGACGGCGGCGTGGCGGCAGCAGATACATCGTTAACGTATCTATAATTCTTGATTGTTCTATGCCGTTATATTATCAATCTTGGATGTTTTATATACATTTACTAGCAACTTTATATCATTTTTTGGGATTAACCTATTGACATAGTCCGCCAGTTGCTATTTTTTGCTTGTTTTTTACTTTGCAGAATATCAATACCAAACAAAGTCCAAATGCCACGAAACATTTTGGAGATTTTTTTTGGCAGGAAGACACCCAAGAAGCTTTTGGAGGGCACGAGGGGCCGCTCATGGGGCCCACAAGGCACCTGGGCGCGCCCTGGTGGGTAGTGGGGCCCACGGGCACCCCCTTGACCTACCTCTGCCTCTATAAATACTCTAAAATCCCAAAAACCCTAGGGGAGTCAACGAAATACTTTTTCCGCCACTGCAAGTTCCAGAACCACGAGATCCAATCTAGAGGCCTTTTTCGGCACTCTGCCGGAGGGGGCAACGATCACGGAGGGGTTCTTCATCATCCTTGTTGCCCCTCTGATGATGCGTGAGTAGTTTACCATAGACCTACGGGTCCGTAGTTAGTAGCTATATGACTTCTTCTCTCTTTTTGATCTTCAATACAGTGTTCTCCTCGATGTTCTTGGAGATCTATTTGATGTAACTCTTGTTTGCGGTGTGTTTGTTGGGATCCGATGAATTGTGAGTTTATGATGAGTTCTATCCATGAATATTATTTGAGACTTTGCTGAACTCCTTTATGCATGATTGTTATATCCTCGTATTTCTTCTCCGATTTATTGGTTTGGTTTGGCCAACTAGATTGATTTATCTTGCCATGGGAAGAGGTGCTTTGTGATGGGTTCGATCTTGTGGTGCTCAACCTTAGTGACAGAAAGAGACATGACACACATGTATCGTTGCTATTAAGGGTAACAAGATGGGTTTTATTCATACATGAGTTTATCTTGTCTACACCATGTCATCGTTCTTATTGCATTACTCCGTTTTTCCATGAACTTAATACACTAGATGCATGCTGGATAACGGTCGATGTGTGGAGTAATAGTAGTAGATGCAGGCAGGAGTCGGTCTACTAATCTTGGACGTGATGCCTATATACATGATCATTGCATTGGATATCATCATGATTATTCGCTTTTCTATCAATTGCCCAACAGTAATTTGTTTACCCACCGTATGCTATTTTCTTGAGAGAAGCCTCTTGTGAAAACTACAGCCCCCGGGTCTATTTCCTATCATATATTAAATTCAAAATACCTTTCTACAATTTTTAATTATTTATTTTATTTTGTATTTTTGTTAGATCTATTTATCAAAACCTATACAATTTAATCTATATCAATACCGTTGAGGGATTGACAACCCCTCTTGCGCGTTGGGTTGCAAGTTTTTGTTGTTTGTGTGCAGGTGTTGTTTACATATTGTTGCTTGGCTCTCCTACTGGATTGATAACCTTGGTTTCATAACTGAGGGAAATACTTACCTTTGCTGTGCTGCATCATCCTCTCCTCTTCGGGGAAATACCAACATAGATTACAAGCAATCAGGAAGAATTTCCGGCGCCGTTGCTAGGGAGACATCATCAACATCTATCAAGTACCTATGCATGAAATCTCATCTCCTTGCAATTACTTTATTTGCCATTTGCCTCTCGTTTTCATATCCCCCACTTCTAAAAAAGTTTTTTAAAAATACAAAAATATTTTTCGTTTGCCTTTTGCTTGTTTGCTATCTTTGCTTATGTTGCCATGTGCCTTCTATTTGCTTGCATCTTCGCTTACTAAAAATCTATTGATATGGATCCTCATCCACTTGCTAATCTTTTCAAAAGATAAAATTATGATGAACCAATTGCTAGTGAATTGAGTGCACTTGATTATCTCTATGAAGTTTTGCTTGAAAATCATGAATCTGGAAATTGTGATGAAGTGTTAAAAGAAGAAATTTATAAGATTCATGATAGCTCCTTGAATAAAAAGCATTATTGCAATAATTTTATTATAAATTCTATGAATGTCAATTGTGCTAATGATATGCAAAGCTACAAGCTTGGGGTTGGGAATGATAATTTTCTTATGTCCACTACTTATTGCAATGATCATGATTGGGGTGATGCTTCTTATGATCTTGAAAATTTATTTAAGCCTCATGATGAATATGATATTGATAATAATGCTTGCAATAATATTGAAAGTGGGTTTGGAAGAGCATCAACTTTAAGTAAAAGTAATCCCACATATTTGGAGAGTGTTCAATCTTGTGGAATCTTTGATAAAAGTGGGTTTGGAGAGGTCATGACTTTAGTTGATGTTAATCCCACTATTTTAGAAGATTATAAAACTTTTATGCATGTGGATCATGAAGATAAAATTTTATATGATAGCTATATTGTTCAATTTTATTATGATCTTACATTTAATTATTATGAGAGAGGAAAATATGGTCATAGAAATTTTCATCTTACTAAATTACCTCTCGTTATGTTGAGATTGCTATTGTTTCTTTCTTCTTCCTTGCATATGCTAGTTTTTGCTTGTCTTGATAATTTGTTTGCTTATAAAATTCCTATGAATAGGAAGTATGTTAGACTTGCACATACTATATGATGCTCTCTTTGTGCTTCAATTCTTGTCTTTCATGCGACCATCATTAAAATTATCAATGCCTAGCTAAAAGGCTTTAAAGAAAAGCGCTTGTTGGGAGACAACCCAATATTTTTATTTTCTATTTTTATGTGTTCACACAATTATGCTACTGTTATGTTAGTTTTTTAGTATTTTAATTAGTGTTTGTGCCAAGTAAAGCCTTTGGGATTATGTTGGATGATAGTTGACTTGATCCTGTTGGAAAACATAAGGTTTCGTGTCCAGTAGCAGAATTGTTAAAAATTTCTGGAGCGCGAAAAAATTCTGAATTTTTTACACATTATTTTTATACAAATTTCTCATGTCTTCCTAATGTTTCAGAAATTTTGGAGTTACAGAAGTATGAGGTTAATTCAGTTTTCTACAGACTGTTCTGTTTTTGATAGATTCTGTTTTCGTCGCATTGTGTGCTTATTTTGATGAATCTATGGATTGTATCGGGGGGGGGGGTATAAGCCATGGTAAAGTTAGAATATTGTAGGTATAATGCAATAACAAAATATGAATGGGTTGCAACAGTACTTAAAGTAGTGAATTGTTTTCTTAGACTAACGGATCTCACGAAGGGTTTTGTTAAGTTTTGTGTGATTGAAGTTTTCAAGTTTTGGGTGAGATCATGATGGATGAAGGAATAAGGAGTGAAAAGAGCCTAAGCTTGGGGATGCCCATGGCATCCCAAGGTAATATTCAAGGAGTACCAAGCAACTAAGCTTGGGGATGCCCCTGAAGGCATCCCCTCTTTCTTCTAACGACCATCGATTATTTTACTTGGAGCTATATTTTTACTCGTCACATATCATGAGTTTTCTTGGAGCGTCTTGTATCATATGAGTCTTTTCTTGTTTTGCCTTTTAGTTTGTCACAATCATCCTTGCTGGGCACACCTATTTGAGAGAGCCATAATGACGCTATGATTTGTTAGAATTGCTCTATGTGCTTCAATTAAATTTTTTGAGCTATGGAATTGCTCTAGTACTTCACTTATATCTTTTTGAGCACGGTGGTGGTTTAATTTTTGAAGAAATATGCTATCATGCTTCACTTATATTATTTTGAGAGTTAGTAAATTTTGAAGAAATATGCTCTCATGCTTCACTTAGATTATTTTGAGAGTTAGCAAAATTTTAAAGAAATATCCTCTCATGCTTCTCTTATATTATTTTGAGAGTTGAAAGCTTTGAAGAAATATTTATGCTCTCGTGCTTCACTTAAATTTATTTGAGAGCTTGTTAGTAGCACTGGTAATATATGAATTTAGTCCCAAAGTGATAGATATTCAAGAGAGATATAATAAAAACTTTCATAAAGATCATTGGATATTATAAACTTGATTCCTTCTAATAGTTTTGAGATATGGAGATAGTAATATGTGAGTCATGTTGGTGAGTAATTATGCTTTAGTAAGAATATTGGTGTTAAGGTTTGTGATTCCCTATGCAAGCATGAAAGTCAATAGTTATGCAATGAAGTTACATCCTACTTGTGGTGCATTATTCGGTGTTAGTAATGTGTAATGATCGCTTTCGTTTCTTGGTTGGTCACTTCTCAATATATTTGCTAGCCTTCATTTGTACTAAGCGGGAATACTGCTTGTGCATCCAACTCCTTAAACCCAAAGTTGTGCCAATGAGTCCACCATACCTACCTATATGCGGTATTTCCATGCCGTTCCAAGTAAATTTTGTATGTGCCAACTCTAATTTTCAAAATGAATTTCCTTTTTGTGTGCCCGTACCACTCATGAAGCGGCAGGGGGTGGCCAATATTTTCCATGCTAGGTCGGTTATTCTCAAGATGAGTGTTTATTCACTTGTCATTGCACGAGAGTGTGGCAGGTAATAGGGATGTCGAGTCCCAAAATGAATTTTTTACTTATATGTTGTCAATAATAAATTCCTTGAAAAGTGTTTGTATGGAAGGCACCCATGGATACGGCTAGCCATGGATTGTGTGAGAATGGTGGAAAAGGAAATAAACTTTATTTTATGTTTGGGAACCGCCTATGATTTACCTAGCATGGAAGATATTGAGAATTCTCAGTCGTTTTCGTTGACAGGAAAAGCATGCCTCTCAAAACAATTTTATCTCTCAATTTAAACTTTGAGCTCTGGCACCTCTTCAAATCTTTGCTTCCCTCTACGAAGTGCCTATCTATTTACTTTTATGCAATTTTTATTTTTATTGAGTCTCCATCTTCTCTTATAAAGCACCAATTAGGGAACACTATTATCAAACTTGTGCATTGGATGTAGCTCATATTTGAGTGTGTTTCATGAATGGATCAATGATTGAGCATAATGGGCTAGGGATAGCTTTCTTTAGCATTGATATTTTGAAAGACATGGTTGCTTGTTGATATGCTTGAGTATTGATGTCTGATACTTCTCCATCATATCTACTTTTCCTAACGATTTTGCTCTTGTTTTGGACTCTAATTTGCATGATTTGAATGAAACTAACCCGGACTGACGCTGTTTTCAGCAGAACTACCATGGTGTTGTTTTTGTGCAGATATAAAAGTTCTCGGAATTGGACAAAACTTTTTGGAGAATTATTTTGGAATATATAATAATTTCTGGAACCAAGACACACTGGAGGGGGCCCCAGCTGCCCACCAGGCACCAGGGCGCGCCACCCCCACTGGTGCGGCCTGGTTGGTAGTGGGGCCACGAGGCACCGTTGGCCCTAATTCCAATGCTATAAAATCATATTTTTGGAGAAAAAAATAGGAGAGGAAGTTTCATCGCGTTTTATGATACGGAGCCGCTGCCACCTCCTGTTCTTCATCGGGAGGCCAGATCTGGAGCCCGTTCGGGGCTCCGGAGAGGGGGATCTTCGGTCTTCGTCATCATCAACCATCCTCCATCACCAATTTCATGATGCTCACCGCCGGGAGTGAGTAATTCCTTGGTAGGCTCGCTGGTCGGTGAGGAGTTGGATGAGATTCATCATGTAATCGAGTTAGTTTTGTTAGGGTTTGATCCCTAGTATCCACTATGTTCGGAGATTGATGTTGCTATGACTTTGCTATGCTTAATGCTTGTCACTAGGGCCCGAGTGCCATGATTTCAGATCTAAACTGTTTATGCTTTCACCATTATATCTATGTTCTTGATCTGATCTTGCAAGTTATATGCACCTGCTACGTGTTATGATCCGCATACCCCAAGGTGACAATAATTGGGATTCTTTCTGGTGATTACCGTAGTTTGAGGAGTTCATGTATTCCCTATGTGTTAATGCTTTGTTCCGGTTCTCTATTAAAAGGATGCCTTAATATCCCTTAGTTTCCATATGGACCCCGCTGCCACGAGAGGGTAGGACAAAAGATGTCATGCAAGTTCTTTTCCATAAGCATGTATGACTATTTACGGAATACATGCCTACATTATATCTATGAACTGGAGCTAGTTCTGTGTCGCCCTAGGTTATGACTGTTATATGATGCATATTATCCAACGAAATCACCGACCCAATGCCTACGAGCTTTTCACATATTGTTCTTGCTAAGTTACTATTGCTATTGCTACTGTCACAACTGCCATAAAACTGCTGCTACTGTTATCGTTACTATCGTTACCGTTACCACTGCTATTGAAACTATCATACTACTATGCTACTGATCACTTTGCTGCAGATATTTAATCTCCAGGTGTGGCTGAATTGACAACTCAACTGCTAATACTTACAAATATTCTTTGGCTCCCCTTGTGTCGAATCTATAAATTTGGGTTGAATACTCTACCTTCGAAAATTGTTGCGATCCCCTATACTTGTGGGTTATCATTGTCCTCATGTCAATTATAGACTATTGCTTTGAATCATCTAAAGTCCAAATGTCCATGCTACAAAAGAAAAAAATATGTGATGAACATGTTAGGTGGCTTCTTCTCTCTTTTTGATCCTCAATACAATGTTCTCCTCGATGTTCTTGGAGATCTATTTGATGTAACTCTTTTTTGCGGTGTGTTTGTTGGGATCCGATGAATTGTGAGTTTATGATCAGTTCTATCCATGAGTATTATTTGAGTCTTTTCTGAACTCTTTTATGCATGATTGTTATAGCTGCGAATTTCTTCTCCAATTTATGGGTTTGGTTTGGCCAACTAGATTGATTTATCTTGCCATGGGAAGAGGTGCTTTGTGATGGGTTCGATCTTGCGGTGCTCAATATCAGTGACAAAAAGAGACATGACACGCACGCATCATTGCTATTAAGGGTAACAAGATGGGGTTTATTCATACGTGAGTTTATCTTGTCTACATCATGTCATCGTTCTTATTGCATTACTCCGTTTTTTCATGAACTTAATACACTAGATGCATGCTGGATAGCGGTCAATGTGTGGAGTAATAGTAGTAGATGCAAGCAGGAGTCGGTCTACTAATCTTGGACGTGATGCCTATATACATGATCATTGCCTTGGATAACATCATGATTATTCGCTTTTCTATCAATTGCCCAACAGTAATTTGTTTACCCACCGCATGCTATTTTCTTGACAGAAGCCTCTAGTGAAAACTATGGCCCCCAGGTCTATTTGCGATCATATATTAAATCCAAAATACCTTGCTGCAATTTTTCTTTATTTATTTTATTTTGTATTTTTTTAGATCTATTTATCAAAACCTATACAATTTAACCTATCTCAATACCGTTGAGGGATTGACAACCCCTCTTACACGTTGGGTTGCAAGTTTTTGTTGCTTGTGTGCAGGTGCTGTTTACATAGTGTTGCTTGGTTCTCCTACTAGATTGATAACCTTGGTTTCATAACTGAAGGAAATACTTACCTTTGTTGTGCTGCATTATTCTCTTCTCTTCGGGGAAATACCAACACAGATTATAAGAAATCAGCGGCCCATGGCCGTGTCCCACCGTGGTGGCTCCCTTCCGGTCTCCTTCTAGGTTGCAACAATGGTATTCTTGAGGTGGATGGTGGGCTAGACATGGATATGAGATGATGAATGAGACATGATGAAGATTATTGATGGTGGCTAGGGTTGAAGGTGTTTATATAAGAGCTCTCCCTATGCCTCCTCCCTTGATGTGGCTTCTCTCCTTTGATCCAAGGGCTCTAGATGAGCCTAATCCTCTCCGAAATCACCCCCTAAAGGCCAAGGAAGTCATGGGAACAAACAGGGACGAAATCCACGAAGAATCCCGTCACGAGAGGTGATACGTCTCCAATGTATCTATAAATTTTTATTGTTCCATGCTATTATAGTATCAATCTTTGATGTTTTTATATGCAATTATATGCTAGTTTATATCATTTTATGGGACTAGCCCATTAACCCAGTGCCAGTTGCTGCTTTTTGCCTTTTTTGGTTTTCCAAAAATACAGTACCAAACGGAGTCCAAACGCTACGAAACTTCTTGACGATTTTTGTCTGGACATAAGAGACCCTAGAAGCTTCGGGAGGAGACCAAAAGGCAAACGAGGAGACGTCAAGGCAACAGGGCACACTCAAGGGGGTAGGCACACCCTAATGCCTTGTGGGCCCCTCGTGGCTCCGTCTGACCTAATTCGACTTCTATAAATTCTCAAATATTGGGAAACCACCCAGGAGCCACCCAAAATACTTTTTCCGTTGCCGCAAGCTTCTGTTCTTTTGTGATCCCATCTGGAGGCCTTTTCTGGTACTCTGCCAGAGGGGGAATTGATCATGGAGGGCTTCTACATCATGCTTGTTGCCTTCCGATGATA
Organism: Thinopyrum elongatum; assembly: GCA_011799875.1. NCBI lineage: Eukaryota > Viridiplantae > Streptophyta > Magnoliopsida > Poales > Poaceae > Thinopyrum > Thinopyrum elongatum. The sequence continues at coordinate 402,542,622 of CM022302.1, read as the reverse complement.
CATGAGTAGTTCACCACAGACCTACGGGTCCATAGCTAGTAGCTAGATGGCTTCTTCTCTCTCTTTGATCTTCAATACAATGTTCTCCTCGATGTTCTTGGAGTTCTATCAGATGTAATTCTCTTTTGTGATGTGTTTGTTGGGATCCGATGAATTGTGGGTTTATGATCAGATTATTGATGAGAAATATTTGAGTCTTCTCTGAACTCTTTTATGCATGATTGTTATAGCTTTGTATTTCTCTCTGATCTATCCGTTTGGTTTGCCCAACTAGATTGATTTATCTTGCAAATGAAGAGCTGCTTTGTAATGGGTTCAATCTTGCGGTGCTCTATATCCCAGTGACACAAGGGGACAAGACACATATTTGTATTGTTGCCATTAAAGGGAAAATGACGGGGTTTATTCATATTGGTTGAGTGTACTTTGTCTACAACATGTCGTCTTGCTTAAGGCGTTACTCTATTTTATAATTAACACTCTACATGCATGCTGGATAGCGGTCGATGGGTGGAGTAATAGTAGTAGATGCAGGCCGGAGTCGGTCTAGTTGTCTCGGACGTGATGCCTACATACATGATCATTACCTTGAATATCGTCATAACTATGCGCTTTTCTATCAATTGCCCAACATTAATTTGTTTACCCACCATATGCTTTTTGTTCAAGAGAGAAGCCTCTAGTGAAAACTATGGCCCCCGGGTGTACTTTTATCATATATAAAATCCAAAAATACCTTGCTACACTTTTTCTATTTTATTTTATTTTGTAATTTATTTTATTTCTACCACTACAAGATTTGATCCTTGCAAATAACCGCCAAGGGGATTGACAACCCTCTTGTTTGCGTTGGGTGCAAGTATTTGCTTTTGTGTGTGCAAGTGCTGCTAATGAGGTTCTGCGTGGTTCTCCTACTGGATTGATAACCTTGGTTCTTAACTGAGGGAAATACTTATCTCTAATGTACTGCTTCATCCTCTCCTCTTCGAGGAAATCCCAACGCAGCTCACAAGTAGCAGTCAGAATTTCTGGCGCCGTTGCCGGGGACACATCACCAAAACCTATCAAGTACCTTCGCACAAACTATCATCTACTTGCTCTTAATTTCATTTGTCTCTTATTTGCATTTGCCTCTCGTTTTCATCTCCCCCACTTCTAAAACAATTTTACAAAAACACAAAAATATTTTTTGTTTGCTTGCTTGCTTTGCCACTATGGCTAGTTCTTCACTTGTTGCTTGTACCCCCGAAAATGAAGTACTAAATTGTAAACAAGGGGGGTGAAAGTGTAAAAGATGTTTGGTATAGGATTTGCGATGCTCAAAATAGATAAACCCGTAAGCAATCCACTATTGTTCTTCTTCATAATTTTTATGTGGGTGTTACTACTTGGTATAGATTTGTGCTTGACACTATTACCGGAGGGAATTTCTTGAGTAGTCACCCTATGGATGCTTTCAATGCTATGGGAAATTTAGTGGGATCACCACCTATTACTATTAACGAAATGACATTGACTTTGGGACATGTTATGCAAAGGTTAGAAGCTATTGAAAATAAAATTCCTACTATAGAATATATTGAAAACCTGGATTAAAAGATTCATAATCATATAACTCAATTTGGGTCAAAGGTAGAAACTACTTTGAAAGTGCTAAAAGAGAAAGAACCGGTAATCAATGAGAGGATAGACCAAAGTCCCACTAGAATTGATAAGTTGGAAGAAATTATTAATAATTCGGGTTCTGCTTTTTCTTCCATTAAAACTATTGAAAGGACTCCTCCTAGTAAGAATTGCAAGTTTATGTATGTTCCTAAGAACAAGGGTGCCACATCTAGTAATGGAAGTGAGGATCTTAAAATGATTAGTGTTCACACCAACTTCATTGATTTGATAAAGGAACCTATTGTTAAAAACAAATTTCTCGAATTTGTTCCTAGGAGCATGATCATTAAAAATATGTATGCTAGACCTCCTAGGAAGCATGGATGTGTGATTGAGGAGTTGGAAACAAAGGATAACAACACTTGAAACTTTGCATTACGCCTAACTAGGGGCATAAAATAATAGCGCTTGTTGGGAGGCAACCCAATAGCTATCTTCTTTTTTCTTTTTTCTTTTATGTTTTTGAGTGCGCATACAATTATGCTACTGTTATGATTGTGTTTTTATATTTTAATTAGTGTTTCTGCCAAGTAAAGCCTTTGGGATGATTTGGATTATAGTTGGCTTGATTTTGTGAAAAAACAGAAACTTTTGTGCTCAGTCCAGGAGTTCTTAAAAATCACTGGAATGTGATAAAATTCTGAACTTTTTACATATGATTGATAAACAAATTGCCCACGTTTTCCTTATTTTTCTGATTTTTTGGAGTTACAGAAGTATACTCTTTATTCAGATCTTTACAGACTGTTCTGTTTTAGACAGATTCTATTTTCGTTGCATAGTTTGCTTGTTTTGATGAATCTATGGATTGTATCGGGCGGGGGGGGGGGGGTATAAGTCATGGAGAAGTTGGAATACAGTAGGTATTATGCAATAATAAAATATGAATGGGTTCATAACAGTACTAAAGCTTTTGGTTTGTTTCTTATACTAACGGATCTCACGAGGTTTCTATTGAGTTTTGTGTGCTGAACTTTTCAAGTTTTGAGTGAGATCACGATGGATGAAGGAATAAGGAGTGACAATACCCAAAGCTTGGGGATGCCCAAGGCACCCCAAGGTAATATTCAAGGAGGCCCAAGCATCTAAGCTTGGGGATGCCCCGGAAGGCATCCCCTCTTTCGTCTACAATCCATTGGTAAATTACTTGGAGCTATATTTTTATTCATCACATGATATGAGTTTTGCTTGGAGTGTCATGTATTATAGTGGCCTCTTCTTTGTTTGCTTTTTAGTTTGCCACAATCATCTTTGCTGGACACACCTTTTGAGAGGGACACACACTCATTTGTTATTTGTTAGAATACTCTATGTTCTTCACTTATATCTTTTGAGCTAGGCAATTGCTCTAGTGCTTCACTTATATCTTTTAGAGCACAAAGGAGGTTATATTTTAAAGAAATATCTATAATCTCATGCTTCACCTATACCTTTTTGAGAGTCTAATAAATAGTAATGGTAATAAGCATGGGTTATGAAATTGGTCCTCATATGATAGGTATTCAAGATGGATATAATAAAAACTTTCATGTAGATCACTGGATATGATAAGTTTGATTCCTTGCAATACTTTTGCGATATTAAGATGGTAATATGGGGGAGGTACTAGTGAATAATTTTGGTTTAGTAAGAATATTGGTGTTAAGGTTTGTGATTCCCGAAGCATGCACGTATGGTCTCTAGTTATGCTAAGAAGTTGGAGCATGATTTATTATTGATTGTCTTCCTTATGAGTGGCGGTCGAGGACGAGCGATGGTCTTTTCCTACCAATCTATCCCCCTAGGGGCATGCATAGTAGTACTTTGCTTCGAGGGATAATAAACTTTCACAATAAGTATGTGAGTTCTTTATGACTAGTGTGAGTCCATGGATTATACGCACTCTCACCTTTCCGCAATTTGCTAGCCTCTTCGGTGCTGTGCATTGCCCTTTCTCACCTCTAGAGTTGGTGCAAACTTCGCAGGTGCATCCAAACCCCGTGATATGATACGCTCTATCACACATAAGCCTCCTTATATCTTCCTCAAAACAACCACCATACCTACCTATTATGGCATTTTCATAGCCATTCCAAGATATATTGCCATGTAACTTCTACCGTTCCATTTTTTATGAAACTCATCATCATTGTCATATTACTTTGCATGATCATATAGCTGACATAGTATTTGTGGCCCAACCACCGCTCATCATTTTTTATACATGCTATGCTAGCATCATTGCACATCCTGGTACACTGCCAGAGGCATTCATACAGAGTCATATTTTGTTCTAGTATCGAGTTGTAATTTTGATTTGTAAGTAAATAGAAGTATGATGATCATCATTATTAGAGCATTGCCCTATTGAGGAAAAAAAGGCCAAAAAGAGCCCACCAAAAAAATAAAAATAAGGAGAAAAGAAAAAAAGAGAAAAAGAGAGAAGGGGCAGTGTTACTATCCTTTTCCATACTTGTGCTTCAAAGTAGCACTATGTTTTTCGCATAGAGAGTCTCATATGTAGTCACTTTCATATACTAGTGGGATTTTTTCATTATAGAACTTGACTTGTATATTCTGATGATGAGCTTCCTCAAATGCGTGAGGTCTTCATGAGCAAGCAAGTTGGATGCACACCCACTTAGTTTTCATGTTGAGCTTTCATACACTTATAGCTCTTAGTGCATCTGTTGCATGGCAATCCCTACTCCTCGCATTGACATCAATTGATGGGCATCTCCTAACCCGTTGATTAGCCACGTTGATGTGAGACTATCTTCCTTTTTTGACTTCCCATTATTAATCTCTATCACCGCATTCTATTCCACCCATAGTGCTATATCCATGGCTTGCGCTCATATATTGCGTGGGGGTTGAAAAAGCTAAAGCGCGTTAAAAAGTATGAACCAATTGCTCGGCTTGTCATCGGGGGTTGTGCATGATTAATACTTTGTGTTAAGAAGATGGAGAATGATAAGGCTATATGATTTTGTAGGGAGAACTTTCTTTAGCATTTTTATTTTGAAAGCCATGATTGTTTGTTAGTATGCCTGAGTATTTATGTCTTTATATCAAATTATAGACTATTGCTTTGAATCATTAAGATCTTAATATTCATACCATAAAAGAAGAATTACATGATGAACATGATAGGTAGCATTCCACATCAAAAATTCTGTTTTTATCATTTACCTACTCGAGGACGAGCAGGAATTAAGCTTGGGGATGCTTGGTACATCTCCAACATATCTTTAGGAACAAACTATGTCTACCAGAGGGGGGGGTGAATGTTAAATATTCTTCGGAAAACTTAAATCTCTCATAACCCAGCAGCAAAATAAATGAAAAACAAACTATAGTGAACTAAAACAGAGTACCGAATGAAAACTAAGACTTGCATCGAAGTAAATCATACGAATGAAAACGCATCGAACGTAAACATGAGTGACAGAGATAACCAAAGATGCTCGATGGCGACAAGGTATTTGTTCGACCAGTTCATCCTTCTGCACAAGGACTATGTCTGGTTGGAGGGGCTGTGACTTAACACGGAAGATAAACTCTCTTCACCCTATTCTCCTCGACAATTGATTCGTCAACCGATGCCGATCACTCGTGGTAGTTACTTGAAGGCGATCTCTGAACCTTTACAGACTTCTTCTTCGAGAACCACAATCACTCTTGGTCTCTGAAGAAATTGACACCTAACCGTCTAGAGAGTTTGCAGCTCTCAAGAGTAATAGGCGGAGTGTACTAAACTTAGATTCCAGTGATGCTGAACCACTATCTAATTATTCAGCTCTAGGGTTTTCCCTCAGTGGATTTTAAACTCAAATCGCTCAGAGAGTGGGTTGCTCAACAATCTTCTCAGAATCAAACGGAGCAGCCGACGGACAAAGCCAGCGCGGGGTGGCTGTTTATAGCCGCAGCCTTCCCGGATGGGAAATGACCATTTTGGACACGAGGTCCAGCCAATGGCCAACCGACACATTCACAACGGTCGGATTTTGGAGCAATGGTAACATTACTTGAGGAACAAGTAATGCTAACTCCTCGGTCCGAGTCAAATCTCTTGCAGCGAAGAAGATCACAATCTCTTGCTGGCAAGTATTTGCTCGGAGCACAAAGACATTTTCTCACAACTTTCATAGGTTTTGGGTTTAGCATCAGAGAATCACAGCTTCGAACGCTACACCCCTCTTAATAGTACGGTGGTCCTATGACTCAATGAAAGAAGAAGAACAACGAAACAAATGCTACGTCTTCATCTTGTCTTCATTCTTCCTCGAGCGCAGTCATTTGCTTCGAACATGCACCGAACCAATTGCTTAAACTCCAGCAATTTTTAGGGGTCACTCTTGTTAGCCTTATCTTCGTTGATAACCTTCGCTGCTGCGCAGGGATATTACCTTCGTCGTTTGCATCAAACTCCTCGATACTTCAGGGACCTGTTACTCTGTGTGCACTAGCAAACACATAAGTCCCATACTGTTTATGTCAACAAACTCCAAAACATAAGGGGCCTATCATTGCACCAACAATCTCCCCCTTTTTGGATGGTTGTTGACAAAATAGATAATCATCAAAGTGATGATAGATAAGTGAAATGTAGAACGAACAGGAGTGAACTTGCGCTACTTGACTCGATGGTGAAATATACTCCCCCTAGATGTATGCAGGGTCAAATTGATATACAATGAAGTTCCTTGCAATTCATTTGAGTGTGTGGAGGATTTTCAATCATACGAGATAATGATTCGCACTGATGATAGGTAATACAACAAGAATATAGTGCAATCATTCATGACTTCTGACAATTATTCCACCTGCAAAAAAAATACTTCGAGAGAGGATAGTGCAGTAGGTGGGGTTATTAATAGGGGCAATTCCAGTTCTGCCCCTAACTAGAACCCACTACTCAGTTTTGCCCCTAGTTTTCGGGTATGCTCAGTTTTGCCCCTCTGCCGTCAAGTCACCGTATAGAAATGCCCTTCCGTGCCTTTACCGTCTGGTCAAAGGGCTTTGACCGTCTAGTGAACAGTATCAAAAAAATCTAAAATTTTGTGGGATCAAAGATACTCAGGTGCGCAAGGTGCGTGCAAATTTTTGTGTTGTTTGGACATTCCAGGTGCTCGTGGAAAAGGAAAATAGTAAATATGTATGCCTGTGAACAGTAAATTCAAAAAAAATAGCAATAAAATTCGAAAAAATATGAAATTTTTTGGCATCCAAGATGCTCGGGTGCGCAAGGTGTGTGCAAATTTTTGTTGTGGTTAAACATTGTAGGAGCTTGTGGAGAAAAAAACAAAATTTGGCTCAGAAAAAAACTTTGAAAAATGCACTATTTTGTTTTTTTTTGCTAGAGCTCCTCGCATGTCATTTGATCACAAAAACTTGCAAGCACCTTGCATACCCAAGCCTATTTGATGCCAAAAAAATTCATATTTTTTTGAATTTTCTTGCTATTTTTTTCGAATTTACTGTTCATAGGCGTACAGATTTAATATTTTCCTTTGCCACGAGCTCGTGGAATGTCCAAATAGCATGAAAATTTGCATGCACCTTGCGCACCTGAGTATCTTTGATCCCACAAAATTTCAGAGTTTTTTGATACTGTTCACTAGACGGTCAAAGCCCTTTGACCGGACGGTAAAGGCACGAAAGGGCATTTCTATAAGGTGACTTGACGGTAGAGGGGCAAAACTGAGCATACCCAAAAACTAGGGGCAAAACTAAGTAGTGGGTTCTAGTTAGGGGCATAAATGTAAATGTCCCTTCTTAATATTACAGCCCATATCAGAAGTTTTACATCAGAGCACAATAACTGGCATGAAATGTCTTAGAAATGTATAGCGCAAAAGCCTCAAAAACAGAGCGAATAAACAAGGAGACCAAATCCAACAGAGCAAATCTATAGAGACTATCAATGTAATTATCCCCCTTTTTGTCAACTAGTGTCAAAAAGGTGATGAAAAACATGAGTGCGAAAGAAGGTGAATCTGATTCACTCTGAGGCATCGCCCGAAGAACTTCCCGGAGAGGTTTCTGATTTGGAGGTGTTTGGGACATCTTCATCATCATCAGCTACAGCAGATCCTTCAAGACTGGCTTGGGGCTGAGAAAATGAAGGCACATTGGGATCAACCTGTTGGGTCTTGCAAGATAGAATATTTGCTTCAGCAGGTTTCTCAGTGGGTGAGGTTGCTTCTAACTCGTCGAGCAATTTGCGTAGCTGAATTCGAAGTAAATTCGTTGTTGGTTCACGAGCTGGCAAAGGCGGAGTAAGGCGGTCTTGAAAATCTTCAGCAGTAAACCCTTGGTCAATATACTCATAGAGTTCTTGGAGATGAGAGTGGCTCAGTTGCTTCTTGGAGAAAAATTTCCGAAGCAATTTCCATAAACGCTTCTTGTTTTCTACTGTGATCATGTGCACAACTTTTGTTCGGTTGTCAATAGCATTTAGTTCGGCAGCCAGCTGCTCTTTCTCTTGATGGTCTTCGGCCATATGCTTCAGCAGCAGCTGTTGAGTGCGCATGCTCACTTCAAGATGTGAAGGAGGTTGAGTGTTCGGAAGACGATCACACTTGGGTAGCTTTGGTCCATTGAAGATATTATGATAATCAGAAGGGCTTGACACTGGTGCTTTTCCCGAAGAGAAATCTTCCATTACCTTCAGCGTATCACGCACAGGAGGAATGAAGCTTTTGTGACTGACTTTGGCAAGACATTCGGTTTTCATTGCATAGTCAACCACTTTCTGAATCCAGGGCGCGAATACTTTGATAGTCTTTGGACACTGAGCTGAATCCATCAGTATGCGCAGGAACATGTCTTCAACATTGAAGATATAACCTTGTGAGATGGCATGGATGGTGTTGTGAAGAACATCAGATATCACATTGTCTGTATTCATCCCAGCCAGCGGACAGAGGGTATAAGTGAGAATATGGTATAAAGTTTGATTGTTGAATGTCAAGTGCTCAGGCAGAGGAGGACCATCATAGTCACGAATTTTATCTTCATCCATTGTGCATTGGAAATCTTCATCAGTGATTGCATCAATGTTATGAACCCAAATCTCAGTCTTGCCATGTTCAAACCGAGGGAAATGAAAGTGAGATACAAAGTCCATGGCAGAGCATTTTATTCGCTTCCCTTCAGTCATCCATTCCATGATCCACTTTGTGCTATCTGATTCATCTCCGGAGATATACAATGTTGCATAAAATTGAAGAATAATCTCCCTGTTCCATGGATGCTGATAGCCAAAGACATGTGTGAGACCAAAGTCTTTGATGTCTTGCAGTATTTGGTTGAAACAGCCGACGTTTTTCATAGCAGCAATATCTGGGAACTCATGAGGGAAAATCTTGAGGCTATCATAAAGAATCCATGAATAGTATATAGCCTATTCCTGAGTCCAAAACCGAGGAGATTCAGACGTACGGGGCTTGCTGTATGGACTCTCTTGAAAGAAAAGTGGATGAGTGTTCCGATTGAAAAGAGACCCTTTGATGCCAACGCCAATGGAAAACAATGGCAGTCGCTCGCGAGGATAAGGGTACTTGAGTTCATCTTCAACAGAAATCACTTCATCGCCATAGATAACATAATCTGAATGATGAGCTGACGCTGATTTTGCTTCATAAGGATCAACATCTGAGGTTCTTCATTCAGTGTTGAGTGAAATTCTCAGAGGAGAAGGATTAGACACTTGTTCAGGTGCATCAGGCACCAAAGTTTTATCAGTCGCTGGGGACCAGTGAGGATTGGCTTCAGGAGTTGTTTGAGGAGCAGAGGGAGGAACCGAATCATTTGGTTCAACACGAGCTGGAGAGGCCTGACGTTGAGACTGAGGAATTTCACCTTCTTCGGACACTTGGTGCTGAGAAGGATTTTCTGCAGGAGCTAGGGAGGCCACAGGCACTGTTTCAGTTGGCCTTGGTGAAGAAGATACATCTGCAACTGGTTCAAGAGTTGGCGAAGGAATTGCTTGTTCCGGAGACTTTTCTCTTTGTGTATCAGTTTCTGGAGGAGGAGAATTTTTCTTCGCTGTCTTTTTCTTCTTCTTTTGCTTTGACGGATCGATGTGCCCTTTGACAAGATCATTGTACACAGTCACTTGGGCTTGATGATCGAGGCAAATTTTGTGAACGATTTGATCCAAATCTGAGTGAAATCCCAATCTTCTGTGCCGAAGGATAGTCAGAGCCTTGTTGACATCCACATAAGATTCTTCAAGTTGCTTGATGACAAATTTGGATTTCGTATTTTGCATACGTTCGTTAAGCTCCTGGATTTGCGCAGTGAGTTCATTGATCTCAACTGAGTCATTTCTCATGTCGTTGATCAGATCAGAAGCCTAAGTAATTACTACAGAGGGAATGGGCAAAGATTCCACTTCTCCATCAAATGGGTTTTCCACAAATCTGTCAAGTTGTTCCATGATGAACACTTGATTGAAATAGTGTGGTGCAGCAGAACATCTTGAGGCTGTGCAACTGGAGCATCTTGTGCTACATTTTGTTTGGTCAGACGCACCGAAGCCAAAGGTTGTGTCAGCTTAGGAGCAAACTGCGTAGCCTTTTCCTTCACAATATTAACACCTGGAACATTTTCCTTAGCAGCTGGAGCTTTGATTTGCTTCAACTTTTCCTTCGGGAGCTTTTCTCCAGGCATGGTTGTGCCAACAGGGGCTTCGACTACCAAGTCTTGCAAATTTATTGCATCAGGATGAGGATCTGTATTCACTTTGTCAACCATTGTGATAGTGGTTGCAGGAGTCTTTCTCTTCAATGGATTCTTCTTCGGAGGTGCAGTTGGAACTGCACTCGCTCGAAGAACATGCAAAATCGTGGATGTAGTGACATTCACTTGTTCGGAGAGAGTTGCATCAATTTCTTCTCTGGTGACTGGAGGATCATCTTGATCAGAAGAGTCACTTTCAGATTCAACAGGCTTAGCAGGTCTTTTCCTCGGTGCACTCTTTTTCTTCAGAGTAGCAGATCTTGGATCATGTTTGTTCTTCGTGCGGCGTTCTGCTTTTCCTTCAGCATTTTTCTTCTCGGCATCTGATTTGAAAGAAGATGATTTGCTTCTTCTCTTGCCTGCTCCTCTTCAGCCTTCTTGGCTCTCTTTTCAGCATTCTTGAGGCACTTGGCCTTTTCTTTGGGGTAGGAGTCAGGTGTCTTGAGAGATGACTCATGAGCCTCTGGAGGTGGTTGAGGCCTTTCCTGGGGTTCACATGCCCTGATGAGTCCAATTTCGCGACAATCACCCCACGGGGGATGGAAGGCAAAGTTCTTGGCATACCGAGGATGAACCATTTTGTAGTTAAGCCACTTCTGTACCCAGTGACGCCAAATCTTTTGCACACGCCTTTTTCTCTGAGTTGAATCTTCTCCAGGTATTGTGTTGTAATCATCATGCGAGATGTACTGTGCTGAATTTGCAAGCGGTTGCCTGCCACCTTTCCTTTTATTCGGAGCATCTGCTTCTTGCTCATTTGCATTTGGTTCAGACCTTTTTCTTTTGCTAGTATATGGGCCTACCGTTGGGCCCTTAGCATTTGGCGCTTTTGATTCGTCAGCTATTCCCATGAATACCTCTTCGTCATCAGCCATACTGTGTGGTTTAGCAGAATCCTCAATAGACTGCATTCACCTGTGAAAGAGAATAGGTACGAGGGAAAACGGGGACAGGGTCACAAATGCTCATAGCGAAAGTTTTCTCGAACAAAAGACATTTTGAGGAAGAATCAGATACAGACTTTGAGAGATATTTCGAATGAATGAAACATATAGATCGAGCTAGTAGGTCTGAAGAATAATACTAGACAGCGAGCTAGGCATATCATTCGAGTGAAACATAACACAAACCCAAGATCTGAAACATTCGGATGTGAGGAACAACTACAAACCACATCCGCACTAGAAGGGTAAAAACCTAGATCTAAGATATGCGGTAAAATTAGAGAAAAATAATCGCGGACGAACTCGAATCAAGAAGGAAGGAGACCCGAGTATGAACCACACGTACCCTAGCTTGGTGACGTGCAACAACTACGGCGGCGCGGAGAAGAAGATGTCCCGCAGCGGCATGGAATGACTCCGGTGACCTCTTTCCGGCAGTTAAGCAACGAAGGGGTCATCGGCGTCAAGCTCAAGGTGGAGCACTGCGGCGAGGGTTTCGGTGGAGAGAGAGCGAAGGGAAAGAGAGTAAAGTGGAAGAAAGGAGCGATGCAGTTTATATAGGCGAATGGAAATAACCACATGCAGAGGTTTTTGATCGGACGGTCTCTAGGAAGAGACGATTGCGATTCAATGGATAGGATGGATTGGCAGTTGATGTGTTGCATGTGGCAACCGTAAAAGATCGTGGTCCTGACTTGGGCGGGAAAACCCAAATTTTGGACAGCTTTTGCCAAAACAAATTAATGTTCGGACCGAGTCTTAATCGTGGTCAAGGACACCAGATAAGTTTTGTTCCAGAAAAAATTTGAGCATTTGCAACGGAATAGCATAGACTGGAAGAGATAAACTAGAGAGAGAATAGGGTCCTAGGCATTTCACTCAGGCAGAAACACAAGTACACAAGCAAATAGCTATGAGAGAATTGCATTCGGACAGAAACCAAATCTATCGATTGAAGAGAAAACCAATGAAAGAAAAAATTGTGGTGGCGTAACCCATCGTATAAGAACTGTATGACCCCGAGTGTCGCACAATTATCATGGCACCCGGTTAGCCTAGTTCTTCATTAATGTATTCACTCTCAAAAAGAAACTTTCACTTTGTCGAAAGTTTCAAACTCTTCGAGTGTTATGCACCCATTCCTTCAAAGATGTGGAAGTGTTAGCACGGGTGCCGAGTCCAGCTTACTGCACGTTTGTGAAGTCGAGGATATTTAGCTCAGTAATGCACAGAATCTTTTCTCGTCGAGAGGCTTGGTGAAAATATCAGCGAGATTGTCTTCGGTCTTGACGTGATTGATAACAATATCCTCTCTAGCAACATGATCGCGAATAAAATGGTGTCTGATGGCAATATGATTTGTGCGAGAATGCTGCACAGGATTGTGTGCAATTTTGATGGCACTCTCATTATCACAATACACAGGGATATGCTTGACCTTGATGCCATAATCCTTCAGTGCCTGCTTCATCCACAATAAATGAGTGCAACAAGCACCAGCAGCAATATATTCGGCTTCAGCCATAGAGAGAGATACACAATTCTGCTTCCTTGATGACCAACAGACCAATGATCTACCGAGGAAATGACATGTCCCCGAGGTAGATTTCCTATTAACTAGGTCACCAGCCCAATCAGAGTCTGAATAACCAACAAGATCAAACTGTGCTCCCTTAGGATACCAAAAACCTAAGGTGGGGGTGCGAGCCAAAAATCTCAGAATGCGCTTGACCGCTTGGTGATGCGATTCTTTCGGTGCAGCTTGATAGCGGGCACACATGCAGACACTCAACATAATGTCAGGTCTGGATGCACATAGGTAAAGAAGATATCCAATCATCGAATGATAGGCTTTCTGATCGTAATCCTTACCATACACGTCTGCATCCAGCTTACCATTCATGGGCATAGGAGTTTTATAGCCCTTCATTTTGGAATCTTGCATTTTAAGCTTCTTCAGGCACTCTTTCAGATATTTCTCCTGAGAAATAAAAATTCCATTTTCTTATTGACGATTTGCAGTCCGAGAAAGAACTTGAGTTCACCCATCATGGACAATTGATATTTATTGGACATCATTTTCCCAAACTCTAAGCTGCAAGCATTGTTAATACAGCCGAAGATAATATCATCCACATAGATTTGACAAACGAATAAATCATTGTCAACAGCACAAGTGAAAAGTGTGGGATCTGTGGATCCTGGCTTGAATCCTTTATCGAGCAGAAACTTCTTCAGAGTGTCATACCAGGCTCGAGGGGCTTGCTTTAGCCCAGAAAAAGCTTTCTTCAACCTGAAAACTTTGTTAGGAAACTCAGGATGTTCAAAGCCAGGTGGCTGTCTAACATAAACTTCCTCATCAATTTCACCATTGAGGAAAGCACTTTTCAGATCCATTTGATAAATCAAGATATTATTGTAGTTTGCATAAGCGAGAAGAATACGAATTGCCTCAAGGCGTGCAACAGGAGCATATGTTTCACCGAAATCAATACCTTCTACCTGTGTGTACCCTTGAGCAACAAGTCGTGCCTTGTTTCTCACCACGATGCCATTTTCATCTTGCTTATTGCGGAAAATCCATTTTGTGCCAATGATATTGTGCTTCTTGGGATTCAGTTTATCAACCAGTTCCCATACATCATTTAATTCAAATTGCACCAACTCCTCTTGCATGGCATTCATCCAATCCGGATCATTCATGGCTTCTTCACATTTGGTAGGTTCTGCCAATGAAACAAAGGAGAAATTGCCATAGTAGTTAGCCAAACGAGTGTGTGAACGAGTTGTGGGTCGATAACCTGGATTCTCAATTTCATCGAGAATTAGTGAAGGATCAACTCGATTTGCCACATGAGGATGAGCATTTTCTTCGTGATGGTCATTATCATCAGCATCAGCATTTGTGTCATCATTCCCTTCAGGATTGCCATTTTGATCGGCATTTGGATTTTGATTGTCATTTCCATTCGGAGGAGCATTTGCTTCGGCAGTGGCTTGACGAGTTCTGCTTCGAGTCATAGGAGCTTCATCATCAGAGGACTCAGGTACATTTTCTTCAACAGGCTTGACGCTCCCGATGGCCATTTGCCGAATAGCATCCGATATCAGTGGTTCATCTATCACATTTGGCAGGTGCTCCTTTTGAGAGCAGTTAGATTCATCAAACCGCACATCTACCATTTCCATAACTTTCATGTGGTGAGAGTTGTAGACACGATACGTATGCGAGTTTGAGCCATAACCAAGAAGAAAACCTTCATGTGCCTTGGGTGCAAACTTGGAAGAATGATTCATGTCAAGAATGTAACACGGTGCACCAAAAACACGTAGATAAGAAACATTCGGTTTCTTGCCAGTGATAAGCTCATATGAAGTTTTCTTAAGGAACTTGTGAAGATAAACACGATTGATAACATGACAAGCAGTGTTAATAGCATCAGCCCAAAAGCGAATGGGGTTTTTGTACTCACTGAGCATAGTTCTCGTCATTTCAATGAGAGTTTTGTTCTTTCGTTCAACAACTCCATTCTGTTGGGGAGTGTATGCAGCAGATAACTCATGAGTAATACCATGATCATCGAGAAATTCAGCAACGTGAGTATTTTTGAACTCAGTTCGATTGTCACTTATGACGTGCTTAATTCGCACATCATATTCATTCTGGGCCTTCTTAGCGAAGCTTTTGAAGATATCTTGAGTACAGGTCTTGTCTTCGAGGAAGAATACCCAAGTGTATCGAGAGAAATCATCAACAATAACCAGACCATAATGACTGCCTTCGAAGCTTGCATAATTCTGAGGACTGAATAAATCCATATGAAGAATTTCCAGTGGTCTTGTTGTGGTCATAACTATCTTGGAAGAATGATGCTTCTTAGCCAATTTACCAGCCTCACAAGCAGCACAGAGATGATTCTTGTCGAATTCTACATCAGGAATGCCGCATAGATGATTTTTCTTCACCAGGGTCTGCAAATTTCTCATACCTGCATGACCAAGTCTACAGTGCCACAGCCAACTTTCGGTTGCTTTTGCAAGCAACCAAGTTTGGACTAAGGGACCCTTAGAGAAATCCACAATATAAAGATCACCCTTTCGAATTCCCTCAAAGACGAAGGAATTGTCAGAGGCCATGAAGACAATGCATTTGGATATCGAGAATAAAACTAGCATGCCTAAATCACATAGCTTGCCAACAGACATAAGATTGAATCCAAGGAATTGAACAAGTAGCACATCATCCATAGATTTGTCCTTGGATATAGCAATTTTACCTAGCCCAATTACCTTTTCCTTGTTGTTGTCGCCAAAAGTGATATACTTCAAAGGAGAAGCAGTTAAGTTGGGGTCGACAAACAACGACTTGTCTCTGGTCATATGACTAGTGCATCCACTGTCCATTATCCATTGAGTGCACCCGGAGACATAGTCCTGCAGAAGAATTATGCTTTCTTAACCATCCACATCTTTGCAGGTGGCTTCGAAACAAATGAACGAGTAGGATATGATTTCTTTCAATAAGCATAGTTGTTACTCGATGAGGAGCGAGCATAATTGAAGGAGTAAGCACTGTAATTCTTTCCATACGCATGAGCATAGTGATTGTATCCTGTATGCATATACTCATTCTGTCGAATTCTTTGTTTCTGCATGGTCAGTCGAGCAGAAACAGGCAAAGCATCAACAATTTTCTTTGGCACCCAAATAGCTTTCTTTGGGGGGCCATTTCTGCTGTTTGGTCCAACATAGCAAGCAATAGTTTCACCATGTTGATTCTTGAACAACTTATAGTTGTCCAGGGAATCATCATCAGTATATTCAGGGATAGGAGAGTTGTATCCCGAAAGTAATGCTGGATTGAGCATTTTGCTCTTTGCAGGAACCCACATAGTTTGAGGATATTGATGTGGTTCCCAATAAGAACCATCTTCATTCAGTTTCCTTTCAAAACCGATACCTTCCTTTCTGGGATTTTTGTGAAGGATAGATTTCTTCAAAACATCACAGAGGGTTTGATGCCCTTTGAGAGATTTGAACATTCCTGTCTGAAGAAGATCTTTTAACCTAGCATTCTCATCAGAAACGAAACAATTTTCCTCGATCGAGGGGTTAGCATTCACAGATGATTCAGCATTAGTTCGTTCAAGGCATTTTAAACATGGTGGATCAAACACTTCAGGTTTCTCTTTAAGTTGTTTGGTGAGAAGAGAATTTTCTCTCATCAAATCCTCAAGAGCCTATCTGATGAGCACATTGGTACATCATACATGACATTTCAGAAAAGTGCACAATTTAGTTGGAAAGAATTACTCAGCCGAATCAAGCAAACACATGGCCAGGTGAACGCTAACTTAGGTTCATACCACAATCTTGAACACATGGCTGCACTTTCATCTCCATTGTTGGTTGAACTTAGGTATCACATGGAAGAAATCCAACAACCCATGAGCTCTTGAAGCAACCAGTTTGGAGGAACAAGTTTGGAGAGAACAAGTTTCAAGTGAAGCTGATGCTGTCAGTTTATACCTCTGATGTTTTGTTGTGCCACACCCATGTGGTGGAGAGACGGGGCCATAGGGGTACGTCAACAGAAGCTACATCAAATTATCTTTCCAATGAAAAAAACCTCACATCATTTGGAGTTGTGAGTCAAAAGTTCTAGCCAATCTCGTGGAAGGTGTCCAGGCTGTCAAGATTCGTGAATTTCCGAGGAGCTCTCCAACAACTCCCAAAGTTGACTGCTTATTCCTCCAAGAAAGCCATGCAAACCTGCTTACTTTTGAAACCATTTTCACACCTAGCTAAGGGGGGTTGTCCCTGCTATAAGACCCCATCTCCCCATCCTCTAGAAAACCTTTTGTCAAACCATTCAGCTACAAGCTTATGCAGCAAGACTGCTAGAGAGATCCGAGAGATCTTGCTACCTTTGCTCTTGTGAGTTCATTCGGATTCGCGAGAAGGGGCCTCTGGTTCTCCCTAATTCGTGCTCTACGGTTCCGGCCGTTTTGTGTGGATTAGTCCCGGTTTATGGTTCTGCGATTGTTCGGACAGCGGGTTGGAGTTCTTGTAGCTTCGGTCAGCCATCCCCAATGTACGGGTTGCATCCAACCTTGGCAGGTATAAAGCTAGTTATCCTGGTTGCTTGCAGCTAGTTATCCCTCCCGATTCAATCCTACGACATGAAGATCGGGCCACCCTCGAGTGTGAACTCGTTCATCGGGTTCCCACCTATCATCTGGCATCAGAGCCTTCGTTGACACGGTAGGGTCTGTTATCCAAGTTTATCTTTCTATCATCCCTTTAGATCGAGTGTTTTTCATGCTATATTTTTTGTCCTAGAAGTCCAAAGCCCCACTAAAAATAAATCCAATCCTTGTTGGTGCTGAGATCTTGTTGTTGCATACCTTGCATGTTCTTCATCTTTTAGATCTGCACCAAGTTCATCTTCGTAATTGCTTTCAGATTTGGTTGTTGTGCTTTGAAAAAAGAGAGAGAAAAAAGTGGCAAAAAAATCAAAGAGAGAAAGAAAAGAGTGGCAGAAAAAAAAGTCAAGAGAGAAAAAGAAAGTGTTGTGCAAGATCCAAAAGTTTCAGCTTGGTAGAAAAATTTCAGAAGCTTGTGTGTTGTGTGTTTTTCAATCTTGGTGCAAAGGTGCAGCATATCTATACACATATTTTTCTTGGTTTGCATCAACTTGATTTCAGCACAAGCCCCTTTTTGTTTACCCCACCGAGCTTCACCAAAAATCGAAGCTAGTTCTTTGATCCCTGTCTTTCAATCGCTTTAACACATCCGGGAGAAGCACAATCTGATGTGAACTCATAAGAACTTTGGTGAGTAAGAGGTGAGGTTGTGTGATTCCACAAAAATTATCCTATTCCACTTTTTAGCCCACTAACATGGCAGGAACTGGATCGAGTGTTCATGGAGAAGATCAAGGGGAAGAAGATGCCCCATTCACACGTGCTCAGTTTCTGGAATTACGAAACATGGTTCTTGAATTTCGAAGGAGGCTTAACGAGTGTCTTCGAGCAAGTGGTGATGGGGTTCGACACCAACAATACCCTGTTTCTCATGAAGTGCACCAAAGAAGACATGCTCGAGGGCATGATGTTGTTGCTCATGGGCGTGTCACTACTACTCAAGAAGTGCAACAAGGAGGACATGCTCGAGGGCATGGTGTTGCTGCTACTCGTGGGTGTGGCGCTGCTGCTCCTGAAATGCAGCAAGGATGGCATGCTCGAGGGCAAGATACTACTGCCCCTAGGTGTATTGCTGCTGCTCATGAATCGCAGCAAGGATGTCATGCTCGATGACAAAGTTACGACACCCGTCGGCACACCGATAACCCACCACAAAGCATGACCGTGGTTGATGAACCAACTCTGGTGATTCATAGCCCATGTTTACATGAGAAGCTCATTCCTAATGTTGCCATCTTGACCACCACTATTGTCCCAACATCCAAGAAACATGTGCCACAAATTTCATGTGAGGAAGAGAGTCCACAATCCAAAATCCCACAACTTGAGAGTGATAAGAAAAGCAAACTGAGTGACTCCACCAAAAGTGAGGAAGAGTGTTCACTTTCAAACATCCCACCACTTGAGAGTGAAAAGAAAAATGAGTTGAGTGACTCCACCAAATGTGAGGAAGAGTGTCCACTTTCCACAATTCCATATATTGAGAGTAATAAGAAAAGTGAGGTGAGTGAGTCCACAAAATTTGAGGATCAGATTGATCATCATGATATTAGGGAAATGAAAGATCTCCACCTAGATATACCACACATTCAGCGAGAGAGGATGAATGACTTGTGTGAGTCCACAAAATGTGAGATTGAGATCATTCCACACCACATTAGAGAGATGAGTGAACCATAACATAATATACCACATCATCCAAGAGAGAGGATTAATGAGTTGTGTGAGTCCACCAAACATGAGCTTGAGGTGTTTTCCCATAATATGAAAGATATGAGTGATCCACCAAATGAAAAGAGAGAGGAGTATTCAATTACTAACCTTTCACAAAATTTTCTTTCTTTACAATATGTGTAGATGCAAAAGTCATACCTATCATCTCTCTTGCAACGATGGGAGGACGAGATCCAGGAACAATTGTGGTGCAAGTGGAACACCACTACACATGGTGCATGTGTGCAGATTGATTTTCAGAAATGCATTCAAGTACTCAATGAGGTAAAACAAAAAGTATCTTCCATTTTGATGAAGCCAGAGGTATGCACTTATGAGTTTTTGAAGCAATGGCGTGATAAGATTAGAGAAAAGTTGTTTGGTACATCATCCATCCAGCAATATGATTTTGTTAATCTTGAAGAGGCTGTTAAAGATCCAATAAAACTGAATGTTGCACATGATTATTCATCATTTTCTTTTCCTAGTTATTTTGTATTGTCCTCGTGCTATAATTTTGTAGACCAAATGAAGTCGAGGATGACTTTTCTCCTAGAGAGGGAGGCTGATATGAACATGATGATGGCGGGTTACAAATTTGTACTCCATGGAAACGTTTGCTGGAAGGAACTCCTAAGTCGAACAAAGCATCATATTGGCATCGTCCATAGGATAGCAAAGTTGAAAACTAGAATTCTCCATATCATGAAACCTTTGCATTATGATTTGGTATTGCCCTGTTTTCTTTTGTGTTATGATCAGGTAGAGTCGAGGACGACTCCTTTTTAAGAGAGGGGGGATGATGAGGACATCTTGATCATTGAAACAACACAAATCATCCATGAACAAACTCTCAGTTGTGACAAACAAGTACATGATCAGATGCAACACAATTCAAAGGTGAAAGTTACAAATGAGGATTGCATCATTTCTTTGCATGGATATTATCTACTTCCCTTCTACTTATCTTTTGTAGATCAAAGAGAGTTGACGACGACTCTTCATCAAGGGAGGGAGGATGATGAGCACATTGGTACATCATACAGGACATTTCAGAAAAGTGCACAATTTAGTTGGAAAGAATTACTAAGCCGAATCAAGCAAACACATGGCCAGGTGAACACTAACTTAAGTTCATACCACAATCTTGAACACATGGCTGCACTTTCATCTCCAATGTTGTTGGTTGAACTTAGGTATCACATGGAAGAAATCCAACAACCCATGAGCTCTTGAAGCAACCGGTTTGGAGGAACAAGTTTGGAGAGAACAAGTTTCAAGTGAAGCTGATGCTGTCATTTGGAGTTGTGAGTCAAAAGTTCTAGCCAATCTCGTGGAAGGTGTCCAGGCTGTCAAGATTTGCGAATTTCCGAGGAGCTCTCCAACAACTCCCAAAGTTGACTGCTTATTCCCCCAAGAAAGCCATGCAAACCTGCTTACTTTTGAAACCATTTTTACACGTAGCTAAGGGGGGTTGTCCCTGCTATAAGACCCCATCTCCCCATCCTCTAGAAAACCTTTTGTCAAACCATTCAGCTACAAGCTTATGCAGCAAGACTGCTAGAGAGATCCGAGAGATCTTGCTACCTTTGCTCTTGTGAGTTCATTCGAATTCGCGAGAAGGAGCCTCTGGTTCCCCCTAGTTCGTGCTCTATGGTTCCGGCCATTTTGTGTGGATTAGTCCCGGTTTGTGGTTATGCGATTGTTCGGACAGCGGGTTGGAGTTCTTGTAGCTTCGGTCAGCCATCCCCAACATACGGGTTGCATCCAACCTTGGCAGGTATAAAGCTAGTTATCCCGGCTGCTTGCAGCTAGTTATCCCTCCTGATTCGATCCTACGACGTGAAGATCGGGCCACCATCGGGCGTGAATTCGTTCATCGGGTTCCCACCTATCACTCTCTCAGAGCCTCAAGTTCCTGTTTCCTTTTCTGGTAGTCATAGGTCAATCTTTCGTGGTCCGCTGAGAGAAAATCATGACGAGTTGAGAGTTCATCCATTCGTGACTTGAGAGTGGAATACTCTTCGGTCAGCGACTAGTTTTTCTCCATCTCCTCAACCAACAACCCTTCAGATTTCCTGAGGGTTTTCCCAATTTTCTCAAGAGAGTTTTGTTGAATATTAGCAATTTTGATCAACTTAGCATGGTCATCCTGATTAGAAGAGTATTGATCACTGGAGTGAACCTTATGATGTTTGGAGGATACCTTTTCTTTCGAAGCCTTGGCCATGAAGCAGTAGGCAGGAGATTCATCGTCGCTTGACAGATTCCCGAAGAAGTTTGTCGTAGCAGAGGAGGCACATGCTATGCCCGCCATGCCGGAGTCGGAATCCTCATCGGATTCTTCTTCTTGTTCGGAACCTGACGATTCTTCTTCATCCGAACCCATTTCCTTGCGGATGTATGCCTTGGCCTTGCGAGAGGTATTATTGCGGTTGGAGGAGGATTTGGAAGGATTTCTTGATGAAGATCTTGATGAAGATTTTGATGTGGAGTTCCTTCTTCTTGAAGAATTTCTTCGTTTTCTTCTCATCATCGGAGTCGTAGTTCTTGCTCTTGCTTTTGCCTCGATGGTTGCCCGAATCATATCTCCCACTAGCATGGATTTTAGCTTCCTAGAGAGGGCAGTCCGAATTGAAGTGTCCAGGCTTTTTGCACTTGAAGCAGGTGTATTCTCCAGCAGGTTTTGATGAAGATTTTGAACCCCCAGAGTTGCTTGAACTTCTCTTCTGGAACTGGCTCTTCTTGTGAAAGCGTTGGAACCTTTTTGTGATCAGTGCGAGATCTTTGCTGAGTTTTTTTTTGGATCATCAGAATCTTCTTCGGCATTTCCATCGGAAGAGGAATCAGCCACTGCCTTGAGAGCATGATTTTTCCGTAAGCTTGAGCCATACAGATCTCTTTTCTCTTCTTCATGTTCCTCATGTGTGTTCAGTCTCTCCATGATATCAGCAGAGTCAAGGTGCTTGAAGTCAGGTCGTTCACGTATCATCAGAACTAGTGTATCGAAGGAACTGTCATGTGATCGAAGCAGTTTCTTCACGACTTCTTGGTCAGTGATGTCTTTGGCACCGAGACCTTGAAGTTCATTCGTGATATCACTCAGGTGATCGAAGGTTTGTTGGCAGCTTTCATTTCCAATGCACTTGAAGCGATTGAACTTCGCTCAAAGTGTATCAATTCTAGCTTCTTTCTGAATTGAAACTCCTTCATTGATCTTTTCGAGGACGTTCCACAATTCCTTCACAGTTTCACATTGACGGTAGCAAAGAAATTGTGCTCGATTGAGATGACCACCAATTTCATCTTTGGCCTGAGCATCCAGTTGAATGAGCTTCTTTTCTTTGTCGGAAGGGGCTTGAGGTACAGCAACGTTGAGCCCGAACTGCACCACATTCCACATATCATCATCTATTGCTCGGAGACGGATCTTCATCTTCTCCTTCCAGAAGGGATAGTCTGTCCCATCGAATATGGGAATCTTGAGATGCGACTTGTAGTTCACTGAAGACATACTTAAACTCCAAAGTCGTTAGACTAAAATGAGCAGAGTCAAGGAGTACCTCGCTCTGATACCAATTGTAGGAACGAAGTATGTCTACCAGAGGGGGGTGAATGGGAGTTTTAAATTTTCTTCAAAAAACTTAAATCTCTCAGAACCCAACAGCGGAATAAATGAAAAACAAACTATACTGAACTAAAACAGAGTACCGAATGAAAACTAAGACATGCATCGAAGTAAATCATATGAATGAAAACGCATCGAAGGTAAACATGAGTGACAGAGATAACCAAAGATGCTCGATGGCGACAAGGTATTTGTTCGACCAGTTCGTCCTTCTGCACAAGGACGACGTCTGGTTGGAGGGGTTGTGACTTAACACGGAAGATAAACTCTCTTCACCCTATTCTTCTCGACAATCGATTCGTCAATCGATGCCGATCACTCGTGGTAGATACTTGAAGGCGATCTCTGAACCTTTACAGACTTCTTCTTCGAGAACCACAATCACTCTTGGTCTCTGAAGAAATTGACACCTAACTGTCTAGAGAGTTTGCAGCTCTCAAGAGTAATAGGCGGAGCGTACTAAACTTAGATTCCAGTGATGCTGAACCACTATCTAATTCTTCGGCTCTAGGGTTTTCTCTCGGTGGATTTTAAACTCAAATCGCTCAAAGAGTGGGTTGCTCAACAATCTTCTCATAAACAAACGGAGCAGCCGCCGGACAAAGCTGACGCGAGGTGGCTATTTATAGCCGCAGCCTTCCCGGATGGGAAATGACCATTTTGGACATGAGGTCCAGCCAATGGCCAACCAACACGTTCACAACGGTCGGATTTTGGAGCAATGGTAACATTACTTGAGGAACAAGTAATGCTAACTCCTCGGTCCGAGTCAAATCTCTTGCAGTGAAGAAGATCACAGTCCCTTGCTGGCAAGTATTTGCTCGGAGCACAAAGAGATTTCTCTCAAAACTTTCATAGGTTTTGGGGTTAGCATCAGAGAACCACAGCTTCGAACGCTACACCCCTCTTAATAGTACGGTGGTCCTATGACTCAATGAAAGAAGAAGAATAACGAAACAAATGCTACGTCTTCATCTCATCTTCATTCTTCCTCGAGCGCAGTCATTTGCTTCGAACATGCACCGAACCAATTGCTTAAACTCCAGCAAATTTTAGGGGTCACTCTTATTAGCTTTATCTTCGGTGATAACCTTCGCTACTGCGCAAGGAGATTATCTTCGTCGTTTGCATCAAACTCCTCAAAACTTCAGGGACCTGTTACTCTGTGTGCACTAGCAAACACATAAGTCCCATACTGTTTATGTCAACAAACTCCAAAACATAAGGGGCCTATCATTGCACTAATAGTATCTATAATTTTTTATTGTTCCATGCTATTATAGTATCAATCTTGGATGTTTTTTATGAATTTATATGTTATTTTATATCATTTTCTAATACTAACCTATTAACCCAATGCCAAGTGCCAGTTGCTATTTTTTTTTTGCCTATTTTTGGTTTTCCAAAATATAGTACCAAACAGAGTCCAAACACTACAAAAAAATTAATGATTTTTTCTAGACATAAGAGACCCTAGAAGCTTCGGGAGGAGACCAGAAAGCAAACAAGGAGACAACAAGGCAACAGGGCACGCCTTACTGCCTTGTGGGCCCCTAATGGCTCCATTTGACCTAATTCCGCTTCTATAAATTCTCAAATATTGGGAAACCACCCGGGAGCCACCCAAAACACTTTTTCTGCCGCCACAAGCTTCTGTTCTTTCGTGATCCCATCTGGAGGCATTTTCCAGTACTCTGCCGATGGGGGAATCAATCGCAGAGGGCTTCTACATCATCCTTGCTGCCTTCTGATGATGCGTGAGTAGTTCACCACAGACCTACGGTTCCATAGCTAGTAGCAAGATGGCTTCTTCTCTCTCTTTGATCTTCAATACAATGTTCTCCTCGACGTTCTTGGAGTTCTATCTGATGTAATTCTCTTTTGCGGTGTGTTTGTTAGGATCCGATGAATTGTGGGTTTATGATCAGATTATTCATGAGAAATATTTGAGTCTTCTCTAAACTCTTTTATGCATGATTGTTATAGCTTTGTATTTCTCTCTGATCTATCCGTTTGGTTTGGCCAACTAGATTGTTTTATCTTGCAATGGGGAGGTGCTTTGTAAGGGGTTCAATCTTGCGGTGCTCTATATCCCAGTGACAGAAGGGGACAAGACACGTATTTGTATTATTGCCATTAAGAGGAAAACGACGGGGTTTATTCATATTGGTTGAGTTTACTTTGTCTACATCATGTCACCTTGCTTAAGGCGTTACTCTGTTTTATACTTAATACTCTAGATGCATGCTGGATAGCGGTCGATGGGTGGAGTAATGGTAGTAGATGCAGGCAGGAGTCGGTCTACTTGTCTTGGACGTGATGCCTATATACATGATCATTGCCTTGAATATCATCATAACTATGCACTTTTCTATCAATTTCGCAACAGTAATTTGTTTACCCACCATATGCTTTTTGTTCGAGAGAGAAGCCTCTAGTGAAAACTATGGCCCCGGGGTCTACTTTTATCATATATAAAATCCAAAAATACCTTCCCGCACTTTTTCTATTTTATTTTATTTTATTTTATCTATCTACCACTACAAGAAATGATCCTTGGAAATAACCTCCAAGGGGATTGACAACCCTCTTGTTCGCGTTTGGTGCAAGTATTTGCTTTTGTGTGTGCGGGTGCTGCTAACGAGGTTCTGCGTGGTTCTCCTACTAGATTGATAACCTTGGTTCTTAACTGGGGGAAATACTTATCTCTACTATACTGCTTCATCCTTTCCTCTTCGAGGAAATCCCAACGCAGCTCACAAGTAGCAAGACGCAACTTTCTGTGCTTTCTGGAGTCCATACGGGCGCTCAAACTACCGCATGCGGTCATATGAAACGCCGTCTTTTGTGCTGATTTTTTTCTGCTGCCTCCCTTCAGTTAAACGGTCACCATTTCTTCATATGAACTCAGAATTTGACATTTCTGGTTTTAGATATTGACTTGGAGCACTTTGGAAAAATGACTTTTTCCACCTTCGAAATGGCTAAGTCTGGGTCCTGGATGTCCACCGTTTGAACTCCTTTAATTGTGCTAAGTACTTGGGAAGTCCATCTCACCTACAAGAAACACAAAGACAAACAAAACTAATAAAAACCAACTAAGAATAAATATTATGCAATGCTCGTGGTGAAAAGGATAAAAACTGAAAATTATGCATATGGACATATAATTGGCTCAATGGAACATGATATGACTTGATATACAGAGATAATGTGCAACAAATGAGCTTCAAAGATGCGTAAAATATAGAGCCATCAAACTCCCAAGCTTAAATCTTTCTTGTCCTCGAGTAAGAAGGTTGACTATCTAAGCTCATTGTTGCTAACTCTAAGCACACATTGAAAACCAAAGTCCAAAAGTGATATCCATGTTTATCTTGCAAGTTTGCAAAAGTTAGCTAGCATGGGAGTAATACCTGCAATCCTCTTAGTTCCATTGCCATGGAGGTCAAGAAAGAGGAAATACTTTTGTGGAGTCCAAATTCCCATTGCCAAAGCTTTAGAGAGAATGTCAATATTATGTTGGGAACAAAGCAATGACTATCATAGAAAAAGAAATCATGCATCAGTGATCGCTTCAAAAACACCAACCTGAGGCATACGAGGTACAATAGCAAGATTGTCTGTCTGTGTTATTAAACCACTCAACTACCTATGCAAAGCTAAGTGCAAGCCTATGCCTCGCACTTAAAGAGAAAATAGAATAATGATTGGGGGTTGAGAAGTCAAAAACAGAGAAAGTCTTGCATCAACGCAACCGACCATTAGGTAATGGAGAGGGCCTTATGATCGATGTCAACACAAGGAGTAGTGATCACCATGCAACGGATGCACTAGAGCTATAAGTGTATGAAAGCTCTTCTAATGCAGGTACGTAGGTGTGCATTCAACTTGCTTGCTCATGAAGACCTCGAGCATTTGAGGAAGCTCATCATCGGAATATACAAGCCAAGTTCTATAATGTAAAATATCCCACTAGCATAGTCATGATATATATATATATGAAAACTCTCTATATGAAGTACATGGTGCTATTATGAAGCACAAGTGTGGTAAAAGTATAGTAGCATGCCCCTTCTCTCTTTTTCTCTCATTTTTTTGTTTTCTCTATTTTTCTTTTTTTCTCTTTTTTAGAATAGTCTCATGGACCTCACCCCCATTTTTTCGAGGACTCATAAGTCTCCACCATTCTTTTCCTCACTGGGGAAATGCTCTAATAATGATGATCATCACACTTTTATTTACTTACAACTCGATAAACTGAAAAAGATGACTACATATGAATGCCTCTAGCGGTGTACCAAGATGCGCAATGATCTAGCGTAACAAGTATAACAATGATGAATGGTGGCTGCGCCATAAATATCATGTCAACTTTATATGATCATGCAAAGCAATAATACAATGAATTCTCAAGTCATGTGAATAGTAATGGTGGAAGTTGCATGGCAATTTATCTCAGAATGGCTATGAAAATGCTATGGTAGGTAGGTATGGTGGCTGTTTGGAGGAGATGGGGTGTTTTATGTGTAGGAAAACAAGAGGAAGTGCTCCCATGGATTTGGATGTACCTGCGAAGTATGCGCCAAGTCTTGTTGTGAGAGTGGGCAATGCACGGTACCGTAGAGGCTAGCATTAAAAGATAAAACGGAAGTGCAAAGGATTCGAACTTGCATTAATCATAAAGAACTCAAACACTACACAAGAGCATCACGCTTTCATATTGCATAAGACTCCAAAGCTAAGTACCCCAAGGGGATATTTTGGCGGGGATAAACCCTGTTGCGCGTCCCAGATCTACCAAAGATGATAGATTTATTAGCAAAAAGCCTCTACAACTATTCAATCGCTACTCAAGTCACCACTACAGTCCCCAACTTAAGTTATTAGGTGAAAGAAAGGCAACAGTTCAAATGACTCCTTTATTTGTTTTTGGATAAAAGAACATGGCAATGTATTTCAGTGGGTCACAAGATTTCATCATGCTAGGTGAAACTAGAGCAAAACAAGCATGTCAAAACAGCGGGATACACGATTGCACAGAAACCCTATGATAACGAACATTGCATAAGGCCCTACGCATGCAAACATAACCTCCCTAAGCTTAGAACTTTGCAATACCAAACTCAAGAAAATTACGAAAGAAAAGAGAAAATGCAATTTTTAAAGGAGAGTGCGAGAAGTGGTTACCTCCCCAAGCTTAAGTTAAAGAAAGGGTTAGACACTTTTACCGTTGAGGTTCAAATAACCTCTCCTTTAATGGACATGGACCTTGCTTCTATGATTTCCTTGTTATGGTCTGGTTGTTGCCCTCCAATAGAACCTGCTGAAAACAAACTAAAAGGGGAACAAAATATTTTTGTGCTTTTTGAAGTTCTTCAATTTTTTTGTAGCATAAAGGATTAGCAGCACAAGTGATAAAAAACAATTGCCTCATAAAGATCAGTTCATCTACCTAAGCACCACGCTCAAGTTGACAAACTAAGTCTAGAAGTTCTCTAGTATCTAGTTTATAAATGAAGTGCGTGTGAGACAAAATATAGAACACGAGTGTGCTGCCCCTAAGTGCCTATTTTAAAAGAGGGTTCTCACTTACGGTGAGACACTTACTACTAAACAAATTTTATTCGAGCAAGATTCAAATTGGAAAACATTACTAGGCACTAGTAGTTGAGACTTATCGAATGGAAACAACCAAGTGGCTTGTGCGGATCTCCATACGAGTTGGCACCATACCGTACACATAACCACATAAGGTTCAAGTCCCTATGAAAATAACACACAAAAAAAGCATCGATTCGGTATACGAACGGACCCTGCCGAAAAAGAAAATAAAATAAAAAATATGTTGCTAAAGCTTTATTGGTCAAGGAGCTTCGAAGGCAATTAGATGAAAGAACAAAGCAAATAATTGGTTAGAAAATACCCCATCGACCTCAGACGTCGAAAATAAATCAAATGGGGGTATTTTTGCCCTCATACGAGCGCACGTACGACCGGGTGCGGTCGTACAGTACACTGTCTTTCACTCGGGAATTTATGTTCGCCGGGGTAGACTTATGGTACGGGCGTGCATACGAGCGCAAGCACTCGCACGAAACACCATCTTTTGCTCTGTAGGGTTGCTATTCGTGGCCACCAAGTCATACGACCGCGCATACGATCGGGATATCAACCGAACGCTCGTACGGTAGGCCGTCTTTCGTTCTGGTCCTTTTCTGATCGCGGCCATGAGCTGATACGGGAGCTAATACGATCGGGAGCGGTCATATGGTACACCATCTTTTTCGTTGGAGCTGCAAAACTTTGTGAAATTTTTTGTGTTTCCTCCTCACAATAGTCACATAGCATTTTTGCATAAAAAATAAGAGGATGTGTGCAGTAAAATATTGGGCTACCGATATGCTAAATATTTACCAACAAAGATTATTCCAACATCAATTCTAATAGCAACTATGCAAAACAAAATAAAAGTGCCAATGCAAACATGAATGCAACTAGACTCAAAGACACAAATCTAAGAAACACACCTACTTACTTCCGGGTTGCCTCCCAAGCAGCGCTTTCTTTATAGCCATGTAGCTGGGCTTCAGTGCTCCATAAGGTCATCCAACCGGATCCCAAGGGATATCAACCCCAAGTTGGATGCCTACCTCTGACCGGGGTTTGGAGCACCTCAAAGAAGAGTCAGTCGAAGTCGTACATGCTTACGGTGCATTGGCATCATGTAGGAAAATAGGTTCTCGCTCTTAAGCGAGAACTGATGCACCGAGCTAGATAGGCATGTCTTCTTATAGTTCTGCAACGATAGGGTTAGAGACCTATACATAAACTTTAAGAGATTACCCTGTCTACCTTCAAAGGGGAACACTTCATAAAATTCTTTGTTTGGAGTGGGTTGGTCATCACTCCCTAATGGTTTCCCCTGCATAAGAAGATCACCCAACAAAGCATAGTTGGACATTTGCACATGTAAATCAAAAGTATTTTCCTCCTCAAGCTCATCACTATCTCTAACACTAGACGTCTTGACCAGAGAGTGACAATCCTGCACATCAAGTTCATTAGCTTCAAGTTCATCCAAACTAGAGTCATCATCATACTCTTGTTCCCGCACGTTAGTATCTTTTTTATCGGAAAGCATTGGCTCATTCTATCAGTGCCACGGGATCAACATGCACAACAATTAGAATTATTATTCTCAGGACGCACACGATCAGCTCATTTGCCGCACTTTCACACAGACAATACTACCAAGTTTGAACAGCTTGTTATGGTTGTTGTCCTCTGCATCATCATGCCGTGTTTCCCAGCTTGCAAGATTCAGAACCAACCAATAAGTTTCAAATAACAAGTAAAACAAAGATGCCTACACATCACAATGATTCCCGGCTTGCAAGATTCCGAACCAACCCATTAGATTCAAATAATAAGTACAACAAAGATGCCTACACATCTCAATGATTCACATATCAGAGCCAATCGTAACTGTACAACTCAAACTTTGTGAGAATGTGAACAAATAAATAAAAATTGATCGATGCTTCATGTAAGCAATTTGATCCAAGGATTTGCTTAAACATTGAAACCAGCCCTTTTTAAGGCCACGCAGGTTAAACATTGGCAGCTAAAATATTCTACATCACTGATGGCACTACCACTTCCAATATATGCACAAGAGGGCCTTCTAGATTTTGAAGTAGTGTGTACAGAGCCTCATCCTTAGTATTTAACAAATACACATAGCAGAATCTAGTGGAATCATAAATCAATGTCCTAAAATATCTCTTTCCATCTTGCACACACGCATGGCACTTTAGAGCCTTTGGATAAAGTGAATCTGGGGATTAAATCCATCTTGGCTAGCCGTGTCATACAACCCAAGAACTTGGCGAATGCTTTTGACCATCACAACATCTGTAGTTGAGTATTCCTGTTTGCATAGATAAGAAGAGCATGATTACTATAATAGTGGCACCATTTAAAGCAATTTTATTTCCAAAACGAGAAAAGATTGCGATAGAATAGCTTTATTAAAAAAATACAACGTTAGCACAGTATGACAAAGCACAATCATGTTGATAAAAGACGGTACTGACCTGTGTGAGATGACTTTGGGAGATTAAGTTATTCTTCATGTCCCCGTATCTTGCCATGAAGGCGATTCATTGACATCCATTAACACCTCAGTGTGGTAGTAGAAGGAGGAGCGTCGACTCATTTCAATCACTTTTTTTGTGCAGTTCAACTAAAATTATGGCGCCCGCCAGTTAGAGAGGGGGCCCGCGCCACCTTGCTACTTCTTGAGCTTGCGTTGATTTTTCCCTTGAAGAGGAAAGGGTGATGTAGCAAAGTAGAGATAAGTATTCCCTCGGTTAAGAACCAAGGTATCAATCCAGTAGGAGGCACAAGCAAGTCTCCAATCTATGCACCTGCACAAACTAACAAACACTTGCACAAAATGCGAAAAAGGGGTTGTCAATCCCTTCACGGTCACGAACAAGAGTGAGATCTAATAGAGATAGGTATAAAAGATAAATAAAAGAGCAAACTAAAGTAAATATAAATAAATTGCAGCAAGGTATTTTTGGGTTTTTTGGTTTATAGATCTGAAAATATATGATTGAAAATAGACCCGGGGGCCATAGGTTTCACTAGAGGCTTCTCTCTTGAAGGAAAACATACGGTGGGTAAACAAATTACTGTTTAGCAATTGATAGAAAAGCGCATAGTTATGACGATATCTAAGACAATGATCATGAATATAGGCCTCACGTCCGTGACAAGTAGACCCAAACGATTCTGCATCTACTACTATTACTCCACACATCGACCGACTCCTGCCTGCATATAGAGTATTAAGTTCATAAGAACAGAGCAATGCTTTTAGTAAGATGACATGATGTAGAGGGATAAACTCAAGCAATATGACATAAAAGCCATCTTTTTATCCTAGATGGCAACAATACAATACGTGCCTCGCTACCCCTTCTGTCACTGGGTGAGGACACCACAAGACTGAACCCAAAACTAAGCACCTCTCCCATTGCAAGAAAAACCAATCTAGTTGGCCAAACCAACCCGATAGTTCGAAGAGAAATACAAAGATATCTTAATCATGCATAAAAGAATTCAAAGAAGACTCAAATAATATTCATAGATAATATGATCATAAATCCACAATTCATCGGATCTCAACAAACACACCGCAAAATAAGATTACATCAGATAGAACTCCAAGAACATCGAGGAGAACATGGTATTGAAGATCAAAGAGAGAGA
Source organism: Thinopyrum elongatum (assembly GCA_011799875.1). NCBI lineage: Eukaryota > Viridiplantae > Streptophyta > Magnoliopsida > Poales > Poaceae > Thinopyrum > Thinopyrum elongatum. The sequence goes on along the minus strand of CM022302.1, from coordinate 402,510,457 downwards.
AGAAGCCATCTAGCTACTAGCTATGGAACCGTAGGTCTATGGTAAACTACTCACGCATCATCGGAAGGGCAGCAAGGTTGATGTAGACGCCCTCCGTGATCGAATCCCCCTCCGGAGGGTGCCGGAAAAGGCCCCAAGATGGGATCTCATGGGAACAGAGGCTTGCGGTGGCGGAAAAATATTTTGGTGGACGCTTCTGATGTTTGGGGAATATTTGAAAATATATAGAGGTGGAATTAGGGTTGGAGGACACCCGAGGGGCCCACAAGCCCTCAGGACGCCCCCCCTGGGGCGCGCCCTAGAGGCTTGTGGCCTCCTCGGAACTCTTTTGGCCCTCTCTCCAAGTCACGTAGGTGTCTTCTGGTCGAAGAAAAATCATCGTAAAGTTTTATTTCGTTTGGACTCCGTTTGATATTCCTTTTCTGTAAAAGTCAAAAACAGAAACTGGCACTAGGCTCTAGGTTAATAGGTTAGTCCCAAAAATAATATAAAATAGCATATTAATGCATATAAAACATCCAGAACAGATAATATAATAGCATGGAACAATAAAAAATTATAGATACGTTGGAGACGTATCAAGCATCCCCAAGCTTAATTCCTTCTCGTCCTCGAGTAGGTAAATGATAAAAACAGAATTTTTGATGTGGAATGCTACCTAACATATTTATCAATGCAATCATCTTTATTGTGGCAAGAATGTTCAGATCCATAATATTCAAAACAAAAGTTTAATATTGACATAAAAACAATAATACTTCAAGCATACTAATAAAGCAATCATGTCTTCTCAAAATAACACGGCCAAAGAAAGTTATCCCTACAAAATCATATAGTCTGGCTATGCTCCATCTTCATCACACAAAGTATTTCATCATGCACAACCCCGATGACAAGCCAAGCAATTGTTTCATACTTTTGGTGTTCTCAAATTTTTTCAACTTTCACGCAATACATGAGCGTAAGCCATGGATATAGCACTATAGGTGGGATAAAATATGGTGGTTGTGGAGAAGACATAAAGAAGGAGAAAGTCTCACATCAACTAGGCAAATTAATGGGCTATGAAGATGCCCATCAATTGATATCGATGGAAGTGAGTAGGGATTGCCATGCAACGGATGCACTAGTGCTATAAGTGTATGAAAGCTCAAAAAGAAACTAAGTGGGTGTGCATCCAACTTGCTTGCTCACGAAGACCTAGGGCAATTTGAGGACGCCCATCATTGGAATATACAAGCCAAGTTCTATAATGAAAAATTCCCCCTAGTATATGAAAGTGACAAATTAGGAGACTCTATCATTAAGATCATGGTGCTACTTTGAAGCACAAGTGTGGAAAAAGGATAGTAACATTGTCCCGTCTCTCATTTCTCTCTTTTTTTTGTTTGGGCTTATGTGGCCTCTTTTTTTTGGGCTTCTTTGGCCTATTTTATTTTTTTATAAAGTCCAGAGACTCATCCCAACTTGTGAGGGAATCATAGCTTCCATCATCCTTTCCTCACATGGGACAATGCTCTAATAATGATGATCATCACACTTTTATTTACTTACAACTCAAGAATTACAACTCGATACTTAGAACAAAATATGACTCTATATGAATGCCTCCGGCGGTGTACCGGGATGTGCAATGATCAAGAGTGACATGTATAAAAAATGAACGGTGGCCAAGCCACAAATACTATGCCAAGTACATGATCATGCAAAGCAACATGACAATGATGGTGCGTGTCATAATAAAATGGAACGGTGGAAGTTGCATGGCAATATATCTCGGAATGGCTATGGAAATGCCATAATAGGTAGGTATGGTGTCTGTTTTGAGGAAGAGTATATGGTGGGTTTAATGCACCGGCGAAAGTTGCACGGTACTAGAGAGGCTAGCAATGGTGGAAGGGTGAGAGTGCGTATAATCCATGGACTCAACATTAGTCATAAAGAACTCACATACTTACTACAAAAAATTATTAGCCATCGAAACAAAATACTACACGCATGATCCTAGGGGGATAGATTGGTAGGAAAATACCATCGCTCGTACCCGACCGCCACTCATAAGGATGACAATCAAAAAATAAATCATGCTCCGACTTCATCACATAACGGTTCACCATACGTGCATGCTACGGGAATCACAAACTTTAACACAAGTATTTCAACCAATCCACAATTACTCACTAGCATGACTCTAATATCACCATCTTTATATCTCAAAACAAATGCAAGGAATCAAACTTCTCATCTATTCAATGCTCTTTATATGAAAGTTTTTATTATATCCCTCTTGGATGCCCATCATATTAGGACTAAATTAATAACCTAAGCAAATTACATGCTGTTTAAAGACTCTCAAAATAATATAAGTGAAGCATGAGAGTTCAACAATTTCAATAAAAAAAGCCACCGCCGTGCTCTAAAAGGATATAAGTGAAGCACTAGAGCAAATTGCCTAGCTCAAAAGATATAAGTGAAGCCCATAGAGTATTCTAATAAATTCACGATTAAAGTGTGTCTCTCTAAAAAGGTGTGTACAGAAAGGATGATTGTGGAAAACTAAATGCAAAGACTCATGTCATACAAGACGCTCCAAGCAAAACACATATCATGTGGTGAATAAAAATATAGCCTCAAGGAAATTTACCAATGGATTGAAGACGAAAGAGGGGATGCATTCCGGGGCATCCCCAAGCTTAGATTCTTGGTTGTCCTTGAATATTACCTTGGGGTGCCTTGGGAATCCCCAAGCTTAGGCTCTTGCTACTCCTTATTCCATAGTCCATCAAATCTTTACCCAAAACTTGAAAACTTCACAACAGAAAACTCGTAAGATCCGTTAGTATAATAAAATAAATCACCACTTTAGGTACTATTGTGAACTCATTATAAATTTATATTGGTGTTATATCTACTATATACCAACTTCTCCATGCTTCATACCCTCCGATACTACCCATAGATTCATCAAAATAAGCAGACAACACATAAAAACAGAACCTGTCAAAAACAGAACAGTCTGTAGTAACCAGAATATTAATCATACTTCTATAACTCATAAAATTCTGAAAAATTAGGAAGACAGAAGAAATTCATATATCAATCTTGTGTAAAACATTCATAATTTTTCCATGCTCCAGTGAATTTGAACAATTCTGTTACTGGACACAAAAGTTTCTGTTTTTCAGCAAAACCAAATCAACGATATACCAAAGCATCCCAAAGGTCTCGCTTGGCTCAAACACTAATTAAAACACCAAAACACAATTACTACAGAGGTAATAATGCGTATTTATTGAAAAATAGAACCAAAAACATAAAACATAAAAATAAAATTGGGTTGGCTCCCAACAAGCGCTATTGTTTAACGCCCCTAGCTAGGCATAAAACATAGATCTAGGTATTGTCATCTTTGGTATGCAAACCATAAGTGGCCCTCATAATAGATTCATATGGCAACTTAATTTTATTTCTTGGAAATTGTTCCATGCCCTTCCTTAATGGAAATTGAAATCTAATGTTTCCTTCTTTCATATCAATAATTGCACCAATCGTTCTAAGGAAAGGTCTACCAAGAATAATAGGACATGTAGGATTGCAATCTATACCAAGCACAATAAAATCTACGGGCACATAATTCCTATTTGCAACAATAAGAACATCATTAATCCTTCCCATAGGTTTCTTAATAGTCGGAATCCGCTAGATGCAAATTCAAGGAACAATCATCAAATTTATGAAAACCTAGCACATCACATAAAGTTTTCGGAATAGTGGAAACGCTAGCACCCTAATCACACAAAGCATTACACTCATAATCTTTAATTTTAATCTTAATAGTAGGTTCCCACTCATCATAAAGCTTTCTAGGGATAGAAACTTCCAACTCAAGTTTTTCTTCAAAAGATTTCATCATAGCATCAACGATATGTTTAGTAAAAGCTTTATTTTGATTGTAAGCATGAGGTGAATTAATCAAGGATTGCAACTAGGAAATACAATCTATCAAAGAACAATTATCATAATTAAAGTCATTGAAATCCAAAAGAGCGGGTTCATCACTACTTAAAGTTTTGACCTCTCCAATCCCACTTTTATCATTTTTTTCATTAAGATCTTTAAACTCCAAATTATTGGGACGCCTTCTAGCTAAAGTTGACTAATCTCCAGTCCCATCTTTATCAAGATTTATTTTAGCAAAAAAAGATTCAATAGGAGTCACAACAATCACTTTAAGATATTCATCATTATTATCACAAAAACTAGAAGAACATGCTTTTACAAACCAATCTCTCTTAGCACGCATCCTAGCGGTTCTTTCTTTACATTCATCCATAGAAATTTTAATAGCTTTCAGAGACTCATTAATATCAATCTTAGGTGGCATAGATCTAATATTTAAAGAATCAGTCTCATGAGAAATTCTATCAACGTTCCTAGCCAAATCATCAATCTTAAGCAATTTTTCTTCTACCATAGCATTGAAATTCTTTTGAGAATTAATGAAATATTTAATATTATTCTCAAGATCAGAGGGTATTTTATTATAATTTCCATAAAAATTGTTGTAGGAACTACCATAATTATTAGAGGAATTACTAGGAAACGGCCTAGGGTTGAAATTACCTCTATATGCGTTATTACCAAAATTGTTCCTACCAACAAAATTCACATCCATAGATTCATTATTATTCTCAATCAAAGTGGATAAAGGCAAATCATTAGGATCAATAGGAACACTCTTACTAGCAAACAATTTCATAAGTTCATCCATCTTTCCACTCAAAGTATTAATTTCTTTAATCGCATGCACTTTTTTACTAGTGGAAGATCTTTCGGTATGCCATTGAGAGTAATTTGCCATAATATTATCTAGGAGTTTAGTAGCTTCTCCTAATGTAATTTCCATAAAAGTACCTCTCGTGGCAGAATCTAAAAGATTTCTAGATACAAAATTCAATCCGGCATAAAAATTTTGTATGATCATCCATAAACTTAAACCATGAGTAGGGCAATTTCTTATCATCAATTTCACCCTCTTCCAAGATTGTGCAACATGTTCATGATCAAGTTGCTTAAAATTCATTATATCGTTCCGAAGGGAGATGATCTTTGCGGGGGGAAAATATTTGGAAATAAAATCATCTTTACACTTATTCCATGAATCAATACTATTTTTAGGCAAAGATGAAAACCAAGTTTTAGCACGATCTCGTAGTGAGAACGGAAATAGCTTGAATTTAACAATATCATTATCCACATCTTTTTTCATTTGCATATCACACAACTCAACGAAAGTATTTAGATGGGATGCGGCATCTTCACTAGGAAGACCGGAAAATTGTTCTTTCATAACAAGATTTAACAAAGCGGCATTAATTTCATAAGATTCCGCACTAGTGGCCGGAGCAATCAGAGTACTAATAAAATCATTATTATTAGTGTTGGAAAAGTCAGACAACTTGGTGTTTTCTTGAGACATCATGATAAACCAAGCAATCTAGCACACAAGCAAACAAAAAGCAAACGAAAAGACGAATGAAAGAAGGGAGAATAAAAAGGCAAATATTTTTGTGTTTTTATGAAAACGTTTTAGAAGTGGGGGAGAGGAAACAAGAGGCAAATGGCAAATAATGTAAGTGCAAGAGATGAGAGTTTGTGATGGGTACTTGGTAGACTAGATGTAGAACCTCCCCGGCAACGACGCCAGAAATTCTTCCTGCTACTTCTTGAGCTTGCGTTGATTTTTCCCTTGAAGAGGAAAGGGTGATGCAGCAAAGTAGAGATAAGTATTTCCCTCAGTTAAGAACCAAGGTATCAATCCAGTAGGAGGCACAAGCAAGTCTCCAATCTATTCACCTGCACAAACTAACAAACACTTGCACACAACGCGAAAAAGGGGTTATCAATCCCTTCACGGTCACGAACAAGAGTGTGATCTAATAGAGATAGGTATAAAAGATAAATAAAAGAGCAAACTAAATTAAATATAAATAAATTGCAGCAAGGTATTTTTCGGTTTTTTGGTTTATAGATCTGAAAATATATGATGGAAAATAGACCCGGGGGCCATAGGTTTCACTAGAGGCTTCTCTCTTGAAGGAAAACATACGGTGAGTAAACAAATTACTGTTAAGCAATTGATAGAAAAGCGCATAGTTATGACGATATCTAAGGCAATGATCATGAATATAGGCATCACGTCCATGACAAGTAGACCAAAATGATTCTGCATCTACTACTATTACTCCACACATCGACCGATTCCTGCCTGCATCTAGAGTATTAAGTTCATACGAACATAGCAACGCTTTAAGTAAGATGACATGATGTAGAGGGATAAACTCAAGCAATATGACATAAACCCCATCTTTTTATCCTAGATGTCAACAATACAATACGTGCCTCGCTACCCCTTCTATCACTGGGTGAGGACACCGCAAGATTGAACCCAAAACTAAGCACCTCTCCCATTGCAAGAAAAACCAATCTAGTTGGCCAAACCAAACTGATAGTTTGAAGAGAAATACAAAGATATCTTAATCATGCATAACAGAGTTCAGAGAAGACTCAAATAATATTCATAGATAATCTGATCATAAATCCACAATTCATCGGATCTCAACAAACACACCGCAAAATAAGATTACATCGGATGGAACTCCAAGAACATCGAGGAGAACATGGTATTGAAGATCAAAGAGAGAGAAGAAGCCATCTAGCTACTAGCTATGGACCCGTAGGTCTGTGGTAAACTACTCACGCATCATCAGAAGGGCAGCACGGCTGATGTAGAGGCCCTGCGTGATCGAATCCCCCTCCGGCAGGGTGCCGAAAAAGGCCCCAAGATGGGATCTCACGGGAATAGAGGCTTGCGACGGCGGAAAAGTATTTTGTTGGACAGTTCTGATGTTTGGGGAATATTTGAGAATATATAGAGGTGGAATTAGGGTTGGAGGACACCGGAGGGGCCCACAAGCCCTCAGGGTGCACCCTAGAGGCATGTGGCCTCCTCGGGACTCTTCTGGCCCTCTCTCCAAGTCACGTAGGTGTCTTCTGGTCCAAGAAAAATCATCGTAAAGTTTTATTACGTTTGGACTCCGTTTGATATTCCTTTTCTGTAGAAGTCAAAAACAAGGAAAAAACAGAAACTGGCACTGGGCTCTAGGTTAATAGGTTAGTCCCAAAAATAATATAAAATAGCATATTAATGTATATAAAACATCCAAATCAGATAATATAATAGCATGGAACAATAAAAAATTATAGATACGTTGGAGACGTATCACACCTCAATGGTAGGCGTGATGGACTCAACTAGTTCAATGCAGCTATGTGATTGATGCAGTGCACATGGACTTGATTCTGCCGGATAGGCCTTCTGCAAGTTATCTCCATTGGAAATGAAATGGTAGATAAGACAGTAGATCTATTTTAAATGTATTATTACTTCATTTTAGCAGTGGCAATAGCGGTGCCAAAAGATTGCCTCAAATTATTAGTGGCATTAAATTAAGATGCAAAAACAATATCATTATTGCTTTCTTATAGCAGTGCCAAAACAGTAGCACAAGATCACTAGCTGGATGCAGAGTCAAAATCAACCAAAAAGGAACATACCCGGTCATGGGAACCATAACTGAGAGAGGGGCCCTATGCCGCCATGACTCGATGTGGTGAACCTGCAGATCCACCCGGATGATTCAATTCATGCGACTTTTTCTGCAGTTCACCTGAAATGAAGCAAAGATTGCATCATGCAGCTAGCAAGAAGTACTTGCTCTCATGAGCTGGCAGGTTCTTCTTTAGCAGTTGCACTAAAATCGAGCAACATTAAGGTTGGCCGTCCTGCTCATGCAAGGTGCAACTATAATTTCCTTATCCTTTTGTGCAGTTCCACTAAAATAAAGTGCCATTGTGGTGACAGTGACAGCTCATCTTGCAAAGGCTAATAAAATGTTGCACGAGATTACCAGCAGAGTTTGACGGAGATGTTTGAAATTCCAATCAACATTTTGTGCAGTTCCACCAAAATTGAGAGATGTTGCCCACGTGACATTTTAGTTGAACTGCACAAGACACTCATTAAAAAAAAAGTGTTTTGTGCAGTTCACCAAAAGGTCACAATAGCAACAAGGTGAAATGGATATCCCTATCCGCACAAAAAGATAGAAAGAAAATAGTTACTGGTCAATAACAAGATAGGAAACATACATGAAATGAAAAGAAGCATCCTGATTATGTTCATGGCAATCGCGCAAGGACAGTAGAAATTTTAAAACAAGAGCATTGCTTCATGTTACCGGAAGCATTACGATCAACAATGACATTCGTCAAATATGGGATTACTTTTTTTTATTTGAAAAGGAGGATTACCTCCAGCCAATATGGGATTACTTTAATGGTGGCATTGCTTGTTTACCAGATACAGTAGATCAATAGCAGCTAAAGAGTTGGTTTAAGGGCATGGGACAGTGGGGACCCCAGGACACTCAGCAGCGTAAAGAAGCAACTTACTTACGATTCTGGGAAAAATAGCAGGAGTACCATTTGTAACACAGTTTAATTGCATCATATTAATGAAGGCATTAGATTAACAATAACATTGGTTAGACATGTCCTTACAGTAACAGTGTGATTGCTTCATTTTACATGTGCCCTTACATTAACAACAGCAAAAAGTTGGTATAAGGACATGCGACAGTTTTTGCGTAGCCGGTTTGACAGAGAGGCGAGGAGGGTGAGGGAGTAGCGGATTCAACTTACTGCTGGAAAGGTAGGGTTGTGCGATTTGACGGCTCGTTACTGCTGGAAAGATGGGTTCTTGTGATATGACTACTCACTATAGTCATTATTACTGCGGCGCTACGACCGGGGTGATGCCCCCCTTCCGTTCCCCACTCTAATCTGGTGCATGACACGTCGATGATGGCTCGTATCCGTGTTAGTTTTTCCCCGAAGAGGAAGGGATGATGCAGTACAGCTTCGGTAGGTATTTCCCTCAGTTATGAAACCAAGGTTGTCGAACTAGTAGGAGAACCAAGCAACACTATGTAAACAGTACCTGCACACAAAGAACAAATACTTGCAACCCGACGCATAAGAGGGGTTGTCAATCCCTCTCGGGTAAAGGATAGATTGGTTTGTATGATTTTGGGTAAATAGATCTCGCAATAAAATAAAATAAAATAAATAAAGAAAAAGTGCAGCAAGCTATTTTGGATTTTTAGAATAATAGATCTGAAAACAAAAGCAAATAAAAATAGATCTCAAAGCAAATATGATAAAGAATAGACCCGGGGGCCGTAGATTTCACTAGTGGCTTCTCTTGAGAAAAATAGCATACGGCGGGTAAACAAATTACTGTTGGGCAATTGATAGAACTTCAAATAATTATGACGATATCCAGGCAATGATCATTATATAGGCATCACGTCCAAGATTAGTAGACCGACTCCTGCCTGCATCTACTACTATTACTCCACACATCGACCGCTATCCAGCATGCATCTAGTGTATTAAGTTCATGTAAAAATGGAGTAATGCAATAAGAATGATGACATGATGTAGACAAGATCTATTCATGTAGGAATAGACCCCATCTTGTTATCCTTAATGGCAACGATCAATACGTGTCTTGTTGCCCCTTCTGTCACTGGGAAAGAACACCGCACGACCGAACCCATCACAAAGCACCTCTTCCCATGGCAAGAAAAATTGATCTAGTCAGCCTAACTAAACCAAAGATTCGAAGAAGAAATACGAGGCTATAAGTAATCATGCATATAAGAGATCAAAGAAACTCAAATAACTTTCATGGATAAATAGATCTGATCATAAACTCAAAGTTCATCGGATCCCAACAAACACACCGCAAAAAGAGTTACATCAAATAGATCTCCAAGAGACCATTGTATTGAGAATCAAAAGAGAGAGAGGAAGCCATCTAGCTACTAACTACAGACCCGTAGGTCTACAATGAACTACTCACGCATCATCGGAAAGGCACCAATGAGGATGATAAACCCCTCCGTGATGGTGTCTAGATTGGATCTGGTGGTTCTGGAACTTGCGGCGGCTGGAATTGTGTTTCGTCGACTCCCCTAGGGTTTTTGGATTTTTGGGGTATTTATAGAGAAAAGAGGCGGTGCGGGAGGCGGTCGAGGTGGGCACAACCAACCAGGGCGCGCCTGGGCCCCCAGGCATGCCCAGGTGGGTTGTGCTCCCCTCGGAGCCCCCCTCTGGTACTTCTTTGGCCCAACAGGTGTCTTCTGGTCCAGAAAAAATCTCCAAAAAGTTTCGCTACGTTTGGACTCTGTTTGGTATTGATTTTCTGCGAAGTAAAAAAGAAGCAAAAAAACAGCAACTGGCACTGGGCACTATGTCAATAGGTTAGTCCCAAAAAATGATATAAAGTTGCTATAAAATGATTTTAAAACATCCAAGAATGATAATATAACAGCATGGAGCAAGCAAACATTATAGATACGTTGGAGACGTATAAGCATCCCCAAGCTTAATTCCTACTCGTCCTCGAGTAGGTAAATGATAAAAATAGAATTTTTGATGTGGAATGCTTCCTAACATGTTCATCACATATTCTTTTCTTTTGCAGCATGGACATTTGGACTTTTATATGATTCAAAGCAATAGTCTAGTTTTGACATGAAGATTTCAATACTCAAGCATATCAACAAGCAACCATGTCTTTCAAAATATCAACACTAAAGCAAGTTATCCCTAGCCTATTATGCTCAATCATTGATCCATTCATGAAACACACTCGCATATTAGCTACACCCAATACTCAAGTACGATCATAGTGCCCCTTAGTTGGTGCTTTATAAGAGAAGATGGAGACTCAAATAAAAATAAAAATTGCATAAAGTAAATAGAAAGGCCCTTCGCAGAGGGAAGTAGGGATTTGTAGAGGTGCCAGAGCTCAAAGTGAAAAAGGATAGAGATAAAACATTTTGGGTGGCATGCTTTTCCTGTCAACAAAAACGATCGAGTAGTTCCCAATACTTTCCATGCTAGATATATCATAGGCGGTTCCCAAATAGAAAATAAAGTTTATTCCTTTTTCCACCATACTTCACATTCCACGGCTAGCCGTATCCACGGGTGTCGTCCATACCAACACTTTCCAAGGAATTTATTATTTGACAACATAAAGTAAATTCATTTTTCATTTCGGGACTGGGCATCCCTAATACCTTTGCCGTACTCTCGTGCAATGACAAGTGAATAAACACTCATCTTGAGAATACCACATCTAGCATGGAAAAATTTCAGCCACCGCCTATCGTTTCATGTGCGATACGAGCACACAAAAAGGAAAATTATTTTGAAAATTAGAGATGGCACATACAAATTTGCTTAGAATGGCACGAAAGTATCGCATATAGGTAGGTATAGTGGACTCATATGGCAAAACTGGGTTTAAGGATTTTGGATGCGCAAGTAGTATTCCTACTTAGTACAAGTGAAGGCTAGCAAAAAGATTGAGAAGCATCCAACCAAGAAATGAAAAATCACATAAGCAAGCATTAAGCATAACTAACACCGAATAATGCACCACAAGTAGGACGTAATTTCATTGCATAACTATTGACTTTTGTGCTTGCATAGGGAACCACAAACCTTAACACCAATATTCTTACTAAAGCACAATTACTCACCAACATGACTCACATATCACTATCATCATATCGCAAAACTATTACAAAGAATCAAGTTTATTTTGTCCAATGATCTTCATGAAAGTTTTTATTATATCCCTCTTGAATATCTATCACTTTGGGACTAGTTTCATATGTTGCTTTTGGTAGCTCAAACAAATCTAAGTGAAGAACATGAGCATAAATTTTTTTCGTCTCTCAAAATAGTATAAGTGAAGCATGAGAGAATTTCTTCAAACATTTACTAACTCTCAAACAAATCTAAGTGAAGCATGAGAGCATTTCTTCAAAAATATTAAAGCACGCCGTGCTCAAAGAGATATAAGTGAAGCAATAGAGCAATTCCATAGCTCAAAAAAAAAAGTGAAGCACATAGAGCAATTCTAACAAATCATAGCATAATTTTGGCTCTCTCAAATAGGTGTGTTCAGCAAGTATACTTGACACAAAACAAAAAGAAAAACAAGCAAAGACTCATATAATACAAGACGCTCCAAGCAAAACTCATGATATGTGACGAATAAAAATATAGCTCCAAGTAAAATACCGATGGTCGTTAGAAGAAAGAGGGGATGCCACTTGGGGCATCCCCAAGCTTAGTTGCTTGTATCTCCTTGAATATTACCTTGGGGTGCCGTGGGCATAACCAAGCTTAGGCTCTTCTTACTCCTTATTCCTTCATCCATCATGATCTCACCCAAAACTTAAAAATTTCAATCACACAAAACTTAACAAAAACCTTCATGAGATCCGTTAGTATAACAAAGCAAATCACCACTCTAAGTACTGTTGCAAACCCATTAATATTTTATTATTGCATTATATCTACTATATTTCAACTTTGCTATGGCTCATACCCCCCGATACAACCCATAGATTCATCAAAATAAGCACACAATGCAACGAAAACAGAATCCGTCAAAAACAGAACAGTCTGTAGCAATCTGAAAACTTCGTATACTTATGAAACTCCAAAAATTCTGAACAATTAGGACAACGTAGGCAATTTGTATATAAATCTTGTGTAAAACATTCACAATTTTTCGTCGCTTCTGTGATTTTTCAAAATTGTTTTACTGGACACAAAAGTTTCTGTTTTTCAACAATATCAAATCAACTATCACCCAACATGATCCCAAAGGCTTCGCTTGTCCCAAACACTAATTAAACATAAAAACACAATCATAACAGAGGCATAATTGTGCAAACACTCAAGAACAGAAAGAAAAAAGCAAAAAATAAATTTTATTCATTGGGTTGCCTCCCAATAAGCGCTATCGTTTTACGTCCCTAGCTAGGCATAAAGCATAGATTCAAGTATTGTCATCTTTAGTTTATAACTCCTCAATCAAACACTTAGAATTCTTCAACGATTTAGCATACAAATTTTCAATAACAATACTCCTAGGAACAAGTTTGAAAAATTCATTCTTGCAAGTAGGGTCTTTTATCACTTCAACAAAATTTGGGTGAATACTAATCATCTTAAGATCTTCTCTGTTACTATTAGAAGTTGCACCCTTGTTTTTAGTGACTTGAGTAATCTTGCCAACTTTTACTGGAGTTTTTTCAATAGTTTTAGCGGAAGAAAAAGCCGTGCTTAGATTACTAAAATTTTCTTCCAACTTATCAATTCTAGCGGGACTCTCCTCTATTCTCTTGTTGAATGCGGGTTCTTTTTCTTTTAGTACTTTAAGAGCGTCTCCCGCTTTTGACCCAATTCTATTAGCAAGATTGTGCATCCTTTTATCTAATTTTTCAATGTTTTCTTCAGTGAGCATTTTCTTTTCAATAGCATCTAGCCTTTCCATAACATGCTCGAGAGTTAAAGTTGTTTCATTAATCATAAGAGGTGGTGAACCAACTGTATTTCCCATAGCATTAAAAGTATCTAGAGAAGGACACATCAAGAAATTCCCACCGGTAATCGTATCAAGGACGAATCTATACCAAGTAGTGATGCCCACATAAAAACAGCGAAGAAGAACAATGGTAGATTGCTTATGAATAGATCTATTATGAGCATTGCAAATCCTATACCAAGCATCTTTTAAATTCTCCCCTCCCTTTTGTTTGAAATTCAGAACCTCGTTCTCGGGGGTGCACACAATGGAGGAAGAACTATCCTTAACGACAAAGAGTGACAAACAAAATTGCACACAAAAACAGATATGACGAGAAAATGGTGAACGAAAAAGAGGGCGAATAAAATGGCAAATTTTTGTGAAGTGGGGGAGATGAAAACGAGAGGCAAATGGCAAATAATGTAAATTGCAAGGAGATGAGATTTGTGATTAGGAACCTGATAGATGTTGATGATGCCTCCCCGGCAACGGCGCCAGAAATCCTTTCTTGATGGCTCGTATCCGCGTCAGTTTTTTCCCGAAGAGAAAGGGATGATGCAATACAGCTTCGGTAGGTATTTCCCTAAGTTATGAAACCAAGGTTATCAAACCAGTAGGAGAACCAAGCAACACTTTGTAAATGGTACCTGCACACAAATAACAAATACTTGCAACCCGACGCGTAAGAGGGGTTGTCAATCCCTCTCGGGTAAAAGAAAGATTGGTTTGTATGATATTGGGAAAATAGATCTCGCAATAAAACAAAATAAAATAAATAAAGAAAAAGTGCAGCAAGGTATTTTTGGATTTTTAGAATAATAGATCTGAAAATAAAAGCAAATAAAAGTAGATCTCAAAGCAAATATGATAAAGAATAGACACGGGAGCCGTAGATTTCACTAGTGGCTTCTCTCGAGAAAAATAGCATACGGCGGGTAAACAAATTACTGTTGGGCAATTAAGAGAACTTCAAATAATTATGACGATATCCAGGCAATGATCATTATATAGGCATCACGTCCAAGATTAGTAGACCGACTCCTGCCTGCATCTACTACTATTACTCCACACATCGACCGCTATCCAGCATGCATCTAGTGTATTAAGTTCATGGAAAAACGGAGTAATGCAATAAGAACGATGACATGAAGTAGACAAGATCTATTCATGTAGGAATATACCCCATCTTGTTATCCTTAATGGCAACGATCAAACGTGTCTTGTTGCCCCTTCTGTCAATGGGAAAGAACACCGCACGACCGAACCCATCACAAAGCACCTCTTCCCATGGCAAGAAAAATCGATCTAGTCGGCCTAACTAAACCAAAGATTCGAAGAAGAAATACGAGGCTAAAAGTAATCATGCATATAAGAGATCAAAGAAACTCAAATAGCTTTCATGGATAAATAGATCTGATCATAAACTCAAAGTTCATTGGATCCCAACAAACACACCACAAAAAGAGTTACATCAAATAGATCTCCAAGAGACCATTGTATTGAGAATCAAAAGAGAGAGAGGAAGCCATCTAGCTACTAACTACGGACCCGTAGGTCTACAATGAACTACTTGTTGGAAATATGCCCTAGAGGCAATAATAAAGTGGTTATTATTATATTTCCTTGTTCATGATAATTGTCTATTGTTCATGCTATAATTGTGTTATCCGGAAATCGTAATGCATGTGTGAACACATAGACCACAACATGTCCCTAGTGAGCCTCTAGTTGACTAGCTCGTTGATCAATAGATGGTTACGGTTTCCTGACCATGGACATTGGATGTCGTTGATAACGGGATCACAACATTAGGAGAATGATGTGATGGACAAGACCCAATCCTAAGCATAGCACTAGATCGTGTAGTTCGTCTGCTAAAGCTTTTCTAATGTCAAGTATCATTTCCTTAGACCATGAGATTGTGCAACTCCCGAATACCGTAGGAATGCTTTGGGTGTATCAAACGTCACAACGTAACTGGGTGACCATAAAGGTGCACTACAGGTATCTCCGAAAGTGTCTGTTGGGTTGGCACGAATCGAGACTGGGATTTGTCACTCCGTATGACGGAGAGGTATCTCTGGGCCCACTCGGTAATGCATCATCACAATGAGCTCAATGTGACTAAAGAGTTAGCCACGGGATCATGCGTTACGGAACGAGTAAAGAGACTTGCCGGTAACGAGATTGAACAAGGTATAGGGATACCGACGATCGAATCTCGGGCAAGTATCATACCGGTAGACAAAGGGAATTGTATACGGGATTGATTGAATCCTCGACATCATGGTTCATCCGATGAGATAATCGTGGAACATGTGGGAGCCAACATGGGTATCCAGATCCCATTGTTGGTTATTGGCCGGAGAGATGTCTCGGTCATGTCTGCATGGTTCCCGAACCCGTAGGGTCTACACACTTAAGGTTCGGTGACTCTAGGGTTGTTATGGGAAATAGTATGTGAATACCAAATGTTGTTCGGAGTCCCGGATGAGATCCCGGACATCACGAGGAGTTCCGGAATGGTCCGGAGGTAAAGATTTATATATGGGAAGTTGTTATTGGGGTTCCGGAAAAAGTTCAGTTTTTTCGGTATTGTACCGGGAAGCTTTCGAAAGGTTCCGGAGGATTCCGGAGGGGTTCGGAAGTCCGGAAAGGGTTCCACCACGTCCAATACAGCAGCATGGGCTGTAAGGGGGCGCCCTAGCCTTAATGGGCTAGGGGCACCAGCCCCCCTTAAGGCCCATGCGCATGGGAGAGGGGAAACCCTAAAGGGGGAGGGCCTCCACTTGACTTGGGAGGCACCCCTCCCCCCCTTGGCCGCCGCCCCAACCCTAGATGGGATCTAGGGGGCCGGCCCCCTCTCCCCCCCAGCCTATAAATAGTGGAGGGGTGGGAGGGAGGACACAACCTTGCCCTTGGCGCAGCCCCTTCCCCTCTCCAACACCTCCTCCTCCTCCGTTGAGCTTGGCGAAGCCCTGCCAGAGAACTGCAGAGTTCCACCACCACGCCGTCGTGCTGCTGGAGCTGTCTTCCTCAACCTCTCCCTCCTCCTTGCTGGATCAAGGTGCGGGAGACGTCACCGGGCTGCACGTGTGTTGAACGCGGAGGCACCGTTGTTCGGTGCTTAGATCGGAATCGACCGCGATCTGAATCGCTACGTGTACGACTCCTCCAACCACGTTCTTGCAACGCTTCTGCATCGCGATCTTCAAGGGTATGAAGATGCACTCCTCTCTCTCTCGTTGCTAGTCTCTCCATAGATTGATCTTGGTGATGCGTAGGAAATTTTTTGATTTACTACTACGTTCCCCAACACTACTTACGGATCATCGGAAAGGCACCAATGAGGATGATGAACCCCACCGTGATGGTGTCTAGATTGGATCTGGTGGTTATGGAACTTGCGGCGGCTGGAATTGTGTTTCGTCGACTCCCCTAGGGTTTTTGGATTTTTGTGGTATTTATAGAGCAAAGAGGCGGTGCGGGAGGTGGCCCATGTGGGCACAACCCACCAGGGCGCGCCTGGGCCCCCAGGCGCGCCCAGGTGGGTTGTGCTCCCCTCGGAGCCCCCCTCTGGTACTTCTTTGGCCCAACAGGTGTCTTCTGTTCCAGAAAAAATCTCTAAAAAGTTTCGCTGCGTTTGGAATCTGTTTTGTATTGATTTTCTGTGAAGTAAAAAACAAGCAAAAAACAACAACTGGCACTGGGCACTATGTCAATAGGTTAGTCCCAAAAAATGATATAAAGTTGCTATAAAATGATTGTAAAACATCCAAGAATGATAATATAACAGCATGGAACAAGCAAAAATTATAGATACGTTGGAGACGTATCAGTCGACCTGGATGCTGGCTCTCCCACATGTAGGCGAAGTAAGAAGGAGCAAAGAATCATGCAGTATATATAGTACTACATAGTATATAATACTACTCACGTCGGAGGAGTGCGAAACACGGCAGCCCAGTGAACCAGCAGGCGATAGGCCATAGAAAACGATGTGGTGATATGGCCATATATGAAAAAACAATGTACTACAATCCAGTCTCTAGCATGTACAGTACTCCTCCTCCTCTCGGTTCATCGCCATCATACTTTCCCCATTCCTGTGCTTTCAGTATCCTCCGAATCAAAGAGGCCCTTAGACTGGTTTAGGTCCGATCATTTTTTATAAATGTGTTATGTCCAAAATTTAATGAACGTGCTCCGGTTTCTATGAAAATAATCTGGTTTGCATGTAGTAATTCATTCATTTATTTATTCTTCTGCAGGGGGTTTGCATGTAATTCGTCAGGTCTGAAATGTAAAGTACGCCGGCATGGTTGCATATAATCTGAGTCGTGCATGCACTATGACCCAGATGTTCTATGTCCCACATGTCGGCAAAAGGAAGCACGTGGAAATAGCCTAGGAGTAAATATAGGAGGAAAAATGCATGAAAAAATATGTACTATGAAGCATAGCTGCGGTTCGAAAAGGAGACCTAAAGTGATGACAGGTATAGGTCGCACGCACCCTCCTAGTGGTACTCAGTACTAGACATACGAGTACTCGGTACTCCTATTCTATCAACACGAGTCCCATCTGACAACAGCGTCCGTGCTACAGCTAGCGCTTCTCCCTCATTTCTCTCTTCGAATTCTAACTCAGCTGACGACTGGTGGGCGGGGTGGGGATTTGCCGATAGTCGGTTTGCTCAACTACGACCCCACCTGACAGTGAAAATGCTAAGACAACAAGCGTTCCGTAGCTTGAGCAGCGTGCAGAACAGACCGTGTGGGGGTGCGACGCGAACACGGCAGTCTTTACCTTTATAACTTGTACATAGAAAATGCCAAGCCAATGCGCGCTGAGCGGCGGGCCGGAACGACAATGTGGGGTGCGATGCGAACGGCACAGGCATGCTGTACTTGTTCCACTTTCTCATTTTGAACTCGTGACATGTAGTAATGCTCAGTTTTGAATATATAAGTTTGGTTGTCACGCCAATATATATAGTACTCCCTCCATGTAGGTTGGGTCGCTGAAGTCAAAATTTGGCACAAACAACGATGGTGACCAGTCTACCACTGTCCTGGTTTATTGCTCCCCATCATAATCTGTGCCAAATTTTAACCATAAATTTGACTAACAAAAGGTTCATGCATGTCACCAAAATTATATATTGAAAACTATGTTAAAATACAAATCAAACGATATAATTTTTCTTGACATGCACTAACATTTTATTAGTTAAATCTTTGGTCAAAATTTAGTACAAATTACAAAAGCGACTAATAAACCAGGACCTCGGTAGTACATGAGGATGAAGATAGTGATACTACATATAATGAACGCCAAATAAGAGCAAGGGATCACACATGTCATTTACGACTGGAATAAAAATGCCATACACTAATAAAACATTAAGGCCATGAGGCGATGCAATGCTGGTTACAGGAGGCAAGAAGAAAGATGCATCCATCAATGACCTCCTCCTCCTCGACTCAGGGCGCCGGCCCACCGAACGGCAGCTAAGTAGTAGCGGCTTTTTTGGCCAGGTCAATGTGCTTCTGAATAATGGCGTCCAAAGATTCCAGCCGGTCGAAGAAGGCCAACGTCTTTCTGTCCTCCCTGGCCTTGTAGTGGCCTATGTAGACGATTTCCTCATAGACGTGGATGTGTAGGTCGACGGTTTCTTGCATGGCGAGGCGTTGTGCGGGGAGCGCGGCCTCGAGGTGCACATTCTTCGTCGCGACCTCCGACAGCTGCAGGGCCACCAGGGCTTGAAAGAGTTCGTCACCATGGAGGCCGATGAGGGTGGCATGCAACGAGGAGCCTGGGTGCGCGGGCTAGAGCAGTACGGCAAGGTCATCCGTGCGCTTCTTGACGGCGGTGAACTTGAGGATGGAGCGGACCATCATCTCGTCCATGTGAGAGGCGAAGCCGGCGTCGGCAAGGGCTACGACACCGGCGGTCACTAGCATCGTCTGGAAATGCTGCGCGGTGCGAGGCTGCAGGCCGGCATCTTGGATGATCTGGCACAGCCGACTGCCGCTCACGTCCATCGCCTCCATAGGTGCTTGTGGCTTCTGGTCACTTGGTCTTGGGTCTTGGATTGGAGTGAGCAGTTGTCGGATTCCGGGCTCCGCAGACCCAAGGAAAGGTTCGAACTCTGGGGCATGTGCGAAGAACTCAACCTATCCAACCAACCAAATGCGTTGCCCTGCAGCCTAGCTCGAAGAACAGGGAAGAAGAAGGACACGGCAGTTTACACAGGTTCGGGCCACCTTGCGGTGTAGTACCCTACTCCTGCTTTGGGGTGGATTAGCCTCACGAGGGGCTGAGGATGAACTAGTACAGAGGATGAACAAGCTCGCGAGGCTTGCTCTGGTGAGGATGAGTTGTTCTCAGTTCCATCTCCCTTCTATGGTGGTGGCTAACCTATTTATAGTGGCATTGGTCCTCTTCCCCGAAAACGAAGGAGGGAAGGGATTCCACAACGGCCAATTTGAAAGGGGACAAGTAGTACATCTTATCCTGATGAAAGGTGGTCTTCACCTACAAAGCTTCTGGTCGTGACGTCGTGGTGGGCTCGGTGATGACATCCGTCCTGCCGTCCTGGCGGTCTTGGCCTCGTTGCACGGGAATGGAAACCTTTGGGTGATTCCTCGGGACCCCGCGCCTGCGCTCACCTCTTTAGCACCAAAGAGGAAACCTGCTGCTCTGCGCCCGCTGGCGCCCGCCTGGACTTTGTCGTCATGGCTTGCGTCACCTCCACCTCCTGAGATGGGTACCTGCATTGAAATCTCCGCTCCTCGGGAGCCAGCCTAGGGAGGCCGCTCCCTCCGGAGGTCTTGGCATCGCCCGCCTTGCGAGGGTCTTGTCTTGAAGGTGCTGCAAATGGGCCGTACCAGGCCATCGATGGAGCTACGCCATGGGCTGCAGGCAGGCAAGTCTGGGTACCCTGGTTCCTATAACGCCGACAGTAGCCCCCGGGCCCAAGGTGCGCTCGGACTTGGCTTCGAGGCGAAGCCAAAGGGTAAGGGCGAAGCATCGCAGGCCCCAATCGACTGCGGACCGAGCCGACGCATGACGCTTGATGGGACATGGGCGTCTCCACTTCTCCACGCCACCTCGGCAACCGTGCGACTTGACAACTACCTGATGCATGCAGAAGAACCATCATTACTCGGAAAGTGAAAGGCCGGCGGTTGGCCTCCTTCTGCCTATAAATGGGACGAGGGGCGAAGCCCCCAGTCTGTCTTCGTCTTCTCGCCGCCTGCTCCTCCTTCTCCTTCTTCTTCAACCCGCCGTCTTTGCCAGAGCATCCATGGCACTGGTGAGGAGGTTCTCCGCTGTGGAGAAGGGGAAAGCCCCTCAGGTGGAACCCGAGCAGCTCCCGCCGAAGAAGAGGCACGGCCGCCCTCGCGACGCCGCCGCGACGCCCACGACGACGCGGCCCTGGCATGAACGAGCTCCGTCGGGCTTCCCAGTCCGCACGTACGCTCGCGTGCAGGGCCCTATCCATGGGAGCGGCTGCGGACACCATGGGGAGCGAAACCGTGGAGGAGAACAAGCGATGGCCATACGGCCACCCCGCCCGCGGACCCATGCCGAAGGCACAGCCCGCGAGTTTGTGGTGTTGGCGGCGATGCCACCGCGCACATGGATCCGACTCCCGCGGTCTCTGGCAAGGGAGATTCCACCACGGGGGCCCGTCGAGCTATGGCTGCAACACGACGGCTGCTGCAGCCAAGCGTCAGAGGCGGAAGTCGAGGTCGTCGACTCCGGCGATGTCTTCATGACACGCGGATGGGGCGCGATCGCTCGCGCCTGCCGCACGGAGGGCGGTCACGCCATCCACTTCAAGTACGACGGGGCCTCGACGCTCCTCTTCAAGGTCTTCGGAGAAGACGGGCGACACGTGGATTGCTGCCCCAGGGGAGGAGATCGAGGCAGTGGCTTCCCAGCGGGCCAGAGAGACGGCGAGGCCACCGGGGATAAACTTGCCCTTGGCCTTGTCCGTGACTCCTTCGGTAGCAGCAGCGCCTCGTCCGGATCAAGCTCGAGCGACGACGACAGCTACGAGCTGCCACGTCGCCGCGCTTGGGCCTAGGGGGAGGGGTGGCGTCGTCTCGATGTTGCTGGTGATGCTGCCGAGGTCGTAGTTCTTATGTGTTTCTCCTTTGCTTTATTCCTGCGAAAATCATGACGGGCCCCATGGGGGTATGTAAAAACTGCGACACTCGTGTTTTAATGCTATCCTTCTCTGTTAGTGTCCTGTTTGCGCCTCTCGCTTTGGCATGGTTCCCCCTTTCATTCTCGCGGTAGCTTGGTGCTCTACGCCGGCAGGACCCAGTCCCCAGGCAAGCTTCGGCCATCGCTGGTATGCCAGGTCGTGATGCCGTGGTCAAGGCCAGGAGGTGAGCGGCCCGAGGTCCGGTAAGAGCCCCTGAGACGCGATGCTCAGGGGGTCCCCTTTGGCGCACAAGCGGCTCATGAAGGACTGAAAGGGAAGAGTTCTTGCCCCAGCGAGATCGCTAGAGACGAGGTGTTGATCGTAAGGTATACGCCCATGCGTGTGAGGTGACTTATCTTAGCGGTCCTGCGGCGATCCTTTGTTGCGCGGACGGACCTCTCATGGGACGTCGAGCCATGCCGATCTTTTGATGATGCCCCCTCCGCAGGGCTCCTACCACCTTCATCTCCTCCGCTTGCCTGGGCGCTCTACGTCCTCGGGTCCCGGCCCTCGAGCGAGGCTCAGCCGCCGCTGGTATGCTAGGTCGCGATGCCGTGGTCAAGGCCAGGGGGTGAGGGCTCGAGAGCCAGTAGGGTCCCCTGAGGAGCGATGCTCAAGGGCCCCCCCTTTAACGTGCAAGCGATTTGTGCGAGAAAAGAGTGGTCGGCTCTGAGGAGGTGCCTGGGAGGGGTTGCGCCCCAAGGTGCTAGCGAGGCCGCCCGTGATCCTGGCTCCGGGGTTCCTGCGAGTTAGCCAAAAAGGAAAACAAAGCACACAGTCGCGCTTGCTATTCTGCCGATGATCTTTCCGCAAGAAGACGAAGGCACTAAGGACCCAGTGAGGTGACGTGCGTGGGACCGGCCGCGAGCCAGAGCTCGGTCTCTTAGGTTTTTCAGCGCTGCAGGGACGAACCCAAGCACAGGCACCGTGCCAAGCAGCCCGCGGTGTGGGATGAGCAAGAGGTGGGTTAGCAACGCGCAGAGGCCGCGAGGGGCGACTCCGTACATAATGAGATGGCGGGAGTAATGTCAATAATCATGATAACTCAAACATGCATAACTGGTCTAGAGTACATGAATCAAAATGGTGAAGCTACAGGGGCTGGCCCTAACAAATCGAGGATAATGCAGCCCGGGGGGCGCCCTCAACTGAACAAACCGAAAAGTCACCTGGCACCGTCGTCGCAGAAGTGCTGGAGTAGCTGAAGATACATGCTACAGGGGGCGTTCCTCATGAGCCGGCTGACTCCTGAGGCTCGGGAGGCTCGGGAGGCCTAGGGAGCTCGCGGGGGTCCGGCACCTCCTCTGTCAGGATCGCCTGATGCCGGGCCTCGCGAGCCGCCAGGACACCCTGCATGTAGCGCTGGTGCAAGGCAGCCATGTTCAGCAGGCCGAACGGCATGTGGATGTAGCTACGGGGACAGCCCCCACTCCGTCCAACGCGGGACGGCTAGTAGAGCTCCTGAGAAGCGGCCCTGTTGAGACCTGGGATGTTGACACAGACATGCAGCTCGCCACCCATGTCAGGGGCGGCAACTGCACTGGACGATGCGGGGCGATGTTCGCCACACATGGCTCGTGCCTCCTGGAGCTCCTCGATTGCCTTGGTGATGAACTCCTGAGCGCCTGGCGCCTCGCGCTCTGCGCCCTGCTCATGGAAGCGCGCGTTGAAGCACGCCTCCACGTGGTGCCCGAACGCCTCCCGGTGCACCTTTGCCAGGCGTCGAGCTTCGCAGGAGTGCAGGGGGGAAGTGTCCGCCGCCGAGTACCCCTAGGGCCCGGGGCTGAATGCCAGGCATGGTGCGTGCCTGCTGGCTCGCTCGAGAGCGCCGCGCGAGGAGCCAAGCACCAACGCTTTGGCAAGGTGTGCGCACGGGCGGACCCGTGGCAGTTATGTGCTTGGCCCCAAGGGGGCCCTGATGCCGCTCGGGCTAGCTCAGATGTGCACGCCGCACCCAGCCCCCGCTCGCGGGGCACTCGGGGGAGAGCGGCAGGCAAAAACCGTGCCTCCCAAAACACAAATCGAAGGAAAAGGAAACACTGCGAGTCAAAAAAATTCCCCCCTTTTCTTTTAATAAGTGCAAGAAGTTTG
Source organism: Thinopyrum elongatum (assembly GCA_011799875.1). NCBI lineage: Eukaryota > Viridiplantae > Streptophyta > Magnoliopsida > Poales > Poaceae > Thinopyrum > Thinopyrum elongatum. Next base: position 402,486,623 of record CM022302.1, on the reverse strand, counting down.
GAATTTCATTCCAAAGGCAGCAAATCGGATTACAAAAGAGGGCAAAGCAAAGACGGCCGCGTGCGGCATCTACACGGTCTTCTAGTATTCCCCCAGCGCGGAGCATGGGGCCTCCACTGGGCGTGGGCATAGCCATTGGGGGGCAGTGTCGACTGCCAGTGCGGAGCATGGTGCTTCCACTTGGACATGGGTTGGAGCCCCCGTGAGGCTCAAGGGCAGTGCTCAGGAGACTCCAGGGCGAGTAGAGCCCCACTCATTATTACGTGAGAGTGTCACGGGCGGAGATCTTGAGAGGCGCTCCATGCCCCCTGGGCAGGAACCCCGCTCCGCGCATACCCCGGCCACCGTTGGGGCATCCGGAAACCAGGACAAGACCAAGGGGCAAGGGACTACGCTAGCGGTGGTGAGGGGGTCGTGGGCCTCCTCCTGGGGGGAGGGCTCGCCGACGCCTCCCCCAGGAGGGGACCCGCTTCTGGGAGGCACACGCCACCACAGTGGTGGCCCTACGCGCCCCGCAACACGGGGGGATCCTTGGCGCCGGATCCCCGCTGCGTTCGGGGCGCGCCCTTGAGCAACCTCCTGGTGCGTGCCACAAGCCCGGGCGAGGCTAGCCACCGGAGGTGCGCCGTCTTGGCACAATCTACCTGCGATCCAAGGTCAGCGAGGCATATCCCGAAGATACGGGTTGTAACTGATAGCTGTTGCTGTGGGGGGTGTCGTCGGGGCGTTGGGTCGGCTCGTGGAGGGCCCCAGCCCTGCGTGGCCCTGGCGACTCCGTCGTCCAAGTTGATGAGGGGAACACGCACAGGCTTCTCCTCTGCCCGTACAGCGAACCCTTCGGTGGCGGAATGGAGGCTCCAGGGGCCATCATCCCGAGGCCAGCCCCCAGTCCCTCTGCTCCACCGCCCATCATCCTTGGCGCCCGACCGTGCCGGTCTGTGGGCGGTCCATCGGCGCTGCTCCAGGAGGGGTCGCCTACCCTGTTGCGTGCCAGGCCGCCGCTGTGAGACCCTCCGGACCCCCTTCGGAGGGGCTGGCCAACGCAGTGGGGGCGAGCGCGAACCCCGGGCATCGCCCGCGACATGGGCAGGATGCAGAAAGGCGCCGCGCCCTCACAGGCAGCGTCCAGCAGCTCAGCGACCCGCTCAAGCAAGGCGTCATGGCCGCCTTCCACCAACCTGCACCGCAGTAACTCGCGCGCCACAACGAGTGCAGCTCGCGTGTTCGCTTGTTCCCAGCGAGCGCGCAAAGTCGATGCCACGGCTTAGCCGAAGGACCGCGCGGTGGCATGATTGCGGCACCGCACGGGAGAGGGCGGGGGTGGCCCGTACTACTGACGTTCGGCGATGCCGGTGACCGCGCTGGCCGCGAGGAGTGCGGGGTGGCGAGCTCCATGGCCGGGGAGCGCCGCCTGGGCAGGGCGAGCGGCCGAATGCTCGGCGCGAGCTCGGGGATCCTCCACCATGGGCGCGACGAGGCGAGGGCGGGACGCGATTGACGAAGAGGGCGAGTTTCGACACGCCCCTGCCTGGCGCGCTAAATGTCAGATTTCGGGCTCTGCAGACCCAAGGAAAGGTTCGAACTCTGGGGCATGTGTGAAGAACTCAACCTATCCAACCAACCGAACACGTCGCCCTGCAGCCTAGCTCAACGAACAAGGAAGAAGAAGGACACGGCAGTTTACCCAGGTTCGGGCCACCTTGCGGTGTAATACCCTACTCCTGCTTTGGGGTGGATTAGCCTCACGAGGGGCTGAGGATGAACTAGTACAGAGGATGAACAAGCTCGCGAGGCTTGCTCTAGTGAGGATGAGTTGTTCTCTGTTCCAACTCCCTTCTATGGTGGTGGCTAACCTATTTATAGTGGCCTTGGTCCTCTTCCCCGAAAACGAAGGCGGGAAGGGATTCCACAACGGCCAATTTGAAAGGGGACAAGTAGTACATCTTATCCTGACAAAAGGTGGTCTTCGCCTGCAAAGCTTCTGGTCGTGACGTCGCGGTGGGCTCAGTGATGACATTCGTCCTGCTGTCCTGGCGGTCTTGGTCTCGTTGCATGGGAATGGAAACCTTTGGGTGATTCCTCGGGACCCCGCGCCTGCGCTCACCTCTTTAGCACCAAAGAGGAAACCTGCTGCTCTGCGCCCGCTGGCGCCCGCCTGGCCTTGATCATCATGGCTTGCATCACCTCCACCTCCTGAGATGGGTACCTGCATAGAAATCTCCGCTCCTCGGGAGCCAGCCTAGGGAGGCCACTCCCTCCGGAGGTCTTAGCGTCGCCCGCCTCGCAAACTACAATCACCAGGATGACAGGTAGGGCCAAAAGATTATTTTGATCAAAAAATGCTTCTAGACGCCCTCTTAGCATGGGGTCGACTCCAATGATTTTAAGCTTAGAGGCACGGTACACGCTATCCTAGACTATGTCACTATACTACCTCCCATACACATGAAACTGCCACGCGGGCGTTTGGGTTGCGCTTGGCTCTTCGCCTCTTCGGGAAGTTGAACAATGATGGTACTACTATAGTGGAGTACTACTAGTATGCTTCTGGCCATCTGACACCGAATGAACTGCTGCATGTCCACCGCGTGCGGGAGGGAGAGCGTGTAGCAAAAGCTTCTCCTAGTCCTGTGAGCCACCACGCTCATGGGCGAGGGAGAGGGTGTTGTAATCAAGCTTCTCCTTGTTGTACGAGTTGACGCGACACATCAGAGCAGTGCACTCGATATATTTCAATAATTTGCGTTTACCGATGCATTAATTACAACGCATGCATGCATGCCGTGACTTTCCTTTTAATACTTGTATGTGTTGATTTAATGCACCTTGAAGTAGTATGAATATGTGATGGTAAAACTTTCTAATGCCCCGGCCCTAAAGCGAGAGATGGTGGTGCACAAGGAGGCCGAGATCATGCCGACGGAACAGGACCCGACGATGGAGGTCTCTATGGACCTCACCTTGCTCCACTGCCCCTTGTTCCTCCGCCCCTTGAAGCCTCCAGTGTACGAGGTTCGAATACACCTCGTCCGTTCGGCTGATCGAGCAAGGTGCAGGTTTCTTGATTGATGTGTTGTTCGATTGATTTGTGCAGTGCAAGGGAGGGCACCTGGCCTGCGCGGACTACCGCGGCGAGCGCCACGGGAACCAGCGGCAGTGCCAGAAGTGCGAGCGCGGTGGCGGCTTCGATGTGCGCAACATGGCGATGGACGCCATCCTCTCCTTGGTGAGGGTGGAGTGTCCGCACAAAGGCCGTGGGCTCTACATCACTTACCACAAGCTCGCCGATCACCAGAGCGTGTGTCCGCTCGCACCCTGCAAATGCCCCGTGCCCGTCGACGGCTACGAAGGCCCGCCGCCGGTGCTCCCCCACCACATCAGCACCGTGCATCCCATGCCCATGCATAGGATCCAGTATGGCAAGGTGTTCCAGCTGCAAGTGAGGGTGTCAGAGCCGCGGCGCTTGCTGTTCGCGGAGGAGGACGGCCGCGCATTTTTCATGGTCGGCGGCATGCTCGACATCGGCGCGCCTATCGCTATGTCGATCGTCTGCATCAGAGCGGGGGCGTCCCCACCGCCACACTACGCGGCCAAGGTGTGGGCGAACGGCCCGCCGGGGGAGCCCAAAGGCAGGACCGACACTGTCAAGGTGGAAATCGAGGTGACAAGCAGCAAGGAGCCCGATTCTGTCACTGTGCAGGAGCTGGCCTTCCTCACAGTGCCGCCCAAGCTGCTGGCCGGGGCTGGGTTGTCGAGGATGGTGTCCCTCCACATTCAGATTGACAAGCTCACCTCCTAAATGATTCTACAGTGCCTTCTATTTATCTTAGTAATATGCTAATATAGGGGTTAGGTCGGTCTACTTTAGCTTAAGAGATGATGGATTTTGGTGGTGATGCAGCAATTACTTCGACATCAGATCAGCGGTTAAAGTAATTTCCAACAGTCGAAGGGATATTTTGTGTCTGCTGGATATAAAGATCCTTTGGGTAAGGAGTATAAGCTGCTTATATGCTTGTTTGTTGAGGAAGTGTTGCATACTTCTGCGAGTTGACGCGACACATCAAAGAAGTACTACTAGTAGTACTCACCCGACTGCGCACCAGGCAGACCAAGCTCGTGTCGTGTTGGTGCTGTGTGCGGCCCGCACATTAACCAAAACATCGCGCCTCTAGCTGAGCCTCCACATTTTAAACTTCTCAATCTCAAGGCCAAGGAGCAACATGAACCTATGATAGAGCCAATCGGATGGTTGAGAACACTATAATTCGTAGCTACAGATGCGTGTGTGAGAGAGGACGAGTGCATGCGTCAGTGCGTGCACCTCTTCTCTTCGTGTACAACATACTAAACGCAGAGTACAAGTGTATGTGGGTGGCATCGACCTAGGTAGCTAGAGATGGTGCATGCGAGAAGTCCTGAGAGACTAGGTGTGTGCGTGGGAAAGAGGGAGAGAGATGATATGTGTCGATGTAATGCGTGTGAAAAAAAGACTAGTCAATAGCTCGCCATGAGGCTATTCCTGGCGAACGCCCCAATAACCAGAAGATATGTATCCGACGGTGCCAGTTATTGCACGTACATAGCAGTAGAAAAAGAAGTGTTCTGGCATATTACAAAACTGCCACACCACGCCCCTCCCCTACCCATGAAACTGCCACTCAAGCGTTCGCAACTGCCATGGTCTGCTCCTATGTGAAATCTTCATTTTTTAAGGGATCTACAATAAAAGGCCGGGCTTTAGGCGCGCGGTAAGCGGGGGATCTTAGCCTGTCGGTTTGCTACTGCTCACATGCGGTCGAACATAAGTGATGTACCAAGCCGATGCGCGTCGCTTCGGTGAGCGGCGGGCCGGACATACCGTCTATTCATGCTAAGCGGCGGACCAACCGTGCGTTGGTGCTACTTCTTACATGCGGTCGCACATGTTAGTGACGCACCAAGCCGATGCACGTCCCTTCGGTGAGCGGCGGGCCGCACTAACCGTGTGTTGGGCGAAGCCAGCGCGACAGGCTGTAAGTTTACCGCCTAACTTAATTTGTAAAGGGTAACACTTGCTTTGCCTCCTTAACGAGATGGGTCGCTAGAAATCCTCATTACATACGTTTCTCGGACACATATGTGGGCCCGCGTTCTCAGAGGCCGTCGTGGCAGAGCCAGACGCCCACAACCTCTCGGAGCAAAAAATGAGTAGCCCGCTGCTGGCTATTTCTATAATCTGTTTAGAAATTCTCAATTTCATGTGTGACGCGATATTAGCCATTCATTGATGTTGATCCAACGGTCTAAGTGCCTCGGAATGGTTGGGATCGCGTCTACAATAACCTCATTGTACCCAGTAGTGTCTACGTTCTTCTGGAAGCATCATCACATTAGTGTGATCAATCCACGCAAGAAGCTGGCAAACAACACCTCCACATGTGCCACGTGGCTTCATTGAGCTCCCCCATCATTTTATTCAAAAATATATTGACTGAAAAAGAGAGGCATCTCCCGAAACAAAAACTTCCTAGTATTTTGTTTCCTACTTGCTTTACACGTAACGGAAGAGCAAGTATGATAAGTTACAGTCAGCATGCTATAATGATTAAACAATTATATTTGTGTTGAGTTGAGTTGGATGAGAGAGAAGAGGAGATAGAAGGGAAGCGGGCTGTAGATTAATAGCCGGCTACATCACGGACTCTAAGAAACATTGTGACAGTGTACAGTGGGCCATGTATTAATGAAGTAGTACTGCTTAGAAACTAGCTATACTATACATGTTGGCTATTAGGTTGACTATATATGATATGGCAACTCCATATAGTCGGTTGTTGGCTATACTATTAACCATGCTCAAAGTACTAGTGCCACGTCATCTAACAAGTCTTTCAACATGCGTCAAATTATCACGAGGGCCAGCTCTCCTTAGAGAAATGTGCTCCACCGTGTACCCATGTGTGTGTGTGAGGGAGACAGTGCGTGTGTGCGTGCACCTCTTCTCTTCATATCTGTCCTCCATGGCTCTACCTAGCCCTCTTTTCATACGACTCGGTGATTCGATTGCTCTATCCGGCTGCAAGATTCGATCGCATACAACACGTGGGTGTGTTAGAGATAGAGAGGGAGATGGTGTGTACGACATGCCTCTATACATATGTTTCTGTCAAAGAGGGGCCTGAATACATAGTATATGTATGTGGAGGGGCGATATACGAGAAGAGAGGGGGAGGGATCATTTACGCAACATATCGATAGACACGGATAGAGGGAAGAACTTTACGAGCGTACAAGCGCTAGGAAAGAGGGGGGTGCATATTGGAAGATGATGCGAGAGGCCAACTAGGCGAAGACAATGAAGGAGTACAAGTGTGAGATTGATAATTAAACAGAGGGGATGATAATGTGCGTGGGTGCGCTTGTCTGGTCGATAGACAAAGCGGAAAGCATGGATGATGAGACGGGGAGGGGCAATTAATGTGTGTGTGGTAGGCGGTCCTATGTAGAGAGGTCGTGGTTTGGTCGATGTGTACGTGGGTAAAGAGGGGGAGACTTAACTAGAGATATAGATCAGACATTTTATGTGGGGAAATAGCGAGAGACCTGGCTGCACATAGAGGGAAATTGACTGGTGCACATGCATGCATGTGTCAGAGATAAAGAACACCCGGAGTGACGAAGAGAGCTAGGGAGAGGTGTGTGTGTGGTGGGGGGGGTGCAGCTAGCTTGTGACACTGTACGAGTGCAAGATGGATAACAATAGAGGGGGCGACAGTGCCTGCGTGCCTCAGAGTTAGGGCGGGAGGCATGGATGGTGAGAGGAGGGGAGGGACTATGTGTGTCATAGGCAGGCCTAGCTAGCTAGAGGGGTATATCGATCAGTGTGTGTTAGAAAGATGGAGACGTAGGGAGATCCTGGGAGACCGACCTAAAGAACAAGAACGTGTGTGCACGATGTAGAGGATGCAGAGTGGTGGGGAGTGTGTGTGCATATATGCATGCACGATAGGAAAGTTATTGGTATCCACGAAGGGAGGAGGAGTGTGTGTGTGCGTGTAAAAGACTCACAGAGACGATAATCAATATAAAAGTGGATTCAAATATTTGAATAATAGCTCATGATGTTTGTAACTCATGCATGCATGAATATAATGCAGATATGCCTGGTGTGTTTTTGAATCAAACGTGCTAGTACTATATTCACATCAAACAAGGCCAAATCGATTTGAATTTGCGATACCGATGGCAGGCATCGTCTGACCACATTGCATCCGCGCATGGACATAACTATTCGAATTTGAGATAATGTGTGGCTTTGAAAGCAAACATCTAAATGGTGTGTGTGTGGGCAGGGGGGGTGCATTGTTGTGTGTGTTAAACACATTATACATATGAAAACAGGGTTTAGATTATCCCGAACATCTCGCTACCTAGACCAATGTACTGTGATTTGAATTCAACATAAAATTGATACAAATATTTGAATTGGAGATCGTGTGGTACATGTAATTCATATTTAAATATGATTACTACTATATGCATGTTTTCTGTTATCAAGATAAAATTTAAATGATGGTATAACTTGCCAACAATTGTATTCAAATAGGGAAAATTGATTCAAATTTAGTCCATATGGTAGACGACAATATATATATTCATAGGGTGGATTAAAATATTCATATAAGATGGAAGATCAAAATGTAGGACTACATCCATTATAAACCGCAAGATCACCTAACGATATATTTGAATTCAACATAATGTGGATTCAAAAATTGAAATTCGAGATCCTGGCATTTGTAATCATATAAAAAGGGACATGATTTTTTCTTGTGGTGGGAATTGATTTGTTTTTTGTTGTTGTTGAGGGAAGTGCGAATTGATTTGGTACTGTACAAGCTAATCTTGTTCTCCCAATTTTTTTTACATTTTTCTTGTAGTTTTTCAATGGCATTTATAGCAATATAGTAAAAGGGGACATGACTCTCTTGTGTCTTGTATGAATTGTCTTTTTTGTACATGTTAAGTTTGTTCTGCCGAACATGAAATCCGCGCCTTGTTATCCCGAAATTTTCAAGCTAGAGTATCTTTTGTCTCTTCTGCTGCAAAACTCCCGCCTCTTCAACCCGCGCCGCGCCTTGTTATTCCGAAATTTTGACGCGCGCGAAAACTCCCTCCTCATCCAAAATCGGTCCCGCAGCCCAGACACGCAAAATTCCCCGTCTTCCCCTCAGCCGGAAATGCCACCTTGATGTCGCGTGGTCAAAACCTCTTGGGGTACGTTCGTAACTTGCCCTGCATTTCGGACAAGTGCGTCCTGCTACTTCTTGAGCTTGCGTTGGTTTTTCCCTTGAAGAGGAAAGGGTGATGCAGCAAAGTAGAGATAAGTATTTCCCTCAGTTAAGAACCAAGGTATCAATCCAGTAGGAGATACACGCAAGTCTCCAATCTATGCACCTGCACAAACAAACAAACACTTGCACCCAACGCGATAAAGGGGTTGTCAATCCCTTCACGGCCACTTGCAAAGGTGAGATATGATAGAGATAGATATAAAAGCTTACTAAAACGTAAAAAATAATAAAAGTAAATAAATTGCAGCAAGGTATTTTTTGGTTTTTTGGTTTATAGATCTGAAAATATATGATGGAAAATAGACCCGGGGGCCATAGGTTTCACTAGAGGCTTCTCTCTTGAAGGCAAATAATACGGTGGGTGAACAAATTACTGTCGAGCAATTGATAGAAAAGCGCAAAGTTATGACGATATCCAAGGCAATGATTATGCATATAGGCATCACGTCCGTGTCAAGTAGACCGAAACAATTCTGCATCTACTACTATTACTCCACACATCGACCACTATCCAGCATGCATCTAGAGTATTAAGTTCATAAAGAACGGAGTAACGCCTTAAGTAAGATGACATGATCTAGAGGGATAAACTCAAGCAATATGATGAAAACCCCATCTCTTTTACCCTTGATGGCAACAATACAATACGTGCCTCGCTACCCCTACTTTGTCACTGGGTGAGGACACCGCAAGATTGAACCCAAAACTAAGCACCTCTCCCATTGCAAGAAGAACCAATCTAGTTGGCCAAACCAAACTGATAATTCAAAGAGAAATACAAAGATATCAAATCATGCATATAAGAATTCAGAGAAGATTCAAATAATATTCATAGATAAACTGATCATAAATCCACAATTCATCGGATCTCGACAAACACACCGCAAAAGAATATTACATCAGATAGATCTCCAAGAACATCGAGGAGAACATGGTATTGAGGATCAAAGAGAGAGAAGAAGCCATCTAGCTACTAGCTATGGACCCGTAGGTCTGAGGTAAACTACTCACGCTTCATCGGAAGGGCAATAAAGTTGATGTAGAAGCCCTCCGTGATCGAATCCCCCTCCGGCAGGGTGCCGGAAAAGGCCCCAAGATGGGATCTCACGGGTACAGAAGGTTACGGCGGTAGAAAAGTATTTTTGTGGATGCTTCTGGTCGTTTGGGAATATATAGAGGAAGAATTAGGGTTAGGGGAGCTTCGAGGGGCCCACAAGCCCTCAGGGCGCCCCCCCCTTAGGGCGCGCCCCCTGACATCCTTGGGACTCCTCTGACTTCATCTCCAAGTCTGCTGTGTGTCTTCTGGTCCAAGAAAAATCATCGCAAAAGTTTTATTCCGTTTGGGCTCCGTTTGATATTCCATTTGTGTAAAACTCAAAAACAAGGGAAAAACAGAAACTGGCACTGGGCTCTAGGTTAATATGCTAGTCCCAAAAATAATATAAAATGGCATATTAATGCATATAAAACATCCAAAACAGATAATATAATAGCATGGAACAATAAAAATTATAGATACGTTGGAGACGTCAAGCATCCCCAAGCTTAATTCCTGCTCGTCCTCGAGTAGGTAAATGATAAAAACAGAATTTTTGATGTGGAATGCTACATAACATATTTATCCATGCAATTTGCTTTATTGTGGCATGAATATTCAGATTCATAAGATTCAAAACAAAAGTTCAATATTGACATAAAAACAATAATACTTCAAGCATACTAATAAAGCAATCATGTCTTCTCAAAATAACATGGCCAAAGAAAGTTATCCCTACAAAATCATATAGTCTGGCTATGCTCCATCTTCATCACACAAAGTATTAAATCATGCACAACCCTGATGACAAGCCAAGCAATTGTTTCATACTTTTGATGTTCTCAAACTTTTTCAACTTTCACGCAATACATGAGCGTGAGTCATGGATATAGCACTATAGGTGGAATAGAATATGGTGGTTGTGGAGAAGACAAAAAGAAGGAGATAGTCTCACATCAACTAGGCATATCAACGGGCTATGGAGATGCCCATCAATAGATATCAATGTGAGTGAGTAGGGATTGCCATGCAACGGATGCACTAGAGCTATAAGTTTATGAAAGCTCAAACAGAAACTAAGTGGGTGTGCATCCAACTCGCTTGCTCACGAAGACCTAGGGCAATTTGAGGAAGCCCATCATTGGAATATACAAGCCAAGTTCTATAATGAAAAATTCCCACTAGTATATGAAAGTGACAAAATAGGAGACTCTCTATCATGAAGATCATGGTGCTACTTTGAAGCACAAGTGTGGTAAAAGGATAGTAGCATTGCCCCTTCTCTCTTTTCTCTCATTTTTTTTATTTGGGCTTCTTTGGCCTCTTTTATTTTTTTATAAAGTCCGGAGACTCATCCCAACTTGTGAGGGAATCATAGCTTCCATCATCCTTTCCTCACATGGGACAATGCTCTAATAATGATGATCATCACACTTTTATATACTTACAACTCAAGAATTACAACTCGATACTTAGAACAAAAATATGACTCTATATGAATGCCTCCGGTGGTGTACCGGGATGTGCAATGATCTAGCATAGCAATGACATCAAAAAATGGACAAGCCATGAAAACACCATGCTAGCTATCTTACGATCATGCAAAGCAATATGACAATGATGGTGCGTGTCATTATAAACGGAACGGTGGAAGTTGCATGGCAATATATCTCGGAATGGCTATGGAAATGCCATAATAGGTAGGTATGGTGGCTGTTTTGAGCAAGGGTATATGGTGGGTGTAGTGCACCGGCGAAAGTTGTGCGGTACTAGAGAGGCTAGCAATGGTGGAAGGGTGAGAGTGCGTATAATCCATGGACTCAACATTGGTCATAAAGAACTCACATACTTCTTGCAAAAGTCTATTAGCTATCGAAACAAAGTACTACTCGCATGCTCCTAGGGGGATAGATTGGTAGGAAAATACCATCGCTCGTCCCCGACCGCCACTCATAAGGAAGACAATCAATAAATAAATCATGCTCCGACTTCATCACATAACGGTTCACCATACGTGCATGCTACAGGAATCACAAACTTTAACACAAGTATTTCTACCAATCTACAATTACTCACTAGCATGATTCTAATATCACCATCTTTATATCTCAAAACAATCATAAGGAATCAAACTTCTCATAGTATTCAATGCTCTTTATATGAATATTTTTATTATATCCCTCTTGGATGCCCATCATATTAGGACTAAATTCATAACCTATGCAAATTACCATGCTGTTTTGAGAGACTCTCAAAATAATATAAGTGAAGCATGAGAGTTCAACAATTTCTATAAAATAAAGCCACCGCCGTGCTCTAAAAAGATATAAGTGAAGCACTAGAGCAAAATTGCCTAGCTCAAAAGATATAAGTGAAGCACATAGAGTATTCTAATAAATTCACGATTCATGCCTGTCCCTCTCAAAAGGTGTGTACAGCAAGTATGATTGTGGAAAACTAAAAGGCAAAGACTCATAGCATACAAGACGCTCCAAGCAAAACACATATCATGTGGTGAATAAAAATATAGCCTCAAGTAAATTTACCGATAGACGAAGACGAAAGAGGGGATGCCATCCGGGGCATCCCCAAGCTTAGATGCTTGGTTGTCCTTGAATATTACCTTGGGGTGCCTTGGGCATCCCCAAGCTTAAGCTCTTGCCACTCTTTATTCCATAGTCCATCAAATCTTTACCCAAAACTTGAAAACTTCACAACACAAAACTCAACAGAAAACTCATGAGATCCGTTAATATAAGAAAATAAATCATCACTTTTTGGTACTGTTGTGAACTCATTCTTTATTTATATTGGTGTAATATCTACTGTATTCCAACTTCTCCATGGTTCATACCCCCCGATACTACCCATAGATTCATCAAAATAAGCAAACAACACATAGAAAACAGAATCTGTCAAAAAACAGAACAGTCTGCGAAGATATGAATTGTTATAATACTTTTATAACACCAAAAATACTGAAAATTTTGTAAAACATAGGAAATTTGTATATCAATCTTTTGTAAAAAATTCAGGGTTTTTCCACTCTCCAGTGACTTTAAACAATTCTTTTACTGGACACAAAATTTTCTATTTTTCAGCAAGATCAAATCATCTATCACCGTAAGCCACCCCAAAGGTCTTACTTGGCTCAAACACTAATATAAACACCAAAACACAATTACTACAGAGGTAATAATGTGTATTTATTGTAAATGAGAACCAAAAACAGAAAACATAAAAATAAAATTGGGTTGCCTCCCAACAAGCGCTATTGTTTAACGCCCCTAGCTAGGCATAAAACATAGATCTAGGTATTGTCATCTTTGGTATGCAATCCATAAGTAGCTCTCATAATAGATTCATATGGCAACTTAATTTTCTTCCTTGGAAAGTGTTCCATGCCCTTCCTTGATGGAAATTGAAATCTAATGTTTCCTTCTTTCATATCAATAATTGCACCAATTGTTGTAAGGAAAGGTCTACCAAAAATAATAGGACATGTAGGATTGCAATCTATATCAAGCACAATGAAATCTACGGGCACATAATTCCTATTTGCAACAATAAGAACATCATTAATTCTTCCCATAGGTTTCTTAATAGTGGAATCCGCGAGATGCAAATTTAAAGAACAATCATCAAATTCACGGAAACCTAGCACATCACATAAAGTTTTTGGAATTGTGGAAACGCTAGCGCCCAAATCACACAAAGCGTGGCACTCATAATCTTTAATTTTAATATTAATAGTAGGTTCCCACTCATCATAAAGCTTTCTAGGGATAGAAACTTCCAACTCAAGTTTTTCTTCAAAAGATTTCATCATAGCATCAACGATATGTTTGGTAAAGGATTTATTTTGATTATAAGCATGAGGAGAATTCAACATGGATTGCAACAAGAAAATATAATCTATAAAAGAACAATTATCATAATTAAAATCCTTGAAATCCAAAAGAGTGGGTACATTGCTACTTAAAGTTTTGACCTCTCCAATCCCACTTTTATCAATTTTTGCATTAAGATCTAAAAACTTCGAATCATTGGGACGCCTTCTAGCTAAAGTTGACTCATCTGCAGTCCCATCTTTATCAAGATTTATATTAGAAAACAAAGATTCAATAGGAGTCACATCAATCACTTTAAGATCTTCATCATTATTATCACGAGAAATCAAAGAACACGCTTTAACAAACCAATCTTGCTTAGCACGCATCCTAGCGGTTCTTTCTTTGCACTCATCAATAGAAATTTTAATAGCTTTTAGAGATTCATTAATATCATGCTTGGGTGGCATAGATCTAATTTTCCAAGAATCAATCTCAAGAGCAATTCTATCAACGTTCCTAGCCAAATCATCAATCTTGAGCAATTTTTCTTCAACCATAGCATTGAAAACATTTTTGCGAATTAATAAATTCTTTAATATTGTTCTCAAGATCAGAGGGCATCTTATTATAATTTCCATAAGAATTTTTGTAGGAATTACCATAATTATTAGAGGAATTACTAGGAAACGGCCTAGGGTTGAAATTACCTCTATACGCGTTATTACCAAAATTGTTCCTACCAACAAAATTCACATCCATAGATTCGTTATTGTTCCCAATCAAAGTAGACAAAGGCATATAATTAGGATCAATAGGAGCACTCTTACTAGCAAACAATTTCATAAGTTCATCCATCTTTCCACTAAAAGTATTAATTTCTTCAATCGCATGCACTTTTTTACTAGTAGAAGATCTTTCGGTATGCCATTGAGAGTAATTAGCCATAATATTATCTAGGAGTTTAGTAGCTTCTCCTAATGTGATTTCCATAAAAGTTCCTCCCGCGGCTGAATCTAAAAGATTTCTAGATGCAAAATTCAATCCGGCATAAAATTTTTGTATGATCATCCATAAACTTAAACCATGAGTAGGGCAATTTCTTATCATCAATTTCATCCTCTCCCAAGATTGTGCAACATGTTCATGATCAAGTTGCTTAAAATTCATTATATCGTTCCTAAGGGAGATGATCTTAGTGGGAGGAAAGTACTTGGAAATAAAAGCATCTTTACACTTATTCCATGAATCAATACTATTTTTAGGCAAAGATGAAAACCAAGTTTTAGCACGATCTCATAGTGAGAACAGAAATAGCTTCAATTTTACAATATCATTATCCACATATTTCTTCTTTTGCGTATCACACAATTCAAAGAAAGTATTTAGATGGGATGCGGCATCTTCACTAGGAAGGCCAGAAAATTGATCTTTCATAACAAGATTCAGCAAAGCGGCATTAATTTCATAAGATTCCGCACTAGTGGCGGGAGCAATCGGAGTACTAATAAAATTATTATTATTAGTATTGGAAAAGTCACACAACTTGGTATTTTCTTGAGACATCGTAACAAAGCAAGCAATCTAACAAACGAGCAACCAAAAAGCAAACGAAAATACGAACAGAAGAAGGGCGAATAAAAAGGCAAATATTTTTGTGTTTTTCTGAAAATCGTTTTAGAAGTGGGGGAGAGGAAAACGAGAGGCAAATGGCAAATAATGTAATGCAAGAGATGAGAGTTTATGGTGGGTACTTGGTAGGCTTGATGTAGATCTCCCCGGCAACGGCGCCAGAAATTCTTCCTGCTACTTCTTGAGCTTGCGTTGGTTTTTCCCTTGAAGAGGAAAGGGTGATGCAGCAAAGTAGAGATAAGTATTTCCCTCAGTTAAGAACCAAGGTATCAATCCAGTAGGAGATACACGCAAGTCTCCAATCTATGCACCTGCACAAACAATCAAACACTTGCACCCAATGCGATAAAGGGGTTGTCAATCCCTTCACGGTCACTTGCAAAGGTGAGATCTGATAGAGATAGATATAAAAGCTTACTAAAACGTAAAACAAAATAGAAGTAAATAAATTGCAGCAAGGTATTTTTTGGTTTTTTGTTTTATAGATCTGAAAATATATGATGGAAAATAGACCCGGGGGCCATAGGTTTCACTAGAGGCTTCTCTCTTGAAGGCAAATAATATGGTGGGTGAACAAATTACTGTCGAGCAATTGATAGAAAAGCGCAAAGTTATGACGATATCCAAGGCAATGATTATGCATATAGGCATCACGTCCGTGTCAAGTTGACTGAAACGATTCTGCATCTACTACTATTACTCCAGACATCGACCGCTATCCAGCATGCATCTAGAGTATTAAGTTCATAAAGAATGGAGTAACGCCTTAAGTAAGATGACATGATCTAGAGGGATAAACTCAAGCAATATGATGAAAACCCCATCTTTTTACCCTTGATGGCAACAATACAATACGTGCCTCACTACCCCTACTTTGTTACTGGGTGAGGACACCGCAAGATTGAACCCAAAACTAAGCACCTCTCCCATTGCAAGAAGAACCAATCTAGTTGGCCAAACCAAACCGATAATTCAAAGAGAAATACAAAGATATCAAATCATGCATATAAGAATCCAAAGAAGATTCAAATAATATTCATAGATAAACTAATCATAAATCAACAATTCATTGGATCTCGACAAACACACCGCAAAAGAATATTACATCGGATAGATCTCCAAGAACATCGAGGAGAACATGGTATTGAGGATCAAAGAGAGAGAAGAAGCCATCTAGCTACTAGCTATGGACACGTAGGTTTGAGGTAAACTACTCATGCTTCATTAGAAGGGCAATAGAGCTGATGTAGAAGCCCTCTGTGATCGAATCCCCCTCCGGCAGGGTGCCGGAAAAGGCCCCAAGATGGGATCTCACGGGTACAGAAGGTTACGGCGGCGGAAAAGTATTTTTGTGGATGCTTATGGTCGTTTGGGAATATATAGAGGAAGAATTAGGGTTAGGGGAGCTCCGAGGGGCCCACAAGCCCTCAGGGCGCCCCCCTTGGGCGCGCCCCCTAGCTTGTGGCCTCCTCGGGACTCCTCTGACTTCATCTCCAAGTTTATTGAGTGTCTTCTGGTCCAAGAAAAATCATCGTGAAAGTTTTATTCCATTTGGACTCCGTTTGATATTCCTTTTCTGTAAAACTCAAAAACAAGGAAAAAACAGAAACTGGCACTGGGCTCTAGGTTAATAGGTTAGTCCCAAAAATAATATAAAATAGCATATTAATGCATATAAAACATCCAAAACAGATAATATAATAGCATGGAATAATCAAAAATTATAGATACGTTGGAGACGTATCACGTCCCTAAGCCATGGCTCTCCCTACCTCCCCCTTCGTCCCCCCCCCCCCATTCGTAATCGAGGCCACCAAAACCCGCGAAACCCCACGCTCCTCCGTCGGCCTCCCGACCGCCGCCCAGCCGGAGCCTCTTCCCCGATGACGTCGTCCACAGCAACAGCTCGACGTCCCTCATCCACCGCACCGGATGAGGATCCGTCGTCGATCTCGTCATCCGCCGGATCAGCCGCCCCATCCTCCACCTCCAAGGAGCTGCCCCGATGTTCGCCTCGTCTATCATGCCACCTCCATCCCCATAGTGTCGTCTTCATCTGCCCCACCGGAACCACAACACCCTCAACAGTTCCTCCGATGAAGCCGAGGCCTACTCGATGCCACCAAAGAGGTTCTGCACTCACCGCTGCATTTTATATTTTATTCGATCTCACGGGGCTGCCGGTGCTCGATACCGAGCAGCGATGTCGGGTCTCCATCGATGGCGCTGTCGCCGGCCACTTCCTCCATGGCGTTTGTCCCCCATGTTGTTGCTTCCTCGGTGGCGACTTCCACACCAGCACTAGCTGTTGCTGCTCCGGCTCTCGCTCGCGCTGCTGCTGTTGCTGCTCCGGCTCTCGCTCGCGCTGCGGCTCTGCTCTTGCTTTCGTTGTTGCTGCTGCTCTGCTTTGCTCTTGCTGTCGGTCGCGCTGCTGCTCCGCTCTTGCTCTCGTTCATGCTGCTACTCTGCTCTTGCTCTTGTTCGTGCTGCTGCTCTGCTCTGCTCTTGCTCTCGCTCGCGCTGCTGCTGCTGCTACATGACCTACGGCAGCTACAGGAGTTGCTGCTTTAGCACTCGCTTGCGGTGCTACTGCATGAGCTGCTCTCTGCTAGTGCATTCCCTGCTCGAGCGGCTGCTGAATTAGATCACTGCTTCTCTGCTACCAGTGCTCGAACACCCTAAACTTCTATTGCAGTGCTCTGCTACTAGTTCAATCAGTTTCGTCAGTAAAATTCAGTTTCAACAGTAAAATTCAGTTTCAACTGTAAAGTTCAGTTTCTTCAGTTAAGTTCAGAGTCAACAGTATTTACAGCATCTGTCGGAGCGGCCGCGGCGTGGCTGATGCATTTTACATCTAGCACTTTTTGGTGACGTATTTTGGGATAATTAGATTTATGCCCCTAGTTGTGTCCCACTCGGCTGTTTTACCCCTAATTTCCAAAAGTCACCGGTTCTGTCCAAGTCATTTTGCTCCTCTTATGCTTTTGCCCTTTGACCGTTTGACCATCAGTTTGAAAACTTCATAACTAATTCATACTAAATCAGAAAAATGCAAATAAGATACCAAAATGTTTGGAAAAACATCACCTATATGTCAGTGTCATTTACATTCATGAAAAAAGTGTTGCAAAGTGCACATCTGAATTTTAGCTCTTTTGATACCACCATGAATAGTAAAATCTAAAAAAATTCAAAAAAAATATGGTGGCAAAGAATGAAAAATGTTTTAAGTACTTGCCAAGTTTCATCAGGGAATGACATTCGTGGGTGCCACGGCAAAAAAACAATCAGCACTCCAAAATACATAATTTTTTTGCCACGACTTCCACGAATATCATTCCCTAATGAAACTTGGCAAGCACTTAGAACATTTGTCGTTCTTTGCCACCATATTTTTTTTCAATTTTTTTGAATTTTTTAGATTTTACTATTTATGGCGGTATCAAAAGAGCTAAAACTCGGATGTGCACTTCCCAACACTTTTTTCATGAATGCAAATGACACTGCCATATAGGTGATGTTTTTCTGAACATTTTGGTATCTTATTTGCATTTTTCTGATTTAGTATGAATTAGTTATGAAGTTTTTAAACTGACGGTCAAACGGTCAAAGGGCAAAAGCATAAGAGGAGCAAAGTGACTTGGACAGAACCGGTGACTTTTGGAAATTAGGGGTAAAACAGACGAGTGGGACACAACTAGGGGCATAAATCTAATTATCCCATGTATTTTACATCATCTATTGCAGATGCTATTAGACTCCCACTTCAGATTAACGTTGTCTGTCTTGTCCTGCTTCAGCCTCGCCGTCGTACACCTCACCGGAGAGGTTCCAATGAGAGAACCGTCCATCACAACGGAGCAGTACCCTCGGCGCCGTCTCCAGAGGCCTCAGACCTTCTTCCCCGCCTCCGACAGTCACACCAGCATCACCATCCTCCACGTCCAACCCAATGATGCTTAGGTCGACAAGGCTACGCCAAAGAGGTTGTACACTCGTTGCATCACTTTGTTACTCTACATTCATGTCGATCTCTCAGGGACCCTTTGGTTCAAAGCAGTTGCAAATCTAGAAAGAAATGAATCATGTCACAAAGTTAATAGGGAGAAAACTAAATGCTCTTTTGAACCACAATTTGAATCGGTTTAGCAAGATAGCCATTATATGATATTCATGTGGATCCAAATAAGCTCACAAAATATTTTGAGGGTAGGCTTCAGCCTGTTGAAGACTGCCTACTAGAATCGCCACTGGTTCAAAGAAAAAGTGAAGTAAAACATAGGAATTGGATACTTTACTATGGTACTACTATTAGTGCATTTGGTTAGAAGGAATGGAGCAAAGCAAAACTGGAGGATTTTTTTCCTTTGGTGTCTCTTTCAAAGAAAAAACGTAGGAATTTTAATACCCACTCTGACATCCTTTTCAAATTAATATGCATGAAGAACAGGACTAAGTGCATTCCTGCATAATAAGATTCTTATTTTACATTTTCATGTGGTTTGACTTTATTTGACCATGTTTCTCCATTCATGTGTTCTTCCAATTCATGTGAACCAAACACCCAGGTTGACAGAAATCCTGTGTTTGCAAATGCTTTGTTTTGCACATGCATTCCTATCCTATTCCTGTGTTTTTTCTGTCCCTGCATTTTTAGAATCCTCCAATTCTAAGGAGCCCTTACAGATTTACTTCATTTTTAGATAGGTGTCAAAGAAAACTCTGTCTATTTTGTCCCGCTCCTTCCATGCCGTCATCCACCCCACCTGAGGTGCACCATCGACAAAAGCATTCACTGCAGCAGAGATCTCCCTGCAGACCTTCTTTCGCCGCCTCAGATCATCTTCCCCATTGTCGGCAGCCACGCCAACTGCATTACCATCATCGACTGAGCAGATGAACCTGAGAACTACATAGTTTCGGAAGAGAGGTCGCACTCTTTCGTGTCTCCTTACGTTATACGTCGATTATTATTACCTGCTACTTTATCGTCCTGATCACCTCTTAGACTCAGAGTCAGGTCCAAACTAATGTTCAAACTTGAGTTTTAAAATGCATGTGTGGCACATATCGAGGCAGCAACGAATAGTATCTCTCTACTATCTAGTTCATCTCGGGTCTTCTATGTGGTTCATGTTGGGTGGGCAACAAATAGTAGATGATCCATCGTCTATCTTTTTAAACTGAAGCTATCATCTGCCTGCTATCATTAGTTTTGGATCTATCCACTCGTTTGCTACCATCAGTCTTGATTTCTGCATGCACCCCTTAGGCCTTACATAATCTAACTATGTTTTTTTTATTATGCATGTTAGTTATTGTACACAATCGTACTTAACATGTAGAGAGAAAAAAAGACCGTTGCGTGGGAATATAATGTCATGCAGACGCCGCTCCATGGTGGGCGAAGTGGGGGGGCCCTCCCCCCATTCCATATTGTATTCCAGAGGAAGATACCTGTTCCGAGGGGATTCATAGGGAGCCGACCACTCCTATTTACCCCTTGAGGTGTTTGCTCTAACTTGGCATGCTGATGTTGGTCATATCATGCATATGGCACCTCACATTGCTTACTTTATACATCTTATATGTCATCAGCTTAGTTTAGATTTGCTTTGTGTGAATGTCACATGTTTGGTTTCTATATCATATATGTGAATTATGCAATGCCATCTTCTTTAGCCAGGCATCATATACGTGAATCATGCAATGCCATCATGTTTAGCCAGAAATCGTATATGTGAATTGTATCATGCCATACTACTTTTCTTTCATAATGTATTCCATTTGTCGACAATGTTTGTACATTCATCTACTCTTCCTGTGCATCAGCCATTTGAGTCGGCCATGGGAAAATCTGGAGTGAAAACAAGGTATTCTGAGCAGTTAGTGCTACCTGTCGATGCAGATTCCTTGTTGGTTACAGATAGCTCCTCAGAGGAGGATTCATAGACAGATGACCAGTCGTATCCCCCCCCCCCCGAGGTGCATGCTCTAACTTGGCAGGATTATATTGTTCATATCATGCATATGGTGTCTTGCATTGCCATGTCATCTTCTTAGATTAGACATGCTTTGTGTGAATGCCTCGTGTTTGCTTTCTATATCAGATATGTGAATTATGCAATGCCATATTTTTTAGCCAGTTATCATATATGTGAATTATGCACCGCCATCCTGTGTAGCCAGGCATCATATATGTGAATTATCTCATGCCATCCTTTTTTTTATTACGTATTCCATTTGTCGACAATCTGTGTATATTGAACTACTCTTCATGTGTATCAGCCATTTGAGCCGGTTATGGAAAAATCTGGAGTGAAAACAAGGTCTTCAGAGCAGGCAATGGTACCTGTTGAAGCATATATCTCGATGGTTACAGGTAGCTCCTCAGAGGAGGATTCAGAGACAGATGACCAGTCCTATATCCCACCTGAGGTGTATGCTCTAACTTGCAATGTTTATATTTCTCATATCATGCATATGGTGTCTTGCATTGCTTAGTTTAGACATCATATACACAATATTCAATGCCATCTGCTTAGTTTAGAGATCATACATGCGAGTGCCAGCTGCTTAGTATATGAATCAATTATGTGAATTATATCATGCCATCATGTATACTTAGACAACATGTATGTGAATTATTTCATCCCAACCTATTTTAGAAAGACATCATATAGTTATGTCATGTCATCCTGTTTAGATACTCATCATATGTTGAATTATGCCATTATATCCTGTTAAGTTATCCATCATATATCTGAAACTGTGTCATGCTATCCTGTTTAGTTAGCCATCATATACGTGAAATTGTGTCATTCTGTCATGTTTGCTTAGACAACATATATGTGAATTACCACATCTGTCTATCATACAATGTCTGTACATTCAATTTATTTTCTTGTTTATCAGCTAAGGGAGTCATGGACTAAGGGGTCCTCAGGGCGACGGCCCATTGTACATGGGCCGTACTGGTGGAGCCATATAATGATGGGAGATCTATGAAGCCGTGGTGTGCCCTCCAAGTTAAGAAGGCGCAGGATCTCTTCAAACCCTTGTTGTAATCTATCTTCGGTAACCCTAGCCCTATCGGTGTCTATATAAACCGAGGGTTGTAGTCATTAGGGTTAAGAGCTACATTCATCACCTCATATCCTTAGGGTTTAGCTCATGCTGATCTCGAGGTAGATCTACTCTGTAAACCACGTTATACATTCAATACAATCAAGCAGGACGTAGGGTTTTACCTCTTCGAGAGGGCCTGAACCTGGGTAAACACTGTGTTCGTCATCCCTTGTTACCCATCGATCCTAGATCCACAGCTCGGGACCCCCTACCCTGAGGTCTGCCGGTTTTGACACCGACATTGGTGCTTTCATTGAGAGTTCCGTTGTGGGATCGCAAGAGGAATCGATGGCTCAATTGGTCGTTGGAGACCACACCCGCGCCGAGGGCTTCCCCGCCCTGGTCATCTCCTCATCTTCGGTGGCATACTAGCACGCGCTGACCCCACTAGTCGCCTCGACCAGATCGAAGGCTTCACCCCCGTTGAAGGGTTCATCGGTTCAGGGGCATCGACCCCACGACCAGCAGACTCACAAAAATCTGGTATCCCTCAGAGTCCGGCCCTGAAGCCTGACTCCGACAGACCGCCCCAAAGATCTCCCGCCGAATCGCGGAGTGTCCGGCACCCCCATGTGGCCAGCCGGCAGACCACCTGGTGAGCCTTTTTCGTGCAATGGGAATCTCTGTTACCAGGCCTGCAGCCTACGATCGCATCGGGCTTAGACCCAACGACAGAGAAATCAACACCCCTCCGGTCACACACCTCGTCGCCATAGTCGAAGAGGCCCAGGAGGGGCCACAGCCTTGCAAGCTAAAGACGGTGTACACTCGAATCCCCAGCTCGGAGTCAGACACCAGCCGGATGTACGTCCGGGCATAAACCCCAGCTCAAGTCCAGGCCTCGAGCCTATCCGGCCACACACCAGTTCGGATCCGAGCCCTGTGCGGTCAGAACCGGACATGACTCAACCGTCCATCAAGGATAGTCCGGATCCGCGGCAGGAGGGAATTCTCGAAATTTTCCCGCCCGCCCACCACACGGAATATAATCCGGACCCGAGAAACCCAGACATATGGGACCTCATGTACGTCAAGCAGCTGCCAAACGAGACAGTCCACGATTATTGGGCTAGATTTCTCTTGGTAAAGAACAGGATGGCACCTTGCTGTGACAAAGAAATAATTAAAGCCTTCCAGTTTAACTGCAGGGACGAGGGCCTCTTAAACGCCCTCGCGTATCATCGAATTCAAAGCTTCACTGAACTATCAGACATGGTACGCAAATATTGCGCCATGGAGAACACATGGAGGGCGCAACAGCTGAACATGGGGCCACAGCCCACCGCGTGTCACGGAAGGCCCCGCCTTAAACGGGCTTACACAAATCGGTCACCGGAGCGCGAGCCTAATGAAAGAAAAACTAGGCCCAGATCGGTGTTAGACGAGTTGCTGGATAAACCATGCCCAATACATTCGGTCTTACTAGACGCAAACCCAACCCACAGACTTCTAGCCTGTTGGGTGGTAAGACAAGTGGCCAAATATGGCGAGCCAATCTTGGGCCTTACACCCCCATATAAACAGTCCTCGGCTTCACCGCAGGACCACAATGTCCTTACGGTATACGAGATGTTCGCCTCAAACAATAAAAGGAAAAAGGCTCTTCGAGAGCTCAATCAAATATATCGAGTGACTGCCGCACAACCATGGGCGGCCACACCTATCACCTTCAACAAGAAGGATGAGCCAAGCCCCCGTAATAACCACGCACCGGCCGCACTGGTCCTCGACCCCATTGTCGATGGTTTCCGGCTGACTAAAGTGCTGATGGACGGAGGTAGCGGCCTCAACCTCATTTATGAGGATACTCTAGACAAGATGCAGTTCAACAGGTCTCGGATCGAACGCAGTCATACCACATTCCGAGGTATAATACCCGGAAGGGAGGCACACTGCTCGGGACGCGTAACCCTGGACGTTGTGTTTGGTACACCCGACAACTACAGATCCGAACCCTTGCTATTTCACATTGTGCCCTTCCATAGCGGATACCACGCCCTTCTAGGACGTGAGGCATTCTCAAGATTTCAGGCCATACCACATTACGGGTATATGAAACTCAAGATGCAAGGGCCCAACGGGGTGATCTCTCTTAAGAGCGACCCGAGCAAAGCCTTGCCAGTCGAAAATAAGACGGCATCCCTTGCCCTATAGGCACTATCCGAAGCCCTCGCGGCCAAAGAGTTGACAGCGCTACGCACTACAGTCGACAGGGATGACGTGGTTCTCAGTAAAAGACAAAAGCCCACATCATTCAAGCCAGCGGACGAAATAGTCAAATTTCAAGTGCACCCAACAGATCCCAATAAAACGGCATCCATAGGAGCACAGCTGGACCCCACAGTCGACGAGGCGCTAAGGACATTCCTGCGTGAAAATTGGAAATATTCGCCTGGCACCCATCAGATATGCCAGGAATCCCACGAAGACTAGCAAAGCACAACCTCAACATTTTAAAAGGCTTCAAGCCAGTGAAACAAACCCTGCGCCGATTTTCTGAACCCAAACGGCAGGCCATGGGCGAAGAGCTTGCAAAACTGCTAGAGGCCGGATTCATCCGCGAGATCAAGCACCCCGAGTGGTTAGCAAATCTGGTTATGGTACCCAAGAAGGATAAGTCCTGGCGGCTCTGCGTCAACTTCAAAGACCTCAACAAAGCTTGCCCTAAGGATCCATTCCCTCTGCCAAGGATAGACCAGATCATCAACGCCACCGCCGGACATGACTCGTTATGCTTCGTCGACGCATACTCCGGATACCATCAGATCAAGATGAAGGAGTCCGATCAGGCAGCAACCGCATTCATCACCCCCTACGGCCCCTTCTGCTTCAACACCATGTCCTTCGAACTAAAAACACGGGAGCAACATACCAGCGCATGATTCAAACATGCCTCGAAAAACAAATTGGCAAAACAGTCGAGGCATACATGGACGACGTGGTTGTCAAAACCAGACACATCGACCAACTGATAGACGACCTACGTCAAACCTTCGACAACCTGTGGGCCAACGCCATACGGCTCAACCCGGAGAAATGTGTCTTCGGGGTCCTTGCCGGAAAGCTACTCGGATTCATAGTTTCCCATAGAGGAATCGAAGCCAATCCGGCCAAAATTAGAGCGCTATCTCAGCTCGCAATACCAACGGAGCTTAAGCATGTCCAGAAGCTGGCAGGATGCGTGGCCGCCTTGAGCCGCTTCATATCCCGCCTCGGAGAAAAGGCATTGCCACTCTACAAACTGCTTAAGAAGACCAAGAACTTACAGTGGACAGATGAAGCAACCATGGCACTCGAGGAGATTAAAACACTCCTCGCCGGCAACCCTATCCTGGCCTCACCCGGCATCGGTGAACCCATGCTACTATACATTTCGGCCACCAATCAGGTGGTCAGCGCGGTGCTCGTCATAGAACGGGAATCCAAGGGCCACAAGTTCCAAGTCCAGAAGCCAGTCTACTACATGTCCGAGGTGCTTACGCCATGCAAATCATGATACCCGCACTATCAAAAGATAGCCTACACGGTCTTCATGGCATCTCGAAAGCTACGTCATTACTTTCAGGAATGTTCGGTCACAGTAGCGTCAGAGGTCCCCTTGAATGATATAATCAATAACAGGGACGCCACAGGCCGCATCGCCAAATGGGCCATCGAGCTCCTCCCCATCGAGATAACATGCAAGCCACGCCGAGCCATTAAATCTCAGGTGCTGGCCGATTTCATAGCCGAATGGACTGAGGCCGAACTACCCTGGGAATACTCTACATACTCGCACTGGACAATGTACTTCGACGGCTCAAAGATGTTAGCCGGACTAGGGGCTGGGGTCATCCTCATCTCCCCCACAGGTGACACTGTTCAGTATGTCCTCCAAATAATGTACATGGACTCGAACAACGCAGCCGAGTACGAAGCACTACTACATGGTCTTCGTCTGTCCACATCAATGGACGTGCAGCGCCTCGAGGTAAGGGGAGACTCAAATTTGGCGATCTCTCAAGTCAACAGCGAATTCGACGCCAAAGACCCCAAGATGGCGGCATATAGAAACGTGGTCCTCCGGATATCTGCTCGATTTGAGGGCCTAGAATTTCACCATGTCGCTAGAGACAGCAATCAAGCAGCCGACGTCCTCGCCCGCATGGGCACCAAGCGCGACCCAGTTCCTAAAAACACCTTCCTCGAGTGGCTCTTTAAGCCCTCCGTGGTATGGCAGGACGACGTCACTGGCGCACCATCCAACGAGCCCGCTTGCAATGCCTCACCCAAAAATGAGCAAGACGAGCACGTCATCGGCGGCTCCGCACTCGAGGAAACACCTTCCGCACACAAGGTAATGGCCATAATCCCACCCTGGACAGAACCCCTGCTAGCCTACCTCACACAACATCAGCTTCCGAGGATCAAACCGAAGCACGACACATAATTCGCCGCTATAAAGCATACAAGGTCCATGAGGGTGAACTCTATAAGAAGAGTACCACCGGAGTTTTACAAAGGTGCATCTCCGAAGAAGAGGGGCAACAGCTTTTGGCAGAGATACATGCGGGCATGGGCGGACACCACGCGGCAGCTCGGGCTCTGGTCAGCAAAGCTTTCCAAACAGGGTTTTTCTGGCCTACCGCCCATGAAGATCCCCGGACATTAGTCCAACACTGTGTCGGATGCCAGCTGTTCACAAATCAAAGCCACATGCCCCCCACAGCTCTTCGGACGATAACGATCACGTGGCCTTTTGCGGTCTGGGGTCTCGACATGGTCAGACCACTCAAAGGGGGGACAAATAAAAAGAAGTACCTATTGGTCATGGTCGACAAATTCACCAAGTGGATCGAGGCAAGACCCGTCACTTCGGCAGAATCCGGACCATTCGTTGACTTCTTATCTGATGTCGTACACCGTTATGGTGTCCCCCACAACATAATTACCGATAATGGTACCAACTTCACCGCCCAGAAAGTTAAAGACTGGTGCGGTAAAATGGGCATTAAGCTCGATTACGCCTCGGTGTACCACCCACAGACCAACGGAAAGGTCGAGTGAGCCAACGGACTCATCATGAGTGGCATTAAACCTCGCCTAGTTCGATCCCTTGAACAATCAGACTCCCATTGGGTCGAGGAAATCGATTCTGTGTTATGGGGGCTGCGCACCACTCCTAATCGGTCAACCGGATACACACCATTTTTTATGGTATACGGTGCGGAAGCAGTCCTCCCATGCGACCTTATCCATGACGCGCCTAGAGTGCACATGTATGAAGAAAAGGAAGCCGAGCTCGATCGGCAGGATGATCTAGACGCTCTAGAAGAAGAACGGGACATAGCTCGAGCTCGGTCCGCGTTCTATCAACAGCAAGCACGGCGTTACCACGACCACGAGGTCCGGGCGAAGACATATAATGTGGGAGACCTCGTCCTCCGACTCCCCGAAAAACAGAAGAATAAACTGTTGCCTAAATGGGAGGGACCGTACATCATCGATAAAGTACTCACAGGAGGAGCATATCGTCTTCGCCGCCTGTCCGATGACAGCCTAGAGCCGAACCCGTGGAACGCAGCAAGGCTGCGGCGTTTTTATGCCTGAGCTTGACATACATCTCCACCTTTCCCTTCTTCCCCTTTTTCTCTTCGACATGGTGCTAGTCCGGCTAAACCAAACCATACCAAGCTCGCATTATATACATCATTGAATGTAACACCCAGCTTTGCCTGGGGGCTCCCTCAGAAGAGCCGCATAAATGTATAAACCACATTCATACTGATTGCATCCTTCTCACACATGTTAAGCCAACATATGCACTTGTTTGCCTTAAGATCTTTGCCAAGCTGGGTTGTCTGGCTCCTGTGCTTACCCCTACGTTCCAGATTGTTCGGCTAGGGCGTAAAGGGAGCACCTCTGCGATTGTTACGACCGGGTCACCCGGGACCGTACCTCGGACGGGTGAAGCCGAAAGCTAGCGTTCTTACAGAATACAACAAGTCGGCCTAAGGGAAGTGAATATAGCCTCGAGCTTAATACCAGGGTTCTTTTTTAAAGCCATTTGTGTCCGTTGACCCTACGTGTCCGGACTGTAATTTTACCCGATGAAAGGAACTCTTGGAGGAACTATTTTCATCGGAAGATGTTTCTTACGTTAAACAGTAATATAACATCGCTCTCCACATATGTTTCGTCTGTTTAAACCAGAGGGCCGGATTGCCTGGTTCCTGAATTGTTGACTTGTTTCCTATGGCACACAGTACGGAACACTCCCCTATCTCTGATCGAAGAGGCAGAAGCCGATGGCCGGTCAAGACAACATTCTTTCAAAAATAACAATAAGAACGCGGATTGAGCACGGTCAACGTAAAGTACATAGATACATAGAATTGACAAGACTACTCATTCTTGACATTGTCTATCAACTGTTCTAAAGCACAATCCTTTTGAGAATAGCGAGCGGCTTGCATCACTTCATCATACACCAAGCTTAGTGGTATCTCTTGACCGTCAGGGCCCACGGGACCAACCCGGGCCATATGCACCGGGCCTAGCTTAGTGAAGCGGGTCTTTACCATAGCCCATGCCTCGCGTGCTCCTTCCTGGCAGGCTGAGATCTACCATAACTCAAACCTTCACCGAGCCCCTTTAAAGCGACTGGCTAGTTCAGTCATACTCTCTGGTGGCGCATCTGACGGCCATAACGCCTTCACCATGCCCTTCATGGTTTTCCAGGCCTTTTCATAGGTCTTCGACAGTTCCTTTAGAAGGTTCCCGTCATAAGCGCTTACTTCTTCCTCAGGCCGCCCAGTCAGGAGACCTAACAAGCAGGTGCTGCACATCATCATTAACACATCAATGACACTTACCAACAGCAAGGTACGATCAACACTTACCGAATATGCCACCTTTCAGCTTCTGGTTTTCCTCCGTGGTCTGGGCCAGCTGAGCTTTCAAGCTATTAATTTCCTCGACTTGTCGTTGATTTTCTGCCTTGAGCCCATTTTTCTCCTCCTGACTTCGCGTCAGTACTCATTTACCAGCCTCCAGCTCCCTCTGCAGCTTGTTTACAGCTCCCGCGGTTGTACGGAGAATACGGTGTTAATGCTTGACATACAACATATACCTACAAAAACAGTCTTTCCTACTCACCGGACAATTCGCTGCTGGCTTTTCGAGCCGCATCTAGTTCGGCCTTGGCTTCGACCAACTGTGTCCGACTCACTTCAAGGTCCTCGGACAGCTTTTTGTTCTGCTCTCTTGTGGCCTACAAAAATAATATCATTAAACACCCTTAACTCGGCCATCCCGCCCGAATTAAGGCTTGGGGGCTAGTTGGTTAGGGAACATGATCTGCTTTTAAGCTATATACCTGCACCTTGGAGGCAAATAGACTGGCAATCCCATCTAGACCTGTCCGGGCCGCTCCAAGGTACGCATCCACCGAACTAAAAGCATTAAATTCCTGTTCGACAAAGGCAGTATGACGTAAAGTCTTCCTCCGGCGGCGATGGTTCATTACGCTCTCGACCTCGGAATTAGTGACCGAAACATCATCGGAGTCCGCCAGAGGTATGCCACCCGCCGCGTGTTCGGAGGAGGCTCTTGCTTGTGCCGAAGACTTGGGCCCGGAGTTGCGACTCGGCGCATCAGGGGTATCTTTGGATTGGTGTAGGGGCATACGCCTCCTACAAAATTGAGCAAGCTCTAATAAGAAAGTGCCAGCAGTAACCCTCGCTGCAATTCCGAAATATGTTACCTTTGGGCTGAGGGGGCAGGTGCCTTCACCTCGGCGGAAGCTTTCCGCTTTGATCTCCCGTCAATGGCCGAAGCTGGCGCGGTCCGCGCTCCTCCCGAGACATTCTTACGCGTAGTGCGGCAACCCTTGGGAGTAGAAGTCAGCATGTGGGGGGTAGCGTGAGACGAGCACCCTGTTCAAGAGAGGGTCTTCTTTTCACTTACTGTGGAAGAGGGAAGAGCCCCGGGGTGATCAGCTGTTACAGCCACTTTGCCGCCATCAAGGCCCTCCTGATAGAACACCCCATCTTCAAATTTGATTGACGTCTCTGGATCGTCATGATACCCTGGATCGCCATCACAAGAGTGATTCTCTGGTTGAGGGGGAGGACAATTAATGGACGCAACCTGACGCCTCCATCCCTGTTCAAGTGGCGATCAGTAAGAATTCGGCGTGATCTGTGGGCTCAAAGTAATGGATTGTGACTTACCCAGTCAGCCGGATTGTATCCGGAGCAGCCTTCTCGAATGCTCATGTGAGCAAACTCTGCTTCGTCTCCCTTGAAGAGATCTGCCAGTATTTTGGCCAGGGCTGCCTTGTTGTCTGGCCCTTGCCGCTGATGACGTGTCACATCGTTGGTCCCATTATAGCACCATAAAGGGTGACCCCGCTGTTGGAGGGGTTGCACGCATCGGGTAATGGCGATGGACATAACTTTGATCATGGTCAGCTTGCTGCTAGTTAGCAGCCTGATCTTGGCCGACAGTGCACGCACTTCTTCATTGTCCTGTTGGGAAGGGCCTCTAGGCCGCCAATTGTACCTCTTTATAGGCGGATCATTTGAATATTCGGGTAGCCCTTGCCGAATTGGATCGGTGAGGGGAACGTCTTCGATATAAAACCACTCCAAAGTCCATCCTTCAGGATCTTTTTGTGGGGTCCCGATTGGGTACCCTATCCCAGCTATTCGCCATACTTCGGCGCCGCCTACCTCAAATATAGATCCCTCTCGGAGGTGGGGGACAAGACATAAATACTTCCTCCACAAATCAAACTGGGGCTCGCAACTCAGAAATATCTCGCACAAGGCTACGAAGCCAGAAATGTGCAATATCGACCCCGGGGTGAGGTTGTGGAGCTGGATCCCATAGAACTCTAACAGACCCCGTAGAAAGGGATGAATAGGAAAACCCAAACCTCTTAGAAGGAAGAGCATGAGACATACCCTCTCCTCCTTGCTTGGGGCGGGGGAGTTCTCGGCAAGGGCACGGCCATCAATGGAGATAAGACCAGCGCGGACTGGGACCAGATCGGCCGAAGGGAGGAGGCGCTGCATCTGCAAGCGACTCAGCTGGATATGCGAGACCGAGCAGCTCGACCAATCACCTGGGAGCGGGCCGTGAGGGCGCGAGGAAGAACCTGGGATGTCGGCCATGGCTTTGGAGAATTTTTTTAGTGTCGTTCTTGGCGAAGGGGAAGATAACTGCTCTCTGCCCCTTTGGATATATAAATAAGCGTCCTATCGTGAAGCCAAAAGGATGGGTGCGTGGAAGGACGGCATTGGGCCGCACGCCCTCTGGAAAGGTGTGCGAAGCCCTTGCCCCGAAGAACGGCATTAAACTCTGATGGTCCCACCTCAATCTCGAGATGTCTTCAGGTCTTAGAATCTTTAGACTGTCCGGACCCGAGTACATTAGAGCGGGTTCCAGATAAAGTTCGGCAAAATTAACACGGCTTCAAACAGAGTAAAGGAACTCGTCTCGCAAGCCGATGATGTGAAGATTCCAGAAGACGATCCCCGGCGTTGGAGGCAAGTTCGGGGGCTACTGAGGGAGTCATGGACTAATGGGTCCTCAGGGCGATGGCACATTGTACATGGGTCGGACTGGTGGAGCCGTATAATGACGGGAGATCTATGAAGCCGTGGTGTGCCCTCCAAGTCAAGAAGGCGCGGGATCTCTTCAAACTCTTGTTGTAATCTATCTTTGATAACCCTAGCCCTATCGGTGTCTATATAAACCGAGGGTTGTAGTCATTAGGGTTAAGAGCTACATTCATCACCTCATAGCCTTAGGGTTTAGCTCATGCTGATCTCGAGGTAGATCTACTCTGTAAACCACGTTATACATTCAATACAATCAAGCAGGACATAGAGTTTTACCTCTTCGAGAGGGCTTGAACCTGGGTAAACACTGTGTTCGTCGTCCCTTGTTACCCATCGATCCTAGATCCACAGCTCGGGACCCCCTACCCCGAGGTCTACCGGTTTTGACACCGACATCAGCCATTTGAATTGGAGGAGGTGATGGCAGTATCTAAGGGAGTAAAAATCCGTTCTTCACAAAAGAAGGTGCTACCCATCGATGCAGATAGAACCATTGTTGTACTGGCCTATGAACTAGCCCCACCACACATAATCGAGACTCTTCCAGATTGTACACCTACACCGTTGGAAAGAGAACTAGCTACACCCCATCTAACCCCAACCCCAGCAGATAATAACCCACTTCTAGTTGACACAGCACCATGTCCACCATAGAGTACCCCCACATGAGCAGTTTGTAAAGCAACTGCAGTGCCCAAAGCACGAAGACCACCACAGCGAACCCAAACTCCATGTTTAAAGCAGAAGAGCAACTGTTCTCAGGTCAGATTCTGTAGCTATGGTCCATACTCCTTTGCTCTTGCATCACTGTATTTACTCATACCAACTAATTTCAAATTTGAAGGATCCAATTGAAACTCCAATGGCGCAACAGGTATGTTTTAAACCTATTTCTTTAACCGGATTGCTATTCTAACTTCTTGCTCTATGTTGATTTCAGTTTCAGTTGTATAAACAGTTATGTTCTCATGCCATGCACATTACAAGTGTTGCTAGTGTTGTGTAGTTTCCCACACTTATATTCTGTCTATGTTGTTGTGTCTTAAAAAGATATGATTTGAACTGTGTCTCTATCTTGATTTGGCAACATAAACTAGAATGATATAGACAATACAGTGACCATAGTACATAGATATATGTTTGTTTCATGCTGTTATCCTATCCACCTTACTACTGAACTGGTTTACCAAAATGAGTTTCATATACTACATGCTAAACCTGTGATGTGTCTGCTTGTTTCTCTTGTAGAATGCGAAGAGAATATTGGAGAAGAGCACCCCATTATGCAATGGTAGAGAAAGTAATGCAGATAAGGTTCAAGATAGTGAGACAACCCTGTTGGTCTCCAAGAAAGGTGATAAAAACTATCTTGTAGACAGTGAGACAACCCCAAAGTCCTGCGTTGATGTAGTGTTCGAGTTACTGGCCACTACCGCTGGCACAAGCTCTTCAAACTCGCTGCCTAAATCACTTCGACTTCTTTAGTCTCAGCTACAAGCTGAAAGGCATCAGTCAGCTGTGCTGCGGCAAGAAGCCGAAGGACTGAGGAAGTCCCTGTAGAATTCAGATGCATACTTTCTAGTGCAACAGCAAGCGCTGGACGATTTTAGCGCCAAACAAGAGAAAATTAATAAGCTTGCTAAGCTTCTTGCTAGCATGGTGGGTATCCAGGATATCGTTTCTTGAGCTCTTTTGAAGTGGTTTCAGTTCTAGACTTGTTTTGCTGCCGCATTTATTTTTCACTGGTGGCTAATTTAGACGCCCAGTGTATGTAATATGCTACTTTGTTCACGATATTTGCACTAGTGGCGAACTTTGATGCCCAGTGGATGTAACATTTTTAATAGTCGTAATAGCCTAGCATAAGTTGCTTGCTTATTTATTTCCTTATTGTCTTGTTTATTTTTTTGCTTGTAGTCGCTGCAGTTCTTTTTCCGTGGTAACCTTTTTATTTAGAACTAGGCCACAATAACCATGGGCAGCATACGGACCGTTGTAACCATGGTCCTGCTGTCTGCTATAGTGGGCCTCCTAAGGTCCGTATGATCCATGGGCCTTCTATGGCCCGTAGATTCAATGGGCCTTCTACGGGTCGTATGATCGATTGGCCAAACATGAGCCGTACTTTCGTGGACCATTAACGGACCGCAATATGGGCCGTAAACTGGCTAGAATGGGAATTGTCTATTTATGGGCCGACCATAACGGGCCGTTAATAGGCCGATGTGTACAGCGGGCTTAATTCTATCGGCAGGCATAACGGGTCGTTAATGGGCCATATTGGATGATGCTATGAAAATGGCCCAACGGATTAATGGGCCACAGACGGGCCAACTTTAACCACGGGCTAAATTTGGCCCACAAGCGGAACCGACCAGTAATGGACCGTAAGTAATCGAATGTCGAAAATGAGCCCAATAATAAATAGGCCCTTAGAAGGCCGAAAGATAACACGGGCTGGAAACGGCCCAATGGAATAATGGGCTGTTAATGGGTATAAACAGATATACTATTCATTATGGGCCAGTTTCACCACGGGCCATTTATGGGCCAAGAGTTACAAAGGGCCTCACATGGGCCGAAAGACGTCATGGGCTATACATGGGCCGGAAGTTACAACGGGCTGGAATCATATTGGACGGCCCATATGACGCTACTAGGCCTAATTTGGATAGGCTATAACGGGTCGTGAGTTAGCGGGCTGTAAGTGGGCTATATGCGAACAGGCCGATAACAGGCTTTCCGTGGGCGAGGCCGCTACCTTTTGAGCAAGTCAAACAGGCCGGCCTTTTGACCTGAATGGGCCACTGTTTAGCCGAGCATGTGTCGACGTATCATAGGCGCGTCTCATCCATTCACTGGATGACATCTGTCCTAGCACTGAGCTGACACGTGGATACTCCGGCGAATGAGAATTTTACACGTGGAAAATCCCCATTGGTCAAGGCTGTTAACGGGTTATTGGATCCAAACCGGAATCCGATAGCTTAACGGTGACCCGTTACGGTGGATGCCACGTGTCGATTACCCTTGACGAAAACACTTCCATGACGCGCGATTTATCGTCATGTAAGTGGACACTTCCGTGATGATAATTTTGGTATTGTCATGGAACACTTCTATGACAGCATAGGTATGACTATCTTGATTTTGTCATAAAATCGTCATGGATGTACATGCATGACAGAAAACATGACCTATTGTGACAAACACGTATCATCACGGAAGTGGTTTTTTTGTAGTGTACATAGAATATAGCATATACGTACGTTTATTTAAAAATTCTAGCAGTTCTAATGTATTCATAGACTTTATGCTCTTCTTGAGAGTTGCTGAGGGAGTCCTGGACTAGGGGGTCATCGGGGTGCCATCCTGTCTCACATGGGCGGGACTAGTGGGACACACTGTATCCGGACCGAAGACCTTTTGTGCCTTGGTGTGTACCCCAAGGCAAGATGGAAGATCCGGTGTTTCCTTGATGTAACCGACTATCTATAAACCCTAGTACCCCTGGTGTCTATATAAACCAAGGGGGTTAGTCCATAGAGGCTAGAAGAACAATTCCCATCCTACTAGTTAGGGTTTAGTTCATCTGATCTCATGGTAGATCTACTCTGTAATTCCATATACACAAGCAATATAATCAAGCAGGACGTAGGGTTTTACCTCTTAGAGAGGGCCCGAACCTGGGTAAACCTTGTGTCCCACGTCCACTATTCCCCATCGATCTTAGATCCACAGTTCGGGACCCCCTACCTGAGATCCACCGGTTTTGACACCTACATTGGTGCTTTCATTGAGAGTTCGCTGTCGGATAGCTGAAGGGTCGATGGCTCACCTGATCATTGGAGACGGCGTCAGCACCGGGGACATCTTCATCCCCGGGCAACTTTTCGCGTTCGACAGCATTGTTCTGCACGCCGACTCGACCGGTCATCTCAACCAGGTCGACAGCTTCGCCCCTGAGCATCAGATCAGGTTTGGTAACTTCGAATACGTCACCGACGCTCGGGGCGATCTAATCTTCACCGGTTTTTCAGCCTCACCTGGAACAACCAGGGCTCCCTAAGCATTAACTCCGGGGCCTCTTCCCGATCTGATCTCCGGATTGGCCCTTATAGCACTATCAGCTTCAAGCTTGGGTGCAGCCCTTATGTCCAAAGACCGAGAATCAACTCCGTTCAGACCTCTCTACCGCACCGAGGATCCGACCTTGAGCCCTAACGGGAGTTTGGCACCCGAAGACTGGGAGTCATCCCCAGCCGGACTCGCCCTCCCCACTATGGAACCGGCGGTGAGCTTCGACGCGGGTACAATGTCCGAAGACCAGGATTTCGCCCTGGCTGGACTCGTGCCTCTCCCCACCGTAACGATGGAAGTCGGCTCCGAAGAAATCTCTTCCACCAATCCGGTCAGCCTCGCCCTGTTAAACGAGGCGCTTGATCGGATCCACATGATGACTATTGTCGATAGACCGTCCTTGGCTTACGCTCGACGGAGCCTTGAGGAAGGCCACAGGGAACTTTACGTCCCACCCACCATCCACTTAATAGCCACTGTCGAAGACTTAACTGACATGCTTGACTATGGCTCCGAGGAGGCCGATGACATGGACGACAACGGCGAAGCCACGGCCCACACGGACGCCGCCCCTACCGTCACTGGCCGATGGACGGCCACATCCACCTACGACGTCTACATGGTGGACACCCCCAAGGACGACGGTGACGGTGCTAACGGAGATGGCACCAGAAGGGACAGTAACAAGCCCCGAGAGGAGCCCCCCAAGTGCAGGAGACAACACCGACGATCCAAGGGGCGACGCAGTAGGGAAAGCAACATGGGCACCGGAGAGGGCGATACTCCGGACAACATGAAAGACCTCGGCAACCCCGCCCCCGAGCACCAGTCTGATGGCTTAGAGGGGCACATGGGTCAGTATAACACCGAGGACCCCAATGATGCCGAAGATAGCAACCACATGCCTCTCTCCGAAGAAGAGGTCAGCCTTGGAGCCGAAGATTTCATCATCGCAGAAGATCCATTGGAACAAGAGCGGTTCAAGCAACAACTCATAGCGACTGCACGAAGCTTGAAGCAGAAACAACAACAGTTAAAAGCCAAAAAAGACACCCTCAACGGCAGATGGACGAAAGTCCTAGCAGCCGAAGAAGGGTACGACTACGAATGGCAAACAAAGAGCTACCCCAAGTGCAAATTGTTGCCACAATTTGATGACGAGGCTCTCAAGCCCGCATCACCCAAACAAACGCA
This sequence comes from Thinopyrum elongatum, assembly GCA_011799875.1. Taxonomy (NCBI): domain Eukaryota; kingdom Viridiplantae; phylum Streptophyta; class Magnoliopsida; order Poales; family Poaceae; genus Thinopyrum; species Thinopyrum elongatum. The sequence goes on along the minus strand of CM022302.1, from coordinate 402,449,779 downwards.
AGGTGACCAGCCTGACCGCCCCCCTCGAGGGAGAGACAGGCCGGCTGGGGAGACCGAGCACCTACCCACCCCTCCTCGCCGTAAAGGCAAGGAGGCGGCACAATGAGAATATCAATACGATCTTTGGCACGACCTGGCCGCTAGAGCAGGTGAGTCACAGTCCATCTATGGATCAAGAGGCTACCCTCCTGACAGAAGAGACGGATACCAACCATGGCTCGACCAAAACTATAGAGTTCGGGATCAGCACTGGACCAGGATGGAATCTGAGGTCCGACGTGATGTGGCCCGAATAAGGGGCGCCGCTCACCCAATGTGCTTCACCGATGAGGTGATGCAGCACCAATTCCCAGAAGGGTTTAAACCCGTAAACATCGAGCCATACGACGGAACCACAGACCCGGCCGTATGGATTGAGGATTTTCTTCTCCACATCCACATGGCACGAGGAGATGATCTCCATGCCATTAAATATCTACCCTTAAAGCTCAAAGGCCCAGCCCGGCATTGGTTGAACAGCCTACCTGAAGACTCCATAGGGAGCTGTGAAGAGCTCGAGGACGCCTTTCGAGTCAACTTTCAAGGCACCTACATCCGGCCTCCGGATGCTGACGACCTGAGCCACGTGGTCCAACAGTCCGGCGAGTCAGCCCGACAATTTTGGAATCGGTTCTTGACCAAAAAGAATCAGATAGTTGATTGCCCGGATGCCGAAGCCATAGCCACATTCAGACACAGCATCCGGGATGAATGGCTCGCACGACAGCTCGGCCAAGATAATCCGAAGACAATGGCGGCCCTCAGCTTCCTCATGACCCGCTTCTGTGCGGGCAAGGAGAGCTGGTTGACTCATAGAAGCACCAACCCAGAAGACCCCGGCATTTCGGAAGTCCGGGACGGCAACGAAAAGCCAAGGCGCAATAAAAATAAGCGCCGACACAATGGCACCGAGGCCGATGACACGGCAGTAAATGCCGGATTCCGCAATTCCAAGTCGGGGCCGCGAAAAAAGCCCTCTAAAGGAAACCAAGACGGACCTACCAAGTTGGATGTCATCCTGGATAGGACTTGCCAGATCCATGGCACCTTCGACAAGCCTGCCAACCATACTAACCGTAACTGTTGGGTTATTAAGCAGGTCGGCAAACTTACAGCCGAAGACACGGGCAAAATCCCCCCGCAGCGAGGACGATGAGGAGCCTCGCAGGCCGAATAATGGAGGCCAGAAGCAATTCCTTCCAGAGGTTAAAACAATGAATATGATCTATGCCACTCATATACCCAAGAAGGAGAGGAAGCGCACACTTCGGGATGTCTACGCCATAGAGCCTGTAGCGCCGAAATTTAACCCATGGTCGGCATGTCCGATCACCTTCGACCGCAAGGACCACCCGACCAGTATCCGTCATGGAGGATCGGCAGCTTTGGTCCTCGACCCCATCATCGATGGATACCACCTTACCAGAGTCCTTATGGACGGTGGCAGCAGCCTCAACCTGATCTATGAATATACAGTAAGGAAAATGAGAATCGACCCGTCAAGGATCAAGCCCAGCAGCACCACCTTCAAGGGGGTCATCCCTGGCATTGAAGCCCGCTGTTCGGGCACTCTCACCTTAGAAGTAGTATTCGGCTCTCCGGATAACTTCCGGAGCGAAGACTTGATCTTCGATATCGCCCCCTTCCGCAGCGGCTATCACGCCCTCTTAGGCCGAACGGCGTTTGCTCATTTCAATGACGTCCCCCACTACACATACCTCAAATTAAAGATGCCCGGACCAAGAGGCATCATCACAGTCAACGGCAATATGGAGCACTCTCTCCGGACTAAGGAACACACTGCGGCCTTGGTGGCCGAATACGAAGGGCCGAAAGGTCACCTCACCGTCAAGGCGTGAGAGGCGAATAAGTGAGCGCGGGCCCTATCCCCAGCCAAGGGGCCTCTCTATGTTCGACGTGCATAGGGACACGCCCCCCATGGCAGGCCCAACCCAGCAGCACATTATGTGCCGAGATGTCATAATTTTGCACTCAAGATACCATGGGCAGCTGTGGGGATTAAACCAGTAGTTCGGTTCGACCGCACCATGGAATAACGCGTCTTCGGACGATGAACATGTACCATCTAGGACCTATCCGGCATCAAGCACCACCAATGCAACAACCCCTTGAAGACTCCTTATTAAGGACCTATCACAGGACAACCACCTAATGAAGTTGTTCCTCCCAACAGAAGCAAAGGCGCAGACGTGCAGTAGGGCACAGTCCGGGTGTTAACCCACATGTCAAGGCCCTACGTAAACCTTGCATCTGTAAAATTTATCTCTTTTTTTTACGTATCCCTATCTGAGGACTTGTTCGGTAGTTTGAATTGTACGGCTAGACGTCATGAGCTTATTGGAAATAAAGCAAACCTTTTATGGTTCCCTTACAGTTTTCCATGTTGTACCCTTCCCTTTTTGCTCCTTCTCGCTCTTCGAATCTGTCTCGATCAAGTGTGATACACTTTGGATATTATACATATACCGGCTCTTAGACCGGGGGCTTGACTTAGACGCTCGCCCTACACATCAAAGACCGACACCTTTCTTTTTTGCTGTGTTCGGCGTCTTGGATATTGCATTATATGCATCGGTTCTGAATTATGTCTTGGGTCAATAGTTGGGTTGCCCCGCTCCTGTGTTTACCTCCTTATGTTCCGCATGTTCGGCTAAGAAGGTAAAGGGAGAACCACTGCGATTGTACTTCCGGCTAGCTCGGTCAAGTACCTCAGTGGAGAAAGCCGAAAACTGACTGTCATAATACGCGAGAACTGGTCGGCGATCCGATGACAGGTCTTCAAACCAAAAATCGTTAGCGATTATCCCATGTACTACGAAGGATTTGTGTTAGAACAAATCAAGTTATCGATGCCTGGCCCTAGGGCTCGCCGAACATCTCACCACACTGGGGGCTAGTTACCAGCCCCCACAGTCAAGCTCCTCTGGCTAAGTGAAAGCAATAAAACCGCATAGTCCGATTGCCTTGTTTCCCTCCTACACTACCGCCTTCGGGCACTGAGACATTGGCTAAGGGTTACAGTGCGGAGAACGGAACACCCCTCGTAGCATCTATGCTGGGGCTGAAGCCGACGACTGGTAGCTTTCAGAATAAGACGGCCGCATAGGAGTCAAAATTAAACATCAACGAACACAAGTATGATAAACCATACATAAACAACTACATAAGAAAGCATAAGGTTTGACCACAGTTTAATACAATAATGGCACAACTACTCAAGAAGTACATCCTTCGCACACAGTGCCTCTAAGGCCCGAGCACCATCCATCACGGCGGAGAAGTATTGCTCCGGGTGCCTATGCTCTTTGCCAGTTGGTGGTGGTCCGGAGGCCATCTCGATGGGCTTTATCTTCAGCCAGTGCACCATGGTCTTCGAGAACGCCATCCGAGCCCCCTCAATGCACACCGAGCGCTTCACGGCATCAATGCGGGTGGCACACAGCTTTGCCACCAGACCAAAATAGCCGCTCAGTATGGGCTCGGAGGGCCACAACTGGACACAAAGGTCCTTCATGGCCGGCTCCGCCATTCGGTGCAGCTCCATTAATTGCTTCACCTGATTAACAAGGAGGGGAGGGTGCTCGGGCGCCTGGAACTGTGCCCAGAATAGCCTCAACTCGGAGGCGCCCTCCCGAGCCGCATAGTGCTTTGATGCATCTGCCGCACTCCTCGAGAGCTCCGCAAAGGCGCATGCGGAATGCCAGACCCGGGTAAGCAATGCGAATCTTTGGCCGCCAAAGACACTCTACAGTAAGTACTGCTTACCATTCGCAATTTGCTTTACTTGTCGGAGCTCTTTCCGAGCACCTCGCATCTCCGTCCGCGCCTCCTGGACATCCGTCTTCATCTTTGCCAGCTCGGTGGCATGCTCCTTATTCTTCTGCTCAAGGTCCTCACATTTAGTGATGGCATCCTTGAGCTCTTGTTGCACTTCGGCCACCCTGGCCTCATACTTCTCACTGTCGGTTTTCACCAACGTGAGCGCGGCGGCCGCTCACTCGGCCACCGCCTTCTGCTCGGATGCTTCGGCTTTGGCCTTCTGCAGCTCGGCCTTGAGGCTCTCGACCTCTGCCGCCACAGCTGCGATCATTTTCTTACTCAGGGATACTCCCGAATACTCTACTTAACACGAAAACATACAAATGACTGTGTTTTGAACAGACTAGCCTTGTGCTTCATCAAATCGCTTGTTGACGAGGTTGAGCTCTTCATCAGAACTTTTTAGCTTCCGATTTATCTCAACAAGCTCCGCGGCATTGGCGGCAGCCGCCAACGCCAAAGCCTGCAAAATAAAGCAAACATGACACTTAGGTTATCGTCCTCATGATTTTCGATCCTCTGCTAGGTTTTTTCACAACCTGCCAGAGTCTCGAGGGCTGCGACATATAGGGATTGCTCAAATTTTACTTACAAAAATACTCTTTACAAAAAATAAAAGCATTACTTTGTTTACCTCGAAGCCTGTTAAGAGGCCACCAAAAGCGTCTTTCAGTCCGCTGTTAACGGACCGAACGCTTTGCAAAACCGCATCCATCAGGGTGCAGTGTTTCGCGACTATTGAGGAGCTGTTCATGACCTCCTCCATCATGTCCGGCCACTCTGCCGTGACTCGGTCCCCGGTGTTCAGCATTGGCGGCGGGGCACCGGCTCCCCCTTCGGTGGAAAGCGGTTGTGACACTCCGGAGGGCCGTGGAGGCCCCGAAACCCTCTTTTGAGAGGGCTCGGCTTGCCCGAGCTCCTTCTCCTGGTCTTCAGCAGCCGAAACGTTAGCTTCGGCCATGTCGATGTCGCCGTCACCCCCCCCCCCCATGTTCATCACGGGTGGGGTCCTTTGGGATAGCACCTCCCCGGTCTATCCGATGACTGGAGGAGGCACAGAGTGCGATGCGCCTCCGCTCTCCGCCAGATCGGTGGGCGGAGAAGTGCCCTCTAACATCTGGTCATTAGGGAGGTCGCACGGCGGGCTGCAACACAATAGCATACGTGCTTTTAGTAATAGGTTAGTAAAACCAACACTCGGATAGTCTTCGGATTCTCACCATTCAGCATGGGGCTTGACCCTGGGAACCCTTTCCAGGATCTTCTCGGAGGCTGCGGACTCCTCATCGGAGTCCGAACTGTCGTCAAGTATGACCAGTTTGCCCCTGCTCCTCTTCTTCGGAGCTAGGGAAGGATGCCCTCCTTCGGCTTCGGCCGACGCCGCTCTCTTCCTGGTGCGGGAGGAATCGCTCTCCTCCTCCTCTTCTTCTTCCTGCTCTCCCTCCTGTGCGGCAGGGGCGTGGGTGTCCCCAGACTTGGTGCCCGGAGGTACTCGTGGGTGCAGGCCCTCCCTGGCCTCCCTTGAGGGGTTTTTCTTCTTCTTCTCCTTTCTCTCTGGTGCCTTGTAAGGCGCCACCGTTAGCATCTCCTCTAGTGGAGCTGACACGGGGTCTTCGGGCAGCGCGGCCGGACTGTCCATCTGCACGGCCTTCTTAAGCCAGACCTGGGGGAAATGAGAAGGAGTTAAAGATCACAGTGGAAATGCAAATATCCAAACATGAAGAGAATGAGTATTACGTCACCTCCTTGGGGGGGTTCTCGGCGTCGAGGCCGATGTCCTCATCCTCGGCCGGCCAAGTCTTTTGCCCTTGAACAATGCCTTCCACAGTTTCTCGTGGGTGGTCCATAGAAGTACTGCATGGAGCGGGGGTCTTCGGGCTTCTAGGACCACATCAGGGTGGCTCGAAGCTGGCAAGGCAACAGACTGCGGTGGAGCATGATCTGGACCACGTTGGTCAATGCGGCCCCTGCCTCTATCATATTGGAGACACATTTTTGCAGCGCCTTCACATCGGGGGTAGACCCCCAGTCAAGGCCTTTTTTGGTACATGAAGTTAACCTAGCAGGGGGTCCGGATCTGAATTCCGGAGCAGCTGCCCAAGTCGCCTCGCGGGGCTCTGTGATGTAGAACCGTTCCTTTTGCCAGATCTTGACCGTGTTTACAAACACGCCCTCCGACCAGCCAAGTCGGGTGAGCCTGCTCACCATGGCGCCCCCGCAATCCGCATGCTGGCCATCGATGATCTTCGGCTTAACATTAAAAACCTTCAGCCATAGGCCGAAGTGCGGTTGGACCCAAAGAAAAGCTTCATAGACGATGATGAAAGCCGAGATATCGAGGAAAGAATTCGGAGCCAGGTCGTGGAAGTCCAGCCCGTAGTAGAACATCAGCCCTCAAATGAACGGGTGGAGGGGGAAACCCAGTCCCCGGATGAAGTGGGGAACGAACACCACCCGTTCGCTGGCACGGGGCGTCGGCACGACCTGACCCTCCTTGGGGGCCCGATGAGCAATGTTGGGGAAGAGGAAGTCCACTCTCTTCAAGTCCTCGATGTCATTGTTCGTGACGCACGAGGCCTCCCACTTGCCCTTCGCTCCAGATCCGGCCATTGCTGAACTTGACTTCGCAGGAAGGTGGATTGGAGCGCTCGAGCTCTATAGATTGGGAAAGGCTATGGCGAGAGAAAGAGGAAGGCATGCGGGGATAACTATGACTAATCTTTTTTATAAGCAGTCGTGATACCAAGAGTCATGTAAATGTGTCGCCAACCTCGCCTCTTCCTGATATACTCGTAGGCGTTATGCGCGAGTGGGATACTGTGAATCATTGATCAAAATCCCTTGAAAAATAGGCACGATCTCCACCTCGATGGGACGTGCCATTGAAGGGGCTGCCTCGAGTGGTGCATTGAGTCCTCATGTTTATGACCGGACGCGACCCTTCACCGAAAGCTATCAGTCAAAGATATTGTTTACACTTGAATGATTGCCTTCGGGGCTAAATAAAAAAGATAGTTCGGAATCTAGATACGGCTCGGCGTATGGCCGAATTAGATCGAGCACCGTTTGAAGGCTTAACTGGGGAAGGATTATTCTGAATACTCAGAAGAAAGGGAACTCGCCTGCAAGCCAGAGTATGCAGTCATGGGAGTTATAGGAAGCCGGCATTGAAGGCTAGTTCGGGGGCTACTGAGGGAGTCCTGGACTAGGGGGTCCTCGGGGTGTCGGCTTGTCTCACATTGGCCAGACTAGTGGGCTGCACTGTATCCGGACCGAAGACCTTTTGTGCCTTGGAGTGTACCCCAAGGCAAGATGGAAGATCCGGTGTTTCCTTGATGTAACCGACTATCTGTAAACCCTAGTACCCCTGGTGTCTATATGAACCAAGTGATTTAGTCTGTAGAGGCTAGAAGAACAATTCCCATCCTACTAGTTAGGGTTTAGTTCATCTGATCTCGTGGTAGATCTACTCTGTAATTCCATATACACAAGCAATATAATCAAGCAGGACGTAGGGTTTTACCTCTTAGAGAGGGCCCGAACCTGGGTAAACCTTGTGTCCCATGTCCACTGTTCCCCATCGATCCAAGATCCACAGTTTGGGACCCCCTACCCGAGATCCGCCGGTTTTGACACCGACAGTTGCATCATCGAAGAACTCACTGAGTGTGTGCAAAAGTTTACTCTTGGGAGTGGGAGGCGGGATTTTCATCCACTTCTTCTTCTATGAGGTTTTCTTCTTCCAAGCACACTTGTTCATCCATGATAATTTGTTCTTCGTGATCCCCATTTGTTGGCTGCAAGTTAGTTTGATATAAAATAAATGTTCTCTTACCATTTCTTGCAACCATGTATCTAGGGGTGCTATTATCTCTTTTTGTGCATCCTTTCCTTTATTCTTCCACAGATCCTACAAAAGGCTCATTTCTTTTGAGGTGGCTAACCTCTCCGGAATAATCATAACCAAAGCATTTTCGTGGAAATTATCGCTGCAAGCACGGTGAATAGGATGCAATTTCCTATAAGCACTACCAAGCACCATATCATTTACCCATGCGTCTCCCATGTAATGTAAAACTTCATTGACACCATAATAAAGTACTAACTGAAGAACTTCAATACTAGCATTGCATTTATCACTCCTATTATAAATTGCTAGTATAGGATCAACATTGTACTTACATTGATAAATGTAGTGCCCTTTCATTTTATAATCTTTGCATGTTACAAAGTACTCATCGCATGTAATTGGTGCCCATTCATCCAGTAGTGCTGTCCATTCTTTTATCTTCTCATTATTGATAGCCATAGGTGAAATTTTGTCGCTCTTCTCCTCCATTAGATTTTTTCTATTCCTGAGTAGACATCTCAGAAGACATGATAAGAATATTTTTGCAACAAATAAAAGTAAACTAAATGTGAACGGGAAAGTAATAGCCAAGTGCTATGCTCCCCAGCAATGGCGCCAAAAAAAGCTTGATGGCCTGCAAGTGCATAGGGCTATATAGCAATTTCGTGATAAGTAAGGTTTTTCGATCCCACATGGAGCGAATAGGATGGCACCACAATCCCCGCAGCTGTGTTATCACTAACACAACCACACCCATACCCAAACAGGAGTTTGGAAATAGCTCACTTAAGTAAGTTGCAAGGGAACGGTAAAAACAAGGAATTAAACTAAACTAGAGAGAACGGAAAATAAATACTAAACTAAGCAGAGGAAACAAACTAAGAGAAGTATGTGGTGTTTTAGATGAGATTGCAGGCATCTAGGTACGGTCTAGTTTGGTACGGGCGCGAAATGGAGTTAGGATTTTATGACTATGCCACATTGTGACTAAGTCAGTACCTGCATTATAGGATACGGTGGTCTACTTCTGGTGGGCGGTCCCTCACATAACATTATCTTTCAAGACGCACTATTGAGATAAATCATTCATCCTACTTTTTGTCCCATACCTGAGGCAGCTAACGCAAAGATATTAAGGTCCTCGTGGTTTGAGGACCGGACAAAGGCTTTAGGTTCTATGGACAACCGTGCTCCTAGAATAATTGTGTTCCCCTCAAGATACCTGCACCGGTCATGTCACAGGTCAATCAGTTTGCACAACCATCTATACACTTCACAGGTCAATCAGTTTGCACAACCATCTATACATCTCCCATCACTAAATCCCTGAAGGTAAATAAGCAACACGCATAATTAGACAACACATATCAAATAACCACTTACTAATTGACTGACCCATAGCCAACAATTACTCAAATAACATCACATATAAAGGGGGTTCGAGAGTTGTTATAACCCATCACGGAGACCGTGATGGAGGAGGAAGAAAGGATGGTGATGGTGGTGATGATGGCGGCGACACGTGTGGTGATGGTGATGATGGCAGCGTGGCGGTGGTGGCCCATGGCCGCGCCCCACCGTGGTGGCTCCCTTCTGGTCTCCTTCAAGGTTGCAACAATGGTGTTCTTGAGGTGGATGGTGGGCTGGACTTGGAGATGAGATGATGAATTGAGACATGATTAAGATTTTTGATGGCAGCTAGGGTTGAAGGTGTTTATATAAGAGCTCTCCCTATGCCTCCTCCCTTGATGTGGCTTCTCTCCTTTGATCCAAGGGCTCTAGATGAGCCTAATCCTCTCCCAAATCACCCCTTGAAGGCCAAGAAAGTCATGGGAAAAATGGGGAAGAAATCCACAAAGAATCCTGTCACGAGAGGCAACTTTTGGTGTTGTCTGGAGTCCATACGGGCGCCCAAACGACCGCACGCGGTCGTGTGAAATGCCGTCTTTGGTGCTGATATCTTCTGTTGCCTCACTTCGGTAAAACGGTCATCATTTCCTCATACAAACTCAGAATTTGACGTTCTTGGGCTCGTTGGATTTGTATGAACGACACTGATCCATTTCTGGTTTTAGATCTTGATTTGGAGCAATTTGGAAAAAATGACTTTTTCCACCTTCAAAATGGCCAAGTCTGGGTCCTGGATGCCCACCATTTGAACTCCTTTCATCGTGCTAAGTACTTGGGAAGTCCATTTCACCTACAAGACACACAAAGACAAAGAAAAGTAATATAAACCACCTAAGAATAAATACTATGCAATGCTCATGGTGAAAAGGACAAAAACTGGAAATCATGCATATGGACATATAACTGGCTCAATGGAACATGATATGACTTGATATACAGAGATAATATGCAACAAATGATCTCTAAAGATGCATAAAATATGGAGCCATCAACATCCAACTCCACAACAAAGATATTTAAAATCAGTGCCCAAAAGACACACTTCGACATTGAAGCTAAAGGTCACACCTCAAAGGAGATTTCAAAATATTCACTCTTCACTCGAAGAATTAGGTTTGGATTGAGCATGCACACAAAGACTGCAATCTAGCTTTCACTTTAACCCCCCTCAATAGTATGGTTTGCCCTATTTAACTCAATAGGAGAAAATAGAACAAGTAAACAGAAGTCTACACCCAACTTCATATTCCTCGCAAGGGACACCATAGTCTTCAATTACTCCACACATTTTTTAGAGGTCATACTCTTCAGTTAAACCAAATTCTCAAGGGCCATCACATGTGTATACTCACAAACACATTAGCCCCCTAATTGTTTTGTCACTGAATCATCCAAAACCCTTAGGGCGGACTAGATGCACTTAGAATCTCCCCCTTTTTGGATGATTCGATGACAACCACGGTTAAAGCTTCATAGGATTGAATAACATGAAAGTAAAATGAGGATTTTTTTTAATTCCATGATATAGAAGACAAAGCTCCTGACGGTGTCCCAGCCAAGCGGTTTCTCACCACATCGACTTCTAGTCTGGTGGGCTGGCCCGAGGACCCCCTTTGTTGGATCCGTCCTAGGGCACATTAGGCAGCCCACGATGGATAAACGAAAGGTTTCAGAAGACTTGACATACAAGACAAGAAGCTGGATTCATGGAGGATTCTACCTCCCCATACATAGCCGACTAGTATCCATGTACCCTAGGGTCCCCGATATGCTATATAAACCAGGGTACAAGCTCGTAGATGGACAACTTATAATCTCTTGGTACTTTGTACCCTCAGTACATCCCCAACGCAATAAAAGAAGAGTAGGATGTAGGGTATTATCTCCTTTGCAGAGCCCAAACCTGGGTAAATCCCGTATCCTTGTTACCATCACACCAAGTAGCCTAGCTTAGGATACTCTACCGAGGGATCTGCCAGATTTGGGTCCAACCGTGGTGGACCATACAGGTCTTGCTAGGTGAACGTCGTGGTTCTATGAGAGTTTGCATCAGCGCTCTGAACAGCTCCGGCATGACCTTTGTGCCGGGGAAAATGCTCGTCTTCGGCGTCGCCACCTTCGTTGCCGACTCGACTAGCCACCTTGGCCAGATCAAAACCTTTGCTTCAGGCAGGATCGTAAGATTTGGCAACATGGACTCATGTAGTACACCGCGGACTACCAGGGAGAGCTTATCTTCACATGTTTGGTATCTCGCCAAATCCAGGAGTAGCATGAGACGCTTTCTCCGGTCACAATGTTAGATTAGGCCCAGGTGGAGTGTCAGAAGACTTTGATGGGGTCAATGTCAGATCAAATCCCGAAACCACTCTCCTTGGACATGATGTTAGATCAGACCTTGAAGGAGCGTGTGAAACCCTTGCCAAAGGTGATGTTAGATCAAATCTGGAGCCGCTTCCCCGGTACTTAGTGTCAGATTGGGCCCAGGAGAAGCATCAGAGAATTCTTCTAGACTTGATGTTAGATCAGATCCAGGAACTTGCAAAGTCGGCTCTCCCGATCTCGGTGTCAGATGGATCTTGGATATGTCCGAAGGAGTCAATTTTTTTGACCCACCCACGACTCATGTCGTCGCCAACGTCAAAGATATCACTGACATACTCGAGGGTGACCTCAAGTAAGCTGAAGACGAGGAAGAGGAGATCGGCAAGTCTACGGACAGCCGACCACCAGCCATGCACAACTGGAAGTAGATCTCGACCTACGACATGTACATGGTGGACACGCCAAATGCCAATAGCAATGATGGTGGCGAAGACAATGGAAGTGGCGATGATGACAACGATGGCACCAACGATAGCAATGGCAACGGCCCCAAGAGTCCTCCACACGACGTGTCACGGTACAAGGGGGATCCCAACAGTGAGTTTGGTCCCTTTGATGAAGACATCCAGAAAGAATCACTTGCCAGCCCGCGCCACGATGGATGTCGAGAGAGGCTGATCAGGTCGCCCAAGAAGTTCCTCAGGTATAAAGAAGAGCTGCTTGCACTGGTTCAGGTTGTCGAAGAACGATGGCTATAAATCCTCTAGTACGAGGAAGACATGAAAAACAAGAAGAAGTGTCTGGCGGGCAAGAATCATACAAAAATTATACCCCCTCTGATCCATATTAATTGTGCTGATTTAGAATCAACAACAATTAATATGGATCGGAGGGAGTAGATATGTTTGAGATGTATCACGAGGAAAAAAATAGATGCAGGTACGATCACAAGAGCGCACATCATTTTTAAACAAAATCGTACAAAAATTATAGATACATTTGAGACATATCACTGTAGTGTGAGGAAAAATTATAGCATGAATCATACAAAAATTATAGATACGTTTGAGATGTACTCCCTCCGTTCCATAATGTAGTGCGTATAGATTTTTTTAAAGTCAAACTTGACAAAGTTTTACCAACCTTATAGAGAAAACTATTTATATCTACAATACCAAATATATAAAATATGAAACTACATCTTATGAGAATCTAATGATATATGTTTAGTATTCTAGATGTAAATGTTTTTCTTTACAAACTCGGTCAAAGTTTGTGAGGCTTGACTTTTCTAAAAATCTATGTGCACTACATTATGGAACAAAGGGAGTATCACTATAGCATGAATCATACAAAAATGTAGATACGTTTGAGGCGTATCACTGTAACTGTGAGGAAAAATAGATGTGGATATGGTCACAAGAGCGCACATCATTTTTTCTAAGAAAATCATATGAATTTGCAAACTTTGATCAAAATTTCTCGCAAGTGTTTTTTCATGGAATTCAACCTAGTGGTACCGAACTTGTACAACACTAGTTTACACAAATAAGGAATCAACCAACCATAATTCCTATTGTAAATCAGCCAATGTATCACATATGAGGAACTTACCACTCTTCAGATGGAGCTTCTTAGATCTAATTTATAAAGTTGCTCCAAATCTAAAGAAGCCCTATAGAAGAATCAAAGAACTTTGGTAAAATCAAAAGAATAAAAATCAAAGAGGAGTCGCGTGCTCGAGGATGAAGAGGGAGTTGAGCTGCGAGGCTTGTCTTGCCCTAACTCAGTGGAGATGGCAGCTATGACGATGGAGATTGAAGATGATCCTTGGTCGTCGGCCAAGATTGGATGACAGCTAACTGTCTTTGTTTTCGAGGGGGGTGGGATTCAGCAATGATGTTGTTTTGGCTAGGGTTCGCCTGCTTCGAGGAGTGGAGGAGAACTCGAGGAAGCAGCATGAACTATTTGGGAGATGAAGGAGGACCTTCAAATAGGAGCAGCACATAATTGTTCCCACTTCGTGTTCCCACGACTGGATAGAGGCAATGGTTCCGTATTGTTGGACACGTGTCAAAGCGATAAGACAAATTTAGCCTATTTGAGCGGAAACACTGCGGTCGCACGAAATACAAATCTATACCTAAGAAAGTCATGTCCACTAACTTATTTATCTCAACATGCAATTAGGCCATCTCAGAATACAATTATGAATAGGATAAGACCCACCTCAACATGCAATTATGCATGGAAGAAGACACGCCACAACGTTCAACCATGCACAGGAAAATATTTTTGAGATGTATCACTCTCTTATCGCTTTTCCATTCAATAAATATTGTTACAACTATATATAATCAAATATGATAAGTCATATTTCTTTTTAATTTTATCTCTTATGTTATCAACCCAATTTTTCATCAACCAATTCCCACGGCAGTGCATGGGGTATCCTCTAGTTTCATAAAAGTGGTTTCCCCTTAGTGCAATGCGGTCAAGGACACCGGTTGACCAGAGAAAGATTTCATGCACACTTGTGAGAAATAGAGTAGATAGGTTGCGAAGAAGAATATGAGATATGGTCCGATGTCATTCACTTTGAAAGAGGAAAACTAAGGACATAACTATAAGTGAATGTTGTTGAGGACAAACTACAATTGTACCTAAGTCAACTGAACGAACGAAGAAACACACAAATTGTGGTGGCATTACCCATCATGTCGTGGTGATCTCACAGCAGATACCATGGGATGGCTAAAAGAGGGGACATGGACAAGGGCACCGGTGGGCTCTAGAGGCGAGGTCGGTACGAGCGAGCGCGAGAAACAAGACGTACCCAGGTTCGGGGCTCTCCGGAGAGATAATACCCCAAGTCCTGCCAAGTGTGGTTTATATGAGGTGGATACAAGCTTGCTCCAAGAGCTGTTTTGGGGAGGATGGAAGACAGGCCAGTGCATAGGCTGATCCTTCTCCTTGTGTGTGTGTGAGTGTTCTACCATATCCCAGCCCTTTGCATGGAGGGGCACCGGGGGGTCTTATAGGCTGGCCCCCCCGGGGTTACAATGGTAAAGTTACATGGGTGTGGGGCCTCGATGTCAGTTTCTAGGAGCCGGCAGTGGGGGCCGCCGGGCCGTCAAGTTTGCCGGGTCCGCCGGGTGTGGGCTGTACCGGGGCCGCCGGGCGCGGGTACGGCCGGCTGCTGGGTACTGTTGGCATGCCTAGCAAGACATCATGGGACGGCAGCGCCGCCTCGCTAGCGCCTCCGAGAGGCCGCCCGCCCCAGGCGGTGGCTTGGTCGGCATGACTACCGCTCCCGCCAGGGCCGGCGCAAAGGGGGCACATTGTAGCCATGCATACTTGTCGATGGTGGTTGGCTTCTTGGGACCAGCCTGCGTGCGCCAGCCGGTTGGCCGGGTTGCAGCACCTGGCCGGGTTGCGCTGGGAAGCCGGCCAGGGCGAGCCGGATTGAGGGGCGGCGTTGCTGGCCCCCGATGTTTTCGAAAAGGATCCAGGTTCCGTTGCCTGCCCGGGGTCCATCCCCCCAACAGTAGTCCCCGAAGCTATGAAGGCTCGCCGGCTTCAAGCAGGGGGGGTGTTCGCAGTTTCACCCCCTTGAGAAGGCGGCCGGGTTGATGAATCTTGCGACCGCCGGGTCCCGGAAACACCCACTGTGTGCCGGCTTCCGGAAGCCGAATCGCGGCACCCCGGCATGGGCGGGAAACCGAGGCGTCTGCCGAGTCTTGAAGGGGAAGGGACGCGCCTCCCACGGCCCGACGTAGGCACCACGTGGTGAACAGCAGCCAGCGAGGCCCTGCCAGGCCACGCGCGCGATGGGATTTTACAGTGGGCTAGGCCCCGCCACGCCGCGCCCTCGGCCCGCGCGTGGGGGATTGATTGCGGTAGTGGCGGGCGATTACGCTTCTCTGTGCAATTAAGTCGTGGGGCAAAACGTGCCCGCACAGTGCGGGGAAGTGGAATCGTGGGCGCAGCCGATCCCACTTCCCCACGTCTTCGCGCGGTTATAAAAACAGAGGGGGGGCGCGGCGGAGAGGCCCTCGCACACTCCCCTCGTCTTGCTCTTCTCCTCCTTCTCCAAACCTCGAGCACGCCTCCCGCCGTAGCGCCTCGCCGCCACTTAGCAGCGCTCCACTGCCATTTCGAGGCACCCAGCGACTGCCCCGGCCTATAGCTTGCCGACGCGCCCCGTGCCTCCAACCATCTCTGCCGATGGCGCGGCCCAAGGGGTCATGGGAGGGGTCCGAGACCACCGAGGAGGATATACAATACCTCTGCGACACCAGGCGGCTGCCGCCGGCGACGGAGATGGCCGCGCGCATGGCGGGCGATGAGATTGTGCCGCGGCCGGAGGGGACCGAGCGCGTGGTCTTCCTCACCCATTTCAAGCGCGGGCTCAGCCTCCCTGCGAGCAACTTCTTTCGTACTTTTCTGGATTTCTTCGGGCTACAGCCGCACCACTTGGGCGCGAACTCGGTGCTGAAGCTCTCCGGCTTCGTCACGTGTGCGAAGGCTACTTGGGCATGGAGCCAAGTATAGATCTCTGGGTTCGCCTCTTCTTCTTGAAGCAGCAGGGGCCATCAGCCGGTGTGATGTCAACCTGCGGGGCCGCTGTCGTCTCGGGCCGGCCGAACGGGTCGTGCCCCAAGATGCCCTTGGAGGATTATGCCAAGAAGTGGCAGAATTCATTCTTCTATGTGCGCAACCTTGGCGCGGACCGCATCAACCTGCCACCGTTCGTCGATGTGACGCCGCGGGCCAAGACGAACTGGAACTACTGCCCCAAGAATCTGCCGCAGGGGCTGCTGAACTTGTGGAGCCGGGTCGCCGAGATGGCGGCACGCGAGGGGCTCACTGGGACAGACCTCGTCACGGCCTTCATTGCGCACCGGGTGCTGCCGCTGCAGCGCCGGGTTCACATCATCGCCGAGATGGACGGCCAGTAGGACCCCACCCGGATGCTGGCCCGGGAGTTGACGCGATCGTCAGTCGCCGACTGGGTCAACAGCATCTCCAAGGCCGGGTTGGCCGCGGACTGGCGCTTCGGGAAGGCGCCCTACCATCAAGGGAACCCAGTGCCGGCGGTGAGTCCCTAGTCTACATATTTTGCTATGGCTGAGCTTCTCCTCCGTCCTGACGCGACAAAGGAGACGCTGCTGCTCGCGGTCGAATGAATGCATGACGGGGCGAAGGCGCAGGTCTTGGCGGGCGGGTGATCAGGCTCGGCCGAAGGCGAGTCCACTGGCGAGAACGCGGAGCTAGCCGAAGTGCAGCCGGCGGATGCTGAAGCCAGCGTGGCGTGCCACGCGGGTAAGTCTCCGAACCCAGACCTCTTGTGAGACTGGACAGACGACGAGGAGGAGAACCTGATGGGCATTGGTGGTGCAGCGCCGCCGTCGGGAGGAGACGGCAGCGTCGACCCCCCGAGGAAGTTGAGGAAGTCGCCCGAGGCCGAGTCGTCCCACGAGCCGGCAGCGGCAAGCTGGTCGCCTGGAAAGGACGCGGTGCCACTGAAGCCGGGCCCAAGACGCGCGGCGGAGGGGCCGCCCGCGCGCGGCAAGACAAACGCCAAGAAGGCACGCCGAGTCATCCCGGCAGCGCCGCCAAGGCAGGCCATCCCGACGATGATTGGGTAAGTATTTTTCGTTGATTTCCCTTTGGTGCTTGGTTGTGTTTTTCTTATGCTCTCTTCATGATGCACAGGACGCCCCTTGATCTGGCGCTGGCGGCCGCGTCTAGGACTGACCCCGTGTTCCGGAGGATGCGGAGCAGCACCATTGACCGGGTGGAGAACTCGCCGGAGGAGGATCTTGGCCTGGACCCGGAGGACACCGAGCGCCTCGCGTGGCGAGACCGGAATAAGGCCGAGGCGGAGATGGCGGGGGCCTCAGCCCAGGCTTGGGCGAGGGCCGCCGACGCGCGGAGAAGAGCCGCCACGGACTCGGTCTGGCCGGAGATGGAGGAGGGCCTGGCCCCGGCCCAGACCATTGTCGAGCCCCAGGCAGATGAGGGGCGTGACCCGGATAGGCGGGTGGAGGCGGTCGTCGACAACCCGGAGGTTGAGGAGATGGCCGTGGAACCCCGCCCCAGAACGACGTGGCCGAGCGGGCGGAGGTCGGAGGAGAGGGGCGCACGGAGGACGTGGCCCCGGACGGAACGCCACCGGTGTTGGGATCGATGCCGGCCGCAGAGGAGCCAGCGGGAGGCGAGCACGCCTTGGTGATCAGGCTGCCGTAAGCAACGTTAGGGAGTGGCCCTGCCGCCGGGTTGCAGCAGCCCCGAGCCGGAGCCAGCGAGGCCGTGGTAGGGTCGCGGGCCCAGGAGGAGGCGGCGATGGACGCCGTGCGCCAGCATCTTCGTGGACGTGCGGACCGGCTTCACGCCTTTGCCCAGAGCGAGCTGGAGCGGATGAGGGAGCTGGAGCGCTCCGTGGTGGTGAGTTCTTCTTCTCTTGGCTTGGTTTGCGGGTGATCAGTGGGGGTGCGCCAGTGCACCCTCTGGCTGTAACCCCCAAGATTCGGGCCAACTATGGAGTAGTTTGGTCGAATCTTAAAGTGTTTTTGCGGTTTTCGCTAACCCTTGCTGTCCTGCAGCACCTGGATGGCCTCCGAGTTGACATCCACAACCGGCTTCTGGAGAAGCACCGCCAGGTCATGGCGCAGCTTGCCGCCAAGGAGGAGGCGCTTCGTCTTGCCGAAGGTGTGTCTTGCATGCTTTCAGTGGGGGGCGCGCTAGCGCACCCACTAGGTGTAGCCCCCGAGATTCGGGTCAACTATGAAGTAGTTGGGTCAAATCTTAAAGTATTTTTCTTCTTTCCTTCCGGCATCTAACTTGAAGCTTCGCCGCGCAGCCACCGCAGCCGAGGTGCCAGATCTCCGAAGCCGGCTGGCCGAAGCCGGCCAGCAGCGCGACCAAGCGGTCATCGACAACGGCCAGCTTCGGGTTGAGGTGGAGCGGCTGAAGGCGGAGGCCGCCAAGGCGGCGGAGGCTCACTGGGCAGAGCTTGTCCGGCTAAAGGATGAGCACAAGAAGGCGGCTGCCGCGAAGGACAAGGAGCTGAAGGCGTTCATTGAGAAGCGCGCCGAGCTTGAGAAGGCGCTCGAGGCCCGCGGCCGTACGTGGGACCTGGAGCGGAACGGTATGTTGTGCGAGGCGCAACATCTGGATGAGCACCTCCTCAGTAAGTACTTCCCTATTTGTTCTGCCAGGCTGCAAGCCGGCCGAACCTTTGCATGGCTGACTGTTTCTCTTCTTCGTGTGCCAGAGTACTTTTTGGACATGCAGGACACGGCGGACGTAGCCATGCGCGCACACCGGACAGCCCAGGCGGATGCGGGCGTCACGATCACCCCGTACACCGCCTGGAGCTTCTCGGAGATCATGCTTGCAGCCGAGGCCCGTCTGAAGGCCTTGGACAAGCAAATGGCGCGGCTGTCTGTGGCCGGGTTGGGCATGGTGGCGGCCCTCTGGCCGGGTGCGGTGGAGCCCAGTAGCTTCACGCGGCTGGCATGCTGGCTGGAGGCCGGCCCGGCGCGGCTCCACGCGTGGCGCGTCTCCGCGGCTCGTGCCGACGCAGACTTGGCGTTGCGCTTTGCCATGTCATGGTATCCGGACCTAAGTCTGGACCACCTGGCGGCCCAGTGGGCCGGCGCGGAGGCCCATCTGCAGGCGCAGGCACGCCGGATCGCCGGGCGGGCCAGCTATCTCGCCTCCTTTGCCGCGCATGACGAGTTCAAAATGGAGCGGCTAGAGGACGGTGCAGAGCTTTCGCCTGACGACTTCGGACTGGCGCTTGATGACCCGGCCGGCAGCTCCGAGGAGACGGATGCCTACGGGGATGACGAGGCCGGGCTGGATGACACCGGCATCTCGGCGGACCCGGAGGCCGGCGCGGAGGAGCCGGGGCAAGCTGGTGTCGGCACGGCGACCACGGTCGGCGCGGAGGAGCCAGCGAGCGCACAACCCAACGCGGCCACTGTCTGAAGCCGTCCTACCTTTTTGTATTTTTCGAACTTTGTTAAGCAACAAGTCCACCCACTGGGGGTGTAAGGGAATGTAATGAACTCCGGTCGTGGGCCTTTTTTGTGATGTAAATATTTTTGCGAGTATTTGCGCTTTTTGCTTTTTGTCCTTAGGCTTTTTCTTGCTTGCCCCTTCTTTGGGCTTCCCTCCCGCTAGTCGAACAGTCAGGTTCTAGTCTGTGACAAGGAGTTCGGCCTTGGGAAAGGGCATGCAATACTTAGGCTTTTTTGAATGTTGAGCGCGAGCAAAACACCCACTGGGCCGGCTGGCGGCAGAGGGCGAAGCCGGCTGGCGCGCAGCCGGTCATGCGGCAACTTAGTGTAGTGGGGCCGGATGGGCCAATCCGGCCGACCTAACTTAGCAGATCTCTGCGTGCCGGCGCGTTTGGCCCTTGGTTCTTGCCAACCGAACAGCCGAAGTCGGACTGTGGCTTAGGGCGAAGGGGAGGGCCTTGGCGACCCGGACACGCCGAAAAGGACTAAGGGGAAGGCGGGATGTGGTCGAGTCGGCCAGGCCCCGAGCCGAATGAACCGACCCGGTGATGGAGGGCAAAAAATCACAATGGTGTGCGAGACACAATAATTGATATGAAAAGGTAGCCCCCGAGTGTCGTTCGGGGGCCCTGTTGTCTTTCATTGAACTTCAAAAGGTAGCGATACATACGTGCATACAGCTAACTGTAAAATGGGCGGAGGAGCTCTGTATTCCAGGGCCGACTTGTCTCTTCGCCAGTCGTGTCTCTCTTGCGCTTGTTCGACTTGCATGCGTTGATGAGGTAGTAGGCGTTGCAGTCACACAGGGTTTTGCTGGCGATGAAGGGGCCCTCCCATGGGGAGGCCAACTTGTGCTGGCCGGCTTGCCGCTGGACGAGCCGGAGTATGAGGTCGCCCTCGTGGAGCGCGAGGGGCTTGATCTTCTTGTTGTGGTAGTGCCTCAGGCTTTGCTGGTAGATGGCCGATCGGCTGAGGGCCAGAAGGCGTGCCTCCTCGAGCAGGTCGACGCCGTCTTCGCGGTCTTCCTTGACTTGTGCTTCCGTGTACATTGTGACTCATGGCGAGTCAAACTCGATGTCGGTCGGGATGACTGCTTCCGCTCCATAGACGAGGAAGAATGGGGTGAACCCGGTCGACCGATTTGGTGTCGTCCGAAGACTCCAGAGGACGGCCGGCAGCTCATCGAGCCAGCTGCCGGGCGAGCGGACGAGGGCATCGACCAATCGCGGCTTGATGCCAGACAGAATCAGGCCGTTGGCCTGTTCGACCTGGCCATTGGACTGAGGATGAGCAACGGAGGTCACGTCAAGCCGGATGCTGGAGATGGAGCAGTACTGCGCCAGTGCGCCCTTGGCAAAGTTGGTGTCGTTGTCCATGATGATGTTGCGTGGGACGCTGTAGTGCACCGCGATGTCCTTGATGAATCGGACGGCCGTCGGCCCGTCCAGTTTCTTGATCGGCCGCGCCTCGATCCACTTGGTGAACTTGTCGACCGCCACCAGCAAGTGCGTCATGCCGCCTCGAGCGGTCTTGAAGGGCCCCACCATATTGAGACCCCAGACCGCAAAGGGCCAGGTGATCAGGATGGTTTGGAGGGCCAA
The DNA here is from genome assembly GCA_011799875.1 of Thinopyrum elongatum. Lineage (NCBI taxonomy): Eukaryota > Viridiplantae > Streptophyta > Magnoliopsida > Poales > Poaceae > Thinopyrum > Thinopyrum elongatum. The sequence goes on along the minus strand of CM022302.1, from coordinate 402,428,684 downwards.
AGCCGGCTGGTGACTGCGCTTGCTGAAGTGTTGGCAGCCCTCGCACTTGAGGATGAGCGACTCTGCGTCTTTGAGGGTCGTGGGCTAGTAGAAGCCATGGCGGAAAGCCTTGGCCACCAGGGACTTGGAGGCGGCGTGATGCCCGCACTCGCCCTAGTGGATGTCGAGGAGGATCTCTATGCCCTTGTCTTCCTCGACGTAGTGCTGGAACACGCCCATCGCGCTGCGCTTGACAAGCTCGTGGTTGATGATGCTATAGGAGGACGCCCGACGCTGCAGTTGCCGGGCCTCGGTCTCGTCCATGGGGAGGGCTCCGCTCTCTAGGAAGGCCAGGATCGGCTGGGCCCATGACGGAGCTGTAACCACAGTGAAGACGGCCACCGGAGCGGGATCCGGGACGGCAGCCCCCGAGCCGGAGCCGGCAGCCCCCGGGTCGGAGACGGTGGCCGGCGGGTTGGAGACAACAGCCCCCGGGACCGGGTTGGCAGCCCCCGGGACGGAGACAGTAGCCCCTGGGCCGGAGCTGGCAGCCCCGGGGGCGGAGCCAGCGGCCCTCGCGATCAGGCCGGGATTCCTAGGTTCTGGTGGGGGAGCTACGGGGTCATCCGGGATGAAGATGGACTCGGAATCCGGAGACGGCTTGATGGACGGCTTGCGCAAGTGCTTGAGGGAGACGCTGGATGGGATAGCTTGCCGGGTGGAGCCAATCTTGGCCAGTGTGTCAGTGGCTTCGTTCTTCGTGCGCGGCACGTGGAGGAACTCGCAGCCGTCGAAGTTGCCGGAAAGCCGCTGAACCAAGAAGCGGTAACTAGCCATGTTGCCATCCTGGGCATCCCACTCGCCGAAATCCTGCTGCACCACCAGATCCGAGTCGTCGTAGCAGAGGATGCGCCGGATGCCGATTTCTTTGGCCAGCCGGAGGCCGTGCACGAGTGCTTCGTACTCGGCAACGTTGTTGGAGGCGCCGAAGTGGATCTGTAGCGTGTACCGCAGCCGGTCGCCCTTGGGGGAGGACGGCACGATGCCGGCCCCCAGGCCGGATCGCATCTTGGAGCCGTCAAAGTGCATGCGCCAGTGCGTCGAGTCGGGTGGTGGCGGCAGGTACTGGGTCTCCGTCCAGTCGACGAGGATGTCGGCCAGCGCCTGGGACTTGATGGTGGTGCGGGGCTCATAGAGGATGGTGTGGCTGGCCAGCTCGATGGCCCACTTGGCTACCTGGCCGTTGGCATCCCGGCAACCCATGATCTCGCCGATGGGGGCCATGCTGACCACGGTGACGGTATGCTCTTGAAAGTACTGCTTCAGCTTCTTGGCGGTGAGGTACACGCCGTAGCACATCTTCTGGTAGTGAGGGTAGTTTTGCTTGGAGGCGGAGAGCACCTCGCTCAGGTAGTAGACCGGGTGCTGGACTGACTGGATCTTGCCTTCTTCTGGACGCTCGACCACCAACACCATGCTGACCAACCGCGAGGTTGCGGCGATGTATAGCAACAGCGGCTCCTTGTCAGCCAGCGCGGCCAGGACAGGTGTGGTGGATAGCATGCGCTTGAGATCCGGGAACGCTTCGTCCGCCTGGTCGTTCCACTCGAACGACAATGTCTTCTTCATCAGCTAATACAGGGGCAAGGCCCTCTCACCCAGCCGGCTGAGAAACCGGCTGAGTGAGGCCAAGCAGCCAATGAATTTCTGGACATCACGCAGCCGAGTCGGCTTGCGCATGCGCTCGATGGCCTTGATCTTCTCGGGGTTCGCCTCAATGCCGCGCTCCGAGACGAGGAAGCCGAGTAGCTGTCCGGCTGTCACGCCGAACACGCACTTCTCCGGGTTGAGCTTGATCTGGTACCAGCGTAGATTGGCGAAAATTTCCTTCAGGTCGTCAAGGAGCGTGAGGTGCTGCTTGGTCTTCACCATGATGTCGTCGACGTAGACATGAATGTTGCGGCCGAGTTGCTTCAGCAAGCATTTCTGCATGCAGCGCAGGAAGGTGGCGTCGGCGTTTTTCAAGCCGAACGACATGGTGATGTAGCAGTACTCCCCAAAGGGCGTGATGAAGGACGTCTTCAGGGCGTTGTTCAGGTCCAGTTTGATCTGGTGATAGCCGGAGTAAGCATCCAGGAAGGACAGGAGGTCGCAGCCGGCCATGGAATCGATCACTTGATCTATCCGCGGGAGGGCGAAGGGATCCTTGGGGCAGGCCTTGTTCAGGCTGGTGTAGTCTATGCACATGCGCCAGGTCTTGTTTTTCTTCACGACGAGGACTGGGTTGGCCAGCCACTCAGGGTGAAACACTTCCATGATGAAGCCGGCTGCGAGCAGCCGGGCAACTTCTTCACCAATGGTTCTTCTCTTCTCTTCTGAAAAGCGACGTGAGGGTTGACAGACAGGCTTGGCATCCTTTCGGACGTGTAGTTTGTGCTCGGCGTACTCCCTCGGAACTCCCGGAATGTCCTTTGGGGACCATGCAAAGATATTCCGATTCTCACGGAGGAAGTCGATGAGCTCGCCTTCATATTTGCTGCTGACGCAGGTGCCCATAACCACGTACATGCTGCAGCTGGGGTCTTCCGAGTTGAGCGGGATCTTCTTAGTGTCCTTGGATGGCTGGAATGAGGCCTCGCCAGCCGACACCTTGGCCGGGACCAGCACAGCCGGCTGCTCGCCGGCCAGCGCAACGATTCGGTCGAGCTGGCACTGCTCCTCGACTATGAGCAGCGACTCGGCCAGCTTAGCGCCGGCTCGAGCGCACTCCAGGGATTTCTTGTAGTCGCCAGCTACCGTGTTGAGGCCCTTGGGACCCGGCATCTTCATCTTCAGGTAGGCGTAGTGAGGAACCGCCATGAACTTGGCAAGCGAGGGCCGGCCCAGCAGCGCGTGCTACGGGTTGGACAAGTCCACCACCTCGAACCAGATGGGCTCACGCCGGAAGTGGTCACTAGTGCCGAATAGGACGTCGAGCCGGATCCGGCCGATGGGAGAGCAAGAGAGACCCGGCACGATGCCGTGGAACACCGTCCGGGTCGGCTCCAGCTGCTTGGCCTCGATGCCGAGCTTTGTCATGGTGTCGCGGTAGAGGATGTTGATGCTGCTGCAGCCGTCGATGAGGACTCGCGAGAACTTGCAGGTGCGCTTGGCAGCGACTATGGTGGGGTCGAGGACGAGGGCGTATCCACCCGGTGTGGGCATGACGGCCGGGTGGTCCTCCCGGGTCCAGCTGACCGGGCGCTCTGACCAGTGCATGTACTCAGGCACGGCCAGGATGACAGTGTTCACTTCTTACAGGAGCAAGCACTCGCTGCGCTTGTCGTCGCCAAAGCTCGTGAAGATGACGTAGCAATCGTTTGCGTTGGGGAAGACTTCATCGCGCATGGCGCCGGCTGCCGGGGGCAGGGGCGGTGGCGAAGGCGGCTGCCCCACACCCGGAGCTGGAGCAGGAGGCGGCGGGATGTCGCCCCTCATGATGCGCTTGGTGATGGCGCACTGCCGGAGCGTGTGCGTGGACGGCCTCCCGCCGTTGTGGTGCTTGCAGGGGGTGTCGAGCATCTCCTCGAAGCTCATGGCAGGTTGCTAGGCGGTCTTGCCGGTTCACAGACGCTTGCCGGCCGGCTCGGCCGCGGGTGCCTGATCAGTGGCGGCGACAAGGCGGTTGTCGTAGCGGGTAGCCGGCTGCTCGGCCTTACGCTTGTTGCTTTGCTGGTTGTTCTGCTGGCGGCTGCTCTTGCTAGCCGGCTTGGAAGGCGGCGCCGGCAACGCCTTGCCGGCATCATCCAACACGACTTGGATCTTCATGGCGGAGTCGGCTGTGGCGTACTTGTCCGCTGTGACCATGAGAGCGGCCATGGTGGTCGGCTCGGAGCACAGGAGCTTGTGCTTGAGGAGGGTGCCATCCCTGCAGCCGCTCACAAAGTACTGGATGGCTTGAACCTCATGGACCCCCTCGCAGCTATTCCGGAGCTCGGTCCAGCGCGCGAGGTACTCACGGCCGGTCTCATTCGGCCCCTGCACGCACATGGCGAGCTGACTGGGGCGGCCGGGTCGCTTGTAGGTGCCGGTGAAGTTGCGCATGAAGGCTTGCTCGAAGTCGAGCCACGAGTTGACGCTGCCAGCCAGCAGGCTGTCCAGCCATGTCCGGGCTTAGCCCTAGAGCATGAGCGGGGCGTAGCGCACGGCCAGGCGCCGGTTGCCGCCCGCGATGCCGATGGCGGTGGTGTAGTCGATGAGCCAGTCCTCCAGCTTGACGGTCCTGTTGTACTTGGGGGGTCGCGGGGGAGCGTGAACCCCTTGTGGAAGGGCTCGTCGCAAATGCGCAGGCCAAAACAAGCCGGACCGACCGAATTGTCTTCCTCCAGCTCGAGGGAGAGGGCGAGCTGCTCGATGCGGTGGCGAGCGTCGTTGTTGTCGATGTCACGCGGGCCCAGCCGGCTTGCGACCGGGCCGCGGGGAGTCGGGTCGGCTGAAGCCGAACAGCCACGCCGGCCGGACGGCGGGGGAGGGTCTTGCCGGCGCCGGTCTTCTGGAACTGGCTCGTTGCCCAGGTCGTCGCCAGCTGTCAGGGCGCGGTTGCGCCGGGTTCGGGTCCGGCCGAAATGGGCCTCACTGGGGCGCGGAGAAGACGCCGTGTTCCGCTACTCAGGGTCCTTGGTGCGGTGCGACTTGGACGCCGCGGGAGCGTCAAGGCGGTCTTGCTGCGTGTTCGCAGCGGTGAGAAGTTCACGCATGTGCTGCAGGTACTCCTGCAGCTCCTCGCCCTGCAGCTGCTCCAGGCCCATGGCGGCGGCCTTCGCGGCGCGCATGTTCTTGACGGGGGTGTCGTAGACAGGCGGAACCGCGCCCAGCGCGCGGCCGATGGCGCCGCCACGGGTTCGCACCTCGGCAACCCGGCTGGGTTCGACCGCGGCCGGCGTGAAGTCGTACGCGGCGTCGCCCTCCTGCTGGATGGACTCCAGTTGGTGCTGTGTAGCAGCAATCGTCGTGGCCTCATCCAGCAGGCGCTTGCGCTCCTCGTCGAGCTGAGCCCTGGCCTGGGTGGCGTTGACGTCGGTGGTGATGGGGATGCTGAGGTTCTGCAGTGAGGCGCGCAGCGGGTCGGCCGTGCTGGTGCGCTCCGCCGCGGCCTTGGCAGTGGCGGCCTTCTTCGCGGCGCTAGACGATGTGGAGCCGGAACCGGTGATGAGCACCTCCACACGGGTGCAGAGATCCGCCACATGATCGGAGATGTCGCAGCCGAGCGAGAAGGGCGAGTCGGTGACGTCGAGCACCTCACTGGGGTACTCATCGGGGACGAGCGCGGCGGGGGCGCGCAGCGCGCCGAAGCGGACGTCGGACGAGACTGCGAGGCCGGTCGGCACCGCGCCGGGCGCGGGGGTCAGGCCATGCATGACGAGCTCGCCGGAGTCGGTGAAGGGCCCCGTCTGGACCGTGTCTCCGGCCGGCACCTCGAGCTGCCTCACGGTGGGCGCCAACTGTCGTGGTGATCTCACGGCAGATGCCATGGGATGGCTAAAAGAGGGAACATGGACAAGGGCACCGGTGGGCTCCAGAGGCGAGGTCGGTACTAGCGAGCGCAAGATGCAAGACGTACCCAGGTTCGGGGCTCTTCGGAGAGATAATACCCCTAGTCCTGCCGAGTGTGGTTTATATGAGGTGGATACAAGCTTGCTCCTAGAGATGTTTTGGGGAGGAAGGAAGACAGGCCAGTGCATAGGCTGCCCCTTCTCCGTGTGTGTGTGTGTGTGTGAGTGTTCTACTAGATCCCAGCCCTTTGCATGGAGGGGCACCGGGGGGTATTATAGGCTGCCCCCCGGGGGGTTACAATGGTAAAGTTACATGAGCGCGGGGTCTCAATGTCAGTGTCTAGGAGCCGGCAGTGGGGGTCGGCGGGCAGCCGGGTCTGCCGGGTCTGCCGGGTCCGTCGGGTGCGGGTCTTGCCAAGTCCGCCGGGTGCGGGCCGTACCGGGGCCGCCGGGCGTGGGTACGGCCGGCTGCTGGGTACTGTTGGCATGCCTTGCCGAACGTCATGGGACGGCAGCGCCGCCTCGCTATAGGGTTGCGCCTCCGAGACGCCGCCCGCCCCAGGCGGTGGTTTGGTCGGCACGACTGCCGCGCCCGCCGGGGCCGGCGCAAAGGGGGGGCGCACTGTAGCCATGCATACTTGTCGATGGTGGTTGGCTTCTTGGGACCAGCCGGCGTGAGCCAGCCGGCTGGCCGGGTTGCGGTACCTGGCCGGGTTCCGCTGGGAAGCTGTCCAGGGCGAGCCGGATTGAGGGGCGTTGCTGGCCCCGATGTTTTTGAAAAGGATCCGGGTTTCGTTGCCTACCCGGGGTCCATCCCCCCGACACACAGTGTAGGAATATACTGACTTAGAAATGCATACACTTTGTCGTAGTGTTCAGCGAGTCAAATTCTTTGTTAATGTATTCACACTTACAGTGTAATTCTTCATTGATGGAAGGTTACATATTCTTCATGCATTGTGCAATTAAGTCTTCTAAAATGCATAAGTGTTAGTGCGTGTGCATGACTACTGCACTTTCGAAAATTCTAGGACACTTAGTTCACACCGTAACGCACATAACCTTTTCTCATCCAATGGATTCGTGAAGATATCAGCCAATTTCTTCCCTGTCTTGACGTGGTTGGTAGCAATGTATTTTTTGAGGACATGATCTCTGAGAAAGTGATGGCGAATATCAATATGCTTCATTTGAGAGTGATGCATTGGATTATGAGAGATCTTGATTGCGCGCTCATTGTCGCATAGCAATGAAATATTCTTCGTCTTGATGCCATAATGCTTAAGTGTTTGCTTCATCCACATGAGCTGTGAGCAACAGGCTCCTGCAACAATGTATTCGACTTCCGCAGTAGAGAGAGACACAATTTTGCTTCTTTCAATACCAAATTACCAACACACTAGAGATCTTCTGAGAAATGACAAGTCTCATCTTCCTCTAATCTAAGAAGGTGTTGGGCTTTCAAGTGCCGAGTTTCATAGCAAAGCAGCAGTTTCCTCAAGTGGATGACCTTAAGATTTATCGAACCCGTAGCAGTATTTTGGACTAAAACCAATGATCAACACTTGCACACACAAATATAGTACTTGATTTTTCCCCAACAAAACCAATGAGATTTTCAGTCTCGCTAGCCTTGCTAGTTACAACGATTAATGCAACTTATGTTTGGAAGTGATAATTGCAACAAAAGAAATAAAAAAATCAGATTGTAAACAAAAATAAAAGAGTGTTGATCAAGGTTGAAATCAATAGGGATGAATGGATTGGGATCCATAGTTTTACTAGTGGTATCTCTCCATAAAAGATAGTATGACATGGTGAACAAATTATATTTGACTATCGATTAAATTACAGTTTTTATTATTCTAATCATACATGACATAATTGCATATACGCATCACGTCCGGACATCGATACGTCATTAATACAACAACATCTATAACTAATAATCCAACCCAAGACCACTATCTAGCATGCATCTGAGAGTACTAAGCAAAACAGAGTATTGCATTAACTATGATGACATGATGTAGATAGTATATTGTCTTCACCTCGCGTTTAAAGGACAACTGCACAACTATCTTTTTATACATAATGGCAACAACACAATACAAGACTTTTCCACTTTCTATCACTGCGGTATATTACTTGCAAGATTGAGACAACTCCCTCTTGAAGATCATTCATCTAAATGACCAGTGCGAGATAATAGATCGGAGAGCATATATGTCTATAAATAATGCAACAAATAACTCATATGAATGCATGAATAAAACATATATAAATCTGGTCATAAAGTGACAATTCATCATAGAGCAACAATTACACCATAAAAGGTTACATCATACGGATCACAAATAATGTAGGGCAGCTCATGTGATCATTGTATTGAAGAACAATTGAAAGATTGGTATCTAGCTACTGTCATGAACACATAGTCGAAAAAACTACCCACGCACGATCATGGTGGCAACAAGGTTGATGTAGATGGCCAACATGATGGCTTCCCCCTCCGAAAGAGTACCGGAAAGGCATACGGATTGGATCACGGCGGAGCAAAGAGGTGTGGCGGCAGAAAAAAAATCCTTGATAATTATATTCAGGTTTTTTGGGGAGTATATAAAAGCAGTGGAGGAGCTTCCTGTGGATCCCACATGCCCCTGGTTACGCGGGGGCCATAGGCGGGGCCCTCTGCTGGCTCATGTGCCCTCTAGCTTCGTCTTGTCTCAAAAAAATTGAATATAAATTTTCCTGATTTTTTGTCCCCCGGATTTTTTTTTTGAAAAGTCCAAAAAAATGACATTGAGCACTGAATTAATAAGTTAGTATAGAAACTAGTAATAATTGATGCCAAACTATGCCATTGTGATATAATTGTAGCATGAAACAAGCAAAAGTTATAAATACATCTAGGATGTATCAGACGCTGACCCAAACCGAGGGTAAGATCGTCGCCGCCGACTCGAGGCATCCATATCAAGACCAGGGAGCGGTCACCACAGAAGCCATCACGACACTAGAATCATATGCCGCTCCACCCCTCGCCATCTACATAGCAAAGGAAGAAGCCACCACCATTGCCACGCTACTCGCCGAAAAGCCATCCGCGCAACCTCACCTTCCGGGGCCGCTGCCCCGACATCCAAAAAAAACCCTCCCCATCGCTTAGCGAAATCACAACCTCGGACACCCCCCCCCCCCCGGCGGCACCAACTGCGGGACCAAAGTTAACGAAGGGCAACGCTAAACCCTAAAAGGTTTGGCCCAGGCCAAGACCACATCCAAGATCAGATCTAGCCGGACCTAGGGCCATTCGGCAAGCCCCACCCGACCATGTCGGGTCTGGGCAAGGAAGAGCTCATCGGCGGCAATCCGCACCCACAAGCAGTGAGCGATTGTGGTGTGCCTAAACACAACCACCACACCCAAGTCGACGACGACCTTGGTGTTGCCCCCATTAGGCGAGCACTGGCTCGAGGCAGGGCCTGATCCACGCTTGCACGAGGAGGCCACGACCCCTCTGACCGCGACCGCACCATGCCGCCACAGGCCGACGGGCCACCTCTGGAGGCCGGGAAAGCAGCGGCGGCTGCGGAGACTGCTAGGGTTAGAGATGGTGAAGGGGAGGGGGGGTAGAGGGAAAATAGCATATGTATCATTCTCGGAGCTGGCCGATCGAACTGGCCAATAAAACGTGGTCAGAGTGTGGTTGCTGCCGGCAGTATTAATACAAAGAATTTAGATTGCTTCCAGGGTCTGCTTGATCTCGTTTCCACGGGACGCATGCTTTGCTTCGCCTATTACGTGGTGCATGTTCCGTGCCAGTGCAGAAGCTGTAAATTTTCAACGCTCATCCAACGGAAATGAAAATGTATTTGCACGAGTGTACCTTCCCCATGTGCATCTACTCGCACATTATTTGAACTAGCCAGCTTATACTAACATCGAGCTGGTGACGAGCAGAGCAGCATGCTGATTTCGTGGGTTGAAATGCTGGCCACATCCGCCGATCGTCTTGGAGCACGTACTACCCAGTGTATCGCGAGCCACATAACTTCCGCAATTTGGGCCCATCTGTCGCGTCACTCTTGACGATTTCCATCAAGATCGTACCCGATGGTAGAAAATTCTTGCTTTAATCCTGCAACACTAGAATCTAAGTATTCATGTATACTATATACGGGTACGGATTCGCTAGTGTGCTCGTGTACAGTTGGCCCCACGCCAAAAAAATTCAGCCAGTTGCGCCCAGCAGTTGCACTCAAAAGAGGGACATCGGTGGATCAAATCAGGCCGCCGTGGTAGGGGGCTGTACGCCCACACTAGAGTTGTCAAGTTGGTACATCGGATGCGCATCCGTCGTCACGCCGAAACACTCGATGTCAGTGGTCGAGGTCAAGCTATATACATTGGAGATGCCAACAGGCCGTCACAGCTTCCATAGCCCACCATGTAACAAATGCGTGACGGGACGTGGAGGACGACCCCCTCTCTCGATCGCTTTCCCACCCCCACAGCATGTGCCACCAAACCGGCCGGCCCGGGGCTCGGGACGTATCACGTACGTGTGGTTGCCTGGCGGGCCGCGCGCGAAACGTGCGGGAAAAGACGGAGCCGCACCGACGGTGCAGGCGTGCAGGGGCCAGCTGGGCTGCCGGAGGCGCCGGGCGACGTGGGGCGACGGCGCCCACTGGCCACTGCATGGTGCTGCTCAGCTCGGGGCTACGTCGCGGGGACGGGGTCCGGGGCCGGGGGCTGTGATCGCCTGACCGATACGGCGCGAGAGCGAGGCGCGGTTGTCCATTCACCCGGACGTACGAACGATCATGTATCTCATGTGCTTCCAGATGTAGCAGCCGGCCGGGCGGGACCGATCGATCGGGACGTCGAGCTGTGATTTGTGAGACGTCGTGACCGCGAAGAAACGGACAAGCAGGTGAGAATCGTGGACCAAAAGTCCGGTTCAACAGCATCTACATTCGGACTTAGCAAATCCGGCCCCTAAATGTTCACGGACACGCCGGTCATGCCATCGGACAGCGCCAGACAGCCCCTCAAATGTCCCTCTGCACAACCACACTGCTCGTATGAAAACCTCAAATCCATCCAAATCCACGTTGATCACATACATGACTTAAAATACATTTGTTCATAGCAAAAAAATACATAGTTTAAATATAAGATTTATTGGAAGTGCATAATTCAAACATTAAACTCATTGGTTTTCATTGTGAGCCCACATATGTTTCACAACATCATTGAGTGGTCGCGCATGCACCTGATGATCTCGAAGTTCGATGCATCTCCAGAAAGTTCACAATATGTGCTGCATCTTGTTCCGGGAGGCGGACATGTACTCTGGGCTTCTTAAAGTCATGCGTTCGGGCTGCCCCTTCACACTCATCCTTGAGAATCATAATATGCAAAATGACACAACATGTCATCAGCGATCACAAAGTCTCTGATTCTCACATCATTGCAGCTCCACAAACAATACCTGGACGAGCTTGAAGCACTCCGAATGCCCTCTCCACATCCTTCCTAACTGTTTCTTGCATTGCTGCAAAGTGGCATGGTTTGTTCCCATGGGGATCGGATACGATCTTCACAAATATCGTCCACTAAGAATAAATACCATCGACAACGTTGTACCCCATGTTATAGTTGTGCCCGAGGCCGCGAGGCGGCAAGATTGGCGGGGAGGAGTTTTGTGCTGGTGGTGGTAGCGTTGTGGGGTCAAGACGGCTATGGAGCTAGGGGAGGGCCGGGGCAGACGAGGGGGAAGAAGGTGGGGAAAAGGGCAGGTCCGGCTAGGGCGGTGGTGATTTAATGAAATTTGTGGTGGCTCCCTTCTATCTAGTCCGCGGGTGCGTCTGGGCCTCATATTCGCCCCAGATATGGATTGAATATGATTGGTGTCAGTCAGCTCGGACGTACAAGACCGATTTGATGGGGCCATATGGATCACAATTTCTTGACCATCAATGACCGGGCCATCCACGAAGACATATAAAGAAAATATAAGAGATCCGGCTGTAGATGCTCTAACCCTAAACTTTGGTGACCCCTCTCACTGTCCATGACACGTTTTCCTCTTTTGGAAGAAAATCCATGACTCGGTTTTAATTAGTACTTTTACTATACTTTTCCACCCACGCATCATGCATGGGAATATGTTTAATCTTAGGGGCCACGTTGGGCGTGTTGACTCAAGTTGTTAATACGACAGTAGTGTGCGCCATGACTTGACGCACCAACTATGGAAACGGTTATCTACAAAAAAAAACCTGTGGAAACGGTTCCGGCCGGACGCACCATATTTATGCGGTGTTTGTAAGAGCATTTACCGCCAGACTTTTCAAATCGGGCCCCTCAAAGACCCGCGAACGTGACCGCGTCGGCGGGCAGTGACTGGGCACGTCTTAAATTAGTCACTTTGCATCCGCCTCTTTCATATTTCAACCCCTAGATCCATACAAAACATGTAAAAAAAAATCCTATGTACTACATCTACGTACTACCCTATCTACTTTTCGTCGTCGGAGACGTCCACGACGACGGTGCCGGGCGATGGCTGGACGGGCAGGTAGGAGGGCTCCGGCTCATCCTCCTCCTGCTCGACCTCATCCATGTAGGCGAACATCTCCGCCTCCTCCGCGGCCTCTTGCGCCTCCATCTCCTGCCGGCGACGGCGTCTTGCCTCCGCAGCCGACTCCGACCGGAGGGAATCGAGGATGGCCTGCTGCTCCACCTGCAGATCCCCGTCGCCAGCGTCCCCTACATCCTTCTCCTCCGGTTCATACCCCTCCTCCTCAAAGTCCTTCTCCTCCTCCTCCTCCTCCTCGTCGGCGTCCTCCTCCTCCTCCTCCTCCAACTCCTCCTCCGGATCCACTGCATCCGGAGGTAGCCCCGCGGTGATCCGGACTTCGCGCCTAGCCCGGATCTGCTTAAGGAGCTCGAGCCGACGCTCCGACGTTAGAAAGGGCTCGCTCCTCACCCGGCGGCGTGGGGGCATGGCTACTAGTCGGACGGGTGGAGTGGAAAGTGGCGGCGGCGGCGGACAGGAGGAGGAAAATGTGGATGGATGGTAGGGTTCTGGTGTCGCCGGTCGATTTAAATAGCCGGACAATGCACTACGCGGCCCGCTGGAGCTGCGCCACGTGGCGTCATCAGTCCGACGAAGGAGACGAGCTTCGGACCGCCGGGTTTGAGGGCGTTTCCGGCTGGGACCACTTCGTCAGTCCGACGTGGCGGACGCCCAGGCGCCCCTATATCCACCCCATATTTAGGCTGGATATGGGGGGTGCCGGTCAGCCGGGCATTTGAGACCCGTTTGAGACGTCCGTCTGAGTCAAAAAAACATGACCGGTCAGTGACCGGGCGGCCAGCCCGGGCGTACAGGATACATCTCATATGTGATTGAAATTAAGCCAAGTGAGGGTGTAACATTTTCGAAACGCAGGGAAAGTACTACTTCGCATCTTTGGGCTGTACGTCTGTTTTTGACTGTAAACGATGTAAATTCGATGATTCGATCGATACGTGGACTCTGTTCATAGCTTTGGTCAACACAATTCCGTTGGCAAACACTTGTGGCGGGTTGTCGTTCTTGGGCGCCTGGATCAGTTGATAGTGTGTGCCAGATGAAGTTGTTGTGTACAGGCATACAAAATATACCAAAATGTCGTTAGATGACTACATGTTAGGTAATGACCTCACTAGTGATGATTTGGACCCCGGGAATCAAGATCAAGATGGGTGAGAATGAGATCTGCCGATCAAACAATATATACAACTAAACACGTTCGCCATGCAGAATTTTGTAATTCATGTGATGGAAGTGTGACCATTTTTTTTGTCAAACAGTGTGACCATACCTACCGTGCTGCATGCAAGTCCAAAATTGAGAACGCACATCTTCTGTTACGATATCTATGGACCGGTGGGGGGGGGTGTGGGGGGGGGGCTTGTATATCTTTGCCTTTTAATGCCGACCGAAAGTGCCCTTATCAACTCGAGCTCATATGAGCTTGGTATGAACAGTAAAATTCAAACAACAAACTGATTTTTTTGACAAACTTTGACAAATATTTTAAATGCTTGCAAAGTTTCATCATAGAATGACATTCATGAAAGTTATGGCAAAAGGAACAAGACCAGAACTCTAAAGTGCTTTCAAAAATAACATTTTTACAACATCGATTTTTTTTGCCACATCTTTCATGAATGTCATTCCATGATGAACGAAATTGTGTTGTCCTTTGCGGACAGATGTATATAGTACCTATTGCAGGAGTAATCTAGAGGCAAACGCGCAGAGGACAGGAACAAGCTTCATGGGCAGGCATGAAAATTATAACAAACTGTCATTGTACTAAAGCTACGTCAATTAAGTTGAATCAGAGAGAGTACTACTACAAGTTAAGCCAGTGACCTCATTGATGATGATGTGGACCACATGAATCAAGATTGAGATGGGTTGTAAGATTAAGATGTATCGATCAAACAATGTATATATAACAAACCACGTTCGCCATACAGCAATATTTATTCATAGGATGAAACTGTGACCATACATCGACGTGTTGCATGCAAGTCCAAGAATGAGAACGATCATCTCTGGCTGCTGGCTGCGGCGCAACATTTATGACTATGATCATGTGCATGGAATTTGTTAGTTTAACGCATTAGCTCTGAGATTAATTGATTCCAGTTTGCATATGAGCACTTCATCGAAAAGAGTTTGCATATAGTGTGTTTTTTATATTGAGAAAATTGCACAAACACACAACTTTTGGGGCTGAGGTAACACAAAACCACAGCTCTAGTGGATTTTGGTAAAATTACAACTCTAGGACAAACTGGTAACAAAAACGTCAAATCTAGATTGAACACAAATCTAACGAGTGGGCCCCACTAGTCGTAGACACAAAGTGGTGGAGAGCTAATTTTTAGCCCAAGCTCACGCCGGAGCTCCACTTGAGCAGAGCCGAACCAAGCTCAAAATAAACTTGTATACATGTTTTAGCTTATAAAAACTATCAAAATTTTAAAATGGCTGGGCTAAATAGGCTAAACATTTTCCAGATTGACCACTAAAAGATGTTTTGAATTATTGTAAATTTTTGTAATTTGAAAAAATGTTTGCCTTCAAAATGTTTGGGTTATTGTAGATTTTTTGGGTTAAAATCCTGTTTTAGTGGTCAACCTGGAAAATGTTTAGCCTATTTAGCCCAGCCATCTTTTAGTAGAACGGTTGTAATTTTTTTGGGTTAAAATCCTCTTTTTTGGTTTTCTGCTACCTTAGTCTCAAATATTCTGTATTTGTGCAAATTCAATTTTTTATTTCCTTTTTGAGGCAATTTTTTCATTTCCTAACCGAGCATGTGTTCGTTGAGCCACACTTGTTCACACAGCCCAATTTGAAGTGCTTGGGCTCCTAACTATAAAGATGCTCGTGTGGCTGGTGACATGAAGAATGCGATGTTAGACGGCCCATCACCGAGCTAAGCGGGACATTCCCCGTAATGGAAATTCCTAACGGACACTCGATGCGTCAAGTTGTCACTGATTCGCACAAAGCAAGGAACCTAACGACTGAGATGGGCGGGCCCAATTATGAGATAATGAACGTGTCGGTTTTGGGACCCTTCTAGAATGTTCCTGACCAGTTTTGGCAACCTTCTAGAAGGTTCCTGAACCGGTTTTTCGCTGTTTTTTCTGTTTCAGTTTTTTATTTCTTTTTCATTTTTTCTGTTTAATTTTTTCTTTTTCTGTTTCTTTATTACATTTTTCTATTTCTTTTTAATTACTTTTCCCTGTCTTTTTGTTTTCTTTTTTCTTTTTCAGAATTTCAAAAATTGTTTCAAAATTTGAAAAATGTTCAGAAGTTCAGAAAATGTTCCTGTTATAAATTTTTATTTTAAAAAATCAAAAAATGTTCTTCGTTTTATAAAAACAATTTCGTATATTTGAAAAAAATGTTTGCCTTCAAAAAAAATGTTCATAAATTCAAGAAATGTTCCTGTTTACAAATTAAAAAGTGTTCGCAAATTTCGAATAATGTTCGCTTATTGGTAATTTTGTTCAGAGTTTCAAATTTTGTTCACAGATAAAGAAATGTCCATTTTTGGGAAAATGATCACGTTTTAAAAAGAGTTCCTTTTTTCCAAATTTGTTCACAAATTCAAAAAGTTGCCATTTTTAAAAAATTCGCACGTTATGAAAATTTTCACATCTTTAAAAATTGTTCGTGATGGTCAAAAAATGTTCAAACCTGAATAAATGTTCCTGTTTTCAAAATTTGTTTGCAAATTCATACATTCTTCCCATTTTTTTAATTTTGGTAATAAATCCAGAAATTGGTCACCATTTTTGAAAACTTTTTTGTGGTTTCTTATAATTTATTTTGAATTTAAAAAATTATTCACAATTATCTTGAAATGTTTGAAAAAAGAAAAATATTCGGAATTGCCAACACAGTTAGTTCTAAAAGAATTCGCGCTGCATATTGATCACTGGCGCTAACCAGCTCCATTAGCTAGGTTCCTGTGTCTACTAGTTGCGCATCGTGATTTTGAATTTGCACTAACTCACAACTTTTTTCGTTGCTTTTTACACCGCTAGCTTCTCATGCGTGGGCTGCCTAGGCGGAGAATGCCCTGTGCGAAGCCCCGCCTGTATGCCGCAGAATGCAGCAAATAGGAGGTCTCCCCTGTAATATTCCATGCATTTCCTGTCAAGCCATCTCGGAAGAAAGAACTCACAGAGCCGGGATCGGCAACTAATAGTCCATTGATGAAAAGGGGCTGGGGAAAGCTTCCGCCTAGACCATGTATCACTTAATTTCGCCTCTACTTTTCTCTCTCATTTCCTATTTGTGGTTTTTTTTTCTTTAGTTATAGGAAATATAAATTTTGCCAAATGGTCGAATATTTTTAGAACCAAGTAAACATTTTTAAAGAAATAAAAACCTATTTAAATTACACGAACCTTACTTTTAATTAGTTGAACACATTTCTTTCATATGTGCGCAGGTCTCCAAAAAGTGTGGACGCTTTTTAAAATAACATGAACATTTTTATGAATTTTTTTCCAATATGTGTGGACATTTCTTAATGCATGTACGTTTGATTTAATTAATTTCTTTAAATATGTATCCCTTTTTTATTTATATGAAAAGGATTTAAATGCACGAAAAAAGTGTAAACACTCTTTTAAATTTCATGCACTTTTTCAAGATGCATTGGGAGTTTTTGAAAATTCCATGAACACTTTGAAGACATCATGAACATTTTTAATAATATAGTGAACACTATATAAAACACATTATAAATTATGTAAACATGCTATTTTATAAAAAAAATTGTTAAAATAAAATTAAAGGAAGAAATGAGAAAAAAAATATATTGACCATCTGTGGGCAAGCCGCTCAGTACGACGGTACCAATGGCTAATGGGACGACGCCATGCTATTTGACCTAAAAGTGTCTTATAGTAGCAGGATCTCCTATTTATCGATTTGTACGACGAATAGTCCCTACAACGCGTGTGTTGCTTGCTCCTGTCATGCAGGAAAATTGGCAAGTTCACTCCTGACAAAAAGAACGGCAACTCTCACTCCAGAAAAAACCATGCACCTCTTTTTGGCTGAATAAAAATGGCCGTGAAAGATCATGAATTTCCAAAATGTTAATGGTTTTAAAATATATTCATGATTTGTTTTAAATGTTCACAGAATTTCATAACTTATTCAGGAAATAAATTTTGAAATTATTCATGAATTCCAAAAGGGGTATTTATAAATTTTGAAATCAATATTCACAAAATTTAGAAAATGTTCATAACCTCGAAACTATTAGAATAAAACCAATGAAAATATGGAGGAAATAAAAGAGAGAAGCCATAAAACCTGGGAAAGAAAATAGGCAAGAAAAACTACAATAGGAAATCGTAGAACCAGAGCAACTGCTTGCGCTACCGGACACCCTTATGTGGGGCCTAATTACCTCTGGCTTTGGTAAGCTTCTTTTCCCGTTTCTCCACCGACTTTTCTGTATTTTTTTCTGTTTTCTATTTTTTTTCTTTTTTCCTTCTTGTTTCTACTTTTTCATTTTTCATTTTTATTTTCAAATTCATGAAGTTTTTCAATGTGCATGGTTTTATTATACGAACATTGTTTCATGCCAATTTTAAAAAAAGAGAAGAAATCTTTACATTTTCAAGAAAATTTGTTAAATGTGCGTATATTTTTGAAGGTATGCATTTTTTAAGTGATAAAACATTTTTTATGTGTTATGAACTTATTTTCAAAAACTGGGCGAACAGATTTTTAGATTCCATTAATGTTTCTTTCAAAATGTCATGAGGGATTTTGTAAATGTGTGAATAGTTTTGTTGAATGGTGCGAATTTTTTTTAAATGCCCTGAAAGTTTCCTTAGAAATGCACGAACAGTTTAGAAAAAAACTGTGAACAGTTTTAAAAGGTTCATGAAAACTTTTTTGAATTGTATGAACCATTTTTTGGTAATTACATACAACAAATATTATATATATTACAAAAAATACACTTATATTTATAAATTGAGAAAAAATAACAACGGAAACTAAAGGTGGGAAAAGGAGAAAAGGATGTGTTGTCAACAGGCGAGCGTTATAGGCGAGCAGCTATGAACTTGGGCCCGAGCCATTTACTGTTTTCTGTCAGCGAGCACCCCATGCACCTCGCAGAAAGTGAGACATAGACGGGCTCGCTATTCTTTGTAACAAGCGAAGAATAGCATTCCCCTAAAAAAAAAAGAAGCCGAGAATAGCATTTTCTTGTAGCAGCCCCCCAGGCCCCATTTGTTTGGGGTTGTGCTACGAATCATGGAGTTACTTTTGTAGGAAAACTATGATTTTTTTTTTGTAGGCAAACTATGTGTTTGGACCGAGATTTGCTTGTGGCGGAGTGCTTCTGGTGCACGATTTTTTTTTCAAACATTTATTGTAATACAAAAAAAATCATCCAGAAAATCATGCATGCAAATTTGAATGTTCATTAAAAATTATAAATTGTCAAAAACTTATACTGAGATTTGCATTATGTACAAAAAAAATACTAACAATCAACAGTGGTCGAAATGAAAATTCAACTTTGTAGAAACGCGACCAAATTTCTTGATTTTGCACAGGTTGCATTCTTTTGAGTTATTTGATGAAAATTTGCACGTTCAATGAAGTTGAAAATTGCTACATGTGTGTATTTTGTGGTGATTTTTTAATAAACAGAAAATTTGAAAACGGAAAATTTGCATGTTCAACTTATTTTGCCGCGTCGCTGAGTCGATGGTTGGATCATCCAGTACCTCCAACGCGTCCTCTTTCTCCGGCAGGCTCTCCTTTGGTTCCATGCGGCGGCTGCGGCAGCGAGAGGGAAGAAGAGAGTGGGAGAAAAGGGTGGGAGTTGGGTGGAGAGTGACAGGATGGAAGAAGAGATTACGGATTTTGCCGCGAAAATTGGGCGGGCAGCAACAAAAGCGTGGGCTTCTCCTGCCTTTTGGGTGGACCGAGGGTGTCGAAGTCCGGACTCCCACAAAACCTCCCACATTTGGTTCCAGTTTGCCGAAAAAACGTGGTCCGGACCGCTCGACGGACTGATACAGGACCACGTTGGATGGCACAACTCGTCCGAACCGCTCGGTCCGGACGTATACGGGTGGTTTGAGTGTCGACGTTGGAGATGCACTAAGAGCATCTACAACCGGAATTTGCAAATCCAACCCCTCAAACGCCCACGGACACGCTCGGGCGCAAGCGGACACTGACCGGGCACTCCCTAAATCCGCGCCTCCACACCAGTGTATCTCATATCCAGCACCCTATATCCATACGAATTCATGCAACGTAGTACGTAGATCACCAAACGATCAAAATCAACAAGAAACGAACATATAAACCGATACCAAACGGGCATAATTCACATAAACATCACCAAAAGGGCATAATTCACACAGTTCAACGATCTGGCACATTGTAACTACATACTAGAACTAGATTATATAAAAGGAGAGGGCGAGCTTCACCATTTCCTCGCCGGCGTTTGTCCTTCCGGCCGCTGGTGCTGTTGTAGGCGTCTGCAGCAGGAGGTGGGTCGACGTCGGAGCCGTTGGAGTCGGACCCGTCAGAGGAGGAGGAATCAAAGATTACGATGTAGCCTTGCAAGCGCCGGACGATGCGGTATTGCTTGCGCTTGAGCTTGGCCACCCTCGCCGCCTCCGCTGCTGCCTCCGCCGCCTCCCGCTCGGATTGCTCAATGCCGAGCCGGAGCTGCTTGGTGTTGATCCTCCGGAGCCGCCGGGCGTCCGTCTCCGCCGTGGTAAGTGACCGACGGTAAACCCACTGGAGGAGACGCTCCTCCTCATCAGGCACCGGCATCACGCGGCGGCGGGCAGACTGCGCAGCCGCGTCGGACCCGCCCCCCATCGCCCTTGCCCTCTTCCTCTCGCGGCGGGCGAAGCGTGCCTCCGACTCCGGAGTCCGCATCCGCGGCGCCGACGAAGCGGGCTAGAAACCCCTGCTGCCCGCGAGGAGCAGCGATCGGAGGTGGAGGAGGCCGTCGGGCGGGCGGAGCAGATTGGGCAGACCTCGCAGATCCGCGCGCGAGGCGGGAAGGGCCTGGGCCAGCGTCGGCGCTGCGATGACGGGCGACAGGAGGCGTCGCACCGGACCCGGAGCTGCCGCCCGTATCGACCAGCGAGCGCTTGAGCGCGATACGGAGCGCCAGCTCGTCCTCTTCTTCGGAGCTGCCGTCGGAGTGGCTGTTGGTGCTGGACATACTCGCCGGCGCTAGGGATTGGACGGATTGGGGAAAGGGGAGCGTCGGGGAGCGGAGTTAAGTGAGCTAGCGTTTGCTCCGGAGGGGGATTTTGTGAGACCGGGCCAACGGTGGGCCAGACTAACGTGGCGGACGCGTCCGGGCGCGCCCCGGGCAGCCTCATATCCAGCATATATTTGGACTGAATATGAGGGGTGCCGATCAGCCCGGACGTTTGTCCGCGGTTTGAGAGTTTCGGTTAGATCGATTTTTTATGTCCGATCAGGCGTGCCCGAGCGTTTGAGATGTGTTCCAGAGGTCCTATGCTCTAAAGGAAGCTCCAGTGTTAGAATCAGACTATCTATCTCTTCGATGTAATCCCTGACTTTCTGCTTAATGTTTTGCCATCAGATGTAATCCGCCAAAATGAATAAAGTGCCCCTTCATGGCTATTCTCAGAAAAAGAAAAACACATAGGAGTATTTCCTGCCCTTCCACGAATTCTTCCACTACCTGTCGGGCGCAGTGTACGGGATTATCTGGATGCTATGCTATCGTCCGATTGCAAGCTTCGCCTGCTAATCTCCGGGCGCTGGCCATTGCGCTCAGCGATTAATGTTTGTGCACTGCTCTACTCTGCTTATACCAAAGTATTAAAGTGGCTAAGCAGGCCCTCCTGTCGTTCATCTGCGTTGTTAGCGATGGATTACCGTGTGCTGACACGTATTCACGATTTCTCCCTGGCTGGTTCGATTCTTTTTTACCGTGCACTAGACCGGCCCGGCTGGTTCCCTGCTCCTGTTATGCGGTGGGCTGCCACCAGTGCCCTCGACCACGTCTTGCCACGTTTGCTTGGGTTGGGCTTCGTTCTTTCATCGATACGGAGCACTCGAGGGTTCGCCCAATCGCCCTGCTCTCCTCTCGGTTCAGTCGCCCCCATGGTAGCGGCGGCTGACCGATCACCACGGCGCCCTTCCCCCCACCTCTCCCTCGGAGGAGACACAGAGCAGCGAGGCGGCGGCGGCACAGCGACTACAATGGCCAGCGCCTTCTTCCCCAACCTCTCTCGGCAGAAGGACATCCTCCCCACCACCCCTTTCCCTTGCCGGCCATGGGAATCAGCAGCCCGACCTCAGGAGGTTTCCCAGCAGCACAGCGCCTTCTCCACCAGCGCATCTCTCCGTCGGCTGCGGAAGTCGGCGGCCCGCTGGCTGACCACACCAGCCTCGCCATCCTCATGCCCTCGGCAACCCGCTGCACGTCGCCTCCTTTCACCAACCTCGCCTCGCCAGCTCCCTGATCCGGCAGCTCACCCGGACCGGCTTCACCTCGCCGACGATCGCTCCCGGTTCTCAACTTCGGTAGCCTCTTTCTCCTGTGCGACTCCATGTAATTTTTTCTGCTTTCTACGACCGACATGATGATGCAATACCAATTTAATACCCCTATTTCACCCATGATTAATTTTTAGAAGTGTGCTTATATGAAAACAAGTGTGATTTATATATGCGAATTTACTTGAAAAAGTCCAGACTTTTGATGTTCATATCTTCCTGAACAGATATGTCGAACACAGGGTCCAGCTGATGTTCTGCTACATTAAGCATGCGTTTTCTGAACAACCTTTGAGTTTGGACTTTGGAGGATATGTCTTTTATGTATATTACAAGGCTCAGGAGATGTTTTTTTGTTCAGTTTGTCCTGAAGACATTTTTGCAGATTATGCATTTTGTTTTAATTGGTAAAGAATTGTTGAGTTTCAGCTTTTCCTGGCTTCAGCTCTTTCAGAGAAAATAGAGCATCCATCTATTTTTTGTGCTACACTCTACTCATTAAACATACCACTTCTCTTGGCACCACACTCATTTTGCTCTTTCAATCAGCACCTCCTTTTCAGATCCTTTCATTCAGACCGTAAATGTTGAAAGAGACCAAGACTATTCAGCAAGTATAGCAGAGCATTACAGAGGGATGGATGTCATGGATTATTAGCTGGATGATGTGAAAGTGACCCCACATTGCACGGCAGCCTCTTCATATTTTTAAGGTATCTCTTAAATCTTCTTCCCCATCGACCTCTGCTACAAATAGTTGCTTAATTGCACTCCTTGACAATATTCCTCTAGCAAAGTGTTGCAGATACATGCATTATTATTTGCATCTTGGTATTGTCGTGTTCCTTGATGAAAATTTATGGAAGCTTTTTGTGTATGCTGCTAGAGTGGCATGGAATTAATTAAACATACATGTTTCTGAAATTGCTTAGTCCGCATGTCACATTTTGCAATAGAATATGTACAAATTTCAGCATGTAATCAATTTTCAATGATTCAGTGCATATATTTTTACTGTGGAAAAGAGAAACTCATTATCTTGAAGTGCATTCAAATGGTTTGACACCAAATCAGAGTCAACCATTCATGAGCTACTTATCACCGGTCTTTTATTAGAAGCAATATGAGAAAACAAAATAAATAAGGCAGAAATAATACTTTTGATCTGTTCAGTACTGCTAACCAGTATGATGCTTTGGCTGCTCCAACTTTATGCTTGAATTAGGGGATGCTATCATAACTTGCTGAGTAGAATCAGAACCGATAACCAAGAACTGCTTTCAGTTTGCTCTTTTTGCAGGAATATATAACTAACAAATTGATCGAAGCATAGCCACGCATTTGTACCCACCTCGCGAGACCGAGGAGATGACATTGCTGACCCGCTCAACTCCGGTGAGAAAGCTCCTCCACGGTGCACAGCGGCAATAAATGAATGAGCTGGACATCATTGTCGGCGCTACCAGGTGTGGCCCTGGGATATCCACGGACGTGTGGGTCTGGCCGTCGAGGAGGGTGGCCATCAGAACTTTTGGTTACGGCAGGAGGCGCATTTGAGGTGTGTAAAGTTTCTCTATAACTGTATTTGTATCCTTCTCTATCATTTCTGTTCGACCATGTAAAGCTCTAAAATCTTAATTATTCTAGCAACATATAATGTGATCTTCCAAAAATTCTCTTTTTGTACTGAATACTTATCTCTGTTAGTGAGACTTCCCAACATATGTACAGAGCATATGCTCATTTGTCCATCCCATTGTTAGAGTGTGGGAAGAAATGAAGCCTTCTCAGGCCGTTTGATTCTGGGCCGTCGGATTAGCTGTCCAAAACTATCGCAACCGTCGGATCTTCGTCTGGATAGATCCTGGCCGTCAGATCGTCATCTGGATTGATCCGGGCCGTCGGATCGAAACGGCACTGCTACAATGAATAGTGTGGTGCCACCGTCTGTAAATCCCGTGCCCCACCGAGGGCATTCTCGTCTTTTCACACCCAGGCATATAAAAGGCAGCAGCCCGTGTGTAACCCTAGCCGCCGCTCCTCCCGCATCCTCTTCCTCTCCCTCTCTCGATCTTCTCTGGAAACCTAACCGCGCGCCTGCACGCTCCCTGCCGCGCCGTTGCCCCCGCTCGCCCTCGTGCCTTCCCCTCCTCCCTGCCCGCCGTCGCTCCCGCTCGTCCTCGCGCCCTCGCGCCTTCCCCTTCTCCCCGCCCTCTCGCTGCTCAGCAGTAGGAGCGCGGCTCACCATCGGAGCGTGGCTCGCCGCCGACCCTCACGAGAGAGGTCATCGCCCCCGGTCAACTCTGGCCGCCTCCACCACCACCCACTGGCAGGAGGCCCACCACTCCTCCTTCTCCTCCACCACGTGCATGTTCCTCACCGGGAGGGGGAGCGTCTCTGCCTGGAGGCGGCGCCATCGGCTGGAGGAGCGGCGGCTGGGTATCCGACTCTCTGCTTTGTTCGACAAGGAGCATGTCGCCGTCACCTTGGGTGCAGCCGTCCGGTGGAAGGCGCTCTCCCTTTTTCAGAAGGCGAGGAGGATCGGCGTTTCCAGCCCCCCCGCGTCCTCTCCAGGTCTCACCTGCGTTCCATCCTCAGATTCACCCATGTCTTCTCAACACTCATGCTCCCCCCTTCTCTTTCTCTCTGATCCATGTTTTCTATGTCTTAACATACATGTCTTTGCGTGTGCGTGCAGCAGCTCGGCAGAGACAAAAGAGGAGGTCACCGGGAGATGACGGAAGATCAAAGGAGGATGGTTAGTGTATGCTGCCCGAGTACTATCAAATCTGTTTTTATACAGTGTTGGTTCCCAACTACTGAAGTCAAAAAATCACTAAGCTTGTGGGTACAGTAAGTTAGTGTTAATGTCTGTCACTGGTTACAGAAGTTAGTGGTTCACTGGATATTGGTTACAGTAAAATACCCCTATGTTACAGTAAGTTAGTGGTTAACTGAACTACCGAAGATTTGTCTTCGATTGTACATTAAAGTTAGTGTTCTAAATGTTCTCAGTACTGTACTGAAGATTTGTCACCGACTGTACTGAAGATTTAAAGTAAACTGAATTTAGAATGCATATACATTAGATTCCAAAAATGGTAGTAGCACTTGGTGCTCATATAAAGCCCATAAGAGCAACCAATTTAAAAGTTTAAAGATAATTTGTGAGAATCTACAACATTTTCTGTAGAGATTAACAGTGAGGCTTAATCTACAACATTATCTGTAGATTAATGGTCAGGCTAAATTGCACTCCATTTTCTGAGAAATTTAAACTGGATGCTGGTATTTCTATGGTCCAGTGAATTAATGCTTGACTGTATCTCCAATGCACTCAACCATTCTCTGTGATTATAGTTTCACCGTATCTCGAACACAAGGACAAATGTATTACTCCGGTATAAATCTCCAAGGATTGTGTGCAAGCAATCTCTAGGATCAATATTCAGTTTAGCATATTAGTTAACACTAGGGCCAGTATTCAGTTAACAGTGGGATCAATATTCAGTTAACGCAAGTAATGTACATGTGGTTAGCATCAACGTGATCGATGCAGTGGACAATGCCAACGATCAGTTCGTTTTTGTGGACTGTTATCCCTGGACTGAACTCAAGCAGTAAGAATATATTTGTATCTTGATTATTAGCAGAACAAGTTGCATGATAATTATTTCATTCTTAGGGAAATATTTGTTGCTGACTTGCTATTGACTCTCAGATTTGCAAGGTCGATCGACATATGCGACAAAGATCCTGTTGTGCACAAGCATACTCCATACATTGTTATCCTTGTGAGGCTTGCAGAAAAATGGGCAGATGCGCGTGATGGTCAGTGACCTTCGGCCAGGCAAGAGAAAAGGGAATTTAAGGTACATGATTTTTTGGGTTTGTTGGCCAAATAACTAAACAAATTTCTAGGATATTCTGATTGTTGACAAAGCTACTGTTTTTGCCAGGACCTAATTCGAGCCGTATGCTTAAACCGCAAGTCATCCAAGAAGTGGTCCGGTTTTACACAGTGCTCCTAATAGTACATTAAAAGGAAAAACAGTGAACTCCCTCAAAATGATTTGGCCCTTGACTCCCTCTCAATATGGTTTCCCGGTGCATAATGGACTACCAAACAATGTTAAGAAGCCATAGGTAAGCAAGAATTCACAATTAACAGCCCTTGTAGCTGTGATAATATGACATCATGATAGTTTGGTAATCCAGAATTCACAATTAACAGTCCTTGTAGCATTTACATACATGTTGGGTTCAGATAGACATATGAAATACCTTGATGCTGACCCTAACAAGCCCAGCTAGGCCATATGAACGTGCAGCAACCAAGATGGTATTTGCACTCCTGCAGATACTATCTAATTTCGATAAAGAACTCTCTGGAAGCTGCAGTGGTGAAAACTTGGTGCATACTGCATATAGATGTTCTTCTAGAATGTGCATTTTAAGATCAAGCATTTTCTTGATTTTCATATTTAAGATCAAGCATTTTCTTGATTTTCTTAATATGGAGCTTTGACCATCTCTTTGGTGACCAGTTTGGATAATTTTAGTTATAGCACCCAGGCAAATTTTGTTTTTTTCTGTATATTATCAGTCTTCTCAAAAATTGAAGGATTGGTAAGCCTTTTGGTATTCTTATATATTTTTAGTCCATGTTAGGATATCTAAATTCAGTTATGCTTTAATCTTCAAATTTTGAGAATCTATTTATTTACCTTGCTTTGTTATGATGTGTTCTGTGCTCCTAAAAGATACCAACCTATCTGTGATGAGGATATGAATAGGAAGGAAACAAATTATTCTGTATAGACATTATCTTGAATACAAGGTAAGTCATTTGTATATGTGCGCGCACCTGACTGTCGCAGTGGCTCGGGAAGGAGTGTGATTGTGCTAGCAGAGTAAAAGACCAGAATGGCAATGTCGCTCTGACTGCTCCTGGACTTCCATGGTGGCGCTGGAAGATTTAGTTGCCGCTTTGCCTGCGCTCCGCCTGATCACCGTTCATCCAGGTCTGCTAAATTTTCTACCACCCGTCTCTCACTGTGTGTGTGAATACCCTTGGCTATGTGTATATATATGAGTTAAAAGGACATGTGCCCATGAACAAATCATGTGATTTCTTTAATTCCATGAGTAATGCTCGAGCCTTGTGATTTCTAACCTATGAATGTAGTTTTGACAAGGCAAATACATTTTATTTAGAACCTGAACACTCATTACCTACAATTAGTGCTTTCTTGGACCGTCTCACCAACAAAAAAGTAATATACATTTACTCTTTTCCATAAAGAATAACTTAGCTTTAATAATATAGTTCATTGCTCTCCTCTTTGAACTATTCCTGAATTTGTATATCAGTTCCTGAATAAATACATATGAATAAAACATTTTCTGTTTTTTGTATTGGCCTTCAATGTAGTTCCAAAAGGAGAAGTTTCCTTATAAGACAATACTTGGTTGAGTTGTTGACAAAAGTATAAATAAAATGTCCACTGGTATTGATAGTGGTTGGGTAGAGCCATTGGTCATTGAAAAATAAAATCTTAATTGAATTATGATTTGCTAAACATTTATAGCATCTTGGCACTTATGTGCTTTCTCATGTAAACTTCTCATGATGTTCAGTGATAATTATGGCAAACTGAAGATATGTTGTCTATGCAGTACTATAACAGAGTTAAAATTCAAGCTCCTTTTGGCATTGTAACTGTGCTGCCTAATTATTTAGCACCGCGAACATCTAATTAAGTCAATGAATAGCTGTGTAAACTCAGGCCACAGATACCTGTGCTGTCTAATTAAACCTGTATTATAGATGTGTAAACTCATGCCAGAAAGAACTGTAACTTAGTTCAGAAAAGTTGTCAGTTTAATACTTGTGTCTAACATTGCGCCCTCTATTAGATATGATGGCAAGAAATAAGGTTCTCCTCTCTAAATGTCTTGCTGCACATGCATTAAACATTTTATACGGTGGGTGAATGATGCGGAAGTGAGAGTACACAAGTCAGTCCAGGTTTACTTAGGTTCCTTGATTTAAAGCGGTGTTGTCCTCGCTTGATTTAACATATAGCATTTCGATTACTTTAACATATTTTGTTGGTTTGTTTCTATATAAATTTAGCCACTCTTCTTAGATGGTGTTGTGATCAGTGTAATTTAGCTTGCTTCTATGTACTGTTGAAGTTTTGTTGCTGTGTATTATGCTTTAAGGCTTGCTATTAATTGTCGCTTGCATACACATGATTAGATGGGTCATGGATTTCTGCAGCTAGCATGCAAGGCTAATCTTGTGTGCCTGCTGCAGAAATAGCCCGGGTGGTAAATTAAATGGCCACACTCTAATGTAGTAATGGTGAATCCACTCATGTAACCACCTATAGTAATCAAGGACCAATACTAACTGAAGATGAATAAAAATCACTGGTCAGAGAACAAGATAAGAAAGAGGTGGCCATTGAGTTGTCACGATAGATCATAATCATGATCAGTTATTTAGTTGTTTCTCCTATAGCATTGCATGTAAATGAATCTTAATATATTTCAACCCCAGATTTACTTTTCTGCCTTTTCAATTTGTTAAAATAAGAACACGGAAGCCTCCAAACTGTATTTGATATATTGGCGATTTCTGATTGAATAATTTATGGTCCACTCCCTCTCTAAAGCTTAATCAAATAAGTCTGATGTTCTCCTCTACCCTTGCTATCAGAAAAATCTTCAATCCGTATTATATAATCGTTGTCTTGTGTTGTGTACCACTTTCAGAATATGACCTTCTTTATTTTCCTTTAGTTTGCATCGATTATTTCTTCGCCCGAGCCATGTTTTTAGATACTTCCCTTGAAAAAATAAATAGTTTTAGCTTTTAGATACTTATACATGTTCAAGTAAATTAAAATGTTGAATGTTTCTTGCTAAATCATAGGGAGCAAAGTTCACGAGTTTTGAGCTGTAAACATGCCTTACAACCATTTTATTTATAAATACCTGTAAATGATATAGATGTTGGTCTATCTCACCTGCAAAAAAAATGGCTTACAACCAATAGATCTATTGTTCCAACAGGTTCAAAATTGAACTTGTTTTGCTATAAATGGCCTCCCGCAGTTGTATACAAAGCTGAAGTGGGTACCACCGCCATGAAAGGTATCGTCGTTCGTAGAATTTTCAGTTAAACTATCAATTTGAGTATATTTTTATTTATTAATGTTAATCACACCAATGGAATCAACCTGCGGAAACAGTACTTGCAAAGGTGGGTTGGAGCTGAACTGAGGAAGTTGTCGATGCTCAAGCCATGTGCAAGAAGAGTGAACCAGAAAACTGAGAAGATGTTTATTTTTTATGGTTTATCCTTAGGTTGTATTTGACTATTTATTGTGGCAAATTGGCCGAGTTTTCTAACTGGAGTCTCATTGAGGAATGTCGAAGGGTTTAGAGTTGAATTTAAGGTCTACCAGTAATATAGGAAGAAAGTTGTGGTGTGTGCAAGTTATCTTATGAACAAGTGAGACCACCATTAATTTAAATCTCTCATATACTTCGTTAAGTTGTCAATCTGACTTGTGTTCCTTTCAAGTTGCATGGCCATTTTAATAATTAATTATGCAATTTTAGTGCTCCTAATTAGTGCTTTTGATCTATGTCATATTACGTGAAATACCAAATGCATGGTTAGTGCTGGGATAGATTCTATGCGTGCTTCTTTTGCACTGAACTTATTGTCGTAGGCACCTTTTGTTCTCTTATTAGCTATTATAATCTCATGATCGTGCTGAATTAGGTGATGCCTTGCTTTTGGACAGAGTGAATGTTTTTTTTAACCAGATGTTAAGTTGTCCCGTTGACTGTATTACCGGATTGGACATGATGGTACTCGGCAGCACCGCTGCCGGGTGCGGCAAGCCGCAATTCCTACCTAGTACATAACAAAGCGGCTTGGATCATGGGGGTGTGGTGTGGAAATCCAGCTAAAACTAGCCTTACCGAACAGTATACTAGCTCAAAATTAATTTCCCTCCAATTAGTATCCTGTTTTTGGGACGAGGATTGACAATTCATATCTATTTTCAATTTAGAGTGAAAATCATTTTGTACATATATCTGAATGGAAAGCATAATCAGCAACATATAAGATAATTATTTATGCGCTGACCACTAATTAAGAACTACTAGAAATTGATGTAATGATATAGTGTATCGTTATTTATGCACAAGGAAAGTATTTTACGCATCATATTATACAAGGCATGTACTTTGCATAATCATATGATTTTGATACAGCGTGTCTGCTTTGGCTGGGAACTGTTCCATATAATCATAGCATAATTTCCTGTATGTTTTTATTTTAGAGCAAATATGTCCTCAATTCATAGCCTATAAAATGGTCTGGTTGTATAAGAGTATTGAGTGGGATAGAAGGCACAGAACCAAGACTTCATGTTGTTGTTCTTTGAATCTGTATTATATGTTTATTTATCATCAAAGTAGCTTCCTTTATTGTTTTCCCTTTTTGCAGCCAGTTCGTGTTGTTTTTTGGTGTAAAACTACTAAACGGAAATATGTGAAATTTGTTAAGAGGCTAAAACTCATTGCAATGTACTTAATTTGTGTCAGGAGCACAAAAGAGAGAGAAGATCCACCCATCATGCCCAAGAAAAGGAATCATCACTTACACTGAAGAAGCTGCTAGGACACTTGGATTTGACCTTGAAAAGGAAACTGCAAGGTATTAGCATTTCTGGATGCCCAGATGCTTACTGTCTACATGTGCATGCTATTACAGTCAAATGTATGCGTAAATCTTGCCATGTGCATCGACTCTGTCAGGAAAGGAAGCGATAACTTGCAGGTCTTCTTCCAAATTCATTAATATATTTATTTTCTCCCAGGTTTATTGAAAACAATTTTCCTGCACATTGAACGGATGTCAGCTTTGCGGCTAAGATCTAATGCTTCTAGGTATGACTTCTGTAAGTATTTATTATTATGCTTTGGGATAATTAGATTTATGCCCCTAGTTGTGTCCCACTCGGCTGTTTTACCCCTAATTTCCAAAAGTCACCGGTTATGTCCAAGTCACTTCGCTCCTCTTATGCTTTTGCCCTTTGACCGTTTGACTGTCAGTTTGAAAAAATCATAACTAATTCATACTAAATCAGAAAAATGAAAATAAGATACCAAAATGTTCGGAAAAACATCACTTATATGTCAGTGTCATTTGCATTCATGAAAAAAGTGTTGGAAAGTGCCCCTCCGAGTTTGTTTTAGCTCTTATGATACCACCATGAATAGTAAAATCTAAAAAAATTCAAAAAAAAAATTGGTGGCAAAGAATGACAAATGTTTTAAGTGCTTGCCAAGTTTTTCCTCCGAGTTTTAGCTCTTATGAACACCAAATTTTTTTTTTGAATTTATTTAGATTTTACTATTCATGGTGGTATCATAAGAACTAAAACTCGGAGGGGCACTTTCCAACACTTTTTTCATGAATCCAAATGACACTTACATATAGGTGATGTTTTTCCAAACATTTTGGTATCTTATTTGCATTTTTCTGATTTAGTATGAATTAGTTATGAAATTTTCAAACTGACGGTCAAACGGTGAAAGGGCAAAAGCATAAGAGGTGCGAAATGACTTGGACAGAACGGTGACTTTTGGAAATTAGGGGTAAAACAGCCGAGTGGGACACAACTAGGGGCATAAATCTAATTATCCCGTATGCTTTTGGCAGAGCCCACCATATTGTCTTTTATAGGTTCTCTTTTGCTGGAAATGACATCAAGAGAAATATCAGTATGTATTATCTTCAATTCGAAGCGTACAGATTGTCTCTTACCGCTGATTATCAATAGACCAACATCTAATTTAGAGATAGATGAATTTAGGAGACTAAGGTCAATTGCATTTTTTGTAGCTATGGGATTCAGACATAATATTAAATTATTCACTATTTTTCCCTTCTGGTAACCAAACTGTATATTAATTATTGGTTCTTGACTATTTATGTTTTTCCCATCCGCTACAGCCTGTACTCAGTAAACAAGTGATGTCAGTGTCCTAATTTGTGGTGACTGGTGAGGAATGAACAAAAAAGAGGATGGTGTGGCCACTGGTGTGCTAACCACTGTCTTTGCAAGACACGAATCCATTTCTCTTCTGTCGATTGATGAGGACTACAAACAAAAAACAGTTTTGCAGTACATTAGTTGTTTTCTGGTTCATTTCAAAACGCGTACCTACTGAAATCTTTCTGATCCTGTCCTGATAGTGCAGTAGAATAGATGCATTTCGATATTTGCCACTGGCTTAAGAATGAGTTGTATTTAGTTTTCTTCTCTAAAATTTTAGGCCTCACAAGCTTAAGAATCAAACTGTAAGGCAACAAACTCAAGGAATTTTACGAGTTAAATCTTTCACATCCCGAGCCGAAAAAGACATGCATATTACTACACTAGGAGGTACTAATTTCTATTTGTCTCTTACATGTGCTATTTTGTTCAGTATTGTTTTTAACCAGGTACAAAATAGATGCCAGGGACATTGATGTAGATGCTGATCCAAAATCAAATTTGTAGATCCAGAATTCACGTTCTTCAAACTTTGAGGTCAAACTGTTACAAGAACAGCCAAGGCACTTCTTGCGGCTAGAGAGGGGATCCAATCTAACTATATCCTATATAAGATATGCAGTGTGTACCAGTCAAGTTCTTACATAGTATGTTTTATTAAGTCAAGCTGGATTGCACATCTTAGCTCCCCTAGGTGAGGATTTCCACTAGCTGACTAATGTACAAATATAAGCAGATTTGTTTTTTCATTTTTCACCGTGAAAGCTTCGATCCAGTGTGTTTTGGTGACTTAGGTTTGACAGTATATGCTTTGGATATTTACAATTCGATGTGTAGATTCATCTGAATTCACATTTTACTATAAGTAAATTAAAATTGTTTTTAATTGTAGGGCGGCATGATGAAGGGGTTGTTACCAGCTGCTCGGTTCATATGTTTAGGGAGAGAAACTAAGAAAGGCTCTATTTATACAATTGAGTGTTTAACTCATTATGATGCTAAGAAGATATAGATCGGTGTATCACACCCTCAGCATTGGCTTTATTCCTGTCGGGTCACACTAATAAGGATGCCATGTTATTATGTAAGAATATATGTTGCGTGATCCAGTGTACTTTGTTGCCTGCAAGAAGATCAAACTTGTTGCCATGGAATATTTTTGTACCTTTTGTCAACTGTTTGGGCTTTGTGATTACTGAACACACGCATTTCACACAGGCAATCTCGTGGGCACGCCGCGCTTCTGCTTGCTAGTTAAAATTTACCACTGCTCGACTCGTAGATCTGACCTGTGCAACCTACACGACTAGACATGTACGACCACGATGCATGAAAGCCGGCAGCCCATCCTTCCTCGGTCCTGCGGGGGTCAAATCAAGAGACTCGGATTTATACCATGGATTTAGAGCAACTACAGCAGCCATGCTGTCCAACACCCCCGACAGAACGGCCCGGTCACTATTTAGATGGGCTCATCATACCGCGACTTGACACGTCCGGGCTGACGATCCTAATATACCATACATATCTGAGGCGGTTTGAGCAACTCCAACGCGTCGAGACGCGCGCTTCGTCCGTTTTACGATCGTTTCGGTCGGCCGTCCGCTCGTCGTCCGTCCAGTTTTACGTTTGTTTCGGTCGGCCGTCCGCTCGTCGTCCGCCCAGTTTTACGTTTGGATCGGCCATGCGCCCAACACGCTCGACCCATTTTATGTGCGCACATAATTTTTAAAAGGCCCGCGACCATAGTTCATGCCGGCGGCCATGCCATCGCCCAGAGTTCATGCCGGCGCCATGCCAGCGGTCGGGATACATGCCAGCCTCTAAAAAACCCACCACACAGTTCATGCTGGCGCACTTGCCAGTGGCCGACACACATGCTATCACACAAAAAGGGGCGGGAGTTCAACCATGCCATCTCGATCGTGGTCATGCCAGCACCCTTGCCGGCATACCAAAAAAAAAAAGGATGGCGCTCTACGCCATAGATCGCTCGTCATCAACTTGAGCATGTCGACCTTCATGATCTCCACCCCCGTCATCATGCTAGAGAGCGCCACTTCTTTTGCCTTGGTCTTGGTATTGGCGGCCTCGATCTCGAGCATCTTCGCTTGCTTCTCCGCCTCCATCTCGAGCATTTTGGCTTGCTTCTCCGCTTCGAGCTCAAGCCTCCTCCTTTGGATCTCCATGAAGGCGTTCATTTGCTCTTCCTTGTCTTGCCGGCGCTTCTCGTCCCTTGTGTCCTTCTTGCTCATCATGCCCTCCAAAGTGGCATGCAAGGCAATCGACGCCGCTTCACGCTTGTCCTCCTTCTTGGAATTGGTCTTCCCCCGCGGTCGTGGCTTCTCACCCTCTCCATGCTCCTCGACGGCTTCCTCCCCCCCATGCGCCTTGGTGGCGGCATATTCTGCCTGGAACTTCTCCTCCTCGTTGATGATCATCCAACAATGGGTGAGGTTGAAGGACTTGCCGTCATGTTGGGCCTTGAATGCCTCCAAAGCTTGGAATGCCTACAAATGAATAACTTGCAAGCATATGGGCAAATGGACATGCAAGCACAACGGAAACGGATACGAAGAGGACACATGTATACCATATCTTTGGGACCGAGGCCGCTCATGGGACGTGCTTGGATGCTCTCAAGGGTTGCACAAAACTTGTTGCGCTCTTATTGTATCACCCTCCATCGCTTTGAGAGAGACAACCACCCGCGCTTGCTCTTCATTTGGTAGGGCGCGGACTTCTTATGTTTATGGTACTCACGATGAACACGAAACCAAAAGGTAGATGCCTTTTGCTCGGCGTCGACCTTGGGGTCTTGTCCAATGTCCCTCCAACACTTGCAAAGGAGTTTGTCCTCCGGCTGCGTGCATGCCTTCGTCCGCTTGCTTTTTGCGCTTCTTGTTTGCGCCGACTTGGTTGCCGAGCTTATCCTTGAACAAAGGCTCCCCGTCGATGTCCATCTCATCTTCTTCCTCAAGGCCGTAGTCCTCCGGGAATTCGTGGTCGAGCGGGAAGGTGCTACCCAAGCCGACCTGGTCTTGCATGAAGGGGTCGTCCATGCCAGCTTGATCAAAGGTGGCGGGCATGAAGGGCGCTTGGCCGTCTTGGCTTTGGGTCTCATCGGGATCGAAGGCAGCCGCGCCCGCACCGCCTGCGGAGGAAGCGGCTCCCGCACCGCCTTCGAAGATGATATTCTCGATGATGAAACGGTTGGCCGTCTCATCGTCACCGGTGGCCGGCATTCTGTCGAACAGGTTGCGGGCGTCGGGAAGCTTGTCGGTTGTCATCTCCCCAGGGCGTTTCCTCGCTCCTTCGGAGGATGATCCACCGGCCACCGGTGTGGCGTTGAGGTCGATGGCCATGGTCGCGGCGTGGGCGGCGCCACCACGCTCACCTCCGCCGGGCATTCCCTGGAGAAGCGGGAGGCCTGTGGATAGACATGGAAGTCGGGAATCGGCTGGGTGGCAGACACGCGCGGTGACTCTGGCAGTACCACCCAAGGGAATGTCGATGAGCCCGTGGTGGCCGCGGCCATGGCGGCCCTGACAAGCCCGTGATGGCCAGGGTTTAACCCTAGGTAGAGCAGGGCCTCCCTCGTTGCCGCGGCCACTCGGGCATTGGTTTCCTCCTACTGTGCGGCGGCGGAGAGGGCGGCGGCGGCCGCAACTTCGAGATTGCGGTCCTGCGCGTGCCTCCGTCCCTTCCTCTTGGCCGATGATGTCTACTACACAACTTGTTCTTGTAGACTCGTGTTGGGCCTCCAAGCGCAGAGTTTTGTAGGATAGTAGCAAATTTCTCTCAAGTGGATGACCTAAGGTTTATCAATCCGTGGGAGGTGTAGGATGAAGATAGTCTCTCTCAAACAACCCTGCAACCAAATAACAAAGAGTCTCTTGTGTCCCCAATAGACCCAATACAATGGTAAATTGTATAGGTGCACTAGTTCGGCGAAGAGATGGTGGTACAAGTGTAATATGGATAGTAGATATAGGTTTTTGTAATCTGAAAATATAAAAACAGCAAGGTAACTAGTAACAAAAGTGAACAAAAACGGTATTGCAATGCTTGAAAACAAGGCCTAGGGTTCATACTTTCACTAGTGCAAAATCTCTCAACAATGAAAACATAATTGGATCATATAACAATCCCTCAACGTGCAACAAAGAATCACTCCAAAGTTTCTATCGGAGAACATAGGACGAAAACGTGCATCAACCCCTATGCAAAGATCACCCCAATGTCACCTCGGTAATCCGCGAGTTGAGTGCCAAAACATACATCAAGTGAATCAATAGAACACCCCATTGTCATCACGGGTATCCACATGCAAGACATACATCAAGTGTTCTCAAATCCAATGCTCAACCCAACATAACGAAACCTCAAAGAGCAAGACTCAATTCATCACAAGACAGTAGAGAGGGAAGAACACCATAAGATCCAAATATATTAACAAAGATCGCGGTACATCAAGATCGTGCCAAATCAAGAACACGAGAGAGAGAGAGAGAGAGAGAGAGATCAAACACATAGCTACTGGTACATACCCTCAGCCCCGAGGGTGAACTACTTCCTCCTCATCATGGAGACCGCCGGGATGATGAAGATGGCCTCCGGTGATGATTTCCCCCTCCGGCAGGGTGTCGGAACAGGGTCCTGATTGGTTTTTCGTGGCTACAGAGGCTTGCGGTGGCGGAACTTCTCATCTAGGGTTCTTTTCGGGGGTTTGGGTATTTATAGGAATTTTTGGTGTCGGTCTCACGTCAAGGGGGTGCTCGAGGGGCCCACAAGCTCTGAGCTAGCGCCCTGGGGGGTAGGGCGCGCCTAGCGAGCTTGTGGCCTCCTCGTCCACTTCCCGGCCCAGCTCCGATGCTTCGGGGGTCTCTTTTGGTCCACAAAAAATCACTGTAAATTTTCAGCCCATTCCGAGAACTTTTATTTCTGCACAAAAAACAACACTACGGTAGTTCTGCTGAAAACAACGTCAGTCCGGGTTAGTTCTAATCAAATCATACCTAAACCATATGAAATTGTTGTAAATATGGCATGAATACTTCATAAATTATAGATACGTTGGAGACGTATTAGCATCCCCAAGCTTAATTCCTGCTCGTCCTCGAGTAGGTAAATGATAAAAGAAATAATTTATGAAGTGTGTATGCTAGCATAGTGCATAAATTTGATCAATGATAGTTCAAAACACTTTTTCTAGCATCATTATATATCATAAACAGTAGCTCACCTCATAAAATTTCTCATGATCAAGTAACAAGCTATTCACATGTTAAAGTATAGACCATAAACTTTCTTGAAAACTAACAAACTATGTTCTCAGTCATCAAACAATTGCAATTCATCTTATTTTCAGGAAGGGTCTATGTAAGAGCTTGGATTTACCAAATTCCACATACTTAACTATCATATAGTCTTCCATGATTGTTAACACTCAAAGCATATTTTTAGAACAAATAGTATCCATCGAACACAGAGAAAGATATGGGCTTAATGTTTCGCCTCCCAACTTATTTATCATATAGATAATTGTCAACAATAACAATTCATGATCAAATATATTTGAATGGCCATATATGCTTGGATCTTTCCCCACCATATGATACTTGCCAACTAGAGAATAATTGAGGTTGAAATGAGAAGGAATACTACTGACTCTTGCATAAAAGTAAAAGATAGGCCCTTCGCAGAGGGAAGCAGAGATTTGCAGAGGTGCCAGAGCTCAAAGCTTTTAAAACAGAGATGAATATAATTTCGAGAGGTATGCTTTCATTGTCAACGTAACGACCGAGAGTTCCCAATATCTTCCATGCTAGACACATTATAGGCGGTTCCCAAGCAGAAAGGTAAAGTTTTTACTCCCCCCTCTACCAACAAACACAAGCCATGGAGAGCCGAATCCTCGGGTGCCCTCCATACCAACAACAATATGGGGGAGTTTTGTTTTATTATTATATTTTCATTTTGATTTTGATCATAGGACTGGGCATCCCAATTACCAGCCACTTTCTCGTGAATGACAAGCGAATAAACACTCATCGTGAGAATAATCCACCTAGCATGGAAGATACTGACCGCCCCCTGTCGCTTCATGAGCGATTTGGGCATACAAAACAGATTATTATTTGAAGATTTAGAGTTTGGCACATGCAAATTTACTTGAAACAGCAGGAAAATACCACATATAGGTAGGTATGGTGGACTCATATGGAATAACTTTGGGTTTAAGGAAGTGGATGCACAAGCAGTATTCTCGCTTAGTACAGGTGAAGGCTAGCAAAAGATCCTAAGCAAGCACCACATGTTGGAGGATCCATAACAATATAACTTCTATACAAATATACCCAAACATAACTCATTACGTTGTCTTCCTTGTCCAACTTCAACTAATTTGCTCAAGTTTGAAAATAATTAATGGGGCTCACAATCATAGAAGATGTCCAAGATAGTATATTTATATGTGAAATCTCTCTTCCTTCAATATTCTTTCATGAATTGTTCAGGTGACCAATGCTATGTTTGTTAACTTTCAATAAATTTTACCACCTATAATTCTTATATGTGAAGTCATTACTCCTCATGGGATAAGCATAAGAAACATATATAATTTCAGATTTATGATATTCAATTCATTCAACCATTTACTCATAAGATATAAGTGAAGCACGAGAGTAAATGACAAACTACTCCAAAAAGATATAAGTGAAGATCAATGAGTAGTCAAATAATTAAGTAGCTATGTGAAGACTCTCTCTCGTTAAAAAAATAGATCTTAAGTATTTTATTCAAACACACTGGTACAGCGAGGTGCTATACAAATGGTTTTTAACCCCTTTTTTGCGACAGCGTTTTGAACCGTCGCCAAGTGAGTGACTGTGATAGGAGGGTCCTTCCCACACGACCCAGAAACCGTCGGGGATAGGGAGCCTTGATGCATACAGTTGTCCCTATAAAACTGTTTCAGATATCTCGCATATCCAAAACGCTTCATCCTTGCAATTCGTTTGTGCTCGCATTGCCATCGCAGCCGGTATTCTGTGGTGCTACGTTTACGATGCGCGACCCATCACAAACAGTTCACGATTATAGAACGTGTACGATAAGCAGACAATCACACACATTTACTTTTCCTCGACTGTATGCGATTCGATGTAAGAGCGCATACAGTTGTCCCTATAAAACTGTATGCGAAGCTTGAATACATCCCACACGATTCATCCATCGTACCCGCATCGGATGAAGACCTATCGCACGCGTTCTTCAATGACCAAACGTTTGCGATGCGCACAACATCATAAACAGTCCATAATTGCCAAGCGTGTGTGATAAGGTGACATTCGCAAACATTTTATAAGAAGGAACTGTGTGCGATGCTGTTGTTAATCGCACACGTTTTTTCTTGGGTGATCGTGTGTGAAGTAGAGATTGACCGCACATGTAGTGGATCCGAGAAACGTGTCTGATCTCCACGTCTATCGCAGATATTTCACTTTCGCAAACCGTGTGCAGTGTAATCGCTAATTAATCCCTGCATTTAAAAATCACAGATTTTGAATTTGAAAGTAGGCAATCACTTATTTCATATCGAACCATGTTTATTACAAATATAGGTTCAACCATGAATGCATAATTCGATGCACAGGTACATATACTGAAGAACTACAGAAGCACCAAGTAAAGAATGATGAACCACAGTTCTACTAAAGACTGTAAAGAAAGAGGCGAAAGACATTCTGGTTGCTGGAGAAGGTGAAGCGGAATGCCCATATTGTGCCCTCCTCCATGCGTAATGCGCGCACGACTCTAGGCCAACCCCTTGTGATGGCTGCCCGTCCATCCTTCACTGTCTTCATAAGGACTTCTCGATGGTCATTGTAGTCTGGATGAAATACTTTAACCTTCATTGCGTGTCCACCAATCATGTACTTTGCGAGGTAATCTTTAGTAAACTGCTTCGGGAACCACTGTGAACGAAAAAGATTCAGACATTGTTGTCTAACAACTCATTATGGGCAGTAAAAAGAGAAGGCTGCAGAGTTTGTAGTTACCATCCTACAGCTCACTGTTGTGTTGGATAGAGCATAAACAAATAATTTGCTTGCCACCGTTCATATCTTTTTGCTAATAATCCTTATCATTTTCCTCACTTGATGCTTGTTCATGAATATCTCATTGCCCCATACGCAAAAAGGGTCGATGCGTGCATCCTTGCCAAGGGCATATGTACCTACAAGCAACAAGTCAATATTAGAAGCTAACAAGTGTCCATGCCTGGATCTATATGTACTACATTATGGAACGACGGGGGGAATACAAGCCGAAGGATGAAACTAACCTCGGCGGAAAATGGTGGCCACTCCCGTTGTTGTCCTGCATAAGTAGTGCTGCATAAGTAGTGGAAAGGCATGATAAGTACAACAACCTTAACATCAAACAAATATAGCAAAGGTAAACAACATCATCTCCAAATGATAGCTTGAATGTGTTGGTTTCAGCATGCTGTTAAAGAAATATAAAATTGAAGGGAATGTTACCTACAACAGGCTTAACAGCCATCAAATATTGCAATTCAAACTGGTATGTTGAAAATGAATAGAACGTAGGTCATGCTTAAACATCACACTGGATAAATGGGTAAAACTAAAATAAAGGGCATGTGTTAACTACACCAGGCATAACCGGAACCAAATATAGACGTTCAAACTGGGATTGATGCAATCGAGCGGCACAGTTCTGACTTGCACATAATGAACATCACATTGGGAATGACTTAATTAAACAAGGCATAAATGATCAATATAACAACCAAATATAGCCATTGAAAACTGGACAGAGTCTCACTGCAACCAACCTAACAAGCAAATACAGATAAACATGGCATATGCTTGAAAACTGGACAAATGCTCACTGCAACCAACCTAACAACCAAATACAGATAAACAAGGCATCTGCTTGAAAACTGTACAAATGCTCACTACAACCAACCTAACAACCAAATACACATAAACAAGGCATCTGCTTGATAACTGGAAAATGCTCACTGCAACCAACCTAACAACCAAATACAGATAAACAAGGCATCTGCTCGATAACTGGACAAATGCTCACTGCAACCAACCTAACAACCAAATACAGATAAACAAGGCATCTACTCACTATAAACAACCAAATATAGCCATTCGTGAAACTGAAGTGGACAATTCATACTTAAACATCACATAGCCCTATTGAACATTACATTTTTGCATAACTGAAATAATTAAACACGACACAGTTAAAACACCGCATGGCAAAAGCTACTACAACAAAGGGTATGGGTTGGCAAGCTAGAAAAGGTAAGATTTGCTGATAGAATGTTGCCTCACATGTCATGGATGGGATCCTTCTAGTTGGAAGAGCACAGACCCATGGTGCACTCTTTGATGTCACAGATGGGTTGTTTCACCTTAGAAGAACCTTTGTGGGTGCCCTCCTCGTGGTCGATGAGATCTGACTTGGCAATTCAGGATCCCAAGCCGCCGCCGTAGAACGTGTCCTTCATAAATGACAAAATGGGCTCGATGGCGTACAAGGATCACAGATCCTTGACCGCGTGGCGGAGGAGATCAGCGGCAGGGTCGTCGAAGAGATCGACGGCGGTTGAACCAGAGGGGTTGGGGATGTACCACTTAACCTGTGACATGGCCCGCGTGAAGCCGTCGCTGTCGACGAGCTTGATGTCGTAGCCATATTTCCCGAGATACAGTAATACGCTAGCCCGCTGATGTGAGGCCTTCGGCATGGCAACGTAGTCAACGTCTTCACCGGCTTCCGCGGCGAGGTGTTGCTCCGGGATCGACAGGTCGGGGCGAATGGCGGCCACCTCGCCAACATCCACCGGAGAGGCCATGATAAACCTCTTCTTGGCCGAACGCTCGTCGGGCTCCCCGGGATACGCGGTCGGGCTTAGGCTGTGACATTCTGGAGTAGGGGATGTGGATCTGGTGGGGAGGGACACCGCAGGCCTCATCTAAAAACTCAGGGGAGTGGGGCGACGGTATGGGAATCGCCGGGTAACCTGAACTTTATTATCAAAGCTAGGAGGAACGGGCAGACCGACAGGGGTTGGCGGCGGCGGCGAGCTAGGGTTCGAGGGGGGGAGGGGGGCCGGGTGGGGGGATTGTGGAGGGGGTGGTGTTTGAGGATACGCCGCGGCTACTGAAATTTTTAGTAATGGTGGGTAGAGATGGTGGTGGACGAGGGAGGGCGACGGTTCATATGCCTCGGCTACTGCAATTTTACTATAAGGTCGGTGCTTAAGGCGTGGGGGCGACGGTTCAAGTACGGCGGCTACTAAAATTTGGGTAAAGGAATTGATGCGGGGCGGGAGTACCCAAGATCGCACACGGTCCAATAAGAATATGCGTGTATGATAATAAGGAAAAGCGGCGGAACCGCCGATTTTTGCAACGCTCAAGGCGGGTAGTTTGTTTTTAGATTTCTAGCTAGCTGGTCTATCGCACACGGTTCGTCCTAATTTTCAGACGCAGACGTGGAATTCAATCTAAATAAACTACCTGCCTTTAGCTTGCGCGGGTGGTGATTTTACAACGCACTAGCATCGCACACAGTTAAGCCAGTACCTCCACCTTTGCTCGCGCTTGCGCAGTCGTGGGGATTCACAGCGCACTTGCATCGCACACAGTTAAGCCAGTACACCCATGTCCGTTGAGCGTCATCCGAGTCTTTGCAGCAAAAAAAATGTTAGAGAGGGTCAGAAGACAGCCACACCAGCATGTGGCCCAAATATATATGAGTGAAAAGGGTGGTCTGTGATGTTCAAAATTCCAATGCACAACTTTGACCGTGCGGGCTCACGGTTGGGCGCGTCGTCGAAGATCGATGAGAGGGGCCAGAAGTCAAGAACCACCTGGAAGTGGCCAAATATATGTAGGAATATAGGGTGTGATCTTTAAAACTTTAAATACACAATGCACAGCTTTGGTGGCACCTGCCTCGCAAACCCGAAAGCACCCTTGGATATATCTATAATGACATAATGTCGTAGCTACCTAGCTAGCTAGGGTGCTTGAGCCACCTCCCACTTCGTGTCAGCGGGGTGGATGCACATAATGATACTCTGGGCATACATGCATGTCGCCATGACCTATCATAAGACGGACCAGTGAATCTATCGATTGGTCAAACGACAACCGTTGTTGTCGATAAAAAATGGATAGAATATATATATAAACCGCTTGGGCCAATAGATTGAACCATCATAAAAAATCGCACGAGAGGGACCACAAAACCAGCACCGCCTGCATGCGACCCAAAATGATGTACGTTGGAAGGGGTGATGTGTGTGTTTTCAATATCGAATAATGTACAATTTAGATGTGGCGCCTGCCTCTCAATACATACAACAACCATGAAAGCTAGGTAGTTAAGGACGAGATACGCGGGGTACGGTGTTGGTCAAACCCAGCAATCCGAGCGTGTGGGAGGGAATCCTCACAACACATGAGCTCGAGCTTTGGTTGAATGACATGTGACGGTGACCGGCCCTAACACCAACTAGGAGGAATCCATTCATGGCCAACACATACTCCTCGTTATCGGTCAAAGGGATGATATATATACACTCGGGGAGCCCACAGATATGCGTGTCATCACAAAAAACCGCACAAGGGAGACGTGGTCGATCAGAAGACCCCCTATACACTGCATGCGGCCCAAAAATATGTATGGGTACGGTGGTGTGTGATGTGTTCAAATCCCGAATGCACAACTTCGATGGGGCACCAACTACATTACAAACCGAACACCGTACCCGACCCCAAGCCAGGTTCAATATGTACGATGTCGATTCCCCAACTTC
Organism: Thinopyrum elongatum; assembly: GCA_011799875.1. NCBI lineage: Eukaryota > Viridiplantae > Streptophyta > Magnoliopsida > Poales > Poaceae > Thinopyrum > Thinopyrum elongatum. The sequence goes on along the minus strand of CM022302.1, from coordinate 402,385,079 downwards.
GAGGCGGGGGGGGGGGGGTGTTGTCCAACGCATGCGCTCAAACTTTATTTGGTCTAACATGGCACACATAGCAATAGGAAACCATCATGGTCAAACCCTTCTCGTATGTTGGGTCAAAGGGATAGATTGTGTGGGCCCCCCTCATTATCGATCAAGGATGATATATATAAATATACCTCGGGGAGCCCACATATATGTGCGGCATCTATAAACCGCACAAGGGAGACATGCATGCTCGATCAGAACACCCGGCCCCCTATACCATGCATGCAAACTTGATTTGCTCTAACATAGCACACGGAGCAAAGAGTAAACCCTTCTCGTGCGTTGGGTCAAAGGGATAATTTGTGTGGGCCTACAGATGTCGATCATTCTTTGATTTTTGAGAACAAAAAATAACCAATAAAAAACATAGTCTACAAATTAGCAAAACAAGGATCCCAAGGTTTATATAATCGTCATGATAGGTCACTATAGAGACATTTATCTCTATAATGACCATATCATAGCGTTTAAATGAAGCTTGAGATATGCAACTTCCCACCGGGTCACCCATCCTTAGACTACTCCAGCCCGAGCACGCTTAACTTCTGCGTTCTATTCGACTAGGCTAGCGGATGGGAAGCCTCCCCTTGCTGATAGGAATTGCCTCCTTGCCTTTAAGGCATTTCACGCTAGTCACCCTATGGGACCTACTCCCTATTATCACACACGTTTTGTGCTTTTAGAAACTGTGTGCAATAATTACATGGCCGGTGTGTCGCCGCCTAGCCTTCTATGAGCATTGACACTGGCAGCGGGAAAACGATGGGAGAAGAGGCGGGAAACCGATGGGAGGAGTGGCGGGAAACGGTAGCGTGTTTGGATACATAACAACATCAATATGGAAAACTTTTTTTTACATGAATATGGAAAACTTAGTAGAGAAGGAAGAGTGAGCTGTAGGAGATATGCCCTAGAGGCAATAATAAATGTTATTGATTATCTCCCTGTTCATAATTAGGTTTATGTTCCATGCTATAACTGCAATGATTCTCGAGTCTACAAATAAAACGAGGCTTGGAGGGAAACTCATGTGCACGTGTGGGATAATAAACGGTAAAATGTATTCCTAGTCAAGCCTCTATGACTGGCTCAAGTATTGCATGATGATCCTGTTTTCCTGATCATGGGCATGACTATGCCGGCAATTTTGAGGGCACAATTGTTAGCAGAACATTTGTGTTGAATCGACCCAAATTGATGTTATGCTATGAGATTCTTTCGTCACAAGTTAATGGTTAATAACACAGAGATGGTTAACGTTTGCATAATTCCTCAGACCATGAGAGTATCGAGTTTCTTCATGCTTGATTCATGAACTTTGGGGTTTGTTAAACGTCATCCGTAACTGGATGGCTATTACGGCGGCTTACGGGTTCATGGGAAAGTATGTCAAGTAACTTGATAGCTCAAGATTGAGATTTGCTCCTCCGACGATGGAGAGATATCTCTGGGCCCTCTCGGTGTTACGGTATCCATCATCGTCTGGCCAGACACAGGGTGATTTGATCACAGGGATGCCGGAACACAGTAACGAGAAAAGAGAACAATACCGGTAACGAGGTAACTAGCATAGTGGACAAGTTGTTGATCCACGGGAATGCCAACATGTCTCACCTCGGGTATTTGTAACATATCGCGAAGCAATAGGAATAGCACACGGCAACTGGAGGTTCACTCGAATATTCATTCGTGTGGGTATAGGGGTCAATATGGGTGTCCATGGCTCCGATGTTGATCATTGATCGGAAGGGGTTCCAGGTCATGTCTATACTTCACCGAACCTATAGGGTCACACGCTTAAGGGTCATCTATCTGCTGAATACTAGACAGGGAGTCTGAGAGAAAATCATCGAAAAAGTTTCGGACACCGGAAAGTTTCGGACAGCGGAAAAGTTCCGCAGAGAGAGGTCACCGGATGAGTTCCGGTGAAACTGAAAAGTTGTTTCAGGGGATACCATTAAGTCAAAATGGTTTCGGCACATGCCTGATAATTCTTGGAGGATGCCAGAATCATTCTGGAAACTTCTGGGAATTTGCTGGAAGAAAAACCGGAAATGTTCTGGGGCTGCCGGAACCGCTTCAGATGCTTTTCGCAGATGAAATCACTAAACTGGAATCGTTCCAGAATGCGTTGAAAATTATTTTAGTGGGTACTAGAAATGTTCTAAGCCCACATAAATATTTTCAGTTCAAACGGACGCTGAAAAATGTCATCGTGAATAGTGAAAGTGCTTTTTGGAATTTTTTGGAAAACCACCTTTTAGGGCTTTTGCTAAAGGCTTCTAGAAGGTGATGTGGATGGATGAGAGCCCCCTTTGGGGGGGACCCCTAGGGGGTGGCCGGCCACATGTGGAGCTCCTCCTTGGAGCTCCACATGTCCTTTGGTTTCTCTCTTATGCCCTTGGAAAGAGTTTCCTTCATGGGTATTTTGGTATTTCTTGAATGCCCATCCTACCCCTTGGTTTTCCTATATAAGGAGGAGAGGGGGCTGCTCAATCCATCATCCCTTCTCACATACAAGTGCCATTGCAATGATCTGGCTTCTCTCTTCCTCCCACGAAAAGAGTTTCGTAGAGCCGAAAGGCTGTCTGGGTTCCGGTGGGAACTAGTTCTGGACGGCGAAGCCCTGCCGGATAGATGACACCGTATGTGTGCAACTCTGTAGAGAGGTCGTAGTTTCGATCTTAGTGCCCGAGGGGCTGTTCGTGAGTGCCTCCCGAAGGGCTGTCCAAGTGACGGTCCTAGTTCTGTGAGTCCTCCCGAAGGGCTGTCCAAGTGACCGTTCGAGTTTCGAAGGTCCTCCCGAAGGGCTGTCCGCGACACCGTCCGCGGGACTGTTCGACCGCCTCCCGGAGGGCTGTCCAAAGAGAAGACAAGGGTATACATCCTCGCGGTTGGGAGGTTGTAAATCCTAGCTGCGGGGATCTGCACCGCCGATCGTCATCGACTCTTCTTCCGCTGCGCTACGAGTCGGTAACGAAAATGATCAAACCTTGTATGCAGTCTCCATAGTGGTCCTGGGCTGGTGCGTAGGTCGGAAAATTTTTGTTTTCTGCTGCGTTACCCTACAGTGGCATCAAGAGCCGTGCTATGCGTAGATGCAGGTTGCGATCTAGAATACATAGTGATGTATGGGTGTTGCACAGTATAATTAGGTAGTAGATGAGTTCTATTACTGAAAATTATTTGTGCGGGTAGCAGATGAAATCTGTTACCCGATGTTCTTGTTGCTTCCCTGGAATTTGCATATTTCTGATCTTGATAACAGCATGGTGGAGTTTCAATGTTCTGGCAATCCGCGATCCTGATTGATCAACGAAGTGCTAACAGTTCATTGAATTCCACCGTAGTTAAAAAGAAAGATGAAATTTCGCAGACAAAAGGGCAATGCAGATATGATCTGCACGGGGGTCATGCGTATGACGAAGTTTAGTATGGGGTTCAAGATTTTATTATCTCGTACTTCATACACCCCGCATTGTTAATCTAGCGACTTGAATTATCATACTTGATGATGGACGTTGGTAGCTTCGGTTTATTTCGAAACCTTAGAAGCCACGAAAAACAAGTTTTTGCTGAACCGATTAGAGGCGTCTAACTTGGTTTTGCAGGAGGGTTTGCATGTGCATATGATGTGGTATAGCAGTGCTCATAATAATTTGATTATGTATGAGATGACTATATGATGTAAATTAATTAACATGACCTGCGTGTCATGATTCGGCATGATGGCTGGAGCCATATGATTATACTTTAAATGACCTATGTGTCAACCTTGTTGTAATGCATTATTTTATTAGCTATAGAGATAGCAATATTATCTGGTGCATCGACAACGTGGTGGCAATCTTCGCGAAGGTGAACACCGACGCGAATGCCGAAGACAAAGAAATACAAGACTTCTCCGTCAGAAAGGGCTATACCATATCATGCTATTATGAATTGCCTGAGATGTTTATCCCTTATGATGCACCCTTCTTGATTGCGCGGTAGTCGCTTTTTATTAGGGTGATCTCTCACAAAAATATCAAGTAGTTAGTGTTCTCCCAAGTGTAGCACCGTCACGGCACCTAACTTTTCAGGGTATCACAGGATCTCCCTGGGTACGAACGATTAGGGATGTGTGAGGCGGGTGAGTTGAGACCTCGCAGCAAGATCACTTGGTTGTCTTGACGTTCTGGAAGGATCTCCCTGAGCTCGGAACACGCCCATCGAAAGATGAACAAGAGTCACATAGAGATGTGATCGGCAAGTTTGCCTACCGATTGAAGTTCGCGCCATCAGTGTTCATCTCGTTCAATGGCGTTGAATGGAAATGCGGGTCTTGTATCACTCACAATCAATTATGAGAGATATTGATTTGAGTGGGAGCGCACTGTTGAATTAACTTGTTTAATTCTCAGTGCAATTAATTGTGGACACTGTCTAAGTGTTATATGCATAATAGTTGTAGAATAATGGCTCGCGTTTCCACCTTCCCTATTAAAATTGAATAGCTGTTAAATATCTGGTTAAAACTTTACGGTTGGTAACGTAATGTGAGGATTGTCCTCAAGAGTGCCAAGAAGGACTTTGTCCTATCGCATACTTTCGGTATTCTCTCGCTTATGCTATGGATCATGTGACTCTCGTCCTTCGATCCAAAAGCTAGAATTCCGTTTCAGTCAAGTGCAATATGTTTGCTTCCATGAGACCCGAACTTCGAAAGTTTGGATAGTTATGTGATATTCATGGAACCTGAAAATCATTTTCAGAGACAGACAAAGGCTAAAAGATATGAGATATCCAAAGCAATGTTTGTTTGCAAACTATTAGTAAAGGAGTTTACTATGCATTAGACTGATAAGAGAGGGATCCAGAAGAACGCCTGTCATATGATGAAAGGTGAATAAAACAACAACTTAAAGAGAAAGGAAGTGTCCGAAGGGTGTTAGTGAAACTTTCACGCCTAGGAAGTCCGGGGCTAACGCCACTCTTAAGTTGGGTGCTTCTTCTGAGAGTAGGAGAAATACTAAAAGTTAAACTATTAGAAGTATAATGGCAGAAAGAAAGAAGACTGGAATATCCAGCTCATGTATGAATGTCATACAAGTTTTTGATGTATAGAAGGCTAGTCAAAGATATAGTTCTTGGGAATTATGATTAGTTTGTTAATCACTGATTCTTGGGTATTGTGAGTTAATCATAGAGATACCCGCTCAATTGCATTCTGTTGCAACTCGATGTAAGAACTACTATGGCCTGAAAGACTAGCCAGGAATGAGGTTTAGGTATTCACAGGGAACATAGTAAATGTTACTATACCTTCCATCGGTGTATTACCGTCTGTATTTATTTTCATAATTCATTTTAGAGTTTTACAAACTCTAGCCTTTGCATAAAGTAATCTTGCAAGAAGGTTGTTCATAAGAGAACTTTTTATGTTCGATGTTATGAATAACATAAGGGCCATACTTTCATTGAGAATGAGATGCATGTTATGAATAATGATAATAATATATTACCTCTGGATTTACTTTCATAATTCATTTTAGAGTTTTACACACTCTAGCCCATTGCACAATGTTTGTTGCAAAAGAGTTGTTCATAAAAGAACAATTGTTGTTCAGTATTATGAATAACATGAAGGGCCATACTTCCATCCAAGATGGGATGTATGTTATGAATATTGATGGTAAAATGATACATCCATAACACTGACGCTAAATGTCGCAAGACTAAAAGAATACCACACAAGTGTGGCACTGCATTTGGTCACATTGGAGAAACCCGCATGAAAGATTCCATTATGATGGATTTTGCAGTCGTTTGATTTTTAAATCATCTGACACTTGCAACTTTCCTTCGAAAAGTGAAGTGACTGAAATACCGTTCACAGGCCATAAGGAACGAGCAAAGAATTTATTGGTGATCATACATTTTGATGTATGTAGTCCGATAAATGTTTTTGCAAGTAGTGGATTTATCTATCTTCAGAAATGACTCAAGTAGATATATGGATATTTACTTGATGAGACGTAAGTCTGAATTTTTTTGAATTCATTCAAAAGGTTTTCAAATATGAAGTAGAAGTTATTGTAACAAGAAGATTATGTTTCTACAATTCGATTGCAGAAAAGAATATTTGAGTTACAAGTTTAGCGAATGTCTGATGAGTTGTGAAAGGGGTTTCATAACTTGCACCTCCCGGAACACCACTGCAAGTGGAAAGTCCGTGAAGATGTAATCGAACCATTTATGACATGGTAAGATCAAAGATGGCATAAATAAATTTGCCATTATCCCTTTTAAAGAGTGATGCTTTAGAGACTGCGGCTTTTACACTGAAAAGAGCTCCATCGGGTCTGTTGAAATGACACCATGGTATGGTACGCCCAACCATGTTATATCTTTTCTTAACATTTGGAATATGGGGCTTGTGTAAAAGGTTACAAACCTATTCCAAATCAGACAAGTGCTACTTTGTAGGTTATCCCAAGTCATTGGGTATTCCCCCACCACTATACCGAGGCAAAAGTTTTTGCCACAAAATGGTATGCTTTTAAAGAGAATTGTTCTTGCAAAAGGTGAGTGGGAGGACAGTGCAACTCGACGAGATAACCAGTATCTTCGTCATCAAGTCAAAGGAAAGGAACCTTGGAAGTGATTCCGGAGTTTCCTACTGCGACTGATACGGAAGTCTCTACAATAAAATGTATGGACTTCGGTCAAACTTGCAACTGAACCACATAGGCAAGGCTCGTGCAAACCTCTCAGGTGCGCAGACGAGATATTGTTGTTAGACAACAGTATACCTATGATACACAAGGAAGCGTTGATGGGACCTGACTCCGAGATTGGCTAAATGCCAATATAATCCGAGATAGTTTCCATATAAATGATTCAAGATCATATCTTGATGACCCCTTCAGAAGACTTAGAGTCTAACGAACTTTTATGGAACTATAAACTGATATGGATAAAATGTTTTATCCATAAAGCTCGACTTGTTGAAATAACAAGTTCAAGGAGTTGACTACGATGAGGTTGTTTCATCGTAGCGATGCTTAAAGTCAGTTCGGGTTGAACTAGCAATTAATACAAATTTCATATCATGAGATATGAAACAAGGGATGACAAAAGGATTTCCATCTGATGGAAATGAAACCAAGGACTTGCATGTGTTACAGTCCAAGGTATTTTGTGAGTCCAGAGGATGCTAGTAAGGGTGCAAACTTCAGAGTTCCAGCGATGGACAGAAGAGAGCAAAGTGGAGTCGGAATCTTCGTGTTTTGATGAAATGGTCAAAGGAGTTTGACTTCATCAATGGGTAACGAAGATGCTTGTAATTCAAGAAAGTAAGTGGGAGCCTAATAATATTTCTAAAAACCTTGTGTGCTTGACACATTGTTAATTGGAAATAAAATTCTTGACACGAATTCGGACTTCATTTGAAAATAGTTTTTCGATGAAGTGCTTGGGCTAAATAGCCTCAATATTAGGCATAATGATCTATGGAGATAGATTTACCTAATGGGGCTAAGCAATAAATACATATTGACAAGATGCTAAAACTTTTTAGCATTTAAAACGCCAAGGAGTGATTCTTGCCGAAGTCACATGGAAAGAGTTTTTGCAAGACTCGGTGTCCCAAAAACACTGATGAGCAAAATACCTGATGGAGATTCCTCACACCTTCGTGTTTGGATTAATCATGTATTCCATGGTATGTAAAACAACCAGTTTTGTCCGATACTCCCAAGGTGTTGCGAGTATAGATACCAAAGTGATCAAAAGTACTGATCATAGGACAACAGTGAAAAGTGTCATTGAATGCTAGAGTAGCACTGATGACATGTTTTCTCGCAAGTGGAGATCATGAAGAGTTCGTTGTAAAATGTTACATCGATACAGTCTTCATCATTGCTCCAAGCGATTTTCGATTTAAATAAAGGGTTTTGTGTAATACATAATATGGTGGCACGGTAGTTGGAAATTGTTCCAAACAAGATACTGTGGCGAATTCTATAACAGAGGCGAAGTATGTTGCCCCTTTTTAAGCGACAAAGAAGATGTTGAATCATATAGTTCATTCATGAACTTAGTATGGTTCCAAGATGACTTTTGTCAATGGGACACTACTGCAGGTAGTTGCTCCATACCTCAGTCTGAGGAATCCAGGTTCGACCTGTGATTCACATACATACAAAGTCAAGTCCACACAAAATATGAATTTTGTGGAAGCATGAAAATGCGAAGGATATGCAAAGAGACACACGGAGCTGAAGTCGTCAGATCCGTTGGACATCAGGCTATACCACATGCGAAGCATATTTACACAGGTGTGAGGTGTAAAGTGCATTAGCATTAACTAGATTATTGACTCTAGTGCAAGTGGGAGTCTGTAGGAGATATGCCCTAGAGGCAATAATAAATGTTATTGATTATCTCCCTGTTCATAATTAGGTTTATGTTCCATGCTATAACTGCAATGATTCTCGAGTCTACAAATAAAACGAGGCTTGGAGGGAAACTCATGTGCACGTGTGGGATAATAAACGGTAAAATGTATTCCTAGTCAAGCCTCTATGACTGGCTCAAGTATTGCATGATGATCCTGTTTTCCTGATCATGGGCATGACTATGCCGGCAATTTTGAGGGCACAATTGTTAGCAGAACATTTGTGTTGAATCGACCCAAATTGATGTTATGCTATGAGATTCTTTCGTCACAAGTTAATGGTTAATAACACAGAGATGGTTAACGTTTGCATAATTCCTCAGACCATGAGAGTATCGAGTTTCTTCATGCTTGATTCATGAACTTTGGGGTTTGTTAAACGTCATCCGTAACTGGATGGCTATTACGGCAGCTTACGGGTTCATGGGAAAGTATGTCAAGTAACTTGATAGCTCAAGATTGGGATTTGCTCCTCCGACGATGGAGAGATATCTCTGGGCCCTCTCGGTGTTACGGTATCCATCATCGTCTGGCCAGACACAGGGTGATTTGATCACAGGGATGCCGGAACACAGTAACGAGAAAAGAGAACAATACCGGTAACGAGGTAACTAGCATAGTGGACAAGTTGTTGATCCACGGGAATGCCAACATGTCTCACCTCGGGTATTTGTAACATATCGCGAAGCAATAGGAATAGCACACGGCAACTGGAGGTTCACTCGAATATTCATTCGTGTGGGTATAGGGGTCAATATGGGTGTCCATGGCTCCGATGTTGATCATTGATCGGAAGGGGTTCCAGGTCATGTCTATACTTCACCGAACCTATAGGGTCACACGCTTAAGGGTCATCTATCTGCTGAGTACTAGACAGGGAGTCTGAGAGAAAATCACCGAAAAAGTTTCGGACACCGGAAAGTTTCGGACAGCGGAAAAGTTCCGCAGAGAGAGGTCACCGGATGAGTTCCGGTGAAACTGAAAAGTTGTTTCAGGGGATACCATTAAGTCAAAATGGTTTCGGCACATGCCTGATAATTCTTGGAGGATGCCAGAATCATTCTGGAAACTTCTGGGAATTTGCTGGAAGAAAAACCGGAAATGTTCTGGGGCTGCCGGAACCGCTTCAGATGCTTTTCGCAGATGAAATCACTAAACTGGAATCGTTCCAGAATGCGTTGAAAATTATTTTAGTGGGTACTGGAAATGTTCTAAGCCCACATAAATATTTTCAGTTCAAACGGACGCTGAAAAATGTCATCGTGAATAGTGAAAGTGCTTTTTGGAATTTTTTGGAAAACCACCTTTTAGGGCTTTTGCTAAAGGCTTCTAGAAGGTGATGTGGATGGATGAGAGCCCCCTTTGGGGGGGACCCCTAGGGGGTGGCCGGCCACATGTGGAGCTCCTCCTTGGAGCTCCACATGTCCTTTGGTTTCTCTCTTATGCCCTTGGAAAGAGTTTCCTTCATGGGTATTTTGGTATTTCTTGAATGCCCATCCTACCCCTTGGTTTTCCTATATAAGGAGGAGAGGGGGCTGCTCAATCCATCATCCCTTCTCACATACAAGTGCCATTGCAATGATCTGGCTTCTCTCTCCCTCCCACGAAAAGAGTTTCGTAGAGCCGAAAGGCTGTCTGGGTTCCGGTGGGAACTAGTTCTGGACGGCGAAGCCCTGCCGGATAGATGACACCGTATGTGTGCAACTCTGTAGAGAGGTCGTAGTTTCGATCTTAGTGCCCGAGGGGCTGTTCGTGAGTGCCTCCCGAAGGGCTGTCCAAGTGACGGTCCTAGTTCTGTGAGTCCTCCCGAAGGGCTGTCCAAGTGACCGTTCGAGTTTCGAAGGTCCTCCCGAAGGGCTGTCCGTGACACCGTCCGCGGGACTGTTCGACCGCCTCCCGGAGGGCTGTCCAAAGAGAAGACGAGGGTATACATCCTCGCGGTTGGGAGGTTGTAAATCCTAGTTGCGGGGATCTGCACCGCCGATCGTCATCGACTCTTCTTCCGCTGCGCTACGAGTCGGTAACGAAAATGATCAAACCTTGTATGCAGTCTCCATAGTGGTCCTGGGCTGGTGCGTAGGTCGGAAAATTTTTGTTTTCTGCTGCGTTACCCTACATGAGCTAGCACGACGCATGCGCACACTGCTTACCCATATAAATAAATCACAACCGGAACTGCATGTGCTGTCGAAAGGGATGATGATTGCCGTTCGATCTGGGAGCATCCAACGGTGCAGGCGTACGATCCGTGGGGTTTGGGTTCTGGCCAATCAGAACGCACGACTTAGATCGCACGCGCAGTAGGGGGGCATCAGCCACGGTTTGGTAGGCACATGGCTTTCGTGAGTGAACCGTGTGCTATTTGAAAAAATTTCGTGAGAATCTCGGTTTTTAAATCCCCGTAAATCCAAAACTCTCCCAAAAATCGTGAAACTTGGCATGGTGTCACGACATGGCACATATATGTCGAAGATTTTTTTTTGTCCATTTTGGGGCAAGTTTTATTACAAGCCTCTTACAAACCGGAGCTTCTCTCAAGAAGCCTCGTGGTTCCGATAGGGAAACGTGTCCCCCTTGTGGGCGAAATGATAATCACTGCCTCTTTTCGCCTTGTATTTTCTTCTACATGCAACATGGAACGACAGGATATCCATGCTGAAATTTAAAATTACTCAGGGTTCATTTGGCCTTTTTTACATTAATTGAGTTTCCTAGGCATTTAATGTCCATAATTCAAATCTAAACTACAAATACATGCTCCAGTTCACCAAAATGGCTAGAAAAATCATACATGTGTCCTTGGGTGCATGTTTAGGTCCCATGCAAGGAATGGGAATGAATTACAACCGTACCAACATCCTGGCTCGTCCTCAAACATTTGGAATCTCGGTTTTTAAATCCCCGTAAATCCAAAACTCACCAGAAAGTCATGAAAGTTGGCATGGTGTCACGTCATGGCACATATATGTCGTGGTAAAAACATTGTCCAATTTGGGCCAAACTTTATTACAAACCTGTTACAAACTGGAGCCTGTCGCAAGAACCCTCGTGGTTTCGATAGGGAAACGTGTCCCCTTGTGGGTGAAACGATAAACCGCTTCCTCTTCTAGCCTTGTATTTTCTTCTACACGCAACATGGAACAACGGGAGATTTGCGCTGAACTTTGAAATTATTCAGGGTTCGTTTGACCTTTTTTATTCATTAATTGAGTTTTCTAGGCATTTAATGTCCATAATTCAAATCCGAACTACAAATACATGCTCCAGTGCACCAAAATGGCTAGAAAAATCATACACGTGTCCTTGGGGTGCATGTTTAGGTCCCATGGAAGGAATGGGAATGAATTCGACCGTCTCAGCGTCCTGGCTCGGCCTCAAACATTGCGAATCTTGGTTTTTAAATCTCCGTAAATCCAAAACTCACCAGAAAATCATGAAACTTGGCATGGTGTCACTACATGACACATATATGTCGTGGTAAAAAAATTGTCCAATTTGGGCCAAGCTATACTACAAGCCTCTTACAAACCGAAGCTTCTCGTAACCCTCGTGGTTCTGGTAGGGAAACATGCCCCTCTTGTGGGCGAAACGTTAATTGCTGCCTCTTCTCGCCTTGAATTTTGTTTTCTACAGGCAACATAGAATAACATGAGTGTCGTGCTGAAATTTGAAACTGTTTAGGGTTCGTTTGGCCATTTTATATATTAATTGAGTTTTCTAGGCATTTAATGTAGTTCATAATTTAAATTTGAACTATAAGCACATGCTCCAGTGAAGCAAAATGGGTGGAAAATCGTACATGTGTCATTGGGTGCATGTTTAGGTCTCATTGAAGGAATGGAAATGAATTACAAATGTCTCGTCGTCCTGAAACATTGAGAATCTCGGTTTTTAAATCCCAGTAAATCGAAAACTCACCCAAAAAACATGAAACTTGGCACGGTTTCATGACATGGCACATATATGCCGTGGTAAAAAAACCATCCAGTTTGAGACAAGGCGCACACATTAATAGCCAACAAAGTCATTTTGAAACAAATAGCTGACACGTTAATATCGCAAATGGTTGTATTATGTGAACCGTGTGTTCCCGTAACCATTTAAGTGCGGCCATGCATACCTCTTTTCTTATGGGATAGTACTACCTCCATCCTCGTTCATTGGCCATCTTTGTATTTTGTGCCAAAATTTAACCATACTCGGTGGCGTGCGTGCAGCTGTTTGATTAGATGGGACGAGCCCGAGAAGTCCGCCGTGCAGGCTCGACGGGACGCGTGCGAGCAGTCCGCCGCGCAGGCGCGATGGGACGCGTGCATCCTGTCCACCTCACAGGCTCGACGGGACACGTGCGAGCAGCAAGGCCGCCCATGCTCACCGGGAAGCGAGCTCTTTGACCTCCGTCCACCAGCCGCCCGCCTCGCTCACAACTTCTCCATTAATGGCGGCCGAGCCGCTGTTTAACACGCGGTTAATTAAAGCACCTGGACGGAGGGTGTTTGCTTGTGATCCCATGGCCCCTCTCAACGTTAGCATTTGCTTTGTTCGTGTTTTCAACTCGTATTCCAGATAATTTAAAATGCCACATAGGGCAACGGATAATACGACGACAAATAAAATGGCAAAGGATAATACGACGACAAATAAAATGGCAACGGATAATACGACGACAAATTTACAATGGCGCGGATAATAATTGTCTTACATATTCTGGATAATTTAAAATGCCACATGCGGCAAAGCCCGGAAGACACGGGGGCAAGAGAAGAAGGAAATCGTAGACAGCGATCTGGGTCGATACTTTCTCCACTCCTCGATGGATCGCTGGGTGACGACATCCTCCAGCTCCTTCTTCAATTCCTCACGACTTTGCTTGACAGCATCCACGGATTCCTCCACCTCCTGCTCGCGCTCGATCCGGAGCTTCCTCAAGTCACCCATCAGTTCCTCGACGATCGCTTTCAGCGTCATCCCCGAGGCACTACTCTGCTCATGCAGCATCTTCCAGCCGGCAGCCTTCTCCTCCTTCTCGGCGAGCGCCTTGAGGAGCTTCGCATTGTCACCCATGGGTTGCTCGACGAGGCCGGTCGCCTTCTCAACCGAGGCATCACTGATCTCGAGCAGCTTCATCAAGCCGTTGACCAGCTCCTGCTGCTTAATGAGGCCAGCGAGAATGTCGTCGTCGCTGGCCAAGGACTTCAGGAATGCCAGCTCGCCGCGATCGCCGACGCGGTGAGTGCGCTTGTGAGAGCCCTCGCGTGCTGGTGAGCCCTCATTCGAGGGCTCCACGGCGCGCCGGGACATCTCTGTTGCGGCTGCCGCGTAGCGGCGGGACCTCTCTAGTGCTTCCGCGGCCTTGGTCTTTGCTCCTTGGTTATATGTCCACCCGAAACTCCTCCTACCGGTCATGGCGGAACGACTTGACAGGAAAGACCAGTTTTGTGGGTGGTGAGGAGAGGAACTGTGAAGTAATTTTCGAGTGGGTAATTTTTATAGCCCGGTGCTAGGTGTGAACACATATTGGCTTGATCGGTGTGAACAGATTTGCAATTACTTATTGCGTTGTAATCTGCAATGTGACAAGAAACAAAGTCAAAATTTATTGATGGCTCATTGCAAACAGTTCTTTTGGATCAACCGTATGCCATGCGTCGGAACCCGAAACGCTCCCCGGATGGCGTACGTGGGCACGCGTTCTCAGATGTACGTGGACGTGTCTGCCCACTATCACACACGGTGAAGATATCACCATCGTGTCCGATGGATGCGCCGTCGCGCCTCCCACGGGGTGCCAGAAGGTTGACCACGTGGTTGCTCGCCATTGAGGTAGCCGCGGCGCACTCTGCTCGCGTCCGTCCGCGTGTTTTGCTCGTCATTGAGCCAGCCGCGGCGCGCTCTGCTCGCGTCCATCCTCGCATTTTGCTCACTATTGAGGCGGCCGCGGCGCGCTCTGCTTGCGTCCGTCCACGCGTTTTGCTCGCCATTGGGGCGGCCGCGGCGCGCTCCGCTCTGGTGTCCCTGCGCGTGCTCTGCTCGCGTTGAGGCAAATTTACAAAGGCAACAGTTAATAATTGTCTTACGTATTCAGGATAATTTAAAATGCCACATGCGGCAACGCCCAAAACACTCACGACCTACATATGCATACAATTATAATAAAATATAGGCTAAAAGGCTGAGCTGGCGGCCTTCCGACGACGGTCTTCTCGGACTCCATGATCAGCATAACACCCTTGCGGCCATTCATTCCAAGTGTCCCGACCCGCCTCCGCCTACGGAGCTGCTGGCGCTGGGAGGCTCTTGGGGCTGCTGGGCCTCTTCCAGAAGAGCTTGACAGCGTGCAATCGTGCGCATGACATCTCCGTGGAACCGCTCCATTTCCATGTCTCTGGCCTGGTAGCAAATTCCGTCCATCACCTGCATCCTCAAGATACCACGTTGGTGATGTTCTACTTCGTCGAGGACGTCAACTCTGCCAAGGATGCGCTCGAGCCTGGCCACCACATCGTCGGGATCGGGGTTGACAAGGCCGCCGCCGGTAATGATGAAGCCGCAGGCTGGCTGTGTCTTGACTGAATCGTAGAGGTCCTCTGCCCATTCCTTGTGGGGCATCAGGCTCTCGATGAGCACTGGTGACGGCGGCTCTTCGGGTGGGTCGTCGATCATGCCGCTGAGCAGCTCTGGATCTTTTGCATGGTGGATGGCAAACTGCTCATCACACTTCCTCTGCAATATGTCGATTGTGCGCCCAAGGACTGTCACGCCGATATCGCTGCCGATGGGCCATGGTGCTTGCACCAGCCGATGAAGCTCTTGCTTCCCGACCTGCTCTGGCTCGTTCTCCTTGCCGAAGATGTAATGCAGGTAGGGGTCGACGTCGAAGCTTTGGTTGTTGCCTGGCATGCTTGGAATAACTAATGGTAGATGGGTGAGGACTAGATCTGCGTACAGTGTCGTGACGGTGCGTTGCCGTCTGGGTTATATGCAGCAAGCCATTAGCTGGTGGCGGGAAACCGATGAGGGAAGAGGCGGGGATTTTACAATTCACCCATGTGGAGCGCGGGAAGCATTCGCTGGAAGACTAAGTGGAGCACACAACCCGAATACCGTATGCGGTGCCACGTGTTATCTATCACACACGTGTTAACATAAGGAAACGTATGTGTAACTTACTAATCATCGCACACGAGTACTCGCAGACGCATCGTGTGCGATACTCCTAGCCACCGCAAGCAACTAGTTTGCATTTTTCAAAGTTTTTTGTACACACAGAATAGCACACGAATTAACTGTAGTAACCGTCTGTGTTATAATTTCTCATCGCAAATAGTTCATCCGAGTGGGCTAGATGCCACGTATCACACACATCTTGTTTACATGAATCGTTTGTGTTCTTTTGGCTCATCGCAAACAGTTCATCTATGTGAACTGTATGCCGCATATCACACACATCTTGTCAAGTTGAACCGTTTCTGTTCTGTTCCCTAATCGAAAACAGTTCGTCCGAGTGAACCGTATGCCTTATATCACACACACCTTGATCTGGTTAACCGTTTCTGTTGCATTCCCTAATAGCAAACAGTTCATCTGAGCGAACTGTATGCCGTATATCGCACACACCTTGATATGGCTGCCCGTTTCTGTTGTTCTATCTCATCGCGAACAGTTCATATGGATCAACCGTATGCCCTGCATCGCACACGTAACTAAAATCTGAACCGTGTTGGATGTCTCCATCATTGCAAACGTTTTGCATCTTTTTTGACGGTTTTTTACATCACCGTTTGTGATTAATGCATCGCACACAGTTTCATCAAAGGGTCTCTGATCATAGTGCCGCGTTAGCAGCATCCTGCAGTAGTGACAGCAAGTAAAACAAAATAAAATGACATTCCAAGGATATCACATATCATGTGAAGAAGCAAAAACTTAGGCTCGACCAAAATTGACCAATCATTGTTGAAGAAAGGTGGGATGCCAACCGGGGCATCCCCAAGCTTAGATGCTTGAGACTTCTTGAAATATTAACTAGGGATGCCTTGGGCATCCCCAAGCTTGAGCTCTTGTGTCTCCTTAATTCCTTTTATATCACGGTTTCCCTAAATCTTAAAAACTTCATCCACACAAAACTCAACAAGAACTCGTGAGATAAGTTAGTATAAATCAATGCAATAACCTTATCATTCTCTACTGTAGAAAATCACTAAAATTATTATTTAATATTGCATACTAAATGCCTCTGCATATTTAATACTCATATCCTCAAATAGAATCATTAAACAAGCAAACATAACAGCAATATGCCAAAACAGGACAGTCTGTAAAGGATGCAAGAATATTCATACTTCTTTAACTCGAAAAATTCTGAAAATTCACCACACTGTAGAAAATTTATCATAGCATACTGTGTAAAAATTTCAAGATTTTATCACGTTCTGACATCTTTTAACAATTCAGACAATGATAGAAAACTTTATGTTTTCAAAATAGCAACATATGGACTTGCAAAATAAGCATGGTAAAGGCTATACTTGACATTTTTATTGAAATATAAGATGCAAAACAATATCTAAATAACAGCAAGCAAATCCTAACAAAAGAAAATGACGTTCCAAGCAAAACACATATCATGTGACGAATAAACATATAGCTCCAAGTAAGATTACCGATAATGTTGAAGACGAACGAGGGGATGCCTTCCGGGGCATCCCCAAGCTTAGTTGCTTGGATATTCCTTGAATATTACCTTTGGGTGCCTTGGGAATCCCCAAGCTTAGTGTCTTTCCACTCCTTATTCTCCTCATATCGATATCTCGCCCAAAACTTGAAAACTTCAATCACACAAAACTTAACGGAACTTCGTGAGATAGGTTAGTATGATAAAGCAAATCATTCACTTGGGTACTGTCAAAGACAAGATTCATAATTGTTCTCACACAATTCCTACTGTACCTTATCATTTCCACAATTTATATCACTTAATATAAGTTATGGAAACACTAAAACAAGCAAACTATGCATTGAAAATAGAATCTATCAAAAACAGAACAGTCTGTAAATATCTGGACAATGACCATACTTATGTAAATCCAAATATTCTGAAAATTTAGGACAACGTATGAAATTTTTATATCAATAATTTGTAAAAAATTCATAATTTTATCACGTTCCAGTGAATTTAAACAATTCTGTTACCGGAAGCAAAAGTTTCTGCTTTTGCACAGAATCAAGTCAACTATCATCCACACTACCCCAAAGGCTTTACTTGGCACTTTATTGAAACAAAAGCTATAAACATGATTACTATAGTAGCTTAATCATGTGAACACACAAAATAGTAGGTAATAGTGTTGGGTTGTCTCCCAACAAGCGCTTTTCTTTCATGCCTTGTTAGCTAGGCATGATGATGTCAATGATGCTCACATAGAAGATAAGAATTGAAACATAAAGAGAGCCTCATCAAGCATATGACTAGCGCATTTAAGCCTAACCCACTTCCTATGCATAGGGATTTTGTGAGCAAACAATTTATGGGAACAAGAATCAACTAGCATAGGAAGGCAAAACAAGCATGACTTCAAAACTTTAAACACATAAAGAGGAAACTTGATATTATTGAGATGTGTAAAAGCATATGTTCCTCTCTCATAATAATTTTTAGTAGCATCATGAATGAATTCAACAATATAACCATCACATAAAGCATTCTTTTCATGATCCATAAGCATAAAAAAATTATTACTCTCCACATAAGCAAAATTATTCTCATGAATAGTAGTGGGAGCAAATTCAACAAAATAACTATCATGAGATACTTGATTCACATAATCAATTTGACCATTAAAATCATGATGGCAAGTTTCTTGGATATCATTACTCTTTATAGCATACATATCATCACAATAATCATCATATATAGCAACTTTTTTATCATAGTCAATTGAAACCTGTTCCAAAATAGTGGATTCATCATTAAATAAAGTCATGACCTCTCCAAACCCACTTTTATAATTATTACAATAAGATTCAACACCCTCCAAAATAGTGGGATCATTAGTACCTAGAATTTACACTCTTCCAAACCCACTTTCATCAATATAATCATCATAAATAGGAGGCATGCTTTCATCATAGTAAACATTCTCATCAAAACTTGGGGGACTAAAAATATCATCTTCATCAAACATAGCATCCCTGAGCTTATGGTTTTGCATATCATTAGCATCATGGATATTCAAAGAGTTCATACTAACAACATTGCAATCATACTCACCATTCAAAGTTTTTATGCCAAACATTTTATTGAATTCTTCTTCTAACACTTTGGCACAATTTTCTGATCCATCGTTTTCAAGAAAGACATTATACAGATGAATTATATGTGGCAACCTCAATTCCATTTTTTGTAGTTTTCTTTTATAAACCAAACTAGTGATAACACACGAAACTAAAATATTCAATTGCAAGATCTAAAGATATACCTTCAAGCACTCACCTCCCCAGCAACGGCGCCGGAAAAGAGCTTGATGTCTACTACACAACTTGTTCTTGTAGACTTGTGTTGGGCCTCCAAGCGCGGAGTTTTGTAGGACAGTAGCAAATTTCCCTCAAGTGGATGACCTAAGGTTTATCAATCTATGGGAGGCATAGGATGAAGATGGTCTCTCTCAAACAACCCTGCAACCAAATAACAAAGAGTATCTTGTGTCCCCAACACACCCAATACAATGGTAAATTGTATAGGTGCACTAGTTCGGCGAAGAGATGGTGATACAAGTGTAATGTGGATAGTAGATATAGGTTTTTGTAATATGAAAATATAAAAACAGCAAGGTAACTAGTAACAAAAGTGAACAAAAATGGTCGCAATGCTTGAAAACAAGGCCTAGGGTTCATACTTTCACTAGTGCAAAATCTCTCAACAATGAAAACATAATTGGATCATATAACAATCCCTCAACGTGCACCAAAGAATCACTCCAAAGTTTCTATCGGAGAACATAGGACGAAAACGTGCATCAACCCCTATGCATAGATTACGCCAATGTCACCTCGGGAATCCGTGAGTTGAGTGCCAAAACATACATCAAGTGAATCAATAGAACACCCCATTGTCACCACAGGTATCCACATGCAAGACATATATCAAGTGTTCTCAAATCCAATACTCAATCCAACATAACGAAACCTCAAAGAGCAAGACTCAATTCATCACAAGAAGGTAGAGAGGAAAGAACACCATAAGATCCAAATATATTAACAAAGCGCGTGGTACATCAAGATCGTGCCAAATCAAGAACACGAGAGAGAGAGATCAAACACATAGCTACTGGTACATACCCTCAGCCTCGAGGGTGAACTACTCCCTCCTCATCATGGAGACTGTCGGGATGATGAAGATGGCCTCCGGTGATGATTTCCCCCTCCGGCAGAATGCCGGAATGGGCTCCCGATTGGTTTTTCATGGCTCGGAGGCTTGCGGCAGCAGAAATTCTCATCTAGGGTTCTTTTCGGGGGTTTGGGTATTTATAGGAATTTTTGGCGTCGGTCTCATGTCAAGGGGGTGCCCGAGGGGCCCACAAGCTCGGAGCTAGCGCCCTGGGGGTAGGGCGCGCCTAGCAAGCTTGTGGCCTCCTCGTCCACTTCTTGGCCCAGCTCTGGTGCATCGGGGGTCTCTTTTGGTCCACAAAAAATCACCGTAAATTTTCAGCCCATTCCAAGAACTTCTATTTCTGCATAAAAAACAACACTTTCTGCTGAAAACAGTGTCAGTCCGGGTTAGTTCTAATCAAATCATACCAAAACCATATGAAATTGTTGTAAATATGGCTTGAATACCTCATAAATTATAGATACATTGGAGACGTATCAGCTGACTGCACGGCCCGCTCCTCGGGCGTCAACTGTCGCTTCTTCGGCGGCGCCACAGTCTTGCGGGGCGTGCGGGGCTTGCCTTTGGCAGAAGCGACGGAGGTGAGGCTAGAGGAGGCGAGGCAGGTGATACTTCTCCATCGTATCTCTAATTTTTAATTGTTTCATGCCAATATTATACAACTTTCACATATTTTTGGCAACTTTTTATATGATTTATTGGACTAACCTATTGATCCAGTGCCCAGTGCCAGTTCCTGTTTGTTGCATGTTTTTTGCTTCGCGGAAAATCCATATCAAACGAAGTCCAAACGCGATAAAAATTTACGGAGAATTATTTTGGAATATTTATGATTTTTGGGAGGTGGAATCAATGCAAACGGGGGCCCGCAGAGACCACAACCCACCAGGGCGCGCCGGGCACCCCCTGCCGCGCCCAGGTATCTTGTGCCCTCCTCGAACGTCAGTTGGGGCCCTTCTTCTGGCGCAAGAAAGATAATTTATGGAAAAAATCATGTAAATTTTTTAGCGCAATTGGAGTTACGGATCTCCGGGAATTTAAGAAACGGTGAAGGGCCAGATCTGGGGAATGCGAAACAGAAGAGAACAGAGAGGGAGATCCAATCTCGGAGGGGCTCCCGCCCCTCTGCTGCCATGGAGGCCATGGACCAGAGGGGGAACTCTCCTCCCATCTAGGGGGGAGGCCAAGGAAGAGGAAAAAGGAGGGGGGGGCTCTCTCCCCCTCTCTCCTGGTGGCGCCGGAGTGCCACCGGGGCTAGGATCGTGACGGCGATCTACATCAACAATCTTGCTACCGTCTACACCAACTTTCTCCTCCTCTATGCAGCGGTGTAACACCTCTTCTCCCTGCTGTAATCTCTACTTAAACATGGTGCTCAACTCCATATATTATTTCCCAATGATATTTGGCTATCCTATGATGTTTGAGTAGATCCATTTTGTCATGTTGGTTAATCGTGATCTTGGTTGGTATGATTGTATATTTTATTTATGGTGCTGTCCTACGGTGCCCTCCGTGTCACGCAAATGGAGGGGCCCCCGCTGTAGGGTGTTGCAATATGTTCATGGTTTGCTTATTGCCGGTGTTGCGGGGGTGACAGCAGCCTAAACGCGGATAAGTGGGTTATGGCGTATGGGAGTAAAGAGGACTTGATACTTAATGCTATGACTGGGTTTCATGACCTTAATGATCTTTAGTAGTTGCGGATGCTTGCTAGGGGTCCAATCATAAGTGCATATGATCCAAGTAGAGAAAGTATGTTAGCTCATGCCTCTCCCTCATATAAAATTACAAGAATGATTACTGGTACTTGTTATCGATTGCCTAGGGACAAATGTCTTTCTTGTTGACAAAAGCTATCCACTTTTATTACCTTGCAATTTATTTGTAGTTTTATTCTCACAAAGTACTCATAGTTTTATTCTTGCAAAATAGTTTCATACTTGTTTTAGGTAAAGCAAACGTCAAGTGTGCGTAGAGTTGTATCGGTGATCGATAGAACTTGAGGGAATATTTGTTCTACCTTTAGCTCCTCATTGGGTTCGACACTCTTATTTATCGAAGAAGGCTACAAATGATCCCTTATACTTGTGGGTTATCAGCAGGCGGCGGCGTCGAGGGTCGGCACGTAATCCATGGCGAGCGGCTGGAGCTTTTTGGGAAAGTGGGGGAAAATGGTTGTGGTTGTGCCGCCGACTGGCGGGCCAAGGGGAGGAGTAGGCGGGCGTCGTGCATGTCCGTTTCATGTCCACACCCATGCAAATGAGGCTCAAATTTGGGCCGGGAATGGGTCGGCAGGCGGACGAAAGAGTACGCGCGTCTGTTTGGGTCGGCGCGTTGGGCCGACATTTGTGTCCGTTTTGACCCAAACAGACTGAAAGTGCAACTAACCCCGGGTGGTTTTGGTAATTCATAACAACATATAGCTCATTGAACTAATATTATTTCAAGATAAATATTTCAGGATGTTCAATGATTGGCATGGCATGGACTAGAGATGTGGACCCCTCAAAATGCTAAGGACAAAGATTGGCAAAACCTCAAGACTCTTCATTTCTATTTTAGTGATCCAAGATCACATTGAGTCCATAGGAAAGCCAATACTATTAAAAGGGGATGAGGTGTTGCTTAATGGTCTACTTGCTCAAATGCTTAATGATATTGCTCCAAAACCCTCAGCCTTTTTCTCCATCCAAATATGTCCAAAACCCAAATACCAACTCGGCCTCACCGATTCTTCCTATCCGGACCCACCGAGTTCATTTGGCATAGCCATTGCCAGAAATCCTAATAGTTCGGTCACACCAATATGGATCTCGGTCTCATCGAGATGGCCTTGCAAATTCCCTGTGAATTGTTGTAATTATTTCAGTCTCACCGAAATGTTGCAATCGGTCTCACCAAGTTTGCTTGACAGATTCTCTGTTGCTTATTGCTTCACTTTGGTCTCACCGAGTTGATGCAATCGGCGCCACCGAGATGATGTTTGCCCTAAGCCGTAGCACATCGGTCCCACCGAGTTGTTCCAGTCAGTCCCACCAAGATTCCTAATGTTCATATTTTTTGAACAGATCGGTGCCACCGAGTTTACATTTCGGCGCCACCAAGATGAGTCAAAAGTGTGTAACAGTTGGATTTTGTGTGGAGGCTATATATACCCCTCCACCCCCTCTTCATTCATGGAGAGAGCCATCAGAACGTGCCTACACTTCCATCAATCATTTTCTGAGAGGGAACCACCTACTCATGTGTTGAGATCAAGAGATTCCATTCCAACCATTTGAACCTTGATTTCTAGCCTTCCCCAAGTTGTTTTCCACTCAAATCCTTCTTCCACCATAGCCAAATCTGTGAGAGAGAGTTGAGTGTTGTGGAGACTATCATTTGAAGCACAAGAGCAAGGAGTTCATCATCAACACACCGTCTATTACCTTTTGAAGAGTGGTGTCTCCTAGATTGGTTAGGTGTCGCTTGGGAGCCTCCGACATGTTGTGGAGTTGAACCAAGAAGTTTGTAAGGGGAAGCAGATTGCCTACTTCGTGAAGATCTACCCTAGTCACTACAAAAAAAGACACATCCGTGACATTTTGGGCCGAACGATTTTTTTTCTGTCATGCTTATGACACTTCTATGACGATAATTGTGACAAAGGCACATATCATCATAGATGTGGTGGGCTCCTACTTCTATGACAAAAAATCATGACAGAAAATGGGCTTTTCGTCGTGGGAGGGCCGGGGACGCACCTGCATCACATTCTTTGGGCCGTCCATGACGGAAAAAATCGTGGTAGAAGCGAGGCCGAGGAAAATATCGGGGAGTTCCCGGTTACGGTGGGTGGTCGGGGCCGAGCGATGCACGGAGGTTTGCGCGTTTCTCTCGTGTACGCGCGTGTGTGCGAGGCGTTGGCTAGCTAACTGAACCCGAGCAATCGCACTAGCTACGTTACTGAACCCGAGCGATCGATCCCTTGGCTGTTGACTGAACCCGAGCGATTCATTCGCTGCTGACTGAACCCGAGCGATTCCTTCGCAGCTGCTGCTAACTGAACCCGAGCGATCGGTCACTACTGCTGTTTACTGAAGCCGATCGAGCCCCCGTGCGAGACGTAGCCAGCCGGGGTTGGGTTGCCTCTCGATGATAAGTGACCGTTGCTACCGTGCACGCGGTACGTAGAATGAGTCGAGACATGGTGAGCCGAGCCGGTTGGTTGGCTATGGATGAACAGTTCCCGGTGGGGGTTGGATGAACAGGACCCCATGGTAGTAGGCCGTTGCCGCTTGATGAACAGGACCCCGAGGAGGCCGCCACACCCCAGCCGGTTGGGGGTTCATGAACAGGACCCCGTGGAGGCTCTATGAACAGTAGCCGGTGGAGGCTGGATGAACAGTAGCCGTGGATGAACAGTACCTGGTGGAGGCTGGAGGAGGTCGATGGTGGATGAACAGTAGCCCGTGGAGGCTGGAGCGAGGCAGTAGATGGTGGATGAACAGTAGCCCGTGGAGGCTGTAGGCGCTCCAACAGAAGTCGGTTTCCTCTGTTTTGCGGTACGCCACACCCCTCCCGATCAACAGGACCCCATTTCGACCATAGGAACTTGAACAGGAGTCCGTTTTCTCCGTTTTGCGGTACGCCAGAGCCTTCCCGATGAACAGGACCCCATTTCGACCGTACGCGGTCGAACAGAAGGCCCGTTTCCTCTGTTCTGCGGTACGCCAGACCTCGTTTCGGCTGTTCCGTCCAAGCCGGTTGGCTCCCGATGAACACGATGTATTCCGTTGCCTCCCGATGAACACGACGCATTCCGTTGTCTCCCGATGAACACGACGCAGTTTCTCCGTTCCGACGCTGGTTGGCTTCCGATGAACAGGACGCCGTTGCTGCCGTCCATTGCCTCTCCATGTACACGAGCCCTGGCCATACGTATGCTTGAGTACGCGTTCAAGACCCCGCCTGTATGTATGTACGTGGGCGTATTTTTTGGCATCTGGCTGTACGTACGTGTACACGGTTTTGACTGGACTGCCTGAACTGCTACCGCTCCTTACTCGGCCACGGTTCATCGTGGCAGACAGACCGATCGACTGGTATGTACATAGACAACGCTACGTACGCTTCGACCGGGTGGGTCCCAGCTGTTAGGGAGGACAAGGAGGCACTTTCTTGCGTGCGAATATATAGGTGGCGGGTCCCAGCGGTCAGGGAAGGAATCATATATTTTTTGCTCGTAATAAGGAGGCACTTTCTTGCGTGCAAAGATGTTTTTGGTGGGTCCCAGCTGTCAGGGGCAGGCATAAGGAGGCACTTCCTTCCTTGCGAAGATGTACGTGGTGGGTCCCAACTTTCAGGGGGAGGAATAATTTTATTTTCGCGTAATAAGGAGGCGGTTGCACTCGTGCGTCCATGGACCTGGTGCGTCCCCACTGTCAGCCTCTCCACGTACAGTCCTCTTCCGATGACTCTCGTTTGTTGACCACATTGACCACGCCGTGCCGAGCGCACCAAGGCGGTGGACGACGGCGAGGCCCCGGAGGGCAATGAGCCGGTGATGGAAAGAAGCGGCAGTGGAGTCACAGACGGAGACGGAGAGGTGTACGAGGGTTAACTGGTTCTGGTGCGACGTGGTTCTGCAGTCGGCGGAGAATAACAGGAGGTGTGGAGGGGTGGAGGGATGGCTTGGCCGGCGGTGGGGTAGCGCTTCGCAGCGAAGTGTGCTAAGCAGAGCTGCTAGCAGCCAGAGGCGGGAGCAGGTGGTCCCGGCGGCGCTGGAGGAAGAAGACGAGAGATTGAAGATGAATGCCGGCCGTTGGATGTAAATCCAACGGCTATCGATGTCAGAATCATTTGTTGACTAAGTTGACAACGCCTTGCGTTGGCTTCGACCTATTGGCCCACATTTCAGCCTCCAAAAATGTCGCACATATTCAACCCATTTTTAGAATTTACAGTCCATTCGCTGCGCTGGGTGAACAAATAATGTAGCGTCCATGCGGCCCATTTTTTTCTAAAAAACTATAGCCCATTTGCACTTTCTAGAAATACACGAATTTGCTAGCCTGGGTGAACAAATAATGTAGCATCCATGCGGCCCATTTATTTTTTTCTAAAAAAACTACAACCCATTTGCACTTTCTAAAAATACACGAATTTGCTGGCCTGGGTGAACAAATAATGTAGCATCCATGCGGCCCATTTATTTTTTCCTAAAAAATTACAACACATTTGCACTTTCTCGAAATACACGATTTTGCTGGGCTAGTTCTAATTATAATGTTGGGTTGGGCGCAACAATGTTATCAAAAAATAAACAGGGATTGAGTATTTTGTTATAAATATATTTAAATAATAAATGCTTTATTTACATTGGTCCTTAAATCTTACCAAGCTTTTGTACACAATCACCTGTATTTTCGTTGACCTTAAGTAAAAAACCCAGGATTTTATTGTTAAACATTTATTTTTATAAGTTCATAATACATGGGATATTTTTTTCTTATATATGTAAGTATCTGTAAAATATATGATGATAATAACAATAATATATAATAACATATAAAATAATATATATATATATATAATATAGTTAGAAGGGAAACATAAGTTGGACCTGGCGTTCCTATTCTTATATAGAAAAATAGAACAGACCTCTGCGTTTTCTTCAAAAAAATACATAAGTTGGGCTGCGGATGTTTAAGAAAAAATAAAACCTAGGATGGGAGGGCCATAGGCCGGTGGATACATGACGGCCCTCAAACAAATACAAACCGACATGTCGTAGGTTGCACATGTTAAAAAAGAAAGCCTAGACTGGGCAGCCCACAACCCAGCTGCTACTTGTTGGCCTACTGATAATAAATGATACATGGCAACTCCCCGATGACTAGCTTCGTTGTAAATTTATCTCCTTTAATAACTACGTTGACAAACCCGTGGCCCCCAACGTCAGTATAACATTAGGAGGAAGTATTTTTTCAATGAGGCACTTGCTTGCGTACGGCCATGGACCTGGTAGGGCCATTGACGTACTACAGTAGTGGTAGATGTTGTGCCTAATTTCGAGCGAAACTACTGGAGTAGCCCAGTGGCCAAGTTCCACTCCCCAACCGCTGCTCCGCCCGAATTCGATTCCACCTGATGCAGTGAAAATATCCACAAATTTTTGCCTCTGCCTGTGACATGTTGGTGCCCATTGTCATCTACGCACACCACCTCCAGCACACTCAACATTTTATGGGCATTTTGAAAATAGCATATCTTTTTGACTGTGCATCATATGAAGATGTGCTATGCATGAATGTTGATCAACATGATGTTAACTGGCTGGTAGTTCCATTTTCGACCATGAATAAAACTTCCAACATGATGTTATCCCTGTTTGAAAAGGGCGTGTTAGTATAAATGCTCTACCTCGGAAAGTTGCAGTTTCTTATCTGAAACTGAAACTTGCAGTTTCTTCTCTCAGAATCACATTGTCTGCACTTTTATATGAAATTACATTTTTTAAAGTGCTAAAAATAGATCTCTAGAATTCATAAAATACTTCATATGCTCAATACTGCAAATCTGAAATTCAAAAGACATTCATATCTGAAAGTACTCTCAAATCTGAAACACAAAACACAATTCACAACCTGCAAATGCTGACAACCCTAAGGTCCTCCTCAGACTATTTGGGGGGGGAGTCCCCTCCTATTCCACGGCGACAGATAGCCGCCCCGTGGGACGAGGTGAACGGCGAGGGAGAGGATGGTGGGGAAGCGTCGTCGCGCCAACTGTTTTTCTCCTCTTGCAGTTGGGTTCGGTCGACGAAGACTCCACCGGCTCGCTCTGCCACGGCACCCTCACAAACGGCACCGTGTTGATGCTCGATCCTTCAATCTTGGGTGGATGCTCCATCTTGGATCGATACTCCCACCACCGCGGCCTCACGATCGGATCCGGTGAATCTGTTTGCTCCATGGGCCAGAGGAGCAGCTCTATGTACTCCCGCGCGACTCCCTCCCGGTGTATTGCCTCCTTTTCGCTCTTTTCCAGATATTTGGCCATCGCTTTCACCGGTGCCGCTAATTGCTCCGGGTTGTCAAACCAAGACTGTATCTCCAACATCCTAGCTAGCTTCACAGGGTCGCCGCCTGCGAGCCACACGTATTGGTTGTACTCCTCCATCGATCTACTTCTCCACAGCACCTTCACTCACCGGTGGTGGTTTTTGAGTGGAAGAGGAGAGGAGCGGCGCTGGTTTTGGATTAGAACGGGAGAGGAGCGGTGGTGGTTTGAAATGGAAGAGGAGAGGAGCGTCGCTAGTTTTGGATTGGAACAGGAGAGGAGCGGCGGTGGTTTTGAAATGGAAGAGGAGAGGAGCGGTGCTGGTTTTGGATTGGAACAGAAGAGGAGCGGCGGTGGTTTAAGAGGAGAGGAGCGGCGCTGGTCTTGGAAGTATTTTTTTGTTTTGCGTATTTTGGGTCAAAGTTTGACCACGTACTGTATTTGACAAGCAAAATGTGAATGCATGTCATCAAAAATTGTATCGTTTGGTTCGTATCTGAATGTACTTTCAAATTATATTATTTTTGCAATGTATAACATATATTATTTTTGTGAAAATCATGGTCAAATATGACCCAGAATACAAGGGAGACTAGTTAATGTGGGGTCATTTACTTAATTGAAGGGTAAATTGATTTTGATTTTGATCCAGTCACACCGCGTCGGCCCTCTCGTCCAATCCTAAATCGCTGCCGCACGCTCCTCTCCCTCTTCTCCATTGCAAAACCACCCCCTCTCCTCTCCATCATCTCCATTCCAAAACCACCGTCTCGCCTCTCCCTCTTCTCCATTGCAAAACCACCCCCACTCCTCTCCATCTTCTCCATTGCAAAACCACCATCTCGCCTCTCCCTCTCCTCCATTGCAAGACCACCGTCTCTGCTCCCATCTTCCAAAGCTAGCACCGGACCTCTCAGAAGGACATCTATGGAGAGGATGCACCAGCGAATTAGGCAGATCGCCAGCGATGACCAGGTAAAGTTAGCCAGGTTGAAGGAGATCCTTACTTGGTTTTACAGCGAGTGGAAGATTTCAAGGACGGTGAGGGCCATGTGGCAATGTATGCGAAAGAGCGAGACGGCGGCGATGAGGGCGACGATGTACTCCCCGGCGGTAGTCACGCCGCAGTCCTTCGAGTTCATTGAGTATCTCCTCTGGGCGATGGAGCAGATAGATTCGCACGAGGTGAAAGTCAGGCGGAGGTGGTGGGCATACAGGTCGAAGGTCGAGCATCCAGAGGATAACGAATCGATCGAGTATGGTGTGCCGTTCGTGAGGGTGCAGTGCCAGCCGGAGCCACAGGAGTATTCGTTCTCCCACCGCAAGAGGAGGCCGGATGGCGCGACGTCGCTTCCCCACCATTATCCATGGTTCCCTCGCCGCTCACCTTGTTTCAACGGCGGCGGTAGGGTTTAAGGTAAGTTTCGCACTAACCTAATCTTCCATCTGCTCATGCTTACAATCAGTGTGACGGTTAATGAAAATCATGCTTACAATCAGTCTCCGAGTACTACGCCAATCACCCTAAAATAGCTCTGGACCAAAAACAAAGTTTTGACACTGTGTACAAATAAAGAAAAATAGATTGGTGCTTCTTTCAGAAAAGAGTACTCCCTAGAAAAGTGCCAATATAAGCTACTAGTATTTGATTAGAGGATTTTCTACCGAAAAAGATCCGTCCATAGAGAGCGCCACCCATCCCACCGGTGGTGGATGCCAATGCTTAGATGGAGCATGGTTGGTGTCGGTAATTTTTACTTGGCACCTCGCACTCTGCATATATGCCGGTTCCATCCGTACATTTGTGCAGTTCCACCAAAATGCAGCTAAATAACCCTGTTTGCACAGATAATGAAAAAGCGTGATTACATTATAGTGGCACTAGTTGATGAAACATACACTAATAAATAGAAGAAAATTCATTTTCTTAATGGGAAAATATTGCGATAGTATCACAGTATGCCATGCTGCGAGGGCGAGATGGGCCCTGCGACGCCTCATACGGTAGGCCTCATACTGGAAATCGACCTAATTCTCCCCGATACACCTTCTGCCAGTGATGAACATCAGTGTACAGCGGTAGTACAAGGAGGGGCCTTGAGACATTCCAATCTCTATTTTTGTGCAGATCAACTAAAATTAAGCACCCCAGTTTGCAGAAACACTTAAACATTAACAATGGGACTAGTTGATGAAACATATACTAACAAAGAGAAGCACTTTCTTTATCTACATTGGAAATGAAATGATAGAGAGGACACTCGCTCTATTTTAACTGTATTATTACTTTATTTTATCAGTGGCACTAGGGTCAAGCAGATGGCAAGCGAGGTGTACCGTGCGTCGCGAGGATGCTGAAGCTGGCTCTTTCAGTCCCTATCTTCCCCCCTGATGTTTCTGTGGTAGCATTTGGGTTGTAATCCAAACTTGGTCGAGCTGGTGCTGCGTCCCCCTACCTGCCTAGCTTATGTGGCGAACTTGTCTCCTGCTAGTACTCAGTCAGTTCTAGTAGTAGTTGCATAACTGCCCGTTTACACTGAGATGTTGTCGGATAATGGTTCTCTATGGTTGGGGTTCTTTAATGAAATCGGAGGAAACCCCTCTTTTGATATAAAAAAAAATCAGTGGCACTAGTGGTGCCAAAACATTGCCTCAAATTAATAGTGCCACTAGATTAAGGTGCAAAATAATAACATTAATGCTTTATCATGGCAGTGCCAATACAGTAGCACAAGAGCAGAGTCAACATGCAGAATCTTTGGCAAACGGTCGGACCAAAAAAGGAACACACCTCATGATGGGAACCATATCTGCAGTCAACGCCATCGTAGAAGGGATGACACCAGTCGCCAACATGGATGATTCAATTCATGGGGCCTTTTTGTGCAGTTCACCTAAAATGAAGCAATGTTTGCATCATGCAATTAGCAAGTACTTGGTCCCATGAGTTAGCAGCTTCTTCTTCATTAGTTGCAATAAAATTGAGCAACATCAAGGTTGGTCGTGAAGCTCGTGGAATGTTCAACTATAATTTGGATATCATTTTGTGCAGTTCAACTAAGATCAAGCGTGAAATGTATATCTCTGTTTGCACAAAAAGGTGGAAAGGAGGGTGACTAACAAGTGATGAAACATACATCAAATGAAAATACGCATGTTCCTTATCTAAATGGTGATCCTACAGGGACAGTAGCAATTTCTAAAGCAGCAGCATTGCTAGATATTAGTGTGGGCATTAGGATTAACTATGACAACCGTTAAATACGACATTACTTTAATGGTGCCATTGCTTCATTTTACCAGCAACATTACATTAACAGCTGCTAAAGAGTTGGTATTTGGGCACAGGAGAGTAGGCGGACCAGGATAGTTGCATTTCTAATGAAAAGAAGCAACTTATCTTAATGGGAAATTTAGCAGGACATGAAAAACAGTGCCATTGATTCATATTACTAGAGGCATTACATTGAAAACACCATTGGTTCAACGTGTCCTTACTTTAACAGTGGGACAACTACATTTTACCAGTGGCATTACATAAGAGGGGCTCAGGGCAAAAAACATCAGAACAGGATATCTGGGTTGGTCCCATTTTTTTCGGTATAGCCACCTTATACTGTGTGAGGCTAGCAAATCTAGTGCTGGACATACTCTGTTGACTTGTCCCCCAGTCCCCACTTTCTTTCCTTTTTCAACCAATAGATCAGTTTATATTGAGTTTGTACTGCGTTTCCCTTTATTTTCCTATTAGACCAAGAGACCAGTTGGATAGCCAATCTCTGCTACTTTTCGCCCCCATTATTTCCTCTTTCGACCAAGTCCTAGATTCAGGTAACAAATCTTCCCCCACCCCACCCCCTTTCTTCCCCGTTTGAACCAAGTAGTACTAGATTTGACTGCATGAAGTAGTTTTACCTCTTAACAGCAAAAATTTAGGTGGCTTTCAATCAGCCGATCGATCCTATCTACGAGGGGGCCTGAGAAATAGTAAAAGATACAAATGCAGCGACGTAAGGAGCTGGGGCAGTAGAGCAACGCCGGTTTCGAAGGAAGTTAAACCTGAGGGTCGCCGGGATGTCGCTAGGTGGGCAGCGGGAGGCCCGATCTGCCCACACTACAGCAGCGAGGAAGAAGGGGTCGGAGGCCCTCCCTAGCCGACGCTGCGTGGGAGAGAACGGCAAGGCACGCTGATCGGGACGCGCCGGCAGTGGGTAAGAGCCGTCGCCGAGGACGACCGCGTGAACATTGCACCTTCTCACCTTCCCCGGTGGAGGGGATCTAGTCGGATCTGTGACCAGCGGTGAGCACAGAGAGAGTGTGGCCACCGCTATCGTGTTTAGATCTGGAGAGGACGAGAGAGTGTGAAGAGAGCAACACTAGCAAGCAAGCGTGGAGGCTCCTGCCTATAAAGTGGAGTAGTTTTCTTTTATCTACCGGAGCCGGCTTGACCTCGTCAATGACTGTCGAGAAGTCTTCATGCACGTGCCCCGGAGGCGCAGTTGTCGTCATTTTGTCTGAAGCACCGGATTAACATATAACACGAAAAAATGCCACATGACAAGAAACCATAACCTCACTGCCCCAAGGAGACAACATGAATCCCGACGGACAAACTAGACGAGGATCAAAGCTCAAATTAAAGACAAACTCGTATAAAAGGGGTCAATCGATAGATGTTCTAATTAACATAGACGGCTTGACCTAGATGGCAGCCGAGTAGTCTTCGTGCATGTGCCCCCAATGGCCAGCGCCTTGGAGGAACACAGTTGTCGCTGTTTAAGACTAGCCATAGTGGGAGTAACTTCAGCAGTAACATCGAGTCCAGCTCAGCAAATTTGCTGATGTGGCAATGAGTTAATGAGGAGAGAGGTAGTTTGAGTAACTTAGCTAGTTACTGTAACATCACATGTCCCAATGCAATATGAGTCTATAACCTAATAAATGAAGCTTTGCATGTTATCACACTTATGTTACTACCCACTATGAAGGTAGTAACATAGTCTAGGGATATGTGTATGTTACTCTCCATTGTGGCTAGTCTAACCCTCGCAGTGATCTGAAGCACATGACACCTAATATTGCGAGATGACAAGAAACCTTTTTTTTAGATTTCTCATCAGAACTACACCATGTACAACACAGCCTGCATGATATGTAGACGATAGCCAATCCAGCCGTCTGCTGGAGTCTGGTCATGTAACACCCCCAGATCTTTACTCTGTCATTAACCTAGACAGCATGCCTTGTCATCATGATTATCATCATCAAATTGCATTTAAGAAATAATCCAATTCAATTCAAAATTCAAAATGCAAATCAAATAACTATTTCTTCAAACAGCAAATCAAAAATGTTCATAGTGTTGCAAATAATCCCAAAGCTCTTATAAAAATATAAGCAACATTAATTGAATTTCCAAATTTACCCTAACATCCATAACAGTAGCAAAATAGCCTCAAATTAAATCAGTTTCATTTAAATCAAATTCAAATAAATTCCAACAACTCCTAAACTTTTTGTGGCAGTAAGGATTAATGCATACTAATTATTGGGGCCAGCCACATATTTTACAAAAGTCAATTTGTGGTCATACAATTTTCCGAACAGAACCAAAAATAGAAAACAAAAAAAGGAGTTAGAGAAAAGAAAGGAGGGAGGCCACTGTGGCCTCGGCCCAGCGCCACAGGCAAGGCCAGCCCAACAGGATCATCTCCCTCCTCCCCGTGTCAGCACGCGCGTGCACCCGAGCCGGCGATGGCCAGCTGTTGGCCATCCCCCGGCGCCGCTGCCGCCGCGATGGGGATAAGATCGACCCAGGGTACTCCCCCAGGCGAACCCTAGCCCCATTTTCCCCTTCCCCTCGCTCCTCTCCTCGATCCGAAGCCGTCCCGACGCGGTCGTCGCTGCAACGCTGCGGATCCACGGCCACCGGCGTCTCCGAGGCCGGCAACCGAGCCTGGGAGGTGCGCCGTCCTCCGTGTCATCGTCCTCATCCATCAGTTGGAGCCAGGGAGGTCGACAACGACCGCATCGACCTCTTCCCCTTTTCGGTGCCCGCCGGTGATCGTCGCCAAATCCGCCTCGTCTCTGCGATACCAATCACCCGAGGGGCCTCCGTGAGCCCGCACAGTGAGCATCACCCCTCCTCTCCCCGTCCGTTTCCTCTTTCCACGCCCGTAGCTAGCTAAATGCCGCGGCGCCATTGCCGGAGCTCCGCCTCGCTGTCGAGCTCGTCGCCGTCGCTAACCTTATTGTCATGGCCACCTGAGCACATGGACGTGCTCAGGGCACCTCCATGGTGCGGCCGGTGGCCTTAGTTTGGCCGCTATCGCCGTGTCCGTAACACGCCCGACAACCGCCGCCGCCACCGTCGTCCCAGAGCTCATTTCCGGCCAACCCCGCACATGTGGCTACGCTAGATCGACGCGCGACGTCAGTGGCTTCCGAACGCACCCACACACACACCTCGCCGTGCCCCGCAACGCCGGATCCAAGCACGACCGAACTACGGCCGCCACATGCGAGCTCGCCGCCGCCGATTCCGACCACCTCAGCCCTCGCCACCACCACAGAACGCCTCATCGTCGACTGCTCGTTCGAATGAGCCTGGCCGTGCTCGAAATGGCGCTCTGTGCGCGAAACCCGTCGCTGTCCCGACGCGCGCCGCCGCGCTCGAGCTTGTCGGCGTTATTCTGGTGGCCGGCGCCGACGTGGCCGACCGGGGCCCGCCTCTGAGCCACTGCCTGTGGGCCCCGCGGGTCCACCAGTCAGGGTTGACTGAGTCAACCCTGCTGACTGGGCACCCTGGCCCACTGACATGCGGGCCCCACTAGTTAAAACGTTTTAAAAATAAATAAAACTATTAATTAAAATCTGTTAATTGATTAATTAGATAATTAATCTCTGACATCAGGGGCCCACCCCACTAATTATCCCTGTTAGATTAATTTAATCCACAGTTAAGCTAACAAAGGCTGACATGTGGGGCCCACATGTCAGGTTTGACCCTGGTCAGCGTCCTGTTGACTGCTGACGCAGTGGTGACCTCATGATGACATCATAATTCCTTTTCTGTTAAATAAAAATAATTCTAGAAAATCATTTAAATCTTTGAAAATTCATAACTTTTAAACCGTAGCTCAGATTGAAAAACTTTGTACATGAAAGTTGCTCAGAACGACGAGACGAATCTGATCATGTCATCTGTTTTGATGCCGGAACCCCCTACGTAGAAGAACCCATAACTTTTAGCCTAATTCCGGTATATAAATAGTGCATAATCACCGGATAATAAATCCCGCGTTAATCCTAAAATAACTAAAATGACTTAGATGCATCTTTAGGCAACCCTGCACTGCATCCTAGGCATGGCATGCCCTGTATTGCATTGTTTGCTGTGTATTTATATGTTTCTTCCCCCTCTTCTCTCTCGGTAGAACCCGACGTCGACATAGCTCCCGAGACCGACGCAACTCCAGTGGTCGACTACGCTCCTGACGATCAGACCCTTGCCGCCGAGCAACCAGGCAAGCACCCCCTTTTTGAGCATTCGGATATCGCCCACTCTCTTCTCTCTTATGCTTGCATTAGAAGTTACTGCTACTGCTGTTATCCTATATCTGCTGCATAGCCTATTTATTGTAACCTGTTATTGTTACCTACCTGCTTATCCTAAACTGTTTAGTATAGGTTGGGTAGAGACCCAGCAGAGACCCCACTTTATCCCGACTGCCCCGCTGGATTCTCAGAAGACCCGATCAATGGGATCGAAGACCAGGCCCCGACATTGCACGTCACTTCCCCCTTAACTGCTCGACACTACTGGGTTAATATCGAGTGCCGAGGGTGATACCTTGTCAGCACTTCTGATGATAACCTTGTAGGTTAGTTATTCGGTCGTGGTAAGCGAGGGTGATTCCTCCTACACCACCCTCGATAACGACATCGTCGTGCAACTGCTCAAGTGTGGACCTCGAGGGTGATGCCTCTTTAGTTCACCTTGATGTTTACGTCAGGTGGGAATCCAACAAGGGTGATGCCTCGGATTCCTTCTTGATATGGTAGCCACACGGATGCCTTTACATTACTGTTGATACGACTTATTTTGGATAAAGACGGGTCGGCCCTGAGGGGTACCCGCGTGAGCTTAATTGCGAGTGATGTGGAATCGGGTGGACCTGGATGGTGCCCGAGAGTTGAACACGAGGCATGGCCGGGCATTCCTAGCCCTTGCCGCAAGTCCTCGAGACGGGGCGACGGGGTCACATCTTTCGTGAGTCTCTGCTCGTTACCGCACTACCAACCCACTAACGGTTTGGATATTTGATCCGAGGGGCCTCTGGCCTGATAGCACTAACCATCACGTGGGCATAGTATGGGCGTTCTGCGTCGTATACATCAGCCGAAGCTCTATAGATGTCAGCGAGGAGCGGCCCGCTTTGGATTGGACTTGTTAAGCGCGCGCTAGTATTAAGGGGGCTAGGCCTGCTTCCGGAGCATCCTCGCAACGTGCAGGGTTCCCAGGGCGAAGGCCCAAGACCCCTGGGGGCATAGGTTAGTCCGGCGTGCTGACCTCTCTTTAGAGCCTAGGTCGGGTTGCGGCGTGTCGTTTGGCCGAGGCCGGGCATGACCCAGTAAAGTGTGTCCGGCCGGAGTTAAGCAAGCGTGGTGGGTAAGTTGGTGAACCCCTGCAGGGAAGAAACAATCTACCGATAGCCTGTCCTACGGTAACGGACACTCGGAGTTGTATCCCGATCGGTACAACTAGAACTGGTGACTTGAGATGAAATGGATAGTATGGCTCTGGGATTGCTTTCTCGCAGGGAGTCGAGGAAGGATCTCTGGGCGAGGTTGATGACATTACTACTACTTTACATTATGTTAATCTGCACTCTTCTAATGCTGCAAGACCAATGAAGATGCTTGAAGATGCTAGTCTCCGATAGGACTAGGCTCTCCCATCTATTCTGGCATTTCTGCAGCCCAGTCCACATATACATCCTCCTTTGAAAATGTTGCATATGTAGTGTAGATCCTTGCTTGCTAAGTACTTCGGATGAGTACTCATGTTTGCTTTACTTTCTTTTTCTCCCCATATCCATATGTCGCCGCCAAATGACGGAGCCCCTGAGGTAGCTGCCCCTGTCGACGACTACGGCTGCTACTACTACTACCCTCCCGGCGAGTACTACTACGAGGAGCCGACCGACGACCAGGAGTAGGTTCGGAGGGTCCTAGGCAGGAGGCCTACGCCTTTCGATTGTAGTATTTTATTTTGCCCTGCCTTTCTAAAGGCCTATCTGTTTCTCTGTAATATCTGTACCTAGATATCTGATGCTTCCGCTGACACTTGTATGCCATCAAGCTATGTATTCGAGCCCTCGAGGCCCTGGCTTGTAATATAAAGCTTGTATGACTTTATTTATGTTTTAGAGTTTTGTTGTGATATCTTCAAGTGAGTACTTAGGCTTGATCATGTGCATTTGCGTGTATGATTACGGGGTCGTCACAGGTTGGTATCAGAGCCGACTGCCTCTAGGAGTCCCCCTTTCCAATTACTTGTCCGAAGTTGAGTCTAGTAACCGAAAATTGATTTACTAACTTGGCTGTGTGGCTTACGGGCCCACATCGCCAACTGGGTGGTATTAGGATCTTTTACTCCTCGTCTATACTCCGGGAACTCTGATCTCTCTTCTATTCGGGTTAAAGATTTTACTAACTCCAACAGTAGGTTCTCGTAACCGCTTCTCCCGGAGAGCCCCCTCATTCCAGAAGATGGCGTATCATCATCAGAAAACTCCGAAGATACTCCCCGAAGTTTTCCGAGACCCTTTGCCCATTGCTTTTGCAGCTTACTAACACCGATAATCCCCGTGGATATCTACACATCCTTGCCGTTGTATTATCATGGCCAGTTACTCATGTATGTACGAGATACCCCAAAATACTCCCCGTTAAACCAGGAATCCTTTGAGCCTACTGCCGTGCAGCTTCTTTCGCACTGCGGTTAATTCCTCACATTACCGGGGATTTGTTCATCCCCAGTTGTTCCTGTGATTCCTAAAGCACTTTGAAATATTATCTGATCTCCCGAGAATCCTCTACAGCCTATTGCTCTTGAAATTCTTGCCTGCTTGTCTTATGGTTAATTCCATATGTCTAGTAATCCCCGTCAACATCCTTTGCCAATTACCATTTTGAATCCCCTGAACCAATATGCTGCGAATGTTCGCCATCATCAGTCGATTCCTAGAATTCGTCCTTCCGGCTCAGTCACCATTCCGGACATGAGCTGGTTCTCAGCCAATCAAGTATTGGTTGATTGTCCAACTAAGCATGTATAACTCACTCGTCCCTCTACCCAGGTGAACTAATTGTCACTCCTGGCTTTGGAAATCGTGAACCCTCTGAATTTTATACTTGGGTTGTTCAAGTGCTTCCTTAATTCGATGTGCTTGCCTCCCGTCCTTTCTCGGAGGACTCTCAGGTGGAACCAGTTGTTAAAACCTTACCCCGTTAGTTCTCACGGATCACTTGATTCTTTCTTTGGACAATTATCTGACCGATTCTTTTCTATTCTAAGAACCTAATCAGTTCCTTCCCAGTTGACATTGCCTTTGGCACTGAAGCATCTTCTACTTCTTGCCGTCTGTATATCCGCTCAGCTTGCATGGCACGGAGAGGTAGTGCATTCCTTCCCCTTATTGGCTTGGGACTGACTACTGACCAGGACATGTCCTGTAACCATGGGTGGAGATCTCTGCAAGATGGAACGCTAAAGTTGTCCATCTAGTTCTATTCAACTTACTCATCTTTTGATCAAAGCATCTGTTTCTAATCCTTCGTTTTGGAAACCATATTTCCTCTGAAGTTAAGCGTCAGACTATTCAGATGTTCCTATAGTCCGATGCCTCCGCATTCTTTCTTCCTCTGTTTGAGTACCGATACTCACATCAGATCCCTTGCCGACCATCTGATATTTTGCTGGGTTATTACCCGACATAGTCTTTCGAAATCAATAGTCTTGCGAGTCTTTCCTCGGATACAGAATGTCTTTGGTAAAGTGTATCCACTCCTTCTGTCAACCATGCTCTGCTTCCGAGCTTGAGTTCGTTACTCCTGCAATTTGTGGTGTATGTTCCTAAGATACCCGGATGGGTTGAACATATGCTTTCCTTAACCTGTGTAAATTGAAAGTTATGCGGGTTACATCTACTCGCATTTCGTCGGATAAATTTTCAACTCTACAACTTCTTCAAAGACGAGAAGTGAATGAAAGGTTATGCATTGAAGAAGTGGGAGTCAACCTTGAACCTTTGTGTTCATGCCCATGGACACGATGCAGAACTGATCATGGAAGCTTCTCTTAAAATCAATCGTTCCTTTGGTATAAGTTCATCTTGTATTTGGGATATGATCTTTCGCAACCGTGGAACCGACCATGATTGTTCTTCTTTGATCCCATTTCGCGGACAAGCTAAGGCACTTGTTTTCTGCGAATCAATATGCCTGCCCAACCTCTGTCCTGAATTACCCTCGAGTGTTACCCCTTGGTATCTCGGGAATATCGCAGGAACTACATAACTTCTTATGAGTTCTTCAATGAACTACTATTGAACACAAATTCCAATATCCCCGGGTTCTGAGTGGTTGGTCCCTCGAGGATACCGGTAAGTGAATCGATTCCGCACTCCGATTCGATAACTCTAAGTAATTTTCATTGCTTACGAGTTTAAAAATCCTTCCAGTCATTCCTAGTCCGATCGGCTATATCATTATCATATCGCTTCTTAAATTATGCTACTGGTCCTTATGCCCGGAGCAACTTCCAACGATGAGCTAAGCTTACGTCGATCTTCCTCATCTTATCATTTCACCTCGAACAACAAGCTTGACTTCGAGCTTGTGTCGAATCCAAGGTTCTCATAGCCTTTCATTTCATCCTTCCTTTTGCTTGTTGTCGTCGCTGCTCGATGGCATCTTCTTAGAGTCTCTTGACAAAATTTATCGTGATCACCATCAACATTTTGGCTTCCTCGGAGAGGTCCATTGAATTCATGGCCAGAA
The DNA here is from genome assembly GCA_011799875.1 of Thinopyrum elongatum. Lineage (NCBI taxonomy): Eukaryota > Viridiplantae > Streptophyta > Magnoliopsida > Poales > Poaceae > Thinopyrum > Thinopyrum elongatum. The sequence continues at coordinate 402,345,093 of CM022302.1, read as the reverse complement.
ATACCATCTCTGCCCCTCGATGATTTGTGATATCATCGATGACATCCTTAACTTTCTGCCAACACAGACCTGGTTGTGTTTGGTTAATCCTTATGTTCCGAGATAATCTTGGAAGTGTTCCTTTGTATCTCTTGTGATCTTTCGATCCAACCCTTACTTGAAACACCATGTTATCGCTACCTCGGAGCATGACTATGGTATTCCGAATATCATTGAGAACAGAGAAAACGCAATGCTGCATGTCTCCTCATCAATTATCCAAACACCGTTGTATGGGTAATATCATAATTCTTTCCTCGCCCCTTATCTAAATGCTTTTGAACTAGCCGTTCTATCATGTATATCATGTTCCGCTTTTCCTTGGGAAGGATATATTTCCTAATTCTTGTGTATAAACACATTTTCCTTTCCATTGTTTTGTTTAACCTTTCCAGTAATCTAGCTTGTCTAAGCAGAAATAATTCTCTGCCTATGAAAACATCTCGATGTACAACCTTGTCAGAGAGACCCTGTTACTATTGCTGATGACATTCCGGTAACCACCGATGGACGAGAACTTTGCCTTATTGGTCCGCCTCGTTTTATCGAGCAGGAAAATGGTTCTCTTCGTCCCTCGCCCTTGGTACCAATGCTGCCACCGACATAACTGACAGGCTATTCTCTGACATACAATATTGTCGTGACTGGTAAGATGCCACCGTTCTCCCTATTTTTGATCGACACCCCTCCACAGTTCCACAGGATCGGAACCTGACTCTCCTGTACAACCTTGATTCCGAAATATTCTTTGCATATGACTTTGTGTGTTATCATGAGCCACCTTTCGACAGATGATCCATTCACGTTGCTATGAACCCCTTCCACACTCTGCTTCGAGCATCGAATGATTGTCTGACCGCTTGAAATATTTTAATGTAACCTTCATACTTCGCTCTCGATGTTTTCTTAAGTTACAACTCGAGAGATACTTCTGATGCATTCCCTGAATTGTCCACCAGTTATTCGACCATGCAAAGGTCCGTTCTTCCGAAGTTACCTTTACATCCCCACTTAAATCTCGGGACGAGATTTCTTATAGTGGAGGAGATTTGTAACACCCCCAGATCTTTACTCTGTCATTAACCTAGACAGCATGCCTTGTCATCATGATTATCATCATCAAATTGCATTTAAGAAATAATCCAATTCAATTTAAAATTCAAAATGCATGTCAAATAATTATTTCTACAAACAGCAAATCAAAAATGTTCATAGTGTTGCAAATAATCCCAAAGCTCTTATAAAAATATAAGCAACATTAATTGAATTCCCAAATTTACCCTAACATCCACAACAGTAGCAAAATAGCCTCAAATTAAATCAGTTTCATTTAAATCAAATTCAAATAAATTCCAACAACTCCTAAACTTTTTGTGGCAGTAAGGATTAATGCATACTAATTATTGGGGCCAGCCACATATTTTATAAAAGTCAATTTGTGGTCATACAATTTTCCGAACAGAACCAAAAATAGAAAACAGAAAAAGGAGTTAGAGAAAAGAAAGGAGGGAGGCCACTGTGGCCTCGGCCCAGCGCCACAGGCAAGGCCAGCCCACCAGGATCGTCTCCCTCCTCCCCGTGTCAGCGCGCGCGCGCACCCGAGCCGGCGATGGCCAGCTGTTGGCCATCCCCCGGCGCCGCTGCCGCCGCGATGGGGATAAGATCGACCCAGGGCACTCCCCCAGGCGAACCCTAGCCCCATTTTCCCCTTCCCCTCGCTCCTCTCCTCGATTCGAAGCCGTCCCGACGCGGTCGTCGCCGCAACGCTGCGGATCCACGGCCATCGGCGTCTCCGAGGCCGGCAACCGAGCCTGGGAGGTGCGCCATCCTCCGCATCATCGTCCTCGTCCGTCAGTTGGAGCCGGGGAGGTCGACAGCGACCGCATCGACCTCTTCCCCTTTTCAGTGCCCACCGGCGATCGTCGCCAAATCCGCCTCGTCTTTGCGATACCGATCACCCGAGGGGCCTCCGTGAACCCGCACGGTGAGCATCACCCCTCCTCTCCCCGTCCGTTTCCTCTTTCCACGCCCGTAGCTAGCTAAATACTGCGGCGCCATTGCCGGAGCTCCGCCTCGCTGTCGAGCTCATCGCCGTCGCTAACCTTACTGTCATGGCCACCTGAGCACATGTACGTGCTCAGGGCACCTCCACGGTGCGGCCGGTGGCCTTAGTTTGGCCGCTATCGCCGTGCCTTGCCGTGTCCGTAACATGCCCGACAACCGCCGCCACCGCTGTCGTCCCAGAGCTTGTCTCCGGCCAACCCTGCACATGTGGCTACGCTAGATAAACGCGCGACGTCAGTGGCTTCCGAACGCACCCACACACACACCTCGCCGTGCCACGCAACGCCGGATCCGTGCACGGCCGAACTACGGCCGCTGCATGCGAGCTCGCCGCCGCTGATTCCAACCACCTCAGCCCTCGCCACCACCACAGAACGCCTCGTCATCGACTGCTCGTTCGAATGAGCCTGGCCGTGCTCGAAATGGCGCTCTGTGCGCGAAACCCGTCGCTGTCCCGACGCGCGCCGCCGCGCTCGACCTCACCGGCGTTATTCCGGTGGCCGGCGCCGACGTGGCCGACCGGGGCCCGCCTCTGAGCCACTGCCCGTGGGCCCCGCGGGTCCACCAGTCAGGGTTGACTGAGTCAACCCTGCTGACTGGGCACCCTGGCCCGCTGACATGCGGGCCCCACTAGTTAAAATGTTTTAAAAATAAATAAAACTATTAATTAAAATCTATTAATTGATTAATTAGATAATTAATCTCTGACATCAGGGGCCCACCCCACTAATTATCCCTGTTAGATTAATTTAATCCACAGTTAAGCTAACAAAGGCTGACATGTGGGGCCCACATGTCAGGTTTGACCTTGGTCAGCGTCCTGTTGACTGCTGACGTAGTGGTGACCTCATGATGATGTCATAATTCCTTTTCTGTTAAATAAAAATAATTCTAGAAAATCATTTAAATCTTTGAAAATTCTTAACTTTTAAACCGCAGCTCCGATTGAAAAACTTTGTACATGAAAGTTGCTCAGAACGACGAGACGGATCTGATCGTGTCGTCTGTTTTGATGCCGGAACCCCCTACGTAGAAGAACCCATAACTTTTAGCCTGATTCCGATATATAAATAGTGCATAATCACCGGATAATAAATCCCGCGTTAATCCTAAAATAACTAAAATGACTTAGATGCATCTTTAGGCAACCCTGCACTGCATCCTAGGCATGGCATGCCCTGTATTGCATTGTTTGCTGTGTATTTATATGTTTCTTCCCCCTCTTCTCTCTCGGTAGACCCTGACGTCGACGTAGCTCCCGTGACCGACGCAGCTCCAGTGGTCGACTACGCTCCTGACGATCAGACCCTTGCCGCCGAGAAACCAGGCAAGCACCCCCTTTTTGAGCATTCTGATATCGCCCACTCTTTACTCTCTTATGCTTGCATTAGAAGTTACTGCTGCTGCTGTTATCCTATATCTGCTGCATAGCCTGTTTATTGTATACTGTTATTGTTACCTACCTGCTTATCCTAAACTATTTAGTATAGGTTGGGTAGAGACCCAACAGAGACCCCACTTTATCCCGACTGCCCCGCTGGATTCTCAGAAGACCCGATCAACGGGATCGAAGACCAGGCCTCGACATTGCACGTCACTTCCCCCTTAACTGCTCGACACTATTGGGTTAATATCGAGTGCCGAGGGTGATACCTCGTCAGCACTTCTGATGATAACCTTGTAGGTTAGTTATTCGGTCGTGGTAAGCGAGGGTGATTCCTCCTACACGACCCCCGATAACGACATCGTCGTGCAACTGCTCAAGTGTGGACCTCGAGGGTGATGCCTCTTTAGTTCACCTTGATGTTTACGTCAGGTGGGAATCCAACGAGGGTGATGCCTCGGATTCCTTCTTGATATGGTAGCCACACGGATGCCTTTACATTACTGTTGATACGACTTATTCTGGATAAAGACGGGTCGGCCCTGAGGGGTACCCGCGCGAGCTTAATTGCGAGTGATGTGGAATCGGGTGGACCTGGATGGTGCCCGAGAGTTGAACACGAGGCGTGGCCGGGCATTCCTAGCCCTTGCCGCAAGTCCTCGAGATGGGGCGGCGGGGTCACATCTTTCGTGAGTCTGTGCTCGTTACCGCACTACCAACCCACTAACGGTTTGGATATTTGATCCGAGGGGCCTCTGGCCTGATAGCACTAACCATCACGTGGGCATAGTATGGGCGTTCTGCGTCGTATACATCAGCCGAAGCTCTATAGATGTCAGCGAGGAGCGGCCCGCTTTGGATTGGACTGGTTAAGCCCATGCTTGTATTAAGGGGGCTAGGTCTGCTTCCGGAGCGTCCTCGCAACATGCAGGGTTCCCAGGGCGAAGGCCCAAGACCCCTGGGGGCATAGGTTAGTCCGGCGTGCTGACCTCTCTTTAGAGCCTAGGTCGGGTTGCGACGTGTCGGTTGGCCAAGGCCGGGCATGACCCAGTAAAGTGTGTCCGGCCATAGTTAAGCGAGCGTGGTGGGTAAGTTGGTGCACCCCTACAGGGAAGAAACAATCTATCGATAGCCTGTCCTACGACAACGGACACTCGGAGTTGTATCCCGATCGGTACAACTAGAACTGGTGACTTGAGATGAAATGGATAGTATGGCTCTGGGATTGCTTTCTCGCAGGGAGTTGAGGAAGGATCTCTGGGCGAGGTTGATGACATTACTACTACTTTACATTATGTTAATCTGCACTCTTCTAATGCTGCAAGACCGATGAAGATGCTTGAAGATGCTAGTCTTTGATAGGACTAGGCTCTCCCATCTATTCTGGCATTTCTGCAGCCCAGTCCACATATACATCCTCCTTTGAAAATGTTGCATATGTAGTGTAGATCCTTGCTTGCTGAGTACTTCGGATGAGTACTCATATTTGCTTTACTTTCTTTTTCTCCCCATATCCATATGTCGCCGCCAGATGACGGAGCCCCTGAGGTAGCTGCCCCTGTCGATGACTACGGCTACTACGACTACCCTCCCGGCGAGTACTACTACGAGGAGCCGACCGACGACCAGGAGTAGGTTCGGAGGGTCCTAGGCAGGAGGCCTACGCCTTTCGATTGCAGTATTTTATTTTGCCCCGCCTTTATAAAGGCCTATCTGTTTCTCTGTAATATTTGTACCCAGATATCTGATGCTTCCGGTGACACTTGTATGCCATCAAGCTATGTATTCGAGCCCTCGAGGCCCTGGCTTGTAATATAAAGCTTGTATGACTTTATTTATGTTTTAGAGTTGTGTTGTGATATCTTCAAGTGAGTCCTTAGGCTTGATCGTGTGCATTTGCGTGTATGATTAGTGCACGATTAAGTCGGGGTTGTCACAAGTCACATGCATGGATGAACTGATCTCCCGTGTCGTGCAGGGATTGTCCAGGCACCGACGTGTTTACAGCACTGCTCAAGTACTATCGCTCGTCTCTCTCTTCTATTAACTCAGCCGACTTGCGGGGACGGGGGAGTGTGCCTATGGTCGGTTCTCAATTGCAGTCCCACATGTGTGTGCAAACGCAATATGACGCGCGTTCCATTCGGAGAGCGGCGTGCCAGACCGACCGACCGTCTGGGGTGCGACGCGAACGCGACGGGCGTGCTGTATACATGTGTACCGCCGTTTTCTTCAGGGTTTGCTCCATGGCGCAATCCATGGATACAAAATTATATTTAAAAGTCGAGGGCGGGGCTTTTCCCGCACGGTAGGCGGGGCAGTTCCGCCTAGTCGGTTCGACAAAGAGGCGAGAAGATGAGGGAGTAGGCTGCTGCAAACATAGGGCTGTGTGATTTGATGGCTCGTTACTGCTGGACAGGTGGGGCCCTGTGATTTGACTTGCCATTATCATTATTACTGTGGCGCTACGACCGGCGTGAGTCTCCCGATTCCTGACCACCTCCATGGTATACAGGTGCCAAGTACTGTACTACCTAGCTACTTACTCCTTGGCAAATGCAATAAATACTACGAAGAAAGAGTTAGAGAGAAGTAAAAAAAATACTCTTATAGGCAACCTTATAGCTAACCTTGTTGTATGAGTGACTAAGTGATGACTATGTATGACATGCCAACATCAGATAGCCTAACGCACCTGGACGGAGGAAGTAGTTTCATGCATGCGAAGTAGGCAAAAAAATGCTCATTTATAGCCGTCTGAAATCTCCAAGGGCGCGACTGCGTGAGCGAGGCGACGGTCGTGGTAGGCGCGACCATGATACAGACTGCTGACAGCCCTTGGATCTGAGATCAAACGGTCCCATGCTAAGTTGCTGAAAATTTGTAGAATAACCCTCCAGGATAGGATATTCACCCATAGGTCTAGATTCACACCATGCAACCGTTCGATCTCAGATCCAAGGGCTCTCGGAAGCCCGTATCATGGGCGCATGGAAAGCTTCGTATCACCTGTAATTTTCCCGACGCTTGACGTGTGAACACGCAGATGCATGAAGCCATTTAATTGGGCGTCTAGTAGACATGACATCTAATTGGGCCCCCATAGTACTGTGCATCAATCCATTTATCCACTGAGCAAGCCACTACCCTGCCGTTCGCACGCCCCACTCAGCATTTTTACAATCGGAAAACCGCTAGCAGTTCGCTCCTACTCGTCCCCGGCTGTCCTTTAAGATTACGGCAGTTCGCTCCTAGTCGCCCCGTCCTTTCACATTACAGCAGTTCCACTAATCCTAACCCTCCTCCCAAATCCATGGCGTCCCAAATCTCCATGATCGGCGGTGAGTACAAGGTTAGAACCATCACCGGCGATGAGTTCGACGTCATCTACACCCGTTCTTCCGCGACGGTGAAAGGATGCCTTGCTCGCTTCAGACGCATGTTCAAAAAGTCAAATGGTGATGAGTGGGTTGCTGGGCTAGATGTTGAGTACACCACAGTCCTGGGAAAAGAGAAGAATCTAAAGGAGGAAGAAAGGAAGAAGCCCGTCATGATCCAGGTTTGCGTGCATAACTTGTGCTTGGTCTACCACATATGCCATGCCGACGTTGAGTGCGAGGATTTTAAGAACTTCCTTGCGGGCGGCAAAGTCAAATTCATTTCTGTAGACTTTACGAACGACATAAAAGTCCTGGATCGGATAGGCCTCGTTGTAGGCCAGCCCTTCGACCTCCAGAAGAATGGGCTGGTGTTCTCCCGTCAGCCTTCAATGCTGACCCTGGCAGGAGCCATGGTTGGTCCTTCGTACGGTAAACTAACGAAACCTCCGCCCAAGTTTCATCTTGCATGGCAGTGGAATGTACTAGATAGACAACACATCCAGCACGCTGCAATGGATGCCTACCTTTGTTTCAATATCTACAAGGGTTGGATGAAGAGCGAGAGCCAAGTGTGTGGTTCAAGCAAAGAAGTATCGGCCAAGAGGAAGAGGGACAAAGACGAAGTCGAGCATGTGGACGAGGAGTCTGAGTAAGGTGGCAGTGTCATTGCTCATGGTGGCTCTAATGCAGTGTCTGCCGGATTAGTTGCTTAGTTTAATTTCAGGGTGCTTAGTTTTATTTGAGGGGTGTGTTGTGCTGAGCCCCCAGCAGAACTATGTTATGCTCCTTCTCGTTACTTTAACTCTTCAGTACGTACATACTAGTATTTCTTACAGTTCATCTTGTAGTTGGTAGTACTACCACTTGTTTCTTCACATTATATACGTACTATATATGATATGGCTAACATCATATTGGCTATACTATAACCACGCTCTAAGCATGGCACATACGCAAAACACTTAAATGAGATAAGTAATTTAAAAAAACTTAAATTAGAGAAGTTTACCCAAAGCATGAAGGAGTTTAGTTGTCAAAGAATTAAATACGTATGCTAATTTCTTTAATAGACTTTAGCACCCCATCTAAGCACGTACTAGCTTTTTTAATAGTACTATATGCATAATTTGGCGACGAGCGCTCTCTATATGTACCACCTTTTTTCTTTAATTTCATCTTGTTAGTTTTGCTCCATGGCGTAATCCATTGATACTAGTACTATTGTACAAAAGTACATTTAAAAGGCTAGAGGGCGGGGCAGTCTCGCTTGGTTGGTTTCGCGAGAGGCGAGGGCCTTTGTGATTTGACGGCTCATTACTGCTGGAAGGTGGGGCCTTGTGATTTGGCTGCTCGTATAAATGTTGCCGACAACCTGAGGAGGAGCAAAGAACCGTGCGGTATATACTCAAGTTTGCCACTGGAGTACTAGTACGACAGAGGAGCGCGAAACACGGCAGCCCAGTGCGATATGGCGATAAAAATGATCTAATTTGCTAGTCATCGATCCCACGGCGCCGCTCATCATTAGCATTGTTCTATTCGTGCCTCACTGAGAACGTGACACATGCGGCGAAACACCCGAAGCAAAAGAAGAAACACAGGAGCAAAAGAAGAAGGAAGATTATCCCCCCCAAAAAAGAAGGAAGACGCAGACACAAGTCTGGGGCGCTGCTCTCTACTTCATGAAGGGTTGCTGGCCGCGGAGTCGTAACTGCTTCTTCATCGCCTCCACGACCTCCATCTCCTCGCACATCTCCTCCCCCATCTTCTTCATTCTGTCCATGACGCAGGATTTCTTGACGCGAGCCTTCATCATCTGTTCCACGGCCGCATTACGTACCTTGACAGCAGCCGGGTGCTCGATCCTGAGCTTCGCCAACTCCTCCTTCTGTTCCATGACGAGGGCGTGCAGCATCTTCACCGAGGAACTACTCTTCTCATGCAGCTTCTTCCAGCCGGCGTTCTCCTCCTTCAGCAAGTCGAGCTCGTGGCGGAGCTTTGCCTTGTCCTCCTGAAGTTGCAGGACTTTGCCGGTCGCCTTCTTACCCGAGGCAATGCTCTCCTTCAGCAGCATCACCAAGCTGGCGGTCAACTCCTCCATCTTATTGAGCTCAGCGGGCATGTCGTCGAGGCTCTCCTTCAGCAGCTCCACCAAGCCGTCGATGAACTCCTTCTGCTTATTGAGCTGATCGGGCATGTCGTCGAGGGATAACGACTCCAGCACCGCCAGCTCAGCATGTTCGCCTCCGCGGCTAGGGCGCTCCTGGGAGCCCTCGCCTGCCCGTGAGAGATCTTTCGAGGTCTCTGCGAGGCGGCGAGCCCTCTTTTTTTTTCGCGGCCTTGGTCGCCGCTCCCTTGTTACGAGTAGTTCTCGATCTAGAGCTCTGCACACCGGCCATGGCAAGGACGGACGAACAAGAAAGACTTATGAGGAGGAAGGTAGAGTGATATTCGGCTAGGTAGATCCCCTTTTTATAACCTAGTACTAGCACTAGTACTAAAACCTGCATAGTGGGAACACATTCATGTTTGATACGTACTAGGTCTGAGGAGGTTTGCACTTAATTATAGCATGGTAGTACTACTTTGGAGTGTGATGGGAACAAGCTAAAGATTAATTGATGGTTTTGGTTTCGAGGCCCGAAACGGCTCCCGATGAGTTTCCTGGAACACAAATTTCAGGTACTACTGCTCAAATGCAGTCGCACAAGTCAGTGATGTAACTGGTCATACATGTCAGACCAAGTCGATGCGTGTCCCTTCAGTGAGACACGGGTCCGACCGACCGTCTGTTGGTGCGACCGACCGTAAGTATTACGCGATGGAGACTTCTAGTTGTGGCTTCGGGTGATTGTCACGACCAAGCATTCAAAAACTAGTGATAAATCAATTACCATCTTTTTCCAAACGACCAAGTATTTTCACAGGAATACAATACATATAGATGGAGTGATTGTCACGGTTGCAAACCGCCATGGCGCCGCAAGTTCACTGCAGCAGCAACTGAGTAGGTCACTGCATCGCTGGCGGGGAAGGAGGGCAGGTCACCTCGCCTATGATGCATGCCCAGCGGCGCCGCCGCAGCTGGTCCCGCGATTTGGCTTCTCCTACCACCCATTTGAACAGTTGCACCGGCTACTAATGCCATTCCACAGGCATGCGCGTTCTTTCCTCTGCAGTCGACTCCGTGAATATGATCTCTGCCATTAGCCCCAGCTCGAAATCAATGCGACGCTGCCAGATGCTGACATCCCTCAGCATCTCTCCCTTGAGATCGACTTGCGCCTCCGCCTTGTGCTTCGCCAGGCGCAGCTCCTTCGAACTTGTCTCCAATTGATGCAACGCTTCCTCGATCCGATTTGCCCTTGCTGCCCACCACCTGAAACGCAGCCCTGGCATGTCCTCCGGCGCCATCGATCTGTGATTCCAGAGCAATGGATCCCCTATGAAACACATGTGGGTTTCGCTCAAAGGCGGCAGTGCTGCGGGCCGCAACGAGAGGGCAGCCCGCGGGATCCTGGGATCTAAGGGATTATCCATGGCGGGATCCTCCATGGCGGAATCTGGTGGGCGAGGCGGGGAGGCGAGCGTAGGTGCTGGGAGAGCCCAACGAGGCTAAGATAAATATAGTACTACTCCACTCCGTCCATATTTAAATACAAAGGCCACCAACAGTAACCCTGGCAAAAATTGATCATCCTGCCTGCGTCCTGGTTTATTGGCCCCCTTTTTATTTTCTGCCAACTTTTGACCAAAAATTTAACTAAGAAAATGTTAATGCATGTCACGAAAAATTATATCATTGGAATCACATTTGAGCATAGTTTTCGATGACATTGATTTTTATGACATGCATAAATATTGTGTTACTTAAAATTATGGTAAAAAACTGGCACAAAATACGAAGGAGACCAATGGAAGTAGCAACCCATGATTTAACTACTCGCATGCACGCAGTGGAGTAGTAATGTCACTCTCAACTACTTCCTCCCTAACGTCCACTCAATTTGCGTGCACTGTATTAATTGACCATCAATGAAGTGAACGACTTTACACGCGTCAAATTATCACATGGGGTGGATCTTCGTACAAAAATGCGTCCCACCATGTACCCGCATGTGCGTGTGAGGGAATGAGTGTGTGCGTGCACATCTTCGCTTCATGCATGTACTGCCAGTGTGCGTGAGAGAGGACGAGTACATTCTTCTGGAATCAGCAGCACGCCACTATGATCAATCCACACAAGGAGGTCGCGACAATGCCTCCACATGTGCCACGTGGCTTCATGGATGCCCCCACATCATTTTAATCATAATATATTAACTGAAAAAGGGAGAGACACAGTGTAGCGTGCCATTGTAATTCTAATTTACATGTTTTGCACATACTGAAAGTACTAGTAAGGTACATGTGCATTGCACGCATGAGACTTGGCAACCAAATTATGAATAAATACCACACTATAGCATGTAAGCTTTGAGTCATATATGCATGATGTAGACGTTCGTTTAATTCATATAGTTCATCTCATTCAAAATCAATTAGTTTTTATAAAAAAGTTAATCTATTTTATGATTCATGGAATAGTGCGTTGTAAAGCATAAAGTAAAAACAAATAATGGCAATTCAACTAGAAAAAAAGTTTGGGCAATTATGATACGGAAGATTCTAGAACAAAGGAGAAGTACTTGTGTTTTGAGGCTTGTGCATTATGCTTAAGTTCAACCATGGAGTCTTCTAGATTGTACGTGTGGTAGAATCTGGTGGAATGTAGATGATATCCAATGGCCAGTAGTGCTCGGATTTGCCATCTCTGCACTGTCGGATTGGCTTCATCCAACGACCATCTTTCAAATTTATTCGCACTCTACATAGGGGTATAGATATAGATATAGATATAGAGGTATAGATTTATATAGACTAGTGGCACATCATCTAAAGCCTTTCTGCACGCTCATTTTTTGTACAAATGTGCTCCATCGTGCACCCGCGCGTTTGTATGTGGGAACGAGTGCATGTGTGCACCTCTTCTCTTTCGCACACGTAGTCCATGTGTGTGAGAGATACTAAGATATGGTGAGGGAATACGTGTCAATGCAATTTATGGGAAGGAGAGGCATATATACATACATGTATGTGCATGGGGTCGGGGTGATATACGAGAAGGGAGGGGAGGGGTCGACCGCGCGAGATATCGATAGAGACAGATAGAGGGAAGAGCTCTACGAGCGTACAAGCACTGGGATATGGGGGGGGCTGGAAGATGCTCCGAGGGGCCAAGTGGAGGGAGACTATGAAGGAGTGCACAAGTGCGAGATCGATATTTAAAGAGAGGGGGCGAGAACGTGCGCGGTTGCGCGCAGTGGCGGAGCCATGAAAAATAAATGAGCTAGGGGGCCAAGCATTGCTAATCCTTTACGGGGAGGGCCAATTCACCAACTTAAACCATTTTACCAGCAATTGATCTACTGATCACATTCATATTAGCCTCAATATATAGTGATGCTAGGGGGGCCAGGGCCCTTGCTGCCCCTGTCTTCGCCACTGTGCGCGCGTCTGAGAGATGAAGCGGAAGGCATGGATGATGAGAGGGAGACAATGGATAGATAATGTGGGTGTATTAGCTATGTAATCCTATATAGAGAGGTATAGATTGATCGATGTGTACGTGGGAAAGAGGGGAGACCTGACTAGATATATAGATCAATCGGTTTGTGTGGAAAACTGGGAAAGACCTATAGCTATATATATACACACATAGAGGAACATCGATCGTTGCGCATGCATGTGAGAGATAAATAATGCCCGAAGTGATGAAGAGGGGGAAGTGTGTGTGTGTGTGTGCATGCATGGGAGACCGACTTGAAGAAAAAGATTGCATGTGTGCGATGGATAATGCCGAGTGGTAGTGTGTGCGCATGCATGCACGAGAGAAAGTTAGTGGTACAATTATAAAGAGAAGACGACTGTGTGGGTGTAAAAGACTACGTGAGGTCATAATCAATGTAAAGTTGAATTCAAATATTTGAATAAGAGATCATGATGTTTGAAACCCATGCATGCATGAATATAACTGAGATATGCGTGGTGTGGTTTGGAAAATAGCATGCTATACTGTATACACATTGAACAAGGTCAGACTGATTTGAATTTGAGATACCGATGGCAGGCATCGTTTGGCCACATTGCATCCGTGCATGGACACACTATTCAAATTGGAGATGATGGGTGGCTTTCGCATCACATATCTATACCCCTATATAGTGTGCGAATAACTTTGAAAGATGGTCATTGGATGAAGCCAATCCGACGGTGCAGAGATGGCAAATCCGAGCACTACTGGCCGTTGGATATCATCTACATTCCACCAGATTTTGCCACATGTACAATCTAGAAGACTCCAAGGTTGAACTTAAGCATAATGCACAAACCTCAAAACACAAGCACTTCTTTGTTCCAGAATCTTCCGTATCATAATTGCCCAATTTATTTTTCTAGATGAATTGCCATTATTTGTTTTTACTTTATGCTTTACAACGCACAATTCTATGAATCTTAAAATAGATTAGCTTTTTTATAAAAACTAATTGATTTTGAATGAGATGAACTATAAGAATTAAACGAACATCTACATCATGCATATATGACTCAAAGCTTACATGCTATAATGTGGTATTTATTCATAATTTGGTTGCCAAATCTCATGTGTGCAATGCACGTGTACCTTACTAGTCTAAATGGTGTGTGTGTGTGTGTTGTGCGTGTTAAACACATTGTACGTAGTATCATACATGGTTTAGATTCTGAACATCTAGCTAGAGCATACATGTACTATGATTTGAATTCAACATAAAATGGATACATATATTTGAATTCGAGATCGTATGTACATGTAGTTCATATTTATATGGGAATTTACTACTCTTATATTCATGTCATGTGTTGTGAAGATAATATTTAGATGGTTGTATAACTAACCCAAGTACAATCCCATTCAAACAGGGAAAATGTACTCAAATTTAGTCCATATGCCAGACAACACGAATTGTTTTTTTATTGTTGAGGGAAGTGCAAATTGATTTGATACTGTACACGTTAAGCTTGTTGTCCCGATTTTTTTAGTTTTTTGTTGTTGTATTTGAATTCATTTCTAGTAATATAGTAAAATGGGACATGGCTCTCTCTAGTGAGGTGCGAATTGTCTTTTTTTTGTACACGTTAAGCTTGTTCTCCCGAAATTTCAAGCCGCGCCTTGTTATGCCGAAATTTCAAGCTAGCATCTTTGTCTATCGTGCTGCGAAACTCCCGCCTCTTCAACCCACGCCTTGTTACCCCAAAATTTTAAGATATCTCTTTGTCTCGTTGTGCTCCGAAAACTCCCTCCATCTCAACCCGCGCCTTGCTATCCCAAAATTACAACGCGCACGAAAACTCCCACCTCCTGCGAAATCCCGACACGCGAAATTCCCGTGATACCCCTGAACCGAAAGAACCGCCTAGCTCAAATCGGTGGGGGTACTTTTGTAACTTACCCCACATTTCGGACAAGCGCGTGCCTAAGCCATGGTTCCCCCTCCTATCCCATCCGCCCCCCATTCATACACCGAGGCCGCGAAAACCCGCGAAGCCCCACACCCTCCTCCGTCCGCCACCCAGCCGGATCCTCTTCCCCGACGATGTCGTCCACAGCAACACCTCGATGTCCCTCATCCATCGAACCGGATGAGGATCTGTCGTCGATCTCGTCGTCCCGCCGGTTCAGCCACCACGTCCTCCACCTTCAAGGAGCTGCCCTGACGTTCCCCTCGTCTTTCGCGCCACCTCCATTCCCACACCGCCGTCTTCACCTGCACCACCGGAAGAGCAACATCATCACCGATTCCTCGGATGAAGCTGAGGCCTAATCGGCGCCACCAAAGAGGTTCTACACTAATCGCTGCATTTTCTTCTTGATTCGACCTCACGGTGCTGCCGGCGCTCGGTCCCGAGCCGACATGGCGCGGCTCCATCTACAGCGGCGTCGCCGGCCACTTCCTCCATGGCGTCGCTCCCTCGGCGGCGACGTCCACATCAGTAGGAGCTGCTGCTGCTTCGGCTCTCGCTCGCGTTGCTGCTCTGCTCTTGCTCTCGGTCCCCTGCCTGGTCTGCTCTTGCTCTTCCTCGCGGTGCTGCTCTCGCTCTTGCTCTACTCTTGCTTGCACTGCTGCTGCACAAGCAGCAGATCCTGCTCTCGCTCGAGCCCCTGCAGCTGCTACCCGAGATGCTGCTACATGACCAGCTGCCCCGGCTCTCGCACGCGCTGCTGCTCCGGGCGCTGCTGCTGCTACTGCTTTTCTGCTACTAGTGCGTTCAGTTTCGACAGTAAAATTCAGTTTAGATGGCAAAATTCAGTTTCGACAGTAAAATTCAGTTTCGACAGTTAAATTCAGTTTCGACAGTTAAGTTCAGAGATGAGCGGCTGATGTATTTTACATCTAGCAATTTGTGGTTATGTATTTTACATCATCTATTGGAGATGCTATTAGAATTCCACTCAGGTGAACGTTGTCTCTCTTGTGCCGCTTCAGCCTCACCGTCGTACAACTCACCGGAGCTGCTCCAACGACCAAACCCTCCATCATAGCGGAGCAGTACCCTCGGCTCCATCTCTAGACGCCTAAGATCTTCTTCCTCTCCTCCGACAGCCAAATCAGCCGAAGCATCCTCACCGACCAACCCAATCATGCTGAGATCGACATGGCTTCGCCAAAGAGGTTGTACACTTGTTGCATCGCTTTTTTACTCTACATGTTATATATATTGTCCACTGAGCACACGTAGTAACATGAAATACGATTAGTTTCTCCTACTATATGACAAGCAGTGAGGTATATGACAAGCAGTGAGGTACCAGGCAACTTAGCTATCCGTGATGGACTCTCTTGAACGCCATCATTATTTATTTCTGCGCGTTTGAGCCGTGCATTTGTAGATGGGCCTGGGAGTTGAGCTAGTAGGGCAGTGGCCTGGGTCCAAAGTAGTAGAAGTAGCACAAAAACATTTTTTGAGTGTAGGATTTTCCCTGTTCAAGCCTGCCTACTAGAATCGCCAGTGCTTGAAAGGAAAAGTGAAGGAAAAACATAGGAATTGGAAAGTTTTCTATGGTACTACTATTCATACATTTGGTTCAAAGGAATGGAGCAAAGGAAAACTGTAGGATTTGTTCCTTTAGTGTCTCCTTGAAAGAAAACCGTAGGAATTTTAATATCCACATGTCCTCCTTTTCAAATTCCTATTCATGAAGCACAAGACTAAGAGATAGTAGCATAATAGCATTATAACCGTACATTTTCTTGTGGTTTGACTTAATCTCACCATGCTTCTTTGCATCCTGTGATCTTGCAATTCTTGTGAACCAAACACCTAGATTGGCAAAAATCATGTGTTTTTAAATTCTCTGTTTTGCACGTGCATTCCTATCCTATTCCTGTGTATTTCCTATCCCTAAATTGTTAGAATCCTCCAATTCAAACAAGCCCTTATAGAATTACTTCTGTTACAGATATGTGTCAAAGAAAACCTTGTGTGGTTTGTCCCGCTCCTGCTGCGTTGTGGTCCACCCCAGCTCAGCTGCTCCAACGACGGAAGGGTTCACCACAGCAGGGATCCACCCTCCAGACTGTCTTTCGCCGCCTCAGATCTTCTTCCCCGCCGCCGGCAGCCACAACAACTGCATTACCATCATCAACTGAGCAGATGACCTTGAGGACTACACGGGTTCGCCAGAGAGGTCGCACTCTTTCGTGTCTGCTTACGTTATGCATCGCTTAATATGATGACATGCTACCTTATCGTCCTGTTCACCGATTAGACTCCGAGTCAGGTCCAAACTAATGCTCAAACTCGAGTTTTTAAATGGTTGTGGGGTACATATTGGGGCAGAATCAATACTATCTGTCTACTATCTGGTTAATCTCGGGTGTCTACTATGAGTTTCATGTTGGGTGGAAACAAACATTAAAGGAGCCATTATCTGTATTTTTTAACTGAAGCTATTATCTGCCTGCTATCATTGGTTTTGGGTCTATCCACAGTTTGCTACCATCACTCTGGATTTGTGCATGCAATCCTTACATAATCTCACTATGTTTTATTCCTATGCATGTCAGTTATTGTACACAATGGTACTGAACATGTAGAGCAAAAGAGACGAGCCTTGCGTGGCAATAAAATTTCATGCAGACATCGCTCCATGGTCGGCGCAAAAGCAACCCCCCTCCCCCCATTCCAGACTGTAATCAAGAGGAAGATAACTATTCAGAGGGGGATTCAGAGGGAGCAGACCACTCCTATTTACCCCCTGAGGTCTTTTACTCTAATTGGCATGCTGATGTTGGTCATATCATGCATATGGTGCCTTGCATTGCTTACTTTATACATAAAATATGTCATCTGCTTAGTTTAGACATGCATTGTGTGAATGCCATCTTTTTAGTTTCTATATCATATATGTGAATCATGCAATGACATCTTGTTTAGCCAGGCATCATATATGTGAATTTTGCAATGCCATCCTGGTTAGCTAGTCATCTTATATGTGAATTATATCATGCCATCCTTTTTTTATTACGTATTAAATTTGTCAACAATTTTAGTACATTCAATTACTCTTCCTGTGCATCAGCCATTCGACACGGTCATGGAAAAATCTGGAGTGAAAACAAGGTCTTCAGAGAAGACAATGCTATCTGACGAAGCGCATGTCTTGCTGGTTACGGATAGCTCCTCAGAGGAGGATTCAGAGATAGATGACCAATCCTATTTCCCTCTCGAGGTGCATGCTCTAACTTGGCAGGGTTATATTGCTCATATCATGCATATGGTGTCTTGCATTGGCATGTCATTTGCTTAGTTTAGACATGCTTTGTGTGAATGCCACCTGTTTAGTGTCTAATTACCATATATGTGAATTTTGCAATGCCATCTTGTTGCAAGACATTATATATGTGAATTATGCAATGCTATCTTGTTGCAAGGCATTATGTATGTGAATTATGCAATGCCATGCTGTTTAGCCAAGCCTCATATATGTGAATTATATCATGCCATCCTTTTTTTATTACTCATTCCATTTGTCGACAATGTTTGTATATTCAACTGCTCTTCCTGTGCATCAGCCATTTGAATTGGTGATGGAAAAATCTGGAGTGAAAACAAGGTCTTCAGAGCAGACAATGCTATCTGCTGAAGCAGATATCTTGTTGGTTACAGATAGCTCCTCAGAGGAGGATTCAGAGGCAGATGACCAGTCCTATTTTCCCCCTGAGGTGTATGCTCAAACTTGGCAGGGTTATATTACTCATATCATGCATATGTTGTCTTGCAATGCTTAGTTTTTACATCATATACACAATATTGAATGCCATCTGCTTAGTTGACACATCATATATGCGATTGCCCTCTGCTCACTTGCTTAGTATATAAATCATATATTTGAATTATATCATGCCATGATGTTTACATAGACAGCATGTATCTGAATTATGGCATGCCAACCCATTTTCTAAAGACATAATATAGTTATATCATCTTATCCTGTTTACATAGTCATCATATTTTGAATTATGTCATTCTATCCATGAATTATATCATGCCATCATGTTTCCATCGACGGCATGTTTGTGAATTATGGCATGCCAACCACTTTAATAGACACATCATATAGTTATATCATGTCATCCTGTTTACATAATCATCATATTTTGAAGTATGTCATTCTATCCTGTTTAGTTAGCCATCATATATGTGAAATTGTATCATGCTATCCTATTTAATTAGCCATCATATATGTGAAATTATGTCATGCTATCCTGTTTGGTTAGACAACATAAATGTGAATTATTTCATGCCCTATTTTCTTCCCTACTATCCATTGCACCTGTCTATCTTACAATGTGTGTACATTCAATTACTTTTCTTGTTTATCAGCCATTTGAATTGGAGGGGGTGATGGCAGTATCTATGGGAGTAAAAACACGATCTTCAGAAAAGATCGTGCTACCCGTCGATGTAGATAGAACCACGGTTGTACTTGCCCAAGAACCAGCCCCACCACACATAACCCAGACTCACGCAGATTGTACCCATACCCAGTTGGACAGAGAACCAGCTACACCCCTTCTAACCCCAACCCCAGCAGATAGTAACCTAGTTCTAGTTGACACAGCACTGTCTCCACCACAGAGCACCCAAACACAATCAGTTAGTAAGGCAACTGCAGTGCCCAAAGCACAAGGACCACCACTCCGAACCCCAAGTCAACGCTTAAAGCAGAAGAAGAATTGTTCTCAGGTCAGGTTCAGTAGCTATGGTTCATACTCCTTTATTCTTGCATCACTGTATTTACTCATACCAACTAATTTCAAATTTGAAGGATGCAATTGAAACTCCAATGGCGCAACAGGTATGTTTTAAACCTGTTTCTTTAACGTGTTTGCTGTTGTAACTTGCTCTATGTTGATTTCAGTTTCAATTGAATAAACAGTTACGTTCTCTTGCCATGCACATTACAAGTGTTGTTATTGCTGTGTAGTTTCCCACACTTATATTCTGTCTATGCTGCTTTGTCTTAAACAGATATGATTTGAACTGTCTCTATCTTGATTTGGCAACATAAACTAGAATGATATAGACCATACAGTGACCATACTACATAGATATATGTTTGTTTCATGCTATTATCCTGTCCACCTTACTACTGAACTGATTTACCAAAATGAGTTTCATATACAACATGGTAAACCTGTGATGTGTCTGCTTATTCCTCTTTTAGAATGCGGACAAAATATTGGAGAAGAGTACCCCGTTATGCAATGGTAAAGGAAGTAATGCAGATAAGGTTCAAGATAGTGAGACATCCCTGTTGGTCTCCAAGAAAGCTGATAAAAACTATCTTGAAGACAGTGAGACAACCCCAAAGTCATGTCTTGATGTAGTGTTTGAGTTACTGGCCACTACTGCTGGCACCAGCTCTTCGAACTCGCTGCCTGAATCAGTTCGGCTTCTTGAGTCTCAACTTCAAGTTGAAAGACATCGATCAGATGTGCTGCGACAGGAAGCCGAAGGACTGAGGAAGTCCCTGCAGAATTCAGATGCATACTTTCTGGTGCAACAGCAAGTGCTGGAGGATTTAAGCGCCAAACAAGAGAAAGCTAATAAGCTTGCTAAGCGTCTTGCCAACATGGTGGATACCCAGGATATTGTTTCTTGAGCTCTTGTGAAGTGGTTTCAGTGCTGGACTTGTTTTGCTGCGACATTTATTTGCACTGGTCGCCAACTTTGACAACCAGTGTATGTAATATGCTGCTTTGTTCCCCATATTTGCACTGGTGGCGAACTTTGATGCCTAGTGGATGTAATATGTGTAATAGCCGTGATAGCCTAGCGTAAGTTGCTTGCTTATTTATTTCATTGTTGTCTTGTTTATTTGTAGTCAGTTTAGTTCTTTTTCCGCGGTTTGCTAGTGGCCGTAATAACCTATTTTTTAAAACTAGGCCACAATAACCATGGGCTACATATCTACTGTAGTGACCATGGGCCTCCTACGGGCCGTAGAAACAATAGGCCTTCTCCGGGCCATAGAATCAATGGGCCTTCTACGGGCCGTATGATCGATTGGCCAAACATGGGCCAATAACGGACCGCATTATGGGCCGTAAAGGGGCTAGAGTTGGAATTGTCGGTTCATGGGCCGACCATAACGGGTTGTCGTTAATCGGCCGTATTTGATGACGCTATGAAAATGGCCCAACGGATTAACGGGTCACAAATGGGTCGACTTTAACCACGGGCTGAATTTGGCCCACAACCGGAACAGGCCAGTAACAGACCGTAAGTAATCGAATGCTGCAAATTAGCCCAAGAATAAATGGGCCCTAAGAAGGTCGAAAGATAACGTGGGCTGGAAATGGCCCAATGGAATAATGGGCCGTTAATGGGTATAAAGCGATACACTGTTCATTACGTGCCAGTTTCACCACGGGCCGTTAATGGGCCAAGAGTTACAAAGGGCCTCATATGGGCCAAAAGACATCATGGGCCATACATGGGCCAGAAGTTACAACGGGCTAGAATCATATTGAACGGCCCAGATGACGCTACTGGGCCTAATTCGGATATGCCATAATGGGCCGTGAGTTAGCGGGCTGTAAATGAGCTATATGCGAACAGGCCGCTAACAGGCTTTAAGTGGGCCGGCCATTACCTTTTGACCAGGTCAAACAGGCCGGCCTTTTGACCTGAATGGGCCACTGTTGGGCCGAGCCACGTGTCGACGTATCATAGGCGCGTCCCGTCCATTCGCTGGATGACAACTGTCCCAACGCTGGGTCGACACGTGGATCCGCCGGCGAATGAGAATTTTACACGTGGAAAATCCCCATTGGTCCGGGCTGTTAATGGGTTATTGGATCCAAACCCGAACCCGATAGCTTAATGGCGACCCGTTATGGTGGATGCCATGTGTCGGTTACCCTTGACGAAAGCGTTTCCATGACGCGCCATTTATCGTCATGGAAGTGGACACTTCCGTGATGATAATTTTGGTATTGTCATGGAAGACTTGTACGACAGCACAGGTATGACTATCTTGATTCTGTCATAAAATCGTCATGGATGTACATGCATGACAGAAAACGTGACCTACTGTGACAAACACGTATCATCACGGAAGTGTATTTTTTTTGTAGTGGGTGAGGCAAGTCCTTCGTGGGCGATGGCCATGGTGGGATAGACAAGGTTTCTTCTTCATGGACCCTTCGTGGGTGGAGCCCTCCGTGGACTCGCACAACCATCACCCTTCATGGGTTGAAGTCTCCATCAACGTGGACGTACGATAGCACCACCTATCGGAACCACGCCAAAAATCTTTGTGTCTCCATTGTGTTTGCCTTCTCCAAATCCTTCCCTTTACCTTCACATGCAATGTTATACTTCCCACTGCTATACTCTTAGAATTGCATGTGTAGGTTGATTGCTTGACTTGTGCTAATAGCTAAAATCTGCCCACAACTAAAATTGGAAAAGGATAGATTTTTATTTGGTCAAGTAGTCTAATGACCCCCCCTAGACATACTTTCGATCCTACAAGTGGTATCAGAGCTTTGGTCTCCATTTGCCTTGATTTCCATAGCTTTGGTGATCATAGCCTTGGTTTCATAACCTAGGAGAGTATGGCGTCTAGCGAGGGAAATTACCACCGTAGAGGTCCTTACTTTGATGGCACAAATTTGGCTAGTTGGAAGCATAAGATGAAAATGCATATTCTTGGTCATAACCCCGGCGTTTGGGCTGTTGTTCGTATTGTGATGCAGAGCATCCTACGGACATCACCATGTCAAGTGTTCGTTTGCCAAGTGACACATGTGACTTCTACTTCATGCATACAAAGGTGAATAATCTCCTTTACGCGTGTCCACTTGTACCCTTCGAGGATGGTATACTACTTGACCCCTCCCTCGTGTGCATCCATAGGTGTGAGCGGAGCTACACATTCTTCGAGGAGGAGCCCAAGAAGAAGAGTACAACTACACCATCCACGAGGAGAACGCACGGAAGAAGGAAGCTCGCCAAGTCCAAGGAGAAGGACGGGAAGACCGCAAGGAAGACGGAGGCGAGCAGAAGGAAGAAGAAGCACGGTTCAGAAGACCCCGTGCGCATGGCCCTTTTGGACCCCGTGCACACGGCCTATCCAGAGAGTTCCAGGATACCCCATGCGCACAGGCCCCAGAAGGCCCCATGCACACGGCACCCCCGTGCCCACGGGGCTGACTTAGCCCGTGCGCACGGGCCTGCCTGCGAGCTGGCCGGGGAATGCCCCTTTTGCCCCTCCACTTCATCCCTCACCTCCAGCCACCTATATATTCCGTCCCTAGGTCATTAGTTAGGGTTAGCAAAGGATTAGCTTATTTGAGATAGAGCTTTGCTCATCCACTTACCTCTACTCCCATGGAGTCCAAGACCTCCATGTGAGAAGATCCCTAGTGGATTCAAGACCCCATCTAGCGAAGATCCTCCATGGATTCAAGACCTCTTTCCTCATAGTATTGGGATGAACTAGTTACCTCTTGTATCTTCTTGTGTTGGATTTGGACCTTTGTATCCCCTTTGTGTATGTGGATTTAGCACATGTGTGATTGGATCTAGTTGATTTGAGTGTTTCCCTTCTCTTGTGTTCTTCGTCTTCTTCGAGGAACCCCCCTCCAATTCATGAAAGATCTCCACTTAGGGTTCCACCCTACAACATCTTGGTATCATGAGCCATGGTTTCTCACGAATTTGGAGCCCCTGCCCCCACTTTCTAGCCTAATTTTGTTGTGTTCTTCCCCAATTTCAAAATTCCCCACCAAAAATAGCCCCAATTTTTTTTGTGATTTGTTGGTTTGATGATGTTTTGTTGGATTTGATCCATGGATTTGCTTGGTTTCAAGTGGATCTAGCTTTCCCCCATCTTTTCCCCACTATCCATCCATGAAATCTCTCCAATTTTTCCCTTGGAATCATCAATTTCCGCCCCGAAATCGCGGAATTTCCGCCCACCCCGTGCCCACGGGCCCCGGACCCCGTGCGCCGGGCCCTCGAAAAGTCTTTGGACACCCCGTGTCCATGGCCTTGTACCGTGCGCATGGGATCCAGTGTCCACGGGCCCTAGACCCCGTGCGCACGGCCCCCCCTACGGCAGCCGCGAGCGCTTCACCGTTTCGGCCATATCTTCACATCCGGAGTCCATTTTTGACGTTCTTTAGCTCGTTGAGTAGCTATTGACATCCCCCTTCCATCTAGATAGGTTACCACACCATTTGACTCCATCAAAATTTTGACATTTTGGCGTCTTTGCCTAGGCCCTCCACCATATTATCCGCAAAACCACCATAGCTTTCCGCAACCTAACCCATTTCACTCCATATAGCATTTGTGGTTGCTTGAAGTGTGACTTGAGTCTCCTAAGGTGTTTCGGCTACTTAGGGATGGTTGCTTCTTCATCAACCACCACCACCACTTCCACATTGCCATCTATGACACCACCACCGCATGTCTGCTACCACCATTTGACATTTGCCTTTGGAGATTTTGAGTTTGTGGTTTTCCGTTTCCTAGGGTGTTTCGGCTAACTAGGAATGGTTCGACATCGACAACACCACCGCTCAACTTCGACAAGGATTCGACATCGGCCACCTTCCATCTTGACACCCTAACCGTAAGCAAGAATGGTAACCTCTACATCATCTTGGTATCGTTGTATCCCATTGTACTTTCATTCTTGCCATTGCATTGTTAACCCCTAGTCCATTTTGCGTCACTTGCCTATCGAGACTAGCCATTGAGTATTGCCGGCAACGTTACTTGTGCACATTAGTGATCATCGCATACATACCATATCATCTTGGTATCCTCATCTTGGTATCATCATATCATCCCTTGTGTCACAAGATTGTTCCCGCATATACACAATTGCTCTCTTGGTTTGTGCATTTCGCATAGTGTCCATATAAAAAAAGCTTTTAAGCAAAAGAAAGAGAAGAGAGAAACAAAGAGCTTGTTCGCAATAGCCATAGCATCATACCACATTGCACATAAGATTGTCATATCCGATCATCTTGGATCATCTTGAGAAGATCACCGGAAATCATATATACATAGCATACTTGGGATAGAAGTCGTTGCATTTTTGTCTCTTATAGGTTGTGCACAAGTGTTGTATCCGCCTATTGAGCAATCGTGCTAGCGTCTCTCTAGAGTTGTGCAACAAGAGCATTTTCCGTGGATTCCACATTTTGAGCTCGTTCCTTGGTTGCACGACCCCATTTATCTATCCGTGTGTGTGTTTCCGTGTGACACATATTGCTATTGGTCTACTTGTTTCACTTGCAAATTTGTGAATCTTTTCCAACATTATTGAGTCTTGCTAACATTTTGTATCAAATTTTTGTGCCACTATCCTCACCAAGCTCCACCATAAGTCTTACTTGTGTAGGTGTGAGAATTGACAAGATCCGGTACCAATTGTGCTACTTTCATAATACATTATTGAGTGATCATTGATCCATCTTCAACATTGGAAAGGTACATTTGGTCTAGTTCTTCCCATTCTTCCACTCACATTTGCTTGAGTTTTGTGATGGATAGGCGAAGCATTTCATCTCCGGTCTTCGACGACAACGACGGTGCGAACAACTATGTCATAAAAAATCCACTCTTCGGACTACAACGAGCAATGCAAGGCATTGAGCGACTCGCCATCGACTTTCACCAAAACGAAGCATGGAAAAGGGACTACATCGACACCAAGTTGGACAAACACATGGATCAAGTACGAGACATGGTGGCTAACTACAAGTCCTCTTCCCCATCGTCATCTTCAAGGCGGCGACGCTCAAGTAGCAAATCTTCGAAGCACCCAAGCGATGCAAGCGCAATTCGTCCACGTCCACATCTCCATGATGACCATCATCACATTCGTGATCCACATCATCATGAAGGGCAAGTCACCTCCAAGAACCATGTGCACGACGACGACGAACAACATCTACTACGAGCTCAAGCACGACAACGACACCATCATCATGAAGATGCTCGATACGCGCAAACCTACAAGTCCCAACAAGCTCTACATCAAGCTACGGCCAACCTTCATGAGCACAAAAGAAGATCGAGAGACGAGCACCACCAAGAGCAAGCTACGGCTACCACCACTACTTCGGCATCTTCGCCAAGTGTTATCAAGGCATCTTCGCCTTTGGACGTACGACATCTTCACCTACTTCCCACGAGTACGCCTACTTCGACATCATCAAGTCCAAGGTGACCACCTACAAGCGAGGGCGACACTTCCATCCTCGGAAGTCCCTCAAGGAAGATGGCCGAGCATGGGAAATTCCCTTCGGTCATGGAGACGAGCTACGAGGTGCCACATTATATGGGCCTCATACAAGATGGTGACAAGACGACCGAGCAAGGGCCATCCCCTTCGACCACGACGACGAGTGCAAACCCCTTCAACAACATGAAGACAACGCCCCAAGGGGACTCATACTCTGAGTCAAGCTACGAGACCGCACATGAGACATTATCTTTGGTCTCGGAGGAGCATGATGATTTGCCACTTCCTACGGCATTCATCTTTGGAGGCGTTATGGATGAGGAGGTTGAGCATGGGACTTTCCCTCCACCCAAGGAGGTGATAGGAGTTGAGCATGGAGACATTTGCATCTACATCTCTCCGACACCCACATATGACGAGATTCCCCATTTGCCATGTGAAGAGAGCCACCACCCCATGAGTGATATGAGTGACTCCACAACATTGAGTGCATTTCCTATGAGAGGATGAGTGTGTTTACCACTAGTCCCACACATGAGAGCATGCCACACATCCTATGTGAGGTTGAGAGCCATTTGAGTGACTCCACCAACCATATGAGTGAGTGCATCCTACCGGGAGTGAGTGAGACACAACACTTAGTGAGTGAGGTAGTTGAGAGGGCACGTGAGACCACTATGATTTCTAATGACTTAACCTCTACTCCGAGTGTGTTTTCTTCTTTGGTGCTAGGTCTCCTACATGACGACATGCCTATCCTCGACAAGACCATACCTCCAATGGAGACGACGATGGCCATGGTGGACGATGATGCACCCCCCACATGGTTCCATCACGATGAAGATGACCACGACTTGGTCTTCGACACCTCACCTACAACCACTGTTCAAAAAATCTTCCGATTCAACGATTTATCGTCTGATTTATCGCTACTTTTGGGGTGACTGATAAGATTATGCCTTATCTTCACCGTTTATCGTTTGGGCCGATTTATCGCTATGACAAGCGATTTATCGGGAATCTACCGATAAATCGGGCCTAGTGTTTGCAAAAACTATGTTTATTTGCGTTTTGTGGACCTTGTTACGCAACATGTACTATTGTCCTATTTTATTTGTCATTATACGAGGATTCAAAGGCTAGGAATCAAGGTAAAACTTCTGTCCAATATTTTTTCGTGTTGACTATAGCATATTTTAGTGTCGGGAACCTAGGATTTGTAAAAAAAAATGGCCGATTAATAGACGACCGATAAATTCAATTAATCGGTTGATTTTTGATTAATCTCTAATCCCTAGCTGATCAAGACGCTAACGATAAGCGATATCCTCAACATTGCCTACAACACATGAGCGATGCTCCAAAGGTAACATAGGTGATGGTGCTTCACTTGTCCCACTAGTGGACTATCTTCACAATGATTGCTTGCATGATGTCGATCGACCTATTACCATGCTTCATGCTAGTGCGACTTCCTCATGTCATGACTTACCTATTTATGATGAATATGATGATGAGCATGTCGAATTGCCTAGTTGTGATGCCATGCTCCATAGAATATCATTTGAAAATTCTATCGGTCATGTCATGTTTGACAACCCCTTAAACTTGTCATATGCTATGAGTGAGATCTCCCATTTTGTATCATTTCAATCTCAACATAGTACCTATGCATGCCCCATTAAAATAAATCCCATTTGCACTTATGGCATAGATGACGAGATGATGGTCATTGGCTTTTGTTTCTCTTGCGATGATATTGCTATGCTCCCGTTGTAAAATTTGTGCAATTCATCCCATATGTCATGCCATGAAAATTATAATGTATCGCATGATTCCATTCCTTGTGTGCACCATATGCATATCATTCATGACAATGCTCAAGATATTCCTAGTGATGCATTACACAATTTGAGTCTCCATTATGCTATACATAACAACAAACCTTTCATGATGGATGACATGTTTCTATATCATGCAACTCATTTATTTGAGCATTGGATATTTTGTGCTAACCAACACTTGCATGTGCGCATCATAATGGATGATGTGTACATCTACCACACGCACACAATTTTTCCTTTGTCTTTGTTTTGTGTACGTACTCACGAATACTTGTCAACTTCACAATCCCATGAGTTGACAAAACGAGCTCTTGAGAGCAACGATGATTTGGGATCCCGTGGATTGTCCTTCACACCGTTTCCTTCGTGCAAGAACTACACGCATCTCTTTTACTTGGCTCTCACACGGCTATGGGCTATATACCACTTGTCCCCTTATGCTCATTTTACCGTGTTCACTTTGCATGTTATGCCTCTTTATATGCCTTTTCCATGCAATTGCGACCCTTGCTTGCACTTACATACGATCCACCATTCTACTCGTACTATGTGTATTTACATGCTTGGTGGAGATCCTTGTTGCTCTTGCCATGTGTTCCCATGTGCCACATGCTATTGTTTATTCTTGTGTTGGGAGAGTCATGATGTTACATTGCTATTTACATAGGACTTCTTGCCAATACAATGATGACACTTTGCTCATATCTTGCTTTCATGCTTGTGCTATGTCATGTGCATTATGTATGCCCACTATTTGCACACATGACATATTTGCCATGATTACCTCTAGTATGTCGCATCTTTGCACTACTAGCTTGCATGACACGATTCATATGATTACTTGCTTTGTTGCATCACCCATGATCCATTCTTGTTCATTTCATTGGGTTGATGACATATATGTTCATACCTTTCACTTGCCTTGTCTAGATCATTGTCCCTTGTCTCCATTAGTTGCCTCTCTCATAAAACATTGTAGTGAGTGCAATCATGCTATGTTTATTTATCTTGGAGACTTGGACATCTTACATGTGACGCATGCTTGTTTGATTGCGCTTAATGTCTTTGGTTGTAGTCGCATCATATGCTTTCATACCATGTCATACCTTGTCCTTTCTTATGATAAGAATGATGAAAACACTTGTTGGGTATCTCACCACATGGATGATAGGTTTTGCTTTTACGCTAACCTCATTTGTTTTTCCGAGTGTTTGTCATGTTTTTTCATTTTGAAGGATTCACAAGGCGGTACCGTCATGAGACATAGTGGTTATGTGAAGGCGTACATGATGTGTGACACCAACATTTTTGAGAAACTACTAAAGGTGAACTCCTTCCCTTTGAGCCATCTTCAAATATGCATATTGGATGGGTCATTCTTTCATTGTTGTCTCCTTCTTCTTGTCTACATGTTACATCTATTGGATGGAGGACCGGCATTGGAGATGGACCCTATGGACCTTCAAGTTGAGGAGTGCTCGAACTTCGTGGATGCACCTACTTTGGAAGCACCACCGGACCACCACTTCTACCACGACATCAAGCTATGGTACAACACTACCCATAACAAATTTTCATCTTATGCATGGATTGACTCACATTATGATTGCCTTGTTGCATCTTGTATTACCATGTCTTCCATGATATATGAGCTTGTGCATTTCCTTAGCAAACTTATTGTGATCTTCCTTGATGGCATATTCATACATAATGATCACATTGGCTACCATCAATTGCATGATAACTTAATCACATTGAGCACCAATTACCATGTTCATGCTTTTGATACACCGTCCCATTATGACATCATTTTGCACAATGGTCGCATTAATCATATTCACAACACCTTTGTGCATACAACAAATGCTTTTGCTCACATGAATGCTTTACATATCATTCTATATCATTTGGCTAAGCTTCATGCACCTTGTCATGATCCATCTTTTCGGACGAACTCATGCTTACATGATGGACAACTTGTGTGCGCTAACCATTGTTGACGGTGTCCTGGACTAGGGGGTACTCACCACATCGTCTCCCGATTAGTTGGATTGGGCCAAGGACCCCCAGGGCCATTTACTCATGGGCCAGTTTGGACAGCCGAAGTATACACGAGGAAGATTCCACAAGACTTGGTGATCAAGACAAGGACTCCTCTCCACCGGCGTATTCGACTAGGACTCTTGTTATCCTAGGCCTCTGGTACATTATATAAGCCGAGGCCAGGCTAGTCGATAGGGGGACCAGATCATTATGACATCAATCATCATACCTCTAGGGTTTAGACCACAACATATGATCTCGAGGTAGATCAACTCTGTATCTTGATACTTCATCAATATAAACAAGAGCAGGACATAGGGTTTTACCTCCATCAAGAGGGCCCGAACCTGGGTAAAACATCGTGTCCCCTGTCTCCTGTTACCCATCGATCCATGACACACAGCTTGGGACCCCCTACCCGAGATCTGCTGGTTTTGACACCGACATTGGTGCTTTCATTGAGAGTTCCGCTGTGTGATCGGCAATGGATCAATGGCTCGCTTGCAGATCAACTGCGACGTCGGCAAATTCGTCGCCAGCTCGACTGGTCACCTTGGTTCGACCGAGGACTGTGCTCCGCCTCAGATCGTCATGATTGGACGAGGGCCTTCATCAACATCAATTCTGATCTCTATCAAGATCGTGGAGGAATCATCCATATAGCTCGGGGGCTCAACTTCAACATTGTCCTCGGGCGACCATGCTGTTTTTCTATACAACGTATTCGTATTCGCTGTCGCCGCTTTCTCGAGTGTTGCTTTGATGATTGCTTTGGTGGCATAGTGCGGAATTTTGTATATAACAACCCTGTAAAATTTCGTCGTATTCCGATGGAGGAATCTCCGGCGAGCTACGATATACCGGACCCCTGTCGAATCTGGACAGGAATCTGGACGAGTTTAGGGCGTAGAGTCCAGCGTCTAGTTAGGACATCCTTTGGAAGATCCAACCGTTGATCGGCTGCGGAATACCTATATCTACCACCCCTCAAAATTTTAGCTCGATCCGACCGTTCAAACTCCACGAAACCTCCGATGAGCGCAGCGATTTTCGGATCTATTTTCTGCGCGAAATCGAATCCGACCCGAATTCATCTTCTTCATGAACGGGATATTGAACATCCTTTTTGAAGGAAACTTTTTCTAGGGTATTGTGTTTTGTTTCTGAACACATGCTCACAAAATTTTGCTCCATTTCGGAGGTAGCCTTCACCATTGCGCCGGTGTCAAACCAGCCTGACAATGTTGCTGCACGGCTGCCGACCTGCGCTAGACGGGTCGTCGCTTCATCGAGCCAAAATCAACCTTTTCGGATCATTGTCTCGGCAAGCCGAACAATATTTCGACATCATGAAGGGTAAATCATCACCAACATTGTCGCCCTACGAATTATATGGAGCGGACACACCGGCATCGCTGCATGGTCACTTCAAGCGGGCATCGACCGCGTCACAAGATCCGGCCCGCAACAGCATCGCCGCATTGTTGCTTCTTCAAGCCTGGATGTGACCTCGGCGTCTGAAGATCGGGAGTCAATTCTGGCCAGACTCACCTCTCTTATCCCGTATCCAGCTTCAATCCCGGACGCGACTTTGGCGTCCGAACATCAGGAGTCAACCCTGGCCGGACTCGCCCCTCTCACCATAGTACCGAAGGACGATTCCGAAGAAATCCCAAATACTAATCTGGCTGACCAAGCCGATGTCCACCACGCCGACCTGCTTCGACACCTCGGCTGGCATGGGGCTGCAAATGTCATACTACCGACCTGCCCCGTCACCTCGGCTAGACCGAGGGCTTCGCCATCTCTTCATCAAACTACTCCGGTGACTTCGACATCACCAGCCAACCAGCTTCGTCACATTAGCTGGACCGGGGGCTTCGCCTCACCGCATCGACCGTACGGCATCGCCGCATGGCCACTTCATCAAGCCGGCATTGACCGCGTCACAAGTTACGACCTGCGTCGGCATGGCCGCAGTGTTGCTTCTTCAAGCCGATGTCCATCACGCCGAACTGCTTCAACACCTCGGCTGACATGGCAACTTCAATGTCTCCTTACTACATCGCCATGCCATCGCTTCATCACCCATCAGGCAATGGGTGTGCGGATCAAGTCCCAATTTTGGGAGTAACCTTTCTTCGGACTGCTACAACAAATAAACCAGGTGCTATTAATCCTAGCAATTTTTGCTTGTTTGGGTTTATTTTCCCCAAGGAATTATTACTTTGGTTTGTTCCATCATCTGTACACAGGTCTATCAAATGGTGGCCGCATTAACGACGGTCGCGTGGTGGTTCGGTCAGTTTCCGTACATAGTTCGGCGAACGCCGCATCCGGAACTCGGACCGACCTGTGAATTCAGGCTTTGCCACGCCTTTACCGCATCACACCGACGCCCTGCATCGACATTGACTTTGGCGCCAGGCCACATCTCTTTAAATAAATTATCTTTGCGAAAAGCAATTATACAAGGATTTTATATATATTTATATTATTCTTTTTGGACCGCACTATTTTATGTGTGCAGGTGATTGACTTCGACTGCGTCACGCGGTCACTTCGGCAAGCCAATGTCGTCGTCCCAATTGGCATAAATCGGCTCGCATGATTATCTTGTTGATTGAATTGCCAAACCGACATGTTTGGTTGCCTCGGGGACTTCGGCATCATCAAGAGGGTCCTACCTCGTCGGGTGTTTGGCGCACGGGCCATATTTCTTTTATTACTCACTTTGCATGAATTATTAATCATGCAACCTTTTTTATTACTGTTATCTCCGGCTTGCACTATCTTCCGTGCACAGATAAATGATCCGGATTGGGCAGCACTGCACCTCGGCTGAACTGGGGGCTTCGTCATCACTTCATTAACCCACACCGGGAACTTCGGCGTCATACTATCGGCCTACTCCGTCGCCTCGGACGGACGGGGGGTTCCACCTCGCCACATTGGCCATGTTGTGTCACCACTTCAGAGTGCCGAGCTCTTCGCTCCTCCATCTCGGGACCGGCTTAGGGGCTGGGACCTCGTCCCGTCGTAAACTCGGACCGTGTCATCGATGCCGAGCACATTAACCAGCTAAGTCGCTTTCATGCCCAAAGTTTTAAATTTTGTTCGGTTCGACCAAGCATTATACTTTGTTGACAAAAGGTCGTTTGCGAAAAACTTCCTTTGTCAAAATCTTGCTTGTTACAAACAAATTCAAATACCCCGTTTATTTGGGGGCTTCCTTTATGAAGCCATTCTTCTTGCATATGATTATTAATGTATCGCACCGTTCCTTGTTCGTGTATTATGCCAAAATATGCATCATGTTGACTTAAGTGTTCCGCAAAGCTAGGTCGCCTGGCTCCTGTGCTTACCCCTATGTTCCCGATTGTTCGGCTAGGGAGTAAAGGGAGCACCTCTGCGATTGTTACGACCGGGTCATCCGAACTCGTACCTCAGACGGGTGAAGCCAAAGGCTAGCGCTCTTATTGTTTTCAACTATGGTCGGCACACGACGGAACTCACGCGTACACAAATCTATTGCACAAGTCTCATAGTAATCATGAGCGACCAAAGAAAGGTACCGTTGGGGGCACTATTTTCTTTGAAGATGCTTCTTACGTTACATAAGTAATATAGCATAAGTTCCCTGGGCGCGCTTTGTCTGTTATAGCCTCATGGCCTGATTGCCTGGTTATCCGAAACACCGCCGATATTCTCGGTAGGCGGAGTAGATAACACTTTTCGGCCCTTGGCCGAAGAGGGAGAAGCCGACGGTCGGTTAAGACGCGTTCAAAGTTCGGGCGAACGCAGATATTATACAAGTACTTCGGTACATACAATCATTATACATAAAATTCTTTTACCCAAGTCACTTGGGGGCTCTTAAATTAATATGAGCCATTTTATAATTGATGTTTTCTTCTTAGTCGCTGCAAAGTCTTTTTCTACTACTCCTTTCTCGACTCGAGTGTGTGGTCAATACCCGGATAGCCTGGCTTCCCTCTAAAGCCGCTCGAGTTTAGTTAGCTAAACTGGCCTGAGAAGCACTCCGCCTTCGGGATAGGAGGTTGAATCCGAAGGCTGACCCACTTGAAGTCTTGAGATCGGATGTGTCATATTAATGCGCGACAGAAGCACAAAAATTTTAAGACCAAATTTTTGAATTGGCACCGAAAAACTTGATTTAGTTCGGACGTAAAGTTTTTACTGAAGTTTTTTGGTTTTTCAAGCCTATGGCACTTTTAACCTATTTGTGTGTTTGCAGCATAAGTCTCGCAGTGCAACGCCGGACACCTTTAGAGATTCGGCAAAAACATTCTCAGATATTGCTATATATGCACTGGTTTCGAATTGTGTCTTCGGTCAATAGTTGGGTTGCCCGGCTCCTGTGCTTGCCTCCTATGTTCTGCTTTATTCGGCTAGGTGTGCAAAGGGAGAACCACTGCGATTGTGCTTCCAGCTCGAATGGTTAAGCACCTCAGTGGAAGAAAGCCGAAAACTGACTGTCACAATGGGCGTAAACTGGTCAGCGATCCGATGACGGTGTCATACTATAGATCGATACCGATTGCCCCGTGTTTAATGATGGGCCTTTCATAATATTGACCAAAGTGTTATTGGCTAGACTTCGGTCAGTGCCGAACACTAACCGGGGGCTTGTAGCTAGCTTTCCCAGTTTAAAGCTCCTATGACTAAGTGAAAGTTATAAAGCCCGCATATCTGATTGCCTTGTTTCTGCTAACACAACCGCCTTCGGGCACCGAGACGTCGGCTAAGGGTTGTCTGGTTACTGCGGAAACACCCTGCGTAGTATCTACAAAGGGGTAGAAGCCGACGATGGGCCACTTTCAATTGATAAACGGTCGCAACGGAGTCAAAATAATCATATCGTCGGCCTTTGTATTTAGTATACGAGTGCTGCCTTTCGTAATCATCATTATAAAGCCATAAATATGCATCAATTTGACTTAAGATTTTGGTCAAGCTGGGTTGCCTGGCTCCTGTGCTTACCCCTACGTTCCCGATTGTCCGGCTAGGTGGTAAAGGGAGCACCTCTGTGATTGTTACTACCGGGTCATCCGAGTAAGTACCTCAGACTGGGTGAAGCCGAAAGCTAGCAATCTTAAAGGATCACATTGGTCGGCAACGATGGAAGTGAAAATTTTGGTTCATGAATACCATAGAGTTCGGGAACTTTCCCCGAACTAAATCCTCGATTTTTTCCTCCCACATTGATCGGAGGTGAGGTTTCATGATCATGATAAGCATGACGACCCAAAGAAAGGAACCGAAAGCGGGACTATTTTCTTTGGAAGATGTTTCTTACGTTAAAACATAACATAACATATCTCTCCATGTACCTTTGTTTATAAAACCGTATGACCGGATTGCCTTGTTTTCCATAAATCTTTGCCCTTATAACGGCTTTATAAAGTAGGAAAACACTCCTCAGCTACTGGCCGAAGAGGTTGAAGCCGATGGTCGGTCAACAAAGTTTTGTACAATGCGGATCCGAGCATTAGTGATGTAAAGTACTTGGATACATAGAGTCATTACACATAATTTGTGATTTTACTACGGATATCGATCCTTAATTCGGCCACCCGTGCCCGCATTAAGGCTCGGGGGCTATTGGGCTTCGGGCTTATTATTTACAAATATTAAAGGGGCACATCGATCCCCTGATCTAGTGTTGCCACCCGACCAGTGTCTCGGGGGCTACTACATTGCTTGTTCAATGCAGAAAATTCAAAGTGCTTAGTGTTCGGCTTGACCGAACTATAGGCAAACGCGTCTTCGGATGACAATAGGTACCATCTGGACCTATCTGGCATCAAGCTAATATATTATGGCAACTTCTCAAGACCCTCTCTCAAGGGCCCGTTCGCCGATCACTATTATCTCTAATATATTATACTGCGTTTCTATTCCTACGTATGCTGCCGAGCTAGGAGTTGATCCTCAGGCCGATTTCGCGCATCGACTTGAGTCTCAGGGGCTACTTGGATCAGCGGTTTCATGTTTTCCTTCAGGTGCATCTCGGGTTTTAGACCGACACACACCTTGAGGGCTACTGGCTATATATCTCGGCGGAGAATAAATTGCACCAATAAAAAATATTCACAAAAAATCAGCCCGCAGTCGGGGTGGTGCACCACCTTGGAAGCAGTTTGGCATAAAGCTCGGGCGCCAGTGGCTGGCTTCATAGAGGGCACTTCCAGCATTAAGCTCGGCTGAATTCATTCAATCTTTTAAAGACCGAGGTAGTTTATGACACCTCGGACACTGACCATCGTTAGAGCCCGGATACAGTCCGGCGTTGGAGCTCGAACACAGTCTGGCGTTGGAGCTCGGATACAGTCCGGCGTTGGTGCTCGGCTGCAAAAGATACCTCAAATACAGTCCGGCGTTGGAGCTCGGATGCAAGAGGACACCACCGCATGGGAACAACTTCAAACCCGAGGTGTGGTGTAAAAAATAACAAGGCATTGATAAAGGCCAAAAACTTAAAAAGGCTCCTTGGATACCCGACGTGTAAACTCTTCGGATTCACTTCGGCGATCCTCAAGATCGAAGATGAGAAGATTTGTTGAACCAGTTTTCAAGACCGACGACCGAAGATGAAGAACAGTTCGGAAGAATCGAGGAGTGTCCCCAACTTGAAGACCAGTTCAGGGGGCTACTGACGGTGTCTTGGACTAGGGGGTACTCACCACATCGTCTCCCGATTAGTTGGATTGGGCCGAGGACCCCCAGGGCCGTTTACTCATGGGCCAGTTCGGACAACCGAAGTATACACGAGGAAGATTCCACAAGACTTGGTGATCAAGACAAGGACTCCTCTCCACCGGCGTATTCGACTAGGACTCTTTTTATCCTAGGCCTCTGGTACATTATATAAGCCGAGGCCGGGCTAGTCGATAGGGGGACCAGATCATTATGACATCAATCATCATACCTCTAGGGTTTAGACCACAACATATGATCTCGAGGTAGATCAACTCTGTACCTTGATACTTCATCAATATAAACAAGAGCAGGACGTAGGGTTTTACCTCCATAGAGAGGGCCCGAACCTGGGTAAAACACCGTGTTCATCGTCTCTGTTACCATCGATCCTAGATCCACAGCTCGGGACCCCCTACCCCGAGATCCACCAGTTTTGACACCGACAATTGTATTTCCGAGTGTTGCTTGCGTTTGCTCTTTTTGCATGTATACCACTCCGGAGACACCGTGGAGTACTTGGATCGCGCCCTGTCTTCAACTCCGTCCAACTACAAGTCCGTCCACGACAACCGTTTCCATGGTGATGAGGTTTATGATCCGAAGTTGGATCTTTCCCAAGGGGGAGGAGATGATGCGGAGCATCCTACGGACATCACCATGTCAAGTGTTCATTCGCCAAGTGACATGTGTGACTTCTACTTCATGCATACAAAGGTGAATCATCTCCTTTACGCGTGTCCACTTGTACCCTTCGAGGATGGTATACTACTTGACCCCTCCCTCGTGTGCATCCATAGGTGTGAGCGAAGCTACACATTCTTCGAGGAGGAGCCCAAGCGGAAGAGTACAACTACACCATCCACGAGGAAAACGCACGGAAGAAGGAAGCTCGCCAAGTCCAAGGAGAAGGACGGGAAGACCACAAGGAAGACGGAGGCGAGCAGAAGGAAGAAGAAGCACGGTTCAGAAGACCCCATGCGCACGGCCCTTTTGGACCCCGTGCGCACGGTCTATCCAGAGAGTTACCCTATGCGCACAGGCCCCAAAAGACCCCGTGCACACGGGACCCCCGTGCCCACGGGGCTGACTTAGCCCGTGCGCATGGGCCTGCCTACGAGCTGGCCGGGGAATGCCCCTTTTGCCCCTCCACTTCGTCCCTCACCTCCAGCCACCTATATATTCCGTACCTAGGTCATTAGTTAGGGTTAGCAAAGGATTAGCTTATTTGAGATAGAGCTTTGCTCATCCACTTACCTCTACTCCCATGGAGTCTAAGACCTCCATGTGAGAAGATCCCTAGTGGATTCAAGACCCCATCTAGGGAAGAACCTCCATGGATTCAAGACCTCTTTCCTCATAGGATTGGGATGAACTAGTTACCTCTTGTATCTTCTTGTGTTGGATTTGGACCTTTGTATCCCCTTTGTGTATGTGGATTTAGCACATGTGTGATTGGATCTAGTTGATTTGAGTGTTTCCCTTCTCTTGTGTTCTTCGTCTTCTTCGAGGAATCCCCCTCCAATTCATGAAAGATCTCCACTTAGGGTTCCACCCTACAACATATTGGCTTGCAAGGTGAATACTTTGAAGATGGTAGAGACCCGGATCGTGAAGCAACCGCAGACGAGTTGAAGATGTTGCAATACAATGCTCAAGCTTGTGATATTCTCTTCAATGGATTATGCCCCGAGGAATTCAATAAATCAGCCACCTTGAGAATGCAAAGGAAATTTGGGATACTTTGGTTGATATGCACGAAGGTACCGAGTCCGTCAAGGAATCCAAGTTGGATGCGCTCCAAAGTCAACTTGACAAGTTCAAGATGAAGGATGGTGAAGGAGTTGCCGAAATGTACTCTAGGCTTGCTCTCATCACAAATGAGATTGCCGGCTTAGGAAGTGAAGAGATCCTTAGAGCCTTGGATGGAAAATATGACACCGTGTGCACATTGATCCAAATGATGCCCAACTACAAAGATCTGAAGCCAACGGAAGTCATTGGTAGAATTGTTGCTCATGAGATGTCACTCAAGGATAAGGATCAGCTCCACAACAAGTCAAGTGGTGCTTACAAAGCTACAAGTGATGCTCCTACAACATTAAGTGACAAACTAGTCTCCAATGAAGAATTGAGCTTAATGGTGAAGAACTTCAACAAATTCTACAAGAATAGAAGCAAAGAGAGAAGTTCCAAGTCAAGGTCCTACAATGACAAAAGATCTTCTAGTCGTGATTGTAATTGCTACAATTGTGGAAGACCCGGACACTTTCCAATGAGTGTACGACTCCCTACAAGAAAAGAGAAGACTCACCAAAAAGGAGAAGTAGAAGGGATGAATCACCTCCAAGAGAGAGAAGGAGTAGAGATGATCGTTATGAACGAAGACCCTCTCGAAGAAGCAAAGATTCGGAAAGGAATGACAAGTCATCAAAGAGCTACACAAGACTAAGACATCAAGCTCATGTTGGTGAATGGGTTTCCGGTTCTGACAACTACTCCGAGAGAAGCTATCACTCCGACTCCGAATATACTCAAGATGAAGGTGTTGCCGGTCTTGCACTTCTGTCATCCAACTCCTACGACATATTTGACTCACCAAATGAAGGAATTGGAAGATGCTTCATGGCTAAAGGCCCCAAGGTATCACACCCCGAGTATATTGATTTTGATAGTGACGAAGATGATTTGCTAGGTGATGATGATATACTTGTTGACAAAACTAGTGAAAACAATGATGAACTTGCTAATAATCATGCCAATCAAGATGAAACAAATGACAATGATAAGAAGGAGATTGAGCGTCTAACTAAAGAACTAAACACTCTTAAGTTAGCTCATTAAACAACTCTAGATGATCATAGAGAGCCCTTAAGAACTCATGAGAAGCTACGCTTCAAGAAGCTAAATTTAGAGCAAGAGCATGGGTTTCTTAAAGCTATCAATGATGATCTTCGAAAGAAGAGTTCTTCTTATATTGCCAAACGTCTCCTCTTGTCTACTTATATGCCACAAGTAAAATCTAGCAACAAGAGCAAGAAAGATCTTCTTCTAGTAGTAGCAATAATCATGCTAAATCTAATATTGTTGCTTCTAGTAGTTCTCTTGATTCCACTAATGATTCTCTTAGCCAAGTTACACTTGAGCAAGAAAATAGCTTATTCAAGGGATTTATAGAGAAAGGTGTTTACAAGAGCCTTGCCACAAGTAAGCAATTTGAGGAAATTGTACGCAAGCAAGGAAGGCACTGGAAGAATCAAGGTGTTGGTTTTGAACGGAAGTTCAATGCCAATGGAGTTGAATGGGAAGAAGATCAATACCCCAAGATGAAGTATGTTCCTCAACAAGAGAAGTATGACCCCACTTCTTTTGAGGGAACACAAGCTCAAGATGATCTTCCACCACAAGGCCACAAGCTTAAAGGCAAGGACAAGCTTCAAGAGGAGATTGACTCATTTGAAGAAGCTCCAAAGGCAATGGTCAAGCGGGTTCCCAAAACTACGTCAAGCTCTATTTCATCAAGTTCAACTACAACTCCAAGGATTCCCGTAAAATTGATGTGGGTCCCAAAGAAGAAGAACTAGAGTGTTCTTGAGGGTGACTCCACCAACATACTTCACTCGTATTCAT
Source organism: Thinopyrum elongatum (assembly GCA_011799875.1). Taxonomy (NCBI): domain Eukaryota; kingdom Viridiplantae; phylum Streptophyta; class Magnoliopsida; order Poales; family Poaceae; genus Thinopyrum; species Thinopyrum elongatum. The sequence continues at coordinate 402,305,133 of CM022302.1, read as the reverse complement.
ATTGGCAAAGACTTGTGCAAACAACTTCCATATCATGCACTAGTTCAAGGAGTCACAAACCCTCTTGTTGGTAAGACAAGGGACAAGGTAACCAAATGCTTTCATGGACATCATCATTTATGCAATTCACTCTATGTCTATGGATATCCTTGTATGTTCCTTGTGGGACTAACCCATGTAGGTATTGAAAGTGAAACACTCCAAACGAATGCTCCAAATGATCTACATCAAGATTGAGCATCCATATCTTCACTGTCTACATGAAGTCATCATCGACAAAACCTAAGGCTAGTTGATCCCTCTTTGGGGGGATATCACATCTAGGGGGAGCTTTGCTCTAAAAAATTGAGCTAAAGCAACTCTAATGGTGTGAACACATAATGCTTTATGTAAAAGTGGTAACCCCACTTGTGCTTAAACGATGAGTATGACCTATGATCAAATGTTCTCATTTGACTCCTAAGTCAATATACTCATATATAGATGACCTAGTCATCGCCAATTGCTTGATAGATGCTAGAATTGTTTGTGCGTGTTTGACACATATTTCATTTGACATTTTATTGTGTGAGCATGTTGGTTTGCATTTTTCCCATTCGAGGACATCCATTTGTTGTTTTGGTTGTTTTGGTTTTTGTTGGCCAAATGGATGTACAAGAATGCCTAAGAACTTTCTCTAGCTATCTGTGCTCTTCTTGTCTCAAACTCTATTCATGCTACATCACAAAAATTGAACAAGCTCGTTTCAGACCCTCCGGGTGAGGAGCACTCGGAGCCACCGATCCATCAAGGGCTGCATTCCAAAACCTTCTAGTGTGCTTTGGTCAGACCAATTCACTACAACTCGGTCACACCAAAGACATTAGATTGATCTAGGTTTTAAACTCGGTGCTACCGGTTAGACCGACTCGGTCCCTCCGATTTGCCATAACTGCACGCAGTTTTGCATCTCGGTGCCACCGATTCGTTCCACTCGGCACCACCGACAGCACATGGGTACTTATATCCAGCGGCCCGTACGGTTGAAAAAATCTTCAAACGTCACGCGCCCGCGCCCCATTGCTGCCGCCCCCTTGGTCTATGGATCTTCGCCTCCGTCTCCTGTGCATCGTCGCCACAGGACTCCGCCGTTGTCGTCGTAGAGGATCGTCACCAAGTTAGGGTACAATTCGATCTCCTCGTGCTTTCCCCCTCCGATTCAATGTATAAGGATAATGCCTAGTTTCTTGCCACGTTTGAGATTGATCCATCCACCAAACAAATTCGTTAGAGTAGATTCGAAGAAAAAATTTAGGGTTAGGTTTCAGCCGAATTCATCTCGGACCGACCGAAATGAAATTTTCGGTCTCACCGATTGGCTCTGGCCATTGCACAAGTACAACTCGGTACCACCGAAATGTACTGATCGGTGAGACTGAAAGTAAAATCTCAGTGAAACCCTAGCAACTCGGAGCCACCGAATCACAACTCGGTCTGACCGAAATTGTGTGTTAAGGCTCTTTGGTTGCTTCGGTGTCACCGAGATGATCATATCGGTAGCTCCGAAATGCCTTATGTGGAAAACTAAAACTAAAGTTTGGACTCAAATTTTTGAAAAACTATCTGCTTTTTTGTGATGCTCATCTACTCTGCCCATACCTATCTATTCACAGGATTAGCTTTGCAAGATGTCTAGTGCCAGTGACAGTCAGAATCAGTCAGAACAAGATGTTGATCTAAGTGAGGGCTCTAGTCCTAATGAGAGCTACTATGAGGGAGAGATAAGCTCTCCAGAGTTGCCTAAGGCCACCACAAAATCAAGGAAGAAAAGAACATCTGACAGTGAGGATGAAGATTTTGTTGCAGATGAGGCCACTTCCAAGAAGAAAGCTGTTCTGAGGAAAGAATATGGCTCTGCAGCTGCCACCAAGCTAGGTGTAAAGCAAGAGCAAGCTGTTAGGAGAGTTCCAATGTCAAAACCCATGAAATCCTCAGCTCCTAAGGAAACTATGCAATTCACTCTTGAAGCATCAAGTGGTGAACAAGCTAATGTCAGCAAGAAGAAGAAGACGGATAGGACAACCACTGCTACAGTTCTTGGAAAACCTTCCATGAGAAGAGATGATGTGGAAGAAGAGGAGGAGGAAGAGCAAGCTGAAGCACCTCCGGCTAAGACACAAAAGTTGATGGCAGATGCCATGAAGTCAGATGTTGCTCCCTCCAAGCCCAAGTCAAAGCCTAAAGTTTCTGTACCCAAGAGGTCAACTAGAAACATTCCAGCTGCTGAGAAGAACAAGGCCCCAGTGCTTGAGGTTCAGGATGATGAGGAGCCACTAGTGCTCAGAAAGCTCAAACCCAAGATCCCCAACCATGACAATGCACACCTAGTTGCTGAAAACATGAAGCTTAGGAAGGACAAGGGTCTGAGAGAATGGAGAAAAAAGGATCCATATTCAGTCGGGAGGAGGACAGCTTGTGATTATCGTTTCCACACACGTGAAGAACAAGACTTCTATGAGACAACTTTGCTTGATAATAAGCCCATTGTTTGTAACATGAAGTGGGTAGACTGGAAGTACATCGATGCCAATGAAGACTACTTCCCCCATGTTCATGTTCATGAGAACTTCAAGAGCGCAGGTGTTGATGATTTTGTTGTTTAGAAATTTACAAAGTGGAATGATGAGATGGTTATGCAATTCTACTCCACAACACACTTCTATCTAGATGGTAGAATTGTATGGATGACTGAGGGACACCGTTACCAGTCATCGATCTCTGAGTGGGCTACTCTCATTAATGCCCCAGAAGAAGGAGAAAATGATGTTGATGTATATGGGAAGCCCCGGATGGACCACAACACAATGGCAAATATGTACAAGGAGATTCCTTCAAAGGATCTTGAGGGACACAAACTTGGTTCAATATATCATTCCGAGGCACACTCTATTGCCTAAGTCTGGAGATGAGAGGATGATCCGTGGCCACTCCATCAACTTGCTACACTTGTTTGATGTTCCACAGAAATTCAAGGTAATGAGTTTGATTGTAGAGACAATCAAGAGGACTGCTGCTGACTAGAAGAGGTATTGTGGATATGCCCCCACACATTCAGATGCTTATCAACTCCAAGGTTGGTACAGATACATATCTACTAGACAGTGAGCACCTTCCTTTTCAGCCAGAGTTCGAGGATAATGTAGTGGTGATGGATTCTTCGCACCCTACTTCAGTTGAAGCTCAAGAGAAGGCTCAGGCAGCAGTCGCAGCAAAGGCAGCAAAGGAAGCTTCTGCACCCAATGCCCCAATAGCAAATCTCAAGTCAAAGCAAGACCAAATGACATATCTGCTGGAAGCAACACTGAGGATTGAGTGAAGTCTGGCCAACTTAGCCAAGAACCAGGAGAGCTTAGAGCGGATAGTGGAGGGCAAGATCTACAACTTAGATGTCAAGGTTACAGAGATCCAGTCTATTGTGGAGAAGCTGAGAGATGATGCCGAGGATGGAGATGAGAACCCTACTACTGACAGGTTTTAGTTTGAGCCTAGAGCAACCAGATCGTCAGCCGTGCCAGTTGCAGATATGAGGACCACTCTTTCTGCACCTACTGTTACAGCCACTGCTCCAGTGCCACCCCCAGTATCCACACCACTAGTGCAGCAGACTTCAGTAGAGACATTTGCAGACACAACTATCTTAACGCCATCTATGCACACAGGAGCAACCAACCAGAAGACCCCTTCAGGAGCTCCGTAGGATCGTGCTTAGAGAGTCGATTAGCTCTATACCTTTTCAACCTTTTTGGTAACTTGTTGCCAAAGGGGGAGAAAATTGTATAGATCATAGGCTTCGAGAGAGTGTGTGTCTTGCCTTTTGCCCCTTGGTTTCTATTTTAGTTTTTGCTACTTGTGTGGTTGATCTGTGCTACTTGTTTACTTTATGCTCATGAGACACTATGTTTGGTTGTGTGGTTGATCATACTATGCTTAATGTGTACTTAATGCCTATCTTCTCAATCATTTATGTATGATCATTCACTTATGTCCTTAGTGATGCGTGCATTTTTCATTCTTATCATTTTGTGCGCTCCACCAAGATGTATGTGACATGGAAGAGTGGCCCATGATCCTAATAGATTGTGCATTTGCATTCAAACGCAAATTTTAAATAATGCACAAATTTAGGGGGAGCTCTTGCTTATCACATACTTCTCAAAGCGACGATGTATTTCATTCATTTAATCATTTGTCGAAGCTTTGATCTATATGCTGTCATCAATTACCAAAAAGGGGGAGATTGAAAGTGCAACTAATCCCCTGGTGGTTTTGGTAATTCATAACAACATATAGCTCATTGAACTAATATCCTTTCAAGATAAATATTTCAGGATGTTCAATGATTGGCATGGCATGGACTAGAGATGTGGACCCCTTAAAATGCTAAGGACAAAGATTGGCAAAAGCTCAAGACTCTTCATTTCTATTTTAGTGATCCAAGATCACATTGAGTCCATAGGAAAGTCAATACTATTAAAAGGGGATGAGGTGTTCCTTAATGGTCTACTTGCTCAAATGCTTAATGATATTGCTCCAAAACCCTCAACCACTTTCTCCATCCAAATATGTCCAAAACCCAAATACCAACTCGGCCTCACCGATTCTTCCTATCTGGACCCACCAAGTTCATTTGACATAGCCATTGGCAGAAACCCTAACAGTTCGGTCACACCGATACGGATCTCGGTCTCACCGAGATGGCCTTGCAAATTCCCTATGACTTGTTGTAATTATTTCGGTCTCACCGAAATGTTGCAATCGGTCTCACCGAGTTTGCTTGACAGATTCTCTGTTGCTTATTGCTTCACTTTGGTCTCACCGAGTTGATGCAATCAGCGCCACCGAGATGAAGTTTGCCCTAAGCCCTAGCACATCGGTCCGACCGAGTTGTTCCAGTCAGTCCCATCGAGATTCCTAACGTTCATATTTTTGAACAGATCGGTGCTACCGAGTTTACATATCGGCGCCACCGAGATGAGTCAAAAGTGTGTAACAGTTGGATTTTGTGTGAAGGCTATATATACCCCTCCACCCCCTCTTCATTCGTGGAGAGAGCCATCAGAACGTGCCTACACTTCCAACATTCATTTTCTAAGAGGGAACCACCTACTCATGTGTTGAGATCAAGAGATTTCATTCCAACCATTTGAAGCTTGATTTCTAGCCTTTCCCAAGTTGCTTTCCACTAAAATTCTTCTTCCACCATAGCCAAATCTCTGAGAGAGAGTTGAGTGTTGGGGAGACTATCATTTGAAGCACAAGAGCAAGGAGTTCATCATCAACACACCGTCTATTACCTTTTGGAGAGTGGTGTCTTCTAGATTGGTTAGGTGTCGCTTGGGAGCCTCCGACATGTTGTGGAGTTGAACCAAGAAGTTTGTAAGGGCAAGGAGATCGCCTACTTCATGAAGATCTACCCTAGTGAGGAAAGTCCTTCGTGGGTGATGGCCATGGTGGGATAGACAAGGTTGCTTCTTCGTGGACCCTTCGTGGGTGGAGCCCTCCGTGGACTCGCACAACCGTTACCATTCGTGGGTTGAAGTCTCCATCAACGTGGACGTACGATAGCACCACCTATCGGAACCACGCCAAAAATCTTCGTATCTCCATTGCGTTTGCCTTCTCCAAACCCTTCCATTTACCTTCATATGCAATGTTATACTTTCCGCTGCTATACTCTTAGAATTGCATGTGTAGGTTGATTGCTTGACTCGTGCTAATAGCTAAAATCTGCCCAAAACTAAAATTGGGAAAAGGATAGATTTTTATTTGGTCAAGTAGTCTAATCACCCCCCCCCCTTCTAGACATACTTTCGATCCTACCCGGACACGCACAGACGAAATGGGTCGGCACATTGGAGTTGCTCTTATGGGGAGACTCAAACGCGCCAGGGCGCGTCCGCCACGTCGAACCACCACACTGTGTCCCACGCCGCCACCACACCTGCCCCACAAATACCTGAAGACAGACAAGCAAATCCTACTCAAACTTCACTAGCTCGACCTATCCGTTCCTCGTCCGTCTGATCCTCCTCCCATCTCCGCCCAACCCCCTCCCCTCCACCATGGCCGGCAGCGATTCCGACTCTATCGGCTAGGAGAATCTCGTTGTGGAGTCCTCAAGCTAGTCGGTACCGGATGAGGAGGATGTAGCACTCCACATTGGCCTCCATTGGTCGCGGATGGACCGGAATGGGAGTTCCTCTTTTGTGGCATCGCCGACAGGCCGGGTGCGCAGCTGCAGCTCTCGGGCACCCCGCGACAGCCCGACGTGGTCCCTGTCATCCCTTGTCAAGCGACAAGGAAAGCAGAGGAGCCCGACACAGCCAGGAGCTGCTCCTCCGGGGAGCTAATGGGTGCTCGTGCCTACTGCAAGGGAGCCGGAGTCCGAGGGCCGCACCTATCGGCGCATGAGGAAGCGGGTGGCAGAGGCGGCTTTGAGCCGCTCCAAGTGCGGGTCTTGCAAATCAACGACGGAGTCGCTGCCTCCCCCAGCAATGACGACGAGGCCCTCCGTGACGCCATCCGCCGCTCCTACACATCCGCGGAGACGGACGCACGCCAACATCGCCGTAAAAATGCAGTGGTGCTCCGCATGGGGCTCGAGGAGTCCCGACGATTGGTGATGCAGAGGATGGCGACGAAGAGAGTCGTACGGCTCGCGGCAGAGCAGAACCACGCCACCCGACGCATGGCGGGAATCATCATCTTGTCCTCCTCCTCTTCCCCGTCGGACATCGACACGACGGACGGTGATGCGCCACCCGTCGCCGACGCCTACGACGAGGACAATCGCGCTCCCGAGACCCCAAGGGTAAGCTTCCCGCAAGGAAGAGGTGAAATCCGGCCACCCTATCTCTTAGTTTTAATAAGTATCTAAGTTAGTTAAGTGATGAATTCCGGCAGGCCCTTTTGGATCAGATTGTGTTATTATTTTAATGGCATATCTATGTCGGATTGTTATGTTTATATGTTATCTATGTCGGATTGCTATGTTTCATGTGTTGATCTATGTAGGGTACGTCATTTGCATGGTTTTATATGGATTTGAGATAGGACATATGAGGTGTGTGGATATGGAGTGGGAGAAATGTGGTTTGCCGGTCACCCCTAGCGGACCCACAGGTATATATAGGGTCCCAAATTAGGTGCCCACGGTTGTAGGTGCTCTTACACACCATCTACAGTATTCCCGTCAAAGCAAGTATGCTAGGTCGTTGATGGCACTACCCTCCGTGTATGTTTATTAGTCTTATCCTGGTTAAATTTGATAACATATTTAACTAGCAAATTGTTAGTGCATCTCATCGTCGCCATGGCGGAGGAGCGGCCTGCGCTGATGCCTATGTCGGCGTTCCAGCAGGCGCAGGAGGAATAACGGTATTAACCTGTTCCTCCTAGAAATCGACAGCGAGCGCATGAGCGAGGAGGCCGTGGCGGGCATGGCCGGGCGAACCACACTTCGCCGTAGAGCAGCGTGCGATATACGAGGCCGCCTGCACTCAAGCCGGCGCTCGCCAGGAAGCGGTCACCGCGGAGGCGCAGTTGCAGACAATCGCGAACAAGAACAACACCAGTTGCGCCTCCGATGTGCTGCCGATGAACTTTCGGGCGGTCCGGTGGGAGCGGGACGACGACAGCGCATCCCCGCCATTTCTATCGTGGATCTCACGTCCACCGGCGATAGACAAGGCGCGAACTTCTCCGAGGATGAGTAGGGCATGGGAGGCGGCAGGGCCATGTGTCTCATGTGGGCCAGTCCATCTCCCATGTTCTACTCTTCCTCGCCAAAGACCGCAACTTCACTTCATCGGTCTTATCATTGGTGCTCATGGAGACGGCAGATGAAGGACGACAAGGGCTTGGATGCCAGCCGCCGCCTTAGGATAGGTTTAGGGCCAGAACGTTTTTTTTTTCTTCTAAATGTTTGAAATGTAATAAAAATCCGTCGTGTTTGGATGAATGTCTTATATGAAATCCGCTGTGTTTGCATGAATTTTATTCAGTTAGTTCAATTAGCTGTTGAAATGTATGCCGGTAGTATTGGATGACGACCTCAGACATCAGTGCCCGTGGACTGGTCCTGTTCGTGGACGGATGCCGGGGCAAATTGACGGGTTAACATTGAAGATGCCCTAATAAAACTGTTGCTATTTGTTTATACTTGAGCTCAGCGAATGTTTCCAGCACGTGCTAGAGCCACCGGCAATGAGCAGTAAAGACAAATAACAAAAGGTTACGATGGTGTGCAGTGAGCAAATCACATGAGCATCGAGATCCACTGGCCTCACGAGGCACGAGCTGAACATTCTTGACAAGAACACATAATTACAGAGCGATGCGCGGTGAAAAGCTTAGATGTTTACGGGTGACTTCTACTCGTAATCGCTACGTAATCCGCGCACAGTTGATCAAATCAAACGCGCTATTCACACCCGTGTCCCCGCCTGGCTACCTAACGGGCAGGGCTACCAGCTCAGTGAGTGACCACACTGACCAAGCCAGAGTGAAGTGGGCACTGAGCAGTGAGCACAGGGCGGGTGTTTGCCGAAGCAGAGCGAGGAAGGAGCAATGGGGGTCCGCTCGGCGGCCACGAAGCTGCACATCCCCCCCACCCACTCCGCCGCCCGGCGCTCTTTCTTCCTGCCGCTCGCCGCCGTCGCCCTCCTCTGCTCCGCCTCCTACCTCCTGGGCGCCTGGCACCACGGCGGCGGCTTCTCCCCTTCCTTCCCCTCCCGCTCCGTCACCATTGCCACCGACATCTCCTGCACCACCACCACCCTCACCCCCACCATAACCACCACCACCACCGCTCAGTCCCTCGACTTCTCCGCGCACCACGCGGCGGCGGTCGACGCCGTGGCGGCCAGGGCCGCGTCCTCCGCGTCCTCGGCGCCGCGGAGGTACCCGGCGTGCCCGGCCGAGTACTCGGAGTACACGCCGTGCGAGGACGTGAAGCGGTCGCTGCGGTACCCGCGGGACCGGCTGGTGTACCGGGAGCGGCACTGCCCCTCGGGGCGCGAGCGGCTGCGGTGCCTGGTGCCGGCGCCGGCCGGGTACCGCAACCCGTTCCCGTGGCCGGCCAGCCGCGACGTCGCGTGGTTCGCCAACGTGCCGCACAAGGAGCTCACCGTGGAGAAGGCGGTGCAGAACTGGATCCGCGTGGACGGGGACAAGCTCCGGTTCCCCGGGGGCGGGACCATGTTCCCGCACGGCGCCGACGCCTACATCGACGACATTGGGAAGCTCATCCCGCTCCACGACGGCTCCATCCGCACCGCGCTCGACACCGGCTGCGGGGTAAGTCACCAAGCTTCTTAGTTCTTAATTAGGAGTAGCTCTGATTGCTTAACTAGGTTTAGAATGGATTGGTTGCTCGAAACCGGCTTAGTTCTTGTGGTAGTATTACTACATCTGGAGTAGTGAGAAATGGAAACGCGAACATTTCTTGCTTAACCGAGGTCAAACAGGTCTGTCAGACACTCTCAGATAGTAGCAGAGAAATGGAAACGCGAACATTTCTTGCTTAACCGAGGTCAAACAGGTCTGTCAGACACTCTCAGATAGTAGCAGAGAATAAACTGCAGAATGTTGAAAACATATTACATGGGGTGAATGAAGAGAATGGCGTTTTGGAGGCCGAGCTGAGGCCTTTATTTTTTAAAAATTCAAATTCAAAATTTTATGGTTCAAAAAATTCTGAAAAAAAATATGCGTGTATGTAAAAATGTAACCCACATGTATGTAAAAATTCATGATGAAATACCTTGAGTTGCGACCTGTACAAAAAAGACAAATTCATGGCCTGGAAAGATGAATAGTATCATGTGTTAAACAGCCCCAGATTTGTCTTTTTTGCACAGACCTCATTTCAATGTATTTTGAACTGAAAATTTACACACATGTGTATTATGCCTTCATGTATATCTGTAATTTTTCTTAGAATTTTTTGAAATGTAAAAATATGAATTTCAATGAAATTTCAAATTTGAATTTGAAGGCCTCACTGGAGCCCGGGCTCCAAAAGGGATTTCCGGTGAATTAATTAGTAATAACACATTTGTTCAATTTTTCAATAATTGAATCGGCGATATTTTCAACTAAAGCTGTGAATTACTGCAACTATGAACTACAACTTAGTACAAGATAGTAACAAAATTTGGCTTGTAAATTTTTTCCCTTGATTGTCTGACAGTAAAATCTGCTTGTCACTTGACTGGTCAGTTCTCAGCTGTCACTCATTAAAAAAACATGACCTGTCACTTTTCAGCTGGTGCCACAAAATTATTGACAAAAATGTCGTGGCCTTTTTCAACGAATGCACAGTAGCACAATTATGGGCAGTGCCAGTCTGCACCTGTGACACCGTTCAAGTGTCGTCTATCTTTCCTCTCAAAAAAAAAAAAGTGTCGTCTATCTTTTCAGTAACGTTTGCAGGGTAACTTTTCTTGCGATCAAATGTGAACAATAAACTAGTAAAACCGGAAAAACAACAGTAACTTACTACTACTATTTGACACGACGCTTCTTTGTAGTTGTGCTCACGGTTGCAAAATGTACTGCCTTCACGTGCATTCGGTGATCCGCATACGGCTGAATTTCAGTACCACTTGCCTGCACAAATGCCGACCTCCTATCTGAACTCTGAAGTAATTCCGTAGGAAGAAACTTTCCGATTTCGACCTCAGAACAAACCAACCGTGGCGGTAGTACGTAGCATGGAAATGGCACGTAGTAGTACGTAGCATTTCTTTCTCTCTGATGCGTCGTGAGCGGCCCGTGCAGGTGGCGAGCTGGGGCGCGTACCTGCTCTCCCGGGACATCCTGGCCATGTCCTTCGCGCCACGGGACTCGCACGAGGCGCAGGTGCAGTTCGCGCTGGAGCGCGGCGTCCCCGCCATGATCGGCGTCCTCGCCTCCAACCGCCTCACCTACCCGGCCCGCGCCTTCGACATGGCGCACTGCTCCCGCTGCCTCATCCCCTGGCACCTCTACGGTACGCCCACCTCATCTCTTCGCCGAAACGCAATTCCATTCCACCCCTGGTCACTCAGCTCAGGCATGCGCTGTGAAAAAACGTGCAGATGGATTGCACCTGATCGAGGTCGACCGTGTCTTGCGCCCCGGCGGGTACTGGATCCTGTCCGGGCCGCCGATCAACTGGAAGAAGTACTGGAAGGGGTGGGAGAGGAGCAAGGAGGACCTCAACGCCGAGCAGGAGGCGATCGAGGCGGTCGCCCGGAGCCTTTGCTGGAAGAAGATCAAGGAGACCGGCGACATCGCCGTCTGGCAGAAACCCGCCAACCACGCCGGCTGCAAGGCCTCCCGCAAGGCCGCCAAGTCCCCGCCCTTCTGCTCCAAGAAAAATGCCGACGCAGCATGGTAATTATCACAGCACCCACCACATCGAGTCATCAACATTTTGGTCAATCAAATCAATGGCACACTTACTTACTAGTTTCGCTGTCGTAATTGATTTTTCACGGTAGGTACGACAAGATGGAGGCCTGCGTGACGCCGCTGCCGGAGGTCTCCGACGCGAGCGAGGTGGCCGGCGGCGCGGTGAAGAAGTGGCCGCAGAGGCTCACGGCCGTGCCGCCCAGGGTCTCCCGGGGTACGGTCAAGGGCGTGACGGCCAAGGCGTTCCTGCAGGACACGGAGCTGTGGAAGAAGCGGGTCCGCCACTACAAGGCGATGATCAACCAGTTCGAGCAGAAAGGACGGTACCGGAACGTGCTCGACATGAACGCCCGCCTCGGCGGCTTCGCGGCGGCGCTGGCGAGTTACCCGCTGTGGGTCATGAACATGGTCCCGACCGTGGCCAACTCCAGCGCACTTGGGGTGGTCTACGAGCGCGGCCTCATCGGAAGCTACCAGGACTGGTTAGTCCTTCACCACCGGGCACACCAGTCGTACCACATGGCCCCTACCACAGTGATCACCAGCTGTGTGCCGGTGTCGGTGTCGGCGTCGTGGTCTGGCAACGGTTTCTGATCTCGTTGCATGCATTAATTCACTGCAGGTGCGAGGGCACGTCCACCTATCCGCGGACCTACGATCTCATCCACGCCGACTCAGTGTTCACTCTGTACAAGAACAGGTAACATACATAATCTGCATCAAAACTCCCCTGTAACTTGCGCCAGTGTTCACTCTCTCTGATGATGGGCCGGCTTGCGACTCTGCAAGGTGTGAGATGGACACCATTCTGCTGGAGATGGACAGGGTCCTGAGGCCCGAGGGCACGCTGATCATCAGGGACGACGTGGACATGCTGGTGAAGATCAAGAGCGTCGCCGACGGGATGAGGTGGGACAGCCAGATCGTCGACCACGAAGACGGCCCGCTCGTCCGGGAGAAGATCCTCCTGGTTGCCAAGACGTATTGGACTGACAAGAACCAATAGCACCAGTGGAGTATAGCATCTACTCCCTCCGTTCCGATTTACTCGTCGTGGTTTTAGTTCAAATCCGATTTACTCGTCGTGGTTTTAGTTCAAACGACGAGTAAATCGGAACGGAGGGAGTATATAGTATTGCTCATAAGCACATTGCTCAGAAGATCTCAAAGTTGGATCGCCATTTGTTGTAGCTCCATGAACTGCCTTTTTATGCTCTTTATTTATGCCTCTATAGGAAATTTGTAATTTGTATGCAAAGATTGTCGCTTGACCGCCAAATTGCGCCAAGTGGTTAATAGAAGTACTCTTGTGTGTGCAATTCCATTGGTAACTATGTGTTGAGAAAAGTTAAAAGCTAATTGGTGAGCAGTACTGGATTCAGCATTTATTCATAGTTTTTCCGTATACGCCTCAGTCGACTTGGACGTTCAGATCTCGCAACTGTGCGAGTCTACATGCTTAGGATGCTAGATCGGCGACAAAATGGGACCGTCCTGGAAGCGCTAGGGAGGAGCAAACGAACAAGCACCGGTGGATAATGGGGCCATGAATTGAATTGATAGACATATTGACAGGGCAGGAGGCCTCTCTAAAGTCTAAAGAGCCTGATCTGAAACTTTCGCATTGGTCCATACTGCATGCCCACATATTTTGGACAGTACGGAGAAGTGTCCAAACACTCACAGCTAACAGTTGTAACAGCAAGGCCAACAGTTTTGCAGTACATGAACAGGTTAATTTGTTCCGGAGCTGTTTTACGGTGATTGGGTTAGTACTCGGAGTACTAAGCAGTACTTACACCTCTGATTTTTATTAGCCGTCTGATCTTGTGGGGAATTAAAATTGATTAAATTTAATATGTTAATTCCGATAAGGGCATAATGGTCCAGGATGAAATATCTTTTCTTGAACCGATCATCTGAGGACCAGATCCACGTCTACTCGATCCAGTTCACAATCCTCGTCCGATCTATTCGTCGCCGTCGTGCTCCTGACCTTCTCCGTCCTCGACGTGCCCGGTGAGAGGAATAAATTCATCGTCCTCGTCCTCCACCCAACCAACCCCAGCCCCCCACCCCACGCCGTCACCGAAGAAGAAGAAGGCCGGATCTGTGCCGGCTGAATCGGCGGCGGGCGATCCCATCTCTTCCCGCGTACCATCCTTAAGGTATGAATCCGGCTTGGCGTTCTGCTTGTTCTCTTGGCCCTTGCGCCCATCCACCGTGCATGCAGTACCACCTCAACCCTACATGATTATGTAATTTAACAGTATTTGCCATGCGAGATTTGTACCGAGAAGAACAACAAATGGAAAGCTTCATCGTGGCATAGTTTCTCTTGAGCTAATCGCATCATGTTTGTTTAACTAAGATGCCGAGGCCATTGCTTACTTCCTTTAGTACCGAAGAAAAAAAGTGACTTACTTGACGTTTGAGATGAGATACTAAAGGAAGATGAGATACTGGTTCCATAGTTCACTTAGTTTAGTTTATTATAGTCATCATCACTTTAGGTTTCCATAGTGCATGCAATATAGTTTATTCGAGTCATCATCCATGCTAGGATAGTACTTCTTGGACGTTGATGATTGGTTTCCCTCACATGTCAAACAAGCAAAGCCTTTTCCATGCACTTGTCTTTGCCTATGAGCTATTTTACACCTGCAACATTGATAAACACCAACTGTGTATTTCATATGTCATATGCAGGAAGACATGGCGGATGTAAGTGATGAGTGTATGTTTGAGTATCAATATGTTGTCAGCAAGATGTTTGATAGCGAGGCTGAAGGCTATGAATTTTACAACAAATATGCTCTTGAAAAAGGTTTTAGTGTGAGGAAAAGCTACGTTGAGTGGGATGGATCCAACAATTACGTAATTTTAAGGAAAATTGTGTGTAGTCGTCAAGGGTTTCGCGAAGAGAAGCACATGAAAAGAAAGATGGAAGATAGAAAGAGGAGGGCACGAAGTTTAACTCGTGTTGGGTGTAACGCTAAATTGGTCATTGCGAGAGTGGAGGAAACAGGTCGGTGGTTTGTCAAGGATTTCATCGATCAGCACAGCCATCCTCTAGCCCCACGGGATCTTTCTTGTCTGCTGCGTTCGCACAGACGAATTAGCGATGAGCAGAAAGCGGACATTGCGGACATGGAGAAATCTGGGATCCCAAATGCCATATTATGGATATTTTGTGCATTCAATACGGTGGATTTGATAAGGTTGGTTGCATAAAGAGGGACGTTTATAATTTCTGCCATGCTAATAAGCAGGAGACAATCAGTGCCGGTGATGCTAAAACGGTGATCATGCACATGATGGCGAGGCGAGAGTGAGATCCGGATTTTTTCTTCAGGTACTTGGTTGACGACCTTGGCCATCTGAAGGGACTGTTCTAGGCTGATAGTCAATCCCGACTTGACTACGAGGCTTTCGGAGATGTCATTGTTTTTTATAGCACATACAGAACCAATAAGTACAGCATGCCATTCGTGCCGTTTGTCGGGTTGAATTACCACGCAGCACTGTTATTTTTTCCTGTGGTATAATTTCTCATGAAACAAGCCAGGCATACGAGTGGATGTTGCGGACCTTTTCTGATTGCATGGCACAGAAGCATCCGATATCTGTGATCACAGACGGGGACCTTGCAATGCAGAGAGCAATCAGGGTGGTCTGGCCTTACTCAAACCATAGACTATGTATATTGCACATTCAGCAGAACATTGTACGCCATCTGCATGATGACGACGTAAAGGAGGAATTCAGCTCTTCCATATATGATACTTCTTCCATTGAAGAGCATGAGATAAAATGGATACAATTCTTACAACGGAATAAAGTAAGCAGTGAGGAGTCTTGGCTGCATCAGATGAGAAAGTTGTGGTGTCCTCCATATCTTGAGGGGCGTTGTTTCCTAGGATTGAGCAGCAATCAGAGGAGTGAGAGATTGAACTCTGTGCTACATACGCATCTTGAGGGTAAGATGTCGTTGTTTGAAATGCTAGAGCACTATGAGCGTTGCCTTGCGTCGCGACGGATTAACGAAGCTCTCCATGACGTCGAAGCCTTGCAGTCCCTTCCATTTACAGAGGAAAATGCTTCGTTGCTTGAGAAACACGCCGCAACAGTTTTCACTCCTACTGTCTTTAAGATTGTCTTATGGAGCATAGAAGCTGTCAGCAAATGTCAGATCAGAGAGATGCTAGATGGATCAGAAGTTTCCACCTATGTTGTGTCCAAGCAGGCAAGAATGGATAAAAAGTTTGGAGTGCGCTTTGAGGAGCAAGGTCTTTTGCACAGGGTCAGTTGTTCTTGCCGTAAGCAGGAATGCGCAGGCATACCATGTTCCCACATTTTTTACATATTGGGGATTTTAAAGCAAACAATTCTGCCCAGTTGTTGTGTTCCCACTAGGTGGACTATGAATGCAAAATGTGCATACGCACCGACCAGAAAAAACCAGATGTATGACTATTCGGCAAGCCTGCAAAGGTACCGCGAGTTGCGGAATTGTAGTCACGCCGCAAGTTTCAAGGCATGACACTCTAATGAGGACTATCAGCGTCTAAAGGTGCTTTTGGAAGCACAACATCATGGCAAGCAATCAAGTATTGAACAAGCTGACAGCAAGGAGTCAACTAATGCTTAGCATAACAGCATTAGGTTTGGCCCGTTAATGCCGCAAATGGAGAAAGTTGATAAGGTTCTGGATCCCGTGCATGTGCCAGGACGAGGTGCACCGAAGAAAAGGCTGCAAGCAAAGATGAAGAAGACAAAATCACAGGGTAGATGTAGCTATTGTCACGTGGCAGATGGTCACAATCGACGTACAAGCAGCAAATTGTTAGAGGTACCAAATATGTTCATATTTATTTTTTGCATGTGTTTTACTCATTATTGATGTGTATGTGATTTATTCCATTCTTCTGTGTAGGATCTCGAAGCCGAACTCTGATGGCTACATACAGTATGAATCGACGATGAGCCAGACAAAGTCGTGTGCCACTCAGCTTTCTGTGACGTGGTCTTTACATTCTATTTCATCGTGACAGTTATTTACTGAAGTGTGGAATTTTGTTTTGTACGACTCAGCAAATTGGGGCTCTACTGCCATGTCACCGTATTAGTTCGACATCTTTCGTTTCCATTTTCTATGTGACCATTTGATGTCCAACTTTAAGAATACCTTATGTCTCTTCGTGATTCTTGTATTACTCATATCAATTCTAGTCAAAACAACGTTAGTGATAGTCTAGCTAAGTTTGCTCGTCTAGAAGGCAGAACCATGACTTGGATAGGTTCAGGGCCTTCAGAGGCATTGGAGTTTGCAGTGATTGATTGTATGGACCTTGTGATTGAGTAATACATTATTTCACCCACACAAAAAAAACTTTAAGAATCACGACCTATTTCGAACAGGAATAAGGGCTAGCATGGAGCTCTTCTTATTGTCGAGTAGAATATTTTGATTTACTCGTGGAAATTTTCACTGAATGAGACAAAAAATAGGCCCATATTGCATGCTATCCCAGAAAAGGGAGCAGGCCCACAACTCGAGGCGGATCTGCAGGCCTGCAGGCCTGCGATCTCTCGGTGGTGGGGATCGACTTGGGATCGTCCGCGCGCTGTCGGTACGCCTTGTGCCTAGGTGACGACACGCGCGCGTGGGGATACGACGACGCACGCGCGTGGGAGGACGGCGTGACGCGCTTGGTGTGTGTGTGTGTGGGGGGGGTCCGCCTGACTTTTAGACTCCGCCATTGATGCCATATCGATCCTGGAACGGATCTAGTCCGACTGCGCGGATCCCAAGGACGATTTTGCGGCATGAATTTAACGTTCTGCAAGTCACATAAAATGACGGTTTCAAAACATTTTCACCGTGGGCCACTAGGGTGTCCAGAGGTTCAAATTTAACTTTCTCGGAATTAGCTCAAATTTTGCGTGGCCCACTGGGGTGTCCTTGCCCACTTGGTGAAAAAATTTGGTGTCAGACTGAATATAACAAAAATTGGACCTTCTTCATCGGAGACCGTTCGGGTAGCAGGGAATGGTCCGTCTGGAAGGACGGATTTTTTCGGCATGCTTCTAATGGACCCAATTTTTTTCTACACCCTTGTTCCAACATGACAAGCATCCATGCCAACTGGAAATTGTTTTTCGACGTTGTATGGATTTTGTAGGGTATAAGGATTACGCACGTGTAGATTGAGGCACGGAAAAACATTTTCAAGAAAGACAACATATAGGATTTTTACACCCTTGTGATGGGCAAACTTGTTTAGATGCAAGGCCATCTCACAAACAACTGTATAGTTGGTCATAAAACACATGCATAATTCTCGATACATTGTTGTTCAAAGATCTGTGTCATGAATAAATTGTACCATAATTGCGAACATAGTGTGAAACAAAAAAAATCTTTGTTTCAAACAAAATAATCCTGGTTTGAAGCTTAAACTGGTTGAAAAACCATTGAGCCTACTATATATGGTCTTCTCCGCTGCCAAAATCCAGTGACCTCTTGCGTTTGCACGTTGGAGATTGCGTCGGGCTTGGTGACGACCCATGTTCTTCAATCTTTTTCTGCTTAACATCAATGCAACCATACAACTAAAATTGTTCATGTTCTTTCTCCGCCAACTCTCTATCAAGGTCCTCCATTTCTCGGATTCGCACTTCCTGTAAAAAAGCATAGGAATGGTATTAGGAACAACTCAAAAATGATGTAGCCATAGACTAGATGCATGTAACATGTACAATTTGAACCTCTGGATCACTGTCCTCCTCGGGAAAACGACCCGTAGTTCTATTGTAGACAATGTACAAGTGACATGTCTTGCTGCCATTCAGATCAGAAAGCATTTTTCCTACATCATCTGGTCCTGCAATCAAGACCATTCCTTCTGGCAGCTTCCACGCAGACCCGGCTAAGAAGTAGTACAAATCTGCTCCCATTTTGCAACCAAAAGTAGTTCTCATTTCACGCATAATGACATCGTAGGTCACTTTGCCGGGTTCAAAAATTCTGACTTCTGCCGGTCTTTCATCAAAGTATGATCTCGGGACATGTGACATCTCATCATCCCTATGCACAAAAAATTTCATGACCAGCACCTAGTATCTCACATTAGAGTTAATACATTCAATGAGTAAAGGGGCAAACATATATTTTTATGTGCATAGCAACATTGCAGCGTTGTTACCTTCTTTTGTGGAATGTATCCCTCATGTGGAGTGACTGGGGATTGTGCCATCTCAGACGTTGTGATCTTGTTATGTGGAATGTATCCTTCATGTGGAGTGACTGGGGACTGTGCCATCTCAGGATTCTTATCCTGCATATGAATCGCCGACAGTGGGTTTACACACAAGTTTTAAAAGGTCATACCATATCTTGGCTATGAATGTATAGCATCGTTGTGAGGTACTTACAAGGGGAGAATTGAAGATATGTTGTTGGGGTGGAGTGATGTGGCATTGAACGGGTGACTCTATCGCAAGGTCTTGAGTGAATGGGGATTGTGCCATCTCATGATGCTTAGCCTACATATGAATCGCCGACATAAGGTTAGCCACAAATTTAAGATGTTTGTATCGTAAAATATCTAGGTCCTGAATATTTAGAATCGGTGCGAGATACTTACAGGGGGAGAATTGAAGACATGTTGTCGGGGTGGATTATTGTGGCATTGAAGTTGTGACCATAAGATTGCACGGTCTTCCAACATCTGTCCTTCCAAGCGGACCTGCTCCAGCATGGCCTTATAATCCGTGTCCGACCGCTCCTGTACAAGCTTACTGTCCATATCCGCACGTGCCTGCAACACATAGGCATCCATCCTGACTCGCACTGTCCGTATAATACTGTCCACAAGCTTCCAGTCCTTTTGCAACGTTTGATTCATGTCCTTGTAGGCAAGAAAAAACTTCTTTTCCATGTCCTCACGGTCCCGCTTAAACTTTTCTTCAATCTCATCACGCATCTTCGTCATCTTATGGGAAAACTCCTCACGCTCCTCCTTTATCATCCTGTCCGCGTATGAACATTCTTGTTTGAGTTTCTTATCTACCTCATCGCGATCCTTTTGCACCTTCAAGTCGATCTCCCGGCGCGCTTCACGCAAAGACTTGTCGTACTCCGCACGGTTGTTATGCGCCTCTGAGACCATGGTCCCTATAGCAACAGATATACCCATAGTATGGTATGTGAGACAAACTGACTGCTGTTTTTCATGCAAAGCTCATATGTCATGTCATTCATACTCGTAATATGCTATCACCAAACTCATCTGTGTAAGGCACATCTAAGTGACTAAATCAAACTATGAAAGAAAGAAAAAAGTAAAAGAAATTTTCTTCACTAATGTCCACGTAAAATCAATGACATGGGACTTAGACGTATATACATGTGCATTAGCAAAACTGTATCCACAACCTCATCCAAATATTTCCTTACAATACCACATATCTCAAAGGTCTACTAAAGTTACTCCACCGAGAAAATATATCCATAACCAGTTCGTATGATGAACTACTACAAACTATCAATCAAAAAGCTCTTGCACGACATCCTGCACTCCAATTATATTGGCATCCACCTTGAATCTTACAAACAGTACCACAACACCAGAACTACTCAACTATGGCACAAGCTGGCTTTTCTAATCTCATCGGAAATGACTTCTTGGTCGAATAAATGGAAAAAAGAATCAACACTGCAAGCGAAGATGGGAGGAGCCGTGGATGAGACCTTTTTAATCCGGCATCGGCGTGGATGACTGAGAAGCAATGGCGCGATCCCGGTGATGGCTATGTGAGGAGAAACAAAGTAGATGGGGGCGGTTAAGATAGGGTAGATATGCGCTGCAATGGAAAGGTATATATCCATGATTGTAGGGTCAATTAGTTATTTCGAAGTAATGCACTTCGATGCACGATTTTTTTTTGAACGAGCGGGATCTGTTGGGGGCTTCCAAAACATGTCCACTGACCATGGGACCCACCACATATCACAGCAGCCCGAGCCATCGCCGTGCCCGTGCCAACCCGTGGCCCACCATTGCCTCCCTTTGCCTTGCCGCACCAAATTGTTCTTCTTCTCCGGCGACGAAGCCTGCCATCATCGGCGGACGGTGAGAGACGAGAGATGTCCATGTCTAGTTCGGCCTCTCCGTCCTCATGGCCGCGGTATGGTGCAGTGCCGATGACCAGATGCCCCAAGTGCCCATGCATCGCGCCACTGAAGCGTTTGACAACTATATCAGAGAAGAATGGAAACTATGGGCGGGAATTTGTGAAATGCGAGAGCAAACCAGAAGCGGGGAAGGTTAACTCTATGTTCTTTCGTGGCTTTTGCTTTGAATTCTGCCCCCAGATTTCTTGTTATTTCCTCAGATTTGGGGTTTAGGGTTTCCCTTCCATTTTTCAGAAGCTGAATACATGCAAGCATTTTGAGTGGCTGGGTGAATACATTAAGAGGCTTCAAACGGATGGCTTAATTGATTTGAGGCACGAGGCAACCCAAGAGGTAGATCTGCCATCGGCGGTGGATAATAAGGGCTATGCCAATGTCGCTCCGATGGTGGGGGATGCGGAACTCAAGGTGGAATTGAAGAAGATCAACAAGAACCTAAGGCAGTTGATCGATCAAAAGAAGCAGGCAAATCTGATGGCCGCGGGATTTTATTTTTCAATAATTGTTGTGGGATTTGTTTACTTGTTGATCATCAGTTGGTAGAAGTTGTTATTACATTATTTCAGTTAGCTTCTGTATACGCAATGTCATGTATGCTTAATGCCTTGTATGACCAGACCAAGGAAAAGCTCATTTGAAATCTAATGGAATGAACAAATAAAATTGAAAACTAATTTGTTGTTTCCAAAAAAATTAGCAAAGAGGAAAATTATGAAAATAGCACAAACATAACATAGTACCACGAACAAAACATAGTACCACAAACATCAATATAGTTGATCTAACATAACATAGAATAATCTCATACTCCCTCCGAGCGAAAAAACTTGACCCTCAGATGAATGTATCTAGCACCAAATTAGTGCTAGATACATCTATTTGAGGGACAAGCTTGTAACATGATTTTTCGGACGGAGGGAGTACATAGGTACCCTAGCATAGCCTTACTACTTATAACACTAACACAACATGATCGATTAATTAGGTGGCGCCACCGGCCCAACACCACCTCGCTCCTCCGTTTCAATAAACTGCTTTCTATATTGTAGAACAGTACCGGTTTCAATAAACTGCAATTTCACAAATACTAGGCACTCATATAACAATATCATTAACCAAAATACCAGATTTAATATGACCACAATCTCACAAACATGATAGGTACTCATACATAGTCAACATGCATGGATAGATCTCATATGGCGAACTAATAATAGTTGATAAGCAGTCTACTAGGTAGTCATATAGTAGCATATATATGGTTCAGCAGCCACACACATATATTGTTCTAGATGATATCGATGATGATCATCATCCTCAAGCCTTGGCGGTGGGTGTTCCTGATAGTAATTGGGATGGCCTGTCCAACATGAAGATTCTTGCCAACGAGGAAGCTCTTCCACCCAACCGAGCTTAAGTGTGTGCAACCGTCCGTGTCCACGCCGTACGCACAGGTGGTGACGGAGCCCCTTGCGGTAAGGCATATTCCAGCAGAGCCTTCTTCATCAGGCTCGATATCACAACTCACAAATAGGCTCTTTGGCAATTTCTGAATAAGAAAAACATATCAATTAATAAGTAGCCTCACACATACTCTTGCAAATATATTTATACTAAGTATAGATTTCTACACTATCAAAAGACAGTACTACATTTCTACTAAGCATGAATTCTACTAACAAGTATGGACTCTACACTATTAACAGTTCCTTGGATTCTACACTAAGCATGTATATCATTGGACTCTAGCTACACTAAAGCATATCATCGATCCGATTATATAGTAAGCATATATATCATTGGACTCTAACTACACAGTAAAGCATATCATCGATCAGACAGTAAGCATGTCATTGGACTCTACACTAATTAAGCATGTCATCGGACTCTGCACTAAAGCATATCATCGGCTAGCTTCTACACATCATATCATTGGACTCTACGCTAAGCATATCATCGGATTCACTAAGCATATCATTGGATTATACACTATGCATATCTCATCGGATTCTACATACAGATAATTTGCAATTGTAAGTATAACAATAAAGCATATCATCAAATTACTACAGTAAGTATAACATACCATGACATGCCGATCAACCATGGTACTTATCAGGCGGGTCACGAATGGCACCCCGACGAAGTCAGCACATGGCGGAATTATGTCCCATAGGTTGCACACCTCCTCCTCGCTCAGCCTCATTCTTTGAGCACAGATGGCTTCATCAAGTGGGTGCCCATCATCTTCCTCCGTGCCAGCTGCAAGGCTGCTGGCGCACCTTGACTTGCATAGTCAACATGGTGGTGGTGATGGCACCATTTTCCTTTTATATATATAATCATTGATTGGATAGATTTAATTAAACATCAATATTTGTTCTAACGCAAGTATTCATCAGAGATAGAGAGAAAACATCGGATAGATAGAAACAATGCATTGATTCATTATCGGATAGACAAATATAGAGTTTATGTCAATGTTAGGGAAACTACTAGGGAAACATCATAGGGTTTATTTCAATGTTAGGGAAACTACTAAGGAAAAACATCATAGGGTTTATTTCAATGTTAGGGAAACTACACTAGGGAAACATCTCATATATATCATTGACACTAGGGAAATTAACTACACTATAATTAGTACTCCCTCCATCCGAAAAAGCTTGTCTCTCAAATGGATGTATCTAGCACTAACTTGGTGCTAAATACATCCATTTGAGTGACAAGTTTTTTCGGACGGAGGGAGTAACAAATTAACAATGTCAATCCTAATACACTACAAACATCACAAGCCTAGCTACCTCTATGAACAAACATTCACCTAAGCCTACCTCTACAATGTCATCAATCCTAATATACACTACAAAAACATACACAATCCTAATATACACGACAAACACACATATACACCAACATGCAGAGTGGGGCGGCAGCCGGAGTGGGGGCGGCGGTGGAGTGGGGGGCGGCCGGATAGTGGGGCAGCAGGGGAGTGGGGAGGCGGCTGGATTGGGGCAGCAGGGGAGTGGGGAGGTGACGGGCGGCGAGAGAGGGGGAGGAGCAGCGGAGGGCGGCGACCGAGAGGCGGCGCGCGGCGAGAGCGCGCGGGCGACAAGAGAGGGGGCGGCGAGAGGAGGGAGGAGCAGTGGAGGGGATGAGCATTACCCGCGCCAGCAACGAGGGGACCTGCGGCGGCGGCGGCGGTGGCGGTGGCGGCTGGGAGGAACCCTAACCTCGACGGCGCAGGGTGGAGGGGAGAATGGGACGATCGATCGAAGTGAGAGGGTGCGGGCGGGCAGGCCGGCCGGGGTTTTCACTTGGTGTAGTATTAGCGCGGCGTACGCTACTGCTAAGTCCACTAGCTGTAGTGCCAGCGCACCGCCCACGCTACAGCTAAGTGGGCTAGCGTTTTGGCACTGCCGGCCGGGGTTTCGGTTGTGGTTTGATGGGTTTTGACAGGGTAATGAGGGGTTTTCAGAGTGTTTTGAGAAGTATCAAGGATTATGGTCATCTCAAAAAATGGGTTAGGGTTGCTCATAACTAGTTCAAAAGATATCAGATATACACATCCTCGTTTTATGCGACTACGTTTGTAGGAAAAATAATGAACTTGGTCTATGGGTAGTTTCATTAAAACCCTTCCATGAAACAAAGGTACCACCAAGCATATAAGCACCAACCGTGTTCCGATGAATACTTTGCAAATGTGAAAACACTTACAATCATAACAAGTCTTCCACGCTATGTTGTCCACGAACACAAATAGTACGATGATGATGATGTAGTAAAGTCGCATATTACAGCAAGGATTTATAAAGACCGCAAATTATTTTTGCACACTATGTTGTGTTGTAACTACTCGAGAGGCACATCTGGAACATGGGAAACAAACAGATAAATCCCATGATTTCCCAGGTACAGCAACATCATCACCTTTTGTCCTATCAGCAAGAGTTTTTCCTTCATCATGAGCTCGTTCCATTTGTTGATGCAGACACGTCCATCAATATCAGAGATGGTGTATGTGCTAGACACCCTAGTATTTGGATGACAAACAATGGTTATGGCACCATATTCTGCCATGTCTTGGGGCACACCACACTGAGGCAGTTTCTATTTGAACAACATGTTTGTTATGTTACCAAATTTGTAAATTATTGTTCTACAGTACAATGTACTGAAATGACACAAAGTAAAGGAAGAAGAATATGGTTACCCCAAAGTTCTTGTTGCAATTTGACCATGTCAAGGTATGGAGAAATCCATACGCTCTTCCTTCGTCGTAGTTTCCAGCATCATGATGCTCGACTAACATGTCAAGGTTCAACACTTGGCGAACGACAAGCTCCATCATTCTCCAATTGAAATGTGTTCCCTCAGTGACAGCGATATTGTTAATAATATATATTTTCTCATTGGACAATTGGTAGTATGCTACAATATTATATCACACACAATTAAATTTAGAACCTATGGTATGTGATACAGTAATAGTACAAAGTGAACTTGAAGGAACAAGAATTTGTCTTACTTGGATGAATGATAGGCAGATTTCCAGTAGTGACAAGGCTAGTTGGTAGATGAGAGTTGACCAAATTGAACGTAATTTCCTGGCCCACACAAAGTGTGTACACTCTAACAAATTCCTTTCAATAATTTCCAGAAATAATTGTCAACCCATTTTCGTTGGTAATGTCACATGGGAATTCAAACCCCTCTGTGGTAGTGAACCTTGCATGAAAATTCCCATTGTGGCCCATGGGAATTCTGAATTTGTTCGTGAAACTGTATCTGTTGTAGCAGGGGATAACCTGAGTAGCATATTTAGAAGACTCAATACATATAATCTACATAGTAATACAAGGGGCTGGTCCAATCAAAATATGGAATTATGCCACGAATACAAATGTAGAAGAGTAGTTTACTATAGTTGAGAACAGAAATATCATAAAAGCCCCTACAAGTTTTTAATTTACATGCACATACAAAACCATTTGCTGAATTAACTAATCTACATGCGAGCAACTGACAAGAAAAATAGTACTACCTCCATCGCAAAATTGTTGTCTAAGATTTGCCTACACACGGATGTTAAATCGTGAGTGCGTACGTTCGTATATATAGAATTCTAAGACATCAATTTTTGGGCAGAGGGAGTAGTAAATTTCTCATTAAAGCTTATATGAAAATTTGAGAATGGAACTTACTGTCCTGTTCGCAAATCCATCGCGCAGGGTGACAGCGAAAGAATTCATCGGATTATTGTCACCGGTGCACAAACCCTTGGTGTTGAAACAGATGTCACACTACGATTCGACA
This sequence comes from Thinopyrum elongatum, assembly GCA_011799875.1. Classification (NCBI taxonomy): domain Eukaryota; kingdom Viridiplantae; phylum Streptophyta; class Magnoliopsida; order Poales; family Poaceae; genus Thinopyrum; species Thinopyrum elongatum. The sequence continues at coordinate 402,279,179 of CM022302.1, read as the reverse complement.
ACGAGCACATCATCACTACTATCATACAGATATGGGCTTATTGAAATCAGATCTGATTAATTCTGTACTTGAAACACCTATCGTGTTCATCTCTGTGGCCATTGTCGGTCTAAGCAGAGCGGCCCGAAACAATGCCTCGGAAGATCGCTGGAGAAGCGCAGGTAAGAGAGAAGGGCGGCGATGCAGAAAGCTTTGAAGATGGCAGAATCTGGATGAATGGGGGTGAGGAGATTAGGTTGTTGGTGGTAAGGAGACATAAAGGAGGAGAATCTCAACTGCCAACTTAACGTGCGCTTGTTGCCCCGTTTGTCACGAAAAAGATCATTACGAGATATGTTTGGCGCAATTAGTGGTTACTTGGTTTGTTGCATGCCAAACAAAGAACACAGATTGGTTGCATACCATTGTTTGTTGTTACACGCCAAGTTCAACAAATTTTGCAAGTTTTGTCACATGCGGCATTTTTTCGGTCATTTTTTACCCAAAAAAAAACCATACAAAGGGTTAAGTGGACAATGTGGACAATGTGGCACGAAGTTTGTCGGCCGAGCCAGCGGATGGACCGGATCGATGCTACGGGAGGGAATCCACTGTAGACCAAAGCTCCACCTACGTTCGGTGTGTCAACTAGGTCCACCGTAAGACAAACATAGTGGAAGGGATCATGTGCTACCCCTTTGGATGGATGTTTGTGTGTGTGTGTGGGGGGGGGGGGGGGGGGGGGGGGGTAGACCTCCCGTGAGCCGTTTACTGGTCATTTTCGGTCCGTAGATGGGAAAACATTCGAAATTTTGCCCAACATGAAAAGCATTATGCATGCATGCTCTATGTGGTCATGGGATGCCATGCAGAAAATTTGGGATCATTAGTAGATGTATACGAAAGTAGCATCTCTGAGACGCGCATTTCGGGGATAGCTTGTCACCACCCCGAAAACACTAGCTGGGTTGCTCACCTGTATGAAACCAACCCAACATTACAGGGTGACAAGTCATGGCCATGTTAGGGCTACTTGCCAAGTTTGAACCATCTTCAACAAATTTTGCAAGTTTCGTCTCATGCGGCATTTTTCGGTCATTTTTGACCGAAAAAAAATCCATACAAAGGGTTAAGTAGTCCTGACTGAAAACCATTGTGCATGTCTGCTTGATTTGTTCATGGGAGGCCATGAAAATAACTTGTGTGCATTCCACACCCTTCATGATGTGGTTGCTTAAGAAAGTGGACAATGTGGCACGAAGTTTGTCGGTCGAGCCAGCGGATGGACCGGATCGATGCTATGGGAGGGAATCCACTGTAAACCAACACTCCACCTATGTCCGGTGTGTCAACTAGGTCCACCCTAAGAGAAACATAGTGGAAGGGATCATGTGCTACCCCTTTGGGTGGATGTCTCTGTTTGTGTGTATGGGGTGTGTGTGTGGGGGGGGGGATAGACCTCCCAGGAGCCGTTTACTGGTCATTTTCGTTCTGTAGATGGGAAAACATTCAAAATTTTGCCCAACATGAAAAGCATTATGCATGCATGCTCATGTGGTCATGGGATGCCATGCAGAAAAATTGGGATCACTAGTGGATATATACGCTAGTAGTATCTCTGAGACGCGCATTTCCGGGATAGCCTGTCACGGCCACGAAAGCACTAGCTGGGTTGCTGACGTGTATGAAACCAACCCAACATTTCAGGGTGACAAGTCATGGCCATGTTAGTGCTACTTCCCAAGTTTGGACCATCTTCAACAAATTTTGCAAGTTTCGTCACATGCGGCATTATTTCGGTCATTTTTTACCGAAAAAAATCCATACAAAGGTTTAAGTAGTCCAGACTGCAAAACCATTGTGCATGCCTACTTGATTTGGTCATGGGAGGCCATGAAAATAAATTGTGTGCATTCCACACCCTTCATGATGTGGTTGCTTAAGAAAGTGGACAATGTGGCACGAAGTTTGTAGGCCGAGCCAGCGGATGGACCGGATCGATGCTATGGGAGGGAATCCACTGTAGACCAACGCTCCACCTATGTCCGGTGTATCAACTAGGTCCACCCTAAGACAAACATAGTGGAAGGGATCATGTGCTACCTCTTTGGATGGATGTGTGTGTGTGTGTGTGTATGGGGGATGGGGGTAGACCTCCCGGGAGCCGTTTACTGGTCATTTTTGTTTCGTAGATGGAAAAACATTCAAAATATTGCCCAACATGAAAAGCATTATGCATGCATGCTCTATGTGGTCATGGGATGCCTTGCAGAAAATTTGGGATCATTAGTGGATGTATACGCAAGTAGTATCTCTGAGACGCGCATTTCCGGGATAGCCTGTCACGACCACGAAAGCAATAGCTGGGTTGCTCACCTGAATGAAACCAACCCAACATTTCAGGGTGACAAGTCATGGCCATGTTAGGGCTACTTCCCAAGTTTGAACCATCTTCAAATTTTTTTGCAAGTTTCATCACATACGGCATTTTTTCGGTCATTTTTTACCGAAAAAATCCATACAAAGGGTTAAGTAGTCCTGACTACAAAACCATTGTGCATGCCTGCTTGATTTGGTCATGGGAGGCCATGAAAATAACTTGTGTGCAGTCCACACCCTTCATGATGTGCTTGCTTAAAAAAGTGGACAATGTGGCACGAAGTTTGTCGGCCGAGCCAGCGGATGGACCGGATCGATGCTACAGGAGGGAATCCAGTGTAGACCAACGCTCCACCTATGTCCGGTGTGTCTACTAGGTCCACCCTAAGATAAACATAGTGGAAGGGATCATGTGCTACCCCTTTGGATGGATGTCTGTGTGTGTGGTGGTGGGGGGGGGGGGGGTAGACCTCCCGTGAGCCGTTTACTGGTCATTTTCGTTCCGTAGATGGGAAAACATTCAAAGTTTGAACCATGTTAGGGCTACTTGACAAGTCATGGCCATGTTAGGGCTACTTGCCAAGTTTGAACCATCTTCAACACATTTTGAAAGTTTCGTCACATGCGGCATTTTTTCGGTCATTAGTAGATGTATACGCCAATTGTGGACCTTTTTCAACACTTTTTGCAAGTTTTGTCATGTATGACATTTTTCGGGCATATGCGACACGAAAAAACCATTTTTAATACTTAAAAAATGAGGACAAGATTTTCTAGAATTTTTTGGATATCATTGTGATATTATTGAAATCTCACATAACTCACGCGGCCCACTCCTCCCTAAATCCCGCGATTGCAGCGCCTCATTCTAACCACCCAGGCCATCCGCACCTCCCACGACCGCTGCAAGATCAGATCGGAGAGGCTGGGCTCACACGGAATACAGGAGTCGCCGGCCACCGCTCACCGCCCACCGCCAACGTGATCTGAGGGGTCGGACTTCAGTGTTCTTCTCGCCGCCTCCTCCTCGCATGAACGCGCCGTTTATCCATGCCGCCGTTGACCGCGCTATAGCGGCACTTATAGTTTGCGACGCACTATCCGTCACCATCAACTCGGCGCCGCCGTCTCCGAGAGAAGGTATTACCTGATCGTAGCTCTTTTTAATCGTTGTCGGCTACTCCTTTAGTAGTTAAACCCTCATAGGTTTTGCACAACTTCACGTGGTTAAGCAATTGGATACCCTTGTTAAACTGTGCTTATTTTATGCACGACCAAATAGGTTGTGTGCTTAAACTCATAAGTGGATCATATGTTAAATGACCCAGTTAATTTTGTTAAAATTAGTTGACTGCTAATTTTGTTATACATTTTTCAATATTTTGTTCAGATTAATTGACCCGGTTTGTATCATTGCATACGAGCCAGCAATGTCAGTTTCAAATACAAGTCTTCATAATGGAGAAAAGCCCATCTCCGAAACTACCGATGCGGTAAGTAATTGACTGTTTGTGTATAATCTTTTCGTACACATACTTCATGTATACTCACTAAATTTTAATGGCATGTACTAGGAACTCGCCGAAAAGCATGGTCATATGAAGTTAGCATGCTCACAGACAAGGTTCGCAAAAACCATGAAACTATTGTCAGCAGACCACAAAAAGTACATCATATCAGAAACCAGTCTTGGCGGTCTAACCCAGATGCATGAAGTGAATCTACGGCGCATAATGTTGGTAAGACTAGCCAAGAGCATCGATAGTGACACACAATCCATTACCATCGGTAAAACGCCAATTCCTATAACAAAAGAGGAAGTGCACTGTATATTTGGCATTCCGATAGACGGGGAGGATGTAGAGCCACATCTGCAAAGGGAAACCGACCAGCAATTGTTTACCGCCTATGCAAACAACGGGCAAATTTTGATTTCTGACCTTGAAAAGGCGATCCGAGCTTCCAAAGCCCCAGACGTTGATTTCCTGAGACGGTTCATTCTATACGCAGTTGGAGTTGTTCTAGCACCAACAACACAACATTATGTGGACTCAAAATTTCTCAACCTTGTTGAAGATCTTGAAAACCTTCGGAAATTTAACTGGGGATGTTTCACACTTAATCACCTGTTCAAGTCCATTCACAAGTTTACACATCTAGATCAAGTTAGTCTACAAGGAAATCTAATTCTGCTCCAGGTTAGTGCTAGATCACTACTTAACATCCTGTAATGTAATTATTGTTCTGTTGCATATCTGTATCGTGATGAACTAATTTATTGTGTAGTTTTGGTACTGGGAGCACGTGCGTAGTGGACGATTGATGTATCCTTGTAGACCCCCTCCATTGCTCGCACGATGGGACGAAAGCTTGGCTACTTTAAGAAGCAATGCTTACGAGAAAGGAGGTCTTCATAACGGGCTGGTACCTATCTACAATTGAACTTTCTATAACCGATTTTTTAGTTGCTACTAATGATTCATTCTATATTATAAAAAAAGGTTGTCATGGAAATTTGTGCTCCCCAACGACCGTCAAAGAATTCAAATAATCCTCCAAGAAAAAATTATGAACATGTGGACGAACATGATTCGTATCGAGCACAATCACAAGGACAGCAACTTAGTAGCCAGCAAGTATGCGCTCCAAAGACGATTTGTTTTTGCAATATCACAAAAAGGTGACATCGAACCTCAATCATTTAGCTATTGTTATCAACGGGCTTTTATTTTGTTTACACAGATGGACATGATATTTGAAGCCATGAATGCACGTTTTTCTGATCATGAAAAGAAGGTAGGCAGGAAGTTAATGGAAATTGAGCACAGATTTGATGTCAAATACATCACGATGAGTGAAGACTTGATCGACATAAAGAGTAAAACTGGCAGTAATCCTAGGTTGTCGAAGGCCGAGGACGAAATTAAAGACTTAAGGAGGGAACTCCATGTATGTCATACTGTGCATTTTATATTTTGTATGCATATGTTCCTTCATATTCATTGTTGTTTCCATTGTTACAGGAATTAAAATACCAATTTACAAGCAGCCGACAATCAGTGTCACAGAAAGCAGGCGTGCAGGTGATCATTATGGCCAACACGTTATTAGCTAAAAGTAACAAACTAATGATGAACGACCTTTTTTCATCGTAGGAACAAGTCAATGTGTGCAATTCATCCTTGACATCAACTCCTAGGGTTAGCGAATGCACGGCAGGTACTTCGACTACACCAAGTGTAAGACATGTGACGCAAAACAATGAGGAACCACGATTAACTCCGATGAAGCCTGTCTTTGAAAATGATTACAAGTTCACGAAAGAGGACATAGAGACAGCCGTTTTCATCCGCGGAACATACAACCCTGTTGAAATAGCTAGAATCGGAGACATTTCCCTCAAAGCTGAAAAACTGAAGAGAAATTTGAGCAACCAATACATTTATGATGATGTAAGCCCCTTGTACTCCAGTCTACATCATTACTGCAACTACTGTCTTATTATTGTATGAATGAAAATTTGGCAGGTTATTATGGCATATGCTCACATTAGCCAAATTGAGAATGATACTACCTCAATTATATCCCCTCACGAAACCGATAAGCTGTTACGAATGAAGGGGGTGGTTCCTAATGGACGTGGAGCCTCGTGGGTTGGTCGTGTAGCGGAAAAATTTGTAGGGCGCCGAAAGGTACATGTTTTCCTCACTTTCATAGTTTCTTTACGCATTGTACATGAAAAATTTCGGTTGTCACCCAAGCCCAAATTTTACTGCAGGTGCATGTCGTACTTAATGTACACCAAAACCACTGGATGCTAATGATGTTTAATTTTGACAAAGAAGAGATTCAGATTCTGAACTCCTTCAATAATCATTGTGACAAGACCAAGGAAGATTCTCTTGTAAGTGTTCTCTTGCTGAATCTTTTGATCTGCATGGCACATGGCCTCCGAAAGTACCGTAACCCTATGTATAACTCGTCGTAGACTAGGTGGAGTCGATTCAGTTGTGCATCGATGAAGCTGTCAAGAATGGGTTGATATCACCAGCTAAGCCCATCAATTTTGCCGAATGGACCAAAGCACGCTATGAGAACATACCACAACAGACTGACGAGTATGCATGGCCTCCTAAATTATTCTTTGCATACATGAATAAGATTACTGATCTGTAACTAAATATTGCAGGAGTTCCTGTGCGGTTTGGACACTACAGTACATGTTGTCATGGAACGGGGATAAAATGACAGATAATTTCAACCAGGTCATTGAAAGCCTAAATTAAATTTGAACTTTGTTTGGCTTGAAAGCTATGCTAACGTAAGTGTCGGTATCAAATATAGGGAAATATAGATATTTTCAGGTGGAAAATATGTATAGCCTTACTGCATTCAAATTGCAACGCGGTTCGCCTCGAATCATATAACTTCCCCATAACGGTTAGCGCTACATCAAGGATATTTTCATTTATTTCATATGTCTCATGATTTCAACTAACGCACCGCTCTCTCTTCTACAGAATGAGGTGTACGATGCCCAGCAAGCAGTGCAAACTAAGGGTTCAGAAGACGACGTACAATTAATCAATGATCCTGATGGTTCCAACGAACCCGACACAACCAACTCCCAAAAGGATACCAGTACACCCGGCTCCCTCAAAAGGAAGAGAGCACGCGGACGCCCAAGGAAGAATGTTGATCCCAAGGAAGCATCAAAAACAAAAAGTATTAAAGAATTGAAACTTAAATTTGACAGCAAGACCATAGCCAAACAAGTGTCTTCGTTATCATCACGGTCACGTAAAGACCCTAAACCATCACAAGCTTTGTTGAGCCCATTCAAACACAAATAGGTAGCATCAATTGATACATGATCATGCTCATGCTCTACTTTTAGCATCATTTGATACATGTTCAGTTCTTATCAGAAAGTGGAAATGGGTACTTTTAGCAATCATGAGCATCCTCTACTTATTGCAATAACTAATGCATCCTCATTACAAAGCTTGAATTGGAAATAGGTAGTATTGGCAATCATTTGCATGCTTTACTTTTGGCAAAAACTAATGCATAGTTGAGTTATAACTGGTCATAGATATGGCTGGAACATCTTGAGTTATCATCACGGTCACGCAGAGACCCTAAACCATCACCAGCTTTGATGAGCCCTTTCAAACACAAATAGGTAGCATCAATTGATACATGTTCCTGCTCATGCTCTACTTTTAGCATCATTTGATACATGTTCAGTTCTTATTAGAAAGTGGAAATATGTACTTTTGGCAATCATATCCTCTACTTATTGCAATAACTAATGCATCCTCAGTACAAAGCTTGAATTGGCAATAGGTAGAATTGGCAATCATTTGCATGCTTTACTTTTGGCAAAAACTAATGCATAGTTGAGTTATAACTGGTCATAGATATGACTGGAACTATCCTGAGTTATACACTGAACATAATCATGCCAAGCATAACTACCATAGTCATAGTATTAGAGTTCCTAGCATGCATCACCGTACGATAGTAAAACGGCAGAATAACACAGCAAACATAACATAGACCACCGTACGATACTTGAGTTGCTAACATGCATCAGCAAAATAGTATTAACAACTTAGACCACTTAACCAGAGTAGCAGCAAATAGTTAAGATAAACGGCAGATTAACCACCGCACAACAAAAGTTCAGACACACCATAGGACATAAGTTTTAGAGTCGAACAACGAAGAAACATACATAACATAAAAGGACACGACGGTCTTGGGGCAGCAGCAGCAGTCTAGCAGCACATCACTTCTTTCCCTTCTTCACCGGCGGGATGTAGTAGGGCTCATTGACTTTGACAATCTTGAGGAAGCGTCCGTAGGCCGCATGTTTAGCCAGAGTACTGGCCTTATGCTTTGTACCATATCCATTGCCAGTGTCGATGGCATGCTGGATCAAGCCATCTATGCCGTCATCGATCACCTTGCAAAAGAACGGGCAGCCAATTTTGCCATAGAAACGGTACTTGATTTTGCCAGCAATCAGATGCCTCAGGATGTAGCGGCTCTTGCTGTGCCTGCTGTCCATGCCATAGTCCACGTCCTCGTCATCCTCCTGTGAATTAGTACACACAGAAGAACTCAGCTAATCTACTCTGCTACATTGCTCTTAATTAGAATATTTGAAAAGTACAGATGTGTAACATGACAACTATCTATTTGCTGGAAATAAGGCGCATATGCACATACATAATTGAGCCAAAGAAATTGACATGCATAAATATGGACGGTGGAATAGTTGCATTGATAGATTAGTGCACAAGTAGTACATAATTAACACATGAAAGAATTCATGATGTGGCTTGGTTTAATGATACTTGATACTTGTTACAGGTGTAATTCTGATTGGAATCAGAAAAATGGCTTCATTATACTCCTCCATGTTACACACAAGGGGGGTTTTGTTCTATCTACTGGAATCGGAAAAGGAAATGTTGTCATGCAAAACAAGGGGTTTTTTGTTCTATTTATTGGAATCAGAAAATGAATTTTAGTTTTAGGAATACAAGGGGGTTTTTGTTCTGTCTATTGGAATCAGAAAAGGAAATGTTGTCATGCAAAACAAGGGTGTCAAAGAAATAATCAAGTGGTCAAAACCGGAATCTTACCAATTTAAACTGAATGTAGATGCATCATATCATAGTTAAGAAGGAGATGGGTCGACGGGTGCTGTTTTAAGAGATCAGTAAGGCAACTTCCTTGCGGGTTCTTGCCCTTATATTCCAAATGCATCATCTGCCTGCTTGATGGAGGCGGTGGCAATGAAAGAAGGCCTATCTTTGGTAGCATCTGTAGGCTATCATCAAATTATTGCAGAATCGGATTGCTTAGAAGTTGTTCAAGCTTGTAGTGGAGGTAACACATGGTGGCACGAAGGATCACCTATTATTGCTGATTGTTTTGATCTAGTTGTGGAGATAGGAACTATTGCATTTTCTCACTGTCCTCGGGAGGCCAATGGTGTTGCACATGAGATCGCTAAAAATAGCTATGAGAATCATCTATCTTGTATTTAGGTTGATTACCCCACTTCTCTCATTAATGTATCTCTTGTGAACGATGTAAGTTTGCTTACTTAATCAATAAAGCATGCCGTGATGGAATCAGATAATGAATATCTGTTTTAGCAATACTAGGGGGTTTTTGTTCTGTCTATTGGAATCAGAAAATGAATCAGATTCAAAAACCACCATCCAACAAGAAAATCTATGCTAGATCCCTACAATCCTACATCCGTACAACTAGCACGGCCATATGAAATTGATGCTCATCTACTTAACAAGAAAAACCCCAATGCCATGAAAAATAGAGTACTTAAAAGAAAAATAAATCTGATAAAAACAGAGTACTACCTCAGAGAGCTCGTCGATGGTATCCTCGTCGAAGTCGCTGCCCTTCCTGAAATCTTCATCAAATTCCTTTATCGCGTTCTCCTCGTACAGCTCCTCAATTTGGTCATGCACCTCACGCTGAAGCCTTTTCTTCTCCTCGTCCAGATCTTCCCCGGCCTTCTCCTGCACAGGCTCGCTGACGGGTAGCTCGACGGTTGCGATGGCAGCGGGAGCAAGCACATCAGTTGCTGCACCGCCAGCCATCGCCGCTACGGCGGACTCAGCCGCGCCAACCGCGGCGGCAGCCACAGCAGCAGACTGCTCTGCTCCGATGGTTGCCTCCGGCTCGTCCACCGCATCTTCATGCCCGCGCTTATCGGCGGTCGACGATAGGAGGAGGGAGGTGTAGTAAGGGAGGAGGGTGGTGAGGAAGGGAGGAGGGTTTGGGCGAGGGAGGTGGTATGGCTGGAGTGGGAGAGGACGAGGGTTTTCTACCCGATTTTGGGAAGAAATGGATTGTTGCTGCCTCTTGGAGTAACCGAGGGGCCGAGGGGGAGGATTTTTCTCACCTACCCGGCCGTTCCACATTCCATAGTGAGGACACGTGGGGTCGTGGCGTCGTGCACCTCATGCGGTTTGCCGCGCGCCGCCGTTCCTGTTGCTGACACGTGGACCCTAGCTTTGGGTAGTAATTATAGATGGGTCCGACTTCTCAGAGACACACATAGCAGGGAGGTAAATAAATTTCTTAAAGTAGTGAGCATAATTTATCCCCAAAACGCAGCATGAGCCCAGCGGTTACACCCTCCCGATCACATATTGATGCCCCTGGTTCAAAACTTCTTAGGGCAGTTGATTAATCACACTTTTTTGCCTATGGGGTTTTAACATGTGGATCCCACATGTCATTCACACACACGAAGCACCTACAAAAATACTTGCCGGACATGATGTAAATGGACCCAAAAAATTTCTACATCTTTGTATCAACATGAGAAGCAAGCATGACTAGTTTGGTAAGGTTGTCGGCATTTGTATGGATTTTCTAAGGTTTATGCAATGATAAAATGCTTAAAATACTTCTCGGAGGTGACGCAACATGCGCACGTTGTGGACCACTGGGGTGGCCATGCCCACTCGCTGGAAAAATTTGGTGTCATTCTTAAGATGGCCAAAAAATGACCTCCTTCACCAGAGGCCGTTCGGGTAGGAGGTAAGGGTCTGTCTGGAAGGACGGGTTTTTCTTGACATGCTTCAAATGGACCTAAATTCTTTCTACACCCTTGTACCAACATGAGAAGCATCCATGACAAGTTCCATTGATTTTCGACGTTTTATTGATTTTCTAAGGTTTTCACGACGATAAAACCCTAAAATATTTGACTACCGCCTCCCACCAGCGCCCCCTTCCCTTTGATCAGTGTGACCAACATGTACTTAACTTAGCATCAAGGCCATGAAAACACGAATCAGAACCGTATTTGATTTTGATCCCACACACACATGCACACACACCAGAATACAAAATAGATAACACAAATCACAGACTACAGGTACTACAATTATCTGGTTGAACTTCTAATGCATAACAACTTCTGGTCTTCAAATACATCACATGAAATACTGACACAACTAGAAATGCAAAACAACTTCTGATGTTGAGGTTGAGCAAGGGACTTTTATTGTGAGGCCCAGCATCTTCAGCAACCTATCCATGCTTCCACCTGTAGCATATTGAAAATTTCAGATTGAATACATTTGGTATTGGAAAAATGACAGTACGATAATTTGAAGATGACAAGCAAATCTGTCACAACAACTCTAGGATACCAATTTGAATACAAAGTTCATAGAAGTCAATGTTGAATTAATAAGACCTTTGCAAGATGCAAAATCACTGTTGTGATGAGAGTAAACAGAAGTGAAGCAAAAGGCTATAAAGCACAGCAACATGAGTAAGCCAACATCCCTACTAAAATTATTTCAGTGCTTATGTCTAGTCTTTTTTAATCATTAGGAAGCCCTAAATATTTTAATGGGAGATCACCGACAGGGCACTACTGAAATATTTCAGTGTCTACATGTCTCTACTGAAACTGCACTACTGAAATATTTCAGTGGCTACGTGCGTGTACTGAAACTGCACTACTGAAATATTTCAGAATCTACAATTGTGTACTGAACTTGCAGTACTGAAATATTTCAGTGTCTACCCGTGTGTACTGAAATTGCACTACTGAAATATTTCAGTATGAACCGGTCTGTACTGAAATTTCAGTACTGAAATATTTCAGAATCTTCAACTGTCTACTGAATTTGCAGTTTTCAAATTTTTCAGTATGTACCTAGAGTGTACCACTGTCTACTGAACTCGCAATACTCAAACATAATTTATTCTTTGCAACTAATTACACTGCCATCCAGAGGCTATGGATTGGAGTAGAAGTGCAGGTGAACATCAAATTCTACCACTACATAACTACAAATTAAGCCTAGGGTTCATATACATCATAATCCAGCCCCCAAAAGCATGTACTCAAATCTTCATACAATTTATTGAGATTTAAATGCCATCTAGCATTCCCTCTCTGAACTATTATCATCACTACCACCACGACTGTAAGCATGAGCAGTAGGAAGATTAGGAGTGGGGAAGCTTACTCTAAACAACTGCACCGCCGCCGTTCAGACGAGGAGAGCGGCGAGGGAAGCGTGGAGAACGGCGGGGAAGCGAGGTCGCGACCACTGTCCTCCTCCTCTTGCGCTTCGGAGTCTCCGGTGACTCGGTTGGAGGCTGCACAATCTGCAATGGCACCTCGTGCACGGTGGCTTCCTGATCCAGTGGATGCTCTACCCTGGATCTGAACGCCCACCACCTCCGCCTGACCCACTCGTTGGGCGAATCCGTCTGCTCCATCGCCCAGAGGAGGATCTCGATCTTGTGCATCATTTCTACGGGCGAGGGGGAAAGCTTTTTCCTCTCCTTCTTCGTCATTTCCTTTAGAGTGGCCATTGCCGTTCAGGACAACTGCTTTGTGTTGTCAAACCAAGAATGGATCTCCCTCAACCTGGCCATCTCGACCTGGTCGCCGCCGGCGATCTGCATGAAGTCGGCGTTCTCGCCGCCGGCGATCTGCTGCTCCATCGAGGTTCTTGCTTGGATGGAAGAGTGGGGTGGATGTGGAAGAGGGGAAGAGCAAAGTTGCGGCGGCCAGAAGGAGGAGATGGCTGCGGTGGATTTGGAATGCAGGAGAGGGAGGAAATAGCTGCGGTTGTGTAATGGTGATGGAATAGCAGAGGACCATGACGGCGTGTGAATTTTTTTCCTATGACTAAAATGCTCCTAGATTAAAATGTGTCCCCACATTGTCATTAGTACCGGCCCCACAAGTTATAGTACTTTCGAATACTTACATCCGAATACTACCCAGTACTACGTATGTGTGTGCCGTTAGATTGAGACAAAGGAACGGCTCTAAAAAAGCTCAACCACTGTAAAACTTGTATTTGTTCCGTCCTGACTGGAACTGTTTTTACGGTCTGGTGATTAAACTTTTATTATCCTGGGCTGCTTTTCTTGGGCCCGTGGATCCTTGTTGAGTAGGCATGTTTGTTGTAAGCCTGACCTCCCGATTCGGCCCATTTTGAATGTGAAAAACTTCACATTTTGAAAACCGGGTGATGCGCAGGTGGGGATTTTTTTTTTGTAGCGGCAAGAGTAATAAAAGTATTTGCACAAAAAAAATCCACCTGCATAATGACTTGGTGGCTCGCAAAATGCTTATTTTCTTGTAGCTTTGGATGCCATCAGGGGAAGGACAAGCGCTGCCGGGGCCGCGATGAAGGCGATCAGGGCTCTTCACTCGTTAATTAAGACTTTGTAGGCTCAGAGAGAGAGGGAGGGAGGGAGGGAGGGAGGGAGGGAGAGAGAGAGAGAGAGAGAGAGAGAGAGAGAGAGCTGCGTGGTGCAGCGGCCTGCCGATTTGCCTTGCATTTCTGCCCGGTTTTCAACTGTAATTGCAAGCTGAGGTTTCCGGTGGGTGTGGCGTCTGTTACAAGATTTTGTGGCTTTATATGAACCACCAGGCGAAAGTCTTTGGGTCTAAAGAGGAGCATAGCATATGAACCACCAGCAAGTTGAGACATTTTCTTGTTGCTCCAAGTGTCCATGCATTCGCACGTATCCGAGGTTTCCCTTGACCGATCTATCGACAAAACCCAACTGCAATTCTTGTCAGGTCATTGCCTTTGGGAACATGGCACCTCTCAACTTGCACCTCGGTTGCTCTTTCAGAAAGGGAACGAGATGGGCTGCTGGCTGGTGCTACCTGCGAACGATGCCAGCCAAATAAAACAGAATAAGAAAATTAGCCTGAAATCCCTGAACTATCAACTTTTTGGCGGTTCATAGCCACGTCACGTTGTCTGCAAGTCTGTGCTAGGAGTCATAGGTGACAACTCTTGCAAATCAAGTATGTTCTACTCCCTCCGTTTTTAAATATTTGTCTTTTTAGATATTTCAAATGGACTGCCACATACGGATGTATATAGATATATTTTAGAGTGTAAATTCACTCATTTTATTCCGTATGTAGTCACTTGTTAAAATCTCTAAAAAGACAAATATTTAGGAACGAGGGAGTAGGATTCTACGGTAGCTAGCAATCAGCATAATCTCTCCAAACTGCCAACTCGACAGTTACGGACATTTAGACAGTATAACATGGTTTGTCATATTCATGTGAGTTTAGCGCAGACTGGCATATGGACAAGCTGTATAACTTCATCGATGTATGCAAGGGCAAAGAACAATTTAGTTGCTAGGAATGGTAAGTGATAGTATTACACTATTACTACACTAACACCTCGTCCGTCTTGTCTTGTGTTTGGTTAGCAACGTTTCTTTTGAGTACATTCTGCCTCCCCCTCCCCCCCAGTTGTGATCGTGGCAACGCCTATCATGTCTTAAGAATTTTGTCAGTTTAGTAGTGACTCTGTGACGGGGTTGTACTTAATTTTATTATTTTATACCCAAGCTGACAGGGTGGACCCATGTGTCAATGATGATGGGTCAAACGACTAGCTGGACAACTCGGTCTCAGTATGACACATGAGCAATGTGGTGAGCTAGTCATACCTGAACGGCAATAGTTCCATTGGAATTTGACTGAATATGATCAAGTTTGACATCATTTTAGTAGGCATGTTGTTGCAAGCCTGACCTCCCGATTCGGCCCATTTTGAATGTGAAAAACTTCACATTTTGAAAACCGGGTGATGGGAAGGTGGGGATTTTTTTTTTCTTTTGTAGCGACAAGAGTAAAAGTATTTGCATTAAAAAAAATCCACCTGCATAATGACTTAGTGGCTCGCAAGCGCTGCGGGGGCGCCATGAAGGCGATCAGGGCTCTTCAGTCGTTAATTAAGACTTTGGTGGCTCAGAGAGCTGCGTACGTGGTGCGGCGGCCGGCCGATGTGCCTTGCATTTCTGCCCGGTTTTCGACTCTAATTGCAAACTGAGAGCAACTCCAACTCCAAGGCGCCGACCCAAACAAACGATGATTTTATTCGTTTTTCTTCTGTTTAAATTGACCGTCCGCTCGACGTCCGCCTTATCTTTTCTTTTGAGAACAACCATACCAGGATGTGTATATCCGCCTGCACTTCACGGCACCATACAAATGCCATCTTCATAAGAACGTATGCGTCCACGTGCATGGATGCATGCCTCAACTGTGTACGCGAAGGCTTATCAAAATGAGACCAACCCAAGGGCTAAGGGCATCTACAGTCGGACTCGGCAAATCCGACTCCTTAAACGCCTGCTAACGCGTCCGATCGTGTCCACGGATAGTGACCGGTCATGTCTTAAAAAAGCATTCGACATCCGGATACCTCAAATTAGAAACCTAGAATCCATATTATTACATGCAACACAGTGATCTTTGAGCGGAGCTTCGTCCGGTTCCGCTCCCCGCTTGCCCGATTCCACCCTCGCCATGTCCGGCGCCCGGCTGCGCCCCTCAGAGTGTTGATCCGGTCGCCGTCAAGGTAGAGTAGGGCATGGGGCACGAGCCGGCTCACATGACTCAAGGCGTCGCCGTCTCTCATACCCTACTCTTCCTCGTCGGAGCCCGGAAACCGAACGGTGCCGATGGACGTCAGATCGATGACGGATCCGTCCTGGGACGAGCCGCCGACGTCCACTATGATGCGGTTGCGGCGTCCAGACTGATGCGCCATACGAGGCGCCGGAGAATGCGACTCCGCCTCGCCGACGTCCAACACCACGAGCAGGGCTGTCGTAGCCTCCCGCGCCCGGTGCTTGGCATGGCAGGCACACCGTGCCATGTTCTCGTCGGATGAGGCCCATGGTGCTTCCCGATGCTCGGCGCGCCAACAAAGGGGTTGCACGTCCGCCATCGCGTTTGGACGCTAGACGGACCGCACCACCTCCAGCGAGGCAACTACGGCTGGCCTAGCGCCGGATCCATGCGCCATTTGGGTGGACACAATGGATTTCCCGACGGAAGGAGTCCGAGCGCTGCCGTGCACGGGCCTCCTCCCGGGCGCGGCGGAGCGCAAGCCGGATGGCCATCTCCTCCTCGGGGCCGCATGGGATGAGCTCGGGGTCGATGGATCTGGAGATGAAGGACTCGGATCCGCTGCCCGCCATGCCGGAGACGAGCTTGGGTGGCGGAGGGGAATGGAGGGGAGTTGAGTGAAGTGGCTAGGGTTTGGTCCAACGAGCGGATGGGAGGAATATATGTGGGGTCGGGTGGGCCAACGTGGGCCGGGTCCGACGTGGCGGGCGTGTCCGGGCGCCCCCATATCTGCCCCATATTTGGGCTGGATATGAGGGGTGCCGGTCAGCCCGGACATTTAAGACCCGTTTAAGGAGCCCGTTAGGGTCGAAAAATCGTGACGGGCACAGACCGGGCGGCCCGCCCGGGCGTATGAGACGGGTTTAAGACGTCCGGCTATAGATGCTCTAACCCTCGTTGGCTCTTTTGTAAGAGAAACTCTGTCAGCACCGCACGCCAAAGCCGAGGCTCGAACGCAGGCGGGCTGGCAGCTACCCCAGCTGCCCAGCCAACGGATCAACGCCCCGTTCTCTACCCGAAGGCTTATCATGCGTGCAACATCTGAGTTCAGGAACCGGGCATACATAAAAATGAGATCCATGGACACTAACATCCAGGACATATTTTTACAGAAGAAGCCCACTTGGATGAGGCATCAGAAATTCGCTCCCGACGGGATTTAAACCCTTACCACTAGGCTACTGCATAGTTCTCATAACCAGACATACATAGACCGCACACAGATAAATTATTTTCTTTTTTGCCTATGGTGCTGTTGACTGAGCTTACGTAGCATAACCCCAAAAGTTAACCCACACACAAAGATCACTAAGATCATCGGTCAGTCTGATATAAGCTTCTTAGAGAAGGTTATATGTATTAATGTATATGTTACTCAACGTGCAGTAAACAATTGGCATGTTGCTCAGGGTATGAGAATAAAATTGGAAGGGACATATGGTGGTAAAGGTGAAATAAAAATAGTGGTCTAAACGCTTTTATATTTCTTTAAGGGGGAGTACACGTGAAACTGCGTCTATGTCCTGTTATTTCTTGAAAAGTACTACTTCTCTGTCCTTTTGCTTGGCGAACACAACACATTTCAGACATAGATCTTTTGACTGTCTTATTAGATTCTTTAAAGTGGCTATAACGTTTTGACCCATAAAGTCCACATGATTTCACGTGAAGCACCCGCGTTAGGTTTTCATAAATACGAGTGCAATGATTTTTCCTACAAAATTTGTTGCATTTTTACGCTCTGGCTACGATCCCGTGACAATAGTTTACCCCTTAGTTGTGACACTGATAATTTTTATTCCATTTTGTTACTTTACCCAACTAAGAAGCTACTAGATCCATTTGGGCGGAAAATTCCAACGCGTACTCGTTAGAGGCAATACAAAATTCCCCGCGAAAAATAGGCAATATAAAATGATGTCAAACTTGATCATATTCAGTCAAATTCCAATGAAACTGTTGCCGCTCAGGTATGACTAGCTCACCACATTGCTCATGCATGTGTCATACTGAGACTGAGTTGTCCAGCTAGTCGTTTGACCTATCATCATTGACACATGGGTCCACCCTGTCAGCTTGGGTATAAAATAATAAAATAAAGTACAACCCTGTCACAGAGTCACTACTAAACTGACAAAATTCTTAAGACATGATAGGCGTTGCCACAAGATCACAACTAAGGGGGAAAAGGCAGACTTCACTCAAAAGAAATGTTGCTAACCAAACACAAGACGTCTGTAGTAATACTATCACTTACCATTCCTAGGAACTAAATTGTTCTTTGCCCTTGCATACATCGATGAAGTTACAGCTTGTCCATAGTCCAGTCTGCGCTAAACTCACATGAATATGACAAACCATGTTACACTGTCTGAATGTCCGTAACTGTAGAGTTGGCAGTTTGGAGAGATTATGCTGATTGCTAGCTACCGTAGAATCCTAGTAGAACATACTGTACTTGGTTTGCATGAGTTGTCACCTATGACTCCTAGCACAGACATGCCCACAACGTTCGTGCCTATGAACCGCCAAAAAGTTGATAGTTCAGGCCTTCAGGGATTTCAGGCTAATTTTCTTATTGTGTTTTATTGGTCGGCATCGTTCGCAGGCAGCAGCAGCCAGCAGCACATCTCGTTCCCTTTCCGAAAGAGCAACCGAGGTGCAAGTTGAGAGGTGCCATGTTTCCAAAGGCAATGACCTGACAAGAATTGCAGTTGGGTTTTGTCGATAGACTGGTCAAGGGAAACCTCGGATGCATGCGAATGCATGGACACTAGCTTGAAGCAACAAGAAAATGTCTCAACTTGCTGGTGCTTCATATGCTATGATCCTCTTTAGACCCAAAGACTTCCGCCTGGTGGTTCATATAAAGACACAAAATCTTGTAACAGACGCCACACCCACTGAAAACCTCATAGCAATTCCAACGCGCTGACCCATTTCGTCCGCGCGTGTCCGTTTGGGTCACTGCGAACAGAAAAGTCGGCCAAACACGCAGACCCAAACGGACGCGCGTTCGCTTTTCGTCCGCCTGCCGACCCATTCGCGGCCCATTTTTTAGCCTGATTTGCGTCGGCGCGGGCACGAGACGGACGCGCGCGCCACGTGACAACTACTCCCTCTGGTCCGCCAGTCGGTGGCAAAGCATCCACCATTCCCTCCAATTTTCTCAAAAACCGTCCCGCCCGCGCGCTCCCCGGCCGCTCGCCATGGACGACGCCCTCGATGCGGCCACCGGCCTCGCCTCCCTCGCCTCGTCAGGCCTCGCCACGTGGCCTCCGCAGTGACCCAAACAGACACGCGCGGACGAAATGGGTCAGCGCGTTGGAGTTGCTATGAGGTTTTCGGTGGGTGGGGCGTCTGTTACAAGATTTTGTGTCTTTATATGAACCACCAGGCGGAAGTCTTTGGGTCCAAAGAGGATCATAGCATATGAAGCACCAGCAAGTTGAGACATTTTCTTGTTGCGTCAAGCTAGTGTCCATGCATTCGCATGCATCCGAGGTTTCCCTTGACCAGTCTATCGACAAAACCCAACTGCAATTCTTGTCAGGTCATTGCCTTTGGAAACATGGCACCTCTCAACTTGCACCTCGGTTGCTCTTTCGGAAAGGGAACGAGATGTGCTGCTGGCTGCTGCTGCCTGCGAACGATGCCGACCAATAAAACTCAAATAAGAAAATTAGCCTGAAATCCCTGAAGGCCTGAACTATCAACTTTTTGGCGGTTCATAGGCACGAACGTTGTGGGCATATCTGTGCTAGGAGTCATAGGTGACAACTCATGCAAACCAAGTACAGTATGTTCTACTAGGATTCTACGGTAGCTAGCAATCAGCATAATCTCTCCAAACCGCCAACTCGACAGTTACGGACATTCAGACAGTGTAACATGGTTTGTCATATTCATGTGAGTTTAGCGCAGACTGGACTATGGACAAGCTGTAACTTCATCGATGTATGCAAGGGCAAAGAACAATTTAGTTCCTAGGAATGGTAAGTGATAGTATTACTACCGACGTCTTGTGTTTGCTTAGCAACATTTCTTTTGAGTAAAGTCTGCCTTTTTCCCCTTAGTTGTGATCTTGTGGCAACGCCTATCATGTCTTAAG
This sequence comes from Thinopyrum elongatum, assembly GCA_011799875.1. Lineage (NCBI taxonomy): Eukaryota > Viridiplantae > Streptophyta > Magnoliopsida > Poales > Poaceae > Thinopyrum > Thinopyrum elongatum. The sequence goes on along the minus strand of CM022302.1, from coordinate 402,259,227 downwards.
AATTTTGTCAGTTTAGTAGTGACTCTGTGACAGAGTTGTACTTTATTTTATTATTTTATACCCAAGCTGACAGGGTGGACCCATGTGTCAATGCTGATGGGTCAAACGACTAGCTGGACAACTCAGTCTCAGTATGACACATGCATGAGCAATGTGGTGAGCTAGTCATTTTTTTTAGATGAAAGGCATCAGCCCGACTTTATAAATAAAGCCACCATGCAGAATTTCACAGACACACAGACAAGTAGCCACAGCCCAAAGATGCACCAAAATAAACAAAGTACCGATACATGGCTCCCAAGCCAAACATGGCACGCAGGCCAGAAAACACAGCAGCAAGGGACCTCTAGGTTCCATTAAACTCCTGGTTGCCGGCGCGCCAGGGAAGAAGCAGTAGCCCGAATCTTTGAAGTCATCATGTCGAAAGCCTCATGGTCAGCGTCCCTAGTCAATGATCTCCACTGCTGCAAAAATATGCAAGATTTAAATAAGCAGTCAACAGGTTTAGCCGGGAAGGAGTGTTCGATAGTAAACTTGTTTCTAGTGGTCCACAGCGACCAACAAATCGCCGCAAACCCCACCCAGAAAACCCGTTTAGAGATCCCAGACAGGCCATTGGTCAAGGCCCTAAGGTCAGCAAAGGATGATGGACTCCAAGAAAAGGTGAAGCCAAGATCTGATGCAACACCACACGAATTTGGCCAAGGAGCAGTGAAAGAATATATGCTCCGTATCTTCGAGCACACCACACAAAGCACACCTATCTGAACCAGGGCCGTTCCGCTTGCGGATCTGGTCAGCCGCTGGCAGCCTTCCAGGAAACGCTTGCCAAAGGAATATTTTAATCTTAGGAGGGACACGGGCACGCCAGATGATCTTAAACTTAGAGGTAGGAGACCCTGATATTAGTTTAGCGTATAATGACTTAACAGAGAAGCGACCAGAAGTAGAATGAGGCCAGACCACCAAGTCCTCCCCCTCCGAGAGCAAAGGGAAGCAGGCAACAAGTCGCTGCCAGTCATCCAACTCTACAGGAGACAGAGTCCTGCGAAGGCCCAGGTCCCAGTTATCCTCCGAGAGCTCAGAGATAGAGATCTCCGGGTCCGGACAGTAAGAGAAAAGCACCGGAAACGCCACCGCAAGAGTGGAGTCCCCATACCACCAATCCAACCAGAAACGGGTAGTCTTGCCATTCCGGACCACAAATTTTACCAAGGATTGAAACACCGAGCGGACTTTGACGAGATCTTTCCAAAATTGGGAGCCACCCAACGGTGGAGCAAACATGGGGCTAGACAAAGGGAAGTATTTAGCTTTAAGGATGCTAAGCCACAGCGGGGGCTCCGAGGCGGACATGATTTTCCACCACCATTTGATGATGAGACATTTGTTCATGACAGCAATGTCAATGATGCCCAACCCCCCGAGGTTCTTAGGTCTGCAAATTAGCTTCCACTTCACCATCCTATATTTACGTTTGTTATCGGCCGAGTTCCAATAGAAAGCACCCCTGTGCTTGTCAAAACCCGCATGGATCCCTCCAGAAAGGAGGTAGAAGCTGTAACATCCCCAGCCTCACACCACAGTAATCACTCTCTGATCACGTCAAGTCACCCTGGTTAACTATGCTTGATCTTCATTGCATAATATCTCCTTTCAAATTCCACCTCTTAATTCAAATTCAAATCACAAGTGCAAAATAAAGTTGCCCAAAAGTTGCTGAGAAAATGTTCATCATCTTGCAAATAATCCAAGGCAACTATATGCTAAGGAACACAACATCACCCTTGAGCACAGATGAGCATTAGCAATTAAAGCAACACCATTCCAGCCTTTTTAAATGCTAATTTATTTATGAAAATTCGAAACGAAGTTCACTGGCCTCCAAAATATTTGCGGCACTGTCTAAATGTGTGTCGGATATATTGGGCCTAGTCCCATCTTCTTCCTACACTATTTGGTTAACCAAATAATTCTCTCTCTCTCTCTCTCTCTCTCTCTCTGTTTATTAATAAAAAGGAAAACAGAAAAACAGAAATAAAAAGAAAAGGCCAAAAGGCCACTTACCTGTCACTGTAGACAAGGCCCAGCCCAACTCACCGGCCCGCCTGAGTCTTCTCCCTCCTCCCGCCTCGCTGTCGACGCCGTAGCCGCCCCGATCGCCGACACCGCACGCGTCGCCCATCGGTCGTCGCTCGCGCATAGATAAGCTTCCCCCGCACCCCTCGAACCCTAGAACCGTTCACTCGCCCCCTCGTTCTCCCTCTCTCGCGAAACCGGCGGCGCCCGAACGCAGCCATCGCTGCTCGTCTCCACGGCCACCGTGTCTCCCTCGCCTCTCCGACCAGCTCAGCTGCACCGCCATCGTCTTCTCCTTCTTCCTCGACCACGCGTACAAGCCCGATGCCACGACGTTGGCCGAATCGAGCCGACGATCGACGCGGATCGCTGGAGCACCGCAGCTCCGTTCGTCGTCTCCTTTGCGCTACAAGGCTGTCACCGAGCCTTCTTGTGCTCCCTCGGTGAGCGCCCGTCCTTCCCCTCTCTCCCGCACTCCTCCTCTTCCCCTAGCTATGCTCCCCTCGATGACCGAGCTCGCCGCCGCTGTTCTGCTCCGCCGTCGCGGCCACCGCATGCGTCACCCTCACCCGAGCAGCGCGCCGAGCTCCTGGAGCTCCAAGCAGCCGAATCAGCGCACGCCCGCAGTCCTGCGAGGCCCGTGGCACCGTTTTTGCCCGAGCCCGAACTCCGGCCGCCGCAAGGATGGATGCCACCGTCGATTTAGGTCACCTCTGGCAAAGCCTTGAGCACCACGCAACGCGCGCGAGCGCCAACTTTCGAACGCAAGTGAAATCACGCGATTTGGTGTGCTGTGGCAAAATCCCGAGCCCCTCCGGCGAGCCAGCCGCCGCGGAGCGCTCGCCGGCGCCTGTTCCGGCGACCCCAACGTGGCAACCATGTGGGGTCCACCTGTGGTCACTGCCAGTGGGCCCCAGGCCACTGTTTGACCCAGTTGACTTTAGTCAACACGGGTTACTATTCCCTCTCTGACCATGACTTGTGGGCCCGATGGACTAATTAGCTGCTAATGAATAGTTAGTTAATCATGTTAGTTAGATGACTCACTGACAGCCCGGGCCCACTAGCTAAACCTCTCTGTTAGTTTAAATTAAATGCTGATTAACCCCCTGAGGCTGACAGGTGGGCCCCACCTGTCAGCTTGTCCCAGTCAGCAGCCCAGCTGACCGGCTGACGCATTGCTGACGTCATGCTGACGCATTAAATCCTTTTCTGTTATTTAAATAATTCCAGAAATTAGTTCAAAACTTCAAAAATTCATAACTTTTAAACCGTAGCTCAGATCAAAAAACTTAAAACATGAAAGTTGCTCAGAACGACGAGACGAGTCTGATTGTGTCGTTTGTTTCGATGCCGGAACCCTCTACGTAGAAGAACTCGTAACTCCGAGCCCAATTTCGGTATACGAATAGTGCACATCCTCCGACTATTAAATTCCACCTTAATCCTAAAATAACTAAAAATGACTTAGACATATCTTTAGGCAACCCTGCACTGCATCCTAGCATAGCATGCCCCGTGTTGCATTTGATTGCTTTGTATTTACTTGTTTCCTCCCCCTCTTCTCTCTCGGTAGACCCCGACGTCGACGTAGCTCCTGAGGCAGACGCCGCTCCGGAGTACGACTACGTCCCCGACGACCCTGCCCTTGCCGTCGAGCAGACAGGCAAGCACCCCCTTTTTGAGCATTCCGATATCGCCCATTCTCTTCTCTCTTATGCTTGCATTAGAAGTTACTGCTGCTACTGTAACCTATATCTGCTGCATAGCCTGTTTACTTGTAACCTTCTGTTGATAATTACCTGTTATCCTAAACTGTTTAGAATGGGTTGGGTAGAGACCGACATCGACCCCCACTTATCCCGACTGCCCCGCTGGACTCTCAGAAGACCCGAGCAACGGGATCGAAGATCAGACCCTGGCACCGCACGTCACTTCCCCCTTAAATTGCTTGACACTACTGGGTTACTATCGAGTGCCGAGGGTGATACCTCGTCAGCACTTCTGATGATAACCTTGTAGGTTAGTTAATCGGTCATGGTAAGCGAGGGTGATTCCTCCTACACCACCCCCGATATCGACGCCGTCGTGCAATACCTCAAGAGTGGACCTCGAGGGTGATTTCTCCTTCGTTCACCTTGACGACAACATCAAGCGGGAATTCCATCGAGGGTGATTCCTCAGGGTTCCCTTTGGTGTCAGACACACAGCTACCTTGGATACTGTGACTTGACATTGAACCATGATACTAAAGACGGGTCGGCCCTGAGTGGTACCCGCGCGAGCATGAATGCGAAGTGATGTGGAGTCGGGTTGGCCTAAGAGGTGCCCGCGAGATAACTACGAGGCGTGGCCGGGCATTCTTAGCCCTTGCCGCAAGTCCTCGAGACGGGGCGACGGGGTCACATCGATCGTGAGTCTCTGCTCGTTACCGCGCGCTCCTAAACCACTAAACGGTTTGGATATTTGATCCGAGGGGCCTCTGGCCTGATAGCACTAACCATCACGTGGGCATAGTATGGGCGTTCTGTGTCGTACACTTCAGCCGAAGCTTAATGGACGTCAGCGACTGAGCGGCGCGCGCCGAGTTGGACTGGTTAAGCAACTGTGCTTGTATTAAGGGGTTGCTAGGTCTGCTCTCGGCCGCCCTCGCAACGTGCAGGAGTTCCCGGGCCGATGGCCCAAGACCCCTGGGGGCATAGGTTTAGTCCGGCGTGCTGACCTCTCTGTTAAGTTTTTGGTCGGGTTGCGGCGTGTTGCTTAGCCGAGGCCGGGCATGACCCAGAAAGTGTGTCCGGCCAGAGTTAAGCGAGCGTGGTGGGTAACTTGGTGCACCCCTGCAGGGAAGAACTAATCTATCGATAGTCTGTCCTACGGTAACGGACACTCGGAGTTGTATCCCGATCGGTACAACTAGAACTGAGATGAGAACTGGATAGTACGGCTCTGGGATTGCTTTCTCGCAGGGAGTCGAGGAAGAATCTCTGGCCGAGGTTGATGACACTACTATATTTTACATTATGTTTCTGCACTCTTCTTATGCTGCAAGACTGATGAAGATGCTAGTCTTCGATAGGACTAGGCTTTCCCTTCTATTCTGGCATTTCTGCAGCCCAGTCCACATATACAGCCCCCTTTGAAAATGTTGCATATGTAGTGTAGATCCTTGCTTGCTGAGTACTTCGGATGAGTACTCATATTTGCTTTACTTTCTTTTTCCCCCATATCCAATTGATGCCACCAGACGACGGAGCCCCTGAGTCAGATGCCCTAGTCGACGACCACTTCTACTACCCGCCCGGCGAGTACTACTACTACGAGGAGCCGACCGACGACCAGGAGTAGGATTCGGAGGGTCCTAGGCAGGAGGCCTATGCCTTTCGATCGTAGTATTTTGTTTTACCCCGCCTTCCAAAGGCTTATCTCTGTTCTGTAATATATCTGTACCCAGATATCTGATGCTTCCGCTGACGCTTGTATGCCATCGAGCTATGTATTCGAGCCCCTGAGGCCCTGGCTTGTAATATAAAGCTTGTATGACTTTATTTATGTTTTAGAGTTGTGTTGTGATATCTTCAAGTGAGTCCTTAGGCTTGATCATGTGCATTTGTGTATATGGTTAGTGCACGATTAAGCTGGGGGTCGTCACAGGTTGGTATCAGAGCCGACTGCCTCTAGGAATCTCCCTTTCCAATTCCTTGGCCGAAGTTGAGTCTAGTGCTCCTAATCTGTTTTACTAACATGGCTGTGTGGCTTACGGGCCCACGTCGCCAATTGGGTGGTATTAAGATCTTTTATTCCTCATCTATACTCTGGGACTCTGATCTCTCTTCTATTCGGGTTAAAATTTTACTAACTTCAACATTAGTATCTCGTTACCGCTTTCTCCTGGAGAGCCCCTCATGCCAGATGATCGCTTGGTTCATCAGAAGACTCCGATGATACTCCTCGAAGTTCCCGAGACCCTGTCCCACTGCTTTGTAGTTCCTGACCACCGATAAACTACGATGGATAACTACTTACACTCGTCATTCATAGATTCATTTCAGTTACTCCCGGGTTTCATCCGACATATCGAAGTACTATCCGACATTTCGAGAATTCTCTGAACCTACTGCCTTGCAGTCCCTTTCTGCCTGAACACACCTACGAATAAATCCTCATACTACACGGGATCCGTTCATTCCCAGTTATTCGAGTGCTTTCCAGAACACATTGAATTGCTATCTAATCTCCCGAAAATCCTCTACAGTCTATTGCTCTGGAAATTCTTGCCTGCTTGCCTTATGGTTAATTCCATATGTCTGGCAATAATCATTCGTATCCTTTGACACCGTCATTTAGGTCTTATTGATCCAACATGAGTGCGAATGCTCGCAATCATCAGTCGATTCCTAGAACTCGTCCTTCCGGCTCAGTCACCATTCCAGACATGAGCTGGTTCTCAGCCAATCAAGTATTGATTGATTGTTCAACTAAGCATGTACAACTCACTCGTCCCTCTGCCCAGGTGAACTAATTGTCACTCCTGACTTTGGAATTCGTGAACCCTCCGAATTTTAAACCTGGGTTGTTCAAGTGCTTCCTTAATTCGTTGTGCTTGATCCCGTCCTTCCTCAAGAGGACTCTCAGGTGGGACCAATTGTTAAAACCATACCCCGTTAGTTCTCACGGATCACTTGATTCCTTTTGTGGACAATTATCCGAACGATTCTTTTCTATTCCAAGAACCTTATCGGTTCCTTCCCCGTTGTCATTGCCTTTGGCACTGAAGCATTCTCTACTTCTTGCCGTCTGTATATCCGCCCAGCTTGCATGGCACGGAGAGGTAGTGCATTCCTTCTCCTTATTGACTTGGGACTGACTATTGACCAGGACATGTCACGTAACCATGGATGGAGATCTCTGCAAGACGGGACGTTAAAGTTGTCCATCTAGCTCTATTCAACCTACTCGTCTTTTGATCAGAGCTTTTGCTTCCAATCCTTCGTTTCTGAACCATAACTCCTTTGTACTTAAACGTCGGATTATTCTGATGTTTCTATAATCTTTTGTCGTCACATCCTTCTTCATCTGGTTGAGTACCGCTACTCACGTCAGATCCTGTGTCGTCTACCTGATTTTTTGTTGGATTAATATCCGACAGTATCCTTCATTTTCATACATCTTATGTGCTCCTTCCTTGGTATTTAGTACCTCCGGTAAATTGTATCATCCACTTTGACTTCGACACTTTGCTTTCGAACTCACATCCCTTGCTCTAGTTGATGGTTGTATAGATTCGTAAAATGTCCCGATGGGTTGTATCTAAACTGCTAACATCTGCGAGAACCCAGAAACTTCTACGGATCACTCACTACTGGTGTTACACCAGATAAATTTTCAATATTTCAACTTTATTAAAAGCGAGAAGTAAATGAAAGGTTATGCATTGAAGAAGTGGGAGTCGACCTTGAACCTTTGTGTTCATGCCCATGGACCCGATGTAGAATTATCATGGAAGCTGCTCGTAAAAATAATTATTTCCTTGGTACAAATTCATCTTGAATCTATGAATTGATACCTTGCAATCGCGGTTCCGACCATACTTTCTCCGTGATTCTAAATCTCGGGCAAGTTAAAATACTTGTCTTCAGCAGATCATTTCACCTGTCCAACCTTTATCTTTGTTTACCTTCGAGTAATACTCCCCGGCCTCTCGAGAATATCAAGGGGACTACATAACTTCTTATGGGCTTTCCATCAACTGTTATCGATCAGTAATTCCAATTTTCCCCCGGGTTCTGAGTTGTTCGTCACTCGAGACACCAGTAAGTGAGTCGATTTCGCTCAGTGATTCAATACCCCTAGTACTTGTTGCTGGGAAATTTACTACTCCATCATGCCATCCCTAGCCTGATCGGCTATATCTTTATCATGTCAACTTTTAACTGTGCTACCTGGTCCTTATACCCGGAGCACAACTTCGACGATGAGCTAAGCTTACGTCGATCTTTCTCATCTTATCATCTCACCTCGAACAACAAGCTTGATTTCGAGCTTGTGTCGTATCCTTGGTTCCAATAACCTTTCACTTCGTCATTTTCTTGCTAGATGTCATCGCTGTTCGATGGCACCTTCATAGAGTCTCTCAACAAAATTTGTCGTGATCACCATCAGCACTTTGACTTTATCCAAGTTATCAATTGAATCCATGATGCGAAATACCAATCTTGTCCCTCGATGATCTGTGTTATCATCGACCACATTCTTGACTTCCTCCAACACTCACCTGATGATGTTTTAATCCTACATTGAGTTCCTTGATATTATTGAAATTGTTCCTTCGTATCTATTGTGATCTTTCGATCCAACCCTTAATTGAAACACCATGTTATCGCTACCACGGAGCATGACTAAGGTATTCCGAATATCATTGAGAACAGTGGAAACGCAACATTGCATGTCCCTTCATCAATTATCCAAACATCGTTGTATGGGTAATATCATGATTTTCCTCGCCCCTTTACCTAAATGCTTTTGAACTCGCTACTCTATCATGTATATCATGCTCCACTTTTCCTTGGGAAAAGATACTCCCAATTCTTGTGTGTAAACACATTTTCCTTTCCATTGTTTTGTTTAACCTTTCCTGTAATCTAACTTGTCTGGGCAGAGATAATTCCCTGCTTATAAAACACCCTGATGTACCACCTTGTCAGTGAGACCCTGTTACTATTGTTGATGACATTCCGGTAACCACCGATGGACGAGAACTTTGCCTATTTGGTCCGCCTCGTTCAACGAGCAGGAAAATGGTTCTCTTCGTCCCTCGCCCTTGGTACCAATGTTGTCGCCGACATAACTAGCAGGCTATTCTCTGATATACCTTGTTGTCGTGACCGATGAGACGCCACCGTTCTCCCTATTTTTGATCGATAACCCTTCACAGCTCCACAGGATCGGAACCTGACTCTCCTGTAACATCCTTGATTTTGAAGCATCCTTTGCCCTTGACTTTGTGTGTTATCCCGAGCCACCCCTCGAGAGATGATCTACTCCCGATACCTTGAACCCCTTTTTCGCTCTTTGTTCAGGTATCGATCGAATGCCCATTCGCTTGAAACTTTCTACTGTAACTTCATACTTTGCTCTCGACGTTTTCCTGAGTTTCAACTCGAGAGATACTTCTATCACAATCCCTGATTTGTCCACCAGATAGTCGACTCGATAAGGGTCAGTTCTCCCGAAGTTACCCTTTACTTCCCCACTTAAATCTCGGGACGAGATTTCTTGTAGTGTAGGAGATTTGTAACATCCCCAACCACACACCACAGTGATCACTCTCTGATCACGTCAAGTCACCCTGGTTAACTATGCTTGATCTTCATTGCATAATATCTCCTTTCAAATTCCACCTCTTAATTCAAATTCAAATCACAAGTGCAAAATAAAGTTGCCCAAAAGTTGCTGAGAAAATGTTCATCATCTTGCAAATAATCCAAGGCAACTATGTGCTAAGAAACACAACATCACCCTTGAGCACAGATGAGCATTAGCAATTAAAGCAGCACCATTCCAGCCTTTTTAAATGCTAATTTATTTATGAAAATTCCAAACGAAGTTCACTGGCCTCCAAAATATTTGCGGCACTGTCTAAATGTGTGTTGGATATATTGGGCCTAGTCCCATCTTCTTCCTACACTATTTGGTTATCCAAATAATTCTCTCTCTCTCTCTCTGTTTATTAATAAAAAAGGAAAACAGAAAAACAGAAGAAAAAAAAGAAAAGGCCAAAAGGCCACTTACCTGTCACTGTAGACAAGGCCTAGCCCAACTCACCGGCCCGCCTGAGTCTTCTCCCTCCTCCCGCCTCGCTGTCGACGCCGTAGCTGCCCCGATCGCCGACGCCGCACGCGTCGCCCATCCGCCGTCGCTCGCGCATAGATAAGCTTCCCCCGCACCCCTCGAACCCTAGAACCGTTCACTCGCCCTCTCGTTCTCCCTCTCTCGCGAAACCGACGGCGCCCGAACGCAGCCGTCGCCGTCGCTGCTCGTCTCCACGGCCACCGTGTCTCCCTCGCCTCTCCGACCAGCTCAGCTGCACCGCCATCGTCTTCTCCTTCTTCCTCGACCACGCGTACAAGCCCGAGGCCACGGCGTTGGCCGAATCGAGCCGACGATCGACGCGGATCGCCGGAGCACCGCAGCTCCGTTCGTCGTCTCCTCTGCGCTACAAGGCTGTCACCGAGCCTTCTTGTGCTCCCTCGGTGAGCGCCCGTCCTTCCCCTCTTTCCCGCACTCCTCCTCTTCCCCTAGTTGTGCTTCCCTCGATGACCGAGCTCGCCGCCGCCGTTCTGTTCTGCCATCGCGGCCACCGCATGCGTCACCCTCACCCGAGCAGCGCGCCGAGCTCCTGGAGCTCCCAGCAGCCGAATCAGCGCACGCCCGCAGTCCTGCGAGGCCCGTGGCACCATTTTTGCCCGAGCCCGAACTCCGGCCGCCGCAAGGATGGACGCCGCCGTCGATTTAGGTCACCTCCGGCGAAGCCTTGAGCACCACGCGACGCGCGCGAGCGCCAGCTTTCGAACGCAAGTGAAATCACGCGATTTGGTGTGCTGTGGCAAAATCCCGAGCCCCTCCGGCGAGTCAGCCGCCGCGGAGCGCTCGCCGGCGCCTGTTCCGGCGACTCCAATGTGGCAACCGTGTGGGGTCCGCCCGTAGTCACTGCCAGTGGGCCCCAGGCCGCTGTTTGACCCAGTTGACTTTAGTCAACACGGGTTACTATTCCCTCTCTGACCATGACTTGTGGGCCTGGTGGACTAATTAGCTGCTAATGAATAGTTAGTTAATCCTGTTAGTTAGATGACTCACTGACAGCCCGGGCCCACTAGCTAAACCTCTCTGTTAGTTTAAATTAAATGCTGATTAACCCCCTGAGGCTGACAGGTGGGCCCCACCTGTCAGCTTGTCCCAGTCAGCAGCCCAGCTGACCGGCTGACGCATTGCTGACATCATGCTGATGCATTAAATCCTTTTCTGTTATTTAAATAATTCCAGAAATTAGTTCAAAACTTCGAAAATTAATAACTTATAAACTGTAGCTCAGATCAAAAAACTTAAAACATGAAAGTTGCTCAGAACGACGAGACGAGTCTTATCGTGTCGTCTGTTTTGATGCCGGAACCCTCTACGTAGAAGAACTCGTAACTCCGAGCCCGATTTCGGTATACAAATAGTGCACATCCTCCGACTATTAAATTCCACCTTAATCCTAAAATAACTAAAAATGACTTAGACATATCTTTAGGCAACCCTGCACTGCATCCTAGCATAGCATGCCCCATGTTGCATTTGATTGCTTTGTATTTACTTGTTTCCTCCCCCTCTTCTCTCTCGGTAGACCCCGACGTCGACGTAGCTCCTGAGGCAGACGCCGCTCCGGAGTACGACTACGTCCCCGACGACCCTGCCCTTGCCGTCGAGCAGACAGGCAAGCACCCCCTTTTTGAGCATTCCGATACCGCCCATTCTCTTCTCTCTTATGCTTGCATTAGAAGTTACTGCTGCTACTGTAACCTATATCTGCTGCATAGCCTGTTTACTTGTAACCTTCTGTTGATAATTACATGTTATCCTAAACTGTTTAGAATGGGTTGGGTAGAGACCGACAGCGACCCCCACTTATCCCGACTGCCCCGCTGGACTCTCAGAAGACCCGAGCAACGGGATCGAAGATCAGACCCTGGCACCGCACGTCACTTCCCCCTTAAATTGCTCGACACTACTGGGTTACTATCGAGTGCCGAGGGTGATACCTCGTCAGCACTTCTGATGATAACCTTGTAGGTTAGTTAATCGGTCGTGGTAAGCGAGGGTGATTCCTGCTACACCACCCCCGATATCGACGCCGTCGTGCAATACCTCAAGAGTGGACCTCGAGGGTGATTCCTCCTTCGTTCACCTTGACGACAAACATCGAGCGGGAATTCCATCGAGGGTGATTCCTCAGGGTTCCCTTTGGTGTCAGACACACAGCTACCTTGGATACTGTGACTTGACATTGAACCATGATACTAAAGACGGGTCAGCCCTGAGGGGTACTCGCACGAGCATGAATGCGAAGTGATGTGGAGTCGGGTTGACCTGAGAGGTGCCCGCGAGATAACTACGAGGCGTGGCCGGGCATTCTTAGCCCTTGCCGCAAGTCCTCGAGACGGGGCGACGGGGTCACATCGATCGTGAGTCTCTGCTCGTTACCGCGCGCTCCTAAACCACTAAACGGTTTGGATATTTGATCCGAGGGGCCTCTGGCCTGATAGCACTAACCATCACGTGGGCATAGTATGGACGTTCTGCGTCGTACACTTCAGCCGAAGCTTAATGGACGTCAGCGATTGAGCGGCGCGCGCCGAGTTGGACTAGTTAAGCAACTGCGCTTGTATTAAGGGGTTGCTAGGTCTGCTCTCGGCCGCCCTCGCAACGTGCAGGAGTTCCCGGGGCGATGGCCCAAGACCCCTGGGGGCATAGGTTTAGTCCGGCGTGCTGACCTCTCTGTTAAGTTTTTGGTCGGGTTGCGGCGTGTTGCTTAGCCGAGGCCGGGCATGACCCAGAAAGTGTGTCCGGCCGGAGTTAAGCGAGCGTGGTGGGTAACTTGGTGCACCCCTGCAGGGAAGAACTAATCTATCGATAGCCTGTCCTACGGTAACGGACACTCGGAGTTGTATCCCGATTGGTACAACTAGAACTGAGATGAGAACTGGATAGTACGGCTCTGGGATTGCTTTCTCGCAGGGAGTTGAGGAAGAATCTCTGGCCGAGGTTGATGACACTACTATATTTTACATTATGTTTCTGCACTCTTCTTATGCTGCAAGACTGATGAAGATGCTGAAGATGCTAGTCTTCGATAGGACTAGGCTTTCCCTTCTATTCTGGCATTTCTGCAGCCCGGTCCACATATACAGCCCCCTTTGAAAATGTTGCATATGTAGTGTAGATCCTTGCTTGCTGAGTACTTCGGATGAGTACTCACGTTTGCTTTACTTTCTTTTCCCCCCATATCCAATTGATGCCACCAGACGACGGAGCCCCTGAGTCAGATGCCCCAGTTGACGACCACTTCTACTACCCGCCCGGCGAGTACTACTACTACGAGGAGCCGACCGACGACCAGGAGTAGGATTCGGAGGGTCCTAGGCAGGAGGCCTACGCCTTTCGATCGTAGTATTTTGTTTTACCCCGCCTTCCAAAGGCTTATCTCTGTTCTGTAATATATCTGTACCCAGATATCTGATGCTTCCGCTGATGCTTGTATGCCATCGAGCTATGTATTCGAGCCCTCGAGGCCCTGGCTTGTAATATAAATCTTGTATGACTTTATTTATGTTTTAGAGTTGTGTTGTGATATCTTCAAGTGAGTCCTTAGGCTTGATCGTGTGCATTTGTGTGTATGGTTAGTGCACGATTAAGCCGGGGGTCGTCACAGGAAGCCCATCAGAAACATGGGGAGGGAGGAGAGGCAGGCGTTGATAAGGGCAACCTTGCCCGCTTGAGTGTTGTATCTGCCTCTCCAAGGCATCACCCGATTACCAACCTTCGTGACCACCGGGGCAGAATATTTTGCCAATAATTTATTAGGAGATATAGGGAGACCGAGATACTTGAAGGAGAAGGAACCAAGAGAGCAATTTAATAGTTGGGCGACCCTAAGGGCCTCGGCATCCGAAACCCCAGTGACAATAACTTCACTCTTGGCAAAATTGCTCTTGAGTCCGGATAAAGCTTCAAAGCATAGCAGTAGGAACTTCAAGTGGGCCACACTCTCCTCATTAAGTTCAACCATGATAATGGTATCGTCCGCGTACTATAGATAAGTTATGCCATTAGGAACGAGATGAGAACTAACGGGGGTAATATGTCCAGCTGCCGCTGCCCGCGACAGGATGTGAGACAAGGAATCAGCCACGAAATTGAATAACAGAGGGGAGGCCGGGTCACCCAGCCTCAGACCCCTACCATTGGCGAAGAAGGTACTGATATTCCCATTGACCGAAACAGTAGTGTAGCCGCCCGTGACCAACTGCATGAGCCTGTGAACCACGGCCCCATCAAAGCCCTTTGATGAATATTCTGGGAAAAAGCCGATGCCACCGCAAAATAGTGGATTCATTAGTTTGCCTAATCATATACATACACCTAGTGCATCGGCTAATGTTACGCAGCTTCCTGTCCCTTTAAAGAATAATCAAGATGACCGAAACTATGTGGGCACTTCGGCTAATAATTTTGTTCCTAGTACTACTGCTCCTATTGTTTCAACTTCGGCTCCACAAAATCACAATAGCAATAACCGAAGTTTTGGTTTTAATTCTAATTTACAGCAGCCTAGTTATCGGACAGTAGCATATAGTACACCACCACTGCCGCCTGTTGGTACCGGGGTTCCGTACGGGCCGGTACCCGATTCATATTTTAGTGGGTCTCCGTTGCAAACTTCACATGCTCAATTTTTGTTGCCGGAGTTTCCGCCGCGTGCTTGTGTTCCATCTGATCCACAAACCAGTTCTCTACAGCCCAATGATAATTTTAAGGATCAGCTTGCTAATATACTTAGAGAATTTGGTTTAGAACCTAAGGGTAGAGCACGTGCATATCAAAAACCATACCGTGATTACTTTGACTCGACACCGTATCCTCGTGGTTTTAGAATTCCAGATTTTGTTAAATTTACGGGGGAAGATGGTAGATCTACTTTTGAGCATGTAGGATAGTTTTTAGCACAATGCAGCGAGGTCGGCACATCGAATGTTTTTAGATTAAAATTATTTCCATTATCTTTATCCAGTACTGCATTTACTTGGTTTACGTCGCTTGCTCCTAATTCTATTTCAACATGGGCACAATTGGAGCAAAAATTTCATGAGTACTTTTATAGCGGTGAAACAGAACTTCGGCTTTCAGATTTAACTATGGTTAGGCAGAAGTATAATGAGCATGTTCACGATTATATTAGGAGGTTTAGGGATGTCAAGAACCGATGTTTCAGCTTGACCATAGCCGAGAAGGATTTATCCGATCTTGCCTTTTCGGGTCTACTCGCTCATATTACAGAAGGCTTTGGCGCAAGAAAACCGGTCTAAGGAAATTAAACAATATAGACAATTTAAAAAGAATTGAAATAAAGAGAAAGATAACCATGCGGTTAATGCTTTAGATTATGATAGTGATTTGGTTAGTGAGGATGATGTTAATATATGTGTAGCCGAATGGGTTCAAGCGCCAAAGTCAAAACCCTTTGCATGTTCTGCTTTGAAACCTACACCTGCTAGAAGAGACGAAATTAAATACACTTTTGATGTTGGCAAGTGTGATAGAATTTTCGATATGTTACTACAAAATAAATTAATTAGAGTAAGAGAGGGTCATGTAATTCCACCTCCAGAAGAATTAGGTAGAAGAGCTTATTGTAAGTGGCACAATTCTTTCTCTCATGCTACTAATGATTGTAATGTGTTTCGTCGACACGTGCAATCGGCCATCAATGAAGGACGATTGATGTTTACGGAAGGTTCTAAGATGAAGCTCGACAGCGACCCTTTTCCTATCAATGTGGTCGAACTTGAGAGTAAAAAAATGCTTATTCGGTCGGATCAGACCGAATCCGCAAGAGAGAAAAATGTTGTTGATAACAGTGCTCCTCCAAGGATGATCAAACCAAAAAATCCAGAAATAGGAGTGTGGAAAGTCAATGGAAGAGGGAGACAAGCTCCGGGACTAAAGCCGACAGTTAACATGTTGTTGGAGAAATACACTTCACGCAAGGCCAGCAATGTGTTTAATCGGCTTGGGGGTAATAAACGTCCTAGATCTCTTTCTGGACCTGGCGGTCATGAGCGACGGCAAAGAAATTGGTATGACCAGCAGCCATATTTTGCAATGGAGCCAACATATTGGGGCTGTGCACCTCCGATGTATCCGCAGTTACCTCCATGGGGGTTTAATCCTTGGGCGCCATATCCTACAGGGCCAGCAGGTTATTTTCAGCCAGGATGGATTCCGCCGAGGCCTATGCTTAGAACAAATGTGCATGAGAAAAGGGCTCGGTTCAATGAGGAGGCTAGATCACATGACGCTATTGAGATTCGATGAAGTCGATCATCGGTGCGCAATGCAGAGGGCAAAAACTATAAGGGTGATCACAAGCGCGTATGGATGCCGGTGAAGAGTGCTGAAACTAAAGCGGCAAAAAATTCAGATGATTTAAGTGTTGCTCATGGTCTGAAAATTGTTGAACAGAGGCTGAAGGTGTTGTCAATAATATAGAATCAAGCGATGATGGTGCATTAGGATCGGTCCCCAAGAAAATTATTGATACAGAGAAAAACAATGGTGTGAAGGTGCAACCAATGGCCCGATCTAATCAATATGAGAAAGAAACTAATTCTGGGCGTAGCATGCATGCACAATCAGACAAGGCATATGTTGTATCCTCACGCACTAGTCAACAATCTAAATCGGCAGGTTTGTATGCTGATTTAGTTAAGGGAACTTGTGGCCCAGGAACGTCCAAGAGTTCGCCTCCAATGGATTTCAAGTATAACAGCAACACATGCACACGTTGGGATTCCAGTAATGTACGCGGACATAATTTTAATGCTAGTAAAGTATATAATCAGCAGAGAAGTTTTTCGGCCAGGGAAATATCCCAGTACAGGCCGAAGGACCCGGGGGCAGCGAAATTAAGTCAGTCGCGCCAGGGACTAAACCAGCACCTCAGTGGTGCCCAAAGGGACTTACCCACACTCAAAAAGAACGTGTACAACGACTGCGGACATTGGAAATAAAGGAATAGATAGCTGAGAAGAAGCGCGATAAATGGTTCAATGAAGATAAACCAATTGTACCCACAAAGACTTGGAAGGAGAAGCGCATCACAACGGAGGAAAATAAAAATATGGATGACACAATTGTTGCTGAAAATTCAGAGAATAACGGAGACGCACCTACTGATATGGATGTTAATATGGTGTTCGCGTTGCCTGCTGAATTTCGCGCGCCCGAGGCTAAAATTGTTGAACTTGTTCTTGGCCCAAAGAATGCTACATTTGAAAAACCAGAGAAGCATGGACAGCACCTAAAGCCATTGTTTATCAGAGGTCATATTGATGGTAAGCCTATTGGTCGCATGCTTGTTGATGGCGGTGCAGGTGTTAATATTATGCCCTTTTCGGTATTTTCTAAGCTAAACCGAAAAGAGAGTGAGTTAATGAAGACCAATATGGGACTTAGCGAGTTCTCAGGAGAATTATCTGAAGCTAAGGGTGTTATTTCTATGGAGCTCACAGTCTGAAGCAAAACATTGCTGACTGCGTTTTTTGTTGTTGATGTCAAAGGACGGTATAATATTCTTTTGGGACGCGACTGGATTCATGCAAATTGTTGCATTCCTTCTACTCTTCATCAATGCTTAATTCAGTGGGTTAATGATGATGTTGAGGTGATTGAGGCGGACAAGTCTTCTTGTATTGCTTTGACGGAGGCGCCGGTTGATTGGCAACACGGTGAGATGCGATGTTTGACCGGTAGGGATTTATCGGACTATGATTACATTAGTATTGGTAGAGATGGTTTTGTACCTATAAATGCACAGCCGGCTAATGTAGCTCGGCTTAATGATTTATCTATATAAATGATGAATAAAGACGACAGTATTAAGTGGCTGCAAAGACGCACGGAGGAGTATCGTTCCAGAAAGAACGATATGCATGAAACTATTGAAGATTTTGATAACATGGAAAAGCTTGGACAGGGATTCTCATCGGCTGATCCACTTGAAGAAATTGATATTGGTGATGGAAGTATTCCGAGACCTACATTTATCAAAGCTAGCTTGAAAGCTGATCAGAAAAGCAAGGTATGTCTATTACTTAAAGAATTCGTTGATTGCTTTACTTGGAATTATACTGAGATGCCCGGTTTGAGTAGAGATTTAGTAGAACATAGACTATCTATTAAATCCGGTTTTAGGCCGCATAAACAACCTCGTAGAAGTTTCAATCCTAATTTGTATGACCGCATCAAAGAAGAAGTTGATTGGTTGATAAAAGCTAAGTTTATTCGGCCGTGTAGATATGCAGATTGGGTTTCTAATATTGTGCCCGTGGAAAAGAAAAATACTGGTAATATTAGAATCTGTGTTGATTTTAGAGATTTGAATAAGGCTACTCCGAAAGATGAATATCCTATGCCTATAGCCGACATGCTTATTAATGATGTGTCTGGACATAAAGTGATTAGCTTTTTAGATGGTAATGCAGGTTATAATCAAATATTTATGGCCGAACAAGATATGTCTAAGACTGCTTTTCGTTGCCCAGATTTTGTTGGTTTATTTGAGTGGGTCGTTATGACATTTGGGTTGAAAAATGCCGGCGCTACATACCAACGAGTTATGAATTTAATTTTTCATGATCTTCTAGGCATTGTACTAGAAATATATATTGATGACATAGTTGTTAAATCGGATGGGTTTGATCATCATTTAGCCGATTTAAGATTAGCTTTTGAAAGGATGCGCCGGTATAGACTAAAAATGAATCCACTCAAGTGTGCTTTTGGTGTGTCGGCTGGTAAGTTTTTAGGCTTCATAATTCATGAAAATGGCATAGAGATTGACCCTAAGAAAGTGGAGGCAATTAGAAATTTGAAGGAACCCACGTGTAAAAGGGATGTGCAAAAGTTGTTAGGAAAAATTAATTACTTGAGACGATTCATATCTAACCTTGCAGGGAAAATTGAATCGTTTGTTCGTCTACTTCGGCTAAAGAATGAAGCCGAATTTACTTGGGGGGCAGAGCAACGAGATGCTTTTAATAATATAAAGCAATGCTTGTCGAATCCTCCAATATTGCACGCGCCCAAGTCTGGTGTGCCATTCAGGTTGTACATTGGTGCACAAGATAGGGTGATCGGTGCGGTGTTGGTGCAAGAGGACAGCGGGAAAGAATACATTATTGCATACTTAAGACGTCGTTTGCTCGACGCCGAAAGTCGGTACGTGTTTATTGAAAAGTTATGCTTATCCTTATACTATGCATGTACCAAATTTCGGCCTTATCTTCTTTCTAGTACGTGTATGGTAGCTTGTCAGGCCGACGTCATTAAGTACATGTTGCAACAACCGATTCTTAGTGGTAGGATTGGAAAGTGGGCTTATACGCTAATAGAATATGATTTAACATATGAATCGTTGCGTGCTATGAGGGGTCAAATTATCGCCGATTTTATTGTTGATCATAGGATTAAGGATGATGAAAATATTAATTATGTTAGTGTATGCCCATGGAAACTTTATTTTGATGGATCGGTTTGTAGGGACGGGCAAGGCGTCGGTAATGTTTTAGTTTCACCTAATAATGTTGTTTATGATACATCGGTCCATTTGGAATATCCTTGCACTAATAACCAAGCTGAGTATGAAGCTTTGCTATTTGGTTTGCAAACTTTGGTTGATATGGGTGTAAAGGATATAGATGCTTTTGGGGATTCACTTCTGGTAGTACCGCAAATTAAAAGCAAATTTCAATGTTTTGATAGGTTATTAAATAGTTATTTGGACCGATGTTTAGACATAATTAAATCTCTAGATACGTTCACCATCCGTCATATACCTAGAGAAGAAAATTCTAGAGCTAATGGTTTAGCACAGCAAGCATCCGGTTATCACATTAGTAAAGGAATGTTTTTTATATTAGACAAGCCGATGCATGCTGAGTCTATCATGCTAGATACTTCGTAACAGGGTACACTTGGTCAAAAGACAGTTGAACAACTAGCAGTACATTGCATTGCAGATTCGGTGCATAAGTCACAAACGACCGAATTAGCAAATAATTTAGAACCAAGTGATTGAAGAGTTCCTTTGGTTAATCATTTAAAGGATCCAAGTCAAACGAGAGATAGGAAAATTCGGCGACAAGCTTTAAAATATACTTTGTTTAACGAGTTGTATCGCCGAACAATAGATCGGTTATTTTTAAAGTGCTTGGATTCTGATCAATCTAAAGTAGCTATGGGTGAAGTGCACGAAGGAATATGTGGGACACATCAGTCGGCTCACAAAATGCGATGGTTATTAAAAAGAGCGGGTTTTTATTGGCCGACTTTGCTAGATGATTGTTTTCGGTACTATAAAGGTTGTGAGGCATGTAAAAAAATTGGGAATGTACAGCTAGCGCCCGCGGCTATGTTAAATCCTATAATTAGGCCGTGGCCATTTAGAGGATGGGGCTTAGATTTTATTGGTGAAATACATCCTTCGTCTTCTAAAAGACATCGCTTCGTCCTAGTAGCCACAGATTATTTTACTAAATGGACGGAAGCAGTTCCGTTGAAAAATATGACTCATAAAGAGGTTATTAGTTTTGTTTTAGAGAATATTATTCATAGATTCGGTATTCCTGAAACTTTCACTACCGATCAAGGTGCTTCTTTTATGTCTCATCAATTTCAAGAATTTGCCGAATCGTTGGGAATTAAATTGTTAAATTCATCGCCTTATTATGCTCAGGCTAATGGACAGGCCAAATCTAGCAATAAAACTTTAATTAAGCTTATAAAGAGGAAAATTGAGGAGCA
This sequence comes from Thinopyrum elongatum, assembly GCA_011799875.1. Classification (NCBI taxonomy): domain Eukaryota; kingdom Viridiplantae; phylum Streptophyta; class Magnoliopsida; order Poales; family Poaceae; genus Thinopyrum; species Thinopyrum elongatum. Next base: position 402,238,530 of record CM022302.1, on the reverse strand, counting down.
TCCGAAAAGATGGCATGAGGTACTTTCGGAAGCTTTATGGGCTCATAGGATATCTAAGCACGGAGCGACTCAAGTAGCACCGTATGATCTAGTATATGGTCAGGAGGCGGTGTTACCCGTAGAGGTTAATTTACAAGCTCTTAGAGTGGCCAAACAAAATGATTTGTCGGCTGTAGATTATCATGATCTGATGATGGATAAGATAGATGATATTTCAGAAGAGAGATTAAGAGCTTTACGAGAAATTGAGAAGGAGAAATTAAGAGTAGCCAAGGCTTATAATAAAAAAGTGAGAGAAAAATCGTTTCAAATAGGAGATTTAGTGTGGAAAACGATTTTACCTATTGGAACTAAAGATAGGAAATTCGGCAAATGGTCGCCGAGTTGGGAAGGCCCGTATAAAATTATAGAGATTGTTCCTGGAAATTCATATTTTGTACAATCTTTGCAGGGAGATAAGTTGTCGAAAGCTCTCAATGGAAAATATTTGAAGAAGTATTATCCTAGCATGTGGCAGGAGGCCTGAACATGTTGTGGCCGATATGTTATTCCAAGTATCGCCCTAAGCAAATTTGGCCGATGTATCGTTGGACATCACCCTGAGTAATGATATGATCAGTGATCGACTTAATCCTACGGCAACTGCTATAGTATTTTTGGTCAATGTAATTGCATCAAAAACAGGGGGGCATGTGTTGATGGTAAAATTTGGCTACTTAGTATATGGTGAGCCAAATTAAATCAATGATTTATCAAGCTGATCGGTTAATGCATTGTTGAAGTATTGCCACAGGAAAATTTTATGGAAGGTGAAGATACAAAGTCCTAAGAAGAATAATATGCTACACTGAACCATGGGTGTGCTGCATAAATGGGCTATATATCTACGTATATAAAGAAGTATGCTTAGTATTGATGGCCATTATCCAGTTTGATTTGCGACGTTGCCGGAATATTTAAATATTTTCTTTGTGAACTCAAGATATTTATATGTATGCTTAGCTAATATATTATTTAGTGTGATAGCGACGTGGCCAGAATATTTTATTCATATATACGAGTGCTTGTACGTGAATATGGCCTAGGTTTGCTACGTACTTAGTAGATTTTTGTACACATATGTACATAGTAGCCGACTCAACAAAGATAAGTCCTGGCCGGTTTTAGCTTCAGAGTTGTAATCTTATATGCCAAGTCCAGCGTGTCATATATATGTAAGGCCGTGGCCGATTGAAGAGGACAACAATCGATCTATTCAATAAACCAATCTACTTTTTCACGTATGTTTTATCTATCGTTCTTTTCCTGCTGAACCCTAGCAGCCTTAGGGTTTGATTCATCTTTGCCGTTTTGCGTTGAAAAGCGGCCGTCCCTCCTCTACGAAAGCGAGGGGATCTTTGTTGCTTTGCTCGGAAAGCAATCGTTCGTCGACACAAAAGTACGACGGTTATCGTGCTGTCGCGCTGCAATTTTGCGTGGCAACAATACTCACATCTATGTTTACCATTTCTTTAAGTGGAACCCAATGATTGATCTAGCGAGGTTATGCTGTTAAGGTTGGTTGCAACCATATGTAGTAATGTAGTATGTAGTCGAAGGTAAAACTGAAAATTGCATGAGAAGCAGCATAAGGAAACCGCGGAGGGGTGGGTAAAAAGACCGGATCTAAATCTTTTTAACTCACCATGCACAACTCCTTCATGCCATCTTTTCCGAGGCACCACCGATCCTGAAGACACCTCCATAGATTACATCATACTGGTCGAGAGAGCAAAAAAATTAGATAAAAATCAAGAGAGCAAGATTTTTTAGATAAAAAATCGAGAGATCAAGATCAAAAGGTCAACATCCATTATGTTTACCTCATAGTATTGTTTTTATACTCATTCCGAAAGATGGTTGCAATAACTGTCCAAAAAGATCCAAATTTCTCCTGAAACATAATAGAAACCCTATCGGCACCCTGATCTTCTCTTGGAATAAAATTCTGAAACTTCATTTTAAATAGGGTCACCTCCATCATTTCCTGATGAATATATGGGCGGCTCATCCTCTTAAAATGCATAGGAATTCTAGAGAACAAAGCAGGTATCTGTACCTGAAGGTGTGTATGAATCTTAGAAACTTATCAAGTTCGTCTTCTTGGAGATGGTTGTTGGTATGGTATACTATCAGGCCATCCAAGTTTATCAGCTTCAGAACCCCCTTTTGAGTCACAACTGCAAGTGTTGGATGCCATGATAAAAGCAGTGATATTCCATGGTACATGCCAGCGGAAAATCGTGTCGGACGGTGCTCGTTGAAGATGACAAGGAAGCAGCCGAGCTGCCGACCGTCGATCATCTTCTTGCAGAGTCGCGAACAACCATGACTGCCCATGATGAATAATTGTTTTCTGACATGAAGTCAACCATGAAAAGTTGGGAGTGCAGGAACCATGCTGAATCTATTTTCAAGTGTCTTACTTCTATAATATACAGGCACCAATTTATCTGCAAAGTTTGTAAATAGACATTTACAAGAAACATGGTAATATTATTATTAATATATCAAGCTGAAATCAAAACTTCACATGGAACAGACAGTTTCCAGAAAATAGTGATGCATTGACTATTTCCTGAACGTGCATTAAATCATAATTATGTATATTCAAGTGTCGATAACATCAGGACATAACTTTGATTTACTGAAAGCTTAAGGAAAGTGGCATACTTTTAAAAATAAAAATACTAATACCATGCCATTTTAGATGCAGATAGTTTTATGCATCAGTACAAACACTCCAGAACAAAACTCCACACAATCTGTTTTAGAAACAAAACTCCAAAACACCCCATGTAGTAAAATAAGTTGGCTAAGTAAAAAGAGAGCAAATATTCGACATGCCTGACATTGACAATACTATGAAATATCACGGCACTGTCAGCACTGTCAATTATCTTGCTGGAAACATTACCTTCACTCAGGGATAGTGCTAATTTAGTGCACAGCAGGAGGAAAACAAACATGGACCTGAATGACACAGCAGGAGGAAAACATAGTTATGAACAAGCAACTGGAGTCTGCAGATGTAAATGAACCTGATATTTGTTCCCTGCTCCAGCAGGAATATAGCTACAATTACTAAATTGACATGAGAACCAACACACTTGCAGGGGCATGTAGTCAGCACACAAATATGTTTGGTTCATGCAAGTGAAACACATGAAATTCCATTACAAGTGACATGGTATTTCCCTCTACTGAACTATGATTTAAAGACCTTATTAAAAAAATGAACCTATTCTAATTCAGATCTCTACTATTGGTTGGTCCAGTCGATCCAAATCCAGATCGGCAAAGAGACGCACAACAAAGAGACGTCGGGGCATCAAACATAAGAGAGACGAGAGGGTGGAATTTGAGAGGGAAACGAAACATACTTGACTTCGGGGCCGAGACGCCGCACTACCGTCGGTCGCACCGGCCGCACGAGCCTCGTCATGTCCGAATGCTATACATGCATGTGGCCACAAATCCATCAAAACTGGTCGTGTAGGAGGAGCTCACCCATGGCGGTGGCTGCATCTGGAGGCGGCAGCGAGGGAGACTTTGAGCCGCCCCCTCCTTCCTCGGTGGAACATGGCGGAGGAAGAGATTCTGGACAAGGTGGGGGATTGGTCTTCCGCGGCGACGGCGGCCACCTCGAGCCCCTTCCACCACAGCCGTGCAAGCGCAGATCCGGGAGCAGCTTCCTTGACAAGCACGCGCGCGTCACGGACGTGGAGCTCCGCCGCCTAACCTTGACGATCTGCAAGTGGATCCGGCAATGGGGAGAAGGGTGGGGGTGGTGGAGGTGGCTGAGCGGGAGGTAGGGAAGGCGGGGGGCGGTGGCGGCGGAGCGAGAGATGGGGGCGGCGCCGCATCGCGAGGAGAGGGAAAGAGAGCGGTCGCACGGGAGGGTGGATCGAGAGGAGAGGCTGAGTACGGTTTTTTTTCGTTTCGTAGCGGGAGCGTGGTGGGAGGTGGGGCGAAAAAAACCAGACAAAAAAAGCCAGACGAAAATAAACCTGGACGCAATCCTACCAACTGCTCCATTAAGAGTAGAGATTTGCTATTGTAAATGTTCATAATTTTTTTATAAACTTGGTCAAAATTTATAAAGTTTGACTTTAGTTAAATCTAATATGCAAAGTAAATAAAAACGGAAGGAGTAGCAAATTTGGAAAGTATACGACCTAATATGTTGTTCTTCACATCACGTCAATTTGGACCACTGGATTCGGTCAATGCACACCATATTGTTCTTCACATCGCGTCAACTGGACTCCCGCTTCGATCTCCTCTGAGTGAATCGTAACAAACCACCATATTTGCGGCTAGGTTGGCAGAAAACCATTAACTCATTAATCCGTTATAGAAAACACCTGAAAATTTGTTAAGTCGTTGCAAAAAGCACTAATCGTATGATTTGGCCCGTTTAATCACTTCTTACAAGTGAGGCCAGATTGTAAGGAATTAACTTAGCAAAATAATAATAATAACACATACACCCCTAGATCTAAAAAACAAAAGCAATCAGACCCTCCCCCGTGGAACACCGACGCCCTATCCACTACGCGCTGCCGCCGCGCTGCTGCCATCCGCCGCCGCTCGGCTCCAGGCCGAGAGGATGAGGGAGGAGGAGCCCATCTGGTTCGCGCGCTTCGACGAGGACCTGCCGGCGCCGGACGAGCTCATGCCGCTCTCGCAGTCGCTCATCACCCGCGATCTCGCCGCCGCCTTCGACATCCCCATGCACGCGGGCGGCCCGCTCAGCGGCGGCGCGGGGCGGCCAGGAGATGAACGGCGGCGCGTCGTCGGCCGCCGGCTCCAGCGACGGCAACGGGGAGGAGCCGGCCAGGACCCTCAAGCGGCCGCGCCTCGTGTGGACGCCGCAGCTGCACAAGCGCTTCGTCAACGCCATGGCGCACCTCAGCATCAAGAACGCCACCGTGCTGGCATCCCAGCCTGGGCTCCACCGTGCCGGACGGATGGCAGCAGTGCGGCGGTGGCGCGTAGTGGATAGGGCGTTGGTGTTCCACGGGGGAGGGTCTGATTGCTTTTGTTTTTTAGATCTAGGGGTGTATGTGTTATTTTTTTGCTAAGTCAATTCCTTACAATCTGGCCCCACTTGTAAGAAAGTGATTAAACGGGCCAAATCATCCGATCAGTGCTTTTTGCAACGACTTAACAAATTTTTCGGTGTTTTCTGCAACGGATTAACGAGTTGGTGATTTCCTATAAACCTAGCCGCAAATATGGTGTTTTCTTGCAATTGACTCATCTCCTCTAGCTGCATCTTTCCACCATGCCCTGCACATCGTGCCCAGCAGCACAGCACCGGCGGTGCAGCTTACATCGATGCTGTAGCAAAGCAAAGAGCCGTCACTGCAAGCATCACGGACGCCACCAGTGAACGTTGCACCGCAGCACCGGGAGCCGCCGGCGAAGCTCCATTGCACCCCCGAGGTTTGCATCGCAACTCTGGGGCCACCGACAAGCGCTGCATCACACATCAGAAGCTGCCGATGAAATTCCATTGCAGCACCGAGGTTTGCATCGCAGCTCCGGGCCAAGCGCTGAATCGCACACCGGAAGCTGCCGACGAAGCTCCGTTTGCAGCACCGAGGTTGAATCGCAGCCGCCGGCGAGCGATGCATCGTAGCACCGGGAGCAGCCAGCGAAGCTCCATTGTAGCACCTAGGTTTGCATTGCAGCTCCGGATTGCTGGCGAGCGCTGCATCGCAACACCGGGAGCCACCGGCGAGTGCTCCATTGCAGCACTACAGCGTGACCCATTGCAACACCTCCGCGCGACCCCCCATCGCAACGCCGGTGATCCCCTTGCGCCAGCGTCCACGGGCGGGCTTGCAGCGGGTGTCGTCTCCTAGATGTCCATTGCAGCAGACGGGCAGCGCCCCTTCCCATCAGGCCATCGGCGCTGCAACATTGGCGACGAGCCCTTTCGGTAGCATCGCATCTGCAGCGTCTCCGGCTGGCCTTCCAGCGCCCGTGAGTTTCATCTCCGCCGGGATTGAAACATCTCCTTAAAAAAAATGCCTGACAACGGCGCCTCCCACAACACGACTTTGCGCTCGGCTGCTGCTTCGATTCACCGGTGAAATAGATGGGGCAGTCGACGGAGGAAGAGCATCGATCGAAGGGAGGGAAACGAGCTAGATTTCAGAGGAGTTGGGGAGCTGGGGTCAATGACCCAGTTGGGTTTCTTTGTTTGCATAGCTCGCGTGGGGATAAACGTTGAGGATGGATAAGCAGTGCGTAAGCCCACCGCGACGTGTGGCAGGCGTTGGAGGAGGCTTACGTTGGGTTGTAATCAGCCGGCTTAAAACAAATGTTTTTTTCTCTTAAAACGCTCGTAAATGTCCGAACGGTTGTGTCCGGACGCTGCAAGCCATTCAATGCAGTACTCCATCGGTTTCGTGGAAGCGTCAGCTTCTTTGAAATTTTGTAAATCGGACGCAAATTAGAGGGAGCTTTGTGGACATCCGGACTGCCACCACGTACATGCCTGACTGCGGCGTCTCACCTCAAAACCCTCTCCGCGCGAAAAAAGCTTTTCAGACGAAGTGGTCGCCGCACATTCAGGCCGATCAGGCCGCTCCAGAGCGGACTAACTCCACACGGCATTGATGTTGGTCAGAGTGATGTGATTGGACAAGTGAGCGGGCCGCTTTAATACCCACGAGGCGACCAAGAAGCCTACTCTGACCGGTGCGGCGCATTGAAGCCAGTTGCCTGTCCGTTCACCTCGCTGCACCTATTTAAGCACGGCTCCGGCGCTGTCCGCACCACTCCTCGTCTCTCCGCTCCTCTCTGTATCCGCTCACCACATCCTCACCTCTCCGCTCACCTAACAATGCCGAAGTCGTGGTTCTCCGGGCCAGCAGATGGACAAATACGGTGTTCAGTTTAGGAGTTGGCATTGGAGATGCCTTTAGTACTTTTGTCGAGGAGTCGTCCTATTCCCGGGGCAAGGCTAGAGGTTGGAGTTCCGATACATCGAATATCTCCAAGATTTGGGCATAAGCCCGGATGATTCCCGCGTGTAAGTTATACACGCCCAACTTGCCCTCGTGACCTTATATCAACCAGTAGAAGATCTTTGTGAGATCTTAAACTAACCCATGGGTAACTGGTCAGACGAAGGGGATCCACGGAACAAGAATAAGGTGCAGAATAATGATAAGATTATTGCTATACAGGTGTGGATGTAATCTAAGAATTGCTTGCGCTTGGCATCGATCTATCTACTCTAGTTGACAAATTCTCTAGCTAGATGTCCAGATCTCTTCGCTCTTGGATTGATCTGTTGTCGTCCTCAGACTGAGTATGGTCGTTGGGAAGCAATGACGCGATCAGCCTTTTCCCCCGACCGACCGATCGCGTCATGGCGATCTACACGAATATAACTCGTGGTCTACGCTTCTCCGGCTCCAGTTAACCAACCAGCCACGCGCACAACGATGCATTTAAAGAACGGCGTGGATGGAGCTATGCAGATATGTACTCCACGACGGGAGCAGCAACGAGACTTGTTTTTACTAGTGCCACCTTTCACAGAGATACTAGCTAGATACGTGCCAATCTCCCTCAGTTAGCTGCTCAACTACACCTCTCCAAGACCGATCTTCGATCTTCGTCAGCGTCAGTGCTGCCGGTGCCGGCCGTGTCACGGGTTCATACTTGCAGTCCGGTCGTGCGGAGCTGATCGATTCATTAATCATAAATCAATGGGGAGAACTGATAGGGCGGTGCAATACTCCTCCACGAACGAGAACACGTGTATGCAATATGCATGCACGTACGTACGTAAGGAAGCTAAGGTGCATGCATGAACATCTGGAGGAAGGCGACCCGGCCGGCCAGATCGATACGACCGTGTTGACCGACATGCATGCAGACGAAAATGGCGGCACATGGATCCGAAGGAACGAGCGCGCACGTACGTGGCCGTACGTACGTGGAACCACTTGTCACGAACACACGCGCGCACACACACACTTAAACCTGACGTGACAATGCAAGTTCACGCGTGATCGACCGATCGTCCCAACGACAGTGCGTATGAAGTTCATGGAAGATTCCGCGATCCATGTCGATCAGTAATGCGTATGCATGTATGCTAGCTGCTGTGCTGGATTCAGGGCCAGCACAAGCAGATATATGCACAAGATAGTCTGGAGCGAAAGCACATGTACCTCTCTACACTTTGCTGGTACGTACGTACCCAGCTGGGGGATGTGGGTCTACCGCACTTGTGATCGCGACGTCTTACTAGATCAATGCATGCTCTGATGCTCACAGCGACAGGCCAAAAGCGATCGTCGATAACAAAAACAAGTGTTGACTCGCTGTCGACCGGCATTTGACAATTCTGGTGTGCCGGTGGATATTCTACCCTTTTCTTCTACTGTTCTACTGTGCCACGCCAGGTATCCTTAGTTTCTTATCCACAGAGTTTACATGGGACAGCCTAGCTAGTCTTGACAGTTCATAAGTATGATTTCTTCCTAATACAACAGACATTTGCCTTCCCACCGAACTGTTTGATCCTGTCGAACTAATTGCCATCTGCATTGAACCTATAACTACTGTCCAACCAAAAGGCAAAATGGAAAGACACGGCCACACACGGACTTTTTTTTTAAATAGGTATGTTTTTGGTCCCTCAAGTTCTCAAAAAGTATAGACTTGGTCCCTCAAGATTTTTTGGTATATATTTGGTCCCTCAAGTCTCAAAACCGGACAAGTTTGGTCCTAAACCAGATTTTAACCCCGTTGACCGCCACAAAACCGCCTGATGAACAGTAAATTCGAGTTTTTTTTCAAAAAATCTTCAAAAAAATCTGAAATTTTTTGGGGTCCAATATGCTTACATGCACAAGGTGTGACCAAATTTTCGTGGTCTTTCGACACTCGAGGAGCTCGTAACAAAAATATCTGTCCGATGAATAGTAAATTCAAAAAAAATATAAAAAAATTCAAAAAATTCTGAAATTTTTTGAGGTCCAATATGGTTACATGCGCAAGGTGCGGCCAACATTTTGTCATGAAATGACGTAGGATGGGCTCTAGCAAAAAAAACAAATTTTGGCCAATTTTTGTGAGCGAAAATTTGTTTTTTTTGCCACGAGCTCCTTGAGTCTCAAAACACCACCAAATTTTGGTCGAACCTTGCGCATGTAACCATATTAGACCCCAAAAAATTTCAGAATTTTTTGAATTTTTTTTCGAATTTATTATTCATCGGACAGATATTTTATTTTTTTGTCACGAGCTCCTCGAGTGTCGAAAGACTATGAAAATTTGGTCGCACCTTGTGCATGTAAGCATATTGGATTTTTTTGAAGTTTTTTTTAAAAAAAACTCGAATTTACTGTTCATCAGGCGGTTTTGTGGCGGTCAAACCCGGTCAACGGGGTCAAAATCTGGTTTAGGACCAAAATTGTCCGGTTTTGATACTTGAGGGACCAAATGTATACGAAAAAATCTTGAAGGACCAAGTCTGTACTTTTTGGGAACTTGAGGGACCAAAAACATACTTTTCTCTTTTTTAAACCTAAGTGCATAGCTCAGTGTTTCGCCTAATCACCTAACAGATGCCAAAAGAACAACTCATGGTCCGGAGAACAGCCGGCAAATACATTGTTAGCTGTACATGCTTTTATCCTGAATCATGCTCACGGACAGGGCCAGCCTTAAAGATGTAACCACTCTAAAAAGTTCAGAACAGAACAGAACAGAACAGAACAGCGTGTAGCACAGTCGTCGGAACATAACACCACAGCAAACGAGAGCAGATCTTGCGCAAGCTTGAGGAAAGGGTTTTTCCGTCAAAAAGATACACACTTGGAAGGATTCTGCGGCAATAATTCTCCTCCGTCCATTTGTTTAAGCTCCTCTCTGGCAGCCTCCCGCGGAACTTCTGACGAAACCGCTATATAAAGCGAGGCAATCTTCCAGCATAGCTCCCCGTACTTGTTGCAGCCATATCTTGCGCTAGCTTCTCCTCCCTCCGTGGGCACCGCCATTGCCCTAGACCTGATCTAATAGGATCGATCGATACAGTAGCCCTGGCTGACAGTTCTTCTAGTTGCACCTTGGTGTCCATGGAAACACTATGGGTTGTTGCCTTGGCCATGGCCGTAGCTTCCATCCTGTGGGCGTACAGATGGAGCCACCCCAAGGCCAACGGCCGGCTGCCCCCGGGTTCCCTCGGCCTCCCTCTCCTCGGCGAGACCATGCAGTTCTTCGCCCCTAATCCTACTTGCGACGTCTCCCCCTTTGTCAAGGACAGGGTGAACAGGTAGGGTAGTTAACTCACCACGGTTATGCACCACGTACACGGTACCAGCACCCAAACCCAATCAGTTCATGATCACATTGGACTGTTGGAGTAAGTATGCATGAGACTGAGCTTGCTCTGACATTGGATGTGTGTATAGGTACGGTACCATCTTCAAGACCAGCGTCGTCGGCCGAGCGATGGTGGTGTCGGCAGAACCGGACCTTAACCACTACGTGTTCCAGCAGGAGGGCAAGCTGTTCGAGAGCTGGTACCCGGCCACGTTCACCGAGATTTTTGGTCGCGACAACGTCGGCTCCCTGCACGGCTTCATGTACAAGTACCTCAAGACCCTCGTGCTCCGCCTGTACGGCCAGGAGAACCTCCGGGCAGTGCTCCTCACCGACACGGACACTGCCTGCCGCGCCACCCTCGCCTCCTGGGCTGGCCAGCCGAGCGTCGAGCTCAAGGACAGTCTCTCCACCGTAAGACCACCATGTTCAGTACATGAACTACCTGGTACTGCGTTTAACATCATCAGATTAGAGATCATTGCTGATGTGCATCTCCTGTTTGTTACTTGTCCTAGATGATCTTCGACATTACCGCGAAAAAGCTGATCAGTTACGAGCCAACCAAGTCGTCCGAGAGCCTGAGGAAGAACTTCGTGGCCTTCATCCGGGGGCTTATCTCCTTCCCGGTGAACATCCCCGGCACAGCATATCATGAGTGCATGAAGGTACGCACATGCGCACAAAGCCGCAAATGCTTCTTGACCGGCCTACGTAGTGCACAAAACTGCACATGCGTGTCAAGTCAGCATACGACCGGTCAAATGGCGGCTCTCGCGGAACCCACTCCGTTAAGCTTCTCTCTGCCTGGAACGCTTGACGGAGCTGCAATTGCATGTCTGTGCAGGGGAGAAGGAACGCCATGAAAGTGCTAGAGAGGATGATGAGGGAGAGGATGGCAGACGAGGGGAGGCAGCGCGAGGATTTCCTCGACGTGATGATCGAGGAGCTGAGGAGGGAGAAGCCTGTGCTCACCGAGACCGTGGCGCTGGACCTCATGTTCGTGCTCCTCTTTGCGAGCTTCGAGACTACTGCCTTGGCCCTCACGCTAGGCATCAGGCTCATTACCGAGAACCCGAGGGTGCTCGAGGCGTTAACGGTTAGTAGTTAGTATAAACTGCATGCGACTTTACGTCAATCAATCTCGATCGATGTTGTGTGCAGCGGCAAGAACTAGCTAGGCGAGCTACTTGTGCAAAATAACAATTGACGATATAATGCGCTTTGTGTGGTCAGGAGGAGCATGAGGCGATTGTTAGGGACAGGAAGGACACGGATGCCGGCCTCACGTGGGCAGAGTACAAGTCTATGACCTTCACCTCTCAGGTGAGCCTAACCGGGACTACCTAGCTAAGATATGATGCAAATTGCACGGTTAAGAAATTGACTCGATGTAGCAGTGACTAATGAATAATGGCACTTAAGGCTGCACTGTGATAGTGGCAAGATTGATGAACCTTGACAGACCAAATGCGATTATGCAAGTAGCTTGCTTTGTGTTCCCTACCTGGGTGACCAAATGCATTAGTCCACGAGAGAGAAGATATATCGTATACTAGTTATCATCTTAACTTTTTTTCTCCAAAGTAAAAGAAACGAGATCGAGGAAGAAACTGAACGCCACTTGACTTCAGCCTCTCAAGGACTGATGAAATTGACACCCCCACCTCTGTTCATCCTTTGTTCATGAAGGTCACGTTGGAGATAGCAAGGATAGCCAACATCGTGCCAGGAGTTTTTCGGAAGGCATTGCAAGACATTGAATTCAAAGGTACATTGAGTGAGTGGTGGATGCCATACCATGTTTGAATAATAAGGACACTTTTTGGTTCATGGCGTGAGTTTAAGAAATCTAATGCTTTTTGCATTCTCCTCCTTTGGGCGCAGGCTACACTATCCCAGCAGGGTGGGCAGTCATGGTGTGCCCTCCAGCAGTGCACCTAAATCCCGAAATTTATGAAGACCCATTGGCGTTTAATCCATGGAGGTGGCAGGTTTGTGCTCGTTCATCTTTATTTATGCAAACTGAAACCAGCTCATTTCATCTTGGAAGCGAACTCAACGTTAGGGTTGCGGTACGCGCACTAAATCTAACTGCTGGCATGGCCCATCATCGACAGAGTGTCGCCATGGGCAGGGCGGTAGGTAGGTTCAGGGTTTTGTTTGCTTAAACTTCCAAGGTTCAATCCCCAGTGCCATGCAAACGACTACATCTATAAATCATACCCTAAGTTTGACCACTCTAATCAAAATAAGCTATCATTTTTATTTATTAAAGGAAGCCAATAGCAACAGTCAGGCCACTCAGTCAATGACTCCATGTAAATCTTGAATCTCTGAATTTCTCCCAAGTTGTAACTTATTGCCAACTTGGAACGTTAAAGAGTTTAGCAACTTGGAAGGATATATTAGAAGAGGAAGCCAAAGTGTACTTGGTGTAGTGGTTATCTAGTTAGCCAGCATTAGGGTGGCCAGAGAACCGCACGAGACATTGGATAAACCTACCAAAATCATATATAGTACTCCCTCTGTAAACTAATATAAGATTGTTTAGATCACTACTTTTGTGATCTAAACGAGCTTATATTAGTTTACAGAGGGAGTATTTTACTGTATTTGCATGGGATCATGACTAGATTGTAATGTACTCTAGCATGTTTGGGTTCTAGGACTCCAATTGGAGAATTCATCAATGTGGCAAGTTGTGCTATTTCAATACCTGCTTATTTGGGAAGCAAATGCAGAAGTCGAGTTTCTGGTAGTGTATATAGGGGATGAACCTGAAAGTTCGGTAACAATAAGCTCAGTTCTCTCTATTGTGCTACGTGATTAGTCCACTTGTGCGCGGTCAAGTCAGCTTCTAAGCAGCATACTGTCAAATGATACTTAACCCTCGCTGTTCTGCTGATAAGGAACAGGTAGGAATAAAGAAAAGGAAGCGGCCTTGCTAGTGTCCCACAGAGGTAGAAGCAAATGGAAGCTAGATTAATATATATCTGCTTACAGAAGCGTCCATGCACGCATGGCCTTCATGAGCGAGAGTGCATATGAACGTCATGTGTTGTGTTTACTTTTGGGTCTAGAGTCTTGACTCACCTATCTGTCTGAAGAAATAACACTTCCGGGTTTTACTTGGACTGCAGGATAAGATGGAAATCACCGGTGGAACAAAGCATTTCATGGCGTTCGGCGGGGGTCTCCGGTTCTGCGTCGGAACCGACCTCAGCAAGGTCCTGATGGCGACCTTCATCCACTGCCTGGTGACAAAATACAGGTGCAGTTAGTCCCTTGTACACAGTCACATATGGACATTGTTTCACTATAAGAACTATGAAGGTGAAATCGGCCTTTTCTAACCTTGAGTTTCGTCATTTCAGATGGAAGACGGTAAAAGGAGGTAACATAATGCGTACCCCAGGACTGAGCTTCCCAGATGGCTTTCACATTCAGCTCTTCCCTAAGAACTGACGTCACATGTTTGTTGGCTCAGTCTGTCCGTTCGCAGCAAAAAGTCAAGAAATAACTATGTAAATGTGGTATATGTAGATTGTAAAGCACTCCTTGAGGTCGTTTTAGGGCACCTTTTTGGCCTATTGTTACTCTGGTAGTAGTATTGTAGTCACACCACAGAATATTAGTCCTCTAGTCCAAGCAAGAGGTAATTGTTTTTTAAGGGGTTGTGTATGAATTAGGTAACATTGTCATTGTTACAATCACGCAAGGCCAGTTCCATTCCAAAACGCAGTTCGGCGCTGTCCCTTGCAACACTCCACCACACAACCCAAGCAAAAGGTATTGTTGATTGTTTCCCATGATGGTAATTAGTCGCGCACACGGTCTACGTGTCTACTCATATGTTGTGTATCTCTTATATTTGCACCATTATTGCAAATGAAAGTGAATAGTTATATGTGTTTGGGTTTGTACTTGTACATGATTCTCAGCATCTGCTATTTTTTTTTTAGAAAACGCTGAATACGACATTTCATTTTGTTGAAAACAATTTTCATTCCGAGCTCTTCTATTTCATTATCATTGACTTCCATTGTTATTAGAATATTCATTGACAAAAAAAAAAGGAAATCTCTAAAATACTAGAAAACGAAGCGAAGCAAGGGGGGGGGGGGCACTCTTCTTCGGACTTTCTTTTCGCACTATTATGAATAGTGAAGTAATGAAAAAAAAGGATACAACGTACGCATATGCCACAACATGAAACACTCACACAAGTGAAAAAGGTCAAGGTTGATGAAACCACAACTGAGTTAACAGATATTCCCTCCGTCCCAAAAAGTTGAGTCGCTTATTTTGAGACGAGGAAGTAAAACTAATACAAAGTTGAGTCATTTATTTTGGAACGGAGGAAGTACATCATTTAATGATCCCTCGAGGTGAGACAGAGGTAACATCAAACCTATCCGGTGCTGAGATACAACTACTCCATCAATGAACTAAGCTATGTTCGGTTCTCACTTTTGGCATCTATTATGCACTCCTTCCATTCCAAATTAATTGAAGTTATAGCTTTGTCATAAGTCAAACTTATTTACGTCCGAGCAACTACATAGAAAAATACGCTAATATATAGCGCATCAAATTTATATAGTACGGAAATATAATTCATGATGAATATAATGATATTAATTTGATATTGTAAAATTGGTCAAATTAGTTTAAAAAACTTAGAACAAAATTAGAACTTCAATTAATTTGGGACGAAAAGAATACATAATTAGAATCTGACCGGGTGCTCCATGGTTCTCCGTTGAAATTTCCCACTGTTGGGCCTGGGTACACGGATTTCTCCCTTCCAAAACTCCTAAAACTAGCCAACTCTCCTGACACACGAGGCGCACTCCCGTTGGCCATGGCGCTGCACCAGAGGCGCGCGCGTCCGCGGCTAGGGCAAGGAAATTGGCGGCAACAAGTTCGCAATAAAGATCGAATGTGCGATGCATCTCTCCGAAATCAAACAAGAGAAATCTATCAAGTGCTTGTGTATCCATGCAGTGCTAATCGAAAGACTGACCTTACTCGCTGCGTCGAGATTCACTTCACGGCATCCCCGTGCTTCTATGGCGGAAGAACAATTCGAGTTGGCTTGCGGCGGGGACGAGGGGCGGCCGCCGACCTTGACCACGCTCGGCAATTCTGCTGGGCGAAATCACTAGTTAAGCTAAGGAGTACTCTTTGCAAAGATCGCTCGCACCTTTTCAGGTTGCAACAAATGGCATGTTGTATGTGCGTCACTCGTCGCAACCTGTAAGTTTTTCTTTTTTCTGTAGATTTATTTATTTAAAACGTTTTATCTGTTAAACAGTGTGTCCAAATCTCGAACCGTTTTCACCGTTGGATTCCTCGCGTCGAGATCTTCAAAACTAGATCCAATGATAGGTTTTGACGAAATTTTTTTTCACGAAAAAAACCGAACTAAAAAACTGAACCGGGAGCACGGGTTTTTTCCCTTTCCGAAAGAGGCACGCTCATGAAATCACAAACGTGCCTCTCGCGGAAGCAAAACCGTGCATCTCGCGGAAGGAAAAAAAAGAAGAGAAAACGTGTTTTTTTTCGTTTCCGAGGATGCACGACCGTGCCTCTCGCGAAAGCACAACCGTGCCTCTCGCGGAAGCAAAACCGTGCCTCTCGCGAAAGAAAAAAAAACAGAAAATATATTTTTTTTCCGTTTTCGATAGGCACGGCCGTGCCCCTCGCGAAAAAAAAAAAAAGCAGAAAACGAATTTTTTTTCGTTTCTGAGAGGCACGGCCGTGACCTCACGAAAGCACAACCATGCCTCTCTCGGAAGCAAAACCGTGCCTCTCGCGGAAGAAAAAAAACAGAAAACGCGTATTTTTTCGTTTCTGAGAGGCATGTCCGTGACTCTCGCGAAGGGGGAAAAACGCGTTTTTTCACGCAAAAAAATTTTTTTGTTCGCTTTTTTTTTTCCAAAAGTGCAGGAAGACCGGTGGAAAACCGAAACGTCGAAAAAAACAAAAAAAACCGTTTAAAAAGCCGAAAACGCGTGTGGAAAAATAATAAAAAAACAAAATCCAGAGGGAGCGTCCAGAGCGCGACACGTGGCGGGATGGCTGGGAACGCGCCAAGTTGTGCTGATCGTTGCGAGGCTCCCGAAGAAGCGCTCGTTAACTAGTTGCTCTCTCTGCTGGGCGCTTGCTTGTTGGGCTTTCGACGAGCTCATGGGCCGTGATTATTCAGGGCGACTTGGGCTACTTATTTGCCCGAGACCGGTAGCTTCCGGCCTACTCGGCCTTTATTCTGAAAGGATGATGGGCTGAGCACTCAAAACTGAGCGTCCCTAAAAGGCTACTGTTTTCTTCCAAAATAAACTTTTTACTGTTAGTTAGTGGACTGACAAAACACTAAAATGAAGGTGATTTTTCTCAAAGAAAAAACTAAAATGAAGATGATAAAGTGACGTCAAATGGCTCGGACTGGCCTACTGCTCCTGTGTAAAGAACTGAAGAAACGGTTTGCAGGGAGACTGAGAAGTTGGAACAGCCGGTTATGGGCTCGTCTTTGTTCCGACAAAGCGGACCCTCGAGCCACCTACAAATGTTCGGACTTCATGGTCTGAACCTATTTAGCCATCCAATGCAGTTTTGTATCGGTTCGTCAAGCAATTCGGACGCATTTTTTACAGTAAATCTGCGACAAAGAGGGGATGCTTTGCGGAAGTCCGGATAGCAGACACGTAGGACTCCGACACCCCGCTCACCCAAAACCCTTTCTGGATCTCACGTCTCCATGCTCTCATTTTTCAGTTTTCCTTTTCCTCTCTTGCCGTTGCCGTTGCTCCACCACCCTCGTCGCGCCGTCACACCCTTGCCGGAACTCGACGAGTCCGTCACCTCCAACGGTATACCCGCACTCCAAGCCGCTTCTCCTTCCCCGCCGTTGCACACCTCTCCTCCGACCGCCACACAGGTACCATCAGCTCGTACGATACTCACCATGCCCGACAACTGTTCGGTGAAATGCCCGTGCTAAATGTTTTTGTCCCTTCTTCTTTGTTCGGATATGGAGCACATATACGAGCACTATATTGAGTCGTCCGGCACCTCGTCTGACGAGGAGGACTACACGGATGAGACGGCGATGATGCTAAACAATACTCTACCGCGGAGTGTGCGGAAGAACATGTTCGCAATTTCAAGGGATCGATTAAGGGTCATCAAGTGCTCAACCACAACAGGGCACGCGGCTGATGGACGATTACTTTGCCCCTGATGCCCTCTTCGCTGACAATTTTCGCCGGCGCTTTCGGATACGCAAAATGTCTTCGATACTCTCTACCATGGAGTCCGGTCCTTTGGTGACTACATCTTGAAGAAGGATGTCATGGGAAGGATTGGGTATTTGAGCGTGCGGGCTTTAAAAAAATTGGGGCCGGATGTACGTGGGTAGCATTGGATGACCGGCCCTCGTATCCGTGTCCGCGGACTGGTCCCTCTGACGAATGCGACAACAATTTTGTAGGTCAGCGTTGGAGATGCCATAATACGTAATGTGCTAATGTAAGTATGTGTTATCAGTTTTGTTGATATATCAAATTGGGGAAACTCCTTTATTTGGAAAAAGAAAACTAACGTAAGAGTTGAGACCAAAGAGATGGCGATGTCACAAGTTTGCATGGCCTACGTCATGATGTTAATAGGCTTTGTACAATGCAAGGTGCTTAGGAGAAGCGTTTGGAGAAATAAATCAGACTTTTCTTAGACACCGGTGCTTATTTGCACATGGCAGACGCTTAACTAGACGTCTTTGCTGTAGAAATAAACACTGGTGCTTCAGAAAAATTCGTTTTATTTTTCTAAGTACCTAGCATTGTATAAGTTGTACGCGTACCAATTTTAGTTGTCATCATCTATCTAATGAGTAAAGACTAGGCATGTATACATCCGGGATCCCGCTAAAATCGGCGGAGCCTTGTTGCCTCCCCGAGTCTGTTGAGCGCCAGTTCTTGCTTCACTGTGATATCCGGACACCAACGAACAACGACAGTAGTAGTCATATTGCAACCCAACTATGCGCCGAATGTTTTTTTTCTTAATATGGTACAGGCAGACACTCATACCTGCGCGCATATACTAACCTTTATGAACGCACGCACACATATTTTACTTTTATAAACACACGAGAGATCAAGCCGGCACATCATTTCAAGATTGACCAAGTCGTCACAGATGCCTTCACAGTTGACATTCTCCTACTTAACGTACATAGCCGGAAGACCTAAAATAAATTCCCCAAAATAAAAGCATCGATGCAAGTTTAGGACTTAAACCCTGATGCGTTTAGAATACCATTGCTCTCCTAACTATCCAGCCACAGGTTTGCACCTCTGGGCTGAGGCCGGAAATGCTATGGTGATGAACATGTCACCAGTCCTCCGCAAACAAGAGTGGCACGCCGGAAAACCGTTATCCAACTCGACTCGTCGCTTGTCCAGTGACACATCTGTCGCTGGCCTTCGCTATCGAACGGTCCATCTAGCTCATCAATGGCTTGGAAGTTTTGCAATGGGTCCACACTCTAGGCCCATGCCGGATAAACCCACATGTCCGCTTCGTAATGAAGTTTTTTTTTGCGGGGCGCTTCGTAATGAAGTGGAAGCGCGTTTTTTCCCTCGCCATCGGACTTTGTGATGTGCACCTGCATCCCTGTACACACTTGACGGGGACAAGTGTCACTCGCTTTACTGTGCGGAGCATCTCTATTGCACTTTTTTTTTGAAACTATCTCTATTGCACTTGGTAGACGGTTGAATATTGTTGTCGATCCTAAAGCTATTTTACGCCTACTGATAATGTTTACATTGATGGCTCGTGCTTAGCGAGTGCACCTTCACGTCTCCGCCATTTCTCGGCACGGACGCGACAGGAGTTACGAGACGTACTGCTACATGAAGCGGAAAACGGCAGGAGAGATTGAAAATCGTTCGAAGATGGAACGTGGCACGAGAGAGGAGGCTATTTAATATGCCGAGCTGGTTGTGAGACAGACCCTGTGCATCCCGAAACGCAGCCCCAGCCCGGCACAGCCAGCCAGGATGGTTCCCTTCCACCCACCATCGAATTGAAGCGCCAAAACGCCCGCGTAGTACCTTCCGCACCGTCGGATCACACCCTGGCCCCGCCGCAACGCGCCGTTCACTAGAGCAGCACCCCCACCGCCCACGCCTCGCCACTGGTTCCGCGTTTCCTCATCGGTGGTCTACATTAGAGCATCTCCAACACAAGCGCTATATAAGCCACGCTGTGAAAAAGATGCCTATATAGCACGCCCGATCAAAAACAACGCTCCAATAGAAGCTGTAAAATAGAGCACGCATAAAAATAAAGCTGTAAATTTAGTACACGCGGGCTGCTGCATGTGGGGTCGTGGGGTTGGGCGCCTTTTTTTGTGCGTCTGGTAAACCTCCCGCGCGCAAAAACACTATTTCAGCGCTGTAAAACTTTTGTAGCGCGCCGCGCTACCGCGCGTCTGTTGGAGATGCTCTTAGGTAAACTCTAACGCAGAGACGTATTTGGTCCGTCCGTATTAGCTTGGGTCGAACTGGACAAATTTCACGGCTCAACGCACAGCGTCGGACGCAAATTCAGTCCACTTTGTGTCCCTTTGGACCCATTACCGACGTAATTTTGGGCCCGATTTGCATTTAGACGGACGTGCGTGAGTCCTCTTGTTGTCCGCGCTCAGGCTCGTGTGTTAGCTGGCGAACCACCTTCCACCGGCCCCATTTAATCCAAACTCATGGATGGGGCCCGCATGCCAGCCACCCAATCGCCGCCCCTGAGGTCCTTTTTAATGACAAGCCCGTGCACGTGTACTGGCCAGTCCACTTCCAAAGTGTCCACACTCTTCCTCTGCCCCCCTCCCACAAAGCTCTAGCCCTCGCCGCACACGCTCCACGAGCCGTCGCCACCCGCCGGCCAGCAATGGGGGCTACGCATGCTTGCCGTCCCCGCCACCACCCTACTAGCCCTCGACGACGACGAGGAGGACAAGCTTGTCAAGAAGGTGCTTGAGGACTCGGTCCTCGAGTACAAATGAAGCCGGTGGGAGGGACTGCACATGCAGCTCGCCCCTCTCGTCCGTGGGTGATGTGGCCATCGCGAACCCAGAGGACGCCGTTGTTCTGGAGCCGTCAGCCGTTCCCTAGGACTCGACGTTGGTGAGGCAGTCCTCGAGCTGGACGTGGACAGTGCCCTGCACGCCGGAGTTCGTGTCTGCCCCGCCCTTCTAGGTGGGCCCCAAACCATAGTCACCGCCCCCGGTGCGTGAGCAGCCACATGCACCGCCAGTGGTGCATCAGCATCCGCAGACGTCGCTCGCTGATACGTCTCCAACGTATCTATAATTTTTGATTGCTTCATGTTATTATATTATCAGTCTTGCATGCTTTATATGCCATTTTATATTATACTTGTGGACTAACCTATTAACTTAGTGCCTAGTGTCAGTTTCTATTTTTTTTGTCTATTTCTTCGTTTCGCAGAAACCATACGAAACAAAGTCCAAACACGATGAAACTGTACGGTGATATTTTATGAATCAGACGAGACCCTAGAAGCTTCAGGGAGTGGCTAGAAGACCAGCTAGTGGGCCACAAGCTCAAGGGGAGCGCCCCCGGGGGCGCTCCGCCTGAGCTTGTGGGCCTCACGTAGCTCCGTTTGACCTAATTCCAACACTATAAATTCCCTAAAATCCAGAAACCCATAGAACGAGACCCAAAACAATTTTATCGCCGCCTCAAGCCTTTGTTCTTCCGTGATCCCATCTGAAGGCCTTTACTGATACTCTGCCGGAGGGGGAATCCATCACGGAGGCCATCTTCATTAATGTTGCTGCCTCTATAATGATATGTGAGTAGTTTCCACAGGACCTATGGGTCCATAGTAGTAGTTAGATGCTTTCTCTCTCTCTTTTTGATCTTCAATACAATGATCTCTTCGGAGATCTATTCGATGTAACTTTTCTAGTGTGTTTGTTGGGATCCGATGAATTGTGGGTTTATGATCAGATTATTCATTGTAACTATTTGAGTCTTTTCTGCTATTTATATATGTGTGATTTTATAGCTTTTATTTCTCTCCGATCTACTCCCTCTGTAAAGAAATATAAGAGCATTTAGATCACTAAAGTTGTGATCTAAATGCTCTTATATTTATTTACGGAGGGAGTATCTATCTCTTTTGGCCAATTAGATTGATTTATCTTCAGTAGGAGATGTGCTTGATAGTATGTTCAATCTTGGTAATAGCTATTATCCGGAGCTCCAAATGACCTGAAAATTTACGGGGATTTATTTTGGAATATATAAGAAATACTGGCAAAAGAAGCTACTGGAGGGGACTCGCCATGGGGCCACAAACTCAGGTGGCACGCTCACCCCCTAGGGTGCACCACCCAAGCTTGTGAGGCCCACAACAAGCCTTCGAGGCACATCTTCTCCTATATGAAGCCATTTGCCCTAAAAAATCGGAAGAAGACTTTTGGGACGAAGCGCCGCCGTCTCGAGATGGAACCTGGGTAGAAGCACTTTTGCTCTCCGGCGGAGCGATTCCATCGGGGATACTTACCCCCAGGAGGGGGAAATCGAAGCCGCCGACATCACCAACGTTCCTCTCATCACGGGAGGACTCATCTCCATCAACATCTTCACCAGCACCATCTCATCTCAAACCCTAGTTCATCTCTTGTGTTCAATCTTTGTCTCGAAATCTCAGATTGGTACCTGTGGGTTGCTAGTAATGTTGATTATATCTTATAGTTGATGCTAGTTGGTTTATTTGGTGGAAGATTATATCTTCAGATTGTTAATCATATATTATTCTCCTTTGATCATGAACATGAATATGGTTTGTGAGTAGTTCCGTTTGTTCTTGAGAACATGGGAGAAGTCTTGTTATAAGTAATCATGTGAAGTTGATATTTGTTTAATATTTTGATGATGTGTTATGTTGTTCTTCCTCTAGTGGTGTCGTGTGAACGTCGACTACATGACACATTACCATGATTGGTCCTAGGGGAAGGCATTGTGGAATTAGTAAGTAGATGATGGGTTACGAGAGTGACAGAATCTTAAACCCTAGTTTATGCACTATTCCGTAAGGGGGCTATTTTGGATCCATATGTTTCATGCTATGGTAAGATTTATCTTAATTCTTCTTTCATAGTTGCGGATGCTTGTGAGAGGGGGTAATCATAAGAGGGTTGCTTGTTCAAGTAAGAACAACACCCTAGCACCGTGATAACCCACAAGTATAGGGGATCGCGACAGCCTTCGAGGGCAGTATTTCACTCAAGTTTATTGATTCGACACAAGGGGAGCCAAAGAATATTTATGAGTACTACAGTTAAGTAGTCAATTCAACCACACCTGGAGAACTAAATATCTGCAACAAATTGTTTAGTAGCACAGTAGTATGATATTTTCATAGCAATAGTATCAGTAGCAATAGTGTAACACCCCGAGAATCATGCTACAGTAATCTCCCCCTAATGGTTGCCATGTCATCATGATTACCTTGCTAATTGCCACTTGCCCAAAAATCAAATTTGAAATCCAATTTGAAATGCAAGTCAAATATTTAGATTTTCAAAATTGCAAGAAAAATAGTTCATAATTTTGCAAATAATCCCTAAGTAATTATGTTAAGGAAGACAACATCACCTAAATCCCCAAATTAACCATGGAAATTAAAACAGTGCCAAATCAGCATTTTTAAATGCTTTTCCATTTATGAAAAAATCAAACTATTTCAAACCTCTCCCAAACTTTTTGTGGCAGTGCCAAATATTGCAATGGAATTAATTGGCCAAGTTTCATATTTTACAAAACTCATTTTCTACTAAAAATAAGTACAAAACATAAATAAATGAACTCAGAAAAAGAAATAAAAAGAAAAGGCATAGGCCAATGTGCACTGGGCCTTAGTGCATAGTGTCTGGCCCAGCAAGCCCACCTGCCTCCCCTCCTGTCGCCTTCCACCTCTCTCCTCCACCTGTCGAGCCCGACTGGGCGGTCGCCGTTGCCGCCGGGCCACCTCGCCACCCCGTGCCGCTACAGTGCCGTGGGGGGGGGGATAAGACTGCCACCACCACTACTGGGAAAATGTCTTATAGGTGAACCCAAATTGGTGGCGGGCAGGACAAGTCACCCGCCACAGCTACTTTTCCAGAATAGTTGTGGCGGGTGCCTATACATACCTGTCACAGCTTGGTGCAATGGAGTGGCGGGCGGCACTAAACACCCGTCGTAGGTAGGCTCTTGCAAATATTACTGCGGGACGGATATAGTAGTGGCAGGCGTAAGGTGAAGCCCACCACTACTTATTAGGTAAACAGTGGCGGGCCTGTCCTGCCGCTCGCCACAAGTACATTTAGGCAAGCCGCGCCAAAAAAATTAAAATTTTGAACAAGAGTGCGGTGGCGAGCGAAAGATAAAGCTCGCCACTGATTATTAAGTATACAGTGGCGGGCTAGTACCGCCGCTCGCCACAACTAAATTTAGTCAAGCCGCGCAAAAAAAATTAAAATTTCGAATTAGAATACGGTGGCGGGCGCTTGTCCTCCCTCGCCACTGTCGTACCTGGCGGGCACTTGTCCCCGACCAGACCTAACCGTCGACGCACCCTTTTGTTTTCCACCATCTCATTTTCTGTCAGTTCCGCGACTCCCCCTCGTCGTCCTGCGCCTCGACCGCCGCTACCATCCTTCCGACCAGCCGTTGACTCGTTCTACGCGACCGCCGCCGGATATGCTTGTCATCGCGTCGTCCGCCTCCACCGCGCGCAGCCCCGGCCCCGTCCTCTGCCTCGACCGTTGCCGACACATCCCGTGCCTCAACCGCTGCGCCGTCCTCCACCTCGATCGCCGCTATCTTCTCGCCGTACTTTCCTCCGCCGTCACGTTCGCGGCCGAAAAGACCGCCAATGGTATACGCTCTGTGACTAAATTACGCTCTAGGGTTTAGAATTTGCATCTTATTAATTTGTAGATTAAATTATATTTTAGGGTTTCAACTTCACCAATAGTAGTATTGTACATGATATTCACAGGGTTTAGCATGAACATTGCGAAATATGACAAGTGGTAATGATGTTTGAATTTTCATACATATGACAAGTGCATGGGCTTCATGTCATTCACAGAAATTTCAAAAAGAGTGACAAAGATTTTGCGAAATGTTGATTCATTTTCATTTTGCAAAATCTCTGTCACTCCATATGTCAACTTTTTAAGCAAAGTTCATGCCGAATTTCATTTCCTATAACAATATTGTTTAATTTACTTACATATGACAAGTGCACGGGTTTAGCATGAACATTGCGAAATATGACAAGTGGCAATGGTGTTTGAATTTTCGTACATATGACAAGTGCATGGGTTCATGTTATTCACAGGGATTTGGAAAAGGGTGACAAAGTTTTTGCGAAACATTGATTCATTTTCGTTTTGCAAAATTTCTGTCACTCTATATGTCAACTTTTTAAGCAAAGTTCATGTCGAATTCATTTCCTATAACAATACTATTTAATTTCTTAGCCAGTTCCTCTTCTCAAACTTACTTTCATAAGCTAGTACTCATGTCAACCATTTACAATTCATAAGTGCTTCATAAAGATTATTAGGGATCATGAGTCGTAAGATCTGCCATATCTGCAAATGTCCTTGTATGGACAGTGTGGATACTGCAGTAGATTTCAGACTCTTCTTGAGAAAAGGATTTAAAAAATCAGTGGTAACAGTCCTATACTTCAATTAATATTCTTTTCTAACCATTCGTACAATTATTGTACTAACTTTATTGTTAATGATTAACTGCTGCATATATAGTGTATCCCGTGCAACATAAGGGTTGACTTCAACAAGTTATGCGGTAATGCTATGTACTTCGAGGATGATATGGGCCGCATATTCTTAATGGATGTGCATAAATGAAAGGATAGAACCATCATATATGGCGATGAATGGAATCAGTACATTGCACAGAATAATCTCATCGGAGGAGAGTACATATCCTTTTCCTTGAAAGGATATGTCAACAGGTTAAGGACAAAGTATTTCTGCAGCGACGATGATGACGATGACAACCAGGATCAGCAGGATGATGGAGACAGCCAAGATGACGAGGATAGCAGTGAAGATGAGGACAGCCAGGATGACGAGGATGAGGAAGATGATGACGATGGTCCATTAAGTTCTGCAATTTTCTCTGAAAGAATAAGGAAGCTTACTCGAGATGAGACCATGAATATTACCACGATGTTACCATCGAGTGTAGCATTCGTGGGGAAGCCATTTGTGCACCACTTAACTAAGACCAACGTCGTGAAAAAAGTCATGGTGAGATGATTTGTATTCTTTCATCTTTTGTTTCATAACCAAGTATGGTGAGATGTCTAACATTGCATGCTCTCTATTTTCTTTTAAAGATGGGGGAGTGCAGAAGTTACCTATCAAGATGTTTTTCGGAGTGGACATTCCCGCCGTCGGCACCGCTGGAGTACGCCATGGACCAACAGGGCGTGTCACCAGCGTTTAGTACAAGAGGGAAACAGACGGACGCATATCACTACAAAAAAATACACTTCCGTGATGATATGTGTTTGTCATAGTAGGTCACATTTTCTGTCATGCATGTACATCCATGACGATTTTATGACAGAATCAAGATAGTCATACATGTGCTGTTGTAGAAGCGTTCCATGACAATACCAAAATTATCATCACGGAAGTGTCCACTTCCATGACGATAAATGGCGCGTCATGGAAGTGGTTTCGTCAAGGGTAACCGTCATGTGGCATCCACCGTAACGGGTCGCCGTTAAGATATCGGGTTCCGGTTTGGATCCGATAACCCGTTAACAGCCCGGACCAATGGGGATTTTCTGTAACACCCCCAGTGGTTAGCTACAGTAATCCCCTTTTGATAATGCCATGTCATCATGATCTACAGTGCTTAAACATCATTTGGATCCTATCTCTTTTCAAATTCAAATTCAAATGGAAATTCAAACTAAAAGTGAAAATAAAAGTTGTTCAATTTGAAAACTAAAATGTTCATAATGTTGTAAATATTCCTAGAGCAATTATAAAAGTAACAGCAACATTGATCAAATTAATTAAATAACTCAAGCAACAAGAAGACAGAAATATTTAATCCATTTAACATTAAATAAAATGCAAATGAAATCACCTTGGCTCCAAACCATTTTCTGACAGTGCTAAATATTGCACAATATTTATTGGACAAAATTACCTAGTTTACAAAACTATATTTGAGGCCACACATTTTGCACAAGAGAGGAAAAATAGAAAAACAGAAAAGAATATAAGAAAAAGATAAAGGCCCGAGGCACTGGACTAAGTCCACAGTGCGGCCTGGCCCGTCTGGCGCCTCTCCCCTAACCTCCCGCCTCTCTCCCCTCGTTGTTGCTCGCACAGAGCTCGCCGCGCCTGGGCCTCCCCTCTCCTCCTATCGACAGCGCATCGCCGCTTTTGTCGGTGGGTACTTAAGGCAGCCTCGGACCCCCCTGGCTCCCTCTCTGCCTCACACCTCCTCTCTCTCAATCGCCCCCTCCATTTTTCGTCGTCCGAGCGCCGCCATGGCCTCGCCTCACTGACCCGCACGGCCCCGTCGCCCCCCCCCCGCGCTCCGTCTGGCTGGCCGAAAGCCCCGCCGTGCTCATCCTCGTCGTCTCCACCACTGCCCGGAGGCCGCCGAGCCCCTGCGACGCCTCCCTCCGCCATTCCCCTCGTCGGATGCCACCGCTGCCCCGTCGATCCCCGCCGTCACCGGAGCTACCCCGAGCCCGCTGCCCTCCATGACCGGATCCCCGTGAGCAAGCGCCTCCCCCTCGACCCCTTCCCCCTTCATTCCCCGTGCCGTAGCCGTCCCGCCGCTGTGCCGAGCTCCGCCGTCCACCATGGCCGGTGAGCAGCGCGCTCTCGTGCCTCTCGGGCTCGTCCGAGGCCGCCGTCGCCCTCGTAGTGCTGCGAAGGTATTGCCTGCGCGTGTAGTTCGTCGAACGCGCGACCGTACCGCCGTCTCCGTCGAGGCCCGAACGTCGCCGCCGTTTGACCTCGTCGCCGGGCTCGACTCCGGCCGCCCCAGCACCTCCCACCACCTTCGTTGGGTGCGCCTCTTTGCGGGCGTTCCAACGACCCCAGCCGCGCATCGAATGGCCGCCGGATACGGCCGGCCGGCGATCGCCGGAGCCGCCGGATTAGCGCCGGTGGTTACGCTGACGTGGCGGGTTAATTAGCCCCTAACCCACCTCCTAACTCCACTGACTACTGGGCCCCAGGCTACTAACTAATTTGGATTAGTTTAAATAAAAAACTGTTAACTGGATCTGTGAGTATGACATGTGGGGCCCACTTTTACTATTCAAACGGATAAGGTCTGCTGACTGTGCCCTGCTGACTCAGCAGAGGGCCCACACGTCAGCCACTGCTGACTGCGCGGTTGACTTGGTCAACCTGGCCCACTGGTCAGCCACTGTGTACACTCTGTGTACACAGAGCTGGGTACCCGTAGCGTTTTCCAATTTAATTTTGAATTTAAATTAATTCCAGTAAATTCCAGAAAATCAATAAAACTTTGAAAAATCATATAAAATAAACCGTAACTCCGATGAAAAAGTTTTATATATGAAAGTTGCTCAGAACGACGAGACGAATCCAACCGTGCCATCTGTTTTCGTGTCGGGACCCTCTACGGAGGTGAACCCGCAACTTTTAGCCTGTTTCCGGTAGATGAATAGTGCTTATACACCGGTTAATAATTCCAACTTAAATCCTAAATCAACTAATATGATTTAGATATGTCTTTAGGCAACCCTGCACTGCACGTTAGCATAGCCTGCTCTGTGTTGCATATGTTTGCCGTGTATTTATTTGTTTCCTCCCCTCTTCTCTCTCGGTAGACCCCGTTACAGACGCAGTTCCCGAGGCCGACGCAGCTCAGGAGCCCGACGACACCGTTGACGACCTTGCCTTTGCCGCCGAGCAACCAGGCAAGCACCCCCTCTTTGAACATTCCAATATCGCCTATTCTCTTCTCTCTTATGCTTGCATTAGAATTGCTGCTGCTACTGCTTTACCTATTCTGAAGCATAGCCTGTTTATTGTAACCTGCTATTGATACCTTACCTGCTTATCCTAAACTGTCTAGTATAGGCTGGGTAGAGACCTATCAGTGACCCCACTTGTCCCGATTGCCCCGCTGGATCATCAGAAGGCTCGACGACCAGGCCCCAGCACCGCACATCACCCCCTTAGTTGTAACGACACTGCAGCGTTACTATCGAGTGCCGAGGGTGATACCTCGTGTAGCACTTCTGATGTTAACTCTGTAGAGTAGCTATACGGTCGTGGTCATCGAGGGTGATTCCTCCTTCCCCACTTTCGATAATGACGCTGTTGTGCAACACCTCAAGTGTGAACCCATCGAGGGTGATTCCTCCGAGTTCACCTTGACGGATACATCGAGTAGGAATCCATCGAGGGTGATACCTCGGATTCCCTTGATGTTATGGACACACGGATAATTGGACTTTACACTGTTACTTGGAAGGCGGGTCGACCCTGAGGGGTACCCGCGTGTGATGTGAAGACGGGTTGACCTGGATGGTGCTCGAGTGAGAATACGAGGCGTGGCCGGGCATTCTTGGCCCTTGCCGCAAGTCCTCGAGACGGGGCGACGGGGTCACATCGATCGTGAGTCTCTGCTCGTTACCGCACCCCCAAGGTACTAACGATTTGGATATTTGATTCGAGTGGGCCTCTGGCCCGATAGCACTAACCATCACGCGGGAATAAATATGGGTACTCTGCATCATATGCATCAGCCGAAAGCTCTGTCAGACGTCCAGTTCAGCATGGCGGCACGGACGGACCGGCGCCATCCTGTAGTGGTGGTGCCTGGCTTCACCGTGTGCGCAATGACCCAGAGTACACAGGGCGATGGCCTAAGACCCCTGAGTGCTTAGGATATAGACCGACGGGGACCTCTCTGCTGAGCTCTAGGTAGGGTTGCGGTGTGTCGTTTGGCCGAGGCTGGGCATGACCCAGAAAGTGTGTTTGGCCGGAGTTAAGCGAGCGTGGTGGGTAAGTTGGTGCACCCCTGCAGGGAAGAACTAATCTATGCATAGCCGGATCCTTGGTAACGGACACTCGGAGTTGTATCCCGATCGATACAACTAGAATTGGATACTATGGCTCTGGGATTGCTTCTCGCAGGGAGTCGAGAAGGGATCTCAGGACGAGGTTTATGGCTCTGGGATTGCTTCTCGCAGGGAGTCGAGAAGGGATCTCAGGACGAGGTTGATGACTGTATGGCTCTGGGATTGCTTTCTCGCCGGGAGTCGAGAAAGGATCTCTGGGTGAGGTTGATAACATTACTACTACTTTATATTGTACTAATCTACACTCTTCTAATGCTGCAAGACCGCTGAAGATGCTAGTCTTCGATAGGACTAGGCCTTCCCTCTATTCTGGCATTTCTGCAGCCCAGTCCACATATACAGCCTTCCTTTGATAATGTTGCATATGTAGTGTAGATCCTTGCTTGCTGAGTACTTCGGATGAGTACTCACGGTTGCTTTGCTTTCTTTTTCCCCCATATCCTTTTGATGCAACCAGATGACGGAGTCCCTGAGACAGCTGCCCCCACCGACGATCGCTACTACTACCCCGAGGGTGGATACTACTACGAGTTGGATGACGACCAGGAGTAGGTTCGGAGGGTCCCAGGCAGGAGGCCTGTGACTTTCGATCATAGTGTTTTCTTTTGCCCTGCCTTTTAAGGGCCTATCTGTGTTTTCTTTTATATTTGTACTCAGATATCTGATGCTTCCGCTGATGCTTGTATGCGAGCTTATGTATTCGAGCCCTCGAGGCCCCTGGCTTGTAATATAAAGCTTGTATGACTTTATTTATGATTTAGAGTTGTGTTGTGATATCTTCCCGTGAGTCCTTAGGCTTGATCGTGTGCATTTGCGTGTATGATTAGTGCACGATTGAGCCGGGGGCGTCACAAGTTGGTATCAGAGCTGACTGCCTCTACGAATCCCCTTTCCAACTCCTTGGCCGAAGTTGACTCTAGTCATGGAAAAACTTTTACTAACTTGGCTGTGTGGCTTACGGGCCCACATCGCCATTGGGTGGTGTTAGGATCTTTTATTCCTCGTCTTTACTCTGGGACTCTGATCTCTCTTCTCTTCGGGTTAAAATTTTACTAACTCCAACATTTGGTTCTCGTGATCACATCCACCCGGAGTTCTAAAAATATCCCCCCTTGCTCCAAGATTGTGGGTCAGATTCTGCTTACAGGATCCTTTTATCGAGGGCACCCTGTGTTTGTTACTTGCAGATTCCTCGCCCCAGTAGTTTTCTCTGACGTGATGTAGCCTTTGCTATGTCATGTTGTTGTAATCCTCACCGCGTGCCTGCACGCCGCCTAGTTTGTCTAGCTGCGAGCATTCCCGGGTGTGTACTATCCGTTTGAATCTAACTCTGTGCATGGATTGGTATGTCTTTAACAACTACTATCCTATATCTAATGCCCTTCTTATTCATTACTCATGTTACATCGTGAATGGCCTCTTACACCTGCAGTTTTTCTTGCTAAACTGTCCCTGTTGATTTGGCAGGATGGTTGACGATCCTCCACCTCCACCCTATATTGCCGAAATGATGCAGCAGTTTGAATTGAACCGTCAGTTTATGACCGGGATATTGGCTCAGTTCCCAAACCAGAATGCTCATCAACAACCTACACCAATAACTCTGCCGGAATTCGTGCGCCTCAATCCGTCAACTTTTCGCAGCTCGACCGATCCAATGGATGCTGATGATTGGCTCCGTGACATTGCCTTCCAGATGAAGTCGGCCAATGTTATCCCTGACAGTTACATCACCTATGCGATGTATCACCTGAGGGGATCAGCTGCTCAATGGTGGGAAAGCCACAAGGGTATGTTGCCTGCTGAAACAGTAACCACTTGGCAGGAATTTCAGTCAGCTTTTTGTGCATGGTACATTCCTCAAGGTCTGAAGGACCAGAAGAAGCAGGAATTCCGCAAACTCACCCAGGGAATAATGACTGTGGATGAATATCAGAGGAAATTCCTTGAATTATCCCGCTATGCCGAAGATGACGTCAGCACTAACGCACGCAAGCAGGAGAAATTCTGTGAAGGATTGCGTACTGATATAAACCTCGCACTTGCTGTTCATGATTGCATAGACTTCGCAACGCTTGTCAACCAATCTTTCTGAGTTGAAACTGCACTGACTAAATGCCAGGAGTCGCTCAAGCGTACTCGAGATGTTGGTCCATCCTCGAGTCAGTCTGCTCAGAAACGTCGAGTCTGGACCCCACACAATGTTCATCATCAACCTGCTCCAACGCCAGGGCTGTCTTATGCTGCACCTCCTCTGCCTCTGCCGCCGAGACAGCTAATGATTCAGGGTGGACAGTCCAATGTTGTGGCTCCTCTCCATAATGATGGTTTATGCCGCAAGTGTGGACAGCCAGGGCACCATGCTTTCAACTGTCATCAGGGTCAGCCTCAGAATGCATCCCGTCCTCCTGTTGGTCGTAAGAAGGGCCATCGGACCCATCATTCCAGGAATCGTAATGCCAGATTACCTACTAGTCGACATGTCCATGTCAACCATGTCAAAATTGAAGAAGCTCGACAGGACACCAAAATTTTGATGGGTACCCTACTAGTGAATTTAATCCCAGCTTTTGTACTCTTTGATTCTGGAGCATCACACTCCTTCATGTCCGAAAGTTTTGCGCGAAGCCATGATATACCTTTCGAGGAGATGTGCACCCCATTAGTAATCCAGTCACCCGGGGCTAATTGGCAAACTACCATGGTAAGCCACAGTAATCACATTGTGATTGGAGAATTGGTGTTCCCCGTTTCACTCATTACTCTCAAGACCTCCAACATAGACATTATTCTGGGTATGGACTGGTTGAAGCCCAATAAAGCTTTGATTGATTGTGCCATTGAAACAGTCTGCATCACACACCCTTCTGTCCAGACAGTCAAATACACAGCCCGAATAGCTCAGGATGCTGAGAGCCAGATATATGCTCTGAATGCTTTGAACGCCTCACCTCTTGAAGGCATCGAGAACGTTCCAGTTGTTCATGATTTTCAAGATGTCTTTCCAGAAGAACTTCCAGGAATACCCCCTGCTAGAGCTGTCGAGTTTGTCATCGACTTGAAACCAGGCACAACCCCTATTGCGAAGCGACCTTATAAGATGCCTTCGCACCACCTTCTTGAGCTAAAGGAAGAAATCGACAAGTCACTTAAGAAGGGTTTCATCCGCCCCAGTTCCTCTGCTTGGGGAGAACCTTCACTCTTTGTTAAGAAGAAGGATGGAACTAACAGATTGGTTCAGGATTATCGGCCCATTAACCAAGCCACCATCCAGAACAAATATCCGCTTCCTCGGATCAATGATTTATATGATCAACTTGTTGGGTCATCGGTGTTTTCTAAACTCGACTTGAGGTTGGGTTATCATCAGATCCATGTTCGTGAAGAGGATATTCCCAAGACTGCATTTGTTACTCGCTATGGCTCTTACGAGTACACTGTCATGTCATTTGGCTTAACAAATGCTCCAGCCACATTCTCCCGTCTGATGAATTACATCTTTATGGATTATCTCGACAAGTTCGTCGTGGTGTATCTAGATGATATTCTGGTCTATTCAAAGAATAAAGAAGAACATGTTGAACACCTCCGTCTGGTACTAGAAAGGCTCCGAGAACACCAGTTGTATGCCAAGTATTCCAAATGCGAATTCTGGCTTTCTGAAGTAACCTACCTCGGGCATGTGATTTCCAAGGATGGAATTGCTGTTATGCCCGAGCGGGTTCAGGCTATTCTTGACTGCTCTCCACCGAAGAACGTGAAGCAAGTGAGAAGTTTTCTCGGCCTTGCAAGTTATTGCCGTCGTTTTGTCGAGAATTTTTCAAAGATTGCTAAGCCTTTGATTGATCTGCTTCACAAAGGCGTTAAGTTTGAATGGACAGACAAATGTCAGGAAAGTTTCCAGACCCTCAAAGACAAGCTAACATCTGCCCCAGTACTTGCTCCTCCAGATGCCCGCAAAGACTTTGTGATTTATTGTAACGCATCCCATGAAGGATTAGGCTATGTCCTAATGCAAGAGCGTAAAGTGATTGCTTATGGCTCTCGATAGTTGCGCCCGCATGAAGAGAACTATCCAGTACATGATCTAGAACTAGCTGCTGTCATCTATGCATTGAAGTTATGGCAACATTACCTTCTCGGTAATCGTTGCGAGATCTACACGGATCATAAAAGTCTGAAGTACTTGTTCACTCAGCCATCTCTGAACCTCCGTCTGCAAAGATGGATGGAGGGCATTACGGACTATGATTTGGGTATTTCTTATACCCCTGGCAAGGCTAACGTGATGGCTGATGCCTTAAGCCGCAAGTCCTATTTGTGACAATCTCATGGTTAGGCGAGCCCAACTGTGGTGCCCCTGGCTCAATCGTACACTAATCATACACGCAAACGTGTACGATAAAGCACAGGGACTCACGGGAAGATATCACAACACAACTCTAACACAATTTAAACGGAGATCCACAATATTACAGACCAGGGATCCGAAGATCCGAATACATAGTCAGTCATACAAATATTATTTGAGTACAGACATAGTTAGACAAGTTTTGCCTTAAGAAGGCTAGCACAAACAACGACACTAGATCGAAAGGCATTGGCCTCCTGCATGGGAGCCTCCGATCCTACTCCTGGTTGGCTGGCTCGATCCAGTAGTACGTGCCCTCCGGACCCTCCTGGTAATAAGCTCCTGAGGTGGCATCTGGCTCCGGGGCTCCATCGTCTGATGTATCATCAAAGTGGGATATGGGGAAAAGAGAAAGTAAAGCAACCGTGAGTACTCATCCGAAGTACTCAGCAAGCAAGGATCTATACTACATATGCAACATTATCAATGGAGAAAGGCTGTATATGTGGACTGGGCTGCAGAAATGCCAGAATAGAGAGAAGGCCTAGTCCTATCGAAGACTAGCATCTTCAACATCTTCACGAGGCCATCATCTTGCAGCAGTAGAAAAGAGTAGAATAGTGTTTTATTTAGCAAACATGTTGAAGCAAAGCCTAGAGATCCTTCCTCGACTCCCAGCAAGAAAGCGATCCCGAAGCTTCAATTAAGTAACAAGTATCCACTTCAAGTAGTAGATCGGGATACACAAACTGAGCGTCCTTTACCGTAGGACCGGCTATCGATAGATCATTCATCCCTGCAGGGGTGCACTACTGTTACCCAACACGCTCGATCAACTCTTGCCGGACACACTTGCTGGGTAATGCCCGGCCTCGGAAGATCAACACGAAGCAGCGCCCTACCTAGGCTCGGCAGAGAGGTCAGCACGCCGGACTAACCTATGCACCCAGAGGTCTTGGGCCATCGCCCTGGGCACCCTGCGTGTTGCGTGGCTGGCCGGGGTGCAGGCGCGACACTGAACTCGTCAGTGAAGTATCCAGCCCAGTCCCGGCGATCAGCCCACACGGTGAATCGTGACGTCAGACGAGCTTTCGGGAGAAACGTACATCGCAGAGGGCCCCATAACCATTATCCCGCGTGGTGGTAGTGCGTATAGGGCACGTCGACCCACTCAGATCACAAACCCAAATCCAATAGGCTCAATTAGTAACACGCGGAGACAATCAGTCTCTGATGCTCCGCCACAATATCACACTCGAGTGCCCTTCCGGCACACTCGACATCATAGATCCCCTGTGGGTACCCACCAGGGTGGACCCGCCTGTAACAAAGGTCAAAGTAATCGTGTGGTCATAACATCCAGGGGGAAACCCGAGGAATCACCCTTGGTGGATTCCACTCGATGAAATCATCAGGGTGAACGTATGAGGCATCACCCTCGAGGTTCACACTGAGGGTTGCACGAAAGAGTTGTATCAGAAATGGAGAAGGAGGAATCATCCTCGATGACCACGACCGAACAGCTACACTGCAGAGTATTCATCGGGAGTGCGTTACGAGGTATCACCCTCGGCACTTGATAGTAACTATGCAGAGTCGTACAACTAAAGGGGTGTGAAGTGAGGTGTCGGTCTCTGGTCGACGATCATGTTGATCGAGTCGTCGATGATCAAGCAGGGGCAACAAGGGTAAGGTGGTGGGGGTCACTGATGGTTCACTACCAACTTATATTAAACAGTTTATCATAGGCAGGTAAGGTAACAATGAACAGGTTACAAAAGCAGGCTATGCATCGGAATAGGAGCATACATTAACAATAGCAAAATCTAATGCAAGCAGGAGAATAGAATGGGCGATATCTGGATGCTCAAAGGGGGGGCTTGCCTGGTTGCTCTGGCAAGAGAGAGGGGTCGTCAACGGGCTGCTCGTCGCTAGTGTAGTCGTACCCAGGTGCAGCATCGTCGGTCTCGGCGTCTATCGAGAGAGAAGGAGGGGGAGAGAAACAATAAATCCACGGCAAAAATGCAAACAATATGCATGACATGTCTAAATGATATGCCGGGGTGTTCTACTGCCTAACTAAATGATTTAGTTAATTTAGGAGATTATTCAGATTTATTTAATTAAAGTTGGGCACTATTCATTTATCGAAATCGGTCTAAAAGTTCAATGTTCTTATAGCTAGAGGCATCTGACAGGAATACGGAGGGCGTATTCGGGTTCGTATCGGAATTCTGAGCAAGTTTCATGTATAAAGTATTTTCATCGGAGTTACGGATTATTTAATATGATTTTCTAAAGTTTTAATTAATTTCTGGAATTTAATTATTTATTTAAATTAAACATTATCCGAAACAGTGTATGCTGATGTCATCATGATGTCAGCATGATGTCAGCGGTCATCCTGACATGTGGGGTCCACCTGTCATAGACTGTTTAGTCTAATTAGGGTTTAGCTAATTAACTACTGTTTAATTAACTAACTACTTAATTAGATTAGGCTAATCAGAGTTAATTAACTTAATTAATTTGCTAATTAATTAATTATTAAATTACTAATTCATTTTTTTCTTTTTTCTTTTTTTTAAATCGCTACTGAGCCGTGGGCCCGTTCGGTCAGTGGCTCAGGGGCACTAGGCCCCACCTGTCGGTGGCACGAGGGCCACCGTGGGCGCGGGCGTGCGGACGCGGCCAGGGGCGAGCGAGCGCCGGAGCGCACGGGCGAAGGGGGCCGCGGGCGTGGGGTGGCCGGAGCGGCAGCGAGAGGCGGCGCGGCGGGCACGGCGGGGCGAGGCGGGGCAGCGCGCGAGCGGCAGCTGCGAGCGGCGGCGCGCGCGGGGTGGATGGAGCGCGGGCAGGGGCGGAGCATGGCCAACGAGCGCGTGCGGGCGGCGGTAGCGGGGCGCGGTGAGTGCGGCAGGGGCGGAGGCGCGAGCGGGCGCGCGCGCGCGAGCTGCGCGGTGAGCGGCGATGGCGGGGACGAGGCAGAGAAGAAGGGGGGGCCTCACGAGGGGTTGTAGGGCACGGGGCAGTGGGGGCGTGGGGAGGACGACCGGGACGACGGCGTCGGAGACGGGGAGGCAGTCCGGCGAGGTGGCTCCGGCGTCGAGCGGCGAGGGCGTCGGTGCCCTGATCTAGATCGGGGGGGGGGGGGGGTGGGGGGGAGAGGGAATGAGCGAGGGGGTGAGTGGGGGTTAGGGTTTTTCGGTCGGGGAAGGGGCAGGCCATATAGGCCAGGGGGCGCGGGTGGGCCGGCTGGGCTGTGGCCCAGTTAGGCCGGGGGGGCGGTTCTCTTTTTATTTTTCTGTCTTGTTTTCTTTTGTCTTTTTCTTTTTATTTATTCCTATCTCCTGTTTTGTAATTAGTAAGGCCACAATACGATTATTGTAAAACATGGCAATTGTTCCATTAATTACTAGACATTATCTGCTACTACCAAAAATTGGTTTGGAGGCAATTGGAGTTCACACAATTTTTATAATAAATAAAATGCATTAATCCTTGCTGTTTTGGTAATGTTAGTGCCACCTAATTAATTTATTAATTGTTGGTTACAATTTTAGAATAGTCTCTGGAATATTTGTTATTTATTGAACATTTTAGTTTCTATGTTGGATAACTTTTATTTTCCACTTTCATTTAAATATTGAATTTTGTCTTAGGAGTTGAAATGCAATATGATGCTAATGATGATTATGCACTATTTAACATGCTGACTTGTCATTATTAAAAGTGACTACTGTGGCTAATGACATGGGGTGTTACAATTCTCCTCATCTATCAAGAATTCTCATCCCGAGAATTAAGAGGAAGACTGAAAGAAAAAGGGGTATTCTTCACGAAGACGATCCTCGCGTTCCCAAGTGGCTTCATCTTCAGAATGATTCGACCACTGAACTTTGAGGAATTTGATTGACTTTTGACGAGTTCGACGTTCAGTTTGATCAAGAATACGGATGGGATATTCTGGATAAGACAGATCTTCCCGTAATTCAAGCACTTCATGATCCACAGCTCGAATAGGATCCTTGAAGCAGCGACGGAGTTGGGATACATGAAAGACATCATGTACTTGGGAAAGATTAGGCGGCAATTGCAATTGATATGCCACTTCTCCTCGACGGGCAAGAATACGGAACGGGCCAATGTAGCGAGGAGCTAACTTGCCTTTGATTCCGAACCTATGAGTGCCTTTCAACGGAGTGACGCGGAGGTAAGCTTGCTCGCCAGGTTGATAGACTATTACCTGATGCTTTCGGTCATAGTTGCTCTTCTGACGAGACTGAGTAGTTTTCAAATGTTCACGGACAATGCAGACGTGTTCTTCAGCTTGCTGAATAATGTCCGGTCCGACGAGTGAGCGTTCCCCAGTTTCTGACCAATTCAGAGGGGTTCGACACTTACGTCCGTAAAGAACTTCAAACGGTGCCATCTTCAGACTAGCCTGATAGCTATTGTTGTAAGAGAATTCGGCATACGGGAGAGATTCCTCCCATTTCTTACCGAAGGAGATGACGCAAGCTCGAAGCATATCTTCGAGCACTTGATTAACTCGTTCAACTTGACCCTGTGACTGAGGGTGAAAAGCGGTGCCGAAAGACAGATGAGTTCCCATAGATTCTTGGAAACTATTCCAGAATCTGGAGGTGAAGAGGCTGCCACGATTAGAACTGATCTCCAACGGAACACCATGGAGTGACACAATTCGGGAAACATACAAGTCTGCTAACTGGCTAGCAGTGATTGTCTCCTTAACTGGAAGAAAGTGAGCAACCTTTGAGAATCGGTCAATGACGACAAAAATAGCATCATGGCCCTTCTGAGATCTGGGAAAACCAGTAATGAAGTCCATTTGGACCTTGTCCCATTTCCATTCAGGAATTGCAAGGGGTTGCAGAGTTCCAGCGAGCCTTTGATGTTCTGCTTTAATGCGGCGGCAAACGTCACACTCAGAAACATAACGAGCAATATCTCGCTTCATATTTGGCCACCAGTATCTCTGACAAATGTCACGGTACATCTTTGTGCTACCAGGGTGAATAGACAGAGGAGTGTCATGAGCTTCCTGCATAACGTGTTCTCTCTCATCCTTGAACTTGGGTACGAAGAGACGGTGTTGGAAGAATAGGATCCCATCATCATCAAGATGGAATTCCGACGGTTTTCCTTTTTCGAGGTATCGCTTGATCCTTTCAACTTCAGAGTCATACCGTTGCATAGTCTTAATGCTGTGTTCTAAATCTAGTTCGACGACCAGGGTATGGAGGTAACCCTGTGGAACAATATGGAGGTTCAATTTGCGAAGCTCTTCATAAAGCATAGGTTGTGCTTCCTGAACCATAAGATTGTTGCAATAAGCCTTACGGCTCAAAGCATCGGCCATTACATTAGCCTTGCCAGGGGTGTATGAGATATTCATATCATAATCGGCTATTGTCTCGAGCCATCTTTGTTGACGAAGGTTCAGATCTGGTTGAGTATATAAATACTTCAAACTTTGATGATCCGTATAAATCTCGCAACGATTACCGAGAAGGTAATGTCGCCATAGCTTCAGGGCATAAATAACCGCAGAAAGTTTGAGATCGTGCACTGGGTAATTTTCTTCATGAGGACGCAATTGTCGGGAGGCATAAGCAATCACTTTGCGTTCTTGCATTAGGACACAGCCTAATCCTTGACGGGAGGCATCACAGTATATCACGAAATCCTTTTGGGAATCCGGGGGTGCTAATACTGGGGCAGATGTCAATTTATCTTTTAGTGTTTGAAAGCTTTCTTGACTTTTTTCTGTCCACTCAAATTTAACACCTTTGTGGAGCAGATTCGTCAATGGTTTTGCAATCTTGGAAAAATTCTCAACGAATCGACGGCAATAACTAGCGAGTCCGAGAAAACTTCTGACTTGCTTGACATTCTTCGGGGGAGTCCAGTCAAGAATAGCCTGAACTCATTCGGGGTTAACAGCAATTCCATCCTTGGAAATCACATGACCAAGATAGGTCACTTCAGAAAGCCAAAATTCACATTTGGAATACTTGGCATACAACTGGTGTTCTCAGAGCCTTTCTAGTACCAGACGGAGGTGTTCAACATGTTCTTCTTTATTCTTAGAATAGATAAGGATATTATCCAAATAAACCACGACGAATTTGTCGAGGTAATCCATGAATATATAATTCATCAGACGGGAGAAAGTTGCTGGAGCATT
The DNA here is from genome assembly GCA_011799875.1 of Thinopyrum elongatum. Classification (NCBI taxonomy): domain Eukaryota; kingdom Viridiplantae; phylum Streptophyta; class Magnoliopsida; order Poales; family Poaceae; genus Thinopyrum; species Thinopyrum elongatum. Next base: position 402,198,355 of record CM022302.1, on the reverse strand, counting down.
CGTTAGGCCAAATGACATAACGGTGTATTCATAGGAGCCATAACGAGTGACGAATGCAGTCTTGGGAATATCCTCTTCACGGACACGGATCTGGTGATAACCCAACCTCAAGTCGAGTTTAGAGAACACCGATGATCCAGCAAGTTGATCATAAAGATCATTGATCCGGCGCAGTGGGTATTTATTCTGGATTGTTGCTTGGTTAATGGGCCGATAATCCTGAACCAAACGGTTAGTTCCATCCTTCTTCTTAACGAAGAGTGAAGGTGCTCCCCAAGCAGAGGAACTGGGGCGGATGAAACCACTCTTAAGTGACTCGTCGATTTCTTCCTTAAGCTCGAGTAAGTGATGCAGAGGCATCTTATAAGGTCGCTTGGCAATAGGGACAGTGCCAGGCTTCAAGTCAATGACAAACTCGACATCTCTAGCCGGGGGTATTCCTAGAAGTTCTTCTGGAAAGACGTCCGGAAAATCTCGAACGACAGGAACGTCCTCGATTCCTTCTAGAGGTGAAGCGTTCAAAGCATTCAGAACATATATCTGAGCTTCAGCGTCTCATGTAATGCGGGCGGTATAGTTCACTATCTCATCGGAGGGGTGAAGAAGTTGGATAACTTTAGTGGCACAATTGATCGAAGCAATGTGAGCTTTCAACCAATCCATTCCGAGAATGAGGTCTATAGTGGAAGACTTCAGGATAATAGGTGAGGCAAAGAATTCGAATCCCTCGATTTCAACAGGGACATTGTGTGCCATCATAGTGGTTTGACACTGGCCTCCAGGGGTGCGGACAACTACTGGCAGGTTCATCTTTTCGAATGCAATGTCATGAGATAATGCAAATGCTTCTGACATGAATGAATGCGATGCTCCTGAATCAAATAATACGGAAGCGGGTACTGAGTTAACGAGAAGGGTACCCATCACAGTAGCAGGTTGATCCTGGACTTCTTCAATATCAATGTTGTAAGCGTGTCCACAACCATGTGCAGCAGACCCAGTATTATAGTTGCGGGTCTGATTGTTGCCACGACTATTGCCACGGCCAGCACGAGGAAAAGCTAACTGATTCTGAGTCTGGCGGCAGTCTTTAGCCTGGTGACCTGGTTTGCGGCACTTGAAGCACAGACCATCTTCAGGACGAAGAGGAGCATTGTTTTGAATAGCTTGAGCTTTTGGCTGCCTCGGTGGTGGAGGAGGCAGACGTGGTGCAGCATAGTTGTTCTTTGGCGCAGAGGTATTGGGACGGAACGCATTGTTGGGAATCCAAACTCGACGCTTCTGTGCTGAGCCCAAAGATGAGCCAGCATCACGATAGCGCTTCTGCGAGTCCTTGTGTTCCATCTGAGCGGTCTCAACAAGAATAGCCTTGTTCATTAGAGTTGAAAAGTCGTTGAAGTCTTGAGCAGCAAGTGCAAGCTTGAGGTCTGGGTGGAGTCCATTACGGAACTTCTCTTGTCTATGGGCATCTGTGGCGATGTCTTCTTCAGCATAGCGGGAGAGATCAAGAAATTCCCGCTGATAAGCTTCGACAGTCTTGTTGCCTTGAGTGAGGTTGCAGAACTGGGTCTTCGTGCGTTCCATAATTGCCTGAGGGATGTAACGTGTACGGAAAGCAGCCTGGTACTCATACCAGGTGATGACTGTTCCAACAGGCAGTGTACGCTTGTGTGTGTCCCACCATTGAGCGGCAGGGCCCTTTAAGAAAAAGGCCGCGAAGTTGACGAAGTTGGCAGGGGCGACATTAGCAGACTCCATCTCGTGAGTGATGTCGCGGAGCCAGTCATCAGCATCCAGTGGCTTGTCAGAGTTGCGGAACTGAGTTGGGTTAAGTCGCATAAACTCTGTCAAAGTTATTGAAGCTGGGTTCTGGTTCTGGTTGTTCTGATGCGGAAACTGAGCCATAATTCCAGTCATGAACTGGCGGTTAAGCTCAAACTGTTGCATCATAGCTGCCATATAGTCTTGCGGTGGTGGGCGTTCAGGGGTACCACGACCACGACCACCTGGTCTAACCATCCTGCTAAGTATCAACAGGGGTAGTTTAGTAAAAGCAATTGCGAGCGTTCAGTGACAAGCATGATGTAACTCGTCAACAATTTAAGTAGTGAAACAGATACATAATAGTAGTCAATTAAGACATACAGATCCATACACAGAGTCGGGTACATGCGGATAGCATAACGGCGCAAATTCAAAAGCTAGACATACTAGGCGGCGCGCAGGCACGCGGTAAGGAAGTACACAACGAGACATAGCAAAGGCTACATCAATGTCGGAGAAAACCACCGAAACGGGGTAACTGCAAGTGCGGACGACGAATGTTCATCGCGGAAGGATCCTGCGCTCCATGTGCACTCTGATGCAGAATCCGGTCTCGAGCTGTAAGAAGAGGTCCACGTGCAGGTGTATGACCTCCAACAGCAGGCCAATCAATACCAGCATACATCTGAGTCCTGCGCGGGTAAAGGATGTGCTCCGGATGTATCCCTGCGCAAACAGCGGGTAGCAACTGCGTCATAGCATCGTAGAGACGTGCTCGAGTGGCAACCAACTCGACGGCAAGAGCCCGAACAGTGCGATCCAGAGCCTGAGTGCACTGAATCAGAACGCGCGGGTCATAGCGACGAGGCTCGTACGGGGCACAGATAGTTGTGTAGTATCCAGTAGCATCTCCAGCAGGGGCATACGAAATATATCGGAACTCTGAGTCATCCAAGATATCGCTGAACTGTCCTCGGAGAAGTGCGACAGCAGAGTAGGCGGCATCATGGACTGCCATCTCAATCGTCACGCCGATACCATGGTAAAGTTGTAGCTCGGTGTCTGAGTCATTTTGCTGATCATAGATACGAACATCAGCATGGTACTGCTCTGGTTGAACTCGCGGTAATCCTCGTAAACCATGTACTCAGGGTACCAACGGTAGCCAAGTCTGGTCATGAGAGCGATCAAGACAGCTGGAAACCCAGGGGCATCACGAGCCCAAGTGCGAAGCACAAGCTGTGTCGTAGGACGTGGTGGAAACAAACGATCCATCGGAAACAGAGGAAATTTAGGGTTGTCAAACGACAATGAGAAGTTTAACACAACTCGAAGAGAAAGGTTAAACAAAACAATGGAAAGGAAAATGATTATCAAACTAATCAGATCAATGACTAGTAAATCGCACAGATATCCAGCTCTCCGGGTAGACGGGATTTATGAGATCCTAAGTGTCGGCGTTAGTAAAATTTATTTAACCCGAATAGAAGAGAGATCAGAGCCCAGAGTATAGACGAGGAATAAAAGATCCTAATACCACCCAGTTGGCGACATGGGCCCGTAAGCCACACAGCCAAGTTAGTAAATTAGTTTTTCGGTTTCTAGACTCAACTTCGGCCAAGGAATTGGAAGGGGGCTTCCTACAGGCAGTCGGCTCTGATACCAACTTGTAGCGCCCCTGGCTCAATTGTACACTAATCATACACGCAAACGTATACGATCAAGCACAGGGACTCATAGGAAGATATCACAACACAACTCTAACACAATTTAAACGGAGATCCACAATATTACAGACTAGGGATCCGAAGATCCGAATACATAGTTAGTCATACAAATATTATCTGAGTACAGACATAGTTAGACAAGTTTTGCCTTAAGAAGGCTAGCACAAACAACGACACTAGATCGAAAGGCGTTGGCCTCCTGCCTGGAAGCCTCCGATCCTACTCCTGGTCGGCTGGCTCGATCCAGTAGTACGTGCCCTCCGGACCCTCCTGGTAATAAGCTCCTGAGGTGGCATCTGGCTCCGGGGCTCCATCGTCTGATGTATCATCAAAGTGGGATATGGGGAAAAGAGAAAGTAAAGCAACCGTGAGTACTCATCCGAAGTACTCAGCAAGCAAGGATCTATACTACATATGCAACATTATCAATGGAGAAAGGCTGTATATGTGGACTGGGCTGCAGAAATGCCAGAATAGAGAGAAGGCCTAGTCCTATCGAAGACTAGCATCTTTAACATCTTCACGAGGCCATCATCTTGCAGCAGTAGAAGAGAGTAGAATAGCGTTTTATTTAGCAAACATGTTGAAGCAAAGCCTAGAGATCCTTCCTCGACTCCCAGCGAGAAAGCGATCCCGAAGCTTCAATTAAGTAACAAGTATCCAGTTCAAGTAGTAGATCGGGATACACAAACTGAGCGTCCTTTACCGTAGGACCGGCTATCGATAGATCATTCATCCCTGCAGGGGTGCACTACTGTTACCCAACACGCTCGATCAACTCTGGCAGGACACACTTGCTGGGTAATGCCCGGCCTCGGAAGATCAACACGAAGCAGCGCCCTACCTAGGCTCGGCAGAGAGGTCAGCACGCCGGACTAACCTATGCACCCAGAGGTCTTGGGCCATCGCCCTGGGCACCCTGCGCGTTGCGTGGCTGGCCGAGGTGCAGGCGCGACACTGAACTCGTCAGTGAAGTATCTAGCCCAGTCCCGGCGATCAGCCCGCATGGTGAATCGTGACGTCAGATGAGCTTTCGGGAGAAACGTACATCGCAGAGGGCCCCATAACCATTATCCCGCGTGGTGGTAGTGCGTATAGGGCACGTCGTTCCACTCAGATCACAAACCCAAATCCAATAGGCTCAATTAGTATCACGCGGAGACAATCAGAGTCTCTGATGCTCCGCCACAATATCACACTCGAGTGCCCTTCCGGCACACTCGACATCATAGATCCCCTGCGAGTACCCACCAGGGTGGACCCGCCTGTAACAAAGGTCAAAGTAACCGTGTGGTCATAACATCCAGGGGGAAACCCGAGGAATCACCCTCGGCGGATTCCACTCGATGAAATCATCAGGGTGAACGTATGAGGCATCACCCTCGAGGTTCACACTGAGGGTTGCACGACAGAGTCGTATCGGAAATGGAGAAGGAGGAATCACCCTCGATGACCACGAATGAACAGCTACACTGCAGAGTATTCATCGGGAGTGCGTTACGAGGTATCACCCTCGGCACTCGATAGTAACTATGCAGAGTCGTACAACTAAAGGGGTGTGAAGTGAGGTGTCGGTCTCTGGTCGACGATCACGTTGATCGAGTCGTCGATGATCAAGCAGGGGCAACAAGGATAAGGTGGTGGGGGTCACTGATGGATCACTACCAACCTATATTAAACAGTTTATCATAGGCAGGTAAGGTAACAATGAGCAGGTTACAAAAGCAGGCTATGCATCAGAATAGGAGCATACATTAATAGTAGCAAAATCTAATGCAAGCAGGAGAATAGAATGGGCGATATCTGGATGCTCAAAGGGGGGGCTTGCCTGGTTGCTCTGGCAAGAGAGAGGGGTCGTCAACGGGCTGCTCGTCGGTAGTGTAGTCATACCCAGATGCAGCGTCGTCGGTCTCGGCGTCTATCGAGAGAGAAGGAGGGGGAGAGAAACAATAAATCCATGGCAAAAACGCAAACAATATGCATGACATGTCTAAATGATATGCCGGGGTGTTCTACTGCCTAACTAAATGATTTAGTTAATTTAGGAATTTCTTCGGATTTATTTAATTAAAGTTGGGCACTATTCATTTATCGAAATCGGTCTAAAAGTTCAATGTTCTTATAGCTAGAGGCATGTGACAGGAATACGGAGGGCGTATTCGGGTTCGTATCAGAATTCTGAGCAAGTTTCATGTATAAAGTATTTTCATTGGAGTTACGGATTATTTAATATGATTTTCTAAAGTTTTAATTAATTTCTGGAATTTAATTATTTATTTAAATTAAACATTATCCGAAACAGTGTATGCTGACATCATCATGACATCAGCATGACGTCAGCGGTCATCCTGACATGTGGGGTCCACCTGTCATAGACTGTTTAGTCTAATTAGGGTTTAGCTAATTAACTACTGTTTAATTAACTAACTACTTAATTAGATTAGGCTAATCAGAGTTAATTAACTTAATTAATTTGCTAATTAATTAATTAATTAATTAATTTTACTAATTCATTTTTTTCTTGTTTTTAAATCGCTATTGAGCCGTGGGCCCGTTCGGTCAGTGGCTCAGGGGCACTGGGCCCCACCTGTCGGTGGCACGAGGGCCACAGCGGGCGCGGGCGTGCAGACGCGGCCAGGGGCGAGCGGGCGCCGGAGTGCGCGGGCGAAGGGGGCCGCGGACGCGGGGTCGCGGCCACGCAGCGGCGCGGGGTGGCCGGAGCGGCAGCGAGAGGCGGCGCGGCGCAGCGGGCATGGCGGGGCGAGGCGGGGCAGCGCGCGAGTGGCGGCGCGGGCGGGGTGGCTGGAGCGCGGGCAGGGGCGGAGCACGGCCAACAAGCACGCGCGGGCGGCGGTAGCGGGGCGCGGTGAGCGCGGCAGGGGCGGAGGCGCGAGCGGGCGCGCGCGCGAGCTGCACGGTGAGCGGCGACGGCGGGGACGAGGCAGAGAAGAAGGGGGGGCCTCACGAGGGGTTGTAGGGCACGGGGCAGTGGGGGCGTGGGGAGGACGACGGGGACGACGACGTCGGAGACGGGGGAGGCAGTCCGGCGAGGTGGTCCGGCGTCGAGCGGCGAGGCGTCGGTTGCCCCGATCTGGATCGGGGGGGGGGGTGGGGGGGAGGGGATTGAGGAGGGGGTGAGTGGGGGTTAGGGTTTCGGTGCGGGGAGGGGCAGGCCTTATAGGCCAGGGGGCGCGGTGGGCCGGCTGGGTGTGGCCCAGTTAGCGGGGGGGGGGTTCTCTTTTTATTTTTCTGTCTTGTTTTCTTTTGTCTTTTTCTTTTTATTTATTCCTATCTCCTGTTTTGTAATTAGTCAGGCCATAATACGATTTTTGTAAAACATGGCAATTGTTCCATTAATTACTAGACATTATCTGCTACTACCAAAAATTGGTTTGGAGGCAATTGGAGTTCACACAATTTTTATAATAAATAAAATGCATTAATCCTTGCTGTTTTGGTAATGTTAGTGCTACCTAATTAATTTATTAATTGTTGGTTACAATTTTAGAATAGTCTGTGGAATATTTGTTATTTATTGAACATTTTAGTTTCTATGTTGGATAACTTTTATTTTCCACTTTCATTTAAATATTGAATTTTGTCTTAGGAGTTGAAATGCAATATGATGCTAATGATGATTATGCACTATTAAACATGCTGACTTGTCATTATCGAAAGTGACTACTGTGGCTAATGACATGGGGTGTTACACCAACCTCGTCTTTTTGAAGAACTGCGCAGGCTGAATCTGTGTATTGTTCCACAGGGTTCTCTTAATAACCTTGTGATACAACCAGATCTTGAGAAAGCTGTTAAGAATGCGCAAGCTAAACATGCTGAAATTGATCTGATGAAGAAAGATCTTCACCTGGAGAAGTACAGGGATTTCTCGCTGTCTGAAGGTGGAACCTTGTATTTCAGAAACCGCATTGTCGTACCTCGCTTCGAACTCATGACTGACAAGGTCATGAAGGAGGCACATGACACACCGTTGTCTATTCATCCGGGTAGTACCAAGATGTATCGTGATCTCCGTCAAAGGTACTGGTGGTCTAGAATGAAGCAGGACATTGCTCGTTATGTTGCTGAATGTGATGTGTGTCGTCGCGTTAAAGCAGAACATCAGAAGCCTGCTGGAATTCTACAACCACTTCCTATTCCTCTATGGAAATGGGATAAGGTTCAAATGGATTTCATTACTGGCCTTCCCAGGTCACAGAAGGGACACGATGCTATTCTTGTCGTCGTCGACCAACTCTCTAAAGTTGCACACTTTCTGCCCATCAAGGAAACTATCACTGCTAGTCAGTTAGCAGAGTTGTATATCTCCAGAATTGTTTCACTCCACGGTATTTCGAATGAGATTAGTTCGGACCGTGGCGGTCTTTTCACCTCCAAGTTCTGGGAAAGTTTCCAAGAAGCTATGGGAACTCATATTACCTGGAGTTCAGCTTATCACCCCCAATCCCAAGGCCAAGTCGAGCGAGTTAATCAAGTGCTTGAAGACATGCTGCGAGCTTGTGTTATTTCTTTCGGCAAGAAGTGGGAAGAATCTCTCCCGTATGCTGAGTTCTAGTATAACAACAGCTATCAAGCCAGCTTGAAAATGGCCCCCTTCGAAGTACTTTATGGACGTAAGTGTCGAACCCCTCTGAATTGATCAGAAACTGGGGAACGACCGCTCGTGGGTCCGGATATTATTCAACACGCCGAAGAGCAAGTCCGTATCATCCGTGAAAACCTCAAGGCGGCCCAGGATCGCCAGAAGAGCAACTATGATCGCAAACGATGGGGTTTGACTTATCAACCTGGTGATCAAGCTTATTTGCGAGTCACTCCTATGAAAGGCACTCACCGTTTCGGAATCAAGGGCAAGTTAGCTCCACGCTATATTGGTCCTTTCCGCATTGTTGCTAGGCGTGGTCAGGTGGCGTATAAATTGGAGTTGCCACCGCAATTCTCTCATATCCACGACGTATTCCATGTGTCGCAACTTCGTAAATGCTTCAAGGAATCTCCGCACCGAGTAGTGGATCATGAGATGCTCGAATTGCAAGATGACCTATCTTATAAGGAGCATCCGATCCGCATTCTCGATGAAGCTGAACATCGAACCCGTCAGAAGGTTACCAAGTTCCTCAAGGTGCAGTGGTCAAATCATACTGAAGATGAAGCCACTTGGGAACGCGAGGATAACCTCCGTGCTGAATACCCCGATCTTTTCCCTTCTACCTCTTAATTCTCGGGACAAGAATTATTGTTAGTGGAGGAGACTTGTAACACCCCTAGTGGTTAGCTACAGTAATCCCCTTTTGATAATGCCATGTCATCATGATCTACAGTGCTTAAACATCATTTGGATCCTATCTATTTTCAAATTCAAATTCAAATGGAAATTCAAACTAAAAGTGAAAATAAAAGTTGTTCAATTTGAAAACTAAAATGTTCATAATGTTGTAAATATTCCTAGAGCAATTATAAAAGTAACAGCAACATTGATCAAATTAATTAAATAACTCAAGCAACAAGAAGACAGAAATATTTAATCCATTTAACATTAAATAAAATGCAAATGAAATCACCTTGGCTCCAAACCATTTTCTGACAGTGCTAAATATTGCACAATATTTATTGGACAAAATTACCTATTTTACAAAACTATATTTGAGGCCACACATTTTGCACAAGAGAGGAAAAATAGAAAAACAGAAAAGAATATAAGAAAAAGATAAAGGCCCGAGGCACTGGACTAAGTCCACAGTGCGGCCTGGCCCGTCTAGCGCCTCTCCCCTAACCTCCCGCCTCTCTCCCCTCGTTGTTGCTCGCACAGAGCTCGCCGCGCCTGGGCCTCCCCTCTCCTCCTATCGACAGCGCATCGCCGCTTTTGTCGGTGGGTACTTAAGGCAGCCCCGGACCCCCCTGGCTCCCTCTCTGCCTCACACCTCCTCTCTCTCAATCGCCCCCTCCATTTTTCGTCGTCCGAGCGCCGCCATGGCCTCGCCTCACTGACCCGCACGGCCCCATCGCCCCCCCGCGCTCTGTCTGGCTGGCCGAAAGCCCCGCCGTGCTCATCCTCGTCGTCTCCACCACTGCCCGGAGGCCGCCGAGCCCCTGCGACGCCTCCCTCCGCCATTCCCCTCGTCGGATGCCACCGCTGCCCCGTCGATCCCCGCCGTCACCGGAGCTACCCCGAGCCCGCTGCCCTCCACGACCGGATCCCCGTGAGCAAGCGCCTCCCCCTTCCCCCTTCATTCCCCGTGGCGTAGCCGTCGCGCCGCTGTGCCGAGCTCCGCCGTCCGCAATGGCCGGTGAGCAGCGCGCTCTCGTGCCTCTCGGGCTCGTCCGAGGCCGCCGTCGTGCTCGTAGTGCTGCGAAGGTATTGCCTGCGTGTGTAGTTCGTCGAACGCGCGACCGTAGCGCCGTCTCCGTCGAGGCCCGAACGTCGCCGCCGTTTGACCTCGTCGCCGGGCTCGACTCCGGCCGCCCCAGCACCTCCCGCCACCTTCGTTGGGTGCGCCTCTCTGCGGGCGTTCCAACGACCCCAGCCGCGTGTCGAATGGCCGCCGGATACGGCCGGCCGGTGATCGCCGGAGCCGCCGGATTAGCGCCGGTGGTTACGCTGACGTGGCGGGTTAATTAGCCCCTAACCCCCTGCTAACTCCACTGACTACTGGGCCCCAGGCCATTAACTAATTTGGTTTAGTTTAAATAAAAAACTGTTAACTGGATCTGTGAGTATGACATGTGGGGCCCACTTTTACTATTCAAACGGATAAGGTCTGCTGACTGTGCCCTGCTGACTCAGCAGAGGGCCCACACGTCAGCCACTGCTGACTGCGCGGTTGACTTGGTCAACCTGGCCCACTGGTCAGCCACTGTGTACACTCTGTGTACACAGAGCTGGGTACCCGTAGCGTTTTCCAATTTAATTTTGAATTTAAATTAATTCCAGTAAATTCCAGAAAATTAATAAAACTTTGAAAAATCATATAAAATAAACTGTAACTCCGATGAAAAAGTTTTATATATGAAAGTTGCTCAGAACGACGAGACGAATCCAACCAGGCCATCTGTTTTCGTGTCGGGACCCTCTATGGAGGTGAACCCGCAACTTTTAGCCTGTTTTCGGTAGATGAATAGTGCTTATACACCGGTTAATAATTCCAACTTAAATCCTAAATCAACTAATATGATTTAGATATGTCTTTAGGCAACCCTGCACTACACGTTAGCATAGCCTGCTCTGTGTTGCATATGTTTATCGTGTATTTATTTGTTTCCTCCCCCTCTTCTCTCTTGGTAGACCCCGTTACAGACGCAGTTCCCGAGGCCGACGCAGCTCAGGAGCCCGACGACACTGTTGACGACCTTGCCTTTGCCGCCGAGCAACCAGGCAAGCACCCCCCTTTGAACATTCCGATATCGCCTATTCTCTTCTCTCTTATGCTTGCATTAGAATTGCTGCTGCTACTGCTTTACCTATTCTGATGCATAGCCTGTTTATTGTAACCAGCTATTGATACCTTACCTGCTTATCCTAAGCTGTCTAGTATAGGCTAGGTAGAGACCTATCAGTGACCCCACTTGTCCCGATTGCCCTGCTGGATCATCAGAAGACTCGACGACTAGGCCCCAGCACCGCACATCACCCCCTTAGTTGTAACGACACTGCAGCGTTACTATCGAGTGCCGAGGGTGATACCTCGTGTAGCACTTTGGATGTTAACTCTGTAGAGTAGCTATATGGTCGTGGTCATCGAAGGTGATTCCTCCTTCTCCACTTCCGATAACGACGCTGTCGTGCAACACCTCAAGTGTGAACCCATCGAGGGTGATTCCTCTGAGTTCACCTTGACGGATACATCGAGTAGGAATCCTTTAAGGGAGATACCTCGGATTCCCTTGATGTTATGGACACACGGATAATTGGACTTTACACTGTTACTTGGAAGGCGGGTCGATCCTGAGGGGTACCCGCGTGTGATGTGAAGACGGGTTGACCTGGATGGTGCCCGAGTGAGAATACGAGGCATGGCCGGGCATTCTTGGCCCTTGCCGCAAGTCCTCAAGACGGGGCGACGGGGTCACATCGATCGTGAGTCTCTGCTCGTTACCGCACCCCCAAGGTACTAACGATTTGGATATTTGATTTGAGTGGGCCTCTGGCCCGATAGCACTAACCATCACACGGGAATAAATATGGGTACTCTGCATCGTATGCATCAGCCGAAAGCTCTGTCAGATGTCCAGTTCAGCTTGGCGGCACGGACGGACCGACGCCATCCTGTAGTGGTGGTGCCTGGCTTCACCGTGTGCGCAACGACCCGGAGTGCACATGGCGATGGCCCAAGACCCCTGAGTGCTTAGGATATAGACCGACGGGGACCTCTCTGCTAAGCTCTAGGTAGGGTTGCGGTGTGTCGTTTGGCTGAGGCCGGGCATGACCCAGAAAGTGTGTCCGACTGGAGTTAAGCGAGCGTGGTGGGTAAGTTGGTGCACCCCTGCAGGGAAGAACTAATCTATGCATAGCCGGATCCTCGGTAACGGACACTCGGAGTTGTATCCCGATCGATACAACTAGAATTGGATACTATGGCTCTGGGATTGATTCTCGCAGGGAGTCGAGAAGGGATCTCAGGACGAGGTTTATGGCTCTGGGATTGCTTCTCGCAGGGAGTCGAGAAGGGATCTCAGGATGAGGTTAATGACTGTATGGCTCTGGGATTGCTTTCTCGCAGGGAGTCGAGAAAGGATCTCTGGGTGAGGTTGATAACATTACTACTACTTTATATTGTACTAATCTACACTCTTCTAATGCTGCAAGACTGCTGAAGATGCTAGTCTTCGATAGGACTAGGCCTTCCCTCTATTCTGGCATTTCTGCAGCCCAGTCCACATATACAGCCTTCCTTTGATAATGTTGCTTATGTAGTGTAGATCCTTGCTTGCTGAGTACTTCGGATGAGTACTCACGGTTGCTTTGCTTTCTTTTCCCCCCATATCCTTTTGATGCAACCAGATGACGGAGCCCCTAAGATAGCTGCCCCCGCCGACGATCGCTACTACTACCCCGAGGGTGGATACTACTACGAGTTGGATGACGACCAGGAGTAGGTTCGGAGGGTCCTAGGCAGGAGGCCTGCGCCTTTCGATCGTAGTGTTTTCTTTTGCCCCGCCTTTTAAGGGCCTATCTGTGTTTTCTTTTATATCTGTACTCAGATATCTGATGCTTCCGCTGACGCTTGTATGCGAGCTTATGTATTCGAGCCCTCGAGGCCCCTGTCTTGTAATATAAAGCTTGTATGACTTTATTCATGATTTAGAGTTGTGTAGTGATATCTTCCCGTGAGTCCTTAGGCTTGATGGTGTGCATTTGCGTGTATGATTAGTGCATGATTGAGCCGGGGGCGTCACATTTTCCACGTGTAAAATTCTGATTCACCGGAGTACCCACGTGTCAGCTCCGCATTGGGACAGGTGTCATCCAGCGAGTGGATGGGACGCGCCTATGGTACGTCGACACGTGGCTCGGCCCAATAGTGGCCCATTTAGGTTCAAAGGCCGGGCCTATCAAAATAAGCGGGTCGGCCCATTAGCGGCCTACTTGAGTCAGGCCCATTCACAAGCACGGCCCATACGAGTTACACAGAATCGGCCCATCAAAGGCCTATTCTAGATTTGACAATTTCCAGCCCATCATCAGTTCCAGCCCGTTAACGGCCCGCTACGTCTTTGGGCTCAATTACGGCCCGACCTTCTTTCGGCCTGTTAGCAGCCCATTATAGATATGAACCAATATGCCGCCGGTACGTCTTTCGGCCTTTTCTCCGCCCATTCTGTAGTTGGGCGAACTTCTAGCCCATTGTGACTTTCGGCCTTTCCTCGGCCCATTTTGTACATGGGCCAACTCCTAGCCATTTTGTCTTTCGGCCTATTAACGGCCCACACAACAGTTGGGCCTTTGACGGTGCTACCTAATTTTGGGTCCATTGGCGGCCCACATTTCCCAGGGCACAATTTTAGCCCGACGCGACTTTTAGCCTGTTAAAAGCCTAGTTTGTAAATTGGGCCTCTTCTGGCCCAAAACACTTTCGGCCCCTTACTAGCCCGTCAAGTAAAAGGGCCGAGAAAAAATTGACATTTATTTTGGCCTGCTAGAGGCCCGCGAGCCATTTTCATTTATACGGCCCTATCGAGCTTTCGGCCTGTTATCGGCCTGCTAAGAGCCGTTGTTACGGTGGGCCACATCGATTGGGATCCACTAAATATTAAGTTGACCAGCCCAATTAAGGTCCGCTTTGACTACAGATATTTGCTCGTTCGGATGGCGTCCAGGTAATGTTTGGGCATGCTGGCCCCCGTTTCAACGATATAGCATATACAAAGAATTATCCTACTCTATACTATCGCTTCTAAAAAACCTACACTATACAATAAAGAGACTAAGGCATAGAAACGAAGAATAATCCTACACTATACAATAAAGAAATTACAGCAGATTATACCCACTGGGCATTATAGTTCGACACTAGTGATACTAAAGCGTACACAAACAACAAATTACATACACTGGGCAAATAAAGCTCATACATCGTGGACACGCATCAACAGAACTTACCATTTAAACTATAATCTCTTCAGAAAATAGGATTGGCCGGATTCAGATAGCACAAATTTCAGTCTACAAAATCTCCACCTGCAACTCCAGTCTCAATATGTTGATTACATGTTGAGAATCATATACACGTTGTCTTGCCACCTCTAGTTGATGCTCGAGAACATCAGCACATTCCAATTCCAATCCATAATCATTTGGTAACGGCCATGCCACACTGCTCTCAGATCTTTGTGTTGATGTCACTTCATCCTGAAATGTTTCTATAAGTACACATGACTAGGGCAAAAATATAGTTACAACAGTGAAGCGAGCAAGACAGACTATTTTGTACATGGCAAAAGAGGACTAACAATAATGTTACACGTCATGAAGCATAAGCAGGTGATATTTTAAAAATTATAAAAATGGTAGTCTGTGCAGCCCGCATACAGAAATCTCTATTAGCTCACCAGAGGAGCACGATGTTGGGGCAAAATCCAAAATACAGACAGGTTACAAATTTAGACCACACGCAACTACTGAACATTATATATATATATATCTTGCGTATAAGTAAGCAAGCAGTTGGCCATTCTGTAGCTCAATTAAAGTCTTAGGGAACATAATGAACGGTAGAGGGATTCATACAAATCTACTACAGCAAGCAAAACTATGCAATCATTAGCCTTGTATAAACTAGATTGTGAGCCTCATGCAGTAATAGTTGGTTAATAGAGTTCAAAGCTTCAGGCACACTTCTCCAGAGTAATTAAATGGTAAGGCATTTAATTATGTCAACTAATAGTTATACAAGTACCCAACATCAGGCATCATTGTTTGGGCATCTCATTAACTGAGGACAAATAAAGCAATTGAAAAGAGCAATTTAACTATGCCTGAAACAAACAAGCAATTGAACTGTTGAGTTGGCAGCATGCATACATGCACGCCTCAATAACATCCATGGCGTAGCTACATTTACTATATAAAGAAACAAGTAATGTAATATTGTTTGCCCCCTATGAAGTATCTCGACTAGTATGTAATCAAGATCCTAGTAATGATAGGGAGGCTAATGATGTGAATATGCGTTTGGTTATGACATTTATGACATCGACAACTCTACCATAGCAGGAAGCAGTTTCACACTGTTCACTACTATAAGATGTTTTAGATATTTAAAAGTAGACTACATCCGTAATGAGTGAACAGACACATTAAATTGTGTTTACCTACATCTGATTTACAAAAAAGTTAGAACATCATATAGTAGTGAGCGGAGGGAGTTTTAATCAATGGCCCAATGACTGGGTTACAGGTGAAGAACCCTACGCAAGCACAATGTCAGACAAATAGGATGTTCTGGTAATTGTAATACAGTGCCTTACCATAACTAGTTGAATAGGCTCAGCGCTGCTCCTCCTTCTCTCCCAAGGCTCCTTCCTAACATCTTGTACTTGGAAATCATCAATCTTATCTTCATTGCACCCCCTCTGCAAGGTGACACAAACTAGTTACTGCTCTCCTTGGAAGATAAATATGCATACTTTCCAGTCTATGAACAACACCATAGGATGAGTTTATAACAAAACAACACCACATAATGAAACATGCCACATCTCTTGCACACAATGAAATGAGCATTTACTATGTGTGCGCTGTGTAAAAACTAGGCATACCTTCGAACTGGACCTCCAGGTACTCTTGGAGAGCCTAGTTTAGTGTACAGCCAAACCTTTATGTCACCTATGAGTTATACAAGCCCCCACTCCAGCAGCCCTTAGTGTTTAAATCGTTGACAAGCTCTGTTAGGTCAAGAACAACAAGTAATCAAAGCAAACAGTCCTAGTTTGGCTGGCTGATACAAACAAGCAATTGAACAGATGTGTGAGCAAATCTTGCACAACACTGAATTACATATCAAGAAAAGAAGCATAGAAGGAGGCTTAAAGACCATCACTTGACTGACCAGATTTAAGGGGCATTTAAACATCATGTGCCACGTATGAACTAACATAAACATTGCATATTTCAGATTCTATAATGAAATGCACATGTATTAGGTTATGCCGTGCACAATTGAATTGCAGGTTAAGGACCAGTTATATTCCGCCTTTTCAGAGCTTATTGTCAAAATAAGTCATAAAAGATGTAAAGAACTCATTTTTGAGTTATGGGCTTGGGCATAACTTATTTCGCTTTGGGGGGGGGGGGTGCTTCGCATAGAAGCTCACTAAAAATTGAAGGGAAGGGGAATAGCGAAATGACTCTGCTGTCTGCCTATATTACACTAAAAATGCCACTGCTCACGTGAGCGTCATACCTGACCCTCAAGTAAAAACAAACACGCAAGCGTTCATTGCCCTGCCCGCTTGCATCTCCTCTTCCCTTTCCCTCTACCTCGATCCCCTGCCTGCAGCGCTAGGGTTCCTCCAGCAAGCCGCCGCCACAGGTCCCATCTGGCCTGCTCCTCGATGATGCTCTGTCTAGCTAGGCTACATGGCCGGCGGGTAGGGCCCAATCTCCCTGAATGCTCCTTCCTCTGGCGCCGCCTCTCACTCTCATGGTCTCCAGCAGCTACTTCGCTAAGGTCCGTGCAACGCACTACTCTAGCGGTCGCCGCACAACTACGGCCGATGCCCCACTCCAGCAGAAGGCACCTTGTTCCCCCTCCCCTCCTCCCAGGTCGTGGCCTTGAGGTGCTGTTGAAGGATGAGCTCATCCAACAAGGTGAGGATCTCCTCTGATATTTTGCCAAATCTTCATTCTGATCCACTATACGATGAATTGATATGAGCTGCTGCTGCTGCTGCTATATGGTGCATTGCTATGAGGTGCTCCTGCTGCTGCTATACGATGAATTGCTATGAGCTGATGCTGCTATATGATGAATTGTTATGAGCTGCTGCTGCTATATGATGAGTTTCTATGAGCTGCTCCTGCTGCTGCTATATGATGAGTTGCTATGAGCTGCTCCTGCTGCTGGTATATGATGAATTGCTAGCTGTTGCTGCTGTTGCTGCTGCTGTATGATGAGTTGCTATGAGCTGCTATTGCTATATGATGCTTTCATATGCTGCTGCTATATGATAATAACCAGCCACTTGGACCATCGAATTTCGATAAATAATGGTTCTTCATTTAAATTTAGGCAATGTGTTCTTCATTTAAATTAGGCAATGGGCTCTCTATAGAAGGCATTGACCAAAGTAGATTGTGCCAAGTAGATGGTATCTTTGTATTTGCATTTTGACCAAATATTGATGGTATGTTTTCCTATCATATTAATTACTCACTCGGTTCAATTTGTGATGTCTGCAAGTCAAATTAATTTTCATATGGGCAGCAAAATGACAAAATAAAATGCAATATAGACTTTTCACCGATCATCCCATAGATAAGCTGAAAAAGCAGGCAATGAAAAGAACTGGTTGGCTTATTATCTGGAGCTTATATTCAAAGGGGCTTATTTTCTTAGGATAACTCGAAATAATTGTCCCTAAGAACCCTGGCCAACAGCACTGACATACAAATAACATGTCATGATGATTGCAATGGAGTGACCTACCATAGCACACCGTATAGGCTCACCGCCGCCTCTCCTTTTTTGCAATGTTCCATGAAATTGCCACATACATCTTATACTAAGAAATCTTGTACTTTTTCATTGCGGCACCGCATCTGCAAGTTGATACGGATAATTTGAGATATCTCTACATGATAATACATTGCATATCCCTTGCGCATATATAAACCACCAATTAATGATTGTGTGCGTAGCATAAACTAGCCATGACTCTGTGTACTGGACTAGCAGGCACTCTAAGGGAGCCTAATGTAGTGCACTGGAATTCCTACATGCCACCTATGATTTTGTGTAATGTACTACCTCTGTTCCTAAATATATGTCTTTGTACAGATTCCACTATGGACCACATACAGATGTATATAGATGCATTTTAGAGTGTAGATTCACTCATTTTGCTCTGTATGTAG
Source organism: Thinopyrum elongatum (assembly GCA_011799875.1). Classification (NCBI taxonomy): domain Eukaryota; kingdom Viridiplantae; phylum Streptophyta; class Magnoliopsida; order Poales; family Poaceae; genus Thinopyrum; species Thinopyrum elongatum. The sequence goes on along the minus strand of CM022302.1, from coordinate 402,180,271 downwards.
TCTATAGTGGAATCTCTAGAAAGACTTATATTTAGGAACGGAGGGAGTATCATGTATGACATCTACATCTCTAATTTAGCAGCTAGTAGTGGAAATCATTGTCTGCACAAAGGGATTATTGGTCGAAAATCCTAGCAAAGCACGCTGGCAGGCACACAACAATACAAGAGAGAGACGCACTTACAAGATCATAGCAATGCCGCTGTCCAGGATCTTGGATGGCCAAGCTGTTAGATCCGGAAGAAACATCGTCCTTGTAGTTCTTGCCAGCTGCATAGCATGTAACAATGACCTGTTAGTATATTTGAAGTACATCGGGCAGGTGATGCTGGATGGGTTTAAATGTGACAAGTACCTAGGCTGCGACGGGTGCTTGGCATTTTGCCAGACGGTGGGAATCAGGTTAGAAATGTCAAGGGTGATGAAGCTGCGCTGGCTGTCAGGGTCCGGTAAGGAGATCTAGAACCGCGGAGTAGGGTGTTTGTGGAGCGGCTCCGGTAGGGTGGACTACGGTGTGGGTGAAGCGGATCTGAGGCTGTGGACGAGGGCGTCGGTGAAGCTGCTCCAGTGGTTGGATTCAGGATGGTGTCAACGATGCGGATCTGTGGCCGTAGACGGGGCGTCAGAAGTTGCTCCGGTAGGTTGGATGAGGGTGCGATGAAGCGGATGAGGCCGTGGACTTGGGCGTTAGCAAAGCAGCCCCGGTAGGGTTGAGAATGGTATAAGTGAAGGTACTCCGGTAGGGTTGAGGATGGTATCGGCGAAGCGGTTCCGGTAGGGTTGAGGAAGGTCTCGGCGAAGAGGATCAGAGGCCGTCGACGGGGGCGTCGGTGGTGCGGCTCCGGGGGTGTGGACGAGCCGGTGGGGAGTACGAAGGAGCCGCTGCAGATGCGCTGCGGTTGACGAGAGTACCGGCAAAGCAGATCCAGCGCCGTGGACAAGGCCGGCCCTGAGTGGGCTTTGGTACAGTGGTGGATGAGCAATCTACTTGTTTCTAGGAGAGGTGGGAGGGGTAGATGCGGCCGCAGAAGCAGGTCTGGCGAGGTGGACGACGCTGACAGTGAGTGGGCTCTGGTGTACGCCAGTGGATGAGCAGTCTAGGGTTTCGAGAGGGGAGAGGTAGAAAGGCCGAAGTATGGACGACGTGATGTAAGATGCTCTGGTGCTGTGGAGTAGTCGTTTTTGCGGGAGGGGGAGAGGAAATGGGGGTGCCATGTGGTGGGGGGAACCGGAAGTTACCAAAACAACCCCGACCTATTATGTAAATGAGGGCCGTATTGTAACTATTTTTCTTCGTGCACCAAGGACAAAAGGGGAATTTCGCATGCTAAAGACTAGGTAGCGGAAATTTTAGAAGGAGGCAGGAGATTTTGCCGCCCGCGGGATCGTTCGTATCCAGTTTCAACTAATTTTGGACAGTGCTAGCGGGAAGGTCATGCGAGACTGTGTACATGGGGCACACGTCAGCAGTTAATAACTGGTATGAAGTCCACCCTAGAAAACAAGACAATAACTCGGGATGATGCACCGATAACTTGGACGTTCACACGGGCGCGGCCAATCGTACGGGTGTAGAGACGCGGTCACAAAAAAACGGATCAAACGCTCAGCCTATGTATTTCTCGTCTAAATATATAATTTAGTGAACATTGGTTATTTATTTTAAACAGAATGCATTGATGTGTTAATTTTAATTATATTGCACAGTAACAAATGGATAATATAGATGCACAAAAGAAATGGATATTGTAGTCCGCTACTTAAAAGTGTTACCTCATATGATTACATGGCCTCCATTTCATAAATTGCATACCCGTTGAATTCATACATGAATATTAAATACATTACTTCATAATAGAACCTTAAATCATCCAAGACTAATAAATTTGAATGCAAAACTAACAATGGTGCATGTACATGATAACTACAGTGGTTGTTTGAAGAAACATCACTATAGCTTTGGCATGCACAATTGAAAAGGACTATTTGGAAAAAATGCGATATGTGAGTGCCCAATCTTTATAGCGTTGAAGCGATATTGTATCTTTTGCCATGATATGAAGTAGATATTGATTATGTTCAAGCGATGCATGTCCACAATCGCTAGATAGTGATACGTGAATGAATTGTGCAATCTCTCTCACACGCATACATACCTCATTTCTCTGTGGGCATCAAAATCACACACGCGCACTTCATGTATTTCTCTTCCTCCGTCAAGGCTAAAATTCGTCTTTCTACCCCGTCCAACAAGTCTCTCACACAAAAACACACACGCTCTCTCTATCGAACACGCCTACCCCTTTAATTCCGCCCACCCACTGCCACTAATGTCTCAAAGTATAACTATGTCTCGCACACATATGCGTAAGGTTAACTCGAGTCTCGGAACCATATGAATACATACAAGGGGATTCCAGCAAAGCACCTTTTGTTTTGAGATTTCACTCACACACACACACACACACACACACACACACACACACACACACACACACACACACACACGTGCGCGCGTGTGTGCACAGACATTGTTTCACTCTTCATTTTTTTCCGGCACTTGCATGCACACCGCTTGTTTATCTCCATGATGCTTTAAGTATGCCTCGCACACATGCTATCTACCTATCCCTTAATATAGATATGTATCACACAAACTCCTTCTCCCTATATCTAAGTGTCACTGGCACCCCCCCACACACTTCCAGACACCGAAGGAGTAGGGTGACACCTCGATCTTGATACTAATCTATCTACTGGCTTCTCTCTCAAACACACACACACACTTCCCGACACCGAAGGAGTAGGGTGACACCTCGATCTTGATACTAATCTATCTACTGGCTTCTCTCTCAAACACACACACACACTCGCTAGTTGTTCCTTTGTGTCTACCGCGCGCACACTCTCAATACGTCTTTCTCTCCCTCCCCCTCCCCACCCCCCAACAATGACAGCAGAAGGGTGACACCTCGATCTTGATCTTAATCTATCAATTGGATTCTCTCTCAAACACACACACACACACACACACACACACACGCTAGTTGTGTCTCTGTGCCTCGCTCACACACACTCGATACGCCTTTCTCTCCGTAGCCCCCCTTGATATGTAGATTTCTCGTGCGCGCACAGCTGTAGTGACGATGTGTGCCTTGTTTTTACCGGCCTCATGTGATAGTTTTCACCCTGTTTTCTGTTAATTAACAAGACAACATTTTCTTTGTTACTACTAGTGAATTTGAGATCATTCGGGGCAGACATAAAATATATCACTTCAACCCAATTATCACAGTAACTATTTAAAAAGAAACTAGCAAGATGCCCGTGCGTTGCACGGAACATCAAGATGCATTTGTATGAGTAGTTTAACTTGTGGGAGAAAAGGATGAACGAGGGAAGGCCTTATTTGCAAATGTGGAGAGGGGTGTGGGTATCTTTTTGCAAAATTGTCATAGTTTCCTTCCTATCCGTCAGATATAAATCGGACGGCCTATATTGCAGGATGGCAGGCACACCATCATCACCAACTCTGTTTTTTTATAAGAGTACTAGCAAGATGCCCGTGCGTTGCACGGAACATCAAGATGCATTTATATGAGTAGTTTATCTTGTGGGAGATAAGGATGAACGAGGGAAGGCCTTATCTACAAATGTGGAGAGAGGTGCAGGTATCTTTTTGCAAAATTGTCATAGTTTCCTTCCTATCCGTCAGATATAGATCGGACGACCTATGTTGCAGGATGGCAGGCACACCATCATCACCAACTCTGTTTTTTATAAGAGTATATATATATATATATATATATATATGACTACTTTTCTGTACTCCTGAGAGTATGTACTCCCATATTCAATATACCTCATATACACATTGATTATACCTCTTTATCATTGTCAATATACTTCATTAAATATTCTAAGATACCCCAATATGAGTTTTGTGAAAAAAATATTATTTGTGATGTACTTTTTGTTATATACCTTTTTCACGTACGAATAAATCAGTATATACGTAAACCTTTAAAAATATGTAGACTCACATTATTTTTTTTTCATGAAACTCACTTCGAAGTATCTAGTAATTATTAATGAAGTATATTAAAAATAAAAAAGCGGTATAAAAGATTCATCTATGTGGTATATGAGAAGTGGGAGTACATACACCCAGGAGTACACAACCATTTTCTTATATATATACCATTTTCTGAGAGTAATTTTCTCAGCTCAGAATGCCCAGTATAAGACGGGTCAACAACAATGTCTTTCCCACAACTGGACAGACCAATTACTTTCGGTACCAATTTTTTTATATCAATAGGTTGCCCATTGATGACGAGCGATCTTGAGTTTTCATCGAAACAATCTATCAAAAATGTAATCAATTTATTCTTCGAGCGAACACGCTACATTCCAAATAAAGTACTGAACAGAATCTTGTCGATAAGAGTAGAGAGTAGAGATATATCTCTTGCATCATCCACAATGAACATCTGGTGGACTGGTTAACGCCGGATGCTCGCAACGCGATGACCTGAGTTCGAATTCTGTCTTAAACTTTAGAATTTTATATATTTTTAATATATACTTCTTTCACTACTGTACTGACAGTGGAACCCACAGAGTACTTAGAATTCAATATTAAGTATGGATTTGTTTCTTTTTAACTTTCTGTACGAATCTGTAGTCACCCTTCAAGTCATGTACACTGTACATGCAATTAACTTTTTATAGAGGGAGAATCATACACACAATTAACTCAAATGGATTGGATGTGACTATTATTTCCAGCATAAGAGCATCTCCAACGGCAATCGGCAAATTTCCTCCCGCTTCCTTCCGCGGAGGACGACATCCAACACCAGCGGCATACATTTTCACAACTCTAACCAACCAGAGGAAATTCGTGCAAACACAGACTGATTTCATATAAGCATGAAGGATTTTGTATAAAAAAGCCGGATCTTCATATAAACATGACGGATTTCATTACATTTACATGAACTAAGCTGTGCTAATCCGGCTCTCGTGGTATAATTAATACCTAATCTAAATGGCCGCCCGCGGATCCCTTTGTCTTCCTCATGTCCGGCAGACACTTGCGGGGTGGACGAAGGTCCTTGCAAGAGACAAAGCAGCCAAGAGACCACCTGTATACGCAGTCGTCGCCTCGGCGGTGGACTTCATGGGACCCAAGCGGCAGCGGCCTCCCGTGTTCTACTTCTCCTCTATGATGGCGGTGGACACAGAGAAGCTGGCCACCGACTCGTCGCTCTCCGCGCACCCGGCTTTTGTCTCTGCCTGCATGGTGCTGCCGCAGGGATGGGAGGCGCGGCCACAGACATGGGAGGCGTGGCCATCGCAGACACGGGAGGCACGGCCGCAGACACTGGTGACGCGGTACGACGTGGCAGTGACGATGCCCGTGCCGCAGTGCTCGCCGCCGTGCCAGCGTGGAGCAACTCGCCACTCCTCATCGAGCTGAACTGGAGCGGCGAGTTGCTGAATCACGCGCTGGCTTGGGGCGGTAACTGGCTCCGTCGGGCCAGGCGAGGTAGGTGGAGCACCGAGCGGCCTCACTCGTATCCGGAGGGCTCGGCGGGCCATCTAGCCGGGTAGTATGTGGGAGAACGACTCCTCAGAAGCCATCGAAAGAGTAGAGAAAATGGTGAAGGAGGAGATGGGGGAGCGGTGGAGGGGTGCGATTCTTGCCTGCCATCTGGCCTCGTTTAAATAGAGGGTGGACGACAGGAGCTTGGCCGATGTCTGGCCTTGTTTAAACTGAGGGCGGACGGGAGGAGCTCGGCCGGCGTTGCGTTTAATTCCGGCCCACTCATGAACGGACGTGTGGCCGGAGTAGGTTTCTCGGTTTGCATGCGGGTTTAACGAAGGAGTTTGATGGAGGCGAGGAGGCGTGTTCAGTCGGGCGTGGAGCGGGCGGTGCAGTACTATTCGATCTGACAGCTACTAATAAACCAGGACGGTAAAAATATATTGAGTAAACCAGGACAGTTCCCAATACGGCTTTAATGCAGACGAGGGAGAGGGTAGCGGTTCCCGAAATGTTGAACGGCCAATAAAGCATCCTCCTTCAATTAGCATGCTGAGGGAAGTAATGGGAGGAGGATGAGGAAAAGAGGTAGCACGATGTGAATGCAACGCAATTTGCACTCATATAAAGGCGCCCCTCCATTCCAATGCATCTACCACATCATACGCACCTAAGCACCTACAATAAGCGCAAAAGTGATCACTCCAGACCCATGGCGGCGATGCGCGCGAGCGGCCAGCGGTTGTGCTAGATGATCCACGACGCTGGCCTGCGTCATGGCACTGAGGATCATCCCCAGAGGGTGTTGGCGACTGATTGGTTCATGGCCATCGTCGACGCCAGCTACGACTCTCAGTTGGACAAGATGATCGTTGCCACCATCAACAAGTTCGCCATCAGCAAGAAGCTCGCGGACGACATCGCCGTACTCCTCCAGCCCGCGCGCCCGGGCTCCTCATTGCCTGCCACCCTAATCGGCCTCCATGGCGAGAACCTCTTTCAAGCACTGATGGCCTTACGACTGCCGGCCTGGAGGTCACGCTCGCCGCAAGGTGCCTCGCCCTGCAAGAATTCGTCGACCTACGCATCCACGTGTACGAGGAAGTCATGTACGTAGGTATCTACAAGGCCGGTGACGACGCTACGACGTTGGCCTTCGTCAACCGGCTGGAAGCCTTGGACGCCATTGTTGAGAAGCACCTTGACCTCGCCACAAAAGCTGCCGCTCCTAAGCCGCCGGTCAGTGGCCCGGCGCAGTGAGTCGAGGAGGAGGAGGTCGTACGTTGATGGATTCATCTTTCTTCTTGCCTCGTGTAACCACCACTGTGATCGCATCATCGTGGCCTTAATTCTTATTGTGCTATTGCATTCTCGTTCCAGTCAATAAAGACATGTGCGATCCCTTTGCTCACATTTGGAGGCAATTATATGCATCACTGTAACTAGTACTCCATCCGTCAATTTATAAGTTGTGCTTACCTTTTCCATCGACTTTGTAATTTACGTTCGATGCTTGACTCGACCTACGAACTACTCCTAAATTCAAAAACAGAGACTGAACTTATAAATTCAAAACTACTCGTGCAGCACGCCTGTCACATTCGCAAGTTCAAAATGACAAACTGGAACACGTACATGAAGCATGTCCCTTCCCCGTCGCATACCACACTGTCGTTCCGCCCCCCGGTCAACGCGCATTGGCTAGGCTTTATATCACTATAACATGTGGGACCGCATGTGACCAAACGATGATGCGCCAACCTAGCTACTACCCTACTTATCTGGGGGAAAAAGCCCCGCCCTAGCGTTTCCAATCGTTATTTCTATCTATCGATCATGCCAAGGAGCAGAACCAAATTATACAATTTATACATGTTTCTCTACTCCTATAAAAGACTCAGTTGGTGATGATGGTGTGTCTGCCATCCGTCATTTCTGACCATTAGATCTGCATCTAACGGCTGTGAGGTAAGTTGTGGCATTTTTGCAACAATACCCACTTCTCTGCTCCAATTTACAGAAAACCCCTTATTATCTTGAAAGCAACCACATCCCTCCCTCATCTCATCAAAACAGCCTGAGAAATATATTTTGAGAGAAATATAATATATTTTTAGTGGTATATGTATATCAAAACAAGAGTGTTTTCCTTCAAGTTTGTGAACAAATACTATTCTACTTTGGATCCATTGCAACACACTGGCACATTGCTAGTAAAAGGAAAAGGTATGCCGCATTCGCGTCGCACCCCCACACGCCCGGGAATCGGGAGTACTCCACGGCCCGTCCGGCACGCCACATAGCTAGGGAAGGCGTGTTGCCTAGCATTTTCACTTTCATGTGGGACCGCAGTTGAGCAAACCGACTATCAGCAAACCGCACCCCGCCCACCGCGTTGGAAAACTGAAACAAGGAGGGGAAGATCTAGGTGTAGCAGGGAAGCCAAGAAATTTGGTGTCAGATGAGACTCGTTGATAGAGTAGGAGCACTCCGTACTACTCCTACTACGAAGTTTGTACTACTACTACCACTATACAACTAGGTACGTGCACGGCACATCATCGTAGGAACAAAAAATGGGAAGATCTTGTTTTGGATGATTTATCTTTTTTCAGTCAACGTAGTATGAATAATATGATGTGGGGGGCACCCATGAAGCCATGTGGCATGTCTGGAGGTCTTATTTAGAGCTTCTTGTGTGGATCGATCACACTGTCATGCTGCTCGTTCGATAAGAATGTGTATGGGTACAATTAGGTTATAGTAGATCCGAATCGCAGCCACCTGGACCATTGGATCAACATCAATCAACGGTTTATATCGTGTACGTGCAAATACACGCATTGACTCCAGAAAAATAATGAATATAGAATATATAATACATAATATCGCATATTGGGTTTCTCTAAAGTCAAACTTTGTATACTTTCAACAATTTGTAGGAAAAAGTATTAACATATACACCACCAAATATATATCATTTGATTCATCATTGCTTTTATTTCCACATCGTGTAAATTTGTTAGTGTAAATGTTCATATTGTTTTCACCAAATTCGGTCAAGCTTTATAAAATTTGGCTGCAGTCAAAGCTATATATGTGCGGAGTAAATTACAAACGGAGGGAGTGGAATAGATATAGATATAACTATACAAAAAAATAGTAATATAGTCTATAGATATAAATAAGGCTACTACCCTTTTTCTAGGTTAGAACTCGCGTTGTTGTGTACACATTGTTTTGCTTCGCTATAATTTGCATTTGTGGGGTGTGTGTAGGATTACCGCCTTTTGTTCAGTACCAGCAACCACACCATTATCCTTAATTAATTCATATTGGCAATTACGATTGCATTATCTTAGTTCAAGGCGGTTCTTCGGTTGCTTGGAGGAACTCCATCTCTTTATTCAGGTTGATTTTGTGCATACGACAAGATCATCGTCCATCGAAGATTTGTTTAGTAACGATTGTCGATTTGTATCACCGGGTATGATATTGCTGGATCATCAACGTCAAAATCCACCAAATCGATACTTATCCCCACTCTCATTGAAAGATTGGGTCACCATCATAATACTACCACCTAGACAATCCCTTCCCTATAACATACACATGAGCACCCATCTCATTATTCAGGTCCACGCCTCCCTCTCTCTCTCGAAACACACACACCTCTCCACACGATGCGTGTCTCTTGGTCTCTCTTCCATCCCATGACAAAAAGGCACACCGCCATTCTCTTCTTCTTGCTACCCCATCTATGTAGTTAGGTCTCCTTGCAACAAACAAGCATTCATCTGCCTCTCTACTATCTCTTTCTACCACACATAACCTTCCACCCCTAGCCAGCCGTGCTGTCGAGGTCTATCCAGCTCTCTCACACGCAAACAGATGATGTCTGTGTGTCCCTTCATCGCACACACACTATCGCTCTCCCATATCCGCAACCTCGTAACCTTGTCGATCCAGACGTTACACGCACCTCTCTCTCTCTCTCTAACACACACACGCACACGCACACACCTTCTCTCTCCCTTTCGGACACTCCTCTCTCTACGACACACAGTCTTTCGAACACACATATGCCCCTCTCTCGTTAGGTATCGCTGCCCCCGCCCCCCCCTCTTTGTCACACAAATATTCTCTCTATATCTATCTCTCGCAATAATACATGCATAGTCTAAATTGAAACCAACTACAAAAATGAGCTCCAATTACAAAAATCAAATCCACTCCCAAACAGAATATGAAAATAGGGTGAAATCATGCACACAAATGTTTGTTGCGTGCATTAATGTCAATGATATGGATGTACTACTCGTACATCCACGCAGACCCATTTCCACAAATTACATTAAACCCTTCTCAAAATATGGTGCGCATGTGATGTTTGTTGTACTGCTCCTGCCAGCCTTCCTCCGACACGTTCCAACATATTGTGCTACTTCCGATTCTATTTTTCTCCTCAGACCATGTGAAACCACGAAAAGGTCACCCCCCCGCCCCCACTGGTACTGTAGCTCGAAGCTCCCATACGGACACAACACCCACCGGAGCACGCAACCATTGCCGAAGTGGACGGTGCTATGGCCTGGGAAGAGGACGGAGTCTCCGACATCGCCGAGGTGGAGCACGCCCTCTATGGCCGCGAGTAGCGCGTGCTGACTGTCCACGCAGAGGACAGTGTGATCTAGCGGCTCGCCCTCGTCAGCCACGAGGGGTAGCTGTGCTCCAGCAGCACGCCCTGGTCTGTCATGAGGAGGTGCATCGCATCCTCGCCGCTCACAATGTGGATGAGCGCGTTCTCCAGCAGCATGCCCGCAAGCATCGCATCGTCGAGAGCACGCCCGCAAACATTGCATCGTCACCGCTCTCGATGTGGACGAGCACGTGCTCTGGCAACACGCCCGTGAACATCGCATCCTCGCCGCTCACAATGTGGGCGAGCACATTCTCCAGCAGCATGCCCGCGAGCATCGCATCATCGCCGCCCGCGAACATCGCATCATCGCCGCTCTCGACATGGACGAGCGCGTGCTCCGGCAGCACGCCCGCGAACATCGCATCCTCGCCGCTCAGGCGCACGAGCGTGTGCTCCAGTAGCACGGCCGCGAGCATGGCATCCTCGCGGCTCATGAGATGGTTGAGCGCGTGCTCCAGACAGTACCCCAGGAGTCGGGATGCAAGCACCGCATCCCCAGCTATGAGGAGTACTACATGGTGCCCATCGTGGTTTAGGAAAATCCCATGACTCCGCCGCTCCCTGGAGGAGCGCGAGCTCCAGTGGGCGCTCGAGGAGTCCCCCGCCGATATGCAGGTGGCGGCCAACGTGCAAGATTATCCTTCGAGCTCTCCTCCTCTTACGAAGACACCTCCACCGCCCCCATCGTACGTCCTCTGCCTCGGCTCCGGCAGACATGTGGAGTTTAGTTTTATGGAACATTAATATTTGGATTAATCATACCCCTACCAAACTGTGAAGGATCAAGACTAATGCAAAAAACAACCTATGACTAACATGCATAAATAGATGATGTGGCAGCATTGCATGCTGGAGTATATTGCAATTTATGGATTGCATGCATGACTAGCTTATGTGGTTTGGTTGCATGGCTAGGAAAGGCTAAAGAAAAATAAATAGATAATGTGTTTAGAGTGCACTCCACTAAATTGGAGCATGTAAATATCTTTAGAGTGCACTCCACTTTTTTTTCAAATGCTTAGGTGCACCGGATGACGTGCCACGCTACAAAATGTTAGAAAAAAAAACTGCTCCAATGTTTTAAAAATCTATTATTATCTTGAAACCAACCACACCCGCCCCTCACCTCATCAAAATAGCCCGAGGAATATGTCTTGAGTGAAGCATAATTTAGTTTTACTGATATATGTATATCAAAACAAGAGTGTTTATATTTCAAGTTTGTGAACAAGTATTATTCTACTACTTTGGATCCATTGCAACGCACGGGCCGACACATTGGTAGTAGTAAGAAACAAATTCCGAGTTTGGCACGAGTTCGTACTGCGGGAGCACCACAAAGCCTGGCGCAGGAGTTACATTTCCCTCTCGGGCCCACGGGACCAAGCTTCAGCAGCTTAGTGCACCTGCCTTTGAGTCAATGACATGTGGACCCTAAATGCGGCTGGACCACATGTCATTCTCATAAAAGCAGAGGGGTGGTGGGACCGAGAGGGGTGAGGCGCATGTCGGGGAACATGTGGTGTCATGGGTTCGAGCGGCGTCGTGGGAATCGTGTGTGGCTGTGGTAGAAACTTGATGGTCGCTGCAGTTCAGTTGGCCCGCATGTCATGCACACAAAGGTAGAGGAGCGGTGGGGCCAAGAGGGGTGAGGCGCACGTCGGGGGACGTGGTGCCGTCGGTTGGAGCGGCGTCGTGGGAATCGCGTGTGGCAGTGGTGGAACATGCATTGCATACCGCTCACTTCAAGGAGGAGTAGTAGAGAAAACTAGGCGGATAAATAGTTCATTATAGTCAAGCGGACCTATATCAATGTACACAGAGTACACTTGTTCCAAAGACATGCACACCGGCAAAATAGTTCATCTATATCAATGTACACAGAGAGGAAATATAATTTTTACAAGAGAGGAAATAGTTCATCCATCTACAATGCGCTGCTGCTGGTGCAGCTTCTTCTTCTTCTTCTTCTTTCTTCTTCTTCTTCTTCTTCTTCTTCTTCTTCTTCTTCTTCTTCTTCTTCTTCTTCTTCTTCTTCTTCTTCTTCTTCTTCTTCTTCTTTTCCTTCTTCTTCCCATTTTCTGTGGGAGACGGCTTCGCAACAAGCTCTTTCGACCTTGCAGCTATCTCGAAACTCACACGGGCATTGAGGGCAGCATATTTTATCCGCTCGTACACTGGTACAGTGAGGTGCTATACAAACGGTTTTTAACCCCTTTCCGCGACGGCATTTGGAACCGTCGCCAAGTGAGTGACTGCGATAGGGGGGTCCTTCCCACGCGACCAGAAACCGTCGGGGATAGGGAGCCACCCAGACGCTGCATCCTTGCAACTCGTTTGTGCTCGCATTGCCATCGTAGTCGGTATTCTGTGGTGCTACGTTTATGATGCGCGGCCCATCACAAACGGTTCACGATTATATAATGTGTATGATAAGCAGACAATCACACACATTCGCTTTTCCCAAACCGTATGGGATAACTAATTAAGAAGATTAGCTAATCATCGTACGAGTGTCGGACAGGATTACGAAACTTTGGACCATCGTAACATCATCGTACATGACAACTATCGCACACGCTATTCTGTGGTGCAACGTTTATGATGCATACCACATCAGAAACAGTTCATGGTTGCGAATTGTGTACGATAAGGCAACTATCACAAACATTTAGTTTGCCCGCACCGTTTGTGATATTGTCTGACATCGCACACGCTTTGCAAATGGCAACTGTGTGCATGCTTGCACACGTTTCCTCTTTGTGAACCGTGTCGGATTATGGTGTATATCGCAAACGTTTGTGTTTTACCAACCGTGTGCGCCGTAACGACCTGGAGAGCGTAATTTCACCGTAATTTAATTGCTGCTATTTCAAATTGTACCGGATTTGAATTTGAATGTATGCTATAGCTTTATTCATATCCATCAGGTTCAAACAACCAATGCATTATTCGATTCATAGGTACATATGTTCAAGAATTACATAAGAACCAAATAAAGAATGATGAACCACAGTTGTATACTTGTACTATTAAAGACGGTAAAGAAAGAGGCGAAATCCATTCTGGTTGCTGAACAAGGTGAAGCGGAATGCCCATATTGTGCCCTCCTCCATGAAGAAGGCACGCACGACTCTAGTCCAACCCCTTGTGATGGCTGACCGCCCATCCTTCACGGTCTTCATGAAAACATTTAGATAATCATCATGTTTTGGTAGAAATACTTTAACCTTTGCATGCCCACCAATCATGTAGTTTGAGAGGTAATCTTGAGTAAATTGCTTTGGGAACCACTGCAAAGGAAAAAAGATTCAGACATTGTCATCTAACACAACTCATTATGGGCAGTAAAAAGAAGGCTGCAGAGTTCTTACTTACCATCCTGCAATTCGTTGTTGTCTTGGATAAAGTGTAAACAAATAGTTTAATTGCCATCTTTTGACCCATTGCTAACAATCTTTATCAGCTTCCTCACTTGATGCTGGTTCATCGATATCTCATTGCCCCATACGCAGAAAGGGTCGAAGCGCGGATCTTTACCAATGACATATGTACCTAAAAGCACCAAGTTAATATTAGAAGCTAAACAGCAATTGCACAATGATGTAGTACAACACTCTTTTATAATATCTTATAACATCCAATATACTCACATATTAGATGAATTAACATCTTATATTATGGGCCGGAAGGAGTTTATTGCATTTTTACAAATTATCAACTGATTAACTGCTGTTGTATCCATGGGTTAGAGTTAGTTTGAGCTAGTTCGGGCTCAAATAGCCCTAAAGTATATCCAAACATGAGGGCTAGTTTGAGCTAGTTGCATCTAATCCACCCAAAAAAACTATCCCACCCAAGAGGTGCTAATTGGAGCTAGTTCTCCTAGTGCATTTATTGTCAATCTAACCCTGTCATCCAAACACCTCTTTGGATGGAGTTAGTTCAGGGTTAGAAATGAGCTAGAAACTAACTCTAACCTCTAGCTAAGTTGAGTATCTAAATAGGGTTGTGTTGTTGTTGTTGTTGTTGTTGCTGCTGCTCTTCTACGTATATCTAGACATCATCAGAACATTAAGGTAACACTCTTCCTTGTTGCTATGTAGTCTAGGATTGCATATTTAGACATCAAGTACAGTGCATGTTGCTATGTAGCCTCAGATATATTACATATGGCCCTAGTTAACCTAACGATAAATGAGTTACAGATATATTCAGTTAGAAGTCCGATTCACCGATTAGTCCCTTATCAGCCCCCGGCCTATATGGTACCAGCTACCGATATCCTGAACAGTGAGTACATATATGCCATGGGATGAAACTAACCTCGATGGAAAACAATAGTCGTTCCAAAAATTGTCCTGTGTAGGTACATCAAGAGGCATGTTAAGCACAACAGGCTAAACATCAACCAAATATATCCATGGCAGACAAAATAATCTCCAAAAGATAGCTTCAGTGTGCAGGTTTAAGCACGCTAGTAAAGCAAAACAAGTGAAAAGGTGTGTTAACTGCAACAGGCCTAACATTTAACAACAAGCAAACATAGTCATTCAAACTGGAATTGTGCCGGTCTAAGTACACTGGTTATTGTTAAATAAAAATGGAAAGGCGTGTTAACTACAAGATGCAGCAACCAATTGTAGTCATTCATAGTGGTATTGTTGAAACTGGTATTGATGAAATTGAACTGCACAGTTCATACTTGCACATATAGAACATCACGTTGTGAATAACTGGAATAAACAAGGCATACTACGAACAACCAAAGATAGCATTTGAAACTGGACATATGCTAACTACAAATAACCGAACAATCAAAAAACTTTAAAAGAGGCATATGCTAGCTATAACAGGCTTAACAGCAAGCAAATATATGCATTCATATCGGTATGTTTAAAACTGGATTGATGAAATGTACTGCTTAGTAAATAGTTGCACATATAGAGCATCACATTGTGAACAACTGAAATAAACAATGCATACTGCAAACAACCAAATATAGCAATTAAAACTGGACATATTCTCACTACACTACAAAAGGGACTCGACAAAACAAATCATGGGTTCCCCCTGTGAAGAGGCACGGCAAAACAAATCATGGGTTTCCTCACTTGTCACAGATGGGCTCGTTCCCGTGGGAAGAGCACGGACCCTGGATGCGCTCCATGTTGTCGCAGACGGGCTCTTTCCCCTTGGAAGAGCCGGAGAGGGTGCCCTCCTCGTGGTCGCCGTCGATGAGGTCTGACTTGGAAGCTGTGGACCCTAAGCCAGCGTCGCAGAACGTGTCCTTCAGAAATGACAAAAGGGGCTCGATGGCGATGTAGGATGGCAAATTCTTGACAGCGAGCCAGAGGAGATCAGCAGCGGGGCCATGGATGAGATCGACGGCGGTTGAACCCGAGGGGTTGGGGGTGGGCCACTTAACCTGTGACATAGCCCGCGTCAGGCCGTCGCTGTTGACGACCTCGATGTCGTAGCCGGCGTCCGCGACATACCCGCATACTCTAGCCCGCTGATTGAGTGCCTGCGGCCAGTAATGGTCGTCAGCTCCCTCGGCGACGTCGGGCGAAGAGACCTCGATACACCTCTTTTGGGCCAGTCGCTCCTTGAGCTCCACGGGAAGCGTAGCCGGGCTTAGGCTGCGACGCTCTGGAGTGAGGGATGGGGATGGGGATCTATGGGAAAGGGGGCGTTTGGAAGGCGTCATCTAAGAAACTCAGGGTGGCCTGGGTATGGAGATCGGTGGGTAAGCTGCACAGGCAAACCGGCAGATGTTGACAATGGAGGCCTTGCGGCGGCGGCGGCCTTACTAGGGTTTCGAGCGAGGGAGGGGTGTGTTTGTGTGCGCGCGCGCCAGAGGAGGTTTTGGTGTGTGTGTGTGTGTGTGTGGAGGGGGGCGGGGGGTGTTTGAGGAAATGACGCGGCTACTAAAAATTTTACTACGTGGGAGTCAAACGCGGGAGTGAAATGCCGGGGCTATTGAAAATTTGGATGATGGTGCATCGCACACGGTCCGGAAATAACAACCATGTGTTATGAAACAGAAAAACCATCGAGGCGGGCATATATTTTCGAGGGATGCAGGCGGGAGCAGGAACAAGAAACATCACACACGGTCGAAACATAATAACCGTGTGTTATCAAACAGAAAAAACAAGCAGACGGGTAGATATTTTTAAGAGGGGAAGCCTCATGGAGCCCAATGTACTGCGCAGATGTGCGTGACAGGGGCACCGGCATGGCACTCAGTTAGTGTGAGTGAACCGTGTCTGTTGCGTCATCCGACTTGTCTAATGTTCATAAATTTGGCGAAAAATGACGCGGGAGAGGGTCAGAACACGAACACACTTGCATGTGGACCAAATATATGTATGAAAAGGGTGGTTTGATGTTCAAATACCAAATGCAACTTTGATGTGGCACCTATCTCGCAAAGCGCACGGTATTGCTTGCCCCCCCTCGTGTCGGCAGGAAGGTAATCCTAAGCTATGAATGCATGCCCCCCACGGAGGTTCACCTAGCAAAGTGCGAAGTAGCAGCCCCCCTGCACACACACACTTTCAGTCGGCGGGCCAGAGAGGGCATCTCACCAACATGGATCGTAAAACGGACCAAGAATAATCCACCTTGGTCGTACAACCTCTCTCTTGTTGTTGGTCAAAGTGATGGCTGTCCATGCGACCCCGGAGATGGGCTAGCTCGCCAATAATCACGCAAGTAGCTAGTCCCCGAAGACAACCACTGCATGCGTGTGGCCCAAACATATGTATGGAGAGGTGTGTTTGAATACACAATGGAATAACTTTGATGTGGCACCGTGCTTTCAAACCAGAAATCCCCACACTGAGTGAGGGTTAGTTGACGATGCATATGTATGTCACACCACACTTCAAGCCGATGACGGGGATTCATGCATGCATGCGTGCATAATATGCGCTGATGTTTGCTTGAACTACGTCGGTATTTCCCCAAAGAGGAAGGGATGATGCAGCACAGCAACGGTAGGTATTTCCCTCAGTGATGAGACCAAGGTTAGCGATCCAGTAGGAGAACCAAGCAACACTACGTAAACAGCACCTGCACACAAAGAACAATTACTTGCAACCCGACGTGTTAAAGGGGTTGTCAATCCCTTTCGGGTAACGGCGCCAGAAATTGGCAAGTTGACAGGAGATAAATTGTAGTAGATTGGATAAATAGATCGCGAATAAAATAAAGTGCAACAAAATATTTTTGTGTTTTTAGAAATATAGATCTGAAAATAAAAGTGGCAAATAAATAAAAAGGCAAATAGTAAAATAGATCTGAAAATATATGATGAGAAAATAGACCCCGGGGCCGTAGATTTCACTAGTAGCTTCTCTCGGGAAAAATAGCATACGGTGGGTAAACAAATTACTGTTGGGCAATTGATAGAACTTCAAATAATTATGACAATATCCAGGCAATGATCATTATATAGGCATCACGTCCAAGATTAGTAGACCGACTCCTGCCTGCATCTACTACTATTACTCCACACATCGACCGCTATCCAGCATGCATCTACTGTATTAAGTTCATGGAGAAACAGAGTAATGCAATAAGAACGATGACATGATGTAGACAAGATCTATTTATGTAGAAATAGCCCCCATCTTGTTATCCTTAATAGCAACGATACATACGTGTCGGTTCCCCTTCTGTCACTGGGATCAAGCACCGTAAGATCGAACCCATCACAAAGCACCTCTTCCCATGGCAAGAAAAATCGATCTAGTTGACCTAACTAAACCAAAGATTCGAAGAAGAAATACGAGGCTATAAGTAATCATGCATATAAGAGATCAAAAGACTCAAATAACTTTCATGGATAAAAACATAGATCTGATCATAAACTCAAAGTTCATCGGATCCCAACAAACACACCGCAAAATGAATTACATCAAATAGATCTCCAAGGGACCATTGTATTGAGAATCAAAAAAGAGAGAGGAAGCCGTCTAACTACTACCTACGGACCCGTAGGTCTACAATGAACTACTCACGCATCATCGGAGAGGCACCAATGAGGATGATGAACCCCTCCGTGATGGTGTCTACATTGGATCTGTGGTTTCTAGAACTTCCGGCGGCTGGAATTGATTTTCGTCGACTCCCTTAGGGTTTCTGGAGTATTGGGGTATTTATAGAGCAAAGAGGCGGTGCGGGAGGCGGCCGAGGTGGGCACAATCCACCTGGGCACGCCTGGGCCCCAGGCGTGCCCTAGTGGGTTGTGCTCCCCTCGGAGCCCCCCTCAGGTACTTTCTTGGCCCAACTTGTGTCTTCTGGTCCAGAAAAAATCACCAAAAAGTTTCGCTGTGTTTGGACTCCGTTTGGTATTGATTTCCTGTGAAGTAAAAAACAAGCAAAAAACAAGAACTGGCACTAGGCACTATGTCAATAGGTTAGTCCCAAAAATGATATAAAGTTGCTATAAAATGATTGTAAAACATCCAAGAATGATAATATAACAGCATGGAACAATAAAAAATTATAGATACGTTGGAGACGTATCAGCATCCCCAAGCTTAATTCCTGCTCGTCCTCGAGTAGGTAAATGATAAAAACAGAATTTTTGATGTGGAATGCTGCCTAACATGTTCATCACATATTCTTTTCTTTGTAGCATGGACATTTGGACTTTTATATGATTCAAAGCAATAGTCTAGTTTTGACATGAAGATTTCAATACTCAAGCATATCAACAAGCAACCATGTCTTTCAAAATATCAACACTAAAGCAAGTTATCCCTAGCCCATTATGCTCAATCATTGATCCATTCATGAAACACACTCGCATATTAGCTACACCCAATGCTCAAGTACGATCATAGTGCCCCTTAGTTGGTGCTTTATAAGAGAAGATGGAGACTCAAAATAAAATAAAAATTGCATAAAGTAAAAGAAAGGCCCTTCGCAGAGGGAAGTAGGGATTTGTAGAGGTGCCAGAGCTCAAAGCGAAAAAAGTAGAGATAAAACATTTTGGGTAGCATGCTTTTCCTGTCAACGAAAATGATCGAGTAGTTCCCAATACTTTCCATGCTAGATATATCATAGGCGGTTCCCAAACAGAAAATAAAGTTTATTCCCTTTTCCACCATACTTTCACGTTCCACGGCTAACCGAATCCACGGGTGTCGTTCATACCAACACTTTCCAAGGAATTTATTATTTGACAACATAAAGTAAATTCATTTTTCATTTCGGGACTGGGCATCCCAAATACCTTTGCCGTACTCTCATGCAATGACAAGTGAATAAACACTCATCTTGAGAATAACACATCTAGCATGGAAAAATATCAGCCACCCCCTACCGTTTCATGAGCGGTACGAGCACACAAAAGAGAAATTTATTTTGAAATTAGAGATGGCACATACAAATTTGCTTAGAACGGCACGGAAATACCACATATAGATAGGTGTAGTGGACTCATATGGCAAAACTGGTTTAAGGATTTTGGATGCACAAGTAGTGATCATACTTAGTGCAAATGAAGGCTAGCAAAAGATTGAGAAGCATCCAACCAAGAAATGAAAAATCTCATAAGCTAGCATTAAGCATAACTAACACCGAATAATGCACAAAAAGTAGGATGTAATTTCATTGCATGACTATTGACTTTCGTGCTTGCATAGGGAATCACAAACCTTAACACCAATATTCTTACTAAAACATAATTACTCATCAACATGACTCACATATTATATCAACATTTCGCAAAACTATTACAAGGAATCAAGTTTATTTTGTCCAATGATCTTCATGAAACTTTTTATTATATCCCTCTTGAATATCTATCACTTTGGGACTAATTTCATAAGTTGTTTTTGATAGCTCAAACAAATCTAAGTGAAGAACATGAGCATAAAATTTTCTTCTCTCAAAATAATTTAAGTGAAGCAAGAGAGAATTTCTAAAAAAAATACTAACTCTCAAATAAATCTAAGTGAAGCATGAGAGCATTTCTTCAAAAATACTAAAGCACACCATGGTCAAAAAAGATATAAGTGAAGCACTAGAGCAATTCCATAGCTCATAAAGATTTAAGTGAAGCATAGAGAGCAATTCTAACAAGTCATAGCATAATTTTGGCTCTCTCAAATAGGTGTGTCCAGCAAGTATTCATGACTAAAAATAAAAAGCAAAACAAGCAAAGACTCATATCATACAAGACGCTCCAAGCAAAACTCATGATATGTGACGAATAAAAATATAGCTCCAAGTAAAATACCGATGGTCGTTAGAAGAAAGAGGGGATGCCACTCGGGCATCCCCAAGCTTAGTTGCTTGATTCTCTTTGGATAATGGCTTGGGGTGCCATGGGTCATCCCCAAGCTTAGGCTCTTCTTACTCCTTATTCCTTCATCCATAGTAATCTCAGCCAAAACTTCAAAACTTCAATCACACAAAACTCAACAAAACCTTCGTGAGATCCGCTAGTATAAGAAAACCAATCTTTACTTTAAGTACTGTAGAAAACCCTTTAAAATTTTGTTATTGCATTATATGTACTGTATTCTAACTTTACCATGTCTTGTAACCTCCAATACAAACCATAGATTCATCAAAATAAGCACACAATGCAAAGAAAGCAGAATCTGTCAAAAACAGAACAGTCTGTAAAGATACGAATTGTTATCATACTTATGTAACTCCAAAAATTCTGAAAATTTAGTAAAACAGAGGAAATTTGTATATCAATCTTGTGTAAAACATTCAGAATTTTTCGTTGCTTGTGTGAATTTTCAAAATTATTTTATTGGACGCAAAAGTTTCTGTTTTCCAACAAGATCAAATCAACTATCACCAAAGCTATCCTAAAGGCTTTACTTGGCACAAACACTAATTAAAACACAAAAAACACAATCATAACAGTAGCATAATTGTGCAAACACTCAAAAACAGAAATAAAAAGACAAAAATAAATTTTATTCATTGGGTTGCCTCCCAACAAGCGCTATCGTTTTACGCCCTTAGCCAGGCATAATGCAAAGATCTAAGTATTGTCATCTTTGTTTCCACTTCCCTTGGAAGTGTTTTTTTCAGGTGGTTTTTCAAAGACAACATAAAACACCTCATCCACAGAGACTTTAGCACTATCAAGTTGCTTATCATCGTATCCCCTTTGATTTCCGGCAACAATCCAAGAATAGTGTTGATTAACATCATTGAAAACTTGTTGGATTATGTCTAAAACATGGACTTCCTTTTTAAGATTCTCATCAAAAAATTGATTATTTCCAAGCAAGTGTCTTAACATATAATCACTATTATAAAGGATCTCATCTATTACCGGTTTTTCATGGTTCATACCATAAAAATCAAAGATCTCCCTAGCTTCCCGTATTATATAGTCAAATTCATTCATAAGAACAAGGGTAGCCAACTTTTTAGCTTTGGGATTCTTTATAACAGGTAACTCATAAAACAATCTTTGCAACGTAGGATGAGTATAGATGAACTTATTCTCAAGTTTCAGAACTAGTGCTGAAATAGCTTCTACATACGATTTTGTTCTTTTAAGTATAGGAGCATCATCAAGAGTTAAATTTCCGACACAATTGAAAAATTCTTGGATATGTTCTTTCCTCATAATATTCCCTTGACCCAAAACAAAAGTTTTAGCATCCAGATTGCTGGATCATCCAATTTTAGGAGTTAGGCCATCATCTGTTTCTGCCATGCCAAAGTTACTTCAAGCAAATAGGAGATCTGACGAGAAAACGGCGAACGAAAAAGAGGACGAATAAAACGGCAAATTTTTGTGAAGTGGGGGAGAGGAAAACGAGAGGCAAATGGCAAATAATGTAAATTGCAAAGAGATGAGATTTGTGATTAGGAACCTTGTAGATGTTGATGATGTCTCCCTGGCAATGGCGCCAGAAATTCCTTTTGATGTTTGCTTGAACTACGTCGGTATTTCCCCAAAGAGGAAGGGATGATGCAGCACAGCAACGGTAGGTATTTCCCTCAGTGATGAGACCAAGGTTATCGAACCAGTAGGAGAACCAAGCAACACTACATAAACAGCACCTACACACAAAGAACAATTACTTGCAACCCGACGTGTTAAAGGGGTTGTCAATCCCTTTCGGGTAATGGCGCCAGAAATTGGCAAGTTGACGGGAGATAAATTGTAGTAGATTGGATAAATAGATCACGAATAAAATAAAGTGCAGCAAAATATTTTTGGGTTTTTAGAAATATAGATCTAAAAATAAAAGTAGCAAATAAATAAAAAAGGCAAACAGCAAAATAGATCTAAACATATATGATGAGAAAATAGACCCGGGGGCCGTAGATTTCACTAGTGGCTTCTCTCGAGAAAAATAGCATACGGTGGGTAAACAAATTACTGTTGGGCAATTGATGGAACTTCAAATAATTATGACGATATCCAGGCAATGATCATTATATAGGCATCACCTCCAAGATTAGTAGACCGACTCCTGCCTGCATCTACTACTATTACTCCACACATCGACCGATATCCAGCATGCATCTAGTGTATTAAGTTCATGGAGAAATGGAGTAATGCAATAAGAACGATGACATGATGTAGACAAGATCTATTTATGTAGAAATAGACCCCATCTTGTTATCTTTAATAGCAATGATACATACGTGTCGGTTCCCCTTCTGGCACTGGGATCAAGCACCGTAAGATCGAACCCATCACAAAGCACCTCTTCCCATGGCAAGAAAAATTGATCTAGTTGGCCTAACTAAACCAAAGATTCAAAGAAGAAATACGGGGCTATAAGTAATCATGCATATAAGAGATCAAAAGACTCAAATAACTTTCATGGATAAAAACATAGATCTGATCATAAACTCAAAGTTCATCGGATCCCAACAAACACACCGCAAAATGAATTGCATCAAATAGATCTCCAAGAGACCATTGTATTGAGAATCAAAAGAGAGAGAGCAAGCCATCTAGCTTCTACCTATGGACCCATAGGTCTACAATGAACTACTCACGCATCATCGGACAGGCACCAATGAGGATGATGAACCCCTCCGTGATGGTGTCTAGATTGGATCTGTGGTTTCTGGAACTTGCGGCGGCTGTAATTGATTTTCGTCGACTCCCTTAAAGTTTCTGGAATATTGGGGTATTTATAGAGCAAAGAGGCGGTGCAGGAGGCGGCCGAGGTGGGCACAACCCACCTGGGCGCGCCTGGGCCCCCAGGCGCGCCCTGGTGGGTTGTGCTCCCCTCGGAGCCCCCCTCAGGTACTTTCTTGGTCCAACTTGTGTCTTCTGGTCCAGAAAAAATCACCAAAAAGTTTCGCTGCGTTTGGACTCCGTTTGGTATTGATTTCCTGCGAAGTAAAAAACAAGCAAAAAACAGCAACTGGCACTGGGCACTATGTCAATAGGTTAGTCCCAAAAATGATATAAAGTTGCTATAAAATGATTGTAAAACATCCAAGAATGATAATATAACAGCATGGAACAATAAAAAATTATAGATACGTTGGAGACGTATCATACGCTCAAACTTAATTAGGTCTGAATCTCACCATGACCTATACTACGATAACACGAACCAAAGGAAGAATCCGCCATGGTAACCTATCTTGTTGTCGGTCAAGGTGATCATGGATGTCCACACGGGCCCACGAATATATAGGCTTGTCGCCGATAACCACGCGAGGGAGTGTACCGTTCGAAGACAACCACTACATGCATATGTATGGAGGTGATGCGTGCATGCATGTTTGAATACCATTTCACAACATTGATGTGGCGCGTGCGTCGAAAATCGTACAATCCCTACACAAAGCGAGATCGGTTCATGACGTGTCATGGTACTAGCCACTTCGACTCGATGGGAGGGATTCATGCGTACACATGCATATGTGTGCTCAAACTGTATCATGTCATCCCAGAGCATGACCTATATATATACACCATATTACAAACAAACAAAATAATCCCCTCCTAAGTCAAATTAACCTCTCTCATTGTCTGGCAAAGTAGTGATGGACCAAGCGGGCCCACAGATGGAAAGCATCGATATCACTGATATCCGCTTAAGTGGGTGCGAGAGGACAACCACCATCGCTTTGCATGTGGGCTAAACATGTGTTGAATACCCAAAATGCACAACTTTGATGTGGCACATGCCTCGAAAACCGTAAAGTCCCCACACAGAGCGAGGTTCATGAAGTGTACTACATATGATGGTCCCCTTCCCCCTTTTCGACATATACTATATGCTCCTACCGTAATACAACCCAAAAAGAATCCTCCTTGATGGTGAAATTAATTAACCTCTCCCGATGTAGGTCAAAGTGATGCATGCATCGACGATGGGCTCGCGGGCCCACAGATGGAAGCGTCACACGTGAGTATCCTAGGATAACCACTGCCTGCATGCATGTGGCCCAAAGAGGTGTTGTGTGATGTTTGAATAGGCAATTTCACAACTTTGATGGGGCACATGCCTCGGAAACCGAAAAGTCCCGACACTGAGTGAGGTGTACTTGTTCACGGACGCGTACGTATAGTATATATGCTAGTCCCCTCCCACCTCTTCGACATGTACTATATACTCCCACCATAACACAAACAAAAAAGATTCTACCTTGCTGGTCAAATTAACCTCTTTGCCGGCTGTTGGTCAAAGTGATGGACGACGACCTCGCGGGCCACAGAAAGCGACACACGCGAGTATCGAGTGTCGTGTAGGACAACCATCGACTGCATGTGGCCAAAAGATGTATGTATGAAAGGGTTGTGTAATGTTTTAAATAACGAATTCATGACTCTGATGTGGCACCTGCCTCACAAAATGCCCAACCCACACGGTGGCTCACGACTCGTAGTGTACTGCCAGCCACCCCCACCCCCAGACACACACACACACACACCGTGAATCCACCGCAACTACGATGCATGTTAAATTATCCCGCGGTGAACATATGTTACCAAAGGAGGGATGTTTTAATTTTGAAAAAAAATAGAGATCGTTAAGACGTTTTAGTACATTGATTGATTTTCTAGGGGTATAATGTGCAAAAATCAAATTTGAGCTACATGCACACGTGACAGTGCACCTAAATGGATTGCAAAAATACATGTGTCTCACTGGGTGCATGTTTACTCCCCGTGCAAGAAATTTCAAACATTGAGATTCTTGATTTTTAAATTCTAGTACATCCAAAACTTATTTGAAATTCATGAAACTTATCGTGTTGTCATATGGACACCAATACAAAGTGGCATTGTACTTTTTTTGTCAAATTTGAGACCAGTTTTGATGTAATCTTTATCTTCTTACAAACGGGAGATTATTAATAATTGGGAACCAATATCGCAAACGGATTATTTATTCGAACCATGAGCGTTAGAACAACAATGGATACGTGCCATGCTTCGGTTAAGCAATAAAGCGGCAGAATTAATCATCCAAATAGAAAAATAATATACGTGCCGCCATGCGACCCGTGTGCCATGTGAGCAGGCGTGAGTTGACGGGACGCATGCGAGCAGTCCGCCGCGCAGGCAGACCGGGAGGCATGCATGCAGGTGTGTGAATTGATGGGAGGCGTGCTCGCTGCGTAGTGTCATCGGGAGGCGTGCGAGTAGCTGTGTGAAACGACGGTAGGCATGCCAGCAGTCCAGTGCACAGGCTCGCCGAGAGGCGAGCCAGCGGTTTGACCGCCGCCCGCCTCTCTCCCACTACTCCATATTAATGGCGCGCCCGAGTGGCCGCACCCCCCATCCTCGCCACACACACAATCCTCTCTCTCCGCTTGCATCATCAATGCCGTTCTCAGTCCTCAAAGCCGTCAGTGTATGAGGATGCCGCCAAAGCGCCCCATCGGAAGGAGTGGCGACGCCGGGGCTGCTGAAGCACCGGAGCACGGCATGGAGATGGAGACAGAGGTTGCCGTCACCGCCGGTGAGGTATCGCTGCACCCTGACGTCATCGACGGCGTCGTGCTTCCACAGCCGGAGGCGGAGGTCCACACCGACTCCGGTGACGACTCGGGCGACGACCCCAGCGACGACTCCGACGACCACTCCGGCGATGACTCCGACGACGACGGACAACCGGTTATCATCTATACCCATTTATGTGTCAAATAGATCCTAGTGTTTCTCTGGTTACACCTGCCTCCCCCTTTTTGGAATAGAAATCCTATGGTTATGTTCTCCCAATCCATGAAATCTGAGTAAGTTTCGTTAGATCCGTGTTGTGTATTGATTGTTTGAATGGTATAAGTGATAAGTGATTAGTTGTTTCATCTGTGCAAATGATTTCTGCTAGTAATCCGACTAGGGTTAGTGTTTGTGCTAATAATTCCTAGCCAGGACATGACAATTGATTTTGAATGACATACATATATGTTTGTGCCATTATTTTCTTCAAGATTGGTCTGTACATAGACGATTGTGCTTAAAAATCGAACCATAATCTCTGGATATGTATAAAAAAATAGCCATAAATTCCTAATCCTACTTCACGTCATGTAAACATTGATTTGATGCCAAATTTTGGAAACTGCCAAATGTTCGCTAGAGATTAGTTTGTATACATTAATTTGATGCCACATTTTTTTACTATTTGTATAGGTGCTGTCTGACGATGTGGACAGCGAGGATGAAGATGGCCAGAGGAGGTACAAGAGGCAAATCCTGGGGCAGCTTTATGCGAGAATGCATAACAGGCGTATTAGGACCTGGGACGGCGGCTATCGATGCCCATTTTGCAACCAAAAGCTTCATGATGCGTACGAAAATGTTCTGGCGCATGCAAGAGGACGAGCCATTGGCTCCTTCAAGTAGAAGTATTCTCGCAGGGTGGCGCCTGCAAAACGAAAAGGCTATGCGGATAGCGTACTGAGGAGTGGTCCGTGTCCGTGTACGTGTCCATCCTTCTATCGCTATATGTGCCACTGATTAGTTGAGGTCACTCTTTCGAATCACCATGGTGAAACATTTTATGATTCCTTTTTATTTCTGCACCCCTCCTGACAGGGTGGACCTACAGAAAACCCACTTGGGTGGACGAACAAATATACAAACATATCCATCTCTTTGCACAAAAAATGTGTCGTAGCTGGTTCGGATTGATATTGGCGCGTGCCTGCGAGACACAACCTTTTCTGGTTAAGGAATATGCGGTTATCCTAAAAAAACAAAAAGCCCTTCTTCGCGCTTCCGCATGCACGAGAATTTGGTTCTGCTCGCAATATGGATGCTACCTGGAGGATGAAGTGAACCCAGAGGCATGCTAGCACGGGAGACCTATTTCCGCTATACAGTACTACTCCGTATGTTACTACCAGTAGTAGTACAACTGTGGTACACTTGATGGTCAAAATAATATTCATCCGGTCCTCACAATGAAGTGACAAGACCCTACGCCCGAGGTGACACTAGTCCACGCGGTGTGTTCAGGTTACCAAAGTCAGCCTCACCTTGTGCACTATGCAGTAACTGTCACCGCCGCTGTATAGCATGTCTCGCCTCGTCTCCCTCTCCCCTAGCACCACTCCATCTCCATCTTCGTCTCGCCGGAGATCCTGAGGTCACTCTTCATGATCTCACTGTGCCCCGCGTACCCTCGCCTCGCTCGCCTCCCCCGGTACCACTATTCCCTCGCTAGCCGCTCCAGCACCGAGAGCCTTCTCCCCCGTAAATCAAGCCCCCCAAAACCCCACCTTCCAAACTCCACCATGGCCGAACGCGAACCGCGCAGCATCCATATGAGCCGCGATTGGAGCAATCTCCCCAGTGACATCCTCGACCTCTGTTGTTCGTGTATGGATATGTTGAGCATCGTGCGGCTGGCTGCATGCTCGAGGGACATGCACGCAGCCATCATCGAAGCGAGGCCTGAGCTTTTCAAGACACCCCGCTTGCTGCTATCTGGTCTTGCGAGATTTGCTCACCATGATACGGAGGCGTACATGATGCCCCTCGACTTCAATCCGAACTCCATTAGCCGAAACTTCTTTGTAGGTATGTAGTGGGTCGCCGTACATCATGCCCCTCGACTTTGATCCGATCACCATCGCCTAAAACTTCTTGGTAGGTATGTACTGGGTCAGCATGAACTCCCACTGGATGGCTGCCATCAGAGAAGACCGGAAAAAGTTGGTGCTCGTGAACTTCCACACCTCCCATGATATTATCCTTCCTACGTTGGATTATATAGGGTTTTACCGTCACGGTCCAAGTCATCTAGATTATGTCGTCAGTTGGACGCACCTTGTTTCGCAGAATATTGTAATCTGCCAAGTGCCCACACGATATGCGGATTATGCAGACTTCAAGCTAATTGCCTTGTTCGACCACGGACTCGCCTATCTTTCCACCGGTGCCTTCTTTAGCTGGAGACAACTCACCTCATAGTGGATCGTCAAAGCTGATACACACTTCTGTGATGCTATTGAACACAATGGCATCATCTACGCAATTGACAAAGCAGATGGCACCACGTATTGCTGGGACGACGCGTGTAAGTTGTTTTCGTCTGATGTTAATGATAACGCCATGACACTGTTTGAACTTTTTGTGATAATTGGCATATCCCTGTTTGAGCAGAAGTTAAGTAGAACTATGGCAATGTATGAGAGACGCCATAAATTAGCTATATTTGGAATGAGTTAATTCATGCGATTGTGACCATGTCATTACAGCCAATTTGTACCCTTGAATAATCAAACGGTTAGGAAGATATGGATATTCTCCTAACTTTATAGTAATCTATATACTACTAAATATGAGTGTGTATCAATAGCCATGTTAGTTTCCTCATTTTGATGATGTAGAAACATGCATCACACTGTTGGTTTCATCTAACCATACATTAGGGAAGTAAATGTGCATATGGAGAACTTTATATTTGGAAGTAGTGAAATCATGTAATGCTTACCATGTGTACATACCTATATTCGCCCTTCAGCAATCAATGGCTAGAATAATATCCTCACAAGAATTTTGCCCACAGAACATGAGTATATAACAATGCATGGTCTATTAGTTTCCTTGAAGAATTTGTTTGTGAGGACAGAACACGATTACATAACATGCATGACATGATAGTTTCCTGTGAAGAATCGATTGCGAGATAACATGAGTATAACCATGCATGGCACTTCTATATTTTTGAACCCAGTATACATTTCCCTATATTTTCCTCTCAGTTCCAACAGGGACAGATCAATGTTATTTCTTGCATTATCCTACTCATACTCTGAAAAATGTTGATCTTACATTAACAATGCATGTTCTTTTTGATATGATTCAGTGTCCCTACAGTTACTGCCCTTTGTAATCACACCACCTTTGCCAAAAATAGGGAAGCAAAACTGGTTCCTTGGTCGATTAGACAACGGCAAGAGACTGATGATCATTCGCACACATGAGCCAGAAAGGTATATTGCAAAAACCCTAGTGTGTACAAGCACCGTGAAATACATGAGTATCTGGACAGTGGCTGTTATGTCTATGAGCAGGATACCAGCTTGTTGGGGCCTTCAGGATTTTTGAGTTAGAGGTGGGCAAACAGCCTTGGTTCACACTCTTTGTTTCTCGGACTCAATTATCCGATTAACCAGGAGATCACCGTTGGCAAGGACCTTGATGGCAGCGAGGCTCTGTTTGCTAGGGAAAATTGTGTCTACACGGCGAGCCCTAGGACTTCGGGAGCAGACTCCCCTGATTGTCAACGATACAGCCTGCAGCCAAAGGAAGGTGAGAAGGACAAAGGCATCTGGATTAACTTTGATCCTTGGATGTCTCAACTCCGACAGGCAGTGATGTGGTTCAAGCCTTTAGGTTGATAGGTAATTAGGCTGTTGTGTCGAAACGGTGGAGTCCTGGTGTCTCCGAATCACTGGTGGTTGAAGCCGGGTTGCAAATTATGATGGTGTTGGATCATCCCTCTTCGAATGACTTGTTGTCTTTGCTGCTTGTTCTGGATGGGTAGTTCTCTCTTTTGTTATGCAGACTCCTTGTCATTTGGTCATCCTTGTCTATGTCACTCTTATTATGTAATAGTTGCCTCTATTTAGAATGTCATTCTCGTCTGGATCACGAGAGTCTGAGCGCTGCAGATGGGTGCGTTTTGGTGGTGTAGCAAGACTTCTTATGAACTATCATGTCTTGCTGTTTATGTCAGTAGTAGTCACTAGTCAGTGTTTGAATGTTGTATATATTGTTGTTTCGAACTGTTTATTGTCTCGAACTGTTGGTGGGCTAAATGAGGCATCACCATTCTCCAGTGTTCAGAATATATCTCTTTTTTTCAAATTATAATTTGAGCTCAGTGTCTTTTCGATGATGTACACTTGTTTGGGCCAGTGAGGTGTCGTTCAATATGGGCCGAGTAGTAACGCAATGCCAAACAGGTCAATTAGACTCTCAGTCCGGGCGCTCAAAAAAAAGAAAGAAAAAGGACTCTTAGGCCGACATGTGGGCGCCACCGGTGTTTTCGTGCGCTTGCGCGACGAGAGCATATTGGCGCGTGTTCGAAATTCATGCTACCTTTTCATCCCCAATCTCTCGCCCCTCCCCCACCTCTAGAATCTCGATTCCTACTCCAGTTCCCCCAAATCCCCCTCTTGTACTCCCTGTACTCAAGCGCACTATCATGTCGCCGGTTAACGCGGATCTCTGAGCCGGAGATCCTGAGGTCCGTCCTGCCTTTGAGCGCTACGTGCTGTCGCTCAACAGTGGCATGGCGGCGCTTGACGACCAGTTTGCCGCCAAAGTGCTGATGGTAACCATCAATGGCGACCGGCCTCCCGTCTCGTCGGACGACCTTGTCAAAGCTCTTGGCATTGCGCACGGCATCCAAATAAGTGACTTGCTCGTCGACGTCTGTCCGCCACCAGCTGATTTCTTCGTCAGGTTCCGGACAACTTTCGACTGCAGTCGTGTGTTCGAATCTTCCCGGCGTTTTTTCTGCGATGGCGCGCTGGTGAGCTTTGATCGGTGGCACCCAGGATGGGGCTCGGTGCTCTCTGAGCTTGAGTTTTTAACAAAGCTTACCTTCCACGGCATGCCTCGTCGTGCTTGGAACAGCGAGTCCATGAATGAGCTTATCAACGACCTAGGAGGTGAGCTCGTAAGTATGTTTGTTCCTCCAGACAGCTGGGCTCTGACGGTTATGGCATGGATGAAGAAGCCGTCCACCATACCGAAGGTGATTGGTGTTGAGATACCGGTGCAGGAACCAGGGTTGTACTATTCATCTTCACCAAGGCCACCGCGGACCACGTCAGGGATGTACCTGTATCGAGTGTTCGTGCATGTCGAAGAAGTGGTCAATCCATCCATCAAAGTCCTGCCGTCGCCGCTGGTGCCAGGATCCGTCGACGACGTCCATTACAGGAGTCAACGTCAGACTTTCCCTGAGTTGCTCGGAACGATGGATGGCACAGGGCCTACTCCATCGTGAGGCGGAGGCCACTGCTTCTTTGGGAGAAGAGGCAGGGCTGCCTGCCTAGATGTGCTCTAATTTGAGGTAACAACTGAATCTTCTCAGATACTAGTTAAATCCGAGCTATCGGTGTGAAGCACTGATGTGCTAGTACATTTGATTGTGACCTGTTCTATTTTTGTACCTGAACATTTTTTAGAAAGGGGTGTACGTCAACTTAATGCCCTAGCAGAACTTATTGTGTTGTCTGTCCGTTTTCTTTGCACAACATTCAAAATATTTCCCCGTCATTGATAAAGACGATGAACGGTTATGTACGAGTTTGTTGGTTTCAACATAGCCCTACCCGTAGCGATCCACTGCTTCCACCCTGATTGTGGCGCCTGCGTGAAATTTTTGTATGCAAGTTCAGTGTGCTATGATGTTCTATATGATTGTGTCAACTATACAAGTTTTTACTGAGCATCAGCAATGCATATGGCTGAAAGATGTATTTACGAGTTCTACCGATGGGTCTCTCTCTGTCTCTCTCTATCTCACACACACACAAGTGGGACCCGTTGAATTATTTCTTCGCTCATGACAACTTTTAATTAGGTTCCACTGTGTGACGCCCCCGGCCCGATCGCGCGCTAATCATACACGCAAATGCACACGATCAAGCCTAAGGACTCACGGGAAGATATCACAACACAACTCTAAAACATAAATAAAGTCATACAAGCTTTATATTACAAGCCAGGGGCCTCGAGGGCTCGAATACATAAGCTTGCGAACAAGCGTCAGCGGAAGCATAAGATATCTGAGTACAGATATGAAATAGAAACAGAAAGGCCTTTAGAAAGGCGGGGCAAAATAAAACACTACGATCGAAAGGCGAAGGCCTCCTGCCTGGGACCCTCCGAACCTACTCCTGGTCGTCAGTCAACTCATAGTAGTATCCATCCTCTGGGTAGTAGTAGTAGCGATCGTCGGCAGGGCAGCTGTCTCAGGGGCTTCGTCATCTTGGTCACGACAAACTGATATGGGGAGAAAAGGAAAACAAAGCAACCGTGAGTACTCAGAAGTACTCAGCAAGCAAGGATCTACACTACATATGCAACATTTTCAAGGGGAGGCTGTATATGTGGACTGGGCTGCAGAAATGCCAGAATAGAGAGAAGGCCTAGTCCTATCGAAGACTAGCATCTTCAGCGGTCTTGCAGCAGTAGAAGAGAGTAGAACAATACAATATAATGTAGCAGTAATAATATCAACCTCACCCAGAGATCCTTTCTCGACTCCCTGCGAGAAAGCAATCCCAGAGCCATAAAGTCATCAAACCTCGTCCTGAGATCCTTTCTCGACTCCCTGTGAGAAAGCGATCCCAGAGCCAATACAGTCATCAACCTGTTAACGTCTCAAGGGTCCAGTTCTAGTTGTATCGATCGGGATACAACTCCGAGTGTCCTTTACCGTAGGACAGGCTATCGATAGAAGTTTTCTTCCCTGCAGGGGTGCACCAACTTACCCAACACGCTCGATTAACTCCGGCCGGACACACTTTCCTGGGTCATGCCCGGCCTCGGTCAAACGACACATCGCAACCCTACCTACAGCTCAGCAGAGAGGTCCCCGCCGGTCTACATCCTAAGCGCAAGGGGGTCTTGGCCATCGCCCCTCGCCCTCCGGGTCGTTGCGCACAGGGTGGATACCAGCATCGCCTCGGGTGGCCGACACGATCCGACCGTGCCGCCATGCTGAACTGGACGTCTGACAGAGCTTTCGGCTGATGCATACGATGCAGAACGCCCATACTATGCCCACGTGATGGTTAGTGCTATCAGGCCAGAGGCCTGCTCGGATCAAATATCCAAATCGTTAGGACTAGGGCTTGCGGAAAACGAGCAGAGACTCACGAAAGATGTGACCCCGTCGCCCCGTCTCGAGGACTTGCGGCAAGGGCCATGAATGCCCGGCCGCGCCTCGTATTCATCACTCGGGCATCATCCAGGTCAACCCGTCTCGTAAAAGACTGTCGGGAACTCAGGTCCACCTCTACTGGGCGGTACCGCCTGTCCCTTCAGTCCTGTAGTAAAAGTAACTTCCTCGGGTCCCCCTTCGGGGCTGACCCGTCTCTATCAAGGTTCAGCAGTAAAGTCACAGTAATCGTGTGTCCATAACATCAAGGAAATCCGAGGTATCACCCTCGACGGATGCCCACTCGATGTAACCGTCAAGTCGAACTTAGGAGGAATCACCCTCGATGAGTTCACACTTGATGTGTTGTACGACAGGGTCGTATCGGAAGTGGAGAAGGAGGAATCACCCTCGATGACCACGATCGAATAGCTACTCTACAGAGTTAACATCAGAAGTGCTACATGAGGTTTCACCCTCGGCACTTGATAGTAACGCTGCAGTGTCGTTACAACTAAGGGGGGGTGATGTGCGGTGTCGGGGCCTGGTCTTCAATCCCGTTGATCGGGTCTTCTGACGATCCAGCGCGGCAGTCGGGATAAGTGGGGTCACTGATAGGTCTCTACCCAGCCTAGACTAAACAGTTTAGGATATGTAGGTAATTATCAACAGCAGGTTACAATGAACAGGCTATGCATCAGAATAGGTAAAGCAGCAGCAGCAGCAGCAATTCTAATGCAAGCATGGGAAATTAGAATGGGCGATATCGGGATGATCAAAGGGGGGGCTTGCCTGGTTGCTCGGCGGCAAGGGCGAGGTCGTCAGTACTGGAACCAATCACCGGAGCTGCGTCGGCACCGGGCTCTATCGAGAGAGAAGAGGGGGAGGAAACAGTATAAATATTAAGCAAGCAAGTGCTACACAAAGTATGACATGACAATACGCAGTGCCGGGTGTGTCCTAACGTACGGTTGCACGTCACTGAGGAAGGAGGGATCCATCCGGGAATGTTTTCCCGGTTCCGGACATTTGTCAGACAGATGACCGGAGGGGAACGGTTGCATGTTTTGATAGTTAGAGACATGTGACGGACGAACGGACTGCGTATTCGGATTCGTCTCGTCGTTCTGAGCAACTTTCATGTACAAAGTTTTTCGATCTGAGTTACGGATTATTTTATATGATTTTCTAAAGTTTTTATTAATTTTCTGGAATTTATTATTTATTTAAATTCGAATTATCCAGAACATTATCCAAAACAGTGTATGCTGACGTCAGCATGATGTCAGCAGGCATCCTGACATGTGGGTCCCACCTGTCATAGGCTGTCTGGTTAATTAGGGTTAATTATTTGATTAACAATTAATTAAACTAATTAATTAAATTAAATTAATCTAAACAGAGTTAATTAGCCTAATTATTTAACTAATTAACTAATTATTTATTTATTTATTTTTCTTTTTATTTCTTTTATTTAAAAGTTTTCTGGTGGGGCCCGTTTGTCAGCGGGCCAGGGGGGGCTTGGCCCACCGGCCAGTGGCTCAGGGGGTCGGGGGCCCCACCTGGCGGTGACCCAGGGGCCACGGGCGGGCGCGGGCGACGGGCGCGCGGTGCGGCGCTGGCGCGGGCGCGCGCGCGCGCGCGGCGACGGCAGGAGCGCGGCGACGGCGATGGGAGCGGCAGCGCGGGCGCGTGTGCATGCGCGAGCAGGCGCGGGCGAGCGCGCACGCGCGGTGAGGCAGGGACGCGGGCGGAGTGCGACGAGGGCGATGCGGGCGCGGCCGGGGCGCGGGGTGGGGTGCGCGCGCGAGGGAGGGAGGCCGAGGCCGAGGCCTCACCGGCGTTGTAGGGCACGGGCAGCGGGCGCGGGGACGACGGCGTGGTCCGGCGAGGGGGAACGCGGCGACAGGGCGGCGACGGTGTGGTGGTAGGGTGAGGAGGCGACAGGGTCGACGGAGAGGCGACGGGCGGCGCCGACGAGGCGACACGACGACGGCGTCGGGCGCTCGGGCGCGGCGTCTGTGGCGACGCGGCCCCGATCCACTCCTGGATCGGGAGGGGGGGAACGGGGACAGTGAGGTGGCCTCGACGAGGAGCGCCGGCGTGGCGGCGGGGACGGGAGGCGTCCGGCGAGGTGGGCAGCGGGGCGCTGCCCCATCCAGAGGGGATCGGGTGGAGGGAAGGAGATCGAGTGGGGGGGGGGGAACAAGGGTTTGGTGCGGGGGGGGGCCTTATAGGCCGGGGGGGGAGCTGGGCCGGCCTGGTGCCGTGGCCCAGTTGGGCCGCGGGGGGGGGGGGAAGAGGGGGGGGGGGTTTGCCTCTTTTTTTTTACTTTACTTTTGTATTTTGTTTTCTTTTATCCT
Source organism: Thinopyrum elongatum (assembly GCA_011799875.1). Lineage (NCBI taxonomy): Eukaryota > Viridiplantae > Streptophyta > Magnoliopsida > Poales > Poaceae > Thinopyrum > Thinopyrum elongatum. The sequence goes on along the minus strand of CM022302.1, from coordinate 402,144,322 downwards.
TTTCTTTTTATTTAACCACAGCTCCTGTTAGCAAATAGTTAGGGCTCTATATGAATTTCGTAAAACTTAGGAATTACTCCAACAAATACTAGGCAATACCTACCACTACCAAAAATTGGTTTGGAGAAAAATAGGAGCTCCCACAATTTTTATAATAATTAATATGCATTAATCCTTACTGTTTTAATTATGTTAGAGCCACCTAATTAATTTATTAATCGTTGGTTTCAATTTTAGAATAGCCTCTGCAATATTTGTTATTTACTGAACATTTTAGCTTCTGTGTTTGAACCACTTTTATTTTCCACTTTAATTTAATTTGAAGTTTGACTTAGGGGTTTGAAATGCATTATGATGCAGAAAATGATCATGCACTGTTAAACATGATGACGTGGCATAATCAAAAGGGTGATTACTGTAGGTAACCACTGGGGGTGTTACACACTGTACTCTAACTTTTTTCTTAAGTTATTAATTGAGCTCAGTGACTTCAAAAAGTTGTACAGAAGCCTTGTTTGGGCCTTTTCAGGCGTCGTTGAATGTGGGCTGAGTAGCCATGTAGAGTTGTACTGTACTACACAGCCTTTTTCGTTGAACATCAGCAATGCAACTGGGCCGGCAGTTGTACACAAGATCCTAAAATAAGCGCAACCTAGCCTATGTTTCTTTTAATAAAATGCACAGCTCAGTTCATTTTTTATATAATAAGATTACCAAGCCCAACTTAATTTTTTAATAATATTTCTATCTCAATATTATTTTTTATACGAAATGCTCAGTCTAGACCATCATTATTTTTTCACCCATCCCAGAAAATGGGTCCATTTCTACTAAAATCGAACGGCTTGTAAATTATCAGAAATGATAAATGGGTTGCATGTACGCAATATTATTTTTCACCCATTCCAGTAAATAGGTGTATTCGAATAAATAATCAAATGCGCTGTAAATTATCATAAATAGTAAATTGGCTATTATTATTTTTACCCAGCCCAGGAAATAGATTATTTTTTGAGTCAAAGCCCAGGAAATAGATGTATTGGCAAACAAAATGAAATGGGCTATAAAACCTAAATAAATGGGCTGCATTCCGCCACAGCTTTCGAAGCTGACTTTGTTGGCCCACTAGACGAAGCCTGCGTAAGGTGTTGTCCATTTAGTGGACAAAACGATTTAATAGTCTAAAACAAAAAGTCAACAAATTATTCTGACATCTCTAGTCGTTGAATTGGCATCCAACAGCGATCCTGCTTCTTCAATCTCTGATCTAGTTGCTCTTGGTCCAGCCGCCAAAACCATCACCGGCTGGAGCGCCTGCATCTACCTCCCGTGGCCGGCTGTGCTGCCGCGTAGGCCTCGCTGCCCCACTCTACTCCCAATGGTGGCCAGGTCATACCTATACTCACCCACACCTTCTGTTATTCTCCGGCGAAGGCAGCCTCACCCGACAGACGAACCAGTCCCTCGTAGTCCCCTCTGCCAGGGACTCCAGTGCCCCTTGTTCCATGACTCCGGATCATTCCCATCTTAGGCCTCGCCGTCGTCCACCGCCGTGGTTCGCTCGATGATGCATGGTCAACAACGAGAGCCAACATGGAGTACGTCGAGAGTCTGACAGCTGGGAACCACCAGCTACATCTTCGCACGCAAGCTAGTGCCTCCTTATTATGCGGGAATAAACGATTCCTCCCCCTGACAGGTTGGACCCACCAGCTACAATCTTCACACACAAGGATGTTCATTCTTATTACGCGAAAAAAAGTTCCCCCCATGACAGCTGGGACCCACGAGCTACATCTTTGCATGGAAGGAAGTGCCTCCTTATTACACGCAAGAAAAATGATTCCTCCCCATGACAGCTGGGACCCACCTGATTCGGAGGCTGACTTGTGGGCCTACTAAGTTGACACGTACGCAGGGCTTTGTTAACCTAATCAACAAACGATTCTAGCAGCAGTGACCGTTGGATTAACATCCAACGGCCGCGCTACTTCTTCAATCTCTGATCTTCTTGCTCTAGCCACCGAAACCGGCACCGGCGCCGGCTGGACCGCCTGCTACTGCCTCCCGTGGCCGGCTGTGCTGCCACAGCTGGCCATGCCATCCCTCTACTAACCCACAGTTCCTGTTATTCTCCGGCGACGGCAGCCTCATACCGCAGCTGAAGCAGTCAACCCTCGTACCCTCCTCCGCGTGGGCATCCACTGCCGCGTCGTTCCCTTCCTAGGCCTCGCCGTCGTCCACCGCCTTGGTGCTCTCAGCGCGACGTGGTCAATGAATGACAGCCATCAGAAGATGACTGTACATGGTGACGCTGAGAGCTGGACCCACCAGCTACATCTTCGGACGCAAGGAAGTGCCTCCATATTACACGCAAAAAAATGATTCCTCACGCTGACAGCTGGGACCCACCAGCTATATCTTCGCACGTAAAGAAGTGTCTCCTTATCCTCCCTGACTGCTGGGACCCACTCGGTCGAAGCGTACGTAGCGTTGTTTGGCTGGTCGCCAACGTGTACGTACATACTGGCCGATCGGTGTCTCTGCAACGATGACCCGTGGCCGAGCAAGCAGCGACACGTGTAGTAGTAGAGCCCCCGACGTAGCAGTTCAGGCAGCCCAGTCTAAACCGTGTACACGTACGTACAGCCAGATGCTAAAAAATATGGCCACGTACGTACATACGGGCGGGGTCTCGAACGCCTACTCGCGCATACGTATGGCCAGGGCTCGTGTACATGAAAAGGCAGTGAACAACAGCAACGGCGTCCTGTTAATTGGCAGCCAACCGGCTGGGTCGGAACAGAGAAACTGCGTCATGTTCATCGGGAGGCAACGGAATGCGTCGCGTTAATCGGGAGCCAACCGACTTGGACGGAACAGCCAAACCGAGGCATGGCGTACCGCAGAACGGAGGAAACGGACTTGTGTTCGAGCTCCTACGGTCAAAATGGGGTGTTGTTGATCAGGAGGGGTGTGGCGTACTGCAAAACGGAGGAAACGGCCTTGTGTTAGAGCGCCTACGGTCGAAACAGTGTCCTGTTCATCGGGAGGGGTGTGGCGTACCGCAAAACGGGACTCCACGGGCTATTGTTCATCCACCATTTACTGCCTCGCTCCAGCCTCCACGGGCTATTGTTCATTCATCGTCGACTTCCTCCAGCCTCCACGGGCTACTGTTCATCCACCGTCGACTTCCTCCAGCCTCCACCTGCTACTGTTCATCCACCGTCGACTTCCTCCTACCTCCATCAGCTACTATTCATCCATGGGCTACTGTTCATCAAGCCTCCACCGGCTACTATTCAACCAGCCCTCCTTGGGGTCCTGTTCATCCACCCTCCACCGTCTACTGTTCAACCAGCCCTACATGGCTGGGGTCCTGTTCATCTACCCCCAACCGGCTCGGTTGTGTGGCGGCCTCCTCGATCGGGGTCCTGTTCATCCAGCGGCAACGACCTCTACTACCACGGGGTCCTGTTCATCCAAACCCCACCGGGAACTGTTCATACAACCCCCAACAATGGTCACTGTTCATCAAGAGGCAGCTGGTTCGATTGACTTCAATTAGCAGTAGTAGGAAAGGAATCGCTCAGGTTCAGTTAATAGCCAAGGGATCGATCACTCGGGTTCAGTAACGTAGCCAGTGCGATCGCTCGGGTTCAGTAAGCGAACGCCTCGCTCAGGTTCAGTTAGAGCCCAATGCCTCGCACACACGTGTGTACGTGTACGAGAGAAACGCGCAAACCTCGATGCATCGCTCGGCCCCGACCACCCACCGTAACTGGGAACTCCCCGATATTTTCCTCGCCCTCGATCTACCATGATTTTTTCCGTCATGGACGGCCCAAAGAATGTCATGCAGGTGCGTCCCCAGCCTGCCCAGGATGAAAAGCCCATTTTTTGTCATGATTTTTTGTCATGATTTTTTGTCATAGAAGTAGGAGCCCACCACATCTATGATGATACGTGGTTTTGTCACAATTATCGTCGTAGAAGTGTCATAAGCATGACAGAAAAAAATTCGTTCGGGCCAAAATGTCACGGATGTATCTTTTTTTTGTAGAGTATCCTTTTGTAGGTCTGGCTGGCGGGAGTTCATGACAGAAAAGAGAGAACTAAGGGTGGACACCCTTGTGATAATCAGCATAAGGAAAAGCAACCGCAATGACTTCCAAATGATGGTTGTCGTTGACCATGTTTAGAAATATGTTCTTAAATCATGAATTTATCAGCCGATGAACCATTATTTAATTAGTATGTTATGATGGACGTGATCGATACATTGATGTTTGTTTCTTCAGTCGAACAAATCTAAAGTGTTACTTAATTATTTCGTCGTTTGTTTCCAAACTGAATTTAGTCTGCTTCAGTTATATTGAGATTCGTATGACTAGCCTTTTGTAGTATTGTGTTTCAACTTGCAATGCCAACAATTGTGTAGTCTATCCTATCCCTCGAGTGGCGGGCGCTACGGTAGGACCGCCACTGCAACAATGGTACTTGTGGCGGGCAGAAATAGCGAGTTGTGGCGGGTAGGAACAAACGCCCGCCACTGCAAGCACCGTACTAGTGGCGGGTACTACTTCTTGAGCTTGCATTGATTTTTCCCTTGAAGAGGAAAGGGTGATGCAGCAAAGTAGAGATAAGTATTTCCCTCGGTTAAGAACCAAGGTATCAATCCAGTAGGAGGCACAAGCAAGTCTCCAATATATGCACCTGCACAAACTAACAAACACTTGCACACAACGCGAAAAAGGGGTTGTCAATCCCTTCACGGTCACGAACAAGATTGAGATCTAATAGAGATAGGTATAAAAGATAAATAAAAGAGCAAACTAAAGTAAATATAAATAAATTGTAGTAAGGTATTTTTGGGTTTTTTGGTTTATAGATCCGAAAATATATGATGGAAAATAGACCCGGGGGCCATAGGTTTCACTAGAGACTTCTCTCTTGAAGATAGCATATGGTGGGTAAACAAATTACTGTTGAGCAATTGATAGAAAAGCGCATAATTCTGACGATATCTAAGGCAATGATCATGAATATAGGCATCACGTCCGTGACAAGTAGACCAAAATGATTCTGCATCTACTACTATTACTCCACACATCGACCGACTCCTGCCTGCATCTAGAGTATTAAGTTCATAAGAATAGAGCAACGCTTTAAGTAAGATGACATGATGTAGAGGGATAAACTCAAGCAATATGATATAAACCCCATCTTTTTATCCTTGATGGCAACAATACAATACGTGCCTTGCTACCCCTTCTATCACTAGGTGAGGACACCGCAAGATTGAACCCAAAACTAAGCACCTCTCCCATTGCAAGAAAAACCAATCTAGTTGGCCAAACCAAACCGATAGTTCGAAGAGAAATACAAAGATAGCTTAATCATGCATAAAAGAGTTCAGAGGAGACTCAAATAATATTCATAGATTATCTGATCATAAATCTACAATTCATCGGATCTCAACAAATGCAGCGCAAAAGAAGATTACATCAAATAGATCTCCAAAAACATCCAGGAGAAGATTGTATTGAAGATCAAAAAGAGAGAAGAAGCCATCTAGCTACTAGCTATGGACCCGTAGGTCTGTGGTAAACTAATCACACTTCATCGGAAGGGCAGCAAGGTTGATGTAGAGGCCCTCCGTGATCGAATCCCCCTCCAGCGGAGTACAGGAAAAGGCCCCAAGATGGGATCTTACGGGAAGAGAGGCTTGCGGCGGCAGAAAAGTATTTTTTGTGTGCCCTCCGGTGTAGGGGGAATATTTGAGGATTTATAGTGCAAAGATTAGGGTTGGAAGGTCTATGGCGGCCCCACAAGCCCTGGGGGCGCAACCCTACGGCTTGTGGCCACCCTGTAGGGCTTCTGGCCTCCTCTCCAAGCCTCGTGGGTTTCTTCTGGTCCAAGAAAAATCACCGTAAAGTTTTATTCCGTTTGGACTCCGTTTGCTATTCCTTTTCTGTAAAAGTCAAAAACAAGGAAAAAACAGAAACTGGCACTGGGCTCTAGGTTAATATGTTAGACCGAAAAATAATATAAAATAGTATATTAATGCATATAAAACATCCAAAACAGATAATATAATAGCATGGAACAATAAAAAATTATAAATACGTTGGAGACATATCAAGCATCCCCAAGCTTAATTCCTGCTCGTCCTAGAGTAGGTAAATGATAAAAACAGAATTTTTGATGTGGAATGCTACCTAACATATTTATCAATGCAATTTTCTTTATTGTGGCAAGAATATTCAGATCCATAAGATTCAAAACAAAAGTTTAATATTGACATAAAAACAATAATATTTCAAGCATACTAATAAAGCAATCATGTCTTCTCAAAATATCATGGCCAAAGAAAGTTATCCCTACAAAATCATATAGTCTGGCTGGCTTTGCTCCATCTTCATCACACAAAGTATTTCATCATGCACAACCCCGATGACAAGCCAAGCAATTGTTTCATACTTTTGGTGTTCTCAAACCTTTTCAACTTTCACGCAATACACAAGCGTGAGCCATGGATATAACACTATAGGTGGAATAGAATATGTTGGTTTTGGAGAAGACAAAAAGGAAGGAGAATGTCTCACATCAACTAGGCAAATTAATGGGATATGAAGATGCCCATCAATTGATATCGATGCAAGTGAGTAGGGATTGCCATGCAACGGATGCACTAGAGCTATAAGTGTATGAAAGCTCAAAAAGAAACTAAGTGGGTGTCCATCCAACTTGCTTGCTCATGAAGACATAGGGCAATTTGAGGAAGCTCATCATTGGAATATACAGGCCAAGTTCTATAAGGAAGAATTCCCACTAGTATATGAAAGTGATAAAATAAGAGACTCTCTATCATGAAGAACATGGTGCTATTTCAAAGCACAAGTGTGGAAAAGGATAGTAACATTGTCCCTTCTCTCTTTTTTATCTCATTTTTTTTGTTTGGGCTTCTTTGGCCTCTCTTTTTTATCTGGGCTTCTTTGGCCTCTTTTATTTTTTTAAAGTCCGGAGACTCATCCCAACTTGTGAGGGAATCATAGCTTCCATCATCCTTTCCTCACATGGGACAATCCTCTAATAATGATGATCATCACACTTTTATTTACTTACAACTCAAGAATTACAACTCGATACTAGAACAAAGATATGACTCTATATGAATGCCTCATGCATATGAGAACAATTCTTCCAAAATAGTGGGATTATCACCAAATAAAGTCACGACCTCTCCAAGCCCACTTTTATCAAAAATTTCACAAGATTGATCATTCTCCAAAGTAGTGGGATCATTATTACCTCGAGTTGACACTCTTCCAAACCCACTTTCAATATTATTGCAAACATATTTATCATGAGGCTTGATCATAAGAAGAATCACCCCAATCATGATCATTACAATAAGTAGTGAACATAGCAAAATTAGCATCCCCAAGCTTAGGGTTTTGCATATTATTAGCACAACTAACATTAATATAATTTATAATAACATCATTGCAATCACGGTTTTCATTCAAGGAGCTATCGTGAATCACTTCATAAATTTCCTCTTTTAGCACTTCATCACAATTTTCAGATTCATGAATTTCAAGCAAAACTTCATAAAGATAATCTAGTGAACTCAATTCACTAGCAATTGGTTCATCATAATTGGATCTTTTAAAAAGATTAGCAAGTGGATGAGGATCCTTGTCAATAGATTTTTTAGCAAGCGAAGATGCAAGCAAATAAAAGGCACATTGTAACATAAGCGAACAAAAGATCGAACGAGAAGAAGGCAAACGAAAGAAGGGCGAATAAAAAGGCAAATATTTTTGTGTTTTTCTGAAAACGTTTCAGAAGTTGGGGAGAGGAAAACAAGAGGCAAATGGTAAATAATATAAGTGCAAGAGATGAGAGTTTATGATAGGTACTTGGTAGGCTTGATGTAGAACCTTCCAGGCAACGGCGCCAGAAATTCTTCCTGCTACTTCTTGAGCTTGCGTTGATTTTTCCATTGAAGAGGAAAGGGTGATGCAGCAAAGTAGAGATAAGTATTTTCCTCAGTTAAGAACCAAGGTATCAATCCAGTAGGAGGCACAAGCAAGTCTCCAATATATGCACCTGCACAAACTAACAAACACTTGCACACAACACGAAAAAGGGGTTGTCAATCCCTTCACGGTCACGAACAAGATTGAGATCTAATAGAGATAGGTATAAAAGATAAATAAAAGAGCAAACTAAAGTAAATATAAATAAATTGCAGCAAGGTATTTTTTGGTTTTTTGATTTATAGATCTGAAAATATATGATAGAAAATAGACCCGGGGGCCATAGGTTTCACTAGAGACTTCTCTCTTGAAGATAGCATACGGTGGGTAAACAAATTACTATTGAGCTATTGATAGAAAAGCGCATAATTATGACGATATCTAAGGAAATGATCATGAATATAGGCATCACATCCGTGACAAGTAGACCAAAATGATTCTGCATCTACTACTATTACTCCACACATTGACCGACTCCAGCCTGCATCTAGAGTATTAAGTTCATAAGAACAGAGCAACACTTTAAGTAAGATGACATGATGTAGAGGGATAAACTCAATCAATATGATATAAACCCCATCTTTTTATCCTTGATTGCAACAATACAATACGTGCCTCGCTACCCCTTCTGTCACTAGGTGAGGACACCGCAAGATTGAACCCAAAACTAAGCACCTCTCCCATCTATTATATATAAAAGGTGCTTAACGGGCTAACAAAAAAAAGATAATTAGTCTACAAATTCTCACAAAAATTAGAAACATCTGGCCCTTCATTTGATAGATTTAACATTTATAGCCGTTAGATTAGTATTAAGTGAAAATTACCCACTGATGCCCTTACAGTGGAACAACGTGGCCCTTCTCTATAGCTTGGAGCCCTAGAAGGCTAGATGTGCAATTAATCTGATGGCCATGCTACATGCGTGCAAAGCATCAATGCATGATGCAATGAATCTGGTTCCTCATGTCCTGTTCCTATCTGGAGTGCTCCGTGTTCCGATCTGGAGTGCTATGTGCATAGAGAAGATGGAGCACACAGACATGGATCACGTCCTGTTCCGATCTGGAGTGCACCGTGGGGAGGAAGATAGAGCAGGCACCAATGGATACGATCATGGCAGGGCAGCGGCATCAACGACGACGGCAAGGGCCAAAAGGTATTGGTCTGGGGTCTCCTTCGGCTGTATAACTTCCTGTGCACTGCTTTGCTTCGTTCGTTCCCCATAAGGGCAGCCCAAATTAAACTAACTGCAAACTCTAAGTCTGTTTGATCCTTGCAGGTTTTGACGTTTTCAGTACATGGACCTTTGTTTGTACATCTGAATGATCCATCCTCACTATAGACATGTCCAATGATTTCGGCTCTCGGACATGAGCATGAAGAGAAGACGAGAGATTTCCCTATTATTATCATGCACTCTATTGTGACAAGGTTTTCAAGTGGGCACGTGATTTCTTTAGCTTGCTTTGTTTATTTGGCTTCCATTTTCTGTACCACAAAGAAAATAAGGGAAACGATTTTGTATTAGTATGTGCTGCTTAATTAGGATGAGGATGGATGGATTGTTGATGGCCAATGGATCAGCCCTAAGTAGTTATATCAAATTTCAATAAGCAACTATTGTGCATGGTATAGTACTGATAAGATGGTGTTAGTTCGACAAGGTTTTAGAACGGATATTAAATTGTTCTCCATCAGTATGTCTCCCCAAAAATTGAGCTAATGGCCTTCCAGTAAGTTATTCGTGATTGATATGTACTGTTGGGGATATAACTATTGAGTATAAACCGCCCAGGAGGGGCCGGGTTATGCTCATGGTGATTTACCTGTATTGAAGCCCATGAAGACATAGAAGATGGCGACTTACGAAGGAGACTTAATAAGAAGGCCCAAAGCCCAAAGGCGAGTTAGGGCCCATAGATGTAAACCGCCATAAGTATATGACTTGTATTGTAAGATAGGAAAGAGTGGATACTGAGCCGGACACATTTACGAGCCGGCCGGGATTCTGTGAACCGCCGGGCGTCAACCTGTGTATATAAAGGGACGACCCGGCGGCGGTTTAGGACGAGAGACAACAGATCGAGAGCCAGGTTAAGCGTATTCGCTCCTTGGTCATCGAAACCCTAGCAATACCACCTCAACTGGATTAGGCTTTCACCTTCACCGCAAGGGGCCGAACCAGTATAAACTCCCCGTGTCCTTTGTCCTGATTAACCCCTTTAAGCTAACCTCATTGCGATGGTTCCACGACTAAGTCCTCACACTAGGACATCTGCCATGACGATTCAACGACAGTTGGCGCCCACTGTGGGGCTAGCGCACGGTGGTTTCGAGTTCTTGAAGGGCAACTTCAAAGGGATCAAGGGATACGCTATGGGCCGGATGACCAAGAGTCATCGCGGCAAGCTCTACATCGACGACAAAGGCTGGGGCCCTGAGGCCGGCTCAATTGAGTACGGGTACCGGGTCCCCTTCGGTGGAATTCACGTCTTCATTGGCAAGATCGGCGAATCGGGCCCTGATCCGGACACCTACACCGACATCATCGAGACGGCTCAGCGTGCAAAGCCCGCCCGAGTTCAGCCCGCCATGAGTCGTGCCTTCGTGGGATTCATCAATGGTGCGGAATCTGGGGATAAATCGGTTTCTGACAGTGAGACAGTTGTCTATTCTGATGGCGAGTCATCCACTAGTGAAACCGAGTCATTGTACCAATTGCAAGACGGTCGGCTTGGGGGCTGTTCTGATGGCGATAGTATTCCGGACCCCTACGAGCCGCCGAACCGGGTTGCAATCTTCATGGCTGGTACGCAGCCAGTGCAGCACTCTTCAACTGCAGCGGCATTGATTTCTGGGTCAGCAGCGGTGACGACAGCCGGGGCAGGAGGCCCTGCGCGCCCGCCGGCTCAAGTCTTGTCCGGTTTACTAGACGCCTTGGCAATACTACTGACGACGGAGGTTAACCCAGATAATCAAGTTCAGCATAACGCGGAAGTCGTGAAATTGCGAGATCAGATAGCTCAAGCTAAGGAAGACCTGGCAGCTGAAGATGCCAGGATGGCTGCGGAGCAGGTTACGTTGGATGCTCAGGCGCAGTGGATTCAGTCGGAGTCTTACCGGCTCATGCTAGATCAGAACGCTTCAAACGAAGTCATGAGGAGTAGGCATCAATCTCGCCTGCCACCGGTTTACGAGGCGAGGAACCTCTTTAACACGCCAGGAGCAGGAACCAGTAACCCGCCAGTGGCGGACCGGGTTGAAGCGCCTGGGACAGGAGCGCCGGTTCAGCCGCGCACCACGGATCCTCCTCGTCAGAACAATATCCCGCCGTAACACATGCCAGCACCACCGGGTCATTACTCTAACCCTTTGGATAACATGATCACTGCGGCGTCACGATTGGTGGCTATCCCGGTTGAAGGCGAGTCTCCAACGGTGGTTGAGATGTGGAGGGCTAGAGAGCTCCTTCAGACAGCATTGGTTCAGCAGCAGGCTTATTCTTACAGTCAAAGCCGGATTCATTCCACCCCTCGCCCAAGCCGGAGTTACAGTAGGCATATTGATGAACCAGCTGTGTCAAGCAGTGGGCGGAACCATAACCAGCCTCGTGGACATAACCCGGCGGGCGGTGATGCTGATGCTCAGAACGTGGTGGATCAAGGTAGAGCACGTCGAGAGGCCGAGCTGGCGGCGCAATATGCGGCCCGTCAACCTTCTCCGGTTCGTCCGACAACTTCGGTGGAGCCAGGTGTAACCTTTAGGAATTTGGGCGTGCCATGTTTAGTGCCGGCCATACGTAATGAGCGTCTGCCCAAGGATTTTAAGGGCCCTTGCAAGGTGCCTAACTATACAGCCGATTTACCTCCTGAGGCATGGATCGAGAGTTATGAGATGGCCATGGAATTGCTAGATGTTAGCGATGCGGCATGTGCTAAATATTTCCCCCTGATGTTGGATGGAACGACTCGCACTTGGTTGAAGGGGCTCCCTACCAACTCCATTGGGTCATGGGCCGAGTTAAAGGCCCGGTTTATCCAGAATTTCAAAGATACGTGCAAGCAGCCTATGTCAATTGTGGATCTGGATGCCTGTGTCCAAGAAGAGGGTGAGTCCACAACCCATTGGGTGCGCCGGGTTTCGACCATCTTACATTCATCAGATCGCATCAATGCCGGTTCAGCGGTCATAATGTTGGAGAAGAATTGCCGGTTTATGCCTCTTAAGCAGAACTTAGGTCGGCTCAAGCGCCACTGCGATGACATGGGAGAGCTGATGATGGCTCTGGTTAAGTACGCTGACCCTGATGGTACCAAGGACCCCGAGTCTGATGATGACAAGCCGGGAAAGGGAAAGAAGAGCAGCAGCACCAGAGGACAGCAGCATAATCTGGTAAATCAGGGAGGCAATGGTAAGCGCAAAGCTGATAATAGTTTGGACTTTGTGGCTAACACCAACGCACAGAATAACGGCCAGCGTCGTAAAGGTAAACCGCCCCCACGGGCCGGAGGGTCAGGCTTTAATCTTGAGCAGATGCTAAATCAGCCCTGCCCAAGGCATGGGACGCGAGAAAGACCGTCTGGCCACCTCTGGAAGGATTGCTACATAATGAAGGAGTATAAAAATTCCAATATTTTTCAAGACAATCATAGACCGGGTGGTGGTTCAGGGTCCGGTTCTCATGGGCCGGGTTACGGCGGTGGCGGTTCTAGTTCTGGATTCCAAGGTAATCAGGGCAATCAAGGCAATCAGGGTGGCTACCATCAACATTCAGGTCAGGGGAATCAGCAGCGGCAATCTGGGTATCAGAGTAACCCAAAGCAGTTGAATAGTGGGCAGAACCACGTCTTCACCACAAATTTATGCAAACGGGATCAGAAGCTTCACAAAAGGGCGGTGAACGCCGTTGAACCGGCGGTTCCCCGTTACTTGCGCTAGTCTGAGCAGCCCATCGTGTGGAGTCGGGAAGATCACCCACCCCGGGTTGATAATCCGGGTCACCTAGCATTGGTGGTTGCACCCCAGGTTGGAGGGTATAAGTTTACCAAGGTACTCATGGACGGAGGGAGCAGCATCAATATCCTTTATTACGAAACTTTCCGTCGCATGGGGTTGACAGATAAAAATCTTAAACCGTCGAATACAGTTTTCCATGGTGTGGTGCCTGGTAAGTCCGCATACCCTGTTGGTAAGATAGCTCTGGAAGTTGCCTTTGGAGATGATCATGACTCTAGGTCAGAGACATTGACCTTTGAGGTAGTCAAAATTCACAGCCCGTATCACGCTCTGTTTGGACGGCCGGCTTATGCCAAGTTCATGGCACGTCCTTGTTATGTTTATCTGCAGCTCAAGATGCTGGGTTACAAGGGGACCATAATAGTACATGGGAGCCGAAGGATAGCTTTGGAATGTGAAGAGGGTGATGCGGCTTATGCTGAGTCGGTTTGTGCAACGGAGGAGTTAAAATTTTACAAGGACAATGTTGATCCGGCGGATATGACGTCTTTGAAAAAGCCAATTACAGAGCATGATCCGGTTTTGAAGTTTAAATCGGCAGATGACACTAAGATGGCTGATTTTGTTCCTGGCGATTCATCCAAGCAGTTCAGCATCAGTGCTAATATGGATCCGAAATAGGAAAGCACGCTCATCAAGTTCATCCGTGAGAACCGGGACATCTTTGCATGGAAACCTTCTGACATGCCAGGTGTACCGAGGGAACTCACTGAGCACACTCTCAATATTGATCCCAAGTTTAAACCGGTCAAGCAGTTTCTTCGTCGTTTCAATGAAGAAAGGCATAAGGCCATTGGTGAGGAGGTAGCCCGGCTCTTGGCGGCTGGGTTTATTGTTGAAGTTTTTCATCCTGAGTGGTTGGCCAACCCGGTGCTGGTACTTAAGAAGAACGGCACTTGGCGCATGTGTGTGGACTACACGGATTTAAACAAGGCTTGTTCGGCTGATCCTTTTGCTCTCCCTCGTATTGATCAGATTATTGATGCTACGGCGGGTTGTGAGCGTTTGAGTTTTCTGGATGCTTATTCTGGTTATCATCAGATCAAGATGGCAGTTAAGGACCAGGAGAAGACAGCTTTCATAACTCCCTTTGGGGCCTTCTACTATGTGTCTATGCCTTTTGGGCTCAAGAGTGCCCAGGTGACTTACCAGCGATGTGTGCAGAATTGTCTTCATAATCAGATTGGACGCAATGTTCATGCTTATGTGGATGATATTATGGTGAAATCCAGAAAGAAGGAGACGTTGATAGATGACTTGAAGGAAACCTTTGATAATCTCTGAGTTTATAAGATGATGCTTAATCCGGCCAAGTGTGTTTTTGGTGTGCCGGGGGGCAAGCTTTTGGGCTTTCTGGTGTCTAACAGGGGCATTGAAGCTAATCCAGAGAAGATCAAAGCCATTACTTCTCTGGCTAAACCGGCGTGTATCAATGATGTTCAACGTCTGGCGGGTCGTATTGCGGCGCTAAGCCGGTTCATAAGCCGCCTCGGTGAGAAGGCCATCCCTTTGTATCAGATGATGAAAAAGACAGATGACTTCGTCTGGAGTGACGCTGCTAATGAGGCATTTGAGGCGCTTAAGAAGCAGCTGGCTGAGCCACCGGTCCTAGCTGCGCCCGTTGATAAGGAGCCGCTGTTGTTATATGTGGCTGCTAATAGCCGGGCTATCAGTGTGGCTATTGTGATTGAAAGGAAAGAGGCAGGCAAGGAATATCCGGTTCAACGGCCGGTTTATTATATCAGCGAAGTGCTTATTGAGTCTAAGGAGAGATACCCACATTGGCAGAAGCTTGTATATGGGGTTTTCATGGCAAGCTAGAAGCTCAAGCAATATTTTCAGGGTCACCCCATTACTGTGGTTAGCTCTGCTCCTTTAGGAGATATCATACAAAACAGGGAAGCAACAGGCCGGGTTGCCAAATGGGCCATTGAACTTGGGCCTCATGGTTTGAAGTATATGCCTCGCACGGCCATCAAGTCTCAAGCACTGGTGGATTTCATCAATGACTGGACAGAGCTGCAGATGCCTGAGGAAAAACCAGATAACACGTATTGGACTATTCACTTTGATGGGTCCAGGCAATTGGAGGGCTCGGGGGCTGGAGTTGTGCTTGCTTCCCCTCGAGGTGATAAATTTTGTTATGTTCTCCGTTTGATGTTCCCTTGTACTAACAATGCAGCTAAATATGAGGCCTTGCTCCACGGTCTTCGGATGGCTAAAGAGATGAACTTAAGCCGGGTAAGGTGCTTTGGTGACTCAGATTTGGTGGCTCAACAAGTCTCTGGTACTTGGGATTCTAAGGATCCCCTCATGGCGGCTTATCGATGAGAGGTGGATGTTATTGCTGGTCACTTCAAGGGTTATCAAGTTGAGCATGTTGATCAGAGGAAAAATGAAGCGGCTGATGCCTTAAGCCGGTTGGGTTCTCAATGTAAACCGGTGCCACCGAATGTCTTTCTTGACATTTTGCATAACCCGTCGGTCAAGTTACCTACAGAGGAGGATTTGGCTATTCCTGACCCAGAAGCTCAGTTGGTGGCGGCTCTTCATGTTATTCCTGATTGGACAGTTCCATATTTGGCATATATGACCCGGGGCGAGTTACCTGAGGATGAAACCTTGGCCAGGCAAATAACCCGGCGGTCCAAGCCAATGACAATTATCAATGGAGAGCTGCACCATTGCAGTGTTACCGGGGTGTTTCAGCGTTGTGTTTCTCCTGAAGAAGGCTGTGAGATTCTGCGTGAGATCCATGAAGGAGATTGTGGTCATCACGCCAGCTCTAAATCTCTTGTAGCCAAGGCTTTTCGTCACGGTTTTTATTGGCTCACGGCTCATGCTGATGCTGAGGACTTGGTCAAAAAATGTGACGGTTGTCAGAAGTTTTCACGTCGAGCTCATGTTCCGGCTCAGGAGTTGAGAAGGATTCCAATCACTTGGCCGTTTGCAGTTTGGGGGCTTGATATGGTTGGACCTTTTAAGAGGTCCAAGGATAAGAAGACCCACCTCTTGGTGGCGGTTGATAAATTCACTAAGTGGGTAGAGGCAGAGCCAGTCAGTAAGTGTGATGCAGCAACGGTGGTTCAATTCATGAAGAAGGTGATCTTCCGTTTTGGCTTTCCACACAGCATTGTAATAGACAATGGCACTAATCTCTCCAAGGGTGCTATGAAAGAATTTTGTCAACGTGAGCATATCCGGCTTGATGTATCGTCGGTGGCTCACCCCCAATCTAATGGTCAAGCTGAGAGAGCCAATCAAGAGATCCTGAGAGGCATCAAGCCCCGGCTTATGATTCCCTTACAGAGGACGCCAGGTTGTTGGGTAGAGGAGTTACCCTCGGTGCTATGGAGCATCAACACAACGCCCAACAGATCTACGGGTTACACGCCTTTTTTCATGGTTTATGGAGCAGAGGCGGTTCTCCCCAGTGACATCCATCACGACTCACCCCGGGTGGCGGCTTACGTTGAAGCTGATAATGAAAAGGCACGTCAGGATGCACTTGACCTGTTAGACGAGGCGCGTGATCTCGCAGTGGCTCGTTCGGCGATTTACCAGCAAGATCTACGTCGTTATCACAGCCGCCGGGTCAAGACCAGAGCCTTTCAAGAAGGCGACTTAGTGCTCCGGCTTATCCAGGATCAGACTGATATGCACAAGTTATCCCCACCTTGGGAAGGACCCTTTGTGGTCAACAAGAATCTGAACAACGGGTCATACTACCTTATTGATGTTCGAGACCACAAGGACTCACGCACGTCGGAGGAAGAGACTCGCCGGCCGTGGAATATTGCTCATCTTCGGCCTTACTACACCTGAGCCATTGGCTCTTTTGATGTAGATATTTTTGACAATGTATATATTGAACCGGCACCCCTGCTAAAGCAGGGCCTTTGTCGTCTTTTCTTAATGAGTTTTTGGTTACTTGGGGGCTTCCGGCTTATGAGCGAAGTTATGATTACCCTTTGAACCGGCTTATAATCCAACGAAAAAAAAAACTTGGGGGCCTGCTACCCAGGTTAAAGGTACCAAAGAGAGTCTGTTGCAAAATCACAGCTCAAACATAGGTGCCCCTTGAGCACAGCTCAAAAATATTACTTGGGGGCTCCTTGATTCTAAAGAACAAAGAGTTTGTATAACCCTTGTAATAGGCTTAAAAGCCAGGCTTGGAAGCCAGGTGTATTCACCTAAAACCCCGGGTTATCCTGCCTTTTTAAGTAAGCCACTCCGCCCAGGTATTCCTGGAATGACCCGCCGAACGTTTGACAAGTCAATCTTATACAGACCCTGAACTTGTCAAAGTTAAAACGACGATTGGTTATGTGAGGTCCATCTTATAAGGTTTGGATATAGGTTTAACTCAGTGGCTGTGCGGCCCGTGAAAGCACTCGATTTTCGGCCTGGCAGCCCATGAAAAGCCTCGTTTTTTTAATTTGTTTTATTCCACAGTTTTTTGAGGTTTATTTGATGAGGCTCATAACGCTTTATGATCATAATTCATCCGGTGTTTATTAACCCGGCCTGGCTTTTGACTATAAGTCGCCAGTATGAGATAAGATAATATCCGGTGTTTAATAACTCGGCCTGGTTTTGTTCATAAGCCAAACAATCTATGATAATTACAAGTGCTCAAAGTTTGGGTTCTCCCCCTTACTACACCGGTTTGGTAAACCAACAGTGTGATCAAATATCACAGGTATGATATATTTCAAATTTGGTTATTCTGAAAGTCCAGCCTTGGGTATAAGCTATGTTAGTTTCCATGGTTTTATATTGGGCGTTATGACCCGTCCAGCGGTAAACTGCCAGGACACTTTTAATCCGTTGCATGCAGGAGCAGATTCCACATTGTTAATATTATAAGCATAAGTGGCATATCTTAAATGGTGGATTAGCAGTGTCATGCAAAGTAAATATGCACGATGGCATAGCAGAACACGAGTTTAAGCTAGCCTATTACAAGGCGTTTGGTGCCCAAAAGAATAGTTGTTTTAACAAGTCTTAAAGAAAGCAGCTGCTAAACCGGCCTCCGGTTTATGAGTCCTGGCCTGGCTGACTTGAAGGTTGCTGATCGTCCAGCGCCGGTTCATCTTCCTCCTCTCTACCCAGTGGCTGGAAGTCAATGGTGGTCCAATCAATCCCAGTTAAGGCCTTGAATACAGCTTCATCACTTATAAGTGTGGAGGGGTCAACATCAGGGGCGTAGGTATGCTTACGGATTGGAGGAATAAGGTTTCGAGCATCATAAGTTGGCGCGTTAACTCTCTTGTTGTTGGCATCATAAATCGACTGATAATGTGAAAGATCGGTTTCTTCAGCCAATTGGCTAGCCAATGGGCGCATTTCCCTCGTCAAGGATCTGAGGTCATCGTTATTAAACTCTGACCCATCCTCCTTTATGCCCGGGTAGCCGTTTCCCACATCGGCCGGATCAAGATCAGATATCCAAGCTTTGGCCCGAGTCAGTGCAGTAAGAGCACCCGCCCTGGCAGCTGACTTCTTTAGCTCCTCAAACCATGCAGGCATCATCGCCAGCCTTTCCAACGTCTCCTTGATCAAGGTTGGGGGCGGTTTATTATGGGAAGCTGTGCAGATAACCCGTTGTACGCCGGTATATAATTGCTCTATAAGTGTATAGGCGGCTTTCAGTTTTTGCCGCATATCTGAGCCAAGATGAGCAATGCGAGTTCCTGCATCATCAAAAACATCGGTAAACCGGCAGTCTCTTACATAATACATGTTCAAAGCTTATGAAGAAGTTATTTACCAAATACGGCAGCGGTCATGGCATTTATTTGTTGTTTCAAGCCAGTCAGCTCCTCAGCTACCGGATTAAGGGCAGCCTCAGCATCCTCAGCCCTCTTCAGCAGAGTTGACTTTTCTGTATCCCAACCTGCCCACTCATTCTTAAAGCTCTCTTTCAGTTTTTTTCATTGCTGTTAAGGCACTGGTCAGTTCTTCCTTGGCTTTGGAGATCTCGGCTTGTTGTGACTTGATATTTTCTTGATGGTCGGCGATTTGAGATTCCTTCTTGTTAAGATCAGCCAGCAAGAGACATGTAATTAATTAGTTAGCAGTGCATATTCAAAGTCCCAAGCACATAACAAGTAATATACTTGGCACTTGGGGGCTAATGTCTATTGCTTCTTATAAAAAAAAATTACAAGTCCCAAGCACATAACAACTATCATCTTGATGGTCAACCGGATCATAAAGGTCCTAAGTAAGAATTTTGAGCCTTACAGCATAATTAGTCTCAACTTAACATATTTGATAAGTCGACCCTTGGGGGCTACACAGGCGAAATTGAAGAGTTATTATTCTAAAGTCCCGGTTCATATTGACATTATAAACCGACCCTTGCGGGCTAGTGGAGTTGATCTATATGGTTCTTGAAAGTTTGCAGAACATTCTATTCTTTTATGTCCAGTAAACTTGGCGGCCAAGGGAAGAATATTTATGCAGAGTTAACAGCATTTACCTCATATCACTCCTTCATCATGTTCAGTAAACCGGCTTCATAATCACGGCTTGTGTGCAAATGGTTTAAAAACCCAGAATGTAGATCTTGGGCGCTGAGGTGGGTATAGCTTTCCAAGTCCACCTTCCACTTGCCCTTGTCAATAGTAGAAAATTCTTCTTTGGCACTATGTTTTGACAGAACAGTGGGGTTGCCTGGGGCTGTACACCCGACACCGGTAACTACAAAATCATCGGCTTTATCATCAGCAACCTTAGTTGGGCTTGGCGGTTTATCAGCATGACCCATTGGATCAATTTCCATCTGTTCAACAAAGGTTTCATGATCTTGCGGTGGCGGATCATCAAGAATAGCTTCAGTATTTGGTTCAAACTGTTCCGGGTTCTTTTCCGGATCAGTTGGCGCGCTGTCATCAGCCGGTTTGTTCAATTTGGCCTTTTTACTGGGTCTGGCCTTGGCTCTGACAGAGACGCAAATAACAGGTTAGTATAATGATCAAGCATAAGGTATAAGGGGTTAGTTAAAAATGCTCACCCAGGAACAGTTTGAGGTTTGGAATTTGTGTCTCTGTGGACTCGCCAGAGGATGAATGGGAAGTTCCCTGATAGTTTGAATCAGACGGATTAAGAGGTTGTCGGAAATAGCCCGCCTTGGGATAAGATGTGTCAGAAATAGAAGAGACCTCTGGGCGGCGTTTACGAACTGGCGAGTTCGGTAAACCGGAAGAAGTGACCACATGGCCGCTATGCCGGGTTGTGCGGCGAGCTTCGTGTTGCTGCTTCTTCAAAAGAAAGTTTGGATCCAAGTAAGCTAGGGGGTGAGAAAATCTTATTTTCCGGTTTGCTTGTCGGGTTTTCTGTATGGGCAGAGGTTCTGAACCGGATGAGAGAATAGTTACCTCTACGTCGTTTGCGCGGCTAGCTTCTGCGTCGTCCTGATAAAAATCATCGTCAATGAGATGTATGAAAAAAGAGCCAAGTGAATCAAGTTCTACCTCTGACTCCGGATTATCATCGTCAATGTTTAACTCGGTAGGCTCGGTGTTTTTCTTCTTGGCGGGCTTCTTGTTGACCTTGGTCTTGACACGAAGTGTTTTGGCCGGTTTATCCTGCGGTTTCTTCTTCCAGAACGGATCATCACCCTGTTTAAAGATTGAAAAAATCATAAGGGAGTATTAAGAATGTGGATTAAAGCAGGAGTGGGGCAATTCTTACAGCTGGCGGTTTATTTGAAGCGCAGAAAGGACTAAGTCTTGTTTTGCTACAGTCGGTCACCGGTTCATCCAGCATCTTCTTGACAGATTCAGTAATTTCAGTATCAGTCAGCTGAATATCAGTGAGGCGTTGAGGGTCTTTCACATCCCCTGTGTACTCACACATTAAACCGGGGCGACGGCTTAAAGGCAAAATGCTCCAAGATACCCAGCAACGGACAAAATCAATGCCTGTCAAACCGTTTGCCATAAAGGCTCTGAGCTTTGAAAGCTGTGGTGCATATTTGGACCGTTCCTTTACATTGAGTCTTTGGGGGAATGGATGTGCATCGGTAAGCCGGTGAGCACGGTAACCCGGCAGAGGATTCTCGCCAGCTGGAGATGTATCTTGGCAATAGAACCAAGTTTGATTCCAATCTTTGGGATGGCTATGATGCTTAGCGTGAGGGAAGCTGACGTCTTTTCTCTTCTGAATTGAAACCCCGCCAAGTTCAGTATTGGGCCCATCCGTAAATTCAGTACAGTGGTTTAAATAGAAGAAATCTCTGAACAGGTCGACTGTGGGCTCTTCTTGCAGGTAGGCTTCACAAAACACTTGAAAATTGCAAATATTGGACACGGAGTTAGGCCCAATATCTTGAGGGTGAAGTTGGAAGAAGTGAAGCACGTCACGGAAAAAATTTGATCCGGGAGGGCTGAACCCTCGACTCAGATGATCAACAAAAACGATCACTTCCCCATCCTTGGGCTCAGGAGGATTTTCTGGACCGGGGGCTCTCCAGTGGATGTCTTCCTTTTTCGCTAAAGCGCCGGTTGCAACACACCCGTTTAGTTCTTCTTCTGTAACCCGGGATTGAACCCAGTTACAGGAATAAAAGGATTTGGCCATTTATACGATAACCTGGAAAAGATTTGTGCCGGTTTAAGCTTCATGTTTAACAGGCAGAAAGTGTTGAAGCATGCATAAATGTTAAACCGGACTGTGATGTTATCAAATCACAAAGATGAGCACTTGGCGGTTTAAGAGGGGACTAATGGTACCTGGCAGGTTATTATTTTCTGAGGTTAAACCGCCTACACGGATATTGAAAGTATAGATCTGAAGTTGGAAAATGGCTAAGTGTTGGAAAAACAGGTTTTACAGATTAATGCTATAATTGTGGATCTACGGCAGTTCAGATAATGGAAAAATCTATACCTAAAAAGTAAGTACCTAAGCAGTTCATGTATTCAGATTGGATTTCTTATGCAAAAGGAGATGTTCTAATAAGCAAAAGTAAGTACCACGACCACCGTCGCACAGGAGGAGTGCCAAGTTTGAATAAAAAATTACAAGCTGCAGCGAAGAACGAGGATGAACTCCGATGAACTCGTGGAAACCCTAATGGGATCTAGGGGAAAAGGAAGGAAGAGGACTCACAAGAACTGTTGAGTAGCGGAGGCGCGCGGATGAACTCTGGTCGATTCAGGTTGATGCAGCGGCCGTTGTTGAGGCAGTGGCAAAGGTCGACGACGGCGGCGGAGCTCGGGCGCTGAGGTGATGCGAGGTGGAAGACAGAGACGAGGAGGCAAGGGGGGAAAGTGAAAAGGACCCCTGGCCCTATTTATAAGGTGAATGGATAAGTGGCATGCACGGGAATCGAGGAGCTCCAAATTAGATATGTGACAGGACTGACGCCTCGATTTTCGGAGGTTCATTAAAAAGGAGATGCATATATGATTTCTGGATGTTTATAAAGTTAATGACAGGTGACGTCATGGCGAGTTATCATGATCTCGGAAGATGACGTCACGTCGAGTTACACATTTTTGTGAAGGTAATGAAGAAGGAATTTTCCTAAGTGTTGAAGATTGACATGAACAAGTTCAAATCAACCTGGGGCCTAATGTTGGGGATATAACTATTGAGTATAAACCGCCCAGGAGGGGCCGGGTTATGCTCATGGTGATTTACCTATATTGAAGCCCATGAAGACATAGAAGATGGCGACTTACGAAGGAGACTTAATAAGAAGGCCCAAAGCCCAAAGGCGAGTTAGGGCCCATAGATGTAAACCACCATAAGTATATGACTTGTATTGTAAGATAGGAAAGAGTGGATACCGAGCTGGACACGTTTATGAGCCGGCCGGGATTCTGTGAACCGCCGGGCGTTAACCTGTGTATATAAAGGGACGACCCGGCGGCGGTTTAGGACGAGAGACAACAGATCGAGAGCCAGGTTAAGCGTATTCGCTCCCTGGTCATCGAAACCCTAGCAATACCACCTCAACTGGATTAGGCTTTCACCTTCACCGCAAGGGGCCGAACCAGTATAAACTCCCCGTTTCCTTTGTCTTGATTAACCCCTTTAAGCTAACCTCATTGTGATGGCTCCAGGACTAAGTCCTCACAACATCTGCCGTGACGATTCAACGACATGTACGACTGTTTTTGCATACATCTATATATTCGTAGTGTTGTCATGGATAACATCATTTGACGAGTTCAAAGTGGGACGAGATATTAGTTCATCGTTATGTTCCATTATTACCACATTTTTTTGTTACGTCATAGGTGGTTTGGCAGAGATATTAATCGATGTTTTTTGGCACCGTTTCAGGTCAGAAGAAAGAGAGAAGTGGCTCACAAACAAAGTGTGCTCAACGTCTGGCTTTAAGAGATTGGATGCAGGTGAGTAAATGAAAGATGAAGATCGCTGAATGGTGAATCCAGGACGAAAAGGTTATTCAACTTTTTTATACACCCGCCAATAAGAAGAGAATTTTCAAGCAGTTCCAAATTACATGATGCTTAAGAGATAAACACAGTCTAAGATGGAGGTGTGATCTTTATCTTTTTAAAATGGTAGTATAAATAAATTAATGTTGTATTACTTTAACACAGAAAATCTGCTGGAACTGTTTTGACATGGTCATCTTAGTAACCTCTTTGAATAATAATAATTAAAGTTTAAAATTGATTGAATGTCTCCAGCAACTTAGTTTGTTTTGGAAGAACAGAACTAACACCATAACTTGTATTCAGTTTGATCCTTGCATGTCTTGACGTTTTTCAGTATATGGACCTTTGTTTGTACATCTGAATGATCCGTCGTCACTATTGACATGTTCGGCTCTCGGAGATGAGCATGAAGAGAAGACATGAGATTTCCCTATTATTACCATGCAGGGAAAAGAGCCTCCATTGTGACAAGGTTTTCAAGTGGGCACGTGATTTCTTTAGCTTGCTTTGTTTCTTTGGCTTCCAATTTTTGTACCACAAAGAAAATAAGGCAAAAGATTTTGTTTTGGTACGTGCTACTTAATTAGTCTGAGGATGGATGGATTGTTGATGGCCGATGGATCAGTGCTAAGTAGTTATATCAAATTTAAATAGGAAACTATTATGCACCGTACAATACTGATAACATGGCGTTAGTTCGGCAAGGTTTAAGAACGCAAATAAAATTGATCTCCATCAGGATGTCTCCCCAAAAATAAGCTAATTGCCTTCAAGTCAATTATTCATGATTGATATGTATGACTGTTTCTGCATACATCTATAGATTCGCAGTGTTGGCATGGATAACATCATTCGACGAGTTCATAGTGGGACAGGATCTTACTCCATCGTTATGTTCCATTATTACCATGTTTTTTCTTTGTTATGTCACAGGTGGTTTGGCAGTGATATTAAGCGAGGCTTTTTGGCACCATTTCAGGTCAGAAAAAAGAGAGAAGTGGCACATAAACAATGTGTGCTCAATGTCTGGCTTTAAGAGATTGGATTGAGGTAAGCAAATGAAAGATGAAGATCGCTAAATTGCGAATCCAGGACGAAAAGGTTCTTCAACTTTTTTTACACACCCGTCAATAAGAAGAAACTTTTCATGCAGTTACAAATTACATGATGCTTAAGAGATAAACGCAGTCTAAGATGGAGGTGTTATCTTTATCATTTTTAAATGGTAGTATAATAAATTAATGTTGTATTATTTTCACACAGAGAATCTGCTGGTACTGTTTTGAATCTTAGTAACCTCTTTGAAAAATAATAATTAAAGTTAAAAATGATTGAATTTCTTGAGCCACTTAATATGTTTTCGAACAAAAGAAGTAACACTGTAAGTTGTATTCAGTTTAGTGAAAATTGTGACTGGATAATCACTTCGAATATCCTGCGGAAAAAATTAATTATGAAAGAATGTAAACTGTCATGTGTTATTTCAGTTTGCATTTTCTATCTAATGTGCCTTCTACCACGTACATTTTTCTGTAATACTCCAATATATTCTTCTTTTGATGGTATGTTTCATTTGGTACATTTTTGTTCCCTCTTCTAATGGTACCATTTACGTGTATATGCCACATAAATTATTTCCATAAAAGATAAAAACAGCATTCGTCGTGACATTTCTGGTAGTAGCCCACTGCTCAAAGGTTTGAACATTGTTCCGTCCTTGGCGATAAGCAGTCACCCATATTTACTTCTACCCCTAGAAAGGCCAATGGTCGAGGTTTGCGCTTAAAAACACATATCTAGGTTGATATTTGAGCGGAAATTGGTTCGATCGATTTGAGCACATTAATCCAAATTAGTTTTGTCTCATTGTACGTACACTATTGTGTCTGTTTAGTTGATGATTTTGCTATCGATGAACTTGTGACCATCACTGATATTGATGATCTCCTTGCACAAAGCAGCTCTACTTGCCTTCTTCTGTATATGGGTTAAGAAGTGAACCGCTAGTGGCTTTTGTACTAACCACTATCTGAATTTAGTATTTATCTTATTTTAACTACATGCTGTTTTTTTTAAGATTTATTATTTCCAAAAGTTCAATAACATGTGGATTGTAAATAAATGTTTGGATTCCCAAAAAAAAAGTAAATAAATGTTTGGATCAAACTTCATTAGGTGTTCACCGCATAGTCCTCAACAACATGTTGTGAGTTAGCCTCCATCATCCCTCTAAGTTGAATTTTCTATTACGGACTATACATATGTGTAGAATTGCCATGGGTGACATGAAACTATAGCTTTTTGTAGTTGTAAGGCTCTTATATTCATGCCAGTTGGTAAAAAAAATCCTTTATCAAGCAGACTACTAAAGATAGGGTAAATGTTCCTTTTTCATATATCGTTGATAAGAAAGGAAGTGTTGGTGGTTACTATAATAACCATAAAATAAATTTATAACGCATTTTTTCTGTAACGGATTGTCTATGTCAACATCTTATTTGTGAAAGATCTTGTATTTGTGTGTTACAACTCATCAGGTGTCTCGAATTCCAGCTAAATATATGTCTCTACGTAAATGTAATATAATAGCATATACTATGCATATATGATCAATGGTAATACATGTTCTATTTCCTGAATTGAATGGAACATGGCCGAAAATGGGAAGATTGTTACACGCTTAAACATATAAGATCATCATTGTTATTTTTATCAATATATAGGACATTAATATGCTAATACCAAGAAAAAACCATCCCTATTAACTTAAACTTACAACATTAAGCATCCCAATTTTTGACATATTAGAAATCATACAACTAAGGATTAACCATCATATAACATGAGTAATGTTGCGAACTATCCAAAAAAAGTAACTCTTTCTCACATACGTTACTTTGTTTCATATTTATTGTATAAATTTTATTAAACATGAGTATCTATTTACAATGTTAAATAAATTTAAGTTGTTCATGTCCTACTACAACAAATCGTACTAGATCAATGGTGCTAACTATCCAACTTTTTTTCCTTTCTAGGATCAATTCACTCATATTTGTTGTAATAACTGTTGAAACTTTAGTAAAAATATTTATACTTAAGAGTAACTCAATTTTCAATGTTAAATCAAATAAAGATATTATATTTTTAATAGCTCAATAGAAATTATAGATGTGCCAATGTTAATATAATGCTACTAATAACATTTATGTTTCAAAATGAGAATATGGTGTCTGAAAAGGTGAATTTGTTCAGAATTTTAGGGAAAAAATTTATTTGCTTCTACTATCGATATATGAATAGAAGTTGGGATTGGTCACAAGAAAACAACATGACTAGATTTTTGTTCAAAAATATTTCATCATTCCACAGAATATGTAAATGTCAGCAATAGTTCATACAATTGTCAATTTAATATCGTCGATATTTTCATATAAGATATCATGTAATTTCGAACAAAGTGATTAAATGATAGGCATGCATATGATAGGTAAGATAAAAATATTCAATGGCCTAACTGTCAATGCAGATGAAGTATTTTATCGCACACATCTAATATTGCGTACGAACTCTCGAATCTCAAATCCATACTCATGTAATGTCAAACACAAACTAACACCTCACAAGATCTAGACTTAAATATGTGTACTAATATATTGCCACACACGACTGAAAATGCAGTGGACATTATTACCTATGAAAACATAAAAAATAAATTTTAAACATTTTACCATGATAAAAATGATGTCCCTGCATTAAATGCAGCCTATGAGATTTTATATTCACATTTCGGTCTCAATTTTTCTTTACACAAAAGAGATAGTATGTTCTCAATATAAACTTTCTAAAGTCCTAGCCCACGCATCGAGCGGGCCACTTTGCTAGTTGCAAGAAAAACCAATCTAGTTGGCCAAACCAAACCGATAGTTCAAAGAGAAATACAAAGATATCTTAATCATGCATAAAAGAGTTCAGAGGAGACTCAAATAATATTCATAGATAATCTGATCATAAATCCACAATTCATCGGATCTCAACAAACGCACCGCAAAAGAAGATTAAATCAAATAGATCTCCAAGAACATCGAGGAGAAGATTGTATTGAAGATCAAAGAGAGAGAAGAAGTCATCTAGCTACTAGCTATGGACCCGTAGGTCTGTGGTAAACTACTCACACTTCATCGGAAGGGCAGCAAGGTTGATGTAGAGGCCCTCCGTGATCGAATCCCCCTCCGGCGGAGTGCCGGAAAAGGCCCCAAGATGGGATCTCATGGGAACAGAGGCTTGCGGCGGTGGAAAAGTATTTTTGGTGTGCCCTCTGGTGTAGGGGGGATATTTGAGGATTTATAGTGCGAAGATTAGGGTTGGAAGGTCTAGGGGGGCCCACAAGCCCTGGGGGCGCGCCCCTATGGCTTGTGGCCACCCCGTAAGGCTTCTGGCCTCCTCTCCAAGTCTCATGGGTTTCTTCTGGTCCAAGAAAAATCACCGTAAAGTTTTATTGCATTTGGACTTCGTTTGGTATTCCTTTTCTGTAGAAGTCAAAAACAAGGAAAAAACAGAAACTGGCACTGGGTTCTAGGTTAATAGGTTAGTCCCAAAAATAATATAAAATAGCATATTAATGCATATAAAACATCCAAAACAGATAATATAATAGCATGGAACAATAAAAAATTATAGGTACGTTGGAGACGTATCAGCGGGCAGGCGCCCGCCACTGATGAGGTTATAGCAGTGGCAGGAGGTCAGTGGCGGGCGGCCCTGGTTGCCTGGCCCGCTACTGCAGGCCATTTTACGCCCGCCACTACTAGGCATTCCTGTAGTAGTGCACCAACTGTGGGGACACGGCCCCAGATCTTTTCCCCCTCCTCTCACTCCGCTCTCTTCCTCTCCGCCATTATGCCTCGGCTGTCCTCATGTCCGACCGCACCTGCACGCTCTCCGTCGTCCCCGTCGCCTGAGACCGCGCCAGAAGCTCCACCCTCCTCCGCCGCTTCCTCTACACTGAAGAAGGCGAGCCGAGCACCCCTCCACCACGCGGATCGAATTGTCATCAACCTCCGGACCCGACACGGTTCACCATCGATTCTGGCACCGTTGAACCTCCCCGAGCCTGCTGCCCTTCACTATAGGATCGTCGTGAGCACACGCTCCTCCTCGACCCCTTTCCCCCTTCCCCCCTTCCCCCGTGCCTTCTAGCTGCTTGTGCCACCATGGTCGGAGCTATGCTCCACCGCCGCGTTCACCTCTGCCACTGTGCTCCACCCCGCTATGAACCGTTGCTGCTGGCAAGCTCCAGAGGGCCTCATGAAGCCGTAGCGTGCCTCAGATCGCTCGCTAGGGCACCGCAGGCCCGCGTCCCGTTCTCGCCAGAACGCGCCGCCGCCTGCCGCCGCCCGTGCTCGCCATTGCCGTCGCTACCGACCACCTGAGCTCGCACTGGTTGCACAGATCGACGCGACGATCTCTCCTCATTCGAACACGCCTAGCCTCGCCCCTCCCCGTGCCCTGAGGATGAATCCCGACGAGCACCCGAGCCCCTCCGCCCCGGAGATGGTCACCGGAGCTCGCTCTGGCGCCGCCGCCAATGTGGCACCACTTTGGGCCCACCCTGGGTCACTGCCAGTGGGTCCCGCGGGCCCGGTTGACTGTGTTGACCGGGTCAACGAGCTGACTGTGGCCCCCAGCCACTGACATGTAGGCCCCAACTAATTAATTAATTTGTTAATATTATTAATCAGTTAATCTTAAACACTAATTAGTTTAGCTAATGTGACACTGACAGGTGGGTCCTACTAGCTAATTAACTTAACTAGTAGACTGCCCGTGCGTTGCCACAGGCTTTTTCAAAATTTGTACTGGTTGCACGTCAAATTTTACATGGTTAGAAAAGATAGCCAATAACAGGTGAAAAAATAATTGAAATCCACTTCACTTGCAATGCATTTCGATATAAAAATGTAATTCGGCCGTCGTATATATATATCATATCTAATGCACAAAATAAAGGTGGTGGTGCAAAAAAATTGAACCATGTATTGTGGTCTACATTACAAATGATAATAGAACTTGAATGTCTTTTGTTTATGCTTAAGATTGACCGTCTCACGAAAGAATATGCAATGTTGTTATCCATTAATTAAAGACAACACATGGAAGATTTTCTTCCCTTTAAAGTTTAAATAAATGTTTCAAGATGCTACACCAGAAACTTGCTTGCAATATGCTCTCTCTCTCTCTCTCTCCGAGGGCGTGTCCGGACAGCACGACACATGCGAGAACTTTCAAGTCTCATCAATGGCATTATAAGCCTAATTCATGGTGAGGCAATATAAAATGTGTAGAAAAAATACAGTTGCCTGCAATACTGCAAGGCAGCCCGAAGATTTCACGTTATGAATTGCTAAGAGGTTAAATGATTAATACAATCAACTGAAAAGCTACAAGCATGCTTCTCCATTTTGAGTGGTTCATCTAATGGGAACTACTTCATTAACACCCATAATCATTCCAGACGGCCTGCAAAACAGGAGGTGAAGGTGAGTAAATATTGTATAAACAAAGTTTTCAGTTGAGTTGAAAGGCTAAAATTAAAAACCAACAAATATATGCAAGATTATTTCCTTCTGCTATTTTAATGAGCACCAATAACCTCCTTGTCAGCATCATAATATATCAAGTTTATACTACTTATGAATATAAATAATATGATTAATTAACAAACCTTGGATTGTAACAGATGTGAAAAACACTTTGATGTTTCAAGGAATCACATGGTATTAGTATTGTCTTAAAGCTTTCAAAATGGCCACGTTTTTTAAGTAGAATGGCTAGTGACTCCATACACCAAGTGCAAGTTCAGCATTACATGTATAAAAGGGGAAAACACACTACGAATAAGAGAAATAAGGATAGAGAGCTGTTAAGCTCATCACACTGTTCATTTGCTTACAGGATAAATAAGACAACATCCGTCGAGACAAATTTATTTTTACTGACATGTGAATTCCCTCCAGTTGTTAAAAAGATGCTTATGTGGTTGCCTGGAAGGCAAAGGAGAATTTCGTAATATGTATATGGTACCTTGCTAGAACAAAAAAAGATAACTATAAATTTGCCTCAAAATCAGAATGGGTGATCAAATTACATAGAGTTGTTTGTCCATTTTGAAGATATAACTTTTGCAATGCACCGTGTCAATGAATTCCCACATAAAATATAGCATTCAATTCCAGGAAATGTAATAGCACACTAAATCATATTTCTTAATGTGTAGAAATCTGGAAAGTATTATTACTTTCGAAAAATATGGACAGTGCAAATGAGCATGGTCCAATGCAGGTTCTATAGCTTCTATTGTACGCGTGTTTTTACAAGAAAATTATCGGAAACACAATGGAACAAAATATGTTTGAGTAGGTAATAGAATATGTTTTAGAAGATGATGGCTTTCTAATATTTAAGCACATAGCCGAACTCTACTGGACCATGGGAGATGAATGAACAAATAGGTACGAGAGAAGAAATGAACAAATAGGTTTTTATTTCTATTATCCACAGGCCACAGCCTACATGTAAACTTTGAGAAGCTCCTCGTGAAACAATCTTACAACAGTGAGCATTAAACAATCATACGCTCTTCTTGCTAGCCTGTTGAGAACACCTGTGCAACAATTAGTAATGCAATTTTCTCCTTGATAGGTTCATGAAGATTGCCACCGATGAGAATCTCATATAGTACTTAGGCCTGAAAATTTCACCATTGGTACTCTCATGGGAATTAGTCAGTACTTAAAAGAATGGCATACCCTCGCAAGAAATTTCATACAACTCCACTGCTGGTTCTTAGGTGTCAAATTTTCAGCACATATGTGAGCATTAAATAGACCTCACATACCTAAAGAAATTAGGAAAAACACTCATGCTATAGTGCTAATCCCGTGTCCTCGCTAGTTTTGGAGCCGCCTACCGCGTCCTCGCCGGTTGGGGCACGACCCCTACATCCTTGGGGGTGGCCACGTCCACCTTCATCCTCGCTTGGGCAGGAAAAGCGGCGGCGGCACTGTTGTCAGTTTCGGCGCACCTATCGCATCCTACCAGGTTGAGGCGTGGCTCCTACATCCTCCTGCAGCATGCACCTTCAGCCTCGCTTGGGGCCGAACAATGGCGGTAACAACATTCCGCTGATCTTCCGTCCTCTTCTGGGCAGAATATGGCGACGTTGTTGCAGAACAGGCGGGGGATGCAAGGCGGCGGTGGAGACGATCGTTTTGGCTGCGGCTCCTGCATTCCTGATTGCACAAGCCGGCATTGCGGAACCGGCGTGTCCCATGCCATGAGGATCACAAATCAAGCTGGGTCTCTTCCTCGATCTGTGCAGGTTCGGTGGCGGGGGTGAGTTTGTAGGGGCGCCTGATGTGACCACAGAGAGTGTTATTCCATATACATTGCAGGTTGGCTCTATTTATAAGGAAGTGCCAGCAGCTGAACCAGAGAAGCAAAAGATCAAACCCACGTTCAGAACACCATGCAACAATTATATTGGTCGTGCGTGTGGAGTACGTGGACGTGAAGATCGAAGCCCCAAACCAACATGAGATATATTTCCTTGCAACATAATTTGTTTCCTTTAGATTTCCTTGCATAGGAGTCCGAGCCATGTTGGTTCAGCCAAGTTACGTACTAGTAGTACTAGTTTGTTTAGAATCTATAGTGATCAGCGCTGCCGGATTTTTAATTAGTTAAATCGTGGTTAGTTAGAATAGGAAAGAGATAAGAGTCCTATCTTTTTGGTCTGTTTGAGGTCGTATGCTCAGGTGGGGCTGCGCCTATATAATAGGCTGGCTTTGGCCTTTGTACGGGAGTTTATTTGGAGTTGAGAAAAATACCTGAAAAGTACCATGTTTGGGTACGCCAAATACCTGCGTTTGTTTGCTAATCTTTGAGAGATTTAGTTGCTGCTACGCGCGCGGTTCGATCAGTTCGATTCCGTCCGTAAGTTTTATTCTTTGGTTTCCTTGCTTATTGCTTGATCCGAAGAACCGATCTGCTACTTCGTCGTCTATTTCTGCTAATACGAGAATTGTTCGTCGTGGTTCGTCGCTGATCTTCTTGTACCGTGAAAGATTGGGCCAACGAACGACTCGCCATCTAGTCGGGTCCCATCAAGTGGTATCAGAGCAAGGTTGATCACGGTACAATTTTTCTCTCTCTGGTTCTTCAGTTGATCTACTTGAGTTGCTACAATGGTGAATTCACAGAAATCAAATTCAAGTGTTCATGGTGCACATGAAGGAGATGCGGAAGACGAGCTGCCCTTGCCCACCTATGATCCGAGTGTTGCGCCGGCTATCGTGCTAGGATTGGAGGCAACTCGTGACTATGTGCTGAATCTAGTGGGGAGGCGCATCGACAAGGTTGAGGAAAGTCTAGGAAAAAAGATTGCTGATTTGACTGAGGCCGTTCATCGATTGAGACCACGTTCACCACCTAGTGATGGGTCTGCTGCACCGCGTCGTCATCGGCAATTATCTGGACAACGGGTAGGCGAACAAGTTCGCAACAATGGTGAGCTTGAAGACCATCAGTCTGAGGGGGCTGGTAGCTATTATGAGCCTGTGCGGCGTGCTTATAACCATCATGGAGGCGGCCTACACCACGGGGGAGGACATGAACGTCCGCGGCGCGCCTACGAAGATGATGGTATTGGAAGAATAAAAATTTCCATACCATCGTTTGGAGTGGGAGATGCGCGTGGATCAGATTTTTGATGGACAACAGTACACCGAGGAGAAAAAGGTTCGTGCTGCATCTATTGAGTTCATGGGCTATGCTTTAATATGGTGGAACCAACTATGTCGTGCGGGAGGACGTCCGGAGTCTTGGAATCAGATGAAGAGTATCATGAGGAGACGCTTTGTTCCAGAGCACTTCACTAGGACCTTGTACACATGCTTGCAGCAGCTTCGGCAAGGTAAATCTAGTGTTGAGGAGTATTATAAAGAGATGGAAATATTGTTGATTCGTACAGGGGTAGAGGAGCAAGAAGAGGCTACAATGGCACGGTTCGTTCATGGTCTAAAATCAGAGATACGAGACCGTGTCGATATGCTTGAATATACAGGATTACAGGGATTATTGCACCATGCCATTCGAGCGGAGCAGCAAGTAAAGCATCGTGGTGGTCATGATAATTCATCAAACTCGGTGCGGCGTAATTTTCAGAGAGAAGGTGGTGGTAATAGTGGTTTCAAAACAGATTCTAAGCCGGCTACAAAGGAAGTATCTCAATCCAAGGTTGAATCGTCTCGTGCTTCTAACTCTCGTACTAGTGATATTGTGTGCTTCAGGTGTGGTGGCAGGGGGCATAAGAAGTTTGAGTGTCCTAATGAGAGAAGAGTCCTCCTCACGGAAGAAGGATACATGGCTGCGAGCGATGGAGAAAAAAATACTGACACGTCTAGTGAGAAATCTGAAGATGATGAAAAAGTGACTGCAAGTTTTGAAGCTGCCGAAGCATACCCATCATTAATGGTGCAACGAGTGAAAGAAGACCGTATTGAGGATAAGGGGCAGCGATGGAATATTTTTCAGTCTGAGTGTAAGATCAACAACACCAATTGCAAGCTAATAATAGATGGTGGAAGCTACACCAATGCAATCAGTAAAGGGTTAGTTGATGCTTTGGGGTTGCCTGCATGGAAGCACCCGCAGCCCCACCGTGTCGAGTGGATGTACCATACCGGAAAGCTCAAGGTCACTCATAAGGTGCACGTCAAATTCTTTGTTGGAGATTATACTGATATGGTGATCTGTGATGTTATACCGATGGATGCATGTCACTTGTTATTGGGAAGGCCTTGGCAATACGACCATAACGCAATGCATGAAGGTCGAACCAACACTTACTCATTCTGGAATTCTGGGAAGCGACATTTGTTACGGCCGATGTTTGACAATGCAATCAAGGTGGATGACCATGTTACATTGAAGAAGAAGGTTGCAAAGACTGCTCCGAAACCGAGGACGGTTTCCTTTGAAGGGGGAGGGGATGATGTGACCACAGAGAGTGTTATTCCATATACATTGCAGGTTGGCTCTATTTATATGGAAGTGCCGGCAGCTGAACCAGAGAAGCAAAAGATCAAACCCACGTTCAGAACACCATGCAATAATTATATTGGTCGTGCGTGTGGAGTACGTGGACGTGAAGATCGAAGCCCCAAACCAACATGAGATATATTTCCTTGCAACATAATTTGTTTCCTTTAGATTTCCTTGCATAGGAGTCCGAGCCATGTTGGTTCAGCCAAGTTACGTACTAGTAGTACTAGTTTGTTTGGAATCTATAGTGATCAGCGCTACCGGCTTTTTAATTAGTTAAATCGTGGTTAGTTAGAATAGGAAAGAGATAAGAGTCCTATCTTTTTGGTCTGTTTGAGGTCGGTATGCTCAGGTGGGGCTGCGCCTATATAACAGGCTGGCTTTGGCCTTTGCACGGGAGTTTATTTGGAGTTGAGAAAAATACCTGAAAAGTACCATGTTTGGGTACGCCAAATACCTGCGTTTGTTTGCTAATCTTTGAGAGATTTAGTTGCTGCTACGCGCGCGGTTCGATCAGTTCGATTCTGTCCGTAAGTTTTATTCTTTGGTTTCCTTGCTTATTGCTTGATCTGAAGAACCGATCTGCTACTTCGTCGTCTATTTCTGCTAATACGCGAATTGTTCATCGTGGTTCGTCGCTGATCTTCTTGTACCGTGAAAGATTGGGCCAACGAACGACTCGCCATCTAGTCGGGTCCCATCAGCGCCACCTGGGCTGGCCGGTTGATCCAGAATCCGCATGCACGTTAGGCGACATTTCTCCCCCACCTGCCAAATCTAAGTTTGCCGCCACCATTAATGGTGCATTTTCCTGAAAAGACATTACACTCTAAATTTGTGTGATAATTTAGATTTTGAAATGTTTGCAATGAATATAAACTAATAGACAAACATGTTGCATGGCAACAAGAATGAGAAAACCCATCTGGGTAGTTGAAAGTATAGACGTATATCTCTCCCATTACATGGTCGAGGAATTAATCAAGTTGTTGATTAGCCTCATCATGGGATCATTGACTTCTCTAGATGAAGTAGTGAAGTCTGACTTGTTTTAACTCTTGGAAATAGCATCTAGTGATAACATAGTGTTAACTAAACAAATCTACAAAGTCACTTGTCAAACCAACAAAAGGGAGAAAAATGAAGTACCAGACTTCCATTCGTCAGCTCCATTGTGGAGGATCTATTTCAGTTCTTGTGTCTTTAACTTCACTACTGTACTCAACATATTCATCAATGTCGAACGTTTTTAGCAGAGATTCAACATAATCTTGTGAAAAATGTTAGGCTTACAAACAATTTATACTTAATCTTACGGGCTCCTTCGTCTCCTAATCAAAATTGCCCCCCTGAATTTCAGGGGATGGGCCCCGTGGCCCATTAATATCTAATGAAGGGCAGCCCCTCACCCTATAATTACTCATAGATGTAGCAAAGATCTAATGTTGTGCAGTTGTACCCTCAGATCTGGGTCTTCTGGATTAATTCCATCAGCAGTAGATGGTTCTTTTGTGAAAATTATATATAACCAGGAGCAGTGAAGATTTCTGCAGGATATATAATCCTAAACATTGGCAGATCAATGGTATTCAGTAGAGTTATGGTGGGGAGGAATATAAATTGATAGTCTTCATCAAAATCAAATGAAAGAGAATCCTTATTATTGGAGCTACATGTTTTGATCTACAAGGACGGCAAAACAATTCGAGATGTCGTACATAGAAAGAAGGTAACAGGAAAACTGTTGTATCTTGAAACAGGGAATAAAACATAGATTCATGTGATTTACAACCTACAAAGAACTACTATAATATGCAATGTTAAGCATTGAAAATTTTGTTGGGACAAAGGTTATATGACCATTTTCTTTAGAAATAAAACATAGCCATGGGCAAGTTCAACCCGATGAGGTTTAGATAAGTGAACGGATAAGGGCAAGTCATAAAACACATTATACCATACCCTCAGCTGATTCCGATCAAAGTTGTAGCCATCTCGACAGCATCCCAGCATCCATACTGCATAAAAACCTTTTTACATCAGATCTTCACTCAAAAATTGGTTAAACTACAAATTGCGGAGCAAATTAGGGATTGCTGATTATTATCTTGTTAATCGTGAATGGCACAACCATGTATGCTATTTTTTGCAGCTTGACATCTGGGGTCGTTGAGGACGAAATTGACGGCTCAATGTCTTAGTGCATCTACAATGGCAGAAGCTTAAGTAGACGCTTATGAAGGAAAACATAAATATTGTTAAATTAGAAAATGCCTTGGCAATTTACCTCTCAAAGCAAGATGCTAACAGCCGATGCTAATTGAGCGCTAACTGAACAGCCCACGCGCTTCTTGCATGAGAAGAAAGGACTAAGCCATCGATGCCTGTCTTTGCGCCCACACAATGTCCGACGCTAGGACTACGCTAGGATTTTACGGCCTAACTGTCAGTCGATGGGGAAATTAGCAGGAAGTCGTTCTTGGCGCCTTCCCAAGCGCCCAACATTGGAGATGCCCTTAATAGCGAATGGCACCGCCATGTATGCTATTTTTTGCCACTTGACATCTGGCATCGTTGAGGGGGAGATCGACGGATCAACAACCCGTTGACAGAGTTGAAGAAGAAGGAGGGGGTGGGGATTCGGGAGAGGGTGGAGCCGATCCACTGGCCGGAGGAGGGAAGCGACTTTGGTCATCGGCGGCTGGGTACGAGGAAAACTGGAGCCGACGTCGGGCTTGGGGTGAGACCGTGAGAATAATCGGCCTTTCGAGCGGAAGGATGGCGGCGGCAGTATACTCGCGAGCAGAAGACCTAACCCTCGCTCGGGAGTCTGAAAAGGGTTGGGCATTTTTTTTGTTTGAGCAGGACTATATCACCGGTTTGGTAAGAGAAAATCACACACGGGAAGCGAGGGGCTTTTCCTTTTTTTGTGCGCGAAGAGGTGAGACGAAACGAAGGCAAACGAACGAACGAAACGACTGCGAACGGACCATCAGGACCGCAGACTCCTAGAGATTAGAGACAAAAGGCAAAGATCAATGTATTAGGAAAGTTAGGATTTAGAATTGATTGTCATAAAACTGAATTTTATTAATTGGTAACGTGCTATCGTTCTTGCCCGTTTGTAACATGTCTAGTTAGGAAATTTTGAAAAGGTTAGGAAAGTTTTCATTGTGAGGATAAAAAAACCAACGTGAGGAGATATGGTGGTGGGATGTGAGACGAAAATAAACCAGACAAAAATAAACCAGATGAAATATAACCAGACGAAAAAAAGACGTGGACGCAATCCTACCAACTCAGACATTAGGAGTAGAGATTAGTTTCCGTTAAACTACTCTGTGTATGAGAGGTGGTCACCCTGGTCAGTTTGATCTATCAACAGTTGACTGTTGACTGTTGACTCAGCAATCAATAGGGCCCACTGTCAGCCTCACATGTAAACAACTAGGTACACTCTCTGTGTACCCATAGCATTTTTATCCTTTTATTTTTGAATTAAATTAAATTCCAAAAAATTGTTTAAAACTTAGTAAATTAATAGAAAATAAACCGTAGCTTAGATGAAAATAATTTCTATATGAAAAATGATTAGAAAAATAAGACGAATCCGTTTATGCCCTCCGCATAGCTACCACATGCCTCCAACACAGCAAACATGGAACCTTCTCCTCCAGATCGTTTGTCCGATAACTACCTAAAGCCGGGAAAATATTCCTAGATATTTTCCCGCTTCGTCTATAACACTTAGATATTTTCCCGCTCCATCTTTAATGCTTAGCCCTGCATTAGGTCACCCTAGCACATCATATTGCCATGTCATGCATCGTGATGCATTTGTTTGCTTATATTTACTGTTCCTTCCCCCTCTTCTCTTCGGTAGACCCTGAGACCGACGCTGCTCCCAACTAGGACTACACTCCTGACGACCAGCCCCTTTCAGCAGAGCTTCCAGGCAAGCAAAACCCCCTTGATCATTCCTATATCTCCCATTCTTTCTCTCTCATGCTTGCAATAGGTTTTGCTACTGTTGTTCAATAGCTCCTATTCTGATGTATAACCTGATTTTTTAACCTGTTGTTGTCACTTTACCTGTTATCCTATATGCTTAGTATAGGTTGGTTAGTGATCCATCAGTGACCCCTCACCCTTGTCCTTGTTGCCCTGCTTTGTTACCGGTGACCCAATTAATGTGATCAACAAGCAGAGACCGACACATCACCAGCACCCCCTTAGTTGTACGACTCTGCATAGCTACTATCTAGTGCTGAGGGTGATGCCTCGTATCCCACTTACGATGATATCTCTATAGTGTAGCACATCGAGTGTGGTTAACCGAGGGTGATTCCTCACTCACCACTCCCGATGATGTCTCTGTCATGCAGCTCTTCAAGCGTTAACCTACCGAGGGTGATTCTTCCAAGTTCACCTTGACATTTTACCTCAGGTGTGAACCTACCGAGGGTGATTCCACTAAGTTAACCTTGATGGTAAGGACACACTGTTACCACATTAACTGTTACTGCGGGACTGAAGGGACAGGCGGTACCACCCCGGTAGAGGTGGAACTGAGTTCCCGACAGCCTCTGGATAAGTCAGGTTGACCATTGATACGTCTCCATCGTATCTATAATTTTTGATTGTTTCATGCCAATATTCTACAACTTTCATATACGTTTGGCAACATTTTATATTATTTTTGCGACTAACATATTGATCCAGTGCCTAGTGCCAGTTCCTGCTTATTGCAACTTTTTTGTTTCGCAGAATATCCATACCAAACGAAGTCCAGACGCGATAAAAATTTACAGAGATTTATTTTGGAATATATGTGATTTTTGGGAAGTGGAATCAATGCGAGATGATGCCCGAGGGGCCCACAAGCTCAAGAGGCACGTCCCCTACCCAGGGCATGGCTGGCAAGCTTGTGGCCACACCTTAAGTCTGTTGGAGGTATCCTTCGGCCACAAGGAAGATTATATCCGGATAAAAATCGTTTTAAAATTTCAGCCCAATCGGAGTTACAGATCTCTGGGAATTTAAGAAACGGTGAAAGGCCGAAAAACAGGAACGCGAAATAGAAGAGAAACAGAGAGATAGATCCAATTTTGGAGGGGCTCCCGCCCCTCCGCCGCCATGGAGGCCATGGACCAGAGGGGAAACCCTCCTGCCATCTAGGGGGGAGGTCAAGGAAGAAGAAGAAGGAGGGGGGCTCTCTCCCCCCTCTCCCGGTGGGCTGGAACGCCACCGGGGCCATCATCATGACGGCGATCTAAACCAACAACTTCGCCGCCGTCATCACCAACTCTCTCCCCCTCTATGAAGCAGTGTAACACCTCTTCTCCTCGCTGTAATCTCTACTTAAACATGGTGCTCAACACTACGTATTATTATCCAATGATATGTGGATATCCTATGATGTTTGAGTAGATCCGTTTTGTCCTATGGGTTAATTGATGACCATGATTGTTTGAGTTCTATGTTTTATTATTGGTGTTGTCCTATGGTGCTCTCCGTGTCGCGCAAGCATGAGGGATCCCCACTGTAGGGTGTTGCAATATGTTCATGATTCTCTTATGGTGGGTGGCGTGAGTGACAGAAGCACATATCCGAGTAAAGAGGACTTGATACTTAATGATATGGTTGGGTTTTACCTTAATGATCTTTAGTAGTTGCGGATGCTTGCTAGAGTTCCAATCATAAGTGCATATGATCCAAGTAGAGAAAGTATGTTAGCTTATGCCTCTCCCTCATATAAAATTGCAATAATGATTACCGGTCTAGTTATTGAT
Source organism: Thinopyrum elongatum (assembly GCA_011799875.1). Lineage (NCBI taxonomy): Eukaryota > Viridiplantae > Streptophyta > Magnoliopsida > Poales > Poaceae > Thinopyrum > Thinopyrum elongatum. Next base: position 402,103,933 of record CM022302.1, on the reverse strand, counting down.
TGCCTAGGGACAAATAACTTTCTTGTGATAAAAAGCTCTCTACTAAAACTAACTTAGTTGTTTCTTTATCTATACAACCCCTACCTTTTATTTACATGTTCTTTATTATCTCGCAAACCTATCCTATCACACCTACAAATTACTTCTAAATTCATACTTGTTCTAGGTAAAGCGAACGTTAAGTGTGCGTAGAGTTGTATCGGTGGTCGATAGAACTCGAGAGAATATAAATTCTAACTTTAGCTCCTCGTTGGGTTCGACACTCTTACTTATCGAGAAAGGATACAATTGATCCCCTATACTTGTGGGTTATCAACCATGAGGGTACCTGCGAGATAATGACGAGGGATGGGCCTGGCCCTTGTCGTAAGTCCGCGAGATGGGGCAACAGGATCACTGATCATTTCTGCGAGCTCCCAACACACTAACGGGTTTGGATATGTGATCTGAGTAGGCCTCTGGCCTTTTCGCACTAACCACAACGCGGGAATAAGTATGGGCACTCGGCGTCGTACGATTCTTCCAAAAGCTCACTGACGTCAGCAGTCGAGCGGCGCGTGTCTGGTTGGACGGTAACCACATGCGCTTGTATAAGGAGGTGGGTCTGCTCCAGGCCACGTACGCAACACGCAGGAGTGCAAAGGGCGATGGGCCCAAGACCCCTAAGCACTTAGGATGTAGACCGGCGTGTTGACCTCTCTGTTGAGCCTAGGTAGGACTACGGTGTGTCGATCAACCGAGGCCAGGCATGACCCGTTGAAGTGTGTCTGGCCGGAGTTAATTGAGCGTGTTGGGTAAGTTGGTGCACCACTGCAGGGAAGTAATCTATTCAAATAGTCGTGTCCACGGTAACAAACGCTCGGAGTTGTATCCCGATCTACTACAACTAGAACTGGATACTTGTGACACTAAACTGAGATGATAGGCTAGGCCTTCCCTTCTATTCTGGCATTTCTGCAGTATAGTCCACAGATACAACCCTTCCCCTTGGTACCGATGCATACTTAGCATAGATCTGATGTAAGTCTTGCGAGTACTTTGGATGAGTACACTTGGTTGCTTTGCTACCTTTTTCCCCTTTACCCGATTGCTACGATCAAATGATGGAGCCCAGCAGCCAGCTGATCCCGCCGATGACTACTACTACACCGACGGAGCCTACTACTACATGGAGACCACCGACGACCAGGAGTAGTTAGGAGGCCCCAGGCAGGAGGCATGCGCCTTTTCAATCTTTTTGTCATTGTTTTGATAGCCTTCTTAAGGCAAACTTGTCTATTTATGTCTGTACTCAGATATTGTTGCTTTCGCTGACTTATGTATTCGGGTCCTCGTGGCCCTGGCTTGTAATTTAAAGCTTTATGTTTGAATTTGTGTCTAGAGTTGTGTTGTGATATCTTCCCGTGAGTCTCTGATCTTGATCATGCACATTTGCGTGTATGATTAGTGCACGATTTAGTCGGGGGCGTCACAAATAGTAACAGTATCAGCAACAGTAGCAGTTTTGTAGTGATTGTAACAGCAGCAACAACGGTAGTAACTTAGCAAAGATCAATATGAGAAAAGCATAGGCATTGGATCAACGATGCATATTTGTGTTGGATAACATTCATCATGTAACAGTCACAACCTAGAGCGATACACAATAGCTCCAATTCATCAATCTAATGTAGGCATGTATTTCGTATATAGTCATACGTGCTTATAATAGGAACTTGCATGACATCTTTTGTTCTACCCTCCCATGGCAGCGGGGTCCAAAGGGAAAGTAAGGGATATTAAGGCCACCTTTTAATATAGAACCGAAACAAAGCATTAACACATGGTGAATACATGAACTCCTCAAATTACAGTCATCCCCGGAGAGTATCCCAACTATTGTCACTTTGGGGTCTACGGATCAAAACAATAACAAGTGCATATAACTAGCAGATAGGATCAAAAACTCAAATATATTCATGAAAACTGTCGTGGTATAACACGGCCACCTATGGGGCCATCGGCCCCTTGTGGTTCGGCAAGGGGGAAGAGCACATTGCACAAAGAGCGGAGAGCGTAGAGCATCACGACAGCGATGACACAAGCAGTTTTTACCCAGGTTTGGGCCGCCGCGACGCATAAAACCCTACTCCTGCTTTGGTGGATTGATGAAAGGACCGTGGTGGAGACGCAACACTCTAGCCCGGAAAGGTCGCCTTGGGACGAGAGCAGCTGCGTGCGTATGAGTGTACAGGGGTCTGAATCCTTTCTAAGGTAGCCACGACCCTCCTTTTATAGGTCAAGGGGTTACCACAATGGCAAAACGATCATTATCCAGTGATTAGATAGCCACAGTGCTATCATACCTAACTCTGGCAGTTAGGACAAAGAGCATTAAATGCACCGCTTAACATCATGTCGCAGATGTGGCCCGGCAAGCCTTGCCGCGCCGTCTTGGTCATCTCTTGTCTGCCTGTGCGACACGCGTCCGGACGGGTGTCACACAGGGGTAATCTTCTCTCCAAACGGCTGCCACGCACTAAATGGCAGCCACTTAACCATCAGGGGGCTCTACACCACACTGATAGATGACTTGCGTCACTGTGAGGTGGAGCGGTGGAGATTTGGCGGGGAAGTCCGCCCTTGATGTCCCCGGCAAGCCTGCCAGGGGAGTCTTAAGACTTGTCTTTTTGGGTAACCTCGACCCCGCCAGGCTCGCCTGCCCGGCAAGGGAGGTTTCTCCTTAGTGATATCTTGCTCACTTGGTTGGTCTTGGTCTTCTTGATCCGTCCTTTGATTTCTCAAAGAGCTATCTCTTCAGCTTGGTCTCGTCTTGGATGTTGCAACCTTGCTCTTGAGCCTGTGTACAGTCCGGGCAACACACGCCTGGGGTTTGTTGCACCGACAGGAGCCCCCGGGCCTGGCCCGAACGCGCTGTCGAGCGTCATCGGGGTGGGCCCTGTCTAGTACACAGGCGAGGGGGTTGTGGTAGCTCGTCCTTTGAGATCTTCTTTGCTTCTTCATTAACCTATGCTTGAGTCAGTTTCTGGTTTTCCCGGTCATCGCGTGATGCCAGTTGCAGTGGGGCCATCTCTGTAATGGCCCGTGAATGACTTAAACACACGGGGAAGTAACTGCCAATTCACTCATCCCACCACGCCCTTATCCTTTGCCACGTATGCCGCATGCATTGAGTGGGGTAGGTAACGGAGGCGCGTGGTGCGGGAGAGAGGGTCATGGCAGGGGCCCGGTATTCTTGGGTTGGTGTAAGGGGACAACAATCGGATCCGGACGTCGGTGGTAGTTTAGACGGGTCAGATCAGAAAGAACCCCACTGGTGTGGGGGTGAGGGATCAGCCCTCAGCCCTCAGCCCCAATCTGCTTATAAAGAAGGGGTGTGAGAAGGAGCAGAAGTGTCCATCCACGCACCTCCCCTCTTTCATTCCTTGCTTTCTCCTTTGTTATGTTGAGGGGGAGAGACTGGGGCCAGGCCCCGGGCTCTAGCTCGGGGTTGATGATGCCAAACGCTCGTGCTGACGCTCAGGGAGTGAGTCTGGTCCGGGGCCGTAGGAGATGCGGCGGTCGAAGGTGTGGGCGCCGAACCGCCCATGGTGTGGGAGGCGTTACGCTTCTCCAAAATTGTGAAGCGCCCATCTTCCCCACATGAGCTGGCTGCCTGATGGGGAGTGCTTGTCCTGGCTGCAGGTCGCCAAGGTTCATCATCCCGACGGCGAGGCTCCTGGGGCTTCCGGCGCCTGTCTGGGGTGCAGTGCTCGGGATCCTTGGTAATCCCAGCACTGCTCCTTCCAGCGGAGTCGGGGTTGACGTAGACGGCGGTGCCTTCCTGCCCGCCAAGGTGGGGAGCAGTGCTCTTCGCGCGCCTCGGACGTCGCCGTCGTCTGCTGTTTCCTCGGGGGAGGCGACAGGCTGAGGGGCCGGTGTCCTCCTGGAGCGGTGGTGGTGAGGAAAAAACTAGGGAAGACGGAGAAGGCGGGTGGCAGGCCGTCAGGTCAGAGTACGATGGCACCGACGCCTTCGTCTCGTATTGCCGACCCACTGCCTCGTCTTTCCGCTCTTCCCCTCCCTCCCCAGCACCATCATCACTGGCCTCTTCGGGACGGTTGCCGGGGAGGGGTCGCTCTCTTGGTGCCTTCGCCTCCTCCAGCAGCCTTCCAGCTGAGCTCCGGCGGCTCTTCCCACCGGCGCTTGTGCTGGGGCTTCTTGCTGGCCCTGGGGGTGGTGACTAGGGAACCGCCGACCTGCTCCCTCCGTCCCTCTCCTTCGCAGCCTCGCCATTCCCGATCTTGTCAGGCTGCGCCCGGCAAGCCCTGACGGGATCGGGCTGGGCTTCTGCTCAGGCACCCCTTTTGCCCTCTTGACCTCCCATTGTAGTTCCTAGGAGGAGAGGGACAAGAAAGGGATTGCGGGGCACTTATCTTTTTTCAGTCCAAAATGTGTAGGCATTTGCCCAACTTTAGTCTAAAATATGTAATCTGCTTTATCCATGTTTGTGTCCTATAAGATCTGTACTTGCTTATCGCATATTAATGAAAAAGACAAGCCTTGCCGGGTACTTGTGCATGTGTCATGTTCATGCAGAGGCGAGATGCCTCTATACGTTTAAGTAAACAAGTTTTCTCCGGCAAGCTATCTTGCTGGTGCCTTTCGTTTGTTGCTGCGGGGCTTGGCCTGCCGGGCACAAAACCATGGAAAGGGACCGCCTCCTCGTCGAACCCCCTCTGTCAAAGGCCACTACAACCACCCTGACCGAAGCAACGTTCGGGACATAGGATGGGAGCACCCATGCTTCGAAGGTGAGGAGGCTTTCATATGCACAAGTTTTCACCTTACAGAACATGCATGGATAAGAAATAACTTATCTGCTTGGCCTGTCGGGGACTGATATGTAGGCTTGTCTTCATTTCTTCTCTTCGGGACCAGGTCCACGGCAAGAACCCTGCAGCTTAGTGCGGAGGAAAACAATGCTACATGTGCCCTGATCTACATGATCATGCTATGCTCATGTTATGCTTATGAATGCATGCAAGTTTTAGGGGCCCCCAGCGCTTCGTTTATTTATCTGTTGCTCAGGGTCTGCGCCTGGCTTTGTACAAAGGGTTACATGCAACATCGGCAAGGCTTGTACAAAAGGGTGGCTGCCGAGCAGGGCCCGACAGCCGCGCCTTACGGGTAGAACTTACGGAGATGCTCAATGTTCCATGAGTTTTGCAACTGAATGCCATCTCCGGTCTCCAGACGGACTGCGCCTGGTCTGGTGACTCGTACTACCCGGTAAGGGCCTTCCCACTTTGGCGTCAACTTGTTTGCACCCTTGGCGGACTGAACACGCCTAAGGACAAGGTCACCTTCCTAAAAGCTTCGGGCATGAACCCTGTGACTGTGATAGCGACGCAGGACTTGCTGGTAGCATGCAGCACGCGTAGCAGCCCGGAGATGGTTATCCTCAAGTAGCACAGTGTCATCACGCCGGTGCTGTTCTTGCGCTACTTCATCGTAGGCAAGTACTCGAGATGATCCGTATATGAGTTCCGTGGGGATCACTGCTTCTGCCCCATAGACTAGGGAGAAGAGAGTCTGGCCGGTAGCTCGATTTGGTGTCATACAGAGGGACCAAAGAACCACTGGTAGCTCGTCGATCCATCGCCTACCACACTTCTGCAGCCTATCAAATGTTCTTGTCTTGAGTCCTCGTAGCACTTCAGCATTCGCCCTCTCAGCTTGTCCGTTGCTTCTGGGATGAGAAACAGAGGCAAATGAGACCTTGCTTCTGAGGGCATTTTAACGTATTGCATGAAGGCGCGGCTTGTGAATTGGGTGCCATTGTCAGTGATGACTCTGGCGGGAACTCCGAAATGGCACACCAATCCTTTCAAGAACTTGATAGCTGACTGTGTGGTCACCTTCCTCACCGGCTCCACTTCCGGCCACTTTGTGAACTTGTCGATGGCGATGTACAAGAACTCAAAGCCCCCGGTAGCATGGGGGAAGGGACCCAAGATGTCGAGCCCCCAGACCGAAAAGGGCCATGACAAAGGGATCATCTGGAGAGCTTGAGCAGGTTGATGGATATTATTGGAGTGGAACTGGCAGGCTTCACATCTGGTGACTAGCTCGATTGCATCTCGGAGAGCCACGAGCCAGCAGAAACCTTGCCGAAAAGCCTTTCCGACCAGGGCCCTTGATCCAATATGGGAGCCCACATGACTTTGTGTATCTCCACCAGCAGTTCCTTCCCTTCTTCCCGGCAAACGCACTTTAATTTCACACCGTTGGGCCTCCTTCTGTATAGTACGTCATCGATGAACTGATACATACTAGCCCTCCGGGCTACCTTTTCAGCTTCTTCTTGCTCTTCGGGAAGTTCTCCTATTTGGAGGTAATAGACTATGTGTCGTGCCCAAGTTGGAGCCTGAGGCTTGACAAAAAGGATCAACGGCACCTCCTCGTTCATGGGAGCGCACGCCTCAACCGCGAGAATTGGAAGTTCGGCGGGAGGGTGCTTCTTGCCAAGCGAAATGGAGTTGTTCCAGCCAACCTCTCTGCCGGGGGCTTCAGGAAGCTCTGCCGGGAGAGGCTTGCCGGAGTCCAGTTTTCTCCTCTTTCTAGCCATTGTTGCCGAGGATACGGAGGGCTGAGTCAGGTGGAGAACAAAAGTCCCTGGTTCCATAGGAAGCTTTTGCGCAGCGCACTTTGACAGATGATCAGCAATGCTATTTTCCGCATGGGGTACGTGCTCTGTTTGCAATCCGTCAAAGTGCTCCTCCAGCTTTCTCACTTCCTCCATGTATGCCTAAATCAATGGACTTTGATAATCCTTGTTTACTTGCCTCACCACAAGTTGTGAGTCTCCACAAATGATAAACTTCTTGATTCCCAGTTCTGTTGCGATCCTGAGCCCGGCAAGGAGTCCTTCATACTTTGCGGTGTTGTGGGTAGCCTTCTCCCGGGGAAATGCATTTGAACCACGTACTTGAGGTGCTCCCCAGTGGGTGCGACGAGAAGCACGCCAGCTCCCGCACCTTGTAGGGAGAAGGCACCATCAAAGTACATGATCCAATCTTGGGGCGCTTCCCTGCCAGGAATAATTGTCTCCGGTGTCTCTTCATCTGGAGTTGGTGTCCATTCTGCAATAAACTCCGCCAATGCTCTGCTTTGAATAGTTGATGTGCTCTCAAAGTTCAAACCAAAGCTTGATAACTCCAAAGCCCACTCCACTATTTTGCCAGTGGCCTCGGGGTTCCTTAGTATGCGTTGCAAGGGGAAGCGGGTAACAACCGTGATTTCGTGGGCTTAGAAGTAGTGGTGAAGTTTCCTTGAGGCCATGATGAGGCAAAATATCAACTTTTGCATGCCAGAGTACCTTGATCTAGCCCCCTGCAGTAGGGAACTAACAAAGTACACTGGCCGCTGCACCACCTTCTTCCTTGCCGCGATTCTGGAATTGTCTCCGCTGCCCTGCTCTTCTTTGTTCTGATCTATTCCTGAACTTGCCGGGACGAATTCACTTTTCTCACCGGGGGGGATGGTTGTCGCGGCGGCTCCTTCATCTACTTCCCGCTGGCCCACCAGTGCTGAACTAACCACTTGGTTGGTTGCCGCTAGGTATAGCAGCAACGGCTCTTGTGGTTTAGGAGCGACTAGGGTGGGAACAGAGGAAAGGTAGGTCTTCAAATCTTGCAGCGCAACGTTTGCCTCCGGGGTCGACTCCACGGGCCCTGCCTTTTTCAAGATTTTGAAAAACAGCAAAGCGCGCTCAGCAGACTTGGAAATGAACCTGCTCAGTGCAGCAACACATCCAGTCAAACACCTCACATCTTTAACCGTCTTGGGTGCTTGAATCTGCTCGATCGCCTTGATCTTGTAGGGGTTGGCCTCTATCCCCCGGTGGGACACAAAGAAGCCAAGTAGCTTGTCGGAAGGAATGCCAAACACACACTTCCGGTTTCAGCTTCAAGTTGATCTTGCAAAGATTCGCAAAGGTCTCTTCCAGGTCCTGAATGAGGGTTGATTTGTGTTTGGTTTTGACCACTATGTCATCCATGTAAGCTTCAATATTCCTATGCAGCTGTGACTCAAAACCAATTTGCACTGCTCTTGCAAAAGTGGATCCAGCGCTTTTTAACCCAAAGGGCATCCGTACAAAACAGTACGTGCCACATGGGGTTATGAACGCGGTCTTCTCTTCATCTTCCTTGGACATGAAAATCTGGTGGTACCCGGAGTAGGCATCCAAGAAGGAAAGTAGGTCGCATCCAGAGGTGGAATCCACAATTTGATCAATGCGTGGCAAGGGGAATGGGTCCTTCGGGCATGCTTTATTCAGATATGTGAAATCTATGCAAAGCCTCCACTTCCCATTTGCCTTGCGCACCACCACTGGATTCGCCAACCAAGTTGGATGCAATACCCCTCTGACCAAACCAACAGCTTCGAGTTTCTTGATCTCTTCGGCAATAAACTGCTACCGCTCCAAAGCTTGCTTTCGAACCTTCTGTTTGACGGGCCGGGCATGTGGGCAGACAACAAGGTGGTGCTCGATTACCTCCCTGGGAACACCGGGGATGTCAGATGGTTGTCAAGCAAACACATCGACATTCGCCCGTAGGAAGGCAACGAGCATGGTTTCCTATTTGTCGTCGAGGGTGGAGCTGATAGTGAATGTACCATCAGCGCCAACCAGCCCTGCCGGGACCTTCTTCACAGCGGGTGCAACAACCTTTGATCTCTTGCTATTGGAACTCTCCGGCAAGTCATCACCAGGCGCAGCGCACTCCGAAGAGGCGCGCTTCCCAGATTCTTTGCTGGCATCCTTGCTAGCTTTCTTCCCTTTCTTGCTTTCCTTGGCAGGAGCGGTAGCTTCCGCGGTCTCTGCAGCGACTACTTCTCGGTACATCTTGTCCACGCATATAATTGCGTCCTTTTTGTCTGATGGAATGGAAATGACGCCCATTGGCCCTAGCATCTTCAGGGTGTTGTAGGCATAGTGGGATGCTGCCATGAATTTTGCCAGGGCTGGAGGACCAAGGATTCCCTTGTATGGCACGGGGAGGTCAACCACATCAAACACGATCTTCTCAGTCCAGTAGTTTAACTCCCCCCAAACATTACCGGCAGTGTGATCTTCCCCTTAGGACAACTTCTGCCAGGGTTGATCCCTTGGAAAGTACCAGTAACTTTGAGCTCTTCATCTGCTATCTGGAGCTTGCTGATGACCTTGGGAGAAATCAGATTCAACCCGGCCCCGCCGTCAACCAACATCTTTGTGACTTTGAGGTTGCGGATTGTTGGTGAAACCAACAACGGCAAACACCCTACCGCGGTGGTGCGGTCAGGGTGATCCTCTTCATCAAAGATGATGGGCGTGCAGGACCACTTGAGTGGCTTCCAAGAACCTGCCGTTGGCTCCACGGCATTGACCTCACACGCCCACTGTTTAAGCTGGCGGTGAGAGGAATGCAAGGATGCACCTCCGTCAATGCATAGGGCGTCAGTAGCCTTCTGGAACTCCTGCTCACCGGTTTCCTCTTCATCTCCTTCATCACTCTCGTCATCGCATTCCTTCTTCTCACGACCTCTGGCAGGTTTCCCTTGATACTGAGGGGCCTTGCCGGGGCAACCTCCTCTGCCGCCTCGGCCCTTCCCACCAACGCCATCTTGATCTCTCTCTTTGTCATGCTTCTCGTAGTCAGCCTTCTGCTTCTTGACGAGTTGCTCAACCTGATGACACTCTTGAAGATCGTGGCCCTTGGTCCGATGGATCTTGTAGTACAGCCCGTCAGCCTTCCCAGCCTTCTCGGCAGCCGTGGCTTCCCGGCAATCAGCGCACGCGGCAACTTCCTTGTCGGGAGCCTCGATCTTGGCCTTCTTGCCTGTACTAGGAGTACTCGATCCTTCAACAGCTAGCACTGCCTTATCCCTGCGCTTCTTGTTGCGTTTCTTGTTCTTCTTCTTCTGATTGGTGGCGTCGTTGTCGTCCTGTGAGTCAACGTCGACGCCATCTTACCAGGGAGACGCCTCCCCTCCTCTGTTCGGGCATACTTATCCACCAAAGTGTACAACTCATTCACAGTCTTGGGCAACCGGACGTTCATCTTGGAACGTATCCTGCGGTTGCATAAGTTGGACTGGAATGCAGCTATCATAGCTGCCGGGTGGATATCCGGAATGTTCTTGTGCACCCGGCTGAACCTCCACATGTATTTCCGCAAACTCTCTCCTTCCTTCTGTGGGAGGAGCTGCAAGTCGTTGGGACGCCCTGGTTCTTGAGGACCGCCCGTGAAGGCGCCAACAAATTCATGGCACAGGTCGGCCCAGGACGAGATGGAGTTCTCCGGCAAGTGCATCAGCCACGACCTCACGTTTGGCTTGAGTGCCAAAGGGAAGTAGTTGGCGAATACCCTCTCATCTCTTCCTTCGACGGCTTGAACAACAATGGTGTAGATGGTCAAGAACTCTGTCGGGTTCAATCTTCCATCATACTTTTCTGGTATCTCTGGCTTGAACGTACGGGCAGATGGCCAACGGACTTGCCGCAGCTCGGGAGTGAAGGCGGGGCACCCAACCTCAAAAGGCAGGTATCTGTCTCCACCGGGCATGGGCTTTTCGACGTCGGGGCCATTGCGCCTATCAGACTGGCGGCGGGTTTCACGGTGTCGTTTGATGGTGACGCGCGCGTCCTCCCTCAGCCCATCTTCCAAGACTCGTCGCTGGTCTCGACGTGCCCAGGGATCAGACGAAGCCATCAATACATCGTCGGATTCTTGGCAGCGTGGCTCTGGCTGTGGCCCCTGCGCTGGCTCCCACGGAGGGGATTGCACTGTGGGGGTGGCCCCTTAGGTACGGCCAGCGGCTCGGGCTATCGTCGCCGCCTGTCGAGGCCGTGGCGGGCCTCCCCGCTGTGATCCTCCTGCCTCAGCGAAACCAATCAAGCTCTGAATGGTGGATCTCCACTCATCCATCTGATCGGCCGCCGGCGAAAATCTCAACAGGAGTTGGGCCCGCGCCATGGTTCCGAAGCGGTGCTCGGCATAGACGACGATGTAGATCACGACATCGCCTGGCTTCTGATGGTGCCGGTAGTGATGGCATTGTGCTCTCGTCGCCGTGAGTCGGTTGCCAGGGTGGCGTGGCGACGAGGTGGATGCGCTTAGGGATTGGCGACCCCATTCGGCGCATCGTCTTGGCTAGCTTGTCCTGGGGGTGGCGTGTGCCCTGTAGTCGCACCCGTAGCGGGGGCGGCTAGAAGGTTATGGTTCACCCCAGAGCGAGCGCCATCACTGCGGCTACGTTCCTCAGTGGGGCGGAGAGGTGGAGATGGAATAATCTCTCCACCCGCATCCTGTGGAGCATGGCCACTGGGATGCTATTGACGCTGTCCTTCTCCGGCGCCTCCCGCTCCCGTTTCAGCCGCAAGGGGAATGGCGATGACGCCGCCTGTGCCGGCCACGTCCCCCGCAGCGCCCACGTCCCCGTGCGCCTTCGTAGCCCCCATGGCATCAGTGGCCGCATGCGAAGGGGCCTTCGAGGTGGACGGGTGAGCTGCAGCACCGGACTTTTTCTTGGGCTCCATGGATGATGAAGCCGTCGATGAAGAAAATGAAGATGAAGATGACGCGCTGCTTACACCCTCGGGTTCGCGCAAGCGCTTCCCCCTACCTGGCGCGCCAAAGATGTCATGGTATAACACGGCCACCTATGGGGCCATCGGCCCCTTGTGGTTCGGCAAGGGGGAAGAGCACATTGCACAGAGAGCGGAGAGCGTAGAGCAGCACGACAACGATGACACGAGCAGTTTTTACCCAGGTTCGGGCCGCCGCGAGGCGTAAAACCCTACTCCTGCTTTGGTGGATTGATGAAAGGACCGTGGTGGAGATGCAACACTCTAGCCCGGCAAGGTCGCCTTGGGACGAGAGCAGCTGCGCGCGTATGAGTGTACAGGGGTCCGAATCCTTTCTAAGGTAGCCACAACCCTCCTTTTATAGGTCAAGGGGTTACCACAATGGCAAAACAGTCATTATCCAGTGATTAGATAGCCACAGTGCTATCATAACTAACTCTGACAGATAGGACAAAGTGCATTAAATGCACCACTTAACATCACGTCGCAGATGCGGCCCGGCAAGCCTTGCCGCGTCGTCTTGGTCATCTCCTATCTGCCTGTGCGACACACGTCCGGACGGGTGTCACATAGGGGCAATCTTCTCTCCAAACGGCTGCCACATGCTAAATGGCAGCCACTTAACCACTTGGGGGCTCGACACCGCACTGATAGATGACTTGCGTCACTATGAGGTGGAGCGGTGGAGCTTTGGCGGGGAAGTCCGCCCTCGACGTCCCCGGCAAGCCTGCCGGGGGAGTCTTAAGACTTGTCTTTTGGGGTAACCTCGACCCCGCCAGGCTCGCCTGCCCGGCAAGGGAGGTTTCTCCTTAGTGATATCTTGCTCACTTGGTTGGTCTTGGTCTTCTTGATCCGCCCTTTGATTTCTCAAAGAGCTATCTCTTCAGCTTGGTCTCATCTTGGATGTTGCAACCTTGCTCTTGAGCCTGTGTACAGTCCGGGCAACACACGCCTGGGGTTTGTTGCACCGACAAAAACATAGAGGGTTCATATCTGAAATCTTGGCACTCGGGCCCTATTGACAAGCATTAAGCATAGCAAAGTCATGGCAACATCAATCTCAGAACATAGTGGATACTAGGGATCAAGCCCTAACAAATTGACTCAACAAAAATAAATTTGACAGAAAAAGTAAAAGATATGCCCTTCGCAGAGGGAAGCATGGATGCCAGAGCTCACTGCTAAAAACAGAGATGCATACTTTTTGAGCGGTGTGCTTTTCCTGTCAACATCATGACAAAGGATTTCAATATCTTCCATGCTAAACACATTATCGGCGGTTCCCATGCGGAAAGGAAAATAATTACTCCCCCACAACCATACAAACACAAGCCATGGCTAGCCGAATCCATGGGTGCCCTCCAAACAATCAACTTCCTGGGGGAGTTTATTTTATTTTGTTTTTCTTTTGTATTTGTTTAAAGGGACTTGGCATCCCAAAATACCAGCCTCTCTCGTGCAAGACGAATGAATAAACTCTCTTCGTGAGAATAACCCACTTAGCATGGAAGATATTGACCGCCCCGTCACTCCATGAGTGGCACGGGCACACAAAACAATTGTTTATTTGAAGGTTTTAGAGATGGCACATGTAAATTTACTTAGAACGGCAGGGTAATACTGTATATAGGTAGGTATGGTGGACACTTATGAAAGAAACTTGGCTCAAGGATTTTGGATGCACATGCAGTATTCTCGCTTAGTACAGAAATTTTGGCTAGCAAAGATTATAAACAAGCACCACATGTTGGAGGATCCATAAAAATATAACTTCTATGCAAATATACCCAAACATGATTGTAGTGCACTCATTGAACTCAATAGGCCTGGAATTAGGTCAAATAGAGCTACATGGGACCCACAAGCTCAGGTGGCTCCCTGATACGTCTCCAACGTATCTATAATTTTGGATTGTTTCATGGTATTATATTATCAATCTTGGATACTTTATATGCATTTTTATGCTATTTTATATCATTTTTGGAAACTAACCTATTAACCCAGTGCCTATTGCCAGTTGTTGTTTTCTGCTTGTTCTTGGTTTTCCAGAAAATCAGTACCAAACGGACTCCAAACGCTACGAAAGTTTTTGACATTTTTTTCTGGACATAAGAGACCCTAGAAGCTTCAGGAGGAGACCAGAGGACAAACGAGAAGATGACAAGGCAACAGGGCACACCTAGGGGGGCATCCTATTACCTTGTGGGTCCCATGTGGCTTCGTCTGACCTAATTCCACTTCTATAAATTGTCAAATATTGCGAAACCCCCAGAGAGCCACCCGAAACACTTTTTCTGCCACCACAATCTTCTGTTCTTCCGTGAACCCATCTGGAGTCCTTTTCTGGTACTCTGTCGGAGGTGGAATTGATCACGGAGGGCTTCTACATCATCCTTGCTACCTTCAGATGATACATGAGTAGTTTACCAGAGACCTATGGGTCCGTAGCTAGTAGCTAGATGGCTTCTTCTCTCTCTTTGATTTTCAATACCATGTTCTCCTTGATCTTCTTGGAGTTCTATCCAATGTAATCTTCTTTTGCTGTGTGTTTGTTGGGATCCGATGAATTGTGGGTTCATGATCAGATTATTCATCAATAGTAATTGAGTATTTTTTTGAACTTTATCATGCATGATTATGATAGTTTTGTATTTCTCTCCGATCTATCTGTTTGGTTTGGCCAACTACATTAATTTATCTTCAGTGGGAGAGGTGCTTTGTAGTGGGTTCAATCTTGCAGTGCCCTCACCTTGTGACAGAACGGCTAGCGTGGCACATATTGTATTGTTGCTACTAAGGATAAAACGATGGGGTTTATTCGTATTGCTTGAGTTTGCTTTGTCTACATCATGTCATCTTCCTTAAAGCTTTACTCTGTTTGTCATGAACTTAACACCATAGATGCAAGTTGGATAGCAGTCCATTGGTGGAGTAATAATAGTAGATGCAGGCAGGAGTCGGTCTACTTGTCACAGACGTGATGCCTATATGTGTGATCATTGCCATGAATAACGTCATAGTGATGTCTACTACGCAACCTTCTTCTTGTAGACTCGTGTTGGGCCTCCAAGCGCAGAGTTTTGTAGGACAGTAGCAAATTTCCCTCAAGTGGATGACCTAAGGTTTATCAATCCGTGGGAGGCGTAGGATGAAGATGATCTCTCTCAAACAACCCTGCAACCAAATAACAAAGAGTCTCTTGTGTCCCCAACACACCCAATACAATGGTAAATTGTATAGGTGCACTAGTTCGGCGAAGAGATGGTGATACAAGTGCAATATGGATGGTAAATATAGGTTTTTGTAATCTGAAAATATAAAAACAGCAAGGTAGTAAGTAACAAAAGTGAGCGAAAACGGTATTGTAATGCTTGGAAATAAGGCCTAGGGTTCATACTTTCACTAGTGCAAGTTCTCTCAACAATGATAACATAATTAGATCATATAACAATCCCTCAACGTGCAACGAAGAGTCACTCCAAAGTCACTAATAGCGGAGAACAAACGAAGAGATTATTGTAGGGTACGAAACCCCCTCAAAGTTATTCTTTCTGATCGATCTATTGGGCTATTCCTATAAGTTTCACAAACAACCCTAGAGTTCGTACTAAAATAACACCTTAAGACACACATCAACCAAAACCCTAATGTCACCTAGATACTCCAATGTCACCACAAGTATCCGTGGGTTTGATTATACGATATGCATCACACAATCTCAGATTCATCTATTCAAACCAACACAAAGAACTTCAAAGAGTGCCTCAAAGTTTCTACCGGAGAGTTAAGATGAAAACGTGTGCCAACCCCTATGCATAAGTTCACAAGGTCACAGAACCCGCAAGTTGTTCACCAAAACATACATCAAGTGGATCACGTGAATATCCCATTGTCACCACAGATAAGCACATGCAAGACATACATCAAGTGTTCTCAAATCCTTAAAGACTCAATCCAATAAGATAACTTCAAAGGGAAAACTCAATCCATTACAAGAAGGTAGAGGGGAGAAACATCATAAGATCCAACTATAATAGCAAAGCTCGCGGTACATCAAGATCGTGCCAAATCAAGAACACGAGAGAGAGAGAGAGAGAGAGAGAGAGAGAGAGATCAAACACATAGCTACTGGTACATACCCTCAGCCCCGAGGGTGAACTACTCCCTCCTCGTCATGGAGAACGCCGGGATGATGAAGATGACCACCAGTGATGGATTCCCCCTCCGGCAGGGTGCCGGAACAGGGTCCTGATTGGTTTTTGGTGGCTACAGAGGCTTGCGGCGGCGGAACTCCCGATCTAGGTTTTGTTCTGGAGGTTTGGGGATATATAAGAGGTGTTGGAGTCGAGAACAAGTCAGGGGAGTCACAAGGTCAGAGGGCGTGCCCTAGGGGGTGGGAGCGCCCTCCACCCTTGTGGTGGCCTCAGGACTCTTCTGGTGCATCTCTGGTACTCCATGGGCTTCTTTTGGTCCAAAAACAATCATCGTAAATGTTCAGCTCAATTGGACTCCGTTTGATATTCCTTTTCTGCGAAACTCAAAAACAAGGAAAAAACAGAAACTGGCACTGGGCTCTAGGTTAATAGGTTAGTCCCAAAAATTATATAAAATAGCATATAAATGCATATAAAACATCCAAGATAGATAATATAATAGCATGGAACAATCAAAAATTATAGATACGTTGGAGACGTATCAAGCATCCCCAAGCTTAATTCCAACTCGTCCTCGAGTAGGTAAATGGTAAAAACAGAATTTTTGATGTGAAATGCTACCTAACATAGTCATCCATGTAATTTTTTTCTTTATTGTGGCATGAATGTTTAGATCCATAAGATTCAAAACAAAAGTTTAATATTGACATAAAAACAATAATACTTCAAGCATACTAACAAGACAATTATGTCTTGTCAAAATAACATGGCCAAAGAAAGTTATCCCTACAAAATCATATAGTCTGGCTATGCTCCATATTCATCACACAAAATATTTAAATCATGCACAACCCCGATGACAAGCCAAGCAATTGTTTCATACTTTTGATGTTCTCAAACTTTTTCAACTTTCACGCAATACATGAGCGTGAGCGATGGACATAGCACTATAGGTGGAATAGAATATGGTGGTTTTGGAGAAGACAAAAAGAAGGAGATAGTCTCACATCAACTAGGCGTATCAATGGGTTATGGAGATGCCCATCAATAGATATCAATGTGAGTGAGTAGGGATTGCCATGCAATGGATGCACTAGAGCTATAAGGTTATGAAAGCTCAAAAGAAACTAAGTGGGTGTGCATCCAACTCGCTTGCTCACGAAAACCTAGGGCAATTTGAGGAAGCCCATCATTGGAATATACAAGCCAAGTTCTATAATGAAAAATTCCCACTAGTATATGAAAGTGACAACATAGAAGACTCTCTATCATGAAGATCATGGTGCTACTTTGAAGCACAAGTGTGGCAAAAGGATAGTAGCATTGCCCCTTCTGTCTTTTTCTCTCATTTTTTTGGGCCTTCTCTTTTTTTTGCCTCTTTTTTTCGTCCGGAGTCTCATCCCGACTTGTGGGGGAATCATAGTCTCCATCATCCTTTCCTCACTGGGACAATGCTCTAATAATGATGATCATCACACTTTTATTTACTTACAACTCAAGAATTACAACTCGATTCTTAGAACAAAATATGACTCTATGTGAATGCCTCTGGCGGTGTACCGGGATGTGCAATGAATCAAGAGTGACATGTATGAAAGAATTATGAACGGTGGCTTTGCCACAAATACGATGTCAACTACATGATCATGCAAAGCAATATGACAATGATGAAGCATGTCATAATAAACGGAACGGTGGAAAGTTGCATGGCAATATACCTCGGAATGGCTATGGAAATGCCATAATAGGTAGGTATGGTGGCTGTTTTGAGGAAGGTATATGGTGGGTGTAAGGTACCGGCGAAAGTTGCGCGGTACTAGAGAGGCTAGCAATGGTGGAAGGGTGAGAGTGCGTATAATCCATGGACTCAACATTAGTCATAAAGAACTCACATACTTATTGCAAAAATCTATTAGTTATCGAAACGAAGTATTACACGCATGCTCCTAGGGGGATAGATTGGTAGGAAAAGACCATCGCTCGTTCCCGACCGCCACTCATAAGGAAGACAATCAATAAATAATGCATGCTCCGACTTCATCACATAACGGTTCACCATACGTGCATGCTACGGGAATCACAAACTTTAACACAAGTATTTCTTCAATCCACAATTACTCACTAGCATGACTCTAATATCACCATCTTTATATCTCAAAACAATCATAAGGAATCAAACTTCTCATAGTATTCAATGCACTTTATATGAAAGTTTTTATTATATCCCTCTTGGATGCCCATCCTATTAGGACTAAATTCATAACCAAAGCAAATTACCATGTTGTTTAAAGACTCTCAAAATAATATAAGTGAAGCATGAGAGTTCAACAATTTCTTTAAAATAAAACTACCGTCGTGCTCTAAAAATATATAAGTGAAGTACTAGAGCAAATGACATACTACTCCAAAAGATATAAGTGAAGATCAATGAGTAGTCGAATAATTATGTAACTATGTGAAGACTCTCTCTCATAAAAGAATTTCAGATCTTAAGTACTTTATTCAAACAGCAAGCAAAACAAAATAAAGTGACATTGCAAGGATAGCACATATCGTGTGAAGAAGCAAAAACTTAGGTTCAACCGATACTAACCGATAATTCTTGATGAAGAAAGGTGGGATGCCTACCGGGGCATCCCCAAGCTTAGATGCTTGAGGCTTCTTGAAATATTATATTTGGGTGCCTTGGGCATCCCCAAGCTTGAGCTTTTGTGTCTCCTTAATTCCTTTTATATCACGGGTTCCCTAAATCTTAAAAACTTCATCCACACAAAACTCAACAAGAACTCATGAGATAAGTTAGTATAAATCAAATGCAAAACCTTATCATTCTCTACTGTAGCAAATCACTAAAATAATTATTTAACATTGCATACTAAATGCCTCTGCATATTTAATACTCCTATGCTCAAATAGAATCGTTAAACAAGCAAACATATGCAAACAATGCAAACATAACAGCAATCTGTCAAAACAGGACAGTCTGTAAAGAGTGCAATTTTACTGATACTTAACTAATTACAAAAATTCTTAAAAATTACTACACTGTATAATATTTGTTTTTACTCATTTTGTAAAAATTTCAAGATTTTACCACCTTCTGACTTTCCATAAGAATTCATACAATGATAGAAAACTTTCTGTTTTCAAAACAGCAACATATAGACATGCAAAATAAGCATGGTAAAGGCTATATTTTACATTTTTATTGAACTAAAAGATGAAAAACATTATTCTAAATAACATCAAGCAAATCCTAATAAAAGAAAATGATGCTCCAAGCAAAACTCATATCATGTGACGAATAAAAATATAGCTCCAAGTGAGGTTACCGATAATGTTGAAGACGAAAGAGGGGATGCCTTCCGGGGCATCCCCAAGCTTAGGGTCTTGTCACTCCTTATTCTCCTCGTATCGATATCTCACCCAAAACTTGAAAACTTCAATCACACAAAACTTAACAAAACCTTCGTGAGATCCGTTAGTATAATAAAACAAATCATTCACTTTGGTACTGTCAAGACAAGATTCATAACTTTTATCACATGATGCCTACTGTACCCTATCATTTCTACAATTTATATTAAGCAATATAAGCTATAGAAACTAGGAAACAAGCAAACTATGCACTGAAAACAGAATCTGTCAAAAACAGATCGGTCTGTAAAGATCTGAATTAAGGTCGTACTTCTGTAATTCCAAATATTCTGAAAAATAAGTACAGCGTAGAAAATGTGTATAACAATAAACTGTAAAAAATTCAGAATTTTTCTACATACCAGTAAAACATAGGAATTTCTGCCCTGGACGCAAAAGTTTCTGTTTTTGCACAGAATCAAGTCAACTATCATCCATACTACCCCAAAGGCTTTACTTGGCACTTTATTGAAACAAAAGCTATAAAACATGATTACTACAGTAGCTTAATCATGTTAAAACACAAAAACAATAGGTAAAAGTGTTGGGTTGTCTCCCAATAAGCGCTTTTCTTTAATGCCTTTTTAGTTAGGCATGATGATTTCAATGATGCTCATATAGAAGATAAGAATTGAAACACAAAGAGAGCATCATGAAGAATATGACTAGCACATTTAAGTCTAACCCACTTCCTATGAATAGGGATTTTGTGAGCAAATAACTTATGGGAACAAGAATCAACTAGGATAGGAAGGCAAAACAAGTATAACTTCAAAATTCTCAACACATAGAGAGGAAACTTGATATTATTGCAATTCCTACAAGCATATATTCCGCCCTCATAATAATTTTCAGTAGCTTCATGAATGAATTCAACAATATAACTATCACATAAAGCATTCTTTTCATGATCCACAAGCATGCAAATTTTACTACTCTCCACATAAGCAAATTTATTCTCATGAATAGTAGTGGGAGCAAACTCAACAAAATAACTATCATGTGAGGCATTATCCAATTGAAAACTAAAATTATGATGACAAGTTTCATGGTTATCATTATTCTTTATAGCATACATATCATCACAATAATCATCATAGATAGCAACTTTGTTCTCATAATCAATTGGAACCTCTTCCGAAATAGTGGATTCATCACTAAATAAAGTCATAACCTCTCCAAATCCACTTTTATCAATATTGTGAAAAGATTCAACACCCTCCAAAATAGTGGGATCATTAGTACCTAGAGTTGACAGTCTTCCAAACCCACTTTCATCAATATAATCATCATAAATAGGAGGCATGCTATCATCATAATAAATATTCTCATCAAAACTTGGGGGACTAAAAATATCATCTTCATCAAACATAGCATCCCCAAGCTTGTAGCTTTGCATATCATTAGCATCATGGATATTCAAGGAATTCATACTAACAACATTGCAATCATGCTCATCATTCAAAAATTTAGTGCCAAACATTTTATAGACTTCTTCTTCTAGCAATTGAGCACAATTATCGGAATCATTATTTTCACGAAAGACATTAAAAAGATGAAGCATATGAGGCAACCTCAATTCCATTTTTTTTTGTAATTTTCTTTTATAAACTAAACTAGTGATAAAACAAGAAACTAAAAGATTCGATTGCAAGATCTAAAGATATACCTTCAAGCACTAACCTCCCCGGCAACGGCGCCAGAAAAGAGCTTGATGTCTACTACGCAACCTTCTACTTGTAGACTCGTGTTGGGCCTCCAAGCGCAGAGTTTTGTAGGACAGTAGCAAATTTCCCTCAAGTGGATGACCGAAGGTTTATCAATCCGTGGGAGGCGTAGGATGAAGATGGTCTCTATCAAACAACCCTGCAACCAAATAACAAAGAGTCTCTTGTGTCCCCAACACACCCAATACAATGGTAAATTATATAGGTGCACTAGTTCGGCGAAGAGATGGTGATACAAGTACAATATGGATGGTAGATATAGGTTTTTGTAATCTGAAAATATAACAACAGCAAGGTAGTAAGTAACAAAAGTGAGCGAAAACGGTATTGCAATGCTTGGAAATAAGGCCTAGGGTTCATACTTTCACTAGTGCAAGTTCTCTCAACAATGATAACATAATTAGATCATATAACAATCCTCAACGTGCAACGAAGAGTCACTCCAAAGTCACTAATAGCGGAGAACAAACGAAGAGATTATTGTAGGGTACGAAACCACCTCAAAGTTATTCTTTCTGATCGATCTATTGGGTTATTCCTATAAGTTTCACAAACAGCCCTAGAGTTCGTACTAAAATAACACCTTAAGACACACATCAACCAAAACCCTAATGTCACCTAGATACTCCAATGTCACCACAAGTATCCGTGGGTTTGATTATACGATATGCATCACACAATCTCAGATTCATCTATTCAAACCAACACAAAGAACTTCAAAGAGTGCCTCAAAATTTCTACCGGAAAGTCAAGATGAAAACGTGTGCCAACCCCTATGCGTAAGTTCACAAGGTCACAGAACCCGCAAGTTGATCACCAAAACATACATCAAGTGGATCACGTGAATATCCCATTGTCACCACAGATAAGCACATGCAAGACATACATCAAGTGTTCTCAAATCCTTAAAGACTCAATCCGATAAGATAACTTCAAAGGGAAAACTCAATCCATTATAAGAAGGTAGAGGGGAGAAACATCATAAGATCCAAATATAATAGCAAAGCTCGCGGTACATCAAGATCGTGCCAAATCAAGAACACGAGAGAGAGAGAGAGAGAGAGAGAGAGAGAGATCAAACACATAGCTACAGGTACATACCCTCAGCCCCGAGGGTGAACTACTCCCTCCTCGTCATGGAGATCGCCGGGATGATGAAGATGGCCACCAGTGATGGATTCCCCCTTCGGCAGGGTGCTGGAACAGGGTCCCGATTGGTTTTTGGTGGCTACAGAGGCTTGCGGCGGCGGAACTCCCGATCTAGGTTTTGTTCTTGAGGTTTGGGGATATATAAGAGGTGTTGGAGTCGAGAACAAGTCTGGGGAGTCCACGAGGGGCCCACAAGGTCGGAGGGCACGCCCTAGGGGGGTGGGAGCGCCCTCCACCCTTGTTGTGGCCTCGGGACTCTTTTGGTGCATCTCCGGTACTCCGTGGGCTTCTTTTGGTCCAAAAATAATCGTCGTAAATTTTCTGCTCAATTGGACTCCGTTTGATATTCCTTTTCTGCGAAACTCAAAAACAAGGAAAAAACAGAAACTGGCACTGGGCTCTAGGTTAATAGGTTAGTCCCAAAAATTATATAAAATAGCATATAAATGCATATAAAACATCCAAGATAGATAATATAATAGCATGGAACAATCAAAAATTATAGATACGTTGGAGACGTATCACATAGTTATGCGCTTTTCTATTAATTGTCCAACAGTAATTTGTTTACCCACCATATGTTATGTGTTCGAGAGAGAAGCCTCTAGTGAAAACTATGGCCCCCGGGTCTACTTTTACCATATTATAAAAACTATAAATAATTTGCTGCAATTTATTTACTTTTATTTTGTTTTGTAATTTATCTATCTACCTATACAAGATTTGATCCCAGCAAGTAACGAGTTCATGGGGATTGGCAACCCCCTTGCCCGCGTTGGGTGCAAGTATTTGCTTTTGTGTGTGCAGGTGCTGATGACGAGAGTTTGCTTGGTTCTCCTATTGGTTTGGCAACCTTTTTTCTCACTGAAGGAAATACTTATCTCTATTGTAATGCATCTCCTCTGCTCTTCAGGGAAAATCCCAATGCAGTTTACAAGTAGCAGGAAGAATTTCGGGCGCCGTTGCTGGGGAGACATCATCAAATTCTTATCCGGTTCCTATGCACAAACTATCATCTACTTGCTCTACTTTTTATTTGCCTCTCTTTTTCATCTCCCACCACTTCTCATAAAAAACAAAAAGCACAAAAATATTTTACTTCGTTAGTTTGCTTGTTTGCTTGCTTGCCACTATGTCTCAAGAAAACACCAAGTTGTGTGACTTTTCAAAAACTAATAATAATGATTTTATTAGTACTCCTATTGCTCCTCCTGCCACTAGCGCAGAGTCGTATGATACTAATGTTGCATTGCTAAATCCTAATGAAGATTCTGCATCCCATCTTAATACTTTTGTTGAACTATGTGATATGCAAAAGAAAAAAGATGTGGATGATGATATTATAAATTTGAAATTATTTCCTTTATCGCTAAGAGGTCGTGCTAAAACTTGGTTTTCTTCCTTGCCTCGCAATTGTATTGATTCATGGGATAAGTGTAAGGATGCTTTTATTGCCAAGTATTTTCCTCCCGCTAAGTTTATTTGTCTTAGAAATAAAATTATGAAATTTAAGCAACTTGAGGATGAACATGGTGCAAAATCTTGGGAGAGAATGAAACTAATGATTAGAAATTGTCCCACTCATGGTTTACGCTTATGGAAGATTATACAAAATTTCTATGCGGGACTAAACTTTGTTTCTAGAAATCTTCTAGACTCTGTTGTAGGTGGTACTTTTATGGAAATCACATTGGGAGAAGATGCAAAACTCCTTGAGAATGTAATGGCAAATTACTCACAATGGCACACCGAACGAGCTTGAGCTGGTAAGAAGGTAAAATTCCATTGAAGAAGTCTCTACTTTGAGTGATAAAATGGATGCTCTTATGAAAATGAATACTAGTAAAAAATGCTCATGTTCATCCTAATGATATGCTGTTATCTACTTTGATTGAGCAAAATAATGATGCTATTGATGTGAATTTTGTCTTAGAAATAATTTCAACAACAATGCTTATAGAGCTAATTTCAATCCTAGGCCGTATCCCGGAAATTCCTATAATAATTATGGTAATTCATATAATAATAATAATAATAATAGGATCCTAATAATATTGAGAACCAAATTAAAGAATTTAGCAGTTCTCAAAAGATTTTCAATGCTATGGTAGAAGAAAAATTGCATAAGGTTGATTATATGGCTAGAAACATGGATAGAATTGCTCATGATGTGACAAATCTTAAAATTAAAACTTTTCCACCTATGCATAATATTAATGAGTTAATAAAGTATATCCAAGTCTTCATTAATGAAAGTAAAGAGAGAATTGCTTGGTTGATAGTTAAGCGAGAATTCCTAGAAAAAGCTATTCCACCCGGTTTTTATCGTAATCATGAGGTGGTTTTAAAATGATTGGTGTCTCACCTATTGAATCCTTGTTTAGTAATATAAACTTGATAAAAAAGGGACTGGAGATGAGTCAACTTTAGCTAGAAGGCATCCCAATTGTTCGGAGGGTGATGATCTTAATGATAAAAATGATAAAAGTGGGTTTGGAGAGGTCAAGACTTTAAATAGTGATGTGCCCACTACTTTGGATTACAAGGACTTTAATTATGATAGTTTTTATTTAATTGAGTGTATTTCCTTGTTGCAATCCATGATAAATTCACCAAATGCTTACGAACAAAATACAGCTTTTACTAAACATATTGTAGAAGCTATGATAAAAGCTCATGAAGAAAAGCTAGAGTTGGAGGTTTCAATACCTAGAAAATTGGATGATGAATGGGAACCTACTATTAAAGTAAAAATTAAAGGTTATGAACCTAATGCTTTATGTGATGTAGGTGCTAGCGTCTCTACTGTACCGAAATCTTTATGTGATGTGCTAGGCCTCACCGATATGGATGAATGTTCCC
This sequence comes from Thinopyrum elongatum, assembly GCA_011799875.1. Lineage (NCBI taxonomy): Eukaryota > Viridiplantae > Streptophyta > Magnoliopsida > Poales > Poaceae > Thinopyrum > Thinopyrum elongatum. Next base: position 402,079,007 of record CM022302.1, on the reverse strand, counting down.
TTAATTTGCACTTAGCGGATTCAACTTTTAAGAAAACATTGGGTAGAATAAATGATGTTCTCATACTTGATAATAGAAATTATATGCACGTGGTTTTCATTGTGCTTGATATTGAATGCAATATGTCTTGTCCTATAATACTTGGTAGGCCTTTCCTACGAACCATAGGTGCTATTATTGATATGAAAGAAGGAAATATAAGGTTCCAATTTCCATTAAAGAAAGGGATGGAACACTTCCCTAGAAAGATAATTAAACCACCATATGAATCTATTATGAGGGCCACCTATGGAATTAATGTGAAAGATGACAACACTTGAAACAATGCCTTACGCCTAGCTAGGGGCGTAAAACAATAGCGCTTGTTGGGAGGCAACCCAATAGTTATCTTAAATTTTTGCTTTTACTTTCTATTTTGGTGTGTCACAATAATTGCTACTGTTATGATTTTCTTTTTATGTTTTAATTAGTGTTTGTGCCAAGTAAAGCCTTTGGGATGATTTGGTTGATAGTTGACTTGATTCTGTGAAAGAACAGAAACTTTTGCGCCCAGTGCTGGAATTACTATAATTCACTAGAACGTGATAACACTATGGAATTTTTACACATTATTTATTGCCCATGTTGTCCTAATTTTTCAGAATTTTTGGATTTACAGAAGTATAGTGTTTGTTCATATGATTACAGACTGTTCTGTTTTATGCAGATTTTGTTTTCTATTGCATAGTTTGCTTGTTTTAATGATGCTATGGTTTATATCGGGTGGTATAAGTCATTGAGAAGTTAGAATACAGTAGGTATTATGCAAGAATAAAATATGAATGGGTTCATAATAGTACCTAAAGTTTATGATTTGCCTATTATACTATCGGATCTCACTAGGTTTCTGTTGAGTTTTGTGTGCTGAAGTTTTCATGTTTTGGGTGAGATCACGATGGACGAAAGAATAAGGAGCGGCAAGACCCTAAGCTTGGGGATTCCCAAGGCACCCAAGGTAATATTCAAGGAAGAGCCAAGCGTCTAAACTCGTGGATGCCCCGGATGGCATCCCCTCTTTCGTCCATAATCTGTTGGTATGTTACTTGGAGCTATATTTTTATTCATCACATGATATGAGTTTTGCTTGGAGCGTCTCGTGCCATATTAGTTTTTTGCTTTACTTTCTTTTCAGTTTGCCACAATCATCATTTATTGGACACACCTTTTGATAGGGACACACATTTATTCATGATTTTTTAGAATACTCTATGTGTTTCACTTATACCTTTTGAGGTAGGCAGTTGCTCTAGTGCTTCACTTATATCTTTTAGAGCATGGCGGTGGTTATATTTTATAGAAATAGTTGAACTCTCATGCTTCACTTAAATATTTTTGAGAGTATAATTAATAGTAATAGCAATTTGAATGGGTTATAAGAGTAGTCCGAGAAGGATACGTATTCAAGGGGGGTATAATAAAAACTTTCATTTAGATCACTAAAAAGGAAAAGCATGGTTTAATGATATTGATGTCGTGATATGAAAGGGTATAGTTTCATGATCATTGGTTAGTAGAAATATCGGTATTAAAGCTTGTTATTAACTGCTCGTCTAAGTGTTGGTCATAGCATGGTGAGGAGGTTTGAGCATTTGTATTTCTGATTGAAATCCTCGAGTGATGTTATAATCAGACGCGCGCTATGATTAACCCCTACCAACCAATTCCTAGGGGCATGCGAGTAGTACATTGCTTCGAGGGCTAATAGGCTTTCAAAATAAGTATGTGAGTTCTTTATGACTAATGTGAGTCCGTGGATTATACACACTCTTACCTTTCCGCAATTTGCTAGCCTCTTCGGTACCGTGCATTGCCCTTTCTCTCCTCGAGAGTTGGTGCAAACTTCGTCGGTGCATCCAAATCCCATGTTGTGATATGCTCTATCACACATAAGCCTCCTGATATCTTCCTCAAAACAGCCGCCATATCTACCTATTATGGCATTTACATAGCCGTTCTGAGATATATTGCCATGCAACTTCCACCATTCCGTTTTCATGACATAGGTGTTCATTGTCATATTGCTTTGCATGATCATAGAGCTGACATGATATTTGTGGCACAACTACCATTCATCATTATTATACATGTTACACTAGAATCATTGCACATCCTGGACACTACCAGAGGCATTCATATAGAGTCATATTGTTCTAGTTATCGAGTTGTAAGTAAATAAAAGTTGATGATAATCATTATTAGAGCATTGTCCCAGTGAGGAAAGGATGATGGAGACTATGGTTCGCCCACAAGTCGGGATGAGACTCCAGACGAAAAAAGAGAGGCCAAAAAGAGCCCAACAAAAAATGAGAGAAAAAGAGAGAAGGGGCAATGCTACTATTCTTTACCAGACTTGTGCTTCAGAGTAGCACCATGTTCTTCATATAGAGAGTCTCATGAGTTATCACTTTCATGTACTAGTGGGGATTTTTTGTTATAGAACCTGGCTTGTATATTCCGATGATGGGCTTCCTGAAATGCCCGAGGTCTTCATGAGCAAGCAAGTTGGATGTACACCCACTTAGTTTCCGTTGAGCTTTCTTACACTTATAGCTCTTAGTGCATCCGTTGCACGTCAATCCTTACTCCTCATATTGACATCGATTGATGGGCATCTCCATAGCCCATTGATTAGCCGCGTCGATGTGAGACTTTCTTCCATTTTGACTTCTCCTTATTGATCTCTATCACCGCATTCTATTCCACCTATAGTGCTATATCCATGGCTCATGTATTGCGTGGGGTTGAAAAGGCTGAAGCGCGTTAGAAGTATGATCCAATTGCCTGGTTTGACACCGGGGTGCTCATGATTTATATTTATTCGGTGAAGGCGGAGTCATTCCATGGTAGCATGATAAAATGAGCGGGGATAACATTCATTAAGGATCGTATATTTTGAAAAAGTAATGATTATGTTTCTTATATTCATGGATATTATTATGTTGATATTGTTACTTCATCATTTCTCAATGATTATACCGTAAAGAGATTACATCACTACTGCAGGATGCTTCTAACATGAAACTACAACCAGAGACCCTTCGACGAAATTGTGTGCGATGCATTAATCACAAATGGTGTTGTAATAAAACCGTCACCAATAATACGAACCGTTTGCGATGGCGGAGACATCAAACATGATTCAGATTAGAGTTTCATGTGCGATACGTGGCATGCGATTGATCCATATGAACTGTTTGTGATGAGCATAACAACAGAAACGGTCAGCCATATCAAGGTGTGTGCGATAGACGGCATACAATTCACTCAGATGAACTGTTTGCGGTCAGATAAGACAACAGAAACAGTTCAACTTAACAAGATGTGTGTGATACGCGGCAAATAGGTCCATAATCAGAAATGTGTGCGACAACCGATAATAACATCGACGATTGCTGCTAATAACCCGTGTGTGTTGTGGCCAAACGCTTGCTGGTATACAATTGTCAGCGATTGATGAAATCATCATCGACGGATTCCCTAGTTTGGTTCGTGTGCATTGTGATTTGCTCCGTCTACAGAACAACAACATATATACTTGTAAGGACATGATTGCATAATGAAGTTAAACATCCAATTACATAGGTGGCCAATATACACATGACATTTGCACACACCAAAGTAAACAATTACGTGCATAATTAACTAGGATAAAATGATCATCTAATCATCATCTACTTCTTGTGACGCTTGCCGCCACTGCTCTGCTAGTGGCTCGATTCCTCGTCGATTACGGGATGGAGGCACTCCCTCATGTCAATGATCCGCATGTGCATCTTGTAGCATGTGTACACATTCTTGGCCGCGAACTTGAGGTGAGCTTCATACAGTTTTCGCATCCAGGCCCCGTGCAAGGATGCGGGATTTTTCTTGGCATCCTCCTTCATATTTTTTTAGTAGGGGTCGATGATGGTCGATGTGAGTTCAACCAGGGAGTCCTTCTTCGTGCCGCCTCAGACCCTGTAGTGGCCACAAATTACAAAAAGCTTTTGGCAGGCCAAGCCCGAAACCTGGAGCGCTTTTACATCGTCCATGGTTTCCACCGTAGCGAACTTGTAGTCGGGGCTGTTGACAAACCTGGCAAAATGGTCGCAAGGCTCTGTAGCCAGGCAGTAGTGGTAGATGAGGACGTGATGGCGCACACACAACTGGGCGACGACAACCTTCTGATCTATCCCGGGTTGACCGCTGGTGTACTGGAGGTCGATGCCATCCACTTTGTACTTGTCCTGAGCAAGCAAGTGCTCCACGGTGTTGATGTAGTCCTCCACCACGACCGAATCGATGGTATACACCACCGAGAGATCCTTCTTCCTCACATGGGTCTCCACTTGATGCACGCCGAACTTCATTGGAGCACCGCTAGATATCCTCTATGTATGTTTCGTCATGGGTGTGCTTGTTGTGTTGTGGGGCTGAAAGCACAAGTGCTCCCTGGGTGATTTTGGTAATTAATGTCAACATACCTCTTGTTGGACTAATAATTTTATCTAGCATGTTTTAGATAAGTTCAACAGTGGAGTGGCAAGGACAAGAGGATGTGGAACCCCTCAAAATGCTAAGGACAAAGATTGGCAAAAGCCCAAGACTCTTCATTTCTATTTTAGTGATCGAAGATCACATTGAGTCCATAGGAAAGCCAATACTATTAAAAGGGGATGAGGTGTTGCTTAATGGTCTACTTGCTCAAAGTGCTTAGTGATATTGCTCCAAAACCCTCAGCCACTTTCTCCATCCAAATATGTCAAAACCCTAATTCCAAACTCGGCCCACCGATTCTATCTACCCGGAGCCACCGAGTTCATTTGACATAGCCACTGCGAGAAACCCTAACGATTCGGTCTCACCGATACGGATCTCGGTCCCACCGAGATGGCCTTGCTAACTTTCTGTTGCTTGTTGCAATTATTTCGGTCTCACCAAGATGGCTTGCCAACTCTCTGTTGCCTTATTGCTTCACTTCGGTCTCACCGAGTTGATGCAATTGGAGCCACCAAGACGAGGTTTTCCCTAAGCCCTAGCACATCGGTCCCACCGAGTTGTTCCAGTTAGTCCCACCAAGATTCCCAACATTCATATTTTTGAACAGATCGGTGCCACCGAGTTTAACTAATTGGTGCCACCGAGATGAGTCAAATGTGTGTAAGGTTGGATTTTGTGTGGAGGCTATATATACCCCTCCACCCCCATCTCCATTTGTGAGAGAGCCATCAAAACGTGCTTACACTTCCACCATACGTTTTCTGAGAGAGAACCACCTACTCATGTGTTGAGATCAAGAGATTCCATTCCAACCTTTTGAACCTTGATTTCTAGCCTTCCCCAAGTTGCATTCCAATCAAATCCCTCTTCCACCATAGCCAAATCTGTGAGAGAGAGAGTTGAGTGTTGGGGAGACTATCATTTGAAGCACAAGAGCAAGGAGTTCATCATCAACACACCATCTATTACCTTTCGGAGAGTGATGTCTCCTAGATTGGTTAGGTGTCGCTTGGGAGCCTCCGACATGATGTGGAGTTGAACTATGAAGTTTGTAAGGGCAAGGAGATCGCCTACTTCGTGAAGATCTACCGGAGTGAGGCAAGTCCTTCGTGGGCGATGGCCATGGTGGGATAGACAAGGTTGCTTCTTCGTGGACCCTTCGTGGGTGGAGCCCTCCGTGGACTTGCGCAATGGTTACCCTTCGTGGGTTGAAGTCTCCATCAACGTGGACGTACGATAGCACCACCTATCGAAACCACACCAAAAAATCTTTGTGTCTCCATTACGTTTGCACACTCCAATCCCATCCCTTTACATTCTTGCAATTTGTATGCTTTACTCTTTTCGCTGCCTATACTCTTGTCATGCTTCCTTGAGATGTATCGTGTGTGCTTTAACATGTGCAAAACTCAACCTTAACTTGAAGTAATTAAAAACTGCTACTTTTACTTGTTAAGGGTCTAATCACCCCCCTCTAGACCCCTCTTCTCGGTCCTTTTAGGGGCACGATGGAAAGGTTGAAGAGACTAAGGTTATAGTGGCCGCGGGAATTAATGGGGAAGCCAGATGGCCTGGAATATCGGCACACCCGGATGGCAGCTTTTGCAGTGCCTAACTCCATCGTGTCGCACATAACTGCATCATGGTAATGCGCGCGGCTCAACCGCATGCATATAAGGCCCCCAACGTGATCGTGCACCGGCCCCAACCGCTGGCAGAGTGCGCGCGGAGGACGCGAGAGCAGAGCTTGCGGAGGGACACGAGCAGAGCGCTCTGCGGCCGCCTCAATGGTGAGCAACCATATGCATATAGCAGTTGAACACACAGGGAAAAGCCGTCCACAAGCCTAGCACGTGGAGGGACGCGAGCAGAGTGCGCTGCGGTGCCTAACGGCTAGCAGAGCGCACTGAGGGATGCGAGCAGAGGCCAGCACGGTGAGGTGAACGCAGGCAACGAACAAGGGTGCACCGACTAATTGTATGGGAAGATTGATAATAACACAGACATTTCCCGCTAATAAGTTGTGTGTGTTCTTGGCAAACGATGCTTGCTGGTAAATAATTGCCTGCCATTCTTGAAATCATCATCGACTTGTTACTTAGTTTAATCATTTGCCATGATTTCCTCAGTCTGCACAACATCTACGCTCTCTATGTACAGAACAATTTTGTTTACTGTGAATAGTGTGCTCTGTTGGGCACATGAGTATATGGATCACAGCCATGGGCGAGCAATATGCCGCACGCGCCATGCTAGCTTGCAGTTCCTTCTATGCTAAGTTTCCATTAATTGATGGTGTTTTATGAACACGCCATCGTTTCCCGCCACTTCCTCATCGGTTTCCCGCCGCCACCCAGCGATATTGCGCATAAACCTAGGCGGCGCGCAACACACCGAGGCAACAAGCGCAGCCAATAGCCAATCTACCTTTTCCAAGCATGCCAACCCACCGAAGTGCCACCTCTAACATCAACCTCCTCGACATGGAAAACGAGAAGGCGCCACGACCCGTCGAGGCCGAGCATGCCCCCGGCAACGCGATGGATGACGTTGTGTTGCACGTCATCACCAGGGTTGAGCAGACTCTTAGCGCATGATGCTTTAGCGCCGCGAATCAAGATAGGCATGTCAGCGCCAAGAGGCTACAGCTTGCTGCACAACACGATCGGTGGTGCGTCGTAGAGCAAGCGGGGCGCGTCCGCGTGGATAGGCTGTGGCTCGCCGCACAGCGAGACCGCTGGAGCGCTGCAGAGCGAGAGGCGCGGCGCGCTGCACAGGAAGAGCGGATCCATCGACGCTTGCCTGATGTCGACAGGGCATCGCATCTGGGGTACACGACCCATCAGTAGCCCCATTCCTCGCTATTGGTGTACTAAGTTAGGGGTCCCTTAGTACCCCAGACTTGTGCACATGTAGTTGCAGCCCTCCGGATGGCAAGGCCTTGCCAGAGGATAACTCAACCCAAGCCTTAACACTTGGACACCAAGACCATGAAGAAGACCTCCAGGCAGGTGATCGAGAAGTACTAAGTTAGTACTAAAGATCAAGACTTCAGTTGTTGGCAAGCCTCGCACCGGCAAGCCAAGACTCGGCAAGCTCCTTGCCGTAAAGCTTCCCCCTTCTCACTTCTCGACCGCTCCACCTCATCAACCAACTGATGGCTTGTCAAGATTAGGTGTCGAGCGGGCAAGCGACTTGGGGAGGATCATCAGGACGCATGTCGGCATGTCGCATCCAGATAACCTTTATTGACACCTGTCTAGTGGATGTGTCGAGGAGATAGGCTCATCCACGTCGACGGCACAGAAGGAGAGACGCCTTTTGCCAAAGGATTGCTATCAGTTCACGGCGAATTAAATGCCCTTGTCCTAGTCCGACAAGATTAGGTTGGATAGCATCGAGACCACTATTGACATACATGTAATGACCATATTGCCACTATGGTGACCCCTTTTCGTCTATAAAAGGAGGCCCATGGCTACCTTGGCACGGGTCGACACCCTGCTCACGCTTACACAGTAGCTGCACCTTGCGGTTGTAACTTGAGCCCCAAGTCAAACCACCCAAAGACAAGAGTAGGGTTTTAGACCTCCACGGCGACCCGAACCTGAGAAAACCTCGCGCGTGTACTCTTGGATTTGCTCTCCGTGCTCGTCGATCTCCCAAGCCAAACTTCAAAGGGATCATTGCCGGTCCAATAGATCGTCGTACCCTAGCATCTTTGGCGTGCTAGGCAGGAGGATCGCTTGTCCAGATCTACTCTAGCAGTCTTCGTGCAAGTTTCACCATCTTCTTCATCCATGGCGCTGAAGAAGAAGAGCGCGGTGGTGGGTGCACCGTCGGGCTCCAAGTTGCCGGTCCAGACGCCTCCGGAGGGCGGGACCGGCGGCAAGCGCTCTCCACACCCTTCCAACGATAAGAGTCCTACTCGCTCCCCTGGAAGCCAGGATCCGCGCGTTGCTATGTTGAGAGGTGGCGCTACGGTTCACAAGGTCGATGCGGTTACGTCCAAGGACGACGCCGCGGGGTCCAAGAATGATGGAGTGGCGGGACACGCACCAAGGCCATCGCAAGATGGACACGAGACGCTTCCTCGCAACGATGTCGACTCTGGCCAACGGCCAGGCAAGGAGCATGTGCAACGTTCTCATGGTACACATGGCCTACCGCCATGTCAAACTGTTGGCGAGCATCGACCACGGCAGTAGGGTAGAGATGGGGCTCCTTCTGGCTCACACAGAAGTCGAAGCGCCTCTTAGTCCTTGCGCCCAATCATGTCCACATCGCCGGCGGAGGCGCTGGCGCAGGTGGAGCTATTGTTGAACTTTCCTCGGGCTCCGGAGACGATGGATGAGTGGTGTGCCACCATCCAGAGCCTCATGGGTTTTGCCAACAACGATGGGAAGTGGCCGGCGGGGCCCTCTCAGTGGCAGCCAACGACACTAGTGCGGGGGGCTGACGGGCGAACTGTGGGTGCTACACCTATGGTGAAGTCCCCTCCCCGGCAAGTATGATAGAGCCAGCGGGTCGACGCCCATGACAGTATGTCCATGGCATCGTCCGATCCACAAGGCCGCCGGAATTGCCACCTAGACCAACGCCAGGTCATCAACGACCGGTGTGCTGAAGATGCTTGAACCACCATCGAGTGACACCAAGAGGCACACCATTAATTAGACACGCGAGAAGGGACGATGGTGAACGAGCCTGCGTCGAGGTTCCCTGGTTGCCTACATTGCAATGTGGGCTGCCCAGCTTTTACTCGTGATCTGCGGCAAGTTCAGTGGCCCCACTCCCGAAATTTCAAGCCTGACTTGCCAGAGAAGTACGATGGCAAGCTCAATCTGTCTGAGTTTCTTGGAATCTACACCATCACGGTGCAAGCTACAGGTGGCGGAGACGACAAGATTCTCGCCAACTATTTTCTGTTGGCACTCAAGTCCAACGTGAGATATTGGTTGATGAACTTGCCAGAGAACTCCATTTCTTCTTGGTTGGACTTGTGTCATGTGTTCGTTGGGACTTATATTCGGGGCCATGAGCCTCCAGGAAAGCCCAGCGACCTTCACTTGATCCCACAGAAGGATGGTGAATCCCTTCGCAAGTACATCCAGAGGTTCAGCCGTGTTCATCACAACATACCCAACGTGCACCCTGTTGTTGTGATTGCGATGTTCCACACGAATGTCCGCAAATCGCAGGATGCGGGTGGAGTTGAACATCGAGCAGGTGAGCTCCGCCAACAAATTGTACACCTTGGTGGATCAGTATGCACGTGCTGAGGAGGGGAGGAGACTTTCCGGGGAGGACGCCGGCGCCAAGGTTGATTCTTTGGATGACAACACTTTCACCCCACAGAAGACAGGCCGGAAGTGCAATCGCAAGTGCAAAGGCAACACAGTGATGTCAGTTGAGAGTTCTGACAACTCAGATGCCGCCAAGAAGCCCAAGACAGACAACCCAAACAATGATCTTGCCAGATGCGCTGATTGTCGAGAGGCTGTGGCAGGCGACAAGCTGAAGGGCTCCGACAAGCCATACTGCAAGATCCACCACACCAAGGGCCACGACCTCAACGATTGCCAGCAATTAGGGCAGCTTGCCGAGAAGCAAAAGAAAGAGTATGAGAAGTGTGACAAAGAGAAAGGTCAAGATGGCGCTAGTGGGTCCGCCAACAAGAACCGCGGTGGTCGTGGCGGTCACCGCGCCAAGGGTCAGCAACAGAAGGATAAGCCTTCTCACGACCGTGAGAAGGAGGGTGAGGATGATGACGAGGAGGAATCTGGAGAACATGAGTTCCAAAAGGCTGTGGAGGCCATGTGCGTTGACGGAGGTGCATCTTTGCACTCCTCTCACCGCCAGCTCAAGCAGTGGGCGCGTGAGATCAACGTGGCCGAACCAACAGTAGAGGCGCAGAAGCCGCTCAAGTGGTCTGACACGCCCATTGTTTTCGATAATGAGGAACACCCTAACCGCACCACTGTGGTCAGGTGTTTGCCTTTGTTGGTCTCACCAAGAATTCACAACCTCAAGGTGACGAAAATACTGGTTGACGATGGGACCAGCTCGAACCTGATCTCCCCCGATGTGATCAGGACACTGCAAATCCCTGATGGAGATCTCTGAGAAAAGGGAACGTTTCAAGGGATCAATCCGGGGAGGATCCAGCCCACCGGTAAGGTCACCTTGCCGGTCACTTTTGGTACCGAACTGAACTAATGACCGAGAAGGTCGTTTTCGATGTCGTTGCCCTACAATGGCATTCTTGGTCGTTCGGACCTGGAAAAGTTTATGGCGGCGTCGCATTACACCTACAATACTTTGAAAATGCCGGGCCCGATGAGCATCATCACCATCCACTCTGACAAGAAAGACGCAGTCATCTACACCGACAAGCTCTACCGGGAGGCAGTGGCAGCATCTGCCATCAAGGCACCTGCTCCTGCCGGCAAAGCTCCCGGGGGAGGAAAGAATAAGAAGACCGGCAAGACCTCTGACAAGGACTTCGGGAAGCGCACCTCTTTGGAGTGTAGCGCACACGTTGAGGATATACCGGAGAGCTCTACCGGCAAGTGCAAGAAGACCAAGGCCTCACCACCTGCTACGAAGCAAGTCTCCGCAAGGGAGGATGGCACTGGCGGTACTTTTACCATGAGTGCCACCCTTGATGGCAAATTGGAAGCACGCTCGTTGCCTTCGTACGGGGGAATATTGATGTGTTTGCATGGCAGCCATCACATATCCCCGGCGTTACCAGGGAGGTGATTGAGCACCACCTTGTTATCTGTCCTGATGCGAGACCCGTCAAGCAGAAGGTCAGGAAGCAGGCTTTGGAGAGGCAAGAGTTCATTGCACAAGAAATCTAAAAACTAGATGCAGCATGCTTGCTCAGAGGAGTGCTACACCCAACTTCGCTAGCTAACCTAGTGGTTGTTCGCAAGGCAAATGGGAAGTGGAGGCTTTGTATTTAGGCCTAGGCGTTCGGTCTAACCGAACCGATCGGTCCGGTTCCTTAGGTTTTTGAGAAATTCGGTTTTCAAATATTCATGACCGATCGGTCATTCGTGGAACTGCTAACCGAGGCTTCGGTGAACCGAAAAGTTGGTTCGGTCCTCGGTTTGAATCGAACGGAACCGATCTTGTTTCGTAACAAGCAGTAGTTCTCTGAAAATTTGAGCTACAGAAGAAAGATAGGATGGAAAATAGATAGTACAATATCTCGTACGTCCAGCAACCCAAGACGTGAGGTGTCTAGGAAACTAATTCATACATGCAATGACCAACTTGTGAGGACGTGAATCCACCAAAAAATAATCCCAACCGGTAAAGGAGATAGTTGAAGAGAAGAAGATGCAATCCAAAGGAACACGGGAGACACGAAGGAAGGGAAGACATAAGGCGTTGGGCGTTGGTTGCCGGGCGGCCGGGCCGCTGCACTACCGGCGCTGGCGAGGTGCCGCATTCACTGATTGGGCGTTGGTTGCCGGGCGGCCGGGCGCCACCACTGGCGTATTCACTGCCAGCCGGGGACTGAGACCAGGACTCGGGACACCTGTGGCGGCTAGGTTAGGAATGGGGAACCGCAAGTTATCCACAAGTAGGGGGTGGGGCTGCTGTTGCTATTGGGCAGGGTGGGTCAAGCGCCTGTGCATTTCTTTTTTAGGATCCAGTATTGTGTTTAATTGGGTCACATGGGTTGGTGGGCTTTGCTAGTCTTTTTGGGCTAGTACATAGCATTTCGGTGTATTCGGTTAGTTCGGTTAACTCTGTCTGGAAACCGAAATCACCGAGTAAATTTCGGGTTTTCACACCTCGGGACCATACAGAGCACCGAATTTCCGGTCTTAGGTCTATTCGGCTTCGGTGTTGGTTTATTCATTGTCGGTTTTTGGTCCTCGGTTTATTTACCCACCCCTATTTGTATTGAATTCACTGACATAAACAAAGCATCCCCGAAGGACCCCTTCCCTTTGGCGTGGATTGATCAGATCGTGGACTCCACCGCCGGCTGTGACCTGCTCTCTTTTCTTGATGCCTACCCTGGTTATCATCAGATCTTCATGGACAAGGAAGATGAGGAGAAGACATCATTGATTACTCCAGGTGGTACGTACTGTTTTGTACGCATGCCTTTCAGATTAAACAGTGCCGGAGAGACATTTGCAAGGGCTATGCAAGTTGGTTTTGGCTCTCAGCTACACAGAAATGTGGAAGCCTACATGGATGATATAGTGGTCAAAACCAGGCATAAGGATTCCTTGATCCAAGATTTAGAAGAGACATTTGCAAACTTACGCAAGATCAACTTGAAGCTCAACCCTGAGAAGTGCGTGTTTGGTGTTCCATCCAGCAAGCTTCTCGGGTTCTTTCTATCACAGCATGGAGTTGAAGCCAACCCTGTCGTGGTTTTGTCACGACAGATGTCCTGGAGAAAGGACTTAGTCGCAATGTTGGGGATATCGCTTATCGCGAACTTATCGGTCGACCCATGATAAGGGGCAAATCGGCTAGTTTATCGGCATATCAGCCGATTTATCGCCATATCGGCTGATTTATTGGCCGATTTATCTTATCGCCAGACACCGGTAAGCGATAAATCAGACAATTTATCGGAATATCGGAAGATATCTTGAATAGTGCTTAGTCATGAGGCCATCGCAACTAGATAGTAGCTTGAACGGGGTTGATCAGAATCGAGAGGCCATTGCAGCATGATGATGATGATCTCGATTACAAGGGTGCTATTTCGCTACCTCTCATCTTGAGAGCGCACCTACTTTGATCTTGTCTAAGACTTGTCTGTTTGTCCTGGCTTGTCCCTCTTTGGGTGCCTTACCCCTCCTTATATAATTTGAAGGGGCCGGCTTACATGTAGAGTCCTAGTAGGATTAGGACTAGTCTATTTTCTATTAAAAGTCAGATACTAGTCCGGGGCTTGCTTCCATTGCCTGGTCTTGCTTCTCTTGTCAGGGAACTTTTCCTCTTCTTGGACCTTCTCCGTGAGCCGACCCACCAGGCCTCTCTGTGAGCCGACCTTCTGCCAGGCTCCACACTGGGCCTTAGGCCTTGTCGTCTTGGTCAACCCGGTAAGCGAGGTGATCCATGAGCCGCCAAGTGATGGGCCGGGCTATACCTCCTGGCCGGGTCAAACCATGGGGAATATCCCCATCATTAGCCCCTAGGTTAGCCTGAATTAATTCATCCTAAGCTCTTGAAAACAAGAATAATTAATAAATTAAGAGAAAATGGCTCGCTCAAAAGGCCGCCTTTATTCTATGAACCGGCTTCTAGAAAAATCGGGTTTCTTCTTCAGATCAACAAGTCGTCTTCCCAATCAACTTGAAAATGACAGTACATTAGCCCCCAAGTGCCATGTTGAGTGTTCACAGCTACATGGGACTTGATGTTTTGTAGGATAAAACTGACTGATGTAGCCCCCAAATGCCAGATCGTGTCCCTGCGACGACTCGAGACTTTTCCTTCCATTGTAGAATAAAATCAAATCCACTGTAGCCCCTAAGTGTTGGGTCGTGCGCCTGTGATGACTTGGGACTTTCATAATGTCTGTAACTGGCAATTTTGCATGCGGGATATGCTGAATTAGGCCAACTCAGAGACTTTTCGGGTTTGAAGAAGAAACAGGCTGGTGTTAACCCGGAAAATCTAACTCCGGCTCTCAGCTCTTAATGACCGTTCCGCCGGGTTGACTGTTGAAACAATATTGATATGGGTCGCCCAGATGGGGATTGTAATAACAGTTCATTTGAAACTCCGTAGAGCTGCGAGTGCCATCGAGCACTTAGTATTCTGCTTTAAAACTGATGATGCTTCATGATGAAAGAAATCCTTGGCCGTGGTTGCAGTGCAACCCGGCAATGTACGCATTGTCTTGTGACTAACTTGTTGCTGGTATAATAGATAACCCGGACCGTGGTTGCAATGCAACCCGGTAATATGTTCTTCATATTTTGTCTTTGTAAGATTCTGCCTTGGCATACAGATGACAATCTCAACCTGGTCGCGGTGCAACCCAGCGCGTCATGTTGCTGGGTACTTTGCATATCAATGGTGAATTTGTTGCTAAATCCATTAAGAGTGCTGCCTTGCATAACACTTCATATTCCATTGCCTTTGATAAAGTCGGTTTCCATGATTTCCTTGCTTGAATTTTTGTTCTCCTTTGTAGCATCACAATAATCCAATTTGCGAATTACCACTAATAATTTATTACACCATGCTCCTTGCTGTAAGCTGGTGTTTTGGATTTAGAAAGAATAGCCATCTCTCTGAGCCGGCTTTGAAAACCACAATCATTTAATACTGGTTGTGATAAACCATGATGAATACCTGGCCATTTTTGCTATCAAAGATTTGTTTGTTCCTGTGGAGTTACAATGTAACCCGGTTTGAAAACCGACTCCTGCGACACAGAAAACCAATATATATATATATATACTTTGACAAGACAATGAATTGTATTATAACAAGTCATATGATATAATATGAACCATGTTTAAATAAACATGGAAAAAATGTCCGCTTTCGATGCCAGTTATTGGTGCTTCATGTTGAAGCCGGCTTGATAGCCATTGGCATTATAACAAAGGCCATATAGGCGTCTGAGTAATAAATTTTATAACTACAATTGGTTAATCTGGACAATAGACCGGTTCCTTCAACATAAATGAATATAGATATGTATTGTATGATGATGCAAAATGTATAATGACGCAATGTATGATGATGTATGTGTATGGTAACAAAGTATAAAAATGTTGGCTTTCAAGGCTCGACATAAGACTGGCTTTCGAGGATCGAGTTTGATTCGCTTCTGTGAAGCAGGCCTTGTAGCCTCTTTTTGTTTATCCTTGCTTTCTTAAAGCCGGCTCTCACATGACTTTAAATCGATGTTCTAACTTTGATAAGTTCAGGGTCAATTTTGATTGACTTATCAAGAGTACACCGGGTTACCTTTTCGAGTAGCATCAAGCTAATAGGCAGGTTTAACCAAGTTTCATAATGGCATATGTCGGGTCAAGAGGGATGTTAATAGCTAAACTCGATGAGTTGGAAGCCCCCAAGTGACCATATGAGCATGGAAAAGCTCAGCATAGGATATACAGGAGACAATGCTACTACTGCAAAACATCTGGGGCCAGATAAGCCAGATTTATTCCGCTGATCATAATATACACAGGAGACAATTCTACTGTAGTTGTGGCAAGGCTTTTGAGCTGTAGGCATTTTAAGGTTACCGAATCGTAGGCATTTTTTTATGTTACCGAACCGTAAAATCACGTGAAGATGAACGTGGTGCTACCTCCGAGGTTAACTCAAAAGTGCCAGTTATTTTATTGAAGAACAAAATCATGAAAGACATCAAAATAACTTAGCTATTTTTATGTCTCAGCATTGGTGATGCAATGTGACCCCACGGAAGGTTAAGGCCGACCGCAGCGTATGAATCTCGTGTCGGTAACCCGGCGGATGGTTCGAGCCGGTGGCTCGTTGATGTTGACTGAACCTTAAGGACGGCGGCTTATGCACCCGTCCATTGAGCAATTCAGTGCAGGCGGAGGCGGGCCGGGCCGCAATGGCGGCGGTCTGCGCACTTCTGTTGGTAGCTCGTGCAGGCGGGCGCGGCTCCGGCGTGTTGATGCTGACATGAGAGCTGGCCGGTAAACTAGCGCGGACACGGGAGTCAGCCGCGGCGTTGGAAACCGGCGTGGACGCGAGAGTCAATCGCGGCATTGTAAGCCGGCGCGGATGCGCGAGTCGGTCGTGTCGTTGGAAACCGGCCTGGATGCGCGAGTCGGCCGCGGCGTTGAAAACCGGCTTGGGCGCGAGAGTCGGCCGCGACGTTGTGAGCCGGAGCGGACATGCGAGTCGACCGCGGTGTTGTGAGCCAGCGCGGACGCAGAGTTGGCCACGGCGTTGTGAGCCGGCGCGGACACGCGAGTCGGCTGCAGGGGCGGCGGTCTGCGCGAGTCGGCCCCGCAAAAAAAAAGCGATCAATCAATCAAAGTTTTGGTTTCCTTTCGTTCGCCTTATTGATCGCCCCCGCGTATCTCTATCGATAGCCTCCATCCCTCGTTAAAAAGGAAAAGTGGACACGAACGATCCCCTACCTTGCATCTCAGGAACGAAAATCTCCCCGCGGCCCCTCACTTCTGCGACTCGACGCCTCCGCCCGCCGCCCCATGCCTCGCATGGCTGGACGCCGCCATCTACACCTACATGTGTTTCTGCGCCCCTGCCGCCGCCGGCGCCCTCCGCTCCCCCCTCCTCCCTTACCCTTCCACCTCCTCCCCTCATTTCTTCACCACGTCTGGGATGAATGAGCTAGGGCAGCAGGCCAGGAGCGTTGTGGCGCAGTACCGGGAAGACTTGGCTGCAGGTCGATGCGTTCGCGGCGCAACTACATGGTGCTCATCGGCGCGACGACTTCGTCATCAACATCACGCTGTGGCGGGTCATGCTCGGCACCACCACGCTCGTCGGCCTCTCCAAGGCAAGGCGGCGGTGTCTACATGAGGCGTAGCAAATGTATGAGGATGCGTGGAAGGCCAACATCCCAGACTTAAGGACTCTCCTTATTCCATCGAGGACACCATCACAGGTGCGTCAATCTCAGACCTCTCCCATTGTTGTCATTAATTTTTGGTAGACTGTGTGGCTCTTTCTTAGTGCTTGCATTAATTTTGATTTATTCAGCGTACTGAGTTGTCTTGTGAGATTGATTAGGTTCATATTTCAATTTTAGTCGAGAATGAATGATTTTTTAGATCAAGTGGAGAATAAAACCATGGCAAACAATATATGCACTGGGTTTGACGGCAGGTTGATTAAAACCATGGTAAACAATATACTTTGAGAATCGCTGGAGCAATATATTTTCCCGTGTGGATTGGAAAAAATATATCCTTATAGTCATAACATTAAAAAGGACTATCGATAAACAATTAATCCTCTTTTTTTATATAGTTTCTACTTTCTACACAGGACGTTCCCAAACATGTTCATGATACCTGAAATGCCTATAAGTGATGAAGAGATCTGAAACATGTATTTCAGCTGGCAGGTGTCTGTGGCTGACGGCAAAATGCACACGCAGCAAAGCTGGCTTGCCTCGGGAGCTATCAAACCTGGGTAGCAGGGTAGCTCGAATAAGTGGATTGACTAGCAACAGACGCACATAGAAGATAGCTGATTGGATAGCCACTGACACGTAAACATGCATGTTCTTTATATTTCTTCAACACACTGTGATTACAATGCTATTTCTATATGAGCAATGCTACACACACGACACTATTTGAACGATTTATGCACGATGATTGAGCTGAGCCCCTTTCATTACGTCTGGTGCATGGATTAGCACCCTTGGATCAGTCGTTGTGCAAGGGTCAGCTAGCAAACTGTCGTCCATAAAGTAGTTTCGTTTCTATATTTCTACAAGTAACTGTTAATCTTTTATCGATGTTTATCTCCTGGTCGTATCTTTATTAACCGGTGGTCAGTTTTCTTAATTATTTGTTGGTGAGAATTATTCTGCATTTGTTGTTGTCTTATTGGCATCATCATTCAATCATATTTTCTAGGCTGTGTTGATTTCATGATTATTTAATGTGTGTGTGTGTTGCACAAACTATGTATCACCTCAATATGTTCTTGATTATCTTATTTTATAGCTTCTTTTGTTGAATGAATATCTCCAAAGTTTCTAACTTGCAGTATCTGCTCATAGGGAGGAAGAGAGGAGCTTACTGTAGGATGCCAAGATCTTTCTTCACTGCCAAAGAGAGGAGTGAGATGTTCGTGCTTTTGTTCATTTGCATGACCATTGTTTCTTTCTTTCTGTTTCTTATAACCACATCAATGAAATCCTCTTCAATCTTAGCCTCCTTTGTTGCCAGGAATGTAGCCACAATATCCTAGCCGGTGATGCTACCTGAAGATCATGCACAAAATTGTCATGTTAGGGCATTGTCGGCATGGGAACACCGGACTGGCATGTGTGACGATGGTGTCTGGCAGGTTTTGACCACAACCCACTTTACAGGTGGACAGGTAGGGTCGACTGCCTGGCTGGGTGATGTGGTGCACGAGTAGCCTAGGAGGAACAAGAATAGGAAAGGAGAAGATAATGCCATATTGCCATCTTGACTGAAGGTTGGGCACCTGACGATGCTTGTCAATCAGAACTCTGAAGATATATTGTGTGATGCTTGTCAACCAGAACTCTGTAGGTTTTATGTCTTATACTTTTGACTTATATACATTACTAAATTAAAGAGATAGCAATGTTCAGGAGAAGATGCAGTGCTGCAAACAACTAATCATTCTCATAGTAGCTAGCAAATCATTTTATATTATATGAGTTATTCTATTCTTCATGTGTAATATTACTATAGTTGTAGGATTTATTTCTGTTCAGTTTTAATAGAATACTTCAGGTTTGAATGGTGAGATGTCTTCAAAAAAGGAGAGATGTAGTGATTGTAGATTTTTGGTTGGCAATATCTAAGTAATACTACTGAAGATAAATGTTCTTGATCTGTGCCGCTTGGATAAGAGATCTGATGGTGCTACTTCAGAACATTACGTGGCCTATAATCCGCGACATTCTGATGGTTGTATAGATTAGAGAGAAATATCGAAAAGGTATTGTCCTTTTTCTTGCAATGTTAGTGTTAAATAATTACCATGTACCTTAGTACCCATAGATTGTTGGAATTTCGCCCACAGATCAATCACATCAAAATTACACAGAACACGCAGGCACAAAAAAATTATGTCTAAGGGCCCTTGTCGTGCCCTTCTTTTTCCACTTTATTTCTCTTTTTCGTCTTTTCTTTACATGTTGATTCCAACATAGATAACATTTTTGTGTAGCAAAGGTGATAGCTAGATCGTACAATTAGCGATCTGCACGCCTAATTTGAAAGTACAATTTGTACTCATAGCATGACCTTTATCGCTCAATATGTCAGAAGCTTAGATTCTTTGGTGTTCATTTTACATCTTATTAAGATGAGACGTACTTTCCATTGTGTTATGCCGCTAATGAATGTATCCAATTTATAATGTAGTGGCTAATTTCATGAACTAAGTAGGCGTTAACACTAAAATACATCAACACGCCTTCTTGTTGTATTACACTAACACGCCTTCTTGCTGAATTACTAAGTAGGTGTAATACCATTGTATATCTTTTCAGTTAATGGTGTATCTATAGTTTTGCACAACACGCTTTGTTACATTATTTATTGCAGAGGAGACGACACAATCACCAAGGGGGAGAAACCAAGCACGGCGAACCACCCATGCCAAGTTCACCGCAAGATTTACAACACCATCGCCCACGAAAAACCACATTAGGCTGACATAGATACATGAGCGATAGCAGAGAAGGGTCGTCACCAAAGCACGAACCCAAGCTTCTTTGTTTTCCCCGTTATTGTAAATAGAAATAGATCAGCAAGCTGGCATAATATGGATGCCAATTCGCTCTCTTATTGATAATCCAATTCATGAAAGAAAATGTGTCCTATTGAGATGATATCCAGTATTTCTAACATTTTTACACAACATATATTTCCAATTTCTTAAGCTACTACCTAGAGAATATGTTTCAATACAAATGTATTTTCAGAGAAAGCCCGTGTAGCCGCATGGGTTGATAACTAGAGTTGCATTTTGAATATTGTATTATTGAAGTACCATCACCTATTAGTGTGTGGAATGTAGAAGTTAGAAAGAGTTTATCTTGAAAATTGAATGCATGGTATGAGATATCGCCGTAAAGTTTCATCTCTCGCTAGACATTTGGCAGCCCATTTTATTATATTTATGAGAGATGGCCAAGCGGAGTTCGACAAGACACTTAGTACTATCGTGCAAGGTGGAGTCTGAGGAAGAAAACACAGAGGAGAAAGGATCGTGGAAGGAAGTAGAGTGCCACGTGGTCGTCGAGAAGAAGGAGGGAGAGGACGATGAGGAGGAAATGCATTTATCTACCACTTCAGAACCATGAGATATCATCCCATGTGATTAGTCTATGACTCTCATGTCATATGGCATTTTCCTTTATACACATATTTTGTTAGCCCGTGGCAACGCACGGGCATCGTACTAGTATATGATAAATTTTGTCAGCTAGCTGTTCCATAGGTGCATGCGGGTGACACTGTGGTCTTTTGGTTGGACAAATGGAGATTAGACGACAGAGCTATCTCGTTGAAGGAACGATTCCCACGTCTTCACTCCTTTGTCATTGATGACATGATCACGGTTAGGGACTTCTTTGAGCTGTCGGCAGTGACTGATAATCTTCATCTTCCTATGTCATCAGTGGCTTATCAAGAGTTCCATCAACTTCAATCTCTATTACCCCTAATCAATCTTGATCCTGAGGGTAAGGACATCTGGAAATGGCCATCAAAGTTTGGGGAATTTCAATCAAAGATTCACTATGAGTTTAAATTCTGCCATCTGGTGGTTGATCCTATATTTAAGTGGATCTAGAAATGCTCATGCACTCTTAAGGTCAAGGTTTTTGGATGGCTTCTGCTGATGGATTGTTTAAATACCAGGGATATGATGCAATGCAGACATTGGAATATTCAGGATGACACTTGTGTTTTGTGCCATATGTCCAGCCATGAGGATTGTGTTCATCTTTTCTTTGCTTGCAACTTTAGCCAACGTGTATGGAATTATTTTGGTATTTCTTGGATCTCCCATCCTAACCAGACTACTTATATGATGGCCTCGGCTGCCAGAAGGGATTTTGGTTTTCCTTTCTTCTCTAAAGTGGTCTTTACTGCCACCTGGAATATTTGGACTCAGAGGAATGGAAAGATTTTCAGAAATGAGACACCTAGCTTCAGAGCTTGGACGAGAAACTTTGTACATGATATTTCCCTGCTAGCTGATAGGATTAAATGTAAATATAGAGATAGTTTTCTCTCTTGGATAGCTTCTCTCCCATAGGTTTTCTTGTAAGTATTCCTTTCTTCCTTTCGTATTTTGTACAATGTTTTCTCTTGAGCTTTAATAAAGAGCTGTGAGGCTGTTGCCTTGCAGTATATAGTAAAAAAACGCATCTTGATAATTCCAGAAGCCACCGGCAGGATAGTGGAGTGGGCGTTGGAGTTGACAAGCTTTGATTTGAAGTTTGAAAGTACATCAACAATCCAAAGCAGATCCTTGGCAGAGTTCATTACAGAATGGACAACAACTCCAGACAAAGAAATACTAGAGACCTCGCATCCTGGCAAGGAAGCACCGCAAGATTGGATGATGTACTTTGATTGTGCCTTTTCGCTCCAGGGCGCCAGTGCTGGAGTGCTACTTGTCGCACCCACTGGAGAGCATCTCATGTATGTGGTTCAAATGAAGTTTCCCCAGGAACAGGCCACCAACAATACTGCTGAGTACGAAGGGTTGCTTGCCGGACTCCACATTGCAATCGACCTTGGCATCAGAAAGTTGATTGCCAGAGGCGACTCGTAGTTAGTGGTGAAGCAAGTGAACAAGGATTACAAGAGCCAGTTGATGGAAGCATATGTGGATGAAGTGAGGAAGTTGGAAGAGCACTTTGATGGTCTACAGGCAGAGCATGTTCCTCGTGCTAAGAATAGCAATGCCGATGATGTGTCGAAGCTTGGCGCTAAGAAATTACCTGTGGAACCAGGTACATTTGTGCTCCTTCTGAATCAACCCTCAGTTACACCATCGACGAGGCCAAGCAAGAGAAGAAAGTTGAATTCTGGCGAGTACTTTCCGGTAGAGCTTCCAATAGCCACCGGGAAGGAGCTTGCCGGAAACAACCACTGGTACAGCGAGGTGATATACAAACGGTTTTTAACCCCTTTCCGCGACGGCGTTCTGAACCGTCGCCTAGTAAGTGACTGCGATAGGGGGGTCCTTCC
The DNA here is from genome assembly GCA_011799875.1 of Thinopyrum elongatum. Lineage (NCBI taxonomy): Eukaryota > Viridiplantae > Streptophyta > Magnoliopsida > Poales > Poaceae > Thinopyrum > Thinopyrum elongatum. The sequence goes on along the minus strand of CM022302.1, from coordinate 402,056,553 downwards.
CACACGACCCAGAAACCGTCGGGGATAGGCCCTCCTGGCACACACGCTCGGCAAAATGAGGTCGTGTGTGACGGGTGAGTGATGAAATACGGTTATACATATAGTTGTGCTAAAAAAATACAATTATACAGGCCAAATCATTTCCGGTCGTAAGTATATCCCACACAGTCAGTCCCGGCTAAACGTTTCCGTTCGTATGTACATTCCACACAGTCAATCCAAGGAATATGTTTCCGTTAGTATGTACATCCCACACAGTCAAACGAAGAAGTATGTTTCCGTTCGTATATACATCCCACACAGTCACTCCAAGAAAAACGTTTCCGTTCGCAGGTACATCACACACAATTTTCCCCATTAAATCGTTTGTGATAGCGTTGCCATTACACACGATATTAACAATTTTATCGTTTGCGTTATTGAATGCATCACACACGGTGCGTAGAAGAAACTGTGTGGCATAGGATATCCATCACACACGCTTTTTATGTGGTTAATGTTTGCACAAGGTGGCCTAACGCAAACAATTTTCAAGAGGATGTCGTGTGTGATTGTTCATTGATCCAACACGGTTTATTCCTAGAAACTGTGTGCGTTGCCTGAGGTCATCGCCCACGGTGTTTTCTCAATAACTGTTTGCAATAGAAAAACCCAATTAGCAGGCTAGTTGCCCTATTATTAATAATCCATTTATTAATCTAATTGACATTTCATATTAAGCACACAATATATTTCATTTCCATATTAAGGAAGCAGGATTTCATAATTGAAATACATCAGAGTACAACATCATATAGCTTCAGCACTCAGCTACCCCATTACACAACTGCACCAGCACCAAGTTTCACATGCAACAGCTATAACCTTTCGAAATTAGCATCATAGATGGTACATAGACAGATGAATCTCATCTGGAAAACTGCTGAAGTGGAAGGCGAATATTGAGCCTTCATTGATGTTGAAGGTCTTTGCAACTTTAGGCCAGTGCCTGTGGATGATTGACCGTCCATCATTCGTCCTCTTCAGGAACACTTCAATATTGAACCGTGGGTGTTGTATGAATACCTTTCTCGCCTCCTGACCATACAGGTGGTTTGAGAGGTAATCATCAGTGAACTGCTTTGGAAAGGCCTGAAAACAAGGATGTGCATAAATATCTTCTCTAAATTGGAAATGGGGCAAAGGAATAAAAAAAGGCAAGGTATAATAGTTAGTACCATCCTGTAGTGAACTGATGTCTTCTTCATTGTGCAGACAAAGATCTTGTTGTTTTTTGTCACTAATTTCTTTGTCCTAACAATCTTTCTGAGTTTCTTGACTTGACTGATATTCATGGACAACTCATTTCCCCATATGCAAAAAGGGTCGAACAGTGGGTCAAAACCTCTGACAACAGGACCTACATGTGCAAGACCAAATTGTTAAAAACCTAAATATTAGAATGGTTCCTGCAATTGCATAATAATATGCTATTAGACAAAGGACCATGCATGTGCAAACCTCGATTGTAAACCTTAGTGCCTCCCATTGTTTCCCTGCAACACATATAAGGTAGTTAGTGATCAGGTTAAGTGAGGGTTCGCATGCTATCAGTAAAATATGTTGATGAAAAATAAGAACATTGCAGATTCATCAGATTAATTCGAGCCACATGGAAAAACCATTTATTCAAACCAAGCATGATTAAGAACTAGGAAATATAGCAATTGTATATGTTTCTCATGTATTAAGTGCAGCCAAATTCAATTTATTCATCACATGCACAACAATACAAAATTCTATCCACGACAATTGGACATCGCATTGCAGAATTGAACCAAGCAGTTAACTAAACACCACAACAAATGAACCAAACATTAACTGAGAACCACATTGCACAATATAACATACTCCTAATAGAAGATTAGACAGTTAACCAAACCAAGCATGCTTAACAACTTGGAAATATAGCAATTGTATTTGTTTCTCATGTATTTAGTATAGCCAAATTTGATTTATTTCTCACATGGTATACAATAACAGAATGCACCCACAACAATTGAACATCGCATTGCAGAATTGAACAAAACAGTTAACTAAACAACACAACAAATGAACCAAACGTTAACTAAGCACCGCATTGCAGAATGTATGACATACTAGAAGATCAGACAGTTAACCAAACCAAGCATGCTTGACAACTTGGAAATATAGCAATTGTATTTGTTTCTCATGTATTTTGTAAAGATAAATTTGATTTATTTCTCACATGGAAGACAATACAAAATTGCAGCCTGAAGAATTGAACATCACATTTGCAAAACTAAACCAAACAGTTAACTGAAGATGACAACTAATTAACCAAACAGTTAATAAGTGAGCACCACATTGCACGACATATAGAACATATAGACTAGAGCAACAGATTGCATGGTAAAAGTAGATAGGACAATTCACTAGAATTTGTTAAGGAAAGGCAGGAGCATCACATCCAACGGGTAAACCGAGCATGCTTAACCAGCATAGCTAGCAAACTGAACATAGGTCCTTATAGTGAGCTAATAAGACAAGCTACTCCTCATCGTCGGAGATATCGATGATGATTGGCTCCCTGGACATGGAAGAGGGTGAGGCCTCCACACCGTGGGTGCCCTTGTCGTAGTGGTGAGTTGCCTGAGCCACTCCGGGCACCAACCTGCTGCCTCTCGAGTTGAGGTAAGCACGGGCACGCTGAGAAAACACCTCGTAGCCTTCGTCGAAGGCACTGACGGTGGCCTCGAGGAAACGCCACGAACTGACATTTAAAGCAGCCAACCGCATCGCGGCGTCGGCGCGCGAGGCGTCGACGGTGCCCTCGACGGCAAGGTGCTCCTCCAATATCTGGGCGTCGGCACGAATGGCAGCCATCACGACCTCACCCGTGCGTGCGGCCGCGATTTGCTTCTCCACTGCCAAATGCTCCTTGAGCTCCTGGCTATACTGCGTGCACCATGGCTTAGGGCGGCGCTTATTTGGGGGAGGGGTCGGTGATTTGGGTGGAAGGTGTCACGCCGGCGGTCGGGGCATGTGGGATGTGGAAGGAGGAGGAGGATGGGGGTCGGGTGTGGATTACCTGCCTGGATCGACGAGGCCGAGCAGCGTGAAGGAGGGTCACCGGCGAGGAGGCAGCGCTGCAAGCAAGGAGTGAAGGTTTCAACTTGGAAAGGAAGGCGAAAATAGGGGAAATGTGGCTTTTGGTAAGGGGGAGGGGCGGGGAGGTAGATATTTCCGCGGAAGCCGAAAATTTTGGATCGGTGCAGCGAAAAAACTGGCGCGCAAAGTGTCATCAGACACGGTCCCTTATTCAGAACTATGTGCGATATGTGAACATCACAAACGATTCAGATAGCTTAACCCATGTGTGATGAGTTTGAACGTCAAAAATTTTGGTTCGAATTTCCCTGGTTACAGTGGTCATCCACGTCATTGCATAATTTGGGTACACAAAGGAGACTACAGCACACCCACACTTCTTAATCGAGCAAGTTCAGCAATTAAACAAAGCTACCTGACCTAAACATTACTCTACAAATTAAAGACCGGCGCTCTTAATTAAACAAAACAAAGAGTACTACTACGGCTGGTGCTCGTCGATCTCCGCCGCCTCCTCCATGTCCAGCTCGCGCCCGACGGTCTCTTAGGGAAGGGGCTCCATGGCATCCATCGCACCATACTCGGCAAGCATCTCGCCATCCGCGTCCGCCATCTCTTTGGAAAAGGCCGCCATGAGCTAGGCGTGGGCGGCCGTGATCTGGGCTTGGATGGGCTCTGTCATGGCAAGGTATGCGGCGGAGGAACGGACGGCTGCTCGAACGCTCTCGGCGATTGCCAACTCTTCGGCCGTGGGTTGCCGACCATTGTCGAAGAAGCTTCATTCAATTTGTGCGGTGACCACCACGAGCTAGGCGTGGGTGGCCTCGACATGGTCGCGGGCGGCATCCATCAGGGCTAAGGCCACCGCTGTGGAACAGACAGCTGCTGTGCTGCTCTCGCCAGTTGCTATCCTCGAGGCAGATGTTGCTGTCGTCACCTGAGAAGCAACAGCGGCCGTTTGGGCTGCCTTGGCCGCTCGGTCGCAGATTGCGGCCGCGCTCATGAACCTTGTTAGCACGCGCCTGGCGGCTGCGGCCGCGCTCTCATCGGAGTGGGCCGCTGGAGTTGCCCTGACGAAGCGGGTCCACGTCCCCATCTTTCACCGACGACGATTGAATAGTGAAATGATATTTGGGGAGCGAGCTAGTGTGCTTGACACACCGGCTGTGGACTGTAGCTGACGCACCTTCTCGCGTAAGCCATATGCGTACCATACTCCGACGGTGCTCCAAGATATTTTGTGCTGCATCTCACACGGTTGGTGATAATTAAATGTGTGCGATCTACTTGATTTTTCATCTTGATTTGAATTACATAATTGGGTCACAGCGGCAAAGGAGGATGTTTGAATTGCTAGAACTTTTATCTGCACTGAACATGCAACTATAGGTGTGTCGTCAAAAAAATTAGAATTATTCAGGGTTCGTTTGGACATTTTTATACATTAACTTGGTTTTCTAGGCATTTCAGGTGCACAATTCAAAATTAAACTACATGCACATGCTCCGGTGCACCAAAATGGGTTGTAAAAATCATATGTGTGCCCATGGGTTGATGCTTATGTCCCATGCAAGAAATGGGGATGAATTTCAAACACCACGACACCGTGGCTCTCCGGCAACGTTGAGGTACTTGCTTTTGTAATTCTCATAAATCCAAAACTCGTCTGAAATTCATGAACCTTGGCATGCTATCATGGAATGGCATCAACATGCTGGGGTAACAAATATTGTCCCATTTGGGGTAGGTTATGGTATAAGCTTCTCACAAACCAGAGCTTCTCACAAGAAGCTTCATGGTTCCGGTAGGGAAACATGTCACCTTTGTGGACGAAACGATATATGTTGCCTCTTCTTAATTTCAAAAAATTTCTAGTGTCAACGTAGAACAACAGGAGTATTGTGTCATTTTTTGGGATTTTTCGTGGTTCGCTAGGACATTTTTATACATTAACTGAGTTTTCTATGCATTTATGTGCATAATTCAAATTTGAACTACATGCACATGCTCCAGTGCATATAAATGGGTTGAAAAATCAAATGTGTGTCCTTGGTTGCAAGTGTAGGTCCCATGCAAGAAATGGGAATGAATGCCAAACACCTTTGCCACCATCGCTCGGCCGCAAACATTGAGATACATGGTTTTAAAATTCTAGTAAATCAAAAACTCATCTGAAATTCATGAAACTTGACATGATATCATGGAACGGCATCAACATGCCGTGGTAAAAATATTGTCCCATTTGGGGCAGGTTTGGGTATAAGCTTCTCACAAACCAGAGCTTCTCACAACAAGCCTCATGGTTACGTTATGAAACGTTTCACCTTTCTGGATGAAACGATATCCGTTGCCTCTTCTTGATTTAAATTTTTTTACTATCAACATAGAACAACAAGAGTGTTGTGTTAAATTTTGGAATTTTTCAGGGTTCGTTTGGATATTTTTATACATTAACTGGGTTTTCTATGCATTTATGTGCATAATTCAAATTTGAACTACAGGCACATGCTCCAGTGCATGTAAATTGGCTGAAAAATCAAATCTGTCTCCTTGGTTACATGCTTAGGTCCCATGCAGGAAATGGGAATGAATGTCAAACACCTTGCCACCATCGTTCGGCCGCAAACATTGAGATACATGGTTTTCAAATTCTAGTAAATCCAAAACTCGTCTGAAATTCATTAAACTTGGCATGCTATCATGGAGCGGCACCAACATGCCGTGGTAAAAATTTTGTCCCATTTGGGGCAGGTTTGGGTATAAGCTTCTCACAAACCAGAGCTTCTCACAACAAAGCCTGGTTGTTTCAGTAGGGAACGTGCCACCTTTGGGGACGAAACGATATTCGTTGCCTCTTCTTGCTTTCAAAATTTTTCTAGTGTCAACATAGAACAATAGGAGTGTTGTGTTAAATTTTGGAATTTTTCGGGGTTTGTTTAGACATTTTTATACATTAACTAGGTTTTCCAGGCATTTTATGTGCATAATTCAAATTTGAACTACATGCACATGCTCCAGTGCATATAAATTGGTTGAAAAATCAAATCTGTATCCTTAGGTCCATGCTTAGGTCCCATGCAAGAAATGAGAATGAATGTCAAGCACCTTGCCACCGTCGCTCGGTCACATACGTTGAGATACTTTATTTTTAAATTCTAGTAAATCCAAAACTCGTCTGAAATTCATGAAACTTGGCATGCTATCATGTAGCGGCATCAACATGCTATGGTAATTTTTTTGTCCCATTTGGGACAGGTTTGGGTATAAGCTTCTCGCAAACCAGAGCTTCTCACAACAATCCTTATGGTTTTGGTAGGGAACGTGCCACCTTTGGGGACGAAACAATATCCATTGCCTCTTCTTGCTTTAAAATTTTTTCTAGTGTCAACATAGAACAACAGGAGTGTTGTGTCAATTTTTGGGATTTTTTGGGGTTCGCTACGACATTTTTATACATTAACTGGGTTTTCTAGGCATTTTATGTGCATAATTCAAATTTGAACTATGTGCACATGCTCCAGTGCAGAAAAATGGGTTGAAAAATCAAATGTGTGTCCTTGGGTGCATGCTTAGGTCCCATGCAAGAAATGGGAATGAATTTCAAACACCAGGGCACCGTTGATTGCCAGCAAAACGTTGAGATACTTTGTTTTTAAATTCTAGTAAATCCAAAACTCGTCTGAAATTCATGAAACTTGGCATGCTATCATGGAATGGCACCCGGCATGCTGTGGTTGTCGGATTCAGGGCTCCGCAGACCCGAAGAAGGTTCGAACTCTGGGGCATGTGTGAAGAACTCAACCTCTCCAGCCAACCAACCCGTCGCCCTACAACCTAGCTCGATGAACAGGAAAGAAGATGGACATGGCAGTTTACCCAGGTTCGGGCCACCTTGCGGTGTAAGACCCTACTCCTGCTTTGTGGTGGATTAGCCTCACGAGGGGCTGAGGATGAACTAGTACAGAGGATGAACAAGCTCGCGAGGATCGCTCTGTTGAGAATGAGTCGACCTCTTCTATGGTGGTGGCTAACCTATATTTATAGCGGCCTCGGTCCTCTTCCCCGAAAACGAAGGCGGGAAGGGATTCCACAACGGCCAATTTGAAAGGGGACAAGTAGTACATCTTATCCCGATGAAAGGTGGTCTTCTCCTGCAAAGCTCTGGTCGTGACACTGGAGTGGGCTCGGCGATGACATCCTTCCTGCCGTCCTGGCGGTCTTGGTCTCGTTGCACGGGAATGGAAACCTTTGGCTGATTCCTCGGGACCCCACGCCTGCGCTTGCCTACTCAGCACCAAAGAGGAAACTGTCTTCTCTGCGCCTGCTGGTGCCCGCCTGGCCTTGGTCACCATGGCTTGCGTCACCGCAACCTCATGAGGTTGGGCACTTGCATAGGAAACTCCGCTCCTCAGGAGCAGCCCAGGGGTGGCCGCTCCCTCAGGAGGTCTTGGCGTCGTCTGCCTCGCGAGGCTTGGCCCCTCGCAAGGGTCTTGTCTTGTTGGTGTTGTAGATGGTCCATACCAGGCCGTCGATGGAGCCACGCCATGGGCCGCAGGCAGGCAAGTCTGGGTACCCTGGTTCCCAGAATGCCGACAGTAGCCATCGGGCCCAAGGCACGCTCGGAATTGGCTTCGAGGCGAAGCCAAAGGGCAAGGGCGAAGCGCCGCGGGCCCCAATTGCCTGCGGACCGAGCCGACGTGTGGCGCTTGATGGGACGTGGGCGTCTCCACTTCCCCACGTTGCCTCGGCAACTGTCCAAGCTGACAAAAAGACTGGCGCCCGCACCGCACCATCATTGCCTTCTCTTCGCATTGCTTTAGATCCCCTTTCTTCCTGCAGAGAACACCTCCAGATCTAGTCGAATTCCTCCTCCCTTCCACGTCTCTTCTCCAAGTTCTTCGCAGATGGCATCTAGGAAGGCGAATCCGGCCACACAGGCCGCGAGCTCCTCTTCTTCTCCCGCGCCAGCCCTCGGTGCATCCTCCATTACTGAGGAGAGGCACCTCGCCGCCGCGCTCCCGCTGACGGCGAGCAATGACAATGAGTCGAAGGAGACGATGCTCCTGGCAGGCTCCGCTGACCAAAAGACCCTGGCGGGGATGTTCTATCCCTTCTTCCTTCATAGTGTCTTCGCAGGGCTCATCCCGCCTTTCTTTGAGTTCTTCACCGCCGTCCTCGACCATTACCAGGTTCAGGCTCTGCATCTTCAGCCCAATTCCATCCTTCTACTGTCGATCTTCGCCTTTTACTGCGAGGCGTTCGTGGGTGTGGTGACTTCCGTTGTGCTCCTCCGTCATTTCTTCTATCTCCGGATGCACGACCCAACCCAGCGTTCAGGCTGTGTCTCCTTTGCCGCGGTCCATAGTGGCAACGCGCTCATGAGGGCCGGGAAGAAGGTGGAGAACTTCCGGCGCAAGTGGGTCTTCATGGATGCCAGGGGCCTCCACGCGTGGCTGGAGCTGCCAACCGAGCTGCCGGAGAAGCTTGATTGGTGGGGTCATGAGAAGCTCACCGACCCCCGAGCGGCACCAGTCCTGAAGAAGATGATGGCGGACATGGAGGCCGGGGCATTGACGGGGGCCATGCTTGTCAAGGAGTTCCTGCGCCTGGCCCGCTCTAGGCACACTCGCGCCCCATGTGGGAGTTCAAGGGCGCACCCCATGTGGGAGTTCAAGGGCACAGAGGAGGACATCCGGCTGCGCTCGGGGAGCCTGACGGGCGATTAGCTAGACATGGCCATGCACACCCTGCTTGAGAAGGATCCGGGCAGCCTCCCGGCGGCCTACATCCCGCTGTATTGTCGTGCGGACAGGGCAGCGCTGGTCGCCACCATGCCCATCTTCAACGAGCTGGGGCTCATGCCGCCCGAGCTCCCCAACTCCCTGGTGCTGGTGTCCTCCGGTGACGACGCCGGGGAAAAGGGGGAGGAGGACTCGGAGGCGACCGTGGACGATGTGGTGGAGACCTCTCCTGCGTCGCAGAGCGAGCTTCTTTGCGGCCTCTCCGACGATGACAACGCTGCCGAGCCCCCGGTCACGGAATCCCCGCGCTCCACCGGGGTCGTCACGAGGTCCGGGGCCACTCCCCCAGCCCTGCAGAGGCCAGGATGAACGATTCCGAAGAAGAGCGGGGCAGCGCCCCTCCTCGAGGCGGCGCCCTTGCGTTGCCGCCTGCCGACGCCACACCGAAGCCGGTCATCGTGCGCCCTATCATCCCCCAGGATGCGGCCAAGACCGCGCCCAAGAAGGTCAAGCGTGCCCCGGCCTTGGCCAGGAAGAGGGCGTACGTCACCTCTGACGAGTAAGCGTCTTGCCTTGTTTTCGTTTGCCGCCTCTTGATATCGTACTCATAGGGCTCCCCTCCTGGTGACCAGGGCGGTCGTCGTGGTGAAGAATAAGAAGGCTGATGTCGAGACACCCGAGGCATCATCGCTCGCCAAGGCCGTGGTGGCCCCAACGCAAGCTGAAGAGGCCGCCTCGCACTCCCCTGCGACGGAGCAGGCCCCCAAGGGTACGGTGGGGGAGCCTCAGTAGGAGTCTGCCTCCGTAGGCCAGCAGGCTCCGGAGCCGCCCATCCCTATCGTGCCCGTAGGGGGTTCGGGGGCTCCAGAGCCCCAAGCTGGCCTTGCTGCTGTGGCGACGCCAGTCCTCGCGCCGGTGTCGCCTCTTCCCCAGGCCCTTGTGTTGGCGGATTGCGGCCCCTTTGTCAGGCCCGGGGCTCTGGAGGAAACCTTCAACGCGCTGGACCAGCTCCGGACCGATCTCCATGACGCCGACAAGTGCATGGTGAGGGAGCGCATGGGGCTTATCTCGGGGTGGCTCTAGGCCGACGCGTCCGCCAGGACGGCCTGGAGCCGGGCCGAGGCCGCCGCCGCGGAGAGCTGGAGGGAGGCCAATGAAGCCGCGAGGGCTCATGACGCAGCACTGGCCAACGCGGCGTCCGCCAAGGAGCGCTGCGGCAAGGCGGAGACTAAGCTAAAAGGTCTCCGCGAGGCGCAGGATGCCCACACCCAACGGCTCCATCAGCAGGAGGAGGAGCTCAAGGCCCGCGAAGTGGCGCTCGCCGACCGCGACGCCAAGCTGGCCCAGGCAGCCAAGGACCAAGCCGTGGAGCGGGACCGCCTGGGCAAGTTGAAGGCGGAGGTGGACAAGGCGCAGGCGTCCCATGCCCAGCTCGTCTCTGATGCGACGGCCTAGCTAGAGGCCAAGGAGAAGACCCTCGCCACCGCCGAGAGAACGGTGGCCGTGGGACGCGAAGCCTTGGTCTGCTCCGAACTCAGGTCTCGCAAGGCGCTGCGCTCCCTTTACGGGGGAGGGTACGAGAAACCGCTGGCGACTCTGGAGGATGGCCCTGCTGGACTTCTCCCCAAGCTTGCCGAGGCGCTTGAAGGCGTCGCCGCTGGGATGGACTCCGTGGTGGAGGGGGAGTGCTGCGCGCTCTTTACTTCGGCCGCAACGTGCGTCTTCAGCCACCTCCTCCTCCGAGACCCAGGCTTCGACCTTGGCGCGTTGATCGAGCCGGTGGCCCTTGAATCTCGCACCGCTGCTGCCAAGGCCATGAAGAAGCAGGTGGAGGCCCTACTTGGGAAGTTCCTCTGCGTCCCCAGCCCCGCAGCTGTGGCGGCAGAAGCCGGCGACGAGGATGGTGGGAGTGTCATCGATGGCGGGCTTCCCAAGGTGAGCGATGGCGGCCACCAAGGCAATGGTGGTGCTTCTTCCTAGTTGACCCTGCAACATTCATGGTGCCTCACGGAGGCGTGAGAACTTCCGTTTGAACTCGTGGAACATTTCGTTTTGTAATAATTTGCTAGAACTCCGCGATTTCTCTTTCGTGCTTGGTTTCCTTCGTGTTTACCTCAGCGTTCTGCGTCGGCAGGGCCCAGCCCCGCGGATACCTCGACCGCCGTTGGGGCGTCCGGATCACCAGGACGAGACCAAAGGGTGAGGGGCTACGTGACCAGTGAGGCCCCTGAGGCGCGATGCTCGGGGGTCCCCCTTGACGTACGAACAACCTCGATGTTCTGCGTCGGCAGGGCCCAGCCCCGCGCGTACCTCGACCGCCGTTGGGGCGTCCGGATCACCAGGACAAGACCAAGGGGCGAGGGGCTACGTGACCATTGAGGCCCCTGAGTCGCAGTGCTCAGGGGTCCCCCTTGACGTACGAACGGCCCTCATGAAGGAGAAAGGAGCAGTGGTACAAGGTAATCCGGAGTCCTCCATACCTTTGCTTGCCAGCTTTTGTCTAGGAGGGACGCGAGAAAAACAGGTAAGGTGGCGTGCGCCAGGCGTGGCCTGGGCGTAGCCCCCGTGCCCAGGCCCCTCACGCGGGCCTCTCTAGGGGAAAGCCGTGAGGTGTTGCCGGGCAAAGAGCCAAAGGCTGTCCTGAGGTTGATGCGGCCACGGGGGCCACCCTCAGTTGTTTATTCACCAGCGCGGAGCATGGTGCTTCCACTCTTCCGTGGGCATAGCCACTCCTCGACCGTGTCATCCGCCAGCGCGGAGCATGGTGCTTCCACTCTTCCGTGGGCATAGCCGCTCCTCGACCATGTCATCCGCCAGCGCGGAGCATGGGGCTTCCACTGGTACGTGGGCATAGTCGCTCCTCGATCGTGTCGTCCGCCAGCGCGGAGCATGGGGCTTCCACTGGTGCGTGGGTGGGAGTTCCCTCGGGGGGAGACTCCGGGGCGTGTACAGCCCCGTCCGAACACGTGCCTAGCACGGACGGACTGGAGGAGGTGTATATGGGCACCCATGAGCTAGCGCGGGACTCATGAGGCCCTACCTCAAGGTGGGTTGCGCTTGAATTTTGTTACGGGGTGCCTGTAAGAATCATGAGACATGTTGAGGTGGCCTGCGCCGAGTGAATCTCTGGAGGACATCGCATGATAAGGCCAAGCACCAACGACCCCAGGCGGTGACGTGAACGGGGCCGGCCCGCCAGACAGAGCTCAGCCGTTGGGTTTATGGATGCTGCAGGGACGGACCGAGCACAGACGTCGTGCCCAGTCTTCTCATGCAACAACCCTAAAGAAAGACAACCGGCATGCGGCTCCCGCGGCGGCGAGGCACTGGGTCGCGTGCCCTAACTCATCCACTCTTGATTAAATCATGCGAGAACAAGGCACCAAGGACCACGGGAGGTGTTGTGCACGGGAGCTGGCCCACAAGACAGAGCTCGGCCACTTGGGTTTAGCGACGTTGCAGGGACGGACCCGAGCACAGACGCTGTGCCAGTCCTTAATCATGAGGCGGTCGCGAGCAGGTGGGCGCACAACGTTCATGGTGGCGAAGCACCGGACATGCAGGTGACAACATTAAGCAATTCATGAAAGGGCGAAGCCAGTTCTGATACATCCGCAAAATGATACAGGATGCGGGAGCGGGCCCCAACAGCTTGAGGATGATGCAGCCCGAGGGGCACCCTCAACTAAACAAACCAAAAAGTCACCTGGCACCGTTGTTGTAGAAGTGTTGGAGTAGCTGAAGACGCGTGCAGCGGAGATCGCTCCTTGATGTTGGCTTGAACTACGTCGGTATTTTCCCAAAGAGGAAGGGATGATGCAACACAGCAACGGTAGGTATTTCCCTTAGTGATGAGACCAAGGTTATTGAACCAGTAGGAGAACCAAGCAACACTACGTAAACAACACCTGCACACAAAGAACAAATACTTGCAACCCGACGTGTTAAAGGGGTTGTCAATCCCTTTCGGGTAACGGCGCCAGAAATTGGCAAACGGACGTGAGATAAATTGTAGTAGATTGGATAAATAGATCACGAATAAAATAAAGTAAAGCAAAATATTTTTGGGTTTTTAGAAAAATAGATCTAAAAAAAAAAGTGGCAAATAAATAAAAAGGCAAATAGCAAAATAGATCTGAAAATATATGATGAGAAAATAGACCCGGGGGCCGTAGATTTCACTAGTGGCTTCTCTCGAGAAAAATAGCATACGGTGGGTAAACAAATTACTGTTGGGCAATTGATAGAACTTCAAATAATTATGACGATATCCAGGCAATGATCATTATATAGGCATCACGTCCAAGATTAGTAGACCGACTCCTGCCTGCATCAACTACTATTACTCCACACATCGACCACTATCCAGCATGCATCTAGTGTATTAAGTTCATGGAGAAACGAAGTAATGCAATAAGAATGATGACATGATGTAGACAAGATCTATTTATGTAGAAATAGACCCCATCTTGTTATCCTTAATAGCAACGATACATACATGTCGATTCCCCTTCTGTCACTGGGATCAAGCACCGTAAGATCGAACCCATCACAAAGCACCTCTTCCCATGGCAAGAAAAATTGATCTAGCTGGCCTAACTAAACCAAAGATTCGAAGAAGAAATACAAGGCTATAAGCAATCATGCATATAAGAGATCAAAAGACTCAAATAACTTTCATGGATAAAAACATAGATCTGATCATAAACTCAAAGTTTATCGGATCCCAACAAACACACCGCAAAAAAGAGTTACATCAAATAGATCTCCAAGAGACCATTGTATTGAGAATCAAAAGAGAGAGAGGAAGCCATCTAGCTACTAACTACGGACCCGTAGGTTTACAATGAACTACTCACGCATCATCGGAGAGGCACTAATGAGGATGATGAACCCCTCCGTGATGGTGTCTAGATTGGATCTGTGGTTTCTGGAACTTGCGGTGGTTGGAATTGATTTTCGTTGACTCCCCTAGGGTTTCTGGAATATTGGGGTATTTATAGAGCAAAGAGGTGGTGCGGGAGGTGGCCGAGGTGGGCACAACCCACCTGGGCGCACCTGGCCCCCAGGCACGCCCTGGTGGGTTGTGCTCCCCTCGGAGCCCCCCTCAGGTACTTTCTTGGCCCAACTTGTGTCTTCTGGTCCAGAAAAAATCACCAAAAAGTTTCGCTGCGTTTGGACTCCGTTTGGTATTGATTTCCTGCGAAGTAAAAAACAAACAAAAAAATAGCAACTGGCACTGGGCACTATGTCAATAGGTTAGTCCCAAAAAATGATATAAAGTTGCTATAAAATGATTGTAAAACATCCAAGAATGATAATATAACATCATGGAACTATCAAAAATTATAGATACGTTGGAGACGTATCATTCCTCATGAGTCGGCTGGCTCCTGAGGCTCGGGAAGCTCTGGAGGCCCGGGAAGCTCACGAGGGTTCGGCACCTCCTCTGTCAGGACCGCCTGGCGCCGGACCTCGTGAGCCGCCAGGACGCCCTGCATGTAGCGCTGGTGCGAGGCAGCCACGTCCAGCAGGCCGAACAGCATGTGGATGTAACTGCGGGGGCAGCCCCCAGTCCGTCCAACACGGGACGGCCAGAAGGGCTCCTGAGAAGCAACCCTATTGAGACCTGGGATGTTGACGCAGACGCGTAGCTCGCTACCCATGTCCGGGGCGGCAGCTGCACTGGATGATGAGGGGCGATGCTCGCCACGCATGGCTCACGCCTCCTGAAGCTCCTCGATCGTCTTGGTGATGAACTCCTGAGCGCCTGGCGCCTCGCGCCTTACGCCTTTCTCACAGAGGCGCGCGTCGAAGCACGCCCCCACGTGGTACCTGAACGCCTCCCTCGTGACGATGGCAGGTCAGAGGCCCTCCAGAGGAGAGCCCCCGAGCCCGTCCTGAGAGGGGCGCCTGGCATGCCTTCCTATGCAAGAGGGAAAGGCGCCCCAGCAGTGGGCGCAGGGCCTGAGGCTCGATCATCAGGTGCGCCAGCCTCCTGACGGCCCTTGGGGAGGATCTGCTTCTTCTTCTTGGGGATGGCCTCAGGAGGTCGAGCGGCACCCTCGTCGTCTGAGTTCTCAACTGCCGCAGCCTGGTAAGCGCGCTCAAGGGAGCACACCGCAGCCTTCTCACCGCAGGCGATCGTGATGATACCGCCGCTCCCTGGCATCTTGAGGACGTTGTAGCCATGGTGCATTGCCGCCATGAACTTGGTGAGGGCCGGATACCCGAGGATTGTGTTGTATGGGAGGCGAAATATGGGCGACGTCGAAGTCGATGAGCTCGGTGTGGTAGTTGTTGCGCGGGCCAAAGGTGACAGGGAGGCGGATCTGCCCTACGGGGACTGTGGAGCCATCGGTCACTCCTGAGAAAGGCTTGGAGGGGAGGAGCTGGTCGTACGGCACCTGGAGCATCTCGAACGTCTTGACGGAGAGGACGTTGAGCCCCGCGCCGCCATCGATGAGTGTCTTGGTGACGAGGACGTTGCTGATGGTCGGCGAGCAGAGCATCGGGAGCGCGCCAGCAGCGACTGAACATTTTAGCTGGTCCATGGAGTCGAAGGTGATGGCGTACTTGGACCATCTGAGGGGGCGCGACACCTCAAGCTTGGGGAGGGCCGCGTTCACCTCGCGAGCGAACTACTTGAAGATGCGATGAGAAGCGGGGGCCTGCACACCACCCAGGATGCAGGCGATCGCGCGTGGCTCCTGGAAGCCCCCAGCCCTATCATCTTGGCGGTTGTCATCGTTCCTCCTTGGAGGCGGTGGCAGCAGAGGAAGGCCGGCGTTGCCCTGAAGACGGTCCTCGCGGGGCTGGTCATGCCAGGGGCCGTCACGAGGCTAGCCCTACCAGCGGTTCTCACGAGGCTGATCACACCAGTCCTGGCGGGGGTCGTGGTTGTCCCAGCGGCCGTAGCCACAGTCGTTGCGCTCGGGATGGCGGCCGAGGCGCCCATCGCGGATTGCCCTGAGCTCCTAGCGGTCGTTGGTGTTGTGGCTGTGGACATTATGGAAGGCGCAGAACGGACGACTGCCCTTGGAGGATTCGGGGTGGTCGCAGTCGCGCTTCATCTCAGGTTCTGCCGCGAGCACAGCCGGGCCCTTGCACTTTCCGTCCTTAGCCTTGGCCTTCTTGTCTTCAGGATCTGCCTACGGAAGCTCCAAGAGGGAGAGGAGACCTTCCTCCTCCCTCGCGCACCTGGCCGCCTGGTCGAACATCTCCACAGCCGAACACAAGTCCTCATGTATGGCGAGCTCTTCCTTCATCTTGACGTCCCGGACGCCATCAGAGAACGCTGAGATGATGGCCTTGTCCGACACCTCGGGGATCTTGAGGCGAACGGTGTTGAAGCGATGTATGTACTTGTGCAAGGTCTCGCCCGGTTGCTGCTTTATGCACCGCAGGTCGCCCGCTGCAGGAGCGCGGTCGTGGGTGCCTTGGAAGTTGGCGATGAAGCGCTCATGGAGCTCGTCCCAGGAGGAGATTGACCCCACCAGAAGGTTCAAGAGCCAAGAGCGCGTGCCGTCCTTGAGGGCCATGGGAAACCAGTTCGCCATGATCTTGTCGTTGCCGTTCGCCGCCTCGATGCTCAGCTCGTAGAGCTGGAGGAACTCAGCGGGGTCAGGCGTGCCGTCGTAGCGCGGAGGCAGATCCGGCTTGAACTTGCCGGGCCAGACAACGCGGCGCAGCTCTGGGGTGAAAGCACGGCACCTTGCCGCACTCATAGGGGCCAGTCGCTGGGGAGGAGCCTGCTCTCGATGCCCGCGCGCCGCTGCCTCTGGCGGTACGTGGTCTTGGCGTGGCGGTGCTGGAAGCGCACACGCTTCTCCTTGGGGCCGCTGCACCACCTGGCAGCTTTCTTCATTGCGCGCTGGCGCTCTGCACAGTGGGTCACGCTGGGGAGCTTCACGCCTCGGCTCGGGGCCCACGCCATGTAGAGGAGGAGGAGGCACGCCGTGAGCCACGTCACCCGCCAGGGACAGCGTAGGGCGAAGCGAACGAGACGATGCAGGGGCCTCGCCAGCGGCGTTGACGAGTTCGGCGATGTGGGCGAGCCAGTCTTCATAGAGGTCGTTGGCCAGACAATAGCGCAGAAGCTCGCGCGCCATGAGCAGCGCAGACTGCGTGTTTGCCGGCCCACGATGGCCATGAGAAGACGACGCCGTGGCTGGACTGGGTGACGGAGTCGCGGTGCGGCTGTCACGCTGCATGGACGGTGGCAGCGAGGAGTCCCGCTATTCGTGGGCAGCAGGGTCGGTGGCGGCGTTAGCTATCGGGGAGGCAGAGCGGCGAGGGGCACCGTTGCCCGCGGGTGCCGTCTGGGTGACACGAGCGGCCCGACGCTCGGCTCGAACACGGCGAGCGTCAGCCATCGGAACGGCGGAACGGCGGTGGAGCGAGTGGTGGGAGAGAAGCTTCAACACGCCCCTACCTGGCGCGCCAAATGTCGGATTCAGGGCTCCGCAGACCCGAAGAAGGTTCGAACCCTAGGGCGTGTGTGAAGAACTCAACCTCTCCAGCCAACCAACCCGTCGCCCTACAGCCTAGCTCGATGAACAGGAAAGAAGATGGACACGGCAGATTACCCAGGTTCAGGTCACCTTGCGGTGTAAGCCCCTACTCCTGCTTTTTGGTGGATTAGCCTCACGAGGGGCTGAGGATGAACTAGTACAGAGGATGAACAAGCTCGCGAGGCTCCCTCTGTTGAGAATGAGTCGACCTATTCTATGGTGGTGGCTAACCTATATTTATAGCGGCCTCGGTCCTCTTCCCCGAAAATGTAGGCGGGAAGGGATTCCACAATAGCCAATTTGAAAGGGGACAAGTAGTACATCTTATCCTGACAAAAGGTGGTCTTCTCCTGCAAAGCTCTGGTCGTGACACTGCAGTGGGCTTGGCGATGACATCCGTCCTGCCGTCCTAGCGGTCTTGGTCTCGTTGCACGGGAATGGAAACCTTTGGCTGATTCCTCGGGACCCCTGATACGTCCATTTTGCATCATGTTTTCCTACTGTTATTTATGATGTTTTTATGCATAATAATGCTTTTTGGAGTAATTCTATTGCCCTTTCTCTCATAATATGCAAGGTACACACAAAGAGGGAGAATTCTGGCAGCTGGAAATCTGGACCTGGAAAAGCTACGTCAGGCCACCTATTCTGCCCAACTCCAAACAAGCTGAAACTTTACGAAGATTTTTTATGGAATATTTGAAGAATATTGGAGCAAATAAGTACCAGAGGGGGCCCACCAGGTGGGCACAACCCACCTGGGCACGCCAGGGAGTCGAGGCGCGCCCTGGTGGGTTATGCTCACCCAGGCCCACCTCCGGTGCCCATCTTCTGGTATATAAGTCATTTTGACCTAGAAAAAATCAAGAGAAGACTTTCGGGACAGAGCGCCACCGTCTCGAGGTGGAACTTGGGCAGGAGCACTTTTGCCCTCAGGCGGAGCGATTCCGCCGGGGGAACTTCCCTCCCGGAGGCGGAAATCATCGTCATCATCATCACCAACAACTCTCCCATCTTGGGGAGGGCAATCTCCATCAACATCTTCAACAGCACCATCTCATCTCAAACCCTAGTTCATCTCTTGTGTTCAATCTTGTTACCGGAACTATAGATTGGTGCTTCTGGGTGACTAGTAGTGTTGATTACATCTTGTAGTTGATTACTATATGGTTTATTTGGTGAAAGATTATATGTTCAGATCCAATATGCTATTTAATATCCCTCTGATCTTGAGCATGATTATCATTTGTGAGTAGTTACTTTTGTTCTTGAGGTCACGGGAGAAATCATGTTGCAAGTAATCAAGTGAACTTGATATGTGTTCGATATTTTGATAGTATGTATGTTGTGATTCCCTTAGTGGTGTCATGTGAACGTCGACTACATGACACTTCACCATATTTGGGCCTAAGGGAATGTGTTGTGGAGTAGTAAGTAGATGATGGGTTGCGAGAGTGACAGAAGCTTAAACCCCAGTTTATGCGCTATTCCGTAAGGGACCAATTGGATCCAAAAGTTTAATGCTATGGTTAGAATTTATTCTTAATACTTTTCTCGTAGTTGCGGATGCTTGCGAGAGGGTTAATCATAAGTAGGAGGCTTGTTCAAGTAAGAACAGCACCTAAGCACCGGTCCACCCACATATCAAATTATCAAAGTAGCGAACACAAATCAAATCAACATGGTGAAAGTGACTAGATGAAATTCCCGTGTACCCTCAAGAACGTTTTGCTTATTATAAGAGACCGTTTTGGCCTGTCCTTGCCTCAAAAGGAATGGGCTACCTTGCTGCACTTTTTTTACTACTATCGTTACTTGCTCGTTACAAATTATCTTGCTATCAAACTACTCTATTACTTACAATTTCAGCACTTGCAGACATTACCTTGCTAAAAACCACTTGTCATTTCCTTCTGCTCCTCGTTGGGTTCGACACTCTTACTTATCGAAAAGAGCTACAATTGATCCCCTATACTTGTGGGTCATCAAGGCTATTTTTTGGCATCGTTGCCGGGGAGTGAAGCGCCTTTGGTAAGTGGAATTTGGTAAGGAAACATTTATATACTGTGCTGAAATTTATTGTCACTTGTTACTATGGAAAAAAATCTTTTGATGGGTTTGTTCGGGGTATCTTCACCTCGACCGGAACCACAATTAGCTACCCCTCAACCTACTGCACCTACTGAAAATATTGAATATGAAATTCCTTCGGGTATGATAGAACAACTGCTAGCAAATCCTTATGCAGGAGATGGAACCGAACATCCCGATATGCACTTGATATATGTGGAACAAATTTGTGGATTGTTTAAGCTTGCAGGTTTACCCAGAGATGAAGTTATGAAAAAGGTTTTCCCTTTATCTTTGATGGAAAAAGCATTGGCATGGTATAGGCTATGCGATGATATTGGATCTTAGAATTGGAATCGATTGAAATTGGAGTTCCATCAAAAAATTTATGCTATGCATCTAGTTCATCGTGATCGCAATTATATATATAATTTTTGGCCTCGTGAAGGAGAAAGTATCACTCTAGCTTGGGGGAGGCTTAAGTCAATGTTATATTCATGCCCCAACCATGAGCTCTCAAGAGAAATTATTATCCAGAACTTTTATGCTCGGCTTTCTCGTGATGATCAATCCATGCTTGATACTTCTTGTACTGGTTCTTTTATGAAGAAGACTATTGAATTCCGGTTGGATCTTTTGGAAAGAATTAAATGCAACTCTGAAGATTGGGAACTCGACGAAGGTAAAGAGTCAGGTATTAAGCTTAAGTATGATTGTGTTAAATCTTTTATGAATACCGATGCTTTTCAAAAGTTTAGCACTAAATATGGACTTGACTTTGAGATCGTAGCCTCTTTTTGTGAATCATTTGCTACTCATGTTGATCTCCCTAAGGAGAAGTGGTTCAAATATCACCCACCTATTAAAGAAGAAGTTAAAGAACCGGTGCCAATTAAAGAGGAAACCATAATTTATAATGTTGATCTAGTTGTTCCTACTGCTTATATTGAGAAACCACCTTTCCCTGTTAAGATAAAGGAACATGCTAAAGTTTCAACTGTGGTTAACAAAAGTTATATTAGAACACCTAAACCTGATGAACAAATTAAGGTAGAACCTAGTGTTGCTATGATTAAGGATCTCCTGGAAGAAAACGTAGATGGGCATGTTATTTACTTCTGTGAAGAAGCTGCTAGAATTGCCAAACCTGATAAAAAGGATAATCATAGACCTGTTGTTGGCATGCCTGTTTTCTCAGTTAAAATAGGAGATCACTGTTATCATGGTCTATGTGACATAGGTTCTAGTGTGAGCGCTATTCCTTATTCCTTATATCAAGAAATTATGAATGACATAGCACCCGCAGAAATAGAAGACAAAGATGTTACTATTAAACTTGCTAATAGAGACACTATATCACCAATTGGGATTGTTAGAGATGTTGAAGTCTTGTGTGGGAAAATAAAATACCCTACTGATTTTCTTGTTCTTGGTTCCCCACAAGATGACTTTTGTCCTATTATCTTTGGTAGACCTTTCTTGAACACCGTTAATGCTAAAATAGATTGTGAAAAACAAACTGTCGTTGTTAGCTTTGGTGATGAGTCTCATGAGTTTAATTTTTCCAAGTTTAGTAGAAAGCTTCATGAAAAAGAATTGCCTAGTAAGGATGAAATAATTGGTCTTGCTTCTATTGCTGTGCCTCCTACTGATCCTTTAGAACAATATTTGCTAGACCATGAAAATGATTTACAAATGCATGAGAGAAATGAAATAGATAAGATTTTCTTTGAACAACATCCTCTGCTTAAACACAATTTGCCTATTGAAACTCTAGGAGGTCCTCCTCCACCTAAAGGTGATCCAGTGTTTGAATTAAAACAATTGCCAGACACTTTGAAATATGCTTATCTTGATGAAAAGAAGATATATCCTGTTATTATTAGCGCTAACCTTTCAGAACATGAAGAAGAAAGATTATTGAAAGTTCTAAGGAAGCACCGAGCTGCTATTGGGTACACTCTTGCTGATTTAAAGGGCATTAGTACCACTCTATGTCAGCACAAGATTAATATGGAACCTAATGCTAAACCCGTTGTTGATCACCAACGTCGGTTAAATCCGAAAATGAAGGAAGTGGTAAGAACGGAAATCTTAAAACTTCTGGAAGCAGGTATAATCTATCCTATAGCTGATAGTAGATGGGTAAGCCCTGTTCATTGTGTTCCTAAGAAAGGAGGTATTACTGTTGTTCCTAATGATAAGAATGAACTTATTCCACAAAGAATTGTTACAGGCTATAGAATGGTAATCGATTTCAGAAAATTAAATAAAGCAACTAGAAAAGATCATTACCCTCTGCCTTTTATTGATCAAATGCTAGAAAGATTATCTAAGCACACACACTTTTGCTTCCTTGATGGATATTCTGGTTTCTCACAAATACCTGTTTCTCAACCTGATCAAGAAAAGACCACTTTCACTTGTCCCTTTGGAACTTATGCTTATAGACGTATGCCTTTTGGTTTATGCAATGCACCTGCTACCTTTCAAAGATGTATGATTGCTATATTCTCTGACTTTTGTGAAAAGATTGTTGAGGTTTTCATGGATGACTTCTCTGTTTATGGGAAGTCTTTTGATGATTGTTTAAGCAATCTTGATCGAGTTTTGCAGAGATGCGAGCAAACAAATCTTGTCTTGAATTGGGAGAAGTGCCACTTTATGGTTAATGAAGGTATTGTTTTGGGCCATAAAATTTCTGAAAGAGGTATTGAAGTGGAAAAAGCTAAGGTTGATGCAATTGAGAAAATGCCATGTCCTAAAGATATCAAAGGTATCTGTAGTTTCCTAGGTCATGCTGGTTTCTATAGGAGATTTATCAAAGACTTCTCTAAAATTTCTAGGCCTCTTACAAATCTTTTGCAAAAGGATACTCCTTTTGTTTTTGATGATGATTGTTTAGAAGCCTTCGAAACACTCAAGAAAGCCTTAATTTCTGCACCTATTGTTCAACCACCTGATTGGAACTTGCCTTTTGAAATTATGTGTGATGCTAGTGATTATGCTGTTGGTGCTATTCTAGGACAAAGAGTTGATAAGAAACTGAATGTTATTCATTATGCTAGTAAAACTCTAGATAGTGCACAACGGAATTATGCTACTACTGAAAAGGAATTTCTAGCAGTGGTGTTTGCTTGTGATAAATTTAGATCTTATATTGTTGATTCAAAAGTAATTGTTCACACCGATCATGCTGCTATTAAATATCTTATGGAAAAGAAAAATGCTAAACCTACAATTATTCGATGGGTTCTCTTGCTACAAGAATTTGATTTACATATAACTGATAGGAAAGGAGCTGAGAACCACGTAGCTGATAACTTGTCTAGGCTTGAAAATGTGCTTGATGACCCACTACCTATTGATGATAGTTTTCCTGATGAGCAGTTAGCTGCAATAAATGTTTCTAATAACACTCCTTGGTATGCTGACTATGCTAATTACATTGTTGCTAAATATTTACCACCTAGCTTTACATACCAACAAAAGAAAAAATTCTTCTATGACTTAAGACATTACTTTTGGGATGACCCACATCTTTATAAAGGAGTAGATGGTATTATTAGACATTGTGTACCTGAGCATGAACAGGGACAAATCCTACAGAAATGTCACTCCGAAGCTTATGGAGGGCATCATGCTGGAGAAAGAACTGCTCACAAGGTATTGCAATCTGGATTTTATTGGCCTACTCTCTTCAAGGATGCTCGTAAGTTTGTCTTATCTTGTGACGAATGTCAAAGAACAGGTAATATCGGTAAGCGTCAAGAAATGCCTATGAATTATTCACTTGATGTTGAACCATTTGATGTTTGGGGATTTGATTACATGGGACCTTTTCCTTCCTCTAATGGGTATACACATATTTTGGTTGTTATTGATTATGATACTAAATGGGTAGAAGCTATTCCAACCAGTAGTGCTGATCACAACACCTCTATTAAAATGCTTAAGGAAGTTATTTTCCCAAGGTTTGGAGTCCCTAGATATTTAATGACTGATGGTGGTTCACACTTTATTCATGGTGCTTTCCATAAAATGCTTGCCAAGTATGATGTTAACCATAGAATTGCATCACCCTATCATCCTCAGTCTAGTGGTCAAGTTGAACTTAGCAATAGAGAAATAAAATTAATTTTGCAAAAGACTGTCAATAGGTCCCGGAAGAATTGGTCTAAGAAATTAGATGATGCACTTTGGGCTTATAGAACAGCATATAAAAATCCTATGGGTATGTCTCCTTATAAAATGGTCTATGGAAAAGCTTGCCATTTGCCTCTTGAGTTAGAACATAAAGCATATTGGGCAGTCAAAGAACTCAACTATGATTTCAAACTTACCGGTGAAAAGAGGTTATTTGATATTAGCTCACTAGATGAATGGAGAACCCAAGCTTATGAAAATGCCAAATTATTTAAAGAAAAAGATAAAAGATGGCATGATAAAAGAATCCAAAAGCATGAGTTCAAAGTTGGAGAATATGTTCTTTTGTACAACTCTCGTTTCAGATTCTTTGCAGGAAAACTCCTCTCCAAATGGGAAGGACCCTATGTTATTGAGGAGGTTTATCGGTCTGGAGCTATCAAAATAAATAATGCCGAAGGTACTAACCCGAAGGTTGTTAATGGGCAACGAATAAAACATTATATCTCAGGTACACCCATTAATGTTGAAAGTAATATTATCCAAACTTTGACACCAGAAGAACACATAAAAGAGTCCTTCTGGAACACTCCAGAATCGTGAAAATAAGGAGGTACGTGATACGGTAAGTAAACGGACTCCAAAAAATCCGCAAAAATATTTTTTGTCAGTTTTGGAATATTTAGAAAATTAGGAAAATAAGAAACTTCCAGGAAGCGTACCCTGGTGGGCACAAGACACCAAGGCGCTCCTGGCTTGTCAGGCACGCCCAGGTGGGTTGGGCCCACCTGGGACACCTTCCGGACTCCATTTTTCATCCGTTTGCTTGTTTCCCAAGATAAAAAATCTTTATATACTCCCCGAACCTATTAACCACCATATCACGGAGAAATCTTCTGTTTTCTTTTCTTGCTGTTTTCCTGATAGATCTGAAAATATGTCATCCCAAGATTCTGAAGGAGAGAGCTATGTTGCTGATTTCATCGCAAACCCCAAGTCTTATGGGGATGTGGAGCATTATGGCTGGACTTCGGAGGAAGAGGAAGACTATTATCCTAGGGAGAAGGAGGAAACGAGCTCAGATGAGGACGAACCTCCATTACCTCAACCTGGGGACATGCATGTGGAATTCAAGAAGTCAAGCCTCCCAAACGAACCAAAGAGGCCTAAGATTCAGCTCATACCTTTCCGTCTTTTGCAGGAAAATAAGCAAAATCTTTGCAAAAAGGTGCTGGAGCTTGAGCAGGAGGTCGGTGAACTAAAGGAGGAAAATTCTGTCCTCAAGCGTAAGCTAAGGAAGAAGGAGTAATCCACTACTTCATCACCACCACCTCCTTCTTCATCACCAAAGGAAAATTGAGTCTCGGGTATGGGCACTCCCCTTGGCTTCCGCCAAGCTTGGGGGAGGTGCCCCGGTATCGTATCATCCCCACTATCTTTTTGCCTTTACTTATTTTAGTTTGATCTTTTGCTTTAGATGAATAAAAGTTTAGTTTGATCCTTTCTTCTCAAGAGCTCGCTTAGTGGTCTATCCTTGTAATCGTGTGCAAGATATATAATAAAGTTTAGTTTGAGTTTTTGCTTTCTTACTTTCATGTTGCAATAAAAAGAAAGGAAATAAAAGAAAAAAATCATATGCTAATCTTATGGTAGGTGATGGCACCACATAAGGAAAAGTATGAGTAGAAAATTTTATTAGAGATTGACAAACATAGCATTGGTCAATGATGCGACTCATGAAAGAATTAATAAGGGAAGAGAAGATTCACATATAAATATACTATCCTAAAAATCTTTTGTGATTGTGAGCCCCCATCAAATTATTATATGCCAAAATTCTTGATGCTGGACAAGGAAGACAAAGTAATGATTTATGCTTGTTCAGATTCACATAGAAGTTATATTGTCATAGATCCTTCAACATGTGGTGTTTGCCCCCTTGTCGGTGTCAAAACCGGCGGATCTCGGGTAGGGGGTCCCGAACTGTGCGTCTAAGGTCGATGGTAACAGGAGACGGGGGACACGATGTTTACCCAGGTTTGGGCCCTCTCTATGGAGGTAATACCCTACGTCCTGCTTGATTGATCTTGATGAATATGAGTATTACAAGGGTTGATCTACCACGAGATCATAATGGCTAAAACCCTAGAAGTCTAGCTTGTCTGACTATGATTGTGATTATCCTTGTCCCTACGGACTAAACCCTCCAGTTTATATAGACACCGGAGGGGGCTAGGGTTGTACAAAGTCGGTTACAGAGAAAGGAATCTTCATATCCGAATGCCAAGCTTGCCGTCCACGCCAAGGAGAGTCCCATCTGGACACGGGAGAGAGTCTTCTGTCTTGTATCTTCATGGCCCATCAGTCCGGCCCACATTACGTAGCCCGGACGCCCGAGGACCCCTTAATCCAGGACTCCCTCAGTAGCCCCTGAACCAGGCTTCAATGACGATGTGTCCGGCGCGCAGATTGTCTTCGGCATTGCAAGGCAGGTTCCTCCTCTGAATACTCCAAAACAGACTTCGAGCGCAGAAAACGTGTCCGGCTCTGCAAAACAAGTACCACACACAACCGCAGAGAGTATAATATTTCACAAATCCAATCCGCTGACAACTTTTTATAACATGATACCACATTTCTTTAAGATGCGGTTTCCAGTGGCACGCCTTGACACAGCAGAGATCGTGTTCCTTTATTATGGGATTCTCATTAATACGGGCGTTGGTAATCCACTTGTGCCATCTGCACGGCCCTTTGGAATAGGCGAGTTTTAAGGCGAGTGGGGAGGTGCTTGATATTCACTGCCTTTATAAGGAGATAAGGATTCACCCCTTTCGCCCACGCCTTCTCTTTCTCTGCCTCTCCATTCTCGAGCTCTAGCGCCCAAGTTCTCATCTTTTCCGCCTCAAAGAAGCACTCCGACCATGTCCGGATCCGGAGCGCAAGGCAAGTGGATGGCCTCCTCCGTCAAGGAGAAGGACATCACGAAGCTCCGGGAGGCGGGGTATTTGGCCAAGGAAATCGCCCATCGGCTTCCGGCCAAGGGACAGATCATCCCCACCCCCAAGCCTCATGAGAGGGTGGTGTTCATCCCCCACTTCGTCCGCGGGTTAGGGTTTCCTCTCCACCCTTTCGTCCGCGGACTCATGTTCTACTATGGGCTAGATTTTCATGATCTAGCTCCAAATTCTTTCCTCAACATCTCGGCATTTATTGTCGTGTGCGAGGCTTTCCTCCGCATCCCACCCCACTTCGGACTGTGGCTCAAGATCTTCAATGTGAAGCCGAAGGTGGTGGATGGTCAACACGCAGAGTGCGGAGGCGCCATGGTGAGCAAGATGCCCAACGTCACATGGCCCAAAGGTACTTTTGTGGAAACCGTCAAAGGGTGGCAACAACTATGGTTCTATATCACAGAGCCCCGCGATGCTACCTGGGCCGCGGCTCCCGAATTCAAGTCCGGAGCCCCAATGCGGCTCACCTCCTGGCTAGAGAAGGGCCTGAATTGGTCATCGTCGGACGAGATGACAGCGCTGCAGGCGCGTATCCAGAGCATGGTAGACAAGAACATCAAGCTTGTCAATGTGATCCAGGTGATGCTAGTTCGCCGGATCCTTCCATGCCAAAGCCGGACTTGCCATCTGTGGGAGTTCGATCCGGCCGAGCACCAGACCTTGCAACAGTTCTTCGGAACTACGCACGAAGACATCTGGAAGGTGCTCTTTAAGGCCAGCGAGAAATGGCCGGAGACGACCGAGGACCACGGGCACGACCTGGCCCATCCCGCCAGTCCGGTAAGCTTTTCATGCTTTCAAGGTGTATCTTTTACTTGCTTGCTCAGGGAAAATGCCTAAGCCTCCCTATTTATTTTTTCAGGTCTAGACGAAGAAGGCAGAGCGGATCAAGTGTCCGGCTCCGCTGCCCGAGGAACCAGCCATCCCGCTTCTGACGAAGGTGTTGGTCCCGGCGCCCTACCAGGCGCCGGAGAAGAAGGCCAAGGAGACCAGAAGTGGCCTCCGTCGCAAGGGAACTTCGGACGCGATGTCCGAAGATGCCAAAACTCACTCCTCCGCCGTAGAGGATGACAAGGAGGAGGAGGCAAGCAACTCTCCCCTTGAGGGGGAAGGAAGAAAAGGGCGGCCTCCATAAATCTGGAGGCAGAGGCGTCCAAGAAGGGGAAGGTCTCCCTCACGGATAACTCCGCGTGGGATGTCGACAGCAGCCCAGAGCGGCGACCCCGAGATAAGCCCCTGGCAGGATCGTGAGTACTCAAAGACCCTGACGCATTCATATATCCAGCATCTTGTCTCCATAGTTTTAACATGTTGAATCATGTACTTGCAGTCCGGTTCGTTCCGACCTCGAGCGATACTCCTCCTCGGGAAATTCACTGGACCTGAAGGTGATGGACAGCGGGTCCCTTCTGGCGGCCTCCTCTCCCAAGGCCATGGAGGACACCGAGGTGTTGTCCCAAAGGATCCCAGGCTAGGGAGAGACGCAGGAGGCCGTCAGCGCTGCGCCAGAGGGTGAAACCTCGGCCACCGGACACATGGGGGAGCAAATCCCCATGGAGCCTGGCAATGGGGACCGGGTCCAATTCGGCCCCCAGCCGAATACGATCCCGGAGACCAATACAACTCCAGAATCCGGCAAGCTGCCTCCTTCGAAAGAAGGGGGTGAGCCCATTTCGCCGGTGACCTCTGTCCAACCAGAGACACCGAACACCCTACTGGAAGCGCTGCGAAGTGCTTCCATTGTAGAGGAACACCGTGCCCTTATGGGTACGGTGATTGAGAAGATTCAGTCCGCGAAGAGCGGACTGACCGAAGCCTGCACAAGCCTTCTAACAGGTTTTGAGGTATGAAACGTAATTGTGTAAAAAGAATATCACAGTATAGACAGTAGCTCCTGAGACACTGTCTGGTGGTCGAAAAGAAAAGCCGGACAGAGGATCAAACAATTTTCGCAGGAGACTAACCATACATGTCTATGTGAAAAAGCAAGCGTCGCTACTGGCTGCAACCTCTCGTGCTGCCGAAGTCTCCGGACTGAAGCAGAGTCTGCAGCGGGCCGAGGAAGAACTCGGCCATGTGAAAAAGCAGCTGGAGGATAAGCAAGGTATGCCATGACCTTCTGTATATCAGAAAGGATAGATGATTTGCATTGACCATAGTGCCATGATATTTGTAGGAGCGACGACTGAGGTGGATGCCCTTAAAAAGGCGCTGGCTGAGGCCCAGAAGAGAGCAGCGGAGGAACAATCCGTCCGCGAAAAGCACGAGGCCAGGGTCAGTGAGGTCCAACAAGAGCTCCAGGGTGCTGTAAAGAAATGCGAGTCCTTGGAGCGCAAGATGACGGATCAAGAGTCCGAGCTTGCTAAGGCCCACCAAAGCACACAAGAAGCCCGGGTTGAAGCCCAGGGCGCCCTCCAAGAAATCCAAGAGGCCAGGAAAATCGCGGCTAGTAAGGCCTTTATAATGCAAAGCAAATTTGTGAAGAAAAGGTACCTCTTACTGACCCGGATTTGGAGTTCTCCAGGAGCGTTTGCGGATCTGCCGCGCAGCATTGCAGATGCTACGGATTTCTTCCGAGCCGAAGAGGGGAGCTCAACGGAGAAGCTGTTCTGGTCGCAATACCTTGCGCCAGAGCATCTGGTGCCCCTTAGCGATCAGCTGAAACAGCTGACCGAACTGGATAGGGCGGCCGAATTGGCCATGAAGGATTTGATAATCCGCTTATGGCCTGCCGAAGCCATACCCCAAAGCTACTTCAGGCTCGTGAAGCGACTGGTTGCTGCCTGCCCTCGGCTTCATGCCATCAAGCGGTCGGTCTGCATCGAAGGTGTGCGGATGGCCTTCGCCCGTGTCAAGATACAGTGGGCAAAGATGAACGCCGTCAAGCTCGCGACCGAGGGACCGCCCGCGGGCAAGGAGCACCGCACGCTCGAGCGATATTTTGATGATGTCCTGGAGGGATCCCGCATTGTAGCGGAGCAGTGTGCAAAAGACATTATCTTCGGATGAATATGTTATCCTGTCCTGCACAATAAAACGAAACTGATATGTAATATAATGTTAGTTGTTTATATCAAGATTTTTCCTCCTGTGCGGCCGTTTTATTAAATCTGAGAGTTGGCCAGTCGTCAACTTCAGCCCCCACGTAGGTAGTACGGGGGTGTTCGGGATAAAATCTAAACACTCTTTATCCAAAGTTTGGTCCTTGAAGGAGGTGTTTAGCGCAACAAACCAGGCAACCGGACTATGTGGCTTTATCACCCTCACTTAGCCATAGGAGTTTTATAGAAATTTAGGCGCAGCCCCTAGTATTCGTGAATCCGAACTAGGGTGCTGTAAACACCGGATCGGGTAAAGACCGATTCGTCGCATAATGCGGAAAAAATCGCAAAAGATTTGTAACCTCCGAAGAGCTGACGGGCTCACGCCGCATCATGATAGTCAGTTTTCGGCTTTCTCTACTGAGGTGCTCATCCAGACGAACCAGGGCACAATCGCAGTAGTTCTCCCTTTACCACCCTAGCCGATATAGCGGAACGTAAGGTAGTAAGCACAGGAGCCGGGCAACCCAACTATTGACCAAAGACATGATTTGGAGCCAATGCATATAATGCTAAATTCGGGGTGCCGAACTATACTATAAAAAGTGTTCGGACTTTTTTGCCGTATTATGGGGCGCCATAAAGCCCCTGGAAAATTTAGGACGTACCAAAGTGTACGGGTGCAATGGATAAGATTATCAAGAAGAAAGAAAAAGTAGTAAGCTAGTGCCGCAGAAGTTGGGCCGCGAACTGTTTCCATTACAAATTTATGGATAAGTAAAAGTGTATAAGTAGTGCGATAAGCAACAGGGCTATTTTACATGCCATGACCAAGGGGGAGCTGCGTGAGGGTCCTGAGAACAGGTAGAGTGACCATCAAAAAGACTTCCTAGAGATTCCCGCATACCGCAATGCTTCTTGCTATCTTGGTGTATCTTTCCTTCGAAAGGACAGATGATCAGGCCGTCTTGAGGGGCCTGTGGGAAACCTGAAAAGGATGAAAAAGAAAGAGTGAGAGTACATGTATCCAGGGGAGGTCGAGCCGTATTATGGACCACAATATAGTTATGCCTCCGTCTATGCCCATGGTATTTTAAGTGCGTAGTTATGTACGCGTGGTACGTATGCCGCCATTTGGCCGGGACGGAGACGGAGGCAAGATTGCTAGTCTAACTCCTTATGAGCCAGACTGTTATGCTGTGGAGTAGTCTGGATCTGCTTGACAGTGTCCGGGAGTTTGGCCGCTGAATTAAGATTCTGCTTGGCAAGGCCGCTCTGTACTTCCGCTGCCAAGGCTGCGGTGTGCTCGTCAGTACGGAGGGAGCACTCCGTGTTTCCATTAACTGTTATGACACCGCGTGGACCTGGCATCTTGAGCTTGAGATAAGCATAGTGTGGCACCGCATTGAATCGAGCGAATGCGGTTTGTCTGAGCAGTGCATGATAGCCACTGCGGAAGGGAACGATATCGAAGATCGACTCTTCACTTCTGAAGTTGTCCGGGGATCCAAAGACAACCTCCAGTGTGATTGAGCCCGTACAGCGGGCCTCTACACCTGGTATGACTCCTTTAAAGGTAGTTTTTGTGGGTTTGATCCTTGAGGGATCGATGCCCATTTTGCGCACTGTATCCTGATAGAGCAGGTTCAGGCTGCTGCCGCTGTCCATGAGGATGCGCGTGAGATGGAATCCATCAACAATTGGATCGAGGACCAGTGCGGCTGAACTGCCATGACGAATACTGGTTGGATGGTCCCTGCGATCGAAGGTGAACTTTGGGGCGACTGGCTCCATCGCGTAGACGTCCCTGAGTGCTCGTTTGCGCTCCCTTTTGGGGATATGAGTGGCGTATATCATGTTCACCGTTTTAACCTGGGAAGGGAACTTCTTCTGCCCTCCTGTGTTCGGCAGATGGGACTCCTCATCATCGTCCTCGCTTTGCGACCTCTTCTCCTTGTGTTCGGCATTTAACTTGCCGGCCTGTTTAAAAACCCAACAATCTTTGTTGGTATGATTGGCTGGTTTGTCAGGGGTGCCGTGAATCTGGCATGGATGATCGAGTATGCGGTCCAAGCTGGATGAGCCCGTATTGTTTCTTTTGTATGGCTTCTTCCACTGGCTGGACTTGGAGCCACTGAAACCGGCGTTGACCGCCGTGTCATCGGCAGTGCCACCATTGCTTCGGCGCTTGTGCCTGCTGCGTCGGGGCTTGCCATTGCCATTGTTGGCTTCAGAGGTACCGGCATCGCTTGCAGTGTTATTGCTACGAGCTAGCCAACTATCCTCGCCCGCATAAAAGCGGGTCATGAGTGCCGTGAGGGCTGCCATGGACTTCGGTTTTTCTTGGCCGAGGTGACGAGCGAGCCATTCATCGTGGATGCTATGCTTAAAGGCCGCTAGGGCTTCGGCATCCGGGCAGTCGACGATCTGGTTCTTTTTAGTTAGGAACCTAGTCCAGAATTTCCTGGCCGACTCTCCAGGCTGTTGAACTATGTGACTTAAGTCATCGGCATCTGGAGGTCGTACATATGTGCCTTGGAAGTTGTCGCGGAAGGCGTCTTCCAAGTCCTCCCAGCTGCCAATAGAGTTTTCAGGCAGACTGTTTAACCAGTGCCGAGCTGGCCCCTTGAGTTTTAATGGGAGGTATTTGATGGCGTGAAGGTCATCACCGCGGGCCATATGAATATGGAGAAGAAAATCCTCAATCCATACCGCGGGATCTGTTGTTCCATCATATGATTCGATATTTACGGGTTTAAACCCTTCTGGGAATTCGTGCTCCATTACTTCATCAGTGAAGCAGAGGGGGTGTGCGGTGCCTCTATATCAGGCCACATCGCGACGTAGCTCGAATTGAGTTCATCGGCAGTCTTCGGCCCGGGCATGGTTATGTTTGTCACGTCTGGCTTGATAGCCGTCGTTGCGCGCCAGGGCATGCCCCCGTGATCCGTAGATTGATCTGGACTGACCTGCTCTATTGTCCAGGTCCTGCTGCAGGTCATATGTATGACCCCGGGCTGTTATGTCTTTGCTTTTGCGGTGAGATAGTATGGGCTGGTGTTCGGCTTGAGTTGCCGCTTTGTCCCGACCACGTGGTGGTCGGTCAGCCGCATTATGTGTTGATGGCATGGGCTTAAGTGCCTCGTCGTTGAATTGGGGTAGCAGTTTACGCCTCAGATAACTTTTAATGGGTCGCTCGAGTCTGTATTCCTCGGCTGCCAGGACATCAGTCCATCTGTCGTTGAGTAGATCCTGATCAGCTTGGAGCTGTTGCTGTTTCTTTTTCAGGCTCTTCACAGTGGCTATTAGCTGGCGCTTAAAGTGCTCCTGCTCGACGGGTTCCTCAGGCACGATAAAGTCTTCGCCGCCGAGGCTCACCTCATCTTCGGAGGGTGGAAGATAGTTGCTGTCCTCCGAGTGTTCGTTTATGGCCTGTTCATCAGGGCTGGCTTGCCCATCTACCCTATCGTCCTGTTCGAAAGTCGGCTCGACGGGATCTTCTTTGTCTTCAACCTCATCCGGAGTATTGTTCTCTCTCGTGCCGGTATTGCTGTCTTTTCCACGGTGTGATTTAGAGCGGCGCCGCTGGCGTCGACACTTTGGTCGTGTCTCAGGAGGTGTATCCTCGACTGGATCTTTCTTGTTATCGCTGTTATTCTCTTTGGGGGTATCCACCATGTACACGTCATACGAGGAGGTGGCTGTCCAGCGCCCAGTAAACGGCGGGTTTTGGGCCTGCTCCTCTCCGGCATCGGCGTCCATACCGTTGATGTCTTCGGAGTCGTAATCGAGCATGTCGGTTAAATCTTCGACAGTGGCAATGAAGTGGGCGGTGGGTGGGGAGCAAAATTCTCCGTCCTCAGCCCCCAGTTCAAACCGGATATAGTTCGGCTGCGGGTCCCCCGCTAAGGGGAGGGTTTTTAATGAGTTAAGCACACCACCCAAAGGTGAGTGCCGGAAGATGTCTGCAGAGCTGAACTCGATGATCGGCGCCCGATTGAGCTCGACGGGCGCAGACACACGCGGTTTGGAACCTGTTGCCGGAGACGAGTCTGAGGATCCGGTGACACAGATCTCGTTCGAAGTTGGGTCTGTGTACGGCTCCAACGCCGCTGAGTCTGCGGCTTCCGTGGCGGGGTTGAGCTTCCCGTCCTCGGATGGCGCAATCTGCTCCGGATCTAGGGCCAAGGCAGTTACAGGAGCTATCTCCCGGGTATGGTCCGATGACAGATTTAGGTCATGTTCATCGCGGTGGCAGGGAGCGGCTGCCATGGGCTCGAATCCGTCGAAGATCAAGTCTCCGCGGATATCAGCAACATAGTTCAAGCTTCCAAACCTGACCTGACGGCCAGGGGCGTAGCTGTCGATCTGCTCTAGATGACCAAGCGAGTTGGCCCGCAGCATGAAGCTGCCGAATACGAAGATCTGGCCGGGGAGAAAGACCTCCCTCAAGGCAGCATCGTTGTGGATGATTGATGGAGCCATCGAGTCTTCTAGCGACGACACAACGGAACTCTCAATGAAAGCACCAATGTCGGTGTCAAAACCGGTGGATCTCGGGTAGGGGGTCCCGAACTGTGCGTCTAAGGTCGATGGTAACAGGAGACGGGGGACACGATGTTTACCCAGGTTCGGGCCCTCTCTATGGAGGTAATACCCTATGTCCTGCTTGATTGATCTTGATGAATATGAGTATTACAAGAGTTGATTTACCACGAGATCATAATGGCTAAAACCCTAGAATTCTAGCCTGTCTAACTATGATTGTGATTATCCTTGTCCCTACGGACTAAACCCTCCGGTTTATATAGACACCGGAGGGGGCTAGGGTTGTACAAAGTCGGTTACAGAGAAAGGAATCTTCATATCCGAACGCCAAGCTTGCCGTCCACGCCAAGGAGAGTCCCATCCGGACACGGTAGAGAGTGTTCTGTCTTGTATATTCATGGCCCATCAGTCCGGCCCACATTACGTAGCTCGGACGCCCGAGGACCCCTTAATCCAAGACTCCTTCACCCCTATCTTTGCTAGCCAAAAATTCCGCACTAAGTAGAGATACTACTTGTGCATCCAAAAACCCTTAAACCCAAATCTTATTTTCAAGTGTCCACCATACCTACCTAGGGATTGAGCAAGATCCCTCAAGTAAGTTGTCATCGGTGCAATAAGGCAATAAAAATTGCTTGTAAAAGTGTGAGATCATTTAGTGTAAACGAAAATTGAGCATTGTACGAACTTGTGATGGTGAAGAATAAAAGCGACAGACTGCATAATA
This sequence comes from Thinopyrum elongatum, assembly GCA_011799875.1. Classification (NCBI taxonomy): domain Eukaryota; kingdom Viridiplantae; phylum Streptophyta; class Magnoliopsida; order Poales; family Poaceae; genus Thinopyrum; species Thinopyrum elongatum. The sequence continues at coordinate 402,021,642 of CM022302.1, read as the reverse complement.
AAGGTTGCCATCACAAGGGGCAATACAACGTGACGTTCCTTTGCACTAAGGGGTTGAGCATACAAACAAAATAGTGCATGGCAACCTCTGCTTCCCTCTGCGAAGGGCCTATCTTTTACTTTTATGCAAAGAGTCAAAGTTTTTCTCTCTTTTCCTTTTATTTTTATCCTTTGGCAAGCATCATGTGGTGAGGAAAGATCTAGGCACATATGTCCAGTTGAATATGGGTGGCATAAGTTATTATTGTTGACATCGCCCTTGAGGTGAATACGTTGGGAGGCGAAACTATAAGCCCCTATCTTTCTATGTGTCTGGCTGAAACGTTTTGCTCATGTGTATGCGGTGAGTGTTAGCAATCATAGAAGACTATATGATGGTTGACTATGTGGACTTGCCTAAAGGCTCCGATACGTGACCCTTCCTGAAAAGATGATGAATTGTAGTTGCAAAGTAGACTGAGAACATAGTTTGTTGGTTTCTAATAGAGTTTATGCTTTATACTTCAATTGTGTGATGAACTGCCACTTATTCATGAGAAGTCTATGATAAAAGTTCTATGGTAAAAGTCTTATGTTTAAATTTGTTGCTGTTATAATAATCTACATGATGCTTCTATGTCCGTATTTTGTTTTTATCGACACCTCTCTCTCTAAGCATGTGGACATGTTTTTCGTTTTCGGTTTTCGCTTGAAGACAAGCGAGGTCTAAGCTTGGGGGAGTTGATACGTCCATTTTGCATCATGTTTTTCTACTGTTATTTATGATGTTTTTATGCATAATAATGCTTTTTGGAGTAATTCTATTGCCCTTTCTCTCATAATATGCAAGGTACACACAAAGAGGGAGAATTCTGGCAGCTCGAAATCTGGACCTGGAAAAGCTACGTCAGGCCACCTATTCTGTACAACTCCAAACAAGCTGAAACTTTATGGAGATTTTTTATGGAATATTTGAAGAATATTGGAGCAAATAAGTACCAGAGGGGGCCCACTAGGTGGCACAACCCACCTGGGCGCGCCAGGGAGCCCAGGCGTGCCCTGGTGGGTTGTGCTCACCCAGGCCCACCTCCGGTGCCCATCTTCTGGTATATAAGTCATTTTGACCTAGAAAAAATCAAGAGAGGACTTTCGGGATGGAGCGCCGCCGTCTCGAGGCGGAACTTGGGCAGGAGCACTTTTGCCCTCCGGCGAAGCGATTCCGCCAGGGGAACTTCCCTCCCGGAGGGGGAAATCATCGTCATCATCATCACCAACAACTCTCCCATCTTGGGGAGGGCAATCTCCATCAACATCTTCAACAGCACCATCTCATCTCAAACCCTAGTTCATCTCTTGTGTTCAATCTTGTTACTGGAACTATAGATTGGTGCTTGTGGGTGACTAGTAGTGTTGATTACATCGTGTAGTTGATTACTATATGGTTTATTTGGTGGAAGATTATATGTTCAGATCCAATATGCTATTTAATACCCCTATGATCTTGAGCATGATTATCATTTGTGAGTAGTTACTTTTGTTCTTGAGGTCACGGGAGAAATCAGGTTGCAAGTAATCATGTGAACTTGATATGTGTTCGATATTTTGATAGTATGTATGTTGTGATTCCCTTAGTGGTGTCATGTGAACGTCGACTACATGACACTTCACCATATTTGGGCCTAAGGGAATGCATTGTGGAGTAGTAAGTAGATGATGGGTTGCGAGAGTGACAGAAGCTTAAACCCCAGTTTATGCGCTATTCTGTAAGGGACCGATTGGATCCAAAAGTTTAATGCTATGGTTAGAATTTATTCTTAATACTTTTCTCGTAGTTGCGGATGCTTGCGAGAGGGTTAATCATAAGTAGGAGGCTTGTTCAAGTAAGAACAACACCTAAGCACCAGTCCACCCACATATCCAATTATCAAAGTAGCGAACACAAATCGAATCAACATGGTGAAAGTGACTAGATGAAATTCCCATGTACCCTCAAGAACGTTTTGCTTATTATAAGAGACCGTTTTGGCTTGCCCTTTGCCTCAAAAGGATTGGGCTACCTTGCTGCACTTTTGTTACTACTATCGTTACTTGCTCGTTACAAATTATCTTGCTATCAAACTACTCTGTTACTTACAATTTCAGCACTTGCAGACATTACCTTGCTGAGACCCACTTGTCATTTCCTTCTGCTCCTCGTTGGGTTCGACACTCTTATTTATCGAAAAGAGCTACAATTGATGCCCTATACTTGTGGGTCATCAACCCCGCGCCTGCGCTTGCCTCCTTAGCACCAAAGAGGAAACTGTCTTCTCTGCGCCTGCTGGCGCCCGCCTGGCCTTGGTCGTCATGGCTTGCGTCACCGCAACCTCATGAGGTTGGGCACTTGCGTAGGAAACTCCGCTCCTCAGGAGCAACCCAGGGGTGGCCGCTCCCTCAGGAGGTCTTGGCGTCGTCTGCCTCGCGAGGCTTGGCCCCTCGCGAGGGTCTTGTCTTGTTGGTGTTGTAGATGGGCCGTACCAGGCCGTCGATGGAGCCATGCCGTGGGCCACAGGCAGGCAAGTCTGGTTACCCTGGTTCCCAGAACTCCGATAGTGGTATTTTTCGTGTCCATTTTGAGAGAAGGCGGACTCGAATAACAGCCAACAAAGGCAGTTTGAAACAAATAGCTACCACTTTAACATCTCAAACATTATGTATAATTTAAATCGTGTGCGTTCTGTTAACCATTCACGTGACGCCACGCCTCACTCTTTTAATGGCTAGGAGGTGCCGTGCAGACAGGTGCTTGACTGAACGGGAGGCGTGCGAGCTGTACTCCAATGTGCAGGCTCACCGGGAAGCGTGCGAGCTGTATTGCTGTACGCCGCGCAGGCTCAAGGGGAAGCGAGCCCTTTGACTTCCATGGCTACCGCCCGCCTTGCTCGCATCCTCTCCATTAATGGCGCCCAAGCCGCAGTTTAATACGGGCCATTCCCCTCCCGCAGACCTCCACCAACGCCATGGCGCAGAAGGATCATCTGCCACCAGTCTTCTAGTTGGGTTTAATACTATATCTTGATCATATGAATATAAATTCGCAGTGTGACTGAATGAAAGATATGGTTTGAACGAACTTGCATCTTTCTCTCTGAATGTACAGACTTATCAAATGATTTTCTTTAAAAAAATATCAATGGTTTTTAAATATAAAACACTCATCGCAAACGTTTTAGTTAGAACACTCGTATGCAAACCGACAGCTTCCCCTCGAAGCCAAGGGAAAATGTGCCGAGCAGGATTTGTGCACCTCTTGATCGCAAACGTTTTAGATAGAACACCCGTATGTAAACCGACAGCTTCCCCAGTAAGCCAAGGGAAAATGTGCCGAGCAGGATTTGTGCAGCTCTTGTTCGCAAACGTTTTAGATAGAACACCTGTATGCAAAGTGAGAGCTATGGTCTTCCCCAGTAAGCTAAGGAAAAATTCGCCGCGCAGGATTTGTGTATCTCTTCAACGCAAATGGTTCAGATTGAATACGGTATGCAAAGCGAGACTTCGGCGCTAAGCCAAGAGAAAATCTGGCAAGCAGGATTTGTACCTCCCTTCAACGCAAACGGTTTTTTCGGATGACCCGTGTGCAACCGCACGTACAGACAATTTGGTAAGATTTGCATCTCTCATATTGGGTATATTCTATATTGCCATTTGTCAAATTGGAAAGATTGACATTTGTTGATCTAGTAACATTGCCATTTGTCAACCTTGTAACACTGCCATTTGTCAAAATATGCAGCTAAAAATCACTAGCACTATCTAATTTTTGCAACTAAAATTCAGTAATTAAACATGCATTTCATTCATAGATTAAGCAGTCGTTCTTTTATACAAATAGTTCAACTCGACAGCTGAACCGACCAAACTTTTCCCCAATTGTTGCCAACCACGTACTGAAATAGCTAGTTCAACTATATATACTAGCCAATTCTAAGTACGTTGTACAGTTCCACCTCATCTATAGTCAGATGAACTGAACAAAATAGCCCCTAAATACTACTACTACGGAGGGGATTTGTACTACTTTCGGCAGCCTCTCCTCTGCCGAGCACACTCGATAAGAGGCAGAGGAGGATGAGTCTACCGACGAGCTGGACAACTGCAATACGGTGCCTGCCGCTGCTGCACCTTCAGCGACGCTCACCTCAAACGCCATCTGCCGCTCCAGACGACCCCTCTCGAAGCGGCGGGACTCCTCATAGATCTCCTGGTTCCTCGCCTCTGCGTCAGCGTGTGCTGCGGCCATGGCGGCGGTAAGGCTCTTTGCATGCTCGACGAGGCGCTCCTCCTCCTCCCGCAGGAACTCGATGTAGCGCGCAAGGTCGCTGATGCATGTGCGGGCCTCCACCTCCGCCTCCCACCTTCGGGCGGTGGTGGCGGAGCGAGTGATGACCCCGGTGGTCGACGGTGGGCTGGCGGCCACGGCGGCCGATGATGGGGTGGCGGCCACGACCACCACCTCCCGCCTTCAAGCCGCGGTGGCGGAGCGGGTGATGGCCACGGTGTCCGGTAGTGGGGTGGCGGCGACGACAGCCACCTCCCGCCTTCGGGCCGCGGTGGCAGTGCGGGCGATGGCCCTGGATTTCAACGGTGGTGTGGCGTCCACGGCGGCAGACGGTGGGGTGGCGGCAACGGCGGCTGGCAATAGCTGCCGACGGGCAGCGGCGGCGGAGCGTATGGTGGGTGTTCCATGCACAGCCAATAGGAGGGACGCCACACGCACTGCACTACGCCCAGGACTGAGCCGCCACCGCGGTGTAGCCTCCCAGCTGGAGCTGTCCTCTGATGACGGCGGAGTGGTTGAGCGACGACGATGGACCGATGCCATTGGCGATTGTGGGAGAAGTAGACTAGATAAGCTACAGGGAGGGAGGGGAAAATGCGACGCAGGACTCACCGGCCGTGAGGGTTTATACAGCAGGCTGGTAAGCATTGGGATTTTGGGGGATTTCACCGAGTCGGGCAGGAAGCTTGTGAGGGAACCTGCGTGGTTGCGCGGGAACGGGCTCACCACCATTTGGACAAAAGAACACCCCCGCGCGCTGCTCAAGCTTGCGCTCGAAGCCGTCTGCGGCAGCGGGGTGACAAGACATGCGAGAGGAGGACGAAAGGACACGTACACATACGGTTAATAAAAAAACGTTTGCGATTTTATTACCTACTACCGCGGCCCCGTCCTGGTTTATAAGTAGGATTTAACTAATAAAATACGAATGCATGTCGTGAAAGATTATATTGTTGGATTCGTATTTGAACATAGTTTCCAATTATATAATTTTAATAACATGCATTAACATTTTGTAGTTTAAATTTAAGGTCAAAATATGGCACAAAATATAAAGGGGACTAATAGTCCAAGACGGAGGTAGTAGCACACGGCCGCTCTCTATGGAGCGACGCAACTGTCGGCTGGCTTGTAGACGATCATTCCCTGCGTGTTCAACTGCTCTATGCATGTGGTTGCTCGTGGTTGAGGCGGCCGCGGTGCGCTCTGCTCGCGTCCCGCCCGACTCGGTGTTAGCAGCAATCGTAGATAGAGCAAATCACACGGCTCATTAGCAGCAATTGTCTGTGTTATTATTCGTCTTCGCACACATTTCTGATTACGGACCTATTTGCCGCGTATCACACACATCTTGTTCAGTTGAACTATTTCTGTTGTCTTCGCTCATCGCAAACAGTTCATCCGAGTGAACTGTATGCCCTCCATCGCACACACCTTGATCTGGCTGACCATTTCTATTGTGTTGCCTAATCGCACACAGTTCATCCTAGTGAACTGTATGCCGTATATCGCACACACCCTCATCTGGCTGCCAATTTCTGTTGTTTTGCCTCATCACAAACAGTTCTGCTGGATTAACCGTTTGCCACGCATCGCACATGCAACTCTAATCTGAACCGTGTTTGATGTCACCGCCATCGCAAACATTTTGCATCTTTTTTGACGGTTTTATTACATCACCGTTTGTGATTGATCCATCGAACAGAGTTTCATCGAAGGGTCTCTGATTGGACTATCACGTTTGGACCATCCTGCAGTAGTGAACCCAACGCTTGCCGATGAGCAGCAGGCTCCGCCAGGGCCCTAGGTCCTTGCCGTCGAGACAAGTGCTCCCGCAGCGGAAGAGATGCCCTTAGCCCTTGTCATCGAGCCACAAGCTCTAGCATGGGCACAACACATAGTCCATTTCCTACAGACAGGTCAACTTCCTGATGAAAAAGAAGTTGAGAAAGTAGCCCGCCAGTCAAGTATGTATCAGTTTGTTGATAGCATTCTATATAGAAAGAGGCTGAATGGGGTGAAATTGAAGTGCATATGCTAGGAAGATGGACAAAAGCTGGTGGCGGAGATACATGAAGGGGTTTGTGGCACCCATATCAGATCCCGTGCACTTGTCGGCAAGGTCTTTCGTCAAGGTTTCTACTGGCCGACAACCCTTCAAGACGCACTGGATGTGGTAACAAGGTGCGAAGCGTGCCAGTTCCATGCCAAGAACATTCATCAGCCAGCTCAAGCTCTTCAGACAATTCCTCTCTCCTGGCCCTTCTCTGTCTGGGGGGCTCGACATCCTCGGCCCTTCCCCCGTGCCATCAGGGGCTTTGAGTACATATACATAGCAATCGACAAGTTCACAATGTGGCTTGAGATTGAGCCAGTGAGGAAGGTAACAGCACAGTCAGCCACCAAGTTCTTCAAAGGACTAGTTTGCCGTTTTGGTGTACCCATTCGGGTGATCACCGACAACGGCACGTAGTTCACGAGTCGTGCCTTCATGCAATGCTATCAAGACCTTGGTAGCAAAATCTGTTTTGCATCAGTTGCTCACCTAAGAAGAAACGGCCAGGTCGAGAGGGCAAACGCGGAAGTGCTGCGAGGACTCAAGACAAGAACATTTGATAGGATGCACAAGTGTGGAAGGGGTTGGATCAATGAGTTGCCGGCGGTTCTTTGGTCACTCAGGACGACACCAAATCGAGCCACTGGCGAGACACCCTTCTCCCTATTCTATGGTGAAGAAGCGGTGCTCCCCACGGAACTCACATACGGGTCACCTCGAGTGTGCTTTTGACGAAGCTGAGCAAGAGCAACTGCGGCATGACGATGTCGTCCTCCTCGAGGAAGATCGTCTCCGAGATGCTGTGTGTGATGCATGTTACCAGCAAGCTTTGTACTACTACCATAGCCGCAAAGTGCATGCCCGCAGCTTTAAGGAAGGTGACCTTGTTCTTCGTCAATTTCTGCTCGCGAAGGGATCAAACAAGTTGACACCAAAGTGGGAAGGCCCTTACCAAGTAGCACGAGTCACCAGACCCGATCTAGTCTATCTGGAGACCAAAGATGGCACTTAGGTGCGTAACTCAAGGAATATTGAGCATCTTCGCAAGTTCTACCCGTGAGGCATGGTTGCCGGGCATCCCGACAACCCTTTTTGTACAAGCTTCTCGACAAGACAATTAATCCTTTGTACAAAGCCAAGCGTAGACCCTATGCATAGTGAAATAAACATAAGTGTTTCACAGCTCTTTGTCAAATACATATATGTTTGTACATGTTGTATGCAGGGTTGTGTCACATGTTGCCTTGCATGAAATGCTTAACAAACCGTCAAGGTTTCTAGCCTCCTATTTTCTCTTCTTTCTTTTTTCTCAAAAAGACAGAAGGGTTCCTCGCATGCAAATTTCCCGGGGGGGGGGGGGGGTGGGGGTGACGGTATGGATACCACAAGTGACGTTCAAGTTATCATTCACGACAAGAAGTACAACAAAGAAAGAGCTAAGTTGAAAAACTTTGAAACAAATTCTTTGTTGTAGTTGCATTTCTTCCTTGAACAATCTTGGCCTTTGTATGAGAAACCTGCACGCTATGGAACCTTGTCGTGACCAGCCGCGCTCCTACTTTGTTTCGAGTCTGGTCGACAACTTAAGTAGCTACACTATGACCATCAAGTGTGACCTTGCCGGCAACGGCACTTCCGACAGGCTGCTAACACTACAAAAAAAGACACATTCGTGACATTATGGCCCGAACGAAAACCTTTTTTTTCATGGTTATGACACTTCTATGATGATAATTGTGACAAAAACAGGTAACATCAGAGATGTGGTGGGCTCCTGTTGTTGCTGCCCACTCGTACGTACGCCCCACCCTAGCCTGTGGGGATTGGATGAACAGGACCCCGTGGTAGTAGGCGGTTGCCGCTGGATGAATAGGACCCCGAGGAGGCCGCCACACCCCAGCCGGTTGGGGGTGGGAATAGGACCCCATGGAGGCTAGATGAATAGTAGTCGGTGGAGGCTGGAGGAAGCCGATGATGGATGAACATTTTCCCCTGGAGGCTAGAGCGAGGCAGTAGACGATGGATGAACAGTAGCCCCGGAGTCCCGTTTTGCGGTACGCCACACCCCTCCTGATGAACAGGACCCCGTTTTGACCATAGGCACTCGAACAGAAGTCCGTTTCCTCTGTTTTGCAGTACGCCAGACCCCTCCCGATCAACAGGATCCCATTTCGACCGTAAACACTCGAACAGAAGTCCGTTTCCTCTGTTTTGTGGTACGCCAGACCCGGTTCAATGAACAGGACCCTGTACGGTCGAACAAAAGGTCATTTCCTCCGTTTTGCGGTACGCCACACCCCGTTTCAGCTGTTCCATCCAAGCTAGTTGGCTCCCGATGAACAGAATGCATTCCGTTGCCTCCCGATGAACACGATGTTGTTTCTCCATTCCAACCCAGCCGATTGGCTGCCGATGAACATGACACCGTTGTTGTCGTCCGTTGCCTCTCCATGTACATGAGCCCTGGCCGTACGTATGCACGAGTACGTATTCGTGCCCTCGCCCGTATGTACGTACGTGGATGTATTTGTTGGCATGTGGTTGTACATACGTGTACACGGTTTAGAAGGGACTGCGTGCACTGCTATGTCGGGGGCTCTACTATGACACGTGTCGCTACTTACTTGGCCACGGTTCATTGTTGCAGAGAGACCGATCGACCAGTATGTACGTACACGTTCGCGACCAGACAGACAATGCTACATATGCTTCGACCGGGTGGGTCCCAGCTGTCAGGGAGGATAAGGACACACTTCCTTGTGTGCGAAGATATAGCTGCTGGGTCCTAGTTGTCAGGGGTGGAATCATTTTTATTTTTGCGTAACAAGGTACTTCCTTGCATGCAAAGATGTAGCTGGTGGGTCCATCTTTCAGCCTCACCGCATAGAGTCCTCTTTCGATGGCTGTTGTTTGTTGACCACGTTGACCATGCCGCGCCAAGAGCACCAAGGCGGTGGACGATGGCAAGGCCTAGGAAGGGAACGGCGCAGAGTCGGGGAAGACGTGGCAGTGGATGCCCACGCAAAAGGGATTAACTGGTTCAGCTGCGGTGTGAGGCTACTGTCGCCGGAGAATAACATGAGGTGTGTGTGAGTACAGGGAAGGCCTGGCCAGCTGTGGGAGTACGGTAGGGCGGTGAGGCCTGCACGGCAGCACAGCCGGCCACTGGAGGCAGGAGTAGGCGGTCCCGCCGACGCTGGTTTGGGTTGCTGGAGCAAGAAGATCAGAGATTTAAGAAGCAGCACGGCCGTTGGATTAACATCCAATGGTCACAGCTTCTAGAATCGTTTGTTGACTAAGTTGAGAAAGCCCTATGTACGTGTCAACTTACTAGACCCACAAGTTAGCCTCCAAATTTGGTGGGTCCTAGGTGTCATTGGGAGGATTAGTTTTTTTCATGTAATAAGGAGGCGCTTCCCTCCGTGCGAAGATATAGCAGGTGGGTCCGAGCAATCATTTTTTTGGCGTAATAAGGAGGCACTTGCTTGCGTGCGGCCATGAATGATGTGGATCCCCGCTGTCAGCCTCTCAACGTACATCCCTGTTCCGATGGTTGTCGTTGGTTGACCATGTTGACCACGCCGCACCAAGAGCATCAACGCAGTGGACGACGGCGAGGCCCAAGAAGGGAACGACCCAGAGCCGGTGAAGCCATGGCAGTGGATGCCCACGTTGAGGGGAGTACGAGGGCTGACTTCTTCGGCTGCGGGTTGAGGCTACCGTCGCCGGAAAATAACAGGATGTGCTGGTGGGTAGAGGGATGGCCTAGCCAGCTGTGAGAGTAGGGTGGGCCGGTGAGGCCAGCGCGGCAGCACAGCCGACCACAGGAGGAGGGAGCAGGAAGTCCCGCCGGCGCTGGTTTGGGCGGCTGGAGGAGGAAGATCAGAGATTGAGGAAGCATGATGGTCGTTCGATGGACATCCAACAGTCACTGCTCTCGTGTGTTGACTAAGTTGACAAAGCCTTCCGTACGTGTCAACCTTTATTTTATTTTTAGGAAAGCGTACGCGTCAACCTAGTAGGCCCACAAGTGAGCCTACAAATCTATGGAAAAGAACATACAGCCCATTTGCAATTATTTCTAATAATTTACAGCCCATTTGCTAATTCTTAAGGATTTTTTGAAGCCCATATTCTTTTCGTTAGCACTACAGCCCATATTATGGCCAAGGTAAAAAACATCAACGAAATTTTGCATATTTCGGTGGGGTCCGAAATGTTTTTAATCCCAAATTTTTGAGTCAGATTCAAATAATTTTTAAAATAAATTTATATTAACTTAAAATCCAATGAAATTTTCCCCACAAAAAATTCAATGAAATTTAAAATCTTGAAATGCAAAAAAAGAAATTTAAAACTAATTGCCGGTTTGCTGTAATTTAAAAATGTACAACCCACTTCGCATTACTTATAGACCATTTTCTGGGCAAGCCGAATGCATCCCTCCTCATCTTGAAAGATTTACAGCCCAGCAGGGCGACAAAAGCAAGTAGGCCTTGGTTGGGTATTCTGCAAAAAAAATTGGGCTAGACATTTTCAAAAAGAAAAAGAACAACTAGGCTGGTCTTGTGGTAAACATAAAATAAAAGGCTCAGCTAGACTGGCCAAAGTGCCCCGCACAGCCCAGTTGATAGCCTGTCCCATCTCAAAAACAAAAACAACTAGGTAAGCAGATGGGTCCCTGGTGTCAGCCGCTCGTTGTGCAATTATCTCGTTTATTGACTACGTTGACAATGGCATGGGACCCAGATGTCAGGAATCCATTAAGAGGAACCATTTTTGTTGGCTTGAAATAAGGAGGCACTTGCTTGCGTACTGCCATGACCCTGCTGGGTCCCTGCTATCATACTCTCCACGTACAATCATCTCCTAATTTCTCTTGGTTGTTGACCATGTTGACAACGCCAGAAGGCAGTGCCACAGCAAGCTAACCAAGGCGAAGGACGACAGCGAGGCCTCGGACGGGAGTGAAAAGGAGTTGTGGAAGTTGCGGCAGTGTGGTCGAAAGTGGATGGGAGTACGAGGGTTAGTGCGGGGTCGGGATGCCGTCGCCGGAGAATAAAAGGATGTGGGTGGGGTGTAGAGGGATGGCCTGGCACCAGTTAGGGTACGGTGGGACGGTGATGCGTGTGCGGCTGTGCCGCAAGCCGCGGAAGGCGGGAGCAGGCGATCCCGCCGGCACGGGTTTGGTTTGGGCGGCTGGAGCCTGTAGGAAGAAGACAAGAGATTGAAAAAGTATGGTAGATGTTGGATTGACATCCAACGGCTTATGCTGCCAGAATCGTTTGTTGACTGCATTTTTTTTGGGGAAGTTTGTTGACTAAGTTGACGAAGCCTTGTGTACACGTCAACCTAGTAGGCCCACAAGTCAGCCTCTAAATCCGTGGCGGACAAATACAACCCATTAAAAAAATAACAGCCCATTCCAAACGTTCACACGGAAAGTTCAACATTTAGAGCAAAGTAGCAAGTCTGATTCAGAGATAGAGTACTGAACTTCCACGTTGAAAACCATCATAGCTAACTTAACTATCTACTCCCAGTAATACTCTAGTGTAGAAGTACTAATTTACTCTTAGCTAACTAGACGATGTTGGCCGCCATCTGCAGGACACACTAAACACCGACACCGACGTCCTCCTCCTTGCCTCGAACTTGCCAGAGGTGCGATAGGGCGCGTTGCTCGCGTGCGTTGGCCCTTTCCATGCCAGCGTGGTCCACCGTAGTTTGGACTTCTAAGTAGGAAACCCACTTGACGAGCTGGTAGTAAAATTCAGCGTCCCACACGCGTGCGTGCCCGACAGCCTCTAGGGCTATTTGCCGGGTGTCAGCCTCCACGTAGTCGGCCTAGTTGCGGGTGCTCTGCTCACGACTTAGAGCGATGGTGCGCTACTCCTCCATGCCCCGCTGGTGGTGCAAATCAGAGATACACTGCTCCTCCACCAAGCGGTTGCGCTCCAACAAGTCCTCATACTTCGCATTGCCATCTAAAGACCGATAGAGTGCCTCCTCTCACCGTCTGCCTTCCCGTGAAAAACCGAACACTAACTCCAACGGTGAGCACCTCTGGCGTCGCCTATTGTGGACAGGCGGGGGCATGACAGACGTGTCGAGAGCGAGGGCAAGTGGCGCGATGTCGGGCCAGTGGGGGCTTGTGAGGATAGGGCGAGTTGGGAGATGGTGCCACCAGAGAATGCCGGAAACCAATAATTATAGGTGGAAGGTAGGTGAACGAACACATGTGGTAAACGCGATGGTCATCAGAATTCAATGCATAAGCAGGCATGGCTGAGCGCACCAGCTTGCCGTGGAAAATTGGAAAAACTGAAATTATGACTGTGTCATCCCATCTTGTCCCGTCAGTGGTGCGTCCCGTCTGTGCTGGGTCGCACATCGGCATGACGGTGAAACGAGTCCACTCGATTCATCCAGATGAGGTACGTGCATGATCCACTGGTTATTCGTGTAGGATAGAGTCGGTCAGATAGTGTACGTGTAGGGTCGCAATAGCTGATGAAGGTTTGCTGGGAGATAAGGCATTTGCGAATGTTTTTGCTAGCAGTTTCTTCAGATTCGCAGGACATTTTTTTTCAGAACAGCATGTCAGTTTCTTCAGAGGTAGGCAATTTTATTCAAAAAACGGCCACCATTTGGATCTTGCGTCACAACTAAAACTGCCAGGAGCATATTAGTAGGCTAGCTAGTGATCGATCAGTAACTTGTAAACACTGAGTGAAGAGAAATAAGTAACTGCTAGTAACTTGTAAATACTGAGCACAAATAAATAAGCATCATGATGTGCACAGTAGTAAGAGATGGTCCGTTTAAAATATTCACACGAGACTCATAGGCCTGGCTTTATAATATGTTCACATTAATAGCCCAAATTCACAACCAACTAGTACTATTCCCATACATAAGATCAACATGATTATGCATCTCAATGATTCACAGATCATATACAATATGTAGCTCCTAGAGCAGAGATAAAAAAACATATGTTCTTGCTACTAACATGGATGTTTCTCTGGTCCAACATTCAGTACAGAGTGAAAGACAAATTTGTTTGTGAAGTCTACATTTCCTCTTGCAAATGTAAGTGGTCTCACCAATAGATGGAACAATGAGAATCGACCACACATGATGGAGGAACATCCACTGAAATATGAGTTGGTCATCTGTCGATCACACGGCGAGACTATTTTCGGAATACAACTTTAACTTTGGCAAAATGACGCCCATTGGATAATCAGACCAAAGCAATGAAGCACATAGTGTTGGCCAATAAAAAGTACAATGCTACTTTTGTGCAGTCCATGCAATGACTATCCAATCTTTCTGTGTCCTTTTCAAATGGCATTGCATGTAGTGACTATACTATTCTCTTGTGCAGTTACACAAGAATTGAGGCCCCTTTGTTTGTTTGCCAAATAACAACATGCAGACATCTGTTTGCACAAATATCAAGCAGCTAGTTAACATATACCCCACCTTGTATTTTTGGTTTAAACATGTCTCTGCTAGTCGTTTCCGCTTAGCATCTCTCATGTTTTGCACTAGACAATTTGATACTGTCATGTTTTGCACTGGACAATTTGGTACTGAATTGATTTGTTGGTACAGAGCAGAAATGTAGCACCTATTCTTCATCAAACCAAGGATATCCATATTTGCAGTGATGGAAGAGGTGAAATCGATACAACCGAAATTGAGCATCCAATCATTGAATCATGTCCTGCACCACCAATGGAGGTCCACCCTGCCAATAAATTTACATGCAAACCACTAATATTACTATCTAATGATAGTAGAAAAACAGTAGCAAGATAATAGCAAACCATGTACCTTGCTAATGAACATATAACTATTTGGAAGAAAAAATGCTCGTAATGTTGAACCATTTGGACTTTTTATGCAGTTCCACTAAATCAAGCATCCCTATTTGCACAGATATTGAAAGTGTGATTACTAAGAAGCATACACTCACAAATATAAGCATTCCAATTTCTTAATGGGAAAAGGTAGGAAGACTGTTTCTAACCACATGTTTAAAGGAATAAATAAGGCAAGAGCGACAGATGTCACGAAGGCATACATAGTATTTTGTAGAAGATTGAACCATTCCTGACATTTCCTCTTCTTTTAAGCATTTTTTTATGCAGTTCAACTAAAATAAAATGCCATCACCGACTTGACAATTCGATGACACTGTACAAAAAAATGACTTACCATCACATCATGATGCCAGGTATGTACTCAATAGGCAATAGAGACAAAAATTGCAGACCTCCTTCGATAACATAATGAACATTAATTTTAACAAAGGTGTGACTAGCTTTGACGGTATAATTTGAATGAATTCTACACCCTCTGTTCCTTAATATAAGACATTTTCACAGTTCAATTTAAAGTACCCATACGTCTTGTATTTAAAAAACAGGTAGTAGTTTTCTTGAGCACATATCTGGGAAAGCTTGCCACACCTTATATATGTCCATATGCTAATGCAACACAATTCGAATAGTACAAATATACACTAATCCAGTGGTTAGTGCAACAGTAGAGTAGTTTTTTTATTACGGGGTACAATAGAATGGTTTTACTAAATAGATTTCCATAAGATAGCACTAGAAGATTTCTATAAGCATTAACAGTACAAAATCTAAATGTAACAAGTTTCAGCATTGGTATACTGGCTGTGCAACAGTATTAGACTGATACGACTCCAACGTTCTATAATTTTTTATTGTTCCATGCTGTTATATTATCATTCTTAGATGTTTTATATTCATTTTATAGCAACTTTATATCATTTTTTTGGGACTAACCTATTGACATAGTGCCCAGTGCCAGTTGCTGTTTTTTTGCTTGTTTTTTACTTCGCAGAATATCCATATCAAACGGAGTAGAAATGCAGTGAAACTTTTTGGAGATTTTTTTCAGCCCAGAAGACAACTTGGGAGCCAAGGAAGTGCACTAGGGGAGGCCCATGGGGCCCACCACCCACCTGGGCGCGCTAGAGGCCCCTGGCGCGCCCTGATGGGTGGTCGGGCCCACGGAGGTCTCCTCCACTGCCTCTCAGCTCTATAAATACTCAGATATTCCAGAAACCCTAGGGCAGTCGTCGAAACACAATTCCAGCCGCCGCAAGTTCCAGAACCACGAGATCCAATCTAGAGCCCTATTCTAGCACTCTGCCAGAGGGGAACACAATCATGGAGGGGTTCATCATCCTCATTGGTGCTCCTCCGATGATGCGTGAGTAGGTCACCATAGACCTACGGGTCCGTAGGCAGTAGCTAGATGGCTTCTTCTCTATTTTTGATTCTCAATACAATGTTCTCCTTCATGTTCTTGGAGATCTATTTGATGTAATGACTTTTTGCAGTGTGTTTGTTGGGATCCGATGAAGTGCAAGTTTATGATCAGATCTATCTATGGATATTATTTGAGTTTTCTTTGATCTCTTATATGCATGATTGTTATAGCCTCGTATTTCTTCTCTGAAACTTTGGTTTGGCTTGGCCAACTAGATTGATTTTTCTTGCAATGGGAAGACGTGCTTTGTGATGGGTTCGATCTTGCGGTGTCCTCACCCAGTGATAGAAGGGGTAGCGAGGCACACATGTATAGTTGCTATTAAGGATAAAAAGATGGGATATATTCCTACATGAATAGATCTTGTCTACATCATGTCATCGTTCTTATTGCATTACTCCGTTTCTCCATGAACTTAATACACTAGGTGCATGCTAGATAGCGGTCGATGTGTGGAGTAATAGTAGTAGATGCAGTCAGGAGTCGGTCTACTAATCTGGGACGTGATGCCTATATACATGATCATTGCCTTGGATATCGTCATAATTATTTGCTCTCGTATCAATTGCCCAACAGTAATTTGTTTACCCACCGTATGCTATTTTCTCGAGAGAAGCCACTAGTGAAATCTACGGCCACCGGGTCTATCTTTTATCATATTTTTGTCAGATCTATTATTCCAAAAACCCAAAAATACCTTGCTACACTTTTTCTTTACTTATTTTATTTTTTGTTTTTGCTAGATCTATTTATCCAATCTCATACAATTTTATCTATCTTTTTACCGTGGAGGGATTGACAACCCCTCTTAGGCGTTGGGTTGCAAGTATTTGTTCTTTGCATGCAGGTACCGTTTACATAGTGTTTCTTGGTTCTCCTACTGGATTGATAACCTTGGTTTCATAACTAAGTGAAATAATTACCGTTGTTGTGCTGCATAATCCTCTCCTCTTCAGGGAAATACCAATGCAGATACAAGCAATTATAGACCAAATACAAAAGTCTGAAGGAAACTAACATTATTAACTAGTGACAGTATAAAAAAACTGCAAACCATGTACCTTCAAGGTAAATATCATTTCGAACTCAAGGGGATCTGAAAAATTGCTATCCCAAACTTGATAATCGATCAAACATAAAAACTTGATTAAAGGAATCAAGAAAATAGCAGGAGGAGGAGGTGCCCACTCCTGGCCTTTCCTCTTCTCCTCATAATTTTTTGTGCGGTTTAACTGAAATAAAATGCCATAATCCTCCCCTCTTCGGGTAAATACCAACGCAGATAGAAGCAATTAGGAAGAATTTCTGGCGCCGTTGCCGGGGAGACATCATCAACATCTATCAGGTTCTTAATCACAAATCTCATCTCCTTGCAATTTACATTATTTGCAATTTGCCTCTCGTTTTCATCTCCCCCACTTCACAAAAAAAATTGCCTTCTTTTTTGTTCGCCTTTTTCTCATTCGATCTTTTGTTTGCTCGAATCTATCATCATGAGTGACTTTGGTATGGCAGAAATGGATGATGGCAGGACTCCTAAAATTGGACGTTCTGGCAATCTGGATGCTAAAATTTTTGTTTTGGGACAAGGGAACGTTAAAGGAAAAGAAACTATCCAAGAATTCTTCAATTGTGTCGAAACTTTGACTTGTGATGCTCCTCCTATACTTAACAGAACTAAAACTTATGCGGAGGCTATTTCAGCACTAGTTCTAAAACTCAAAAATAGATTTATCCGTACTCATCCTACCTTGCAAAGATTGTTGTATGAGCTACCCGTTATAAAGGACCCGAAAGAAAAAAAGTTAGCCACCCTTGTTCTTATGAATGAATTTGATCACATAGTACGGGAAGCTAGGGAATTTTTTTATTTTTATGGCATGAATCATGAAAAACTGGTAATAGATGAGATACTTTACAATAGTGATTATGTGTTAAGACATTTGCTTGGAAATAATCAAAAAAATTATGAGAACCTTAAAAAGGAAATTCCCGTTTTGGATGTGATCCAACAACTTTTCAATGATGTTAATAAACAATATTCTTGGATTGTAGCCGAGAATCAAAGGGGATATATAGATGGACAACTTGATGATGCTAAAATCTATATGGATAATGTGATTCAAGTTAGATTTGAGAAACCTCCTGACAAAAACACATCTATGGAAAATAAGAAGAAGGATGGCAATACTTGAATCTATGCATTATGCCTAGCTAGGGGCATAAAACGATAGCGCTTGTTGGGAGGCAACCCAATGAATATTTTTTTTGCCTTTTTCTTTATATTCTTGAGTGTTTGTACAATTATGCATCTGTTATTATTGTGTTTTTTTATGTTTTAATTAGTGTTTGTGCCAAGTTAAGCCTTTAGGATAGCTTTGGGTGATAGTTGATTTGACCATGTTGAAAAACAGACACTTTTGCGTCAAGTAACAGAATTGTTAAAATTC
Source organism: Thinopyrum elongatum (assembly GCA_011799875.1). NCBI lineage: Eukaryota > Viridiplantae > Streptophyta > Magnoliopsida > Poales > Poaceae > Thinopyrum > Thinopyrum elongatum. The sequence continues at coordinate 402,003,522 of CM022302.1, read as the reverse complement.
ACAGAAGAGACACCAAATTCTGAATTTTTTAGAAAAGATTGATATACAAATTTACTCTGTTGTCCTAATGTTTCAGAAATTTTGGATTTACAGAAGTATGAGTAAAATTCAAGTCCTTACAGACTATTCTGTTTTTGACAGATTCTGTTTTTGTTGCATTGTGTGCTTATTTTGATGAATCTATGGATTGTATCGGGGGTATAAGCCATGGTAAAGTTAGAATATAGTAGGTATAATGCAATAACAAAATATGAAAGGGTTTGCAACAGTACTTAAAGCAAAGATTAGTTTTCTTATACTAACGGATTTCACGAAGGTTTTGTTAAGTTTTGTGTGATTGGAATTTTCAAGTTTTGGGTGAGATCTCGATGGATGAAGGAATAAGGAGTGAAAAGAACCTAAGCTTGCGGATGCCCATGGCACACCAAGATAATATTCAAGGAGAACCAAGCAACTAAGCTTGGGGATGCCCTGGAAGGCATCCCCTCTTTCTTCTAACAACCATCAGTAATTTTACTTGGAGCTATATTTTTATTCGTCACATATCATGAGTTTTGCTTGGAGCGTCTTGTATTATATGAGTCTTTGCTTGTTTTGCTTTTTAGTTTGTCGCAATCATCCTTGCTGGACACACCTATTTGAGAGAGCCATAATTTTGCTATGATTTGTTAGAATTGCTCTATGTGCTTCAATTAAATTTTTTTGAGCTATGGAATTGCTCTAGTGCTTCACTTATATCTTTTTGAGCATGATGTGCTTTAATTTTTGAAGAAATGCGCTCATGCTTCACTTAGATTAATTTGAGAGTTAGTAATTTTTTTGAAGAAATATGCTATCATGCTTCACTTATATTATTTTGAGAGATGAAATTTGTTATGCTCATGTTCTTCACTTAAATTTGTTTGAGCTTGTCAAAAGCAATGGCAATATATGAAACTAGTCCCAAAGTGATAGATATTCAAGAGGGATATAATAAAATCTTTCATGAAGATCATTGGACAAAATAAACTTTATTCTTTGTAATAGTTTTGAGCCATGATGATAGTAATATGTGAGTCATGTTGGTGAGTAATTATGCTTTTGTAAGAATATTGGTGTTAAGGTTTGTGATTCCCTATGCAAGCATGAAAGTCAATAGTTATGCAATGAAATTACATCGTACTTGTGGTGCATTATTCGGTGTTAGTTATGCTTAATGCTTGTTTATGTGATTTTTTGTTTCTTGTTTGGTTGCTTCTCAATCTATTTGCTAGCATTTCCTTGTACTAAGTGGGAATACTACTTGTGCATCCAAAATCCCTAAACCCAGTCATGTCATATGAGTCCACCATACCTACCTATATGTGGTATTTCCGTGCCGTTCTAAGTAAATTTGTATGTGCCAACTCTAATTTTCAAAATGAATTTCCTTTTTGTGTGCCCATACCGCTCATGAAGCGGCAGGGAGTGGCCAATATTTTTCCATGCTAGATGTGTTATTCTCAAGATGAGTGTTTATTCACTTGTCATTGCACAAGAGTGTGGCGGTAATAGGGATGCCCAGTCCCGAAATGAAAAAGAAATTTACTTTATGTTGTCAAATAATAAATTCCTTGGAAAGTGTTGGTATGGAAGGCACCCGTGGATACGGCTAGCCATGGATTGTGAAAGAATGATGGAAAAAGAAATAAACTTTATTTTATGTTTGGGAACCGCCTATGATGTATCTAGCATGGAAAGTATTGGGAACTTCTCGGTCGTTTTCATTGACGGGAAAAGCATGCCACCCAAAATATTTTTATCTCTCAATTAAAAGCTTCAAGCTCTGGCACCTCTACAAATCTCTGCTTCCCACTGCGAAGGGCCTATTGGTTTACTTTTATGAAAACTTTTATTTTTATTTGAGTCTCCATCTTCTCTTATAAAGCACCAACTAGGGAGCACTATGATCATACTTGAGCATTGGATGTAGCTAATATTCATGTGTGCTTTATGAATGGATCAATGATTGAGCATGATGGGCTAGGGATAGCTTTCTTTAGTGTTGATATTTTGAAAGATGGTTGCTTGTTGATATGCTTGAGTATTGAAGTCTTCATGTCAATTATAGACTATTGCTTTGAACCTTCTAAAAGTACAAATGTCCATGCTACAAAAGAAAAGAATATGTGATGAAAATGTTAGGCAGCATTCCACATCAAATTTTTTATTTTTTATCATTTACCTACTCGAGGACGAGCAGGAATTAAGCTTGGGGATGCTGATACGTCTCCAATGTATCTATAATTTTTTATTGTTCCATGCTGTTATATTATCATTCTTGGATGTTTTATATTCATTTTGTAGCAACTTTATATCATTTTTTGGGAGTAACCTATTGACATAGTGCCCAGTGCCAGTTGCTGTTTTTTGCTTGTTTTTTTACTTCGCAGTATATCCATATCAAATGGAGTCCAAATGTAGCGAAACTTTTTGGAGATTTTTTTCAGCCCAGAAGACAACTTGGGAGCCAAGGAAGTGCACAAGGGGAGCCCCGTGGGGCCCACCACCCACCTGGGCACGCCAGAGGCCCCTAGCGCGCCCTGATGGGTGGTGGGGCCCATGGAGGTCTCCTCCACCACCTCTTAGCTCTATAAATACTCAGATATTCTAGAAGCCCTAGGGGAGTCGTCAAAACACAATTCCAGCTGCCGCAAGTTCCAGAACCACGAGATCCAATCTAGAGCCCTATTCCAGCACCCTGCCGGAGGGGAACACGATCGCGGAGGGGTTCATCATCCTCATTGGTACTCCTCCAATGATGCGTGAGTAGTTCACCATAGACCTACGGGTCCGTAGGCAGTAGCTAGATGGCTTCTTCTCTCTTTTTGATTCTCAATACAATGTTCTTCTTGATGTTCTTGGAGATCTATTTGATGTAATGACTTTTTGCGGTGCGTTTGTTGGAATCCGATGAAGTGTGAGTTTATGATCAGATCTATCTATGAATATTATTTTAGTTTTCTTTGATCTCTTATATGCATGATTGTTATAGCCTCGTATTTCTCCTCCGAAACTTTGGTTTGGCTTGGCCAACTAGATTGATTTTTCTTGCAATGGGAAGAGGTGCTTTGTGATGGGTTCAATCTTGCGGTGTCCTCACCCAGTGACAGAAGGGGTAGCGAGGCACGCATGTATAGTTGCTATTAAGGATGAAAAGATGGGGTATAGTCCTACATGAATAGATCTTGTCTACATCATGTCGTCTTTCTTATTGCATTACCCCGTTTCTCCATGAACTTAATACACTAGGTGCATGTTGGATAGCGGTCGATGTGTGGAGTAATAGTAGTAGATGTAGGCAGGAGTCGGTCTACTAATCTTGGACGTGATGCCTATATACATGATCATTGCCTTGGATATCATCATAATTATTTGCTCTTCTATCAATTGCCCAACAGTAATTTGTTTACCCACCGTATGCTATTTTCTCGAGAGAAGCCACTAGTGAAATCTACGACCACCGGGTCTATCTTTTATCATATTGTTTTTAGATCTTTTATTCCAAAAACCCAAAAATACCTTGCTGCACTTTTTCTTTACTTATTTTATTTCGTGTTTTTGCTAGATCTATTTATCCAATCTCATACAATTGTATCTATCTTTCTACCATGGAGGGATTGACAACCCCTCTTACGCGTTGGGTTGCAAGTATTTGTTCTTTCTGTGCAGGTACCATTTACATAGTGTTGCTTGGTTCTCCTACTGGATTGATAACCTTGGTTTCATAACTGAGGGAAATACTTACCGTTGTTGTGCTGCATAATCCTCTCCTCTTCGAGGAAATACGAATGCAGATACAAGCAATCATAGACCAAATACAAAAGTCTGAAGGAAACTAACATTATTAACTAGTGACAGTATAAAAAAATTGCAAACCATGTACCTCCAAGGTAAATATCATTTTGAACTCGAGGGGATCTGAAAAATTGCTATCCCAAACTTGATAATCGGTCAAACTTAAAAACTTGATTAAAGGAATCAAGAAAATAGCAAGAGGAGGAGGTGCCCACTCCTGGCCTTTCCTCTTCTCCTCATAATTTTTTGTGCGGTTTAACTGAAATAAAATGCCATCACCGCCTTGACATTTTAGTGACACTGTACAAAAAAAATTGACTTATCATTACATCATGAAGTGAGGTATGTAATCTATCAGCATTAACAATGCAAAAATCTAAAGGTAGTAACAAGTTTCATCGTTGGTATACTGGTTGTGCAACAACATTAGAATGCCTTAGCTCAAAATTTTAATACATCCACAATCAACAACAAACCCTGAAATAATCAAGTGACATTACTTGGCATTGCTTCAATTTATCGGTGGCATTAGACTGACTGCGGTATTAGTTAAAAATGGCATCACTTTAGCAGTAGCATTGCTTGATTTTACCGGTGGCGTTATACAAACAACAAAAAAGTGGCAATAAGAGCATGGGGAGGCCCATTCGGACAGTGGGCGCACCAATGCAATGTACCTCCACATACGCATAGAGTGGCGAGGGAGGGATGGTTGCCCAGAGCAACAAATATCCAAGTAGCATATGTGGATTACGTCCCTTTTTCTTTCTTTAGCCACCTTTTTCCTATGTGAGGACAACAAACCTATCGACTTGGTCATTCTCTATTGCGTTGTTCTGCCTTTCTACCCTTTTTCAACCAAACAAGAGATGCGTTCCTTAGCTACTGCTTTTCCCCTTTTCAACCAAGATGCAAGTTTGATACCTAGTCTCTTCCATAGTACTTTCCCCCTTTCTTTCCTTATTCAACCCAGACATGGATTAGTCTGCATGAAGTAGGGTTTCCTTTAATAGTGCAATTTAAGGTTTTCGTCTGTGTGACCAGCAGAGCAAAGGCTTGGTAACTTGGGCAGATGGGGAAGTGGAAAAAGATGCACATGCAGCGACGTGGGCAAATGGGGTAGTAGAAAAAGTGTATGGTTTGAAAAGAGGTAGCATACCGAGGGGCGGCGGGAAGTGGCTTCGCTCGTGGTCGTCGTCCTCCGCACACACTACGACAGCGAGCTTGGGGACGGAGGCCATCCTGCGCAGGCGCTATGTCTGAGAGGACTGCCTTGTCGTTAGTGTGTGGCCTCGCTCACTGACGATGAGTGGGTCAATGTTGCACGTCCTTTTCTTCCCCGGCGGACAGGATCCTGGCGAATCTGTGACCACCGGTGAGGAGGGAGAGAGAGGGGCCACCGCTGCCTTTTTTAGATCTGGAGAGAGGGTGATAGTGTGAGAAGCAAGTGGGCAGCCCTAGCAAGCAAGCATTGAAGCTCCAACCTATATATCTTACTAGTACTAGTATTATTCTTACTAGTGGTAGAGTAGTTTATATTTTCTTAGCATACAACACCAATTAGTTGTACTTCAAAACTGAACCGCAGGCCATTAAAAAAATAAAGTTGAGAAATAACACGACACCTCGGGCCAACGCGGCCAGATCGCATTTTGTAGGAGAATGACACGCCATGTTTCGTTGACATGTGGTCCCGTTCCAACATGTCAGTGAGACGATGGCTAGTCCTTCCAAACAGACGTCTATGTAGGCCGGGGCGCCTCTTCCTATACCGTGGCAACTTTCTGCTCCCCACTAGCCTCTTCCTGTACCGTGGCAACCGTCCACCGCCTCTTCTCCTTTCCCTCTCAATTTGGAACTGCTATCACACGCTCTTCCTCCCTCCATTTGCCTTGACTCTTCCTTCTGCCATTGCTTGTCTTCTCGATGGAGGGAACAGGCAGGAAACGACCCCGCCCTGATCTGAAAGATGACGTGGTGGACGAACTCATTGATCGGTGCGATGTCATCACCGCGACTAGCATGGCAAGTTCATTCAAGCCCATTCTCGACTCAACAAATAACATCACTACAAAGAACCCAATGGTTCAGGAGCAGTTTGATCTCCCCTATCTTCTTCGCCATGACCCTGCTCGCTAGCACGGGGACGCCAGAAGGCTCACCTTGTGCAGGTTGATTCCACTTGATAATGATACGTGTGATGTTAAGATGCCATCGCTTAAGCCTAATGCCTGGGCAGACGCAAATGGAGACTCGATTGTTTATATTGGGTACAACTGCGAGTGGGAACTTGTGAATGTGTACACTCGTCACCGGATTCCACTTCTAAAAATCTCAGACTGCCATGAGGTTGAGCACACCGATGATCTACATACGTTCAAATACGATCAAGGTGACTGTCGTCAACAGAAGATAGCAAATTTTCAAGTTTGTAATCACTCTTGGGATTATACAAACTATTATGTTGTCGCTATCTTCGACAAGCTTGTTGCCGCCCTAACTTCTGCGCCTTGATGGATATTGGTCAAAAATCAATTTCTGCACACGGATGTGTACTATAATGAATTCAATACGAGCATATTGTGTTTGCTGCCATCACTTCTGGCACTGTTTTTGCATGGGATCCTTATTGTTTCAGTACATTTGTCTTCCACAGTAATTAGAATTATTTCATTCACTATGCATGCGAGTTAGTATCCCCGTACTACTGTCGGTGCAACAAACCCCAGGTATGTTGCCCAGACTGTACACAGGCTCAAGAACGAGATTGCAGCATCCAGGACAAGGCCAAGCAGAAGAGATCAGCTCTTTGAGGAATCAAAGGGCGGATCAAGAAGAGCAAGATCAACCCAAGGAGTAAAATACTGCAATGGGAAAACCTCCCTTGCCGGGAAAGCGAGCCTGGCGGGGACGAGGTTGCCCCGAAGATAAGTCTCAAGATTGCCCCGGCAGGCTTGCCGAGGATGCTGAGGGCGGATTACCCCGCCAAGGCTCCACTGCTCCACCTCACAGCAACGCAAGTCACCGATCGGTGCGGTGTCGAGCCCCCAAGATGCTAGGTGTCCTTTATTTGGCACGTGGCAACCGTCCCCAGAGGAAATCACCTCCAAATGACACTCGTCCAGCGACGTGTCACGCAGGCAGGCGAGAAGGTGGCAAAACAGCATGGCAAGGCTTGCTGGGCTAGGCTACGATGTGACACTAAGTGGTGCATTTAATGCGCTCTGTCCAGTCTGCAGAGTTAGGTATGATGGCATTGTTTGCTATCTAATCAGTACACAATGATAGATTTTCCATTGTGGTGACCCCTTGATCTATAAAAGGAGGGCCATGGCAACTTTAGAAAGGATTCAGACCACTGTACACTCATACGCGCGTAGCTGCTCTCGCCCCGAGGCAACCTTGCCGGGCTAGAGCGTTGTGCCTCCACCACGGTCCTCTCATCAATCCACCAAAGCAGGAGTAGGGTTTTACGCCTCGCGGCGGCCCAAACCTGGGTAAAAACTGCCCGTGTGATTGCTGTTGCGCTGCCCCGCGCCCTCCGCTCTTTGTGCAATGCGTCCTTCCCCCCTGCCGAACCACAAGGGGCCGATGGCCCCATAGGTGGCCGTGATTTCCCACGACATCTTTAGCGCGCCAGGTAGGGGGAAGCGCTTGCGCGAATCCGAGAGCGTACGCAGCGCGTCATCTTCATCATCATCTTCTTCATCGACGGTTTCATCATCCATGGCGCCCAAGAGGAAAACCGGTGCCGCAGCTCACCCGTCCGCCTCGAAGGCCCCTCCACATGCGGCTGCTGACGCCGTGGGGGCTACGGGGGCGCATAGGGACGTGGATGCTGCAGGGGACGTGACCGACGCAGGCGGCATTGTCATCACCTCCCCCGTAGCCGAAACGGAAGCAGGAGGCACCAGAGGAGGACAGCACCAGCAACATCCAGACGGCCATGCTCCGCAAGGGGCAGGAGAAGAGATCATTCGATCCGCGGCTCTCCACCCCGCTGAAGGCCGCATCCACAGCGGTGATGCTCGTCTTGGGACGAACCGAACCCTCCGGCCGCCCCCGCTGTGGATGTGGCCGCGAGACATGCATCACCCCCCGGACGGGCTGGCCAAGCAGATGCGCCTAGTGGAGCCGCCGATCCGCAAGGACATCCACCTCACCTCTGCGCCGCCCTGGTGACTGGCTCACGGCGACAGGAGCGCGGCGCTGCTACTACTGGCACCGTCAGAAGCCAGGCAACGCTACGGTCTACGTCGTCACCCATGCCGAGCACTGCTTCAGAGGCCATGGTGCGGGCCCAACTCCTATTGTGATTTTCACCGGCAGCTGATCAGATGGATGAGTGGAGAGCCACCATTCAGATCTTGATTGGTTTTGCCGTGGCAGGAGGATCGCAGCGAGCAGGCCCGTCACAGCCTCCATAGGCGGCGGCAATGGCCCGAGTTGCTGGCCGTACCGAAGGGGTCGCCTCCACGGTGCAATCCCCTCCGCGGCAGCCAGCGCAGAGGCCACAGCCAGAGCAACGCAACCAAGAACCCGACAATGTATCGATGGCCTCGTCCGATCCTCGAGCACGATGAGAACAACGTCGGGTCCTGGAAGACAGGCGAGGGGAAGACGCGCGCGTCACCATCGAATGACGCCGCGAAACCCAACGCCGGTCCGATAGGCGCAATGGTTCCGACGTCGACGAGCCTATGCCCGGTGAGGGTGGGTGCCTACCTTTCGAGGTTGGGTTCCCCGCCTTCACTCGTGAGCTGCGGCAAGTCCGTTGGCCATCTGCCCGCACGTTCAAGCCAGAAATACCAGAGAAGTAAGATGGAAGACTGAACCCGAGAGAGTTCTTGAGCATCTACACCATCGCTGTTCAAGCTACTGGGGGAAGGATGAGAAGGTATTCACCAACTACTTCCCTTTGGCACTCAAGCCAAATGTGAGGTCTTGGTTGATGCACTTGCCAGAGAATTCCATTTCAACCTGGGCTGACCTGTGCCATGAGTTTGTTGGCGCCTTCACGGGCGGCCACCAAGAACCAGGGCGGCCCAGCGATTTATAGCTCCTCCGGTAAAAGGAAGGGGAGAGCCTGCGGAAGTACATGCAGAGGTTTAGCCGGGTGCACAAGAACATCCTAGACATCCACCCGGCAGCTGTGATAGCTGCGTTCCAGTCCAACATGTGCAATCACTGGATACGTTCTAAAATGAACGTTCGTTTGCCCAAGACTGTGAATGAGCTATACACTCTGGTGGATAAGTGTGCCCGAGTAGAAGAGGGGAGACGACTCCCAGGTGAGAAGATGGCATCAACGTCAACTCAGAAGACGACGACGATGCCACCAGCCGGAAGAAGAAGAGCAAGAAGCGCAATGATAAAGTGGTGATGACCGTTGAAGGATCGAGTGCACCTAGTACCGGCAAGAAGGCTAAGACCGAGGTCCCCGGCAAGGAAGCTGCCGTGTGCACTGATTGCCGGGAAGCCGCGGCTGCTGAGAAAGCTGGGAAGAGTGATGGGCCGTATTGCAAGATCCATCGGACCAAAGGCCACGATCTTCAGGAGTGTCATCAGGTTGAGCAGCTCGTCAAGAAGCAAAGGGCTGAGTACGAGAAGCGTGATAAGGAGAAAAACCAGGATGGTGCTGGTGGGAAGGGCCGAGGTGACAAAATAGGTCGCCCCGGCAAGGCTCCTCAGTATCAAGGGAAACCCGCCAAGGGTCGTGAGAAGAAGGATTGCGAAGACGGAAGTGATGAAGGGGATGAAGAGGAAACCAGCGACCAGGAATTCCAGAAAGCCACTGACACCCTATGCATTGACGGGGGTGCATCTCTGCACTCCTCTCACCGCCAACTTAAAAGGTGGGCGCGTGAGGTCAATGCCGTGGAGCCAGCGGCAGATTCTCGGAAGCCGCTCAAGTGGTCCTGCACGCCCATCATCTTTGACGAGGAGGATCACCCTGACCGCACTACCGCGGTGGGGTGTTTGCCGTTGTTGGTTTCACCAACAATCTGCAACCTCAAGGTCACAAAGATATTGGTTGATGGCGGGGCTGGGTTGGATCTGATTTCTCCAAAGGTCATCAGTAAACTCTAGATAGCAGATGAAGAGCTCAAGGTTACTGTTACGTTCCAGGGGATCAACCCCGGCAGGAGTCATCCTAAGCGGAAGATCAAACTGCCGGTAACATTTGGGGGAGAATTGAACTACCGGACTGAGAAGATCGTGTTTGATGTGGTTGACCTCCCCCTGCCGTACAATGGAATCCTTGGTCGTCCTGCCCTGGCCAAATTCATGGCGGCATCCCACTATGCCTACAACACTTTGAAGATGCCAGGACCAATGGGCGTTATTTCCACCCCATCAGATAAGAAAGACGCAATCATATGCGTGGACAAGATGTACCAGGAGGCAGTTGCTGCGGAAGCCGCTGCTCCCGCCAAGGAAAGCAAGAAAAATAATAAAGGAAGCAAGGATGCCAGCAAGGAATCCGGGAAGCGTGCCTCTCCGGAGTGCACTATGCCTATTGATGACTTACCGGAGAGTTCCAATAGCAAGAGATCCAAGGCTGCCGCACCATCTGTGAAGAAGGTCCCAACAGGGCTGGCTGGCACTAGTGGTACATTTACCATCAGTGCCACCCTCGATGACAAATAGGAAAGCACGCTCGTTGCCTTCCTGCGGGCGAATGTCGATGTGTTTGCTTGGCAACCATCTGACATCCCCGGTGTTCCCAGGGAGGTAATCGGGCACCACCTTGCTGTCTGCCCACACGCCCGGCCCGTCAAGCAGAAGGTCCGGAAGCAAGCTTTGGAGGGGCAGCAGTTTATTGCCGAGGAGATCAAGAAACTTGAGGCAGCTGGATTGGTCAGAGGAGTATTGCATCCAACATGGTTAGCAAACCCAGTGGTGGTAGCAAATGGGAAATGGAGGCTCTGCATAGATTTCACGGATCTTAACAAAGCATGCCCGACGGACCCATTCCCCTTGCCGCGCATCGACCAGATTGTGGATTCCACCTCTGGATGTGACTTGCTCTCCTTCCTAGATGCCTACTCTGGATACCATCAGATCTTCATGTCCAAGGAGGACAAAGAAAAAACCGCGTTCATAACTCCATGTGGCACGTACTGTTTTGTACGGATGCCCTTCGGGTTGAAGAGCGCTGGATCCACTTTTGCAAGAGCAGTACAGATTGGCTTTGAGTCCCAGTTGCACAGAAATATTGAAGCCTACATGGATGATATTGTGGTCAAAACGAAGGACAGGATGACTCTCATTCAAGATTTGGAAGAGACCTTTGCAAATCTGCGCAGGCTCAATTTGAAGCTGAACCCGAAGAAGTGTGTGTTTGGCGTTCCTTCCGGCAAGCTACTTGGCTTTTTTGTGTCCCATCGGGGGATAGAAGCCAACCCTGACAAGATCAAAGCTATCGAGAAGATTCAAGCACCAAAGACAATCAAGGACGTGAGGCATTTGACCGGATGTGTTGCCGCGCTGAGCAGGTTCATTTCCAAGTCCGCTGAACGCGCCTTGCCGTTTTTCAAAATCTTGAAAAAGGCTGGGCCCATGGAGTGGACCCCGGAGGCAGACTCTGCGCTACAAGATTTGAAGGCCTACCTCTCCTCTGTTCCCACCTTGGTCGCTCCTAAACCACAAGAGTCGTTGCTGCTATATTTAGCAGCGACCAATCAAGTGGTTAGCGCAGAACTGGTGGCATAGTGGGGGGTAGATGAAGCAGCAACCACCGCCACCGTCCCCTCTGGAGAGGAAAGTGAACCAGTCCTGACAAGGTCAGATGCAGTTCAAGACAGAGAAGAGCAAGGCAACAGAGACAGTACCAAGATCACTGCAAGGAAGAAGGTGGTGCAGCGCCCAGTGTACTTCGTCAGCTCCCTACTGCAGGGGGCTAGGTCGAGGTACTCTGGCGTGCAAAAGTTGATTTTTGGCCTCATCATGGCCTCAAGGAAACTGCGTCACTACTTCCAAGCCAACGAGATCACGGTTGTCACCCGCTTTCCCTTGCAACGGATACTCCGAAACCCCGAGGCTATTGGCAGGATCGTGGAATGGGCTTTGGAGTTATCCAGCTTTGGTCTGAGGTTTGAGAGCACGTCAACTATTCATAGCAGAGCACTGGCAGAGTTCATTGCGGAGTGGATGCCAACCCCTGATGAGGAAGTACTGGAAACAGTTATCCCCGGCAAGGAAGCGCCCCAAGAATGGATTATGTATTTTGATGGTGCCTTCTCTCTACAGGGTGCAGGAGCTGGCGTGCTTCTCATTGCTCCCACTGGGGAGCACCTTAAGTACGTCGTTCAAATGCATTTCCCCCAGGAGGAGGCTACCAACAATACTGCAGAGTGTGAAGGACTCCTTGCCGGGCTCAGGATTGTGACAGAATTGGGAATCAAGAAGCTGATCATCCGTGGAGATTCACAGCTTGTGGTGAGACAGATCAACAAGGACTACCAAAGTCCATTGATGGAGGCATACGTCAAGGAAGTGAAGAGGTTGGAGGAGCGCTTTGACGGATTGCAAACAGAACATGTACCACATGCAGAAAACAGCATTGCTGATCATCTGTCAAAGTGCACTGCGCAAAAACTCCCTGTGGAACCAGGGACTTTTGTTCTCCATCTGACTCAACCCTCCGTATCCCCGGCAACAATGGCCAGCAAGAGGAGGAAATTGAACTCCGGCAAGCCTCTCCCGGCAGAGCTTCCCGAAGCCCCAGGCAGAAGGCTTGGCGGGAACAACTCCCCTTCGATCAGTGAGCTGCACCCTCCCGCCAAATCACCAATCTTTGCGGTCGAGGTGTGCACTCCTGCCGATGAGGAGGTGCCGCTAGTCCTTGTTGCCGAGCCCCAACCTCCAACTTGGGCACGGCACATTGTTCGTTTCCTCCAAACAGGAGAACTTCCTGAAGAATAACAAGAAGCTAAAAGAGTAGCCCGGAGGGCCAGTATGTATCAGTTCATTGACGACACGCTATACAGAAGAAGGCCCAATGGTGTGAAATTGAAGTGCATTTGCCGGGAAGAAGGAAAGGAACTGCTGGCAGAAATACACAAGGGTATGTATGGTTCCCACATCAGATCAAGGGCCTTGGTTGGGAAAGCTTTCCGGCAAGGTTTCTACTAGCCCACTGCCCTCCAAGATGCAATTGAGCTAGTCATCAAGTGTGAAGCCTGCCAGTTCCACTCCAAGAATATCCATCAGCCTGCTCAAGCTCTCCAAACAATCCCTTTGTCATGGCCATTTTCAGTCCGGGGGCTCGACATCCTGGGTCCCTTTCCCCGTGCTACCGGGGGCTTTGAATTCTTGTTCGTCGCAATCGACAAGTTTACAAAGTGGCCAGAGGTGGAGCCCGTGAGAAAGGTGACTGCGCAGTTAGCTATCAAGTTCTTGAAAGGATTGGTGTGCCGCTTCGGGGTACCTGCCCGAATCATCACCGACAATGGCACCCAATTCACAAGCCGCGCCTTCATGCAATACGTTCATGCCCTCGGAAGCAAAATTTCATTTGCCTCTGTGGCCCATCCCAGAAGCAATGGACAAGCTGAGAGGGCGAACGCTGAAGTGCCGCGAGGTCTCAAGACAAGAACATTTGATAGACTGCAGAAGTGCGGCAGGCGATGGATCGACGAGCTGCCGGTGGTTCTTTGGTCCCTCTGTATGACACCAAATTGAGCTACCGAGCAGACTCCCTTCTCCCTAGTCTATGGGGCAGAAGCAATTATCCCCATGGAACTCATATACGGGTCTCCTCAAGTGCTTGCCTACGATGAAGTAGTGCAGGAACATCACTGGCATGACGACGCTGTGCTACTTGAGGAGAACTGTCTCTGGGCTGCTACGTGTGCTGCACACTACCAGCAAGCCCTGCGTCGCTATCAGAGCCGCAGGGTTCATGCCCGGAGTCTTGAGGAAGGCGACCATGTCCTTAGGTGCGTTTAGTCCGCCAAGGGTGCAAACAAGTTGACGCCAAAGTGGGAATGCCCTTACCGGGTAGTACGAGTCACCAGACCTGGCACAGTCCGTCTGGAGACCGGAGATGGCATTCAATTGCAAAACTCATGGAATATTGAGCATCTCCATAAGTTCTACCCGTAAGGCGCGGCTGTCGGGCCCTGTCCGGCAGCCACCCTTTTGTACAAGCTTTGTCGAAGTTGCATGTAACCCTTTGTACAAAGCCAGGCACAGACCGTGAGCAACAGAGAATTAAACGAAGCGCTGGGGGGCCCCAAAACTTGCATGCATGCATAAGCATATCATGAGCATAGCATGATCATGTAGAAGAGGGCGCATGTGGCATTGTTTTCATCTGCATTAAGTTGCAGGATTCTTGCCGTGGACTTGGTCCCGAAGAAAAGGAATGAAGACGAGCCCACGTGACGATCCCCGGCAAGCCAAACAGATAAGTTCCTTCTTATCCATGTTTGTTCTATAATTTGCAAACTTGTGCATATGAAAACCCCGCCACCTTTGAAGCATAGGTGCTCCTGCCCATTGACTCAAACGCTGCTTCGGTCAAGGTGGTCGCAGTGGCCTTTGACGGAAGAGGCTTGGCGGGGGGCTGGTCCCTTTCTTATGATTGTGCCCGGTAGGCCTAGCCCCGCGGCAACGAACTAAGGGTACCGGCAGGATAATTTGCCGGAGAAACTTGTTTACTTAAAAGTATAGAGGCATTTCACCTCTGCATGGAGATAGTATATGCACAAGTGCCTGGCAAGGTTGTCTTTTTCATTAATATGCTAATAATCAAGTACAAATCTTACAGAACACAAAAATGGATAAGGAAATTTACATTATTTAGACTAAAGTTTAGCTCAGGCCTACATGTTTTAAACTGAAAAAACATAAGTGCCCCGTAATCCCTTTCTTGTCCCTCTCCTCCTAGGCACAGCGGTGAAAAAGGAAGAGCGTAAAAGGAGTGCCTGAGCGGAAGCCTAGCCCGATCCTGTCAGGGCTTGCCGGACACAGCCTGACAAGATCGAGAGTGGTGAGGCCGCGAAGGAGAGGTGCGGGGGGAGCAGCTCGGCGGTGCCCTGGTCACCACCTCTAGGACCAGCAAGAAGCCCCAGCGCAGGCACCGGCAGGAAGAACTACCGGAGCCCAGCTGGAAGACTGCTGGAGGAGGTGAAGGCACCAAGAGAGCGACCCCCTCCCCGGCAACCATCCTAAAGAGGCCGGTGATGATGGTGCTGGGGAGAGAGGGGAAGAGCGGAAAGATGAGGCAGCGGGCCGGCAGTACAAGATGAAGGCGTCGGTGCCATCGTACTCCGACCTGATGCCCTGCCACCCGCCTTCTCCGTCTTCCCTCATTCTTTCTTCATCACCACCACTTTGGGAGGACGCTAGCCTCTTGGGCCGTCACCTCCCCCGGAGAAGCAGCAGGCGACGATGGTGACCAAGGCATGCAAAAAGCACCGCTCCCCACCTTGGAGGGCAGGAAGGTGCCACCGTCTTCAGCATCCGCCCAGGCTCTGCCGGAAGGAAGAGCACCGGGATTACTGAGGATCCCGAGTGCTGCACCCCAGCCAAACACCGGAACCCCCAAGGGCCCTGTCGGCAGGGCGATGGGCCTTGGAAATCCGCAACAAGGGCTGGCGTTCCTCACCGGACAACCGGCTCGCATAGGGGAGGCGAGTGTTTCATCATTCTAAAAAAGCGCGACACCTCCGACGCTGTGGGCGATTCGACGCTCACAACCTCGACCATTGCGTCCCTTTCGGCCCCAGACCAGACTCACTCCCCGGGCGTCTACACAAGCGTTTGGTGTCATCAACCCCAAGCTAGGGCCCGAGGGCTAGTCCCAGCCTATCCACCTCAACATAGCAAGGAAGGAGGCAGAGAATGGAGGGGAGATGTGAGTGGATGAGCACCTCCGCTCCTCCTCGCCCCTTTTTATAGGCGAGCTGGGGCTGGGGGGGCTGATCCCTCAACGGGTACTCGCCGCCCTGCTCCACCAACCCAAGAAGGCCGGGCCTCTGCCATGACGCTCTCTCCCGCGCCGCACGCCTCCGTTACCTACCCCACTCAATGCATGCGGCATACGTGGCTAAGGATAAGGGCGTGGTGGGAAGAGTGAATTGGCAGTTACTCGCTCGTGCATTAAAGTCATTCACGGGACATTACAAGGATGGCCCCACTACGGTTGGCGTTACACGACGCGCGGGCAAACCGGAAACTAACTCAGGCTCAGATTAATGAAGAAGCAAAGAAGATCTCAAGAGGTGAGCTACTACAGCCTTCCCGCCTGTGTACTGAATAGGGCCTACCCCGACGACGCTCGGCAACGCGTTCAGGCCAGGCCCGGGGGCTCCTGTCGGTGCAACAAACCACAGGTATGTTGCCCAGACTATACATAGGCTCAAGAACAAGATTGCAGCATCCAGGACAAGGCCAAGCAGAAGAGATTAGCTCTTTGAGGAATCAAAGGGCGGATCAAGAAGACCAAGATCAACCCAAGGAGTAAAATACCACTATGGGAAAACCTCCCTTGTCGGGCAAGCGAGCCTGGCGGGGACAAGGTTGCCTCGAAGACAAGTCTCAAGATTGCCCCAGCAGGCTTCCCGGGGACGCTGAGGGCGGATTACCCCGCCAAGGCTCCACCGCTCCACCTCACAGCAATGCAAGTCACCGATCGGTGCGGTGTCGAGCCCCCAAGATGCCAGGTGTCCTTTATTTGGCACGTGGCAGCCGTCCCCAGAGGAAATCACCTCCAAATGACACTCGTCCAGCGGTGTGTCACGCAGGCAGGCAAGAAGGTGGCAAAACAGCACGGCAAGGCTTGCTGCGCTAGGCTACGATGTGACACTAAGCGGCGCATTTAATGCGCTCTGTCCAGTCTGCAGAGTTAGGTATGATGGCACTGTTTGCTATCTAATCAGTACACAATGACTGATTTGCCATTGTGGTGACCCCTTGATCTATAAAAGGAGGGCCATGGCAACCTTAGAAAGGATTCGGACCCCTGTACACTTGTACGCGCGTAGCTGCTCTTGCCCCGAGGCAACCTTGCCGGGCTAGAGCTCTGCGCCTCCACCACGGTCCTCTCATTAATCCACCAAAGCAGGAGTAGGGTTTTACGCCTCGCGGCGGCCCGAACCTGGGTAAAAACTGCCCGTGTGATTGCTGTCGCGCTGCCCTGCGCCCTCCGCTCTTTGTGCAATGCGTCCTTCCCCCCTGCCGAACCACAAGGGGCCGATGGCCCCATAGGTGGCCGTGATTTCCCACGACAACTAATTAACCTTATTGTGTGTCCAAGGTCCTGTCAACATTCCCCCACCGATACTTGGAAAATTTTGTAACCAAGGGGGAGATGACGATGGTGATGATCACGAGCATGAAGAAGAGCAGGACCTACATACTCAATGGCGCCTAGCAACTTATTTCGATGGATCACCTCTTCTTGTCTGTATACAGGGTACTGCTGATGTTACAGAGGAAGCAGGTGTCGTTCCCATGGTCACACTCTCCGGACCCATACCAACATCTGTTGCAGGGTATTCGGGATGGATACTAGTGTGCTAGTGCCAGCACCTTCTCCCTGGTTCAATATTGATAGTCTTGGAGAATTCTTGCTTTTCCTTGGACTAAACTATCCAATGATGGTGAAAGGCGATCCAGCTGCTGTTGGCACAACGTTACCATTTATGAGAAGCAAATGTACCAATACCTCAGACATTGCTATGGTTCCTTACCCTAGCTATCACAATTTGCTTCCTGATATAGGCTGCTTCAGCCTGGATGCTGAGTCTTGCATTGGTCTCGATGATTACAATAGCTGGCCCTGCCTAGAGGATCACTTATGGTTCAAAGCAAGCATTTCCAACGCCAAGGATTGGTTGACCTGAAGTTTATTTCATTCCTTGTTATTTGTTGTGTGATAAAAACTTTAGTATTTAGAATGTATCCTCGTTGTCGTTATGTGTTGATGACTTGTTGTATGTAATACTAAATGATATGCCTGTGATAAACTTACTAAATTTATGAATGGTTTATGAGTCGCTTCTCAGAGTGGGTGTTGCGACGCGGAGGATTCCAATCAACCATAGTGAAAATACAACTCATCCCCGGGTAGTTTTGGTAATTCCTAACAACATATATCTCATTGAACTAATATCAATTCAAGATAAATATTTTAGGATGTTCAATGATTGGCATCGCATGAAATAGAGACGTGGACCCCTCAAAATGCTAAGGACAAGGATTGGCAAAAGCTCAAGACTCTTCATTTTTAATTAAGTGATCCAAGATCACATTGAGTCCATAGGAAAGCCAATACTATTAAAAGGGGATGAGGTGTTGCTTAATTATCTTGTTGCTCAAGTGCTTAGTGATATTGCTCCAAAACCCGCAGCCACTTTCTCTATCCACATATGTCCAAAACCTAATTTCAAACTTGGCCCCACCGATATTTCTACCGGGAGCCACCGAGTTCATCTGGACTTAGCCACAGCCAAAACCCTAATAATTCGGTCCCACAGATATGGATCTCGGTCCCACCGAGATGGCCTGCCAACTCTCTCTTGCTTGTTGCAATTATTTAGGTCCACTAGGATGTTGCAATCGGTCTCACCGAGATGGCTTGACTGATTCTCTGTTGCCTTATTGCTTCACTTTGGTCCCACCGAGATGATGCAATCGGTGCCACCAAGATGAGGTTTTCCCTATGCCCTAGCACATCGGTCCCACCGAGTTGTTCCAGTCTGTCCCACCGAGATTCCTAACGTTCATATTTTTGCACAGATCGGTGCAACAGAGTTTTCTGATCGGTGCCACCGAGATGGGTCAAAAGTGTGTAACGGTTGGATTTTGTGTGGAGGCTATATACACCCCTCCACCCCTTCTTCCTCACAGAAGAGAGCCATCAGAACGTGCCTACACTTCCACCATTCATTTTCTGAGAGAGAACCACCTACTCATGTGTTGAGATCAAGAGATTCCATTCCTACCATTTGAACCTTGATTTCTAGCCCTCCCAAAGTTGGTTTCCACTCAAATCCTTCTTCCACAATAGCCAAATCTGTGAGAGAGAGTTGAGTGTTGTGGAGACTATCATTTGAAGCACAAGAGCAAGGAGTTCATCATCAACACACCGTCTATTACCTTTTGGAGAGCAGTGTCTCCTAGATTTGTTAGGTGTCGCTTGGGAGCCTCCGACATGATGTGGAGTTGAACCAAGAGGCTTGTAAGGGCAAGGGGATCGCCTACTTTGGTAAGATCTACCCGAGTGAGGCAAGTCCTTCGTGGGCAATGGCCATGGTGGGATAGACAAGGTTGCTTCTTTGTGGACCCTTCGTGGGTGGAGCCCTCCATGGACTCGCGCAACCGTTGCCCTTCGTGGGTTGATGTCTCCATCAACATGGATGTACGATAGCACCACCTATCGGAACCACGCCAAAAATCTTCGTGTCTCCATTGTGTTTGCCTTCTCCAAACCCTTTCCTTTACCTTCATATGCAATGTTTTATGTTCTGCTGCTATACTCTTAGAATTGCATGTGTAGGTTGATTGCTTGACTTGTCATAATTGCTAAAACCTGCCCACAACTAAAATTGGGAAAAGGAAAGATTTTTATTTGGTCAAGTAGTATAATCACCCCCTCTAGACATACTTTCGATCCTACAAGTGGTATCAGAGCTTTCGTCTCCATTAGCCTTGATTTCCATTGCTTTGGTGATCATAGCCTTGGTTTCACAACCTAGGAGAGTATGGTGTCTAGTGAGGGTAACTATCCCCGTAGAGGTCCTTATTTTGATGGTACAAATTTTGCTAGTTGGAAGCATAAGATGAAAATGCATATTCTTGGTCATAACCCCGTCGTTTGGGCTGTTGTTCGTATTGGCTTACAAGGTGAATTCTTTGAAGATGGTAGAGAATCGGATTGTGAAGCGACTGCGGAAGAATTGAAGATGTTGCAATACAATGCTCAAGCTTGTGACATTCTCTTCAATGGATTGTGCCCCGAGGAATTCAACAAAACCAGCCGCCTTGAGAATGCAAAGGAAATTTGGGATACTTTGGTTGATATGCACGAAGGTACCGAGTCCGTCAAGGAATCCTAGTTGGATGTGCTTTAAAGTCAACTTGATAAGTTCAAGATGAAGGATGGTGAAGGAGTCGCTGAAATGTACTCTAGGCTTGCTCTCATCACAAATGAGATTGCCGGCTTAGGAAGTGAAGAGATGACCGACAAATTCATCATCAAGAAGATCCTTGGAGCCTTGGATGGAAAATATGATACCATGTGCACATTGATCCAAATGATGCCTAACAACAAAGATCTCAAGACCATGAAATTCATTGGTAGAATTGTTGCTGATGAGATGTGAAAAGCTTCAAGTGATGCTCCTACAACATCAAGTGAAAAGCTAGTTTCCAATCAAGAATTGAGCTTATTGGTGAAGAACTTCAACAAATTCTACAAGAGTAGAAGCAAAGAGAGAAGCTCCAAGTCAAGGTCCTACAATGAGAAAAGATCTTCTAGTCGTGATCGTAATTGCTACAATTGTGGAAGACCCAGACACTATTCCAATGAGTGTACGGTCCCTACAAGAAAACAGAAGACTCACAAAAAAGAAGGAGTAGAGGAGATGAATCACCTCCAAGAGAGAGAAGGAGTAGAGACGATCATTATGAACAAAGACCCTCTCGAAGAAGCAAGGATTCGGAAAGGAAGGACAAGTCATCAAAGCGCTACACAAGACGAAGACATCAAGCTCATGTTGGTGAATGGTTTTCTGGTTCCGACTCCGACAACTACTCCGAGAGAAGCTATCACTCCGACTCTAAATATACTCAAGATGAAGGTGTTGCCGGACTTGCTCTAGTATCATCCAACTCCCATGACATATTTGATTCATCAAATGAAAGAATTGGAAGGTGCTTCATGGCTAAAGGCCCCAAGGTATCACACCCCGAGTATCTTGATTTCAATACTGATGAATATGATTCGCTAGGTGATGATAATTTACTTGTTGACAAAACTAGTGATGAAAACTATAATGAACTTGCTAGTGATCATGCTAATCAAGATGAAACGAATGACAATGATAAGAAGGAGATTGAGAGTCTAACTAAAGAATTAAACACTCTTAAGTTAGCTCATGAAACAACTCAATAGGATCATATAGAGCTCCTAAGAACTCATGAGAAGCTACGCTTGAGAAGCTAAATTTAGAGAAAGAGCATGAGTTTCTAAAAGCTATCAATGATGATCTTCGAAATAAGAGTTCTTCTTACATTGCCAAACGTCTCCTCTTGTCTACTTATATGCCACAAGTAAAATCTAGCAAAAAGAGTAAGAAAGATTCTTCTTCTAGTAGTAACAATAACCAGGCTAAATCCAATATTGTTGCTTCTAGTAATTCTCTTGATTCCACTAATGATTCTCTTAGCCAAGTTACACTTGAGCAACAAAATAGCTTATTGAAGGGAGTTATAGAGAAAGGTGTTTACAAGAGCCTTGCCGGGAGTAAGCAATTTGAGGAAATTGTACGCAAGCAAGGAAGGCACCAGAAGAATCAAGGTGTTGGGTTTTGAACGAAAGTTCAATGCCAATGGAGTTGAATGGGAAGAATATCAATACACCAAGACGAAGTTTGTTCCTCAACAAGAGAAGTATGACCCCACTTGTTTTGAGGTAACACAAGCTCAAGATGATCTTCCACCACAAGACCACAAGCTAAAAGGCAAGGACAAGCTTCAAGAGGATATTGACTAATTTGAAGAAGCTCCTAAGGCCATGGTCAAGTGGGTTCCCAAGACTACATCAAGCTCTACTTCATTAAGTTCAACTACAACCCCAAGGATTCCCATCAAGTTGATGTGGGTCCCAAAGAAGAAGAACTAGAGTGTTCTTGAGGGTGATTCCGCCAACATACTTCACTCATATTCATTTTGGAAAGGACTTGTGCAATCAACTTTCATATCTTGCACTAGTTCATGGAGTCACAAACCCTCTTGTTGGTAAGACAAGGAACAAGGTAACCTAATGCTTTCATGGACATCATCATATGTGCAATTCACTCTATGTCTATGGATATCCTTGTATGTTCCTTGTGGGACTAACTCATGTAGGTATTGAAAGTGCAAAACTCCAAAGGATTGCTCCCAACTCTTGATGGACTACATCAACATTGAGCATCCACATCTTCACTATATACATGAAGTCATCATCGACAAAACCCAAGCTTAGTTCATCCCTCTTTGGGGGGATATCACATCTAGGGGGAGCTTTGCTCTAAAAATTGAGCTAAAGCAACTCTAATGGTGTGAACACATTAATGCTTTATGTAAAAGTGGAAACCCCACTTGTGCTTAAATGATGAGTATGACCTATGATCAAATGTTCTCATTTGACTCCTAAGTCAATATACTCATATATAGATGACCTAGTCATCGCCAATTGCTTGATAGATGCTAGAATTGATTGTGCATGTTTGACACATATTTCGTTTGCTATTTTATTGTGTGAGCATGTTGGTTTGCATATTTACTCCATTCAAGGACATCCATTTGTTGTTTTGATTGTCTTGGGTTTTCTAGCCAAGTGGATGTACAAGAATGCCTAAGAACCTTCTCTAGCTATCTATGCTTTTCTTGTCTCAAATTCTTTTCATGGTATATCACAAAAATCGAAAAAGTCTTTTTCGGACCCTCCGGGTGAGGAGCACCCGGAGCCACCGATCCGACAAGGGCTGACTTCCAAAACCTTCTTCATGCATTTCGGTTAGACCAACTCATTCAAACTCAGTCAGACTGAAATCATTTAGATTAATATAGGTTTTCATCTCGGTGCTACCGATTAGACCAACTCGGCGTCACCGATTTGCTGTATCTGCACGCAGTTGCATGTCTCGGTGCCACCGATTTGTTCCACTCGGTGCCATCGGCAGCATACGGGTATATATACTCAGCGTGATCGTACATTGAAAATTTCTTCAAACTTTACGACTCTGCACCCCGTTGCTGCCGCCTCCCTGGTCTCCGAATCATCGCCATCATCTCTAGCGCGCCTTCGCCGCAGGACTCCGTCGCCGTCAACGGCAATCTGCTCCGTCGTTGCCACCGTAGAGGATCTCCACCAAGTTAGGGTGAGATTCGACCCCCTCATGCTTCATTTTCTACGATTCAATGCACAAGGGTTAATGCCATGTATATTGCCACGAATGAGATTCTACTATCCACCTGATTAGTTCCTTAGAATATATTCGAGCAAAGATTTTAGGTTTAGGTTTCCGCCGAACGCATCTCGAACCTACCAATAAGGAATTCTCGGTCCCACCGATTTGGCCCTGGCCATAGCACTAGTACATCTTGGTTCCACCGAAACGTACTAATCGGTAAGACCGAAAGTAAAATTTTAGTGAAACCCTTGCAACTCGGAGACACCGAACCACATCTCAATTGAACCGAAATGGAGTGTTTTGGTTTTGTGATTGCTTCGGTGTCACCGAAATGACCAACTCGGTAGAACCGAAATGCATTCTGTGAAAACCTTGAACTCAAATTTGAACTCAAATTTTTTTTAAATCATCTGCTTTTTGTGATAAATCATCTACTCTGCCCATACCTATCTATTCACAGGGTCAGCTTGCAAGATGTCAAGTGGCAGTGATAGTGAGAACATGTCAGAGCAGAATGTTGATCTCAGTGAGGGATCTAGTCCAGTGCTACTTGTGAGCTGCGTTCGGATTTCCCCGAAGAGGAGGGGATGATGCAGTACAGTAGAGATAAGTATTTCCCTCAGTTATGAAACCAAGGTTATCAATCCAGTAGGAGAACCAAGCAACACTATGTAAACAACACCTGCACACAAACAACAAATACTCGCAACCCAACACGTAGAGGGGTTGTCAATCCCTCAACGGTATTGAGATAGATTAAATTGTATAGGTTTTGACAAATAGATCTAACAAAAATACAAAATAAAATAAAATTGCAGCAAGGTATTTTTGGTTTTAATATATGATAGAAAATAGACCCCGGAGCCATAGTTTTCACTAGAGGCTTCTCTCGAGAAAATAGCATACGGTGGGTAAACAAATTACCGTTGGGCAATTGATAGAAAAGAAAATAATTATGACGATATCCAAGGCAATGATCATGTATATAGGCATCACGTCCAAGATTAGTAGACCAAAACGATTCTGCATCTACTACTATTACTCCACACATCAACCACTATCCAGCATGCATCTAGTGTATTAAGTTCATGGAAAAACGGAGTAATGCATTAAGAAAGATGACATGATTTAGACAAGATAAACTCATGTATGAAATAAATCCCACCTTGTTACCCTTATTAGCAATGATACATGCGTGTCATGTCTCTTTTTTCACTGAGATTGAGCACCGCAAGATCGAACCCATCACAAAGCACCTCTTCCCATGGCAAGATAAATCAATCTAGTTAGCCAAACCAAACCAATAAATTGGAGAAGAAATACGAGGCTATAACAATCATGCATAAAAGAGTTCAGAGAAAACTCAAATAATATTCATGGATAGATCTGATCATAAACTCACAATTCATCGGATCCCAACAAACACACCACAAAAAAGAGTTACATCAAATAGATCTCCAAGAACATCAAGGAGAACATTGTATTGAAGATCAAAAATAGAGATGAAACCATCTAGCTACTAACTACGGACCGGTAGGTCTGTGGTAAACTACTCACGCATCATCGGAGGGGCAGCAAGGATGATGAAGAACCCCTCTGTGATCGTTGTCCCCTCCGGCAGAGTGCCGAAAAAGGCCTCTAGATTGGATCTTGTGGTTCTGGAACTTGCGGCGGTGGAAAAAGTATTTTGTCGACTCCCCTAGGGTTTTTGGGATTTTAGAGTATTTATAGAGGCGGAGGTAGGTCAAGGTGGTGCCCGTAGGCCCCACTACCCACCAGGGCGCTAGAAGCCCCTAGCGCGCCCTGGTGCCTAGTGGGCCCCACGAGCCTCTTCTCGTGGCCTCCAAAAGCTTGCAGGGTCTCTTCTTGCCAGAAAAAATCTCCAAAAAGTTCCGTGGCATTTGGACTTCATTTGGTATTGATATTCTGCAAAGTAAATAAGCAAGCAAAAAACAACAACTGGAATTGGGCACTAAGTTAATAGGTTAGTCCCAAAAAATGATATAAAGTTGCTAGTAAATGTATATAAAACATCCAAGATTGATAATATAACAGCATGGAACAATAAAAAATTATAGATACATTGGAGACGTATTAGCATCCCCAAGCTTAATTCCTGGTCGTCCTCGCGTAGGTAAATGATAAAACAGAATTTTTGATGTGGAATGTTGCCTATCATGTTCATCACATATTGTTTTCTTTTGTAGCATGGACATTTGGAGTTTAAATGATTCAAAGTAATAGTCTATAATTGACATGAAGATATCAATACTCAAGCATATCAACAAGCAACCATGTCTTTCAAAATATCAACGCTAAAGAAATCTATCCCTAGCCCATTATGCTCAATCATTGATCCATTCATTAAACACACTCAAATATTAGCTACATCCATTGCACAAGTATGATAATAGTGTTCCCTAGTTGGTGCTTTATAAGAGAAGATGGAGACTCAATAAATATAAAATTGCATAAAAGTAAATAGATAGGCCCTTTGCAGAGGGAAGCAGAGATTTGTAGAGGTGCCAGAGCTCATAGCTTAAATTGAGAGATAAAATTGTTTTGAGAGGCCTGTTGTTCCTGTCAACGAAAATGACCGAGAATTCCCAATATCTTCCATGCTAGATAAATCATAGGCGGTTCCCAAACATAAAATAAAGTTTATTTTCTTTCCACCATTCTCATACAATTCATGGTTAGCCATATCCACGGATGCCTTCCATACCAACACTTTCCAAGGAATTTATTATTGACAACATATAAGTAAAAAAATCATTTCGGGACTGGGCATCCCCATTACCTGCCACACAATCGTGCGATGACAAGTGAATAAACACTCATCTTGAGAATAACATACCTAGCATGGAAAATGTTGGCCACCCCCTACCGCTTCATGAGCTGTACGGGCACACAAGAAGGAAATTCATTTTAAAAATTAGAGTTGGCACATACAAATTTACTTGGAACGGCATGGAAATGCCGCATATAGGTAGGTATGATGGACTCATTTGGCACAAATTTGGGTTTAAGGAGTTGGATGCACAAGCAGTATTCCCACTTAGTACAAATGAAGGCTAGCAAATAGATTGAGAAGCGACCAACCAAGAAACAAAAACAATCATAAACGAGCATTAAACATAACTAACACTGAATAATGCACCACAAGTAGGATGTAACTTTGTTGCATAACTATTGACTTTCGTGCTTGCATAGGGAATCACAAACCTTAACACCAATATTATTACTAAAACATAATTACTCACCAACATGACTCACATATTACAATCTCCATATCGCAAAATTATTGCAAGGAATCAAGTTTATAATGTCCAATGATCTTGATGAAAGTTTTTATTATATCCCTCTTGAATATTTATCACTTTGGGACCAAATTCACATCTCGTGCAAATTACCATTACTATTCTTTAACTCTCAAAAAGATCTAAGTGAAGCATTAGAGCATAAATATTCTTCAAAAAAATCAACTCTCAAAATAATATAAGTGAAGCATGAGAGCATATTTCTTTAAAATTTACTAACTCTCAAAATAATATAAGTGAAGCATGAGAGCATATTTCTTTAAAATTTACTAACTCTCAAAATAATATAAGTGAAGCATGACAGTATATTTCTTTAAAATATAACCACCGCCATGCTCAAAAAGATATAAGTGAAGTACTAGAGCAACTGCCTAGCTCAAAAAATTTAACTGAAGCACAAAGAGTATTATAGCAAATCATGATATGCATGTGGCTCTCTCAAACAAGTTTGTTCAACAAGGATGATTGTGACAACTAAAAAGAAAAACAAGCAAAGACTCATATAATAAAAGACGCTCCAAGCAAAACTCATGATATGTGACGAATAAAAATATAGTTCCAAGTAAAATTACCGATGGTCGTTAGAAGAAAGAGGGGATGCCTTCCGGGGCATCCCCAAGCTTAGTTCCTTGGGAGTCCTTGAATATTACCTTGGGGTGCCTTGGGCATCCCCAAGATTAGGCTCTTGCCACTTCTTATTCCTTCATCCATCGTGATCTCACCCAAAACTTGAAAACTTCAATCACACAAAACTTAACAAAACCTTCGTGAGATCGGTTAGTTTAAGAAAACAATTTACTACTTTAAATATTGTTGCAAACACATTCATATTTTGTTATTGTATTATACCTACTGTATTCTAACTTTTGCATGGCTTATACCCCCCGATACAATCCATAGATTCATCAAAATAAGCACACAATGCAACGAAAATAGAATCTGTCAAAAAATAGAATAGTTTGTAGAAAACTGAATTAAGCTCATACTTCTGTAACTCCAAAATTTCTGAAAAATTAGGACGACGTGGGAATTTTGTATATAAATCATGTGTAAATAATTCAGAATTTCTTTGATGTTCCAACATATTTTAACAATTCTGCTATTGGACGCGAAACCTTCTGTTTTCCAACAGGATCAAGTCAAGTATCATCTATACCTATAATAATTTGAGACTCCCTAAAAATTACCACGTTAATTAGATTTTATGAGCCATTAATTTAGTGGGACCGAATTATTATGGTGCAGATTAATCCAATCTATATGAGGCTCTCTAGAAATTCCCACATTAATTAGATTTTACGAGCCATTAATTTAGTGGGACCGATTATTACGGTGTAGACCAATCCAATCTATATACCTATACTAATTAGAGACTTCAATTTAGTATTCAGATGTTAAATCTACTAGCAAAATGGCCCGTGCATTGCAACAGGAGAAAAAAAATACCACACGATCTTAATTTACAAAAAAATGTTCTATAATCTGAGAATTTGTAGCTATTTCTTAAATACATGAAGAGTTGTTAAAAAGGTTGTTAAAAAGATACATGATTTTTTAATCGTAAAAAGATATTTTTTTGTCTGGAAAAGAACATTTTTGTATGGTCTCCTATTGACGCAGGTACTTGCGCCCCTATTTCATCACTATTTCTTGCCATACATGTCATAGGTATTGGTCCCTGTTTCATCACTATTTATACCTTATCAAACTTGGCTTTTATTTTATTTTTTGTCATGCATGCCTCCTTTTTACTTTTTTCATGCATGTCCTCTCTTTTTTCTTCTTATATATAGGAGAATAGCGCAACATCTCATCTTTATCGGATCTCCTCCGCATTTTCTCTTTTATTTATTTTATAGCGGACATCCCATCTTTATTGGGTCCTTCTTTTATTTCTTGCCATGCATGTCCTTATTTATTGGGTGTCTCTAGCAAATTTATCTTCAATTTCATGTCCAATCCTGATTTTGCTGAGGTGTTCATCCCCAATCTGAATCAGTACCGGTATGAAAAAAAGACGGATAATGCATTGTTGATTAACATTACAGCCTAGATAGTATTTTTTTTAATTGTTAACAGGTAAAGTAACATCATATTGACATTCTACATATTTTTCTAATCAAATTCCATTTATAACATGTAAAATTTGGACTTACGGTTTAGAAGATATGAGTATTTTAAAAAACATTTGATATGTACTGCGGGTTTAATGTCAGAAATATCAAGGGGTTTCTACAAAATAGCATGACGGACTAAGAATACCTATTTCTTTTGTTAGTGTTATATAATAATATAATTATAATATAATATAATTATAAATCTATGGTTCACGTGAAATCTACAACCGTGGTAACAGTCCTAGACATATACGATACATAGTCCTCCAATTCAGTTCCAACCCAATGTGAAGAAGTTGTACTAACGCATCTGCATCTAACCCTCACGGCCAAGGCTGATGCGCCCTTGGAATCAGAAAAAAAGAGGCTGATGCATCCGCTTTCATCTATCTCTCCTCCTCCTCCGGTCATCCATGATCCGCTGCCGGTCTGTCGGTGCAACAGACCCTGGGTCCATTGCACGGACTGTGCACAGGCCAGAGACAAGATTACAAGACTAAGATTAGACCAAACAAGGAGGATCAATTCCCTTGAAGGATCCAAGTGAGAGTCGAGAAGGCCAAGGTGAGCCAGAGGAACAAGGCATCACTAAGGGAAGGACCTACCTTGCCGAGCAGGCGAGCCCGGCAGGGTTGGGTTTTGCCCCGGAAGCAAGCTCCAAGATCGTCCCAGCAGGCCTGCCGGGGCTGGCGGAAGCAAGCCACTCCACCGCTCCACCTCACAAGCGACGCAAGTCATTAATCAAAGCGGTGTCGAGCTCCAAGGTGACTAAGTGGCTGCTTTTTGCCACATGGCAGCCACTTCCTACAGCAAACACCTCCATATGACACATGTCCTGAGACATGTCAAACGAGCAGGTGCGAAGCTGGCAAAACAGCCCGGCAGGGCCTGCCGGGCGGGCTATGATGTGACACTGAGCGGCGCATTTAATGCGCTCTGTCAGCCTGCAGAGTTAGGTATGATAGCAGTGTTAGCTATCTAATCAGTACACAAAGACTGATTTGCCACTGTGGTGACCCCTTAATCTATAAAAGGAGGCCCATGGCGACCGTAGAAAGGGTTGGACCCTCACATTATTCATACGCGCGTAGCCACTCTCGCCCCCAGAGCGACCTTGCCGGGCAAGTGTGCTACGTCCACCACCATTATCCACCATCAATCCACCAAACTAGGAGTAGGGTTTTATGCCTCACGGCGCCCCGAACCTGGGTAAAGACTGCCCGTGTGATCTCTGTCGTGCTGCGCGACGCTTCTCCGCTCTTTGTGCAACGTGCCCATCCCCCCGTCGAACCAAAAGGGGCTCATGGCCCCATAGGTGGCCGTGGTTTCCCATGACATCTTTGCCACTGTGGTGACCCCTTAATCTATAAAAGGAGGCCCATGGCGACCGTAGAAAGGGTTGGACCCTCGCATTATTCATACGCGCGTAGCCACTCTCGCCCCCAGAGCGACCTTGCCGGGTAAGTGTGCTACGTCCACCATCATTATCCACCATCAATCCACCAAAGAAGGAGTAGGGTTTTATGCCTCACGGCGGCCCGAACCTGGGTAAAGACTGCTCGTGTGATCTCTGCCGTGGACGCTTCTCTGCTCTTTGTGCAACGTGCCCATCCCCCCGCTGAACCAAAAGGGGCTGATAGCCCCATAGGTGGCCGTGGTTTCCCACGACATCTTTGGCACGCCAGGTAGGGGGATCACTTGCGCGTCATCTTCATTGACATTTTCGTCGTTGACGGCGTCATCGACTATGGCGCCCAAGAGGAAGCCCAGAGCTACAAATCACCCGTCCACCTCGAAGGCTCCGCCGCCCGCGACCGCCAACGTCGCGGGGAATGCGGGGGCTCACGAGGGTGTGGATGCTGTGGGGGACGTGGTCGGCGCAGGCGGCGCCGCCACCACCTCCCCCACGGCCGAACAAGGAATGGGAGGTACCGGGGAAGGACAGCATCAACAACATCCCAACGGCCATGCTCCACGAGGTACGGATGGAGGGATCATTCCGCATGAACCCCTTCTCCTCGCCAACGAGCACAGCCGCAGTGATGATGCTCGTTCTGGGGCGAATCGCAACGCTACGGCCGCCCCCGCTCGAGGCGCGACCGCAGGGCACGCACCACCCTCGGGGCGGGCTGACCCAGCTACTGTGCCCAACGGAGCTGCTGGCCCTCAGGCGCCTCCGCCGCATCACCATGCCGTCCAAACGGCTGGTTCACAGCAGCAAGGGCGCGGCACGGTAACCACCGGTAACTTCAGGAGCCGAGCGACACTACAATCTACATCGTCATCACCTATGCCAAGAACTGCCTCGGAGTCCATGGCGCGAGCCCAACTGCTGTTGAGATTTCCACCGGCGGTAGACCAGATGGATGAGTGCCGAGCCACCATCCAAAGTCTGATTGGTTTTGCCGAGGCGGAAGGATCACAGCGGGCCGGACCGCCACGGCCTCCCCAGGCAGCAACGATGGCTCGTGCGGCTGGTCGTGCGGGAGGGGCCACCCTCACAGTGCAATCCCCACCATGGCAAGCCACCCGGGAGCCGCAAAACCAAGCACCCGATGATGTCTCGATGGCCTTGTCAGACCCTCGAGTGCGTCAAGGCCGACAGCGTGCCCCGGAGGGCAGGCGAGGGGAAGGCGCGCGCGTCATCGACGAGCGGCACTGCGACAACCCCCGCCGGTCCAATGGGTGCGATGGCCCTGACGTCGACGAGCCCGCGCTCGGAGATCGCGGGTGCCTGCCTTTCGAGGTTGGGTGCCCTCCCTTCACCCGTGAGCTGCAGCAAGTCCGTTGGCCGTCCACTTGCATGTTCAAGCCAGAGATACCCGAGAAGTATGATGAGAGAGTAAACCCAGCAAAGTTCTTGAGCATCTACACCATCGCTGTTCAAGCTGCCGGGTGAAGAGATGAGAAGGTGTTCGCCAACTACTTCCCTTTGGCCCTCAAGTCAAATGTGAGGTCTTGGCTGATGCACCTGCCGGAGAACTCCATTTCAACCTGGGCTGACCTGTACCACGAGTTCATTGGTGCCTTCACGGGCGGCCATCAAGAACCAGGGCGGCCCAGCGACTTGCAACTTCTCCAGCAGAAAGAGGGAGAAACTCTACGGAAGTACTTGCAGAGATTCAGCCGAGTCCACAGAAATATCCCAGATATCCACCCAACTGCCATGATAGCTGCCTTCCAATCCAACGTGCGCAACAGCAGGATACGTTCCAAGATGAACGTTCAGTTGCCCAAGACTATGAAGGAGCTCTACACTTTGCTGGACAACTGTGCTCGGGTGGAGGAGGGGAGGAAACTTCCTAGAGAGGAAGATTGCGTCGACATCGACTCAGAAGATGACGACGAGACCATCAGTAAGAAGAAGAAGAACAAGAAGCACAACAAGAAGCGCAAGGATAAGACAGTGATGACTGTTGAGGGGTCAGGCACGCCTAGTACCGGCAAGAAGGCCAAGGCTGAAGCCCCCGGCAAGAAGGATACCGCATGCGCTGACTGCCGGGAGGCGGTGGCTGCCGAGAAAGCTGGGAAAAGTGATGGGCCGTACTGTAAGATTCATCGGACCAAGGGCCATGATCTCTAGGAGTGTCATCAGGTTGAGCAGCTCGTCACGAGGCAGAAGGCTGAGTATGAGAAGCGCGATAAGGAAAAAGGTCAGAATGGCGCTGCCGGGAAGGGCCGGGGTGGTGAAGCAAATCGCCCCGGCAAGGCTCCTCGGAACAAAGGGAAACCCGCCAAAGGCCAAGAGAAGGAGGATTGCAGTAATGAGAGTGATGGAGGGAATGAAGAGGAAACCAGCGAGAAGGAATTCCAGAAGGCCACTGACGCCCTGTGCATTGACGGGGGTGCATCTTTGCACTCCTCTCACCGCTAACTTAAATAGTGGGTGCGTGAAGTCAATGCCGTGGAGCCAGCGGTAGATTCTCAGAAGCCACTCAAGTGGTCACGCACGCCCATCATCTTTGATGAAGAGGACCACCCTGACCGCATTATTGTGGTAGGGTGCTTGCCATTGTTGGTCTCACCAACAATTCACAACCTCAAGGTCACAAAGATGCTGGTTGACGGCAGGGCCGGGTTGAATCTGATTTCCCCAAAGGTTATCAGCAAACTCCAGATAGCAGAGGAAGAACTTAAGGCCACAGGCATGTTTCAAGGAGTTAATCCCGACAGGAGCCGTCCTAAGGGAAAGGTTACGTTGCCAGTGACATTTGGAGGAGAGTTGAACTATAGGACTGAGAAAGTTGTGTTTGATGTGGTTGACCTCCCCCTGCCGTACAACGGGATCCTTGGGCGCCAGGCCCTGGCCAAATTCATGGCAGCATCCCACTATGCCTACAACACCTTGAAGATGCCAGGGCCGATGGGCGTCATTTCCGTTCCGTCGGACAAGAAAGACGCAATTATTTGCGTGGATAAGATGTACCGGGACACGGTCGCGGCAGAGGTCGTGAAAGCCATAGTTCCCGCCAAGGGAAGGCATAGCAGAGGCACTGGCAAGGAATCCAGGAAGTGTACCTCCGCGGAATGTGCCGCGCCCGTTGATGACATGCTAGAGAGTTCCAACAGCAAGAGATCCAAGGCTGCTCCACCCCAAGTGAAAAAGGTCACGGCAGGGCTGGCTGGCGCTGACGGTACTTTCACTATCAGCGCCACCCTTGATGACAAATAGGAAAGCGCGCTCGTTGCCTTCCTGCGGGCGAATATCGATATGTTTGCCTGGCAACCATCTGATATCCCCGGTGTTCCCAGGGAGGTAATCGAGCACCACCTTGCTGTGTGCCCACATGCCCGGCCCGTCAAGCAGAAGGTCGGAAGCAGGCCTTGGAGCAGCAGTAGTTTATTGCCGAGGAAATCAAGAAACTTGAAGCAGCTGGTTTGGTCAGATGAGTACTGCATCCAACATGGTTCGCAAACCCAGTGGTTGTGCGTAAGGCTAATGGAAAACGGAGGCTTTGCATAGATTTCACGGATCTAAACAAGGCATGCCCAAAGGACCCATTTCCCCTTCCACGCATCGACCAGATCATGGATTCTACTTCAGGATGTAAGTTGCTCTCTTTTCTGGATGCATACTCTGGATACCATCAGATTTTTATGTCCAAGGAAGATGAAGAAAAGACGTCATTCATCACCC
The DNA here is from genome assembly GCA_011799875.1 of Thinopyrum elongatum. Taxonomy (NCBI): domain Eukaryota; kingdom Viridiplantae; phylum Streptophyta; class Magnoliopsida; order Poales; family Poaceae; genus Thinopyrum; species Thinopyrum elongatum. The sequence continues at coordinate 401,969,999 of CM022302.1, read as the reverse complement.
CATGCGGTACATACTGCTTTGTGCGCATGCCTTTCGGGTTAAAGAGTGCCGGGTCCAGTTTTGCAAGAGCAGTCCAGATTGGCTTTGAACCACAGTTGCATAGGAACATTGAAGCCTATATGGATGATATTGTGGTCAAGACCAAGGACAGGTCAACCCTCATCCAGGATTTAGAAGAGACATTTGCTAATCTGCGCAAGATCAACTTGAAACTGAATACGGAGAAGTGCGTGTTTGGCGTTCCCTCCGGCAAGCTACTTGGTTTCTTTGTGTCCCACCGTGGGATAGAGGCCAACCCCGATAAGATCAAGGCCATTGAGCAGATACAAGCACCCAAGATAGTTAAGGATGCGAAGCATTTGACAGGATGCGTTGCCGTGCTTAGCAGATTCATCTCCAAGTCTGCCGAGCGCGCCTTGCTGTTCTTCAAGATTTTGAAGAGGGCAGGACCCATGAAGTGGACCCCGGAAGTAGATGCAGCGCTGTAGGATTTGAAGGCCTACTTGTCTTCTGTGCCTACTTTGGTCGCACCCAAATCACAAGAGCTGTTGCTGCTATATCTGGCAGCAACTAATCAAGTGGTTAGTGCGGCCCTAGTAGCGCAGCGGGAAGTAGAAGAAGCAGCCACCTCAGCAAGTGTCCCACCCGGGGAAAAGAAAGAGAGTGGCCCGGCAAGGCCAGATACGGATCAGGACAAAGAGGAGCACGGCAGCGGAAGCAACCCCAAGGACACGGCAAGGAAGAAGGTGGTGCAGCGCCCAGTATACTTCGTCAGCTCCCTGTTGCAGGGGGCTAGATCCAGGTATTCTGCCGTGCAAAAATTGATCTTTGGCCTTGCCATAGCCTCAAGGAAACTGCGCCACTACTTCCAAGCCCATGAGATCACGGTTGTCACCCTCTTCCCGTTGCAAAGGATACTTCGAAACCTAGAGGCCACCGGCAGGATAGTGGAGTGGGCATTGGAGTTGTCCAGCTTTGGCCTGAAGTTTGAAAGCACATCAACAATCCAGAGCAGGGCATTGGCAGAGTTTATTGCAGAATGGATGCCAACCCCTGATGAAGAAGTACTGGAAACAGTTATCCCCGGCAAGGAAGCTCCCCAAGAATAGATCATGTATTTCGATGGTGCCTTCTCCCTACAAGGTGCAGGGGCTGGCATGCTTCTCGTGGCTCCCACTGGAGAGCACCTGAGGTACGTCGTCCAGATGCACTTTCCCCGGGAGGAGGCGACCAACAATACATCAGAATATGAAGGGCTTCTTGTCGGGCTCAGGATTGCCACGAAATTTTGAATCAAGAAGCTGATCATTCGAGGAGATTCACAACTGGTGGTGAGACAAGTCAACAAGGATTACCAAAGCCCATTGATGGAGGCATACATCAAGGAAGTGAGAAGATTGGAGGAGCGCTTTGACGGGTTGCAAATAGAGCACGTACCTCGTGCAGAAAACAACATTGCTGATCACCTGTCAAAGTGCGCTGCACATAAGCTTCCTGTGGAACCAGGAACTTTTGTTCTCCATCTTACTCAGCCCTCCGTATCCCCGACAACAATGGCCCGAAAGAGTAGGAAATTGGACTTCGGTAAGCCTCTCCCGGTAGAGCCTTTCGGGGCTCCTGGTAGGGACCCTGCCAGAAACAACGCCCCTTCGATTGCCGGGCTGCACCCTCCTGTCGGGCCACTGGTCCCCGCGGTCGAGGGATGCGCCCCCACGAATGAGGAAGTGCCGCTAGTCCTCGTTGCTGAGCCTCAGGCTCCAACTTGGGCAAGGCACATAGTCCATTTCCTCCAAACCGGAGAACTTCCCGAAGAGCAAGAAGAAGCTGAAAGAGTAGCCCGAAGGGCCAGTATGTATCAGTTTGTCGATGACACACTATACAGAAGAAGGCCCAATGGTGTGAAATTGAAGTGCATTTGCCGGGAAGGAGGAAAGGAACTGCTGGCAGAGATACACAAAGGCATGTGCGGCTCCCGCATTGGATCAAGGACTTTGATTGGGAAAGCATTCCGGCAAGGATTCTATTGGCCCACAGCCCTCCAAGATGCAGTTGAGCTCGTCACCAAGTGTGAAGCCTGTCAGTTCCATTCCAAAAATATCCTTCTGCCTGCCCAAGCACTCCAAGATGTGGTTGAGCTCGTCACCAAGTGTGAAGCCTGTCAATTCCATTCCAAAAATATCCATCTGCCTGCCCAAGCACTCCAGGCAATCCCTTTGTCATGGTCGTTTTCGGTTTGGGGGCTCGATATCCTCGGCCCTTTCCCCCGAGCTGCCGGGGGCTTTGAATTCTTGTTCATTGCAATCGACAAGTTTACAAAGTGGCCAGACGTAGATGCCGTGAGAAAGGTGGCTGCTCAGTCAGCTATCAAGTTCTTGAAAGGATTGGTGTGCCGCTTCGGGGTCCTCGCCCGGATCATCACCGACAACGGCACCCAGTTCACTAGCTGCGCCTTCATGCAATATGTTCATGCCCTCAGAAGCAAGATCTCATTTGCCTGTGTCGCACATCCCAAAAGAAATGGACAAGCTGAGAGGGCGAACGCTGAAGTGCTGTGAGGACTCAAGACAAGAATGTTTGATAAGCCACGGAAGCACGGCACGCGATGGATCGATGATCTGCCGGTGGTTCTTTGGTCCCTCAGAACGACACCAAACCGAGCTACCGGGCAGACTCCCTTCTCCCTAGTCTATGGGGCAGAAGCAGTTATCCCCACGGAACTCATTTACGGGTCACCTCGAGTGCTTGCCTACGATGAAGTAGCACAGGAACAGCACATGCGTGACGACGCCGTGCTTCTCGAGGAGAACCATCTTCGGGCTGCTACGCGTGCTGCATGCTATCAGCAAGCCCTGCGTCGCTATCATAGCCGCAGGGTTCATGCCCGGTGTTTTGAGGAAGGCGACCTTGTCCTTAGGCGCGTTCAGTCCGCCAAGGGTACAAACAAGCTGTTGCCGAAGTGGGAAGGCCCTTACCGGGTAGTACGAGTCACCAGACCTGGCGCAGTCCATCTAGAGACCGGAGATGGCATTCAATTGCAAAACTCATGGAATATTGAGCATCTCCGCAAGTTCTACCCGTAAGGCGCGGCTGTCGGGCCCTGCTCGGCAGCCACCCTTTTGTACAGGCCTTGCCTCAGCTGCATGTAACCCCTTGTACAAAGCCAGGTGCAGACCCTGAGCAACAGAGAAATAAATGAAGCGCTGGGGGCCCCCGACAAGTTGCATGCATGCATAAGCATATCATAAGCATCACATGATTCATGTAGATAGGTTGCATGATCATGTAGATAGATTGCATCTAGCATCATCTTCATTTGCATAAACTGCAGGCTCCTGCCATGGACTTAGTCCTAGGAAGAGGATGCAAAGACAAGCCAGCACTGCGGTCTCCCGCAAGCCAAACAGATAAGTTCCGTCTCTTATCCATACATGTTCCGTGAGTAGGACTTGTGCATATGCAAACCTCGCCGCCTTGGAAACAAAGGTACTCCCATCTACTGACACGAACACTGCTTCGGTCAGGATGGTCGTAGCGGCCTTTGGCTGAAAGGGGTTGGCGGGGGGCTGGTCTCTCCCAATGGGTTCTGCGCCCGGCAAGCTCAGCCTCACGGGAGCAGTCCTATGGGGTGCCGGCAAGGTAGCTTACCGGGATCTACTTGTTTACGTGAAAGTATGGAGGTGTTTCACCTCTGTATGGATATCGTACATGCACGAGTGCCCGGCAAAGCTTATCTTTTTCATTAATATGCTGATCAACAAGTACAAATCTCACAGAACATAAACATGGATATGAGAGATTACATTATTTGAACTAAAATTTGGCAAGTGCCTACAGATTTAAGATTAAAAAAAGATAAGTGCCTCGTAATGCCTTTTCTTGTCCCTCTCCTCCTAGGCACGGCGGTAGAAGGCGAAGAGGGCAAAAGGAGTGCCTGGGAAGAAGCTCAGCCTGACCCTGTCGGGCTCCAGGAGAGGTTGCCCGGTGGGGGCGAGAAGGCATGGACGAAGGCGACGGTGAAGAGATCGGCGGAGACGACCCGTCAACCACCACCACCAAGGCCAGCAGGACACGGCAGAGCTAACTGAGCTGCAGCCCGAGAGGAAGCCTGCCGGGGTCCAGCTGGAGGACTGCTGGAGGAGCCAGGGGGCACCGTCACCACCTCTGCACCCAACTTCCCGGCAAACCACCTTGCCGGGGAGAAAACGCGGGTGCAGATGATGGTGCTGCCGCCTGATGAAGATGGTGCGGGCGGCGTTCAGCCGGAGTCAGAGTCATTGCCCTCCCGGTCGCTGTCGTCGTCATCGCCATCACTGTCCTCCTCGTCGCTTTTGCTCGAGGAGGAGCTTTCGTCGTCGGTCGAGCTCTCCGCGCAGCACCCTAAACGAGCTCCCGAGCGCCCAAAGACCTTGACGGAAAGCAGGCCGCTCTCCATTCCTTAATTTAAACTGGAGAACGTGCCCCTCTGACAAGCTATGGGCTCGAGCAAAGGTCTTCCAGCCGCGGCGGAGGTACATAACATAAGGAGCAGGGAAGTCAACATCCACCCACATGCTACCATTCCCACAGCCCCTCATGTGCAACCTCAGTGCACGCGGCTGTTCGAGCTCCATCACCCTTGCAAATGGAGTAGGGAGGCGGAGGTGGCCACGCGGAGGCTTATACAGCCTGATGACGAACTCCAAGGGTTGATCTCCGATGTGGCCTTCCATCGGGGGAGGAGCGTCCGATGTGGGCGCAATTGAGCCGCCGCCCCGGCCTCCTCGGCCGCGCACACCACGACGACCTCGGCCGCGCCCCCTTCCGCCTCCTCTCACAGCGGGTTCAGCCCCCACATCATCAAGAGGAGGGGGGAGACGCTGTCGAGCAGAAGTTCTTGTCGCCACCACCGGAGTACCACCACGCCCTCGCCCCCTCACCATGGCAAGCAAGGGAAGCTTTGAAAGGGCGAAGGAAGGTGTGTGAGCAGACACACTACTCCTACCCCCCTTTTTTATAGGAGAACGAGGCAGGGGGCTGGCCTCTCGTCCAGCTGGCGACCGCCTTGCTCCTCCAATGCGGTTCCCCTGCGCCTCCAACGGCTCGGGGAATCAGAGCCGCCCCTCTACACCACTCGGCGACGCCTGGCTTTCTGCCATGGCGCCCGTTCCCACGCCCTCCGCGTCCACCACCTACCCTACGCAATGCATGCGGTACACGTGGCGGAGGCGCCCCGGGGCAGGAGGCAAGTGGGATGGCAGTTTCCTACCCCGTGATCGTGGGGCGTGGGCTGCCCACAGATCATGGTTCAATTTCTCCCCTAAACATTTCGCACGACGTGCGGGAAAACAGGAAACTGGCCCAAGCTCAGGTTAATGAAGAAGCAAAGAAGATCTCAAAGGGCGGAGCCACCCTTACATTTCTTCCTGTGCACTGCTTAGGGCCTACCCCGACGACGCCCAGCGGCGCGGTCGTGCCAGGCCTGGGGGCTCCTGTCAGTGCAACAGACCCTGGGTCCATTGCACGGACTGTGCATAGGCCAGAGACAAGATTACAAGACTAAGATCAGACCAAACAAGGAGGATCAATTCCCTTGAAGGATCCAAGTGTGAGTCGAGAAGGCGAAGGTGAGCCAGAGGAACAAGGCATCACTAAGGGAAGGACCTACATTGCCGGGCAGGCGAGCCCGGCAGGGTTGGGTTTTGCCCCGGAAGCAAGCTCCCAGATCGTCCCGACAGGCCTGCCGGGGCAGGCGGAGGCAAGCCACTCCACCGCTCCACCTCACAAGTGACGCAAGTCATTAATCAAAGCGGTGTCGAGCTCCAAGGTGACTAAGTGGCTGCTTTTTGCCACATGGCAGCCACTTCCTACAGCAAACACCTTCATATGACACCCGTCCTGAGACGTGTCAAACGAGCAGGCTCGAAGCTGGCAAAACAGAGCGGCAGGGCCTGCCGGGCAGGCTGTGATGTGACACTGAGCGGCACATTTAATGCACTCTGTCAGCCTACAGAGTTAGGTATGATAGCACTGTTAGCTATCTAATCAGTACGCAAAGACTGATTTGCCACTGTGGTGACCCCTTAATCTATAAAAGGAGGCCCATGGCGACCGTAGAAAGGGTTGGACCCTCACATTATTCATACGCGCGTAGCCACTCTCGCCCCCAGAGCGACCTTGCCGGGCAAGTGTGCTACGTCCACCACCATTATCCACCATCAATCCACCAAACCAGGAGTAGGGTTTTATGCCTCACGGCGCCCCGAACCTGGGTAAAGACTGCCCGTGTGATCTCTGCCGTGCTGCGCGACGCTTCTCCGCTCTTTGTGCAACGTGCCCATCCCCCCGTCGAACCAAAAGGGGCTCATGGCCCCATAGGTGGCCGTGGTTTCCCATGACATCTTTGGCACGCCAGGTAGGGGGATCACTTGCGCGAAACCGAGAGCATATGCTGCGCGTCAACTTCATCGACATTTTCGTCGTCGACGGCGTCATCGACTATGGCGCCCAAGAGGAAGCCCAGAGCTACAAATCACCCGTCCACCTTGAAGGCTCCGCCGCCCGCGACCGCCAACGTCGCGGGGAATGCGGGGGTTCGCGAGGGTGTGGATGCTGCGGGGGACATGGTCGGCGCAGGCGGCGCCGCCACCACCTCCCCCACGGCCGAAGAAGGAACGGGAGGTACCGGGGAAGGACAGCATCAGCAACATCCCAACGGCCATGCTCCACGAGGTACGGATGGAGGGATCATTCCGCCTGAACCCCTTCTCCTCGCCAACGAGCACAGCCGCAGTGATGATGCTCGTTCTGGGGTGAATCGCAACCCTACGGCCGCCCCCGCTCCGGGCGCGACCGCAGGGCACGCACCACCCCCGGGGCGGGCTGACCCAGCTACTGTGCCCAATGAAGCCGCTGGCCCTTAGGCGCCTCTGCCGTGTCACCATGCCGTCCAAATGGCTGGTTTGCAGCAGCAAGGGCGCGGCACGGTCACCACTAGTAACGTCAGGAGCCGAGCGACACTACGATCTACATCGTCATCACATATGCCAAGCACCGCCTCGGAGGCCATGGCGCGAGCCCAACTGCTGTTGAGATTTCCACCGGCGGTAGACCAGATGGATGATTGGCGAGCCACCATCCAAAGTCTGATTGGTTTTGCCGAGGCGGAAGGATCACAGCGGGCCGGACCGCCACGGCCTCCCCAGGCAGCAACGACGGCTCATGCGGCTGGTCGTGCGGGAGGGGCCACCCTCACAGTGCAATCCCCACCACGGCAAGCCGCCCGGGAGCCGCAAAACCAAGCACCCGATGACATCTTGATGGCCTCGTCAGACCCTCGAGCGCGTCAAGGCCGACAGCGTGCCTCGGAGGGCAGGCGAGGGGAAGGCGCGCGTCATCGATGAGCGGCACTGCGACAACCCCTGCCGGTCCAATGGGTGCGATGGCCCCGACGTCGACGAGCCCGCGCTCGGAGATGGCGGGTGCCTGCCTTTCGAGGTTGGGTGCCCTGCCTTCACCCGTGAGCTGCAGCAAGTCCGTTGGCCATCCACTCGCATGTTCAAGCCAGAGATACCCGAGAAGTATGATGGGAGACTAAACCCGGCAAAGTTCTTGAGCATCTACACCATCGTTGTTCAAGCTGCAGGGGGAAGAGATGAGAAGCTGTTCGCCAAGTACTTCCCTTTAGTCCTCAAGTCAAATTTGAGGTCTTGGCTGATGCACCTGCCGGAGAACTCCATTTCAACCTGGGCTGACCTGTGCCATGAGTTCATTGGTGCCTTCATGGGCGGCCATCAAGAACCAGGGCGGCCCAGCGACTTGCAGCTTCTCCAGCAGAAAGAGGGAGAAACTCTACGGAAGTACTTGCAGAGATTCAGCCGAGTCCACAGAAATATCCCAGATATCCACCCAGCTGCCGTGATAGCTGCCTTCCAATCCAACGTGCGCAACCGCAGGATACGCTCCAAGATGAATGTTCAGTTGCCCAAGACTATGAAGGAGCTCTACACTTTGGTGGACAACTGTGCTCGGGTGGAGGAGGGGAGGAAACTTCCTGGAGAGGAAGATTGCGTCGACATTGACTCAGAAGATGACGATGAGACCATCAGTAAGAAGAAGAAGAACAAGAAGCACAACAAGAAGCACAAGGATATGACACTGATGACTGTTGAGGGGTCAGGCACGCCTAGTACCGGCAAGAAGGCCAAGGCTAAAGCCCCCGGCAAGAAGGATACCGCATGCGCTGACTGCCGGGAGGCGGCGGCTGCCGAGAAAGCTGGGAAAAGTGATGGGACGTACTGTAAGATTCATCGGACCAAGGGCCATGATCTCTAGGAGTGTCATCAGGTTGACCAGCTCGTCACGAGGCAGAAGGCTGAGTATGAGAAGCGCGATAAGGACAAAAGGTCAGAATAGCGCTGGCGGGAAGGGCCGGGGTGGTGAAGCAAATCGCCCCGGCAAGGCTCCTCGAAACCAAGGGAAACCCGCCAAAGGCCAAGAGAAGGAGGATTGCAGTAAAGAGAGTGATGGAGGGAATGAAGAGGAAACCAGCGAGCAGGAATTCCAGAAGGCCACTGACGCCCTGTGCATTGACGGGGGTGCATCTTTGCACTCCTCTCACCGCTAACTTAAACAGTGGGCGCGTGAAGTCAATGCCGTGGAGCCAGCGGCAGATTCTCGGAAGCCGCTCAAGTGGTCACGCACGCCCATCATCTTTGATGAAGAGGACCACCCTGACCGCATTACTGCGGTAGGGTGCTTGCCATTGTTGGTCTCACCAACAATTCACAACCTCAAGGTCACAAAGATGCTGGTTGACGGCGGGGCCGAGTTGAATCTGATTTCCCCAAAGGTTATCAGCAAACTCCAGATAGCAGAGGAAGAACTTAAGGCCACATGCACGTTTCAAGGAGTCAATCCCGACAGGAGCCGTCCTAAGGGAAAGGTTACATTGCCAGTGACATTTGGAGGAGAGTTGAACTATAGGACTGAGAAAGTTGTGTTTGATGTGGTTGACCTCCCCCTGCTGCACAACGGGATCCTTGGGCGCCAGGCCCTGGCCAAATTCATGGCAGCATCCCACTATGCCTACAACACCTAGAAGATACCAGGGCCGATGGGCGTCATTTCCGTTTCATCGGACAAGAAAGATGCAATTATTTGCATGGATAAGATGTATCGGGACGCAGTCGCGGCAGAGGTCGCGGAAGCCACAGTTCCCGCCAAGGGAAGGCATAGCAGAGGCACTGGCAAGGAATCCGGGAAGCATACCTCTGCGGAATGTGTCGCGCCCATTGATGACATGCCAGAGAGTTCCAACAGCAAGAGATCCAAGGCTGCTCCACCCCAAGTGAAAACGGTCATGGCAGGGCTGGCTGGCGCTGACGGTACTTTCACTATCAGCGCCACCCTTGATGACAAATAGGAAAGCGCGCTCATTGCCTTCCTGCGGGCGAATATCGATATGTTTGCCTGGCAACCATCTGATATCCCCGGTGTTCCCAGGGAGGTAATCGAGCACCACCTTGTTGTCTGCCCACATGCCCGGCCCATCAAGCAGAAGGTCGGAAGCAGGCCTTGGAGCGGCAACAGTTTATTGCCGAGGAAATCAAGAAACTTGAAGCAGCTGGTTTGGTCAGATGAGTACTGCATCCAACATGGTTCGCAAACCCAGTGGTTGTGCGTAAGGCTAATGGAAAACGGAGGCTTTGCATAGATTTCACGGATCTGAACAAGGCATGCCCAAAGGACCCATTTCCCCTGCCACACATCGACCAAATCATGGATTCTACTTTAGGATGTGAGTTGCTCTCTTTTCTGGATGCATACTCTGGATACCATCAGATTTTTATGTCCAAGGAAGATGAAGAAAAGACCTCATTCATCACCCCATGCGGTACATACTGCTTTGTGTGCATGCCTTTCGGGTTGAAGAGTGCCGGGTCCAGTTTGCAAGAGCAGTCCAGATTGGCTTTGAACCACAGTTGCATAGGAACATTGAAGCCTATATGGATGATATTGTGGTCAAGACCAAGGACAGGTCAACCCTCATCCAGGATTTAGAAGAGACGTTTCCTAATCTGCGCAAGATCAACTTGAAACTGAATACGGAGAAGTGCGTGTTTGGCGTTCCCTCCGGCAAGCTACTTGGTTTCTTTGTGTCCCACCGTGCGATAGAGGCCAACCTCGATAAGATCAAGGCCATTGAGCAGATACAGGCACCCAAGATAGTTAAGGATGTGAAGCGTTTGACAGGATGCGTTGCCACGCTTAGCAGATTCATCTCCAAGTCTGCCGAGTGCGCCTTGCTGTTCTTCAAGATTTTGAAGAGGGCAGGACCCATGAAGTGGACCCCGGAAGCAGATGCAGCGCTGTAGGATTTGAAGGCCTACTTGTCTTCTGTGCCTACTTTGGTCGCACCCAAATCACAAGAGCTGTTGCTGCTATATCTGGCAGCAACTAATCAAGTGGTTAGTGCGGCCCTAGTAGCGCAGCGGGAAGTAGAAGAAGCAGCCACCTCAGCAAGTGTCCCGCCCGGGGAAGAGAAAGAGAGCGGCCCAGCAAGGCCAGATACGGATTAGGACAAAGAGGAGCACGGCAGTGGAAGCAACCCCAAGGGCACGGCAAGGAAGAAGGTGGTGTAGCGCCCAGTATACTTTGTCAGCTCCCTGTTGCAGGGGCTAGATCCAGGTATTCTGGAGTGCAAAAATTGATCTTTGGCTTTGTCATAGCCTCAAGGAAACTGTGCCACTACTTCCAAGCCCAAGAGATCACGGTTGTCACCCGCTTCCCATTGCAAAGGATACTTCGAAACCCAGAGGCCACCGGTAGGATAGTGGAGTGGGCATTGGAGTTGTCCAGCTTTGGCCTGAAGTTTGAAAGCACATCAACAATCCAGAGCAGGGCGTTGGCAGAGTTTATTGCAGAATGGACGCCAACCCCTGATGAAGAAGTACTGGAAACAGTTATCCCCGGCAAGGAAGCTCCCCAAGAATAGATCATGTATTTCGATGGTGCCTTCTCCCTACAAGGTGCAGGGGCTGGCGTGCTTCTCGTGGCTCCCACTGGAGAGCACCTGAGGTATGTCGTCCAGATGCACTTTCCCCGGGAGGAGGCGACCAACAATACAACAGAATATGAAGGGCTTCTTGCCGGGCTCAGGATTGCCACGGAATTGGGAATCAAGAAGCTGATCAATTGTGGAGATTCACAACTGGTGGTGAGACAAGTCAACAAGGATTACCAAAGCCCATTGATGGAGGCATACGTCAAGGAAGTGAGAAGATTGGAGGAGCGCTTTGACGGGTTGCAAACAGAGCACGTACCCCGTGCGGAAAGCAGCATTGCTGATCACCTGTCAAAGTGCGCTGCACAGAAGCTTCCTGTGGAACATGGAACTTTTGTTCTCCATCTTACTCAACCCTCCATATCCCCAACAACAATGGCCCAAAAGAGGAGGAAATTGGACTCCGGAAGCCTCTCCCGGTAGAGCCTTTCGGGGCTCCTGGTAGGGACCCTGCCGGAAACAACTCCCCTTCGATTGCCGGGCTGCACCCTCCTGCCGGGCCACTGGTCCCCGCTGTTCCCTTTGGCTAATTTTTAGGCAATTTGTAATTAATAATTTATGGACTTTGGTAAAGATGGCGCCATCATAGTTCCTCTTAATTTGGCTCTCATTGCTCATTGTTTTATTTTCCTACCTAATCAGGTTAACTAAAACAAACTAAACTAAGTTAAGGGTGTTGGAAGAAGTTTGAGAGTGCAAGAGTTCACATAAAAGTGAGATTATGAAATTCTGTGTCAATATATTTATGCTTCTTTGCAACCGTAGATGGGAATGCATTTTATTCTCTCATTTTGTAGAATCACATGGACGTATGTGATGTAGTGTACGCCCAAAGTTGGATTATTTTTTTGAGTTCTGTCCATGACTTATGTGCTTCACCGAGTTGACCAATATCAAACATTTTGCTATATGGTAAGCAAATATTTAATGATCTAATTACTAATATTTTGTAGGTGAATATCTAAAAAAATTATATATTTTAATATGTAGATATATGTGTATTATTAATATCTTCATGTGTTCTCAAAATGACTAGCCCGTGCAGATGCACGGGTTAACGACTAGTCCAACATAATCCTAAAGGCTTTACTTGGCACAAACACTAAATAAAACATTAAAACACAATCAAAACAGTAGCATTAATGCATATTTATTGAAAAATAGAAAAGAAAAAAAAAATAAAGGATAACTATTGGGTTGCCTCCCAACAAGCGATATTGTTTTATGCCCCTAGCTAGGCATAATGCATAGATTCAAGTGTTGTAGTAAAAGTGAGGGAGATCATCCATGCTCATCTCATACTCCCTCCTTTCAGCAGCAAGTTTCCTTTGTGGCAAGCAATAATAATCAAAAGGGCTAAATTTAATTGGGTATGGATCTATAAGATCAAGTTTGGGAGGAGGAGGTTCTTCCCTTGGCCCTTTATATGTGATCATTATTTCTTCATTATAAACGTTCCTTTGATTATGCTCCCTAAGCCTTTTTCTAAGAACATGTCCTAGTTCATTATTTTGTATAGCAAAGTTATCATTTTGTTCGGAAATTTTATTAATCAAAACAGATGGGGGAACCCTTTTCCTTAAATTTTCATTGTAAGAAGCATAATCTGGATATTGTAGTCTCCTTATATCTTCTTGATTAAAAATGATCTCCTCTATAGGAGGGCAACCACAATTTACATTGTAATGAGCGAATATTGCACGAGCTTCTTTCATAATATGCCCAAATTCATAAGCTAGAAATATAATGATCACATGCTTAACGGAAGGATCATGAATATTAGAAAATTCTAGAAGGATCCTTTGTATGGAAGGATGCATGTGAACAAATTGTCTTTCAAGTTCAACTATAAGCAAAGATATTGCATCTGCAAGACTAGAAGTTTTATTAAGGATTGACCCTCCTAGCATAGGTAACGTGCCGGCACAAGTAAAGAAATCTTGACTAACATCTTTTCCAATAATATTACCACTACCTACGTGAAGTTTTTTAGTATGCATGATAGTAGTTTCTTTCTCATGAGGATCATCATTAGCAAAATCATCAAAAAATTTCCTTAGCAACCTCACGAATATTTTCTTTACTCTGCATGAGTTTCAAAAGTATGGACGGATTGTCCAAAGAGATCGCACTAGTGGCGGCAACATCACTACTCTTTTCAGATTTGGACATGATAACGATAGCAAGCAAGATAACACACAAAAAGCAAGCAAGCAAAAAAAGGCAAACGAAAAATATTTTTGTATTTTTATAAAACTTTCTAGAAGTGGGGGAGATGAAAACAAGAGGCAAATGGCAAATAAAATAATTGCGAGGAGATGAGAGTTTATGCGTAGGTACTTGATAGATGTTGATGATGTCTCCCCGACAACGGCGCCAGAAATTATTCCTGTTACTTGTGAGCTGCGTTGGGATTTCCCCGAAGAGGAGGGGATGAAGAAGTACAGTAGAGATAAGTATTTCCCTCAGTTATGAAACCAAGGTTATCCATCCAGTAGGAGAACCAAGCAACACTATATAAACATCACCTGCACACAAACAACAAATACTCGCAACCCAACGCGTAGAGGGGTTGTCAATCCCTTAACGGTATTGTGATAGATTAAATTGTATAGGTTTTGATAAATAGATCTAACAAAAATACAAAATAAAATAAATAAAATAAAATTGCAGAAAGGTATTTTTGGTTTTAATATATGATAGAAAATAGACCCGAGGGCCATAGTTTTCACTAGAGGCTTCTCCAGAGAAAATAGCATATGGTGGGTAAAGAAATGACTGTTGGGCAATTGATAGAAAAGTAAATAATTATGATGATATCCAAGGCAATGATCATGTATATAGGCATCACGTCCAAGATTAGTAGACTGAAACGATTCTGCATCTACTACTATTACTCCACACATCGACCGCTATCCAGCATGCATCTAGTGTATTAAGTTCATGGGAAACGAAGTAATGCATTAAGAAAGATGACATGATGTAGACAAGATAAACTCACGTATGAAATAAATCCCATCTTGTTACCCTTAATAGCAATGATACATGCGTGCCATGTCTCTTTCTGTCACTGAGATTGAGCACCGCAATATCGAACCCATCACAAAGCACCTCTTCCCATGGCAAGATAAATCAATCTAGTTGGCCAAACCAAACCAATAAATCGGAGAAGAAATGCGAGGCTATAACAATCATGCATAAAAGAGTTCAGATAAAACTCAAATAATATTCATGGATAAATCTTATCATAAACTCACAATTTATCGGATCCCAACAAACACACCGCATAAAAGAGTTACATCAAAATAGATCTTCAAGAAAATCTAGGAGAACATTGTATTGAAGATCAAAAGGAGAGAAGAAGCCACCTAGCTACTAACTACGGACCCGTAGGTCTGTGGTAAAGTACTCATGTGTCATCGGAGGGTCAGCAAGGATGATGAAGAACCCCTCCGTGATCGTTGCCCCCTCCGGATGTGCTGGAAAAGGCCTCTAGATTGGATCTCGTGGTTCTGGAACTTGCGGCGGCGAAAAAAGTATTTCGTCGAACCCCCTAGGGTTTTTGGGATTATAGAGTATTTATAGAGACAGAGGTAGGTCAAGGCAGTGCCCGTGGGCCCCACTACCCACCAGGGCACGCTAGAGGCCCCTGGCATGCCCTGGTGCCTAGTGGGCCCCACGAGCCTCTTCTCGTGGATTCCAGAAGCTTCCAAGGTCTCTTCTTGCCAAAAAAACTCTCCAAAAAGTTTCGTGGAATTTGGACTTCGTTTGGTATTGATATTCTGCAAAGTAAAAAACATGCAAAAAATAGCAACTGGCACTGGGCACTAAGTTAATAGGTTAGTCCCAAAAAGTGATATAAAGTTGCTAGTAAATGTATATAAAACGTCCAAGATTGATAATATAACAACATGGAACAATCAAAAATTATAGATACGTTGGAGACATATCATCCAGCTGAAAGCTATGATGAAGGCAGCAGGAGGACTCCTAGCAATCTGCCAAAGGCTGCCACAAGGACTAAGAAGAAGAGAAATTCAGAAGATGAAGATGAAGACTTTGTGGCTAGTGAAGCCACATCAAAGAGAAAGGCTGTGCTTAGGAAAGAGTATGGCACTTCTGCCAGCATCAGGCCAAGTGCCAAGGATAGGACTGCTGCAAGTGACTATGACATGTACCTAGGGTAGGGTCCTAGGCCTGACCTACATGCCCCACCCAAGGACACTACACAAGAGGCCAAGATCTACAAAGATAGAAAGGGGATACCGACTGAAATCATCACAGAGTGCAATTCACTCGACAGAAGATCCACTCGGATATCCCACTTCCACTCGACCTACGTTATTCACTCAGAGTACAAGATTCCACTCGGAGGACAGAAGACCTAGAGCCACCCCAGTATGGCAACGGTCGGGCATTCACTCCGTCGCTATAAAGATCATTAAATACGGCCGTTACTTGTAACGTTCGTACCTTTATTCTCTCATTGAACCCTTGCGTAAATGAGGACTGTGAGGGGTCGGCGTACTCTATATAAGCCACCCCTCCCCTCTTGCACAAGGGTTTGCACCCCCTGTAACTCAACACTCCAATCAAACAAGGCCTCCGCGGCACCAAGACGTAGGGCTATTACCTCCTCTGAGAGGGGCCTGAACTCATAAATCCGAGTGTACAACCTTGCTGTAGCTAGACTCTGCCCTCTCCTACGTACCCCCTACCTCTACTGTCAGATCCGTTCCCACGACAGTAAGGAAAGTCCCTTTGTCAAAGGCAGACAAAGCCACAGTTCCAAGGGAAACAATGACATTCACACTTGAGAAGCCAAGTCATGCAAAGGCTGATGCCAGCAAGAAGAAGAGGGTGAGGAAGACAACTGCTCGAGTATTGGCAGACCCTCCATGATGATTGATGATGATGAGGAGGAGGAGGAACCTACTACAGATGCACCTCCAGCAAAGACTCAAAATCTCATGCCAGATGATATGAAGTCTGCTGCTCCCTCCAAGCCCAAGTCCAAGCCCAAAGCACCAGCTCCCAAGAGGACTACAAGAAACATCTCTACTACTGAGAAGAGCAAGGCCTCAGTGCGTGAGGTTGAGATGGATGATGAGCCACTAGTGCTCAGGAAGTTAAAGTCAAAGATTCCAGACCATGACAACTCCCATCCAGTAGCCCAGAACATGATGCTCAGGAAGGACAAAGGTCTGCGAGAGTGGAGGAAGATCGATCCATATTCTGTCAGAAAGTGGACTGCTTGTGACTATCGCTTCCACACCATAGAGCAACATGATTTCTATGTGACTGTACTGCTTGATAAGAAGCCCATAGTCAGTGACATGAAGTAGGTGGACTGGAAATACATTGATGCCAATGAAGACTATTTCCCCCATGTTCATGAGAGCTTCAAAAGTGCAGGTGTGGACGAGTTTTTTGGCAAGAAGCTCACCAAGTGGAATGATGAGATGATCATGCAATTCTATTTTTCAGCTCATTTCTATCCATATGGAAGGATTGGATGGATGACTGAGGGATCCAGATACCAGTCAACAATCTCTGAGTGGGCTGAACTTCTTGGTGCTCCCGAGGAAGATGAGAATGACATTGATGTGTACGGGAAGCCCAGGATGGACCACAACTCCATGGTAACATGTACAAGACAATTCCTTCAAAAGATGTTGAGAGTCATAAGTTTGGTTCGGTAAAGCATTTGCTTCCTAGTTTGGCCACCACAAACACTATCTTGAGGCACACTCTGTTGCCCAAGTCTGGAGATGATAAGATGATCCATGGCCACTCCATGAACTTGCTAAATTTGTTTGACACCTCTCAGAAGTTCAAAGTCATGAGTTTGATAGTAGATACAATCAAGAGAACCGCAGCTGATCAGAAGAGATCTTATGGATTTGCTCCTCATATCCAGTTGCTCATCAACTTCAAGGTTGGCACGAGCACTTACTTACTTGACCGAGAGCATCTCCCATTGCAGCCTGAGTTTGAGGATAATGTGGTGGTGATGGACTATTCACACCCCACATCTTTTGTGGCTCAAGAGAAGATCTAAGCAGCTGCAGCAGCAAAAGTAGCACAAGAATGATCAGATGACATATCTGCTAGAGGCAACCCTGAGGATTGAGAAGAGTCTGGCCAACATTTCCAAGAATCAGGAGAGCTTAGAGCGGGTGGTCGAAGCTAAGATATATGATCTTGATGTAAAGATCACCGAGGTTCAGTCGGTTGTGACAAAGCTCAAGGAGGATGTTGATGCAGCCAGAGCTGCTGCTGCAAAGGATAGTGGAGATGAGCAACCTACTACTGAGAGGTTCCAGACAGTGCCAAGGGAACCCAGATCATCAGATGTGCCAGTTGCAGATACGAGGACCACTCACTCTGCACCTACTGTTACTGCTCTAGTGCCACCTCCAGTAACTACTCCACCAGCCCAGCACACATCAGCTGAAGCATGCGCGGACGCACTCATCTCAATGCCATCTATGCACACCGGAGCCACCAGCCAGAAGTCACCTTCAGGAGCTATTGAGGATCATGCCTAGAGAGACGCATAGCTCTCTACCTTTTCAAACTTTTTGGTACTTTCTGCCAAAAGGGGACAAATTGTATAGATCACGAGGCTTTGAGAGAGAGTGTCTTGCTTTTTGCTTGTTGGTTTTTCTTCAATTCTTGCTACTATTTCTATTTAATTCATGATACATTGTTCGTTATGTGTGTGAGATACTACGTTTGTCTTGTGTGATTGATCATACTATGCTTCATGTGTGCTTAATGCTTATCTCTATCATTATTTGTGTATGATCATTCACTTATGTTTTTGGTGATGCGTGCACATTATTTCATTGATATCATTTTATGCGCTCCACCAAGTTGTATGTGACATGGAAGAGTGACCCATGATCCTAATTGATTGTGCATTTGCATTCAAACGCAAATTTTTTAATAATGCACAAATTTAGGGGGAGCTCTTGCTTATCACATACTTCTCAAAGCGACGATGTATTTCATTCATTTAATCATTTGTCGAAGCTTTGATCTATATGTTGTCATGAATTACCAAAAAGGGGGAGATTGAAAGTGCAACTAATTCCCGGGTGGTTTTGGTAATTCATAACAACATATATCTCATTGAACTAATATCCATTCAAGATAAATATTTCAGGATGTTCAATGATTGGCATGGCATGAAATAGAGATGTGGACCCCTCAAAATGCTACGGACAAGGATTGGCAAAAGCTCAAGACTCTTCATTTTTGATTAAGTGATCCAAGATCACATTGAGTCCATAGGAAAGCCAATACTATTAAAAGGGGATGAGGTGTTGCTTAATGATCTTGTTGCTCAAGTGCTTAGTGATATTGCTCCAAAACCCTCAGCCACTTTCTCTATCCACATATGTCCAAAACCTAATTTCCAACTTAGCCCCACTGATATTTCTACCCGGAGCCACCGAGTTCATCTGGACTTAGCCACAGCCAAAACCATAACAATTCGGTCCTACCAATATGGATCTCGGTCCCACCGAGATGGCCTTGCCAACTCTCTGTTGCTTGTTGAAATTATTTTAGTCCCACCGAGATGTTGCAATCGGTCTCACTGAGATGGCTTGACTTATTCTCTATTGCCTTATTGCTTCACTTCGGTCCCACCGAGATGATGCAATCGGTGCCACTGAGATGAGGTTTTCCCTAAGCCCTACCACATCGGTTCCACCGAGTTGTTCCAGTCGGTCCCACCGAGATTCCTAACATTCATATTTTTGCACAGATCGGTGCCACCGAGTTTTCTGATTAGTGCCACCGAGATGGGTCAAAAGTGTGTAAAGGTTGGATTTTGTGTGGAGGCTATATATACCCCTCCACCCCTTCTTCCTCAGAGAAGAGAGCCATCAGAACATGCGTACACTTCCACCATTCATTTTCTGAGAGAGAACCACTTACTCATGTGTTGAGATCAAGAGATTCCATTCCTAATATTTGAACCTTGATTTCTAGCCCTCCCCAAGTTGCTTTCCAGTCAAATCCTTCTTCCACCATAGCCAAATCTGTGAGAGAGAGTTGAGTGTTGTGGAGACTATCATTTGAAGCACAAGAGCAAGGAGTTCATCATCAACACACCGTCTATTACCTTTTGGAGAGTGGTGTCTCCTAGATTGGTTAGTGCCGCTTGGGAGCCTCCGACATGATGTGGAGTTGAACCAAGAAGTTTGTAAGGGCAAGGAGATCGCCTACTTCGTGAAGATCTACCCTAGTGAGGCAAGTCCTTCGTGGGCGATGGCCATGGTGGGATAGACAAGGTTGCTTCTTCATGGACCCTTCATGGGTGGAGCCCTCCGTGGACTCGCGCAACCGTTACCCTTCGTGGGTTGAAGTCTCCATCAACGTGGATGTACGATAGCATCACCTATCGGAACAACACCAAAAATCTTCGTGTCTCCATTGCGTTTGCCTTCTCCAAACACTTCCCTTTACCTTCATATGCAATGTTTTACATTCCGCTACTATACTATTAGAATTGCATGTGTAGGTTGATTGCTTGACTTGTCATAATTGCTAAAATCTACCCACAACTAAAATTGGGAAAAGGAAAGTTTTTTATTTGGTCAAGTAGTCTAATCATCCCCCTCTAGACATACTTCCGATCCTACAAATAGTACTAGTTAGCTTCACTTGCTTCGTGCGGCAAGCAGGTGTTTTTACTGTAGGTGCGAATCCCATCATCCTAGGTCATCGGATGAGTCCAATCAATGGTAGAAGTTGCATTCTGATGTTTGGATTCAAACTTTTCAAACTGCTGCACTATCTCTACTAGTAATTCTTATGTGCTTTGCATGTCATTTAAATATATATAAAAAGCATGAGAAAATACATTTGAATGTGTATTTTCTTTCCTAGAATCGTATTTGACAAGATCCAACTTGGTTCTTATCTCTCTAGAATCCAGATTGTTCTAGTCTCTTTTTATTAGAGTACCAGATAAGCATGTGGATAGATGCTTCTAGAACACATGAGATGGTAGAGGTAGGAGTTCAATTAGAAGGCCACGTGGCAGAATCGTATGAGTTGACAACTATATCCAACGGATGATAATGCTTGGATTCGCCATCTCTTGACCATTGGATGAGCATATCTGATGACTAATATTTGAAGCTATTGGCACACTATATAGTGGTATAGACTTATACAACAATTTTTAAACTTGAGACCAGCATCCACCTAACATAGAACACTTTTTAGCCGAGCACGGACTCAAGGAAATTTGGCCACAGTGTGAGTGGGGCCATATGTTAATGTGTTCACTCTACATAACCAGCACATAGATATAGTAGGGTGGCATGGGCCAGAACAAGCATCCATGTCCAGGAGTACGGCACACGCCACCAGCATGACTCCCATCTGACACCATATTTCTTGGAGTCCATGCTACAACTATCACTACAAAAAAACACTTCCGTGATGATACGTGTTTGTCATAGTAGGTCATGTTTTCTGTCATGCATGTACATCCATGATGATTTTATAACAGAATCAAGATAGTCATACCTGTGCTGTCGTAGAAGTGTTCCATGACAATACCAAAATTATCATCACGGAAGTGTCCACTTCCATGACAATAAATGGCACGTCATGGAAGTGCTTTTGTCAAGGGTAACCGACACGTGGCATCCACCGTAACTGGTCACCATTAAGCTATCGGGTTCCAGTTTGGATCCGATAACCTGTTAACAGCCGGGACCAATGGGGATTTTCCACGTGTAAAATTCTCATTGGCTCTAGCAACCACGTGTCAGCTCCGCGTTGAGACAGATGTCAACTGCCCAATGGACAGGAAGCGCCTATCATACGTCGACACGTGTCAAGGCCCAACAGTGATCCATTTAGGTTAACTAGTAGAATGCCCGTGCGTTGCTACGGGCCACGATGCATGAAGAAATCAAACAAATGGTTAAGGTCGTCTTGAAGGTCAAAACTCATTTCTCCCTCATACGTACATTTCTCGCTCAGACGTCCGGACGTGTTCGGACATCCGGACATCAAATGGGCGCCCGTCGCGGTGATTGCCTTCTCGCCGTTGGTGCCGACCGCTCGAGGTCGCCATCACCACTCACCACTCGTAGTCTCCGCCAGCTCCCCGTTGACTCTTGCGCAACGTGCGCGCGCTGGTCGACGACTGCCCTCCCGCTCACTGTCCTTGGACTGGTCAAATAAGGCGTGCCTAGAGCTAATGCAAAGTGCAGTTATGCAGGAGATCCTTATACAGTAGCTAATTATTCAAAGCTTCAATCAGGCATTTGATCTTTCAGCAATTTTCGTGCTATAATCTCTAGTTGTGGATATGCTCTGTTGCTACGATGAAAGCAGGATCCATGTATATCAGTGAGAACTTGTTGTAATTCCATATGAACGAATGAAATGTTGTGATTTGGAATTATTTTCTTCTATCATCTGGTACAAATCAGCTGGTTAATCTTAGAAAAAGATCAACCGCATGTACAGCCGTGCGTGACCCTTTGATTATCTCCATCTTCCCATCCTACTCACGCAACAGGCAACACCCCGTACCCTTCCTCTCACATCACACACTCTTCCACTCGGCCTGCACCAGCAAGTGTCCAGCACGTCCGCCACCATTCTAGCACAAAAATACCCCTTCAAACAAGCCTTCACAGAACAGCGGACGGGCACCTGCCGTCGAAGCATGCATCATCAACTGTCTTCGAAGCACACCTTGTTGCCGTGGCCAGTCAAAGCATCACCGTGAAAGCATGCCTCACAGCATCGCGTTTGTTGTCAATGATGCCATCGTCGTAACACGTCTCATCGTCGTGTTCGTTGAAGCACATGTCACAGCATTGCAGCGTCCATCAATGCCATCGAAGCACGCCTTGTCATCATGGCAGTCAAAGCGTCGGTGCGGCCGTTGAAGCATGCACCGCAACATTGCCACACACGTCAATGTCGTCGAATCATGTGGAGGTGAGATGAGTACCTGCGCGGCGAAGCATCCCATCGATTCTGTAAGACATGGATGCGCACGTCTCCGCTCCCCGTCGCAGCCTCGGCTTCGCCGCTGCGGAAGCTTACAGCCGCGAAGATTGTCGCGTCAGGCTGTGCCGCCAGATCTAGGAAGCTGTAGGATTTTTTTTAGTCGTGAGAGAAATGTGTGATGTAACCGAGCGTCTAGGTGAGACCTTTTTGCCAGCAAGGAGGACGGTGGCGCGAGACAAACCAAGCGCCGCATGATCACGACCGATCAGACGGCTCATGAGGCAGATGACGCAAAAAAAAATGAAGCATGCTTCCATGAGTGAATCATAATAAACAAGATATCTCATGTTCTTTCAAAGGAAACCAATATGATCATGGGTTCATGCTCAAGTCTCGGATTCCAATAGACCAAACAATAGTAAAGTCCAGACTGTTTATCTTCGGTTACCAAATCATTTTTCCCTACTAGAATCTCAAACTTTGGAACTCTAAATTCATTTGAAATCACCTCAATTTTAGTGGTGAAACAGCAAGGAAGTAATCTTCAATACTACTAATTGTAAAGCAAAAGAAGCCAATTCCAGTTATTGTTACCAATACAGAGTAAGAATTGCTCGAGGCACACACCTTGCAGTGGGTTGGCTGCCTACAACAAGGGATACATCCATGTGAAACTGATAAAACTGGAAAACTGCTGATCTATTTATTTTGAACCAGTCATTTAGCAGCATCGGTAAATGTTATCTTGTTTTGGACATTCTGAACTCTAACAGTAGTGACACAAGAAACAATTGTGGAAGATAAAACAATTGCGGACAGGACTTACTTGATATGCATCATGCATACCTTCTTTAGTAGCAAGTTCAGTGTAAGGTTTGAGAGAATGATAGTAAATTTTTGTTCGATTTTCATTGATTTTGAGCATGCTTTCAGATTGCGTTGGACAAACACCAGCATCTTCCTCCTGCTTCCCCATCTCTGTTTGCCACCTTGCACATGATTAGTTTTATTTTTCCCAGGTGCAAACTTAACCTTGGCAAGATGAAAAACATATTTAGTATCAAACTGGTTTCGCTTTATTTCGAGCAGAAGGGAAATAATGGACACAATGTTCTAAAGTATTGGTGCTGGTCACTACTATACAACATCTATCCAAATGTTCCAAAATAATACTTTTGCTTGCAGCAATTGATTTTTCTTCTGCACTTTGCAGTCACAACTAATTCTGGATATATTAACAATGCAAACTTGATAAATGAGTACAATAGGTTTATAGGGAGGGTAACTAACAAAAAAAATTGTACTGTACACTACAAAAATATCTGTTCTCATGAAGAAATACATCGGTTGCGTTAATTACCAAATGAGGAAAATAGTTCATTCATACATCAGAAGCAATGCAACTGAAATTGGAGCACAAAGCACTAGCAAACACTCATAGGAGGCAATTACTTTGCAAATAACTGTCAGTGCTCCCAGTTCAGTTAAAAGAGCATAAGGTCCTACTCAAAAAACTTTTTGATTCAGAAGCTCATAGACTATTTGTTGTTCTACATTTACTAAAATAAAGAGAATTAATTAGCTAATGATAATGATGCAAACAAAAGAGCTAGCCTATTACCTAGGTGCTCCTTGGAGAACATGCCCGAATAGCTCAGACATCCTTATATGCTCCTCACATATGGGTTGGATACGGGGGATTTGTGGACTGACTGGACATGCCCAGACAAAGTAGGGATTGTGATTGGGTGGGCCTTTTTTCTTCTCTTTTCTGTCCAGGACAATGACTGGACTCTCAAATGGGATGTTTGAGGGGTCCGATTGTAGATGCTCTTAATTTCCGAAATAGAAAACAAATATAAGTTTCAGTGGCAAATGAATATTTTTCTACAGTTGGTATATATAACTATACTATGCTGTATAAAGAGAACGGCCAGGTAACATGCCATATATTATTAGTCTAATGTGTGATGGCTGCTCAATCTATTTTCTGGTATCCAACATTGGAAATCATTTGGAGATCCAAAGGAGACAGATTCAACATCATATGTATTCAAGTAACAATCAAAGATTATATGTGGTATTTAGGATATGGGTCAAGAACTTTACGTGCAACCTGAGATCAAAACTTATCAACAGAGATAAAAAAAAACACCAATAGAGATTGCCATTTTTGAGAGGTTAGTTCCATCAAGCTTAATACGACATCATGCAGAATTTTGCAAAAGCTTTCTATTATTATAACAACATGTTAATCGAACATAATTTGGCAAAACCAATTCTGTGTAAGAACATCAATAATAGACCATACCCGTAGTGAGACTGACCTACAATAAAGAAGAGAAAATAGATATTATCCAACATCAGAGACCATCCCCACCACATCGATCAGACTTATGGCCGTGTACTAATTGCCCACCACATCGATCAGACTTATGGCCGTGTACTGATTGCCCAGGAGAGCTATGAATCCAGTATCCATGTATCAAAAACGAAAATAAACAAGCTGAAACAAAAGCCTCCCTATCACCACCACTTGTATCACTGATCATTATATCTCCACGCTCATTGGCCGCTTGTAATTCAGCATACCTAAACAAGAGCAGTACAACTAAAGAAAATAGTTTTTTTTATTCGCAATATACATTCATATCGCTCTTAGCTAATGCGTAATTTACCCGATAATATATCATTTATGTCTGCATCACAGTGGAAACAAGCAGACAAAAGTTCAGGATAACAAATCAATTTTTGGCACAAAAAATAGCAATTCTACTTGTATGCAAGCACTTGAATCAAGTTTGTATCACCGTGTGAATGCATTGATATGTAGAACAGCGAGCAGCAAAAATAAATAATTGAGATGCAAGCCGGCAGGAGAGGGAGAGCTTTTTTACTCTTATGAGCTCCGTGGAGAGTTCATCAGCTGATTGTACTATGTGCCCACGGCTTCAATGTCTCTCCTGGTCCATCCATCATTGGGGCTGGTACTACCGGCTGGTGCCACTCGCCATCACTGCAGCAATAATATCCTCGTGGAAGAGGCATGCAGTAGCACCAGTCCTCCCGTCGTGGTGGAGACCACAGCCACGACGCGCTGCTCCTACGAGTGGCCCTCGGCCCGGCTCTCCGCAGCACAGCCGCATCACGCGGCGGAGGAGGCCCCTAGCACCTGCCGCTATCGGCGACCTCAACGACGTCGATGCGGCTCGACGCCCGGCCTGCACGCGCAAGCGGCAGCCTCGGCACGCTCACCGTCCATGACGACGGCGACCCGTGACGCCCGCACCCGCACGTTGCTCCCGACGAGACGGCGACCTTGGCTGCACCGACCCACCGGAGGCATGGCTAGCGCATAGTGCGTGCGGTGGCCCCCGGCCCCGATACCTCTGCTCTCGGCTGAGACGTGACCGGCGCACGCGGCGGCCAGCGGTCTGCGTCGCGCGGTGTCGCTCCCCGGCACACGGGCGCGAGGGAGCGAGGCGTCCAGGTCCGACTGGCAGAGCCCCCTCACGTGTGGCATGGCAGCGATGGGCAGCGGCGCCATGGTGGTATCCGCCTGTGTCGGTCGTGTGTGAAAGGGATCGAAGCTGCTGGGAATTTCCTATTCGTGGAACGGGAGCCACGACAAGTGAATATGTGATGATTTGCGATGTAGGAGTATTAGGAAAGTTCTGATTCCATCATGATGCAGGAGTATTAGTAAATTGGATTTTTTCCTTAAAGTCAGTTATTTGTTTCCTTAAAATTTGTTATTTGTTTCCTAAAGCAAATTGCATTGATGAGATGGATCGCTTGATTTGGATAAGTTAGGAAAGTTAGGATCTGTCTCTTTTTGTACAATAGGAAAGTGTTTGTTTACAAGAAAATAGTGGACAAAAAGTAAACCGGTCGGATGGTGGGAAGGGAGACGAAAAAAAACCAGTCGAAAGTGGAGGGACTATTCAACCAACTCATCCATTAGGAGTAGAGAAAAGGCCGGCCCAGTCAAAATTAGCGGGCTAGCCCATTAACGGCCTACTTCCAGACGGCCCATTCGCAGTTAAGGCCCATAGGAATAGTGTCAAATCAGCCCATCAACGGCCCATTCTAGATTTGTCATAATTGCAGCCCATGGTCACTTCTAGCCCGTTAACAGCCCGCTAAGTATTTGGGCGAATTACGGCCCGGTGTGTTTTCGGCCTGTTAAAGGTCCTGCTACATTTGGGCCCATTTATTGCCCAATGAAACTTTCGGCCCATAAACGACCGTGAAGGAATTGGGTCATATTCGGCCATGTCTGACATTCGGCCTGTTAGCGGCCCACTGTAGATTTGGGCCACTTCCAGCCTATTGTGTTTTTCGTCCTGTTAACGTTGGACGAAATCCATGGGCCATATGTGGCCCAACGTCATATCAGGCCTATTAATGGCCCATATAAATGCTAATACTAATCAAGCCCGACCGCACTTCTGGCCTGGTAAAGACTCGTGTAGTAGGTCGGCGCATTTACAGCCCGTCTAAATTTCGGCATGTGAACGATCCGCATTGTAAGTGGGCCACCATGAGCTGAGATACATTTTGGTCTGCTAATGACCAGTGGATTATTTGGCACATTTCATGCACAATGATCTTTCGGCCTCCCTAAAGCAATGGGCATAATTTGGCCCAATTAGGGCCCAGTCTGACTTTTGGCCTATTAAAGGCCCATGCTATTTATGGGCCATATTAGGCCTGTGAGATATTTACACATGTTAACGGCATGTTGTTACTAAGGGCCCAAATTAAGTTTAGGCCTTTTAAAGGCCCACTGTGGGCACAGGCGTACCAAAAATAAGAAAGCTTATGCTGATTTAGGCCCAGATATTGCTACATGCCGATTACGGCCCATAATCGATTTTAGGCCAATTGGAATTGTGGTCTCGACGAATGTTGGCACGTTGGGCTCCTACGAAGCTTTCGGCCGAAAGGAAATCGATGATGCCGAATACATTACTAAGATAAACCTACACTATACAAAAATAGTGTCGTAATTTCTACAGCCTTTGGCAGCACGATAAATGTTGTATCACAACAAAATAAATTACAGCCATACAACAAAAGGCCTGTTGGCATAAAAGTTTATAGTCCTTGCAGATAAAAGCACCATCAGATGTATAGAAGCACATATCATTTGACCTGAGTGCTAATGTTTCAGGCTATAGAATCTGATGGAGCAGCATGATCTTCCCCTTTTTTCCGCCATTGCTCTTGAACAATGAAGCAAATGTCTGATAGTCTGGTTTCAAAACCATTCATATCTTGGCGACATTTGTCAACCACTATTCTTGTTTCAGAAACGACCTCCATTAGGGATTGGACTTGTGTCTGGAGCACAGATATATCACTCTATCTAGCTGGAAGATTTTGTTCAGTAGGCGATTTGGACGAGGTTACCTTGACAACCAACCCAGAATTACGCAGGAAGGTGCCTTTTGCACTGTTAGCGGAGAGATACTGACGCACTGCAGCAAGAGGTGACATTGTGCCTGTGGTAGCCTCGTCACCTTTAGGTGGTTGTGGCTCTTCAATCATTTGTTCCATAGCTTGCTGAAAGTTTGAATTTGTAGATTAGTGTATCAGATAAGTTACTAATGAGACAAAAACAAACAAAATAGGTTTCACATTTATACATAACTTATTTTGGTGAACTACTGTAATACATTAGCATGTACTGTAGTGCCAACTACATAATAAAATCACTTTCATAATATATGTCCATGTAGCATGCCTACTGTATTGTCTATTTCCTCACATTCATTGACATCTAAGGATAAAGAGACATGGTTTAAAGTAGGATGAACATAGTATGACATCATTCATATCACGGGCAAACAGATATCAAACAAACAGGCTATTGTATCATTGTGTGGGCACGTGAACATCACAACTAGATTACAGATCAAGACCAAAAAATATGCTTCCTCTCTTTTAAACCGTGTCAGGTGAAATGATACGTTAAGACAACTGTGTATAAAAGTGAATAGAGTAACTGACATTGGCTGCAAACCAAGCAGTTAAATGAACACGTCACAGTAACAAGCAGTTCAAAGGCATGAGGAGTAAGGACTTACAACAACGGCTTGAACTGGTGTGCTCATGCCCTTCATCTTGCTGGTGTGGCAATCCTTGAAGATTTGCACTGCATTCGATTCAGGTTCTTTTTCGTCTGCACGGGCTTTCCTCTGTATTTGGAACAAGTCAATATAGATACGATAATATGGCACAAAAAAAGAAGGAACTAGCAGCTATTTACAAGAGCCTCGCAATGTGCAATATAGCTACGAGATCCTGTTGTCTGTTGGAATTTCACTTTAGAACGGTTGGTCTTGTTCTTCAAATAGTTAGCCTAGAAGAAGATAGACTTTTAAGGCACATACATAAATACGAGTTCAATATGTGATCCAATCAAATACATACACCCTACCTGATACTTTGGATCAGACCAGTGTTTAACAAGGGCTGTCCAGTCTTCATCTGTAATATATTCCACTAGAGATGTTTGGGCGATTTCATTGTTAGCCTTGCCTTCAAAGTGAGTTTTTCTAAGGTATTGTCACAAAGAAGACTGAAAAACATGAGTGCATGCTTGTTTAGTTGCATGATCTTTTGGATCCAACTTGAACCTCATCTATTGAAAAAAGAATGTGAGTCTCATTAGGAGGAAGGTAGAAAGTATGGGACACAACAAGACGATATTACAAATTGCGATGAATAACATTACTTACGGATAAATGGTCAAGGAAGGTGTTAAACTGGGTATCGTCTTTCTCATTCTTGTACTAGATCCACATTGGGAGGATTCATGCATGACACCTAACGGCAACGGTTGCCTCTGATACTAACTTGGCTAACTCTGTAGCATCACGTTGCCTTTTTAAACCTGCCTCAAAATGGATCTCCATTCTTCCTCCTTTAGATTTTGTTAATCTGTCAAGCATTATCCCTGATGTTTGTTTCCTCTTGCACCGTGGTGCTAGTTCAATAATGAATATGGAAAGTGTTAGTGCACATCAAACTATGAGAGTACATATAAATGAGCATGCAACTACAACTTGACTCGGTCAGGTACCGTCTTGGTGTTGATGCTCATGAGTTTCATCTGATCTTGCCAAGTCCTATTGTGTTAGCAGTGCTTCAGAAGTAGTGTTAGGTGTGAAGGCAGCTTGGGAACATGCCACTTGCGGAGCAAATGAACGAGTAACTCATTGAGATTTCAGTACAACTGATGGAGATGCTGAAGCTGGTGGAGCAGGTGATACTATGTTTGTAGATTTAGCCGGTGGACTTGAAACTTCTACTGCACTATAAGTACCAGCAGAATATCGAGGGAAGATCCTTTTTCGTTGCACCAGACGAGTAACACCATTCCCTACTATATTCTTTTCCTTGCTCTTTTTTAACTTTGCCATGTCAAGCCGTACCCACAACACAAAAGAATAAAATCGCTCTTCAGAACTCCTTGATGCATGATACGGACAAGCAATACTTTGATGTAAGACAATCGTATGAGGAGGATGGAATATGTAAGAAAAATAGGACAACTTGACATATTCACACCTATGATATGTAAACTAAGTAGAAGGATTTTCAAGAAATTAGAAGTAATGCAAGCTAGACACCATATGAAAGATGCAACCAATATCACTCTGCCAAGTTAAAAGTGTCTTGTCATAAGTGGCATTTCGAAAAATTAGAAGCAGTACAACCAAGAAATCAATGCAAGATGCAACCACTATCACACTGTCAAGTTAAAAGCGTCCAATCATAAGTGATTGATGTGGGATACACAACAGCAGTACTTTGATGTAAGAACATGGTACGATAGATAGATGCAGTGTATTCTAGACACAGAAAGGCATGTCATATGCACAAGTATAACGTATAAACTCAGCAGGTAAATTTAATCAAATTAGAAAAAATACAAGCTAGACAACATATGCAACATGAAACCAATTATCACACTGTCAACTTAGAGCAAGCACCTGCGATGGTGGAGTAGGGGAGATGAACTCATCATATAGACTTGGGACTTCAACTGCAGTAGCAGTAGCAGTGGCAAATCTAGAGAGCCTCCGTTTGCGTCGGTCCGGAGGACCACCAACATCCCCTAACTTACTCTTTTTCTTCCTCTTTTTTGATATTGCCTTCTAAAGTCAAAACCACAAGAAGAGGAATAAAATTAACTCTGCATAACTGGTTGATGCATGATACAGACGAACACTACTTTGATGTAAGGCAAGCGCATGATAGGAGGATGGAATATATACAAAAAAATGACAGCATTGCATATTCACACCTATGATAGGAGGATGGAATATGTATGAAAAATAGTAGCAAAAGGCATTTCAACAAAATTAGAAGAAATGAAAGCTAGGCACCATATGAACATGCAACAAATATCACTCTACCAGGTAAAAAGTGTCTCGTCATAAGTGCCATTTCAACAAATTAGAAGTAGTACAAGCTAGAAGACAATGCAAGATGCAACCTACATCACACTCCCAAGTTAAATGTGTCTTATGGGTATGTGATTGTTGCAGGATACACAACAGTACTTTGATGTAAGAACATGGTTTGATAGACAGATTTATTATGTTCTAGATACAGGAACACGTGTCATATTGACAGGTATAAGTTGTAAGCTACGCAGATGCAATTCAACAAAATTAGAAGCAATACAAACTAGACATCATACGGAAAATGCAACCACATATAACAGTGCCAAGTTAGAGTAAGCACCTGTGATGGTGGAGTAGGGGAGATGTGCTCATCATCTACACAGCTACGTTGACTGTCCAGCCTTGTGTTGTCTTGCGAATCTTGTTGGGAGGATGGAGGAGTAGAATCTGTAGAGACCCTCTGCTTGAGTTGCTCCGAAGGACCACCATCATCCACTACCTTACTAATTTCCTTCCGCTGTATTGATTTTGCATTGTGAATTCAAACCGATAAGAAAAAGGAATAAAATTCGCTCTTCAGAACTCATTCATGCATGATACTGACGAACACCGCTCGGATGAAAGGCAAACACATGATATGAGGATGGAATATGTACAAAAAACAGGACGACGTGACATATTCACACCTATGATGTGGTAACTAAGCAG
This sequence comes from Thinopyrum elongatum, assembly GCA_011799875.1. Lineage (NCBI taxonomy): Eukaryota > Viridiplantae > Streptophyta > Magnoliopsida > Poales > Poaceae > Thinopyrum > Thinopyrum elongatum. The sequence continues at coordinate 401,938,832 of CM022302.1, read as the reverse complement.
AAGGCATTTCAACAAATTAGAAGCACTGCAAGCTAGACACCATATGAAAGATGCAAGCAATATCACTCTGCCAAGTTCAAACTGTCCGGCGTTTCAACAAATTAGAAGCAGTACATGCTAGAAATCATATGCAAGACGCAACCAATATCACAGTGGCGACTTAAAGGTGCCTCATCATAAGTGACTGATGCGGGATACGCAAGAACAGTAGTCTGATGTAAGAACATGGTGTGATCAGATATAGTATGTTCTAGAAACAGGAACACATGTCATATTCACAGGTATGATGTGTAAAGTAAGCAGATGCAATACAACAAAGTTAGAAGCAATACAAGCTAGACATCATACGCAACATGCAACCACATATAATAGTGCAAAGTTAGAGCAAACACCTGTGATGGTTGAGTAGGGGAGATGTGCTCATCATCTACACAGCTATGTTGATTGTCTAGCCTTGCATTGTCTTGCGAATCTTGTTGGCAGGATGGTGGAGTAGAATCTATAGAGACCCTCCATTTCAGTTGCTCGGACAGACCACCATCATCCAATTCCTTACCAATTTCCTTCCGCTTTATTTTGCATTGTGAGGTCAAACCGGCAAGAAAAAGGAATAAAATTTGCTCTTCAGAACTCATTCATGCATGATACTGACGAACACTATTCTGATGGAAGGCAAACTCATGATACGAGGATGAAATATGTACGAAAAACTAGACGGCATGACATATTCACACCTATGATGTGGAAACTAAGCAAAAGACACTTCAACAAATTAGAAGCACTGCAAGCTAGACACCATATGGAAGGTGCAACCAATATCAATCTGCCAAGTTAAAACTATCTCGTCATAGGTGGGGTTCAACAAATTAGAAGCACTACATGCTAGAAATCATATTCAAGACGCAACCAATATCACACTACCAACTTAAAGGTGTCTCATCATAAGTGACTGATGCAGGATACACAAGAACAGTAGTTTCATGTAAGAACATGGTGTGATAGACAGATATAGTATGTACCAAAAACAGGAAGGCGTGTTGTATTCACACGTATAATGTGTAAGCTAAGAAGATGTAGTTTATACTAATTAGAAGCAATACAAGCTAGACACCATATGCAACATGCAACCAGATATCACACTGCCAAGTTAGAGTAAGCACCTGGGATGGTGGAGTAGGGGAGCGGAGACTTGGAACTTGCAATGCACTAGCAGTACGAGGAGAATCCGTACAGATGCTCCGTTTACGTTGTTGTAGAGGACCACCATCATCGCCTTCCTTCCTCTTTTTTGATTTTTCCTTGTCAAGTCAAACCCACAAGAAAAAGGAATAAAATTTGCTCTTCAGAACTCATTGATGCATGATACAGACGAACACTACTTTCATGTAAGGCAACCGCATGATAGGAGGATGGAATATGTATGAAAAACAGGACGGCATGACATATTGACATGTATGATGTGTAAAGTGTAAACTAAGCACAAGGTGTTTGAACTAATTAGAAGCAATGCAAGCTAGACACCATATGAAAGATGAAACCAATATCACTCTGCCAAATTAAAAGGGTGGCTCATAAATGTATTTGAACAAATTAGAAGCAATACATGGCAACAGGCTAGAAATCATATGCAATATGCAACGAATAAAGGTGTCTCATCGTAAGTGATTGATGCAGGATACACAAGAGCGGTAGTTTCATGTAAGAACATGGTTAACAGATAGATGTAGTATGTACCAAAAATAGGAAGTCATGTCATATTCACAGGTATAATGTGTAAACTAAGCAGATGCAATTTACCCTAATTAGAAGCATTACAAGCTAGACACCATATGCAACATGAAAGCACATATCACACTGCAAAGTTAGAGCAAGCACCTAGGATGGTTGTGTAGGGGAAATGTGGTCTTCAAGTACACAGCTACGTTGAATATCTTCATTTAGAGTTGTTGTTTCTTGAGAATCATGTGGGAGGATGAAATTGCACTCTTTATAAGAGTAGCGCATCTCATACTAACCCACGGGCATGACTGTCTCATCATAAGTGATAGATGCAGGATACACAAGAACAGTATTTTGATGTAAGAACATGGTGTGATAGGCAGATGTAGTATGTACCAAAAACAGGAAGGCGTGTCATATTCACATGTATAATGTGTTAGCTAAGGAGATGCAATTTAACAAATTAGAAGCAATACAAGATAGGCACCATATGATATTATCTTCGGCTGTACTAACAATGCTTGCAGCTTAGAGTTCGGGAAAATGATGTCTGATAAATATCAAATGTCTATGATGGGTGAACTCAAGTTCTTTCTCGAACTGCAAATTCGTCAACAGGCAAATGGAATTTTCATATCTCAGGAGAAATATCTGAAAGAATGCCTAAAGAAGTTCAAAATGCAAGATTCCAAAATGAAGGGCTATAAAACCCCTATGCCCAAGAATGGTAAGCTGGATGCAGATGTGTACGGTAAGGATTACGACCAGAAGGCCTATCATTCTATGATTGGTTCTCTTATCTATCTATGTGCATCTAGACCTGACATTATGTTGAGTGTTTGCATGTGTGCCCGCTATCAAGCTGCACCGAAAGAATCGCATCACCAAGCGGTCAAGCGCATTCTGAGATATTTGGCTCACACCCCCACCTTAGGTTTATGGTATCCTAAGGGAGCACAGTTTGATCTGGTTGGATACTCAGACTCAGATTGGGCTGGTGACTTGGTTGACAGGAAATCTACTTCGGGGACATGCCATTTCCTCGGTAGATCTTTGGTCTGTTGTTCGTCAAGGAAGCAAAATTGTGTATCTCTTTCCACGGCTGAGGCCGAATATATTGCTGCTGGCGCTTGTTGCACTCAGTTATTGTGGATGAAGCAGACACTGAAGGATTATGGCATCAAGGTGTTGGTGCAATGATAGGCCCCTTATGTTTTGGAGTTTGTTGACATAAATAGTATGGGAATTATGTGTTTGCTAGTGCATACAGAGTAACAGGTCCCTGATGTATCGAGGAGTTTGATGCAAATGACAAAGATAATCTCCCTACGTGGCAGTGAAGGTTATCACCGAAGATAAACCTAACAAGAGTGACCCCTAAAAATTGCTGAAGTTTAAGCAATTGGGTCGGTGCATGTTCGAAGCAAATGACTGCGCTCGAGGAAGAATGAAGATGTAGCATTTATTTCATTATTCTTCTTCTTTCATTGAGTCATAGGACCACCATACTATTAAGAGGGGTGTAGTGTTCAAAGCTTTGGTTCTCTGATGCTAAACCCAAATCCTATGAAAGTTGTGAGAGAAATCTCTTTGTGCTCCGAGCAAATACTTGCCAGCAAGAGACTGTGATCTTCTTTGCTGCGAGAGATTTGCCTCGGACCGAGAAGTTAGCATTACTTGTTCCTCAAGTAATGTTACCATTGCTCCAAATCTGACTGTTGTGAACGTGTCGGTTGTCCATTGACTGGACCTCGTGTCCAAAATTGTCATTTCCCATCTGGGAAGGCTGCGGCTATAAATAGCCACCCCGCGCCAGCTTTGTTCGGTGGCTGCTCTGTTTGATTCTGAGAAGTTTGTTGAGCAACCCACTCTCCGAGCGATTTGAGTTTAAAATCCACCGAGAGAAAAACCCTAGAGCCGAAGAATTAGATAGTGGTTTAGCATCACTAGAATCTAAGTTTAGTACGCTTCACCTATTACTCTTGAGAGCTGCAAACTCTCTAGACGGTTCGGTGTCAATTTCTTCAGAGACCAACAGTGATTGTGGTTCTCGAAGAAGAAGTCTGTAAAGGTTCAGAGATCGCCTTCAAGTATCTACCACGAGTAATCGGCATCAGTTGACATTTGTCGAGGAGAATAGGGTGAAGAGAGTTCATCTTCCGTGTTAAGTCACAGCCCCTCCAACCAGACGTAGTCCTTGTGCAGAAGGACGAACTGGTCGAACATATAACTTGTCGCCATCGAGCATCATCGGTTACATCTGTCACTCATGCTTACCTTCGATGCATTTTCTTTCGGTTGATTTACTTCGATGCATGTCCTAGTTTCCCTTCGGTATCCTGTTCTAGTTTACTCTAGCTAGTTTTTCATTCATTCCACTGCTGGGTTCTGAGAGATTTAAGATTTTCGAAGAAAAATTAAAACTCCCATTCACCCCGCGCCCCTCTGGTAGACATACTTCGTTCCTACAATTGGTATCAGAGCAAGGTACTCCTTGACTCTGCTCATTTTAGTCTAACGACTTTGGAGTTTAAGTATGTCTTCAGTGAACTAGAAGTCGCATCTCAAGATTCCCATATTTGATGGGACGGACAATCCCTTCTGGAAGGAGAAGATGAAGATCCGTCTTCGAGCTATAGATGATGATATGTGGAACGTGGTGCATATCGGGTTCATAGTTGTTATTCCTCAAGCTCCTACCGATGAAGAAAAGAAGCTCATTCAACTGGATGCTCAAGCCAAAGATGAAATTGGTGGCCATCTCTCTCGAGCACAATTCCTTTGGTATCGCCAGTGTGAGACTGCAAAGGAGCTGTGGGATGTCCTCGAAAAGATCAATGAAGGAGTTTCAACTCAGAAAGAAGCTCGAATTGATACTCTCCGGGTGAAGTTCAATCGCTTCAAGCGTATTGGAAATGAGAGATGTCAGCAAACCTTCGACCGCCTCAGTGACATTGCAAATGAACTTCAAGGACTCGGCGCCAAGGATATCACTGACCATGAAGTTGTGAAGAATCTGCTTCAATCTCTTGACACTTCATTTGAAATGCTTGTTCTGATGATTCGCGAGCGTCCTGATTTCAAAAGCCTCAACTCTGCTGATGACATGGAAAGACTGAACACTCATGAAGAGCAAGAAGAAGAGAAGAGAGATCTGTATGGCTCAACTCAATGCAAAAATCATGCTCTCAAAGTTGTGGCTGATTCCTCCTCAGAAGGAAATGCCGAAGAAGATTCAGATGATCTAGAACGACTCAGCAAAGATCTCACATTGATCACAAAACGATTTCAGCATTTCCACAAGAAGAGTCAGTTCCAGAAAAGAAGTTCAAGCAACTCTGGGGATTCAAAATCTTCAAAACCTGTCGAAGAATACACCTGTTTCAAGTGCAAAAAGCCAGGACACTTCATTTCGGGCTGCCCTCTCAGGGAAGCTGAAATCCGTGCAAGTGGGAGACATGATTCGGGCAACCATCGAGGCAAAAGCAAGAGCAAGAACTACGACTCAGATGATGAGAAGAAAATGAAGAAATTCTTCAATAAGAAGGACAACTCCAGGTCAAAATCTTTGTCAAGATCTTCGTCAAGAAATCCTTCCAAGTCTTCCTCCAACCACAAGAAGACCTCTCACAAGGCCAATGCATACATCGACAAGGAAATGGACTCTGATGAAGAAGAATCATCAGGCTCCAAGGAAGAAGAAGAATCCGGTGAGGATTCCGACTCCGGCATGGCTGGCATAGCATTTGCCTCATCTCCATCGACAAACTTCTTCAGAAGTCCGTCGAGCGATGATGAATCTCCTGCCTACTGCTTCATGGCCAAGGCTTCAAAAGAAAAGGTATCCTCAAAACATCATAAGGTTCACTCCAGTGATCAATATTCTTCTGATAAGGATGACCATGCTAAGTTGATCAAAATTGCTAATATTCAACAAAATTCTCTTGAGAAAATTGAGAAAACCCTCAGGAAATTTGAAGGGTTGTTGGTTGAGGAGATGGAGAAAAATCAGTCGCTGACCGAAGAGTATTCCACTCTCAAGTCACGAATAGATGAACTCTCAACTCGTCATGATTTTCTCTCAGCAAACCATGAAAGATTGACCTATGATTATCTGAAAAGGAAACAGGAACTCAAGGCGTTGAGAGAGGCTCATGAGGATTTGATGAGAGAAAAGTCTCTTCTCACCCAACAACTTAAAGAGAAACCTGAGGTGTTTGAGCCACCATGTTTAAAATGCCTTGAACGAACCAATGCTGAATCATCTCTGAATGCTAACCCCTTGATCGAGGAAAATGGTTCTGGTTCTGATGAGAATGCCAGGTTAAAGGATTTTCTTCAGACAGGAATGTTCAAATCTCTCAAGGGGCATCAAACCCTTTGTGATGTTTTGAAGAAATCTATCCTTCACAAAAATCCCAGAAAGGAAGGTATTGGTTTCGAAAGGAAACTGAATGAAGATGGTTCTTACTGGGAACCACATCAATATCCTCAGACAGTGTGGGTTCCTGCAAAGAGCAAAATGCTCGATCCAGCATTACTTTCAGGATATGACTCTCCTATCCTAGAATATCCTGATGATGATTCTCTAAGCAACTATAAGTTGTTCAAAAATCAGCATGGTGAGGTTATTGCTTGCTATGTTGGTCCAAACAGCAGGAATGGTCCCCCAAAGAAGGCTATTTGGGTGCCTAAGAAAACTATTGATGCTCTGCCTATTTCTCCTCATCTAATCATGCAGGCAGAAAAAGTTTGACAGAATGAATATATGCATACTGGATACAACCACTATGCTCATGTGTCTGGAAAGAACTTTAATGCTTACTCTTTCGATTATGCTCGTACCTCATCGAGTAACAACTATGCTTATCGAAAGAAATCCTATCCTAGTCGCTCTACTGTTTCAAAGCCACCTGCAAAGATGTGGGTGGTTAAGAAAGCCTAATTCTTCTGCAGGGCTATGTCTCCGGGTGTACAGAATGGGTAATGGATAGTGGATGCACTAGTCATATGACCGGAGACAAGTCGTTGTTTGTCGACCCCAACTTAACTTCTTCTCCTCTAAAGTATATCACTTTTAGCGACAACAACAAAGGAAAGGTAATTGGGCTAGGTAAAATTGCCATATCCAAGGACAAATCTATTGATGATGTGCTACTTGTTCAGTCCCTTGGTTACAATCTTATGTCTGTTGGTAAGTTATGTGATCTTGGGATGCTAGTCTTATTCTCTATATCCAAATGCATTGTCTTCATGGCCTCTGACAATTCCTTCGTCTTTGAGGGAATTAGAAAGGGTGATCTTTATATTGTGGATTTCTCTAAGCACTGGTACAGCGAGGTGCTATACAAACGGTTTTTAACCCCTTTCCGCGACAGCATTCTGAACCGTCGCCAAGTGAGTGACTGCGATAGGGGGTCCTTCCCACATGACCCAGAAACCGTCGGGGATAGGCCCTCCTGGCACACACGCTCGGCAAAATGAGGTCGTATGCGACGGGCGAGCGATCAAATACGGTTATACGTACAGTTGTGCTAAAAAATACAATTATACAGGCCAAATCGTTTCCGGTTGTAAGTACATCCCACACAGTCAGTCCTGGCTAAACGTTTCCGTTCGTATGTACATTCCACACAGTCAATCCAAGGAATACATTTCTGTTAGTATGTACATCCCACACAGTTAATCCAAGAAGTACGTTTCCGTTCGTATATACATCCCACACAAATACTCCAAGGAAAACGTTTCCGTTTGCAGGTACATCACACACAATTTTCCCCATTAAATCATTTGTGATAGCATTGCCATTGCACACGATATTAACAATTTTACCGTTTGCGTTATTGAATGCATCACATACGGTGCGTAGAAGAAACTGTGTGGCATAGGCTATCCATCACACACACTTTTTATGTGGTAAACGTTTGCGCAAGGTGGCCTAACACAAACAGTTTTCAAGAGGAAGTCGTGTGTGATTGTTCATTGATCCAACACGTTTTATTCCTAGAAACTGTGTGCGTTGTCTGAGGTCATCGCCCATGGTGTTTTCTCAATAACCGTTTGCTTATTGGCCATTACCAGGCTAATTGACCTATTATTAATAATTCATTTATTAATTGACATTTCATATTAAGCACACAATATATTTCATTTTCGTATTAAGGAAGCAGGATTTCATAATTGAAATACATCAGAGTACAACATCGTATAGCTTCAGCACTCAGCTACCCCATTACACAACTGCACCAGCTCCAAGTTTCACATGCAACATCTATAACCTTTCGAAATTAGCATCATAGACGGTACATAGACAAATGGATATCATCTGGAAAACTACTGAAGCGGAAGGCGAATACTGAGCCTTCATTGATGTTGAAGGTCTTGCAACTTTAGGCCAGTGCCTGTGGATGATTGACTGTCCATCCTTCGTCCTCTTCAGGAAGACTTCAATATTGAACCGTGGGTGTTGTATGAATACCTTCCTCGCCTCCTGACCATACAGGTGGTTTGAGAGGTAATCATCAGTGAACTGCTTTGGAAAGGCCTGAAAACAAGGATATGCATAAATATCTTCTCTAGATTTGAAATGGCGCAAAGGAATTAAAAAGACAAGGTATAACAATTAGTACCATCCTGTAGTGAACTGATGTCTTCTTCATTATGCAGACAAATATCTTGTTGTTTTTTGTCGCTAATTTCTTTATTCTAACAATCTTTCTGAGTTTCTTGACTTGACTGATATTCATGGACAACTCATTTCCACATATGCAAAAAGGGTCGAACAGTGAGTCAAAACCTCAGACAGCAGCACCTACATGTGCAAGACCAAATTGTTAAAAACCTAATATTTAAAAACAAGAAGTGGAAAGGTGTGTTATTAACTGCAACAGGCCTAATATTTAAAAACAAGCAAACATAGTCATTCAAACTTGTATTGTGCAGGTCTAAGTACACTAGTTATTGGCCATGTTTGGATCCATGGGTTAGAGTTAGTTTGAGCTAGTTTGGGCTCAAATAGCCCTAAAGTATCCAAATATGAGGGCTAGTTTGAGCTAGTTGCATCTAACCCACCCAAAACAACTATCCCACCCAAGAGATGCTGATTGGGGCTAGTTCTCCTAGTGCATTTATTGTCAATCTAACACTGTCATCCAAACACCTCTTTGGCTAGAGTTAGTTCATGGTTAGTTATTGTTGAGTATCATTGTTATTTAGGAAACGTAGGATAGCGTAGGATTTATTCTACCTTGACTTGTACTCCAAGATGACCATGTACTCCTATATATATGCCCACGAGGCTCAAGCAATACAATCAACTATTCCACCAATCTCTCTCTCTCCCTTTTAACTCTCATGAGCTAGAAACTAACTCTAACCTCTAGCAAGTTAGAGTATCCAAACAGTGCCATTGTTAAATCAAATGGAAAGGCGTGTTAAATACTCCCTCCGGTCCTTTTTACTCTGCATATAAGAATTGTCTGAAGTCAAACTTCATAAAGTTTGACCTTATTTATATGAAAAAATATCAACATCTACGATGGTACTTATTTATATGAAAAAATATCAACATCTACCATGCTAAAGTTATACAATATGAAAATTTAAGTCATGACACATGTACTGATATTGATTTCATATTGTGAATGTTGGTATTTTTTTTCTATAAAGTTGGTCAAACTTTACGAGGCTTGACTTTAGACAAATCTTATATGCGAGCTAAAAAGATTCGGAGGGAGTACAACATGCTTAACAGCAATCAAATATAGTCATTCACAAAGCTATTGAAAAAAAATTGGTATTTATGAAATTGAACTGCACAGTTCATACTAGCACATATAAAACACACTGTGAATAGCCGAAATAAACAAGGCATACTACGAACAACCAAAGATGGCAATTGAAACTGGACATATGCTAACTATAAACAACCGAACAACCATAAATCGTAGAAATAAACAAGGCGTAATGCAAACAACCAAATATAGAAATAAATATTGGACATGTTCTCACTAAAAAAGGGCTTCGAGAAAACAAATCATGGGTTTCCTCACTTGTCACAGATTGGCTCCTCCTCGTGGTCGCCGTCGATGAGGTCTGACTTGCCAGTTGAGGATCCCAAGCCAACGTCGCAGAATGTGTCCTTCAGAAATGACAAAAGGGGCTCCATGGCGATGAAGGATGGCAAATTGTTCATAATGAGCCGCAGCAGATCAACAGCAGGGCCATCGATGAGATCGACGGCTGTCGAACCCGAAGGGTTGGGGGTGGGCAACTTAACCTGTGACATAGCCCACGTCAAGCCGTCACTGTCGACGACCTCGATGTCATAGCCGGCGTCCGCGACATGCCAGAATACTCTAGCCCGCTGATTGAAAGGCTCAATCCAGGTCCAATCATCATCGCCAGCTTCCTTGGTGGCCACCTCGCCGACGTCAGGTGAAGAGGCCGCGATAAAGCTCTTTTGGGCCATTCGCTCCTCGAGCTCCCCGGGAAGCGTAGCCGAGCTTAGGCTGCGATGCTCTGGAGTGGGGGAGGGGGTGGGGTTGGGGATCTCTAGGAAAGGGGGTGTTTTGCAGGCGTCATCTAAGAAACTCAGGGTAGTGAGGGTATGTATATTGGTTGGTAAACTTCACGAGCAGACAGGCAGAGGTTGACGATGGAGGCGACGCGGCGGCAGCGGCGAGCTAGCTAGGTTTGGAGCGAGGGAGGGGTGGTGTGTATGTGTGTGAGCGGGGGATTTGGGGTGAGCTAAGGATTTGGGGGGGGTGTGTGGAGGGGTCCCAGGTGGTGTTTGAGGAAATGCCGCAGGTACTGAAAATTTTACTAGGCGGGAGTAAAATGGCGGGGCTACCGAAAATTTGGATCAAGGGATTGAAGCAGAGCGGGGCGGGAGTAACGAACATCACACACGGTTAAAACATAGTAATCGTGTGCTATCAAACAGAAAAACACTCCAGCCGAGCAGATATTTTTGAGATTGCGAGGGATGCAGGCGGGAATAAAATGCTGGGGCTACTGAAAATTTGGATCTACTGATTGAAGCAGAGTGGGAGTAACAGACATCACACACGGTCCACACATACTAATTGTGTGCTATCAAACAGAAAAATCATCTAGGCGGGTAGATATTTTCGAGATTGCGAGGGAGTAGATATTTTTGAGAGGGGGAGGGAAGCCTCGTGGAGCCCAAACTACTGTGATCATGTGGGTGACAGGGGCAGGGGCGCGGCACATGGGTAGTCGTAGGGAACCGTGTCTGTTTCGTACCTGATCGCAGACGGCTGCTGCATCCGACTCGTTTGTTGTTTATAAATTTGGCGAAAAAAACGCGGGAAAGGGTCAGAACACGAAGACACTTGCATGTGGACCAAATATATGTATGAAAAGGGTGGTTTGATGTTCAAATACCCAATGCACAACTTTGATGTGGCACCTGTTGCACAAAGCGCACGTTATTATTGCTAGCCCCCCACCCCAAACACACACACACACACACACTTCGTGTTGGCGGTGGGGGAATCCTAGCTATGAACACATGCCCCCAAATAGCTAGGTCTGACATCTCACCCTACCGTAACACAAAACCGAAAGGAGTACATCATGGTCAACCCCCCCCCTTTGCTTCCGATCAAATGTGGACCGTGTGCGGGCCCACAGATGTGTTCTTCTGGCGTTAAATGGGTGAGACCACATATGAACCACACGTGCGGGTGGCCCGATGTGTGTGTGTGTGTGTGTGTGAAAATGATGTGGTGTGATACTTAAATAACCAAATCACAAATTTGATGTGGCACATGTGCATCGCAAATTAACCGGACATCCCCGACCCCACGGAGGTTCATCTAGTGCGAAGTAGTATTGTGCCCCCACCCCCCCCCCCCCCCACACACACACTTTGAATCAGTGGGAGGGGGCATCTCACCAAGGCGTATTGTAAGATTGACCAAGATGAATCACCACCTTGGTCGTATAACCTGTCTTGTTGTTGGGTTAAAGTCATGCATGGATGTCCACACGCGGCCCCACAAAATAGGCTAGCTTGTCGCCGATAACCACGCGAGGGAGTGCCTGAAGACAACCACTGCATGCATGTGGCCCAAACATATGTATGAAGTATCATGTGGTGTTTAAATATACCCAATGCACAACTTTGATGTGGCAGCGTGCTTTTGGAACCGGAAAGTCCCCACATGGAGCGAGGGTTCACGACGCGTATACTATATATATATAGGGATTCATGTGTATGCGAGCCCTCGAACTTTGGTCTCGAATCTCACCATGATCGACATATGACTATACGGTAACGCGAACCAAGAGAAGAAGAATCCACCATCGTACGTAACCTCTCTCGCGTTGTTGGTCGAAGTGATGGACGTCAACACGGGCCCACGAATATATAGGCCGTCGATGATAATAACCAAGCGAGGGAGAGTGTCCAAATACAACCACTGCATATGTATGTGCCCCAAACATATGTATGGACATGTGTGATGCATGCATATATGTTTGAATACCAAAGCACAACATTTTGATGTGGTGCATGCATGCGTCGAAAATCGCACAGTCCACACAGATCTGGTTCATGACGCGTCGCATGCTCGCCCCCCCCCCCCCCCCCCCCCCCCCCCAATTCGACCCAGTGGGAGGGATTCGTGCGTACACATGCGCTCGAAGTATAGTTGCATGTACCGTACCGTATAAGACGAACCAAAATTTAATCCCCTCCTAATTATAAGTCAAATTAACCTCTATCGCTGTCGGTCGAAGTGATTGGCCAATAACCCCGTGAGTGAGTGCTAGAGGACAACCGCCATCGCTTGCCTGTGGGCCAAACACATGTATGGAGATGTGTGGTTGTGATGTTTGAATACCTAATATACATGCAGAACTTTGATGTGGCACCTGCCTCTCGGAAACCTTTAATTAAGTCCCGAGGTTCATGACATGTAGTATATATATGTTGCCCCCCTCCCCGCTTCGACGCGTAATATATATATACTCCTACGTACCGTAACACAACCCGAAAATAATCCTCCTTGTTCGTCAAATTACCTTTCTCGTTGTGTCATATATTAGATGGACAACGACCTCGCGAGCCCATATATTGCGGGAAGAGTCACAGGCGAATGAGTGACAACCATCATCTGCACGTGGCCCAATGTATTGGTGATGTTTTTAATACCCAATATGCACAACTTCTTTGTGGCCCCTGCCTCGAAAACCGAAAAGTCCCCACACGGACCGAGATCGTTCATGATGTGTGTGTAGTATGTGCTGCCCCGGTCCCCTCCTCCCCTCTTCGACGTGTACTATATACTCCTACCGCAACACAACCCAAAAAGAAACCTCCTTGTTGGGTCAAAGTGATGGAGGACAACTTTGGTTGAGTTAGTTGTTATTGTCCTGTTCAATCTGTATTTTGTGTAAACCTGATGAACAATTAATCATCGTGCTTTTGTTCCTTCTATAAGCCGGGGTTAGATATTGCTGCCCTTTTCAACTCGACTTTGACCCATATTTTCTTTCATACAAACCGGAGCTTCTATCAAGAAGCCTCATGGTTCCGAGAGGGAACTTGGCCACATGAAGTGTGAGCGAAATGACATACGCTGTATTTTCCCGCCTTGATTTATTTTTCAGAGGCAAAATGCAACTTTGCTAAACATATGAAATTATTCAGGGTTCGTTTCGCCTTTTTATACATTGATTTTCCTAGGCATTTTTAACAAATCGCCACCATGTTATTATCGTAAATGGTCGTATTAGTCCAACCGTGGTCGTTCAACTAACCATTTACTACCGCGGGCAGCTGTTTGATTAGACGGGACGACTGTGAGCAGTCCGCCGCGCACGCCGCGAGCGCTGTAATTTATTGCTGGTTTTGGACTTTTGTTTCGGTCGCCTCGGGAAGGTACGTAGAACAGTCCTCTGTTCTCATCTATAAGCACCGCCGCCGAGGATCGCCGCCTGCTGCGAGATGGAGGACGAGCCGGCCAACAAGCGGGGGCGGGTCGAGCCAGAACCGCAAGAGCCTCCGGCGAACGTGGACTTCATTAGCACCCTCCCCGACGAGCTATTGGTAACCATCATATCCCACCTCCCCATCAAATATGGCATGCGGACCACTGTCCTCTCGCGGTGGTGGCGCCCCCTCTGGCACTCCACCCCCCTGGACCTCATCGTCGACCACGAGTTCTGCAGCGGGGAGCAGCCACGCGTGGACGCATTGTCCCATGTCCTCGCCGCACACCCTGGGCCGGTCAGACGCCTTGCTATCGGCAGGCTCAGTCCCCACAACAAGACCGAACCCAGGTTGCACTACTGGTTCCTATCCCCAGCCCTGGATCAGCTCAAGGAGCTCAGCTTTCATGTCGGGCGTCCTTGCTTGCCGCCGCCGTCCGTGCTCTGCCTTGCGCCCACGCTGCGCTGCACTACATTCAGGCGTTTCATTTTCCCCCGGATCAATGCCGCGCGCGCTCTTCATCTCCCTAAACTTAAGCACCTCGAGCTCATTGCCATCCGCATCTCGAAGGAGGATCTGGAGCGCCTGCTCGTCGGCTGTGCAGCGCTCGAGTACCTTCGTGTTCATGCGATGGATGGGTTCAGTAGCCTCCACATCACCTCGACGAATGTCCGTGCGATTTATGTGCATTGCTGGCGCCGCCCAAGGTAGTCAGTTGAGGTGTTTCACGATATTGTCATTGAGAATGCGCCTTTCCTCGAGAGATTTTATGTACTTGATAAATTAGATCCAGCAAGAATCAGGGTCATTCACGCACCGAAATTGACAGTGTTGGGCTATTCGTGTGCTGAATTCAACGAACTTGTTACTGGATCATTATCCGTTCAGGTACAACAGTCTTCTTCTTCTCCTTCTTATATATTATTGGACAGCACATTATATCTAATTGTTGTTGCTCTATATGTTTGCCTGTCATCCAGAAAATGATTCCCACAAGCTTGACCAGGCCTCTGGGCATAGTGAAGATCTTAGCACTACAATCTGTCGGTCCCGATCTGGATGAAGTTGTTAGATTCCTTAGATGCTTTCCTTGCATGGAGAAGCTATACATCGAGGTGATGCTCCTTTCCTATTAATTGTTAACCACAACGAAGCTCAATTTTTTGTTACTTTTACCCATGATTACAATGACAAATGTAGAATGATTTCTAAAGGAAATTTGGAGGATTTCAATACATATATTTTTTGAGATGCTAGTGTTGTACGCATTTTATTCCTTCGCCCGACATGCTTTAGTGATAAAAGTTTATCATGAAAGATTGAAGGTGGCATTTCACTCTTTTCGTGTATTTTAGAAATCCTGCAAATCAAAGAGGCCCAAAGTGTTCAAATCTGCAGCTAGGCACTAAATGTTGTCTTCGTTTGCAGATACTAGCAGGCCCGAAAGTAGAAAATGTTGGGGAATATAACAATCCCATTGAATGCCTTGATCTTCATCTCACAGAAATTACTTTTAATGAGTACCGAGGCACCACACCAGAAATTAAATTCGCCAGGTTCTTTGTTGAGAAAGCAAGGTTGCTCAAGGTAATGAGGTTTGCCCTATATTTACTATGCAGAAGTGAATGGATTGCTAAAGAGCACAGGCGTCTACAGCTGAATGGAAAAGGCTCTGCACAAGCTGAATTTCAGTTTGTAACTTTATATGACAGATTATTCGGAAGTCACTGTACCGAGCCGCTATATGACTTCTCGGTGGTTGATCCTTTCGCAGAAATAATGCATGAAAAATATTCTAAAGAAAATGAATTTTATGTGTCTGAATAGTTTGAACCTTGTAACCTTTGAATTTGGGCCTTGTAATGCTGGAATTTGAACCTTACAATATTTATGGTATTTGTTATATTACGTAATTGGATGTTTAATTTGGTTTTGCAATCATGTCCTGTTATAAGTATATATATGTTGTTCTTCTGTACACAAAGCATAAATGTTGTGCAGACAGAGCATATCACATTGCACACGGACCACACTAGGTTACCCGTCGGTGATGAATTCACCAATCGCAAATGGTTATATACCAGCAAGCGTTTGCCCACAACACACACGACTTATTCCATTGCTCTTGATGTCTCCGCCATCGCTCGCATAGTTCGTCTTATTTGCCACGTATCACTATGCCGGCCTCTGCTCGCGTCCCTCGGTGTGCTCTGCTCACCGATAGGCGCCGCAGCGTCACGCTCTGCTCGTGTCTGTCGGCGTGCTCTGCTCGCGTACCTCCACGCGCTCGGCTTGTGGACAGCTTTTGCTTGCGTGTTCAACTGATGTATGCATATATATGGTTGCTCGCTGTTGAGGCGCCGCGGAGCGCTCTGCTCGCGTCCCTGTGCAAGCGCTCTGCCAGTGGTTGGGGCCTGCGCACAATCACGTTGGGGGCCCCATATGCATGCGGTTGCACCGCGCGCATGGGCACGATGCAGTTACGTGCGGCACGATGGAGTTACGCGCTGCAAATTAGAACTGCCATCTGGGCGTGCGGATATTCTAGGCCGCACGGCTTCCCCTTTAATTCCCGCGGCCATTATAACCTTAGTCTCTTCAACCTTTCGATCACGCCCCACAAGACAACAAGCAACCCCACAACGACAAAAACAGAGAGGATATCTAGCGGCGCTCCAATGGAGTTCGGCGAGCATAAAGTGGAGAC
The DNA here is from genome assembly GCA_011799875.1 of Thinopyrum elongatum. NCBI lineage: Eukaryota > Viridiplantae > Streptophyta > Magnoliopsida > Poales > Poaceae > Thinopyrum > Thinopyrum elongatum. The sequence continues at coordinate 401,922,444 of CM022302.1, read as the reverse complement.
CCACGCGAGGGAGACGGAGCTCTCGGTGGTGTACACCATCGACCCGACCGTGGCGGAGGACTACATCAACACCGTGGAGCAGTTGCTTGCTCGAGACAAGTACAAGGTGGTCGGCATCGACCTCCAGTACACCAGTGGTCAACCCGGTAGAGATCAGAAGGTTGTCGTCGCCCAGTTGTGTGTGCGCCATCATGTCCTCATCTTCCACTACTGCATGGCCACAGAGCCTTGCGACAATTTCGCCAGGTTTGTCAACAGCACCGACTACAAGTTCGCTACAGTGGAAACCTACAATGATGTAAAGGCGCTCAAGGTTACGGGCTTGGCCTGCAAGAACCTTGTCAAAATCCGTGACCACTACAGGGTCTAGGGCAGCACCAAGAAGGACTCCCTGGTTGAACTTGCCTTGGCCATCATCGACCCCTACTACGAAAAGATGAAGCAGGATGCCAACAGAACACATCCCGTATCCTGGCACGGGGCCTGGACGCGGCAACTGGATGAACCTCACCTCAGGTTCACGGCCAAGAGCATGTACACATGCTACGAGATGCACAGGCGGATCGTTGACATGAGGAAGTGCCTTGTTACCGAAATTGATGAGGCCGGATCGAGCCACAAGAAGAGCAGTAGCGGCAAGCATCACAAGAAGTAGATGATGATCAGATGATTGTTTATCCTAGGTAATTATGCATGTAATATATAGTTTACTTTGGTGTGTTGAAATGTCATGTGTGTAGTAGCCACCTATGTAATTATGCATGTAATAGTTTACTTTGGTGTGTGCAAATGTCATATGTGTAGTAGCCACCTATGTAATTGGATGTTTAATTTGGTTATGCAACCATGTCCTTATAATTTGGTTATGTTATTGTTCTGTGTGCAATCCCATCACAGAACATACACGTCTTATTAGTAGCAATCGTCTGTATTATTATCGGTCTTCGCACACATGATTGATTACAGACCTGTTTGCCGCGTATCACACAAATCTTGTTAAATCGAACCGTTTCTGTTCTCTTGGCTCAACGCAAACAGTTCATCCGAGTGAACTGTTTGCCCTCTATCGCACACACTTTGATCTGGCGACCGTTCTTTTCTTCCGCCTACTCACAAACAGTTCATCCGAGTGAACTGTATGCCGTATATCGCACACACCTTCATCTGCCTGCTCATTTCTATTGTTCCGCCTCATCACAAACAGTTTATCAAAGTGAACTGTATGCCGTATATCGCACACGCGTTCATCTGGCTACCCATTTCTGTTGTTCTGACTCATCACAAATAGTTCATTGAACTGAACCGTATGCCCTGCATCGCACACGTAACTAAAATCTAAACCATGTTTGATGTCTCCGCCATCGCAAACGTTTTTCATCCTTTTTGACGGGTTTTTTACATCCCCGTTTGCGATTGATGCATCGCACACAGTTTCGTCAAAGGGTCTCTGATCGTAGTGTCACGTTAGCAGCATCCTGGAGTAGTGAAGGGTCCCTTAGTCCAAACTTGCTTGCTTGCAAAAGCAACTGAAGGTTGGCTATGGCACCGAAGGCTTGGTCATGCAGGTATGAGAAATTTGCAGACCCTTGTGAAGAAGAATCATCTCCGAGGAATTCCTAATGTAAAATTCGACAAGGATTGTCTCTGTGCTGCTTGTGAGGCTGGTAAATTGGCTAAGAAGCATCACTCCTCCAAGATAGTCATGACCACTACAAGACCACTAGAAATTCTTCATATGGATTTATTGGGTCCTCAAAATTATGCAAGCTTCAATGGCAGTCATTATGGTCTGGTTATTGTTGATGATTTCTCTCGATACACTTGGGTATTCTTTCTCGAAGACAAAACATATACTTATGATATCTTCAAAAGCTTCGCCAAGAAGGCCCAGAATGAATATGATGTGCGAATTAAGCATGTCAGAAGTGACAATGGAACCGAGTTCAAAAATACTCGTATCGATGAATTTCTCAATGATCATGGTATCACTCATGAGTTCTCTGCTGCATACACTCCCCAACAAAATGGAGTTGTTGGACGAAAGAACAGAACTCTCATTGAAATGGCGAGAACAATGCTTAGTGAGTATAAAACTCCCATTCGCTTCTGGGCTGATGCTATTAACACTGCTTGTCATGTTATCAATCGTGTTTGTCTTCACAAGTTCCTTAAGAAAACTTCATATGAGCTTATCACTGGCAAGAAACCAAATGTTTCTTATCTACGTGTTTTTGGTGCACCTTGTTACATTCTTGATATGAATCATTCCTCCAAGTTTGCACCTAAGGCACATGAAGGTTTTCTTCTTGGTTATGGCTCAAACTCGCATACGTATCGAGTCTATAACTCTCACCACATGAAAGTTATGAAAACGGTAAATGTGCGGTTTGATGAATCTAACGGCTTTTAAAAGGAGCACCTGCCAAATGTGATAGATGAACCGCTGATATCGGATGCTATTCGGCAAATGGCCATTGGGAGCGTCAAGCCCGTTGAAGGAAATGCACCAGAGTCATCAGACGATGATGCTCCTATGACTCGAAGAAGAACTCATCAAGCCACCGCCAAAGCAAATGCTCCTCCAAATGGAAATGGAAATCAAGATCCAAAAGCCGATCAAAATGGAAATCCTGAAGGAAGTGATGACTCATATGTTGATGCTGATGATAATGTCAATCACAAAGAAAATGCCCATCCTCGTGTGGCAAATCGAGTTGATCCCTCTTTAATTCTCGACGAAATTGAGAATCCAGGTTATTGATCCATAACTCATTTGCGCACTCATTTGGCTAACTACAGTGGAAGTTTCTCCTTTGTTTCGTTGGCAGAACCTACCAAGTATGAAGAAGCTATGAATGATCCAGGCTGGATGAATGCCATGCAAGAGGAGTTGGTGCAATTCGAATTAAATGATGTGTGGGAACTGGTTGACAAACCGAATCCCAAGAAGCATAATATCATCGGCACAAAATGGATTTTTCGCAATAAGCAAGATGAAAATGGTATTGTGGTGAGAAATAAAGCACGTCTTGTTGCTCAAGGGTACACACAGGTAGAAGGTATTGATTTTCGTGAAACATATGCTCCTGTTGCCCGCCTTGAGGCAATTCACATTCTTCTCGCTTACGCAAATTATAATGATATCTTGTTGTATCAAATGGATGTGAAAAGTGCTTTCCTCAATGGTGAAATTGATGAGGAAGTTTATGTTAGATAGCCACCTGGCTTTGAACACCCTGAGTTTCCTAACAAAGTTTTCAGGTTGAAGAAAGCTTTATATGGGCTAAAGCAAGCCCCTCGAGCATGGTATGATACCCTGAAGAAGTTTTTGCTCGACAAAGGGTTCAAGCCAGGATCCACAGATCCCACACTTTTCACTCGTGCAGTTGACAATGATTTTTTTGTTTGTCAAATCTATGTGGATGATATTATCTTTCGCTGTACTAACAATGCTTGCAGCTTCGAATTCGGGAAAATGATGTCCGATAAATATCAAATGTCCATGATGGGTGAACTCAAATTCTTTCTCGGACTACAAATTCATCAACAAGCAAATGGCATTTTCATTTCTCAGGAGAAATAACTGAAAGAGTGCCTGAAGAAGTTCAAAATGCAAGATTCAAAAATGAAGGGCTATAAGACTCCAATGCCCACGAATGTTAAGCTAGATGCAGATGTGTACGGTAACGATTACGATCAGAAAGCCTATCGTTCGATGATTGGATCTCTTCTTTACCTATGTGCATCCAGACCTGACATTATGTTGAGTGTTTGCATGTGTGCCCGCTATCAAGCTACACCGAAAGAATCGCATCATCAAGCGGTCAAGCGCATTCTGAGATATTTGGCTCACACCCCCACCTTAGGTTTATGGTATCCTAAGGGAGCACAGTTTGATCTTGTTGGATATTCAGACTCAGATTGGGCTGGTGACTTGGTTGATAGGAAATCTACCTCGGGGACATGTCATTTCCTCCGTAGATCATTGGTCTGTTGGTCATCAAGGAAGCAGAATTGTGTATCTCTCTCTACGGCTGAGGCCAAATATATTGTTGTTGGCACTTGTTGCACTCAGTTATTATGGATGAAGCAAACACTGAAGGATTATGGCATCAAGGTCAAGAAGATTCCTCTATATTGTGATAATGAGAGTGCCATCAAAATTGCACATAATCCTGTGCAGCATTCTTGCACGAAGCATATTGCCATCAGACACCATTTTATTCGCGATCATGTTGCTCGGGAGGATATTATCGTCAGTCACGTCAAGACCGAAGACAATCTCGCTGATATTTTCACCAAGCCTCTCGATGAGAAAAGATTATGTGTGCTACGGTGTGAGCTAAATATCCTAGACTTCGCAAACGTGCAGTAAGCTGGACTCGGCACCCGTGCTAACACTTTCACATCTTTGAAGGAATGGGTGCATAACACTTGAAGTGTCGGCGTGCGACACCTATGGGATCCTAAGGGACCCCTTTACGATTCGGCGGGGGGAGAGGTATGCGCAAAGAGCAGAACCAACGATCGACGCGGGGCGATTTTACCCAGGTTCGGGCCGCTGATCAGCGTAAAACCCTACTCCTGCCTTGTTTTATTATCGGTGTTCTTGAGCCCAGGCTCCAGGAGCGCTCGCAGTGAACAGTACATTCAAAGAGCAGCTATGCATGCAGAATGGGCCAGAAGATCCTCCTCCCCTGTAGCAGTTGCCTTGAGCCTCCTTTTATACCACAAAGGGGTCACCACAGTGGCAAAATGTACATACATTGAGGTGTAAAGTAGCTACAGGGTCATCATACCTAACCCCTGACAGATTAGGACGAACGCATTTAATGCACCATGAGGTGTCCGTTTAGGTGTCCTCACTTTCTTGGGGATGGAAAAAGGGGCCATCCCATCAGCACCGCTTAAGCTCTCCTCCACTGGCGCGTCGCCACGCATCCAAAGAAGGACCCAGAATGTCGGGTCCGTTGCTGTGCCAGAGCGATGGTACAGCAACAAAATCTTGCCGGGTGCTGAACCTTGCCGGGCGCCGAGCCTTGCCGGGGGCCGAACCTTGCCGGGCTTCGCAGGCCATTCCGGCAAGATCTTGCCAGGGAAGCTGGCCTGTGGATTCCAGCTCTTCTTATCTGCAGATCCTTAGATCTTTGACTTGAGAATTTCCTTGGTGGCCTGAGTCAATCTCGAACTGTTCCCCGACAAGCCTTGCCGCGAGTATGGCTACAACTGCCCGTGCACAAGTACGGGGTACTAATGGCCCAATACTTAGTACACCGACACGAAGAGTTTGAAACGTTTGACAAAGTGAATGTTTCTTTCTGAGAGTGAATACATTAATGAAGAACTAGACTAATTGGGTGCCACGATAATTGTGCGATGCTCGGGGTCATATAGTTCTTATACGGTGGGTTATGCCACCACAATTTTCTTTTGTGTTTCTTTTCGTTCGACGGATTTGGCTTCTGTCCGAATGCATTTCTCTCATAGCTATTTGCTCGTGTGCTTGTGTTTCTGTCTGAGTGAAATGCCTAGGACCCTGTTTTTCTGTCTGATCTATATCTTCCAGTCTATGTTGTTCCGTTACAAATGCTCAAATTTTATCTGGAACGAAGCTTATCTAGTGTCCTTGACCACGATTAAGATTCGGTCCAAACAATTATCTACTTTGCGAAAGCTGTCCAAAATTTGGGATTTCCTGCCAAGTCAGGACCACGATCTTTGATGGTTGCCACGTGCAACACATCAACTGCCAGTCCATCCTATCCATTGAATTGCAATCATCTCTGTCTTGAGACCGTTCGATCAAAAACCTCAGCGTGCGGTTAATTCCATTCGCCTATATAAACCACGCCGCTCTCATCTTTCCCTTCTCTCTTTCTCCTCGCTTTCTCTCTCTCCACCGAAACCCTCGCGGCAGTACTCCTCCTTGAGCTCGACGCCGATGACCCCTTCGCCGCTTAGCTACCGGAAAGAGGTCACCGGAGTCATTCCACGCCATCGCGGGACATCTTCTTCCTCGCGCCGCCGTAGTTGCTGCACGTCACCAAGCTAGGGTACGTGTAGTTCGCACTCGGACTTCCATCCTTCATGTTTCGAGTTCATCCACGATTAATTATCTCTGATTTTACCGCATATCTTAGATCTAGGTTTTTTACCTCTCTAGTGCGGATGTGGTTTGTAGTTTTTTCCCCGCATCCGAATCCATCAGATCTAGGGTTTGTGTTATGCTTTGTTCGAATGAAATGCCTAGCTCGCTATGTAGTAATCTTCTTCAGACCTACTAGCTCGATCTATATGTTCCATTCTTTCAAAACATCTCTCAAAATCCGTTTCTGACTCTTCCTCAAATGTTTTTGTTCGAGAAAACTTTCGCTGTGAGCATTTGTGACCCTGTCCCCATTTTCCCTCGTACCTATTCTCTTTCACAGCTAAATGCAGTCTGTTGAAGATTCTGCAAAGCCACACAGTATGGCTGATGATGAAGAGGCCTTCATGGGAACAGCTGACGAATCAAAAGCACCAAATGCAAAGGGCCCAACGGTAGGCCCATCCACTAGCAAAAGAAAAAGAGCCGAACAAAATGCAGATGAACAAGAGGTAAATGCTCCAAAGAAGAGGAGAGGTGGTAGACAACCATTTAAGAATACAGCTGAGCTTGTCTCTCATGATGAGTATAACATAGTTCTAGGAGAAGATTCAACTCAGAGAAAAGGACGTGTGCAAAAGATTCTGCGTCACTGGGCAAGAAAGTGTTTTAACTACAAGATGGTTCATCCTCGCTACGCCAAGAACTTTGCATTCCATCCCCCATGGGGTGACTGTCGCGAGATTGGGCTCATACGGGCAGGTGAACCCCAGCAAAGGCCTCCACCTCCTCCTGATGCTCATGAGTCATCCATCAAGACTCCAGACTCCTACCCTGAAGAAAAGGCCAAGCGCCTTAAGAATGCTGAAAAGAGAGCCAAGAAGGCTGAAAAGGGGAAAGCTAGAGAAGAAGAAAATCATCGTCTCATGAAATCAGACGTCGAGAAGAAAAAGGCAGAAGGAAAGGCAGACCGCCAAACGAAAAACAAACATGATCCAAAGCCTGTTGCTCTGAAGAAAAAGAGTGCACCAAGGAAAAGACCGGCTAAGCCTGCTATATCTGAAAGCGACTCTTCTGATCAAGATGACCCTCCGCTTACCAGAGAAGAAATTGATGCAACTCTCTCCGAACAAGTGAATGTTACTACATCCACTGTGCTGCCCGATCTTCGAGCGTGTACTGCTCCAATTGCACCTCCGAAGAAGAATTCGTTGAAAAGAAAGACCCCTCAGACCACTGCCACGATGGTTGACAAAGTAAATACAGAACCTCATCCTGATGCAATAAACTTGCAAGATTTGGTGGTTGAAGCTCCGGTTGGCTCAGCTAAGCCAGGAGAAAAGCTTCTGAAAGAAAAGATGAAGCAAATCAAAGGCCCTGCTCCTAAGCAAAGGATTCCAAGTTCTCATATTGTGAAAGAAAAGGTTGCACAATTTGCTCCAAAACTAACTCGACCCTTGGCTTCTAAGCCTTCGACCGAGCAAAATGTGACTCTAACTGCTCCCTCTGCTCAGGCTGCTGCACCGACTCAAGATGTCTCTGTTGTACTACATTCTTTTAATCATACATTCATTATGGAGCAGCTGGATAGATTTGTCGAAGACTTGTTTGATGGAGAAGTGGCATCTTTGCCAATCCCCTCTGAAGTTGTTTCTCAAGCGTCTGTTTTGATTCAAGATATGAGAAATGATTCAGTTGAGATTAATGACCTCCTTGGTCAACTCAAGGAATTTGACAATCGCATGAAAAATACAACGTCCAAGTTTGTCATTAAGCAACTTGAAGAATCTTATGACGACATTAATAAGGAGCTGAAAGTCCTTCGGCACAGAAGGTTGGGATCACAAGATTTGCCTTGATCACCAAGCCGAAGTGACTGGCTGTAATGATCTGGTCAAAGGGCACATTGATCTGTCAAAGCAAAAGAAGAAGAAGATTGCAAAGAAGAATGCTCCTCCTCCTCCAGAAGCTGATACACAGAGAGAAAATTCTCCTGAACAAGCAATTCCTTCATCCACTGTTGATCCAGTTGCAAATGCTTCTCATTCACCAAGGCCAACTAAACCAGTGCCTATGGCCTCTCCTGCTCATGCAGCAAATCATTCTCAGCACCAAGTGTCAGAAGAAGGTGAAATTCCTCAGTCTGAATGACAAGATTCTCCTGTCCGTGTTGAACCAACAGCTTCGGTTCCACCCTCTGCTCCTCCAACTACATCTAAAGCAATTCCACAACAGCCCCCAATGGCTGATAAAGATTCAGCGCCTGACTCAGCTCCTGAACAAGTGACAAATCCCTCTCCATTGAGAATCTCACTCGACACGGCACGCAAAACTTCTGATCCTTCTATAGCAAAATCTGCGTCAGCTCATCATTCAGATTTGGTCATCTATGGTGATGAGGTGATTTCTGTTGAAGATGAACTCAAGTACCCTTATCCTCGTGAGCGACTGCCGTTGTTTACCTTAGGCATTGGTGTCAAAGGGCCTCTGTTCAACAGAAATACTCAGCCAGTTTTCTTTTGAGAGAGTCCTTACAGCAAGCCCAGTACGTCTGAATCTCCTCGGTTCTGGACTCAGGAATAGGCAATATACTATTAATGTATTCTTTATGACAGCCTGAAGATTTTTCCTCATGAGTTCCCAGATATTGCTGCAATGAAGAATATTGGATGCTTTACGCAAATATTGCAAGATATCGAAGACTATGGCCTCACGCACGCCTTTGCATATCAGCATCCATGGAACAGGGGGATTATTCTTCAGTTTTATGCTATGTTGTATATTTCTGGCGATGCCTCTGATAGCACAAAGTGGATTATGGAGTGGATGACTGAAGGCAAGCGAATCAAATGCTCTGCCATGGACTTTGTCTCTCATTTCCATTTCCCTTGTTTTGAACATGGCAAAACAGAGATTCGGGTTCATAACATTGATGCCATATCTGATGAAGATTTTCAATGCACCATGGATGAAGAGAAAATTCGTGATTATCATGGTCCTCCTCTGCCTGAACATTTGACTTTCGATAATCAGACGCTCTACCATATCCTGACTTATACCATTTGTCCACTGGTGGGGATGAATACTGACAATGCTATCTCTGATGTTCTTCGGAACACCATCCACGCCATCTCTCAAGGGTTCATATTCGATGTTGAAGATATGTTCCTGCGCATCCTGATGGATTCTACTCAGTGTCCCAAAACTATCAAAGTATTTGCGCCTTGGATTCAGAAAGTTGTTGACTATGCAATGAAGACCGAATATCTTGCCAAAGTCAGCCACAAAAGCTTCAATCCTTCTGTGCGTGATACGCTGAAAGTTATGGAAGATTCTTCTGGAAAAGCACCAATATCAAGCACTTCTGATTATCATCACACTTTCAATGGACCAAAACTTACCTACGCGTGATCGTCTGCCACCCACTCAACCTCCTTCACATCTTGAAGTGAGCTTGCGCACTCAACAGTTGCTGCTGAAGCATATGGCCGAAGATCGTCAAGAGAAAGAGCACCTAGCTGCCGAACTAAATGCTATTCACAACCGAACAAAAGTCATGCACATGATCACAGTAGAAAACAAGAAGCATCTTTGGAAATTGCTTCAGAAATTTTTCTCTAAGAAGCAACTCAGCAACTCTCATCTCCAAGACTCTATCAATATATTGATCAAGGGTTTACTGCTGATGATTATCAAGATCGCCCTACTCCTGCTTTGCCAGCTCGTGAACCAACAACGAATTTACTTTGGATTCAGCTGCGCAAATTACTCGATGAATCAGAAGCCACATCGTCGACTGAAAAACCTGCTGAAGAAAATCCTCTGTCTCGCAAGACTCACAAGGCTGATCCCAATGTGCCTTCTTCTTCTCAGCACCAAGCCAGTCCTGAAGGATCTGCTGCTGCTGCTGAAGACGAAGATGTTCCAGACACCTCCGAATCAGAAACTTCTTCGGGCAGTTCCTCAGGCGATGCCTCTGAGTGAATCATATTCACTTTTTCACGCTCTTGTTTTTCTTCACCTTTTTTACACTAGTTGACAAAAAGGGGGAGAATAACATCGAGAGTTTTGATAGATTTGCTCTGTTGGATTTGGTCTCTGTGTTTTTCTTGCTCTATCTTTTGAGACTTTTTATGTGCGTTGATGTAAAACTTCTGTTATGGGTTATAATATTGATAACCCCACCTACTGCACTATTCTCTCAAAGTATTTGCTCTGCAGGTGGAATCATTATCAGAAGTCATGAATGATTGCGCCATATTCTCGTTGGATTACCTATCATCAGTGTGAATCATTACCTCGTATGATTGAAAATTCTCCACACAATCAAATGAATTGCAAGGAACCTCATTATACATCAATTGACCCTGCATACATCTAGGGGGAGTATATTTCATCATCGAGTCAAGTAACGCAAGTTCACTCTTGTTTATTCTACTTTTCAATTATCTATCTTCACTTCGATGATTATCTGTTTTGTCAACAACCGTCCAAAAAGGGGGAGATTGTTGGTGCAATGATAGGCCCCTTATGTTTTGGAGTTTGTTGACATAAACAGTATGGGACTTATGTGTTTGCTAGTGCACACAGAGTAACAGGTCCCTGATGTATCAAGGAGTTTGATGCAAATGACGAGGATAATCTCCCTACGTGGCAGTGAAGGTTATCACCGAAGATAAAGCTAACAAGAGTGACCCCTAAAAATTGCTGAAGTTTAAGCAATTGGGTCGGTGCATGTTCGAAGCAAATGACTGCGCTCAAGGAAGAATGAAGACGAGATGAAGATGTAGCATTTATTTTGTTGTTCTTCTTCTTTCATTGAGTCATAGGACCACCATACTATTAAGAGGGGTGTAGCGTTCGAAGCTTTGGTTCTCTAATGCTAAACCCAAATCCTATGAAAGCTGTGAGAGAAATCTCTTTGTGCTCCAACCAAATACTTGCGAGCAAGAGACTATGATCTTCTTCACTGCGAGAGTTTTGCCTTGGACCGAGGAGTTAGCATTACTTGTTCCTCAAGTAATGTTACCGTTGCTCCAAATCCGACCGTTGTGAACGTGTCAGTTGGCCATTGGCTGGACCTCGTGTCCAAAATGGTCATTTCCCATCTGGGAAGGCTGCGGCTATAAATAGCCACCCCGCGCCGGCTTTGTCCGGTGGCTGCTCCGTTTGATTCTAAGAAGTTTGTTGAGCAACCCACTCTCCGAGCGATTTGAGTTTAAAATCCACCGAGAGAAAAACCCTAGAGCCGAAGAATTAGATAGTGGTTTAGCATCACTGGAATCTAAGTTTAGTATGCTCCGCCTATTACTCTTGAGAGCTGCAAACTCTCTAGACGGTTAGGTGTCAATTTCTTCAGAGACCAAGAGTGATTGTGGTTTTCAAAGAAGAAGTCTGTAAAGGTTCGGAGATCGCCTTCAAGTATCTACCACGAGTAATCAGCATCGGTTGACGAATTGATTGTCGAGGAGAATAGGGTGAAGAGAGTTTATCTTCCGTGTTAAGTCACAACCCCTCCAACCAGACGTAGTCCTTGTGCAGAAGGACGAACTAGTCGAACATATACCTTGTCGCCATCGAGCATCATCGGTTACATCTGTCACTCCTGCTTACCTTTGATGTGTTTTCATTCGGTGGATTTACTTCGATGCATGTCCTAGTTTCCCTTCGGTATCCTGTTCTAGTTTACTCTAGCTGGTTTTTCATTCATTCCACTGCTGGGTTCTAACAGATTTAAGTTTTCCAAAGAAAATTTAAAACTCCCATTCACCCCCCCTCTGGTAGACATACTTCATTCCTACACAAGGTCAAGCATATTCCTCTGTATTGTGACAATGAGAGTGCCATCAAAATTGCACATAATCCTGTGCAGCATTCTCGCATGAAGCATATTGCCATCAGACACCATTTCATTCGCGATCATGTTGCTCGAGAGGATATTGTTATCAATCATGTCAAGACCGAAGACAATCTCGCTGATATTTTCACCAAGCCTCTCGACGAGAAAAGATTCTATGCATTACGGTGTGAGCTAAATATCTTGGACTTCGGAAACATGCAGTAAGATGGACTCGGCACCCGTGCTAACACTTCCACATCTTTAAAGGAATGGGTGCATAACACTCGAAGAGTTTGAAAATTTTGACAAAGTGAAATTTTCTTTCTGAGAGTGAATACATTAACGAAGAACTAGACTAACTGGGTGCCACGATAATTGTGCGACGCTCGGGGTCATACAGTTCTTATACGGTGGGTCACGCCACCACAATTTTCTTTCATTGGTTCTCTCTCCAATCGATATATTTTGTTTTTGTCCGAATGCATTTCTCTCATAGCTATTTGCTCGAGTGTTTGTGTTTATCTGCCTGAGTGAAATGCCTAGGACCCTGTTTTCCCTCTGTTCTATCTCTTCCAGTCTATGCTGTTCCGTTACAAATGCTCAAATTTTATCTGGAATGAAACTTTATTTGGATTCGTTGACCACGATTAAGATTCGTTCCGAACATTAATATGTTTTGGTGAAAGCTGTCCAAAATTTGGGGTTTCCCGCCCAAGTCAGGACCATGATCTTTTATGACGGTTGCCATGTGCAATACATCATCTGCCATTCCATCTTGTCCGTTGAATCGCAAGCGTCCCTGTATAGAGGTTGTCCGTTCAAGATCCACTGTGTGCAATTATTTCCATTCGCATATAAAATCCGCACCACTCCCCTTCTTCCAGTTCACTTCTCTTTCTCCTCGCCTCCTCTCCGCTGAAACCCTTGCAGCGGCGCTCCTCCTTGAGCTCGACGCCGATGACCTCTTCGTCACTTCACTACCGGAAAGTGGTTACCGGAGTCCTTCCACACCACCGCGGGACATCTTCTTCCCCGCGCCGCCATAGCTGCTACACGTCATCGAGCTAGGGTACGTGTGGTTCGAACTCGGGCCTCCTTCCCTCATGATTCGAGTTCGTCTGTGGTTATTTTCCTCTGATTTTACTGCATATCTTAGATCTAGGCTTTTACCTTTACTAGTGTGGATGTGGTTTGTAGTTGTTCCTCGCATCCGAATCCTTCAGATCTAAGGTTTGTGTTATGTTTCGCTCGAATGGAATGCCTAGCACGATGTCTAGTATATTCTTCGAAGCTACTAGCTTGTTCTATACATTTCCTTCATTCGAAACATATCTCAAAGTCTGAATCTATTTCTTCCTCAAAATGTTTTTGTTCGGAAAAATATTTGTGAGCATTTGTAACACTGTCCCCATTTTCCCTTGTATCTATTCTAATTCACAGGTGTATGCATTATGTTGAAGATTCTGCTCGACCAATGAGCATGGCCAATGAAGATGAGGTGATTATGGGTACAGCGGATGAATCTAAGGCACCAAATGCAAAGGGCCCAACGGTAGGCCCTTCTACCAGCAAAAGAAAAAGATCCGAACCAAATGAAGACGAGCAAGAAGCAGATGCTCCGAAGAAAAGGAAAGGTGGCAGGCAACCTTACACAAATTCAGCTCAATATATCTCCCATGACAACTACAACACTGTTCCAGGAGAAGATTCATCATAGAGAAGAAAGTGTCTGCAAAGGATTCAACATCACTGGGTGCAAAAGTGGTTTAACTACAAAATGATTCATCCTCGGTTTGCCAAGAACTTTGCTTTTCATCCTCCGTGGGGTGACTATCATGAGATTTGTCTTGTCCGTGCAAGTGATCCCCAGGAAAGACCACCACCTCCACCAGATGCTCATGAGTCGTCTCTCAAGACTCCCGAATCTTATCCTGATGAATTGGCCAAGCACCTGAAGAACGCCGAAAAGAGAGCCAAGAAGGCTGAAAAGGAAAGAGAAAGAGAATAAGAAAATTGTCGTCTCATCAAATCAGACGTCAAGAAGAAAAAGGCGGATGGAAAAGCAAAATGCCGTTCAAAGAACAAACATGATCCCAGATCTGCTGCTCTGAAGAAAAAGAGCGCACCGAAGCAAAGGCCAGCCAAACCAATTGCTAGAAATGATGAAAGTGATTCCTCCGATCAAGATGATCCTCCTCTCACAAGGGAAGAAGTTGAAGCAACTCTTTCCGAACAAGTGAACATCACTACATCCACTGTTCTGCCTGATCTGCGAGCAAGTGATGTCCCAATAGCACCTCCAAAGAAGAACCCATTGAAGAGAAAGACTCCTCCTACCACTGTTACAATGGTTGATAAAGTAAATACAACTCCTCATCCTGATGAAATAGATCTGTAAGATTTGGTAGTTGCTGCCCCAGTAGGCACATCTAAGCCAGGAGAAAAGCTCCCAAAGCAAAAGGTGAAGAAAATCACGGCTCCCTCTGCCGAGCAAAGTGCTCCGCAAGCAAATATTGTGAAAGAAAAGGCTGCTCAATTTGCTCCAAGGTTGACTCAACCATTACCGTCTATGCCTCCGACCGAGTAAAATCCAGTTCAGACTGCTCCTGTTGAACATGACTCTGTAGCCCCACATTACTTTAATCAAGTATTCATTATGGAGCAGCTTGACAGATTTGTGGAGAACCTGTTTGATGGAGAAGTGGCATCTTTGCCCATTCTCTATGAAGTAATTACTCAAGCTTCTGCTCTGGTCCAGGACATGAGAAATGATTATGTTGAGATCAATAACCTCACTGCCCAGCTCAAGGAGCTTGACAACCGTATGAAAGATACGAAATCCAAGTTTGTCATCAAGCAACTTGAAGAATCCTATGTGGATGTCAATAAGGCTTTGACTATCCTTTGGCACAGAAGATTGGGATTTCATTCTGATTTGGATCAAATTGTTCGCAAAATTTGTCTCGATCATCAAGCTCAAGCAACTGGCTACAATGATCTTGTCAAAGGACATATTGATCAATCTGCTCGACAGAAGCAAAAGAAGAAGAAGAAAATTGCAACAAGGAATGCTCCTCCTCCTCCTACGAAAGAAAAATCACCAGATGTCATGCTACAGAAGGAAAACTCTCCGGAGCCTGCTATTCCCTCTCAAGCTCATGAACCAGTTATCGATGCTCCTACGCCGCCAAGGCAAACTAAACCAGTGCCTATGGCCCCTTCTGTTCATGAAGCAAATCCTTCTCAGCAAAATGTATCAGAAGAAGGTGAAATTCCTCAGTCTGAGCACCAAGCCTCTCCAGTTTGTGTTGAGACAAATGAATTTGTTCCTCCCGAGAAACCTCAACCAACTGCCATAGAACATCCTCCTCAGTCCTCAGTGCCTAATAAAGCTTTAGTGCCTGATAAAGTAACTGCTCCCTCTCCACTTAGAATTTCACTCGACACCACAAAGAGAACTTCAGATGTTGGTCCCTCTGCAGTAAAGTCAGTTTCTGCTCATCACTCAGATTCAGTAATTTATGGCGATGAAGTGATTTCCATTGAAGATGAGCTCAAATATCCATATCCTCGCGAGCAATTGCCGTTATTCTCTATCGGCGTTGGCGTCAAAGGGCCACTTTTCAATCGGAACACACATCCTCAGTTCTTTCAAGAGAGTCCATACAGCAAGGCTCGAACTTCTGAATCGCCTCAGTTCTGGACTCAAGAACAGGCTATATATTATTCTTGGATCCTTTATGATAGCCGGAATTTTCTTCCTCATGAGTTCCCAAATATCGCTGGGATGAAGAACATTGGCTGCTTTAATCAAGTTTTGCAAGACATCGAAGACTTTGGCCCCACGCATGTCTTTGCATTCCAGCATCCTTGGAACAAAGAGATAATCCTTCAATTCTATGCCACTATGTACATCTCTGGTGAAGAATCTGATAGCACAAAGTGGATCATGGAATGGATGACCGAAGGGAAAAGAATAAAGTGCTCTGCTATGGACTTTGTGTCTCATTTTCATTTCCCTCGGTTCGAACATGGCAGGACAAAAATTCGAGTTCACAACATTGATGCAATTTCCGATGAAGATTTCCGGTGCACAATGGATCAAGATAAAATTTGGGACTACACTGGTCCTCCCTTGCCCGAGCACTTGACTTTCTATAATCAAACTCTATATCAGATGCTCACTTATACCATCAGTCCTCTGGCTGGGATGAACTCTGACAATGCTATATCTGATGTTCTTCGAAACACCATCCATGCCATCTCCCAATGATTCATCTTCGATGTCGAAGACTTGTTTCTGTGCATCCTGATGGATTCGGCTCAACATCTGAAAACTATCAAAGTCTTTGGACCTTGGATTCAAAAGGTGGTTGACTATGCAATGAAAACCGAATATTTAGCCAAAGTCAGTCACAAAACCTCCATTCCTCCTGTGCGTGATACTCTGAGAGTAATGGAAGATTTTTCGTCGGGCAAAATACTAGTGTCAAGCATTTCAGATTATCACAATACTTTCAATGGGTCACGGCTACCTCAGCGTGATAGACAACTGAATACACAACCTCCTTCACATCTTGAAGTGAGCTTGCGCATCCAACAGCTGCTGTTGAAGCATATGGCTGAGGATCACCAAGAGAAAGAACACCTGGCTGCTGAACTAAATGCAATAAACAACTGAACAAAAGTTGTGCACATGATCACGGCTGAAAACAAGAAGCGCCTATGGAAATTGCTTCGGAAGTTCTTCTCCAAGAAGCAATTGAGCAACTCTCATCTCAAAGAACTTTATGAGTATATTGATCAAGGGTTTTCAGCTAAAGATTTTCAAGATTGTATTACTCCGCCTCTGCCAGCTCGTGAACCAAGAACTAATTTACTTCGGTTTTAGCTGCATAAATTGCTCGACGAATCAGAAGCAACATCGCCCACGGAGAAACCTGCTGAAGGAAATGTGTTGTTTCGCAAGGATCAACAAGCTGATCCCAATGTGCCTTCATCCTCACAGCCACAAGCCAGTCTTGAAGGAACTTCTGCTGCTGCTGATGATGAAGATGTACCAGCCACCTCCGAATCAGAAACATCTTCGGGCAGTTCTTCGGGTGATGCCTCATAGTGAATCAAGTTCACCTCATTTACACTCATGTCATTCGTCACCTTTTTGACACTAGTTGACAAAAAGGGGGAGAATTACATCGAGAGTTTTGATAGATTTGCTCCGTTGGATTTGATCTCCGTGTTTATTGGCTCTGGTTTATGAGACTTTTGAGCCCTATGCCTTAAAGACTATTTGCGCCACTTTATGTGCTCTGACGTAAAACTTCTGATATGTTCTGTAATATTAATAACCTCGCCTGTTGCACTATTTTATCTCGAAGCATTTGTTTTGCAGGTGGAATTATTGTCAGAAGTCATGAATGATTGCACTATACACTCAATGGATTACATATCATCAGTGCGAATCATTGCCTAGAATGATTGAAAAATCCTCCACTTATTAAAATGAATTGCAAGGAATTTCATTGTACATCATTGACCCTGCATACATCTAGAGGGGGTATATTTCATCATCGAGTCAAGTAACGCAAGTTCACTCCTGTTCGATTTACATTTCACCTATCTATCTTCACTTCGATGATTATCTGTTTTGTCAACAACCATCCAAAAAGGGGGAGATTGTTGGTGCAATGATAGGTCCCTTATGTTTTGGAGTTTGTTGACATAAACAAATATGGGACATATGTGTTTTCTAGTGCACACAGAGCAACAGGTCCCTGAAGTATCGAGGAGTTTGATGCAAATGACGAAGATAATATCTCTGCGTGGCAGCAAAGGTTATCACCGAAGATGAAGCTAACAAGAGTGACCCCTAAAAATTGCTGAAGTTCAAGCAATTAATTCGGTGTCTGTTCGAAGAATATGACTGCGTTCGCGGAAGAGTGAAGACGAAGTGAAGACATAGCATTTCTTTCGTTATTCTTTTTCTTTCCTTGAGTCATAGGACCACCGTACTATTAAGAGAGGTGTAGCGTTTGAAGCTTTGATTCTCTGATGCTAAACCCAAATCCTATGAAAGCTGTGAGAGAAATCTCTTTGTGCTCCAAGCAAATACTTGCCAGCAAGAGACTGTGATCTTCTTCGCTTCGAGAGATTTGTATCGGACCGAGGAGTTAGCATTACTTGTTCCTCAAGTAATGTTACCGTTGCTCCAAAATACGACCGTTGCAAACGTGTCGGTTGGCCATTGGCTGGACCTCGTGTCCAAAATGGTCATTTCCCATCTGGGAAGGCTGCGGCTATAAATAGCCACCCCGCGCCGGCTTTGTCCGGTGGCTGCTCAGTTTGATTCTGAGAAGATTGTTGAGCAACCCACTCTCTTAGTGATTTGAGTTTAAAATCCACCGAGAGAAAAACCCTAGAGCCAAAGAATTAGATAGTGGTTAGCATCACTGGAATCTAAGTTTAGTACGCTCCGCCTATTACTCTTGAGAGCTGCAAACTCTCTAGACGGTTAGGTGTCAATTTCTTCAGAGACCAAGAGTGATTGTGGTTCTCGAAGAAGTCTGTAAAGGTTAGGAGATCGCCTTCAAGTATCTACCACGAGTAATCGGCATCGGTTTACGAATCGATTATCGAGGAGAATAGGGTAAATAGAGTTTATCTTCCGTGTTAAGTCACAGCCCCTCCAACCAGATGTAGTCCTTGTGAAGAAGGACGAACTGGTCGAACAAATACCTTGTCGCCATCGAGCATCATCGGTTATCTCTATCACCCATGTTTACCTTTGACGCGTTTTCTTTCGTATGATCTGCCTCAATGTATTGTCTAGTTTCCCTTGGGTACTTAGTTTTAGTTCGCTGTAGTTTATTTTTCATTCATTCCGCTGCTGGGTACTGAGAGATTTAAGTTTTCTGAAGAAAATTTAAAACTCCCATTCAACCCCCCCCCCCTCTGGTAGACATTCTTCGTTCCTACACATCTCCCGGCAATAATGCATAGTAACGTAAAACGGGAAAATGTAAGCTAGCCACTCTCGCTTCTGACACTCCCCTTGTCTCTCCCACATTAGTTCCAAAAATGAAATCCTCCATGTCTCCAGGATGTGGATCATTGTGACTGCCCTCATAAGGTATTTTGCAAACATTGCAAAAATCAAATAATGTCATTTCCTTAGTCAGATCATACAGGTTAAATTCTACAGTGGGTGGTTCCTTCCTAGGATAAAAGTGAAAGCTTTGCATGAAGGTATTAGTGAGTAGGAGATATTGGTCACACTTATCTTCAAGGAAGGGGATGATGCCGGCATTGTTTGCCAAATAATAGAAATCCTCATAAATTCCCGCTTCCTTCAAAAATATGTCACTCAGCCACTCACACGGTCAAACCTCCGTGGCACGCGGGAGATGGTACTTGGGCTTTACCTTTGGATTTTCCTCCGAATCCCGGCTCGATGAGCCCCTTAACCACCTTCTCATGGCTCTCCCTTTCTCTGAAACTTTCTAAAAAATTTAGTAACTCAAAATAAAAGTGAACAAAACTCAACAAAATCGATAGCAACTACTCCTACAAGTGTCTAGAGGCCATATCATGCACCAAAACTAGTTTGAACCATATAAATTTGACATGCAAGCTCAAGAACATGGTCACCAACAGCAGCTAAATGTGCAAATAATAAACCACTAGAACAAAAACTAATTGGACCAACGGAGGAGTCACATATCGATGAGCAATCCACCAAAACAGTTTTGGAAACGGAGCTACGAGCAAGGAGATCGAAAATTGCAACAAGAAGAGCAAGAACACGGGTTTGAACAAGCAAGTGATTTTTTCTGGAGGAAGAAGAAGAGCATGGGTGGCAGCAATAAGTGAGGGGCCTACGTGGGCCCCACAAGCTTGCTGGGCATGCCCTGTGAGCTCGTGGCTCACAGGTGCACCCCCTGGGGTGTGTTCAGTGCCACTATTTTTCATATATTGCAGAAAAAACATATTAAATTTTCAGGGCATTTCTGAGATTTTTTTTCTGGTCATTTTTTATTGCACGGATAATTCAGAAAATAGTAAAATCATGGCATTTCTACTTTATTAATTCTAAATAACAGAAAGTAAAAGGTGGGTACAGAAAGTTGTGTTTACTAATTTCATCGACCACATGCCCGTCAAAAGGAATCCATTAATAAGGTTGATCAAGTCTTACTAACAAACTTCTTGCGAATGACATGAAACCGAAGAATCTTCGTATAACACTAGGTTACCTCAACGGGGATATGCATGTCCACAACAATAAGAATTTCATATCTCTTTTTGAAAGTAGGAATAGGGAATTCAAAACCTCCAATAGTAATTATTGAAATTTTTCCAATACAGTTTATACTATTCACTTGAGGTTGTTTCTTCGGGAAGTGTACCGTATGCTCATTACCATTGACATGAAAAGTGACATTGCCTTTATTGCAATCAATAACAGCCCCTGCAATATTCAAAAAGGGTCTACCAAGGATGATCGACATACTTTCGTCCTCGGGTATATCAAGAATAACAAAGTCTGTTAAGATAGTAACATTTGCAACTATGACAGGCACATCCTCACCAATACCGATGGGTATAGCAGTTGATTTATCAGCCATTTGTAAAGAGATTTCAGTTGGTGTCAACTTATTCAAATCAAGTCTTCGATACAAAGAGAAAGGCATAACACTAACACCGGCTCCTAGATCACATAAAGCAGTTTTAACATAGTTTCTTTTAATGGAGCATGGTATAGTTGGTATTCCTGGGTCTCCTAGTTTCTTTAGTGTTCCACCCTTAAATGAATAATTTGCAAGCATGGTGGAAATTTTAGCTTCTGGTATCTTTATTTTATTTGTGACAATATCTTTTGTGTACTTAGCATAGGGAGACATTTTTAGAATATCAGTCAAACGAAAGCACAAAAAGACAGGTCTAAGCATTTCAACAAAGTGCTCAAATTCTTCTTCATCCTTATTCTTTGAAGCTTTAGGAGGAAAAGTCATGGGTTTCTGAACCCATGGTTCTCTTTCTTTACCATGTTTCCTAGCAATGAAGTCTCTCTTATCATATCTTTTATTCTTAGGTTGTGGGTTATCAAGATCAACAACAGGTTCTATTTCCACATCATTTTCATTATTGGGTTGAGCATCAACATGAACATCATCATTATACTTGTTACTAGGTTCATGTTCATCACCAGATTGTGTTTCAGCATCAGAAATAAAAAATATCATTTGGATTCTCAGGTGTGTCTACAGTAGGTTCACTAGAGGCATTTGAAGTCCTATCGTCTTTAGATGGACTAGGTGCATCAGTATTAATTCTTTGAGAATCTTGCTCAACTCTCTTAGGGTGACCTTCCAAATACAAAGGTTCCTGAGTCATTTTACCACCCCTAGTCATAACTCTAACAGCATGATCATTCATCTTATTGTTCATCTCATTTAGAAAATCATTTTGTGCCTTGATGACTTGTTCTACTTGAGTTTTTATCATGGATGCATGTTTACTCACACCCCTAACATCATTAATAGTTCTAAACAT
This sequence comes from Thinopyrum elongatum, assembly GCA_011799875.1. NCBI lineage: Eukaryota > Viridiplantae > Streptophyta > Magnoliopsida > Poales > Poaceae > Thinopyrum > Thinopyrum elongatum. The sequence continues at coordinate 401,900,968 of CM022302.1, read as the reverse complement.
AAAGTCACCCAAGCGTTCAATCATATAAGCATTTCTTTTCAATTGTCTACTAACATATGCATTAAGGTTTTCTTGTTTACCAATAAAGTTATCCAATTCATCTAAGAATTGACTAGCAGATTTAGTATAAGGAATATCACCTTCATCAAATCTATAGAGGGAATTTACCTCTACTACCTATGTCGGGGTATCGAGACCGTGTATTTCTTCAATAGGTGGTAAATTCTTGACATCTTCAGTTTTAATACCTTTTTCTTTCATAGATTTCTTTGCCTCTTGCATATCTTCAGGACTGAGAAATAGAATGCCTCTCTTCTTCAGAGTTGGCTTGGGCGGTGGTTCGGGAAGAGTCCAATCATTATCATTCCTCAATATATTATTCGATAGTTCTTTAGCTTGTTCAATAGTTCTTTCCCTGAAAACACAACCAGCACAACTATCTAGGTGGTCCCTAGAAGCATTGGTTAGTCCATTATAAAAGATATCAAGTATTTCATTTTTCTTGAGAGGGTGATCAGGCAAAGCATTAAGTAATTGGAGAAGCATCCCCCAAGCTTGTGGGAGACTCTCTTCTTCAATTTGCACAAAGTTAAATATTTCCTGTAAAGCAGCTTGTTTCTTATGAGCAGGAAAAAATTCTTCAGAGAAGTAGTATATCATATCCTGGGGACTATGCACACAACTAGGAGCAAGAGAATTAAACCATATCTTAGCATCACCCTTTAATTAGAAGGGAAACAACTTAAGAATATAGTAGTAACAAATTTTTTCCTCATGAGCAAATAGGGTGGCTATATCATTCAGTTTAGTAAGATGTGCCACAACAGTTTCACATTCATAACCATGGAAAGGATCGGATTCAATCAAAGTAATTAACTCAGGATTAATAGAGAATTCATAATCCTTATCAATAACAAAGATAGGTGAAGTAGCAAACTTAGGATCATATTTCATTCTAGCATTCAAAGATTTTTCTTTCAACTTGACTAGTAATTTCTTAAGGTCATCTCTATCCTTACAAGCAAGAAAATCCCTAGCTACCTCTCCATCCATAACATAACGCTCAAGTATATAAGGCAATTCATATCTAGGAGAGCTAGGTCTAATAGGTGTTTCAAAAGTTTCAGTTTCAATAATTTCATCAGTTTCAGCATTCTCAATTTCTTTAGCTCTAGCAAGTTGTTCATCAAGAAATTCACCCAGTGGCACAGTCTTATCAAGCAAAGTACTAGCATCATCATAGCAGAAGTAGCATCACCAATTACTTGCGACATATTAGGATTAATAGCAGGTGGTAGTGTTGCAAGTTTACTCAAAACAGAAGGTGAATCAAGTGCAGAGCTAGATAACAGTTCCTTACCTCCCCTCGTCTTAGAGGGAACGATCTTGGTTCTGGTATCTTTCAGATTCTTCATAGTGATCAACAGATATAAATCCCAAGTGACTCAGCAAATAGAGCTATGCTCCCCGCCAACGGCGCCAAAAAAAGGTCTTGATAACCCACAAGTATAAGGGATCGCAATAGTTTTCGAGGGTAGAGTATTTAGCCCAAATTTATTGATTCGACACAAGGGGAGCCAAAGAATATTCGCGGGTATTAGCAGTTGAGTTATCAATTCAACCACACCTGAAAGACTTAATATCTGCAGCAAGGTGATCAGTAGCAAGTAGTATGGCAGTTTGATAGTAACGGTAACAGTAGCAATAGGAATAGTAGCAATTTTGTAGTGATCGTAACAGCAGCAACGGCGAAAGTAGCTTAGCAAAGATCAATACATGAAAAGCATAGGCATTGGATCAGCGATGGATAATTGCGTTGGATAATATTCATCATGTAGTAGTTATAACCTAGAGCGACACAGAACTAGCTCCAATTCATCAATGTAATGTAGGCATGTATTCCGTATATAGTCATATGTGCTTATGGAAAAGAACTTGCATGACATCTTTTGTCCTACCCTCCCGTGGTAGCAGGGTCCATAAGGAAACTAAGGGATATTAAGGCCTCCTTTTAATAGAGAACCGGAACAAAGCATTAGCACTTAGTGAATACATGAACTCCTCAAACTACGGTAATCACCGGAAAGAATCCCAATTATTGTCACCTTGGGGTATGCGGATCATAACACGTAATAGGTGCATATAACTTGCAAGATAGGATCAAGAACACACATATATTCATGAAAACATAATAGGTTCAGATCTGAAATCATGGCACTCGGGCCCTAGTGACAAGCATTAAGCATAGCAAAGTCATAGCAACATCAATCACATAACATAGTGGATACTAGGGATCAAGCCCTAACAAAACTAACTCGATTACATGATAAATCTCATCCAACCCATCACCGTCCAGCAAGCCTATGAAGGAATTACTCACTCTCGGCGGTGAGCATCATGAAATTGGCGGTGAAGGAAGGTTGATGATGACAACAACGATGGATTCCACCCTCCGGAGCCTCGAACGGACTCCAGATCAGCCCTCCCGATGAAGAACAGGAGGTGGCGGCGGCTCCATATCGTAAAACACGATGAATCCTTCTCTCTGATTTTTTCCTTGGCAAATAGGTATATATGGAGTTGGAGTTAGGGTTGCCGGAGGTCCAGGGGACCCACAAGCTCACAGGGCACGCCCTGGGGGGTGGGCGTGCCCCCTGAGCTTGTGGCTCCTGGGTGGCCCCCCTCTGGTATATTCTTCCGCCAGTATTTTTTATATATTCCATAAATTTTCAGGTCAATATGAGAACTTTGATTTTTGCACAAAAACAACACCATGGCAATTCTGCTGAGAACAGCGTCAGTCCGGGTTAGTTTCATTCAAATCATGCAAATTAGAGTCCAAAACAAAAGCAAAAGTGTTCGAAAAAGTAGATACGATGGAGACGTATCAACTGCTGAGGCGGATTTGAGCAAGTAGCCAACTTGAAAACTTTGCTTGACATTTAGCCCAGGTGTGGCTTGTAATATGATAGGAAAAATACTTGATTATGTGCGATGCCATCATGCATTTGATACTCTGGGAATATGTGGCAGAAACATATTGAACTGATGTGGTGTTTGCTAACCCGCCGTTTGTCTTTAATACTTGTAGTATTTTTCTACTTGCAAATAATGAGCCATCATTTGAATGACAGCCTGGGCCATATGACCCGGAGGCTCTGGTCATCATCATAATCTTTGATCAAAATAACCCGGTGAACTATTGACCCGGCGACTCGTCGTTAATGGAGGCTCAAGCTTGATCAAATTAATCTGGTGAACTATTGAATTGGTGACTCATAGACGATATAGTAACTGATCAAGGAGCAAAGGATACTATAAAACAGAATGAAATTCAAAGACATAGATAAATAACTATAAGTAGTAAGCCAGCTTTCGAGGCACGACAAAAAGACTAGCGTTCGAGGCTCAAGTCTTGCTTCAATGAAGCTGGCGTGATAGCCCATGGTTTGTCCTAGCTCTCTGTAAGCCGGCTCTCACGTGACATAAGCCAGCGTTTTAACTTTGACAAGTTCAGGGTCATTATGATTGACTGTCAAGAGTACGCTGGGTCACCTTGGCGGAGTAGCATCGAGCATACAGGCAGGTTTAACCAAGATATGCAATGGCATATGCCGGGTCAAGAGGGATGTTAATAGCTAAACTCAATGAGTTGGAAGCCCCCAAGTGACCTATGATCAAAAAATAAAGACTCATGCACAATATATGAGGCGAAACGACAGAGGCACCGAGTTTCGGGGATGCCAGCTTTATTTATATTGATCATAAAAAATATATACACATAAGTATGTACAATAAGCTGGAGCCAATGGCTCTAAGTATAATAAGGTCGAAGATGAGCAATATTCCAAGGCATGTTGGTCTCCTCTTCAGATGTACATGACTTATTATGTTCACATATGTCGATCAGGTAGTATGACCCGTTGTTGAGATTCTTGCTGATGACAAAGGGTCCTTCCCATGGAGGTGAAAGCTTATGCATTCCGGCTTGTTCTTGTATCAGCCGGAGCACTAAGTCGCCCTCCTGGAAAGTACGACTTCGAACTCTACGGCTATGATAGCGACGTAGGTCTTGTTGATAGATTACCGATCATGCTACAGCAAAGTCACGTTCTTCTTCCAAGGCATCCAAAGAATGCTGGCGAGCTTGCTCATTATCTGCCTCAACATATGCTGCGACCCGGGGGGAATCATGACGAATATTGCTAGGTAATACAACTTCTGCAAAATAGACCATAAAGAAATGTTTGTACCCTGTTGATCTGTTGGGGGTAGTCCGTATGCTCCAAAGGACAGAGGGGAGTTCCTCAACCCAACAATCTGGAGTACGCTCGAGAGGGACCATGAGTCTTGGCTTGATACCTCATAAAATCTCCTGGTTAGCACGCTCTGCTTGTCCATTGGACCGAGGATGTGCGATTGATGCTACATCAAGCCGCATATGTTCCCTTTGGTAGAATTGCTTCATAGCTCCCTTGGACAAATTAGTGCCATTATCAGTGATGATGCTATGTGGATAACCAAAGCAAAAAATAAACTTTTTCAGGAATTTGACTGTTGTGGCTGCATCACAATTGCTGATTGGCTCTGCTTCAACCCACTTGGTGAATTTATCGACATCGACCAAAAGGTGGGTCTTCTTATCCTTGAATGGTTTGAACAGACCAACCATATCAAGCCCCCAGAACAGCAAACGGTCAAGTGATGGGAACAATCCAGAGTTCTTGAGCCGGCACATGAGCCTGACATGCAAACTTCTGGCATTCACCAATGCTTGAGACTTAATAGCCGTCCGGGGCACATATTGCAGATGATGTGACCCAAGCTTGATTGCCCACTTAGCAACCCGGCCCGTGCGCTCCCTGTTCTAGATAATGTCTCCCAGAGGGGCTGAGCTGACCACGGTGATAGGATGTTCCTGGAAGTAATGCTCCAGCTTGCGACTAGCCATGAAAACACCAAAAACCAGCTTCTGCCAATGTGGATATCTCTGCTTGGACTCAGTTAAAACCTCACTGACATAATAAACTGGCCTTTGGACTGGATATTCTTTCCCCGCCTCCTTGCGCTCTATGATGACTGCCACACTTACTGCTTTGTTATTGGTAACAACGTACAGGAGCATAGGCTCTTTGTCAATGGGGGCAGCAAGAATGGGCGGCTCAGCCAATTGCTTCTTGAGGTCCTCAAAAGCCTTATCTGCAGCGTTGCTCCAAACGAAGTTATCAATCTTTTTCATCATGTGATATAGGGGAATCGCCTTCTTGCCAAGGTGGCTTATAAACTGGCTTAGAACCGCGGTTCAACCCGCCATGCATTGAACGTCATTGATGTTGTCCGGCTTAGCAAGTGAAGTCATTGCTTTGATTTTGTACGGGTTAGCCCCAATGCCCCGTTCTGACACCAGAAAGACCAGCAACTTGCCTGCAGGAACACCAAACACACACTTGGCCGGGTTGAGCTTCTTCTTGTAAACTCAACGATTGTCGAAAGTCTCCTTGAGGTCATCCAGTAGGGTTTCCTTCTTCTGAAATTTAACCATAATATCATCAACATAAGCGTGAACATTGCGCCCAATTTGCTTGTGAAAGCAATTTTGTACACAGTGTTGGTAAGTAGCCCCCGCGCTCTTAAGCCCAACAGGCATAGAGACATAGCGGAAAGCCCCAAAGGGTGTGATAAAGGATGTTTTCTCCTGGTCCTCGATGGCCATCTTAATCTGATGATAGCCGGAGTAAGCATCCAGGAAACATAAGCACTAACAACCAGCAGTAGAATCAATGATCTGATCAATGCAGGGGGAGGGCAAATGGGTCTTTGGGACAAGCCTTGTTAAGATCTGTCTAATCAACACACATACTATCGGAATCGGGGCTCCGCGGACCCAAACAAGGTTCGAACTCCAGGGCATGTGCGAAGGATTCTGCCTAGCTACGGCCTGCTTCCCACCGCCTCACGGCTTGGCTCCGGCGTGCTCGAGCGAGAGGAAAGAAGAGATGGACACAGTGATTTACCCAGGTTCGGGCCACCTTGCGGTGTAAAACCCTACTCCTGCTTTGTGGTGGATTGCCTCGCGAGGAGGATGAGTATGAACTAGTACAAGCATGAGCTGCCTCAGGAGAGCTCAAGGATCGATCCCCCTCTACAGTGGAGGCTAGTCTATATTTATACTGGCCCGGTCCTCTTCCCCCAAGGCTCTAGGCGGGAAGGGATACCATAACGGCCATATTTGAAGGGGGACAGGAGTACACCTTATCCTGACTAAAGGCGGTCTTCGCCTGCAAAGCTTCTAGTCATGACATGCAGGTGGGCTCAGTGATGACCTCCATCCTGCCGAACGAGTGGTCTCGGTCTTGTTGCACCGGAACGGCAACCTTTGGGGGATTCCTTGGGAACCCGCGTGCTGGCCTTGTCCCTCTAGCACCAAAGAGGAAACTGTCCTAGACTGCGCCCGCTGGCACCCTCCTGGCTTCCGGTCATCACGGCTCACATCACCCCGCGCCTCATGAGGTAGGGTGCGAGCCTAGAAGTATCCGCTCCTCGGGAAGCAGCCTCGGGAGACCGCTCCTCGGGAAGCCTTGGCGTAGCTCGCCTCACGAGGGTTTTGTTCGCGAAGTCTTGGAGTTGGTTCGCGTCGGGCCGCTGGTGAAGCTGCATGCTGGGCCGTAGGCAGACGGGTCTGGGTACCCCCGGTCCCAGAACTCCGATAGTAGCCCCCGGGCCCATGGCGCGCTCGACCCTATTCGGAGGCGGGGACAAAGAGGAGAGGCGAAGCGACGCGGGCCCTAACCGCCTGTGGGCCAGGCTCGACGCATGGCACACAATGGGGTACGGATGCCCCCACGTCGCCTCGGCAACTGCCCAGGCTGACAAAAATCCTAGCGCGCGTCATAGGGAAATCATTGCTCTGAAGGTGAAGGGGTGTCGGTTGGCCTTCCCTGATTGCCTATAAGAGGGCGAAGGGGCAGAGCCCTCGAACTATCTCTGTCTTCTTGCCTTTCCTTCCTCAACCCTTGCCGTTGCTGCCATGGCGCTCGTGAGGAGGTTCTCCGCCATCAAGAAGGGCAAGGCGATGCAGGAGGGGCCGGAACAGCCACATCCCAAGAGGGGGGGCAACCGCCCCTGCAAGTCTGATGCTACGCCCGCGGCTCTCCCTCGGGGACGCGGGTGCCCTCCTTCGGTGGTCCGCGCCGGCTCCGGCAGCCACGCGAAGAACCCCATCCATGGACGGGGCCACGGGAAATGGCACGTCGACGGTCGTGGGGGGCGGAACGGCGTTGGCACCCAGCCGCCTCGGTCGTGGGTGCACTCTGCCGAGTCAGCCCGCGAATTTATCGTGTGGATGGAGAGCCCGCCATGCACCTGGCTCCAGCTCCCAGTCTCCTTCGCGGGGGAGCTGGCGGTGAACGGCCCTGTCGGGCTGTGGCTGCAGCCTCACGGCTGCTGTAGTAAATCCTCCTGGGCGGAGGTCGAAGTCACCCCCTCCGGCTACATGTACTTGACCCGAGGGTGGATGTCGTTCGTCCGTGCCCGCGGCCTGAAGGGGAGTCACACCCTCCACTTCATGTTTTACGGGGTGGCGATGCTCTACGTGAGGATCTTCGGGGAGACCGGCTACCGACTCGGATGCTGCCCTGAGGGTGACAACAGCGGCAGGGACCACCTTTCCTCCGGCAACGACGGCCATAGTGGCGGCGGCCACATCCTCGGCGGTGAACTTGCCCTTGGCGACGGCCATAGTGCCTCCAGCGGCGATGGCACCTCCTCCGAGGGAAGCGGGAGAGACAACGACTATGGGCCGCCATGCCACCGCATCAAGGTGGAGGACAACTCCGACTAGGCGCCCGCAGTGTCAGAGTCGGTGCCTCAGGAGCGGCGGCCACCGGGAGGCAGTTTCTTTCGTTCCTTCTTATTTCCTGCATCGGACAATCAAGGGCCCCATGGGGGTGTGTAAGAAACCGTGGCACTTGTGCCTTTATTTTAATGCTTCTGTCCTGCGTTTAGATCATCGTGGTGTCTCCCGTTCGGGCTCGGCCACTTTTTCTTTGCGATCGCTTAGTGCTCTACATCTCCGGGACCCAGTCCCTAAGCAAGCCTCAGCCGTCGCTAGTATGCCAGGTTGAGATGCCTAGTGCAAGGCCAGGAGGTGAGGGGCTCGAGGTCTAGTAAGAGATCTTGAGGTATGATGCTCAAGAGGTCCCCCTTAACGTGCAAGCTGCTTATGATAGAAAAAGGGACTTTCGCCCGAACGAGATTGCAAAAGTAGTGTAGAAGCCAATTTGTGCGAGGCGCTGACGGGACGACTTAGCTCAAGGTGTCGCGCGAGGCGCTCGTGGCTCACGGAGGACCCATGCGTCGAGAGGGCGCGCTCTTTGCTCCTGTGATGAGTCAGCGTAATTCCTGTGAGGCATGCAAGAAAAATCAAAGTCCTTTGCTTTACGGGCGATGCCAGTGCGGCTAGACCGCGCCCCTCTTCCCGTGTTCCCCTGGCGAGGTTAGCTCCTCCCTCCCACGCTTGCCAAAGTGCTCTACATCCTCAGGACCCGGTCCTCGAGTGGTGCTCAGCCGCCGCTGGTATGTCAGGTCGCGATGCCTTGGGACAAGGCCAGGGGGTGAGGGCCCATGAGCCAGTAGGGGTTCTTGAGGCGCGATGCTCAAGAGCCCCCCTTCGACGTGCAACTTCTGAAAGCATAGATGGTCCTGGTACATGAGCAAAATGACGCAGGTGCAGGGGCGGGCCCTAACAGCCTGAGGATAATGCAGCCCGGGGGGCGCCCTTAACTGAACAAACAAAAAGTCACCTGGCAATGATGTTGTAGAAGCGTCGAGGAATCCGATGAAGCGTGCCGTGGAGGCTCGCTCCTCATGAGCTGGGCGACTCCTGAGGCTGGGGTAGCGCACAAAGAGTTGGGGCCTCACGAGGCACCAGCGCTGAGCGCCTGACCTCGTGAGACGCCAACACAAGCTGTGTGAGCCGCTGGTATGTGGCGCCCGCGTTCACCAGGCCGAAGGGCATACGGATGTAGTTGCAGGGGAAGCCCCCGCTCCGGCTGACACGTGACAGCCAGAAGAGGCCTTGAGAAGCGGCCCTGTTGAGGCCCGGAATGTTGACGCAGACGCGCAGCTCGCCACCTGCGTCAGGGGCGGCAGCTGCACTGGCGGGACGCGCGGGGCGGCGCTCGCCGTGCATGGCTTGCGCTTCCTGAAGTTCCTCGATCGCCTTCGTGATGAACTCTCGTGCTCCTGGCGGCTCGCGCCATGTCCCTTGCTCGTGGGGGCGCGCGTCAAAGCACACCTCGAAGTGGTGCCCGAGCACCTCCCTCATCGCACTGGTATGGTCAGACGCTCTCCAGATGGAAGCCCCTGAGCCTGTCCTGAGGGAGGCGCCGGGCTCGCCTTTCTATGCAGGAGGAAGAGATGCCCCGGCGGCGGGTGCGGAGCCTGAGGCGTCGCCGGCGGGTTTCTTTCCCTCTGGATGGCTCTTGGGGAGGAGCTACTTCTTCTTTGCGGGGCAGCCTTAGGGGGCGCGGCGCCACCTTCGCCATCTGAGTTCTCAGCCGCCGTGGCCTAGTAGGCGTGCTCGAGGGAGCAGACCGCGTCCTTCTCGTCACAGGCGACACTGATGACGCCGTTGCACCCTGGCGTCTTGAGGACGTTGTAGCCATGGTGGGTAGCCGCCATGAACTTGGCAAGGGCAGGGTATCCCAGGATGGCATTGTACGGGAGGCCGATGTGGGCCACGTCGAAGTCGATGAGCTCAGTGTGGTATTTGTCGCGCTTGTTGAAGGTGACAGGGAGGCGCACCTGCCCCAGGGGAGTGGTGGAGCCGTCGGTCTCTCCAGAGAATGGCTTGGTGGGCATGAGTTGGTCATAAGGCACTTGAAGCGTCTCAAAGGTCTCCATAGAGAGGACGTTGAGGCCGGCGCCGCCATCGATGAGGGTCTTGGTGACTGAGACGTTGCTGATGGTGGGCGTGCACAGCATGGGGAGCATGCCAATAGTAGCTGAACACCTGAGGTGTGATATGTCCAATTTACATCATGTTTTCCTACTGTTATTTATAATGTTTTTATGCATAATGATGCTTTATGGGGTGATTTTAATGCCTTCTCTCTCATAAAATGCAAGGTTTACACAAAGAGGGAGAATACCGGCAGCTTGAATTCTGGACCTGAAAAAGCTACGTCAGAGACACCTATTCTGCACATCTCCAAATAACCTGAAACTTCACGAAGAATTATTTTGGAATATATAAAAAATACTGGAGCAAATAACTACCAGAGGGGGGCCACCTGGTGACCACAAGACACCAGGGCGCGCTAGGCCCCCCAGGCGCGACCTGGTGGGTTGTGGCTAGGCTAGCCCACCTCCGGTGCCCATCTTCTGGTACTTAAGATCTTTTGGCCTAGAAAAAATAAGGAGAGGACTTTCGGGATGGAGCGCCACCGTCTCGAGGCGGAACTTGGGTAGGAGCACTTTTGCCCTCCGGCGGAGTGATTTCGCCAGGGGAACTTCCCTCCCGGAGGGGGAAATCAAAGCCATCGTCATCACCAACAACCCTCTCGTATTTGGGAGGCCAATCTTCATCAACTTCTTCAACAACACCATCTCATCTCAAACCCTAGTTCATATCTTGTGTTCAATCTTTGTACCGGAACCTCAGATTGGTACCTGTGGGTGACTAGTAGTGTTGATTACATCTTGTAGTTGATTACTATATGGTTTATTTGGTGGAAGATTATATGTTCAGATCCATTGTGCTATTTAATACCCCTTTGATCTTGAGCATGAATATCATTTGTGAGTAGTTACTTTTGTTCTTGAGATCACGGGAGAAGTCATGTTGCAAGTAATCATGTGAATTTGATATATGTTCGATATTTTGATGATATGTATGTTGAGATTCCCTAAGTGGTGTCATGTGAACATTGACTATATAGCACTTCACCATCTTTGGGCCTAAGGGAATGCATTGTGGAGTAGTTATTAGATGATGGGTTGCTAGAGTGACAGAAGCTTAAACCCTAGTTTATGCGCTACTTCGTAAGGGACCGATTTGGATCCATATGTTTAATGATATGGTTAGATTTTATCTTAATACTTTTCTCGTAGTTGCGGATGCTTGGGAGGGGGTTAATCATAAGTGGGAGGTGACGGTCTCCTGGACTAGGGGGTACTCACCACGTCGTCTCCCGACCAGCTGGATCGGGCCGAGGACCCCCATGGCGGTTCATTCATGGGCCACTTCGGGCAGCCCATGCCGCATACAAGGAGGTTTCCACAAGACTTGGCGCACAAGATGAGGACTCTCCTAAACCCTAGGCCTCCGGTGCATTATATAAACCGAGGCCAGGCTAGTCAATAGATGACCGGATATTCATTAGAACAATCTCGTGGTAGATACATGTACTCTGTACTACACCCCATATGAATACAATCAAAAGCAGGACGTAGGGTATTATCTCTTCGAGAGAGCCCGAACCTGGGTAAAATCCTGTGTCCATGTTACCATCGCTCCAAAACGCCTAGCTTAGGACCCCTACTACGAGATACACCGGATATGGAACCGACATTGATGCTTTCATTGAGAGCCTGCTAGGTGATCGCCATGGCTCGATGGTAGTCTAGATCAACGATCAGGTGATATTTTTTCAGTCAGATCTATTCCACGTAAATCATCTTCTTGCAAATTATTGCTTCCGCCTTGCGCTATTTGATTCCCAGATACATATCAGATCGGGACGCGTAGACAATTTGATGGCGGCGACCGAATTGGTATTTGGCGATTTATCGGAGCCGATCTGATCGCGACGGCACCGATCACGTATCCGGACAGCGGCAATTGACCGTGTAAAGGCATCATGTGCGCAACACTTTCGGGCGACTAATGATCCAGCGTGCTGTTTCCCCTCACTGATTGTGGTATATGGCCACAAGTCCCAAGGTTGCCATCTACCAGGGCCAGGTGCTGTCGGAGCATCATAATGACAGAGATCAGCCCGACCGATGCATGGTACTACTCAAAGTATGCATGCAAGGTACTACTACTCGTGGCACAATAGTATAAGTACTATTCATAGGAGAAGATCAATCACGTTCGCCCACGGAATCTAGTTTTCCAAAACTAGTACTCTACGTGTGCATTACTACTTCATGTAAACACCCAGGTGATATTTTTCCTTTATGCGAGTACTTAGTTACATTGCTTTTGTTTTTCGGGGCTATGGCTGTATCACTTTTCGCAGGAGATTTCTTAGCGGTGACACGATGGTACGGCGTTTTCCGTACTGCAGTAAGTCGGCCTCCTCGTCGGTGGTTCGGCACACACTGCTCCACAATCCGCTCTTGCTCTACAGATACGGACTTCGCGGCACTGTCGTCATCAAGCCGAACTTGTCGCCCAGGCCATATTTCATTAACTTTTTTACTCTGCTTAAATTGATTAAGTAGAGAATTTCTTTAAAACAAAATACGACTATTCGTTATTATTACTTGCTTGCACTATTCTATGTGTGCAGGTAATCAACTTCGACTGCATCATGCGGTCAACTATGCGGGCCGGCGTCGTCGTCCTGCCTGCATCGATCAAGTTGCGGCGTCGCCTCAGCGCGCATCCCTGTGTCAGCATGTCCATGGCCATTCTATCGGGACGACCTCGGCGTTCAGGCAATTGACTTACACCGCGCATTACCTGGTGCAACGACGCCCATTGAGGCCGAAGAGAGTTCGGCTCGGCACAACCACAGGGAGATTTGGCCTTCTTTTTTTCCTTTCTCCCTCTATATCATTTAATTAAGCAAGTCCGCCACACTTTCTCTAATGGTTTATCTTGCATGCACTTCCTGTGAGGCAATGAGTACTAGTACTATAGATGAGCCACGAGCTAGCCTACCTAGTGACTCCCGTGTGAAGCTATATAGTCACTTTGGGGCAATTCTCTCACTCCTATGGCTACATCCGGATCAGGTGCTATTCTTCCTTATGAACAGTATGAATTATTTGTGCCATCATATTTTCTGTTGGTTTGCACTCTGGTGTGTATGCAGACAACTGTTTGGCCTGTTTGACGCCACATTTGGGACTCGGACCGCCCTGCGAATTCAGGCTTTGTCATGCCGACGCCCCGCATCGACATTGGCTTCGACGCCAGGCCACATCTCTTTATTTTTGTTGTTGCATAAATTAATTATGCGAGGATTTTTTATATATTTATATTATTATTATTATTTGGACTGCACTATTTTACATGTGTAGGTAATCGACTTCGACTGCGTCACGCGGTCACTTCGGCAAGCCGACGTCGTCGTCCCAATCGGCATAAATCGGCTCGCGTGATCACCTTGTTGGTCGAATTGCCATACTGACATGTTCGGTTGCCTTGGGGACTTCGGCATCGCTGAGAGAGCTCTACCTCATCGAGTGTTCGGCACATAGGCCATATTTCTTTTATTACTCATTTTGCATAAATTATTTATTATGCTACGAATTTTTTTAATTTATTATTATTACTATTATCTCCGGCTTGCACTATTTTCTGTGCACAGGTAAATGCTCCGGGTTGGGCAGCGCTGTCACCTCGGCGTACCGACGTACCATGTCACCTCGGCTGGACCGGGGGCTTCGTCATCACTTCATTAACCCATGCCGGGGATTTCGGCGTCATACTACAGGCCAGCTCCATCGCCTCGGTCGGACTGGGGGTTCCACCTCGCCACATTGGCCGTGCTATGTCGCCACTTCGGAGTGCCGAGCTCTTCGCTCCGCTACCTCAGAACTGGCTTGGGGGCTGGGACCTCGTCCCACCATAAGCTCGGGCCGCGCATCGACACCGAGCACATTAACCAGCTAAGTCGCTTCCATGCTCAGTTTTCTTTTTAATTCTTGTTCGGTTCGACCAAACATTATATTTGTGTTAAAAACTTAGTTTGTCAACAAACGTTGTTTGTTAAAAACACTTCCTTTCCCATGTTAACTAGGGGCTCTTAAATTTCTATGAGCCATTTTATAATAAAAGTTTTCTTCTTAGTCGTTGCAAAGTCTTTTTCTATCACTCCTTTTTTCGACACGAGTGTGTGGTCAATAGCCTGGGAGCCTAGTTTCTCTCTCAAAGCTGCTCGAGTTTAGTTCGCTAAACTGGCCTAACAAGAAGTACTCCACCTTCGGGATAGGAGGTTGCAGCCGTAGGCTGACCCGCTTGAAGTCTTGAGATCGGATGTGTCATACTAATGCACGACAGAAGCACAAATTTTTTAAGACCAATTTCGGATTGGCACAAAAAACTTGATTTAGTTCGGACATCAAGCTTTTACATAAGTTTTTTGGCTTTTCAAGCTTATGGCACTTTTTAGCTATTTGTATGTTTTTGTTTTTAGGAAGCGGGACATCCTCATGACCGAGGTGCCCTGCATTATAATTCAGCTCGGGAGATCTCTTCCGACCCACAACTCGGCATCTTTCCCGCCGAACTACACCTCGGCGTTGACAAAATACACGCCACATCGGGACTAGTTCCCGAGCAGTGTAATGCCAGACGCCTTTAAAGCATTGGCAATATTAACGGGGGGCTGAGACTACAGCCGAACCCACCAAAACCGAGGTACCCCATGGAGTCCTCGGCAAAGCGTCCTTGGACATTGCTTTATATGCATCGGTTTTGAATTGTGTCTTCGGTCAATAGTTGGATTACCCGGCTCCCGTGCTTGCCTCCTATGTTCCGCTTTGTTCGGCTAGGTGTGCAAAGGGAGAACCACTGCGATTGTGCTTCCAACTCGAATGGTTAAGCACCTCAGTGGAGAAAGCCGAAAACTGACTGTCACAATGCGCGTAAACTGGTCAGCGGTCCGATGACTGTGTCAAACTATAAGATCGATGGAGGTCACCTCGTGTTAAACGACGGGCCATTCATAACATTGGCCTAAGTGTTAACGGCTTGACCTCGGCTGACGCCGAACACTAACCGGGGTCTAGTTACTGGCCTCCCAACTTTAAGCTCCTATGACTAAGTGAAAGTTATAAAGCCCGCATATCTGATTGCCTTGTTTCCGCTAACACAACCGCCTCCGGGCACCGAGACATCGGCTAAGGGTTGTTTTGTTATTGCAGAAACACCCTGCGTAGCATCTACAAAGGGGTGGAAGCCGACGATGGGCCACTTTCAAATGATAAACGGTCGCAACGGAGTCAAAATAAATATATATCATCAGCGTTTGTATTCATTATACAAGCGTTGCTTTCGTAATTATCGTTATAAAGCCATAAATATGCATCAATTTGACTTAAGATTTTGGCCAAGCTGGGTTGCCTGGCTCCTGTGATTACCCCTACGTTCCCGATTGTTCGGCTAGGAGGTAAAGGGAGCACCTCTGTGATTGTTACTTCCGGGTCACCCGTGTTAGTACCTCAGACTGGGTGAAGCCGAAAGCTAGCCATCTTAAAGAATATAATTGGTCGGCAACGACGGAAGTGAAAATTTAGGTTCACTAAAAACCACAGAGTTCGGGAATTTTCCCCAAACTAAATCCTCAATATTTTCCTCCCACATTGCTCGGAGGTGAGGTTTCATGATCATGATTAGCATGAAAACCCAAAGAAAGGAACCGATAGCGGGACTATTTTCTTTGGAAGATGTTTCTTATGTTAAAAAGTAATATAGCATGTCTCTCCGCGTACCTTTGTTCATAAAACCGTATGGCCAGATTGCCTTGTTTGCCATAAATCTTTGCCCTCATAAAGGCTTTATAAAGTAGGACAAACACTCCCCGGCTACTGGCCGAGGAGGTTGAAGCCGATGGTCGGTCATCAAAGTTTTGTACAATGCGGATCCGAGCATTAATGATGTAGAGTACTTGGATACGTAGAATCATTACACATAATTTGTCATTTTACTCCGGATATCGATCCTTAATTCAGCCACCCGTGCCCACATTAAGGCTCGGGGGCTACCGGGCTTCGGGCTTATCATCTACTAATATTAAAGGGGCACATCGATCCCCTGATCTGGTGTTGCCACCCGACCAGTGTCTCGGGGGCTACTGCATTGCCTATTCAATACAGAAAATTCAAAGTGCTCAGTGTTCGGCTTGACCGAACTATGGGCAAACGCGTCTTCGGACAATAATAGGTCCCATCTGGAACCTATCCGGTATCAACCTAATATATTATGGCGACTTCTCGAGACCCTCTCTCAAGGGCCCGTCCGCCGATCACTATCTCCTCTAATGTGCATCTTGGATTTTAGGCCGACACGCACCTTGAGGGCTACTGGCTACACATCTCGTCAGCAAAAAAATTGCACCACCTCGTATGTAGTCCGGCATAAAGCTCGGATACGAATGGTTGGCTCCATAGAGGGCATTTTCCCGCATTGAGCTCGGCTAAACTCCTATGACTTTTTCGAGCCAAGGTGATCTATGACACCTCGGATACAGTCCGGCGTTGGAGCTCGGATACAGTCCGGCATTGGAGCTCGGGTACTGTCCGGCGTTGGAGCTCGGGTACTGTCCGACATTGGAGCTCGGATACTATCCAGCGTTGGAGCTTGGATGTAGTCCGGCGTTGGAGCTCGGCTGCAAAGGGACACCTCGAATGCGGTCCGGCATCGGAGCTCAGATACAATCCGGCGTTGGAGCTCGGACGCAAGAGGACACTGCCGCATGGGAAACACTTCGAACCCGATGTATGGCGTAAAAATAACAAGGCATTGATAAAGGCCGAAAACTTAAAGGGCTCCTCGGATGCCCGACGTGTGCACTCTTTGGATTCAGCTCGGCGATCCTCAATCGAAGATGGGAAAGATTTGTTGAACCAGTTTTCAAGACCGGCGTTCGAAGATGAAGAACAGTTCGGAAGAACCGAGGAGCGTCCCCAACTTGAAGACCGGTTCAGGGGGCTACTGACGGTGTCCTGGACTAGGGGGTACTCACCATGTCGTCTCCCGACCAGCTGGATCGGGCCGAGGACCCCCATGGCGGTTCATTCATGGGCCACTTCGGGCAGCCCATGCCGCATACAAGGAGGTTTCCACAAGACTTGGCGCATAAGACGAGGACTCTCCTAAACCCTAGGCCTCCGGTGCATTATATAAACTGAGGCCAGGCTAGTCAATAGATGACCGGATATTCATTAGAACAATCTTATGGTAGATACATGTACTTTGTACTACACCCCATATGAATACAATCAAAAGCAGGACGTAGGGTATTATCTCTTCGAGAGAGCCTGAACCTGGGTAAAATCCCGTGTCCATGTTACCATCGCTCCAAGATGCCTAGCTTAGGACCCCTACTACGAGATACGCCGGATATGGAACTGACAGGAGGTTTGTTCAAGTAAGAACAGCACCCAAGCACCGATCCACCCACATATCAAATTATCAAAGTAGCGAACGCAAATCAAACCAACATGATGAAAGTGACTAGATGAAATTCCCGTGTACCCTCAAGAACGCTTTGCTTATTATAAGAGACCATTTTGGCCTGTCATTTGCCACAAAGGATTGGGCTACCTTGCTGCACTTTATTTACCATTACCATTACTTGCTTGTTACAAATTATCTTGCTATCAAACTACCTGTTACCGACAATTTCAGTGCTTGCAGAAATTACCGTGCTGAAAACCACTTGTCATTTCCTTCTGCTCCTCGCTGGGTTTGACACTCTTACTTATCGAAAGGACTATGATTGATCCGCTATACTTGTGGGTCATTAAGACTCTTTTCTGGCGCCGTTTCCGGGGAGTGAAGCGCTCTTGGTGAGTGGAAATCGATAAGGAAAAATTTATACTACGTGCTAAAATTTATTGTCACTTGTTACTATGGAAAGTCATCCTTTGAGGGGTTTGTTCGGGGTATCTTCACCTCGGCCGGAAGCCCAATTAGTTGCCCCTCAACCTACTGCACCTACTAAAAATATTGGTTATGAAATTCCTTCGGGTATGATATAACAACTGCTAACTAATCCTTATGCAGGAGATGGAACTGAACATCCTCATATGCATTTGATATATGTGGATGAAATTTGTTGATTATTTAAGCTTGCAGGTTTATCCGGAGATGAAGCTAAGAAGAAAGTTTTCCCTTTATCTTTGAAGGGAAAAGCATTGGTATGGTATAGGCTATGCGATGATATTGGATCTTGGAACTGGAGCCGATTGAAATTGGAATTTCACCAAAAACTTTATCCTATATGCATCTAGTTCATCATGATCGGAATTATATATATAATAATTGGCCTCGTGAAGGAGAAAGTATTGCTCTAGCTTGGGGGAGGCTTAAGTCAATGTTATATTCATGCCCCAATCACGAGCTCTCAAGAGAAATTATCATTCAGAATTTTTATGCTCGGCTTTCTCGTGATGATCAATCCATGCTCGATACTTCTTGTACTGGTTCTTTTATGAAGAAAACTATTGAATTCAGGTGGGATCTTTTAGAAAAAAATAACCGCAACTCTGAAGATTGGGAACTCGACGAAGGTAAAGAGTCAGGTATTAAGCTTGAGTTTGATTGTGTTAAATCTTTTATGAATACCGATGCTTTTCACAAGTTTAGCACTAAATATGGACTTGACTCTGAGATACTAGCCTCTTTTTGTGAATCATTTGCTACTCATGTTGATCTCCCTAAGGAGAAGTGGTTTAAATATCATCCCCCTATCAAAGAAGAAATCAAAGAACCGGTAATAGCTAAAGATGAAACTATCATTTACAATGTTGATCCAGTTGTGCCTACTGCTTATATTGAAAAACCACCTTTCCCTGTTAGGATAAAGGAACATGCTAAGGTATCAACTGTGGTTCGCAAAAGTAATATTAAAGCACCTAAACCTTCTGAACAAATTAAAGTAGAACCTAGTGTTGCTATGGTTAAAGATCTCTTGGTAGAAAATGTTGATGGGCTTGTTATTTACTTCTGTGATGAAGCTGCTAGAATTGCCAAACCCGATGAAAAAGATAAACATAGACCCGTAGTTGGCATGCCTGTTGTCTCAGTTAAAATTGGAGATCATTGCTATCATGGTTTATGTGACTTGGGTGCTAGTGTGAGTGCTATTCCTTTTACCTTATATCAAGAAATTATAAATGACATAGCACCCGCTGAAATAGAAGACATAGATGTTACTATTAAACTTGCAAATAGAGACACCATCACACCACTTGGGATTGTTAGAGATGTTGAAGTCTTGTGTGGGAAAATAAAATACCCTTATGATTTTCTAGTTCTTGGTTCCCCACACGATGAATTTTGTCCCATTATTTTTGGTAGACCTTTCTTGAACACTATCAATGCTACAATAGATTGCCATAAAGAAACTGTTAGTGTTAGCTTTGGTGATGAGTCTCATGAATTTAATTTCTCCAAGTTTAGTAGACAACCTCATAATAAAGAATTACCTAGTAAGTATGAAATAATTGGTCTTGCTTCTATTGCTATGCCTCCTACTGATTCATTAGAACAATATTTGCTAGACCATGAAAATGATATGCACTTGCGTGAAAGAAATGAAATAGATAAAATATTCTTTGAACAACAACCTCTCCTTAAACACAATTTGCCTATTGAAACCCTAGGAGGTCCTCCTCCACCTAAAGGTGATCCTGTGTTTGAATTAAAACAATTGCCTGACACTTTGAAATATGCTTATCTTGATGAGAAGAAGATATATCCTGTTATTTTAGTGCTAACCTTTCCGAACATGAAGAAGAAAGATTATTAAAAATTCTGAAGAAGCATCGTGCTTCTATTGGATATACTCTTGATGATCTTAAGGGCATTAGTCCCACTCTATGTCAGCACAAGATTAATATGGAACCTGATGCTAAACCTGTTGTTGATCACCAGCGACGATTGAATCCTAAGATGAAAGAAGTGGTAAGAACTGAAATACTAAAACTTCTGGAAGCAGGTATAATCTATCCCATAGCTGATAGTAGGTGGGTAAGTCATGTTCATTGTGTCCCTAAGAAGGGAGGTATTAATGTTGTTCCTAATGATAAAAATGAACTTATTCCACAAAGAATTGTTACTGGCTATAGAATGGTAATTGATTTTAGAAAATTAAATAAAGCTACTAGAAAAGATCATTACCCTCTGCCTTTTATTGATCAAATGCTAGAAAGATTATCTAAGCACACACACTTTTGTTTTCTTGATGGATATTCTAGTTTTTCTCAAATACCTGTTCACAATCTGATCAAGAGAAAACCACCTTTACTTGTCCTTTTGGAACCTATGCTTATAGACGTATGCCTTTTGGTTTATGCAATGCACCTGCTACCTTTCAAAGATGTATGATTGCTATATTCTCTGATTTTTGTGAAAAGATTGTTGAGGTTTTCATGGATGATTTTTCCATTTACGGAACTTCTTTTGATGATTGCTTAAGCAACCTTGATTGAGTTTTACAGAGATGTGAACAAACTAATCTTGTCTTGAATTGGCAGAAGTGCCACTTTATGTTTAATGAAGGCATTGTCTTGGGGCATAAAATTTCTGAACGAGGTATTGAGGTGGATAAAGCTAAAGTTGATGCAATTGAGAAAATGCCATGTCCTAAAGATATTAAAGGTATTCGTAGTTTCCTTGGTCATGTTGGTTTCTATAGAAGATTTATTAAAGACTTCTCTAAAATTTCTAGGCCTCTTACTAATCTTTTACAAAAGGATGTTCCTTTTGTTTTTGATGATGATTGTGTAGAAGCCTTCGAAACACTTAAGAAAGCCTTAACTACTGCACCTATTGTTCAACCACCTGATTGGAACATGCCTTTTGAAATTATGTGTGATGCTAGTGATTATGTTGTTGGTGCTGTTCTAGGACAAAGAGATGATATGAAATTAAATGTTATCCATTATGCTAGCAAAACTCTAGACAGTGCCCAAAGAAATTATGCCACTACTGAAAAAGAATTTTTTAGCGGTTGTGTTTGCTTGTGATAAATTCAGATCTTACATTGTTGATTCCAAAGTAATTGTTCACACTGATCATGCTGCTATAAAATATCTTATGGAAAAGAAAAATGCTAAACCTAGACTCATTTGGTGGGTTCTCTTGCTACAAGAGTTTGATTTACAGATCACTGATAGGAAAGGAGCTGAGAACCCCGTAGCTGATAACTTGTCTAGGTTAGAAAGTATTCTTGATGACCCACTACCTATTGATGATAGTTTTCCTTATGAACAACTAGCTGTAATAAATGCTTCTCATAACACTCCTTGGTATGCTGACTATGCTAATTACATTGTTGCTAAATTTATAGCACCTAGTTTCACATACCAACAAAAGAAAAAAATATTCTATGACTTAAGACATTACTTTTGGGATGACCCACATCTTTATAAAGAAGGAGTAGATGTGTAACACCCCATGTCATTAGCCACAGTAATCACTTTTGATAATTACAGGTCAGCATGATTAACAGTGCCAAATCATCATTTGCATCATATTGCATTTCAACTCCTAACTCAAAATTCAAATTAAATTAAAGTGGAAAATAAAAGTTGTTCAAACACAGAAACTAAAATGTTCAATAAATAACAAATATTCCAGAGACTATTCTAAAATTGTAACCAGCATTTAATAAATTAATTAAGTAACTCAAACATCCTCTAACAGTGGCTGAAAACAATATTTAATAGCCTTTTATTTAATCTAAATTAAATATGAAATTATGTTTTGCCCAAACTAGTTTTTG
Organism: Thinopyrum elongatum; assembly: GCA_011799875.1. NCBI lineage: Eukaryota > Viridiplantae > Streptophyta > Magnoliopsida > Poales > Poaceae > Thinopyrum > Thinopyrum elongatum. The sequence continues at coordinate 401,879,279 of CM022302.1, read as the reverse complement.
GTGTTAGAATATAATGCACTGTGATTTATGGACTAGGTCACACTTTTTACAAAATTCATTTAGGGCCCAAACAATTAGCAAAACAGAAAAGAAAAGAAAACAGAAAAGGCCTAAAGCTCTACTGTGCACTTAGGCCTGCTGCTACAACGCGGCCCAGCCCACCTGGCGCCGTCCCCTACCTCACTGCTCACCCGCGCCCTCGCTGTCGAACGCGCACGCGCGCGCGCACCTGGACCCCCCTCGCCTACGCTCGACAGCGCACGCCGCATGCCGCGGACGCCTACAAGGGCCGCCCCTCGACCCCGCGAACGAACCCTAGCCACCATTCCCCCCCGTTCTCCCTCGTTCCCCACCTCGCCCGGCGCCGCCATGATCGGCCTCCGTTGAAGCTCGCGGCCACCGCCACCTTTTCACCCCACCGACGTGCCCACACGCTTCCCCAACGTCGACTACCTCCTCCCCACCGCTCAACCGAAGCCAGGAGCACCTACTGCGGGCGCTACGAGCTCGCCCCCACCGCACGGGCTCCGGTGATCGCCGCTTCGATTCGCGCCGCCCCGAGCTCCTCCGTTCTTCCCCGGGCCTTCTCTGCACTGCTGTGAGCACCTCGACCCCCTCCCCCTCTCCCCGCGCACTCTCCGTAGCCATAGCCACTGCCCCGACGAAGCCCGAACCCACCGCCGCCTCGTTTGGTCGCCGACGCTTCTCCGGTGACCATTTGGTCACCCGCGCGTGACCAACACACTCACCGCACCGCGTGGGGCCTCCCCAGCGCTTCGCCTCGTCCATTTGCGCGTCGTGTCGCCGTTCGCCACCACACCCGAACACCGCCATCCGCCATTGCCGCCGTAGTGCTCGTCTTCGGCTGCCCCGCCTCGCGCCAGTGCCGTAGATCGACGCGGCGTTGTCTCCCCGATCGAACGCGACCGGAAACGCCTCGAATGGTGCCCTGTGCGCCGTTTTCGAGCCTCGCCGGAGTTTCGCCGTCGCGGGCGAGCTCGGCGGCGCTGCTCCGGCCGGCGTGCTGACCTGGCCTGGATGGGCCCTGCCCCGTGCCACTGACCCCTCGGCCCCAGTTGACCTGCTCGCCAGGTCAACTGCTGACTGGGCTGGCCCCTATCTATGACATGTGGGCCCCGCCTATTTAACTAATTTAAATAAATAGTTAATTAGTTAATTAAGTTAATTAGTTATACTAACAGTCACTGACTACTGGGGCCCACCCGCTAACTAACCTAATTTAGTTAGTCTAACCCCTCTGTTAGTGCCCCTGTCAATGACATGTGGGTCCCACTGGACCCACCTGTCTGGTTTGACTGGTCAACCAACCAGTTGACCTGCTGATGTCACCTCTGCATCACGCTGACATCATCGGGCACTGTTTTGGATAATGTTTGATTAAATAAATAATTAAATTCAGAAAAATGATTAAAACTTTAGAAAATCATATAAAATAAACCGTAACTCCGATGAAAATAATTTATATATGAAAGTTGCTCAGAATTTCGATATGAATCTAAATACGCCCTTCGTATTCCTGTCAGATGCCCCTAGCTAGATGAACATGGAACTTTTAGACCAATTTTTGATAAATGAATAGTGCCCAACTTTAATTAAATAAATCCGGATAAATTCCTAAATTAACTAAATCATTTAGTTAGGCAGTAGAACACCCCGGCATATCATTTAGTCATGTCATGCATATTGTTTGCATTTTTGCCGTGAATTTATTGTTTCTCTCCCCCTCCTTCTCTCTCGATAGACGCCGAGACCGATGACGTTGCAGCCGGGTATGACTACGCTACAGACGAGCAGCCCGTTGACGATCCCTCTCTCTTGCCAGAGCAACCAGGCAAGCCCCCCCCCCTTTGAACATCCAAATATCGCCCATTCCATTTCTCCTGTTTGCATTAGATTTTGCTACTGTTAATGTTTGCTCCTATTCTGATGCATAGCCTGCTTTTGTAACCTGTTTATTGTTACCTTACCTGCCTATGATAAACTGCTTAGTATAGGTTGGTAGTGAACCATCAGTGACCCCCACCACCTTACCCTTGTTGCCCCTGCTTGATCATCGATGACTCAATCAATGTGATCGTCGACCAGAGACCGACACATCACTTCACCCCCTTCATTGTACGACTCTGCATAGTTACTATCGAGTACCGAGGGTGATACCTCGAAACGCACTCCTGATGAATACTCTACAGTGTAGCTGTTCAGTCGTGGTCATCGAGGGTGATTCCTTCTTGTCCACTTCCGATACGACTCTGTCGTGCAACCCCTTAGTGTGAACCTCGAGGGTGATGCCTCCTACGTTCACCCTGATGATTTCATCGAGTGGAATTCGCCGAGGGTGATTCCTCGGGTTTTCCCCCTTGATGTTATGACCACACGGTTACTTTGACCTTTGTTACAGGCGGGTCGACCCTGATGGGTACCCGCAGGGGATCTATGATGTCGGGTGTGCCGGAAGGGCACTCGAGTGTGATATTGTGGCGGAGCTTCAGAAACCCTGATTGTCTCCGCGTGTTACTAAATCAGCCTATCGGATTTGGGTGTTTGATCTGAGTGGGTCGACATGCCCTATACGCACTACCACCACGCGGGACTATGGTTTATGGGGCCCTCTATGTCGTACATTTCTCCTGAAAGCTCTTCAGACGTCATGGTTCACCGTGCGGGCTGATTGTTGGGATTGGGCTGGATACTTCACTGACGAGTTCAGTGTCGCGCCTGCACCCCGGCCAGTCTCGCAACGCGCAAGGTGCCCAGGGCGATGGCCCAAGACCTCTGGGTGCATAGGTTAGTCCGCGCGTGCTGACCTCTCTGCTGAGCCTAGGTAGGGCGCTGCTTCGTGTTGATCTTCCGAGGCCGGGCATTACCCAGCAAGTGTGTCCGGCCAGAGTAGATCGAGCGTGTTGGGTAACAGTAGTGCACCCCTGCAGGGATGAATGATCTATCGATAGCCGGTCCTACGATAAAGGACGCTCAATTTGTATATCCCGATCTACTACTTGAACTGGATACTTGTTACTTAATTGAAGCTTCGGGATCGCTTTCTCGCTGGGAGTCGAGGAAGGATCTCTAGGCTTGCTTCAACATGTTTGCTTAATAAAATGCTATTCTACTCTCTTCTATTGCTGCAAGATGGTGGCTTCGTGAAGATGCTAGTCTTCGATAGGACTAGGCCTTCTCTCTATTCTGGCATATCTGCAGCCCAGTCCACATATACAGCCTATTTCCTTTGATAATGTTGCATATGTAGTGTAGATCCTTGCTTGCTGAGTACTTCGGATGAGTACTCACGGTTGCTTTGTTACTTCTTTTTCCCCATACCCCACTTTGATGATACATCAGACGATGGAGCCCCGGAGCCAGATGCCACCACAGGAGCTTACTACCAGGAGGGTCCAGAGGGCACGTACTACTGGATCGAGCCAGCCGACCAGGAGTAGGATCGGAGGCTCCCAGGCAGGAGGCCTACGCCTTTCGATCTAGAGTCGTTGTTTGTGCTAGCCTTCTTAAGGCAAAACTTGTCTAACTATGTATGTACTCAGATAATATTTGTATGACTGACTTATGTATTCGGATCCTCGTGATCCCTGGTCTGTAATATTGTGGATTTCCGTTTATTTGTGTTAGAGTTGTGTTGTGATATCTTCCCGTGAGTCCCTGTGCTTGATCGTGCATGTTTGCGGGTATGATTAGTGCACGATTGAGTCGGGGGCGCCACAAGATGGTATTATTAGACGTTGTGTACCTGAGCATGAACAGGAACAAATACTACGGAAATGTCACTCTGAAGCCTATGGAGGACATCATGCAGGAGATAGAACTGTGCATAAGGTATTACAATCTAGTTTTTATTGGCCTACTCTTTTCAAGGATGCCCGTAAGTTTGTCTTGTCTTGTGATGAATGCCAAATAATAGGTAATATCAGTAAGCGTCAAGAAATGCCTATGAATTATTCACTTGTTGTTGAACCATTTGATGTTTGGGGTTTTGATTACATGGGACCTTTTCCTTCCTCTAATGGGTATACACATATTTTGGTTGCTGTTGATTATGTTACTAAGTGGGTAGAAGCTATTCCAACTAGTAGTGCTAATCATAACACCTTCATTAAAATGCTTAAAGAAGTTATTTTCCCAAGGTTTGGAGTCCCTAGATATCTAATGACTGATGGTGGTTCACACTTTATTCATGGTTCTTTTCCGTAAAATGCTTGCTAAATATGATGTTAACCATAGAATTGCATCACCCTATCACCCTCAATCTAGTGGTCAAGTTGAACTTAGCAATAGAGAAATAAAATTAATATTACAAAAAACTGTCAATAGGTCCTGAAAGAATTGGTCTAAGAAACTGGATGATGCACTTTGGGCTTACAGAACAGCTTATAAAAATCCTATGGGTATGTCTCCTTATAAAATGGTTTATGGAAAAGCTTGTCATTTGCCTCTTGAGTTAGAGCATAAAGCATATTGGGCAATTAAAGAACTCAACTATGACTTCAAACTTGCCGGTGAAAAGAGGTTATTTGATATTGGCTCACTAGATGAATGGAGAACCCAAGCTTATGAAAATGCCAAGCTATGTAAAGAAAAAGTTAAAAGATGGCATGATAAAAGAATACAAAAGCGGGAATTCAAAGTGGGTGAATATGTTCTTTTGTACAATTCCCGTTTTAGATTTTTTGCAGGAAAGCTTCTTTCCAAATGGGAAGGACCATATATTATCGAAGAGGTTTATCGTTCTGGAGCCATCAAGATTAATAATGCCGAAGGTACTAACCCGAAGGTGGTCAATGGTCAAAGAATTAAACACTATATATCAGGTACACCTATTAATGTTGAAAGCAATATTATCCAAACCATGACACCGGAGGAACACATAAAAGAAACCTTCCAGAACACTCCAGAACCCTGAAAAAGAGGAGGTACGTGATACGGTAAGTAAACGGACTCCGAAAAATCCGCAAAAATATTTTCTGTCAGTTTTGGAATATTAAAAAAATAGGAAATTAAGAAATAACTGGGAAGGCAACCGAGGTGACCACGATACACCAGGGCGCACCTGCCCTTCCTAGCGCGCCCTGGTGGGTTGTGGTGCCCTCGGGCACCTTCCCGACTCCGTTTTCCTTCCGTATGCTTGTTTCCCAAGATAAAAAAATCTTTATATATAGCCCCGAATGATTTGACCACCGCATCGCAGAAAAATGCTCTGTTCTTGTTTCGTGCTGTTTTCCTGACAGATCTGAAGATATGTCGTCTCAAGATTCTGATGGAGAAGGTTATGTTACCCACCGTACTCTAGATCCAAACATCTTTAAGAAGACCTTCCCATATTTTTGGTTCATGGATGAGGAGGAGGACACTGATCCAGAGGAGACGGAGGATGCATCCTCAGATGAAGATGAAGTTCCATTACCTCAACCTGGAGATATGCACGTGGAGTTGAAGATGTCAAGTCTCCCAAACAAAACTAAGACCCAATCTATCCCTTCTCGTTTTCTGCAGGAAAGCAAGGCAGCATTATGCAAGAAGATATTAAAGCTTGAGCTAGAGAATGAGGATCTTAGGGAGGGTAATTTTAGCCTCCGACGCAAGATGGAGAAGAAGAACACTACTACATCATCACCATCACCATCATCATCATCATCTTCCCCACCAAAGGAGACTTGAGTACACGGGTATGGGCACTCCCCTTGGCTTGTGCCAAGCTTGGGGGAGATGCCCCGGTATCGTATCACCATCACTCTTATTACCTTTACCTATCTTAGTTCGATCTTTAGTTATTTCGTGGTTTAGTTGAATAAAAGTTTAGTATGATCTATTTTCGAGTGCTAGTTTCATAATCTATCTATCTATGTAATCGAGTGAGAGTTATATAATAAAGTTTAGTTTGAGTTTTTGCTTCTTTACTTTTATGTTTCAATCAAAATAAAAGGGAAAAAATGAAAAAGATCATGTAATAATCTTATGGTAAGTAATGACATCACATAAGGAAAAGTATAAGTGGTAAAATTTGTTGGAAATTGACAAACATAGCATTGGTCAATGATGCAATTCATGAAAGAATTAATAAGGGAAGAGAAGATTCACATGCAAATACACTATCTCAGACATCTTTTATGATTGTGAGCCCCCATTAAATATTATATGCCAAAATTGTTGACGTTGGACAAGGAAGACAACGTAATAATTTATGTTTGTTCATATTCACATAGAAGTTATATTGTCATAGATCCTTCAACATGTGGTGCTTGCTCAATATCTTTACTAGCCAAAATTCCGCACTAAGTAGAGATACTACTTGTGCATCCAAAAACCTTAAACCCAAACTCATGTTTTGAGAGTCCACCGTACCTACCTATGGATTGAGTAAGATCCTTCAAGTAAGTTGTCATCGGTTCAATAAGGCAATAAAAATTGCTTATAAATGTGTTTGATCATTTAGTGTAAGAGAAAATTTTAGCGTTGTATGAACTTGTGATGGCAAAGTAATAAAAGCGATAGACTGCATAATAAAGGTTGCTATCATAAGGGGCAATATAACATGATGTTCTTTTGCACTAAGAGATTGTGCATACAAACCAAAAAGCGCATGACAACCTCTGCATCCCTCTGCGAAGGGCCTATCTTTTACTTTTACGTAATTACTTTTATGCAAGAGTCAAAGTATTTTCCCTATTCCTTTTTATTTTCTCTTTTTGCAAGCATCATGTGGTGGGGAAAGATCTAGGCACATATATCCAGTTGAATGTGAGTGAGCATGAGTTATTATTGTTGACATCACCCTTGAGGTGAATGAGTTGGGAGGCGAAACTATAAGCCCCTATCTTTCTATGTGTCCGGTTGAAACTTTTTGCTCATGTATATGCGGTGACTGTTCGCAATCATAGAAGAATAAATGATGATTGAGTATGTGGACTTGCCAAAAGGCTCTGATACGAGACCCTTCCTAAAATTATGATGAATTGTAGTTGCAAAGTTGACTGAGAACATAGTTTGTTGGTTTTCAATAGAGTTTATGCTTTTTACTTCGATGTTGTGATGAATTGTTACTTGTTCATGAGAAGTTATATGATAAAGTTATATGATAGAGCTTTATAATAAAGTTTGTTGCTGTTATAATAATAAGCATGATGCTACTATGTCAGTATTTTGTTTTTATCTACACCTCTCTCTCTAAGCATGTGGACATGATTTTCGATATCGGCTTTCGCTTGAGGACAAGCGAGGTCTAAGCTTGGGGGAGTTGACACATCCATTTTGTATCATGTTTTCCTACTGTTATTTATAATGTTTTTATTCATAATAATGCTTTATGGGGTGATTCTAATGCCTTTTCTCTCATAAAATGCAAGGTTTACACAAAGAGGGAGAATACCGGCAGCTGGAATTTTGACCTGAAAAAGCTACGTCAGAGACACCTATTCTGCACATCTCCAAATAAGCTGAAACTTCACAGAGAATTATTTTGGAATATATAAAAAATACTGGAGCAAATAACTACCGGAGGGGGGCCACCTGGTGACCACAAGACACCAGGGCGCACCAGCCCCCCCAGGCGTGCCCTGGTGGGTTGTGGCCAGGCTAGCCCACCTCCGGTGCCCATCTTCTGGTACTTAAGGTCTTTTTACCTAGAAAAAATAAGGAGAGGACTTTCGGGATGGAGCGCCGCCGTCTCGAGGTGAAACTTGGGCAGGAGCACTTTTGCCCTCCGGCGAAGCGCCGCCGTCTCGAGGCGGAACTTGGGCAGGAGCACTTTTGCCCTCCGACGGAGCGATTCCGCCGGGGGAACTTCCCTCCCGAAGGGGGAAATCGAAGCCATCGTCATCACCAACAACCCTCTCATCTTTGGGAGGCCAGTCTTCATCAACATCTTCAACATCACCATCTCATCTCAAACCCTAGTTCATCTCTTGTGTTCAATCTTTGTACCGGAACCTCAGATTGGTACCTGTGGGTGACTAGTAGTGTTGATTACATCTTGTAGTTGATTACTATATGGTTCATTTGGTGGAAGATTATATGTTAAGATCCATTATGCTATTTAATACCCCTCTGATCTTGAGCATGAATATCATTTGTGAGTAGTTACTTTTGTTCTTGAGGTCACGGGAGAAGTCATGCTGCAAGTAATCATGTGAATTTGATATGTGTTCGATATTTTGATGATATGTATGTTGAGAGTCCCTTAGTGGTGTCATGTGAACCTCGACTACATGGCACTTCACCATCTTTGGGCCTAAGGGAATGCATTGTGGAGTAGTTATTAGATGATGGGTTGCTAGAGTGACAGAAGCTTAAACCCTAGTTTATGCGCTACTTCGTAAGAGACCGATTTGGATCCATATGTTTAATGCTATGGTTAGATTTTATCTTAATACTTTTCTCGTAGTTGCGGATGCTTGCGAGGGGGTTAATCATAAGTGGGAGGGTTGTTCAAGTAAGAATAGCACCCAAGCACCAATCCACCCACATATCAAATTATCAAAGTAGCGAACGCAAATCAAACCAACATGATGAAAGTGACTAGATGAAATTCCCGTGTACCCTCAAGAACGCTTTGCTTATTACAAGAGACCGTTTTGGCATGTCCTTTGCCACAAAAGGATTGGGCTACCTTGCTGCACTTTATTTACCGTTACCGTTACTTGCTTGTTACAAATTATCTTGCTATCAAACTACCTATTACCGACAATTTCAGTGCTTGCAGAAATTACCTTGCTGAAAACCAATTGTCATTTCCTTCTGCTCCTCGTTGGGTTCGACACTCTTACTTATTGAAAGGACTACGATTGATCCCCTATACTTGTGGGTCATCAATATCTGGCATAGACTCCATCACTGACTTCCAGCATATCCATGACCAGCTCATAACTCTTCATCCTGGCTACTGGTTCCATATTCGTTGTATAGGTGGGAAACTTGCGAGGTCCCTTGAAATCCTACGGCAAAAGCTCGTTCCTCAGAGCCGGCCCCAAGCTTTGGGTCCCAATGGTCCTTCTAACGAACCCGGTTCCTACTAAAGCCGGTTGAGTTGTGGCGGGCGGGGTCGTCACGTTCCGCGCTGCTGGCTGTTTATGCCCAACAATCACATTGGCTGCATGTCGCGCGCCTAGAATCAATTATAGCCTGTGCGTCTGAGGCCGCCGGTCTGGGTTGCTGAATCGGCTGCTCTGGAGCCGGCTGTTGATGTTGGCGCTCCCTCTAGCGACATGCACTGCTCGAAACTGCGGGAGCAGGCAACTCTCCATGTCGACTCCTACTCTGACTATGATAAGGTGTAGAGTGTAGCCTGTTAGGACTATGGGAATAATCTGCCTGTTGTGTGATCGTTGTCTGCAACATCTCGATTGCCTTGCTGGCTTCAACCTCGAGTGGACTATTCCCATGGATCGGGATCAATGAAAGGTTGCGAGTCGCAGCCCGCACATTGTTCACCGGGTTAGAATAGTGACCCGGCGGCTTATGGAAACGCACCGGTTACTGTGGGATTGGCTATTGGAAAGCTGGCTGCTGCTGTGGTGGCTGAATTTGTTGTCGGGGGTTGGTACTGCTATGGAGCCGGTGGCGGCGGCTGCCGCTGTTGGAGCTGGTTTGCGTTTGGGAGCCTGACACCTTTAGCCAATTGGGGCATAGTGGTCGCCACACCTAGCGCAGCCGTGCCGGCTCCTGGCATGGTCTGGAGAGGAGGGTCTTATGGCGTCTGGAAAAGCGTCTGTGGCTCAAACCCGTCTGGAAACTAGCTTTGGTACCTTCTGTGTTGTATCGTGGCCAGCTCTACCTGGCGAAAATCAAGATGAATTCCCTCGTTCTCCAAACGCTGGCCTCTTGAAGGACATTGTTTCGGACCATAGCGAGACGTGTGTTTTCTGCATTGATTTCCTCTGGCTAGCTGTTCACGACACTTCTTGATCTCTGCCTTTCGGGCATCCAAATTCTCTGGAGTAACCGGGTCTGCAAGAAGCGTCCCGAGTGCCGCCGCTGTTGCTGCCAGCGCCTGTGCACCTGAGATCTCTGTGACGGTTCCTACAGCCGCGGTTGTCACAGCTGCTACGCCGTTGGTCAACTGACCCGGCGTGACAAGAACCAGATTCTGGCTCGAGGATGGATTTGACGTGGCTGTGACCAGGTTTCGTTTCCTTGAGTGTCGTAGATAGGCGGAGTCTGCTGCTGATTCTCTGCCATGTAGACAACTGCATGACGAGGTGGCCCGTAAAATGTCGGGTACTCTTCCTCATTCGAGTACCCACACAACTTCTCATCGAAAAGCGGGGGGATAGACCCGGTCTCACCGCGGTCGTTCTCGCCGATCGATGATTCGCCATTAGAATAGACAAGCGTAGCACTTCCTGACACAGAGTCGACAGAGATTGCCGGCTCTTGTGTGGTTCCATCGATGAAGCTGACGAGAGCGTTTGTCTTACTGAAGGAGACCTCGGTTCCTAACTCGATGGAGTCGGCGGTGCTCTCCGGCTCCTATACGAACCCGCTGATGAAGATGTGGATCTTGCCAAATGGGAACCGGAATCCTAACTCGATGGAGTCGGCCTCGGGACACTAGCCGACATCGTCGATGTAGAGCTTGCCATGCCGACTCTTTGTCATCCGGCCGATCGCGAGCTTCTCGATCCCTGGAAGAGCTCCCTCCAAGAATACAACACCATTGTGCGCTGCCCCCATGGTGGGCGCTAACTATCGCAATTTTGTCACGGAAAGTGTCCTCATAGGAGAACTAAGTTGTGAGGCCATAACTGCTAGGTGAAGCCTTGGATGGGGTTGATCGAAAATGAGAGACACGAGTTTACCCAGGTTCGCCCCCTCTTGATAGAGGCAACAACTTGCTCCTGCTAGATTGCTATTGATGATGATGATCTCGATTACAAGGGTGCTCTTTCGCTACCAATGACTCGAGAGATTCTAACTTGTCCCTTTGGACGACCCAAGGTCCCCGGTGTTACAAGATAGTCCGGGTTCTACCCAAAATAGGATTCCTATGCCAAGTCCTTCGTGCCTTCCAAGTATGGACGGCTCCACCTTGAACGCGGATCCAGGCGAGCCAGCTCTCATCTTCTTAGGTTGGGTTACCTTCCGGCCCATGGATATCCGGCTCAGGTAACTTCATAGATGACCCGACCCTAGGCCTCCTAGGCCTGGCGGGTTTATGTCTTGGGCCTCTTAGCCGGGTTTCCTCCACGGGTAACATCCCCGACACCGGGTGAAACCACTCAGTGAGACCAATCAGTACAAAAGGTTTGAACTTTAGGCGTCTCGGTGAGACCGGGTGAAAACGTTTGGTGGCTCTGAGTTGTGATGACCTAAGCACTTTCCACATTTCAGTGTCACTAACTGAAACCATTTGGAAATTCCAATGAATTTCAATTGGCAACAGAAGGTTGGCAAGTGCTCTTCGGTGGGACCGAAGTTCTAGGGTTTTAGGTAACGACTATGTCATGAATGGCTCGGTGACTCCCGGTGTATTTGGTTCGATGAGTCCGAGTTTCACTTATGGTTTGTCTCATAGTGGAATGTGGGAATTTGAATGAGGCTTTTGGAGCTTGATCTCTAGGCACTTGAGCAGTGATTCCATGATCACAACCTCATCCCATTTTGATAGTATTGGCATACCTATGGACTCAATTTGATCTTGGATCACTTAAACATAAAAATGAAGTCTTGAGGCATGGCCAACACTCTTCCTTAGCATTTTTGAGGGGTCTACTTCACTTCCTAAAGTTGTCCCTAAGTTGAACTTATCCTGAAATGTACTCAAGGAAAACATTAATCCAATAATATGTATGTTGACATGAATTAACAAAACCACCAAGGGAGTGGATGTGCTTTCAACTGATCAACCACCAAAGTAACAAATGTATCCCCATTGGTGTGCAGGATATGCTCTTCGACCGATTGCAGCCATAGAACCACATTTGCCATGGAAAATGCATCGAAGCGACCTCTACCCATAAGCTAGAATGGACCCCATGAAGTTTGAAGCAGAATTCACACCAAGGAGCCATAATTTTGGGTTGGTTCCATCAAATTGGGAAAAGTTATTTGCAAATATGATGTGCCTAGCGTGCTATCACTGCCATAAGAGACCTCTAACTAGATTTTTTCTGATGAGGAAGTGTCAATTGAAGGAGATGAGGCAAAGGATTGGATCATACCCTTGGCTGGAGGAGGCGCCGAGGACATCGAGTCCACGGCGGCCTTCCCCAGTTCCTCTGATGCACTGCAGTGGCCAGCGGGCCCGAGGTTGGTGTCACGGGATACAGATCTCCGGCCGCCACTCGTCGAAGGCGAGGATAGAGTCGTGGACCCCTTGCTTGAGCTCCTCCTTGAGGCCCTGTAGTCCCCGGTCCAACGACGCCTTGTTGAGGATCGTCGCCCCCTCCTCATATTCCTTTAGGGCCTCCACGAATTTGGCGATTTGCTCCTCCATGGCGTCAATGCGCTCACTCGTCTTCCAACGCGTTTGGTGGTGGCGGCGGTAGTGTGGCTTGCCTCTGAATACCAACTAATAGGATCACACTAGTCTCTCGCTGATGTATCGATTAATCAGTAGCAATATTGTCCGGAATTACAAGATTGAGGAGGAAAGAAGAGAGAATGGGGAAAGGGGGTGAGGGAGTAGGTGAGGAAGAACAACCAACCACCAATATCATCAATGCCCTAGTACTCTGCTAGAGCACGCATATATGATGCCCCCCAGCTATCCCTGGACGTTGGGCCTGCCGGTTACCACGTCCACTCGTCGCTTTGTGGACGGCTGGCAAGTGAGGTCCCTAACAGTTATTTGTGGAAGGAAATTTAAACCACAATCAATTTTTGCCTTAATAGGTCACGTGACAACCTATTTATCATATACTCCTTTTACCCTATCGTATACTCAACAAAACAACCAATCTATTTATTAGTCTTAACTAGCATTTGGTGAATCGACACCTTCTCCTTGTATCCGGCAACCACCTCAGCATTATCCCTTCCCGACCATCGTTACTCCTACCCTTGTCTCTCCGCCCGCGCGCCGCAGTTGTCATTATGTTGACTCCCAAGCTTTTTGTTTTATATAGTTAGACCGACTTTACAACACCACCAACAAAATTATCCATCGTCACCCGCCACAAACAACACTGTCTCGCCCTATCACAACCAACAACGCTCGCCGCCACCAAAATTATGAATTATCCATCGCCCGCCGCCACCAACAACGCTATCTCACCCTAACACAACCATTGCTTGATTCAGCTCGTCGACATGCTCTACGCAGTGTTGAGACTTGGGAAGAAAGAGAGAGTCAAGAAGATGCGTGTCCATGAATAGGAGATTCCTCATCACTTAGTAAGAGATCCGAATAAATCTGATTTACTCAAGATCGCCTGGGAGAGCTGCCACAAACGGTCTGAAGAAACAATCGCACCGTCACGTTATTATTATTAACAAAAAAACAATTCAAGCAACACAGTCAGTGAGCAGCCCACGGATGAAACGGAAACGGGTTCACTAGCCCCGGCACGCAAGCAAAGGAGCCGCTGCGCTGGTCGGGCCAGAGGAGCTAGCACACGACGCCGTGGAGGCGGGGACGAAACGGGCCCGGACCGGACGGCCCTCCGCGGCTCCGCGCAAGAAAGTAAGCGGAGCGCCGGAAGGCAACAAAAAACAGGCACCGCACCGCCCGTTTGACTGCGCTGCATCAGCGTCCACACCCGGGGAGTCCTCCCCCCATCGCTCCCCTCGTATCGTCGTCTTGCCATTTTGACCCTCCCGTTCCCATCCCCCCGTGCATAAAGCTTTCTTTAATCGCCAGCTCTCGCTCGCTCGCCCGCCCGCCCGCCTCGCCCTCGCCTCTCCTCCTCTCTCCTCCCTTATTCTAATCCTCCCCTCGCCGTGGAGGGTTAGGGTTTTGAGGAGGAGCCTAATCTCGTAGAAGTAGCAGTGGTAGTAGACAGAGGGTGGCCGAGGCGAGGCGGGGCGAGTCTCTCTCTCTATCTCCACCCCGTCCAGAGCCGCAGCCGAGGATTCGGGTCGTGAGGTGTGCAGATCCAGGCGCAGGCCCTTTTTGGGACGCAGGATAGAGACGGTGAAAAGGCGACGCGGGTCTGCACTCGTGTCGTGTATGCTCCTCCCGGGGGACGTGGGAGGATGAGCTTCGGGGGCCTCTTCGACGGCGGCGGCGGCGGCGGCATGCAGTTCCCTTACGCCGGCGCCTTCTCGTCCTCGCCCGCGCTCTCCCTCGGGCTGGTACGTGCTCGGCGCTCGTCACGGCCGGAACGCTATTTCGCTTTGCTTCGCCTTGCCGTGGTGGGTGATTGGTGGAGTTTTTCCTTTCGTTTTCAGGACAACGCCGGCGGCCGAGACGGCGGCATAGGCGGGCGGATGTTTGCTGACGGCGCGGGCGGCGCGATGGCCAGGGACGCGGAGGCGCAGAACGGCAGCCGGTCCGGGAGCGACCACCTGGACGCCATCTCCGGCGTCGGCGACGACGACGACGACGCCGAGCCCAGCGGTAGCAACCCCCGCAAGCGGAAGAAGCGCTACCACCGCCACACGCCGCAGCAGATCCAGGAGCTCGAAGCGTAAGAGCCACCGCCCAAAGCTATTTGCATCCACCTTCTCTCTCCGCCTTTTTCCTCTTGTCCTCTCATGCATGGGTTGGTCGTCGTCTCCGCCTCGTGTAGGCTGTTCAAGGAGTGCCCCCACCCTGACGAGAAGCAGCGCGCCGAGCTCAGCAAGAGGCTCTCCCTCGACGCGCGGCAGGTCAAGTTCTGGTTCCAGAACCGCCGCACGCAGATGAAGGTAGATTTACCATTCGCGATCCATTTCTCATTTGGCCCGTTCGTGGTCTCGTGCGAATCCTGACGCGTCGTTTCCGCGCCCAGACGCAGCTGGAGCGGCACGAGAACGCGCTGCTGAAGCAGGAGAATGAAAAGCTGCGCACCGAGAACCTGACCATCAGGGAGGCCATGCGCACCCCAATGTGCGGCGGCTGTGGCAGCCCGGCCATGCTTGGGGAGGTCTCCCTGGAGGAGCAGCACCTGCGCATCGAGAATGCACGGCTCAAGGACGAACTCAACCGTGTCTGCACCCTTGCCACCAAGTTCCTCGGCAAGCCCGTGTCCCTTCTGTCACCGCTCCAGCTGCAGCCACACCTGTCGATGCCCTTGCCGAACTCCTCACTGGAGCTAGCAGTCGGGGGAATCGGCGGCATAGGGTCTATGCAGCCTTCAATGCACGGTATGATGAGTGAGTACGCCGGGGGTGCCTCAAGCTCGATGGGCACCGTCATCACACCAGCACGGGCAACTGGGTCTGCTTTAGCATCGATGGTGGACATTGACAGGTCTGTGTTTTTGGAGCTTGCAATCAGCGCAATGGATGAGCTTGTCAAGATGGCACAGACCGATGATCCTCTGTGGGTTACGGGATTGCCTGGTTTTCCGGACAAGGAGTCACTCAACTTTGAGGAGTATCTCCACTCCTCCCAGCATTGCATTGGCATGAAGCCTGTTGGATTTGTGTCTGAGGCCTCTAGGGAGTCAGGCCTGGTCATCATCGACAATAGTGTTGGCCTTGTAGAGACCCTTATGGACGAGGTTCGAGCTCATACTTTTTCCCCTTCATATATTTGTTCCTGTTTATAAAAGGTGCTTATATTATGCTTATTATGCTGACGTTGCTCCATTCATTTCACAGAGGCGGTGGTCCGACATGTTCTCATGCATGATTGCTAAGGCCACAATCCTTGAGGAGGTGTCTAACGGCATTGGTGGAAGCAGAAATGGAGCGTTGCTGCTAGTAAGTGCCTAACAGTCCCCAGTGTCCATCGTATGCAATGAGTGTCGGCACATGTGACCTGAGTTGCTAATTTTTACTTGTGTTTTCTTGCAACAGATGAAGGCTGAGCTACAGGTGCTCTCACCTCTGGTCCCCATAAGGGAGGTTATTTTTCTCAGGTTTTGCAAGCAGCTGGCTGAGGGTGCCTGGGCAGTGGTGGATGTGTCCATTGATGGATTGTTGAGCAATCAAAATTCTGCTACCACATCCGCAGGCTCAAACTTGAAGTGTAGGAGGCTACCTTCCGGCTGTGTGATGCAAGATACTCCCAATGGCTACTGCAAGGTAATAACCAACATTATGATCACTGTAGTTTGCGACTGGAACTTTTGCACGAAAGTAACTGGTCAAAGTTTTCCGGGAGCATTAGAAGTAACCACGTTACTTCCACTACTTCTCCACTACCACTGTACCTTCTCTTAGAATTTGGGGAGAGTGGCGTTGTTTTTGGAAGTGTTTGTTTTATCTTGCTGATTATAATTTATAATGTGATTTGATGATGCCCATGCAACATAGTGTTCACAAGTCAAGGCCTAATTGATTAGTTAGGGTCATGAACCCACCACCCACATAAACAAATCAATTGGTCAACGAGGAGATGGGTTAAACAAGCTACCTGGAGTAATTAAACATTTCTGTGGATCCAACACAATTACCCAAGCATGTTGATCTGCTTGTTTAATTGAACCACCAACTTTTCTAGGGGATTAGATGCTTCTACCCCTTGGATGGAGCACCTTGGGTAACTTATTGTCCTGTATTTTTTCAAGGTGTCCCTGACATGTTGAAATCTGCGACACTTGCTCATTTCCTTTGTTATGTCTGTGTACCTGAGCTTTGCACAGATCTTGAGACGTTCTTAATATGCGGAACTGATTAAGGAAACTGTTGCTTTAAAAACTAGTGGTGTACAAGTGAGAAATAACTTGTTTTCTTGTGAAAATACAATGAGAGATCTCTCTTTTATTAGTTTGTTGAAGTAAATAGTAGTCCTGTGAGTTATGGGATCAATTTCAGGAGCAATTAGTCGATGTTCCAGGAGCAATTAGTTGAAGAAATATTCTAGAAGTAGTGTATATGCATCATTTGGGAGTTTGCAGACAAGAAATCAACAATGTAGCATCAGACTCATGTCAAAATTTGCTGGCAAATCCATGTGCAGAAGTATCTGCTATTCTATTATAAAACTAGAGATATGCTCTTATCTTGCTCTGGATGTAATTTCTTCTTTTATTTATACAAGCCGTTTTCATTTCTTATTGTGGATCCCTTCCTTCCATGTTACTAAATCTCTTACGTATCCTTTCCAAGTCTCACCACAGTAATAGTAAAATGGTATGCCTGGTGCAAACTACTATAATTCAACAATTGCACAGTAGAAGTTATGGTGGAACCCATGGACCAACAGTAGGTCCACATCTATGTTCTGGTTAACTGGCAAACTGCCCAATGTGTAGTTTTCACGTTTTTACTTCAAAACAGAAGTACTACATCATATGGTTAAAAAAAAGAGCTATCTAATCTCTGCACTGTGTACCCACAGTTGTGTGTTGTATTGCGCTCAGAACTCGGTTGTTGTATTACAACACCCCAAGACAATTGCATGTGGGCGTGCATTTATGGCTAACAGATGCATTTACCCTGTAGGTCACATGGGTTGAGCATACTGAATACGATGAGGCATCTGTCCATCAGTTCTACCGACCACTTCTCCGATCTGGTCTTGCCTTTGGCGCCAGCCGTTGGCTCGCCACTCTGCAGCGCCAGTGTGAATGCCTGGCCATCCTCATGTCCTCTGCTACAGTGTCACCTAATGAACCAACAGGTACAGAAATTTCGGAACCTTTCCTATTTTCCATGTACACCCTGTAAAGCCCACTGTTTCTATGTCAAATAACACACGCTAGCTACATTTTAATATTAAGACCCCATTTTATCAAGTAGCTTACTATGTTACAAATAAGACTACTACTTTTGAAATAATTCTGTTCTGTTCGAAATAATACTTTGGTAAGTACACTTATTTAGAATGTCGATAATAATATGTTGCATTTGGTGCCAGCTATATCGCAAGAGGGTAAGCGTAGCATGCTGAAGCTCGCACGCAGGATGACGGAGAACTTCTGTGCGGGGGTGAGCGCATCATCTGCGCGTGAATGGAGCAAGCTGGATGGTGCAACAGGTAGCATCGGTGAGGATGTGCGTGTCATGGCACGAAAGAGCGTGAGCGAGCCTGGGGAGCCACCGGGGGTGGTGCTGAGTGCCGCCACATCTGTATGGGTGCCTATTGCCCCTGAGAAGTTGTTCGACTTTCTGCGTGACGAACAGCTGCGTGCTGAGTGGGATATCCTCAGTAATGGAGGACCCATGCAGGAGATGGCTCGAATTGCAAAGGGGCATCAGAATGGAAATTCAGTCTCCCTCCTCAGAGCCAGTGTGAGTATTTCTTAATCTGCTTCTGTTCTATTACTTCTTTAATAGTTAACTGGTAAAGAGGTTTTCCCAGATGGTGAAATTATGTCTAGGGTATGGCACATCACTTTCACCAGAGTAGATATGAACCTGCAACAATTTTGTTGTTTGTTCCACATGCCTACCCATAAATTGGTATACGGCTGTGCATAATTTTTGAAGTCTACTTAGATGGATTTAGTACTTGATGAAAAAAAAAAGATTTAGTACTCCATTTTACGTCACTTTCTAGCTGACCACTGACATCACAAACAGCTTACTGAACTCTGGAAATGTTTTACATACATGGAAAAGTTTCTGGGTGTCACAAATATAGGCTAGCTGACGATAGTCTCGGAGCTGTCACATAGAATAATACTTCAACACCATATCCATTATCCAGTAATAATCACTGTTGTGAACCAATGATGACAAGGAGAAGATCACAAAGAAAAGTCTGGCAACTTTCCATCAAGTACTGTTAGGAGTCTAGGGCAGCTGAAAAAAGGTCGTAATCATGGGCCAAAAGCTAAAGCCGACTAGAAAGTCTAGAATGAGTAGCGCCACACTTTTACACAACGTCTGCGGAAGGGTCCAAAACTGGGACCAAACTGGGGAACGAGGCGCAGATCTGCTTGAAAAGGTGTCAGGTTGACAACTTTCATTACTGTTTTGTAATGCGTACAAAGTGTTAGAATCCAAGCCCAAAGCTGTCCCGGATCCTTTGTGCAGCTCGTGTAGATCCTGATCCCAAAGACTTCGTAAGAAAAGAAAAGAAGAACCCAACCTTTTCTCGTGCAGATAATATGCCATGTACTCTCTATTCTGAACTGTTTAATTGTCAGATATGAACTATTGACTGCTCCATCAAAATTTCAACATTTTTGTTCTGGACATTTTGAGTTCCACTATTGATACTACCAAATGTTATAAAAAAAAATCTCTGATTATTCATACCTTCTGCTGCAGGCCATGAGTGCCAACCAGAGCAGCATGCTGATCCTTCAGGAAACGTGCACTGATGCATCCGGGTCGATTGTTGTATACGCTCCTGTGGACATCCCGGCAATGCAGCTCGTCATGAACGGCGGGGACTCCACCTATGTCGCTCTGCTGCCATCTGGATTCGCCATTCTGCCCGACGGTCCTAGCATCGGCAGCGAGCACAAGACCGGCGGCTCTCTGCTGACCGTGGCATTCCAGATTCTTGTGAACAGCCAGCCCACCGCCAAGCTCACCGTAGAATCGGTCGAGACCGTGAACAATCTTATCTCCTGCACTATCAAGAAGATCAAGACGGCGCTGCAATGTGCAACGCCTGAGTGTTAGGGTCGATTTTGCCTTGGGGATGACCGGCGACGTCGAGCCTGAGTCAAGAACGAACCGCGCAATGAAAAAAAAAATCCTTTGCTAGGTGATAAGGATCTTACCTGAAAGGTCCTTAGCACAGAGCAATGGTGGTGGTTCGGGTATTGACTCGGCCTCTTCCGTCGGCTGTATTCGCCGGTGCCATGCATTTTAGACATTTCTTGAAGGACATGCTATAGTTCCATCGTTTTAGGGTGAACTTTCGGCTGGCTCGTTGCCTCTGTTTTGTCCGTCTCTCTTTCTGTTGTAAGGATGAGCTGGTGTGTAAGTGGAGACTCAGGAATGCTGGGTTGATCTACTAGTGCCGTCCATAGGTTCTGGTAGAGGTCTAGAATCAAACATGAACGTTTGAAAGCTATCAGCCAAATAATGTCTGGCGTTGCTGTGGATCAACTGGGATTTATTTTGGAATCAATGGCCGGCCAAAGTTCAGATTACTGCCGCACTGGCACTCTTCTTGGCTGTAGTCTTTGGTCAGGTGTAAGTGGTAAGGATAATTTCCGTTCAAAACTGTTTCCGAATCCGTTTTTATAGGATACGGTAAGAGATTTTTCACATCCGACAACAATCCGATCCGAATCTAAGCCCGATTGATAGGATACGGTGTAGGATATGATATTGCTAATATACGATGCATTAGGATAATCCGTTTTTTCTTGCCGGATAATCCGACCTTTTAATTTCCGGATCCGATTTATGGGTGATTTTGTAAGTATTAAATAGTAATATATGAATGTTATCTTTACTTATGAGACAAGACATATATTTATTAGTGATTTATTTGGCTTATTTTAATACCATCTAGTGCTTTATGTGTTCTTAACGTGTATAAGTATTAAAATTTGCTCATTGTTTATGTTTACTTTTAGTTTGAAGCATTTATATCTTCCTCGTATATGAATATGGTAAATGACCGTTTCCGATCCGACGCCGTTCCGTTACCGTACCGTGTCCGAATCCGTATAATCCTCTATTCGAATCCGCATAATCCGGTATTCGAATCCGCATCCGTTTCGCTTTCGAATCCGAAAATAAATATGGAATAGATATGGTATAAGGATTATCCGTCCGAATTCGATTTCACCCCTAGTCTTTGGTCATGTAGGTGCTGTTTGGAGTACCTACAGTTTGGTCATAAAGAGCGGTCTTAGAAAGGTCCTGTGAAGTTCAGTATGCTATCAAGTCTCGTGCAAAGAAATACTGTGGGTGCTCAGCGTCAACACGAGCATAGGATTCACTGCTCTGTGCCGGCCTGCGGCGTGGGGTCGCTGGCTGTTACGTCGATGGCGATGGGTCGTGCTGCTGTCACACCCAGTTTGACAGTTTGCACGTACAGCCGAAAGGTTTTTTTTTCATCTCAACGACCTAGAGGAAAATGCACAAACAAACAATTGGATCAGAAGAGAAATCCAATAGGTGCCAAGCAAAATGGCCCGCAGCACCGTCGTTTGCACCACCGAAATCTATCGGCTTTCCGGCGCTGTCAACAAACAGGCCGGCGCTCGTGACGTGACCCGCGTGAATTGGGCGGCGACGACTGTAGTCTTGCTCACTCCCGAGTCCGATGCCCGCTCAAACGTGTCATGAATCATACAGGATGCCTTTGGTAACCCCATCCAGCCCAACCAGGCCCGCTGGATGCAACCTTTTTTTTTATGTTGGGTTGTTTGGTTATATGTAATCATTGTTGGATCTGCGTCGCACGGTTCTTAAAACATCATTTTGACTGCATCGCTGGAAGCGCTCAAATCGACCGTTTCCAGCTAGTCATGCCCGCTCGATGGCTCTGGCAGCCATGCATGTATGTGGTTAGCACGTATTTTCTTCTAAGCACCTCTTTAATCTCCCTCGTCTCTTCTACACAACCGCACTTCGATTCGTGATACACTGTACATGAAAAATATGCACCTCGGTGTTCTGATTGCATTCAGTCGATTGGATCGTAGTTTCGTTCACTCTATATGTTGAATTTTGTGTTCATATTTGAAGCTTTTTTGGACAAATTTTGACAAATACATGAGACACGGTCGACCGTTTAAAGTTTCCTTTGAGGAGTAGTTTCACCTCGCTGTTTGACACGACTTTCGTATTGTGCGTTTTCTGTTTCACTAATCATAGATGAGTAGATCTACCCGTGACAGTGTGTGGAGGTTGGAGGGTAGCGTGTCGTCTTCGACGAAGATGACTGCTGAGTAGACCTCCTCGCCGAAGGAGATGACATCGCGGAAGGCATCCTCGTGCGCAGAGGAGGTGGTGTCGTCGGCGTAGGCCAGGAAGCAGCCCTCGCTCCTCCAGACGTCGACGTGCCTGCTCGCGCCGCAGCTGGTGAGCTTCTTGGCGGCCGTGGCGAGGCACGCCAAGCAGTCTCTCAGCACGGGGTCACCCAGGCAAAGGCTCCGGGTAGCACGACCAGGAGCGGCAGGAGGGTGACCCGGAAGGCGGCAACAACGTCGTCGTCCGAGGCAGGGGGCAGGGTGCGGTCGTCCATGGCATAGTTGGTTGTGAAATGCAGCTCCATGGTGCGACTGAGCAGCAAGAGGACGAAGAAGAGGAGGGCGACGAGGATGGCTATGGTGATGAGCGCGCAGGCGGGCGCCATGGACGTGCGTGACAGTCCCTCGCGCCGGCGGTGATAGTGGCAGTGAGTCAGTGGAGGAGTAGCCACCAGAGATCAGACAGTTCCGGTCGTAGTGGCAGTGAACGTTCTACTTTAACCTCTCTGTTCAGTGTAGTTGATAACTCCTAATCACGATGCATGTATGCAACCAAACACCGGCTAGAGGAGTCTTCCACGATGCAGGCAACCTATATGCAGGTAACCAATCAACATGCAAACATCGTATTTTGGCATGTATCTTCTCAACCAGGTCTACTAAGCCTCGCCCGGTTTTTCCATGCAACTCGAAAAAAGGGGCAGGTGTTGGGTAACGTTGCATGGAAAACAATTTTTTTTCTACGCACACACAAGATCTATCCATGGGGATGCATAGCTACGAGAGGGGGAGAGCATCTACATACCCTTGTAGATCGCTAAGTGGAAGCGTTTATCAACGCGGTTGATGTAGTCGTACACCTTCCCGATCCGTCCCGATCAAGTACCGAACGTACGCACCTCCGCGTTCAGCACACGTTCAGCTCGATGACGTCCTCGCCTTCTCGATCCATCAAGAGAGGTGAAGTAGTATATGAGTTCCGGCAGCACAACGGTGTGGTGACGGTGGTGGGGAAACTATTCTACAGGGCTTCGCCAAGCACAACGGACGTGGACAGAGGAGGAACTAGAACTAGAGGGAGAGGGGGCGCCGCACACGGCTTGGGGATTCGTGGTGTGTGTTGCCCCCTCCCTTCCTCTCATATATATAGGTGGGGTGAGAGGAGGCAGCCCTAGGCGCGCCCCCCCTTTCCTTCCTCGAGGCGTGAAGGAGAAGGCAGGAGGGGGGCTGGCGGCTGCCCTGCCTCAGGCGCACCCCCTTCCATATTTGGTGCATGCGGGGGGAGGAAAGGGGGGCCGGCTGCCCTAGGGCGCCACCTCCTTCGTTCTGTGCATGGGCAGGGGAGGTGGAGCGCGCCCAGCCCCTTGTGGGCTGGTGTGCCTCCCTCCTTTGGCCCATGAGGCCCACCAAGTCCTACCAGTGGCCTCCCGGAACCCCTTCCGGTACTCCGATGATAATCCGATGCATTCCAAAACCTTTCCGAAACCCGAATACTATCATCCTATATATCAATCTTTACCTCCAGACCATTCCGGAGCTCCTCGTCATG
The DNA here is from genome assembly GCA_011799875.1 of Thinopyrum elongatum. Taxonomy (NCBI): domain Eukaryota; kingdom Viridiplantae; phylum Streptophyta; class Magnoliopsida; order Poales; family Poaceae; genus Thinopyrum; species Thinopyrum elongatum. The sequence goes on along the minus strand of CM022302.1, from coordinate 401,855,846 downwards.
TCCGTGATCTCATCCGGGACTCCGAACAACATTCGGTCACCAACATACATAACTCATATAGTACTATATCGTCAACGAACGTTAAGCGTGCGGACCCTACGGGTTCGAGAATGATGCAGACATGACCGAGACGCTTCTCCGGTCAATAACCAATAGCGGGACCTAGATGCCCATATTGGTTCCTACATATTCTACGAAGATCTTTATCGGTCGAACCTTTATGACAACATACGTAGTTCCCTTTGTCTGTCGCTATGTTACTTGCCCGTGATTCGATCGTCGGTATCTCCATACCTAGTTCAATCTCGTTATCGGCAAGTCTCTTTACTCATTCCGTAATACATCATCTTGTAACTAACTCCTTAGTCACTTTGCATGCAAGTTTCTTGTGATGCTGTATTACCGAGAGGGCCCAGAGATACCTCTTTGTCATACGGAGTGACAAATCCCAATCTCGATTCACGCCAACTCAACAGACACCTTCGAAGATACCTGTAGAGCACCTTTATGATCACCCAGTTATGAAGTGACGTTTGATAGCACACAAGGTATTCCTCCGGTATCCGGGAGTTGCATGATCTTATGGTCGAAGGAATATGTATTTGACATTAAGAAAGCAGTAGCAATAAACTGAACGATCATATGCTAAGCTAACGGATGGGTCTTGTCCATCACATCATTCTCCTAATGATGTGATCCCGTTATCAAATGACAACTCATGTCTATGGTCAAGAAACCTTAACCATCTTTTGATCAACGAGCTAGTCTAGTAGAGGCTTAATAGGGACTTGGTATTTGCATATGTATTCACACATGTATTTAAGTTTTTGATCAATACAATTATAGAATGAATAATAAACCTTTATCATGATTAAGGAAATATAATAATAACCACTTTATTATTGCCTCTAGGGCATATTTTCAACAGTCTCCCACTTGCACTAGAGTCAATAATCTAGATTACATAGTAATGAATCTAACACCCATGGAGTCTTGGTGCTGATCATGTTTTGCCTGCGGAAGAGGTTTAGTCAACGGGTCTGCCACATTCAGATCCGTATATACTTTGCAAATTTCTATGTCTCCATCCTTGACCTTTTCACGAATGGAGTTGAAGCGTCGCTTGATGTGTTTGGTTCTCTTGTGAAACCTGGACTCCTTTGCTAAGTCAATTGCTCCAGTGTTGTTACAAAAGATTGTCATTGGACCCGATGCACTGGGTATTACACCTAGATCGGATATGAACTCCTTCATCCAGACTCCTTCATGCGCTGCTTCCGAAGCAGCTATGTACTCCGCTTCACACATAGATCCCGCCACGACGCTCTGCTTGGAACTGCACCAACTGACAGCTCCACCATTCAATATAAATACGTATCCGGTTTGCGACCTAGAGTCATCCGGATCTGTGTCGAAGCTAGCATCGACGTAACCCTTTACGACGAGCTCTTCTTCACCTCCATAAGCGAGAAACATATCCTTGGTCCTTTTCAGGTACTTCAGGATATTCTTGACCGCTGTCTAGTGATCCACTCCTGGATTACTTTGGTACCTCCCAGCCAAACTTATGGCAAGGCACACATCAGGTCTGGTACACAGCATGGCATACATAATAAAACCTATGGCTGAGGCATAGGGAATGACTTTCATTTTCTCTCTATCTTCCGCCATGGTCAGACTTTGAGTCCGACTCAATTTCAAACCTTGCAACACAGGCAAGAACCCTTTCTTTGACTGGTCCATTTTGAACTTCTTCAGAACTTTGTCAAGGTATGTGCTTTGTGAAAGTCCTATTAAGCGTCTCGATCTATCCCTATAGATCTTCATGCCTAATATATAAGAAGCTTCACCGAGGTCTTTCATTGAAAAATTCTTATTCAAGTATCCTTTTATGCTATCCAGAAATTCTATATCATTTCCAATCAGCAATATGTCATCCACATATAATATCAGAAATGCTACAGAGCTCCCACTCACTTTCTTGTAAATATAGGCTTCTCTGTAAGTCTGTATAAAACCAAATGCTTTGATCACCTCTTCAAAGCGTATATTCCAACTCCGAGATGCTTGCACCAGTCCATAGATGGATCGCTGGAGCTTACACACTTTGTTAGCACCTTTAGGATCGACAAAACCTTCTGGTTGCATCATATACAACTCTTCTTTAAGAAACCCGTTAAGGAATGCAATTTTGACGTCCATTTGCCAAATTTCATAATCATAAAATGCGGCAATTGCTAACATGATTCAGACAGACTTAAGCATCGCTACGGGTGAGAAAGTCTCTGAAGGAAATATGCCCTAGAGGCAATAATAAAGTTATTATTTATTTCCTTATTTCATGATAAATATTTATTATTCATGCTAGAATTGTATTAACCGGAAACTTAGTACATGTGTGAATACATAGACAAACAGAGTGTCCCTAGTATGCCTCTACTTGACTAGCTCGTTAATCAAAGATGGTTAAGTTTCCTAGCCATGGACATGTGTTGTCATTTGATGAAAGGGATCACATCATTAGGAGAATGATGTGATGGACAAGACCCATTCGTTAGCTTAGCATAATGATCGTTAAGTTTATTGCTATTGCTTTCTTCATGACTTATACATGTTCCTATGACTATGAGACTATGCAACTCCCGAATATCGGAGGAACACTTAGTGTGCTATCAAACATCACAACGTAACTGGGCGATTATAAAGATGCTCTACAGGTGTCTCCGATGGTGTTTGTTGAGTTGGCATAGATCGAGATTAGGATTTGTCACTCCGATTGTCGAAGAGGTATCTCTGGGCCCTCTCGGTAATGCACATCATATGAAGCCTTTCAAGCAATGTGACTAATGAGTTAGTTACGGGATGATGCATTACAGAATGAGTAAAGAGACTTGCCAGTAACGAGATTGAACTAGGTATGATGATACCGACGATCGAATCTCGGGCAAGTAACATACCGATGACAAAGGGAACAACGTATGTTGTTATGCGGTTTGACGGATAAAGATCTTCGTAGAATATGTAGGAGCCAATATGAGCATCCAGGTTCCGCTATTGGTTATTGACCGGAGATGTGTCTCGGTCATGTCTACATAGTTCTCGAACCCGTAGGGTCCGCACGCTTAACGTTCGATGACGATTTGTATTATGAGTTATGTGATTTGATGACCGAAGTTTGTTCGGAGTCCCGGATGAGATCACGGACATGACGAGGAGTCTCGAAATGGTCGAGAGGTAAAGATTCATATATTGGAAGGCTATATTCGGACATCGGAAAGGTTCCGAGTGATTCGGGTATTTTTCGGAGTACCGGGAGTTACGGAATTCACCGGGAGAAGTAATGGGCCTTATTGGGCCATACGGGAAATAGGAGGCAGCACAGGAGGTGGCGCCCCCCCCCCCCAAGCCCAGTCCGAATTGGACAAGGGGTTGGGGCGCAACCCCCCTCTTTTCCCTCTCCTCTTGGTGGAATCCTACTAGGACTTGGAGTCCTAGTAGGACTCCCCCCCCCTTGGTGCGCCTCCCCCTTAGGCCGGCCACCTCCTTCCTCCCTCCTTTATATACATGGGAGGGGGGCACCCTAGAACACACAAGTTGATTGTTTAACCGTGTGCGGTGCCCCCCTCCACAGATTTCCACCTCGGTCATATTGTCGTAGTGCTTAGGCGAAGCCCTGCGTCGGTAACTTCATCATCACTGTCACCACGCCGTCGTGCTGACGAAACTCTCCCTCGGCCTCAGCTGGATCAAGAGTACGAGGGACGTCACCGAGCTGAACGTGTGCAGATCGCGGAGGTGCCGTGCGTTCGGTACTTGATCGGTTGGATCGCGAAGACGTTCGACTACATCAACCGCGTTACTAAACGCTTCCGCTTTCGGTCTACAAGGGTACGTAGACACACTCTCCCCGCTCGTTGCTATGCTTCTCCTAGATAGATTTTGCGTGATCGTAGGATTTTTTTTGAAATACTACGTTCCCCAACAGTCTCATCGTAGTCAACCCCTTGAACTTGTCGAAAACCTTTTGCGACAAGTCGAGCTTTGTAGACAGTGATATTACCATCAGTGTCCGTCTTCCTCTTGAAGATCCATTTATTCTCAATGGCTTGCCGATCATCGGGCAAGTCCACCAAAGTCCACACTTTGTTCTCATACATGGATCCTATCTCAGATTTCATGGCCTCAAGCCATTTGTCGGAATCTGGGCTCATCATAGCTTATTCATAGTTCGTAGGTTCGCCGTTGTCTAACAACATGACTTCCAGTACAGGATTACCGTACCACTCTATTGGGGAATGTTGCATGGAAAACAAAAAATTTCTACGCACACGCAAGATCTATCCATGGAGATGCATAGCTACGAGAGGGGGAGAGCATCTACATACCCTTGTAGATCGCTAAGCGAAAGCGTTTATCAACGCGGTTGATGTAGTTGTACACCTTCACGATCTGTCCCGATCAAGTACCGAACGTACGGCACTTCCGCGTTCAGCACACGTTCAGCTTGATGACGCCCTCGCCTTCTCGATCAAGCAAGAGAGGCGAAGTAGTAGATGAGTTCCGGCAGCACAACGGCGTGGTGATGGTGGTGGTGAAGAACAATCTCCGCAGGGCTTCGCCAAGCACAACGAAAACTATGACGGAGGATAAACTAGAGGGAGAGGGGGCGCCGGCACATGGCTTGGTGAATCGTGATGTCCCCCAGGGGCTAGCCCTGCTCCTCTATTTATATGTTGAGCCCTGGGGTCGTTTCTTGGAGAAAGAGCCTCCTCAAAGTCGGTTTGGAACGCAAGGACGAGTCCTTCTCGGTTTCCAGTACCAGACGCCAGGGTCCCTGGCGTCTGGTCCCTGACCTCCGCAAAACTTCCTTTTGCACCGACCTAAAGCCGCGTGGGCCTTACCCCTTGGCCCAACCATATCATCCTATATATCAATCTTTACCTCCGGACCATTCTGGAGCTCCTCGTCATGTCCGTGATCTCATCCGGGACTCCAAACAACATTCGATCACCAACATACATACCTTATATAATACTATATCGTCAACGAACATTAAGCGTGCAGACCCTACGGATTTGAGAATGATGTAGACATGACCGAGACGCTTCTCCGGTCAATAACCAATAGCGGGACCTGGATGCCCATATTGGTTCCTACATACTCTACGAAGATCTTTATCGGTCGAACCTTTATGACAAATACATAGTTCCCTTTGTTTGTCGGTATGTTACTTGCCCGAGATTCGATCGTCGGTATCTTCATACCTAGTTCAATCTCGTTACCGGTAAATCTCTTTACTCGTTCCGTAATACATCATCTTGTAACTAACTCCTTAGTCATTTTGCTTGCAAGCTTCCTGTGATGTTGTATTACCGAGAGGGCCCAGAGATACCTCTCCATCATACGAGTGACAAATCCCAATCTCGATTCACGCCAACTCAAACAGACACCTTCGGAGATACCTGTAGAGCATCTTTATGACCACCCAGTTATGTTGTGACGTTTGATAGCACACAAGGTATTCCTCCAGTATCCGGGAGTTGCATGATCTCATGGTCGAAGGAATATGTATTTGACATTTAAGAAAGCAGTAGCAATAAACTGAATGATCATATGCTAAGCTAACGGATGGGTCTTGTCCATCACATCATTCTCCTAATGATGTGATCCTGTTATCAAATGACAACTCATGTCTATGGTCAGGAAACCTTAACCATCTTTTGATCAACGAGCTAGTCTAGTAGAGGCATACTAGGGACTTGGTATTTGCTTATGTATTCACACATGTATTTAAGTTTCCAATCAATACAATTCTAGCATGAATAATAAACCTTTATCATGAATAAGGAAATATAATAATAACCACTTTATTATTGCCTCTAGGGCATGTTTACAAGACACTCTGGTGCGGTACGTGTTCTGGTCGACCTACGAGGTTCAGTAGTAACTTGATCCGAAGTTTCATGATCATCATCATTAGCTTCTTCTCTAGTTGGTGTAGGCATCACGGAAACGGTTTTCTCTGATGTTCTACTTTCCAATTCGAGAGAAGGTACAATTACCTCATCAAGTTCTACTTTCCTCCCACTCACTTCTTTCGAGAGAAACTAGAAATAACCCATTCTTAGCAACAAAGATCTTGTCTTCGGATCTATGGTAGAAGGTATACCCAATAGTTTCTTTAGGGTATCCTATGAAGACGCACTTCTCCGCTTTGGGTTCGAGCTTATCAGGCTGAAGCCTTTTGACATAAGCGTCACATCCCCAAACTTTAAGATACGACATCTTAGGTTTCTTGCCAAACCATAGTTCATACGGTGTCGTCTCAATGGATTTAGATGGTGCCCTATTTAACGTGAATGCGGCTGTCTCTAATGCATAACCCCAAAACAATAATGGCAAATCGGTAAGAGACATCATAGAACGCACCATATCTAATAAAGTATGGTTATGACGTTCGGACACACCATTACGCTATGGTGTTCCAGGTGGCGTGAGTTGTGAAACAATTCCACATTGTCTTAAATGAAGGCCAAAGTCGTAACTCAAATATTCACCTCCGTGATCAGATCGTAGAAACTTTATTTTCTTGTTACGATGATTCTTCACTTCACTCTGAAATTCTTTGAACTTTTCAAATGTTTCAGACTTGTGTTTCATCAAGTAGATATACCCATACCTACTCAAATCATCTGTGAAGGTTAGAAAATAACGATACCCGCTGCGTGCCTCAACACTCATCGGAGCGCATACACCGGTATGTATTATTTCCAATAAGTCATTAGTTCGCTCCATTGTTCTGGAGAACGGAGTTTTAGTCATCTTACCCATGAGGCATGGTTCGCAAGTATCAAATGATTCATAATCAAGTGATTCCAAAAGTCCATCCGCATGGAGTTTCTTCATTCGTTTTACACCAATATGACCTAAACGGCAGTGCCACAAGTATGTTGCACTATCATTATCAACTTTGCATCTTTTGGAATCAATATTATGAATATGTGTATCACTACGATCAAGATTCAACAAGAATAGACCATTCATCAAAGGTGCATGACCATAAAAGATGTTACTCATATAATTGAACAACCATTATTCTCTGACTTAAATGAATAGCCGTCTCGCAATAAACAAGATCCAGATATAATGTTCATGCTCAACGCTGGCACGAAATAACAATTATTGAGGTCTAAAACTAATCCTGAAGGTAGATGTAGAGGTAGCGTGCCGACGGCGATCACATCAACCTTGGAACCATTCCCGACGCGCATCGTCACCTCGTCCTTAGCCATTATTCGTTTATTTCGCAACTCCTGTTTCGAGTTACAAATATGAGCAACCGAACCAGTATCAAATACCAATGCGCTACTACGAGCATTAGTAAGGAACACATCAATAACATGTATATCAAATATACCTTTGTTTACTTTGCCATCGTTCTTATCTGCCAAGTACTTAGGGCAGTTCCACTTCCAGTGACCATTTCCTTTGAAGTAGAAGCACTCAGTTTCAGGCTTGTGTCCAACTTTGGGCTTCTTCACGGGAGCGGCAACTTGCTTGCCATTCTTCTTGAAGTTCCCTTTCTTTCCCTTGCCCTTTTTCTTGAAACTGGTGGTCTTGTTAACCATCAACACTTGATGCTCTTTCTTGATTTCTACCTCCGCCGATTTCAGCATCGCGAAGAGCTCAGGAATCGTTTTCGTCATCCCTTGCATATTATAGTTCATCACGAAGCCTTTGTAGCTTGGTGGCAGTGACTGAAGAACTCTGTCAATAACACTCTCAACTGAAAGATCAATTCCCAGCTGAGTCAAGTGGTTATGATACCCAGACATTTTGAGTACGTGTTCACTGACAGAACTGTTCTTCTCCATCTTACAGCTAAAGAACTTGTTGGAGACTTCATATCTTTCAACCCGGGCATTTGCTTGAAATATCAACTTCAGCTCTTGGAACATCTCATATGCTCCGTGGCGTTCAAAATGTTTTTGAAGTCCCGGTTCCCAACCGTAAAGCATGGCATACTGAACTATCGAGTAGTCATCAGATCGAGCCTATCAGACGTTCATAACATCTGCATCAGCTCCTGCAGCAGGTCTATCACCTAGCGGTGCATCAAGGACATAATTCTTCTGTGCAGCAATGAGGGTAATCCTCAAGTTACGGACCCAGTCCGTGTAGTTGCTACCATCATCTTTCAACTTAGCTTTCTCTAGGAACGCATTAAAATTCAAGGGAACGATAGCACGGGCCATTGATCTACAACATAGATTTGCAAAAACTATTAAGACTAAGTTCATGATAAATTTTAGTTCAAATAATCAAGTTACTAATGAACTCCCACTTAAATCAACATCCCTCAAGTTGTCTAAGTGATACATGATCCAAATCAACTAACCCATGTCCGATCATCACGTGAGATGGGGTAGTCTTCAATGGTGAACATCTCCATGTTGATCATATCTACTATATGACTCACGTTCGACCTTTCACTCTCCAGTGTTCCGAGACCATGTCTGTACATGCTAGGCTCGTCAAGTTTAACCCAAGTATTCTGCATGTGCAAATCTGGCTTACACCCGTTGTATGTGAACGTAGAGTCTATCACACCCGATCATCACGAGGTGCTTCGAAACAACGAACTTTAGCAACGGTGCATACTCGGGGAGAACACTTTTATCTTGAAATTAAGTGAAGGGATCATCTTATAATGCTACTGTCGTTCTAAGCAAAATAAGATGCATAAAGGATAAATATCACATGCAATCAAAATATGTGACATGATATGGCCATCATCATCTTGTGCTTTTGATCTCCATCTCCAAAGCATCGGCATGATTTCCATCGTCACCGGCACGACACCGTGATCTCCATCGTTGCGTCGGGGTCGTCTCGCCAACTATTGCTTCTACAACTATTGCTAACACATAGCAATAAAGTAAAGCAATTACATGGCGCTTAAGTGATTGACACACATGTCATACAATAATTAAATACAACCCTAAGGCTCCTGCCGGTGTCGTACTCATAGACATGCAAGTCGTGAACTTATTACAAACCATGATCATCCATACATCAACATATATCACATCACGTCTTGACCATATCACATCACAACATGCCGTGCAAAAACAAGATAGACGTCCTCTACTTTGTTGTTGCAAGTTTTGCGTGGCTGCTACGAGCAACTAGCAAGAACCGTTCTTACCTACGCATAACCACAACGGTGATTATCAAGTTGCTATTTAACCTTCTGCAAGGACCGTCGTAGTCAAATCTGATTCAACTAAAGTGGGAGAAACAGACACCCGCCAGCCACCTTTATGCAAAATAAGTTGCATGTCAGTCGGTATAACCGGTCTCATGTGCGTGAACATGTAAGGTTGGTCCGAGCCGCTTCATCCCACAATACCGCCGAATCAAAATAAGACATTGGTGGGAAGCAATATGTACATCACCGCCCACAACTCCTTTGTGTTCTACTCATGCATATCATCTGCGCATAGACCTGGCTCATGATGCCACTATTGGGTAATGTTGCATGGAAAACAAATTTTTTTCTATGCACACACAAGATCTATCCATGGAGATGCATAGCTACGAGAGGGGGAGAGCATCTACATACCCTTGTAGATCACTAAGCAGAAGCGTTTATCAACGCGGTTGATGTAGTCATACACCTTCACGATCCGTCCCGATCAAGTACCGAACGTACGGCACCTCCGCGTTCAGCACACGTTCAGCTCGATGACGTCCTCGCCTTCTCGATCCAGCAAGAGAGGCAAAGTAGTAGATGAGTTTCGGCAGCACGAAGGTGTGGTGACGGTGGTGGTGAAACTATTCCGCAGGGCTTCACCAAGCACAACGGACGTGGAAGGAGGAGGAACTAGAACTAGGGGGAGAGGGGGCGCCGCACACGGCTTGGGGATTCGTGGTGTGTGTTGCCCCCTCCCTTCCTCTCATATATATAGGTGGGGTGAGAGGAGGCAGCCCTAGGCGCGCCCCCCCTTTCCTTCCTCGAGGCGTGAAGGAGAAGGCAGGAGGGGGGCTGGCGGCTGCCCTGCCTCACGCGCACCCCCTTCCATATTTGGTGCATGCGGGGGGAGGAAAGGGGGGCTGGCTGCCCTAGGGCGCCACCTCCTTCGTTCTGTGCATGGGCAGGGGAGGTGGAGCGCGCCCAGCGCCTTGTGGGCTGGTGCGCCTCCCTCCTTTGGCCCATGAGGCCCACCAAGTCCTACCGGTGGCCTCCCGGAATCCCTTCCGGTACTCCGATGATAATCCGGTGCATTCCAAAACCTTTCCGAAACCCGAATACTATCATCCTATATATCAATCTTTACCTCCAGACCATTCCGGAGCTCCTCGTCATGTCCGTGATCTCATCCGGGACTCCGAACAACATTCGGTCACCAACATACATAACTCATATAGTACTATATCGTCAACGAACATTAAGCGTGCGGACCCTATGGGTTCGAGAATGATGCAGACATGACCGAGACGCTTCTCTGGTCAATAACCAATAGCGGGACCTAGATGCCCATATTGGTTCCTACATATTCTACAAAGATCTTTATCGGTCGAACCTTTATGACAACATACGTAGTTCCCTTTGTCTGTCGCTATGTTACTTGCCCGTGATTCGATCGTCGGTATCTCCATACCTAGTTCAATCTCGTTATCGGCAAGTCTCTTTACTCATTCCGTAATACATCATCTTGTAACTAACTCCTTAGTCACTTTGCATGCAAGCTTCTTGTGATGCTGTATTACCGAGAGGGCCCAGAGATACCGCTTCGTCATACGGAGTGACAAATCCCAATCTCGATTCACGCCAACTCAACAGACACCTTCGAAGATACCTGTAGAGCACCTTTATAATCACCCAATTATGAAGTGACGTTTGATAGCACACAAGGTATTCCTCCGGTATCCGGGAGTTGCATGATCTTATGGTCGAAGGAATATGTATTTGACATTAAGAAAGCAGTTGCAATAAACTGAACGATCATATGCTAAGCTAACGGATGGGTCTTGTCCATCACATCATTCTCCTAATGATGTGATCCCGTTATCAAATGACAACTCATGTCTATGGTCAAGAAACCTTAACCATCTTTTGATCAACGAGCTAGTCTAGTAGAGGCTTAATAGGGACTTGGTATTTGCTTATGTATTCACACATGTATTTAAGTTTTTGATCAATACAATTATAGCATGAATAATAAACCTTTATCATGATTAAGGAAATATAATAATAACCACTTTATTATTGCCTCTAGGGCATATTTTCAACAGTCTCCCACTTGCACTAGAGTCAATAATCTAGATTACATAGTAATGAATCTAACACCCATGGAGTCTTGGTGCTGATCATGTTTTGCCTGCGGAAGAGGTTTAGTCAATGGGTCTGCCACATTCAGATCCGTATATACTTTGCAAATTTCTATGTCTCCATCCTTGACCTTTTCACGAATGGAGTTGAAGCGTCGCTTGATGTGTTTGGTTCTCTTGTGAAACCTGGACTCCTTTGCTAAGGCAATTGCTCCAGTGTTGTTACAAAAGATTGTCATTGGACCCGATGCACTGGGTATTACACCTAGATCGGATATGAACTCCTTCATCCAGACTCCTTCATGCGCTGCTTCCGAAGCAGCTATGTACTCCGCTTCACACATAGATCCTGCCACGACGCTCTGCTTGGAACTGCACCAACTGACAGCTCCACCATTCAATATAAATACGTATCCGGTTTGCGACCTAGAGTCATCCGGATCTGTGTCGAAGCTAGCATCGACGTAACCCTTTACGACGAGCTCTTCTTCACCTCCATAAGCGAGAAACATATCCTTGGTCCTTTTCAGGTACTTCAGGATATTCTTGACCTCTGTCTAGTGATCCACTCCTGGATTACTTTGGTACCTCCCAGCCAAACTTATGGCAAGGCACACATCAGGTCTGGTACACAGCATGGCATACATAATAAAACCTATGGCTGAGGCATAGGGAATGACTTTCATTTTCTCTCTATCTTCCGCCATGGTCAGACTTTGAGTCCGACTCAATTTCAAACCTTGCAACACAGGCAAGAACTCTTTCTTTGACTGGTCCATTTTGAACTTCTTCAGAACTTTGTCAAGGTATGTGCTTTGTGAAAGTCCTATTAAGCGTGTGTTGCCCCCTCCCCTCCTCTCATATATATAGGTGGAAGGGAGATGAGGGAGCCCTAGGCGCGCCCCCTTCCTTCCTTTAGGCGTGAAGGAGAAGGCAGAAGGGGGGCTGGCGGCTACCCTGCCTCAAACGCACCCCCATCCATATTTGGTGCATGGGGGAAGGAAAGGGGGCCCGGCTGCCCTAGGGCGCCCCCTCCTTCCTTCCGTGTGTGGGCACAGGAGGTGGAGCGCGCCCAACCCCTTCTGGGCTGGTGCGCCTCCCTCCTTTGGCCCATGAGGCCCACCAAGTCCTACCAGTGGCCTCCCGGAACCCCTTCCGATACTCCGATGATAATCCGGTGCATTCCAAAACCTTTCCGAAACCCGAATACCTTCATCCTAGATATCAATCTTTACCTCCGGACCATTCCGGAGCTCCTCGTCATGTCCGTGATCTCATCCTGGGACTCCGAACAACATTCATTCACCAACATACATAACTCATATAGTATTATATCATCAACGAATGTTAAGCGTGCGGACCCTACGGGTTCGAGAATGATGTAGACATGACCGAGACGCTTCTCCGATCAATAACCAATAGCGGGACCTAGATGCCCATATTGGTTCCTACATATTCTACGAAGATCTTTATCAGTCGAACCTTTATGACAACATACGTAGTTCCCTTTGACTGCCGGTATGTTACTTGCCTGAGATTCGATCGTCGGTATCTCCATACCTAGTTCAATCTTGTTATCGGCAAGTCTCTTTACTCATTCCATAATACATCATCTTGTAACTAACTCCTTAGTCACTTTGCTTGCAAGCTTCTTGTGATGTTGTATTACCGAGAGGGCCCAGAGATACCTCTTCGTCATACGGAGTGACAAATCCCAATCTCGATTCACGCCAACTAAACAGACACCTTCGGAGATACCTGTAGAGGACCTTTATGATCACACAGTTACGAAGTGACGTCTGATAGCACACAAGGTATTCCTATGGTATCCGGGAGTTGCATGATCTTATGGTCGAAGGAATATGTATTTGACATTAAGAAAGCAGTAGCAATAAACTGAACGATCATATGCTAAGCTAACGGATGGGCCTTGTCCATCACATCATTCTCCTAATGATGTGATCCCGTTATCAAATGACAACTCATGTCTATGGTCAAGAAACCTTAACCATCTTTTGATCAACGAGCTAGTCTAGTAGAGGCTTAATAGGGACTTGGTATTTGCTTATGTATTCACACATGTATTTAAGTTTTTGATCAATACAATTATAGCATGAATAATAAACCTTTATCATGATTAAGGAAATATAATAATAACCACTTTATTATTGCCTCTAGGGCATATTTTCAACAGTCTCCCACTTGCACTAGAGTCAATAATCTAGATTACATAGTAATGAATCTAACACCCATGGAGTCTTGGTGCTGATCAAGTTTTGCCTGCGGAAGAGGTTTAGTCAATGGGTCTGCCACATTCAGATCCGTATATACTTTGCAAATTTCTATGTCTCCATCCTTGACCTTTTCACGAATGGAGTTGAAGCATCGCTTGATGTGTTTGGTTCTCTTGTGAAACCTGGACTCCTTTGCTAAGGCAATTGCTCCAGTGTTGTTACAAAAGATTGTCATTGGACCCGATGCACTGGGTATTACACCTAGATCGGATATGAACTCCTTCATCCAGACTCCTTCATGCGCTGCTTCCGAAGCAGCTATGTACTCCGCTTCACACATAGATCCTGCCACGACGCTCTGCTTGGAACTGCACCAACTGACAGCTCCACCATTCAATATAAATACGTATCCGGTTTGCGACCTAGAGTCATCCGGATCTGTGTCGAAGCTAGCATCGACGTAACCCTTTACGACGAGCTCTTCTTCACCTCCATAAGAGAGAAACATATCCTTGGTCCTTTTCAGGTACTTCAGGATATTCTTGACCGCTGTCTAGTGATCCACTCCTGGATTACTTTGGTACCTCCCAGCCAAACTTATGGCAAGGCACACATCAGGTCTGGTACACAGCATGGCATACATAATAAAACCTATGGCTGAGGCATAGGGAATGACTTTCATTTTCTCTCTATCTTCCGCCATGGTCAGACTTTGAGTCCGACTCAATTTCAAACCTTGCAACACAGGCAAGAACCCTTTCTTTGACTGGTCCATTTTGAACTTCTTCAGAACTTTGTCAAGGTATGTGCTTTGTGAAAGTCCTATTAAGCGTGTGTTGCCCCCTCCCCTCCTCTCATATATATAGGTGGAAGGGAGATGAGGGAGCCCTAGGCGCGCCCCCTTCCTTCCTTTAGGCGTGAAGGAGAAGGCAGAAGGGGGGCTGGCGGCTACCCTGCCTCAAACGCACCCCCCATCCATATTTGGTGCATGGGGGAAGGAAAGGGGGCCCGGCTGCCCTAGGGCGCCCCCTCCTTCCTTCCGTGTGTGGGCACGGGAGGTGGAGCGCGCCCAACCCCTTCTGGGCTGGTGCGCCTCCCTCCTTTGGCCCATGAGGCCCACCAAGTCCTACCAGTGGCCTCCCGGAACCCCTTCCGATACTCCGATGATAATCCGGTGCATTCGAAAACCTTTCCGAAACCCGAATACCTTCATCCTAGATATCAATCTTTACCTCCGGACCATTCCGGAGCTCCTCGTCATGTCCGTGATCTCATCCTGGGACTCCGAACAACATTCAGTCACCAACATACATAACTCATATAGTATTATATCATCAACGAACGTTAAGCGTGCGGACCCTACGGGTTCGAGAATGATGTAGACATGACCGAGACGCTTCTCCGATCAATAACCAATAGCGGGACCTAGATGCCCATATTGGTTCCTACATATTCTACGAAGATCTTTATCAGTCGAACCTTTATGACAACATACGTAGTTCCCTTTGACTGTCGGTATGTTACTTGCCTGAGATTCGATCGTCGGTATCTCCATACCTAGTTCAATCTTGTTATCGGCAAGTCTCTTTACTCATTCCATAATACATCATCTTGTAACTAACTCCTTAGTCACTTTGCTTGCAAGCTTCTTGTGATGTTGTATTACCGAGAGGGCCCAGAGATACCTCTTCGTCATACGGAGTGACAAATCCCAATCTCGATTCACGCCAACTAAACAGACACCTTCGGAGATACCTGTAGAGAACCTTTATGATCACACAGTTACGAAGTGACGTCTGATAGCACACAAGGTATTCCTATGGTATCCGGGAGTTGCATGATCTTATGGTCGAAGGAATATGTATTTGACATTAAGAAAGCAGTAGCAATAAACTGAACGATCATATGCTAAGCTAACGGATGGGTCTTGTCCATCACATCATTCTCCTAATGATGTGATCCCGTTATCAAATGACAACTCATGTCTATGGTCAAGAAACCTTAACCATCTTTTGATCAACGAGCTAGTCTAGTAGAGGCTTACTAGGGACTTGGTATTTGCTTATGTATTCACACATGTATTTAAGTTTTCAATCAATACAATTATAGCATGAATAATAAACCTTTATTATAATTAAGGAAATATAATAGTAACCACTTTATTATTTCCTCTAGGGCATATTTCCAACAACAGGCAACCAAACGCATCCATAACATTGTACTACTATGCATGACCGAGTCCGAGTTCTCGGGAAGACGGAGCTTTACCGTCACATTGGTGGACTGCACGTATGCAACTGAGCTCGGGCTGCAGGTGTGGTGAAAAACGACAAAACTATCCCTTTTTAAAAATTTCATTACAAAATGAACCTGATTTGAAAAGAATTCATAAAATGACCCATTTGTATGACGCCCGGGCTAGGGGCCTGTTGGTGGAAGACAGGTGAAGTTGTAAGGAATTACTGCTATGATGGACTCGTAGGCAAAAAACTTGTCGACCCAAGGCTCTTAGGGAAAATCGGATGCCTCGCCTCTGAACATCAATGTGGGCATATCCTTGAGAGACTGGCCTTCATAGAACCCTCCTTGAACGGCCCGGGTAGAATCATTTGTGCCATTGTACTCCCACATCGGGTGAGTCCGTTGTTGGAGCGTCTGGATTCCTCGGGCGAGTGTCACGACCATCACACTGGACAGTGTAATGCCGTGTTGGTGTAGTCGCGTTACCTGTCCGGCCAATTTGACTATTGTCTGGGAGTCCGACTGTACACGGGTCTTTGGACGCTAGGAGCGCCACTGTTTGGGCGGGGTTAACAAAAAAGGGTGATTATTCCAGCCCGAGGAGGATCCTCGAGCGGCACCCCGAGAAGATAAAAACCACTACTCTTGCCAATTCTTGTTCGTCTCTTGTGGAAAACCGTCAAGGTAGCCAAATTCGGCCACCTTGCACACTATGGCACCCCCACAATCTAGCAAATAGCTCCTCGCCTGCGGTTCAAGCAGAAATACTTATGCCACAAGCTGAACTGTGGCAGGCACCCAAGGAAAAACTCGCATAGTCTGACATAACACGCTATGTGGAGGATGGAATTGGGGGAAAGATGATGCAGTTGAAGGTCGCAGAAGTGCAATAATCCCCGCAAGAAAGGGTGAATTGGAAAGCCCAAACCCCTAATTATTAAGGGAATGAAGCATACCCTCTCGCTCTCCAGTAGATTGGGGAGGATTCTTGAAAGGTTTCTTGACCGATGGCAACCTCCGATGGCCGCAGGAAACCGACATCAGAAAGTCGACCCAATTGGCCAAGGGACACTATCTGGTGATTCCACTCCCCCTTAACGGAGCCGACCGCGCGTGAAGACGAGGCGGCAGCACCACCTATGCTTGTTCTCTTGTAAGAGTGGTTGGGTATCCCCCAAGTGTAAGGGTGATACATGTGTAACACCCCCAGTGGTTAACTACAGTAATCACCCTTTTGATTATGCCATGCCATCATGATCAACAGTGCCAAATCATCTTTTGCATCTTATTGCATTCAGCTCCCAACTCAAAATTCAAATTAAAACTAAAGTGGAAAATAAAAGTTGTCCAAACCTGAAAACTAAAATGTGCATCATGTTGCAAATATTCCCAAAGCATTTATAAAAATGATTGCAACATTTATTGGAATGGTAAAAGGACTCAAACAACAAGAAACAGCAGCAATTAGCACTATTTAATCCTTTTTCAATTAAATAAAATTCTAACAAAAAGATATGGACACCAAACCAATTTCTAGCAGTGACTAATTTTGCACTGTTAATAGTTGGGCCAGTCTCCTATTTTACAAAAGTTATTTGGAGTAAAAACAAAAGACAAAACAGAAAACAGAAAAACAGAAACAAAAAAGAAAGAAAAAGAAAAGGGCCACTAGCGACTGGGCCTAAGTGACACAGTGGCCGGCCCAGCCCGCGCAACGCCTTCTCTCCCTCCTCCCGCGTGTCTGCACGCCCGCACTCGCCGCGCCGGCCCCCCTGCCCCGCGGTCGACAACGCGCCGGCCATCTGGCGGTGCCCCGCGCGGATAAGACTGCCCCCGATCCCCCTGCGACGCGTTGGACAAACCCTAGACGCCACAGCTCCCCTCTCTCACTCGCCCCCTTCCGTTTCTTCGAAGGCCGACGCTGCCGTCGCTGTCGCCCCGCCACCACCGTGGCAAGTGGCCTCCCCGAGCCGCGAGACCTTGTCCAGGAGCCGCGTAGGCGAGCGGTCCTTCTGCCTCGTCGTTGGATCGGAGCTGAGGAATGCCATAGCCGCCACCATCATCGCGCAACGCCGACTGCATCCGCCGGCGTCCACCTCCCCGATCTGCACTGCCTCGACCTCCCCCGGGCTCACCAAGCTCGCCACCGCACTCTCTGTGAGCGCCGCCCTTTTTCCCCTCTCTCTCCTGCCTCTCGCGCGCCGCCTAGCTAGCCGTAACCGAGGCCGAGAGCTGGCTGTGGCCATGGCGCCGCCATTGAGCTCGTAGTCATCAATACCGACCCCCTCGAGTCCAACCGATGTCGCCGCCGCGCTCAGGACCCCTCTCCGCTGCTGCCCACCCTACTAGATCGATGGATGCGAGCCCAGTTGCTCGATCCCTTCGAGCTCGTGTTGCCGCCGCCGTCGGACATCGACGGTGCTGTTGTCTCCGGCCACCGCAGGTTGAACTGCCACCACCATCGGAGGCAGCTCGTCGAGCTCGTTCGGATGGACCCAGCCTCGCCCCGTCAAGTTATTCATGGCGAGATTCCGGCGAGTCGCCGCCGTGTCTCTGGTCGTCGCCGGCGTTCTCGGCCTCGCCGCCGTTAACCCCGTCGACGTGGCGTACTTAACTGCTAACCCTCACCACTAATCCCCACTGACAGCCGGGCCCCACGAGGGTTAATTAGTTTAACAGAAAGCGGTTTAATTAAAATGACTAACTGACCAGTGGGGCCCACCATTTACTGTTCTAATGGATAAGATCTGCTGACTGTGACTGCTGACTCAGCACTGGGCCCCATCCGTCAGCCTCTGCTGACTGGACCCAGTTGACCAGTCAACGGTCCAGTCAACTGCTGACTGGGCAGTTGACTAGCCCCATTGGTCAGTCTCTGATGCACACTGGGTGCAGTGCACCGGGTGCATTTAGCTTTTTCTGCACTGTGCATTTTTGGAATTAATTTAATTCTAGGAATTTCAGAAAATAGATTAATTCGTTAGAAATTCATAGAAATTAATCCGTATCTCAGATCGAAAAACTTTGTACATGAAAGTTGCTCAGAACGACGAGACGAATCCGAATACGCGGTCCTTTCGTCCATCACGCATCCCTAGCATAGCGAACATGCAACCGTTCCCCTCCGGTCATCTGTCTGACAAATGTTCGGAACCGGGAAAACATTCCCGGATGGCTTCCCCCTTCCTCGGTGACGTGCAACTATACGTTAGGACACCCCCGGCACTGCATATTGTCATGTCGTACATTGTGATGCTCATGTTTGCTGTGTATTTATACTGTTTCCTCCCCCTCTTCTCTCTCGTTAGACCCCGACGTCGTCCCCGAGACCGACGCAGCTCCGGAGACCGACGCCACCATTGACGACCCCTCCTTCTTGCCAGAGCAACCAGGCAAGCCCCCCCCTTTTTGATCATCCCGATATCGCCCATTCTATTTTCTCATGCTTGCATTAGAATTGCTGCTGCTACTGCTTTACCTATTCTGATGCATAGCCTGTTTATTGTAACCTGCTGTTGATAATTACCTGCATATCCTAAACTGCTTAGTATAGGCTGGGTAGAGACCTATCAATGACCCCACTTATCTCGATTGCCCCGTAGGATTATCCGAAGACCCGATCAACGGGAATTGAAGACCAGGCCCCGACACCGCACATCACCCCCCTTAGTTGTAACGACACTGCAGCGTTACTATCGAGTGCCGAGGGTGAAACCTCTTGTAGCACTTTTGATGTTAACTCTGCAGAGTAGCTATTCGGTCATGGTCATCGAGGGTGATTCCTCCTTCCCCACTTCCGGTAACAACGCTGTCGTGCAACACATCAAGTGTGAACCCATCAAGGGTGATTCCTCCGAGTTCACCTTGACAGATACATCGAGTGGGAATTCAACGAGGGTGATACCTCGGATTCCTCTGATGTTATGGACACACGAATTTTTGGACTTTACACTGTTACTTGGATAGGCGAGTCGACCCTGAGGGGTACCCGTGTGCGCCTGAGAGGCGAGTGTTGTGAAGACGGGTGCTTGTGTGGTGCCCGAGTGAGAATACGAGGCGTGGCCGGGCATTCTTGGCCCTTGCCGCAAGTCCTCGAGACAGGGCGACAGGGTCACATCTTTCATGAGTCTCTGCTCGTTACCGCACCCCCAAGGTACTAACGATTTGGATATGTGATCTGAGTGGGCCTCTGGCCCGATAGCACTAACCACCACGTGGGCATAGTATGGGCGTTCTGCATCGTATGCATCAGCCGAAAGCTCTGTCAGCCGTCCAATTCAGCATGGTGGCACGGTCGGATCATGTCGGCCACCCGAGGCGATGCTGGTATCCACCCTGTGCGCAACGACCCGGAGGGTGAGGGGCGATGGCCAAGACCCCCTTGCGCTTAGGATGTAGACCGGCGGGGACCTCTCTGCTGAGCTGTAGGTAGGGTTGCGATGTGTCGTTTGGCTGAGGCCGGGCATGACCCGGAAAAGTGTGTCCGGCCGGAGTTAAGCGAGCGCGGTGGGTAAGTTGGTGCACCCCTGCAGGGAAGAACTAATCTATGCATAGCCGGATCCTCGGTAACGGACACTCGGAGTTGTATCCCGATCGATACAGCTAGAACTTGAGATGAGACCTGGATATGAGGCTCTGGGATTTCTTCTCGCAGGGAGTCGAGAAGGGATCTCAGGACGAGGTTGATGACTGTATGTCTCTGGGATTGCTTTCTCGCAGGGAGTCGAGAAAGGATCTCTGGGTGAGGTTGATATCATTACTGCTACATTATATGGTACTGTCTACACTCTTCTAATGCTGCAAGACCTCTGAAGATGCTAGTCTTCGATAGGACTAGGCCTCCTCTCTATTCTGGCATTTCTGCAGCCCAGTCCGCATATACAACCTCTCTTTGAAAATGTTGCATATGTAGTGTAGATCCTTGCTTGCTGAGTACTTCTGAGTACTCACGGTTGCTTTGTTTTCCTTTTCTCCCCATATCAGTTTGTCGTGTCCAGAGGACAGAGCCCCTGAGACCGCTGCCCCGGTTGACGACTTCAGCTACCACTTCTACCCCGAGGATGGATACTACTACGAGCTTGTCGACGACCAGGAGTAGGTTCGGAGGGTCCCAGACAGGAGGCCTGCGCCTTTCGATCGTAGTGTTTTCTTTTGCCCCGCCTTTAAAAAGGCTTTTCTATTTCTGTTTCATATCTGTACTCAAATATCTGATGCTTCCGCTGACGCTTGTACGCAAGCTTATGTATTCGAGCCCTCGAGGCCCCTGGCTTGTAATATAAAGCTTGTATGACTTTATTTATGTTTTAGAGTTGTGTTGTGATATCTTCCCGTGAGTCCTTAGGCTTGATCGTGTGCATTTGCGTGTATGATTAGTGCACGATTGAGCCGGGGGCGTCACAAAATGTAACAACCCAAGACCGGTTCCATAGGTTGTTTTTGTATATAATTATTACGTTGGCGATAATTATTTGTTCGTTGCATTCATCATGGCATCATCCGCGTTGCATCAACAGTCCGTTGCCGTCGTACCAGAAGTAACCGGGTGTTATTATAAAAACTCGTAGCCGTTTATATTTTGTCTCTTCTCCTAAAGAGGTGAACGTTAAGCCCCCCTTGTATTCGTTGACTTTTTCTCAGACCAATCAAGCCTTTTCCCTCTTATCTCAAAACCAGCCCACCTAAACGTAGCCCAACTTTTCCACTGACCAGAGCCATCCGATCGAGATCGCATGACCCGAATCAGCCCCAGATCCCCTCCATTCACTCCTCCCTATTTAAGCAGCTCTCCACCCTCCAACTAGAAACCCTAAACTTCTTCCTCGCTTTTCATTCCCGCCTCTAAGGAAACGCCTCATCCACCCATCCCATTCCACACCCATCCATACAACCCCTGTTCGGATTTGGACCGTCAGATCCAGATCTGACGGGCCAGGGCATCCCAGTTCATCCCACATCGCGTCCTGCTACTTGTGATAGGCATTGGGATTTTCCCGAAGAGGAAGGGTGATGTAGTATAGTAGAAAATAGTATTTCCCTCAGTTAAGAACCAAGGTTTATCGAACCAGTAGGAGACGCCACACAAACACTGTAAGTAGTGCTTGCACACACAGAAAGCCAATACTTGCACCCAACACGGGCAAGAGGGTTGTCAATCCCCTTGTACTCGTTAATTGCAAGGATTAAATTTGATAGTGGAAGATAGATAAATAAAAAGTAAAATAAAAGTAAATAAATTGCAGCAGGTAATTTTAGGGTTTTAGTATATATGAAGTGAATGGACCCGGGGGCCATAAAGTTCACTAGAGGCATCTCTCTCATGAGCATAGTATGGTGGGTAAACAAATTATTGTTGGGCAATTGATAGAATAGCGCAAAGTTATGATGATATTCATGGCATGATTTATATATAGGCATTACGACTGTGACAAGTAGACCGTTAATCTTACTAAATCTACTACTATTACTCCACCCTCGGCCGCTATCCAGCATGCATCTTAAGGTATTAAGTTCATAACAAACAGAGTAATGCTTGAAGCATGATGACATAATGTAGAAAAGGCAAAACCAAATAATATGTTCGAGCCCCATCGTTTTACCCTTAGTAGCAACAATACAAATACGTGCCTTGCAACTCCTCCTGTCATAGAGTAAGGACACCGCAAGATTGAACCTACTACCAAGCACCTCTCCCACTAAAGATAAATCAACCCAATTGGCCAAAAGAGATAGATAGATCAGAGAGAAATACAAGGCTATAAAATCACACATAATAAATCTCAGAAATACTTACAATGAATAATCTGAGCATCAACCCACAATTCATCGGATCCCAACAAACACACCGCAAGAATTACATTGAATAGATCTCCGAAGAGATCATTGTGTTGAAGATCCGAGAAAGAGAGGGAGAGAGGGAGAGACATCTAGCTACTTCTATGGACCCGTAGGTCATGTGAGAACTACTCACACATCATCATGAAGGCAACAAGGTTGATGAAGATGGCCTCCGCGATTGATTCCCCCTCCGGCAGAGTACCGACGAAGGCCTCCAAATGGGATCACGGAAGAACAGAGGCTTGTGGCGGCCATAAAATTGTTTCGGGTCTCGCTCTGGGGGTTTCTGAAATTTAGGGAATTTATAGCACCGGAATTAGGTCAAAAGAGGCCTGTGGGTCCCACAAGCTCAGGTGGCACCCCCCTAGGGGCGCTCCCCTTGAGCTTGTCACCCACCAACATGTCTTCTGGCCTTCCCCCGAAGCTTCTAGGGTCTCTTCTGGTCCAAAAAAATCACCGTAAAGTTTCATCGTGTTCGGACTTTGTGTGGTATGGGTTTTTCTGCAAAACAAAGAAATAGGCAAAAAAACATGAACTGACACTGGACACTGAGTTAATAGGTTAGTTCCCAAAAATGATATAAAATGACATATAAAGCATACAAGATTGATAATATAGTAGCATGAAACAATAAAAAAGTATAGATACATTGGAGACGTACCAGCATCCCCATGCTTAATTCGTACTCGTCCTTGAGTAGGTAAATGATAAAAACAGAATTTTTGATGTGAAATGCTACCTAACATGTCTTAATAATGTAATTTTTTTGGGTATGAATGTTGAGAAGCGATGACTTAATAGATATCAAAACGATAATATAAAATAATGCTAGAAAATAATCATTACTCTTCAAAATAAACAATGCTAAAGAACGTTATTCCTTCTCACTTAATCATGTAAGCATTGCATAACTCGGTCTTCCTAGCGTAAACTATAAATCATGAACACCCCGGTGCCAAACCAAGCAATTGTATCATACTTTTTCTCGCTTCAGCATTTTCAGCTCCATTCAATACATGAGCGTGAGCCATGGACTTAGCACTTTGAATGGCAAAGAGAATGATGGTAGGGGTTTATAAGGAAAGACAAAAAGTTGAGAAAGTCTTGCATCAACTCGGCGGATCGTTAGGAAACGGAGAGGCCTTTCAATCGATATCAATGCGAGGAGTACGGATTGCCATGCAACAGATGCACTAGAGCTATAAGTGTATGAAAGCTCGCTACAGAAACTAAGTGGGTGTGCATCCAACTTGCTTGCTCATGAAAACTCGAGCATTTGAGGAAGCTCGTCATCAGAATATGTTAGTCAAGTTGTATAATGTAAAAATTCCCACTAGTTTATGAAAGTGACAAATCATGGAGACTCTCTATATGAAGAACATGACGCTACTCTGAAGCACAAGTGTGGTAAAGGATAGTAACATTGCCCCTTCTCTTTTTTTCTTTTTTGAGAACAATATCATGAACCTCATCCCCACTTTTTCGATGACTCGTCAGAACCAGCTAAAGAAGAGGATGATGACACAACTCCAGATGAGTATCCTCCTAATCCCTACCAATTCAATATCCGAGGATCTATTCCATTATTTCCTCTCGGGCCCCCTCAGAACGAGTGGGTAAAGGAACCACCGACCCTAGCAGAGATGAAGAAAAAGATCTAGGAATTGGAGAAGGTTTCAAAGGCTTGCGTGAATGTAATTGGAGAGGGTGTTGACTCTTACTGGTTTATGAGCAAAGACCTGGAGCCAAGGGGCAATGGTCTCCTCCAAAAGTTTGGGCTCATGATTGATACCCTTAATCAAAACAGTGCACAACTTGAGTTTTTGACCCAGGTTGTAGACGATCAGCAGGCTGTGATTGAGGAGATGAAGCGTTTCAGGAGCATCTTCGCCGCCTGCAAGGATACCTAGGAGTGAGTGATACATCTCCAACGTATCTATAATTTATGAAGTATTCATGCCATGTTCACAACAATTTTATATGGTTTTGGTATGATTTGATTAGAACTAACCCAGACTGACGCTGTTTTCAGCAGAACTACTGTGGTGTCATTTTTTGTGCAGAAATAAAAGTTCTCGGAATGGGCTGAAAATTTACAATGATTTTTTATGGACCAAAAGAGACCCCCAAAGCACAAGAGCTGGGCCAGGAAGTGGACGAGGAGGCCACAAGCCCTCTAGGCGCGCCCTACCCCCCAGGGAGCGCCCTCCAGGCTTGTGGGCCCCTCGGGCACCCCCTTGACATGAGACCAACACCAAAAATTCTTATAAATACCCAAACCCCCAAAAAGAACCCTAGATCGGAAGTTCCGCCGCCGTAAGCCTCTGTAGCCATGAAAAACCAATCGGGAGCCCGTTCCGGCACCCTGCGGAGGGGGAAACCATCACCGGAGGCCATCTTCATCGTCTCGGCGGCCACCATGATGAGGGAGTAGTTCACCCTCGGGGCTGAGGGTATGTACCAGTAGCTATGTGTTTGATCCCTCTCTCTCGTGTTCTTGATTTGGCACGATCTTGATTTATCGCGAGCTTTGTTATTATAGTTGGATCACATGGTGTTCTTCCCCCTCTACTTTCTTGTGATGAATTGAGTCTTGCTCTTTAAGGTTTCGTTATGTTGGATTGAGTATTGGATTTGAGAACACTTGATGTATGTCTTGAGATGGGATATCTATGGTGACAATGGGATGTTCTATTGATTCACTTGATATATGTTTTGGCACTCAACTCGCGGATTCCCGAGGTGGCATTGGGGTAATCTATGCATAGGGGTTGATGCACGTTTTCGTCCTACGTTCTCCGATAGAAACTTTGGAGTGACTCTTTGTTGCACGTTGAGGGATTGCCATATGATTTAATTATGTTATCATTGTTGAGAGAATTTGCACTAGTGAAAGTATGAACCCTAGGCCTTGTTTTCAAGCATTGCAATACCGTTTTTGCTCACTTTTGTTACTAGTTACCTTGCTGTTTTTATATTTTCATATTACAAAAACCTATATCTACTATCCATATTACACTTGTATCACCATCTCTTCGCCGAACTAGTGCACCTATACAATTTACCATTGTATTGGGTGTGTCGGGGACACAAGAGACTCTTTGTTATTTGGTTGCAGGGTTGTTTGAGAGAGACCATCTTCATCCTATGCCTCCCATGGATTGATAAACCTTAGGTCATCCACTTGAGAGAAATTTGCTACTGTCCTACAAAACTCTGCGCTTGGAGGCACAACACGAGTCTACAAGAAGAAGGTTGCGTAGTAGACATCAAGCTCTTTTCTGGCGCTGTTGCCGGGGAGGTGAGTGCTTGAAGGTATATCTTTAGATCTTGTAATTGAATCTTTTAGTTTCTTGTTTTATCACTAGTTTAGTTTATAAAAGAAAACTAAAAAAATATGGAATTGAGGTTGCCTCATATGCTTCATCTTTTTAATGTCTTTCGTGAAAATGATGGAAAGGAAAATTGTGCTAAAGTGTTAGAAGAAGAATTCAAAAAAATGTTTGGCATAAAATCTTTGAATGATGAGCGTGATTGCAATGTTGTTAGTATGCTTGCTATGAATATCCATGATGCTAATGATATGAAAAGCCATAAGCTTGGGGATGCTATATTTGATGAAGATGATATTTTTAGTCCCCCAAGTTTTGATGAGAAAATTTATTATGATGATAGCATGCCTCCTATTTATGATGATTATATTGATGAAAGTGGGTTTGGAAGAGTGTCAACTCTAGGTACTAATTATCCCACTATTTTGGAGGGTATTGAATCTTTTCACAATATTGATAAAAGTGGATTTGGAGAGGTCATGGCTTTATTTAGTGATGAATCCACTATTTTGGAAGAGGTTCCAATTGATTATGAGAACAAAGTTGCTATCTATGATTATTATTGTGATGACATGTATGCTATAAAGAATAATGATAACCATGAAACTTGTCATCATGATTTTAATTTTCAATTGGATTATGCCTCACATGATAGTTATTTTGTTGAGTTTGCTCCCACTACTATTCATGAGAATAAATTTACTTATATGGAGAGTAATAAAAATTATATGCTTATGAATCATGAAAAGAATGATTTATGTGATAGTTATATTGTTGAATTCATTCATGATGCTACTGAAAATTACTACGAGAGAGGAACATATGCTTTTACATATTGCAATAATATCAAGTTTCCTCTCTATGTGTTGAAAATCTTGAAGTTTTGCTTGCTTTACCTTCCTATGCTAGTTGATTCTTACTCCCATAAATTGTTTGCACACAAAATCCCTATGCATAGGAAGTGTGTTAGGCTTAAATGTGCTAGTCATATGCTTCATTATGCTCCCATTATGTTTCAATTCCTATCTTTTATGTGAGCATCATTGAAATCATCATGCCTAGCTAAAAAGGCATTAAAGAAAAGCGCTTGTTGGGAGACAACCCAATATTTACCCCTACTGTTTTAATGTGTTCACATTATTAATATAATGTAGTAATCATGTTTTATAGATTTTGTTTGAATAAAGTGCCAAGTAAAGCCTTTGGGATAGTGTGGTTGATAGTTGATTTGATTCTGTGCAAAAACAGAAACTTTTGCGTCCAGTAACAAACATGTTAAAACTCACTGGAACGTGGAACAACTCTGAATTTTTTACACAAGAATGATATATAAATTTTCTATGTTTTATTTATTTTTCAGAATATTTTGATTAACGTAAGTATGAGCATAATTCAGATCTTTACAGACTGTTCTGTTTTTGACAGATTCTGTTTTTGATGCATAGTTTGCTTGTTTTCTAGTTTCTATAGCTTATATTGCTTAATATAAATTGTGGAAATTATAGAGTACAATAGGAATTATGTGTAAACAATTATGAATCTTGTCTTGATAGTACCCAAGTGAATGATTTGTTTTATCATACTAACCCATCTCACGAAGTTCCGTTATGTTTTGTGTGATTGAAGTTTTCAAGTTTTGGGTGAGATATCGATATGAGGAGAATCAGGATTGACAAGAACCTAATCTGGGGGATTCCCAAGGCACCCCAAGATAATATTCAAGTAATATACAAGCAACTAAGCTTGGGGATGCCCTGGAATGCATCCCCTCTTTCGTCTTCAACATTATCGGTAACCTCACTTGGAGCTATATTTTTATTCGTCACATGATATGAGTTTTGCTTGGAGCGTCATTTTATTTTATTACTATTTTCTGGGTGTTATTTAGAGTAATGTTTTGAATCTTTTATTTCAATAAAAATGTCAAGTATAGCCTTTACCATGCTTATTTTGCATGTCTATATGTGGCTGTTTGAAAACAGAAAGTTGCATGCTAGTGCGTGAATTCTTGAGAAAAGTCAGAATGTGATCAAATGTTGATTTTTTTTTTTGCACAATAAGATATGATAAATTGTATACAGTGTGATAAATTTTTAGAATTTTTGGAGTTAGGTAAGTGTGAGTAAAATTGCACTTACAGACTATCCTGTTTAGACAGATTACTGTTATGTTTGCATTGTTTGCATATGTTTGCTTGTTTAATGATTCTATTTGAGGATAGGAGTATTAAATATGCAGAGGCATTTAATATGCAAAGTTAAATAATAATTTTAGTGATTTGCAACAGTATAGAATGATAAGGTGTTGCATTGATTCATTCTAACTTTTCTCACGAGTTCTTGTTGAGTTTTGTGTGGATGAAGTTTTTAAGATTTAGGGAAACCGTGATATAAAAGGAATTAAGGAGACACAAAAGCTCAAGCTTGGGGATGCCCAAGGCATCCCAAGATAATATTTCAATAAGTATCAACCATCTAAGCTTGGGGATGCCCCGGTAGGCATCGCACCTTTCTTTATCAAGAATTATCGGTTAGTATCCGTTGAGCCTAAGTTTTTGCTTCTTCACATGATGTGTGCTATTTTTGGAATGTCATTTTATTTTTTGTTTTGCTTGTTGTTTGAATAAAATACTTAAGATCTGAAATTCTTAAATGAGATAGAGTATTCACATAGCTACTTAATTATTTGACAACTCATTGATCTTCACTTATATCTTTTTGGAGTAGTTTGTCAGTTGCTCTAGTGCTTCACTTATATCTTCTTAGAGCACAACGGTGGTTTTATTTTGTAGAAATTGATGAACTCTCATGCTTCACTTATATTATTTTGAGAGTCTTATAAATAGTATGTCAATTTGCTTAGGTTATGAATTTGGTCCTAATATGATGGGTATTCAAGAAGGATATAATAAAAACTTTCATAAAGAGCACCGAATATATGAGAAATTTGATTCCTTGCATTTGTTTTGAGATATAAAGATGGTGATATTAGAGTCATGCTAGTGAGTAATTGTGGTTGGTAGAAATACTTGTGTTAAAGTTTGTGATTCCCGAAGCATGCATGTATGGTGAACCGTTATGTGATGAAGTCGGAGCATGATTTATTTTTTGATTGTCTTCCTTATGAGTGGCGGTCGGGGACGAGCGATGATTTTTTCCTACCAATCTATCCCCCTAGGAGCTTGCGTATTAGTACTTTGCTTTGATGACTAATAAATTTTTGCAATAAGTATATGAGTTCTTTATGGCTAATGTTGAGCCCATGGATTATACGCACTCTCACCCTTCCACCATTGCTAGCCTCTCTAGTACCGCACAACTTTTGCCGGTGCATTAAACCCACCATATACCTTTCATCAAAACAGCCACCATACCTACCTATTATGGCATTTCCATAGCCATTCCGAGATATATTGCCATGCAACTTCCACCGTTCCGTTTATTATGACACATACCATCATTGTCATATTACTTTGCATGATCATGTAGTTGGCATAGTATTTGTGGCTTGGCCACCGTTCATATTTTTTATACATGTCACTCTTGATCATTGCACATCCCGGTACACCGCCGGAGGCATTCATATAGAGTCATATTTTTTTCTAGTATCGAGTTGTATTTTTTGAGTTGTAAGTAAATAAAAGTGTGATGATCATTATTTGAGCATTGTCCCGTGTGAGGAAAGGATGGTGGAAGCTATGATTCCCTCACAAGTTGGGATGAGACTCCGGACTTAAAAAAAAAAGGCCAAAGAGCCCAAAATAAAAAAAGAGGCCAAAGAGCCCAAACAAAAAAACAAAAAAAATGAGAGAAAAAGAGAGAAGGGACAATGTTACTATCCTTTTTCCACACTTGTGCTTCAAAGTAGCACCATGTTCTTCATGGTAGAGAGTCTCCTATTTTATCACTTTCATATACTAGTGGGAATTTTTTATTATAGAACTTGGCTTGTATATTCCAATCATGGGCTTCCTCAAATCGCCCTAGGTCTTCGTGAGCAAGCAAGTTGGATGCACACCCACTTAGTTTTCATTTTGAGCTTTCATACACTTATAGCTCTAGTGCATCCATTGCATGGCAATCCCTACTCACTTGCATCAATATCAATTGATGGGCATCTCCATAGCCCATTAATTTGCCTAGTTGATATGAGACTTTCTCCTTTTTGGATTCTCCTCACAACCATCACCATACTCTATTCCACCTATAGTGCTATATCCATGGCTCACGGTCATGTATTGCATGAAAGTTGAAAAAGCTTGAGAACATTAAAAGTATGAAACAATTTCTTGGCTTGTCATCGGGGTTGTGCATGATGAAATATTTTGTGTGATGAAGATAGAGCATAGCCAGACTATATGATTTTGTAGGGATAACTTTCTTTGGCCATGATATTTTGAGAAGACATGATTGCTTTATTAGTATGCTTGAAGTATTATTGTTTTTATGTCAATATTAAACTTTTGTTTTGAATCTTATGGATCTGAACATTCATGCCACAATAAAGCATTCACACTTCATAAATTATTTCTTTTATCATTTACCTACTCGAGGATGAGCATGAATTAAGCTTGGGGATGCTGATACGTCTCCAATGTATCTATAATTTATGAAGTATTCATGCCATGTTCACAACAATTTTATATGGTTTTGGTATGATTTGGTTAGAACTAACCCGGACTGACGCTGTTTTCAGCACAACTACCATGGTGTCGTTTTTTGTGCAGAAATAAAAGTTCTCGGAATGGGCTGGAAATTTACGATGATTTTTTATGGACCAAAAGAGACCCCCGAAGTACAAGAGCTGGGCCAGGAAGTAGACGAGGAGGCCATAAGCCCTCTAGGTGCGCCCTACCCCCTAGGGAGCATCCTCCAGGCTTGTGGGCCACTCGGGCACCCCCTTGACGTGAGACCGATGCCAAAAGTTCTTATAAATACCCAAACCTCCGAAAAGAACCCTAGATCGGAAGTTCCGCCGCCGTAAGCCTCCGTAGCCATGAAAAACCAATCAGGAGCCCATTCCGGCACCCTGCCGGAGGGGGAAACCATCACCGGAAGCCATCTTCATCGTCCCGGCGGCCACCATGATGAGGAGGGAGTAGTTCACCCTCGGGGCTGAGGGTATGTACCAGTAGCTATGTGTTTGATCCCTCTCTCTCGTGTTCTTGATTTGGCACGATCTTGATGTATCGCGAGCTTTGTTATTTTAGTTGGATCATATGGTGTTCTTCCCCCTCTACTTTCTTGTGATGAATTGAGTCTCGCTCTTTGAAGTTTCGTTATGTTGGATTGAGTATTGGATTTGAGAACACTTGATGTATGTCTTGCGATGGGATATCTGTGGTGACAATGGGATGTTCTATTGATTCACTAGATGTATGTTTTGGCACTCAACTCGCGGATTCCCGAGGTGACATTGGGGTAATCTATGCATAGGGGTTGATGCATGTTTTCGTCCTACGTTCTCTGATAGAAACTTTGGAGTGACTCTTTGTTGCACGTTGAGGGATTGCCATATGATTTAATTATGTTATCATTGTTGAGAGAATTTGCACTAGTGAAAGTATGAACCCTAGGCCTTGTTTTCAAGCATTGCAATACCGTTTTTGCTCACTTTTGTTACTAGTTACCTTGCTGTTTTTATATTTTCATATTACAAAAACCTATATCTACTATCCATATTACACTTGTATAACCATCTCTTCGCCGAACTAGTGCACCTATACAATTTACCATTGTATTGGGTGTGTCGGGGACACAAGAGACTCTTTGTTATTTGGTTGCAGGGTTGTTTGAGAGAGACCATCTTCATACTACGCCTCCCACGGATTGATAAACCTTAGGTCATCCACTTGAGGGAAATTTGCTACTATCCTACAAAACTCTGCGCTTGGAGGCCCAACACAAGTCTACAAGAAGAAGGTTGCGTAGTAGACATCAGTGAGCATGAAACGCTAAGTGCCTGGATCTCCCCAACTTGATTGTAAGCTTGGGGGAGATTCACGTGCACTTTGTATCTTTACTTTTTTGCATTTCCTTCCCGCAAGTTGAGATTAGGTTGTAAATTTTATTTCGTTAAGATTGAACTATTAATTTTTCTATTGAATAAGGGATGATCCTTTCCGATGAGTATATGGATATCTTGATGTGTGGGTTCATTATTGCTTAGTTGATAACATACCGGATTATAGTTATGATCTAAATAGTAGCACATATTTACTTGCATGATGATTATAAGTACTCCACATTGTAGTTGTGAAGCTTTTGAAAGGAGAAGAAATAACTATATATGCTAGTTCATTGAAGGTTCAACTTACAACAGGGCAAGCAAAAAATAATAATAATCCTCTTAAGTTAAGAAGTGCTTTTATAAAATGAGTTCTCCCGAGATTCATGTTTAGCTTGCATATCACATAAAAAAAGTGAAATAATCTCTAAACATGTCCCATTTACATTCCGTTTATTTTCCATGCTATAATTGTATTAACTAGAAACTCAAATACATGTGTGGATACATAAACAAACACTGTGCCCCTACTGAGCCTCTACTAGACTAGCTCGTTGATTAAAGATGGTTAAGGTTTCCTAACGATAGACATGAGTTGTCATTTAATAATGAGATCACATCATTAGGAGAATGATGTGATGGATAGACCCAATCATATATAAGCTTAGCATCTGATCGTGTCACTAAGTTCAAATTGCTATTGCTTTCTTAATGTCAAGTATCTATTCCTTTGGCCATGAGATCATGCCACTCCCTAATACCGAATGAATGCTTTGTGGGTATCAACCATCACTTCTTAACTGAGTGATCATAAAGGTGCTCTTCAGGTATCTCGGAAGGTACTAGTTGGGTTGCATGGATCAAGAGTGGGATTTGTCACTCCATGTGACGGAGAGATATCTCTGGGCCTTCTCGATAGTGCAAGCATGTGACTAATGTGTTTAGTTAGGCTATTGTATTACAAAATAAGTAAAGAGAACTTGCCGATAATGAGAATGAACTAGTTATGGTGATACCGACGATCGAATCTCAGGCAAGTAAAATATCACGAGACAAAGGGAATGGAATACGGGATTGTTTCAATCCTTGACATTTTGGTTCAAATCGATAAATATCTTCGTTGAATATGTGGGGGTAATTATGGGCATCTAGGTAGGCTAGTAATGGATCACACATTTCCGCATGTTCGAAGAGGTGTCTCGATCATGTCTGCATGTTCTTGAACCCATAGGGTCACACACTTAATGTTCGGTAACACTAGGGTAGTAATGGGATATTCATAATGGTGAGACCGAATATAGTTCGGAGTCTCAGATGGGATCCAGGATATCATGAGGATATTTGGAATGGTCCAGAGATAAAGTTTCATATAAGGAAAGTGGTTTTCAGGGTTCTGAAAAATGTTTGGGATTTTTCGATATTGTACCGGGAAGGTTCTGGAGTGGGGTCCACCTGCATGGAGGGACCCACATGGACGTGGCAACACCCCTGTCGGTGTCAAAACCGGCAGACCTCGGGGTAGGGGGTCCCGGGCTGTGGATCTAGGATCAATGGATAACAGGGGACGACGAACACAATGTTTACCCAGGTTCGGGCCCTCTCGAAGAGGTAAAACCCTACGTCCTGCTTGATTGTATTGAATATATGATGGAGTTTATAGAGTTGATCTACCTCAAGATCAGCATGAGCTAAACCCTAGTATATGAGGTGATGAATATAGCTCTAACCCTAATGACTACAACCCTCAGTTTATATAGACACCGATAGGGTTAGGGTTTACCGAAGATAGATTACAATAAGAGGGAAAGGGATCTCGTCCACCCTTAACTTAGAGGGCACACCATGGCTTCACAGGTCTCCGGTCACCACACGGCTCCACCAATCCGGCCCACGTACAATGGGCCGTCGCCCCGAGGACCCCTTAGTCCATGACTCCCTCAGTAGCCCCCGAACTTGCATCCAATACCGGGGATCTTCACATCATCATCGGGTTGCGAGACGAGTTCCTTTATTTCGTTTGAAGCCGTGTTAATGTCGCAGAACATTATCCGGGCGCCGCTCTAATGCACTTGGGTCCGGACAGTCTCAAGATTCAAGGATCCGAAGACATCTCGAGATCAAGGTGGGACCATCAGAGTTTAATGCCGCTCCTCGGGGCAAGGGCTTCGCACACCTTTCCAGAGGGCGTGCGGCCCAAAGCCGTCTTTCCACGTGCCCATCCTTTTGGCTTCATGATAAAGCGCTTATTTATAGATCCAAAGGCACTGAGAACAGTTATCTTCCCCTTCGCCAAGAACGACACCGAAAGAATTCCCCAAAGCCATGGCCGACACCCCAGGTTCTTCCTCGCGCCCTCACGGCCCACTCCTAGGTGAGTGGTTGAGCTGCTCGGTCTCGCATATCCAGTTGAGTTGCCTGTAGACGCAGCGCTTCCTCCCCTTGGCCGATCTGGTTCCAGTCCGCGCCAGTCTCATCTCCATCGATGGTCGTGCCCTCGCCGAGAATTCCCCTGCCCCAAACAAGGAGGAGAGGGTGTGTCTCGTGCCCTTCCTCCTAAGAGGTTTGGGCTTTCCCATTCATCCTTTCCTACGGGGTTTATTAGAGTTCTATGGGATCCAGCTCCACAACCTCACCCAGGGTTAATATTGCACATTTCCGGCTTCGTGGCCTTGTGCAAGATATTTCTGAGTTGCGAGCCCCACTTTGACCTGTGGAGGAAGTATTTCTGTCTTGTCCCCCACCTCCGGGAGGGATCTATATTTGAGGTGGGCGGTGCCGAAATATGGCGAATAGCTGGGACCGGGTACCCAATCGGGACCCCACAGAAAGATCCCGAAGGATGGACTTCGAAGTGGTTTTACATCGAGGATGTTCCCCTCACCGACCCAATTCGGCAAGTGCTACCCGAATATTCAAATGATCTGCCCATAAAGCGGTACAACCGGCGGCCCAGAGGCCCTTCCCAACAGGACAGCGAAGAAGTGCGTGCAGTGTCAGCCAAGATCAGGCTGCTCACTAGCTGCAAGCTGACCATGATCGAAGTTATGGGCATCACCATTACCCGATGCGTGCAACCCCTCCAACAGCGGGGTCACCCTTTATGGTGTTATAACGGGACCAATGATGTGACACGTCACCAGCGGCAAGGGCCAGAGAACAAGGCGGCCCTGGCCAAAATACTGGCCAATCTCTTCAGGGGAGATGAAGCAGAGTTCGCCTGCATGAGTTTTCGAGAAGGCTGCTCCGGATACAATCCGGCGGACTAGGTAAGTCACGACCCACTACTTTGAGTCTGTAGATTACGCTGAATTTTTACCGGTCGTCATATAAACAGGGGTGGAGGCGTCAGGTTGCGTCCTTTAGTTGTCCTCCTCCAAAACCAGAGAGTCACTCTCGAGACGGCGATCCGGGGTATCACGACGATCCAGAAACATAAATTGAATTTGAAGATGTGGTGTTCTATCAGGAGGGCCTTGACGGCGCCAAGGTGGCTGTAACCGCCGATCACCCTGGGGCTCTTACCTCTTCCTCAGTAAGAGAAAAGAAGAACCCCTCCCGAACAGGACGCTCGTCTCGCGCTACCCCCCACGTGCTGACTTCTACTCCCAAGGGTCGCTGTACTACGCGTAAAAATGCCTCGGGAGGAGCGTAGACCGTGCCAGCTTCGACCCTTGACGGGAGGTCTAAACGGAAGGCTTCCGCCGGGGTGGACGCACCTGCCCCCTCTGCCCAGAGGTAACGTGTTTTAGAATTGCGGCGAGGATTGCCTTTGTCACTTGTTTATCAAAGCCTGCTCAACTTTGCAGAAGGTGTGTGTCTCTACATCAATCCGAAGACATCCCGAATGCAACGAACCGCAACTCCGGTCCACAGTCTTCGGCACGGACTGGAGCCCCCTCCGAACACGCGGCGGCTGGCGTGCCTCCGGCGGACTCCGACGATGTTTCGGTCACTAATTCCGAAGTCGAGAGCGTAATGAACCATCGCCGCCGGAGGGAGATTTTGCGCCATGCTGCCTTTACCGAACAAGAGTTTAATGCTTTTAATTCGGTAGACTCGTACCTTGGAGTGGCCCGGACAGGTCTTGATGGGATTGCCGGTCTATTTGTCGCCAAGGTGAAGGTATATAGCTTTAAAGCAAGTTCCCTAACTAACTAGCCCCCAAGCCTTAATTTGGGCGGAACGACCAAGTTAAGGATTTGTAATGATGTGAGTTTGTAGGCCGCAAGAGAGCAAAGCAAAAAACTGACCGAGGAGCTTGAGGCTAGCTGGAAACAGTTGGTCGACACCAAGGCCGAACTGGATGCGGCTCGAGAAGCCAGCAACGATAAGTCCGGTAAGTAAGAAGAACCACCTCCCAACTCGGGGAAGGGTATATGGTGTATTTTATGTGTTCACGTTGTTTTCGTCATGCAGCCGCAGAGGCTGCAAACGAGTTGCGCAAAGAGCTTGAGGCTGGTAAACGCGTGTTGACGCGAAGTCATGAAGAGAAACATGAGCTCACGGTGGAGAATAAACGGCAGGTCGAGGAAATTAAGAGTTTGAGGACTCAACTGGCGCAAGCCTTGGAGGAAAACCAGCGACTTAAAGGTGGCATATACGGTAAGCGTTGATCGTACCGCGCTATTGGTCCGTGTTATTGATGTGTGAATGACGACGTGCAACACATGTTTGTTAGGTCTCCTGACTAGGCGACCCGAGGAAGAAGTGGGTGTAACACCCCATGTATTAAGCTACAGTGATCACCCTTTTTGATTATGCCAGGTCATCATGATCAACAGTGCTTAATCATCATTAGTGTCATATCTCTTTTCAATTTAAATTCAAAATGGAAAATTCAAACTTAAGTGAAACCAAAAGTTGTTCAGATTGGAAAACAAAAATGTGCATCATGTTGCAAATATTCCCATAGCATTCATAAAAGTGATTGCAACATTTATTGGAATTGTAAAAGGACTCAAACAACAAGAAACAGCAGCAAAATAGCACTATTTAATCCTTTTCCAATTATATAAAATCCAAACAAAAAGATATGGACACCAAACCAATTTCTAGCAGTGACTAATTTTGCACTGTTAATAGTTGGACCAGTCTCATATTTTACAAAAGTCATTTGGAGTAAAAACAAAAGACAAAACAGAAAAAGAAAAAAAAACAGAAAACAGAAAAACAGAAACTGAAAAGAAAGAAAAAGAAAAGGGCTGCCAGCGACTGGGCCTATGTGACACAGTGGCCGGCCCAGCCCGCGCAACGCCTTCTCTCCCTCCTCCCGCGTGTCTGCACGCCCGCACTCGCCGCGTCGGCCCCCCTGCCCCGCGGTCGACAACGCGTCGGCCATCTGGCGGTGCCCCGCGCGGATAAGACTGCCCCCGATCCCCCTCGCGCCCGTGGACAAACCCTAGCCGCCCCGTTCTTCCTTCCTCCCTCTCTACCTCCTCACCCAACGCCGCCATGGACTGGCCGTCGTGAAGCTCGCAGTCACTGACCGTTTCTCGCCACCCGACCGTGCCCGCCTGCTTCGCCACCGTAGACCGCTTCTTCCTGGAGGAGCCGTTCGAGCTGCAGACCACCCCAACCTCGCCATCGCCCCTTCTTCTACCTCGGGTCAACGCCGCTCCGCGCCATCGATCCGCTCCTCCCCGGCAACCCCGGCTTCCCCGAACGCTCCCCGACAATGATGTGAGCACCACCATCAGCTCCTCTCTCTCTCTGCGCTCCGGGTTACACGCTAGCCAGCGGCTGCTGCTACCGTGCGCTGGCCTCCGCCATTGCTGCTGCGCACGTTGCCCCGAGCTCGCCCATTTGCCTCAGTTGCGCCAAGACCCTACTAGAGCCCGCAAGTGTCTAGTGCGCCTCCTCGTTTCTTTTGGTTCGGGCTAAAACGCCGCCCCGCGCGACCACCGAACGCCACCGCCGCCATGGCCGGGACTGAGCTCGATTCTGACCCGCCCCGCGCCTCTAACCACCACCAAATGGCGCGGCTCACTCTCAGGAACGCGCCGGGCCAAACCGCGCAGCGAACGGTGGCCGGAGTTGGCCGGACGGGCAACTCCGGTGGCCCCGATTAGCTCCGACGGCTGACGCCGGTTTAGGCTGACGTGGCATCGCCATTAGGGCGCTAATCGCGCGATTAATTAGCCCCTGTGAGTATGACAGTGGGCCTCGCATAAATTAAACTGCTAGCTAATTAATTTGGATAGGATTAGATTTAATCCAGTGGCCCCACACGTCAGCTTTGACTGTGCTGACGTGGGCGTTGACCCGGCCCCACCTGTCAGTCTCACAGGACAGCTGACTGGGCAGTGCCCAGTCACTGCCAGTGGGTCCCGCGTGGGCCCAGTTGACTGGTCAGCGGGTCCGCTGACCGTTGACGCAGTGCTGACATCATGATGACATCACAATTCATTTTCAGCCGATTTTAAATAATAAAAATAATTCCAGAAAATCAATAAAAACTTTAGAAAATCATATCTTTTAATCCGTAACTCCGATGAAAATAATTTATATATGAAAGTTGCTCAGAATTTCGAGACAAATCCGAATACACGGTCCATTTGTCCGTCACACGTCCCTAACTATCCGAACATGGAACCGTTCCCCTCCGGTCATTTGTCTGACAAATGTCCGGAACCGGGAAAACATTCCCGGATGGATTCCCCCTTCCTCGGTGACGTGCAACCATACGTTAGGACACACCCGGCACTGCATATTGTCATGCCGTACTTTGTGTAGCACTTATTTGCTTAGTATTTACTGTTTCTTCCCCCTCTTCTCTCTCGTTAGACCCCAACACCGACGTCGTCCCCGAGACCGACGCAACTCAGGAGCCCGACGCCACCGTTGATGACCTTGCCTTGCCGCCGAGCAACCAGGCAAGCCCCCCCTTTGATCATCCCGATATCGCCCATTCTATTTTCTCATGCTTGCATTAGAATTGCTGCTGCTACTGCTTTACCTATTCTGATGCATAGCCTGTTTATTGTAACCTGCTATTGAAACCTTACCTGCTTATCCTAAACTGTCTAGTATAGGCTGGGTAGAGACCTATCAGTGACCCCACTTATCCCGACTGCCCCGCTGGATTATCCGAAGACCTGATCAACGGGATTGAAGACCAGGTCCCGGCACCGCACATCACCCCCCCCCCTTAGTTGTAACGACACTGCAGCGTTAATATCGAGTGCCGAGGGTGAAACCTCTTGTAGCACTTCTAATGTTAACTCTGTAGAGTAGCTATTCGGTCATGGTCATCGAGGGTGATTCCTCCTTCACCGCTTCCGATAACGACGCCGTCGTACAACACCTCAAGTGTGAACCCAGCGAGGGTGATTCCTCCGAGTTCACCTTGACGGATACATCGAGTAGGAATCCAACGAGGGTGATACCTCAGATTCCCCTGATGTTATGGACACACGGATACTTGGATTGTACTATTGTTACTTGGAAAGGCGGGTCGACCCTGAGGGGTACCCGCGTGTGATGTGAAGACGGGTTGCCTATATGGTGCCCGAGTGATGAATACGAGGCATGGCCGGGCATTCTTGGCCCTTGCCGCAAGTCCTCGAGACGGGGCGACGGGGTCACATCTTTCATGAGTCTCTGCTCGTTACCGCACCCCCAAGGTACTAACGGTTTGGATATGTGATCTGAGTGGGCCTCTGGCCCGATAGCACTAACCATCACGTGGGCATAGTATGGGCGTTCTGCATCGTATGCATCAGCCGAAAGCTCTGTCAGATGTCCAGTTCAGCAGTGCAGCATGGAGTGATTGGCGCCATTCACGACAGAGGTGGTGCTTGGATCTGAGCCATGTGTGCAATGACCCGGAGGGCGAGGGGCGATGGCCCAAGACCCCCTTGCGCTTAGGATGTAGACCGGCGAGGACCTCTCTGCTGAGCTCTAGGTAGGGCTGCGGTGTATAGTTTGGCCGAGGCCGGGCATGACCCAGGAAAGTGTGTCCGGCCGGAGTTAATCGAGCGTGTTGGGTAAGTTGGTGCACCCCTGCAGGGAAGAACTAATCTATGCATAGCCGGATCCTCGGTAACGGACACTCGGAGTTGTATCCCGATCGATACAGCTAGAACTTGAGATGAGACCTGGATATGAGGCTCTGGGATTGCTTCTCGCAGGGAGTCGAGAAGGGATCTCAGGACAAGGTTGATGACTGTATGGCTCTGGGATTACTTTCTCGCAGGGAGTCGAGAAAGGATCTCTGGGTGAGGTTGATATTACTGCTACATTATATTGTACTGTTCTACTCTCTTCTAATGCTGCAAGACCGCTGAAGATGCTAGTCTTCGATAGGACTAGGCCTTCCTCTCTATTCTGGCATTTCTGCCGCCCAGTCCACATATACAGCCTCCCTTTGATAATGTTGCATATGTAGTGTAGATCCTTGCTTGCTGAGTACTTCGGATGAGTACTCACGGTTGCTTTGCTTTCTTTTTCCCCCATATCCTTTTGATGCGACCAGATGATGGAGCCCCGGATACAGCTGCCCCCGCTGACGATCGCTACTACTACCCCGAGGGTGGATATTACTTCGAGCTTGCCATCGACCAGGAGTAGGATCGGAGGGTCCCAGGCAGGAGGCCTGCGCCTTTCGATCATAGTGTTTTCTTTTTCCCGCCTTTTAAGGGCCTTTTTGTGTTTCCTTTTATATGTGTACTCAGATATCTGAGGCTTCCGCTGACGCTTGTGCGCAAGCTTTTGTATTCGAGCCCTTGAGGCCCCTGCCTTGTAATATAAAGCTTATAAGACTTTATTTATGTTTTAGAGTTGCGTTGTGATATCTTCCCGTGAGTCCTTAGGCTTGATTGTGTGCATTTGCTTGTATGATTAGTGCATGATTGAGCCGGGGGTGTCACAGTGGGCACTTATGATGGGAACCTGTTAAAGGAACTGTCGAAGACCTATGAGAGGGCCCGGAAAGCCCTGAAGAGCATGGCGAAGGCGTTATGGCCGTCTGATGTGCCTCCAGAGAGTATAGCCGATCTAGCCAGTCTCTTTAAAGGGGCTCGGCGAAGGTTTGAACTATGGAAGATCTCAGCCTGTCGAGTAGGAGCGCGCGAAGCGTGGGCTATGGTAAAAACCCGCTTCACCAAGCTCGACCTGGTGCATATGGCCCGGGTTGGTCCCGTGGGTCCGAACGGCCAGGAAATACCGCTGAGCTTGGTGTACAACGAGGTGATGCAAGTAGCTCGCTATTCTCAGAAAGACTGCGTTAGAGCAATTGATAGACAATGTCGAGAATGAGTAGTTTTGTCAATTCTATGTATCTATGTACTTTACGTTGACCATGCTCCATCCATGCTCTTATATTTTTTGAAAGAATGTTGTCTTGACCGGCCATCGGCTTCTGCCTCGCCGATCAGAGATCGGGGAGTGTTCCATACTATGTGCCATAGGAAACAAGGCAAGAATTCGGGAACCAGGCAATCCGGCCTTCTGGTTTGAACAGACGAAACATGTGCGGAGAGCTATGTTATATTACTATTTAATGTAAGAAACATCTTCTGATGAAAATAGTTCCCCCAAGGGTTCCTTTCTTCAGGTAAAATGATAATCCGGATACGTAAGATCAACGAAAACCAATGGCTGCGAAAAAACCTTGGTGATAAGCGTGAGGCTGTATTCTCTTCCCTTAGGCCGACTTATTGTATTCTAGAAGAACGCTAGCTTTCGGCTTCACCCGTCTGAGGTACGGTCCTTGATAACCCGATCGTAGCAATCACAGAGGTGCTCCCTTTACTCCCTAGACGAACAATCGGGAACGTAGTGGTAAGCACAGGAGCCAGGCAACCCAGCTTGGCAATGTTCTTGAGTCAAACAAGTGCATATTTTGGCTTAACATGTATGAGAAGGGTGCAATCAGGACGAATGTGATTTAGACATTTATTTGGCTCTTCCAGGGGAGCCCCCAGGCAAGGCTGGGTATTACATTCAATGGTGTATATAGTATAAGTTCGGTATGGTTCGGTTAAGCCGAACTAGTACCATGGCGAGAGAGAGAGAGAAAAAAGGCACAAAATAAAAGAAGAAAAAGCGAAAGAAAGTTATGTCGGACTCAGGCGTAAAAACGCCGCAGCCATGCTACGTTCCACGGGTTCGGCTCAAGGCCGTCGTCGGTCGGACGGCGAAGTCGATATGCTCCTCCTATGAGTACTTCGTCGATGATCTACGGTCCCTCCCATTTAGGTGAGAGTTTATCCTTCTGTTTTTCAGAGAGCCGGAGGACGAGGTCGCCCACATTGTACGTCTTCGTCCGGACTTCATGGTTGTGGTAACGTCGTGCTTGCTGCTGATAGAACATGGACCGAGCTTGAGCTATGTCTCGCTCTTCTTCCAGAGCGTCCAAATTATCCTGCCGATCGAGTTCGGCTTCCCTTTCTTCGTACATGCGCACTCTAGGTGCGTCATGGATTAGGTCGCATGGGAAGACTGCCTCCGCCCCGTATACCATGAAAAATGGTGTGTATCCGGTGGACCGGTTAGGAGTGGTGCGCAGCCCCCATAGTACGAAATCGAGTTCCTCGACCCAATGGCGGTCTGATTGTTCAAGGGAGCGAACTAGGCGAGGCTTAATGCCACTCATGATGAGTCTGTTGGCTCGTTCGACCTGCCCATTGGTCCGTGGGTGATATACCGAGGCGTAATCGAGCATGATGACCATTTTGCCGCACCAGTCTTTAACTTCCTGAGCGGTGAAATTGGTACCATTATCGGTGATGATACTGTGGGGGACACCATAATGGTGTACGACATCTGATAAGAAGTTGACGACAGGTCCGGACTCTGCCGAAG
Organism: Thinopyrum elongatum; assembly: GCA_011799875.1. Taxonomy (NCBI): domain Eukaryota; kingdom Viridiplantae; phylum Streptophyta; class Magnoliopsida; order Poales; family Poaceae; genus Thinopyrum; species Thinopyrum elongatum. The sequence continues at coordinate 401,813,062 of CM022302.1, read as the reverse complement.
TGACGGGTCTTGCCTCAATCCACTTGGTGAATTTATCGACCATGACCAATAGGTACTTCTTTTTGCTTGTCTCCCCTTTGAGTGGCCCGACCATGTTGAGGCCCCAGACCGCAAAAGGCCACGTAATCGGTATCGTCTGGAGAGCTGTAGGGGCATGTGGCTTTGATTTGCGAACAGCTGGCATCCGACGTAGTGTTGGACTAAAGTTCGGGCATCCTCATGGGTGGTGGGCCAGAAAAACCCTGCTCAGAAAGCTTTGCTGACCAGAGCCTGAGCTGCCGCGTGGTGTCCGCCCATGCCCGTGTGTATTTCTGCCAAAAGCTGCTGCCCCTCTTCTTCGGAGATGCACCTTTGTAAAAATCCTGTGGTGCTCTTCTTATAGAGTTCACCTTCATGGACCTTGTATGCTTTAGAGCGGCGAACGATACGTCGTGCTTCAGTCTGATCCTCCAGAAGCTAATGTTGTGTGAGGTAGGCTAGCAAGGGTTTTGTCCAAGGTGGGATTACGGCCATTACCTCGTGTGCAGAGGGCGTTTCCTCGAGTGCGGAACCGCCGATGACTTGATCGTCTTTTTTGTTTTCGGGCGGGGCATTGAGAGCGGGCTCGTCGGATGGTGCACCGGAGACGTCGTGCTGCCAGACCACGGAGGGCTTGAAGAGCCGCTCGAGGAAGGTGTTTTTAGGAACCGGGTCGCGCTTCGCGCCCATGCGAGCGAGGACGTCGGCTGCTTGATTGCTGTCTCTAGCGACATGGTGAAATTCAAGGCCCTCGAATCAAGCAGATATCCGGAGAACCGCATTTCTATGTGCCGCCATCTTGGGGTCATTGGCATCGAACTCGCCATTTACTTGAGAGATCGCCAAATTTGAGTCCCCCCTTACCTCGAGGCGTTGTACGCCCATTGTGGTGGCCAGGCGAAGACCATGCAGTAGTGCTTCGTACTCGGCTGCGTTGTTCGAGTCCGTATACATTATTTGGAGGACATACCGAACAGTGTCGCCCGTGGGGGAGATGAGGATGACCCCAGCCCCTAGTTCGACCAACATCTTCGAGCCGTCGAAGTACATTGTCCAGTGCGAGTATGTGGAGTACTCCCTGGGCAGTTCGGCTTCGGTCCATTCGGCTATGAAATCAACCAACACCTGAGATTTAATGGCTCGGTGTGGCTTGTATGTTATATCAAAGGGGAGAAGCTCGATGGCTCACTTGGCGATGCGGCCTGTAGCGTCCCTGTTATTGATTATATCATTCAAGGGGACTTCTGATGCTACTGTGACCGAACATTCTTGAAAGTAATGTCGAAGCTTTCGGGATGCCATGAAGACTGTGTAAGCTATCTTTTGATTGTGCGGGTACCGTGTTTTGCATGGTGTTAGCACTTCAGACATGTAATAGACCGGCTTCTGGACCTGAAATTTGTGGCACTCGGATTCCCGTTCCACTACAAGCACCGCACTGACCACCTGATTGGTGGCTGAAACATATAGCAACATGGGCTTGCCAATACTAGGTGCGGTTAGGATAGGATTGCTGGCTAGGAGTGTTTTAATCTCCTTGAGCGCCGCGGTTGCTTCGTCTGTCCATTGGAAATTCTTGGTCTTTTTGAGCAGCTTGTAGAGTGGTAATGCTTTTTCTCCGAGGCGTGATATGAAGCGGCTCAAGGCTGCCACGCATCCTGCTAGTTTCTGAACATGCTTGAGCTCTATTGGTATTGCGAGCTGAGATAGCGCTCTAATTTTGGCCGGATTGGCCTTGATTCCTCTATGGGAAACGATAAATCTGAGCAGCTTTCCTGCGGGGACCCCGAAGATACATTTTTCCAGGTTGAGCCGTATGTCATAAGCTCGCAGGTTGTCAAACGTTTGGCGTAGGTCGTCTACCAGTTGGTCTATGTGTTGGGTTTTGACAACCACATCGTCCATGTATGCCTCGACCGTTTTGCAAATTTGATTTTCGAGGCATGCTTGAATCATGCGTTGGTATGTAGCTCCTGCGTTTTTCAATCCGAACGGCATGGTGTTGAAGCAGAAAGGGCCATAAGGGGTAATGAATGCGGTTGCCGCCTGGTCGGACTCTTTCATCTTGATCTGGTGGTATCCAGAGTATGCGTCGAGGAAACAAAGTGAGTCGTGTCTGGTGGTGGCGTCGATGATCTGGTCTATCCTTGGCAGGGGGAAAGGGTCCTTAGGGCAGGCCTTGTTAAGGTCTTTGAAATCGACACAGAGCCGCCAGGACTTATCCTTCTTTGGTACCATTACCAGGTTTGCTAACCACTCGGGGTGTTTGATCTCACGGATGAATCCGGCCTCCAACAGTTTTGTGAGTTCTTCACCCATGGCTTGTCGTTTGGGCTCGGAAAACCGACGCAGGGTCTGCTTCACTGGCTTAAAGCCTTTTAGGATGTTGAGGCTGTGCTCTGCTTTCCTACGTGGGATTCCTGGCATGTCCAAGGGGTGCCAGGCGAATATGTCCCAATTTTCGCGCAGGAATGTCCTTAATGCCTCGTCAACTGCGGGGTCCAGCTGTGCTCCTATGGACGCCGTTTTGTTGGGATCTGTTGGATGCACTTGAAATTTTGCTATTTTGTCTGCTGGCTTGAATGACGTGGATTTTTGTCTTTTACTGAGAACCACATCGTCCCTGTCGATGGTAGTGCGTAAAGCTGTCAATTCTTTGGCCGCGAGGGCTTCGGATAGTGCCTCTAGGGCAAGGGATGCCATTTTGTTTTCGGCTCTCAAGGATCTGCTTGGGTCGCTTTTAAGTGAAATTACCCCATTGGGCCTAGCATTTTGAGTTTCATATACCCGTAATGTGGTATGGCTTGAAATTTCGAGAATGCCTCACGTCCTAGAAGGGCGTGGTATCCGCTGTGGAAGGGTACAATGTGGAACAGCAAGGGTTCGGATCTGTAGTTATCGGGTGTGCCGAACACAATGTCGAGGGTTATGCGTCCCGAGCAGTGAGTGTGCCTCCCTACCGGGTATTATACCTCGGAATGTGGTGTTACTGCGTTCGATGCGAGACCTGTTGAATTGCATCTTATCGAGCGTATCCTCGTAAATGAGATTGAGGCCGCTGCCTCCGTCCATTAGTACTTTAGTCAGCCGGAAACCATCGATGATGGGATCAAGGACCAGTGCAGCTGGTGCGTGGCTGATACGGGTGCCTGGCTCATCCTTCTCGTCAAAGGTGATAGGAGTATTTGCCCATGGGTGTGCGGCTGTCACTTGATATTCCTGGCTGAGCTCCCGAAGAGCCTTTTTCCTTTTGCTTTTTGAAGTGAACGTCTCGTATACCGTAAGGACATTGTGGTCCCGTGGTGAAACTGAGGACTGCCTATCCGGGGGTGTAAGGCCCAAGATTGGTTCGCCATGTTTGGCCACTTGTCTTACCACCCAGCAGGCTCGAAGTCTATGGGTTGGGTTTGCGTCTAGCAAGACCGAATGTATTGGGCATGGTTTATCCAGCAACTCATCTAACACTGATCTGGGCCTGGCTTTCTTTTCATTGGGCTCGTGCTCCGGTGACCGATTTGTATTGGTTCATTTAAGGCGAGGCTTTCCGTGATGGGCGGTGGGATATAGTCCCATGCTCAGCTGTTGCGCCCTCCATGTGTCCTCCATGGCGCAATATTTGTGCGCCATGTCTGATAGTTCGGTGAAGCTTTGAATTTGGCGGCACACGAGGGCGTTTAAGAGGCCCTCAACCCTGCAGTGGAACTGGAAGGCTTTAACTATTTCTTTGTCACAGCAAGGTGCCATCTGTTTTTTACCAGGAGAAATCTAACCCAATAATGATGGACTGTTTTGTTTGGCAGCTGTTTGACGTACATGAGGTCCCATATGTCTGGGCTTCTCGAATCCAGAGAGTATTCCGCGTGGTGGGTGGGTGGGAAAATTTCGAGAATCCCCCCCCCCCACCGCGGATCCGGACTATCCTTGATGGGAGGTTGGGGCGTGTCCGGTTCTGACCGCACAGGACTCGGATTCGAACTGATGTGCGACCGGATAGGTTCAAGGCCGAGACTTGTGTCAGGTGGTGTGTCCGGACGTACATCCAGGCTGGTGTCAGACTCCGAGCTGGAGATTCGGGTGTACACCATTTTTAGCTTACATGGCTGTGACCCCTCCTAGGCCTCTTTGACTGTGGCGACGAGGTGCGTGACCGGAGGGGTGCTTATTTCTCGGTCATCGGGTTTAAGCCCGACCCGGTCGTAGGTTGTGGGCCTGATAACAGAAATTCCCATTGCGCGTAACAGATCTGCCGGTTGGGCATGTAGGGGGTGCCGAACGCTCCAGTAACTTGACAGAAGACCCTACGGGCGGTCCGTCGGAGTTGGGCTTCGGGGCCGGACCTTGAAAGATACCGGATTTTCGTTTTGCTAGTCCTGGGGTCGATGCCCCTAAACTGACAATTCCTTCAATGGGGATTAGGCCTTCGATTTGGTCGAGGCGGTCTGCGGGGACAGCGCGCACTAAGATGCCGCCGAAGACGAGAAGGTGACCAGGGGCGGTAAAGCCCTCGGTACGGGTGCGGTCTCCATCGACCGGTTGAGCCATCGATCCTTCCGACGATCGCACAACGGAACTCTCAATGAAAGCACCAATGTCGATGTCAAAACCGGCAGACCTCGGGGTAGGGGGTCCCGAGCTGTGGATCTAGTATCAATGGATAACAGGGGACGACGAACACAGTGTTTACCCAGGTTCGGGCCCTCTCGAAGAGGTAAAACCCTAGGTTCTGCTTGATTGTATTGAATATATGATGGAGTTTACAGAGTTGATCTACCTCGAGATCAGCATGAGCTAAACCCTAGGCTATGAGGTGATGAATATAGCTCTAACCCTAATGACTACAACCCTTAGTTTATATAGACACCGATAGGGTTAGGGTTTACCGAAGATAGATTACAACAAGAGGGAAAGGGATCTCGTCCACCCTTAACTTGGAGGGCACACCACGGCTTCACAGGTCTCCGATCACCACACGGCTCCACCAATCCAGCCCACGTACAATGGGCCGTCGCCCCGAGGACCCCTTAGTCCATGACTCCCTCAACCCCCCTAAAAGGAATAGGATCATATTCTTAAGGGATAAGATCAAGATCCCTAAAATGGGGGTCGCAATCGGTGGGGAAGGAAAGGAGGGGATTTCCTCCCCCTCCCCCCTACTTGTCTGCCGGCCCTAGGGTATTAGAGGATGGGCCAAGCCCCCTCCACCGCACCTATATAAAGTGGGGAGGCACAGGGGGCAGCAGCCCATTCAACCCTAGGCGCCTCCTCGGCCCCTTGCTACTCCACCTCCTCCTCCGCAAACGCTTGGCGAAGCCCTGCCAGAGTTCCACCATAAATTCCACCACCAGGCCATCGTGCTCGCCTAGATCCCATCTACCTCTCACTCTCACTTGCTAGATCAAGAAGAAGGAGACGCCATCGAGCCATACATGTGCATATCTTCGAGGTTCCATTCGTGCGGTGCTGGATCTGATTGGATTGCGATGAAAGTATGACTACGCCAACCACGTTCATTAGAATGTTTCCGCTTTCAGTCTACAATGATATGTAGACTTTCTCAGTCATTGCTAGCATCTAGTAGATTAGATCTTGGGTGGATTCGTAGGATTTTTTTTGTTTTCCTTGCAACGATTCCCATCAGGAAACACATCATTGGATAATAATATGTAGCATAAAGCACCCGGGAGAGAGCCCCCCTCCTTCTTTGGCCTTCCCCCCTAGATGGGAGAAGGATTTCCTCTGGTCCTTGTTCTCCAAGGCCCCCGAGGGGTGGGAGCCCCTCTAGATTTGATCTCTCTTTGTTTCGCGTCCCTGTTTTCTAGCCGAACACTGTTTCTTAAATATCCGGAGATCCATAACTTCGATCGGGCTGAAATTTTAATATCATTTTTTCCAGATATAAGCTTCCTTGCGGTCGAAGGAGAGCTCCAACTGACTTACGGGGCGCCCACAAGGCACATTTCCACGCCTTGGGGGGTAGGCGCGCTGAAAGTGCAACTAATCCCCGGGTGGTTTTGGTAATTCATAACAACATATAGCTCATTGAACTAATATCCATTCAAGATAAATATTTCAGGATGTTCAATGATTGGCATGGCATGGACTAGAAATGTGGACCCCTCAAAATGTTAAGGTCAAAGATTGGCAAAAGCTCAAGACTCTTCATTTCTATTTTAGTGATCCAAGATCGCATTGAGTCCATAGGAATGCCAATACTATTAAAAGGGGATGCGGTGTTGCTTAATGGTCTACTTTCTCAAAGTGCTTAGTGATATTGCTCCAAAACCCTCAGCCAATTTCCCTATCCAAATATGTCCAAACCCTAATTCCAAACTCGGCCGCACCGATTCGTTCTATCAGGAGCCACTGAGTTCATTTGACATAGCCACTGCCAGAAACCCTAACGATTCGGTCACAACGATACGGATGTCGGTCTCACCAAGATGGCCTTGCCAACTCTCTGTTACTTGTTGCAATTATTTCGGTCTCATCGAGAATTGCAATCGGTCTCACCGAAATGGCTTGCCAACTCTCTATTGCCTTATTGCTTCACTTCGGTCTCACCGAGTTGATGCAATCGATGCCACCGAGACGAGGTTTGCCCTAAGCCCTATCACATCGGTCCCACCAAGTTGTTCCAGTTGGTCCCACCGAGATTCCTAAAGTTCATATTTTTGAACAGATCGGTGCCACCGAGTTTAACTAATCGGTGCCACCAACATGAGTCAAAAGTGTGTAACAGTTGGATTTTGTGTGGAGGCTATAAATACCCCTCCACCCCCTTCTCCATTAATGAGAGAGACATCAGAACATGCCTACACTTCCACCATTCCTTTTCTGAGAGAGAACCACCTACTCATGTGTTGAGATCAAGAGATTCCATTCCTACCATTTGAACCTTGATTTCTAGCCTTCCCCAAGTTGCTTTCCACTCAAACCCTTCTTCCACCATAGCCAAATCTGTGTGAGAGAGAATTGAGTGTTGGGGAGACTATCATTTGAAGCACAAGAGCAAGGAGTTCATCATCAACACACCGTCTATTACCTTTTGGAGAGTGGTGTCTCCTAGATTGGTTAGGTATCGCTTGGGAGCCTCCGACATGATGTGGAGTTGAACCAAGAAGTTTGTAAGGGCAAGGAGATCGCCTACTTCGTGAAGATCTAGCCGAGTGAGGCAAGTCCTTTGTGGGCGATGGCCATGGTGGGATAGACAAGGCCGCTTCTTCATGGACGCTTTGTGGGTGGAGCCCTCCGTGGACTCGCGTAGCCGTTCCCTTCGTGGGTTGAAGTCTCCATCAACATGGATGTACGATAGCACCACCTATCGAAACCACGCCAAAAATCTCCGTGTCTCCGTTGTGTTTGCCTTCTCCAAACCCTTCCCTTTACCTTCATATGCAATGTTTTACATTCCACTGCTATACTCTTAGAATTGCATGTGTAGGTTGATTGCTTGACTTGTGCTAATTGCTAAAATCTTCCCACAACTAAAATTGGGAAAATGATAGATTTTTATTTGGTCAAGTAGTCTAATCACCCCCCTCTAGACGTACTTTCGATCCTACAAGTGGTATCAGAGCTTTGGTCTCCATTAGCCTTGATTTCCATAGCTTTGGTGATCATAGCCTTGGTTTCACAACCTATTAGAGTATGGTATCTGGCGAGGGTAACTATTACCGTAGAGGTCCTTATTTTGATGGTACAAATTTTGCTAGCTGGAAGCATAAGATGAAAATGCATATTCTTGGTCATCACCCCGCCGTTTGGGCTGTTTTGCGTATTGGCTTGCAAGGTGAATTCTTTGAAGATGGTAAAGAACCGGATCGTGAAGCGACCGCGGAAGAATTGAAGATGTTGCAATACAATGCTCAAGCTGTTGGGGAACATTGCATGGAAAACAAAAAAAAATCTACACACACGCAAGATCTATCCATTGAGATGCATAGCTATGAGAGGGGGAGAGCATCTAAATACCCTTGTAGATCGCTAAGCGTAAGCATTTATCAACGTGGTTGATGTAGTCGTACACCTTCATGATCCATCCCGATCAAGTACCGAACATACGGCACCTCCGCGTTCAGCACACGTTCAGCTCGATGACGTCCTCGCCTTCTCGATCCAGCAAGAAAGGCGAAGTAGTAGATGAGTTCCGGCAGCATGTCAGTGTGGTGACGATGGTGGTGAAACTTTTCCGCAGGGCTTCACCAAGCACAACGGATGTGGATGGAGGAGGAACTAGAACTAGAGGGAGAGGGGGCGCCGCACACGGCTTGGGGATTTGTGGTGTGTGTTGCCCCTCCTCTCCTCATATATATATATATATATATATATATATAGGTAGGGGGAGGGGAGGCAGCCCTAGGGGCACCCCCAAGGGGGCCGGGGGCCGCCTTGGGCTCTTGCCCTAGGTGCTCCCCCCTTTCCTTCCTATGGCACATGGGAGAAGGCAGGAGGGGAGGCGCCCCCCCCTTTCCTTTTTCTCACATGGAAGAGAAGGTAAGAGGGGGCTAGCCCTCTTCCCTTCCTTTTCTAGGGCTGGTGCCATGAAATGGGGCGCGCCAGACCCTTGTGGGCTGGTGTGCTCCCCTCTTCTTGGCCCGTTAAGCCCAATAACTCCCCGTGGCTTCCGGGAACCCCTTTCGGTGATCCGATAAATACCCGATGCATTCTGACACTCTTCCGGAGACCAAATACTATCATCCTATATATCAATATTTACCTCCGGACCATTCCGGAGCTCCTCGTCATATCTGTGATCTCATATGTGACTCCGAACAACATTCGGTCACCAACTCACATAACTCATATAATACTATATCGTCAACGAACGTTAAGCGTGCGGACCCTATGGGTTCTAGAATGATGTAGACATGACTGAGACGCTTCTCCGGTCAATAACCAATAGCAGGACCTGGATGCCCATGTTGGTTCCTACATATTCTACGAAGATCTTTATCGATCGAACCTTTATGACAACATACGTAGTTCCCTTTGTCTGTCGGTATGTTACTTGCCCGAGATTCGATCGTCGGTATCTCTATACCTAGTTCAATCTTGTTACTGGCAAGTCTCTTTACTCATTCCGTAATACACCATCTTGTAACTAACTCCTTAGTCACTTTGCTTGCAAGCTTCTTGTGATGTTGTATTACCGAGAGGGCCCAGAGATACCTCTCCGTCATACGGAGTGACAAATCCCAATCTCGATTCACGCCAACTCAACAGACACCTTCGGAGATACCTGTATAGCATCTTTATGATCACCCAGTTACGTTGTGACGTTTGATAGCACACAAGGAATTCCTCCAGTATCCGGGAGTTGCATCATCTCATGGTCGAAGGAATATGTAATTGACATTAAGAAAGTAGTAGCAATAAACTGAACGATCATATGCTAAGCTAACGAATGGGTCTTGTCCATCACATCATTCTGCTAATGATGTGATCCCGTTATCAAATGACAACTCATGTCTATGGTCAGGAAACCTTAACCATCTTTTGATCAACGCACTAGTCTAGTAGAGGCATACTAGGGACTTGGTATTTGCTTATGTATTCACACATGTATTTAAGTTTCCAATCAATACAATTCTAGCATGAATAATAAACCTTTATCAAGATTTAAGGAAATATAATAATAACCACTTTATTATTGCCTCTAGGGCATATTTCCAACACAAGCTTGTGATATTCTCTTCAATGGATTGTGCCCCGAAGAATTCAACAAAATCAGCCACCTTGAGAATGCAAAGGAGATTTGGGATACTTTGTTTGATATGCACGAAGGTACCGAGTCAGTGAAGGAACCCAAGTTGGATGTGCTTCAAAGGCAACTTGACAAGTTCAAGATGAAGGATGGTGAAGGAGTCGCCGAAATGTACTCTAGGCTTGCTCTCGTCACAAATGAGATTGCCGGCTTAGGAAGTGAAGAGATGACCGACAAATTCATCATCAAGAAGATCCTTAGAGCTTTGGATGGCAAATATGATACCGTGTGCACATTGATCCAAATGATGCCCAATTACAAAGATCTCAAGCCCACGGAAGTCATTGGTAGAATTGTTGCTCATGAGATGTCACTCAAGAATAAGGAAGAGCTCCACAACAAGTCAAGTGGTGCTTACAAAGCTTCAAGTGATGCTCCTACAACATCAAGTGAGAAGCAAGTCTCTAATGAAGAATTGAGCTTAATGGTGAAGAACTTCAACAAATTCTACAAGAGTAGAAGCAAAGAGAGAAGCTCCAAGTCAAGGTCCTACAATGACAAAAGATCTTCTAGTCATGATCGTAATTGCTACAATTTTAGAAGACCTGGACACTACTCCAACGAGTGTACGGCTCCCTACAAGAAAAGAGAAGACTCACCAAAAAGGAGAAGTAGAAGAGATGAATCACCTCCAAGAGAGACAAGGAGTAGAGATGATCGTTATGAACGAAGACCCTCTCAAAGAAGCAAAGATTCAGAAAGGAAGGACAAGTCATCAAAGAGCTACACAAGACGAAGACATCAAGATCATGTTGATGAATGGGTGTCTGGTTCCGACTCTGACAACTACTCCGAGAGAAGCTATCACTCCGACTCTGAATATACTCAAGATGAAGGTGCTGCTGGTATTGCACTAGTGTCATCCAACTCCTACGACATATTTGATTCACCAAATGAAGGAATTGGAAGATGCTTCATGGCTAAAGGCCCCAAGGTATCACACCCCGAGTACTTTGATTTCAATAGTGATGAAGATGATTTGCTAGGTGATGATGTTTTACTTGTTGACAAAACTAGTGAAAACAATGATGAACTTGCTAGTAATCATGTTAATCAAGATGAAACGAATGAAAATGATAAGAAGGATATTGAGCGTCTAACTAAAGAACTAAACACTATTAAGTTAGCTCATGAAACTACTCAAGAGGATCATAGAGAGCTCCTAAGAACTCATGGGAAGCTACGCTTCGAGAAGCTAAATTTAGGGCAAGAGCATGAGTTCCTAAAAGCTATCAATGATGATCTTCGAAAGAAGAGTTCTTCTTACATTTCCAAACGTCTCCTCTTGTCTACTTATATGCCACAAGTAAAATCTAGCAACAAGAGCAAGAAAGATTCTTCTTCTAGTAGTAACAATAATCATGCTAAATCCAATATTGTTGCTTCTAGTATTTCTCTTGATTCCACTAATGATTCTCTTAGCCAAGTTACACTTGAGCAATAAAATAGCTTATTGAAGGGAATTATAGAGAAAGGTGTTTACAAGAGCCTTGCCAGGAGTAAGCAATTTGAGGAAATTGTACGCAAGCAAGGAAGGCACTAGAAGAATCAAGGTGTTGGTTTTGAACGAAAGTTCAATGCCAATGGAGTTGAATGGGAGGAAGATCTATACCCCAAGACGAAGTTTGTTCCTCAACAAGAGAAGTATGACCCCACTTCTTTTGAGGGAACACAAGCTCAAGATGATCTTCCACCACAATACCACAAGCTAAAAGGCAAAGACAAGCTTCAAGAAGAGATTGACTCATTTGAAGAAGCTCCTAAGGCCATGGTCAAGTGGGTTCCCAAGACTACGTCAAGCTCTACTTCATCAAGTACAACTACAACTCCAAGGATTCCTATCAAGTTGATGTGGGTCCCAAAGAAGAAGAACTAGAGTGTTCTTGAGGGTGACTCCGCCAACATACTTCACTCATATTCATATTGGCAAGGACTTGTGCAATCAACTTTCATATCTTGCACTAGTTCATGGAGTCACAAACCCTCTTGTTGGTAAGACAAGGGACAAGGTAACCTAATGTTTTCATGGACATCATCATGTGTGCAATTCACTCTATGTCTATCGATATCCTTGTATGTTCCTTGTGGGACTAACCCATGTAGGTATTGAAAGTGCAACACTCCGAAGGATTGCTCCAAATGATCTACATCAATGCCGAGCATCCACATCTTCACTATCTACATGAATTCATCATCGAAAAAATCCAAGGTTAGTTCATCCCTCTTAGGGGGTGAGGGAGTCCGGGATTAAGGGGTCCTCGGGCTGCCGGCCTGTTATGTTTGGGCCGGATTGATGGGCTACTATGGGGCCAAGCTAGAGTGCAGATCCATGACCGGATAAGGAATCTTCGGAGCCGTGGTGTGTCCTCCAAGCCAAGATTAGGCAGGATCTTTCCTTCCTTGTAACCAATCGCATGTAACCCTAACCCTACCGGTGCTTATATAAACCGAAGGGTTTTAGTCTTTAGGGCTAGAGCTACATTCATCACCTCATCGACTTAGGGTTTAGCTCATCTGATCTCGAGGTAGATCTACTCTATAACCATATCATACATCAAATACAATCAAGCAGGACGTAGGGTTTTACCTCTTCGAGAGGGCCCGAACCTGGGTAAACACTGTGTTCATCATCCCTTGTTCCCCATTGATCCTCGATCCACAGCTTGGGACCCCCTACCCGAGATCCACTGGTTTTGACACCGACAGGGGGGATATCACATATAGGGGGAGCTTTGCTCTAAGAAATTGAGCTAAAGCAACTCTAATGGTGTGAACACATTAATGCTTTATGTAAAAGTGGTAGCCCCACTTGTGCTTAAACGATGAGTATGACCTATGATCAAATGTTCTCATTTGACTCATAAGTCAATATACTCTTATATAGATGACCTAGTCATCGCCAATTGCTTGATAGATGCTAGAATTGTTTGTGCATACTCTGACACATATTTCATTTGCTATCTTATTGTGTGAGCATGTTGGATGCATATTTTCTCCATTCAAGGACATCCATTTGTTGTTTTGGTTGTCTTGGTTTTTATTGGCCAAGTGGATGTACAAGAATGCCTAAGAACTTTCTCTAGCTAGCTATGCTCTTCTTGTCTCAAATTCTATTCATGCTATATCACAAAAATTGAACAAGTTTCTTTTCGGACCCTCCGGGTGAGGACCACTCGGAGCCACCGATCCGTCAAGGGCTGCCTCCCAAAACCTTCTATTGTTTTTCGGTCAGACCAATTCACTCAAACTTGGTCACACCGAAAGCATTAGATTGATCTAGGCTTTCATCTCGGTGCTACCGATTAGATCGACTCGGTCCCACTGATTTGCTATAACTGCACGCAGTTTCACATCTCGGTGCCCCCGATTTGTTCCACTTGATGCCACCGATAGCACATGGGTATATATATATATATCTTGTGGCCCGTATGGTTGAAAATTTCTTCATACGTTTCGAGCCCGCTCCCCATTGCTGCCGCCCCCTTGGTCTCCGGATCATCGCTGTCATCTCCTGTGCGTCATCGCCGTGGGAATCCGCTGCCGTAAGCGGAATCTACTCCACCATTGTCGCCGTAGAGGATCGTCACCAAGTTAGGGTGAGATTCGATCTCCTCGTGCTTCTATTTATCCGATTCAATACACAAGGACAATGCCTAGTATCTTGCCACGTTTGAGATTGATCTATCCACCAAACAAATTTGTTAGAATAGATTCGAAGAAAAATTTTAGGGTTAGGTTTCCACCTAACTCATATCGGACCGACCGAAATGAAATTTTCGGTCCCACCGATTGGCCCTGGCCATTGCACAAGTATAACTCGGTTCCACCGAAACATACTTGTAAGCGCATCAAGTGCCCCCTTAGTGGTTTTGGAGTATTGGCGACAAATAGGTGGAGGAACTAATGAGTTTGTGAGTATACACAGGTGACAGAGTCATAGAAGATTTGGTTTAACACATGGAAGACGACCCCTAAAAATGTATTTCTTCAAGTGAAGAAATTGGTGATGAAATTGGTACGTCCTTTGAAGAAATTGATGTGAAGACTTTGAAGCTTGAAGACTTTGTTTTCATAGTTTCTTTTCTTCTTATTTGAGTCATAGGAAAAACCGTACTGTTAAAGGGGGTCTAAGTGAATCATATTTCACATTTCCAAAGTGATGCTCAAACCTATACACAAAAGCCGCTTCGAGTGAAGCCTTTGGAAATCTCCAGTACAGCTGACGCAATTGCTAACAACAGTGATGAGGTTCATCTGGTCACTGGTGAATTTGGTCATGCCGAGGAGTCAGGAGTTCGCCAATGCGTTCTGCCTAAAAGTGAGGAAATTGAGTGCCCCAACGAATTTGAGGGTTCAAATTCCGACCATTGCTACGTCGCGTGCCAGCTGTCGAGTGGATCATTATCCTGACAACGCTCGAATCAGAGAAGGGCATTTATGACATTTCATGTCGGGTTGCCCCTGGCTATAAATAGCTGCCCCCCACAACCACTTGTTGGTTGGCTGCTCCGAGAGAAACTGACACTTGTCATAAGAGAGCAACCCATCCTCTGACGACTTTGAGAGTATCCTAAGTGAGGAAAAACCCAGAGCCAAAGTGATTAAGCATCACTGAAGAGAGTGATCTATGTGATCCGACGCCTGTTACCTTTGAAGACTGTCATTCTTCCAGACGATTAGGCGTCAAGTTCTGAGTACACCAAGAGTCATTGTGGTGTGCTGGTGAACAAGTATGTGAAGGTTTTGGAAGTCTACCTTGAAGACTTACCACGAGTGATTGGGCGAGGACTAAGTGACCTTAGCTCAAGAGGAATACGGTGAGGACTGTGTGTCCTTTGAGTTGCGACTCAGCCGCCTCAACCAGACGTACAGTTGGTGCAGCAACTGGAACTGGTCTACCAAACTCCACTGTCTTCATCGAGCCAACCTGGTTTCAAATTTCTCAATCCTCTCTTACTTCATTCCGCTGCTGAAGAATTTGTGATCTGTGCTCTGACAAATTTGAACTAAAGAATTTCATCACGCTATCTTTATTTCCTCAATTCATTTTCTTCATGCGTGTATGATTGTATGATTGCATGTTCTTCACTCTTACGTATCCTGATTGCATGTACTTTGATTCTATGATGACTTAGTTTCCCTTGTGTTTCTATTTGTTCACTCTGATCTTCGTCAAATTCTTCAGAGTTTGGTGAATTTCTAAAAATCTCCCATTCACCCCCCTCTGGGAGTAAACCTGCGCTTTCAATTGGTATCAGAGCAGGGTACTCCCTTGTTCTGTGTGTTTTTGATTTAACCACCTGGAGTTTTAGTTATGTCAACCACAGGTATGATCAAGGTTTCTGCTGCGTGCCCCATCTTCGATGGCACAGACTATCCTCATTGGAAGAACAAGATGCACATGCATCTCGAGGTAATTGACAACGTTCCCTGGCTTGTCGTTGAGAACGGCGTTCCCTCTGTCACTCCTAGCATCAATGCTGCTGATGTGAAGATATTCAAGCAACTCGACTCTCAAGCGAAGAACATCATATGTGGACACCTTAACAAAGGGCAGTATAGCCGTGTGAGTGCACTAGAAATATCAAAGCTGATCTGGGATAGGCTCTCCAAGGTCAAGGAGTGTCGGGGTACACAAACAGGGGTGTATGTTTCCCCTGACTTGTGCATAGACAGTAGGCCGCCAACCCGGCAGCACCAAGCATTCAAGACAAAACCAAGCCAGAGAGATAGCTCTTTGAGGAATCAAAGGGCGGATCAAGAAGACCAAGACAAGACAAGAGAACAAGATATCACCAAGGAAAAGCCTCCCTTACCGGGCAGGCGAGCCTGCTCAGGTCGAGGCCGCCCCGAAGACAAGTCCCAAGATTTCCCCAGCAGGCTTGCCGGGGCCTCTGGCGGCCTTCATCCCCGCCAAGACTCCGCCGCTCCACCGCATCGCAAGGCAAGTCACCTATCAGTGCGGTGTTGAGCCTCCAGATGATTAAGTGGCTATCATTTGGCACATGGCAGCCATTTGGAAGGAAGATGACCTCCATATGACACCCGTCCAGAGGCGTGTCAAGCAGACAGGTGGAAGATGACTAAGCGGCGCGGCAGGCCTGCCGGGCTGCATCCACAGCATGACACCTAGCAGTGCATTTAATGCATTTTATCCTAACTGCCAGAGTTAGGTGTGATAGCACTGTTGGCTATCACTGGATAATGACTATTTTGCCATTGTGGTAACCCCTTAGCCTATAAAAGGAGGGCCATGGCAACCTTAGAAAGGATTCGGACCCTCGTGTACTCATACGCGCGTAGTTGCTCCTCCCGAGGCGACCTTACCGGGCTCGAGAGCTGCGCATTCACCACTGTCCTTCCATCAATCCACCCAAGCAGGAGTAGGGTTTTACGCCTCGCAGCGGCCCAAACCTGGGTAAAAACCACTGGCGTCACCTCTGCTGTGTTGTTCCATGGCCTCCGCTCTTTGTGCGATGCGAACTCCCCCCTGCCGAACCACAAGGGGCCGATGGTCCCATAGGTGATCGCGTTCCACCGAGACATCTCTGGCGCGGCAGTTAGGGGGAGCGCTTGCGCGAACTCAAAGCCGTGAATAGCACGTCAAGCTACACCAGCATTACCACCAGCGCTTGCATCATCGAAGACTCCTGAGGAGAGAGGCGACGTCGCTCCCTCGCTCCGTCCTTCCCAGGCCCTGTCGCCCATCTCCATCGTAGTTGCGGCGGTGGTGGCGGCAGGAATGGAAGGTGGTAACGATGCGGTGACCCCGGACAGGCTAGATGGCGCTGCCACCATGATGCCTCCTATCCGAGGAAAGAAGCGAGGCATACGGCGGCGCCGTCCTCCTTGCGGGTTCCCACCAAGCATACCCGGTGTTTGAGAGAACCACTGGGGTAAGCAAAAGAGCATGGTACGTGGCCTCCTCCTCCTCCACTTCCACTCGTCGACAATCGAGCCACACATGGGGTGGCATCATCAACGTCGATAAGCCGACGCGGAACTTGGTCCAGTACTTACCCCGCCAAGGGAAAATCCTGAGTGAAATGCTGGTGCAAATCCGTTGATTGATGCCCCGGCAAGCATGCTCCGGCAGGGCCGTCCGTGCTAGCGTGACCTTTATGCCCGCAGCCGTGATGTCGTCAACAGCGAATGAAAAAGGAGAGAGGAACCGACCATTACTTTTTGCCATGCATTGTCAGCTGCAAGTATTCGGTTATCCCCTTCGGCCCTTGCCGGGGTGGACGTGCAACTGATATACTGCCAAGTTTCCTTCTTGCGCATGTTTCTGTCATTAACTTTTACAGGCCTGAGTCCGACACGCAAACGCCATCTCCTCGAGATATGTGGACGTGATGAACGACCGCGGCTAGGGAAGGAGGGAAGCGTGAACGAAAGCTAAGTCCACATGTTCACTGATTTTTTCTCCAAAGTTCGCATTTGCTTATCCCTCGGACAACCAGGGTGTTTCGTATGGAGAAATCTTTCGTGTGATGGCATCTTGCCGGATTTGTCTACGTCCCCGCTCTATTTCGAGCCTGCTCAACAGAGTGGGCGGCTACGTCAAAGACTCCTGAGGAAAAACCTGCCAGGGCATGTCCTCGCCAGCTGAATGCTAAGGACCCGCTCCTCACAGCAATCGCGGCAGCATGCTACTGACGGGCAACCAAAACACACAAAAAGAAGCCAACCATATGAACATCCATGGGTGAAACACAAGAGGGGTAGCATGCGGTTAAGCTTAATTAAACATCAGTTCGACAAGAGCAAAAGCAAATATAGTACGGGGCCTAAACATGAGACATGCATTATGTTTTGTTACAGGGTACCACGGCAACAAGAATGGTTCACGGCTATGCTCGGCGGTCTTCTGGGACCCTGGGGATGGAGAGAACCTTCTCGGCGAAGGGGCCAGCCTTCTCCTCGGCAGCAGAAACATCGGCACCTGCCGGCAGCCTCCTAAAGCCATCGGCGAGGTTGAGGTCCAGGTGGCGGAAGGCGAGGTTGCTCAAGACCATGAAGAGGGCGTCACGGGCGAGCTTTCGGGACTCATGGGCGAAACATGCGTCCCTCTTGTCCTCATACGTCTTCAACCCTTCAATCAACCCCTCAAAGAAGAGCGACAACTTGACACTGGGAACCTCATGTTGACCCACAGAGAAAGCCCAGCTCTTCATTTTCATTGTTGCGATCTGGGAAGAGAGGCGCTCGGCGATATCCACCAAATTCTTGATCCAGAGGTCGCGCTGCCCAACTTGGTTCGCCAGCTTGTCCTCTGCATCTTTTCAGTGGATTCTTGCGTTATGCAAGTCCTTCATCAGTTGCTTCTCACGGATGTCGGTAGACTCGATCCTGCTCTCCAGAGTGCCAAGCCATGCCTTCATATCAGTAATGGCGCCATTGGCAGTATCGAGGTCCTGGCTCTTGGAAGAAAGCTACGATTGCGCCTCTTTCAGAAGAATCTCCGCCTTCTGCGTTTCCTCCTTGAGAGCCGCAGTTTCCTTGGCACTCCCGACAAGCTCCTCTGTCAGTTTGGCCACCTGTTGGTCGAGATCAGCCTTGGCAGTGGATGCAGCGGCAAGGTCATCAGCAATCTTCTTCAGCTGGGCAGCAGAGTCAAGGGTGAGTGTGTCAAGGGCCGCCTTGTGTCTGTCCCCCGGGTCCTTGGTGCGCTGCTGGACAAGGGCCTCCAGTTCCTCGTCCTTGTTGCGGAGGGTGGCCTCGAGGTTCTCTTCCCGGGAAGAGATGTCCTGCTCTTTGGCATTCAGAAGCGCTACGCGCTCCGCCAAACGAGCTTCCTGGGCAGTGACGTCCTCTTTCACCATGGTTATCACCTCCTGTTGCCGCAGAAGAGTTTGGAACTACTTGCCGTGCCACTCGTGCAACTCACTGCCCTTGTCCCTCAGTTTCTAATCCATGAGGCTGGCGGAGTTGCATTGCTCCTTGAGCGCCTACCACTTCTGGCTGTACTTGTTCTGCATCTCCTTGATGCCTGTTGCTACAGACTCCAGGAAGGACAGGTCCATGACTGCACTAACTGAATCATCAGCCTCTTCAGCTCGCTGGGACAGCGGTGCCATGATGCGCTGGATTTCTTCATCAAGATCTGCACTTACTGCCGCGGATGAGCCAGGGGCTCCAAGACCAGGTTGGGCAAGGACCAGCGCCAGACTGCTCGAAGATGGCTGCAGGGCCGCGGCCGAGGTGCCAAACTGGGGAGGAGGGCTCATAGTTTGAAGGGGAACTTTCTCTTCAACCACCACCTCCAATCCTGGCACGCTGTCGGGGATCTTCTCTGCCTTCTTTGGAACCTCTTGGGTATCCCCGGCAGTATGTTCCTGGCCCTCCGCGGCGGCAATCCTGGCGGCCTCTTCAGCAGCATCCTTGCTGATACTGGCCACTTCTTCCAATAGCTCTGGTTCCTCAGCCAATAAGACTGCGAGTAAGAGCAGCGGGCAATGACAAAGAGATAACATACACTGGTGAACCAGAGACTTGAGGCAAAATAAAACAAGCAACAGAAGACAAAGAGCGAGCAAATTACCCGGAGACGTTTGTTGTGGGAGGGCATCGGTTTCCTCGGCGACACCCGTTGCCGGGGCATGACCCTCGCCCCCTTCCTCGGTAGTCACGACGTCAGCATGGGCCGATCCTTCCGCGGAGGCCCTTGCCGGTGATTTCTCGGCTTGGACATCGGGAAGGGTGAGCCCCTCCTGGGGAGCATCGCTCTGGACGAGCTCTCTCTCCCTTGGCGGAAGATGGGACTCGCTCTCCCATGCCTTCCCTGGCAGGGAGGCTCGTCCCATGCCTTCGTGCCGGGGGCTGGGCCGGGGGCTTGGCGCTGGATCATTCGTGTTGCCTCCCGCCAAGCCCGTGCCCTCCGAAGGCCCCGACGACTCCGTTTGCTTGGATCGTTTGGCCCGGTGGGTGAGGGCTTCTTCCTCGTCTCTGTCAAAAACAACAAACAAGATTGGGTCAGCAAACCAGCAAGTGCATGATGCTTCGACAAGAAGAGATGATATTTTCTTTACTCTAAATCAATGAGCATGGAGCCCAGCGCGAACTCCATAGGCGGTGGGGTCGCTCTGCCCCTCTTCTGGGTCGAAGGAGCGGTGCTTCCCGGCAGCTTCGAGCCCTTTGAAGAAGCCGGGGCCTCCAGCGAGGACAAGCTGTGGGAGGAGCTCGAGCTTGATTTGGAGCTGGGGTCGACCCCTATGATTGCTCGCCGCTTGGTGGGAGGGGTCTTGGCCCCAGAAAGGCAAGAAGAATGGCGGCGCACCACGTCCGGCCCATCGCCCTTAGAGATGGTCTTCTTCTCCCTCTTGGCGACAGGCGCAGAAATAGGGGCCGCTGTTCCTCGGCTGGCCCGCCTGCGAGGGCGCTGTTCCAAGTCCGGTTCTGGGGCTTGAGGGCCCGCTGCGAGCCACTCCTCTTTAGGCTGCTCCACTTCCTCGGCCTCGTCCCCCTCTTGGGCCTCTGCTGCCGCGGCATAGAGGGCTTCAACCGGGGCAGGCTCATCCCCGGCAGCCTCCTCCACGGCATGCCCCTCGCTCTTGCCGTGGGAAGAGCCTTCGTCTTCGGCCTCCTCCTCCTCTTCTTCCTCCCCTCTTCCGGGCCTTGCCTTCCCGGTAGCCCGGAGCGCCTTGTCCTCCTCGATCCGCCTCTTGATAAACTCTGCTTCTACCGTGGAGGTGCGCTTAAACATGTTGCCCTCCACCCTGGAAGCCCTTTCTTCCAAATTGGAAACCCACTCGATCTCTGCATCGAGCTCGGGTAGTTGCCAGTCAGCTGCAACTCCATAAGCATTGTAGTTAGGCATCCACTTCAAAATCTGGTCCAGGGCGGAGTTGATGTTCAGTGGGATGACCCTTGCCGGCAATTTGAACGGCCCAAGTCTACCAAATAGCTGTTAGCACAGCCAGGCATGACCGTAAACCGACAAATTGTTGGTGAGGCCAGGATATAGGCGCATCATGTCCCCTGCATCTCCATACCGCCAGGCGAACCTATCCCTTTTCTGCAGCGGCGCAATGCGGCGTCGGAGCAAGTCAGCCCCCACCTGTTCGATGGTTAGCCTGGTAGCTTTGAGGCGGGCGATCCTGTTCAGCACCGGGCGAAGCCTGTCGTCAGTAAGGCCTGGCTCCCCCCAATCGCTGCCGCGCACGACGCACTCCGTCCGCGCCTGGCAGTACTCTGGAGCATCCGCATCTTGAATCCAGCACCAATCCGCCCTCCATTCTTCCCATTTGCCACGCTGCTGACCGGGAAGGTAATCCCAAAAATCCCTCTTTCCCCTGGGGATCCAACTTACATTCCCCGAGCGATGGGCCTTGTTTTCGACCCGTGGGACAAAGAAGTGCCTGAACAGATCCACGGTGGGGGCAACTCCGACGAAGTTCTCACATAGATGGGCGAAAATTGCCATGCACGCCACTGCATTTGGCGTGAAATCCAAAAGGTGGAATCCATACACCACCATCATCGCCTCAAAGAAATCCGAGAAAGGGGGCTGAGGCCGCAGAGGAAATACGCGCAGAAAAAGCGGTATGAATTTGGCGGGTCCTCCCTCCCCTCCGCCAAAACCACGGGTGCGCCATGCCCCTTCGGGACTTCCCTCCCCCACATATACGCATACCTCACGATAGGGTGTTGCTATCCAAGCTCGACAGGAAGAACACTACATCTTCCCGCCGTTTTCTGTCCAACTCCGCCGCTTTCTTCTTCTTCCCCTCCGCCGTGGTTTCCTTTGCGGTAATCGACCGCTTCCCCCTTCCAGCGGCTTTCTTCCCCATCCTTCAGGGTTGTAGGGAGGGTGGAAGGTTGAGTGGGGGATTGGAGGCAAGTGCGGGCGCGGAAACGGTCGCTTGGCTTGAGGAGGAAGATGATGAAGGGTGAAACGGATGCGAATGAGCCGCGCCCTTTCGCGTTTTTCTCCTTTATGAGGAGCGAACGTGGGGGGGGGGGGTGGCTCTTCGTTGCTTTCTCTCAGGAAGTTACCATTTTACATTAACTGCTGCAGTCCCACGACCCCACGACCTGCGGTAATTACGTAGAGTGGACGTTGAGTTGGCTGGTCATCATCACAAACCGCTGCACGCACAGCGCTTCCTCACCACGTGTCCGTGCCCTGTTTAGAGCCTAACCCAATGTGCCCCGTGACACGTATGGCTCAGGCCCGGGGGCTTCTGTTGGGGTACACAAATAGGGGTGTATGTTTCCCCTGACTTGTGCATGGACAGTAGGCTGCCAACCTGGCAGCACCAAGCATTCAAGACAAAACCAAGCCAGAGAGATAACTCTTTGAGGAATCAAAGGGCGGATTAAGAAGAACAAGACAAGCCAAGAGAACAAGATATCACCAAGGAAAAGCCTCCCTTACTGGGCAGGCGAGCCTGGTCAGGTCGAGGCCGCCCCGAAGACAAGTCCCAAGATTTCCCCGGCAGGCTTGCTGGGGCCTCTGGAGGCCTTCATCCCCGCCAAGACTCTGCCGCTCCACCGCATCGCAACGCAAGTCATCTATCGGTGTGGTGTCGAGCCTCCAGATGATTAAGTGGCTGTCATTTGGCACGTGGCAGCCATTTGGAAGGAAAATCACCTTTGTATGACAACCGTCCAGAGGCGTGTCAAGCAGATAGGTGGAAGATGACTAAGCGGCGCGGCAGGCCTGCCGGGCTGCATCCACAGCGTGACACCTAGCAGTGCATTTAATGCATTTTGTCCTAACTACCAGAGTTAGGTATGATAGCACTGTTGGCTATCTAATCACTGGATAATGACTGTTTTGCCATTGTGGTAACCCCTTAGCCTATAAAAGGAGGGCCATGGCAACCTTAGAAAGGACTCGAACCCTCGTGTACTCATACGCGCGTAGCTGCTCCTCCCGAGGCGACCTTGCCGAGCTCGAGAGCT
The DNA here is from genome assembly GCA_011799875.1 of Thinopyrum elongatum. Classification (NCBI taxonomy): domain Eukaryota; kingdom Viridiplantae; phylum Streptophyta; class Magnoliopsida; order Poales; family Poaceae; genus Thinopyrum; species Thinopyrum elongatum. Next base: position 401,790,372 of record CM022302.1, on the reverse strand, counting down.
GCGCGTTCACCACCTTCCATCAATCCACCCAAGCAGGAGTAGGGTTTTACGGCTCGTGGCGGCCTGAACCTGGGTAAAAACCACTGGCGTCACCTCTGCCGTGATGTCCCATGGCCTCCGTTCTTTGTGCGATGCGAACTCCCCCCTGCCGAACCACAAGGGGCCGATGGTCCCATAGGTGATCGCGTTCCACCGCGACAAGGAGGGAGTTCCCACTCAACATGACCCTCGAGTTGACGTGCTTCACAATCTCTTCAAGAGGCTTGATAATGAAAACGTTCAGCAAACTTTCGATCGCCTCATAGATATCTCCAATGAGCTACAAGCACCAGGTGCTGCTGACATCACTGACCACGAGGTGGTGAAGAAATTGCTGAGGTCTTTGATAGCTCCTTTGATACCTTGGCCCTGATGATACAAGAGCGTCCTGATTACAAGTCACTTGATCTCGCTGATATTCTTGAGAGGCTCAATACTCATGAATTTCAACAAGATGAGAAAAGAGATATGTATGGTCCCAGCTATGGACGATCTTGCACTCTGAAGGAAAATGCTAAAGCAAAGGCAATTTCTTCGACTGAAGAAGAAGAAGTATCAAAATGCAGTATAGATAATGCTGAGGAAATTGGCAGAGAACTAGATATGCTTGTGAGGAAGTTCCAAAAGTTCTCCAAAAGGAACCGCTTTGGAAAGTCTTCAAAATATGATTCAAAGAACACTGAAGCTTTTGCTTGTGACTATGACAAAAGAACCTGCCACAAATGCAAGAAGACAGACCATCACATTGCTGATTGCCCCCTCTAGAAAAAGGGGTCAAAGAAGAAAAGATCTAGCAAAGATGATGATTCTGATGACAAGAAGAAGAAGTCATCAAAGTCCTCATCAAAGAAGAAAAGCACCTCCGGCAGAGCTCGCGCTTTCATTGGGAAGGAAATGGATTCTATGGAAGTTGAGGAATCTGAGGAGGAATCTGACTCTGGGGTTGCAAGTTTGGCCCTCGCTACAGAGTTCGTCAGCAAGTCCATCTTCGATCATGAAGAAAAGGGTGACTCCACCAACACTGAAGACTGTGCTGATGACTATGCTCCCACCAATTGCTTCATGGCAAGAGGTGCCAAGGTAACCTCACGAGAAGCTTACTTTAATACTTCCAGTGATGATGACTCTGAATGTGAAGCAAAACCTAGCTACAAGAAACTCGTTAATATTGCAAGTGAACAACAAAATGCCATGGAAAAATATTCAAAAGCTGCTAGACAACAGTGATGATCTGTTAGATGAGGAAATGGATCACAGTGAAGGTTTGTCTGAGGATCTCAGATGCCTAAAGTCACAATATAATGAACTTGAAAGTCGTCATGTGGCCCTCTCAGCTACACATGAGAAGTTGTCCTTCGAATTTTTTCAAAGGAAGTAAGAACTTGAAAAGTTGAGAGCGTCTCATGATGATCTTCAAAAAGACAATGATTCATTACTCGCTCAACAGATCAGCGCTTCTCAAGAAGAATTTGTTGCTCCTTGCTTAAAATGCCTTGAACGTGATAATGCAAATTCTTCAGATGAATGTTTAAATGCTTCAACTGCTGCTATTTCTTCAAATATCTCTGTGGTTTCAATCCCCTCATCTGAGGAGACCACAAGTGTCACTAACGAAAATGTAGGTCTGAAGGAATTGTACGTCACAGGCATGTACAAAAGCCTCAAAGGGCACCAAACCCTTTGTGATGTGCTCAAGAAGCAGATTCTCAATAGGAACCCTAGGAAAGAGGGTATTGCTTTTGAGAGAAAGCCGAATGCTGATGGATCTTATTGGAAACCTGAGCAGTATCCCAAAACCACATGGGTTGCTGCAAAAGGACCACCAGTTGATCCATCCACTCTACCTGGCTTTAACCGTGATACTCCACATTCTTCTGATGAGTCATTTGACTCCAACTATAAACTATTCAAAAATCAGAATGGTGAAGTATTTGCCAGATTTGTTGGTACTAACTGCAGGAATGATTCCCTAGTGAAGAAAATCTGGGTGCCCAAATCTGTCCTTCAAAATCTTTAGGTGAATGTCATCATGACACCATCGAAGAAAAGGAACTATCCCAGGGAAAATTCTTCACCTGAACCAAAGTCGTCAAATGGACGCATGCCAACTCATGCTCGTACTAACACTTATGTGCAGGGAAACAGACAGAGATCTGATGAATATGTGCATTATTCTTCAAATCACTATGTGCACAAAACTGCCAAGAATTTCTTTGCATATTCTTATGAGTACTATACTCCTCCTGTGAAGAGAAATGCATATTCTTCGATGCCTAAATTCTCTATCAATGCTTTGCGCTACATTGCTTCTCAGCCATCCATTCAGATGTTGTCGGATTCAGGGCTCCATAGACCCAAGAAGGTTTGAACTCTGGGGCGTGTGCGAAGATCTCAACCTCTCAAGCTTAGAGCCCGTCGCCCCACAGCCTAGCCTAGCCGAATTCGCGTGAACAGGGAAGAAGAAGAACACGGTAGTATACCCAGGTTCGGGCCACCTTGCAGTGTAAAACCCTACTCCTGCTTTGTGGTGGATTGGCCTCATGAGGGGCTAAGGATGAACTAGTACAGAGGATGAACAACCTCGCGAGGGCTGTTCTGGTGAGGGTGGAAAGGGTTGGATGGGATCCGTCCCCCTCTATGGTGGTGGCTAACCTATATTTATAGTGGCCTTGGTCCTCTTCCCTCGAAACTTAGGCGGGAAGGGATCCCACAATGGCCAATTTGAAAGGGGACAAGTAGTACATCTAATCCTGATGAAAGGTGGTCTTCGCCTGCAAAGCTTCTGGTCGTGATGCAGCGGGGGGCTCGGTGATGACCTCCGCCTTGCCGAGCCTGTGGTCTTGGTCTTGTAGCACCGGAATGGAAACCTTTGGGAGATTCCTCGGGAACCCACGCCTGTCCTTGCCTCCTTAGCACCAAAGAGGAAACTGCCTCCTTTGCGCCCGCTGGCGCCCGCCTGGCCTTGGTCGTCATGGCTCACGTCACCTCAGCCTCGTGAGGTGGGGTACCTGCATAGAAATCTCTGCTCCTCGGGAGGCCGCCTGGGGAGGCCACTCCCTCAGGAGGTCTTGGTGTCGTCCGCCTCGCGAGGCCAGGCCCCTCGCGAGGGTCTTGTCTTGGTGGTCTTGGAGATGGGCCGTACCAGGTCGTCGAGGGAGCCACACTGTGGGCCGTAGGCAGGCAAGTCTGGGAACCCTAGTTCCCAGAACACCGATAGTAGCCCCCGGGCACAAGGCGCGCTCGGGCTGGCATTGAGGCGAAGCCAAGGGGCAAGGGTGAAGCGCCACGGGCCCCAATCGCCAGCGGGCTAGGCTGACGCGTGGCGCTTGACAGGACGCGGACGCCTCCGCTTCCCCACGCCGCCTCGGCAACTGCTCCGGGTTGACAGTAGCCTGGTGCATGCAACAGGGCCATCATCACTCGGAACATGGAGGGGCGCCGTTTAACCTTCCTCCTCCTATAAATGGGCTAGGGGGGGTGGAGCCCCCTAGCTCATTCTCGCCTTCTTGTCCCGCATCCTCGCAGCAACATCCATGGCGCCGATCAGGAGGTTTTTTGCTGCCGAGAAAGGGAAGGCTCCGCAAGAGGTGCGAGAGCCGCTTCCGCCGAAGGGGGGGCGCGGCCGCCCTTGCCAGGCCGCCGTGGTGCCCGCGGCTGCTCCTTCTTGTCATCGGTGCACACCACCGAGGGCCTATGCCGGCCCGATCATCCACATACTGGGCCCCAACCGCCAGGGAGGCCACGGGCACTACGGAGGACGAGGCCGCGGAGGGAAGCAGGCGACGGTCGCCCGTCCACCTCACCCACGGGCCCATGCCAACGGCACAGCCCGCGAGTTCCTGGTATGGGTGACAATGCCACCACGTACCTGGATCCGGCTCCCGCACTCCTTGACCGAGGAGCTACCGGCATGGGGGCCGTCGAGCTGTGGCTTCAGCACGACGGCTGCTGCGGCGAAGCCTCCCAGGCGGAGGTCGAGGTCGTCTCCTCCGGTGAGGTCTACATGACCCGAGGATGGGGGACGATTACCCGTGCCTGCGGCTCAGAGGGGAGGCACGCCCTTCATTTCAGCTAAGACGGGGCGTCAATGCTCTTCTTCAGAGTTTTCGGGGAGGATGACGAACGCCTGGAGTGCTGCCCCCGGGGCGGCAGCAGCGGCGGCGAGGCCTCCCGAGGTGAACTTGCCCTTGGCTGCAGCTCCTCCAGTAGCAGTGGCGCTTCCTTCGGACCAAGCTCAAGCGACGACGACTACTACGAGCTGCCGCGTCGCCGCACCCGGGCCTAGGAGTGGAATGGCGTCGACAAGGCGTCATGATGTTGTGGGCGGCGCTGCCTGAGTCGTGGTCCTCGGGAGACCTTTTCTTTTGTTTCATTCCTGCATGAAAAATCATGAAGGGCCCCGCGGGGGTGTGTAAGAACCGTGATGCTTGGGCCTTAACATTAGCATTCCCAACTTATGTCGTGATTGCGTCTCCCGCTTGGGCACGGGTCCCCTTTTACTCTCACGGTAGCTTAGTGCCCTACGCCGACAGGACCCAGTCCCCAGGAAAGCTTCGGCTGTCGCTGGTATGCCAGGTCGCGATCGGCTGTCGCTGGTATGCCAGGTCGCGATGCCGTGGTCAAGGCTAGGAGGCGAGCGACCCGAGGTACGGTAAGAGCCCCAGAGACGCGATGCTCAGGGGGTCCCCTTAGGCATGCAAGCAGCTCCCAAAAGATCAAGAGGGGGAATTCCTTGCCCGAGCAGGGTCGCGGGAAAGCAAAGTGTCGAGAGCAAGGCTCGTGCTGATGTGTGCGAGGTAACTTAGCTTAGCTTTTGTGGCCCCTGGTGGTTCCTTTGTCGCGAGAGCAAACTTTTTCGGCCTTTGATTTTGAGCACGCTCCCTGTCCTGAAATAAATTAAGGCGAACCCCGCGAGGGGCGTGAGAGAACACTGATGTCCATTATATTTCGAGAGGAGAGCGCCGCCGGTGTCGGGTCGCGCCCCTCTCTTGGTACTCCTCTGCAAGGTTTTGCGACCCCACTTCTCTCACTCATCATGGTGCTCTACGTTCTCAGGACCCGGCCCTCGAGCAGGGCTCAGCCGCCGCTGGTATGCCAGGTCGCGATGCCGTGGTCAAGGCCAGGGGGTGAGGGCTCAAGAGACAGTAGGAGCCCCGGAGGCGCGGTGCTCAAGGGCCCCCCTTTTAACGTGCAAGCGACTTGCACTAGAAAGGAGTGGCTCGCCCCGCGGGGGTGCCTAGGAGGGGTTGTGCCCAACGGTACACAGTGTAGCATCCTTCTGAAGTGGTGAGGTGTTGGCGAAGCCGCTAGAGGTCCTATCTCCGGAGGCTCTTGCGCATTAGTCAGTCACGAAATACAATGGGTAGCCGCACTTGCTGTTCTGCCCATGATCTTTCCGCGAGAAGACGAAGGCACTAAGGACCTGGTGAGGTGACGTGCGCGGGGCCGGCCTACGAGCCAGAGCTCAGTCTCTTAGGTTTGTCAGCGCTGCAGGGACGGACCCGAGCACAGGCGCCGTGTGGGTAGCCCCCATCGTGGGATGAGCATGGGGCGGGCTAGCAACGTGCGGGGGCCGCAAGGGTAACTCCAAAAGTGACAAACCGTCAGGCACAATGTTAATAACCCTAACAGCTCAAGCAGGCATAACTGGTCCATAATACATGAATCGAAACGACGCAACAGCGAGGGCGGGCCCTAGCAGCCTGAGGATGATGTAGCCCAGGGGGCGCCCTCAATCTAAACAAACCAAAAAGTCACCTGGCACCATTGTCGCGGGAGCGTCGAGGTAGCTGAAGAAACATGCCGCAAAAGCTGCTCCTCATGAGCTGGGTGGCTCCTGAGGCCCGGGGAGCTCGCGAGGCCCGTCGGGCTCACGAGGGTCCGACACTTCCTCCGACAGGACCGCCTGGCCCTATGAGCCGCCATGGCACTCTGCGCGAAGCGCTGGTATGAGACGGCCATGTTCAGCAGGCCAAACGGCAGGCAGACGTAGCTGTAGGGGTAGCCCCTACTCCGGCCGACGCGGGACGGCCAGAAGAGGTCCTGCGAAGCAACCCTGTTGAGGCCCGGGATGTTGACGCAGACGCGCAGCTTGCCGCCCATGTCAGGCACCGCAGCTGCACCTGAAGGCCGTGCGGGGCGACGCTCGCCACGCATGGCCCTCGCCTCCTGAAGCTCCCCGATTGCCTTGATAATGAACTCTCGTGCACCTGGCGCCTCGCGCCGTGCGCCTTGCTCGCGGGGGTGCGCATCGAAGCACGCCTCCAAGTGGTGCCTGAGCACCTCCCTCATCGCCCTGGTCAGGTCAGAGGCTCTCCAGACAGGAGCCCCCATGCCCGTCCTGAGGGAGGTGCCGGGCGCGCCTTCTTATGCGGGAGGAAGAGGCGCCCCAGCAGCGGGTGCAGGGCCTGAAGTACCGTCGGCAGGTGCGCCAGCCCCCTGACGACTCTTGAGGAGGAGTTGCTTCTGCTTCTTGGGTGTGATCTCAGGAGGTAGGACGGCGCCCTCATCGTCTGGGTTGTCAGTCGCCGCAGCTTGGTAGGCACGCTCGAGGGAGCACACCACATCATTTTCATCGCAGGCGACCGTGATGATGCCACCACTCCCTGTCATCTTGAGGACATTGTAGCCGTGGTGAGTTGCCGCCATGAATTTGGCAAGGGCCGGATATCCTAGGATGGCGTTGTACGGGAGGCCGATGTGAGCGACGTCGAAGTCGATGAGCTCGGTGTGGTAGTTGTTGCGGTTGCCGAAGGTGACTGGGAGGTGTATCTGTCCCAGGGGGTGGTGGAGCCGTTTGTCACCCCTGAGAAAGGCTTGGTTGGCAGAAGCTGGTCATAGGGCACTTGGAGCATCTTTTAACGTCTCGATGGAGAGGACGTTGAGCCCCGCGCCACCGTCGATGAGGGTCTTGGTGATGAGGACGTTGCTGATGGTGGGCGTGCAGAGCATGGGAAGCGTGCCTCCGGCAGCCGAGCACTTGAGGTGATCCTTGGAGTCAAAAGTGATGGCGTACTGCGACCACTTGAGGGGACACGCGGCCTCGAGCCTCGGGAGGGCCACGTTCACTTCACGAGCGAACTGCTTGAAGATGCGTTGTGAGGCTGGGGCCTGCGCACCACCCAGGATGCAGGCGATAGCATGAGGGTCTTGGAAGCCCCCAGCCCCGTCGTCCTGCTGGTTGTCGTCGTTCCTCCTCGGCGGTGGCGGAAGCGGAGGGAGGCCAGCATTACCCTGAGGACGGGCCTCACGAGGCTGATCACGCTAGAACCCGTCACGGGGCTCGTCGCGCCAGCGGTCCTCACGAGGCTGATCGCGCCAGTCCTGACGGGTGTCGCGGCTGTCCCAGCGGCCTTCGCCATGGCCGTAGCCCCGGTTACCACGCTCGGGGCGGCGACCAAGGCGCCCATCGCGGAGGGCCCTGAGCTCTTGGCAGTCATTGGTGTTGTGGCTGTGTACGTTGTGGAAGATGCAGAATGGGTGGTTGCCCCTGGGGGGTTCGTCGTGGTCACGACCGCGCTTCATCTCAGGTTCAGCCGCAAGCACGGCAGGACCCTTGCGCTTCGCCTCCTTAGCCTTGGCCTTCTTGCCCTCGGGGTCTGCCTCAGGAAGCTCCAGGAGGGAGAGGCGGCCCTCCTCGGCCCCTGCACATTTGTTCGCCAGGTTGAACATCTCCAGGGCCGAGCACAGGTCTTCGTTGATGGCGAGCTCCTCCTTCATCTTAACGTCCCGGACGCCTTCAGAGAACGCCGAGATGATAGCTTCGTCGGATGCCTTCGGGATCCTGAGACGGACGTTCGTGAAGCGCTATATGTACTTGTGCAAGGTCTCGCCTAGCTGCTGCTTCACGCGCCGTAGGTCGCCCACTGCAGGAGCGCGGTCGCGAGTACCCTAAAAGTTTGCGATGAAACACTCGCGAAGCTCGTCCCAGGAGGAGATCGACCCCACCGGGAGATTTAGGAGCCAAAAGTGCACGCCGTCCTTGAGGGCCATGGGGAACCAGTTCGCCATGACCTTGTCATCGCCATTTGCCGCTTCGATGCTCAGCGCGTAGAGCTGGAAAATTCCACGGGGTCAGGGGTGTTGTCGTAGCGCGGAGGCAAATCTGGCTTGAACTTGCCAGGCCAGACGACACGGCGCAGCTCCGGGGTGAAAGCACGGCAGCCCGCCGCACTCACAGGTGCGGGCCGCATGGGTGGAGCTCGGTCTTAACGCCCGCGCGCCACGACCTCCTGCGGGGCATGGTCCTGGTGCTAGCGCTGTGGCGCCGGGAGCGCGTGCGCATCGGCCTGCGGGCGCTGGATCACCTGGCAGCTTGCTTCATCGCGCGCCGGCACTCCGCGCGGCGGGTCACGCTGGGGCGCATCACGCTTGGGCTCGGGGTTGGTGCCACGCAGAGGAGGAGGAGGAGGAGGTGTGCCATGAGCCATGTTTCCTGCCTAGGATGGTGGGCGAATGAGCGAGCGGGACGGTGCAGGGGCCTCGCCGGCGGCGCTGACGAGCTCAGCGATGCGGCCGAGCCAGTCGTCGTAGAGGTCATTGGCCGGGCGGTAACGCAGGAGCTCACGCGCCATGAGCAGTGCAGCCTGCGCATTTGCTGGCCCGCGGCGAGCATGGGAAGATGATGCCGTGGCTGGAGTGGGCGATGGAGTTGCGGTGCGGCCATCACGCCGCACGGAAGGTGGCAGCGACGAATCCTGCTGCTCACGGGCAGCGGGGTTAGTGGCAGCGTTAGCCACGAGGGAGGCGGAGCGGCGAGGAGCACCATTGCCCACGGGTGTCGTCTGGGCGACACGAGCGGCCCGACGCTCGGCACGGACGCGGCGAGCGTCGGCCATGGGAGCGACGGAACGGAGGCGAAGCAAACGGTGGAAGAAGGACTTCGACACACCCCTACCTGGCGCGCCAAATGTCGGATTCAGGGCTCCGCAGACCCAAGAAGGTTCGAACTCTGGGGCGTGTGCGATGATCTCAACCTCTCAAGCTTAGAGCCCGTCGCCCCACAGCCTAGCCTAGCCGGATTCACGTGAATAGGGAAGAAGATGAACACGACAGTTTACCCAGGTTCGGGCCACCTTGCGGTGTAAAACCCTACTCCTGCTTTGTGGTGGATTGGCCTCACGAGGGGCTGAGGATGAACTAGTACAGAGGGTGAACAACCTCGCGAGGGTTGTTCTGGTGAGGGTGGAAAGGGTTGGATGGGATCCGTCCCCCTCTACGATGGTGGCTAACCTATATTTATAGTGGCCTTGGTCCTCTTCCCTCAAAACTTAGGTGGGAAGGGATCCCACAACGGCCAATCTGAAAGGGGACAAGTAGTACATCTAATCCTGACGAAAGGTGGTCTTCGCCTGCAAAGCTTCTGGTCGTGATGTGGCGGTGGGCTCGGTGATGACCTCCTCCTTGCCGAGCCTGTGGTCTTGGTCTTGTAGCACCAGAATGGAAACCTTTGGGAGATTCCTCGGGAACCCACGCCTGTCCTTGCCTCCTTAGCACCAAAGAGGAAACTGCCTCCTCTGCGCCCGCTGGCGTCCGCCTGGCCTTGGTCGTCATGGCTCACGTCACCTCAGCCTCGTGAGGTGGGGTACCTGCATAGAAATCTCCGCTCCTCGGGAGACCGCCTGGGAAGGCCGCTCCCTCGGGAGGTCTTGGTGTTGTCTGCCTCTCGAGGCCAGGCCCCTCGCGAGGGTCTTGTCTTGGTGGTCTTGGAGATGGGCCGTACCAGGCCGTCGAGGGAGCCACGCCGTGGGCCGCAGGCAGGCAAGTCTGGGTACCCTGGTTCCTAGAACGCCGACAGATGTGGGTGGTTAAGAAGAACTAATCTCTTCTGCAGGGTCAGGTCTTCAGACACAATAAATGCCTGATGAATTTGCTGAAGACCTGACATAGATGCTTGTTGGGATGCAAGCTAATCATGATGAAATGAATTCCTCATTTCACACATCCCCATGCTGCTTGTTATATGCTTACTGATGAAATTCACTGACGAAATTGATCACCATATTCTTCAACTAAAGTATATGAATTTGTAAGTGAGACTAATGCTTCTACAAGATGACACTCCAAAAGCTACTGAATGGGTTCTGGACAGTGGTTGCACAAATCATATGACTGGTGATAGGAATCTCCTCACCAATGCTCCCCTTACTCCGTCTCATCTGAAGCATATCACCTACGCTGACAAAGGAAAAAAGCAAGGTATTCGGTCTAGGTAAGGTTGCTATCTCAAAGGATCGACACATGGAAAAGGTGATGCTTGTCGAGTCCTTAGGATACAACCTCATGTCTGTCTTAATGCTTTGTGATCTTGATATGATTGTCATCTTTGGCAAATATAGATGCATTGTGCTAATGGAATCTGATAAGTCAAAAGTCTTCGAAGGCTTTAGGAGAGGTGATTTGTATATTGTAGATTTCTCTTTAGGTCCTCAACCAGCCACATGCCTACTAGCAAAAGCTTCAGAGTGCTGGCTATGGCATCAACGACTTGGACATGCTGGCATGAGGAATTTGAGCACACTCGTCAAGAAGAAACATATCATTGGCGTCGAGGGCGTCAAATTCATCAAAGATCACCTTTGCGGTGCTTGTGAAGCTGGAAAGATGACCAGATTCAAGCACTCCGCGAAGAGAATCATGACCACTTCTCGTCCCTTTGAATTACTACACATGGATCTCTTTGTTCCCAGTCATTATGCTACACTAACCAATGCAGCATCACTCTGTGGATTTGTCATTGTTGATGACTATTCTCGTTACACCTAGGTGCATATCATTACCTTCAAGACTGAAGTGTAGGGCGTCTTCAGACGATTCGTAAACCATGCCATGATGAATTATGGCATCAAGATCAAGCATATCAGAAGTGACAATGGCACCGAGTTTAAGAACACAGGCCTTGATGACTATCTTGATGAACTTGGTATCACTCATGAGCTATCTGCTCCTTATACTCCTCAGTAGAATGGAATTGCTAAGCGCAAGAACAGGACACTCATCGAGATGGCCTACACTATGCTTGATGAATACAAGACACATCATTGATGGTGGCCTAAAGCAATTGATACTGCTTGTCACATCATAAATCGGGTATATCTTCACAAATTCCTCAAGAAGACCTCATATGAGCTCCTCACTGACAAAAAGCCCAATGTAAGGTATTTCAAAGTCTTCGGTGCTAAATGTTGGATTAGAGATCCTCATCACAATTCTAAATTTGCACCGAAAGCACATGAGAGTTTTATGCTTGGTTACGGAAAGGACTCGCATGCCTACAGAATCTTCAACACCTATCACAACAACGTTGTTGAAACTATAGACGTGCGGTTCGATGAAACTAATGGCTCGCAAAGAGAGCACCTGCCTCCCGTGCTAGATGAAATGCCTCCTGAGGAATCTATCAAGCTGATGGGCACTGGTGAAATAGTGCCTAGTGAAGAAATAGCTGAAGAAGAAGTTATCATTCCTCGTCCTGAAGAAACTATTGGGAATCGTTGCATGGAAAACAAAAAAATTCTACGCACACGCAATGATCTATCCATGGAGATGCATAGCAACGAGGGGGAGAGTGTGTCTGCGTACCCTCATAGACCGTAAGCGGAAGCGTTTCACAACGCGGTTGATGTAGTCGAACTTTCTTCGCGCTCCACCGATCGAGTACCGAACATACGGCACCTCCAAGTTCTGCACACGTTCAGCTCGGTGATGTCCTCGCCTTCTTGATCCAACAAGACGGGCAAAGTAGTAGATGAGTTCCGTCAGCACGACGGCATGGTGACGGTGATGGTGAAGTGATCTCCGCAGGGCTTCGCCTAAGCACCACAAAAATATGACCGAGGGAGTAAACGGTGGACGGGGGTGCCGCATACGGCTAAGGCAATGTTGTGTCCTTGTGTGGAGCCCCCTCTCCACGTAAATATAGGTGGGAGGGGAGGAGGCAGCCCCTAGGGCGCCCCAAGAGACCTGGCAGCAGCCCTAGGGCTGCTGCCTTGCCCTGCGCCCCCCCCCCCTTTCCTTATATGAAGATGGGGGAAGGAAAGAGGGGGGAGAGGGAAGGAAGGGGGAGTCCTACTCCACACTTTCCTTTCCCTCCTCTCTTTCCTTCTCCTCCTCATAGGCCGGCCTCTATAGGGGGCGCATCAGCCCCTTGTGAGCTGGTGTGTTCCCTCTCCTAGCCCATAAGGCCCATATCTTTGCCGGGGGTGCCCGAAACTCCTTTCCGGTGACCGATAAATACCCGGTACCCTCCGGAACACTTCCGGTGTCCGAATACCATCGTCATATATATCAATCTTTACCTCTCGACCATTTCAAGGCTCCTCGTCATGTCCGTGATCTCATCCGGGACTCCGAACAACATTCGATCACCAAATCACATAACTCATATAATACTATATCGTCATCGAACGTTAAGCGTGCGGACCCTACGGGTTCGAGAACTATGTAGACATGACCGAGACACCTCTCCGGTCAATAACCAATAGAGGAACCTAGATGCCCATAGTGGCTCCTACATATTCTATGAAGATCTTTATCGGTAGAACCGTTATGACAACATACGTAATTCCCTTTGTCCATTGGTATGTTACTTGCCCGAGATTCGATCGTCGGTATGTTCATACCTAGTTCAATATCGTTACCGACAAGTCTCTTTACTCGTTCCGTAATAAATCACCTCGTGACTAACTCCTTAGTCATTTGCTTGCAAGCTTATGACGTGTATTATCGAGAGGGCCCAGAGATACCTCTATGAAACTCGGAGTGACAAATCCTAATCTCGATCTATGCCAACTTAACAAACACCTTCGAAGATACCTGTAGAGCATCTTTATGATCACCCAGTTACATTGTGATGTTTGATAGCACACAAAGTATTCCTCCGGTATCCGGGAGTTGCATAATCTCATAGTCGAAGAAATATGTATTTGACATGAAGAAAGCAATAGCAATAAAACTGAACGATCATTATGCTAAGCTAACGGGTGGGTCTTGTCCATCACATCATTCTCCTAATGATGTGATCCCGTTATCAAATGACAACACATGTCCATGGTTAGGAAACCTTAACCATCTTTGGTCAACGAGCTAGTCTAGTAGAGGCTTACTAGGGACACGGTATTTGTTTATGTATTCACACATGTATTTAAGGTTCCGATCAATACAACTCTAGCATGAATAATAAACCTTTATCATGAATAAGGAAATATAAAATAACAACTTTATTATTGCCTCTTGGGCATATTTCCTTCAGTCTCCCACTTGCACTAGAGTCAATAATCTAGTTCACATCACCATGTGATTTAACACCAATAGTTCACATCGTCATGTGATTAACACCCATAGTTCACATCGCCATGTGACCAACACCCAAAGGGTTTACTAGAGTCAATAATCTAGTTCACATCGCCATGTGATTAACACCCAAAGAGTACTAAGGTGTGATCATGTTTTGCTTGTGAGAGAAGTTTAGTCAATAGGTCTGTCACATTCAGATCCATATGTATATTTGCAAATTTCTATGTCTACAATGCTCTGCATGGTGCTACTCTAGCTAATTGCTCCCACTTTCAATATGTATCCAGACTGAGACTCAGAGTTATCTGGATCGGTGTAAAAGCTTGCATCGATGTAACTCTTTACGACGAACTCTTTATCACCTCCATAACCGAGAAATATTTCCTTAGTCTTCTAAGGATAATTTTGACCGCTGTCTAGTGATCTACTCCTGGATCACTATTGTACCCCCTTGCCAAACTCATGGCAAGGTACACAACAGGTTTGGTACACAGCATGGCATACTTTATAGAACCTATGGCTGAGGCATAGGGAATGACTTTCATTCTCTCTCTATCTTCTGCCGTGGTCGGGCTTTGAGTCTTACTCAATTTCACACCTTGCAACACAGGTAAGAACCCTTTCTTTGACTGATCCATTTTGAACTTCTTCAAAATCTTGTCAAGGTATGTGCTTTGTGAAAGTCCTATTAAGCGTCTCGATCTATCCCTATAGATCTTGAAGCCCATTATATAAGTAGCTTCACCGAGGTCTTTCATTGAAAAATTCTTATTCAAGTATCCTTTTATGCTATCTAGAAATTCTATATCATTTCCAATCAACAATATGTCATCCACATATAATATCAGAAATGCTACAGACCTCCCACTCACTTTCTTGTAAATACAGGCTTCACCGTAAGTCTGTATAAAACCATATGCTTTGATCACCTCATCAAAGCGTATATTCCAACTCCGAGATGCTTGCACCAGTCCATAAATGGATCGCTAGAGCTTGCACACTTTGTTAGCACCTTTAGGATCGACAAAACCTTCTGGTTGCATCATATACAACTCTTCTTTAAGATATCCATTAAGGAATGCAGTTTTGACGTCCATTTGCCAGATTTCATAATCATAAAATGCGGCAATTGCTAACATGATTCGGATAGACTTAAGCATCGCTACGGGTGAGAAAGTCTCATCGTAGTCAACTCCTTGAACTTGTCTAAAACCTTTCGCAACAAGTCGAGCTTCGTAGACAGTAACATTACCATCAGCGTCAGTCTTCTTCTTGAAGATCCATTTATTTTCTATGGCTTGCCGATCATTGGGCAAGTCCACCAAAGTCCATACTTTGTTCTCATACATGGATCCTATCTCAGATTTCATGGCCTCAAGCCATTTGTCAGAATCTGGGCTCATCATAGCTTCTTCGTAGTTTGTAGGTTCGCCTTGGTCTAGTAACATGACTTCCAGGACAGGATTACCATACCACTCTGGTGCGGATCGTGCTCTGGTCGACCTACGAAGTTCAGTAGTAACTTGATCTGAAGTTTCATGATCATCATCATTAGCTTCCTCTCTAGATGGTGTAGGCATCACGGGAATGGTTTTCTGTGATGTGCTACTTTCCAATTCGAGAGAAGGTACAATTACCTCATCAAGTTCTACTTTCCTCCCACTCACTTCTTTCGAGAGAAACTCCTTCTCTAGAAAGGACCCATTCTTAGCAACAAAGATCTTGCCTTCGGATCTGTGGTAGAAGGTGTACCCAATAGTTTCCTTTGGGTATCCTATGAAGACGCACTTCTCCGATTTTGGTTCGAGCTTATTAGGCTGAAGCCTTTTGACATAAGCATCGCATCCCCAAACTTTAAAAAACGACAGCTTAAGTTTCTTGCCAAACCACAGTTCATACGGTGTCGTCTCAACGGATTTAGACGGTGCCCTATTTAACGTGGATGCAGCTGTCTCTAATGCATAACCCCAAAATGATAGTGGTAAATCGGTAAGATACATCATAGAACGCACCATATCCAATAAAGTATGGTTATGACGTTCGGACACACCATTACGCTGTGGTGTTCCAGGTGGCGTGAGTTATGAAACTATTCCACATTGTTTTAAATGAAGGCCAAACTCATAACTCAAATATTCGCCTTCGCGATCAGATCGTAGAAACTTTATTTTCTTGTTACGATGATTCTCCACTTCACTCTGAAACTCTTTGAACTTTTCAAATGTTTCAGACTTGTGTTTCATTAAGTAGATATACCCATATCTACTCAAATCATCTGTGAAGGTCAGAAAATAATGATACCCGCCGCGTGCCTCAACACTCATCGGACCGCATACATCGGTATGTATTATTTCCAATAAGTCATTGGCTCGCTCCATTGTTCTGGAGAATGGAGTTTTAGTCATCTTGCCCATGAGGCATGGTTCGCAAGTATCAAATGATTCATAATCAAGTGATTCCAAAAGCCCATCTGCATGGAGTTTCTTCATGCGCTTTACACCAATATGACCTAAACGGTAGTGCCACAAATATGTTGCACTATCATTATCAACTTTGCATCTTTTGGCATCAATATTACGAATATGTGCATCACTACGATCGAGATTCAATAAACCATTTACATTGGGTGTATGACCATAGAAGGTTTTATCCATGTAAACAGAACAACAATTATTCTCTGACTTAAATGAATAACCGTATCGCAATAAACATGATACAATCATATTCATGCTCAACGCAAACACCAAATAACATTTATTTAGGTCCAACACTAATCCTGAAGGTAGAGGGAGTGTGCGATGGTGATCTTATCAACCTTGGAATCACTTCCAACACACATCGTCACCTCGTCCTTAACTAGTCTCTGTTTATTCTGCAACTCCTGTTTCGAGTTACTAATCTTAGCAACTGAACCAGTATCAAATACCCAGGGGCTACTACGAATACTAGTAAGGTACACATCAATAACATGTATATCAAATATACCTTTGTTCACTTTGCCATCCTTATTATCCGCCCAATATTTGGGGTATTTCCGCTTCTAGTGACCATTTCCTTTGCAGTAGAATCAGTTTCAGGATTGGGTCCAGCTTTGGGCTTCTTCATGTGAGTGGTAACTTGCTTGCCATTCTTCTTGAAGTTCCCTTTCTTTCCCTTGCCCTTTTTTCTTGAAACTAGTGGTCTTGTTAACCATCAACACTTGATGCTCTTTGTTGATTTCTACCTTTGCCGATTTCAGTATCGCGAAGAGCTCGGGAATCGTTTTCGTCATCCCTTGCATATTATAGTTCATCACGAAGTTCTAGTAGCTTAGTGATAGTGACTAGAGAATTCTGTCAATGACTATCTTATCTGGAAGATTAACTCCCACTTGATTCAAGCGATTGTAGTACTCAGACATTCTGAACACATGCTCACTAGCTGAGCTATTCTCCTCCAACTTGTAGGCAAAGTACTTGTCAGAGGTCTCATACCTCTCGACATGGGCATAAGTCTGAAATACCAATTTCAGCTCTTGGAACATCTCATATGCTCCGTGGCGTTCAAAATGTTTTTAAAGTCCCGGTTCTAAGCCGTAAAGCATGGCGCACTAAACTATCAAGTAGTCATCATATCGAGCTTGCTAAATGTTCATAACGTCTGCATCTGCTCCTGCAATAGGTCTGTCACCTAGCGGTGCATCAAGGACATAATTCTTCTGTGCAGCAATGAGGATAATCCTCAGATCACGGAACCAGTCCGCATCATTGCTACTATCATCTTTCAACTTAGTTTTCTCTAGGAACATATCAAAATAAAACAGGGGAGCTAAACGCAAGCTATTGATCTACAACATAGATATGCAAAAACTATCAAGACTAAGTTCATGATAAATTAAGTTCAATTAATCAAATTACTTAAGAACTCCCACTTAAATAGACATCCCTCAAGTCATCTAAGTGATACGTGATCCAAATCAACTAACCCATGTCCGATCATCACGTGAGATGGAGTAGTCATCAATGGTGAACATCTCTATGTTTATCATATCTACTATATGATTAATGTTCGACCTTTCGGTCTCCAGTGTTCTGAGGCCATATCTGTACATGCTAGGCTCGTCAAGTTTAACCCAAGTATTCCGCATGTGCAAAACTGTCTTGCACCCGTTGTATGTGAACGTAGAGTCTATCACACCCTATCATCACGTGGTGTCTCAACACAACGAACTGTAGCAACGGTGCATACTTAGGGAGAACACTTTTACCTTGAAATTTAGTGAAGGGATCATCTTATAATGCTACCGCCGTACTAAGCAAAATAAGATGCATAAAAGATAAACGTCACATGCAATCAAAATATGTGACATGATATGGCCATCATCATCTCATGCTTTTGATCTCCATCTCCAAAGCATCATCATGATCTCCATCATCACCGTCTCGACACCTTGATCTCCATCGTTGCGTCGTGGTCGTCTCGTCAACTATTGCTGCTACAACTATTGCTAACTCATAGCGATAAAGTAAAGCAATTACATGGCGTTTGTATTTCATACAATAAAGCGACAACCATAAGGCTCCTGCTAGTTGCCGATAACTTACAAAACATGATCATCTCATACAACAATGTATATCACATCATGTCTTGACCATATCACATCACAACATGCCCTGCAAAAACAAGTTAGACGTCTCTACTTTGTTGTTGCAAGTTTTTCGTGGCTGCTACGGGCTTCTAGCAAGAACCGTTCTTACCTACGCACAAAACCACAACGGTGTTTCGTCAAGTTTGCTGTTTTAACCTTCTTCAAGGACTGGCCATAGTCAAATTCGATTCAAATAAAGTAGGAGAAACAGACACCCGCCAGCCACCTTTATGCAAAACTAGTTGCATGTCAGTCGGTGGAACCGGTCTCATGTGCGTGGACATGTAAGGTTGGTCCGGGCTGCTTCATCCCACAATACCGCCGAATCAAAATAAGACGTTGGTGGTAAGCAGTATGACTATCACCGCCCACAACTCTTTGTGTTCTACTCGTGTATATCATCTACGCATAGACCTGGCTCTGATGCCACTGTTGGGAATCGTTGCATGGAAAACAAAAAAATTCTACGCACACGCAATGATCTATCCATGGAGATGCATAGCAACGAGGGGGAGAGTGTGTCTACGTACCCTCATAGACCGTAAGCGGAAGCGTTTCACAACGCGGTTGATGTAGTCGAACTTTCTTCGCGCTCCACCGATCGAGTACCGAACGTACGTCACCTCCGAGTTCTGCACACGTTCAGCTCGGTGACGTCCTTGCCTTCTTGATCCAGCAAGACGGACGAAGTAGTAGATGAGTTCCGTCAGCACGACGGCGTGGTGACGGTGATGGTGAAGTGATCTCCGCAGGGCTTCGCCTAAGCACCACGAAAATATGACCGAGGGAGTAAACGGTGGACGGGGGCGCCGCACACGGCTAAGACAATGTTGTGTCCTTGTGTGGCGCCCCCTCTCCACATATATATAGGTGGGAGGGGAGGAGGCAGCCCCTAGGGCGCCCCAAGAGACCTGGCGGCAGCCCTAGGGCTGCTGCCTTGCCCTGCGCCCCCCCTTTCCTTATATGAAGAAGGGGGAAGGAAAGAGGGGGGGGGGAGAGGGAAGGAAGGGGGAGTCCTACTCCACACTTTCCTTTCCCTCCTCTCTTTCCTTCTCCTCCTCATAGGCCGGCCTCTATAGGGGGCGGACCAGCCCCTTGTGAGCTGGTGTGTTCCCTCTCCTGGCCAATAAGGCCCATATCTTTGCCGGGGTGCCCGAAACTCCTTTCCGGTGACCCGATAAGTACCTGGTATCCTCCGGAACACTTCCGGTGTCCGAATACCATCGTCCTATATATCAATCTTTACCTCTCGACCATTTCGAGACTCCTCGTCATGTCCGTGGTCTCATCCGGGACTCCTAATAACATTCGGTCACCAAATCACATAACTCATATAATACTATATCATCATCGAACGTTAAGCGTGCGGACCCTACGGGTTCGAGAACTATGTAGACATGACCGAGACACCTCTCCGGTCAATTGAAGGAAATATGCCCTAGAGGCAATAATAAAGTTGTTATTTATATTTCCTTATATCATGATAAATGTTTATTATTCATGCTAGAATTGTATTAACCGGAAACTTAATACATGTGTGAATACATAGACAAACAAAGTGTCACTAGTATGCCTCTACTTGACTAGCTCGTTAATCAAAGATGGTTAAGTTTCCTAGCCATAGACATGAGTTGTCATTTGATGAACGGGATCACATCATTAGAGAATGATGTGATTGACAAGACCCATCCGTTAGCTTAGCACGATGATCGTTTAGTTTGTTGCTATTGCTTTCTTCATGACTTATACATGTTCCTCTGACTATGAGATTATGCAACTCCCGAATACCGAAGGAACACCTTGTGTGCTATCAAACGTCACAACATAACTGGGTGATTATAAAGATGCTCTATAGGTATCTCCGATAGTGTTTGTTGAGTTGGCATAGATCAAGATTAGGATTTGTCACTCCGATTGTCAGAGAGGTATCTCTGGGCCCTCTCGGTAATGCACATCATATGAAGCCTTGCAAGCAATGTGACTAACGAGTTAGTTACAGGATGATACATTATGGAACGAGTAAAGAGACTTGCCGGTAACGAGATTGAACTAGGTATTGAGATACCAACGATCGAATCTCGGGCAAGTAACATACCGATGACAAAGGGAACAACGTATGTTGTTATGCGGTTTGGCCGATAAAGATCTTCGTAGAATATGTGGGAGCCAATATGAGCATCCAGGTTCCGCTATTGGTTATTGACCAGAGATGAGTCTCGGTCATGTCTAAATAGTTCTCGAACCCGTAGGGTCCGCACGCTTAACGTTCGATGACGATCGGTATTATGAGTTTATGTGTTTTGATGTACTGAAGGTAGTTCGGAGTCCCGGATGTGATCACGGACATGACGAGGAGTCTCGGAATGTCCGAGAGGTAAAGATTGATATATTGGAAGATAGTATTTGGCCTCCGGAAAGGTTCCGGATATTTATCGGAGTGCCGGAAGGGTTATCGGAACCACCGGAGAAGTAATGGGCCTTATTGGGCCTAGGGGAAAGAGAGAGGGGCAGCCAAGGGCTGGCCGCGCGCCCCCCCCCCCAATGGCCTAGTCTGAATTGGACTAGGGGGAGGGGCGGCGCCCCCTCCTTCCTTCTCTTTCCCCCTCCTTCCTTCTTCTCCTAGTAGGACTAGGAAAGGGGGGAGTCCTACTCCTACTAGGAGGAGGATTCCTCCCCACTTGGCACACCTATGAAGGCCGGCCGGCCTCCCCCTCCCTCCTTTATATACGTGGGGAGGGGGCACCCTAGTACACACAAGTTAATTGTTTTTAGCCGTGTGCAGTGCCCCCCTCCATAGATTTCCACCTCAGTCATATTTTCGGAGAGCTTAGGCGAAGCCCTGCCGGAATCACTTCATCATCACCGTCACCACGCCGTCGTGCTGACGAAACTCTCCCTCGGCCTCAGCTGGATCAAGAGTACGAGGGACGTCACCGAGCTGAACGTGTGCAGATCGCGGAGGTGCCGTACGTTCGGTACTTGGATCGGTTGGATTGCGAAGACTTTCGACTACATCAACCGCGTTACTAAACGCTTCCGCTTTCGGTCTACGAGGGTACGTGGACACACTCTCCCGCTCGTTGCTATGCTTCTCCTAGATAGATCTTGCGTGATCGTAGGAATTTTTTTGAATTACTACGTTCCCCAACAGTGGCATCCGAGCCAGGTCTATGCGTAGATGTTATATGCACGAGTAGAACACAAAGAGTTGTGGGCGATAATAGTCATACTGCTTACCAGCATGTCATACTTTGATTCGGCGGTATTGTTGGATGAAGCGGCTCAGACCGACATTACGCGTACGCTTACGCGAGACTGGTTCTACCGACGTGCTTCGCACACAGGTGGCTAGTGGGTGTCAGTTTCTCCAACTTTAGTTGAATCAAGTGTGACTACGCCCGGTCCTTGTTGAAGGTTAAAACAGCACACTTGACGAAAAATCGTTGTGGTTTTGATGCGTAGGTAAGAACGATTCTTGCTCAGCCCGTAGCAGCCACGTAAAACTTGCAGCAACAAAGTAGAGAACGTCTAACTTGTTTTTGCAGGGCTTGCTGTGATGTGATATGGTCAAGACATGATGTGATATAATTTGTTGTATGAGATGATCATGTTTTGTAACAGAGTTATCGGCAACCGACAGGAGCCATATGGTTGTCGCTTTATTGTATGCAATGCAATCGCCATGTAATTGTTTTACTTTATCACTAAGCGGTAGCGATAGTCGTAAAAGCAATAAGTTGGCGAGACGACAACGATGCTACGATGGAGATCATGCTGGAGCGCCGGTGACGATGGAGATCATGCTGGGGCGCCGGTGACGATGGAGATCATGACGGTGCTTCGATGATGGAGATCAAGAGCACAAGATGATGATGGCCATATCATGTCACATATTGAATTGCATGTGATGTTAATCCTTTTATGCATCTTATTCTGCTTAGTACGGCGGTAGCATTATAAGATGATCTCTCACTAAATTTCAAGGTACAAGTGTTCTCGCTGAGTATGCACCGTTGCTACAGTTCGTCGTGCCGAGACACCATGTGATGATCGGGTGTGATAAGCTCTACGTTCACATACAACGGATGCAAGCCAGTTTTGCACACGTAGAATACTCGGGTTAAACTTGACGAGCCTAGCATATGCAGATATGGCCTCGGAACACTGAGACCGAAAGGTCGAGCGTGAATCATATAGTAGATATGATCAACATAGTGATGTTCACCATTGAAAACTACTCCATCTCATGTGATGATCGGACATGGTTTAGTTGATTTGGATCACGTGGTCACTTAGACGATTAGAGGGATGTCTATCTAAGTGGGAGTTCTTAAGTAATATGATTAATTGAACTTTAATTTATCATGAACTTAGTACCTAATAGTATTTTGCATGTCTATGTTATTGTAGATCAATGGCCCGTGCTACTGTTCCTTTGAATTTTAATGCGTTCCTAGAGAAAGCCAAGTTGAAAGATGATGGTAGCAACTACACGGACTGGGTCCGTAACTTGAGGATTATCCTCATTGCTGCACAGAAGAATTACGTCCTGGAAGCACCGCTAGGTGCAAGACCCGCTGCAGGAGCAACGCCGGACATTCCGAGACTCCTCGTCATGTCCGTGATCACATCCGGGACTCCGAACTACCTTCGGTACATCAAAACACATAAACTCATAATACCGATTGTCATCGAACGTTAAGCGTGCAGACCCTACGGGTTCGAGAACTATGTAGACATGACCGAGACTCATCTCCGGTCAATAACCAATAGCGGAACCTGGATGCTCATATTGGCTCCCACATATTCTACGAAGATCTTTATCGGTCAAACCGCATAACAACATACGTTGTTCCCTTTGTCATCGGTATGTTACTTGCCCGAGATTCGATCGTCGGTATCTCAATACCTAGTTCAATCTCGTTACCGGCAAGTCTCTTTACTCGTTCCGTAATGTATCATCCCGTAACTAACTCATTAGTCACATTGCTTGCAAGGCTTCATATGATGTGCATTACCGAGAGGGCCCAGAGATACCTCTCCGAAACTCGGAGTGACAAATCCTAATCTCGATCTATGCCAACTCAACAAATACCTTCGGAGATACCTGTAGAGCATCTTTATGATCACCCAGTTACGTTGTGATGTTTGATAGCACACAAAGTATTCCTCCGGTATCCGGGAGTTGCATAATCTCATAGTCGAAGGAATATGTATTTGACATGAAGAAAGCAATAGCAATAAAACTGAACGATCGTTATGCTAAGCTAACGGGTGGGTCTTGTCCATCACATCATTCTCCTAATGATGTGATCCCGTTATCAAATGACAACACATGTCCATGGTTAGGAAACCTTAACCATCTTTGATCAACGAGCTAGTCTAGTAGAGGCTTACTAAGGACACGGTATTTGTTTATGTATTCACACATGTATTTAAGTTTCCGATCAATACAATTCTAGCATGAATAATAAACCTTTATCATGAATAATAAACCTTTATCATGAATAAGGAAATATAAAATAACAATTCTAGCATGAATAATACAATTCTAGCATGAATAATAAACCTTTATCATGAATAAGGAAATATAAAATAACAACTTTATTATTGCCTCTAGGGCATATTTCCTTCAAAAACTGCTGCTCCTGAAGAAAATGATTCTGAGGAAAATGCTGAACCTCAACAAGGCCCTCGTCCAGCTCATCCACGAGTGGCGAATGAAGCGCAGATTAAGAAGATCCTCGACAACATAAATGCACCTGGTCCCCTCACCCGCTCAAGGGCTTCACATATTGCTAACTTTTGTGGGCATTATGCTTTTTTCTCTATCACAGAGCCCACCAAAGTTGATGAAGCATTTCTGAAGCCAGAGTGGATTCAAGCCATGCAAGAAGAATTGCAACAATTCGAGCTCAACAATGTGTGGGAGCTTGTGAATCGACCTGATCCATGCAAGCACTATATCATCGGCACTAAGTGGATCTACCGCAATAAGCAAGACAAAAATGGCCAAGTGGTAAGAAATAAGGCTCGTCTTGTAGCACAATGCTACACACAGGTTGAGAGTATTGATTTCGCTGAAACATTTGCACCTGTTGTTAGGCTTGAAGCTATTCATATACTGCTTGCATATGCTAACCATCACAATATTCTTTTATATCAAATGGATGTGAAAAGTGCATTCCTTAATGATAAGCTTGAGGAAGAAGTATATGTTGCTCAACCACCAGGTTTTGAGGATCCAAAGCATCCGGACAAAGTCTTCAGACTGAACAAGGCTCTCTATGGCCTCAAGCAAGCCCCACGGACTTGGTATGATACACTGAAGGAATTCCTAAAGAAAAAGGGTTTCAAACCCAGTTCACTTGATCCTACTCTTTTCACTAAATCTTATGATGGTGAATTGTTCATATGCCAAATATATGTTGATGATATTATCTTTGGTTGCACTAACAAGCGTTTCGGTGACGAATTTGCATACATGATGCGTGAAGAATATCAGATGTCTATGATGGAAGAATTGAAATTCTTTCTTGGTCTTCAAATTCGTCAACAACCTAATGGCATCTTCATTTCTCAAGACAAATACCTCAAAGATTGCTTGAAGAAATTTGACATGCAAGACTGCAAAGGCCTCAAAATTCCAATGCCTACTAATGGTCAACTCAGTACTGACGAAAATGATAAAGATTTCGATCAGAAGGTATATCGCTCCATCATTGGTTCGCTTCTTTACCTATGTGCATCTAGACCAGATATTATGCTTAGCATTTGCATGTGTGCCCGATTTCAAGCGACACCGAAGGAATCACACCACCAGGCTGTGAAACGGATTCTTCGATATTTAGCTCACACACCAACGCTTGGATTATAGTATCCCAAGGGCTCATCTTTTGATCTAGCTGGATTTTATGATTTTGATTACGCTGGAGATCGTGTGGATCGCAAGTCTACATCAGGCACATGCCATTTCCTCGGACGATCTCTTGTCTATTGGTCCTCAAAGAAGCAAAACTGCGTTGCACTTTCCACAGCTGAGGCTGAATACATTGCCGCTGGTGCCTGCTGTTCCCAGTTGCTATGGATGAAGCAAACTCTCAAGGACTATGGCGTCAACGTGAAGAAAGTCCCTCTCTTCTGTGACAACAAAAGTGCTATCAAGATCGCCCACAACCCAGTGCAACATTGCAAGACGAAGCATATTCAGATTCTTCACCATTTTCTTCGTGATCATGTGCTGAAGGGAGACATCGTCATCGATCACGTGAAGACCGAAGACCAGCTTACCGATATCTTCACTAAGCCCTTAGATGAAAAGAGGTTCTGCAAGTTGCGGTGTGAGCTAAACATCTTAGAATCTTCGAATGTCCTCTGAAGTGGACACACATCCTAACGCTTATGCATTTTTGATGACTTTAATGCACAACACATGAAGTAACGTTTTTCTTCAATCAATAAAGATTAACCCTCCAAGTGTGAAGAAATTAATGAAGAACTTGACTCTCAGAACCCTACGACAATTGTACGCAGTGTCTGAAGTCATCAAAGTTCTTATACGGTGGGTAACGCCACCACCTCTCTTCGACATTCTTCAAATTTGAGTTTTTCGTCATTTGCAATTTCGTCAAACTTTTCAAATTCGTCATTTGAGGTTATTCTTCACTGTTGTATATATCTCTACTCCTAATGAAGCAGTTGGTAGTCTCTGTTTCGAATTTTTTTTCGTCCCACCTCCCACCTTCGTCTGTTTTTTTTTTTCGTCTCTTCTCTCGCCACCCTCTACCCCTTCGTTTTACCTCGCACCTAACGAAACGAAAGAAAACCAGACAACGTCGCACGTAAACCCCACGCATGTATATAACGAAATAAAAACCAGACCACGAGGGGAACCTGCCACTTCGTGGAAAAAAAAATAGGACGAACCAGGCAGCCTCGTACGTAACGAAAAAAATCGGACGAACAAGCCCCCTTCAAACGCCGATGGGAACAATGCTCCCCTCGATCTATTCGCTGCGTCGAGGGGAACCACGCCCCGGCCGCCATTGCGGATCCCTTCGACGCCGCCGAGCCCCTAGAGGAGCCACCTACGCCTTCATTGCGGTGCTCTAGGTCGCGCCGTCATGGTCCACAATCGCCGCCGCCGAGGTCCGCAATCGCCGTCGCGGAGGTCCGAGAGGGGCCGCCGCCGTCGAGGTCCGAGAGGGGTCGCCGCCGTCGAGGTCCGAGAGGGGTCGCCGCCAATCCCCAGGCCAGGGCGGTTGGAACCACAGGGCAGGGCGGTTCAAACCCCAGTCAGAGAGAGCTAGGTATGTGAATTTGCATGTTGATACAGCCATTAATCCCAGTCAGAGCGGCGCTAGGTACTTGCACGCAGGCACAAGTTTCCATCCGCCTTCATTATGTGAATTTGCATGTTGATACAGCCATTAACCACGGTACATACATCTGTTCAGATCCCGTGCATGGCTACGGGTGTAATGAATGCAGCGGGCACAGCGGTTCCATGCTGGATCATGGTGATGATGCAGTCGGCTCAGCGGGGGATAGGAGGCTCGCCGGCTGGCGTTTCATTGATGCATGGGTGTTCCAATCATGATGGAACGGCCGGATAATGAACAAGACTTTGGACGAGGTTCATCTGCGTCGATGTTGTTGGCTGGGCCGCTGGGTACACAATCCATTCACCGTATAAGGTTTGCACTTTTTCTTCTATTTGCATTTTTTCTGTTGAGTTTTCAGATAGTTTGTGTTGGCCAACTAAAAAAAGATTTAGGATCCAAGATATAATGGACTATATTTATTCATGTTGCCTATATCTGTCTGCAAGCTCATCAGCCAATCCATCCATTCGGATTTCAGTAGATATAATGGACTATATTTACTCACGTTGTCCATAGCCTGTTTAAAGAGATTTCTCTTTTAATTCATTGGTATGAAGTTGTTGTTTCATAGATATATCTATGCAATGAAAGTTTGATGTAGACAAATATGCATGTCCTGGCCTTCTATTCCTGTCCTTTTCATGTTCAGAGATCAGCGCACTCATTAGATTAAATTGTGATATTGCATCTTTAAGCACTTCCTGAGAATTACATGCTACAGGTGTATTTTCTATAGCCTCTATACTTTAGTTGCAAATGGCAACTTGATTGAACTGGATCAGTTGTAAGCTTCGCTAAATTCGTACATATCTAAAAAAAACTGTACTTCTACCTCCCTGTTGTAATAAAGAACTATACTGTAAAATTCATACATGATTAATACTATTTTGTTTGCAGGTTTAGTCAATTCCTTTGAGATACTTAACAAGTAACCGAGGTTTTGGTGTCATCTGTACTCAGGGAAAGGGTGTGAAGACTATACATGTCAAATTCTCATACGAAATGTTGATCTGTTGTGCTTCTAGAATCATGGATTTCCGAATAATTAAATGGTCAGTTATGCCATTCCCATAGTATTGAAATCTTCTATTCTGCAAAGCGTCCTTCAGAAAATGGCACTTGCACTTAATATGGGACACTCCAAATCCATATGTGCAGGCTATATCTGATATTTTCTCCATACAGAGTCGGCAGCGACTTGATTTATATTTCCGCTACTTGTCAATACGATGGCCCGTTGGAAATATATGAGGTTTGGCCATCACTTATACTTGGGAACTACTTTTTAGTGATAGTTGTGTTGACTGAGGTACTATTTTTTCTTAAAGATTGATTTCTTCAGCGCTGTGTGTATTACTTTACAGTTTTCATAAGATTCCATTGCCAATACACTTTTTTTTGCTTGATAGAGAACTACGGCGGGCTTACACCTACCTGAACTATATTCAAAACTATCAGACTGTACAGCAGATTAGAGCTGATTACATCAGCCTTAAAGGTAAAATGATCTGAACACTTTTTCACAATACACTGGTAGTACATAGTAATAGCCCACTTAGTAATTTCTATATAAAAGTATGATCTGAAAATTTTGTTGAGTTGTTTTTGCACCAGACTGTTGGCCATTAACGGTTATCTATGGCACTAAAACTTGTTGATCTCAACACATTCACCTCACAACACTTGTTGGCTAAAACATGTGCATTTAGCGCCAAAGAAGTTGAGAAATTAATGAGGTGATAGGTAAACTCCTTATACTGAATATATCTGTTTTTTCTTTGCCTCAAGTATATAGAAATATATTCCTTGATCGAAGCTCATTGACACCGCTGCCACTAATTTGCTTCAGGTCATCGACTTCAAGATTGATAAATATGTTTCTCTTATTATGCAGGAGTTGTGTGCTGAGGAGAAACTATTCTCTTGCAAATCAGACAGTTGTTGTAGGAATTAAAAAGGCACATGATTGTATTGTTGTTGTGGGATTTCATTTCTACACGTTCCTCGACCCTAATGTCTGCATGAGGTGTGAGTTCAACGGATCGAGAAAATTACATTACTAATAGAATGGTAGGTAGAATCACAATGATTCATACAAAAACTCACTAAAATTTTCCTATAATGAATCATATAATTTATCAGCTGCCTCACCGGCTCACAATTTTGCAAGTCTTCATATTTTAGAAAATACGACTGAATTTGATAATTGGATCAAATGCAGTTATATGTCTTGTATTTGCTTTGGTTGAATCTGAAATTCTGTTAGAAACATAATGAACCACTTAGATATAGTATAAATCATCAATCTGTACAGAACTGAGAGATGTCGTGTTTTTACAGTTCTTATGCTGTTTGATCAAATTTTCTTGTCCCACATTTTCTTTCAGATGCCGCAGCAAAAAGAATGCTCTCAGCCTTGGACGATCCTTTCGCTCGATTCTTGAAACCATTACCTTTTCTGAAGTAAGTCTAGCTATCAAGGTGCCCTCGCAGGTGTAGGTTCATCCATTGGCTACCCATGGGAGCATCACTTGCGGGTCTCTCTATAATGTCATCTGGTTGGTTTTGTAGGAATGACTGTCAATAGATGTTTTATCTTGGCAATTGATAACATAAGAGCGCAAAGCATTTGACAGCAGATCGCTTATGGTAAGACCTAGCTATTTCCAATAATTTTAGTCCATTAAATGCGGACTTAGTGAAAGGGTGTTCCTTTATCGTGGTTCAAGGTTGCATGTCTTCTGCTAGGTGTTTTGATACTTTTCGGTCTCTACTTGAATGTTGCGTACCTAATTTCTTAGTGGCCAACAATCATGCACTGATTCTTGCTAGGGGTCCTCGAGGAAACTCAATAGATGGCTATTCTCAGTGGAGATTATACCAGAGATGTTGTTTTGAAGTAAGCTCCTGCACACCACTCTTTTGTAGTTCCTTCAGAAGCAATGTTTCATTCTTTTACTTGAGACTGGTGAGTGGTTGATGCTCATTCATCTTAATTTAATACAAAGTATATGCCAGGAGAGAAAGATATACTTTAAACCCGGTGAGGTCAATGATGTGTGAGATTCTAGGTTCAGAGGATGGCTCAAAGACCAAATACATTAAACTAACAAGGTTCCAAAATGCTGCGGGTTTGAATTGGCTCTTGCTCGGACTTACTTTCTTTATTATGCATTTATCATTTTTTAGATGTTAAGCTTTGATGATCACACTACTTGATTATCCTATTCCATGATCATCCATTAAGGAAGCCATTATGAAATTAAGGAAGAACAATGTAAAGGCCTTTGTGTTCGATCTGCGGATTAACATATTTTTACCTGCAGGATTTGTGGTGGCTTTTCACCTAATGTTATTGAAAATTTTAAATCTTGACATGGTTGTTTTGATGTAGCGGTGGGCTTTTTTCCAGAAGGTATTAAGATTACCAAGATTTGGTCAGCTGTTACACCATCATATTTCGGCACCTGAGTTTTGGTATGTGCCATGCATATATTTTGGCAGCAAATGGGCGGGTGCCTGGGTTCTCAATGTCCTTCCTAAATGATAATCATACACTTTGACTGTATTGCACAAGCAATGCTTTTGTTTAGCTGTCCTTCGGTTGTTGCTGCTGCTCCGGCTTATCAAGTTATTTATCCATGCATATATTCTTGAGGAGCAGGACATAAAACCTTGGATACCCATAAATATGATTGAAAAATATGGATGGTGGTAATCTCCTTTTATTGAACATATACGTACATATATGTTTGATTTCTTGATATAAGTGAAAATAGTTCATGATACCAGCCTAAGACTCTGAATTTCTGTTTCTTTGCTATCTGACCTTTGCATTTCCTAGGTAAGCACTGTGTGAGATCATACATTGATCATGGTTCTTGATAGCTGTGTACTTTTCTTGGATCTTTAGAAGAATGTTATCCTGAGAAAAAAAAGAGAAATCAGCTGTATGTAACTTTTGGAATTTAGTATGTTGGTGGCATTGTAATGTTTAATATATATCAGGCATCATACGCCATGTGAAAAGTCATGTTAATATCAAGATGGGTCGCATGCAAGTGCATGTAGCAGCTCATCTTATTTTGTTAGAGATAATTTGCATGGTGATTACCATAATGGTGTCAGATGAACAAAATACTTAGTGTGACCATGTTAAAAACTTAAAATGATGGTCTACGTGACAACTTGCTATAAAGCTGGGTAGCATGTCTGTTGAAGATTGTTCTTTTAATCCTTTATGAGGCATTTCATGTCTAAATGGGAAATTATTTTTCAAGTTCTCCATTGGTGCGGCGGGGCTTAGAGGGATGGCCAGGCGGCGGCCAGCAACGGCGATGGGGGGAGGTCGAGGGAAAGGTGGGGCAGCGAGGCGACCCGCGAAAGTTTGCAGTACATTACACAATTTTGTTTGCTATTCAGTAACTAATGCTAAAGTTTATTCCTAGAGCTTCTACATGAACAAGTCCCTGTTTACTGTAGGCGAAAACTCATCCTTGAGCCAGCTTACTCCTGCAAATGTTGGCCAACAGACAATTCACTTCATGCCTTGTTCATAACATCAAATTTCTCAACCTAATGGCATCTGCCAAGGATCTCAAAAGCCGATGCGTTCAACTTGTGTTATTGTCGTGTGTTCAACATGTAATGTTATTTTTGTAGCCTGATTTCACTTTCGATGATCTCATGATAAAGCGACCATGGAACCAGAAGGTGAGCTAAAAATCATCTTGTTGTTTATTATTGCAAATTTTCCTGTATGTGTATCTATAGCATCGAAAAGGAAGCGACCATGATTGTAATGTCCTACTGATGTGCTTATTGAATTGATGAAACAACTTGAATGTATTTCTTTTTACTAATCTAATTACTTGGATTCTTTTTTCCTTCGTTTTATATTTAACATTAAAGTTTGCTTTCTATCTCTTCTGATTCATAAGTTACGTTCATGCCAATGGAGATGGTGAATACACTCCTGTAGTTGGATGTAAAACCCGTCGAACAGATGGCCAAACCCATTTCCGAAGCAGGCCCAAAAAACATTATCACTCGTTTTGGAAGCTGCCTAAAGAGAAAACAGCACCGCTTAAACATATATGACTTAAAGTCAAAGGTAACAATAAAAATCCTTCTTTGGTTCATTAATTGGTTCGCATAATCAAATTGTTGGTTATGCAACTGGAACCTGCGAGGAATTATTATAAACAGAATTTGGATGCATCGTATTGAAAGCGGAATAGGGGCAGCGACGTCGATCCTTCCTAATGACAACAGGGACTGCTGGAAGGCGCTACGTTTGGCGAGAATCTGCGAAGCTATTTCACTAACACCGCGCGGGCATTCTTGAATTCCGAGTATGCCGCGACCGGATTTGACCGGGTGAGGGATGCGGGAGCGGTTGACGACGAGGTGGCCCCATCTAAGGGTGGCCAGTATGACGTCCGGGATATTGTGCACCTATAGAGGTAAGCAGATTCTGTAGAACTGCAGCTTGTTATGTATAATGCTGTTTGATTTAATCTGATGCTATTTTAGACTTATGCAACCAAATCCATCAGAAAGAGTGCATGATAAATAAAGTTTATATAATGGAAGTAGACCACTCTACTTTTTAAACTGGGAACTTCAATTGGAAATTATTACTGATTATTGAAGTCGTATGGTAAGATAGCTGAATAGTACTATTTCAGTACCAGAAGTTTATGCAAGTCGATGCACAGTACCGGAAGTGGTAGTATGCGTGAAATGAAGCACACTTCTGGTGGGGAAGAAAAAAACGACTCGTCCCTAAGGACACAATGGATCTCCTCTGAATCAAGGTGATGTTGGTTCGACAGATGGATATCTCTACCTTTTTTGTGAAGAGTTTTGTCTGAACCTGGAAACGACGAGGGAAAATAGAATACAGGGTCTAGCATGAGAAGACATTGTATTTTTAGCACAAATGCATAACTTGTTCTCATTGCTGGTATATATATAACTGAAAAATTAAAAGGCCCATGGCAACGCACGGACGTTCTACTAGTATATATGTGTGTGTTTATTCGAGATTTTCATGTCCTCTACAACATCCACATATTGCTAATTCTTCAAATTTGATTTCTTCATCTATGTGGATGTGATCGGACCCGCTCCCCTCTATGCTAAGCTCAACCCACTCTGTTCACAAATTCTTCATATGCGTTCTACTTGACACTGTTTAGTCTTCATTGTGTCCTCGACGGCTGAAGAAATTGCGAACACACTTAAAAAAATCTTTTCTGGCGGTTGCCACAGTAACTCATCCCGCGCTTCACATGCACGGATACGTGTGAAAATGCATGCGTGACATGTGTCACTGAGATGCGAATGGTCAGGGGCTTATCCGTCCAAAAATTTCGGACCCCTCAGTTTTCACTGCGGCTATAAATAGCCTTGACCCTGTCAACGTTTGTTCACTCCGTCTCTTCACTCCCTTCGCTCTCAGTCCTCAAACCCTAGCGCCTCCACTGGATCTCATCACTGCCGGAGAAGAAGAGCTTCACTGCCTCGACTTCTTCGTCGACGTACTCACGCCGGACGTGGATTTCTTCACCTCCGCCGCTGCCGTAGACGTTTTTCGTCACCAAGTTAGGGCACGGAAGATCTGAGCTGACGATTTCCTTCGCCTCATCGTCCAGTTCATCGAGTTAATCGTTGGAGTAATTAAATGCTTATTTACCGCCCCTCTTTGATCTTCACTCTACTAGAAATTCTTCAAGTGTTGTTTTTACCACTCTTTCAATTCTTCAACACTTCAATTTGGCCAGTCTTGCGTATTTCATCATTCATATGATTAACAAGTAGATTCCTCAATTGTGCAAATTACTCAAATCTATACAACTCTGGAACCTAAGTCAAGAACAATTGATGAAATTCTTCAAGACGACAAGGGTCAAATTTCCTCAACTGGTTTATTTTGAAAATCTCTGAGAACGCATGTGACTCTTCCCTATTTCCTCGCAACTATACTTTGTTCACATGTACAATGTCTGTAGACGAATCTCTAGGTTCTCATCAACTTAATTCATTTGCAGCACAACTTGAGGAAAAACTTCAAACTTCATCAGAGTCCTCACAGGTTCAAAATCCTCAGTTGAAGAAAATGGCTGATGGAAAGAGGCCACAGAAAGGTGGCAAGAAAAGGGAAGAATAGACAGCATTTCAGATTCCTGACAACAAAGGGTACAACATGCCTGACAAAAGCATTCATGGCCCAGAGACTGATAAGCAACGCAAAACTCGCATGCAGAAAATCAAGAGACACTGGATGTATGAATGGAGAGCTTACAATTATGTCACTCCAAGGTACATGAAGGAATTCGCTGTCAAGCCTCCTTGTAAAAGACCAGTGCTTGCTCCTGGTCAAGTGGTTGATCCCACAAGTATCAGAAGGGGTGAAGAATTTCCCCAAGAATGGGAAAAACTCCAAGCTAAGCTTGCCAAACAAGCTAACAAGGCAGTTGAAGAATTCAACCGTGCCTCAAAGGCTTCAGCTGAAGCAAGTGCAAGTGGCAATGCAAGCGCTCCGAAGAAATCTATTCAAAAGAAGCCTGCACACAAGCCAAGGCCAACTGTTTCAATTCCCTCTGTGGCCCAGCCCAAGACTGCAAAGGCTTCAGCACCAAAAGCTTCAAAATCTTCAGCGCCTCCTCCTGCTTCAAGTTCCTCAATGGCAGCAGTCAGAGCTTCAACACCGGTGTTGCTCACATCCTGCCAGCGCATCGAGGGCTTCCATACAGCCACCATAGCTGCATCAAGTGCCCCAACTTCCGGACCACCAACTTCTTCAACACCCAAGCTGAAGCAAAAGGCAACTGCTGGCCGTGGTACTAGGCCAAGTCCCAAGAGCAAGGTCGTTGTACCTTAAGTTGATGAACACGGGCTCGCTGATGAAGATGAGCTCGCAGAGTTCCTTAGAAGAAAACAAGAGCAGACTGCCATTGCCAAGAATTCTTCTGTTCCTATGCTGCTGGACCTGAAGAAATTGCTTGATTTCATCGATATCTGGTGCACAAACCCAGACACTCCTCTTGATGACCTCGACCTCCCTCCTGGTCCAGGCCATATGATTTCTTCATTCATATTGAATGAGAAATACAAGATTGCACAAGCAGAAAGTGCAAAAGCATAGGGAACTGAAGAAGAGCATGCTTTCTGTGTCTCCTCAACAGTTTGTGACACTACAGTCTGAAATTCTTCAGCTGTCTGAGGGATATGAAAAGCAGGCCAATCATTGTTGTGGCATCAAAGAACGTTTCATCACTGCCTCAACTAAGGTAGTTGAAGACCACAACAAGAGAGAAGCCGCCAAGTTTGGCTCTGCTCCACCATCAGGTTCATCAGCTCCACCACCAGCCACACAGGCCAGTGAGATTGTGCCTTTATCTACTGAAGAAAATGCCAGGGTAACTGAAGCAGTT
Source organism: Thinopyrum elongatum (assembly GCA_011799875.1). Taxonomy (NCBI): domain Eukaryota; kingdom Viridiplantae; phylum Streptophyta; class Magnoliopsida; order Poales; family Poaceae; genus Thinopyrum; species Thinopyrum elongatum. Next base: position 401,755,588 of record CM022302.1, on the reverse strand, counting down.
GTGGCTGAAGAAACTGAAAGGGCAACAGATAATGTTGCTTCTGAAGAAATTCCCGGGGCAACTGAAAGTGTTGCACCTAAAGAAATTGCCAGGGTGACTGCATCAGTCACGCCTGATGAAACTGCTCCAACCAGTTCCTCAGCAGCGGTTCCACCAACGGCTTCATCTTTGAAGCTTATCACCCTTCCTTCTGCATCATAAGTGAAGAAGACCAAAGCTGCTGAGAGAGAAGCTAAGACGAGAAAGGCATCAGCTCCACCGATGCCTGAATCACTGAAGAAATTGAAGACAGCAACATTGTCTTCAATTGTCATTCCCATTAATGCAATTACAATCTCATCAGCGCCCCATGCTCGTAACCCTGAGAATCTTCAAATAGTTCCATATGGGGTGGATTATGAAATTCCTCAGGTTGATGATGAAGAAGAAGAGGATACCCATTCTGCTGCTACCACAACGCAAATGGATGAAGAAATTGAGGCTGACACTGATGTTTCTGCACCTCAAGAGACTATTCAAACCCCTCAGTGTACACCGCTGATTGAAGAAATTGAGGAGGAAGTGGATATAGATGGTGAAACAACTCCTCCACTCCATGACGAATATTGGGAAGCAGCTCACCCAAATTCGCCCCTCACCACTCCCCTCACAAAAGAGCCTCAGTCGCCTCAGCGCACTGAAGAAATTCCAACTGGATCTGAAGAACAACAACCAATGCTCCAAAGCATCCCTGAAGAAGTTCCAGCTGTAGCAGCTGATGAAATTGCTAATGATGACCCTGATGTTGATGTCATCAATGCCTCACCTCCTCGAGCCGACTCAATTCCCTCAACAGATACTGATACAGTTCCTACTACCACAACTAAGGAAGTTGCCAAGTCTCTAGCTATCACAGATCCAAATGACTCAACTGGGTCTCCACGACCAGTTTTTTATGTCAGAAAGAAGAGGCACAATCTTCAACCCGTCCCAGTGATGCCCAAGATTGGCAAAAGCATCAAGCGGCCTAACTTTGATAATGTCAAATTCTTCGAAGAGAAGAATTTCTTTGTTGGCGAGTCACCCTATGACTCGGCCAAGCTAAGGCGTTTGAGATTCTGGACAAGGACGCAGATGAATTTATATGCTTCACTGTTGTTTGATAAGAAGAAAGTGTTCCCGCATCGTCATATTCCTCACGTGGATATGGAATCCATTCCTTGCTTCCGGCCTATGTTGGCTATGATACTTGATACTAGACTGCTAAACTTCTGCACAGATATATGCGATTGGAAATGAAGAAATTATTCTTCAATTCTATGCTACTGTGCACTTCTCGGGGAATGCTGAAGATACTGCTACATGGGCTCTGTACTGGATGAGTGAAGACACTCACTACAAAGCACCTATTGATGAATTACTTCGTGCTCTTCCAGTGGATCCACCCCAAGAAGGAGCAAGAAGAATATATGAAGAAACTGAGCTACAGACCATCTGATGCAAGTACTGATAAACCCTATGGCTGATGACAATGCTCCAAGGACAACCTTCCTAGTGAAGGATTTGCTATATGTGCCAAAGACTGTGTATCGCATTCTGGCAAAGACCCTCAGTCCGATCAAAGGCCACAATTCAGACACTGAAGAAGTTTTGGGAGTCATGAAGAACTTGTTGTTCCACATCATACATGGCACCCCCATCAACATTCATGATTTCTTTCTGAGGACTTTGGTCACAGTTGCTCAGTCACCGTTTGATTTGAAGCCGTATGCACCTTGGATTATGAGATTCATCAGATCCCGGTCTTCAATCAACTACAAGGCTGATCGTCAGAATCACTTGAGTTATTTGCCAGATGTTGAAATTCTTCAAAGCACATTGTCCTATGTTCCTGGCAAAGGCAAAGAAGTTATCAATGAAGGAATTCGTCCCCTTGATGGACAATTTCGTCAACCTATCTCCAGCTCCATAGCTGATGAATCTGCCAGCCAAGACACTGCACAAATGCTTCAAGACCATCTTCTTCACCAGAAGCGCCACGTGTCATGACTGACCGTGAGGTGCTCATTAGTCTTCACCAGAAGCTTGACAAGCATCATCGATGGGTTAAGCGTCAATTTGCAGCTGTGCAAGCAAATATGACAGTGACGCATAACGCCGTCCGCAAGAACATATATTATCTTCATGAGATATTTGATCGCAGTTGGGCCACTCTTTCACATCTTAAAACAGAGGAAGAACTTACTGCTGATGATTTTCAGATGAATTTTGACTGGGCTGAACCGCCAAGGAAGAAATTCAAGAACACTAAAGTTCCTCCGCTGATGCCAAGCTTTGAGTCTTCATTGCGCTCAACTGATGAAAATGAAGCCGTCGAAGACACTGCTGCCGGTCCCTCTGCACCGCGCGACCCCAACAATGATGGCACCACCTCGTCCTCTCCATGATGATTTTCTTCAGGGGGCGCTAGTTCTCAGATTCCTCACCTTTTGGTCATTTGATGACAAAGGGGGAGAAATTTGAGTTAGTCTTCAAGCGGGTCTTTATATGGGCTATTTTTTTTCTTAAGTTGCAACTCTTGAAACTCTTCTGGATGTGCTCTTGATGAGTTGTAACTGAAATAACTGTTGGTTGTCTGACTCTTATGCTTCATAGGATACGCATGCTCTGATCTTAAATATTATCTGCTCATGATGCACAATTTCATCAGACACCAATTTTCATCATGCATTCATATTCTTCAAATAGCTTATGATCATGCATGATTGGTTTCCAAGATATAGGGGGAGACCTCCACAAATTCAACCTGCCATGTGCATTTGCAATCCAAAGCAAATTCCTCATATGCACATCTTCAGGGGGAGTTCCTCAATATCTTGTAACCAATTTCTTCAAACTCTGTACTTACACTTCAATTGTGTATACTCTCGTTGAAACCTAACCAATTTGTCATCAATCACCAAAAAGGGGGAGATTCTAAGTGCATCAAGTGCCCCCTTAGTGGTTTTGGAGTATTGGCGACAAATAGGTTGAGGAACTAATGAGTTTGTGAGTATACACAGGTGACAGAGTCACAAAAGATTTGGTTTAACACATGGAAGACGACCCCTAAAAATGTATTTCTTTAAGTGAAGAAATTGGTGATGAAATTGGTACGGCCTTTGAAGAAATTGATGTGAAGACTTTGTTTTCATAGTTTCTTTTCTTCTTATTTGAGTCATAGGAAAAACCGTACTGTTAAAGGGGTCTAGGTGAATCATATTTCACATTTCCAAAGTGATGCTCAAACCTACTCAAACCTATACACAAAAGCCGCTTTGAGTGAAGCCTTTGGAAATCTCCAGCACAGCTGACGCAATTGCTAGCGAGAGTGACGAGGTTTATCTAGTCGCTGACGAATTTGGTCATGCTGAGGAGTTAGGAGTTTGCCAGTGCGTTCTGCCTAAAACTGAGGAAATTGAGTGCCTGACGAATTTGAGAGTTCAAATTCCGACCGTTGCTGCGCTGCGTGCAGCTGTCGAGTGGATCCTTATCCTGACAACGGTCGAATCAGAGATGGGCATTTATGACATTTCATGTCGGGTTGCCCCTGGCTATAAATAGCCGCTGTCGGAATCGGGGCTCCGCGGGCCCAAACAAGGTTCGAACTCTGGGGCGTTAGCGAAGGATTCTGCCTAGCTATGATTTGCTACTCACCGCCTCACGGCTTGGCTCCGGCGTGCTCGAGCGAGAGGGAAGGAGAGATGGACACGAGATTTACCCAGGTTCGGGCCACCTTGCGGTGTAAAACCCTACTCCTGCTTTGTGGTGGATTGCCTCGCGAGGAGGATGAGTCTGAACTAGTACAAGTGTGAGCTGCCTCGGGAGAGCTCAAGGATCGATGGAGCCGATCCTTCTCTACGGTGGAGGCTAGTCTATATTTATACTGGCCCGGTCCTCCTCCCCCAAGGCTCTAGGCGGGAAGGGATACCACAACGGCCAGATTTGAAGGGGGAGAGGAGTACGCCCTATCCTGACTCAAGGTGGTCTTCGCCTACAAAGCTTCTGGTCGTGACGTGGAGGTGGGCTCGGTGATGACCTCCGTCCTGCCGAGCCTGTGGTCTTGGTCTTGTTGCACCGGAACGGCAACCTTTGGGGGATTCCTTGGGAACCCGCGTGCTGGCTTTGTCCCTCTAGCACTAAAGAGGAAACTATCCTGGACTGCGCCCGCTGGCGCCCTCCTGCTCCGGTCATCATGGCTCACGTCACCACGTGCCTCGTGAGGTGGGGTGCGAGCCTAGAGATGTCCGCTCCTCGGGAGGCAGCCTCAGGACACCGCTCCTCGGGAGGCCATGATGTAGTTCGGCTTGCGAGGCGGGGTCCCTCGCGAGGGTCTTGTCCATGAAGTCTTGGAGCTGGGCCGCGCCGGGCCTTTGACGATGCTGCGCGCTGGGCCGCAGGCAGACGGGTATGGGTACCCCTGGTCCTAGAACCCCGACAGTAGCCCCCGGGCCCACGAGGCGCTTGGCCTTGTTCAGAGGCTGAGACGAAGAGGAGAGGCGAAGCAACACGGGCCCTAACCGCCTGCAGGCCAGGCTCGACGCGTGGTGCACGATGAGTCGCGGACGCCCCCACTTCCCCATGACTCCTCGGCAATTGCCCGGGCTGACAAAAAGCCTGGCGCACGCCGCTGGGCCATCATTGCTCCGTTGCGCACCCGTCTTCCGCTCCTCCCTTCACAAGCAAGCTTGCACCTCGCCCGTTGGATCTTGCGCCGCCCTCGGCTCACCGCGTCACCATGGACCCCCGAAGGGGGAGGAGCAGGGCCACGACGGCGGCAAACCGCCAAGCGGGGCCGGAACCCGCCCTGGGTCGGTCCACCGTGCTCAATCGCGAGGAGCTGGACAAGGTCCTCCCAGTGATCGCGGTTGACTCCAACGAGTGGAAGGCGACGAAGATCTGGCGTGCTTCTCGGCCCTCTACCGAGTTGGAGGCTACCACCATTGCCCTTCACCTCCATGCCCTCTTCTCTGGCTTGTTGCCGCCGTTCTCGGATTTCTTCAACACTGTGCTTTCGCACTATCAGGTCCATGCGTTGCATTTTGACTCAGAATCCATCATCCTCCTTTCCGCCTTCGCGTTCTTGTGCGAGGCCTTCGCGGGCATTGCCCCCTCGGTGGCGCTGCTCCGCCACTTCTTCTCCCTGCGGCTAACCGCCAGCGCGCAGTGCTCCGAGTGCGTGTCGCTCCACACAGCGAGCGCGACGGCGGCGAGGGTATCGACATGGAGATCTGCCCAGATGCGGAGGGCTTCCGGAGGCAATGGGTGTATGTCGACGCAGCCCAGTATAGCCCCTACTCCAAACTCCGTCGTCCCCGGCGGAGGTGAGCTCCGGGTGGAAGCACGAGAGGCTCGTCGACCCAGGACTCTCATGGGTCACGGCAAGGATGGCTGACCTGAGGGCGGCAGGCGTGACAATGACGATGGTGGTGAGGGAGTTCATCCGGCGGCGAATCGCCCCCTCCAACGCCATTCCCGCCCAATGTGGGCCTTCACCGGTCGTGAGGACGCTATGAGGCTCCAGGTGGCTTCCCTGCCCCCAACATGCTGAGCGGGATACTCCGCCTCTTGACTGGCGGGGAAGCAAGTGCGCTCCCTCAGGAAGTGCTCCCCCTGTACAACCACACGAGTGGCAAAGACTTCGTTAGGGGGATGCCGTGCTTTGATGAGTGGGGTTGCTTCCCGAGGGCCATGAGGGGCCTCAAGACAACCCTTTTCTGGTAGCTCCAGGCCCTGCGGGCTCCGAGGTCAGAGCACCCCTGGCGACAGTGAAGGGGCGTGTCGAACCGCCTGCTATGCACTGGCCCGCCCATGTGCCTCCGAACGATGGTGGCCTCATCCCGCCCGGGGGAGCGGCCACTGCCTCAAGCGTGGGGAGCCACGCGCCAAGCTCCAGGGTGCTGACCCCCGAGCCTTGTGCCTCCCGGAGGAGGGGGCGGCTTGAGGACGGTGTCGGCTCGCCACCGCGGGCCCTGAAGAGGAGAAAGTGGGTTGCCATGGACGAGTAAGTGCCCTGCTCTCCTTGATTTTCATGCGGCAAGCCTCCCTAAGCTCTTGTTCCTCGGGTCTTCTCCAGGCGAAGAGACGAGGGTGCTCCCGCCGCCATCTCCTGGGGGCTCGGGGCGTGTGGTAGCAGCATGTCCTATGGGTCTTGCGGCCGAGTCCGCGCGCGCCGGGGAGATCACGTCCTTCTCGAGGCGACCCCTGGCGGGCCTCGGCTCTGCATCCCTGGCGCTTTCCATTGGAAACGATATCAAGCTCGCGAGGGAAATGCCACCGCTCATCCCGCCAACTCTCGCTGGTGATCGGATCCGCTGCGAGTTGATGACCCCCATGGGCACGGTGTCGAGCTCGTGCAGGGATGTGCCCCGGCAGGGGAACCGGACAGGGGGCCGGCCGGCCCCGGGTCCTCGGCGAGCGCGGCCGGACCTTCCTGTGCCACTGCCACAGACTGGAGCGCAGAATGAAGCCTAGGCCAGGAGTTGGAGCTCACGCGCAGCTGTGGCGCCGTCTGGCATGGCCTTCTTCAGGACGCGAGGGGCGCACTGAACCGGCTCGAAGCGGAGCTTCGCGACGTCGACTCGCATCTTGAGGCCGAGCACCCGCGCCTGGCGCACGGGTGGCACCAGCTTGAAGTTGCTATCAACCTTAGCCGCATGCAGCACGAGTCCGCTCGCTCGAAGGACGAGGAGTCCTCCACCGTGGCAAAAGAAGCCCGCGACCATGCCTTTGAGGAGGCCGAGGCCGTGGACCAACGACGCAAGGCCGCAGAAAACCGCGAGCGGGAGCTCCTGGCTTCAAACGCTGCCCTGGAGCGGCAAGCTCAAGCACGCGAAGCAGCCCTGACTGCCTCGGTGGAAGGGCCATCGGTGCTTGAAGTGAGGCTCTGCGATCTTGAAGAGGCGTTGGCGCTGGTGGCGTCCGAGCAAAGCCTAGAGCACGAGTGACTAGAGGTGATGAAGCGCCAAGTAATAGCCGCCGAGGCTTCACTGGCCTCCCGGGAGGCGAGAGTTCAGACGTAGATTGATGAGGGGATCGCGGGGGCCCGCCAGGCCTTCATCAAGGACCACCACCAGAAACTGAAGCTTCAGGAGACCCGTTTCTGCACACAGCGTGGAGAATTGAAGGACGAGATCGACGGCCTCAAGAAGAAGCTAGCCGAGGCGGACAAGCGCCAGAAAACCGCCCTGGATGCCCAAGCTGTGACCAAAGCCAAGCTGGCGTCCCTCTATCAGCAAGTGGGGGATGCCACTTCCCTCGTGGAGCGGGCAACAGATGAGGCGAACTGGGCTCGGGGGCTGCAGCATACACTCTCTGTGATGTTCCAAGACCTCGAGCGAAGGGCTCGCCACACCCTGAGCTCCATTTGCAAGGAGAGTGTCTCCAGCCCACTCGTGCCTGACGACGCCGGCTACCTTGCCTTCTTCACCAGGATTGTGGAGTGGCTTGAGGGAGGCGCGGAGAAGGTGGGTAAGCTCGTTGAAGAAGAAAGCCGCGACCTCCTTGCGCACGCATCGACGCATGTCTTCAGTCATCTCCTTCGTTCCGACCCCGACTTCGACTTCGAGGCCGTGACAGCCCCCGTACCCAGGGTGATTCGCGATGCCCTGGGGGAGTGGGTAGAGGACCATGTGGATGCTCTAATCGCGCGGTTCGCCCCTGACAGCCACGAAGACTAGCACAAAGCTGAGGAGCATGGGGCTGACGACAGCGATGATGATGATTCGTCTCCTTAGGTCATCTTTCTTCTGTTTACTTGCCGACACTTTGAGTATGGCCCCACGGGGATGTAAAGGGTACTAATGGAAACTCCGTAATGATGTACCAAACCGTATTTGTGCCCTGCTAGGCTGCCTTTCCCTTATGCTTATTCTGTGTCCATAGCCCCCGAGCGAGGGTTGATCATCACTGGTATACCGGGTCGCGATGCCCGGGCAAGGCCAGGAGATGAGCGCTCCTGAGGTCAGAGACCGAGTGCAACGCGTGCCTGTTGGCTCACTCATGAGAGTCGCGTAAGGACTTAGACACCAGAGTCTTGGTGAGGTGGTGTGCACAGGGGCAGACCCACGGTCGTTGCAGCCTGGGTCCTTAATGCCGCCGGGGCTGGCCCAAGCGCAAACACCGTGCCAGCCCCCACTCATGGGACGCTCGGGAGGGGGGCATCAGGCAGCCGCTGCTACTTTTTGGGAGGAAATTCAAGAAGGGAAACACCGCAAGGAAAAAAAACCCAACCCTTTTCTAAGCAAAGACACAAAAACTTCAAGCTTTATTTGGAGAAATTGCAAATTCGGTTTACAAGAAAGAAGGAAAAGGCTGCCGTGTCCGGCGCCTACACTAGTCTTCCCACCAGCATGGAGCATGGGGCCTCCAATTGGGCGTGGGCATGGTCATTGTTTGATCGTTCCGCCAGCACGGAGCATGGGGCTTCCACTTGGGCGTGGGCGGGAGCTCCCACGAGGCCGTGGAACGGCTCACTGGGAGACTCCGGGGCATGTACAGCCCCACTCATTATTACGTGAGAGTGTCACGGGTAGAATTTGCGGAGGTGCTGGATGTTCCAGGCGTTCTGCACGGGGACCCCGTCCTCCGTCTCTAGGCGTGCAGCGCCTGGCCTGGAAATGTGGGCGACCCTAACGGGCCTTCCCACATGGGCGAGAGCTTGTGGAGGCCCTCCCTGGAGAGGACCCACCTCAGGACGAGGTCTCTGACCTCGAGAGTCCGGGGGTGGATGTTGCGGCTGTGGTAGCGCCACAAGGCCTGCTGGTACCTCACGGCGCGGAGGGAGGCCTGGCGGCGGGCCTCCTCTCCGAGCACAAGATCAGTTTCCCGCGAGGCATCCTGGCGCGCCTCGTTGAATGCTAGGACCCGCGAGGAACCATGCTTGATCTCAGACGGGAGGACCGCCTCGGCCCCATAGACGAGAGAGAAGGGAGTCTCGCCGGTGGGCTTGGCCGCGGTGGTGCGGATGGACCACAACACGGATGGCAGCTCGTCCAGCCAGCCCTTGCCGCAGGCCTCGAGCTTATTTTTGAAGCTCCTGGTCTTGAGGCCCCTTCTGTGTTGGCGCGCTCAGCCTGGCCATTGCTCCATGTGTGCACCACCGAGGCGTAGCATATCTGCATTCCAAGGTTAGCACAATATGACCTGAAGAGGTTGCTTGTAAACTGGGAGCCATTGTCGGTGATGATGCGGTTGGGGACGCCGAACCGGCTCACGAGGCCATTGATGAACTTAACGGCCGAGCCTGCAGGGATGGTGCGCATAGGCTCCACCTCCGCCCACTTGGTAAACTTGTCGATGGCGACGTAGAGGTTGCAGTAGCCGCCGGCCGCCCAAGGAATGGGCCCAGTATGTCAAGCCCCCAGTGCGCGAAGGGCCACGAGAGTGGGATCGTCTGGAGCCCCTGCACTGGCTGGTGAATCTGCTTGGCATGGAACTGGTAGGCCTGTAGGACCGGACCAGCTCAGTGGCATCATGGAGCACCGTAGGCCAATAGAACCCACTGCAGAATACCTTACCCACAAGAGTACGCGACGAAGAGTGATGCCCACAGTCTCCCCCATGGATGTCGGGCAACAGTTCGCGCCCTTGATCCTCTGATATGCACCTTAGCGAGACGTTGTTAGGGCGCCTGTGGTACAGCTCGCCGCCCCTCAAGCAGTAAGCGGTGGCCTGCTGAGCCACGCGCTCTGCTTCTGCGTCCTTTTCTGGTAGGGTGCCATAGAGCAGATAGGCCTTGAGCTCCTCGACCCAGCTGTCTGCCTGAGGCTCCAATGCCAGGAGCAGACGGGCTCATGAGGTCGGGCCGCAAGCCGGGGCGCCCACAGCCGGTGCAGGCGGTAGCTCCTCCAGGAGCAGTGTCGTGCCAGCTGTTGGGGGCACAGCTGATGGCTTGAAGAGCCTCTCTTCAAATACGCCAGGGTTTTGAGGCTCGCGGCGAGATGCTCGCTTGGCGACATCGTCAGCTTCCTTGTTCGCGCTGCGCCGGACATGCTGCAACTCCAAGCCCAGGAAACGCTTTTCAATTTTACGTACCTCCTCAAGGTATGCCGCCATATGCTCATCCTTTGACTTGTACTCTTTGTTGGAGAAGTTGACGAGGAGCTGGGAATCGCCTTTGATGGTGAGGTGCTTGACCCCCAGAGCGGCCGCGGCCTTGAGACTAGCGATCAGTCCCTCATACTCCGCAATGTTGTTGGAGACCTTCTCGCCATGCTGGAAGCAAAGTTGGACGGCGTAGTAGAGCTTGTCCTTGATTGGGGAGACGAGCACAACCCCGGCTCCCGCACCCTGCCGTGCGAAGGCGCCGTCAAAGTGCATGACCAAACCATCGGGCGCCTCGTCGCCGGGCACGAGGGATTGGTCCTCACGCAGCTCCCCGTCGTGGGTATCCGTCCACTCCACCACGAAGTCGGCAAGCACCGCCCCCTTGATGACCCTGGTCGTACAGAATTCTAGTTGGAAGGCTTGCAGCTCGATGTTCCACTCGGTGACTTGGCCAGCAACGTTGGGGCTGTGCAGCACCTTCTCTAGGGGGTATGCAGAGACAACCTTGATAGGATGGCCTTAGAAGTAATGGCGCAGCTTCCTTGAAGCGACTAGGAGCGCGAGGAGGAGCTTCTGCTGCATAGGGTAGCGCGCACACTGTGCTGATGAAGTACACGGGGTCCTCGACGAGGCATGGGGCGTCGGCGGCGGCTTACCTAGTGTGGGGCGCGAGGGGTCCGGGTGCCTCTCTAGGCGACGGAGGGGCGGGGGGCGCGGGAACGCCGCCCTGCGGTATCAAGGGCTCGAAGGGCCCCATGGCCTCGCGTGGGCCGTCGGGCCTCCCTTGGGTGCTGACGCGCTCCTCCCAGACCGCTACGAGCGCCGCGCTGGCCGAATGCAGGGTGGCTGCCAAGTAGAGCACCAAGGGCTCGCGGAAGTGGGGCGCCACCATGATGGGCGGGCTCGTGAGGTACCTCTTGAGGTCTTCAAAGGCTACCTCCACTTCTGGGGTCCACTCAAAGGAACCCTTTCTCTTCATCAGCTTGAAGAATGGCAAGGTGCGCTCGCCAAGCTTGGAGATGAAGCGCCCCAGGGAAGCCACACATCCCGCCAGCTTCTACATCTCTTTGAGGGTCTGGGGCGGGCGCATCCTTTCAATGGCCTTGATCTTCTCGGGGTTGGCCTCAATCCCTCGGTGTAAGATAAGAAAGCCGAGCAGCTTGCCGGAGGGGACCCCGAAAACACACTTCCCAGGGTTTAGCCTCAAACTCACCCTGCGCAGGTTGGCGAATGTTTCCTCCAAGTCTTCGACCAGGGTTCTAGCCACACACGACTTGACCACGATGTCGTCGGCGTAGGCCTCCGCATTTCTCCCCAGCTGCGGCCCCAGTGCGATGTGCATTAGCCGTTGAAAGGGGCACTGGTGCTCCTTAGCCCGAAGGGCATGCAGGTGTAGCAGTACACGCCGCACAGATAAATGAAGGTCATCTTCTTGACATCCTCCGTCGCCATCTTGATCTGGTGGTAGCCAGAGAAGGCATCTAGAAAGCACAACAGGTCACACTCTGCGGTGGAGTCCACGATCTGGTCGATGCGTGGGAGTGGGAACGGGTCCCGAGGGCAAGCTTTGTTAAGGCTCGTGAAGTCGACGCACATGCGCTCCTTCCCGCCTTTCTTGGGAACGACAAATGGGTTGGCGAGCCACTCCGGATGATGCACCTCTCGTATGACCCCCGCTTCATGCAGCTTGTGCACTTCTTGGACAATGAACGCCTGCTTCTCCGGCGCCTGATGCCACGCCTTCTGCTTCACTGGACGAGCATTGGGGCACACCGCCAGGTGGTGCTCGATTACCTCCCTCGGGACGCCGACCAGATCGGATGCCTTCCAGGCAAACATGTCCTTGTTCGCCCAGAGGAAGTTGACAAAAACCTCCTCCTGCTCCAGTGGGAGGCCGGCGCCGATGGTGAAGGTGGGGCCCGAGTTGTCGCCGTCAACGGGCACCTTTTTCGTCTTGCCGCGGTCCTGGGAGAACAATTGCTTCTTTCTCATGGGCACAACCTCCGAAGCTTCCGGGGCTCCCTCGGCGCCAGGGTGCGAGGCCGCCGTGGTCCTGTAGGCGAGCTTGAGAGCTCAAACCACATCCTTCCTGTCCCCAGCTACGGTGACGATGCCGCCACTGCCTGGCATTTTGATGACGTTGTAGCCCGGATGGGTCACCGCCATGAACTTGGCGAGTGCGGGATATCCCAAGATGGCATTGTAAGGGAGGCCGATGCGAGCCACGTCGAAGTCGATCAGCTCGGTGCGGTAGTTGCTGCGGGTGCCGAACGTGATAGGGAGGCGCACCTGCCCCAGGGGAGTGGTGGAGCCATCGGTCACCCCAGAGAACGGCCTAGTGGTCATGAGCTGGTCATAAGGCACTTGAAGCATGTCGAAGGTCTCCATGGAGAGGACGTTGAGGCCGGTGCCGCCATCGATGAGGGTCTAGGTGACTGAGACGTTGCTGATGGTCGGCATGCACAACATGGGGAGCGCGCCGGCGGAGGCTGCAGATTTGGGGTGGTCCTTGGAGTCGAAGGTGATGACGGCCTCGGGCCGCGCGCGGCTCCGCGAGGCCTCAGGCTGAGGCCAAGCGGCGTTCGCTTGGCGGAAGAGCTGCTTGGCGTGGTGACTAGATGCAGGTGCCTAGGACCCGCCGGGGATGCATGCGACCGCGTGGGGCTCAGGAATCGCAAAAGCGTGCGATGAACCGATCGCGAAGCTCTCCCCAAGAGGAGACCGAGGCCTCCGGGAGGCTGCGGAGCCAAGAGCACGGGACGCCCGTGAGGGTGAGAGGGAACCAGTTAGCCATGGCCTTGTCGTTGCCGCCCGCCACCAGGATGCCCTGGGCGTACAGCTGAAGGAACCCTTCGGGGTCAGCTGCGCCATCATAGCGCGGGGGTAACACCGGCCTAAACCTCACCGGTCACTGCACTCGGCGCAAGTCAGGAGTGAAGGCCGGGCAACCCGCGACATTCCAGAGAGCGGCGGGACGGACGGCGGGGCGAACGACGTCGGCCATGGGGTGGTGAAGCAACGACGGAGCAAGGTAGAAGGACTTCTACACTCCCCTACCTGGCGTGCCAAATGTCGGAATCGGGGCTCCGCAGACCCAAACAAGGTTCGAACTCTGGGGCGTGAGCAAAGGATTCTGCCTAGCTATGATTTGCTACTCACCGCCTCACGGCTTGGCTCCGGCGTGCTCGAGTGAGAGGGAAGGAGAAATGGACACGAGATTTACCCAGGTTCGGGCCACCTTGCGGTGTAAAACCCTACTCCTGCTTTGTGGTGGATTGCCTCGCGAGGAGGATGGGTATGAACTAGTACAAGTGTGGGCTGCCTCGGGAGAGCTCAAGGATCGATGGAGCCGATCCTTCTCTACGGTAGAGGATAGTCTATATTTATACTGACCCGTTCCTCCTTCCCCAAGGCTATAGGCAGGAAGGGATACCACAATGGCCAGATTTGAAGGGGGACAGGAGCACGCCCTATCCTGACTAAAGGTGGTCTTCGCCTGCAAAGCTTCTAGTCGTGACGTGCAGGTGGGCTCGGTGATGACCTCCGTCCTGCCGAGCTGTGGTCTTGGTCTTGTTATACCGGAACGATAACCTTTGGGGGATTCCTTGGGAACCCGTGTGCTGGCTTTGTCCCTCTAGCACTAAAGAGGAAACTATCCTGGACTGCGCCCGTTGGTGCCCTCCTGGCTCCGGTCATCATGGCTCATGTCACCACACGCCTCATGAGGTGGGGTGCGAGCCTAGAGATGTCTGCTCCTCGAGAGGCAGCCTCGGGAGACTGCTCCTCGAGAGGCCTTGATGTAGTTAGCCTCGCGAGGCGGCGGCCCTCGTGAGGGTCTGGTCCGTGAAGTCTTGGAGCTGGGCCGCGCCGGGCCTTTGACGATGCCGCGCGCTGGGCCGCTGGCAGACGGGTCTGGGTACCCCCGGTCCCAGAACCCCAATAGCCGCCCCCCACAACCACTTGTTGGTTGGTTGCTCCGAGGGAAACTGACACTTGTCATAAGAGAGCAACCCATCCTCTGACAACTTTGAGAGAATCCTAAGTGAGGAAAAATCCAGAGCCAAAGTGATTGAGCATCACTGAAGAGAGTGATCTGTGTGATCCGACGCCTGTTACCTTTGAAGACTATCATTCTTCCAGACGGTTAGGCGTCAAGTTCTGAGTACACCAAGAGTCATTGTGATGTGCCGGTGAACAATTCTATGAAGGTTTTGGAAGTCTACCTTGAAGACTTACCACGAGTGATTGGGCGAGGACTATGTGACCTTAGCTCAAGAGGAATACGATGAGGATTGTGTGTCCTCTAAGTTGCGACTCAGCCGCCTCAACCAAACGTACAATTGATGCAGCAACTGGAACTGGTCTACCAAATTCCATTGTCTTCACTGAGCCAACCTAGTTTCAAATTCCTCAACCCTCTCTTACTTCATTCTGCTGCTGAAGAATTTGTGATATGTGCTCTGACGAATTTGAACTGAAGAATTTCATCACGCTATCTTTATTTCCTTAGTTTATTTTCTTCATGTGTGTATGATTGTATGATTGCATGTTCTTCACTCTTCCGTATCCTGATTGCATGTACTTTGATTCTGTGATGACTTAGTTTCCCTTGTGTTTCTATTTCTTCACTCCGATCTTCGTCAAATTCTCCAGAATTTGGCAAATTTCTAAAAATCTCCCATTCACCCCCCCTCTGGGAGTGAACTTGCGCTTTCAGTACTGATCAGTGAGACCGAAAGGAAAGTTTCAGTGAAACCCCAGCATCTCGGAGCCACCGAACCACAACTCGGTCCAACCGAAATTGTGTGTTTAGGCTCTGTCTGTGCTTCGGTGTCACCAAAATGAACATATCGGTAGCTCTGAAATGTTCTCTGTGGAAAACTAAAACTAAAGTTTGGACTCAAATTTTTGAAAAACTATCTGCTTTTTGTGATAACTCATCTACTCTACCCATACCCATCTATTCACAGGGTCAGCTTTGCAAGATGTCTAGTGCCAATGACAGCCAGAATCAGTCAGAGCAGAATGTTGATCTAAGTGAAGGCTCTAGTCCCAATGAGAGCTATGATGAGGGCAGCAAGAGCACTCCTAGCAATTTGCCAAAGGCTGCCACCAGAACAAAGAAGAAGAGAACCTCTGACAGTGAGGATGAAGATTTTATGGTAGATGAGGCCACTTCCAAGCAAAAGAAGGTAGTACTCAGAAAGGAGTATGGCTCTGCAGCTAGCACTAAGCCAAGTGCCAAGGAAGGATGGTTGTCAGGAAAGTGCCACTGTCAAAGGCAAGCAAAGCCTCAGCTCCAAACACTGGTGCAGAGACGAGGTATACAAACGGTTTTTACCCCTTTTCCGCGACGGAGTTCTAAACCGTCGCCTAGTGAGTGTGTGTGATAGGGGGGTCCTTCCCACACGACCCAGAAACCGTCGCGGATAGGCCCTCCAGGAACACAGGCGGGGGCAAAATGAGCTCGTGTGCGATCGGGCGAGGCATCGAAACCCAATCGTTTCCGTTCGTATGTACATCCCACACGGTGAATCCCAGAAAAACATTTCCGTTCGTATGTATATCACACACAGTTTTTTGTGTGGAAACATTTGTGCAAGGTGGCCTAACGCAAACAGTTCTATGCCAGAAGCCGTGTGTGATTGTTAGTTGATCCAACACGCCTACTTTCTAGAAACCATGTGGGTTGTTTGAGTTCATCGCCCACGGTGATGTCTGAGTAACCGTCTGCAATAGAAAACCCCAATAAGCAGGGTAATTAGCCTATTATTGATAATCCATGTAGTAATCAAATTGAGATTTCTTATAAAACACACCAGATATTTCATATACGTATAACGGCAACCATGATTTCATAATCGAATTACATCAGATAGCTTCAGCACTTAGTTACGCCATTACACAACAGCACCAAGTTTCACATGCAACATCGAAAACCTTTGGAAAGTAGCATCATACACAGTCAATAGACAGATGAATCTCATCTGGGAAACTGCAGAAGCGGAAGGCAAATATTGAGCCTTCAGTGATGTTGAATGTCCTTGCAACTTTAGGCCAGTGGCTATGGATACCAACCTTCGTCCTCTTCAGGAAGACTTCAATATTATACCGTGGGTGTTGAATGAATACCTTCTTCGCCTCTTGACCATGCAGGTGGTTTGAGAGGTAATCATCGGTGAACTGCTTTGAAAAGTACTGAAAACAAAGATATGCATAAATCGCTGTTATAAATTTTGAAATGGCGCAAGGGGTAAAAACAAGGTAAAAGAGTTAGTACCATCCTATAGTTGACTGATGTATTCTTCATTGTGCAAACAAAGATCTTGCTGTTATTCGTCGGATGTTTCTTCATCCTAACAATCTTTCTGAGTTTCTTGACTTGACTAATATTCATGGACATCTCATTTCCCCATATGCAAAATGGGTCGAACAGTGGGTCTAAGCCTCTGACAGCATGACCTACATGTGCAAGACCAAATTGTAAGAAACCTAAATATTAGAATGATTCCTGCAACTGCACAATAATGTGCTATTAGCGAAAGGACCATGCATGAGCAAACCTCGATGGTAAACCGCAGTGTCTCCCATTGTTTCCCTGCAACACATATAAGGAAGTTCTTGATCATGTTAACTGAGAGTTGCCATACTATCAGTAGAATATGTATTGAGTACATCCAAATTCAATTTATTTCTCACATGCATAACAATACAAAATTGTACCCACAGCAAATGAAAATCAAATTGCAGAATTGAACCAAACAGTTAAATGGACAGCAGACCAAATGAACCAAAATAGTTAACTGAGCACGACATTGCAGAATAGAAACATGTACTAGAAGATAAGACAGTTAACAAAACAAAGAATGCTTGAGAATAGTACTATGAAATGTAGCAATTGTTGGACCAAATTGTTAACTGAACATTACATTTCAGAGGACCAAACTGTTAACTGAACATCAGATTGCATATTAACATTACAGAGGACAAATCACTAGAAGGAACTGGCGGTGGCCTCAAGAAAATAGCACGAACTTTATTTTAAAGTAGACAACCGCGTGGCGGTGTCGACGGTGGCCTCGAAGACGAGGTGCTCCTCCAAGATCTGGCGGTCGGCACACATGGCAGCCATAGCGACCTCGTGCGCGCGTGCGGCCACGATTTGCTTCTCCGCTGCCATATGCTACTGAGCTCCATGTTATACTACGTGCAAAATGGCTGTGGGCGGCGCTTAATTGGAGGACGGGGCCTGTGATTTCGGCGGAAGGTGTCACGCCGTCGGTCGGGGCATAAAGGACGGGGAAGGAGGAGGATGGTGTGGGTGGGGTGTGGATTACCTGACCATATCGACGAGGCCGCGCAGCAAGAAGAAGGGGCGGCGGCGAGGAGGCCGCACAGCAAGAAGAAGGCTCGGCGGCAAGGAGGCGGCGCTGCAAGAAGAAGGGTCACCGGCGAGGAGGCGGCGCTGCAAGAAGAAGGGTCGCCAGCGAGGAGGCGGCGTTGCAAGAAGAAGGGTCGCCAGCGAGGAGGCTGAGCTGCCAGTAAGCAGCAGTGAAGGTTTGAACTTGGAAAGCAAGGAGGAACAGTGGAAATGTGGTTTTTGGTGGGAGGGAGGGGGCGGGGAGATAGATATTTCCGTGATGGCAGAAAAATTTCGCTCGGTGCCGTGAGAAACTGGCGCGCAAGTGCGGTTCAAGCGCGGGCGGTGGACTGTAGACGACGAAGCTTCCTGCGTAAGCCAGACAAGACAGTGCGCCAAGATATTTTATATCGCATCCCACACGATTCTTGCTAGTAAACTGTTTGTGGTATACCTGATTTTTTCATTATGTTTTGAAAGACAAAATGGTGTTACGGAGGGAAAGGATGGTGTTTGAATTGCTATAACATTTATGTATAGTGAACATGCAACTACATGAGTGTCGTGTTTAAATTTGGAATTATTCCGGGTTCGTTTGGCATTTTTATGCATTAATTGAGTTTCTAGGCATTTAATGTGCATAATTCAAATTTGAACTACAAGCACATGCTCCAGTGCACCAAAGTCTGTTGAAAAATCACATGTGTGTCTTTGGGTGAATTTATAGGTCCCATGCAAGAATGGGAATGAAATTCAAACATCTGGGCGTCGTGGCTCGGCCGGGAACATTGAGAAACTTGGTTTTTAAATTCCTGTAAATTCAAAACTCGTCTGAAAATCATGAAACTTGGCATGGTGTCATTTCAAGGCACCAACATGCTGTGGTAAAAAAATTGGCTGCATTTGGACAAGTTTTGGTATAAGCTTCTTGCAAACCGGAGCTTCTCTCGAGAAGACTCGTGGTTCCCGAGGGGGGGCGTGTCACCTTTGTGTGCGAAACGATATACGCTGCCTCCCCCCCTTGATTTTTTACAGAGGCAACATAGAACTATATGAGTGCCATATTAAAATTTGGAATTATTCCGGGTTTGTTTGGCCTTTTTTATACATTAATTGAATTTCTGGGCGTTTAATGTGCATAATTCAAATTTGAACTACATGCACATGCTCCAGTGCACCAAAGTTGGTTGAAAAATCACATGTGTGTCCATGGGTGAATTTCTAGGTCCCATGGAAGAAATGAGAATGAAATTCAAACATCTGGGCGTTGTGGCTCGGCCGGAAATATTGAGAAACTTGGTTTTTTAATTCCTGTAAATCCAAAACACGCCTGAAAATCATGAAACTTGGCATGGTGTCATGACATGGCACCAACATGCTGTGGTAATTTTTTTGGCCGAATTGGGACAAGCTTTGGTATAAGCTTCTAGCAAACCGGAGCTTCTCTCAAGAAGGCTCGTGGTTCCGAGAGGGAACGTGTCAGCTCCGTGTGCGAAACGACATACACTGCCTTCTCCCGCCTTAATTTTTTTTACACAGGCAGCTTAGACCAAATAGGAGTTTCGTGCTAAATTTTGGAATTATTCTGGGTTCATTTGGCCTTTTTTATACATTAATTGAATTTCTGGGCATTTAATGTGCATAATTCAAATTTGAACTACAAGCACATGCTCCAGTGCACCAAAGTTGGTTGAAAAATAACATGTGTGTCCTTGGGTGAATTTCTAGGTCCCATGCAAGAAATGGGAATGGAATTCAAACATCTGGGCGTCGTGGCTCGGCCGAAAATATTGAGAAACTTGTTTTTTTAATTCCTGTAAATCCAAAACACGCCTGAAAATCATGAAACTTGGCATGGTGTCATGACATGGCACCAACATGCTGTGGTAAATTTTTTGGCCGAATTGGGACAAGCTTTGGTATAAGCTTCTTGCAAACCGGAGCTTCTCTCAAGAAGACTCGTGGTTCCGAGAGGGAACGTGTCACCTCCGTGTGCGAAACGACATACACTGCCTTCTCCCGCCTTGATTTTTTTTACACAGGCAGCTTAGACCAAATAGGAGCTTCGTGCTAAATTTTGGAATTATTCCGGGTTCGTTTGGCCTTTTTTATACATTAATTGATTTTCCAGGCATTTAATGCACATAATTCAAATTTGAAGTACAAGCGCATGCTCCAGTGCGCAAAAGTTAGTTGGAAAATCATTTATGTGTACTTGGGCGAATTTCTAGGTCCCATGCAAGAAGTGGGAATGGAATTCAAACATCTAGGCATCTTGGCTCGGTCGGAAACATCGAGAAACTTGGTTTTAAAATTCCCGTAAATCCAAAACTCGCCTGAAAATCATGAAACTTGGCATGGTGTCATGACATGGCACCAACATGCTGTGGTAAATTTTTTGTCCGATTTGCGAAGCCGCACACATTAACAATCAACAAAGTCATTTTGGAACAAGTGCTGTCACGTTACAAATCGGAAACACAAGTATTATTGAAACCGTGGGCGTTCTACTTACCATTTACGTGCCGCCACGCGTCCCTTTTTTTATTGGCTAGGAGGTGTCGTGCAGGGTAGCTATTTGAGTACGGGAGGCGTGCAATCAGACCCCTGCGTGTGCTCATCGGGAGGAGAGCCCTTTGACCTCTATCCGCCACCCACCTCCCTCCCAACGTCTCCATTAATGGCACCCGAGCCCCTGTTTCATGGCGTGGCTATGTCTCACTCGACTGAGATTTAAGAGAGAAAAAAGAAAATCTGAAACGAAAGTTTTGCACGGATCTTGATGTAAGATCCAACGGACCTATATAGCATCGACTGCGACTTATAGCAAGACTGATGAATATAAGGACGATGACAGTGGATAATAATTGTCTTACATGTTTAGGAAGATAATTAAAAAAGCCACATGCGGCAACGCCCGAAATACACAAGGGCAAAAGAAGAAGGAAGACAATGATCTGGCTCGCTGATCTCTACTTTCTTGATGTGTTGCTGCAGGCCGTGGGAACTAGTCTCCATGGCGAGCAGCGATGAGCTCTTTCGTGTCCTCAAGACACTGCTTGAGAGCATCCACGGATTCCTCCACCAGCCTTTGGCACTCGATGCGGAGCATGGCATTCTCGTCCATAAGTTTCTTGATGATGACGCCGGTCCTCTGCAACAAGGCAGTGGTCTCCTTGTGTTGCTTCGTCATTTCGGCGATCTTCGCCCTCAGCAGGTCGCGCTTGGTGCGGAGCTTCGCCTTGTCCTCCCCTAGTCCCCGGATGATGCTGGTAGCATTTTCAAAGGAGGCATTCACGTTGTCCTGCTGCTTCATCCAGTCGGAGATCCGACCCATCAGGTCATCGAGCATAGCGCGCATGCGCCTGTGAGAGTCCTCGCCTACCCGCGAGACATTTTCCCAGGCCGCCGCAGCACGGGAGGACATCTCTGCTGCATTCGCGGTGCGGCAGGACATCTCTGCTGATTCCGCGGCGCGGCCGGACCAGTCTGCTGCATCGACGGCATGGCGGGACCTCTGTGCTGCTACGGCCGCGCGGCGGGACATGTCGGCTGCTTTCGCGGCGAGGCGGGAGATCTCTCGTGCTTCCGCTTCCATGCTCGCATCTCCCTGGTGGTAATCTCTCGACCCATAACTCACGCTGGCCATGGCAGACGCAAGGGAATGATGATGAATGACTTGTTTGTCTTTGTGGATGAGGAGTTGAGGAGGAATGTGCAGTCATCTTGGAGTAGTAGTATTTATAACCGAGTACTAATACGCTCCTAAGTGGGAAACCGTTTAGGTTTTGATCGGTGTGAACAGGTTTGCAATTAAATATCGCGTGGTAGTAATTTGGAATGTGACGGGACACAAGCTCCAAATTTATTGACGGTTCTATAATTTCTAAGTGTGGCACTATTCCCGGACGGCGTAACGTGGGCACGCTTTCTCGGCCGCGTACGTGGCGTTTGCACCATAGGGTGCACCGCAATAGGCAATGTCAGCACACGTCTTGTTCCAACAACCGTGCGCTCTCGTGATTACCATCGCGCACGCTTCTTTTAATTAGAATGTGTGCCCGTATAGCGCACACCTGTTGATCTGTCTAACTGTTTCTTTTTGTTGTGGCTAATCGCAAACAGTTCATCCATGTGAAGTGTATGCCGTCAATCGCAGACATGTTGATCTAGCTGACCATTTCTGTTGTGTTGCCTAATCGCAAACAGTTCATCCGTCTGAAGCGTATGCCCTCAATCGCACACACCTTCATTTGGCTGCCCGTTTCTGTTGTTCCGCCTCATCACAAATAGTTAATCCGACTGAACTGTATGCCGTATATTGCACACGCCTTCATTTGGCTGCCCGTTTCTGTTCTTCTTCCTCATCGCAAACAGTTCATTGAACTGAACCGTATGCCCCGCATCACACACGCAACTAAAATCTGAACCATGTTTGATGTATCCACCATCGCAAACATTTTGCATCTTTTTTGACAGTTTTTTTAATCACCATTTGTGATTAATGCATCGCACACAGTTTCGTCGAAGAGTCTCTGATTGTAGTGTCGTGTTAGCAGCATCCTGTAGTAGTGAAAGGAAACAATGACATTCACCTTGGAGGAGCCAAGTGATGAAGAGGCTGCTGCAGCAAAGAAAAAAAAGAGGGTAAGGAAGACTATGGCTAGAGTGATTGGCAGATCCTCCATGATGGTTGATGATGATGACGAGGAGGAAGAACATGTTGAAGCACCTCCTTCCAAGGCACAAAAACTCATGTTTGATGCCATGAAGACAGCTGCTCCCTCCAAGCCCAAGTCAGAGCCCAAGATCTCAGCTCCCAAAAGGTCTACAAGAAATATTTCAGCTGCCGAGAAGAACAAGGCCCCAGTGCCAGAAGTTCAGGATGATGATGAGCCACTAGTGCTCAGGAAGCTCAAGCCCAAGATCCCAGACCATGACAATGCACACCCTATTGCAGAAAACATGATGCTCAGGAAGGATAAAGTTCTGAGAGAATGGAGGAAAGTGGACCCCTATTCAGTTAGGAGGAGGACAACTTGTGACCATCGTTTCCGCACTAGAGAACAACAGGATTTCTATGAGACAGTTTTAATGGTAAGAAGCCCATTGTCAGTGACATGAAGTGGGTGGACTGGAAATACATCGATACCAATGAAGATTATTTCCCCCACGTTCATGAGAGCTTTAGGCTTGCAGGTGTTGACAAGTTTGTTGGTCAGAAGCTCACAAAGTGGAATGATGAGATGATCATGCAATTCTACTCCACAACACACTTCTATCCAGATGGAAAGATTGCATGGATGACTGAGGGACACAAGTACCAGTCATCAATCTCTGAGTGGGATGCACTTCTTGATGCCCCTGAGGAACAAGAAAATGATGTTGATGTATATGGGAAGCCCCGAATGGACCACAACACAATGGCAAACATGTACAAGGAAATTCCTCCAAAGGATGTTGAGAGCCACAAGCTTGGGTCAGTCAAGCACTTGCTAGCTGGGTTGGCCACAACCAACACTATCTTGAGGCATACCCTTTTGCCCAAGTCTGGAGATGACAAGATGATACGTGGCCACTCCATCAACTTGCTCCATTTGTTTGACACCCCCCAGAAGTTCAAAGTTATGGGTTTGATTGTTGAGACGGTCAAGAGGATAGCTGCTGACCAGAAGAGATCTTATGGATATGCCCCACACATTCAGATGCTTATCAACTCCAAAGTTGGTACAGACACATATCTACTTGATCGTGAGCACCTCCCTCTTTAGCCAGAGTTCGAGGATAATGTGGTGGTGATGGATGCCTCACACCCCACATTAGTTGAGGCTCAAGAGAAGGCTCAGGCAGCAGCAGCAGCAAAAGCAACAAAGGAAGCCACAGCACCCAATGCCCCAATAGCAAATCTCAGGACAAAGCAAGACCAAATGACATATCTGCTGGAAGCAACACTGAGGATTGAGCGATGTCTGGCCAACTTAGCCAAGAACCAGGAGAGCTTAGAGCGGATTGTGGAGGACAAGATGTACAACCTAGATGTCAAGGTCATATAGATCCAGTCTATTGTGGAGAAACTTCGATATGACGCTGAGAGTGGAGATGACAGACAAACCACTCACAGGTTTCAGACTGTGCCCAGAGCAGCCAGATCTTCAGTTGTGCCAGTTGCAGACAAGAGGACCACTCACTTTGCACCTGCCACTACTGCTACAGTGCCACCTCCAGTGTCTACACCACCAATTCAGCAGACATTAGCAGAAGCATTTGCAGAAGCAGTTCTCTCAATGCCATCTACGCACACCAGAGCCACAAGCCAGAAGACCCCTTCAGGAGCTCCTGAGGATCGTTCCTAGAGAGACGCATAGCTCTGTACCTTTTCAAGCTTTTTGGTACTTGTGTCCAAAGGGGTAGAAATTGTATAGATCATAGGCTGAGAGAGAGAGAGAGAGTGTCTCGCTTTTGCTCCTTGGTTTTTATTGAGTTTTTGCTACTATGTTCGTTTGATCCGTGCTACTTGATCGTTTGATGCTCATGCGATACTATGTTTGGTTGTGTGGTTGATCATACTTTGCTTAATGTGTTCTTAATGCTTATATCTATGATTATTTGTGTATGATCATCCACTTATGTGTTTGGTGATGCATGCATATTATTTCACTCTTATCATTTTGTGCGCTCCACCAAGATGTATGTGACAGGGAAGAGTGACCCATGATCCTAATCGATTGTGCATTTGCATTCAAATGCAAATTTTTAAATATGCACAAATTTAGGGGAGCTCTTGCTTATCACATACTTCTAAAAGCGACAATATATTTCATTCATTTAATCATTTGTCGAAGCTTTGATCTATATGTTGTCATCAATACCAAAAAGGGGCAGATTGAAAGTTCAACTAATCTCCGGGTGGTTTTGGTAATTCATAACAACATATAGCTCATTGAACTAATATCCATTCAAGATAAATATTTTAGGATGTTCAATGATTGGCATGGCATGGACTAGAGATGTGGACCCCTCAAAATGCTAAGGACAAAGATTGGCAAAAGCTCAAGAATCTTCATTTCTATTTTAGTGATCCAAGATCACATTGATTCCATAGGAAAGCCAATACTATTAAAAGAGGATGAGGTGTTGCTTAATGGTCTACTTGCTCAAAGTTCTTAGTGATATTGCTCCAAAACCCTCAGCCAATTTCCCTATCCAAATATGTCCAAACCATAATTCCAAACTCGGCCCCACTGATTCTTTCTATCCGGAGCCACCGAGTTCATTTGACATAGCCACTTCTAGAAACCCTAATGATTTGGTCACACCGATACGGATTTCGGTCTCACCGAGATGGCCTTGCCAACTCTCTGTTACTTGTTGCAATTATTTCGTTCTCACCGAGAATTGCAATCGGTCTCACCGACATGGCCTGCCAACTCTCTATTGCCTTATTGCTTCAGTTCGATCTCACCGAGTTGATGCAATCGGTGCCACCGAGATGAGGTTTGCCCTAAGCCCTACCACATCAGTCCCACCGAGTTATTCCAGTCGGTCCCACCGAGATTCCTAACGTTCGTATTTTGAACAAATCGGTGCCACTGAGTTTAACTAATCGGTGCCACCGAGATGAGTCAAAAGTGTGTAACGATTGGATTTTGTGTGGAGGCTATATATACCCCTCCACCCCCTTCTCCATTAGTGAGAGAGCCATCAGAATGTGCCGACACTTCCACCATTCATTTTCTGAGAGAGAACCACCTACTCATGTGTTGAGATTAAGAGATTCCATTCCTACCATTTGAACCTTGATTTCTAGCCTTCCCCAAGTTGCTTTCCACTCAAATCCTTCTTCCACCATAGCCAAATCTGTGAGAGAGAGTTGAGTGTTGGGGAGACTATCATTTGAAGCACAAGAGCAAGGAGTTCAGCATCAACACACCGTCCATTACCTTTTGGAGAGTAGTGTCTCCTAGATTGGTTAGGTGTGGCTTGGGAGCCTCCGACATGATTTGGAGTTGAACCAAGAAGTTTGTAAGGGCAAGGAAATCACCTACTTCGTTAAGATCTACTCGAGTGAGGCAAGTCCTTCGTGGGCGATGGCCATGGTGGGATAGAAAAGGTTGCTTCTTTGTGGACCCTTCATGGGTGGAGCCCTCCATGGACTCGCGCAGCCATTACCCTTCGTGGTTGAAGTCTCCATCAACGTGGATGTACGATAGCACCACCTATCGGAACCATGCCAAAAATCTCCGTGTCTCCATTGTGTTTGCCTTCTCCAAGCCCTTCCATTTTACCTTCATATGCAATATTTTACATTCCACTGCTATACTCTTAGAATTGCATGTGTAGGTTGATTGCTTGACTTGTGCTAATTGCTAAAATTTGCCCTACTAAAATTGGGAAAATGATAGATTTTTTTTTTGGTCAAGTAGTCTAATCACCCCCCCTCTAGACATACTTTCGATCCTACACGTGCCCCTGCCTTGTGGCACCTATGGCCCCCCTCTTCTATTGATTCTTGCGCCAAACATTCACGTATATTCCATAAAAAATCTCTGTAAAATTTCATCGTGTTTGGACTTTGTTTTATATGAATTTTCTGCGAAATACAAAAACATGCAAAAAACAGGAACTGGCACTGGGCACTAGATTAATTTGTTAGTCCCAAAAATTAAATAAATTATTGCCAAAAGTATGTGGAAGTGGTAAGATAATGGCATGAAACAATCAAAAACTATAGATACGTCGGAGACATATCAACATCCCCAAGCTTAATTCTTACTCGTCCTCGAGTAGGTAAATGATAAAAAATTTGATGTGGAATGCTACCTAGCACAATCTTGATCAAAAAATATAATCATGGAATGAATATTAGGATACGTGTGATTCAAGGCAATAGTCATAAAGACATCAATACTCAGGCATACGAACAAACAATCATGCCCTTCAAAACAAAGAATGCTAAAGAATGTTATCCCTACAAAATCATATAGCTTAGCATGCTTAGTCTTCCTAGCATAATATATAAATCATGACCACCTCGGTGCCAAACCAAGTAATTGTATCATACTTTTTCTCGCTTCAGCTTTTTCAACTACACTCAATACATGAGCATGAGCTATGGGCTTAGCACTTTGGATGACAAAGAGAGTGGTGATTGGGGTTTGTAAGGGAAGACAAAAATATAAGAAAGTCTCACATCAACACGACTGATCGTTAGGCAATTGAGAGGCCTTACAACCGATGTTAATGTGGGGAGTAGGGATTTCCATGCAACAGATGCACCAGAGCTATAAGTGTATGAAAGCTCTCTTAATGCAGCTAAGTAGGTGCGCATCCAACTTGCTTGCTCATGAATACCTTGAGCATTTGAGGAAGCTCGTCATCGAAGTATACAAGCCAATTTCTATAGTATAAAGATCCCACTAGCATAGTCATGGTGTTGGAAATATGCCCTAGAGGCAATAATAAAGTGGTTATTATTGTATTTCCTTGTTCATGATAATCGTTTATTATCCATGCTATAATTGTATTGACTGGAAACTCAAATACATGTGTGGATACATAGACAACAACATGTCCCTAGTGAGCCTCTACCGGACTAGCTCGTTGATCAAAGATGGCTATGGTTTCCTAGGCATAGACATCAGTTGTAATTTGATAACGGGATCACATCATTAGGAGAATGATGTGATGGAAAAGACCCAAACTATAAACGTAGCATATGATCGTATCAAGTTTATTGCTATCGTTTTCTGCATGTCAAGTATCTATTCCTATGACCATGAGATCATGCAACTCATTGACACCGGAGGAGTACCTTGTGTGTATCAAACATTGCAACATAACTGGGTGACTATAAAGATGCTCTACAGGTATCTCCGAGGGTGTCTGTTGAGTTGGCATGGATCAAGACTGGGATTTGTCACTCCGTATGACGGAGAGGTATCTCGGGGCCCACTCGGTAATACAGCATCATAATGAGCTTGCAAGCAATGTGACTAAGGAGTTAGCCACGGGATCTTGTATTACGGGACAAGTAAAGAGACTTGCCGGTAACGAGATTGAACTAGGTATGGAGATACCGACGATCGAATCTCGGGCAAGTAACATACCGATGGACAAAGGGAACTGCATACGAGATTAGTTGAATCCTTGGCATCGAGGTTTGACCGATAAAGATCTTCGTAGAATATGTAGGAACCAATATGGACATCCAGGTCCCGCTATTGGTTATTGACTGTAGAGGTGTCTCGATCATGTCTGCATAGTTCTCAAACCCGCAGGGTCTACACACTTAACGTTTGGTGACAATCTAAGTATACTTGAGTTATTGTGTTGGTGATCGAAGGTTGTTCGGAGTCCTGAGATCCCAGACATGACGAGGAACTCCGGAATGGTCCGGAGGTGAAGATTGATATATAGGACGAAGGGAATCGGATTTCGGAAGTGTCCCGGGAGGTACCGGGTTATCGCCGGAAGACCGAAAGGGGTTTCGGGGGGCCTCATGGGCCAACGGAAGGGGGCGCACCAGCCCACAAGGGGCTAGACGCCCCCCCTCACCTTAGCCCACTCGGCCAGGGGGTTGGTGCGCCCCCCCTAGGGCAGCCGCCCCCCTTGCTTGGGAGGCAAGGCTCCCAGGGGGCGCCCCCAAACCCTAGGGCGCATCCCTTGGTGGCCGCCGCCCCATCTAGGGGGAAACCCTAGGGCGCCCCTACCTCCTCCCTTCCCCCTATATATAGAGGTGGAGAGGGAGGGCAGCCACACCCATCCATGCCACGGCGCTGCCCTTCCTCTCCCTCGTAGTTCCTCACTTTCTCCGCTAGGCTTGGCGAAGCCTTGCTGAGATTGCTCCACCACCACCGCCACCATGTCGTCGTGCTGCCGGGAACTCGAGCTACTACTTCACCATAGCTCGCTGGATCGAGGAGGTGAAGGCGTCATCAAGCCGTACGTGTGTTGAACGCGGAGGTGCCATCCGTTCGGCACTTGATCGGGAGTTCGTGGACGGATCATGATTGGATCGCGAAGACGTTCGACTACATCAACCGCATTTCTTAACGCTTCCGCTTAGCGATCTACAAGGGTATGTAGATCCAATCTCTCCTCTCATAGATGGTCATCTCCTAGATTGATCTTGGTGAGCATAGGAAATTTTTTGTTTCCCATGCCACGTTCCCCAATAGTGGCATCATGAGCTAGGTCTATGCGTAGATGACATCACGAGTAGAACACAAAGGAGTTTGTGGGCATTGATATTCAGATTGCTTCCTTCCTTGGTCTTATTTTGATTCAGCGGTATTGTGGGATGAAGTGGCCCGGACCAACTTTACATGTCCACGTACGTGAGACCGGTTCCATCGACTGACATGCAACTTGTTGCATAAAGATGACTGGCGGGTGTCTGTCTCTCCCACCTTGTTGAATCAGATTCGACAAAAGTGGTCCTTGTAGAAGGTTAAATAGCAACTTGCATATCACCATTGTGGCTTTGCGTAGGTAAGAATGGTTCTTACTAGTTACCCATAGCAGCCATGTAAAACATGCAACAACAAAGTAGAGGACGTCTAACTTGTTTTTGCAGGGTATGTTGTGATATGATATGGCCAAAGACATGATGAGATATATTTGATGTATGAGATGATCATGCTTTCTATAGATTATCACGACTTGCATGTCGATGAATACGGCAACCGGCAAGAGCCATAGGGTTGTCTTTAATTATTGTATGACCTGCGTGTCAATCATTAAGCGCTATGTAATGCTTTACTTTATCACTAAGCGGTAGCAATAGTCGTAGAAGCATGGTTGGCGTGACAACCTCGATGGAGACACGATGATGGAGATCATGGTGTCATGCCGGTGACGATGGAGAACATGCCGGTGCTTCGAAGATGGAGATCAAAAGCACAAGATGATGGCCATATCATGTCACTTATGATTTGCATGTGATGTTAATCCTTTTATGCATCTTATTTTGCTAAGGACGACGGTAGTATTATAAGGTGATCCCTCACTAAAATTTCAAGATAAAATTGTGTTCTCCCCAAGTGTGCACTGTTGTGAAAGTTCGTCATTTCGAAGCACCACGTGATGATCGGGTGTGATAGACTCTACGTTCACATACAATGGGTGCAAGCCAATTTTGCACATGCGGAACACTTGGGTTAAACTTGACGAGCCTAGCATGTACAGACATGGCCTCGGAACACAAGAGACCGAAAGGTCGAACATGAGTCATATAGTAGATATGATCAACATGGAGATGTTCACCATTGAAACCACCTCATCTCACGTGATGATCGGACTTGGGTTGGTGAATTTGGATCATGTTACACTCGGACGACCGAAAGGATGTCGATTTGAGTGTGAGTTCTTAGATAATATGTTTAGTTGAACTCATTATCTTGAACAATAGTCTAAGTTATCTTTGCAAATTATGTTATAGATCAATGGCTCATGCAGTAGCTCCCCTGAATTTCAATGCGTTCCTAGAGAAAGCTAAGCTGAAAGATGATGGAAGCAACTTTGTGGACTGGGCCCGTAATATGAGGATTATCCTCACGGCTGCCCAAAAGTCTTATGTCCTTGATGCACCGCTTGGTGCGCCACCCCCTCCAACGACTGTGGATGTTATGAATGCCTGGCAGTCGCGTGTTGATGACTACTCAATAGTTCAGTGCGCCATGTTGTATGGCTTAGAACCGGGACTTCAAAGGCGTTTTGAACGTCATGGAGCATATGAGATGTTCCAGGAGTTGAAGTTTATTTTTGAAAAAATGCCCGGATCAAGAGGTATGAGACCTCCGATAAGTTCTATGCCTGCAAGATGGAGGAGAACAGCTCTATCAGTGAGCACATACTCAGAATGTCTGGGTATTACAACTGTCTGGCTGAGTTGGGAGTTGAGATCCCGTCTGAGGCGGTCACTGATAGAGTTCTTCAATCACTACCACCTAGCTACAAGAGCTTTGTGTTGAACTATAACATGCAAGGGATGAACAAGTCAGTCTCCAAGCTGTTTGCGATGCTGAAAGTCACTGAGTCAGACATCCAGAAGGAGCATCAAGTGTTGATGGTCAATAAAACCACTAGTTTCAAGAAGAGCCAGGAAGGAAGGGAAACTTCAAGAAGAGTGGCAAAGAAGTTGCCCCTCCCGAGAAGAAACCCAAGGCTGGACCCAAGCCAGAAACTGAGTGCTTCTATTGCAAGGGAACTGGCCACTGGAAGCGGAATTGCCCCAAGTATCTGGCCGACAAGAAGGGGGCCAACGTCAACAAAGGTATATATGATATACATGTTATTGATGTGTACCTTACCAGCTCTCATTGTAGTGCCTGGGTATTTGATACTGGTGTGGTTGCTCATATTTGCAGCTCTAAACAGGAATTACAGAATAGACGAAGGCTGGCGAAGGACGAAGTGATGATGCATGTGGGAAATGGTTCCAAGGTTGATGTGATCACCGTCGGCACGCTCGCTCTTGGATTACCATCGGGATTAGTGATGAACCTGAATAATTGTTATTTAGTGCCTGCGTTGAGCATGAACATTATATCTGGATCTTGTTTAATGCGAAACAGTTACTCATTTATATCAGAGAATAATGGTTGTTCTATTTATATGAGTAATATCTTTTATGGTCATGCACCCATTGTGAGGGGTTTATTCTTATTAAATCTTGATAGTGATGATACACATGTTCATAACATCGATGCCAAAAGATGTAGAGTTGATAATGATAGTACCACTTTCTTGTGGCACTGCCGCTTAGGTCATATTGGTGTAAAGCGCATGAAGAAACTCCATGCTGATGGACTTTTGGAGTCACTTGATTTTGAATCACTTGACACATGCGAACCATGCCTCATGGGCAAGATGACTAAAACCCCGTTTTCCGGAACAATGGAACGGGCAAGTGACTTGTTGGAGATCATAGATACTGATGTGTGCGGTCCGATGAGAGTTGACACGCGCGGTGGATATCGTTATTTTCTCACCTTCACTGATGATTTGAGTATATATGGGTATATTTACTTAATGAAGCATAAGTCTGAAACGTTTGCAAAGTTCAAGCAATTTCAGAGTGAAGTTGAGAATCATCGTAACAAGAAGATTAAATTCCTACGATCTGGTTGAGGGGGGGGTATCTGAGTTATGAGTTTGGCAATCACTTAAGACAATGTGGAATAGTTTCACAACTGACGCCACCTGGAACACCACAGCGTAATGCTGTGTCTGAACGTTGTAATCGTACATTATTGGATATGGTGTGTTCTATGATGTCTCTTGTCGATCTGCCACTATCGTTTTGGGGTTATGCATTAGAGACAACTGCATTCACTTTAAATAGGGCACCATCTAAGTCCACAAATACGACACCGTATGAACTATGGTTTGGCAAGAAACCTAAGCTGTCGTTTCTTAAGGTTTGGGGCTGCGATGCTTATGTCGAAAGGCTTCAGCCAGAAAAGCTCGAACCCAAAGCGGACAAATGCGTCTTCATAGGATACCCAAAGGAGACGGTTGAGTATACCTTCTATCTCAGATCCAAGGGCAAAGTGTTTGTCGCTAAGAACGGGTCCTTTCTCGAGAAAGAGTTTCTCTCGAAAGAATTGAGTGGGAGGAAGATAGAACTTGAAGAGGTTGTTGAACCTTTACTTCAACCAGAGAGTAGCGCAGCGCAGAAAAATGTTTCTGTGGCACCTACGTCAGTTGAAGAGGAAGCTAATGATAGTGATCATGAAGCTTCGGATCAAGTTACTGTCGAACCTCGTAGGTCGACAAGGATACATACTGCTCTTGAGTGGTACGGTAACCCTGTCTTAGAGGTCATGTTGTTGGACAACGATGAACCTACGAGCTATGGAGAAGCGATGGTGGGCCCGGATTCCGACAAATGGTTAGAGGCCATGAAATCTGATATGGGATCCATGTATGAAAACAAAGTATGGACTTTGGAAGTATTACCTGAAGGGCGAAAGGCCATTCAGAATAAATGGATCTTCAAGAAGAAGACAGACGCGGACGGTAGTGTCACCGTCTATAAAGCTCGACTTGTGGCAAAGGGGTTTTCACAAGTTCAAGGAGTTGACTACGATGAGACTTTCTCACCCGTAGTGATGCTTAAGTCCGTCAGAATCATGTTGGCAATAGCTGCATTTTTCGATTATGAAATCTGGCAGATGGATGTCAAAACAGCGTTCCTTAATGGTTTCCTTAAGGAAGAGTTGTATATGATGCAACCGGAAGGTTTTGTCGATCCAGAGAATGCTGACAAAGTGTGCAAGCTCCAGCGATCCATTTATGGACTGGTGCAAGCATCTCGGAGTTGGAATCTTCGCTTTGATGAGGTGATCAAAGCGTTTGGGTTTATACAAGTTTACGGAGAAGCTTGTATTTACAAGAAAGTGAGTGGGAGCTCTATAGCGTTTCTAATATTATATGTGGATGACATATTGCTGATTGGAAACAATATAGAACTTTTGGAAAATGTGAAGGAATATTTGAACAAGAGTTTTTCAATGAAGGACCTAGGAGAAGTTGCTTTCATATTAGGCATCAAGATCTATAGAGATAGATCGAGACGCTTGATAGGACTTTCACAAAGCACATACCTTGATAAGATTTTGAAGAAGTTCAAAATGGATCAGTCCAAGAAGGGGTTCTTGCCTGTTTTGCAAGGTGTGAAGTTGAGTAAGACAACAGAGGATAGAGAAAAGATGAGTGTCATCCCCTATGCTTCTGCCATAGGCTCTATCATGTATGCGATGGTGTGCACAAGACCAGATGTCAGCCTTGCCATAAGTATGGCCGGAAGGTTTCAAAGTGATCCAGGAGTGGAACACTGGACAACGGTCAAGAATATCCTTAAGTACCTGAAAAGGACTAAGGAAATGTTTCTCGTTTATGGAGGTGATCAAGAGCTCGCCATAAAGGGTTATGTCGATGCAAACTTTGACACTGATCCGGATGTCTCTAAGTCTCAAACCGGATACATATATATTCTAAATGGGGGAGCGGTAAGCTGGTGCAGTTCCAAGCAAAGCATGGTAGCTGATTCTACATGCGAAGCGGAGTACATAGCTGCCTCGGAGACAGCGAAGGAAGGTGTCTGGATGAAGCAGTTCATGACTGATCTTGGAGTTGTGCCCAGTGCACTAGACTCGATGACTTTGTTCTATGACAACACTGGTGCCATTTCTCTAGCCAAGGAACCAAGGTTTCACAAGAGGACCAGACACATAAAGCAACGCTTCAATTCCATCCGCGATGCGATCAAGGAGGAGGACATAAACATTTGCAAAGTACATACGGATCTGAATGTTGCAGATCCGTTGACTAAACCTCTTCCATGGGCAAAACATGATCAACACCACAACTCTATGAGTGTTAGATTCATTACCATGTAATGCTAGATTATTGACTCTAGTGCAAGTGGGATACTGTTGGAAATATGCCCTAGAGGCAATAATAAAGTGGTTATTATTAAATTTCCTTGTTCATGATAATCGTTTATTATCCATGCTATAATTGTATTGACTGGAAACTCAAATACATGTGTGGATACATAGACAACAACATGTCCCTAGTGAGCCTCTACCGGACTAGCTCGTTGATCAAAGATGGCTATGGTTTCCTAGCCATAGACATGAGTTATCATTTGATAACGGGATCACATCATTAGGAGAATGATGTGATGGACAAGACCCAAACTATAAACGTAGCATATGATTGTATCAAGTTTATTGCTATCGTTTTCTGCATGTCAAGTATCTATTCCTATGACCATGAGATCATGCAACTCACTGAAACCGGAGGAGTATCTTGTGTGTATCAAACATCGCAACGTAACTGGGTGACTATAAAGATGCTCTACAGGTATCTCCGAGGGTGCGTCTGTTGAGTTGGCATGGATCAAGACTGGGATTTGTCACTCCGTATGATGGAGAGGTATCTCGGGGCCCACTCGGTAATACAGCATCACAATGAGCTTGCAAGAAATGTGACTAAGGAGTTAGCCATGGGATCTTGTATTACAGAACGAGTAAAGAGACTTGCCGGTAACGAGATTGAACTAGGTATGGAGATACCGATGATCGAATCTCGGGCAAGTAACATACCGATGGACAAAGGGAACTGCATACGGGGTTAGCTGAATCCTTGGCATCGAGGTTCGACCGATAAAGATCTTCGTAGAATATGTAGGAACCAATATGGACATCCAGGTCCCGCTATTGGTTATTGACCGTAGAGGTGTCTCGGTCATGTCTGCATAGTTCTCGAACCTGCATGGTCTACACACTTAATGTTTGGTGACGATCTAAGTATAGTTGAGTTATTGTGTTGGTGACCGAAGGTTGTTCGGAGTCCCGTATGAGATCCCGGACATGACGAGGAACTCCGGAATGGTCCGGAGGTGAAGATTGATATATAGGACGAAGGGAATCAGATTCCGGAAGTGTTCTGGGAGGTCTCGGGTTATCGCCGAAAGACCGAAACGGGTTTTGGGGGGCCTCATGGGCCAAGGGAAGGGGGCACACCGGCCCACAAGGGGCTAGGCGCCCCCTCACCTCAGCCCACTCAGCCAGGGGGTTGGTGCGCCCCCCTAGGGCAGCCGCCCCCTTGCTTGGGAGGCAAGGCTCCTAGGGGGCGCCCCCCAAACCCTAGGGCGCCTCCCTTGGTGGCAGCCGCCTCACCTAGGGGGAAACCCTAGGGCACCCCTACCTCCTCCCTTCCCCCTATATATAGAGGTGGAGAGGGGGGGCAACCACACCCATCCATGCCACGACGCTGCCCTTCCTCTCCCTCGCAGTTCCTCTCTTTCTCCGCTAGGCTTGGCGAAGCCCTGCTGAGGTTGCTCCACCACCACCGCCACCACACCATCGTGCTGCCGGGAACTCGAGCTACTACTTCACCATCGCTCGCTGGATCGAGAAGGTGAAGGCGTCATCAAGCCATAAGTGTGTTGAATGTGGAGGTGTCGTCCGTTCGGCACTTGATCGGGAGTTCATTGACGAATCGTGATTGGATCGCGAAGACGTTCGACTACATCAACCGCGTTTCTTAATGCTTCCGCTTAGCGATCTACAAGGGTATGTAGATCCAATCTCTCCTCTCGTACATGGTCATCTCCTAGATTGATCTTGGTGAGCGTAGGACATTTTTTGTTTCCCATGCAACGTTCCCCAACACATGAAGTGCATGAAAACTCTCTATATGAAGTACATGGTGCTACTCTGAAGCACAAGTGTGGTAAAAGGATAATAGCATGCCCCTCCTCTCTTTTTCTCTCATTTTTTGTTTTCTCTTTTTTTCCTTTTTATGGGCTCTTTTTAGCTTTTTTAGAGGAGTCTCATGGACCTTATCCCCACCTTTTTGAGGACTCATTAGTCTCCACCATTCATTTTCTCAATGAGGCAATGCTATAGTAATGATGATCATCATATTTTAATTTACTTACAACTCGATAAACTACATAATTCATATTGGCATCATGGCCATAAGCATAGCAAACATCAAGTTCATAAAAATGTGTATTTCAAACGAATCCAAGGGATCATAGCATTTTCATCCCAGTAAGCACGAAGTGAAATTAAACAATGTATGAGATAAACGAATTTCCATTTCTGAGCCCAGGCTCATCTTCACCCGCACCGAAGTAAAAAAATAAAAAAATACTAGAAAAATTCAAAAAATTCCAATTTTTTTTGCATGATAGATAATTGGATGTGTGAGGTCCGCTCCAATTTCCAGATCATTTGGACATCTGAGCAGCTCTCGGCAAAAAAGACAAATTTGGGGTCTGTAAAAAAATTTACTGTTCATGTAATGTTTTGACCCGATTTGTCTTTTTTGCTGAGATTTACTCAGATGTCCAAATGATCTGAAAATTGGAGCGGACCTCACGCAATAAATTATCTACCATGCAAAAAAATTGGAATTTTTTGTTTTTTTAATGTTTTGCGAATTATTTTCTGGCCGGGTGCAGATGAGCGTGGGCACCGAATCGCTGCACTCTGAGATAAAGAGTTACTCTAGTTAGAAGGTGGGCACGGATGATCAATCCGCTCTTCCTCCTTTTGTTCTTCGCTATCCTCCTCATCTTTTTCATCTAATGAACTCACAGTTTCAGCAATTTCTTTTTCCATAGCAGACTGCAAAATATTAGTCTCTTTCGGGGCGGCAGACATTCCCTCAATAAATTCTTGAACATAAATATTAGAAGCATAGTTTTCATAGCAATATTTAAGTATGACAAAATTTTCAGATTTGTAAAGAGTAGCATCATAATTTCCAATCAAAGAAACAACTTTATAGGCACCCTTAAAAGCAACAAATTCTTCAATTTATTCAATATCATAGTAATTATGAACACCTTTGGCTTAAGAAGATAAGATTTCCTTATCATTAAACTCACATTGATAGGGAAGATGTTCTTTAGGCTCCTTTCTAGAGCAACGAGTAAAGTTATATATATCACATAAATTCCAAGCATAGCATTCCAAACTAGATATTTGAGACATATCAGAGACTCAAGTCTTTGTTTTTTTTTTGGACATTCCTTCATTTGAATTGCCTTTTTTTTTTGCCGAAACACTAAAATTGCATATGATCCGCTAAAACCAGCCTAGTTTTCTCGCTCCAAAAGAACCCAATTTCAAAGCTCGAGAGAACCACTGCAATGCCACTTCTTTGCGTGGCTAGCCCTCAAGAACCGTTGCTGGACATCTGATAGACTCGCTAGGCGTGGGCAACCTCACCAGGACGCATGTCCTTTCTGCGATCAGCAAGATAAGAATATGAATCATCTCATTGTGAGCTGCACCTTTTCTAAGGAGGTGTGGCACTGGATTAGTGTGTCGACTGGTCGACCAGAGTTGGAGCCCGGTGCCGACGACACCCTGGGCTCATGGTGCATAAGGCAAGAGCATCGACAAGACCAACGGCGAACCATGCGAGCACTGTGCCTGCTGGGCATGTGGGTGCTCTGGACACACCGGAATGATAGCGTCTTTAATGGTGTGAGTCCCTCTACATCTCAGGTTCTCAGACGGATTGAAAGTGAAGGAAGGACCTGGAGGCAAGCAGGGCTCTTGAAAGGGGACCTAGACGGAGTGTTTGCGGGTCTAGCAAGGTGGGGATTGGGTGAGTAGTTGCTTCATGTACAAGCGGACATGGTCGGCGATAGCCGTGTAACTGCTGTTGTAAAAATACTAGTGATTGGGGCACCACCTGGTGGCGCCTCTTGGGAGGGAATTGTGTGCACTAATCTAGTTGCCATATTTGCTAACGCGTTTGTATGGCATTTGTTAGCGTGCTGCATGATTGCATACTAATATTGTTGGAGCATTTGCTAACGTCGGTATGCAGTCCAAATGAGCGTCAGTTGTTAAAAAAAGCATACATGGAATAGAACTACAGTTGACGTCCTTTTCAGTTCCATTTCTCAATCTAGTTTACATAGGTGAATGGATAGCTTGGCAATACCACTGAAAGTAGTATGTTACTGCTTCTTGAAAAGGATAGATACATCAATAGAAGTAGAGTGTCATGAAATACATCTGACTTAGG
The DNA here is from genome assembly GCA_011799875.1 of Thinopyrum elongatum. Classification (NCBI taxonomy): domain Eukaryota; kingdom Viridiplantae; phylum Streptophyta; class Magnoliopsida; order Poales; family Poaceae; genus Thinopyrum; species Thinopyrum elongatum. The sequence goes on along the minus strand of CM022302.1, from coordinate 401,717,598 downwards.
AACAATGACAAGAGCATAACTATAGAATGAAACAAATGGAGATAATAGAACAAGTACAAAAAGTGTAGGTACAGCAATAAGCTGCATACTGAGATCTACTCCTATAAGAAAAATGCTAGTAAACGGTATCATCTGAAAAAAATAGCACGAACAACCACTAGATCAAGCATCTGAATGAGCATGAATGTATATTTACACTAGCTATGCTCCCAAATTACACCATCTACATTAAGGCAATTATCAGAGGAATACTACACACCCTACATCCAGTAAGAGCAAATGGTGGCCCATTTCATATTTAGCACTGCAGCATTACAGAACAAGTCAACTATTTTATGCCTATTGTGCTCAAACAGAAGTGCTAACTGCTAAAGAGTGAAGACTTTGTCAGAACTTCATCCTACAAATAGTGATTAAATGAATTATAGGATACACATATCCTTGGAATTGACAACTACACTTACCGGACTGTTCCTGGCAAAGAACAATAAATTCTCAAAGGAAATGAAGCCTCCACCTCTATAATGCAAACACGACAAAAAATCATACATCTCAGGTTCTATAGTTTAGCGGTAGAATACTGATATGGAATATCATAACTGGAATGAATGATAAATACAATACCTAACGTTCGTGGATGGATCTTTCCCTTGCCAGGTTGATCAAGGCGGCAACCTGAACAATAAAAGAACATACGATTTACCGATATGATTATTATTGCACGCCAAAATGGTTGTATCTCTTTTAAAGAAGGCGTCACAAGAGGTTTTATAATTAATAGTTGTTCATTGCAACATCAATAAATTCCAAATGCATGAACTACAATTCTTCTCTTATCAATAGTCTGATGCCAAGAGATCATAGTTAGGCATCATATTTATTAACAGTGAAAGTCTTAAATAAAGGATACGAAACAACATACTCAGGGCAGGGGAATCTATGCAAATTTTACATAGGAGAGTATAGCCTTATTTTAAGAAAGAAATTATATGAGATAGGCCTTCTTCCCCTAGTCCTTGAGTCAACCATGTCGCCATTGTCTTCACAAAATGGAACTACCTTCTCTACCTTCTCCACTCATCTATGACCCAAGGAAAACCATGTGCATAGCCAAATCAGATCAAATCAAGGCGCAAATAATGCAAATGCATATAATAAAAATCCTAAGAACTTGCAAAGAGCTTTCAGATATTACACATTATGGTTTTCAGAGTTATAGAACATTCTGAAACAAATAAAATTCTTTGGTACCAACAAATGTAATGCATTGCATGGTTGAAAGCTGAATGAAGCATATGCACGAAAATATGCAGACAAGTGCAGGTGGCAAGTGGTTCAGAGGGTTCCTATCATACATACAATGGACAGGGATGGGAGAAGGTACTTGATAAGAAAAGAAAAACATGTTGGCACCAAAATGGGAAACAAGGTATAAAAGAGTTACATGAGCCATGAGAGATACAACAAGCTGTCCAAATGCTCTAAGACCTAATCTACGTCTTACCATGCTACAACAAAGATATGTGATCAATAGACAGCAAGCATGATAAATGTTCAATAAAAATTCACAGATTTAAAATGGCTTAATATATAAGAAAGCACACAGAACTATGCAAAAGCACTTAACTCAACAAGTTCACTGGATCATTACAATAGCAATAGTACCTTTCTTCCAAAATTGCAGAGCCTTCTTCAAATAACTCAGACTTGCCTCCAAACTTTTCAACTGAAATGTGAGACATTCTACGAAAAAGAAGAGACTTGAGCTTATTCTGATTTATCTTCGGAGATAATTGTGGTGATGTCAAACGATGATTCGATGGGATGATGTCAACCACCACACAAGTAGTGTCATCTTTCAGCCCACATTTTTTCAGAGCTTGCTGCATACATAAAAATAGATATCAGAACTGGCAATTGAGTGATATCCCATACAACTATAAGACCCAGCACAAACTTCCATACTCAAATTAACCGAACGATGCTCCTCCATAGGCCATATCCCATACCCCGGGTACTACAGCCTTATTAGTAGCAGTCATCTAACTGAACTTGAAACACATTATCTCCAATACAGCTATAAGACCTGGCACGAGGGCACGCCTTTGCGCGCCTCTTGAGGCGTTCGTGTGCGCTCCTATCTTTTCTCAACACATTGGGCTGCCTTGTTTGGTCCACAGTCTCGAACCAAGCGATTTGAGTTAGAAAAATGTTAGTTTATATATATATATAACATTAGAATATTAGTAGCTTAGATCGATCAACCCATAAACAGAGATAAGGTCGTGTGCGTATGTTATAAGAGTTCATACTATGCGTGATCAAGCATATGTACCAACTTAATTTTGCTTATATTATATAGTTTACAATCCTACAGAGATTTTTTTGGCCTCTTCTCACTTCTAGCAACAAGTCACAAGTGTACCACATAATAAGATTCACTAAAATGTTTCTTCTGCTACAACAATCTTCCATTGAAGCCTGCAAATATCCCTCTATTTTCATACAAACAAGTAGTGCATTTATTGACACAGAAATAGAACAGAAAGTATGAAGCACATATTTTCAAAGTAAACCATTAAAGATGATCCATCTATAGTAATTGAAAGTAACATCACACAAACCTGTCTATGTGCAATAATATAGAAACCTATTGATCTTCTTGAGCTCTTCCTCCTCACCCTTCATCCGATTATGCGTCCCTACAACAGCAACTTAGTGGCTTCCACAAATAAAACTGATATAATAAAGAGCTAGATGTACATGTGCCATTTTACAGTCAGGTGTTAGGTCACTTCAACATTGGTATATTGAGTCACAGTTTCATTCGCTTGATCAGATGCTAGGTGGAGTTTGACTTGCATTTAAGATGATTCTATTTTATTACCATCATCATGTTTCTGTAATTGTCGACGAACCAATTAATATGTATATCTAGATGCTACTCATGTTCTTTTAATTTACAATGGAATGCTCAGAAAAAAGAGTAGCTTTGTCGATGTATTTGTTGGGAAACGTTGCATGGAAAACAAAAAAAATTCTACGCACACGCAATGATCTATCCATGGAGATGCATAGCAACGAGGGGGAGAGTGTGTCTACATACCCTCGTAGACCATAAGCGGAAGTGTTTCACAACGCGGTTGATGTAGTCGAACTTTCTTCGCGCTCCAACCGATCTAGTACCAAACGCACGGCACCTCCGCGTTCTGCACACGTTCAGCTCGGTGATGCCCTCGCCTCCTTGATCCAGCAAGACGGGCGAAGTAGTAGATGAGTTTCGGCAGCACGATGGTGTGGTGACGGTGATGGTGATGCGATCTCCGCAGGGCTTCGCCTAAGCACTACGAAAATATGACCGAGGGAGAAAACTGTGGACGGGGGCGCCGCACACGGCTAAGATAATGTTGTGTCCTTGTGTGGCGCCCCCTCCCCATGTATATATAGGTGGGAGGGGAGAGGAGGCAGCCTAGGGCAGCCAGGGCGCGCCCCAAGGGGCTGGCCGCCGGCCCTAGGGCTCCTGCCCTCCTGCGCCCCCTTTCCTTGTATGAAGAAGGGGGAAGGAAAGAGGGGGGAGAGGGAAGGAAGGGGGAGTCCTACTCCACACTTTCCTTTCCCTCCCCTCTTTCCTTCTCCTCCTCATAGGCCAGCCTGCTATGAGGGCGCACCAGCCCCTTGTGGGCTGGTGTGTTCCCTCTCTTGGCCCATAAGGCCCATAACTTTGCCGGGGGTGCCCGGAACCCCTTCTAGTGACCCGATAAGTACCCGGTACCCCCCGAAACACTTCCGGTGTCCGAATACCATCGTCCTATATATCAATCTTTACCTCTCGACCATTTCAAGACTCCTCGTCATGTCCGTGATCTCATCCGGGACTCTGAACAACATTCGGTCACCAAATCACATAACTCATATAATACTATATCGTCATCGAACGTTAAGCGTGCGGACCCTATGGGTTCGAGAACTATGTAGACATGACCGAAACACCTCTCCGGTCAATAACCAATGGAGGAACCTGGATGCCCATATTAGCTCCTACATATTCTACAAAGATCTTTATCGGTCGAACCGTTATGACAACATACGTAATTCCCTTTGTCCATCGGTATGTTACTTGCCCGAGATTCGATCGTCGATATCTCTATACCTAGTTCAATCTCGTTACCGGCAAGTCTCTTTACTTGTTCTGTAATACATCACCTCGTAACTAACTCCTTAGTCATTTGCTTGCAATCTTATGATGTGTATTACCAAGAGGGCCCAGAGATACCTCTCCGAAACTCGGAGTGACAAATCCTAATCTTGATCTATGCCAACTCAACAAACACCTTCGGAGATACCTGTAGAGCATCTTTATGATCACCCAGTTATGTTGTGATGTTTGATAGCACACAAGGTATTCCTCCGGTATCCGGGAGTTGCATAATCTCATAGTCGAAGGAATATGTATTTGACATGAAGAAAGCAATAGCAATAAACTGAACGATCATTATGCTAAGCTAACGGGTGGGTCTTGTCCGTCACATCATTCTCCTAATGATGTGATCCCGTTATCAAATGACAACACATGTCTATGGTTAGGAAACCTTAACCATCTTTGATCAACGAGCTAGTCTAGTAGAGGCATACTAGGGACACGGTATTTGTTTATGTATTCACACATGTATTTAAGTTTTCGATCAATACAATTCTAGCATGAATAATAAACCTTTATCATGAATAAAGAAATATAAAATAACAACTTTATTATTGCCTCTAGGGCATATTTCCTTCAATCTCCCACTTGCACTAGAGTCAATAATCTAGTTCACATCACCATGTGATTTAACACCCATAGTTCACATCGCCATGTGACCAACACCCAAAGACTTTAGTAGAGTCAATAATCTAGTTCACATCGCCATGTGATTAACACCCAAAGAGTACTAAGGAGTGATCATGTTTTGCTTGTGAGAGAAGTTTAGTCAACGGGTCTGTCACATAAAGATCCGTATGTATTTTGCAAATTTCCATGTCTACAAAGCTCTGCATGGAGCTACTCTAGCTAATTGTTCCCAATTTCAGTATGTATCCAGATCGAGACTCAGAGTCATCTGGATCGGTGTCAAAGCTTGCATCGACGTAACCCTTTTTGACGAACTCTTTATCACCTCCATAACCGAGAAATATCTCCTTAGTCCTCTTAGGTAACTAAGGATAATTTTGACCGCTGTCCAGTGATCTACTCCTGGATCACTATTGTACCCCCTTGCCAAACTCATGGCAAGGTACACAACAGGTTTGGTACATAGCATGGCATAGTTTATAGAACCTATGGTTGAGGCATAGGGAATTACTTTCATTCTATCTTATGACGTGGTCGGGTTTTGAGTCTTACTCAACTTCACACCTTGCAACACAGGCAAGAACCCTTTCTTTGACTGATCCATTTTGAACTTAAATCTTGTCAAGGTATGTGCTTTGTGAAAGTCCTATTAAGCATCTCGATCTATCCCTATAGATCTTGATGCCCAATATAAGTAGCTTCACCGAGGTCTTTCATTGAAAAATTCTTATTCAAGTATCCTTTTTATGCTATCCAGAAAATCTATATCATTTCCAATCAATAATATGTCATCCACATATAATATCAGAAATGCTACAGAGCTCCCACTCACTTTCTTGTAAATACAGGCCTCACCGTAAGTCTGTATAAAACCATATGCTTTGATCACCTCATCAAAGCGTATATTCCAACTCCGAGATGCTTGCACCAGTCCATAGATGGATCACTGGAGCTTGCACACTTTGTCAGCACCTTTAGGATCAACAAAACCTTCTGGTTGCATCATATACAACTCTTCTTTAAGATATCCATTAAGGAATGCAGTTTTGACATCCATTTGCCAGATTTCATAATTATAAAATGCGGCAATTGCTAACATGATTCGGACGGACTTAAGCATCGCTACGGGTGAGAAAGTCTCATCATAGTCAATTCCTTGAACTTGTCAAAAACCTTTCGCGACAAGTCAAACTTTGTAGACAGTCAGTCTTCTTCTTGAAGATCCATTTATTCTCTATGGCGTGCCGATCATCGGGCAAATCCACCAAAGTCCACACTTTGTTCTCATACATGGATCCTATCTCAGATTTCATGGCCTCAAGCCATCTGTTGGAATCTGGGCTCATCATAGTTTCTTCATAGTTCGTAGGTTCGCCTTGGTCTAATAGCATGACTTTCCAGGACAGGATTACCGTACCACTCTGGTGCGGATCTTGCTTTGGTCGATGTACGAGGTTCAATAGTAACTTGATCTGAAGCTTCATGATCGTTATCATTTGCTTCCTCTCTAGTTGGTGTAGGCATCAAGGGAACGGTTTTCTGTGATGTGCTACTTTCCAATTCGAGAGAAGGTACAATTACCTCATCAAGTTCTACTTTCCTCCCACTCACTTCTTTCGAGAGAAACTCCTTCTCTAGAAAGGTTCCATTCTTGGCAACAAAGATCTTGCCTTCGGATCTGTGGTAGAAGGTGTACCCAATAGTTTCCTTAGGGTATCCTATGAAGACGCACTTTTCCGATTTAGGTTCAAGCTTATCAGGCTGAAGCCTTTTGACATAAGCGTCACATCCCCAAAATTTAAGAAACGACAGCTTAGGTTTCTTGCAAACCACAGTTCATACGGTGTCGTCTCAACGGATTTACATGGTGCCCTATTTAACATGAATGTAGCTGTCTCTAATGCATAACCCCAAAATGATAGTGGTAAATCGGTAAGAGACATCATATATCGCACCATATCTAATAAAGTACGGTTACGACGTTCGGACACACCATTACGCTGTGGTGTTCCAGGTGGCGTGAGTTGTGAAACAATTCCACATTGTTTTAAATGAAGGCCAAACTCGTAACTCAAATATCCGCCTCCGCGATGAGATTGTAGAAACTTTATTTTCTTGTTACGATGATTCTCCACTTCACTCTAAAATTCTTTGAACTTTTCAAATGTTTCAGCCTTGTGTTTCATTAAGTAGATATACCCATATCTGCTCAAATCATCTGTGAAGGTCAGAAAATAACGATACCCGTCGCGTGCCTCAATACTCATCGGACCGCATACATCGGTATGTATTATTTCCAATAAGTCATTAGCTCGCTCCATTGTTCCAGAGAACGGAGTTTTAGTCATCTTGCCCATGAGGCATGGTTCGCAAGTATCAAATGATTCATAATCAAGTGATTCCAAAAGTTCATCTGTATGGAGTTTCTTTATGCATTTTACACCAATATGACCTAAACGGGAGTGCCACAAATATGTTGCACTATCATGATCAACTTTGTATCTTTTGGCATTAATATTATGAATATGTGTATCACTATGATCGAGATTCAATAAACCATTTACATTGGGTGTATGACCATAGAAGGTTTTATTCATGTAAACAGAACAACAATTATTCTCTGACTTAAATGAATAACCGTATCACAATAAACATGATCCAATCATATTCATGCTCAGCGCAAACACCAAATAACATTTATTTATTTAGGTCCAACACTAATCCTGAAGGTAGAGGGAGTGTGCGATGGTGATCTTATCAACCTTGGAATCACTTCCAACACACATCGTCACCTTGTCATTAACTAGTCTCTGTTCATTTTGCAACTCCTGTTTTGAGTTACTAATCTTGGCAACTGAACAAGTATCAAATACCCAGGGGCTACTATGAACACTAGTAAAGTATACATCAATAACATGTATATCAAATATACCTTTGTTCACTTTGCCATCCTTCTTATCCGCCAAGTATTTGGGGCAGTTCCCGCTTCCAGTGACCATTTCCTTTGCAGTAGAAGCACTCAGTTTCAGGCTTGGGTCTAGCTTTGGGCTTCTTCATGGGAGCGGCAACTTGTTTGCTGTTCTTCTTGAAGTTCCCTTTCTGTCCCTTGCCCTTTTTCTTGAAACTAGTGGTCTTGTTAACCATCAACACTTGATGCTCTTTCTTGATTTCTACCTTCGTCGATTTCAGCATCGCGAAGAGCTTGGAAATCATTTTCGTCATCCCTTGCACATTATAGTTCATCACGAAGTTCTAGTAGCTTGGTGATAGTGACTAGAGAACTCTTGTCAATCACTATGTTATCTGGAAGATTAACTCCCACTTGATTCAAGCGATTGTAGTACCCAGACATTCTGAGCACATGCTCACTGGCTGAGCTATTCTCCGCCATCTTGTAGGCAAAGTATTTGTCAGAGGTCTCATACCTCTCGACACGAGCATGAGTCTGAAATACCAATTTCAGCTCTTGGAACATCTCATATGCTCCGTGGCGTTCAAAACGTTTTTGAAGTCCCGGTTCTAAGCCGTAAAGCATGGCACACTAAACTATTAAGTAGTCATCATATCGAGCTTGCCAAACGTTCATAACGTCTGCGTCTGTTCCTGTAGTAGGTCTGTCACCTAGCGGTGCATCAAGGACATAATTTTCTGTGCAGCAATGAGGATAATCCTCAGATCACGGACACAGTCCGCATTATTGCTACCATCATCTTTCAACTTAGTTTTCTCTAGGAACATATCAGAAATAGTGGAGCTATATCGCGAGCTATTGATCTACAACATAGATTTGCAAATACTATCAGGACTAAGTTCATGATAAATTAAGTTCAATTAATCAAATTACTAATGAACACCCACTTAAATCAACATCCCTCAAGTTGTCTAAGTGATACATGATCCATATCAACTAACCTAGGTCCGATCATCACGTGAGATGGGGTAGTCATCAATGGTGAACATCTCTATGTTGATCATATCTACTATATGACTCATGTTTGACCTTTCAGTCTCCAGTGTTCCGAGACCATGTCTGTACATGCTAGGCTCGTCAAGTTTAACCCAAGTATTCTGCATGTGCAAAACTGTCTTACACCCGTTGTATGTGAACGTAGGTTCTATCACACCCGATCATCACGTGGTGCCTCGAAACGACGAACTGTAGCAACGGTGCATACTCAGGGAGAACACTTTTACCTTGAAATTTAGTGAAGGGATCATCTTATAATGCTACCATCGTACTAAGCAAAATAAGATGCATAAAAGATAAACATCACATGCAATCAAAATATGTATGATATGGCCATCATCTTGTGCTTTTGATCTCCATCTCCAAAGCATCGTCATGATCTCCATCGTCACCGGCTTGACACCTTGATCTCCATCGTTGCGTCGGGGTCGTCTCGCCAACTATTGCTTCTACAACTATTGCTAACGCATAGCGATAAAGTAAAGCAATTACATGGCGTTTGCACTTCATACAATAAAGAGACAACCCTAAGGCTCCTGCCGGTTGTCGATATTACAAAACATGATCATCTCATACATCAACATATATCACATCATATCTTGACCATATCACATCACAACATGCCCTGCAAAAACAAGTTAGACGTCCTCTACTTTGTTGTTGCAAGTTTTACGTGGCTGCTACGGGCTTCTAGCAAGAATCGTTCTTACCTACGCAAAAACCACAACGGTGATTCATCAAGTTTGTTGTTTTAACCTTCTTCAAGGACCAGCCGTAGTCAAATTTGATTCAACTAAAGTAGGAGAAACAGACACCCGCCAGCCACCTTTATGCAAAACTAGTTGCATGTCAGTCGGTGGAACCGGTCTCATGTGCGTGGACATGTAAGGTTGGTCCAGGCCGCTTCATCCCACAATACCGCCGAATCAAAATAAGACATTGGTGGTAAGCAGTATGATTATCACCACCCACAACTCTTTGTGTTCTACTCGTGCATATCATCTACGCATAGACCTGGCTCATGATGCCACTGTTGGGAAACGTTACATGGAAAACAAAAAAAATTCTACGCACAAGCAATGATATATCCATGGAGATGCATAGCAATGAGGGGGAGAGTGTGTCTACGTACCCTCATAGACCGTAAGCGGAAGCGTTTCACAACGCGGTTGATGTAGTCGAACTTTCTTCGCGCACCTCCGTGTTCTGCACACGTTCAGCTCGGTGACGTCCTCGCCTTCTTGATCCAGCAAGACGGGCGAAGTAGTAGATGAGTTCCGGCAGCACGATGGTGTGGTGACGGTGATGGTGATGCGATCTCCGCAGGGCTTCGCCTAAGCACTACGAAAATATGACCGAGGGAGAAAACTGTGGACGGGGGCGCCGCACACGGCTAAGACAATGTTGTGTCCTTGTGTGGCGCCCCCTCCACATGTATATATAGGTGGGAGGGAGAGGAGGCAGCCTAGGGCAGCCAGGGCGCCCCCCAAGGGGCTGGCTATTGGGGAACATAGTACTTCAAAAAATTTCCTATGATCACGCAAGATCTATCTAGGAGAAGCATAGCAACGAGCGGGAGAGTGTGTCCACGTACCCTCGTAGACCGAAAGCGGAAGCGTTTAGTAACGCGGTTGATGTAGTCGAACGTCTTCGCGATCCAACCGATCCAAGTACCGAACGTACGGCACCTCCGCGATCTGCACACGTTCAGCTCGGTGACGTCCCTCGTACTCTTGATCCAGCTGAGGCCGAGGGAGAGTTTCGTCAGCACGACGGCGTGGTGACGGTGATGATGAAGTGATTCCGGCAGGGCTTCTCCTAAGCTCTCCGAAAATATGACCGAGGTGGAAATCTGTGGAGGGGGGCACCGCACACGGCTAAAAACAATTAACTTGTGTGTCCTAGGGTGCCCCCCTCCCCACATATATAAAGGAGGGAGGGGGAGGCCGGCCGGCCCTCATAGGCGCGCCAAGGGGGGAGGAATCCTCCTCCTAGTAGGAGTAGGACTCCCCCCTTTCCTAGTCCTACTAGGAGAAGAAGGAAGGAGGGGGAAAGAGAAGGAAGGAGGGGGCGCCGCCCCTCCCCCTAGTCCAATTCGGACTAGGCCCATGGGAGGGCGCGCGGCCAGCCCTTGGCTTCCCCTCTCTCTTTCCCTAGGCCCAATAAGGCCCATTACTTCTTCAGTGGTTCCGATAACCCTTCCGGCACTCCGATAAATATCCGGAACCTTCCGGAACCTTTCCGGAGGCTAAATACTATCTTCCAATATATCAATCTTTACCTCTCGGACATTCCGAGACTCCTCGTCATGTCCGTGATCACATCCGGGACTCCGAACTACCTTCGGTACATCAAAACACATAAACTCATAATACCGATTGTCATCGAACGTTAAGCGTGCGGACCCTACGGGTTCGAGAACTATGTAGACATGACCGAGACTCATCTCCGATCAATAACCAATAGTGGAACCTGGATGCCCATATTGGCTCCCACATATTCTACGAAGATCTTTATCGGTCAAACCGCATAACAACATACGTTGTTCCCTTTGTCATCGGTATGTTACTTGCCCGAGATTCGATCGTCGGTATCTCAATACCTAGTTCAATCTCGTTACCGGCAAGTCTCTTTACTCGTTCCATAATGTATCATCCCGTAACTAACTCATTAGTCACATTGCTTGCAAGGCTTCATATGATGTGCATTACCGAGAGGGCCCAGAGATACCTCTCTGACAATCGGAGTGACAAATCCTAATCTTGATCTATGCCAACTCAACAAACACTATCGGAGATACTTGTAGAGCATCTTTATAATCACTCAGTTACGTTGTGACGTTTGATAGCACACAAGGTGTTCCTTCGGTATTCGGGAGTTGCATAATCTCATAGTCAGAGGAACATGTATAAGTCATGAAGAAAGCAATAGCAACAAACTAAACGATCATCGTGCTAAGCTAACGGATGGGTCTTGTCAATCACATCATTCTCTAATGATGTGATCTCGTTCATCAAATGACAACTCATGTCTATGGCTAGGAAACTTAACCATCTTTGATTAACGAGCTAGTCAAGTAGAGGCATACTAGTGACACTTTGTTTGTCTATGTATTCACACATGTATTAAGTTTCCGGTTAATACAATTCTAGCATGGATAATAAACATTTATCATGATATAAGGAAATATAAATAACAACTTTATTATTGCCTCTAGGGCATATTTCCTTCAGTCTCCCACTTGCACTAGAGTCAATAATCTAGATTACACAGTAATGATTCTAACACCCATGGAGTCTTGGTGCTGATCATGTTTTGCTCGTGAGAGAGGCTTAGTCAACGGGTCTGCAACATTCAGATCCGTATGTATCTTGCAAATCTCTATGTCTCCCTCCTTGACTTGATCGCGGATGGAATTGAAGCGTCTCTTGATGTGCTTTGTTCTCTTGTGAAATCTGGATTCCTTTGCCAAGGCAATTGCACCAGTATTGTCACAAAAGATTTTCATTGGACCCGATGCACTAGGTATGACACCTAGATCGGATATGAACTCCTTCATCCAGACTCCTTCATTTGCTGCTTCCGAAGCAGCTATGTACTCCGCTTCACACGTAGATCCCGCCACGACGCTTTGCTTAGAACTGCACCAACTGACAGCTCCACCGTTCAATATAAATATGTATCCGGTTTGTGACTTAGAGTCATCCGGATCAGTGTCAAAACTTGCATTGACGTAACCACTTACGACGAGCTCTTTGTCACCTCCATAAATGAGAAACATATCCTTAGTCCTTTTCAGGTATTTCAGGATGTTCTTGACCGCTATCCAGTGATCCACTTCTGGATTACTTTGGTACCTCCCTGCTAAACTTATAGCAAGGCACACATCAGGTCTGGTACACAGCATTGCATACATGATAGAACCTATGGCTGAGGCATAGGGAATGACTTTCATTTTCTCTCTATCTTCTGTAGTGGTCGGGCATTGAGTCTTACTCAACTTCACACCTTGTAATACAGGCAAGAACCCTTTCTTTGCTTGATCCATTTTGAACTTTTTCAAAATTTTATCAAGGTATGTGCTTTGTGAAAGTCCAATTAAGCGTCTTGATCTATCTCTATAGATCTTGATGCCCAATATATAAGCAGCTTCACTGAGGTCTTTCATTGAAAAACTTTTATTCAAGTATCCTTTTATGCTATCCAGAAATTCTATATCATTTCTAATCAACAATATGTCATCCACATATAATATTAGAAATGCTACAGAGCTCCCACTCACTTTCTTGTAAATACAGGCTTCTCCAAAAGTCTGTATAAAACCATATGCTTTGATCACACTATCAAAGCGTTTATTCCAACTCCAAGATGCTTGCACCAGTCCATAAATGGATCGCTGGAGCTTGCACACTTTGTTAGCATCCTTTGGATCGATAAAACCTTTGGGTTGCATCATATACAACTCTTCTTCCAGAAATCCATTTAGGAATGCAGTTTTTACATCCATTTGCCAAATTTCATAATCATAAAATGCGGCAATTGCTAACATGATTCGGACGGACTTAAGCATCGCTACGGGTGAGAAGGTCTCATCGTAGTCAACTCCTTGAACTTGTCGAAAACCTTTTGCAACAAGTCGAGCTTTGTAGACAGTAACATTACCGTCGGCGTCAGTCTTCTTCTTGAAGATCCACTTATTCTCTATGGCTTGCCGATCATCGGGCAAATCAACCAAAGTCCACACTTTGTTCTCATACATGGATCCCATCTCAGATTTCATGGCCTCAAGCCATTTTGCGGAATCTGGGCTCATCATCGCTTCCTCATAGTTCGTAGGTCCATCATGGTCAAGTAACATGACCTCCAGAACAGGATTACCGTACCACTCTGGTGCGGATCTTACTCTGGTTGACCTACGAGGTTCGGTAGTAACTTGATCTGAAGTTTCATGATCATCATCATTAGCTTCCTCACTAATTGGCGTAGGTATCACTGGAACTGATTTCTGTGATGAACTACTTTCCAATTCAAGAGAAGGTACCACTACCTCATCAAGTTCTACTTTCCTCCCACTCACTTCTTTCGAGAGAAACTCCTTCTCTAGAAAGGATCCATTCTTAGCAACGAATATTTTGACTTCGGATCTGTGATAGAAGGTGTACCCAGCAGTCTCCTTTGGGTATCCTATGAAGACACATTTCTCCGATTTGGGTTCGAGCTTATCAGGTTGAAGCTTTTTCACATAAGCATCGCAGCCCCAAACTTTAAGGAACGACAACTTGGGTTTCTTGCCAAACCACAGTTCATAAGGTGTCGTCTCAACGGATTTAGATGGTGCCCTATTTAACGTGAATGCAGCCGTCTCTAAAGCATAACCCCAAAACGATAGTGGTAAATCAGTAAGAGACATCATAGATCGCACCATATCTAATAAAGTGCGATTACGACGTTCGGACACACCATTACGCTGTGGTGTTCCGGGTGGCGTGAGTTGCGAAACTATTTCGCATTGTTTTAAATGAAGACCAAACTCGTAACTCAAATATTCTCCTCCACGATTGGATTGCAGAAACTTTATTTTCTTGTTACGATGATTTTCCACTTCACACTGAAATTCTTTGAACTTTTCAAATGTTTCAGACTTATGTTTCATCAAGTAGATATACCCATATCTGCTCAAATCATCTGTGAAGGTCAGAAAATAATGATACCCGCCGCGAGCCTCAATATTCATCGGACCGCATACATCAGTATGTATTATTTCCAATAAATCTGTTGCTCGCTCCATTGTTCCGGAGAACGGTGTTTTAGTCATCTTGCCCATGAGGCACGGTTCGCAAGTACCAAGTGATTCATAATCAAGTGATTCCAAAAGTCCATCAGTATGGAGTTTCTTCATGCGCTTTACACCAATATGACCCAAACGGCAGTGCCACAAATAAGTTGCACTATCATTATCAACTCTGCATCTTTTGGCTTCAACATTATGAATATGTGTATCACTACTATCGAGATTCAACAAAAATAGACCACTCTTCAAGGGTGCATGACCATAAAAGATATTACTCATATAAATAGAACAACCATTATTCTCTGATTTAAATGAATAACCGTCTCGCATCAAACAAGATCCAGATATAATGTTCATGCTTAACGCTGGCACCAAATAACAATTATTCAGGTCTAAAACTAATCCCGAAGGTAGATGTAGAGGTAGCGTGCCGACGGCAATCACATCGACTTTGGAACCATTTCCCACATGCATCGTCACCTCGTCCTTAGCCAATCTTCTCTTAATCCGTAGTCCCTGTTTCGAGTTACAAATATTAGCAACAGAACCAGTATCAAATACCCAGGCACTACTGCGAGCATTAGTAAGGTACACATCAATAACATGTATATCACATATACCTTTGTTTACCTTGCCATCCTTTTTATCCGCCAAATACTTGGGGCAGTTCCGCTTTCAGTGACCAGTCCCTTTGCAGTAGAAGCACTCAGTATCAGGCTTAGGTCTAGACTTGGGCTTCTTCACTTGAGCAGCAACTTGCTTGCCGTTCTTCTTGAAGTTCCCCTTCTTCCCTTTGCCCTTTTTCTTGAAACTGATGGTCTTGTTGACCATCAACACTTGATGCTCCTTTTTGATTTCTACCTCCGCAGCCTTTAGCATTGCGAAGAGCTCGGGAATTGTCTTATCCATCCCTTGCATATTATAGTTCATCACGAAGCTTTTGTAGCTTGGTGGCAGTGATTGAAGAACTCTGTCAATGACAATATCAACCGGAAGATTAACTCCCAGCTGAGTCAAGTGATTATGATACCCAGACATTTTGAGTATATGCTCACTGACAGAACTATTCTCCTCCATCTTGCAGCTATAGAACTTATTGGAGACTTCATATCTCTCAATCCGGGCATTTGCTTGAAATATTAACTTCAACTCCTGGAACATCTCATATGCTCCATGACGTTCAAAACGTCGTTGAAGTCCCGGTTCTAAGCCGTAAAGCATGGCACACTGAACTATCGAGTAGTCATCAGCTTTGCTCTGCCAGGCGTTCACAACGTCCGGCGTTGCTCCTGCAGCGGGTCTTGCACCTAGTGGTGCTTCCAGGACGTAATTCTTCTGTGCAGCATTGAGGATAATCCTCAAGTTACGGACCCAGTCCGTGTAGTTGCTACCATCATCTTTCAACTTGGCTTTCTCTAGGAACGCATTAAAATTCAAAGGAACAGTAACACGGGCCATTGATCTACAACAACATAGACATGCAAAATACTATCAGGTACTAAGTTCATGATAAATTAAAGTTCAATTAATCATATTACTTAAGAACTCCCACTTAGATAGACATCCCTCTAATCGTCTAAGTGATCATGTGATCCAAATCAACTAAACCATGTCTGATCATCACGTGAGATGGAGTAGTTTTCAATGGTGAACATCACTATGTTGATCATATCTACTATATGATTCACGCTCGACCTTTCGGTCTCAGTGTTCCGAGGCCATATCTGCATATGCTAGGCTCGTCAAGTTTAACCCGAGTATTCTGCGTGTGCAAAACTGATCATAGCAAGCAAATTGTCCTCATAATTCTTCATTGCAGGTTATCGGCTTATCACATAAGAAACATCATGAAAAAGGGAGTGCCATGTGGCCGGTTTTGGTTCTCGACATTATTAGCTCTTGCTGTTACATGGTTCCCTTATGAACTGGAACAAGGACCTATTATTCAAAAAGAAATCAAGAGTCTAAATAAGGGAAGTAAGCCATCCAGTATTGAGAGGGACTCACCATACCACAGTGTACTTATTATAAAGTTGAGCACGGACAAAGCAATGAGGAAGACTGAACAGACACAAAGAGGAGCAACAGCACAACCTAAGCAAAAATAAACATCCAGTGCAATCAAAATCACTTCCATCACCACATTTGGTCAACAGGACTGCTTCACCACATTTTCAAAAGCTTTCATGAGTGATTTTCGAAAGCACTGCTAAATTACATTTTACCTGCTTCAAACATACAACAAAAAACGTACAATTTCTTTTAGTAATTCATCAAACGATTGGTGCGCACAACTAAAACTGCACACATAGAATCTCCAAAGATGTCAAGGTTGTCAGCCTTTGCCACTTGAGAGGGATTTCACCGCCTCGAGCTCCAGCTTACGTGAGAGAGGGGGGGGGGGGGAGGTAGTGGGGTAAAGCTGCAGATCAAACCATGGAGGAAACGAAGTGGAGACGGCAGCTCAGATGTACGGCTTGGCGCCGCCGGAACCCATGACCGGACACCGCGCGGTCCCGTAGCCCCCGTCGGCGCATCCGATGCAATGGTGGCTGCCCGCGCCGTCCCTGCAGCCATTTGCGCGCGTTGAGACAAGGCGGAGAAGGAATGGGAAGATGCGAGGGATCAGGCCCACCTAAGATGCTATCATCCGTCCCTGCGGCAGCTTTGGTGGCAGATCACAGATCGAAACCGCCGCCGCCGCCGCCGACTTCTCTTCCCACCCAATCCGCACGGCCAGTGGCGTGCTCGCAGCCGCATCCCCTCATCCTTCTCCTCCGCCCGACCTTCCCATCCGCTGGCTGCCTCCTCCCGATGGCCTAGAATTGGAACGACCAGATCGGGGGAAGAAGAGAAAGGAGAGGTTGCGTGTTATGGGAGAGGAAAGGAGAATCGGGTGGGGGGCTCGAGGCGGCTTCTCTTTCGTCTGTCTCTCTCTCCCTTCTCGACGAAGCAAACGAGAAGCGCCGGGCCATTCAATACGCTACATCGATATTTTTTGCGGTGTCGTGGACATGCCAGACATCAACCCTCTCTCCAATTGGCCATCTCGAACAGTAACGACCATGCTGACGTGGACAGCGCGAGCGACCGCTCTTGATGCGTAGCTTATTGTTTTGGATGGATGAAAAGTCTTTTCCCCCTCTTCTATGTAAAATGATACGCACGCTCATGCGTATTCGAGAAAAAAATTCAAAGCCCACCTGAAATGCGTTCTTGAAAAAGGAAAGTCCACCCGCAGTCTGGTATTCAATGCTTTCAAAAGAAAAGAAAAAATCACTACTTGATCGGTGCTCAAGAAGATTCTCAAAAAAGAATTGGTGCTCAAGAAAGAAAGAAAGAAAGGAGTTACGCGCCGTAGCCCCTTTGGAAGGAAAACCCGAGTCTTCTCCCATTTCCGCAGGGGACAAGGTAACAAAGACGCACACACCTCCTCCCCATTTCGCTAGGGTTCCTGCGATGGCGACCCCACGATCCCCGAGTCCTCGCGGTGACGAGCTCCTTGACTCAGCGCCGCTGCTTGGCGGCGGTGGGCGGCGTCGTGGCGCGCTGCGCCGGCCATCGCTCCGTGGGACGGCGCGGCTGCTGCGGCAGGGCGGTCGGCGGGCGATGCGGGAGCCGTCCCTGCTCGTGCGGGAGACTGCGGCTGAGCAGCTAGAGGAGCGCCAGGCCGACTGGGCGTACTCCCGCCCTGTCGTGGCACTCGACCTCCTCTGGAACCTCGCCTTCATCCTCACCACCGCCGTCGTGCTCGTGCTCAGCAGGGACGAAAGCCCGTCTGTGCCGCTCCGTATTTGGATAGCTGGGTATGCCGTTCAGTGCGTCGTGCACATGGTCTGTGTTGCCATGGAGTATCGTGTGCGTCACGGCCAGCGTGGCGGGTCCTCTATGGCCGCCGACGAGGAGAGGGGCACCGATGGATCATCCTCGTCCATAGACGACGCCAGAGAGAGCGGTCCTCATGGACGCATTGGCGACTTCGTAAGGTAATTTTGTGAATACCATTGCTATCCTTTAACTTAAGCACAATTATCAATTATGTTCCTCTGTTCCCTATAAATCTGTACTATGAGTTCATGACTAGCTGTATCCTAATGTTCCTTGCTTGACTTGTTCCCTGTATGAGTGTAATTTCATTCTGAGCGGAACATAATAGGTAGTGCCGTATAGGAATATTATGGAGATAGAATTAACTGTTTGACTTTTAATTACGTGATAAGATTGTTTGTTACACGAAATGGATCTCTAATATCAGCTATAGTTCAGTGGCATGTAAACCCAATAAAGGCGTTGGATATTTATTTGTCGCTACTCTGTTATTTCCTGACAGACTGATTATTTGAAGTGATCTCTCAGTAACGGCAGGCTGAGTACCTTCCAAATTATCTAGAATGGATATTAGAATGGGCATAGTAACGAGCTTATTGTTGAAATTGAGTTACTTTAGCTGTGAAGTTAATTGGATTAGAAAACTCCAGTTGTTTCTTGTGCTCCCTTCAATTTTGGCAATCTTCTTTATCTCGGTCTTCATCCACCTTGCTTTTGCTAATGCATGCTGAGTTATGCCGGTTTATCTAGCTATGAGCCTATTCCGAAGCACAAAATTTAAACACATGCATTTTCTTGTGAATATCGAATACTAGTGTTATTATAAGTTCCCCATACCATCCTAAATCTTGAACAATTTCATCCATATCTCTGTCTTGGACAGACAACTAAAACATTGATTTGTACTATGATGTAAGGATGTATACTATTTCTTTGAAAAATACGCCTGTAATTGCTCTATTCTGCATCTCTGGTTATATAAGCACCAGCCTGGTGGTTAGGCCTTTCTATTTTCATTGACAATATGCATTTGTGCTTTTACCTCATATGCTCGTATGCAAGTTTCCTTGCAATTATATTTTACCAGTGTTCACTTTTTTCATTTCACACTTTTGTTCTTGTTTTGCTGCCCTTAAATTACTTAGTTTTGTGTATTCTTTTCAATACGCTAATTTCCCACCATGTCTTATTTCCTGATCGGAGTTATATGTACTGTTGCAGTGTAGCAAAACATCTGGAATCTGCTAATACAATGTTCTCCTTTATATGGTGGATAATTGGATTCTACTGGGTATCTGCTGGTGGACAAGTTCTTACCCATGATGCGCCTCAACTCTACTGGTACATATAGTTTGATAAGATATGCTTGGACCTTTTTGTATGGATTTTCATTTAATTTGTTTGACATTATGAACTTATTTCATTACAACTTCCTGCAGGCTTTGCATCGTCTTTCTGGCATTTGATGTTTTCTTTGTCGTCTTTTGTGTTGCTCTGGCTTGCATCATTGGTATTGCTGTTTGTTGCTGCCTCCCTTGTATCATAGCAATTTTATATGCAGTATCAGATCAGGTATGGCTTCTCAAATGTGTGTTATATAAATGCCTGTTAAGTTATAGTTTATCTGGTGCAAAGTACGCTAATTTCACTATTTGTTCTCGTGTATTCTTATGCTGATGATTCTCATAACACTATACCTAGTCATGACTATACCAGTAACCAGCCAATGCATAATTTGTTCTACAAGTCAACTGGTTAGGCATTGTTGTTAATTGTTATTGGCCATATACAAGGAACATGTGGTCTAGCATTTCAACAGTGCGTGTAATCAGATTAAATAGGGTAAGCTAAATTTGTGATCTGATTTAGCCGACCAAGTCTTACTCAGCCACTTTACAAGTTATAGATGTTGACAAATTATTGAAACCAGAGATGTCTTGTGAATCAGGAAACTGAAATATTAAAGTGGTTGCTGCTGTGTTGGTATGTCTTATTAATAGTTTTTGTTACTGTTGTCCAACTGTTGCCCACTTCCGGATCCTGTTGATTAAATCCAATGACATCTGGAAGTGCAGATGTGCCACCTGTCTCAACTGAGTCTGGTTGGCATGCGGGTACTACTTCCCCGATAAATATCTTCTGAGCTTACATTGATATTGTTTAATTGCAGACTGATAGTTCTGTTTCCTAGCTTCTCTTAATATTTTTTGGGCTTGCATTATATTTGTATAGTCTTCCTACATGAAATAAAGCACAAACCTTTTTCATCGAGTAGAAGGATACAATTTTTTCACAATCTGTTTATACCAGGAGGGAGCCTCTGAAGATGACATTCGCCAAATTCCGAAGTACAAATTTCGGAGGATGGACGAGCCTGAAAAGCAATCTGTCACCATGAATGAATCTTCTGGTGGAATAATGATAGAATGTGGTACTAACCAACCTATTGAGAAAGTACTTGCAGCTGAAGATGCAGTAAGTTTGCTACCTTTTGTCCTTGAAATGCATAAATTTATTTGCCAAACTGGTTCCTGCTTATGTGAACAATTTGTGGAACCTACTTTATTATACCGACTTATTCCACAATTTTATATGATATATTTACTTGTATAAAAGTTGGTAGAAAAATACTCCCTCCGTCCCATAATATAATATCATTTTTCAAGCTATGTTAGCTTGAGAAATGATCTTGTATTATGGGACGGAGGGAGTATATTTGGTACTCCCTCCTTTCATCTATACAAGGCTACTTGGTGTTGTCTTAAGTCAAATAGTTTAAGTTTGACCAAGTTTGTAGAAAAAAAAAAATACACATATACCAAATCAGTATCACGAGATCTATCAAGAAATATGTTTTCGTAAAGTTTATTGGGTATTGTATAGGTTGATACTTCTTTCTATAAAATTGGTCAAACATAGAACATTTTGACTTAAGACAAGACTAAAAGGAGGGAGTATATCACAGTTTTTTAGTCATGGCCAGCTTAGCTACAAAATTACGAAGTATTTCCCTGTAAATATTGGGAAATGCATAAAGGTGTTCTGCTGTGAATCCCCGCTGCAAATATCCAGATGGAGAGGAATTCCAAGCTGTAGTGTGGTGGGCCCACTTACTTGAACTATGGAACTCACTTCATTGGAATTTATCCCATTAACATGGTATCTGAGTCTAAATTTGATATCGTAAATCATAAACAAATTAAAAAAATATGTAAGGTCTTGTCTTACATTCGTTCCTTTCGTCCTCCCTCCCCACCGCACTTCCGTTTTCGGTTTTGCCGAAGTAAAACCACCTCAACTGCCCCACGTCTTATTGGCTTACTCCCTCCGTTCGGAATTACTTGTCTCGGAAATGGATGTATCTAGAACTAAAATACGTCTAGATACATCCATTTCTGCGACAAGTAATTCCGAACGGAGGGAGTACCAAATAAAACCATGTTTCTTTTGGCAAGTCAATAAGTACTGATTCTCTCCTACTTGAAAATATGCAAGGTTCTGTCTTACTTCATTTTTTTTCGTTCCCTTCCCGCTCCACCTCCGTTTTCGGTTTTGCTGTTTTTTCTTGAAAACTGCCTCAACTTCCGCACATCTTATTGGCTCACCAAATAAAAGCATGTTTTCTTTGGTAATTCAATAAGTACTGATTCAGTTGGCAGCTAAAATACTTTTTTGGTACGAAGTTACATTACCAATAAAATGGAAGGTAAATCACGGTGATTGTGTAGAAAATATTTGTGGTCCCATTGCAACGCACGGGCAATTATCTAGTCATAAACTGAACCTATGCTACTATTAATTGACTTGTACATTTTGACAAAACATGTTTATAGTCTTTGTAGTGATTGCTTTTCTTTGTGCAAATAACAAATTCTGGCACATACACGTAGGTTTTAGCGTTGAAATTACTTTGTTCCGAATGTTTTTTTGTTGTACTAGAAACCAGATCATTGAATTATCAACCCTTTAGCTCAAGTGCATTTGTTTTGGCACCATCATCCTGAGCCTATTGGTCCTGTTTCAGCTTAAGTGCTTTATCTGTGCATTGCTTCTACTTTTCTATGAGCTCATATACTAACTTTATTCTGAAATGATTCATCATCTGCTTGGTCGATGCAGGAGTGCTGCATCTGCCTTTCAGTGTATGATGATGGCGCGGAGCTGCGTGAACTCCCTTGTGGCCACCATTTCCACTGTGCTTGCATTGACAAGTGGCTTCACATCAATGCAACTTGCCCTTTGTGCAAGTTGAATGTGCGGAAAAACAGCAGCAGCAGTGGTAGTGAAGAAGTATAAATCTCCAAGTGTGAATCCAAGTATCCACCCGGGTGACTCATGTCACGACAACGGTACTTATCCGTGATAAACTCCTTTGATTGTGAATTTGAGCGCCCTAGCTAATATAACAAAGAAAGTATGATTCATGTTAGTTTGTGTATTTATATATGCTCATAATAGTTAATTATGTATTGAAGTTACACAAATTGTGGTGTATATCGGCTAAAACTGTTTGTTGCACAATACCATTAGTGAAACCATGTCAAAAGTCATGTTTGCCTATTTGCTTTTTTCGTAGTCGTGTTTGAGAATTTTGGCGAAGATCACTTGATTTATCTGACCAGGTCACTTGCTAGATTGTTGGTTCTTTTTATACTAGTTAGTAATTGATGTGTGTCGGTGGCCTTTGCAGTTGCACGGCTTGGTTTATTTTGCTGTGTATCTTTTTGTCTTAAAGACACATTTTCGCAATAGCCCCAACTGAAGTAGAGGTCTGGACACATAACAGGAGCTCGTTGGGGGTTTCGTATCTTCCTAGTCTCAGCGATGCTAAATATTTTGTATAGTAGTACAGTTTAAGGTTTCGTCCAGACTTCAATCGCCACCCAATTACACAACAAGTGGACATCCATCTATTTTGTCGTGCTGTCGGCACAGCATGGTCAGCGAGGCGCGCCACCTTTATTCCTCCTCGAGAGGGGGTCACTCGGTTCAACTGTACAAGAAATTTGAGTGGATTTCACATACCTCAACTTAAAAAGGATCTTACGTGAAGAAGAGCAACTTTTGAGTTTTTAGTTTTACAACCACAACTTTTGCTTGTCAGGCCTTAATTGCCACGGTTGTAACAACGGCGTTAACCTTTCATTCGTTAAACGGTGTTTATTTATCACCCCGCAAAAAAAATGTTTGTTTATCATATCACTACCTCTACCTAATATTTTTCTAATAATAAATGGGCTATTGCTTCTGGTCGTCCGTTATGAAAATTGCCTCCGAAGTTGTCATAAATTACCCGTTATGCCATCCATAAGTAACATGATTCGGTTTTATTTAGGGTCCTGATAACGCCCACACGTGTGGCATACTAGACGCTCGCCCACACACTGTGTGTGGCGTGAGCAGGAGGCAGCCCACACGGGCTGTGTGTGGGTAAACGTTAGAATTGCCCACACGTGTGGGCGCAGCTACTTCGTGTCACACGCCCAACAAATACTACTCTTCCCCACCCCGCGCGTGTGGCACGAAGTAAATATGCCCACACGTTCTGGCGTAGCTATGTTAGGTACCCGCGGGATGACGATTTAGTTGCCATCAGGGATGGCAGATGTAGTTATCCGGGATGGCAAATACAGTTGTAAAAGCACTGCAACTCTCTCTGTTTTGGTTAACTATAGTTGCCATGTCTAATTTATGGTAGTTGCCACGTATAATCGAACCATAGTTGCCGTGTGTGATTAACTACTTGTCACATATGGTCAAACAATAGTTGCCATGTGTGTTTACCTAGTTGCCACGTGTGGTCCAACCATAGTTGCCATGTATGGTTAATCACAGTTGCCATGTGTGTTTACCCTGGTTGCCACGTACGCGCAACTGTAGTTGCCGTCTAGCAACGAATCATAGTTGCCACGTGTGTTTACCTAGTTGTCACGTACGCGCAACTGCAGTTGCCATCCAACAACGTACGAGTGTCGTGTGGGCGAAAAGCAGTTCGTCCACACGCGCGTGGACTAAGTGGTGGCTGTGTGGGCAGAAACTAGTTCGCCCACACAGCGCAGCTGGCAAACCGCGTGCTGCGGGGCGTGTGGGCGAACTCTCCAACGTCCACACACACGATGATGCCCACGTGGCACTCAGATTCTAACAGATTTCTTTAGGATTCGTGCAAAACAGAATCAACGTGGACCAAAACGTGTGGACGATATGCAAACATGCCACACGCATGAGCATTGTCATTTGGGTTTATTTGAAAATCACCGCTGGATTCGGTCCTCGTTGATAACCTCATGAAACACAAGCACACATGTAGCCCAATGTTTAAGACGTCGGTCTACCACATGGGAGACCAGGGTTCGATCCCTGATTCATATGCTTTTTCTCCCATTTTTTCTCGGTAGGAAGCGCGCCTCCTCTTCCCGCATGGGCTAAGGGGCCGACCCATGTGCGGGTGGTGGCGCCCCCTGTTTTCTATTTTGTTTTTTGCTTTTAACTTTTTCATTTTTGTTTTTGTTTTCCCTTCTTTAAGTTAATTCCGGATTTTCAGAAGAAACAAATTTTAAAAAGTTGCGAGCTTTAAAAATATATTGAGAAATCATAAACTGTTTGTGAATTCAAAAAATATTTGAAAAATCATAACATGTTCATGATTTCAAAAAATTGTTCGCATATTATAAAAACATTCACAATCTCAAATAGATGTTCATGAAATAAAAAATGTTCATGATTTTTTAAAAATAATCCAGTATTCAAAACTTATTCCGGAAATAGAAAAAAACATACATGAAATTTTTGAAAATGTCCCAAAAATTAAAACAGACCCGTAAATAATGAACAAAACGAACCATCGCTTGCATAGAAGTTTTATTAGGAGATATGTAGAGGCCGTTTTATGATTTTATTTAGTCCCTCGCATCGGGTTAAAAAAAGGTTTCTGTGTTTCGTACAACGTTGAGCCCAAAAAAAATGATTAGGTTAGTTTTTGTAAGCTATATAAAAATGACTAAATGTCTATTTTGCCTTCATACATAGCTCTGTTTATTCTGGTACCACAATACTGGTTATGGTAAACACCGCTACGCTAGGTCAAGACGAGACACATCATTCATTAGTCTAGCTCAGACAGGGTCCATCAATGCAGTTTGCTCAGCCAAAAAATATTTTGTTGTGACGCCTTAGGAAATCAAATCGTGACCAGACCATCACATTTTTTGTTTTCGAAATGACTATTTAGAAATCCCTTATTTCATCATGACATCAATTAGACATAGTTTGTGAAATGATATTTTAAAAATCCTTACCTCATCCTGGCATTTGATTCAGACTTTTTTTCTATATCTACCACACCTGCATAATCTCCCGTTGCAACGCACGGGCATATTTGCTAGTAATAATAAATGGGCTATTGCTTCTGGTTGTCCGTCATAGATTTGCCCCTAGAATTGCCACAAATTACACCCAATGCTATTTATAAGTGAAAACGATTTGGTTTACTGGATGACGTCTTTTCGTTGGTTCTTATAGCTCGATCCCCTAATAAAACACAAGCACCTAGATGCCCTACTAGTTAGAGCTGCACTACAACACGCTAAAGATCTGGGTTCGATTCCGTCATCTCCCTATTTTATTTTTCTCCCCTTTCTCTCTGGATTCTTAGCATATGGGCTGCACAATATTATAACTTCGGCCCAGCAACTCTTTTTTTTCGGACATATTCAAGTGCTTTTTAAAAATAGTCATATCTTTCAAACCCTAACTTCAAATCTAACATATTATATATGAAAATCCCTCATAAAAATATGTAGATTCCAAATATGCTATTAACTTGCATGATAATTATTTCCAGAAGTATGTTTAGGGTGCAAAATAATTAATAACATCTTTATGTGAGGTATTTTGAAAAGGCCTATTATATATGCTCCTACCCCATTTAAATTGAATAGATATATGGTAGTTTGATGCTCTCACCGAAGATATTATTGGCATCATAGAGGATGTTGATTCTTACCAGCTACCGTATGCTAAAGGTTACAGTACATGCATAATCTTCTCTCTATTTTGCACAATCGGGGAGGCTGAAGCGGAAATGCAATTCTCGGGTGAGGGAAGGGGGAAGCTCCAGGAAGGCTTCGCTCGCTCGCTCAAAAAGCTCTAACACTCGTTTACGAGTGGAGTGCATAAGCCCTTATTGAAGTAGGGTGAGGCCTTACTACACGAGCTCGTAAGTCAAGCACGAAACGAGCCTTGTCTACGAAGCTTCACTTCATCATCTTGCTTGCTTGTGGCGAAGCTGCATAATAACCAACTCATGTACGATGATGTATACTAAACTGTTGATAGAAGCTTTATGTAAACAAGTGGCTTAACGTTGATTTTCATATTGTTTGAAATTGTGCCCATAAAGATTTTTAGAAACACCTTGAGTACACTCAACAATCATCTCACTTATCATGTTGTTGGTTGTGTGACATCATGAAAGATTACACTGGATTTGCTGATGTCATTGAGTCTGTGTACACGGGTTATTTTCTCTCCCGTTGCAATGCACGGGCATGTTTGCTAGTTTTCAAAAAAAGATTGAGACATTGAAATTGGAGTCAAGATTTTAGTAAACCTTTTCTTTCCAATTGCTCATACCAATGTTTGAAACTTTCCCAGGATAGTAATGAATTGTTTACGATGTTCTTTATTTTCTCATAGTTTCTTAGAAGTTTCACCTTTTCCATAATTTGGCAAAACGCAAACTTTAGAACAATTATTCTCTCAAACTCCTCATCTAGTTGAGCTGAAACTTTTCCTGAATATTCATTGAACTATTTATGATTTTCTAGAATTGTTTATAATAACTTTGGAAACTTTGAATTATCAGTCAAAATTTGGTCTGAACATGGGCGAAACTCTGAATTTTGGTCCACAAAATGTTTGCTGAAAGTCGAAAATTCCAAACATGGAGAAACTATTTATATTAAGCTCTGTTCAAGAATTCGTCAGTTAACTTGTTGATTAATCCCTACTCGTAGGGTCACCGAGTAGCCCATAAATTGATAAATCGACCGATTAATTGATTAAATGGCTGATTAACTTGCCAATTAGTCTATTAATCCCCTACTCACTAGCCAACCGAGCAGCTACCAGTTAACATAGTTGGTATTGAAATGATCGACTGGTGACTAAGGGGGTGGGGGGGTGTGGGTGAATAGGCAACTACCAATTTTTAGCTTTTCTTAACAAATTAGGGTTGACAACAAATAGGTTGTCTATATGTGCAACTAGGTGAGCGACCTATATGATGCTAGAAACAACCACAACACAAGCAAGCAAAGGACACAACACAAGTAAAGATTGCACAAAGTAAAGGTAAGAAATAACCACACGAGGAGCCGGTGGAGACGAGGATGTGTTACTGAAGTTCCTTCCCTTTGAGAGGAAGTACATCTCCGCCGGAGCGGTGTGGAGGCACAATGCTCCCCAAGAAGCCACTAGGGCCACCGTATTCTCCTCACGCCCTCACACAATGCGAGATGCCGTGATTCCACTAGTGGTGCCCTTGAAGGCGGCAACCGTACCTTTACAAACAAGGTTGGGGCTCTCTCCACAACCGAATTGGAGGCTCCCAACACCACCACGAAGCTTCATCACAATGGAATGTGGCTCCGAGGTGACCTCAACCGTCTAGGGTGCTTAAACACCCAAGAGTAACAAGATCCGCAAGGGATTAGTGGGGGGAATCAAATTTCTCTTGGTGGAAGTGTAGATCGGGGTCTTCTCAACCAATCCCTAAAGAATCAACAAGTTTGATTGGCTAGGGAGAGAGATCGGGCGAAAATAAGCTTTAGGAGCAACAATGGAGTTTGGGGGGAAGAGGCAAGTCTTCTTGGGAAAGAAGACCCCCTTTATATAGTGGGGGACAAATCCAACCGTTATGCAGCCCTCAGCCCGCACATAAGCGTTACTATCGCTAGGGGAGGGGTACTACCGCCCAAGCGGTAGTGATAGGAAGTACGTGCAATGACACAGGGCCACGGGACAGTAGTGCCGCCGGAGCGATACTACCGCTCGCCCCAGCGGTACTACCGCTGGGGTTGCAGTACTACTGTACTGTGGTAGCAGGGGCTGCGGTGATATGTAGCAATGGTACTACTGCCCAAAGTGGGCGGTACTACCGCTTACAGCCGGTACTACTGCCCAAAGTGGGCGGTACTACCACTTACAGCTAGTACTGCCGCTCCCTACTACCGCTGAGGAAAACAGAGGAACATTGAAGAGCAGAGCCTCGAGCGATAGTGGCAGCAGTAGTAGGCGCGGTACTACCGCTTATAAGCGGTACTACTGCTCCTCCTGCCGCTCCTACTACCGCTCGCTCTGCTGGGTCAAAAGGGGTTCCACAGAAGTGAGCCAGTGGGACTGGCGCTGGACTACCGTGCAACCCGTCACGAAGAAATGAGACCCGAGCAGATGGCGATAGAACGCGTGGCACAAGCAGCGGTACTACCACTGGTAGCTCTCCAACACCCCTTCTGCAATACAGAGGGAGAACTCCATCGAAGCGGAAAGACAACGAGGGTGCAAATTAGACTGTGTACGTGATGATTCCACCCAAACCTTTCCGAAGCGGACCCCCTCTTGATAGTACGGTTTTCCTACGACTCAAGTCCACCGAAAAAGAAACGCAGGAAAGAAAACTGTCTTCACTCTAAACTCCAATGGGCTTGAATCATCTTGTGCCATATGATCAAATATCAGAAATGCTCAATGCACACGATTAGTCCGCAGAAGCACTGTCATCAATCACCAAAACCACTAAGGGAGAAATATGCCCTAACAATCTCCCCCTTTTTGGTGGATTGATGACAACACGGGATTTGCACAAGAATAATCACAGGATAGTATACAAACCCATACCTACAAAATATAGACAGGCTCCCCCTAGATGTGTGCACTATTAAGTATGCTTTTGGAATGCAAAGGGCACACACTAGGATCAACAATCCCCCTATATTTTATAGACAGGCAATACTTGCATCAACTAATATATAAGAGATAAAAAGAACGATGCAAGGAATAGCATGTGAGCATGAAGATAGGGCACAAGATAAGCATAATATCTCACAAGCTAACATAATACTAGACATAAAGGATAATTAAGGGTAGCATATGTCTCACACCATATGTCTCGGTCTCCAGGTCTCACAAACACAAACCAAAGCAATACGATAAAATAGTTCACAAGAGAGAAAAACAAACAAATAAGACGCACTCATGACTCGGCAGATCCCTAAACTCTCTCCCCCTTTGCCATCGAGACACCAAAAGGGCAAAAGAACACTAAAACAAGACCACGGTGATGGAAATGCTCCAGAGCATCAGTACTCCTCGTGCTCATCCGAATCCTTGTGCTCCTCAGACTCCTCTGCAGCCTCATGCTGAACCTCTGTCTCTGAATCTGACCACTTGCAGTTCTTCAAGATCCAAGGCTCCTCATCTGTAATCCTGTCCTCAGATCCACTAGTGACCTCCATGCCCAAATGCCTCATCATAGCCTTGTCACGCGAGCGGGCCTTCTTCTCAGCAACATGAGCCCTATACTGACCCTTAGCCTAAAAGCAAAACAACTTCTTCATCTTCTGACTAAGCTTTTTATCCCAAGATGGCTCCTTAGTCGATGGCTCAAAGTCTGGCCCATCATCATCATCATCATCCTCAGAATCAACGGTCGCAGTCTCTGGAGGGACTGGCACAGTAGAACCCCACTTTTCCTTCTGCCTCAGCTGAATAACATCATGGGAGACCAACTCCCCAGTGAGAAGCGCCTCCATAGGATACGCAGCATCCCATGTGTCCTGAATGAGCTGCATCAAGTAAGGGCCATAGATAGGGCACTTACGCTCCATCACAGCTGAGTGAAGCTCCAACCACATAACATGGGGTACATCCAGCACCACTGGAGTGCCCTTCTCCTTTTGACAAAAGAGAAGCAAGTCCACAAGATAGGAGTGCACCATATCCAAGTTCCCAATGCGAGGGAACAGAGAGTTCCGGAAGATCTGATGCATGATATCAAGAAAGGGCCATAGCTCATAGGATACCTTCCCAGTGTCACAAACCTTCCGTGTGGAGAAAGGCCGAAGTGCAGATTTGTGAGAAGCAGCAGACTCCCTGTGAGGACGAAACCCAATTGGGGTTTGGGGCGCCATGAAATCCTTCCATTCAGCTGACAGACGCCTTCCATTAGTCATCCAAGTGAGTGTCCTTGCTTCATCATGCCCAAAATGCACCGTGGCATAAAACTGAGCCACAAGTTATGCATCAAAATCCTTGTTGAAAGATATAATCCGCTTGATATCCAGCTCTTCGCACCTATGCAAAGCCTCACCAAAATAGTCTAAGTCACTCTCCATGTGGGTGAGATCAATGAACTTGACTTTCACAAACAAGTTCTTCTTACCTTTCAGAACAACATGATAAATCGACTCCCGCATCTTGTTCCAAAAACGGTAAGGATTGCGCTTACGAGCGAGGCAGAACTCCTTTGCCGGCATTTCATTCGTTGACTTGGTTCCCTTGCTCTTGGACGCCATCACCTTAACTCTCTGCCTAGGCTGCTCACTGGGTTCACTTTCTGGCACATCATTTGAACGATGGCGCTTGAGCCACCTCTACAAGCCGGATTCTTGCGACGAGCCTGATGCCCGGAGGTACCACCACCTAAAAACCACAAGACAACAAGAGGGAAAAGCAGGTGTAAACGCATTGCATAAGCCAACGAAAAAGAGATAAAGAGATTAAAGGTTGGCGGGAGAAAACTTGAGGTTGATAGCTTCGGGCGGTAGTACCGCGTCTCACAGCGGAAGTACCACCTATAAGCGGTAGTACCGCTCGAGGCGGAAGTCAGCGGGCTGACAACTGTCGCGATGAGATCCGGTACTACCAGAGGTGCCAAATTCAAATTTTCGTAGGACAAACTTCAATCCACCTACTCTAGCAGTCTTCTATGTCCTACTCATGCCCCGATTTGGTAAGAAATCAAAGAATGCAACAAGTATTTGCCCTAAACCTAGATTCAAGAAATAGAACCATAGGAGAAGAAAACGAGGGTAATACTGGCATCCATGCCAAGAGGAGAAGGTGGGGAACGATCCCACCGGACGGAATCGCGGAAGACGACATGGAATCGGCGGCCCCCCGGTGCTTGTTCGTCGCCTGTGAGAGGAGTGGGTGAGGGAGAGAGAGACAAATGGGTATGGGGGAGTTGGAACTCCCCCAGCCCGACTCAAATCCCGCACCCAACCACAGAGCGGTAGTACCACTCGGGCGAGCGATAGTACCGCTCCGGTACTACTCTGCGCACGAGGCCGGGTAGTACCGCTCGGGTGGTAGTACCATGGGAAACGACGGTAGTACCGCTTATAAGCGGTAGTACCGCCCCTACCCGTGGTAGTACCGCACAGGCGAGAGCAAGCAAGATCAAGTTAAAAGGGTGGCTTATGCAAATATGAGAGAGGTTTAAGATGAGATGGCTTTGGTTGGAGACACGAAACACCAGCAAAAGGGAAGAGACACTCCAAATTCAAAAAGAGACAAAAGGAGGAGCAAACTTGGAGTAACTCAAAACACAACCAAAGTCAAAAGCGACTAGAAAAAACAACGAAGACCAACTCGAACAATCCCCTCCCCAAGGGGAGGGCGGTGGCCGAAGCCACCTATGTTTGAGTCAATGGGTATGGCACCGCGAAGATTTTAACCATGGGTCCATGACCAAAACTCATCTTTGAAGCACAAGTACCATAAAAAATGGCTGATGTGAAAGACTTGATGCATTTATGCATAATGGGGGAGGGAGAGTTCATTGAGAGAACAACACTCCTCTATGTCCATGCCTACATCTAGAACAAGATATCATGATGAATGCGGTGGGGTGTGCCTAGATTCAAGCCACATTGCTCGAATCAATGATAGTTAGCTCATGCATTAACTCGCAAAATCTTGCTTCATCCAAAGGCTTCGTGAAAATACCCGCTAGTTGCTCTTGAGTGTTGACGTAGATAATCTCAATCTCTCCATGCTTGATGTGATCCCGGATGAAATGATGACGAATCTCAATATGCTTCGTCACATAGAAGAGGCACTTTGTCACAAGTGACACCGTAATTCTTTAAAGTTTGCCTCATCCATAGCAATTTTACACAAAAACTTGCGGTGGCTACATACTCGGCCTCGGTGGTGGAGAGAGAACACAATTTTGCTTCTTCGAAGACCAACTCACCAAAGATCGACCAAGAAGTTGGCACCCTCCGGAAGTTGACTTTCTATCCACAACATCTCCCGCTCAATCCGAGTCCGAATATCCCATGAGATCAAAGCTTGCTCCTTTGGGGTACCATAAGCCAAAGTTTGGGGTATGAGCTAAATATTGAAAGATTCGCTTGACTGCCACATAGTGACTTTCCTTAGGTGCGACTTGGAACCTTGCACACATTCCTACACTCAACATAATATCCGGTCTAGATGCACAAAGGTAAAGCATGGATCCAATCATGGAGCAATATACCTTTTGATCCACCGCTTTACCATTTGGATCAATGTCGAGATTGCATTTGGTTGGCATTGGAGTTTTAGCCGGCTTGACATCTTCTAGCTTGAATCTCTTGAGCATGTCTTGGGTATATTTGGCTTGGTTGATGAAAGTCCCTTCTCTTCTTTGCTTGACTTCGAACCCGAGAAAGAACTTCAACTCTCCCACATAGAAATCTCAAACTTCTCGGTCATGAGTGCTACAAACTCATCATTAAAAGCTTTGTCAGGAGAACCAAAGATAATATCATCAACATATAGTTGGCATATGAACAAGTCCCCTTTGACCCTCTTCATGAAAAGAGTGGCATCAATTTTCCCAATTTCAAACCCACGGTCTTGAAACAACTCAGTAAGGTGCTCATACCACGCACGTGGGGCTTGTTTAAGGCCATAGAGTGCCTTATCGAGCTTGTATACATGATTGGGGAACTTGGGATCCTAGAACCCCGGGGGTTGCTTGACCTATACCAACTCATTAAGAGGACCATTAAGAAATGCACTCTTCACATCCATTTGTTGCAACTTGAAATTATGATGAGATGCATATGCAGGCAACATGCGAATAGATTCAAGGCGAGCAACGGGAGCAAAGGTTTCACTGTAGTCGATACCCTCGACTTGGGAGTAGCCTTGTGCTACCAATCTTGCCTTGTTGCGAGTGACTACACCGTTTGCATCTTGCTTGTTCTTGAAGATCCATTTGGTCCCAATAACATTATGATTCTAATTTGGCCTTGGCACCAATTGCCACACCTTGTTGTGCTCGAAGTTGTTGAGTTCATCATGCATGGCTTCAAGCCAATCCGAGTACTCAAGCGCCTCATGTACCTTTTGGGGTTCAATACAAGAAACAAATGTGTGATGCTCACAAAAGTTTGTTAATTGTTTACGAGTTGTTACCCCCTTTCTTAAGCTACCAAGCACATTCTCCATGACATGATCTTGACGTTTGAGAGTGGAGGAGATCTTGGTGGCTTGGTGCTCCAATAACTCCTCAATAGGCATTTGAGGACCATCATCTTGATTATCTTGAGCACCGTCTTGAGCTTGCTCTTGATCTTGAGCATCCTCTTGATCTTGAGCTTGCTCGGTGTCATGAACTTGATCGTGGGAATCACTTGTGAATCAGCATCATCATGAGGTTGATCTTCCCCTTGATCTTGTTCACTTGGTTGAGGGCCTTCACTTTGTTCTTCGGAAGCGTGTGGGTCTAGCGTCGGTGATGGCTCCACTTGAGTAGAGCATTGTCCTTCTCCTTCGGCCACAAGGAGTTCCTCAATGGGGAGTATTTGACCAATCCCCATTCTTCTTATGGCTTGAGGAGGAATTTCATCACCTACATCACAAAGACCACTTTGCTCCACTTGGGAGCCATTATTTTCATCAAACTCCATGTTACACGTCTCCTCAATGAGTCCATTGGACTTGTTGAGGACACGGTAAGCATGAGAGTTTGTAGCATAACCAACAAAATATGCCCTCTTGAGCTCTAGGTTCAAATTTAGACAAACAAATACCTTTCTTGAGAATGAAACACTTACAACCGAACACCCGGAAGTACTTGAGTCTGGGCTTGTTACCAGTAAGAATCCCATATGGAGTCTTGTTCAAGCCTTTGCGGAGGTAGTGCCGATTGGATGCATGACATGCGGTGTTGATGGCTTCGGCCAAAAAGTTGTACGGAGATTTGAATTTCGCCATCATGGTCCTTGTCGCATCCATCAACGTCTAGTTCTTTCTCTTCGCAACACCATTTTGTTGAGGGGTATAGGGTGCGGCATATTGGTGCTTGATCCCCTCATCACTAAGAATCATCCAAGATGTAGTTCTTGAACTCGGTGCCGTTGTCACTTCTAATAATCAATATCTTTGCTTCATGTTGATGTTGAGCTTCATTTGCAAAGTCGATGATGGTTTGTTGAGTCTCACTCTTCTTCTTGAAGAAGTATACCCATGTATATCTTGAGTAATCATCCACAATCACCAAGCAATACTTTCTTCCCCCAAGACTATCAAAGGATGGAGGGTCGAAGAGGTCCATGTGAAGGAGCTCCAACGGCCTCTTTGAGTAGATGATAGTAGTGGGTCGATGAGCCGTCTCATAAAGCTTTCCTTCGATATAAGCATTGCAAGCACGGTCTTTGGCAAAACTCACATTTGTTAGTCCACGAATGTGATCCCCTTTGAGGAGGCTTTGCAAAGATCTCAAATTGACATGGGCTAGCCGGCAATGCCAAAGCCATCCCACATCAACTTTAGACATTAGGCAAGTCGCAGTCTTAGTAGGTCGCTTCAGAAAGTTAACCACATAGAGACCGTTCTCGACATGCCCAACAAAAGCTACTTTAAGAGTCTTGCTCCACAAAAGGGCCACGGTATCAAGATCAAAGAATGTTGCAAAGCCCATGAGTGCAAGTTGATGAACGAAAAGTAAACTGTATGCAAGGGACTCAACAAGCATGACCTTCTCAATAGATAAATCTTGAGAGATGACCACCTTGCCAAGACCCAATACCTTAGATGTTGAAGCATCACCGAATTGGACATGGGTGGGCATAGATGGAATTGGATGCACATCCTCCACCAAGTCCATGCTCCCGGTCATATGATTTGTTGCTCCACTATCGAGCAACCATGACACCCCACCGGAAGCAAACTCCTACAAGAAATCAATGCTTGGATTTAGGTACCCATTTTTGAATGGGTCCTTTTAGGTTAGCAACAAGGGTCTTAGGAACCCAAATAGACCATTCAATGTACTCATAAGAAGAACTAACAAATTTGGCATAAACATGCCCATCACTAGCACGACACAAAACATAGGAAGGATTAAAGTCGCTAGCTTTGTTAGAAGGGGTGGTTTTGCCCTTCTTGGCATTACCACCCATACCAATCTTCTTCTTCTTCTCATGAGCACCCTCTCCCGCCTTTACGAAGACTTCTTTGGTTGGGAGAGGTTGCTTGGTCTTGTTCTTCTTCTGCTTCTTTGACTTGGGTACAAACCCAAGACCTTCCTTCGCCACGACTTCCTTTTGATTGCTCGAAAGGTCATTGAGGTTCTTCTCACCTTGTATGCAAGTCACAAGGCCTTTCTCAAGTTGCTCTTTCAACTTGGCATTCTCCTCCACAAGATGCACATGCTCACAACAAGGGTTAGTAGCATTTACATTATCAATTAAAACAAAAGGAGGACAAGTAGTTATCTCCTTGGTTAGCTTCACTTGGAATTGATCATGAGACTCCTTGAGGGAAGCATGAGTACCCTTCAAGACCTTGTGAGCCTTGTAGAGTATGTCAAACTCCTATTTGAGTCTATCATGGCCAACCCCCAATGCAACCTTCTTAGTTTTAAGCACACGAGTAAGAACACTAGCATGATCAAGATCTTTTTGCAATTTTGCAAGATCAACGTTGTGTGACTCCTCAAAAGTAAAATGAAGACCTCGCTCTTCCTCAAGAGTAATGGAAAGATCCGCAATCTCATCGGTATAATCATGACTATGCCCCTCCAACTTGGAAATTGTATCCTCATGAGACTCAATGATGTCATTGGCCTCACCAAGTTGTCCTAAGAGAGCAACAAAGTGCTTCTTGGTCTCACCTTTGAGCTTACTCAAGAACTTATCAAACTCGTTCTCATCAACCTTCACCACCGCACTATCATCCACACAATCCAACAAAGAAGGAGTAGTAGTGATAGTGGTTTTGATGTTGGGGGTTACCTTGTTGATACCTTTGGCCATGAGGCACTTGGCAATGAGGTTCTCATTGGGGGCGCCGAAGAGAGACACCTTAGTTGGGGAAGAGGTGGCAATGGCCACGGTTGCTGTTGCCATTCCTTCACCACTTGTATCTTCATCATCGTCATCGGAGATGTACTCTTCTTGTGCCACCAAGCCCTTTTGAGGTATCTTCTTGGTGAAGTTGTTCTTGTTTGGGAAGGACTTGACTTTGTCTTTCTGAATGAGCTTGCCACCATTGTCCTCCCTCTTCTCATATGGTCAATCCACCACAAAGTGACTCACATTGCCACAATTGTAGCAAGTCCTCACTCGTTGCTTGCCCTTTGATCCACTTGAGTTGTTCTGGGAGAAGTTGGTCCTTGAGTTTCTCTTGTTGCCCCAAAACTGGCTTGACGCAAGAGCCATGTGCTCGTGGTAAGAATATTTGGTGTCTTCGGGGCAACTCTCTTCTTCTTCCTCCTCTTCTTCTTCTGGAATGGCCTTGGCCTTCAAGGCAAGGTTGGGAGAGGCTTTCTTTGACCGGACATGAGCTAGTGCATTGTCGGCGGTCTTGTTCATGATGTTCATGGCAATAAACTCATCCAACACTTCACTTGAAGACAAGGTGTGGAAGTCCGGCCTTTGACAAATCATGGAGGACATGGCCTTGTTGAATGGCATGCTGGCCTTGAGAAACCTGCGCTTGATCCAATTATTATCTGTATCCTTGCTCCCATGATCTTGAAGAGCGACCGCAAGAGTTGTCAATCTTCGGTAGAGATCACTAGGATCCTCATCTTCATTCATCACAAACTCATCGGCCTCATCAAGAACCATCGCAAAGTTAGAACGTTGAATGCTTGAGCTTCCCTTGTACAAAGATATAATATATTCCCAACAATCCTTTGCACGAGCGAAGGGACGCAAGTGAGCTAGGTCTTCGGGAGGCACCGCGGCTTGAAGGATGAACAAGGCGGAATGATTGTATTGATTGTCCGCCCCATCTCTTGGAGTGAGGTTGTTTGGATCATGCGAGTAGAAACCTTGCTCCATGATTCTCCAAAGATTTGTTGAGTTGTGATTCAAATGAGACTTGATACAAAAAACCCAATTAGCGAAATCACCCTTCACAAGCTTAGGAGGAGGACCAAGATGGTTTATATGAGGGATAGGGACCGGTCCTCCATAGACCGGGGGAGGAGGAACCGAGGCAAAGGTTCCCGTCCCATTCTTGACTTGAGGGGAAGAGGTACGAGTACCTTTAGCTGCTTCCTTGCCGGAATTGGCCCCCGACTCCGATGCGGTGGGATTAACCACAAGAAATGGATTGGGTGAAGATTTCAACCCTCAGGAAGTTCTTTAAGCATGGACTTGACCTGGGCCGTCATAGACATCTCAAGTGAAGCCATGGCTTCATTTAAGTCGTCTCGGGTGACCGAGTTCAACTCCACGGCCTCGGGTACTTCCTCATCCCCATCACCGTTGCCAACCATACTCTTCGGGTGCTGAAACCCTTAATAAAGAGACGAGGCTCTGATACCAATTGAATGGATCGATATGGTTGACTAGAGGGGGGGGGGGGGTGAATAGGCAACTACCAATTTTTAGCTTTTCTTAACAAATTAGGGTTAACAACCAATAGGTTGTCTAGATGTGCAACTAGGTGAGCAACCTATATGATGCTAGCACAAACCACAACACAAGCAAGCAAAGGATACAACACAAGTAAATCTTGCACAAAGTAAAGGTAAGAAATAACCACAAGAGGAGCCGGTGGAGAAGAGGATGTGTTACCGAAATTCCTTCCTATTGAGAGGAAGTACGTCTCCGCTGGAGCAGTGTGGAGGCACAATGCTCCCCAAGAAACCACTAGGGCAATCGTATTCTCCTCACGCCCTCAAACAATGCGAGATGTCGTGATTCCACTAATGGTGCCCTTGAAGGCGGCAACCGGACTTTTACAAACATGGTTGGGGCTCTCTCCACAACCGAATTGGAGGCTCCCAACACCACCACAAAGCTTCACCACAATGGAATGTGGCTCTGACGTGACCTCAACCATCTAGGGTGCTCAAACACCCAAGAGTAACAAGATCCGCAAGGGATTAGTGGGGGGAATCAAATTTATCTTGGTGGAAGTGTAGATCGGGGCCTTCTCAACCAATCCCTAAATAATCAACAAGTTTGATTGGCTAGGGAGAGATATCGGGCAAAAATAAGCTTTTGGAGCAACAATGGAGTTTGGGGGGAAGAGGTAAGTCTTCTTGGGGAAGAAGAACCCCTTTATATAGTGGGGGAAAAATCCAACCGTTATGCAGCCCTCAGCCCACACATAAGCGGTACAACCGTGCAACCCATCACGAAGAAACGAGACCCGAGCAGATGGTAGTAGAACACACGGTACAAGCAGCGGTACTACCACTGCCACCAGTGGTACTACCGCTGCCACCAGTGGTACTACCGCTGGCAGCTCTCCAACACCCCTTCTGCAATACAGAGGGAGAATTCCATCGAAGTGGAAAGACAACGGGGGTGCAAATTAGAATGTGTACGTGATGATTCCACCCAAACCTTTTCAAAGCGGCACCCTCTTGATAGTGCGGTTTTCCTACGACTCAAGTTCACCGAAAAAGAAACGCAGGATAGAAAACCGTCTTCACTCTAAACTCCGAGGGGCTTGAATCGTCTTGTGCCCTATGATCAAATATCTTAAATGCTCAATGCACACGATTAGTCCGCAGAAGCATTGTCATCAATCACCAAAAGCACTAAGGGAGAAATATGCCCTAACAAGTATGTTTTGGCATCATGTGGATAATTTGGTTGATGTGACAATTATAAGCACAAAAGTTTGATTTTGGAACCAAAGAAAACTTCGTGAACAATCCCCTCTCTTCCTCTCCTACCTGTAGCAGGTAGGATACTCATCCCCTCTAAGCTTCGCCGACGAGCCCATGGATCCACCTTCTCTCTGCCTGCAGATCAGGTGGTCGATCCCGTGTCTTAATGCCGGCTAGTAGTTTGGGTTATGTTTTTTTGAGTGAATTCCGGTTTTTTACTCCCTATTTTGACATTTTTTACACTAGTTACCCCATTTAGCCGGATTTCATCCATTTTACCCCATTTAGCAGAAGCGTTGCCATGATGTATCGTGTTTAAAATTTTGTGAGCATTCTGAATGATGGGTCCCAACTATAAGGTCCAACTAGCATGCCACATCGATGGGTTTTTTCATGATGGTTTTTATGCACTCCGAACCACATCTGTGATACCTCTATAATTAAGCTACAGTGATCTCTGACTAAGGATGCCATGTCATCATATTTTTGCTATGCTTAAATCCCCCTTGATTGAAACCCTAGCCAAATTCAAATTCAAATGCAAGAAAAATATTAATTCTTCAAAAAGTAAATTAAAAATGTACGTTGGGTTGCGAATATTCACTAGCTAATAGTCATCAATAAATCAACATCATAATGGATTTTTTAATTTGCCCCTAAAAATGTTTTAGTAGGTCAGTAGGATTAAATAAACACATTTAAATTCAAATATAAATTTGAACAACTCCAATTGGCCTCAAACTTTTCGTGCAACCTTGTAGTGTTGATTAGGATTTATGAGCAAAGTTTCACATTTTACAAAAATCGTTTGACAACAAAACAAATGCAAAACAGTGGCTAAAATAGAAAACAAAAAATAAAAATAAAATGTAAATGGAAAGCTTACCTGTTGGACTGGGCCTTAAGTCAACAGTGCAGATCCAGCCCAACTTCCCCCGGTTGCCTTCAACCTCTGTTCACAGAGGGCGCGCTGGCCACACGCGCCACATCCACGCCGCGGACCAGACACGTGTCGGTCATCCAACCCTCCCCGGTGTCTACAAGGCCCCTCCCCAAGCCCCCGGCGAAACCCTAGCTCACTTTCCCCTCTCCCTCGCGGCGCTCTCTTCTCCTCAAGACGAACCCGAGCCGCCGTCGCCATGGATCTTCTCACCCGTGTAATCTCCGTCATTCCCGCGAGCTGGTAAGTTGTCCCGAAGCTCCGTCATGCTCGACTACATTGCTAGCACCCTCGCGTTCGAGCTCTCCGCCTCTCCATCACCGGAATCGAAACCGTCTTCCTCCTTCGGCCACCGTCGCGCCATCGACGATTGTCGTCGTTCTGCTGCTACTAAGCTTTCATTGGGCCACCATGTGCCTCCGCGGTGAGCATACACGCGTTTCCCCTTTGTTCCCCCTCGATCCGTTGCCTCGCGCTGTTGCAGCCGCCGTGTCCGTAGCTGCCGCTGCAGTACCACAATTGCTTAGGCAAGCACTCCGCCGTGCTTCTGGCATCACGTGGATGCCGCCTATGGCCATAGCTCACTCGATCTCCTCGCGTAGCGCTGATGCCGGAGACGCCCACCTTCTGCCGCAACCGCTCGTCGTTGCAGTGCTTGACTCTGGCCACCTCTGCTCGTGTTGCTCACACCGTTGAATGCACGGTCATTCACTCATTCGAACTTGCCTTTCCTCGCTCGGTTTGGTCGACCGTAGCCGAGTCCCGTCCTCACCGTGTGCGCGCCACCGCGGTTGTCGACCTCATCGTCAACTCCGGCCACCCCCGACCTCCCCCGAGCTCCCCTAGATGGGCGTGAGCCTGGGTATCCTCCCGGTGCCCTCGGTTTTCCCTGCCGTCGACTGTGGCCGATTTCCGGCGAGTCTCGCATCACCATCGCCGCCCCTGTTGGTCACCGGCGTATTGCCGCCAGCGAGTGCAGGTCAAACCACCCCCTGGGCCACTGGCATACAGGCCCAGGTCGTTAGTTTGCTAATTAGCCACTAATTACCCCTAACCCCCACTGACATTTGGGGCCCGCATGACTATTTAGACCAATTAACTAAACTGGATTAACCATAGAGTATGACATGTGGGTCCCCTATTAATAAACTGATTTAAATAAAATCTATTAACTAACAACCACTGACATGTGGGTCCCATTGACCCCTTTGACCAGTAAATGGTCCACTTTTGACTGCTTAGTCAGCGGTCAACTGGACCCCACCTATCAGCCACTATTGCACATTGCTGGGTGCACTTCCCTGGGTGCACTTAGCATTTTTATTTAATATATTTTCGTGTTAAATAAATTCAGAAAATCATTTAATCTTTGAAAAATCATATAAAATAAACCGTAACTCGGATGAAAATAATTTATATATGAAAAATGATCAGAAAAATATAACGAATCCGTTTATGCCATCCACATACATGCCACACCCCTCTAACATAGTAAACATCGACATTTTGCATCAGGATCATCTGACCGAAAAACACCTAGAGCTGGGAAATTATTACCAGATAATTTCCCTCTTCTTTTAAAATGCCTAGGGATGCATTAGTGCATATCATCATCACATACTACCATGACATGCATTGTGTTGTATTTGATTGCCCATTATTTATTTTGTTCCCCCTCTCCTCTATTCTTTCCGTAAACTCCGAGACTGCCGCTGCCCCCGTGTACGACTACGTCGACGATGACCCATCCTTCTCAGCAGAGCTTCCAGGCAAGGAAAACCCCCTTGATCATACAAATATCGCCCATTCTTTCTCTCTTATTCTTGCATTAGATTTCGCTACTATTGTTCCGGTATCTCCTATTCTGATGCATAGCCTATTTTTAATAACCTGCTATTGATACTATGCATGTTATCCTAAATGCTTAGTATAGGAATGATAGTGTCCCATCAGTGACCCCTCACCCTTGTCCTTGTTGCCCCACTTTGTTATCGGGGACTCGATCAACATGATCGACGTGCAGAGACCGACACATCACCGGCACCCCCCTTAGTTGTACGACTCTGCAGAGCTACTATCGAGTGCCGAGGGTGATACCTCATTTCTCACTCCTGATGATATCTCTGTAGTGTAGCTAATCAGTCGTGGATTACTGAGGGTGATTCCTCATTCACCAGTCTCGATGACGACTCTGTCATGCAACACCTCAAGTGTGAACCCTTCGAGGGTGATTCCTCCAAGGTCACCTTAACGGTTACATCGAGTAGTAATCCATCGAGGGTGATTCCTCAGATTCCCCCTTGATGTTTTGGAAACACGGTTACCTTGACCCTCACCTCAGTCCTTTATTGAAGCCGGGATGACCCCGAGGGGTATCCGCGAGAGATGTGAAGTCGGGTTGACCATGAGGGTACCCGCGAGATAATTACGTGGCACGGTCGGGCAGGCTGAGACCGCCCTAGGAGAGGGATGGGCCTGGCCCTTGCCGTAAGACCGCGAGCTCCCAACACAGTAATGGGTTTGGATATGTGATCTGAGTAGGCCTGTGGCCTTTTCGCACTAACCACCACACGGGATAAGTTATGGGCACTCGACGCCGTATGATTCTCTCGAAAGCTCTGTCAGACATCCAGTTCAGCATTGTGGTCGGGCCGGATCGCGCCATGCAGGCAGAGGTGGCGCTGGTATCCCCCTGCGCACA
This sequence comes from Thinopyrum elongatum, assembly GCA_011799875.1. Lineage (NCBI taxonomy): Eukaryota > Viridiplantae > Streptophyta > Magnoliopsida > Poales > Poaceae > Thinopyrum > Thinopyrum elongatum. Next base: position 401,674,410 of record CM022302.1, on the reverse strand, counting down.
ATGACCCAGAGTGCAAAGGGAGATGGGCCCAAGACTCCTGAGCGCTTAGGATGTAGACCGGCGGGGACCTCTCTGCGGAGTCTAGGTAGGACTACGGTGTGTCGATCAGCCGAGGCTGGGCATGACCCGAAAAAGTGTGCCCGGCAAGAGTTAATCGAGCGTGTTGGGTAAGTTGGTGCACCCCCACAGGAAAGTTATCTAATCGAATAGCCGTGTCCACGGTAACAGGACGCTCGAGTTGTATCCCGATCAACTACAACTTGAACTGGATACTTGTGATACTTAATTGATAATATGGCTCCGAGATCACTTTCTCGTAGGGAGTCGAGGAAGGATCCCTGGGCATTGCTAATATATACTCATTACTTTATTATATGCTAATCTGCATTCTTCTAATGCTGCAAGATGCTAGTCTTTGATAGGCTTAGCTTCCCTCTATTCTAGCATTTCTGCAGTTTAATCCACAGATACAACCCCTTCCATTTGATAGCGATGCATACTTAGCATAGATCTGATGTAAGTCTTGCTAGTACTTTGGATGAGTACTCACGTTTGCTTTGCTACCCCTTTTTCCCCCATACCCGATTGCTGCGATCAGATGGAGAAGCCCCGGAGTCAGCTGACCCCGTAGATGACTACTACTACACCGACGGAGCTTACTACTACGTGAAGACTGACGACCAGGAGTAGTTCGGAGGCTCCCAGGCAGGAGGCCTGCGCCTTTTCGATCTAGATGACGTTGTTCTAGATGACGTTGTTTTGCTCAGCCTTCTTAAGGCAAACTTGTCTAATTATGTCTGTACTCAGATTTTGTTGCTTTCGCTGACTCTTGTGTATTCGAGCCCTCAAGGCCCCTGGCTTGTAATATAAAGCTTGTATTATTTTATTTTGTGTCTAGAGTTATGTTGTGATATCTTCCCGTGAGTCTCTGATCTTGATCGTGCGCATTTGCGTGTATGATTAGTGAACGATTGAGTCGGGGGTGTCACAAGTTGGTATCAGAGCCGACTGCCTGTAGGAACCCCTTCAAACTCCTTGGTTGATGTTGAGTCTAGACTTGGAAGAAAAAAACTATTTTACTAACTGTGTTGTGTGGCTTACGGGCCCACATCACCTATGGGTGGGATTAGGATCTTTTATTCCGCTCCTTTACTCTGGGATTCTGATCACTCTTCTTTTTGGGTTAAGGATTTTGCTAACTCTAACTCTAGGTTCTCGAAACGACTTCATTCCAAAGAGCCACTCATTCCCGATCATCCCTGGATATCAAGACATTCCAAAACACTCTTCGATTTTTCTGAAACCTTGTGCCCATCGCTTTTGCAATTCCCTTCCACTGATAAACCCTTATGGAAAACTAGGTACACTTGTCGTTCATACATTCATCCCTAGTTACTCTTGTTATTACAAGATACCCTGAATTACTATCTGATTTTTGAGTAGCCTATATGTCATACTGCCATTGAAATTCCTTGTCACCTACTTACCCTTGTGGTAAAATCCAGGTGTTCGACAATCCTTTTTAAAATCCTTTGTCATTATCATTTTGAGCTTTTGATTCGATATGTTTGCGAATGCTCACAATCATCGGTCGAAACTAGAATTCATCCCTTCGACTCAGACGCCATTCCGGATATGAGCTGGTTCTCTCGACAAATCAAACCTTGATTGATTGTCGATCTAATTCTATTCAACTTACATTTCATTTGACCAGAGCATCTGCTTCTGATCCCCGATTTGGAAATCATAATTCCTTTGTATTTAAGCTTCAAATTATTCAGATGTTTCTATAATCCGATGCCCTTGCATTCTTTCTTCTTCTGGTTGAGTACCGATACTCGCATCAGATCCTTTGTGGTCCGCCTGACCCTTTGGTGGATTGTTATCCGACCGTTCATGCATATTCTAAAACCTTGAGTTCTTCCCTTGATACGAATTGTCTTGACGAGTCGTATCATCTGCCTTGACTTCGGTACTCTTCTTTCAAACTTGTACCCCTTGCTTCTGTTACTGTATAGGTTCCTAAAATGCCCCGATGGGTTGTATCTATGTTTTTGCCATCCATGTGAACCCGGAAACTTCTGCCATACTCTACTAGCATTTCACCAGATAGATTGTCAAACTCAAAGCATTTTTCAAAAGAGAAGTGAATGGAAAGTTGTACATTTAAGAAGTGGGAGTCGACCTTGAACCTTTGTGTTCATGCCCATGGACATGATGTAAATCTTATCATGGAAGCTTCTCGTAAAAATAATCATCCCCTTGGTATAAATTCATCTAATATCTATGATTTGGTCCTTTGCAATCATGGTTCCGACCATGATGTTCTCCTTTGATTCAATTTCTCAAACAAGTTAAAGAACTTGTCTTTTGTAGATCAATACACCAACCCAACCTCTACTATGATCTACCTTTGAGTATTACCCTCTGGTATCTCAAGAATATCACCGAACTGCATTCATCCTAATGAGTTCTCCATCAAGTATTACTTCTCACCGATTTCAGATTCCCCCGGATTCTGGGTTGTTTGTCAATCGAGAACACCGATAAGTGAATCGAGTCCGCACTATGATTCATTGACCCTGTAAAATTCTCCGCTACTTACGAGTTTGAACTCAATCATGTCATTCCTAGCCGATTGGCTACATCATCATCGTCATGCTAAAGCTTGACCTTGCTACCTAGTCCTTCATCGTCGGAACACAATTCTGACAATTCACTAAGCTTATGTCGAGCTTTCAACAACATATTGTTTGTCCTGGAAGGCAACTCTGTTTTTGAGATTTGCATCTTATCTGTGGTTCCAATAACCTTTCGCTTCACCATACCATTGCTTGATCCCGTCATTGATCGGTTACATCTTCATGAAACCTCTCCACAAAATGTGTCGTGATCATTGTCAACATTTTGACTTCTTCCGAGTTGTGAAACGAATTCATGATGAGAAATATCTTCCTTGCCCCTCGATGACTTGTGTTATCATCGACAACATCCTTGACTTCCTACCAACACAGACTTGGTCATGTTTTGTGTTGTACCTTGAGTTCCTTTCTATCCAGCTTATGTTATGGTCTACCTTGGAGTATTACCATCTTTTATGTCAAGAATGTTGTGAGGATTGCACCACCTCTTATGAATTCTTGATACGGTGATGCTTCTCACCATCACCATCCATTCCTTGGTCGTCGTGTTGTTTCTAACTAGAATACCATCAATTGAACTATGATGTGTGACTTCAATACTCCTAGCAACCCATTGCTTTGAAGTTAATGGACAATAATTTTATTCTTAGTGTGTTGGTTGCTGAATCACCATTCTAACATTGACTGTGCTGCTTAACCCATATTTCTGGGTGCACTTTTCAATCGGTGTTTAATTGTGGATGTTTTCCTAGAGCATACACATTATATCATTTGGTTCAATCATTTCTATCACCTTGTTCACATAATTGTGGAAATCCTCTTTATGGAAATCTCGATGAATTGTTGCCGAGCCCATCAACCAACATCCTTATCTTCTCCATGGTTCATGTCGAGCCTGGAGTATCCTGACACCAACCAGATCTGAAATCTCGGGAAGATTTGATGGTTGGAAATTTTTCCAAGAATTATAACACTGATCTCTATGTAACCCGGTAAGGTGATGTTATGGCTAGCACACCTGGCCAGAGAACCTATTGTTATAGTATCTTGTTCAGCAAGATTAGCCTTCTTCCATGCGAAAATTGGATGACTTATTCTAGAAATTGTTCCTTGTGTATATCTTGTGATCTTCAGACCCAACCCTTACTTGAAACACCATACTATTGCTAGCAAGATTAGCCTTCTTCCATGAGAAAATTGGATGACTTATTCTAGAAATTGTTCCTTGTGTATATCTTGTGATCTTTAGACCCAACCCTTACTTGAAACACCATACTATTGCTACCCCAAAGCATGACTGTGGTATTCTGAATATCAACAAAAACCTTGGAAGTGCAATGCTAAATGTTTCTTGATCGATTATCCAAACACCGTTGTATGGGTAAACATCATGATTCTCCTTGCCCCTTATATTTAAATGGTTATGTACTTGAAGACCTGTCATGATTATCCCGCTCTGCTTGCTCTTGAGAAGGATATACACTTTATACATAGGGATAATCACACTTTCCCTTCCATTGGTCTTATTAATCTATTAATCACATTCTCCATTCCGTTGATCTAGTAAACATTTCTTGTGATCTATATGATCTAAGCAGTAATAATTCCCTGCTTATGTAAACACCTCAGTGTACAACTCTGTCAGTAAGATCCTATTACTATTGTTGAAGACATTCCGGTAACCACCGATGGACGAGAACTTTGCCTATTGGTCCGCCTCGTTTCAACGAGCAGGAAAATGGTTCTCTTCGTCCCCCGCCCTTGGTACCGACGCTGTTGCCAACATAGCTGACATACTGTCCTCTGACAAACCTTGTATTGTGATCACACAAGATGCCACTGCCCTTCTTATTCATCATGGTGGTATGTACGTTGATCACTTCGATTTTGATCATCCTAATGATTCAGAAATACTCAAGTCTCAAATACATACTGGTGCAGTATGCCTTTCCTTTCTGTAGCACTTGCGACTGTATACTCCAGTTGCCCATGTGATCGATTATCATTCTACCTCAAGCCTGTCATTCTTTTGAATCCCTTACGAAAACTCTCATTAATTGCGAAGTTTCATGTAAATGACTATGTGATCCCTGTATCCAAAATTACCCTTGCATTTGGCTTCGTATGTATTTCACGAGCCACCTTCCCTCACTTGTTCTATTCCGGTGTCAGATGCAATACTTATTCCCACTGCTCTGAACCCCATTCACACTCTAGGTTGGCATTGAATGCTTGCCTACTGGCTTGAAACTTCTTATAACTTATAAATGCATATTGCTCTCGATATATTTCATTTATTCAATTCAAGAGATATTTTAGGCCACATTCTCTGAGTTATCTACCAGATAATCAACCTTGTAAAGGTCCATTCTTCCGAAGTTACCCCTTATACTTTTTGTAAGAACGATGAAGATTCCGAAGAAAGGATGACAGCTCTGTCCCGATGCACTAATGCAGAGAAGTGAAGACTTGAACGCGTTGGACCGACCTCTTCGGGAAGAGTAACCAAGACCGAGAAGACTCGTTAGAATTTCCTAACCAAATATTCGCCCTTACTCTACGTCTTAAATCTCGGGACGTGATTTCTTTTAGTGGAGGAGATTTGTGACACCCCTGTAATTAAGCTACAATGATCTCTGACTAATGATGCCATGTCATCATATTTTTGCTATGCTTAAATCCCCCTTGATTGAAACCCTAGCCAAATCAAATTCAAATGCAAGCCAAATTATTAATTCTTCAAAAAGTAAATTAAAAATGTTCATTGGGTTGCGAATATTAACTAACTAATAGTCATGAATAAATCAACATCATAATGGATTTTTAAATTTTCCCCTAAATTTTTTTAGTGGGTCAGTAGGATTAAATAAACACATTTAAATTCAAATATAAATTTGAACAACTCCAATTGGCCTCAAACTTTTTGTGCAACCTTGTAGTGTTGATTAGGATTTATGAGCAAAGTTTCACATTTTACAAAAATCGTTTAATAGCAAAACAAATGCAAAACAGTGGCTAAAATAGAAAATAGAAAATAAAAATAAAATGTAAATGTAAATGGAAAGCTTACCTGTTGGACTGGGCCTTAAGTCAATAGTGCAGGCCCAGCCCAACTTCCCCCGGTTACCTTCAACCTCTGTTCAAAGAGGGCGCGCGCGCCGCGCGCGCCGCGTCCTCGTCGCTGATCAGACACGTGCCAGCCATCCAACCCTCCCCGGTGTCTACAAGGCCCCTCCCCGTGCCCCCAGCGAAACCCTAGCTCGCTTTTCCCTCTCCTTCGTGGCGCTCTCTTCTTCTCAACATGAACCCGAGCCGCCGTCGCCATGGATCTTCTCACCCACGTGCCCTCCGTCATTCCCGCGAGCTGGTAACTTGTCCTTAAGCTCCATCATGCTCGACTACATCGCCAGCACCCTCGAGTTCGAGCTCTCCGCCTATCCATCACCGGGATCGATGCCGTCTTCCTCCTTCGGCCACCGTCGCGCATCGACGATTGCCGTCGTTCTGATGCTACTAAGCTTTCACCCGGCCACCGTGTCCATCCGCAGTGAGCATACACATGTTTCCCCTCCATTCCCCCTTGATCCGTTGCCTCGCGCTGCTGCCGCCATTGCTGCCGTAGCTCAACGCCGTTGTCGTGCCCGTAGCTGCCGCTGCAGTGCCCCAATTGCTTAGGCAAGCACTCCGCCCTACTTCTGGCATCACGTGGATGCCGCCTATGGCCGTAGCTCACTCGATCTCCTCGCACAGTGCCGATGCCGGAGACGCCCACCTTCTTCCACAACCACTTGTCATTGCAGCGCTTGACGCCGGCTACCTCTACTCGTGTTGCTCACACCGTTGAACGCGTGGTCGTTCACTCATTCGAACGCGCCTTTTCGCGCTCGGTTTGGTCGACCGTAGCCGAATCCCGATGAGTCCCGTCCTCACCGTGTGTGCGTCGCCGCGGTTGTCAACCCCGTCATCGACTCCGGCCACCCCCGACCTCCCGCGGGCTTCCCTGGATGCGAGCGAGCCTGGGAATCCTCCCGGTGCCCTCGTTTTTCCCTGCCGTCGACTGTGGCTGGTTTCCGGCGAGTCCCGCATCGCCGTCACCGCCCTTGTTGGTCACCAGCGTATTGCTGCCTGCGCGCGCAGGTTAAACCACCCCTTGTGCCACTGGCATATGGGCCCAGGCCGTTAGTTGGCTAATTAGCCACTAATTACCCCTAACCCCCACTGACATTTGGGGCCCGCACAACTATTTAGACCAACTAACTAAACTGGATTAACCACCGAGTATGACATGTGGGTCCCTTGTTAATTAAACTGATTTAAATAAAATCTATTAACTAACAGCCACTAACATGTGGGTCCCGTTGACCCCTTTGACCAGTCAATGGTCCACTGTTGACTTCTGAATTAACGGTCAATTGGACCCCACCTGTCAGCCACTATTGCACATTGCTGGGTGCACTTCCCTAGGTGCACTTATCATTTTCATTTAATATGTTTTCGTGTTAAATAAATTCCAAAAAAGATTAGAAAATCATTTAATCTTTGAAAAATCATATAAAATAAACCGTAACTCGGATGAAAATAATTTATATATGAAAAATGATCAGAAAAATATAATGAGTACGTTTATGCCATCCACATACCTGCCACAGCCCTCTAACATAGTGAACATCGACATTTTGCATCAGGATCATCTGACTGAAAAACATTTAGAGCTCACTGGTATAGCGAGGTGCTATACAAACGGTTTTTAACCCCTTTCCGCGACGGCATTTTGAACCGTCGCCAAGTGGGTGTGTGCAATAGGGGGGTCCTTCCCACACGACCCAGAAACCGTCAGGGATAGGGAGCCTTGATGCATACAGTTGTCCCTATAAAACTGTTTCTGATATCTCGAATATCCCAAACGCTTCATCCTTGCAACTCGTTTGTGCTCGCACTGCCATCGCAGTCGGTATTCTATGGTGCTACGTTTACGATGCGCGACCCATCACAAACAGTTCATGTTATAGAACATGTACGATAAGGAGACAATCACACACATTTACTTTTCCTCGACTGTATGCGATTCGATGTAAAAGCGCATACAGTTGTCCCTATAAAACTGTATGCGAAGCTTGAATACATCCCACACGATTCATCCGTCGTACCCGCATCGGATGAAGATCTATTGCACACGTTCTTCTATGACCAAACGTTTGCGATGCACACAACATCACAAACAGTTCATAATTGCCAAGCGTGTGTGATAAGGTGACTTTCGCAAACATTTAATAAGAAGGAACTGTGTGCGATGCTGTTGTTAATCGCACGCGTTTTTTCTTGGCTGATCGTGTGTGCAGTAGAGATTGATCGCACACGTAGTGGATCGTAGAAACGTGTCTGATCTCCACGTCTATCGCAGACATTTCGCTTTTGCAAACCGTGTGCAGTGTAATCACTTATTTCATATCTAACCATGTTTATTACAAATATAGGTTCAACCACGAATGCATAATTAGAGGCACAAATACATATACTGAAGAACTACAGAAGCACCAAGTAAAGAATGATGAACCACAGTTGTACTAAAGACTGTAAAGAGAGAGGCGAAAGACATTCTGGTTGCTGGAGAAGGTGAAGCGGAATGCCCATATTGTGCCCTCCTCCATGCGTAATGCGCACACGACTCTAGGCCAACTCCTTGTGATGGCTTCCCGTCCATCCTTCACTGTCTTCATTAGGACTTCTCGATGCTCCTTGTAGTCTGGATGAAATACTTTAACCTTCATTGCGTGTCCACCAATCATGTACTTTGCGAGGTAATCTTGAGTAAACTGCTTCGGGAACCACTGCGAACGAAAAAGATTCAGACATCGTTGTCTAACAACTCATTATGGGCAGTAAAAAGAGAAGGCTGCAGAGTTTGTAGTTACCATCCTACAACTCACTGTTGTGTTGGATAGAGCGTAAACGAATAATTTGCTTGCCACCATTCGTACCTTTTTGCTAATAATCCTTATCAGTTTCCTCACTTGATGCTTGTTCATGAATATCTCATTGCCCCATACGCAAAAAGGGTTGATGCGTGGATCTTTGCCTAGGGCATATGTACCTACAAGCAACACGTCAATATTAGAAGCTAACAAGTGTCCATGCCTGGATCTATATGCACTACATTATGGAACTATAGGAACGAAGTATGTCTACCAGAGGGGGGGGGGTGAATGGGAGTTTTAATTTTTTTTTCGGAAAACTTAAATCTCTCAGAACCCAACAGGGGAATGAATGAAAAGTAAACTACAATGAACTAGAGCAGAGTACTGTCGGGGTACATAAACAGGGGTGTATGTTTCCCCTGACTTGTGCACGGATGGCAGGCCTCCACCACAACAACAACAAGTATCCAAGACCAAGCAGAAGAGATATGCTCTTTGAGAAATCAGAGGGCGAATCAAGAAGACCAAGACCAACCAAATGAGCAAGATACCACTAAGGAAAAACCTCCCTTGCCGGGCAGGCGAGCCTCGCGGGGTCGAGGTTACCCCAAAGACAAGTCTCAAGCCTGCCGGGGACGCCGAGGGTGGACTTCCCCGCCAAGGCGCCACCGCTCCACCTCACAGCAACGCAAGTCACCTATCGGTGCGGTGTCAAGCCCCCTAGTGATTAAGTGGCTGTTATTTGGCACGTGGCAGCCATTTCCGAGGAAGGTCACCCCTAAATGACACCTGTCCAGGAGACGTGTCATGCAGACAGGCGAGAAGGTGGCTGAATGGCGCGGCAAGGCTGCCGGGCTACACCTACGATGTGACACTAAGCGGTGCATCTAATGCGCCTTGTTCTGTCTGCAGAGTTAGGTATGATAGTACTGTGGCTATCTAATCACTGGATAATGACCGTTTTGCCATTGTGGTAACCCCTTGACCTATAAAAGGAGGGCCGTGGCTACCTTAGAGATGATTCAAACCCCTGTACACTCATACGCGCGTAGCTGCTCTAGTCCCAAGGCGACCTTGCCGGGCTAGAGCGTTGTGTCTCCACCACGGTCCTTTCATCAATCTACCAAAGCAGGAGTAGGGTTTTACGCATCGCGGCGGCCCGAACCTGGGTAAAAACTGCTCGTGTCATCGCTGTCATGCTGCTCTACGCTCTCCGCTCTTTGTGCAATGTGCTCTTCCCCCTTGCTAAACCACAAGGGGCCGATGGTCCCATAGGTGGCCGTGTTATACCATGACATCTTTGACGCGCCAGGTAGGGGGAAGCGCTTGCGCGAACCTGAGGTCATAAGCGGCGCGTCCATCTTCATCATTGTCTTCTTTATCGACGACATTTTGGGCGCGCCAGCGCCCAAGAGAAAGTCCGACGCGATAGTCCGGAAAGGAAGCAACATCGCTCCTTCGCCCGTCCTGTCCAGTTTCCGTCGTCTACCTCCCCCGCGGCTGCGGCAGCGGCGGAAGCGAGGGATGACAGTGGCGTGGCGGCTCCAAACAGCCCGGGCGGCGTGGCCACCATGCGAGCCCGTACGGGAAAAGGGTCGAGGTGATAAGGTACATGGTTTCTCTGCCTGCCACTTTCACCTATTGACGATTGAGCCACACCGGGTTTTTAGCGTCGACAATGTCGATGAGCCCGCGCGAAACTCGGTTCAACATTTACCCTGCTAAGGGAAAATCCTGAGTGGAGCACTGGTGCGAATCCGTTGGTCGATGCCCCGGCAAGCGTGCTCCGGCAAGGCCGTCCACGTCAGCGTGACCTATGCGCCAGCGCCGTAAGATCGTCAAAGGTGTAAAGGGGGAAGGGGAGAAACTGACCCCACCTTGCATCATGTTTCGCCGCCCGCGAGAGATTTGTGGTCCCCTTCGGCCCTTGTCGGGGATCCATAAGCAACAAACGAAGCGCCATTCTCCCAAGGCATGTGGGCGTGACGAACGACCGCGGTCAGAGAAGGAGATGAGCGTAAACGAAAGCTAAGTTAGCATGTCCTTTGATTTTCTCTCTGGAGTTTGCACTTGCTTATCCCTCGAACAAATCAATGTTTTTCGTATGGTCAAGCCTTTCGTGTGATGGCACCTTAACGGATTTGTCTGTGCCCCCACTCTGTTTTGAGCCTGCTCACGGAGCGGGTGGCTACATCAAGGGCTCCTGAAGGAAAAACCTGCCGGGACATACCTTCGCCAGCTGAATGATAAGGACCCGCTCCTCACAGCAATCACGATAGTATGCTACCGGCGGGCAGCCAAAGCACATACAAAGAAAATGGCTATACGAACATCCATGGGTTAAATGCGAGAGGGATAGCATGCATTCGAAATTAATTAATACACCAGTTCAGCGCAAACAAAAGTAATATTGGATCTAAACACGAGACATGCATAATGTTTTGTTGCAGGGCGGTACGCCAATGTGAATGGTTCGGAGCCATGCTTGGCGGTCTTATTGAGCCCTGGGGACGGTGAGGACCTTGTCGGCAAAGGGGGCAGCCTTCTCCTCAGCAGAAGAAACATCAGCGCCTACTGGGAGCTTCCTGAAGCCATCAGCAAGATTGAGTTCGGGGTGGCGGTAGGCGAGGTTGCTCAAGACCATGAAGAGGGTGCTGCAGGCAAGCTTTCGAGACTCGCTTTCGAAAAGGGCGTCTCTTCCTTCTTCATGAGTCTTCAACTTTTCAATCAACTCGTCAAGAGCCCTAACTTGATGCTCGGGACCTCATGCCGGCCAATCGAGAAGACTGGCCCCTCCATGCCCATCGCTGCAGTCTGGGCAGAAAGGCGCTCGGCGATGTCGACCAGGCTCTTGATCCAAAGGTCGACCTGCTCGGATTGGTTCGCCAGCTTGTCCTCTGCATCCTTCCGAAGGAGTCTCGTGTTGTCCAGATCCTTCATCAGCTGCTTCTCGCGGACCTCGCCAGATTCAATTGAGCTCTCCAGGGTGCCTACCCTGGCCTTCATGTCTTCAATGGTGCCATTGGCAGTCTCAAAGTCTTGGCTCTTGGAGGACAGCTGCGATTGCACCTCCTTCAGAAGGATCTCTGCTTTTTGCGCCTCCTCCTTGAGGGTCACGACTTCCTTGGCACTCCCAGCAAGCTCTTCTGTCAGTTTGGCCACCTGTTGGTCAAGATCAGCCTTGGCAGTAGATGCAGCGGCAAGATCATCAGTAAGCTTCTTCAGTTGGGCGGCAGAGTCAGCAGTAAGAGCATCCAGGGCTACCTTGTGCTTGTCCTCCTGCTCCTTGGTACGCTGCTGGACGAGGGCTTCCAGTTCATCGTCTTTGGCGCGGAGGGTGGCCTCGAGGTTCTCCTCCCGGGAGGAGATGCTCTGCTCCTTGGCGTCCAGGAGCGCGGTGCGCTCCGCCATACGGGCCTCCCGGGCAGCAACATCCTCTTTTGCCATAGAGATCGTCTCCTGTTGCCGCAAGAGAGCTTGGAATTACCTGCTGTGCCACTCACGCAGCTCATTACTCTTGTCCCTCAGCTTCTGGCCCACGCTGTTGGCGGAATTGTGTTGCTCCTTGAGTGCCTGCCATTTTTGGCCATACCAATTCTGCATTTCCTTAATGCCCATTGCCACAGACTCCAAGAAGGACAGGTCCATGGCTGCGTCGGCAGGGTCATCGGCTCCTCCAACCTGCTGAGACAATGGTGTCATGATGCGCTAGATCTCCTCATCGAGCTCTGCACTCGCTGTTGCCAAAGAACCAGGGGCTCCGAGATCGGGATGGGCAAGCACCAGCGCCAATTGGCTCGAAGATGGCTGCGGGATCCTAGCCGAAGCACCAAACGAGGGGAGGGGGCTCATGGTTCGAAGGGGAGATTTCTCTTCAATCACCACCCCCGATCCTAGTGCACTGCCGGGGGCTTTCTCTGCCTCCTCCGGGGGCTCCTGGATATCCCCGACAGCGTGTTCCTCCACAGCAGAAATCCTGGTAGCCTCCTCAGCAGCATCTTTTCCAATGCTGACCGCTTCTTCCAGCAAGTCAGGCTCCTCGGCGGATGGAACTGCGGACAAGAACAACAAACAATGATAAGGATGCAAAGAACTTGGGAGTTCAGAGGCTTGAAGCAAAATGCTGAAAGCGACAGAAGACAGAAGGGCAAACGAATTACCGGGAGTTGTTTGCCGTGGAAGGGCTTCGGTCTCCTCGGTAGTACCAGTTGCCGGGATGCGACCACCGCCCTCTTCCTCGGTAACCATGGCGTCAGCTTGGGCCGACCCCTCTGTAGAGGCCCTTGCCGGGGACCCCTCGGCTTGGGTTTCAGGGAGGGTAGGCCCCTCTTGAAGAACCCCGCCCAAGGGGATCTCCCCTTCTTCCTTGGCGGGAGATGGGACGTGTTCCTCCATGCCGCCCTTGGCGGAGGAGACCTGCTTCGTGCTTTCACGCCGAGGGCTGAGCTGGGGGCTTGGCACTGGATCGTTCGCACTACTCCCCGCCAAGCCTGCACCCTCCGGAGGTCCCGACGACTCCGCCTACTTGAGCCGTTTGGACCGATGGATAAGGGTCTCCTCCTCCTCTTCTTCCCTGTCGAAGGTAGCGAACAAGATGGAATCCACAATTCAACAAGTACGCAAGACACAACAAGGGAAGGGACAACATCTGCCTTACTTTGAATCCATGAGCATGGAGCTCAGCGCGAACCCCATGGGCGTCGGAGGTACTCTGCCCCTCTTCGGGGTTGGGGCGGCGGAGCTTCCCGGCAACTGCAGACTCCGCTGGGGCGCGGGAGGCTCCGACACGGATGAGCGGCTCGAAGAACTCGAGTCTGGCTGGGAGCTGGAGTCACCATCCATGTCAACCCGCAGCTTGGCGGGGGGGGGGGGGTCTTGGCCCCGGAAAGGCGAGAAGAATGGCAACGTGCCACACCCGTCCCATCGCCTTTGGAGACGGTCTTCTTCACCTTCTTGGCGGGTCCGGGTGCTGGAGCTGCTGCTCCCCGGCTGGGCCACCTGCAAGGACGGGGTTCCAGGTCTGGTTCTGGGGCCTGAGGACCCGCGGCAAGCCACTCTTCCCGGGGCTGCTCTACCTCCTTGGCGTTGTCCTCTTGCTGGGTTCCCGCTGCCGCTACGTATAGGGCCTCGATCCCGGCAAGCTCATCCCCGGCAGGCTCATTCTCAGCGGCCTCTTCCGTGGTTCACTCCTCGCTCCTGCCATGGAGACCCCTCGCCTTCAGCTTCCTCCTTCTCTTACTCCTCTCTTCCTTTGGGCCTTGCTTTGCCGGCGGCCCGAATCGCCTTGTCCAAATCAATCCGCTTCTTGATGAACGCCTCCTCCACCTTGGAGGTGCGCTTGAACATGTTGGTCTCCACCCTGGTAGCCCTTTCCACCAAGTTGGAAGCCCATGCGAGTTCTTCGTCAAGCTCGGGTAGTTGCCAATCACTTGCAACACCAGGAGCGTTGCAATCGGGCATCCACTTCAAGATTTGGTCCAGGGTGGAGTTAACATTCAGCGGGACGACCTTTGCCGGTAGCTTGAATGGCCCAAGGCTTCCGAACAGTTGTTCACACAACCAAGCATGGCCATAGACTGACAAGTTGTTGGTCAGGCCCGAGTATAGGCGCATCCTGTCCCCCGCCTCTCCGTACCGCCAGGCAAACCTGTCCCTCTTCTGCAGCGTTGCGATACGGCGTCAGAGAAAATCAGCTCCCACTTGCTTGATGGTTAGCCCGGCAGCCTTCAGGCGGGCAATCCTGTTCAGTGAGGCCAAATTCCCTCCAGTCATTGCCACGCACGATGCACTCCGTTCGCGCCTGACAATACTCTGGGGCTTCCTCATCCTGTGATAAGGTGAATACATCCCACACGATTCATCCGTCGTACCCACGTCGGATGAAGACCTATTGCACGCGTTCTTCTATGACCAAACATTTGCGATGCGCACAACATCACAAATAGTTCATAATTGCCAAGCGTGTGTGATAAGGTGACTTTCGCAAACATTTAATAAGAAGGAACTGTGTGCGATGCTGTTGTTAATCGCACACGTTTTTTCTTGGCTGATCGTGTGTGCAGTAGAGATTGATCGCACACGTAGTAGATCCTAGAAACGTGTCTGATCTCCACGTCTATCGCAAATGTTTCGCTTTCGCAAACCGTGTGCAGTGTAATCCCTAATTTAAAAATCACAGATTTTGAATTTGAAAGTAGGCAATCACTTATTTCATATTGAACCATGTTTATTACAAATATAGGTTCAACCGCGAATGCATAATTCGATGCACAGGTACATATACTGAAGAACTACAGAAGCACCAAGTAAAGAATGATGAATCACAGTTGTACTAAAGACTGTGAAGAGAGAGGCGAAAGACATTCTGGTTGCTGGAGAAGGTGAAGCGGAATGCCCATATTGTGCCCTCCTCCATGTGTAATGCGCGCACGACTCTAGGCCAACCCCTTGTGATGGCTTCCCGTCCATCCTTCACTGTCTTCATTAGGTCTTCTCGTTGCTTCTTGTAGTCTGGATGAAATACTTTAACCTTCATTGTGTGTCCACCAATCATGTACTTTGCGAGGTAATCTTGAGTAAACTGCTTCAAGAATCACTGCGAACGAAAAAGATTCAAACATTGTTGTCTAACACCTCATTATGGGCAGTAAAAAAAGAAGGCTGGAGAGTTTGTAGTTACCATCCTACAGCTCACTGTTGTGTTGGATAGAGCGTAAACGAATAATTTGCTTGCCACCATTTGTATCTTTTTCCTAATAATCCTTATCAGTTTCCTCACTTGATGCTTGTTCATGAATATCTCATTGCCCTATACGCAAAAAGGGTCGATGCGTGGATCTTTGCCAAGGGCATATGTACCTACATGCAACACGTCAATATTAGAAGCTATCAAGTGTCCATGCCTGGATCTATATGCACTACATTATGGAACTGTAGGAACGAAGTATGTCTACCAGAGGGGGGGTGAATGGGAGTTTTAAATTTTCTTTTGGAAAACTTAAATCTCTCAGAACCCAACAGGGGAATGAATGAAAAGTAAACTACAGTGAACTAGAGCAAAGTACTGTCGGGGTACACAAACAGGGGCGTATGTTTCCCCTGACTTGTGCACGGACGGCAGGCCTCCACCAGAACAGCGCCAAGTATCCAAGACCAAGCAGAAGAGATAAGCTCTTTGAGAAATTAGAGGGCGGATCAAGAAGACCAAGACCAACCAAATGAGCAAGATACCACTAAGGAAAAACCTCCCTTGCCGGGCAGGCGAGCCTGGCGGGGTCGAGGTTACCCCAAAGACAAGTCTCAAGACTCCCCCGGCAAGCCTGCCGGGGACGCCGAGGGCGGACTTCCCCGCCAAGGCACCACCGCTCCACCTCATAGCAACGCAAGTCACCTATCGGTGCGGTGTCAAGCCCCCAAGTGATTAAGTGGCTGTTATTTGGCACGTGGCAGCCATTTCCGAGGAAGGTCACTCCTAAATGACACCCGTCCAGGAGATGTGTCACGCAGACAGGCGAGAAGGTGGCTGAATGGCGCGGCAAGGTTGCCAGGCTACACCTACGATGTGACACTAAGCGGTGCATTTCATGTGCCTTGTCCTGTCTGCAGAGTTAGGTATGATAGCACTGTGGTTATCTAATCGCTGGATAATGACCGTTTTGCCATTATGGTAACCCCTTGACCTATAAAAGGAGGGCCGTGGCTACCTTAGAGAGGATTTGGACCCCTGTACACTCATACGCGCGTAGCTGCTCTAGTCCCAAGGCGACCTTGCCGAGCTAGAGCGTTGCGTCTCCACCACGGTCCTTTCATCAATCCACCAAAGCAGGAGTAGGGTTTTACGCCTCGCGGCGGCCTGAACTTGGGTAAAAACTGCTCGTGTCATCGCTGTCGTGCTGCTCTATGCTCTCCGCTCTTTGTGCAATGTGCTCTTCCCCCTTGCCGAACCACAAGGGGCCGATGGTCCCATAGGTGGCCGTGTTATACCACGACAAGTACCGAAGGAGAACTTAGACATGCATCGAAGTAAATCATACGAATGAAAGTGCATCGAAGGTAAACATGAGTGACAGAGATAACCGATGGTGCTCGATGGCGACAAGGAATTTGTTCGACCAGTTCGTCCTTCTACACAAGGACTACGTCTGGTTGGAGGGGCTGTGACTTAACACGGAAGATAAACTCTCTTCACCCTATTCTCCTCGACAATCGATTCATCAACCAATGCCGATCACTCATGGTAGATACTTGAAGGCTATCTCCGAACCTTTACAGACTTCTTCGTCGAGAACCACAATCACTCTTGGTCTCTGAAGAAATTGACACCTAACCGTCTAGAGAGTTTGTAGCTCTCAAGAGTAATAGGCGGAGCATACTAAACTTAGATTCCAGTGATGCTGAACCACTATCTAATTCTTTGGCTCTAGGGTTTTCTCTCGGTGGATTATAAACTCAAATCGCTCAGAGAGTGGGTTGCTCAACAATCTTCTCAGAATCAAACGGAGCAGCCACCGTACAAAGCCGACGCGGGGTGGCTATTTATAGCCGCAGCCTTCCCTGATGGGAAATGACCATTTTGGACACTAGGTCCAGCCAATGGCCAACCGACACGTTCACAATGGTCGGATTTTGGAGCAACGGTAACATTACTTGAAGAACAAGTAATGCTAACTCCTCGGTCCGAGTCAAATCTCTCGCAGCGAAGAAGATCACAGTCTCTTGCTGGCAAGTATTTACTCAGAACACAAAGAGATTTCTCTCACAGCTTTCATAGGATTTGGGTTTAGCATCAGAGAATCAAAGCTTTGAACGCTACACCCCTCTTAATAGTACGGTGGTCCTATGACTCAACGAAAGAAGAAGAACAACGAAACAAATGCTACATCTTCATCTCATCTTCATTCTTCCTCGAGCGCAGTCATTTTCTTCGAATGGACACCGAACCAATTGCTTGAACTTCAGAAATTTTTAGGTGTCATTCTTGTTAGCTTCATCTCCGGTGATAACCTTCGCTACAAGGCAGGGAGATTATCTTCGTCGTTTGCATCAAACTCCTCGATACTTCAGGGACCTGTTACTCTATGTGCACTATCAAACACATAACTCCCATACTATTTATGTCAACAAACTCCAAAACATAAGGGGCCTAACATTGCACCAACAATCTCCCCCTTTTTGGACGGTTGTTGACAAAACAGATAATCATCGAAGTGAAGATAGATAAGTGAAATGTAAATTGAACAAGAGTGAACTTGTGTTACTTGACTCGATGATGAAATATACTCCCCCTAGATGTATGCAGGGTCAATTGATATACAATGAGATTCCTTGCAATTCATTAAAATAAGTGGAGGATTTTTCAATCATTCGAGGTAACGATTCGCACTAATGATAAGTAATCCAACGAGAATGTAGTGCAATCATTCATGACTTCTGTCAATAATTCCACCTGCAAAACAAATGCTTCGAGAGAATATAGTGCATCAGGTGGGGTTATTAAAATTACAGCCCATATCAGAAGTTTTACATCAGAGCACATAACGTGGCACAAATAGTCTCAAAAGATGGAGCAAATAAACACAGAGACCAAATCCAACAGAGCAAATCTATCGAAACTCTCGATGTAATTCTCCCCCTTTTTGTCAACTAGTGTAAAAAAGGTGACGAAAAATATGAGTGCGAAAAAAAGGTGAATCTGATTCACTCTGAGGCATCGCCCGAAGAACTGCCCGAAGAAGTTTCTGATTCGGAGGTGGCTGGAATATCTTCAACGTCAGCGGCATCAGCAGATCCTTCAATATTGGCTTGGTGCTGAGAAGACGAAGGCACATTGGGATCAGCCTGTTGAGTCTTGTGAGATAGAGTATTTCCTTCAACGGGTTTCTCAGTGGGCGAGGTTGCTTATGACTCGTCGAGCAGTTTACGCAGCTGAATCCGAAGTAAATTGGTTGTTGGTTCACGAGCTGGCAGAGGCGGAGTGATACGGTCTTGAAAATCTTCAGCTGAAAACCCTTGATCAATATACTCATAGAGTTCTTTGAGATGAGAGTTTCTTAACTGCTTCTTGGAGAAGAACTTCCGAAGCAATTTCCATAAACGCTTCTTGTTTTCTGCCGTGATCATCTGCACAACTTTTGTTCGGTTGTTGATTGCATTTAGTTCAGCAGCCAGATGCTCTTTCTCTTGGCGATCCTCAGCCATATGCTTCAGCAGCAACTGTTGAGTACGCAAGCTCACTTCAAGATGTGAAGGAGGATGTGTGTTCGGTTGACGATCACGCTGAGGTAGCCAAGGTCCGTTGAAGGTATTATGATAATCAGGAGGGCTGGACACTGCTACTTTCCCCGAAGAAAAATCTTCCTTGATTTTTATCGTATCACGAACTGGAGGAATGAAGCTCTTGTGACTGACTTTTGCAAGATATTCGGTCTTCATTGCATAGTCAACCACCTTCTGAATCCAGGGCGCGAATACCTTGATAGTTTTCAGGTGCTGAGCTGAATCTAGGGCGCGAATACCTTGATAGTTTTCGGGTGCTGAGCTGAATCCATCAGTATGCGTAGGAACATATCTTCGACATTGAAGATAAATCCTTGAGAGATGTCGTGGATGGTGTTCCGAAGAACATTAGAAATAGCGTTGTCTGTATTCATTCCAGCCAGCGGACAGAGGGTATAAGTGAGAATATGATATAAGGTCTGATTGTCGAATGTCAAGTGGTCAGGCAGGGGAGGACCATTGTAGTCACGAATTTTATCTTCATCCATTGTGCATCGGAAATCTTCATCAGAGATCGCATCAATGTTATGAACTCGAATCTCAGTCTTGCCATGTTCGAACTGAGGGAAATGAAAATGAGATACAAAGTCCATTGTAGAGTATTTTATTCTCTTTCCTTCAGTCATCCATTCCATGATCCACTTTGTGCTGTCAGATTCATCTCCGGAGATATACAGTGTGGCATAAAATTGAAGAATAATCTCCCTGTTCCATGGATGCTGATATGCAAAGACATGCGTGAGGCCAAAGTCTTCGATGTCTTGCAATACTTGGTTGAAACAGCCGATGTTCTTCATAGCAGCAATATCTGGGAACTCATGAGGAAAAATCTTGAGGCAGTCATAAAGAATACACGAATAGTATATTGCCTGTTCCTGAGTCCAGAACCGAGGAGATTCAGAAGTGCGGGGCTTGCTGTATGGACTCTCCTGAAAGAAAACTGGATGAGTGTTCTGATTGAAAAGAGGACCTTTGACGCCAACGCCGATTGAAAACAACGGCAATTGCTCATGAGGATAAGGGTATTTGAGTTCATCTTCAACAAAGATCACTTCATCACCATAAATTACTGAGTCTGAGTGATGAGGAGAAGCTGATTTTGCTGCAGAAGGATCTACATCTGAAGTTATTCGTGCAGTATTGAGTGAGATACGCAGTGGAGAGGGATGAGACACTCTAGCAGTTGAAACTGTAGTATGGGCAGGCACTGGCGACTGAGAACGTTGTCCTTCGGGAGTCGATTGTGGAGCAGAGGGAGGAACCGTATCATTTGGTTCATCTTGGGCAGGAGAAGCTTGGCGTTCAGACTGAGGAATTTCACCTTCTTCCAAAACATTTTGTCGAGGCGGATTTTCTTCATGGACTGGAGAAACCACATGCACTGTTTCAGTTGGCCTTGGCGAGCTGGGAGCATCTGCAACTAGTGCATGAATTGGCAAAGGAATTGCTCGTTCAGGAGACTTCTCTTTCTGTGTCTCAGCATCAGGAGGAGTGGGAGCATTCTTCTTCGCTATCTTCTTCTTTTCTTTTGCTTCGACGGATCAATGTGCCCTTTGACAAGATCATTGTAGCCAGTAACTTTGGCTTGATGATTGAGGAAGATCTTTCGAACAATTTGATCTAGGTCCGAGTGGAATCCCAATCTTCTGTGCCGAAGGATAGTCAATGCTTTATTGATATCCACATAAGATTCTTCAAGTTGCTTGATGACAAACTTATATTTGGTATCTTTCATATGGTTGTCAAGCTCCTTGAGTTGAGCAATGAGGTCATTGATCTCAACCGAATTGTTTCTCATGTCATGGACCAGATCAGACGCTTGAGAAATTACTTCAGAGGGAATGGGCAAAGATGCCACTTCTCCATCAAACAGGTTTTCGACAAATATGTCAAGCTGCTCCATGATAAAAACTTGATTGAAGTAATGAGGTGCATTAGAGCCATCATTAATCTGTGTAGCAGGAGCAGATGAAACGAGATTTTGCTCGGTTGGAGGCATCAAAGCCAAAGGTTGTGTCAGCTTTGGAGCAAACTGCGTAGCCTTTTCCTTCACAATTTCAGCATTTGTCCGAACATTTTTCTCGGCTGGAGGAGCTTTGATTTGCTTTACCTTTAGCTTAGGGAGCTTTTCTCCTGGCTTAGCAGTGCCTACTGGGGCATCAACTACCAAATCTTGCAAATTAATTGCATCAAGATGAAGATCTGTATTCACTTTGTCAACCATTATGACAGTGGTAGGAGGAGTCTTTCTTTTCAGTGGATTCTTCTTCAGAGGCGCTATTGGGACAGCGCTTGCTCGAAGATCAGGCAGAATAGTGAAGGAGGGTCATCTTCTGCTCCTGTGAGAGGAGGGTCATCTTGATCGGAAGAATCACTTTCATGCTCAATTGGTTTTGCAGGCCTTCTGTTCGATGCACTCTTTTTCTTCAGAGTCGCAGATCTGGGATCATGTTTGTTCTTTGAACGGCATTCTGCTTTTCCTTTAGCCTTTTTCTTCTCGACGTCTGATTTTATGAGACGACGGTTTTCTTCTTCTCTTGCTTGTTCCTTTTCAGCCTTTTTGGCTCTCTTTTCTGCATTCTTGAGACGCTTGGCCTTTTCTTTGGGATAGGAATCAGGTGTCTTAAGAGATGACTCATTAGCGTCAGGAGGTGGTGGAGGCCTTGCCTGGGGTTCACCTGGTCGGATGAGTCCAATTTCACGACAGTCACCCCATGGGGGATGGAAGGCAAAGTTCTTGGCATATCAAGGATGAACCATTTTGTAGTTGAACCACTTCCGTACCCAGTGACGTCGAATCTTTTGCAGACGCCTTTTCCTCCGAGTTGAATCCTCTCCAGGAACTGTGTTGTAGTTTTCATGAGATATGTACTGAGCTGAATTGGTGTAGGGTTGCCTGCCACCTTTCCTTTTCTTCGGAGCATCTGCCTCTTGCTCGTTGTCATTATGTTCGGCTCTTTTTCTTTTGCTGGAAGATGGGCCTACCATTTGGCCCTTAGCATTTGGTGCTTTGGATTTATCAGCTGTTCCCATGAACATCTCTTCTTCATCAGCCATACTGTGTGGTCTAGCAGAATCCTCAACAGACTGCATTCACCTGTGAAAAAGAGTAGGTACGTGGGAAATGGGGACAGGGTTACAAATGTTCTCAGCGAATGTTTTTCCGAATAATATCATTTTGAGGAAGAATCATATACAGACTTTGAGAGATGTTTCGAATGAATGAAACAAATAGATCGTGCTAGTAAGTTTGAAGAAAATACTAGACAGTGAGCTAGACATATCATTCGAGCGAAACATAACCCAAACCCTAGATCTGGGAGAGTTGGATGCGAGGTACAACTACAAACCACATCCGCACTAGAAGAGTAAAAACCTAGATCTAAGACATGCGGTAAAATCGGAGATTATTAACCGCGGACGAACTCAACTCAAGAAGGAAGAAGACCCGAGTTCGAACCACACGTACCCTAGCTCAGTGACGTGCAGCAGCTACGGCGGCGCGGGGAAGAAGATGTCCCGCGGCAGCGTGGAAGGACTCCTGTGACCTCTTTCCAGCAGCTAAGCGGCGAAGGGGTCGTCGGCGTTGAGCTCAAGGTGGAGAACTACAGCGAGGATTTCGGTGGAGAGGAGGCGAGGAGAAAGAGAGTAAAGAGAAAGACAGTATCGGTGCGGTTTATATATAGGCGAGTGGAAATAACCGTGCGCAGAGGATTTTGATTGAATGGCCTCTAAGCAGAGACGATTGCGACTCAAAGGCCAGGATAGATTGGCAGAAGATGTATTGCATGTGGCAGCCATCATAAGAGATCGTGGTCCTGACTTGGGCGGGAAAACCCAAATTTTGGACAGCTTTCGCCAAATTAGATTAATGTTCGGACCGAATCTTAATCGTGGTCAAGGACATCAGATAAAGTTTCATTCCAGATAAAATTTGAGCATTTGCAATGGATCAACATAGACTGGAAGAGAAAGAACAGAGGGAAAAACAGGGTCCTAGGCATTTCACTCATTCAGAAAAACACAAACACTCGAGCAAATAGCTATGAATGAAATGCATTCGGATGAAGTCAAAACTTATCGATCGAAGAGAAAACCAACGAAAGAGAATTGTGGTGGCACTACCCACCGTATAAGAACTGTATGACCCCGAGCCTCGCACAATTATCGTGCCACCCGGTTAGTCTAGTTCTTCGTTAATGTATTCACTCTCAGAAAGAAAATTTCACTTTGTCGAAATTTTCAAACTCTTCGAGTGTTATGCACCCATTCCTTCTAAGACATGGAAGTGTTAGCACGGGTGCCGAGTCCAGCTTACTGCATGTTTGCGAAGTCTAGGATATTTAGCTCACGCTGTAACGTGCAGAATCTTTTCTCGTCGAGAGGCTTGGTGAAAATATCAGCGAGATTATCTTCGGTCTTGACGTGATTGATAACGATATCCTCTCGAGCAACATGATCGCGAATAAAATGATGTCTGATGGCAATGTGCTTCATGTGAGAATGCTGCACAGGATTGTGTGCAATTTTGATGGCACTCTCATTATCACAATACAGAAGGATATGCTTGACCTTGATGCCATAATCCTTCAGTGTCTGCTTCATCCACAATAGCTGAGTGCAACAAGAGCCAGCAACAATATATTCGGCCTCAGCCGTAGACAAAGATACACAATTTTGCTTCCTTGATGACCAACAGACCAAAGATCTACAGAGGAAATGACATGTCCCCGAAGTAGATTTCCTATCAACCAAGTCACCAGCCCAATCTGAGTCTGAATAACCAACAAGATCAAATTGTGCTCCCTTAGGATACCATAAACCGAAGGTGGGGGTGTGAGCCAAATATCTCAGAATGCGCTTGACCGCTTGGTGATGCGATTCTTTCGGTGCAGCTTGATAGCGGGCACACATGCAAACACTCAACATAATATCAGGTCTGGATGCACATAGATAAAGAAGAGATCCAATCATCGAATGATAAGCTTTCTGATCGTAATCCTTACCATACACATCTGCATCCAGCTTACCATTCGTGGGCATAGGAGTTTTATAGCCCTTGATTTTGGAATCTTGCATTTTGAACTTCTTCAGGCATTCTTTCAGATATTTCTCCTGAGAAATGAAAATGCCATTTGCTTGTTGATGAATTTGCAATCCGAGAAAGAATTTGAGTTCACCCATCATTGACATTTGACATTTATCAGACATTATTTTCCCGAACTCTAAGCTGCAAGCATTGTTAGTACAGCCGAAGATAATATCATCCACATAGATTTGACATACGAATAGATCATTATCAACAACACGAGTGAAAAGTGTGGGATCAGTGGATCCTGGCTTGAACCCTTTATCGAGCAAAAACTTCTTCAGGGTGTCATACCAAGCTCGAGGGGCTTGCTTTAGCCCATATAAAGCTTTCTTCAACCTGAAAACTTTGTTAGGAAACTCAGGGTGTTCAAAACCAGGTGGCTGTCTAACATAAACTTCCTCATCAATTTCACCATTGCGGAAAACACTTTTCACATCCATTTGGTAAATTAGGATATCATTGTAATTTGCATAAGCGAGAAGAATGCGAACTGCCTCAAGGCATGCAACAGGAGCATATGTTTCACCGAAATCAATACCTTCTACCTGTGTGTACCCTTGAGCAACAAGTCATGCTTTGTTTCTCACCATGATGCCATTCTCGTCTTGCTTATTGCGGAAAATCCATTTTGTGCCGATGATATTGTGCTTCTTGGGATTCGGTTTGTCAACCAATCCCCACACATCATTTAATTCGAGCACCAACTCCTCTTGCATGGCATTCATCCAATCTGGATCATTCATGGCTTCTTCATATTTGGTAGGTTCTGCCAATGACACAAAAGAGAAACTGCCACAGTAGTTAGCCAAGCGAGTGAGTGAACGAGTTGTGGGTCGATAACCTGGATTCTCAATTTCATCGAGAATTAATGAGGGATCAACTCGATTTGCCACACGAGGATGAGCATTTTCTTTGTGATGATCATTGTCATTTTCATCAGCATCAGTATTTGTATCATCATTCCCTTCAGGATTGCCATTTTGATCGGCATTTGGATTTTGATTGCCATTTCTTCTCGGAAGAGCATTTGTTTCGGCAGTGGCTTGACGAGTTCTGCTTCGAGTCATAGGAGCATCATCATCAGAAGACTCAGGTGCATTTCCTTCAATAGGCTTGACGCTCCCAATGGCCATTTGCCAAATAGCATCAGATATCAGTGGTTCATCTATCACATATGGCAGGTGCTCCTTTTGAGAGCCGTTAGATTCATCAAACCGCACATTTACCGTTCCATAACTTTCATGTGGTGAGAGTTATAGACACGATACATATGCGAGTTTGAGCCATAACCAAGAAGAAAACCTTCATGTGCCTTAGGTGCAAATTTGGAAGAATGATTCATATCAAGAATGTAACAAGGTGCACCAAAAACACGTAGATAAGAAACATTTGGTTTCTTGCTAGTGATAAGCTCATATGAAGTTTTCTTAAGGAACTTGTGAAGATAAACACGATTGATAACATGACAGCCAGTGTTAATAGCATCAGCCCAGAAGCGAATGGGAGTTTTGTACTCACTGAGCATAGTTCTTTCCATTTCAATGAGATTTCTGTTCTTTCATTCAACAACTCCATTTTGTTGGGGAGTGTATGCAGCAGAGAACTCATGAGTAATACCATGTTCATCGAGAAATTCAGCAATATGAGTATTTCTGAACTCAGTTCCATTATCACTTCTGACATGCTTAATTCGCACATCATATTCATTCTGGACCTTCTTAGCGAAGCTTTTGAAGATATCTTGAGTACAAGTCTTGTCTTCGAGAAAGAATACCCAAGTGTATCGAGAGAAATCATCAACAATAACCAGACCATAATGACTGCCACCAAAGCTTGCATAATTTTGAGGACCGAATAAGTCCATATGAAGAATTTCCAGTGGTCTTGTGGTGGTCATAACTGTCTTGGATGAATGATGCTTCTTAGCCAATTTACCAGCCTCACAAGTGATACGTCTCCAACGTATCTATAATTTTTGATTGTTCCATGCTATTATATTATCAGTTTTGGATGTTTTATATGCATTTATATGCTATTTTATATTATTTTTGAGACTAACCTATTAACCTAGAGCCCAGTGCCAGTTTCTGTTTTTTCCTTGTTTTTGAGTTTTACAGAAAAGGAATACCAAACGGAGTCCAAATGAGCTGAAACTTTACGATGATTTTTTATGGACCAGAAGAAGCCCACGGAGTATCGGAGATGGACCAGAGGAGCCACGAGGCATCCACAAGGGTGGAGGGTGCGCCCCCCAGGGCGCGCCCCCCTACCTTGCCACTGTCTCGTGGACCCCCCTGACTTGAAACCGACGCCAAAAATTCCTATAAATCCAAAAACCCCCAGAAAGAAACCTAGATCGGGAGTTCTGCCGCCGTAAGCCTCTGTAGCCACAAAAAACCAATCGGGAGCCCATTCCGGCACCCTACCGGAGGGGGAAACCATCACCGGAGGCCATCTTCATCATCCCGGCGGTCTCCATGATGAGGAGGGAGTAGTTCACCCTTGGTGCTGAGGGTATGTACCAGTAGCTATGTGTTTGATCTCTCTCTCTCTCTCTCTCTCGTGTTCTTGATTTGGCACGATCTTGATGTACCGCGAGCTTTGTTATTATAGTTGGATCATATGGTGTTTCTTCCCTCTCTATCTCTTGTTGTGATGAATTGAGTCTTGCTCTTTGAGGTTTCGTTATGTTGGATTGAGTATTGGATTTGAGAACACTTGATGTATGTCTTGCGATGGGATATCTGTGGTGACAATGGGATGTTCTATTGATTCACTTGATGTATGTTTTGGCACTCAACTCGCGGATTCCCGAGGTGACATTGGGGTAATCTATGCATAGGGGTTGATGCATGTTTTCGTCCTACGTTCTCCGATAGAAACTTTGGAGTGATTCTTTGTTGCACGTTTAGGGATTGTTATATGATCCAATTATGTTATCATTGTTGAGAGAACTTGCACTAGTGAAAGTATGAACCCTAGGCCTTGTTTCCCAGCATTGCAACACCGTTTTTGCTCACTTTTGTTACTTGCTACCTTGCTGTTTTTATATTTTCAGATTACAAAAACCTATATCTACTATCCATATTACACTTGTATCACCATCTCTTCGCCGAACTAGTGCACCTATACAATTTACCATTGTATTGGGTGTGTTGGGGACACAAGAGACTCTTTGTTATTTGGTTGCAGGGTTGTTTGAGAGAGACCATCTTCATCCTACGCCTCCCACGGATTGATAAACCTTAGGTCATCCACTTGAGGGAAATTTGCTACTGTCCTACAAAACTCTGCACTTGGAGGCCCAACAACATCTACAAGAAGAAAGGTTGCGTAGTAGACATCAAGCTCTTTTCTGGCGCCGTTGCCGGGGAGGTGATTGCTTGAAGGTATATCTTTAGATCTTGCAATTGTATCTTTTAGTTTCTTGTTTTATCACTAGTTTAGTCTATAAAAGAAAACTACAAAAAAAATGGAATTGAGGTTGCCTCATATGCTTCATCTTTTTAATGTCTTTCGTGAAAATGATGGAAAGGAAAATTGTGCTCAAGTGTTAGAAGAAGAAGTCTATAAAATGTTTGGCACTAATTTTTTGAATGATTAGCATGATTGCAATGTTGTTAGTATGAATTCTTTGAATATCCATGATGCTAATGGTATGCAAAGCCACAAGCTTGGGGATGCTATGTTTGATGAAGATGATATTTTTTGTCCCCCAAGTTTTGATGAGAAAATTTATTATGATGCAAGCATGCCTCCTATTTATGATGATTATATTGATGAAAGTGGGTTTGGAAGAGTGTCAACTTTAGATAATAATTATCCCACTATTTTGGAGGGTGTTGAATCTTATTATAATGATAAAAGTGGATTTGGAGAAGTCATGACTTTATTTAGTAATGATTCCACTATCTTGGAAGAGGTTTCAATTGATTATGATGAGAATGAAGTTGCTACTTATGATGATTATTGTGATGACACTTATGTTATAAAAAGTAGTGATGATTATATTTATAAAACTTGTCATGATTATGATTACCCTTTCTCTGAACATTACTCTTTTAATATGGAAACAATTTATAATATTCGAGTTTCTTATGATACTCCCACTATTCCGAATGAAAATAATTTTGCTTATGTGGAGAGTAGTAAAATTTCTATGCTTATGAATAATGAAAAGAATGCTTTATGTGATGGCTATATTGTTGAATTCATTCATGATGCTACTGAAAATTATTATGAGGGAGGAATATATGCTTGTAGGAATTGCAATAATATCAAGTTTCCTCTCTATCTATTGAAAATCTTGAAGTCATGCTTGTTTTGCCTTCCTATGCTAGTTGATTCTTGTTCCCATAGATTATTTGCTCACAAAATCCCTATGCATAGGAAGAGGGTTAGACTTAAATGTGCTAGTCATATGCTTCATGATGCTCCCGTTATGTTTCAATTCTTATCTTTTATGTGAGCATCATTGAAATCATCATGCTTAGCTAAAAAGGCATTAAAGAAAAGCGCTTGTTGGAAGATAACCCAATATTTACCCCTACTGTTTTTGTGTGTTAACATGATTAATCTACTGTAGTAATCATGTTTTATAGGTTTTTTTTCAATAAAGTGCCAAGTAAAGCCTTTGGGATAGTGTGGTTGATAGTTGACTTGATTCTGTGCAAAAACAGAAACTTTTGCGTCCAGTACAGAAATTCCTATATTTTAATAGAACGTGGAAAACTTCTGAATTTTTTACATTTGATTTTTATACAAATTTTCTACGTTTTCCTAATTTTTAAGAATATTTGGAGTAACAGAAGTATGAGATTAATTCATATCTTTACAGACTGTTCTGTTTTTGACAGATTCTGTTTTCAATGCATAGTTTGCTTATTTTCTAGTTTTTATGGCTTATATTGCTTAATATAAATTTTAGAAATGATAGGGTACAGTAGGTATCATGTGATAAAAAATTTTGAATCTTGTCTTGACAGTACCAAAGTGAATGATTTGTTTTATCATACTAACCCATCTCACGAAGTTCCGTTAAGTTTTGTGTGATTGAAGTTTTCAAGTTTTTTGTGAGATATCGATATGAGGAGAATAAGGAGTGACAAGACCATAATCTTGGGGATGCCCAAGGCACACCAAGGTAATATTCAAGGAAGATCCAAGCAACTAAGCTTGGGGATGCCCCGGAAGGCATCCCTTCATTCGTCTTCAACATTATCGGTAACCTTACTTGGAGCTATATTTTTATTCGTCACATGATATGAGTTTTGCTTGGAGCGTCATTTTATTTTATTAGTATTTGCTTGCTGTTATTTATAGTAATGTTTTGTATCTTTTAGTTCAATAAAAGTGTCAAGTTTAGCCTTTACCATGCTTATTTTGCAAGTCTATATGTTGCTGTTTTGAAAACAGAAAGTTTTCTATCGTTGTATGAATTCTTATGGAAAGTAAGAACACGATAAAATCTTGAAATTTTGACACAATGAGTAACAACAAATTTTCTACAGTTTGGTTATTTTTTGGAATTTTTGGAGTTAGGGAAGTATGAGTACAATTGCACTCTTTACAGACTATCCTGTTTAGACAGATTGCTGTTATGTTTGCATTGTTTGTATATGTTTGCTTGTTTAATGATTCTATTTGAGGATAGGAGTATTAAATATGCAGAGGCATTTAGTATGCAATGTTAAATAATAATTTTAGTGATTTTCTACAGTAGAGAATGATAAGGTTTTGCATTTGATTTATACTAACTTTTCTCACAAGTTCATGTTGAGTTTTGTGTGCATGAAGTTTTTAAGATTTAGGGAAACCATGATATAAAAGGAATTAAGGGGACACAAAAGCTCAAGCTTGGGGATGCCCAAGGCATCCTTAGTTAATATTTCAATAAGTCTCAAGCATCTAAGCTTGGGGATGCCCCGGTAGGCATCCCACCTTTCTTCATCAAAAATTGTCGGTTAGTATCGGTTGAGCCTAAGTTTTTGCTTCTTCACATGATGTGTGCTATTTTTAGAATGTCATTTTATTTTATTTTGCTTGCTGTTTGAATAAAATATTAAGATCTAAAATTTTAAATGAGAGAGAGTCCTCACACAGCTACATAATTATTTGACTACTCATTGATCTTCACTTATATCTTTTTGGAGTAGTTTGTCAGTTGCTCTAGTGCTTCACTTATATCTTTTTAGAGCACGGCAGTAGTTTTATTTTGAAGAAATTGATGAACTCTCATGATTCACTTATATTATTTTGAGAGTCTTTAAATAGTATGGAAATTTGCTTAGGTTATGAATTTAGTCCTAATACGATGGGCATCCAAGAGGGATATAATAAAAACTTTCATATAAAGTGCATTGAATACTATGAGAAGTTTGATTCCTTATGATTGTTTTGAGATATAAAGATGGTGATATTAGAGTCATGCTAGTGAGTAATTGTGGATTGGTAGAAATACTTGTGTTAAAGTTTGTGATTCCCGTAGCATGCACGTACGGTGAACCGTTATGTGATGAAGTCGGAGCATGATTTATTTATTGATTGTCTTCCTTATGAGTGGCGGTCGGGGACGAGCGATGGTCTTTTCCTACCAATCTATCCCCCTAGGAGCATGCGTGTAGTACTTTGTTTCGATGGCTAATAAATTTTTGCAATAAGTATGTGAGTTCTTTATGACTAATGTCGAGTCCATGGATTATACGCACTCTCACCCTTCCACCATTGCTAACCTCCCTAGTACCGCGCAACTTTCGCCGGTGCATTAAACCCACCATATACCTTCCTCAAAACAGCCACCATACCTACCTATTATGGCAATTCCATAGCCATTCCGAGATATATTGCCATGCAACTTCCACCGTTCCGTTTATTATGGCACGCTTCATCATTGTCATATTGCTTTGCATGATCATGTAGTTGACATCGTATTTGTGGCAAAGCCACCATTCATATTTTTTATACATATCTCTCTTGATCATTGCACATCCCGGTACACCGCCGGAGGCATTCATATAGAGTCATATTTTTGTTCTAAGTATCGAGTTATAATTCTTGAGTTGTAAGTAAATAGAAGTGTGATGATCATCATTATTAGAGCATTGTCCCATGTGAGGAAAGGATGATGGAGACTATGATTCCCCCACAAGTTGGGACGAGACTCCGGACTAAAAAAAAGAGAAAAGAAAAAAGAGAGGCCAAAGAGCCCAAAATAAAAAAATGAGAGAAAAAGAGAGAAGGGGCAATGCTACTATCCTTTTTCCACACTTGTGCTTCAAAGTAGCACCATAACCTTCATGATAGAGAGTCTCCTATGTTGTCACTTTCATATACTAGTGGGAAATTTTCATTATAGAACTTGGCTTGTATATTCCAATGATGGGCTTCCTCAAATTACCCTAGGTCTTCGTGAGCAAGCGAGTTGGATGCACACCCACTTAGTTTCTTTTTGAGCTTTCATACACTTATAGCTCTAGTGCATCCGTTGCATGGCAATCCCTACTCACTCACATTGATATCTATTGATGAGCATCTTCATAGCCCATTGATATGCCTAGTTGATGTGAGACTATCTCCTCCTTTTTTGTCTGCTCCACAACCACCATATTCTATTCCACCTACAGTGCTATATCCATGGCTCACGCTCATGTATTGCGTGAAATTTGAAAATTTTTGAGAACATCAAAAGTATGAAACAATTGCTTGACTTGTCATCGGGGTTGTGCATGATTTAATACTTTATGTGATGAAGATGGAGCATAGCCAGACTATATGATTTTGTAGGGATAACTTTCTTTGGCCATGTTATTTTGAGAAGACATGATTGCTTTATTAGTATGCTTGAAGTATTATTATTTTTATGTTAATATTAAACTTTTGTTTTGAATCTTATGGATCTCAACATTCATGCCACAATAAAGAAAATTACATGGATAAATATGTTACGTAGCATTCCACATCAAAAATTCTGTTTTTATCATTTACCTACTCGAGGACGAGCAGGAATTAAGCCTGGGGATGCTTGATACGTCTCCAACGTATCTATAATTTTTTATTGTTCCATGCTATTATATTATCTGTTTTGGATGTTTTATATGCATTTATATGCTATTTTATATTATTTTTGGGACTAACCTATTAACCTAGAGCCCAGTGCCAGTTTCTGTTTTTTCCTTGTTTTTTGAGTTTTACAAAAAAGGAATACCAAACGGAGTCCAAACGAGCTGAAAGTTTACGATGATTTTTTATGGACCAGAAGAAGCCCACGGAGTATCGGAGATTGGAGACATTGAAGGTTGGGCTAACACCATATTCTTCAGGAAGATCGATCTTGTATGCATTGTCGTTGATGGCTTTGGTTTGACTAAATGGCTTAGAGACTTAATGAGGTAGCTTTTGGAAAACTCTTGTTGGAGGTGGTTGGCAGTTCCCGACCAAGCATTGTTCACTGGAGTCGAACAATGTTTCGTTCAGCAGCAAACTCGAGTTCTGGGAACCTTTCGCAAGTTGGGATATCCAAACTCGTGCAAAACATTGTTTCGTCAGAATCGGAACAATGTTTCTTCAGCAGACAACTCATTTCTCATGAATTCCTAACTTTGTTTCTTCGCCATAAAACACTGTTTTGCACAGGCTGAAATGTGTTTGGCCTTCTTCGATATCGCACCTGAGTTCAACCAACAACAAAGGAGGTGAAGGCACAACCATGTTTTCAAGGTCAAATGATAGACTTAAGTTAGAGTTCACCTGATCATGTATTTGCATTGCGCGACTTCTTGTGATTGGACCGTTGATGATTGGTGGTGTGGTGCCCATGACTGGGATGTCCTCATCATCCCCCCCTCTTGAGAAGGAGTCGTCCTCGACTCTAAAGGCCCAAAGTATGGAAAGATTGGAGACATTGAAGGTTGGGCTAACACCATATTCTTCAGGAAGGTCGATCTTGTATGCATTGTCGTTGATCCTGTCAAGCACCGCAAATGATCCATCGCCGCATGGCTGCAATTTGCACTTGCGTTGCTCAGGAAAACGGTCCTTCCGAAGGTGTGCCCATACCAAATCACCTTGCTCGAACACCAGCTTCTTCCTGGTCTTGTTTACCCGCTTCGTATATTGCTCAGTCATTTTCTCAATGTTCTCCTTTGCCTGGGCATGAAGTTTCTTGACGAAATCAACACACTTACTTGCATCAAGGCTGGTTCGTTCCTGAAGTGGCAAAGGCAAAAGATCGATGGGAGCTAAGGATGGAAATTTTACCCATGGGTACGGGTACCCGCGGATACCGTACCCACATGGGCAGGGTATGGGCACAATTACATACCCACGGGTAATACCCATACCCTACCCATTAAGTCATGGGTAGGGCACGGGTATAGCCTTTCGCCCATGGATATACCCATACCCTACCCGTTTATACTGTCATGTGAATCCTACCCGTGATTCACAAGTGTACCTATGTGAAAGTTGTGTCGTGAGCTTATGAACCTATGTTAAATTTGTCACCAATTGTCAATTTGAATTGAGATAATTGTCATATACTCATCTATCTATTATTGAGTTGAGATCAATGATTTTTTTGTCAAATGTGCTATAAATGAATGTAAAATTTACGAATAATTTGTGTACTGTTTGATCTACCTGTTGGGTACCCAATGGGTATGGGTACCCGTCGGGTATGGGTACAGGTAAAGTTTCATACCCATGGGTACGGGTATGGGTAGAGTTTTGTACCCATTAACTAAATGGGTATGGGTATGGTATTGCTCTACCCACCCCACACCCTACCCATTGCCATCCTTAATGGGAGCAATAGGTTTGAATCCATAAACAAATTCAAATGGGCAAAATTTAGTGGTCGAATGTACCGCCCTGTTATACGCGAAATCCACATGAGGTAGGCACTCTTCCCACATCTTCAAATTCTTCTTGAGGACTGCCCGTAGGATCATGGACAACGTTCGGTTGACAACTTCAGTCGGTCCATCAGTTTGTGGGTGGCATGTCGTGGAAAATAGGAGCTTGGTGCCAAGTTTTCCCCACAAGGTCTTCCAAAAGTAGCTCAGAAATTTGATGTCACGGTCTGACACAATCATGTGTGGTACTCCATGTAGCCGCACAACTTCCCTGAAAAACAGATCAGCAATGTGTGAAGCATCATCGCTATTATGACATGGGATAAAATGTGCCATTTTGCTAAAACGATCAACTACCACAAACACCGAGTCACTCCCCCTCTTAGTCCGTGGTAAACCAAGAACAAAATCCATAGAAATATCTTCCCACGGAGTATTCGAAATAGATAGAGGAGTATATAAACCATGAGGATTCAAGCGGGACTTAGCTTTGTGACAAATCTCGCATCTCATCACGCAGCGTTCCACGTCACGTCTCATTCGCGGCCAAAAGAAGTGATCAACGAGCACACTTTCAGTTTTCTTGGCTCCAAAATGTCCCATGAGACCACCAGCTTAAGCCTCCTGCAAGAGCAACAAACGAACAGAACAATCTGGGATGCACAATTTGTTAGCTCGAAATAGAAATCCACCATGCAAGTGAAACTTCTCCCATCCCTTTCCCTTGTTGCACTTTGAAAATGGTTCAGCAAAGTATGAGTCGTTAGCATACAATTCTTGGATGCTTTCTAAACCAAGGATTTTAACATCAAGTTGGGAAAGTAAAATGTGATGCCTAGACAATGCGTCGGCAACAACGTTATCCTTCCCTTTCTTGTACTTGACAATATAAGGAAAAGACTCTATGAACTCACTCCATTTTGCATGTCTACGGTTCAGTTTGAGTTGGCCCTTTAGATGTTTTAAAGATTCATGGTCAGAATGTATTACAAACTCTTTTGGCCACAAGTAATGCTACCATGTTTCCAAAGATCGAACAAGTGCATACAATTCTTTAGCATAGATGGAATAATTAAGAGTTGGACCATTAAGCTTCTCACTAAAATAGGCGATGGGTTTACCTTCTTGCATTAGAACTCCACCAATGCCAACACCAGTTGGATCACATTCAATCTCAAATGTCTTACCAAAATCAGGAAGTGAAAGCAATGGGGCTGATGTCAATCTCATCTTCAGTTCTTGGAAGGACTTGTCTTGGGCATCACCCCATTGGAATGGAGTGTCTTTCTTTGTTAACTCATTCATTGGTGCAGCAATGGTGCTGAAATCCTTCACGAACCAACGGTAGAAACCTGCAAGTCCGAGGAAGCTACATACTTGGCTCACATTTTGTGGAGGCATCCACTCACGAATAGCCTTGATCTTCTCTTCATCGACCTCCACACCATTTGCTGAAACAACAAAGCCAAGAAACACAACCTTGTTTTCAAGGTCAAATGATAGACTTAAGTTAGCATTCACCTGATCATGTATTTGCATTGCGCGACTTCTTGTGATTGGACCGTTGATGATTGGTGGTGTGGTGCCCATGGCTGGGATGTCCTCATCATCTTTTTTTTCAGTACAAAAGATCCAACAACAAGACTCGAAGAAAACAGCAGCAACTTTGAATAGAACTTGGTGCAAACACAAAGAGGAAAGCAAACAACTAGATCTCAGCAAACAAAGGCTTGGATTTTTTTGGTGACTTTTTGGCTTTGGACTCTAGGACAGGGAAACCCAAACTAAAAAGGATAGATCTAGCTACAAGGATATAGATCCTACCGTGTGTAAACCTTGCTCTGAATAACAGATGATGCGACACCATCTTCGGAGAAGAGGGTGTACAAGGGGAGGTCCGATCTTCATGGCGTAGGATCGATAATGGATGGGGATAACTAGCTGCAAGCAGCTGGAAAACGAAAAATAAGAGATTAAGACCCGACGAGGAGGATGCTCACCGAAGCCTGCAATCCGAACATTCGCCGATCCACAACCCGCAATACCACCCCACACAACCACGCTCAACTCGTGAAGCACGGAATAGGTGCAATCCGCAAGGGAAACCACGAACTCTAACCCACACAACACGATCTAGTCGTGGAGCACGAATTAGGAGCAATCTCTTAAGGAATCACGAGAATAAGGATAACAAGAGCTCTTCAATCTCAGGAGGAGTCTATGTCTTCAGTCTTTGATAGAAATGGCAAAAGTCTCCAACGAAGGGAAGAGCTAGCCTATTTATAATCGGGTAACCCCCCTGATAGGTGTGAAAGAGAACCAACTTTGGTTTGACTAAATGGTTTAGAGACTTAATGAGGTAACTTCTAGAAAACTCTCATTTGAGGTGGTTGGCAGTTCCCGACCAAACATTGTTCACTGGAGTCAAACAATATTTCGTTCAGCAGCAAACTCGAGTTCTGGGAACCTTTCGCAAGTTGGGATATCCAAAATCGTGCAAAACATTGTTTCGTCAGAATCGGAACAATATTTCTTCAGCAGACAACTCATTTCTTATGAATTCCTAACTTTGTTTCTTCGCCATAAAACATTGTTTTGCACGGGCTGAAATGTGTTTGGCCTTCTTCGATATCGCACCTGAGTTCAACCAACAACAAAGGAGGTGAAGGCACAACCATGTTTTCAAGGTCAAATGATAGACTTAAGTTAGCGTTCACCTGATCATGTATTTGCATTGCGCGACTTCTTGTGATTGGACCATTGATGATTGGTGGTGTGGTGCCCATGGCTGGGTTGTCCTCATCAGGTTTAATGGCGACGACTGTGACTCTGGGGTGCTGGTCCTTAGGGCCTCCTGCGCAAAAAAATTCAGATTATCATTGACAAGGTCTCGGCTCTCGGAGAGGAGCGGCACCATCGGCTCGTCGGCGACTCGTTCTCGCGCGTAGTGGCCATTCGGTGGTACATGATCCTCCGTGTAATTTTATTTTGTTTAGGGTGCTTGTATTTCTTATGAACCATTATATAATTGATTTGGGTTCTTTTTGGGTAAAAAAACGCTTAGAAATTTTGACATAAGCCTTTTCTAAAGTTGGGTCCTATACGGTTCGCTCAAGATATTTCTCGCGACCTTTTGAACACGGCATGTGTAGTGGAGTGGATCAGGAAAAGTGCAGAACTTTTTGTTTAAAGCGCGGCACACTTTTGTCCCCAAGGACTTGCTGCGTAGCCGCCCCGCCCGTAACACTCGCTCGCGTCACGCAGAAAATATTTGTAGGAGATAAGGCCTCAGCGGTACATGCGACACGCCGTACGTCGCATTCCTCGTGGCCCGCCAGCCTAGCCTCGCCATGCTGATATGATACGCCTTGACATGGCCATTAGATATAGCTAGCGAATACGTACTACTAGTAACAAGTAGGATCAGTACTGGTAAATAAATTTGTGACGAGTATACGCACGCCGCGCGTTTACATACATACGGCCTTGTCGGCTGGCTAGATATTTATTTCGTCGGGTGGTGCGTGCGTGCGGCCCCATATAACGTTCGCCCTTGGCCGTCGTCGAGGAGAGCAAGCCTGCGTACGTCGTCCGCTACCCTCGGGCCGTGCGGCGCGCCCACCCGGACGTGGCCGTCGATCGGATGGACGATCATCTGGCGGTGCTGGCGCGCGGCGAGGGGTGGACGGAGGAGCGGCACGCGGCGTTCCTCAACGGCGTGGAGCGCTCCTTCGTGGAGGAGGTGCTCGTGGGCGCCGCCGGCGTCAGCGAGGAGCGGCGAGCGTCGCGCAGGCTCTGCCACCGGGGGCCGCCGCCCGCCGGCGGCCGTGGGCAGCTCCCGCTGGATCGCCCCCTCCCTGACAGCGCCGTGGAGTCCAACCGCCGGGGACCCTCCCGGTCTGAAGCCCGCGACGCCAAATGACGCAAGGTTGGTCGATCTATGTCTACGATCATTCTTTCCTTCCGCGCGGCGCGCGTCAGATCACACTGTCATGTGAAATACTGCAAGTTAGATTCACCAAATACGCGTGTGTTATTATCATCCTTTGCGTAGTCCGCAGCAAGCACGCCGGTTAAACAACTCCACCACAAAGAACATCAAACACGTCTCTCATCCACACAGCTGTAGTCGTTGCACGTAACGTTCAGTACAATCGTGAGCGTCTGCTCGCGCATAACTTGTTCCGTTTCCCTTTGCCACCATAGTATAGTCATCATAGGCTAAACTTCACAAACAAGGGTGTCACGGTAGGTTCATTTCCTTATTCAAGCTCTACGAATGTATAACATGCTTTTTGCAACCAAAGAAAATAATCTATATCATGCATGCTTCTGTGTAGTACCATAACATGATTTGTCTCTTACAATTTACATGTAGATTTGTTTCACCGTTTTATATGCATATTTGTTTCTCCATCCAAAATAATTTCAACAAACAATGTTTTTATTGACTCATATCGTTGCATCAAGATGATACACATGTACTTCCTCTGTCCGGAAATAACTGACGCTCAAACGGATGTATCTTGCACTGAAATAATTGTCGCTCAAACGACAGATAAATCCGTTTGAGAGACTGTTATTTTTAGACGGAGGGAGTAGATCGTAAGAGAAGATATGTTTTGGAAAAAAGTACTGACATCTCTATTTTTGTTTTTGCTCTATGTGATTTGCAGGTTGTGTCTCGTGAATCTGAAGTTAACTAGCTAGCTAGAGTGATAAGTTTCCTTCTAGGATCGTAGCCTTCAAAAGTCCAAAGTTCTTGTATGTGTCACAGTGGAATTGGTGTTTTTCAGACGAGCGCTGCTATACACACGACATATTTGCGCCCGCCCCCTGAACGATCCTACATGGCAGCGTCATAGCGAGCATGCACGCACGAGGCAATTGAGGACTCTGTTCACCTACAGGCCAAGCCCAAGCGTCAGCCGCAGATCGTGCGGAAATATCGTCCGTGAATCAGTTTCGTTTCCAAATCCGTGCAGTCATGCAGATATTTGTCTACATCAACGTGCCTTTCATGGTGGGGCATGGTGTGTACGTTGGTGATGCGCTAGTTCATCTTCAGTTATCTTAAGGAGCTCTCTTCATAAACTGTGTCCGTTGCTCACCATATGCATGATATTTATGCAACTGTGCAGATCTTTACCATAAACTTGCCAATTAGTTCGTGGTTGCAATGCAAGGCGGTGCAATATATTTTAGTAAGGTTATCAGTAAGGGAATAAGATTGTAATCACTAAGCAAAACAATGCGGAATTTCATGTTCTAACGCACAAGGGAACACACAGTTTGGCAGGCCCGACTAGGCCGATTTTCTTCGCTGCGGACCGTTTTCTTTGGGATGACCATAGCTCCTTTTTCCTTTTACCTATCGATATTTGCTGGGTTTTTTTCTATTTTTCTTAATTTTCTCTTTTCGCTTCTATTCTTTTTTTTTTCTCATTTTCCAGTTTTTTCATGGGTTTACTTTCTCAGTTTTATTTATTCTTAATTTTTTCCTGTTTGTTCAGTTTCCTTTCTTCTAGTTTTCAAGCTGTTTTTGCTATTTTTCTATTTTTAGTTTTCAAATTTAATTCAAATAATTTTTTTTTACTAAAAATAGAAAATATTTTATATAACTCAAGAATTTTTTCAAAATTCATTAACATTTTTTGAAGATGTGAATATTTCAAAACCTATGAACTTAGCATTGCTGATATTATTTTCTGATGCTGATAAGAAGTCCAATCAAATTATTTCAAAAAATATTCACAAGTTTTTGAAGTTTTTTAAATGTTTATGAACCTTCAAAATGTTCTCAATTTTTAATATCTACACAGATTTTTACAAAATATTTTTTTAAGAAGAAAAAAGAAAAACTAGAAGAATAAAACAAAACCGGAAGAACTCAGCCAAAAAGCCATAAGAACAGAAAGGAAAATAAAACAAATGAAAAACCTAATGTTAATGCGCCTTTGAAACAACTTTATTTAATATTAGTTGATGGTTTCACTAAAAGGCATAAACACATTTCAAACATAATATAAGTTTTTAAAGTATGTGATTTTTTTTAGACTAACCTTTTCCAAAATCTGGGTTGACACTTCATTTAGTAACACTTACTTTACTTAAACTAGACGATACTCCGCACGTTGTTGCGGGAATGTTTTGCAATATATTCAGTTAGAATTGGTTGCATGGAACATGTATATTTGGAGTAATAATATGAGAACTAAAGCTGAAAAAAATATAATTTGTGGTATTTGATTATTGTATAATGTAAATATCATAATAGAATGTAAATTCTCATGCATGTTTGCATGTTGAGGTAGCTTTTTATTATGCATGATTGCATGTTGAGGTGGACCTTTCTTCATAAATGTTGAATGATGAGGTGGCATACTTGCATGTTGAGAGAAATAGACTAGCGGGGGCTAGCTATTTAGATATAGAAGATACGTGAATTTTACAATATATGATAATTATAATAATGCTTTAAAAAGTATGGAATATTTTTTATGCTTTGAAGTCTTTTGAAATTATATGAACATTGTTTTTGAAAATGCTCATGTGTTGCAAAAAAACTTTTCACACGTATTACATAAATGTTCACTGTTCATAATTTTTTTGTTACAAATCTTTTATGCAAAAAGGTTTCATGTATGTGGGGCTGTTTTCTATGGGATAAGCCTAGCACCTTTTTTTTCTAACGGTTTATTTTCTCTTCAATTCATATTTCTCATTTTTTTTATTTTATCATGGTTTTTCTTTTCCTATTTCATTTTTACATTATGTTCCATTTCTTTCCTTCTATTATTTCATGTTGGTTTTGCTATTTTATGTTTTGTTGTTTTCAAAATTTATTAAAATCCTGGAAATTGATTATTTCAAAAATATCAAAAGTGAATGAACGTTTTCTAAGAATTGATTTTTTTTTAAACCTGTGAACTTTTTTTTTGAATTTCACAATCATTTTTTAACTTCCGTGAACACTGCATCCAATTAATTTTAATCAAGTCAAAATAAAAAATTGAAGACAATTCTTGACCAAAGAATCCTTAAAGGAAAGGAAAATAATATAAGACAAACTATTGTAAAAAGTAAATGAAAAAAGCGAACATTTCATGCTTAAATATCCTGCAAGAGCATAAAAATTATTCTATAAGAAAAGAGCGTAAAAAATGAGATTTGTGAAAAGGATCTCCAATTAATTAGTAGCAGAAGTCCCTTATTAAATAACTTAGCTCAACTTCCCACGGGCTTGACTAACAAAATCATGAACATTTTTTATTGTTCACGAATTTTAAAATTTATGAGTATTTACTAAAACCTAAATATTTTTCTAAATATACAAAAAAAATCAAACATTTTCGATTTAAAAAAGCATGAAGCCATTTATTTTGTTGTCGTGACCAAGTAGCAAGCGGTTTTCTTATCAAGCGTGCGAACAACTAATTTCTACTCAGGCAAAGCATCCATATTTCTAGCCAGCGAGGAGGTTTAGAGCTTGACCGCTCTTTTAAAGCGATGTAGTGCCTATTCGGCGCTTAAAGATTGGCCCAATAATTTGTATTGCTGGTATTACTTTCAGATTTTGATAAGAAGTGCAATCAAACTATTTCAAAAAATGTTCACACGTTTCTCCAAAAATAAAATTGTAAATGCTCATGTATTTTCAAAATGTATATGAACCTTATGTCTTGAATTTTTAAATCTTTAAAATATCCAAAAATACGTAAACTCCTTAAAAGAACGAACAAAAAAAATTATAAGAGAATTAAAAAAAAACTGAAGAAGCCACCCAAAATAGGCAAAAAAAGAGAAAGAAAATAAAAGAAAAAATCTAATGTTAATGGGCCGCAGATGTGGCCGACCCAAATTACCTACCCATGTGAGTCACACTCGGCTATATCACATAGAGATCGCTAATACAATATCTCGGCTTCCCCACGATATAGCTAGTCATCACTTTTGGCGCCCCTATCACAGGCCAATACCGTTTTCTCCATTTTTTCCTTTTCATTTTCTATTTATGTATTTGTTTTATTTTTTCATTTTGGTAGCTGCTAAAGGAAGGCATTTGTTTTATTTTTTCATTTTGTTAGTTGCTAAAAAAAGGTATTTGCTTTATTTTTCATTTTATTAGTTATAGACTTATTTTTTACCCATGTTAGCTCCTACAACTCCTCAACCACCCCCACCCACCACCGCCGCCGCCGCCGCCGCACCCAACGTCGCGCCGCCTAGCTTGCCCCATGCCTCGCGGATCCAGATCCACATGCTCACCGCCTCCACCGGGGACGCCTAGCACGGAGGTGCCGCATATGCCACTCCCGTTCGTCTATCAGGCATTTCCCAAGATGCCGCGCCTGATGGGATCGATGTCGTCGACGACGCTTGCGGCAACGCAGGCGCAACGGTGGCGAGAGCGCGCGATGAGGATCCGCGACGACACGCTCTCGTGGACTCTATGTGTGAGGGAATGGAAGGAAGAAGAGCAAGCCATGGAGGAGATCTCAGATCCAAGTTCGAAATTCTGGAGTCAGAGGTATGTCCAGGTGTGCAAGGAACATGCTGACAGAGAGTTGCTGAACCTTGCTCTTCAGATCTACTTCGAGGGCACTATGGAAGAGAAATCGAGGATGCCACATCCAACTGCTCCTCCGGTGGCCTTCGTCAACTGGGAGAAGCAGGAAGCGAAATCAGAGGTTCTGGACCGCAGTATGCGATGGAATGCCTTACTGGACTGATGCCTACCAGAGTCCCGCCGGAGCCAGGGGAAGTAGATCCATGGCCGTACCCATTGCCAACACTGGCGACAGATTGAGCAAGTTCTCTGATATGCCTGGGTCTGCTGGAAGGTCCTCTGCGCCGGACAGAGAGGCGGATGGTGGTGGCCAATTCACACCCCCTCCTTGATCATGAGGAGACGGGCAAGGATGGAAGTGGCCTTCAAGCAAATCCCAGCATCGCCATGCCGCCATATCTACCAGGATGGTGAATGGATCACAATGCTGAAGCAAAACAGACTCGGCAGAAGGAGAGACTCGTCAAAGCTGCACAAACAGTTGGGGAAATCTGGTTTGCCTCTGACTATGGTGACTGCAAATCTAGTTCGTCAAAGCTC
The DNA here is from genome assembly GCA_011799875.1 of Thinopyrum elongatum. Lineage (NCBI taxonomy): Eukaryota > Viridiplantae > Streptophyta > Magnoliopsida > Poales > Poaceae > Thinopyrum > Thinopyrum elongatum. The sequence goes on along the minus strand of CM022302.1, from coordinate 401,631,526 downwards.
CAAGGAGAGGGAGCTGGCTCATGCCCTCCCACGCCAAAGGATCTGGAAGGGGAAGAGGGGTCACCGATGGCCGATCTGAATGTTTGTGGGAAAATTCTGGTTGGCAGCATCTAGAGTGAGACATATCACAGAAGAGGCGACCCCAGGAGATCGGTAATTGAGCTAGATACCTCCCAAATATCACCTCTGCTGGTCATGGATGCCCCTGGTGTGCACTGAACTCCTATAGTCCAGTTTTAGAACAGAAAAGGGGTGCGTCTGGCGCTCTTTGGGCTTGCAATTCAAACAGTTGCGGATGAGGTTGCGGAAGCACATAATGCAAAAAGTGGTGCGTCGAAGACGGGTTCCACCTTTGCGCCACTTGAAAGGATCGATATGGTCGACTAGAGGGGGGGTGAAAAGGAGACTACAAATTTTAATCTTTCTTGTCAATTTTAAGGTTTAGCGGATAAATAGGATTCACTAGATATGCAACTAGGTGAACACAACCTATATGATAAGCAAGCTTGAGGCAAACTATGCTAGGCAACAATCTAATTAGCAAGCCAACAAGCATACAAGGCAAAGTGAAGTGCGGGAAAGGATTAACCACAAGAGAGACGAGGATGTGGATTTTATCCTGAAGTTCACTCTTCCTTGGGGAAGAGCTACTCTCCGTTTAGAGCGGTGCCAGAGCCAAAGCTTGCGGAATGCCACCGAAGTCTCATCGTAATCTCTTTCGAGTCACCCCCAACGGATGAGCCTCGAATCACTAGGGGTTGGTTTTGAAGGCGACCACCACACCTTTACAAACTTCTCTGGAGCACACCACAAGCAAGGAAGCTTTCGGAGGAACCTCTAACTGCCTAGGAGCCCAAGCTCCAAGAGTAACAAGTCAATGGGGAAGAAATGTTGTGGGGAATGCGATTTGGTTTGGTCAAAGTGTAGATCGGGTCTTTCTCTCCCAATCCCCAAAGTTTCAACAAGTTTGGGTGGAGGGATTGAGAGTATTGAGCAAAATGAGGTGTAGCAATGGTGGAGCTCAACAAGACATTAGGGTTAGGGATGGAGGAAGAAGAAGGGGGCTTAATATAGTGTTCTTGGCTGGGTGGGGATTTCTGCCCGTTGGACCCCGTGCGCACGGGGTACTCAGGAACATTTGCAGACCCCGTGCGCACGGGGTACCCAGAGAGTTTAGGCAGCACCCCGTGCGCACGGGGGTCACCCCGTGCGCATGGGGTACCTAGAGAGGTCCTGACTACCCCGTGCGCACGGGGTATCCAGAAACTTTCTGTTGCAAACTTTCTGGGTACCACATCTAGCACACTATGGAAAATTTGTGGTAGGATTGGGAAGGCTGGTGTATATGTTTTTGGTAATGGCATTCCCACACAACATAGATCCACAATGACCCCTCTTAATAGTGCGGTCTTTCCTACGCCTTGAATCGAACCAGAGAGAAAAACCTTCGAATCATCGAAAAACCACGCCTTTGATCTTTTTGAATTGGTGGTGGTGGTGGGGGGGGGGGGGGGGTCGCACACCTCCATCAAGAATAACTTGGAACCAATATCCTGAGATAAACTTTAGCAACTGATATTAGTTCCACTAACCATATTGTCATCACACCAAAATATAATTTAAGTGACAAATGCACTTTCAATCTCCCCCTTTTTGGTGCATTGATGACAACATGGTTAGGACATGTCATCAAATATACATCTAAGAAAGAAGCCATGCGACAATGATTGATCAAAGGAGCTCCCCCTATATGTGTGCATGGATAAAAGATATGCTTGAGAATGCATCAAGCACACACATATGAGGCTCCCCCAAGATCAATATTGTCAAGGCATGAGATCAACATAATAAAACCTATAACGGTGCCTAGATCTCATGCAACGGTGTGGTGAGCAAGTATCGAGAGACAACATAATAAAAGCACATCATGATAATAGCATAAGCATAATAAGCATATAAGGTTCATGATAAAAACTAGAGTCTCATGAGCTAACAACGAGTAGCTCACAACCACACCAAGGAAAGCAAATAAGAGTATCTCAAGCCAATTAAACACAACCAACAAAGCGAAATAAACCACGAGGCTTGAGATCTCAACCCACTCTAAAGAAGACACCACTTCTCCCCCTTTGTCATCAAGACAACAAAAAGGGAAAAGGCAACACAAAGACAACACAAGACAAGAGGAGGCGCGCTCGAAGCATCATCAACATCATCATCATCAAAACACCATCCCGCCATCAGAAAGGAACAAGCTGTGGCCACACTATCATTTTTGTCGGACCCTGGACAAACCTCCTCACCAGCTGCAGCACACTCAGCCTTCTTCTGACACCTCACAAGCTTGTCCTTGTTGATCTCCTTTACCTGACGGCGCTGAATGGACTGACACATCTTGAACAAGTTGCTCATGGTCTTGAACGAAGACCTCTTCTCCCCTCCGGTGAAGCTAGCCTCAGACACCACTTTCTTGTCCTTACAACGAGGAATCCGGGCAGTGGAGGACATGCCAGGAGTGTATGTCGCACGCTCATCGAGCCTAGGATTGCACCCCTTCTTTGCAGGCACATAGGGAGCAGGAGCGGCAGGGGTCCAGTTGGAGTTGTGCTTAGGGATCGATGTCTTGTACTAAGAGATGTACTTAGCTAGGCAGACTGACTCAATCAACGCCTGGATGAACGGAGCATAGATCAAAGACTTATGCTCTTGCACACACTGACGAAGCTCGTAGAACATGAAATCCAGAACATCTACCTTCTTCTTCTGATGCAAGTACATAAACACACCCAACATGGAACTCCTCATGTTATGTGAATCACCCGCCTTAGGTGTGAGCGTGTACCTCACGATATGGCGCATAGTATCATAGATAGGCACAAGGTCTTTGATGGAACCAGTGACAAACGACTTCTCTTGTTTATATGCAAAAGCAATCTCATCCTTGTGTTGCTGCCCACTCTCACGAACACGGCCGAACTCATCACTTGCAGCCTCTTCATCAAAGAATGGGTATGGAATGATCTCAAAAGCTTGGCCATAGGAGCAGAGCACCGATGCGTCCCAGACATCCAAGTGAGGGTGCGAGCAGAGTCATTGGTGAAGTACACGGTGGCAAAGAACTGCATCACAAGATCCTCATTGTATGGATGGCTGAATGTGACAAAAGGAAGAAGGCCCAACCTCCCAAGAGCAGATTATACGTCGGGATAGAGATGATCATTGTCCCGGAGACACTCAACATTGATTTGCTTGTGTGGAGCAAACTTCTTAGCCTTTGTCATAAGCAACTCATGGTAAACTCTCTGCTGAAATGCATTCTTGAACCGAGGATCCACCCCCAAACCGGTGGCAGCTTCATAAGGATGTGCCTGCCTCTCAGCCCAGATCTCTGGCTTGCTCCATTGGGCAAGAGGAAGCCCCCTAAGATCGCGCCCACCTGGAATGGCTTGCTCGGGACTAGGCTCCTCTTCATCTTCATCATCACCATCAACAAAATCATCCTCAGCTTCTATCCCTGCATCAGTGGGGTTGACATAGTGAGCATCTTCCTGTGAATCATACTCCTCCTCTGAATCCTCTGAGGCCTCAACCATAGGCTGCTTGGTGGCGGCACAGCGAGCATGACCCTGAGAAGAACCTTGACCAATGCCCTCTGATGGCTGATGACGAGCAATAGTGAATTCCTTGGAACCTGCCTTTGGGTGCTTGCGATGAAGCTCGGACCTCTTGTCAGCGGAGTCTAAAACACCACAGCAACAAAATACAACAAACACAAGACACACAAATGAGTACAAGTGCTCGAGGTGCTGACGAGGAATGGAGACAGACATGAAACAGTACTGGCGTCTCTGTGTACCCCGTGCGCACGGGGGTCCCGTGTGCACGGTACACGACCGTGGACACGGGGCCCCATGCGCACGGGCGTCAAACACCCCGTGGACACGGGGGGTTGCCCAGTGGCAACCACTTCCAGATCGAGATCCGGGAGTGGGTGCTGCAGAGGGACCATCACAGTTCTGCACACCGATTCTTGTCTATTCCAAAGAAAATATCAGCCCTAACTAGAATATGAGGGGAGCCCTAAAGACTAGCAATGGAGCCATGGAGCAAAAGGAAGGAGAAGGGGAGGGGAAATACCAGAGGAGGACCCCATCCCGGAGGATCTCTAGGAGCAATGGATCCCCACGGCGCATTGAGGAGCACCGGAGGGTGGAGGCGATGGCGGCGGCCCTGGAGGCGTCCTGGGGTGTGGAGGAGGCGAATGGGTGGGAATGAACCCTAACCCTCCCACGCCCCACATCTTCAAGGTCAGGAACCGCACACCCCGTGTGCATGGGCTAAAGAGCCCCGTGGGCATGGGGGCCCGTGCGCACGGTACATGCCCGTGGACACGGGGTATTCAAGATCTTTGACCAGGAATAATCCTAGAAGGTATGGCTGAATGTGAATTCTTGCCAAGACTTGAAGGAGTATTTCGGTCTAATTTCCGAATTCGTCACACAAGAAGTCCAACACTACTAGAAGGATATATGAGGAGCACTTGTACAAGATGAAAAGACCAACAAATACGAAACACAAGAGAAGCGCAGACCCGAAAGCAAGAACAACACACACAAGAAAAGGACTCGACCTCCAAAGAAGGGTGGTGGCCGAAGCCACCATGTTTGAGTTTGTTTGGTATGGCACCGCGAAGATATGAACCTTGGGCGCAAGACCAACACTCATCTTTGAAGCACAAGTGCCACCTAAAAGTGACTAATGTGAAAGATTTTGTTCAATTTATGCACTACTAGGATGAGGTAGCTCATGAGTTGAGCTAGCTCCCCTAGATATGTGCCTACACCTAAACAAGAAATTATATGAGTATGTGTGCATGGGCAAGAGTCTCAGCCCAAGTTACTTATATCCATGATATTTAGCTCATGCCTTAACTCGCGGAATCTTGCTTCATCAAGTGGCTTGGTGAAAATATCAGCAGGTTGCTTCTCGGTATTGACATGGAATAAATCAATGTATCCCTTGGCCACATGATCCCGAATCAAATGATGACGAATCTCAATATGCTTGGTCTTGCTATGTTGCACTGGATTTTCGGCGATCTTGATTACACTTTCATTGTCGCACAAAAGAGGCACTTTGTCACATTTGACACAGTAACCATAAAAGTTTATCTCATCCATAGTAAATGTGCACAACAACTTCCTGCGGCAATGTACTCGGCTTCGGCGATTGAGAGAGATATACAATTTTGCTTCTTTGAAGACCAACTTACCAAAGATCACCCTAGGAATTGACATGAACCGGAAGTGGACTTGCGGTCAACCTTGTCTCTGGCCCAATCTGAATCCGAGTATCCTACTAACTTGAATGTTGATCCTTTGGGATACCAAAGGCCCAAGTTTGAGGTATGAACCAAATATCAAAGGATTCTTTTCACCGACGAAAAATGGCTCTCCTTAGGAGCGGATTGAAATCTTGCACACATGCACACACTCAACATAATATCTGGCTGGATGCACAAAGGTAAAGCAAGGAACCAATCATGGAGCAATATAACTTTTGATCCACTTGTTTACCATTGGGATCAAGATTAAGTTGGCCATTTTTTGGCATGGGTGTCTTCTTGGGCTTGACATCTTGCATTTTGAACCTCTTGAGCATGTCTTGAATACAGAGAGATTGGTTGATGAAGGTTCCTCCTCTCAATTGCTTTACTTGAAAACCGATGAAGAACTTCAACTCTCCCATCATGCTCATGGCAAATTCCTTAGTCATAAGATTCTCAAATTCAATGTTAATAGCATGGTTAGTGGACCCAAAGATAATATCATCAACATATATTTGGCATACAAACAATGCTCGTTTTACCCTCTTTGTGAAGAGAGTGGAATCTATTGCCACGATCTGGAACCCCTTCTCGCTTAGGAACGCCGTAAGGTGATCATACCAAGCACAAGGTGCTTTTTTAAGTCCATGGAGCGCCTTATGGAGTTCATAAAAGTGAGAGGGGTGATTGGGGTCTTCGAAACTGGGAGGTTGCTTGACATACACCAACTCCTTAAGAGGACCATTAAGAAATGCACTCTTCATATCCATTTGGTACAATTTAAAATCATGATGAGAGGCATAATCAAGAAAGATATGAATGGACTCAAGATGGGCAATGGGGGCAAAAGTTTCACCAAAGTCCAAACCTTCAACTTGGGTGAACCCTTGTGCCACTAACCTTGCCTTGTTTCTAGTTACTTGTCCATGTTTATCTTGGTTTGTTCTTGAAGATACACTTTGTTCCAATGATATTATGGTGCTCCTTGGGTCTCTCCACAAGAGTCCATACTTTGTTGCGGGTGAAGTTGTTGAGTTCTTCATGCATGGCATCTACCCAATCCGGATCGTCAAGTGCACCTTCAACCTTAAGGGGCTCAACACAAGAGACAAACGAGTGATGTTCAGAAAAGTTTGCCAAACGTCTACGAGTAGTTACCCCCTTTTTCATGCTTCAATAGATGTCCTCGGTGAGGTGTTGGAGATGCTTTAACTTGGCGGCCACTTTTTGCTCTTTGAGTGCTAGCTCTTCTTCACTTGGTTTTGAACTTGATGAAGAAGCTTGCCCTTGAGATTGTTTTAGCCTTGGAGACACCAATCTCTTCACAACCACAAGTTCTTGTTCATTAGGAAGTGACGATGATTAAAACACTTGTGATTGGGGTTGATCTTGATCTAGAACTTGAGATTGATCTTGAGCCTCAATAATTGGTTCTTCACCATTTGGTTGAGCTTGCCCTTGATCTTGCTCGGGAACATGAGGGACTTGATCTTGTTCTTGGATAGGTTCATGATCTCCAATAGCATCTTGTACAAGTGGTGGCGGTGATGACATCCCTTGTGGAGACTCCACAAGAGGGGCTCTTACTCCTTCTTCTACTTGGACTTGGGGTGTTTCTTGTGGACGAATATGGCCTATCCCCATAGTCCTTATAGCTTGTGAAGGAGTCTCATCACCTACAACACTAGGAACAATTTGCTCCACATGGGAGCCGTTATCTTCATAAAACTCCACATTTACCATTTCCTCAATGCATCCGGTGGATTTGTTGAGAACTTGGTAAGCATGAGAGTTTGATGCATATCCAACAAATATGCCCTCATAAGTTTTAGGCTCAAACTTTGCTAAACGGGATTTTTTGTTTAGAATGAAACACTTACAACCAAATACCTGAAAGTATTTGATGTTAGGCTTTCTCCCGAGTAGGAGTTCATACGGGGTCTTGTTCTTGTTCTTGAGCTGGCAAAGATAAAGCCAGTTTGAAGCATGACACGCGGTGTTGATAGCTTCGGCCCAAAGCTTGTATGGAGACTTGTACTTGTTGGAAATATGCCCTAGAGGCAATAATAAATTGGTTATTATCATATTTCCTTATTCATGGTAAAGGTTTATTATTCATGCTAGAATTGTATTGACCGGAAACTTAAATACATGTGTGAATACATAAACAAATACTATGTCCCTAGTGAGCCTCTACTAGACTAACTCGTTGATCAAAGATGGTTAAGGTTTCCTAACCATAGACATGAGTTGTCATTTGATAATGGGATCACATGATTAGGAGAATGATGTGATGGATAAGACCCAACCGTAAGCTTAGAAGTTGATCGTATCAGTTTATTGTTATAGCTTTCTTCATGTCAAGTATCTATTCCTAATACCATAAGATCGTGAAACTCCCTGACTCCAAAGGAATACTTAGTGTGTATCCAAATGTCACTTCATAACTGGGTGATCATAAAGGTGCTCTACAGGTATCACCGAAGGTGTTTGATGGGTTGGCACGGATCGAGGTTGGGATTTGTCACTCCTTGTGATGGAGAGATATCTCTAGGCCCTCTCGGTAATACAACATCATAAAGAGCTTGCAAGCAATGTGCCTAATGAGTTAGTCATGAGATCTTGTATTACGGAACGAGTAAAGAGACTTGCCGATGACGAGATTGAACTAGGTATGGAGATACCGACGATCGAATCTTGGGCAAGTAACATATTGCATACGGGATTAACCGAATCCTTGACATTGTGGTTTAACTGATAAAAGATCTTCGTGGAATATGTAGGAACCAATATGGGCATCTAGGTCCCGCTATTGGTTATTGACCGGAGAGGTGTCTCGGTCATGACTACATGATTCCCGAACCCACAGGGTCGCACGCTTAACGTTCGTTGACGCTAGAGTACTATTGGGATATTTGATTATTGGTAACCGAATGTTTTTTGGAGTCCCGGATGAGATCCCGGACGTCATGAGGACTCTCAGAATGGTCGAGAGGTAAAGATTTATATATGGGAAGTCATATTTTGGGTTCCAAAAAATGGTGCAGTTTTTTCGGTATTGTACCGGGAAGCTTCCAGAAGGTTCCGGAGGGGTCCGGAAGTCCACAAGTGGGTCGACCACATCCCAAGCGCTGGCATGGGCTGAGGGGAGGCACCCTGGCCTTATTGGTCCAGGCGCACCAAGTCCTCAAAAGCCCATGCGGCTAGGGAAGGGAAAAAGGGGAGTCCTAGTAGGAATAGGATTGGACTTGGAGTCCAAGTCCTCTCCCCCTTGGCGCCAACTCCTATTAGGAGTAGGCCTGGACTCCCAGACCTCCCACACATATAAATATAGGGGAGGGAGCACAGCAAGGCACCCCAAGACATTGGCATTGGCTGCTGCCCCGTCTCTCCCTCTCGGCATAGTTCTCGTCGACGGTTTTTTGCTTATCGAAGCACTGCCGTTGCTCCACCACCACCATCACCACCACGCCGTTGTGCTGGTTGTGATCACATATAATTCTCCGCCTTCTCTTGCTGGATCAAGGAGGAGGATACATCATTGAGCCGCACATGTGCTAAACTCGGAGGTGCCGTCCGTTCGGCACTAGATCGGTTGGATCGTGATCGGATCGTGCAAAGTACGACTACATCAACCGCGTTATATACGCTTCCGTTTTTGGTCTACGAGGGTACGTAGACTGTCGGGGATATCGTGCGACATATGCCAGGGGGTGGCTTATCGTGGATGGGGACAAAAGTACGTCGCCGGGCTCTAGAAGCGGGAGTGAGCGAGACCGCGTACGCTTGCGAATCTTACCCAGGTTTGGGGCTCTCCTAGGAGATAACACCCCTAGTCCTGCTCTGCGGGGTCTCCGCATGATCACTACTTCATAGGTAGCTACAAGCTTGCTCCTCGAGCTGTTTGGCTAGAGGAGGAAGAAGGGCAAGGCAAGCTCTACTCCACTCTCTCTGCGTGTGTGTGGGTGCTCGACGAGGCGTCTGCCAAGGTGCCAACCGCCAACCCCTTGCATGGGGTGACCTGGGGGGTTTATATAGGCCTACCCCCCAGGGATACAATGGTAATCCGGCCGGGCGTAGGACCCGGCCGTCAGTGTCTCTGGTCGCCGGCTTCTCCGCCGACTGCAGGGGGCCGCCGCCTGGTGGGTCCCCCCGGCGGTCTCGTACTCGGCCGACAAGCCGGGCCTGCCACTTGCGGGTCCTGTCGGCTATGTAGCACTGTAGCCGTGCCACTAATGATGCATGCTTGGTCGGGGAGAGCGTGGCTACAGTTCCGCCCCCTGGCGGGCGTTTCACTGTAGCCACTCCCCGTCTCTTCTGGTTAATGACCCATAAACTTCAAGGAAGGGGGAGGGCCACCTGCCAGGAGCCGACCTCCCACTGAGCCGACTGGTCTAGGCTCGCCGCCTTCTGGCTTGTCACGGACAGGTAGGGCCCACCGCCTGCGGGCCGTACTGGCCGCCCGTCACGGGAGCATGGCTTCCTCTACCATGGATGATGTCATGAGCGGCATGGCAACAGTCCTGCGCTGGGCGCAGGATGCCTGCTTGGTACGCTGTACTGTGGCCACGTTCTGCCCTGGATTCGGGGGTGGCAGGCCTATACTGTAGCCATGCCCTGTCTCATCATGTTTATGTTGACGCTGACATTGAGGGCGCGAGGGGCCGCCTGCTAGGACTCGGCCTCCCAGGAGGCCGCCTGCTAGGAGTCGGCCCACTTCATGGCCGTCTTGTGGACTCCGCCGCCTCCTGGCAACCGGTTGCTTGGACTAGCCGGCCTCAAGAAGGCGGCCCTTTGTCCTTGATGTTTGAGGGGCGCAGCCTGCCCCGATGTCTTGAAATACCAAAGGGAGCTGATGGGGCTACCCGTGGTCATTTACTCCAACATAGACACACTCTCCCCTCTCATTGCTATGCTTCTCCTAGATAGATCTTGGGTGTCCGTAGGAATTTTTTTGATTTTCATGCTTCGTTCCCCATCAGTGGCATCATGAGCTAGGCCTATGCGTATATGTATATGCATGAGTAGAACACAAAGGGTTGTGGGTGTTGATGCTCAAATTGCTTACCTCTCTTGTCTTATTTGGATTCGGTGGTATTGTGGGATGAAGTGTCCCGGACCAACCTTACTTGTCCACGCACAAGAGATCGGTTCCACCGACAAACATGCAACTTGTTTTGCATAAGGTGGCTAGCGGGTGCCTGTCTCTCCTACTTTAGTTGAATCTAATTTGACGAAGGTGGTCCTTGTAGAAGGTTAAAAGGCAACTTGATTATCACCGTTGTGGCTTTACATAGGTAAGAACGGTTCTTGCTAGTTGCCCATAGCGGCCACGTAAAATTTGCAACAACAAAGTAGAGGACGTCTAACTTGTTTTTGCAGGGCATGTTGTGATGTGGTATGGCCAAAACGTGATGTGATATATGTTGATGTATGAGATGATCATGTTTTGTAATAGGTTCACGACTTGCATGTCGATGAGTACGGCAACCGGCAGGAGCCATAGGGTTGTCTTTAATTTATTATTCATCATGTAATTGCTTTACTTTATCGCTATGCGTTAGCAATAGTTGTAGAAGCAATAGTTGGCGAGATGACCACATGACGACACGATGATGGAGATCATGGTGTTATGTCGGTCATGATGGAGATCATGCCGGTGCTTTGGAGATGGAGATCAAAGGCACAAGATGATAATGGCCATATCATGTAACATATTGATTGCATGTGATGTTTATCTTTTTATGCATCTTATTTTGCTTAGAACGACGGTAGCATTATAAGATGATCCCTTCACTTAATTTAAAGAATTGTGTTCTCCCTAAGTATGCACCATTGCAAAAGTTCGTCGTTTCGAAGCACCTCATGATGATCAAGTGTGATAGACTCTACATTAGCATACAACGGGTGTAAGCCAGTTTTACACATGCAGAATACTTGGGTTAAACTTGACGAGCCTAGCATGTACTGACATGGCCTCGGAACACAGGAGACCGAAAGGTCGAACATGAGGCATATAGTAGATATGATCAACATGGAGATGTTCACCATTGATGACTACCCCATCTCACGTGATGATCGGACATGGGTAGTTGATTTGGATCATGTATCACTTAGACAACTTAAGGGATGTTGATTTAAGTGAGAGTTCATTAGTAATTTGATTAACTGAACTAAATTATCATGAACTTAGTCTTAATTTTCTTTGCAAAATTTGTTTTGTAGATGAATGGCCCGCGCTATAGTTCCCCTAAATTTCAGTGCGTTCCTAGACAAAGCTAAGTTGAAAGATGATGGAAGCAACTATGCGGACTGGGTCCGTAACTTAAGGATTATCCTCATTGCTGCACAGAAGGCTTATGTCCTTAATGCACCGCTTGGTGATGCACCCCTCAAGGCTCGCCTGCAGATGTTATGAGCATCTGGCAGGCATGTTCTGATGACTACTCGATAGTTCAGTGCGCCATGCTTTACGGCTTACAACCGGGGCTCCAAAGATGTTTTGAGCACCACAAAGCATATGCGATGTTCGAGGAGATGAAATTGGTATTTCAAGCTCATGCTCGGGTTGAGAGGTATGAAACCTCCAACAAGTTCTTTAGCTGCAAGATGGAGGAGAACAGTTTTGTTAGTGAGCATATACTCAGAATGTCTGGGTTTCACAACCGCTTGACTCAGCTGAGAGTTAATCTTCCAGATGACACGGTCATTGACAGAGTTCTCCAGTCACTGCTCCCAAGCTATAAGGGCTTTGTGATGAACTATAATATGCAAGGGATGGAGAAAATGATTCCCGAGCTCTTCGCGATGCTTAAGGCCGTGGAGGTAGAAATCAAGAAGGAGCATCAAGTGTTGATGGTTAAAAAGACCACTTGTTTCAAGAAAGGAAAGGTAAAGAAAGGGAACTTCAAGAAGAACGGTAAGATAGTTGCCGCTCCCGTGAAGAAACCCAAGGCTGGACCCAAACCTAAGACTGAGTGTTTCTACTACAAGGGGAATGGTCACTGGAAGTGGAACTGCCCCAAGTACTTGGCAGATAAGAAGGCTAGCAATGTCAACAAAGGTATATGTGATATACATGTTATTGATGTGTACCTTATTAGTGCTCGTAGTAGCACTTGGGTATTTGATACTGGTACAGTTGCTAATATTTGTAACTTGAAACAGGAGCTGCGGAATAAACGAAGACTGGCTAAGGACGAGGTGACGATGTGCGTCGAAAATGGCTCCAAGGTTGATGTGATCACCGTCGGCATGCTACCTCTACATCTACCTTAGGGATTAGTTTTAAACCTAAATAATTGTTATTTGGTGCCTGCGTTGAGCATGAACATTATATCTGGATCTTGTTTATTGCGAGACGGTTATTCGTTTAAGTCAGAGAATAATGGTTGTTCTATTTATATTAACATCTTTTATGGTCATGCACCCCTTGTAAATGGTTTGTTCTTATTGAATCTCGATCGTAGTGATACACATATTCATAATATTGATGCCAAAAGATACAAAGTTAATAATGATAGTACCACATATTTGTGGCACTGCCGCTTAGGTCATATTGGTGTAAAGCGCATGAAGAAACTCCATGCTGATGGACTTTTGGAATCTCTTGGTTATGAATCATTTGAGACATGTGAACCATGCCTCATGGGCAAGATGACTAAAACTCCATTCTCTCCAACAATGGAGCGAACTAGTGACATATTGGAAATAACAAATACCGATGTATGCGGTCCAATGAGTGTTGAAGCACGTGCTGGATATCGTTATTTTCTTACCTTCATGTATGATTTGAGTAGATATGGGTATATTTACTTAATGAAACACAAGTCTGAAACATTTGAAAAGTTCAAGGAATTTCAGAGTGAAGTGGAGAATCATCGTAACAAGAAAATAAAGTTTTATGATCTGATTGTGGAGGTGAATATTTGAGTTACGAGTTTGGTATGCATTTAAGACAATGTGGAATTGTTTCACAGCTCACGCCACCTGGAACACCACAGCGTAATGGTGTATCCAAACATTGTAATCGTACTCTATTGGATATGGTGCATTCTATGATGTCTCTTACCGATTTTCTACTATCGTTTTGGGGTGATGCATTAGAGACAGCCGCATTCACTTTAAATAGGGCACCGTCTAAATCTGTTGAGACGACACCGTATGTGTTATGGTTTGGCAAGAAACCTAAGTTGTCGTTTCTTAAAGTTTGGGGATGCGACGCTTAGGTCAAGTGACTTTAGCCTGATAAGGTCGAACGCAAAGCAGAGAAGTGCGTCTTCATAGGATACCCTAAAGAGACCATTGGGTATACCTTCTACCACAGATCCAAGGGCAAGATCTTTGTTGCCAAGAATGTGTCCTTTCTAGAGAAGGAGCTTCTCTCGAAAGAATTGAGTGGGAGGAAAGTAGAACTTGGTGAGGCAATTGTACCTTCTCTCGAATTGGAAGGTAGCACATCACAGAAAGCAGTTCTCGTGATGCCTACACCAAGAAAAAAGGAAGCTAATGATGATGATCATGAAACTTCAGATCAAGTTACTACTGAACTTCGTAGGTCAACCAGGGTATGTTTCACACCAGAGTGGTACGGTAATCAAGTCCTAGAAATTATGCTGTTAGACAACGGCGAACCTACAAACTATGACGAAGCTATGATGAGCCCGAATTTCGACAAATGGCTTCAGGCCATGAAATCCGAGATAGGATCCATGTATGAGAACAAATTATTGACTTTGGTGGACTCGCCCAATGATCGGCAAGCCATTGAGAATAAATGGATCTTTAAGAAGAAGACAAACGCTGATGGTAATGTCACCGTCTATAAAGCTCGACTTGTCGTAAAGGATTTCCGACAAGTTCAGGGGGTTGACTAGGATGAGACTTTCTCACCACTGGTACAACGAGGTGCTATACAAATGGTTTTTAACCCCTTTCCGCGATGGCATTTTTAACCGTCGCCAAATGAGTCTGTGCGATAGGGGGGTCCTTCCCACATGACCCAAAAACCGTCAGGGATAGGCCCTCCGGTCACACACGCTGGGCAAAATGAGCTCGTGTGCGATGGCCGAGCGATCAAATACGGTTATACGTATAGTTGTGTTAAAAAAATACAATTATACAGGCCCATCGTTTCTGGTTGTAAGTACATCCCACACAGTCAGTCCCGGACAAACGTTTCCGTACGTATGTACATTCCACACAGTCAATCCAAGGAATACGTTTCCTTTCGTATGTACATCCCACACAGTCAATCCAAGAAGTACGTTTCCGTTCGTATGTACATCCCACATAGTCAATCCAGGAAAAACGTTTCCGTTCGTACGTACATCACACACAATTGTCCCCATTAAATCGTTTGTGATAGTGTTGTCATTGCAGACGATATTAACAATTTTACCGTTTGCGTTATTGAATGCATCACACACGGTGCGTAGAAGAAATTGTGTGGCATCGGCTGTCCATCACACACACTTTTTATGTGGTAAATGTTTGCGCATGGTGGCATAACGCAAACAGTTTTCAAGAGGAAGTCGTGTGCGATTGTTCATTGATCCAACATGTTTTATTCCTAGAAACTGTGTGCATTGCCTGAGGTCATCGCCCACGGTGTTTTCTCAATAACCGTTTGCAATATAAACCCGATTAGCAGGCTAATTAGCCCATTATTAATAATCCATTTAATAATCTAATTGACATTTCATATTAAGCACACAATATATTTCATTTTCGTATTAAGGAAGCAGGATTTCATAATTGAAATACATCACAGTACAACATCATATAGCTTCAGCACTCAGCTACCCCATTACACAACTGTACCAGCACCAAGTTTCACATGCAACATCTATAACCTTTCGAAATTAGCATATAGACGGTACATAGACAGATGAATCTCATCTGGAAAACTGCTGAAGTGGAAGGCGAATGTTGAGCCTTCATTGATGTTGAAGGTCTTTGCAACTTTAGGCCAGTGCCTGTGGATGATTGACCGTCCATCCTTCGTCCTCTTCAGGAAGACTTCAATATTGAACCGTGGGTGTTGTATGAATACCTTCGTCGCCTCTTGACCATACAGGTGGTTTGAGAGGTAATCATCAGTGAACTGCTTTCACTACTGGAATCTGGGTCTTTGCCATCTGCCAGCTCTTTGCCGTCTGCCAGCTGATGGCAAAGAGGCTCTTTGCCGTCTGTCTTCTCAAAGCAGACGGCAAAGAACCAGCTGATGGCAAACAGGGTCTTTGCCATCTGCCAGCTCTTTGCCGTCTGCCAGCAGACGGCAAAGAGTTCTTTGCCATCTGCCAGCAGACGGCAAAGTCCAAAGTGGACCCCACGGGGTACTGCACTGGGTAGGTCACACGGGCCACTTCTTTGCCGTCTGCCAGCAGACGGCAACCTGCAGACGGCAAAGAAATCTTTGCCGTCTGCCAGCAGACGGCAAAGAGGTAAGAGGGGCCCACAGTTTCACGGCGGTGGCGGTCTAACGGTCATCCTCTTTGCCGTCTGCTGGCGGACGACAAAGAATTCTTTGCCGTCCGCCAGCAGACGGCAAAGAGAAAAAAAAAATAGACGGCAATGCGGGGGGTTAATTTGGCCCCCCGCGCGCGCGCCCTCCTCCACATCTCTTTCTCCCGCCTCCCCACCCTCTGCCTCCCGCGCAGGCCGCCGCCGCCGCCCCTCCCGTGCAGGCCGCCGCCGCCGCCCCCTCCCGCGCCAGGACCGCCGCCGCCCCCTCCCTCCACCCCGCCCGCCGCCCCCCCCTCCTCCCCCCCCGCCTCCCCCCCTCCCCTCCACCCTCCTCCGTCCTCCCCCCCCCCCTTCCCCTCCACCCTCCCCCTCCCTCCCCCTCCTCCCCTCCCCCCTCCCCCTCCCTCCCTCCCTCCTCCCTCCCTCCACCCCCCCCCCCTCCCTCCCTCCCTCCACCGCCGCCCCCCCCTCCCCCCTCCACCACTGTGGCCCCCTCCCCTCTCCACCACGGCGCCCCCTCCCCTCCTCCACTACCGCTGCCCCCCCCCCCCTCCCTCCTCCCACCCTCCTCCACCACCGTCGCCCCCCTCCTCCACCACCGCCGCACCAGCTCCTCCTTGCCCTCTGCCCCCTCTGCCCAGCCCACGGTGAGCACCGGTCCCCTCTTTGTTCTTATTTTTTTTTGCATGTATGGATTTAGGAGTTGATGGATCTGTGGATGGATGGATAGATTGATGTAAGGATGGATGGATAGATGGATGTATGTATACAGGGGCAGTGCCAGCAATCTATGGATGGATGTATGTATATGTGATTTTGAACAATTTGTAGTTGTTATATGGATTGCTAGATGGATGTATGCTGTGTAGATGTATGGATGGAAAGATGGATGAATGCTATATAGATGTATGGGTGGATTTATGTATGGATTTTCATTTAAAAAAATAGTGTCTTTTTATTCCGTTAGGTTAGATGTTGTTGATTATATTGTTCTGCGGTGCTTATGTTGGATTGTTTTTCATGTGCAGGGATCTTCTCTTCACCTCCAGGAGCACTGTCGGTCCCGTTGCCGTTGTCATCGTCGTTCGACTACCACCTCTACGGTCTAAGGGTGAGCTCGACTGTCATCTCCTCCCTGACCTTCCCCTATTTGCTCTGTTCCGGTCGTTGTGTCGATGGCTGGAGTTCGGTGCGGTGTAGTCGTTCATGGGTCGTCGAGGAGAGAAAAGAAGGAAAAGAATCTCCGAGGGGTCGAGAGTCGAGGGTCATCGAGGGGTCGAGGGGTCGAGTGGTCGAGGGATGACTTTCATTCTGATGGTGCTTCCTTTTGAAAGAGATGAGAGTGAGAGATGAGATGCTCTTGAAGGAAGGATACCGGCTGTTCGTAGGTGGTCGGTCTTTCTCGTCCTCCCCCTCTGTGACCTTGGTAAAGCAGGGGGAGGACGAAAAGACCGACCGTCACCGACGGTCGAAATAACATTGAGAGATGAGAGATGTTATAAGAGGAAAGACACCGGCTGTTGTCATAGGTGGTCGTTGCTCCTCATCTCTTGCTGTGAGACCTTGGTAATGCAGCAAGGGATGGGAGTAACGACCGTCACCGACGGTCGAAATAAACAGGCAAGGAGTGCCCCAGCATACATATATACCACCACTTGAGATGTGAGAGTTGTTGAAGGGAGCATCGACGGAATGAAAGTCAACCCGACACCCCGACACCCCGTCATATATTTGTGAATTATGAGTTAGGTCATATATTTTCTGATTTAAATGTGCAGTTCTTTCATTGCTGCGAGGGTCTAGTGTTTGACGACCTCCCCGTGCGTTCGACGAGCTCCGCCTCTGTGTTCATGGGTGAGCACAAATGACATCTCCTCCTCCCCCCTTCATTTGCTCTGTTTCGGTCTTCGTGCCGATGAAACTTGCTAGCTGTAGGTGTCAATCATCAGTATGCGTGACCACTATGCGTCTCCCGTTCGAAAGGGTTACATCTATAAATATGCATTCATTTGCATATTTATAACCGTGATTCTTTTGAATTGTCCAACGTTATCCATGGACAGCCCGAGTATGTGTAGATTGGGTTCATTTTCCCATATGCTCTGCTCCGGATCCGATGCAGAATTTCGTCAGTGCCTCCCTGTTGTTCTCCGGGTACACATCCTCTCTGCTTATTGCCGAGACGTGTATCAGGAGAATAGTGGGGAGGTGCTGCCGAAATTTTGCATTGGATCCGGAGCAGAGCATGGGAAAACGAACCCAATCTACACATACTCGGGTGGGATTAGGACCTATCTTTACCTACTAGCGTCTAGGTTGCATGGACGTAATAAAATTGACAAACTCTATTTACTGATGAATATGGTTTGCTGAATTATGTATGTATTTCTTGTGTGTCCAGTAGCTAGGCAAGATGAGTGATCGTGCGTGGATGTACACCGGTCACACTAGTCAGAAAGACATGACCCGTGAATGGATGAGAAAAACCAATGGGTTTGTGAGAGCCGCATTTGCAAATGGACAGGAAACAACCTGGTGCCCCTGTCTCAAGTGCGACAACTTTCATAAGAAGTCAGAGTTTGAAATGATCAAAGACCTGCAGAAGTTGGGTTTCACACCTAATTATACGGTCTGGACATTTCATGGTGAGTCTGCCCAACATGCCAGAGCTGAGGAGGGCCGTCGTCGCACCGACGAGCATGGTACCGGGATGGAAAACATGGTGGAAGACTTTGATGATGCTCGGGATTCGGACGATGAGATGGAGGAATCTGCGAAGGCCTTCAATGATATGTTGGAATCTTCAAAACGTCCTCTCCACGAGCACACTGAGCTTTGTCAGCTGGATGCCATCGCACAAGTAATGGCTCTGAAGGCTCAATTCAACTTGGGCAGAGAATGCTACGACGCGATGATGACACTATTTGGACGCTTTCTACCCAAAGGCCATGTAATGCCTGCAAACCTGTATCAGTCGGACAAAATCCTCCGTGTACTTAAGATGCCCTATGAGAAGATAGATGCCTGTGAGAAAGGATGTGCCTTATTTAGGCTTGAGTATGCGGACTTGAAGTATTGTCCCGTTTGCCAGTCTTCCAGGTATGTTGAGGTAGACAACGGTATGGGTGAGAAGAGTCAGACAAAAATCCCAGTTAATGTTCTTCGGTATATGCCAATCATACCAAGACTTCAACGTCTTTTCATGGTCGAAGAGACGGCCAGACAAATGACATGGCACAAATTGGGCAAAAGAACCGAACTAGATGCAGATGGGGAGCCGATGTTGGTACACACATCGGACGCTTTTGCGTGGAAGCACTTCGATGCAATACATCATGCTAAAGCGGCAGATCCAAGGCATCCTCGACTCGCCATAAGCACGGATGGGTTCAATGTGTTTGGTATGATGGCAGCCCAATACAGTTGTTGGCCTGTATTTGTCATTCCACTCAATCTCCCCCCCGGACAGATTATGCAAAGAAAGAACATTTTCCTGACGTTGATAATTCCGGGGCCCAACTATCCGGGGAAGAATATGAATGTGTACATGCAGCCGCTTAAGGATGAACTGCAAGAAGCTTGGGATAATGGGATCAAGACATACGACGCCGCTACAAAAAAAACTTCCTAATGCATGCGTGGTACATGTACTCGATGCATGACTTGCCGGCGTATGCGCTATTCGTTGGCTGGTGTGTGCATGGAAGGTTCCCGTGCCCCACATGCAAGGCAGCTCTTGCGTTTCGTCGGCTGCAGGAGGGTGGCAAGTTTTCTTGCTTCGACATGCATAGACAGTTCCTGGATCCTCACCATAAGTTCAGAAAAGACAAGAAGAACTTCATCAAAGGTAGAGTTGTCAAAAACTCTGCACCACCTGCGTTGACAGGCCAACAGACCCTGGATCAGTTAAACTCTCTCGAGCCGGATCCGGAGCGTCCAGGGTATTTCAAGGGGTATAATTCCGAACACGCCTGGACTCACAAGACATGCTTGTGGGATCTGCCTTACTTCAAAGACCTCCTTTGCCCACACAACATCGACGTGATGCACACTGAAAAGAATGTCGGCGAGGCCCTCTTTGGTACATTGTTCGGCATAGAGGGGAAAACAAAGGATAATCCTAAGGCTAGAGTCGATCAGCAGGCTCTATGTGATAGACCGCTACAAAACATGCGACAACCAAAAGGAAAGAAGAACTGGACGAAGCCAAAGGCATGGTTCAATCTTGGAAGGCCAGTTATGAGGGAAATGCTCCTGTGGGTGAAAAATGAGTTGATGTTCCCCGATGGGTATGCAGCGAATCTAAAGAGGGGAGCGAGCCTTGAAAAATTGAAAATATTTGGTCTCAAGAGTCATGATTGGCACATATGGCTTGAGCGGGTAATGCCGGTGATGTTGCGTGGCTTTATCCCTGAGGATGAATGGCTAGTACTGGCAGAGCTGAGCTATTTCTTCCGTGTTCTTTGTGCGAAAGAACTATCACCTGGCTTGCTAGAAGAACTGGAAGAGTTGGCGCCGGAGTTGATCTGCAAGTTAGAGAAGATCTTTCCACCGCGCTTCTTTAATCCAATGCAGCATTTGATTTTGCATCTCCCGACCGAGGCACGATTGGGAGGGCCCGTGCAGAATCGTTGGTGCTACGCAACTGAGAGGATGCAGAAGACGCTTCGAGAAAAATGTAAAAATAAACGTCGAATTGAAGCATCGATGGCCGAGGCATTCATTACTGAGGAGGCGGCAAACTTCGTGACAGCACACTACGAAGCCAAAAATCGTCATTTGCATAATCCGAAGCCTCGGTACAATGTTGGTGACCCTAAAAAGGGTGGATCCAACCTTAGCCTATTCAAAGGGAAGCTCGCACCAGCCGGTGCTTATACTCCCTTATCGTTGTAGGTCGACGAATGGCGGACCATTACGTTGTATATCTTGAACAACCTAACAGAAGTGCGGCCGTACATCGAGTAAGTTCTCGGTACATTGTTTCGCAACCTCTAATTCCTTTGAACTGCTCTTATTCCTGGATATTTGATACAGTCGATACGTCGCCGAATTCTCGAATGGAGCGGTGATCCAAAAGGATTCCGTCGAAGAGTATGAGCTTCTAGCAATGTATGGAGGCGGCTATCCCGGTTTCATCTCTTGGTTCAAACAAACGGTAATTTCCATTAGACCATTTCATTTCTTCTTCTAATTTCTGGCTAATGCAACAATCCTTTTGTATTAAACTTGTAGGCTAGTTCAGAGTCTATGGACGCTGAATTGAGACAAGTCGCTAATGGTTTTGACTATAAGGTCCGTTCATTTGACAAATACGACATCAACGGGTATCGCTTTCGTACCTATGGCAAAGAGCTATCTATGGCCGACCGAAAGTCTACAAATTGTTGTGTCTCTGCTATCGGCGAAGGAGATACCGAGTATTATGGAAGAATTGAAGCAATTTATGAACTTCTATTCTATGGTGCCAACCCACCGAATGTCGTAGTCTTCAAATGTTATTGGTTCCAGCCGAAGGAGACTAGAAGGACTCATGAACATCTAGGGCTAGTCGAAATCAAACAAAGCACCCATTTGGATGTTCCCGATGTCTATATTACGGCTCAACAGGCAACCCAAGTTTTCTATCTACCGTGGACCTGCCAAAGTGATCCAAATCTCAATGGTTGGGATGTCGTTTATGATGTGCCGCCACATGTTAGACAACCTCCCCCCAATGAAGAGGATTATGAACCTCACATTAACCCAGACACATATGAAGGAGAATTCTTCCAAGAAACACGTCTTTCCAAAAAACGTTCAAGAACCGCTCTACTTCACCCCAGAACATTGAAGTAGACAACGGCAGTGAATCCGAGCCTGAGCCGGAACAAGAAGAGCCAGAACAAGAAGAGGTTACTGCTGCGGATGACCTGTCAATGCTTGACCGATTACGTACAGGAGGCCTTCCACATGTTGATGCATTTATTGATGATGATGAGCACGTCATTACTGATAGTGATGATGATGATGCATTTATTGACCCCGAAGCATATATAGACGATGATGATGATGCATTTATTAATGATGACGATGAAGATTAATATTTCAGTTCATGTCAGGTATTCAATTATTATTATGTACATATATATTATTAATTAGTTCATGTTAGGTATTCAATTTTTTATTATGTTCATGATGATGATACACTAAAATTATATACATATTATTCATGTCAGGTATTCATTCTTTTTATGTTGTACTAATTTCGTTTACTCTTTGTCATTGCAGGTGTTGACAGATGGTGGGCACGGGTCGAGAGCGCTCCGAGGCTCCTTCCTCGGCGCGTGGTGGGAGGGGTAGTTCCATTCCACCCCAGAGCCTCCGGAGAGTGCTGGATCTCAGTATGCAGACACCACCGACGGTCGCTTCTTCTTCGACCGGGAGAGGTCGGGGGGGGGGGGGGAAGAAGGTTGCTAGAGGTGGACGTGGGGCGGGCGAGGTAGGAAGGCTGCTGCTACACCTTCCTCGCCGCCACCCCAGCTGATTCACCCGACCACAGGAGTGCTCCGTCTGAGATGGGGCCGCCTGAGGTGGAGCCGTCTCGGACTCCGGTCCATGAGCCTATGGCAGACGCGCCTTCGGCCGACGAGCCTCGGGCCGACGAGCATCGGGCCGCCGAGCCTTCGTCCCGCGAGACTCCGTCCCACGAGACTCCGGACCTCAGCAGGGATCACACTGAGTCGCAGCAGAACCCTTTGGAGGACTCGCCGGAGTCGAGTGGCCGTGCTGAGGGTGGCTATAGCTCTGATAGCTATAGCGAGAGTGAGTGGGTTGAAGGGCGCAAAGTCTACCAGCGTGGTGGTACAAAGCTCCCTGACACCCCGACGACCCCTGACCAGAGGTGGTTGATTGCGCCTAGCGGGGAGAAGTAAGTGCATTTACTCTTTTTTAACCTTTTGTCTTCATGTTTCTTTGAATATCTAATGCGTTGGCCTTGTCATACTGCAGGTCTTGGACACACGAGCCGAATATCCGCAAGCCCAACAGTGTCCTTGGTGTGATTTGTCGCCAGAGCTTCCCGGGGTGGGTCACGTTACCCGGTGAGGGCCGGGTTCGAGAGCTAGGAATGACCTGGGAGCACTACTTGGCTGCCTCGGCCCCGCCGGGGCATAGGATCGGCGATGTCGAGTGCCACACGGTCGCCGACATTGTGATCCAGACGTTTTGGGTAATTTCTCCTTTGCCGTCTACGTTGTGTTTTCTTCTTTGATTGGCAACCCTAGTGATTGTACTAATCCATGTTTTCTTGTTTGATTGCAGACCTTCTACAGGTGTGCTGAGGGACAGGAGGAGGCCGCGGCTCGGGTTATCGACACCGAGTGCAGGCGCCTACTTCAAAACTTTCGGCACGAGGCTCGGACGCAGGCTATTCGAGACTACTTCGCCTCGGTTGGTATTAGGAGGAAAAAAGAGAAGTTGCGCGTCAATTTTCTGAGTAAGGAGAAGTACATGAAGGTAATTACCTATTCTTAAGGCCTTGTACTTAGTTTCCTTGATTTGATTCGTAGGCGTAGCGCTCAAATTTCTCTTGCTTAACTTAGGTGCCCCCGAGATGGTGTGCGGATAGGATGGACTGTTGGGAGGCGTTGGTGGATGAGTGGTGCACTCCCCAATGGCGCTCCATCCATGACATTGCAAAGGAGAAGCGTGCCCAAATGAAAGGTGTCCCACACCATCTAGGCAGCGTCAACCTACGTCAGTTCGGGGAAAACTGGGTATGTGGTTTGCTTCATGATTCATGCAAATTCATTCTTCATGCTAGCTTGAGCCCTTAACTAATACTCTGTTCCTCTCTTTTAGGGGCGATACAACAAGGCTCCAGTGCTAGAGCTGTTCGACCTCTATGCCATGTCCAATACTGCCTCGTACAAGAAGGCCAAGGCATTCTGTGAGTCTGACCTCGATGATCCAGAGAAATTCACCAACCTCACCTCCCACCACAAGCTTGTGACGTACAGAGACCAGGGGAAGAAGAGGAAAGGGCCGGACTTTAACCCGAGCCAACCTCTTGATCCAGAGCTGGTGATGATATCTGGTGGCGGAAGGTCCCATGGCTCGTTAGCCATTGGGAATGGACTGATACATTGTAGTAGCACTCTCCCGCAGATCAAGAAGCGCCAGACCAGCTCCGATCCTGAGATATTGCCTCGTGCACGGCCAGTGGAGATCCAATTCAAGGTTAGTTATATGGAATCAGATACCTTTCCTCCATTACATTGTGTGTGCGGCCGTCGATTATTACAATGCTAACGAGTGGTGTTGCAGGCTGCTATTGAGGCAGAGAGAGCGAACACGCAGGCGCTTCTAGCGGAGAGGGACCGGCAGACGGCTAAGCTGTTGGAGGAGGAGAGGAACCGGAACATGATGGCTACCCAGGCCCTATACGAGATGTTCACGGTAATTTTCTTTTGCATGTTAGCCAAATCATGCACGTAATGTTCCTTACATTAGTATCTAATATGACTGACTCATCAAAACCAAATGTGCAGGCCATGTGCGAGAAGACCGGCACGACTCCTCCGGCGATGCCAGACATTGTTCCGGCGGGCACGGTGAGTTTCATTTGAATGGTCATTAGTTACTAGTCTTCACATTTGAGTTGCATCATGCTAACGATACATTGGAAATGATCGTTGGTGCAGCATAACTCCCGACAAGCATCGACCGATGCTTCTCCGTCTGCCACTGGCGCGACCGGTCCTACAACTACACCTCCTTGATGACGGTAAGTTTTCCCAAGTGTTTAGCTTAACAAATGCATACTTAGCTTAAGAAATGACCTAGTCGTGTGCCTTTGGTAGCCTTCCATACAGGGAAATGCCTCCTAGTGCTCCAAAATGACCTATTTAGCTCCAAAATGACTTAATATGCTCCTAAATGATCTATTTAGCTCCAGAATGACCTATTTAGCTCCAAAATGACTTAATATGCTCCTAAATGACCTATTTAGCTCCAGATAGACCTATTTAGCTCCAAAATGACTTAATATGCTCCTAAATGACCTATTAAGCTCCAAAATGATCTATTTAGCTCCAAAATGACTTAATATGCTCCTAAATGACCTATTAAGCTCCAAAATGACCTATTTAGATCCAAAATGACTTAATATGCTCCAAAATGACCTATTTAGCATATTAAGTCATTTAGGAGCATATTAAGTCATTTTGGAGCATATTAAGTCATTTTGGAGCTTATTAAGTCATTTTGGAGCTTATTAGGTCATTTAGGAGCATATTAAGTCATTTTCGAGCTAAATAGGTCATTTTGGAGCATATTAAGCTTAATTAGCTCCAAAATGACCTATTTAGCTCGAAAATGACTTAATATTCTCCTAAATGACCTATTAAGCTCCAAAATGACCTATTTAGCTCCAAAATGACCTATTTAGCTCGAAAATGACTTAATATGCTACTAATTGACCTATTTAGCTCCAAAATGACCTATTTAGCTCCAAAATGACTTAATATGCTCCAAAATGACCTATTTAGCTCGAAAATGACCTATTTAGCTCGAAAATGACTTAATATGCTCCTAAATGACCTATTAAGCTCCAAAATGACCTATTTAGCTCCAAAATGACTTAATATGCTCCAAAATGACCTATTTAGCATGTTAAGTCATTTTGGAGCATATTAAGTCACGTCCGGAGCATATTAAGTCATTTTGGAGCATATTTAGCTCCAAAATGACCTATTTAGCTCCAAAATGACCTATCTAGCTCCAAAATGACTTAATATGCTCCTAAGTGACCTATTTAGCTCCAAAATGACTTAATATGCTCCAAAATGACTTAATATGCTCCAAAATGACCTATTTAGCTCCAAAATGACTTATGTTGTTTTTTTTTTGTTTTTTCATCTCAAAAATGACTTATATTCTCCAAAATGACCTATACTTAGCTATTTAGTTCATTTATGACATACTTAGCCATTTAGGTCAAAAAATGGCCTATTTAACTAGGTTAGATCTAAAATGACACAAGTAAGCAATAAGAAGAAGAAAAGGAAAGAGAAGAAAAATTATGCTTCTTTTTCTTCTTCTAGTCTTCTTCTTCTTGTTCTTCTAACTTTCTTCTTTCCCATTTTGCAGATTTGCTTCAGATCACGGAAGCTTGCGTTGGAGTCTACTCTTCTCGTTGTCCTTCCTTTTTGTTTTGATTTTGTAGGATGAACAATTTGAAACTTGCTACGTATATATGTATGGATGGATGGTGGCTATATTGTATATGGACCTTTTGCTTAATTGTTGGATATGTTGGACTTTTCATTTGGTGTATATATGTGTTGGATGATGATATATGTGTTGGATGATCCATATGGCAGGGATATGTTGGCTATATGTACTTGTTGAAATATTTTGAAATGAATATATATATATATATCTGTGAAATTGATTGAATTTAAGAAAAAACAGGGGCTATATAGCCAATTTGCCGTCTGCTAGCAGACGGCAAATTGGCCACGTGGCAGCACGTTGTTCACCTGGTCTGGCCTATTTGGCCTCTTTGCCGTCTGCCAGCAGACGGCAAAGAGGGCAGGGTCTTTGCCGTCTGCCGGCAGACGGCAAAGGAGCAGGGTCTTTGCCGTCTGCCGGCAGACGGCAAAGGAGGAAAGCTCTTTGCCGTCTGCTGGCAGACGGCAAAGAGCGCCGTTAGCCCCCTAACGGGGCTGTCACCTTTTTTGTGCCGTCCACAAGCTTTGCCGTCTGCTAGCAGACGGCAAAGAACTTTCCTTCTTTGTCGTCCGCCAGCAGACGGCAAAGCGGCCTTTACCGGCATCGGCTTTGCCGGAGTGTTTGCCGTCTGCTGGCGGACAGCAAAGCCTTTGCCGTCCGCCAATAGTGCCTTTGCCGTCTGCTTTGGCAGACGGCAAAGCAGCTGATTCCAGTAGTGTTTGGAAAGGCCTGAAAACAAGGATATGCATAAGTATCTTCTCTAGATTTGAAATGGCGCAAAGGAATTAAAAAGACAAGGTATAACAGTTAGTACCATCCTGTAGTGAACTGATGTCTTCTTCATTGTGCAGACAAAGATCTTGTTGTTTTTTTTCCGCTAATTTCTTTATCTTAACAATCTTTCTGAGTTTCTTGACTTGACTGATATTCATGGACAACTCATTTACCCATATGCAAAAAGGGTCGAACGGTGGGTCAAAACCTCTGACTGCAGGACCTACATGTGCAAGACCAAATTGTTAAAAACCTAATATTTAAAAACAAGAAGTGGAAAGGTGTGTTATTAACTGCAACAGGCCTAATATTTAAAAACAAGCAAACATAGTCATTCAAACTTGTATTGTGCAGGTCTAAGTACACTAGTTATTGGCCCTGTTTGGATCCATGGGTTAGAGTTAGTTTGAGCTAGTTTGGGCTCAAATAGCCCTAAAGTATCCAAACATGAGGGATAGTTTGAGCTAGTTGCATCTAACCCACCCAAAACAACTATCCCACCCAAGAGGTGCTAATTGGGACTAGTTCTCCTAGTGCATTTATTGGACCTGTTTGGATACTCTAACTTAGCTAGAGGTTAGAGTTAGTTTTTAGCTCATGACTAACCCTGAACTAACTCTAGCCAAAGAGGTGTTTGGATGACACTGTTTGCTTGTTAGTTTAGGGTTAACCCTGAACTAACTCTAACCTCTAGCTAAGTTAGAGTATCCAAATAGTTCCATTGTTAAATCAAATGGAAAGGCGTGTTAAATACTCCCTCCGGTCCTTTTTACTCTGCATATAAGAATTGTCTGAAGTCAAACTTCATAAGTTTGACCTTATTTATATGAAAAAAATATCAACGTCACAATATGAAAATTTAAGTCATGACACATCTACTGATATTGATTTCATATTGTGAATGTTGGTATTTTTTTCTATAAAGTTGGTCAAACTTTATGAGGCTTGAGTTTAGACAAATCTTATATGCGAACTAAAAAGATTCGGAGGGAGTACAACATGCTTAACAACAACCAAATATAGTCATTCATAGAGCTATTGTTAAAATTGGTATTGATGAAATTGAACTGCACAGTTCATACTAGCACATATAGAACATCACACTGTGAATAGCTGAAATAAACAAGGCATACTATGAACAACCAAAGATGGCAATTGAAACTGGACATATGCTTACTACAAACAACCGAACAACCAAAAAACGTAGAAATAAACAAGGCGTAATGCAAACAACCAAATATAGCAATAAATACTAGGCAGGTTCTCACTACAGAAGGGGTTCGAGAAAACAAATCATGGGATTCCCCCAGTGAAGAGGCATGGCAAAACAAATCATGGGTTTCCTCACTTGTCACAGATTGGCTCCTCCTCGTGGTCGTTGTCGATGAGGTCTGACTTGGCAGCTGAGGATCCCAAGCCAGCGTCGTAGAACATGTCCTTCAGAAATGACAAAAGGGGCTCCATGGCGATGAAGGATGGCAAATTGTTCATTACGAGCCACAGGAGATCAGCGGCAGGGCCATCGATGAGATCGACGGCTGTCGAACCCGAGGGTTTGGGGGTGGGCAACTTAACTTGTGACATAGCCCGCGTTAAGCCGTTGCTGTCGACGACCTCGATGTCGTAGCCGGCGTCCGCGACATGCTAGAATACTCTGGCCCGCTGATTCAAAGGCTGCGTCTAGTCATCGTTGTCAGCTTCCTCGGCGGCCACCTCGCCGATGTCGGGCAAAGAGGCCATGGTAAAGCTCTTTTGGGCCATTCGCTCCTCGAGCTCCCCGAGAAGCGTAGCCGGGCTTAGGCTGCGATGCTCTGGAGTGGGGGAGGGGGTGGGGATGGGGATCTGTTGGAAAGGGGGCGTTTCGCAGGCGTCATCTAAGAAACTTAGGGCTGTGAGGGTATGTATATCGGTGGGTAACCTGCACGGGCAGACTGGCAGAGGTTGAGGATGGAGGCGATGCGACGGCGACCTAGCTAGGTTTCGAGTGAGGGAGGGGTGGTGTGTGTGTGTGTGTGTGTGTGTGTGTGTGAGCAGGGGATTTGGGGTGTGTGTGTGGAGGGGGTCCAAGGTGGTGTTTGAGGAAATGCCGCGGGTACTAAATTTTTTTACTAGGCGGGAGTAAAATGGCGGGGCTACTGAAAATTTGGATCAAGGGATTGAAGCAGAGCGGGGCGGGAGTAACAAACATCACACACGGTTAAAACATAATAATTGTGTGCTATCAAACAGAAAAACACTCCAGCCGAGAAGATATTTTTGAGATTGCGAAGGATCCAGGCGGGAGTAAAATGCCGGGGCTCCAGTTCAAAAATAAATGTCGGGGCTACTGAAAATTTGGATCAACTGATTGAAGCAGAGCGGGAGTAATATACATCGCACACGGTCCACACATACGAATCGTGTGCTATCAAACAGAAAAACCCTCTACGCGGGTAGATATTTTCGAGATTGCAGGGAGTAGATATTTTCGAGAGCGGGAGGGAAGCCTTGTGGAGCCCAATCTACTGTGATGTTGTGGATGACAGGGGCAGGGGCGCGGCACACGGGTAGTCTTAGGGAACCATGTCTGTTGCATACCCGATCGCAGACGGTTGCTGCGTCCGACTCGTCTGCTATTTATACATTTGGCGAAAAAACACGGGAAAGGGTCAGAACACGAACACACTTGCATGTGGACCAAATATATGTATGAAACGGGTGGTTTGATGTTCAAATACCCAATGAACAACTTTGATGTGGCACCTGTCGCACAAAGCGCACGTTAGTATTGCTAGACCCCCCCAGACACACACACACACACACACTTCGTGTTGGCGGGAGGGGAATCCTAGCTATGAACGCATGCGCCCAAATAGCTAGGTATGACATCTCACCCTACCTTAACACAAAACCGAAAGGAGTACATCATGGTTAACCCCCCCCCCCCCCCCCCACCCCCCCCCCCCCCAGACACACACACACACTTCGTGTTGGCGGGAGGGGAATCCTAGCTATGAACTCATGCCCCCAAATAGCTAGGTCTGACATCTCACCCTATCGTAACACAAAACCGAAAAGGAGTACATCATGGTCAACCCCACCCCCCTTTGCTTCCAATCAAATGTGGACCATGTGCGGGGCCACACATGTGTTCTTGTGGCGTGAGATGGGTGAGACCACATATGAACCACACCTACGGGTGGCCCGATGTGTGTGTGTGTGTGAACATTGTGGTGTGATATTTAAATAACCAAATCACAAATTTGATGTGGCACGTGTGCATCGCAAATTAACCGGACATCCCCGACCCCACAGAGGTTCATCTAGTGCGAAGTAGTACTATATATGCCCCCCCACCCCACACACACACTTTGAGTCAGTGGAGGGGCATCTCACCAAGGCGTATTGTAACACTGACCAAGAAGAATCACCACCTTGGTCGTATAAACTCTCTCGTTGTTGGGTCAAAGTCATGCATGGACGTCCACACGCGGCCCCACAAATAGGCTAGCTTGTCGCCGATAACCACGCGAGGGAGTGCCTGAAGACAACCACTACGTGCATGTGGCCCAAACATATGTATGAAGTGTTATGTGGTGTTTGAATATACACAATGCACAACTTTGATGTGGTGGAACCGTGCTTTTGGAACTGGAAAGTCCCCAGAGGGAGTGAGGGTTCAAACTTAGGTCTCCAATCTCACCATGATCGACGTACGACTATACTGTAACGCGGACCAAGAGAAGAAGAATCGACCCTGGTAACCTCTCTCGCGTTGTTGGTCAAAGTGATGGACGTCCACGCGGGCCCATGAATATATAGGCCATCGATGATAACCAAGCGAGGGAGAGTGTCCAAAGACAACCACTGCATGCATGTGCCCCAAACATATGTATGGACATGCGTGATGCATGCATATATGTTTGAATACCAAAAGCACAACATTTTGATGTGGCGCATGCATGCGTCGCAAATCACACAACCCACACAGATCTGGTTCATGACGCATCGCGTGCCCCCCCTTGATCCGGTGGGAGGGATTCATGCGTACACATGCGCTCAAAGTATAATATGTTATCTCTCACATCATGACATGCATGTACCGTACCGTAGAAGACGAACCAAAATTTAATCCCCTCCTAATTATAAGTCAAATTAACCTCTATTGATGTCGGTCAAAGTGATTGACCAAGCAGCGGGGACACACAGATGGATGAAGCATCTCACCGATAACCCTGTGAGTGAGTGCTAGAGGACAACCGCCATCGCTTGCATGTGTGCCAAACACATGTATGGAGATGTGTGGTTGTGATGTTTGAATACCTAATATATATGCAGACCTTTGATGTGGCACCTGCCTCGGAAACCAAAAAGTCTCCCACACAAAGCAAGGTTCATGGCGCACAGTATATGCTGGCCCCCTCCCCTCTTCGACACGTAATATATACTCCTACGTACCGTAACACAACCCGAAAATAATCCTCCTTGTTCGTCAAATTACCTTTCTCATTGTGTCATCTCACTACAAAAAAATACACTTCCGTGATGATACGTCTTTGTCACAGTAGGTCACGTTTTCTATCATGCATGTACATCCATGACGATTTTATGACAGAATCATGATAGTCATACCTGTGCTGTCGTAGAAGTGTTCCATGACAATACCAAACTTATCATCATGGAAGTGTTCACTTCCATGACGATAAATGACACGTCATGGAAGTGCTTTCGTCAAGGGTAACCGACACATGGCATCCACCGTAATGGGTCGTCGTTAAGCTATCAGGTCCGGTTTTGGATCCGATAACCCGTTAACAGCATAGACCAATGGGGATTTTCCAGGTGTAAAATTCTCATTCGCTGGCGGATCCACGTGTCGGCTCAGCGTTGGGACAGATGTCATCCAGCGAATGGATGGGATGCGCCTATGATACATCGACACGTGGCTCGATCCAACAGTGGCCCATTCAGGTCAAAAGGCCGGCCCGTTTGACCTGGTCAAAAGGTAACGGCCCAGCCCACTGAAAGCCTGTTAACGGCCTGTTCGCATATAGCCCATTTACAGCCCGCTAACACACGACCCATTATGGCCAATCCGAATTAGGCCCAGTAGCGTCATCTGGGCTGTCCAATATGATCTCAGCCCGTTGTAACTTCCGGCCCATGTATGGCCCATGACGTCTTTCGGCCCATATGAGGCCCTGTGTAACTCTTGGCCCACTAACGGCCCGTGGTGAAACTGGCCCATAATGAACCGTATATCGCTTTATGCCCATTAAAGGCTCATTATTCCGTTGGGCCGTTTCCAGCCCGTGTTATCTTTCGGCCTTCTAAGGGCCCATTTATTCTTGGGCTAATTTGCACAATCAATTACTTACGGTCCGTTATTGGCATGTTCCGGTTGTGGGCCAAATTCAGCCCCTGGTTAAAGTCGGCCCGCTTGTGGCCCGTTAATCCGATGGGCCGTTTTCATAGTGTCATCAAATATGGCCCATTAATGGCCTATTATGCCTCTTGATAGAATTAAGCCCGTTATACTCATCGGCCTATTAACGGCCCCTTATGGTCGGCCCATGAACGGACGATTCTCACTCTAGCCTGTTTCGGCCCACAATGCGGTCCGTTATTGGCCCACTTTGGCCAATCGATCATACGGACCGTAGAAGGCCCGTAGGAGGCCCATGGTAACTACAGCAGATAGCTGGACCATGGTGGCAATGGTCCGTATGTTGCCCATGGTTATTGTGGCCTAGTTTTAAAACATAGGTTATTGCGACCACTAGCAAACCGCGGAAAAAGAACTGCACTGACTACAAGCAAACAAATAAACAAGACAACAAGGAAATAAATAAGCAAGCAACTAACGCTAGGCTATTACGGCTATTACACATATTACATCCACTGGGCATCAAAGTTCGCCACCAGTGCAAATATAGGGAGCAAAGCACCATATTACATACACTGGCCGTCTAAATTGGCCACCAGTGCAAATAAACGCGGCAGCAAAACAAGTCCATAACTGAAACAACTTCACAAGAGCTCAAGAAATGTTATCCTAGGTATCCACCATGCTGGCAATAAGCTTAGCAAGCTTATTAGCTTTCTCCTGTTTGGCGCTAAAATCCTCCAACGCTTGCTGTTGCACCAGAAAGTATGCATCTGAATTCTCCAGGGACTTCCGCAGTCCTTCGGCTTCTTGTCGCAGCACAGCTGATCAGTGCCTTTCAGCTTGTAGTTGAGACTCAAGAAACCAAACTGATTCAGACAGTGAGTTCGAAGAGCTTGTGCCAGCGGTAGTGGCCAATAACTCGAACACTACATCAAGACATGACTTTGGGGTTGTCTCACTGTCTTCAAGATAGTTTTCCTTAGCTGTTTTATCAGCTTTGTTGGAGACCAACAAGGATGTCTCACTATCCTGAACCTTATCTGCATTACTTCCTTTACCATTGCTTAATAAGGTACTCTTCCCAAAAATTCTGTCAGCATTCTAAAAGAAGAAACAAGCAGACACATAACAGGTTTAGCATGTAGTATATGAAACTCATTTCGGTGAACCAGTTCAGTAGTAAGGTGGACAGGATTAAACTAGCAAGTCTTCTATTGCCAAGTAGTACATAATAAAAGCATCAAACAAACATATATGTATGTCATATGGTCACTGCATTGTCTTGCCAAATCAAAATAGAGACACGGTTCAAATCATATCAGTTCAAGACAAAGCAGTATTGAAAGAATAAAGTGTGGGAAACTACACGACACAACAAGATTTCAGATGGGTAACACGGGTATACATGTACAACAACACTATTGGCTCTGTTGTGATGCTAGTAATGTGCATGATATGAGAAGTCAACTATATACACAATTGAAATTGAAATCAACAGAGCAATTTAGAAGAGCAAACCTGTTAAAGAAACATGTTTAAACATGCCTGTTGTGCCATTGGAGTTTCGATTGGATCCTTCAATTTAAAAATAAGTTTGTATGAGTAAATACAGTGATACAAGAGCAAAGCAGTATGCACCATAGCAATGGAATCTTAAATGAGAACAGTTCTTCTTCTGGTTTAAGAACTTGTTCTACACGAACAGAGTACAGTAAGACGCATGCATATAGTACTTCAAAATAAAAAAAATGAGCTCATAGACCTTACCACATTCTTGGTTCGGGACCAGTATAGAACAAGGCGTTCCCAGTCATCATCTCGTAAATTTGTCTCAGGAGAAAGTAAGGGAATTTGATGAGTTTCTTTGCCAGTGAAGTACGTTTTCTTCAGGTAATTCTGATACTGCCACCAAGCATTCTTGAAGATAGCAGAGGTATTAGCATAGGTTACCTCATCCTGAGTTTCCAAATCGGTCCTTCTCTATAGAGAAAAATGGGAACATTTGCTGTATTATAACCAGCATGGAGGTAGAATGTATGGGACAAAGCAAAGTATTTGCCATGAATAACGTTACTTACACATAACTCCTGGACGAACACCTACAACTGGCTTTTTCCTTCATCTTCAGTATAATATTTCCATGATGGGAAGATACGCACATAGGATTTAACAACATCAAATGCGATAGATGCTAAACTACGAATGGCTGGTTGTGCTTCGTCCATAGGAATAGGTGTACTAAATGGTGGAGTTGGGGTTCGCTGTGGTAGTACTGGCGCTTTGGGCACTGGAGCTGCCATACTAACTGCTCTTGTTTGGGAGCTCTGTGCTGGAGATGGTGTTGTGTCAACTGGAACTGGGTTACTATCTGCTGGGGTTGGGGTTAGATTGGGTGAAACTGGTTCTCTGTCCATCGGAGTAGGGGTACAATCTGCGAGAGTCTGGGTTATGTGTGGTAGGGCTGGTTCTCATGCATGTACAACCGGGGTGCTATCTCCACCAAGAGGTAGCACTGTTTTATTTGAAGACCGTGTTTTTACTCCGCTAGGTGTTGTCATCACCTCTCCAATTCAAATGGCTGATAAACAAGAAAAGTAGTTGAATGTACAGACCTCGTATGAGAGACAGATGCAATAGATAGTGTGGAAAAAAGAGGGCATGAAATAATTCACATGTATAATGTTTAACTAAAAAGGATAGCATGACATAATTTCACATATATGATGTCTATCTAAACTGGATAGCATAGCATGACATAATTCAAAGATATGATTACTAACTAAATAGGATGGCATGAGATAATTATATGATGTCTTTAGTTAAGAGGTTCGCATGACATAATTCACATACATGTTATCTAAGTAATCAGGATCGCATGATATAATTCACATGTGTGATTTATATACTAAGCAGAGGGCATTCGCATATATGATGTCTGAACTAAGAACATGGTGTTGAATATTGTGTATATGATGTCTAAACTATGCAATGCAAGAGACCATATGCATGATATGAGCAGTATAACCGTGCCAAGTTAGAGCATACACCTCGGTGGGGGAATAGGACTGGTCATCTGTCTCTGAATCCATCTTTGAGGAGCTATCGGGACCCAGCAAGAGATCTGCTTCGACAGGTAGCACTGTCTGCTCTGAAGACTTTGTTTTCACTCCAGATTTTCCCATCACCCACTCAAATGGCTGATTCACAGGAAGAGTAGTTGAATGTACAAACATTGTATTCAAATATATGATGCCTGGTTAAACAGGATGACATTGCATATTTCACATATATTATGGCTGGCTAAAAGAAATGAGATTGCATAATTCACATGTATGATATAGAAACTAAACAGGTGGCATTATAGAACATGTCTAAACTAAGCAGATGACATATATGATGTGGAAAGTAGGCACTGCAAGGCAACATATGCATGATATGACCAACATCATCATGCCAAGTTAGAGCAAACACCTCGGGGGGTAAATAGGAGTGGTCAGCTCCGTCTGAATCCGCCTCAGAACATATATCTTCCTCTGGATTACAATCTGGAGAGGGGAGGGTTTGCCATTGCACCCACCATGGAGCGATGTCTGCATGGCATTGTATTGCCGCACAAAACTCTTCTCTTTTTCTCTACATGTTCAGCATGTCTGTGTACAATATCTGACATGCATATGAAAAAATATCGTGATATTATGTAAGGAGAGAATGCAGAAATCTCGAGTGATGGTAACAACCAGTGGATAGATCCAAAAATAATGATAGCAGGCTGATGATAGCTTTACTTTAATAAAAAGACAGATGATGATTGCTTTACTATTTGTTTACAACCCAAGATGAACAACATAGACATACACTAGGTGAACCAGATAATAGACAAAGATACTATTCATTGTTGCCTCGATATGTGCCCCACAAGCATTTTAAAAGTCAAGTTTGAACATTAATTCGGACCTGACTTGGAGTCTAAGAGGTGAACAGGACGATAAAGTAGCAGGTAATATTAAGCAATGCATAACATAAGCACAAACAAAAGAGTGTGACCTCTCTTGTGGACCCGTGTACTCCTCAGGTTCGTCTGTTGAGTCGATGATGGTGATGCAGTTGCGGTGGGTGCCGGTGGCAGGGAAGGAGATCTGAGGCGGCGAAAGATGGTCGGGAGTCGTGATGTCTGGTATGGTGGATGCTTCTGTCGATGGAGCAACTCAGGTGAGGTGGACGACGTCGCGGCAGGAGCAGGACAAACCACACAAAGTTTTCTTCGACACCTATCTGTAACTGAAGTAATTCTGTAAGGGCTCCTTTGGCTTGCAGGATTCTTAAAACACAGGGATAGGAAAAACACCGAAATAGGATAGGAATGCACGTGGGAAACAGAGCATTTGTAAACACAGGATTTCTGTCAACTTGGGTGTTTGGTTCACAG
Organism: Thinopyrum elongatum; assembly: GCA_011799875.1. Classification (NCBI taxonomy): domain Eukaryota; kingdom Viridiplantae; phylum Streptophyta; class Magnoliopsida; order Poales; family Poaceae; genus Thinopyrum; species Thinopyrum elongatum. The sequence continues at coordinate 401,594,950 of CM022302.1, read as the reverse complement.
GAATTGGAAGAGCAGAGGAATGCAAAGAAACATGGCCAAATTAAAGTGAAACCATATGAAAGTGTGTACAGTTAGAAAGTTATTTTTCCACTAATGCACTTAGTCTTGTTTTCATGCATAGGATTTTGAAAAGTAGGTCTAGGTGGATGTTTTGCTCCATTCCTTTCAACCAAATGCATGAATAATTGAATAGTAGAGTACCATAGGAAAATTTCCTATTGCTATGTTTTTCCTTTGAACCAAAATAGCCCTAATGGATCAACATGAATGTAGAGTAATAACTGATGCGACAAGTGTACAACCTCTTTGGCGTAGCCGTGTCAACCTCAGCATCATTGGGTTGGTCAATGAAGAAGTTGCGGCAGAGGTGGCTGTCGGAGGTGTGGTGGAAGATCTTAGGCGTCTGTAGATGGTGTTCAGGGTACTGCTCTGTTGTGATGGATGGTTCCGTCGTTGGAGCAGCTCCGGCGAGCCGTAAGACGTCGAGGCTGAAGGAGCACAAGACAGACATCGTTAATCTCAAGTGGGATTCTAGTAGCATCTCCAATAGATTATGTAAAATACATTAACAAAAAGTGGTAGATGTAAAATTTACATCACCAAAAAACACCTGACTACAACAGATGAGGTAAAAACTGTTGACTCTGAACTTAACAGTCGAAACTGAAATTTACTGTGGAATCTGAATGTTACTGTCGAAACTCAATGCACTGGTAGCAGACAGGGAACTGGATCCTCTAACATACACAAGGGATGTTAGAGCACTGTAGCACAGTGACTTCCCTTCTCTAAGTTAGAGGATCCGGCTCCAGCAGATAGACACTTCACATGTAGTTTAGGCCGCTCAAGCACTAGTAGTAGAGAAACAGTGATCTAAATCAGCAGGCAATCGACATGGAACATAGTAGCAGATAGCAGTCGGAGCAGCAGTGCGAACTAGTGCCAGAGCAGCAACTCGTGTAGCTGCATCAGCAAGTGTACCAGCATCAGCAGCGTGAGCGAGAGCAAGAGCAGAGCAGTAGCCCGAGCGAGGGGAAGAGCAGAGTAGCAGCGCGAGCGAGCAAGAGCCAGAGCAGCAGCAGCAGCAGCAGCGCGAGCGAGGGAGAGCCGGAGCAGCAACAGCAGCTCCGGCTGGTATGGACGCCGCCACCGAGGGACCCTCGCACAGGGGGAGAGCCGCTATGGAGATGTCACCGGCGGCGCCGACTACGAGGTAGCCGCGCCATGGGGGAGCGGGATCGAGCACCGGCGGCGCCAGGAGGTCAAGTTAAGGAGAAGGTGCGATGCAATGAGTGTACAACCTCTTTGGTGGCGCCTAGCAGGCCTCGGCTTCGTCCGAGGAGTCGGTGAGGATGCTGCGGTTCCAGTGGAGCAGGTTAAGGCGGCGCTGTGGGGATGGAGCAGTCGTGATAGACGAGGCGATCGTCGGAGCAGCTCCTTGGAGGTGGAGGACGGGGCGGCTGAACCGGTGGGACGACGAGATCGATGACGGGTCCTCATCCGGGGCGGTGGATGAGGGACGTCGAGCTGTTGCGGTGGACGACATCGTCGGGGAAGAGGCTCCGACTGGGCAGCGGTGGGGTGGCGGACGGCGGAGGATGGGGTTTCGCGGTTGGAGCAGAGAGGTAATGGCGGCCTGGGTTTTCGAATGGCGAAAAAGAGGTGATGGGAGGGGGAACCATGACTTAGGGATGCACTTGTCCAAAATGTAGGGTGTGTTACCGAAGTACCCCCACCGATTTGAACTAGCGGGCCCTTTCGGCTCAGGGTTAGAAGGGGGATTTCGCGTGTCGGGATTTGGCAGCTGGAGGGAGTTTTTGCGCGCGTTGTAATTTCAGGATAGCAAGGCACGGTTTGTGAAGGCGCGAGTTTTCGGAGCACAAACAGACAAAGCGATATCTGAATTTTTGGGATAACAAGGCTCGGGTTGAAATTTCGGGACAAGCCTAAGGTGTAATAATGTACGTACCAAATCAATTCGCGCTTCCCTCGACGAAGAAAACACAAATAAAAACTATTCACACCACACAAAGGGAGAGTCTTGTCCCATTTTACTGTACAAATAAATGCTATTCAAAACTATGAATCCATGTTATGTGCAATTAATTTTTTTCGCTACTTGAATAATGTATGTAACCAAATGTATATACTAGCGCTGCAATTCGAACTAAATTTGAATTCATTTCTCTATTTGAATAATAATCTACAATCATGATTGTTGCCAAGTTAAACCATCATTTGTATATTATCTTAACAACACACCACATGATTACTATAGAGTTAGATATGAACTATGCGTACTATATATATGAACTCGAATTCAAAATTTTGAATACACTTGATGTTGATTCCAAATAATAGTACATTTGAAGTACTAGCTAGATCTTCATAATTAATCTAAACCATGTTTCATATGTACACTGTATTTATCACACAAAGTATAGTGCCCCACCCCCTACATTATGACAAGTATTTAGCCCTGAGCTGCAAAAGCCACACATTACCACAAATTAAAAAAATATGTACTATAACTTTATAATGAATTATGATATCTGTTCATCTTTTACACCCACACAATCCTCTTCTCTTTGTAGCTAGCACTAACTTTCGCTCGTGCATGCACACTCCCACCTCCCTCTCACCCTCCCTCGGCATTTTCTCCATCGCGCACATTCATTATTTCTCTTTAGGTCGTTCACCCACGTTGTCTGTAGGCCCTCCAGCTCCTTCTTTCCGGCACACACCCATCGATATACCTCTCTAGCCAGGCGAACCTACCACAAACACACGCTTTCCCTGTTCTCTTCTCACCATCCATGCCCTCCTCTGTCTAATACGGTTCCACGCACATGCACACTCCCGCCCCTCTTTTCATCGATCTCATACTCGCACACTCCTCCCCCCTCAATATAGTCGGCCTCTCACACCACCTCCTAGCCGCATCCCTCTCTCTCTATCCGCCTCTCCGGGCCTTGTTTGCTTCTAACACATGCATGCATGTATACCTACCGATCTCCCTACATATAGCTAGGTCGACTATAACTCTTTTTCCCCACGCACCAATCGACGTACCTCACTAGTTATGTCTCTCCCTTTCTCCGACACACGACGATTGATCTTCCTATATAGTTACGTCTGCTTACCACAGTCATATCGCCCCCTAGCCATATCGTCCCCCTCATCATCCTTGCATGCCTCCCGACCCGTCTCTCACACGCACGTGCACAGACAGGCACGCATCCCCTCTCGTATTGATATTGCAGTCGTACCCTCCGTTTGTCTAGCAGGCCTCTCCCGCCATTTGTGAGAAGCAACTCGACCAGAAACCCTCCGAAACTCTAGCTTTGTCTCTCTTCGAACCTTATTCCTCTGCTACACATATGCATGGATGCTGATCGATCTCCCTCAATACATAGCTAGGTCTCTCTCCTTCTCCACACATATACCAGTCGATTTACCTTTCTATAGTTAGGTCTCTGCGCCCCCCCCCCCCCACTGATAGTCGAACGTCGTAGGTAGGTATCCATGCCACAGAGACAAAATGCACCTCTCCCCTCTCACATTCCAGTAGGCCAGCCACCCTATATCTTTGACGTGGGCAAACACAAATTCGATGGCACTCTTTGTCGATCGCGCACCCACACACTTCACCCCTCTCTTTGATTCTATCAATATCTCACGCCGATGATCCATCCACTCTCTCCTTGTGGATCGCTCCCTCTATATATGATATATCCAGACCTCTGTTTCACACACATTGCATATGTTACATTTTTTTGTTTGAGATATCATCGACACATTGCCTCTGGTTGGCACAAACCATCCTTTTTTTAGTAAAAAAACCATCTCTCTCACACACACCCACGTACGTGGGGTACCTGCACATAGAGAAGAGGTGCACGCACGATGCACGTACTCACATCTCGTTCCCGGCCACACCCGCGCGGGTACACGGTGGAGCTCATTTCTGTACGAAAAGGCAGCCCACGTACTTGAAGGAGGGTCGTGTACCACGCATACACGGAACAAAGTTCGACTTGACTCGTTAGTTTTAAATAAAGTTATATTCCTCAATGGCAAGTACAGAATATAAAACGATTGTTATCGAGAAAAAAGAAATCCGCTCCACAATATACTACAGTGGAGCCTGCCTGCCGGGGTTTGTCTCTCGTCACACTATCTCACACAAGGCGGCGATGGCCTCTCTCTCTCACCGTTGGTCACTGATCCGGCCGCATCTCGTCCACTGGCGGAAAGGGAGGATGTGCATCGTTTCTCCGTTCGACGCTGTCGAGGCAGCACGTCCTGATCTGCGGTACCCGCCGTTCTCTCTGACCAAGCTCCGGCGCGGCAGGGCCTTCGCCACTTGTTCGCTACCACAGTATGGGCAGATCCCGGCCGCCGGCGCCCTCCTAGTTACATCCCGATGACCCTCAGGTACAACTTCCTCCGGCCTTGCTCCACTACCCATCTTCCCACGTTGCTACATGTGGAAAATCCTGCATGTGGATCTTCCCTAGTTCTTTGCCCAAAATGTAGCTCGGCCGGCGTACTTTCCATGTTGCAATCTCGACCTCACACCGTTTTACATAAACAACCGTGCTGCTATCTTCCCTTAGGACAAGGAATGTGCTTCTTTTTTTGTCGGCGTATGTGTCATCAACTGTTATTCGCCAGTAATTGTTTCCTTTCTACCTCTTTTTTGCAAACAGGGCTATCCATTTCACCTCGTGGCTATTGCGACCTTTTGGTGAACTGCACAAATCACTTTTTCTTAAGAGTGTCTTGTGCAGTTCTACTAAAATGTCACACGGACAACGTCTCTACATTTCAGTGCGACTGCACAAAGGAAGATTGGTTTTGCTATCCTCCTCATCCAACTCCGAGCCTAATCTTCTCCAACAAGTGGTTAGTTTTATGAGAGATTGCAAAGGTGACTGGCTTCTACTTGTGTGTGCATGTTTCATCAACTACTATTGGTGCCACTATTAATGTAATCACAGTTGTTCAATATCTTTGCAAACAGGGATGCTCAGCTCTATTTTAGTGGAACTACACAAAATGATCAGATGGTCCGTGTCCACCATAGAATCCTTTCTTGGCTAACATGTCTTGTTCAGTTCCACAGAGCTACGTGAAACTAGCTGCAAACAAATGAACACCAGGAAATGGAACCACGCCTGTAGACATCATCCTTCAATTTTTTATTTTTCTTTATTTGTACACATTCTCACAACTTTGTATTCAGTTGTGATGTAAATTTTGACGCTGATCTGCGAATCATTGAGATGCATTAGCATGCATGTTAGTTTCCTTTGTACTCCCTCCGTTCCTTTTTACTCCGCATATAAGATTTGTGTCGAGTCAAACTTCACCAAATTTGACCAAATTTGTATAAAAAATATCAAGATCTACAATATCAAATATACATAATATGAAACTACATTCCATAATGAATCTAAACATATCCCTTTGGCCTTGTAAATGTTGATACTTTTTTCTATAACTTTGGTCAAAGTAAAGATACTTTGACTTCAGACAAAAGTTATATGCAGACTAAAAAGAAACGGAGGGAGTATTTGATGGAATGTTGTAACGAGAAAACTTTGGAGGCAAGAGGACACATGAAACCAAAGTTGAAAGCTTCATAGCATACAACACAATTTCATTATGCTGGAAAATTATGTGTACATAAACATATCCTGGAAGGTTGATAGCAATGCCACAAATCATTCAAACTTCCTTTAGCCCACATGTGGGACAGCCAGAATCCGGGTCCACGTGTGTCAAAACCAGCAGATCTCGGGTAGGGGGTCCCAAGCTGTGTGTCATGGATCGATGGGTAATAGGAGACAGGGGACACGATGTTTTACCCAGGTTCGGGCCCTCTTGATGGAGGTAAAACCCTACGTCCTGCTCTTGTTTATATTGATGGAATATCAAGTACAGAGTTGATCTACCTCGAGATCATATGTTGTGGTCTAAACCCTAGAGGTATGATGATTGATGTCATAATGATCTGGTCCCTCTATCGACTAGCCCGGCCTCGGCTTATATAATGTACCAGAGGCCTAGGATAACAAGAGTCCTAGTCGAATATGCCGGTCGAGAGGAGTCCTTGTCTTGATCACCAAATCTCGTGGAATCTTCCTCGTGTATACTTCAGCTGTCCGAACTGGCCCATGAGTAAACGGCCATGGGGGTCCTCGGCCCAATCCAACTAATCGAGAGACGATGTGGTGAGTACCCCCTAGTCCAGGACACCGTCAGTAGCCCCCTGAGCCGGTCTTCAAGTTGGGGACGCTCCTCGATTCTTCCGAACTGTTCTTCATCTTCGGTCGTCGGTCTTGAAAACTGGTTCAACAAATCTTCTCATCTTCGATCTTGAGGATCGCCGAAGTGAATCCGAAGAGTTTACACGTCGGGTATCCAAGGAGCCCCTTTAAGTTTTCGGCCTTTATCAATGCCTTGTTATTTTTTATGCCACACCTCGGGTTTGAAGTTGTTCCCATGCGGTGGTGTCCTCTTGCATCCGAGCTCCAACGCCGGACTGTATTTGAGGTGTCTTTTGTAGTCGAGCACCAACGCCGGACTGTATCCGAGCACCAACGCCGTACTGTATCCGAGCTCCAACGCCGAACTGTATCCGAGCTCTAACGATGGTCAGCGTCCGAGGTGTCATAAACTACCTCGGTCTTTAAAAGATTGAATGAATTCAACCGAGCTTAATGCCGGAAGTCCCTCTGTGGAGCCAGCCACTGGCGCCCGAGCTTTATGCCGGACTGCTTCCGAGGTGGTGCACCACCCCGACTGCGGGCTGATTTTTTGTGAATATTTTTTATTGGTGCAATTTATTCTCCGCCGAGATATATAGCCAGTAGCCCTCAAGGTGTGTGTCGGTCTAAAACCCGAGATGCACCTAAAGGAAAACATGAAACCGCTAATCCAAGTAGCCCCTGAGACTCAGGTCAATGCGCGAAATCGGCCTGAGGATCAACTCCTAGCTCGGCAGCATACGTAGGAATAGAAACGCAGTGTAATATATTAGAGATAATAGTGATCGGCGAACGGGCCCTTGAGAGAGGGTCTTGAGAAGTTGCCATAATATATTAGCTTGATGCCAGATAGGTCTAGATGGTACCTATTATCGTCCGAAGACGCGTTTGCCTATAGTTCAGTCAAGCCGAACACTAAGCACTTTGAATTTTCTGCATTGAACAAGCAATGTAGTAGCCCCCGAGACACTGGTCAGGTGGCAACACCAGATCAGGGGATCGATGTGCCCCTTTAATATTTGTAAATAATAAGCCCGAAGCCCAGTAGCCCCCGAGCCTTAATGCGGGCACGGGTGGCCGAATTAAGGATCAATATCCATAGTAAAATCACAAATTATGTGCAATGGCTCTATGTATCCAAGTACTTTACATCACTAATGCTCGGATCCCCATTGTACAAAACTTTGTTGACCGACCATCGGTTTCAACCTCTTCGGCCAGTAGCCGAGGAGTGTTTTCCTACTTTATAAAGCCGTTATAAGGGCAAAGATTTATGGAAAACAAGGCAATCCGGTCATACGGTTTTATAAACAAAGGTACACGGAGAGATATGTTATATTACGTTTTAACGTAAGAAACATCTTCCAAAGAAAATAGTCCCGCTATCGGTTCCTTTCTTTGGGTCGTCATGCTTATCATGATCATGAAACCTCACCTCCGATCAATGTGGGAGGAAAATATCGAGGATTTAGTTCGGGGAAAGTTCCCGAACTCTATGGTATTAATGAACCAAAATTTTCACTTCTGTCGTTGCCGACCAATGTGATCCTTTAAGATTGCTAGCTTTCGGCTTCACCCAATCTGAGGTACTTACTCGGATGACCCGGTAGTAACAATCACAGAGGTGCTCCCTTTACCACCTAGCCGAACAATCGAGAATGTAGGGGTAAGCACAGGAGCCAGGCAACCCAGCTTGGCCAAAATCTTAAGTCAAATTGATGCATATTTATGGCTTTATAACGATGATTACGGAAGGTAGCCCTCGTATACTAAATACAAAGGCCGACGATATGATTATTTTGACTCCGTTGCGACCGTTTATCAATTGAAAGTGGCCCATCGTCGGCTTTTACCCCTTTGTAGATACTACTCAGGGTGTTTCCGCAGTAACCAGACAACCCTTAGCCGACGTCTCGGTGCCCGAAGGCGGTTGTGTTAGCAGAAACAAGGCAATCAGATATGCGGGCTTTATAACTTTCACTTAGTCATAGGAGCTTTAAACTGGGAAAGCTAGCTACGAGCCCCCGGTTAGTTTTCGGCACCGACCGAAATCTAGCCAATAACACTTTGGTCAATATTATGAAAGGCCCATCGTTAAACACGGGGCAATCGGTATCGATCTATAGTGTGACACCGTCATCGGATCGCTGACCAGTTTACGCCCATTGTGACAGTCAGTTTTCGGCTTTCTCTACTGAGGTGCTTAACCATTCAAGATGGATGCACAATCGCAGTGGTTCTCCCTTTGCACACCTAGCCGAATAAAGCGGAACATAGGAGGCAAGCACAGGAGCCGGGCAACCCAACTATTAACCGAAGACACAATTCGAAGCCACTGCATATATAGCAATATCCGAGAATGTTTTTGCCGAATCTCTAAAGGTGTCCGGCGTTGCACTGCGAGACTTATGCTGCAAACACACAAATAGGTTAAAAGTGCCATAGGCTTGAAAAACCAAAAAACTTCAGTAAAAACTTTACGTCCGAACTAAATCAAGTTTTTCGGTGCCAATTCAAAAATTGGTCTTAAAATTTTTGTGCTTCTGTCACGCATTAATATGACACATCCGATCTCAAGACTTCAAGCGGGTCAGCCTTCGGCTTCAACCTCCTATCCCGAAGGTGGAGTGCTTCTCAGGCCAGTTTAGCGAACTAAACTCGAGCGGCTTTCGAGGGAAGCCAGGCTATCCGGCTATTGACCACACACTCGAGTCGAGAAAGGAGTAGTAGAAAAAGACTTTGCAGCGACTAAGAAGAAAACATCAATTATAAAATGGCTCATATTAATTTAAGAGCCCCCAAGTGACTTGGGTAAAAGAATTTTATGTATAATGATTGTATGTACCGAAGTACTTATATAATATCTACGTTCGCCCGAACTTTGAACGCGTCTTAACCGACCGTCGGCTTCTCCCTCTTCGGCCAAGGGCCGAAAAGTGTTATCTACTCCGCCTACCGAGAATATCAGCGGTGTTTCAGATAACCAGGCAATCAGGCCATGAGGCTGTAACAGACAAAGCGCGCCCAGGGAACTTATGCTATATTACTTATGTAACGTAAGAAGCATCTTCAAAGAAAATAGTGCCCCCAACGGTACCTTTCTTTGGTCGCTCATGATTACTATGAGACTTGTGCAATAGATTTGTGTACGCGTGAGTTCCGTCGTGTGCCGACCATAGTTGAAAACAATAAGAGCGCTAGCTTTCGGCTTCACCCGTCTGAGGTACGAGTTCGGATGACCCGGTCGTAACAATCGCAGAGATGCTCCCTTTACTCCCTAGCCGAACAATCGGGAACGTAGGGGTAAGCACAGGAGCCAGGCAACCCAGCTTTGCGGAACACTTAAGTCAACATGATGCATATTTTGGCATAATACACGAACAAGGAACGGTGCGATACATTAATAATCATATGCAAGAAGAATGGCTTCATAAAGGAAGCCCCCAAATAAACGGGGTATTTGAATTTGTTTGTAACAAGCAAGATTTTGACAAAGGAAGTTTTTCGCAAACGACTTTTTGTCAAAAAAGTATAATGCTTGGTCGAACCGAACAAAATTTAAAACTTTGGGCATGAAAGTGACTTAGCTGGTTAATGTGCTCGACATCGATGACGCGGTCCGAGTTTACGGCGGGACGAGGTCCCAGCCCCTAAGCCAGTCCCGAGATGGAGGAGCGTAGAGCTCGGCACTCCGAAGTGGCGACACAGCACGGCCAATGTGGCGAGGTGGAACCCCACGTCCGTCCGAGGCGACGGAGTAGGCCGATAGTATAACGCCGAAGTTCCCGGTGTGGGTTAATGAAGTGATGACGAAGCCCCCGGTTCAGCCGAGGTGACAGCGCTGCCCAATCCGGATCATTTACCTATGCACGGAAGATAGTGCAAGCCGGAGATAACAGTAATAAAAAAAGGTTGCATGATTAATAATTCATGCAAAGTGAGTAATAAAAGAAATATGGCCCGTGCGCCAAACACCCGACGAGGTAGGACCCTCTTGATGATGCCGAAGTCCCCGAGGCAACCGAACATGTCGGTATGGCAATTCAATCAACAAGATAATCATGCGAGCCGATTTATGCCAATTGGGACGACGACATTGGCTTGCCGAAGTGACCGCGTGACGCAGTCGAAGTCAATCACCTGCACACATAAAATAGTGCGGTCCAAAAAGAATAATATAAATATATATAAAATCCTTGCATAATTGCTTTTCGCAAAGATAATTTATTTAAAGAGATGTGGCTTGGCGCCGAAGTCAATGTCGATGCAGGGCGTCGGCGTGATGCGGTAAAGGCGTGGCAAAGCCCGAATTCACAGGTCGGTCTGAGTTCCGGATGCGGCGTTCAACGAACTATGTACGGAAACTGACCGAACCACCACGCGGCCGTCATTAATGCGGTCACCATTTGATAAACCTGTGTACAGATGATGGAACAAACCAGAGTAATAATTCCTTCGGAAAAATAAACCCAAACAAGCAAAAATTGCTAGGATTAATAGCACCTGGTTTATTTGTTGTAGCAGTCCGAAGAAAGGTTACTCCCAAAATTGGGACTCGATCCGCACACCCATTGCCTGATGGGTGATGAAGCGATGGCATGGCGATGCAGTAAGGAGACGTTACAGTTGCCATGTCAGCCGAGGTGTTGAAGCAGTTCGGCGTGATGGACATCAGCTTGAAGAAGCAACAGTGCGGCCATGCTGACGCAGGTCGTAACTTGTGACGCGGTCGATGCCGGCTTGATGAAGTGGCCATGCGGCGATGCCGTACGGTCGATGCGGTGAGGCAAGGCCCCCGGTCCAGCTAACGTGACGAAGCTGGTTGGCTGGTGATGTCGAAGTCACCGGAGTAGTTTGATGAAGACATGACGAAGCCCCCGGTCTAGCCGAGGTGACGAGGCAGGTCGGTAGTATGACGTTTGCAGCCCCATGCCGGCCGAGGTGTCGAAGCAGGTCGGCGTGGTGGACATTGGCTTGGTCAGCTGGATTAGTATTTGAGATTTCTTCGGAATCGTCCTCCGGTACTATGGTGAGAGGGGCGAGTCCGGCCAAGGTTGACTCCTGATGTTCGGACGCCGAAGTCGCGTCCGGAATTGAAGCTGGATATGGGATAAGAGAGAAGAGTCCGGCCAGAATTGACTCCCGATCTTCGGACGCCGAGGTCACATCCAGGCTTGAAGAAGCAACAATGCGGCGATGCCGTTGTGGGCCGGATCTTGTGACGTGGTCGATGCCCGCTTGATGAAGTGATCATGCAGCGATGCCAGTGTGCCCGCTCCGTATAATTCGTAGGGCGACAATGTTGGTGATGATTTACCCTTCATGATGCCGAACTATTGTTCGGCTTGCCGAGACAATGATCCGAAGAGGTTGATTTTGGCTCGATGAAGCGACGACCCGTCTAGCGCAGGTCGGCAGCCGTGCAGCAACGTTGTCAGGCTGGTTTGACACCGGCGCAACGGTGAAGGTTACCTCCGAAAAGGAGCAAAATTTGTGAGCATGTGTTCGGAAACAAAACACAATACCCTAGAAAAAGTTTCCTTCAAAAAGGATGTTCAATATCCCGTTCATGAAGAAGATGAATTCGGGTCGGATTCGTTTTCGCGCAGAAAATAGATCCAAAAATCGCTGCGCTCATCGGAGGTTTCCCGGAGTTTGAACGGTCGGATCGAGCTGAAATTTTGAGGGTGGTAGATATAGGAATTCCACAGCCAATCAACGGTTGGATCTTCCAAAGGATGTCTGAGATAGACGGTGGACTCTACGCCCTAAAATCGTCCAGATTCCCGTCCAGATTCGACAAGGATCCGGTATATCGTAGCTCGCCGGAGATTCCTCCATCGGAATACGACGAAATTTTACAGGGTTGTTATATACACAATTCCGCACTATGCCACCAAAGCAATCGTCAAAGCGACACTCGAGGAAACGGTGACAGCGAATACGAATACGCTGTATAGAAAAACAGCACGGTCGCCCGAGGATAATGTTGAAATTGAGCCCCTGAGCTATATGGATGATTCCTCCACGATCTCGATAGAGATCGGAGTTGATGTTGATGAAGGCCCTCGTCCGATCATGACAATCTGAGGCGGAGCATAGTCCTCGGTCGAACCAAGGTGACCAGTCGAGCTGGCGACGAATTTGCCGACGTCGCAGTTGATCTGCAAGCGAGCCATTGATCCATTGCCGATCACACAGCGGAACTCTCAATGAAAGCACCAATGTCGGTGTCAAAACCAGCAGATCTCGGGTAGGGGGTCCCAAGCTGTGTGTCATGGATCGATGGGTAACAGGGGACACGATGTTTTACCTAGGTTCGGGCCCTCTTGATGGAGGTAAAACCCTATGTCCTGCTCTTGTTTATATTGATGGAATATCAAGTACAGAGTTGATCTACCTTGAGATCATATGTTGTGGTCTAAACCCTAGAGGTACGATGATTGATGTCATAATGATCTGGTCCCTCTATCGACTAGCCCGGCCTCGGCTTATATAATGTACCAGAGGCCTAGGATAACAAGAGTCCTAGTCGACTACGCCGGTGGAGAGGAGTCCTTGTCTTGATCACCAAGTCTCGTGCAATCTTCCTCGTGTATACTTCGGCTGTCCGAACTGGCCCATGAGTAAACAGCCCTGGGGGTCCTCGGCCCAATCCAACTAATCGGGAGACGATGTGGTGAGTACCCCCTAGTCCAGGACACCGTCACACGTGCCATGCGCCAATATTGAGTGCACAACCGCTGGCGAGATTCACGCCGCTCGTTGCGCCGCAGTAATAATGACTAATGAGCAGTCAAATCATAGAGCCCCACCTTTCCCACAGTACTAGTAAAAGTTGCTCGGGCGAAGCAACCATCATTTCACTCTTCATTGAATGCGCTCGTACTCCAATATTCCAAGAGTAAGTTGCTCGGACGAAGCAACCAGAAGAGCATGGTTAATAAATATAGCCAACTGATGGCTATAAGGAACCGCCATGTCATCTATAGCCATCATCTATATGCACTCATACAATAGTGTCGGCTATAAGGTTGGCTATTACATTAGTACTTTTTTTCATCTTCTCTCTATCTCTTTCTTCACATTTATTGCATTTACCTAGGAATGCGTATATAGCCAGGCTCTTGCATGAGAGCCCACTCACCTTACTTTTTCACATCTCTTTCCTCCACATAGGCAAAAACGCCGTGTAAGCGGGCTATAAGCCCACTATTGTACTTGCTCTAAGTACACGGTGCCAATGGTTGGTGAGATTTGTTAATTGAGCCCTATAAGGGCTTATTTGATTCAAAGGATTCTCAAAGGAACTTTGGAGGATTCTAATCCTTAGGAATTTTTCCTATGTGCGTTGTTAGATTCGTACTAGGATTGTAAACCGGAAGGGGGGGAGAAGAGAAGCGGACGACATTTTGTGAGAGAGGAGGGACAACCGTATAGTGTGGTGGTTTTTTAGAGCTCAAGGACAAACGACGCAGGAAATTTGGATTCCCCTGCAATCTTGATCATTTACTATCACACATGCTTCATTTCCGTCACCTCTGGAAACTGTGTGCGCTCACCCAACCGGAGTGGCGTTGTGATTGGCCGGAACCCCAGGCACGCGGATCGCGCGTGTGCACCGTAGGATGCACCACGATCGAACGGCAATCCATGTCCCTCTCATCACACCCGTGTAGCTGTAGCTGGGTTTTTGATGTACTCCCTCCATATTTATTTACTCTGCATATTAGTTTTGGTCAAAGTCAAACTTTGTAAACTTTGACAAAGTTTTTATAGAAAAAATATATTAACATATACAATAACGAATGAATACCATTAGATTCATTATTGAATACACTTTCCCATCATGTAGATATGCTATTTTAAATGTTCATATTTTTTCTATAAACTTGGTCAAAAATTATAGAGTTTGACTTGAGTCAAATCTAATATGCAGAGTAAATAAAAACGGAGGGAGTATCTGGGCTAATAAATGTCTAGAGAATGCACATAATGAGCCCGGAAAAGTGCCAAATTTGAGCAAGGTGCTTCCTCCGTCGAGGTGCATAATAAGTCACCTTACGAGAAATTGGACCCACTCACGGCACGCCTGTCGCGTTTGGTCCACCGGTGAGAGCGCTTCGTATTGTCATATCACTATTCTTTTTAGATTTATAACATGTGGGAGCAAGTGTGAGCGAACCGACCTCAATCGACGGCAAAATCGCCTGCCGAAAGCACTTTGAGAAAGACGAGGAGCGAGAAGCGATACGGGCTGGTCGTGTCATGCAAGAAAATGGCTGGTCTCATGTTTAAAACTTGCTGTACTATAGTAGATGTAGGTGTAGTGTAGACGTAGATGCAGATGTACATGTAGAGATGTAGAGATAAGTGAGACTCACCAACGGTCACCAACGTAGACCGAGTACGTGCACGAATCACCCACAAAAAAAGGAGTACGTGCATGAAGAGAAGAATTGCACGCACGGACGCACGTACTCTGTGCCTCATTCCCTAACACACACGTGTGGATACACGGTGGAGCTCATTTCTGGATGAAGAGGCAGCTCATGTGATAATTTGACGCGTGTAGTAGTTGTTCACTTAGTGGAGGGTCGGGAACCACGCGTGAATGAATCAAAGTTCGACCATGACGCGGTGGCGTGTTTGTTTTTAGTTTTTTTTTCTTCAATGGCATGTACGCAGTTTTTTTATTGAATGGCACGTGAATCGTGCACGTACTCAGTGATGGAGCACGGGATGGGATGGTAGCCATGGACATGGTCGGCCCTCTTTGCCTACACTAGTAGTTTGATGTACGTTTTAAAAAAACTACTACTTTGATGTGTCCTGTCAACTCGCAGAACGATGAGAAGCTTGCTTACTACGCTCTCTACATAGCCCACACTTATTGTAGTACTACAGTTGTACTAGCAGTTGGAGTATGGGACACCGAAAGGATGGGAGCACCTGATATTTCCCCGTCCGGACCGATCCCAAGCTGGCTTCTCACCTTCCTGGCCCACCAAAAACCCCTCCGCCCTCCCGCGCGTGCTTCCCGCCCAGCGCTAGCTGAGCCCGCCGCTCCACATTGATGGCAAGTTAGGGCGACGCGACCTCTCACTGCGTCCGCCATTGAAGCGGCGCACCGGCCGAGGGCGCCGCCCGCTGCACGCCCGGCATTTTAGACTACTCACAGTGGAGAGTAACTTTATAACATGGTGTGGTGTGAGTGGGACTAAAGTTTAGTCCCATACTTCTAGGTGAGTGTGAGTTGCACCACTTTATAATGTGATCTATTCTAGCACTTGCATGAGCATGATAATAGGAAACCTACACGCGCGCTCTTCTGGAACGAGCCTGTCCAAGGACAAAAGCTATGCACGTGGTCTATATTTTTGTTGGTCGGAAAATTTATTAAGTCATTAATTAATAATTAACGGACGCCTTAGTTACTCAGCCATTTCCGATTCTTTTGGATAGTGGGGCTATTATTGACTTAGACGTGGGGTTTGGGCCAAAGGCCTACTAGTACCTGCTCGGCCGGCCTACTTGCTCTTACTCGCACGATCGACCTAACAGGCTCTACCCTAGCTGCCGCTGTATCATATGGTTTCGCACCGTTCCAGATCATAGTGCCGCCACGCAAGTCTTCTCCATCCCTCCTTACGGTGTGCACCGCGAGAAGGGACAGCAGTCCTCCGGAACCCCGCCTTTCGTGATCCTGTACGGGAGAGGGGCGATCAGGTTTTTGGGGAGCACACTCGTGCGACTGCTGCCAGCGACGACTTCCTCAACGACAACCTTCTTCCCCGACCTCGGTAGCCTCTTCATCAACGACATGAGTGACAACATCAACCATAGCGGTTCTGCTCCCGTGCACAGTATGTGATTCTGTCCTCCTCGTTTAGTCCGCATCATTACTTTGATCTTTGCAATTGTCGTCATGATCTATTTACTGTTGATTCGGATTAAATCTCATAGTAATTTGCTCATATATTCAACAATCCAATCCAAAAACCTGATTATAATCAATTTACTCTGAGTGGTTTTGCTGCGCTTTTGAAGCCGCCTACCTTTAAGGGGGTGCAATATAAAAGGTGGCGCACGAGAGCAGTATACTGGTTTCAGATCATGTACTGCTATGACGCCACTAAGGGCAAGCCTAAGGGCGATCTTAATCCTGCATAGCATGAAGCTTTTGAGAACATGTATACCCTCTTCAAAGCCGCCCTTCTGAGTGTTCTTGACGATTCCATTGTGGATTGATATATGTCGTTTGACAACGGCAAAGACATGTGGGCTGCGCTCGAGGCCACGTTTGGGGCCTCGGGCGCTGGCAGCGAGTTGTACGTCATGGAGCAATTCTGTGACTACAAGATGACTGATGAGCGCTCTGTTGTTCAGCAGGCTCATGAGATACAATCACTTGCTAAGGAACTTGAGTACTTTAACTGTGTGTTGCCGGACAAATTTGTTGCTGGGACCATCATTGCCAAGCTTCCACCTTCGTGGAACAATTTTGCTACTTCTCTGAAAAACAAGAGACATGAGTTTTCCATTTCGGATCTCATTAGCACTCTTGATTTTGAAGAGAAGGCGAGAGCAAAAGACACACAAACTCAAGTCGCTGAGGGGGCTTCTAGTGCCCACATGGTACACGAGAAGAACTTCCAGCCCAACAAGCCCAAAAACAACAAGAACAAATCTCAGGGGAAAGGCAAGTTTGATGCAAAGAACAAGCCGTCACATTCTACCAACTTCAAGAAGAATTCTAATAAGAATGGGAAGGGACACAAACCTCAATTTTGGTAGCACCGCACAAAATTATATGGCTGCATCTACCTGCTGTCAGCTAACCTCATGGTGCTCCAGGTATTCCTACATTCGTAACTAGGTACAATGACCACTGCAAGATGAAATAAGCTTATTCGTACGTTGACTTGCTGATTGCTGGGCGGAACGATCCTGTCATGTGTGGAGGAGCAAACAAGCAGTGCAGCCACAATGTCAACGCAAGATAAAAGAGTCCCGAGTCATATACGGCTTGGCCGGCGAGTAGGGGTCGTGCAAACAGCGGTGCATCATTTTAGTGGAACTGCACAAAAAAGATATTGGGGTGTGTCACAAATTTTCTACAGCCACACGGAAGGAATTGCACTGATCAATTGGATAGAATTTCCTCCATGGCATGCGATGAGACCCGAAGGTGGAAATCAACTAACTACTTATGGAATTATTTATAATCTTCCTCAGGCAGGTCAGTATCCCCTTTGTCCAGATGATCGTGTTTTGTCATGCCGAGCTATTGATATGTGCTACTGTTTTGCAACACCGTTTAAGTATAGCTATTGTTTTCCTATCTTTTTAGATTCAGGACAATGAAGATGATTTCAGGGGAACTGCACAATATGGTCTGATGTTGAGTCATCTCTATTGCCTCCTGTGTTTTCTGCAAATGTGTCAACATCAATTGCAAGATGAGGCAGCCAGCTAGCTGTGGAGTTGCCAACATGCTCAAAGTGCTCGCAACATTGAGAAGAAACAAGCATGCCCAGGAAATTAATGTGTGCGCAGGGAGGCCCTTTGCTCAGAGAAGCATCGACCATTTTTCTTTATTTCTACACCTTCTCACAACTTTGTATTGGTTATGGTATGGTGAATCATTGAGATGCATAAACATGCTGAACTTTTGTGCTTGTGAATGTTAGTATGCATACCGTATCTTCTGAAGCTTAGTTTAATGTGAATGTTGACTAGCCTGTGAACCTTTACAATCTACTAGTAAGTATATTGTGGTCCTGTTATTTGAAACCTCATTTTGCCATGCTACGACCAGTGTGAGTGTCTGCATGCAGTACCACATCCTCTAATTTGGTGGATGCCAAGCCAGCCCGACTAGGAGCTATAACTTTTTTCCAAGTTGAAAAATGTTACCGATGAGGAGCCATAAGCTGGAGGCGTCTCTTTTTTTCTTTCGAATGGGCAATAAGCTGGAGAGCTAGAGAGTGTCTCCAATGGGCTGCCTCTAGTACAAGGCCATCCAGTACGAAACACGGGCAGCCGACTAGGTCTATACAAAAGCCTATCCATCTTAAAGCCCATTTGTTTTTGTTTTTTGCGAGGAAAAAACCCATATTTCTTGAAGAGGGGCGATCCCAAAAAAACTCTCCTTCCTCCTTGCATCCACTTACTGTAGCTCGCTGGACTCTCGCGCTTCCGTCTCCCCCAATGCCCCCCGCTCCCCATCTTCCTCACTCGTACAGAAAACCCCCGCACACCTTCTTCCTCACTCGTACAGAAAACACCTGCTCCTCTTCTTCCTCGCTCCTACAGAAAACCCCAGCCCTCCTTCTTCCCCACTCGCACTGCCACTAGGCTTGTCTCTCGCTACTCTGCTCAAACCCGTGAGCTCAGCGCGACGCCCACAAGGAAAATGGAGTCGGCTGGACCCAGCGCCAAGAAGATGAGGCTCCCGCCAGCGGCAACGCTGGTTGTAGATCCCGCACCCGGCAGCGCGGGGAGAAGTGGCGAGCCCCGCCCACCCGGATCTGAGGAACCCATAGAATCTCTGGTGGACTGCATCAGCAATCTCCCGGACGCCATCCTTGGGTAGATCATCTCCCTTCTCCCCACCAAGGATGGCTGCCGCACACAAGTCCTGGCATCTCGGTGGCACACTCTCTGGCGCACCGCGCCTCTTAATCTCGACTGTCGTCAGATATCTGTCCTTCCTGAATTTGAACTCCTCAGATCCATTGTCTCCTCCCACCAGGGCCCCGTTCAATGCCTCTGCATCCCGACACGCTACCTACTGTCCATACCCAGCAGGATGGATGCCTGGCTGACATCCACTGAATTCGAAAAAATCTAGCAGCTTGAGTTCTACCATTACTACGAAAAATACATACCGCCACCCCAACTCCATGTATTTGTGCCCACACCACCGATTGTCCATCTCATGGTTTTCCTCCTCTCTCCACACCCTCACCATAGCCCGGTGCCATCTACCAGACAATCTGGTACTAATGATTTGACTCCCACTGCTAAAAAGACTTTCGCTTGTGGTGGTTGATCTGTCGGAGGCCTCACTACACAGCATCATCCAATCCGGTTGCCCTGCCCTGGAGCACTTGCTGCTTGTTTTCGGATTAGAAATCCGTATCCATTGTCTCCAAATAAAGTCGCCTCACCTTAAAAGCATTGGAATTTGTTTCGAAGGACATCAACTCATCATCGAAGATGCCCCTTCACTTCAATGGTTGCTCCTTGATTATTGTTATAAACCTTCACAAATAAATGTCGTCTTTGTGCCTAAACTTGAGGCCTTGGGTGTAATTCGTGATCCGTTTGAACATCACGACATGGTGTTTGGCTCCACACTTATTCAGGTACTATATATTATCATCTACACTTTTGTAATCACAAGCTGCATTTTTCATTTGTGCGCATAAGTTTTATATCATCTTGGAGTACACTTTGGATAATAATATTATGTTATATGCTCAATGAAGAGTTTGT
This sequence comes from Thinopyrum elongatum, assembly GCA_011799875.1. Classification (NCBI taxonomy): domain Eukaryota; kingdom Viridiplantae; phylum Streptophyta; class Magnoliopsida; order Poales; family Poaceae; genus Thinopyrum; species Thinopyrum elongatum. The sequence goes on along the minus strand of CM022302.1, from coordinate 401,575,172 downwards.
CCATCGATAGCCTACCAATGGTGTTGGATTCTATCAAGATCTTATATATCAGAATGTTTAGTATTGATCTGAACAAAATTATTGGCTTGCTGCGATGCTTTCCATGTCTGGAGAATTTGTATATAGAGGTGATTATTTCATGCACATTGAAAGCCCATATATATTGTACTAGAATTACCGTTTGGCTGTCGCTCTATCGACATACTCTTTTTTAGACCTTAACTGTTTTCAATCTTCATGTCTACGTAGGCAGCAACACATGGAGAAAAACATATAACCAATCGGTGGCGTAATAAGTACTGGGATTTTCTCAGTTCTCATGACATTCATTTGAGGACAATAACGATGGAAGGTTATGCATCCAATCAGGCAAACAGAAACTTCGTCACATTCTTCCTGTTGAATGCGAGGTTACTATTGTCCATGAGGCTTAAGTTTTTCAACAAGAAATTTCTCACGGATGGATATGTTGAACAGAAAAAAAAGAAGTTTCAGGTCGACAAATGGGCTTCTGAACGTGCTCGGCTTCTATTTACAACAATTTGTCGTCATATGCCAGTAAACTTTTTGGCATAGGATGTTGATTTTATGGATCAGATCGACCCATTTGTTTGTGACTGCCAAAAACAGTGGTTGGGTTAGATGTTATTGCCATGCATGTTCAGTCTGGGTTTTGTCTAAACCTGATGAACAATTAATCCTTGGGCTTTTGTATCGTTTGTAAGCTTGAGTTAGATGTTGTTGCCCTTTTCAACTCGGCTGTGACTGTCATATTTTCTTTGAAACAAGACAAATGACTTACCATTTCCTTTATTAAAGAGAGAAATATTGTAATAAATCCCAACCAAGGGAAATACCATCACTCTCGCCGGTTGCTTGAGCTCATTGTGCATTACAGAACCCAAGTGCTTAGCGCTCGCCAGCACCCACAAACTTATTTTCAGCTAGCACACAAAATAGGCTTTTATTCTTCATGAGAAAGGCTGCATGGCGGTGACAGATTTGGATTCTACATTTGGGGCCCACAAGAAAAAAAGTCTATCCAAGGTGGAGTCGACTTAGTCAACAGACAATTCTGCCTTCCAGCCATTGGATTGACATCCAACATCTGACGTGTTTCTTCTATCTCTTGTCTTCTTCCTCCAACCGCCCAAACCAAACCATGCCGTCGGTCCCGCCTGCTCCTGCCTTACACGGCTGGTTGCGCCTCCGCCGCCCTACCGTACACCCAAACTTTGGCCAGTCCATCCCCTCTATTCCCCCACACGTCCTGTTACTCTCCGGCGACGTCAGCCTCGACCCGCAACCGCACCCGAACCAGTCAACCCTCGTACCTCCCTCCGCCTGCAACTACACTTCCGCATCTTCTACGACACTTGTTCATTCCCGACCGAGGCCTCCCGTCGTGCTCCGCCTTGGTTCGCTCGCCGTGCGTGGTGCGCCACCGTTTGGCATTGTCAACGTGGTCAACAACCGAGAGGAATAAGGAGATGACTGTACGTGGAGAGGATGACAGTAGGTACCTACCAGGGTCATGGCAGTACGCAAGCAAGTGCCTCGTTATTACAAGACCAAAAAAATGGTTCCTCCTAATGGTTGGACATCTGGGTCCCACGCCATTGTCAACATAGTCAATAAACGAGAGAATTACACAACGAGCAGCTGACACCAGGGACTAGCAGGTCGCGCAGTTGTTATTTACTTTTTTTAGCAACAAGCAGTTGTTATTTAGTACTAGTTTTAGAGACGGATCAGGGTAACAACGGGGCTGTGCGGGGGTTGTGGCCCGTCTAGCCAGGGTTTTATTTTATATTTACCACATGATGAGCCCGGTTGTGTTTTTTTCTTTCTGAAAATGGCTAGCCCAGTTCTACTTTTTTTAAAGAAATACCCAATGGAGGCCTACTTACTTTCTCAGCCCTGCTGGGCTGCAAATCTTTCAAGACGAGAGCGATGTATTCGCTTGCCCAGAAAATGAAGTAGTAAGAAATGGGATGTAAATTAAAAAAACACAGCAAACCGGCAATTAGTTTCAAATATCGTTTTTTAAGATTTTGAGATTTCAAATTTACTTTTTTTTTGCGGGGAAAATTATTTTGGATTTTAAATTGATATAAATTTATTATTTTTAAATTAGTTTGAATGTGATTCGAAATTTCGGGATTAAAAAAGTTTGGACCGCACCGAAATATGAAAATTTGGTTGAATTTTTAACTGTGGCCAGAATATGGGCTGTAATGGTAACAAAAAGAATATGGGCTTCAAAAAAATCCTTAAGAATTAGCCAATGGGTTGTACATTTATTAGCAATAATGGCAGACAGGTTGTATGCTGTTTTCCACATATTTAAGGCTAACTTGTGGGCCTACTAGGTTGACGTGTACGCTTTCATAAAAAAAAGGTTGACGCGCAGGCAAGGCGAGAGCAGTTACTGTTGGATGTCCATCCAACGACCGTCATGCTTCTTCAATCTCTGCTCTTCCTGCTCCATCCGCTCAAACCAGTGCCAGCAGGACTGCCTCCTCCCTCCTCCCGTGGCTGGCTGTGCTGCCGCGCAGGCCTCACCGCCCCACCCTACTCCCATCGCTGTCCTGGCCATCCCTCTACTCACCCACTCCTGCTGTTATTCTCCGGCGATGGCAGACGAACCAGTCTCGTACTCCCCTCCGCATGGGAAACAACTGCCGAGTCTTCCCTGGCTCCGTGTCGTTCCCTTCCTAGGCCTCGCCGTCGTCCACCGCGCTGGTGCTCTCAGCGTGGCGTGGTCAACGTGGTCAACGAACGACATCCATCGGAAGAAGACTTTACGTGGAGAGGCTAACAGCTGGGTCCACGGCAGGACACAAGGAAGTGCCTCCTTATTACGCGCAAAATAATGATTCATCCACCTAATAGTAGGGACTGCTACTTCTTGAGCTTGCGTTGGTTTTTCCCTTGAAGGGGAAAGGGTGATGCAGCAAAGTAGAGATAAGTATTTCCCTCAGTTAGAGAACCAAGGTATCAATCCAGTAGGAGGCACAAGCAAGTCTCCAATCTATGCACCTACACAAACAATCAAACACTTGCACCCAACGCGATAAAGGGGTTGTCAATCCCTTCACGGCCAATTGCAATGGTGAGATATGATAGAGATAGATATAAAAGGTTACTAAAACGTAAAATAAAATAAAAATAAATAAATTGCAGCAAGATATTTTTGGTATTTTTGGTTTATAGATCTGAAAATATATAAGGGAAAATAGACCCGGGGGCCATAGGTTTCACTAGAGGCTTCTCTCATGAAGGAAAATAATACGGTGGGTGAACAAATTACTGTCAAGCAATTGATAGAAAAGCGAAATTTATGACGATATCCAAGGCAATGATTATGCATATAAGCATCACATCCGTGTCAAGTAGACCGAAACGATTCTGCATCTACTATTATTACTCCACACATCGACCGACTCCTGCCTGCATCTAGAGTATTACGTTCAAGATAACAGAGTAACGCATTAAGTAAGATGACATGATGTAGAGGGATAAACTCAAGCAATATGATGAAAACCCCATCTTTTTATCCTTGATGGCAACAATACAATACATGCCTCGCTACCCCTTCTGTTACTGGGTGAGGACACCGCAAGATTGAACCCAAAACTAAGCACCTCTCCCATTGCAAGAAATACCAATCTAGTTGGCCAAACCAAACCGATAATTTGAAGAGAAATACAAAGATATCAAATCTTGCATATAAGAATTCAGAGAAGATTCAAATAATATTCATAGATAATCTAATCATAAATCCACAATTCATCGGATCTCGACAAAAACACCGCAAAAGAATATTACATTGGATAGAACTCCAAGAACATCGAGGAGAACATGGTATTGAAGATCATAGAGAGAGAAGAAGCCATCTAGCTACTAGCTATGGACCTGTTGGTCTGAGGTAAACTACTCACGCTTCATCGGAAGGGCAATAGGGTTGATGTAGGTGCCCTCCGTGATCGAATCCCCCTCTGGCAGATCACCAAAAAGGCCCCAAGATGGGATCTCACGGGAACAGAGGCTTGCGGCGGCGGAAAAGTATATTTGTGGACTCTTCTGATGGTTTGGGAATATTTTGGAATTTATAGGCCGAAGAATAGGGTTAGAGGAGCTCCGAGGGACCCACAAGGCAGGGGGGCGCCCCCCCTGGGGCGCGCCCTGCACTCTTTCCGTCGCCTCGGGACTCCTTTTCCTTGGTCTCCAAGTCCTACGTGTGTCTTCTGGTCCATGAAAAATCATCGTAAAGTTTTATTCCGTTTGGACTCCGTTTGATATTCCTTTTCTGCGAAACTCAAAAACAAGGAAAAAACAGAAACTGGCACTGGGCTCTAGGTTAATAGGTTAGTCCCAAAAATAATATAAAATAGCATATTAATGCATATAAAACATCCAAAACAGATAATATAATAGCATGGAATAATCAAAAATTATAGATACGTTGGAGACGTATCAAGCATCCCCAGGCTTAATTCCTGCTCGTCCTCGAGTAGGTAAATGATAAAAACAGAATTTTTGATGTGGAATGCTACCTAACATATTTATCCATGTAATTTTCTTTATTGTGGCATGAATATTCAGATCCATAAGATTCAAAACAAAAGTTTAATATTGACATAAAAACAATAACACTTCAAGCATACTAACAAAGCAATCATGTCTTCTCAAAATAACATGGCCAAAGAAAGTTATCCCTACAAAATCATATAGTCTGGCTATGCTCCATCTTCATCACACAAAGTATTAAATCATGCACAACCCCAATGACAAGCCAAGCAATTGTTTCATACTTTTGATGTTCTCAAACTTTTTCAACTTTCACGCAATACATGAGAGTGAGCCATGGATATAGCACTATAGGTGGAATAGAATATGGTGGTTGTGGAGAAGACAAAAAGAAGGAGAAAGTCTCACATCAACTAGGCGTATTAACGGGCTATGGAGATGCCCACAAATAGATATCAATGTGAGTGAGTAGGGATTGCCATGCAACGGGTGCACTAGAGCTATAAGTGTATGAAAGATCAAAAAGAAACTAAGTGGGTGTGCATCCAACTCGCTTGCTCACGAAGACCTAGGGCAATTTGAGGAAGCCCATCATTGGAATATACAAGCCAAGTTCTATAATGAAAAATTCCCACTAGTATATGAAAGTGACAAAATAGGAGACTCTCTATCATGAAGATCATGGTGCTACTTTGAAGCACAAGTGTGGAAAAAGGATAGGAGCATTGCCCCTTCTCTCTTTTCTCTCATTTTTTTATTTTGGGATCTTTGGCCTCTTTTTTTCCCCTTTTTTCCCTTTTATTTTATTTTTTGTCCAGAGTCTCATCCCGACTTGTGGGGAAATCATAGTCTCCATCATCCTTTCCTCACATGCGACAATGCTCTAATAATGATGATCATCACACTTTTATTTACTTACAACTCAAGAATTACAACTCGATACTTAGAACAAAATATGACTCTATATGAATGCCTTCGGTGGTGTACCAAGATGTGCAATGACTCAAGAGTGACATGTATAAAAAATATGAATGGTGGCTTTGCCACAAATACGATATCAACTACATGATCATGCAAAGCAATATGATGAAGCGTGTCATAATAAATGAAACAGTGGAAGTTGCATGGCAATATATCTCGGAATGGCTATGGAAATGCCATAATAGGTAGGTATGGTGGCTGTTTTGAGGAAGGTATATGGTGGGTTTAATGCACCGGCGAAAGTTGCGCGGTACTAGAGAGGCTAGCAATGGTGGAAGGGTGAGAGTGTGTATAATCCATGGACTCAACATTAGTCATAAAGAACTCACATACTTATTGCAAAAGTCTATTAGCTATCGAAACAAAGTACTACATGCATGCTCCTAGGGGGATAGATTGGTAGGAAAAGACCATCGCTCGTCCCCGACCGCCACTCATAAGGAAGACAATAAATAAATAAATCATGCTCCGACTTCATCACATAACGGTTCACCATACATGCATGCTACGGGAATCACAAACTTTAACACAAGTATTTCTACCAATCCATAATTACTCACTAGCATGTCTCTAATATCACCATCTTTATATCTCAAAACAATATGCAAGGAATCAAACTTCTCATAGTATTCAATGCACTTAATATGAAAGTTTTTATTATATCCCTCTTGGATGCCCATCATATTAGGACTAAATTCATAACCTAAGAAAATTACCATGCTGTTTAGAGACTCTCAAAATAATATAAGTGAAGCAAGAGAGTTCAACAATTTCTATAAAATAAAGCCACCACCGTGCTCTAAAAAGATATAAGTGAAGCACTAGAGCAAATTGCCTAGCTCAAAAGATATAAGTGAAGCACATAGAGTATTATAATAAATTCATGATTAATGTGTGCCCCTCTCAAAAGGTGTGTACATCAAGGATGATTGTGGCAAACTAAAAAGCAAAGACTCATATCATACAAGACGCTCCAAGCAAAACACATACCATGTGGTGAATAAAAATATTGCCTCAAGTAAATTTACCGATGGATTGAAGACGAAAGAGGGGATGCCTTCCGGGGCATCCCTAAGCTTAGGCTCTTGGTTGTCCTTGAATATTACCTTGGGGTGACTTGGGCATCCCCAAGCTTAGGCTCTTTCCACTCCTTATTCCATAGTCCATCAAATCTTTACTCAAAACTTGAAAACTTCACAACACAAAACTCAACAGAAAACTCATGAGATCCGTTAGTATAAGAAAATAAAATCACCACTTTTGGTACTGTTGTGAACTCATTATTTATTTATATTGGTGTAATATCTACTGTATTCCAACTTCTCCATGGTTCATACCCCCCGATACTACCCATAGATTCATCAAAATAAGCAAACAACACATAGAAAACAGAATCTGTCAAAAACAGAACAGTCTGTAGCAATCTAGAAATTTCGAATACTTCTGTAACTCCAAAAATTCTGAAAAATTAGGAAAACCAGGGAAATTTGTATATAAAACTTTTTCAAAAATAATCAGATCAAAACCACGCTTCTGTGATTTTCTAAAATTGTTTTACTGGGTGCAAAATTTTCTGTTTTTTAGAAAGATCTAATCAACTATCACCGTAAGCCATCCCAAAAGTCTTACTTGGCTCAAACAATAATTAAAACACCAAAATACAATTAATACAGAGGTAATAATGTTTATTTTATTCAAGAATAGAAGAACAAAAAACATAAAAATAAAATTGAGTTGCCTCCCAACAAGCGCTATTGTTTAACACCCCTAGCTAGGCATAATGCAATAGATCTAGGTATTGTCATCTTTGGTATGCTTTTCGATAGATGCGTTCTCATCGGAAGGTTTTGCAAAGATGACTTGTAACACATTATCCATAGAAATTTTGGCATCATTAAGCTTCCCATCTACGTATCCCCTTTGGTTTCTGGCTACAATCCAAGAATACTGTTGATTAACATCATTGAAAACTTGTTGGATCATATCTAAAACGGGGACTTTCTTTTTGAGATTCTCATAAAAAATCTGATTATTTCCAAACAAATGTCTCAAAGCATAGTCACTATTGTAAAGAATCTTATCTATCACTGGTTTTTCACTATTCATACCGTAGTGATCAAAAATTTCCCCAGCTTCCCGTACTATGTGATCAAACTCATTCTTAAGAACTTGGGAAGCTATCTTTTTAGCCTTAGGATCTTTTATAACGGGTAGCTCAAAAAACAATCTTTGCAAGGTAGGATGGATACGGATAAATCTGTGCTAAAATTTCAGAACTAATGCTGAAATAGCTTCCGCATGAGTTTTAGTTCTTTTAAGTATGGGAATATCATCAAGAGGCAAATTGCCTACGCAATTGAAAAATTCTTGTATATGTTCCTTTCCCATAAAATTCCCTTGTCCCAAAACAAAAGTTTTAACATCCATATTTCCTGAACGTCCAATTATAGGAGTCAGGCCATCATCAGTTTCAGCCATGCTAAAGTCACTCATGGTGATGAGTTCAAGCAAACAAAAGATCGGATGGAAGAAGGGCGAATAAAAAGGCAAATCTTTTTGTATTTTTCTGAAAATCATTTTAGAAGTGGGGGAGAGGAAAACGAGAGGCAAATGACAAATAATGTAATGCAAGAGATGAGAGTTTATGATGGGTACATGGTTGGCTTGATGTAGAACCTCCCCGGCAACGGCGCCAGAAATTCTTCCTGCTACTTCTTGAGCTTGCGTTGGTTTTTCCCTTGAAGAGGAAAGGGTGATGCAGCAAAGTAGAGATAAGTATTTCCCTCAGTTAGAGAACCAAGGTATCAATCCAGTAGGAGGCACAAGCAAGTCTCCAATCTATGCACCTACACAAACAATCAAACTCTTGCACCCAACGCGATAAAGGGGTTGTCAATCCCTTCACGGTCAATTGTAATGGTGAGATCTGATAGAGATAAATATAAAAGGTTACTAAAATGTAAAATAAAATAAAAATAAATAAATTGTAGCAAGATATTTTTGGTATTTTTGGTTTATAGATCTGAAAATATATAAGGGAAAATAGACCCGGGGGCCATAGGTTTCACTAGAGGCTTCTCTCTTGAAGGAAAATAATACGGTGGGTGAACAAATTACTGTCGAGCAATTGATAGAAATGCGCAAAGTTATGACAATATCCAAGGCAATGATTCTGCATATAGGCATCATGTCCGTGTCAAGTAGACCGAAACGATTCTGCATCTACTACTATTACTCCACACATCGACCGACTCCTGCCTGCATATAGAGTATTAAGTTCAAGAGAACAGAGTAACGCATTAAGTAAGATGGCATGATGTAGAGGGATAAACTCAAGCAATATGATGAAAACCCCATCTTTTTATCCTTGATGGCAACAATACAATACGTGCCTCGCTACCCCTTCTGTCACTAGGTGAGGACACCGCAAGATTGAACCCAAAACTAAGCACCTCTCCCATTGCAAGAAATACCAATATAGTTGGCCAAACCAAACCGATAATTCGAAGAGAAATACAAAGATATCAAATCATGCATATAAGAATTCAGAGAAGATTCAAATAATATTCATAGATAATATGATCATAAATCCACAATTCATCGGATCTCGACAAACACACCGCAAAAGAATATTACATCGAATAGAACTCCAAGAACATCGAGGAGAACATGGCATTGAAGATCATAGAGAGAGAAGAAGCCATCTACCTACTAGATATGGACTTGTAGGTCTGAGGTAAACTACTCACGCTTCATTAGAAGGGCAATAGGGTTGATGTAGGTGCCCTCCGTGATCGAATCCCCCTCCGGCAGATCGCCGGAAAAGGCCCCAAGATGGGATCTCACGGGAACAGAGGCTTGCGGTAGCGGAAAAGTATTTTTGTGGACGCTTTTGATGGTTTGGGAATATTTGGGAATTTATAGGCCGAAGAATAGGGTTAGAGGAGCTCTAAGGGACCCACAAGGCAGGGGGCGCGCCTTGCACCCTTGCCGTCGCCTCGGGACTCCTTTTCCTTGGTCTCCAAGTCCTATGTGTGTCTTCTGGTCCAAGAAAAATCATCGTAACATTTTATTCCGTTTGGACTCTGTTTGCCATTCCTTTTCTGCGAAACTCAAAAACATGGAAAAAAATAGAAACTGGCACTAGGCTCTAGGTTAATAGGTTAGTCCCAAAAATAATATAAAATAGCATATTAATGCACATAAAACATCCAAAACAGATAATATAATAGCATGGAACAATAAAAAATTATAGATACTCCCATCGCTGTCCTGGCCATCCCTCTACTCACCCACACGTGCTGTTATTCTCCGGCGACGGCAGACGAACCAGTCTCGTACTCCCCTCCGCGTGGGAAACAACTGCCGAGTCTTCCCTGGCTCCGTGTCGTTCCCTTCCTAGGCCTCGCCGTCGTCCACCGCGCTAGTGCTCTCGGTGCGGCGTGGTCAACGTGGTCAACGAACGACATCCATCAGAAGAGGACTGTATGTGGAGAGGCTGACAGCTGGGTCCACGGCCGCACGCCAGGAAGTGCCTCCTTATTACGCGCAAAATAATGATTCATCCACCTGACAGCGGGGACCCACCGGAAGGGCCTCTGTATTTCGTGAAAAAAAACGTTCCTCCCGCTGACAGCTCGGACCCACCAGCTATATCTTCGCACGCAAGGAAGTGCCTCCTTATTATGCACAAAAAAAATGAATACTCCCCCTGCTAGCTGGGACCCACCATAGTTGGAGGATGACTTGTGGGCCTACTAAGTTGACGCGGATGGAGGGCTTTATCAACTTAGTCAATATGAACGATTCTAGCTCCAGTGACCATACGTTGTCCATCCAACGGCCGTAGTGCTTCTTCAACCTCTGGTCTTCTTGCTCGAGCCGCCCAAACCAGCGCCGTTCGTGTCGCCTGCTCCTGCCTCCCGTGGCCGGCTCTGCTGCCACGCAGGCCTCACTGCCCCACCCTACTCCCATCTCTGGCCTGGCCATCCCTGTACTTACCCGAAACTCCTATTATTCTCCGGTGACGGCAGCCTCACACTGCAGCCCAACCAGTAAACCCTCATACTCCCCTCCGCCTGGGAAACAACTGCCGAGTCTTCCCAGCTCCGGGTCATTCCCTTCCTAGGCCTCGCCGTCGTCCACCGCCTTGGTGCTCTCGCCACGGCGTGGTCAACGTGGTCAAGGAATGACTTACATCGGAAGAGGACTGTACGTGGAGAGGCTGACAGCTGGGACCACGGCCGCAGCAAGGAAGTGCCTCCTTATTACGCGCAAAATATTGATTCCTCCACCTGACAACGGGGACCCACCTGAAGGGCCTCTGTATTTTGCGAAAAAAATGTTTGCCCCCTGACAGCTCGGACAATGATTCTTCGCCCTGACAGTTGGGACCCACCAGCTATATCTTCGCATGCAAGGAAGTGCCTCCTTATCCTCCCTGACAGCTGGGACCCATCCGGTCGAAGCGTACGTAGCGTTGTCTGTCTGGTCGCGATCGTGTATGTACATACTGGTCGATCGATCTCTCTGCAAGTATGAACCGTGGCCGAGTAAGTAGCGGCATGTGTCGTAGTAGGGCACCCGACGTAGCAGTTCAGGCAGTCCCGTCTATATCGTGTACACGTATGTACATATGGGCGGGGTCTCGAACACGTATTTGCGCATATATACGGACGGCCAGGGCTCGGGTACATGGAGAGGCAACGGACGGCAGCAACGGTGTCCTATTCATCGGGCAGCCAACCGGCTGGGTCGGAACGGAGAAACAGCGTCGTGTTCATCGGGAGGCAACAGACTGGGTCGGAATGCGTCCAGTTCAACGGGAGCCAACCGGCTTGGACGGAACAGCCGAAACGGGGTCTGGCGTACCGCAAAACGGAGGAAACGGACTTGTGTTTGAGCTCCTACGGTCGAAACGGGGTGCTGTTGATTGGGAAGGGTGTGGCGTACCGCAAAACGGAGGAAACGGACTTGTGTTGGAGCGCCTACGGTCGAAACGGGGTCCTGTTCATCGGGAGGGGTGTGGCGTACCGCAAAATGGGACTCCACGGGTTACTGTTCATCCACCGTCTACTACCTCGCCCCAGCCTCCAAGGGCTACTGTTCATCCACCGTCGACTTCCTCCAGCCTTCACCTGCTACTGTTCATCCACCGTCTACTTCCTCCAGCCTCCACTAGCTACTATTCATCCCCGGGCTACTGTTCATCCAGCCTCCACCGGCTACTGTTCAACCAGCCCTCCATGGGGTCCTGTTCATCCAGCGGCAACGACCTCTACTACCACAGGGTCCTGTTCATCCAACCACTATCGAGAACTATTTATCCAACCCCCATCACGGACTATTCATCAAGAGGCAGCTTCGATCGGCTTCAGTTAGCAGTAGTAGCGAAGGAATCACTCGGGTTCAGTTAACAGCCAAGGGATCGATCGGGGTTCAGTAACGTAGCTAGTGCAATCGCTCGGGTTCAGTTAGAGCCCAACGTCTCGCTCGGGTTCACTTAGAGCCCACCAACGCCTCGCACACATGCGCGTATGTGTACGAGAGAAACACGCAAACCTTCGTGCATCTCTCGGCCCCGACCACCCACCATAACCAGGAACTCCCCGATATTTTCCTCGCCCTCGCTTCTACCATGATTTTTTCTGTCATGGACGGCCCAAAGAATGTCATGCAGGTGCGTCCCCGGCCCGCCCAGGACGAAAAGCCCATTTTCTGTCATGATTTTTTGTCATAGAAGTAGGAGCCCACCACATCTATGATGATACGTGGTTTTGTCACAATTATCATCATAGAAGTGTCATAAGCATGACAGACAAAATTTCGTTCGGCCCAAAATGTCACGGATGTGTCTTATTTTTAGTGTATATTAGATGGACGACGACCTCGCCGGCCCATGGAGGGAAGCGTCGTAGGCGAGTGAGTGACAACCATCGTCTGCACGTGGCCCAAGGTGTTGGTGATGTTTTTAATACCCAATCTGCACAACTTCTTTGTGGCACCTACCTCGGAAACCGAAAAGTCCCCACACAGAGCGAGATCGTTCATGACGTGTGTGTAGTATGTGCTGCCCCCTCCTCCCTCTTCGACGCATACTATATACTCCTACAACAACACAACCAAAAATGAAACCTCCTTGTTTGTCAAATTAACCTCTCTCGTTGGGTCAAAGTGATGGAGGACAAAACCTCGCGGGCCCACAGGTGGAAGCATCGCACGCAAGTGACTGTCCTATATGACGTGTAGTATATGTTGCCCCCGGCCACCCTCTTCAACGCGTACTATATATACTCCTCCCGTACGTAACAAAAACCAAAAAATGACCATCCTTGTTGGTCAAATTAACCTCTCTCACCGCAGGTCATAGTGCCGGACGACGACCTCGCGGGCCCACAAAGAGAGTCACACGCGAGTGAGTGTCCTAGGACCACCGCGTGCATGTGGCACAAAGATGCATGTCAAACTTTTTCTGCAGCGAACATGCGACCAAAGGAGTTTAGTGTTAAAAAATGAAAAAAATAGATAACATTTGTCCGTTTTTATACATTGATTGATTTCCCGGGGATTTAATGTGTAAAAATCAAATTTGATGTACATGAGACCCGTGATAGTGCACCAAAATGGATTGCAAAATCATGTGTACGTGTCCCTGGGCGCATGTTTAGTCCCCATGCAAGAAATTTCTAACATCGAGAATCTTGATTTTAAAATCCAGTAAATCCAAAACTAAGTTGAAATTCATGAAAATTATCGTGGGGTCATATGGACACCAATATACTGTGATATTATATATATTTTTTCAAATTTGAGACAAATTTTGATATATTCTTCTTACAAACAGAAAATTATCAATAATTATCAACCAATATCGCAAACAGGCTCTTTATTCGAACCGTGTGTGTTAGACCAACAATGTACGTGTCGTGCTTCGATTAAGCAATAAAGTGGCTTAATTAATCATCAAAAAGGAAAAATCAATATAATACGTGCCGCCACGCGTCCCGTGTGCCATACGAGCATGCGTGAGTTGACGAGATGCATGCTAGCAGTCCGCCGCACAGGCAGACCGAGAGGCCGAGGCATGCGCGTGTTCGCTACGGACTCACCGCGGGGCGTGCTAGTAGCTGTGTGAAATGACGGTAGGCATGGCAGCAGTCCGCTGCGCAGGCTCACCGAGAGGGGAGCCAGCCCTTAGACCGCCGCCCACCTGCTCCCATTGCTTCATATTAATGGCGCGCCCGATCCGCTGGTCATAATAGGCGGCGGCACCCCCGTCCACAGTTGTCACCGTCGCATGGAGTGTATTAGGATTTTGCCGAAGCACACCATCGGAGGGAGTGGCGACGCCGGGGCTGGTGAAGCACCGGCACAACGCATCAAGCTGAGCGCAGAGGTTGCTGTCGCCGCCGACGAGGTCTCGCGCGGGCAGCAGTGCGAACTTGGTCACATGATCTGTGTGCGAAACGACATACGTTGTATCTTTCCGCCTTGATTTATTTTACAGAGGCAACATGCAACTGTGCTAAACATATGAAATTATTCAGGGTTCGTTTCGCCTTTTTATACATTGATTTTCCTAGGCATTTTTAACAAATAGCCACCATGTTATTATCGCAAACGGTCGTATTAGTCCAACCATGGGCGTTCAACTAACCATTTACTACCGCGGGCAGCTGTTTGATTGGACGGGACGACTTTGAGCAGTTCACCGCGCACGCTCAACATACCGGGAAGCGAGCCGTGAGCGCTACAATTTATTGCTGGTTTTGGACTTCTATTTCGGCCGCCTAGGGAAGGTACGTAGAACAGTCCTCCGTTCTCATCCACAAGCACCGCCGCCGAGGTTCGCCGCCTGCTGCGACATGGAGGACGAGCCGGCCAACAAGCGGGGGCGGGTCGAGCCAGAAAGGGCAAGAGCCTCCAGTGAACGTGGACTTCATCAGCAGCCTCCCCAACGAGATGTTGGTAACCATCATATCCCACCTTCCCATCAAATCTGTCGTGCGGACCACTGTCCTGTCGCGGCAGTGGCGCCCTCTCTGGCACTCCACCCCCCTGGACCTCATCGTCGACCACGAGTTCTGTAGCGGGGTGCAGCAACGCCTGGATGCATTGTCCCACGTCCTGGGCCAGTCAGATACCTTGCTATTGGCAGGTTCAGTCCCCACTACAAGGCCAAACCCAGGTTTCACTACTGGTTCCTATCCTCAGCCCTAGGTCGGCTAGAGGAGCTCAACTTTATAGCTAGGCGTCCGCGCTCGCTGCCGCCGTCCGTGCTCCACCTCGCGCCCACGCTGCGCCGCGCTACATTCAGGCAGTGCATTTTCCCCGGATTGATGCTGCGCGCGCTCTTCATCTCCCTAAACTTAAGCACCTCGAGCTCATTGCCGTCCGCATCTCCAAGGAGGATTTGGAGCGCCTGCTCGTCGGCTGTATAGCGCTCGAGTACCTTCGTCTTCATGCGATGTATGGGTTGAGTAGCCTCCACATCACCTCGACGAATGTGCGTGCGATTTATATGCGTTGCTGGCGCCGCCCAAGGCTGTCAGTTGAGGTGTTTCACGATATGGTCATTGAGAATGCGCCTTTCCTCGAGGGATTGCATGTACTTGATAAACTAGGTCCAGCAAGAATCAGGGTCATTCACGCACCGAAATTGACAGTGTTGGGCTATTCATGTGGTGAATTCAACGAACTTGTTACTGGATCATTATCCGTTCAGGTACAACAGTTTTCTTCTTCTCCTTCTTATATATTATTGGACATCACATTTTATCTAATTTTTGTTGATCTATATGTTCGCATGTCATCCAGCAAATGATTCCCACAAGCTTGACCCGGCCTCTGCGGACAGTGAAGATCTTGGCACTACAATCTGTTGGCCCCGATCTGGATGAAGTTGTTAGATTCCTCAGATGCTTTCCTTGCACGGAGAAGCTATACATCGAGGTGATTCTCCTTTCCTGTTAATTGTTAACCACAACGGAGCTTAATTTTTTGTTACTTTTACCCATGATTACAATGACAAATGTAGAATGATTTCTAAAGGAAATTTGGAGGATTTCAATACATATATTTTTTGAGATGCTAGTGTTGTAAGCGTTTTATTCCTTCGCCCGACATGCTTTCGTGATAAAAGTTTATCATGAAAGATTGAAGGTGGCATTTCACTCTTTTCGTGTATTTTAGAAATCCTGCAAATCAAAGAGGCCCGAAGTGTTCAAATCTGCAGCTAGGCACTAATATGTTGTCTTCGTTTGCAGATACTAGCAGGCTTGAAAGTAGAAAATGTTGGGGAATATAACAATCCCATTGAATGCCTTGATCTTCATCTCACAGAAATAACTTTTAATGAGTACCGAGGCACCACACCAAAAATTAAATTCGCTAGGTTCTTTGCTGAGAAAGCAAGGTTGCTCAAGGTAATGAGGTTTGCCCTATATTTACTGCGCAGAAGTGAATTGATTGCTAAAGAGCACAGACATCTACAACTGAATGGAAAACGCTCTGCAGAAGCTTAATTTCAGTTTGTAACTTCATATGACAGATTATTTGGAAGTCACTGTATCGAGACGCTATATGACTTCTCGGTGGCTGATCTTTTCACAGAAATAATGCATGAAAAAATTCTGAAGAAGATGAATTTTATGCGTCTGAATAGTTTGAACCTTGTAATCTTTGAATTTGGGCCTTGTAATGCTGTAGTTTGAACCTTGCAATATTTATGGTATTTGTTATATAACGTAATTGGATGTTTAATTTGGTTTTGCAATCATGTCATGTTATAAGTATATATATGTTGTTTTTCTGTGCACAGAGCATAGATGTTGTGCAGACAGAGCATATCAAATCGCACACGGACCACACTAGGGAACCCGTCGGTGATGAATTCATTAATCGTCGACGGTTGTATACCAGCAAGCGTTTGCCCACAACACACATGGCTTATTCCATCACAAACAGCTCAGATGGATCAACTGTATGCCACGTATCGCACACGCAACTCTAATCTGATTCGTGCTTGATGTCTCTGACATCGCTCGCACAGTTCATCTTATTTACCACGTATCACTGTGCCGGCCTCTTCTCGCGTCCCTCGGCGCGCTCTGCTCGCTGTTAGGCACTGCAGCGCGCTGTGCTCGCCGTTAGGCGCCGCGGCGCGCTTTGCTCGCGTACCTCTACGCGCTCGGCTTGTGGACAGCTTTTCCTTGCATGTTCAACTGCTATATGCGTATATATGGTTGCTCACCGTTGAGGCGACCGCGAAGCGCTCTGCTTGCGTCCCTGCGCGCGCGCTCTACCAGCGGTTGGGGCCTGCGCACGATCACGTTGGGGGCCCCATATGCATGCGGTTGCGCCGCGCGCGTCGCCACGATGCAGTTACGTGCGGCAAGATGGAGTTACGCGCTGCAAATTAGAACTGCCATCCGGGCGTGCGGATATTCCAGGTTGTCCGACTTCCCCATTAATTCCCGCGGCCATTTTAACTTTAGTCTCTTCAACCTTTCAATCTCGCCCCACAACACAACAAGCACGCCCACGACAACACATACAGAGAGGATATCTAGCGGTGCTCCAATGGAGTTCGGCGAGCATAAAGTGGAGACCCACGCGAGGGAGACGGATCTCTCGGTGGTGTACACCATCGACCCGGCCGTGGTGGAGGACTACATCAACATCGTGAAGCAGTTTCTTGCTCGAGACAAGTACAAGGTGGTCGGCATCGACCTCCAGTACACTAGCGGTCATCCCGGCAAAGATCAGAAGGTTGCCGTCGCCCAGTTGTGCATGCGCCATCATGTCCTCATCTTCCACTACTGCATAGCCACAGAGTCTTGCGACCGTTTCACCAGGTTTGTCAACAGCACCGACTACAAGTTCACTACGGTGGAAACTTGCAACGATGTAAAGGCGTTCATGGTTACGGGCTTGGCCTGCAAGAACCTTGTCGAAATCTGTGACCACTACAGGGTCTGGGGCAGCACGAAGAAGGACTCCCTGGTTGAACTCGCCTCGGCCATCATCGACCCCTACTACGAAAAGATGAAGAAGGATGCCAAGAGAACAAGTCTTGTATCCTGTCACGGGGCCTGGATGCGGCAACTGGATGAACCACACCTCAGGTTCACGGCCAAGAGCGTGTACACATGCTACGAGATGCACAGGCAGATCGTTGACATGAGGAAGTGCCTCGTTACCGAAATCGACGAGGTCAGATCGAGCCACAAGCAGAGCAGTAGCTGCAAGCGTCACAAGAAGTAGATGATGATCAAATGATCGTTTATCCTAATTAATTATGCATGTAATAGCTTACTTTGATGTGTGCAAATATCATGTGTTTAATTTGGTTATGCAACCATGTCCTTATAAGTGTGTGTGTGTATATATATATATATATATATATATATATATAGTAGGACTATTTTGATCACAAGATCATAATATTTATTCTGATCACCGCGCGCTATAAGGGCGCGACGGAGATCTTCCTGAGATCACGAGCAACCCACCCTGACCGGTACAAGAAAAAAAAAGCCCATCCACCCCCTCCCACGATCCCCTCACCTCACCTCACCTCCCTCGATCCCCCGAACTGCATCACGCCGCCAGCGCCGCCTCCCACCCTGGCACACGCCACCGCCGAGCCCCGGCCACCCAATGCGCCGCCGCCGGGCCCACGGCCACCAAACGCCCCGCCGCCGGCCCCAGTCCCCGGTGTTCCTGGACCTCCCCTGGCCCCTCCGCCTCCCACCACATCTGGCAACCAGGAACGCTCCCGGTCAGGCAAAGGGGTTGCGCGCGACCTCCAGCCGCCGCCTGTTCACCCTCCCCGCTACGCCGGCAACCACCTACCCCGCCCAGATCCGCTGGAGCGCTTGCCGGATCCTGCCTCACCGCCGGTTCCCGCGACATAGGCAGCCGCCGGATTGGCTAAGCCGCTGCAACCCCTGTAAGAAAGCTCGACGGCGGCTTCCCCTGCTTCTTCCTGTGCGTCGCTGGAAGGCCCGCGTCCCTGCACGACGCCACCGTCGGAGAACAACCTGTGCAACAGCAGGTCGCCGGAGAAAGCTCGGGCTACAACTGCTAGATCCCACCGCCATGGCCACTCACCTCGCCCCATCGATGAATTGCCGAGGCCTAAGCAGCGACCTGTCCTAGGCCAAAGCTCGACCTTCATGCTTGTATCTTCTCCAAGTTGCTCCTACCTGCAACGGAGAGGGGGAGGCTGTAGTCCAGCACTATCACTGGAGGAAGTGCTCTTACTTTCTTCTGAAATCTCGATGACATGTCTTGTTTTACATATTGGATGTTTGTGTTCTTCTCATTGTTGATCGTTTTTCTGAATTTTTGCTCTGTCCATTCATGTGTTCCCACTGAATCTGTATATTTCTCTGAACTCAGTGATATATCAAGTGTGAACTTTATTCTTACTAGTTCCTGGCCTTCATTTTTGCCATTTCTACCCGTGGTGTTTGCAGGATAAAGGCGGGAATGGATCTGATGTTTGCGTTGTGCCGTCAAAAGAGATTGGAGCTATAGAATTGGCCCTTAGGAATTGTTCAGGCAGATCAACAAATACATATTTTTCCGGACGACCATATATACCTGATTTGACTCGCTGGAGGAGGCATATGAGTTCTATAACCTGTACTCATGGGGATTGCTTTTGGGCATTTTTGGTAGATGACCAGTTACATGAACGGCGATCAGTACTGGTCATCTCAGGATCTAGGGTGCCAGATGTAGGTATGGATCGACATGAATTTTCCTTTTGTTGCTCTGAATTCTCGATTGGTTTGCCACACACGCATGATACCATATCATTTTTGTTCTTCAGGGTGTTGACTCATGGTGCTAGAATGACTCTGTGAGGTTTGGTTTCAAAGGCAGTGATCCAGCTTCACAAGTCCGTCGACCATGGTTGGTTTGTGGGGCCGCCGCGTTCCCCGACATCTCCATGCCGCTGCCCCCGTCTCCCTGCTCGCAATGGCGGGGCTCATCACATACTACCGAGTTTCATCAGAGGAGGTCCCCCCTGCTGCACCTCCGCCTCCCGCTGGATCCTGTTGGCGGAACTCTCTCTCTCATTGACACAATTTCATCAGAACAAATACATGTACATGCTTGATTGCAAAATATATTTTTTCTAGATGCGAACAAGAACCCATCGCTTGTTGTTTCTTTTTGTAACAGTGTGTAATCCATATGTTTAATCTATGCAAAAGAAATATGTCATAAGTTCAAATACGCCAATTGCTGAAGTTCGAAATTCTTATCCAGTAAGAACAAAAATGTATGCTCTCTAAAGCTGCTTGTGTTTATGACTCAATAAATATAAAAAATGTTTTCTCTGGAACAAATACTATGTGACATTTGCTTCCCTCTGAACATAAAATTTCGTTTCTGCTTGATATATTTCCAACTATGAAAGTAGACACTCTAATGTACAGTGATATATTTCCAACTATAAAAGTAGACACTCTAATGTACAGTCATATCTTTATTTAAAAATAGAAAAGTAGAGCGAGTAAGGTAGTAGAGCCCTATGAAGTTCAGTTTGTTTCGCTTTCTGAAATTCAATTTGTTTCACTTTTTGAAGTTCAGGTTGTTGATTTTCTGAAGAGAAAGGTTGCTTCACTTGCACTCCTCTATCTAGTCCTCTGTGGTGATCTCCTCGACTCCTCGGTTTCTAAGGAAAATATAAGTATGAAGTTCAATTCAAAAAAGATGGTTTGATGCTTATTTAAAAATCATATTTTTTCTAAGAATAAAACAAAGAAGTTCAAATTAAAATAACAGAGAAGTTCAAACTTTATAGAAAACTCAGATTTTTTCTTGTTACTAAAGAATAAAACAAAAAAGACCAAATTAAAATAAAGAAACCGCTAATTTTTTTAAATAGGATATGAAAAGTGCGATATTACATTGCATTAAAAATAGAGGTTTACAAAAACTTACGGGGATGCTGATATTTTAAAAATCTGGAAGTTCAAAAAAAAAAAATGAGCGAGAAGTTCAAATAAAAAAAGGTACTTAAAAAATCTCTATAAACACGGATTTTCCCCTTTGTAAAAAAAATCAGAGAAGTTCAAAATAAAAAGAGGAACATTTTAAAATAATTTATATTTTTTTCCGTTCTAAAAACACTAGAAGTTCAAATTAAAATAACTGTGTGGTTCAATGTTTATAAAGAAAAAGTATTTTCCCATTAATAATAAATAAAACCAAGAAGTTCAAATTAAAATAACAAAGCAATTCAACGTTTCTTCTTAGTGGCCACGTACTGTGTTTCTTTTTGTAAAAAATGTGTATTCCCAATTAAAAGACCTAGAAGTTCAACTTTAAATAATTGCGCAGTTCAATATTTACTACATAACTAGGACTATTCCCGTTACTAATGAATAAGGCCAAGAAGCCCTAAATTAAAAATATGAAGTTGTTTGATGTTTATAAAAAATCGGATTTTCCTCAATACTAAAGACTAAAACCAAGAAGTTCAATTTTAAAAAATGGAGTAGTTTAATGTATATAAAAAACTCAGGTTTTCTTGTTACTAGAGAATAAAACCAAGAAATTTAACTGGAAAAAGCAGAGCAGATTGATATTTATTTGAAAATTCGGAATTTTCCAGTTACTAAAGAATAAAACCAATAAGTTGAACTTGAAATAATGAAGAAGTTTGATGTTTCTAACAAAACTCCAATTTTCAACTATCTAAAAATACACAAAGAAGTTCTAATAAAACAGTAAGAGCGCTTCGATGTCTATAAAAAACTCATATTTTTTTATTACTAAAGCGAAACAGAGAGAAGTTCAAATTGATGACTGTCGAAAGTTCATGTATTGCATGGTCTGCACTTTTGTATGAGAAAAGAAGAATAAAAAGGCAAAGACTAAATATTTTATTGCTCGAAGTTTAAGTGACCTGCCCGGGAAAGTTCAAAAATTCTTGTGAGAGAGGTTCACCGTGTATTTACATGTTAGAAAACCCACACAAAAATGTTGTTTTGGTGTCCTAAAATAATAATGTCAATCCATTACAAATTTGAAACAAAAATGCTTTGCATGAAAAATGTTCTTTCCACTCAACAAATTTTCAAGGGTATATCATAATTTTATTCCAAAAATAAAACGGTTAAAAACAAATTGGTGTATGTTGTTAAAAAAAGTTTAACCATATTAAAAAAAAGTTGCGTCTTTTCAACAAGTTTCTAATTATTTATCATTTGTGGAACTCCGAGGAACGGGTGAGGAATTACAAATAAAAAGTACATGGCCGAAGTTCAATATGAAAACAACGAGCAGTTCAACTACTATACGAAATGCGTTTCAGATGAGAATAAAAGAATACAAAACTAAATGCCTAAAAGGTTTGTTTCAAGTTCACGTGGTCCACCCTGCACAGTTCAAAAAAGTTGCTCCTATTCATAAGCTTTCCAACCGTATATTATATGCTACATTCTGATGGACATTTTAAAATTTTCATGTATACTGTTTAAAACACGGTTTTATGTATTTCAAAAAATTCTTTTGAACCATCACGAGCATGAAAAACAGATCAACACGGGAAAGTTGCGTGTTTTCAACAGCCTTCCATCGGTATATCATTTGCTCAATTCCGGTAAGTGGTTTGGGAGTTACGGGCAAAAAATAGCACGTCAAAAACAGAGTGAAGTTCAAATAGAACTGCCACAGAAGTTCAAGTACTTCACGCAGTGCATTTCCTTTCGCGATGAAGGCAGAAATCATGATCTCGCCATTTTCTAAAGTACTTGAAAATGGCTGGGAATTAGAGAAAACTTTACATATGAAAAAGTTTCCCATTTTCGATCGCTATCCAACGGTATATTATTTGCCCCATTCCGACAAAGTTTGCAAAAATTACGGCCAAAAAACGTTTTTAACCATTTTCAAAATTGACTTAAAACCGTAAGGAATTGGGAGAAACAATATACACCACAAAGTTGCGCATTTCTTCAAGCTTTCGAACGCCATATCATTTGCGGCATTCCGACGTACGGTTAAAAAAATAATTCAAAAATACAAACTCGGTGGAACTTGGACCGTTTTCTAAATTACTCTTAAAGTGTTCAAAATTAGAAAAAACTTTGTACATGAAAAAGAAGCGCATTTTCATAAGCTATCCAACGCCATATCATTTGCCTCAATTGGATTAGCCGTTTAGAAATGGCATCGAAAATACGAACTCGGCTGTTCGGTTTGCGAAATTCTACGATTTTCCAAATTACTCTTTAACCATAGGGAATTAGAGAAAATGTTCTACATGTGGAAGGAGCGCATTTGCAGCAGCTTTCCAACGCCATATTATTTGCCTCATTCCGATAAACAATTTAGAAATGGGATCGAAAATACGATTCACATTTTTTGTATGAAGAAAAAACGGTTTTCAAAACTGCTCTTAAACCGCGTAGATTTTGCCAAAAATTTAACTTGGGTCATGATACTCGTGTCCATAGCTTTCCAACGGTATATCGCAAGCCCCATTTGGGCAATGTTGACGGAAGTTCAACCTAGCACTGCTGGAAGTTCAACTGCTACCGCTGGGGCAGGTCAGGTAGTTATTAGAATATTATTCTGATCCCGTGATCAGAATAGTGTTTATATATATATATATATATATGTTGTTATGTATGCAATACCATCGCACAACACACATGTCTTATTAGCAGCAATCGTCTATGTTATTATCGGTCTTCGCACACATTTCTGATGACAGACTTGTTTGCCGCGTATCACACACATCTTGTTAAATTGAACCGTTTCTGTTCTCTTGGCTCAACGCAAACAGTTCACCCGAGTGAACTGTTTGCCCTCTATCGCACACACCTTGATCTGGCTGACCGTTTCTTTTGTTCCGCCTAATCATAAACAGTTCATCTGAGTGAACTGTATGCCGTATATCGCACACACCTTCATCTGGATGCCTGTTTCTGTTGTTCCGCCTCATCACAAACAGTTTATCCGAGTGAACTGTATGCCGTATATCGCACACACCTTCATCTGGCTGCCCGTTTCTGTTGTTCTGCCTCATCACAAACAGTTCATTGGACTGAACCGTATGCCCTGCATCGCACACGCAACTAAAATCCAAACCGTGTTTGATGTATCCGCCATCGCAAACATTTTGCATCTTTTTTGATGGTTTTTTTACATCACCATTTGCGATTATTGCATCGCACACAGTTTCTTCGAAGGGTCTCTGATTGTAGTGTCGCGTTAGCAGCATCCTGCAGTAGTGCACCCATAGCGATGCTAAAGTCTGTTAGAATTATGTTAGAAATTACCGCATTTCATGATTATGAGATCTGGCAAATGGATGTCAAAATGACATTCCTTAGTGGGTTTCTTAAGGAAGAGTTGTATATGATGCAACCAAAAAGTTTTGTCGATCCTAAGGATGCTAACAAAGTCTGCAAGCTCCAGCGATCCATCTATGGACTGGTGCAAGCATCTCGGAGTTGGAATATACGCTTTGATGAGGTGATCAAAGCTTTTGGTTTTATACAAACTTACGGAGAAGCTTGTTTTTACAAGAAAGTGAGTGGGAGCTTTGTATCATTTCTAATATTATATGTGGTTGACATATTGTTGATTGGAAATGATATAGAATTTTTGGAAAGCATAAAAGTATATTTGAACAAGAGTTTTTCAATGAAAGACCTCCATGAAGCTGCTTACATATTGGGCATCAAAATCTATAGAGATAGATCAAGCCGCTTAATAGGACTTTCAAAAAGCACATACCTTGACAAAGTTTTGAAGAAGTTCAAAATGGATCAGTCAAAGAAAGGGTTCTTGCCTGTATTGCAAGGTGTGAAGTTGAGTAAGACTCAAAGCCCAACCACGATAGAAGAAAGAGAAAGGATGAAAGTCATTCCCTATGCCTAAGTCATAGGATCTATAATGTATGCCATGCTGTGTACCAGACCTGATGTGTGCCTTGCCAGAAGTCTGGCATGGAGGTACCAAAGTGATCCAGGAGTAGATCACTGGACAGCGGTCAAGAATATCCTGAAGTGCCTGAAAAGGACTAAGGACATGTTTCTCGTTTATGGAGGTGATGAAGAGCTCGTCGTAAAGGGTTACGTTGGTGCTAGCTTCGACACAGATCCGAATGACTCTAAGTCTCAAAATGGATATGTATTTATATTAAATGGTGGAGCGGTCAGTTGGTGTAGTTCCAAACAGAGCGTCGTGGTGGGATCTACATGTGAAGCGGAGTATATAGCTGCTTCGGAAGCAGCGTAGGAAGGAGTCTGGATGAAAGAGTTCATATCCGATCTGGGTGTAATACCTAGTGTATCGGATCCAATGACTATTTTTTGTGACAACACTAGAGCTATTACCATTGCCAAGGAGCCCAGGTTTCACAAGAGAACCAATCACATCAAGCGCCGTTTCAACTCCATTCATAATTATGATAAGGATGGAGACATAGAGCTTTGCAAAGTACATACGGATCTGAATGTGGCAGGCCCATTGACTAAACCTCTTCCACGGGCAAAACACTCTCGATAAGTAAGAGTGTCGAACCCAACAGGGAGCTAAAGGTAGAATTTATATTCCCTTCAAGTTCTATCGACCGCCGATACAACTCTACGCGCACTTAACGTTCGCTTTACCTAGAACAACTATGAAACTAGTAGTACTTTTTAGGTGTAAAGGGATAGGTTTGCAAGATAATAAAGAACACGTAAATAAAAGCTAGGGGTTGTTTAGATAAAGAAACAATTAAGTTAGTTTTAGTAGAGAGCTTTTTGTCACAAGAAAGTTATTTGTCCCTAGGTAATCGATAACTAGACCGGCAATCATTATTGCAATTTGATATGAGGGAGAGGCATGAGCTAACATACTTTCTCTACTTGGATCATATGCACTTATGATTGGAACTCTTGCAAGCATCTACAACTACAAAAGATCATTAAGGTAAAACCCAACCATAGCATTAAGTATCAAGTCCTCTTTACCCTCATACGCAACAACCCACTTACTCGGGTTTGTGTTTTTGTCACTCACGCAACCCACTATAAGCGAATCATGAACATATTGCAACACCCTACAGTGGGAATCCCTCACGCTTGCGCAACACGGAGGGCACGATAGGACAGCACCAAAATAAAACATACAACTCAAACCAATCATGATCATCAATCAACCCATAGGACAAAACGAATCTACTCAAACATCACAGGATAGCCACACATCATTGGATAATAATATATAGCGTTGAGCACCATGTTTAAGTAGAGATTACAGAAGGGAGAAGAGGTGTTACACCGCTACATAGAGGGGGAGAGAGTTGGTGATGACGGTGGCGAAGTTGTTGGTGTAGATCGCTGTCACGATGATTGCCTCGGCGGTGTTCCGACGCCACCGGGAGAGAGGGGGAGAGAGCACCCCTCCTTTTTCTTCTTCCTTGACCTCCCCCCTAGATGGGAGGAGAGTTTCTCCTCTTGTATATGGCCTCCATGGCGGCGAAGGGGCGGGATCCCCTCCGAGATTGGATCTATCTCTCTGTTTCTCTTCTGTTTCGCGTTGATTCTTCTTCCCAAAAATCACATATGTTCCAAAAAAAATCTCCGTAAATTTTTATCGCGTTTGGACTTCGTTTGATATGGATATTCTACGAAACAAAAAACATGCAACAAACAGGAACTGACACTGGGCACTGGATCAATATGTTAGTCCCAAAAATAATATAAAATATTGCCAAAAGTATATGAAAGTTGTAGAATATTGGCATGAAACAATAAAAAAATTATGGATACGACGGAGACGTATCAGCATCCCCAAGCTTAATTCCTGCTCGTCCTCGAGTAGGTAAATGGTAAAAAAGATAATTTTTGATGTGGAATGCTACCTAGCATAATCTTGATCATATAATCTAATCATGGCTTGAATATTAAGACATGAGTGATTCAATGCAATAGTCTATAATTTGTCATAAAGACATTAATACTCAGGCATCCCAACAAACAATCATGTCTTTCAAAATATCAATGCTTAAGAACTTTATCCATAGAAAATCATATAGCCTTGTCATGCTCCATCTTCTTAACACAAAGTATTTATCATGCACAACCCCGATGACAAGCCGAGCAATTGGTTCATACTTTTTAACGCGCTTCAACTTTTCAATCCCCACGCAATACATGAGCGCAAGCCATGGATATAGCCCTATGGGTGGAATGGAGTACGGTGGTAGAGATAATATGGAGAAGACAAAAAAGGAGGAAGTCCCACATTGACGAGGCTAATCAACGGGCTATGGAGATGCCCATAAATTGATGTCAATGCAAGGAGTAGGGATTGCCATGCAACGGATGCACTAAGAGCTATAAGTGTATGAAAGCTCAAACTGAAAACTAAGTGCGCGTGCATCCAACTTGCTTGCTCATGAAGACTTCGGGCATTTGAGTAAGCCCATCATCGGAATATACAAGCCAAGTTCTATAATGAAAAATTCCCACTAGTATATGAAAGTGACAACATAGGAGACTCTCTATATGAAAAACATGGTGCTACTCTGAAGCACAAGTGTGGTAAAGAATAGTAGCATTGCCCCTTCTCTCTTTTTCTCTCATTTCATTTTTTTGTTTTCTCGTTTTTTTGTTGGGCTCTTTTTTTTCGTCCGGAGCCTCATCCCGACTTGTGGGGGAATCATAGTCTCCATCATCCTTTCCTCACTAGGGCAATGCTCTAATAATGATGATCATCACACTTTTATTTACTTACAACTCGATATTACAACTCGATAAAACTAATACATGATGACTCTATATGAATGCCTCTGGCAGTGTACCAGGATGTGCAATGATCTAGCATAACATGTATAATAATGATGAACGGTGGCTGAGCCACAAATACTATGTCTGCTATATGATCATGAAAACCAATATGACAATGAATGCTCAAGTCATGTGTATGATGATGATGGAAGTTGCATGGCAATATATCTCGGAATGGCTACGAAAATGCCATAATAGGTAGGTATAGTGGCTGCTTTGAGGAAGATATAATGAGGCTTATGTATGATAGAGCGTATCATATCACGGGGTTTGGATGTATCGGCGAAGTTTGCACCAACTCTCGAGGTGAGAAAGGGCAATGCACGGTACCGAAGAGGCTAGCAAATTGCGAAAGGTGAGAAGGCGTATAATCCATGGACTCACAGTAGTCATCAAAAACTCACATACTTATTGCGAAAGTTTATTAGCCCTCGAAGCAAAGTACTACTACGCATGCCCCTAGGGGGATAGATTGGTAGGAAAATACCATCACTCATCCCCGACTGCCACTCATAAGGAAGACAATCAATAATAAATCATGCTCCAATTTCATAGCATAACGAGAGACTATACGTGCTTGCTTCGGGAATCACAAACCTTAACACCAATATTCTTACTAAACCACAATAATTCACTAGTACCTCCCACATATTACCATCTCTATATCGCAAAACTATTACAAGGAATCAAACATATCATATTCAGTGATCTACAAGTTTTATGTAGGATTTTATGACTAACCATGTGAATGACCAATTCCTGTTAACTCTCTAAATAGATATAGGTGAAGCATGAGAGTTTAATTATTTATACAAAATATTTGCGCACACTCTAACAAATATAAGTGAAGCAAAAGAGCATTCTACAAATGGCAGTTTTCTATGTGTAGAGAAACACGCAATCCAAACTTCAAATGATATAAGTGAAGCACATGAAGTATTCTATAAAGCCATACTCAAAATATATAAGTGAAGTGCAAAGAGCATTCTATAAATCAATCAAGGACTATCTCATACCAGCATGGTGCATAAAAGAAAAAGGAAAAATAAAAACAAAAGACGCTCCAAGAATTTGTGCATATCATCTGACGAATAAAAATATAGCTCCAAGTAAAATTACCGATAGTCATTAGAAGAAAGAGGGGATGCCTTCCGGGGCATCCCCAAGCTTAGTTGCTTGGGAGTCCTTGAATATTACCTTGGGGTTCCTCGGGCATCCCTAAGCTTAGGCTCTTGCCACTCCTTATTGAAAGCACAAGTGCTCCCTGGGCGATTTTGGTAATTAATGTCAACATATCTCTTGTTGGACTAATACTTTTATCTAGTATATTTCAGATAAGTTCAACAGTGGAGTGGCGGGACAAGAGGATGTGGAACCCCTTCAAGATGCTAAGGAAACACATTGGCCCAAGCTCAAGACTCTACTCTTTTCATTTTAGTGATCCAAGATCACATTGAGTCCATAGGAAAGCCAATACTATTAAAAGGGGATGAGGTGTTGCTTAATGGCTTGCTTGCTCAAAGTGCTTAGTGATATGCTCATAAAGCCCTCAACCACTTTCTCATTTCCAGATATGTCCAAAACCTAAAGTCAAACTCGGCCCCACCAATTTGATCTATCCGGCGCCACCGAGTTCACTTGACATAGCCACTGCCAGAAACCCTAATCAGTTCGGTCTCACCGATGGGATCTCGGTCTCACCGAGATGGGCTTGCAAACTCTCTGTTGCCTACTGCAATTATTTCGGTCTCACCGAAATAGGTAGTCGGCCCCACCGAGTTTGCTTGGCCAACTCTCTATTTGCTTATTACTAAAATCGGTCTCACCGAGTTTGTGTAATCGGTCAAACCGAGATGAGGTTTTAGCCTAACCCTAACACATCAGTCTCACCGAGTTGATCATATCGGTCCCACCGAAAATCCTAACGTTCACATTTTGAACCAAATCGGTCTGACCGAGTTTCACTATTCGGTCCCACCGAGTTTGGTAAATTGTAGGTAACGGTTAGATTTTGTGTGGAGGCTATATATACCCCTCCACCCTTCCTCCATTCGTGAGAAAAGCCATCAGAACGTGCCTACACTTCCAGCATTCATTTTCTGAGAGAGAACCACCTACTCATGTGTTGAGACCAAGACATTCCAATCCAACCATAAGAATCTTGATCTCTAGCCTTCCCCAAGTTGCTTTCCACGCATATCATCTTTCCACCAAATCCAAATCTGTGAGAGAGAGTTGAGTGTTGGGGAGACTATCATGTGAAGCACAAGAGCAAGGAGTTCATCATCAACACACCATCTATTACCTTTTGGAGAGTGGTGTCTCCTAGATTGGTTAGGTGTCACTTGGGAGCCTCCGTCAAGATTGTGGAGTTGAACCAAGGAGTTTGTAAGGGCAAGGAGATCGCCTACTTCGTGAAGATCTACCCTAGTGAGGTAAGTCCTTCGTGGGCGATGGCCATGGTGGGATAGACAAGGTTGCTTCTTCGTGGACCCTTCGTGGGTGGAGCCCTTCGTGGACTCGCGCAACCGTTACCCTTCGTGGGTTGAAGTCTCCATCAACGTGGACGTACGATAGCACCACCTATCGGAACCACGCCAAAAATCTCCGTGTCTCCAATTGCGTTTGCACACTCCAATCCCATCCCTTTACATTCTTGCAAGTTGCATGCTTTACTTTCCGCTGCTCATATACTCTTTCCATGCTTGCTTGATATATATTGTGAATGTTTAAACTTGTGCTAAAACTCCACCTTAACTTTAAGAACTTAAAAATTGCCACCTTTATTTGTTGAGGGTCTAATCACCCCCCCTCTAGACACCTCTTCTCGATCCTTTCAATTGGTATCAGAGCATTGGTCTCCATTGTTTTGGTTTAATCACCATTGGAGGAAGATGGATGAGTCTACGATGGGGAGTTTTAGACGTAGAGTGCCTATGCTTGATGGGGAGTTCTTTCATGCTTGGAAAAATGAGATGCTTGAGATTTTCAATGAATATCATTTGAACAAGTACATTGCTAGACCGTGTGCACCCCTTGCTGACCCCTTGCATCCTACCCATGATGAGTCTATTGACATGATCCACAATCTTAGAACTATCAATCTTATCATTAGAGGACTGCCTAGAAATTTGATTGTTTGCTTGCCTGCTCTTGATTGTGCTTATACTATATGGAGATTTCTTGAGGAACGATTTCCAAACTACTCCTTGAAAAACTTAGATGAGATTCTTCATAAGTCCATTGCTTTAAATAAGATGAGCCCTAATGATCCTAAGTTTGGTGATTGTCTATGTGAGCTTCGTGACCTTATGCGTGCCAAAGGAGATGTTGGAATCATTAGCAATATCATTTCCGAAGTCATTAGAATTCATAAAGATGCACATTGTCATGGTCATAAAACTAATGAATCACTCTCTCTAGGTAATGATCAATCACAAGACAATGTTGAACATGGATACTATGATAAGGATGATGATAGTGACTTTGATCTCGATGAGTCTATGAGACACTTTGGTCTTATGGCTAATCTTCGCGGCTACATGGCTGGAGGAAAGGAATGGGTTCTTGATAGAGGATGTACCGATCACATGACCGGAGACAAGGATATGTTTCGTGAGCTTGCTGAAAACGACGGCCCTCGAAAGTATGTCACTTTTGGTGATAACTCAAAGGGTAAGGTGGTTGGCCTTGGTAAGGTGGCCATCTCACATGACAGCTCCATCCAAAATGTTATGCTCGTTGAATCTCTTGGATACAATTTACTTTCCGTATCTAGACTAGCCGATTTTGGTTTCAACATCCTATTTACTGAAGTAGATTGTCAAGTGTTTCGAAGAGATAATCATAATATGGTCTTTACCGGTATACGTAGAGGTGATCTATACATTGTTGATTTCACTAAAAAGGCTCAACCTAGAACTTGCTTAATTGCTAAATCTTCTAAAGGTTGGTTATGGCATAGAAGGTTAGGTCATGTGGGCATGCGAAATCTTGATAAGCTTATTAAAGGTGATCATATCCTTGGTGTTAAAGATGTTATATTTGACAAGGATAGACTTTGTAGTGCTTGTCAAGCAGGAAAACAGGTTGGAGGAAGTCATCCCATGAAAAACATCATGACCACGAGAAGACCGCTTGAGCTACTTCATATGGATCTTTTTGGTCCCAATGCCTACAAGAGTCTCGGTGGTAACATTGTCGATGATTTTTCAAGATTTACGAGGGTGTTCTTTCTTGATGATAAATCGTAGGTCCAAAAGATCTTCAAGAACTTCGCTAGGAAGGCCCAAAATCAATTTGAAGTGAAGATCAACAAGGTTCGCAGCGACAACGGAATGGAGTTCAAGAACGCCAATGTGGACACCTTTCTTGACGAAGAAGGGATTTCACATGAGTTCTCGGCTACGTACACGCCTCAACAAAATGGAGTTGTTGAGAGGAAGAACCGAACTCTTATTGAGATGGCGAGAACGATGCTTGATGAGTACAAGACGCCAAAACACTTTTGGGCGGAAGCGGTTGAGACAGCCTGTCATGCCACAAATCGATTGTATCTTCACAAGCTTCTCGGCAAGACGGCATACGAGCTTCTCACCGGTAACAAACCCCAAGTTGGATACTTTCGAGTATTCGGCTCAAAGTGCTATATTCTTGATAAGCATCGTCATTCGAAAGTTGCTCCTAAATCTCATGAAGGTTTCCTACTCGGTTATGGCTCAAACTCTCACACTTACCGTGTCTACAACAACTTCACCCGAAAGGTTGAAGAGACGGTTGATGTGAAGTTTGATGAATCTAACGGCTCGCAAGTAGAGCAATTGCCAATTGATGTAGGAGACAAAGACCCTTCGGAAGCAATCCAAGACTTGTCTATTGGCAAGATTCGTCCAATAGAGGTGAAGGAGAGTACCTCGTCCGTTCAAGTGGAAGCTTCTACCTCACGACAAGGTGAACCACGAGTTAACTCGGAAGCATCCACAAGTGGGACACGCCAAGATGACAAAAACGAGGATGTACACCAAGATGAACCTCATCAACCTCCTTCTCCACCTCCACAAGAGAACAACAACACCAACAACGAAGAAGGCCAAGAGGAAGAACAAGATGATGAAGAAGATGTTCCACCCCGACCCAAACAAAAGCTCTCACGAGTTAGAGCAAGAGTCTCAAGAGATCATCCCGTCGAACAAATCTTTGATGATATTCAAACCGGGAGAATCACTCGCTCTAAAACTCGTTTGGCTAATTTTTGTGAACACGATTCATTCATCTCTAGCATTGAACCTATGAAGGTTGAAGAAGCGCTTGATGATCCGGACTGGGTGAACGGTATGCATGAAGAGCTACACAATTTCGAGAGGAACCAAGTGTGGACGTTGATTGAAAAGCCCGATGAGAAGCACAATGTCATTGGTACCAAATGGGTGTTTCGGAATAAGCAAGATGAAGATGGGCAAGTTATACGCAACAAGGCCCGTCTCATCGCTCAAGGCTACACTCAAGTCGAAGGTATGGACTATGGTGAGAAATATGCCCCCGTTGCTAGACTTGAGTCCATACGCATCTTACTTGCTTATGCCAATCATCATGATATCACATTATATCAAATGGACATTAAAAGTGCTTTTCTAAATGGTGAAATTGAGGAGGAAGTTTACGTTAAACAACCTCCCGGCTTTGTTAATCCTAAGAAACCCAACCATGTTTACAAACTTCACAAAGCTCTTTATGGTCTTAAACAAGCTCCTAGAGCGTGGTATAAATGCTTGACTAAATTCCTTATTGAAAAAGGCTTTGAGATTGGAAAAATTGATTCTACACTTTTTACTAAAAGGGTTAATGGTGAATTATTTGTGTGCCAAATTTATGTGGATGATATCATATTTGGTTCGACTAACCCTCATTTTAGTGAAAAGTTTGGAAGGCTAATGTCGGAGAAGTTTGAGATGTCTATGATGAGTGAACTCAAGTTCTTTCTTGGTTTGCAAATCAAGCAAACTAAGGAGGGTACCTTTGTTTCCCAAACAAAGTATACCAAGGACCTATTCAAGAAGTTCAACATGAAAGAAAGCAAAGGTATGAATACACCCATGCCTACTAGTGGACATCTTGACTTGACTAAGGATGGCAAACCGGTTGACCAAAAG
This sequence comes from Thinopyrum elongatum, assembly GCA_011799875.1. Classification (NCBI taxonomy): domain Eukaryota; kingdom Viridiplantae; phylum Streptophyta; class Magnoliopsida; order Poales; family Poaceae; genus Thinopyrum; species Thinopyrum elongatum. The sequence continues at coordinate 401,541,697 of CM022302.1, read as the reverse complement.
GTTTACCGCTCTATGATTGGTTCATTGTTATATCGATGTGCCTCCCGTCCCGATATTATGCTAAGTGTGTGCATGTGTGCACGATATCAAGCGGCCCCCAAAGAATGTCATCTTAGGGCTGTGAAAAGGATAGTGAGATACTTAATTCACACACCAAACTTTGGCATTTGGTATCCTAAGAGGTCTTCTTTTGATCTTGTTGGCTACTCCGATTCGGACTATGCCGGAGGCAAGGTTGATAGAAAGTCCACTTCGGGTACTTGTCAATTTCTTGGTAGATCTCTTGTGTCTTGGTCCTCCAAGAAACAAAACTCGGTATCCTTGTCCACCACCGAAGCGGAATACATTGCCGCCGGTTCATGTTGTGCTCAATTACTTTGGATGACCCAAACTCTTAAAGATTATGGGATATATGTGAAACATGTTCCATTGCTTTGTGATAATGAAAGTGCTATTAAGATTGCTCACAATCCCGCGCAACATTCTCGAACTAAGCATATTAAAGTTCGTCATCACTTCATTCGAGATCATGTTGCTAAAGGAGACATCGATCTTAAGCATGTTCGTACCGATAAGCAATTGGCGGATATATTCACCAAACCGCTTGATGAGAAAGTTTTTTGCCGGTTGAGAGGTGAATTGAACATCATTGATGCTTCAAGCTTGGAGTAGAAACTCCATTTGGATACATGCAAGGCATGAGTTTTGACTAATCCTTGAAGTTTCTCTTATGAAGATGATCATATGTCTTGGATCTATATTTGTACTCTTGCATGTCATCTAACCCTTGTAGGTACTTGGATAAGCCAAAGTCTATGAGATTGCAACTCACTCACATCTTGAGCAATCTCTACATCACCAAGTCTCTACAATATGGTGGTTGAAGACAAGGAAGCATGAATCCTTTCAATATATCCTTTGACAACTTCTTTATATCAAATTTCATTTGGTATCAATATCATGTTTGTCATTTTGGATACACAAGTGCTTTTCCTTGCAAGACTAACCCATGTAGGAAGATGAACTCAAACAACAAGTGGTGCACCCAACTCTTGATGAACTACATCAACCTTGAGCATCCCACACAAGTTCAACTACATGATCAAGATCAACACCACCACCCAAGGTATGATATTCCATCTTAGAGAAGCTTTACCCCAAGACATGGGTTAAAGCAGCTCAACAAGATGAGAATACATCAAAATGCTTGAACAAAAAATGGTAACCCCATTTTGAGCTTAAACGACGAGTATGACCTATGATCAAGTGTCTTCACTTCACTCCTAAGTCAATATACTCTAACATAGGTGACTTTGTCACCGACCAATTCTAGATGAAGCTCTCTTGTGTTTTTCTGTGTTTTTGCATTTGTTTCTTGCATACATATTCCCCTTTCAAAAAAAAAAACTTCATCTAGATTTCTTTTCTTTTCTCTGATTATTTTCTGCATTCCCTGCATCCAATTCATTGCAAATCTTTCAGTTAATTCCTTATAAATCCTTGTGAGATCTTATTTGCCTAAGTGAGCTGAGATGACAATTGTTTTCTCTCTGTGTTGAAATCAGCCTCACCGATTTGTTCTTCTTGGCCAAACCGAAACAACTCGGTGCCACCGAAGCAAACAACTCAGAGTAACCGAATTCAATACTGAGAAAACACTTTGCCATTTGCATCCTGCATATTTTTTCCAGCTCCACTCGATGATTCTTGTCCTCTACCAGCATCTTATATTACATGTTGCTTTGTACTGTGAGTCAAGGACCAAACCTACTTGACTCATGCTCCAGAAGATCCCTTCTTGGAAATTGATGTCAAAGGGGGAGAGAGAGCACATCAAAGCTTATCACATAATAGAGAATGCACACCTTAAGCTTCTCCAGATGCTTATTTTCCATAGAGGAGAGAAGTCACATGTCTTCAAGAGGGGAAAGACATGTTAGTATGTGTTATGTTTATTATGATTGTTTTACTCTGATTTTGTTTTTGCTCTGATTTTCTTTTCCCTATCTTCTCCCATTATCTAATATATAAGATTCGGGGGAGAGAGAGCTCATTTCTAAGGGAAGAAAATCTTTGGAATTCATTGCATATGTTTACTCTTTGGGGACATGTCAATATCCAAATAGAGTACTAAGTACTCACTCACTACATGTCATCCCAATCTTGGTACTTTTGTGGTTTCCTGTTCTTGCTCTGCTTAGTAGATATTCCTGTGTTATCTAACCTTGTTTACTCAGGTTCATCTATTCCAAAGCCAGCTCATGACCGCAAGGTAAGTATATGCATCACACTCATGTGCATGATGATCTCTTGCTGATGTACATATTGTTTGCAAGAAGGAATCATGAACATTGAGGTACACTTCCTATATTCACACCATTTGCTCTGATGCATATAGCCAAGATACATGTAACTCATTGCCTGCTCTGTCATGCTTATGCATTCACATGGTATTATATTATATCTTCACATGATCGCATACATGTAGGGGGAGCCTATGCATGTTACATGTCTTTCCAAAGCTTTACTTGCTATTCCTTGTATCTTTATCTAAAGCTTTGATGTATGTTGTCATCAATTACCAAAAAGGGGGAGATTGAAAGCACAAGTGCTCCCTGGGTGATTTTGGTAATTAATGTCAACATATCTCTTGTTGGACTAATACTTTTATCTAGTATATTTCAGATAAGTTCAACAGTGGAGTGGCAGGACAAGAGGATGTGGAACCCCTTCAAGATGCTAAGGACACACATTGGCTCAAGCTCAAGAATCTACTCTTTTCATTTTAGTGATCCAAGATCACATTGAGTCCATAGGAAAGCCAATACTATTAAAAGGGGATGAGGTGTTGCTTAATGGCTTGCTTGCTCAAAGTGCTTAGTGATATGCTCCTAAAGCCTTCAACCACTTTCTCATTTCCAAATATGTCCTAAACCTAAAGTCGAACTTGGCCCCACTGATTTGATCTATCTGGCGCCACCGAGTTCACTTGACATAGCCACTGCCAGAAACCCTAATCAGTTCGGTCTCACCGAGATGGGCTTGCAAACTCTCTGTTGCCTACTGTAATTATTTCGGTCTCACCGAAATAGGTAGTCGGCCCCACCGAGTTTGCTTGGCCAACTCTCTGTTTGCTTATTACTAAAATCGGTCTCACCGAGTTTGTGTAATCGGTCAAACCGAGATGAGGTTTTACCCTAACCCTAGCACATCAGTCCCACCGAGTTGATCATATCAGTCCCACCGAAAATCCTAACGTTCACATTTTGAACCAAATCGGTCTGACCGAGTTTCACTATTCGGTCCCACCGAGTTTGGTAAATTGTGTGTAATGGTTAGATTTTGTGTGGAGGCTATATATACCCCTCCACCCTTCCTCCATTCGTGAGAAAAGCCATCAGAACGTGCCTACACTTCCAGCATTCATTTTCTGAGAGAGAACCACCTACTCATGTGTTGAGACCAAGACATTCCAATCCAACCATAAGAATCTTTATCTCTAGCCTTCCCCAAGTTGCTTTCCACTCATATCATCTTTCCACCAAATCCAAATCTGTGAGAGAGAGTTGAGTGTTGGGGAGACTATCATTTGAAGCACAAGAGCAAGGAGTTCATCATCAACACACCATCTATTACCTTTTGGAGAGTGGTGTCTCCTAGATTGGTTAGGTGTCACTTGGGAGCCTCCGTCAAGATTGTGGAGTTGAACCAAGGAGTTTGTAAGGGCAAGGAGATCGCCTACTTCGTGATGATCTACCCTAGTGAGGCAAGTCCTTCGTGGGCGATGGCCATGGTGGGATAGACAAGGTTGCTTCTTCGTGGACCCTTCGTGGGTGGAGCCCTCCATGGACTCGCGCAACCGTTACCCTTCGTGGGTTGAAGTCTCCATCAACGTGGACGTACGATAGCACCACCTATCGGAACCACGCCAAAAATCTCCGTGTCTCCAATTGCGTTTGCACACTCCAATCCCATCCCTTTACATTCTTGCAAGTTGCATGCTTTACTTTCTGCTGCTCATATACTCTTGCCATGCTTGCTTGATATGTATTGTGAATGTTTAAACTTGTGCTAAAACTCCACCTTAACTTGAAGAACTTAAAAATTGCCACCTTTATTTGTTGAGGGTCTAATCACCCCCCCCCCTCTATACACCTCTTCTCGATCCTTTCACTTATTCCTTCATCCATCGTGATCTCACCCAAAACTTGAAAACTTCAATCACACAAAACTTAACAAAACCCTCGTGAGACCCGTTAGTATAATAAAGCAAATCACTACTTTTAGTACTGTTGCAAACCCATTCATATTTTATTTTTGCATTATAACTACTATACTCTAACTTCACCATGGCTTATATCACCGATACAATCCATAGATTCATAAAAACACGCAAAACAATGCATCAAAAACAGAATCTGTCAAAAACAGAACAGTCTGTAGCAATCTGAACATTGACCATACTTTTGTAACTCCAAAAATTCTGAAAAATTAGGACAAAATAAAATATTTGCATAGCAGTACTGTGTAGATATGTCAGAAACTTTTGACGTTCCAGTAAAAAATGTAAATTCATGCACTACAGCCAAAGTTTCTGTTTTTGCACCGCACATACCAAACAAGCAATCTAAACATCCTGAAGGAAAATTTTGGAACATTATTTTTATAATACAATGGATTTGTGCAAGGGGATAATTATTTTTGTTGAAAAGTCTCTGTAATCAAGGTTCACAAAGTTTCACGGGCATGAACAAAGTTCAAGGGTAGCTCCCACTTTAACAATGCTCGTCTTTCTCACTTTCACTTTTCTTTTTGAAAAGTTTTAAGTTCCCCTCTATTTTTTTTGTTTTTAAACTTTATAAAAGCACACAACAGAATAAAATGATTCCCTAAAACTTCCGGGTTGTCTCCCAGGCAGCGCTTTCTTTAAAGCCATTAAGCTAGGCATAAAGTGCTCAAGTAATTGATCCACCCGGATCCCAAGGTATATCAAAGCCAATTTTAATTAACAATGATTTGTATTTTAGTAGTGAGCACAAAGTAATATATATCACACAACAACGAAGTCTAACTCTCTTCCTATGCATCAGCATGTCATAAAATAACAATTCATGCACACAAAGTAAAGGCCAATGCATAGTATAAACAGTTTCTTGCAATTTTATTGTATTGGAAACATAGAGAGGTGGAGATGTAGTTTCTCTGTCATAATAATTGCAAGTAGGAGCAGCAAGCAGATGCATATTATATTCATCCGAATCATCATGTGTAGTAGTAAAACACAACCCATCAATATAATCCTTAATAAGCGCAAACTTCTCCGATATAGTGTAGTTGGGAGAATTCAAAAAGATAATAGGACTATCATGTGTGGGTGCAATAGCAACAATTTCTTTCATAACATAAGGAACTATAGCAAGTTCATCTCCATAAGCATAATTCATACTGGCATCATGGCCACAAGCATAGCAAGCATCAATTTCATCAAAAAGAGATATTTCAAATGAATCCAAGGGATCATAGCAATTATCATAGCATTCGTCCTTCGGTAAGCACGAAGGGAGATTAAACAATGTATGAGTTGAAGAGTTACTCTTGTTAGTGGGAACGGGTAGCTAATCCGCTCTTCCTCCTTTTGTTCTTCGCTCTCCTCCTCATCTTTTTCATCCAATGAGCTCACAGTGTCATCAATTTCTTCTTCCATAGTTTCCTGCAAAATATTAGTCTCTTCTTGGACAGCGGAGACTTTCTCAATAAACTCATTAATATCGGCATTATATTCATAATTCTCATAGCAATATTTAAGTATGGCATAATTTGAGGTCTGTAAACAGCATCATCATAATTTTCACACTTTTCAAACAAAGATTCAATTTCATAAGCACCCTTAAAAGCAATGATTTCTTCTTTCATTCCACATCATAGTGATCATATATACCATTTGCATAAGAAGCCAAGGTTTCATTATCATTAAATTTACATGAAAAGGGAAGGTGTGGAGCCTTCATCCTAGATCAACAAGTATAATCATATCTCAAGCATAAATTCCAGGCGTACCAATGCAACATTTCAATTTGATCCCATAACAGTTTCCCTTTTTGAGTCAAGCGATAATCCCTAAAGTATTCACGTTGATCCAATGTGTCTCAAATTATCAAGTTAAATGGGGTTTTCTCAGGATTATCAAAGTAGTGTTTAACATTTTCCACAAAACGAGCATCACGGGTTTTAGGAGGTTCCCCATCTCCATGAATAGCAAGTACACCTAATTTTTTTGGTATTTCGTGTTCCATATCCATAGCTAAAGATAGAGAACAACTTAGAACAGAAAATAAAAACTACTTAGTGATAAAGCAAACAAGCACACACGAGAATATTCACCCCACGCTATTGCTTCCTAGCAACGGCGCCAGAAAAAGGTCTTGATAACCCACAAGTATAGGGGATCAATTGTAGCCTTTATCAATAAGAGTGTTGAACCCAACGAGGAGCTAAAGGTAGAATTTATATTCCCTTCAAGTTCTATCGACCAACGATACAACTCTATGCGCATTTAACGTTCGCTTTACCTAGAACAAGTATGAAACTAGAAGTACTTTTTAGGTGTAAAGGGATAGGTTTGCAAGATAATAAAGAACATGTAAATAAAAGCTAGGGGCTGTTTAGATAAAGAAACAATTAATGTTGTTTTAGTAGAGAGCTAATTGTCAAAAGAAATTTATTTTTCCATAGGCAATCAATAACTAGACCGGCAATCATTATTGCAATTTTATATGAGGGAGAGACATGAGCTAACATACTTTCTCTACTTGGATCATATGCACTTATGATTGGAAATCTAGCAAGCATCCGCAACTACTAAAGATCATTAAGGTAAAACCCAACCATAGCATTAAGTATCAATTCCTCTTTACTCCCATACGCAACAACCCACTTACTCGGGTTTGTGTTTCTGTCACTCACGCAACCCACTATAAGCGAATCATGAACATATTGCAACACCCTACAGTGGGAATCCCTCACGCTTGCGCGACACGGAGGGCATGATAGGACAGCACCAAAATAAAACATACAACTCAAACCAATCATGATCATCAATCAACCCATAGGACAAAACGAATCTACTCAAACATCACAGGATAGCCACACATCATTGGATAATAATATATAGCATTGAGCACCATGTTTAAGTAGAGATTACAGCAGGGAGAAGAGGTGTTACACCGCTACATAGAGGGGGAGAGAGTTGGTGATGACGGTGGCGAAGTTGTTGGTGTAGATCGCTGTCACGATGATTGCCTCGGCGGTGTTCCGGCGCCACCGGGAGAGAGGGGGAGAGAGCACCCCTCCTTCTTCTTCATCCTTGACCCCCCCCCCAAAGATGGGAGGAGGGTTTCTCCTCTGGTCCATGGCCTCCATGGCGGCGGAGGGGCGGGAGCCCCTCCGAGATTGGATCTATCTCTTTGTTTCGCGTTGATTCTTCTTCCCAAAAATCACATATATTCCAAAAAAAATCTTCGTAAATTTTTATAGCATTTGGACTTTGTTTGATATGGATATTCTGCCAAACGAAAAACATGCAACAAATAGGAACTGGCACTAGGCACTGGATCAATATGTTAGTCCCAAAAATAATATAAAATGTTGCCAAAATTATATGAAAGTTGTAGAATATTGGCAGGAAACAATAAAAAATTATAGATAATATGGAGACGTATCAGGATCACATCATTAGGAGAATGATGTGATTGACAAGACCCAACCATAAGCTTAGCAGTTGATCGTATCAGTTTATTGTTATAGCTTTCTTCATGTCAAGTATCTATTCCTAAGACCATGAGATCGTGCAACTCCTTGACACCATAGGAATACTTAGTGTGTATCCGAACGCCACTTCATAACTGGGTGATCATAAAGGTGCTCTACAGGTATCACCGAAGGTGTTTGTTGGGTTGGCACGGATCGTGACTGGGATTTGTGACTCCGTGTGACGGATAGATATCTCTGGGCCCTCTTTGTAATACAACATCGTAAAGAGCTTGCAATAAATGTGCCTAATGAGTTAGTCACGAGATCTTGTATTACTGAACAAGTAAAGAGACTTGCCGGTGATGAGATTGAACTAGATATGGAGATACCGACGATCGAATCTCGGGCAAGTAACATATCGCCGGACAAAGGGAATTGCATATGGAATTAACCGAATCCTTGACATTGTGGTTCAACCGATAAAAGATCTTCATGGAATATGTAGGAACCAATATGGGTATCCAAGTCCTGCTGTTTATTATTGACCGGAGAGGTGTCTCAGTCATGACTACATGATTTTCGAACACGCAGGGTCGCACGCTTAATGTTCGTTGACGCTAGAGTAGTATTGGGATATTTGATGATTAGTAACCGAATGTTGTTCGGAGTCCCGGGTGAGATCCCAGACATCACGAGGAGTCTCGGAATGGTCGAGATGTAAAGATTTATATATGGGAAGTCATATTTTGGGTTCCGGAAAAAAGTGTCGTTTTTCGGTATTGTACCGGAAGCTTCCAGAAGGTTCCATAGGATTCCGTAGGGTCCGGAAGTCCACAAGTGTGTCCATGGCGTCCCAAGTGCTGGCATGGGCTGAGGGGTGGCTCCCTGGCCTTATTGGGCCTGGCGCACCAAGTCCTCAAAAGCCCATGCGGCTAGGGAAGGGAAAAAAGGGGAGTCCTGGTAGGAATAGGATTGGACTTGGAGTCCAAGTCCTCTCCCCCTTGGCGCCAACTCCTATTAGGAGTAGGGATGGACTCCCAGCCCTCCCACGCATATAAATATAGGGGAGGGGCACAGCAAGGCACCCCAAGACATTGGTCTTGGCTGTTGCCCCGTCTCTCCCTCCCGGCATAGTTCTCGTCCATGGTTTTTTGCTTAGTGAAGCGTTGCCGTTGCTCCACCACCACCATCACCATCACCACAACGCTGTTGTGCTAGTTGTGATCCCATCTACTTCTCTGCCTTCTCTTGCTGGATCAAGGAGTAGGAGACGTCATTGAGAAGCACGTGTGCTAAACTTGCAGGTGCCGTCCGTTCGGCACTAAATCGGTTGGACCGTGATCGGACCGCTAAGAGTACAACTACATCAACCGCATTATATACTCTTCCATTTTTGGTCTATGGGGGTATGTAGACACACCCTCCCCTCTCGTTGCTATGCTTCTCCTAGATAGATCGTGGGTGTTCGTAGGAATTTTTTTGACTTTTATGCTTCGTTCCCCATCAGTACTCGTCAAGCATGGTCCTAGCCATCTCAATGAGAGTTTGATTCTTCCTCTCCGCAACACCATTTTGTTGGGGAGTATCTGGTGTGGCATATTGATACTTTATCCCCTCATCACTCAAGAACTCGTCCATCATGTAATTCTTGAACTCGGTGCCATTGTCACTTTGAAATGCCTTGATCTCACAATTATGTTGACGTTGAGCTTCTTTGGCTAAGTTGATGAAGGTGTCTTGAGTTTCATCTTTAGTCTTGAGAAACAACACCCATGTATATCTTGTGTACTCATCGACAATGACAAGGCAATACCTCCTCCCTCCCATACTATCATAAGATGGAGGCCTCAAGGTGGTGATGATAGTCTTCATTTTATGAGCTTTTTCATGTAGTTTTCCGGCAATGCAAGCACTACAAGGACGATCTTTGCAAAAGACACGTTGGTTAGTCCAAGGATGTGCTCCCCCTTTAAGAGAACTTGCAAATTTCCCATGCCAACGTGGTCTAGCCGTCGGTGCCATAGCCACCCCATGTCGGCCTTGGCCATTAGGCATGTTGCAAGATGAGATTTCTCTTTTGAGAAATCAACCACGTAAAGGTTGTCTTCAACATGCCCAACAAAGACCACTTTGAGATTGCTTCCCTTAAAGACAGTCACATAAAATTCACCGAAATGAGAATCATAACCGGCACGTGCCAACTAAATTGTTGAAAGTAAATTGTAGTGAAGGGATTGAACAAGCATGACATTCAAAAGTGATAAATCACTAGAGATTACCACCTTGCCCAATCCCAATACCTTGCCCTTGCTATTGTCACCAAAGGAGATTTTCGAAGAGGCCTTGAGTGAATCAACGAACTCCACAAGCATCTCTCTTTCTCAGGTCATATGATTGGTGCATCCACTATCGATCACCCATTGTGTTCCACCGGAGATATAGTCCCACAAGAATCAAGCTTTTGATTTAGGTACCCATTTTGGAACGGGTCCTAGAGAGTTAGCAACAAGGGTCTTAGGAACCCAAATAGTCCAAGCATAATCATCATAGTTAGTGCCAACAAATTTTGCAAATGTGTAACCATCATCTCCTCTCATGAGGACATAAGATGGCTTGGTCTTGCCGGCAAAATCCTTGGGAATGGCCTTGTCCCTAGTGACCTTCCCATTCCCAACAACCCCTTCATCCTTATCCTTCTCCTTGTCCCCTTCTTGCACAAATACTACCTTTTGGGGAGTTGGAGGAGTACACTGGTACAGCGAGGTGCTATACAAACGGTTTTTAACCCCTTCCACGACGGCATTTTGAACCGTCGCCAAGTGAGTGACTGCGATTGGGGGGTCCTTCCCACACGACCCAGAAACCATCATGGATAGGGAGCCTTGATGCATACAGTTGCCCCTATAAAACTGTTTATGATATCTCGAATATCCCAAACACTTCATCCTTGCAACTCGTTTGTGCTCGCATTGCCATCGCAGTCGGTATTCTGTGGTGCTACATTTACGATGCGCGACCCATCACAAACAATTCACAATTATAGAACATGTACGATAAGCAGACAATCACACACATTTACTTTTCCTCGACTGTATGCGATTCAATGTAAGAGCGCATACAATTGTCCCTATAAAACTGTATGCGAAGCTTGAATATATCGCACACGATTCATCCGTCGTACCCGCGTCGAATGAACACCTATCGCATGCGTTCTTCTATGACCAAATGTTTGCAATGCGCACAACATTATAAACAGTCCATAATTGCCAAGCGTGTGTGATAAGGTGACTTTCGCAAACATTTAATAAAAAGGAATTGTGTGCGATGCTATTGTTAATCGCGAATGTTTTTTCTTGGCTGATCGTGTGTGCAGTAGGGATTGATCGCACACGTAGTGGATCCGAGAAACCTGTCTAATCTCCACGTCTATCGCAGATGTTTCGCTTTCGCATACCGTGCGCAGTGTAATCCCTAATTTAAAAATCACAGATTTTGAATTTGAAAGTAGGAAATCACTTATTTCATATCTAACCATGTTTATTACAAATATAGGTTCAACCACGAATGCATAATTCGAGGCACAAATACATATACTGAAGAACTACAGAAGCACCAAGTAAAGAATGATGAACCACAGTTGTACTAAAGGCTGTAAAGAGAGAGGCGAAAGACATTCTGGTTGCTGGAGAAGGTGAAGCGGAATGCCCATATTGTGCCCTCCTCCATGCGTAATGCGCGCACGATTCTAGGCCAACCCCTTGTGATGGCTGCCCGTCCATCCTTCGCTGTCTTCATTAGGACTTCTCGATGCTCATTGTAGTCTGGATGAAATACTTTAACCTTCATTGCGTGTCCACCAATCATGTACTTTGCGAGGTAATCTTGAGTAAACTGCTTCGGGAACCACTGCGAACGAAAAAGATTCAGACATTTTTGTCTAACAACTCATTATGGGCAGTAAAAAGAGAAGGCTGCAGAGTTTGTAGTTACCATCCTACAGCTCACTGTTGTGTTGGATAGAGCGTAAACAAATAATTTGCTTGCCACCGTTCGTATCTTTTTGCTAATAATCCTTATCAGTTTCCTCACTTGATGCTTGTTCATGAATATCTCATTGCCCCATACGCAAAAAGGGTCGATGCGTGGATCTTTGCTAAGAGCATATGTACCTACAAGCAACACGTCAATATTAAAAGCTAACAAGTGTCTAGGCCTGGATCTATATGCACTACATTATGGAACGACGGGGGGATTACAAGCCGAGGGATGAAACTAACCTCGGCGAAAAATGCTGGCCACTCCCGTTGTTGTCCTGCATAAGTAGTGGAAATGCATGATAAGTATAACAACCTTAACATCAAACAAATATAGCAAAGGTAAACAACATCATCTCAAATGATAGCTTGAATGTGTTGGTTTCAGCATGCCGTTAAAGCAGATATAAAATGGAAGGGAATGTTACCTACAACAGGCTTAACAGCCATCAAATATTGAAAGTCAAACTGGTATTGTTGAAAATGAATAGAACGCAAGTCATGCTTAAACATCACACTGGATAAATGTGTAAAACTGAAATAAAGGGCATGTGTTAACTACACCAGGCATAACTGGAACCAAATATAGCCGTTCAAACTGGTATTGATGAAATCGAGCGGCACAGTTCCGACTTGCACAAAATGAACATCACATTGTGAATGACTGAAATAAACAAGGTATAATTGATCAGTATAACAACCAAATATAGCCATTGAAAACTGGACAGAGTCTCACTGCAACCAACCTAACAAGGAAATACAGATAGACAGGGCATATGCTTGAAAACTGGACAAATGCTCACTGCAACTAACCTAACAAGCAAATACAGATAAACAAGGCATCTGCTTGATAACTAGACAAATGCTCACTGCAACCAACGTAACAACCAAATACAGATAAACAAGGCATCTGCTTGATAACTGGACAAATGCTCACTTTTGTTTAGGGAAGGACAAATGCTCACTTCAACCAATCTAACAACGAAATACAGATAAACAAGGCATCTACTCACTATAAACAAGCAAATATAGCCATTCGTGAAACTGAAGTGGACAATTCATACTTAAACATCTCATAGCCCTATTGAACATTACATTTTTGCATAACTGAAATAATTAAACACAACACAGTTAAAACACCGCATGGAAAAAGCTACTACAACAAAGGGTACGGGTTGGCAAGCTAAAAAGGTAAGATTTGCTGATAGGATGTTGCCTCACATGTCATGGACGAGATCCTTCCAGTTGGAAGAGCACAGACCCTTGGTGTGCTCTCCGATGTCACAGATGGGCTATTTCACCTTGGAAGAACCTTTGTGGGTGCCCTCCTCATGGTCGATGAGATCTGACTTGGCAATTGAGGATCCCAAGCCGCCGCCGCAGGATGTGTCCTTCAGAAATGACAAAATGGGCTCGATGGCGTACAAGGATCGCAAATCCTTGGCCGCGTGGCAGAGGAGATCAGCGGCAGGGCCGTCGAAGAGATCGACAGCGGCTGAACCAGAGGGGTTGGGGATGGACCACTTAACCTGTGACATGGCCCGCGTGAAGCCGTCGCTGTTGACGAGCTTCATGTCGTAGCCAGCTTTCCGAGATACAGTAATATGCTAGCCCGCTGATGTGAAGCCTTTGGCATGGCAATGTAGTCAACATCTTCACCGGCTTCCACAGTGAGGTGTTGCTCCGGGATCGACAGGTCGGGGCGAACGGCGGCCACCTCGCCAACGTCCGCCGGAGAGGCCATGATAAACCTCTTCTTGGCTGAACGCTCGTCGGGCTCCCCGGGATACGTGGTCGGGCTTAGGCTGCGACATTCTGGAGCAGGGGATGTGGATCTGGCAGGGAGGGACACCGCATGCCTCATCTAAAAACTCAGGGGAGTGGGGCGACGGTATGGGAATTGCTGGGTAACCTAAACTTTATTATCTAAGCTAGGAGGAACGGGCAGACCGGCAGGGGTTTGCGGCGGCAGCGGCTATCTAGGGTTCGAGGAGGGGAGGGGGTGGGTGGGGGGACTGTGGGGGGGGGGGGGGGGGGGGGTGTTTGAGGATACGCCGCGGCTACTGAAAATTTTAGTAATGGTGGGTGGAGATGGTGGTGGACGAGGGAGGGCGACAGTTCAAATGCCTCGGCTACTGCAATTTTACTATATGGTCTGTGCTGGAGGAGTGGGGGCGATGGTTGAAGTACCATGGCTACTAAAATTTGGGTAAAGGAATTGATGCGGGGCGGGAGCACCCAAGATCGCACACGATCCAATGAGAATATTCGTGTATGATAATAAGGAAAAGTGGTGGAACCGCCGATTTTTGCAACGCTCAAGGCGGGTAGTTTGTTTTTAGATTTCTAGCTAGCTGGTCTATCACACACGGTTCATCCTAATTTTCAGACGCAGACATGGAATTCAATCTAAATAAACTACCCGCCTTTTGCTTGCGCAGGTGGTGATTTTACATCGCACTAGCATCGCACACGGTTAAGCCAGTACCTCCACCTTTGCTCGCGCTTGCGCAGTCGTGGTGATTCACAACGCACTTGCATCGCACAAGGTTAAACCACTACCTCCACCCCTGCTCGCGCTTGTGCAGTCATGGTGATTTCACAGCCCACTAGCATCGCACATGGCTAATCCACTACCTACACCCTTGATCGCGCTTGTGCAGTCGTGGTGATTTCACAGCGCACTTGCATCACACACGGTTAAGCCAGTACACCCGTGTCCGTTGAGCGTCATCCGAGTCTTTGCAGCAAAAAAACATCAGAGAGGGTCAGAAGACAGCCACACCAGCATGTGGCCCAAATATATATGTGTGAAAAGGGTGGTCTTTGATGTTCAAAATTCCAATGCACAACTTTGACCGTGCGGGCCCATGGTTGGGCGCGTCGTCGAAGATCGATGATAGGGGCCAGAAGTCAAGAACCACCTGGAAGTGGCCAAATATATGTAGGAATATAGGGTGTGATGTTTAAAACTTTAAATACACAATGCACAACTTTCGTGGCACCTGCCTCGCAAACCCGAAAGCACCCTTGGATATATCTATAATGACATAATGTCGTAGCTACCTAGCTAGGGTGTTTGACCCACCTCCCACTTCGTGTCGGCGGGGCGGATGAACGTAATGATACTTTGGTCATACATGCATGTCACAATGACCTACCATAAGACGGACCAGTGAATCTATCGCTTGGTCAAACGACAACTGTTGTTGTCGATAAAAAAATGCTTGGGCCAATAGATTGAACCATCATCAAAAATCGCACGAGAGGGACCACAAAACCAGCACCGCCTGCATGCGGCCCAAAATGATGTACGTTGGAAGGGGTGATGTGTGTTTTCAATATCGAATAATGTACAATTTAGATGTGGTGCCAGCCTCTCCATACAGACAACAACCATGAAAACCTGGTAATTAAGGATGAGATACGCAGGGTACGGTGTCGGTTAAACCCACCAATCCGAGCGTGTGGGAGAGAATCCTGACAACGCATGAGCTCGAACTTTGGTTGAACGACATGTGACGGTGACCGACCCTAACACGAACAAGGAGGAATCCATTCATGGCTAACACATACCCCTTGTTATCGATCAAAGGGATGATATATATACAATGATATATCTACACTCGAGGAGCCCACGAATATGCGTGTCATCACAAAAACCGCACAAGGGAGACGTGGTCGATCAGAAGGCCCCCCTATACACTGTATGCGGCCCGAAATTATGTATGGGTGGTGTGTGATGTGTTCAAATCCCCAATGCACAACTTCGAGGGGGCACGAACTACATCACAAACCGAACACCGTACCCGACCCCAAGCCAGGTTCAATACATACGATGTCGGTTCCCCAACTTCGAGGAGGGAGGGGTAGGGGGTGTCGTCCAACGCATGTGCTAAAACTTGATTTGCTCTAACTTATCACACATAGCAAAGAGGAAACCATTTTCGTGCGTTGGGTCAAAGGGATAATTTGTGTGGCCTACAGATGTCGATCATTGTTCGATTTCTGAGAACAAAAAATAACCAATAAAAAACATATTGTACAAATTAGCAAAACAAGGATCCCAAGGTTTATATAATCGTCATGATAGGTCACTATAGAGACATTTAGATGATAAATGTCTATAATGACCATATCACGATGTTTAAATGAAGCTTGAGATATGCAACTTCCCACCAGGTCACCCATCCTTAGACTACTCTAGCCCCAGCACGCTTAACTTCTGCATTCTATTCAACTAGGTTAGCGGATGGGAAGCCGTCCCTTGCTGATAAGAATTGCCTCCTTGCCTTTAAGGCGTTTCACGTTGGTCACCCTATGGGACCTACTCCCTACTATCACACACGTTTGTGCTTTTAGAAACTGTGTGCAATATTTACATGGCCGGTGTGTCGCCGCCTAGCCTTATATGAGCACTGACACTGGTAGCGGGAAACCGATGGGAGAAGAGGCAGGAAACCGATGGGAGGAGTGGCGGGAAACGGTAGCGTGTTTGGACATATAACAACATTAATATAGAAAACTTAGTAGAGAAGGAAGCGTGAGCTAGCACGATGCACACGCACAGTGCTTACCCACGGGTGACAGACGGTTGAACATAACTGCTTTAAATATTCAGGGTTCGTTTGGCCTTTCTTATACATTATAATTAAGTTTTATAAGCATTAATTTAATGTGCATAATTCAAATTAGTGCACCAAAATGGCTACAAAAATCATACATGTGTCCTTGGATGCATGTTTAGGTCTCATGCAAAGAATGAGAATGAATTACAACTGTCTCGGCGTCTGGCTTGGCCTCGGACATTGAGAATCTCGGTTTTTAAATCCCCGTAAATCCAAAACTCACCCAAAAATCGTGAAACTTGGCATGGTGTCACGACATGGCACATATATGTCGTGGAATTTTTTTGTCCATTTTGGGGCAAGTTTTATTACAAGCCTCTTACAAACCGGAGCTTCTCTCAAGAAGCCTCGTGGTTTCGATAGGGAAACATGTCCCCCTTGTGGGTGAAACGATAATGACTGCCTCTTTTCGCCTTGTATTTTTTTCTACAGGCAACATGGAATGACAGGATATCTGTGCTCAAATTTAAAATTATTTAGGGTTTGTTTGGCCTTTTTATACATTAATTGAGTTTCCTAGGCATTTAATGTCCATAATTCAAATCTGAACTACAAATACATGCTCCAGTTCACCAAAATGGCTAGAAAAATCATACATGTGTCCTTGGGTGCATGTTTAGGTCCCATGCAAGGAATGGGAATGAATTACAACCGTACCGGCGTCCTGGCTCGTCCTCAAACATTTGGAATCTCAGTTTTTAAATCCCTGTAAATCCAAAACTCACCAGAAAGTCATGAAAGTTGGCATGGTGTCACGTCATGGCACATATATGTCGTGGTAAAAACATTGTCCAATTTGGGCCAAGCTTTCTTACAAACCGGAGCCTCTCACAAGAACCCTCGTGGTTTCGATAGGGAAACGTGTCCCCTTGTGGGCGAAACGATAATCGCTCCCTCTTCTAGCCTTGTATTTTCTTCTACACGTAACATGGAACAACAGGAGATTCGCGCTGAACTTTGAAATTATTTTGGGTTTGTTTGACCTTTTTTATTCATTAATTGAGTTTCTAGGCATTCAATGTCAATAATTCAAATCCGAACAACAAATACATGCTCCAGTGCACCAGAATGGCTAGAAAAATCTTACATGTGTCCTTGGGGTGCATGTTTAGGTCCCATGGAAGCAATGGGAATGAATTCAATCGTCTCGGCGTCCTGGCTCTGCCTCAAACATTGCGAATCTCGATTTTTAAATCTCCGTAAATCCAAAACTCACGAGAAAATCATGAAACTTGGCATGGTGTCACGACATGGCACATATATGTCGTGGTAAAAAAATTGTCCAATTTCGGCCATGCTATATTACAAGCCTCTTACAAACTGAAGCTTCTCGCAACCCTTGTGGTTCCGGTAGGGAAACATGCCACTCTTGTGGGCGAAACGATAATCGCTGCGTCTTCTCGCCTTGTATTTTGTTTTCTACAGACAACATAGAATAACATGAGTGTCGTGCTAAAATTTGAAACTGTTCAGGGTTCGTATGGCCATTTTATATATTAATTGAGTTTTCTAGGCATTTAATGTAGTTCATAATTCAAATTTGAACTACAAGCACATGCTCCAGTGAAGCAAAATGGGTGGAAAATCGTACATGTGTCATTGGGTGCATGTTTAGGTCTCATTGAAGGAATGGGAATGAATTACAAATGTCTCGTCGTCCTGAAACATTGAGAATCTCGATTTTTAAATCCCAGTAAATCAAAAACTCACCCAAAAAACATGAAACTTGGCATGGTTTCATGACATGGCACATATATGTCGTGGTAAAAAAATCGTCCAGTTTGAGACAAGGCGCACACATTAATAGCCAACAAAGTCCTTTTGAAACAAATAGCTGACATGTTAATATCGCAAACGGTTGTATTATACGAACCGTGTATGTTCCTGTAACCATTTAAGTGCGGCCACGCGTCCCTCTTTTCTTATGGGATAGTACTACCTCGGTCCTCGTTCACTGGTAATCTTTGTATTTTGTGCCAAAATTTAACAATACTCGGTGGCGTGCGTGCAGCTATTTGATTAGACGGGACGAGCACGAGAAGTCCGCCGTGTAGGCTCGACGGGATGCATGCGAGCAGTCCACCACGTAGGCTCGACGGGACGCGTGCGACCTCTCCACCTCACAGGCTAGATGGGACACGTGGAGCAGCAAGGCCTCCCATGCTCATCGGGAAGCGAGCTCTTTGACCTCCATCCACCAGCCGTCCACTTTGCTCACAACTTCTCCATTAATGGCGGCCGAGCCGCTGTTTAAAATGCGGTTAATTAAAGCACCTGGACGGAGGGTGTTTGCTTGTGATCCCATGGCCCCGCTCAAAGTTAGCATTTGCTTTGTTTGTGTTTTCAACTCGTATTCCGAATAATTTAAAATGGCAACGGATAATACGACGACAAATAAAATGGCAATGGATACTATGACGACAAATTTACAATGGCACGGGTAATAAATGTCTTACAAATTCTGGATAATATAAAATGCCACATGCGGCAACGCCTGGAAGACATGGGGGCAAGGGAAGAAGGAAATCACAGACAACGATCTGGGTCGCTACTGTCTCTACTCATCGATGGATCACCGGGCGACGAGATCCTCCAGCTCCTTCTTCAATTCCTCACGACTTTGCTTGACAGCAGCCACGGATTCCTCCACCTTCTGCTCATGCTCGATCCGGAGCTTCCTCAAGTCACCCATTAGTTCCTCGATGACCGCTTTCAGCGTTATCCCCGAGGCACTGCTCTGCTGATGCAGCTTCTTCCAGCCGGCGGCCTCCTCCTCCGTCTTGGCGAGCGCCTTGAGGAGCTTTGCATTGTCACCCATGAGTTGATCGACGAGGCCAGTCGCCTTCTCAACCGAGGCATCGCTAATCTCGAGTAGCTTCATCAAGCTATCGACCAGCTCCTGCTGCTTAATTAGGCCAGCGAGAATGTCGTCATCACTGGCCAAGGACTCCAGCACCACCAGCTCGTCGTGATCGCCGACGCGGCGAGTGCGCTTGTGAGAGCCCTCGCGTGCCGGTGAGAGCCCGTTCGAGGGCTCCATAGCGCGCCGGGACATCTCTGCTGCGGCTGCCGCGTAGCGGCGGGACCTCTCTAGTGCTTCCGTGGCCTTGGTCTTTGCTCCCTGGTTATATGTTAACCCGAAACTCCAACTACCGGTCATGGCGGAAAGACTGACAGGAAAGACCTGTTTTGTGGGTGATGAGGAGAGGAACTGTGAAGTAATTTTTGAGTGGGTAGTTTTTATAGCCCGGTGCTCAGTGGGACCACATTTAGGTTTGATCGGTGTGAACAGATTTGCAATTACTTATTGCGTTGTACTCTGGAATGTGACGAGAAACAAGGTCAAAATTTATTGATGGTTCTAGGCTCGAAGCCCGTTTCTGTTGTTCTGGCTCATCACAAACAGTTCTTATGGATGAACCACATGCCATGCATCAGAAGCCCAAAATGGTCCCCGGATTTCGTACGTGGGCCCGCGTTCTCGGATGTACGTGTACGTGTCTGCAAACATAAGGAAACGTATGTGTAACTTACTAATCATCGCACACGAGTACTCGCAGACTCATCGTGTGCGATACTCCTAGCCACCGCAAGAAACTAGTTTGCATTTTTCAAATTTTTTTGTACACACAGAATCGCACACGAATTAACTGTAGTAATCATCTGTGTTATAATTTCTCATTGCAAACAGTTCATCCGAGTGGGCTGTTTGCCGCATATCACATACATCTTGTTAAGTTGTACCGTTTCTGTTGTGTTCCCTAATCGAAAACAGTTCATCCGAGTGAACTGTATGTCGTATATCACACACACCTTGATCTGGCTAGCCGTTTTTGTTGCATTCCCTAATAGCAAACAGTGAATCGGAGCGAACTGTATGCCGTATATCGCACACACCTTGATATGGCTGCCTGTTTCTGTTGTTCTGTCTCATTGCAAATAGTTCTTATGGATCAACCGTATGCCCCGCATCGCACACGCAACTAAAATCTGAACCGTGTTTGATGTATCCTTCATTGCAAACATTTTGCATCTTTTTTATGGTTTTTTTTACATCATCGTTTGCGATTAATTCATCGCGCACAGTTTCGTCAAAGGGTCTCTGATCGTAGTGTCGCGTTAGCAGCATCCTGCAGTAATGGTAGGACCGATCTTCTTCTTGTTGCTCTTCTTCTTGTTCTTCGTTTTCTTGGATGAGGGGTCAAACCCAATTCCCTCCTTGGCAACACACTCCTTTTGGTTGCTCAAGAGGTCATTGAGATTTTTCTCCCCTTGAATGCATGACACAAGCTCTTTCTCAATTTGGGCTTTTAATTTCTTATTCTCCTCTTGGAGGGAGATGCAATCATGAACAAGTTAGCCGAAATAGATTCAGCATTTAACTCCATATGAGGTATGGAAGTGAGGGCCTTAATGGTTGTAGCTTTAAGTTGAGCATAAGACTCGGTGACGGCAATGAGCTCACCTTTGACAACCTTGGAACTAGTCACAAGGAACTCATGTTCCTCAACAAGTCTCGTGTTATCAACTAGAAGCTTCTCAACCCTAACATTAAGGTCATCCTTGTTCTCAAGAGCAAGTTGTAAAGCATCATTAGTTTTAACAAAGTCAATTTGATGAGCCGAGAAGGCTTCCTCAAATGATGCTCTCATGACACTCTCTTCATGTAGTTCGTGCTCGAGGAGTTTGACTCTCTCTTTTTCCTCTATGAGGAGGTTTACGATGTTCTCAATAAAATCATCGCGTTCGGCGAGTGACTTAAGGAGATCGCCAAAACGAGCACGAGCTTCACCATGAAGAGTCTTCATGAAGGCCATCAAGGATTCCTCGTCATTATCCACGCCCTCTTCACACTCATCCTCCACTATCTCACATGAGACATTGGGAGTGTAGATGGCGGGTTTTTGAGATTTGGACTTTGTTTTTACCTCTTTGGCCATAGGGCACCGATGAGTGAAAGGCTTGTCCTTGATTGGAGAGTTGAAGAGGCCGGTGGTGGATGAGGAGGTAGTGGCATGCATGGCAATGGTGGCCGTGCCCACTTGATCATCATCACCGACATCTTCATCTCCAGACATGTATTCTTCATGAACTAGAGCCTTGTCATCTTTCCTCTTTGTGAACTTGATGAACTTCTTCTTCTTGAGCACAAGCTTCTCAGACTTCTCTTCACGCCTCTCATACGGACAATCATGCACAAAGTGTCTTAGGCTATCACAATTGTAGCATTTTCTTCGTCCAAACAATCTTCCTTGAAGATTCTTCCCTTTGTTTGCCAGGGTCCTGGAGTACTTTTTGACTAAGAGAGCCAAGTCTTCTTCAAAGTCATTTGCCGGGCATGAGGTATCAACATCTTCCTCACAAGTCTCTTCAACCAATTCTTCGTCCCTTGAAGATTGACTCACAACTTTCTTGGCCTTCAAAGCAAGATTGGAGTTCTTGGTTGCTTGGGCAATTGAAAAGGTCTTCTTGGACTTGGTCTCCAAAAGAACATGAGTTGAGAAAGTGGAGACAACTTGGGTCGTGGTCAACTTGTTATAATCCGGGGGTTGATGTATCATTATGACCATGGTATGTTCCGTGAGAACCATAGCATCTATGAACTTGTCCTTAATGAAATCATCATTTGCCCAAGTGCACCCAAACATTCTTAGGTTGAGCACAAGAGACTTCAACCTTCGGTACACCTCTTCCGCGGACTCACCCTCATTCCTCTAAAATAGGTTAACCTCTTGCTTGAGCAAGGCCAACCGAGATCTTCGAATTTCTTCATCTCCTTCGAGAGCCTCCTCAAGGCAATCCCAAATTTCCTTGGCGGTCTTGAGAAGAGCAATGGAGTGACTATAGTCATTGGTCACCGCGGTGCGCAACATGTTGTGGGCGGTGGCATTGAGTGGATCATCAACTGCTTATCTTGGAGTGAGATTCATTGGGTCCTTGGGATTGAATCCGTTGACCACAATCCACCATAGTTGAGTAGACGCACTGCGAATATGAGACTCCATATCTAGCTTCCACTTAGCAAACACATTAGCTTTCAAAGGGGGTGGAGGCCCAACAGGATTAATGCGAGGGTGTTGCAAGGGTTGGGGTTAGTAAAAAGGTTCCACGACATTCTACTTGGGGACTTGGGTGCGGGCAGGAGATGCAAGGGGTTCTCTCGAATCATCCGCATCATGAATGACATTTGGATCAAATTAATTAGATGCAGACATCAAGGGCTTTAAGCGAGCATCAATTTCCTCCTTGACCGAGGAACGAACTTCTTTCAACATTGCGGTTTTGAGGTCCACAAACATTGAAAGAATGTCGGCCGCGGTTAAGGGGGCACCGGGATTAATGGGGGCAGCGGGGACAACAACCGGGGCAACAAGTGCCACGGGCGCGGCGGGGGGGTAGGTTTTCACCATCCTCCGCAAGGGGCGCGACACCTCCCACATTCCCTTGGTCGTCCATATCCTCTAAGGTTGTAAAACCTTATATTAGAGCACGAGGATATGATACCAATTGAGAGGATCAATACAGTCGACTAGAGGGGGGGTGAAAACGAGACTACAAATTTTAATCTTTCTTGTCAATTTTAAGGTTTAGCGGATAAATATGATTCACTAGATATGCAACTAGGTGAATACAACCTATATGACAAGCAAGCTTAAAGCAAAGTATGCTAGGCAACAATCTAATTAGCAAGCCAACAAGCATACAAGGCAAAGTAAAGTGCGGGAAAGGATTAACCACAAGAGAGACGAGGACGCGGATTTTATCCCAAGTTCACTCTTCCTTGCGGAAGAGCTACTCTATGTTTAGAGCGGTGATGGAGCCAAAGCTTGCGGAACACCACCGAAGCCTCACCATAATCTCTTTCGAGTCACCCCCAACAGATAGCCTCGAATCAGTCGGGGTTGGTCTTGAAGGCGACCACCAGACCTTTACAAACTTCTCCGGAGCACACCACAAGGAAGGAAGCTTTCGGAGGAACCTCTAACTACCTAGGAACCCAAGCTCCAAGAGTAACAACTCAATGGGGAAGAAATGTTGTGGGGAACGTGATTTGGTTTGGTCAAAGTGTAGATTAGATCTTGCTCTCCCAATCCTCAAAGGTTCAACAAGTTTGGGTGGAGGGATTGAGAGTATTTAGCAAAATGAGGTGTAGCAATGGTGGAGCTCAACAAGACATTAGGGTTAGGGATGGAGGAAGAAGAAGGGGGCTTTATATAGTGTTCTTGGCTGGGTGGGGATTTCTGTCCGTTGGACCCCGTGCGCATGGGCTAAGTCAGTCCCGTGCGCACGGGGTACTCAGGAACATTCACAGCACCCCGTGCGCACGGGGTCGGGGTACCCAGAGAGTTTACGCAACACCCCTGCGCACGGGGGTCAAAAGACCCCGTGCACACGGGATACCCAGAGAGTTCCTGTCTACCCCGTGCGCACGGGGGGGGGGGGGCAAAGACCCCGTGTGCACGGGGGAAAAAGACCCCGTGCGCACGGGGTATCCCGAAACTTTCTGGGTACCACAGCTAGCACACTACAGAAAATTTGTGGTAGGAGTGGGAAGCCTGGTGTATAAGTTTTGGCAATGGCATTCCCACACAACATAGATCCACATTGACCCCTCTTAATAGTGCGGTCTTTCCTACGACTCGAATCGAACCAAAGAGAAAAACCTTCGAATCGCCGGAAAACCACGCCTATGATCTTTTTGAATTGGGGGGGGGGGGCGCACACCTCCATCAAGAATAACTTGGAACCAATATCCCGAGATAAACTTTAGCAACTGATATTAGTTCAACCATATTGTCATCACACCAAAATATAATTTAAGTGACAAATGTACTTTCACCACTGCTAGGGCTGTAGATTGGGATAACTTCGTGGAGAGAGTGTGGGGCTCACCGAGACCTATAGGCACAAACCCCGTCTCCTCTCCCCCAGCCGCCACCACCAACCCGAGAGGATGCCTGGTGTGGATTAAGAAAGACCTTGCTCTTGCCAGATCGTTCAAGATTGACGACTGCAGGCCTACATCAACAATAGAGAGTAGCTTGCCATCCACTACGATCCACCTTGCAGAAGTTTTTGTCAGGACTGTGGACCTCAATCTCTTTCTTGAGTCCATGGATAGGAAAGGGGGAGGAAGAGGCAGGGGTAACGTAGATCGAAGCAACCAAAGCCACCAAGATCCAGGGCAGCATCAGATGCCGCGGCAGGGCCAATTTGGCCAACAGATTGTTGGTGCAACAAACCCTCGTGTATGTTGCCCGGACTATACACAGGCACGACAACTAAAGAAGCAAACATCACCAAGCATCCAAGTCAAGGCCAAGCCAGAGAGATAGCTCTTTGAGAGATCAAAGAGCGGATCAAGAAGACCAGGACAAGCCAAAGCAATTGGATATCACTAGGGGAAATCCTCCCTTCCAGAGAGCTCGGTCGGGTCGAGGCCACCCCTAGGACGAAGCCAATATTCCCCCGACGGGCCTGCCGGGGCAGCTGATGGCGGTCCACCCCGCCAAGAGTCCACCGCTGCACCACATCACAACGCAAGTCACTTATCGATGCGGTGTCGAGCCTCTAGGTGATTAAGTGGCTATTATTTGGCACGTGGCAGCCATATGGAAGAAAGATTACCTCCGCGTGCCACCTGTCCCGAGGCGTGTCAAGCTGGCAGACAAGCTGTGACTAAGTGACGCGGCAGGCTTACTGGGTTGCATCCACAGCGTGACACCTAGCAGTGCATTTAATGCACTTTATCCTAACTGCCAGAGTTAGGTATGATAGCACTGTTGGCTATCTAATCAGCAGATAATGGCTGTTTTGCCATTGTGGTAACCCCTTAGCCTATAAAAGGAGGGCCGTGGCTAACTTAGAAAGGATTCGGACCCTTGTACACTCATACGTGCGTAGCTGCTCTTCCCGAGGCACCCTTGCCGGGCTTGAGCGCCGTGCGATCTTCGCGGTCCCTCCATCAATCCACCAAAGCAGGTGTAGGGTTTTATGCCTCGCGGCGGCCCGAACCTGGGTAAAAACCGCCGGCGTCACCACTATCATGCTGTTCCATAGCATTTGCTCTTTGTGCATTGCGACCCTCCCCCTTGCCAAACCACAAGGGGCTGATGGCCCCATATGTGATCGTGTTCCACCGCGACATCTTTGGCACGCCAGGTAGGGGGAGCGCGTGCGCGAACCTGAGGTTGTGTTCAGCGTGTCGATCTTCATCATCATCTTCGTCATCGCCCATGGCGCCCAAGAAGAAGCCTGGCACAACAGCTCATCCTTCCACCTCGAAGGCCCCCTCGCACGCCGCTGCTGCTCCTGTGGGGGCCACGGCGGCATCAAGGGATGCAGGTGCTGTGGGGGACGTGACTGGCGTAGGCGGCGCTGTCGTCATGCCCCCTGCGGCCGAAGCAGGGGCAGAAGACACCGGAGGAGGGCAGCACCGGCAACTCCCTGGCAGCCACGTCTCACAGGGCGCGGGTGGGGAGAACGTGCCGCCTCCACCTCCCCACCGTGCTAATGGGCGTAGCCGCAGCGACAATGCTCGTCCTGGGGCAAGTCGCGACCTCCTGGCTGCTCCCGCTGCAGGGGCAGCTGCGGGGCACGCACCTTGCCCGGGACAGGGCAACCAAGACGGAGCGCCGAATGGGGTCGTCGAACCCCAGGTGCACCCCTCTCGCCACCGAGCTGTTGTGGCGATAGGCTCGCAACGACGGGAATGCGGCGTCGCCACTACTGGCACCAACAAGAGCCAAGCAACGTCGCGATCTGCCTCATCATCTATGCCGAGCACTGCTTCGGAAGCCATTGCGCGAGCCCAGCTCCTGCTGAGATTCTCGCCGGCGACCGATCAAATGGACGAGTGGAGAGCCACTAGCCAGAGTTTAATCGGTTTTGCCGAGGCGGATGGATCATAGCGGGCGGGCCCGCCACGGCGCCCGCAAGCGCCAACCATGGCCCGAGCCACTGATTGCGCCAAGGGGGCCACTCTGACAGTACAGTCCCCTCCACGACCGCCAGCGCAGAGGCCGCAACCCGACCCGCGCGACCAAGAGCCTGACGGAGCGTCCATGGCTTCATCTGATCCTCGGGCCCGTCGAGATCAGCGGCAGGTCCTGGAAGATCGGCAGAGGGAAGACACGCGCGTCACCATAGAGCGTTGTCGTGAAACCCGCCGCCAATCGGATAGGCGCAATGGCCCAGACATCAACGAACCCACGCCCAGTGAAGGCGGGTACTTGCCTTTCGAGGTTGGGTGCCCCGTCTTCACTCGCGAGTTGCGGCAAGTCCGTTGGCATCTGCTCACGTTTTCAAGCCAGAAATACCAAAGAAATATGATGGAAGACTGAACCCGGCAGAGTTCTTGAGCATCTACACCATCGCTATTCAAGCTGCCGGGGGAAGAGATGAAAAGGTGTTCGCCAACTACTTCCCTTTGGTGCTCAAGCCAAACGTGAGGTCTTGGCTGATGCACCTGCCAGAGAATTCCATTGCGTCCTGGGCAGACCTGTGCAATGAGTTTATTGCTGCCTTCACGGGCGGTTATCAAGAACCAGGACGACCCAGTGACTTGCAGCTCCTTCCGCAGAAGGAAGGGGTGAATCTGCGGAAGTATATGCAGAGGTTTATCCGGGTACACAGGAACATTCCAGATATCCACCCGGCAGCAGTCATTGCCGCGTTCCCGTCAAATGTGTGCAACAAGAGGATACGTTCCAAAATGAATGTCCGGTTGCCCAAGACTGTGAATGATCTCTACACCTTGGCGGATAAGTGTGCCCGTATGGAGGAAGGGAGGTGACTCCCCGGAGAAGAAGATGGCGTCGAAGTTGACTCAGAAGACGATGACGATGCCACTAACCCGAAGAGGAAGTATAAGAAGTGCAGCAAGAAGCACAAGTAGAAAGTGGTACTGGCTGTAGAAGGTTCTGGTACCCCTAGTACCGGTAAGGCCAAGACCAAAGCCCCCGGCAAGGAAGCTGCCGCGTGCGTTGATTGCCGGGAGGCTGCGGCGGCCGAAAAAGCCGGGAAGACAGATGGGCCATACTGCAAGATCCATTGAACCAAGGGCCATGATCTCCAAGAGTGTCATCAGCCGAGCAGCTCGTCATAAAGCAGAGGGCTAAGTATGAGAAGCGCGACAAGGAGAGAGACCAAGAATGCACTAGCGGGAAGGGCCGAGGTGGCAGAGGAGGCCGCGGCGGCAAGACTCCTCAGCACCAAGAGAAGCCCACCAGAGGCCGTGAAAATAAGGAAGGTGATGACGAAACTGATGAAGGGGGGGATGATGAAACCAGTGAGCAGGAGTTCCAGAAAGCCACTGAGGCCCTATGCATTAATGGAGGTGCATCCTTGCACTCCTCTCACCGCTAGCTTAAACAGTGGCCACGTGAGGTCAATGCTGTAGAGCCTGCGGTAGGTTCCCAGAAGCCGCTCAAGTGGTCCCACACGCCCACCATCTTTGATGAAGAGGACCACCCTGACCGCACCACCGCGGTAGGGTGCTTGCCGTTGTTGGTTTCGCTGACAATCTGCAACCTCAAGGTCACAAAGATGTTGGTTGATGGCGAGGGAGGGTTGAATCTGATCTTCTCCAAGGTAATCAGCGAATTACAAATATGAGATGAAGAGCTCAAAGTTACTGGCACGTTTCAAGGAATCAACCCCGGCAGGAGTCGTCCTAAGGGGAAGATTACACTGCCGGTGACATTTGGTGGAGAGCTGAACTACCGGACCGAGAAGGTTGTGTTTGATGTGGTGGATCTCCCTCTGCCATACAATGGGATTCTTGGCCGTCCAGCTCTGGCAAAGTTCATGGCGGCATCTCACTACACCTACAACACACTAAAAATGCTAGGGCCAATGGGCGTCATCTCCATCCCATCAGACAAGAAAGATGTGATCATCTGCGTGGATAAGATGTACCGGGACGCGGTCGCTGCCAAGGCCGCAAAAGCTGCAGCTCCCGCCAAGGAGAGTAAGAAAGGAAAGAAGGCTAGCGGGGATACCGGCAAGGAATCCAGGAAGCGCGCCTCTCCGGAGTGCGCCGCGCCCCTCGATGATTTGCCGGAGAGTTCCACTAGCAAAAGGTCCAAAGTTGTGTCACCTGCTGTAAAGAAGGCCCCGATAGGGCTGGCTGGTGCTGGTGGTACGTTCACCATCAGCTCCACCCTTGATGACAAATAGGAAAGTGCGCTCGTAGCCTTCTTGCGGGCGAATGTAGATGTGTTTGCTTGGCAACCATCTGACATCCCCGGTGTTCCCAGGGAGGTAATCGAGCACCACCTAGCTATCTGCCCTCATGCCCAGCCCGTCAAGTAGAAGGTCAGAAAGCAAGCTCTGTAACGGCAGCAGTTCATTGCCGAGGAAATCAAGAAACTTGAAGCAGCTGGTTTGGTTAGAGGAGTGTTGCATCCGACATGGTTGGCAAACCCGGTAGTGGTGCGCAAGGCGAATGGGAAATGGAGGCTTTGCATAGACTTCACAGATCTGAAGAAAGCATGCACGAAGGACCCGTTCCCCTTACCGCGCATCGACCAGATTGTGGATTCCACTTCCGGGTGTGATTTGCCTTCCTTCTTGGATGCATACTCTGGATACCATCAGATATTCATGTCCAAAGAGGACGAGGAGAAGACCTCGTTTATTACCCCACGCGGCACATACTGCTTTGTGTGGATGCCCTTCGGGTTAAAAAGCACTGGGTCAACTTTTGCAAGGGCGGTGCAAATTGGTTTTGAGCCACAGCTGAATAGGAACATCGAAGCTTCCATGGATGACATAGTGGTCAAGACCAAGGATAGATCAACGCTCATTCAAGACCTGGAAGAGACCTTTGTGAATTTGCGCAAGATCAACTTGAAGTTGAACCCTGAGAAGTGTGTGTTTGGCGTTCCCTCCGGCAAGCTACTTGGCTTCTTTGTGTCTCACCGGGGGATAGAAGCCAACCCCGACAAGATCAAGGCAATTGAGCAGATTCAGGCACCCAAGACAGTCAAGGATGTGAGGCGTTTGACTGGATGCGTTGCCGTGTTGAGCTGGTTCATTTCCAGGTCCACCGAGCGCGCCTTGCCGTTCTTCAAATTTTTGAAGAAGGCAGGGCCAGTGAGGTGGACCCCAGAAGCAGAACCAGTGCTGCGAGAATTGAAGACCTATCTTTCCTCTGCTCCCACCTTGGTTGCTCCTAAACCACAAGAGCCATTGCTACTATACTTAGCGGCAACTAATCAAATGGTTAGTGCAGTGTTGGTGGCACAACAGGAAGTAGATGAAGAAGCAGCAGCAGCTACTATTCCCCTCGGAGAAGGAAGTGAACCAATCCCGGCAAGGTCAGGTGCAGATCAGGAGGAAGAAGAGCAGAATAACGAAGGCAGTCCCAAGTCCACGGCAAAGAGGAAACTGGTGCAGCGGCTGATGTACTTTGTCAGCTCCCTGTTGCACGGGGCTAGATCAAGGTACTCCGGAGTGCAAAAGTTGATCTTTGGCCTCATCATGGCCTCAAGGAAACTGCGCCACTACTTCCAAGCCCATGAGATCACAGTTGTCACACGCTTCCCTTTGCAATGCATACTAAGGAACCCTGAGGCCACATGCAGGATAGTGGAATGGGCGTTGGAATTGTTAAGTTTTGGTCTGAGGTATGAAAGTACTTCGACCATTCAGAGTAGAGCACTGGAGGAGTTCATTGCAGAATGGACACCAACTCCAGATGAAGAGACACCAGAAATAGTTATCCCCGGCAAGGAGGCCCCCCAAGAGTGGATCATGTACTTTGATGGTGCCTTCTCACTGCAGGGCGCGGGGGCTGGCGTGCTCCTCGTTGCCCCCACTAGAGAACACCTCAAGTATGTGGTCCAAATGCATTTCCCCCAGGAGAAAGCTACCAACAACACTGCTGAGTATGAAGGGCTCCTTGCCGGGCTCAGGATTGTGACAGAATTGGGAATCAAGAAGTTGATCATCCGAGGGGATTCTCAGCTCGTAGTGAGGCAAGTGAACAAGGATTATCAGAGTCCGTTGATGGAGGCATATGTAGAGGAAGTTAGGAAGCTGGAGGAGCTTTTGATGGATTGCAGACAGAGCACATGCCACGTGCGGAAATCAGTATTGCCGATCATCTGTCAAAATGCGCCGCGCAGAAGCTCCCTGTGGAACCAGGGAATTTTGTGCTCCACCTGACTCAACCCTCAGTATCCCCAACAGCAACGGCCATAAAGAGGAGGAAACTGGACTCCGGCAAGCCTCTCCCGGCAGGGCATCCCGAAGCCCCCGGCAGAGAAGTTGCCGGGAATAACTCCACTTCGCTTGGTGAGCAGCACCCTCCCGCCGAACCACAGGTTCTTGCGGTCGAGATTTGTGCTCCCACGAACGAGAAGGTACTGTTGGTCCTTGTTGTCGAGCCACAGGCTCCAACTTGGGCATGACACATAGTCCATTACCTCCAAACAGGAGAACTTCCCAAAGAGCAACAAGAAGCTGAAAGAGTAGCCCGGAGAGCCAATATGTACCAGTTTGTCGATGACACCTTGTACAGAAGAAGGCCCAACGGTGTGAAATTGAAGTGCATCTGCCGGGAAGAAGGAAAGGAACTATTAGCGGAAATACACAAATGCATGTGCGGCTGTCATATTGGATCAAGAACCTTGGGTGGAAAAGCTTTCCAGCAAGGTTTCTACTGGCCCACGACCCTCCAAGATGCAACTGAGCTAGTCACCAGATGTGAAGCCTACAAATTCCACTCCAAAAACATCCATCAACCTGCTCAAGCTCTCTAGACGATCCCTTTGTCATGGCCATTTTCGGTCTGGGGGCTCGACATCCTGGGCCCCTTCCCCCGTGCTACCGGGGGCTTTGAATTCTTGTTCGTCGCAATCGACAAGTTTACAAAGTGCCGGAAGTAGAGCCTGTGAGGAAGGTGACCGCACAATCAGCTATCAAGTTCTTGAAAGGATTGGTGTGCCGTTTCGCAGTACCTGCCAGAGTTATCACTGACAACGACACCCAATTCACAAGCCGCGCCTTCATGCAATACGTTCAAACCCTCGAAAGCAAGGTTTCATTCGCCTCTGTTGCTCATCCCAGCAGCAATGGACAAGCTGAGAGGATGAACGCTGAAGTGCTGCATGGACTCAAGACAAGAACTTTTAAAAAGCTGCAGAAGTGTGGCAGACGTTGGATCAATGAGCTGCCAGTGGTTCTTTGGTCCCTCTGTACGACACCAAATCGAGCTACCGGCCAGACTCCCTTCTCCCTAGTCTATGGGGCAGAAGTAGTGATCCCCACGGAACTCACATACGGGCCACCTCGAGTATTTGCCTACAATGAAGTAGAGCAAGAGCAGCACCGGCATGACGATGATGTGCTCCTCGAGGAGAACCGTCTCTTGGCTACTACGCGTGCTGCACGCTATCAGCAAGCCTTGCGCCGCTATCAGTGCCGCAGGGTTCATGCCCGAAGCCTTGAGGAAGGCGACCTTGTCCTTAGGCGTGTTCGGCCCACCAAGGGTGCAAACAAGTTGACGCCGAAGTGGGAAGGCCCTTACCAGGTAGTGCGAGTCACCAGACCTGGCGCAGTCCGTCTGGAGACCGAAGATGGCATTCAATTGCAAAACTCATTGAACATTGAGCATCTTCGTAAGTTCTACCCGTATGGCATGGCTGTCGGGCCCTCCCCGGCAGCCACCCTTTTGTACAAGCCTTGCCGAGGCGCATGTAATCCTTTGTACAAAGCCAGGCGCAGATCCTGAGCACAGACAATAAAACGAAGCGCTGGGGGCCCCACAAACTTGCATGCATGCATAGCATTACATGAAATTGCCGTGATCATGTAGATAAGATCATATGTTGCCTTGTTTTCCTCTGCACTAACTGCAGGGCTCTTGTCGCGGATTCGATCCCAAAAAGAAGAAGCAAAAACAAGCCTACATATCGACCCCCGACAAGCCAAACAGATAAGTTCCTTTTTATCCATACATATCTCTGTAAGAAGAAAGCTTGTGCATAGAAAAACCTTGTCACCTTCAAAGTATTTGTGCTCCCATCCCTCGATTCGGATTTCAGTCGAGATGGTTGTAGTGGCATTTGACGGAGAGGGTTCGACAAGGGGCTGGTCCCCTTCCATAGTTTGAGCCCGGCAGGCCAGGCCCCGCGGCAACAAACAGAAGGAGCCGGCAGGATATCTTGCCGGAGAAAACTTGTTTACTTAAAAGTATAGAGGTGTTCCTCCTCTACATGGACGTAGTACATGCACAAATACCCGGCAAGCCTGTCTTTTTTCATTGATATGTAGATAAACAAGTACAAAGCTTACAGAGTACAAACATGGATAGAAGAGATTACATATT
This sequence comes from Thinopyrum elongatum, assembly GCA_011799875.1. Classification (NCBI taxonomy): domain Eukaryota; kingdom Viridiplantae; phylum Streptophyta; class Magnoliopsida; order Poales; family Poaceae; genus Thinopyrum; species Thinopyrum elongatum. The sequence continues at coordinate 401,508,950 of CM022302.1, read as the reverse complement.
TTAAGATAAAGTTTGGCAAGTGCCTACACATTTTAGATTGAAAAAAGATAAGTGCCCCATAATCCATTTCTTGTCCCTCTCCTCCTAGGAACTACAGCGGGAGGCGAAGAGGGCAAAAGGAGTGCCTGGGCAGAAGCCCAGCCTGACCCCGTCAGGGCCTGCCGGGAGCAGCCTGAGAAGATCGGGAGTGGCGAGGCTGCGAAGGAGGGAGACAGAGAGAGCGACTGGGCGGTCCCCTGGTTGCCACCGCCAGGACCAAAAGGAAGACTGCTAGAGGGGGCGAAGGCACCAACAGAACATCTCCCCCGGCCACCGCCCAGAAGAGGCTGGTGATGATGGTGCCGGGGAGGGTGGCGAAGAGCCGGAAAACGAGGCGGCTGGCAGGCAGTACGAGACGAACGCGTCGGTGCCATCATACTCCGACCTGACGGCCCGCCCCCCGCCTTCATCGTCTTCGCCCGTTTCTTCCTCGTCACTGTCGTTTCGGGAGGCGGCCGGGCCCCTGGCCCGTTAGCTCCCCCGAAGAAGCAGCTGACGACGGTGGCGGTGCCCGAGGTGCACGGGGAGCATCACTCCGCACCTTGGCGGGTAGGAGGGCGCCGCCATCTTCAGCGTGATCCCCGACCTCGCCGAAGAGAGCAGTTCTGGGATTACTGGAGATCCCGAGCGCGATCCTATGGGCGAGCACTCCGCCATCACGAGGAAGCGCAGCACTTTCCACACCGGAGTCGGTGTGGCGTTCGCAGACACGTCGCCACGGGCTGCGACCGCCCCTACTACGGTCGCCGCACCTCCCATGACCCTGGTCCAGACTCACTCCCCAAGCGACAGCACTAGCCTTCGGAGTCATCATCCCTGAGTTGAGGCCCGGGGCCTGACCCAGTCTCTCCCTTTTGGAATGGGGAAGACGGAGGCAAGGGAAAAGAAGGAAGAAGTGTGTGGATGGATGCCTCCGCTCCCCTTAGCGCTCCCTTTTATAGGCTAGCCGGGGCCGGGAGCTGATCCTCCACCCACTCCCAAGGACTCCTTCGAATCTGATCCATCCAAGCTGCGGACTGTGGTCGAGCCCATCGACCGCCCCTCTGCACCAATCTGGAGAATCTGGATCCCTGTCATAGCACTCTTTCCTGCACCATGCGCATCCATCACCTACCCCGCGCGAAGCATGCAGCGTACGTGGCGGAAGGGACGGGCGTAGTGGGAAGAGTGAAATGGCAGTTACCGCCCCATGAGATAAAGTCATTCACGGGCCATAATAGGATGGCCCCCACCGCATTTGGCATCACACGACGCGCGGGAGAACCGGAAACTGATCCAAGCACAGGTTAATGAAGAAGCAAAGAAAATATCAGCAAAGAGGATATCATTACAAGACCCCTCCCTGTGTACTTGATTGGGCCTACTCCAACGATGCTCAGCAGCACATTTGGACCAGGCTCGGGGGCTCCTATCAATGCAACAAACCCTCATGTATGTTGCCCGGACTATACACAGGCACGGCAACTAAAGAAGCAAACAGCACCAAGCATCCAAGTCACGGCCAAGCCAGAGAGATAGCTCTTTGGGAGATCAAAGGGCAGATCAAGAAGACCAAGACAAGCCAAAGCAATTGGATATCACTAGGGGAAAGCCTCCCTTGCCGACCAGGCGAGCTCGGTCGGGTCGATGCCGCCCCTAGGACGAAGCCAATATTTCCCCGGCAGGCCTGCCGGGGCAGCTGATGGCGGTCCACCCCACCAAGACTCCACCGCTCCACCACATCGCAACGCAAGTCACTTATCGATGCGGTGTCGAGCCTCCAGGTGATTAAGTGGCTATTATTTGGCACGTGGCAGCCATATGGAAGGAAGATTACCTCCGCGTGACACCTGTCCAGAGGCGTGTCAAGATGGCAGACAAGCAGTGACTAAGCGACGCGGCTGGCTTGCCGGGTTGCATCCACAGCATGACACCTAGTACTGCATTTAATGCACTTTATCCTAACTTCCAGAGTTAGGTATGATAGCACTGTTGGCTATCTAATCAGTAGATAATGGCTGTTTTGCCATTGTGGTAACCCCTTAGCCTATAAAAGGAGGACCGTGGCTAACTTAGAAAGGATTCGGACCCTTGTCCACTCATACGCGCGTAGCTGCTCTTCCCGAGGCACCCTTGCCGGGCTTGAGTGCCGCGTGATCTTCGCAGTCCCTCCATCAATCCACCAAAGCAGCAGTAGGGTTTTACGCCTCGCGGTGGCCCAAACCTGGGTAAAAACCGCCGGCGTCACCACTGTCGTGCTGTTCCAAAGCCTTTGCTCTTTGTGCATTGCGACCCTCCCCCTTGCCGAACCACAAGGGGCTGACGGCCCCATAGGTGATCATGTTCCACCGCGACACAGATGGGGGTTGGAGTACCTCAATTTGGGTACCAACCTATGCAAGGGTTTGGATTCCAGGGTGCACTACCGCCATGGGCTCGGTTTCAGCAGTTCCCCAGGTCGTTCCCTGCATTTCAACCCGGGGCGGGACCGTGGCAAATCCCCACTGCTGCAGGACAATGGATGCCGTTAGATCCTGGGCCACAACAACTCACTGCCAATAGCAACCAGCAGCAGAACTGATGCAGAGCATCCTTCCATCATCCCCATGGACTCTTCACCAACGCATCAAGCACTACGTGGACCTATGACAAGAGCTCGAGCACGCGCAATGGAAACCGAGGTGAACTCCTTCCTACTTGACATGCATATGGACACGAGTGGAACTTGTTTAGTACCTCACCAAAATGATCAATGTTTCCTTAGGTACGAAGACCAACGTTCCTAAGCTGGTGAGGAGCACCCCAAAGGAAGAGGAGGAACACCCGAAGACCACGAGGAAGAAGAAGGCGTCCAAAAGGAGCAAGTCTGTAGGTCCCAGACGACCCCGTGCGCACGGGCCCCCCAAACCACGTGCCCACGGCCTATCCAGGGAGTTGGCGATGTAGCACCCCATGCGCACATGCGTGTACCATGCACCCGGGACCCCCGTGCGCACGGGCCCGACTAACCCCGTGCGCACGGGCCCTTCAGGATGGCCGGCTGAGTTTGGCTGTTGGGCCTCCATCCCCAAGCCTATATATTCCGTACCTAGGGTCATGTTTAGGGTTAGCAAAGACATATGTGAGATATTTGAGAGCTTTTCTCCTTCTACCACTCCATTGGAGATCAAGACCTCTTAGGAGAGGATCCACTTGTGGATTACAAGACCTTCACTTTGAGAAGACTATCATCAAGACCTCACCACCTTAGGAGTGGGAAGAACATTTACCTAGTGCTTGTTTCCTTTGATTGTTCATGTATTCTTGTGGATCTATGTGTTTGCTATTGTAGTGGATGTGCAATTGGGTTTTGTTGGAGTGATTTCCTCTTTGTGTTCTTGGTGTTCATCTCCTTTTCCCCCTCCAAGTGTGAAAAGATCCCTCTTAGGGTTTCACCCTACACCATCTTGGTATCATGAGCAAGGTTGATTGACATCTTGGAGTCCCTACCCCCCATTTGCTAGCTTGATTTTGTTGTTTTTCGTCCTAATTCAAAAATCCCTACCAAAAATAGCCCCAAATTTTTTCTTTAAATTTGTTATGTCTTGTGAGATTTGGTTGATTTGATCCACGAATTTGGTGTTTGACAAGTGGATCTACCCCTTACCATCTTTCCCCACCCACCCAACCATCATTTTTGGCCGAAAATTTGCAAAAATCCATGGATCCGAAGGTGTTCTTGTGCTCCCAGAACACTCCGTGCGCACGGGCCATCGGGACCCTGTGCACACTGGACCCCGTCCACACGGGCATCACTTACCACGTGTGCACGAGCCATACAGAGCAGTTCGGCCATCCCCATTTTTTCACCATTTTGCCTTTCCACCACCACTCTTGACCTTCCGCATTACTTCTCGTGGGTGTTTGAGTTATTGGGTTGCGGTTCACATGTGTCCTAAGGTGTTTCGGCTACTTAGGCGCGATTTGACTTCATCATCAACGCCACTCGTCATCGACTCGGACTCCACATTGGCTTCGACCGCTCCATCTTCATAACAACCGTACGCAAGGACGGTAACTTCGACGACGCTTGTTCATACCCTTGCCATTAGCTTGATAGCTTCGAGCCTCTTTTGCGTTACTTACCCATCGAGACTAGCAAGCTGAGAATTGTCGGGCCACGCCTTAGTGCACCTTTAGTGTTGCGTCTCTCCCGTGCATATACTACTTGTTATCTCGCATTCCGGCTCGCATATCAAGCATTGTGGCATAGTAATAAAACAAGAGAAGCTTTTAAGCAAAAGAAACAAAAATCTTGTAAGCAATAGCATTGAGCCTCATACCATAGTTACATCATCTTGGTCAATACATACATAAGCATACTTGGGATAGTAGATGGTTCGTTTTCTCTCTTAGGTTGGTGCACTAGCGTATCTAGCCCATTAGAGCAATCGAGCTAGCGTCTCTCTAGTATCCGTACAACATGAGCATTCCCATGATTCTACCTCTTAGAGATCATTCCTTGGGTGTGCAGATCCCATCTATCTTCTCTGTGTGTGTTCCTAGTGATATCCTTGGGTTTGATCTATTTGTCTTACTCGCGATTTGTGCATCTTTTCAACCTTTTCAACATCTTGACTAACATTTGCTTGAATTATTTGTGCCACTTCCTAACCGAGATCCTCCATAAGCCTTTTACTTGTAGGTGTGAGAAAACAAAACCCGGTATCAATTCTACTATTATAGCATCACGTGGGATCGTACTTGTACATCCACAATCTTCGGAAAAGGCATCTTTGGTATTGTTCTCTCATTTTCCCTACTCACCACCACTTCTACATGATGGAAAGGCCTACTTCTTCGTCGAACCCGCTCTTCGAGGATCAAGATGACGAACACGAATTCGTCACCAAGAATCACTTCTTCATCGCACAACGAGCTCTACATCAAGAAAGTGAAGCTTTGGGTGATCGCATCGAGCAACTCACCACCGACCTACGACAATCGGAAGCAAGACAAAGGGACTACCTCGATGCCAAGCTCTCCAAACAAATGGAAGAATTCCGCAACAAGATCATGAGCCACGCGTCTTCATCAACTTCATCACCAAGACGGCGCCACTCAAGTCGCCACTCATCGTCTTACTCTTCTTCCGATGCGAGTCCTCCTTGAGCTCGTTTTCCCCACCGCGACGACGCTCAAGATCGCCAAGCTCTAGAAAATCCTTTCCATGGAAATGGCCTACAAGACCGTGTTCGAGCACGTGAGAAGGTGCGACGCCTAGAACAAGAAGCCATGGATCAAAAGCAACCACCACCACATCGTCCTCGTCTAGCATCACAAGACGGCGATGCAATCCGGCAAGAGCAACAAAGTCGTGAAGCTCATCCTCAAGCGGCTCAAGAAGCACTCCGTGAGTCCACTAGAGCCGTTGCCCAATGCAACCGTCAAGTATGTGAGAAAGAGCAAGCACTTCATCAAGCACGACACGAAGAAGTCGCCCGATGTGAAGAACAGCAAGAAAGGCGAAACCGGGCACACATGCCTCTACCTCCTCCACGCCAAGAGTGCTATCACGACGAAGATCGTCCTCCACGTCAAGAGCGACACCAAGCGGATCGAGTGCTGGAAGACCCTCTTCCATGTCAAGCGCGCCATCAACACCGTCACTTTGATGAAGAACTCCGCTACGACAAGCTCAAGTTCACCATGCCCAAGTTCTCCGGAAGCAACGATCCCGAAGAATATCTCTCATGGGCATTGAAAGTAGACAAGATATTCCGTCTTCACAACTACGACGAGGAAAATAAGATCTCCATGGAATCCCTCGAGTTTCAAGACTACGTCCTCATTTGGTGGGAGCAAGTGATCGAGCGACGCCGAGAGAAAGGCGAACCACCCATCACAACTTGGGCACAAATGAAGGATGTCATGAGAGCCCGCTTCATGCCTACACGCTACACCCGCAATCTCTTCAAGAAGTTACAACTCCTCAAGCAAGGCACGAAGACGGTGGAAGAATACTATCAAGAGGTGGAAATTGCCATGATAAGAGCCAATGTCAAAGAAGATGATGAGCAAACTATGGCACGCTTCTTGAACGGCCTCAATCACCCAATAAGGAAGATTCCTGATTTCCAACCCTACTCCAACCTTCTCGAGCTAATTCATCAAGCGACCAAGGCGAAGCGACAAGTACAAGAAGTCTTCAAGTACTCCAAGTAATCTTCCAAGAACTACGGCTCCTACACGCAAGCTCCCTCAACTCCGACTCCTCCTACCTCGACTAGAGCATCCCCAAGTACTAGCGACAAGTCAAGTTCCAAGCAAGCGACACCTTCCTCGACTCATCCTCCGGCAAGCAACTACAAGTCCAAGACTCCTTCATCATCGGCGCCACCGGAAGACCCCTTCAAGACAAGTTCTCTCAAGTGCTTCACATGTGGTGGTCGTGGACACAAGTCCTTCCAATGCATCAACCAGCGAACCATGATTGCAAATGATGATGGCACATACGACTCCATGAGTGAGGATGAGATGGAAGCTCTCGAACACATCGCCATGCACCATCAAGTGAATGAAGAAGAAGATGCTCAAGTCTCTTGCGACAATGATTCAAGTCCCGCTCTTGTGGTCTCCAAGGTCTTGACACTTCAACACCAACAAGACGAAGACCAACGATGCCAGATCTTCCACACCAAGGCCGGCATCAATGGTCGTTCCGTGAAGGTCATCATCGAGAGAGGAAGTTGTCACAAATTGGCAAGTGACGAGCTATGTTCCAAGCTACAATTGGTCAAGAAGAAGCATCCTCGCCCCTACAAGATCCAATGGCTTAGCGACTCCGGCACCATTCGAGTGGAGCACACCGTGCAAGTTTCATTCAAGATAGGCGCCTACGAGGACACCTTGGAGTGTGATGTAGTTCCCATGTCCGTGTGCCATCTTCTCTTGGGAAGACCTTGGCAATTCGACCGCGGTGTCATCCATAATGGAAGAACAAAACCACTATAGCTTCAAGATGAAGGGAAGAGAGTACGTGCTATGACCTATGTCACCAAGTAAAGTGATCGCCGACAAGCAAGCATCCACCCATCATGGAGAGACTAGTGAGGGAGTGAACCACCACAAAGAGAGTGGGAGCCACAAGCCCAAAATGAGTGACTACACATCAAGAGAGGAAAACTTAGTCCTCCTAGCGAAAAAAAGAGAGATGAGAGAAGTGTGTGACAACCCATCTAGTGCCATACACTATGTCCTAGTGTGCAAAGATGAAGTGGCAAGGAATAACACTTCTAACCATCTAACTCTAGTGTTATCTCAATTGTTGCAGGAATTCGCGGATGTCTTCCCCGATGAGCTACCTCCCAGTCTTGCTGCTCTACGTGGCATCGAACACCGGATCGACCTCATCCACGGAGCACCTCTTCCTAACAAGGTTCCATACCGCGTCAACCCCGAAGAAACCAAAGAAATACAAAGGCAAGTCCAACATCTCATAAACCATGGACATGTGCGTGAAAGTTTAAGTCCTTGTGTCGTACTGGTCATTCTTGTGCCAAAAAGAGACGGTAGTTTTCGCATGTGTTCCGATTGTAGACCCATAAATGCTATCACCGTTCGATATAGGCATCCCATTCCATGCCTTGATGATATGCTAGATGAGCTTAGCGGCGCCACCATTTTCTCAAAAATTGATCTTAAAAGTGGCTATTATCAAATCCACATACAAGAGGGTGATGAATGGAAAACCGCTTTCAAAACAAAAATTGGTTTGTATGAGTGGCTAGTAATGCCTATGGCTTTATCGGAAGCACCACGTACTTTCATGCGTGTTATTCATTATGTGCTTCGTCCTTACATTGGAGTGTTTGTTGTGGTCTACTTTGACTATATTCTTGTGTTTAGCAAATCCCTCAAAGAGCATGTAAATCATCTTAAGACCATTTTGCAAACTCTTAGAAAAGAGCGTCTTTATGCCAATATGGAAAAATGCACTTTTATTGTTGATGACGTTGTTTTCTTGGGCTTTGTTGTGTCTTCAAAGGGTGTTCATGTTGATGAGTCTAAAATTGAAGCAATTAAAACTTGGCCACAACCCACTAATTTGCAACAAGTGTGTAGTTTCCTTGGACTAGCAGGTTTTTATCGCCGCTTTGTGAAAGACTTTAGCACTATTGCCGCACCGTTGCATGCTTTGAGTAAGAAGAATGCACCCTTTGTTTGGGGACCCTCGCAATCTACCACATTTGATGAGCTAAAATCTTTGCTTACACATGCCCCAATTCTTGCATTACCTAATTTCAACAAAACTTTTGAGGTCCATTGTGATGCTAGTGGTAATGGAATTGGTGGAGTTTTGATGCAAGAAAAGCGACCCATTGCATACTTGAGTGAAAAACTTTTTGGTGCTCAACTCAACTATCCCATCTATGACAAAGAATTGTATGCTTTAGTGCACGTATTGCATGTTTGGGATTATTATCTTCGCCCACATGAATTTATCATACATACCGATCATGAGACACTAAAGTACCTTAAAGGACAAACCAAGTTGAATAAACAACATGCTAAATGGAGTGAATTTATTGAATCTTTTCCTTATGTGATCAAGTACATTAAGGGTAAAGAAAATGTTGTGGTGGATGCTCTTTCCCGCAAATGCATGTTAGTTACTCAACTTGAGTTGAATGTTATTGGCTTTGAGCATCTTAACAAACTTTACGCACATGATCCTACATTTGCGATTCCTTATGCCAAATGTCTTGCTCACACTTGTTGGGAGAACTATTATCTCAAGAATGGCTACCTTATGCGTGCTAACAAACTTTGTATACCTGAGTCTTCTCTTCGTTTGTTACTTTTGCAAGAGGCTCACGGAGGTGGACTTATGGGACATTTTGGACACGACAAGACCTTTGCCACACTCTCCAACAAGTACTTTTGGCCAAAGATGTTCCGCGATGTGGCACGCTTCACCAACCGATGTTCTACATGCCGCAAAGCTAAGTCACAAGCTCAATCTCATGGTTTACATATGCCACTTCCAATTCCATATCAACCATGGGAAGATATTAGTGTGGATTTCGTGCTTGGTTTGCCTAGGACTCAAAATGGAAAGGATTCCATATTTGTTGTTCTGGACTGATTCTCTAAAATGGCACATTTCATCCCATGCAACAAGATAGATGATACTTCACATGTTGCAAATCTTTTTTGTAGGGAAATCTTGAGGTTGCATGGAGTGCCAAGGACCATAGTGTCGGACCGAGACGTCAAGTTCCGAAGCTACTTTTGGAAGAACCTATGCGCCAAGCTCGGCATCAAGCTACGATTCTCGATGGCCTATCATCCACAAACCGATGGCCAAACGAAAGTCACCAACCGGACGCTATCTACTCTCCTACGTGTAATGATCAAGAAGAACATCAAGGAGTGGGAGGAGTGCTTACCCATCGCCGAGTACGCCTGCAATCGAGCTCGACACTCTACTACCGGCAAGTCCCCCTTCGAGGTTGTCTACGGCTTCAACCCATTGTCCCCATTGGACATTCTACTTCTTCCGCTCCAAGAACGCGCGAACATGGATGCGAGTGCAAGGGCAAGTTTTCTCAAGAAGATGCATGAAGAAACAAGGTCCACGATTGAGCGTCAAGTACAATGCCTCGCTGCCAAGCTCAACATTAACAAGACACCAATGGTGTTCCAACCGGGAGATCTTGTATGGCTTCATCTTCGCAAGGACAGCTTCCCCAACAAATGCAAGTCCAAGCTACTACCACGAGCCGATGGACCATTCAAGGTGCTAGCATGCTACAATGACAACGCCTACAAGATCGACATCCCACCCGACAAGTACAACGTAAGCGACATCTTCAACATCAAGGACTTGGCCAAATTCCATGGTGATGAAGATCACGATCCGCGGACGGATCTCTCCCAAGGGGGGGGGAGATGATGCGGAGCATCCTTCCATCATCCCCATGGACTCTGCACCAATGCATCAAGCACTACGTGGACCTATGACAAGAGCTCGAGCACGCGCAATGGAAACCGAGGTGAACTCCTTCCTACTTGACATGCATATGGACACGAGTGGAACTTGTTTACTACCTCACCAAAATGCTCTATGTGTCCTTAGGTACGAAGACCAACGTTCCCAAGCTGGTGAGGAGCACCCCAAAGGAAGAGGAGGAACACCCCAAGACCACGAGGAAGAAGAAGGCGTACAAAAGGAGAAAGTCTGCAGGTCCCAGGCGACCCCATGCGCACAGGCCCCCCAAACCCCGTGCCCACCGCCTATCCAGGGAGTTGGCGCTGTAGCACCCCGTGCGCACGGGCGTGTACCGTGCACATGCCCCCCCCCCCGTGTGCACGGGCCCAACTAAACCCGTGCGTACGGGCCCTTCAGGATGGCCGGCTGAGTTTGGCTATTGGGCCTCCACTTCGTCCCAAAGCCTATATGTTCCATACCTAGGGTCATGTTTAGGGTTAGCAAAGACATATGTGAGATATTTGAGAGCTTTGCTCCTTCTACCACTCCATTGGAGATCAAGACCTCTTAGGAGAGGATCCACTTGTGGATTACAAGACCTCCACTTGGAGAAGACTATCATCAAGACCTCGCCTCCTTGGGAGCGGGAAGAACCTTTACCTAGTGCTTGTTTCCTTTGATTGTTCATGTATTCTTGTGGATCTACGTTTTTGCTATTCTAGTGGATGTGTAATTGGGTTTTGTTGGAGTGATTTCTTCTTTGAGTTCTTGATGTTCATCTCCTTTTTCCCCTCCAAGTGTGAAAAGATCCCTCTTAGGGCTTCACTCTATAACAAGAACCCTAGGCTCCAGGGGGAAGAACTTTCAGAAGCAACAAAAGAAAGGGGTTAGTACCTTGGTTGAAAACAAGACCATTCTGATGGATGCAGACAAAACCCAGGAAGATGCTCCTGATAGCTATGCAGATGTGATATGCTATAACTATGGTGAGCCTGGTCACCACAAAAATTGTTGTCCAGTGGAGATAGTTTGTTTCATCTGCAAGAAGAAGGATCATGAAATATCTGATTGCCCTGATAGAAAACTGCCCCACTAGCTAGCCAAGTATGTAGGGAGTGCAGCTATAGGGCTGGGATTCAATCACATTGACTTGGGGATCACTTCAGAGGTAAGAAAAACTATAGTCCAGAATGTAGGAACTGTTTATGTTGAGGCTGGGGATATTACCAGAGAAGAACTGGCCAAGTAGTTTGGGATCATCTACAAAACAAATTGGTCATGGAAAATTAGACAGCTTGATGAATGGGCCTTCCTGGTCAAGTTTACTCCTCATATGAAGGTAGCTGGGGTGGCTGGCTACCCGTATTTTGGACTGACCAAGGAAGGGGTTTTAGTCAATGTTGAGGTTTGGAATGGGAAGCTTGATGTTGCTGCACCACTTGAGGAAGTATGGCTACAGCTGAGAGGCCTACAACCTGACTGGTGCAAATGGAAGATTTTAGATCAGATGTTATCACCTTTTGGAATCCTCCTGGATGAGAATGTTTCAAAACCTATATGAGGTGGTTAAGGTCAAGATCAGATGCAGAGACATCTCTAGAATTCCAAGTGAGAAAATGTTTTGTATAGATTTCAACATATTCCAGATCAAAATTGTGGTAGAAAAGGACACTGTGGAGGATAGTGACAAAGTTAAAAATGACAAAAACCACATCTCCATGCACACTGGGGGTGGTTCTGGGCACCAGAGTACAGATGGGAAAGTGAAAGACAAAAGCCCACCTAGCCATGGTACCTCTAGAAACAGCACCTAGAACACATCAAAAAGTTATACAGGGGGCAAAACTACCAACTCTGATGGAGTTGAACCACTGCAGGATTAGACAACTATCCACGATTGTCGGCGTTCTGGGAACCAGGGTACCCAGACTTGCCTGCCTGCGGCCCACGGCGTGGCTCCATCGATGGCCTGGTACGACCCATTTTCAACACCAACAAGACAAGGCCCTCGTGAGGGGCCAAGCCTCGCGAGGGAGACGGTGCCAAGACCTCCTGAGGGAGCGGCCTCCCCGGGTTGCCTCCTAAGGAGTGGAGATTTCTATGCAGGTGCCCACCTCATGAGGTCGAGGTGACGCAAGCCATGACGACCGAGGCCAGGCGGGCGCTAGCGGGCGCAGGGCAGCAGGTTTCTTCTTTGGTGCGAAAGAGGCAAGCGCAGGCGCGGGGTCCCGAGGAATCACCCAAAGGTTTCCATTCCCGTGGAACGAGACCAAGACCGCCAGAACGGCAGGGTGGATGTCATCGCCGAGCCCACCGCAGCGTCACGACCAGAGGCTTTGTAGGCGAAGACCACCTTTCGTCAGGATAAGATGTACTACTTGTCCCCTTTCAAATTGGCCATTGTGGGATCCCTTCCCGCCTTCGTTTTGGAGGAAGAGGACCAAGGCCACTATAAGTATAGGTTAGCCACCACCAAGAAGGGGGATCGGATCAATCAGACCCTCAGCTCACACCCACACTAGAGCAGACCTCGTGAGGTTGTTCTTCCCTTGTACTAGTTCATCCTCAGCCCCTCATGAGACAAATCCACCACAAAGCAGGAGTAGGGTATTACACCGCAAGGTGGCCCGAACCTGGGTAAACTGCTGTGTCCATCTTCTTCCTTGTTCATTGAGCTAGGCTGTAGGGCGGCGTGTTTGGTTGGGAGGATAGGTTGAGTTCTTCGCACACGCCCCAGAGTTCGAACCTTCTTTGGGTCTGTGGAGCCCTGAATCTGACATTTGGCGCGCTCGGTATGGGGCATGTCGAAGCTTTTCTCCCATCGTTCGCTCCGCCGCTGTTCCGCCGACCCTATGGCTGACGCTCGCCATGTTCGTGCCGAGCGCCGGGCCGCTCGTGTCGCCCAGACGGCACCCGTGGGCAACGGCGCCCCTCGCCGCTCTGCCTCCCCGGTGGCTAACGCCGCCACCGACCCTGCTGCCCGTGAACAGCAGGACTCGTTGCTGCCACCGTCCGTGCATCGCGACAACCGCACTGCAACTCCATCGCCCACTCTGACCGCGGCGTCGTCCTCTCACATTCATCACGGGCCGGCGGGTGCGCGGCCCTCGTTGCTCGTGGCGCGACAGCTCCTGCGCTACCGCCCTGCCAACGACCTCTATGACGACTGGCTTGCCCGCATCACCGAACTCGTCAATGCCGCTGGCGAGGCCCCTGCACCGTCTCGTTCACTTCGCCCTCCGCCGTCTCTGGCGAGCGACGTGGCGCATGGCATGCCTCCTCCTCCTCCCATGCCCAGGCGTGAGGCACCTCGGCGCATCCCACCGCGCAGGGCGCTGGCGCGCGATGAAGAAAGCTGCCAGGTGGTGCAGCGGCCCCAAGGAGAGGCGCGCGCGCTCCCAGCGCCGCCACGTCAAGACCACGCACCGCCAGAGGTGGCGGCACGTGGGCACCAAGACAAGGCTCCTCCCATGCGGCCCGCACCCATGAGCGCGGCCGGTTGCCGTGCCTTCACGCCGGAGCTTCGCCGTGTCGTCTGGCCCGGCAAGTTCAAGCCGGATCTGCCTCCGCGCTACGGCGGCACCCCCGACCCCATTGAGTTCCTCCAGCTCTACGAGCTGAGCATCGAGGCGGCGAACGGCAATGACAAGGTCATGGCGAACTGGTTTCCCATGGCCCTCAAGGATGGCGGGCGCTCTTGGCTCCTAAACCTCCCGGTGGGGTCAATCTCCTCCTGGGACGAGCTCCACGAGCGCTTCATAGCCAACTTCCAGGGGACTCGTGACTGCGCTCCTGCCGCAGGCGACCTACGGCGCGTCAAGCAGCAGCCGGGCGAGAGCTTACACAAGTACATACAGCGCTTCAACACCGTTCGCCTTAAGATCCCCAAGGTGTCGGACGAGGCCATCATCTCAGCGTTCTCTGATGGCGTCCGGGACGTCAAGATGAAGGAAGAGCTCGCCATCAACAAGGACTTGTGTTCGGCTCTGGAGATGTTCAACTTGGTAGCTAGGTGCGCGAGGGCAGAGGAAGGTCGCCTCTCCCTCCTGGAGCTCCCAGAGGCCGATCCTGAAGACAAGAAGGCCAAGGCTAAGGAGGTAAAGCGTAAGGGCCCCGCCGTGCTGGCCGCGGAGCCCGAGGTGAAGCATGGTTGTGGCTACAATGAGCCCCCTAGAGACGGTCGCCCATTCTGCGTCTTCCACAAGGTCCACAGCCACAACACCAACGACTGCCAGGAGCTCAGGGCGATCCGCAATGGGTGCCTTGGTCGCCGAACCGAGCGCGACAACCGCGGCTACGGCCGCAGAGGAGGCCACGGTGGAGGCCGCTGGGACAACCGCGACCCCCGCCAGGACTGGCGTGATCAGCCTCGGGAGGACCGCTGGCAGGGGCAGCCTCGCGATGGCCCGTGGTGTGACCAGCCCCATGAGGACCGTCCTCAGGGCAACGCTGGCCTCCCTCCGCTGCCGCCGCCACCAAGAAGGAATGACGACAACCGCCAAGACGATGGGGCTGGGGTCTTCCAGGAGCCACGCGCGATTGCCTGCATCCTGGGTGGTGCTCAGGCCCCCGCCTCTCATCGCATCTTCAAGTAGTTCGCTCGTGAGGTGAACGCGGCCCTCCCCAAGCTCGAGGCGTCGCGTCCCCTCAGGTGGTCCAAGTACGCCATCACCTTCGACTCTACAGACCAGCTCAAGTGCTCAGCTGCCGCTAGCGCGCTCCCAATGCTCTGCTCGCCAACCATCAGCAATGTCCTCGTCACCAAGACACTCATTGATGGCGGCGCGGGGCTCAATGTTCTCTCCGTCGAGACGTTCGAGATGCTCTAGGTGCCGTACGACCAGCTCCTCCCCACCAAACCCTTCTCAGGGGTGACCGATGGCTCCACCACCCCCATAGGGCAGATCCGCCTCCCTGTCACCTTTGGTCAGCGGGACAACTACCACATCAAGCTCATCGACTTCAACGTCACCCACATTCGCCTCCCGTATAATGCCATCCTCGGGTACCCGGCCCTCGCCAAGTTCATGGCGGCGACGCACCACAGCTATAATGTCCTCAAGATGCCAGGGAGTGGCGGCATCATCACGGTCGCATGCGACAAGAAGGCAGCGGTGTGCTCACTTGAGTGCGCCTACTCGGCTGCGACGGTCGAGAACTCTGACGATGAGGGTGCACTACGGCCTCCTGAGGCCATCCCCAAGAAAAAGAAGCAGCTCCTCCCCAAGGGCCGCCAGGAGGCTGGTGCGTCCGACGATCGTGCCTCAGCCCTCACGCCCACTACTAGGGCGCCCCTCCCTCCTACATAGGAAGGCGCGCCCGGCGCCCCCCTTAGGACGGGCTCAGGGGCTCTCCTCTGGAGGGCCTTTGACCTAACTAGCGTCACGAGGGAGGCGTTCGGGCACCATGTGGAGGCGTGCTTCAACGAGCGCTTCCATGAGCAGGGTGCAAGGTGCGAGGCACCAGGCGCTCAGGAGTTTATCACCAAGGCAACCAAGGACCTTTAGGATGCGAGCCATGCGCGGCGAGCGCCACCCCGCAACACTCAATGCAGCTGCCGCCCCCAACGTGGGTGACGAGCTGCGCGTCTGTGTCAACATCCTAGGCCTCAACAAGGCCACTTCTCAGGAGCCCTTTTGGCCCTCCCATGTCGGCCGGAGTAGGGGCTGCCCCCGCAGCTACATCCGCATGCCGTTCGGCCTGCTGAGCATGGCTGCCTTGCACCAGCGCCACATGTAGGGCGTCCTGGCGGCTCACGAGGCTCGGCACCAGGCGGTCCTGGCAGAGGAGGTGTCGGACCCTCGCGAGCTTCCTGGGCCTCCAGAGCCTCCCGGGACTCAGGAGCCGGCCGGTTTGTGAGGAGCGTTCTCCGCAGCACGCGTCTTCAGCCGCTCCAACGCTTCTACAACAACGGTGCCAGGTGAATTTTTGGTTTTTTTAGTTGAGAGCGCCCCTCGGCTGCATTTTCCTCAAGCTGTCAGGGCCCGCCCCTGCAGCATGTATTGTTTTGCGCATGTATCAGAACTAGTTTCGCCCTTTTATGAATTACTTGATATTGCAATCTGCATGTCCGGTGCTTCGCCACCATGAATGTCGTGCGCCCTCACGAACCCGCCCGCGACCGCCTCATGATTAAGGACTGGCACGGCGTCTGTGCTCGGGTCCGTCCCTGCAGCGTCGCTAAACCCAAGCGGCTTAGCTCTGTGTCGTGGGCTAGCCCCGTGCACATCACCTTCCATGGTCCTTGCTGCCTTGTTCTCGCATGAGCTAATCGAGAGTGGACGAGTCAGGGCGCGCGACCCGGTGCCTCGCCACCGCGGTAGCCGGGCGCCGGCTGTTTTTCTTCAGGATTGTTGCATGGGAAGACTGGGCACGGCGTCTGTGCTTGGGTCCGTCCCTGCATCGTCGATAAACCCAGCGGCTGAGCACTGTCTGGTGGGCCGGCCCCATTCACGTCACCTCTTGGGGTCATTGGTGTTTGGCCTTCTCATGCGACGTCCTCTGGAGATTCACTCGGCACAGGCCGCCCCAACATCTTGCATAATTCTCGCAGGCACCCCGCAACAAAGTTCAGGCGCAACCCGCCTTGAGGTAGCACCTCGTGAGTCCTGCGCTGGCTCACGGGTGCGCATATACACCTCCTCCAGTCATGCCGAGCTAGCCACGCGTACGGACGGGGCTGTACACGCCCCGGAGTCTCCCCCAGAGGGAACTCCCACCCACGCACCAGTGAAAGACCCATGCTCCGCGCTGGCGGACGACACGGCTGAGAAGCGGCTATGCCCATGCAAGAGTGGAAGCACTATGCTCCGCGCTGGTGAATAAACAACTGAGGGCACCCTCGCGGCCGCACCAACCTCAGGATAGCCTCTCGGCTCTACGATCGGCAACACCCCACAGCTTCCCCCTTGGGAGGATCGCGCGAGGGGGCTGGACACGGGGGCTGTGCTCAGGCCCCGCCTGGCACACACTACCCTACCAGGTCTGGGTACCTGGTCTTCTCGTGTTCCCCCCAGGTGAAAGCTGGTGGTCAAAGGTATGAGTGCTGCTTGCACATCAAGGGGGACCTCCTAAGCATCGCGACTCAGGGGCCTCACTAGTCACGTAGCCCCTCGCCCCTTGGTGTCGTCTTGGTGATCCGGACGCCCCAACGGCGGTCGAGGTATGTGTGGGGCTGGGCCCTGCCGACGCAGAGCGCGAAGTCCTACACCCCGGCGTCCACGTTTCCTTCATGAGGGCTGCTCGCACGTCAAGGGGGACCTCCTGAGCATTGTGACACAGGGGCCTCACTAGTCACGTAGCCGTCACCCCTTGGTGTCGTCCTGGTGATCCGGACGCCCCAACGGCGGTCGAGGTATGCGCGGGGCTGGGCCCTATCGACGCAGAGCACAAAAGAAAGCACGAAGGAAACTTGGCGCAATAAGGAAACCACGGGGTCCAAATAATTATTACAAGCACAGAATGTTCCACGAGTTCGAACAGAAGTTCTCACGCCTCCGCGAGCCACGATGCATGTTGCAGGGTCAGACTAGGAGGATGCATCGCCGTTGCCGCCCGCCTTGGGAAGCCCATCGTTGATAACGCTGCCCCCACGTTCGCCGCCGGCTTCTGCCGCCGCGGTTGCGGGGTCGGGGACGCAGAGGAACTTCCCCAGCAGGGCCTCCACCTGCTTCTTCATGGCCTCGGCAGCAGTGGTGTGGGACTCAGAAGCCACCGATTCGGTCAGCGCGCTGAGGTCAAAGCTTGCATCCCGGAGGTGGAGGTGGCTGAAGACGCGCGTTGTGGCCGAGGTGAACAGCGCACGGCACTCCTCCTCCACCGCGGAGTCCACCCCAGCGACGACACCCTCAAGCGCCTCGGCGAGCTTGGCGAGAAGCCCAGTAGGGCCATCCTTCGGAGTCGCCAGTGGTTTCTCATACCCTCCCCCGTAAAGGGAGTGCAGCACCTTGCGAGACTTGAGTTCAGAGGAGACCAAGGTTTCGCGTTCCACGGACGCCGTCTTCTCAGCGGCGGCAAGGGTCTTCTCCCTGGCCTCCAGCCGGGCCGTCGCCTCAGAGACGAGCTGGGCATGAGATGCCTACGCCTTGTCCACCTCCTCCTTCAGCTTGCCCAGGTGGTCCCGCTTCGCGGCTTGGTCCTTAGTTGCCTGGGCCAGCTTGGCATCGCGGTCGATGAGCATCGCTTCGCGGGCCTTGAGCTCCTCCTCCTACTGATGGAGCCGTTGGGTGTGGGCAGCCTGCGCATCACGGAGAGCTTTCAGCTTAGTCTCCGCCTTGCTGCAGCGTTCCTTGGCGGACGATGCGTCAGCCAGCGCCGCGTCGCGGGCCCTCGCGGCTTCATCGGCCTCCTTCCTGCCCTCCGCGGCGGCAGCCTCGGCTCGGCTCCAGGCCACCTTGGCGGAGGCGTCGGCCTGAAGCCACCCTGAGATCAGCCCCATGCTCTCCCTTGCCCTGCGTCTGTCGGCGTCCTGGAGGTCGGTCCGGAGCTGGTCCAGCGCGATGAGGGCCTCCTCCAAGGCCCCGGGCCTGACAAGGGGGCCACAGTCCGCCAGCGCAAGGGCTTGGGGAGGTGGCATACCAGGCGCATGGGCTGGCGTCGCCGCAGCAGCAAGGCCAGCTTGGAGCTCTGGAACCTCCGAACCCCCCGCGGACATGACGGAGGCGGGCAGCTCCGAAGCCTACTGGTCCACAGAAGCAGGCTCCTCCTGAGGCTCCACCACCGTACCTTTGGGGGCCCGCTCCGTCGCAGGGGAGCGCGAGGCGACCTCCTCTGCCTGAGCCAGGGCTACCCCAGCCGAGGCGAGCGGTGGCGTCTCTGAGATCCCGGCTCCCTCCTTCCTCTTCTTCACCACGATGTCCGTCCTGGTCACCAGGAAGGGAGCGTTGTGAGCACGGTATTGAAGGTAACAAGCAAGAAACAAGGGAAGATGCTTACTCGTCAGAGGCGATGTACGTCCTCTTCTGAACTAGGGCCAGGGCTCCCCCAATCTTCTTGGGCGCGGACCTCACCGCGTCCTGAGGGTTGGCGGGGCGCACGGCGGCTGGCTTCGATGCGACATCAAGGGTCGGCAAGGCGGGGGCGTCGCCTCGAGAAGGGGGTGTCGCCCCGCCCTTCTTTGGAGTCGCTCGTCTTGGCTTCTGCAAGGGAGTGGCCCCTGACCTCGTGACGACCCCGATAGGGAGCGGGGATTCCGTGGCTGGGGGCTCGGCGGCATCGTCGTCATCAGAGAGGCCGCGAAGAAGCTCGCTCTGGGACGAAGGAGAGGTCTCCACCATGTCATCCACGGTCGCCTCAGAGTCCTCCTCCCCCCTTTCCCCTGCGTCGTCACCAGAAGACACCAGCACCGGGGAATTGGGGAGCTCAGGCGACACGAGCCCCAGCTCGTTGAAGATGGGCATGGAGGCAACCACCGCCGCCCTGTCGGCGCGACGATACAGCGGGGTGTAGGCCACTAGGAGGCTGCCCGGATCTTTCTCAAGCAGGGTGTGAATGGCCTTGTCCAGCTCCTCGCCCGTCAGGCTCCCCGAGTGCAGCCGGATGTCGTCCTCCGTACCCATGAACTCCCACATGGGGCGCGTGTGTGCCTGGAGCAGGGCCAGGTGCTGTGTCAGGAGCTCCTTGACGAGCATGGCCCCCGTCAGCACTCCGGCCTCCATATCCGCCGTCATCTTCTTCAGGACTAGCACCGCCCGGGGGTCAGTGAGCTTCTCATGACCCCATCAATCGAGCTTCTCTGGCAGCTCGGTCGGCAACTCCAGCCGTGCGTAGAGGCCACGGGCGTCCATGAAGACCCACTTGCGCCTGAAGTTCTCCACCTTCTTCCCGGCCCTCATGAGCGCGTTGCCACGATGGCCACGACAAAGGAGATGCAGCCAGAACGCTGGGATGCGTTGTGCAACCGAAGGTAGAAGAAGTGGCGGAAGAGCGCAACGGAAGGCATCACGCCCATGAACGCCTCGCAGTAGAAGGCGAAGATCAACAGGAGGAGGATGGAATTGGGCTGAAGATGCAGAGCCTGAATCTGGTAATGGTCGAGGATGGCGGTAAAGAACTCGAAGAAAGGCGGGATGAGCCCCACGAAGACACTATCGAGGAAGAAGGGATAGAACGTCCCCGCCAGGGTCCTTTGGTCAGCTGAGCCTGCCAGGAGCATCATCTCCTTCGACTCGTTTTCACTGCCCACCGTCAGCGGGAGCACGGCGGCGAGGTGCCTCTCCTCGGTAATGGAGGACGCGCCGAGGGCCAGCGCGAGAGAAGAAGAGGAGCTCGCGGCCTGCGCAGCCGGCTTCGATTTCCCGGATGCCATCTACGAGAGCTTGGGAGAAGAGATGCGGAGAGGAGAAGGAATTCGGCCAGATCTGGAGATGCTCTCGGCAGGAGAAAAGGGGATCAGAAGCAAGGCGAAGAGAAGGCAATGATGGCGCGGGGCGGGTGCCAGCCTTTTGTCAGCCTGGGCAGTTGCCAAGGCGGCGTGGGAAAGTGGAGATGCCCACGTCCCGTCAAGCACCACGCGTCGGCCTGGCCCGTAGGCGATTGGGGCCCGCGGCGCTTTGCCCTTGCCCTTTGGCTTCGCCTCGATGCCAAGTCCGAGCGTGCCTTGGGCCCGGGGGCTACTATCGGCGTTCTGGGAACCAGGGTACCCAGACTTGCCTGCCTGCGGCCCATGGTGTGGCTCCATCGACGGCCTGGTACGGCCCATTTTCAACAGCAACAAGACAAGGCCGTCGCGAGGGGCCAAGCCTCGCGAGGGAGACGGCGCCAAGACCTCCTGAGGGAGCGGCCTCCCCGGGTTGCCTCGTGAGGAGTGGAGATTTCTATGCAGGTGCCCACCTCATGAGGTCGAGGTGACGCAAGCCATGATGACCGAGGCCAGGCGGGCGCCAGCGGGCGCAGGGCAGCAGGTTTCCTCTTTGGTGCTAAGGAGGCAAGCACAGGCGCGGGGTCCCGATGAATCACCCAAAGGTTTCCATTCCCGTGCAACGAGACCAAGACCGCCAGAACGGCAGGGCAGATGTCATCGTTGAGCCCACCATAGCATCACGACTAGAGGCTTTGCAGGCGAAGACCACCTTTCATCAGGATAAGATGTACTACTTGTCCCCTTTCAAATTGGCCACTGTGGGATCCCTTCCCGCCTTAGTTTTGGAGGAAGAGGACCGAGGCCACTATAAATATAGGTTAGCCACAACCAAGAAGGGGGATCGGATCAATCAGACCCTCAGCTCACACCCACACTAGTTCATCCTCAGCCCCTCGTGAGGCAAATCCACCACAAAGCAGGAGTAGGGTATTACACTGCAAGGTGGCCCGAACCTGGGTAAACTGCCGTGTCCATCTTCTTCCTTGTTCATCGAGCTAGGCTGTAGGGCGGCGCATTTGGTTGGGAGGATAGGTTGAGTTCTTCGCACACGCCCTAGAGTTCGAACCTTCTTTGGGTCTGCGGAGCCCTGAATCTGACAACGATAGCATTGTGGAAGTTGTCGATGAGATAAGAGCTGATATGATGTCATGGATGGATGTAGATAAAGGAGACACAGAAAACTGCTTCAACTTGTTGAGGAAAATGGAGCTGGAAGATGAGGAAGGTCTAGATGGATATGAGTTAGATCTCCCAGGAAACACAAATGCAGAAGTGGCAGAAGATGCTATTGAGGGATCTTACAAAAAAAAACTTTGTTAACTGTGCCTAGAGGGTAGGATAAGAAGAAGAAACACTGGGTCCTATCCAAGGTACAAGGAAAAGTGCAAGGGTGGACGTGTAGTGAAGCACCATGCTGGAGATTGCTCAAAAACTCCAAGAAAGGAAGAACTTGGAAATACCTGCACCCATGCATAACAAACTCCAACGTATAATTTTAAAAAAACTTTTGATACTTGTAACAAATGTGATCTTATTGCTAAGGCTAGCCAAGTGGGAGTCACAATTACTGAGGCCCCTACCTCACTAGGAGGAGAAGTTGTGGGATTATCTCTCCTTGATCCACTTATTGCTAGCAATAGTTTTTCTTTAGTAGGTAATATTAGTAAATCTAACCACCATGAGAGGGACACTACAAAAAAAATACACTTCCGTGATGATACGTGTTTGTCACAGTAGGTCACGTTTTCTGTCATGCATGTACATCCATGACAATTTTATGACAGAATCAAGATAGTCATACCTATGTTGTCGTAGAAGTGTTCCATGACAATACCAAAATTATCATCACGGAAGTGTCCACTTCCATGACGATAAATGGTGCGTCATGGAAGTGTTTTCTTCAAGGGTAACCGACACGTGGTATCCACCGTAATGGGTCGCCGTTAAGCTATCGGGTTCCGGTTTGGATCCGATAACCCGTTAACAGCCCTGACCAATGGGGATTTTCCACGTGTAAAATTCTCATTCGCCGGAGGATCCATGTGTCAGCTCAGTGCTGGGACAGATGTCATCCAGCGAATGGACGGGATGCACCTATGATACATTGACACGTGGCTCGGCCCAATAGTAGCCCATTCAGGTCAAAATGCTGGCCCGTTTGACTTGGTCAAAAGGTAGAGGCCCGGCCCACGGAAAGCCTGTTAACGGCCTATTTGCATATAGCCCATTTACAGCCCGCTAACTCACGGCCCGTTATAGCCTATCCGAATTAGGCCCAGTAGCATCATCTGGGCCGTCTAATATGATTCCAGCCCGTTGTAACTTCTGGCCCTTCTATGGCCCATGGCGTCTATCGGCCCATATGAGGCCCTTTGTAACTCTTAGCCCATAAACGGCCCGTGGAAAAACTGGCCCATAATGAACAACATATCACCTTATACCCATTAACGGCCCATTATTCCATTGGGCCGTTTCCAGCCCGTGTTATCTTTCGGCCTTCTAAGGGTCCATTTATTATTGGGCTCATTTCCAGCATTCGATTACTTACGGTCCGCTATTGGCCTGTTCCGCTTGTGGGCCAAATTCAACCCGTGGTTAAAGTCAGCCTGTCTGTGGCCCGTTAATCCGTTGGGCCATTTTCGTAGCATCATCAAATATGGCCCATTAACGACCCGTTATGCCTGTCATTAGAATTAAGCGTGTTGTACACATCGGCCTATTAACGACCCGTTATGGTCGGCCCATAAACAGATGATTCCCATTCTAGCCCGTTTACGGCCCATATTGCAGCCCGTTAATGGTCCACGAATAGTAGAGCCCATGTTTGGCCAATCGATCATATGGCCCGTAGAAGGCCCATTGAATCTACGGCCCATAGGAGGCCCATGGTCACTACAGTAGATAGCAGGACCATGGTTACAATGGTCCGTATGTTGCCCATGGTTATTGTGGCCTAGTTTTAAAAAATAGGTTATTGCGGCCACTAGGAAAACAAGAAAAAATAACTTCAAAATTCAAGCAAACAAATAAATAAGACTAACAAAATAAATAAGCAAGCAACTAACGCTAGGATATTACGGCGATTACACAGATTACATCCAGTGGGCATCAAAGTTCGCCACCAGTGCAAATATAGGGAACAAAGCAGCATATTACGTACACTGGTTGTCAAAGTTGGCGACCAGTGCAAATAAACACCGCAGCAAAACAAGTCCAGAACTGAAACCACTTCAGAAGAGCTCAAGAAACAATATCCTGGGTACCCACCATGCTGGCAAGAAGCTTAGCAAGCTTATTAGCTTTCTCTTGTTTGGCGCTTAAATCCTCCAGTGCTTGCTGTTCCACCAGAAAGTATGCATCTAAATTCTGTAGGGACTTCCTAAAACAACATGCGGTGCCCCCATGTTTGGTTTTGGTAATTGATGACACTATCTATGGAGTAATGGTTGCCTTGAGTTATATTTGAAGGATTTGTCCATAGGAATTTCTTGAAGTCCATGTGTTGGTTTCAAGGAGTTTATGTATTGACCAAGGTGTTATTCAAGGAATTATATAAAGATTGGTCATGATACATGGTTGATGAAGACTAAGTAGAGAGTGAATCAAGTTGATCAACACACAAAGCGTACAAGATGTACCAAGAGGGATCAAGTGATCCCATGGTACGGTAAGCATTGTCCATTATGCTTTGTGTACAAAGCCATGGTCTACGTGAGAGTTCTATGTGGGGTTAGGTATGTTTCCATGGGCTTGCGTCAAAAGGAAGATATCATACAACCCATGGAGGATGACATCAAGTGGTGATCATCATCAAGATTGCAGTGTGCAAGTTCAAGTGGAGCATCACGTAGAGATCATGCTTGAAGCTTGTCGTCCATTGTGGTGACAATGGACTTGTAAAGATGTCTCGAAGAGTAGCTCACCCATGGTGGAGTATGGGGAGCAATCATCTAGTCTTCATCGAGCCAACAAAATCAAGAAAGGTGGTCCAACCTGAGGAAGTCAAGATCATCATCATCTAGCTCAAGTGGACTATCACTGGTACAACGAGGTGCTATACAAATGATTTTTAACCCCTTTCCACGACGGCATTTTGAACCGTCGCCAAGTGAGTGTGTGCGATAGGGGGGTCCTTCCCACATGACCCAAAAACCGTCGGGGATAGGGAGCCCTGATGCATACAGTTGTCCCTATAAAACTATTTCTGATATCTCGAATATCCCAAATGCTCCATCCTTGCTACTCATTTGTGCTCGCATTGCCATCACAGTCGGTACTCTGTGGTGCTACGATTATGATGTGCGGACCATCACAAACAGTTCACGATTATAGAATGTGTATGATAAGCAGACAATCAAACACATTCACTTTTTCCGAACCGTATGCGATAACTAATTAAGAAGATTAGCTAATCATCATACGAGTGTCTGATAGGATTATGAAATGTCGGACCGTCGTAACATCGTCGTACATGATAACTATCGCACATGCTATTCTGTGGTGCAACATTTACGATGCGTACCACATCAGAAACAGTTCATGATTGCAAATCGTGTACGATAAGGCAACTATCACAAACATTTAGTTTGCGTGCACCATTTGTGATATTGTTTGAGATCACACACGCTTTGCAAACGGCAACTGTGTATATGCTCGCACATGTTTCCTCTCTGTGGACCATGTCGGATTATGGTGTATATCACACACATTTGTGTTTTACTGACCGTGTGCGCCTTAAGGACCTGCAGAGCGTAATTTCACCCTAATTTAATTGCTGCTATTTAAAATTGTAGCGAATTTGAATTTAAAAGTATGCTATAGCTTTATTCATATCCATCAAGTTAAACAACCAATGCATTATTCGATTCACAGATACACATGTTCAAGAATTACATAAGCACCAAATAAAGAATGACGAACCAGGGTTGTATACTTGTACTATTAAACACCGTAAAGAAAGATGCAAAAGACATTCTGGTTGCTGAACAAGGTGAAGCGGAATGCCCGTATTGTGCTCTCCTCCATGCAGAATGCACGCACGACTCAGTCCAACCCCTTGTGATGGCCGACCGCCCATCCTTCACTGTCTTCATGACTCATGAGGGCATCTAGATAGTCATTGTGTTATGGTAGAAATACTTTAACCTCTGCATGCCCACCAATCATGTAGTTTGAGAGGTAATCTTGAGTAAACTGCGTCGAGAACCAGTGCAAAGGA
Source organism: Thinopyrum elongatum (assembly GCA_011799875.1). NCBI lineage: Eukaryota > Viridiplantae > Streptophyta > Magnoliopsida > Poales > Poaceae > Thinopyrum > Thinopyrum elongatum. The sequence goes on along the minus strand of CM022302.1, from coordinate 401,483,381 downwards.
AAAAGATTCAGACATTGTCATCTAACACAACTCATTCTGGGCAGTAAAAGAAGGCTAGAGAGTTCTTACTTACCATGCTGCAGTTCACTGTTGTCTTGAATAAAGTGTAAACAAATAGTTCGATTGGCATCTTTTGACCCATTTTAATAACAATATTGATCAGTTTCCTCTCTTGAAGTTGGTTCATGAATATCTCATGCCCCATACGCAGAAAGGGTCGAAGCACAGATCTTTACCAATGACGTGTAGCTAAAAGCACCAAGTTAACATTAGAAGCTAAACAGCAATTGCAATATGAAGTAGTACAACACTCCCTCTGTCCCATTATATAAGATCTTAAAGCATCCAATATATTCAGGGCGTGGATGAATAAACATCTTATATTATGGGGCGTAGGGAGTTTATTACATTTCTACAAATATCAGCCAATTAACTGCAGTTAACTGCTGCTGTGTTGTTGGTGTTCTTGCTGCTCTTCTATGTATATCTAGACATCATCAAAACATTAAGGTAACACTCTTGGTTTGAGACTACGTTTGCCAAAGGTTGCCACACCTAAGCTTAGGCAATTTTGACCAACTTAGGTGTGTGTTTGGTTCAAGCCACATCTTAGGCAAGCCACACTATGTTCCCACATCACATACACTCAAAAAGTGTGGCAAGATTCTCTTAGGCGTGCCAACTTGTGGCTCTCGTTTTGAAGAACTAACCCTTTGGCAAGTTTGGCAACATTGTATGGCAAAGTGTAGCACTCCTAGGCCTAGAACCAAACAGCCCTTCCTTATTGCTGTGTGGCCTAGTATTGCATATTTAGTCATTCAGTACAATGCATCTTGCTATGTAGCCTCAGATATGTTAGATACGACCCTAGGTAACCTACCGATAAATGGGTTATAGATATATTCAGTTAAATGTCCGATTCAACAATTAATCCCTTATCAGCCCCCGGCCTATATGGTACCAGCTACCGATATCCTGAACAGTGAGTTTATATAAGCCATGGGATGAAACTAACCTCGATGGTAAACAACAGATGTTCCCAATATTGTCCTGTGTAAGTACATCTAAAGGCATGTTAAGCACAATAGGCTAAACATCAACCAAATATATCCATGGTAGAGAACATAATTTCCAAATGGTAACTTCAAGGTGAAGGTTTAAGCACGCAAGTTAAGAAACACAAGTAGTGGAAAGGTGTGTTATTAACTGCAACATGCCTAATGTTTAAAAACAAGCAAACATAGTCATTCTAACTTGTATTGTGCAGGTCTAAGTACACTAGTTATTGTTAAATCAAATGGAAAGGCGTGTTAAATACTCCCTCCGGTCCTTTTTACTCTGCATATAAGAATTGTCTGAAGTGAAACTTCATAAAGTTTGACCTTATTTATATGAAAAAATATCAACATCTACCATGCTAAAGTTATACAATATGAAAATTTAAGTCATGACACATCTACTGATATTGATTTCATATTGTGAATGTTGGTATTTTTTCTATAAAGTTGGTCAAACTTTACGAGGCTTGACTTTAGACAAATCTTATATGCGAACTAAAAAGGACCGGAGGGAGTACAACATGCTTAACAGCAACCAAATATAGTCATTCATAGAGCTATTGTTAATATTGGTATTGATGAAATTGAACTGCACAGTTCATACTAGCACATATAGAAAATCACATTGTGAATAGCTAAAATAAACAAGGCATACTAGGAACAACCAAAGATGGCAATTGAAACTGGACATATGCTAACTACAAACAACCGAACAACCAAAATACTAGACAGGTTCTCTATACAAAAGAGGTTTGAGAAAAAAAATCATGGGATTCCCCCGGTGAAGAGGCATGGCAAAACAAATCATGGGTTTCCTCACTTGTCACAGATTGGCTCCTCCTCGTGGTCGCTGTCGATGAGGTCTGACTTGGCAGCTAAGGATCCCAAGCCAGCGTCGCAGAACATGTCCTTCAGAAATGACAAAAGGGGCTTCATGGCGATGAAGGATGTCAAATTGTTCATTACGACCCGTAGGAGATCAGCGGCAGGGCCATCGATGAGATCGACGGCTGTCGAACCCGAGGGGTTGGGGATGGGCAACTTAACCTATGACATAGCCCACGTCAAGCTGTTGCTGTCGACGACCTCGATGTCGTAGCTGGCGTCCACGACATGCCAGAATACTCTAGCCCGCTGATTCAAAGGCTGCGTCCAGTCATCGTCGTTAACTTCCTCAGTGGCCACCTCACCGACGTCGGGCGAAGAGGATGGGGTAAAGCTCTTTTGGGCCATTCGCTCCTCGAGTTGCCCGGGAAGTGTAGCCGGGCTTAGGCTGCAACGCTCAGGAGTGGGGGAGGGGGTGGGGATGGGGATCTGTGGGAAAGGGGGTGTTTCGCAGGCGTCATCTAAAAAACTCAGGGCAGCGAGTGTATGTATATCGGTGGGTAACATGCACGGGCAGACCGGCAGAGGTTGAGGATGGAGGCGGCGCGACGGCGGCGGCGAACTAGCTAGGTTTCGAGCGAGGGAGGGGTGGTGTGTATGTGTGTGAGCGGGGGATTTGCGGTGAGCGGGGAATTTGGGGTGTGTGTATGGAGGGGGTCCAAGGTGGTGTTTGAGGAAATGCCGCGGGTACTAAAAATTTTACTAGGTGGGAGTAAAATGGCGGGGCTAGCGAAAATTTGGATCAAGGGATTGAAGCAGAGTGGGGCGGGAGTAACATAATAATTGTGTGCTATCAATTCGGAAAACACTCCAGTCGAGCAGATATTTTTGAGATTGCAAAGGATGCAGGCGGGAGTAAAATGCCGGGGCTCCAGTTCAAAAAATGTCGGGGCTACTGAAAATTTTGATCAACTGATTGAAGCAGAGCGGGAGTAACAGACATCGCACACGGTCCACACATACGAATCGTGTGCTATCAAACAGAAAAACCCTCTACGCGGGTAGATATTTTTGAGATTGCAGGGAGAAGATATTTTCAAGAGCGGGAGGGAAGCCTCGTGGAGCCCAATCTACTGTGATGTTGTGGGTGACAGGGGAAGGGGCGTGGCACACGGGTAGTCCTAGGGAACCGTGTTTGTTGTGTACTCGATCGCAGACGGTTGCTGCGTCCAACTCATCTGTTGTTTATAAATTTGGCCAAAAAACGCGGGAAAGGGTCAGAACACGAACACACTTTGCATGTGGACCAAATATATGAATGAAAAAGGTGGTTTGATGTTCAAATACCCAATGAACAACTTTGATGTGGCACCTGTCGCACAAAGCACATGTTATTATTGCTAGACCCCCCCCCCCCCCCCACACACACACACTTCGTGTTGGCGGGAGGGGAATCCTAGCTATGAATGCATGCGGGTGGTCAACCCCCCACCCCAAATAGCTAGGTCTGACATCTCACCCTACCGTAACACAAAACCGAAAGGAGTACATCATGGTCAACCCCCCCCCCCTTTGCTTCTGATCAAATGTGGACCATGTGCGGGCCCACAGATGTGTTCTTGTGGCATGAGATGGGTGAGACCACATATGAACCACACCTGTGGGTGGCCCGATTTGTGTGTGTGTGTGTGTGAACTGTGTGGTATGATATTTAAATAACCAAATCACAAATTTGATGTGGCACATGTGCATCGCAAATTAACCGGACATCCCCGACACCACGGAGGTTCATCTAGTGCGAAGTAGTACTATATATATATGCCCCTTCCCCCACACACACACACTTTGAGTCGGTCGGAGGGGGCATCTCACCAAGGCGTATTGTAACACTGACCAAGAAGAATCACCACCTTGGTCGTATAACCTCTCTCGTTGTTGGGTCAAAGTCATGCATGGATGTCCACACGTGGCCCCACAAATAGGCTAGCTTGTCGCCGATAACCACGCGAGGGAGTGCCTGAAGACAACCACTACGTGCATGTGGCCCAAACATATGTATGAAGTGTTATGTGGTGTTTGAATATATGCAATGCACAACTTTGATGTGGCACCGTGCTTTTGGAACCGGAAAGTCCCCAGACGGAGCGAGGGTTCACGACACGTATACTATATATATATAGGGATTCATGTGTATGCATGGATGCCCTCAAACTTAGGTCTCCAATCTCACCATGATCGACGTACGACTATACGGTAATGCAGACCAAGAGAAGAAGAATCCACCCTGGTAACCTCTCTCGCGTTGTTGGTCGAAGTGATGGACGTCCACGCGGGCCCACGAATATAAAGGTCGTCGATGATAACCAAGCGAGGGAGAGTGTCCAAAGACAACCATTGCATGCATCTGCCCCAAACATATGTACGGAGATGCGTGATGCATGCATATATGTTTGAATACCAAAAGCACAACATTTTGATGTGGCGCATGCATGCGTCGCAAATCGCATAACCCACACATATCTGGTGCATGACGCGTCGCGTGCCCCCCACCCCACTTCAATCCGGTGGGAGGGATTCATGCGTACACATGCGTTCGAAGTATAATATGTTATCTCTCACATCATGACATGCATGTACCTACATGTTTTGTTTTCTCCATGCGTCCTTCCTACTACAGGGAGTAGGAAGATCATTACTACGCAGAGGCCTTCAAATCATGGTTTTCTTCATGCATCATTATTATATGCAGAGATCATGTGTGGCTCATCATGTTGTGTATCTGCTTGGTATTACATTATAAATTATAAGAAAAGAGTAAATTGTGGAATATGAAAGAAGTTATGCAATTTCAAATGTTGGGGAACATTAAAATATTCTTGTGATGAGTCTTGCTGTCACATGTCCTTGTGTGTTGGCAAATCATCACATTACAAATATTTCTCAATGCCCCATTTGCCGAGCGAGAGCATGAGAGTAAATATCAACACCCCCCCCCCCCAATTACTTCAAGTGACGTCTTCTCTGCTCCAAAAAAAGCTAGGGTTCCTGCCTCTCGTCGACGCCGCCGCAGGTCCGCTTCGTCTCCGGTGACCCTAGGTCAATGGGGGCGCGGTGGATCCAAGCAAGGGCGGGCGGGAGGGCTCAGTTTTTAGTCGTTTCTTTCAGTTTTGTTAGGGTTTGTGTCCTACTCAGGAAGACGAGACGGCGGCAGCTTCCTGATGATGAAATAAAGGTATCCCCGTCTAGCCCCCATTCCGGCGGCGCGTCTAGCTTCGTTGGTGGGCACGTGGAGGTGTGTCTCCGGCGGATCTATCTTGGTGGATTTGCTAGGATCTCATCGTTGTCCGTCTACGTTCGTGTGTCTTCGAATTGGATCCTTCTGATCTACGTTATTCTTCATTGGCGGCGGTTGTTGTTCTGGTGTGCTGGTCCTATGGGACCTTAGCACGACGACTTCCCGGCTGTCTACTGCAACAAGTTGTGCCCGACTCCGACGATGGAGGGGCGATGACAGCGGCGCGCCTTCGGCTCGCTTCAGTGCTTGTAGTCGTCGCTAGGTGGTGTACGGATCTGAATGTATTTTTTATTATTTCTAGTATTCGTTGTACTGCCATGATTGAAGATGAATAGATCGATTGTTTTCCCGCAAAAAAAACACCCCCCTACATGGATCTAGTTAATATGGCAAAAGTTACAGTTGTTTCATGTTGGTACATGGGATATTCTCATGTACATATGGTGGCAGAGATGGCAGATAGTTCATGAAGAACTCACGCAAACTCCGGATCGAACCACGTTGGCTATCCAATCACTAGCCATGAATTTTGTCTGTGCGACGGGAGATCCTGTGCCTGACATCAAATATTGTACATGGATGCAACGTTCATTGAGGATGATAATTCGGGTGCTTGTTGGGCGGGAGTTCGTGATCACAGGGTGATCATCAGTGCAACGAATGTAAGATTTGAACATGTAGTTGATGCAGTTGCTTCAAAAGATGCAGCTCTCCGGGAAGGCTTGGCTAGCCTGGGCTATAACCAACCGACTGTGTAGGTGGATAACAAGATTGTGGCAGGGATGATAAACTTTAACAATGGACATTCTATGGAGGCAGCCCAATACTAGATGAATGCTTAACTTTGTTGAAATATTTTGGTAAGGTCTTGTTGAACATTGTAATACAAAATCATACATTGTTGCACTGCTCATGTAGGGCGTCGTAATTCACCATCTATGTGGTTGGATACACCCCTTGATTTTATTCCTAAGCTATTAGTGCATGATTAAGTGCCATCTAGTATCAATAAAGCTAGCATGACTTTCCCGTAAACATAAAAGCTTTTCTCTATAAAATTCACAAATTTTTAAAAAAGTTCATGGGTTAAGAATTTGAAGAAAAGAGAGGGGATGAAAATAAGCTAGTTGGAAACCTGAATAAGAAGATATAGAAAAACAAATAATGAAAAACCCCGTGTAAAAACCAAACAAAAATTGTTTGAAAACATGGTGAACTGAGAAAAAGGGGAAACCCATAGAAGAAAACCGGACAGACAAAAGACATATCACATTTTTAAGCGCTAGGATGTGGGTAGCGCAATGCGCCCCCCCTCCCATTCGACGCACCTTACCGTCAAATACTCAACCCAACGTTTGAAGCGGGGCGCAAAAGGGCTGCCCCACTCTGGCGACTTCACTTCACTTGTTTTCCTTCCTTTTTTTTCTCTCCCGTTTTCATGCCTTTTTTGGATTTTTTTACATAGCTAAATATTTTAAAATATATTTAGGAAATTATATTTAAAAATACATAATAAAAATGTTTAGTATGTGTTTAAAAACATTTTAGTCCGCACTATACATATACTCCTTGTATGTTATAAAAATTCACTATATAAAAAAGTTCAGTCTGTATTAAAACAATGTTCATTGTATATTAAAAAAAGTCCATCATACATTAAAAAAGGTTCCCTGCATAAAACAAAGTTCACCTGATATTAATTAAATGTTCATCATACATATGAAAAATGTTTATAGCACAAAAGAGTAAAAAATAATAATAAGTGAAGAGGCCTTAAAAAAGCAAGAATAATAACAAAAAAGAACAAGAGAATGAAAAGAAATAAATAAATAAACGAAAGAGAAGAAAATCAAATGAGAAACAGGAAAATAAAACCACAAAACGAAAAAACGGAAGGAAAAAAGGGAATGACTAACTCACGGGTACTCCTTTCGGGGAAGACACAGAGGGCAGTGCGAGGAGGCCTCTTGCCCTTTTTTTGTGTTTCTAGCTGGTGTTCATTATAACTCATGCAACACATGGTCATTTTCTCAAAAAATCGTTTAATTTAAAAAGAGCCCAAAGCATGAAAATATTCCATATTAAAAATATATGAATATAATTCCCATTTATTTAAAAAAATCAAGTATTTAAAAAAATCCATATAACTAATTAAAGTGTTCAACCCATTATTATAACAAAACTATTGAAAAGGTCACACATTTTTCATATTTATAGTATGATCTATAAGTATTCAAGTAATATTTAGCAAAAAAATCAAATATTTATCAAAAAAAATTCTTTCTTTAAAAATATTTACAAAAGATTAACTGAAGAAATAAAAAAATAACCAAGAACAAGACAGAGAACAAAAACCCAAATGAAAAAAAACAGACGAAACAACATGTAATAAAAATATATCTTTTTTAGATGAGAGGGAGGAGCTCCCCGGCTCCTTTTTTATAAAAGAAGCCAAAACCCGAGTACCACAAAGCCTTCAGAACAGGAAGTCCAAGACACAACGCAAATTTGAACTCTCCAACATCAGGAGTTCAGGAAAGGAAAACAAACAACTTTGCCAGGCCAAGACATAGCGGCCAAACCACAACCCAACTTTCTACATCTACTCTCTCTTCATTTTTCTATGCATCTTCACATGCAGATTGGCGACACCAGGACACCAAAGTCGAGGGTGGAGATAGGGTTTGGTGCTACGATGGATGCTTCAGTGGTAGTTGCAGGTGTTAGGGCGCCGTTCTTGAGCTCGGTGGGTGATGTGTCCATTAGCAACACCACCACCTGAGCGGGAATGGCTTTTTGATCAGCTGGAGTAGACATTCCTTGAAGTTTTCCATCCGAGGTAGCATGTGCTCCTTGAAGATCAGGCGCCATTTTCTGACGAGTCTTAAAACCATCGACCAAATCTGTTTGACAGCAATCCAAGGCACATCATTAAAGATCATGTTATTTCTATGTTTCCATATGGCCCAAAGGACCACAGAGCAAATGGTGTTAACATGATCTAATGGTTTGCCCGCAACCCCAAGGGAAGCAATGGATTCTAAGCCAGCACCCAAAGGTCTTTCTAGCAGGTCTGAGATCGCAGACCAGATTTCTTTGGCTACTACACAATCAAAGAATAAATGACATGTTGTTTCACGACATGCACAGAAGACACGGTCTTCTGGTTTTTTCATGTTTCTCTTCAGCAGGTTGTCTCTAGTCATTAGCTTATTGTAGAATAACAACCAAAGTAAAATGTGGGTTCTGGGTGGGATAACTATTTTTCATACATCAGGTAAGAACACTGGAGTCACCCTCCCACCCCCCCCCCCCAAAGTTGATTATTGCATATAGAGAGGTGGAGGAGAATTGCCCATATGATTCATATTGCCAGACCAGAGAGTCACATTCTATGGTGAGGGCAATGCTTCAAGCAATCCCTAGCAGTTCATACCACCTAAGCATCATTTGTTCATCAAAAACCCTCCTGAAGGTGAGTTTAAGATCTTGCCAATCCCGGACTTGATGGATGGTACTGCATTGTTCCCTAAAGATACAAAAGAGGTCCCAGAATTGGATAGCTAGTGGAGATGTACCCAACCATGAGTCTTCCCAGAATCTGATTTGTTTTTCATCCCCAACCATCCATCTAGACCCCGTCTTAGCTGCCTTTGCAGCCCACATGACTCCTTTCCAAAACTGGGAGGCCCCAATGAAATTCCCATAGAAAATGTTAGGGACATTGTTGAGGTATTTGGAGCCTACGAAGCTTCTCCAATTTTTTCCCTCCCCATCCATATACCTCTTGACCCAAGAGCCCAATAGGCAGATGTTTAGGTCATGGAGGTTTGGTATTCCCAAGCCCCCAAGTTCTTGTTTCATACAGACCAGGTGCCAGTTGGCTAGATGGATTTTCCTATGTCCTTCATAATCATTCCGAAAGCAGTTAGCCATTTGGGAATTAATGAGATTTAATGCTCATTTAGGAAATTTAAAGAAAAATGGTAGGTAGATGGGATTACTAGACAGGCAGGTTTTGATAAGAATCAGCCTTGTATGAGAAGAGTTTACCTCTCCACCCAGCAATCCTCTTGAGGATTTTATCTAATAAAGGTTGTATATCTTCCCTAGACAACTTATCCACATGCAGAGGAACCTCTAAGTATTTAATGGGGAATTCACCCATGGGCCAGCCAAAATATCAGCTAAACTGGTAGCCTCTTCAACAGAAAGGTTCAAGGGAATTAATTCACTTTTGCCAAAGTTAATTCTCATCCCAGAGACCTACTCAAAATAGGTCAAAACCCATTTCATGTTAGTGGCCATATGTGGGTCACTGTCTACAAACATTATTGTGTCATCTGCATATTGGAGGCTGATCAAGCCCCCTGGGCAATGTCATAACACAACCCTCTAATCTACCATGATCCTGAAGCTTTTAAAAGCATTTTAGTAAACACATCTACTACCAGATTAAAGAAGAAGGGGGACATTGGGTCTCCTTACCTCAAACCTTTGCCAGTGAGGAAGAAGTCACTCTCTAGGTTGTTCAGTTTCACACCCACAGAGCCCCCATGAGTGATCTTGTGGATCCATTTGATCCATTTGTGACCAAAACCTCTCTTCTGGAGCAGTTCTTCTAGAAAGCTAAGATCTACCTTGTCGAAAGCTTCCTCATAATCCAATTTTAACACAAACCCTATATCCCTAGTTTTTCACAGAGAGTGTATGGCTTCGTGGGCCGCAACCACACTCTCGAGTATATATCTGCCCTTAATAAAGGCATATTGATTAGTAGAGATTAGTTTGTCCATAATCAGGGACAGCCTATTTGTGAGGACTATAGTAAAAATCTAAAAAATGCAGTTCAGCAAACTGATTGGCCTAAATTTTTTCATCACAGTGGCATTTGGTTCTTTTGGGAAGAGAGTAAGCCTATCAAAGTTTAATCTATATATGTCCAGATTACCCTCATAGAAATCCTTGAACATAGCAAGAATATCAGGCTTAACTAAGTCCCAAAACTTCTGATAGAATAGGAAAGGGATGCCATCTGGGCCAGGGGCACCATCAGCATATGAGTCAAATATGGCCTTTTTGACCTCATCTTCACTAAATGGTGATTCTAGCATGCTATTATCTGTGTCAGAGACACATGCCTGTTCATCAAAGAAATTCTCAGACAGGGAGAACCCTCCTCTGTCTTCTTTGCTGAAGAGGTCTTTATAGTATGTTGCAGCTAGTTTTAACATGTCATTATGGTCAGAGATGGGGCCATCAGGACCTTCTAATTTATGAACCAAGGTTTTCCTCCTTCTTTGATTAGCTAGAACTTGGAAATATTTTGTGTTCCTATCTCCTTCTTTTATGTCCCTGTCTCTAGATCTTTGCCTAGCTTAAGTTTCCTCTTGTAACAAAATATTAGCCATCTCATTTCTAATTTCCTGCAATCTAGCTAATTCCACAGTAGACAACTCAGTTGTCTCTGCCTTATATCTAATGTGTCATATTCCACCACCATATCCTTCTTGAGTTTTCTGAGGTCAGCTTCAAAATTGGCACTCCAGCCTTTTGTAGTTTTTCTTAGATTTCTCTATTTTTTCTACGAAACATCTACATGGTCTTTCCCAATTACTTTGGTATTCCAGGCCCTAACCACCACACCCGTGAACTCTCTCTTAACAGCCACCATTTCTCAAATTTATATATGATTGTTTAGGGATAGAGCCAAGTCCAGAGTCCCAAAAAATAGGAGTGTGGTTACTCCCCAATCTAGGGAGTGCCTAAATAGTAGCTAATGGGAAAAGTCTATCTAAATCTTTAGTACAAAAAACTCTATCTATAGTGGTCATGACCAGATCATTCTGATTGTTAGCCCAGGTGAACAACCTGTTCCCCATCTTGATTTCAAGTAGGCTCCAGATTTCCACCCAGGCATTGAAAAGATCACAACACTTTAAATTGACATTGCCATGACTTTTATCAAAGCTATACCTAACCTAATTAAAATCTCCCTCTATCAAGTTGGGGTATCATAGTCTACAAACATGGAGTGTAATTCAGAAATGAACTCCTCTTTTCCATGTTCATAGGCAGAGCCATAAACTACTACAACTCTAAAATTCAGTGACTTTGGATTTGACATGACAAGAAACATGGTACTTCAGAATCTTCCATTCTAGTATGTCAAATATATCAGAGTCAACCCCTACTAAAATGCCTCCTGCAGAGCCATTGGCAGGTAGTGAGTTCCAAGCAAAGTTCCTATTGTTAACTAGGGATTTCAGGAAGGAATCATAGATGATTTCTTTCTTAGTCTCTTGGATAATAATAGTGGGGTTAGACTTACTAATTAGATCAACTAAACTATTTTTCCTACCAGGGGCATTAATTCCCCTAACATTCCAAAAAAGGCAATTCATGGTAACCTTTTTTTACAAGGGTGCTTGCCCTGTCTATGCTTTGTCACAGTAGTCCACATCCCACCATTACTGTTAGGTTCTCTCCCCCCCCCCCATCAGGGGTAAGCAACAGTTAAAGGAGGGAAAAAGCAACTATTACTAAGATCTAAGATTGGGGACCCCTGTTCTTCCAGCTGTTTTGGAGCAGTCCAGCCCACAGCCAGCTGCTCCACTACAAAAAAGGCACATCCGTGACATTATGGGTCGAACGAATTTTTTTCCTGTCATGCTTATGACACTTCTATGACGATAATTGTGACAAAAACACGTATCATCATAGATGTGGTGGGCTCCTACTTCTATGACAAAAAATCATGACAGAAAATGGGCTTTTCATCTTGGGATGGCCGGGGACGCACTTGCTTGACATTCTTTGGGCCGTCCATGACGGAAAAAATCGTGGTAGAAGCGAGGGCGAGGAAATTTTGGGGAGTTCCCGGTTACGGTGGGTGGTCGGGTCCGAGCGATGCACGGAGGTTTGCGTGTTTCTCTCGTATACGTACACGTGTGTGTGCGACGCATTGGGCTCTAACTGAACCCGAGCTATTGCACTAGCTACGTTACTGAACTTGAGTGATCGATCCCTGGCTGTTAAGTGAACGCGAGTGATTCCATCGCTGCTGACTGAACCCGAGCGATTCCTTTGCTACTGCTGCTAACTGAACCTGAGCGATCGATCGCTGCTGCTGCTTACTGAAGCCGATAGAACCTGCCTCTTGATGAACAGTGACCGCTGGGGGTTGGTTGAATGAGTTGAGACGTGGTGAGTCCAGCCGGTTGGTTGGGGTTGGATGAACAGTTCCCGGTGGGGGTTGGATGAACAGGACCCCGTGGTAGTAGGCCGTTGCCGCTGGATGAACAAGACCCCGAAGAGGCCGCCACACCCGAGCCGGTTGGGGTGGATGAACAGGACCCCGTGGAGGGATGGTTGAACAGTAGCCAGTGGAGGCTGGATGAACAGAGCTGGTGGAGGCAGGAGGAAGCCGTAGTGGATGAACAATAGCAGGTGGAGGCTGGAAGAAGTCGACGGTGGATGAACAGTAGCCTCTGGAGTCTGGAGCGAGGCAGTAGACGGTGGATGAACAGTAGCCCGTGGAGTCCCATTTTGCGGTACGCCACACCCCTCCCGATGAACAGGACCCCGTTTCGACAGTAGGCGCTCCTACAGAAGCCCGTTTCCTCCGTTTTTTGGTACGCCACACCCCTCCCGATCAACAGGACCCTGTTTTGATTGTATAGGCGCTCGAGCAGAAGTCCGTTTCCTTCGTTTTGCGGTACGCCAGACCCTTCCCGATGAACAGGACCTTGTTTCGACCGTACGCGGTCAAACAGAAGGCCGTTTTCCTCCGTTCTACGGTACGCCAGACCCCGTTCTGGCTATTCTATCCAAGCCGGTTGGCTCCCGATGAACACGACGCGTTACGTTGTCCCCTGATGAACACAACGCAGTTTCTCCATTCTGACCCAGCCAGTTAGCTACCGATGAACAGGACGCTGTTGCTGCCGTTCGCTGCCTGTCCATGTACAGGAGCCCTGGGCATACGTATGTGGGAGTAGGCGTTCGAGACCCCACCCGTATGTACATACGTGGCCGTATTTTTTGGCATCTGGCTGTACGTACGTGTACACAGTTTAGAAGGGACTGCCTGAACTGCTATGTCGGGGGCTCTACTACTACACGTGCCGCTGCTTGCTCGGCCACGGTTCATCGTTGTAGAGAGACTGATCGACCAGTATGTACGTACACGTTCGTGACCAGACAGACAATGCTACGTACGCTTCGATCGGGTGGGTCCCAGCTGTCAGGGAGGATAAGGACGCACTTCCTTCCATGTGAAGATATAGATGGTGGGTCCGAGCTGTCAGGGGGAGGATTCATTTTTTTGCGCGTAATAAGGAGGCACTTCCTTGCGTGCGAAGATGTAGCTGGTGGGTCCATCTGCCAGCCTCATCGCGTACAGTCCTCTTCCGATGGTTGTCGTTCGTTGACCACATTGACCACGCCACGCGGACAGCACCCAGGCGGTGGACGACGGCGTGGCCTAGGAAGGGAACGACACAGAGCCAGGGAAGACGAGGCAAGTGGATGCCCACGCAGAGGGAGTACGAGGGTTCACTGGTTCGGCTGCAGTGCAAGGCTGCCGTCGCCGAAGAATAACAGGGGGTGTGGGTGAGTAGACGGAAGGCCTGACCAATGGTAGTATGGTCGGGAGGTGAGGCCAGCGCGGTAGCACAGCCGACCATGGGAGGCTGGATCACGCGGTACGGCGGGGCGCTGGTTTGGGCAGCTGGAGCAAGAAAACTAGAGGTGGAAGACGCAGCTCGGCCTTTGGATTAACATCCAACGGTCACTCAGCTAGAATCGTTTATTGACTAAGTTGACAAAGCCCAGCGTACGTGTCAACTTAGTAGAACCACAAGTCAGCATCCAAATCTGGTGGGTCCTAGCTAGCAGAGGGAATCATTTTTTTGCGCGTAATAAGGTGGCACTTCCTTGCGTACGAAGATGTTTTCTGGTTTTTTAATTTCTTCCTTTTCGAGTTAGAATAAAAAGAAAATAATTTAGCACCTTTGGTACATTCTATATTTTCGCAAAATGGATCATAATAAAGCTGGTGGGTCCCAGCTGTCAGGGAGAGGAAACTTTTTTTTTCGCGTAATAAAGGAAGCACTTCCTTGCGTGCGAAGATGTAGCTGGTGGATCAAACCTGTCAGGAGGAGAAATCACTTGTTTTTGCATAATAAGGAGGCACTTGCTGCGTGCGGCCATGGGCCATGTGGGTCCCTACTGTCATCCACTCCACGTACATGCCTCTTTCGATGGCTGTCGTTTGTTGACAAAGTTGACCACGCCGCGCAGAGAGAACCAACGCGGTGGACGATGGCGAGGCCTAGGAAGGGAACGACCCGGAGCCGGCGAAGACACAACAGTGGATGCCCATGCGGAGGGGAGTACAAGGGTTCACTAGTTCGCCTGCGGTGTGAGGGTGCCGTCGCCGGAGAATAACAGGAGGTGTTGGTGAGTAGAATAATGGCCTGGACGACGATGGGAGTAGGTTGGGCCGGTGAAGCCTGCGCAGTAGCACAGCCAGCCACGGGAGGCGATAGCAGGCGGTACCACCGGCGGTGGTTTGGGCGGCTGAAGCAAGAATATCCAACATTGAAGAAGCACGACAACCGTTGGATGGACATCCAACGACCGCTGCTGCTAGAATCGTGTGTTGACTATAAGTTGACAAAGCCTTGCGTACGCGTCAACTTAGTAGGCCCACAAGTGAGCATCACATCTGTGTGGCAGAGAACATATAGCCCATTTGTGATTTGTAATAATGTACAACCCATTTTTGAATTCTAATGGAATTTACTACAACCCATTTATAGTTTGTTAAAATTACAGCCCATTTTCTAGCCAGGACAACGACTAATAATTTCAACAAACCGCTCAAAACAGAATTCAAAAAAAATTCCCACATTTTGATGGGATCCAAAATATTTTTATCCCAAAATTTTGAGTCAGATTAAATATAATTTCAAAATAAATTTGTATTAGGTAAAAAATCCAACGAAATATTGCGCGCGCAACAAGTAATGAAATTAAAAAATTTAAAATCCAAAAATAATATTTTTGAAACTAATTACATGTTTGGTGCATTTTTTATATTTATAGCTCAGTTTTTATAATTATATCCCATTTATTATTTCTTAAAGCACATTTTCTTGTTAGGCCTAATGCATCCCTCCTAGGAAAGATTTGCAGCCCAGCGGGGTGGAGAATAACAAGTTGACCTGGGTTGGGTATTCCTCAAAAAAAAAAGTATAGCTAGGCTAGCCATTTTCACCTTGAAATAATAATATCTGGGCTGGATATTTGGTCGACATAAAATAATAGCTTGGGCTAGACGGGCCACAACCCACCTAGTTGATACCCTGCTCCTCTGCACAACAACAAAAACATCGCTCAAGAAAAACTCTGCTCACACCTCAAAAAACAAATACTGCTCGAGCTGCTGGGTCCCAGCTGTCGGCCGCTCCTTGTGCAATTATCTTGTTTATTGACTATATAGGTTGACAATGGTATGGGACCGTGATGTCAGGAAACCAGGAGGAAGCAATTTTTTTATAGTTGTAATAAGGAGGCACTTGCGTACGTACGGCTATGGCCCTGATGGGTTCGTACTATCATCCTCTCCACGTAAAGTCATCTCCTGATTCCTCATGTTCATTGTCCATGTTGACAACGTCAGACGGCGGTGCCACGGCGAGCGCAACAACTCGAAGGACGACGGAGAGGGCCTCACGGGCCCTACGGATGGTCTGATACAGCGCTCGCTGCTCATTCAGGAAGCCAGGATCATAGGGCCACATGTCCGCGACGGCATTGTCATTCGCTTGTTCCCCGGTGATTCGTCCCTCCGCGAGCCAGTGCTTGTTGAGGAGACAGAGGATGTAGCACAGGTCCTCCTGTGCTGGTAGCTCTTCTGCCATTTGGGCTTTGAAGTGCGGCTGCACCTGCTCAATGGTGAACATGGCATGAACCATCTTGGGCGGTGGCGCCAGCTACTGGTCGGAAGCCACGTCCATCATCTGGTTGTCGTCGCTGAGCTCGACGAGCTCGCTAACGAGCCAGCATGTCTGGCTGCTGGACCGGACAGCTGGTCCATGTTCAAACGACACAAGTGTCGTCTGTCCGTTCGTCTGCCTCCCATATTAATGATACGCAGTTGCCGAGGTAGCTACTCCGGTGCCACCCGTCCGTCCCTCTGTCGCCCACCATTGCTATATAAATTGATGCGCTGGCCATAGTCGCAGTCATCTGCCCCCGTTCCCTTTCTCCTCTCCACACCACTCCCACCATGGCTTCCTCGCGCTCTAGCACTCTTCGGGACGGGCGGACGACGGACTGGAAGAAGGAGATGGCTGCCATTGCTGCCGACTGGCTGGCCGGCAGGCAGCCGGAGGACAACGACTTCCCAATGGAGAACGTGGTCGTCGATGATCCAGCGCCAACCCCCTCCTCCGCGCCATCCTCGCCGATGCATTGCACCATGACCATTGGCGAGGCCCATGCCCAATACATGGACATGGTGAGGCAGAAGTGTGAGGAGCAGTTTCGGGAGGCGCAGGACGAAGCCGCGTACAACCACCATGTCCTCCAGGAGCACCTGGAGGCAGAGGAGCAGATTGCTGCGGAGTGGGCAGAGTAGGATGCGCTGCTCGATTCGTACCGCTCCGCCTGCGAGAGCCGCCTCGCACGCTAGCGGTACCGCATGCGGGTGGTGGAGGTTGCAGCCGCCTATAAAGAGGGCGATGAAGCGTGCGAGGCACTGTTTGGCGAGACCGACGACGAGGTGGAGGACAATGCCGGCTCCGTCGAGGCCCCGCCCCGCCGGCACCGAGGTGGAGGACTTTGCTGGCTACGATGAGGCCCTGCTCCGCCGAGGCCCCGCCCCACCACCAACGAGGCCGCGCCACATAGAAAACAAGGAATAGTAGAAGACGGTAGGTCACCGCCACTCGGGTCCAAGTAAGGCCACTGCTCCTACCCTCCGGTTGAAGCCAAGCTTGGCGGGTTGAACATTGACGGCCAATTAGCTGCTTGGCGGCGACGTGGAGTCGGACAACTTTACTTCTTCTCGCTCCGGAGGCGGACCTGGAGAAGAAGCTTCTGTTCTTGGGGCTC
This sequence comes from Thinopyrum elongatum, assembly GCA_011799875.1. Lineage (NCBI taxonomy): Eukaryota > Viridiplantae > Streptophyta > Magnoliopsida > Poales > Poaceae > Thinopyrum > Thinopyrum elongatum. The sequence continues at coordinate 401,466,080 of CM022302.1, read as the reverse complement.
AGCCGGCCACGGGGAATGGGCGTCAGAGATCATAGATTAGGTTAATTAATTATACCTCCAGCTCACCCCTTTTTAGTTGAAGAATGTATGAAATGTAATGAAATGTAATGAAATCCGGCATGTTTATATGATATCCGGCCATGTATGAACGAATTTAGTCCGATTGGTTTGACTTCTTGTATCACTGGCATTAGATGAACATGCAAAACAATACGTACTTGCGTTATTCTCAAGACGCACGGTGATCACCTCGTTTGCAGCAGTTTTGCACGTACAAAAAGTTTGAGCAGCTTTTTAGCGTGCCTATACATTGCAATCAAACTCACAGGCCTGGCTATTCATAGAGAACATTCAAAACAATCGATGGTTATGCATCTCAATGATTCACACGTAAGAGCCAATATTTACTTCACAACTGAAGAATAAAGAAAATTCGATCGATGCTGCTGACGGCAAAGGGCGTCCCATTCCAAAATATCAAACGCATGTCTTCTTGCTAACATCAATGAGAAAAATTTGACAAGGTTGTCCCATTCCAACATATCAAATCCGTGTCTTTTTGCGTACATCAATGAGCAAACTTTGACAAGGTTTTCCCATTCCAAAATATCAAATTCCTATGATTGTGGAATGGGCGGGGTTTGCCACCAGTTTGCACATTGACATGTCACCTCGTGCTAAATAAACCAGCTTTTCTTTTTGTGCAGTTCCACTAAAATCAACCAATTTCATGTGTAGCTTGTAGGATTTCGCCTTTATATGTTGCAACGCCTCGAACATATCGGCACCTCCTTTCCTGTAGCTAATTTTGTTGCTGGTGGTGGAAATGAATGATTTGAGAACATTCAATGTATTGTGGATGATGAAGTATAATGGAGGGCACGAACCATCAGAACATTTTGTGCAGTTCCCATTGAAATCAAGCTGAGCATTCCTGTTCGCATAAATACAAAAAAAGTTATTAGTATAAAGCAAATTGTATTATGAATTTACAGTTTAAACAGAAACCTACATGATCCATGCAGAGCACACATTTAAAAAAATGGAACTCACTGGAAAGAAACCTAAAACAACATTGTATTTGCCATCACAACAACAAAGATGGAGATGTGTGAGTCCTTATGAGCTAAAGTTAGTTTGTTCTTGTGGGCATTAATGTAACTATCCTTCAACTGCTCCCTTCTGATAAGAAGAGAGGCTTGGCTTCTTCATCCTGGCATAATCGGAACTAGGCACTTCACGTACTCCATATTCTTCTTCAGAGGAGGATGATCCTGTTGTGCAAAGACAAGAGAACAACTAAATGCTAGCATCCCTGTTTGCTCAAAAAAGGAAAGGAAATATTTAAAATAGCACTCATGAAGCACTTCTCGAGGACAATAGGACTTTCTCATGAAAGTAGCTAAACAGAAGCACAACACCAATAGAGATGAGAAAGCTCAATCATATGGATGAAATCTGTGGGCCGGTACCAACCTTTGTCAGGAGGCTTATTGTGTAGAGCATACAGATGAAGCACTTCTTCGGAACCATCTGTTATTATCTACTGTGGTTACCATGCTTACTATATACTCCTCGATTAGTTTAATGTTTTCAACATCTTCTTGTGTAGTTCCACTAAAATATATGTTATCTTCAAACAAGATCCCTGTTTGCACAAGTAGAGATAATTACATATTACATTAAGAGTGGCATCAAATCACAGTGGCAAAAAAATTGCTCGTTCCATCCATAGCAATAAATTAAGAAGCAAAACTATATCGTTACTTGTGTCATCACAGTTCCAGTGCTTCATTACAGCACCGGGAGTTGATTTTTGTTCTTCCTCCGCTTGTTCTTCCCCTTCATCACTTGGTTCAATAACAGACAAGCTTGGCCTTCAATGTAAGATTTGGCATGTCAATTAGGGAGCAAAAGTATAGCACTAAACAACAACATTAATTTTCTCACGACAATAGCAAAATACAGGCCAACAGTTGTGAAATATCATTATCTTATCTCAATGGGATATTACAGTGCATATACAGATTGGAAGTCTGGTCTCCTTTTGTGCAGTTCACTAAAATCAAGCAATTTACCGTATAAGTAGCACAACATATGAAAGCACACTGCACAATCATGTGGAAGAAGGCCAGTACTGAGCTCTCATGACGCAGAATTCAAACAACTCACAAGAAGTAGATCTGAAACAAATTTGCCAAGACGGATAGGATGTCAGATCTCCTCTTGTGCAGTACCACTAAGATCAAGCAATCAAGCAACGTTGTCAGTGTGACATTTTGGTTGAACTGCACTAAACACTCTTGAAACAAAAGTGCTTTTTTGTAGTGCAACAAAAGGTCGCAATAGCAATGAGGTAAAGTAGATAAACCTGTTTACACGGAGGTGCAAAGGAAACAATTACTGGTCAATAACGGTGGATGACACAGAAGCCCATAAAAAGAAGCATCTAACTTATCTAAATGGCTAAGAAAGCAAGACAATAGCATTTCTCAAATAGTGGCATTGATTCATATTAACAGATAGATTATATTAACAATAAATTCGTTAAACATGTAATTTGCTTTTAACTGTGGCATTGCTACAATTTTCCAGCGACATTATTAGATTAACAACAACTAAAGAGTCGTATGGGACAGTGGACGCACTAGCACCATGTGCATCTACCGATGTATAAAGGGGAGATGCACATTCTGTTGCAACAAACAACCAAGGAGCATATTTGTGTTGGCCCCATTTTTGTTATCTTTAGACACCTTTCTCTATGTGAGGGCAGCAAATCTAGTCTTGCTCAAACTCTACATCCTTGTCCCCCACCCACAGAAAGATCAGTTCCGTACAGATGTGTGTACTATGTTTGTCATTGTTTTCCCTTTTCGACCAACATAGGTGTTGGATAGCCAGTCTATACTACTTTCCCCCTTCCTCTCCTCTTTGAACCACGTCCTAGATTCATGCTATACAACTTTCCCCACTACTTTCCTGTTTGATCGAACACCTAGATTCGAGTGCAGAAACAAAAAAATTCCACATGCAGCTAGAGCAATGCATGTAGATTAAGTAAATTATACCTTAAGGTTCTCGGGGTGTGGCTCGGTGGGCGGCCGGAGGCCCATCTGCCCACACTATGTACGGCAGCGAGGAAGAAGGGGTCGAAGGCCCTCCCGCGCCACCGCTGGGTGAAAGAGAACAGTGGCACGGCAGTGGATTCCCTCCCTCGCCGACGGCGATAGCGTTAAGCCTCCTTCCCTTCCCCGACGGACGGGATCCTGCTGGCTCTTTGACCAATAGTGAGGGGAGAGAGAGAGCGAGAGGCCAATGCAGTCTTGTTTAGATTTGGAGAGGGTGAGAGTGTGTGAAGAGAGCAACTACAAGCGTTGAGGCTCCATCGTGTATATATATAGTGGAGAGTGTGTGTGAAGAGAGCAAACCCTAGAAAACAAGCGCTGAGGCTGCAGCGTATATAGTTGGAGTGGTTTTCTTTTTCTCTCCATAAAAATATTTTTTAATTGTGCACGAAACGAAACTCTTTATTTAACGTACTAGGGAAGAAAAATACTAGGGCAATGCTAATAGATGAAGAAAATTTAACGCTCGAAGGAGTCAACTCGCAATTAACACTCCACGCCTCCCGGTCGCACATACTATTGTTCACGTGTGGTACACGAACCTCCGAAGTGAACAACAACTGAACTACACACGGTCAAAATATCGGAAAAGTGGGCTGCACTGAGGGAGTCCTGGATTAAGGGGTCCTCGGGCGTCCGGGCTACGTAATGTGGGCCGGACTGATGGGCCATGAAGATACAAGACAGAAGACTCTCTCCCGTGTCCGGATGGGACTCTCCTTGGCGTGGACAGCAAGCTTGGCGTTCGGATATGAAGATTCCTTTCTCTGTAACCGACTTTGTACAACCCTAGCCCCCTACGGTGTCTATATAAACCGGAGGGTTTAGTCCGTAGAGACAAGGATAATCACAATCATAATCAGACAGGCTAGACTTCTAGGGTTTTAGCCATTACGATCTCGCGGTAGATCAACTCTTGTAATACTCATATTCATCAAGATCAATCAAGCAGGACGTAGGGTATTACCTCCATAGAGAGGGCCCAAACCTGGGTAAACATCGTGTCCCCCATCTCCTGTTACCATCGGCCTTAGACGCACAGTTCGGGACCCCCTACCCGAGATCCGCCAGTTTTGACACCGACATTGGTGCTTTCATTGAGAGTTCCGCTGTGTCGTCGCTAGAAGACTCGATGGCTCCATCAATCATCCACAACGATGCTGCCTTGAGGGAGGTCTTTCTCCCCGGCCAGATCTTCGTATTCGGCGGCTTCATGCTGCGGGCCAACTCGCTTGGTCATCTAGAGCAGATCGACAGCTATGCCCCTGACCGTCAGGTCAGGTTTGGAACCTTGAACTATGTTGCTGATATCCGTGGAGACTTGATCTTCGATGGATTCGAGCCCATGGTAGCCGCTCCCTGCCACCGCGATGAACATGACCTAAATCTGTCATCGGACCATACCCGGGAGATAGCTCCTGTAACTGCCCTGGCCCTAGATCTGGAGCAGATTGCGCCAGTCGAGGACAGGAAGCTCAACCCCGCCACAGAAGCCGCAGACTCAGCGGCGTTGGAGCCGCACACAGACCCAACTTCGAACGAGATCTGTGTCACCGGAACCTCGGACTCGTCTCCGGCAACAGGTTCCGAACCGCGTGTGTCCGCACCCGTCGAGCTCAATCGGGCGCCGATCGTCGAGTTCAGCTCCGCGGACTTCTTCCGGCACTCACCTTTGGGTGATGTGCTTAACTCATTAAAAACCATCTCCTTAGCGGGGAAATCGCAGCCAAACTATGTCCGGTTTGAACTAGGGGCTGCGGACGGAGAATTTCGCCTCCCACCCTCCGCCCACTTCATTGCCACTGTCGAAGATTTAACCGACATGCTCGATTACGACTCCGAAGACATCGACGGTATGGACGCCGATGCCGGAGAGGAGCAGGCCCAAAACCCGTCGTTTACTGGGCGCTGGACAGCCACCTCCTCGTATGACGTGTACATGGTGGATACCCCCAAAGAGAATAACGGCGATAACAAGAAATATCCAGTCGAGGATACACCTCCTGAGACACGGCCAAAGTGCCGACGTCAGCGGCGCCGCTCTAAATCACGCCGTGGAAAAGACAGCAATACCGGCACGAGAGAGAACAATACTCCGGATGAGGCCGAAGACCAAGAAGATCCCGTCGAGCCGACTTTCGAACAGGACGATAGGGAAGACGGGCAAGCCAGCCCTGATGAACAGGCCATAAACAAAGACTCGGAGGACAGCAACTATCTTCCACCCTTCGAAGATGAGGTGAGCCTCGGCGACGAAGACTTTATCGTGCCTGAGGAACCCGTCGAGCAGGAGCGCTCTAAGCGCCGGCTAATAGCCACTGCAAAGAGCCTGAAAAAGAAACAGCAACAGCTCCAAGCTGATCAGGATCTACTCAATGACAGATGGACTGATGTCCTGGCAGCCGAGGAATACGGACTCGAGCGCCCCATTAAAAGTTATCCGAGGCGTAAACTGCTACCCCAATTCAACGACGAGGCACTTAAGCCCATGCCATCAACACATAATGCGGCTGACCGACCACCACGTGGCCGGGACAAAGCGGCAACTCAAGCCGAACACCAGCCCATACTACTTCGCCGCAAAAGCAAAGACATAACAGCCCGAGGTCATACATATGACATGCGGCAGGACCTGGACAATAGAGCAGGTCAGTCCAGATCAATCTACGGATCACGGGGGCATGCCCTGGCGCGCGACGACGGCTATCAAGCCAGACGTGACAAACATAACCACGCCCGGGCCGAAGACTGCCGACGAACTCAATCCGAGCTACGTCGCGACGTGGCCCAATATAGAGGCGCCGCACACCCCCTCTGCTTCACTGATGAAGTAATGGAGCACGAATTCCCAGAAGGGTTTAAACCCGTAAATATCGAATCATATGATGGAACAACAGATCCCGCGGTATGGATTGAGGATTTTCTTCTCCATATTCATATGGCCCACGGTGATTACCTTCACGCCATCAAATACCTCCCATTAAAACTCAAGGGGCCAGCTCGGCACTAGTTAAACAGTCTGCCTGAAAACTCTATTGGCAGCTGGGAGGACTTGGAAGAGGCCTTCTGCGACAACTTCCAAGGCACATATGTACGACCTCCGGATGCCGATGACTTAAGTCACATAGTTCAATAGCTTGGAGAGTCGGCCAGGCAATTCTGGACTAGGTTCCTAACTAAAAAGAACCAGATCGTCGACTGCCCGAATGCCGAAGCCCTAGCGGCCTTTAAGCATAGCATCCGCGACGAATGGCTCGCTCGTCACCTCGGCCAAGAAAAACCGAAGTCCATGGCAGCCCTCACGGCACTCATGATCCGATTTTGTGCGGGCGAGGATAGTTGGCAAGCTCGTAGCAATAACACTGCAAGCGATGCCGGCACCTCTGAAGCCAAGAATGGCAATGGCAAGCCCCGACGCAGTAGGCACAAGCGCCGAAGCAATTGTGGCACTGCCGATGACACGGCGGTCAACGCCGGTTTCAGTGGCTCCAAGTCCGGCCACCGGAAGAAGCCATACAAAAGAAACAATACGGGCTCATCCAGCTTGGAGCGCATACTCGATCGTCCATGCCAGATTCACGGCACCCCTGATAAACCAGCCAATGATACCAACAGAGACTGTTGGGTTTTTAAACAGGCCAGCAAGTTAAATGCCGAACACAAGGAGAAGGGGTCGCAAAGCGAGGATGATGACGAGGAGTCCCGTCCGCCGAACACAGGAGGGCAGAAGAAGTTCCCTTCCCAAGTTAAAACGGTGAACATGATATACGCCACTCATATCCCCAAAAGGGAGCGCAAACAAGCGCTCAGGGACGTCTACGCGATGGAGCCAGTCGCCCCAAAGTTCAACCCATGGTCTTCCTGCTCGATCACCTTCGATCGCAGGGACCATCCGACCAGTATTCGTCATGGCGGTTCAGCCGCACTGGTCCTCGATCAAATTGTTGATGGATTCCATCTCACAAAAGTCCTTATGGACAGCGGCAGTAGTCTTAATCTGCTCTACCAAGACACTGTCCGCAAAATGGGCATTCACTTCAAGGGAGCAGTGTCCGGCATAGAAGCTCGCTGCACGGGCTCAAGTACATTAGAAGTCGTTTTCGGCTCGCCGAACAACTTTAGAAGCGAAGGCTTGACCTTTGATATCGTCCCGTTGCGCAGCAGCTACCACGCATTACTCGGGCGTACCGCTTTTACTCGTTTTAATGTGGTCCCACATTACGCCTATTTCAATCTTAAGATGCCTGGTCCACGCGGCGTCATCATGATAAATGGAAATACGGAATGCTCCCTCCGTACAGAGGAGCGTACCATGGCTACTGCAACCGAAGTACAAAGCGGCCTTATCAAGCCGCGTACCTCATCGGCTGTCAAGACGCCGGTCTCTACTAGAAAGAACCGATCAAATCTCAGAGCTGGATTAGCAGTTCGGCCTTCGTCGTCCATATAGCCGCGAAGTTTATACCACACATACATAATTATGCACTTAAAATACAATGGTCATCGGCGGAGGCACAGTACGGACAGGCCTACAATGCGGTCCGCACCCTCATAGTCTTTTACTTTTTCCAACTATTTTTTATCTTTTACAATAGGTGATTCAAAGCCTGGTCATCTTACGGACTCTTTCTACAGTTCGGCTTCGTATAAATAACCAGAGGCTATTCCTCCTAAGGAGTCCTTTAACTGAGGCAAGGCAGCGCAGACGTGCGACAGGAGGTCCTAATGATTTTAGTAAGACCACACTCTTTATTTTAAACCTGTAAAGTGCCTTTTTTTTCCCTCAGCCCTCGGCCCCCAGCTTGTTAAATAACCCGGGTAGGGGCGTTATAATCTGTAAAAATTGCGTTTGACGTGTCAATCAGATTCCAGTGAACATAACCTGTATTCATTATTCGCTTTTTCTACGTTCTGAATTTTGCTTCTTCGGTTGTTTCACGAACGCACCTCGGCACAAATTGCCAGGGGCTCGATACGGCAACACATGAGTTGCCGACAAGTCCGAACAGCTTTTCAGCATACTTCGGCGTCACGAGTTTTGGCCTTATATGCATCAGCTCCGAATCATGTCTTTGGTCAATAGTTGGGTTGCCCGGCTCCTGTGCTTACTACCTTATGTTCCGCTGTATCGGCTAGGGTAGTAAAGGGAGAACTACTGCGATTGTGCCCTGGCTTATCCGGATGAGCACCTCAGTAGAGAAAGCCGAAAACTAACTGTCATGATCCGGCGAGAGCTGGTCAACCACTCGATGACTCATCAGAATCTTTCGCGATTCTTTCCGTATTACACGAAGGAACGTTCTTCTGGTCACCTATGTAACGCACCGTATTCGGGTAAACGCGTACATACCAGGGGCTATATCGTAGACCGGCCGTCAAACTCCTATTGCTAAGTGAAAGTGTTAAAGCCCTATAGTCCGATTGCCTAGTTTGCCGCATTGACACCTCCTTCATGGACCAAGACGTTGGGTTAAGAGTGATCAATTGCTTTTCCGAACACCCCCGTATTATATGCGAGGGGGCTGAAGCCGACGAATGGCAAACTTTCGGATTACACTAAGAACGGCCGCACAGGAGGCACCAAAACTTTCAGGCAAAAGTATAAAATATGGCCTTAATATATCATAATATTGTTTTTACAAATTTGGTATACTCACTCGAACATCATATTTTTCGAGCACTGACCCTCTATTAAGCGGGCACCCTCTAGGACATCCTCAAAATAATGCTCTGGCATGTGATGGTCCTTGCCCTCGGGTGGACTCTTTGCTGCAATATCGGTGGCTTTCATCTTCGCCCAGTACGTCTTGACGCGGGCAAAGGCCATTCGTGCACCCTCAATGCACGTTGACCGCTTAACAACGTCGATACGCGGCACCGCATCAACAAGTCACTGCACCAAACCGAAATAACTATTCGGAATTGGCTCAGTCGGCCACAGCCGGACTACGACGTCCTTCATGGCCGATCCGAATATCTTGTGGAGTTCGGCCCACTGGGCCATCTGTTCGTTTAGTAGCAGCGGACGCTTCGGCATGCTGAATTGCGACCAGAAAAGCTTCTCCGTCGCATGTCCTTCTTGCGTTTGGTAAAACTGTGCCGCATCGGAGACACTCTTCGGCAAGTCCAAGAATGCGTCTAGAGAACTCCACATTTGATTAAGGGGGGCATACTTCGGATCGCCGAATTTAGTCTGTAATAAGAAAGGCTTACCAGCCGCTATCTCCCCAGCTTGCCGGATCTCTTCCCGAGCCGCTCTAGACTCGGACCGTGCTTCTTTGGCCTCTTGTAAGGCCTTGCCGAGATTGACCGTTCTGGCTTTGTTATCCTTCTCGAGGAATTCGCATCGAACATTGGCATCCTTTAGCTCACGCGTCATGGTAGATACTCTCTCCTCACACTGGCGCCGAGCAGCCTGTTCGGCCTTTAACTCAGCAGCTGCCTTCTTGGCAGCTGCTTCACTTGTCCTGGCTTGCTCCTTGTACCGGGCAAGCTTAGCCCATAGGGCCTCAACTGCGGCAGCATTATCTGCAGTTACCCATATCTCAGTATACAATTTTCAGCGTCATGCACACATTATCATACTTACATATACTGACTGCCCTAAACACATACCTTGCGCCTCGTCGAGCCGCCTGTTAATCAGTATAAGGTCGTCATCCGCCACATCAAGTTTCTGCTTCAGCCTTGCAACCTCTGTAGCTGGGGCAGTCGTGATGGATGAAACAGCCTGTGTGCCAATTCATTAGATTAGTTCCTGGGAATATCTTTTTGATCCTCTGATCGCCTCCCTTCGGACGCCAATCAGAGTCTCAGGGGCTACTATCTATACACAGGTGCATTTTGCACGTAGAAGTGCAATTGAGGATATTACATTACATACCTCGAAGCCTCCTAGCAGGCTCATGAAGGATTCATTCAATCCGCTTTTCGCGGACAGAATCCTCTCAACTACCGTACCCATTAAGGTACGATGTTCCTCTGAAACGGACGCACATTGCAGCATGCCCGTCAATGTATCCGGCGCCCCTAGATCCCTAGGAGTGGCCGCGGGAGTACGGGCTTCCTTCGGAAGAATACGTTTACCCGACTCTAGAGTCGTCCCCGGATGCAAACCGGATAGCCCGGGCCCTTTATTGATGATCCCCATAGGGTCCGCATGCCTCGGACTCTGGACGGCCGAAGTATCACCTTCGAGCATAATTTTCATTATCCCTCGCACCGCTTGTTGATTGGGAGAGATCCTCCGGGACGACACCTCGGCGTCGTCCGCCCTGTCGGGCGAGAAGGTCTGTGGAGGCGTCTCGCTTTCCATCATCTCCGGAAGAAGATCCCCTGAGGAGGAGGACTGTTGAGGAAGACTGCGTGCCGGACTGCAAACACATATATTTTAAATGTTACCCTGGTAACTGGAAAGCAATGGGATATGTTTCGGACACCCCTGTTCACTTACGATTCGGCTAAAGGCTTGTCCTTACGGAGGAACTGCGCGACAACATCGTCTCCGGAACCTGAGCCACCTGACAGGGACATCTTCCCTCGCTTAAGAGCCTTTGCTTCCAAATCTTCGGAGGCGGCCCTCTTCTTCCCATCGGGAGAGGGGGTGTCAGTTTCTTTTTCCCTTTTGTCTTCGGAAGAGGGAGTTTCAACCTCCCCGAACATAGCACCTCTGGAATAGAGGTCGCCTTTGGCCTTCTTGATCTCCTCTTTGTCCCCCTTCGCCGACACTTGGTATGGCGCCGGGGCCAGCATCCTTGTTAACACAGGATCTGCTGAGTCTTTGGGAAGAGGGGCCTAACACCTAATTCTTTCCGCCTTCTTGATCCAGCCCTGGTCGAAGATGGTTTTCTCAGTATATTGTTACAAGATATTTAACTAAGCTGTGTTCAGAGAGTCGAGGGCCTACCGATGTATCTGGATGGTTGCAGTCGAGGCCGATGTCTTTGGTAGTATCCGGCCACTATTTTTGTGTCTCGAAGAATAACTTCCACATTCCTTTGTGCGTCATGCCAAAGAAGTGCTGAAGAGTCCGTGGTCCTTCCGGATTGAACTCCCACATGCGGAGGGGCCGTCGCTGCCACAGTAGGACCCGGCGGACTAGCATTACCTGGATTACATTGATGAGGCCGGTGTCCTTCTCAAGGAGGCTCCGGATGCAGCTTTGTAGCGTCTGCACTTCGTCCGTTGATCCCCAGTCCAGCCCCTTATTAATCCATGATGCGAGCCGCAATGAAGGGCCCGACCGGAACACAGGTGTAGCTGCCCACTTGGTGCCACGGGGTTCAGTGATGTAAAACCACTCCCGCTGCCATAGGTTGGAGGTTTCCGTGAAAGAGCCTTTTGGCCAAGGTGTATGGATGAGTTTGCTCACCGTAGCACTGCCGCACTCCGCTTGCTTCCCATCGACCAGCTTCGGCGTCATCTTAAAGGTCTTGAGCCATAAGCCAAAGTGTGGAGGAATCCGGAGAAAGGCCTCGCACATGACGATGAACGCCGAGATGTGAAGAAAGGATTCCGGAGCCAGATCATGAAAATCTAGCCCGTAATATAACATGAGTCCGCGAATGAAGGGATGGAGAGCGAACCCTAGCCCTCGGAGGAAGTGAGAGATGAATACGACCCTCTCGCTGGATCGGGGAGTAGGAATGACCTGCCGTTGGGCAGGGAGCCTCTGGGGGATTTCCGCGGTCAGGTATCTTGCCGCCCGGAGCTTCGCGATATCCTCCTCTGTGACTGAGGAGGCCACCCACCGGCCTTGAAGGTTGGGTCCGGACATGGCTAGGAGGCTCGGAACCAATAAATTGAACCTTGGGTGCTAGAACTCGAGGTTAGAAAAGATGAGGAAGTGGAAAGCGTGGAGGAGAAAGACGGGTCTGTGCCCCTTTATAAAGGCGATGAATATCAAAAACGCCTCCTCCTAGGCCTCAAAACCTGCCTATTCCGAAGGAATCATACCAACGGGACGGTTGGGTTACCCACGCCCGTATTGATGAGAATCCTATAATAAAGGGGACACGATCTCTGCTTCGACAAGACGTGCCAATAAAATCGCTTCTCGAAACATGGAGCGGGAGGCTAAAGAAGAAAAAAACGGTTCGGAATAATGACCGTGCAGGAGCGTGGTGTCGCGTTACAGAAAGTTGTCAGCAGACTGGACTCGTGAAATATTATACTCTCTGCAGTGGTGTGTGGTACTTGTTTTCCAGAGCCGGACATGTTTTCTGCGCTCGAAGTCTATTTTGGAGTATTCGGAGGAGGAACCCGCCTTGCAATGCCGAAGACAATCTGCTCGCCGAACACATCGTCATTGAAGCCTGGTTCAGGGGCTACTGAGGGAGTCCTGGAATAAGGGGTCCGCGGCCGTCCGGGCTATGTAATGTGGGCCGGACTGATGGGCCATGAAGATACAAGACAGAAGACTCTCTCCCGTGTCCGGATGGGACTCTCCTTGGCATGGACGGCAAGCTTGGCATTTGGATATGAAGATTCCTTTCTCTGTAACCGACTTTGTACAACCCTAGCCCCCTCCGGTGTCTATATAAACCGGAGGGTTTAGTCCGTAGAGACAAGGATAATCACAATCATAATCAGACAGGCTAGACTTCTAGGGTTTTAGCCATTACAATCTCGTGGTAGATCAAGTCTTGTAATACTCATATTCATCAAGATCAATCAAGCAGGACGTAGGGTATTACCTCCATAGAGAGGGCCCGAACCTGGGTAAACATCGTGTCCCCCGTCTCCTGTTACCATCGGCCTTAGACGCACAGTTCGGGACCCCCTACCCGAGATCCGCCGGTTTTGACACCGACATGCACCATCCTCCAATTTTAAATATTTTGGGCACTTATATTTGGACTAAGTTAGTGTGCCACCGTATGTACTAAGGGTTACAGCGGGTGCTAAGAAACTAGGGCGTATTGTTGTACGAGAGTAATTGCCATGCCATTTATTTGTAGGGTCACTTGCAAACTGTCAAACTCTATTCTCCTCTTACTTAATGGATGAGGCAAATCTTTTGCCTCCGTTTCGAAAAAAATATTTTCAAGAAATTCAATTTTAATTATTTTGTATGTACACTTTGCTCTCTTCCAATAATTTTGGGCACTTGTATTCGGCCAAGGTGTGCCACCATATCTCGTACAACTACCACCGTCCAGGTTTTTACGCAACATCATATATTTTTTGTCAAAGTTTGACCAAATTTTTTACCTACTCCCTCCTTTCCGGTTTATAAGGCTTAAATTTGAAATCTCATCAACCAAGGCAGATGATGAGTGGAGAAATGTACTCCATCTTGTAGTTTACAAAATTACTCAAACTTTAACCTGCATTAATTACAATATATTCATGGATGACCACTAAATGAGTAGGAATGGTTACATGCACTGGTTGGTTTCTTTTAATCCTTGCATGCATCAATTTAATGCACCTTGGAATGTGAACGTGTGGTGGAAAGAAGTGAAAATAAGACTGTATAATATGGTAAAACGAAGAAAATGAGATGAGCCCAATAAACGAAAAAAAATTCAGAACCAACGTAATTAATACGGCCACCGGCCATATGCACACATTTATTTTCCAGCACATTTCTTTATTTGATCAACGACATTTTGATATAGGGAAGTACATTCACCAATTCATTGCTAGGAGAGCAAGACCAAAGAAAACAAGAACCACAATTAGACATTTTAAAAGATATCAAATTTCCATAACTGCTCGCACTAATTGTATTACTATCTTCTCTAAGTCTTCATTGTTGATCTGTGGCTTCTCGAGCTTGCACACTTCTTTCTTCTTCGATTCTAAAGAACTAGACGTTGCTTCACATCTAATATCATCTCTAGTCTCATCTCTAGCCTCTATTCTAGCAAGGAGTGCACAAGCATCTACCAAATTTCATGCTATCAATAGATTGATGTATTCTTTTTCCCAAAACCAAAACTTGCATCCATCCTACACACAAGTTTGAGTATAAGCTGCCGATGCGTCGAATAAGGGAGCACAGCCAAATCAAAAGAAGTACTACGCACCTTATCTTTTTCGCACTTGATGAACACCCATCTGGGATGTTCTGGCGTGGTCGAAATGCGGCGCAGGTCCTACCGCGGGCAGCCATCGCACTTTATGAGCGGCAACGGTGAACTGACTAGCCGTTGGGCCAGGGCCGAGCTCGAACGGTGGCCAGCTGTGTCTTTGCCGGCGATCCGCCGACGGGATAGATTTGAGTGGCTAGAGGCGGATTTAGTACCTGCATGCGACGTGGAGGCAATGCCATTGTTGTGCGACCCGGTACCCGGACAATCCATGGCAAGGCGCAGTCGCAGCCGGCCGGAATGCTCCAAATTTGGTAGCCGCATGTGTAAAATCCCGCCTATAGTGCGAGGCAGATATAGCGTTTGACCGCCGGTGCCGGGACGAGAGAGGCACAGATCCAGCCGTCGTGCTATGGTCGGCTGGGCTACAGTGCGAGGCAGCAACTGTGTCTCCGACAGACGTGTGTGTACCTCTTCTCTTCTTGTACGTACTCTATTTATCCCACTTCCTGTGGCTTCCCACTCCCACGATATTCCTATTCTATGAACCTGTGTGTGCGTGTGTGTGCGCGCGCACGTGTGTGTTTTTTTCTAACAAAGTGTGTGTGTTAGAGAGAGCGACACATCGACCTACAGAGAGAAGGTGTGTAGTACTATGATTTAGCCGCGAGAGTTGGTGCATCCTCTCGTTTCCGGGCGTCTGGTCGAGACAGCTGCCACACCCGCTCCTGACTAGCTGGCCCACCCAAAGCCCCTCCATCGCCTGCGCGCGCTTCCCGCCCGAAACGGTCAGCGCCGCTCTAGAGAATCGGTGTCGCATTCATGCCCGGGCAGAGCAGACACGACCTCTCACTGGCGCATGCGTTGAAGGGAAGCGGATTCAACGAAGAGTGATGGTTGCTTCGTCCGTCCAACTTACTGCCAGGTCTATGTGATTTGACGGCTCATTGGTCATTATTACTGAGGTGGTACGACCGTGCTGAGTCTCAGTTGTACTATACACTTTACTTTGGTGCATGACACGTGCACCGGATGCTGGATGTCCCACGTTTCGGCGAAAGGAGGTAGAGCGTCTCCACTCTTTACAGCGGAGGAGTGCGAAATTAGCGAAAACACGGCAGCTCAGTGATTACATGGCCCACCTCACACTATCACCATATTTTTTGGACTCCGTGTGACACCTAACTCTTTAGTACACAGTACTGTAATTTCTTAGCAAGATAAAATTGTACAATGCTATGAAGCTTTCAGCTTCTGTTTCATGTATCTTGCGTCCAAGGTTGCCCCATCGCAACATTCCATCAAATACAAAGGAGACTCACATGTACGCTATTGCATCTCAATGATTCACAAATCATAGCCAATATGTTCTCCCTCCCTTCAAAAATAAGTGTCTCAACATTATGCCAACTTTAGTACAAAGTTGTACTAAAGTTGACACTTATTTTTGGAACAGAGACAACTAAAGAAAAAAATGATCCATGCAGTCCCTAGGCCTTGAACCCTGAACCCTAACCAGGCTTTAATTTGCTGGCGATGTCGAACCTTCCGAAGAAATGAAGTTTGCAACCCTTTGACAATCGAATCATTTTGTGCAGTTTCACTAAAATCGAGCTGAGCATCCCTATGGCAAAGAAATTGAAGAAGTGTGATTAGAATAAGACTAGTGGGACTAGTTGATGAGACATAAACTCATCACAAATACAGTAGAAGCCAGTAGAGATACGTGCGGGGCAAAGAAGTAGAGAAATATCCACATGGAGCGATGTGGGCAGCTGGGGCAGTGGTGCAAGCCGGCTGTAAAGGAAGTTGTACCTGAGGGATGTCAGGATGTAGCTAGAGGAGGGCAGCGGCAGGCAGCAACTGCCCACGTCATGGGAGTTAGCAAGGGATGAAGGCAACCACACCGGCTTTGTGAGAAAGAACAGTGGGGACCCCTGATCGGGACGCGCCGACAGTGGGTTCTCGCCGTTGGCGACGGCGACCGCATCTACACAAAGCATCCACCCCTTCCCCCGGCGGACGTGATCTGCCCGGATGTGTGACTAGAGATGTGGCCACAGTCGTTTTGTGCGAGAGAGTGTGAAGAGAGCAACCCCAACAAGCAACCCTGTAGGCTCCTGGCTATGTATATAGTGGAGCGGTTTCTTTTTCTCTCCAGATGAACCTATTTATATTGCGTACGTGCCACTGAAGAAAAAAACTTTATTTATAAATAACGCGGCACCGTTCATGCGTGGTTCCCGACCCTCCATTAAGTGAGTAACTACTACTAGACACGTCAAATTATCACGTGGTCTGCATCATCGTACAGAAATGAGCTCCACCGTGTCATGTGTGTGGTTGGGGAAGACGCAAAGAGTGCTACGTGCGTGGGTGCGTGCACCTCTTCTCTTCGAGCTTTGTTAATAAAAGTATAGCCAAGTACTCTACCACACGGTTATTATATGGGCAAAGAGTATAGGCAGTAATAACGACTAATGAGCCATCAAATCACGAGGCCCACCTTTCTCTATGTTTGAACGAGGAGGCAGCTATCATTTCACTCCTCGTTGAATATCCATCCGCTGCTACCTCCGCAGCATGGTTAATAATATAGCCATGTCAATCACGACGTAGAAATATCATTCACTGATACAATAGGGCTGGCTCTAAGGCTGGTGATTTTTTTTTTACTTTGTCTCTTTCTCTTTTCTATCATTTACTCATTTTACATAGGAGCACATGTAGAGGATGGCTATTCCTTTGGATGGGACTTCTTCATGGGGTTTAAGACTAAGTTGCTCCGAATATTATTCCCGCTGCCCACCACTCTGAATCGTGCCATCTATGATACTCCTATTGCAACAATGAGGTCCACTAGGTCTAGCACGTCCTGTAAGAAGAGATTGTCACGCAAAACATACATTCTTGTTGCCTTCTTCCTCATACAATACGTACTACTAGTACTACTACTACTCGTTCTCCTATAAACCTTGCGCTTGGCATCTCAAGAATGTTAACCTTGCGCTTGGCTCTTCGCCTCTTCGGGAAGTCGACCAATGATGGTACTACAGTATAGGGTGCTGGCTATCTGACACCGAATGAATTGTTGCACGTCCACCACGTGGGCGAGGGGCGAGGGAGAGTGCTTACTACTATGTCTGTTTCAATATGGACTACATACGGAGCAAAATGAGTGAATCTACACTAAAATACATCTATATACATAAGTATTTGGAGTATGTACTAGTAGTTCATATTGAAATCTGCTAAAAGACATATATTTCAAACAATATGATAATCTCTCTAACCAAGGTAGGGACGAGGAGTATACGTCTAACAGAGGGAGTAGTAAAATTTTCTCCTAGTTCTACGAGCCACCACGCACGTGGGCGAGGGAGCAGGCGTAGGTGTAGTAAGCAAGCTTCTCCTCGTCATACGACTCTGCGAGCCACCACACCCATGGGCGGGGGAGAGGGTGTACTAAGCAAGCTTCTCTGCATTCTGCGAGTTGACGGGACACATCAAAAGTAGTACAGAGCATCTCCAGTGTATAGAGCCTTGCCTCTAAGGGAGGCCCCACATGGTTTGCCTCTTATCAAATGAAAAAACCACAATGTATAGAGACTCTAACCAGCCTCTAAGATGGGCCCTAGCAGAAATTTAAAAAGTATTGATTAGCATCACATTTGTCCAATCAGTAATATTTCTCTTGTACTTTCTTATGCTTCCTAAGGCTGACAAGTGGGACCAGATGGATTGTTAAATTGTTAGAGGCAGCCTCTAAGGTTAGAGGTGATGCTAGCCAATTTTTTGTTAGAGGCAGTTCATGCAATATATAGAGGCTGCCTCTAAGAGGAGAGAGAGGTCTTAGAGGCAACAAAAAGCATACATTGTGGATGCCCTAAGTGCCTACTTTTCGGTCTATATGACTCAATTTGAAATCTCCCTAACCATAATAGATGCTGAGTGGTGGAATAAATGTGTTACTTCCATAGTTCGCAAAAGTACTGAGCATGTGAGATGGTGAACGGAGGTAGTACGACACCATTAGTACTACAGTTCTTTTGGAAGGGTTGTAGTAGTCCCTCCCATTCACATGTTCACATTTCAAGCTTCAATAAAAACGTTGCATGCAAGGATTAAGAGAAAACTCAGCAATGCATGTACTCCCTAAATCCATATAGGGTCTAAAATGCGTTTTTGAGGCTAACTTTGACCACATGTTAGAGCAATAATATTACATGCAACCTACACAAATCATACCATCAAATTCATACATGGTCATTGTACTGCTAACACATGCACGCGTTGCAATTAGTACGTACATGATACAATAGTAAACACTCACTATCTAGTAGTACTATTTCATTGCTTGGTTTAGATTTGGAATTGAGGCCCATAAACCGGAAGGGAGGGAATATTATTTTCTGGAACCATCCCCATACGGCCATACTTGATGTTTCGGAGAAGGATTATATGCCTTGCTGCAACAGTACCATCCAATCTTCATGTGTGGTGTTTTTCTTGGAAAATTATTACGAGAGGATTCTATGATGTGTGAAATGACTGGTTGTTCGTGTGTCCAGCTTACTATTGGAAAGGTATGGCTTTGAGATGTGACGGCTCATTAGTAGTATTCCTTGCGGTTGTGCACTCATAATTTGGTGCATGGCACGTGGACCCGGATGCTAGATGTCCCACATGTCGAGGAAAGGAAGTTCTGTGCTCCTAGAATGGTTTCTCGCAATGCCATCGACCTTTCAGCATTTGTTTATATATACTGTGCTAGTAAGTATAATTTCTCAGTGAGATAAAATTATACTACTACAATGCTACGAAGCTTTTAGCTTTTCTTTCATGTGTCTTGCCTTGAAGGTTTTCTTGTTACAACATTCCAAAAAATACAGAGGAAACTAACATGCATCCTAATGCATATCAATGATTCACATATCAGACCCAATATTTACTTCACAACTTAAGACAAAGTTGTGAGAAGGTGTACAAATAAAGAAAAAAATGGTCAATCAGGTCCCTAAGCATGCTTTCATTTCCTGGCCACGGTGGACATGTTGGTAGCCATTTTCACGCGGCTCGTTGATGCCCGCCAAGACATATAGCCGTTGGATGCATGCACCATCCCATCATTTTGTGCAGTTGCACTAAAATGGAGCTAAGCATCCCTGTTGACAAGGATATTGAATAAGTGTGATTGCAATAATATTGGCACTGTTGATGAAACATGGAAAGTACGCCGGCCAAGCTACAGTACGTTTTATGCAAATAACTAGAAAAGATCCACATGCAATGACGTGGGAAGATGGGTGGTGGAGCAAGGCCGGTTCCAGAGGAAGATGTACCTGAGGGTCGTCGGGATGTAACCAGGAGAGCGGCGACGGGCGAGATCTGCCCATACTGCGGCAGCGAGCAAGGGGCAAAGGCACTACCACGCCGGAGCTTGCTTAGAGAGAACGGCGGGTACCGCAGATTGGGACGCGCCACCAGTGGGTTTCCTGCATCGACGCCGGCGACCAGAGCAACGTTGCACATTATTCCTTTCCGCCGGCGGACTGGATCCGGTCGGATCAGGGACCAGCGGTGACAGAGAGAGAGTGGCCACCGCCATCTTGTGTGAGAGAGTAGAAGAGACCAACCCCAGAAAGCAAGCATTGATAATCCTGCATATATTATATAGTATAGTATAGTGGAGCGATTTTCTTTTTTCTCTCCATAACAATTGGTTTATATTCTGTATGTGCGCCATCGAGTAATAAAATCTTTTTTTTTAATAATGCGTCATCGCAATTTGTTTGTTCACTCGTGGTACATGATCCTCCATCAAGTGGACAACCAGTACACATGTCAAATTACCACGTGGGCTGCCTTTTGGATAGAAATGAGCTCCACCGTGTACCCGCGCGGGTGTGGTTGGGAAAGAGACGGGAGTACGTGTGCCGTCCGTGCACCTCTTCTCTTCGTCCACGTCCCCCACCTATGTGGGTGTGTGTGAGAGAGATACAAACATAGAGAGATGGCGTGTGCGTTCGTGAGTGTTTTCTTATGGGGGGTGATTTCGTGAGTGTATTTGTGGGAATATGTGTCGATGATATCTCAAAAAAATGTGACACATGCAATGTGTGTGAAATTGAGGCCTAGCTATATCATATATAGAGGGGGCGATCCACGAGAAGAGAGGGAGGGGTCATAGATATCGATAGAGTCGAAGAGAGGGTCAAGTGTGTGGGTGCGAGATCAATGAAGAGAGCCATCGAAATTATGTGTGTGCACGTCAAAGATATAGGGCGACTAACATACCCGAACGTCAGAGGAGAGAGGGCATGTTTGTGTGTGGCAGGGAGACATGACTAGAGTGCTCGATGTATCGGTGTCTGGGGGGAGGTAGAGACCTAACTAGAGAGGTAGATCGACTCGTATATGTGTTGAGAAGGAGAGACCTAGCTATGTCTTGAGGGAGATCGATCGACATCCATACATAAGTGAAGGACGGGAAATAGGTTGCGAGAGAGAGAGAGAGAGTGAGAGAGAGAGAGAGACAGAGGTAGAGTGTCGGAGGGGTGGTGGAGTTGCTTCTCGGAGATGGTGGGAGAGGCCTACTAGACAAACTGAGGGTACAACTGCAATATCAAGAAGAGGGGGGATGTGTTTCTGTGTGTGCGTGTGCGTGATAGATGTTTCGGGAGGCATGCATGGATGATGAAGGGGGACCATATGTGTTTGGTAAGCAGACCTAACTAGATCAGTAGATCAATTGTTGTGTGTCGGAGGAAGGGAGAGACATAACTAATGAGGTAGATCGATCGGCGCGTGCGGAAAACGAGTTATAGACGACTTAGCTAGCTATATGTATAGTGGGAGTAGTGGGAGATCGGTCGGCGTACATCCATTTGTTAGAGGCAAATAAGGCCCAGAGAGACGGATAGATAGAGAGGGATGGAGCTAGGAGGTGGTGCGAGAGGCCTACTAGATAGGGGGGAGGAGTGTGCAATTGTGAGATCGATGAAAAGAGGGGCGAGAGTTTACACGTGTGTGGGACCGTATGAGAGACATGAGGCATGGACAGAGAAAGGAGGAGATGGAAAGTGTGTGTGTATGTGGTAGGCAGACATCGCTAGAGAGTGTCGGAAAGAAGGAGTTGTGGAGACCGTGGCAGAACGACCTAAAGAAAATAAAAGAATGTGCGCGATGGATAGAATGCTGAGGGAGGGGGAGGGCGAGGAGGGCGTGTGCATCCACGAGAGAAAGTTAGTGCTAGCTACAAAGGTTAGAGGATTGTGTGGGTGTAATAGACTAACAAAGATCATAATTCATTATGAAAGTGGATTCATATATTTGAATAAGAGATCATAGTGTTATAAACCTATGCATGCATGAATATAGCGGTGATACGCGTGGTGTGGTTTTGGACATGTTATACTATAATGTGATAATGCGTGGTGTTTGCAACTCACAGCTAAATATCGAACAATCTAAATCATACTATATATCGAACAATCTCACATTTTATTTAAATTTGTGATAATGTGTGGTGTTTGCAGCTCGCAACTAAATATCGAACAATCTAAACCATACTATATATCGAACAATCTCACATTTTATTTGAATTTGTTATAATGTGTGGCGTTTCCAGCTCACAGCTAAATACTTGTATGCATAGGGGGTGGGGCACCATACATTATGTGATAAACACATTATACATATGAGACATGGTTTAGATTATGAAGATCTAGCTAGAGCTTGAAATGTACTGTGATTTGAAATCAACTTAAAGTGGATTCAAAAATTCGAGTTCGAGTTCATATAGTACACATAGTTCATATCTAACTCGACAGTAATCATGTGGTGTGTTGTGAAGATAATATACAAACGATGGTTTAACTTGACAACAATGATGATTGTAGATCTTATTAAAATAGAGAAATGAATTCAAATGGTTTAACTTGACAACAATCATGATTGTAGATCTTATTCAAATAGAGAAACGAATTCAAATTTAGTTCATATTGAAGCGGTAGTATATACGTTTGGAGTGCACTAAAATGTTCATTTGAGTAGCAGGTTACATGCTTTATACACGTAGTGAAATATTTTAATTGAACATAACATGGATTCAAAGTTTTGAATGGCATTTGTAGTAACTCATACAGTAAAACGGGACTAGACTCTCTTGTGTGGTGCGAATTGATTCCTTTTTGGTTTTTTCGTCGAGGGAAGTGCGAATTGATTTGGTACAGTACACGTTAGGCTTGTCTGGAAATTTCAACCCACGCCTTGTTGTCCCGAAATTTTAAGATATCTCTTTGTCTTGTTGTGCTCCTAAAATTCCCTCCATCTCAACCCACACCTTGCTATCCCAAAACTACAACGCGCGTGAAAACTCCCACCTCCTGCGAAATCCCGACACGCGAAATTCCCATGATACCCCTGAACCGAAAGAACCACCTAGTTCAAATTGATGGGGCTACTTTCATAACTTACCTCACATTTCGGACAAGCGCGTCCCTAAGCCATGGTTCTCGCCTCCCATCCCCTTCGCCCCCCACTCGTACACCGAGGCCACGAAAACCCGTGAAGCCCCACACCCTTCTTCATCCGCCACCCAGCCGGAGCCTCTTCCCCGACGACGTCATCCACCACAACAGCTCGATGTCCCTCATCCATGATATGTCCATTTTGCATCATGCTTTTATATTGATATTTATTGCATTATGGTCTGTTATTACACATCCTAGCACAATACTTATGCCTTTTCGCTCTTATTTTACAAGGTTTATATGAAGAGGGAGAATGCCGGCAGCTGGAATTCTGGGCTGGAAAAGGAGCAAATCTGAGAGACCTATTTTGCACAACTCCAAAAGTTCTGAAATTTCACGGAGAATTATTTTGGAATATATTACAAATATTGGACGAAGAAAGCACCTGAGGGGACCCACCAGGCAGCCACAAGGGTGGGGCCGCGCCCTACCCCCCAGGGCGTGCCTCCCTCCCTTGTGGGCCACCTGGCAGGCCCCCGATGCCCATCTTCTGCTATATGGTGAGTTTTGACCTGGAAAAAATCATAAGGAAGCTTTCGGGACAAAGCGCCACCGTCTCGAGGCAGAACCTGGGCAGATCCAATCTAGGGCTCCGGCGGAGCTATTCTGCCAGAGAAATTTCTCTCCGGGAGGGGGAAATCGAAGCCATCATCATCACCAACGATCTTCTCATCGAGAGGGGGTCAATCTCCATCAACATCTTCACCAGCACTATCTCCTCTCAAACCCTAGTTCATCTCTTGTATCCGATCATTGTCTCAAAACCTCAGATTGGTACCTGTGGGTTGCTAGTAGTGTTAATTACTCCTTGTAGTTGATGCTAGTTGGTTTATTTGGTGGAAGATCATATGTTCAGATACTCAATGCTATTCAATACCCCTCAGATTATGAACATGAATATGCTTTGTGAGTAGTTACATTTGTTCCTGAGGACATGGGAGAAGTCTTGTTATAAGTAATCATGTGAATTTGGTATTCGTTCGATATTTTGATGAGATCTATGTTGTCTTTCCTCTAGTGGTGTTATGTGAATGTCAACTACATGACACTTCACCATGATTTGGGCCTAGGGGAAGGCATTGGGAATGGGAAGTAATAAGTAGATGATGGGTTGCTAGAGTGACAGAAGCTGAAACCCTAGTTTATGCGTTGCTTCGTAAGGGGCTGATTTGGATCCACATGTTTCATGCTATGGTTAGATTTATCTTAATTCTTCTTTCGTAGTTGCAGATGCTTGCGAGAGGGGTTAATCATAAGTGGGAGGCTTGTCCAAGGAAGGGCAAAACCCAAGCGCCAGTCCACCCACATATCAAATTATCAAATTAACTAACGCGAATCATATGAGCATGATGAAAACTAGCTTGACAGTAATTCCCATGTGTCCTCGGGAGCGCTTTGCTTTATATAAGAGTTTGTCCAGGCTTGTCCTTTTCTACAAAAAGGATTGGGACACCTTGCTGCACCTTAGTTACTTTTGTTACTTGTTACCCGTTACGAATTATCTTATCACACAGCTCTGTTACCGATAATTTCAGTGCTTGCAGAGAATACCTTGCTGAAAACCGCTTGTCATTTCCTTCTGCTCCTCGTTGGGTTTGACACTCTTACTTATCGAAAGGACTACGATTGATCCTCTATACTTGTGGGTCATCAAGACTCTTTTCTGGCGCCGTTGCCGGGGAGTGAAGCGCCTTTGGTGAGTGGAATTTGGTAAGGAAACATTTATATAGTGTGCTGAAATTTACTGTCACTTGTCACCATGGAAAATAATCCTTTGAGGGGCTTGTTTGGGGTATCTTCACATCGACCAAAAGAGCAAAGAGTTGCTCCTCAACCTACTGCACCTACTGAAAATATTTATTATAAAATTCCTTCGAGTATGATAGAGAAACTGCTAGCTAATCCTTATGCAGGAGATGGAACATTACATCCCGATATGCACCTAATCTATGTGGATGAAGTTTGTGGATTATTTAAGCTTGCAGGTTTGCCCGAGAATGATGTCAAGAAGAAGGCCTTCCCTTTATCTTTGAAGGGAAAGGCATTGACATGGTATAGGCTATGTGATGATATTGGATCATGGAACTACAACCGATTGAAATTGGAATTTCATCAGAAGTTTTATCCTATGCATCTGGTTCATCGTGATCGGAATTATATTTATAACTTTTGGCCTCATGAAGGAGAAAGTATCGCTCAAGCTTGGGGGAGGCTTAAATCAATGTTATATTCATGCACCAATCATGAGCTCTCAAGAGAAATTATTATTCAGAATTTTTATGCTCAGCTTTCTCGTAATGATCAATCCATGCTCGATACTTCTTGTACTGGTTCATTTATGAAGAAGACTATTGAATTCAAATGGGATTTATTGGAAAGAATTAAACGCAACTCTGAAGATTGGGAACTCGACGAAGGTAAGGAGTCAGGTATAAACCTCAAGTTTGATTGTGTTAAATCTTTTATGGATACCGATGCTTTTCGTGAATTTAGCACTAAATATGGACTTGACTCTGAGATAGTAGCTTCCTTTTGTGAATCATTTGCTACTCATGTTGATCTCCCTAAGGAGAAGTGGTTTAAATATCATCCTCCCATTGAAATAAAAGTAGTAGAACCTATTAAAGTTGAAGAAGAAACTATTACTTATAATGTTGATCCTATTGTTCCTACTGCTTATATTGAGAAACCAACTTTTCCTATTAGAATAAAGGATCATGCTAAAGATTCAACTGTGGTTCGTAAGAGTAATATTAGAACACCTACACCCCCTGAACAAATTAAAGTTGAACCTAGTATTACCATGGTTAAGGATCTCTTGGTCGATAATATTGATGAGCATGTTATTTATTTCTGTGCTGAAGCTGCTAGAATTGCTAAACCTGACATTAAAGATAAACATAGACCCATTGCTTGCATGCCTGTTGTTTCTGTTAAAATAGGAGATCATTGTTATCATGGTTTATGTGATATGGGTGCTAGTGTGAGTGCAATTCCTTATACCTTATATCAAGAAATTATGAATGATATTGCACCTGCTGAGATAGAAGATACTGATGTTACTATTAAACCTGCCAATAGAGATACTATATCACCAATTAGGATTGTGAGAGATGTTGAAGTCTTGTGTGGTAAAATAAAATACCCTACTGATTTTCTAGTTCTTGGTTCCCCACAAGATGATTTTTGTCCCATTATATTTGGTAGACCCTTCTTGAATAATGTTAATGCTAAGATAGATTGTGAGAAAGAAACTGTTACTGTAAGTTTTGGGAATGTGTCTCATGAGTTTAATTTCACCAAATTTCATAGACAACCCCATGATAAAGAATTGCCTAGTAAGGATTAAATCATTGGTTTTGCTTCTATTGCCGTACCTCCTACTGATCCTTTAGAACAATATTTGCTAGATCATGAAAATGATATGTTTATGAATGAAAGAAAGGAGTTAGATGAAATATTCTTTAACCAAATTCCTATTTTGAAACACAATTTGCTTGTTGAAATCCTTGGAGATCCTCCTCCACCCAAAGGTGATCCCGTGGTTGAGCTTAAACAATTACCTGATACTTTGAAATATTCTTATCTTGATGAAAAGAAGATATATCTTGTTATTATTAGTGCTAACCTTTCAGAGCATGAAGAAAAGAAATTATTGAAAACTCTGAGGAAGCACCGTGCTGCTATTGGATATACTCTTGATGATCTTAAGGGCATTAGTCCCACTCTATGTCAGCACAAAATTAATATGGAACCTGATGCTCAACCAGTTGTTGATCACCAACGACGGTTAAATCCTAAGTTGAAGGAAGTGGTAAGAAATGAAATACTAAAACTTCTGGAGGCAGGTATAATTTATCCTATTGCTGATAGTAGATGGGTGAGTCATGTTCATTGTGTCCCTAAGAAGGGAGGTATTACTGTTGTTCCTAATGATAAGAATGAATTGATTCCACAAAGAATTGTTACAGGTTATAGAAAGGTAATTGATTTTCGCAAATTAAACAAAGCTACTAGAAAAGATCATTACACTCTACCTTTTATTGATAAAATGCTAGAAAGATTATCCAAACATACACATTTTTGCTTTCTAGATGGTTATTCTAGTTTTTCTCAAATACCTGTGTCAAAAGAGGACCAAGAAAAGACCACTTTTACTTGCCCTTTTGGTACCTTTGCTTATAGACGTATGCCTTTTGGTTTATGCAATGCACCTGCTACCTTTCAAAGATGTATGACTACTATATTCTCTGACTTTTGTGAAAAGATTGTTGAGGTTTCCATGGATGATTTCTCCATTTACGGAACTTCTTTTGATGATTGCTTAAGCAACCTTGATAGAGTTTTGCAGAGATGTGAAGAAACTAATCTTGTCTTGGGGCATAAAATTTCTGAAAGAGGTATTGAAGTTGATAAAGCTAAAGTAGATGCTATTGAAAACATGACGTGTCCTAAAGATATCAAAGGTATAAGAAGTTTCCATGGTCGTGCTGGTTTCTATAGGAGGTTTATTAAAGACTTCTCTAAAATTTCTAGGCCTCTCACTAATCTCTTGCAAAAAGATGTTCCTTTTGTTTTTGATGATGATTGTGTAGAAGCATTTGAAATACTTAAGAAAGCCTTGATTTCTGCACCTATTGTTCAACCACCTGATTGGAATCTACCCTTTGAAATTATGTGTGATGCTAGTGATTATGTTGTTGGTGCTGTTCTAGGACAAAGAGTTGATAAAAAGTTGAATGTTATTCATTATGCTAGTAAAACTCAAGACAGTGCCCAGAAAAATTATGCTACTACTGAAAAAGAATTTTTAGTAGTTGTTTTTGCTTGTGATAAGTTCAGATCTTATATTGTTGTTTCCAAAGAAACTATTCACACTGATTATGCTGCTATTAAATACCTTATGGAAAAGAAAGATGCTAAACCTAGACTTATTAGATGGGTTCTCTTACTGCAAGAATTTGATTTGCATATTATTGATAGAAAGGGAGCTGAGAACCCCGTTGCAGACAACTTGTCTAGGTTAGAAAATGTTCTTGATGACCCACTGCCTATTGATGATAGCTTTCCTGATGAGCAATTAGCTGTCATAAATGCTTCTCATAATACTCCATGGTATGCTAATTATGTTGTTGCTAAATTTATACCACCTAGTTTCACATACCAGCAAAAGAAAAAGTTTTTCTATGATTTAAGACATTACTTTTGGGATGACCACACCTTTATAAAGGAGCAGATGGTGTTATTATACGTTGTGTACCTGAGCATGAACAGGAACAGATCCTACGCAAGTGCCACTCCGAAGCTTACGGAGGGCACCATGCTGGAGATAGAACTGCACACAAGGTATTGCAATCTGGTTTTTATTGGCCTACTCTCTTCAAGGATGCCCGTAAGTTTGTCTTGTCTTGTGATGAATGCCAGAGAGTTGGCAATATTAGTAGACATCAGGAAATGCCTATGAATTATTCACTTGTTATTGAACCATTTGATGTTTGGGGCTTTGATTATATGGGACCTTTTCCTTCCTCCAATGGGTATACACATATTTTAGTTGCTGTTGATTACGTTACTAAGTGGGTAGAAGCTATTCCAACTAGTAGTGCTGATCATAACACTTCTATTAAGATGCTTAAAGAAGTTATTTTTTCGAGGTTTGGAGTCCCTAGATATTTAATGACTGATGGTGGTTCACATTTTATTCATGGTGCTTTCCGTAAAATGCTTGCTAAATATGATGTCAACCATAGAATTGTATCTCCATATCACCCTCAGTCTAGTGGTCAAGTAGAATTGAGCAATAGAGAGATTAAATTGATTTTGCAAAAGACTGTTAATAGATCTAGAAAGAGTTGGTCTAAGAAACTAGATGATGCATTATGGGCTTATTGAACTGCTTATAAAAACCCTATGGGTATGTCTCCGTATAAGATGGTTTATGGAAAAGCTTGTCACTTACCTCTTGAACTAGAACATAAAGCTTATTGGGCTATTAAAGAGCTCAACTATGATTTCAAACTTGCCGGTGAGAAGAGGTTATTTGACATTAGCTCACTTGATGAATGGAAAACCCAAGCTTATGAGAATGCCAAGTTGTTGAAAGAAAAAGTTAAAAGATGGCATGATAAAAGGATACAAAATCGTGAGTTTAATGTAGGCGATTATGTTTTGCTATACAACTCTCATTTAAGATTTTTTGCAGGAAAGCTTCTCTCTAAATGGGAAGGTCCTTACATTATCGAGGAGGTCTATCGTTCCGGTGCCATCAAGATCAACAATGCCGAAGGCACCCACCCGAAGGTGGTAAACGGTCGAAGAATCAAACATTATATTTCAGGTAATCCCATAAATGTCGAGACGAATATTATCAATACCGTAACATCGGAGGAGTACATAAGGGACACTTTCCAGAACGTTTTAGACTCCGAAAAGGAATAGGTATGTGGTACGGTAAGTAAACTGCTACTTCTTGAGCTTGTGTTGGTTTTTCCCTTGAAGAGGAAAGGGTGATGCAGCACAGTAGAGATAAGTATTTCCCTCAGTTAAGAACCAAGGTATCAATCCAGTAGGAGAAGAACGCACAAATCACCAACACCTGCACAAACAATCAAACACTTGCAGCCAACGCGATAAAGGGGTTGTCAATCCCTTCACGGTCAATTGCAAAAGTGAGATCTGATAGAGATAGATAAACAAAAGATAAAATATTTTTAGGGTTTTTTGGTATATATATCTGAAAATAAAAGATTGCAAAATAGTAGATCGGAAAGTAATATGACGGAAAATAGACCGGGGGCCATAGGTTTCACTAGAGGATTCTCTCATGAAGGCAAATAATACGGTGGGTGAACAAATTACTGTCGAGCAATTGATAGAAAAGCGCAAAGTTATGACGATATCCAAGGCAATGATTATGCAATATAGGCATCACGTTCGTGTCAAGTAGACTGACTCCTGCCTGCATCTACTACTATTACTCCACACATCGACCGCTATCCAGCATGCATCTAGAGTATTAAGTTCATAAAGAACGGAGTAACGCTTTAAGTAAGATGACATGATATAGAGGAATAAACTCAAGCAATATGATGTAAACCCCATCCTTTTATCCTCGATGGCAATAATACAATACGTGCCTCGCTACCCCTACTTTGTCACTGGGTGAGGACACCGCAAGATTGAACCCAAAGCCAAGCACTTCTCCCATTGCAAGAAAAACCAATCTAGTTGGCCAAACCAAACCGATAATTCGAAGAGAAATACAAAGATATCAAATCATGCATATACGAATTCAGAGAAGATTCAAATAATATTCATAGATAAGCTGATCATAAATCCACAATTCATCGGATCTCGACAAACACACCGCAAAAGAAGATTACATCGGATAGATCTCCAAGAACATCGAGGAGAACATGGTATTGAGAATCAAAGAGAGAGAAGAAGCCATCTAGCTACTAGCTATGGACCCGTAGGTCTGAGGTAAACTACTCACGCTTCATCGGAAGGGCAATGGTGTTGATGTAGATGCCCTCCGTGATCGAATCCCCCTTCGGCAGGATGTCGGAAAAGGCCCCAAGATGGGATCTCACGGGAATAGAAGGTTACGGCGGTGGAAAAGTGTTTTCGTGGATGCCTCTGGTGGTTCTGGAATATATGTGAATATATAGGAGGAAGACCTAGGTCAAGAGGTCACCGAGGGGCCCACAAGGCAGGGGGCTCCCTCCCCCCCTAGGGCGCGCCCTCCACCCTTGTCGCCGCATCGTGGCTCTTCTGACTTGGACTCCAAGTCCCATGGGTGTCTTCTGGTCCAAGAAAAATCATCGTGAAGTTTTATTCCGTTTGGACTCCGTTTGGTATTCCTTTTCTGCGAGGCTCAAAAAGAAGGAAAAAATAGAAACTGACACTGGGCTCTAGATTAATAAGTTTGTCCCAAAAATAATATAAAATAGCATATTAATGCATATAAAACATCCAAAACAGATAATATAATAGCATGGAACAATAAAAAATTATAGATATGTTGGAGACGTATCATAAACCGACTCCAAAACTGTTCTAATGGCAATTTTTCTCCGTTTTGGAATATTTAAAAAATTATGAAAATTAAAAGTAGTCCGAAAAGTGCACGAGGAAGCGACAAGGCAGGGAGGCGCGCCCTACCCCCCCTGGGCGCGCCCCCCACCCTTGTCGCCACCTCGTGTGCCCTCCGGAGTCTGTTTTCTTGCACGATACTTCTTTTAGTCGGTAAAAATTCATTATATAATCTCCCGAAGGTTTTGACCACCGTACCACGGCAAAACCCTCTGTTCTTGTTTCATGCTGTTTTGCCTGGTAGATCTGAAAATATGTCGTCCCAAGATTCGGAGGGAGAGAGCTATGTAGCTGATTATATCATAAACCCAAAGGTTTATGGGGTTGAGAAGCATTATGGTTGGACTACAGAAGGAGAAGAAGATTATGATCCAAAGGGAAAGGAGGAGACAAGCTCAGATGAAGATGAAGCTCCATTACCCCAACCTGGGGACATGCACGTGGAGTTCAAAAAGTCAAGTCTCCCTAATAAGACAAAGAAACCTAAGATCGAGTTTATCCCTTTCCGTCTTTTGCAGGTGAACAAGCAAGAATTATGCAAAAAGATATTAACATTGGAACAGGAGATCTCTAACCTGAGGGGGGAAAGTCTAATCCTCAAGCGTAAGTTGAGGAAAAAGGATAAAACTTCATCATCAACCACTCCATCATCACCACCTCCGAAGAAAGAGATCTAAATACATGGGTATGGGCTCTCCCCTTGGCAAGTGCCAAGCTTGGGGGAGGTGCACCGGTATCGTATCACCATCACACCTTTACTTTTAACGTTTTTCTTAGTTCGATCCTTTTGGTTATATCTTGATCTAGTAGAATAAAGTTTTAGTATGATCTAACTTTGAGTTTTGTTTTGAGATCTATCTATGTAATCGAGTCCGTGAGTTATATATAATAAAGAGTAGTTTTGAGTTGAGGGCTTTGCTTTCTTGCTATGATCTTGAGGGAATAAATAAAAGAAAGAATTAAAAGAAATAAAAAGATTGTATAATGATCTTATGGAGAGTGATGACTTCACATATAAAGAGTATGATGAATAAAAGTTGTTGAGAGTTGACAAACATAGTTTTGGTCATTATTGCAATTAATATGAAGTAATAAAGAAAGAGAGGTTTCACATATAAATATACTATCTTGGACATCTTTTGTAATTGTTAGCACTCATTAAAATATGACATGCTAAAGTGTTGATGTTGGACAAGGAAGACAACATAATGGGTTATGTTTTCTTATATCCAAGAAGAAGTTATAGTGTCTTGGATCCTCCAACATGTTGAGCTTGCTTTTCCCTCTTTTGCTAGCCAAATCCTTTGCACCAAGTACAGATACTACTTGTGCATCCAATTATCCCTTAAACCAGTTTTGCCATGAGAGTCCACCATACCTACCTATGGATTGAGTAAGATCCTTCAAGTAAGTTGTCATCGGTGCAAGCAATAAAAATTGCTCTCTAAATATGTATGATCTATTAGTGTGAAGAAAATAAGCTTTATACTAACTTGTGATATGGAAGAAATAAAAGTGACGGACTGCATAATAAAGTTCTTTATCATAAGCGGAAATATAAAGTGACATTCTTTTGCATTAAGATTTTGTGCATCCAACCATAAAAGCGCATGACAACCTCTGCTTCCCTTTGCGAAGGGCATATCCTTTACTTTTATCTTCTACCCTTATACAAGAGTCATGGTGATCTTCACCTTTCCTTTTTACACTTTTCCTTTTGGCAAGCACTATGTGTTGGAGAAGGATCCGGATATATATACCCACTCGGATGTAGGTTATCATAAAGTATTATTGTTGACATTACCCTTGAGGTAAAAGGTTGGGAGGCGAAACTATAAGCTCCTATCTTTCTCTGTGTCCGACTGAGGCTTTGAACCCATAAGTATCACGTGAGTGTTAGCAATTGTGAAAGATTAAATGATAGTTGAGTATGTGGACTTGCTGAAAAGCTCTTGAATTGACTCTTTCCAATGTTATGATAAATTGCAACTGCTTCAATGACTAAGATCATAGTTTGTTAGGTTTCAATGAAATTTCTGATTCATACTTTACCTTGTGAACAAATTGTTACTTTAGCATAAGAAATTATATGACAATATTTGTTGCTGTTCTAAAGATGATCATGATGCCCTAATGTCCAAATTTTATTTTATCGACACCTCTATCTCTAAACATGTGGACATATTTTTTGATTTCGGCTTTCGCTTGAAGACAAGCGAGGTCTAAGCTTGGGGGAGTTGATACGTCCATTTTGCATCATGCTTTTATATTGATATTTATTGCATTATGGGCTGTTATTACACATCCTAGCACAATACTTATGCCTTTTCTCTCTTATTTTACAAGGTTTACATGAAGAGTGAGAATGCCCGCAGCTGGAATTCTGGGCTGGAAACGGAGCAAATCTGAGAGACCTATTTTGCACAACTCCAAAAGTCTTGAAATTTCACAGAGAATTATTTTGGAATATATAAAAAATATTGGGTGAAGAAAGCACCTGAGGGGACCCACCAGGCAGCCACAAGGGTGGGGGCGCCCTACCCCCCAGGGCGCGCCTCCCTACCTTGTGGGCCACCTGGCAGGCCCCTGATGCCATCTTCTGCTATATGGTGTGTTTTGACCTGGAAAAAATCACAAGGAAGCCTTCAGGATGAAGCGCCGCTGTCTCGAGGCGGAACCTGGGCAGAACCAATCTAGGGCTCCGGCGGAGCTGTTCTGCCGGAGAAACTTCCCTCCGGGAGGGGGAAATCGAAGCCATCGTCATCACCAACGATCATGTCATCGAGAGGGGGTCAATCTCCATCAACATCTTCACCAGCACCATTGTAACACCCCCAGTGGTTAACTACAATAATCACCCTTTTGATAATGCCAAGTCAGCATGATTAACAGTGCATGATCATCAGTTGCATCATAATGCATTTCAACTCCTAAGTCAAAATTCAAATTTAAATGAAAGTGAAATATAAAAGTTGACCAACATGAAAACTAAATTGTTCATTAAGTGGCAAATATTGCAGAGACTATTCTAAAATTGAAACCAACGATTAATAAATTAATTAGATGGCTCTAACATATTTAAAACAGTAAGGATTAATGCATATTAATTATTATAAAAATTGTGGGAGCTCCTATTTTCTCCTAACCAATTTTTGGTAGTGGTAGGTATTGCCTAGTATTTGTTGGAGTAATTCCTAAGTTTTACAAAATTCATATAGAGCCCTAACTATTTGCTAAACAGGAGCTGTGGTTAAATAAAAAGAAAAAGATAAAAGAAAAGCAAAACAGAAAAATAAAAAAAAGAAAGCAAACCCCCCTCTTCCCCCCCCCCCCCCCGGCGGCCCAACTGGGCCACGGCTCCTGGCCGGCCACCCCACCCCATCCCCATATCCCCCCCCCCGACGAAACCTACCCCACCCCCACCCTCCCCTCCCCCCATCTCCTCTGTCCCGAATGGATCGGGGGAGGGAGGAGGCCGCCGCCGCCCGCCGCTCCACCGTCGCCCGGCGACCCCGGCGACCGCGCCGCCCCGCTCCCGACGCCTCGCCCGCGCCCCATCGTCTTTCTCGCCACGGACCGCCCCCAGCAGGAGCCGTTCCCGACCCCGCCGCCCGACGCCACCTCCGGCGCCCCGCGCCCGCACCGTCGGCCGGCCCTGCCGCCCGCCGCCTCAACGGCCTCCCCAACCACCACCGCCGTCGCCCCCTCTTCAGCCCCATGTGAGCCGCTCGCCGCCCCGCTCTTCCCCCCCGTTGCCCGCTCGTCGCTCTCCGCTGCCCCGCTGCGCGCGCGCTCGGGCGCGCCTCGGCGTGCTCTGGCCGCCGCCCGGCCGCGGTGCCCGCTTGCCTCCTCTGGCCCGCGCACGCGCTCACCCCCGCCTCGCCTGCCCCGCTCGTGCCCGCCACCGCTCCGCCCCTGCCTCCGGCCCGGCAACTCCGGCGCCGGCCGCGACCACCGGCGGCCTGGCCGCCTCGCCCCCTCACGGCCTCGCCCGCCCTACGGGCGCCGCCTGGCCTCTGGCGCCGCGGGCGCTGCCCCTCCTCTGCTGGACATTGTCCAGTGGCCATGGCAGTGGCCCCGGACATGTCCGGCCACTGCCTGACCAGTGGGGCCCAGTGCCCCTTTTTAAAAAAAATAGTTTAAAATAATATAAATAATTAATTAATTAGTGGATTAATTAAGTTAATTAATTCTGCTTTGCTAAACTAATTAAACCTAGTTAACCTAATCATCTAGTTAAGCTAACTAACCCTGTTTTAGTTAAATTATGACTATGACATGTGGGTCCCCTTGACCCAGTTGACTGGTCAACTTTGACCTAGTCAGCGCTGACTGGACCATTTGACTTAGTCAACGTTTTAAATAAATTCAAAAAATTAATAAAAGCTTTAGAAAATCATATAAAATAATCCGTAACTCAGATAGAAAAACTTTGTACATGAAAGTTGCTCAGAACGACGAGACGAATCTGAATACGCGATCCATTCGTCCGTCACACGTCCCTAACTATCCGAACTTGCAACCGTTCCCCTCTTATCCTCTGTCCGATAATTCCAAAGACCCGGGAAATATCGTCAGATATTCTCCCGCTCCGTCTGTTACGTGTGATGCTGCGTTAGACTACCCCTAGCACCGTGTATCGTATTTGTCATGCTCATGTTTGCTATATATTTATACTGTTTCCTCCCCCTCTTCTCTCTCGATAGCCCCCGACCCCGACGTCGTCCCCGAGACCGACGCAACTCCGGAGCCCGAAGACACCATAGACGACCTTGCCCTTGCCGCCGAGCAACCAGGCAAGCCCCCCCCCCTTTGAGCATACCGATATCGCCCATTCTATTTCTCATGCTTGCATTAGAATTGCTGCTGCTGCTGCTGCTTTACCTATTCTGATGCATAGCCTCTTCATTGTAACTTGCTGTTGATAATTACCTACATATCCTAAACTGTTTAGTCTAGGCTGGGTAGTGACCTATCAGTGACCCCACTTATCCCGACTGCCGCGCTGGATCGTCAGAAGACCCGATCAATGGGATTGAAGACCAGGACCCGACACCGCACATCACCCCCCTTAGTTGTAACGACACTGCAGCGTTACTATCGAGTGTCGAGGGTGAAACCTCATGTAGCACTTCTGATGTTAACTCTGTAGAGTAGTTATTCGGTCGTGGTCATCGAGGGTGATTCCTCCTTCACCGCTTCCGATAACGACGCTGTCGTACAACACCTCAAGTGTGGACCCAGTGAGGGTGATTCCTCCTAGTTCACCTTGACGGATACATCGAGTGGGAATTCAATGAGGGTGATACCTCGGATTCCCTGATGTTATGGACACACGGATACTTGGACTTTACAATGTTACTTGGAAAGGCGGGTCGACCCTGAGGGGTACCCGCGTGTGATGTGAAGGCGGGTTGCCAGTGTGGTGCCCGAGTGGTGAATACGAGGCGCGGCCGGGCATTCTTAACCCTTGCAGCAAGTCCTCGAGACGGGGCGACGGGGTCACATCTTTCGCGAGTCTCTGCTCGTTACCGCAAGCCCTAGTCCATTAACGATTTGGATATTTGATCCGAGCAGGCCTCTGGTCTGATAGCACTAACCATCACGTGGGCATAGTATGGGCGTTCTGCATCGTATGCATCAGCCGAAAGCTCTGTCAGACGTCTAGTTCAGCATCGCGGCACGGACGGACCGGCGCCTTCCTGTAGTGTTGGTGCCTGGCTTCACCGTGTGCGCAACGACCCGGAGGGCGAGGGGCGATGGCCAAGACCCCCTTGCGCTTAGGA
The DNA here is from genome assembly GCA_011799875.1 of Thinopyrum elongatum. Lineage (NCBI taxonomy): Eukaryota > Viridiplantae > Streptophyta > Magnoliopsida > Poales > Poaceae > Thinopyrum > Thinopyrum elongatum. The sequence goes on along the minus strand of CM022302.1, from coordinate 401,429,502 downwards.
TGTAGACCGGCGGGGACCTCTCTGCTGAGCTGTAGGTAGGGTTGCAATGTGTCGTTTGACCGAGGCCGGGCATGACCCAGGAAAGTGTGTCCGGCCGGAGTTAATCGAGCGTGTTGGGTAAGTTGGTGCACCCCTGCAGGGAAGAAAACTTCTATCGATAGCCTGTCCTACGGTAAAGGACACTCGGAGTTGTATCCCGATCGATACAACTAGAACTGGACCCTTGAGACGTTAACAGGTTGATGACTGTATTGGCTCTGGGATCGCTTTCTCACAGGGAGTCGAGAAAGGATCTCAGGACGAGGTTTGATGACTTTATGGCTCTGGGATTGCTTTCTCGCAGGGAGTCGAGAAAGGATCTCTGGGTGAGGTTGATATTATTACTGCTACATTATATGGTATTGTTCTACTCTCTTCTACGGCTGCAAGACCGCTGAAGATGCTAGTCTTCGATAGGACTAGGCCTTCTCTCTATTCTGGCATTTCTGCAGCCCAGTCCACATATACAGCCTCCCCTTGATAATGTTGCATATGTAGTGTAGATCCTTGCTTGCTGAGTACTTCTGAGTACTCACGGTTGCTTTGTTTTCCTTTTTCTCCCCATATCAGTTTGACGTGACCAGAGGACGGAGCCCCCTGAGACAGATGCCCCGACGATCGCTACTACTACTACCCAGAGGATGGATACTACTACGAGTTGACTGACGACCAGGAGTAGGATCGGAGGGTCCCAGGCAGGAGGCCTTCGCCTTTCGATCGTAGTGTTTTATTTTGCCCCGCCTTTCTAAAGGCCTTTCTGTTTCTATTTCATATCTGTACTCAGATATCTGATGCTTCCGCTGACGCTTGTTCGCAAGCTTATGTATTCGAGCCCTCGATGCCCCTGGCTTGTAATATAAAGCTTGTATGACTTTATTTATGATTTAGAGTTGTGTTGTGATATCTTCCCGTGAGTCCTTAGGCTTGATCGTGTGCATTTGCGTGTATGATTAGTGCACGATCGGGCCGGGGGCGTCACAACCATCTCCTCTCAAACCCTAGTTCATCTCTTGTATCCGATCTTTGTCTCAAAACCTCAAATTGGTACCTATGGGTTGCTAGTAGTGTTGATTACTCCTTGTAGTTGATGCTAGTTGGTTTATTCGGTGGAAGATCATATGTTCAGATCCTCAATGCTATTCAATACCCTTCTGATTATAAACATGAATATGCTTTGTGAGTAGTTATGTTTGTTCCCGAGGACATGGGAGAAGTCTTGTTATAAGTAATCATGTGAATTTGGTATTCGTTCGATATTTTGATGAGATGTATGTTGTCTTTCCTCTAGTGGTGTTATGTGAATGTCGACTACATGAAACTTCACCATGATTTGGGCCTAGGGGAAGGCATTGGGAAGTAATAAGTAGATGATGGGTTGCTAGAGTGACAGAAGCTTAAACCCTAGTTTATGCGTTGCTTCGTAAGGGGCTGATTTAGATCCACATGTTTCATGCTATGGTTAGATTTATCTTGATTCTTCTTTCGTAGTTGTGGATGCTTGCGAGAGGGGTTAATCATAAGTGGGAGGCTTGTCCAAGTAAGGGCAGCACCCAAGCACCGGTCCACCCACATATCAAATTATCAAAGTAACGAACGTGAATCATATGAGCATGATGAAAACTAGCTTGACAGTAATTCCCATATGTCCTCGGGAGCGCTTTGCTTTATATAAGAGTTTGTCTAGGCTTGTCCTTTGCAACAAAAAGTATTGGGCCACCTTGCTGCACCTTAGTTACTTTTGTTACTTCTTACCCGTTACGAATTATCTTATCACACAACTATCTGTTACCGATAATTTCAGTGCTTGCAGAGAATACCTTGCTAAAAACCGCTTGTCATTTCCTTCTGTTCCTCGTTGGGTTTGACACTCTTACTTATCGAAAGGACTATGATAGATCCCCTATACTTGTGGGTCATCAATCCACCGCACCAGATGAGTATCCATCATCGATCTCATTGTCCCACCGGTTCAGCCACCCCATCCTCCATCTCCAAGGAGCTGCCCTGACGTTTGCCTCATCTTTCGCGCCACCTCCATTCCCATAGCGCCGTCTTCACCTGCACCACCGAAAGAGCAGCACCATCACTGATTCCTCGGATGAAGCTGAGGCCTAATCGGCGCCACCAAAGAGGTTCTACACTAATCGCTGCACTTTCATCTTGATTCGATCTCACGGTGCTGCCGGCGCTCGGTTCCGAGCCGCCATGGCGCGGCTCCAACTACGGCAGCGTTGCCGGCCACTTCCTCCACGGCGTCGCTCCCTCGGCGGCGATGTCCACATCAGTAGGAGCTGCTGCTGCTTCAGTTCTCGCTTGTGCTGCTGGCCTGCTGCTGTGCTCTTGCTCTCAGTCCCCTACTTGGTCTGCTCTGGCTCTTGCTCGCGCTGTTGCTCTTGCTTGCGCTGCTTGTCTACTCTTGCTCGCGCTGCTGCTGCACAAGCAGTAGCTCTGGCTCTCGCTCGAGGTCCTGCTACTGCTACTCGAGATGCTGCTACACGACCAGCTACCCCGGCTCTCGCACGCGCTACTGCTCTAGGCGCTGCTGCTCCTCTGCCCCGGCTGCTCTGCGGTAGTACGTTCCCTACTGGAGTGGCTACCGATTTAGATCACTGCTACTCTGCCACTAGTGCTCGAGTGGCCAAAACTATTAGTGCACTGCTTTTCTGCTATTAGTGCATTCAGTTTCGACAGTAAAATTCAGTTTCGACAGCAAAATTCAGTTTCGACAGTAAAATTCAGTTTCGACGGTTAAATTCAGTTTTGATAGTTAAGTTCAGAGATGAGCGGCTGATGTATTTTACATCTAGCACTTTTTGGTTATGTATTTTACACCATCTCTCTATTGGAGATGCTATTAATTAGAATACCACTTCAGATTAACATTGTCTCTCTGGTCCTGCTTCAGCCTCGCCATCGTACACCTCACCGGAGCTGCTCCAACAACAAAACCCTCCATCACAGCGGAGCAGTACCCTTGGCTCCATCTCGAGACGCCTAAGATCTTCTTCCCCTCCTTCGACAGCCACATCAGCCATAGCATCCTCAGCGACCAACCCAATGATGCTGAGATCGACATGGCTTCGCCAAAGAGGTTGTACACTTGCTGCATCGCTTTTTTACTCTACATGTTTTATATATAGTCCACTGAGCACGCGTAGTAACGTGAAATATGATTAGTTTCTCCTATATAACAAGTAGTGAGGTACCAGGCAACTTAGCTATCCGTGATGGACTCTCTCGAAAGCCATCATTATTTATTTCTGCGCGGTTGAGCTGTGCATGTGTAGATGGGCCTGGGAGTTGAGCTAGTAGGGCAGTGGCTTGGGTCCAAAGTAGTAGAAGTAGCACAAAAACATTTTTGGTGTGTAGGATTTTGCCTGTTGAAGCCTGCCTACTAAATTGCCACTGGTTGAAAGGAAAAGTGAAGGGAAAACATAGGAATTAGAAAGTTTCCTATGGTACTACTATTCATGCATTTGGTTCAAAGGAATGGAGCAAAGGAAAACTGTAGGATTTGTTCCTTTAGTGTCTCTTTCAAAGAAAAATCGTAGGAATTTTAATATCCACTTGGCCCTCCTTTTCAAATTCCTATTCATGAAGAAGAAGACTAAGTGATAGTAGCATAACAGCATTATAACTGTACATTTTCTTGTGGTTTGACTTAATTTGACCATGCTTCTTTGCATTCCTGTGACCTTCCAATTCCTGTGAACCAAACACCCAAATTGACAGAAATCCTGTGATTTTAAATTCTCTGTTTTGCACATGCATTCCTATCCTATTACTATGTATTTCCTATCCCTAGGTTGTTAGAATCCTCCAATTCAAATGAGCCCTTACAGAATTACTTCTGTTACAGATAGTTGGCAAAGAAAACCTTGTGTGGTTTGTCCCGCTCCTGCCGTGCCATCGTCCACCCCAGCTCAGCTGCTCCAACGACGGAAGGGTCCACCACAGCAAGGATCCGCCCTCCAGACTGTCTTTCACTGCCTCAAATCTTCTTCCCTGCCGCCGGCAGCCACGACAACTGCATTACCATCATCAACTGAGCAGATGACCTTGAGTACTACACGGGTCCGCAAGAGAGGTCGCACTCTTTCGTTTCTGCTTATGTTATGCATCACTTAATATTACATGCTGCTTTATCGTCCTGTTCACCGATTGGACTCTGAGTCAGCTCCAAACTAATGCTCAAATTTGAGTTTTAAATGGTTGTGGGGTACATATCAGGGCCGCAATCAATAGTATATGTCTACTATCTGGTTAATCTCTGGTGTCTAGTATGAGTTTCATGATGGGTGTGAAACAAACAGTAAAGAAGCCATTATCTGTATTTTTTAACTGAAGCTATTATCTGCATGCTATCATTGGTTTTGGGTCTATCCACAGGTTGCTACCATCACTCTGGATTTCTGCATGCACTCCTTACATAATCTCACTATATTTTATTCCTATGCATGTCAGTTATTGTACACAATGATACTGAACATTTAGAGCAAAAGAGACGAGCCTTGCGTGGCAATAAAATTTCATGCAAACGTTGCTCCATGGTGGGCGCAAAGGCAGTCCCCCCTGCCCCCATTTCAGATTGTAATCAAGAGGAAGATAACTGTTCTGAGGGGGATTCAGAAGGAGCAGACCACTCCTATTTACCCCCTGAGGTCTTTGCTCTAACTTGGCATACTTATGTTGATCATATTATGCATATGGTGCCTTGCATTGCTTACTTTATGCATCAAATATGTCATCTGCTTAGTTTAGACATGCTTTGTGCGAATGCCATCTGTTTAGTTTCTATATCGTATATGTGAATTATGCATTGCCATCTTGTTTAGCCAGGCATCATATATGTGAATTTTGCAATGCCATCCTACTTAGCCAGTCATCTTATATGTGAATTATATCACACCATCCTTTTTTCATTACATAGAACAATGCCCGTGCATTGCAACGGGATATAAATATTCTAGTACGTTAGCTTGTGATTTACCTATCAATATAATGCGATTGTGTAAATAAATGTTCATCAAATTCTGAACATGAATTACCTTATATTTTGATTAGTAGTTTGGTAACTAAATTAAAGGGGAATTGGTTCAGAAGGTAAATAAATTAAGGTGATTGATTATCATATACATGGAAGGTTGGACGAAGGGGTGGTGGGAAGAAAGGTGAAATGGGAACCTTACGTTCTTTTTAAGTAGTGGAGATATTACATTTGTCAACAATGTTAGTACATTCAACTACTCTTTGTGTGCATCAGCCATTTGACACGGTGATGGAAAAATCTGGAGTGAAAACAAGGTCTTCAGAGCAGACAATGTTATCTGACGAAGCGCATATCTCACTGCTTACGGATAGCTCCTCAGAGGAAGATTCAGAGACAGATGACCAGTCCTATTTCCACCCTGAGGTATATGCTCTAACTTGGCAGGGTTATGTTGCTCATATCGTGTGTATGGTGTCTTGCATTGCTATGTCATTTGCTTAGTTTAGACATGCTTTGTGTGAATGCCACCTGTTTAGTGTCTGATTACCATATATGTGAATTATGCAATGCCATCTTCTTGCAAGACATTATATATGTGAATTATGCAATGCTATCTTGTTGCAGGGCATTATCTATGTGAATTATGCAATGCCATGCTGTTTAGCCAATCATAATATATGTGAATTATATCATGATACCCTTTTTTTGTATTACGTATTCCATTTGTCGACAATGTTTGTATATTCAACTACTCTTCCTGTGCATCAGCCATTTGAATCGGTGATGGAAGTATCTGGAGTGAACAAGGTCTTCAGAGCAGACAATGCTACCTGCTAAAGCAGACATCTTGCTGGTTACAGATAGCTCCTCAGAGGAGGATTCAGAGACAGATGACCAGTCCTATTTGCCCCCTGAGGTGTATGCTCAAACTTGGCAGGGTTATATTACTCGTATCATGCATATGTTGCTTAGTTTTTACATCATATACACAATATTGAATGCCATCTGCTTAGTTTAAACATCATATATGCGATTGCCATCTGCTTACTTGCTTAGTATATAAATCATATATTTGAATTATATCATGCCATCATGTTTACATAGACAGCATCTATCTGAATTATGGCATGCCAACCCATTTAATAAAGACATCATATAGTTATATCACCTCATCCTGTTTAGTGTTTACATAGTCATCATATTTTGAATTATGTCATTCTATCCGTCAATTATATCATGCCATCATGTTTCCATAGGCGGCATGTATGTGAATTATGGCATGCCAACCTATTTAATAAACACATCATATAGTTATATCATGTCATCCTGTTTACATAGTCATCATATTTTGAATTATGTCTTTCTATCCTATTTAGTTAGCCATCATATATGCGAAATTGTGTCATGCTATCCTGTTTAGTTAGCCATCATATATGTGAAATTGTGCCATGCTATCCTATTTGGTTAGACAACATAAATGTGAATTATTTCATGCCCTCTTTTATTCCCCACTATCCATTGCACCTGTCTGTACATTCAATTACTTTTCTTGTTTATTAGCCATTTGAATTGGAGGGGGTGATGGCAGTATCTAAGGGAGTAACAACACGGTCTTCAGAAAAGATAGTGCTACCAGTCGATGCAAATAGAACCACGATTGTACTTACCCAAGAACCAGCCCCACCACACATAACCCAGACTCTCATAGATTGTACCCCTACCTAGTTGGACAGAGAACCAGCTACACCCCTTCTAACCCCAACCCCAGCAGATAGTAACCTAGTTCCAGTTGACACAGCATCGTCTCCACCACAGAGCACCCAAACACGAGCAGTTAGTAAGGCAACTGCAATGCCCAAAGCACGAGGACCACCACTCCGAACCCCAACTCAACGCTTAAAGCAGAAGAAGAATTGTTCTCAGGTCAGGTTCCGTAGCTATGGTTCATACTCCTTTGCTCTTGCATCACTGTATTTACTCATACAAACTAATTTCAAATTTGAAGGATGGAATTGAAACTCCAATGGTGCAACAGGTATGTTTTAAACCTGTTTCTTTAACTGGTTTGCTTTTGTAACTTGCTCTATGTTGATTTCAGTTTCAATTGAATAAACAGTTATGTTCTCATGTCATGCACATTACAATTGTTGTTATTGTTTTGTAGTTTCCCACACTTATATTCTGTCTATGCTGCTTTGTCTTGAACAGATATGATTTGAACTATGTCTCTATCTTGATTTGGCAACATAAACTAGAATGATATAGACCATACAGTGACCATGGTACAAAGATATATGTTTGTTTCATGATGTTATCCTGTCCACTTTACTACTGAACTGATTTACCATAATGAGTTTCATATACAACATGGTAAACCTGTGATGTGTGTGCTTATTTCTCTTTTAGAATGCAGACAAAATATTGGAGAAGAGTACCCCGTTATGCAATGGTAAAAGAAGTAATGCAGATAAGGTTCAAGATAGTGAGACATCTTTGTTGGTCTCCAAGAAAGCTGATAAAAACTATTTTGAAGACAGTGAGACAACCCCAAAGTCCTGTCTTGATGTAGTGTTCGAGTTACTGGCCACTACTGCTGGCACAAGCTCTTCGAACTCGCTGCCTGAATTAGTTCGTCTTCTTGAGTCTCAACTTCAAGTAGTAAGACTTCGATCAGATGTGCTGCGACACAAAGCCGAAGGACTGAGGAAGTGAAAGATTGTGGATGTCGCCTAGAGGTGGGGTGAATAGCCACTTTAAAATAATTACGGTTTAGGCTTGAACAAATGCGGAATAAACCTAGCGGTTAATTTGTCAAGCACAAAACCAACAACAACTAGGTTCACCTATGTGCGCCAACAACTTATGCTAAGCAAGATAAACGACTAAGTGATAGCAAGATATATAACATGAAACACTATGGCTATCACAAAGTAAAGTGCAAAAGTAAAGGGCTCGGGTAAGAGATAACTGAGGCACGCAGAGACGATGATGTATCCCGAAGATCACACCCTTGCGGATGCTAATCTCCGTTTGGAGCGGTGTGAAGGCACAATGCTCCCCAAGAAGCCACTAGGGCCACCGTAATCTCCTCACGCCCTCGCACAATGCAAGATATCGTGATTCCACTAAGGGACCCTTGAGGGCAGTCACCGAGCCCGTACAAATGGCAACCCTTGGGGGCGGTCACCGAACCCGTACACTTTGGTAACCATTGGGGGCGATCACCGGTACCCGTCAAATTGCTCGGGGCGATCTCCAAAACCTAATTGGAGACCCCAACGCTTGCCCGGAGCTCTACACCACAATGATTGAGCTCCGACAACACCAACCGTCTAGGGCACCAAGGCACCCAAGAGGAACAAGCTCTAGGGTGCCCAAACACCCAAGAGTAACAAGCTTCTCAACTTCACTTCCACGTATCACCGTGCAGAACTCAAACCAATGCACCAAGTCCTTCTCTCCCAAATCCCACCAAAGCAACTAATGCTAGGGAGGAAAATGAGAGGAAGAACGAAGAAGAGAACACAAAGAACTCCAAGATCTAGATCCAAGGGGTTCCCCTCACATAGAGGAGAAAGTGATTGGTGGAAACGTAGATCTAGATCTCCTCTCTCTTTTCCCTCAAGAACTAGCAAGAATCATTGGAGGGATTGAGAGATAGCAAGCTCGAAGAAGGTCAAAAATGCGGGAAGAACACGAGCTAGAAGGATAATGTTCAATGGGGAAGAAGACCCATTTAATAGGTGGGAAAAAATCCAACCGTTATGTGCTCAGCCCGCACACTTGCGGTACTACCGCTCGGGTGGTAGAAACAGGAAAATAAAGCAACGGTTAGGAACCTTGGGGCGGTAATGCCGCTGGAGCGGTACTACCGCTCATCCCAGCGGTACTACCGTGGGAGAAGCAGAACACAGGAGTAGAGGAGGCAGGGCAGAGAATAGCACGAAGGTAGTACTGCAGTAGCAGTACTACTACCCGACTGGGGTGGTGCTAATGCTTATAGGCGGTACTGCCGCACTTCACTGCCGCCCTATTGCCGTTGAACCCGACACGAAAAACAGAACCCCTAGAATAAGCGGATGTACGCACGGAACTGGAACATTGGAAGTACCACTCGCAAGCGGTACTACCGCCCTACAGGGACGGTACTACCGCTTACAAGTGTTACTACCGCTGCTCAGAGCGGTACTACCGCAGGGGTGCATCAAGCAAGCCCCAAGCAAAACAAATGCAACAAGAAAACCAGAACGACCATAACTTCTGCATATGAGCTCCGAATTGAGCAAACTCAAGCTTGTTGGATAGATGACAACAAATACTATCCAACTCCCTCTATGAATGAAGAGGCAGGGGGAGTATGCCTAAGATATAGAGATGTGAAACCTCTATGAATGAAGAACCGGCAAAAACTCCAACATCAAAAACATCATAGAAGATGCATATAAGAACTCCGTTTTCGATGAACTCGAGCTTGTCATGAAGATGACCATAAGCTCTAAAACTCACAAACAGAAAAACAAATAAGAACCAAGAAAGATGATGCAAGGATGCAATGGTTTGAGCTCTGTACAACGATATGTTGAAGCTACTTCCTTGATAGCCCCTATTGATAGTACGGCAATCGATCCTATAACCCAGTCTCCCAGCTACCACCATGAGACCGGTAAAATAGAAAACCTATCAAGGGCAAACCTTTGCCTTGCACATACAATACTGCAGGATGCTGCTAACGCGACACTACAATCATAGACCCTTCAACGAAACTGTGGGCGATGCATTAATCGCAAACGGTGATGTAAAAAACCCGTCAAAAAAGATGCAAAACGTTTACGATGGCGGATACATCAAACACAGTTTAGATTTTAGTTGCGTGTGCGATGCGGGGTATACGGTTCAATTAAATGAACTGCTTACGATGAGGCAGAACAACAGAAACTGTTGGGGATATAACCCCGTGGTGTGACCCGCCCGGGAGGGGCCGGGTTACACTGTTGGCGACTCAGAGATATAGCCTAAGTAGGCCCAAGAGACTAGATATGGAACCCGGAGGGCGACTTACGTGATGAACCACCGGAAGCCCAGGCCCAGAAGATGGTGCGACACCCGACGCTTGTAAGCCGCCCGACAACGACTTGCCTGGCAAGGCAAGGCGACTTAAAACCTGAGTCGGTCATGTTGTGTGATCCAACCTGGACTCTTGTAAGCCCATGGCCTCGACCTGTGTATATAAAGGCGAGACCCTGCGGCGGGTTAACTCAAGTGACAATCGATCGAGAGCTAGGTTAAGTGATTCCGCTCCCTTGTAATCGATATTGAATCAATACAACTCAAAGCAGGAAGTAGGCTTTTACCTCGTTGGTGAGGGGCCGAACCTGGGTAAACCTTGTGTCTTTCGTCCCGCTCAACCCCTTCAAGCTAAACCTACGTTGCGATGGCTCCACACCTAAGTCCTTTCACAAGGGCATCTGCCGTGACAAAACCATGACAGTTGGCGCCCACCGTGGGGCCAGCGCACGGTGGTTTTGAGTTCTTGAAGGGCTCTTTCTCAGGGATCGAGGGATACGCCATTGGCAGGATGACCAAGAGTCGCCGCGACAAGCTCTACATCGACGATGCTGGCTGGGGCCCCGAGGCCGACTCAATCGAGTACGGGTACCAGGTCCCCTTCGGCGGGATTCACGTCTTCATCGGCAAGATTGGCGGATCAGAGCCTGAGCCAGACATCTGCACCGACATTGTCGAGATGGCTCGGTGTGCGCAACCCGTCAGGACTCAACCTGGCCAGAAGCGTGTCTTCGTTGGATTTGCGCATGGCACGGACCTTGCAGAGGATTCTGTGTCCGGAGAAGAGACTCTCATCTACTCAGGTGATGAGTCCTCAATCGGAGAGACGGAGTCGATCTACCAGCTTCAGGACAGCGGGCTTGGGGGCTATTCCGATGGTGACATTATTCCGGATCCCTATGAGCCGTCGTGCCGGGCTGCTATCTTCATGGCTAGCACAGGGCCGGCTCTTAATTCATCAACAGCCGTAGCTATGACATCTAGTTGGGCGGCTGCGGCGGCTGCGGCTGGCGGGTCAGCTCGGTCGCCGGCTCAGGTTTTGTCTGAACTCTTGGGCACTTTGACAACCCTGTTAGCAACAGAGGTTACTGCAGCGAATCAAGCACAGCATAATGCGGAGGTTGCAAAGGTGCGAGATGAGGTGGCCAAAGCCCAGGAAGAGCTTAATGCAGAGAATGCAAGGATGGCAACCGAGCGGGCCCAGTTGGATGCTGAGTCGCAGCGTATAAGGGCAGAGGCTTTTCGCCTAAGTTTGGATTAGGATCCCTCCAACGCTGTTCTTCGAAGGAGGCACCAAACCCGCCTGCCTTCGCAGTATGAGGCACGGAACCTTTTTAACATGCCTGGGGCATGACCAAGTAATCCGCCAGGCACAACCCGGGCTGCGGAGGCGCCAGGGAGCGGGGCGGTGGCTCAGCCCCGACTGCCAGACCCGCCCCGTAGAGATCAGACGCTGACTCAGCAATTTTTGACACCGCCTGGTCACTATTCTAACCCGATGGACAACATGTTAGCGGCGGCAACTCGGCTGGCCGCGATTCCAATCGAGGGTGAGTCGCCGGTTGCGGTGGAGACCCGGAATGCGGTTGAACTTCTTCGTACAGCTGTTGCACAACAGGCGGCTTACACGTACAGCCGTGACCGTGTTCATTCAACCCCTCGCCATAGTTGCATTAACAGCCAGTGCGTTGAGTCGCCGGCGGTTTCCAGCAGCGAGCGGTGTCGTGACCCGCCCCGTGATACTAACCCGCCCCGGGATCTTAAACCGCCTCATGATGATAATCTGGTGGTCAGCGCTCAGGCGATCGTAGATGAAGCCAGATCTCGTCGTAGGCGGCAGCTCAATTGGGGGCTTATCAGCAGCCTCCGGCGACCCCTTCAACCTCAATGGGAGCTGGAACAATTTCTAGGACGGTTAGAGTGCCCTGCTTAGTGCCAGCTCTGCGTAATGAACGTCTGCCTAATTATACAGCTGATCTCCCACCCGAAGGCTGGATTGAGAGCTATGAGTTAGCCATGGAGATGTTGGATGTCAACAACGCAGTCTGTGCTATGTATTTTAGTATGATGTTGGATGGGCCAGCTCGTACATGATTAAAAGGATTGCCTCCTAATTCCATCAATTCATGGGAAGAATTGGAGGCGCGGTTTATTAAAAACTTTCAAGGGACGTGCAAGCAGCCCCTTATGATTGTTGACCTAGATCACTGTGTGCAGCGTGAGGATGAGTCGGCCCATCATTGGGTCTGGCGGGTCTCAGCCATTATTCACTCATCTGATAACATCACAGGAGCCCAGGTGGTTCTGATTTTGGAGAAAAACTGTCGTTTTGTGCCTCTTAAGCAGAAGCTCGAGCGGCTTAAGCGTCATTGCCAGGAGATGGGTGAGCTCATGGCGGCTCTCACCAAATATGCCGACTCTGATAGTACAAAGGATCCTGGTTCGGATGAGGAGGATAACTTCGGCAAGAGCAAGAAGAATAGCAATGCTAAAGGTCAACAGCAGAATGTGACAGGGAGCAATAATAATAACCAAGGTAATGGTGGTAAGCACAGACACCCGGATGGCGGGTCAGATCTAGTAGCTAACACCAATACTGGTTATAAAAATCAGCACCAAAACGGTAATGGCAAGCCGCCCTTTGGAGGCAAGAATTTTAACCTTGAAGCAATGCTCAATGACCCTTGCCCGAAACATAGCCTGCCTAATAAGCCGGCTACTCATGCCTGGAAGATTGCTTCATCATGAGGGAGTACAGGAGTTATAGTCTTAATCACGACAATAATAATGGACCACCTGGCGGGTCAGGGTCCGGCTCTCAGGGACCCGGCTTTGGTGGCGGCGGCTCAAACTCTGGCTATCAAAGTCAAGGTAACCATGCCGGCCATAATCAGCACCCGGGTCAGGGCAGCAGCAAAGTAATCAATCAAGATACCAGAGTAATCCTAAGCAGCTCAACGGGGGTCAGTACCACGTTTTCACTACAAGTCTTTGCAAGCGAGATCAGAAGGTTCATAAGCATGCGGTCAGTACCGTTGAGCCGGCAATACCTCAATACTTATGATGGTCAGAATATCCGATCACATGGAGTCGGGAGGATCACCCGCCACATGTTGTTAACCTGGGTCAGTTAGCCCTGGTAGTGGCTCCTCGGGTTGGTGGTTACAAGTTCACTAAAGTTCTCATGGATGGGGGCAGCAGCATCAACATTTTGTATTACGACACTTTTCGTCGGATGAATTTAACTGACAAGGATCTTAAGCCGTCTTCCACATTCTTCCATGGTGTGGTGCCTGGTAAGTCGGCATATCCTGTCAGAAAGATTGCCCTGGAAGTCGCCTTCGGTGATGACTATGATTACAGAGCAGAGACATTGTGGTTTGAGGTGGTCAAAATCAAGAGTCCGTATCATGCCTTGTTTGGGCGGCCGGCTTATGCTAAGTTCATGGCTCGCCCTTGCTACGTTTATTTGCAGCTCAAGATGCCAGGGCGAAAGGGTACAATTATGGTCCATGGTGATCAGAAAATCGCTTTGGAATGCAAGTAAGGAGATGTAGCTTATGCAGAGTCGGCTTGCGCCACCGAAGAGTTGAAGTTCTATAAGGATAATGTTGACCCGACTGATATGACCCCTCTGAAGAAGCACACCACTGAGCAAGACCCTTTGCTGAAGTTTAAGTCGGTTGATGATACCAAACAGGTTGACTTTGTCCCTGGCGACTCATCTCAGCAGTTTACAGTGGGGGCTAATATGGATCCTAAATAGGAAAGCGCGCTCATCGAGTTCATCCATGAGAATCGGGATATCTTTGCATGGAAATCTTCTGACATGTCGGGTGTACCGAGAGAATTCGCTGAGCACACTCTTAATGTGGATCCTAAGTTTAAACCAGTCAAGCAGTTCCTCCGTCGTTTCAATGAAGAACGACGTAAGGCTATTGGAGAAAAGGTAGCCCGGCTCTTAGCAGCTGGGTTTATCGTGGAGGTTTTTCACCCTGAGTGGTTGGCTAATCCCGTACTTGTACTCAAGAAGAATGGCACGTGCCGTATGTGTGTTGATTACACAGATCTTAACAAGGCTCGTCCAGCTGATCCGTTTGCTCTCCCCCGTATTGACCAGATCATTGATGCAACGGCGGGTTGTGAGAGCTTATGCTTCCTGGATGCTTATTCTGGTTATCATCAGATTAAGATGGCAGTCAAAGACCAACAGAAGACATATTTTATTACACCTTTTGGGGCTTTCTGCTATGTTTCTATGCCTTTTGGACTCAAGAGTGCCCTGGTGACTTATCAGTGTTGTGTTCAGAATTGTTTTCACAATCAGATTGGGTGCAACGTTCATGCTTATGTGGATGATATTGTGGTTAAGTCAAGGAAGAAGGAGACTCTCCTTGAATACTTGAAGGAAACCTTTGATAATCTCTGGGTCTACAAAATGATGCTTAACCCGGCCAAGTGTGTTTTTGGTGTACTTGCAGGTAAGCTATTGGGTTTCCTAGTCTCAGAATGGGGCATCGAAGCTAACCCGGAGAAAATTAAGGCTATCACGTCACTTTCTAAGTCGGCGTGTATCAATGATGTCCAGCATGTAGCGGGTCGTATTGCGGCTTTGAGCCGGTTTATAAGTCGCCTGGGAGAGAAGGCAATTCCTATTTATCAGGTGATGAAAAAGACAGATCACTTTGTCTGGAGCGATGCTGCTAATCAAGCATTTGAAGACCTCAAGAAACAGTTAGCTGAGCCGCCTGTCTTAGCTGCTCCTATAGACAAAGAGCCTTTGCTCCTGTACGTGTCCGCTAACAATAAAGCAGTCAGTGTAGCAGTTGTTGTGGAGCGCAAGGAGGTAGGGAAGGAGTACCATGTTCAGCGGGCGGCTTATTATGTTAGTGAGATCTTGACTGAATCCAAGCAAAGATACCCACACTGGCAGAAGCTGGTGTTTGGGGTGTTCATGGCGAGTCGAAAGTTGAAACATTATTTCCTTCGGCATCCCATTACAGTAGTCAGTTCTGCTCCTTTGGGGGATATCATTCAAACCAGAGAGGCTACTGGCCGGGTTGCTAAGTGGGCAATTGAGCTTGGGTCTCATAATTTGAAGTATGTGCCAAGAACTGCCATCAAGTCTCAAGCTTTGGTGGATTTCATCAATGACTGGACAGAGTTGCAGACACCAGAGGAGAAACCTGACAACACATATTGGACAATCTACTTTGATGGGTCCAGATAGTTGGAGGGCTCGGGGGCTGGAGTTATTTTGACTTCCCCACGAGGTGACAAATTTTGTTATGTTTTAAGGCTAATGTTTCCTTGTACTAACAATGCAGCTGAATATGAGGCTTTACTCCATGGCCTTCGTATGGCTAAAGAGATGAATCTAAGCTGGGTCAGGTGTCTGGGCGACTCAGACCTTGTGGCTCAGCAAGTCTCAGGCAAGTGGGATTCTAAAGACCCGCTCATGGCGGCTTATCGCTGAGCAGTTGATAATATTGCTGGTCACTTTAAGGGTTATCAGGTGGATCACCTTGATCGATGAAAGAACGAGGCGGCTGATGCCTTAAGCCGGCTTGGGTCTCAGCGTAAGCTAGTGCCTCCTAATGTGTTCCTTGATGTTTTACACAATCCTTCGGTCAAGTTGCCGTCTGAGGAGGATCTCGCTGTCCATGATCCAGAGGTGCAGCTGGCGGTGGCTCTTCATGTTATTCCAGACTGGATGTTGCCTTATCTGGCTTATATGACCCGGGGTGAGTTACCCGATGATGAAACTTCTGCACGACAGATTATCAGGAGATCTAAATCTATGACCATTGTCAATGGCGAGTTACACCGATGCAGTGTGACAGGCGTTTTCCAATGCTGTGTTTCTCCTGAAGAGGGCCGTGAGATTTTACGAGAGATTCATGAAGGCGATTGTGGTCATCATGCCAGCTCAAAATCTTTGGTAGCTAAAGCTTTCCGTCATGGATTTTACTAGTCAATGGCTCATGCTGATGCAGAGGATATTGTTAGCAAGTGTGATGGGTGCCAGAAATTTTCCAGACGCGCTCATGTGCCGTCTCAGGAGTTACGAATGATTCCAATAACATGGCCGTTTGCAGTCTGGGGGCTTGATATGGTTGCACCATTTAAAAGGTCCAAGGATAAGAAGACCCACCTTTTGGTGGCGGTTGACAAGTTTACCAAGTGGGTTGAGGCAGGGCCAGTTAGCAAGTGTGACGCGGCGACTGCAGTTCAGTTCGTTAAAAAGCTGATCTTCCGCTTTGGTTATCCTCATAGTATCATCACCGATAATGGCACTAATCTGTCCAAAGGAGCTATGAAAGAGTTCTGTCAAAGAGAGCATATCCGGATTGATGTTTCTTCTGTGGCTCATCCCTAGTCTAACGGTCAAGCAGAACGGGCTTATCAAGAAATTTTGAGAGGTATTAAACCACGGCTTATGGTTCCTTTGGAACGAACACCGGGTTGTTGGGTTGAAGAGCTTCCTTCAGTACTTTGGAGTATCAGAACTACACCTAATAGATCAACAGGCTATACGCCTTTCTTCATGGTTTATGGTGCAAAGGCGGTTCTCCCCAGCGATATCCATCACGACTCGCCAAGAGTGGCGGCTTATGTTGCGGCTGATAATGAGACGGCACGTCAGAACGCACTTGATGCTTTGGATGGGAACGTGACCTTGTAGTGGCCCGTTCGACGATTTATCAACAAGACCTGCGTTGCTATCATAGTCGCAGGGTTAAGTCCATGACTTTCCAGGAGGGCGACTTAGTACTCCGGCTGATTCAAGATCAGACAGATATGCATAAGTTATCTCCGCCTTGGGAAGGACCCTTTGTGGTTAGCAAGAATCTCAACAATGGCTCGTATTATCTCATTGATATACGTGAGCACAAGAAATCACATACCTCTGAGCAGGAGACAAACAGGTCGTGGAATATTGCTCATCTTCGGCCTTACTATACTTGAGACGGCTCTCGTTCTTGTACAAACATTTGTCAATGTATATTAATTTTATGATCAATATAATAAAGCCGGCATCCCTGAAATACGGGGCCTCTGTCGTTTCATCTCTATGCATATGAGTCTTTATTAGTTGATCATAAGGTCACTTGGGGGCTTCCAACCCACCGAGTTTAGCTTTCATACCCTCTTGACAGGCATGAAACGCCACATTATGAGTTAAACCTGCATGTTTGCAACTTGCTACTCCACCTAGTGACCCGCCGAACTCTTGACAAGTCAATCTTTTTCAAGACCCTGAACTCGTCAAGGTTAAAACGGCGGTTTTGAGTCACGTGAGAGCCGGCTTACAGTGAGCTAGGATAAACTCACCTATTTGTTTAGTGCTACTCCGCTATATGGCTCGTCGTACTATTAACAATCAATCTTTTTTAAGACCCTGAACTTGTTAAGGTTAAACGACAGATTTATGTCATGGAGGCCGGCTTACAGGATAAAAATGGCTATGCGGCCTTGAAAGCAAACATGAGGCCTGTGAGCCAACTTTTTTCGGTCATGCTTTGTATGAAGGCCTAACAAATATTTGAGTTATACATACTCTTTATGTCTGTTTTCCAGAAGCCTCTTATAGATGAGACGTCGCCGGGTCATGATGATCTAGGATTTATAGCTCTATGTTGAGCACCGCCAAGGGGATCTTTTCAAAAATCGGATATAGCTATGAGTTGCCCAGGTTGTTGAGTTGTTTAACTCGCCCTGGATTGTGATACAAGCCGTCGGTTGAAAGATTTACAGCCCTTTGATGAATGATCTAAGCCGCCAAGTTTTGGTTATATTGCATAACTGGCTATGTATGATAAGATCACAGAAATTGCAGCTGTTGAAGCATAAGTTAGTCAAAACATGCACAAAGGCATGGCAGAGCAGATACTTGTTTCCAAACTACCTATTACAAGGCTTCAGCTGAGCCTACAAAGTTTTCTGACAAAGTGTTTCTGGAGTTAAAATTACTCCGTTGAGCCGGCGTCGGTGCCATCAGGGTTATGGCCTGGAGGGTTGTTGTCATCTTGCTTCCTTGAGCTGGAAGCCCCAGATCATCCTGTGCCGGCTCTTCGTCGATGGCCATCTGGAGATTGGCCAAAGTCCAGTCGATGCCGTTTAAAGCTTCAAATGTGGCTTCATCATTAAGCATAACAGAAGGATCAATATCAGGGGCGAAGGTATGCTTATGCCTTGGAGGAATAAGGTCCACAATAGCATGCAAGGGCGGCTTAATATTGTTGTTGTTGTCATCATAAGCCGGCGTGTACTTGTTCAAATTCAGCTCTTCTATGAGTTTGCATGCCACTGGCCGCATCTCTCTGACACATTTGTTGAAATCTTTCTCTTCAAAGATTGACAAGTCATCATTGAACTCTGGACATCCGGTAGCTATTTCTTCCGGGTCAAGTTCTGATTGCCATGCCTTGGCCCGGCCTAGAGCAACAATGACTCCGGCTCGGGCGGCTGATAATTTAACTTCCTCAATTTGAGCCCGGCACCGTTGAGAGATGATCCAACACGGTCTTGATATGAGTTGGAGGTTTTTTGCCACCTGACAAAGCTACAAGGTTGCGCAGTGTTCCAGCATACAACTGCTCGGTCAATGAATAAGCCGCCTTCAATTTCAGCAGCATGTTCTGACCAAGATTGGCGCTTCTGGGGCCTGTTCAGATTTTTGCACAAGAATCGCCAGGCGGGTTAAAGATTATACATTGTGTCTCGCCAGGCGGGTTAAAGAAATATCAAAACAAATAAGGATTTGTATATTAAGCTTACCAAATATGGCGGCTGACATTTGAGAGATATGTTGCTTCAAGCCGGTTAACTCTTCAGTTACCGGTTTAAGCTCAGCCTCAACATCTTCTGCTATTTTTTGTAGTGCAGCCTTGTCGGTTTCCCAAGCGGTTCTTTCAGCATCAAAACCCACCTTGATTTTTTCAATTTCTTCCAAGGCAGTTTTCAGCTTTAAGTCGGCCTTGGAAGTTTCTGCTTGTTCCAGTTCTATATTTCTCTTTAAATCGCTGAGCTGCGATTCCTTCTAGTTCAACGTCTCCTGAAATACAATATTGAGGCAATGATTACAACACAAGGAGCAAGTTTTCGTGATACTGTTAATCAAGTCCCAAGCACATTGCAAGCAATATACTTGGCACTTGGGGGCTAATGTAGGTCACTTCAATCTCTATCATTAAGACCCGGCTCATCTTATCAAGTTAAGCCGGCCCTTGGGGGCTACATATTTGGCTCTGAAAAGTCATTTAAGACCCGGCTCATCTTATCAAGTTAAGCCGGCCCTTGGGGGCTACATATTTGGTTCTGTCAAGTCATTTAAGACCCGGCTCATCTTATCAAAGTTAAGCCGGCCCTTGGGTGCTACACTCTGAAAAAATTTACAAGTCTCAAGCATACTCAATATTTTTCCTATACTTCAGACTTGGGGGCTAGTATGGACATATGTATATGCACAAGGCTAAAGAGAGGTTGGATATCTCCATACCTCATATTTCTACTTCATCAACTGGACTAGCCCAGCCTCCAGGCCCCGACTTGTGTGAAGGCAGCTCAAATAGCCCGCGTACACATCACCTGCGCTGAAGGAAGAATAGCTCTCCAGATCCAGTTTGGCCTTGCCTTTTTCCAAGGAAGGTGATTCTTCTTTGGTACTATGCTTGGTTAGCACAGTCGAGGCTCCTGGCGATGTATAAGTTGTCCCGGTAATAGCAATATCATCAGAATTCTTCTCAAGAGAGATCTCTTCAATTGGCTTCGCAGGACTGGGCAGCTTAGGACTTGGCGGGTCTTGACTGGCAGCCGGGTTAATCTCAGTATTCATTTGCTCAAAGACTGTGGCGTCAGTTTGTGGTGGCGGGTCATGAGCAAGGTCTTCAAGATTTTGGATTGAAGCCTCGGGGGTCTCTGGCACCTGCCTCTCCGGCACATCAGCTTTGGGGTCCTTTGAAGACCCGCCCACCTTTTGTTTCTTGCCCGCCTTTGCTACGCCTCTGCAACAAGAATACAAGAGTTTATGAATATATTACTACAAGTCATTTATGAACAAGTGAAAATACTTACCCATGGGCAACCTTGAAAGCAGGCATTTGAGTTCCACAAGAATTGCCAGATGATGGCGGTGTTCCCTGATATTTTGAGTCAGAAGAATTAAGAGGTTGACGTATGAGACCGGCTTTTGGAAGAGATAGAGTCGGGCTATGTGGCACCTCGTTGCGATGCTTTCGAGGAGCTGGGGTGTTGGGTAAGCCGGCATTAAGTTCTTCACCGCCGCTGCTCTGGGTTGTACGCCTTGCTTCATGTTGCTGTTTCTTCAAAAGAAAGTTGGGATCCAAATGAGCAAGAGGGTGAGAAAACCTTACTTTCTGGATGACCCGCCAAGTTTTCTTTCTTGTCAAAGGTTCTGAGTCGGAGGAGACGATAATTACCTCTGCTGCATCGGCATGACTAGTCTACTTCTTCCTAAGATGAAGCAGCGTCAGTAAGTTGCATAAAGAAAAGGCCAAGAGAGTCAAGTTCTACCTCCGACTCATCTAGCTCCAGAAGGTCCTGTGCTGTTTGCTTCTTGCGGCGACCCGGAGCGTTGACTTTAGTTTTAGCCCTCTTGGTTGGAGCGGCGACTGGCAATTTCTTCTTCCAGAAAGGAGAGTTGGCCTATATACATATGAGCAATAAGTCAAAACGATGTGAAGAATAGGAGATATATAAACAGATTCAAGAGTTAATCAAATTACTTACAGGAGGAGCCGGATTAAGGGGGCAGAAAGGGTTCAGTCCCACTTTACTGCAGTTTTCCAGAGACTCCCTGTTGGGGATATAACTATTGAGTATAAACCGCCCAGGAGGGGCCGGGTTATGCTCATAGTGGTTTACCTGTATTGAAGCCCATGAAGACATAGAAGATGGCGACTTACGAAGGAGACTTAATAAGAAGGCCCAAAGCCCAAAGGCGAGTTAGGGCCCATAGATGTAAACCGCCATAAGTATATGACTTGTATTGTAAGATAGGAAAGAGTGGATACCGAGCCGGACATGTTTATGAGCCGGCCGGGATTCTGTGAACCGTCAGGCGTCAACCTGTGGATATAAAGGGACGACCCGGCGGTGGTTTAGGGACAGGTAACAAACAATCAGGAACTAGGTCAAGCGTATTCGCTCCCTGGTAATCGAAACCCTAGCAATACAACACAAAGCAGGAGTAGGCTTTTACCTCATTGAGAGGGGCCGAACCTGGGTAAACTCTCTGTGTCTTTTGTCCCGTTTAACCCCTTCAAGTTAACCTAGTTGCGATGGCTCCACGACTAAGTCCTTCCGCTAGGACATCTGCCGTGTCAAGTCCACGACAGTTGGCGCCCACCGTGGGGCAAGCGCACGGTGGTTTCGAGTTCTTGAAGGGCAACTTCGAAGGGATCAAGGGATACGCTGTGGGCCGGATGACCAAGAGTCATCGCGGCAAGCTCTACATCGATGACGAAGGCTGGGGCCCCGAGGCCGGCTCAATTGAGTACGGGTACCGGGTCCCCTTCGGTGGAATTCACGTCTTCATTGGCAAGATCGGCGAACCGGGCCCTGAGCCGGACACCTGCACCGACATCATCGAGACGGCTCAGCATGCAAAACCCGCCCGAGTTCAGCCGCCATGAGTCGTGCCTTCGTGGGATTCATCAATGGTGCGGGATCTGAGGATAAATCGGTATCTGACAGTGAGACAGTTGTCTATTCTGATGGCGAGTCATCCACCGGTGAAACCGAGTCATTGTACCAACTGCCAGACGGTTGGCTTGGGGGCTGTTCCGATGGCGATAGTATTCCGGACCCCTACGAGCCGCCGAACCGGGTTGCAATCTTCATGGCTGGTACGCAGCCAGTGCAGCACTCTTCAACTGCAGCAGCATTGATTTCCGGGTCAGCAGCGTCGACGGTAGCCGGGGAAGGAGGCCCTGCGCGCCCGCCGGCTCAAGTCTTGTCCAGTTTACTAGACGCCTTGGCAACATTGCTGACAACGGAGGTTAACCCGGATAATCAAGATCGGCATAACACGGAAGTCATGAAATTGCGAGATCAGATAGCTCAAGCTAAGGAAAACCTGGCAGCTGAAGATGCCAGGATGGCTGCGGAGCGGGTTACGTTGGATGCTCAAGCGCAGCGGATTCAATCAGAGTCTTATCGACTCATGCTAGATCAGAACGCTTCAAACGAAGTCATGAGGAGGAGGCATCAGTCTCGCCTGCCACCGGTTTACGAGGTGAGGAACCTCTTTAACACGCCAGGAGCAGGAACCAGTAACCCGCCAGTAGCGGACCGGGTTGAAACGCCTGGGACGGGAGCGCCGGTTCAGCCACGCACCACGGATCCGCCTCATCAGAACAATATCCCGCCGCAACACATGCCAACACCACCGGGTCATTACTCTAACCCTTTGGATAACATGATCGCTGCGGCGTCACGATTGGCGGCTATCCCGGTTGAAGGCGAGTCTCCAACGGCGGTTGAGATGCGGAGGGCTAGAGAGATCCTTCAGACAGCATTGGTTCAGCAGCAGGCTTATTCTTACAGTCGAAGCCGGATTCATTCCACCCCTCGCCCAAGCCGGAGTTACAGTAGGCATATTGATGAACCAGCTGTATCAAGCAGTGGGCGGAACCATAACCAGCCTCGTGGACATAACCCGGCGGGCGGTGGTGCTGATGCTCAGAACGTGGTGGATCAAGGTAGAGCACGTCGAGAGGCCGAGCTGGCGGCGCAATATGCGGCCCGTCAACCTTCTCCGGTTCGTCCGACAACTTCGGTGGAGCCAGGTGTAACCTTTAGGAATTTGGGCGTGCCATGTTTAGTGCCGGCCATACGTAATGAGCGTCTGCCCAAGGATTTTAAGGGCCCTCGCAAGGTTCCTAACTATACAGCCGATTTACCTCCTGAAGCATGGATCGAGAGTTATGAGATGGCCATGGAATTGCTAGATGTTAGCGATGCGGCATGTGCTAAATATTTCCCCCTGATGTTGGATGGAACGGCTCGCACTTGGTTGAAGGGGCTCCCTGCCAACTCCATTGGGTCATGGGCCGAGTTAAAGGCCCAGTTTATCTAGAATTTCGAAGATACGTGCAAGCAGCCTATGTCAATTGTGGATCTGGATGCCTGTGTCCAAGAAGAGGGTGAGTCCACAACCCATTGGGTGTGCTGGGTTTCGACCATCTTACATTCATCGGATCGCATCAATGCCGGTTCAGCGGTCATAATGTTGGAGAAGAATTTCCGGTTTACGCCTCTTAAGTAGAAGTTGGGTCGGCTCAAGCGCCACTGCAATGACATGGGAGAGCTGATGACGGCTCTGGTTAAGTACGCTCACTCTGATGGTACCAAGGACCCCGAGTCTGATGATGATAAGCCGGGAAAGGGAAAAAAGAGCAGCAGCACCAGAGGACAGCAGCATAATCCGACGAATCAGGGAGGCAATGGTAAGCGCAAAGCTGATAATAGTTTGGACTTTGTGGCTAACACCAACGCACAGAATAACGGCCAGCGTCGTAAAGGTAAACCGCCCCCACGGGCCGGAGGGTCAGGCTTTAATCTTGAGCAGATGCTAAATCAGCCCTGCCCAAGGCATGGGACGCGAGAAAGACCGTCTGGCCACCTCTAGAAGGATTGCTACAGCATGAAGGAGTATAAAAATTCCAATCTTTTTCAAGACAATCATGGACCAGGTGGTGGTTCAGGGTCTGGTTCTCATGGGCCGGGTTACGGCGGTGGCGGTTCTAGTTCTGGATTCCAAGGTAATCAGGGCAATCAAGGCAATCAGGGTGGCTACCATCAAGAGTCAGGTCAGGGGAATCAGCAGCAGCAATCTAGGTATCAGAGTAACCCAAAGCAGTTGAATAGTGGGCAGTACCACGTCTTCACCACAAATTTATGCAAACGGGATCAGAAGCTTCACAAAAGGGCAGTGAACGCCGTTGAACCGGCGGTTCCCCGTTACTTGCGCTGGTCTGAGCAGCCCATCGTGTGGAGTTGGGAAGATCACCCGCCCCAGGTTGATAATCCGGGTCACCTAGCATTTGTGGTTGCACCCCAGGTTGGAGGGTATAAGTTTACCAAGGTACTCATGGACGGAGGGAGCAGCATCAATATCCTTTATTACGAAACTTTCCGTCGCATGGGGTTGACAGATAAAAATCTTAAACCGTCGAATATAGTTTTCCATGGTGTGGTGCCTGGTAACTCGACGTACCCTGTTGGTAAGATAGCTCTGGAAGTTGCCTTTGGAGATGATCATGACTCTAGGTCAAAGACATTGACCTTTGAAGTAGTCAAAATTCACAGCCCGTATCATGCTCTGTTTGGACGGCCGGCTTATGCCAAGTTCATGGCACGGCCTTGTTATGTTTATCTACAGCTCAAGATGCCGGGTTACAAGGGGACCATCACAGTACATGGGAGCCGAAGGATAGCCTTGGAATGTGAAGAGGGTGGTGCAGCTTATGCTGAGTCGGTTTGTGCAACGGAGGAGTTAAAATTTTACAAGGACAATGTTGATCCGGCGGATATGACGTCTTTGAAAAAGCCAACTACAGAGCATGATCTAGTTTTGAAGTTTAAATCGGCAGATGACACTAAGATGGTTGATTTTGTTCCTGGCGATTCATCCAAGCAGTTCAGCATCAGTGCTAATATGGATCCGAAATAGGAAAGCACGCTCATCGAGTTCATTCATGAGAACCGGGACATCTTTGCATGGAAACCTTCTGACATGACAGGTGTACCGAGGGAACTCGCTGAGCACACTCTCAATATTAATCCCAAGTTTAAACCGGTCAAGCAGTTTCTTCGTCGTTTCAATGAAGAAAGGCGTAAGGCCATTGGTGAGGAGGTAGCCCGGCTCTTGGCGGCTGGGTTTATTGTTGAAGTTTTTCATCCTGAGTGGTTGTCTAACCCGGTGCTGGTACTTAAGAAGAACGACACTTGGCGCATGTGTGTGGACTACACGGATTTAAACAAGGCTTGTCCGGCTGATCCTTTTGCTCTCCCTCGTATTGATCAGATTATTGATGCTACGGCGAGTTGTGAGCATTTGAGTTTTCTGGATGCTTATTCTGGTTATCATTAGATCAAGATGGCAGTTAAGGACCAGGAGAAGACAGCTTTCATAACTCCCTTTGGAGCCTTCTGCTATGTGTCTATGCCTTTTGGGCTCAAGAGTGCCCAGGCGACTTACCAGCGATGTGTGCAGAATTGTCTTCATAATCAGATTGGACGCAATGTTCATGCTTATGTGGATGATATTGTGGTGAAATCCAGAAAGAAGGAGACGTTGATAGATGACTTGAAGGAAACCTTTGATAATCTCCGAGTTTATAAGATGATGCTTAATCCGGCCAAGTGTGTTTTTGGTGTGCCGGCGGGCAAGCTTTTGGGTTTTCTGGTGTCTAACAGGGGGATTGAAGCTAATCCGGAGAAGATCAAAGCCATTACTTCTCTGGCTAAACCGGCGTATATCAATGATGTTCAACGTCTGGTGGGTCGTATTGCGGCGCTAAGCCGGTTCATAAGCCGCCTCGGTGAGAAGGCCATCCCTTTGTATCAGATGATGAAAAAGACAGATGACTTCGTCTGGGGTAACGCTGCTAATGAGGCATTTGAGGCGCTTAAGAAGCAACTGGCTGAGCCGCCGGTCCTAGCTGCACCCGTTGATAAGGATTCGCTGTTGTTATATGTGGCTGCTAATAGCCGGGCTATCAGTGTGGCTATTGTGGTTGAAAGGAAAGAGGCAGGCAAGGAATATCCGGTTCAACGGCCGGTTTATTATATCAGCGAAGTGCTTATTGAGTCCAAATAGAGATACCCACATTGGCAGAAACTTGTATATGATGTTTTCATGGCAAGCCGGAAGCTCAAGCAATATTTTCAGGGTCACCCCATTACTGTGGTTAGCTCTGCTCCTTTAGGAGATATCATACAAAACAGGGAAGCAATAGGCCGGGTTGCCAAATGAGCCATTGAACTTGGGCCTCATGGTTTGAAGTATATGCCTCACACGGCCATCAAGTCTCAAGCACTGGTGGATTTCATCAATGACTGGACAGAGCTACAGATGCCTGAGAAAAAACCAGATAACACGTATTGGACTATTCACTTTGATGGGTCCAGGCAATTGGAGGGCTCGGGGGCTGGAGTTGTGCTTGCTTCCCCTCGAGGTGATAAATTTTGTTATGTTCTCCGTTTGATGTTCCCTTGTACTAACAATGCAGCTGAATATGAGGCCTTGCTCCACGGTCTTCGGATGGCTAAGGAGATGAACTTAAGCCGGGTAAGGTGCTTTGGTGACTCAGATTTGGTGGCTCAACAAGTCTCTGGTACTTGGGATTCTAAGGATCCCCTCATGGCGGCTTATCGACGAGAGGTGGACGTTATTGCTGGTCACTTCAAGGGTTATCAAGTTGAGCATGTTGATCGGAGGAAAAATGAAGCGGCTGATGCCTTAAGCCGGTTGGGTTCTCAACGTAAATCGGTGCCACCTAATGTCTTTCTTGACGTTTTGCATAACCCGTCGGTCAAGTTACCTACAGAGGAGGATTTGGCTATTCCTGACCCGGAAGCTCAGTTGGTGGCGGCTCTTCATGTTATTCCTGATTGGACAGTTCCATATTTGGCATATATGACCCGGGGCGAGTTACCTGAGGATGAAACCTTGGCCAGGCAAATAACCCGGCAGTCCAAGTCAATGACAATTGTCAATGGAGAGCTGCACCATTGCAGTGTTACCGGGGCGTTTCAGCGTTGTGTTTCTCCTGAAGAAGGCTGTGAGATTCTGCGTGAGATCCATGAAGGAGATTGTGGTCATCACACCGGCTCTAAATCTCTTGTAGCCAAGGCTTTTCGTCACGGTTTTTATTGGCTGACGGCTCATGCTGATGCTGAGGACTTGGTCAAAAAACGTGACGGTTGTCAGAAGTTTTCACGTCAAGCTCATGTTCCATCTCAGGAGTTGAGAATGATCCCAATCACTTGGCTGTTTGCAGTTTGGGGGCTTGATATGGTTGGACCTTTTAAGAGGTCCAAGGATAAGAAGACCCACCTCTTGGTGGCGGTTGATAAATTCACTAAGTGGGCAGAGGCAGAGCCAGTCAGTAAGTGTGATGCAGCAACAGCGGTTCAATTCATGAAGAAGGTGATCTTCCATTTTGGCTTTCCACACAGCATTGTAACAGACAATGGCACTAATCTCTCCAAGGGTGCTATGAAAGAATTTTGTCAACGGGAGCATATCCGGCTTGATGTATCGTCGGTGGCTCACCCCCAATCTAATGGTTAAGCTGAGAGAGCCAATCAAGAGATTCGGAGAGGCATCAAGCCCGGCTTATGGTTCCCTTACAGAGGACGCCGGGTTGTTGGGTAGAGGAATTACCCTCGGTGCTATGGAGCATCAACACAACGCCCAACAGATCTACGGGTTACACGCCTTTTTTCATGGTTTATGGAGCAGAGGCGGTTCTCCCCAGTGACATCCGTCACGACTCACCCCGGGTGGCAGCTTATGTTGAAGCTGATAATGAAAAGGCACGTCAGGATGCACTTGACATGTTAGACGAGGCGCGTGATCTCGCAGCGGCTCGTTCAGCGATTTACCAGCATGATCTACGTTGTTATCACAGCCGCCGGGTCAAGACCAGAGCCTTTCAAGAAGGCGACTTGGTGCTCCGGCTTATCCAGGATCAGACTAATATGCACAAGTTATCCCCACCTTGGGAAGGACCCTTTGTGGTCAGCAAGAATCTGAACAACGGGTCATACTACCTTATTGATGTTCGAGACCACAAGGACTCACGCACGTCGGAGGAAGAGACTCGCCGGCCGTGGAATATTGCTCATCTTCGGCCTTACTACACCTGAGCCATTGGCTCTTCTGATGTACATATTTTTGACAATGTATATATTAAACCGGCACCCCTGCTAAAGCAGGACCTCTGTCATCTTTTCTTAATGAGTTTTTGGTTACTTGGGGGCTTCCGGCTTATGAGCGAAGTTATAATTATCCTTTGAACCGGCTTATAAGCCAACTGAAAAAAAAACTTGGGGGCTTGCTACCCAGGTTAAAGGTACCAAAGAGAGTCTGTTGCAAAATCACAGCTCAAACATAGGTGCCCCTTGAGCACAGCTCAAAAATATTACTTGGGGGCTCCTTGATTCTAAAGAACAAAGAGTTTGTATAACCCTTGTAATAGGCTTAAAAGCCAGGCTTGGAAGCCAGGTGTATTCACCTAAAACCCTGGGTTATCCTGCCTTTTTAAGTAAGCCACTCCACCCAAGTATTCCTGGAATGACCCGCCGAACGTTTGACAAGTCAATCTTATACAGACCCTGAACTTGTCAAAGTTAAAACGACGATTGGTTATGTGAGGTCCATCTTATAAGGTTTGTATATAGGTTTAACTCAGTGGCTGTGCGGCCCGTGAAAGCACTCGATTTTCAGCCTGGCAGCCCATGAAAAGCCTCGTTTTTTTGTTTGTTTTATTCCACAGTTTTTGAGGTTTATTTGATGAGGCTTATAACGCTTTATGATCATAATTCATCCGGTGTTTATTAACCCGGCCTGGCTTTTGACTATAAGTCACCAGTATGAGATAAGATAATATCCGGTGTTTATTAACCCGGCCTGGTTTTGTTCAAAAGCCAAACAAATCTATGATGATTACCAGTGCTCAAAGTTTGGGTTCTTCCCTTACTACACCGGTTTGGTAAACCAACAGTGTGATCAAATATCACAGGTATGATATATTTCAAATTTGGTTATTCTGAAAGTCCAGCCTTGGGTATAAGCTATGTTAGCTTCCATGGTTTTATATTGGGCGTTATGACCCGTCCAGCAGTAAACCGCCAGGACACTTTTAATCCGTTGCATGCAGGAGCAGATTCCACATTGTTAATATTATAAGCATAAGTGGCATATCTTAAATGGTGGATTAGCAGTGTCATGCAAAGTAAATATGCACGATGGCATAGCAGAACAAGAGTTTAAGCTAGCCTATTACAAGGCATTTGGTGCCCAAAAGAATAGTTGCTTTAACAAGTCTTAAAGAAAGCAGCTGCTAAACCGGCCTCCGGTTTACGAGTCCTGGCCTGGCTGACTTGAAGGTTGCGGATCGTCCAGCGCCAGTTCATCTTCCTCCTCTCTACCCAGTGGCTGGAAGTCAATGGTGGTCCAATCAATCCCAGTTAAGGCCTTGAATACAGCTTCATCACTTATAAGTGTGGAGGGGTCAACATTAGGGGCATAGGTATGCTTACGGATTGGGGGAATAAGGTTTGGAGCATCATAAGTTGGCGCGTTAACTCTCTTGTTGTTGGCATCATAAATCGACTGATAATGTGAAAGATCGGTTTCTTCAGCCAATTGGCTAGCCAATGGGCGCATTTCCCTCGTCAAGGCTCTGAGGTCATCGTTATTAAACTCTGACCCGTCCTCCTTTATGCTCGGGTAGCCGTTTTCCACATCAGCCGGATCAAGATCAGATATCCAAGCTCTGGCCCGAGTCAGTGCAGTAAGAGCACCCGCCCTAGCAGCTGACTTCTTTAGCTCTTCAAACCGTGCAGGCATCATCGCCAGCCTTTCCGAAGTCTCCTTGATCAAGGTTGGGGGCGGTTTATTATGGGAAGCTGTGTAGATAACCCGTTGTACGCCGGTATATAATTGCTCTATAAGTGTATAGGCGGCCTTCAGTTTTTGCCGCATATCTGAGCCAAGATGAGCAATGCGAGTTCCTGCATCATCAAAAACATCGGTAAACCGGCAGTCTCTTACATAATACATGTTCAAAGCTTATGAAGAAGTTATTTACCAAATACGGCAGCGGTCATGGCATTTATTTGATGTTTCAAGCCAGTCAGCTCTTCAGCTACCGGTTTAAGGGCAGCCTCAGCATCCTCAGCCCTCTTCAGCAGAGTTGACTTTTCTGTATCCCAACCTGCCTGCTCGTTCTTGAAGCTCTCCTTCAGTTTCTCCATTGCTGTTAAGGCACTGGTCAGTTCCTCCTTGGCTTTGGAGGTCTCGGCTTGTTGCGACTTGATATTTTCTTGAAGGTCGGCGATTTGAGATTCCTTCTTGTTAAGATCAGCCTGCAAGAGACATGTAATTAATTACATGGCAGTGCATATTCAAAGTCCCAAGCACATAACAAGTAATATACTTGGCACTTGGGGGCTAATGTCTATTGCTTCTTATCAAAAAAAAATACAAGTCCCAAGCATGTAACAACTATCAGCTTGATGGTCAACCGGATTATAAAGGTCCTAAGTAAGAATTTTGAGCCTTACAGCATAATTAGTCTCAACTTAACATATTTGCTAAGTCGACCCTTGGGGGCTACACAGGCGAAATTGAAGATATATTATTCTAAAGTCCCGGTTCATATTGACATTATAAACCGGCCCTTGCGGGCTAGTGGAGTTGATATATATGGCTCTGGAAAGTTTGCAGAACATTCTATTCTTTTATGTCCAGTAAACTTGGCGGCTAAGGGAAGAATATGTATGCAGAGTTAACAGCATTTACCTCATATCGCTCCTTCATCATGTTCAGTAAACCGGCTTAATAATCACGGCTTGTGTACAGATGGTTTAAAAACCCAGAATGAATATCTTGGGCGCTGAGGTGGGCATAGCTTTCCAAGTCCGCCTTCCACTTGCCCTTGTCAACAGCAGAAAATTCTTCTTTGGCACTATGTTTTGACAGAGCAGTGGGGTTGTCTGGGGCTGTATACCCGACACCGGTAACTACAACATCGTTAGCTTTATCATCAGTAGCCTTAGTTGGGCTTGGCGGTTTATCAGCATGACCTATCGGATCAATTTCCATCTGCTCAACAAAGGTGTCATGATCTTGCGGTGGCGGATCATCAAGAATAGCTTGAGTATTTGTTTCAAACTGTTCCGGGTTCTTTTTCGGATCAGTTGGCGTGTTGTCATCAGCTGGTTTGTTCAATTTGGCCTTTTTGCTGGGCATGGCCTTGGCTCTGACAGAGACGCAAATAACAGGTTAGTATAATGATCAAGCATAAGGTACAAGGGGTTAGTTAAAAATGCTCACCCAGGAACAGTTTTGAGGGTTGGAATTTGTGTCCCTGTGGACTCGCCAGAGGATGAAAGGGAAGTTCCCTGGTAGTTTGAACCAGACGGATTAAGAGGTTGTCGGAAATAACCCGCCTTGGGATAAGACGTATCAGAAATAGAAGAGACCTCTGGGCGGCGTTTACGAACTGGCGAGTTCGGTAAACCGGAAGAAGTGACCACATGGCCGCTATGCCGGGTTGTGCGGCGAGCTTCGTGTTGCTGCTTCTTCAAAAGAAAGTTTGGATCCAAGTAAGCTAGGGGGTGAGAAAATCTTACTTTCCGGCTTGCTTGTTGGGTTTTCTGTGTGGGCAGAGGTTCTGAACCGGATGAGAGAATAGTTACCTCTACGTCGTTTGCGCGGCTAGCTTCTGCGTCGTCCTGATAAAAATCATCGTCAATGAGATGTATGAAAAAAGAGCCAAGTGAATCAAGTTCTACCTCTGACTCCGGATTATCATCGTCAATGTTTAACTCGGTAGGCTCGGTGTTTTTCTTCTTGGCGGGCTTCTTGTTGACCTTGGTCTTGACACGAAGTGTTTTGGCCGGTTTATCCTGCGGTTTCTTCTTCCAGAACGGATCATCACCCTGTTTAAAGATTGAAAAAATCATAAGGGAGTATTAAGAATGTGGATTAAAGCAGGAGTGGGGCAATTCTTACAGCTGGCGGTTTATTTGAAGCGCAGAAAGGACTAAGTCCTGTTTTGCTATAGTCGGTCACCAGTTCATCCAACATCTTCTTGACAGATTCAGTAATTTCAGCATCACTCAGTTGAATATCAGTGTGGCATTGAGGGTCTTTCACATCCCCTGTGTACTCACACATTAAACCGGGGCGACGGCTTAAAGGCAAAATGCTCCAAGATACCCAGCAACGGACAAAATCAATGCCTATCAAACCGTTTGCCATAAAGGCTCTGAGCTTTGAGAGCTGCGGTGCATATTTGGACCATTCCTTTGCATTGAGTCTTTGGGGGAATGGATGTGCATCGGTAAGCCGGTGAGCACGGTAACCCGGCAGAGGATTCTCGCCAGCTGGAGATGTATCTTGGCAATAGAACCAAGTTTGATTCCAATCTTTGGGATGGCTATGATGCCTAGCGTGAGGGAAGCTGACGTCTTTTCTCTTCTGAATTGAAACCCCGCCAAGTTCAGTATTGGGCCCATCCGTAAATTCAGTACGGCGGTTTAAATAGAAGAAATCTCTGAACAGGTCGACTGTGGGCTCTTCTTGCAGGTAGGCTTCACAAAACACTTGAAAATTGCAAATATTGGACACGGAGTTAGGCCCAATATCTTGAGGGTGAAGTTGGAAGAAATGAAGCACGTCACGGAAATTTTTTGATCCGGGAGGGTTGAACCCTCGACTCAGATGATCAACAAAAACGATCACTTCCCCATCCTTGGGCTCAGGAGGATTTTCTGGACCGGGGGCTCTCCAGTGGATGTCTTCCTTTTTCGCTAAAGCGCCGGTTGCAACACACCCGTTCAGTTCTTCTTCTGTAACCCGGGATTGAACCCAGTTACAGGAATAAAAGGATTTGGCCATTTATACGATAACTTGGAAAAGATTTGTGCTGGTTTAAGGTTCATGGTTAATAAGCAGAAAGTGTTGAAGCATGCATAAATGTTAAACCGGACAGTGACGTTATTAAATTACAAAGACGAGCACTTGGTGGTTTAAAAGGGGACTAATGGTACCTGGCAGGTTATTACTTTCTGAGGTTAAACCGCCTACACGGATATTGAAAGTATAGATCTAAAGTTGGAAAATGGCTAAGTGGTGAAAAACAGGTTTCACAGATTGGTGTTATAATTTTGGATCTACAGCAGTTCAGATAATGAAGAAAAATTCTAACCTAAAGTAGCGGCAGCAGGACAGTTCACATGCTCAGATGAGATCTCCTATGGAGGGGAGGCGTTCAGATATTAAAAATGAGTGCTAAACTGCTATCGCACAAGATTGGTACTATACTTAGATAAAAAACTACATGGTCTATGGAGGAACAAAGATGAACCGAGATGAACTCCGATGAACTCATGGAAACCCTAATGGGATCTAGGGGCAAAGGAAGGGAGAGGACCTACCAAGGCTGTTGAGTAGCGGAGGCGCGCGGACGAACTCTGGTCGATTCAGGTTGATGCAGCGGCCGTTGTTGAGGCAGTGGCAAAGGTCGACGACGGCGGCGGAGCTCGGGCACTGAGGCGATGCGAGGTGGAAGACAGAGACGAGGAGGCAAGGGGGGAAAGTGAAAAGGACCCCTGGCCCTATTTATAAGGTGAATGGATAGATGGCATGCGCGGGAATCAAGGAGGCTGAGATTTGGGCCTCGTGCGATATTAATGCAAGATGACGTCATGGCGGGTTAGCATAATGCTGGGAGCAGATGTCGTGGCGGGTTATAAATTTTCATAAGGACTGATGATGAAGGATTCTTTCTAAGTGAAGTATTGAAGATTGATATGAACAAGTTCACATCAACCTGGAGCCTAATGTTGGGGATATAACTATTGAGTATAAACCGCCCAGGAGGGGCCGGGTTATGCTCATAGTGGTTTACCTGTATTGAAGCCCATGAAGACATAGAAGATGGCGACTTACGAAGGAGACTTAATAAGAAGGCCCAAAGCCCAAAGGCGAGTTAGGGCCCATAGATGTAAACCGCCATAAGTATATGACTTGTATTGTAAGATAGGAAAGAGTGGATACCGAGCCGGACACGTTTATGAGCCGGCCGGGATTCTGTGAACCGCCGGGCATCAACCTGTGGATATAAAGGGACGACCCGGCGGCGGTTTAGGGACAGGTAACAAACAATCGGGAACTAGGTCAAGCGTATTCGCTCCCTGGTAATCGAAACCCTAGCAATACAACACAAAGCAGGAGTAGGCTTTTACCTCATTGAGAGGGGCCGAACCTGGGTAAACTCTCTGTGTCTTTTGTCCCGTTTAACCCCTTCAAGTTAACCTAGTTGCGATGGCTCCACGACTAAGTCCTTCCGCTAGGACATCTGCCGTGTCAAGTCCACGACACTCCCCAAGCAGTGTCTGAAGGAAATATGCCCTAGAGGCAATAATAAAGTTGTTATTTATATTTCCTTATATCATGATAAATGTTTATTATTCATGCTAGAATTGTATTAACCGGAAAATTAGTACATATGTGAATACATAGACAAACAAGAGTGTCACTAGTATGCCTCTACTTGACTAGCTCGTTGATCAAAGATGGTTAAGTTTCCTATCCATAGACATGAGTTGTCATTTGATGAACGGGATCACATCATTAGAGAATGATGTGATTGACAAGACCCATCCGTTAGCTTAGCACGATGATCGTTTTAGTTTGTTGCTATTGCTTTCTTCATGACTTATACATGTTCCTATGACTATGAGATTATGCAACTCCCGAATACCGAAGGAACACTTTGTGTGCTATCAAACGTCACAACGTAACTGGGTGATTATAAAGATGCTCTACAGGTGTCTCCGAAGGTGTTTGTTGAGTTGGCATAGATCGAGATTAGGATTTGTCACTCCGAGTATCGGAGAGGTATCTCTGGGCCCTCTCGGTAATGCATATCATATGAAGCCTTGCAAGCAATGTGACTAATGAGTTAGTTACGGGATGATGCACTACGGAACGAGTAAAGAGACTTGCCGGTAACGAGATTGAACTAGGTATTGAGATACCGACGATCGAATCTCGGGCAAGTAACATACCGATGACAAAGGGAACAACGTATGTTGTTATGCGGTTTGACCGATAAAGATCTTCGTAGAATATGTGGGAGCCAATATGAGCATCCAGGTTCCGCTATTGGTTATTGACCAGAGATGAGTCTCGGTCATGTCTACATAGTTCTCGAACCCGTAGGGTCCGCACGCTTAACGTTCGATGACGATCGGTATTATGAGTTTATGTGTTTTGATGTACCGAAGGTTGTTCGGAGTCCCGGATGTGATCACGGACATGACGAGGAGTCTCGAAATGGTCGAGACATAAAGATTGATATATTGGAAGGCTATGTTTGGACACCGGAAAGGTTTCGGATAGGTTCGGGCATTTTCCGGAGTACCGGGGGGTTACTGGAACCCCCCGGGGAGTCAATGGGCCTTATTGGGCCTTAGTGGAAGAGAGGAGGAGGCGGCCAGGTGGAGGGCGCCTCCCCCCCAAGGCCAATCCGAATTGGGGTGGGGGGCCAGCCCCCCCTTTCCTTCTCCCTCTCTCCCTCTTCCTTCTTCTCCTACTCCAACTAGGGAAGGGGGAAACCTACTCCTACTGGGAGTAGGACTCCCCCCCCCCCTTGGGCGCGCCATAGAGAGGGCCGGCCCTCCCCTCCTCCACTCCTTTATATACGGGAGAGGGGGGCACCCCATAGACACACAAGTTGATTGTTTAGCCGTGTGTGGTGCCCCCCTCCACAGATTTCCACCTCGGTCATATCGTTGTAGAGCTTAGACGAAGCCCTGCGTCGGTAACTTCATCAACACCGTCACCACGCCGTCATGCTGACGGAACTCTCCCTCAGCCTCAGCTGGACCTAGAGTTTGAGGGACGTCACCGAGCTATACGTGTGCAGATCGCGGAGGTATCGTGCATTCGGTACTTGATCGGTTGGATCGCGAAGACGTTCGACTACATCAACCGCGTTACTAAACGCTTCCGCTTTCGGTCTACGAGGGTACGTGGACACACTCTCCCGCTCGTTGCTATGCATCACCTAGATAGATCTTGCGTGTTCGTAGGTAAATTTTCGAAATTACAGCGTTCCCCTACAGTGGTATCAGAGCCAGGTCTATGCGTAGATGTTATATGCACGAGTAGAACACAAAGAGTTGTGGGCGATAATAGTCATACTGCTTACCAGCATGTCATACTTTGATTTGGCGGTATTGTTGGATGAAGCGGCTCAGACCGACATTACGCGTACGCTTACGCGAGACTGGTTCTACCGACGTGCTTCGCACACAGGTGGCTAGTGGGTGTCAGTTTCTCCAACTTTAGTTGAATCAAGTGTGACTACGCCCGGTCCTTGTAGAAGGTTAAAACAGCACACTTGACGAAAAATCGTTGTGGTTTTGATGCGTAGGTAAGAACAGTTCTTGCTCAGCCCGTAGCAGCCACGTAAAACTTGCAACAACAAAGTAGAGGATGTCTAACTTGTTTTTGCAGGGCATGCTGTGATATGATATGGTCAAGACATGATGCTATATTTTATTGTATGAGATGATCATGTTTTGTAACAGAGTTATCGGCAACTGGCAGGAGCCATATGGTTGTCGCTTTATTGTACGCAATGCAATCGCCATGTAATTGTTTTTACTTTATCACTAAGCGATAGCGATAGTCGTAGAAGCAATAGTTGGCGAGACGACAATGATGCTACGATGGAGATCAAGGTGTCGCGCCGGTGACAATGGTGATCATGACGGTGCTTTGGAGATGGAGATCAAAGGCACAAGATGATGATGGCCATATCATATCACTTATATTGATTGCATGTGATGTTTATCCTTTATGCATCTTATTTTGCTTAGTTCGACGGTAGCATTATAAGATGATCTCTCACTAAATTTCAAGGTACAAGTGTTCTCCCTGAGTATGCACCGTTGCGAAAGTTCGTCGTGCCGAGACACCACGTGATGATCGGGTGTGATAAGCTCTACGTTCACATACAACGGGTGCAAGCCAGTTTTGCACACGCAGAATACTCGGGTTAAACTTGATGAGCCTAGCATATGCAGATATGGCCTCAGAACACTGAGACCGAAAGGTCGAGCGTGAATCATATAGTAGATATGATCAACATAGTGATGTTCACCATTGAAAACTACTCCATCTCACGTGATGATCGGACATGGTTTAGTTGATTTGGATCACGTGATCACTTAGATGATTAGAGGGATGTCTATCTAAGTGGGAGTTCTTAAGTAATATGATTAATTGAACTTTAATTTATCATGAACTTAGTACCTGATAGTATTTTGCATGTCTATGTTGTTGTAGATCAATGGCCCGTGCTACTGTTCCTTTGAATTTTAATGCGTTCCTAGAGAAAGCTAAATTGAAAGATGATGGTAGCAACTACACGGACTGGGTCCGTAACTTGAGGATTATCCTCATTGCTGCACAGAAGAATTACGTCCTGGAAGTACCGCTAGGTGCAAGACCCGCTGCAGGAGCAACGCCGGACGTTGTGAACACCTGGCAGAGCAAAGCTGATGACTACTCGATAGTTCAGTGTGCCATGCTTTACGGCTTAGAACCGGGACTTCAACGATGTTTTGAACGTCATGGAGCATATGAGATGTTCCAGGAATTGAAGTTAATATTTCAAGAAAATGCCCGGATTGAGAGATATGAAGTCTCCAATAAGTTCTATAGCTGCAAAATGGAGGAGAATAGTTCTGTCAGTGAACATATACTCAAAATGTCTGGGTATCATAATCACTTGACTCAGCTGGGAGTTAATCTTCTAGTTGATAGTGTCATTGACAGAGTTCTTCAATCACTGCCACCAAGCTACAAAAGCTTCGTGATGAACTATAATATGCAAGGGATGGATAAGATAATTCCCGAGCTCTTCGCAATGCTAAAGGCTGCGGAGGTAGAAATCAAGAAGGAGCATCAAGTGTTGATGGTCAACAAGACCACCAGTTTCAAGAAAAAGGGTAAAGGGAAGAAGGGGAACTTCAAGAAGAACGGCAAGCAAGTTGCTGCTCAAGTGAAGAAGCCCAAGTCTGGACCTAAGCCTGAGACTGAGTGCTTCTACTGCAAAGGGACTGGTCACTGGAAGCGGAATTGCCCCAAGTATTTGGCGGATAAGAAGGATGGCAAGGTGAACAAAGGTATATGAGATATACTTGTTATTGATGTGTACCTTACTAATGCTCGCAGTAGTACCTGGGTATTTGATACTGGTTATGTTGCTAATATTTGCAACTCGAAACAGGGACTACAGATTAAGCGAAGATTGGCTAAGGACGAGGTGATGATGCGCGTGGGAAATGGTTCCAAAGTCGATGTGATCGCTGTCGGCACGCTACCTCTACATCTACCTTCGGGATTAGTTTTAGACCTGAATAATTGTTATTTGGTGCCGGCGTTAAGCATGAACATTATATTTGGATCTTGTTTGATGCGAGACGGTTATTCATTTAAATCTGAGAATAATGGTTGTTCTATTTATATGAGTAATATCTTTTATGGTCATGCACCCTTAAAGAGTGGTCTATTTTTGTTGAATCTCGATAGTAGTGATACACATATTCATAATATTGAAGCCAAAAGATGCAGAATTGATAATGATAGTGCAACTTATTTGTGGCACTGCCGTTTGGGTCATATTGGTGTAAAGCGCATGAAGAAACTCCATACTGATGGACTTTTGGAATCACTTGATTATGAATCACTTGGTACTTGCGAACCAGGCCTCATGGGCAAGATGACTAAAACTCCGTTCTCCGGAACAATGGAGCGAGCAACAGATTTATTGGAAATAATACATACTGATGTATGCGGTCCGATGAATATTGAGGCTCGCGGCGGGTATCGTTATTTTCTGACCTTCACAGATGATTTGAGCAGATATAGGTATATCTACTTGATGAAACATAAGTCTGAAACATTTGAAAAGTTCAAAGAATTTCAGAGTGAAGTGGAAAATCATCGTAACAAGAAAATAAAGTTTCTGCGATCTGATCGTGGAGGAGAATATTTGAGTTACGAGTTTGGTCTTCATTTGAAACAATGCGGAATAGTTTCGCAACTCACGCCACCCGGAACACCATAGCGTAATGGTGTGTCCGAACGTCGTAACCGCACTTTATTAGATATGGTGCGATCTATGATGTCTCTTACTGATTTACCGCTATCGTTTTGGGGTTATGCTTTAGAGACGGCTGCATTCACGTTAAATAGGGCACCATCTAAATCCGTTGAGACGACACCTTATGAACTGTGGTTTGGCAAGAAACACAAGTTGTCGTTTCTTAAAGTTTGGGGTTGTGATGCTTATGTGAAAAAGCTTCAACCTGATAAGCTCGAACCCAAATCGGAGAAATGTGTCTTCATAGGATACCCAAAGGAGACTGTTGGGTACACCTTCTATCACAGATCCGAAGGCAAGATATTCGTTGCTAAGAATGGATCCTTTCTAGAGAAGGAGTTTCTCTCGAAAGAAGTGAGTGGGAGGAAAGTAGAACTTGATGAGGTAATTGTACCTGCTCCCTTATTGGAAAGTAGTTCATCACAGAAATAAGTTCCAGTGATTCCTACACCAATTAGTGAGTAAGCTAATGATAATGATCATGAAACTTCAGCTCAAGTTACTACCGAACCTCGTAGGTTAACCAGAGTAAGATCCGCACCAGAGTGGTACGGTAATCCTGTTCTGGAGGTCTTGTTACTTGACCATGACGAACCTACGAACTATGAGGAAGCGATGATGAGCCCAGATTCTGTGAAATGGCTTGAGGCCATGAAATCTGAGATGGGATCCATGTATGAGAACAAAGTGTGGACTTTGGTTGACTTGCCCGATGATCAGCAAGCCATAGAGAATAAATGGATCTTCAAGAAGAAGACTGACGCTGACGGTAATGTTACTGTCTACAAAGCTCGACTTGTTGCGAAAGGTTTTCGACAAGTTCAAGGAGTTGACTACGATGAGACCTTCTCACCCGTAGCGATGCTTAAGTCCGTCCGAATCATGTTAGCAATTGCCGCGTTTTATGATTATGAAATTTGGCAAATGGATGTAAAAACTGCATTCCTGAATGGATTTCTGGAAGAAGAGTTGTATATGATGCAACCAGAAGGTTTTATCGATCCAAAAGATGCTAATAAAGTGTGCAAGCTCCAGCGATCCATTTATGGACTGGTGCAAGCATCTCGGAGTTGGAATAAACATTTTGATAGTGTGATCAAAGCATATGGTTTTATACAGACTTTTGGAGAAGCCTGTATTTACAAGAAAGTGAGTGGGAGCTCTGTAGCATTTCTAATATTATATGTGGATGACATATTGTTGATTGGAAATGATATAGAATTTCTGGATAGCATAAAAGGATACTTGAACAAGAGTTTTTCAATGAAAGACCTCGGTGAAGCTGCTTACATATTGGGCATCAAGATCTATAGAGATAGATCAAGACGCTTAATTGGACTTTCACAAAGCACATACCTTGATAAAGTTTTGAAGAAGTTCAAAATGGATCAAGCAAAGAAAGGATTATTGTCTGTGTTACAAGGTGTGAAGTTGAGTCAGACTCAATGCCCGACCACTGCAGAAGATAGAGAGAAAATGAAAGTCATTCCCTATGCTTCAGCCATAGGTTCTATCATGTATGCAATGCTATGTACCAGACCTAATGTGTGCCTTGCTATTAATTTAGCAGGGAGGTACCAAAGTAATCCAGGAGTGGATCACTAGACAGCGGTCAAGAACATCCTGAAATACCTGAAAAGGACTAAGGATATGTTTCTCGTTTATGGAGGTGAAAAAGAGCTCGTCGTAAATGGTTATGTCGATGCAAGCTTTGACACTGATCCGTGACTCTAAGTCACAAACCGGATACGTATTTATATTGAACGGTGGAGCTGTCAGTTGGTACAGTTCTAAGCAAAGCGTCATGGCGGGATCTACGTGTGAAGCGGAGTACATAGCTGCTTCAGATGCAGCAAATGAAGGAGTCTAGATGAAGGAGTTCATATCCGATCTAGGTGTCATACCTAATGCATCGGGTCCAATGAAAATCTTTTGTGACAATACTGGTGCAATTGCCTTGGCGAAGGAATCCAGATTTCACAAGAGAACCAAACACATTAAGATACGCTTCAATTCCATCCGCAATCAAGTCAAGGAGGGAGACATAGAGATTTGCAAGATACATACGGATCTGAATGTTGCAGACCCGTTGACTAAGCCTCTCTCACGAGCAAAACATGATCAGCACCAAGACTCCATGGGTGTTAGAATCATTACTGTGTAATCTAGATTATTGACTCTAGTGCAAGTGGGAGACTGAAGGAAATATGCCCTAGAGGCAATAATAAAGTTGTTATTTATATTTCCTTATATCATGATAAATGTTTATTATTCATGCTAGAATTGTATTAACCGGAAACTTAGTACATATGTGAATACATAGACAAACAAGAGTGTCACTAGTATGCCTCTACTTGACTAGCTCGTTGATCAAAGATGGTTAAGTTTCCTATCCATAGACATGAGTTGTCATTTGATGAACGGGATCACATCATTAGAGAATGATGTGATTGACAAGACCCATCCGTTAGCTTAGCACGATGATCGTTTTAGTTTGTTGCTATTGCTTTCTTCATGACTTATACATGTTCCTATGACTATGAGATTATGCAACTCCCGAATACCAAAGGAACACTTTGTGTGCTATCAAACGTCACAACATAACTGGGTGATTATAAAGATGCTCTACAGGTGTCTCCGAAGGTGTTTGTTGAGTTGGCATAGATCGAGATTAGGATTTGTCACTCCGAGTATCGGAGAGCTATCTCTGGGCCCTCTCGGTAATGCACATCATATGAAGCCTTGCAAGCAATGTGACTAATGAGTTAGTTACGGGATGATGCACTACGGAACGAGTAAAGAGACTTGCCGGTAACGAGATTGAACTAGGTATTGAGATACCGACGATCGAATCTCGGGCAAGTAACATACCGATGACAAAGGGAACAACGTATGTTGTTATGCGGTTTGACCGATAAAGATCTTCGTAGAATATGTGGGAGCCAATATGAGCATCCAGGTTCCGCTATTGGTTATTGACCGGAGATGAGTCTCGGTCATGTCTACATAGTTCTCGAACCCGTAGGGTCCGCACGCTTAACGTTCGATGACGATCGGTATTATGAGTTTATGTGTTTTGATGTACCGAAGGTTGTTCAGAGTCCCGGATGTGATCACGGACATGACGAGGAGTCTCGAAATGGTCGAGACATAAAGATTGATATATTGGAAGGCTATGTTTGGACACCGGAAAGGTTTCGGATAGGTTCGGGCATTTTCCGGAGTACCGGGGGGTTACCGAAACCCCCCGGGGAGTCAATGGGCCTTATTGGGCCTTAGTGGAAGAGAGGAGGAGGTGGCCAGGTGGAGGGCACCCCCCCTCCCCAAGCCCAATCCGAATTGGGGTGGGGGGGCGCCCCCCCCCCCCCCCTTTCCTTCTCCCTCTCTCCCACTTCCTTCTTCTCCTACTCCAACTAGGGAAGGGGGGAAACCTACTCCTACTAGGAGTAGGACTCCGCCCTTGGGCGCGCCATAGAGAGGGCTGGCCCTCCCCTCCTCCACTCCTTTATATACGGGAGAGGGGGGCATCCCATAGACACACAAGTTGATTGTTTAGCCGTGTGTGGTGCCCCCCTCCACAGATTTCCACCTCGGTCATATCGTTGTAGTGCTTAGACGAAGCGCTGCGTCGGTAACTTCATCAACACCGTCACCACGCCGTCGTGCTGACGGAACTCTCCCTCGGCCTCAGCTGGATCAAGAGTTCGAGGGACGTCACTGAGCAGAACATGTGCAGATCACAGAGGTGCCGTGCGTTCGGTACTTGATCGGTTGGATCGCGAAGACGTTCGACTACATCAACTGTGTTACTAAACGCTTCCGCTTTCGGTCTACGAGGGTACGTGGACACACTCTCCCGCTCGTTGCTATGCATCACCTAGATAGATCTTGCGTGTTCGTAGGAAATTTTTCGAAATTACTGCGTTCCCCTACAGTGTCTTCACCGAGTCATTGATCTCTTTGTCAGTCAGGCGTGTCTGGTTGTAACATTGTGAATCTTTTGGATCACCAGTGTATTTGCACATTAAGCTTCCACGCCGGCTCAGTGGTAAAATTCTCCACGCAACCCAGCAGCGGACCAAGTCAATTCCAGTTAAGCCGTTTGCCATCATGGCTCTTATCTTTGAAAATGTGGCTGAGTACTTAGCACGCTCTACGGCAGTAAGGCGGTCTGGGAGTTCATGGCGGGGACTAAGCCGGAAAGGACGGAAACCCGGCAGAGGATTTTCACCAGCTGGAGAAGTATCCTTGCAATAAAACCAAGTATAATTCCAGTCCTTGGGGTGACTAGGCAGTGCGGCTGCAGGGAAATTAACGTCTCTAATCCTCTGAATGGAAATCCCTCCAAGCTCGAGACTAGGCCCGTCGGTCATTTCAGTCTAGCGGTTCAGATAATAGAAATATCTGAACAGTTCAACATTGGGCTCTTCTCCAAGATACACTTCGCAAAAGACTTGAAAATTACATATGTTGGAGACGGAGTTGGGGCCAATGTCTTGAGCGTGAAGTTTGTAAAAATGAAGAACATCCCGGAATTTTTTTGACCCGGGTGGTGAGAAGCCACGGAGGAGGTGATCTACGAAAATAATGACTTCACCCTCTCTGGGTTGAGGAGTGGTCTCAGAGCCGGGAACCCGGCATTGAATAACCTCCTTAGGTGGTAAAACTCCCATATCTACATACTCGTTTAATGAGAGCTCGGAGACTCTGGTAGCCACCCAGTCGCATGAAGAGGGAGTCTTAGTCATGGTTGGCTGGATTAAAAAGTTGCAACCAAGGAGTAAGAGTGTGGCGGGTTACAATTGCAACAGTAAGCCGTTAAAGTGGTTACATGATGTTCCAACATGAGCAAGCCGGTTATGATTATAAGATTAAAATGTTATGATGAATCATGGAAAAGATTATAAACCGCTTTGATTGAGAGGGTAAGGCGACTCTCAGGTTCATTGATAAGTTGGCGGGTTACAAGTTCATGGTTAAGCCGCCCAGGTGCTGGCGGGTTACAAATTCATGGTTAAGTCGGCCAGGTGCTGGCGGGTTACAAATTCATGGTTAAGACAGCCAGGTGCTGGCAAGTTACAAGTTCATGGTTAAGCCAGCCAGGTGCTGGTGGGTTATAAAGTCATTATTAAGCCGCCCGAACAATGAATGGTGGGTCAACTACTTACAGATCCAAGTTTGATGAAATTTTGCTAAGTGTTGGACAAACAAGTTTTGCAGATTGCAGCTACAATTACAGATCTACGGCTGTTCGAAAAGGGGCATAATTATTAAACCTAGAATGTGGCAGCAGAAGGACTAGTAAGCACAGTAGTGATTCATAAGAAGAAGGGATCTATCTAAGATATGAGATAAAGGCTAAGGACTGCTACCACGCTATTTCTGTTTAGTTCCTGGAGTAAAGTGTGGCTTCTGGGCAGAGCATGGATGAACTTGGATGAACATCGATGAACTATCAAGAACTGACATGACCTAATGTGGATCTAAGGAAGAAGAAAGGTGTTACCTGATGATTGGAGTGAAGAGCGAATAGACTCCGCAGATTTCTGGTCCGAACAGGGTGATGCAGCGGCCTTAACGGAGTGGTCGGCGCAGTTCAACGGCAGCGGCGGAGCTCGAGTGGCGATGGACGACGCGAGGAAGAAGAGGGGTGA
The DNA here is from genome assembly GCA_011799875.1 of Thinopyrum elongatum. Taxonomy (NCBI): domain Eukaryota; kingdom Viridiplantae; phylum Streptophyta; class Magnoliopsida; order Poales; family Poaceae; genus Thinopyrum; species Thinopyrum elongatum. The sequence continues at coordinate 401,384,809 of CM022302.1, read as the reverse complement.
CAGGGGTAAAAGTGAAAAAAGGGGACCCCCCCCCCTCCCGTGCCTATTTATAAGGAAAGGTCGGTGAACAGTAAATTGGCATGTGCGGAAATCGAGGGGGCGTCATGATTATCTTAACAAAGGAGACGCCTCGATTCTCGGATGGCTAGTTAACGCAAAAAGACCCGTTGTGATGTCATCGATTTTTTCTGGATTTATTTCACATGACATCATGGCGGGTTATAAGGATTCGTTCAAGGTTAAGCATTGGAAGGAGTCCAAAGAAGATTCGCCAACCGGAGAATGAAGTTTGACATGAACAAGTTCAAATCAATCTGGGGCCTAATGCTGGGGATATAACTCCGCGGTGTGACCCGCCCGGGAGGGGCCGGGTTACACTGTTGGCGACTCAGAGATAGAGCCTAAGTAGGCCCAAGAGACTAGATATGGAACCCGGAGGACGACTTACGTGATGAACCGCCGGAGGCCCCGGCCCAGAAGAATGTGCGAGACCCGGCGCTTGTAAGCCGCCCGACGACGACTTGCCTGGCAAGGCAAGGCGACTTAAAACCTGAGTCGGTCACGTTGTGTGATCCGACCTGGACTCTTGTAAGCCCAGGGCCTCGACCTGTGTATATAAAGGCGAGACCCTGCGGTGGGTTAACTCAAGTGACAATCGATCGAGAGCTAGGTTAAGCGATTCCGATCCCTTGTAATCGATATTGAATCAATACAACTCAAAGCAGGAAGTAGGCTTTTACCTCGTTGGTGAGGGGCCGAACCTGGGTAAACCTTGTGTCTTTCGTCCCGCTCAACCCCTTCAAGCTAAACCTACGTTGCGATGGCTCCACACCTATGTCCTTTCACAAGGGCATCTGCCGTGACAAAACCACGACAGAAACGGACAGCCAGATGAAGGTTTGTGCGATATACGGCATACAGTCCACTCGGATAAACTATTTGTGATGAGGCGGAACAACAGAAACAGGCAGCCAGATGAAGGTGTGTGCGATATACGGCATACAGTTCACTCAGATGAACTGTTTGTGATTAGGTGGAACAAAAAAACGGTCAGCCAGATCAAGGTGTGCGCGATAGAGGGTAAACAGTTCACTCGGATGAACTGTTTGCGTTGAGCCAAGAGAACAAAAACGGTTCAATTTAACAAGATGTGTGTGATACGCGGCAAACAGGTCTGTAATCAGAAATGTGTGCAAAGACCGATAATAACACAGACGATTGTTGCTAATAAGACGTGTGTGTTGTGTGATGCGATTGCATACAGAACAACAACATACACACACACACACACACACACACACACTTATAAGGACATGGTTGCATAACCAAATTAAACATGCAATTACATAGGTGGCTACTACACACATGACATTTCCACACACCAAAGTAAACTATATATTACATGCATAATTAACCAGGATAAACGATCATTTGATCATCATCTACTTCTTGTGACGCTTGCCGCTACTGCTCTGCTTGTGGCTCGATCCGGTCTCATTGATTTCGGGAACGAGGCACTTCCTCATGTCAACGATCCGCCTGTGCATCTCGTAGCATATGTACATGCTCTTGGCCGCGAACCTAACGTGAGGTTCATCCAGTTGCCGCATCCAAGCCCCGTGCCAGGATACGGGACTTGTTCTGTTGGCATCCTGCTTCATCTTTTCGTAGTAGGGGCCGATGATGGCCGAGGCGAGTTCAACCAAGGAGTCCTTCTTCGTGCTGCCCTAGACCCTGTAGTGGTCACGGATTTCGACAAGGTTCTTGCAGGCCAAGCCCGTAACCATGAGCGCTTTTACATCGTTGGAGGTTTCCACCATAGCGAACTTGTAGTAGGTGCTATTGACAAACCTCGCGAAATGGTCGCAAGGCTCTGGGGCCATGCAGTAGTGGTAGATGAGGACATGATGGCGCACGCACAACTAGGCGACGGCAACCTTCTGATCTTTGCCGGGATGACCGCCGGTGTACTGGAGGTCGATGCTGATCACCTTGTACTTGTCTCGAGCAAGCAACTGCTCCGTGGTGTTGATGTAGTCCTCCACCATGGCCGGGTCGATGGTGTACACCACCGAGAGATCTGTCTCCCTCACGTGGGTCTCCACTTTATGCTCGCCGAACTCCATTGGAGCGCTGCTAGATATCCTCTTTGTATGTGTCGTCGTGGGTGTGCTTGTTGTGTTGTGGGGCGAGATCGAAGGTTGAAGAGACTAAGGTTATAATGGCCATGGGAATTAATGGGGAAGCCAGACGGCCTGGAATATCCGCACGCCCGGATGGCAGTTCTAATTTGCAGTGCGTAACTCCATCGTGTCGCACGTAACTGCATCGTGGCGACGCGTGCGGTGCAACCGCATGCATATGGGGCCCCCAACGTGATCGTGCGCAGGCCCCAACTGATGGCAGAGCGCACGCCGAGGGACGCGAGCAGAGCGCTCCGCGGTCGCCTCAACAGCGAACAACCATATATATGCAAATAGCAGTTGAACACGCAAGGAAAAGCTGTCTACAAGCTGAGCGCGTGAAGGTACGCAAGCAGAGCGCACCGACGGATGCGAGCACAGCGCGCTGCGGCACCTAACGGCGAGCAGAGGACGGCACAGTGATACGTGGCAAATAAGATGAACTATGCGAGAGATGGCGGAGACATCAAGCACGAATCAGATTAGAGTTGCGTGTGCAATACGTGGCAGACAGTTAATCCATCCGAGCTGTTTGTGATGGCATAAGCCGTGTGTGTTGTGGGCAAACGCATGCTGGTATACAACCGTCTGCGATTGATGAATTCATCACCGACGGGTTCCCTAGTGTGGTCCATGTGCGATGTGATATGCTCTGTCTGCACAACATCTATGCTCTATGTACAGAAGAACAACATATATATACTTATAACAGGACATGATTGCAAAACCAAATTAAACATCCAATTACGTTATATAACAAATACCATAAATATTGCAAGGTTCAAATTCCAGCATTACAAGGCCCAAATTCAAAGATTACAAGGTTCAAACTATTCTGACACATAAAATTCATCTTCTTCAGAATCTTTTTCATGCATTATTTCTGCGAAAGGATCAGCCACCAAGAAGTCATATAGCGGCTTGATACAGTGACTTCCGAATAATCTGTCATATGAAGTTACAAACTGAAATTTAGCTTCTGCAGAGCCTTTTCCATTCAGTTGTAGACGCCTGCGCTCTTTAGATATCCATTCACTTCTGCACAGTAAATATAGGGCAAACCTCATTACCTTGAGCAACCTTGCTTTCTCAACAAAGAACCTGGCGAATTTAATTTCTGGTGTGGTGCCTTGGTACTCGTTAAAAGTAATTTATGTGAGATGAACATCAAGGCATTCAACGGGATTGTTATATTCCCCAATATTTTCTAATTTCGGGCCTGCTAGTATCTGCAAATGAAGACAACATATTAGTGCCTAGCTGCAGATTTGAACACTTCGGGCCTCTTTGATTTGTAGGATTTCTAAAATACAAGAAAAGAGTTAAATGCCACCTTCAATCTTTCATGATAAACTTTTATCACGAAAGCATGTCAAGCGAAGGAATAAAACGCGTACAACATGTAACACCCCTTGTAATAAGCTCTGTGACACTCTGTTAAAACTGCCAAGTCATGATCATTTGCAGTGCCAAGTCATATGGGTTAATGATCCAATTCAAATTCACCTCTGAAAATCAACTCAAATTCGAAAGTGAATTATAAAGTTGATCAAACACTGTTGGGAAAATGTTCATTAAATGGCAAATAATTCAGGAACATTTCTAAAATCAATATCAAAATATTTGGAGTTGGACAAGTGACTCTAACTAGATGAAGCAGCCCCAAAACAGCAATATTAAATTCATTTAAAATCGATATTAAATCAAATGGCTTCCAAAACTGTTCAAACCACTTTTTGGTGAGAGCTAATATTGCATTGCGATATTCGGGCCAACTCCCACATTTTTCAAAAGTGCACAAGTGCCCTAAACATTTTGAAACAGAAAAGGAAGAAAATCAGAAAGTAAGAAAAAGAAAAAGGTTAAACTGGACTGGACCAAGTGCACAGTGCACTGGCCCAGCCCAGCAGGCCCATTTCCCCCTTACCTCTCTCCTGCGTGTCGCCGGCGCCTTGGCCGAGCACGTGCGCGCCGGTGGGCACGCGACACCGCGACGCCACCGACGAAATAGTGCGGCGGCGAGGATAAGGTCGAGGCCCGGTGCTCTCCCCCTGGCTTCCCCCGTCATTTCTCCACTCTCTCCCTCGCTCGCTCCGCCCTCGCTCCCTCCCAGATCCGGCCACCGAGCGCCGTCGCCGCCGCGTTCTCGACGTTGCCGCGGCCACCGACCACCCTTCGTCAAGCCGACCAGCCATCGAGCTCCGCCCCGCTCCTCTCCATCGCCTGGTGTCCTCCGTTTGAGCTGGGGTGCAGCGAAGGCGGTGGATCGAGCTCCTCCTAGTCTTCGGCCTCTCCGGCGATCTCCGGCGTCCCCGACCCTCTGCGGCTACTAAGCTGACACCGGGCCACCTTGTGCCTTCCCGGTGAGCACATGCCCCTTTCCCCTCTCTCTTTGCTGCCGTTCGTCACCCGTAGCCGCTGCACCACTAGCACCCGCAAACGTCACCGCCGTGGAGCTCGCCGCCGGCGATGCAGCCTGTGTCATGGCCGTGCGAGTGCAGGAACGTGCTCAGCACCTCTCTGCGGTCCCGATGCGACCAACCCTATAGCTAGCCGAGCCCTGCCACGACGGATCCACGCTCACCCAAAATGCCTCGCCGCCGGCGAGGTCATAGCGCTCGTTCCCGGCCGCCTTTGCTCACATTAGGACCTTAGGTCGATGCGGCGCATGCTCCCCGTTCGAACGCGACCAGCCCAGGCCGTTTTGGTGGCCTGTGGGCGAAACCCGACGGTGTCCGAGCCACGCCGCCACGATTTTTGGTCGCCGGCGCAACTCCGGGGCCGGCCGCCGACGTGGCTGCCACGTGGGACACCCCTGGGTCACTGCCAGTGGGTCCCACGGGCCCAGTTGACCGCGTTGACCCGAGTCAACGCGGGCACTGTACACCCCTGTAGCTGACATGTGGGCCCCATTCGATAATTATACTAATTAAACATTTAAATAAATAAAACTAGATAATTAGCCTAATGTCTCACTGACAAGTGGGGCCCGCCCCCTAATTAACCCTGTGTATTAAGTTAATCCACTGTTAGACTAAACAGAGACTGACATGTGGGTCCCACTGGACCCACATGTCAGGTTTGACCCTGGTCAACCGCAGTTGACCTGCTGACGTCACTGTGACGCAATGCTGACGTCATAATTCATTTTCTGATAAATAAATAAATTCTAGAAATTCAAATAAACTTTAAAAATTAATAACTTTTAAACCGTAGCTCGGATTGAAAAAGTTAAAACATGAAACTTGCTCAGAACGACGAGCCGAGTCTGATCGTGACGGCTGTTTCTCCATCGGAACCCCCTACGTAGAAGAACTCGTAACTCCGGACCCGTATCTGGCAGATGAATAGTGCACACACGTCGGATGTTAAATCCCAGAATAATTCTAAAAATAACTAAAATGACTTAGATGCATAATTAGGCAACCCTGCACTGCATCATAGCATCACACGCACCGTATTGCATTTGTTTGCATTATGTTTACCTGTTTCTTCCCCCTCTTCTCTCTCGATAGACCCCGACGTTGGCGTAGGTCCCGAGGCAGACACAGCTCAGGTGTACGACTACGTCCCCGACGATACCACTGAAGACCTTGCCCTTGCCCCCGAGCAAACAGGCAAGCACCCCCATTTTGAGCATGCCTATATCGCCTACTCTCTTCTCTCTTATGCTTGCATTAGAACTGCTACTGCTACTGTTTTCCTATATCTGCTGCATAGCCTGATTATTGTACCCTGCCTTGTTACCTTTCTGGTTATCCTAGACTGCTTAGTATAGGCTGGGTAGAGACACGACAGAGACCCCCACTTGATCCCGACTGCCCTGCTGGATATCAGAAGACCCGATCATCGGGATTGAAGACTAGACCCTGGCACCGCACATCACTTCCCCCTTAGTTGCCGACACTGCTGGGTTACCGTCGAGTGCCGAGGGTGATACCTCGTCAGCACTTCTGATGTTAACCTTGTAGGTTAGTTACTCGGTCGTGGTAAGCGAGGGTGATTCCTCCTACACCACCCCCGATAACGACATCGTCGCGCAACTCCTCAAGTGTGGACCTCGAGGGTGATTCCTCCTTCGTTCACCTTGATGATAACATCGAGCGGGAATTCCATCGAGGGTGATTCCTCAGGGTTCCCTTCGGTGTCAGACACACAGGTACTGTTGATGAGTTGAATTGCACTAAACCATGATACTAAAGACGGGTCGGCCCTGAGGGGTACCCGCGCGAGCTTATTGCGAAGTGAGGTGGAGTCGGGTTGACCTGCATGGTGCCCGCGAGATAACTACGAGGCGTGGCCGGGCATTCTTAGCCCTTGCCGCAAGTCCTCGAGACGGGGCGACGGGGTCACATCGATCGTGAGTCTCTGCTCGTTTCCGCGCGCTCCTAATCCACTACGGTTTGGATATTTGATCCGAGGGGCCTCTGGCCCGATAGCACTAACCATCACGTGGGCATAGTATGGGCGTTCTGCGTCGTATACATCAGCCGAAGCTTGTTTGACGTCAGTAAGGAGCGGCGCACGCCGAGTTGGACTGGGAACGCAACCGCGCTTGTATAAGGGGTTGCTAGGTCTGCTCTCGGTGGCCCCGTAACGCGCAGGAGTTCCCGGGGCGATGGCCCAAGACCCCTGGGGGCATAGGTTTAGTCCGGCGTGCTGACCTCTCTTATAAGCCTAGGTCAGGTTGCGGCGTGTTGCTTAGCCGAGGCCGGGCATGACCCAGAAAAGTGTGTCCGGCCGGAGTTAAGCGAGCGTGGTGGGTAAGTTGGTGCACCCCTGCAGGGAAGAAACTTCTATCGATAGCCTGTCCTACGGTAACGGACACTCGGAGTTGTATCCCGATCGGTACAACTAGAACATGTGATGAGAACTGGATAGTACGGCTCTGGGATTGCTTTCTCGCAGGGAGTCGAGAAAGGATCTCAGGTCGAGGTTGATGATACTACTACTACTACTACTTTACATTATGTTCATCTGTTCTCTTCTATTGCTGCAAGACTGTCGAAGATTGTTGAAGATGCTAGTCTTCGATAGGACTAGGCTTTCCCCCTCTATTCTGGCATTTCTGCAGCCCAGTCCACATATACAGTCCCCTTTGAAAATGATGCATATGTAGTGTAGATCCTTGCTTGCTGAGTACTTCGGATGAGTACTCACGTTTGCTTTATTTTTTTTCTCCCATATTCCATTTGATGCCACCAGACGACGGAGCCCCTGAGCCAGACGCCCCAGTCGACGACCAGTACTACTACCCGCCTGGCGAGTACTACTACTACGAGGAGCCGTTTGACGACCAGGAGTAGGATCGGAGAGTCCAGGGCAGGAGGCCTACGCCTTTCGATCGTAGTATTTTATTTTACCCCGCCTCTGTGAAGGCCTATTTCTCTCTCTGTAATATATCTGTACCCAGATATCTAATGCTTCCGCTGACGCTTGTATGCCATCGAGCTATGTATTCGAGCCCTCGAGGCCCTGGCTTGTAATATAAAGCTTGTATGACTTTATTTATGTTTTAGAGTTGTGTTGTGATATCTTCAAGTGAGTCCTTAGGCTTGATCGTGCGCATTTGCGTGTATGATTAGTGCACGATTAAGCCGGGGTTGTCACAGGTTGGTATCAGAGCCGACTGCCTCTAGGTATCCCCCTTCCCAATTCCTTGGCCGAAGTTGAGTCTAGTGGTCAAAAACTGTTTTACTAACTTGGCTGTGTGGCTTATGGGCCCACGTCGCCAACTGGGTGGTATTAGGATCTTTTATTCCTCGTCTTTACTCTGGGATTCTAATCTCTCATCTATTCGGGTTTAATAAAATTTACTAACACCGACATTTAGGTTCTCGTTAATTCTATCCACCCGGAGAGCTGGATTCAGTGCGATTTCCCTAACGTGGATCTGATTAGTCTGATAATCATTTTCCTTTCCATTGTTTTGTTTAACCTTTCCTTCCCAGATCGGTTATACTTCTCATTGTCTTATGATAACCCTGAACTTCTCTGTTTCAGATGGATCGACTATTTCCACCGCGGCCTACGACCCAGCTTGTGCTTCGTACTTGGGCTTGTGATGCCCCTGGATTTCCAGCTGTTCTGATCGCCCTCCTGAGTAGACTGGGTTACCGCTGGTATCCCGAGTACATGGTCTATGAGGTTTACCGCGAGTTCAACCAGGAACAGTACTATGCTGAAGTTCGGATTTATGATCAGCAGAACAACTCAGACACTGAGCTACATCTTTTTCACGGAATAGGCGTGACGATTGAGATGGCAGTACATGATGCCGCCTACTCTGCTGTCGCACATCTCCGAGGAGAGCACAATGCTAACTTGGATGATACTGTGTTTCGGTACATTCCGTATGCACCTGTTGGAGATGCTATTGGATTTTACACAGCTATCTGTGCCCCGTACGAGTCTCGACGCTACGACCCGCAGGTTCTGATTCAGTGCACTCAGGCTCTGGATCGCACTGTTCGGGCTCTTGCCGTCGAGTTGTTCGCCACTCGAGCACGCTACTACGAGGCAATGACACAGTTGCTACCAGCTGTTCGTGCAGGGATACATCCGGAGGATATTCTCTACCCATGCAGGACCGAGATGCCGCCAGGTATTGATTGGCCTGCAGTGGGAGGTCACACGCCTGCACGTGGACCTCTTCTTACAGTTCGAGACCGGATTCTGCATCAGAGTGCACATGGAGCACAGGATCCTGCCGCGACGAACATTCGTCGCCCGCACTTGCAGTTACCCCGTTTCAGTGGTTTTCTCCGACGCTGATGTAGCCTTTGCTATGTCACCTTGTGTACTTCCTTACCGCGTGCCTGCGTGCCGCCTAGTGTGTCTCTAGATTTTCAATTTGCGCCGTTATGCTGCCCGATTTTAATCGACTGTGTATGGATCTGTACGTCTTAATGACTACTTTAAGCATCTATTGCACTCTTTCAATAATGTCGAGTTACCTCATGTTTATTGTTAAACACTTACATAAGCTATCGCTGAAATACCCCTGTTGGAATAGCAGGATGGCTGACAACAACCCGCCACCGCCGCCACCACCTGATTACATGGCAGCGATGATGCAACAGTTTGAACTCAACCGCCAGTTTATGATGGGGATTATGCAGCAATTCCCTCGTCCTGATGGTAACCAGCAGCAACCATCCATTACCTTACCAGAGTTCATGAGGCTCAGTCCATCGTTTTTCCGCAACACAGTCAACCCACTGGATGCAGATGACTGGCTGCGTGACATCTCTCATGAGATGGAGTCTGCTGGTGTCGCCGAAGTTAACTATGTCACTTTTGCGACCTATCTTCTGAAGGGTCCCGCAGCTCAATGGTGGGCCACCCGCCGACAGACTCTGCCGCTTGGTACTGTCGTCACTTGGGCAGAGTTCAAAATTGCTTTCCGAGCCCGCTACATTCCTGTAGCTGTCATAGCTAGCAAGAAGGCTGAGTTCCGTAGCCTTGTCCAAGGAAACAAGACTGTGGAAGTCTATCAGCGCGAGTTTCTAGACTTATCTAGCTACGCTGAAGAGGACATTCCTACTGATGAACGCAGACAGGAGAAGTTTCGTGAAGGACTGCACCATGACATTCAGTTAGCCCTTCTTGTTCAAGATTACCCTGATTTCGCCACCTTGGTGAATAAGGCCATCATGGTTGAAACTGGACTTAAGAAGCACAAGGAAGCGTCCAGACGCACCCGTGAATCGGGCTCATCTTCGGGCTCGTCATCCCAGAAGCAACGCATCTGGTTTCCCCAAGGCATGTTCCGTTCAACAGCTCCTGCAAACAGGCCCTCTTATGCTGCACCACGCCTGCCACCTCCACCACCGAGACAGCCTCTGCCAACTCCAGCATCTCGAGCTCCAGCACCTCGTCCTGACAGCGGACTATGCTTCAAGTGTGGCAAGCCAGGTCACCGTGCTAGAGATTGTTCTCAGAATCAGAATCAACTGGCTCTCCCTTCTGCTGGCCGTGGAATTGGCTGTGGTATTCCTCAACAGTGCAACTATAATGCCAGACCTTCTTATGGTCGTGGGCAGTACTACCACGTCAACATGTCTGAAGCTCCAGATCAACCAGATACTGTGATGGGTACACTTCTCGTTAATTCAGTACCTGCATCTGTTTTATTTGATTCAGGAGCATCGCATTCCTTCATGTCAGAATATTTTGCACGCATGCATGACATTAAATGCGAATACATGAACACACCCTTATTGGTACACACTCCCGCGGGTGGTTGCCGAACCTCTGCGGTTAGCTATAATGTTCCCGTTGAAATCGAAGGGTTGGAGTTCAGTGCGTCTCCCATTATTCTGAAATCGTCCAAGATTGACCTTATTCTGGGAATGGATTGGTTGAAGGCCCATTATGCCTCAATCAATTGCGCCACCAAAGTTGTTCACCTCTTGCACCCCTCGAATGAGATGGTGAATTACCATGCGCATATCACTCAGAACGCCGAGGCTCAAATTTATGCCTTGAACGCGTTGAATGCTTCTCCTCTTGATGGGATCGAGAATATCCCAGTTGTCTGTGACTTCCCGGATGTCTTTCCAGAAGAGCTTCCAGGAATACCCCCTGCTAGAGCTGTCGAGTTCGTCATCGACTTGAAGCCTGGCACCACTCCTATTGCGAAGCGTCCCTACAAGATGCCTCCGCACCACCTCATCGAGCTTAAGGAGGAAATTGATAAATCCTTGAGGAAGGGTTTCATTCGCCCCAGTTCCTCTGCATGGGGAGCACCATCTCTTTTCGTCAAGAAGAAAGATGGAACGAATAGGTTGGTACAAGATTATCGTCCAATCAACCAGGCAACTATCCAGAATAAATATCCACTTCCCCGGATCAACGATTTATATGACCAACTCGCAGGATCTTCGGTGTTTTCTAAACTCGACTTGAGGTTGGGTTATCACCAGATCCGTGTCCGCGAAGAGGATATTCCGAAGACTGCATTCGTTACTCGTTATGGCTCTTACGAGTACACAGTCATGTCGTTTGGCTTAACAAACGCTCCAGCTACATTCTCCCGCCTAATGAATTACATATTCATGGATTACCTCGACAAATTCGTCGTGGTATATCTGGATGATATTCTGGTTTATTCGAAGAACAAATAAGAACATGCTGAGCATCTTCGCCTTGTTCTAGAGAGACTTCGAGAGCACCAATTATATGCCAAGTACTCTAAGTGCGAATTCTGGCTTTCTGAAGTAACCTACCTTGGACATGTCATCTCCAAGGATGGTATCGCAGTTAACCCGGAGCGAGTTCAGGCTATTCTTGACTGGACCCCTCCGAAGAATGTCAAACAAGTCAGAAGTTTCCTCGGGCTTGCAAGTTATTGCCGCCGTTTCATCGAGAATTTCTCCAAGATTGCCAAGCCCCTGACTAATCTGCTCCACAAAGGCGTTAAGTTTGAGTGGACAGACAAATGTCAGGAAAGCTTCCAGACCCTCAAGGACAAGCTGACTTCTGCTCCAGTCCTTCCTCCTCCAGACTCTCGCAAAGATTTTGTGATCTTCTGCGACGCCTCCCGCCAAGGACTAGGTTGTGTCCTAATGCAAGAGCGCAGAGTAATTGCATATGCTTCGCGACAACTGCGACCACATGAAGAGAATTACCCAGTGCATGACCTCGAACTTGCTGCTGACATTTATGCTTTAAAGCAGTGGCGACATTACCTCCTTGGTAATCGGTGTGAGATTTACACCGATCATCAGAGCTTGAAGTACTTATTCACTCAACCGGAACTTAATCTTCGTCAGCAGCGTTGGTTGGAAACAATCACCGATTATGACTGTGGAATTTCATACACTCCTGGCAAAGCTAATGTGATGGCTGATGCCTTGAGCCGCAAGTCTTATTGCAACAACCTCATGGTTAAACAAGCTCAACCCCAGCTATATGAAGAATTGCGCAAGCTGAATCTCTGCATCATTCCGCGAGGTTCTCTTAATAATCTTGTGATACAGCCAGATCTTGAGAAAGCTGTCAAGATTGCGCAAGCCAAAGATGCTGAAATTGGTCTAATGAAGAAAGAGCTTCACCTTCAAAAGTACAGGGATTTCTCGATTGCTGAAGATGGAACCTTGTACTTCCGAGACCGCATTGTAGTACCTCGCTTCGAGCTGATGACTGACAAAGTCATGAAGGAGGCCCATGATACACCACTGTCTATCCATCCGGGCAGTACCAAGATGTATCGAGATCTTCGTCAAAGGTACTGGTGGTCTAGAATGAAACAAGATATTGCTCGTTATGTTGCCGAGTGTGACGTTTGTCGTCGCGTGAAGGCAGAACATCAGAAACCTGCTGGAATTCTGCAACCGCTCCCTATTCCTCTATGGAAGTGGGATAAAGTGCAAATGGACTTCATTACTGGTCTTCCCAAGTCTCAGAAGGGTCACGATGCTATTCTTGTCATCGTCGACCAACTTTCTAAGGTTGCACACTTTCTGCCAGTTAAGGAGACTATTACTGCTAGTCAGTTAGCAGAGCTATATATCTCCAGAATTGTTTCACTCCATGGTATTCCCAAGGAAATCAGTTCAGACCGTGGCAGCATTTTCACTGGCCATTTCTGGGAAAGTTTCCAGAAAGCAATGGGAACTCATATTACCTGGAGTTCAGCTTATCATCCCCAATCCCAAGGCCAAGTTGAGCGCGTTAATCAAGTGCTTGAAGATATGCTTCGAGCCTGTGTTATATCCTTCGGTAAGAAATGGGAGGAATCTCTTCCATATGCCGAGTTCTCCTATAACAACAGCTATCAAGCCAGCTTGAAAATGGCCCCCTTTGAGGTTCTTTATGGTCGTAAATGTCGAACCCCTCTGAATTGGTCAGAAACTGGGGAACGACCTCTTGTTGGACCGGACATAATTCAGCATGCCGAAGAACAAGTCCGAATTGTCCGGGAAAATCTCAAAGCAGCTCAAGACCGCCAGAAGAGCAATTATGATCGCAAGCGATGGGGTGTGATCTATCAACCTGGTGATCATGCGTATCTTCGTGTCACTCCGATGAAGGGCACACGACGTTTCGGAATCAAGGGCAAGCTAGCTCCTCGCTATATTGGTCCTTTCCGCATCGTGGCTAGACGTGGACAGGTGGCATATCAATTGGAGTTGCCACCGTAATTCTCCCATATTCATGATGTCTTCCACGTGTCGCAACTCCGAAAGTGCTTCAAGGAATCCCCGCACCGTGCAGTGGATCATGAGATGCTCGAGCTACAAGATGATCTTTCCTATAAGGAGCATCCGATCCGCATCCTCGACGAAGCTGAGCGCCGTACTCGTCAGAAGACGACCAAGTTCCTAAAAGTGCAGTGGTCGAATCACACAGAAGATGAAGCCACTTGGGAACGCGAGGATCATCTTCGGGAAGAATATCCCGGACTCTTTCCTTCTACCTCCTAAATTCTCGGGACGAGAATTTCTTTTAGAGGAGGAGAACTTGTAACACCCCTTGTAATAAGCTATGTGACACTCTGTTAAAACTGCCAAGTCATGATCATTTGTAGTGCCAAGTCATATGGGTTAATGATCCAATTCAAATTCACCTCTGAAAATCAACTCAAATTCGAAAGTGAATTATAAAGTTGATCAAACACTGTTGGGAAAATGTTCATTAAATGGCAAATAATTCAGGAACATTTCTAAAATCAATATCAAAATATTTGGAGTTGGACAAGTGACTCTAACTAGATGAAGCAGCCCCAAAACAGCAATATTAAATTCATTTAAAATCGATATTAAATCAAATGGCTTCCAAAACTGTTCAAACCACTTTTTGGTGAGAGCTAATATTGCATTGCGATATTTGGGCCAACTCCCACATTTTTCAAAAGTGCACAAGTGCCCTAAACATTTTCAAACAGAAAAGGAAGAAAATCAGAAAGTAAGAAAAAGAAAAAGGTTAAACTGGACTGGACCAAGTGCATAGTGCACTGGCCCAGCCCAGAAGGCCCATTTCCCCCTTACCTCTCTCCTGTGTGTCGCCGGCGCCTTGGCCGAGCACGCGCGCGCCGGTGGGCACGCGACACCGCGACGCCACCGACGAAACAGTGCGGCGGCGAGGATAAGGTCGAGGCCCGGTGCTCTCCCCTGGCTTCCCCCGTCATTTCTCCACTCTCTCCCTCGCTCGCTCCGCCCTCGCTCCCTCCCAGATCCGGCCACCGAGCGCCGTCGCCGCCGCGTTCTCGACGTTGCCGCGGCCACCGGCCACCCTTCGTCAAGCCGACCAGCCAGCGAGCTCCGCCCCGCTCCTCTCCATCGCCTGGTGTCCTCCGTTCGAGCTCGGGTGCAGCGAAGGCCGTGGATCGAGCTCCTCCTAGTCTTCGGCCTCTCCGGCGATCTCCGGCGTCCCCGACCCTCTGCGGCTACTAAGCTGACACCGGGCCACCTTGTGCCTTCCCGGTGAGCACATGCCCCTTTCCCCTCTCTCTTTGCTGCCGTTCGTCACCCGTAGCCGCTGCACCACTAGCACCCGCAAATGTCGCCGCCGTGGAGCTCGCCGCCGGCGATGCAGCCTGTGTCATGGCCGTGCGAGTGCAGGAACGTGCTCAGCACCTCTCCGCGGTCCCGATGCGACCAACCCCGTAGCTAGCCGAGCCCTGCCGCGACGGATCCGCACTCACCCGAAATGCCTCGCCGTCGGCGAGGTCATAGCGCTCGTTCCCGGCCGCCTTTGCTCACGTTAGGACCTTAGGTCGATGCGGCGCTCGCTCCCCGTTCGAACGCGACCAGCCCCGGTCGTTTTGGTGGCCTGTGGGCGAAACCCGACGGCGTCCGAGCCGCGCCGCCGCGATTTTTGGTCGCCGGCGCAACTCCGGCGCCGGCCGCCGACGTGGCTGCCACGTGGGACACCCCTGGGTCACTGCCAGTGGGTCCCACGGGCCCAGTTGACCGCGTTGACCCGAGTAGACATGTGGGCCCCGTTCGATAATTAGACTAATTAAACATTTAATAAATAAAACTAGATAATTAGCCTAATGTCTCACTGACAAGTGGGGCCCGCCCCCTAATTAACCCTGTGTATTAAGTTAATCCACTGTTAGACTAAACAGAGACTGACATGTGGGTCCCACTGGACCCACATGTCAGGTTTGACCCTAGTCTACCGCAGTTGACCTGCTGACGTCACTGTGACGCAATGCTGACGTCATAATTCATTTTCTGATAAATAAATAAATTCCAGAAATTCAAATAAACTTTAAAAATTAATAACTTTTAAACTGTAGCTCGGATTGAAAAAGTTAAAACATGAAACTTGCTCAGAACGACGAGCCGAGTGTGATCGTGCCGGCTGTTTCTCCATCGGAACCCCCTACGTAGAAGAACTCGTAACTCCGACCCGTATCCGGCAGATGAATAGTGCACACACGTCGGATGTTAAATCCCAGAATAATTCTAAAAATAACTAAAATGACTTAGATGCATAATTAGGCAACCCTGCACTGCATCATAGCATCACACGCACCGTATTGCATTTGTTTGCATTATGTTTACCTGTTTCTTCCCCCTCTTCTCTCTCGATAGACCCCGACGTTGGCGTAGGTCCCGAGGCAGACACAGCTCAGGTGTACGACTACGTCCCCGACGATACCACTGAAGACCTTGCCCTTGCCCCCGAGCAAACAGGCAAGCACCCCCATTTTGAGCATGCCTATATCGCCTACTCTCTTCTCTCTTATGCTTGCATTAGAACTGCTACTGCTACTGTTTTCCTATATCTGCTGCATAGCCTGATTATTGTACCCTGCCTTGTTACCTTTCTGGTTATCCTAGACTGCTTAGTATAGGCTGGGTAGAGACACGACAGAGACCCCCACTTGATCCCGACTGCCCTGCTGGATATCAGAAGACCCGATCATCGGGATTGAAGACTAGACCCTGGCACCGCACATCACTTCCCCCTTAGTTGCCGACACTGCTGGGTTACCGTCGAGTGCCGAGGGTGATACCTCGTCAGCACTTCTGATGTTAACCTTGTAGGTTAGTTACTCGGTCGTGGTAAGCGAGGGTGATTCCTCCTACACCACCCCCGATAACGACATCGTCGCACAACTCCTCAAGTGTGGACCTCGAGGGTGATTCCTCCTTCGTTCACCTTGATGATAACATCGAGCGGGAATTCCATCGAGGGTGATTCCTCAGGGTTCCCTTCGGTGTCAGACACACAGGTACTGTTGATGAGTTGAATTGCACTAAACCATGATACTAAAGACGGGTCGGCCCTGAGGGGTACCCGCGCGAGCTTATTGCGAAGTGAGGTGGAGTCGGGTTGACCTGGATGGTGCCCGCGAGATAACTACGAGGCGTGGCCGGGCATTCTTAGCCCTTGCCGCAAGTCCTCGAGACGGGGCGACGGGGTCACATCGATCGTGAGTTTCTGCCCGTTTCCGCGCGCTCCTAATCCACTACGGTTTGGATATTTGATCCGAGGGGCCTCTGGCCCGATAGCACTAACCATCACGTGGGCATAGTATGGGCGTTCTGCGTCGTATACATCAGCCGAAGCTTGTTTGACGTCAGTAAGGAGCGGCGCACGCCGAGTTGGACTGGGAACGCAACCGCGCTTGTATAAGGGGTTGCTAGGTCTGCTCTCGGTGGCCCCGTAACGTGCAGGAGTTCCCGGGGCGATGGCCCAAGACCCCTGGGGGCATAGGTTTAGTCCGGCGTGCTGACCTCTCTTATAAGCCTAGGTCGGGTTGCGGCGTGTTGCTTAGCCGAGGCCGGGCATGACCCAGAAAAGTGTGTTCGGCCGAAGTTAAGCGAGCGTGGTGGGTAAGTTGGTGCACCCCTGCAGGGAAGAAACTTCTATTGATAGCCTGTCCTACGGTAACGGACACTCGGAGTTGTATCCCGATCGGTACAACTAGAACATGTGATGAGAACTGGATAGTACGGCTCTGGGATTGCTTTCTCGCAGGGAGTCGAGAAAGGATCTCAGGTCGAGGTTGATGATACTACTACTACTACTTTACATTATGTTCATCTGTTCTCTTCTATTGCTGCAAGACTGTCGAAGATTGTTGAAGATGCTAGTCTTCGATAGGACTAGGCTTTCCCCCTCTATTCTGGCATTTCTGCAGCCCAGTCCACATATATAGCCCCCTTTGAAAATGATGCATATGTAATGTAGATCCTTGCTTGCTGAGTACTTCGGATGAGTACTCACGTTTGCTTTATTTTTTTTCTCCCATATTCCATTTGATGCCACCAGACGACGGAGCCCCTGAGCCAGACGCCCCAGTCGACGACCAGTACTACTACCCGCCTGGCGAGTACTACTACTACGAGGAGCCATTTGACGACCAGGAGTAGGATCGGAGGGTCCAGGGCAGGAGGCCTACGCCTTTCGATCGTAGTATTTTATTTTACCCCGCCTCTGTGAAGGCCTATTTCTCTCTCTGTAATATATCTGTACCCAGATATCTAATGCTTCCGCTGACGCTTGTATGCCATCGAGCTATGTATTCGAGCCCTCGAGGCCCTGGCTTGTAATATAAAGCTTGTATGACTTTATTTATGTTTTAGAGTTGTGTTGTGATATCTTCAAGTGAGTCCTTAGGCTTGATCGTGCGCATTTGCGTGTATGATTAGTGCATGATTAAGCGGGGGTCGTCACACAACACTAGCATCTCAAAAAAATATGTATTGAAACCCTCCAAATTTCCTTTAGAAATCATTCTACATTTGTCATTGTAATCATGGGTAAAAGTAACAAAAAATTGAGCTCTGTTGTGGTTAACAATTAACGGGAAAGGAGCATCACCTCGATGTATAGCTTCTCCGTGCAAGGAAAACATCTAAGGAATCTAACAACTTCATCCAGATTGGGGCCAACAGATTGTAGTGCCAAGATCTTCACTGTGCGCAGAGGCCGGGTCAAGCTTGTGGGAATCATTTTCTGAATGCCATGCGAACATATAGATCAACAAAAATTAGATAAAATATGTTGTCCAATAATATATAAGAAGGAGAAGAAGAAGAAGACTGTTGTAACTAAACGGATAATGATCCAGTAACAAGTTCGTTAAATTCAACACACGAATAGTCAAACACTGTCAATTTCGGTGCGTGAATGACCCTGATTCTTGCTGGACCTAATTTATCAAGTGCATACAATCTCTCGAGGAAAGGCGCATTTTCAATGACCATATCGTGAAACACCTCAACTGACAGCCTTGGGCGGCGCCAGCAATGCACATAAATCGCACGGACATTCGTCTAGGTGATGTGGAGGCTACTGAACCCATCCATCGCATGAAGACGAAGGTACTCGAACGTTGTACAGCCGACGAGCAGGCGCTCCAAATCCTCCTTCGAGATGCGGACGGCAATGAGCTCGAGGTGCTTAAGTTTAGGGAGATGAAGAGCGCGCACGGCATCAATCCGGTGGAAAATGCACTGCCTAAATGTAGAGCGGCGTAATGTGGGCGCGAGGCGGAGCACGGATGGCGGCAACGAGCGCGGACGCCCAGCTATAAAGCTGAGCTCCTCGAGCCGATCCAGGGCTGGGGATAGGAACCAGTAGTGAAACTTGGGTTCGGCCTTGCATTGGGGACTGAACCTGCCGATGGCAAGGCGTCTGACCGGCCAAGGGTGCGTGGCGAGGACGTGGGACAATGCGTCCAGGCATTGCCGCTCCCCGCTGCAGAACTCGTGGTCGACGATGAGGTCCAGGGGTGGAGTGCCAGAGGGGGCGCCACCGCCGCGAGAGGACAGTGGTCCGCACGCCAGATTTGATGGGGAGGTGGGATATGATGGTTACCAACATCTTGTCGGGGAGGCTGCTGATGAAGTCCACGTTCGCCGGAGGCTCTTGCAGTTCTGGCTCGACCCGCCCCCACTTGTTGGCCGGCTCATCCTCCATTTCGCAGCAGGCGGCGATCCTCGGCGGCGGTGCTTGTAGATCTCCCCAAGGATGGCGTCCGAGAGATCGCTGATGCGGTCCGCCCAATATTCTACGGGTTTCTCGGATCGAGGGGGCGTGGCCGCTTCTGCCCGCGCTGCCGGGTGTAGGATTTACAGCCGGCGGCGCCGCTGGCCGGAGCCTCATCTATGTACATACCAATCTAAAAAAAGGCAGAAACATACATATAGGACATTCAAAATCAATTCTCAAGATCTGGAAGACAAAAAAGGCACAAACATATATGTAGGACATTCAAAATCAATTCTCAAGATCTGACTACGAATTATTAGCACGCACGCTAACCTTAGTCGGATTATTAGCAAAAAATTATTTGTACAGAACAAACAATTAATCACTAACCATAGATATCATTCAAACAATCAATACACTACACGGATCTAACGACTCTTACTCTGATTTCATGGACTGGGTGGACATAACCAAGGATTTCTATTCCCAGCAAAAGGGGGGGGGACGAACCGGTTTTCCGTCGTAGCCGGAGTCGGAGTCGTTGCCGGAGTAGCTGTGGACCTTCGGCTCCGGCTGGGGAGGCACGACGATGGCGACGAAGTCAAGGTCGCGCTGCTGCCCGCGCGAGATCTCGTCGGCGGCGACAGCAGCCTCTGTGCCCAGCTTCATGCGTTGCGCGGGTGCTTCACTAGCCCCGGCGTCGCCACTGCCTCCGATGGTGCGCTTCGGCAAAATCCTAATACACTCCATGCGGCCGTGACAACTGTTGACGGGGAGTGCAGCCGCCTATTATGACCAGCGGATCGGGCGCGCCATTAATATGGAGCATTGGGAGCGAGGTGGGCGGCGGTCAAAGGGCTGGCTCGCCTCCCGGTCAGCCTGCGCAGCGGACTACTGGCATGCCTACCATCATTTCACACAGCTACTAGCACGCCCCCCGGTGACACTGCGTAGCGAACACGCGCATGCCTCGGCCTCCCGGTCTGCCTGCGCGGCGGACTGCTAGCATGTGTCTCATCAACTCACGCATGCTCGTACGGCACACGGGACGCGTGGCGGCACATATTATATTGATTTTTCCTTTTTGAAGATTAATTCTGCCGCTTTGTTGCTTAACCGAAGCACGGCACGTACATTGTTGATCTAACGCACACAGTTCGAATAAAGAGTCCGTTTGCGATATTGGTTGATAATTATTGATAATTTCTTGTCTGTAAGAAGATTATATCAAAACTTGTCCCAAATTTAAAAAAAAAAATCACAGTCTATTGGTGTCCATATGACATCATGATAAGTTTCATGAATTTCAACTTAGTTTTGGATTTACTGGATTTTAAAATCAAGATTCTCGATGTTAGAAATTTCTTGCATGGGGACTAAACATGCACGTACACATATGATTTTCCAATCCATTTTGGTGCACTATCACGGGTCTCATGTACATCAAATTTGATTTTTGCACATTAAATCCCTGAAAAATCAATCAATGTATAAAAACGGACAAATGTTATCTATTTTTTCAATTTTTAACACTAAACTCATTTGGTCGCATTTTCGCTGCAGAAAAAGTTTGACGTGCATCTTTGGGCCACATGCACGCGGTGGTCCTAGGACAATCACTCGCGTGTGACTCTCTCTGTGGGCCCGCGAGGTCATCGTCTAGCACTATGACCTGCGGTGAGAGAGGTTAATTTGACCAACAAGGATGGTCATTTTTTGTTTTTTGTTACGTACGGGAGGAGTATATATAGTACGCGCCGAAGAGGGTGGCCGGGGGTAACATATACTACGCGTCATATAGGACAGTCACTCGTGTGTGATGCTTCCATCCGTGGGCCCGTGAGGTTGTCCTCCATCACTTTGACCCAACGAGAGAGATTAATTTGACCAACAAGGAGGTTTCTTTTTTGGTTGTGTTGTTGTAGGAGTATATAGTACGCGTCGAAGAGGGGACGAGGGGCAGCACATACTACACACACGTCATGAACGATCTCCCTCTGTGTGGGGACTTTTCGGTTTCCGAGGCAGGTGCCACAAAGAAGTTGTGCATATTGAGTATTAAAAACATCACCAACACCTTGGGCCACGTGCAGACGATGGTTGTCACTCACTCGCCTGCGACGCTTCCCTCCATACATGTGGGGGACTTAAAGGTTTCCGAGACAGGTGCCACATCAAAGTTCTGCATATATATTAGGTATTCAAACATCACAACCACACATCTTCATATATGTGTTTGGCCCACATGCAAGCGATGGCGGTTGTCCTCTAGCACTCACTCACGGGGTTATCAGCGAGATGCTTTGTCCATCTGTGTGTCCCGCTGCTTGGTCAATCACTTTGACCGACATCGATAGAGGTTAATTTGACTTATAATTAGGAGGGGATTAAAACGTTCGATTTGCCATGTAAAAAATCCGACGTTCGATTTGTACCCAAATCCATAATCTTTACATGCGACCTCGGGTGACTGTTTTTTGCAAACTATAGAAGTCAGGCACTTGTGCGAACCAATCTCTGGTTGGATGGTTAGGAGGACAGTGGTATCCCCAGCCCACCAAGGTTCAAGTCCTAAACCTAACATTGGTGCTCGCATTATTCCTGGATTTATTTCAGCCTTCGGCGATGTTCGATCAGTGGGAGGAGACGTTGCCGTCGACTACGAGACGTCTGTGGTGACTTCGTAAAATATCAAGATACTATGTCGGCTCAGTCTCTCGAAGGTGCTCATAAGAGTAGAATGTGCATGCGTGCGTCATAGGGGAGTGTATGCTCGTGTATGTGAGTGACTTTGATTGTACTGTGTTTTCAAAAAGAAAAAGAAAAAGAAATCAGGCACTTGCCTCCTCTTTAATCCTTAGTATCCGGGCTAACCCGAGAACCATACAGAACGGAGTCTTTCCGTACCATACATGTCCATGTCAGCGACAGTGGCACCCTAATCGTTAGGAATTGGAGTTTATGTTTGGCAAGTCATCAAAGGACAGACAGCACCACATGTCTCAAGCAGCCCCAGCGCGTACAATAATGTCGACGTGTCTTTGTCCTCGTCGGAATAATCAGGCTCATGTCAACTTAGGTTGACACCTAGGAGTAGCATGCATGCATGGTCCTTGGAGCGCCAACCGTACGGACAACCGTCAACTTCTCCGTCCTTACCGCTGTGCTCTAGCTGCTCGGGGTTTACAATTCCAGTCACTATTTAGACCAAATCAGGTACAGTGGTGCTACTATCTAGGCCATTTGATAGGATTGTCAACGGGGCAGATGATGAGATGAGCAACGACAAGGTTTGCACTTGACTTGAGACGAGATTAATCAGAGAAGCCTCCAAGTCTGTGCGACCTAACTACTACATTCACGTCCACGTCAGTGTTGACCTCTTCGGTTCCTCTTGGAGCCATCGCATACTCTCCCAGCCAGTAGTACTACAGTGGTACGTCCGTGGGCCATTGATTCATTAATCTGGCATTCTGGCCTAGCGCGTGGGCATAATACAGTGTACTCCTACTATGCTTTTAGTATACGTTTATCTGCCTGCCTTTTTGGCTGGCGCGCTTGTCTGAACATTATTAACATTAACATACGTTTGGTCCGTCCAGCGTGATCATTCGGGCCGTGGAACTTTCTCTCGAAGAAACTGGGCGGGGTGTGGAAGCTAGCCAGGTAGCGGGCAGGCCCACCGTCCACTGAGATTTGGGGCTGATGCGTACATCCGGCGATGGCGATGGTTCTTTTGTTTTGTCTCCTTTGGTTGCGCCTTTGCATACACCACAAGTTAGTGGTGTTATTTGCCTGTCATTAGTCGCTTCCGGGGAGAAAAATAATATCATTTCTTCATGCTGCACGGGGTAAAGCAACGCATATATTTCCATTGTATCCGCGTGAATAAGACGGTTTCCCGTGGAATTCATAGGCACGAAACATGATGTACACGCGGACATTTCTAGAGACCCGGTTTTCGCCGTTGCCTGTGTAGATTAAGCAGTAGAGCAGTCACAATAGCACTCAGAATGTTTGAGTACATGCTACAGGAGTTAATTTAAAGTACTTGTAATGATGGACGATGATAAATATACGGGGATGATGGTCCGAGTATGCGTGTTTGGTGAGATATGCGGGGGATTTGATTGACATGCTGCATCATTCGTTTGATGCACCTGAGGACTAAGTTTACTGGTCCACACGTAGTGGAGGTAAGTTTCAACAAAAACCAAAGTTAGTGGAGATGGTGAGAGGGCAAATTGACAAGCAAGACTAAGTTTCAACCAAATTTCATTGTCACCCTATACCGGTAATGTTAAAATACGGAGTGGGTTTCCGTTCGTCCCCATGGAAGTTTCATGGTGAGAAAATGCACGTCATCGTCTCTTTGTTGACGTGACACTGGTGCACCGCCAGCTTGTTTGATTTAATAGAGAGAAAATATGCAGCATGGGAATACAAGCATGGTTCAGTGGATATGCACACAACTGGCCAAGTGGTACCGCTACCTTTAGAAATCCCACATGATGAAAGTTCACGTCGATATTCCTGGCCATGATGCTTTTTACCGGGTATATCAAACTGCCAATAGCAAACTAGGTCTCGGAATTGATGGATTCCACTGTTCTCTGAAATACACTTCATGAAAATATTCTTGCCCAAAACATCTTGGTTGCGTAAAGAGATAAAACTGAACCGCCTATCCAAAAACGGAGATTCTTTTGACCGTGGCCGTGAATATGTTAGTTAGGCCAGTACATTTTTCCCGGCCGTGGACATGGCCGTGAAGCTGTTACCACTTTGCTCTGCTCCTCCTTTACTAGGTGGAATATATGATCCACACCAGCGATCCGCCATTTTATAGCAACTCCAACGCGCCGACCCAAATGAACGGCGTTTTTGTTCGCTTTTTGTCTGTTTGGGTCGGCCGCCCGCTCGACGTCCGCCCTATTTAACATTTGGGTCGGCAGTGCGTCCAACGCGTCGACCCATATTTGCCGGCATGGCCGTCCTTTTTCAATAAATATGCACACATTTTATATTATTTCACTAGCAGACATCTAAAAAAATAGCATAGTTTCACAACCAAATAAAACATAGTTTTACAACCAAATAAATTAAGCATAGTCTTACAAGCTGAACAAAAATTAAATTATCTCAAGTGCATGTGAAAAAAAGATACATCTATTGGTTGCCAATATGAGCCCACATATGCTCAACCAAATCATTTTGCAGCTGCATGTGAGTATTCCAATCACGCATTTCATGATGAAATTGGATGAATTGTTCAAACATTGCCGCTCCTCCATGCTCAGGCACAACATTCTCACCATAAGACTGAAACCCTTGATCGTAGATACGTTCCGACCGCTCATCTTCTATGATCATATTGTGCATGATCACACAAGTTGTCATCACCTCCCACAGCTTCTTGCTGCTCCAAGTCCTAGCAGGATACCGAACGATGCCCCATCGAGATTGCAGAACACCAAAGGCACACTCGACGTCCTTCCTAGCACTCTCTTACTCTTGGGCAAATCTTTTCCTCTTCTCTCCGACAGGGTTGGGGATTGTCTTCACAATAGTGGCCCACTGAGGATAGATACCGTCACCTAGGTAGTATCCTTTGTAGTAGTTGTGGCCGTTGATGGTAACATTTACCGGCGGGCTGTTGCCTTCGGCAAGCCTTGCAAACACCAACGAGCGTTGAAGCACGTTGATATCATTGTGTGATCCGGCCATGCC
Organism: Thinopyrum elongatum; assembly: GCA_011799875.1. Lineage (NCBI taxonomy): Eukaryota > Viridiplantae > Streptophyta > Magnoliopsida > Poales > Poaceae > Thinopyrum > Thinopyrum elongatum. Next base: position 401,359,994 of record CM022302.1, on the reverse strand, counting down.
GAAGAAAGAGTGCCAGATACAGAGATCTTGTGAGGCCACTGCCTCAAGTATGACAGTGCAAGCCCTGACACGGCCCTTATACTGCCCTTGCCAAGCAGAAGGACAGTTTTTTCACTCCCAGTGCATGCAGTCTATGCTGCCAAGCATCTCTGGGAAGCCCCTGCTGGCATTCATCGCCAACAAGCAGGTTGTATCTGCAGCAGTCGGCTCTCTCAAGTACTCAGGACCAAACACAGCAATCACAGCCTTGCAGACCATGTACATGGACTCTAGGCACGTAGACTCGCTCATACGGACGTACTCATCAATGAGATCACCGGGCGCTCCATATGCAAGCATCCGGATGGCTGCAGTGCATTTCTGATAAGATGAGAAGCCAATCTTTCCAAGGGCATCCTCTTTGCACTCGAAATAATTATCGTATCCGACCATCCCCTCTCTAATACGGTTAAAAACATGCCTAGCCATACGGAAACGCCGCCGGAATTTCTGATGTTTGAACAGCGGGTTGGTTGTATCAAAGTAGTCCTTCCATAGAAGTAAATGGCCGCTCTCTCGGTTGCGATTCAACGCCGAAGGTGCCCCGGGATCGAGCCATGGAACAACGTCCATTGGCTATTAAGGTGGTGATGGACCAACACGGCAACCAAGATCTCCTCATCATCATCAGATGAGGAATCGTCGGAGTCGCAAAGAAAATTATTGAAAAAGAACTCGTTGGCGGAGTCCATTTTGTACCTTGACAAACTGTCGAACAGCTTGCGGGCGTCGACGAAGGAGCTGGCCGGAGAAGAGACGCGTGCCTCCCTTGGACCAGGTGGCTGGCCTGGAGACGTCCGACGAGCGTGCCGGCGTCAGGACGAAGGAGCTGGGCGGGGCAGTGAGGTGGCTTCCTGCTCGCGGCGGCGTCGGGAGGTGGGGGTGGGAAGCTTCGGTGCCCTGGCGACGAGACGGTGATGGCGGTGACGTGAGAGGTGGCGACGTTGGGAGGGAGGTGTGTCGGCACCGGCTGCTGGCAGAGGCACCGACAGATGGGCGGCGGTGACGACGCGGCGGAGGCGGGCGAGGGTTTGTTGTAGATATGAGGTGAGAGAGAATGGCTAATGTACCACCAACTAGCGGGCCAGGAGAGAAGTAGGCGGGCGCCGCGTGTGTCCATTTCGTGTCCGCATCGACGCAAATGAGACTCAAAATTAGACCGAAAATGAGTCGGCAGACGGACAAAAAGCGAACACGCGTTTGTTTGGGTCGGCGCGCTGGGTCGACTTTTCTATCCGCGCCGACCCAAACGAATGCGCGCGGACGAAATGGGTCGGCGCGTTGGAGTTGCACTTAGTCACTGGAAAAGCCGGGAGTATACAAAGGAGATACCCATAAAGCAAGCAAATGATGACACACGAGTACGTACTGAACATTTGCTGGAACTGACGAATAATTTCGCAACTTCCCTAGCAACCGGCTCCGGGACCAACCTACAACGCATGAGCTTGAAAGTCGCCCTGAAAGTCAGCAGATTTCTGGCACTTCCGCCTGTACATTCTCCGCGAGGTTTTGCGTCGCGTTGCGCCTGTCTGCACTCTTCTTCAGATGTGTATCTCCATCTCAATGCTTCGCTACGCTTGTTGACTTTTCCATCACGAATAGTACAAAGCAGATAGGGAGTGGTTTGTTGGGCCTTCTTGATTCGAGGGCCGTTGCTTTGGCAGATCGTGATCGGGGGCTTCGACCTCCGGCACGCACGTATTTCAACGCGATAGGGGCAGTTGACGTTTTCCCGAGACCCATCGCTGGCACAATTTGTGGCGCGATTCAACGCGAGTTGGCATGGCAGCGTGCATGGTGCACTCAATACGTAAGTCTAGACAAATGGGGATGTCAGTATTATCATATGCCCAACCGATCTGTCTATTGTGTTTAGTCGTCGACGAGGATCCACCCGTTGCATGAGCTGTAGATTTCAGTTTTCAGTTTTCGCCCGTTGTGAACTTGTGATCCGAACGCCTCTCGCATCGGGAAAATAGATACGTTAACCAGCTCAGACCAAGAGCTTATAAACTCTCTCTCTCTCTCTCGCTCTGAAGCACAGTGTCGATTTGTTTCAGGAAACAAATGTAAGTTAAAACAATTTTTTGGTCCAAAATTATTGACCGTGTTTGGACCATGCTTGACCTCGAGCTCGACCGTCACGTTTGACCAACCAACAATACTTTCCCAGCTATCACAAAAACAAAACCGCTCTTGTCTTCTTGCCAGTCCTCTCATTCTACCACTTGCTCCGGCCGCCACTCCATAAGTTTCTATCCCCATCAATCCGTCATCCCGAATAGCAAGAGACAACACGAAGAGCATAATGAAAAAAAAGGGAAGAACGAAGCATAATCTGACAACGATAACATGAGAAACAAAGCACTATACTCGGGTGGGTGCATGCGGCATGGTTATGGTACTAACTTAATAGGGCAAGTTAAAATATACTCGGGGGTGAAAGTGGCAGTTGGCCTGCCTGCCTGGGTCGAAAGGTGCTGGATTCGGGTGACGCCAGCATCCACTACGATTTGGAGGAAGCGTGCAGTCCACGTCGAGATGCCAGGGATTGGACAACACCGGGGCCCCCGTCTGGATTTCTTCCCGGATCCTTCGACTCCGGTGAAAATTTTGCCACCGCTACTACCAAGTCTACTGCAACGGCTACGCATGGATTCGGCGTCATGGGGACACGTCATCGACTGGCATTTCCACACGCCGCACTCACCAAATTGTTTAACTACGAAAACTCCACAGGATTTATTTTTTTCTAAAATAGCTTAGGCGTACATAGCATTTCATCTTTAGTTAGCAAAACTTCACAAAATTGACACTAGTTTTATTTGTGGCCATTATTAAGAAGAAAAATGGGTAAGATAGCAAGTATTTGTACTTTGGATGTACCTTTTCTCCAACGCTTAAAAAAACACACACGTTTCCACAATTTTTACATGTTCTTAGAACATGGAAACATGCCCGTGTAGGCCTCTTTGATTCAAAGAAACTTCGTAGGAATTTTGAAGGATTTGTTTCCTTGGTAATTTTTCATACACAAACGGTTTGATTCATATGATTGGAATCCTTAGAAAAAAATCATAAGGATTGCTTTGCACTCTACTCTGAAGGGAAATTTGCATCAACTCATTTGTTTTTTTCGTGACATCAAACACTTATTGCTCCAAATTCCTGTGGTTTTACTAAACCCTATAAGATTCAACATGACATGCCACTCCAATCATGTTTTTTTTTATTTCTATGTTTTGAAAATCCCATGAATCAAAGATGCTCGTAATCTTTTAGGCAAAAACGCAAAATGCCCAAATATTGATTTCCTTAGTGCATGGGACCTAATAGAGTGTTTAAATCTTGCCAGGCTACCTAGAAAAGGTAAGGACATTTGTTTTTAAACTGTCACAAAAAAGTGTTCTAACTATTTTCTACTAGTGTGTTTGATAGATCATGCTTGGACTACTATATATATATATTCAAGACTCTTTTATTATCAAAGCAAGCCTTAAGTTCCTAGGAGTCAACTCACCTACCAAAGACAAAAATGGCTCTAAATCATACGACATTTCAAGTATGATCTATGTATTTGGATAATTTCACCTTCAGGGAAAGGGTGGTTGCCGTCTTAGTTGGTTATGTGTGTTCCATGCCACCATTACCTAAAAGCTTTCATAACTATAAAATCCACATGTGGATGCCTCCATACCTAGGTTCACCAGGACATTAGGCTATGAATCATAAAGCTGAGTCAATTTTGGACAACTTAGAAATTGGCACTACCTCTTACCTAAATACTATCGGATATGGTAAAACCACCGCACGATTGGTTGTGGAGAGGGCTCTCTAGTAGTCCAGTTGCTTTTCAAGATGAAGTGAAAAAAATGGTGACATTTGTAGCAAAATAGAGGTGGTTTAGTGACCTACTACAAAGACTAGTTGTAGGATTGCAACCCACATGTACAAATCAAATACTTGTTCTCTATTTCGAGGAGGAGTCGGACTAGTCACGTAAAGTTGATTAGACAAGATAGATCAGAGATCCGTCTCACAATGAGTATTACCAGGCAAAATGTGGGATGGCAGCTCACGATTGTGACCTAGACGTACTAATCCCACGATCATGGCCTATGCCAAGCAACTAGTGGGACTAAGCTACAACTGAAGGACCCACAAGAAGATAATGCACGCACCAGTTGATTTGCTCTGCTCTCTAATCATGGGAGCAGCTGCTCCCAGTTGAAAACAGATTCACCAAAAAAATGTGTAATTGTTTAAAGATATTTGCAATGTTACATTATAAAATGAAGTATCTATATCTATACCATTATAGAGTGTGCGAATAAGTTGGAATATGGATCGTTGTATGAACTCAATCTGACGGTCAAGAGGTGGCAAATCCGAGCGTTGCTGACCATTCGATTTCCTATAAATTACATCAAATTCTGCCATGTGTACTATCTAGAAGTTTTGAATAATTCAGAACTTAGTACCCCCTTGTACTTATTGCATATACTATCTTTACACACTTCTCATTGATTCTAGAATCTTTCATGCATGCTCTTGCTCCATTAGAGTTTCTAGATTGAATAAAAGTGTATTCATTTATGATTTATTCTAGAATCTTCCATGCATGCTCTTGCTCCATTAGAGTTTCTCGCCTTAATAAAAGTGTATCCATTTATGAGATTATTTGTGAATTTTTAGTCAAGGTGAAAGACCTATGATCAACCATTTCTTATAGTTTTTATATCTTTTCGGAGAATTTCAACCAAATGCTGCAACACTATCTTGGCATATTCATGAAATTAAACCCTTAATGGCCATACATATAATGTGTTATATACACATATTGGAGCACTATGCAGCTCTGGTTTCCTTTTTCAATGGGTTTAGCTATCATTAGTAATAAATTTTTGTATCTTGAACTTCATGCACGTAATATGCAAGTGTCAGTTGTCTGTCAACATTGTGTTGTAACGATATCTCACAACTTTGCACGTACAACTCACTAGTATGCCTAGATTGATTTTGCCTACAAACATGACTACCTGTAGGTTGTCATATATGACATGACAAACATATGTGGTTTTGCAAATGTTGTTCGTATTTTTTCTATGCACTTTTGAAACTACCATAAAACTGTTCTAAACGATTGTGTGTGTTTCCAGCAGCGTGAAAACACAATTTCTTTCTTTATTCCAAAAAAACTTACTACTATTTTTTTTGGTTCACGGACTTCCAATACATGTGGACCTCACAGCAAAAGTACCCCAAAATGCATATTAACCTATCCTCAAGACCAAAAGGAAACTTACGAACTCTACAAAAGACAAAATCTAGGTGTAGATCATAAGGTAATGTGATTTTATTATCAACAGGTAATATAATTTTTCTAAAGGTTTGTACATTTGTTATTGAATGAGATGATAGACAAACGACAGTTTCTCTACGATTTTTATATGATGCAACAAATCAAGTCGTAGTCGATGCACAGAGCAAAATTATACAGCACCATTCAATCCTCCGTCGTACAAAGTTCGAACACCGACTGGCATACGCATAGTAGTTCCATTTGTTATTGACTGAATCCGTATTTTTAGCATGTAATTGTTCTATACCCCCTCTGTTTCTTTTGACCCCGCGTATCATATTTGTCTAAAGTCAAACTCTCCAAAAAAATTTACCAAGTTTATACAAAAGTTTATTAATATCCACAATACAGAAGCAATATCATTAGATCCATCATGGAATATATCTTCATATTATATCTGTTTAGTAGTGTAGATGTTGATAATTTTTAATATAAATTTGATCAAACTTTACAAAGCACGACTTCAGAAATCTAACACCTAGTGTAAAAAACAGAAACGGAGGGAGCATTTCGAAAAAAAGAAAATGGAGTGGCGCGCATGCATTGTTGGAAATTTCATTTCTTGAATTAGTAGTATATACATATGCACCGGAGTTGAAAAGTCAAAACCCACCATGAAAGCTGAAACCCCGCGACTCGCTCCCGGGTGGTGCAGCACATGCGCCTGAAAAAACCACACAGTGCCACAGTGGGTGGACAGTGGCACGCATGCGAGCAACTCCGTTGCTGACCAGTGACAATGCTCCATAGATCGGCGCGGGTTGACAGACCAACAACACCTAGGAACGCTACTGCGCGGCTGCGCTAGCTCTCACACTACGGTTCGTTTGCGGTCGGGGGCGCTATGATAGCCAGAGAGGACGGACCGACGGCGACTATGGCTACGGGCTAGAGAGGTGGTGGGAGAGTAGAAAGCCGTCCTACCGTGCAGCCTTTTTCACCAGGACGATCGAGGACGAGGGGGCAGCTCCATTAAATTCGTAAAGATGATGTCCCTCTCGATCTGTCTCGGCATAGTGGAAGCTCAGCGCATGCTCCTTCCTTGGTCACGGAATCATGCATGTGCGCGCCATCATCCTGCCTTCTTCCCGCCAACGCTGCATGCGCTCAATTACCTCTTCTGGTTCTATACAGTTTAGCGTCAAACAACCCACCGGAGCGCGCAACTAAATCAGGTTACCCGCCAACGACATGTCGAAATGATGCGGCGGTGACTTTGGAGTGTTAGGTTGATCTCCTTCCGGATCGAGTCCAACGGCTCGATCTGGAACTTGACTCGCGCCTTGATCCGGGACGCCCAACCGCATCTGGTTGGTGGGCCCCTGTCGCCAGCGCCATATATAAAGAGGTGGGGTGCCGGGGCACGGATCATCAAGTTGACCGTGCACCCAACACCACCGAACACCCCCTACCGATTTAGGGTTAGCGCTAGGCCGACGGGAAGCTCCATCACCGCCGCCACTTCGCACACACCCGCACACTCACCACCATCGTCACCTGCATCACCATGGCCTCCGGCTCGAGATCAACAGGACAAGGAGAAGGTAATCAACCGGGATCTCTAGCCTACCCCGATCCAGAGGGTCGAACAATGGTATCAGAGCCAATGCTAGGCTAAGATTTTTCGGTACAAAGGAAAACCAGAGAAAGAAAAAAAAAACCCTCCCCAAAGAACCCTAGCAGGGCAGCGAAAAGCAAACAAAAAGTTCACCGGAGAGGGCCTTGGGCCCGCCGGCAAAGAGCGCCGCCGTCATGGCCGCGCCTGTTCCTCTCGATTCGGACGCGCATCGGCAAGCCGAGGCGTCGGACGAAGAACCTACCCCGAAAGGGGCAAAGAATACCGCGGCCAACCCGTTCGACGGTAATGCGCTCACCGCGAGGCGAACGCGCGACCGGCGAAGGGGAGGCAACGGCGCCATCGATCGTTGTCGTCCGTCGAACACAAGGGGAGCAGAGGAGGGCTCGACCTTGTATGTCTCTCTCTTTGTCTAAAGAACAAAAAAGGACAGAAAGGGAAGGGGGAAGGTGAAAGAGACGGCGGCCGGACGTGGTGCGGTGGCCGCTCGACGCTGTCGCCGGCGGCCGGCCAGCACAGGACCCGCGGCTGCGCTGTCACAGAGCAGAGAAGAAGAGGCAGAGGCGCGCCGCGGCGGACTGGAGAAAGAGAAAAGGAAAAGAGCGCCATGGCGCAGCGCGGCGCGGTGGTGCGTCGCCGTCGCCGGCGACCGGCGCAGCGAGGTGACCGAGCGGCCGGCGTCGAGCGCAACGGCTCAGTACGGGAGCGAGAGAAGAGCGGCGCGCGGGGGGGAGAATGGATTAGGGTTCCCCCCCTGTCTCGCCGAGTGGGTCGTTTTGCCCGAGCGATGCGCGTGCGTGGCCGTCGGATCACATCGAACGGCCACAGATCGAACCCTAGAGCGGCTACTGGGCTTTTGGGCCGAAAGAAGGCGGGCCTCTGGTCAGTCGGACCAGGCCGCAGCGACCCTCACCCGCGCTGGGCCGTGGCCAGCCGGGCGGGCGCAGCCTCGCTGGCGCAGCCGCGCGCGCTGTGTACTGCCGCATTTTTTTTTATTTTCCAGAAAACAGAAAAGTCTCTCAAAAGTAAAAAGAAAAGTTTATGATATTTTTGCTTTTTCAGAAAATATAAAAGTTTCTGAAAAGTAAAATAAAAGTTTCTGTAAAGAGTAAAAAGTTCATGAATTTTTATTCATGTTTGTCTGTTGCGTAAATAATTAATAGTGCTCTTTTTTTCATAAAGAAAATAAAAGTTTAGATAGAATTAAGTTTTAAGAGCATGATTAAAGTGATTATTAAAATGAATATGATTATGTTATTTTTATGACCAACGTTGTTAATAACATGATCATGTTTTATTATTGAATTTAAAGGTGCATTTATTTCTAATATTTTGCCCAACGGTAATATAGAATTAATTGCATAGACAATTGTATGTTTAATTTGACCAACGTTAGATTAATGCATATGATTGTTATACTGATCTCACTTAAATTGTGATTTCAGGAGGCTTCCACTTGATGAGTTGCCTAAAAGATGTTCCGACACTCAGAGGTGACAACTACACTGAGTGGAGGAAGAAAGTAGAACTGGCATTTGTCTGTGCTGAGCTGGACTGGGTTGTGGACACTCCACAGCCAGTCAGACCTACAGAGCCAGTAAGAGAGGCCACTGATGATGATGCTGCGTGGGATAAAAAGAGGGGGATTATGCTCCTGTGGAGATGTTATACTCCATAGAAAACCAAAAGTGGGTCAATGCAAACAAAAAGTGCATGGAATTTATAAAGAATACAATTAAGAGCACCATGTGGGCTCCATTGCAGAGTGCACTTCCGCAGGGGAGTTGCTTACAAAGATAAAGAGCCAGTTCACTGGCTCTTCAAAGATATATGCCACCCAGGTGTTAAAGCAACTGGTGACAGAACACTACACAGGTGGTAGTCATGGAATAAGAGAGCACATCCTCAAGATAAGCAATATGGCAGCAAAACTCAAGCCCATGGATGCGGATCTGGAGATCAAACCAAAGCTCCTGGTCCACCTGGTCATGGCTTCACTGCCAAAGGAGTTTGAAACTTTTGTTGTAAACTACAATATGTCACCTGGAACATGGGACATTGAAAAGAAAATAGCAATGTGTGTCCAAGAGGAGGAAAGACTTAAAGCCTCACATGGTGGTTCTATCAACTATGTGAAGGATAAGAAAAAGAATTACAATCTAAATAACAACAGTTCCCCCTCAAAGCCACATGGAAAAGCTCCCCATAAGCATCAGCGTCAGCAAAAGCCTTTCCCAGTGGACAAAGACACATGTCTCCACTGTAAGAAGACTGGGCACTACAAGAAAGACTGCCCTGATTGGTTGAAGTCCTTAATGGCAAAGCAAGGTAACAACATTGTTTCCTTAGTAAATGAATCCTTGTACACACAGTTTCTGAAATCTACTTGGTGGATTGACTCAGGAGCAATTGTTCATGTTGCAAATTCCTTACAGGGATTCCATTCGACCCGGACTACGCAAAGAAGAGAAAGAGGCATTGAAGTAGCAAATGGAATTCAAGCGGAAGTTGAAGCTGTCGGCGACATCTCCTTGGAGTTAGCTGATGGATTCAAGCTTCTACTTAGAGATGTTTTATATGTTCCTTCATGTAATAGAAACTTGATTAGTGTTTCATGTTTGGACAAAGATCATTATGAATGTTATTTTGGACATGTCAAATGTGCCATATGGTTTAATAATGCTTATGTGGGTGATGCTTTACTTCACGATGAGCTTTATTTATTATCACTACGTGAAAAAGTTTATTCGGTATGTAATGTGAAAGAACATGTTTCCGCGTCGAATAAAGAACAAAAGAAAAGAAAGAGAACTCACGACTCATCGAAATTATGGCACTGTCGTTTGGGCCATATTTCCAAGCGGAGAATAGAAAGACCCATTAAAAGTGAAATTCTTCCTCCATTAGAGTTCTCAGACTTAGAACAATGCATAGATTGCATTAAAGGAAAGTATGTAAAACAAATCAAAGAGGGTGCAATTCATAGCACATGCACACTGGAAATCATTCACACTGACATTTGTGGACCATTTCCGGTGAAAAGTGTGGATGGATATGACTCATTCATAACATTCACAGATGATTACTCTCGCTATGGTTATATTTATGCAATCAAAGAAAGATCTGAAGCGTTGGATAAATTTAAGATATTCAAAGCTGAAGTTGAAAATCAGCATGATAAAAGAATAAAGATAGTAAGATCCGACCGTGGGGGAGAGTACTACGGTCGGCACACTCCATATGGCCAAGTCCCTGGACCTTTTGCAAAGTTTTTGCAGGAGACTGGCATAGTAGCCCAGTATTCAATGCCGGGCGAGCCTCAGCAAAATGGAGTAGCTGAAAGGCGTAACCATACACTTATGGATATGGTGCGCAGTATGATGAGTTATTCCACCTTGCCATTGGGATTATGGATGGAGGCGCTTAAAACCGCCATTCACATTCTCAATAGAGTACCAAGCAAGTCGGTGCCCAAAACACCGTACGAGCTATGGACAGGAAAAGTGCCCTCTCTACAACACTTCAGAGTGTGGGGGTGCCCTGCTGAGGCCAAAATGTTTAATCCAAACATTGCAAAGTTAGATCCCAAAATAGTAAGTTGCCACTTCATTGGCTATCCAGACAGATCAAAGGGTTTTCGTTTCTACTGTCCAGACAGATATACAAAGTTTGTAGAAACAAGACATGCAGTCTTCTTAGAGGACGAAATGATGAGGGGGAGCATGGTAGCTCGAAAAATTGATCTTGAGGAGAAGAGGGTGCATGCACCTAATCCGATGATTCAGGAGCCATTTTTCTCACTACCAGTTGCAACTCCACCCATGACAACTATGGGGGTAGACCCGGAACCTGTCTGTCAGGAGCCGACTGAACCCGTTGTTGAGCATGAAAGGGAGGTGCAGCAGCCAATTTTAGACGATGTGCCGGAAGTTGAGGCACAGAATGTGCCAGAAACTGAGGCCCTCAGAAGGTCTAATAGAACAAGAAGATCCGCTATTTCTACTGATTATAAAGTTTATAACACAGAAATGGTTCATATGGAAAAATATCCCACCTCATATGAAGAAGCCATGAGAAGCCCACATTCGTCGAAGTGGATGAAGGCAATGGAAGACGAGATGAAATCGATGAGTTCCAAAGATGTTTGGGACAGAGAATATTCCTAAAGGAGCCAAAACAGTAGGCTGTAAATGGGTCTACAAAACTAAGTATGACTCTAAAGGGAATGTAGAAAAGTATAAAGCAAGACTTGTGGCAAAAGGATTTACACAAAGAGAAGGGATAGATTACAATGAGACATTTTCTCCAGTCTCATGTAAGGATTCCTTCAGAATCATAATGGCATTAGTTGCTCATTTTGATTTAGAGTTACATCAAATGGATGTAAAGACGGCATTTCTCAACGGGGATTTAAAAGAAAATGTCTACATGAAACAACCCAATGGTTTTATCATGGAAGGCAAGGAAGATATGGGATGCCGCCTGAAGAAATCCATTTATGGATTAAAGCAAGCCTCTAGACAGTGGTATCTAAAGTTTAATGAGACAATTAAAAGTTTTGGATTTAAAGAAAATATTGAGGACAACTGCATTTATGCAAAGTTTAAAAATGGGAAATATATTTTCCTAATCTTGTATGTGGATGATATCTTGCTTGCTAGCAGTGATGTTAGTCTGCTACAAGAAACAAAGAAGTTCTTGTCCTCAAATTTTGATATAACAGATCTTGGTGAAGCATCATATGTTTTGGGCATAGAGATTCACCGAGATAGAAACAATGGAGTCTTAGGACTATCGCAGAAAGCATATTTAGAAAAGGTTCTTCAAAAGTACAATATGCATGCGAGTAAAGCCACACCTGCTCCTATAGTCAAGGGCGATAGTTTTGGGAAATTCCAATGTCCCAAGAACCAGTACGAGATCGATCAAATGAAAGTAGTACCATATGCTTCGGCTGTTGGAAGCTTACAGTATGCACAAGTGTGCACTCGTCCTGACTTAGCTTTTATCACCGGGGTACTTGGTAGATATCAAGACAATCCAGGCATAGAGCACTGGAAGATGGTAAAGAAAGCATTGCGTTATGCGCAAGGCACGAAGGACTACATGCTAACATACAGGAGAAGTGATTCCTTAGAGATAAAAGGGTATTCAGACGCAGATTTTACGGGGGACAGAGATGATAGAAAATCCACGTCAGGATACGTATTCACTCTCGCTGGGGGAGCTATTTCATGGAAAAGCTCCAAACAGTCGATAGTTGCATCATCCACGATGTATGCAAAATTCATAGCATGCTTCGAGGCCACGGGGCAGGCGATATGGCTAAATAAATTTATACCCGACTTGAAAGTGGTAGATTGTATTCACAAACCACTAAAGATGTACTGTGACAACCAGTCCACAGTATTCTATGCTCACAACAACAAGTCGAGTAATGCTGCCAAAACAATAGAGATAAGGTATTATGTTGTGAAAGATAAAATCCAGGATCAAACTATAAGTCTCGAGCATATAAGGACAAAGGATATGCTCGCGGATCCGCTAACGAAAGGCTTACCACCCAATGTGTTCAAGGAACACTTAGCCGGCATGGGTTTAAGGGAAAGCCTTATGATTCCTGGATCATGAGAGGCCCAAAAGGAACATAATTTGTTTCTGAACATAACGTATGTTGTAGCTGTATGATTCTATCGGCAATTAAGCTGTGACGATGAAACATGCTCTATGTACCAATATGTGATGGAACAAATAAACTAAAAAGTATAAAGTTAAAAGTAAAAGTTGAGATCAAGGGGGAGAATGTTAGGTTGATCTCCTCCCGAATCGAGTCCAACGGCTCGATCTGGAACTTGACTCGCGCCCTGATCGGGGGCGCCCAACCGCATCTGGTTGGTGGGCCCCTGTCGCCAGGGCCATATATAAAAAGGTGGGGTGCCGAGGCACGGATCACCAAGTTGACCGTGCACCCAACACCACCGAACACCCCCTACCGATCTAGGGTTAGCGCTAGGCCGACGGGAAGCTCCATCACCGCCGCCACTTCGCACACACCCGCACACTCACCACCATCGCCACCTGCATCACCATGGCCTCCGGCTCGAGCTCAACAGGACAAGGAGAAGGTAATCTACCGGGATCTCTAGCCTACCCCGATCCAGAGGGTCGAACATGGAGCACCAGAGAGATCGGGCAGAGGGCGGACAGATCTTGACGCGCGACTTGTGCAGGGGAAAATTGTTAAACAAGCCGAGCAAAGTTATTCGCATTTCGAATAGCCGCGTGGAGGAATTTTGAACCGATGAGGGTGATGAGTGCTTAATCGACCTAACAAATGAATATCATACATAAGCGTGGGCGACCTGCGTAAACAGACGGTGATGCATGCAGGTCATGATGCGATACCACGGGTTTAATAGGTTATCCCCTCGATCAATTTCCTCTCAAAGGCAACCGCGTAATCGACCGGCGGCAGCTTTATTCGCCGGCACACTTTGTCACCACCTTTGCGACTAGTTAAACCTACCTGGGCAGACATTAGGGGCGGGCGTCTCGAGGGAGCTTGTGATCATACGGCAAAAGGAGTTTCTTCCCATCTTCTGGCTTTTGAGTAAAGCGGGATTGGTTTGATTAGCGGCTCGCCTCGATAGTGCTAGTACTTCTCTTTTGTCTTGCTGCTAAGTACGTGCCCATGAAAGCTGAAACGTAACCGAAGAAACCGACGAATCTTAAAGCGCTCTATAAAAGGCTCTCGTGATCGAGCACGAACGAATTCACAGAAGAGACAGCGGAAAGGAGATGAAAAGGGGAGGAAATCGAGATGATCCAAGGAAAAAAAAAACGGTTTCTTTCTGCGTCTCTATCTAGCTTCGTCTTCCACCTTTCCCAGAATTTTTGTTATTACCTAGCCGAAACGAACTAGCTTTTCGGGCTTTGGGACGAAAGAAGCGGCCAGAGTTCACCTCCCAAAGGGGTATCGTCGGACTAGCTACCATAGCCGGCACGCGCGGAGGGTGGCTCCATGGATGGATGCATGGGCGTCGTAGGTGAATGGGGACACGGCGAAGGAATTTCTCCGTTGGCGCTTGCCGCCCCGGCAATAATGGCGGGCGCCCATGTCACGCGCCCCCAACCCCGCACATCCTCCCGCCCTGTGGGTGGCTGCCTATTCGCATCGATCAGTACCGTTCGTTCGTTCGTTCGGCGGCACCGGCAGCGGCAGGAGGCGTGCGTGCAGGTGCAGCGGCCGCGGCAGGAGCACAGTTCCCACCCCATCCGCGCGCACTAGCGGGAGAGGAGGGCCCGGCCCGGCCGGCCGGCTGCGGTGGGCGGCCACACAGCGCACAGGCGTGCGCGGCCGCTTTACCTCTTGTCGGAGCGGTAGGGCCCCCGCGCCTCGGCATGCCCGCAGGGTTTGCACCCTCCGTTCGTGATCCGAGTGATAATCGAGTGCGATTTCTCACCGCGGATGGTTGGCACTCGGCGGTCGGCGCGCGCATTCCTGGCTCGCGCACCAGCCGCCCTCGTCTCACCGGTCCGCTGCGTGCCTATGCCGCTACCCGGCTCGTTTTGGCGACAATGGGACCCAGCTACTAGCATTTTCCACGTTGGAGCCATCATCTGATCAACAGAACTTGAGCGTGAAAAGACACTTCTCGTACTGCTACCTTTTAACCAACCATCTTAAGATACTCCTATACATGGGGAAAACATGGTTAAGTTAGGCGATCAAAATAAATACTACTTTACTAATACATGGGATTTTTCTTTTCTTTTTGAAAACGAGGTCGAAACCCCAGCCTGGCCTCTGCATTGGTGACTTGGAAATTTAACCAGTGGTGTAGCAATGTGTGACATGGTTAGTACACGCAAAATCTAAGATGGAGCAAATCATTTAACCCCGTTTAGAAAAGAACCTAAACCGAATAATGTGGTTTGAACTTTATCAGAGAAGTACAAGGACTTCTTTGACATGATGATTTTATTCCCCTGTTTATCTATTCCGAGGGATTTGTGAGGCATGCCATCGAAATTCATAGAATTTTGGGGCTTCTTTCATTCAAAGGATTCTCGCACGAATTTAAAGGATTGAAATCTTTAGATTTTTTTTTTCATTTTTTTGACGCGATTAGAATTTGTTTTCCATACTTTTGTCGTTTGGTTTTGTCCGATTGAATCCTATGTAATTTTTTCTCTAAGCAATCATTTGTACTGCATTTCATAGGAATCTCAATCTCTTCGAAATAGTCATGAATATTTCTTGTAACGCAAGAAAAACCAGATTCATGTAGAATTCAAGTGGACATGGCATTGTGAACATGTGTTTTTTCTGTATTTTTTAAATCCTAAGAATTTAAGACTAAATAGGCCTTGTAATTCCAAACGCGGCCAGAAAGTTGACATAACAACACCAATAAAGAAGCCCTCCCCCCAATGATTACCTAGCACACGTCCGCATGTCCTAATGCTATGTATCACTTGTCACTGGCATCGCAAACGTCCTCCGTTCGAGATGGCATCCCATGCTTCTCTCCAACCCCACTAATCGAGCCACCTAAATGGCCTAATCCTATGTGCGTACCCCAAACACATAGTAGACACTAGACCCAGTACAAGACATTTTCTGTAATAACATGCAAGACATTTTAGCTTCACATACACTCTCTCCATTTTTTTATACATACAAGGCCACTATTCTATTTTTTTTAAGAAAACTTTAATCTATTCATCCTCAATCATGACAGTACAACGAACACCAGAGATGATAAAAATTATATGCAGATTCATAGACCACCTAGCAGCGACTACAAGAAATGAAGCGAGCCGAAGGCGCGTCGCCGTCATCGCCTTTCCCTCATCGGAGCTGGGCAAAACTTATTGTAGTAGAGAGGTGGAGATATAGTTTCTCTTTCATGATAACTGCAAGTAGGAGCAGCAAACACATGCATATTATATCCATTAAAATCATCATATCTAACGGTAAAACGGAACCCATCAATATCTATATCTATATCTTCTATACCTACTAATAAAGAAATAGGTATTCTTAGTCCGTTTTACTATTTTATAGAAAACCACCTAATGTTTCTGACATCAAATGTTTTTTAAAATACTCATATCTTCTAAACCGTAACTCCAAATTTAACATGTTATATATGAAATTTGATTAGAAATATATGCAGAATCTAAATATGATGTTCTTTTACC
This sequence comes from Thinopyrum elongatum, assembly GCA_011799875.1. NCBI lineage: Eukaryota > Viridiplantae > Streptophyta > Magnoliopsida > Poales > Poaceae > Thinopyrum > Thinopyrum elongatum. The sequence continues at coordinate 401,343,807 of CM022302.1, read as the reverse complement.
TGTTACCAATTTAAAAACACTATCTAGGTTGCAATGTTAATCAACAATGCATTATCCGTCTTTTTTTCATATCGATACTGATTAAGATTGGGGATGAACACCTCAACAAAATCAGGATTGGACATGAAATTGAAAATAAATTTGCTAGAGGCACCCAAAAAATAAGGAAATGCATGACAAGAAATAAAAGAAGGACCCAATAAAGATGGGATGTCCGCTATAAAAGAAATAAAAGAGAAAATGCAGAGGAGATCCGATAAAGATGAGATGTTGTGCTATTCTCCTATATATAAGAAGAAGAAAAAAGAGGACATGCATGAAAAAAAGTAAAAAGGATGCATGCATGACAAAAAATAAAATAAAAGACAAGTTTGATAAGATATAAATAGTGATGAAACAGGTACCAATACCTATGACATGTATGGCGAGAAATAGTGATGAAATAGGGGCGCAAGTACCTGCATCCACAGGAGACCATACAAAAATGCTCTTTTTCCAAAAAAAAAAATATCTTTTTATGATTAAAAAATCCTGTATCTTTTTAACAACCTTTTTAACAATTCTTCATGTATTTAAGAAATATGCATGTGAAAAAAAGTGTTCAAGAGTTACCCTAAGTTGGTGATTCTTAATCCGAAAACTGCCATTGATGCACACATGTCTCCGTAGTGTGCTAATGTGTCATCGTTTGTTTTTGTCATTTTTCTTTACTCGCCCGTAACAACACTCCATTCCGAACATGACATGAATAAATGCATGATCACTTGCCCGTTTCTTTGTACAGATTAAATCTACATGCAAGCCGTGTTGAAATATAACACTTGTAGAATCTTAAACTGCGCTTTTATAGGTTAAGACCATCTTTGTTTGGGTCGTAGCTACAAATTCTCAGATTATAGACCATTTTTTGTAAATTAAGAGAGTGTGGAATTTTTTTCTCCCGTTGCAACGCACGGGCCTTTTTGCTAGTAATCCTTAATAAGCGCAAACTTCTCCGATACAGTGTAGCTGGGGGAATTGAAAAAGATAATAGGACTATCGTATGTGGGTGTAATAGCAATAATTTCATAAGGAACTATAGCTAGTTCATCTCCATAAGCACATTTCATACTGGCAACATGGTCACAAGCATAGCAAGAATCAAGTTCATCAAAAAGGGATATTTCAAATGAATCCAAGGGATCATAGCAATTATCATAGCATTCATCTTTTGGTAAGCATGAAGGGAAATTAAACAATGTATGAATTGAAGAGATACTCTCATGAGAAGGTGGGCACGGGTGATCAATCCGCTCTTCCTTCTTTTGTTCTTCGCTCTCTTCCTCATCTTTCTTCTCTAATGCGCTCACAGTTTCAGCAATTTCTTCTTCCATAGATTCCTGCAAAATATTAATCTCTTCCAAGGCAGCAGACATTCTCTCAATAAATTCTTTAATATAAGCATTAGCAGCATATTTTTAATAGCAATATTTAAGTATGGCAAGATTTTTAGATTTGTAATGAATAGCATCATACTTTCGAATCAAAGAACAATTTCATATGCACCCTTAAAAGCAACAAATACTTCAATTTATTCAATATCATAATAACTATAAACACCCTTGACATAAGAAGATAAGACACCATTACCACTAAACTTACATTGATAGGGAAGATGTTTTTTAGGGTCCTCGGAACAACAAATAAAATCATGTATTTAGCATAAATTCCAAGCATAGCAATGCAAACAATTAATTTGATGCCATAAACTTTCCCTTTTTGAGACAAGAGGTGTCGCACAAAATAAGCATGCTCATATAATGATTTTCCCTCAACTAAGCTAGTTGGGTTTCAGCACGAGCTCAAATAAATCGAAGATGATCCAACTAAAAAGCTTCAACAATATGGTAGATTTTGGGTGGTTCCTCAACCACTGGGTTAGCAAGTACAACTGATTTTTTGGTGTTTTGCATTCCTACCCATAACCAAAGATAGAAAACAAGAGAACAAAATAAAAAATTACTTAGAGATAAAACCAACAAGTGCACATGAGAATATTTACCCCATGCTATTGCTCCCTGGCAACGGTGCCAAAAAAGGCCTTGATAACCCACAAGTATAGGGGATCGTTTGTAGCCTTTTTCGATAAGTAAGAGTGTCGACCCAATGAGGAGCTAAAGGTAGAATATATATTCTCTTGAAGTTCTGTCGACCACCGATACAACCCTACGCACACGATGTTTGCTTTACCTAGAACAAGTATGAAACTAATTTGCAAGAATAAAACTAGAACTACTTTGCAAGAATAAAACTAGGAGTACTTGCAAGATAATAAAAGTTAGTTTGTTTTAGTAGAGAGCTTTTTGTAGAACAATGAGAAAGATTGTGCATCGGAAATTGAATATAACACGATAGATACTTATGATACGTCTCCAACGTATCTATAATTTTTTATTATTCCATGCTATTATATTATCCATCTTGGATGTTTTATATGCAATAATATGCTATTTTATATCATTTTTTGGGACTAACCTATTAACCTAGTGCACAGTGCCAGTTGCTGTTTTTCCTTGTTTTTGTCTTTTACAGAGTATCAATACCAAACGGAACAAAACTTTTTTAGGATTTTTCTTGGACCAGAAGACAACCACGAAGCTTCGGGAGGAGTCCAGAGGAGCCACGAGAGGGCCACAAGCCCTAGAGGCGCGCCCCAAGGGGGGGCGTCCCCCAGGCTTGTGGGCCCCTCGGGACTTCCCTAACCCTAATCTCAGCTCCATAAATACCTAAATATTCCCCGTATACCAGAGGGCACACCAAAAATACTTTTCCGCCGCCGCAAGCTTCTATTCTCGTGAGATCCCATCTTGGGGCCTTTTCCGGCACTCTGCCGGAGGGGGATTCGATCACGAAGGGCCTCTACACCAACCTTGCTGCCCTTCCGATGATGTGTGAGTAGTTTACCACAGACCTACGGGTCCATAGCTAGTAGCTAGATGGCTTCTTATCTCTCTTTGATCTTCAATACAATGTTCTCCTCGATGTTCTTGGAGTTCTATTCGATGTAATCTTCTTTTGCGGTGTGTTTGTTGAGATCCAATGAATTGTGGGTTTATGATCAGATTATCTATGAATATTATTTGAGTCTTCTCTGAACTCTTTTATGCATGATTAAGATAGCTTTGTATTTCTCTCCGATCTACTGATTTGGTTTGGCCAACTAGATTGATCTATCTTGCCATGGGAGAGGTGCTTTGTTTTGGGTTCAAGCTTGCGGTGTCCTCACCTAGTGATAGTAGGGGTAGCGAGGCACGTATTTGTATTGTTGCCATTAAGGATAAAAAGATGGGGTTTTTACCATATTGCTTGGATCTATCCCTCTACATCATGTCATCTTGCTTAAGGCGTTACTCCGTTCTTGTTAACTTAATACACTAGATGCATGCTGGATAGCGGTCGATGTGTGGAGTAATAGTAGTAGATGCAGGCAGGAGTCGGTCTACTTGTCACAAATGTGATGCCTATATTCATGATCATTGCCTTGGATATCGTCATAACTATGTGCTTTTCTATCAATTGCTCAACAATAATTTGTTTACCCACAGTATGCTTTCTTCAAGAGAGAAGCCTCTAGTGAAACCTATGGCCTCCGGGTCTATTTTCCATCATATTATTTTCAGATCTATAAAACCAAAAACCCCAAATTACCTTGCTACAATTTAATTATATTTACTTTATTTTACACTTTTACTTATCTTTTATACCTATCTCTATCAGATCTCACTCTTGCTAGTGACTGTGAATGTATTGACAACCCCCTTTTCGCGTTGTGTGCAAGTGTTTGTTAGTTTGTGCAGGTGCATCTATTGGAGACTTGTGTGTACCTCCTACTAGATTGATACCTTAGTTCTTAACTGAGGTAAATACTTATCTCTACTTTGTTGCATCACCCTTTCCTCTTCAAGGGAAAAATCAATGCAATCTCAAGAAGTAGCAGGAAGAATTTCTGCCGTTGCCGGGGAGGTGCTACATCAAGCCTACCAAGTTCCTATCATAAACTCTCATCTCTTGCATTACATTATTTGCCATTTACCTCTCGTTTTCCTCTCCCCCACTTCTAAAATGTTTTCAGAAAAACACAAAAAAATTGCCTTTTTATTCGCTTTCTTTCTTCCGCCCATCTTTTTGTTTGCTTGTGTGCTAGATTGCTTGCTTTGTCAAGATGTCTCAAGAAAATACCAAGCTGTGTGATTTTTCCAACACTAATAATAATGATTTTATTAGTACTCCGATTGCTCCCACCACTAGTGCAGAATCTTATAAAATTAATGCCGCTTTGTTGAATCTTGTTATGAAAGAACAATTTTCTGGTAGTCCTAATGAAGATACTGCATCCCATCTAAATACTTTCATTGAGTTGTGTGATATGCAAAAGAAAAAAGATGTGGATAATGATATTGTTAAATTGAAGCTATTTCCGTTCTCACTACGAGATCGTGCTAAAACTTGGTTTTCATCTTTGCCTAAAAATAGTATTGATTGATGGAATAAGTGTAAAGATGCTTTTATTTCCAAGTATTTTCCTCCCGCTAAGATCATCTCCCTTAGGAACGATATAATGAATTGTAAGCAACTTGATCATGAACATGTTGCACAATCTTGGGAGAGGATGAAATTGATGATACAGCGGGTGTACAAATTATTGTTGGGCAATTGATATAAAAGCGCATAGTTATGATGATATTCAAGGCAATGATCATGTATATAGGCATCATGTCCGAGATAGGTAGACCGACTCCTGCCTGCATCTACTACTATTACTCCACCCATCGACCGCTATCCAGCATGCATCTAGGGTATTAAGTTAATAAAAATAGAGTAACCCTTAAGCAAGATGACATGATTTTGACAAAGTAAACTCAACTAATATGAATAAATCCATCATTTTACCCTGAATGGCAATAATACGAATACGTGTCTTGTTCCTTTTTGTCACTGGGATAGAGCACTGCAAGATTGAACCCATCACAAAGCACGTCTCCCACTAAAGATAAATCAATCTAGTTGGCCAAACCAAACGGATAGATCGGAGAGAAATACAAAGCTATAACAATCATGCATAATAAAGTTCAGAAAAGACTCAATTACTTCTCATAAATATTCAGATCATAAACCCACAATTCATCGGATCCCAACAAACACACCGCAAAAGAAGATTACACCGGATAGAAATCCAAGAACATCGAGGAGAACATTGCATTGAAGATCAAAGATAGAGAAGAAGTCATCTAGCTACTAGCTATAGACCCATAGGTCTGTGGTGAACTACTCACGCATCATTGGAAGGCAACAAGGATGATGTAGAAGCCCTCCATGATCGATTCCCCCTCCGGCAGAGTACCGAAAAAGGCCTCCAGATGGGATCACGGAAGAACAGAATGTTGCGGCGGTAGAAAATGTGTTTCAGGTGGCTCTCTGATATATTGGAATATTTGGGAATTTATAGAGGCGGAATTAGGTCAAGAGGTTCCATGAGGGGCCCACAAGCTCAGGGGGCGGCTTCCCTGGGGCGCGTCCTATGAGCTTGTCGCTCCCTCGTGACTATTCTGGTCTTCTCCCGAACCTTCATGGGTCCCTTCTAGTCCAGAAAAAATTAATCTAATTTTTTTCCCCGTTTGGACTTCCTTTCATATTGATTTTCTGAAAAGCCAAAAACAAGCAAAAAACAGCAACTGGCACTGGGCACTAGGTTAATGGGCTAGTCCAAAAAATGATATAAATAGCATATAATTGCATATAAAACATTAAAGTTTAATACTATAATAGCATGGAACAATAAAAAATATATAGATATGTTGGTGACATATCAAGCACCCCCGAGCTTAATTCCTTCTCGTCCTTGAGTAGGTAAATGATAAAAACAGAATTTTTGATGTGGGATGCTACCTAACATGTTTATTATGTAATCTTTCCTTTAGCGTATAAATATTAAGATCCGAATGATTCAAAGAAATAGTCTATAACTTGATATAAAGACATCAATACTCAGGCATACCAACAAACAATTGTGCCTTTCAAAATAAAAATGCTAAAGAACGCTATCCCTGTAAAATCATATAGTCTTGTCATTCTCCATCTTCCTAACACAAAATATTAATCATGAACAACCCCGATGACAAGCCAAGAAATTGGTTCATACTTTTTAACGCGCTTCAGGTTTTTCAACCCCCACGCAATACTTGAGCGTGAGCCATGGATATAGCACTATGGGTGGAATAGAATGCGATGATAGAGATCGATAAGTGGAAGTCAAAAAAGAAGATAGTCTAACATCGACCCGGCTAATCAAGAGGCTATGGAGATGCCCATCAATTGATGTCAGTGCGAGGAGTAGGGATTTCCATGAAACGGATGCACTAAGAGCTATAAGTGTATTAAAGTTCAAACTGAAACTAAGTGGGTGTGCATCCAACTTGCTTGCTCATCAAGACCTCAGGCATTTGAGAAAGCCCATCATCGGATATACAAGCTAAGTTCTATAATGAAAAATTACCACTAGTATATGAAAGTGACAACATAGGAGACTCTCTATATGAAAAACATGGTGCTACTCTGAAGCACAAGTGTGGAAAAGGATAGTAACATTGCCCGTTCTCTCCTTTTCTCTTTTTTGTATTGGGCTCTTTTTGACCTCTCTTTTTTATCACTGGGACAATGCTCTAATAATGATGATCATCACACTTCTCTTTACTTACAACCCAATATTACAACTCGATAAAAATGAAACATATGACTCTATATGAATGCCTCTGGCAGTGTACCAGGATGTGCAATGATGCTAGCATAACATGTATGATAATGATGAACGGTGGCTGAGCCACAAATACTATGTCAGCTATATGATCATGCAAAGCAATATGACAATGAAGGTATATGTCATAATAACGGAACGGTGTAAGTTGCATGGCAATATATCTCGAAATGGCTATGAAAATGCCTTGATAGGTAGGTATGGTGGCTATTTTGAGGAAGATATAAGGAGTCTTATGTGTGATAGAGCGTATCATATCACGGGGTTTGGATGCACTGATGAAGTTTGCACCAACTCTCGAGGTGAGAAAGGGCAATGCACAGTACCGAAGAGGCTAGCAAATTGCGAAAAGGTAAGAGCGCGTATAATCCATGGAGACACATTAGTCATAAAGAACCCACTTACTTATTGCGAAAGTCTATTAGCTCTCGAAGCATAGTACTACTACGCATGCCCCTAGGAGGATATATTGGTAGGAAAAGACAGTCGCTCATCCCCGACCGCCACTCATAAGGAAGACACTTAATAATAAATCATGCTCCAACATATTACCATCTTAATATCGCAAAACTATTGCAAGGAATCAAACATATCATATTCAGTGATCTACATGAAAGTTTTTATTATATCCCTCTTGGATACCTATCATATCAGGACCAATTTCATAACATGTGCATATTGCCATTAATACTTATTAGACCCTCAAAAAGATATAAGTGAAGCATGAGTGTGCAACTATTTATTTAAAATATAACCATCGCCATGCTCTAAAAGATATAAATGAAGCACTAGAGCAACTGCCTAGCTCAAAAGATATAAGTGAAGCACATAAAGTATTCTAACAAATCGCGAATAAATGCGTGTCCCTCTCAAAAGGTGTGGGCAGCAAACAATGATTGTGGAAAACTAAAAGGCAAACAAAGAAAAACATACTATGGCACAAGACGCTCCAAGTAAAACTTATATCATGTGATGAATAAAAATATAGCTCCAAGTAATATACCGATGGTTTGTAGACGAAAGAGGGGATGCCATCCGGGGCATTCCCTAGCTTAGACGCTTGGACCTTCCTTGAATATTACCTTGGGGTGCCTTGGGCATCCCCAAGCTTAGGGTCTTGCCGCTCCTTATTCCTTCATCCATCCTGATCTCACCCAAAACTTGAAAACTTCAGCACACAAAACTCAACATAAACCTCGTGAGATCCATTAGTATATAACAACCAAATCATAAACTTTAGGTATTGTTATGAACCCATTCATATTTTATTATTGCATAATACCTACTGTATTCTAACTTCTCCGTGACTTATACCCCCCGATATAATCCATAGCATCATTAAATCAAGCAAAGTATGCAACGAAAACATAACCTGTCTAAAACAGAATAGTCTATAATGATCTGAACAAACACAATACTTCTGTAACTCCTAAAATTCTGAAAAATTGGGACAACATGGGAAATTTGTATATCAATAATGTGTAAAAAAATAGAATTTTAGCAGGTTCTAGTGAAATTTAAATTTCCAGTACTGGGCGCAATAGTTTCTATTTTTTCACAGAATCAAGTCAACTATCAACCAAATCATCCCAAAGGCTTTACTTGGCACAAAGACTAGTTAAAACATAAAAGCACAATCATAACAGTAGCATAAATGTGTGAACACTCAAAAACAGAAAACAAAAAGCGAAATAAAAGATAACTATTGGGTTGCCTCTTAACAAGCACTATCATTTTACGCCCCTAGTTAGGCGTAATGCATAGTTTCAAGTGTTGTCATCCTTAGTTTTCACCACCCTAGTAGGGCTTTTCTCAAAGCCGTGAGGTTCATTACATTTTCCATTAGCCTTTGAGAATGAAGCAATCTTACTGTCTAAAGTGTATCCGCTTATTGCAAATGGTAAGAAGGGAATTCATGCGATTAAGGTTTCCGCTAATGTTTTTAAGAGGTTCATTAGACTTTTGCAACTCAACTAAATTTGTCTGCATGTCACCTAGTTTATCCAAGATTTGGATTCCTTCTGGAGTATAATTAAATCTTTTTTGTTGAGGTGGAGTTCCTACTATCCCCTCTATTATTTCATAGGCAGCATTAGCGTTGCTTTCAATAAAATTAACCTTAGTAGCAAAATCAAGAAGTTATCTATTAGACATAGTAAGCCCTACATAAAAGTTTCGAAGCAAATTTTTTATATCCCCTTTTGTAGTGCAAACACGATAAGATTCTATTATTCTATACCAAGCATCTTTTAAATTCTCTCCTTGTTTTTGTTTAAAGTAAAGAACTTCAAAATCGGGAGAGAGAGCGGTGGTAGTAGCACTAGACATAGCGACAAAGCAAGCAAACGAGCAAACAAAAATATTTTTGTGTTTTTGTAAAAAAATTAAAGTGGGGGAGATGAAAACGAGATGCCAAGGCAAATAAAAAGTAGAGCAAGTAGATGATAGTTTGTGCGAAGGTACTTGATAGGTTTTGATGATGTCTCCGCGGCAACGACGCTAGAAATTCGCAAGTTGACGGGCGACTACTTTGACGTGAATCCTCCCCGGCAATGGTGCCAAAATTTCTTCCAGCTACTTGTGAGCTGCGTTGGGATTTTTCCCGAAGAGGAGAGGAAATGCAGCACAGTAGAGATAAGTATTTCCCTCAGTGAGAACCAAGGTATCAATCCAGTAGGAGAATCACCCAAAGCCTCGTGAACAACACCTACACACACAAAAGCAAATACTTGCACCCAACACGGGCAAGAGGGTTGTCAATCCCCTTGAACTCATTACTTGCAAAGATTAATTCTGATAGTGATAGATAGATAAAGTAAATTGGAAAATAAAATAAAAGAAGTAAAATTGCAGCAAGGTATTTTTGAATTTTATGTATGACAAAAGTAGACCCGGGGGCCATAGTTTTCACTAGAGGCTTCTCTCTCGAACACATAGCATACGGTGGGTGAACAAATTACTGTTGGGCAATTGATAGAAAAGTGCATAGTTATGATGATATTCAAGGCAATGATCATGTATATAGGCATCACGTCCGAGACAAGTAGACCGACTCCTGCTTGCATCTACTACTATTACTCCACCCATCGACCGCTATCCGGCATGCATCTAGGGTATTAAGTTAATAAAAATAGATTAACGCCTTAAGCAAGATGACATGATGTAGACAAAGTAAACTCAACTAATATGAATAAGCCCCATCGTTTTACCCTTAATGGCAACAATATAAATACGTGTCTTGTCCCTTTCCATCACTGGGATAGAGCACCTCAAGATTGAACCCATCACAAAGCACCTCCCACTGAAGATAAATCAATCTAATCGGCTAAACCAAACAGATAGATCAAAGAGAAATACAAAGCTATAACAATCATGCATAATAAAGTTCAGAAAAGACTCACTTACTTCTCATAAATATTCATATCATAAACCCACAATTCATCGGATCCCAACAAACACACCGCAAAAAAAGATTACATCGGATAGAACTCCAAGAACATCGAGGAGAACATTGTATTGAAGATCAAAGAGAGAGAAGAAGCGATCTAGCTACTAGCTATGGACCCGTAGATCTGTGGTGATCGACTCAGGCATCATCGGAAGGTAGCAAGGATGATGTAGAAGCCATCCGTGATCGATTCCCTCTTTGATAGAGTACTGGAAAAGGCCTCCAGATGGGATCGCAGAAGAACAGAAGCTTGCGGCAGCTGAAAGTGTTTCGGGTGGCTCTCTGGTATATTAAGAATATTTTGGAATTTGTAGAGGCGGAATTAGGTCAAGAGGTGCCATGAGGGGCCCACAAGCTCAGGGGGCGCCCTCCTGGGGCGCGCCTATGAGCTTGTCGCTCCCTCGTAACTCTTCTGGCCTTCTGCTGAACCTTCATGGGTCCCTTCTGGTAAAAAAAATTAATCCAAATATTTTTCTCTGTTTGGACTTCGTTTGATATTGATTTTCTAAAAAGCCAAAAATAAGCAAAAAAAACAGCAACTGGCACTCGGCACTAGGTTAATAGGTTAGTCCCAAAAAATAATATAAAATAATATATAAAACATCCAAGATTGATACTATAATAGCATGGAATAATAAAAAATTATAGATACGTTCGGAACGTATCAGGGCACCATAGGACAGCACCAATTTAATATACAACTCATATCAATCACACCATACCACAATTAACCCGTAGGATCAAAAGAATCTACTCAAACATCATAGGATTGCCACACATCATTGGATAATAATATATAACATTAAGCACCATGTTTAAGTAGGATTACAACGCGGAGAAGAGGTGTTACATTGTTGCATAGAGGGGGAGAGAGTTGGTGATGACGGCAATGAAGTTGTTGGTGTAGATCGTTATCACGATGGTTCCCCCGGCGGTGCTCCGGTGCCATCGGGAGAGAGCTCCCCTCCTTATTCTTGCTTGGCCTCCCCCCTAGATGGGAGGAAGGTTTCCCCTCTGGTCCTTGGCTGCCATGGCCCCCGGAGGCCAGGAGCCCCTTCGAGATTGGATCTCTCTTTGTTCTCTTCTGTTTTGCGTTCCTGTTTTCTGGCTGAACACCGTTTCTTATATTCCCGTAGATCCGTAGCTAAGATTGGCCTGAAATTTTGAGGGCATTTTTATCCGGATATTAGCTTCCTTGCGACAGAAGGACACCCCAACCGACCTTCGAGGTGGCCACAAGTGTAGGGGTAGAGGGCGCGCCCTGTGAGCTCTTGGGGGATGTGGGCCACCCCTTACGCTGATTCTTTTTTCCAAAAATCACCTATATTCCAAAAAAATCTCCGGAAAATTTTATCATGTTTGAACTTCATTTGATATGGATTTTCTGTGAAAGAAAAAACATGCAACAAACACGAACTATCACTAGGCACTAAATCAATATGTTAGTCCAAGAAAATCATATAAATTGTTGCCAAAAGTATGTGAAAGTTGTAGAATATTGGCATGAAATAATCAAAAATTATAGATACGACAGAGACGTATCAAGGAGCCATCAATTTAGTCTCGAATGTCCCCACAAGAGAAACTCGATCAGAGTCACCATATCGGTCTGATCGCCATAATAACCACTATTATGGTGATTTCGACTAAAAACAATGCATTGCAGGAGTGTCGCCATCTTGTCATGGTCATGGATCACCGTAATTTGTTAAACGTCTTCATATATGGCCTCTCAGTCGCCATATATGGCGTCTTGGGGCTACCTTTTAGAGTGTGCTGCATATGGGTCGTTACGTGTAATTCCATGTAGCGCATAGGAAACTTTAGGTGGCTTCCCACCTCACATGGGAAAAAAGAATATTATTTACAAGTGGATCCCATAATTATGGAGACAACAAAATACGAAGGCTCTGAGTTTGTGCACAAGCCCGGTAGCCTTGATATCCATATGAAGCGCCCTCTATATGACGGATGGCGATCGTAAATATGGCGACTGTGTTAGAATTGCTCTAAGACTCCCATTATTAGCTATTTGGAGAAGTTATATTTTTGGTCTATCCACTATTGTGAAAAATTGAAATATGATTGTTCACATTTAATTTATTTTTTTGCAAATAGATTCGCTAGTCACATCATTTAACTAGTTACTAGGTTATTGTTTTCATTGTTAAAACCATCTAAATTTTGTCATATGTCAGTTTTTTTTTGCGAAAACAATCAAATCTATTATAAAGATTCACCGAAAGTACAAAGCGCCTCAAACATAATAAAAATTACACCGAGGTCTATGGACCACCGAACGACCATTGCCGCCTCCAGAACGAGGCGCCGACGCGCCGCTATCGCCGCTCCCATACCGAGTCGGCCTGACCTTGTTGATGACAGCCGGGAAGTCTTCGTGCACGTGCCCCTAAGGACCATTGATACGTCCATTTTGCATCATGCTTTTATGTTGATATTTATTGCAATATGGGATGTTATTACACATTATGGTACAATACTTATGTCTTTTCTCTCTTATTTTACAAGGTTTACATAAAGAGGGAGAATGCCGGAAGCTGGAATTCTGGACCGGAAAGGAGCAAATCTGAGAGACCTATTCTGCACAACTCCAAAAGTCCTGAAAATTTACGGAGAATTATTTTGGAATATATAAGAATTATTGGGCGAAGAAAATACCAGAGGGGACCCACCAGGTGGCCACAAGCCTGGGGGCGCGCCCTACCCCCCTAGGCGCGCCCCTAGGGCTTGTGGGCCCCCTGGCAGGTCTCCGGTGTCCATCTTCTGCTATATGAAGGGTTTTTACCTGAAAAAAATCATAAGGAAGCTTTCGGGATGAAGCGCCGCTGTCTCGAGGCGGAACCTGGGCAGAAGCAATCTAGGGCTCCGGCGGAGCTATTCTGTCGGGGAAACTTCCCTTCGGGAGGGGGAAATCGAAGCCATCGTCATCACCAATGATCCTCTCATCGAGGGAGGGTCAATATCCATCAACATTTTCACCAGCACCATCTCCTCTCAAACCCTAGTTCATCTCTTGTATTCAATCTTTGTCCCAAAACCTCAGATTGGTACCTGTGGGTTGCTAGTAGTGTTGATTACTCCTTGTAGTTGATGCTAGTTGGTTTATTCGGTGGAAGATCATATGTTCATATCCTTAATGATATTCAATACCCCTCTAATCTTGAACATGAATATGCTTTGTGAGTAGTTACGTTTGTTCCTGAGGACATGGGAGAAGTCTTGTTATAAGTAATCATATGAATTTGGTATTCGTTCGATATTTTGATGAGATGTATGTTGTCTTTCCTCTAGTGGTGTTATGTGAACGTCGACTACATGACACTTCACCATGATTTGGGCCTAGGGGAAGGCATTGGGAAGTAATAAGTAGATGATGGGTTGCTAGAGTGACAGAAGCTTAAACCCTAGTTTATGCGTTGCTTCGTAAGGGGCTGATTTGGATCCACATGTTTCATGCTATAGTTAGATTTATCTTAATTATTCTTTCATAGTTGCAGATGCTTGCGAGAGGGGTTAATCATAAGTGGGAGGCTTGTCCAAGTAAGGACAGCAGCCAAGCACCGGTCCACCCACATATCAAATTATCAAAGTAACGAACACGAATCATATGAGCATGATGAAAACTAGCTTGACAATAATTCCCATGTGTCCTCGGGAGTGCTTTGCTTTATATAAGAATTCATCCAGGCTTATCCTTTGCTAAAAAAGGATTGGTCCACCTTGCTGCACCTTCGTTACACTTGTTACTTGTTACCCGTTACGAATTATCTTATCACAAAACTATCTGTTACCGATAATTTCAGTCCTTGCAGAAAATACCTTGCTGAAAACCGCTTGTCATTTCCTTCTGATCCTCGTTGGGTTCGACACTCATACTTATCGAAAGGACTACGATAGATCCCCTCTACCTGTGGGTCATCAAGACTCTTTTCTGGCGCTGTTGCCGGGGAGTGAAGCGCCTTTGGTAAGTGGAATTTGGTAAGGAAACATTTATATTACGTGCTGAAATTTGCTGTCACTTGTCACTATGGAAAATCATCCTTTGAGGGGTTTGTTCGGGGTATCTTCACCTCGACCGAAAGAACAAAGAGTTGCTCCTCAACCTACTGAACCTACTGAAAATATTTATTATGAAATTCCTTCGGGTATGATAGAGAAACTGCTAGCTAATCCTTATGCAGGAGATGGAATATTACATCCTGATATGCATCTAATCTATGTGGATGAAGTTTGTTGATTATTTAAGCTTGCAGGTTTGCCCGAGGATGAAGTCAAGAAGAAGGTCTTCCCTTTATCTTTGAAGGAGAAGGCATTGACATGGTATAGGCTATGCGATGATATTGTGACTTGGAATTACAACCGATTGAAATTGGAATTTCATCAGAAGTTTTATCCTATGCATCTGGTTCATCATGATCGGAATTATATATATAATTTTTGGCCTCGTGAAGGAGAAAGTATCGCTCAAGCTTGGGGGAGGCTTAAGTCAATGTTATATTCATACCCCAATCATGAGCTCTCAAGAGAAATTATTATTCAGAATTTTTATGCTCGGCTTTCTCGTAATGATCAATCCATGCTCGATACTTCTTGTACTGGTTCTTTTATGAAGAAAACTATTGAATTCAAATGAGATCTCTTGGAAAGAATAAAACGCAACTCTGAAGATTGGGAGCTCGACGAAGGTAAGGAGTCAGGTATAAACCTTAAGTTTGATTGTGTTAAATCTTTTATGGATACCGATGCTTTTCGTGAATTTAGCACTAAGTATGGACTTGACTCTGAGATAGTAGCTTATTTCTGTGAATCATTTGCTACTCATGTCGATCTCCCTAAGGAGAAGTGGTTTAAATATCATCCTCCCATTGAAGTAAAAATAGTAGAACCTATTGAAGCTGAAGAAGAAACTATTATTTATAATGTTGACCCTGTTATTCCGACTGCTTACATTGAGAAACCACCTTTTCCTGTTAGGATAAAAGAACATGCTAAAGCTTCAGCTGTGGTTCGTAAGAGTCATACTAGAACACCTACACCCCCTGAACAAATTAAAGTTGAACCTAGTATTGCTATGGTTAAAGGTCTCTTGGTCGATAATATTGATGGCATGTTATTTATTTCTGTGATGAAGCTGCTAGAATTGCTAAACCTAATGAAAAAGATAAACATACACCTATTGTTGGCATGCCTGTTGTCTCTGTTAAAATAGGAGATCATTGTTATCATGGCTTATGTGATTTGGGTGCTAGTGTGAGTACAATTCCCTTTACTTTATACCAAGAAATTATGAATGATATTGCACCTGCTGAAATAGAAGATATTGATGTCACTATTAAGCTTGCTAATAGAGATACTATATCAACAATTGGGATTATTAGAGATGTTGAAGTCTTGTGTGGAAAAATAAAATACCCTACTGATTTTATAGTTCTTGGTTCCCCACAAGATGATTTTTGTCCCATTATATTTGGTAGACCTTTCTTGAACACTGTTAATGCTAAAATAGATTATGAGAAAGAAACTGTTAGTGTAAGTTTCGGGGATGTGTCTCATGAGTTTAATTTCTCCAAATTTCGTAGACAACCCCATGATAAAGAATTGCCTAATAAAGATGAAATTATTGGTCTTGCTACTATTGTCGTGCCTCCTACTGATCCGGTAGAACAATATTTGCTAGACCATGAAAATGATATGTTTATGAATGAAAGAAAGGAATTAGACGAGATTTTCTTTAAACAAATGCCTGTTTTGAAACACAATTTGCCTGTTGAGACTCTTGGAGATCCTCTACCACCCAAGAGTGATCCTGTGTTCGATCTTAAACAATTACCTGATACTTTGAAATATGCTTATCTCGATGAGAAGAAGATATATCCTGTTATTATTAGTGCTAACCTTTCAGAGCATGAAGAAAAGAAATTATTGAAAACTCTGCGGAAGCACCATGCCGCTATTGGATATACTCTTGATGATCTTAAGGGCATTAGTCCTACTATATGTCAGCACAAAATTAATATGGAACCTAATGCTAAACCTGTTGTTGATCATCAGCGACAGTTGAATCCAAAAATGAAAGAAGTGGTAAGGAATGAGATATTAAAGCTTCTGGAGGCAGGTATAATCTATCCTATTGCTGATAGTAGATGGGTAAGTCCTGTTCATTGTGTCCCTAAGAAGGGAGGCATTACCGTTGTTCCTAATGATAAAAATGAATTAATTCCGCAAAGAATTGTTACAGGTTATAGAATGGTGATTGATTTTAGAAAATTAAATAAAGCGACTAGGAAAGATCATTATCCTTTACCTTCCAGTGATCAAATGCTAGAAAGACTATCAAAACATACACACTTCTACTTTCTAGATGGTTATTCTGGTTTTTCCCAAATACCTGTGTCACAAGAGGATCAAGAAAAAACTACTTTTACTTGCCCTTTCGGTACCTTTGCCTATAGACGTATGCCTTTTGGTTTATGCAATACACTTGCTACCTTTCAAAAATGTATGAATGCTATATTCTCTGACTTTTGTGAAAAGATTGTTGAGATTTTCGTGGACGATTTCTACGTTTACGGAACTTCTTTTGATGATTGCTTAAGCAACCTTGATCGAGTTTTGCAGAGATGTGAAGAAACTAATCTTGTCTTGAATTGGGAGAAGTGCCACTTTATGGTTAATGAAGGTATTGTCTGGGGGCATAAAATCTCCGAAAGAGGTATTGAAGTTGATAAAGCTAAAGTTGATGCTATTGAAAAGATGCCTTGTCCTAAAGATATAAAAGGTATAAGAAGTTTCCTTGGCCATGCTGGTTTCTATAGGAGATTTATTGAAGACTTCTTTAAAATTTCTAGGCTTCTTACTAATCTCTTGCAAAAGGATGTTCCATTAGTTTTTTATGATGATTGTGTAGAAGCATTTGAAATACTTAAGAAAGCCTTAATTTCTGCACCTATTGTTCAACCACCTGATTGGAACCTACCCTTTGAAATTATGTGTGACGCTAGTGATTATGTTGTTGGTGCTGTTCTAGGACAAAGAGTTGATAGGAAATTAAATGTTATCCATTATGCTAGTAAAACTCTAGACAGTGCTCAAAGAAATTATGCTACTACTGAAAAAGAATTTTTAGCAGTTGTATTTGCTTGTGACAAGTTCAGATCTTATATTATTGATTGCAAAGTAACTGTTCACACCGATCATGCTGCTATTAAATATCTTATGGAAAGAAAGATGCTAAACCTAGACTTATTAGATGGGTTCTCTTGCTGCAAGAATTTGATTTACTGAGTGCCATTTAAAAACAACAAATTTTTATATGATTTTCTTTCTTCTTCCACTTGGCTGATTAAAAAAAGGTTATTTAATTATTATTTTTATTACAATCCATGGCTTACCCTAATATATTTTTTGATCTTGAAACAGTAGGAGAGTTTCCTACTTTCCATAATATTTATGAATGATGTGCACTTTCAAAGTCAATAGGAAAAGATCATAGGAAATGGATATTCCAAGAAACCAATATACATCAGTGGATTTTAATATGTAGTGTGTTGAATATCATGAAAAACCATGGATCTGGATAAATTGTAAATTTTTCTAAATTTTCACTCACTTTTGAGTTATACCTATTTTCTCATTTCGTAGTTACATAATTTTCTAGTTTCCATGTTAATTACATACTTTTCATTTGAGTACTCTGGGTTTTAATATATATATTTCTAGTTTCCTATAAAAGCTATTATTATATATATTTAAAAAATCTGTCAAAAATTAGTTTGCTTTAAAAAATTGCTTTCCTTGATCTTTTGACTTGGCTGATCTATAAAAGGATCAAGAATTTTTCATTAAAACACATGGCTTTCCATTCTATTTATGAATGACACACACTTTTAATGTCTAGGAATCTTCACTACCATTTCATGAATTTTATAGTCTAAATTGTTTTTTATTTGAAGTATTTCCCAATTTAATTTCATTGTTAAGTTGACCGGAAATTTTGAGCATGGCAAATCAAACGCCTAAGATGATAAATTATATTGCCGCCAGGATGACATCTTTTTTTAGCAAGCAAGCCAAATTCTTGCCATGTTCATTTTTTGCTAGGATTTTCCATGCTCGATAGAGAAAATCACCATCGTCGCCTTAAAAGATTTGATTTGCCAAGTGACGTCATATTTTTATCGTTCCCGAAAAATTATCTACTGATTAGTTGACTGCAAAACTCACATGTATTGCGTGAGGCGGGGGGAGGGGGGGGGGGGGGGGGGGTGGGAGGGTAACTGTTATTTCAGAATAAATTATTATGGACGTCGACTTTTCGACTTTTGAATTTTTGGTAGTTGCAGGTTTTACGAAATGTGCATCCTTTATTTCCTTACGAGAGAGAAACTACGTGCAACATCTAGTTTTTTTTTTGCGGAAAGGACCTCAGAATTATATTAAAGCCAAACAGTGGTACAAAGCACCCCAGCTAAACAAGAAATAACACTCAGGTCCCTAGGGAACCAGCCACACACCCAAACCCACGCAAGCTGCCGGCGCGCCGCCGCTGCCGCCGCCGCCGCTCCCACTGAGCCGGCGAGACCTTGTATCTGCGGACGGATCTGCAAGCCGGTGTGTATATAGGGTGTGGAGAGAGTGGTTTCGCCCAATCTAGTTTCGTGCGCAGTTCCGCGAAAAATGACATTCGTGGTACTCTCAGTAAAAAAGACAAAAATATTCCTACGTACAAATCGGACTTTATTTTCTTCGTCACGAATATATTTCTTGGTATTTTTTTATGAAACATCCCGTCTGACTGTATTTTCTTCGTCACAGATACATTTCTTGACATTTTTTTTACGAAACTTCACACGGGAGTAGATTGAGCACCCAATTTTGATATCCCAAGATTCCAGATTCTTTTGTATTTTCCTGGTATTTTTTGAATTTGATATTCATATAATGGGTGGAGCACCCAAGAGCTCCTGTGCATTTTCCGTTAATATACACCCTTTTCACCTTTGTGACAAATTAGATACACTTCTGTATCATGAGTTAGTTTTTTTTTTGCGGGAATGAGTTGTTACTTGTTGATACGATTATTTTTTACCAATAGACTAACATGTAATCTGCTCCTAGGGATGATCTAATAAACTGAAAATGAGGACCTACTTTATGGAAGTCCTGAGATAATCAATTAACGTAAGGACAACGCTAACGCCCACACTTGTGGTGGGAGCTAAACATGCCCACACGCCCTATAACATACAGACTGCGCCACGTCACCGCATGCATGCATGTGAGAATCTTTTTGGATTTTCAGTTTTTAAAATATTTTATCTCTTAAATGAAAAATCCGATTGAAGATCCGTTTTCACCATTAAATCCCTCGCGACGAGATCTTCGAAACTAGATCTCATATCAATATATTTTGACGAATTTTTTTTTAGTTAAAAGTTGCCATGTCTATTGCATATAAATGCCATGATGTTTACACTGAAATTGCCATGATATGTTTCAGCTATTTTCTTCTATATTTAAAAGTAAATTTTGACATATTATAAAACGGGGAATTTAGAAACTAGACTTGCCATGAACCATAAACTAAATTTGCCATGATACATGCACTTAAAATTGCCATGGTTTATACAAAAAATAATTTTCATGGTCAAAGTACTGGAATTGCCATCATAAAAAAACTAAAATTGCCATGCTCTACAAACTAAAATTGCCACATGGCAACTTTAGTTTAAGCACTATGGCAACTACAGTGTAAACATCATGGCAACTTTTGGGCAATTTTTTTTCGTCGAAACATATCAACACGGGGTCTAGTTTTGAAGATCTCGTCGAGACGAATTTAATGGTGAAAACGGATTTTCAATTCGACTTTTTAATTAGGAGAAAAAATATTTTTAAGTCGAAAACCAAAAAGATTCCTGCTGATGTCATCTGTTCATACGTGGCAAAATGAGTGGTGATGGAGGCGTGTGGGCGATGTGCAAGATGCCACACGTGTGGGCGTTAGTTTTTTCGTAACGTAATGCCACTTCATCTTAGGGAATCCTTTTTTTGCAAGTAAAAAAGTAACTAAGATGATCTTGTTGTTCTTATTTAGGGCATCTCCAACGTGGACCCTCAAATCGGCTGCAAACTAGGACATCCCAGTGGCTTCATATTTGTCCGTGGACAAGTCCGCGCGTTCGTTTTCTCACAAACCGAAAGAAAAACTAGGGGCTTTGCGGGAGTCTGGATCGCTACCATGTAGAACTCCAACACCCCTGGCCCAATCAAGACCGAGGCGTAGCCCGCGCATCTGAAGCGGGATGCACTGTTTCCGCATCAAAAACCCCTCCTCGACCTGTCCGCTCTGATCGCCGCCACCCTCCACCCCAATTCCCATGCTTTTTGTCGTCCGCCGCTGCATGGACCCGTATGAAGACCTGCCGAAGCTGGCAGAGGTGGAGGATCAACTCGAAGGACACGACAAGATCAACTCAGCGACACGATAAACCCGCTGTCTTAAAAGGATGGCAAATGATCTGGAGGCAGAGGCGGCCGACAAAAAGAAGGGAGCCTGGGGTGGCGGACGGGGGCGGACGGGGGTGAGGATGGGTGCGCCCTAACCACCGCCGTCCATGCACACGCTGCCCACGCTGGAGCAATTTCGGCCGTGTACGTTGAGACAGGTTTAACATCTTAATGGCGGCGACTGAGACGAAAATCAACCTTGAAGAGAGGAAGGTCGAGCTCGTGGCCGCTTCGGAGGATATCGATCATGACAATGGAGCAGTTGCATCCCGATGCGGCGATGATCGTACGCGTCGTCTGTGTTAGGATGTTCAAGCGCTTGGCGGCTGAGATGAAGACAACCGAGAAGGATGCGGCTGGTGAGAAGGACCCAGCGACAGAGTGAGAGCGCGGAGGCTCGGACAACTGATCTGGGATGGCAAAAATTCTGTTTTCTTACACGGACTACCAGATTGTATTTTTTATGACCAGGCGTATATATAAAACTACTGACCACTTCTTCTTAGTTATGATCGGATACGAACACAACACTGCACTTAAAATTTATCAGGGCTCCTTTGATTCAAAGGAATTCTATAGGATTTTTGAAGGATTGAAATTCTTTGGATTTTTTCCTATGTTTGTCCTTTGATTCATATGATTGAATCCCATAGGAACTTTTCCTATGGAATATTTTGTACTATATTTCATAGGAAATCTAACATCCACTTCAACCTTTTTTTACAATTCCTTTGTTTTTCCTATGGCATCAAACACTCCTTGCTAATCCTATAAAATTAAAGTGGGCATGCTACTCTAATTCTACACTTTTTCTATTCCTGCGTTTTCAAAATCCTATGAATCAAAGAGACCCTTAATATTTGCTATGCATTCGAAATGAAGGAGGTGGATTCGCAAAAATAAAATAAAAAATGAAGGAGGTGGAGTCCAAAGCGGTCAGTCCAGTACCTACGCTGCTCACGCCCACTGCTAAACACTAGAAACACAATGGTTAGTTGCCTGCACGTGGCAGGGCGTCCCACGCACGTGCGTGGCCCCATGGACCATAACGCCGATCAGAGCCGCGCCCCTGGCTCTGCCCCCTGCCCTTGGGTTGACTAGTTTCTCACCGACTCACCCGAAGTCCTCTGCGAACGGCACCAGAAACTCGCAACAACACAAGACACACTTGGAAGCCTACGCGGACAAATTTCCGCGACCAACGAAGGACAACAGCGCTCATCTGCGTCGTTCGTTCAGAAGGCAAAAACACATGCTAGCCAGCCACCGAAGCTAGTAGAGCAGCAATTTCCCTCCCTCTTCCTCCTCCTCCCCTGCTCTAGTCCGGAGACATAAAAAATACAACTACTACTGAGAAAAAGAATCCCACTATCTCATGACATATGGAGGAGAGAGAAGGGCGAGCAATCCCACTACGGTCATCCACAAGACATTCCTTCCTCTCTCTCTTCCGTGTGCTCCAGACGACATCTAGCTGCTCCTCCTCCCCGTCCTCCCCTCGCCCCGCTCCTCGTTCTCTCCTCCTGTTCGTAGCGCAGCCGGCGAGGATTTTTGTTGAGCAGGAGCAGCAATTGGGATCGATCCTTGGATGGATGCGGCCCAGTGGCACCAGGTAAGCTGATTGATGTTCATACGTGACCACCTTAAATCCAGGTTACTACAACATCGGCACGCACCTAGGGCCATGCGATGCATGCAAGATCTCTCGCCGCGGGCTGGCCGGATGGCTTCTGTTCTTGTGGATCTTGCTGCTGTGTTCTTGCCTTCTTGGTCGACTACTTTTTTTACCGTGCCCTTTATCTCCACGCTCGCTTTCCCTGATGGGATATGACGATCTTGGGCGCCTTTTCTCTTCTTGGGAACCGCCATGGCCAACCTTTTGTTGCTGGCGCAGATCTACGCATGTATGGCCATCTATGTCTCTCTTCTCTCCCCTTCTCTTCTGTCCGCGTGTTGTCTTCTCCGTTGGCGTCGAGCTCAGGGCTCGGGACCTTTAATTCTCCCCTGCCTCCGCTTTTAATCCTCGAAAGGCGCATACACGGGCACGCACCGCTTTTCTTTGCCTTTCTTTCTTATCCTTTCCCCTCATCCTTTTCATCTTTTCATCTCTCTTTTCCCCTAGCTTTCTTTCCCCTTCTCTTTCCTCCGGAGCCTTGCATCAAAAGAGCAGCCATGTCTTGGATGATGTAGCAGCAGCAGTACTGCCACAAGCGCAACCCTACAAACAAAGTTGAGTTTTGTGTGGTGGTGGTGGTGTGTTTCTCTCTCATCTTTTTCATCTCCTTTTTTCTCCCAACTTTTTCATCCTCCTTTTCCCCTGCCTTTAATCTCACTTTGTATCCATTTGCTTGGTTCTTTGTTGCACCATAACCATAAGAATCCTCACACCTCAGGCTCTCTCATAGTCATATCATACCCCCATCCATTTTCCCATATACAGCATGTTCTTGGCTTATTAGTAGTAGTTTTACTTGCCTTGACATTGAGGATTTGGCTTTGTGATATCTAATGAGGTGCAATATGTGTCCATCACCAGGGGCTAGGGCTCGTGAAGCCCATGGAGGAGATGATCATGGCTGGAAACCCAAATCCTAATTCTAATGGGAACCCGAACCCACAGCCGGCGCCCCCGTCTGGTGCAGAAGCCCAGCGGGCTCCCGTTCCTGGCCCGCCGGCGGCAGGAGCGGGCGCGGCGGCCGGGACAGGCTCCACCGAGCGGAAGGCGGCGCGGCCGCAGAAGGAGAAAGCAATTAACTGCCCGAGGTGCAACTCCACCAACACCAAGTTCTGCTACTACAACAACTACAGCCTCCAGCAGCCGCGCTACTTCTGCAAGACGTGCCGCCGCTACTGGACCGAGGGCGGCTCGCTCCGGAACGTGCCCGTCGGCGGCGGCTCACGGAAGAACAAGAGATCGTCGTCGTCGGTGGTGTCGTCCGCGGCGGGCGCCGTCTCCACCTCCGCGGCGGCGTCCGGGACGGTCCCCGTGGGCGGGATGGCGGCCAAGAACCCGAAGCTGATGCACGAGGGCGCGCACGACCTCAACCTGGCGTTCCCGCACCACCACGGCCGCGTCTTGCACCCGTCGGAGTTCGCGGCGTTCCCTAGTCTGGAGAGCAGCAGCGTCTGCAACCCGGGAGGCGCCATGGCGGCCAACGGCGCGGGTGGCGGGAGGGGCATGGGCGCGTTTTCGGCGATGGAGCTGCTGAGGAGCACCGGCTGCTACGTACCGATGCCGCAGGTGCAACTCGGGATGCCGCCGGAGTACGCAGCCGCGGGATTCGCGCTTGGCGAGTTCCGCATGCCGCTGCAGCATCAGCAACACCATCAGCAGCAGCAACAGCAGCAGCAACACCACCAGCAACAGCAGCAGCAGGTTCAGAACATGCTCGGGTGCTCGCTGGACACGGGAGGAGGTGGCGATGCCGGGGGATACGGCGCTGGGTTGCAGGGGGCGCAGGAGAGCGCAACGGGAAGGATGCTGTTCCCGTTTGAGGACTTGAAGCCGGGTGCGAACCCAAGTGGAGGAGGTGCAAGTGGCGGTGATCAGTTTGAGCACAGCAAAGACCAAGGCGGCGGCGGTGGCCATGAGACCCTGGGGTTCTGGAATAACAGCATGATCGGGAATGGCAGCAGCAATGACGCCGGCGGTGGCGGTGGCGGTGGCGGCGGCTCGTGGTAGGATGGCGACAGCTAGCCCGGCCGCCGTACATGCATGCATGGCTCATGCACACGCGGTTGTCAGCATGTGGAGATGTTCGATAGAGATAGAGACAACAGGGGAGTTAATAAGCGGTGGTGGTGATTAGTGTTACATATGGCGTTTGATCTCTCTTTTGGTTGCGTTTGGTTTTTCTACTGTTCTTGGCCTTCCTCCTTAATTTCTTGGTGTTTGTTCATGTGTGTGGTGATCAGACTTGGGGAGCTACCACAGCTGAGTACACAGATTAAGTAACTATTTATCTTCTCCAATTGAATCTCTCATTTCCGAGGGTGTTCCTTGTGTGAATTTCATATGAAGTTGTTCATGTAGAATTTGTACTCCCTCCGTCCTAAAATTCTTGTCTTAGATTTGTCTAGATACGGGTCCTAAAATTCTTGTCTTAGATTTGTCTAGATACGGATGTATCTAATACTAAAACGTGACTTGATATATTCGTATTTAAACAAATATAAGACAAGAATTTTGGGACGGAGGGAGTACATCGTTTGGGTTGAATTCAAGTAGACTGGCATTGGCCAGACTCTTGTTTTGTCTTTGGATTTTGCATGCATGCATCGGACCATGCAGTATGTTGGTGAATGGATGTTGCAAAGGTTCATTCAATGGAGGATTGGCATCATCACTCGTCAGTCAGTCAACACTCAACGGATTGCTCTACAGTCGGTTTGACACACTGTGCAGGCTGCAGAGTCCGTGCAAGAGATAATGAGATATACTAGATCGGTTTGCTGTGCTGATCTAAAGGGGAGGCCTACCTAGTAGCAGGCGTGTTTTCTTGATCTGTTCATTTACATCGTGATTCCTCATTAATCTAGGGCTTAGAACAACCTGTAATGTGTATTTTATTGTTGTTTATATTGTACAAGATACAATAAAATATAGACATATTTCCCTCATCATTCGCAATATGTATTTTTTTCCATGCATACCTGTCAACACATATCTACCCCCTCCTTCTGTGCTCTTTGCTTGTAGCAGGCAGGCTAGCTCTGAGATGTCGTATCTCGCCATCATCCCAAAGCCAAGAATCTTCCAGCCATGAAAAGCACTAGCGGTAGGAGGAGAAAAGCAGCGGAATGGAGAAATAGAGAATATGTATGTATGACAAGCGCCCTCACCCCCACCCTCCCCCCTCTCTCTCTCTCTCTCTCTCTCTCTCTCTCTCTCTCTCTCTCTCTCTCTCTCTCTCTCTCCACACACACACACACACACGAGACATTATCATATGCTAGACCATTTGTGAGTGCATGGCGTGCTCGTTTGTACGATCCATGAGACCATGGCATTTTTCTAAGCCAGTAGGTACCCTAGCCTATCCTCATCAGTCATCACCATCTTGCACGCCCCTTGCATCCTGCCCAGAGTACCTGACCTCTTTTTTAATCTTTTTTTCCCTTGAATTCTAGGAGTACCATTTTTACCATATAAAACAAGTGCTCCAATTCTTTGGAGCCCACAAAAACATTCTCCTAGGGATGGAGTACTAGTACAGTAGTTCGTCACCTTACTGCATTTGGCCAACCTTATACAAATAACTACCACTCATATTTAATGTGCTGCTACGACTACTCATCATCAAGGAAGATAAGATATGGTATGGTATGTTTGGGTATGTGTGCAATGCAAGTGCAACCATGTCCTACAGTTCTAGTAGGTCACTGACCCATACATCTGGTTCCCATAGCTCTCTGTGCATCATCCTTCCTATGCTACTAGCGTACTACAATTGGCCATTTAGCCGTGGTCACAAATATTTAAGTCATAACCTCAAATGATCACCATATTTTCCTGCTTGTGCTCTAGCTATTCCATAACATGTCTCTAGTGATCTTGAGGCAAAGTGCCTAAAAACCAGAAAATAACATTGCTAAAGCGGCGGGTATTCTTTAGAACGCGAGGGAGGAGGAGTATGTGTCTATTAGACAGTCTAACGTTGGATTTGTTAATGCTACTAAGAGCAACTCCAACGCCCCGACTCAAACAGACGGCACATTTGTCCTTTTTTATCCGTTTGGGCCGGCCGCCCGCTCGGTGTCCGCCCTTTTTTTGATTTGGGTCGGCAGTGCGTCCAACGCGCCGATCCATATTTGCCGGCGTGACCAGTTGGCCTCCCTTTTGAACAAATATTTTGCATATTTCACAAGCAAATATATAGTTTCACAAGGAAATAAAGCATAGTTTCACAACCAAATAAAACATAGTTTTACAAGCTGAATAAAAAATAAATTGTCTCGCATAATTTTACAAGCCGAATAAAAAGGATACATCTATTGGTTGTCAACATGAGCCCACATATGCTCAACCAAATCATTTTGCAGCTGCATGTGAGTTTCTCAATCACGCATTTCATGATAAAATTAGGGCGAATTGTTCAAACGTTGCCGCTCCTCCATGCTCAGGCACAACATTCTCATCCTTAACTGAAACCCTTGATCATAGATACGTTTCGGACGCTCATTTTCTACGATCATATTGTGCATGATCACACAAGCAGTCATCACCTCCCACAACTTCTTGGTGCTCCAAATCCTAGCAGGATACCGAAAGATGCCCCATCGAGATTGCAAAACACCAAAGGCACACTCGACGTCCTTCCTAGCACTCTCTTGCTCTTGGGCAAATCTTTTCCTCTTCTCTCCGACGGGGTTGGGGATTGTCTTCACAACAATGGTCCACTGAGGATAGATACCGTCACCTAGGTAGTATCCTTTGTCGTAGTTATGGCCGTTGATGGTAACATTCACCGGCGGGTTGTTGCTTTCGGCAAGCCTTGCAAACACCGGCGAGCGTTGAAGCATGTTGATATCATTGTGTGATTCGGCCATGCCGAAGAAAGAGTGCCAGATCCAGAGATCATGTGATGCCACGGCCTCAAGTATGACAGTCCAAGCCCTGACATGGCCCTTATACTACCCTTGCCAAGCAGAAGGGCAGTTCTTCCACTCTCAGTGCATGGAGTCTATGCTGCCAAGCATCCCTGGGAAGCCCCTGCTGGCATTCATCACCAACAAGCGGGCTGTATCTTGAGGAGTCGGCTCTCTCAAGTACTCAGGGCCAAACACAACAATCACAGCCTTGCAGAACTTGTACATGGAGTCTAGGCATGTAGACTCTCTCATACGAACGTACTCATCAATGAGATCACCGGGCACTCCGTATGCAAGCATCCGGACGGCTGTCGTGCATTTCTAATAAGATGAGAAGCCAATCTTTCCAAGGGCATCCTCTTTGCACTCGAAATAGTCATCGTATCCGACCACCCCCTCTCTAATACGGTTGAAAAGATGCCTACTCATACGAAAACGCCGCCGAAATTTCTGATGTTTGAACAACGGGTTAGTTGTGTCAAAGTAGTCCTTTCAAAGAAGGAAATGGCCGCTCTCTCGGTTGCGATTCAACGCCAGAAGGTGCCCCGTGATGGAGCCATGGAACAACGGCCGCTGGCTATTAAGGTGGTGATGGACCAACACGGCAGCCAAGATCTCCTCCTCATCATCGGAGTCGCAAAGGAAATTATGGAAAAAGAACTCGTCGGCGGAGTCCATTTTGTACCTTGGCAAACTGTCGAACAGCTTGCGGGCGTCGACGAAGGAGCCGGCCGGCGAAGGGAGGCGCGCCGCCCTTGGACCAGCTGGCTGCCCTGGAGGCGTCTGACGAGCGTGCCGGCGTCCGACGAGCGTGTCGCCGTCAGGACGAAGGAGCTGGCCGGGGCGGCGAGGCGGCTTCCTGGTCGCGGCGGCGTCGGGGTGGTAGGGGTGGGAAGCTTTCGGTGGCCCGGCGGCTAGACGGTGGTGGCGGCGACGTGGGAGGTGGCGGCGTTGGGGGGAGATGTTGCGGCACCGGCTGCTGGCAGAGGCACCGGAAAATGGGCGGTGGCGGCGTCGACGAAGGAGGCGCGCGAGGGTTTGCTATTGGAATGGAAGAGGATGACCAATGTGCCACCGACTAGCGGGCCAGGGGGAGGAGTAGGCGGGCGCCGCGTGCATCCGTTTTGTGTCCGCGCCGACGCAAATGAGGCTCAAAATTAGGCCGGGAATGGGTCGGCAGGCGGGCGAAAAGCGGACGCGCGTCGGTTTGGATCGGCGCGTTAGGCCGAATTTTCTGTCCGCGCCGACCCAAACAGACGCGCGCGGACGAAATGGGTCGGCGCATTGGAGTTGCTCTAAGTTGTCTAAGATTTTCTCATGTATTTTTTGTTTTTGTTTTTTGAGAAAATTGACGCGTCCATTAGAGATAAAACAAGTTACAGGACTCAAACATGCCAACGCACACACGAAGCATCCAGTAGAGCCGAGAGACCGATACAATTGCAGAAACCACCCTGGAAAACAGAAAATACAAGAGGGGCCCCTCAAGGTCCCTGCAATCGCTAGCACCGCCGCTAGCCACAGCCTCCCGCCGTGCCTCCGCCGGAGCGAAGAACAACAAGAATCCCGCACACCCAAGCTCTGTCGAAGCCCCTCGCAGAATAGCTGCTTTGTGGCGTTCACCTGAGACCCTCCCAGACCGGCAGGGCACATAGGAGATAGAGATCACCGGTGGGGTCGCACCCCACAACTTCGACGAGCACGACACCGCCGTCTTCCATCGTCGACGATGAGAAGAAACAGACGAGGCCGCCAATCCTCTTACCACAAGGCCATGGCCGAGCCAGCACCTACCCGAACTCGCCGGCAGAGCACCGGATCCGCTTCTGAAGCTGCCCCTGTACACCAAGCCGCAGAGCTCCTCGCCGGCACCGGAGCATGCACCAGCGAAGCGGGGGAAGAGCCCCAGCACAAAAGCATCCACGAGGCCGCCGCCACCGCCACGACAGCCCCGCACCGCCGCTCCTCTACCCAGATCCAAGGCCGACGAAGAACACCCCGTCGGAGTGGATCTGGAAGAACACCAAATCGGCGCCGTTGTCACCCATCTCCACGGCGAGCAACCACCGCCCGAAGAAAGGAGCCCCAAAAGTAGATGAATCCTGCCGCACCGCGGGAAGAGCCTAGCAACCAGATCAAGAGTTTGATCCGAAGCAAAACAAAAGCATCTGACCTGCAGCCGCCCACGCCAACGACGCCGACGAAACGCTGCAGCAGCAGACGCACACCCTAGTCGCCAATGTCTCCGCCACCATCGCCGCCCTTGTTTTGAAAAGTGCGATATCAGTTAATCGAAACAACCACTTGAGAAGTGCAAGGTGCACCTCACACCAAACTAAAGCTGCACTTCTCTTAAACGACCAAGACATGTGAAAAATCTCAGTCGTCTTAATTATAGATGGTTGAGCTCGGGATCAGAATATGACTTTCACCCATCTAACATATTTACAGATTTTACTATGGAACAAATTAAAATTCTGCCCTGTCAGCAGGTTCGTCGTACCTCCATGTCCATTTTGAAGTTATATGGTGGTTCTTTGTGAACCACATTGAGCTGATTCACTGGCGCGGAGCTTGCAGCAAGAGGACCAACACCTACGGAGGTCTCTATTGACTTCCTCTTGATATCCCTTGAAGCTTTGCAGTGTTTCATGCAGTTCATCTTCCGGTTCATAGACATTGAAGAGATCTATGTCTCCTGGTTCAGCACACCGAGTTTCTACATTTTTACATTCATTGCTCATTGCGTCCTTGAAACCTTGAACGTAGTAAATCTTTCCTCCGGCTGATGGTTGAATTTCTTTATTACTATAGTAAATCATTCCTCCGGCTGATGGTTGAATTTCTTCATTATACCATTGAATTATATGGTTGTTATTTTCTCTATAAGATGTTTGGCTTCATTTTCTAGTAAAGACATAAATATTCCTCCTGCATAACAATCAAGTATACATTTAGATTCGTCAGCAAGTCCATGGTAAAATATATGAATTATAAAATGCTTGGTAAAACCATGATTAGGGCATTGGTGCAAAGTTTTGAAAATCTCATTCGATCTTGTGATAAGCTTTATCCTATCTTCAGTTGGAAGTGCGCCATTTCTTTGTGAAGTTTTGCTATTTTTGATTTGGGAAAGAATTTATACATGAGTTTATTGGTGCACTCATCCCAGGTGGTGACTTAATGATGTGGCAGTTCATCGAACCATTTCTTAGTATTACCTTCAGTGACCATTTTAAAAGTTTAAGTAAACAAATTCTCATGAGACATCTTCCTCCTTGATAGTACCGCAAAGGGTGCCGAGATATGTTTCGTCAAGTACCTAACAACAATGCAGGAACCACACATTATTTGTATGACAATGGGACATAATATTAGGTTACCCGATGAACATGGGGCACGAGTTTTAGCAGGTTGAAAAATATGCTAGGTGTAAGCTAGGTGGTGGACCATTGCCTAGCGCCTAGGAGACAGTTAATTACCGTAAGCGTGGTCTAGGTGGTCCTATAGTTTTGACTATCATGGGCTTATTCTGGGTATTTTATGTGCGTATACATGAACTTTGTAACATGTAAATGAATAAACTATTAGCTACTGTCATTGGAATATGACCCATTTGGCCCGTCAATGCAACATGGTACGATTTTTCATTCGAGTGGACATCTCATTGCTTGCACAACCTAGACTACTACTTATACCCTAGACGAGACGTTTTGCCGTGGCCTAGCACCTAAGCGTAACTAAGCACCCACTAGGTGTTGCATTTTCCAACATACTGTTTACCTTGGTTCGTGCCCTTGGGCGGCTAGTAACAACCCTAATCCTTCTTGTCAGAAATTATATCACCAAGGGCATTTCTTGGATACAAGATGTTTTTGACGACTGGGGGCTTAACTCGACGAGTTGGCCATGGACGATCTAGACATGATTACTAGATCAGATCTAATCCGATCCACTAAGCTAATCTGATGGATCTCGAGGCCTTGGGTGCTTTGGGCTCTGATTGAAGATGTCCCCTACTTCCTCGAGGGGTCGCTTATATATTAGCCCCTTGGTCGGTTGCCTTGGCCGCCTCCATCTTGGTTACATACATTCTTCATATCTGCTTTGGAGTCTTATAGTCTCGAGGCTCTTATGGTAAGGAAACCAGGGGAGGCACGTTCTTGGAGGTTGTTTCCTCTCAACTAGGAAGGTGTTGGGCCCCCAAGTGTAAGGGTTCGTAGCAAGCATCATTTTTTCTCATACTGGATGACCTTAATGTTTATCGAATCAATATGAATTTCCTAAGAAGCCAATGATCAGTATATGCACTCACAAATATAAAACTGCTTGTCCCCTAGCATAACTAGTAAGATTGTCAGTCTTACTACCCTTTCTAGTTACAAGGGTTAAACACAAGTGTGTATGGAAGATTGATTGCACGAAAAGAAATAAAAGCAAGAATTGTAAAGATTGTTGATAGAGGTTGGAAGAAATAGGAAGAAGACTGGACCGGGATCCATAGGTTCACTAGTGATTTCTCTCCAAAAGCTAGCATGGTGTGATGAACCAATTACAGTTGCACATCGATTAAATTGCGGTTTTTATGAGTATGATTATACATGGCATAACTACATATGAGCATCACGCCCAAACATCTACAATCGTTATCCAACTACATCTGCAGCTAATACTCCACCCAAAACTGCTATACAGCATGCATCTTAAAGTATTAAGCAACAAAATAGAGTATTACATTAGGTATGATGACATGAAGTAGATGTTATATTGGCTTCACCCTGCGCTCTTCGAACCTCTTGGAGATCATCTATCAAACTTGGCCAAAGAAAGACAAATAGATTGGATAGTTTATATGAATAATAATTTTGTAGGAAATAAACCAAATTGATCTGAGAAGAATTCATGGATAGATCTGATCATAAAGTGACAAATCATCCCATTGCGCCAGACGACAAAACATAATATATCAGATGGATCACAATAATGTAGGCAACTCCTGTGAAGCAAGTGAGTGGAAACTATCTAGCTATTGCTATGGACCCATATTCGAAAGGAAACTACCCACGAGTGATCATGGTAGCCTTCCAGTTAATGAGAGGGCCACCGAGATGATTCCCCCCCTCCGGAAGAGTACCAGACAAGACATCAAGATTTCATCGCTTCAGACCAGAGAGGTGCGACGGTGGAAACAGAGAAACTCCTCGGTGGTTATGATTTTTGAGCGAAACAAAAAATATAAGCATCGATAGGCGGTGCAGTGGAGGACTAGGGGGCCCATGTGGGTCCACCATGCGCCACTGATATCTCTCCATAGTATCTACTTTTCCAAACACTTTTGCTCTCGTTTTGGACTCATATTTGCATGATTTGAATGAAACTAACCCGGAATGAAGGTGTTTTCAGCAGAACTACCATGGTGTTGTTTTTGTGCAGAAATGGAAGTTCTCGGAATTGGATGAAACTTTTTGGAGATTTTTTATGGAATATATAAAAATACTGGAGCAAAGACCTACAGGAAGGGACCCATCAGTTGCCCACAAGGCACAAGGGCGCGCCCCCCTGGGCGCGCCCTAGTAGCTTGTGGGGCCCACATGGCTCTGCTGACCCTAATCTCAAACCTATAAATTCCTATTTCCCAAGAAAAAAAAGAGAAGAAGTTTCATCATGTTTTATGATACGGAGCCGCCACCACTTCCTGTTCTTCATCGGGAGGCCAGATCTGGAGTCCGTTTGGGGCTCCGAGGAGGGGGATTTGTCGCCATCATCATCACCAACCCTTCTTCATCACCAATTTCATGATGCTCACCATCGGGAGTGAGTAATTCCTTCGTAGGCTTGCTGGACGGTGATGGGGTTGGATGAGATTTGTCATGTAATCAAGTCAATTTGTTAGGGCTTGATCCCTAGTATCCACTATGTTCCGAGATTGATGTTGCTATGACTTTGCTATGCTTAATGCTTGTCACTAGGGCCCAAGTGCCATGATTTCAGATTGAACCCTTTATGTTTTCATGAATATATTTGAGTTCTCGATCCTGTCTTGCAAGTTATATGCACCTATTACGTGTTATGATCCGCATACCCCAAGGTGACAATAATTGGGATTCTTTCTAGTGATTACCGTAGTTTGAGAAATTCATATATTCACTATGTGTTAATGCTTTGTTCTGGTTCTCTATTAAAAGGAGGCCTTAATATCTCTTAGTTTCCTTATGGACCCCGTGGCCACGGGAGGGTAGGACAAAAGATGTCATGCAAGTTCTTATTATAAGCATGTCTGACTATATACGGAATATATGCCTACATTACATTGATGAATTGGAGCTAGTTCTGTGTCGCTCTAGGTTGTGACTGTTATATGATGAATGCCATCCAACACAAATATCCATCACTGATACAATGCCTATTCTTTTCATATACTGATCTTTGCTAAGTTACTACTACTGCTGCTGTTGTTACAATCGCTACAAAACTGCTACTGTTACTGTTACCGTTACTGTTGCTACTATTACCACTACTATCAAAATATCATGTTACTGTGCTACTGATCACTCTGCCGTAGATATTTAGTTCTCCAGGTGTGGTTGAATTGACAACTCAACTACTAATACTTGTGAATATTCTTTGGCTCCCCTTGTGTCGAGTCAATAAATTTGGGTTGAATACTCTACCCTCAAAAACTGTTGTGATCCCCTATACTTGTGGGTTATCAAGACCTTTTTCTAGCGCCATTGCCGGGGAGCATAGCTCTATTTGCTGAGTTACTTGGGATTTATATTTGTTGACCACTATGAAGAATCTGAAAGACACTTGAACCAAGATCGTACCCTCTAGGACGAGGGAGGTAAGGAACTGTCATCTAGCTCTGCACTTGATTCACCTTCTGTTTTGAGTAGGCTTGCAATACCATCACCTGCTATACAATCTGATATGTCGCAAGTAATTGATGATGCTACTCTTGCTATGAATGATGCTTTTGATGATTGAAATGATCGATATGGTTGACTAGAGGGGGGAGGGTGAATAGGCAACTACCAATTTTTAGCTTTTCTTAACAAATTAGGGTTAGAAACAAATAGGTTGTCTAGATGTGCAGCTAGATGAGTGATACGTCTCATTTTTTATTGTTCCATGCTATTAAAGTATCATTCTTGCATGTTTTATACTCATTTACTAGCAACTTTATATCATTTTTTGGGACTAACCTATTGACATAGTGCCCAGTGCCAGTTGCTGTTTTTTGCTTGTTTTTTACTTCGCAGAATATCAATACCAAATGGAGTCTAATTGCCATGACACTTTTTGGAGTATTTTTTCTACCCAGAAGACACCCAGGAGGCCCAAGAAGTGCATGAGAGGGGACCTGTGGGGCCCACTAGGCAACAGGGCGCGCCTGGGGGCCCTAGCACACCCTAGTGGGTAGTGGGGCCCACAGGCACCCCCTCCACCGACCTCTAGCTCTATAAATACTGAAAAATCCCAAAAACCATAGGGAAGTCGACGAAACACAATTCCAGCCGCCGCAAGTTCTAGAACCACGAGATCCAATCTAGAGGCCTTTTCCGGCACTCTGCTGGAGGGGTCAACGATCACGGAGGGGTTCTTCATCATCACCCTTGCCCCTCCGATGATGCGTGAATAGTTCACCACGGACCTACGGGTCCGTAGGCAGTAGCTAGATGGCTTCTACTCTCTTTTTGATCTTCGATACAATGTTCTCCTCGTTGTTCTTAGAGATTTATTTGATGTAATAACTTTTTGCGGTGTGGTTTGTTGGGATCCGATGAATTATGAGTTTATGATCAGTTCTATCCATGAATATTATTTGAGTCTTTGTTGAACTCTCTTATGCATGATTATTATAGCCTCGTATTTCTTCTTCGAAACTTTGGTTTGGTTTGGCCAACTAGATTGATTTTTATTGCCATGGGAAGAGGTGCTTTGTGATGGGTTCGATCTTGCGGTGCTCAATCTTAGTGACAGAAGGAGACATGACACGCATGTATCGTTGCCATTAAGGATAAAAAGATGGGGTCTATTCCTACATGAATAGATCCTGTCTACATCATGTCATTGTTCTTATTGCATTACTCCGTTTTTCCATGAACTTAATACACTAGATGCATGCTGGATAGCGGTCGATGTGTGGAGTAATAGCAGTAGATGCAGGCAGGAGTCGGTCTACTAATCATTGCCTTGGATATCATCATGATTATTCGCTTTTCTATCAATTGCACAACAACAATTTGTTTACCCATCGTATGCTATTTTCTAGAGAGAAGCCTCTAGTAAAATCTATGGCCCCCAGGTCTATTTCCTATCATATTAGAACCAAAAATACCTTGCTGCACTTTTTCTTTCTTTATTTTATTTTGTGTTTTTGCTAGATCTATTTATCCAATCTCATACAATTTAATCTATCTCAATACCGAGGAGGGATTGACAACCCCTCTTATGCGTTGGGTTGCAAGTTTTTGTGGTTTGTGTGTACGTGCTGTTTACATAGTGTTGCTTGGTTCTGCTACTAGATTGATAACCTTGGTTTCATAACTGAGGCAAATACTTACCATTTCTATGCTGCATCATCCTCTCCTCTTCGGGGAATTACCAACATAGATACAAGCAATCAATGAGCAACCTATATGATGCTAGCAATAAGAACAACACAAGCAAGCAAGATTAACAACACAAGTAATGCTTGTACAAAGTAAAGGTAAGAGAGAACCACAAGTGGAGCCGGTGGAGACGAGGATGTGTTACCGAAGCTCCTTCCCTTTGAGAGGAAGTACGTCTCCGTTGGAGCGGTGTGGAGGCACAATGCTCCCTGAGAAGCCACTAGGGCCACCGTATTCTCCTCACGCCCTCACACAATGCGAGATGCTGTGATTCCACTAGTGGTGCCCTTGAAGGCGGCGACCGAACCTTTACAAACAAGGTTGGGGAAATCTCCACAACCGAATTGGAGGCTCCCAACACCACCACGGAGGTTCACCACAATGGAATGTGGCTCTGAGGTGACCTCAACCGTCTAGGGTGCTCAAACACCCAAGAGTAACAAGGTCCGCAAGAGATTAGTGGGGGGAATCAAATTTCTCTTGGTGGAAGTGTAGATTGGGGCCTTCTCAACCAATTCCTAGGGAATCTACAAGTTTGATTGGCTAGGGAGAGAGATCGGGTGAAAATGAGCTTTGAAGCAACAATGGAGTTTGGGGAGGAAGAGGCAGATCTTCTTAAGGAAGAAGACCCCCCTATTATAGTGGGGAGCAAAACCAACCATCACCTTATTTACAGCCCGCACCGAGCGGTACTACTACTCCTCAGAGCGGTACTACCGTCTGGGCGGTAGTGCAAAAGGTGTAGTGCAAAGGTGCAATTCCTTGAGCCGGTAGTGCCGCCGAAGCGGTACTACCTCTCGCCCCAGCAGTACTACCCATGGGGTTGCAGCACAGGCCACTAAAGCAGTAGAGCCGGACGGATGGAAGAGAGGCAGTGGCGCACAACGGTAGTACCGCTGGGGCCAGCGGTACTGCCGCCTACAGGTGGTACTGCCGCCCACCACTGCCTCTCTACTACCGCTGGGAAACCAGGGAAGGGCTCGGAGAGCAGAGCCACGAGCAGCAGTGGTAGCGGTGATAGGCGCGGTACTACCGCTTACAAGCGGCACTACCGCTCCTACTGCCGCTGCTACTGCCGCTTAGCCAACTGGGTCAAAATGGGGTCAGCGGTAGTATGCCAGTGGGATGACTGCCAGACTACCGCTGAACCCGACAGAAAAATTGTGACCCGAGTCAAGGCGGTAGTACAAGCAGTACTGGGGGCGGTACTACCGCCAACAAGCGGTACGACCGCTCCCAGCCACGGTACTACCGCTGGCAGCTTTCCAAGACACTCTAAAGCAACAGAGGGGGAAACTCCAATGAAGCAGAAAGATACGGAGGGTGCAAAAGGAGATGTGTACGTGTTGGTTCCACCCAAACCTTTCTGAAGCGGACCCCCTCTTGATAGTACGGAATTTCCTACGACTCAAGTCCACAGGGAAAGAAACGAAGGAAAATAAACCATCTTCACTCTAAAACTTTGAGGGGTGTCAATCGTCTTGTGCCATAAGATATAATATTTGAAATGGTCAATGCACACGATTAGTCCGCAAAGATATTGTCATCAATCACCAAAACCACTGAGGGAGAAATATGCCCTAACAATGATGCTAGTACTATGCTTAATGAAACTGTGCCACTAGGTGAATTCCTTGATGAACAACTTGCCAAAGCTAAAGAATTTGAAATTATTGAAACTGATGAAATTTATGATTCACCTATTCGACCTTGCTCTCCTAGAATTGAAATGCCTAAGATATCCGAGGGTTATGTTATGAATGAGGAGATAGCTAGAGAATTTCTTGCTTGTAATGATAGAGAGGATGTTAAGAAACTACTATGTAAGCTGAAAGAAAAATCTCTGAATGCAAGAATGAAATATGATCCTAAATTTGCTACTTCACCTATCTTTCTACTGATAACGATTATGAATTCTCTGTTGATCCTGAGTTGATAACTTTGGTTGAATCTAATCCTTTTCATGGTTATGAATCTAAAACTGTTGTGACACATCTTACTAAATTAAACGTTATAGCCACCCTATTTGCTCATGAGGAAAAAATTTGCTACTACTATATCCTTAAGTTGTTTCCTTTCTCGCTAAAGGGTGATGCTAAGAAATGGTTTAATACTCTTGCTCCTGGTTGTGTATGTAGTCCCCAGGATATTATTTACTACTTCTCTGAAAAATATTTTCCTGCTCATAAGAAACAAGCTGCCTTATAGGAAATATTTAACTTTATGCAAATTGAAGAAGAGAATCTCCCTCAAGCTTAGGGGAGGCTTCTCCAATTACTTAATGATTTGCCTGATCATCCTCTTAAGAAAAATGAAATACTTGATATTTTTATAATGGACTAACCGATGCTTCTAGGGACTACCTAGATAGTTGTGCTGGTTGTGTTTTTAGGGAACGAACTGTTGAACAGGCTGAAGAACTATTGAATAATATATTGGGAAATGATAATGATTGGACACTTCCTGAACCACCACCCAAGCCAACTCCAAAGAAGAGAGGTATTCTATTTCTCAGTCCTGAAGATATGCAAGAGACAAAGAAATTTATGAAAGAAAAGGATATT
Organism: Thinopyrum elongatum; assembly: GCA_011799875.1. Lineage (NCBI taxonomy): Eukaryota > Viridiplantae > Streptophyta > Magnoliopsida > Poales > Poaceae > Thinopyrum > Thinopyrum elongatum. The sequence continues at coordinate 401,305,269 of CM022302.1, read as the reverse complement.
AAAGCTGAGGATGTTAAGAATTTACCACCTATCAAAGAAATACATGGACTCGATACCTCGACACAGGTAGTAGAGGTAAATTCTCTTATAAGATTTGATGAAGGTGATATACCTTATAATAAATCTGCTAGTCAATGCTTAGATGAATTTGACAATTACATTGTTAAGCAAGAACAATTTAATATGTATGTTACCAAACAATTGGAATGCAATGCTTTCATGATTGATCGTTTGAGTGACTTAATGTTCAGAATTGCTAAAGATGTTAAAGTTCTAGGTAAACATGCATCCATGGTCCAAACTCTGTTAGAACAAGTTGCTAAGTCTCAAAATGATTTGCTTAATGAGATGAGTAATGATATGAATGATCATGCTGTTAGAGTAATGACTAGAGGAGGTAGAATGACTCAGGAGCTACTTTATCCCGAAGGTCATCCTAAAAGAATTGAACAAGATTCTCAGAGAATTAATGATGATCCACCTAGTTCATCTAAGAAGAAAAATAAAAAGAAAAATGATAGGACTTTGCATACTTCTAGTGAACCTGAGATACAAAAACCTTCTGAGAATCATAATGATGTTTCTATTTCTGATGCTGAGACACAATCTGGTAATGAACATACACCTAGTGATAATGATGATGTTCATGTTGATGCTCAACCAGATAATGATAAAGAACCTGATGATGATGTAGAAATAGAACCTACTGTTGATCTTGATAACCCACCTCCAAAAAATAAAATATATGATAAGAGAGATTTCATTTCTAGAAAACATGGCAAGGAAAGAGAATCATGGGTTCAGAAATCCATGCCTGTTCCTACTAAGCCACCTAAAAATAAGTATGAGGAAGAATTTGAACACTTTATTGAAATGCTTAGGCCAGTCTTTTTGTGTACTCGTTTGATTGATATTTTGAAGATGGCCCCATATGCTAAGTATATGAAAGATATTGTCACTAATAAAAGAAAGATACCTGAAGCTAAAATTTCCACCATGCTTGGAAATTATTCTTTTAAGGGTGGAGTACCTAAGAAGTTAGGAGATCCAGGAATACCTACTATACCATGCTCCAATAAAAGAAATTATATCAAAACTTCTTTGTGTGGTTTGGGAGCCGGTGTTAGTGTTATGCCTTTCTCTTTATATAGAAGACTTGATTTGAATAAACTCACACCTACTGAAATATCATTGCAGATGGCTGATAAATCAACTGCTATACCTATCGGTATTTGTGAGAATGTGCCTGTTGTAGTTGCAAATGTTACTATCTTAATAGGCTTTGTTATACTTGATATGCCCGAGGACGACAACATGTCGATTATCCTTGGTAGACCCTTTTTGAATACTGCAGGGGTTGTTATTGATTGCAACAAAAGCAAGATCACTTTTCATATCAATGGTAATGAGCATGCGGTACATTTTTTGAAGAAACAACTTCAAGTGAATGGTATCAATATTATTGAAAAAGTTTCGACAATCACTATTGGAGGTTTTCAATTCCCTCTTCCTACTGTCAAAAAGAAATGTGAAACTCTTATTATTGGGGTGATGCATATCCCCGTTTAGGTAACTTAGTGTTATACGAAGATTCTTCGGTTTCATGTTACTTGAAAATAGTTTGTTAATAAGACTTGATCAACCTTATTAATGGATTCTTTTTCAGGGGCATGTGGTCAATGAATTTAGTAAGCACAAATTTCTGTATCTACTATTTGTTCTCTATTATTATTAGTTAAATAAAACAAAATGCCATGATTATCCTCATTTCTGAGTTATCCGTGCAATAAAAAATGGCCCAAAAATAAAAGTGCTCAGAATGTCGTAAAATTTTAACATGATTTTTCTGAAATATTTAAGAATTTGTGGCACTAAATACAACCCAGGGGGGTGCCCCTAGTGCTCACAAGGCGCCAGGGCACGGCCACTCCCCCAGGGCACGCCAAGATGCCTTATGGGTCCCACAAGGACCCATACACTTATCCATTCAGCCCACTTCATCTTGATACGTCTTCGTCTTATCTACTTTTCCTAACACTTTTGCTCTTGTTTTGGACTCTAATTTGCATGATTTGAATGAAACTAACCCGGACTGACGCTGTTTTCAGCAGAACTACCATGGTGTTGTTTTTGTGCAGAAATAAAAGTTCTCGGATTTGGACGAAACTTTTCGGAGAATTATTTCAGAATATATAAAAAATACTGGAACCAAGAACCACCGGAGGGGTGCCCTGGCTGGGCATGATACACTAGGGTGCGCCCCCTCCCTGGCGCGCCCTGGTGGGTTGTGCCACCTGGTGGCCCCCTGACCCTAATTCCAACTCCATAAATACCTACTTTCGGAGAAAAAAATAGGAGAGGAAGTTTCATCGCGTTTCATAATACGGAGCCGCCGCTACCTCCTGTTCTTCACTAGGAGGCCAGATCTGGAGCCCGTTCAGGGCTCCGGAGAGGGGAATCTTCGATCTTCGTCATCACCAACCCTCCTTCATCACCAATTCCATGATGCTCCCCATCGAGAGTGAGTAATTCCTTCGTAGGCTCGCTGGTCGGCGAGGAGTTGGATGAGATTCATTATGTAATCGAGTTAGTTTTGTTAGGGCTTGATCCCTAGTATCCACTATGTTCTGAGGTTGATGTTGTTATGACTTTGCTATGCTTAATGCTTGTCACTAGGGCCCGAGTGCCATGATTTCATATATGAATCGTTTATGTTTTCACCATTATATCTATGTTCTAGATCCGATCTTGCAAGTCATATTCACCTATTACATGTTATGATCCGTAAACCCCAGTGTGACAGTAATTGGGATACTTTCTGGTGATGACCATAGTTTGAGGAGTTCATGTATTCACTATGTGTTAATGCTTTGTTCCGGTTCTCTATTAAAAGGTGTTTGACATGAGAAAAAATCTTATAACGCACTCCGTTAGATGGGAAGATGGGGAGTTTGATTTCTCTCATGCGCCGAGGAAAAGAATGCGGGCGTGCTAGTGTACCGTAGTACACAAAGAAAAAGGGGTATGGGAAACAAGTATTTCATTAATCTCATCGGATAAACAAAATTACAAGATCCCATAAAGAATGATGTGCTCCATGGCCTACTAGTGCGGCCAGCCTGACTGTGGCGATGTGTGGTCTCCTGGTTCCCGGGGCCTCGGAAGGCTCCCGGTTAATTACTCCCGCGGGTTGCTCCGCGAGATACCTCCCATTAAGCCGTGTGGTCGTCTTCGCTTCACATTCTCCATGCATGATGATGATGGTGTGTGTGTGTGGTGTGGGCGGCGGCAAAGCCCGTGTCCTCGTCGGTACACGTGCCGCTCAAAACTTGGCTTTGTGCTAGCCACGTCCGCCCTCGCCCTCGCGCCTCGTCGGTCTTGACAGTGTTGATGTAGTCGGGGTTGAAGTAGCATGGATCTTGCTTAGCTCGGACTTCTCGATGACCTAGCGGCCTCGTCGGGGTATGCAAGGGGTACGCCTCATGGGAGTAAGTTGTTTAGGAGACCAGCGTTGGTGTAAAACCGTCGCACGCTCACATCGGCATGACCGGTGTGGTTGGCGCCTCATCTCAGCTAGACGCTGAGTATTCGGCGGTCTGTCAAGACAAAGGGCACCGCCTCACAGGGCCGTGGAAAGGTGGCGTCATAGAGACCGTGTCGCCTTGGGCTGGTGCTATGCCAAAGGGTGACCCGTACGCCAGCGACGCCATGGACGAGTACGCCGAGACCTGTACGCCAAGGACCTGTCCGCCATGATGGGTGCGCATCACTTGATTGGATGCCAAGTCTATGGCACTCCGTTTTGTCAAGGATGCCGCCTGACGAGCTCGGGGAGAGATGATCGTAGTGGTTCGTCGTCTTGTCTCGGCAGGACGCTGTATTCGGTGGTCTACCAAGACAAGGGCACCTGCTCATGGGGTCGACGAAAGGTGGCATTGTAGAGGCCGTGTCGCCTTGGAAAGTGCTACATCAAAGGGTGACCTGTACATTGGGGACACCATGGACCTATACACCGAGACCTATACATAGAGGACCTGTCCGCCATGGTGGGTGCCTCGTCTCGGCTAAACACCGTATTCGCTGGTCTGCCGAGACAAGTATCACACCGAGGCCTGTACGCCAAGGACCTGTTCGCCATGGTAGGTGCGCCTCCAAAGCTGGGACCAGCCTTGGGCTGCATCGTCGTGAGCTCCGATTCTGCCACGTCGTCTCCTCCGGGGAGCAAGATACCACAACTACAAAAAAAAGACACATCCGTGACATTTTGGCCCGAACCAAAACTTTTTCTGTCATGCTTATGACGATAATTGTGACAAAACCTTGTATCATCATAGATGTGGTGGGCTCATACTTCTATGACAAAAAATCATGACAGAAAATGGGCTTTTCGTCCTGGGCGGGCCGGGGACACACCTGCATGACATTCTTTGGGCCATCCATGACGGAAAAAATCGTGGTAGAAGCGACGGCGAGGAAAATATCAGGGAGTTCCCGGTTATGGTGGGTGGTCGGGGCCGAGCGATGCACGGATGTTTGCGTGTTTCTCTCGTACACGTACGCGCATGTCTGCGAGGCGTTGCGCTCTAACTAAACCTGAGCGAGGTGTTCGCTTACTGAAACCCGAGCGATTCAACTAGCTACGTTACTGAACCCGAGCGATCGATCCCTTGGCTGTTAACTGAACCCGAGCGTTTCCTTTGCTACTGCTGCTAACTGAAGCCGATCGAACCTGCTGCCTCTTGATGAACAGTGACCGTTGTTGGGGGTTGGATTAACAGTTCCCGATGGGGGTTGGATGAACAGGACCCCGTGGTAGTAGAGGCCATTGCCGCTGGATGATCAGGACCCCGATCGAGAGGAGGCCGCCACACACCCGAGCCGGTTGGGGGTGGATGAACAGGACCCCGTGAAGGGCTGGTTGAACAGTAGCCGGTGGAGGCTGGATGAACAGTACCCCCGTGGAGGGCTGGTTGAACAGTAGCCGGTGGAGGCTGGATGAATAGGACCCCGTGGATGAACAATAGCTGGTGGAGGCAGGAGGAAGTCGACGGTGGATGAACAGTAGCCCATGGAGGCTGGAGCGAGGCAGTAGACGGTGGATGAACAATAGCCCGTGGAGTCCCGTTTTGCGGTACGCCACACCCCTCCCGATGAACAGGACCCCGTTTCGACCGTAGGTGCTCCAACACAAGTCCGTTTCCTCCGTTTTGCGGTATGCCACACCCCTCCCGATCAGCAGCACCCCATTTCGACCGTAGCTGGTCGAACAGAAGGCCGTTTCCTCCGTACTGCGGTACGCCAGACCCCGTTTTGGCTGTTCCGTCCAAGTCGGTTGGCTCCTGATGAACACGACGCATTCCGTTGCCTCCCGATGAACACGACGCAGTTTCACCGTCCGACCCAGCCGGTTGGCTGCCGATGAACAGGACGCCGTTGCTGCCGTCCGTTGCCTCTCCATTTATACGAGCCCTGGCCGTACGTATGCGCGAGTAGGCATTCGAGACCCCGCCCCGCATGTATGTACATGGCCGTATTTTTTGGCATCTGGTTGTACGTATGTGTACACAGTTTTGACTGGACTGCCTGAACTGCTACGTCGGGGGCTCTACTACTACACATGCCGCTGCTTGCTCGGCCATGGTTCATCGTTGCAGAGAGACCGATCGACCAGTTTGTACATACATGTTCGCGACCAGACAGACAACCCTACGTACGGTTTGACTGGGTGGGTCCCAGCTGTCAGGGAGGATAAGGAGGCACTTCCTTCCGTGCAAAGATATAGCTGGTGGGTCCCAGCTGTCAGGGGGGAAATGTTTTTTTCACAAAATACAGAGGCCCTTCCGATTGGTCCCCGCTGTCAGGTGGAGGAATCATTATTTTGCGCGTAATAAGGAGGCACTTCCTTGCTACGGCCGTGGACCCAGCTGTTAGCCTCTCCACATACAATCCTCTTTCGATCTAAGTCGTTCCTTGACCATGTTGACCACGCCGCAGCGAGAGCACCAAGGCGGTGGACGACGGCGAGGCCTAGGAAGGGAATGACACGGAGCCAGGGAAGACTCGGCAGTTGTTTCCCACGCGGAGGGGAGTAGGAGGGTTTACTGGTTCGGCTGCCATCACCGGAGAATAACAGCAGGTGTGGGTGAGTAGAGGGATGGCCAGGCCAGTGATGAGAGTAGTGTGGGGAGGTGAGGCCTGCGCGGCAGCACAGCCGTCCACGGGAGGAGGGAGCAGGCAGTCCCGCCGGTGCTGGTTTAAGCGGCTGGAGCAGGAAGAGCAGAGATCGAAGAAGCACGACGGTCGTTGGATGGACATCCAACAGTCACTGCTCTCGTGTGTTGACTAAGTTGACAAGGCCTTGCATGCAGGTCAACATTTTTTAGGAAAGCAAACGCGATAACCCAGTAGGCCCACAAGTCAACCTCAAATATGTGGAAAACAACATAATAAATGTACAGCCCATTGGCTAATTCTTAAGGATTTTTTGAAGCCCATATTCTTTTTGTTACCATTACAGCCCATATTCTGGTCACAGTTAAAAATTCAACCAAAATTTTATATTTCGGTGCGGTCCGAACTGTTTTTAATCCCGAAATTTTGAATCACGTTCAAACTAATTTAAAAATAATAAATTTATATCAATTTAAAATCCAACCTAATTTTCCCTGCAAAAAAACAATTAAATTCGAAATCTTGAAATCTTAAAAAAAGATATTTGAAACTAATTGCCGGTTTGTTGTGTTTTTAAAATTTACATCTCATTTCTTACTACTTCATTTTCTGGACAAGCGAATACATCGCTTTCGTCGTGAAATATTTGCAGCCCAGCAGGGCTGAGAAAGCAAGTAGGCCTCCGTTGGGTATTTCTTTTAAAAAAGTAGAACTGGGCTAGCCATTTTCAGAAAGAAAAAAACACAACCGGTCTCATCATGTGGTAAACATAAAATAAAACCCTGGCTAGACGGGCCACAGCCCCCGCACAGCCCCGTTGTTACCCTGATCCGTCTCTAAAACTAGTACTAAATAACAACTGCTTGTTCCTAAAAAAAGTAGATAACAACTGCGCGACCTGCTGGGTCCCTGGTGTCAGCCGGTCGTTGTGTAATTCTCTCGTTTATTAACTACGTTGACAATGGCGTGGGACCCAGATGTCCAACCATTAGGAGGAACCATTTTTTTGGGCTTGTAATAACGAGGCACTTGCTTGCGTACTGCCATGACGCTGGTAGGTCCCTACTGTCATCCTCTCCACGTGCAGTCATCTCCTTATTCCTCCCAATTGTTGACCACGTTGACAACGCCAGACGGTGGCGCACCACGCACGGCGAGCGAACCAAGGAGGAGGACGACGGCGAGGCCTTTGACGGGAACGAACAGGAGCCATGAAAGATGCGGCAGTCTAGTCGCAGGCGGAGGGGAGTACGAGGGTTGACTGGTTCGGGTGCGGGTGCGTGTTGGGGCTAACGTCGCCGGAGAATAATAGGACATGTGGGCGAATAGAGGGATGGACTGGCCAATGTTTGAGGGTACAGTAGGGCGGCGAAGGCGCAGCCAGCCGTGGGAGGCGGGAGCAGGCGGGACCAACGGGGTGGTTTGGTTTGGGCGGCTGGAGGAAGAAGACAAGAGATAGAAGATACACGACAGATGTTGGATGTCAATCCAACGGCTGGTAGGCAGAATCGTTTGTTGACACCTTAGATTGGCTTTTTCCTCGTGGGTCCCAAATGTCAGAGTCCAAATCTGTCACGGCCATGCAGCCTTTCCTATGAAAATTTACAGCTCATTTGGTGTGCTAATTCAAAATAAGTTTGCGTGGGTGCTGGTGGGGGCTAATCACTTGGGTTCTGTAATGCAAAGTGAGCTCAAGCAGCCGGCGAGAGTGATGTTATTTCACTTGGTTGGGATTTGTTACAATATTTCTCTCTTAATTAAACAAATGGTAAGCCATTTGCCTTGTTTCAAAGAAAATATGACAGTCACAGCCGAGTTGAAAAGGGTAACAACATCTAACTCCAGCTTACAAACTGTACAAAAGCACGAGGGTTAATTGTTCATCAGGTTTAGACAAAACCCAGATTGGAAAGGGCAACAACATCTAACTCCAGCATTGTTTTTGACAGCCACAATCAAATGGATCGGTCAGGTCCATAGAATGAACATCCTTGGTCGTAAAATTTACTGGATTATGACCACAAGATGTTGTAAATAGAAGCTCGGCACGTTCAGAAGCCCTTTTGTCCACCTGAAACTCCTTTTTTTTTCTTCGACATACCCATCCTTCAAAACCATGCTACTGATAAACTTAAGCTTGATGGACAATAGTAACCTCGCATTCAGCAGGAAGAATGTGACAAATCTAGTGTTTGCATGGTTGGTTACGTATCGTTCCAGTGTTATTGTCTTCAATCGAATGTCATGAGAACTGAGAAAATCCCGATGCTTACGAATCCACCGATTGATTATAACTTTCTCACCCCGTCATGTTGCCTAAATAGACATGAAGATTGAAAATAGTTAAGGTCTAAAAAAAGAGTGTCGAAAGAGCAACAGTTGAACGGTTAATTCTAGTACACTATATGCGGGCTTCCAATGTGCGTGAAATTATCACCTTTATATACAACTTCTCCAGACATGGAAAGCATTGCAGCAAGCCAATAATCTTGTCCAGATCAAAACTATTCATATGGATATATAAGATCTTGACAGAATCCAGCACCATTGATAGGCTATCCATGGACAAACTCTTCATTGAGCATAGAACATAATATTAGTACCAAAAGTGTACTCCGAGATGATATAGAACTTACGCGCAGAAATTTAAAATGCAGCTTATGATTACAAGTGTAGATGATAATGTACAATACCTGAAGAACTGTGGTCCAAACACCATCTTGAAATGAGCACAGAGATCATGTATTACACCCAAGGTCTCCAGTTTAGGCGCAGAGACGACAGTTATTTTTGACGGCGAATAACGAGAATCAAGGATCAACCTTTGAAGTGAAGGGGCATCTTCGATGATGAGCTGCCTTTCGTCAAAAGAAATTCCAATTCTTACAAGTTTAGGCGACTTTATTTGAAGACAACCGATTCTAACTGTGAAAACAAGCACCAAGCACTCCAGGGCAAGGCAACTGGAGTGGATGATGCTGTGCAATGAGGCCTCCGACATACGAATCCACACAAGTGAAAGTTTTTTGAGAAATGGGAGTCGAAGGTTTAGTACCAGATTGTCTGGTAGGTTGCACAACGCAAAGGTGGCGGTGTGGAGAGAGGAGGAAAACCGCGAAATGGACATCGGTGCTGAGGGCACAAGTACATGGCGTTCGGTATGTGGTATGTGATTTCTGGGGGAATAGTAGAACTCAAGCAACTGTAGTTCTGTGAATTCAGGGGATTTCAGCCAGGCGTCCATTGTGTAGGGCATGCTCAGGTAGCATGCCGGGATGCAGAGGCCTTGAATGGAGCCCTGGTTGGAGGAGATGATGGCTCCGAGGAGTTCAAAATCATTGAAGAGAGATAACTGACGACAGTCGAGATTAAGGGGCGTGGCGCGCCATAGAGGGCGCCACCGAGTTGAGAGGACTTGGGTGTGGCAGCAATCCTTGATGGCATCTGGGAGATCGCTGATGCGGTCCACCCGAGATTCTACGGGTTCCTTGGATCTGGGGGGGGGGGGGGGGGGGCTCGCCGCTTCTTCTCACGCTACCGGGTGCGGGATCTACAACAGGCGTCGCCGCTGGCGGGAGCCTCATCTTCTTGGTGCTAGGGTCAACCGACTCCATTATCCTTGAGGGCGTCGCGTCGAGCTCACGGATTTGAGCAGAGTAACGAATGACGAGCCTAGTTGTAGTGCGAGTGAAGAAGAAGGGGAGCTGGGGTTTTCTGTAGTAGTGAGGAAGAAGGAGAGCTAGGGTTTTTTGTCGGAGTGAGGTGAGGAATTTGGGGGTACGAGTGGATTGAGCTGACGTGAGGTGGGTGGGAGTGAGGTGGAAGAAGAGCACCCAGGTTTTTTTGGGGGGCGGTGTGCTGGGTAGCGCCTCTCATTAAGTAAATATATGGGCTTTTGAATTGTTTTTATTATTTACTAGGGTGGATGGGCTCTTTTATCTTGGGCCCAGAGAACCAATTACTACTAGGACAGTGGAGACACTCTAAAGCTACCTAGAAAAACAATTACTACTAGTACAGTGGATACACTACCGCTTCTGACTCCTCCGAGGTCATCGAAACGTCTCCCACTACTGAATGCTGTTTTACTTTGGTTCACCGACATGCGGGCTATGCAGCATGTGGGCCCAAATGCCATCCAGCAAATTAGAAGGCGGAATGCAGGCAGAGAGTCACCCCGGTCATAGCGCAGTAGTAATGAGCCGTCATATCACAAAACCCCACCTCCCGCAGTCTAAGTTTAACGGACGAAGCAACCATCATTTCACTCTTCGCTGAATCCCCTTCTCCCTCACCATCTTCAAGAAAGCCAACACTCGCATCTGCCATTGTTCTTCTCTCCCAAGGAAGGGAAGGTAAGCGGATTCGTGATGTTGGTATATTTTCTTTGAGAAAAAAAAGAACTTTCGGAAAGCAGTAACCGATCCTCACTCTCTTTTTCGTTTCATTGTCATTGCGATTGTGTTTTCCTTTCAGTTGTCTCCTATTCGTCAGTTTCATGATGGACCAAGGAGAAATAGGCAAAGATCTGTCGATGTTGGAGCAGATGCAGGAGGCTGATCCCCACGAGACAGAGAGCTCCAAGAAGATGGAGGGCGTCACCGAGCCGACCCCAGATACGCTCACGGCCACTACTGAGATGGTCAACACCCCGTTTGAGGTTACAGCCCCCGTGGCCCTGCAGGAGCAGTTTTCCCCCTTCGAGGATGTGTCCCCCCCGCTGAGCTGCCCAAGGTGATTTTCTTCTTTGCCGATCTCGATTGTGGTTTTTCATCTAAGTATGTGTAAATGATGGCTCGTATCCGCGTCAGTTTTTCCTCGAGGAGGAAGGGATGATGCAGTACAACTTCAGTAGGTATTTCAATCAGTTATGAAACCAAGGTTATCGAACCAGTAGGAGAACCAAGCAACACTATGTAAACGGTACCTGCACACAAAGAACAAATACTTGCAACCCGACGTGTAAGAGGGGTTGTCAATCCCTCTCGGGTAAAAGATAGATTGGTTTGTATGATTTTGGGTAAATAGATCTTGCAATAAAACAAAACAAAATAAATAAAGAAAAAGTGCAGCAAGGTATTTTTGGGTTTTTAGAATAATAGATCTGAAAACAAAAGCAAATAAAAATAGATCTCAAAGCAAATATGATAAAGAATAGACCCGGGGGCCGTAGATTTCACTAGTGGCTTCTCTAGAGAAAAATAGCATACGACGGATAAACAAATTACTGTTGGGCAATTGATAGAACTTCAAATAACTATGACGATATCCAGGCAATGATCATTATATAGGCATCACATCCAAGATTAGTAGACCGACTCCTGCCTGCATCTACTACTATTACTCCACACATCGACCGCTATCCAGCATGCATCTAGTGTATTAAGTTCATGGAGAAACGGAGTAATGCAATAAGAACGATGACATGATGTAGACAAGATCTATTCATGTAGGATTAGACCCCATCTTGTTATCCTTAATGGTAATGATCAATACGTGTCTTGCTGCCCCTTCTGTCACTGGGAAAGAACACCGCACAACCGAACCCATCACAAAGCACCTCTTCCCATGGCAAGAAAAATTGATCTAGTCGTCCTAACTAAACCAAAGATTCGAAGAAGAAATACGAGGCTATAAGTAATCATGCATATAAGAGATCAAAGAAACTCAAATAACTTTCATGGATAAATAGATCTGATCATAAACTCAAAGTTCATCGGATCCCACCAAACACACCACAAAAAGAGTTACATCAAATAGATCTCCAAGAGACCATTGTATTGAGAATCAAAAGAGAGAGGAAGCCATCTAGCTACTAACTACGGACCCATAGGTCTACAATGAACTACTCACGCATCATCGGAGAGGCACCAATGAGGATGATGAACCCCTCCGTGATGGTGTCTAGATTGGATCTGGTGGTTCTGGAACTTGCGGCGGCTGGAATTGTGTTTCGTCGACTCCCCTAGTGTTTTTTGAATTTTCGGGGTATTTATAGAGCAAAGAGGCGGTGCGGGAGGCGGCCAAGGTGGGCACAACCCACCAGGGCGCGCCTGGCCCCCCAGGCGCGCCCAGGTGGGTTGTGCTCCCCTCGGAGCCCCCCTCTGGTATTTCTTTGGCCCTACATGTGTCTTCTGGTCCAGAAAAAATCTCCAAAAAGTTTCGCTGCGTTTGGACTCCGTTTGGTATTGATTTTCTGCGAAGTAAAAAACAAGCAAAAAACAGCAACTAGCACTGGGCACTATGTCAATAGGTTAGTCCCAAAAAATGATATAAAGTTGTTATAAAATGATTGTAAAACATCCAAGAATGATAATATAAAAACATGGAACAAGCAAAAATTATAGATACGTTGGAGACGTATCAATATATAATGCAAAATTTTATTAGCTTCGATGCCATGCTACCTTCCCTGTCATGCATACTTTTGACTCTACATAGTGGTTTAAATAACTTGTGTTTTTTATATTGGAAAGTAATTCAGAATTCGTTTCTGTTTCAATTAGAGCCCTGATGCAGACAAGGATTGTGTGGTTGTACATGTCACTCGCTATGAGGCGGATGACCTGAATATACGCACTAGGAAAACAGAGTTCTTAGGCTGTTGGATCCTGGAAGCCATTTGCACTTATACCAAAGTTGAGATGTATTCTAGCCACACTGTTGTCAGGCGTGTTGTCCAGGGTGTACTGAAGCACAAGAAGTTCAAAGCTACTCCTCCGTTTGTGAGGCATATTGTTCTTGTCAAGCTTACGTAGGAAGATGACGTGGCATGCCTCGACAAACAAGTTTATGAGTGGCAAGGCCACAAGGTTATCTTCAAGAAGGTTGACAGGATTGAGCTGCTGCCGGACGTCCTCGATGATGTTCATGGCAAGATCCGTCTTGTGTCCATCCCAAATTAGATCGAGGCATGAAATAGTTGGCCCAGCTAGTGTTTAAAAGTAGTTTGGATTGTGTCTAATTATCCGAACCTTGCCTATTATCGAGCCCTCTGGGGCTAGTACTCTGTTTGAATCTGTCTATGGGAACTACTGCTACTTTTGTGTGCCCGTGAATCATGTGAGAACCATCGTAATTGTTGCCGAAATAGATGCGTCCCCACTAGTTTTTTCATGTAATATTGCATGGTAAGACATAAGTTGTCACGGTTTATCATACGAGCCGTGTGTGTTTGATGAAATAGAGTACTTGTTCGAGAACTGTGCGCCGACGTATACATAGGGTATGTAAGGCTGGTTAAGTACTTGTAAACACTGTTGGTGCTACCCCACTTGTAAGCAGTTGTGCAAAACACGGCACATTGGCTTAGCTCGCTTCAATACTAGAAAAGTTGGCTATCGACCAGCTAACAACAATACTCTGCTGTCTGACATATAAGCAACTACGTATCTTGTTACAGTGGTTCATGTAGTTAACTGAGGCCACAATGTAAATTCCAAACGTTCACACGCTAGTCCAGCGTTCATGTGGAACATTCACATTAAACTCGGCTTCATAAAATACTTGAAAAGCATAAGTTCAGGAATTGTATACATCTCAATGATTCATAGAACATAACAAACATTTACTAGTTCACAGCAAAAGACAAAGTTGTGAGAATGTTTACAAATCAGGAAAAATCAAGCAAGGCTTCTCTGAGCAAAGGGCCTCCCTAGGCAGGCTTTAATTTCCTGGAGTTCACTCTGGTTTTTCTTATTGCCACCATCCAGGGTTAGGTTCTCTCATTCCAGAATAACCAATTATAATTGTGTTCTCAGTTGGAATGCTGAACTGAACCATGTAGTGTACTGACCATCTGAACTTCTTGTGCAGTTCCACTAAATTTAAGCACCACTATTTGCAAAAATAAGCAGACCACAATGCCTCTTGTCCGCGCACCTGTCCCAAAAACTTTCGTGCAGCCATGCTAGCTTGTCCTCTGTCCATCCTTGATCTGGGAGAAAGTGCATTCCCGACTAGGATGCAGTTGTTTTCGCTCGTCCCTGCACTGCAATCAGGAAGTAAACATATGAATCAGCTTCTTTTAGATTGTGTTGGTCATTCGACCTAGTTACTACCAATGTAGGAATACCTGGAAGACGGGAGGTTAGACGACGGCAGCGAGGAATAGCCATCTCATTTTGTGCAGTTCTACTAAAACCGAGGTGTGTACTTTTGATTACACAAATAGAAATGACATGGAGACAAACATCCCTATTTGTGCAAATATGAAATACGGTTATTTAAGCAGTGACAGTTATTTGCAGTGGCATATGATTAACAACAGCATCTATTGTGTTATAATTGGCACTACATTGACAGTATAAAAAAGTGCCATTAAGTAAGAAGTAGCATCACATCACATCAACACTACCACTAGATTAACATGCAGAACAATAACATTAGTATTACTGTCATGAGAGTAACACATGGTCAGTAAATGTGCAAATAAATTTGTGCAGTTCCACTTGGATGAAGCAATGTTAGCGGTGTGAGATTTAAGTGTAACTGCAAAAACACAATTCATGGGAAATAAAGCAAGACGGAAGCACTTCATAAAATGGTGGTGTCATTGCTTCAATTTATCGACGGCACCAGACAGACAACAACATTACTTAATAGTGACATTAGGTGGCATTGCTTCATGCTTCATGTGATTTTACATTAAATATAGCGATATGGGCGTAGGGACAGCAGGGGCATAAAGTGGTGAGGCAGATGTGGTTGCCGAGAGCGGCAAACATTCAGGTAGCATGTCTGCATTTGTCCCATTTTTTATCTCCTCGGCGACATTTTCCTATGTGAGCACAGGAAATCTAGACTTGCTCATTCTCATTTGCGTTGTCCCCCAACACCCCTCCCTTTCTTTCCTTTTTCGACCAAGAGACAGGTCCACTTCCTCCCAACCTTCGCCATCCACCCCGCTTTCTTCGCCTTTTCAACCAAGAGACCAGTTGGGTAGCCAGTATCTACTACTTTCCCCTGTTTCCTCTTAGAACCAAGTCCTAGATTCATGCTACAACTTTCCCACTTTCTTCCCTGTTTGAACCAACTCTTAGATTCTACTGTGTGAACTAGCTTTACCTCTAATAATAGTGAAAGTCTAGGTGGCTTTGGAACAACCGACGGAAGTAGACAAAGATCCACACACAGCCACGTGGGGAGCTAGGGCAGTAGAGCAAGGCAGGTTTCGAAGGAATATATACTTGAGGGTTCTCGGGATGTGGCAAAGACGGCGTCGGGAGGCCGCATCTTGGCCACAATACCGCAGGGAGGAAGAAGGGGTCGGAGGCCCACCCGAGCTGGCGCTGTCTCGGAGAGAACGATACGGCCGCTGATCGAGACGCGCGGGCAGCTGTTGGTCTCCTCCCTCGCCACCGACGACTGTGTGAATGATGCACCTACACCCCTGCCCCGACCGAGGTGGTCCGGCCGGATTTGTGACCAGTGGTGAGCAGAGAGAGAGTTTGGCCACCTATGTCTTGCTTAGATCTGGAGAGCATGAGAGAGTGAAAGAGAGGAACCCTAGTAAAGCAAGCGCCGAGGCTCCTGCTTATATATAGTGGAGTGATTTTGTTGTAGTAACCGTTATTAAATTGAATACGCGTGAACCACTATTTTCATTTAAAGTTCAAGTAAAAATAAAACTCAATCAATAACGTGCCACCGCTTCCAGGTCGCCCTATCAAATCACTGCGTCCAGGATGCACTATGTACTGTATCATTCACGTGCGGTCCCCGACCCTCCATCAAGTTGAAAACTAGACTAGTCAAAATGTCAATTGGGATGCCTCTTTGTAAACAAATGCGCTCCTACGTGTACCCGCGAGTGGGTGTGAGAGAACTAGTGCGTGCGTGCACCGCTTCTCTTCGTGAGAGTACAATATACTACGCCCAGAGAATTTTGCCACAAGAGTAACAGTATAAGTGTGTGACGTGTGAGTTAAAATAAAAGGTGCACGGCGCCTTTTATTTTTTAGAAGTTCTGAGGGTAGGGTGTAAAGAGCACATATGTGTGTGGCGTCTACCTACAGATAGACGGTGGGTGCGAGAGGACTCGGGAGAGTCGTGACTCGTGAGGGTGCGTGTGTGCGTGAGAGAGAGAGGGGGGGCACGTATCAATGCAATGCATGTGTCCGTAAATCATATCTGACAAACGTTCGCCACAAGCCGTTTCCTGACGAACTCCATAAGAACCGTTAGATCGGCATCCAACAGTGTCAGTTTTAGCATGGCATTTAACAGAACATCCACTCCTCCGACACACAAATCTTCCACGTGAGTGTTAGCAACTGCCGTATGCTCCTCCCTCCGTTCCAAAATGTAGTGCATATAGCTTTATTGAAAATTCCAACCTCGCAAACTTTTACCGAGTTTTCGTATACCAAAATGCAAATATAGAATACCCAGTATATATCATTTCATTCATCTTCGAGAGGTAACTATAAAGATGGGGGAGGAGTGTACAAAGAAAGACCGTCGTATCACCTGCAGCAATTTCAACCATCCTTGTGTGTGGAGGAATATCATGGGAACTCTATATGATATGCTTTTTATAGGAATTTTTCCTTAGAGCCAATTGGTTCATAGGAATAGATTCATATACTCCACATTTCAAAGGAAAATAAACATGATTTCATTTTTATAGCTTTAGAGCCACTTGGTTCATAGGAATGGATTTCTATACTCCCACAATTTCAAAGGAAAATAAACATTAGCCTAGATTCAATAGAAAAGTTCCTATGATGCGAACGAAATGACATCTCTTTTCCAATACCTCCTCATAGGAATTGAGATACATGTCATCTCTAGATTCAATAGAGAAGTTCCTATGATGTGAACCAAATGATATCTCTTTTCCAATCCCTACTCATAGGAATTGAGATACATGTCATCTCTTTCCCTACAACTTCCATATATACATCTTCTATTCCTAAATAGATAGAACAACCCACATGAACACGTCATGCATGCAAGTCATAAATCACATTGTTTTTGTACTCTATGCATGCAAGCACCACATCATCACTTTGTGCATGTTACTCATAAGTTATTTCTTGCATTAGATTTTGTATTGACAATATATGTGTTGGTCACGTGCACACATATGTAGTTCACATTCACATTTTTGTTAGAAATGTCATTCTTTTAAATGCAATTCATTTTTTCTGTTTGGATTACATTTTCATTTTAAGCATACATTCACTTCCGATTAGTTATAGATGTTTTTGGAGGAACTTTTATGCATTATTTTGAGTAGCAAATTTCACGCGGCCGCGGGTATATCAAAATGCGGGGCCCATGCGTCATTGCCTTTCGGTTGAACCTACATCCACAATTTTTTGTACGTATATCTCCACTGCTCCCCGAACCCAAAATTCTGCCTCGTTCCCGTAAAACCGAGCGGCCCACCCGTATTAAGGCATCAACTCGAACTCAATCCCTCTCCCGTTTACTACGGCGTGGCCCCTCAATCCTACTCCTACAAACCCTACCCGCCGCACGCATCATCGGTTTTCTTCAAGAGGACGAGGGAGAAGCGGATCTGTAGCGGAGGCTCCTAGGTAGCTGCCGCACACATCATTGGTTTTCTTTCTTCTTTATGCTCTTGCGCCCTAGAGTGAAATGATGCTTGCTTCGTCCATCTAGTTTAATGCGGGAAAGGTGGGGCTTTGTGATTTGACCCCTCATCGCTCATTTACTACTACTTCGGCGCTACAACCAGGGTGCCTCCAAGTCCAACCGCTACTCCGAACTGGACGGTGGAACAAGACGGTGGATGAGCCACATGTCGGCCAAAGGGGTCCTATAAGTGTGTTGCCATTTCGTGTGCGGACTGACCCTGCTGAGTTGCTACGCCAACGCGACAGGAGCAGCCTACCACTTGGTTTTGCTCCTTGGTGAATCCCGACTATCCCTACTCTGATAAAAAATAGAGTTGGTGATGATGGTGTGCCTGCCATCCTACAATATAGGCCGTTTGATATATATCTGACGGATAGGAAGGAAACTATGGCAATTTTGCAAAAAGATACCCACACCCTCTCCACATTTGCAAATAAGGCCTTCCCTCGTTCATCCTTTTCTCCCACAAGATAAACTACTCATACAAATGCATCTTGATGTTCCATGCAACGCACGGGCATCTTGCTAGTATTGATCTAAAAAGATAGTATCCAGATTAGTAAAAATGAGGCGATTTTACTGAGCGGTGGGCGGGGGAGTATGGCCTGTCATGCGGTCCCACGTGTCATGATGTACCAAGGCAATGCGCGTCCCTCTTGAGGCAGAACAATGGCAGAAGCAATACGTGGTTTTCTTGAAGGAGATGATGGAGAAGCGGATTTAGCGAAGTGTGAAATAATGGTTGCTTCGTCCGTCTGGGGGAAAGGTGCGGCTTTGTGATTTGATGTCTCATTGCTATTACTACTACTGGGGCGCTACGACTGGGGTGAGTCCCCCCTGCTGTTCTGCACTGTTATTTGGTGCATGACACATCAACCCGGTTGCTATATGTCCCACATGTCGGCGAGAGGAAGTACATCATTCATGAAAGCGAGCATCTCCACTCTTTTAGTACGACGGAGGAGTACAAGACATGGCTTGGTTTTTGCTGCTTCGCGCGATCCATCGATACAAACCCGGACTAAAAAAGGCGAGGGCGGGTCTTTTCCCGCGCAGCAGGCAGGGGAGTCTGGCATAGTCTGTTCGAGGCAACGAGGCAGGAAGGGAAAGAAGCAAATAAAGGTTGAGCGACTTAGTTTTGGGAAAATCTGATTTTACGGAATACGTACCCACTATGGAGGTAGTACTACTTACTACTCCCTCCTTTCTGGATTATAGGGCTCATCTAAAAAAATTCGTTTTTTCCGTTTTATAAGTCTCAATTCTACTAGTACTTACCATCACATGTTTGGATTTTGAGGTGCATTAAATCACCTGATGCAAGCAGTACCAAGAGAAAACTCACCAATGCATGTAGAAGTTCATGGAAATTTAGTGGTCATGCATGCATTCGTTGTAATTAATGCATCAGTAAACATAACTTTTTGAGAAAAACAAGCGTGCTAATTAAGTACTTATGCAAACTACAAAATTAATTCCATCACTCACCGTGTACCTTGGTTGGAGAGATTTTGAAATTGAGCCTTATAAACCAGAAAGGAGGGAGTAGTAACATAGCCTAGGGTAGCTTGCTATATCACGGACTCCAAGGAAATTGCTGTGTAGTACTACTCCTACCACTGTACTACTCCTACTACTCTATAGTACTACTATGAGGCCATCCAACTGTATCCCGGCAGAAGACCGCGGACACCGATTATTCCTTCATATTTAAATTTGTTTTCACATAGCAAAATATCCATGAAAACAACACATGGCAAAGTTTCATGGCGAACGAGGGATTTGAATGTGCTGGGAGGGGTGGGGCTGGAAGGGGCTGTTTGGATCTTGCCTGGGGTAGCCAAAATATTGGCGGCCCTTTTGTCCACCCGTGCCTTTGCCACCGATGACCGAGCTAGAGCTCGGGTGCTCATGCATCCTCCAGCGTGCGCGTTGGAGACGAGCTCGCACGAGCTATGCTTTTTTTTGTCCCACCTCGCCGCCCGAGCCAGCCGCAGACCGACCGGCAATCCTTAAATTACGCCATCCAACCGTAGCCACACACATTCTGATAGCAACTCAACGAACCGGACGAAATTCATGCAAACACGGTGATATTTCATATAAACAATGACGGAATTCATATAAAATATCCGATTTTCATATAGACATGACGGATTTCATTACATTTAAATCAGCTAAGCGGTGCTACTCCTGAACAGCACAGGTATAATAATACCTAGCCTAAATGGTCGCCCACGGATCCATTTGTCAGCAACAGAAGGATCCGACAAGACACCTGCTGTGTACGCCGGCGTCGCCTCGGCGGTGGCTGATGACCCACAAGTATAGGGGATCAATCGTAGTCCTTTCGATAAGTAAGAGTGTCGAACCCAACGAGGAGCAGAAGGAAATGACAAGTGGTTTTCAGCAAGGTATTTTCTGCAAGCACTGAAACAATAGGTAACAGATAGTTTGATAGCAAGATAATTTGTAACGAGCAAGTAATGGTAATGGTAAATCATATGCAGCAAGGTAGCCCTATCATTTTGTGGCAAAGGGCAGGCCAAAATGGTCTCTTATGATAAGCAAAGCGTTCTTGCGGGTACACGGGAATTTCATCATATCACTTTCATCGTGTTGGTTTGATTCGTGTTCGCTACTTTGATAATTCGATATGTGGGTGGACCGGTGCTTAGGTGCTGTTCTTACTTGAACAAACCTCCTACTTATGATTAACCCTCTCACAAGCGTCCGCAACTACGAGAAAAGTATTAAGATAAAATCTAACCATAGCATTAAACTTTTGGATCCAAATCAGTCCCTTATGAAATAGCGCATAAACTAGGGTTTAAGTTTCTGTCACTCTAGCAACCCATCATCTAATAACTACTCCACAATGCATTCCCTTAGTCCCAAGTATGGTGAAGTGCCATGTAGTCGACGTTCACATGACACCACTAAGGGAATCACAACATACATATCATCAAAATATCGAACAGATATCAAGTTCACATGATTACTTGAAACATGACTTCTCCCGTGACCTCAAGAACAAAAGTAACTACTCACAAATAATAATCATGCTCAAGATCAGAGGGGTATCAAATTGCATAATGGATCTGAACATATAATCTTCCACCAAATAAACCATATAGTAATCAACTACAAGATGTAATCAACACTACTAGTCACCCACAAGCACCAATCTAAGGTTCCGGTACAAAGATTGAACACAAGAGATGAACTAGGGTTTGAGAGGAGATGGTGCTGCTGAAGATTTTGATGGAGATGGCCCTCCCAAAGATTGGAGAGTTCTTGGTGATGACGATGGTGATGATTTCCCCCTCCGGGAGGGAAGTTCCCCTGGCGGAATCGCTCCGCTGGAGGGCAAAAGTGCTCCTGCCCAAGTTTCGCCTCGAGATGGCGGCGCTTCATCCCAAAAGTACTATCCTTATTTTTTCTAGGTCAAAATGACCTATATACCAGAAGAGGGGCACCAGAGATGGGCCGAGGAGGGCACAACCCACCAGGGCGCGCCTGGGCTCCCTGGCGCGCCCACCTGGTGGGCCCCCTCTGGTAGTTATTTGCTCCAATATTCTTCATATATTGCAAAACAATTCTCCGTAAATTTTCAGCTCATTTGGAGATGTGCAGAATAGGTAGCTCTGACGTAGCTTTTTCAGGTCCAA
This sequence comes from Thinopyrum elongatum, assembly GCA_011799875.1. Taxonomy (NCBI): domain Eukaryota; kingdom Viridiplantae; phylum Streptophyta; class Magnoliopsida; order Poales; family Poaceae; genus Thinopyrum; species Thinopyrum elongatum. Next base: position 401,283,820 of record CM022302.1, on the reverse strand, counting down.
AATTCCAGCTGCCGGTATTCTCCCTCTTTGTGTAAACCTTGCATATTATGAGAGAAAAGGCATTAGAATTACTCCCAAAAGCATTTTTATGCATAAAAACATTATAAATAATAGTAGGAAAACATGATTCAAAATGGATGTATCAACTCCCCCAAGCTTAGACCTCGCTTGTCCTCAAGCGAAAAACCGAAATTGAAAAACATGTCCACATGCTTTGAGAGAGAGGTGTCGATAAAAACAAAATACGGACATAGAAGGATCATGCATATTATTATTACAACAAGGAACTTTAACATAAAACTTTATCACATAACTTTTATCATATAACTTCCCATGAACAAGTAACAATTCATCACAACATCAAAGTATAAAGCATAAACCTTATTGAAAACCAACAAACTATGTTCTCTATCAACTTTGCAACTACAATTCATCATATTTTCAGGAAGGGTCACGTATCGGAGCCTTTAGGCAAGTCTACATACTCAACCATCATTTAATCTTCTATGATTGCTAACACTCACAGCGTACCCATGAACAAAAAGTTTCAACCGGACACATAGAAAGATAGGGGCTTATAGTTTCGCCTCCCAACGTATTCACCTCAAGGGTGATGTCAACAATAATAACTCATGCCCACTCATATCCAACTAGATATATGTGCCTAGATCTTTCCTCACCACATGATGCTTGCAAAAAGAGAAAATAAAAGGAATTGGGAAGAAAACCTTGACTCTACATAAAAGTAAATGCATAAAAGTAAAAGATAGGCCCTTCATAGTGGGAAACAGAGGTTGTCATGCGCTTATTTGTTTGTAAGCCAAATCCTTTAATGCAAAAGAACGTCACGTTATATTGCCCCTTATGATAGCAACCTTTATTATGCAGTCCATCGCTTTTATTACTTTGCCATCACAAGTTCGTACAACGCTCAATTTTCTCTTACACTAAATGATCCAACACATTTAGAAGCAATTTTTATTGCCTTATTTGTCGGTGTACTAAGTATTGGGCCACTAGTACCCCATACTTGTGCACGGGCAGTTGTAGCCATCCTCGCGGCAAGGCTTGCCGGGAACAGCTCGAGGTCGGTTCAAGCCACCAAGGAAATCATCAAGTCAGATATCTGAGGATCAACGGATAAGCAAAGCTGGAATCCGAAGGCCAGCTTCCCCGGCAAGATCCTTGCCGGGATGGCCTGTGGAGCCCGGCAAGGCTTGGCGCCCGGCAAGGTTTGGCGCCCGGCAAGGCTAGGCGTCCGGCAAGGCTTGGCGCCCGGCAAGGCTTGGTGCCCGGCAAGCTTCGGCGCCTGGCGAGGTTCTGCCACTGTGCCACCACTTCGGCACAGTAACGAGTCTGACATTCTGGGTCCTTCTCTGGATGCGTGGCAGCGCGCCAGCGGAGGAGAGCTTAAGCGGTGCTGATGGGATGGCCCCTTTTTCCATCCCCAAGAAAGTGAGGACACCTAAACGGACACCTCACGGTGCATTAAATGCGCTTGTCCTAATCCGTCAGGGGTTAGGTATGATACCCTGTAGCTACTTTACACCTCAATGTATGTACATTTTGCCACTGTGGTGACCCCTTTGAGCATATAAAAGGAGGCCCAAGGCAACTGCTACAGGGGAGGAGAATTTCTGGCCCATTCTGCATGTGTAGCTGCTCTTTGAACGTACTGTTCATTGCGAGCGCTCCTGAAGGCTGGGCTCAAGAACATCAATAAGAACACAAAGCAGGAGTTGGGTTTTACGCTGATCAGCGGCCCGAACCTGGGTAAAAACTTCCCGCGTCGATCATTGGTTCTGCTCTTTGCGGATACCTCTCCCCCCGCCGAATCGTAAAGGGGTCTCTCGGGATCCCATAGGTGTCGTGCCCCGACATTATTGCACCGATGACAACTTACTTGAAGGATCTTACTCAATCCATAGGTAGGTATGGTGGACTCTCAAAATAAGATTTGGGTTTAGGGTTTTTGGATGCACAAGTAGTATCTCTACTTAGTGCGGAATTTTTGGCTAGAAAAGATATTGAGCAAGCACCACATGTTAAAGGATCTATGACAATATAACTTCTATGTGAATATGAACAAACATAAATCATTACATTGTCTTCCTTGTCCAACGTCAACTATTTTGACACAAAATATATAATGGGGGCTCACAATCATAAAATATGTCCAAGATAGTGTATTTGCATGTGAATCTTCTCTTCCTTTATTAATTCTTTCATGAATTGCATCATTGACCAATGCTATGTTTGTCAATCTCCAACAAATTTTACCACTTCTACTTTTCCTTATGTGATGTCATTACTTACCATAAGATTAGCATATGATCTTTTTCATGTATTTTCCTTTCTTTTTATTGGAACAAAAGAGTAAAGAAACAAAACTAAAACTACTCTTTATATATATCTCGCACACGATTACATAGATAGATCACTAAGCAAGCACTCGAAAAGAAAGGATTGAACTGAACTTTTATTCAACTAAATCATAGGATAACTAAAGATCAAACTAAAATAGATGAAAGCAAAGATAGTGGTGATGATACGATACCGGGGCACCTCCCCCAAGCTTGGCACAAGCCAAGGGGAGTGCCCATACCATGAACTCAAGTTTCTTTTGTTGGAGAAGATGATGAAGGTGGTGGTGATGAGGTAGGAGTGTTCTTCTTCCTCAGCTTACGCTTGAGGATGGAATTTTCCTCCCTCAAGTCATCGATCTTCTGCTCAAGCCTTAGTACCTTTTTGCATAATTCCTGCTTGTTTTCTGTATCACGTACCTCCTCTTTTTAGGTATTTTGGAGTGTTCTGGAAGGTTTCTTTTATGTGTTCCTCTGGTGTCATGGTTTGAATAATATTGCTTTCAACATTGATAGGCGTACCTGAGATATAGTGTTTAATTCTTTGCCCATTGACCACCTTCGGGTTAGTACCTTTGGCATTATTTATTTTGATAGCTCCAGAGCGATAAACCTCCTCGATGACATATGGTCCTTCCCATTTAGAGAGGAGTTTTCATGCAAAGAATCTGAAACGAGAGTTGTACAAAAGAACATATTCTCCAACTTTAAATTCCCGCTTTTGGATTGTTTTGTCATGCCATCTTGTAACTTTTTCTTTAAATAACTCGGCATTTTCATAGGCTTGGGTTCTCCATTCATCTAGTGAGCTAATATCAAATAACCTCTTTTCACCGGCAAGTTTGAAATCATAGTTGATTTCTTTAATTGCCCAATATGCTTTATGTTCTAACTCAAGAGGCAAATGACAAGCTTTTTCATAAACCATTTTATAGGGAGACATACCCATAGGATTTTTATATGCTGTTCTGTAAGCCCAAAGTGCACCATCTAATTTCTTAGACCAATTCTTTCGGGACCTATTAACAGTTTTTTGTAATATTAATTTTATTTCTCTATTGCTAAGTTCAAATTGACCACTAGATTGAGGATGATAGGGTGATGCAATTCTATGGTTATTTAGCAAGCATTTTATGGAAAGCACCATGAATAAAGTGTGAACCACCATCAGTCATTAAATATCTAGGGACTCCAAACCTCGGGAAAAATAACTTCTTTAAGCATTTTAATGGAAGTGTTATGATCAGCACTACTAGTTGGAATAGCTTCTACCCACTTAGTACCATAATCAACGGCAACCAAAATATGTGTATACCCATTAGAGGAAGGAAAAGGTTCCATACAATCAAAACCCCAAACATCAAATGGTTCAACAGCAAGTGAATAATTCATAGGCATTTCTTGACGCTTACCGATATTACCAATTCGTTGACATTCATCACAAGATAAAACAAACTTACGGGCATCCTTGAAGAGAGTAGGCAAAAAAAAACCAGATTGCAATACCTTGTGAGCAGTTCTATCTCCCGCATGATGTCCTCCGTAAGCTTCGGAATGACATTTCCGTAGGATTTGTTCCTGTTCATGCTCAGGTACACAATGTTTAATAATACCATCTACTCCTTTATAAAGATGTTGGTCATCCCAAAAGTAATGTCTTAAATCATAGAAGAATTTTTTCTTTTGTTGGTATGTGAAACTAGGTGGTATGTATTTAGCAACAATATAATTAGCATAGTCAGCATACCAATGAGTATTATGAGAAACATTTATTGCAGCTAGTTGTTCATCAGGAAAGCTATAATCAATAGGTAGTGGGTCATCAAGGATATTCTCTAACCTAGATAAGTTATCAGCTACGGGATTCTCAGCTCCTTTTCTATCAGTTATATGTAAATCAAATTCTTGTAGCAAGAGAACCCACCTAATGAGTCTAGGTTTAGCATCTTTCTTTTCCATAAGATATTTAATAGCAGCATGATCGGTGTGAACAATAACTTTAGAATCAACAATGTAAGATCTGAATTTATCACAAGCAAACACAACTGCTAAAAATTCTTTTACAGTAGTAGCATAATTTCTTTGGGCACTGTCTAGAGTTTTGTAGCATAATAGATAACATTTAATTTCTTATCAACTCTCTGTCCTAAAACACCACCAACAACATAATCACTAGCATCACTCATAATTTCAAAAGGCAAGTTCCAATCAGGTGGTTGAACAATAGGTGCAGAAGTTAAGGCTTTCTTAAGTGTTTCAAAGGCTTCTACACAATCATCATCAAAAACAAACAGAACATCCTTCTGTAAAAGATTTGTAAGAGGCCTAGAAATTTTAGATAAGTCTTTAATAAACCTCCTATAGAAACCAGCATGACCGAGAAAACTACGAATACCTTTAATATCTTTAGGACATGGCATTTTCTCAATTGCATCAACTTTAGCTTGGTCCACCTCAATACCTCGTTCAGAAATTTTATGCCCCAAAACAATACCTTAATTAACCATAAAGTGGCACTTCTCCCAATTCAAGACAAGATTAGTTTGCTCACATCTATGCAAAAAATCAATCAAGGTTGCTCAAGCAATCATCAAAAGAAGTTCCATATACAGAAAAATCATCCATGAAAACCTCAACAATCTTTTCACAAAAATCAGAGAATATAGCAGTCATACATCTTTGAAAAGTAGCAGGTGCACTGCATAAACCAAAAGGCATACGTCTATAAGCATAAGTTCCAAAAGGGCAAGTAAAGGTGGTTTTCTCTTGATCAAGTTGTGTAACAGGTATTTGACAAAAACCAGAATATCCATCGAGAAAACAAAAGTGTGTGTGCTTTGATAATCTTTATAGCATTTGATCAATAAAAGGCAAAGGGTAATGATCTTTTCTAGTTGCTTTATTTAATTTTCTAAAATCATTTACCATTCTATAGCCAGTAACAATTCTTTGTGGAATGAGTTCATTTTTATCATTAGGAACAACAGTAATACCTCCCTTCTTAGGGACACAATGAACGGGACTTACCCATCTACTATCAGCTATGGGATAGATTATACCTGCTTCCAGAAGCTTTAATATTTCAGCTCTTACCACTTCTTTCATCTTAGGATTCTAACATCGTTGATGATCAACAACGGGTTTAGCATCAGGTTCCATATTAATCTTGTGCTGACAGAGAGTGGGACTAATGCCCTTAAGATCATCAAGAGTATATCCAATAGTAGCTCGGTGCTTCTTCAGAATTTTCAATAATCTTTCTTCTTCATGCTCTGAAAGGTTAGCACTAATAATAACAGGATATATCTTCTTCTCATCGAGATAAGCATATTTCGAAGTGTCAGGCAATTGTTTTAATTCAAACATAGGATCACCTTTAGGTGGAGGAGGACCTCCTAGAGTTTCAATAGGCAAATTATGTTTTAGCAGTGGTCGTTGTTCAAAGAATTTTTTTTCTATTTCATTTCTTTCATGCATGTGCATATCATTTTCATGGTCTAGCAAATATTGTTCTAGTGGATCCGTAGGAGGCACAACAATAGAAGAAAGACCAATTATTTCATCCTTACTAGGTAATTCTTTCTTATGAGGTTGTCTATTATACTTGGAAAAATTCAACTCATGAGACTCATCACCAAAGCTAACACTAACAGTTTGTTTATGACAATCTATAGTGGCATTGACAGTGTACAAGAAAGGTCTACCAAAGATAATGGGACAAAAGTCATCTTATGGGAAACCAAGAACTAGAAAATCAGTGGGGTATTTTATTTTCCCACACAAGACTTCTACATCTTTAACAATCCCAAGTGGTGTGATGGTGTCTCTATTAGCAAGTTTAATAGTGACATCTATGTCTTCTATTTGAGAGGGTGCTATGTCATTCATAATTTCTTGGTATAAGGTAAAGGGAATAGCACTCACGCTAGCACCTAAGTCACATAAACCATGATAACAATGATCTCCTATTTTAACTGAGACAACAGGCATGCCAACAACAGGTCTATGTTTATCTTTTTCATCGGGTTTGGCAATTCTAGCAGCTTCATCACAGAAGTAAATAACATGCCCATCAATATTTTCTACCAAGAGATCTTTAACCATAGCAACACTAGGTTCTACTTTAATTTGTTTAGTAGGTTTAGGTGCTCTAATATTACTTTTGCGAATCACAGTTGAAACCTTAGCATGTTCCTTTATCCTAATAGGGAAAGGTGGTTTTTCAATATAAGCAGTAGGCACAACTAGATCAACATTGTAAATAATAGTTTCATCTTTAGCTATGTCGGGTTCTTTAGTTTCTTCTTTGATAGGTGGGTGATATTTGAACCATTTCTCCTTAGGGAGATCAACATGAGTAGCAACTGATTCACAAAAAGAGGCTACCATCTCAGAGTCAAGTCCATATTTAGTGCTAAACTTGTGAAAAGCATCGGTATTCATAAAAGATTTAACACAATCAAATTCAAGCTTAATACCTGACTCTTTACCTTCATCGAGTTCCCAATCTTCAGAGTTGCGCTTAATTCTTTCTAAATGATCACACCTGAATTCAATAGTCTTCTTCATAAAAGAACCAGTACAAGAAGTATCGAGCATGGATTGATCATCACGAGAAAGCCGGGCATAAAAATTCTGAATGATAATTTCTCTCGAGAGCTCATGATTGGGGCATGAATATAACATTGACTTAAACCTCCCCCAAGATAGAGCAATACTTTTTTCTTCACGAGGCAAAAAATTATATATATAATTCCGATCATGATGAACTAGGTGCATAGGATATTTTTTTTGGTGAAATTCCAATTTCAATCGATTCCAGTTCCAAGATCCAATATCATCGCATAGCCTATACCATGCCAATGCTTTTCCCTTCAAAGATAAAGGGAAAACCTTCTTATTAGCTTCATCTCCGGGCAAACCTGCAAGCTTAAACAATCCACAAATTTCATCCACATATATCAAGTGCATATCAGGATGTTCGGTTCCATCTCCTGCATAAGGATTAGCTAGCCGTTGTTCTATTACACCTGAAAGAATTTCATAACCAATATTTTCAGTAGGTGTAGTAGGTTGAGGGGTAGCTAATTGTGGTTCCGGTCGAGGTGAAGATACCCCGAACAAACCCCTCAAAGGATGATTCTCCATCGTAACAAGTGACAATAAATTTCAGCACGTAGCACTACTGGAATCAGCTTCTTTGCCGTCCGCCATGCCGGACGGCAAAGGCATAGATCACGGACGGCAAAATGCTTTGCCGTCCGCTAGCGGACGGCAAACTGTCCGGATGAAAGCCTGCCAGCAAAGGCCTTCTTTGCCGTCCGCTTCTTAGAAACGGACGGCAAAGGATTACACCGTCCGCCATCCGAGGCCAGCAGACGGCAAAGACAGCTGATGGCAGTGCGGTGGCATGAGAGCCGTTAGGGGGTTAACGACGCTCGGACGGCAAAGAGTCAAATATCTTTGCCGTCCGCTGGCGGACGGCAAAGAGCCCAGCTAGGCAACACTGGGAAGCTGCCACGTGTCCAGATATGCCGTCCACCAGCAGACGGCAAAGAGGTTTGAATCATTGCCGTCTGCTGGCAGACGGCATAGATGGTCACTTTGCCGTCCGCCAGCAGATGGCAAAATGACCAAATAGGCAGCCAGTGTTCCCAGTTTGCACAGGTGACTGCCACGTGTCCTCTTTGCCGTCTGCTAGCGGACGGCAAAGCTCTTTGCCGTCCACTAGCGGACGGCAAAGAGGCTATATATCCCCTATTTTTATTTAAATCCCATTAATTAGACATGGTTTCAAACACAGATATACATGCATACATATCCAACATATCCAACAGCATGTCCAACAACATATTTCATCCAATCCAACAACATAGTTCAACAAAGTCCAACATATCCATATATACATAACCAGAAACAAGTTTCCAACTACATATCCATATAGACATACATATCCAAACAAGTTTTCATAAACAACAAGGAAGCACCACAAGAATAGTACACTCCATGAATCCAAGCTTCCTCACGTAAAGCAAATATGCAAATTGGGAAAGATGAAAGTTAGAAGAAGAAGAAGAAGAAGAAGAAGAAGAAGAAGACTAGTTAGAAGAAGAAGAAGAAGATAAAGAATCTTCTTCTTCTTCTAACTAAGGTAGGTAAAATGTCATTTTATTGCTAAGCTAGGTAAAAATGCTAAGTGTAGGTCATTTTAGAGCTAAGGTAGGTAAATAGGTCATTTTGGAGCTTAGTAAGGTTATTATGTCATTTTCGAGGAAAATAAGCTAAGTCTATATCATTTTGGAGTTAACAAAGATTATGATGCCATTTTTTACCTAAGTATGCTAAGTATGTCATAAATGAACTGAATAAGCTAAGTATAGCTTATTTTTTATCTAACTTAGGTAATTATGCCATTTAGGAGGAAAATAAGCTAAGTATCCATTTGTAAAGCAAAACACTAGAGAAAACTTACCCTCATCACAACAAATGTGATGAAGATCGCAACTAAGGTAACAATTGATCCAACGGCATAATGATACCAAGCCTCATTATCAATGGCATATTTTCTAATCTTCTTAAGCATTAGGCGCATTGCATCCATCTTCAAGCGCATTGCATTCATCTTCATCTTGTGATCATCGATGGCATCGGCAACATACAACTCCAATGTCATCTTCTCTTCTTCAATTCTTTTACTTTTTTCTTTCAAATACTCATTTTCTTTTTCAACTAAATTTAACTTCTCGACAAGAGGGTCCGTTTCAAATTCCGGTTCACATACCTCCTAGATTAAAATATCTCTATGTCAACTTGATGGACATAATTTGCATAAATGCGAAATGCAACAAATAGTTATGAAAGAGAATTTACCACATCCGAATCATAAAGCGGGCGAGGGCCGACCGGGACGGAAATCAAGACCATGGCACTATGTATAAGAAACAATCATACAAAGTAAGAAAATTATAAATACCAACTATATAAATCATACAATCATACAAATAACTATATAAATCAAGTACAACATAAAAATTTGAATACCTAATAATCATTATCGGTAATGACGTGCTCGTCATCATCATTAATAAAAGCATCATCATCATCACTATCGGTAATGACGTGCTCATCATCATCATTAATAAATGCATCATCATGTGGAAGGCCACCTTTACGTAATCGTTCAAGCATTGACAGGTCATCTGCAGCAGTAACTTCTTCTTCTTCCGGCTCTTCTTGTTCCAGCTCAGGGGTGAAGTCGGATTCACTATCGTTGTCTACTTCAATGTTCTAGGGTGGAGTAGAGCGGTTCTTGAAACGTTTTTTGGAAAGACGTGTTTCTTGGAAGAATTCTCCTTCATCATATGTGTCTTGGTTAATGTGAGGTTCATAATCCTTTTCATTGGGGGGAGGTGGTCTAACACATGGCGGCACTTCATAAACGACGTCCCAACCACTGAGATTTGGATCACTTTGACAGGCCCACGGTAGATAGAAAACTTGGGTTGCCTGTTGAGCCGTAATATAGACATCGGGAACATCCAAATGGGTGCTTTGTTTGATTTCGACTAGCCCTATATGTTCATGAGTCCTTCTAGTCTCCCTCGGCTGGAACCAATAACATCTGAAGACTACGACGTTTGGTGGGTTTTCACCATAGAATTCAAGTTCATAAATTGCTTCAACTCTTCCATAATACTCAATACCTCCTTCGCCGATAGCAGAGACACAACAATTTGTAGACTTTCGGTCGGCCATAGATAGCTCTTTGCCATAGGTACGAAAGCGATACCCGTTGATGTCGTATTTGTCAAATGAACAGACCTTATAGTCAAAACCATTAGCTACTTGTCTCAATTCGGCATCCATAATCTCTGAATTAGCCTACAAGTTTAATACAAAAGTATTGTTGCATTAGTTGCAAATTAGCCAAAGAAAAAAAGTGTCTAATGGAAATTACCGTTTTTTTTTGAACCAAGAGATGAAACCGGGAAATTTGGCTCCTTGTTTTGCCAGAAGCTCATACTCTTCGACGGAATCCTTTTGGATCACCGCTCCATACGAGAATATGGCGACGTATCGACTGCATCAAAAATCCAGGAATAAGAGAAGTTCAAAGGAATTAGAAGTTGTGAAACAATGTACCGAGATCTTACTCGATGTACGGCCGCACTTCTGTTAGGTTGTTGAAGAGATACAGCGAAATGATCCGCCATTCTTCAACATCCAACCTTACTGGTTTCCAACCATCGGCTGGTGCGAGATTCCCTTTGAATAGGCTGAGGTTGGATTGACCCTTTTGAGGTTCGTCAGCATTGTACCGAGGCTTCGGATTATGCAAATGACGATTTTTGGCTTCGTAGTGTGCGGTCACAAAGTTTGCCGCCTCCTCAGTGATGAATGCCTCCGCCATCGATGCTTCTATTCTACGTTTATTTTTACATTTTGCTCGAAGCGTCTTCTGCATCCTCTCAGTTGAGTAGCACCAACGATTTTGCACAGGCCCCCCCAATCGTGCCTCGGTTGGGAGATGCAAAATCAAGTGTTGCATTGGATTAAAGAAGCTTGGTGGAAAGATCTTCTCTAACTTGCAGATCAACTCCGGCACCAACTGTTCCATTTCTTCTAGGAGGCCAGGCAATAGTTCTTTTGCACAAAGAACACGGAAGAAATAGCTTAGCTCTGCCAGTACTAGCCATTCATCCTCAGGGATGAAGCCACGCAACATCACCGGCATTATCCGCTCAATCCATATGTGCCAATCATGACTTTTTAGACCAAATATTTTCAATTTTTGAAGACTCGCTCCCCTCTTTAGATTTGTTGCATACCCATCGGGGAACATCAACTGCATTTTCACCCACAAAATAATTTCCTTCATAGCTGGCCTTCCAAGATTGAACCATGCCTTTCACTTCGTCCAGTTGATCCCCTTTCCTTTCGGTTCTTTCATGTTTTGTAACGGTCTATCACATAGCTCCTCTTGATCGACTCTAGCCTTAGGATTATCCTTTGATTTCCCCTCTATGCCGAACAATGTACCAAAAATGGCTTCGGCGATATTCTTTTCAGTGTGCATCACGTCGATGTTGTGTGGGCAAAGGAGGTCTTTGAAGTAAGGCAGATCCCAGAAGCATGTCTTGTGAGTCCAGGCGTGTTCCTTATTATACCCCTTGAAATACCCTGGACGCTCTGGATCTGGCTCAAGAGCGTTTAACTGATCTAGGGTCTGTTGGCCTGTCAACGCAGGTGGTGCAGAGTGTTTGACAACTCTACCTTTGATGAAGTTCTTCTTGTCTTTCCTGAACTTATGGCCAGGATGTAGAAACGGTCTATGCAAGTCGAAGCAACTATACTTGCGCCCTGCCGTCAGCCAACGAAACTCAAGAGCTCCCTTGCATGTGGGGCACGGGAACCTTCCATGCACACACCAGCCAACGAATAGCGCATACGCCGGCAAGTCATGCGTCGAGTACATGTACCAAGCACGCATTATGAAGTTCTGTTTGCTAAAGGTGTCGTATGTCTTGAACCCATTATCCCAAGCTTCTTGCAAGTCGTCCTTAAGCGGCTGCATGTACACATTCATATTCTTCCCCGGATAGTTGGGCCCTGGAATTATCAACGTCAGGAAAATATTCTTTCGTTGCATAATCTGCCCAGGGGGGAGATTGAGTGGAATGACAAACACGGGCCAACAGCTGTATGGGGCTGCCATCTGACCAAACACACTGAACCCATCTATGCTGACGGCGACTCGAGGATGCCTTGGATCTACCGTTTTTTCCTTATGTAATGCATCGAAGCGCTTCCACACTAATAGGTAAAGATAGGTCCTAATCCCACCCGAGTATGTGTAGATCGGGTTCGTTTTCCCATGCTCTGCTCCGGATCCGATGCAAAATTTCGACAGCACCTCCCCACTGTTCTCCTGATACACGTCTCGGCAATAAGCAGAGAGAATGTGTACCCGGAGAACAACAGGTAGGCACTGACGAAATTCTGCATCGGATCGGGCGCTGAGCATATGGGAAGACGAACCCAATCTACACATACTCGGGCTGTCCATGGATAACGTTGGACAATTCGAAAGAATCACGATTATAAATATGCAAATGCATGCATATTTATAGATGTAACCCTTTCGAACGGGAGACGCATAGTTGTCACGCTTACTGATGATTGAAGACACCTATAGCAAGTGTTAGGGGGTTCCTTGGCGTCGATGGAACCCTAAATAGCAAGTGTCATCGGTGCGAGATACATGTGGCGCTCGGCGTTGAACACTAGATCCACATCCCACAAGTGAAGCCGGCGCCCGGCGTCCCGCAACAATAGTTCTGGTGGCCGATGACGGTCGAGCACCTTGGCGAATTTGTCTGGCAGCCTTTGCGATGAGGATTAAAGCCAAGTTTTGAAATTTTCAAACAACCAAACCGACTTGAGTCAGTTTGGGCGTTTCAAGTTTCAACACTTGCCTTTTAATCGTCATCGCAAAGGCTGCCAGACAAATTCGCAATGGTGTTCGACCGCCATCGACACTGAGAACAGTTGCTGTGGGACGCCGGACGTCAGCGTCACTTGTGGGACGAGGATGTAGTGTTCGACACCGACGGCCACATGTATCTCGCACCGATGATACTTGCTATTTAGGGTTCCATCGACAACGACCCCCTAACCTGCTCGTCCCCGGGTAAACTAAATAGCAACTACCATCAGTGCAAGTTACATGAGGCGGTCGACGTTGAACACTAGATCCACATCCCACAAGTGAAGCCGGCGCCCGGCGTCCCACAACAATAGTTCTGGTGGCCGATGACGGTCGAACACCTTGGCGAATTTGTCTGGTAGCCTCTGCGATGAGGATTAAAGCCAAGTTTTGAAATTTCAAACAACCAAACCGACTTGAGTCAGTTTGGGTGTTTCAAGTTTCAACACTTGCCTTTTAATCGTCATCGCAGAGGCTGCCAGACAAATTCGCAATGGTGTTCGACCGCCATCGACGCCGAGAACTGTTGCTGTGGGACGCCGGACGCTGGCGTCACTTGTGGGACGTGGATGTAGTGTTCGACACCGACGGCCACATGTATCTCGCACCGATGATACTTGCTATTTAGGGTTCCATCGACAACGACCCCCTAACCCGCTCGTCCCCGGGTAAACTAAATAGCAACTACCATCGGTGCAAGTTACATGAGGCGGTCGGCGTTGAACACTAGATCCACATCCCACAAGTGAAGCCGGCGCCCGGCGTCCCGCAACAATAGTTCTTGTGGCCGATGACGGTCGAACACCTTGGCGAATTTGTCTGGCAGCCTCTGCGATGAGGATTAAAGCCAAGTTTTGAAATTTTAAACAACCAAACCGACTTGAGTCAGTTTGGGTGTTTCAAGTTTCAACACTTGCCTTTTAATCATCATTGCAGAGGCTGCCAGACAAATTCGCAATGGTGTTCGACCGCCATCGACACCGAGAACTGTTGCTGTGGGACGCCGGACGCCGGCGTCACTTGTGGGACGTGGATGTAGTGTTCGACACCGACGGCCACATGTATCTCGCACCGACGATACTTGCTATTTAGGGTTGCATCGACAACGACCCCCTAACCCGCTCGTCCCCGGGTAAAATAAATAGCAACTACCATCGGTGCAAGTTACATGAGGCGGTCGGCGTTGAACACTAGATCCACATCCCACAAGTGAAGCCGGCGCCCGGCGTCCCGCAATAATAGTTCTGGTGGCCGATGACGGTCGAACACCTTGGCGAATTTGTCTGGCAGCCTCTGCGATGAGGATTAAAGCCAAGTTTTGAAATTTCAAACAACCAAACTGACTTGAGTCAGTTTGGGTGTTTCAAGTTTCAACACTTGCCTTTTAATCGTCATCGCAGAGGCTGCCAGACAAATTCGCAATGGTGTTCGACCGCCATCGACACTGAGAACAGTTGCTGTGGGACGCCGGACGTCAGCGTCACTTGTGGGACGTGGATGTAGTGTTCGACACCGACGGCCACATGTACCTCGCACCGACGATACTTGCTATTTAGGGTTCCATCAACACCGAGGAACCCCCTAACCCGCTCGTCCCCGGGCGCCCTCTTTTCCTACTTCTTTTTTTCATCTTCAACTTCTACTTCTTTTTTTCATCTTCTTCTTCTTCTACTACTTATTTTCGAGGGTCAGGGGTCGGGGGTAAGGGTGGGTGTGGTGTCAGGGTGTCGGTGGTCGGGGTGTCAGGTGTCGGGGTGTCGGTGGTCGGGGTCGGGGTGTGGTGTGTCATGGTGTCGGTGGTGGGGTTCGTGCCGGGGTGTCGTGTCGGGGTCGGGGTGTCAGGTTGCGTCAGGGGTCGGGGTTCGGGGTGTGGTGTCAGGGTGTCGGTGGTCGGGGGTCGGGTCGGGGTGTGGTGTCAGGGGTCGGGGGTCGGGGTCGGGGTGTCGCGCCGAGGTGTCGGGGGTCGGGTCGGGGTCGGGTTATCTTTTTTCCTTTTCTTCTTTTCTTCTCTTCTCTCTCCTCTCCTCTTTCTTCTTCTTCTTCTTCTTCTCCTCCTCTCCTCTTTCTTCTTCTCTCTTTCTTCTTCCTTCCTCTCTCCACTTCTCTTCTTCTTCTTCTTCTTCTTCTCTTCTCTTCTTCTTCTTCTTCTTGCTTCTTCTTTCTTCTTCTTTCTTCTTCTCTCTTCATGTGTCTGCTTCTTCTTCTTCTTCTTCTTGCTTCTTTCTTCTTTTTATTCTTGTCTTTCTCTTCCTCCTCCTCCTCCTCCTCTCCTCTTCCTCCTTCTTCTTCTTCTTCTTTCTTCTTCTCCTGTTTTCCTCTTCTTCTTCTTTTCTTCTTTCTTCTTCTCCCTCCTCCTGTTCCTCCCTCCTCCTTCTACTTCTTCTTCTAAACTAAAACTAATCTAAAATAAACTAAACTAAAATAAACTAAAACTAAAACTAATCTAAAATAAACTAAACTAAAATAAACTAAAACTAAAACTAATCTAAAATAAACTAAACTAAAACTATAACTAAAACAGAAACTAAACTAAAAGAAACAAAAAGAAACTAATTAAACAAAAAAAAGGGGAGGAGCTCACCTGGTGGAGGGGGCGGTCGGACGGCTGCGGCGGCCGCTGGAGGAGGCGGCGACCCGGTGGATGGGGAGGCCGGACGGCCGCGGTGGGACGGGGCGGGGACGGCGACGGGGCGGGGACGGTCGCGGCGCGGCTGCCCGACGCCTGGAATTATCAACGTCAGGAAAATATTCTTTCGTTGCATAATCTGCCCAGGGGGGAGATTGAGTGGAATGACAAACACGGGCCAACATGTATGGGGCTGCCATCTGACCAAACACACTGAATATTGATGACGGCGACTCGAGGATGCTTGGATTACACGTTTTTTACTAGTAATGCATCGAAGCGCTCTCCACACTAATAGGTAAAGATAAGTCCTAATCCCACCCGAGTATGTGTAGATCGGGTTCGTTTTCCCATGCTCTGCTCCGGATCCGATGCAAAATTTCGACAGCACCTCCCCACGTTCCCTGATACACGTCTGGCAATAAGCAGAGAGAATGTGTACCGGAGAACAACAGGTAGGCACTGACGAAATTCTGCATCGGATCGGGCGCTGAGCATATGGGAAGACGAACCCAATCTACACATACTCGGGCTGTCCATGGATAACGTTGGACAATTCGAAAGAATCACGATTATAAATATGCAAATGCATGCATTATTATAGATGTAACCCTTCGAACGGGAGACGCATAGTTGTCACGCTTACTGATGATTGAAGACACCTATAGCAAGTGTTAGGGGGTTCCTTGGCGTCGATGGAACCCTAAATAGCAAGTGTCATCGGTGCGAGATACATGTGGCGCTCGGCGTTGAACACTAGATCCACATCCCACAAGTGAAGCCGGCGCCCGGCGTCCCGCAACAATAGTTCTGGTGGCCGATGACGGTCGAGCACCTTGGCGAATTTGTCTGGCAGCCTTTGCGATGAGGATTAAAGCCAAGTTTTGAAATTTTCAAACAACCAAACCGACTTGAGTCAGTTGGGCGTTTCAAGTTTCAACACTTGCCTTTTAATCGTCATCGCAAAGGGCTGCCAGACAAATTCGCAATGGTGTTCGACCGCCATCGACACTGAGAACAGTTGCTGTGGGACGCCGGACGTCAGCGTCAATGTGGGGAGGAGTATGTTCGACACCGACGGCCACATGTATCTCGCACCGATGATAATTGCTATTAGGGTTCCATCGACAACGACCCCCTAACCTGCTCGTCCCCGGGTAAACTAAATAGCAACTACCATCAGTGCAAGTTACATGAGGCGGTCGACGTTGAACACTAGATCCACATCCCACAAGTGAAACCGGCGCCCGGCGTCCCACAACAATAGTTCTGGTGGCCGATGACGGTCGAACACCTTGGCGAATGTTCTGGTAGCCTCTGCGATGAGGATTAAGCCAAGTTTTGAAATTTCAAACAACCAAAACCGACTTGAGTCAGTTTGGGTGTTTCAAGTTTCAACACTGCCTTTAATCGTCATCGCAGAGGCTGCAGACAAATTCGCAATGGTGTTCGACCGCCATCGACGCCGAGAACTGTTGCTGTGGGACGCCGGACGCTGGCGTCACTTGTGGGACGTGGATGTAGTGTTCGACACCGACGGCCACATGTATCTCGCACCGATGATACTTGCTATTTAGGGTTCCATCGACAACGACCCCCTAACCCGCTCGTCCCCGGGTAAACTAAATAGCAACTACCATCGGTGCAAGTTACATGAGGCGGTCGGCGTTGAACACTAGATCCACATCCCACAAGTGAAGCCGGCGCCCGGTCCCGCAACAATAGTTCTTGTGGCCGATGACGGTCGAACACCTTGGCGAATTTGTCTGGCAGCCTCTGCGATGAGGATTAAAGCCAAGTTTTGAAATTTAAACAACCAAACCGACTTGAGTCAGTTTGGGTGTTTCAAGTTTCAACACTTGCCTTTTAATCATCATTGCAGAGGCTGCCAGACAAATTCGCAATGGTGGTTCGACCGCATGACACCGAGAAATGTTGTGTGGGACGCCGGACGCCGGCGTCACTTGTGGGCGTGATGTAGTGTTCGACACCGACGGCCACATGTATCTCGCACCGACGATACTTGCTATTTAGGGTTGCATCGACAACGACCCCCTAACCGCTCGTCCCCGGGTAAATAAATAGCAACTACCATCGGTGCAAGTTACATGAGGCGGTCGGCGTTGAACACTAGATCCACATCCCACAAGTGAAGCGGCGCCCGGCGTCCCGCAATAATAGTTCTGGTGGCCGATGACGGTCGAACACCTTGGCGAATTTGTCGGGAGCCTCTGCGATGAGGATTAAAGCCAAGTTTTGAAATTTCAAACAACCAAACTGACTTGAGTCAGTTTGGGTGTTTCAAGTTTCAACACTTGCCTTTTAATCGTCATCGCAGAGGCTGCCAGACAAATTCGCAATGGTGTTCGACCGCCACGACACTGAGAACAGTTGCTGTGGGACGCCCCGGACGTCAGCGTCACTTGTGGGACGTGGATGTAGTGTTCGACACCGACGGCCCACATGTACCTGCACCGACGATAATTGCTATTTAGGGTTCCATCAACACGAGGAACCCCTAAACCGCTCGTCCCCGGGCGCCCTCTTTTCCTACTTCTTTTTTTCATCTTCAACTATCTTTTTTTCATCTTCTTCTTCTACTACTTATTTTCGAGGGTCAGGGGTCGGGGGGTTAGGGGGGAGGAGGTGCGGAGCGGAGAGACGACGGGGAGTCAACGAGAGGAACGACAGGGCATAGCCGGCAAACGGAGGAAGACGGGAGAGCCCGCTCCTGGAAGAGGGGGATCCGCGAGGAGTGAAGCTAGGGAGTCAGGAGTCTGGTGTCAGAGGTCCCAGCGGGGGGAAGGTGTGGGGAGGCCCGGATAGGGGGAGGAGGGGGGTATGGGTGTCCCATGAGTGGGGGTACGGGCCCCCGAACTACGGGAACCCGTACCTGGCGGGGGGCAACCACGGGAGGTACCAGCACGAGCAGCCAAACCGGCTCCGACCCTGGAGACCCCCCGTATTGAGGAACGGCCGACGCGGGAAGGCGGAACGAACAGGGGGAGGAGAGGGAGGGAGGCGGGACCGGGGAGGGGAACGGGGCCGGCCGGGTAGAGCAGCGCCAAATTGGGAACTCCCACGGAATTCTCTATTGAACACTCATCGGAAGGAGAGGCGGACAGGGGAGGAGGTCGGCGAGGGGGCTCGGGGCGCACTGGGTGCCGCGGGGCAGCGGGCAGGGAAGATGGGGGTCGGTCCGAGGGGGCGGGGGAAGGGGGACAGGGAGCCGGGGGGAGGGGGGACGGCGAGGGGGTGCGAGAGTGGTAAGTAGGTGCTGGCGAGGAGAGGGGAAAGGGGGGAGGGGGGAGGGAGGGAGAGGGTGGGAGAGGGTGGAAGGGGGAGGGTGTGGAGGGTAGGAGTAGATAAGAAGAGAACGATGGAGGAGGAGGAGTTGACGGAGATAGAAAGAAAGGGAGAGAGGTGGAGTTTCGACTCGAGAACGAAGATAAAAGGAGAGGGTAGTGTATAGGCGGGATGGAGCTGGGAGGAGGAGGAGGAGGGAGTAGAGAGGAGGTCTTCTAGGAGGCAGGGGAAGGAGGAGGACTGGACTTCTTGAGGAGGGGAGGATGGATGCGACGAAGATCCGACCCGGAGAAGACGTCTGACTTCGGCGGCGGAATGTCGGAGCGAGTCGTCCTCCTGTCCTTCTGATTTCTTGCTTAGTTCATTCGCTCCTCCGTCCTGGCCCCTGCCCCTGTCGATTCTTCTTTAAACTAAAACTAACTAAAATAAACTAAACTAAAAAAACTAAAACTAAAAAACTAATCGTAAAAGAACTAACTAAAATAAACTAAAACTAAAAACTAATCTAAAATAAAACTAAACTAAAACTATAACTAAACAGAAAACCTAATAAAAGAAACAAAAAGAAACTAATTCAAACAAAAAAAACGGGAGGAGCTCACCTGGTGGGGCGGCGGTCGGACGGCGACGGCGGCCGCTGGAGGAGGCGCGACCCGGTGGTGGAGGCCGGACGGCGCGGTGGGGAAGGGGCGGGCGGGACGGGGGGGGCGACCGGGGGGGCGGGACGGTCCGAGGCGCGGATGCCCGACGTGGAAGAGGTGGCGGGGCCGCGGTGGAGGTCGAAGGAGGGGTGCAAGGGCGGCGGGGCGGCCGGCTACGCAGGACGGTGGTCGGCTGTCGGCGGCAGGTGCGTGCCGGTGGGGGTGGGGGATGGCCGACGGAGGGTGGGGGACGGGGCGACGTGGAAGGTGGCGGCGGGGTGCGGTGGAGGTCGGGGGGGGCGCCAGGGGGAGGGAGGGGTGCGGGGCGGCGGGGGGTGGCCGGCTAAGGCAGACGGGGGTCGGCGGGCAGCGGCACGGGTGTGGGTGGGGAGCAATGAGAGAGTGGAGAGAAGAGAGGGGGGGGGCGGGCGGCCTTTAACATACCCGCCTCTTTGCCGTCAGCCAACGGTCGGCAAGTTTTGTGCCGTCCGCTTGCGGACGGCAAAGAGGTGGGGCCGGTGGGCTTGAGTTGGTTAAACAATAACTGGACCCGCCCACCTCTTTGCCGTCTGCTAGCGGACGGCAAAGATTCTTTGCCGTCAGCCAGCGGACGGCAAAGAACAGGCTGATGGCAAAGACTTTGTTTGCCATCAGCCACATCTTTGCCATCCATTTTCTTGTGGCTGAGTCTTTGCCATCAGCCACATCTTTGCCGTCCGTTTTCTTGTGGCTGACGGCAAAGACCTTATTTGCCGTCAGCAAGCGGACGGCAAAGAATTAGCAGACGGCAAAGAAGTGGATTCCAGTAGTGTAGTAATAATTTTTCCTTACCAATTTCCACTTACCAAGAGCGCTTCACTCCCTGGCAACGGCGCCAGAAATGAGCCTTGATGACCCACATGTATAGGGGATCAATCATAGTCCTTTCAATAAGTAAGAGTGTCGAACCCAACGAGGAGCAGAAGGAAATGACAAGTGGTTTTCAGCAAGGTATTTTCTGTAAGCATTGAAACAGCAGGTAACAGATAGTTTGATAGCAAGATAATTTGTAATGAGCAAGTAACGGTAATGGTAAATAATATGCAGCAAGGTAGCCCAATCCTTTTGTGGCAAAGGACAGGCCAAAACGGTCTCTTATGATAAGCAAAGCGTTCTTGAGGGTACACGAAAATTTCATCATATCACTTTCATCATGTTGGTTTGATTCGTGTTCGCTACTTTGATAATTTGATATGTGGGTGGACTGATGCTTAGGTGTTGTTCTTACTTGAATAAACCTCCTACTTATGATTAACCCCCTCGCAAGCATCCGCAACTACGAGAAAAGTATTAAGATAAAAATCTAACCATAGCATTAAACTTTTGGATCCAAATCAGTCCCTTACGAAATAGCGCATAAACTAGGGTTTAAGTTTCTGTCACTCTAGCAACCCATCATCTAATAACTACCCCACAATGCATTCTCTTAGGCCCAAGTATGGTGGAGTGCCATGTAGTCGACGTTCAAATGACACCACTAAGGGAATCACAACATACATATCATCAAAATATCGAACACATATCAAGTTCACATGATTACTTGCAACATGACTTCTCTCGTGACCTCAAGAACAAAAGTAACTACTCACAAATAATAATCATGTTCAAGATCAGAGGGGTATTAAATAGCATAATGGATCTGAACATATAATCTTCCACCAAATAAATCATATAGTAATCAACTACAAGATGTAATCAACACTAATAGTCACCCACAAGCACCAATCTAAGGTTCCGGTACAAAGATTGAACACAAGAGATGAACTAGGGTTTGAGAGGAGATGGTGCTGTTGAAGATGTTTATGGAGATGGCCCTCCCAAGGATGGGAGAGTTGTTGGTGATGACGATGGCGATGATTTCCCCCTTCGAGAGGGAAGTTCCCCCGGCGGAATCGCTCCGCCGGAGGGCAAAAGTGCTCCTGCCCAAGTTCCACCTCGAGACGGCGGCGATTCGTCCCGAAAGTCCTCTCCTTATTTTTTCTAGGCCAAAATGACTTATATACCAGAAGAGGGGCACCAGAGGTGGGCCGAGGAGGGCACAACCCACCAAGGCGCGCTTGGGCTCCCTGGCATGCCCAGGTGGGTTGTGCCCACCTGGTGGGCCCCCTCTGGTAGTTATTTGCTCCAATATTCTTCACATATTGTGAAATAATTCTCCGTAAATTTTCAGCTCATTTGGAGATGTGTAGAATAGGTAACTCTGACTTAGCTTTTTCAGGTCCAGAATTCCAGCTGCCGGTATTCTCCCTCTTTGTGCAAAACCTTGCATATTATGAGACAAAAGGCATTCGAATTACTCCCAAAAGCATTATTATGCATAAAAACATTATAAATAACAGTAGGAAAACATGATGCAAAATGGACGTATCAGTGGCCTTCATGGGACCCAAGCGGCGGCGGCCTCCCGTGTTCTAATTCTCCTCAATGATGGCGGCGGACGCGGAGGTGCTATCCACCGACTCGTCGCTCTCGGCGTACCCGGCTTATGTCTCTGCTTGCATGGCACGGCCGCAGGCATGGGAGTCTCGGCCACAGACACGGGAGATGCGGTCGCAGACACGGGAGACGTGGTACGAGGCGGTGGCATGGACGGCAACGACGACGCCCGTGCTCCCCGCCGTGCCGGCGTGGAGCAGCTCGCCGGTCCTCGTCGAGCAGGCCTGAAGTGGCGAGTTGCTGGACCACGCGCCGGCTTGGGGCATCAACTGGCTTCGTCAGGCGAGGGAAGGGAGGTGGATCATTGAGCTGCATAGCTCGTATCCAGCGGGCTCGGCGGGCCACCCAGCCGGCTTGGATGCCGGATAACTACTCTTTGTAAGCCATTGTGCGAGTGGAGAAAATGGTGAAGGAGGAGATAGGGGAGCGGCGGAGGTGTGCGATTCTTGGCTGGCGTCTGGCCTCATTTAAATAGGAGATTAAATAGACGGCAGACGGGAGGAGCTCAGCCGGCGTTGCGTTTAATGCCGGCCCGGTCATGAACGGACGTGTGGCCGGAGTGGGTTTCTCGGCTTCCACACGGGTTTCATGGAGGCGTTTGAATGTGGCAAGGAGGCGTGTTCAGCCAGGCGTGCAGCGAGCGGCGCCCTTGACTCTGACGTACGACATCACGCCATTCTTCCACTGACGTGTGGGCTCGTTGGGTACCTGGCCTGCATGTCAGTGAACCAACGCTGGCAGCGCACGACAGACGAGCTTTTGGTGGGCCAGGGCGGTGAGAAGCGGGCATTTCATAAACCGATGATTGTTCATTGAGTGTGACGTCATCTAATTCATGTAGGTTGATAAGCCTACTATATAATGTAAGAGAATTTTAAAATTTTTGTATATACGTTGATAGCTCGTTCGATACATTGTGATTCATAAAGACCGCTGCAAACATCAATGTTCTGCTTATCACAGATAAGATTAATTAATACTCGTAACAATCCATGTCCTTAACAAAGAGTGCATGCACATATAGGTTGAGCGTGTGTCTTGCGTCGTGTGCTGTGTGCATGCAGGCGTGCGAGTGTTGCGTGCGTGCATGTGTACGTTTCAGTGTTGCATGCATGCGTGCGTGTGTACGTGTCAGTGTTGCACACCTGCATGCGTGTGTGTGTTCGTGCGAGTGTTGCGTGCGTGCATGTGTACGTGTGAGTATTGCATGCATGCATGTGGGCGTTGCGGGCGTGTTTGTGCGTATGTCTGATGTGTTTGTATTCACCACAGTTGCTCGTGCGTGCATGCAATTAAAACGGCCGGCTCCGCATATCATCACAAGGCGACCTTGTCCGCTGTGGTTAGGGCACGCGGGCTGCCGACCAGAGGTCTCACGACTTCGAATCCCCACTGACCACTAATTTATTACCATTTCTGTCTTTCATATACGCGCTGACAGGTGGGCCCTACGGTACTATGCGCTGATGAACGTGGACCGTTTGACTGGTCAATTGATCGTGTCATCAACAAATTACGGAGCTGTATGGTGAGCCAGTGACCGTATGATCACCACAAAATGTATTTTATTAACACAGTACAGACGCAAGCTACCACTTCTTTCTTTCATATACGCGTTGACAAGTGGGCCCCACGGTTACGTGCGCTGATGGTGCAACACTAGTTGCGCCATGTGGAACGTTTGACTGTTCAATTGATCGTGTCATCAACAAATTACGGAGTTGTACGGTGAGCCAGTGAGCGTATAATCATGCCATGTATTTTTTTAACACAGTACAGACGCAAGCGCTCATATATACGCGCAAACACTCACCGCTATAAGCGCACACACGCACACCCTACCCCTATGAGCACCTTTGAGAGAGTGAGCCAGCATATCATCTTGACATTTTATGAAGTAACCATAGGCGCCTCGTAGTCGAGGGGAACGTATCCTCCCACTGAACGAACATCGGCGGAAATACTGAAATTAATCCAGGATAAATGCCAGCACCAGGACTTTAACCCTGGTGGGCTGGTAATACCACTGTCCTCCTAACCATCCAACCACAGGTTGGTTAGCACCACAAAATGTATATGGTGGCCGTAATGAGCTTATTCTGAAGTCCAGTGACCATATCGTGCTTTCGCTTCAAATACAATGACCGTAAGTGTCGTCAACAAAATACGGAGCACGCATCAAATACAATGACCGTCAGTGTCATCAACAAAATACAGAGACGTATGGTGAGCTACATACCGTATGATGACCACAAGAATGTATACGGTGACCGTAATGAGCATATTCTGAAGTCCAGTGATCGTATAGTGCTTTTGCTTGAAATACCATGACCGTCACGCGTGAATGTGTCAGGGGCATACTTTTAGAGGGCCGAGAGATAGTTTGTGTGCATACGTGAAAGTGGTGTAGAGAGAGGGGGTGTGCGGTGGAGACAAAGAGAGATATGCCCTTCGTTTCTCTTTCCCGTGACTATTTTTTTAGGAGAAGATATAAACATTCACAATGCGGAACAAATATTATTGGATGCACCATGCAATTAACTTTCATGTACTCCGTATAACTTTGTAATATTGTATATGCTTATATTCTTAGTGGCGGATTGTGTGTGGGGTGTGGTGGGCACATCATTTCTAGTTGTGGTGGGTCGACGTGAGGACTCATGGGTCGGTTCCATCCTGCGCCACATAGGTTGGACCGAGACGCGTTATACGAAGCCCATGGAGGACTCGGCGTACAAGACGAAGCTACCAGAGTCGTGGAGGACTCTATCCCCACTGATGATAAGCCGACTATATATGATTTGTAACCATAGGCCCCGAGTATGTTATATAAGCCCGGGGGCTAGTTCGTTGATAGTATACACACACACAGTGCTTGGTTTCATGTGTACTTTGTACACACCCCTATCACAAATATACAGTACCAGGAGTAGGCTTTTTCCTCAACTGCAAGGGCCCAGACTTGGGTAAAAATTTGCCTCGTATTACCATCCAGCCTAACAGTCAGCGATATCTTACCGAATGATCGGATGGAATGATATCCGCCAACAAGAGAGAGGTGTGGGGGGGGGGGACAATGTGTGCGAGAGAGGCCTAAAGATAATGTGCGTGCGGGAGACACTTAGGCACATGTATGTGCATATAGAGGGCCAGCAGAGACCGTGTGTGTGTATATATGCATGTGAAAGAAATAGTGTTTTCCAACTGAAATTAGTGAAAAGAGTGGTACGTAGTAGTAAGAGAGAGAGAGAGAGAGGGGGAGATATATAGAGAGTGTGTGTGCGAGACACCCCGCGAGAGAGTGTGAGCATGTGTGAGAGAGAAATGCCGATGTATATAAAGTGTGTGCACTTATGCGTCAGATAGAGAGATATATAGCGCGTGTGTGAGGACGGGCCGAGGCATAGTGCATCTATGCATAAATGGCGGTTCTACACATTAAATTAAAATATAAACTGCATTAATTTTTTTGGATGAGATCATGAATTTTGCAATTTGCGTATGAACGTACATTGGTCTATCAGACACCCATACTCTATTGAATTCGAGCATGTGTATGGGTTTATTTCATATTATCGATCCATAGAGTGAGAGTGGTTTGAAATACAGACAATGCATGGCTTTTGCATTTCATATATAAACATTAATTAGTGCACTCCATGTTGTTAGTGTCAGGCACTTTATACATTTGTCACATACATGGATACATTCCAAATTGCTAGCTACGAAATAGAATACATGTTCAATTCAACATAAAGATGGTTTCAAAGATCCCCGCAAAAAAAAGATGGTTTTGAAGATTCGAATTCATAGGAAGTGCATTCATCTATTTGAATTCAAGATAATGACATTTGTAAATCAGATCTAAAAGGGGGCATCAATCTTTCTTGTGCGTTTGAACATGCTATATATTCATATGCATGTCTAACTATTTTTTTTGTAACCAAGGAGATTATATCTGGAACCATGCATGAATTGAGCTAAGCTGCATATTTTTTAATATATACTCGTGTACAATGTATATTCAAATGTACCCCCTCCATTCCAAAATAATCTTAGTTTTAGGATTTTCAAGAGTCAAGATTTTTGAAGTTTGACAAATCCTGAAAGTTCAATTCAAGACAACTGTAACCGTTAATGCTTCTGCTCCCAAATATTGAACGAAGCGCCAAATAAGCCTCAGGTCGCCCAAAACCGCGCGAGACTAATGTTTGGTGGTAGGAAATTACTGTCCTGGCTCTGACCCATGTAGCCTATCGGCCCGATGTGCAAAGGTATAAACCGGGGTAGGTTTGTAACTTCACCAAGACGCCAGTCAACCGCCTCCGAGAAGCATTCGTACACCGTGGGCGCCTAAACACTCATGCGCTCGGCCGAAATATATCCCGCCCACTATTTGGGACACCTGAGATTACTGTCCTACCCCCGACCCGCAATATGTCCGAAATTTTTGATGGGGGCAAAGTTTGTAACTTTCCCCAAATTTCAAACAAGTGCGTCCCAAACCGAAACATTGTTCCCCCTTAGTTCCCCCTCCCTCCGTTTCCCCATTCATACTCCGTGGGCGCCAAAACGTCTTCTCCACCAGCCGCGAAACCCCAGCCTCCTCCGCCCTCCACCCCATCGGGCCCAATCCACCGCCGCCCTCCTCCATCACGCCGGAGCCGGTACCCCGACGTCGTCGTCCAACGCAACTGCAAACGCAATGCCCTCAAGGACTTAGCAGCTAAAGCCGACGCAAAGTTGCCTCCACGATGCCGACACCGACGTGCGCCGTACCAGAACCACTTCGAGCACGCCGTCCTGCGCCTCACCACTGTCGCTCCACTATCGCAACCGTCCACCGCACCGGAGTTGTTCCCGCTACGCCGTCGTTCACCACCTCGGATCTGGTTCCCCACCGCCGACAGACGGCCACCGCACCACACTCAACAACATGGCCATGGGTTCGTCCAAGGCTCCACCATCCTCCACAACTTCTTGTTTCCAATGAACCACAAGAAGACCGTTGGAAAAATAGAAGGAGGACACAACACTGCCAGCAGAAAGAGGTACTCCTCTTCCCTTATTCGTGCAAATCTTACGTCTCTGCTCACACCGTATTCATCCCACGAAAGAAACTAGTTGAGCGCTTCTTACTGCACCTTCTTCGTGATACTAAATGCACAAGGTTTCCTCCCATTTACTATTTCACCTTAGCTAGAGGTCAGTCGCCCGCCTGGATTTCAATTCAGGGTCAGTTGATTCACAATTAAAAGAAGCAGCACCCGCTTAGGTGCGCGGAGCACCTAGTCCGCCTGTTCGCTGGGGAAGCGGCACATCGGTGTCTATCATAGGGGTGTGCGGCGCAGGAGCTGCTTGCGCCCGATCTGGAGGTCGGCGGGGCTTGAAGGGATGGTCGGGGGGCGGTGCCAAGCACGGCGGTGCGATGAGGTCGAGGGGAGGGCGGAGGCAGGGGACTGGGCCGGTGGTCGCTGGCATTTCGAGGAAGATTGTCAACACTGACTGGCTGGAGGTAGATGAAGGCGATCTGCCCGTTCTTTGTACATCGGACAGTGCAGAAAAAAATGGACTGACCTATTTGTTTTCAGTCGACTCTTATTTTCATAGGACCACACCTTGTGGTGTGCTGGAGGAGTTTCTGCATTTCCCAGCCATCCCTGTGCTCATATTTCAAAATCCTAAAATCTAATTTCGTGTGCCATGCATGTTGTAGAGCTATCATATGTCTCCCATCATTTATTTCTCACCTACCTGCTATCTGCTACTTTTACACTGTACTACTTGTGCACACACTTCACCCATACTTTTACACATTTATTTCTCACCCACCTGCTATCTTTCTATTAACCATATTCTTACATCAAACTACTTTTTTTGTGTATCCCTCATCAATCACTTCTGACGAGACAACTTCAAATTGACAGTGTAATATTGGTTGCATCTTGCATATCATTTCAAGCATGTACTGCCTCTAATTTGTTGAAATGCAACTTATAATGAGACACTTCTAACTTGGTAGAGTGATTTTGGTTGGATCTTTCATATGGTGTCTAGCTTGCATTGCTTCCAATTTGTTGAAATGCCTTCTGGTTACCGTTTTTCGTACATATTCCATCCTCCTACAATGTGGTTGCCTTACATAAAAGTTGTGTTCGTCAGTATCATGTATCAACGAATTTGGAAGAGCAAATTTCATTCCTTTTTCTTGTGTGTTTGACTTCACAAGGAAATATCTAAAAGGATGAACACACGGGATGATGGTGGTCCTCTGGAGCAACCGAAACAGATGATCTCTGCAGATTCTCCTGCTACTCCTACTGCAGTGCAAGTTCCAAATCTCATCTTCCCTACTCCACAACCCCAGGTGCTTGCTCTAACATGGCAGTGTGATATTTGGTTGCATGTTGCATATGGTGCCTAGCTTGTATTGCTCCTAATTTGTTAAATTGCATCTCCTTAGCTTACACATTATACATGTGAATATGACACGCCTTCCTGTTTTTGGTACATACTACATCTGCCTATCACACCATGTTCTTACATCAAACTACTGTTCTTGTGTATCCTGCATCTATCACTTATGATGAGACAGTCACGCCCGTGGGTTAGTATGAGACTCCCTACTCTTATAAAGAGTGCAGTTTCATCCTCCCCACATGATTCTCAAGAAACAACAAGTCTAAATGAAGATATTGAACATAGCTCTGTACTTGAAGACCGCATTTCCCCTACACCACCATCACAGGTGCTTGCTCTAACTTCACAGTGTGATATGTGGTTGCATGTTGCATATGGTGTCTAGCTTGTAATGCTTCTAATTAGGGTAAATTGCATCTGCTTAGTTTACACATTATACCTGTGAATATGACATGCCTTCCTATTTTTGGTACATACTACATCTATCTGTTAACCATGTTCTTACATGAAACTGCCGCTCTTCTGTATCCTGCATCAATCACTTACGATGAGACACCTTTATTCGTTGCATATTGCATATTATTTCTAGCCTGTTTCCATGTATTGCTTCTAATTTGGTCAAATACATTTATGAGGCCACCCTTTTAATTTGGCAGAGTGATATTGGTTTCATCTTTCATGGTGTCTAGCTTGCATTACTTCTAATTAGTTCAAACACCTTGTGCTTAGTTTACGCTTTACACATCATACCTGTCAATATGTCATGCCGTCCTATTTTTCATACATATTCCATCCTCCTATTATGCGGCTGCCTTACATGAAAGTAGTGTTCGTCAGTATCATGCATAAATGAGTTCTGAAGAGAAAATTTTATTCCTTTTTCTTGTGGGTTTGACTTGACAAGGCAAAATCAAAAAAGAGGAAGGAAAAGAGTAAGGAAGGCGATGATGGTGGTCCTCTGCAGCAACGTAAATGGAGCATCTGTACGGATTCTCCTCGTACTGCTAGTGCATTACAAGTTCCAAGTCTTCGCTCCCCTACTCCACCATCCCAGGTGCTTGCTCTGACTTGACAGTATGATATCTGGTTGCATGTTGCATATGGTGTGTATCTTGTATTGCTTCTAATTAGTGTAAACTACATCTGCTTAGCTTACACATTATACGTGTGAATATGACACGCCTTCCTGTTTTTGGTACATACTATATCTGTCTATCACACCATGTTCTTACATGAAACTACTCTTCTTGTGTATCCTGCATCAGTCACTTATGATGAGACACCTTTAAGTTGGCACTGTGATATTGGTTTGCGTCTTGAATATGATTTCTAGCATGTCGTGCTTCTAATTTGATGAACCCCACCTATGACGAGATAGTTTTAACTTGGCAGAGTGATATTGGTTGCACCTTCCATATGGTGTCTAGCTTGCAGTGCTTCTAATTTGTTGAAGTGCCTTCTACTTAGTTACCACATCATAGGTGTGAATATGTCATGCCGTCCAGTTTTTCGTACATATTCCATCCTCGTATCATGACTTTGCCTTTCATCAGAGTAGTGTTCATCAGTATCATGCATGAATGAGTTCTGAAGAGCGAATTGTATTCCTTTTTCTTGTCGGTTTGACCTCACATTGCAAAATCAATAAAGCAGAAGGAAATTGGTAAGGCATTGGATGATGGTGGTCCTTCCGAGCAACTGAAACAGAGGGTCTCTACAGATTCTACTCCGCCATCCTCCCAACAAGATTCGCATGACAACACAAGGCTAGACAGTCAATGTAGCTGTGTAGATGATGAGCACATCTCCACTACTCCACCATCACAGGTGTTTGCTCTAACTTGGCACTATTAAATCTGGTTGCATGTTGCGTATGATGTCTAGTTTGTATTGCTTCTAACTTTGTTGTATTGCATCTGTTTACTTTACATATCATACCTGTGAATATGACATGTGTTCCTGTTTCTAGAACATACTATATCTGATCACACCATGTTCTTATATCAGACTACTGTTCTTGCGTATCCCGCATCAGTCACTTATGATGAGGCACCTTTAAGTCGCCACTGTGATATTGGTTGCGTCTTGCATATGATTTCTAGCATGTACTGCTTCTAATTTGTTGGAACGCCAGACAGTTTGAACTTGGCAAAGTGATATTGGTTGCATCTTTCATATGGTGTCTAGCTTGCAGTGCTTCTAATTTGTTGAAATGCCTTCTGCTTAGTTACCACATCATATGTCTGAATATGTCACGCCGTCCTATTTTTCGTACATATTCAATCCTCGTATCATGTGTTTGCCTTTCATTCGAGTAGTGTTTGTCAGTATCATGCATGAATGAGTTCTGAAGAGCAAATTTTTTTCCCTTTTCTTATCGGTTTGACTTCACAATGAAAAATCAATACAGCTGAAGGAAATTAGTAAGGCAGTGGATGATGGTGGTCCTTCAGAGCAACTCAAACAGAGGGTCTCTACAGATTCTACTCTGCCATCCTCCCAACAAGATTCGTAAGACAACACAAGGCTGGACAGTCAACGTAGCTGTGTAGATGATGAGCACATCTCCCCTACTCCACCATCACAGGTGCTTGCTCTAACTTGGCACTGTTATATGTGGTTGCGTGTTCTGTATGATGTCTAGTTTGTATTGCTTCTAATTTTGTTGAATTTCATCTGCGTAGCTTACAACCTATATCTGCAACAATCACTTACCCATAAGACACATTTAACTTGGGAGTGTGATGTAGGTTACATCTTGCATTGTCTTCTAGCTTGTACTGCTTCTAATTTGTTGAAATGGCACTTATGACGAGACACTTTTTACTTGGTAGAGTGATATTGGTTGCATGTTCATATGGTGCCTAGCTTTCATTTCTTCTAATTTTGTTGAAATGCCTTCTGCTTACTGTTTTTCATACATATTCCATCCTCCTATCGTACGTGTGAATATGCAATGCTGTCGTTTTTTGTATATATTACATCCTCCTATCATGCGCTTGCCTTACATCAAAGTAGTGTTTGTCTGTATCATGCATCAACCAGTCATGCAGAGCTAATTTTATTCATCTTCTTGTGGTTTTGACTTCAGAAGGCAATATCAAAAAATAGGAAGGAAAAGTGTAAGTTAGGGGATGTTGGGGGCCCTCCGGACCGACGCAAACAGAGACTCTCTAGATTTGCCACTGCTACTGCTAATGAAGTTGAAGTTCTAAGTCTACGTGATGAGTTCATCTCCCCTACTCCACCATCGCAGGTGCTTGCTCTAAGTTGACAGTGTGATAATTGCTTTCGTGTTGCATATGTTGTCTAGCTTGTATTTCTTCTATTTTGATTAAATTACACCTTCTGAGTTTATATGTTATACATGTGCATATAACATGCCTTTATGTGTCTAGAATACACTGCATCTGTCTATCATACCATGTTCTTACATCAAAGTACTGTTGTTGTGTATCCCGCATCAATCACTCATGATTGGATGCTTTTAACTTGGCAGTGTGATAGTGGTTGCATCTTGCATTGATTTCTAGGTTGTACTGCTTCAAATTTTGGAAATGCCACTTATGACAAGACACTTTTAACTTGGCAGAGTGATATTGGTTGCATCTTTCATATGGTGTCTAGCTTGCATTACTTCTATTTTCTTGAAAATCCTTCTGCTTAGTTTACACATCGTAGCTGTGAATATGTCACGCCGTCCTGTTTTTCTTACATATTCCATCCTCCTCATACGGTTGTCTTACATCAAAGTATTGCTTGTCTGTATCATGCATCAATGAGTTCTGAAGAGCGATTTTATTCTTTTGTGTTGTGGGTACGGCTTGACATGGCAAAGTCAAAAAAGAGAAAGGAAAATAATATAGTAGGGAATGGTGTTACTCGTCGGGTGCAACGGAAAAGGATCTTCCCTCGAGATTCTGCTTGTACTTATATTGCAGTAGAAGGTCCAAGTCCACCGGCTAAATATACAAACACTGTATCACCTGCTCCACCAGCTGCAACATGCCCTTCAACTGTACCGGTATCTCAACAAGTTACTCGTTCATTTGCTCCGCAACTGGTCTGTTCCCAAGCTGCCTTCACACCTAACACTACTTCTGAAGCACTACTGACAAAACAGGACTTGGCAAGATCAGATGAACCTCATGAGCATCAACACCAAGACGGTACCTAACCGAGTCAAGTTGCAGTTGCATACTCCTTTATATGTACTCTCACAGTTTGATGTGCACTAACACTTTCCAAATTCGTTGTTGAACTAGCACCACGGCGCAAGCGAAAACAGACATCAGGGATAATGCTTGACAGATTAACAAAATCTAAAGGAGGAAGAATGAAGATCCATTTTGAGGCAGGTTTAAAAAGGCCACGTGGTGCTACAGAGTCAACCAAGTTAGTATCAGAGGCAGCCGTTGCCGTTAGGTGTCATGCACGTATCCTCCCAACGTGGATCTAGTACAGGAATGAGAAAGACGATACCCAGTTTAACACCTTCCTTGACCATTTATCCGTAAGTAATGTTATTCATCGAAATTTGTAATATTGTCTTGCTCTGTCCCATACTTTCTAGCTTCCTCCTAATAAGACTCACATTCTTTTTTCAACAGATGAGGTTCAAGTTGGATCTGAAAGATGATGCAACTAAACAAGCATGCACTCATGTTTTTCAGCCTGCTCTGCGACAGTATCGGTATCACCTTAGAAAAACTCACTTTGAAGGCAAGGCTAACAATGAAATCACCCAAACATCTCCAGTGGAACATATTATATAGATGAAGACTGGACATCCCTTCTTAAACACTGGTCTGATCCAAAGTATCAGGTAGGGTATATGTATTTGATCAGATCACATATTGAACTCGTATTTACGTTTGTGCCTTACAAGTGTATCTTCTTCTAGGCTAACTGTTTGAAGAACAAGACCAACTGTTCTAAAGAGAAATTCCAACAGACAACATGATCTCGTAGCTATATTGCACACTACGAGGCTCTTATAAATAGCTGCTACTTCCTTCTTTTTTCTGTGCCATATTATCATATCTATATTGACTTGTTCCAAATACAGAGGAAAACCTATGCGGACCAAAAAGAACCTGAACTGAATGTAGTGCAAATCTTCAAGGATTGCCACACCAACAAGATGAAGGGCATGAGCACACCAGTTCAAGCCGCTATTGTAAGTCCTTACTCCTCCTGCCTTTGAACTGCTTGTTACTGTGACGTGTTCATTTAACTGCTTGGTTTGCAGCCAATGTCGGTTACTCTGTTCACTTTTATACACAGTTGTCTTAACATATCATTTCACCTTACACGGTTTAAAAGAAAGAAAGTATATTCTTTTGGTCTTGATCTGTAATCTAGTTGTGATGTTCACGTGCCCACACAATGATACAATAGTCTATTTGTTTGATATCTGTTTGCCCATGATATGAATGATGTCATACTATGCTCATCCTACTTTAAACCATGTCTCTTTATCCTTAGATGTCAACGAATGTGACGAAATAGACAATACTGTAGGCATGCTACATGGACATATGTTCCGAAAGTGATTTTATTATGTAGTTGGCACTACAATACATGCTAATGTATTACAGTAGTTCACCAAAATAAGTTATGTATAAACGTGAAACCTATTTTGTTTGTTTTTGTCTTATTAGTATCTTATCTGGTACACTAATCTACAAGTTCAAACTTTCAGCAAGCTATGGAACAAATGATTGAACAGACACAACCACCTGAAGGTGACGAGGCTACCTTAGGCACAATGTCACCTCTTGCTGCAGTGCGTCAGTATCTCTCCACTAACAGTACAAAAAGCACCTTCCTGCATAATTTTGGGTTGGTTGTCGAGGTAACCTCGTCCAAATCGCTTACTGAACAAAATCTTCCGGCTAGACAGAGTGATATATCTATGCTCTAGACACAAGTTCAATCCCTAATGGAGGTCGTTTCGGACACAAGAATAGTGCTTGACAATTGTCGTCAAGATATGAATGGTTTATGAAACAAGACTATCAGACATTTGCTTCGTTGTTCAAGAGCAATGGCGGAAAAAAGGGGAAGATCATGCTGCTCCATCAGATTCTACAGCCTGAAACATTAGCACTCAGGTCAAATGATCTGTGCTTGTATACATCTGATGCTGCTTTTATCTGCAAGGATTGTAAACTTTATGCCAACAGGCCTTTTGTTGTATGGCTGGAATTTATTTTGCTGTGATACAACATTTATCGTGCTGCCAAAGGCTGTAGAAATTACGACACTATTTTTGTATAGTGTAGGTTTATCTTAGTAATGTATTCGGCCGAAAGCTTCGTAGGAGCCCAACGTGCCAACATTCGTCGGGCCCACAAATTCAATTGGGCTAAAAACGATTATGGGCCGTAATTTGCATGTTGCCCACTAAAAATATTTGGGCCTAAATCAGCATAAGCTTTCTTATTTTTGGTAGGTCTGTGCCCACAGTGGGCCTTTAATAGGCTGAAACATAATTTGGGCCCTCAATAACAACAGGCCGTTAACATGTGTAAATATCTCGAGCCCATAAATAACATGGGCCTTTAATAGGCCGACAGTGAGATTGGACCCTGATTGTGCCAAATAACCCACTGGTCATTAGCAGGCCGAAATGTATCTCAGCTCGTGGTGGCCGATTAGTATCAGTTTTATATGGGCCGTTAATAGGCCCGATGTGACGTTGGGCCACATATGGCCCATGAATTTCGTCCGACGTTAAGAGGCCAAAAAACACAACAGGCTGGAAGTGGCCCAAATCTACAGTGGGCCTCTAACAGGACGAATGTCAGACATTGCCAAATATGACCCAATTCCTTCACGGTAGTTTATGGGCCGAAAGTTTCAATGGCCAATAAATGGGCCCAAATGAAACAGGACCTTTAACAGGCCGGAAATACACCGAGCCGTAATTCGGCCCAAATACTTAGCAGACTGTTAACGGGCCAGAAGTGACTATGGGTCGCAATGATGACAAGTCTAGAACGGGTCATTGACGGGCCGATTTGACACTAGTCGTATGGGCCTTAACTGTGAATGGGCCGTCTGCAAGCAGGCCGTTAATGGGCCAGCCCGCTAATTTTGACTGGGCCAGCCTTTTTAACCTAAATGGGCCGTTGTTGGGCCTTGCCATATGTCGACGTATCATAGGCGCCTCCTGTCCATTGGGCGGTTGACATCTCTCCTTCCGCGATGCTGACACGTGGTTGCTATAGCCAATGAGAATTCTACATGTGGAAAATTCTCATTGGTCCCAGCTGTTAACGGGTTATTGAATCCAAACCGGAACCTGATCGCTTAAGGCGACCCGTTACGGTGGATGCCACGTGTCAGTTACCCTTGACGAAAGCACTTCCATGACGCGCCATTTATCCTCATGGAAGTGGACACTTCCGTGATGATAATTTTGGTATTGTCATGGAACACTTCTACGACAACACATGTATGACTATCTTGATTCTGTCATAAAATCGTCATGGATGTACATGCATGATAGAAAACGTGACCTACTGTGACAAACACGTATCATCACGGAAGTGTTTTTTTGTAGTGCACACCTGTGCACCGTGATCGGAACACCATGGACCTGTGCACCGGAGAGACCTGTTCATCATGGACTTGTCTCGGGCTACATCGTCGCGAGCTCCGGTTCTGCCACTTCGTCTCCTCCGGGAAGCAAGACACCCGACCTGTGCACCGTGATCGGAACGCCATGGACCTGTGCACCGGAGAGACCTGTTCGTCATGGACTTGTCTCGGGCTACGTCGTCGCAAGCTCCGGTTCTGCCACGCCGTCTCCTCCGGGAAGCAAGACACCCGACCTGTGCACCGAGATCGGAACGCCATGGACCTGTGCACCGGAGAGACCTGTTCGTCCTAGACTTGTCTCGGGCTATGTCGTCGCGAGCTCTGGTTCTGCCATTCCGTCTCCTCCGGGAAGCGAAACATCAGAATTGTGCACCGTGTCGTTCGCGGCCATCTTTGCTAGGTGCGACATCCGCCACCTCGATTGCACCTGGTACGAGAAGAGCGCCGCATCGTTCTTGGCCATCTCCGCAGGGCGCGCAGTCCGCCGCCTCGGTTGCACTTGGTAGAAAAAGAGCGTCGCGTCTTCCGCTGCCGTCTCCGTTGGATGTGTCATCTGTCGCCTCCAGGGCACCTGTACATTAAAAAAAGTACGGGCTACTTCCTCCTCGTCCATAGGCGTGTGTGCGAGGATGCCGCCGTGCTCCTTAGGTTTCATCCACGTTCTTCTCTGTAGGCACGTCGTTTTCACCCGGGCGCAGCCGCCCGGGCACGTCTCCTGTATGCCTGCTGTCTCTTTGTTGCGGGCTAACACCGCCAGCACAGACGCGTCTCCTCCCATGAAACCCGCTAAGAGAAAGAAGAGAGCATAGTAGTAGTTGGACGGGCATGCATCGCGAGCCTGCGGATGCCTTCCAAAGCAACATCTCCCGGGTGCAATGCCGTCATCCCCGCGGCGTGCTCGTCACCGCGAGACAGGGCCTACCCGGCCACCGCAGGCACATCCTCCTTTTCGCTTGAGTTCCTCTTTGAAGGCGACGCCGCCGCTGGTGCATCTCCTCCTGGGTCTCCCTTCGTGTTCTTGCTGCGGTGCATGAGGTGTTCGTGGCTACCTTGTTTCTCCCCTCCCGGAGCTTGATTGACAAAAACAAATGCATATATCAAAGAAGTTAGTCAGTGGGGCATGCATTGCTTCCTGTTATTCTTCATCTCGTCGGGCGCCTGCTCACTGTCGACAACACGCTCCCGCTGCCACGGACACGTTCTTCTTCTCTGCTGCCAGGACGTCTCCGAGCCGGCGCCCCGTCGCCGTCGGCCCATCATGGAGTTTTGGACGTAATCAACACCACCTCCGGCATGGCGCGTGTTCACCTGATCTCCTGGAAGCTGCACCACAAGCGTGTCTCCTTGTTGCTTGGTTTGCGCCTCCTTCTTTGTTGGGGTGTTTCTTGCTCCGTCGCTCCCCCTCGGTTGCGTGATGGCGGCCGGATGTGTTCTGTCGTCGTTTCTGCGTGTCGTGGATGTCGTGACCTCCCTCCTGGGTTCCCTTGCTCCTGTATTTATAGGCTGGGAGGGCCGTGGTCTCTCATGGAGAGCTAGCGGATGGACTGGCCCTCAAGGTTTCCTTCTGTTATTTTTCTTAATGCACAAGCCTACGCCAAGCAAGGAAAATATGCTAACACGGTTGTGTATATGCCTTTTAATGATGATCTTCTTCTCCCTTTCCAATTTAATGCATGCCAATTGATTAAACTCTTTCCAATTTTTGTATTGCACCTCGTCCTGGTTGACCGACTGCTTGATCTCACAAGCCGGCCAAATCTCAGCATCATACATATATGAGTACAGCTTACACCCGATGGCAACACACGAATATATTCCATATACATAGTATACTTAAGCTTGCGGATATCCGGATATGTACGCGCGCGAGCTCCTCGGCCGACATACGAGTATAAATACGTACACCGACGTACCTTCATGCAAGTACATGAACATCTAAATAGGGCATCGCTCTTTTCCTCTCAGGGCTCGCGACCAGAAACCCTAGCCGCCGCCAGCAGAGTCCCTCCGCCTCGTTCTTCCGGCGGCCCCCCTCCGCCGGCGACCTCGGTCGTCGATGGTGAGGGGGGTCGCCGGATCTACGCGTGTGGATCGTGTAGCTTTAGGTTAGGCCCTAGTAGCTTTGTTTTTTGGCCGTTCATCGTCTTCACTTCGGAGACGGCGATGGCGGAACTGAATAAAGAAGGTTTAGATCTGTCCCCGACGAGGCAATCGGTCCTATGGTTGGGGATGGATTTGGAAATCAGTCTATTCAAGCAAGGATGATGTGGCGGCGGCATCATCCTCGTGGTGGACCAGTGTCCTCGGGCTTCGTCGTTGCGACGGCGTTTGCTCCAACGCCGGTGTGGAGCTTGGGAGGTAGTCCAGGAGCGGATGCAGATTATGGTCTGCATCGACGACATCTGGAAGACGGAACATGTGCTGGATTCGTGGTTGATGGATGGCAGGTATGGTTTCCTCCTTCGACGTTTTAGTCGTGGTGGGGTGCCAGATCTGGAGTTCGACGGCGTGTCCGGGGTGTTGCCCCGGTCTGATTCGTTCAACGGTAATAGCTTTATTTTTGGTGAGCCACCTTGAAGGTCTGTAAAGCTGCTTATCAGCGATGGAGCCGCGTCGAGCTCGGGTGAGGAGGTGATCTGTCATTTTTCCCTTTGGTGGCTGCTGTGGTGGTGCCGGAGGCAGGTGATGGGAGTTGGTGTTAAGTTCAGCGATGTTTTGCTATCTTTTCAGTTTTGTCATGTCGATCTTTAAATGACTTGTACTTTATTTTTAATGATACGAATGAGACACGTATTACCATGAAAAAGAATGAACATCTAAATAGCAAGGGCTTGAATCTCGCGTACATGACCACGTGCACGACTCTTCCTTTGGCTCCTTTTCTTTTTCTTACATGTATTCGGGTACATATACGCTCAAGCTTGCCCGCCGGCCGAATACCCGAATATGTATATGTATAGTACATGCATCAAGCTTTCTTACGTGCATAATCTTAAATGATGTGCTTCATATATATATAATTGAGCCACATCTCGTGAATATAATACCTGCATAAAAATCTCAAAGTGATAATTATTTTACCATCAGTAATGTATAATTTCTCATCGAACAAAATGAGGCCTTAATATCTCTTAGTTTCCATATGGACCCCGCTGCCACGGGAGGGTAGGACAAAAGATGTCATGCAAGTTCTTTTCCATAAGCACATATGACTATTTACGGAGTACATGCCTACATTGTATTTATGAACTGGAGCTAGTTTTGTATCGCCCTAGGTTATGACTGTTATATGATGAATATCATCCAACGAATTCACTGATCCAATGCTTACGAGTTTTTCACATATTATTTTTGCTAAGTTACTACTGCTGCTGTTACTGTTACACTTAGTACAAAACCATTGCTATCACCATTACCATTACTATCATTGTTACTGCTGCTATCAAAAGTACCATATTACTGTGCTACTGATCACCTTGCTGCAGATATTTAATCTCCAGATGTGGTTGAATTGACAACTCAACTGCTAATACTTGCAAATATTCTTTGGCTCCCTTTGTGTCAAATCTATAAATTTGGGTTGAATAATCTACCCTCGAAAACTGTTGCGATCCCCTATACTTGTGGGTTATCACATCTCTTACCTTCAAAAAAAAAATCTAGATTGCTCTCCCCATCGTGTTCTTGCTCCCAAATCTGATATTTTTGATCTCTTTGCTCGGAGCTCCGTTTTCTAAACTGTTTTGGGGGATTTCTCCTTGGTATGTGACTCCTCCATTGCTCCAATTAGTTTTTGCTTTAGTGGATTATATTTTGCATGATTAGTTGCTCTTGGGGCTACTAAAAATGAGCTTGCATGTTGAATTCTTTGAGTTCCAAGTAGTTTGAATGCTTGATATAGCCTCTGACATTCATATGAGTAGTTGCTATCAATCTTGTGAAGTTTTATTGACATCATTTTGTGGCCCAAAAAATTTAGAATTTTGTTCGTAGAAAATATGAACTTCTTTAGGAAAGGTTCCGCGAGATAGATTGACAAGGGAGTCATTGGGGATGCCTAGGATAGTGACATCAACATTTCGCGTAGGACGGAGGTCCGGCCGTGCGAATGGCCACACACTGCCTTCATGAACGAAGCCGGATTCCACCAAGAGTTCGCACAATTCATTGCAAATGCAGGGTTGACTGACTTCCTCGCAGATGAGTGCCATCAGTATCACACCCTCACGAATTCCTTTGTGCGAAATTTCCATTTCTTGCATAGGCTCGAGCCTCCTATGGTCCGTTTTGATTTATATGATGAACATCATGAGATAACACTTGCGGAGTTTTACGAGATATGTTTGATTCCTTCTGATGGGGAATTTTGAGAGACTCGACCGAGGAGTTTGGGGATTTCCTCCATAGATTAACTGTGGGAGAGGAAAGGGGCGTGTCGAAAGACCGAGTCACTAGTTTGCATTTTCCTGTTGTGCATTACTTTGCTTTATTCATAGGGAAATATTTGACTGCTAGGAAGGAAGGTGGTACACTCAGTGTCCCTAACCTTGCCATTTTACGCTGTGCACTTTTCAGTGACAACACTTATAGCCTTGGGGCTATCATTGCACGCCGCTTGCACACTAACAGAACTAGGGGTACAATTCATGGTGGTATTTTTGCTACTCGCTTGGCGAGATGTTTTAATTTTAATATACGCCACAATGATTACTTGCTGAATAGGATTTACTTAGATCACCAGGCTATGAAAGATCACCACTTTATTGATGAACCTGAGCCCCCTCACCACATTCATTATAATTTGGTATTTAGTGAGGACACTCGTGATATTATTCCATTGCATGTAGCTTCTTTGTTTGACTTTCATGCCAAGAATGGATACACCATCATGCCACCGGATATCATTGCTTACCGAAACGAGTTGGCCACGGGTGAGAACGAGGCCCAGGCTTGGGACACTCAAGTGCCGCCGCCTCAGCACTTTCATATCGGACCACATGGATACTACGGATGGTGATTACCAAGCTAGGCCAAAAGCCTAAGCTTGGGGGAGTACATATTTCTCACCGACATTACATTCATGTTCACACATTTTATTCCGGTTGTCGGTATTCATCCTTTTTCATTGTATATCCATGTTAGTTTTATTTCCGCTTTCTTTTTGTGTGTTTGAAAAACTTTGAGAAAATTCAAAAATATTTCTCGCTTATTTTTGGGTTTTCTTGCCTGTTTAATTAGTTTGTAGTATTAAAAGAAAACCCCAAAAGATTTCTCATTTCTTCTTTTACTTGTTGGGAGCTTTCCCGTATAAATAGTTTTCTCGCTTTTCGTTTTTCCTTCGTTAGTTTGCTTTCTTTAGAAAAAAAACTAAAAACTCCAAAAAATATTTCAGTGTGTTTCTCTGAATTTTTTTCTGTTGTTGAGTCGTCATAAGGAGAAGACCACGATCAAAATGTTGAGTGGCTCTCATATGCATTATTGTTGATCTAACAAAGAGCCCGTATTACCTTGCCTTCTCCTTTGAATAAAATGTTTGCAGATTCCAGCTTAGTCCATGGTACTCCTGCACTATTATTATTTTCATATCATTCGGTCGTGCAAGTGAAAGGTGATAACCCACAAGTATAGGGATCACAACAGTTTTTGAGGGTAGAGTATTCAACCCAAAATTATAGATTCGACACAAGGGGAGTCAAAGAATATTTGTAAGTATTTGCAGTTGAGTTGTCAATTCAACCACACCTGGAGATTAAATATCTGCAGCAAAGTGATCAGTAGCACAGTAGTATGATAGTTTTGATAGCAGTGGTAACAGTAATAATAACAGTAACAATGATAGCAATAATTTTGTAGCAGTTGTAATAGCAGTAGCAATAGTGACTTAGCAAGAACAATATGTGACAATCTCGTAGGCATTGGATCGGTGATTACGTTGGATAATATTCATCATATAACAGTCATAACCTAGGGCGACACAGAACTAGCTCCAATTCATAAATATAATGTAGGCATGTATTCCGTAAATAGTCATACATGCTTATGAAAAAGAACTTGCATGCCATCTTTTGTCCTACCCTCCCGTGGCAGCAGGGTCCATAAGAAAACTAAGGGATATTAAGGCCTCCTTTTAATAGAGAACCGGAACAAAGCATTAACACACAGTGAATACATGAACTCCTCAAACTACGGTCATCACCGGAAAGTATCCCAATTGTTGTCACCTTGGGGTTTACGGATCATAACACATAATAGGTGCATATGACTTGCAAGATCGGATCAAGAACATAGATAGAATGGTGAAAACATAAATGATTCAGATCTGAAATCATGGCACTCGGGCCCTAGTGAGAAGCATTAAGCATAGCAAAGTCATAGAAACATCAATCTCAGAACATAGTGGATACTAGGGATCAAGCCCTAACAAAACTAACTCGATTACATCATGAATCTCATCCAACTCCTCACCGACCAGCAAGCCTACGAAGTAATTACTCACTCGGCGGTGAGCATCATGAAATTGGTGATGGAGGATGGTTGGTGATGACGAAGACCGAAGACCCCCCTCTCCGAAGCCCCGAACGGGCTCCAGATCTGGCCTCTCGATGAAGAACAGGAGGTGGCGGCGGCTCCGTATCGTAAAACACGATGAAACTTCCTCTCTGATTTTTTTCTGGGAAAATAGGATTTGATAGCGTTGAATTAGGGTCAGCGGAGCCTCGTGGGCCCCACTACCCACTAGGGCGTGCTAGAGGGGGGTGGCGCGCCCTGGTGCCTTGTGGGCAACTGGGCCCCCCCTCGAGTGGGTCTTGGTTCCATAAATTATTATATATTCCAAAATAATTCTCCAAAAAGTTCCATCCAATTCCGAGAACTTTTATTTCTGCACAAAAACAACACCATGGTAGTTCTGCTGAAAACAGCGTCAGTCCGGGTTAGTTTCATTCAAATCATGCAAATTAGAGTCCAAAACAAGAGCAAAAGCATTAGGAAAAGTAGATACGATGGAGACGTATCAACTCCCCCAAGCTTAACCCATTGCTTGTCCTCAAGAAATTCAGTTGACAAACTGAAAGTGATAAAGAAAAACTTTTACGAACACTTTTGTTCTTGTTTGTATATATATGCTTAAATAGCACCCAAGTTTTCAGCAAACATCATGACTACGATGCCAACAATAACTCTTAGAAATTATATTAACTCATATCAATGGCATAATCAACTAGCGAGCAATAATAAGATATTTCAAATGCCAACACTTTGTCAAAACAATCATGATATAATATGACAATAGTGGTATCTCGCTAGCCCTTTCTGAGACCGCAAAACATAAATGGAGAGCACCTCCAAAGTTCAAGCAGCAACTAAACATTGTAATTCATGGTAGAAGAGATCCAATCATGATGCATTCAACATTAACTATACACAATGCATGAGGATGATAATAGTGCTCTCAGGACTTGCGCTTGGTTGAGAAGGTGATGACTCAACATAA
Source organism: Thinopyrum elongatum (assembly GCA_011799875.1). Taxonomy (NCBI): domain Eukaryota; kingdom Viridiplantae; phylum Streptophyta; class Magnoliopsida; order Poales; family Poaceae; genus Thinopyrum; species Thinopyrum elongatum. Next base: position 401,240,403 of record CM022302.1, on the reverse strand, counting down.
AAGTAAAATAACATAAAAGTAAATAGATAGTCCCTTCACAGAGGGAAGCAAGGATTTGCAGAGGTGCGAGAGCTCAAAGCTTAAATCAGAGATAAATATAATTTTGGGGGGTATACCCTTCCTGTCAACGTTACGACCAAGAGTTATCAATATCTTTCATGCTAAACACATTAGCAGTGGTTCCCAAGCGGTAAAAGTAAAAGTTTACTCCTCCTCCACCAACAAACACAAGCCATTGCTAACCGAATCCACGGGTGCCTTCCATACCAACAACAGTCCTGGGGGAGTTTTGTTTAATTATTTGCAATTTTTGATTTCGGGACTGGGCATCCCTATTACCAGCCCTCTCATGCAAGGACGAGTGAATAAACACTCTTCATGAGAATAACCCGCTTAGCATGGAAGATACTGACCACCCCCTGTCGCTCCATGAGTGGTCCAGGCACACAAAACAGATGTTCATTTGAAATTTTAGAGGTGGCACATGCAAGTTTACTTGGAACGGCAGGATAATACCGCATATAGGTAGATATATTGACTCATCTAGAATAACTTTGGTTTAAGTATTTTTGATACACAAGCAGTATTCCCTCTTAGTACAGGCGAAGGCTAATAAATAGGTTGAGAAGCGGCCAGCTAGAGAGCGAAAACCGTCATGAACATGCATTATGAACAATCAACATTGAATACTAGCATGAGTAGGATATAAACACCATGAACATAAATATCGTGAAGGCTATGTTGGTTTTGATTCAACTACATGCGCGAACATGTGCCAAGTCAAGGCACTTGAAATATTCAGAGGAGGATACCATATCATCATATTACATCACAATCATTATCCACTCCTAGCTACTTAAGCATGGCATGAGCAACTATAATCTCTAATTGTCATTGCAAACATGTTTAATCATAACATGCTGAATCATGGATACTGAGTTAAACATATTTACAAAAACAAAAACAAGTTGAGTTCATACCCGCTTTTCATGCCACAGTCACTTCATCAAAAACATTATTGCCTTTCACTTGCACGACCGAATGATATGAAAATAATAATAGTGCAAGAGTGGCGTGGACTGAGATGGAATCTGCAACATTTTATTTAGAGGAGAAGACAAAATAATATGGGCTCTCTGTTAGATCAACAATAATGCACATGAGAGCCACTCAACATTTTCATCGTGGTCTTCTCCTTGGGTTGACTCAACAAAAGAAAAGGAAAAGAATTTCAGAGAAACACACTGAAATATTTTTGGAGTTTTTGATTTTTTTTCTTGAAGAAAGCAAATTTAAAGAAAGAAAGTCAAAAATGAGAAAAACTATTTACACGGGAAAGCTCCCAACAAACAGAAGAAGAAATGAGAAATCTGTTTGGGTTTTCTTTTAGTACTATAACTAAATTAAACTAGAAAGAAAACCGAAAAGAAGCAAGAAATATTTTTGGATTTTCTCAACGTTTTTCAAACACACAAGAAGAAAGAGAGAAAATAAATCTAGCATGAATAATACAATGAAAAAGTATTAACACCGACAACTGGAATGAAGTGTGTGAACTTGAATATAATGTTGGTGGAAATATGTACTCCCCCAAGCTTAGGCTTTTGGCCTAGCTTGGTAATCACCATCCGCGGCCTGGATAATAGTCAGAGTGATAACTCACGGAGGCTCTTGGTGCGGCCTCCTCAGCCCGTCGGGCAGCCTCAACTGCCGCATTGTACTCGCTGGCCTCGCTCTCAAGAATGTAATATCTTCCTTTACTGTGATAATCAAAGAGAGCAGGTGCAGGCAAAATAACATGCACAATGGGATTTTTATTGAACATCAAGTTGTAGTTATAGTTAGTGGTTGTGGCCTTAATGAACTTATGGCACTTCATGGCCTCAAAGTCTAAGTACTGAGTAGGTAGAATGGGATCATTAGGCCAAGGTGACAGACCCAGCTCCTTAGCTACACGGGAGGCATAAATCCCACCATAAAAGTGGCCACTATCAGCATTGCGTTGCAACCTCCGTGCAACGATTGCTCCAAGATTATAACGTTTAATTCCTGTTAGAGCAGTGTGTATGAGGCTCAAGTCAGGGGCACACAGTGTGCTGCTATCTTGTTTGCCCATGATGCATTTGCCATTAAAGAGTGCAAAGTAATGAATTGATGGGAAATGTAAACTTTTTATTGTAGCTTGTGTCACTCCTCTATCCTCACCGTAACAGAGACTAGTCAAAAGTGACTCATACTCAGATCATGGTGGTTCTTCCAGTGAACCCCAATATGGATTTTACATGCAACACAGAACGCTTCTAGAGGCATGGTAAAAGCATTATCATAAAGGCTAAATGAAACTCTAGACTCACGAGGATGATATTTAAATTTCTTAGTGAATGTCTCTGTGAGGTTGAGATGTTGAATGAACTTATCTACGACGAAGGGAGCGAGCTCGGTGTTGTGAACATACTACTCAAATTCTTCATTGATACCTGCACCAACCATGAACTCGTTACACGACCATAGGCACGATTTGGTGTCGGCGTCCCACATCGAGCTTGCACTTGGCTCAACATAGGACTGTCGTATCAAGCTTCCACTCGATGATGCCTCCAAGGACCTCCTCCTCGAAGAACTCCTAGAGAGGTGCATTTTATTCGTGAACAATTTTCTGAAATTTTTGGGTCACAAAATTTTGTCAACAAAACTTCACAAGATTGATAGCAACTACTCATATGGATGCCTAGAGGCCAAATCAAGCGTTCAAACTACTTGGAACTCAAAGAATTCAACATGCAAGCTCATCTACAGCAGCACCAAGAGTAGCTAAATACTCAAAAATTAAACCACTAGAACAAAAACTAATTGGAGCAATGGAGGAGTCACATACCAAGTAGCAATCGCCTAAAACAGTTTCGGAAATGGAGCTTCGAGCAAAGAGATCGAAATCTGTGGGTTTGGGAGCAAGAACACGAGAGAGAGAGAGAGAGCTGGAATGAATTTTTACTGGAGGTAGCTGATGACATGGGCTAAAGGGATAAGTGAGGGGGACCACATGGGCCCCACTACCCACTAGGGCGCGCTTGGGGTAGCTGGCGCGCCCTGGTGCCTTGTGGGCACCAGGTGCACCCCCTCGTGATGTTATTTGTACCAAAAATTCATAAATATTCAGAAAAAAATCGTGTTAAAATTTCAGGTCATTCTGAGCACCTTTATTTTTGACCACTTTTTATTGTAGTGAGAAATTCAGAAAACAGGATAAACATGGCATTTTATTTTATTTAACTAAGAAAAACAGAAAGCTAAAAGTAGGGACAGAAGGTTGTGCTTACTAAATTGATCAACCACATGTCTCTAAAAAATAATCCGTTAATAAGGTTGATCAAGTCTTATTAATAATCACTTTCGATTAACATGAGACCGAAGAACCGTCGTAAAACACTAAGTTACCTCAACGGGGATATGCATATCCCCAACAATAAGTATTTCATATTTCTTCTTGGCAATAGGTAAAGGGAGTTGACAACTTCCAATAGTAAGTGTCGGAGACTTTTCAATAACATTAATACCATTCACTTGAAATTGTTTCTTCGGAAAGTGCACCGTATGCTCATTACCATTGATATGAAAAATGACTTTGCTTTTATTGCAATCAATAACAGCCCCTGTAGTATTCAAAAAGGGTCTACCAAGGATAATCGACATGTTGTCGTCCTCGAGCATCTCAAGTATAACAAAGTCTGTTAAGATAGTAACATTTGCAACAACAACGGGCACATCCTCACAAATACCGATAGGTATGGTAGTTGATTTGTCAGTCATTTGCAAAGATATTTCAGTAGTTGTGAGTTTATTCAAATCAAGTTTTTTATATAAAGAGAAAGACATAACACTAACACCAGCTCCTAAATCACATAAAGCAGTTTTGACATAATTTCTTTTAATAGAGCATGGTATAGTTGGTATTCCTGGATCTCCAAGTTTTTTGGGTACTCCATCCTTAAAATAATAATTAGCAAGCATGGTGGAGATTTTAGCTTCAGGTATTTTTCTTTTATTAGTAACAATTTCTTTCCTGTATTTAGCATAAGGGGCCATCTTTAAAATATCAGTCAAATGAGTGCGCAAAAAGACTGGCCTAAGCATTTCAGCAAAGCGTTCAAATTCTTCATCACCCTTTTTCTTAGATGGTTTAGGAGGAAAGGGCATAGGTTTCTGAACCCATGGTTCTCTTTCTTTACCATGTTTTCTAGCAACAAAGTCTCTTTTATCGTATCGTTTATTTTTGGTTGTGGGTTATCAAGGTCAACAGTAGGTTCAATCTCAACATCATTATCTAGTTCTTTATCATTGTCTGGTTGAGCATCTTCATGAACATCGTCATTATCATTTTCATTATCACTAGGTGAATGTTCATTACCAGATTGAGTTTCAGCATCTGAGATAGAGATATCATTGTTATGTTCAGAAGGTTTTTCTATCTCAGGTTCATTAGAAGTACGCAAAGCCCTATCAATTTTCTTTTTCCTTTTCTTTTCAGATGGACTAGGTGCATCAACATTAATTCTTTGAGAGTCTTGTTAAATTATTTTAGGGAGTCCCTCAGGGTAAAGTGGTTCCTGAGTCATTTTGCCTCCTCTAGTTGCTACTCTAACTGCGTAATCATTCATATTATTATTCATTTCACTAAGCAGTTCTCTTTGAGATCTAGCAACTTGTTCTAATTGGGTTTGAACCATAGAGGCATGTTTTCCTACACCTCTAACATCATTAGTGATTCTAAACAACAAGTCACTTAAGCGAGCAATCATATCAGAATTTTGTTTCAATTGTTTCATAACATTTGCATTGAAGTGATCTTTCTTCATAACGTAATGTTCAAATTCATATAAGCATTGACTAGGATGTTTATTATAAGGGATGTCACCTTCATCAAACTTTAAAATAGAATTTACCTCCACCACCTATGGTGGTGAGTCAATACCATGTATTTCTTTGATAGGTGGTAAATTCTTAACATCTTCAGCTTTTCCTTCATACATTCCTTTGCCTCTTGCATATCTTCAGGACTGAGAAATAAAATACCCCTCTTCTTTTGAGTGGGTTTAGGCGGTGGTTCAAGAAGTGTCCAATCATCATAATTTTTCAATATATTATTCAATAATTCCTCAGCTTGTTCAACAGTTTGTTCCCTGAAAACACAACCAGCACAACTATCTAGGAAGTCCCTAGAAGCATCGGTTAGTCCATTATAGAAGATATCAAGTATTTCATTTTTCTTAAGAGGATGATCAGGCAAAGCATTAAGTAATTGGAGAAGCCTCCCCCAAGCTTGTGGGAGACTCTCTTCTTCAATTTGCACAAAGTTAAATATTTCCTGTAAGGCAGCTTGTTTCTTATGAGCAGGAAAATATTTTTTAGAGAAGTAGTAAATCATATCCTGGGGACTACGAACACAACCAGGAGCAAGAGTATTGTACCAAATCTTAGCATCACCCTTTAATGAGAACGGAAATAACTTAAGAATATAGTAGTAGCGAATTTTCTCATCTTGAGCAAAAAGGGTGGCTATAGCATTTAGTTTAGTAAGATGTGCCACAACAGTTTCAGTTTCATAGCCATGGAAAGGATCAGATTCAACCAAAGTAATTAACTCTGGGTCGACAGAGAATTCATAATCCGTATCGATAACAAAGATAGGTGAAGTAGCAAACTTAGGATCACATTTCATTCTAGCATTCAAAGATTTTTCTTTGAACTTGCATAATAATTTCTTAAGATCATCTCTATCCTTACAAGCAAGAAAGTCTCTAGCTACCTCTCCATCCATAACATAACCCTCAGGTATCTTAGGCAATTCAAATCTGGGAGAGCTAGGTCTAAAAGGTGTTTCATAGTTTTCAGTTTCAAAGACTTCATCAGTTTCAATATTCTTAATATCTTTAGCTCTAGCAAGTTGTTCATCAAGAAATTCACCCAGTGGCACATTATCATCAAGCAAGGTACTATCATCATCATAAGCATCATTCATAGTAGAAGTAGCATCATCAATAACTTGGGACATGTCAGAATTAACAGCAGGTGGTGGTGTTGCAAGTGTATTCAAAACAGAAGGTGAATCAAGTACAGAGCTAGATGGCAGTTCCTTACCTCCCCTCGTCTTAGAGCGAAAAATCTTGGTTCTGATATCTTTCAGATTCTTCATAGTGATAAATAGATATAAATCCGAAGTGACTTAACAAATATAGCTATGCTCCCCAGCAACAGCGCCAGAAAAAGGTCTTGATAACCCACAAGTATAGGGGATCGCAACAGTTTTCGAGGGTTGAGTTATCAACCCAAATTTATAGATTCGACAAGGGGAGCCAAAGAATATTTGTAAGTATTAGTAGTTGAGTTGTCAATTCAACCACACCTGGAGATTAAATATCTACAGCAAAGTGATCAGTAGAATAGTAGTATGATAGTTTTGATAGCAGTGGTAACAGTAATAGTACTGTAACAATGATAGCAATAATTTTATTGCAGTTGCAACAGCAGTTGCAACAGTGACTTAGCAAGAACAATATGTGAAAAGCTCGTAGGCATTGGATCGGTGATTACATTGGATAATATTCATCTTATAACAGTCATAACCTAGGGCGACACAGAACTAGCTCAAGTTCATAAATATAATGTAGGCATGTATTCCGTAAATAGTCATACGTGCTTATGGAAAAGAACTTGCATGACATCTGTTGTCCTACCCTCCTGTGGCAGCGGGGTCCATAAGCAAACTAAGGGATATTAAGTCCTCCTTTTAATAGATAACCGGAACAAAGCATTAACACATAGTGAATACATGAACTCTTCAAACTACGGTAATCACCGGAAAGAATCGCAATTATTATCACCTTGGGGTATGCGGATCATAACACATAATAGGTGCATATGACTTGCTTAAACGGTTCAGATCTGAAATCATGGCACTCGGGCCCTATGACAAGCATTAAGCATAGCAAAGTTATAGCAACATCAATCTCAAAACATAGTGGATACTAGGGATCAAGCCCTAACAAAACTAACTCGATTACATCATGAATCTCATCCAACTCCTCACCGACCAGCGAGCCTACGAAGGAATTACTCACTCCCGGCGGTGAGCATCATGAAATTCGTGATGGAGGATGGTTGGTGATGACGAAGACCGAAGATCCCCCTCTCCGGAGCCCCGAACGGGCTCCAGATCTGGCCTCCCGATGAAGAACAGGAGGTGGCGGCGGCTCCATATCGTAAAACGCGATGAAAATTCCTCTCTGATTTTTTTCTAGAAAAATAGGATTTTATAGCATTGGAATTAGGGTCAGCGGAGCCTTGTGGGCCCCACTACCCACCAGGGCACGCCAGAGGGGGGTGGCGCGCCCTGGTGCCTTCTGGGCAACTGGCCCCCCTCTAGTGGGTCTTTGTTCCATTAATTATTATATATTCCAAAATAATTCTCCAAAAAGTTTCTTCCAATTCCGAGAACTTTTATTTGTGCACAAAAACAACACCATGGTGGTTCTGCTGAAAACAGCGTCAGTCCGGGTTAGTTTCATTCAAATCATGCAAATTAGAGTCCAAAGCAAGAGCAAAAGTGTGAGGAAAAGTAGATACGACGGGGACGTATCAAAAGGCAATAATGACGATTATTTGATGAAGTGACTGTGGCAAGGAAAAGTGGGTATGAACTCAACTTGTTTTTGTTTTTGTAAATATGTTTAACTCAGTATCAATGATTCAGCATATTATGAGTAAACATGTCTATGATGACAATTAGAGATTATAATTACTCATGCCATGCTTAAGTAGCTAGGAGTGGATAATGATTTATCTTGAGTGTCAACGTGCATTAAAATGGTTATGATGTAGTATGACAGTATGGTATCTTCCTATGAATGTTTCAAGTGGCTTGACTTGGCACATGTTCACGCATGTAGTTGATTCAAAACCAACAAAGCCTCCACGATATTTATGTTCATGGTGTTTATATCCTACTCATGCTAGTATTCAATGATAATTATTCACAATGCATGATTATTACCGTTACCGCTCTCTAGTTGGTCGCTTCTCAATCTATTTGCTAGCCTTCGCATGTACTAACCGGGAATACTGCTTGTGCATCCAAATCCCTAAACTAAGGTTGTTCTAGATGAGTCCACTATATCTACCTATATGTGATATTACCCTACCGTTCCAAGTAAATTTGCATGTGCCACCTCTAATCCTTCAAATAAACATCTGTTTTGTGTGCCTGTACCGCTCATGGAGCGATAGGGGGTGGTCAGTATCTTCCATGCTAAGCGGGTAATTCTGGCGATGGGTGTTTATTCATCTGTCACTGAATGAGAGAGGTTGGTAATTGGGATGCCCAGTCCTACAATCAAAACAAAAAACATATATAATGAAAACAAACTCCCCCGGAAAGTTGTTGGTATGGAGGGCTGCTACTTGTGAGTTGCGTTGGGATTTCCCCGAAGAGGAGAGGATGATGCGGTACAGTAGAGATAAGTATTTCCCTCAGTTAAGAACCAAGGTTATCAATCCATTAGGAGAACCACACAACAACTCGTTAGCAGTATCTACACACAAAATAACAAATACTTGCACCCAACGCAAACAAGTGGTTGCCAATCCCTTGGCGGTCAATTGCAAGGATCAAATCTCGTAGTGATATATAGATAAACAATGGAGTTTGGGGAGGAAGAGGTAGATCTTGTTTCCAGCCCGCACCTTGTTTCCAGCCTTTTATATTGGGGAACAAAACCAACCGTTACCTTGTTTCCAGCCCACACTGAGTGATACTACTGCTCCTTAGAGTGGTACTACCGTCCGAGCGGTAATGCACAAGGTGCAGTGCAAAGGTGCAATTCCTCGAGCCGGTAGTGCCGCCGAAGCGGTACTACCGCTCGCCCCAGCGGTACTACCGCTGGGGTTGGAGCACAGGCCACTAAAGCAGCAGAGCTGGACGGATGGAAGAGAGGCAGTGCGGCACAGCGGTAGTATCGCTGGGGCCAGCGGTACTACCGCCCACAGGCGGTACTGCCGCCCACCACTTCCGCTCTACTACTGATGGGAAACCAGGCGAGGGCTCGGAGAGCAGAGCGGCGAGCGGCAGTGGCAGCGGTGATAGGCGTGGGACTACCGCTCCTACTGCCGCTGCTACTGCCGCTTACCCAACTAGGTCAAAATGGGGTCAGCGATAGTATGCTAGTGGGACTACCGCTGAACCCAACATGAAAAATCGTGACCCGAGTCGAGGCGGTAGTACAAGCGGTACTGGGGTGGTACTACCGCCAACAAGCGGTACTACCACTCCCAGCCGCGGTACTACCGCTGGCAGCTTTCCAAGACACTCCAAAGCAACGGAGGGGGAAACTCCAATGAAGCAGAAAGATACGGAGGGTGCAAAAGGAGATGTGTACGTGTTGATTCCACCCAAACCTTTCCGAAGCGGACCCCCTCTTGATAGTACGGTATTTCTTACGACTCAAGTCCACCGAGAAAGAAACGAAGGAAAATAATCCGTCTTCACTCTAAAACTTTGAGGGGCGTCAATCGTCTTGTGCCATAAGATAGAATATCTAAAATGCTCAATGCACATGATTAGTCCGCAAAGATATTGTCATCAATCACCAAAACCACTGAGGGAGAAATATGCCCTACGAATCTCCCCCTTTTTGGTGGATTGATGAGAACATGGGATTTGCACAGGAATGAGATATGAAGGTATGCAAACCCAACATCTACAAAATATAGATGGGCTCCCCGTAGATGTGTGCACTACTTAAGTATGCTTTTGGAATGCAAAGCAGACACACTAGGATCAACACTGTCCCTATATTTTATAGACCGGCGACACTTGCATCACAAAATATAAGATAGATAAACAAGGATGCAAGGAATAGCATATGAGCATAATGATAGGGCACAAGATAACACTACTTCGGGATGGTCCAAATGGGTCACTACAATCAGAGACTCTTCGACGAAACTGTGTGTGATGCATTAATCGCAAACGGTGTTGTAAAAAACATCAAAAAAGATACAAAACATTTGCGATGGTGAAGACATCAAACACGATTCAGATTATAGTTACGTGTGCGATGCGTGGCATACGGTTAATCCAGAAGAACTATTTGCGATGAGCCAGAACAACAGAAACGGGCAGCCATATCAAGGTGTGTGCGATATATGGCATATAGTTCACTCGGATGAACTGTTTGCGATTAGGGAACACAATAGAAACGGTCAGCGAGATCAAGGTGTGTGCAATATACAACATACAGTTCACTCAAATGAATTGTTTTCGATTAGGCAACACAACAGAAACGGTTCAACTTAACAAGATGTATGCGATATGCGGCATACAGTTCACATAGATGAACTGTTTGCGATGAGCCAAAAGAACACAAACGATTCATGTAAACAAGATATGTGTGATACACGGCAAAAAGCCCACTCGGATGAACTGTTTGCGATGAGAAAATATAACACAAACGGTTACTACAGTTAATTCATGTGCGATTCTGTGTGTAGAAAAAACTTTGAAAAATGGAAACTAGTTGCTTGAGATGGCTAGGAGTATCGCACACGATGCGTGTGCGAGTACTCGTGTTGCGATGATTAGTAAGTTACACATACGTTTCCTTATGTTAACACGTGTGTGATAACACGGGACACCACATATGGTTGTTGGGTTGTGTGCTCCACTTAGTCTTCCCGCGCTCCAGCGAAGGCTTCCCACGCTCCACATGGGTGAATTGTAAAATCCCCAATCCCCTAGCCAGCTCCTACCAATAAATAACCACAGCAATGGCCGGCGGCGGCGACTCGCTACTGATCCACTTGCTAGCTAGTTACCCACAAATACCGGCATACCCCCAACGGCCGACGATGGGATGGAGTTGCACGACGGTGGAATCGAGGCTGAAGGCACGATGGTTGGCTTGGCGATCGACGGCCATGCCGCCGCCTCTCCCGACGACGGCGAGAGGAAGCAGAAAACACGGTACGAGCAAGTCGCCAGGTTAGCCAGGGTCGCCCTAAAAGCGGACAGGGATCGCCAGCGGGCGATGCTACTGGCTCGGTGCAGAGTGCGGCGGATGGTGTGGGCGACGGAGTAGGAACCGCGATGACGCAAGGACAACTGCGGCAGTGGCGGCCGCCGCACGAGGCGCAAGCTTATGTCCCAGATGGAGGAGGGTGCAGCGCCGGACGTCGCCGGGCCATGCTTGGGGGCCTTCACGACAGCCCTGGTGAGAGCCAACGTCGTCTAGCCAGACGTCACCGGGGCAGACCCGGCGGTCGCGGTAGCCCTGGTGAGCGCTACGCCCAAGGCAGTAGCGGCGATCCCCGATGTCGAGTCTGCCCCAGCCTCGATCGATCAAGGTGTGTAGGTCATCGACTTGGCGGCCTCCGCTCCCAGTGAGCCCATGATCGACACGCTGATGGACGATGGTTGTTGTGTGTGCTGGGTTGGCATCAGGTGCACAGTAGCTCTTTTGTGCGCTCATGGTTCGTTATATTCCTGTAAATTAGCGATATATATATATATATATATATATCGATTGATTTCTTCATGCATGTCAAATATGTCAATTGTATGGGCTGGCCTATCTGTATATTATCTGAATTTGCAATATGGACAATTAATATGCAAATGCCTTCTGGACATCGGTGCTGATCGCCACGTCGAAAACATGGACATCCTCTACTCTACCGGGCACACGCTTAAACTGAATCAACTGTGCATGATACTAATAATTTTCATGAAAATTTAAGAACTTGGCTAACAACATTTGAGTAACATATATATAGTGGTGACACTATTCGACAAAAGGCGGATCTTGGTAACATGGTACTTAACAATTTTGACAACCATATGGTCCATATCTACATACTTAAGATGGTAACAACTAGCACATTTGAAGAGGCTGAGGGCCAACAACCACAACTATCCGCTGGATCACAGCGACTCGGTATCTCGTCAATGAAAAGGAAGAACCCTCCTGTGCCTTGGTATAGCATGAGTAGAACAGTGTCTCCAATTTCCAATGTGGATGCATTGCCACGACAAGCGAGAACTTGTTAATTTGAGTGGTTCCATTTCTGTGGGAAATGCAGTACCTTGCAATCACTTTCGCATTATTAGCAGGCACAAGTGTAATTCGACCACGTCGGGAAATCGATTCAGGAACAGCTGCAACGGGCAATTTCTGTTGCTATGTAGAATAAAAACCAATTGTAACATATCGTTGAAGATGTATATAGTTTATGAAGATCAACATAAAAATAAGACTTTGTACCCATGTTTTGTCCACACAATTGGTCTTGTTCAATGTGTGCACCATAGGTAGAATTAACCCCATCCAAAATCAAGCGTTCATACGTTGTGCTATCTCTGTCAGATTATCAACAAATTTTATGACATGCTTCAAGTCTTTCCAGTGAAATTTGGTACGCCGAGTAACATACAAATCATTAACTATGCATCCAACATATCCTGCTTAAAAGGTGGAAAGGTATTATTTATTTAGAACATGGTAGAAGAATATATAGTGGGCATAAATTGGTAAATAGAATTTGTTACTGCCTAGGAACGGAGTCAGAAAAAGAAATCGCAATTGGTTGTTTAAATAATGATCAGTTAGTCAGAACAAATACCCTGATTTTGCTAAGTAATATGCCAGCATGGAGAAAGTTGGAAGAACACCAACCTCGATCAGACTGTGATCGGCTGATGACGTTGGGGAAGTAAACATCCATGTCAATTAGACTAGGCTGTGGTGCACGCACTAGAATTATATTGCCAGCTTTCAGTTCATAAAACTTAGAAATTTTTCTCTAAAGGTCCGCATCAAAGAAATCACAATCAAGTTTTACACTAACTGTCATTGTAAATCCATGCAGCGTTGTCAATATGACATTCATGGAGTCATCAACAAAGTAAAGCCCAAGATTTCCTTCTACTCGTGTTCTTCCAAAGCAAGGGATGTACTGCTTGAAATGAAAATTAAGATCGTAAATTAGATATATTGAAATAACAAAGCAACATGCAAATATGGGAGTAACTGAGAGAACAGAACAATATATAGCTGAAAGCAAAGTACAAAAATATATAATTAAAAATAGACAATGTAACAAAGATTTGATGCAAATATGAGAGTAACTGAATGAACAATACATCATTAATTTTCCAAATTTAGAAAAAAAATCATTTTCGACGTCTAGGCTGCATGTGGCACCGTACCTTTTATCCAAATGTAGCAATATACAGTATATGTTCATAAATTTAGGCCATGCCGACCATGGTAGGGTGAGATTGCACATACCGACTGCTCCCTGAAGTCATCTGGAATGGTGAGATAGAACTTCATTTTTGACTGGCCGCGACCACACTTGCCCGATTTGTGCTCGCACTATGGACACTTGACTGAAAACCCTCAAGTCAGCTAGAAGAAAAATGAATCCACGGCGATTTCTACCGTTTGATTAACATCGACGGTCGGACTACGATAAGAGATGAGTGAATATTTCGCTACATTAATTACCTTCTCCATAGGAAAAATCCCCAGCCCAATCCCGCAGAAAACCCCAATCGACCAGAGTCCAGAAAGTCGGTGCAAGTCAGTGCAGATAGGCGGCGACAGGCGGTAGGGGCAAAATCCCATGCCATTTGGAGCGCGACCTCCACCCGCCGCCGACAACCGTCGATCTTAGGGTGGCCGCCGCAATAGAACTTGATGAGGTGCAGAGTTGCGGAGGAGTGCGCGGCGAGTGGGCAGGGGGTGAGGGTTTTCCTTTTTCCTTTTGGATGTGTGGGTGAACGCACACGGTTCGCAGAGGCGACGGAGATGAACCGTGTGCGATAGTAAATCACCGAGATTGAAGGGGAATCCAGATTTCCTTCCTTGTTTGTCAATCAGTTTTTTTCTACGATCAACATACCCCTCTAATGCAACGTGTTCAAATTTGGCATTTTTTCGGGCTCATTTACCACATTTAGGCGATTATGTGCCTTTTCTAGGCATTAATGCACATAATTCAAATTCAAACAATCGGTGCATGAAAAAGTGCAAAAAAAATGGTCTAGAAAACCATGATCATGGTATTTAGTAATTTCTCATGCCTTCTACAAGGAATGGGCACAGATTTCAAGTATATGTGTGGCAATAGTCAACCACAAACGTGTCGTTTATTGGTTTTTCAACTATAGAAAAATGAAATACATGCTTGAAAATCATGACACCTGGCATGGTGCCGGTATGGCCTCACCATGCCCTTGTAAAAATTTGAGAAGGTTTGGCTTATGTCGTCATGCACGCCCTTCATAAATCGAACCATCACCGAGGAAGTTTCATGGTTTCGAGACTGAAATCACCAAGATTGAAGGGGAATCCAAATTTCCGTCGTCCTTTGTCGTTGAGTTTTTTTCTATGATGAACATACACCCTGCAAATCACCATGTTCAAATTTGGCACTTTTGCGGGCTCAGTTACCATATTTAGGCGATCATGTGCATTTTCTAGGCATTAATGCACATAATTCAAATTCAAACAATCGGTGCATGAAAAGGTGCACAAGAACGGTCTGGAAAACCATGCTCCTGCTATTTAGTAAATTCTCATGCCTTTTACAAGGAATGGACAGAGATTTCAAGGATATGTGTGCTAAGAGTCAACCACAAACGCGTCGTTTATTGGTTTTTCAAATATTGAAAAATGAAATACATGCTTGAAAAACATGACGCTTGGCATGGTGCCATGGTATGGCCTCACCATTTCCTGGTAAAAAATTGAGAAGGTTTGGCTGATGTCGTCATGCATGCCCTTCATAAATCGAATCATCATCGAGGAAGTTTCATGGTTTCGAGAGGTAAATCACCAAGATTGAAGAGGAATCCAAATTTCCTTCGTCCTTTGTCCTTGAGTTTTTTCTATGATGAATATACACAAATCACCGTGTTCAAATTTGGCACTTTTCCAGGCTCATTTACCATATTTAGGCGATTATGTGCATTTTCTAGGCATTAATGCACATACTAAAAATTCAAACAATCGGTGCATGAAAAGGTGCACAAGAACAGTCTGGAAAACCATGCTCGTGCTATTTAGTAAATTCTCATGCCCTTTACAAGGAATGTGCAGAGATTTGAAGGATATGTGTGGCAAGAGTCAACCACATAAACTCCAAGCGTCGTTCATGGCACCGCGCCGCACAGTAACTGGTAAGGAAGCGATGGCATCCCGTCGCGCCGAGTTCCTCGCTGCCCGCGACCGCACACATGGTAAGGATGCGATGGCATCCCGCCACGCCGAGTTCATCGCCGCCCGCGGCCGCACAACCACGTGGGCGGACTTTGATGCTCCCATGGCGGAATGGGCGATGGATCAAGAGGCAGCCAAAGCCGCACAAAAGGAGTGGAAAAGGTAGAAAGCAGTCAAGAAAAGAGAGTCCCGCTGCCGCAAGAAAGAAGAGGCCGCACGCTGTGCTGAGGAGAGCTCGGTGGAGATCCAAGCACGGTGGGTTGCCACTGACATGGCCGGGAAGGAGAACAACGACGTCTTGCCAGCATCCCGCGATGCCAGCATGTGAGAAGTAGTTAGTGCGTGTGTCGCCCGTATGTTTGTATATTTAATTGCGAGCATCTACCAGTACTACATACTAGTTTTAGAGCAAATTACTGATACTTTAAGTTGGTACTATCTATTATTAACGTACAATGTTGATAAGTGCATCCTTTGAGGGCTTTGAGCGTTGATTAGCATGTGTTCACTGAAGTTTTGTAGCCGTACCCCGGCCTTAAATCCTCCCAAAACGTCCGCCCGCAGCCACCCGAGGCCACTGAAGACTAGAGCTAGCCGCAGCTGGTTTTTAGTCCCACCTCGCTGTGCGAGTTGGCCGCACACTGGCTTAAATAGCTGGGCCGGCGGTTGGCAGCAAGCTTCTCTTTTATTGTATAGGATCAATTCTGGCTATGTGAGCAAGGCAGGTTGACACTTGATTGCATTTCATAAACCGATGATTGTTCATCAAGTGTCACCTTTGCCTCGTTCGTGTACATTGAATAACCCTACTACAATGAAAGAGATTATTAAATTTGAAGGTGCGGCTGTAGATGCTGATAGATATCAGAATTATTAGAAGATCACAAAACACATGGTTTCTATGGCATACCCGTGTGCGTTTTTTTGCGTTAATGATCCATAAGTCAGTTACCTGTGCGATGTTTTCTAATAAAGCAAGCGTACCATTGACCGTTTTAATCAACTACACGTGTAGATTTTTTTGGAGACGGGGTCCGCCAATTTTCTCTTTTCTCGCACACGAGTATTTTACGCGCTTCGTCTGTGTTGTGTGTTTCCCCCGCCCAAGTTTCAAGTTTTGCAGCAAAATTTTCATTAGGCGCGCGATTTCAGAATTTATTTCTCCCACCACATCCTCAACCATCACATTTCCGCAGTATCTCCCCACCCTGCCCCCCCCTCCCGGCAGCTCAAACCGCCGCCGCCGCAACCACAGCTTCAACCACATCTATGTTCTGCCCGAGCATCGTCGATCCAGTCAGGTAACCCACCTATCTCTATCACGGCACCGGCCTTATTGCTTAAATGGCACATGCGAAACATTCTCATGCCTCCAAATCCCCACCGCCCCTAGTCCAGAGCATCGCCGCGCAAGCCCGACCACATATCATGTGGAGGTCCAGGAGCTGATGGCGGTCGATGGCGCGATGGCCGCTGTGCATGTCGACCCGGAGGAACACCTCGCCTCTGCCGCTGCCGACTTGGTGCAGGCTCTCGCCCAGATGAAGTGCCCCAGCGACTACCCCCCAGGACTTACCAAGTATGATCTGACCAGCTCAATCTTATCAATACCAGTTGCAATGGCTATGTTTTGCACGGTTGATGTATTAAGCATGTTGGTGCCTTGTTTATTTCAATACTGCACATTGTGTGATGTTCAAGTATTAACTATCCATCTCAATTTCACCAATACCAGCAACAAACTTACAATACATGACTCAGGATGCTATTAAGCCTGTTGTAATTAACAGTTGTATCCATTTTTTTAATCTGTCCCTTTGCTACCGTGCTACTCTCCTCAATGAAGATATCACTAGAGATGCTGTCGTTTTAGTTCCATTTGCTATTTTTGGTGGATGCTAACCCTATTGTACTTAACATGCCTTTCCATGTACTTACGCAGTGCCATAATGGGCGGTGCTGTTGTTTTCCGTCGAGGTTAGCTGCACCCCATGTCTTACTGTATTTTACATCATTTGTGCAATTGCAGTTTAACTTCTAACATTTACTGGTTGCCTGTAGGTACACATGTCAGCGGCACTGATCCACACTTCGACCCGGAGGAACACCTCGCCTCCGCCGCCGCTGACTTGGGGCGGGCTCTGGCCAAGATGAAGTGCCCCAGCAGCTACCCCTCAGGACTTACCAAGTATGAACTGACCAGTTCAATCTTACCAATACCAATTGCAATGGCTATGTTTTGTACGGTATGTTGTAGTTAACAGGCCTAACACATCTAAGCTATTTTCCCTACCTTTTTATAGACAACTAGGCCATTCTCTGCTCTGGCAGCACTTGCCTTGCGATGTTTAACTCTGTCAATTGCATTTTTATCAGTACCAGTTTCAATGGCTATACTAGGTTGCCTGTAGTTAAACATGCGTTGTTATTTTCAGTACTGCACACTCTGTGATGTTCAAGTATGAACTATCCAGCTCAATTTCACCAATAGCAGCCACAAACTTACAAAACATGACTTAGACGCCTGTTGCGATTAACAGTTGTATCCATTTTTTAATCTATCCCTTTACTACCGTGCTACTCTCCGCAATGAAGATATACTAGGGATGATGTCATTTTATTTCCATTTGCTATTTTTGGTGGATGCTAACCCTATTGTAGTTAACATGCCTTTCCATGTACTTCCGCAGGGCCATAACGGGCGATGTTGTTGTTTGTCGTCGAGGTCAGCTGCATCCCATGTCTTACAATATTTTACATCATTTGTGTAATTGGAGTTTAGCTTTGAAAGCACAGGTGCTCCCTGGGTGATTTTGGTAATTAATGCCAACATATCTCTTGTTGGACTAATACCTTTACCTAGTGTATTTCAGATCAGTTCAATAATGGCAAGGCAAGGACAAGAGGATGTGGAACCCCTTCAAAATGCTAAGGACAAAGATTGGCAAAAGCTCAGGACTCTTCCTTTTCATTTTAGTGATCCAAGATCACATTGAGTCCATAGGAAAGCCAATACTATTAAAAGGGGATGAGGTGTTGCTTAATGGTCTACTTGCGCAAAGTGCTTAGTGATATTGCTCCAAAACCCTCAGCCACTTTCTCATTTCCACATATGTCCAAAACCAAAAGTCAAACTCGGCCCCACCGATTTGATCTATCCGATGCCACCGAGTTCATTTGACATAGCCACTGCCAGAAACCCTAGACAATTCGGTCTCACCGATATGGATCTCGGTCTCACCGAGATGGCTTTGCAAACTCTCTGTTGCCTATAGTAATTATTTTGGTCTCACCGAAATGTGCAATCGGTCCGACCG
Organism: Thinopyrum elongatum; assembly: GCA_011799875.1. NCBI lineage: Eukaryota > Viridiplantae > Streptophyta > Magnoliopsida > Poales > Poaceae > Thinopyrum > Thinopyrum elongatum. The sequence continues at coordinate 401,221,814 of CM022302.1, read as the reverse complement.
AGTTTGCTTGACCAACTCTTTGTTTGCTCATTGCTGTAATCGGTCTCACCGAGTTCATGCAATCGTTCTCACCGAGATGAGGTTTGCCCTAAGCCCTAGCACATCGGTCCCACCGAGTTGTTCCTGTCGGTCCCACCGAGATTCCTAATGTTCACATTTTGAACTAAATCGGTCTCACTAAGTTCTTCTATTCGGACTGACCGAGTTGGGTCAAATGTGTGTAACGGTTGGATTTTGTGTGGAGGCTATATATACCCCTCCACCCCCTTCTCCATTTATGAGAAAGCCATCAGAACGTGCCTACACTTCCACTACACATTTTCTGAGAGAGAACCACATACTCATGTGTTGAGACCAAGACATTCCAATCCTACCACAAGAATCTTGATCTCTAGCCTTCCCCAAGTTGCTTTCCACTCAAATCATCTTTCCACCATAGCCAAATCTGTGAGAGAGAGTTGAGTGTTGGGGAGACAATCATTTGAAGCACAAGAGCAAAGAGTTCATCATCAACACACCGTCTATTACCTTTTGGAGAGTGGTGTCTCCTAGATTGGTTAGGTGTCGCTTGGGAGCCTCCGACAATATTGTGGAGTTGAACCAAGAAGTTTGTAAGGGCAAGGAGATCGCCTACTTCGTGAAGATCTACCCGAGTGAGGCAAGTCCTTCGTGGGCGATGGCCATGGTGGGATAGACAAGGTTGCTTCTTCGTGGACCCTTCGTGGGTGGAGCCCTCTGTGGACTCGCGCATCCGTTACCCTTCGTGGGTTGAAGTCTCCATCAACGTAGATGTACGATAGCACCACCTATTGGAACCACGCCAAAAATCTCCGTGTCTACACTGCGTTTGCACACTCCAATCCCATCCCTTACATTCTTGCAATTTGCATGCTTTATCTTTTCCGCTGCTCATACTCTTGCCATGCTTGCTTGAAATGTATTGTGAATGCTTAAACTTGTGCTAAAATTCCACCTCAACTTGAAGAACTTAAAAATTGCCACTTTTGCTTGTTGAGGGTCTAATCACCCCCCCTCTAGACACCTCTTCTTGATCCTTTCAAGCTTCTAATATTTACTTGCTTCTTGTAGGTACACATGTCAGCGGCACTGATCCACGCTTCGACCCGGAGGAACACCTCGCTTTCGCTGCGGCCGACTTGGGGTGAGCTCTTGCCCATATGAAGTGCCCCAGCAACTACCCCTCCGGACTTACCAAGTATGAACTGACCAGTTCAATCTTACCAATACCAGTTGCAATGGCCATGTTTTGTATGTTTGATGTATTAAGCATGTTGTAGTGAACACGCCTAACCCGTCTTATCTATTCCCTACCTTTTTATAGACAATAGGGCCATTCTCTGCTCTAGCAGCACTTGCCTTGCGATGTTTAACTCTATCAATTTTATTTCTATCTGTACTAGTTTCAATGCCTATACTAGGTTGTCTATAGTGAAACGTGCCTGTTGTAGAAAACAAATTCTATCCATTTTTTAATCTACCCCTTTGCTACCATGCTACTCTTTCGCAATGAAGACATCACTACATATGCTGTCGTTTTATTACCATTTGCTATTTTTGGTGGATGTTAACCCTGTTGTAGTTAACATTGCCTTTCCATGTACTTACGCAGAGCTACAATGGGCGATGAGGTTAGCTGCATCCCATGTCTTATACACCATCTGTTCCAAAATATAAGTATTTTTAGAGATTCCAATATAGACTACATACGGAGCAAAATGAGTGGATCTACATTCTAATCTGAACTATGTCTATATACGTCCGTATGTAGTTCATATTGAAATCTCTAAAAATACTTGTACTTAGGAACATAGGTAGTTGTATTTTACATCATTTTTGCAATTGAGTTTAGCTTCTAACATTTACTGGTTGCATGTAGGTACATATATCTGCGGTACTGATCCGCACTTCGATCCCTTTTGCGTATGGGGCAATGAAATATTCATGAACAAGCATCAAGTGAGGAAACTAAGAAAGATTGTTAGGTGAAAGAGACGGGTGATGGGAATTAAGCTCTTTATTTACACTTTGTCCAAGACAACAGTGAACTTTAGGATGGTAAGTAACGTGTTGCCTTTTCCCCCTGCCCACAACGAGTTACTCTATTAGACATGAATATCTTAAAGTTTTCACTTTTTAGTGGTTTTCGAAGCAATTTACTGATGATTACCTTACAAACTACATGACTGGAGTGGATGCAACTAAGGTTAAAGTATATAATTCATACTACCATGATAATGTTCTAGACGTCTTCCTGAAGGCGGTGAAGGATGGGCGGGCGATCGTCACAAGGGGTTGGACAAAAAATGTTCGTGCTTATGGCATGCAGGATGGCACATTATGGGCATTCCGCTTCTTCAACTCCATCGGCAGCCAAAATGATTTACACTTGTCTCTTCACCTTTACCGCCTCTAAATATTGTGGTTCATCATAGTTAATTGCTGCCTAATCCTGTAATTATTGAACATATTGTACTAAGAATTTTATTTATGGATTGGTTGTTGAACCATTGTGGTGAGAATTTGAATTCCATGTTTCATATTTCAAAATTTCCCAATCGAATAATAAATTACAGGGGAAAAAAAAATTAAACATGAGCGAATAAAATAATGTACACATGGTTAGAAAGAAAACAACATGTGCGATGGAAAAATAGAGAACAGACGTCTCTTTGGCGTGAAACGTTTGCGATGCTCGACGGACGCACACACAATTTCGTCTCATATGCGTGTGTAATATTGGACAAAAAGAAGATGGTGCATATATGGAGCCCGTGTGTGATAGGAGTACCTATCGCACATAGTTATGAAAATGGACACATTGGCGATAGTAGAGGCACCACACACATTTTTACATTTTTGAACTGTGTCTGATAACGTACCTATCGCAAACACATCGGTAGAATAAATGTTTGTGATGTCCACCTTTTCCACACAACTATAGCGGCGTAATCATTTCGGATGTCTCTCGGATCAGAAACGTAATGTCGAGACGTAACGTGTGGGACAGGCGTGACTTCTCATATGTTTATTCTATGGCAATCGTCAGTAGCCGCTCGCCTATCCTTGACGGTTTCTGGGTCATGTGGGAAGGACCCCCCCTATTGCACACACTAATGAGGTGATGGTTTAAAACTCCATCGCGGAAAGGGGGTAAAAACCGTTTGTATAGCACGTAACGGTACTAGTGTAAGCATAATATCTCATAAGCTGGCAGAGTACTAGACATAAAGATAGATAAGATAGCATATGTCTCACACCATATGACGCGAGTCTCGCAAACACAAACCAAGGCAAATGAACGACAAAAGAGTTCACAAGAGAGAGACACAAGCAAATAAGATGCACTCGTGACTCCACAAATCCCCTAAACTCTCCCCCTTTGTCATCGAGACACCAAAAGGGCAGAAAGCACTAAAACGGTCACAAGTGATAGCAATGCCGGAGACCCTCATCATCACCACTCCCCGTGCTCGATAGAGTCCTCATCTGCAGCCGCAGTGGTAGCATGATCAACCTCTGAATCTGACCGCTTGTAATGTTGGGAAGTCCAAGTCTCCTCATCAGTGATCCTCCCCTCTGACCCACTGGCAACCTCAAGCCCAAGCTGCCACATGATGAGCTTATCGCGACCACGGGCCTTCTTCTCTGCCACATGAGTCATGTACTGCCCGTGAGCCTCCATGCAAAATAGCTTCTTCATCTTCCACTTGAGCTTCTTAGCCCAAGATGGCTCCACTCCAGATGGCTCATAGTCTGGCTCATCATCATCATCCTCAACGTCAACTTCATCCATAAGAGCCTCCATTGTAGGAACGGGGGTACTCCAGTTATCCTTCTCTCTCAGAGGAACCATCTCATGAGAGGTCAAGTCACCAAGCACCAACCTCTCATCAAGACAGGTGAAAGCACAGGCCTTCTCAATGAGAAGCATCATATAAGGTGCATAAATGGGACACTTAGGCTCCGTGATGGCCGAGAGAAGCTCCGACCACATGATATGAGAGACATCCAAAGATTGCCCCGTGGGCGCCTCCTTTTCCTTCTGACAGAAGAGCAGCAAATCCACAATATAGGATTGAACCTGATCCAAGTTCCCAATGCGGGGGAACAGCGTGTGCCTGAAGATGTGATGCTTGATGTCCAGGAAAGGGCACAACTCATAAGACTTCTTCTTTGTGACTGGAGAAACTTTCAAAGTGCTATAGGGCCAAAGAGCATACTTCTGAGTGGCAGCGGCCTCCTTGTGAGGGCGCATCCCGACAGGGTTATCAAGCCCCTTATCCTCATATCCTAGAAGCTCCATGAATGCATTCCACTTGACCGAAAGCACCCTTCCATCGGTCATTTACGTCAAGGTCCACTTCACATCATTCCCAAGGTGAACTATGGCATAGAACTTAGCCACGACCTCTGGATCAAAGTCCTTGTTGAATTGCATCATCCTGACAATGTCCAGACTCCCGCATAAGTCCATAGCTTCTCCAAAGTACTTTGGATTCTTCTGATGGAAATATGCCCTAGAGGCAATAATAAGTTGTTATTATTATATTTCCTTATTCATGATAAAGGTTTATTATTCATGCTAGAATTGTATTGATCGGAAACTTAAATACATGTGTGGATACATAAACAAATACCATGTCCCTAGTGAGCCTCTACTTGACTAGCTCATTGATCAAAGATGGTTAAGGTTTCCTAACCATGGACATGTGTTGTCACTTGATAACGGGATCACATCATTAGGAGAATGATGTGATGGACAAGACCCATTCATTAGCTTAGCATATGATCGTTCAGTTTATTGTTGCTGCTTTCTTAATGTCAAATACATGTTCCTTCGACCATGAGATCATGCAACTCCCGAATACCGGAGGAATGCCTTGTGTGCTATCAAACATCACAACATAACTGGGTGATCATAAAGATGCTCTACAGGTATCTCCGAAGGTGTCTATTGAGTTGGCGTGAATCGAGATTGGGATTTGTCACTCCGTGTATCGGAGAGGTATCTCTGGGCCCTCTCGGTAATACAACATCACAAGAAGCTTGCAAGCAAAGTGACTAAGGAGTTAGTTACGAGATGATGTATTATGGAACGAGTAAAGAGACTTGCCGGTAATGAGATTGAACTAGGTATGAAGATACCGACGATCGAATCTCGGGCAAGTAACATACCGACAGACAAAGGGAATTACGTATGTTGTCATAAGGTTCGACCGATAAAGATCTTCGTAGAATATGTAGGAACCAATATGGGAATCTAGGCCCCGCTATTGGTTATTGACCAGAGAGTCATCTCGTTCATGTCTACATCATTCTCGAACTCGTAGGGTCCGCACGCTTAACGTTCGTTGACGATATAGTATAATATGAGTTATGTGATTTGGTGACCAAATGTTGTTCGGAGTCCCGGATGATATCGCGGACATGACGAGGAGCTCCGGAATGATCCAGAGGTAAAGAATGATATATAGGACGATACTATTTGGTCACCGGAAAGGTTTCGAGATGTACCGGGTATTCATCGGGTCACCGGAAGGGGTTCCGGGAGACCTACGGGGATTATATGGGCCTAATGGGCCAAGGGGAGGCACACACCAGCCCACAAGGGGCTGGCGCGCCCTCTCCCTGGTCGCCGGCCTTAGGGAAGGAAAGGGGGGGGGGAGGGCTAGTGCCTCCTACCTTCCCCCTCCTCATGGGAGAAAGGAAAGGGGGGTGGGGCGCCACCCCCTCCTGCATTTCCCCGTGCGCCTAAGAAGGCAAAGGGGGGGGGGGGGCGCGACTAGGGCAGGGGCCAAGGATGGCCGCCGGCCCCTTGGGGGAACCCTAGGCTGCCTCCCCTCCTCCCCCACCTATATATATGTGTGGAGGGAGAGGGGCAACATACACCACGATCCCCAAGCCGTGTGCGGTGCCCATCTCCCTCTAGTTCATCCTCGGTCATATTTTCGTAGTGCTCGGCGTAGCCCTACGGAGATAGTTGCATCACCACCATCACCATGCCATCGTGCAGCCGGAACTCATCTACCACTTCACCCGTCTTGCTGGATCAAGAAGGCGAGGACGTCATCGAGCTGAATGTGTGCTGAACGCAGAAGTGTCGTACGTTCGGTACTTGATCGGGCGGATCGTGAAGGTGTATGACTACATCAACCGTGTTGATAAACGCTTCCACTAAATGGTCTATGAGGGTACGTAGACACACTCTCCCCTCTCATAGCTATGCATCTCCATGGATAGATCTTGCGTGTGCGTAGAATTTTTTTTTGTTTTCCATGCAACGTTTCCCATCAGTGGCATCATGAGCCAGGTCTATGCGTAGATGATATGCACGAGTAGAACACAAAGAAGTTTTGGGCGGTGATGGTCATACTGCTTACCACCAACGTCTTATTTTGATTCGGCGGTATTGTGGGATGAAGCGGCCGAACCAACCTTATATGTCCACGCACATGAGACAGGTTCCACCGACTGACATGCAACTTGTTTTGCATAAAGGTGGCTGGCGGGTGTCTGTTTCTCCTACTTTAGTTGAATCAAATTTGACTACGGCCGGTCCTTGAAGAAGGTTAAAACAGCAAACTTGATAAATCACCGTTGTGGTTTTGCGTAGATAAGAACGGTTCTTGCTAGTTGTCCATAGCAGCCACGTAAAAACTTGCAACAACAAAGTAGAGGACGTCTAACTTGTTTTTGCAGGGCATGTTGTGATGTGATATACGTTGTTGTATGAGATGATCATGTTTTGTAATATCGACAACCGGCAGGAGCCTTAGGGTTGTCTCTTAATTATTGTATGAAATGCAAGCGCCATGTAATTGCTTTACTTTATCCCTATGCATTAGCAATAGTTGTAGAAGCAATAGTTGGCGAGACAAACCCGACGCAACGATGGAGATCAAGGTGTCGAGCCGGTGACGATGGCGATCATGAAGATGCTTTGGAGATGGAAATCAAAAGCACAAGATGATGATGGCCATATCATGTCACATATTTTGATTGCATGTGATGTTTATCCTTTTTGCGTCTTATTTTGCTTAGAACGGTGGTAGCATTATAAGATGATCCCTTCACTAAATTTCAAGACAAAAGTGTTATCCCCGAGTATGCACCGTTGCTAAAGTTTGTCGTTTTGAAGCACCTCGTGATGATCGGGTGTGATAGACTCTACGTTCACATACAACGGGTGTAAGCCAGATTTACACACGCGGAATATTTGGGTTAAACTTGACGAGCCTAGCATGTACAGACATGGTCTCAGAACAATGGAGACTGAAAGGTCGAACGTGAGTCATATAGTAGATATGATCAACATAGAGATGTTCACCATTGATGACTACCCCATCTCACGTGATGATCGGACATGGGTTAGTTGATTTGGATCATGTATCACTTAGATAACTTGAGGGATGTTAATTTAAGTGGGAGTTCATTAGTAATTTGATTAATTAAACTTAATTTACCATGAACTTAGTCTTAATATTTTTTGCATATCTATGTTGTAGATCAATGGCCCGTGCTACCGTTCCCCTTAATTTTAATGCGTTCCTAGAGAAAGCTAAGTTGAAAGATGATGGTAGCAACTACACGGACTGGGTCCGTAACTTGAGGATTATCCTCATTGCTGCACGGAAGAATTATGTCCTTGATGCACCGCTAGGTGACAGACCTGCTGCAGGAGCTACTGCAGATGTTATGAATGTCTGGCAGACTCGATCTGATGACTACTCGATAGTTCAGTATGCCATGCTTTACGGCCTAGAACCGGGACTTCAAATGACGTTTTGAACATCACGGAGCATATGAGATGTTCCAAGAGCTGAAGTTGATATTTCAAGCTAATGCCCGGGTTGAGAGATATGAAGTATCCAACAAGTTCTATAGCTGCAAGATGGAGGAGAACAGTTCTGTCAGTGAACACATACTCAAAATGTCTGTGTATCATAACCACTTGACTCAGCTGGGAATTGATCTTCCATTTGAGAGTGTTATTGACAGAGTTCTTCAGTCACTGCCACCAAACTAAAAAGGCTTCGTGATGAACTATAATATGCAATGGAATACGAAAATGATTCTCGAGCTCTTCGCAATGCTTAAGGCCGCGGAGGTAGAAAACAAGAAGGAGCCTCAAGTGTTGATGGTTAACAAGACCACTAGTTTCAAGAAAAAGGGCAAGGGAAAGAAAGGGAACTTCAAGAAGAATGGCAAGCAAGTAGCCGCTCCCGTGAAGAAGCCCAAAGCTGGACCCAAGTCTGAAACTGAGTGCTTGTACTGCAAAGGAAATGGTCACTGGAAGTGGAACTACCCCAAATACTTGGCGGATAAGAAGGATGGCAAAGTGAACAAAGGTATATTTGATATACATGTTATTGATGTGTTCCTTACTAATGCTCATAGTAGCGCCTGGGTATTTGATACTGGTTCGGTTGCTCATATTTGTAACTTGAAACAGGAGCTGCAGAATAAACGAAGATTGGCTAAGGACGAGGTGACAATGCGCATCGGGAATGGTTCCAAGGTCAATGTGATCGCCGTCGGCACGCTACCTCTACATCTACCTTCGGGATTAGTTTTAGATCTCAATAATTGTTATTTGGTGCCAGCGTTGAGCATGAACATTATATCTGGATCTTGTTTATTGAGAGACGGTTATTCATTTAAGTCAGAGAATAATGGTTGTTCTATTTATATGAGTAATATCTTTTATGGTCATGCACCTTTGATGAATGGTCTATTCTTGTTGAATCTCGATCGTAGTGATACACATATTCATAATATTGATGCCAAAACATGAAAAGTTGATAATGATAGTGCAACATACTTGTGGCACTATCGTATAGGTCATATTGGTGTAAAGCGCATGAAGAAACTCCATGCGGATGGACTTTTGGAATCACTTGGTTATGAATCATTTGATACTTGCAAACCGTGCCTCATGGGCAAGATGACTAAAACTCCATTCTCCGGAACAATGGAGCGAGCTAATGACTTATTGGAAATAATACATACCGATGTATGCGGTCCGCTGAGTGTTGAAGCACGCGGCGGGTATTGTTATTTTCTGACCTTCACAGATGATTTGAGTAGGTACAGATATATCTAGTTGACGTAACACAAGTATGAAACATTTGAAAAGTTCAAGAAATTTCAGAGTGAAGTGGAGAATCATTGTAACAAGAAAATAAAGTTTCGATGATCTGATCGCGGAGGCGAATATTTGAGTTACGAGTTTGGCCTTCATTTAAAACAATGTGGAATTGTTTCACAACTCACGCCACCTGGTACACCACAACATAATGGTGTGTCCAAACATCATAACCGTACTTTATTAGATATGGTGCGTTCTATGATGTCTCTTACCGATTTGCCTTTATCATTTTGGGGTTATGCATTAGAGACAGCCGCATTCACGTTAAATAGGGCACCATATAAATCCATTGAGACGACACCGTATGAACTATGGTCTGGCAAGAAACCTAAGCTGTCATTTCTTAAAGTTTGGGGATGCGACATTTATGTCAAAAGGCTTCAGCCTGATAAGCTCGAACCCAAATCGGAGAAGTGCGTCTTCATAGGATACCCTAAGGAAACTATTGGGTACACCTTCTATCACAGATCCGAAGGCAAGATCTTTGTTGCCAAGAATCGGTCCTTTCTAGAGGAGTTTCTCTCGAAAGAAGTGAGTGGGAGGAAAGTAGAACTTGATTAGGTAATTGTACCTTCTCTTGAATTGGAAAGTAGCACATCAGAGAAAACCGTTCCCATGATGCCTACACCAACTAGAGAGGAAGCTAATGATGATGATCATGAAACTTCGGATCAAGTTACTACTGAACCTCGTAGGTCGACCAAAAAACGTTCCGCACCAGAGTGGTACGGTAATCCTGTCCTGGAAGTCATGTTGTTAGATAACGGCGAACCTACGAACTATGAAGAAGCTATGATGAGCCCAGATTCCGAGAAATGGCTAGAGGCCATGAAATCTGAGATAGGATCCATGTATGAGAACAAAGTATGGGCTTTGGTGGACTTGCCCGATGATCGGTAGGCCATTGAAAATAAATGGATCTTCAAGAGGAAGACAGACGCTGATGGTAATATCACTGTCTACAAAGCTTGACTTGTCGTGAAAGGTTTTCGACAAGTTCAAGGGGTTGACTATGATGAGACTTTCTCACCCGTAGCAATGCTTAAGTCTATCTGAATCATGTTAGCAATTGCCGCATTTTATGATTATGAAATCTGGCAAATGGACATCAAAACTGCATTCCTTAATAGATTTTTTAAAGAAGAGTTGTATATAATGCAACCAGAAGGTTTTGTCGATCCTATAAGTGCTAACAAAGTGTGCAAGCTCAAGCGATCCATCTATGGACTGGTGCAAGCATCCCGGAGTTGGAATATACACTTTGATAAGATGATCAAAGCATATGGTTTTATACAGACTTATGGTGAAGCCTGTATTTACAAGAAAGTGAGTGGGAGCTCTGTAGCATTTCTGATATTATATGTGGATGACATATTGTTGATTGGAAATGATATTGAATTTCTGGATAGTATAAAAGGATACTTGAATAAGAATTTTTCAATGAAAGACCTCGGTGAAGCTACTTACATATTGAGCATCAAGATCTATACACTACAAAAAAATACACTTCTGCGATGATACGTGTTTGTCACTATAGGTCACGTTTTCTGTCATGCATGTACATCCATGACGATTTTAAGACAGAATCAAGATAGTCATACATGTGCTGTCGTAGAAGTGTTCCATGACAATAACAAAATTATCATCACGGAAGTGTCCACTTCCATGATGATAAATGGCGCGTCATGGAAGTGCTTTCGTCAAGGGTAACCGACACGTGGCATCCACCGTAACGGGTCGCCGTTAAGCTATCAGGTTCTAGTTTGGATTCGATAACCCATTAACAGCCAGGACCAATGGGGATTTTCCACGTGTAATATCATCATTGGCTGGAGGAAACACGTGTCGGCTCCTCGGTGGGCCAGATGTCATCCATCCAATGGAGGAGACGTGCCTATGATACGTCGACACGTGGCAGGGCCCAACAGAGGCCCATATAGGTTAAAAAGGCCGGCCCAGTCAAAGGCCCGTAGTATTTACTCAGGTACTAGTGGGCGAGCCCAATAACGGCCTGCTTAAACATGGACCATTTACGGCCCAAAGCCAGATCTGGCCCGTTAGTTGTTTGCCGAGTATTTGGGCCCAATTACAGCCCAGTGACATTTCGGCCTGTTAGAGGCCCGATGTAGACATGGGCACATTTCAGCCCGGTGTGTCTTTTGGCCTGGGAATGGCCCGTGCTGCCCATGGGCCATATATGGCCTGACACGACATCCGGCCCACTAACGGCCCATGATCAAGGTGGCAACAGTTCAGCCCAACCTGACTTTGGGCCTGTTAAAGGCCTGTCGTATAATTCGGCCCGTTGATGCCTCTACTAAGCTTTTGGCCTCTTAAAGGCCCATGATATCAGTGGGCCAACTAAGGCTCGAGATATGTTTCGGCCTGGTAATGGCCCATCATATAACTCGGCAAATAATGGCCCGGTCTACATTTCAGCCTGCTAAAGGCCCTTGGACGACTATTGAAAATTGAGGCCCAACATGCATTTCGGCCTGCTAAAGGCCCATGGTATCTTCTGGGCCGTAACAGGCCAGAAGAATATTCAGCCTGTTAATGGTCCGAAGCTACATGGGCCCAACTAAGCGCTGGGTCCACTAAAGGCCCAACTAAACTTTGGGCCGAATGTAGGCCCATGTAAGTTGTGGGCCTGGCGCAAAGTGTGAAGGCCCCAATGGCCTTTCAGGCCCAAGAAAGTTGCAGGCCGGCCAAATTGTGGCCCGCTAAAATGCAGGCCCGTTAGAGGCGAATGTTTTGGCCCGGTCTCCTACATGAGATTTTCGCCCTTTTTTTCAGATAGCGAATGATGGCATATACGGTAACTAGTAGGAATTAAGAACAAACCTACTCTATACAATAAAGAAATTACGGCATAGTGACTTAGAATAAACCTACACTATACAATAAAGGATTAATGGTATATTACATCCACTGGGCATCGAAGTTCACCACCAGCGATCGTAAAGCGCAACAAAGAAGCAGATTACAAAAACTGGGCGCCTTTGCAGCGTAAAAAAATAATACTGAACCAAGACAACTTCCAGGACAGTTCAAGAAAGGTTAGCCTTGCGCGGGAGCTGCTGCGCAAGCTGCTGAGCAAGGCTGTGAGACTGGCCTAGCATGTCTGTCATAGCTTCCAGCTGTAGCTGTTTAGCAATCAGGTTCTCATTGGTGTTCTCCGCGATCTTCCTTAGAGATAGGACTTCAAGTCAAAGTTGAGTTGCAGAATGCCTTTCTGCTTGAAGTTGGGACTGAAGAAGTCGAACTAATTTAGACAGCGAATTCTGCGAGCTTGTCTGACTGCTAGTCTCAAGTAACTTGAACACTGCATCAAGACATGACTTTGGGGTTGTCTCGCTATCTTCAAGATGTTTTGCCTTCTTTGCTACAATATATGTTGGGTTCGTCTCACAGCCTTCAGCAGACTTGTGCATGCCATCAGGCATATCACCCTGAAACAAGCAGAGAGATGACAGGTTTTGCACATGTATAAACAGAGATGGTAACTGTGCTGTCAATTCCATCCAATTTCAAATTAGAAAATAAAGAGTCAGTTCAAAATATCAATAGCATAATTTGGCATTGTTCATAATGCGAGGAGCTTCACCACACTACTGGATTACCATGTCAACAAAACAAGCATAAATGAAGGGCAAAGACAATCATTGTATCTATTTTGGTTAATGTGCATGGCATGTTGTTCATATCATCAGCCACATCAGTAAGATAAAACAGGAGATGACAAGGTCCAAACATGGGCGGCCTCACCACACACTGGATTATAGATCCACAAAAACAAGCATACATATAGGGAGTATTGAGTAATGTGCATGGTATGAATAAAGAATTTGGTTTTACAACTAAAACTTGGAACTTACAGTTGTTGCGAACATGCATTTTGATAGAAAGAAGAAACTAAACAGCAGTTGACGATTGGGAGTATGAGCAAATTAAACAGCAGTTGAGGATAAAGGCTTTCGAAGGACTGACTTACATTAGCAGTTAACACAGGCTCTATAATGCCCTCCATGTCAAGGGAATGATAACTCAAGAATTTCAGCACAGAAACTTCTTCATAAGCATTGCATGTACACTGCGTTTTGTAGAGAGTAATTATAGATATGATAATACTGGAAGGGATAGAGGATAATGAAGATAAGATGCACATTGATGCTACATAATCAACTACCAATCCCTGTAAGTACAAGCGGTACAGGACAAAATGTACTGACAAGAGCAATGGGCTACACTTCTGCCCTGGCATTGTCTGTGTATTCAACTTTTTGGTAAGATTAAATATAGATCTGATATTTTTTAGTAAATGGTGGGCGAGGGAGATAAGATGCAGAATGCTACACAATGAACCAATCCCTCCTTCCCATAATATAAGAGTGTTTAGTACACTGGTGTACTGTACAAAACGCTCTTATATTATGGGACAGAGGGAATAGCTGTTAATGTAAGTGCAGTGATAGACAACGTTCAGTCCTTACAAGAGGACTGCAGAGCTAAACCTCTTCAAAAGCATTGGGTTGATTCTAAATTTATGTAAGAGTCGATACGGATCTTATAATGTCCACCAAATGGAGGATAATGAGGCTAACATGTGCAGTGATGCTACATAATCAACCAGCTATGAAAGTAAGTATGGTCATACAGGGCAAGAGGTACTCACAAGAGCAATGCAGTGTGCAGTATAGTTGCGAGATTATGTGGTCCCTTGAGAATGAATGTTTTTCTACAAACAGTTTTCGTACAAGTGAGACGGTAAGGCACATGCAGAAATGTAGTTCAAATTGTGATGTGATATCATAGACAGTACCTTACGCTGCAGACGAGACCAATGTGTAACAAGATTATTCTAGTCGCTGTCTGATAAATGTAGCACTGGAGACTTTACAGAAATTTCATTTAGAGGCTTGCCATCGAAGTGCGCTTGCCTCAGGTAGGAACGATACTTCATCAACGAGTGCTTGAAAAGCGCAACCAACCCTTGCTCGTCTTGACTATCCAGTTTGGTCCTTGCCTATTTAAAAGTATGAAATCTTGTGTCTTCTGTTAGCAGAAACATATGCACTAATTACCATGAATAACATTAGTACATTACTTACACGTAAGTTGCGGAGGAAGATTGGAAATTTTTCTGTGTCTGTGGTATGATCTTTCCATGAAGGAAAGATGCGCACAAAGTTCCTGACAACAATATAAGCTTCGTCTTCTAAACTGGGAAGAAGTGGAATAGGGGTCCTATTTGCCGCAATTGGGGCTCTCTCTCATTCGAAAAGGGATTTGGCAACTGGATTTGGTGTACTCTTTGCTGGAATGGGGGTTTTGCGTCGTAGAGCTGGTGCTATGTCAACTGGCATCATCATACTGTTTGCTGCAGTTGGGGTCTGCTGAGTTGGGGCATCAGAGATGTCCAGTGTAGTAGGGCTAGAGTCTGCTAGAGTTGGGGCCGTGTTTTGTGGGTCTGGTGATATTGCAACTACACCTAATGGGCTATTTGATTTATCAGGTGTCACTACCTTTTCCAAATACTTTGTTCGTGCTCCTCCGTGATCAGCAATCGCCCTCTTCCTTTTGAATGTCTGATGCACAAGAACAACATTTGAATGGATAAATATGGTTTGATGACAGATGTAATATGTACTGAAAATGGATAGGAAGGGCGTATTCACATACACGATGTGTAAACGAAGCTAATGGCAGTGCAAGAAAGTAGAAGCAATGCAAAGCATCAGTTGCAAGATATGTGCGACCAATATAACCTTGGAAAGTTAGAGTAAGCACCTTGATGGGTGAATAAGATAGGGCATCTGCCTCTGACTCCTCCACTAGGGAGCTACATTGACTTAGGTCTCCCTCTAGCTCAGAATCATTGTTAGGATCATATTCTGAGCACGAATCTGTAGGTGGAGAGCGTTTGCATTGCATTGCATCCAGACTTGATTTCAGTCCCTTAATGCCAAGTTTGACAGCCATGGCATTGTTCTGATTTATTCTTTTCAAGCGCGCAAGCTCATAATCATTATGATGTTGTTCAGTACCTGAGATTCATGAAAACATAAAAACTAGTCAGATTATCTATGGAATGCATTGCGGATTCAACTCGGAGAGTGTCTCCCTACAAACCCCTGCGTATACAAAGTTCATCCCCCAACCATGCTGACCGGGCCACACACAGAAATACAAACCTCTTATGTCTCTATAACAGGCGGACACACATTTCAAAACTGAAGTAGGAACATTAGAATCACATCTATTCGTATTTGAACAAATAAACTAAGGAATTATGAGTGGCATAATGTTTAGCTTCAAGGGTGGAGTGCTGGTAGTGCGACACAAAGCAAGTAGGCAGATTGTATTCCATGTAAAAGATAGTCTATGTAAAAGGTGGATATGACACTTTCTTTCTATACAATGCAGTGTTCGTTGCCCACACATGATGGAAGAGATCACATAGAGAAATACTATTCACTCATGTCTGCGGTTCCAGTATTTTGAAACAGGGTGGCCCACCCTAAAAGAATATTGACAACAAATATGACAAGGACCGTCCAAAATCTGAATCAAGAAGTTGGTCTAGCACTTATTGTTTGCAACTAATCGACGTGAATAATTGGATATCATATCGAATGAGTAAGAAAGACAAGTAAAATTGTCAACAAACCTGCACTACTAGGAAAAAGGCTACTAGTAGCTTGGGTTTTTGGCTATCAGTAGCGCGGGCACCCGCCCTACTGCTATGGTGCTACAGCTAAATTTTAGCAGCAGCGCGGTTTCTACCCAGCGCTACTGCTACCTATACCTAGCAGTAGCACGCTTCTAGCCATCACTACTGCTAATACTCTGTAGCACGCATTGACGTCAAATGCTATTGGTAAAGCAGCGCTGCTGCAACTCCAAAACCCCTCGCTGTTGCTGGTATTTTTTTTGTTGTATTTGTATTTTTACAGGTTTTATACAATTACAACATACACATACAATGAAACTATATGAAAAAGGAATGTCTCATCATCATCATCAAAGTGGTACAACATAGTCTCATCATATCATCATTATCGAACAAAAATGATGTCGATCTCATCATCTTCTCGAAATAGCGATACAAGTTAATGATCACATGTCTCTTACATTGTCACCGCAGACACATGTTTCATCATCTACCTAAACTATGACATACGAGATAAGAGCGATCACGATGAGCAAAAGCGGTATTATGTAGTAGTTTTTGCGGCGCTGGTTCTGAATCCTCTGTTGCGCTATGAATCTAAAGTAACTAGCTTCGGCTTCCATTCTGCTATCAAACCCTTTCTGGCTTCCGCCCGGGAAGTGGTACACTTGGGCCTCACACTCTGGCCACTCATCGTACACACCCGGAACATGCCCTACATACACGGCATACCACTTCCTCGCCATCGTTGTTCTATATACCTGTTAGAGATGCACACACACACATATATATATATATATATATCATCAAGCGAATTCAACGATAATATGCAGCATAAGATACGTCGGCCTGTGGGGAGAAACAGTTATGAAATAGAAGCAACGCATAGTAAACATAGTTAACAAATTTCATCGTATCGAAACTAATTAACTAGAGCGCGGCACCATTAACATCTAATAGTTTCGTCGTACTGAGGCATTCGAAGTTTCGTCGTACAGAAAGTAACAAGTAACTAAACAGACACATTGTCTTCAAGCAGTGCACTCTTCCCATCTGTCCATATCCGGGAGGGTGCACCCAAGCTTAGTGAAAGGCGTCATGTCCTGACGCTGTAGGGCTATGCTGGTTCGGACGTCAACTCGCGATATTTTGCCGCCTTAGAACATCCCATTCTCTTCGAGGACGTCTTTCATGATGATGGACGCAATTTCCTGCTGGATCCGGTAGAAATCATTTCGAAGTCGATTATCCGGCACGGTTCCAAAGGCTTCGGCCCATCTCTGGATATGGGTATCGGATGAAGATTTCATGCAAAGTGATTGCACATCCCTTCTGTACTCCATCATTAGATGGATGACGTAGAATCCATCATTCTCACTTCTTGTTGGTTGCTGGATGCAACAGAAGTCCGTCTTGTGGCCGCAACACAGGCCGGCCTTATTTGTTTTTTTGCATTGGATGTAGCCACCCCGCATGCTGAAGCCCAGGAGAGCTCTGTCCAGAACATACTTTATGTGTGTGTAATCTTTCTTCTGTATGTTCTTCGATGGTTTCAAATATAGAGCGCGGGAGTAACGCGGGTAAAGAACGATGAGAACGGCACGGCACCCCCCGCTGCGCAAAATACACGATCAAGTTAGCCTCCATGCGTGCAAAGTAATTATTGAAATGCACGAAAGGATGTATGTGTAATAGTGGCTATCCGCGGATGACTTACCCGGGATGATAAGGTAGGAGAATCGTTTCTTTCTCCTTATTGCTGACCAAGAATTCTTCGATTTACTCACTCGCATATTGACGGTTGGCTTCGTTGATTGACAAGAAGCCCTCATGCATGTAGTATGAGTCCACGACCGCAAGACCAGTGACTTGCTCTCTCCTGACGATGTAGTTCTTGTGCAGCGCATACAGGCAGATGAACGTAAAATCGAGTGTCCTCATTTGAAACATTTGGAAGATGTATTCCAATCGCAGGAAGAAGAGGTCTGCGAGGCATGTGTGGATCTACATCTTGCCACTGCTCGGCACATGAACCATATAAAGTGGGTATCCTGGATCATCCAAGGTGAGGAGGCTTCTCTCTGTCGAAAGCACATGGTCATGGAGTCTCCTGAGATCCCCTGTTATGGCAGCTAGCGCATTCGTCGGTACCATTGGCTTTCCCGCGACATGGATTAACGGCGCATGTTTCATCGGTACACTATCAACCCTGGTCTGCGAAGGCGGCTGGCTGCTAGAACCAACATTGGCAGCTTTATTGGATTTTCTCGTCGGTCTCTTCCTCTACTTCTTCTTGGTGGGCTCAGGTTCTGGTGGGTCTGTCAAACCCTCCCTGAGCACCACCCCTAGTGTTGTCGGGCTCAGCATTGGACGAATCTGGCTAATTAGTTGAGCCTGGGTGGAACCGGCATCTGGAGGTGTGTCCTGCGAGGATTGCATGAACAAATACTTCTTGCACTCCCGAAGACGTTCCGGCTCTAGGACATGCATCTCATACTCATATGGTTGACTCATCGTTACTTCATTGTCGAAGGCGGTATTGAGATACTGAAGAGGGTCATCCTCTTCCATGCCATGATCCATATCCTCTTCCATGGGGCAGATGGCTTCATCCGCCGAAATGGTTGGCCCTCCTTCCTCGTGTCTCTCGATCTCACCCAGCAGTAAAGACGATGGTTGTAGTTGTGTAGGTGGGGTTGTGGTCATACCTTCCTGAGGTCCCGTTGGTGTGCTCCCGGCCACCTCGACACGAAGAAGTTTTTTCGGCCACAGGATCGGCCAATTTTTGCATTGGCCAAGCTGTGTGGGGGTCTCTTCATCCTCTCCATCGGTTTGTATGGGACAAGGGAAACCCTTGTAGCCCGCTTTCACGCTTGCCATGGAGACCCTTAAGGCGTTATCAGGCATCTGCCGGTGGTGGAACAATCGATCCTTGGGCTTCACTATAGTACCCTTCCCCACATCCACCAACCCGCCCTTCATGTGGTAAAGGAGGGTGCACGGAGTGGAGTCGGCATGCGAAGACATGTACGTGCGGCGTCAGAGATCCAAAAAGAACGGCAACTGAAGATTAATTAATTAGTTGTGTTGATGAGGGTGCGACGCGTATTTACCATGAGGGCATCGAGCTCAGCCAATGTTGACGGCCCGACATTCAAGCCAGAGATGGAGCTAGGGATGCTGTGAGAGCTGGGTGCGGGAGCAGGTGCTGGAGTAGGTGCGGGTGCGGTTGCCATAGTAGGTACGGGTGTGGGTGCGGTGTTCATTGAGTTGCTCCCGGTGAAGCTGGGCATGGGAAAATTAGTTGGTGCCACGTTTGGATTTTGTTGCACCCAGCTGACCACAAATGGAATCAAACTTGTAAAGGCAGCTGCCATATCATTTCTAGAGGCAGCTGCCGCTTCTCGGATTGCCTCAGCTTTGGTATCAGCTCTTGTTTTCTCGATCGCCCGCGCCACCTTCTCGTCGATAGTCACTTGACTGAACTTCTTTCTCTGTCTTTTGGCCTCGGGGTCCTCATTATAATAGTACTTCCACATGGCGCCGTCTCCGGTGCCGTGCACACGTCCATATTGCGGCAGCTGGCCCAGCGGGTGTCCCATCATAATGTTCATGGCCCGGTTGAAAGGAGTGTCCCACTTGTACTTCACCAACGACTGAGTCGACGAGTCGCTTTCGGCCGCAAGCTTGTGTTGCTCTCTCTGCAAAATGGAGCGTGAATCGTTTACGAATGTGACTAGAATGTAGTAGACTTCATTGATCAGAAGCTAATATATAGGTTGGTAAAAGGATAATTACCAGTAATCTCATGAATTGCCTAGTCGGCCCGTCGGTGAAAAAAAACTTTTTTGGGGGTCACACGAGAATCGGGCCCTAATTAAGTCGTGCTCCTGCTAGTCGGTGAACTCAGCCAATGGGTCTGGGATCCCCAGAAGTTCACGTTTTGCGTCCTCCTTAACCCACACGGACCTCTTTCCCATGTAACCACGACTTCCAAGGCGGTGGTTCCCCATGTTCTTTGCCTGCAGCTGCTTGCCTCTCTCCGACCTGGCCTTTTGGCAGATTCTTCATTGCAAGTCTCCTTGAACTTTTCAAAGTCCTCTAGCGTAATTTTCGGATTGTCTGCAACTATCTCAGCATAGGTTTCATGGTCTACTTCAATCGCCTTTTTCACCCTAGTTTTCCAAGCGCTCAATGCGTTGCTGAACTTCCCTAGGGCTTTGTTGTGGATTTTTTTCATGGCATCATCTTTCCATGGGTCGACATCGTCATTC
This sequence comes from Thinopyrum elongatum, assembly GCA_011799875.1. Classification (NCBI taxonomy): domain Eukaryota; kingdom Viridiplantae; phylum Streptophyta; class Magnoliopsida; order Poales; family Poaceae; genus Thinopyrum; species Thinopyrum elongatum. The sequence continues at coordinate 401,201,698 of CM022302.1, read as the reverse complement.
CGAGCAGGGAACAGGAATCTTGCATGCAACCTAGTTAGGAGCAGATGCTTCAAATGTTCGTTCTTCCGTATTTTTGTGGTGTTGATGTTAGCGGTATCCCGTAGGATGCATGCTAATTGGTTGCCGTAACACGCTGCCACTTCCCGCGGCTCTGTTGGCTCGAACTCACCGGGGTGCACCGCCGTGACCACCAGTCTTCCGGTGCTGAGCTCATTTGGTAGTAGTGACCTCTTTGCCTTCTTTCCTTCACTGGCTTGGGAGGTCCCAGCTTCCGTGCTGTCGTTAGCAACTTCATCAGGGCCCGTCTCATTGCCGGTGTTGGTGGCATCAGTATCGGCGCCGGCGCCACCACCGTCGTCGTCCGTCATGACAAGGGGGTCCTGACACCCAGCTTGTCTCTCCTGATCCGCCAGAAAGTCGAGGTAGGCGTGTGCTCGACCTTCTTGGGACTGAGAACCTCCGGCCTCATCAGTGTCGGTCATGTTTCCTAGGGTTCAATGTCGTAGTTGTTTAATTATTGACCTTTATATAATAAAGTGAATAATGACAAAAAAGTGACCTTTGTTTTGCTTGAATGTCGTTTCACTCCTGTCGCGGCAAATCTCGAGCACTCGATATGTCCAACTTTCTAGCACAAGTCATGCCGAAATTCACTGAAAAATTCATCATGACCTATGCTAGAAAGTACACATATAGAGCGCCCGAAATTTGACGGAATGCAAATGAATCAACATTTCCGGCAAAACATAGGACACCCAGAATCGGTTTCCCTGCAAACAACGAAAGTCCAGCACAACGAAAGTCCGGCACAACAACAGCAGCACAACAGGAACACAACATTCTATAGCACCTGCATGGGTTTGGGATGCTCATTTTCATTTTATTTACTCTATCAATAAAACTGAACACTCATTTTCATTTACTCTAGCAACAAAATCCAAATGGAGAACAACTCCAAATGGACTCCAATGGACTTCAAGATAAGTAGAGTAGAATGTTATATCTAGCAACTCCAAATGGACTAGAAATTGACTCCAAATACTCTAGCAACAACATGAACCAAACTGTCGCTGCATTTCATTTTAACAGCAATATGGACACTCTAACAACTAGCATTCGAACACTCTAACTAGAACAGGCTTTTTAATAGCAATATGAAATTGACTCCAAATTTATTTGGACAGCAAGCATTTGAACAACAAGCATTTGGACATCAAGCATTTCTTTTAATTAGGCCCTAATTACACAATTTATCTAACAACGGAGAAGAGGGAGGGAAGAGGGGGTGGTGCACCTCGGGGTTGGGGTCGGGGTCGCCGGTGCAGAGGGGGCGGCGGAGATAAGATGGCGTCTAGCTTCGATCTACAAAGAGACCAAATTTGGTCAGAGAGAGAGAGAGAGAGAGAGAGAGAGAGAGAGAGAGAGAGAGAGAAAGAGACCTGCCGGCGGAGATAACAAGGCGACGGTCGGTGGAGGGGACTGCTCAGGGGAGGGGCGGCACGGGGGGAGGGGCCGGACCGGGGGGTGGACCTAGGGCAGGGGGCGGCACGGGGGGAGGGAGTGTCGAGGCGGCCAGTGGCTGTCATCGGGGTTGGGTGCGGCGTCGGCGGTGGCTCAGAGAAGGGGATCCACAGAGAGTGAGAGTGAGAGAGAGGAAAGAGATAGGTGTGGCTCAGCCGGTGCTGTAGGCAACTTAGCTATAGCGCGTCCTGGCAAAACGCGCTATAGCTAAGTTAGCTATAGCGCTGCCTAGCACAAACTGCGCTACTGCTATTTTTTTAAAATTATGTGACCAGTTAGCTGTAGCGCTTGTTCCCCCGAAAAGCGATACTGATCATTATTCTTTTTCTTTTTCTTTATCTTTCATTTCATTTTCCACAACTTCCTTTCTTTTTCTTTTCCTTTTTCTTTTTCTTTCATTTGCATTTTTATTTTTCTTATCTTTCATTTGCATTTGTACAAGTTGTATAGCAGGGGTATATATAGCTCTAGCTAGGGTTTAATTTGGTCTATTGGAGCAATAACACAGTATACCCTCTGGATAATAATTAGTGTATAATATATATTACATCATTTGACCGCTAACGGCGGTATATAAAATAGATACACACAAATTATGTTAGTTTGTCAGCTTGGGCGACGACGACGCTTCAGACTAATCTTCTTCTTCCCTCTTTTTTTCGTTGTCGAATAATTGAGCCCATGGTCGTGACTTTTCCTTTTCCAGGGATTACGATCTTTCGTAGGTAATGTAGTCTTCATTCTTGTTTTGACGTATGTTTCATCGTCATCAGCATCATCTTCCCTCATCGGATCACCGTACTGGTCGTAGTCTTCCTCGTTGGCGACTCCATCCATTCCGACGATGCTCCTTTTGCCTCTCCTCACGACAACACAGCTGGGATTGCTCGGGTCGGTTATGAAGAAACATTGTGTCACATGCTTAGCGTGTACCCATGGCTCATTTTTGGCGGTGGCGTTGACGGTACCGCTATCGAAGCCGGGTATACACATGGTAGTGAAATGTCAGTTTTCTCTTTGTACATTCTTAGCCCATCTGACACAGAACATCATCGTGCTATGCAATCCAGAGTAGTCAAGCACCCATCTTCTACCCTTCCGTAATATCTTTCAATTACGTTCCCGGTAATGGCTTCCATCGTCACCCCTGAGTTTTGTTTATCACTATTTATATCTTTGTCCTCCGTGTAGAACGTGTATCCGTTGATATCGTATGCTTGATAAGTCGCGAGGTTGGTCGATGGGCCATGTGCTAAGGCGTATATGAGCGTTCCGTCCGGACATCCCTCTTCCGGGGGATTAGCAAGAACTCTCTCTTTGAACCAATGCTAGAAAGTGGAGTTGTGCTCTCTAATAACTTCAGCGTCCGTCCTGTGCACCCCACGGTCACGGTAGTTCTTTGCGATGGTCTCTTTGTGCAGTGTCACGAAATCTTCTAGCACATCTAGGTGTTGTAGCACTACTAAGTTTGCCCTGTCAAAGTCGTTTTGTCGGCCCGAGCGGACCACATTTACATCCCTCTGACCGTTGGAGTGACCTTCGCCTTCGAGCCTTCCACAGTGCTTGTTGACAGGCAAACCAACAACAGGGTCTCCGGTGCGTAGATAACTCTCACAGAAAGAGATGCACTCTTTGGTCAGATATCCTTGGGCTATGCTTCCATCCGGACAGGACATGTTACGAACGAATCCTTTGATGACCCCATTCATCCTCTCGAACGGCATCATGCTGTGCAGGAATGTCGGCCCTAGGTTGATGATGTCGTCCACGATGTGGACACATAGATGCACCAAGACATCAAAGAACGCGGGCGGGAAGTACATCTCTAGCTCATTTAGTATGACAAAGGTCTCTTCATGTAGCCTATGGAGTTGCTTCACACTGATCAACTTTCGAGAGATAGCATAAAAAAAGTGGCATAGGTCAGTAAGCGTCTCACGGACGTGTGTGTCCATAATCCGTCTAAGTGCAACCGAGAGTAACTGTGTCATCATCACGTGACAGTCGTTAGACTTCATCCTGCTGAACCTTTTTTTCTTAGTGTCCAGATATCTGCTTATCTTCCCACAGTATCGGGAAATAACTTTGATTCCAGCAAGGCACTTGAACAATTGATCGACCTCCTTCGTATCTAAGGTGAAGCAAGAGGGGGGCAATATTGTTCTTCCTTCTTGTTTACTTTCTTGCCCCTATCTTCCGTCTCCGTCTCCTCTGACGACATTTTACCGGGCATTTGGAGATCTTTCCTGATTTAAAAAAATTCCAAGTCTTTTCTTGCCTTCGGCCCATCCTTGGTCTTCTCCGGCATGTTCATCAATGTTCTAAGCAAACTCTCGAGGATATTTTTTGTGATATGCATTTGATCAAGGCTATGAGGTGTGTCGAGTTTGCGCCAGTACTCCAAGTCCTAGAAAACATATCTCGTCTCCCATACCTTCAGCAGCGGCTCCGGCGCCTTTTTCTTCATCTTTCCCGGCAAGGGGCACTCTTCCCAGTTCTTCAATAACTCATATATTTCTGCACCACTATGCTTACGTGGAGGACCTTGATGCTCAGCCTTACCATTGAATAGATCTCCACGCTTTCTCCACGGGTCATCCTTGTCGAGCCATCTTCGATGCCCCATGTACACGATTTTCGAAGACCCGCCATCTTTCGATAGCTACAGAGAAGTTGTATCATCCATGCACCTGGTGCATGTGCAATATCCGTGGCACACCTGGTCGGAGAGATAGCCGTAATCGAGATAGTCCTGCACCGTTGTGATCAGCACGGCTCTCATGTAGAAATACTATCCTTTGCTTGCGTCCCATGTCTTGGCCGGCATTGTCCATAAGGTCTGTAGCTCCTCTTTCAGTAACCCGAGATACAGATTTATATCATTTCCCGGTTGTCTCGGCCCTTGAATAAGCATAGCCATGTGTATGTATTTTTCCTTCATGCACTTCCATGGGGGAGGTTGTACATCCATACAAACACGGGCCATGTACTATGATTAGTGTTCTGGTTGCCAAACGGATTCATGCCATCACTACTAGCGCCAAGCACAATGTTCCTTGCATCATTTGCGAAAAATTCAAATTCAACTTTTAATGCTCTCCACTGGCTAGGATCTGCGAGGTGTCTTAGCTTCGGATCATCTCCATCATATAGCTCTAACTAGCTAGGGAGAGAGAGAGCTAGGGAGAGAGAGGGAGGGCATTAATGGAGGGGGTGGTCGAGGGGCAAAGAAGAGGAGAGGGAGGGCATTAATGGAGGGGGTGGTGGAGGAGCAAAGAAGAGGGGGACGAGGGGCAAAGAAAGAAAGAGGGAGGAGGGAGGCATTAATGGAGGGGGTGGTGGAGGGGCAAAGAAGAGGGGTAGGAGGGGAGCATTGAAAGGAACAAGCAAGTGCAAGAGGAGGGGGAGAAAGGAAGGGGGAGGAAGAAGAGGGGGGGAAATGTGGTAGGTATTTTGGCTGGTGACCATAGCAGCAGCGCTGGCCACCAATGCGCGCTACAACTATGGTCGCGAGCCAAAATATCTACTGGTAAGTTCTACTGGCTATAGCGCAGGGAGGAAAAACATGCTACTGGTAAAAGTTTACACACAGAAGAAATAACAGTAGCGCATTTCTGAGAACGGGTGCTACAGATCTTGATTTAACAGTAGCGCTGGGTAGACGACCGGCGCTGCTAATATTTATTGATCTGGTGGTGTGGTGTGGCACAGTTACCAGTAGCGTGCCTAGGGGAAACCAACGCTGCTGCTAAGACATACCAGTAGCGCGCTTTGTACCCAGTGCTACTGGTAATTACCAGTAGCATGGTGCCCCAAACAAACGCTACTGGTAAACTTCTATGTATAAGCATTTTCCTAGTAGTGCTGGCCTGTAGTAGTAATCTGGGTCAATGTCACTATGACCAACAATCCAACATGACTAGTGTCTGTTCCTAGGGCCAGAATTTTGAAACCCTGTGAACTTTACAGGTACTAAAGATTACTGAAATATCTGAACCACTAAGTGTAGGTAGAACTCAGTACACAACAAACCCTAATGACAATCCTGCCTAATGAGTAATGAATCAATTAGAAAATGGGTGATGAGGAGTGGCTGCTGAGTGTTGAGGATGTATCTCAGGATAAATCAGGTTGGCTTAGCGGGTGCTGCACGCCTGAGCCCTGAATAGACTAGGAAGGTAGGCACGGCGGCGCGCCCGGGACGCGGTGACACTGTTGGGTGAGCGGCTCTTGACCTCCTGTTAGTCCGGCGTCTCCTCCTAGAGTCATGCCGTCTGAGTACGGCAAGTCACCGGTGAGGCAGGTGGCTGGGGGCGAGTAGAGATCGGAAACGCAGCAGAACAGAGGGGAATCGGGTTCTGGGCCGACCCAAAATCCCAGGGTGGGCCATGGCCCACCGTGGGCACCCTGTAGATCCACACCCCAGCGGCGTACATGCATTTTCGAAACTAAATTAGGAACATTTAGCTGACCAATTAAACGACCCTGTTTTAATAATATCAGATTCGTATTTGAACAACTAAGCTTGTTTAGCTTGATGGGTGGAGCAGTGCTATTATGACACAAACACGTAGGCTGATCGTATTGTGATCATAAAAGGGGGGAAACCCTAAGCATGATCAATTAAACCCTATTATGACTGTGCCATGGCAGATTTGAAGCTGCAAACCGCAGAAATGCTATTTAGCAACCATTGTTTGCTTCGAACTAAGAACTAAATTCTAAGAGTTGAAAAGAAAGTACAGTAACCAAGTTACGATCTATTTTCTGGTTGAGATCAAAAAGTTGAGCAGATATGAAGTAGTACCACCTCTCTTGCGGCGCCGTGTAGGCATCGGGGGTGCGATGGCTGTCGGTGGCGTTGAAGCAGATCTGCGACGGTAGACGGGTGCATCGGGGGATAGGTCCTGTTGCGGTGGACGAGAAGGTCGTGGGAGTGACCCCGGCAAGGAGGACGATGGCACCGATGAAGCGAGAGGACGCGATGCAAGGCTCCTGGTCCATCGCCGTGGATGAGAAACGTCCATCTCTAGCAGTGTACGACGCGGTCTTGGTAGGCGCTCCCGCATGGTGGAGGACGGCAGCGATGGATGGGGTGGAGGACGGCGGCGATGAATGGGGTGGAGGACGGCGGCGATGGATGGGGTGGCGGATGAAGGAGGCTGGTGTGGGGATGGTGTTCTATCACAGACGGTGTATGAATGGGAAAATGGAGGGAGAGGTACGGGGAACCATGTTTTTGGGACGCGCCTGTCTGAAATATGGGAAAGTTACAAACTTAGCCCCCGTTTAAAATTTGGACGTCTCGTCGGTTGGGGATAGGACGGTAATCTTGCATCTCCCCAATATTTGCCCAGAGCGATTTCGGGCGAGGAGAGGGTATTTTGGCGCCCAAGGTTGGCGCCCACGGTGTGTGAACGGGGCTGACAGGTAGGGCGGTTGTGTCACGTCTGAGAGAAGTTACAAACCTGCCCCTATTAAAAATATTTGCCTACATCAATTTCGGCCGAGTCGAGTTTGTTTTGCCGCCCATCGTGTATGAATGGGGAAATGGAGGGAGGGACAGAGGTCTTTCGGACGAGCTTTAATCAAATGTGTTTTGCCACCCACGTTTGGCGCCCACCGTGTCTGAATGGGCTCAGAGGCGGTCGTGTCGCGTCTAATTGAAGTTACTAACCTACCCCTATTGAGAGCAGTGGAAATCGGGCCGATGGAATGTCCGTGTAAGGGGTAAATAGTAATTTCCATCTCGCAAACACTGGCTTCGGGCAGCCGACGTGGGATTGGATATTTTGCCGCTTCTTTCAAATTTTGGGACAATAAGCATTCATGTTTACCATGGCAACAAATTCGAATCCATTTTGTATTCTTATACAAATCTTTATAAATCATTCTATGTTTTTTTATATATCTTAAAAAGCACAACAAAGATGTATTCCACTATCATATATGAATATGATTTACAAATGCCGATACTCAAATTCAGAAGGTAGAATCCAGTTTAAGGTGAATTCGAATATTTGAAACCACTTTATGTCCAACTCAAGTGTAACATTCATGACACACGCAGCATATAGTGTACTCCCATTTAGATATGTACACAAGTGATGTCTCAAGATTCAAAATACTGAGTCAATCAACCAATAATGTACAAAACTAACAGACATATAAACACTTATAGAGTATATGGATCAATAATATCAACTAACATACATAAGCCAGGCCGTTGTACTTTTTTTGCTAGAAGAGCATCATTTTTTAGCAAAGCTAGTACAGCATCTTGGCCCTTTCAGATGCGTGCCACTTAAGGACCATCTATACTACTATTATTGCTGAATGCACATTCAGCCCGATTGGCATATTTGTAGGTCTGGAATAGCAATCAAAATGAAATGTCTCAGAGTCTTATCAATTAATACAGACCCGTGCTAAAAAAAATTACAAACAAAAAAACAATTATTACAAGATCTCTAAAACAAATGGTTTGATCGATTACATGAACAAACAACATAAAGGTTATTCAACGATGGAAAAAACATTTCACCTATGATTTACCAAGTGTGAATTTAATTTCATTTTTTCCTTCAGGACGTTAACAATGCGGTCAGTCTCAGCTTGCTTCGTTTTGAAATCCACCAAATATTTAATGGTTGTCTTGAGTACTGCTTGTGATTGTGTTGTTTGCTTCCTGAACCTGTCAACTTCATCTCTAAGTGCAGAAGCATAATCTCTTTCTACCAATAGTTTAGCCTCTAGAGCATCAGCAGTTGGCAATTCATGATGCACGATTGGGCCGGTGCCACTGTTGTGGGATGATACAACGTCCATGGGGCTAACCTGTTTAGCCATTAAAGTTTCGATTGGATTCCGAAGAGTTGAAGTTAGCAAAACATCTCAACTGGGAGTTAGAACAGAAAACTAGTTAAACAAACAAGGAATTAAAGTGTTTCGATTGGATGCTGAAAAGTAGTTATTAACATCATTGTAACCGGTTGCAGCAACAAAGCAGTTAAACAAACAAGTTTTGCAAAAGGTACCTGTTGTGGCATTGGAGTTTCTCCTGGATCCTGAAAAGTTGAGTAGCCAGTAATGTGATTAGAGAAACCGGTTGCAGCAGCAAAGCAGTTGAACAAACAAGTTTTGCAAAAGGAACCTGTTGTGGCATTGGAGTTTCTCTTAGATCCTGAAAAGTTGAGTAGTCAGTAACTTGATTAGAGCAACAAGTTACAGCAGCAAACCTGTTACACAAATATATTTTTGAAAATGTACCTGTTGTGCAATTGGACTTCCAATTGGATCCTGAAAACTTGAAGTTGGTAAGATAATTACAGCAACAAGTTACAGCAGCGAACCAGGTAAACAAGGAAGTTTTTGAAAACATACCTGTTGTGCCAACGGAGTTTTAGTGGGATCCTGCAAACTTGAATGTTAGCAATCGTAAATAAAGTGTTGCAAGAGCCATAAGAAACTAACATCAAACTAGTAAAACTAACCAGTTTTGGCAACATCTTTAATTACACATGAACTAGTAAAAGTAACAAGTTCTTGGCAACGTATTAAAGTAACAAGTCGGTACCGTTTACCAGCAACACAGACATCTGTAAATATCTTTGATGTATGCAAAATGATTTCGACACATATATCTATAAGTTAAAAAGACGTTGTCGCTCATATAAACCTGACAATTGTCTGTCTATGAACATGCAAACATTACTATTGCTACAAGTGATAACAGCAAACCATTTAAACAAACAGGGTATCAGAATGTAAATTACACATGAATTTTGCTGCACCCTAGAAGTACATATGACCAGCTATCTACGTGCTTAAGTAGCTATTTAAGTTCAGGCAAACACGTAATTCTTAATAGTAAGTATCAAACACATAGCTAGGCACAGTCTATAATAGGATTAACAGGCTATGGCATTATGTAATCAGTAGAAAACTAAATTAAGCCAAGCAACATAATTGAACAATTTTGCAATCAGTGGCTAACTAAAATTCCGAGAAGCAGGTAACTGAACATATGCTAGCTCTTTGTACAGGCACACTACAACTTCTTTTTCACTTACAAGGTTCTACGAAGGAGTCCATGGCATCAATTGCTTGGATACGCAGTCCCAATACTTCATTCTTCCTACACTGCATTGGTAAGTCGAATGGTTAATCTGATAAGATGGTGCGTCCTTGATATGTTATATGAGGACGGGTTGTCAGACTAGTTGTAGCAACACACATCACACAGGCTTTTACTGTATATTTCAGGCGATTACATTTGGCATATCGAGATCTAAGCAATCTACAATAGGATGAAAAGACTGACATCCTTCACATTATGGGCGAACTCAGTTCATAGAAATAAGCAATTCAACCATTATGTGGGTAAATCAAAAGCGCCACTGGAATATTTTTCACTACCCCAATCATAGACGCAAAAAGGGGCGACACCACCATAGGGGCTGGTATGCGCGGTCGCCTCGAGTGGCTGGAAAGTGCGCACCTAGTTTGAGTCGTCCAGGTTGTCCCAGGCTAGTTTTGTTCATCCAAGCGCACGAGCAGGAAATGTAAACATGAAGAAAAATGTTTCAATTTGGATGGGCCAATAACGTAAGTGCAAGGCAGGCCCTATAGCAGGCTCGCGGCCCAAATGAGCGCCTCCCATATCAAACGACAGCAGGAAAATCCCCAATTCGTTCACTCCAGCCTCCAGTATGGTTCGCTCCTAACCTAGCCACTGCTGGACAGACCGACACAACACTTCCTCGCGCCCTCGTTGGATGCCGGTCGCCGGGTTTCAAGCAAATGGAAGGACAAGAAGATGAAGATCCAACCCTGGGTGTAGCCTGCATGGGAGGCAGCGGCGGCAGCACGGGTATGACATCGAGCTTGCGCAAACGGATAGTCGCAGCTTGCAAGAGCAGCATGCGCAACGAGCAGGTACATCACATCCCTGATTATATCTAATTCAAATGTTCAATTTCTGGCCAATAGTTAAACCTGACGGTGTTGTAAAACTGCTTGTATGTAGGAAATCTATAAGAAAATGAAACCAATTTCTGCTTATTTTATAACTCCCCCAATCAATACTGAACTGACTGAACCTGATGTGTCTAATCAAGTTTCTGGTGCAAACATACAAGCTCATGTTGTTCTTGAGCCTGAAGTGTCTAATGAATAGATTGCTAATGAAGGATTTGATGCAAACATTTTACATGCTCCTGGTGATGAACATATAGTGTCTAATGAGGGATCTAATGCAAGCATTTGGCAAGCTCCCATTGAAAGATTTAGTGTCTAATGATGACCTGCTATGTTGAGAGAGAGAGATAGATATTTGCAGGAATTGATGACAAGCAAATTATAGTACATTTTCATGGCTTGACGAAATGTCGAGGCCATCTACCATAAAGTCCCCATATCATGACAACCTAGCATAAATACTTTTCTAATCTGTTGTTTGAAACTATTGGCATACTTGTGCAGGATAGATATATTGATATGCAGTTTGCGCACTGGTTATAGGTGCAATTACACTTGGATATTTTCGGCCAGAAAACGAATAATTCAAGCAGGTACAGTCCATGTTAGTAGTCCTTGTACACCATGTTGCATTTTGTGTTTTTGGTGTTTATATCATTTAGTGTTTTATAATCTGGAACTACTTTGGATCATTAGCTGGTTTTCAAAGTGCATGTAGCTTCACATTTCTCAAGTTATGTTGATTTCCGGAGTGCAAGTGCCTTCGTATTTTTTTATGTTAAAATTTCACCACTGGTAACTTGAATTCGTGGATCTTCCACTGCACACAAATCATACACGCAGGCCAGTATGAATTAAATGAAATGTAGGGACTTACGCTAGCTCATTGTATAGGCTCACTGCAGCTCTGCTTGCGCTTGGGATGTTCCATGTACAAGTCCATGTTACCACTTGCTTGGATGTGCAGGCCTTGTGCTCCTTGCATCCCCTTTGCATTCTTGACACGGCGAATGGTTGATCAAATGAGAGGAATCGACCTTGTTGTTGTACCGGAGGACAGGTACTTACAAGGTTATACCGGCGTGCAGGATGTGTACCAGATCACGTAGTGCTGTCATGCTTCACTAAAAAATGGGTTTTCTTGTTTCAGATGATATCTCCAGAAGAAATAAGAGTTAAAGTCAGAGTTGCATAGGCATGTAAGCTAAGAGAGCAGTAAAAGGATATCCAAACATCGTCGTAACAGTGCACAAGGGAGTGATATGTGGATACCTAGTTTGGGCCGGTGTTTGGGCATGCTCGCCTAGCTAGAGTGCGGGTCACTTCAAAGCCGTTGAGGGTGATGCGCTGGCGTTGGCTGGCCGTGTACGGATGCAGATCTCGAGCGGCAGCGGAGCGCTATGATGTGGTGGACGAGGCCATTGGTGAAGCACCAACGGCGTCGGGGGGGGGGGGGGTGGAGGTGCGACGATGTTCTCAGTGAAGTAGCCCCGGTGAGGTGGGAGACGGCGTCGGTGAAGCGCACCTAATGCGGTGGAAGTCCGTGTGTGTGAGGCACGTCGGCTGCGGCGGCCGATGTTGTGGGTGGACCACCCAGTGCGGTGGACGAGGGGGTAGATGAGGTAGCTCCGGTGCAGTGGTGAAGCGCGACCATCGTCTTCGTCGTCGTCGTCTGGCACAGAGGTGGGGAAAGAGACGAGATGAAGGGTGATTCAAATTTTGCTTGGGATGGCGGCGAATTAGGGATTTGAGAGCTCTGGGCGCGGAAGGGGATGGGGGAGAAGGGAGATTTTGCAGGGCTAGAATTGTGGCCGCCAGATATTTCAATCCGAAACGTGGAAGCGCGAACTTTTTTTGTCGTCATTCCTTTTTTTGGGGGGGGGGGAGGGGTTGGGTGCTAGCGTCCATACGACACACGCGACCACCATGAGACGACCCTGGTCTGCCTGGTGCGCCTACATTTGAGAATGCAAATGAATCTTCTCTCATTGGCAAACGAATCTTGTACTTTGTATTACCATGCCCGTGTTTTTCTTGCAAATAATTAGTCCTTCGAAACGAGATACTATGAATTAATTAATGAGTTCTTTGAATTAGAGTGTGTTTGTCACATAGCGATCTCGAATTCTAACGTGGATTTTGCATTTCAGGGTATCCACGCTACTTTTTTTAATACAAAATCATATATGTATAAGATGAACACCATGGTAGTGAGAAAACTTTGGATGGATTCAAGCATATGACCACACACATACAAAATACCACAACAATCGAGTCAATATCAACCTTTCCAAACCTAGTATGGCACGAATTTGAAATAAATATGGAAGCCATATGCATGGTCCACAATTCAAATCTTACAATGTACACTAAATTAAAACATCAATATTAAGTCTAGTACTATCTACATTCAAATGTTGTTTTTAGGCCCCCCCCCTCGGCACACACGATACATACTTCCTTTATTGATCAATCTTCCTCTCCTAACCACCTTACAAAGCTATTGGTTTCCGCACGTTCATTCTTTCTCTCCATGTTTCGATCTCTAACTCTCACACACCCGCCATTGCACTCCATGTCGAGCTCTCTCTCTCTTCCCCTCCCACCCTCTCTCGGTAGATACATGCATTGCCTATCTAGACCCCCCCTCCCTCTCGTGTGCACGCACGCACATTGTCTATCTAGGTCACTCTTGAGAGACTGTGTCACTCTTTCTTCTGCATAGTGGCCCACACTCTCTTAATCTCTCTCTCTCTCTCTCTCTCTCTCTCTCTCTCTCTCTCTCTTTATCTAAGTCTCGATTAACCTCGCTTTCTCTCACACACAAATGATATATCTCCCTGTTCGGGCCTCGATCGACACAGTCTATACTCTCTCATGCAGATTGTCTATCTAGATCAGTTTCTCCAAGCCGTTCCACTCATTCGACCTCATGGTGGCCCACGCTCACTCAATCTCTCTCTCTCTCTCTCTCTCTCTCTCTCTCCCTCTCTTTATGCATATCTCGATTGACCTCGCTCTTTCTCACACACAAACGATATATCTCCATGTTTGGGCCTAATTCGACATATTCATAGTGTATACTCTCCCACGCACATTGTCTATCTAGGTCACTCTCTCCAACCTGTCTCACTCTTTCGATCGCATGATGGCCCACACTCGCTCAATCTCTCTCTCTTTATCTATGTATCGATTGACCTTGCTTCCTCCCAAGCACAAACGATATGTGTACCTGTCTGTGACCGGATCATCTCTCAAGCTCTCTCTTCCAGCCCTCACCCTTCCCAACAGCTCAATGGGACAATATCTATCCATAGCATATATATCTTTTCAACGAATGTCGGGGCACACTCACTCTGTCTCTCTATCTATGTCTCGATTGACCTCGCTTTCTCATGCCGTCTATTCCACACATTGAAGCTACCTCTCCATCCCTCGCAGAGCTGGAGCTATTAACATTGCGAGGGGGACTCCAACCTTCGATTAATTTGTGAAGGCATTTACTCCGGTGGGTTTAGAATATATTTTTGTAACATTCGCCCCACAACTACTCCAGACACCGTTGCAACCCCCACCCCTCCCCCAATTGTTACCATCTGGATCGGTCACCGCTCTCTCACACGCTCTTTCTAACCTTTCACGTCGCACCATGGAAATTTTGCCAAAAAAACTCTGGAGTTCTCTTTAATTATTACAAATAAGCTACAAACTACACACCTAGAGTCCACCTGTAATGGAACAAATTTCGACCCAGAAATTAAAGTGCTACAAACTACACACCGGGGGGCCCAACTGTCATGGAGCAAATTTGGACCCATATCTACACCCCTATATAGTGTGCGAATAACTTTGAAAGATGGTCATTGGATGAAGCCAATCCGATGGTGCAGAGATGGTAAATCCGAGCACCACATTCTGCCACATGTACAATCTAGAAGACTGCATGGTTGAACTTAAGCATAATGCACAAACCTCAAAACACAAGCACTTCTCCTTTGTTCTAGAATCTTCTGTATCATAATTGCCCAATTTCCTTTTTTTTAATTAATTGCCATTATTTGTTTTTACTTTATGCTCTACAATGCACAATTCCATGAATCTTAAAATGGATTTTTTTTTTATAAAACTTATTGATTTTGAATGAGATGAACTATAAGAATTAAACGAACATCTACATCATGCATATATTAATCAAAGCTTACATGCTATGGTGTGGTATTTATTCATAATTTGGTTGCCAAATCTCATGCGTGCAATGCACGCGTACCTTACTAGTATAAATTAAAAATGGAAAAGGACGAGGATCGAACATGCGACCAGGGCCTTCAAGCCGCACGTCAATAGGCAACATAGTAGCAACGTTTGTTGTACTCCCCTTTGTTGATATAATGTTTTTATATTACCACAGCCTATTTAATGGACAACATGTTTTTATATTAACTTTAGTACATTAGTGGGACTGGCTCGTCAGCACGTACTATTCCACTGCACTTACTGGTGGGTTCCATGTCTGCTCTCTCTCTCTCTCCTCCCCTTCTACGTTTAGACGCACGGGCAAAC
This sequence comes from Thinopyrum elongatum, assembly GCA_011799875.1. Classification (NCBI taxonomy): domain Eukaryota; kingdom Viridiplantae; phylum Streptophyta; class Magnoliopsida; order Poales; family Poaceae; genus Thinopyrum; species Thinopyrum elongatum. Next base: position 401,186,638 of record CM022302.1, on the reverse strand, counting down.
ACGAAGAACACGTGGGCGGTGTGGCCGTTGACCGAAACTGGACGCGTTCACAAGTTACGACACCAATTTCTTGTAATACTAGCACTAGTATTGGAGTATGTAACAAGTTTAGGAACAAAACTGACCGTGACAGACAAGTTAGGCTAGTAGTATCTACTAACAATTAAATGCGTGGATAAATAGATGTATCGCCTATAGTGCTCGAACAAGGGGACTGCTCGCGCCCTACAAGTATTTGGAACTGGCTTCCCTAAAAAAAATTTGGAATTGACGTGGTATTTAATATGAAATGTTTGCGATGAGAAGGAATACATGTCGCTTGATGATGTTTTATATTTAATTTGATACGGCTCTAGCAGAACATTCAATCGATCAAACCATAGATTTCATTCAGTCTGACTGCGACTTTACATGCATACCACGATCGAACTAAAATAAACGCAAATAATAAATGCCAAACGTTCGGATTTTAAGCATGGCAATCCGAATGTTTTTCATGGCATATTTAGATCACACGGCGGCGGCGGAGGCGTCTTGCGGCGGGAAGCGGCTCCTCTGCCGTGCTCTATGTGTCGTCGGGCCACTGACCGGCGGCGAGGGCGGCATCTTGCGCCGTTGTTGGCGTACTCCTGGACATTGGCCCTAGCTTCAAGGAAGGCCAGAATGTTCTGGACTTTGTTCTCCAGGAGCCAGTCAACTGGTAGGAGGAGGCGACTGGCGTTGGTGCAAGGAAGCGGTCGACGGCAGCGATCCATGCCGCTGAGGGGGGCACTGGCACCGGTGTGGGGACAGGCTCTGGCAATGGTGCGGCAGAGACATTCGGGTGCACGGGCACTGGCACGGGCGCGCGCGTTAGTGCAAGCGCAGGCGCATGCACTGGCAGGTGCATGGGCGCGTGAAAGTCAGCGAGGACCTCGTGGAACCCCGTGGTTTCAAGCTCAGCGACAATGTGCGGCTCCCAGACCATCAATGCCATGGGGATGGGCACTGGCGTAGTCGGGGCGACGGGAGCTGGAACAGGCGCGGCGCCTTCCCGCAAGGCCAGTTCAAGCTCGTCCCAAAGCACCTTATGTTCTTGAGACTCCGGCTGGGTGTCTTCCTCAGGAAACTGGAAGACTAAGGGCAGACGATCATGATGCGGCATGGCGTACGGTGAGGTCAGGTTGGTTAGAGGTAGACGACAGGAGAATCCGAGAGGAAGAGAGAAGATTGTAGTGAGACCGGGGAGTGCGGGGGTGATTGAAACGGCGGTGCCGGCGCCATTAAAAGTAGGGGCAGTTGGGAGGAAGGTGGGCAGCAGAGCTTGGTCAAAGGGCTCGCCTCCCGGTGAGCCTACGCAGCGGCCTGCTCGGACGCCTCCCGGTCAGCCGGCGCAGTGGTCTGCTCACACGCCTCCTGTCAACTCACAAGCTTGCTCGGACTGCACCTGCCGATGAGAAGTGGGACTCATGGCGGCACGTAGGTCTAACGCCCATGTTTTGAATAGTGAAACCGTTCATGTTAATGTGACATGTCTTTGTTCCAAAATACCTTGGCTCTTCATTTGTGCAACTTTTCATAAGCAGCTTGTCTCAAATTGAACAAACAAATACGACAGCCTATTTGTGCCATTTCACATGACCATGCTCAGTTTCATGAATTTCAGGTCAGTTTTGGATTTTCTGGAATTTAAAATCCAGGATTCGAAACAATATCATAACCTGCATCATGAAAGAAAATTTCAAGCCATACATCTTTACTGTTGTAGATGTTAATATTTCTTAAGAAAGGATTTGGTCAAACATTTTGCTTAGTTAGACTTTAGACAAGTTATATATGCAGAGTAAAAAGATAATCCCTCCATACCAGTGCATTGCCTGATATAGTAACTCTAGTAGGCACGAACAACGCACGAACAAAATCAACAAACAGAGCTCCATTCTGTGCTCATCCTGGTGTAGTACTATTAGTACTAGGCAATGGAGTTGACGAGTGACCTTGGGTAGCGGTGACCAAGGGAATTGAACCGTGCTTAGCACGGTAGGTAACGTGGGCTAGTTACTAAAGCATCCCACCATTTTTCATCGGTTGTCATTATGGACCGGGGACATGAGGGGAATTTCCTAGGGCTGGAATTCTCGCCGACAGATATTTCGACTAGAAACGCGGAGGCTCGAGTGGTGGCGCGAAGTTTAATACTATCATGGTTTTTTTTGTTGGGGTTGCCTAATGTGCGTACCACGCACGCCACCACCAGGACACGAGCCCGGGTCTGGCTGGTACGCCGTCGGGTGCTACCATTCAAGAATGCGAAAGGAATCTTTTTTTAAATTGCCGAATGAATCTATATGTATTACAAAGCCCGTATTTTCCTTGCAAATAACTGGTCATTCCAAAAGGCACGGTAATTGATTTATGATGAGTTCTTGAACTAGAGTAAGTTTGTGATATAGTGATCTCAACGTGGATGTATGACCATGCATGTATGACACAAATTCAAAACTAAAATGTAACCCATGCATGGTCCTTAATTCAATATTTAAAATTCACAATAAATTGAAACATGAATATTAAGTCTAGTACTATGTACATGCAAATGTTGTGTTTAGGTCTCTCCATCGACACCCCCCAACCACCACACATACTTCATGTATCGATCAATCTTCATTTCTTTGTTAATAGAGCTATTGGTATCCGACACACGCGCGCTCATTATTTCTCTTCACGTTTCGATCTCCATTTATGTCACACCAGCCCACACATTCTCAACAAATGTATTTCTCACACACAACCTCGTCGTGCCCTCCATGACAAACCCTCCCACTCTCTCTCAAGACACGTACGTTGCCTTTGTAAAACACCTTCACCGTGCGCGCACACACAAACTCTATCTAGGCCACTCTCGGTAACTATCTCCCTCCAGCCCTCACTGCAGCTTCGCCGCACGATATCTCGGTGTATCGTCTTTAACATTCGAGTGTACGCTAGGCCACACTCACTCGATCTCTCCCTCTATAAATGACTCGATTGACCTCGCTTTCTTGTGTCGTCTCTCTCACACCTAGACGCTCCCACTACACCTCTTGCATAGGCGGAGCTATGTAGATTGTCGGGGGGTAACCCCTCGACCTTAGATAAAATTGTGAAGCTCTGTTTAGGATTGTTTAGATTATATTTTTTGAACATTATATTTGTCCCCACCCTCCCAAACACCGATGGGTTGTGCACCCCCCCGAGAGAATATCATGTGCCCCCACACCTTAGATGCTATATGGAGCGTGTAGATCTGAGATATAGAGGCACAAAAGATGTCTTAATATTTTTACAAGAAACCTTAATTAGTTTGGGAATTGCACACAATTAGTACCAAAACTACTCAGATGCCCTTGGATCCCATATCCAATGGCCTCGAAGCTCGTATGATCGTAGCATCTAAGATGAGGGAAGACCTCATATTCTCTTCTTTTTAAGAATATCATGTGCTACCACACCATAGATGTTGTGGTGATACAAGCTCCTCAGAGCCGTTGGATCTGAGATCCAACGACTCCTTGATGGTTCAAATGTTTTTACAGAAAAGCCCCCAAAGAGTTTGGGCGCAGCCCACAAGCACAAAGTCTACTTAGATGCCATTGGATCTCAGATCAAACGACCTCGAAGCTCATATCACTGTAGCATCCAAGCTGCAAGAGTACCTGATGTTTTCTCGCACTGGGGAATATGAGGTGCTCCCACACCATAGATTCTATGGTGATACGAGTTCCCGGGTGATCTAACGGCTCGCAGTAGGAGGTTTGAATGTTTTTGCAATATAGGCCTCAAAGAGTTTGGAAATTGCGCAGAAAGTACAAATACTAAGCACATGGCATTGGATCTCAGATCCAACGACCTAGATGCTCGTATCACCGTAGCGGCTAATTAAGCTGCGAGGAGCACCTAATATGAGCTACTGGGAGCCGTTGGATCCAAGATCCAGCGGCTCACACGAGGCCTGAATGGTTTAAAAAAAACCCTTGGAGAGTTTGGAAATTGCGCATAATTACAATGACTACTCCCAAGCCATTGGATCTCAGATCCAACGACGTAAAATCTCGTAGCACCATAGCATCTAAGCTGCGGGGAGCATGTGATATTCTATGCCGCTGTCATTTTTGTTCCTAAACTTGCAAAATAAGTGTAACCGGTGCCGTAACTTGTCTAACCGCGCAAAGTGTTTGTGCAAAAAACCATCCTACACTGAAATATCTAAACAACACACGGGAGGCCCACTTGTCATTGATCAAATTTGGACATAAAACTAACAAATCTGAAGGACGAGATTCGAACCGGCAACCTAGAGTACAAAGCATACGTCGATAGCCTGAAACCATCTCTCTCATTCCTCTCCATCTAGTAGTACAACCTTTAGACGCACGGGCACACACGAAGAGCGGCGCGAGCTTGCCATGGTGTTATTATAACTAAAAAAATGCTTGGAAAATAGATGAATCGCCTAGAACAAGAGACGTTATGGCTGGTCGAGCCGGAGCTAACCACACCTATCCTCCATGCCACGTTAGCATGATGAAGCTGTGTGGCTAGTGGGGTGTTTTTGACTGACTAGGTGGGTCCCGAGGTCGAACCATAGGTAGTTTGATACAGGTTATTTTTACACGCACATTTTTCCTCCGTGCCGAGATGTGGCACACCCTACCGCGCGGTTTCTGGGTCCTCCCGGGTGGTGCACACATATTTTCTTCCTTGCCGAGACATGGGAGCCCTACCGCGCATTTTCTAGGTCCTCCTCGGTCGTAGCGCCGAAGCAAGTAAATGAGTCGTCAAATCACAAAAGCCCACCTTTCCCGCCGAGTACATCAGTGAAGCATGGTGGCTAGCTAGTGGGGATAGTGCGACCGAGTAGCTAGGTCGCCGCCACATTTGTTTTTTCACCCCTTTTTTTCTCTCCTTGCCGGCAGGTAAATTTAAATATCCACCGCTGCGTTGCACTGGTCTTTGGGTGAGGCAAGCGCGGCAGGATTTTTTTTTGATTGACGGGAGCAGGCGCGGCAGCAATTAGTCATGATGACTCCGCCTGTAAAACCCACTGCTCCCTGAAGTGAAAAGTCGTCGACTGGTGTTTTCCCATGGTGAAAACCAAAAGATTCACCCCGCTCCTCGGCTGGCTCCCTCCGCCTTCCCGTAGATTGCATTGCCTTTTAGCCGTTTCACCCCCTGTGCTTCCTCTCCCCATTGCTTCTACCTGGTTCCATGGCGGCGCACCAGATGATGGACTCTGAGGTGAGGCACTTGACACAGGAGCTCCATGCCAAGGATGCGGAGCTCAGGGCCAAGGATGTGGAGCTCCGTGAGCTCAAGGAGGAGAGGAGTGACATGCTCCTCCTTTATGTGCGGGAGTTCACGAAGCTTCAAAAGCGGCAGACGTCCACCAGAAAGATGCTTGACATGTCAGCGACGTTGCTGCAGAAAGCGGGAGATACGATAGGCGGTCAGGCGAGCCGGCTGGAGCACGAGCGGGCCGATCGTGACGAGGTCCAGGATCGCCTCAACGACTTGTTGGACCATGTTGCCATGCACGTGTTGCGGCTGCATGATGCCTACCGTTGTGCCAGCGAGACCATGCCGGTCGTCGGGCTAAACCCGTTCGACCATCCCATCAACTTCAATGAGCTGCTGCTTCCTAACCTGGTCTCCTTCTTCACCTATATCTCCGAGGAGTTGAGATTCTCCGTGCGATGGTGGGGGCGGAGCTGGAAAGGGAGGGGTTGCGGGCGGCCGTCGCCATTGCCGGGCGAATCCTCTCAGGGCTTCGTCACCGGAATCCACTCGTTCCATTGGACGTCGTCTTTGACGAGCTGGCTCCCGTCGACCGGGAGCGGGCTCTGCGGGCGGTGGCACCCTGCATCACCAACGTCGTGCGCCTCGAGAAGCAGAGGGACTTCGGTGGTGTTTAGCGTCCTCTGCATGGGCATGTCTCGGTGCAACATGACTGTTGGATCAAACTCAGACGGTGCAGATCAGTCACTGTTGCACAAAGCGTGCGGGTGTGTTTGGTTGCATTCTCATCTCAATATAGTTGTTCCCTCTTCGTTCATGCTCATCTTAGCACCCCTCTTCATGCATGCTCCTAGTGTATTTGTGTTAACCTAGTGTGGACTCATGCATCCTTCATGCACTCTGCCAAACACCCAAAAGTGGGTCGAGAAGGGAACTTTTGCTCCCATGCACCCTTCATACACCCTACCTAACACTCATTCGTGCTTCATATGATTCATGTTCCGTGGAGTACTGTAGCACCGTACTCTCCGTGCGCTGTAGACCTACTTCTGTTAACATTGATCTCACCGTTCATTCTCGACCGGACAGTAAAAAAAGGGGCATGTTACATTACTGTTCATAGTTGACATGCGCACAACATCATTTTTTATCGTCATATCATACTACACTAGCAACAATATTATGGTACTAACATATGAACCACTGCACATGCCTAGTAGTAGGAGTACTGTGTGTTCAAGTGGCTGCCATGTTTCGCACTCCTCCGTCGTAAGAGTGGAAATGCTCGCTGTAATCATTTTTGTTTTTCAGGAACAGTGGACACACTCTACCCCACGGATCCTCCTTGACGGTCATCAGGAACCTTGCTACTCACTTTCGCCGACGTGTGGGACAGCTAGCATCAGGGTCCACTTGCCATGCACTAAATTACTCCGTACTAGAGTGCACAACTGCACGGTAGACTACCCCGGTCGAAGCGCCGCAGTAATGCCCAATGAGCCGTCAAATCACAAAACCCCCACCTTTCCAGCAGTAAGTTGGACGGATGAAGCAACCATCATTTCACACTTCTCCCTCAGCTTCCTCTCTTGAAGAAAACCCCAACCCGCTTCTCCCTCATCTTGTTCCTCATTTCTTCAAGAAAACCCCGACGGGCTTCTGCCATTGTTCTTCTCTCCCAAAGAGGGAAAGGTGAGTGCATCAATGGTGTTGCTTCTGGCCAAGGCCCGATCTTGCAACCCAGTGACTGATCCTATAACTCCCTCTCTATTCTTCTTTTGGGTTTGTGATTATGGTTCTTTTCTTTTATTTCTATTTGACAGTTTCTTGATGGACCCTAGAGCACCGGCCGAAGTGATGTCTATGGCTCTGGCCAAAACCATCGAGGCTCAGGGTACAAAGAAGCGCAAGCACCCCGCCGAGACTACCGCAGACAAGCTCAAGGCCATCGCCCTGTCCAAGCCCGCCTCTCCGGGATCCCTCGTTAAGCCAGTCCAGGTAATATCTCTTCTTGACAATCTTTTTGGCGATCTTGATCGTGTTTTTTCATATAACACGCGGTACTAGTACTAGTACTAGTACTAGTAGTACAACTTTCTGGGTGATCTTGCATGTGATTTTTGTGTGCCAAATGACGGTTCTAAATTGCTCCTTTGACCAAAACATGCGAGAGGTTGACAACATATGATTTTTGCACATAACACTGATTTCTTATAGATTACTTTCAACTACTTTATGAACATCAATGCTAGCTGTAGGAAATGCAATATTTTAGCTTTCATGCCTTTGAAGAGAGTATAGTAGCCTCAGTAACTTGTGTTATGGATATTGCAAGGTATCCCTCTGCTCTCATGCCTTTGAAGACATGTTCTAGCATCTTTGTTCACTCATTTATGTGCGTATATGTAGTCTTTTATGGAGTAAAATATCAAAAATCATCTTATATTTCTGAACGGAGGTAGTAATAAAATATTTGGTTTTTGTTTGAATTAGAACCAGGTCCGTGGTGGAGATGAAGTTCTCAAAGTCATGCCGTGTGAACTGGAAGACCTGAGGATGAGTTCTACTAGTAAACTATCCAGCTGATGTGTCCTTGTCACCACGTGTCATGAACAAGTATTTTCCTGTAGCATTGTTGTCAGGCGTGTTCTCGAGGGTGTACTTCACCACAACAATTTTCAAGCTGTGCCCTCTATTACGAAGGGTGTGGTTCTTGTAAAGCTTCTTGACAAATCTGATGCAGACTGTCTTCATCGTAATGTTTATGAGTGGAAAGACCACTCTGTTAGGTTTTCCAAGGTTGACGAGATGGCGATGGTGCCGGTAGACATCTCTCACGAAGTCCATGGCCTAGTCAGTTATGTGGGGTACATCCCGTAGGTCGGTGGCAAGAAATAGTCTGCAGAGTTTAATTTGTGCAACTTTGCTTGTCTGTAGTAAGTACTATTGTTCAGTACTTGATTTGTGTGTGTGAACCCTGTATTGTTTAGTACTGCCACTTTTGTTGTGTGGTGAGTCCTGAGAACAGTCTATGTTAATGTACATCCACTCAATTCAGTCTGTATATTTTGAAATATCCAGATCATCTTTTTTGTGAGGACGATTTATCAATTATGGTTACACTCCAATATCTGTATGCATTGCAGGGTTTATCACACCCACCAGGATTTCTAGTCCCATGGATGTTCGCTTCATAAGAGTTGTTACCACCTTTGGACTGTCCTGCTTGTTGGAGTAAGTGCGGGCCCTGCATGCCACCCATAATTAGACGATCAACCTTCAGTTTACAACTTGAACATAGTGATATCCTAGTAAGGATTCACTCGTGTCACATCAAGTAAATCTTATTGATTTACTGTCATGTTTTCTTACTTTTGCTGCAATTTTACGATGCAGGTTTTGCCATGTGACATTCGTTACAGAATAAACCGTTTGGTTTTCTCTATGATGGTTATTTTTGCAGGTTTCACTTCTTATGTCGTGTCAGTAACGAAGGCACTCTCCATCACTTATATTACTGGACACAATTGGATCAGTCTGTTGTCTGAGTACAATCTGAAGCCCTATGATGAACTGCAGTTTGTTTTAACAAACACGGCATAATTAGTCCTTCTCGCATTTAAAATAAGTGAAGAAAAAGATTGGATCAAGGTCACGGAGCCTAGTGAAGTTAGAAAGCTGAAGTATGAAATCATAGCAGACTAGAGACGATCGCTGCTGTCTCGAACGTCGGTACCACCTTCAGCATCGGATCGAGCACCGGCACCTGCTCCGACGGCACTGGCTCTAGCACTGACAGCGGCAGCAGCTCAGTCTGATCCACCAGAGGATTGGGCACCAACCACGTCAGCGGATCAGGCTGATCTACGGGAGGATCGGGCACCGACACGGGCACCTCCTCTAACACCGGCACCAGCTCCACAAGGAGCACCATCTCCGGCAGTAGCAACGGCACTACCAGTCGCACCGGCACGGGCACCAGCAACGGCTCTGGCACCTGCACCAACACTTGAAGTTAGAATTGCATCTGCTCCGGCCCGTGCAGCGGCAACGGAACCAGTACTTGCACCGGCAACAGACTGGGCTGCAGTTCACGCTGCATATACCAAAATCCTTACAAAAACCGACATCTCCACCTTCTTGGTAAGCATTGGCAGCCCAAGTGCTTCGTTCTTTTTTCTTTCCATGTTGTTTCACATGATTCACTGTGTTGATCTAACTGTTTGTGTATGTCTTCTTGTTTGCAAACAGAGATTTCCTAGAGCAATGAGGGAGTCGTTCAATAATCCGGGCGACCGTGGCCAAGTTTCTCTTACCATGCATAGCCTTGGTGTGAATGAACCTGCTCAATATACCATAAGTACAAAGGATGGTCGCATGATGATTGATGCTAAAGGATGGTCAAGTTTCAAAACTCTATCAAATCTTGCGGTAGGGGATGATGTCAAAATCGAAATTTCTCGGCAAGGAGAGCTGATCCTAATCAACTTTGAAGTTCTTCAGTAGCAGCACGCAACTGCCAAACTGATCTATCCTCTGAGAGCTTTTGATGTAATAATATGGCTTGGTGAAACAAGTGTCCTGTGTGTATAAGTAGTACGACAGTATTATTTATCACGTAGGATATCGTGAAAGAATTGCAACTCTGATTACTGGTTAGGAACTGTCGTTCGATTTCATTCTAATAGCTGTCGTGCTTTATTTAATTTTCTGTATTCGCCTTGCAACAGCATCTAAAAACAACGCCGTACCGATCGCTTGCAATATGAAATGCGCTGAGTTAGAACACATGGCCCCCCAAACATGCAGGCCCACCGGCCTGTGGCCCAAAGTCCAGAACCGTCAGCCTATCTGAGTATTATATTCTCATCTGAACCCCCATATTATGTTTTATATATTCCTCTTGATTTTTCTTATGTATAAAGTTGTGATATAAAAGATTTTTATATTTCTTTACAGAGGGAGTATCTCTCTATCAAAAATATATTTATGTGTAACTAGTTACTCCTGCCTTTCTACTTCCTTTCGCTGATATGCGTGGCATCCGGCAACGGGGTCCATGTGCCATGCACCAAATTAGAGTGCACAACTGCACGGTAGACTCACCCCGGTCGTAGCACCGCAGTAATGCCCAATGAGCCGTCAAATCACAAAACCCCCACCTTTCCAGCTTTAGCAGTAAGCTGGACGGACGAAGCAACAATATTTCACTGGGCCTGAATCCCCTTCTCCCTCGTCTGCATGTTCAGAGAAAACCTCCTCTCGGCGATTGCGTAGCGTTTTCTCATGGAGAACCAGGTATGAATTCTTTATCCATCCCCGATAAATCCTAGTCCCTTGGTCGTGGGAAATCCTAGGATGGCAGCCGCCGCCGTTGATGCATTTTTTCTACCTACTGAATCTAGTGTGTTTCATTTGCAGTGCCCAAAGTGCGAGGATCCTACAAGTTTCCGCCCTCGGCGAGACGCCACACTTGTTCCTTCTCATCCTAACACATGATTTTAAAACGCACACAGTATGTTCCTAGAATCCTCTTTTCTATCCAGGAGGGTTGGGGTTTTTTGAACATGCTGTCGACTAATTTGGAAATTTGGATTGCTATATTTGGATAAAGGGTACTAGTACCATGGTCAACACTGACGTGAAAGAGGAAATTATTTCTAGATTTGGATAGCGAATACATTGTGTTCTCATATTAATTTTCCTGCAGTGCATTCCTTGCTCTGCCAGAACCCATGTACTCAAGATGGTCGGCCTTGCCATAACTGAGTACACTAGTTTAATGTTCACATTGAAGACAAGCCATGGATATAAGTTCCCAGTTGGGTTCATGAACCAAGAAGTTCGCTGCTTTTTTTATGGCCGAACTTCGATAAACTTTCTCAAGTGTTACGGACTGAAAGTTGGCGCACGAATATTGATGGAAATAGCAGAACCTGGTCTCATCTTCACTGTGATCTTCCACCCCGACGTCGTTCCAATAGTTCATCCATGTTAGTTTTGTATCTGGTTCTTGCATGTTGCCTGGATTACTTCTTAATCCACCTATTCTGTCTAACTAATCACAATTTGACTTTAGAAGTAATAACAATTTGTGATTCCCTTCTCTCACGAAGATGCTAATTCTAACTAATATTTCTTATAATTGGTGGCACGTGTAGGTTATTTCAAAGTTTAGCACACTACTCATTTGTTATTCTATAAGAACTCGACTATTACAGATGGCACTAAACTTGATTGGGACGACATCCACCAGTTCCTACACTTTATTGATCATCTTGAGGTCCTTGTGGGCGTTTCAATGGTGGAAGGCCATGTGGGATATGTGTGCCACTGGTGTACACGTTGAACAGGTCCAACTGTGTCAAGAAACTTATGGTACGAGCTGTTTTCTGTTATATATGTTGTTCATACACAGTTTTACAGCTGTGATATTCTTGAAACAGAAACTGCCCAGTTCTATTGTTCCCATACAGATGCCTGACCATGGTCGGGTCTGACTTGCGCTTGGTCACAACATGATGTTTGTGTCGACCTACTCCATTTCCCTTGGAGGTGAAAAGATACTTATTCATGGGTGGTCTCAAATAATGAAGGCCCGTCCATCTTGGAGAATAGGACAGAAGGTTATGCTCATGCTTTTCCATGGCTCTAAAGTGAATATCCTGTTTATTGACCACATTGCGAGATGAAGCCTCTTTCAGAAAGTTCTGGATGCGCGGGGTGGCGCCTGGGGCTTGGTGGCCTCACCCTTGGTAAACTGTAGGCAAAGTAGCACTGTTCGAGAGGTGCTTTGTACGGTTCAACCTGTATAACTACTCATATTGCTTTTAGCTATGGTTGTTAAGTGCCCCTGCTGGTTTCAGTTAAGTTTGTTAAGTACTCCTGCTGCTTTTACAGTCTGTCGGGTTTCTTCAGTCTCGTCTTCCTCCAGCCGCCAAAACAAAACCAGCGCCGGTGGGGCCGCCTGCTTCCGCCTCCCACGGCTGGCTGCGCCTCAGCGCTTGCATCGCCGCCCCACCGTCTCCTAAATCCTTAACGCTGTTGTCCGAGGCCTCGTCGTCGTCCTCCGCGTGCTTCGGTGCACTCGCTGCGGTGCCGCCCTCTCGCGTTGTCAACATGGTCAACAAACAAGAGGAATCGGGAGAGGACTATACGTGGAGAGGATGACAGTAGGGACCCACCATGTCCATGGCTATACGCAAGCAAGTTCCTCATTTTTTATATACTCCATTGTCAGCATATAGAAAAAGAAAATGCTTCCTCCTAGTGGTTTGTTGACATCTGGGACCCACGACATTGTCAGCGTATAGTCAATAGACAAGAGAACAGCACAAGATCGGCTGACACCTAGGACGTAGCTGCTCAAGCAGTATTTTTGTTTTGTTATTGTTGAGACGAAGCAGGGTTTCAACTGGGCTATGGCCCGTCTAGCCCAGGCTTCTATTTTCCGTTCACTACATGACCAGCCCAGCTAATTTGTCTTTCTGAAAATGGCTAGCCTAGTTTATTTTTTCTGAAGAATACCCAATCCAGGCATACCCAACCCAGGCCTACTTATTTTTCTCCACCCTGCTGGGCTGCAACTCTTTCAAGACAGCTGCAAATCTTAAAAGTAATATGAAATGGTCTGTAAATATAAAAAATACATGAGAAATTGGCAATTACTTTCAAATTTCTGAATTTTTTCACATTTTCAGATTCCAATTTCACTGGGCTTTAACCTAATTTAAATATATCTTCAAAGTATTTTAAATCTGGCTCGACATTTTGGTACTAAAAATAGTTTGGATCCCACCGAAATATGTGAAATTTCATTTAAATTTTTAAACCTGGCCCTGGCCAACAAAAAGAAAATGGACTGCAATAAATTGCATAAGAAGTTGCAAATGAGCTGTAAATTATTAAACAAATAGGGAATGGGCTGACTTGTGGGCCTATTAAGTTGACGCGTATGCAAGATTTGTTTACTTATTAGACGTCAACAAACGATTCTTGCAGAAGTGACCGTTGGATGTTAATCCAACGGCCCTCGTGCTTCTTCAATCTCTGATCTTCTTGCTCCAGCCGCCAAATCCAGTGCCAGCGGGACCGCCTGCTCCCGCCTCTCGTGGCCGGCTGTGCTGCCGCGCAGGCCTCACCGCCCCCTACTACTCCCACCGCTGGCCAGGCCATCCCTCTACTCACCTACATCCCTCCAGTGCTGTGGCTTCCCCGCCTTCGGGTCATTCCCTTCCTGGGTCTCGCCGTCGTCCATCGCGTTGGTCTTCTCGACACGGCATGGTCAACATTGTCAACGAACGACAACATCGGAAGAGGGATGTACATGGAGAGGCTGACAGTTGGGACCCACATGGTCCATGGCCGGACGCAAGCAAGTACTCCTTATTACGCCAAAAAAGTGAATCCTCCCCATGACAACTAGGACCCACCAGCTATATCTTGGCACAGAAGGAAGTGCCTCCTTATTAAGCGAAAAATAATGATTGCTCCCCATGACAGCTGGGGCCCACCAGATTTGGAGGCTGACTTGTGGCCCTACTAAATTGACGCATACGCGGGGCTTTGTCAACTTAGTCAACAAACGATACTATCACTAGTGACCATTGGATTGTTAACATCCAACGGTTGTCCTGCTTCTTCAACCTCTGATTTTCTTGCTCCAGCCGTCCAAACCACCGTGTGCTCCTGCCTCCCATGGCCGGCTGTGCTGCTGCGCAGGCCTAACTGCCCCCTACTACTCCCACCGCTGGCTAGGCCATCCCTCTACTCACCGACACCCCCTGATATTCTGTGGCGACGGCAGCCTCACACCACAGTCGAACCAGTCAACCCTCATACTACCCTCCGCGTGTTCCCAGGCTCCGCGTTGTTCCCTGCCTCACCGTCGTCCACTGCCTGGGTGCTGTCCGCGCGGCGTGGTCAACGTGGTCAACAAATGACAGCCATAGGAAAAGGACTGTACGCGGTGAGGCTGACAGATGGACCCACCAGCTACATCTTTGCACGCAAGGAAGTGCCTCCTTATTACGTGCAAAAAAAAGAATCCTCCCCCTATCAGCTCAGACCCTCTATCAATATCTTCGCACGCAAGGAAGTGCCTCCTTATCCTCCCTGACATCCGGGACCCACCCGGTCAAAGCGTACGTAGTGTTGCCATTCTGGTCGCAAACATGCACGTACATATTGGTCCATCGGTCTTTCTTCCATGATGAACCGTGGCCCAGTAAGGAGCGGTAGCTGTTCAGGCAGTCCCGTCTATATCGTGTACATGTACCTACAGCCACACTGCAAGAAAGTAAATACGGCTACGTACATACATACGGGCGGGGTCTCGAACGTGTACAGCGACCGCGTCCTGTACATCGGCAGCCAACCGGCTGGGTCGGAACGGAGAAACCGCATCGTGTTCATTGGGAGGAAACGGAATGCGTCGTGTTCATCGGGAGCCAACCGGCTTAGACGGAACAGCCGAAACGAGGCCTGGCATACCGCAGAACGGAGGAAACGGATTTGTGTTCGAGCTCCTACGGTCGAAACGGGGTGCTGTTGATCGGGAGGGGTGTGGCGTACCGTAAAACAGAGGAAACGGACTTGTGTTGGAGCGCCTACGGTCGAAGCGGGGTCCTGTTCATCGGGAGGGGTATGGCGTACCGCAAAATGGGACTCCACGGGGCTACTGTTCATCCACCGTCTACTGCCTCGCTCCAGCCTCCACAGGCTATTGTTCATCCACCATCGACTTCCTCCATCCTCCACCTGCTACTGTTCATCCACCGTGTCTTCCTCCTGCCTCCACGGGCTACTGTTCATCCGGCCTCCACCGGCTACTGTTCAACCAGCCCTCCACGGGGACCTATTCATCCATCCCCACCTCCTCGATCGGGGTCCTGTTCATCCAGCAGCAACGGCCTATACTACCACGGGGTCTTGTTCGTCCAACCCCCACCGGGAACTATACATCCAACCCCCAACAACGGTCACTGTTGATCATGAGGCAGCAGCAGGGGTTCGATCGGCTTCAGTTAGCAGCAGTAGTGAAGGAATCGCTCGGGTTCAGTTAACAGCCAAGGGATCGATCGCTCGGGTTCAGTAACGTAGCTAGTGCAATCGCTTAGGTTCAGTAAGGTGAACGCCTCGCTCGGGTTCAGTTAGAGCCCAACACCTCACACAGATGCGCATAGGTGTATGAGAGAAATGCGCAATCCTCCGTGCATCGCTTGGCCCCGACCACCCACCGTAACTGGGAACTCCCCGAAATTTTCCTCGCCCTCGGTTCTACCACGATTTTTTCCATCATGGACGGCCCAAAGAATGTCATCCAGGTGCGTCCCCGGCCCGCCCAGGATGAAAAGCCCATTTTCTGTCATGATTTTTTGTCATAGAAGTAGGAGCCCACCACATCTATTATGATACGTGGTTTTGTCAAATTATCATCATAGAAGTGTCATAAGCACGACAGAAAAACTTTTCGATCGGGCCAAAATGTCACGGATGTGTCTTTTTTTTGTAGTGATAGGGATAGATCGAGACGCTTAATAGGACTTCCATAAAGCACATACCTTGGCAAAGTTTTGAAGAAGTTCACAATGGATCAGTCAAAGAAAGGGTTCTTGCCTGTGTTGAAAGGTGTGAAGTTGAGTAAAGACTCAAAGCCCGACCACGGCAGAAGATAGAGAGAGAATGAAAGTCATTCCCTATGCCACAGCCATAGAATCTACAAAGTATGCCATGCTGTGTACCAGACTTGTTGTGTGCCTTGCCATGAGTTTGGCAAGGGGGTACAATAGTGATCCAGGAGTGTATCACTGGACAGAGGTCAAAATTATCTTTAGTTACCTAAGAGGACTAAGGAAATGTTTCTCTCGGTTATGGAGGTGATAAAGAGTTCATCGTAAAGGGTTACGTCAATACAAGCTTTGACACCGATTCGGATGACTCTGAGTCTCAATCTGGATACGTATTGAAAGTGGGAGGAATTAGCTAGAGTAGCTCCATGCAGAGCATTGTAGACATAGAAATTTGCTAAATACATACGGATCTGAATATGGCAGACCCGTTGACTAAACCTCTCTCACAAGAAAAACATGATCACACCTTAGTACTCTTTGGGTATTAATCACATGGCGATGTGAATTATGGGTGTTAATCACATGGTGATGTGAACTAGATTATTGACTCTAGTGCAAGTGGGAGACTGATGGAAATTTTCCCTAGAGGCAATAATAAAGTTGTTATTATTATATTTCCTTATTCATGATAAAGGTTTATTATTCATGCTAGAATTGTATCTATCGGAAACTTAAATACATGTCTGGATACATAAACAAATACGGTGTCCCTAGTGAGCCTCTACTTGACTAGCTAGTTGATCAAAGATGGTTAAGGTTTCCTAACCATGGACATGTGTTGTCACTTGATAACGGGATCACATCATTTGGAGAATGATGTGATGGACAAGACCCATTCGTTTTCTTAGCATATGATCGTTCAGTTTATTGCTACTGCATTCTTAATGTCAAATACATGTCCTTCGACCATGAGATCATGCAACTCCCGGATACCGAAGGAAATCCTTGTGTGCTATCAAACATCACAACGTAACTGGGTGATCATAAAGATGCTCTACAGGTAACTTCGAAGGTGTTTGTTGAGTTGGCGTGAATCGAGATTGGGATTTGTCACTCCGTGTATCGGAGAGGTATCTCTGGGCCCTCTCGGTAATACAGCATCACAAGAAGCTTGCAAGCAAAGTGACTAAGGAGTTAGTTACGAGATTATGTATTATGGAACGAGTAAAGAGACTTGTCGGTAACGAGATTGAACTTGTTATGAAGATACCGACGATCGAATCTCGGGCAAGTAACATACCGACAGACAAAGGGAATTACGTATGTTGTCATAAGGTTCGACCGATAAAGATCTTCGTAGAATATGTAGGAACCAATATGGGCATCCAGGTCCCACTATTGGTTATTGACTGGAGAGTCGTCTCGGTCATGTCTACATCATTCTCGAACCCGTAGGGTCCACACGCTTAACGTTCGTTGATGATATAGTATAATATGACTTATGTGATTTGGAGACCGAATGTTGTTCGGTGTCCCAGATGAGATCACGGACATGACGAGGAGCTTTGGAATGATCCGGAGGTAAAGATCGATATATAGGACGATGCTATTTGGTCACCAGAAAGGTTTCGGGATGTACATGGTATTCATCGTGTCACCGGAAGGGGTCCCGGGGGACCTACGGGGATTATATGGGCCTAATGGGCCAAGGGGAGGCACACACCAGCACACAAGGGGCTGGCGTGCCCTCTCCCTAGTCGCCGTCCCTAGGGAAGGAAAGGGGGAGGGCTAGCCCCTCCTGCCTTCCCCTCCTTATGCGAGAAAGGAAAGGGGGCCGCCACCCCCTCCTGCCTTTCCCCGTGCGCCTAAGAAGGCAAAGGGTTGGGCGCGGCTAGGGCAGGGGCCAAGGATGGCCCCCGGCCCCCTTGGGGGAACACTAGGCTGCCTCCCCTCCTCCCCCACCTATATATATGTGTGGAGGGAGAGGGGCAACATACACCACGATGCCCAAGCCGTGTGCGGCACCCCTCTCCCTCTAGTTCATCCTCGTTCATATTTTCGTAGTGCTCGGTGAAGCCCTGCAGAGATAGTTGCATCGCCACCGTCACCACGCCGTCATGCTACCGGAACTCATGTACTACTTGGCCGTCTTACTGGATCAAGAAGGTGAGGACGTCATCGAGCTAAATGTGTGCTGAACGCAGAGGTGCCGTACGTTCGATACTTGACCGGGCGGATCATGAAGGTGTACGACTACATCAACCATGTTGATAAACGCTTCCGCTAAACGGTATACGAGGGTACGTAGACACACTCTCCCCTCTCGTAGCTATGCATCTCCATGGATAGATCTTGCGTGTGCGTAGGAATTTTTTTTGTTTTCCATGCAACGTTGCCCATCATCTTCTGCATATGAGCAATGTCAATGGTCCTGGTCTTCACAAACAGGTTCTTCTTCGCATTGAGCACATCAAAGAATATAGAGCGCTGCTGCTTGTTCCAGAAGGGACGGTTGAGAAGAGCTGGATCTTGCTTGTTGCGATATGGATTGATACGGCGGAAGATACATAACTCCTGCCTATTCATATCAGACACTAGCTTGACCTTCAGCATGGGCTTGCTGGCAACCTTCTTGGATCGCTGCACGGACTGAGCACTAGCAGAGGCACTGGCATCCTCGGAAGTGCGATAGCGCTTTGAACAGCCCGGAGGCTCTGGATTCTTGTGACAGGCCTGATATCCAGCACTGCTATCACCTGGAACCCACAAAGAAGAGCGAGGGAAAAGCAGGTGTAAACAATTGCATAAGCCAAGCAGATGAATCAAAAAGGGTTGAAGTTTGATACGAGAGAAGTGGGATGAGACACCCCCCAAGCGGTAGTACCGGGCAGCCGAAGCAGCAGTACCGCCCGCAAGCGGTAGTACCGCTCCCATGGGAGCGATAGTACCGCCTGAGTCGGAGGTCAGCGGACTGACCAGAGCCACTGCAAGATCCGCTACTACCGGGGGTGCCAAATACAAATTCCCTCCAACTATACTTCAATCCACCAAGTCTAGCAGTCTTCTACGTCCTACTCAAGCCTCAATTTGACCAAAAATTGAAGAATGCATCACATATTGCCCTAGAACCTAGATTCAATAAAAAGAACCACAGGAGAAGAAAATGGGGGAAATACCGGCATCCATGGCAAGAGGAGAAGGTGGGGATCGATCCCACCGAACAGAATCATGGAAGACGGCATGGAATCAGCGCCCCAGCGGTGGCCCCTCGGTGCTTGTTCCTCGCCTGAGAGAGGAGAGGGTGAGGGAAAGAGACGAATGGGTATGGGGGAGTTGAAACTTCCCCTGCCCGACTCATACCCCCCCCCCCCCACACACCCACCCACAGAGCGGTAGTACCGCCCAGGGTAGCGGTAGTACCGCCCCGGTACTACTCCATGGCAGGAGGCCGGGTAGTGCCACTCGAGTGGTAGTACCATGTGGCTCAGTGGTAGTACCGCTTACAAGCAGTAGTAACACCCAGACCACAACGGTAGTACCGCGCAGGCGAGAGCAAGCAAGGAAAAGACAAAAGGATGGCTTATGCAAATTATATAGGGGTTGTAGATGAGATGGCTTGGGATGGAGACTTGAAACACTAGCAAATGGGAGGAGGCACTCCAAGTTCAAAACAACAAGCAAGGAAAGAGCAAACTTGGAGTGACTCAAATCACAAACAAAGTCCAAAATACTAGAAAAAAAACCAACTAGAACAAACTCGAGTAGCTACCTCTCAAAAGAGAGGGCAGTGGCCAAAGCCACCTATGTTTGAGTCAAATGGTATGGCACCGCAAAATTTTTAACCTTGGGCCCATGACAAAAACTCATCTTTGAAGCACAATGATACGTCTCTGTCGTATCTACCTTTTCTAACGCTTTTGCTCTTGTTTTGGACTATAAATTTGCATGATTTGAATGAAACTAACCCGGACTGACGTTGTTTTCAGCATAACTACCATGGTGTTGTTTTTGTGCAGAAATAAAAGTTCTCGGATTTGGATGAAACTTTTCGGAGAATTATTTCAGAATATATAAAAAATACTGGAACCAAGAACCACCGGAGGGTGTGCCCTGGCTGGGCATGATACACCAGGGCGCGCCCTCTCCCTCTGGCACGCCCTGGTGGGTTGTGCCCCCCTGGTGGCCCCCCTGACCCTAATTTCATCTGCATAAATACCTATTTTCAGAGAAAAAATAGGAGAAGAAGTTTCATCGCGTTTTACGAAATGGAGCCGCCGCCACCTCCTGTTCTTCATCGGGAGGCCAGATCTGGAGCCCGTTCGGGGCTCCGGAGAGGGGAATCTTCGGTCTTCATCATCACCAACCCTCCTTCATCGCCAATTACATGATGCTCCCCACTGAGAGTGAGTAATTCATTCGTAGGCTCGCTGGTCGGTGAGGAGTTGGATGAGATTCATCATGTAATCGAGTTAGTTTTGTTAGGGCTTGATCCCTAGTATCCACTATGTTCTGAGATTGATGTTGTTATGACTTTGCTATGCTTAATGCTTGTCACCAGGGGCTGACTGCCATGATTTCAGATCTGAACCGTTTATGTTTTCATCATTATATCTATGTTCTAGATCCGATCTTGCAATTCATATTCGCCTATTACGTGTTATGATCTGTAAACACCAGTGTGACAGTAATTGGATACTTTCCGGTGATGACCGTAGTTTGAGGAGTTCATGTATTCACTACGTGCTAATTCTTTGTTCTGGTTCTCTATTAAAAGGAGGCCTTAATATCCCTTGGTTTCCTTATGGGCCCCACTGCCACGGGAGGGTAGGATAAAAGATGTGATGCAAGTTCTTTTCTATAAGCACGTATGACTATTTACGGAATACATGGCTACATTGTATTTATGAACTGGAGCTAGTTTTGTATCGCCCTAGGTTATGACTATTATATGATGAATATCATCCAACGAGTTCACCCATCCAATGCCTAGGAATTCTCCACATATTGTTCTTGCTAAGTAACTACTGCTGCTGTTACTGTTACACCTGCTACAAAATCATTGCTATCACTGTTACCGTTACTGTTACTGTTAACACTGCTATCAAAACTATCATACTACTATGCTACTGATCACTTTGATGTAGATATTTAATCTCCAGGTGTAGTTGAATTGACAACTCGAGTGTTAATACTTGCAAATATTCTTTGGCTCCCATTGTGTCAAATCTATAAATTTGGGTTGAATACTCTACCCTCGAAAACTGTTGCGATCCCTATACTTGTGGGTTATCAAGACCTTTTTCTGGCGCCGTTGCCGGGTAGCATAGCTATATTTGCTGAGTCACTTGGAATTATTATCTATTTATCACTATGAAGAATCTAAAGGATACAAAAACCAAGATCATTCCCTCTAGGACGAGGGGAGGTAAGGAACTGCCATCACACTCTGTACTTGATTCACCTTCTGTTTTGAGTGGCTTGCAACACCACCACATGCTATTAATCCAGATATGTCGCAAGTTTTTGATGATGCTACTTCTGCTATGAATGATACTCGTGATGGTGCTAGTACCTTGCTTGATGATAATGTGCCACTAGGTGAATTTCTTGATGTATAAATTGCTAGAGCTAAAGATATTGAAAATGCTGAAAC
Source organism: Thinopyrum elongatum (assembly GCA_011799875.1). Classification (NCBI taxonomy): domain Eukaryota; kingdom Viridiplantae; phylum Streptophyta; class Magnoliopsida; order Poales; family Poaceae; genus Thinopyrum; species Thinopyrum elongatum. Next base: position 401,165,161 of record CM022302.1, on the reverse strand, counting down.
TGATGAAATTATTAAAACTGATGAAGTACTTGAAACTAAAAATCTTGAAACACCTATTAGACCTAGCTCTCCTAGATATGAAATGCCTATGATACCTGAAGGTTATTTTATGGATGAGGAGATAGCAAGAGATTTTCTTGCTTGCAATGATAGGGATGATCTTAAGAAATTACTATGCAAACTGAAAGAAAAATCTTTGAATGCTGGAATGAAATGTGATCCCAAGTTGCTACTTCACCTATCTTTGTTACTGGTAAGGATTATGAATTCACTGTAGACCCAGAGTTAATTACTTTGGTTGAATCTGATCCTTTCCATGGCTATGAAACTGAAACTGTTGTGGCACATCTCACTAAATTAAATGATATAGCCACCCTTTTTGCTAATGATGAGAAGATTCGCTACTATTATATTCTCAAATTATTTCCGTTCTCATTAAAGGGTGATGCTAAGATATGGTACAATACTCTTGCTCCTGGTTGTGTGCGTAGTCCACAGGATATGATTTATTACTTCTCTGAAAAATATTTTCCTGCTCATAAGAAACAAGCTGCCTTACAAGAAATATTTAACTTTGTGCAAATTAAAGAAGAGAGTCTCCCACAAGCTTGGGGGAGGCTTCTCCAATTGTTAATGCTTTGCCTGATCATCCTCTTAAGAAAATGAAATACTTGATATCTTCTATTGTGGACTAACCGATGCTTCTAGGGACTTCCTAGATAGTTGTGATGGTTGTGTTTTCAGGGAACGAACTATTGAACAAGCTGAGGAATTATTGAACAACATATTGAAAAATTATGATGATTGGACTCTTCCTGAACCACCGCCTAAACCCATTCCGAAGAAGAGGGGTATCTTATATCTCAGTCCTGAAGATATGCAAGAGGCAAAGAAATGTATGAAGGAAAAGGGTATTAAAGCTGAAGATGTTAAGAATTTACCACCTGTTGAAGAAATACATGGGCTTGATACACCACCACCTCCACATGTGGTAGAGGTAAATTCTTTTATAAATTTTGATGAAAGCGACATTTCTTACAATAAACATCCGAGTCAATGCCTTTATGAATTTGATAATTACATTAGAAAACAAGATCACTTCAATGCAAATGTTATGAAACAAGTTCTTGAGTGACTTGTTATTTAGAGTTACTAATGATGTCAGGGGTGTAGGAAAACATGCTTCTATGGTACAAACTCAGTTAGAACAAGTTGCTAAATCTCAAAGAGAATTGCTTAGTGAAATGAATAATAATATGAATGATTTTGTTGTTAGAGTAGCAACTAGAGGATTCAAAATGACTCAGGAACCACTTTATCCTCAGTGACACCCTAAAAGAATTGAACAAGACTCTCAAAGAATTAACACTAATGCACCTACTCCTTCTAAAAAAACAAAAAAAAATGATAGGACTTTCCATACCTCTAGTGAACCTGAAATAGAAAAACCTCGTGAAGATAATAATAATGTCTCTATCTCTGATGCTGAAACTCAGTCTAGTAATGAACATTCATCTAGTGATAATGAAAATGATAATGATGATGTTCATGAAGACACTCAACCAAACAATGATAAACAACCAGATAATGATGTTGAGATAGAACCTGCTGTTGATCTTGATAACCCACAACCTAAAAATAAAAAATATGATAAAAGAGACTTTGTTGCTAGAAAACATGGTAAAGAAAGAGAACCATGGGTTCAGAAACCCATGCCCTTTCCACCTAAACCAACTAAGAAAAAAGATGATGAAGAATTTGAATGCTTTGTTGAAATGCTTAGGCCAGTCTTTTTGCGTACTCGCTTGACTGATATTTTAAAGATGGCCCCTTATGCAAAATACATGAAAGACAACATCACTAATAAAAGAAAGATACCTGAAGCTGAAATCTCCACCATGCTTGCTAATTACTCTTTTCAGGATGGAGTACCTTAAAAACTTGGAGATTCGGGAATAACAACTATACCTTGCTCCATCAAAAGAAATTATGTCAAAACTGCGTTGTGTGATTTAGGAGCTGGTGTTAGTGTTATGCCCTTCTCTTTATATAAAAGACTTGACTTGAATAAACTCACACCTACTGAAATATCTTTGCAAATGGCTGACAAATCAACTGCCATACCTATCGGTATTTGTGAGGATGTGCCCGTTGTTGTTGCAAATGTTACTATCTTAACAGACTTAGTTATACTTGAGATGCCCGAGGATGACAACATGTCAATTATCCTTGGTAGACCCTTTTTGAATACTGCAGGGGCTGTTATTGATTGCAATAAAAGCAAGGTCACTTTTCATATCAATGGTAATGAGCATACAGTGCACTTTCCGAAGAAACAATTCCAAGTGAATGGTATTAATGTTAGGGCAATTCCATTTTCCCCCGAATTTGCGCCTAGTCACATCTTTACCCCTAAAAATAATCAGTGCTCAACTTTGCCCCTCTTCCGTCTAGAGCCGTTATGAAAATACCCCTCCATGCCGTTTTTGTCCGGTCAAAGGCCTTTGACTGTCTACGGGACATTTTCAGGACATTTTTACCCCTCGCTAAAGAAATAAAAAAACTAAAACAAAAGAAGAAAAAAAAGCAGAGAGTACCGGCCCATGTAGCAGCCCAGCCCAGCAAGGGGTCATCTTCAACCCCTCACCAGGAGGACTCTGCTCTTGAGCGTGCGTGCGTCGCGGCCACCTCCTCCCTGGGGCTTCCCCAGCCAACTTGACAGGCCCAGGAGATGAGCAGGAACCCTAGACCACTCCCCTCCCTCTCAGCTCACTCTCCCCCTTCCTCTCGCTCGATCTCTAGCCCGACAGAGAGAAGCCAGTGTGCAGCCATCGCCGCCGCCCCGTGCCCGCGTAGCCATCGCTGTCATTCTACCAATCCATCATGTCCAATAGAACCGCCGCATCGTGAGGAGCTTCTAGGATGACGTATGCGTCTAGAGCTTCACTGAGAGTACGCAATCGACTTCGTCTTCGCCACTGCTGTCTGAGCACCGCCGTTGCTCGATTCGTTGTCTGCAGATCCTCCCCGACCTCACAAACTGCTCCAGAAACTTTGCTTTGAGCTCTCAAATATTTCCCCTCTGCTCCCCTCCTCGATTTCGTCCCCTAGCTACAATCCCCACCATGGCCGAGCTCCGCCGCCGCCTGCCATGTCGTGCGCCATTGTTGCAACTCGTGCTCGTCGATGATGACCGCGTCAATGTGCTCCTGGCATCTCTAGTACGCTAATGAGCCACTCAGTCGGCTCATCCGTGCCCTGTAGCGTTGCCGCCGTCGCGCCCGAGCAGCTGCCGCCATTTAGGTCCGCCACGACCTCACCTCCGGCCACCCCGCTCCCTCCTGTTCCATCCCGTGGATGCGCATGAGCTCGGGGTACACCCTAGTAGCCTCATACTCAGCTCCCGTGGCCTACTCTCCGGAGTCTGCCGCATGGTTTGGTCGCCGGCGATGACCTCCCACTAGTTTAGGTTAATTACCCACTAGTTTAGGTTAATTATCCATTTAGTTAAACTGTAGTCTATCACATGTGGGACCCCTTGTTTAATTAGCCAGCTAACTTCAATCAATAGACTCTGACTGTGGGTCATGTGGCCCACATGTCAGGGAGAGAGAGAGGTGAGAGAGAGTTTACAGGGTGGGGTCCACTTGTAAGAGAGACTTTTTTTTGGTTTTTTCGCAAGGTGGGTCCCAGATGTCAGTGGCATATGCACACAAGGGCAACTATGTCCAGAAAATGTCCCGTAGACGGTCAAAGGCCTTTGACCGGACGGAAATGGCACGGAATGGTATTTCCATAAGGACACTAGACGGAAGAGGGGTATAGTTGAGCACTGTTTTTATTTAGGGGTAAAGATGAGGTCGGGCGGAAATTAGGGGGGGAAATGTAAATGTTAATGTTATTGAAAAATCTCTGACAATCACTATTGGAAGTTTGCAACTACCTCTACCTATTGCCAAAAAGAAATACGACATACTTATTGTTGGGGATATTCACATCCCCATTGAGGTAACTTAGTGTTTAACGAAAGTTCTTCGGTTTCATGCTAATCGAAAGTGGTTGTTAATAAGACTTGATCAACCTTGTTAATGGATCATTTTTTAGAGGTATGAAGTCGATGAATTTAGTGAGCACAACTTTCTGTCCCTATCTTTTGTTTTCTGTTTTTCTTAGTTAAATAAAATAAAATGCCATGTTTTGTGTGTTTTCTGAATTTTCCGTGCAATAAAAAAATGACCCAAAAATAAAAGTTTTCATAATGCCCTGAAATTTTAACATGTTTTTTTTGGATTATTTCTGAATTTATGGTGCAAATAACATCAGAGGGGGTGCTCCAGGTGACCACAAGACACCAGGGTGCGCCAGCAACCCCAGGCGCGCCCTGGTGGGTTGTGGTCCCCACGTGGGTCCCCTCACTTACCTTTTTAGCCCGTGTCATCTCCTACCTCCAGAAAAAATCACCATAGCTCTCTCTCTCTCTCTCTCTCTCTCTCTCTCTCTCTCTCTCTCGTGTTCTTGCTCTCAAACCCGCGGATTTCGATCTCTTTGCTCGAAGCTCTGTTTTCGAAACTATTTTGGGGATTGCTACTAGAAATTGTTCGCAAATAAAAATGGAATTCTTTAGGAGTTCTTTGAGGAGGAGGTCTACGGAGGCATCATCTAGTAGTGGCTCGATACATCAGTCTTATGTTGAACCAAGCGCAAGCTCAATGCGGGATACCGCTATCAAATCATGCCTATGGCCGTGTAACGATTTCATGGTAAGCGCAGACATTAAGGAAGAATTTGATCAATATGTTCACAACGCTGAGCTCGGCCCCTACATTGAAGATAAGTGCATCTAGCATCTCAACCTCACAGAAACTTTTACTAAGAAATTTAAATATCTTCCTCGTGAGTCTAGAGTTTCATTTAGTCTTTATGACCATCCATTTACCATGCCTCAAGATATGTTTTGTGATGCCTATAAAATTCCATATTGGGGTTCGCTGGACGAACTGCCAAAATCTGAGTATGAGCCGTTTTTGATTAATCTTTGCTATGGAGAGAATATAGGAGTGACACAAGGTAGAATAAAAAGTATTCATTTCCCATCAATTCACTACTTTAGACTCTTTAATGGCAAATGCATGGTAGGCAAGCAAGATTGCACCACACTATGTGCTCCTGACTTGAGCCTCATACACACAGCTTTGACCGGAATTAAATGTTATAATCTAGGAGCAATCGTTGCACGGAGGTTGCATCATAATGCTCTAAGTGGTCACCTTTATGGTGGGATTTATACTTCTTGTTTAGCTAAAGAGGTTGGTGTAACACCTCTGCCTGATGACCCCATCTTACCTTCTCAGTACTTTGACTTTGACGTCATGAAACGTGATGTCTACTACACAACTGGTTCTTGTAGACTCATGTTGGGCCTCCAAGCGTAGAGTTTTGTAGGACAGTAGCAATTTTCCCTCAAGTGGATGACCTAAGGTTTATCAATCCGTGGGAGGCGTAGGATGAAGATGGTCTCTCTCAAACAACCCTGCAACAAAATAACAAAGAGTCTCTTGTGTCCCCAACACACCAAATACAATGGTAATTTGTATAGGTGCACTAGTTCGGCGAAGAGATGGTAATAAAAGTGTAGTAATGATAGTAGATATTGATTTTTGTGATAGGAACAATAAAAAACAGCAAGGTAGCAATTGATAAAACGAAGCACAAACGGTATTGCAATGCTTGAAAATGAGGCCAAGGGTCCGTACTTTCGCTAGTGCAATCTCTCAACAATGCTAATATAATTGGATCATATAACCATCCCTCAACGTGCGATGAAGAACTTCTCCAAAGTTCCTATCTAGCGGAGAACATAAGAAGAAATTGTTTGTAGGGTACGAGACCACCTCAAAGCTATTCTTTCCGATCAATCTATCCTAGAGTTCGTACTAAAATAACACACCAAGCTATTCTTTCCGATCGATCTAACCAAGAGTTCGTACTAAAATAACACCATATGATACACATCAACCAACTCTAATGTCATCTAGATACTCCAATGTCACCGCGAGTATCCGTGAGTTGATTATGCGATATGCATCAAACAATTTCAGATTCATAATACTCAATCCAACACAAAGAACCTTAAAGAGTGCCCCATGATTTCTACCAGAGAAAGAAGGACGAAAACGTGCATCAACCCCTATGCATAGATTACCCCAATGTCACCTCGGGAATCCGCGAGTTGAGTGCCAAGACATAGGTCAAGTGCTCTCAAATCCATAAAAGTATTCAGTCCGATAAAAACGAAATCTCAAAGGGAAAACTCAATTCATCACAACAAGATAGAGAGGGGAAACACAATATGATCCAACTATATTAACAAAGCCCGCGATACATCAAGATCGTGCCATCTCAAGAATACGAAGAGAGAGAGAGAGAGAGAGATTAAACACATTGCTACTGGTACAAACCCTCACCCCCGAGGGTGGACTACTCCCTCCTCATCATGGTGGCCGCCGGGATGATGAAGATGGCCACCGGTGATGATTTCCCCCTCCGGCAGGGTGTCGGAACGGGGTCTAGATTGGTTTTTCATGGCTATAGAGGCTTGCGGCGGCGGGACTTCTGATCTAGGGTTATTTCTGATGGTTTCTCTATTTATAGGATTTTTCAGTGTTGGAATCACATGAAGATGGGCCTCGAGGTGGGCACAACCCACCTGGGCACGCCTGGGCCTCCTGGCATGCCCAGGTGTCTTGTGCTCACATCCTTCACCTTCTGGTCCTCCCACGAAGCTTCTAGTGCCTCTTTTGTTCCAAAAAAAATGTCAAAAATTTTTGTTGCATTTGGAGAACTTTTATTTCTGCACAAAAACAACACCACGGTAGTTCTGCTGAAAACAGCGTCAGTCTGGGTTAGTTCCATCCAAATCATACCAAAACCATATAAAATTGTTGTAAACATGGCATGAATACTTCATAAATTATGGATACGTTGGAGATGTATCAGCATCCCCAACCTTAATTCCTACTCGTCCTCGATTAGGTGAATGATAAAAGAAATAATTTATGAAGTGTGAATGCTAGCATCGTGCATAAGTTTGATCGATGATAATTTCAATCACTTTTCCTAGCATCATAATAGCAAATCTTTCTCATAAAACTCATCATGATAAAGTAGCAATTAAAAACGGAATTTTTGTTGTGGAATGCTACCTATCATATTCATCATATAATCTTTCTTTTGTAGCATGGACATTTGGACTTGAATGATTCAAAGCAATAGTCTATAATTTGACATGAAGACATCACTACTCAAGCATATCAACAAGCAACCATGTATTTCAAAATATCAACACTAAAGAAAGTTATCCCTAGCCCATCATGCTCAATCATTGATCCATTCATGAAACACCCTCGAATATTAGCTACATCCAATGCACAAGTACGATCATAGTGCTCCCTAGTTGGTGCTTTATAAGAAAAGATGGAGACTCAAATAAAAATTGCATAAAGTAAATAGATAGGCCCTTCGCAGAGGAAAGTAGAGGTTTGTAGAGGTGTCAGAGCTCAAAGCTTAAACTGAGAGACAAAAATATTTTGGGAGGCATAGTTTTCCTGTCAACGAAAACAACCGAGTAATTCCCAACAATTTCCATGCTAGATATATCATAGGCGGTTCCCAAACATAAAATAAAGTTTATTCCTTTTTCCACCATACTTTCGCACTCCACGACTAGCCGTATCCATGGGTGCCGTCCATACCGACACTTTCCAAGGAATTTATTATTTGACAACATAAAGTAAATTTCTTTTTCATTTCGGGACTGAGCGTCCCTATTACTGATGTACTCTCGTGCAATGACAAGTGAATAAAAACTCATCTTGAGAATAACACATCTAGCATGGAAAATATTGGCCAACCCCTACCGCTTCATGAGCGGTACGAGCACACAAAAAGGAAATTCATTTTGAAAATTAGGGATGGCACATACAAATTTACTTAGAACGGCACGGAAATACCGCATATAGGTAGGTATGATGGACTCATGTGACAAATCTAGGTTTAAGGATTTTGGATGCACAAGTAGTATTCCCACTTAGTACAATTGGAGGCTAGCAAATAGATTGAGAAGCAACCAACCAAGAAACAAAATTTCACATAAACGAGCATTGCGCAAAACTAACACCGAATAATGCACCACAAGTAGGATGTAATTTCATTGCATAACTATTAACTTTAATGCTTGCATAGGGAATCACAAACCTTAACACCAATATTCTTACTAAATCATAATTACTCACCAACATGACTCACATATTATTATCTCCATATCGCAAAACTATTGCAAGTAATCAAACTTATCATATCCAATGATCTGCATGAATGTTTTTATTATATCCTTCTTGAATATCCATCACTTTGAAACCAATTTCATAACTTGTGCAAATTGTCATCACTATTATCAACTCTCAAAATAATATAAGTTAAGCATGAGAGTGTTCGATGAACTACTCCAAAAAGATATAAGTGAAGATCAAATGAGTAGTTAAGTAAATAGGTAGCTGTTTGAAGACTCTCTCTCTAATTTAAAATTTTCAGATCTAAGTATTTTATTAAAACATCAAGCAAAACAAAATAAAATGACACTCCAAGAATAGCACACATCATGTGAAGAAGCAAAAACTTAGACTCAACCGAGGCTAACCGATAATTGTTGATGAAGAAAGGTGGGATGCCTACCGGGGCATCCCCAAGCTTAGATGCTTGATACTTCTTGGAATGTTATCTTGGGATGCCTTGGGCATCCCCAAGCTTGAGCTTTTGTTTCTCCTTAATTCCTTTTATATCATGCTTTCCCTAAATCTTAAAAACTTCATCCACACAAAACTCAACAAGAACTCATGAGATACGTTAGTATAAATCAATGCATAACCTTATCATTCTCTACTGTAGAAAATCACTAAAATTATTATTTAACATTTCATACTAAATGCCTCTGCATATTTAATACTCCTATCCACAAATAGAATCATTAAACAAGCAAACATATGCAAACATAACAGCAATCTGTCTAAACAGGAGAGTCTGTAAAGGATGCAAGAATATCAATACTTATTTAACTCCAAAAATTCTGAAAAAATATCACACTGTATAAAATTTATCATAGCTTATTGTGCAAAAAAATTCAATATTTTATCACATTCTGAATTTTTTCAAGAATTCACGCACTAGCGTGCAACTTTCTGTTTTCAAACAGAAACATATAGACTTGCAAAATAAGCATGGCAAAGGCTATACTTGACATTTTTATTGAAATAAAAGCTATAAAACATGATTACTACAGTATATTAATCATGTGAACACACAAAAACAGTAGGGGTAAATGTTGGGTTGTCTCCCAACAAGCGCTTTTCTATAATGCCTTTTTAGCTAGGCACGATGATTTCAATGATGCTCACATAAAAGATAAGAATTGAAACATAACAAGAGCATCATGAATCATAAGTTCCTCTCTCATAATAATTTTCAGTAGCATCATGAATAGATTCATCAATATAACCATCACATAAAGCATTCTTTTCATGATCCAAAAGCATAGAAAATTTATTACTCTCCATAAAAGCAATTTTATTCTCATTCATAATAGAGGGAGTATCACATGAAACTCGAATACTATAAATTGTTTCCACATTAAAAGAGTAATGTTCAGTAAAAGGATATTCAAAATCATGAAAATAATTATCACTACTGTTTATAACATAAGTATCATCATAATAATCATCATAAGTAGCAACTTTGTTCTTATCATAGTCAACTGAAACCTCTTCCGGAGTAGTAGAATCATTACTAAATAAAGTCATGACCTCTGCAAATCCACTTATATCATTATAATAGGATTCAACACCCTGCAAAATAGTGGGATAAATATTATCTAAAGTTGACACTCTTCCAAACCCACTTTCATAAATATTGCAATCATCATAAATAGAGGCATGCAATCATCATAGAAAATTTGATCATTCAAAGTAGGGGGACTAAAAAGATCATCTTAATTAAGCATAGCATCCCCAAGCTTGGGACAAACATTAATTGCAGCAAATAAATTCCCAAACATGTCATTCTCTTCAAACATAGCATCCCCAAGCTTGTGGCTTGGCATATCATAAGCATAATCACTCTCATCATTAATAGTATGAATAGCACCAATGGTATAACAATTGCTATCATCATAATTTCCCAGGCTGGTGCCAAAAAGATTTCCAAGATTATAAGAAGTATCATTATCTTCCCAATCATAATTATCACAACAAGCAATAGGCATAACAAAATCATCATCAATAGTGCTCTCAGACATTGTGCCATAAGACAAAGAAGCAATATCATCATCAAGTGCATCATCTTCCATGATTACTTTTGATTCATTTTCATGAGGCACAACAATAATAGGAGCAACATTATTTGGGAGAGATACCTTTTTACCTCTATTCTTTCTTCTTTTCTTCTTCTTCACCACATCATGTGTGGGTTTAATTAATTTTTTTGAGCTTATTATTGATGAGATTGGTTGAATAAGGAGCTCATCCACGTCACATATTTCATCATGAGAGAAAATAGGAGGGAAAGTGGGAATCTTTACCCTTTCATTAGTATTCCTTTTATATTCTATTGGTTTTCCCATATTTCCATAGTTGGCAATATAAGAATTCTCATTGCAATTTAGCATGCAAAACATATAGATATTTTTTAGATTAGTTTCAATGTCGTCCGTGAGAATGAATACTTCAAACCAACTATTTTTATGTGTCAATTCTTCACTCCCCAAAAATAGACAAAACTCATTATAAATTTCAAGGGTGATCAAATCATTACAATATTTGGCCATGATTCGATCATGAAAAAGTTTGCATTGGAAATTAAGATGACCAACCTTATTACAAAGTTCGCAAGTAATAGGACAAAGAGAACATAATTTTATAGCAAATTCATCTATCACTTTGAGCAAAAAATTGGTTCTATCTTGTTTATGCTTCTTACAAAATCTATCTTCCCTATAAGGCATGTCTTCAGAAACTTTATGCACTCCACAAAAATTTACATGCTTATAAGAAACATTTTTATCACGACTAGTGCAATCATCATTAGTATTTTTGATATTCACAGAATTAATACTAACAACATTGCAATCATGCTCATCATTTATGCCAAACATTTTATTGAATTCTTCTTCTATCAATTGAGCATAATTTTCCTTTCCATTATTTTCAAGAAAGACATTATAAAGACGAATAATATGAGGCCACCTCAATTCCATTTTTTGTAGTTTTCTTTTATAAACCAAACTAGTGATAAAACAAGAAGCTAAAATATTCAATTGCAAGATCTAAAGATATACCTTCAAGCATTCACCTCCCCGGCAACGGCGCCAAAAAAGAGCTTGATGTTTACTACACAACTTGTTCTTGTAGACTCGTGTTGGGCCTCCAAGCGCAGAGTTTTGTAGGACAGTAGCAATTTTCCCTCAAGTGGATGACCTAAGGTTTATCAATCCGTGGGAGGCGTAGGATGAAGATGGTCTCTCTCAAACAACCCTGCAACCAAATAACAAAGAGTCTCTTGTGTCCCCAACACACCAAATACAATGGTAATTTGTATAGGTGCACTAGTTCGGCGAAGAGATGGTAATAATAGTGTAGTAATGATAGTAGATATTGATTTTTGTGATAGGAACAATAAAAAAACAGCAAGGTAGCAATTGATAAAACGGAGCACAAACGGTATTGCAGTGCTTGAAAATGAGGCCTAGGGTCCGTACTTTCGCTAGTGCAATCTCTCAACAATGCTAATATAATTGGATCATGTAACCATCCCTCAACGTGCGATGAGGAATCACTCCAAAGTTCCTATCTAGTGGAGAACATAAGAAGAAATTGTTTGTAGGGTACGAAACCACCTCAAAGTTATTCTTTCCGATCAATCTATCCTAGAGTTCATGCTAAAATAACACCAAGCTAGTCTTTCCGATCGATCTAACCAAGAGTCCGTACTAAAATAACACCATATGATACACATCAACCAACTCTAATGTCACCTAGATACTCCAATGTCACCGCGAGTATCCGTGAGTTGATTATGCGATATGCATCAAACAATTTCAGATTCATAATACTCAGTCCAACACAAAGAACCTCAAAGAGTGCCCAAAGATTTCTACCGGAGAAGCAAGGATGAAAACGTGCATCAACCCCTATGCATAGATTACCCCAATGTCACCTCGGGAATCTGCGAGTTGAGTGCCAAGACATAGATCAAGTACTCTCAAATCCATAAAAGTATTCAATCCAAAAAAAAACAAAATCTCAAAGGGAAAACTCAATTCATCACAACAAGATAGAGAGGGGAAAACACCATATGATCCAACTATATTAACAAAGCCCGCAATACATCAAGATCGTGCCATCTCAAGAACACGAGAGAGAGAGAGAGAGAGATTAAACACATAGCTACTGGTACAAACCCTCAGCCCTAAGGGTGGACTACTCCCTCCTCATCATGGTGGCCGCCGGGATGATGAAGATGGCCACCGTTGATGATTTCCCCTTCCGGCAGGGTGCCGGAATGGGGTCTAGATTGGTTTTTCATGGCTACGGAGGCTTGCGGCGGCGGAACTTCTGATCTAGGGTTATTTCTGATGGTTTCTCTATTTATAAATTTTTTCAGTGTTGGAATCACAAGAAGATGGGCCTTGAGGTGGGCACAACCCACCTAGGCACGCCTGGGCCTCCTGGCATGCCCAGGTATCTTGTGCTCACCTCCTTCACCTTCTGGTCCTCCCACGAAGCTTCTAGTGCCTCTTTTGTTCCAAAAAAAATGTCAAAAAGTTTCGTTGCATTTGGAGAACTTTTATTTCTGCACAAAAACAACACCACGGTAGTTCTGCTGAAAACAGCGTCAGTCCGGGTCAGTTCCATCCAAATCATACCAAAACCATATAAAATTGTTGTAAACATGGCATGAATACTCCATAAATTATAGACACATTGGAGACATATCAAACGTCATAAGTTCCTTACGGGCATAGTCGATAACTATACTTATAACGTAAGGTATAATAAGGAACCCGTTGTACCTGTTGTTTTGCCTGCACCTGCTCTCTTTGATTATCACATCAAAAGAAGATATTATGTTCTTGAGAGCGAGGCCCGCGCGTACAATGCGGAGGTCGAGGCTGCTCGGCGGGCTGAGGAGGCTGCACCAAGATCCTTCGTGAGCTATCATTCAGAACATTATCCAGGCTATGGATGGTGATTACCAAGCTAGGCCAAAAGCCTAAGCTTGGGGGAGTACGTATTTCCACCGACATTACATTTATGTTCACCCATTTCATTCTAGTTGTCGGTGTCCACACTTTTTCATTGTATTATCCATGCTACATTTATTTTCTCGTCTTCTTCTTGTGTGTTTTAAAAAAACTTTGAGGAAACCCAAAAATATTTCTATCTTCTTTTTGGTTTTTCTTTCTAATTTAAATTAGTTGTAGGGTTAAAAGAAAACCCAAAAAGATTTCCATATTCTTCTTTTGCTTGTTGGGAGCTTTCCCGTGTAAATAGTTTTTCTCTTTTTTTCCCTTCTTTAATTTGCTTTCTTCAAGAAAAACTAAAAACTCAAAAAAAATCAGTGTGTTTCTCTGAAATTCTTTTCTTTTTAGTGAGTCGTACCAAGGAGAAGACCACGATGGAAATGTTGAGTGGCTCTCGTATGTATTATTGATGATCTAACAAAGAGCCCAAATTACTTTGTCTTGTCCTTTTAAATAAAATGTTTGCAGATTCCAGCTTAGTCCACAACACCCTTGCACTATTATTTTCATATCATTTAGTCATGCAAGAGAAAGGCAATAATGACGATATTTGATGAATTGACTGTGGCAGAGAAAAGCGGGTATGATCTCAACTTGTTCTGTTTTTGTAAATATGTTTAACCTAGTATCCATGATTCAACATATTATGATCAAACATGTTTGCAATGACAATTAGAGATTATAGTTTCTCATGCCATGCTTAAGTAGCTAGGAGTGGACAATGATTTATCTTAGGTGTCAACATGCATTAAAATGATTGTGATGTGGTATGATGATATGGTATCCTCCTCTGAATGTTTCAAGTGGCTTGACATGGAACATGTTCATGCATGTAGTTGAATCAAAACCAACATAGCCTCTACGATATTTATGTTCATGGTGTTCATATCCTACTCATGCTAGTATTCAATGTTGATTATGCATAACGCATGTTCAAGGCCGTTTTCGCTCTCTAGCTGGCTGCTTCTCAACCCATTTGCTAGCCTACGCCCGTACTAAGCGGGAATACTGCTTGTGCATCAAAATCCTTAAACCCAAGTCATTCCACATGAGTCTACCATTTCTACCTATATGCGGTATTACCCTGCCGTTCCAAGTAAATTTGCATGTGCCACCTCTAAAATTTCAAATGAACATCTGTTTTGTGTGCCTGGACCACTCATGGAGCGACAGGGGGCGGTCAGTATCTTCCATGCTAAGCGAGTTATTCTCATGATGAGTGTTTATTCACTCGTCCTTGCACAAGAGGGGCGGTAATAGGGATGCCCAGCCCCGAAATAAATAATTGCAAATAATTAAACAAAACTTCCCCAGGATTGTTGTTGGTATGGACGGTACCCGCGGATTCGGCTAGCCGTGGAGTGTGTTTGTTGGTGGAGGGGGAGTAAACCTTTACTTTTATCGCTTGGGAACCACCGCTAATGTGTTTAGCATGGAAGATATTGATAACTCTTGGTCGTAATGTTGACAGGAAGGGTGCACCTCCCAAAATTATATTTATCTCTGTTTTAAGCTTTGAGCTCTGGCACCTCTGCAAATCCCTGCTTCCTTCTGCGAAGGGACTATCTATTTAATTTTATGTTGAGTCATCACGTTCTCAAACAAGCGCCAGACCTGAGAGCACTATTGTCATTTTCATGCATTATGTATAGTTAATGTTGGATGCATCATGACTGGATCTTCTCTACCATGAATTACAATATTTAGTCGCTGCTTGAACTTTGGAGGTGCTCTGCATTTACGTTTTGTGGTCTCACAAAGGGCAAGCGAGATACCACTGTTGTCATATTATATCATGGTTGTTTTGACAAAGTATTTTCATTTGAGATATTTTGTTATTGCTCGCTAGTTGCTTATGTCATTGATATGAGTTAATATAATTCCTAAGAGTTATTGTTGACATGGTTAGCCATAACCTTTGCTGAAAACCTGGGAGCTACTTAAGCTTATTTATGTAAACAAGAACAAAAGAGTTCGTAGAAGTTTTTTCTTTATCACTTTCAGTTTGTCAACTGAATTGCTTGAGGACAAGCAAAGGTTTAAGCTTGGGGGAGTTGATACGTCTCCGCCGTATCTACTTTTCCTAATGCTTTTGCTCTTGTTTTGGACTCTAATTTGCATGATTTGAATCAAACTAACCCGGACTGACGCTGTTTTCAGCAGAACTACCATGATGTTGTTTTTGTGCAAAAATAAAAGTTCTCAGATTTGGACGAAACTTTTCGGAGAATTATTTCAGAATATATAAAAAATACTGGAACCAAGAACCACCGGAGGGGGTGCCCTTGTTGGGCACGATACACCAGGGCACGCCCCCTCCCTCTAGAGTGCCCTGGTGGGTTGTGCCCCCTGGTGGCCCCCCTGACCCTAATTCCAACTCCATAAATACCTATTTTCGGAGAGAAAAAATAGGAGAAGAAGTTTCATCATGTTTTATGATACGGAGCCGCCGCCACCTCCTGTTCTTCATCGGGAGGCCAAATCTGGAGCCCGTTCGGGGCTTCGGAGAGGGGAATCTTTGGTCTTCGTCATCACCAACCCTCCTTCATCGCCAATTCCATGATGCTCCCCACCGGGAGTGAGTAATTCCTTCGTAGGCTCGCTGGTCGGTGAGGAGTTGTATGAGATTCATCATGTAATCGAGTTAGTTTTGATAGGGCTTGATCCCTAATATCCACTATATTCCGAGATTGATGTTGTTATGACTTTGCTATGCTTAATGCTTGTCACTAGGGCCCAAGTGCCATGATTTTAGATCTAAACCATTTATATTTTCATCATTATATTTATGTTCTAGATCCAATCTTGCAAGTCATATTCACCTATTACGTGTTATGATCCGTAAACCCCAGTGTGACAGTAATTGGGATACTTTCCGGTGATGATCGTAGTTTGAGGAGTTCATGTATTCACTATGTGTTAATGATTTGTTCTGGTTCTCTATTAAAAGGAGGCTTTAATATGCCTTAGTTTCCTTATGGACCCCGCTACCACGGGAGGGTAGGACAAAAGATGTCATGCAAGTTCTTTTCTATAAGCACGTATGACTATTTACGGAATACATGCCTACATTATATTTATGAACTGGAGCTAGTTTTGTATCACCCTAGGTTATGACTGTTATATGATGAATATCATCCAACGAATTCACCGATCCAATGCCTACGAATTCTCCACATATTGTTCTTGCTAAGTTACTACTGCTGCTATTACTGTTACACCTGCTACAAAATCATTGCTATCACTGTTACCGTTACAGTTACTGTTACCACTGCTATCAAAACTATCATACTACTATGGTACTGATCACTTTGCTGCAGATATTTAATCTCCAGGTGTGGTTGAATTGACAACTCAACTGCTAATACTTGCAAATATTCTTTGGCTCCCCTTGTGTCGAATCTATAAATTTGGGTTGAATGCTCTACCCTATACTTGTGGGTTATCACACAAGTACCATTAAAAATGGCTAATGTGAAAGACTTGATCGATTTATGCATAATGAGGGGAGGGAGAGTTCATTGAGAGAACAACACTCCCCCTATGTTCATGCCTAAACCTAGAACAAGATATCATGATAAATGTGGTGGGGTGTGCCTAGACTCAAGCCACATTGCTCGAATCAATGATATTTAGCTCATGCCTTAACTCGCAAAATCTTGCTTCATCCAAGGGCTTTGTGAAGATATCCGTTAGTTGCTCTTGAGTGTTGACGTAGATAATCTCAATCTCCCCACGCTTGGTATGATCCCAGATGAAATGATGATGAATCTCAGTGTGCTTCATCTTGCTATGTAAAACCGGGTTGCGGGAGATCTTGATTGCGCTTTCATTGTCACATAGAAGAGGCGCTTTGTCACAAGGGACACCGTAATCCTTTAATGTTTGCCTCATCCATAGCAATTGTGCACAACAACTTGTGGCGGCTACATACTTGGCCTCGGTGGATGAGACAGACACACAATTTTGCTTCTTCGAAGACCAACTCACCAAAGAGCGACCAATGAATTGGCACCCTCCGAAAGTTGACTTCCTATCCACAACATCTCCCGCCCAATCCGAGTCCGAATAACTCATGAGATCAAAGCTTGCTCCTTTGGGGTACCATAGGCTAAAGTTTGGGGTATGAGCCAAATATCAAAACATTCGCTTGACCGCCACAAGGTGACTTTCCTTAGGTGTGGCCTGGAGCCTTGCACACATTCCCATACTCAACATAATATTTGGTATAGATGTACAAAGGTAAAGCAAGGATCCAATCATGGAGCAATATACCTTTTGATCCACCGCTTTACCATTGGGATCAAGGTCAAGCTTGCATTTGGTAGGCATAGGAAACTTAACCGGCTTGACAACATCTAGCTTGAATCTCTTGAGCATGTCTTGGGTATATTTGGCTGGGTTGATGAAAGTTCCTTCTCTTCTTTGCTTGACTTCGAACCCAAGAAAGAACTTCAACTCTCCCATCATAGACATCTCGAACTTCTCGGTCATTAGTGCGGCAAACTCATCATTGAAATATTTGTTAGGAGAACCAAATATAATATCATCAACATATAGTTGGCATATATAACAAATCCCCTTTGACCCTCTTAAAAACAGTGGGATCAATTTTCCCAATTTCAAACCCACGATCTTGTAATAACTCGGTAAGGTGCTCATACCACGCACGCGGGGCTTGTTTAAGGCCATAGAGTGCCTTATTGAGTTTGTATACATGATTGGGGAGTTTGGGATCTTCGAATCCCAGGGGTTGTTTGATGTATACCAACTCATTCAAAGGACCATCAAGAAATTCACTCTTCACATCCATTTGTTGCAATTTAAAATCATGATGAGACGCATATGCAAGCAACATGCGAGTAGATTCTAGATGATCAACGGGGGCAAAGGTTTCACCATAGCTGAGACCCTCGACTTGGGAGTAACCTTGTGCCACCAATCTTGCCTTGTTTCGAACAACCACACCATTCGCATCTTGCTTGTTCTTAAAGATCCATTTGGTTCCAATGACATTGTGGTCCTCCATTGGCCTTGGCACTAATTCCCAAACATTGTTGCGCTCAAAGTTGTTGAGTTCATCATGCATGGCTTCAATCCAATCCATGTCATCGAGCGCCTCGTGTACCTTTTGGGGTTCAACACACGAAAAAAACACATGATGCTCACAAAAGTTTGACAATTGTTTACGAGTAGTTCCCCTTTTCCTCAAGCTTCCAAGCACATTCTCCATGACATGTTGTTGATGCTTGAGCTTGGAAGCAACCTTGGTGGCATGATGCTCCAAAAGTTCCTCTATAGGAATTTGAGGATCATCATCTTGATCATCTTGAGCACCATCTTGAGCTTGATCTTGATCTTGAGCTTGCTAGGAGTCATTGATCTTGGGCATCACTTGGTGAACCACCGTCATCATGAGGTTGATGCTGCCCTTGATCTTGTTCACTTGGTTGAGGGCCTTCACTTTGTTCTTCGGAAGCATGTGGGTCTGATACGTCCATTTTGCATCATGTTTTCCTACTATTATTTATACTGTTTCTATTTAATATAACACTTTGTTGAGTAATTCTAATGCCTTTTATCTCATAATATGCAAGGTTTACACAAAGAGGGAGAATACCGGTAGCTGGAATTCTGGACCTGAAAAAGCTACGTCAGAGATACCTATTCTGCACATCTCCAAATGAGCTGAAATTATACAGAGAATTATTTTGGAATATATAAAAAATACTAGAGAAAAGAAATACCGGAGGGGCCACCCAGGTGCCTATTAGGCACCAGGGCACGCCACCCCCTCCAAGTGCGCCCTGGTGGGTAGTGGGCTCCCTGGCCCACCTCCGGTACCCATCTTCTGGTACATAAGGTCTTTTGACCTAGAAAAAATAAGGGGGGTACTTTCGGGATGGAGCACCGCGATCTCGAGGCGGAACCTGGGCAGGAGCACTTTTGCTCTCCGGCGGAGTGATTCTGCCAGGGATACTTCTGTCCTAGAGGGGGAAATCGAAGCTATCGTCATCACCAACAACCCTCTCATCGTGGGAGAGCCAATCTCCATCAACATCTTCAGCATCACCATCTCATCTCAAAACCCTAGTTCATCTCTTGTGTTCAATCTTTTTATCCAAACCTCATATTGGTACCTGTGGGTGACTAGTAGTGTTGATTACATCTTGTAGTTGATGCTAGCCGGTTATTAGGTGGAAGATTATATGTTCAGATCCATTATGATATTTAATACCCCTCTGATCTTGAGCATGAATATGTTTTGTGAGTAGTTACTTTTGTTCTTGAGGACACGGGAGAAGTCATGTTGCAAGTAATCATGTGAATTTGATATTCGTTTGATATTTTGATGATATGTATGTTGTGATTCCCTTAGTGGTGTTATGTGAACATCGACTACATGACACTTCACCATCTTTGGGCCTAAGGGAATGCATTGTGGAGTAGTTATTAGATGATGGGTTGCAAGAGTGATAGAAACTTAAACCCCAGTTTATGCGCTATTTCATAAGGGGCTGGTTTGGATCCATATATTTAATGCTATGGTTAGATTCTATCTTAATTCTTCTATCGTAGTTGCGGATGCTTGCGAGAGGGGTTAATCATAAGTGGGAGGCTTGTTCAAGTAAGAACAGCACCTAGGCATCGGTCCACCCACATATCAAATTATCAAAGTAGCAAACGCGAATCAAGCCAACATGATGAAAGTGACTAGATGAAATTCCCGTGTATCCTCAAGAATGCTTTGCTTACTATAAGAGACTGTTTTGGCCTGTCATTTTCTACAAAAAGGATTGGGCTACCTTGCTGCACCTATTGTTACTATTGATACTTGTCACTTGTTACAAATTATCTTGCTATCAAACTACCTGTTACCGGCAATTTCAATGCTTGCAGGAATTACCATGCTGAAAACCACCTGTGATATCCTTCTGCTCCTCTTTGGGTTCGACACTCTTACTTATCAAAAGGACTACGATTGATCCCCTATAGTTGTGTGTTTTCAAGACTCTTTTCTGGCGCTGTTTCCGTGGAGTGAAACGCTCTTGGTAAGTGGAAATTGGTAAGGAAAAATTTATATAACGTGCTGAAATTTACTGTTACTTGTTACTATGGAAAATGTCAGAATCGGGGCTCCAGGGACCCTAGGAATGGTTTGAACACTGGGGTGTGCGCGAAGAGCTCCACTAAGCTATGGATCGTGGCTCACTGCCTCACGGTGATGCTCCTGCGTGCTCGAGCGAGAGGAAAGGAAGACAGAACACTGCGATTTACCCAGGTTCGGGCCACCTTGCAGTGTAAGTCCCTACTCCTGCTTTGTGTTGGATTGGCTCGCGAGGGAGGATGAATATGAATTAGTACAAGGATGAACTACCTTCAGAGGGCTCAGGATTCCATCCGGTTCCCTCTTTTTTGCTCTACGGTAGAGCCTAGCCTCCACTTATACTTGCCTTGGTCCTCTTCCCCCGAAGACTCTAGGCGGGAAGGGACACCACAACGGCCAATTTTGAAGGGGGACAGGAGTACAACTTATCCTGGCAAAAGCAGTCTCTGCCTGATAAAGCTTCTGGGCATGACGCATCGGTGGGCTCGGAGATGACCTCTGTCCTGGCGAGCCCGCGGTCCTGGTCTTCTAGCACCCGCATGGCAACCTTTGGGGATTGCTTTGGGAACCGGGGAGCTACCTTGCTCCCTTATCACGAAAGAGGAAAGCGTCCTTGAGTACGCCCATTGGCGCCCTTCTGGCTCCGCTCGTCGTGGCTCGGATCACCCACATGTAGTGCGAGGAGGGGTGGCGAGCCTAGAGATGTCCGCCCTGCAAGGGGCCTCAGGAGGGGTTTCGAGAGACCGCCCCGCGAGAGGCCGTCAGGAGCTCTTGGTGATCCTTGCTCACGCTCACTGCGCGAGGCAGGGGCCCTCGCGAGGGTCTTGCTCATGAAGTCTTGACACTGGGCTGCACCGGGCCTTCTGATGATGCCACGCAGCGGGCCGCAAGCAGATGGGCCTGGGTACCCACAGTCCCATGGGCCTGACAGAAAACAATCCTTTAAGGGGTTTGTTCGGAGTATCTTCACCTCGACCAGAAACACAAAGAGTTGCCCCTCAACCTACTGCACCCACTAAAAATATTGGCTATGAAATTCCTTCAGGTATGATAGAGAAACTGCTAGCTAATCCTTATACAGGAGATGGATACCTACATCCTGATATGCACCTAATCTATGTGGATGAAGTTTGTGGATTGTTTAAGCTTGCAGATTTACCCAGAGACGAAGTTAAGAAGAAGATTCTCCCTTTATCTTTGGGGGGAAAAGCATTGACATGGTATTGGCTATGTGATGATATTGGATCTTGGGATTCGAATCGATTGAAATTGGAATTTCAAAAAAAGTTTTATCCTATATATCTAGTTCATCATGATCGTAATTATATATATAATTTTTGGCCTCGTGAAGGAGAAAGTATGCTCTAGCTTGGGGGAGTCTTAAATCAATGTTATATTGATGCCCCAATCATGAGCTCTCAAGATAAATTATTATACATAATTTTTATGCTCGGCTTTCTCGTAATGATCAATCCATGCTCGATACTTCTTATACTGGTTCTTTTATGAAGAAGACTATTGAATTCAGGTGGGATCTTTTGGAAAGAGTTAAACACAACTCTGAAGATTGGGAACTCGACGAAGGTAAAGAGTTAGGTATTAAGCTTGAGTATGATTGTGTTAAATCTTTTAGGAATACCGATGCTTTTCACAAGTTCAGCACTAAACATGGACTTGACTCTCAGATAGTAGCTTCTTTTTGTAAATCATTTGCTACTCATGTTGACCTCCCTAAGGAGAAGTGGTTTAAATATCACCCCCCCCCCCCATTAAAGAAAAGATTGAGGAGCCAGTTACAGTTAAAGATGAAACTATCATTTACAATGTTGATCCAGTTGTGCCTACCTCTTATATTGAAAAACCACCTTTACATGTTAGGATAAAGGAATATGCTAAAGTATCAACCATGGTTAACAAAAGTAATATTAGAACACCTAGACCCTCTGAACAAATTAAAGTAGAACCTAGTATGGCTTTGGTTAAAGATCTCTTGGTCGATAATATTGATGGGCATGTTATTTATTTCTATGATGAAGCTGCTAGAATTGCCAAACCAGACACTAAAGATTAGAATAAGCCTGTTGTTGGCATGCCTGTCATCTCAATTAAAATTGGAGATCATTTCTATCATGGTTTATGTGATTTGGGTGCTAGTGTGAGTGCTATTCCTTTTACCTTATATCAAGAAATTATGAATGATATAGCACCTGCTGAAATAGAGGATATTGATGTCACTATTAAACTTGCAAATAGGGACACTATCACACCACTTGGGATTGTTAGAGATGTTAATGTCTTGTGTGGGAAAATAAAATACCCCACTGATTTTCTTGTTGTTGGTTCTCCACAAGATGATTTTTGTCCCATAATATTTGGTAGACCTTTCTTGAACACTGTCAATGCTAAGATAGATTGCCATAAAGAAACTGTCAGTGTCAATTTTGGTGATGTGTCTCATGAGTTTAATTTCTCTAAGTTTCGTAGACATCCTTGTGATAAAGAATTACCTAGTAAGGATGAAATAATTGGTGTTGCTTCTATTGCCGTACCTCCTACTGATCCTTTAGAACAATATTTGCTAGACCATTAAAATGATATGCACTTGCATGAAAGAAATGAAATAGATAAAATATTCTTTGAGCAACAACCTATTCTTAAACACAATTTGCCTGTTGAAACTCTAGGAGGTCCTCCTCCACCTAAAGGTTATCCCGTGTTTAAATTAAAGCAATTGCCTGACACTTTGAAATATGCTTATCTTGATGAGAAAAAGATATATCCTGTTATTATTAGTGCTAAACTTATAGAACATGAAGAAAAGAGATTATTAAAAATCTTAGGAAGCACTATGCAGCTATTGGATATACTCTTGATGATCTTAAGGGCACTAGTCCCACTCTCTGTCAGCACAAGATTAATATGGAACCTGATGCTAAACCCGTCATTGATCATCAACGATGATTGTATCCTAAGATGAAAGATGTGGTAAGAACTGAAATACTAAAGCTTCTGGAAGCAGGTATAATTTATCCCATAGCTGATAGTAGATGGGTAAGTCCTATTCATTGTGTTCCTAAGAAAGGAGGTATTATTGTTGTTCCTAATGACAAAAATGAACTCATTCCACAAAGAATTTTGACTGGCTATAGAATGATGATTGATTTTAGAAAATTAAATAAAGCCACTAGAAAAGATCATTACCCTTTGCCTTTCATTGATCAAATGTTTGAAAGATTGTCAAAGCATACACACTTTTGCTTTCTGGATGGATATTCTGGTTTCTCTCAAATACCTATATCACAACCTGATCAAGAGAAAACCACTTTTACTTGCCCTTTTGGAACTTATGCTTATAGATGTATACCTTTTGGTTTATGTAATGCACCTGCTACCTTTCAAAGATGTATGACTGCTATATTCTCTAACTTTTGTGAAAAGATTGTTGAGGTTTTCATGGATGATTTCTCCGTTTACGAAACTTCTTTTGACGACTGCTTAAGCAACCTTGATCGAGTTTTGCAGAGATGTGAACAAACTAATCTTGTCTTGAATTGGGAGAAGTGTCACTTTATGGTGAATGAAGGCATTGTCCTGGGGCATAAAATTTTTGAGCGAGGTATTGAGGTGGATAAAGCTAAAGTTGATGCAATTGAGAAAATGCCATGTCCTAGAGACATTAAATGTATTTGTAGTTTCCTTGGTCATGCTGGTTTCTATAGGAGGTTTATTAAAGACTTCTCTAAAATTTCTAGTCCTCTTACTAATCTTTTACAAAAGGATGTTCCATTTGTTTTTGATGATGATTGTGTAGAAGCCTTTGAAACACTTAAGAAAGCCTTAACTTCTGCACCTATTGTTCAACCACCTGATTGGAACTTGTCTTTTGAAATTATTTGTGATGCTAGTTATTATGTTGTTGGTGCTATTCTAGGACAAAGAGTTGATAAGAAATTAAAATTTATCCATTATGCTAGTAAAACTTTAGAAAGTTCCCAAAGAAATTATGCTACTACTGAAAAAGAATTTTTAGCAGTTGTGTTTGCTTGTGACAAATTCCGATCTTACATTGTTGATTCTAAAGTAATTGTTCACACCGATCATGCTGCTATTAAATACCTTATGGAAAAGAAAGATGCTAAACCTAGACTCATTAGGTGGGTTCTTTTGCTACAAGAATTTGACTTGCACATCACTGATAGGAATGGAGCTGATAACCCCATAGCTGATAACTTGTCTAGGTTAGAAAATATTGTTGATGACCCACTACCTATTGATGATAGCTTCCCTGATGAACAACTAGTTGTCATAAATGATTCTCATAATACTCCATGGTATGCTGACTATGCTAATTATATTGTTGCTAAATTTATACCACCTAGTTTCACATACCAGCAAAAGAAAAATTCTTCTATGATTTAAGACATTAATTTTGGGATGACCCACATATTTATAAACAAGGAGTACATGGTATTATTAGACATTGTGTACCTAAGCATGAACAGGAACAAATCCTACGAAAATGTCACTCCGGAGCCTACGGAGGGCATCATGCGGGAGACAGAACTGCACACAAGGTATTACAATCTGGTTATCATTGGCCTACTCTTTTTAAGGATGCCCGTAAGTTTGTCTTATCTTGTGATGAATGTCAAAGAATTGGTAATATTGGTAGACATAAGGAAATGCCTATGAATTATTCACTTGTTATTGAACCATTTGATGTTTGGAGATTTGATTATATGGGACATTTTCCATCCTCTAATGGGTACACACATATTTTGGTTGCTGTTGATTATGTCACTAAGTGGGTAGAAGCTATTCCAACTAGCAGTGCTGATCATAATACCTCCATTAAAATGCTTAAAGAAGTTATCTTCCCGAGGTTTGGAGTCCCTAGATATTTAATGATTGTTGGTGGTTCACACTTTATTCATGGTGCTTTCCGTAAATTGCTTGCTAAATATGATGTTAACCATAGAATTGCATCACCTTATCATCCTCAATCTAGTGGACAAGTTGAACTTAGCAATAGAGAAATAAAATGAATATTACAAAAAAATGTCAATAGGTCGAAAGAATTGGTCTAAGAAACTTGATGATGCACTTTGGGCCTATAGAACTGCTTATAAAAATCCTATGGGTATGTCTCCATACAAAATGGTTTATGGAAAAGCTTGTCATTTGCCTCTTGAGTTAGAACATAAAACATATTGGGAAATTAAGGAACTCAACTATGACTTCAAACTTGCCGGTGAAAAGAGGTTATTTGATATTAGCTCACAAGATGAATGGAGAACCCAAGCCTATGAAAATGCCAAACTATTTAAAGAAAAAGTTAAAAGATGGCATGACAAAAGAATCCAAAAGCGGGAATTTAAAGTTGGTGAATATGTTCTATTGTACAATTCTCGTTTTAGATTTTTTTGCAGGAAACGTTCTTTCCAAATGGGAAGGACCATATATCATCGAAGAAGTTTACCGCTCTGGAGCTATTAAGATCAATAATGCCGAAGGCACTAATCCGAAGGTGGCCAATGGACAAAGAATTAAGCACTATATTTCATGTACACCTATTAATGTTGAAACTAATATTATTCAAACCATGACACCAGAGCAATACATAAAAGAGACCTTCCAGAACACTCCAGAACCATGAAAAGGAAGAGGTACGTGATATAGTAAGTAAACCGACTCCAAAAGTTCTGCAAAAATATTTTTTGTCAGTTTTGGAATATTAGAAAAAGAAAAAAAAATAAGAAACACCTGGGAAGGCAACCCAGGTGCCCACTAGGCACCAGGGCGTGCCTGCCCCACCTGGCGCGCCCTGGTGGGTAGTGGGCCCCTCGGGCACCTTCCCGACTCCGTTTTCCTGTAGTATACTTGTTTCCCAAGATAAAAATTCTTTATATATACCCCCAGATGATTTGACCACCATATCGCGAAGAAATCCTCTGTTATTGTTTTGTGCAATTTTCATGGCAGATCTGAAAATATGTCGTCACAAGATTCAGATGGAAAGGGCTATGTGTCCCACCATACTCCAGATCCAAATATCTTTAGGGAGACCTATCCCTAATTATGGGCCACAGATGAGGAGGAAGACACTGATGTGGAGGTATGCCGGGCAATAAGGGCAAGGAAGGCTGCGGGAAGAGTTTCAGGACTAGGCCAGAGGACTCCTGTCCATAAGGCTAGGAAGGCAGGAGCAAAAAGATTGAACTAGCCCACGCATCTGCTCCCCTCTCAATCCACCAATAACTCCCATCTCCCAGCATCTCATTCCCCCACCCCGTCATCGAGAGCAGCCAGCCCTTCTCAATAGAATCCATGTGCCATTGCCTGAATGTCAATCTGCCCCTCCTGTCCTAAAAGAAGCATATCCAAATAAAGGTACCAAGGTAACCCTTAGAGTCAAAGCATTTTTAGCTATTAAGGACTTACTGAAAAAGGCTCAAAAAAACAGGAATCAGTTGGAGGAAACTAAGGACCAGGTTCACATTATCAGTGAGCGCGGATAAGAACGTTTCCTGGAATTCCACATCCCATATTGACTCTACCATCCCTAACGTTGGCCACTAAGTCCAATCTGACCTATCTCAAATAAGATCTTTTAGGATCAATTGGTTAGGCATCCCTCTTCTTTGTTTGTGAGGAGGAAGTAAGAAGTAAGATATCAGTTAGTAACAAAGCCGGCAGTATCCTTGAATTCAGGGGTCAGCTACGGGAGGTATGTCTCCATGTGTGCCGAAGAAGCGTCTATCATTATACGCTGTTTATCCAATCAAAAACTTCTTCGTTTAGTTGGTAGAACCCACGCCAATATCATATTGACTCTCTCTCGTCCAATAAGAGTTTCCGAGAGTTACTTTATTCAAATTCTCTCCTTTCCAAAGCTCCACAAGGAAAAAAGAGTAATAGGACAACAATATTGCTTTCATTTATTTGGAGTTCTTTCTTTGTTGAGATGGAAATCGACGTTCTTTTGAAAAGGGCTAGGTAGTTTGCGCGCAGGCAAAACTTATTCATGAAAGGTCAAAAATAGACTTGGATTTCATGGGTTTCTTAATGACTAGTCGTTCGTTTGAAGCCTTAAGAAACCGGCAGAGAAAGCGGCAGTTTTTTTTCCGAATGACCTTATTTCGAGAATCAACTAACCGAAAAATCCGTAGCCCAGGTGATTCGCTGCCTCCCTCTCGCCAAAATGGGATGAATCTTCTCATGCAGCTTTTTGATTATTCAGGGCGCAGCGAAGCCAATTTCCATCAAGGCAAGGGGGTAAATAAGGGGGAAGAGGAGTTGTAACGATAGAAAAGAGAAATGACTATAAGGAACCAACGATTCTCTCTTCTTAAACAACCTATATACTCCACACTTAACCAGCATTTGATAGATTATCCAACCCCGAGCAATCTTAGTTATTGGTGGGGGTTCGGTTCATTAGCAGGTATTTGTTTAGTCATTCAGATAGTGACTGGCGTTTTTTTAGCTATGCATCACACACCTCATGTGGATCTAGCTTTCAACAGCGTAGAACACATTATGAGAGATGTTGAAGGGGGCTGGTTGCT
Organism: Thinopyrum elongatum; assembly: GCA_011799875.1. NCBI lineage: Eukaryota > Viridiplantae > Streptophyta > Magnoliopsida > Poales > Poaceae > Thinopyrum > Thinopyrum elongatum. Next base: position 401,137,137 of record CM022302.1, on the reverse strand, counting down.
CCGTTATATGCATGCTAATGGGGCAAGTATGTTTCTCATTGTGGTTCACCTTCATATTTTTCGTGGTCTATATCATGCGAGTTATAGCAGTCCTAGGGAATTTGTTCGGTGTCTCGGAGTTGTCATATTCCTATTAATGATTGTGACAGCTTTTATAGGATACGTACCACCTTGGGGTCAGATGAGCTTTTGGGGAGCAACAGTAATTACAAGCTTAGCTAGCGCCATACCAGTAGTAGGAGATACCATAGTGACTTGGCTTTGGGGTGGTTTCTCCGTGGACAATGCCACCTTAAATCGTTTTTTTAGTCTCCATCATTTACTCCCCCTTATTTTAGTAGGCGCCAGTCTTCTTCATCTGGCCGCATTGCATCAATATGGATCAAATAATCCATTGGGTGTACATTCTGAGATGGATAAAATTGCTTCTTACCCTTATTTTTATGTAAAGGATCTTGTAGGTCGGGTAGCTTCTGCTATCTTTTTTTCCATTTGGATTTTTTTTGCTCCTAATGTTTTGGGGCATCCCGACAATTATATACCTACTAATCCGATGCCCACCCCGCCTCATATTGTGCCGGAATGGTATTTCTTACCGATCCATGCCATTCTTCGCAGTATACCTGACAAAGCGGGAGGTGTAGCCGCAATAGCACCAGTTTTTATATCTCTCTTGGCTTTACCTTTTTTTAAAGAAATGTATGTGCGTAGTTCAAGTTTTCGACCGATTCACCAAGGAATATTTTGGTTGCTTTTGGCGGATTGCTTACTACTAGGTTGGATCGGATGTCAACCTGTGGAGGCACCATTTGTTACTATTGGACAAATTCCTTCTGTCTTTTTCTTCTTGTTCTTTGCCATAACGCCCATTCCGGGACGAGTTGGAAGAGGAATTCCAAAATATTACACAGATGAGACTCATCGCACCGGATCCTTAGACGGATGAGACTGATCACACCTGATCAGTGATCAATTCTGGCACAATGAATTTATGAGTTATTTTACACAATGAATTTACAAGAAGATTTGATTGATTAGGAAATTCCGGTTTCACCAAGCTGGTATTAATCTCAATGAGAGGGACTTGTTGGTCAATACCGAAAGAACCTACTTATGGTGGTACCACCGTTTCCGGTTCGGCCAAAACAACAACGATGTCATTATTATGAGGAAACTTAAGACATTGGTTTTTTTAGAAGGTAGCACATCAACATCTCATGAAACCTTTCCTAGAAGGAAGCTCTTTACTGATAGGCTAGCCTAGGCTTTGATTCGTGGTTTACTTCAACACTGGGATGACACTCTTCTTAAAAGCAAAACCGGTCGCATATGTCGTTTTCTCGCTTCACTATATGATAATAACTCCTAGTATGGCACCCAATACTGAATGGATAAGCAATTGGGGCTGGTGGTTCCCACTGTAGAATGTACCAGCACTGGGTCAAAGAGGCCTGCTAGGTGAGAGCCTTTCATAGGATGTGCCGAAAAGCCTATCATATCAACTTACTTATACGGAATGGAATGAATTTCACTCCCATTCCTTGGAGTTGAGGGTGAGCACTTGTCTTTTATACAGGTTTCTATACTAAGTCAGGAGCGATAACGAAGCCGCCTATAGGAGTCGAAGGACGAAAGTCCGTTAGACCTGATGAGCCTCCAAGCCATAGCAACCTCTTGGGGAAATTACGAGCACCGCGTTGCAAATGCACGAGATCAAAGAAATCTAGCGAAGCTGTGGATGAGGCTGGCTAATGGGACGGTCATCTTTCGAACCAAAGTAAAAGGCACTTAAGTTTCATCAGATTCAGACTTACGGTCAGTGCTGAAACCAATGGCCGAACATCCCACTTAAGATAAGAGCCCAACCCACTTCCTTTTTTAGGACTCTGTTTTGGACTGAGGCATCAAAATCTTTAGCAGATCTTCCTTCTGCTTGATCCTTTTTCTACAGGTCGGGATGTCATCAAAGCCAGGGCTTCTCGCCTTTCCTTTTGACGGCTCCTATCCCTAGACACCGGCCCCCGATACCAATACTGCCTTGGCTGTAGTTCAAAGAAGTTCTTCGGCTTTGGGAAGATGCGAACCTTATACCATTGTCCTTGGACAGATATGAACCTTACGCGGGCAGCGGATGAGCATATCCCTAGAATACCTGCCTATCCTACCTAACGCTGGATTTCACCTAACGCAAGAGCTAGTACTACGATGAAAATCACTTTTACGAGTGATACCTTTGTCTTTGGTGCTTGAGTTGTCCTCCCAGCGGTGTGGTCCTCGATTTCAGAAATGACATATTGAACCGGTATCATTAGCATATAAAAAATCCGGCATACCCCTTTGACAGCATCCCTCCTCTAAAGCAGCTTCCTTCCTTCAAGCAACGCATTCGCGAACCAATACGTAGTACACGACGTAGTAAATCAATGAAATAATGCAATCCGGGTTAAAGAAATGAAATGGTTGTTGCCTTCTCGGACAAGAAGGATTTCTTTTATGAGCGCTAGAGGGACGAGCTAGATACCTTTTCTATATGACGAGCGCTAGAGAATAGAAATATCATACTTTTTGCGTTGGATCATCCGATGAAGTGGATGCATACATGTACCTCAAGTGGCATTTTCCTTGTGGTGTAATGTGTTCCCATATGGTATATGTAGGTTACAGAACCTTTTCTCTTCCAATTTGGATACTGATTTCTTCTTCAATAGAACCATTCGCTTTCTTTTGAATCTTGTATACCAATTTACATCCCATTCCAACAATCTATTCGTCGTAAGCCCTTCTAGCAGCAATCCAAACGTCCCTCCATCTGCATCTCCCTAACTCTGCACGTGGATCTCTTCTACTAGTGATTCAATTGGGGCCAATCCTGCCGCATCCACTTCCTTCTATCAATTAGTGGAATCCCCAAAAGCGGAAGTTCTTTGCGCTAAATACCTTCTTTGCAAGCCGTGGTCCCACAACGGACCGAAATGGCCATCAGAAAGCAGATTCATTTTATGATAGAAAAAGAATCTGCTTTCTTCTGGCACATGTATTTCTGAAAGGACTCCATCTTTGGAAAAGCTCGTTTGCACCTTGCATCGAATTAAACCACTCCTTTCACCGCGGATAAAGACTTGGTGGGTGGGGATGAGACGCTAAGGTAGGGTTCGGTCTGGATGAAACTATCTTTAACACGAGCTTCTTCCTTGTGCGAAGTACCAACTTATTGGAATTCAGCATTGCATATTCACTACCGAGATCTCTTATAAGTTTTGGGACCAGAATGAATTCTTCCTACAGACGTCGTAAAGGGTGCGGTTTAGCAACCAAGCGTACAATGACCGAAACCAACAGCTCCATCATTTCTGAGAACTTCTCTCTCGCATAGAGGAGATCTTGGCACTACTTTATGTGTTCAATCCAGGGAGCCGCCCTCTTCTTCATATCTTGCTTGATATTGGTTTCATAATGAAAAGAGGAAGGAGTGTCGAAGCGATGTCGCTTCTCTGCTCTCAGCTCTTTGCTCGAGATGATGTGATCTGATCGATCAGTCTAGAATCTGTAACCAATTGGCTAAGTCGCTAAGTCATTGCGGACACTTGCCATCCTCTCATATCGAAAGACGAACAACGACTTCCGGGGTTTAACGAAGGGCTAAAACCTGAGCCTCTTTTTCCATCCCAGGGGGTAGCGATTTCAAGAGTACTTGGTTTAAAACTTCCAGTTTATTCAAGTAGTTTCACTCGATGAAAAATGCATGCTATTGCTGATTCTCTGTCAGGCATTACACCTCTGTCGCAAGCTGTTCGTGTTAAGGTGGCCGATGGTGCTGAGTTAACTTCCTTGTTTCTTCTGCTTGATTTGATCTTTGCAAGTATCTGCTGATACCGCTCCATCACATCAGCCAAGGAGCCCCACATTCCAGAGTGCAATGAATGCAACTCAGAAGCCATTCTTATCTGTCTATGCCCCATATCTTGGATCCGGGTCTGCGTATGAATAGTATTCGTATCACAGCCGAGCAAGAGGATTGACTTACTCATTTCAAGCGGAAGTGGGGATTGAACCCAGTAGATACCTAGCAGCTAAAAGAGGTCCAAAGCACCGGATATGGCTCAAATAGTCCTTATAGAAATGATCTACGAACTATAACCTTTCGATAAGAAAGATTAGTTACACAAGATATATTATTCTTTCTCACTTCCTCTAGAAACCAAAGGGAGAAGGAGTGGGAGTTGAAAGCGACAGAGATAAAGTACCAGCAGCTGCAGTCGTAGGTGGAAGCCTTTCTTTCTTCTTGCACGTATTGAGCTTGGCGCTCCTTGAGATCTCGGAATAGCTCCGAACCAGCGACCTTGAGCGGGTCTCCTCAAAACCACCGTAACTACCCGCTGCGAGCCATGGTCCTTGTATGCTAAGGCGGAGATTAATTAATTGCTGCCACAGCAGGCAACTATCTGTAGACAGATTGGATCGAGAAATATAAAAAAAACTTGTCAAGCTTTGCAAGGTCCCCTTCTCAGAACAGCAGCAAGTCAGCACCAGGTCAAATTCTCCAATTACGGTAATATACCATAAACAATCATCCTTTAGGAGCTATATTATCCCTCTAGGGGAGCTAGTATAGTTGGCCATAAGGTCACACCCCTTCTTCATTCCATTTTCTATTTTAGAACTTCGGGTTTCAAAGACTTTTCCCACAATAGAGGCTTTGTTCTTTTTGAGCAGAAAGAATGAATCTAGTATCGACGGAATGGTATCTATCTTCTTAATATTCGTTTTCCAGGGGAATGAGCCAACCCACACAAGAGTGCCTACTAGCTTGTCACGAACGCAGAGGAAAAGAAGTAAGATACCCCCGCCCCCGAGCCGGGACCCCTTCTTCTTGTACCGCTAGTGGTCTTGGATGAAGAACCACAAGAGCAACCTGAGGTAGTCGAGGAGGAGCCACAAGAGCAAGATGGAGGTTAAAATGAGACAGGTGGTAATACTTCTTTGGAATTGCCGCTTGCACTACGCAGAGAGACTAGGACTAATGCTGGAAAGCCTCCGGTTCGATATGGCTATGAGCATGACATTGCAAATTGAGTTTCAGACTCTTATGTCTCACCCGCACACAAAGCATTCATTGCATCTCTACAATCAGTGTCGATTCCAAAGGATTGGAAGGATGCAAAGCTGGATCCCCGGTGGAAAGAAAGACGCAATGAAGGAGGAGCTTGGTGCACTTCAGAAGAACAAGACGTGGGATCTTCTTCCACTCCCAGCAGGAAAAAGAGCAGTTGGATGCAAATGGGTGTTCACCGTAAAACAGACTCCAGAGGGTAAGGTGGATAGATAGAAGGCAAGGCTAATTGCAAAAGGTTATAGGAAGACGGGAGATAGACTATGATGAGACCAAAGCACCAGTGGCGAAAATGGACACGGTGAGAACCTTAATCTCATGCGCAGTCAACTTACTTTGGGTGGCCTTTACATCAGCTAGATGTGAAGAATGCTTTTCTTCATGGTGGTTATTTACAAGAAGAGATCCATATGGACATTCCTCCAGGTTTTGGAACAAACAGACTAGATGGGAAGGTGTGTAGGCTCAAGAAATCTTTGTATGGCTTGAAACAGTCGCCACGGGCGTGGACAGGTTCAGGAGAGTTGTTTGTGGTATGGGCTACTCTCAGTGTAATGGAGATCATACAGTACCGGCATAGACGAATCCATATCACCATTTTGGCGGTGTATGTGGATGATATTGTGATTACTGGAGACGATGTTGAGGAAATCAAATGTTTGAAGGCAAGACTGGGAGAAGCATTTGAGGTAAAGGATCTTGGACCTCTTCGATACTTCCTTCGGATTGAGATTGTTCGGTCGAAGAAGGGGGTAACATTAAGTATAGTGAACAGGTAGCTGATTGTTTTACTAAACAAGTAGGTCCTTGTGAGGGTTTAGCAATTTGTAACAAGATAGGCATGTTAGATATCTTTAGCCGGGGGAGTGTTGAGTATTGGGCTGGGCTGTATAGTGTGTGTTAGGCCCCATGCCCCATGTACCTTGTATGTATAGCAGCACATAGGAGCAATGGAAGAGATTGATGATCACTCATCAAATAATACCCATGAAACGAATCCAGACTCAGTGAGTGGTGAAGACCACTGACCCCAATAGGAATACGGAAGACCTAATTATTGAAGAGAATAGTACAATTAACAACTAAACCTAAAGGGATCCACTTGTCACAGAAGCAGTCTATAACTAATAGGAAGCGCCTATCTCTTACTTGATATCTGATTGATCTTGCAGAGCCGAATTGTTTGAACTTGATCGACCTTAAACGCTAGTTCAATTCCAGGACGACATCATATAATATACGCGAGGCTCAACCAATGATTTTGATTAGACACTTCTCCTTGTTGAATGAGAATGAAGGAAGAGTGCCGAACGACTAAAGCTAACAGCCAGCACGGATACCTAAACTGAAGAGGATGTCCCACCATAGCAAGATATGATACAGACCAATTAACTGGTAAGCCAACCTTCCCCATTGCTTTTCTTTCAACTAACTAGAAAAAGAAGGGGGCTCTTACGCGAATAGGCCGAGGAAACCTCCACTACTGGCTGAACTGAAACACATCATCCCATCCATTCCATCAAGTAAGTACGGGTCCCCAGTGACATATTAAAGAATGCCAACTTTCTCCCAACCGGTCTGTGAGAAGAAATGCCTAGATACTCGGTATGAGGAGAGCTCGGTAAGCAGGCAAAGAGCAGGGTTTGGTAGGCTGAGCCTCTTCTGGGGCAGGAAATTGGTCTATACCCACAGTTGCTTTTGTTTTTTCGTATGGCACTCTTAGGGTGATTTGCGAAGTTGTTGTTTCTGACTGTAGCCTGTAAGAAAAGAAGTGTGTCTGCATCGATCGCATCAAGATTAATCTATGTTATTTTTCATACGCATTTCATTTCACTGGGCTGCGGTTGGCCTTAGCTTTAGTAGCAGGGTTGGCGCTTTCTTTTCAATGAGGGAATGGCTGGCGCTATCACCCATGGCACCTTCATCCTCAGCAAGAAGTGAGTAGTTGGCATTTCCGGTTTCCGAACAAATGGATACAAATTGACCTTGTGGATCCGATGATACCATGCCTGGGAGACTTTCAGAAGAATAAGAAGAAGAAGGCGGATTCAATTCTTCAAGTCAAAGTCAAGGGCTACTGGCAGTTTCCTATCAATAACGATCCTTTGGATCTATAATCATTGAAAGAGGTCTCTATATTACAACAATTGAGAGTTGCCTCTTGCTATCACTACCTCGTACCAATCAAGGAGCTCTAAAGCATGCTCCTCGCTGAGCTTTATGATTTCCATTGTCATTCTTCATGGTCCTTGTAAGGCTGAGCTTTATCATGTTAGTAACTGGATTCCATCTCAACAAAGAAAGAGAGGGAAGAGGGTATCTTACTTCTTTATTTGGGGATGGCTTGGTCCAAGCCCACATCCATAGTAGATGGACTTGAGCAGGCAAGTATGCCACCAACTGATATGATTGATTATGACAATTATGATATGGACTGGACGGTTGTGCAACCGATTGTACTGACTCGCTTACCCCCGAGAACACCTAAGACATGGGGGTTATTTACGCAAGTAAGCCTAGCAAGGACCAAGATCTCGATCTAGCCTAGTTGGGGCTTTAGAGTCACATGACACAGTACCAAGAACGGGAGAACCAGTAACAATTGATACGGATTTCCAACCAACGGATCTTCTTACCTTTGGACTGGAACCTTTAGCTGTTTCCTACTCGGTCTACAGCTTGGTTTGAAATGAGGGAGCCATACCGTGTGGTTGAAGCAGAGTACCATTTTGCAGTGGATAGGGCACTATCTCTATTCGTAGCAGCATTGCGTATTGCTCTCACTAGGAAAGGGGGACATAACCCCTACTATATAGCAGGAATGGAAGGGAATGAGCTCGGCTCCTTCTCCCCCACACTTCTTTATTTCTCCGTGCCCCTATTTAGTTAGTACTTTCGAGTTAAGAGCGAGAAAACGAACTATTTCATTTAATAAAAAAAGTGCAACGGCTGTAGGGTGAAAAGGCCATGAGGATGGCTACGGCTTTGAAGCTCCTTTATCTACCATAGATAGAATGGAAGAGTTTTTTCTCACTGCACTGATCCACCAAGGCTAGGGATATCCAATGGGATGGAGCTATTTCCCTTGGCACCTTATAGTCCTCAGACGATGAACAGAGCACTAGATGCCCTAATCTACTCCTATGCTAAGTGTCTTTGTTTGGTTTGATTTCTTGTGAAAGCGGCTAGCCCCATCACTAAAGCATGCCTGTTCCATATGAAAGGTGATGTAGGTAGGGCTGGTAGGGGAAGTAAGAAATAGGTGAGACTCGTTAATGAAACTAGCCTTCAGCCTTAGATTTCTAAGTTCTGTTTCCACCATTACTAGTGTTTCCTTGCTTTTCATAATAGAAAAAGATCAACTAAACTAAACCAGAGATTGTCGTAGAGATTGGCAGGACTGGGTATTATTCTGGGCGATGAAATGGATGGAATTTCTTGAAACATAACTCACTTCACTTATAATCGAATTTGGAAAAGGGAGACTAGCTGCTGCAATAAATCAAGAAGAAAGCAGGCGCAAAAGAGAAGCTCAATGAGAGAGATTCTAGACCGGTCATGGTCGGGGCTGATCGATCGCTCCTTAAAAGGGAGTTAACTGCTTCGAACCATACATGAAACTTATCTCATAGAGTGAGCTAGCCCCAGATAGCGAAGGATAGCTATTGACTTATTGGGAAACCCGCCTCCAATACATGCTTATCCCAGACCCCCTATTCCTTCATTTTCATGGCCGATTCAATAACATAGTTCGCACACCTCTTTTCAATTCTCTAGAGATAGTTGTCATTTATCTCTTCTTCCGGGTCCCTCCTATTTGGTTGGAAGTTTCCTGCTCCAGTTGGGAAAGCAAGGGCCCTAGTTTCGTTATTGAGTCTCGTTATGGTCGAATATGAATGAATCCTGGAATGGAATAAAAACATGAGTAAAATGCATCGTAGTCCCTCAATCGAACAGTCAACTAGTTCAAATCTAACCTTATGTATTCTTTTCCCGCACCTTAGCTTCAAATAATTGAATGAATGAGTGCTATTTCAGAGTTCAAGTTTAGGTATTAGCTCGCTACAGTTTAGTCAGTAGTTCTGTCCCTTTGTTCGGTGAACTAGTTCTGGATATAAGCATTAGAATGAGAGTGGCTACGTATTCGGATTACTTGACTCGCTTTCCTGTTTCCGAATCCCTTCTTGCATACAATCCTAATTCACAATCCGATTCTTGCTCGATTCTATAATGAAAAACAGACCTTGTGCCATGGATTTGATGAAGCTTGAAAGGACTCCCCTTGTTCGAAGCCAAAGATAAGAAGCATACGGGTGACAACCCCAATCCTTATATATCAATCCAATTACCGGAGGAACGAAGAACTAAGTTTGCCTGACGCCCGAAAACAACTTGTTTGTTTTGGTGGAAGAGGAAGAAATAGAGAAAGATCGCCGCTTTTCATACGCTAATTCGTGATTCAAAGTAGAGCGAGTGAGGGAGCTATACCCGGGACTCAATCAACATATGCCAAGTGTTCCGTAATCTATGGGCAGCACTCCGTAGGAATGTTATAGTCTAGGCATGTCGTAGTAGTCATTAGACAGAAAGAGGAGAAACTTAACATGTCTTATTCCAAATTCCTGCGGTTGTCATTATGTTCCAGCAAGGAAATAGTCATTCTTTCATTCCGAGCATTCGACTAACGGCACAGATTTCTAGTGCTATAACAGAAACTGCCCTTAACGCGCAAATGAAAGCCCTCACAACACTCTTTACCTGCAACTGCTCCCGCTTATGGTAGTAGATAAACAGGTGGTGGACATGTATCTGCAGCCTCTGCTGCTGGTAGATTGACTGTTTTATATGGACTGAAAAAAAACGGAGGGTAGTGCTTGAGAATGCTACTCTATTCCTGGAATTAGCAATCCCCTTCTTTGACAATTCGACCTGCTCCTCGAAGCAAGGAAGGGAATGAAGATGGCATTGAATGCCCTTTCCGCAAGAAGGATAGGAGTTGGCTTACCGCATCTACCTTCTCATCGCGGGATAAGGGCTGGGGCGTTAACTTAAGTACTAAAGCTGCTGGAGCGGCTGCCTTCGTTGATTCCCCACGAAGGAATTGGAATATCGCTACTTCCCCTTACTGCCCTAAGCGGGGGAGATGGATTAAAAACCTTGTGTGAAGGAAAGGCTGTCAAAGTCGTTGACCATTAATCCGGTTGAAGGACAAATGGACAGTGAATCAACGGAATCGAGTTGTTCTAAGGATTTGGATTCGGCAGTCCAGACATCTATATCTATGGAATTTCAAAAGAGAGAAAAGGATCCGAATCCGACCCGAGGACGAGCTCAAACCTTAGGGTTTGAAAAGAAGAAGTAAAGCTCTCGTTTACTTCAATCAAAAAAGGTAGGTCATAACACAGATTGAATTAGACCTTACTCAATCACTCATCGCTGGAAAAAGTAGAGCGATTTCCTCGCAAAAAAAGCACGAGCGAGATATTCTTCCTTAACAGGGATCTCAATTGCGGGAAGAAGTACAAAGGGCAAAGGCAGAAGTGGAAGGGTCAAACTCCTCTATCGGGGAAAGACAGGAAGGATAAAAGTGTAAAATCACTTGTTTGAAACATCTAAAAAATAGAAATGGCTATTAGAAGTTGTATTTTCGGTGGTCAAAGGGAAGGAATCGGAAAAGAGGGAAGCGCTCTCAAGGTAGAATCAGTTCCAGGCAAGTATGTCCATTGAAAGGAAAGAGTCCCTAAACAGACAGGTTTTCAGCAAATAAGACGTGTCCTGGTCTTCGGCAACAAAAGAAGCCGAAGCGAGAGCTCAATCAAAGAACCTTTATAGATCCTCATCATCCTCAGGTTCTGGATACACAGCGAGAAGGGAATCTTCTTGTTCGAATGGAAGATTTTCGAAAGAGAGGGGAGAAATCAATCACATGCGTGAGCGGATCGAGCTATTATATAATAAGTAACAGCTGAAAAAGCTATTCTTGGTAGATCCACTTGTCAAGGCGCGGAAAGCCGTGTTCCTTCTCAGCTCATGCTTTCCGGATTGATTTGAAAGACCCTACACACCACCGTATCCTTGGCTTTCTTCCCACTTTCAAAGAACTTGCTATCATTCTTTCGATTCTATCTCCTCGCTTTAGGTCTTATGCTTCTTATTAAAGGGGTTATGCCACTCCGAGTCCATCAGTGTTGAAGGAATGGACAGAGACAGGCAAAGACAAAGTACTGATTTGACTACCGATAGAGAGCAGAGCTAGAGACAAGATGCCTAGGACCTGGAGGAGATCCATAAGAACCAAGTCGTGGAGAAGATAGCATCAAACTGGAGATAATAAACCTAACTCTCCGTGCTTTAATCGAGAATGGATACAGGGTCGTCGAGCGAAACCTTTATTAGGGGGTAGACCTACCTTGTTTTGTTGACTTATTGCTTTCCAGCAAAGCGTGCCGGCCCTATCTCTAAAGCACCAAACTTCCACATTTTAGGAGATGCCCTATCTTCCCTTAAAGAGCCAGCTTATTGAATAGAGCTGTCACTCCTTACCTTACCTAAGACCCCTTCGGGATATCTTTTGAAAACCTTTTCTCTGAAAAGAAAAGATGTTTGCGATCCCTTGCCCGCTCGATTAAAGAAAGTGGGATCTGGCCTTGCATTTTTTAGATAGGGCTCCCTCACGGCATTCTTGCTCTTGCATTTGAAAGTCGAATCAGGATTCCATCTAGAGAAAGGTTCCGAATGGAACTAGTGAATGTGTATGCCAAACATAGGCAGGTATACCTGACCTTTGATATTAAGCTATGATCTCTCTTCTCTCTCTTGAAGTTCCCACAAAGCGACTCTGAACCTAAGACCGGATTGTGGGATGTCTTTTGATATTCTAAACTAAGAAAAACGCAATTGGATTTCTTTTTATATCCCTATGATAGGAAATGAAAGAAAAGGTCGAGCTTAAGCCGATTCCATTGCGGAAAGAAAAGAGGCTCTCCCATTCCCACCTGATACGTCAAAAGCAATTGACTAATAAGGGGAACCAACCAGTCGAATTCGATTGATTATGTCACTCCGCATTACTAGAAAAGGGCAGCAGCTTTCTACTAAAATGGGCTTTGGCACTCCTTCTGCTATTACTCGCAATAATAATAATAGTGAAAGGGCAGTCGAATTTGTGACTACGTCAAAGGCTCGTTTCACTCGAATTTAAAGGCTGTAACTCCTACTTATTTCTATTAATTAAAGCTTGCCCATGGCTGCTTTCTTCCCATTCTTTCTTCTTTCTCCGTCACTAGATTCCGGTTAAAATGCTTGGTCCACCCATGCTTTTCCTCTCCATTTTTCATATGGAAAGGGAAAGCAGTGCCAACTTATTGGAATTCTGCATGGCATATTTCCCAACCTTCATTCCTGCTATTCCAGGCTCTAGTGCTCAGTCATAAACCTATTGCCCGCTCCGCTTTCCCATTCCTATTGCTTTCGGTATCTGAATCTTCCTGAATTCAAGTAGAGAATACCAGGGCTTTCTTCTTCTTTGATTTTCCTTGGGGCAGAGGATTAAAAAAATGGATTTCCGACATAGCACCTGCGGCATTAGGATTCTAAGATTTAGGAGGGGAAGGCTGAGGAGAGGGATCACATGCATTGAAGCAATCTCAAGATTCAGAAACGATGAAAATAATGGTACGGGGAGAAGAAAGAGAGGAGAGTCACGAAAATAGGGTAAACGCAAAGAGACGATGAAAAGCAATCAGAGAGGAGAGGGAAGAATGACAATGGAAATCATAAAGCTCAGCGAGGAGCACATTACGTTAATCATTACTGGAGGGATATTGCAAGAAAACGAAGAGATAATGGAAATTCAGTAGGTGGCACATTATATCTTAACGAGGGATATAAAAGGCTTTTGTTTACCGAGGGTTCGAATCCCTCTCTTTCCGTTTCTGTTAATTCACCAACGTTACCGACCGCAATGAAATTTCTAGTAAGAGGAAAATCCGTCGACTTTCTAAATCGTGAGGGTTCAAGTCAAGTCCCTCTATCCCCAATAAAAAGCCCATTTTACTTCCTAACTATTGTACCAACCTCTATTTTTCATTAATGGTTCAAACAAGATTCACTATCTTTCTTATTCTACTCTTTCACAAACGGATCCGAACTGACTTCTTTGGATCTTATCCCATTCATACAAATGAACATATTATAGTATAGGCAAGTAATCCCTATTATTAAGTAAGTCATTCACAATCCATATCATTATCCTGATATTTACTAAGTCCAATTTGAGAATACTTTTTTCTTTTTTAGTCCCTTTAATTGACATAGATACAAGTACTCTACTAGGATGATGCACAATAAATAGTCAGGATAGCTCAGTTGGTAGAGCAGAGGATTGAAAATCCTCGTGTCACCAGTTCAAATCTGGTTCCTGGCACAGAACAAACAATGAATGAATGCCTTTTCGGGAAAGAATGTTCTTGTGTTTCGTTGGAAAAACCAACGCCGACGTCAAGATCAGTCTCCTTTCTCTTTTCGGGAGCAGAGCTGAAAAAGATGGACAGTAACGATCGCGTAATATCAATTTATCGGCCTCGTCATCGAAAGCGGCTTCCAATTGCTCGGAAATTCTCAGCTATATGGGGGACTTTGATGGTGAGCAAAAAGAATTGATCAAGAAATTGGTAAACTTTCGCATGATCGATGGTAAAAGAACGAGAGTTCGTGCTATTGTTTATAAAACTTTTCACTGCCTAGCTCGAACTGAACGCGATGTAATAAAACTTATGGTTGACGCCGTAGATAATATAAAGCCAATATGCGAAGTGGTCAAAGTAGGAGTCGCAGGTACTATTTATGATGTTCCTGGGATTGTATCCAGGGATCGTCAACAAACCTTAGCTATTCGTTGGATCCTTGGAGCAGCTTTCAAACGACGTATAAGCTACAGGATAAGCTTAGAGAAATGTTCATTTGCTGAGATACTGGATGCTTACCGAAAGAGGGGAATTTCACGTAAGAGAAGGGAGAATCTTCATGGACTGGCTTCCACCAATCGGAGTTTCGCGCATTTCAGATGGTGGTAAAGTGATACCACATAAGGAGCTCTTCCTCATTCAGTCATACTCAACAAAAGTAAGAAATGTTTGACCCTGATCCTTTTTTCATCTTCATATAGAAAGAAAATCGGCCTTCCTCATACTCCCCCCTTCATTCATAGAGTTGGAGGAATCCACAAGAGGCCTGCCCGTTCATAATTGCATAAAAGAACCATTCTTTTTATGAAAACTCTTGTTCCAACCTCACCTCAGGTCGAATGAATACGAAAGGGGGATCAATCAAATCAATAAGCCATGAATAAAGAAGTAGTGGGCCTTTCGCCTTATTTCGTTTGACTCGTGGAGCTGAGAAATCTACTTCAAAGAGAGGGAAAGAGTGCTAGTCCGAAAGAACAAGCAAGGGATGAGCGCACGGGAGCGAAATCCGTTGCGCCCACACGCATACGTTTTCTTGCTGGGTAATTTCTAAGAAAGTTTTTGTGTTGTTGATTCCTATTCCTAGGTGTTGTGCTTTTTCCCCTATGCCGCCTATTGGTACTAGTGGAGTAGGATTGGCCTGTAATACAGAACCTATAGGTGGTGTAACCTTTCGCTCAATACTCAAATCTACAATTGAAGCATCTGAGGCTGCATCAATCGAGGATACATGACATAAGGAATTGTTAGATCTCCAAACTGAACTTCGCCTTCACCAAGCGTGGGTTTTCACTGGTCCTAACTAACGGTTGGCAAGCGATCCCCTATTCTGCATCCCGAAGATCAGACGGCCCAGAGCCGGAGCGATCATTCAAGCAAGTTACTCAGCTTGAGTTTTTCAGTCAATCAATAGATTGTGCAGTTTCTTAGTCTTTTGGTCCATGTCTTCATGACTTATAGAAAGGGTTTCTTTCTTTTACAAGATCATGGAAGCTTCAGAAACCATCCGAGATCTTCTGGAAACAAGAAATGTTGCATCAAAGGGTTCAGTGGTCATATCATAGTGAAATCGAGTTTCTTGATTTAGTCGATATCAAATTCCCAACTTAGAAATTCGAAAGGACTAAGATTCTACTTCTTCCTCAAATACTGGGAATGTGGATTCAAGTATGATATCACTATTCCACAGATCTCAAGAAAATGAATTGAACAAGTTTGATGGCTGGAAGAAGATAGGAAATATTCAAACATGTATTGCATTTCATCGATCTCACCCTTTGTTCAGTGCCGCATAAGTACTGACTTCTTGAACAGATACCGGTACCGGTCATGAAGGCTTCGCCCTTCTCAAGTCAAGTGCAGAAGCGAAATCCGTTGAGCAAGAAGCCAGTGATCCCACAACATCAAAGTGATACATATGACATATTGGAAATTAGGCTTAGTTTGTAGCTGTGAATATAGTAATGCACTTATTTATTGATAAATATGTTCTTTCAAGTAGAGCATACTCGGTAGAAAGGAGGTGGCGGAGCTGGGAAGAGGATTATACTTTATCGATTACTTGGACTTAGAGACCAATTATAGAAAGAAGACAGTAGCTGAGTGAGTTTTATGGATCTAGTTTATGAGCAGCTTAACTAGAAAAGCAAGCAGAAGGAATAGAAGAATGAAATGCAGAAATAGGGGAAGGGCGGGTAGCATTTTTCAAATGCCAGTTTGAGTGAGACAGTTTCTGTCTGGCCCCCCACTTTTAGGCTGTTCTTCCATTATGCCTTTGTCTTGCTCTAAGCTACCTGACTTCCTTCCTTTGTTCTTCCATTCTACTTTGTCGGATTCTGATCATCAGTTCTTATCGATCCCATTTTAAGGACAAATCCTGATGTTGGTAAAATATACGTGTTGATCAAGGCCAAGGACAATGAAGCAGCCATGAAAAGATTGAAGAACGAGGTATGATGATTACTTCGGACTACTTTCTGTTCTTCATGCAAATGACCATATTTTCCGTCTGCAATACAGGTAGAAGATACTGAGTTGTTCAGATGTTTACAGGAAATCCATGGGAAAAACTACCACAGCTTTGTATTAAGCAAGCAGGTTCCAGTCGTTGGTAATTTCAGGGAAGCCAACATTGGCATTGCTCCTGAGTTAGCCAAAGAGATCGCGGAAGAAGTGGATGTTATCGTAAACTCTGCAGCAAATACCACTTTTGATGAGAGGTTCGTGAAGCTATACTAGTCTTGCACGAAGGATTGCTTCCATTACTAAATGTGTAAGTTCACATTCCATAGCAATAAAAGTATTGCAACTTGCAGGTATGATGTAGCACTAGACATCAACACCGTGGGGCCATTCCGGATAATGAGTTTCGCGCAGCGGTTTTGAAGACTGAAGCTCTTCTTGCAAGTATCAACAGGTCAGAATGCCAAATAAGAGTTTCTTGTGGTCAAAATCAAATGGTAACATGTTTCTATTAATCTCAAAAGCTTACAAACAAGCTTTAGCAGTATGTTTGCATGTCATGTTTTTGGCCAAACAGCATATGTGAATGGGCAGAGGCAAGGTTTGATACTAGAGAAGCCATTTTGCTTAGGGGATACCATAACAAAGGGGATAGGTTCCTCAGATTTTTCGGCACATCAGAATACCGTGTTGGATATCGAGGCTGAGATCAAGTTGGCTTTTGACTCCAGAAGGCATTCTTCTGCCTCTGCTTCTGTTACTCAAGAAATGAAAGAGTTAGGTAGTCGAGGTATTCTAGTATTTCCCTGTTACTTTCTCATGTCTGTAGATACGAATACACACATGAAGTATTTGATTTGTGCAATTTATTTATTCATAGGGCCAAACTCTATGGTTGGCAAGACACTTATGTGTTCACAAAGGCCATGGGCGAGATGGTCATCAACTGCATGCGAGGAGAGATACCGGTGGTAACAATCAGGCCAAGTGTCATAGAGAGCACATGGAGGGATCCCTTCCCAGGTTGGATGGAAGGAAACAGGTAAATGCTAAACCCAAATCTGAGGTTGCGGATGTCACATATATATGTGATGCATCCTCGTCTGCTTACAAGATAATGAGCTATTTCCAGGATCTAGCAGTGCGTACTAACTTTTGACGGGTTGATGGTGAGGATCAAGTATATGACCTATATTCCTCACTATTAGAGGACTTCAAAGAGGAGATTCCATCAGAATCTCTGGAAGCTAGTGTCAAGGAAGCCGTTAGCCGTCACCTTAACTGAAAGTTGGTGAAGTAGGTGTATATGCCTCTTGTCTATGGTAAGACACAGCATAGTGTAGCAGCGGACATCCAGAAGGGGCTTGACTTCATTAGAAAACGTGCTGAAAGCAACAAAGTGGCGGACATTTTTTTTTTGCATTCTGGGACAAGAAATTCCCAGCCATTGCTAGGCCGAGCCATGTTAGCAAAGAATGGTTTCTCCAACAATATGAGGATAAATCCCTTACTAAAATGGTAGTGGTCATAAACCCCTTCCGTGTACAATTGAAAACATTAACAATACGAAAGCAAGAATCATCATTTATACTGGGAATGCCTTCCTCTACCAAAAGAGAAAGAGTTGAAGATAACGAAGGAAAGTGGGTGGATACAAAACCAGTTCATATCACTAGTCTTTCTGGTCTTTTAGAATCTCATCGAATACTAGTAAATGCTTTCGAAGAGAAAATAGAAGCACTAGAGAGCTCAAGTTCACTTCATTCATCAAAAGATGCAAATGATAATCAAAATGGAGCTAATGAGGAAGAAATCACTTCTACTTAAACTTTTTTTAGTGAAATACCAACCAACACATAAAGCAATAACCAGATAGATAGAATGATAACAGGTAATACGAAGATATCAACACAGCCGGAGTCACGAGGCTCGATAATGACCAATGGGTTAGGATCTGAGGAAGCTTAGTTTGGATGATGGAATATTCGCTGTTCTGATTGTTGAGATACTGCAAACCACTTATCCAACAATTTCAGTCCATTTTCCTACTTTTTCTGCAAGGGGTTCAAGGGGAAAGCATTATTATATCCTTAATATGACTCTCTGTCACACGGATGCTGCTGGGCTGCTACAAAACCCCTATAGTCGAAA